>JAXCHO010000043.1:0-9087500 GCA_036630365.1 Acanthiza pusilla
AGCTGAGAGAAAGAGAGAAGAAAGAGAGATAGAGGAGAAAGAGGAGAAAGAAAGAAGAAGAGAAAGAAGAAAGAAAGAAAGAAGAAAGAAAGAAAAGAAAGAAAAAAGAAGAAAGAGAGAAAGAAAGAGAGATAGAGAGAAAAGAGAAAGAGAGAAAGAGAGAAAGGGAGAAAGAAAGGCATAAAGAAAGGCAGAAACTAAAGGAGAAAGCAGAAAGAAAGAAAGAAAGAAAGAAAGAAAGAAAGAAAGAAAGAAAGAAAGAAAGAAAGAAAGAAAGAAAGAAAGAAAGAAAGAAAGAAAGAAAGAAAGAAAAGAAAGAAAGAAAGAAAGAAAGAAAGAAAGAAAGAAAGAAAGAAAGAAAGAAAGAAAGAAAGAAAGAAAGAAAGAAAGAAAAAAAGATAGGTGCTGAGGCTGAACATGTCAATGGAAGTCTGAAAACACAGAGGAGTCCACGTGGTCAAAACCATCCAAGACATAGGTTCAGGCCCTGCCTCAGGCCTTCCAGAGTGTCCGCATTCAAGCGACGCGGAGACTGAGAAGAGGAGGAAATATTTAGGAACTATTGCGTGGCAGGCCATAGCAAGTGAAGTCTAGGGCAAGAAAAATGCTGAGATGAGAAAGTAGCCTACCTTGCCAAGGTATCGAACAGCTTGGAAGTTCCACTTTGCCAAAAACTCTGCAACTTTGTGAGGTTGTCCACACCACCTGCCCACCTCTTCCTGCCTGCACACTGAGCCTGTGCTCCATGGACAACGGGCACCTTACCAACTTTACCAGACGCCCAGCCCGAAGCCTAGCCCACAGCCCAGACGGGCCCTGGCCTTTGAAGCACCTGCACGCAGACTTCCCAATGATTCTGCCCTCTTGCCGCGCCGCCGGCTCCTTCCCCCACCGCCAGCTTTCCCTCCCCGCTGCCCCGCCCAACTCCCTGCTGTACTCCCGGGGTGGCTGTGACTGCAGCAAAGGGGCACCCACCCCTCCAAATGGCACATTTCTGCCTCACCTCTAGACACAAGTCGGAGCGGCAGACTGCCTGCCGCTGGCTTTTTGGCCTCCAAGCTGCCCAAGCTGGCCTTTGCACGGAGCCGGGAGGGCAGCAGGGCCCGGCTGTTTGCTGGAGAGGGCTGCCTGCCTTCGCTCGCTCCCACAGGGGCTCAGTCTCCCGCGGCACGGGCAGCTGCAGCACAGTGTGCAGGCCAAGGGATCATCCCTGCCGCATTCCCCACCCCAGGTGGCCCCCACTCCCCACCCCCCGGCCTGGAGCAGCCGTGCTCCAGCCACGACACCGCTGTCACCTGCACACTCAAGGACTCAGAGCAGCGGGGCCTTGCGTGCCACCAGGCCTGCGGCAGGCCCAGCCTCGGGCCTGGTGAGCACACCAGGAAGGGGCCATGGCACTGTGTGCATGCTGGCCCTGCCGCTTCTCCCCCAGCCGCCGGCCGGGCAGGAGCTCCCAGCCAGGCAGCCAGCTGCTCCTGCAGCCAAGGGCCAAGTGGCAGCCTGGGGCTTGCCCAAGCCAGGGGCCATTATGACACGGCGGCATTGTCGCTGCATCACAGGCAGGCAGCCTGGAGACGCTGGCTGTGTTGACGCCGTGGAACTGGATTGGAAGCCAGGCTCCCTTGTGGCAGCACGACTCCTCAGGGAGGCCTGGAGATGGGCTCTTGACGCCAGGGAAGCTGGCGCAAGCCTGGGCACCACTGGCAAGCTACGGAGGCTGCTGGAACCCAGAGGGCCAGAGGGACGCCACAGGGATTTTTCCCTTCTTTCTTTTTGCTCTTTGTAACTGGGCCAGTTCTTTTGTCTACCATTTTGCCCAGCTCGAGAGACCAAAGCCATTGCAGAGCTCGAAGCCCCAGGGGGCACAAGAGCATTCTCCTGCCTTGCTTCTTCCTGGGCACCAAGGTTGAGAACAAAATCTGCAGGACACGTTGGCAGGAAGACGTCCTGCTGTCAAACGAACACTTTGAGGAGATGCTCTGAAGCTCACCCCGTCACACGGGCATGGCAAGGCGGGCACCGAAAGGTTTGCTCACTCATGTCATTCCAGGGCTTGGGCTTCCTCTGGCCTTGGTCCCCCAGTGATGGGAAAAGGTTGTCAAGTTTTGAGAATTGCTTGAGATGTGGAAATTCCCTACTTGCTCCAGGGAAAGGCAGAAGGAAGGAAGGAAGGAATGGTGCGGTAGGAAGGAAGGAATGGTGCGGAAGGAAGGAAGGAAGGAAGGAATGGTGCGGAAGGAAGGAAGGAAGGAAGGAAGGAAGGAAGGAAGGAAGGAAGGAAGGAAGGAAGGAAGGAAGGAAGGAAGGAAGGAAGGAAGGAAGGAAGGATGGATCAAAGAATGAATGAAAGAAAGAGGGCGGGAGGGAGGTAGAGAGGTAGGGAGGGCAGGAGAAAGAGAGAAAGTGAGAGAGAAAGAAAAGAATGAAAGAAGGAGAGAAAGACTGAGAGAGAGAGAGAAAGTGAGAGAGGGAGAAAGAAAGAGAAAGAGAGAGAGAAAGAAAGAGAGAAAGAAAGGGATATGCTTAGGCTGAATGTGTCAATGGAAGCCTGAAAACACAGAGGACTCCAAGTGGTCAAAAACATCCAAGACATAGGTTTAGGCCTTGCCTCAAGCCTTCCAGAGAGTCTGTGTACAAGCGAGGTGGAGAGAGACAACAGCAGGAAATATTTAGGAAATGTTGCATGGCAGGCCATAGCAAGTGAAGTCTAGGGCAAGAAAAATGCTGAGATGAGAAAGTAGCTTACCTTGCCAAGGTATCGAACGGCTTGGAAATTCCGCTTTGCCAAAACTCAGCACGTTCATCTTGTTCTCCACACGCACCTGCCCACCTCTTCCTGCCTGGAGACTGAACCTGTGCTCCATGGACAAACAGGCACTTTACCAACCAAGTCCAGAGCACCGTTCCAAATCCCCATGACCCTCACTGAAGGCAAGGTTACGGCCAGAGGACCCGCAGTTCACTGCTCCAGAGTGAAGAACACCTCTGCTTCTGAAACAGCTAGAAGACAAAAGCGGATACAAATCCATATGGGGCCATTTCAATGCTTCCCTTATCCGTGCCTGTTATCTGCACAGCTGGTAACCCCGACTCAGATTTAGCCCCAAAATCCGCGCCAAACTTTCATCCAGAATGGATCCAAAGGCTCTTCGCAAGAACCACTTGTCCAAACGGGATCGAATACGGAACCGTGAGGTCTGGTAAGTTTGGCCCTCTCAGTGAAAGATGAAGCCCATGCTCTCGAGGCTGTCATTCCAAACAGAACGTTTGATCACGTGAAGGATGATCGAACATCTTGAAAAGCCAATTTCACACACTATTTCAGCCTTACAACAAGTCTATGATTTGTCTCATCTAGTTTGACCTAACAAAAGAGCTCTTCATTTCCTACTAGCCTTACCATTACTAACAGCGGTTGTTGTTCTTATGGAAATCCAAGTGAAAACAAATGAAGAAGGATTTAGTTCCAATTTGGAAGCCAACTCAAATCCTACATCAAGCAGCTTTCCATAAGCTCACCAAACCTTGAATAGGCCTACTTCACAGTTACCGAACTAGGCCTGGGAAAGAAAAAAGACCAACCTGCTCCTACTACTGCCGTCTCTAGGGAGTCTTTGCATCGTGGCCGGCCGTATGACGCGGTGCCGTGGCTTAACTACAGAGTAGGGACTAGGCAAGGTAGAGCCTTTAGTTAGTCTCTAAAACAAAGGGGGGGCAGAGGGATGCCGGAGTGATTTTTGCCTTTTTTCTTCTATTTGTAACCTGGCCAGTCCTTTTGCCTACCCTTTTCGCCAGCTAGAGACCAAAGCCATTGCAGAGCTGCAAGCCCCAGGGGGCACAAGGCCCCTCTCCTGTCTTGGACCTTCGTGGCAACAAAATCTTCCAGATTCATTTTCATCACCAAGTCCAATCAGTACCAAGGGTGGGGGGCTGCAGAGAAGGAAGGGGCTTGACCTGGGGGGGAATTGCATCATCACTCGTCCTCTGAACTGGTGCTTGGTGTCAATGATGCTAATTTCCTAAAGCCTAGACAAGTGTCTTCAGCCCTGTGACAGGGGTGGGCTGTTCTTCCAGAATTGCCCCTAGAGCTCCAAGAGAGATCCACTTTTCCAGGACCTCCTCGACTCCAATGATCTCGACTTTCACTTCTAGGCTGAAAAAGGCAACAGAGGGACACTGGGGCGCCTTTGACAAGCCGGGAGAGCCTTGTGGCAGCCCACGGGATCATTGGTGCTAGCAGCAACCTGCTCCAGGTGGGCTCGTCTCTCCTGGCTTGCAGAGGTGCTGGCAGGACCCTGCCCCGCTACCCGTGGCTGGCCAGGGGCTCACGGCTTGCCAGGGGAATGGCTCTGCTCCAGGACAGCCCCCTCAGCACACGGCATGCAGGTGCATTTTGTGCTCTCTCGTGGCACACAGGGGGAAAAAATCAAGGCTGAGCCAGCCCCTTTGCCTGCCCCCAGCCCATCTCCGGGCTCCTTGTGACATCAGGGCGGGGCAAATTTGGTCGGAACCTTTGGTTCACTTGGCTGCAGTGCCGGCCCTGCCTGGGCACCGAGCTGCTGCTGGGACACGGCCCTGTCCCGACTCCACCTTTCCCCAGCCCCCCAGCCGTGGACAAGCTTTGGGGCACTTTGGGGCGCTCCTCCCTGCCCCGCCCCTGCAGCTCTCTCCCGTGCCTCCCAAAACTCCCGCGCGCAGGAGGAGGAGGAGGAAGAGGAGGAGGAGGAGGGAGGGACTCCCAAGAGCTGCTGCTGTCCCGGCTTCGTGGAAAGCCACCCCCCGCCCATCCTTATCCCCGCTGCCTGGCATCTGCCAAAGCGGACGAGGCTGAGGTGGGGAGGGTACCCCGACGCCAGCTAAGCTCGGCTTCGTTCGGTTCGGCTAAGCTTGGCTCGGCTCGGCCCGGCCGTGCCCGGAGCGGAGCGAGGGTGTTGCCGTGGCTACAGAGGCGTGGCCGCCGGCCGGCGCTGCTGCCGCCGGTAGCAGTGGCCTACGGCGGCCAGCAGCGGCCAAGCCAAAAACGCAAATGGCACTTGCAGGACACGGGCACCACGGGAGCGGGGCCGCGGACCCGGCAGCGGCAGCGGCAGCGGGGTGGGCTCGGCGTGGCGCCGAGAAGTGACGGCCATGCAAAGTCCCTTTCCAGTGGCCGCCTGCCGGGAGCGCTCAGCGCCTGGAAGTGCAGCCTTTTCGGGGCTGCGCGCGGGCGCCGCCGCCCCTGCGGGATGCTCGGGGGAGGCGGCGCGCCGAGGGAGGGCTCGGGCAGGCCACGGGGCCTGCAGCTGCCGGGGTCGGCGGCAGGCGATTGAGCAGGGCCAGCCTTTGTGCTGCGAACCTGGCAGTGCTCGGGCTCGCGACTGACATCGGGAAACGCCCCGCTGGGCTTTCAAGCGCCTCCAGGAGAGACTTCCCGATGACTCTGCCCTCTTGGCGGGGGCGGGGCTTTGCTGCGCGGCCTGCTCCTTCCCACCCCCCCAGCTTTCCCGCGCCGCGTGCCCCGCCCAACTCCGGCTGTGCTCCCGGGGTGGCTGTGACTGCAGGACAGGGGCACCCATCCCCTCCAAATGGCACATTTCTGGCTCACCTATAGACACAAGTCGGAGCGGCAGACTGCCTGCCGCTGGCCTTTTGGCCTCCAAGCTGCCCAAACAGGCCTTTGCACGGAGCTGGGGGGGCGGCAGGGCCCTGCTTGTTTGCTGGAGAGGGCTGCCTGCCTTGTCTCGCTCGCACAGGGGCTCAGTCTCCCGCGGCACGGGCAGCTGCAGCACAGTGTGCAGGCCAAGGGATCATCCCTGCCGCATTCCCACGCCAGGTGGCCCCCACTCCCCACCCCCCGGCATGGAGCAGCTGTGCTCCAGGCCACGACACCGCTGTCACCTGCACACCCAAGGCCTCACAGCAGCGGGCCTTGCGTGCCAAGAGGCCTGCGGCAGGGCCAGCCTCAGGCCTCGTGGGCACACCAGGAAGGGGCCATGGCACTGTGTGCACGTTGGCCCTGCTGCCGGCCCGGCAGCAGCTCCCAGCCAGGCAGCCAGCAAGGAGGGTTGCTGCCTTGGAGACTGCAGTAGGCACTGTGCTGCCAGATGACTGATCTCACACCACAGCAGGCACTTGCCAGAAGAGTGATCTCAGCTGTGTGTGCTGCATTATTAAACATTCCTGGAGGACAGAGGGAAGCTGTGCAGGGATGGGGTGAAGTCAGGGTGTGGAGGCTGGTTCTCTATGTTACCCTTGGTTGCGCTCTTGGGCTTTGCCCTCCTTTCCCCCATGGCCAGCCAGAGCACTGAAAACCTCTCCCCAAGGAAGCAGCAGTTCCTCCCTGTGCATATGGAGGTTAGCCGGACTGGTGTGTGGTGTGGTGTGGTGTGGTGTGGTGTGGTGTGGTGTGGTGTGGTGTGGTGTGGTGTGGTGTGGTGTGTGGTGTGGCGTGGTGTGGTGTGGCGTGGCGTGGTGTGGCGTGGCGTGGTGTGTGGTGTGGTGTGGGAAGAAGCATCAGCTAACCTCCCTCCATTTCCCTGGCAGAGGTGCAAGGACACCACCTTTCCCTGTGCCTGCTCAATCCTTTTTCTCTACCCTAGTTTGAAGAGCCCACTGCTTATTTCAGATAGACCACGAACCAGCTTCCCAAGAAATCCAACAAAGAAAACAGAGCCATGGGCTTCTCCTGAGCAGTTGGTATTTCTTGCTGATGGGGTTGTACTTTGGAGCGAGAAAGGTCAGGGGAAAACTCCTTATGCTGTTTGGGTGGAAGAACCCCATTAGGTTTTACACAGATGTGAGACCAGCTTTGTGTGCTTAAAACCAGGAATTTACTGAACATTCCTGATCGTGCGGCCATTGGTGTGCAACAAGGGATCCCCATCTCCCAGGAGAAAGCCAGAGCTGCTCTCTGGCACAGCTGAGCCATTTTTCAGCTGGAGTGATGTGAAGAGCTGGCTCAGCCCAAGCATTTCATGTTCCCCAGGGGTCACAGTGTGCTGCTGATTTATAAAAGCTGCTACAGAGGGAAAGAGGGAAAGAGCTGTATTAGGTGCAAACTCTGCTTCATTATGGAAGTGGTTTGTTTGTCTGCTCCACATTGAGTGGAAGCTGCTGCAAACTTGCTCCCCTAGAGTTTTCTTGCTGCAATTTTCTCTAAGTCCGTGCTCCCAAACCTGGATAGACCCTCCCCCCTGCTCCCTCAGATAAGTCCCTTGGACTTGGATTTCTGCCAAGTTATCTGTCAACTGCACTGGACAGTTGCTGGCACTCTGCAACTCTGGCAGCTGCCATGGCTGTACATAGTGGTTACTCGATGTCTCCTGAGGGCTGGAGGGGAGAAAAGGCGTTTCCCTCTGAGATTGGCTGTGCTGGACACGGTGGAGAAATTTCCAGAATCTTTACTTAGGACATGCAGGAGCCATCTTTGTACCCCACCCTACTCACTAGCAAAAACTGGGCAAAACCGTAACCACCACACCCAGATAACACAAGTCCCAAAATAGCTGTAGAGGTTTTTCTTCCTCCTCTTTAGCGTTTCTTAGGCAACACAGAGGCTCTCCATCCCCACTGGATTGGCTGGGGGCCTGTGCTGGATAAGGAAGTGAGGTCTCCCCTAAACCTTGCTATGTTCAACTGCAAGAATGAGCAAGACCTGGTGATGGATGTGAAAGACAACATGATCCAGGATGGTAGTGGGGGCTGCTCTTGGGAGCACAAAAGAAATCTGCTGGTGGAAGTGCCACAAGAGAGTGGATGAGCCAGGGACTCACAGTGAGAATTGATGCCTAGGGTCAGCCAAGAAGGCCAGGAGGCAGGAAAGTGGGGATCAGCCAAGCATGAGGAGAGCCAATCCTCTTTGATGCCAAGAGGACTTTTTAAGCACCCAAGAGTGGTGTGGGTGTGGAGCTGCCCGGAATAGCCTGTGACATCCAAAAGAGAAGGGAGAAAGAAGAGAAGCAGGATGGTCTGTGTAGCTCAGGGTGCAGGGGCAGCCCCCCAGCCTGGCCCTGTTGCTGCCCACACCCATGGGAGCAGCTGGGCTGCCCCATCTGGGGGGTGTGAAAGGCTCCTCCAAGCAATCGTGTCAGATGTTTTCCTTTGATTCATCAGCCGTAATTCCTCCTGGAGACATGCTTTTCTCTGGGCTTCCCTCCTGTAAGTCAGCTGTTCCCATTTGGGAGCTGACCTTCAGACAGTCATGCCTGGGCTTACTTTCAGGGAATGCAGACTTTCCTTCCACCCAGGTATCCCAGTGCACAAAACCATCTTGGCTCCCTCTTCCCTGACCCTGTTCTTAGTGTTCTTTGTGTTCCCAGGGTGAGAGGTTGCCCCTGATGAGTTTATTGGACTCCCTAATATCTTTACTTTTCTCACAGTTTCTAAGATGGGTGCAATGAGACACAAACATCAGCCCTTCATGTTTTGTGCTGAAGGACAAGCCTGAGCTGTTGCTGGATTACACAAACCCTGGTATTGCCATAATTTGATGGGACTCTTGAGTTTCCCGTTCCAAATTCACTGGTATTTTGTCCTGACCAGACCTGAGCACAAACTGCGGCTGGTTTGTGTTGCCAAAATCCTGAGTTGTCAAAAACGTGCTGCATCAACATGAAATGCCGTTTTTGGTGTCTGACAAGGGGTTTCTTTTCAGATGAAACAAGTAAAGGAGTTTTCTCTGATGCCTGAGTGCTGAGGCAGGGGGGAAGAATCTGGGAGCTGCTGATACACTGATGGGGGAATAAAACTCAAGTAGGCTGGTGGCTCTCAGTGAACTCTTGGACCTTTTCCTGAGGGATGCAACTTTTCAAGCTGATTCAGAGCTGCTGTTCCCCCACAGTACCCCACCTGGGCACCCTGCAGGTAAGGCCAGCTGCTCTGAGCTGCCTGGCTCAGTTCTCCATCTTGCCTACACTCATTTCCCTTCACTGCCCACTCATTCTTTCTTTCTCCTCTTAGCTCCCTCCCCTCTGGACTTCAGCAGAGGGATCTGGGATTCGCAGCCTGTCCCTTCCCACACTCCTTCCTGGCAATGCTGTTTCAGGAGTCCTTGTGCCTTGGCCGAGGGACATCTAGTGGGGTTGGAGCTCAGGGGTTTGTTGCGGTGCGGGTAAAACCACCTTCACCCTTTTTACCCTCTGAAGGTGGTTGGACCGGCCCCTTATTGAAGTAATCCCATTGAGGGCTCCGCACTGCAATCGATGAGGAGAATAAGCAATCCAGAATCAATATGATCAATAGAAGCTTTATTCCAACTATTTCACTATGTTCACAGACTTAAGTACATTTTCTCAGAAGGCTGCAGGTTTTACATGTCATAATGTCATTGGTTAGTAAGACTACTTGCCATACTATTATTGGTTAATTGCCTACAGCTACATTGCTTGTCCCCTCCTAGCTTGTGGTCCCCTAATCTTGATGTTCTGTGTTCTTTTGACCACAATTCCTCTTTCATAAGTTCGGTACTTTCCCAAAACGACCAAGGACTCTGTCCTTGCAGCTTTCTCTCAAGGTTTTGCTTGCACAATGCCTACTCTGTGCTTTGTGGCAGCTTCTGCAAAAGCAGAGCATCCAGCATCTCATGGCCCTGCTCCTCGAGCCATCTCTCTACAGGGGTTTGTCTTTATTTCTTATATTTTTATTTATTTATTTGTAATCCTTATGAAGGTGCAGGAACTGAGGTTTCACATGGTCCTGGTGGCCTGGTGGCTAGGTGGACCTTTGGTGGCCAGTTCATGGGATGTTTCTCTCTTTGTACTTGGACTTGGACTTGGACATTCCACTTAACTGTGGAATGGGGCTTTTGTGGGGAGAAGGGTGCGGTGGTGGGTGAGACTGTGCTCAGTGAAGCAAAACCTGTCTGAACACACTTCTCTGTGGGTTTGGCTGCACAGGGTTCACAGTTCTGTTTGGAAAATCATCTGCCCTCTTTGTGCTTGGCTGTGATCGTGCTGGTTGCGGCAGGATCCACAAACTGCACGTGGGCACAAGGGAGAGAGACTAAACACTGGATCTGGTGTTCAGGTGATGGAACAGCCCACCACCGTTCCCTTGGGTGCAGGTGCTGGGGCCCAGCTGCTGGGCTCTTCTCATGAACTGTTTAATCCTTTAGAATCCTGTTATGCCAGGCACCTTCTGGGAACCGTCATGCATAACAACTCATGTTTAGGGAAGCTTTTAGTGGGCCATGTGTCTGGGGGAGCTTCACCACAAACTGGGAGACTGTGGAATGAAAACATTTGTACCTTTATTTGCTCAGTGCTGCAGAAGTGCTGCAGATGCTCCCTGGACAAGAGAATGGCCACAGTAAATGCTTCTTTTTGTGTTGCTGCAGCATTGTGTAAGCACAGGTGTCAGAATGTTCCTTAATTCTGCAGAGAGGGCTGAGGCACAGACCATCCTCCTGTAAGCCCTTACAGCTGAGGATTTTTCCCCAGACTCTGCATGTTTCTCCACCACAGTGGAGCTACTGTGCACAGGAGTACAGTAGCAAAGTGTTTTACTGGGAGAGGCTCAGCTTCCCCCTTAGCACTGGGGGTCTGTGCTGCAGGTTTCTGTCTCAGAAACACATGCATGGAAGCTCAGGAAGAAGGACACAGCCACAGTATTAGAAAATATCCCAGTTTATTGCAGCATCTCTGTTATGAGAGTTTTACAAAACAATGTATTTACAGGTGAGGAAGGGACTAACTCAGCTGGAGTGTGCTTTGCTGGGGCAGGAACAGGCTACAGAGGAGAAGGGAAGAAAATCAGCACATTCACAAGTCACATTTTTCTTTACAAAAGTTAAGGGTGTAAGGCTGGTGTGCAAAGCTGACTGGTGTTGTCCTTATGGGGAGCACTCAAGGAAGGATTCAGTGCAGCCCTTGAGCTCTTCACAGTGACTCCAGGCACCTGGGGCTCAGCAGAAGCTGCATCAGCTCAGCTCAGTGTGATGTTAAGGGACAGTGCAGTGATGCCAATGCCTCTGGGTGCATGCCAGTAGCTCTTCCTGTGGCTTCCCTCATGGTGAGTGATCGTGTTTGAGCCCTGCCCATGGCTTTCTTTGGGGTGAGTGATGGCATTTGAGCTCTGCCTGTGGCTTCCCTAGGGGTGAGTGATGGTGTTTCAGCCCAACATCTCTCTTTCAGGCCCCCAGCCCGGGACTTGGCCATGCCAGAAACAGAGCTGGACAGAGGACAGAAGGAGGAGACCATGGTGCGGGACAAGGGAGGGATCCCAGAGGGAATCCCCCCAAAACTATAGTAAGACCTCCCTTCAACCCCCCTATAGCTGAACACCAGAGAAAGGGGTATGGATGGCTGTCTGAAAACAAACGCACGACATATATTCTATGTTGAAACCTTGTTTTTGAACCTATCCGATAAAGTTTGCCTCTAATCACAAAGTGTTTGTCTTTTTTTTTTAAATTTGATTTTTTAAAAGGTTTATTATTATATGTAATCTTAAATCGTTGCTCATTCAAGTTGTTAATGGGAGCTGCACTAGCTTACCCACCAGGGGAAACTTCTCCAAACATGGATTTCTAAGACTAAGGGCCAAACCAAACCATCAGCTCTGGCTGTACATGGAGCTCCAGGCACTCGCAGCGAGGTAGAGGGAGGGTTGAAGTTCACAGTAGAGGCTGTGCATGACTGGCACCGCCAAGTGTCTCCAGCCAGCGCTGTCCAAGAGGTGTCCAGGCAGGGATCCATCCCTAGAGGCCTGTGTGCTCCTGGATCCAGTCTCGCAGGCTTGTGAGCCGGCTGTACACCCCAGGTTTGTTCCTCTGGGCACAACCATCACCCCAGCTCACCACGCCAGCCAGGAACATCCGACTGCTGGGCTCCACACTGACCAGAGGCCCCCCGGAGTCTCCCTGCACAGAACCACACAGGAGCATAAGCACGGACCCCAAACATCACCCTTGTGGCACAGTGTTAAAATCAATCACAAAAACTGAGCAAGAAATACACAATCAGTAAATCCCTGTCTCAAAAACTATTCTAAGTCAGCTGTCATTACAATTTTTTGGCCATTCCCTGAAACAAATATTTAAGTAATGCAGTAAGAGTGCCAGAACAAAGAGCTATAAAAATACTAGTCGAGCAGCCTGGCTTGCTAACCTAGCCTCTGAATAACAGGCAGAAGCTTGAGTGGGGTTGTATGTCCTACCTGGTGAGATGGAGTTTAAGTCCTGTGGTTTTGAGCTGTAGTTTTTGAGTCTAAGTCATGCATTGATGCAACTTGCTGCTGGGGCCCATTGTAATCTCTCCATTGTCTGAATCCAGGAGGATTCCCACAGATTTGTTGTATGTTAAAAGTGTAAATGTAAGTGGAAGTGCCAGAATGACTAGGGCTGAGCAAAGACCTGTCTCCCTGCCTAATAACCAATAACCAGCACTAATTACCTGGCAGGCATCCACGCCACCGGTCAGGATACCCACACACATCATGCGTGGCGTCAGCTGGTCCGTCAGGAGCTGGTTACACACAGTCTGGTTGATGAGCCGAATCTCTGCCTTCTGCAGGATGGAGACTCCTGTGCCTGCCAAGATGGAGGAGCAGCGTAAGTAAAAATACACATTTTTAAGCAGCTCCCCATTTTTTCCCTCAAGAAACTCAAAAATCATAGACTTGTAGAATCCCAGAATGGTTTGGATTTGAAGAGAACTAAAGCCTGTCTCGTTCCACCCCATGCCATGGATCAGAACACTTTCCACTAGACCAGGTTGCTCCAAGCGCTGTCTAACACAGCCTGGAATGCTTCCAGGGATGCAGCAGCCACACTTCTTCAGCCTGTGTAAAATTCATCAATGCAGCCCCAAATCACATGCCAGTGCTCACCTCCTTCCACAGTCGCTCCCCATCCGGTCACCCACAGGTCCTTGCCCACGGGAAAGTTGTGGGTGGCATCGGGCAGGCATATGGGCTGAACAACAGCCGTGAAGGTGACGGGGCTCTGCAGCTCCAGCACAGCAATGTCGTAGTCGTAGGTGTAGTCATTGAAAAAGGGGTGGGAGATGATGCGCTTGATCTTGCGGGTTTGCACATTGGGGCCGCTGCGGTCACCTTGGTCTGTCAGCCCCAGGTAGGCTGTCCATAGGCTGGGGTCCGAGTACCTGTGTGGGGGCATGAAACACAGCGTGAGACTCCATCTCAGAGACAGCACCGCTCACTACCTTAAAGAGTTTCCTTGAGGAATGCCTCTCAGAGTTGGTGTTGGAATACTGTGTGTGGTTTTGGTCACCATAATATAAGAATAATATTAAACTATTAGAGAGCTTCCAAAGGAGGGCAATGAAGATGGTGAAGAGCCTTGAGGGGAAGCTATATAAGGAGCAGCTGAAGGCACTTGGTCTGTTCAACCTGGAGGAGACTGTGGGGAGACCTCACGGCAGTTACAACTTCCTTGTGAGGGGGAGACGAGAGGCAGGCACTGATATCTGCTCTGTGGTGCTCAGTGACAGGACCAGAGGGAATAGCCTGAAGTTGCGTCAGGGGAGGTTTAAGTTGGGTATCAGGAAAAGGCTCTTTTCCCCAGAGGGTGGTCAGGCACTGGAACAGACTCCCAAGGGCAGTGGTCACAGCACAATGCCTGACCGAGCTCAAGAAGCATTTGGACAATACTCTCAGGCACATGGTGTGACTCTTGAGGATGGTGCTGTGCAGGGCCAGGAGCTGGACTCAATGATCCTTGAGGGTCGCTTCCCACTCAGTTTACTCTGTGATTCTGTGAAGTGCTTGGAAGCACAGGGATGTGAGGCCAGTACCTGATGCCTTGCAGCGGCAGGAAGCAGTGTGCCGCTGACACCAGCCAGCTTGCTGAGACCAGCGAGGCCCCACAGATGTGGCCCTGGCCCTTGACGTGCAGGCTGACCTGCCACGGCCACTCTCCCACGTCCGAGTTCTGCCCACCGACAATCCGCGACTTCCTGACGTAGGAGCGGAGCCCACAGTCTAGGGCAGAGAAGGAGAAGGGGTGCTTGGTTTCTCCTGTTCCCATCCCACACCTTCCCTCTGTTCCTCCAGGACATCTGACAGTACAAGGGCCCCATTACCCGTGTCAGGGAGGGCTGATGCTCTCTGCACAGATGCTAAATTAGCTACAACATTTACTGGCCAACTCTGTAAATGGGAGATAAACCCCTGTATTACTCATCTAGGCCCTCTTGAACAACACAGACACTCATGAACATGGCTTGGATATTTCCAGATCAAGCTCCTGCACAGAAACACCCAGGAGCTCTCTCTGCCACACAGGGGTGTTTGTCTGAGAGGCCCAGCCTGGAATCTCATGTCTCCCCCCATTCCTCAGGCACTCACTGCAGTTGTCTTCATCAGAGTGGTCCTCGCAGTCCTGCTCCCCATCACACTCGGGGTTCTGTTTGCTGATGCAGCGCCCACTGCGGCACTTGTACGTGTATTCCTTGCAGGGGACTGTGGTCTGGCCCACTGCAGGCAGGATGGAGGCACAGGGATTAGCCCCGGTTTTGGGGAGGCCACATCAACTTTACCTCTTCTACCCACCCCCAGGGCATTGCTACCCCATGCAAACACACCCACGAGGGTGCCCAGTCCCAAGGAAATCCATCAGAGGCTGCATTTGATGGCAGTCATCCTGCAGCCCACCCTCACCTGGGCAGCTGCCCTCGTCGCTCCCATCCCCACAGTCGTCCTTGCCATCACATTTCTGTGTGTTGCGGACACACTTCCCGTTGTTGCACTTGAAGCTGTCAGCTGCACAGCCTGGGGACAGAGATCAGCTTCTGAGGGTGGGCATGAATCCTGCAGCACCTCAGCACACGGCTGTGCCCAACTCCCCTCCCCAAGACAAGTAAAGCCTCTGCATCTCCCAAAGCTCTGCAGCCCCTTTTTTCCTACACCTCTGATCATCCTTCTTTCCTCTGAGCTCTCATCTGGGGCTCAGGGAAGTTGCATCAGGGGAGCCCTTGCCATGCCTGGGGTTTTTTGCGTGCTCATTTCCAGCACAGCGCTAGTTTTCCTCCATCCCACAAGCCTTCATTGCCCCCTGTGCCCCTGCTCGAGCCCTCAGCCCTTTATGCCTGCAGGGTAAGTCACTCACTGCACTGCAGCTCATCGCTGTTGTCGCCACAGTCGTTCACGTTGTCGCAGACCCAGAACTTGGGCTTGCACCAGCCATTCTGGCACCTGAACTGCTGCTCGGTACAGGCTGGAAGAGCAGAGTAAGAGTCACAGGATCATTTAGGTTGGAAAAGTCTTCCAAGACCATCAAGTCCAACCTGAGACCAATCACCACCTTGTCAATCAGACCAGAGCACTGACTGCCATGTCCAGTCATTCCTTGGACACCTCCAGGGATGGTGACTCCCCTGGGTAGGCTGTTCCAATGCTAAATATTAGGGGAGAGGCCTGCAAATGCACCTGTGGAGTCACCAGCAACCACCCACCATGGCAGCTTTCCAAGTGGGTGTGTAAGCACTTGGGAACCCCAGCAATCAGCTCAGGACCATGCATATGTACATAAATACACAACACACTCAGTATATGCACAGTATTTCTACTTTTCTGGAGAACAAAGCCATTTGGAGCTGTCATATCTGAGGCAGTGGAGGCTGAAGCTGACATCACAACAGCAGGACAGCCAGAGGCAATACTGAAGCAAAGCAATTGCTGCAAGCAGTGGGAAAGCACCTTAGAAACCCGTATCACAGGTGAGCAGCACACTCTTCCCCAGAAAACTGCCCCTCCCCTGGGAACGAGATCTCAAACCAGGGGATCCCATCCTCTCTAATAAACTGCAGACCCTGGACAATAACATTAACTATAGGACAGCTCTACTAATCCAAGAGGAAAACTTGCACAAAGAAACAACTCCTGTGTGTCCCATGGATTTTTCAGATGAGCTCTGCAAAGCCTGCCCAGTTGGGTAACAAAACGTGTCCCTCCACACCACCTAGCTCAGCCAAACACACAACTAGGAAGATTACACAGAAGAACACATTCCCAGCTGGGAGGGACTGGAAAGGGAGGGCAATGCCACTGGGAGAGGGCTGGATTAGCAGGAACCCACAGTTCCTGTGCTGAGAAAGGATCCAAAATTGATTGTGCACCGAGTCTCTCTCCAGCCTGGAGGAAGGTGGTAGCGCTGGCTCCAGCCAGCACTGAGTCACATTACCCAGAACAAGTCTAGCCACCCTGGGGCAACGTGGCCTTTCCTGTGCTGTGCCAAAGGGAAACCAAGGCTGGACTTACTGCACGACCTCTCATCACTGCCGTCCACGCAGTCCAGCCACCCGTCACAGCGCATGCTCCTGTCGATGCAGCGGCCGGTATTGCAAGCGAACTTGCCAGGGCAGGCTGAGAGGGGGAAACGGACAAAACCACATGTGAGCCCTCTTGGTAACCCCTCTACATCCCTTCCACAGAGTTCCCTATGCCAGCTTACAGCAGAACACAGCAGGAAGACCAGGAGGTTTGCAGGAAAGCAAGGCATGCTGCAATCCCCCCGTAAAAGGCCACTTCCCAGTTCACAAGGCAGTGTAAGCACAGAGGAGAGAGAGATCCAGATCTCAGAGAAATCAGTTCCCCCCCCCCCGCTGCCCCAGGGTTTCAACTCACGGTCACTGGAGTCATAGGACAGGAACTCTGCAGAGAAGCCCGTGTCTGTGTAGGACTGGTCTGAGTGGAACCGGACTTTGATTCTGTTGGTGGTACTGGCCACCACAAACTGGGAACGCTCCCCACAGTACCTGCAGGGAGAGAGCAGAGAGGAGTTGAAGGGCTGTAGGTCAGCACCAAGATAAACCTCCTTCCATTCCAGACCTCCCGCCACACCTTGGAACCTGAGGGGGCAGCAGAGCTGGGAGCAGATCTGATCTGAGCACAGACTGCTGGGCCTCAGGGTTCGAATTCTGATGCTGCTGGCAGAAGGTTTGGACCAGTTGCAAACACCAACTTGTGACCTTAGGAATGATTGGGAACAAGTTCTTCCACATCCCTGCCTGCCCCATGATGTGTCTCATCTCGGATACACTGGACTCATGCGGGATCCCATCCCACCACTGTCGGGTGGGATCATGTACATGAACAGCACTGCAGAAACTCAGGGCTGCAGAGGCAGGTGCTGACTTTGAAACCCTCCCTCTGAGGCAGGGCCAGCTCCCTTGCCTAAAACACTGTGAAACGAGATTCATCACCTGTGGTGAGGTACGAAGTTTTCTGTCTGGCCCAACTCATATCAGGCTGGGGAATGCCTCAGGAAATGCATCACAGGATACGAGTGCCCTGAGAATGGAGATCTGCTCATTCAAGCAAACCCACCTCAGATGTTCCTGCCTTCCCACACACGAGCTGGGTGCTGTAATGCTCCACAGCATTTGGAGGGAGTTCAGCTGCAGCACACCACAAAGGCAGGGTCTCATCCCCAGAACCAGGCATGGGGCTCCCCTTTCACCACAGAGCAGTCCCAGGCACCCTCCTACCTCCTCCCAGCCCTGACAGCACCAGCACACTTGTTCCCACAGCAGATTAAAGAAAGCACAAGGTTCTGTGTAACTAAGCGAAGTCCCTCCATGGGTTCAGCCACCTGACACCCACCTTGTGCCATTGATCTGCACATAGTCCTTAGTGCAGGAGCTGACTGGGATCCCAGGCTCCAGCACAAAGAACATGTTGAAACGCACCTTCACATTCTTTAACGAGGAAACCTGCAAAAGGAAGCGGAGTCAGTGGGATGTTGTTTTCTGGAGGAAGGAAAAGGGAATCATTTCACAGGAAGGGGATTGTGCTTGGGGGGAGGACAGAAGATAAGTGAAAAGGGGAAGTCAGTTTTCCAGCAGGAAAAGAAACACCTTCATAAAAGTCACTATGAGTCACCCTGGTCCCAGAATCCCCAGTGGCAGACACACAGAAAGGTGGAAGCCAGACCTCTGGTCAACAGCCAGTAACTGGCCTATCCCAAAGCCTACACTCTCATCCTTCTTGTGTGAAGGTACAGGTTTTTCATGGGCTCCTGTGGGATTCAGGCTTCTCACAACCTCTTCTGCCTTTTGCCCCAGCTCCTGTGAGCTCCCTTGCACCATGTCCTGCACGAGCAGGGTCGTTTGACAGACTTATTAAGGCAAAGACAGGGCCCATCTCACCTCAATGTTCCAGACACAGTCCGTGTCTGGGGGGTAGTGTGCTGGGTAATAGGGAGTTGTAAAGGTGCCGCTGTCCCCTTTCAGGGTCCCACCGCAAGCTAAACACAAGCAGGAAGATAATAATAAGTTAGAGATTCAGATGTAGTTTTCCCAAGCCTCAGCTGGCTGGCATCTGAGGCAGGAAGGGAGGCAGAGGCAACAATCTCTAACAAGGTTAAGTCACTCTCTGGAAATAGCAGCTCTGCTCCAGGGCTTGAGAGAACCCAGGAGATCAGTTAGGTGCTTCCTGTACACATCAATCTGCATGTCTAATCCAGCATAATTCTTATTTTGGCCTCCTCAGGGAACATCATTACAGCAGCCAAGACACTGTAGGCAAGGCAAGCACCAATGGCCAAGATGTGACTTGCTTCCAGGTGCTCCAGGACTGGAGACATCCCTGACAAAGTGACTGCAGCCACAGCCACCTCCCTGTTCAGCTGCCCACGGCAGGGAGAGGTGGGGAAACAGACCAAGACCTCTGCTCACCTTTCATCTTTGGGACCTGGAAGAACTCAGCCTTAAAGCCAGGGAATCGTCCCTCCTTGTTGGTGACCAATGTGACTAGCATGACATTCTGGGAGGACAGGAAGGTCAGGTTGTAGGATGGGGCATAATTCCCACATAGCCTATGAAGTAAAAGACAGAATCCATGAGGCACTGCTGCAGAGGGAGCCTCAAGCAGCACAGCTCAGCTTTGAGCAGGGACAGGAGAAGAACATCTCAGGATCACTCTGGACTCAGTGCTGTACAGGAACACCCACCTAACCAAGGCATGGGGCTCCACAGGACTCAGAGAGTTGTACACCTTGATGTAGTCACTGTCATCTCTGCATGGCTCCAGTTCCAGGGTCTTGAAGGTGAGGCTGATGCTGGAGCTGGCATCTGCCCTCAATGCCCAGTAGCAGAGGGCATTGTTGGGGTATGGGCTGTTGGGGAAGCCCGGCGTGGTGAAACTGGTGACCTCCCCATCCTTGGCATGGAGGGAGAACATGCAGCTGTCTGCCCAGAGAGTAGGGAACAGTTAACAAGGAAAACAAGCCTTGCCCCGCCTTTCCCCAGGATGCAGAGAATAATTCCCACAGGCTATCCCAGGGCAGGTGGCTCTTCCTGAGTAACAGCAAGGCCTGTGCCACAGTCTGTCCAACCCCAAACCAGCTTCAAGGAGCACACTGGGGTCTGCCTTAAACACAGAGCACCTCTCTCCAGACCCTTCCCCATCCTGCAAGAGAAACACCACCCCAAAGAGGCCACTGAGATGGAAGAAGAACTGTACTTACTGTCCCGGGCAGAGTGAGCTATGCTGGGGTCCACAGCTGCAGGAGAAAACAGAGCTGGCATCACCTTCTGGGCTATGGAAAATCCCTGGGCACAAAGCAGAGGTTGTTCCTCGGACCCTCATGGATCTGGCCTTGCTTGTGGAGTCTCTCCCTGCAAACTGGCAGGGGAGACTGCTCCTGCCTGGCCTCTGGGAGCTGAGCAATCAAACTTCCTCTGCAAAGGGAGAACTCATCCCTGTCCCTCTTTTCCCTGGGCTCAGAGGAGAACACAGAGCATTCCAGCAGCGGGGAGCATCCGTGCAGCCTCCTTTAGGCTGTACATGCCGTTAAGGTGTGCTGTGACATCCAGGCCCCTTACACCATCCTCAGGGCTGACTTTCCCAAGGGAGGGCTGTGACCAGATCTTCTTCCTCCAGAGAAATATCCCACCCAGTCCCACGCAGAGGCCCAGAGACAGTGGTGCCAATACTCACGGAAAGCAATGACCGACTCCACCTTCAGCATGGGGTTTCTCAGGCGGGGGTTCCACCTCTGCACCAGGCTCTGCTTGTCAGCCATTGCCCTGTCCAGACTCTCCTCCCGGTACTTGGGCACAAGGAATTCTGACCAGTAGTAGGCAATGACACTGCCTTCACTGTGGGAAGGGCAGTTGTAGGGTGAGGGCAAGGACAGACATAGGAGGACTCAGGTACCACTAGAAGAAGGGGCCAGATTACTTGATGAGCAATTTTTGGAGCCTGGCCATGGGGAAGGGAGAGTTTGAATGGCGAGTTAAGCAAACTGTGCCCAGCAAAGGCCCCTGCCAGCCCCGGGAGTCCCTCTCAATGCTGCCAGGCACCACCCACTGCAGCTCACTGCACGACACCTTGATTTTCCCAAAACATCTGGCAGAAAACAAAATGCATTTTCAGGTCTTTTTACTGCTCAGCCTTTCCTGTGTCACTCAGGGTGACTACTGGGAATAAGAGTAAATGGCTGCATGATATCCTGGCATCCGAAATGGGGCTCAGGCAGTGCCAAACACTCACCTGAAGGCAGTGATCACTGTCTCTTTGTGGTAAGGACCAATATCAGCATGATTCCTGTAGATCTCCTCTACCTGAAAGGGTTAAAAAGGAGTGTTCAGCATGTCTAGAAGTGAGGAAAAGGGAAAGGCTAAAGACAGACAGAGCTTCAAGCCTGCTAAGGAAAATCAGGGCATATACCTGGCATCCCTGGGTGCAGGAATCTGCAGAGCCAAAGAAAGGAAGAGGAAGAGTTGAGAGCCCCAGAAGAGCCCAGAGCTGCCCATCACAGCCTGCTCTGACTCAGCCTGCCCCACTCTTCCCTGGGGGAAATGAATCCCCAAGTCTGAGGGAAGGGGCAAGACCAGCCACAGCTTCAGCGTCCTTCAGACACCCTTCTGCCTCAGTTCCCAGCCCTGACTCATCCAGCGATCCTGTGATGTGCCCTGGCAGCTCCTATGGCACAGTGAGATACCCTGGCACTGGGCTGGAGCTGGGATGTCAAGATCCAGCTCCAAGGAAGGTCCCTGTTCCCAGCCAGTGTGTCACAGTGAGCAGGGAAAGCGCTCCAAGGAATCTTACATGACATATCCCCATGGCCATGGGGCAAGAGGAAAATTCCTTGCTTGAAGAAGCAGGGAGGCAAGAAACCTCTTACCGTGCTTTTCACCTTCTTGGCCAGCATGCTGAACTCTGGTGAGCTGGAGTTCTCATAGGCATCCAGGAATTCCCAGTTCAGAACCCGCAAGTGGCCATTGAAAACCTTCTGAATGGGTGTGTTCCTGTCTGAAAGGGAACAGTTCAGGCTCAGGAAGGGCAGTCACAGCTGGGACCATGTCACAGCAGATCCCCAGGGACAGAAATTGGGGCAGGGGGATGGAAATGGTGTCTCCTGAGTTTGAGAGGGCACATGAGAGCAACACCAGGTAACAAAGCTTTTCCATGTGGATGGATATGTTCCCAGGGTGTCATCCTACATGTCACCACCCACCACATGCCACACTCACATTTGAAGTGCCAAAACAGGAGGCCAGTGGTGAGGGAGACAAGCAGAAAAACAATGATCAGGATGGTGACGACCACCCGCCGCTTCGGGCCGCGCTTCTCCATCTTCTTGGAGTTCATGGCAGGGAGGAACTCCACCCCTTCATCCAGGTTGTTCATGTCCTGGGAGAGGAGGGAAGGCAGGACAGTGGGAAGGCTGTTCCCAAAGCCTGGCTTGGGGAGGTCCAGCCACAGAGCAGCCTGAAGCAGGTTTGGGGACAAGGAATGAAGCAGCATTGAGGGCAAACCTCAGCGTCGGCAGCTCCACAGCCACAGCAGGAGAAACCCTGAAGGCTTCCTCTTTGCTTTTCTGCACACACCTAATTACTTTTTGGGCCTAATATAAGGTCACGAGCTCAAGCAAATTCAGGGGCAAGTCCACACACCCTCTCGTGACCATGGCAGGTCATTAGTCCATAGGTTCCAAGATCTGCCTCAGCAGATGAAACTGCTGAGAAAAATTTGCCCCCACAAAGCACTTGCTGTGTGCAGGTGTGTCACCCACAGCTCGTGGGGCACAGTATGCTATAAATAGCATTTCTCAAAAAGAAGAGATCAAGCTGCTTCCTCCCTTTACATTTTTACAGCTCTCTGTCATGCCTCCTGGGTCACCAGCACTCCTGTGTTTCTTCTTGGAATCTCCCATCCAGCACAAACAACCATTAAAAGAAATAAACCAAAAAACTAAGATGAACACACAAGACATCCCAGCAGCACACGAGCAGCCGTGCTCTTGGGACAAGATGAGGAAGAACAGATCTGAAAGGAACGAGGAATGACACAACTCTCACTGTCATCACCACCCCATAATGGGCTGGGTGAGGAAGTGGAAGATCTGCTGAAGCATCAAGCTCTGTATCAGCTGTAGAACCTGAGCTCTGTATCAGCTGTAAACCCATTGGTGCCCCAGGGTTTCACTTTCTCCCACTTTTCATTCCGTTCCTCCATTCTTGCCCTGCTCGTGTATCTGCACCTCCAGCCCAGGGGGGATTGGAACAGCTGCAAACCCAGATGTTTTCAGAGGATGCCACACAGCATCCTTGGTACTGTTGGACATCATGGGGGCCTGGATCCCACCAACTGTGGCACCTCCTCTCCTCCCAGCACCAGCAGTGGTGTGGGCAGAACTCACCACATCCTCTGCTTCTGATCTGTGCCTCCCTTGAGCAGGAAGGGCTCTGTTCCTGCTGCAAAGGCCCAAAACAGGAGGATCCCTCACCTTTCTGCTCACCACCTTCCCATTTTCTCCTCAGCAGGCATTCAGCAGCTCCCTGGGCTGTGGATGACAGCACGGACATCATAGCACCAAGTGCCAACTAAGACAAACCCATGGCATTTCCACAGACCTGTGCTCTGGAAGGGTAACACTGTCCCCACAAACACAGAGTCAGGCTCTACCTGTCCTCTCTCAGCCCAGGGCTCACACAAACCTATTCCGACAGCTCAGATTAATTTGATGCAAATGTCAGAAGCCCCTAAAAGTCAGGAAAAATATGGGCAAGGGTGATATGGCTTTATAGGACACAGGGGAATGGCTTTGAAATGAAATATGGCAGGGTTAGATGAGATACTGGGGAGAAATTCTTCCCTGTGAAGTGGGGAGGCCCTGGAACATGTGCCCAGAGAAGCTGTGTCTGCCCCTGGATCCCTGGCAGTGTCCAAGGCCAGGCTGGACAGGGCTTGGAGCAGCCTGGGACAGTGGAAGGTGTCCCTGCCCCGGGCAGAGGGTGGGACTGGATGGGCTCTAAGGTCCCTTCCAACCCAAACCACTCTGGGATTCTATGAAAAACAACCAGCAAAGGGCATCCTGCTAACAGAGGGGCCCCTGACCCTGCTGTACAGACATAAAGAACGAGCCATCCTCACTGCATTTCCTCACTGCACTTTCAGTAGATGCTTCATGTCATCTTTCCTCAGCCTCACCCAGCAGGAAAGGCCAGCTCCCACTTGAACCATTCCCCCACTTCTTTTGCCCTTTTCTTCACCCAATGCCTGTGCTCTCCTCCCACCCTCCACACCCCACTGCAGCCTCTCCTTCTTGCGGTATTTGCCCACAACAGAAAAGGAAGTGGCAGGCACCTTACTCAGAGTTTTTGTCAAGGACTCTGTAAGTTTAATCCTCTGCAAGCACCAGAAGACCACCAAGACCAGAGTAACCCACCAGTTTTCATACCAGCTGCTCTCAGAATCCTCAAAGTTTATTATTTGGCAGTGCAGGGGAGGAGCCTTCATTCAGTTTTGAGATTTACTGCCTAAAGGTAGGCAGAAAGAACTGTTTCCATCCCCTTAATCCAGCTACAACCAAAATAAACAGATATAGCAGGGCCACAGAGAACAATTCCATGGGGAATGCTCTGAATCCTGTTTAGATTCTGATCATACAGGAAAAGCTTAAAAATATAACCCAAGGAAACTTTGAAACAGACAATACACAAAATGAAGCTCAAATACATAGATACATCCTAAATCAAGAAACTTTTCAATTGTAGTCAAGACTACCTGGAGTTTGGCACATTGTCTTCCAAACATCCATCTGGCTCCCACCAGTTTTCCAATCGTGTAATAAACTGCCCCCCCCCCCCCCAAACCTGGTAAAGAGAAGAAACTGGCCAAAAAACTTGCAAGCACATCTTCTCTCCCTCCATAGGGCTGCTCACAGTGCTGAGCCTTCTCAACACTTCCAAGACATGGCTGCTGTTGGCAGAAAGCAAAGCATTTAAGTCTCTATTAACATCTACAGGAGCCAGTGGCAAGAAGACAGTCTCAGGGGCTTAAATGATCTATCAATTTCCCCAGAATTCCTGGGACCAGTGAGGAACAACTGCAAAGAAAACCAATTTTCCATTAGAAAACCCTTCAGCTGAGGGGACCTTCAGCCCTCCGCAGAATTCCCAAGCTTCAGTTTCACCAAACTGCCAGAAAAAAAAAAAGGGTCAGTGGCAAGCAGGATCTCCTGCTGTACAACGCTGCATAACACTGTGGCTGATGCATTGTAACATCCCCATTGAGCTAAAGATCTCTCTTTGCAGAGAGAAAACTCTTCCAGGGAGAAAATCATCACTGTCTTTAAATCAGAAGGCAAGCAGAGGTCCCCTCTGCCTCCAGCACACACAGACACACACACTGCTCCTGGGAGCAAGGAAATTAGGTAGGAAAACTCACCATCTGATCTTTCTTTAGGAAATTTCTCTGCTTTTCTTGGGAAAAAAAATAAGGATGAAAAATATTAAACCTGTGAGAGTTTACAGCATGCCTTTGTCAGTTTGCTCTTGCTGCAAAGCTGAGCCAGCAGCAACACAGGAGAGATGACACGAGTGCAGGGCCTGCTGAGAAGGTTGTTTTTGTTCTTCCTCCCGTACAATGTGCACAAGCAACCACTGACGCTGTTACTTGTCGGAAGTTACCCGGTGACTACAGGCAGATAGGAGACACGATCCAAAGAGGTTTCCCTCCCTCCCTGCCCTCTGTGTTTGTATTCCAGCTCTTGCCCTCTCCCATTCCCATACCTTCGGGATGCCATAATGTTCCTCAGCCAACACAGACACTTGTGTGAAGAGCCCTCACCCATCACAGCCTGAGTAAGCAACAGCCATTCCTGCAAACTCTTCCCAATACCCAGTGAAGGATCTGAAGCATCCCCCAAGCACTGTTGGAATGATGAATCAGGCCGTGCAGGAACGTTTCAGATGAGGCCCCATGTCCTGAGCTCTGAGTAAGAGGCTGAAACCTCCCTGCCCACACTCAGCACAAAAACCACCCGTTTGACCTTAGGACCAGACTTCCCTGTGCCCCACGAGCACAGCTCAGCCTCTGCCCCTCTCACTCCCTGTGCTTCACATCCCCTTCGCTCCCAACACTCATGAGGAAAAATACCCCATCACCATCCTCTGAGCTAGATAGAGACCAGACAACATCACATGCAAGACAGGCTCAAAGATCACCGTTAAATCAAGAAAAAGACAACTGCAGTGTTAATCTCCTTCTGCTGATGGCTTCTGCACATTTACCTCACGTGCTCTGAACAGTGGCAGTTGTAAACCAGAGAGAAGCTGAACACATCCTGCTCTCACCTTGTCCATGGCTCCTCCAGAAACTGTCTCTAGCCCAAAGTGACTCAAGGTCTGACTGTCTCACCCTTCTCGAGGAAACTGCTCCAATAAACACTATTAACAGAAAACCTCCCTTGATATTCTCTCTGCCTTAGTCATTGGAGCAGTTACTTCCTCCTGCTCCTCCTCACTCAGTCCTTGCCGGTATGGGCAGGCTTCTCACACAGGGTCAGAGGGATCTGATCACTGCATCAACTGTGGCAGCAAAACCAATCCAGGGAAAGGTTCAGACAGGCACTGCCTCAGTTCTCCCATGCCTCAGCTTCCCCTGGAGTACCAATTCCATGAGGAAACTTGAAAAGAAGTGTGCACAGATGGATTTATAGAGCACTTGGAGGGCCCCTGCTCCTTTGTGCAGAGTCTGAGCTCAGTCCTGAGAAGAACAGACCTCCCAATCCTCCTCTGTAAGCCACACAATGTATTTTTAGACAGCAACTGTGCTCTGCCTGACTGGACAAACCAGATGCAGGAGTGACTCATTCTGTCAGCAGGAAATTCAGCTGGCACATGGGGGTGGTGGGAAACAGCTCTGCACTGGAGATCTCACCGGAAAGCAGAGAGATCCTTCTGCAATGGGGGATCATGGAAAGACTGGGATATGCCATGGAGTACGGCTCTCCAGCATGATGTGTGCAAAGCAAGGGTCCCTCTGGGATCAGCACCCCCCATAGAGGCTGGTTTCTGCCTTGTTTGGCACTCCACCAAGATGGTGATGTGTCCTGGGCATCAAACCCCTCACTGCTCCCCTCTCCTCCAAAACAGCTGCTCCATCTCTCCGTCAGTGTCTGCATCTGTTCACAGGACCCTGACCCACAGAAGGACTGAGCTCCTGACCATTAGTTTCACCTGTCCCTTATCACCACCAGGTAATTTGTTAGTCCAGCACCAGACATGACATTCACCTGCTTCCCTTGACTTTCCCAACTCCAGACTCCACTGGTCTGCCACAGGACTGCTCAGGGCCAAAGCTGTCCAGATTGTATAAGGTGTGCAACCAAATCAAGTCTCACAGCAACAAAACACCACTGTCTGATACCAATGTACACGGTCAGGAAAAGGAACCCATAAAATGCCAGGCTGGAGGACCCCTGGAGAGGCTGGAGAGGAAGCAGAGTCACTGGACTGCATGGTTAGACTCTTGAGGGTAATTACACCTTGTAGATCCCAATCTGTGTGTCCAAGAAGCAATTCCCACCTCCCTTTTTCCAGCCACACCTGCCTCGAGTGGTGTTCAATAAAAACTAAAACAAATACCACATGAGAAACAAAAGGAATGAAACCTGTCAACTCATCCAGCAGCTCAGGACACGGCCAGCAAGCTGGGCTCAGAGCTCAGGTGACCAACAGGGTGGGCTTGTGTAGCAAAAAGAGCCAGAAAAGTAATATTTTCAAAACCTGAGAATTCCAGGATCACACTGAAAGCCAACACCAGCTTTGTGGTGCTGGCATGAGGGGAAACAGCCTGTTTCCCACCAGAAAAATAAACCAAATGTAAACAGCAAGTATGACTCACTTCACCCAAGTAGCTCAAGTACCATCCTTAAATCAATTCCTGTACCAACTCTTGCTGCAAACCCCAATGCTCCTCTGGAAAAAGATCTGATAAGAATCATCTCCTCACTTTTCTTACTCTTGATAAGAAATACATGGAAACAGCACACATGGGAGCAAAGCTTCCGTAAGGCATATTTGTGCTGTGTTGCCCCACCATGGGCAGCAAAGCACTGAAGAGACTTTGCCAGTGCATTATTTTTCATCTTCAGTTCAGTATTAAGGGCAATGAAGCTATAAAGTGATGACATCAGAACTAAAAAGGGAATATGGGGCAAGAGCTCAAGGACAGAGTCCTCCAGACTGTGTATCTTCCAGGCACAGAGGGCAGGTGCAATAGTGAAAGATACAGGTCACACACACCTATTTCACACACCAAGTTTGAGCTTAACCCTCTACAGCATTTGATTGTCTTGTGACCACCCTGAGTCATACAAGAAACCAAATTCCTTTAGGTTTATTACGGAAGAAACTGAAGTTAATGTTTGCAGAGACAGCACAGGCTTGGCTTGTTGCCCCATCCAGGCTGATTGGTGCAGCTCTTTCCTGCATCACAGCAGCTCAGAAAAAGCCACCACAGTTCTGTGTGTCTGTGGTAGCAGAGAATTTTACCCTTAAGTCTTAGCAACTCTTGGGGAAAAGTTGGGAATAAAGGTACCCTACCTGATCTGTGTAGCTATGAGCCATGAAATTCCTCCTTACAACACACTGATGTCTCAAGAGCAGCAGAAAAACACGCCACCGATGCAAACAGCTCATTTAAATCACTTGTACGTCTCTCCTGGTACAGACAGCACTCTCTAGAAAACCAAACTGCCTCCAGCAGCTAAACCAAAGCAGCTGAGCCACAGACCTTGACCTCTAGAATCCTTGTGACATTTTACTCATTCCGACTGTTCTGAGGTGGGTCTGGACCATAAGTCTCCAATGTTCAAAACCAGCAGCAAGGAGAACACCAGCACCTCCAACCAGGAAAGTCTCTGTTTGCCAAACCCATCCCTGTTGGCTGCTCCCTCCCCACCCCAGCCCACGGCCGGATATCACAGGGCATTATTTCCCAGTCTGTTCCCAGGGCCTTTGGATGGAAATGATACATTTCTACCCTGGGCAAGGGGAGAACCTTTGCTCTGATACCTTCCCCACAGTTAGGCCCTCAAAACACTTTTGCTGCTCCCTCAAGGGTTTTACAAAGTGATCTTTTGTTTGCTGAGCAAAGGTCTGGCCTCAGCCCTTTTCTCATTGTGTCTTCCTTATCCCTGTTTGCTTCTGGCACCAACAGCAGCCAAACTGGCCTGAGAAGCACCTCACCTGCCAGCCACTCCCCCAGGGAAACACTGCACCTTTCCAAGGAAGAGCAGCACCTTCTCCTCAGCCCAAGAACGGCCACAGCTCCCTCCTGGCACAGGAGGAGACACAAGACATTGCAAAACCACTCATTTCCTCCACTCTCCTGTTTATAAGGGGCCAAGTCCAACAACAGTCCATGTGGGACAAACTCCTTGGGCTGTTTCCTGCCAGGAGGGCTGGTACTATCTTTAGGGAAGCTGTCATGGATCCGATCAGCCCCTCTTGAACTGATACAGGGGAAAAACTGACCCAGAACCAGGGAAGGGACCTGCCCGAGCCCTCACTCCTGCATAAAGACAAACTAGAGCACAAAGCTACCTTCTGCCAGGAGAAAAAGCCAGGCAGGAAAGATCGTGTCACACAAGTGTCACCCTGACCTGGCCAGGAACAAGGAACTTGAGGTGAACTGCATCAGCGAGACCATCTCCTTCCCACTCCCAGCCATGGCACACAGCAGACAATGGCACTGAAGGCAAGGGAAACTTTCCTCGCTGCAGGTCAGCTTTTTGATCAGTGCCAGAACCAGAAGCTCCTCTGTCACTGCCAAATAATAAGTGCTAAAGCCAGGCCTCGGCAACAGACCCCACACAGCTTACAGGTGCAGTGGGGAGTGCTGCTGTCCTGCTTTAACCCAAAACGCTGTTTGGAACAGCTCTGTGGCACAGAACGAGCTCTGGAGGTGCAACCCAAACCCAGCCATCCCTGCCTGACCCTCAGCCAGGAAGGTCTACACAAGAAGCTCGCTCAGGTCTCAGAGCACACTGACAATGCAGTGGTTAATTAATGAAGCCCCACAGCCCTCAGTTAAAATTGGCCCTTCTGATGCTAGTTGGATCTGTTGCTAAACAGCCCAGAGCCAGGCTCTGCACACAGCTCACCTGCATGGAGTTTACCTTTACTCACAACCCCAGTGCCCTTGGCTTAAGCTGAAACCAAAACCCCCGGAGCGATGGCAGCACTGACACCAAAGGGATCGAAAGCCAGCACAGATGGGTGGGGATTTCCACTTCCCCAAAGCTGTTTTTTTCCCCTGCTCTACTGAGCTCAGCAACATCCCCCAAACAGACCTTACCCAAGAGTGAGCTGGAATGCCCCCCTTCCTGAGGGCTCCATAGCTGCCTTGAACCCACCAGGCTCGAAGGAACCGGAACGAGCAGAGGACAAGGCAGCTCGGCCAAAGGCTGGCAGGTATTCTGGGGCCAGCTGTGCTCTCACCTGCAGCTGGGCGCTGTACCTCATGCTGGCCCCGTTGGCTGGGGGGCCGTGCTCCATGGCCAGGGCAGTGCCGCGCGGCTCAGGCCGCCATGGAGCGGTGGCTCCAGCCTGGGCACAGTGCCCAGCTCCTCCTTCCTGTGCTCCTGGCAGGTGTGGGCAGCCGGAAACACCCTGCGGGTGCTGTGCCACTCCCATGTCCAGCTGTGGCTCCTGCCTCTCCTGCTCCACAGAAATAAGGAAAAACACAATGCCCGAAAAGCTGCGCCCAAAAGCCCCGCATGAGCTCTGCATCAGCTGGCAGAACCTTCAGCCACGAGCTTTGCTTTAGGAAATGAAACCAGAAAAATCTCTTTTGCCAAGAGAAGCTGCCCCACAGCCGGTAGGAGAGCTGGCTGGCATGCAGCGACAGTTCCTAAGGAAAAGCTTTGTGTATCCATGGTCTCATCCCTCTTCGGGTGACAACCCTATCATGCTACGAAACCCTGCTGCAAAGACAGCACTCTCGGCATGCACAGATAGTTTACCCCAGGGACAAACCTCATGCTCCCAAAAATATTTGGTACACTTAAAAGCAAAATATTCCCTTTTTCCAGCCTGAAACCTGCCCTCTACCAGGCTACAGCACTATAGGAGTGAGCTTTCTCTTGGCTAACAGAGACCAGATGCAAAATGAACAACACAGCCGTGATGCAGAAACTGCGCATGCACCCAAATGTGGCACTTGGGGGATGCTCACATAGCAACAGCCCCCGGGGACTATGTGGTTTAATATTAAACAGAGAGGGAAAGGAGGGAGTGGAGTTCTGAGAATGCTTTAATGCAGGCTTGAAAGAGTTTGTAACACTGAAATCTGCATTCAGTTTACATCACCATTTACTCCTTCTTGAAAAGATGATTCATACACACACACTCCAGTATTAGGTTTCACATTCAAGAGCAAGTCAGGATTAAAACAGTTGGATCAAACTCAATTTTTCATGGAAAGGTTCTTCCTTTCTCCATCTTACATGTGACAGTCCATATGAATATGCAATGTCCCAACAAAAGTTGAACTGGCCACCCCACCGCTGATCCAAACCTCTTCACACCAATTGCATCCAGCCCTGAAATGGAATTTTTTCAGTTTGAACACTTAAAATTTCCCAGAACTCTGGTTCTGGTGCAACAGTAGTTGCTGATCACATGCAGGAAATTCCTTGCTGAGTCTGCTTTGTTTTCCCTTGCTCTAAATTGCCTCCTGTGGAGCAGAAGTTTTGCAGGCTTTTTGCAGGTGCTTTTTGGGGGGAAAAATAGAGACGGGGTGAGGTCTCTGAGCCTGCTGTTGTGAGAAACACAACATAACTTTTGAGAAACACATCAGCCACCACCTTCCCTGCCCCCTCAGCAGTGGCCAGAATCCCACCCACCATTGAACACGGCGCAGCAGGAAGCAACCCTGGATTTAAGGTTATTTCCCTCGAAATGGCGCCGTGTTAGTCAGGCTGCTGATGTCAGGAGCTCTTACCCCTCTCGCTGATGCCCAGCCCTGCCCAGCGCTGTTTTTACAGCCACTCCCTTACCTGCCTGGCTGCAGCCTGTCTTACCACCCCCGTGAAACAGCGTATTTTGGGTACAAAGCAGCTGGGTCCCAGCTGAACCATTGCTCCTGCATTCTACACATTTTTCCTGATCTCCTCCAGGATGGTACCAGGCAAACACCCGCACTCAGAGATGTGGGTGATGAGGGCAAAATGCGAAGATCCACAACCCTTGGTTCGACACAGAGCTGTGAATGCTCACTGCTTCCTGCCATTCAAGCCACTGACATTTTGCAAACGAATTCATTAGCCCTCTTTGAACAAGAGGACACAGTCACCGTGGGGGAAACCCCCAAGCAATACACGTGCTAAATGTAAATATTATATAGCTGGGAGGCAGCTGGTTCAAGGTCTAAATACCAGGATTTCTGTTTCTCTGTTGCTGGAGCACAGGGATTTCCTTCGCGGCTATGCCGCAGCCATTGCCGAGCCACCATGGCGGGAGCAGGTCCCGTCCTGGGCACTGTAGAGCCCCAAAACATCCAATAGCAATTCCCAGCCTGTCTGCCACGTGCTGTTCTGGTGAGAGACTTCCATGTGTCTCTCCAGTGTGAGTGAAGGATCCTGATCCCAGCCGAGGCACTGTGAAAACGCAATAAAGCATAAAGTTCAAGGCACTCACCCACATGCAATGGCAGCAGTCAGCCGCAAAGCCTCTGTTTGTTCCCGCTGGGACCAATTTATCCAATAAAAGCTGTCACCTCCTCCTCCTCGCGTTGTCTCAGTGAAGCCACAGCAGCATCGTGAGAGCAGAGCCGAGGTTTGGGAGGAAGGAGGACCCTGAAATCTGAGAACCAAGTCCGGCTTGGTCAGAATCTGTGCGAGTTGCAAGAGCTAAATCGCCCTGAGCTCGAACCCCAGACAAGGATCAGCTGCAGGAGCAGCAAACGCTGTCTGGATAGGCAGGATCCTTCCGCATCAGTTCACAGCCCTGGGAATGCCATGCACGTGAAGGAAGGGAAGAACAGCTTACATAAGGAATGAAGGCCGGCTGCCTGCGGGGGAAAAGTCTTCTGGCTGAGGCAGTTCCCAGGAATTCTAGCAAAGGAGCACCATCCATCCACACCAGCGACGGGCCGGATTCAGTCAGGGACAAAGGCTTTTCCTCCCCCTTAGTGTGGCTCAGGGACTGTGCTCTCAGCGTGACTCCCAAATTCAAATTTCACCGACAATGCCCTCCCACCCAGATTCCTGCCAGGCAACCCCGAAACCACCCCATCTCAAACGCACAATCCGGTCCGGCAACTTCCAAAGCATTACAAAAGATTGGGAGAGAGATAAAACTCACAGGGTGTCCTGTTACTTTGCATTCCAAAGAGTAAATAAAAGGCTGATTCAGTGGGAGGAGAGGAGAACGCCATCCAGCAGAGCTGTGCTTTCCAGCTGAACAGGCAGCCCCCAGAGCAAAGGCTAGGTACCTCTGGGGATGGGCACAGTCATCTGAGGCTGATCCAGCCTCTCCATCTGCAATGCAAGGGAATAATTACTGACTTTGGAGAATGGGAGCTGTAAAAGTGTAGTGAGTTGCCCTCAATTGGCCACACGCTGCTTTGGGGCAGAGCAGGGAGGTGGCACTCCCCAAAACTGTTCAAGGATTACTGTGTCATTGGATGGGAACTTCTCTTTTGACCTCAAATGCTTCCCTCACGAGCTCGGGAACGAGAGCCCTGCTCCCTAAACATGATTTTGGCAGGGCTCAGAAGTAGCTTTGCTGTCCTGAGATCATGAAAGCTGGCCACAACCAAGGGCTCTAGAGCCCTGCTCCATCCCGACGATGACATGGCATGAGAGCAGGCAAAGGATGTGACACTGTGCAACATGCACCTCAGCCCTCCAACACACCCCAGACAACTCCGAGGCTCGCTGCCGAAGTCCACGGGAGTCATTTCCCTTGCCTCTGCTTCTGGCCACCTTTCAGTCACGGGGCTCCCAAAGGAATACAAAGAACTAGGAAACACTAGGATGTGAGCTTGCTGCCAGGACTATAAAGAAAGCCAGGTCTCCTTCTTGAGCTCTTCAATGGCTCGTGAAAGCAGAGAACCTCCTTTGTGAGCTCTGAATCAGCAGCAGCAGTGTTTGCCAGCCAAACTGTAAGAGTGGACAGGCCTGATCTCCTGGTTTCCGGCACCGTGTGTTTTGAAATCACTGGGCACGCCCAAGCCTCCAAGTCAGGTATGGTCTGTCTTCTAATGAGCTGCGAATATGTAAACTGAGGCCTTAGCTTAGAGCAGAGAGATGTAGACAATGCGCTGGATTTGCCCATTTCATTTTGGTTTCTACAAACAGGCAGAGCTGCCCCAGCTCACCTGCCTTGCCTCCTTGTTTTCCACAAGTTCAGACTTTGTGTCGGTGTTTACAACCAAAGACAAAGCATGCAGCTTGGACTTTTCACTAATTCCTTTCGTTTCCCTGACTTTGTTGGTGCAGAGGACCAGGGATGTGGTACAGAGAGGGAGGGTTTTTGCTGTTTCATGGTCCAGCTCCTGCTGTCTTTCAGTCAATGAACTGCCTGATGTTCCAGCTGTCCCAGGGTATGATGACACTGTACATGGTGTTGATGTGCCCACCTAAAGCAGGAAAACAGGCTGTGAACTCCCCCCTCCAAGATCTCAGTCTGGCAGAGGTGAGAATTAATCCATACTCTCCTGGATGCTGCTAGAACTCCCTGCTAGCTGGATCATGCTTGCACACCTGCTCTAGTCCATCTGCCACCCCAAAAGCAGCATCTCTGGGTATAATATTTGTCTGGAAACTCCCCTCCTCTCACAACAATCTATTCTAGCATTAAGGTGTCTTTTGAGTTTTTGTAACATCCAAACTACATCCCTCTCACTGCATGAAAAATTGGTGGACTGAGCAATTCTTTGAAGTTCAAATCTTTGTTGCTGACTCCCAAAGGGTGAAGGACAGCCCTTGGATTCCTTCCACCAGATGACAGGGAGATGTTGGGAAACCTGCCTCACCTTGCCACCCATCTCAGCTCCTGAGAGAAGAGAGCACTTCCCTTGGACAATCTATGAACTGGGACCACTGTTCCCGCCCATTTGTTGTTCTCTATGATGCTTGACTTAAGAGCATAAAAATGCAGGAAAAACATAAGCAGGGATTAAATACAGTCCTAATGCAAACTGTGTCATTCTTGACGAAACTGTTAAAATCCAGGTGCATGGACACAGTGGAAGTTTCGTTCCCACTTGAAAGGACGGCCTGGGTTTGCTAACTGAGCAGGAAACTGTGCCCTTTCACCCTGCCCACATCTCTTCACTCCACAACACAAGCTGAAAAATAAGAATACTATAAATCTGATCAACCAGCCTAACTCAGCTTTGTAATTATAAAGGACTCGTCCCTCTGACTGGGGACTCTCCTGGTTACAACTGTCTGAAAATAAAGACTAAACTTTCCTGTTGCCCTTTAAAGGAATAGGGTGCCAAGGAATTAGGGCTTTTTGGGAAATACTCAGCTTTGCACATTAACACCTTCCCTCCTCCCAGCTGTCCTAGCACAGGTTGGAACAACAGCCCAGCTAAGTTTAGGATTTTTGGTAAGGTACAGAGGCTGCATATGATATTTCAATGATAAAAGTGACAGGACAGATAACACCCTTTGCACCAGCACCAGCTTTAAAACCCCTTCACAGCCATTTCAGGGGCCATCCTAAGCTAGAAGTAGCTCTCAGTACAGGAACACTAAAAGACGCAAAAGCTCAGCTTACCAAATTACTGCTTGTCATTAAGGTACTCAGGCCATCCCAGCTGTGAAACAGGACTTAATTCCTTACACAAACAAAGCAGTGCAAAGAGAGGTCAGTAATTCATAAAGGTGCAGTGACTCGAGGGCTTGTGGCTGTCTCATACCCATAATTTCACTGTATAACTGAGTACCTGAGAACAATTCTCACAACAGGCTGACTTACAAGCCCTTTGCTTAAGCAGTTTAAAAGTCCTCAGTGTAAATTCTTTTTTCTTTTTTTTTGAGTAATCAAGCATATTTTTCTATATATAGAAGCATATTTTTGTATGCATGTCTTATAAATACCAAGCAGCCATTGCTTCCCCAAGCAAACTGAAAAATTTTCCGTTGTTGCCATAAATTGCTTCAGAATGACACGTAGACAAGTTAAAACCACTTACCAAGTTCCAAACAATGCCAGCACCTTTGCAGGTCCTCGTTAACTCTTCAAGCACTGTCAGCACACAGGGAGAACACTGTGACCTCCAGCAGGTTTGCTCTTCTATTTTCCAGGCTGTGATGGCCTTGCTGTGGGTCAGCACGGCCATTTTTTGATGCCCCTCCGGGACTTGGTTGGCACCTTCTCTAAGCGTCCATTGTGAAACCACATGGTCCCAGAGCTCTGAAGGACCAGCATGCTTCTACTTCAAGGATCTTTGCTCTGACTCATTTTGCTCCAGGTGTTGCAAACTGGAGGACAGTGAGAAAAAGTAACGTTAGGAGATATGGGGTGCAAGGTTCACCGAATTGATTTGGTGAAACTTCCAGACATAAAGAAAAAAATTGGTTCTTAAAAGACTGACCTGTGATTGAGTTTCAGTTTTCAGGCCTCAATGCAAGATGCCATGCACAAGATTAACCCAGGCCCAAATGAGCTAATCCACAAGGAACAGGTCACTTGACATAACCTGCATCATCCCTAAATTAAATCACTAATAGCCCAAATTTACACTAGTCATTCAAAATTCCTTTTATAGTCCACAAGACCAAATGGGTCTATCCAGAGGGTGATTCACCCTCTGGAACAGGAGAAAGGTCAAATGAATTGCCCTCTGGAGGGATCAGCAGCTGCAAATGCAGTCTTGGGGTGAGAAATTCAGATTTATCTATTGAGAAATTCAAAGCACACGTTAAGAAAGATGATTCCAGCATACCACCTCTGGATCTACACACATCTGGTCTATCCACATAACTAGGATCCAATAAATCTCAGATTGAGATGAGTCAGTTGCAAAGGGGGTAACTACATGATTAAACCATTTTTCTATCAGAGCCAGTTTCCAGCATGGACCCCAGAAGCACATTCTCCCTTCCCCACAGCTCTGCAACAAACTGCTGTGTTTAGTGTTTAGTCTGTAGAGCAAAGGCTAAATTCCAGACTGCCATCCTGCAGGATGAACAGCACCCAGCCAGAAGGGTCCTGAGCTCAGGCACCACATACCCAACTTCTTGCGGCAGGCACAAGAATCGGGTCTATTGTAATGTGGTTCAGATTTGCCATGTGAAAAACAAGTAACAAGGTTTTCACATTTACTAAAAACAATGCCAGTGTTTTCAAAGGTATTTGGAAAATGAAGATCAGCTGTTAAAACACATCCAATTAATGATTCTTTTGAAAGGAAGGCCTGAGGTAACCTCAAGGTGAGTTCACTGGGTTATGAGGGCATCCTACTGAGGTATATAAATACAGATTTCCCCAATGATTTAAATAAAACAAAGCAGTTGTTAAAATAAAGGTTAGAAAGGTTTTAAATCGCCTGTGGCTGTTTGTGTAGCATGCTCAGTTTTTCTAAGCAGGGTTTACACAATATTCTCTTGGTGGAAATAAACTCCTAATCCGCAGTTTTTAGGTGATAAACAAGGCTCTTTGATAACTAGTGAGCATCTCACTGTGACAAAACAGGCTGTATTTAATTTTTTAATTTAAAAAGGTAATGGCAAAGATTCATCAGGCTGAATGCAGGACAGGTGGAAAATGGGCAATGTCAGTATAAACACTTTCTATAGGCCCTCTTCCATGCTGCCCTTGCAGCTCTTACTGCAGGACTCATCCAAAACAGCTTTCAGGATGCAGAGCAAGAGGATGTGGGAGCATATACCACCTAGAACACAGTGTAGTTTATAGATACCCTCCCCCAATCCCAGCACTCGCCACAAAACCACTGGAGCCCCTCTCTGCCCTTCTGCCTCCTGTGTGGAAGTTAAAAGTTACTTATTAAAAACAAGGACTCTTGACTCACAGTAGCTTAGGGGTTATTTTTCAACCAGACAGCAGCTCATCAGACAGGTGGCAGCTGAAGCATAACAGGCTGTACTTTGTTCTTGAAAGCTGGGAGTTAGCAGGTCCTACCCAAACCAGCATGTGGCCATTCAAAATCACAAGCCCACCCAGTGCTTGATGCTCTTTTCCCCAAAAATCAGACTTCAAAATAAAAGAGAGGGGACCTAAGAGAAGCAGTCAGGATGCAAAGAATGCTCAAAAGCAGGATGATGATCAACAGCAAGACTCTTGAAAAATCAGCAGCAACCACCTCAGACACACTAAACTCCTGGGATTATATGCAAGTTTCTTGTTTTGTTATGCTTGATACTGCCAAAGCCTCCTGTGTCCAGCAAGAAATTAATGAGGATTGACAGAAATTCAAGGGGCTTCACAATGTAACCATCTTTCAGCACTTGACTGTAGGTTAATCATTAATTTATTTATTATGAACAGAACATAACAGGGTTATCTTGATAATGTTTTGAATTTAGAGGCTCTTTCACATAAGCAAGAGCAGGAAGCTGCTTATTGCCTCTTTAACTTCTTTTAAATTTGCAACTAAAAGGACTTCGAAATGTCCACTGCCCCCTCCCTAACCACAGGCTTTCTGCTGGCTCCTGATTGATAGATGTACAAAACAGTTATAAAACATCACAAAGCAGGACAGAAAACCTTTATCACTCCAAATTGTTCCTGAAGCATATAAACCTTAATTCAAGCACTTGCTTTCAAATGCTGATGTGTCCTGCTAACTCAGTATTTACACCTAGTCACTTCTTATTGAAATACCTGTTTTCCTTCAAAACTGCTCTGAAGAGGGTTAGATACAGTGCAGAAAGATCCACTACCCCAGCCTGAAGCCCAGCAAAAGAATAACACACACAGAGCTCCAACCATAACAGTCCTGGACTTTACAATTTGGTTCTTTAATGTACTATATTCTATAATATGTAACTTGGAGGAAACCACATCTTTTTAAAAAAAGCCTACCAAAAAACAGGTTAAAAAGAACCATCTTACCAAGAAGATGGACAGGCTATTAGCCCTCGGCAAGCTGGACAACGATAGTACACAAAACACGCTGTAGAGAACCGAAAGGAGATGGCAGAGATCTGTAAAGCTTTCTACACTTTTATTCGTCTCCTGGTCCAACACACCTTTTGATCTCATTCAGCTTCAAGGTCATGTCAGAACAGTCACAAATTCATCTCTGGTATGTGCAAAATTCAAATATTTACATAGATAAAACTGCAAAAGTAAAACCAAAACTAATGGCCAGGGTCGTGGGTTATTAAAGTATTTTTTCAGAAACCAAGAGACAACAGTTTGGGTGTATTTGAAAACATATTCCAACCTTTTAAACCAAGGTACAGTTTGTTTCCGTTGATAGAAAGGTTTATTTGTTGAGGAAAACTAAAAGAGGATCTTTCTGGTGAACACCAACTTTTTCCTTTCCACTACAGCCCCATTTGCTGACAGACTTGTTCATGCAATGACTTTCCACATCTCCTTTCCCTCTCTCCCATGGTCACTCACTCTATTACAGCAAAAAAACACCTTGACTCTCACCCTGTCTTTGACAGCAACCTGACATGGATGTGGGCTCTGTTCAGAGTCTGAGCTCAGAGAGACAGGAGAGGTGTTAAAAAAGTTCTACAAATAGTACTCTGAACATGTTAGTGAGCTACATCCAGGTTGTGTTACAATAAACCCCAGTGTCCAAGACACCATCCTGAGTCACTAGATAACAGCAGTGACAGCCAGACTCCAGAAAAAGGAGACATCTTCTCCGTGACTTTGAAAAGCCACTGAATTACCCCTTCCAAGCAGCCTTCCCTGCTTAATGAGGATCCAGGATAACTGCTTTGTCTACAACTCAAAATGCACAGAAACTGTATTTGCCAAAAGTCCTTTGGATGGAAAGAGAACAAAGAACAGGAAGACATTTCTTAAATTATCAACTCCACAGAACCTGGATTTACACATCTGGACTGAAATACTTTGTTTTGCAGGTACAGCATGATTTTTTCTGTGGAATTTGTACCCAGACATCGCAGCGCTGACTCTAGAGAAGCAAGGGCAGAACCCAGTCCAATTCCAAGCTATGGCTGGTGGTTGGTTGGATGGAGGACGACAACAGCCTTGGGGACGTTCTTAGAAAGTGATCCATGTTCAAACCAGTGTTCACAGCTGATCCTGGGTCTGTTTTGGAGATGGAGCTGTTGTCACAACCACAGTGGACACTGCTTTGGTAGAGCCAGAGACTGTTCCCTGCTGGAGATGGGAGGCTGGAACTGTTTGAATTCGCACCTGTGTGAAATGGAAAGAAAAAACTCGTCTCAAGAACAACCTGGTGACACAATGACTGCACCTGCCTTGTTCTCTGCTAAAGTACCTGCTTCTGCTGCCAACAAAAACTCAGTTTTAGGAACAAGACCAAGCACCAAAACCACTCTCAGAAAAGAATCTGTCACAAGATCATTATTCCATTCACTGCTCATGTGGGATGGTGGAAGGAGATTTCCAGATTAGAGAGGAAGACCTGAAAACTAGTTTGAATAAAAACCTGTATGTCATCTGCTTTTACACATTTTCGGAAGAAGGACTTGGATCCACTGGATACCTCACTTCTACAGACTTGTTACTATCACCTATCAATGCAGATTAATTCTCTGGAATTATGGAATGCTAAGTTTCCAGACAGAAAGATAGATATGCAATGCAGTTATGTGATTTCTTCAAGAAAAAGAGACCCACAGAAGCCAAAGCACAAAGCACTACAAAGACTGCTGAGTGTATAAAAAAATCCTGACAGAATTTTTGGTTTTGCATTCATGATACTGGCAGTGCTTAAAAAACATTTGAAAACTTTATTTGGATGGAGAGAAGATAAAGGGGATGATGGATTCCACATGCTTAATGCAGACACTACAACCAAGCTGTGTGCCTGTTCTTTTTCTGCAACCCCATGTATCCAGTGTAAAGTCCTCACGGAGATGTTAAGTCATAAAATAGCAAATAGAATGATCACGCTAGATGCCCTTACCTGCGTGGCCTGGCCTTGCTGCTGCAGCTGCTGTAGTTGCTGTGCAGTCAGGAAACTCACGGGCTTGTTCCCAGCGATCAGTTTAGTCCCTGCTGGCATTGTAGTCAGGATGATATTTCTGCCTAATCCACTGATGCTAAGGAAAAGTAATTTTTGAAAGGTTAGTAGACAGCACAGCAGGCTTGATCTTTCCAACTCCAAACCTTTCTTCAATTGCTAGTAGATTATAGTTCTACCACAGGTACTAACCATTTTAAGTAGTGGGGGTTTTTCCCCCATAAAACTGGCAAATACACTAGTACAAGTTTATGTCAGTATTTGTAACTGATGAGAGAATTAATTTAGCACACAAATTACCCCCACTGACTCTAGACCATGCACATCACTTGGTTAGCCTAATCAGACCTGAATACTTCTCAATGCAGAAAACAGCTGAGCACTTGAAATATTAACTAAGGGAGACACTATCAGAATTTATGGAAGAATAAACAAAAAGACTCCAATATCTGAATGCCAGGGGAGTTCTCACTAAGATAGTTAACTTCTCTTGAATGGAGAGATGGCTTCAGATTACAGATACTTTTTAGTGTGTTAATTTTTGCTCAAACACACAGAACCAATTGAACTGCTGGTTTCAAGGCAAATAATGTTTTTTCTTTGGTGTATTTGCTAGAACCTGAATCTCAAAATAAATAAAAATTACAGTCTCATTGCAGACACCATATCCACTCAGTTTCTTGCAGCTGATGGACCTGTTAACAGACTGCAATCCTATTCCAGCCTCTGCTTGCTTGCTCCCCAGGAACCCAATGAACACAGACCTTTCTCAGCCTATTTCTAAAGCAGAACTATGAGATGCAAAGCACTCACTTGGCACCGAGATTGCCCTTGATGATGGGGGCAGTGACTACACTCTTGCCCTTCACAGGCTGGCTGATCACTGACAGGGGCACCGTGATCCGTGCTGGAAGTTTGCCCTGGGGAAAGGGAAGAACACGTGAGGAGCCGTGGGAAGCTCAGTAGAGAAACTGTCCAACAACATCGGCTGCTTTGTGGGAGTCCTGGGAGCAGAAACCAAGAGCAGCTTTGCTGATGAAATCTGTGCTCCAGTTCAGGCTCCTTAAAATTCACCTCTGTCTTATTCAGTACCCAGCTGCCTGAATCCTGAACATTCGCATCATCTTTGCACCACAGGATCCATGATTTTTATCCTTAGGAAACTACCATACTGTCAGTTAGCTTATGTAACCACAGTACAGTTTATGGTGCCTTCAGATTTGGGCATCAAAATAGCATTAAAGGGGGAAATCAGTAAAAAAGTTAATTCAAGTAACAAGCACTTCTAGTCCTGAATGTTCTATGGCACCATTTCAAGGGAAAATATTCCCAAGGTGTGGGGCAAGACACTGAGCTGCATGAGGCAGGACTTCAGATTTGCAAAGTTTATTTCATTCAGTTGCAAGAGGAGATAAGGGAAGTATCTGACTTTTTGGGGGCATTTAGCTGCAATTTAAACACCATGAAATGAGTTGCAGACCCACACCCAGGACACAAGTTGTGGCTGTCCCATCCCTGGAAGTGTTCAAGGCCAGGTTGGATGAAGCTTGGAGCAACCTGGGATAGTGGAAGGTGTGCCTGCCCATGGCATGGAATGGAACTGAATGAGTTGTAGTGTCCTTCACAACCTAAATCATTGTATAACTCTGCCGTATTAATTTGAGTCTCTGTGTATGCAAAGAGCAGTTTTCAGCCATAAACCATGAGTGTATTTTGGCATCCTACTTCCTCCCCCAACCCCAGTGAGAGCTCAGCATTACTCACTGCCTGGGATGTAGACACCACTGTGGTGCTGACTGGCACCTGCCGCACAGCTGTGGCTCCTGTGCCAATGGTTATAGGGGTCCCCGCAGCTCCTGAGGCCACAGCAACTGCTTTGGACACTGTGGCACTCATGGTGGGTAAGGAGGTGTGGGCTGTGCCAGCAACACTCACCGCCGAGGACGATGGCACCTGCTTACTGTGAGTGGCTACAGTGATGGTCTGCCCAGCTTTGGGGGGTATCACCCCCAGCCCCTGCACAATTCTGATTGTGGTGGCCGGCTTGGCCTCCGTGGATGCCACCGTGGTTATGGCTTTGCTCTTCTGATCTGCCACAGTCATGCCCAGGGCAGGCATCAGGCGGAAAGCAGAGCTTGTCGGCTCTGCAGTCTTTAAGTCAGGAGTCACTTTAACCACGGTGCCTCCAGCTGGGCTGGAAGAGGCAGGAGAGGCCGTGCTGGTCTTGGCTGGAGATTCAGCAGTCTGGAGAGGGTTGGATGTCACATGCAAAGTTGCAGAGATGCCTTTCCCACCAGCGCTGCTTCCCGCAGCTGCTGTGAAGAGGTCCTGAGTCAGTTTGACAGTAGTGACTTGAGATTTGGCCAGGGTGGCCATCATGTCTGGGGTGATGCGCAGCACCGTCTGTCCCTTTGCGTCTGTGGTGATGGAGGATGGGGGCAGGCGCAACACGTCCTTCCCTTGGATCCGAAAATTGGTCGCTGTGAGTGGGATGCCACTTCCAGCCTGGGTCTTCATGCCAAGTTGTCCTGTAATAGCCACCTAGGAAAGATCAGAGAAATGGTTCTGTCAAACCAGGACAAAGTCCAAGGCACACTCAAAGCAGAACTTCCCAACAGGATGGTGTTTACTCCCACCAGAACGCAAGCAGAGACTAGCACTCAGTACACTACTGGAAACAGTTCTGGTTGTGTATCAGATGGCATTCCCAATCCCATCTGAAACAGGAAATACTGTGGGGCTGGTTTCCTTTCCAAACAAAATGAAGGAGAGATCACCGAGGAACCTGCACAAACACATCTTTCACCTGTACGTGAGAACAGGGCTCAAACACAGAAAACTAGCACTGTGTCAATCTGCACAGTCCATCAACTCACACAGCACTACAGCTCTCAAGTGTTCACATCTGTACAACAGGAAACAACCAGGTTGTGGAGCCCAGTTCCTTGTCTCTCCCTCCTTCTCACCTGCTTGATGATGTTCTGGCCAGCCACATTCTGAATGACAGTGGTGGAGGAAGTGCTGGCAGAACCGCCTGGAGAGCTGGTCACTGGCTTCACAGCAGGGCTCGGCACTGCAGGCAGCCCCGTCACAGTGATACCTGCCTGGCTGGCCATGGAGCTTCCTGCTCTTGGCACCTGCACAGGGCTGCTTTGAGCTTTTACAGGCAGAGTCATTACAGCCTACAGAAGAGAGGGAAGAAGACCATGAGATGACTACCACAGCAGGAACAGTCTAGTGATTCTTGTTTGTATTGTGCCTCAGCTTGCGAGTTCAGGGGAGTTCACAAGAATTCCCTTGCAAAAATTCCAACTGCTTGGAATTGTAGTGAGGTGGGTGTCTGTCTCTTCTTCCACAGGGCAAGAGCAGTTGGCCTCAAGTTGCATCAGGGAGGTCAACTTGGATATTAGGAGAATATTTTTCACAGAAAGGGTTGTATAGCATTGGAACAGTGCCACCATCCCTGGAAGTGTTTAAAAAAATGTGTGGATGATGCACTTGAGGATATGGTTTAGTAGTGAACATGGTGCTGCTGTGTTCATGGCTGGACTTGATGATCTTGACAATCTTTTCAAAGTTTAACAATTCTGTGATTCTAAGTTCTATGGACTTTTTATGTTACGCACAATTACATGATGCCAGAAAAATAGGTGAAAAACAGAGCACTAAACAGTATTGCATGTGAAACTGTTTCTGTGCTCTTGCCTGCAGTTAGTGCATGCTCCAAATGAGCACAGAATGCCTGTGCATCACACCAAAATACCACAAGTCAGATCAGATATCAAAGCTACTCTACCACTTCCAACTCACCTGAGGGAGCACTTTGGTTTGTGTGGCTGTAGCTGGAACACGGATTTGAGGCACTGATGTGGGCTGCTGCGGCTGCTGCTGCGGCTGCTGCTGCTGCAGCTGCTGCTGCTGCTGCTGAGTGACCACTGGGGCTTGCTGGGACACGGCTGGGAGGCTGGATTGGGCAGTGACCACCCGGACCTGTGGCAGGCCTGAGGAGCTGCTGTGACTGACCACACGCGGGGTGGGCGCCGGCCCCAGCTGTGCCTGTGAGCTCTGAGCTGGGGACAGCAACGTCCCCAGCTGGGGCATAGTGGGGGAGGACACCAGGAGAACACTACAGAAAAGACATAACCAGTAGGTCAGCAAAGATGTAGGAAATTCACACAATCACAGAATCACTGAGGTTGGAAAAGACCTCTGAGACTGAGTCCAACCTGTGACCAATCCCCACCTTGTCACCCAGCCCAGAGCACTGACTGCCATGTCCAGTTGCTCCTTGGACACTTCCAGGGATGGGGACTCCACCACCTCCCTGGGCAGCCTCTTTCAATGTGTAATCACGCTTTCTGTGAAGAAAATTCCTCCTAATGCCTAACCTGAAACTCCCCTGGCACAGCTTGAGACTATGCCCTCTTGTCCTGTTGCTGTTTCCCGGGTGAAGAGTCCAACTCCCACCAGCCTCCAACCTCCTTTCAGGGAGTCGTAGAGAGTGGTAAGGTCACCCCTGAGCCTCCTCTTCTCCAGGCTAAAAAACCCCAACTCCCTCATTACTGAATTATACAAATTACTTAAAAACAGCCAGCAGCATTCCCAAGTGACACAGGGGACAGAAGCAGTACCTCTGGCTGGGTTTTGCTGGCTCTGACCCAGCACCAGATACACTCTTGCTGACTGCAGACACCGGTGGGGGTGAGATGGGTGTTGCTGGCAATGCAGGTGCAGTTGGTGTCACGGGAGTCACAGGAGTTGGTGGCATGCTGGAGTCACTGAGGCTCAGCTGACTGGGCTCTGCTGTGCTGGTGGGGAGGGCTTTCACAGCACCCTCCTTGTTACTAGACTTCTACAAAGAAACCACATCCAGCATCACAAAAGATGGGGTTGATTGCTGCAATAGGCTGAGCACTTTAACCTGAATTCTGTATGGTGGTGAATGAGGCCCTGGTGCTAAATCCTGAAATCAAACATGGCTGACAGCCTTTCCCCAGCTGCAGCCATGGATGAATTGGTGTGTTTGGTGGCTCCTGCTCTCGGGGAAAAGTGCACCTCAGTTGTGATAAACATTCAGAACATGCAGATTTCCACCTTGGTTAATGTGCCAATAGCCAAGTACTTCAGTCATATTTAATATCACATCTCCAAACCCTGATGGCTCCAGCACAGCAAGGGGGAGAACAGACATGTTCCACACACTCTGTTACAAATTAACCTCCAAACTAGATCTGAAAGACCATCCCTTTGATAGGGAGCACAAATTAATTCCATTGCTCTTTCTGCTGAGATAACAAGGACAGCAGTGGAAGCTGGGTGGAGGAAAAATTCCCTCTCCCCCTCTTTGTTTTGTGCACTGACATTCATATGCATCAAGAATTGCTAACTCAAATGTGGTTATTTTCATTACCTGCTATGGATGCAGAATTTATGGATTAAATTAAGACTAATCTCCTCAATCCCAAAAGCAGCTGTGCAAACCTGAGCAAAGAAATCTACCATTTTAGCTGGAGGTTTTGGCTTCTGAAGAGCCTTCTTGGCCTTTGCTGCAGCAGCTTGAGCATGATGGATCCGTTCTGCAAGGACAAATGAATGGTTAGAGCTCCTGAACACAAGCAAACTGATTTAAGGAATAGGCTAATTAAGAGCTGCAGATTCTTCTCCAGACAAGGAATTAAACACACACAGTCATGTAACAGTGCAAAGAAAACATCTAGTAAAATTAGCCAAAAAGGCTGAAAATAAGACACATAAGAACATACATCTGCAGTTCTTGCATGTGGGATGGTATTTTTCAAACAAGTGATTCAAAGTGGCACCCTGCTCTGTAAGACTGGGTTTAAGTGCTGAAGGACTAACACGTGCAAACTGACTAGAAAAAAAGCTAGACTGACAAATTAATGTTCATTATCCACCTTTATAAACATTTTTAATTCTTCAAATATGACCAACCCGGGCTTACCAAACTCTTCCTCACTCCTGTCCCGGTGCAGGTAGATCCACAACTTCCGCCCAATATCGTATTTCACACAGGGATCTTTCTCATAATGCAATCGATCCAGAGCACCACTAACAACAGTGTTAACCTGAAGTTCAGAATTCACAGATTACAAAACATCCCTTGCTGGATTAGCCAAAACTGATGAATAGAAAAGTGATCCTATTTGGTATAAAACCTGAGTAAGCTGCAAGTAATTTTCATCTGAGTAAGAACTGACTGAGGGCAGATGTTGCAGCACAGGATGCTGTTTGCCATCTTGGACTAAATGGAGCTCCCACCAAAGCTCTGAAAATAGACTGTTTCTCAATCTAAAATGTGAGCAGCTCGACGACAGTGTTAATTCTGTGGCTTTTCTATCTGTATTTTCCTCATCCAAAGTTTGTGCAGATTTGCAGCAGCTCACCTTAGTAGCACACAGCTCCCTTCTGCTCATCACAGCAGCATAAAAACTATTGGGCGTTTGCCTCTGAGTGCTGCCTAGGTCTGTTCAGTGTATTTTTATGGGAATTTGATGCCAGACATGATATTTAACTTACCTGAGTACTGGTGACATCTGGAGCTAGGAATTGGGAATCTTTCAGCAGCTCACAGATTTCAGCTCGAGTTCCCTCTCCATTAGGAAGGCGAGCAGCAGCATCACGAACTGAAACACAAAACCGGAGCTTGAACTTCCAGCTATAACTGGGCAGCTGTACTCAGGTACTCCAGCAGATACATTTTGGGACTGCTCTTTTACCCTTGCTCTCACAGTGCCTATTTGCTCACTAAAATCTAGCCCCTAAAATCCTTCAAAAATATGAGGAGAGATTATAAAGGATCATTTTAAAGTCAATTGTGCCAACTTTGTGCTAGGAATGATGAACTTGGGGAACAGCATGCAACCCCAATGTAGATTCCTAAAGTTGTTGTTTGAGGGGTCAGAGGAATGCTTTTTTCTTTAAAAAAGTTTTTTTGGCCATGACCTTACCAAGGGACAAAATGGTGACATATGCTGGTCTGTCTGAGCGCAGAAGAGAATGTTCCCGGGCTTTGTTTAAGGAGGTTTCCTTGTCAAACACCCCCTTCACAGGACCAACAACCGACTCAAAGCCGTGCATCCGGAAGGTGAAGGCTTTGTGGGGCTGGCTGTAACGGTAACGCTCCTGGAGGTGGACACAAGAGCACTGACTTTACCAGGAAACATACAGCAAAGCCTTACGTTATATTACAAGGTAAGATGTCATCATTGTCTAGAGAAAACCTTTTTAAACTAAAGGCTCAAATATTGCTGTATAAACTTATTTTGGATCAAGAAAATCACAAACTCCTTCATGCAAAATACAATGCTCCACCTAAACAAGGTGTGCAGGTGCAGTGCATTCACTGTCAAGCAGCTGCATGGACTAGAGAGGTGCCAGAAATACAAAGGATACAATTTCTGTCTCCTTCCCCCTCCTCCCTTTATCTGGCTAAAGAGAGATTTCCAAAATTTAACCTATATATTCTGTCCTGAACACAGAACATGGAGAGAAGGGAGAAGAATCCCCATCATGTGTTTTCCCTCTAATTCTTACTTGTATCTACTACAGACAAGATAACTAAGTGGATGGGTGCACTTATTGACACTTATTTTCTGCTTGCACACATACATGCCCAAAAAATAAAGAGACTAGTCACCCTTTGGTGCTGGGAGATGGCAAAGGAGACAGTGGGATTGGCACTACCAACTGATACTAGCAATTTCAGTTAATTTTATCCAATTAACTTTTACCCAATTATTTTTACTCACTGGAAATACTGGTGGTTTTGAAGCAAGCAGCTAGGCTATGTCATTAGCAAGTTTTATGCAGGGCCAAGATACCGATTTCAAGACAGAAACAACATATCAATTCTACACATTAACTACATTTGTATAGAGTATAAAACTGCTATCCCACCGAAATTCTCCTGGTTTAATGGCCAATTCTTTCAGCATGTGCTTTTAAAATTAAGATTCTGTTCTTACCTGCTCTTGAAACACCCGTTTCTCCTCTCCAGTGCTAGGCCGGACTACATAGTCAGTCCTTCTGAAACAAAGGGCACCATCAGTTCTGAGCACAACAAGCCCGCAACAGTCCCAAAGGATTAATCCTCTCATCTTTCTGCAAATTCTTCTGAACAAATTCTGAAAGTATTTATGGTAACAAAAGTAAGCCCTGCAGAGATCTTAAAATATGCTCTGTGCACTACCTGAAGGCAAGCAAGGACTGTAAATAATCACATTATCAGAACCTAAATTAGATTGCAGCTTTGCTCTGGTAACATATTCAAACTTGGAGAAAATCAGTCAACTTTATTAAGTCCAGTTACTGCATTTATAATATCAGACTATCAAATTTCCTCCTGCCCTGTGAGGTAAATTTGTTTTTATTTTAAGATCCAGAGGCACAAGGCCCAAACCTCACAGCTTCAGAAGCACTACAAAGGCTTTCAAGCAGTGTTACACACTTACACTCTGGGCAGTGGCATGGCATCTGAGCTGTCTTCATTTTCCTATTGAGAAAGAGAGAAATGTTTATGTTCAGTAGAACAGAGTCGGGTTTTATGCTCCTAGAAGGTGATTTTTGTCTGACTCACTTTGAAAAAAGTCTGGTCTTTGGTCTCCCACCAGAGATGAAACAGTGCTGCCAATTCCTTCTCATGATCTTGGTAAGTACCTAGTAAGATATCAGGAAAATTTGAAAACAGAAATCTTTTAATCGTTAGGAAGCCAGCTGCTTGTAATTTCCAGTCCTCTCCCATTCCCTTCCCTCCTCGAAGTACAAACTACAATATTTGAACACCTCCAGGCTTAGGAAATGCTAAATCCCAGTGATTCCCCTGTGTTGGTACAAAGAATGGTGCTTCAGCTCTTAGCACAGAAGGCAAGATGCTGTTTGGGACACAGTCACCTGTTCCCACTCTTCAAAGTAGTGCTGTTGTGGTTGGGCTGGCAGTGCCAGTTACTGAATCCATGAGCTGAAACACATGTCTGCATAACCTCCAACAAAAACTGTGAAAGGGATCGGGGAAAAACTTCCGGATTCCAAATCTCTGCCAGTTTAAGCCTGCAAATATAATCACTAGAATCACCATAGCTAAAAATGAAAAATTCTGTGTAGTAACTAAAGGAATAAACATAAAGGAATAAACTTCTGTAATTCAGTCAGTATGAGTCTGAGCACATTGATCATCAGTTTACTCTTTGGTTCACACTTTTAAAAATGACAATAGTATCAGTTTGCTCCACAGAGAAGCTTAATTCATTTGCAATGATTGTAGTAATCACTAATTACTCTGAGCTATCAGAAGGTATGCTCTACAGAAGGGAAAATATGAAGGTGTTCAGACAGATTTGAAGACTGACAAACACGGTTAGGTCAGCAACAGAAATAAATACAGCCCAGTGCCTTTGCTCATTTATGCTCTGTCTGCTGCTGATACAGATGTCTTATGAACACCTTGAATACAAAACACGTATTAGCTCAGCTAAAAGAAAAGAAAATGCCTAACCATGGAATTAACAGCTCTGTTTGTGTTTCTCTCCAGGCTGCAGCAAGATGAAAAGTAAAGTCCTGGAGAAAACAACAAACCTGTACTATAGTACACATCATAGAAGAACACAAGGTACTCACCAAGCAATTTCCACTGCTGAGTTTTTTCTTTGAATTCAACAAAAGGTGAGAAGCTGGAAGGAGCATCTACAATGACGAATGTGCATGTCAGGGACATTATACAAGTCCTCAAAATCCTACTGTGATAATGCAAACTGTCAAGTTATAGACTCGCAGTGACAGAGCATTTAAAATTATTATGTAAGTGCATCTCTAAATTTATCCTTGCCCAAAGGGAAGGTGAGCATCTCAGAGTATAAGGGCAAGCATAAGGAAAGAACAGAACAGGATAATGAGCCTTCCAACAACAGGCTGTCAGCTGAGAGTCTGGTCCTGCTGTTCACCACGTTCAGACCAGTTAGGGGCAAAGGAGAACCAGTTATATAGTACACTGGGATGAGAAAATTGCCAGGGGAGAACTTTATCTTCAAGCTGAAGAGGAAAAAGAAATATTTCATTAATGAGGCCCCAGGGACTGTTATTGTACAGTGAATATTTGTGGGCTCGTGGAAAGAGAAATTGGGATCTACAGTATTCATCAGCATTATGGAGAATATGCTGCAAGGCCACCACAATCTACCCTGTCTCTGCCTTTAAAGCTTCCCACTAAGCAAATCACAACCACAGAATAATTTAGTTTGAAAGGAATGGCTGAAACTCAGCTGGTCCAAGCCCAAGGTCCAAGCCCAAGGTCCAAGCAGCGCCAACCTCATGATTCAGTGGATTGCTCAGGGCATCATCTAGTTTCATTATCTCCAAAGACAACTACAACAACTTCACACTGTGGGGGAAGAGACTAATCCCCTCCTGCTTCAAACATCCTGCCTGAAGCCACAATCTGAACAAGAGAAACCGTCTGTCTAGAGGCAATTTCACAGACATTTTCATGTACTTGGGAATGACACTGGGTCTTACTTACTACCACATGCAAAATAAGTTGACCACAACCAAGACATGTCGGCCAAACAGCCTATCAGAGAAACACTGTCAGCCATACAAGGATTTATTGTGGCGATGAATGAAAAATTGATTAGAGCTATAATATAAACCAGCACTGACTAGAACAGAGGAACAAGCACCATTAGTATATTTAACATCTCTTCTTACCTCTGCTGTCACCTGCCAAATACTGCAAGGCAGGTAAAACCAATTCAGACCAGTTAGGGGCAAAGGAGAACCAGTTATTTAGTGCACTGGCATGAGAAGATTGCCAATCGAGAACTTTATCTTCAAGCTGAAGAGGAAACAGTATTATTTAATTAATGATCTCACACTTTAAACTATGTCTGTCTTCACAGGAAACAAAACAGCTAAACATATGCAAGGGACAAAAAGGTTTTTATGTATGTAAAATCATCACCTGACTTTTTCAAGTAACCACGATATGGTATTTCAGGCAACAGCACCAAAGAGGGGGAAAACACTTCCCCATCTCTGCCCTTAATATATAAAATATATCTAACCATGATCTATGGAATGGGTACAGAAAGACTTTCAGATTCAACTGACTAAACTCATGAAACATGTTAAAACCAGAATGTGGTAGCACTCCCACAGGGTTTAATTTCTTTAATATGTAATCTAAATCTTATTACAATTTACAGCAGAGTAAGTCTGGAGAAAAATCACTATTACAAAGCTGTAAGCCACTCTATTCTTTAATTTTGCTTCCTGCAAAGATTCCTAGATAAATGGGTGGTTCCTTACCACAGAGAGAGTAGCAGGTCCTTCCAGGAACAGTATCTCCAAAAGAAGGAAAAAGAAGCTGGATGATATTTCATTTATTTCAAGGCATGGCTTCATATCTTCAAGAGGTCTTCAAATGAAAGAGAACACAAGCAGAGTAAGTTCCCTGAGTAAATATTCACCTCCATATACGAAGATGAACACCACACATTTCACATATCCCAAACTGCACAAAAACACAGCCTGCAACCATCCCACAGAAATGTGAGCTGAAACATGTTACTTTTTCCATCCATGCAAGGTGTTCAGGGTCCTCTGGAGCACTTACTCCTCTTTAACAGATGACAGAGGGAGGGGAGAAAGATCCTGAGACATTGATGGGAGTCCATCCACATTGCCAAGAGAGTCGGTCAAATCTTCCACCTCAGATTTAATAAGCTTCGGCTTCTTTTTTTTCTTGTCTTCCTTTTCCTTCACCTTTTTCTTGAGGGTCGCAAGATCAAATAAGGCTTTAGAAATGACAAAAGTTAAAAAGAATAATTAGACAGCTTTTTACTATATTTTCATGAGAGTCATTAACTATTTAAGTATATATATCTAGAAATGTATGTTGTGTGCATTCATTTACACCTCAATCATTCCACCTTCCCAGTTGCTGTCACAAATCTTTACTTTTCCCCTCAACAGAAAACCTCTGGTTTTTAAACCAACATATATAAAATGAAAAAGGAAAAGGATCCACTGACCTGCTAAGGAACCCTTCCTGCCAGCATTCACTCGAGTCATGATGTCCTCAAGGCTCAGGTCTGTCGTGACTAGATCAGGGTGATCCTATACAGGACAATGGGACAGAAATTAAACTGAGAAAGGACAAAGTATTAAGACAGCAACAAGGTAAAGAGGTACCCAAGTACTAAAATGCACCGAACTCAGCCAGGATCAGCTTATTAAATTATTTACTGCAATAAAAGTTGGGAAGTCTTCTAACCCTGAAATCCAAAATTTTGTCTCCCCAAAATTCGTAACTGACAAAACCCTTCTAACCAGATAAACTTGGCCAGGAGCTGCATCTATACACTGACAATTGAACCCAGGTTACAATAAAGGGCTGTCAGGTGGCTGCACACAAAAAACAGCAATCATTTTGCCACCCAGAAATGCCCTGATCTTTATAGCAAAGAGATTAAAAACATCAAAGTTAAAATGTGGTCCCACCCCCCAAGACTTTTGACATCTTACAGGCTGACGTTTTCGTTTCTCACGGTGCTTCTTCAACATCATCTTCAAATCACTTTCCCCAAGTTCTATCTTGTCTGCAATGAAAACAATTATTTGCAGAGTTTTCCACTATTGTTACCTTCCACACTTCTTAGAATGCCATTTTCTATCCATTTACTTCCAGCAATCCAGATTACTTCCAGCAATCTCCAATTTTCAATAACTAATTTCTCCGTATATGAATTTCTTTCTTTCATTCATTCATTCATTCATTTCAATGCTTCTTTGGGTTATCAGATTTCACTGCTGATACAAGCATGGGAGAGAAAAGAAGCCAGAACCAGCTTGAAGCATTTGCAGACTTGATTACAGTTACTTTAGGAGGGATTCTCAAGTATTTTGAACTGGACTATGCTAATGCTTCAACCACTAAAGGCAAAATAGAACAGAGAAATCAGTAGTACTACAGAAACTGACTCTTGTGTTCAAATATTGGCTTTGCAAGAAGAAAAAGATTAAATAAACTGGAAAAATAGCCAACTTGTGGAGACTGCAAAAATGAAGCATTACAAGACTTCCCATCAAACAACAGATTTTCAAGGTGATTTCTTACAGGGTCTCAAGATAGTTATACCCCCCCTATCCATACTGACCCCTCATTTGGTTCTCACCTGCCGTTTTCATGTCCAAGGTTGACAGTGTGGGGATCACTCTGAGGGGAACTGGTGGACTTGAACAACGTGCTGGAGAACTTGGAGGCCAAGAGATTAGATCTAAAACAGAGGTATAAATTTACTTCTGCAAGACCCAGCACCAATCTATGTAACTATTATCCTGCGTTCATTAGATCTCAGCCAGTGAAAGTGGAGCCCAGAATCCAATCTTTTATCAAAGGCTCTTATCCCACATCAAAAATGTGTCTTCTTCCAGTCACATCTGGAGTCTTTAGCTCAGCCCAGGGCATTACCTTCTTCATCAGAAGACAAAGTAGTGTCTCCACATTCCTCTTTCACTTCCCTCAGGATCTTCAAGTAGCGCCGATGTGTCCGTCTGTCTCGTTCTTCAGAGTCATATGTCGGTGGGAAGTGCTTTCTCCTTAGGGTCATGTCAGGGCCTCCTTTCCTGGCTAGTTCCAGCAAGTGCTGAAAGGAGAGATTCATGTGACATCATTGTCAGCTACAGTGCTGTAAGCCAGGACAGGTAAGCCCAGCTCAGATACTTCCAGCAAGGTTACCATGCAGTGCCGTCAGCACCTCAGATCTGTACAAGGGAAACCTTAGGATGGATCAGTACCTGCCACACGCAAGATTTTAAACCTAGCATTTTAGACCATCATTTAAAGGGGAGGAAAAAAAAACTGTGAAATTTCTGCACCTTCTTTTGCACACATAAAAATATCTGTCATTTCATGTGGACTGTTGAGAAGAACTTAAATCATTGGTGTGAGAGGTAGTTTCAATGCAAATATGTAACAACGACATGGAACATTGTCTCTTTAAAAAAAAAAAAACAAAAACATTTTACCTCTCATGGCTACAGAGGAAATAACCTCCTATGTATTCCATTATGAAGTGGTGAATTCCAGTGAAGTTGTGGATGCCCCATCCCTGGAAGTGCTCAAGCCCAGAAGCAACCTGGTCTAGTGAGAGGTGTCCTTGCCCATGGCAGCGGATTGGAATGACATGAGCTTCAAGGTTTCTTTTAACTCAGACCATTCTGTGATTCTCTATATCCCACAACACTGTAGGGCATTTTATAAAGACAGACTTTCTCCCTTATCCGTACATCCCATATGTTTCAATGTTTAAGTGTAATGAAAGATAAATGAGCAACAAACACATTTCAGTTGGCAACAATTTGCTCACAGGAGTATCCATAAAGGAAGACTTCATCAGGGATTTGCAGGCATGAGAATCAGAGGTTTGGATGCACATATTTTCTAACTGTATTGAGCAACTGTACTTGTTTCAGAAATGGTAAACAAACAAAGGTAGAATGACTTGTTACCAAGACAGTAAGTTGTAAAGGGGCAAATGCAGGAAGTGGGGACAACAGACATGAAAAAAGACAATACACATAAGTGAAAGCTATGAGAGTTACACAACCCAAAATCTGCAAATATAACAATGGGTCTGGTGTTCTATCTGGGCCACTGGAAAAACCATTAGTCATTCAGTTCATTAAAGGAAAGGCCTCAGAGAACTGCGACTGCACCAAGACACTTTTTATACAGACAAGCTATTCATCTCAGAGCACACTCACATTGCGGGAAGCGAGGATCTGCTTGAGCAGCCTGTAGAAATACTGCTGCTGGGCACTCAGGTAGCGCTTGTACTGTGACTTGTAACAGAGCTGCCGGTACTTCACCACCTCGGGATTGAAGTGTCCATCTGTAACAAAGACATAAGACACACCTGGGTTTTCAGCTGCTAGCTGAGAACTTGCCCCAAACTCGCAGGGAAGCTCACGAGGCTGACTAACCCCGGAAGAGTTTCTGGGCGATGTGCAGTGGGTTCCCAAACCGAAAGTTTTCCCCACCAAACAGGGCCAAGATGAGCTTATTCTGGTGCTCTCGGTTGTTCTCAGGGAAGTGAGGCAGGAATTTTTTTAGGTGCTCTTGCTGGTCATCTGTCAGGACCTCCTGCCATGTCGACAAGCTGACAACCTCAAAGAAGATCTCAGGCTAAAGAAAGCAAGAAACAACAGTGAAGAAAATGCAGCCACGTCCTTGACCATTTTCTAGCCCTTGATGCTTTTCAAGTAACACCAGTCATGAGACAGTGTTTCAAGAAACAAAGGAAACAACAGACCATAAAAAGGAGAGGTGAGGAAATTGATACTAATAACAACAAGAAAATAAATTCAAAGCTTGTAACAATCTTCTTAAAGGCAATATGAATATAACAGGGTTGATTTAAAAGATGTTGTCCTGACATTAATCAAAGACTTTCTTGACACCTTTTCCAAGACAGTCAGAAACAACTCCCCTTTTCAGTTTGCTCTGTAAGCCCCAAAAAGGGAGTTAAACATGTTGTTTATATAGAAGTTATGATAAGGTGAAGTGTCTCAGCGCTACTCACATCCTCCAGGAGGTCCTCGGGCAGACTGACCCTGGTGGTGCCCAGCATGCAGTCCTCCATGATCCGCATGCCATTGCCCTCCAGCTCCAGGGGGTCTGTGAGCATGTGATCCAGGGAATCCATCCTCCACCCCTCCTGCTCCTGGACAAGGACAGCAAAACCCTCAACAAATGAAAATCCCAAACCCAGATACATCCATCCCAATGTGAGGAGTGATGGAGGAAGTACCTTGATGGGTGGTTGTTTAAATGGAAGCTGTGGAGTTGGCCTACAATATCTATATATGTATTATTTTTATATATATATATACACACACAGATACATATATATATATATACACAGGTATATACACACACACCTATATATATAAATCCCATACACACACACACACACACATACATATATATAAAACGCATATATCAAAACATTTACTCTTCAATTACAACACAGGTCATGTCAATGGAGAAGTGCTTTTCCAGACAGGCAGACTGGGAAGTATAGCTGACCCATCTCACTTTGCTCCCCCCCTGCAGGAACTGTTTTAAACACTGCTAAACGCCAGGAAAGAATACATTTAAATCCTGAAGGCGGTTTTAAGGTGCAGAACCGAAGGTCGGGTCTAAGGTGGGGTTTGTCTCTGGTTGGAAGTGTGACAGGGCCAGGAGCCCCGTCCCCTCCGGCGCGGCACGGCCGGGCCGCTCTTGGCTGAGAGGAAACACGAAAAGCACGCGGAATAAAGAACAGGGCAATAAAAAACCCGCTAAAAACCGGGTGGGACAGCAAAGAAAACAGAGAAAACAGGTTTATTTCATACCCCTCACGCGGCCCGGCCGAAGGCGGAAGGCAGCGGCGCTGCCGCGCCTGCGCGAACGCCCCGCCCCGCCCCACCGCGCCTGCGCGCGGCCCCGAGTCGCGATGGAGGCCATGGCTGCCGGCTGGTATCGACAGTGCTCTGCGGCAGGACTAGGCTGTTAAGTTCTCCTAAAAATACGGTATTTGTGAAATGCTGAAGCCACGTATCAGGCGTAGATTTATATGGCTTGACTGCAGTCCTGTTCAATGGATTAGTCACTGATACGCTGTCCTAATATTACTGTTAAGTGTTGAAAAGCTGAATAATTTTAATGCAGCAAATTTTCATACAGCAGAGGTTCCTCCTGGGCCTCCACACCTTTACCGACTGCCAGCGCCCTCCAAGGACTCATATTAACAGTTTGCGGAATACTCCTCATTTAATAAAATCATGACAGGTTAAGGTTCAGGATTGCTGGTGACAGTACCAGACAGCAAAGATGTGTCCAAAGCAGCGTACAGACAAGCTCTAATCCCTGACAAAACCTGGCTCACGATAAATCACAGAGTGCAGGTCTTACCCAGTGGGTGAGAGACAGATTTACTGGAGAAGTTACAATGGACTCTTCCCTAACTTCTCCCTGTTTTTAACTTATTTTTATACTATTTCTTTGTGTTTAAGTGGAGCTTGAGTGACTTGAGTCACACATCTTAGTGAGTGATGGTCAGACCGTGGGAGTGTATATTATTTCAGAATAGTACCTGAGATAGCTCTGGGGACATAAGTCACTCCTAGAGCGATTTTGTCATTGTTGCTGATCCAAGAGGACATCTTCCTTTATCTCCCTCAGGTTTCAGATGCTGTGCAGCTGATCAGCTAAAAAGTACTACCTTTTAAATTTAAAAATGATTTTAAAAATTCCCTACTCTTCAAGGGTTTCACCAGAGCCACAGGGGCTCCACTCCACCCTCCATTTACCCCCCTTGGATTGCATTGTGAAAGGTCCGAAATTCTGTGTTCCATCCAGAGAGTAGCAAATGTATTTTTCCCTGTAACTTCCACACTGTTACCTTCCCTTTTATCCACACACCACTCACCCTCCACTGAACACCTTAACCCCAATGAACAGATTGGTCATTGCAAGTGATTTTTAAAAACGACAAAAAAAGATTTATTATTTTCAGGTTTGGTGGGTTTTTTTGTTTTTTGTTTTTTTTTCACCTGCCAGGTTGCACGAGACTCTGAACACAACAGTCACCAAATGTACAATAAACATACACAGTTAAATAAGAGATGGGGAGATGGGGCCCGAGCAGTCCAAGAGGTGCAAGATCAGGGTGCGTGGGCTGGGGTTGTTTTCTTTTTCCTCCAGGAAAATACAGAATGTGACCCAAAATGCCTCCAAGGGACAGCATCTCCAAACAAAACATGGACATTGCAGACAGCTCAGAGGACTCTGGATTTACATTTCCGTGGGACACAACTTAGAGAGATCTTTGGGTTGCTCTGGTTTAAAAAAAAAAATACATCCTATAGCTTCTGCACTGCAGAAATGGGGAAAAAATTGCAATCTTTGCCACCTGTGCAATCACTGTAGTTCCTTATTTTGGAAGGAAAATCTGTGGTACTTCCATTTCCAGAGATGCTTCTTTCACAAGGCATTCATTCAACTTGGGACACTAGGAATTACTTTACCTGGAGTCAGGCTGATAGCCCAAGCATGCTGCTGCTGTGGGGCAGAGAAACTTTGATGAGGAAGATTTGAGTTCAAAAAGGCTCTTTTAAAATGGTTTTCTGTTTTAAATAGTTTTCAGTTTTAAATAACTGGTACCACTGTTCTCATTCATGAACCGTTTCAACAAAGCTGAATAGAGCAAAATAATTTTTAAACCCCATGTCTCCAACATCATTAATGGGAACATATTTGGTGTTCATCTATTGTCAAACTTTTAAGACTTTTAAAACTGCTCTGGCAGGGCAGTATCCCAGTATTCCCAGTCTCCCATTTACAAGTCTGCTATTTTCCTACTACTTGTAGCATTTGTGGCTTGTTATTAAATCAGCAGCAGCCTGAAGAAAGCCAAGACAAAAATTCTCTCTGCTCTCTTTCCATACCAACAACATTGCAAGGCCTGACATCGTAATTCCAAAGTCCTCAGCAACACGAATTCAAGTTACTTACTGGGCATTGTGGTTGGTTGCACACACTGCCACAGTGGCTGGGCTGCCAAATCCACAGAATTTAAAATCACTCATTACTGCACTTGACCAAATGGGAGCTCTGGTCCACATTAATTTTACTTTGCTCATTAATGCCCTGGTACAGCAAGAGAAGAGAAATCCCAGGAACAAAGTAATCCACATTTTGGCAAGTCACTTCAAAGCTATCTCAGAACAGTTCTGAGCTGGCCAGTATTTGCCAACTGATTTATCTCAACACTATTTCGATGCCATATTAACATTAATATATGTTAATTACCAAAGCAATACCTGCTAAAAGGCTTTGCCCACAAGGAACCAGATTTGCTCTTGTGCAGCCTGTGGAGCTCTTTCATGTCAAAGAGGTTTAACTCCATAAAACCTGATATCACAATCTGTACTGCTCAGTCACATGGGTAATCTGCACCTGAATCCATGGGAATACCTATGCAAGAATTCCACATTCACACTCAGTGCAGTACAAGAGAAAACAAATAAAAAAACCCCTCTAATTCTTCTGTCTCAAGGGCCTCTAAGACACCACCCTTCTTTGCTTTTGTTTTATAAATAAATGTATCCTGTTATGCACAGATGTTCTGGGATGAGTTTTCCAGCAGTGAATGAAAGTTGAGACACACACACTATAGCCCATCAGGAGTCAATGAAGTTCTAGTTATGTTCTTGCAACCACCAGAATGCCTTAAACAACCAACCAAGACGACCTGTGAAGGAGAAGTATATAAGGAAAAACATATTACACAGCCTTAAAAGATAAACTTTCCCTTTCTCCTGGTCCTTAAATGCAACATGAATTCGGCATGTAGACCAAGTCCACAGCAGGCAACCCTCAAGAATGGCTTTCCATGTCCCATAAATAGTGGCCAACTAGCATGTTTCTTGTGTTTTTCCTGAGTCTATGGCTGGTCGTTTTATGGAACTGTCCAAAGGAATTACAGTGCATTGTTAACAAGGTTATTTGGAAAAAAAACCCAAAGTAACTAACTCTCCATTCAGTCTTGAAGGGGAGAAGTATGTTTACTTTGAGGTGGCCACAGAGATAATGACTCTGTCCCTTCAGAGGAGTGCTCTGTATCCTCATTTTCTCCTGGCACAACTATCTTAGATCACAGCAGAAGCTGCTGTATAGGTTTAGCTGAGCCTTTTCTTTTTTTTTTTTTTTGTTTACAGGCAAAAGAGCAATTTTCCCTGCAAACACTGGAGGGAAAAGAGGTTAACAGTGGCTCTGTACTACCCTTAGATAGTCCTAGGATTTCAGTCAGTTTGTTCCAAACAACATTAGTTTAAGACTGCGGTTTTCCTGCTTTCTGGAACTGCTAGGTAAGGGGGCAGAGCAGACAGCATGTAAACAGTTCTGGAGGGCTGGAAAAATAATAATTTAGTGGACTGCTTCGGCATATCTTCACAGCTTCATTGTTCAATTCATCCCCATACAGGGACACCAGGAGCCACCGCTTGGCTGCTGCTGCTCCTTTCTCCAGGCAGCCTGGTCACATGGAGCAGGAACATTCCCTTTCACCTTAGCTGCTAGAGACCACAGGAAACAGTTCTGCCATATTCTGGCAATTTACATGACGTTCTCCTGCTTAACGGCTCCTGTTAAAAATATATATACAACAATCTGCCAGAAAGCCTTCAGATAGGCAAGCTTTTCCCCATACAGTTGAAATAAAATTATTTGCTGGAGACACTTTCAAGAAGGAAAAATTAGGGTCAGCAGACATGCCAAAAATGAAGTCGAGGGCAAGCAGAGGTTTCACTTCTCTTGTCCTTTTTGTTAGAAGCTGCATAAAAAGCATCCCAGAAGGATTTTGAGGGTACTTCATGGTCACTGGGGACTTAAACCCTCTTAAAGCATTAACAAGAGCGCCAAGATTTTAGTGGAAGGTAAATGAGCATATACATTAAAACATATAGAGCCCCAGGGTACCCTCACATCTGGGCCGTCAGGGAGGTGACATGGACAAGCAAATGGCATCATGAGGTTCCTTCACTCGTGCTCTGCTGAGAAGGTCCTGGGTTTGGAGATGTGCACTTCACTCCCGCCACTCCCATTGGTGGTGGTTGTGATGATGTATTGGGTGGTTTGCTGCTGGCTGCTCGGCTGGGATTCCAAGGGATCTGTGTGGGCTGTGGGCTGGGAAACGCCCACCTGAACCTCGCTGGAGAGTGAAGAGTTTTGTTTGCCATCCAGATCAGGCTGACCTTCAGATATCACATAGTGTGTCTGCATGGGGAATATAGAAAATAAATAACAACCACTGTATGTTCTGTAACTTCTCAGTTCCAATAGTCTGCTGGCAGACATTTTCGTGTGAACAAGGAACTTTTAAACTAAGCTCTATTTCATTTAAATGTATTTGAGAGCAACATAATGCCTGTCTTTTCATTTGAAGGACATGGGACTTTGCATTTGGTTAATTTGGTTGAACTCATTATACAATTAGACCATCACTACAGAATAAAATAGCAATATTTAATTCAACTATTCTGAAAGTTTTTTTCCCGTATTCCCCATGTTCTAGCAGAAGTTGCACTCCCAGTGACCAATACCAACACAGGCCAATGACCTGCCTCCTTATGCTGGACTGCTTACAAGGAATATCAGGAACTCTTCTTATTTTCTAATCTTACACATAACAGAAAGCTACTGAAATGTTTCCAGAAGCTGTTCTGAAATTTGGTTTAATGGATACTGCTTCATCATAAATATTTTTAAGATTAAGCAGTACCACTAAATAATACCTTGTCCTGCAAATGTGATTAAATGAAGACTTTAAACTGGAAGGAGTCATACATACAAAGGGCCAGACAGCATGGGCCTTGTAAATGGTTACATGCAGACTATACTGTATAGTCTGCACCTCTTTAGGTACCTCCACTCTGTGCCCCAGTCATGAATTTTGGCATTCCTTAAACCTTCAAGCTGAAGGGCTTTATGCTTCATAATATTCTGGATGATAAAAAGGCCATGATGGTTTTCCTTACCTGAGTAACTGCTTTCACTTGCCCTGTGTTGACAGTGGTGACTGGGGTACCCACAGCCGTCTCTGTGATCACGTACTGCCCTTGGGGGATGGTCATCATCTGAATCTCTGATGCTAAAAATGCAAATTGGATAATCAAGACCCCCAAACTCAAAGACAACCTTCAAAGATCATGTCTTAGGTCAGTAAATCTTCTGTCTTAAAGTCTGAAACAATGGGTGTTGAATAGAAATTCAGGTGATGTAAGGCCTTCTAGAACCCTACAGGCCTCAGCAGAATTATGCCAGTTAACACCAGCTGGAGATTTGGCAATTCATGCAGAGAAAACACATCCTGTTCTCACTCAAATCATCACAGAATTAGCATCCAAAACTGCATGGACATGAGAAATCATCTTCATGTCACCCTCCTCTTCCATACAATTCTTTCAAGCACCCATCCAAATTTCAACAAGTAGCTATCCAACACATGGATTCTTGCTGAATGCAAGTTCCTTGGAGTAAAGGACCCCAGTGTGCCTGCCTGAACCATGTACTGGATCAGTATGGACAACAGTGGAAGAGCTGGTACAACCATTTGCATTTGTCTGAAACTTTATCTTCTTGGTATCTATGAATATTAACCACAAAGCTGAATGAGCTCTGAAAACACTGCCCCATTTGGCAGCTGGAGACATGGGGCATGTTAGTCACACACACTTGAGAGACAAGTAGTTAGAGCTAGTGCTGACACTTACAGTAGCTCCGAAATGAGTTCCAGTTGCTGGGGAGATATGTGTGCTGGACTGAGGAGCCTTGCTGCTGCTGGAGGGCTTGGTTTGGCGTTGATGTAGTTGTTTGCATCTGTGAGGGGCTGAGTTCCTGCTGAGGTTGTTGCGAGGAGGGACTCAAAGGCTGACCCCTAACCTACAGAAAAAAAGGTGCAAGTGTTCTTGGTGTAGTAAGGACTGCACAGCTCTGTCCTTTCACAAACACAACCATCTCACTAAGGGAAAACACAGGGCGGGTTCCAGAGCATATCGAGCAGAACAGCTCTCCTCTCTCTCCTCCAACTTGCTTCACTCTATGGCCAATAAGCGCAGACCAGGAAACTGAAATAGAGATGAGTCTATGGCAGAGACCTAAGATTAGAGGCAAAATTCTACTCAACAACATTAAAAAAAGCTACACTTCAAATATCTGAGGAATGCCAGTTTCCATTTACATCTTCCAACTGACAAACTTCATTGAAGCTGCAAATATGTCTGTTTCCAATCATTATCTCTCCCTTGTATATACTGTCAGGGGGGAAAAAAACCCACACCAAAAAACCCACACAACAAATACTTAAACAAACCCACAACAATACACCCCCATACATCTGGGCACTGCTTGATGATCTCAATGCCATTTGACATGTGGTCCTTTAAATGACAAAGAAAACACTATCCCCTGCATCAGCACATGCAATATGCCAGCTGAGCAGGCTGGTAGAGAAAGCGTTTCCTGAAGAGGGAAATACCTGTGATGATGACTGAGTTGCTGGTGATGGCTCTGTGACCTGGATGTGCTGCACCTGGATGGCATGTTGGGTGTATGTCTGGGGGTCATGGAGCTGCCCAACATCTACTGTGGAGTGCTGGGACTGGTGAGGTGAGGTAGCCTGGGGGAAAAAAATAAGCAGAGGTCTGTACCTCAAATTCTTTACAAAAGCAGCCGTGTAAACCTCTTCTGGGACACAAGGTCTGGAATAATGAGGTAGGAGCCTCAGTGGAGCACACCTGTTCAACCTTGTCGAGTTTTTTTCGCACCCCGGGAGATAAAGTACATTTAACAGATGTAATGGCACAGAGAGGGTTACATCTCAGTGATACCAATGGAAAGGACTTGCGTAACGTCATATAAGCTGTTTGTGGCAGTGGCTGGACCAAATCAAAGGGTTCAAAAGCCAGGATTAGTGTTGACCACTTCTCTGTAAGCATCCTTCTGTACATGCATGCATACTTGAGATCTGCATATCCAATTCTGTAGTTTGACACAGCTCTGCATCAAGACAAGTGCTCAGAGTTTTTTAAACATTTTTGATCAACACTTGCTAATGATATCAATTGCAGTAATTGAATTACAAGTCTTTGATATTTATAAAATTAAGATCTTGCTAATATTACCTGCAGGAATCAGTGTTCATGCTCTTGTATCATTACAACAGCCACTATCAGCTGGGGCCATTGTTTAGGCCTTTGTTAACCAAATTCATAGCCTGATTTGTAATGAGGGGCCAGAGAGAACACGGAATTTCAGATTCAAATATAAACACATGGTAGTTTCAGCTTCCTCCAGTAGGTAACAGATTTGAAAACTACAGTGATTTCTTACAGCTGCCTGAGATATTTTCCTCAGCCCAGTTACTCTAGTTACACTCTGATTTCATTTTTGTTGAGCATCAAGGGAATGAATATTCTAATAGATGCTATGAAGGGAACAAGCAACCACTCTTGGTACTTCCAAATTTTTGCTCTGACTCACCAAGGACAAGGAAGTACAAATCAGTCTTGAACTGCAGAAAATGGGTCACCCACTAACCCACTTTTCCCGTTGCTGGAAAACATTCCTAGAGCAGACTTGAGCAAGGGTGCCCAGATAGGTAGAACTACGTCAGGACTGTGTTTCTGTGTCTCCAGCAAGCTGACCAAGGCTGGCAGGACTATTTAGGGCAGTACAAGTGCTTATGAAATGAACCCTATGCCTTATCAGTTGACTTACCTGTAAAAAGTAGCTGCAGCATTTTTTGTAACTACTCCTTACTACACATTCCTGCATGCTACAGAACCCCAAGAACCCACAGGTTTGGTAGGGAAGAGGTCCAAAGCACAGCAAGATCCCCACCAGGTTACTCACCTGGGCCACTTGAACAACCTGCAGCTGTATGTGCTGAGGCTGCTGCAAGCCAGTTGTGGATTGAGACACAGGGATGTACTGGATGCGCTGGTAATCTCCCTGGGGTGTCCGGTAGTCTGTGGTGAGGGTCTGGGATATCTCTGTCATTGCCTGGGTCAGTAAATCAGTTGTCTGAGCAGGGAGAGAGAGATACAGATCATCATCACATTGATGTACTTCTTCAGGGCAGTAGTTCTTCTATCTACACTTACCTTGGGTCTGGTCATTTATTTACAAGAGCTTAATGTGTACAGAGGTTGGGGTCATAAGTAATCACCAGGGATCATCCACTAGAATTGCTCTCTTCTGTCTAAATCCTAGTCAGGACCATTAAGGGCTAACATAACGTATCATAATAAAAATAATTATTTTCATCTTGTGACATACCAGTATTCTATTCAACAACCAAAGTCCTGTATTTGTGAAGAGCTGACTTGGTTTCCAAGTCAAAAAGTGGTTCATGGACATATTCCACCTTTCTTCCTCCCCTGTCAGACTGACAACTCTATTTCTAATGTGTAAAGACATTTAGTACATAACTTAATCAGGTTTATGAAGCCAACAGCATCCTGATTGAACCTCTCAATTTTCAAGCAAAACGGTCTTTTATCCAGTTATTCTTTAGATAGGAAGTTTTAAACTGTGATTAGTAAGGCTTTTAAAACTACACAGCACACTGAAGGACACATTTTCTAGTCTCAGCCTTCACTTCTGTGGCAGCTAATGTATTAACAGTAGAGAGATCAGCCACTGGAGATTCATATTGCTCAGTCCTGTGCTGTCCAAAGGATTACTAAAAGATCTTGAGTCTCTGAACACAGCTTGATCCAGTCCCCAGTCACTGTTAAACTTGTCCTCTTGATGCCAGGAATTGCAAGCACTTTGGGAGAACAGTACCAGTGAAAATCCATGAAATGTCTATCCCTGAGTTAAGTACATTATGTGGAGTCAGTAGGTCTGAATGAAAGAAGGGAATAGATTTGGGGATAAAAGACAAATCGTTAAAGCTCCAGAAAGAAGTGGACAGCTCCTGACAGAGCAAAACTGGACCACGCAGACTCAAAACCAGAAGTGATCCTAACACAGAATGTCCTAACACAGGCTTTAAAGTGATGTCTACCAAATAAACCAGGGTTACTGATACCAGAAGGCTCCTGTTCTGTGTGCTTCCCTGCACTGCCCTTGTGTGCTTCCAGCCCTTACCACAACAGTTTCTCCAGTTGTGCTGTCAGTGGTGAGAACAGCTGGTGTGGAACTGATGACAGCCGTTGCCAGGGGTGCATGGATTGTGTTCGGGAGCTGAGCAAACTCTGGGTGCTTCTTGCGGATGTGCTGCACCATCTTTGTCTGCAGTGAGAAGCAAAGGAGAATTGGAAGGATGGTCAGTAACTCTGCTCAGGGCCACATGAAATCCAACAGCCTGGCCAAACTCAGCTTTTAGGTTGCCTTCAGTAAAGCAGCATCGAGTCACACTGTGATTCTCTGGCCAGCAAGATGAAAACAAGGATCACAAAGCTGCTGCTGATTAGAGCGGACACTGAAGTATTGTCCTCAACAGCTTTTTACTCCAACATAGCCAAGTGTTTTATGACTTTTTCAAAGGGTCATCTTTTCTGTGTTTTGTTTCCCTTCTCATTTTCCCTGTAACTATCAGGGAGCAGTTTCCAAGCCCTTCCATTCATGACCACGCTCTGTTAACTTTTCCATTCCTTCTTTCCAGCACAAACCGTCTATTCAGGGAATCTTTTAGCCCTAAAACAACCAGGCTGTGCCTGCACTGTCAGCCGACAGCATGAAACCAGCATTTTGACTCAGAAGAAGAGAGCTCTGCTTGTGGACTGACAGTTGACAGAGGCCATGCTGAAAGAGTATCCCCAGGGAGAGGCTGTCTGGCCAGAACCCCCCATACCTTACTGCTGTACTGCTTGGAGCAGTGAGGGCAGCACACTGGAGGGGTGGCAATCGTGCCTGTCAGCTGGGTGTGGGTGCTCAGCATGGGATCTGGCTCTCCTGGGCCCGCAGGACGCAATTTCCGGATGCTCGGAGGTAGCTCAGCACCAGGATGGTTTTTCAGGATGTGTGCTTTGCGCTTGCTGGCACTCTTGTACACCTGCAAGGCAAACATTTGGAATTAAAGTGGTGCAATCTTGGTGTCTACACAGGAAACTGCTACCAGTTATCTTGATCTGGAAGGTCTGCATGTTGCTTTAGACAATACGTTTAGTTAAATCCCAAAACAATTACAACAAAAGGCATGAACATAAACCTTCCAATATTTCATCAACCTGTAAAAGCAACTGACTCCTTGTGTAGCACAGAGAAGCCTTTTGAGAACATACTGTATGCCACAACCACACACCGAAGCAGGACAAGGAGGTAAGAGGAAAACTCTTTTTGCCATACTTGAAGATCAAATGCCCAATGTTAATTTGCCGTAAGGGTTGATGTCTCTACTTGACACAAAGCATCAAACTTTGTGTCAAGTGATCAACTATCTTTTAGTTCTTTTCAGGCACATCAACAAACAAATACTATCTAATAATGAAAACTATTTTTTCTCCCCTCAAACAAAATGAAGAAGACATCACAGATAATCATACTGAGGATAAGGACAGTCAAAATGCACTCCCTGGTAAATAAAGGCCCCCAAGCATAAAAGGCAAAGGAGAATAAGAGCGAGAACCCAAAGGCACTGCAGAAGCAGCTTCAGGCTCCACTGAACACTGGGAATTAGTGGCACATGACTTAGCAAGCAGCTTACAATAAAAGGGGTTAGAGACTAACTTTTAGAAGTGATACAGAAACCAGAATAACTTAGTGGCCAGGAATTATACACAGACAGGGTACTTAGTCCTGGGCTAACACAAAACTAAGGGTCAGTGACTGTCTGCTGGATCACAGTATCCAAGTTTTCCAATGCCAAACACAGCATGAAGGGGAGAACTGCAGTTTTCAATTAGCATTCCACTGCTCTGGCCTAAGTGCATTTTGTCTTAATTTTTTTTGGACAGTACTGCAGGAATGTTGCCAGCAAACACCTCAGAAAAGCTGCAAACCCTGCCAGAGATTTCTATGCAGAGACAAATTGGTTGCATCCAGGACTGGGACTGAGCTATGTTCTGAGGGGTGACTTGCCACACACCTTATCGCAGTATTGACAGAAGTAATCTCTGTTGGGTTTTATGATGGGCAATGTGAGCTCTGGCACCTCTTCTATTTTCATGTCTGGATGTCTCTTTGATAAATGATTCACCTTAGGAGAAAGAAACAGAGAACAAGAACATATTACAGCTGGAAGCCAAACAATTGGTCCTTCTCCCAGACATGGATAACAGCCAAACTAAAACTGAACAATGCAAGCCAGCAGCACTGGAGGCATTTGCTGCTGCAAGGGTTATTGTGCACTCACATTTAACTGCTGAAGGTAAATGCGGTCTTGCTAGATCTCACGTACAGTTTCTCTAACCAAAATTAGATAGGAAGGGGTAAAATAGTTTACCAGAACTGTCTTGCAGCTGATATATGAGAGTGAGGTAGTGTAAAGGGCCTCTGCCCAGATCACAAACCCCCTTTGCAAACAATCTCTTGCTGCAGGACAGCCTTTACCCAGAGTCAGTGACAAGGCATGGCCAGGAGAGGGCCTCGAGAAGGGGGAGAAACAAAAACCAGGAAAGACATCAGGAAAACGGAGGCAGCAAGGCTGAACAAGGCAGTATTTTCATCTCAAGTCCTGTCAAACACAGTACATTCTGCATTACTTAGTGTTGGAATATGGTACTGACAAACCTGACATACAGCACAGGCAGTGAACTGTGCAAATTTGCTGAAGAGCTAAGACACACAGGTTTAAAAAGAGATATATCACCTCAACTCAGCTACAAAATTTGCCAGAATTTGCCAAATTGCCAAAATTTGCCAGCATCCTGGCTGGATAAAACCAGATTGGATGGGGCTTGGAGCAACCTGGTCTAGTGGAAAGCATCGTTGCCCATGGCAGGGGGATGGAACAAGATGAGCTTTAAGGTCCCTTCCAGCCCAAACCCTTTTATGATCCTTGTGTTCCAATGCTGAAATTCCATCTTTATTCCTTACCTATTCATCAGAACAAAGTACACAGGCTGTAAGAGCACCCAGGCACTCACCAACATGCCCCTGCGGCGGAAGCCCATCATGCAGAGGCGGCACTTGAACATGAAGCTCTCATAGTCAGTGGATGCAATCCGGGGCTTGAAGGTTTTGGAGCGGCTGATCCGATCAGCCTTCTTGGCTTCCCTCTCTGGGTTGTGCATCCTCTGCATGTGCTCTCGCAGCTTGTCCTTCCTCTGAGAAGGATCAATTGGGGAGAAAAGTGTCAGCAACATCACAGAAATGGCCTTACTATCTGTTATGCATAAGAGCCACAGTGTGAGTTGTTCAGGGATCTCTCTCCAGGTCTTCCTCTCAGAAAAATGTGTTCCTTCATCCAGAAGTATCCAGTCCCTCAGTATCCCATCACAAACTCAGTGACAGGGAGCAGGCTGCTACCACCACAGTTTACCTGGCTCACAGTCTGCTCCATCTGTTCTGGTGGGATTTACAAAGGCATCTGGATGATGTGCTGACAAGATGGATGCCATGGACACAGGCATCTTGGCGAGGAGTATTATTAATCCATTGGCATCAGCAAGAAGTTTCTTAACTGAACTGATATAAGCAATGTAACGCAAACACCTGGCAATGGAGCTGTATGATGTCCCAGTTCTCAGTGAGCAGATAAAACGTTCCTTTGCTATTAAATTATGAGGAATAAGACCTGTTTGAAATAAGATGCTGAGGTGACCTTGCCCGTTGTCCTTCAGAAATGGATGTAGCTCACACAGGACACCAAGCAGTGCATGCAACTCACAGGCAAGTCTAGTGTGTTTACACATGTTATTTTCTTTTACCTTTGAGAACATGAGCTTATCTTCTTGAAGGAGAGTAAAGAATGGTGGTTTTTGTACTAGGAGTGGTCCAGACAAGAGCCACCTCACCTTGAACTGCTTGCCACAGGTGGAGCACAGGAAGTCTTTGCGGTCTGAGTGCCGCAGCATGTGGAGTCGCAGCTTGTCAGGGCGGCAGAAAGCCTTGTCACACTCTGTACACTGGTAAATCTTCTCAGAATGGAAACTGCGCACGTGTTTCTTGACCTAAAATGACAGACCACAGAAAAATGAAGTTTATTCAGGAGGTAAGTGAGTGGTAACACAGTCTAGGAAACTCTTTGCAATATTAAAGAAAGGGAAAAGATTTTAAAGTTTGTCTAATCTTCTTTGGTTTAAAAAGTATTTGAGCAGAAATGTTGACATCTCAACAACAGTTTCTATAAAGCCATAACATCTTTATTACTCATCTGAATGCATGATTTGATTTCCTCAAGACTGATTCTTGAAGGCATCAGCTGTTGCACAGTTGCAATTAATGGGCAGCAAAAGTCCACAACGTACCATTTGCACAGAATCACCCTCAAGTTAGCACATTCATCTGAGGTTCATTATCTTCCCTTCATTTATAAGAAACCAAAACATGGGGACTAATTCCTTTCAATCAGACACAATGAGCTTGCAATTACAACTGGCAAAAAACCCCCAGCCTTAATCATAAGAGCATTTGCACACTATTCCTGAATGGCAATTACTTCTCCATACTCTGGGACTGTCCTTGACCTCTTCAAATGTTTTCAAGGGGTTTTTTTTCCTCCCCCCAATAAAGGAACTAATGAGGTTTGACATTTGAAATACAAGCACTACTCAATAAATGGATCTCTAATTAAAACCTTACCATCTTCTAATACTGATCATACATGGAACAACTTGGCATCTCTATCTGTTCCACACAGAAGTATTTAAGTAGGCAGCAGTGACTAGACTTAATAATTCACATAGCAAGAAGAAAAAAAAATCATTGTTAAATGTCAAAAATAGAACTGAATAGTTGGAAAAAAGCCATGGGACTTTTAATCACTTGCACGGGAAATTTTACAGAGAACTAGGTTGCAGTACAGCATTTCTGAATCATCCAACATTCTTTGTTGTTGAACATTTACAGAAGATGATAAAGGGCTTATGCCATGATGGAACTATATTAGTAAATCACTTTCCCCCATCCTTTCCTCTTTAGCTTAGTGGATAGTCTATCAGTTCCTATTACTGATCTAAACTGGATTTCTACATTTCAATTGCAGTCAGGCAGCTCAGTAAGACACATCAATTGCTTTGTCCCTAGTAAGGATAATGAATATATGCCTGGTCCATCTCAGTTTTTTCTTACTGAACATGGAAATAGAATCTTTAAATTCTACTAATGACCTTGTCCAAGTGCTCAGCACAGTGCAGAGTAGCTGCACTACTCTCTGCTCCAGTGCAGTGTGCAGGAAGAAGAATAAAATGTCCAGCTAAAGCCCACAGGGGAAGTCAGGAAGCAGATTATCCTGATCTGTTCGGGCATTTCTGCAAGCTGTTCAAATGAACTATCCTGATAGAAAACAGACAAGGGATGTAAAAGTGCAAAACCACTTGGTTTTTTGTTCAGAATTTTAATGACAAAGGGCAAGGTGCGTTCAAGTACAAGCTGGGTACAGCAAAAGGCATTTCCTTTTTGTGCCATGGAGATGTAGTAGTCAGGACCTCTGCTTCAGGCATTTTTTGGCCATAAGGCACCCACCCTTCTGCAGTACAGTGCCTTCTAATGCCAGATTGAAGCACCACATCTGATGCTTTAGTGAACAGAGCACTTCAGCGTCATAAGACAATGTCTAGCAGTGCCTGGTCACTCATCCTCGTGAGAATGAACTGCTGTGCAGTTACACAGGGAGAGCACTGAGAAACCCACAGCCTTGTGAGAGATCCCCAAAGCAGTGCTTCAAATCAGTACAGCATCTCACCTGGATAAAATCTGGGAAGCGTTTCTTGCAGGTGGGGCAGGTGAAATAGCCATCATTGACATGGATGGCCACGTGATCCTTAAGCAGATCCAAGCGGTCAAAAGACTCGGGGCAGAAAATGCAGGAGTATGTTTTCTGGTCCATGTGGAACTTCATGTGGCTCTCGAGGGCACCGCTGTTGATGAAGCCCTTGTTGCAGATGTCACAGGTCAAAGGGCAGTTCCCTTCCCGCCCATGGAACCGCAGGTGCTGGTCCAGCTTGTCCTTCTCCCGGAAGGCCTTCCCACACTGCAGGCATTTGAATGGGCGGAAGGATTTCCGGATGAACAGGTGCTGCAGAGCTGCATTCTGAAAGAAACATCCAAGAGACCATTAGCTTTTGTTACCATGTATAAATTCCACATCCAGATATATTCAGGATTAAATATACCAAATGATGAGTAAACCTATATTTCAAAAAATTATTTTCCATCATATGCTGCCTCCAATTTACAGCATGGGAGGCTGTGACAGGCAGACATCAGGGGCCATACCTGCAACTACAACCTGCGTTAGCAGAACACAGTGCAGGAGTTTCCTCTCCATCCCTGATTTCTTCTGATTTAGCTGACTTGTTTTTAGCATGCCATTTTGCTGTAAAATAAAACTAGGTCCTCTCTGAAGCACAGACCTGGGCCTGAGAAAAGCTGCAATTCCAGCTGATTATTTGGGATCAGGTCATAAGTTCAGCCACCACACAGAGGAATGGTGAGCCAGCACCCTGTGTTTCCCGCAGGAGCAGGGCTTATGAAATTCCACAGCTCTTTACAAGATGACCTTCTGCATCAAAGATCACCACAGGGACATGCAGCAGTGATTTAGCATTGCCTGGAGAACTTCTAGTGGAACATAAATTCAGGAGATGCTGGTCTAAACTTTTTTACTATTGCCAAAAAGAAGAATGAAGTTTCAAAACATTCAAAGCAAGGGCAGAATGGCAGCTTTACAAGCAGCAGGTAAGAACTGGTGAGCAATTCTACACTCCTAATGTGCACAATGTGTCTTCTCTGCCCTTATTTTGTTTTGGTGTGTGTTTGCCTTCACTTTGCCTTTTCTGTAACATTTCATGATTGTTCTCTCTTCCCTTACTCCCTTTACCCTTCAGACAAATGTTACAGAGCCATCCCAATCCTGACTGAGCACTCTCTGCTGGATGAACAGATGCTGCTGGATGCACTACCTGTAGAAAGAGGGAAGTGTGTCCTGAACCTTCATTTCAATATTGGATGAGAACTTTCATGTTGGATAGTTGCAAGCTGGAATTGAGTCCTATGAAATCCCACAGCACATTGTCACCCATACTGCACTCAAAGTACACTGCAATGCTCCATTCCTCTGCAAGAAGTTTAAGCAATATCCACTCTTCTCCCAAATACATCTATAAAGCATTTTTTATTGATGTCTTCTCTTTTCACACATTACACACAGAATCTACATCATGATAGTTAGAGAAAGAATGTGGAAGAGCGTAAGTTTAGGTTGCATATTACAAAGAAATTCTCAGCTGTGAGGGTGGTGAGGCCCTGGCACAGGTTTCCCAGAGAAACTGTGGCTGCCGCATCCCTGGAAGTGTTCAAGGCCTGGTTGGATGGAACTTGGAACAACCTAGTCTAGTGGAAGGTGTCCCTGCCCATGGCATGGGGGTGGAACTGGATGAGTTTTAAGGTCCCTTCCAATCTAAACTACTCTGATTCCACTAGAATATTGCTGATGCTTCTGCTCACGTGTTCCATGTGACCCACTTCTCCATGAGACACATTCAAGACTTCTGCAAACAAATTTCCCTGGTTTCCTGTCTCCTTTCCTTGAGGGAACGTGGCAGCTGACACAGCTGACATTTGCTGTGTCCCTTAAGTGCAAGCCAACAGCTGACACTGAAAAAGTAAAGTTAGGAGCTCTTTTGCCAGAATGAGAGAACAGCTTGGGAATACTGTGAAATGCTGTGCTAAGCATTAAATTTGTGAATCTGAAAGATCCTTTTCACCATCTGAATTGCAGAGGGAAACTTAGACTTTCATTCCAAGAAAGAACAGGAGAGCAAATGTTTTGCTATTAAAAAAAAAAAACAGTTTAATACAGGAGCTCCAAATAAGGCTTCCCTGGAGCTGTCATCATCTTAATTCTCCATTTTACAAGTGCAGACAATGGAAACACAGGGATCTGCTGTAAGTCACACTGTTAATTGGAAAGACAGCCACGTGCTGTGCAAAAACTGATGTGCTGCTTGGAGTCTGAAGGATAAAATTCCTCCCTTAACCACAGGGATATGTTAATAAAACAAAGGTGAAAAGATGTATTTCAAGTCCTGAACTGCACTATTAATTTGAGTTTTGATCACAAGTACCTTAGCACAGACCTGGCTGCTAATATAGCATGCCAGACTCAACATAGCCCTCTTGTTATCTCAAGGGCTACAGAAGGTGAAATGTTTTGCTGCTCTTTGCCTAGATAATCTATCAACTATAAAAAGAGAATAAAAGAACTAAGTGTTGTCTCATTAACTTGTAGCATGGATCCAGCACAAACAATTGCGCAAACAAATCCTCCAAAACTTTAAGACTGACATGACAGCTTTTCATCCAAGCAGTTTACTCCTATAAAATCCACCTTAAATTTACAAAGAACTGGTATGAAAAGAACTAGAAGAATGCAAATTGTTGTTCAGGTAGCACTTAGTTCTGGACATTGGTTACCTAAAGAAGAACAAATGTGACAATTTATGGTGAGGGGTCAATCAGGAAACACTAAAGAGGAGTTGGACAAAACAACATGGAAGATGACGTTGATACGTACCATTGGATTAGATACAGCAAAAACCCAGTGAAAAAAGACCCAAACCTACCTGCAGCTCCAGCTGAGCAGGCAGCATTGAGGGAGAGAAAAATACTTATGTTATGTAATGGACTTGAAAACAGAAGCCTTGACTTCTGCAGGTCACTACAAGGGCTCTTCCGACTAGAGTTTACTGCTTCGAGGCTTTTGCCTCCGGAAACACTGAACAGATCTTCAAAGTTTACTCTGTAGTTAGTAACTACCTGAGGGGAGTTAAAGGGCAAAGATAAAAACCACAGATAATCATGAAGGTGTTTTTCAACCATTCCTGTTTTCCCAGGGCTGATTAACAAGGATGCAATGTGCACTGCAGAACCATAGTGAGAACGGAATGCTTTCAGCAGAAGGGAATAGTTAGGGCAGGATGACAACCGGGTAGGGATTAGAAGAGTGAGGTTAAGGAGAAGGGACTTTTTCTAACCTCATTTCACTGGCTGTGCTCCTTGTTATACAACCAGTTGCATTTCTTTCACCATGAAGGAAGTGACTGTGCTTTCCAAATCATATTCCTATCCCTCCTGTTTCTGGCATCAGCACATAGACACCCTACACACTGCCTAGAACTGAACCAAAAACAAATATTCATTTTGACTGCAGACTACAATGTTCCTCTAATTTTCTACAACAGTTCTTGAAGGGTGGGTGTATCTCTTTTCAATACTGGGGACACAATAGCCATAGTTAAGGTCTGATCTCAAAGGAAATCCCAGAGCAGAGGCTGAAAAATGAACTGATCCTATCAGGACATGAACCCTGGGGCAAGACAGATCAGTGCTTCCAGCTAGCATGAAAACAGTCTCAGAGTATCACTGCTTGAAGCCTTAGAAAAGCCAAAGCAATTCACAAAGAATGACTGGTTTTGAAAACTAAATCCTATCTAAGTAATAAGGAAGAATTAGAGCTACACAGGTTTCAGAATCATAACCAGGAGTCAGGACTTTTTCCATGTTCTTGGGAAGTGAATAATGTACTATGTATCTAAAAAACAAATTTTTGCTTGCTTATATTATGAAGTGCATGTTATTGCAGGCAGTGGCTGTAAACAGCTGAGTTATGTGAATGTTCAGAGGGTGATTTTCAGTGCTTAAAAAATGATGCTTGCTGGTTTAGTCTTATCGCAAGTGCTCATTGCTCACAGTCTGATGCAAGAAAGGTCTGTGAAACCATCCAACTGCCATTCTGCCAGTGCACCTGGCTTGAAACATCTCCAGGACTCTGCTGAACACGAGCTGCCAGATACAGGGAAAGTTAGGAAGACTTGAGATACAAACATGTCAGTAAACCACTACTGCTCTCCTCTGAGCTGTCATCCATTTGTGATGAATTTACAGAGAACAAAAGCTAAGTCACAACTTCAGAATTTCTGTCCCTTTCTTCCTACGTTCATTATTTTAGAGAATCCTAAGTTCACATCTTGGGTTCAACAGTTCAGGGAAATGGTCAACACTTTCACTTCTTACTGAGGAAGCTGTAGGACAGTGTAAGCAGTACATTCCCATGCTCTGTCAAAACTTCAGTATCTCTCTCTGTACTCTGCTATACACCCTTCAATACATTCAGTAAAAGATCCCCCAAGCTTTTAACATATGAAAATTAAATCACTGGTAGAAACTTGTCATTCAGAGACTGCAAGCACTTTGAATGGTTAAAAACTGTGCAGACTTAATGTGCCCAAGCCAAACTCTTCCTTCAAGACACCCCACTGCATTTTTGGGGTAACATCACCACTGGTTTTGCATATGTACTGCTGTAAACTGCAAGTAAAATTTGGCTCAACATCTTCCTATACAGAACAGTTACTCAACTCGTTTCTAATCTTTCCTCATCCCCTAAAAGTGAACCCTTACCCCCACTGCAGCTGTTTCTTTCCTTAATCCAAGGTTAACACATGGAAGAAAAAGGAAAATATTTTAATCTAAATAAACCAATCTCCCAGTTACAAAGCTTCAAGGATTATTTGCGTGAATCATTTCCCTCCCACATATAGTAGAGAAAAAACAGCTCACCCAGCTGACACAGAGCTCAGGCTCAAACTGTTTGCCATTGGTACACAAAGCCCTTAGCACAGGTTTTGCTCTCAAAGGCAGGGTTTTCTACCCCAAAAAAGGATTTTATCACTAAGTATCATCATCACTTAAGTGAATCTAAACTGAGGTTGTGCTTCCTCTTTGGCAACTATTTGCAAGAGAGTTTTGAGAAACACAGATGGTGCTGTAAGCAAGTCGTTAGTCTGTGCCACAGCACCATGATTCTGCCAGCTGTTTGAAGCACCCCTGCTTGCCAGCTTGGATGGACTGTGTTTCCATGCAAGAATCACTGTGATGGAATTCAATCAGCTCCAACTCCTGATCAGTTCTCACCAGCACCTATGAGATACTAGTCCTTTAAGTGAGATTTGTCTTCCTCTCAGTCCAAAGAAAACAGCTAGGAATAAGATGCTTTATTTGGGATTTGGAAATGGATCAGTGAAAGGGAGACCAGCTGGCCATGGCAGGCAGGTCTGGCACTCACTGGGTTACAGCGGATGTGACCCCCCATCCTCTGTGCTTACCCTGATGCGCTTTGCTCGCCTCATGTCATCTGCTGTCATGGTGCTCTGCGTGGGCGCTGTGCTCCCCTCGTGCTGCGGCGGCACATGGAGCGTGTGGTTTTCCTGCTGCTCCAGTGCCGCCTGTGGCTCTGGTGGCACCGGAGTCTGTTCCTGCTGCTCCAGCCCATTCAGTGCGGCTTGTCCGGCCTCATTGAATTGCCCCTTGCTGGAAAAATGCAGCAAGTCCTGAAATCGCAAATCATACAACCAGTGATTATTCCCCCCACCCACTGAAAAACACTTTGATAATACTCAGCAGACAACAAGATTTCTACATATTTAATCAAAAGCTATAAATGAAACATGTAGTGGCTACACTAACTCCTACAGTTCTCCTACTCTGTCCACTGCTGCTTTCAGCACATCACTTTCTCCTACAGCAGCATTATCCAGAGCACCAGGGAAGCAGTGCTGCAGCTGGGTGACTCTCCATGGTAAAATATCCTTTTCTCAGACCAGCCACAGACAATGAGCATTATCCGGCTGTTAATAGCCAAGAAGGCTCTTCTGCACTCAGGCCTATTTCTGCTTTAACCACAGAGGATGAAGGCTGACTAAAGTGACTAGTGCAGACGTGGGAAAGGAGACAACTTCTGTCTCGTGGAAATCGTTGTCCCTTTGAAACATTATCATGTGTCATTTTGTGGTGTCTTCTCCTTTCTTACAAACTATCTGGAGTGCTGACAGTGAACTGGAGAGTGACAAAGGAGGCTATCACACTGGGCATTGTGTAGTTTTTTTATCCAGTTTCCAGCTCTGCATACATCACTTCCATACACCACACAAAGCTGTTTTTCCTCCCCTTTTGCATTAGCATAAAAGGGAGGGTGTGGTGAACAGGAAGCACATGCCAAAAATCTACATTCTTTCCCTGTAAGTTCCAATAACTCCTCTGGGATGGAATCATCATGTACTACATGAAAAAACATACATTATTTGACACCACATAATGCAACTGAAGAAACTGAAAAGCACAAGCTAGGAAACAGAGCACCAGAATTGATCTTGAATTACATCAGCTGAAGACTGATGCTGTCAAACAAAAAAGCAGGAGTGGGAGAAGAAAACCAACGAATGAGACTGTGAGTGCTTACCAGAGAGAGACTGTTAGTAAACAATACACTAGCCCAGTGTCCAGCCCAGGTGTGAGTGACAATTTTCCACCTTGCTGACACTCAGCTGTGCTCTCAGCATCCTGACTCTCCAGTTCCTAGGCAGAACTCAGCTTTAGCGAGGCAAGAAGACCTCCAATGGCTTGGGAGCTCACCCTGCCCCACTGCACAGACACACATAAGCCAGCCCTGGGCCATGCTCCAAGCTGGCAAGACACAAGCCAGCTCCAGTCCAGAGGCCACTCACACACTGGACTGCAGCCAGCAAGTGCCATCTCCCCAGAGTGAAGGCTTTGGACCAGCATTAGGTTTATTTGTCTAAATGAGGCTGGCATGTGTCATGTCAGCCTGCAGAGAGGTTGAGCTCACAACTGCCTGCACCTAATGCAGCATTTAGGGCATTGCAGAAGGAAGTCACAGGCAGAGTATACATTCCTCCCTCTGACTCAGCATGGAGCCACGACTTAGTGAGGTGCCAGAGGAAAATTACCACTCCAGATATCAACTTTCAGCTAAGTCATAAAACAGAGCATTGATCCCTTCTGACACTGCTTGTAAAAGGACTTAGTGGTAACCTAAGCATGGTTGGCATCACCAAACTTAGCTTTTTACTTAAATGAATCGTATTTCGTCCCTACAGAATATAACCAACAGCCACAAGCAAAAGAACATTTTGCAATAAGCCTGCCTACAGGAGGCCCTTCTGTTAATATTAAAACATCATACAGAATCATCTCAAGCTGATTTAATTCCACCAGCAACAGTTGTAAGAGCAGGCTGACCTCACATTCCAGAAAGGACAAACAGGAACCTAAATTCCCATTACAGTTTTACTGTCTAAATTACTTCTGTGATGCTGCTCAACTGCCATAATAACCCATCTCACTACTAAGTGCTTTCACGTGAAACTTGCTGCAGAAATCCAAGGGATTTTACATGTTTTATAGAAGGGAAGCAGTGTGCTCTCCTGGCAGAGAATTCCAGCTAGAAATCAGGCGTTACTCATGTATAAGTCCAAAGCATGCCCTCAGTTTGCACTGATGCCCCAAATTCTTTTAGTCAAGAGTTCACATTCCACGTGCTATTTTTTTCCCCTCCATCTCCAAAAATATACCTGTGTCCCTTCTTCACACTTTTCACCATTTTCACTGGTTACTTCCATACGCATGAATTTGGGAGGGCGCCCAGGGCGTCTGCCTGGTCCAAACCTCCTCTTTCCTCGCCCACGACCTCGGCCTCTGGCTCTGCAGAATACAGAGTGCTCCAGATTAGAGACAAAAAAAGATGGATTTGGATTCTCCACTGATTTTATGCTTTCTTTCTCAGCATCACTAATCACCCATTCAACTCAGCAACAATGGCCTGTAGTAAATAATAAAAACTGAAGAAATTCTGGCAGCAAAACCAATGGGTTTCTGGCTGGTATCTATTTATTTTGTGCTTTATGAGACACCAAAGTTCAGAACACATTAAAATTTCTATCAGTAATCATGGGACCAAGAGGACTACTGGCTCCCATCCAGCCCTCTGCCATGCCAAGTCTCCCACTTCCAACATCCCAGTTCATGGTGTGTTGGAAGCATTTTCAGAATGATGGAACAAGTGCACAAGGAAACCCATTTAAAATCTGAAAATCCCTCCGCAAAAAGCGCTCAGCTGCTGACATCAGGCACTACACAGAAGGGAACAATTCTGTGTCAAAATTGCAAAACAAAACAGAGTCACTTGCTACATCTCACGAGAAAGAAGGCACCAATGCCTTCTGCTCTGTGATAGGTGTTTGTATATTCAGTTTTTAATAGGTCAGGATAAACTATCTTGTCAGGCCAATGAGGCACTAGAAGCCTTGCTCTCCAAGCTCTGTACTTTCATATCTTTGAGAAACATCAGTATTTCAATACTGTGACGCTGAAGCATTACAAATTTTTTAACTCATTGGCAAAAAAAGCCAAACAAAAAAAAAACCTCACCAGTTTCAACAGAGTATTTATTTCTCTCAAGCTAGTTCTTTCACAGAGTCTCACACCAGTCAGCCTCCTGCTGCCATGATTTTTCCTTTTGGTGCTGAGCTGATCTCTCCTGAGTTGATCACTAAGATTTGCAGGACAAAGCCCCTCCTTTCTGCATGTTTGGGGAAGCACCACAGTGATCCACAAGTGAAGCTAAGGCTGTCAGTACCTGCTGAAGAAGTCCAGCTTCTCATCATGGGAGTTGAGGTGCTGCTGGAGCTGCTCCGAGCTCATGAAACGCCGACTGCATTCATAGCACGGCCAGTTCTTTTCCTGCTCTCTGAGCACTGTTGGAAATGTCAGCAGCACCATTTCAGTCACCACCAATTAAACACCTCATTTTTTTGCCCCCAGCCTCTCTGTCCTAAGTGGGCCATATTTCTCCCCTGAGGGTTAGACAGGCCACAGAATACCCAGCCCTGCTCCACTGGTCTTTGCTTTTATCCCCTCTGCACTGTGCCATGACCACAGCTCAGCACAGAGACACAAAGATCACTGGGGACAATTCCCAGTGAGTATCAACACTGTTAGAAATTCAGGGGGATTCTGAAATTCACCCTTGTATGGAAGAGCACTTACAGGATTGTGCCTCTGGCATAAGTTAAGGGGGATCAAGGGAAATTTCTAAATCTAATGCAGTTATACTTCAGTTTATGACACACAGTAGACATTGAGTACAGGAACATACCTCTTCCAGCAGGAACTTCATGCTTCCCAGAAACTGAAGCAAATGGTTAAATTAATGTAATATTCTCATGAGAAGAGTTATTGGAAATAAGCTCCAATAACACAATCTAGACCTGGTTTAGCTTTTCCCAACCTAGCAGAAATCTGAGAGCACTATACAGGCCATATACTTGAAAGTAAGAAGTGCAAAGCCCAACCACCACCACACCGAAAGCAGAAGATCCCAAGTTACCCTTCCTTTCCTCCTCAGTTATGTCATGGATCTTCTGGTTCACAAACTCTGCGTAGGAGGCGGCGTACCACACCTGCAGCCAGAGCACAATGCAACAGGGCACTTAGGTGGAGCCAAAACTACAGAAAACTGACTTGAAAATGGGTTTTAAGCAATATATTTACTTCACTTGCCTCAACCACTAACTCTTACTGCTCCTTTCATCCTCAATAATGAAGCCTGGTAAGATCAATGTGCCCCCCCCCCCCCCCACTGAGGAATGAAAGAGCTTTGCTCAGGAAGCATATCCATTTAATTTTAAGGTCTAGCTTCCTAACATGAATGTTAATCTCGCACATGGCTACCAGTAGCTATAAAAGAAATTAATCTCTTCAAACCCAACTGCATGACTGTAAAGGAAGCATGTCAACAGAGTCCTGATACTTGTACAAAGAGGAATGGAAATGTTATTAACTTGAGGGATTTCCCATTTCTTTTCTGCTCTCCTTACACAGACAATGGTCAGCACCATCCACAGAGACTCATTTAAAATGTTTCTGAAGGACTGGAGCAATGGTCCTGCTTCGCAAAACAAAGAACTGCCAGGTAGCAGCATGATGGACCCACTTTTTTCATACAAGGGATTCAAGCCTCCAGCAAAGACAACCATAGGAGGCAGGAAGACAAAGTTTATCAAAGCCTAAAAGCAGATGCTCACATTTAGCTGAGAATTATTCCATCATTTCATCTGTTTGATGAAAAAGAGTGGATTTTAGAAGAGATTTCTCAAAGAAGGCATCAACAGATTTTCAGCATGAAAAATTCAGACAAGTTTGAACTTGCAGTGGACCACAGGCAGTGCTGAGTGGGATTTCAAGGACTCTCCAGCAGGTGTGTTACTCTGCCAGAATCTCACCAGCTGGACAAAGAGGAAAGCCTGGAGGTCCTGGACTAAACGCCTGGCAGGCAAATCAGAACTTCCCAGCTTAAATTCCCTGATCGTCCTAGTTCAATCTCTGGACAAAATTTGCATGAATGTCCTACATCCACCTGGGGAGGAAATCATGTTACCAAGCCTTTCCATTAGCAAATCATTGTACCCTGAAAGACACTACTAACACATAAAGTAAGAAAAATGATGCTTCCACAGGGAGACCTGTATAGATCTGAAGTTTGATTTCAAATTGTTTTAAAAACTGTTGAGAAAATGATGTTTGAATACACTTAAAACGGATTTGTAAGGTTTCTAGTAATTCAGCTTTAAAAAAATTGACTTCTTTCAGATATTCCTTCCCTTAAAGGATACAAGTAGGCTTTTGCCCTGATTTAGTAAGCACGCTTATGAAACAATTGTTTTTCCAGATAAATTGTTGAAATCTACATGCAAGAAGAGATTTGAAGAACAACAAAATTTCCTGATACCAAAATTTTTCGGTCCCCTCCAATGCCCCAAAAAATGTTGAAAATTAAGGCCATCTCAACCAGCCATGCTGCTTTGAGCTCAATGTAATCAATAAATTTTTAGAGGGAACAAAAAGCAAACCATAGGGAAGTCACAATAACCTTTATAATTTTTCACATGCAATGTTTCAAAAGCTCCAGGAAAGCCAGGTTAAGGGCATTCACTTAAGGCATGAGAAAACAAGTCAGGAGCACACAGGGCTCACTGAAAAGGGCAACCAGAATTTAAAAAAAATAAGATTGCTGCAATAAAAATTAGATGGCATCCGCAAAATATATGCTGTGGAAAGCATGACAGGGAGAGACAAATAATTTACATAGTTTTATTTTAGACTTCCTCATGAGCCAAAGCTCATTAAAATCCCTGTGTTGGTGACTAACTACTTACTGATTTCAGTGACATTCAATTCAGGCCATCAGAGAAAAAAAGCCCTAAAACTATTCACAGCAATAGTTTCTGGCACTTATTAGGCAGCAACTTTTAAGTTACAATTTAATCAGTAGAAAAAGGAGTCCTGCCACACAATGCAATACCTTGAGCAATGCCATACCTTGAGTTCCTGCTTGGGCTCCACGTTTTTAATGGTGGTGTAATAAATGTGGTGGCCGTACTGATAGGCCACCAGGTTCTGCTCCAGATGGTTTTGAGCTGGACGCACAAACATCATCCAGTTACACAGAGCCTCACTGGAAAGTTCAAACCACAGGTCCTCTTGCAAGTCTCTGTCTTTTCTGTCACCCTTATCAAGAGAAACCTGTAGCAAAATCCAATTACATGTGACTGTAACTGCCTGGCAGCACATTCAAAAGAATTTGAGTTACTAAGAAAACTACTGTGCCCATGCAACTGTAACACTAGGGGAGCAGTGAAGGCACAGCTAATTTTATTTCTTTATTAACATGGATCCAGAAACAGGCAGAAAAGTAAGTAGTAAAAGGTAAAGTAAAAGGTAAAGTAGCTGTAACTTTAGTAGGCTACAGAAACATCAGTCAAAAGTTTCTAACTGGCAGATCCACTGTTCCTTTCATTTCTTGACTCATGACTTTGCCTCAAGCAGGAAGCAGCACTTCTTTAGCTGAACTTCTCTTGGGTTGCTGAATTTGCCTATGGCCACAACTTGCTTGTCAGACACTGACAATCAGAGCCCTCCTAAGACTATGGATCTAAACTCCCATAAATAAAGAACCAATTTTTATAGTGAAACCAATAAATAGATGGATAAAAGTCACTCAAATCCATTTTACCCCACGCTAATTACTTGGCAAGAGGAAGGAAATAAAAATGTATACTCTCCCCTACATCTTATGAACAGAAAGGTAAGTATTTTGAACTCAGGTTACAACATGACACAAAGGAATGGCTGCAGAACATCCTCAGATGGGGCGGCTATTTTTATGTCCAGATGCTGCTTCGGCTCATGTGACAGTGATTCACAGCCTTCCACCTTATGCACCCTATGTATCCTAACACCATAATGCCAGAACATTCACCAGGATTAGTGTGTCTCCCTGAAAAACAAAGCAGATTTGAAGCCAAAGCAATCTGGGTATTTCTTACTTCAGAGACAGAGGAAAAAAACATCTCTAGTGAATTGATCAAGATAGAGTGACAAATTTATGAAAATCAAAGCTTAGGCACAACTTGATCCCCCCATTTTTCACCCTTACCTTCAAATGGATATAGCAGTCTTTGAGCTCAGTTTGTCTGACCAGGGGTCCTTCCACAGGCCCAAACTGCGTACGCTTTGGGATACGTCTTTTAGAGAACACACCTCCCAAAAATCTGTCTATATAGAGCACCAGGGGGAGGCTGGCCCTTGCCCTGGTCAGCACAGGCCGGTTTGGGATGGGATGCAAAGGTCCATGTTTCGGACACACTGAGGGATGTGCATTATTACACTCTTCACACCCTGCAACACAAAGGCAGAGAGGACATGACTTTCAGGCAGATATTCACACACTGGCTCAGAGACAGCTTTATCGCTCTCTAAACATCTTTGACTCAGCTGTGGGAACAGTGATTATGCCAATAGTCTGTCTACATTTTAAAATATTAGACACCGCAGCATCCAGCAAAATAAGAACAAAGCAGCTCAGAGACTTCATTCAAGACAGAATTTTGCCTTTTCAGTAAAGCAGCCTAATTTGAGTCCACATTTCTGAGAATAAAGGGGTTTACTCATTACTGCTAAATCTGAATGGTTTTTGCCTCTCTTTACTAAAAGGCTGATGGGAGGGAAGAAAAAAGGGGAGGGCCAGTAATACACTACATATTACTGTGCACGCTTACACAAATCATTGGGATCGAAGGGACGAGGTGGATCTGGATCCCATTCATCCATGTCAGTGTCTTCCCCATCTTCATCCTCATCTTCATCCTCATCATCTTCCTCTTTTGTTTCTATCCTTTCCATTTGATTCTGCAGAGGTACTAAAGGGTCAGAACCATCCACAGCCTCCATAGGAGGTAACACCTGGTTATGCACCGGTAATGATGCCTGAGGAGATAATTCACAAACAATTCAAGCTGATTCATGAAGAAAAGCACAAAGATAAGCAATGAAGGTCATTGCTACTCTACCCTTCCTGCTGCCTCTGATAATGGAGAGGAGGACAAGGGAAGGTGATAAATGACTGCCAAGGGATGTTTTGCATTGCACCCTGCTGTTGATGACCTCACTCAGGACAGCTGTACCACTCCCTGGCTCCACCCTGCCAACGACTCAGTTTTCGTAAGAAACTGAAATCAGGAAGTTCTGGACCCTCGCAGAAGGTTTGAAACAAAGTCCGGGCTCTGTGCATATTACCTAGAGCCTAAAGCTGTATTTTTACTTCTTTTGTACAAGTGAGAGAATCCTGCACTTTGGTACATGATCTTTTCTTCACAATTCAACAAAACCAATGCCCAGAATACAAAGGCAGAGGTCAAGAAGGGGTGAGGTAACGTGGAGACTAGATATAAACTATGGGACATGAAGGACAGTTGAGGGCATTGCATTCTTCCACTAATTTTCAAGTTTAGCCCTTTCCTTCCTTAAAAAAACTGCAACAATTGAAGTGTGGTGCATATTCCATCACCCACACAGGTTTCTCAGGTAGAGAACTACAAATATTAAACCCAGCAGAGCTGCCTGAACACTGATGAGGAGACCCAGTGGATGTTGCCATGACAGTGAGCACTATACCTTCTGTTAACTTTTTTCAGCACTGAGAGAATTTTAAGGTGGCTGCTCAAAACAGAACCATCTGTAAAACAGGTTTCTCTGTATATTAAACACATGATCTCTCCTAAACCCTCATACATTCCATGGTGAGACTATGGAAGACAGTACAAATCCGCACTACGGCTTTCTCACGTCTCGTCCTGGATCACTCAGCCACGTTTCATCCCCGGAGATGATGGAGCAATGGAATCAGTGCACTCGTACATGGAAAAGGGAAGGGTGCCTGGCAACTTACTCTATCTGCTTGTGGCCCTTGCTCCAGAGCCACTGGCTGGGGGGGGTCAGCAACGCTGCCGAGCACAGACAGGTTGGTGGGATTCATGCTCTGAGCAGCAGCAGGCAAGAGCACCGTTACCTAAAATCACAGGCACTCAGTTTAGCACTGCAGCATTTCCATCAGTCACTTATACACGGGCAGGGACCAGCATGCACATGCCCTTGACCCCTGCACTTTCTCAAAAACTGCAGCATTCCCGTGATTTTTGGGGTTCAAGTAGGGATGATGGACTTGGACAGAACCTGAAGCTCCTGGGACAAAGGGAAAGGCTTCAAATCCATAGACTTTGCAAATTCTGAATTACCTATCATACATTTTTAAATTAAGGCTTTAAAATTAGATCCTGGGTTCAAAATGCACTAAAAATAGATGTTAGGAGCTCTTTAGCTCTTGGTAAAACCAGTGATTTGGGGTCTCTTTTCTTCTATGCCCAAATTTACTTTTGTTTTCAAGGGAAAAGGTAAAGAAGGAGTAAGAAACATTTCTTCTTTTTTTTACTATCTTTCTTTTTCTTAAGCAAACCCTGCCCATGGCTGAGGAGTTGGAACTAGATGAGCTTTAAGGTGGTCCCTTCCAATCCAAATCATTCTGTGATTCTATGATCCAGGATACATTAAAAAAACAAGATGGAGTAGTGAACCTCATCAGAAGATCAAGCTCTCAAACAAAAGGGTCCCAACAAGTATTTTTCTTTACTTTTGGTCACACGATACATTTTTGTTTACATACTCATTTTTTTTGTGCAGTGACAACCAAATTAGTGCATATTACCACATTGTTCTCATCCGTTCAGCAATAAAGCAAAGCACAACTAAGACCCTAGAATCATCTTTCCTGTCTTTTGTTTCCTGCTTATCTATACAGGAATTTGCACCATTATTCTGCGTGATTTTTCATCCTTCTCTACAGTTGACATCATGTGGCTTTTAGTTTGTGCCTCTGACTGTTAAAGCAGCTTTTATGCTAAAATCCAAGCTCTTGCCTCTCTGCAGAGTGCTTAATAAATATCAGATAAAACTGAGAACAGTGAATTGGTCCAGTAGAGAGGGAGCAGACAAGAAAATCTATAATGTAAGCACTCGGTCTTAGAACTCCAAACTAGTTGCTTTGTTTAAAGAGGTATTAGGCGTAATTTATGAAACTCCTGAAAAACAACAGAAAAAGACTTCAGGGAATGCTGTGACAATGAGGAGGAAACCATCATGGCAGTCTGGTATTGATATTTCTGATGCCAAGTGGCAAGAGAAAAGGCATCATTATTCCTCCAGTGTGCCTGCCAGCAAGGAGAGGGTCACACAGGCTTGAATCTATTTGTACCCACTACTAGCATTGCCTACTACTAATCACACCAAACATACCCTTACTTCCACTTCCATGTCAGGCACTGCATGGATTATGGCATTATTTTTATAAACCTCTCACTTTCTTTCTACAATAAAGTTTCTTCTGAAAGACAAGAGGAACTTTAATTAGTATTTTGCCATTAGTTGTCAGTTCAGGAATGTCCCACATGAAATGCTGATGTAAAAACAGCTGCAAAGGCAGGAGTTGCTATAATGAAGGATTAACCATTCACCAAAAAATTAATAAATGTGTTAAGGACTGCAGTCAGACAGTGTTGGAATGGAGGACAGGCTGAGAACACACAGGTAAGTGCTTCTGGGATAATAACAGCAGACCACCTCTGTTGTCACTGCCATCTGCACTGCACATAAGCAATATCTATTTTTAATTAATCATACATTTTTAAAATGAGATTTAAGACAACTAAATAGGATTTTTTGGCTTCTTAATGCAGGGAAATTGATGGAGCGAAAAATTCCAGAACAACACTCCAGAGAACGAGAAGACAGGTAACACCTTTATTCTGTCAGTCATTGCTTCCTGTTTGTGCCTCAACCATTTAGACGGTCTTATAGCAAGAAAATTTGTTTTCAGCACACATTCAACCCCTCACTCTGCCCCAAGACTGACAATAAACACACTTTTTAATGATGGCATTGGTGATGATTCAGATCTAACACATCCATTCACACATGTCATTAGAGACCCACCAAGCAGTAACAATTTTAAGTCTATGACAAGCAGAGAATTCTAACTAGAGAGATCCGGAAACACCTGTCTAAACCTGATTACCACAGGGCAGACCCCAAAGATACCAGTAAGAGTTAACAACAAAATTTCCCCATCCATGATGAATGTAAAAAGAATAAGGAAAAATCATCGTAACTTTTATAAATGCAGGCTGCAGTTTTATTCTCTTCGCAGCCCACCTTACACTGGCAAGCCCAGCACACCTGATAAGGGAGCCAGTCTTCAGGTTTTGCACTTAATTTCCTGTGAGGTTTCTAGTAAACCTAGAATTTAATCCAAGTTTTCTATCCCTCAAGAGCCTTTTGTGGACTTGAAAGTATTTGGATCAGAACCTCTATGAGGCCAACTGCAAACCCAGCTGTTCCAAAATGGCACATTCAGATGACATCAGCCACATCTACTGCAGGGACACTGTTGAAAGATTTTCAGGAAATCTGGGACAGCATATTAGAATTCTTGTTGAATATAAATTAAAGAGAATAAATCCAAAGCAATTCTTAACTTTTATTGTCATTCATGCACAAGCTGGTCACAGTAATAGTGGTCTTGATCAGGGTGACAGCACAAGACTAAGACTGTCACTGGACAATTTCAGAGACAGCTCATTACCCTCTCGCACCACAACGATGTCCCTTTACCTTCCCTAACTCTTCCCTCACAGTTTTAGGTCCAAGATGAATAATATTTCTTCCTTACCTGCTGGGTGGTGGCATCCTGTTGGACGTAAGCTACTTGGGACGGATCTGTAAACAGAGTCTAGACAAAGTGAAAAAGGCTTATCAAACCAGCCCTGGGGTTTTTTACTCCCAACACACAGAAAAGTTAGCCTGCCCCCATGAAACAACCCACATTTAAGCCTTTGTCAGTTTCTAACCTGCCTGTTATCACAGCAAGTTACTTCAACTTACCCAAGTGGACCTACACACATAGAAATTAAGAATATGATATTAACTCCATAAAGAGTTAATATCATATTTATTTTGCATCTGTCCACTTAAAGTGTTTCATGGGGTCAATTTTTTTTAGTTACCAAAATCACTTTGTCACTTGTTGATTTGATAAAATCTACAGGCTGAAATTCAATAGCTCTATCAAAACTGTGTAACACTTAAGGGCAGGATAGAATGTAACTGTGAGCTTTTTCTTCCTGAAAATTCACAAGACTTCTGCATGCTTTCTTTTCAGGAATTATCAGGCACATCCTACATGGGACGTTGATATGGCCAGGATGCTGTTTAATTTCATAGAAGCCATGCCAACTCAAATATTCTGCAAGAACAGCCCTGATAGAAGCCTAGGAGAAGCATGACTAAGGATTGACTGAGGCTAGCCTTACTTACTTAGCCAAAACTTGAAATATCTGAGCTTGTAGCAGCCTGGCTCCAACAAAATAAAGCATGGCACAACACAAATTCATTTAGCACTGTGATAATTTCATCTTAGATGCAAAACAGTGTCTGAATACTACACATCTTTAGACACAATTACTGCTTTCAGAGTTTTGAAGTTAGTTGGCCAGTAACTTCCTGGGAGATATCCTCTCAAAATATCCTCTCAGGACATCCCTCCATGTAGAAGCTGGTTTTCTGGGACAGCTGAGAGCTGCACAAGACAGACTGTGCCACATGAGGCCCTGCCAGCGTGGTTTGGGATGTCAGGTACATGCACTATGCAGCACAGCTAATCTGCCCTGTCAGCAAAGACATTATAAAACACTCTTGACAAAGTGAGCCTGTTCCTTTTTAATCTGTCCACACAGAGGCAGAGATGCACAGCATATTGACCCCATATAAACATGTGCTGCAAGGGAATAAAGGCTATCTGATATGATTATGCAGAAGGAAAAGAATATAAAAGGTCTATAAAATCAACAACTCTGCAGAGACTACAAAATTATGTTGAATAAAGAGAGATGCTCTGCAAAAAGACATGACTGTTACTGTAACTATCAATTATGACAACTGTACTACACAAAACAAGGACTCTTCCAGAAGTAACATAGATGGCTCTTAAGTTTTTTACTGGATACAAGAGGCAGAATTTCTGGTGATATTATTCTTGTTTTGGAAAACACCTTTGAGTAAATTGTAATCTTGTCCACTTTCAGTGAAATAACCAGCATTTCATAATTCATAGCCTCGTCATCCTTTAATGAGCGCATTTGCACGAGACAAATGAACAGCATGAAGTCCCTGTTCAGCAGAGGGTAGAGAAAACTGTTGGGAGCGACTGCCTGCTATTTTCCACTCATACCACTTGGCTGGTAACTGGCTTTCATCCCAAAAAAGATTGTTGTGTTTTCTAGGCGCCAAAATCAGGGTGGGCTCAGAACCACACGTGCCTGCGTAGCTTCCACGGGGTGGATGTAAACGAGGGTGTGCTCCGAGGTGTCCACAGAGGTGTAGGAGGTGCCATCAGCTGTGTAAACCACCTGCTGCGTGGGCCCACGCTCCTGTTCATCGCTGTACACGATCTGGGCCACTGCCCCCCCCTCGGGAACAAAGTGCACCTGGGGAACAAACAGATCCTGGACTCGCACCAACACAGGCCAGTAGGACACAGCACCGGAGTCATGGGGTGCCTTGGAAAGCAGAGAGAACTTGTGTCCCAACTAATCTGAATGCAGTGAAAAACATGCATTTCAAATCTCACTCAATTACTCTACCAATAGAAATCTGGACACAACTCCCATCAGTCTCTGGTTTTACTCTGCATTGCAACTCAAGACATAACTGCTACACAAATGCACTCACCTATACTCAGTTCTTGCATTATACTTTGAAAATTTGTAAGAGAACAAGTTCATATTTGAACTGATGTATCCATTAAATTTATTGGGATATTGTTTCCCTTTATGCTCATATTCCTTTCAGGATTTATGATAATGACTTCATTCAGCTAGTTCTGTAGTAGGTGGTAATTTTTGCTGTCTGATGAGAGGCTAACAGAATTTATTAACTCTGATACTCCTCAAGTTATAGTATTGCACCTCTCAGGCAGCAGTAGGGCATATTAGATTGCTTCTCTGTAGTATGTATGTGCAGCATCAGTAGAAAATTCAACTATTTAAACAGACGAACATATAACTTAAGCATCATATTATATATTATATACTTAAGCATTAAGCAATGATTCCAAGGACTACTGGAATAAGTTATGTCTAGGGCAGCACTTTAAAAAAGTTGATTTTACCTGAACATTATGACCATAACTGATGATCAGTGGCCTATATCAAATGAGCTAGAATACTGAATTCCAGTGAAAATAGGAACATGTTTAACTTTTGCCATCCTTTATGTGCTGAAAAGCATTTTCAGTGCATGGGAAAAACGGGACAGTTAGCAGGAAACCTAGTTTGAGTACAAGTATTCACATTCACATAAAATTCTTTCACATAAAATGATGCCACAGTTACATATTTTGTTTGTTTCACTTCTTAGCTTATGCTTCAGAGGACACCTGGTATTCCCCCGTGGATGCTCAGTGCTGATTCTGTACAATAAATTCTCACACAAACACTACAGTTTCACATTTGGAGAGTACTCTGCAAATACTCATTAAGCCTTAAAACTGCCATGTGCAAACAGCAGCATGGTTATCCCGTTGTAGAGGGAACAGAACACAGGTCATTGAAAACTGCCTTTCTTGGCAAATTTCAAAGCTGGAAATTACTGAGAGGCAGAATTTCTCAGCTTGTGGGTCAAATGCCATGCAGCACCATTTTTCCTAAAATACTTAAAAGAATAAATCAATTTACAGAATTCTAGAAATCCCCAGCTGCATTGTCTCAGAGGCAGAGGGACAAGAAACATACAACAGCAGAACCTGACTGCATTAGTCACAATTAGCATTTCTCCCTTCCTCATTACCCAGATGTCTGGCTGGAAAAAATTATTCATATTACTTTCATCAAGGTCCACCCACACTTCCAACTGATTTGAATTATGCCATAAAAAGGGGCTGCCACAGAGCACAGCTTTTGTTCGCATTCATTATTCTGAACACCCTTTCACTCATCCACGCCATTATAAATATACTTCAACACTGAAACTTCTACAGCCACAGCCTGGTTTTGTTCATCTCATTTCAGAGCTCTGTCTTCACTGCTGTGGTTTGCACAGCTCAGTTTCTGAAGCTTTAACCCAAAATTACCACAGAAATGTTTGTAGTTCTGCTCAAATGAAAGCTGAGCTTCTAGATTCTAAGTCAGGATTGAATGGGAGCTAACCCTCCCCACCAATCCCAATCCAGCCTGAGGAAAGGCAGAGCTATGGAAGGCACTAATCACCTGAGCAGTGTTCTGTTCCTGTGCTGCAGACTCAGCCCACACCTGAGGACTTTCCTCTTTCAAGTCCATCTCCTCTCTGCCCAGGTGCTCCATGAGGAGAGACAGATCTACTGGAGGAAAGCCTGGCTGAAGGGATTCATCTGTCCACTATGTTTCTGCATCCAGAAGACAAGGTGATCATCAGCAACATGGCTGTAAAAAAACCAGAGAACAGAGACATTAAAACCACCATGACATATGGCACGGAGCTATGAGCAATTTATTATCATCAGCTACCACACTGCAGTAACACACAAAGTAAAGCAGGTTTGGCTTTACAAACTCTTCCTACAGGACCCAAACACCTTACATTACGGGAATAAAGGAACAGAAATATCTCACTGAGCATGGTCAAGTCCTGCTGTACACTACTTTCCATGTCCCATTAAGGAGAAAACAAGTCAACCATTGCACCAATTGCACTGAAAGATTACACTGAATTTTTCCTGCATGCTTTCCTTGGCCACAGGCCATCCACACAACCTTCTCCTCACTGTCCTGGCACCTAGAGGCCTAGAAATCAATAAATAATGCAAAAAATGGACCTGAGGCTTCCAACAAGAAAACACTACATTCAGAGATGCATCACCAGTTCCTCAGTTTGCCTGAACGAGGTTTTGTTTGAACACCAACTGGTTTTCCATGTACACACAGATCTGACCTTGGACAAAACCCCAGTCCCAGGCAGTACAAGGCAGTGTTATAACAGCCAACTACTAAAAAGGAATAATGAAACTTAAAGTCTCAAAGATCCTGACAAACTGCTTCCAAGTTTGGTTTTATTCACCTCGTGCAATTTTATTGGGGCCTCTCAATCCCAGAAGGGGATCCCAGAAGGGTAATTTACAGCTCTGGTGATTGGTTTAGTTGGTGGTTCAGCACCTTCCCAATCCTTCGTCTCTAATGTCATATTAAATCACAGGCCAGGAATTAGCATGAGGCTGAGCCTATTCCATTTCTCTACTCCAATTAACTTTATTTTACATCCAGTGCCTCGCTGGGCTGATCCAATGCCAGTACCCGTCTGTACACCAGGAACAAAGCAGAAGGCTCCTTGCTGATGCTTTCATTCATTTGCATTTTAAATGCAAATTATTTTAGTCATAATTTATCCCTACAAATGCTAGCATTTGGCTTGTCATTGACAAACTGAAAAATAGATAAGGAGAGGTAAAAAAAGCAGCAGGCACTTCCTGTCTCTTCCTAATTCTGCCAGCAAGGACTAAACTGTGCAGACCTGAGCACTGACTGTTCCACCAGGTCTGGCCAGCATGGATAAATCACCGGGGCAGGGAAGTCTCAGGCTGATGTCACTGAACTGTGTGGGGGAGCAAAAAACCATATTACTTCCATACAGACAGAGAAAAACAGTGGGAAAGATATTTCTGGGCATCGCTAGACACCAAGTCATGCTGTTACTGGTGACTGGAGTTAACACTTGCTGTCTTATGCTGAGCAACCCAGCACACATGGGCCCCACAAAAGCAGACGCTGAGGAACTGTTCTGACTTTCTCTTATATCCAAACATCTCCAGTTATGAGAACACAGGGACAGAAATCTCATCTCCATTATTGCTTGATACAAAACATCCCCAAGAAGCATTGAGGAGAAAAATTAAAATTAAATCCATGTACTAGCATTCAATGCTTGAGCTCAAATCTCCTTAGTATGAACAAATTAACTGCACCAAACATTTAGGAGTGATAAACACTAGCCTTGATCTCCTAGTGTGGAAAGTGAGGGCAATTTACAGATATATATTTATTTATATATCCAAGCGCACACAAGCTCTGATCTATAACAAATACCATCCATACCTACACAGAACCTTTCACCTAGCTACTTGCTATGTTATTAAGGATTAAATTAGGGATTTTCTCATACCTAATCCTACCTTATTGACTGACCTCCTTCACTCATTTTATCACGTATATGATCACCACTGTATGAATATGTAAATATATATGTGTATCAGGTATATGATACCTCTACCTGTGTGAAATGTGACAGCATTTATGTCAGTAACACACTGTGAACAACTTCTTTGCAAAATTTAACATCTATCCTGTTGATATTCTTCAGCTGGTTTATCCCCAACAGCTCTTTTCCTAGACTGCTATTATTAATCAAGAGCCAATTCAGGTAATTGCACTAACAATAGCCAGTATTTTAATCAATTATCTACCTGCTTAGAAAAATAAAAATAAACACTGGAGTTTTCAATTTCGGGTGGTTCGATTTAAAAAAAATACAATTATCCTGTTTAAAAGAATGCTGTTACATTAACTACTAACTGAATTAAGGGAAAGGTACAGTTCTGGCTAATTTCACATGTTGCAACAGGTAGTAGAATTTTTGGCTGACCTTCCCCACCAGCAGACACTGAAGGTCTGAAGGAAGATGCTGACTCACTCCTGCAGAGTCATTTTGGCACAGATAACTTACAACTTGAGTACAAAGGAAATTGAAGGGTTCAAGCAGGGTCTTTAATAGAAAAAAATGGGTATTAGGATTCATCTCTGAAAAAAAAGTACCAAAAAGCTGGAAAGGAAAGCAGAAGAAAGTAATTTTGTGGTTCTGAAAGTTAGCACTAATTAAAAATCTTGGGGGGAAAAAAAGTAAGGCTGAGCCAAATTCAGTGGCCCAGTGCCGCAGATTCTATAAACAGTCTTGTTATTGCTGTTCTTGACAGAAATGAAAATAATAAACAGCTAAACCCAGCCAACTGAGCAGCAATAGGGGACAATAATAGGAGCTGCAGGATTTGCTGATGCTTTCAACTTCTGTGCTTCCAAATTCATCCTAGGATCTGCCTCTGGTATGCGTTCCCTCAGTATGTCTGTAATAATGAAAACACACTGAAAAACACATTTCCCTGGAAACATGGATATGCTGAGAGGGAAGATAGTGCAGGAGGAGACAGGCCATGTCCCAGAGAGGTCCCAAGGATGAGCAATAAAGAGGGCAGGAGGCAGGAGCAAGTGTTGAAATCCAGCTGTGAAACAAGCCCTGCAGTCAAGGCCAGGAGCCTTGATCCGAAGTCACTGACAACAGAACTGCTAGGAAACAACAACACTTGAGCGAGTTTTCCGACACTGATGACAAAAAGACCAAACTAACTTTGCTCACTGGTCTGTCATAGGATGCTCCTCATCATTAATCCTGCACAATCTTATTTCCTTCCCTGGATCCCTCTCTCAATACCCATTACAGCCCTGACACTGACAGCCACAGCATCTGAAAATTTTAACCATTTCCCTGTGTTCTTCTCTCAGCTTTGGTAGTTTTTTAGCAGAAAGAAATGTGAAACTTTGGACATAAGTAGTGCCAAACTGCTGGCATGCAGGGAGCACCCTCTGCTTGCTCTTCACATTGTTTGCCAATGGATTATCCTTTGCAATTGTTGATTTTTCTCACCGTATCGAACACATCAGACACTTTCAGACAAGCTAAATAAACATCAAGACATGCACTTCAACAGGAAGCTCTGCTATGTCCAAACGATTACCATATGAATCTGTGTAACAGAAACTGAAACTCAGTTTCAGAAATCCTAAAAGAAAAAAAGATAATTAAAGATAAAAGGAGCTGTGATAGGATATGCTCAGGTTTTTTTTCAGTATGAAGAAATTAGTCTCCATTTTGTAAAGAAAATCCATGTAGAGGTTAGTGAAACAATAATCCAAACAGCTTGCTTAAACTCATGTTAAATTCATGTGTTATGTATGTCACAACTATATTCTTGCCACTATAAAATATAAGAGGCCTGGTTCAAATATTATTCAATATTCCTTTTTTTTTTTTTTTTTTTTTTTTTTTTTTTTTTTTTTTTTTTTTATGCTCATACCAAGTACTTCAGTAACTTGAAAACTATGGAATTTTACTTTTCTGGAATTTGAAACATTAGTCAATTAGACACACCACCCAACAGTCACCCAAAATTCTGCCAGCACCCCAGTGTTTTCATTCAACCCAATGAGCATCACACACATGAGCAAGAAGCAATGCTAGTGTGAGATGTTCAAGCATTTACAGTAACTGCAGAGACAGCATTTTCCTCCCCAAATAACAGGCATGCCTCACCCTGTCCGTGCTGGGTGATGACAAGCTGAAACAGTAAAAGGCTTAACTAAAGAGCACAATTATAGCCCAGTACCCCTCCAGTATGGCAATGGTGAGGCAGTGACAGTTTGTGTGTCACTATATATTGTGCGAATCATTACACAACGTGATCGAAGAACCAGCACAACTCCCGTGACTTTGAAATATCTCCTTTAGTGGAACATTAGCTCATTCTGAGCCGTGCAAGTAAATTAAGCATCCCTTCAGGACAACACAGGTTTGTCTTGGAATGCCATTCCCATTTACCTTCCTTTTCTCAACACCTTCTGGGACCTGCTGCTGTCACAAACCTACAGCCCTTTCTCTTTAGTTACTGCATTTTATATCTGATCCAAAAAAACATCATTAATGACAAAACTTCTCTGCTGTTCCTGATGCCTGGAAAGCACCTTGGTGTCATTGTCTGACAGTTCTTCATTTTTTACAAAAAATCTTGCTTAAAACCTCCTTTTGACCACTGCGACACTCTCCAACCCCTCCCTCCTGTTCCTGGTGGGACGGTGTTTTCTCTGGAGCAGTGTTATTAAATCAGCATCTTTCCCATGCACTGCATTCAGCTCCAGAGGATGGGGAGGATGCTCAGAGGGGCAAAGCGCCTCATTCCCTATCCAACAGCAGTGTCCTTGTTAGCTTTGCTGCCTCAGCATCAGACACCCTGAGCCACCACAGCTCCATGTGTGGCCCCTCATGGGTGTATCCATGACCTCCCTACAAACACTCAGGAGTGAATGGTGCTGTAAGAGAAAACCACTAACAGCAAAGTCACTGCTGGTTTGTGTTTGGTGTCTAAGCGTTTTCAACACAAGTTAAACCCAGTGAACTCATCTAAGGCTTCCAAGGAAAGCTATGAAAGTCAGAGAAAAGCACCACAAAAAAAAAAAATCAACAATAACCATATTTTCTTGGCAAACCTGCTATTAAGGAATGACAATTTCTTTCAATGCTGCAACTACACAAGAAGATACAGAGACAAAATCTCTGGGGACTTCATCTGCAGCAACCTCTGTGAGGCTCACTAAGGGCATTCTGCTGAAAAATCCAAGCCAGTGGCTGCCAAATGCTCATTTCTGTCCCTTCTCCGGGATGAGAAAGGGGGAATATTAAAGCTGAGCAAGGGGAAAAGTCCACCTCCCTACTCAGGAGGCCATAAAACCACTGCAGTATCTCAAATGAGAACCCACTTTACAATAATGGTGCATAAACCAGCTAATGTGATTTACTCCCCAGTGTAAAAGAGCCTTGCATAGCCTGAAGTTCCCTGCAGCAATAACAGCAGGGACTATTGGCTTAATCCTCCCACGACTGAGCTCACTGACAACTTTGTGTCACCCCAGCCATGTGCAAGGGCAGCAAGATTGGTACAAAAGGGGTTTTACAACTCTGGGTCTTCCTCCAGCTTTTAATATGAAAAAGATTTATTATGCTCAAAAGGAACATCACATGTGTCTGCAAAAAGCTTTATCTCACACTTAAGTTAATTATCCCAGTTTGCCTAGAAGGCAGAGCCAGTGCATTTCCTGAGATCTTTTAGCAGGAACATGCTTTCATTGGAGCAAGAAAGTTTCTAACTTCATTGAGGACTGAATCAAGACTAGAGTCACTTCCTCCGCATTCCCGTACATCACAGGCACATACAAACAGGAACTCTAGCTCTGGTGCATTTTGTGTGAATGTAAACAATCAGGTAATGTAAACCCACAATATTTATGTTTTACTGGTGAGTTAAAAATGGAGACCATACTAGGGCTGGGACAGCAAGGATTATTTATTTCTACAAAAGGAAAAATGGCTTCCATTTATTTAGTCATATAATAAATAGAAGAGCTCAGCCAAACACCAACTCACTCGTTACTGCAATTGTGCATAATTAATCTATCTATATCCATATCCTTATGGCACATCCATCATCAAAAAAACAATGAGCTGGAAGAGATCTCTTAGACCTTCAAGGCCAGTCCTCTGGTGCTGTGCCCATCACGTTATAGTCCTTTTCCTAAAGGGACAGTGCCCTGGCACTTAAGGTGACAGCACAAGAGTCTGATGTGACTATTCTCTCACAACTTATCAGGTAAGTCATTGAAAGTCCATTTCTACCACAGAATACAGGAGACAATCCGGCTTGAGCGTGGGTTAACATCCTCCTGGGGATTACCTAGGCTGGGTTTAGATACCTACTCAGAGATGCTCAAAGGACATCTCTATTGAGTCCTAATTCTTGTATAATGAAATGTTTCTCACACTATCTGTCCTCTCTCTCAGTGGGCAGTCATTACTTTCTACAGAAGCAAATCTCTTCTTTAATCACCTCTTCCCATTTGCTCAACATCTACATATCCACTCCGGCAACCGACTTCTTTCTCCCACCCTCAGCTTCCTAAATCCATGGCCACGTTCTTCATGTTGTTGTCTTCCCAATGTTTCATCCTCTGAGGTGCCTGTGATATCATGGGCTGTTGAATCACACACTGCAGTTCTCAAGCTCCAGCTGCTTGAGGCAGTGACCCTGCCTTCCTAAAGGATTTGGCTTATAAATCACAGAGGGAGAAGTCTAATAAAGTGAGGAAGCAGGGAAAACATGCATTTAAAGTACAGGATGACAAAAAAGGGAAATAAATGTCTGTATTAGTGTGCAGTACAGTTCTGCCCACACAATCTTCAAGAAGGCACAGTTAGGGTTTACTGACAGAAAACAAATCATTCCCCTCCAGCTTCTTCCTGCCACTTTTTTGTCTTCCATCCCTTCTCCTCCTCCAGTAAGCTCTTCCCAAAGGAATTATCAGTTGGAGGGGATTCTTCTCCTTCCAACAAGCAGGTGGTGCTGCTTCCCCCCTCTCCCACCCCCCTCCACCTCTCCTCTGAATTAAATCACCTGTCTTAAAATAAAAAAAAAAAATAAAACTACCTTGTTTCTGCACATAAAATACATACTTGAGCTGGCTCCTTCAAATTAGCCGCTGGTCTGCACTACCCCAGAGAACAAATGGACTATGGGCACCTTCAAACCAGTGGGGACTGACACACAGAACCATTTCAGGGCTACAATACAACAACTGCATGTTTTACTAGCAGGAGATAAAAGTGACAAATAGATCCAATCTCATGTTCAAGTCCAAACAAAATTCACCATACAAAACCAGCCCCCTTCATTAGCTGCACTTAGAAGTCCATTAGAATTCACTGTACACAGCTGCCAGCAGCTGCAGGTGGTCAGAAAAGCACTCAAGGTGGCTGCTCACTGCAGAGCAATTTATCCCAGGAGTGCTCATCCAGGGATTTTCTGCACAGGGTAGGACTAAGGGTTCCAGAGGAGAACAGGTGACACCACAGACACGTTCCTCTCTAAAATCAAATTGTCAATTATTCAATCAGACAATATTAATAACATTTACACCAGTATCTCATCCTATAAACATGGTAATAAAGCTGTCCCGTTTCACACAAGAGAAGCATCCATGTAGCAAAGTGCCAAAAACCAACACAATTCTGGAGAGAAGTTTTCCATTTAAGGACTGACTAGAGCAATGCATGCTGTCGTATTAGTTTTTCTAGAAATGAAGGCATTAGAAGGCTCAAGACTGCCAACTATTTCATTGTGTCCACAAAAAATGCAAAGAATCCTCTTGTAAAATCAGTTGGTGATTCATTAGCATCTCATCTTCTAACTGAACTACAAGAAAAAAGTAACTGAATTATTATAAACCTAACAGAAGAAAGTTCAGTATACTCTCTATTCCAATTGAAACTCACAGGGAAACATTGATAGGCATTTTACACACCCTGCTTTGCACTTGATCATTCTTCAAAAGCCTGTAAGAACCATAAATATATATAGTGATACACTAGACAGGTTGATGCTGAGGTACCAAAAAGTGCATCACAAATACTGGCCCTTCATTTCACTGTCAGGACTATGACTACTGCCAGTAGCCTAAACCAAAACTAAATTCGAATTTAGGAACCCTATAAGTGCCATCCTGAGGCTCTGCAACATACAGCTGAGAGGCAAAAGGTGACGACACATACCTCTTGTACAGGGAAATAACCCTAAAAAGCTGAATTATCCCTTTAGAACAAGTAATTCTGAAAGGCACAGCACCAGGACCTCGTTCTTCCATTCCAACTCAACCATTTAACGAACCCACATTAACTCACTTTTAACGGAATTGGGGCACAGGAGGGGAAACGGGAGAACTCAACACCAATACCCAGAGAACAAGAGAGCCACAAGATCAAGTAGCCACTTGCTACAACCATACCCCAAAACACAAGAACAGGGTTTTTAGCACCAAGACCAGTGTCAGGAAAGCAGTGAAGCCCACAGCTTCCACCTGCAGCAACTGCTGTTAGTCACACCGGGACCCTCATGGATGGAACCACCTCAGGGCAGTGGGGAAGGGGCTAACTTCCCTCCACACCAAGCCTCAGGGCCACCCAGCCTGCACCCTTGCGGTGCTGGGGCCACAGCGGTGCCCAAAGGGCCCCGTGCACTCCCCCTGGAGGACGAGGACCTCACGAAGGTGGGACCCTAAGTAGGCCGCCCCCCTACCAAAACCCCATTATATATACTCCACGGCCATCAACAGCCAATCCGAAGACGGGGTGCGACGCCCCCTCCCCTAACTAGGCCAATAGGAGGCAGGGGCGCGAGGCACGCGGCCAATCAGCAGGCGTGAGTGTCCCCCCACGACTCACACCGCCCGCTTCACGCCACCGCGCCCCAGCGCGAGGCGCCGCGCACCCCCGCCCTCGCCTGAGGGCAGCGGCGCCATTAGCCCCCCGTGAGAGCGCCCGGCGGCCAGCCGGCCTCAACCAATAAGGGCCTAGGGGGGACACGGGCGGGCGGGCAGAGCAGAGGCTGAGTGGAGGGAACGGGCCGGGCCAGCCGCCGAGGGCGGGGGAGCTGGGCTGTGCGCGGGGCGAGCGGCCCAGAGAAATGGTGGAGGGATGAGACTCCTACAGTGCTGGGGGGGGGAGGGGGCAAAAAGATGGTTCCAGCACACCCCCCCCCGCCGCTGAGGTGCCGGGGTCCGGACCGTACCACACACGGAGGGGGGAAACAAGGGTGGGGGCAGCCCCTTCTCCCCGTGATCGAGGCGGGTGGGGGATCCTGGCTGGCGCGGGGAGCGGGGGGAGCGGACTGTACCTCTCCTGCGGGGTGGGGTGTGGAGGGGAATGAGTACGCCCTGCTTCCCCCCCCGCCCCCCCCCACTGGCGGGAGCGAACGGTTTATCCCAGCCCCGCACCGCCAGCTCCGGGCGCCATCTTGGGTGCGACTAAAACAACAAGTCCAAAACCCCCAGCGGCTCCCTGCGGCGTCCCCGGGCCGCGCTGCCCTCCCGGACCGTCCCATCGCGTTACCTGAGGGGGTCCCGTGTGGTCGCCGCGCCCCGGCCGCCGCCGCCGGCCCCGCGGCGGCCCCGAACCCCCCCACCTGTCCTCACCTCACAATGGTAGCTGCAGAGCGGGAGGGGGGGCGGTCGCCCGGGCCTCATTACCATAATCTGCCTGGCAACAAGCCGCGGCGTCGCGCGCTGATTGGCTGAAACTCCTCCGCCAGCCACGATGTGGCACAGAATTCCTCAAGGAAAGGCTCGGAGCGCCCAGGTCATGGGGCCGGGGTCGGGCGGAGGGGGGGGGCACCCCGATCCGCGGGGGGGGGGGGGTCCTCTGCCCGGGTTTTTACTCCCCCCTTAGGTGCTGACGGCCAATCAGAGCCTCGCACTCATCCCCGCCAGCGGTATCTCCGCCAATCAGGGCGCACTGTTCATCGCGGCGCTCCGCCCCCTCACAGGAGGAGGCTGTGTGGGCGCCGCGGGCAGCGCCCCCTACTGGGGGGGCGGGGGAGCGCCGCCCGCCCCCTGGTGGCGGGAATGGGCCAGATGCGGGGGCGACATCTCTCACACCCCTCACTCCGAATTTTCCAGGACAGGTAGGGCCGGGCCCATCCCCCACTCCTTCCTGGATAAAGAGGTGACTCCCAAACTTCTGGTGGGCTCCCAGCCATGATGCTCTGCCGCCCCTTCAGCCCCATCTGGCAGCTCTTCAGAGTGTAATTTCCTAATATTGTGTCAAAACCAGCGCATTCAACCAGAATTTTACTTAAAGCTGATAAACTAAAATCTGAGACATGGACTATTAATATCTGTCACGGATCAATCCAGCAGAAAATGCCCACAAAAGGGCTCCTTCTGCCTAAAAGGACTATAAATGGTGCTATAACTTAATTTTTTTCATGGTATATGTGTCTGAGTCCTAAATGTCTGCTCAAAGAAGGAAAATAATTACTATTGTTCAAAAATTTAACTAACTGGTCATTCCAGGGGGACTACTGCCATACTTGTGTTCAGTATTTATCTATTTGTATTATGGTGGCAAGGAAAAACATCTTATTTTCTTACCCCTCATTTGCCATTTGCACACGCTCAAGTAGCTTTTTAATCCAGTAAGTCAGTGGATATTTGTTAAGCCAGACAATCTCTATGTTTAGGACCTTTTAGGTTCATTCCAAATTGCTTCATGGACTGTGTGCAAACCACTGTTCACTGCAGCGTGGGCAGCTACAGATCCTGCAATGGGTCATTGTGGCCAACTGACCAAAGCCCAGGAGGACAGGAAGGGGAGATTTGGGTTAAAAACAAATCACTCCTTTTACAGAACTGGTCTGCTCAGCCTCTGTGCTGGGGGAACAGCAAGAGGGTCAGATCTTGGTGCCATTAAGTGTAACTCTCCGTTAGGTCTGTCCTTTTAAAGCCTGGACTAGTCTTTTAAATTAAGTACTGCTTTTGTAAATTGAAATCATCCCCTGTTGTACTGATCCAGCCCCTTCCATTAGCAATCGAAATTTGAAAAACAGCCCACAGAGATACAAATTTTCTAAATTATGTTTATGAACTTGATCTTAAAATGTTAGATATGGTTTTTAAACTTCAAGTGAGTAGAATTAGTTTCATTTAGAAGTTTGTTGGTTTTTTTCACTTTCACTATACTTCTTCGTGCCTCTGGGCAGTTCTCTTAATTTAAATTATGGGAGTTGTGGAGCCAATTTATTTCTCTGTCCTATAAGACCAGTTTCAATTTCATTATACCATGCTGAAACTTTAGGAGAACAAGTACTACTAGGAAATACATAAGAACAAACAAAACTGCATTATTTCTTATAAATTTTAACAGCTTCATGTATTATTTTTTAAAAAATCAAAGTATGTTTTTATTTGGGATTTCCAAGAGTCTCCTTAGCATTTTTAAAGACTTCCTAGCTCCACCACAAAGGTGTAGTCCCATGATGGAATGAAGAACAGTGCCCTTTCCTGAAACAGGGTTCATATTGAAAGTTGTTCCACAGGTTCTTTTTTTCCCCTTATAGTCAAGTCAATGCAAGTTCACCATGGATGCACCAAGCCTCCAGATGCTGGTATGATTCATCCCTTGCAGTATCCGGCATCTGATGTAATACCCATTGTAATTCCCACACTTCATGAGTTGTTTCTGATGCTCTAGCACAGGCTTTGTTTCCCCCACAACCTTGTGCTGGCAGAGAGAGAGGCCTTCACATGAGGTTAATTTATTTTTTTTCTAATCTGCATAGTTCAGGTGAACTACATGAAACACCCCCCTCTACCTCCAGTCTGGAATGTGCTGTAACCCTCCTGAAAATCCTCCTTTCCCTGTTCAGCTCCCAGGTCATCAGATCCATGTCTCCATCCCTGCATCATCTCATTTGGATGCTGCTGCTGCTGCAGCAATTTATCCTGTCGTGCCTGTTCTGTCTCTTCCCCCTGGACACTCCAAGGTTCATTTTTCCACTAGTTCCCACATGGAGGTAAGCGTACTGACTGTCTTCTCACCCATTTCAGATTGCATGTGGAAAAGCACACTGCAACTCCACCCCATTTACTCATTAGTATCTTTTTGCCTTCTTTCCCTTGGACCTCCTCACACTTGCTCCCAGAAAAACCACTCCTAAGTCTCCACCTTAAAAACAAGCCTCCCACTCCTGGACCACACTCCCTAAAGTTGTTCCTCAACCCTCTCTCAGACCCCCTAGAAAGATTTTCTGGTTTTTGCCCATCTATATGAATCTTTCAGGTTTTGTTGGGGTTATTTGATTTTTCTGCATGACATAATCCCATTTTGAGGAGCACATAGATTAAACATGACAAAGAGAAACGCTCAAGTGCTCTAAACTCATTCGAGTTATAGAAGCAGCCACTGCCTCCCTGGCCCTGGTGACCTCCCAGCCTCATTCTGTGCATGACAAGTAGGTACTTAGGCCTACATTCCTAAATTAAACTGCACATGGAATTGGGCTATGCTTTGTGGCACCTACCTCCTGCCCTTGTGCAAGTCAGCAGCTGGCTGTGATTTAAAACTGCAATCTCGATGATGGAAAAACTTCAGCTCTGTCCCTGTGTCTGTTAGAACCTGATAAATTATAATGCAACTGAAATGTAATTACTTTTTATCCTGCACAGGGAATACAAAACATGAATTCACTAGTTTAGGGTAAGCCACAATAAATTTAATTAAAGTGGCCTCACATAAAACACATGCAAGTACAATAAAGTTATTTTATTTTGGTTCTCAGCATCATTATTCCACCCCCCAAAAAATAGTGTGTTTTTAATTTATTTTTTTAGCATGCTAAATTAATCCCTTTAACTGCAAGAAAAAGATTGACTAAAACAAGTTTGAGGGTGTTGTAATAGCATCTACCTCAACTCAAAATTTGAAATTTTTTTTAAATGACAAACACGCCATTAGCTAAAACTTTTCACTTCATGCATTCACTATTGGCTCTCCTTTTGCCTGATTTGTGCCCAGCCATGTGGCCTTTATCCCCCAATATTTAATAATATTGTGTTGGTTTTGCTTGGCCTGGGTTTTGGTAGCGGGGGGTGCCACAGAGATAGCTTCTGTGAGAAGCTGCTGGAAGCTTCCACCATGTCCAGCAGAGCCACTCTCTGATGGCTCAGAAGATGGACATGCTGCTGGCCGAGCCTGGGCCAAGGAGAGATGTTGGTTACACCTCTGTGATAACATATTTAAGAAGAAATTCAAAACAAGGTGGGGCATGCAGTTTTTCCTAGCCAGAGAAGAGGTGAGAACATGTGAGGGAAACAACATGGAGACACCAAGATCAGTGAAAAAAGGAGGGGGAGGAGATGCTCCAGGTGCCAGAGCTGAGATTCCTCTGCAGGCCATGGTGATGCTCATGGTGAAACAGCTGTGCCTCTGCAGCCCATGGGGTCCACGGGGGGGGGGGGGGGGGGGAGTGGGGGGGTGCAGAGATCCACCCACAGCCTGTGGGGGAGGTGCCCACGCTGGAGCATGTGGATGTATGGAGGAGGCTGCAATCAAGTGGGAGACCTGGTTGAGAAAGGGGGACCCTGCTCCCAGGCCGGAGGAGCCTGTCCTTGGAGGACTGCACCCTGTGGAACAGTGATCCATGCTGCAGCAGTTTTGGGAGCGCTGTCTGCCCATGGGAGGAAATCATGTTGCAGCAGTTTCAGAAGGACTGCTGCATGGGAGAATGGAACCACGCTGGAGAAGTTCATGGAGAGCTGTCTCCCATGGGATGGACCTCACAGCGCAGCAGGGGAAGAACTCTTCTCCCTGAGCAGCAGAAGATCTCGATGATGAACTGACTAAACCCCCCACACCCTGTTCCCTGTGCCCTAGGTGGGAAGGAGGGAAAGGTTGGGTGGAAGAATGGTGTCCTTAAGGGCTTCTCATTATCCTCCTCTGACTCTGTTAGTGAAAAATTTACTTTGTATCACTAAGTTGAGCCTGTTTTGCCCTTGGAATGTTTTTCTCCTGGTCCTTATCTCAACTTATGAACCCTTCATTTAATATTTTTTCCTCTCCTCTGCCCAGATGTGGTAGGGGAGAGCAAGTGAGTGGCTGTCGTGGGTGCCTGGCATTTGGCCAGCGTCAAACCATGACAGAGGCACAGAAATAAGCCAGAAAAAAACTTGCATCACCTCCCCAGCCCCCAAATCTTTACTGGGCATTTGGTAAAAGCTATAGCAAGTTTTAGGAAAAGGCATCTTTTCAGTTCACTGAAAATCTATTTAGCAAAGCCCCTCTGGGGTGTAGGGATAGGAAAAGTGATGCCAAAATGCCTGCAGGGAAAATGCCACTCGCACACCAATATTCCCCTGACTCCATTAGAACAATATTTATAAAGGCAGCTGCAGCTCCTGATGATGCCTTGAGATCTCATGGTTTAAGAAGACAGAAATCAACTGGGAGTTCAGCATTTCACAGCTTTTGCTGCAAACTGTCTCTCTGCAAGATTCTGCAGGATGAGAAAGGGATTTTTCCTTCTTATGCTCGGCTGCTCCTGTGGAGCTCCAGCCTTTCTGTCGGCAGCATGTTGCGGTTCCAGTCAGCCCAGTTTAGGCAAGTACAGGAACTCCAGTACAACCCAGTTCTTCTCTGCATTGCCAGACTTGTTCTTTCTTGGAGAGTTTCCCAGAAATCTGCACTGGACAGATGTAGTTCAACTTCAAATCCAGGTCAGCTACTTCTTTAACTGGGATTACTGTTGATTTAGTGCACACATTTCTTCTCTGGGAGGGATCTCAGCTGCTATGATCCTGACAGCACTGAACTGCCAGCACCCAACACCACTGGCTGATTTCCCATTGGAGTTCAGGTGTCTCCGCAGCCCAGCTCTGGTTGCATAGAAACATTGCCATTAGTAGGAAATCATTTGTGCATCAGCTGCAAAGTAAACACAGAGGCTGTTCAGGTTTCCTTTCCATTAGGCAGGCCAGAATGACTCAGGAAACTCCCCATGCTTTGGGATATTTCTGAGTTCACTAGAAAGTTAAATAAAGGTTGGATATTCTCTATTAAAATTATTGCCATAGTGCATTATACAAGATTTCTAATTTTTCTAGAAGGTTTGTCTCCAGCACTGGGAAGGGATTTGACACAGCCTTTGACAGCCTTTTTCAAAATGTGATGATGAGATGACAGAGTCAGCTTTCCCCCACCTCTGTTGGGAAAGAAGGGGTCTTCCGTGATCTTCCTCCTGCTTTTGCATGCATTTGGTAAATGAATAAAAAAAGCAATATAGAAACATATTCAGTGATAACTTACAGTAGGTGTTTAGACAGCAGCCACATTTTTTAAAAAATCATATTTTAAGATTTAATTTAGTACATGTACCAACTCTATACTCTGTTTATCTTGGCTTTTTATAGGATAGCTAAAAGTAAGTCTCATAGCTGGGAAAACTGTATCCTTTTTCAGTATGTATAAGGATAAAAATACTTATCTATCAGATGGTTAGTCTTCCTCCTTCTGCAGATATTAGAAATTAGAAGTCTGACCTTGTTATTGATATAGGAGCTGGCAGAGGGTTTCTAAGCTACCAAGTCCTCTCCATCACAGGAGAAACCCAAGCAGGCTTTCCCTGAGGAGAAACTGAGACTTTTATTCTTGCAGCTTTGAACAAGAGACTAAAAACATCACTGAAGACAAGTTGATTATTTTTTCCAAAGCCTATTTCTACTTATTTGTTCTTGTACCAACATTTTCATGCTGTCTAAGTAGGGCCTTCATCCTTGCCCCAGTGTTTACTCTCCTGAAGTATTTATAGACATCAGTCACATCCTTCCTGACATTTGTTTTGTCAGACTACACAACCCATATTTCTTTCATCTCCTCCTGCCCAATACATTCCTCATTCCCAGCTGTCTGCACAGTCCCTCTGCTCTAGTGGGGCAATAGGGCTTTTACAGAGAAGATTTCATCATCGATGATGCAGTTTTAGCAACTGATTGATTTTTAAGGGCAAAAAGCTTCCCCTGCGATATCTCCAGCTTTTATCCAAAAGTCTGGATTTTCAGGCTTGTGGAAATACTCCCCAGTTCCCATACCATCCTTCAGAAGAAGATGTAGATGATAATTAAAGTTCACCTAGAAATAGCATCTAGAGAGCATTCAAAAATCCAAGTCAGTAGGCAAGACCAAGAGGAGAAGGCAGACCTAAGTCCAAAACGGGAATCAAATTTGCATGTCATGATATAGGCTGGTAATAAAAGGCAAAATCTAGCAGCAGCTTACCTAGTCCAGAGCAACACCACAGATTCAAGAGTCATAGCTAGTTACAAGTGATACTAAGCTGAAGCCCAATATTCCTCTAGAATTACTCAGACGAGGAGCAAGGGCCCTGAGCTTGGCTTAAATAGGACTCATGGGCCTGTGGGTGGTGGTCCCAGGTGAAGACGCTTAGGACCAGGAGGATTTATTAGTGGCCTCAGAGGCCTAAGTCGGTGCTATACTGCTATTCAGGTGCTGAAGGCAGAGCTTAGTCCTAACTTAGCCTTTCTTGCAGAAGGGTTCTTGGAGAAGTTGGTTTGGCTTTTTTTTCCATAAAATTGTAATTTGAGTCTGTCTTAAATCTAATATCTGTATTGTTATCTGTATTGTATCTATTTGATTACAGCTTATAGGGCTAGTGGAAAAAAAATTACAATTGTGGTTGGGTTTTTTTCCTTAATTTTAAGACTTTACTTATTATCATCACACGTCTTTCTGTAATTTTCTATCATAATGTGTTAAAAATTAGGTCTTTGAAAAGAAAGACATTGCTGATATTTTCCCACAGCATTCTGAGTTTTTAAGTGGAAGAACCCCCCCCACCTTTGGCATGTGGGTGGAGCTGTGTTTCTTGTCACCACCTTGAGGACTGGGGTTTTTTGGACTGCACTCAAAGTATTTTTGCAATGTGGTTCTTTGCAGTTGGATGTGTCCTTCAAGAGGGTGGTTGTCTGGGTAGAAGAGAGTTGCTTGTTTAGTGAGTGATTAGTTTAAAGGAGGGAATGTTTTCCAACTTTACTGAGTTGGAAGGTAAGTGCATTCCACCCATGCTGTAGACAGATACGTGAATGCCTTTGAAAACAACTGGTTTAGGAGAACACAAGAAGAATCAAATGGAGCAAGTGTCAGGATTTGTCAGGGAGTTAATGCTGCCTTATCTCTGAAACTGATAAAAACCAAATTATATCATCACAGCCATTAAGATTGAAGCCACAGTTTCTGCCCTGGTGCAGAAGGCTACAAATAAGAAACTTCTGTAGTCACACAGAGGAAAAACTTAAGAATGGGCTGCTCAGGGAAAAAGCACAGAGCTGCCCAGAGTAGGGAATGCTGGCAGAGCTTCTGCTGTGCTTCAGTGAAACTACACTGGAGGAAGGATGCAGATACTGTAGCCTGTGTAGCCTGAGAAGAAAAAACCAAATTTGCTTCCCCAAAATCTTTAGTGACTAGAGCCTCACCTAATTATTTTGGGCCAGTCTATTTTTTTTTCCAGGAAATAATCCTCATTGTCAAAGCTCATGTGGTGGTATCCAGGTGCACCCAAATATTATGTATTGCAGGTGTGCCCAGGCACCTGGCCAGCCTGACCCAAAACAAAGGTGTTTTCTTCAAAGCAGCAGCTACACACGGTAAAGTTATGACAGGACTTTGCATTTCTCTGTTATTATGGAATTGTTCAACTATTGCTTTGAACTCCTGTAACCCCACCCTGCACATAGTGGAAAAATTCCACATTTGCTTGCCTGAGCATGAGGCTGCAGTTCAGAATAAAAGGTTTGCTGCAGTTCCAGTTCCATGCAGTGCTTGTGTGTCCTGCATCAGTCAGGTTTGCTCTGCCTTCATTTATAGGGATCTCTCTGGAGACTTGTTTCCAGAGTTTTGCTGTTTGAGTACAATTGGTATTTCCCAGGGCTCTAAAATCTGTTTGCTTGAGAGGAATGTCTCTAAAGCCAGTACACCCCAGTGGGAGCTCAGGTAGGATCTGGACTCTTCAGGCTTATCAAAAGATCCTAGACTTTGTTTCCTGATTTCCAAAATCTGCTGCTTAGTGAACTTCTCTGAATAATAGAGGAGCATGGAAATAACAATGGCATTTCTCAAAGCAAATTTGAAGTAATTTTAATCAAGAGACTTGCCAGCTGCAAGCCCAGCCCCTCAGTAGCTGATTTTTACACTGAAATGTCTTTGCCACTGTGGTAAGATTACCTTGAAAGTTATTCTTGTTGTTGCTGAGGTGTTTAGGAAGGCAAAGGACAGGAATAGGCCTAAGATGACACGGTCATTTTTCACTACTCAGATCAGCATGATAAGGGTTGAATTCATGTCCCTGGCAAGTTCTGTTTCACCCGAGAATACCCTAAAAGTTGAAGGAGCTGCTTCACATCATTGTGGTTCTCCTCAACCTCAAAAGGTTGTAAATGTGCAGAGAAGCTGTGGCTGCACCATCCCTGGAATTGTTCATGGCCATGTTGGATGGGGCTTGGAGCAACCTGGACTAATGGAAGGTGTCCCTGCCCATGGCAGGGGTGGAATGACATGGGCTTTGAGGTCCCTTCCAACCCAAACCATTCTGGGATTCTATGATTTCCTGTATTCATCTTTGTACTGAATTCCACATCCTGGCTCCCCTTCTCTGCTCTTTCCTCATTAATTCCCTGCAGAACTTTTAGGAACCATGTTGGTGATGCCTGTTTTCCTTGTTCTCATTTTTTTCCCCATCACCTAGCTAGTTTTTTGACCTATTCACTTTCTCTTTCAGTGTAGAAAAAAGTATTTAAAAATAATTCTATTTCATTTAGTATAGAGCAACTGCAACACAGCGAAACCATGTGGAAGGTGTAATTAAGACTAAAAGTCAATTCAGTATTTCTATGACACCTGCTGGGAATTTATCTCCTTTCAAAGTCTTTCACCAGGTTTTACTTCACAGCTGACATGTTGGTTGATAACAGAAATATGAAATAAAAAGGAATGAAAGAGCCCTGTGCTGTACAGAATGCTGGCTTCTCTCAGCATGGAATACTCAATAGTGAATCATGCAATTGTTGAAAAGCTATTGGAAAACACTGGAGTTGAAGGTGGAAAAAAGACATAACATGTGCAATATTTTTCCTTCCCTGACTTTAAAGAAACATCTTCACTACAAAGACATCAACTTACATAGCCATAAACTAATTTGAATCTTATTTTTCATGGCTGTACTTCTTGGATGCCTCCTTTGGTAAATGATTTCCTGCCCTGTGCCAGATGCTGTTTCCATTCACAATGAAGTAACAGTCCTCTGTGAGTGATATCACAGTATCATACCACAGCCCTTATTGTGACTTCTCAAATTTAACGCATTGAAATACGTTCTTTGTTGATTGTTTGGGGACTTTTAGATCTAGGGTTTGACTGAAGTCAGTCTAACAAAAAAAAAAAAAAAAGAGAACAGAGCCTTGGTGAACTTGAACAGTTTGCAATGTGCAGAAAAACATGGAAACAAAACAAGGGCAAAAATGAAAAGTTTGACTATTTAATACATTCTTTTACAGACAGAGGGAAAGCTTGAAAGAAGGCTGGTGTAAGTAACTGTTTTTTAGGTTTTGAGGTGGTACAGATATTTAATTACTGACCCTGCCAAGAGAGCTACTCATGCATTTTTGCTGGTGTTGGCCAGGGGAACACCTGGCTTGGGGGCTGCTCCCCTTTCACCCCCTACATGTGTTCCCTGGCCACAGATCTGCACTCGTGTGCCAAAGGAAGTGTATCCAAATACAAATAATTTCTAGTTTATTAAATAGGTCCCAGGTTTAGCCCCTTCTAAATACAGACCAGGAACTTTGCAGTTCCCCATTGTGATCTGTAGTTTTCATTTCATGCTGATGCAGTTCCATCCTTTTCTGGGATAAGGTTTATGAAAACTGGTGTATGTGTTTGTCCCAGTGTCCATGTGCATAGAAATGATTCTTTTGAAGAGTTATGTAAAAATAAATTTTCCAGAGGATAGAGCAAATAGAAGGAATCTGGTTGAGTTACTTAAGGTTTGATCATGCAAGGTGTGGAGCACTCTAAATTTTAAATGCATATTAGAGCACTTGCATCCCCAGGTCCATGTAAGGTTGCAGGGGTGTATCCGTGTGTGGATGTGTTTAAGCATAAATTGATCTAAGGACACAATTATATATGCTTATTCCCCCCACTCTGCAAAGTAAAATGGTAGTTATGAAAAAGAAAGGAAGATGGAAGACAGTCCTTTTGCAATTGGTAGGCAAATATTGATGTAACATCTTTACTAAGCTACTTTTTTGGATTGCTTTTCAGCCTTCCCAGTCAACAAGGACCTGGCAAATGGGTCTGCCATCCAGCTGTATTTTCAGGAAGTATGGAAAAGGTTCCATTAGACTTCTTAACAGAAATAAGGGTGTTATTTATCATACCCAGTAGAATATTGATGTATTTAAATATGCTGATCTATGAGATTTTAGAAAATAGAAAACCTGGTCAAATTTTGCTCTTGTTGTTGTCTGCTGAGAGTGTACTGGGTAGTATGTTGAGGAAAAATTTAGCCAAAAGCAGTTTTGAGGGAAAGTATTAAAATGCAGATAAATGAAGATGTTTGTTGACCCCAAGAATCTGCATTCATGTGGTGAAGGATTCATTACTCATACTGCAATGCTTTCTGAGGTATATTTTTGTATCATCATTTCTCATTTTACATTCAGCTCTTAAATCCCAAAAGGGAATTAACTACCATCCATTTGCATTTTAAAGGGAAAACTCAAACCTCAGTAGAGTGGTCTACTTATGACTCTTTTCCGTTAACTTAGCCAATGAGCTACATCTTGGTGGAGACTTTGGGGAGTCAGCCAAGTGACTGGGACAAGGCAGGAAAGCCTAGAGTTGGAGGAAGCCTTGTAATTTTCTTCCAAAAATGCTGAATACACTGATATCAGTGTGAAGCTCTCCTGCAAAATGGTGTTTTTCATTATTGTGGGGCAAAATGTCTTTAATGTTGGGGGAGAAAAGGGATCTTCAAGCCTTGGCAAGCTGTGATGGCAAAAGACACTGTTGTGTCTGGCTGTTCAGCTGTGAGAGGCTGTTCTCTCTTCCCATGAGGGAAAATCATGGTAAAATAAAAGGAGCAACTTCAAATTCAGCCCTTTGCAAGACATGGGAAAAGACTATTGGAAAGTTACAGTGCATGGATTTTGTTAAAGATCTCTCGGGAGCTGACTCATCTTCTGAGAAAATGTGATTCAGGAAGAGGCTGTTCTCCCCCTCTGGCCACAGGTTTGGGGTGGAAGTTGTAGGCGGTCCCCTCCTTCCCTTGGAGACACTGGGATTCAGCTTTACTCACATATCCTAGTTCCTTTCAGCTGTGTCCTGCTCTTTGCCTTTATTCAACTGACACTGACTTCAAATACATGTATTTATTTATCACCAAGAGAACCTATATCCAAATTTCTTGCTGCCTTAGGATTTTAAAAGTTGCCAAAGCACTGCTATATCTCACTTTCTTGTGGCCCTCCAAAGAACTCTGTTTCAAAGGTTATAAAAACCCCAGAACACAATACAAAGCCTCGCTCTTGAATGACTTCGTAAGTCAAGTGCTGGAGAGCCCTTGGTGCATTTGGGGCACTGAAATAAAAAACTTGTAGAGCAAGGTCTGCAAATATGAATTCAAATGCCTGTGAATTCCACTATCCCACTGATATTCCCGCAACTTTCAGGTGAAGACCAGGCTGTTACTCAGACAAGACCTCTCAGCTCCTTCCTGAAGTCCAGTCTGGTGATAGTGCTGGAGGGCAAAGCTGCTGGTCCTGTGTCTCCAGGTGTGCATTTCCAGCACCTAAAATCAATATTCCTGTGTCGAAATAAGAAGTATGAGCAAGTGTTTGGGAGCTGTGAGGCCCCAGTGATGATTGCAACAGGAAATGTCTTAATATTTGTTTAAACAGAATGATGCAAACTGCAGCCTTCTGTGCTGATACCAAATTAAAGTAAGGTGGGGATTTTTTGAGTTATTCTGCTCTTAATTGCAACAGAAAAAAAAGCACTTAAAGGTACCACACAGCTGATGAAAAACTACAGTTTCCAGTAATTTGTATTACCAGACATGATGTGTCTCCTAGACATTTTAAATTCCTTATTGCTTGTTGCTGTGTCATAAGTTCCTCATACACCCTGTTCTTGCAAACTGAGTAACTGCTCAAACAAGTGATGAGGGTGAAATAAAAGGTGACTTTGGTGTGCCATGAAAGAGCTTGTTAGCACAGGCAATTCCATGATGCCTGATGGACCAGGTGTTGAATCAGACCTGATTGCGGAGGGAGGGGTCAACAGCTTTTTGCTGTTGAATTACACTTACCTTCAAAGCTGCAAGTGAGTCCACATTTATTCAGCAGGACAAGCCCTAAAGTTTTTATATTCTATGTTGTTCATTGCTGTGCCATTTGTTAAGATGATTTGGCTTTTAATCTACCAATGAATACTGAATGAAGAATTAAATCATGAATCAGATCTCTTCTTTTGCTTGCCAGTAACACAAGCCATTTTTATTTTCAATTTCAGGTTTCTTTTACAGTAGAGGACAAAAATAAATTATGAGTGAAAAGAAGTTAAAATTGTTCTTCTCAAGCAAGTCTCCTGCATCAATGCTTAATCCTTTCATATGTCTGATGTCATTAATCATTCTACTGTAATATTTGACACACACATTTGTGGGACAAATTAGGATCTAATGTAAAAGCTGAAATAATACTGACTTATTTGGAACTGCAGCTAATTATAACATATTTGAATTTTCATCTTTCATAAAAGACTATAAAATGAACAGCCTTCACACTGCTGAAATGAGAGTGAGACAGGCAAGCAAATGAGGGGCAAGGGAAGAGAAATCCAAGGACAACAGGAGAAATCTCAACACCATAATGAGCCAATATCAGTTGTTGGTGGATTTTTTTGTAATTGTAGGCTTTTTCTATTTAAGCTTTCAGATGGCTTCTCTACCACAGCTGTGGTGCTCAGCTTCTTTAAGTTGAAATGGTTTGGTTGCCTTGATATATGAATGACTGATTCTGCCATCTTCAGAGATTAAATGTCACTTCAGTCTTCACAGGTGGACTAGAAGAGATAAAGGAGACAGGATGCCTTTGCAGGAAGATATGTCTCACTGAGCAAGAGGGTGAGAGTTCACTAAATATTTTCTGCAAAGCAGCCTCTCCTTCCTCTCTCCTCACAGTATCTTCACTGTGCCTTTACTTGTAGACCACTAGACCCTCAGTCTTTTGAGTTCCCTGTGTCAGATTCAGTGTTTATGTTCAGTTCTTCAGAGAAGCATCAGGCATTGCTCTGCCTTGAGATCCTGCCAGTGCTCAAAACCTCAGATCCATCTGGAGAGAGAAAATGAGCAGCATAAACTCCCAGTTTGTGTATTAGCTAAAAGGTGGTTAGGCTCTGCTATTTCTGCATTTGGAATCCTCAGTCTGAGTGTGGGCTCATTACTCTATTGAATTATATATCAGAAGTAATTTCTTTTCCTTGTAAATGAATCCTACATATGTACAATTCAATTCCAAAATTGATTCCTTATGTCTCTTAGATGTTGCTTTTGCCTTGGATAGTCTTCAGAAAAACAAATTGTCCAGTTAAGTTCACCATTGGTTTTGGCCCCCATCTAGAAATGAGAGGTGATAATAGCCTTAGCACATTTTCTGGATGCTGAGATTCGTATGCAGTGCTGAAGGAGCAGTGGCTGTCTTTAGCAGCCGTTCTCTTAAGCTGCCCTTAAGCATCCTGGATTGATGCATTTTTCATTTTCCAATGCAATTGCACCTTTCTGTGTTAGTGCTTCAGCAAAGCCGTAATATCTCCAAACCTAACAGAATGGTTATTTTGAAGTTTTCAGTTACAGGAGTATTAATGCCAGGCTTGTTTCCTTAACAGTCCATTACATGCTGTAGGCAAGGATTGTGCTGTTTGAGATGAACACAGCACAAAGTGCTGTGCAGATCTGCCCACTTCAAACACCTCAGTGGAAGCCAGATGAATGGCACTGTTTCAGGCATGGAGCAGAACAGTGGGAAGATGGCCATCAAGAGTTAAGGGTTCATTGGTATAATGAAGGGTAGATTTTCTCCCTTCCCTGCCAATCCCTTTTAAAGATGTCTCTGAGCAGAAACAGAAAGGCTTGCTGTCCACCACTATTTACTGTGTCACTTCCTTTTCACAGATTCCTGTGCTGCTTTTCCTCATGTCCGTAGTTACTCCTTTTATCCCTGTTTTTATGGTATGTCCCCACTTGCAATGCATGTTCTTAGTTATTCTCCATCCTTTCACTGTTCTAAACTTTACTGTATTCCCCTAGAAATCACCTTTTTGTTTTTAAGCTCCTGTCTGCCTTGTGTTATCTCTCAAAGCTTCTTCATTTTTAGTTACCCTCTTTCTGTGGAGTATCTTTGTTCTCACTGTGCCCAGTTTCTTCAGCAGTTTCCTTCATCTCACTGCTGCTGGACTTCCTTCATCTTGTCCCCAGTGTGTTGTTATTTTGAGTCACAGATGGAAGGCTGAGCTGCAAGGCTGCAGGAACCCTGGACTTTCACACACAAGTGCTGCAGCCAAATACAGATGTCCACTTCCAGACCACATTGGCAACCTTCTGATGTTATTTATGGGTATGGAGAATTATTATTTCACACAGGCCCTTAAATAGCTGGATGTTGGATCAAGTTTGAGTTGACTAGTAACAGTTCTGCATTGCTTTCTGCCCGTAACACAGCCTTATGACAGGTAGAGGTCTTGTCCGAATGGCAGGATGGTTCCAGATGAGTTGGGGCAGTTAGTTGTGCATTATTTGTGCAAGTTGTGCACTATATTTTCCCCAGAAGCACTACTTAGTATTTATTATATGGCTGAATTGTGTTTAGCAGTAATAATATTGGAATGTGATTATAATAACTCCAATAATAAGCAATAGGAAGTTCTTTACTTAATCCCTCCACATTCTGTAGTTGTTTCTAATTTCAGTTTGCATTCTACCTCCTAAAACCCAGACTGACTCAACTCTACCTCTGGAAGCTCTACCTTGCACATACCTGTCACACAACTAGTACAAATGATGTGATCCCCCATTCAAAAACTTCAATCAAGTTTTTAAATTTAAAAAAAGCTGTATAGCATTACAATTCACTGACTAGACTAATTTTTTGCTTTAATTTCAGTAGTTTAAGAGAATGGTGGGAATATTCAAAGGTTTTCTCACTTCTCTGAACTCTTTCTCCAGGTACTGGCAGGATTTCAATGCATCAGTTTGCTAAGTTGCTGCTCCCAGAGACTTTAATGGTACCAGATGCATTTCTTGATGACTTCTGTTTGCTCCTTTTATCTAGAATTTAACATTATTCTTTCAGAGCACATTTTCGTAATCATAAATATGCACTTTCTGTTTATACAGTCATGGTCTTGCAAGTGATAAGGGGCAGAGATGTTCACTTGAAACATTTCTTACAGAATAAACAGTGGCAGCCAAAGGTGAGGATAAGATTCTCAGTGCTTCATTAGCACAGATGTCCTGGAAAAAAGCACTAAAAGCTCCTGAACTTGGGTAAAATGAGATTCTTAGAAGTAAAGGTAAGCTGTCACTTACCTAACAGGGTTAACAGCAGGAGATGTGTCCTAGGGAATGCTGCAGCCTTGCAGCATTGATTCAAACTGGTGCTGTTGTCATAGGCAACAGACAAGTACCAGTACTCACCTGAAATAGAGCTGTACACTGAATTAACCATGGCAATCATGAGTGTCACCATGCCTGCAGTGACTTGCTGCTCCTGTGTGGACAGTAGGCATCTGAAAACAGCCATCTCCAAAGCCCTTCCATGCTGAAAACCTTTTGGTTTTTTCTAACTGCTGGAATTCCATTTGCGTTTTGCTGGAGACTCTTATCTCAATCTGTCTCCCTGCCACCCTGCAGTCATATGAATTTAGTTGCACGTAGAGTTCCTGATCCTCACCAAGGAATGACCAAGATCTGGGGGATTAAACCTTTTTTTCTGAGGACTTTTTGTCCTGGGAGGACTGAACTCTGTATGAAAGGAAATGTGTTATTCTTCAAACTTTGATTTCTCACTTGCTTTTTAGGTAGTGAACTGAGCACTGATGACCTTGCTCTTGAAGAGGAATATCCTGTGTTGCAGTCTTGCTTCAGGACTTCAGCTCTTACACCCTGGTGTATCTGCAGTGCAGGACTAGGAGCAGGTGAGAATGCAGCTGAGGTTGTACCTTGTGCTTATCTGAGAGACTTCTTCAAGAGTCAGCAGATTGAAAGTTTTTCAGAAAAACAAGGATAACACTGTTGGAGTCAGTGGTGTGAACATAAATTAATACTCACCAAGAACTACGTAAATATTAGCAGTAAATTAATTTATGTAGAACTTTAAATACTACATAAATTCAATCTCACATGAAAGACCCTACCCAAAGATTTATAAAGAGCTAGTACATTTTGGACTTGGGAGGAAAAGGATCCCTCCTTTTTCAGCAAAGGGAAAAGCTTAATTCAGAATGTCTTGTTATTTACTACTCATGTATTCATACTGCACAATAAAATATTTACATTAAAATGTTTCCATTTTCAAAATCAACTTGTTACTCCATTTCTCAACTTAACTTGGCCAGGCTAAAAAGAAAATTATATATGCCAGAGGACTGCAGTAAAAGAGATTTAAGGGTTTTCAAATAGTGTAAGAAAGAGACTATAATAGGTGACCATTGGACCAGTCAACAATTTTAATTAAAACTGGGATGCTTATTGATCTATGGTACAGATTTACCCCATCTGCAACATTTCAGCAATGCCCCTATTTCAGAAAAGAGCACTTGTAAGAGCCACTAAAGAATATGGAAGTTTAGAATGGAAATGTTTTATAACTGTGACATTTTGTACTAAGGTCTTTCTCCATCTCATTTAAGCACCTCACATATCTTCACACAAAAATGAAAGCAAATATATGGAATCTATAGGATATTCTATCCGTGTCTGGTGGAAGGTGTCCCTGCCCATGGCAGGGGTGTGGAATGAGATGAGCTTTTCCAACCCAAACCATTCTGTGGTTCCATGATACTGCTTTTCTAAATGCTAAAGGGTTCACTGCATGTCAGTGCTGAAAAAATCCCAGAAGCCTAAAATGTATTGGCATTTTAAAAGATCGCATGTTCTTGAAACCAGTGGAACCTTTAGTGATTGCATCTTCAAGGTGGGCATTTGTCATCCCTGAACTGATTGATGTACATTTCCATTGGGAAAACCAAGGGAAGTACTAAAAAGGGGGTAATAAATGCTCTGCGCAGATGTGGAAGGTCTGTGGTATCAGCAGCTGCACTTGGAAGCTTTACTTTGTTCCTGAAGGGTTTGCTTATTTTAAAATTCTAATTATTTTAAATTTCTATTTATAGGTAATGTGGTGAAATTAAAATACCCTCAATGCAAATTTGACTCAAAAACCTGGTTTCAAAGCCAGAAATGTGTCCTGAAATAAAAGCACCAGCAGTGGCAAAACATCTGCACTTGGAAGGAACTGCTACTGTGCTCTGGTTGAGAAGAAACACGAACTGGAGATTGTGATGGTGATGTGTCTGTTGTTTAATTAAATATTTAATTAAATACATGCATGTTGTTTAAAGTTTATGGAGAGCTGTGCTGTGTTCACAGAGCAGAATATGTGGCAGCACGTGATGTCTTCTCTTCGAGGCAGTGCCTGGTGAGCACCCGATGTTGGCAGCAGGATGAAGCCATCAATGATCGCCGTAATTCAATAGCTCTATTTTAAAGAAAAAAAAAAATAAAGGACACATGTATTGAGTTTTATTGCGAAACCCGAAGTGCTGGGAACTTGCTGCTTGCACATGGATCAAGGGCTTTGAGAAATCAAGGATCGCTGTAGAGATGTTTTTTTTTGAGTGGGAAACATAATTATTTTATTTTTAGATGAGGAAAACGTCTCATTTGGTTTTTATTACCCCAGAGCTCTCCTGCTCACCGCAGTGGTGGGGTGAAGCGTTTAGCCCACAGAGGGCCATACAGCCCCACGGACTTTTCGGGTCCCCCCTAAGCGGAGATTTACCTCGGGGCTGATTTCTGTAGCAGCCTGGGATGACACAAGTGACAAAGAGCGGTCACACCCCAGCCCGACTCTCCCCGCCTCACGGCTCCCATCAGTCCCAGCAGCCATTTCCCGCCGGAGGGCGGGCCCATCCGCCATGCGCCTCGTCCCATTGGCTGATAGTGGGGCGGGGGCGTGGCTACGCACCACCCTTCGATTGGCAGGCGCCGCTGCCACTCTGGGTGGGGGGCGTGGCCTGACGAGGCGGGTCCCCGTGGGGGCGCTGCGGCCTCAGTCACGCTCGGGCGGCGGCGGGTGATGGCGGCAGCGATGTGCTCGACTCTCGTCCTGTTCATGGCGCTCCTCGGGCCCATGGCCGTGCTCGCCGGATACATCGAGGTGTGTGGGGGGTGCGGGGGCGGGCGGCGGGGCCTTCCTCTGAGGTACCTGGTGCGCTGGCGGGGGTGAGCGGGGTTCGGGGTGTCTCGGCTGGTGTGGAACCCTCTGGAGCTTGTCCAGCCGCTCCGAGACCTTCCCGGGGTGGTGGATTCGTGTTTTACCCGTGTTTTCGGGAAAGCCTCATCCCTCAGGCCGCTCACCTGACCGGGAGCTCCGTCTCACTGGGATGCTTGGGTCTGTTTCTTTGGGGACGTGACCTCGGCATTCTTGGCACGGGAGCAGGAGCGGCCAGCTTCAGATGGGTCCAGAAGCTTAGAAGAGTGTCAAAGGGCAATTCCCTAGAGAAAAACTTCGGTTAAACGAATCCTTTTGGTTGCTGATGGATCCAAAATAAATCTTTGCGTTGGAACGGGTACCTTAGCTTTCGGGGAAGATGCTTCAGCCAAGTGTAAAGGCTACGCGTTTCATATAGAAATGGCTTAGATGCCCATAGGGTGGTGTGTGTGTGTGTGTATATATATGCACACACATATACACATATATATGAGCATATATATACACACGCATACATATGTGTATATATGTACATATATATATGTGTGTATATATATACATGCACATGCGTATATGAGAATATATTACTAATGTATATACAAAATATGTATTGTATTTGTATATATGAACGTAATTGGACAGAGGAAATTCCAGCTTTATCCTAAACCTAAAAGCTCAGTGTAATCTAGCTCTCCAAACAAGATGAGTAGGAGAAAATCTTGTGGGTTTAAAAACTTGACACTATAACCTGTCTTATTAGAGTGAAGCAGCAAAACAAGGAGCAAAGTACATGCTGAGCTTCAGACATGGCATGTAAATAGAGTTTAATAATCTATGCCTGAATGTTGTTTGGAAATGCAAAACAGCTGCATCTGTCTTGTGAAAATTCTGGGTTATTTAGGGCTGGATAGAGAACAGGCTTGTGGCTGCTTGTGAATGGCTTGATTTGAGAGTTTGCAGTAAATTTTCACAAGCTTGCTTAAGCAGAACATCTGCCTCAGTGTGATGCAAAAATCCAAAGCTCTAAGCTGGTGATAATTCCTAACTGGCAGTAAACGTGGTTCTTGGATATTTTTAATATGTATTGTATGGAATTGGTCTGGTTCACCATTTCTGCTTGTTTGGTTGCTATTGAGGAAATTCCACATGCTTGGTACCAATCCTTCTGTTAAATTTCTGTAGATCTATGGAACATGGTTGATAACTGTTTGTGAACAACTTGTGTGGTGGTTACCTTGCAGGAATGATGGTAGAGTTGTTCTGAGGGCACAGAGCTAATGCCCAGATCAGGTTCCTTGGCATTGCCTTGGTGGCAGGGGACTGTCCTGGCTGCTGGTGCTACATCCAATCTCTTGCACCTGTTTGGCGACTCCTCCAGCTGTAGGTCACTTCCTCTCTTACATCCGAGACGAATTCGTATGCTATGCACATCCCTTCTGGAATCCGCTGCTTAGGGAATCTGCTGCTTAGGGACATGTGCCATGAAAAATCAGCTCAGAAAACAAATCTAGCTGTCATTTTATTCTGAAGCCTGGTGTCTGTGTGATGAAGCAGATGCCAGGTTTTGCCTGTCCCAGGATTGGCACAGAGGGGGAGCAGCAGTGTCACACCTTGACACTCCGGAAGGGTCAGCAGCCCTGGAAAAGGGGGCGCTGACCTTTCTGAAAAGGATTAAAATGAAAACATTCCTGCAATTCAATTTGCATCCTCTAAAGGCATTATAACCACCTTCGTCTGCTGGCACAAAATGTCAACTGTGGTATTTTAATCCATATTTTTACTGCGTCCTCTCCCATTGTCTTGTCGGTGAGGGACTGCAGCTCTTGAGTCTTCACTGCTGCCATATTTGTTCAAGAATAGCTCCTGATGCATAGCTTAGGAAATAAATGGTTTCTGTTCTGGGTCTTATACTATGGTCATTACTGGATTTTACCAGATAACATGATGAAAAATATGCAAGCAATTGATTTTTTCCAATAATCAAGATGACATTTGAAAGTTACAGAAAACATGTAACAGTGTCTGCAGTTGTTAGTTCAGTTGGATTGGCATGGTCCCGTTAGGTAGATTTTCTGTCTCTTGATTATCTTAGCTCCCGTTCCCTGTCCCTGGAACACCCGGTAATCTTCTTATCAACAACAATCTGTTTTTCTTTCTGTCCTGCACAGAGCAAGGGGAGTGGCAGTTTATTTTTTTTTTCTCTTAAATCATTGGTATCTGAACCCTTGACTAGGGTGTTCCCAAGGGTTGGTGTGGTGACAATCAGTCTCCCTTTCAGATCATACTGTGGGGATGGCAGATAACCTATGACAGTCTCTCTTCTAAATGAATATGAATAGAAGAGTTTAGAGAAATCATGGATCCCAGCAATTAATGTTTCTTTCCATAGCAGTATGTGTCTGAATTTTGCTTAATTTGCTTGTAAAGTCCCCAAGAACCTCAAACAGGGTGCTGATGCCAACTGGCAAAAGAAAATAAATTTATGCTAATTTGATCTGTATTCCAATGGTAAACTACTTCTGCTGTGCCCTCAAGGCCTTTAAAGATGCAAAGTTTCTCTTTTATCACTTGACCTTTTTGTGTAATCAAATCTGAGGCAATGCAGACTCGATATGGCTTTTTAAAAATCATGTTTGGTATTTTTCCAAAGCCCTCTTGAATGCTTATGTCTGTTACCTGCCTTTTTTAAATCACTGGGATTTGGGGGAAGAAAAAATAAGGATGTGTTTTGCAGCAGAATTTCATGTTATTATTTTTGTCTTGTATTGCTTAAATTCTCCCTGACAAAAATATCAGCTTTGTGCCATTTCTGCAGACCTTGGGGACTTCTAATTGCCTGCTGCATCGAACAAAGAACTCCACCTAGGGAAATTTCCACTTCAATGTTTGAGTCCTGAGCAGAAACAGCTCAGGAAAATTCCAGTCTTGAGCCTGTGGCCTTTAGTTTGCTCTCAGTTCCTAAAACTTTGCTTCCTAGTGTTAGGAAATACGCTTTCCTATGAAGGTGATTATATACAGTGCCTCTTCTAAGCTTCAACTGAAGTTCCTCTGAAGCAAAGATATGGAAATAAAGCAAATATGATACTGCAGAGAGGCTCTGGAAATTCTGCTGCATTGTAGGATGCCACATGAAGGTAAGCTCTGCTTTTTAGGAGGCCTTCAGCTCCTTTCACAGCCTTTCACCTGAAATCATTATCACCTCTCTTAAATGTTATTTAGTCATTAATAGCTCTACCAGGGATTGAATGACTTTTTTGTTAATGTGGTCGTTGCATCACCTGCAAGTTGTTCAAAAGCCGTTCTGTAGGTGGCTTTAGCTGTATTATAACTGTACATTGCTGCTCCTCCAGCACCTGGGAGTGCAGGGAAGGATTAGTGCAGTTCCCTGTGCTCTGTACCAGTTGTGTTTCTCTCTAGATGTGCCTTGTAAAATTTCTGCCTTTGCTTTTTCCTGCATGTGTGTGTCTTTTTGAGGCGTATGGACGCAGTCTTGGAAGCATAAGTCACTTTGACTGCAGCATCTGCTTCTACACATGTACTTAAACCCAAGCCTTTTTCCTCAGCTGAAAATAGAAGAGAAATATACCATCCTCAACTATTTCTTGTTAGAACACAAAGCCTTTCCCTCTCTTTCTGTACTTGGGCATTTCATACTCTGCTCATTAACTCTTCAGGCTTTCTCAATTGATGCAATTCCTCAGACTCTTGCTTCTGTGCTTCTGTGCAGTAAAACTTGGTGTCATTGATTTTAAGTTCAGGCAGTCAGCACCTCTGAAACATGGTGTTAATTTAAGATGATGCTTACTCTTAGCTGGAAGGCTTTGAATACTCACAATGGCCTAGAAACCCTTCTGGTGAGGCTCCTAATTCAGAAGTGTACTTGAACTTGCAAGATTGTCTCTTTTTTTCCCCAGACTGTTGTCTCCACCCATAATGGACATGTTCTGCTTTCTCTACTTGCAGTGAGTTTGTCACAGCGAAATGGCATCTCCTACCACAGGTTTTACTTGCTGCATATCTTGAATCCCTAGGGCTCTGTGACTATGCATTAACTATATTAGTTTTGTAATTTGTTTTTGGATATTTTCCTTTTCAGCTTTTTTCTGTAGGTGCCAATAAGTCTCAGGTTTGTGAGGAGAGATGGATTGACAACGTTGTGCAAACTCATAACTTTTCCATATTTTGAGATATACTTATTGTATGCTTACTAGTGAGTTACAAAGCAGTAAGAAGGAAGATGTGAGTGGAGTAAATTGTCAGGTTTCTCTTTGTTGTGAATTAACCAAAATTACGTATTTTTTCTGGTTTGGGAGGGCTGATGTCTCCTCCTCAGATACTGTAGGATAAAAGTAACTTTAGCCTGTTAATACTGTTACTTAGATAGGTCAAGTGGTAATGCAGGTTTGGTGCTGTAGGAGCAGCACTCTCACTCCTGAGGGGCAGTGCACAGGGAAAAGTGCATTTTGGGAGATATAATTTAGCTGGGGTTTTTTTTAAGAGTAATTTCTTAACATGAGATTTTACTTCTTTTAATTTATGAATTCCTGCAACTGTAAGCAGGGAGATACACACACACACACATACATAACACACATACACATTTCATATGGAGTTCTAGCTTGGGAATGACACTTTTTCTTTTAAACTTGTTCAGCACTAGATTTACTACTTTGACCTCCATCTGCCTTCTCAGTTGGAGTTAAACATATATTTGTGGCTGAGTGTTATCTAAGCTATACTACCTTGTCTGAGAACATGGAAAACCCACGTACCAAAGAAGACAGAAGTGAAATCCACCTTTTAGCCTTGCTTTTAAATGTCCATAAGTTCTCATGCTTGCTCTGAACGATTGATGTTTAAAATGCAAAATTTTGTCTTTATGCACATTTGTAGGAATTTTAAGTTCCAACCTGAGATGAATGATGAAAACACCAATGTTCTGCAGATGGCATTAAACTAATCTCTCTAGCAGCCAAACCCAGCCTGCTTGACTTTATGTAATCAGGTGTCCACCTGATCAGGAGCACATGTGGCTAAGCTGCTTACCAGCTCTTCATTTGGAGGTATTACAGGGTGTTTTGTATACATCCAGTGGGGAAAAGGGTGTGCTCATTATTCTTGAGAGATCAACCGGTATGTGGACTAAACTGAATTCTAACTTCTTGTCGTGTTTACCTGCCATGATAATGCTCTTGTACAAATGAATGTATTGCAGACCTTCATTTTTGTTTCTATCTTCAGTAGTCTCCTAGTCACTCTTGACTAGTGTGCACAGTCAAATGATGTTGCTCGCCGTGGCATTTGGGAATTTATTTCACTTTCCATTTTCACTGGGGACAATGGGAAGTTAAATCACATATTGGCTCTCTGTGTTTCCTGAGGGAGAGAATTGCTGGATGAGGCATGGTCCAGAAAGACTTTTGTTCTCTACTACAGGCAGACCTGTTTCATGTACATACGTTTGTATTCATCTGATTTAGAGATCTCTCCTGGCAGGACTGGCACAGTAGTCTGTGAGGACTGGTGCAGCTGGGCTATCCTGATGTTGGCATGCTTACTGCAAGGATGGTGGCTTCACTTGAGCTGTTTTTTTCCTGATGGCTTGTTTCTCAAGATGACTCTTTTGGGCCGTGCAGTAACATCTGTTAGCAGTGGTTTGAGGGAGTTCTTAGCTCTCAACCTGCAGATCAGTGGCTGCTTGCAGAGTTTAGTTTAAACATTGCCTGTGCTTTCCTGGGGGATTCCTCCTCTGGACCTTCAAAAGTCTCACCAGTCGTTTCGAGTACCAGGATTTCCTGCACAGGTGAGCTGTGGGGCAGGATGCTGTGGCTAGACAAGGTCTTCAGCTGATGAAGCAGAGTCTGAAGCTGTTATTCCATACAGCGTGTGAGCTTCAGAGAAGCTTATGGAGGAGACAAATCGATAATTGTTTGGCTTGAATGGCTTCACTGTGCTTTGAGACCAACAGAAAATCATTATCGAATGATGACTTTGAGCTCAAGTTTTTCAAGCTACCAAGTATGAAGGGCATTAAAATTGCCCGCATAACTTAGATGCAGCCTGAAAAAAACCCAACAAAACCCACAGAAGGTGGGAGCTGCACTTGGGTTCCCAGTTGTGCTGGAGAAGCACCGGGGTGAGGCACTGAGTCATTGGAGTATTACAGCTGTTGGCAGTGTCACTGACCCATGGTGTTGTGTTGAGGTGCAGCAGATGATAAACATGCCTCAGCACTCAGATCCTAGGCTCTGGCTCCGTGACAGGGATGCATTTAGGTAATTTCATACAGTAAGCTTCTCTCTAACAAAATTACAGCAGTGTAAAGTGTATTTTGATCCAGGTCAAGGACGGGGACAGGCAGACACGCATGGGCACACCGAGCTGGCTGGGGCCATGCTTCACTTGACTCTAACAGCAGGTTGATACTCAGTGAAGTTTCCATTTAAGAGTAGCTAATTATCATCTTCTTACAGATGAGTTCATGTTTAAATAAAAGCAGTGTTTAACCTTGAAAGTTCCTGTTCTTGTTTAGGTCTCTTTTCCTCCAACAAACATTTTCTAGTTATATTATATTTTCAAATGTCTGAGATGTTCTGAGGTGTGGGTCAGGGGGTTGGTTTCTTTCTTGCATTAGTGAGAATTTTATTATTGTGTTAACTGTCTACTGTAGCAAGGCTTGCGTTTTCTTGTGAAGATGTTGTACTTGGGTTCTTTAGCCTGTCACGACGAAGGTCTAAATGCAGCCCATGAGGAGAGCTCAAAAATCTTCATCTGGTGATGATGTGGCAGAGATGAAACAGGTTTAGCAAACTACTTGGTGTAGTTTCCAGCAGTTCCCTTATGCTAACTTCAGTAGTGAGATGCTTAAATCAAAAGCCAAACATTTGCATTTTTAATCTTTGGTCTTTTCTTTAAAGGCTCTTGCATTATTTTTAGCTCCAGCTCCCCGCCAAAAGCTTTGTTCCTTTTCTTTTGGATTTTGGGTTGATAAATCCCACTAGTTATGATGTCATTGCATAGTGTGAAACGACAGCAACAAAAAGAAAAATCTTACCTATACCATCTGTTACAATAAATATTATGCACTCCTGTTAGACTCCAAGCAGATTTGGATTGCATATTCACAACAGAACTGGTCTCTGCTTAGACGTATGGTACCCTCTAGCATAAAGCTTTTAATCATCAAATTCTCTATATGGTTTTGGATTTGACATGACACATTGCCAGGTCTAAGTTTAGTTGGTTTTTTTATTGGTGTTTAATCTTCTCTCATTCATATCAGGCCTAGTAACTTGCCAAAAATGGTCCTAGAGGAATCTGCATGAATTAGGATAATTCACTAATAGCAAGTATTGGTTGACTTCTTACCCTGGTCATGTTACAGTAATTGTGGCCTGAAATAGAGAGGGGCAGATTTGCTTTAATCTCCTAAGTATTCCTCTCAAAAGATTAAATGCAAAATGTTGATTCAAACCTGTGGTTGGCGTTCCCAGAGAGTGTACTGGCATTTGAACGTGAGTCTTTCCCTGCATAATTTATCAAAGCCCTCACTGAAGAAATTGAATTTGATAGCCGTTTTGTTTTACGCCGCAACATCACAAACATGTTTAGAAACTCTGAAGAATGAAATGGTGTCAGAATCCAAGCAGAGCACAGAGCCTGCCTTAGCAGCCTTGGTCAAAGATGAATTCTGAAATGCAGGGTCCAGCGGTGCCCGTGCATGAACTGAAAAGTGCTGCCTGCCAGGAAAAAAAGAGACTGAGATATTGTTGAGGGTGTGTGTTATCGTGGAAACTGGTTATTACTCTTGAATGGAGCAGGGTGCTCACAGCTCCCACTTGGACTTGGGATAAGATTTAAGTGCCTCTAAGTAGTTAGAGTTGCAGAGTTTCAATAACCACTTCATTTCCAGAGGCTTTAAGTAGAGCCTCAGCTTCAGTGCTGGAAATGCCAGATGGTGGAGAAGGTTTTCTCTTGGTAACCAGCCAAAAAAATTGAGATTTTGCATTTGCAGTGTATTGGTGCTCAGCCTGTAGGCATGGATGGACATGATGCTATGGCTTATCTGGGCAAGAGCTAGATCCCAGGAGAGGCTGAGAGAATTCTTGAGGGGGGTCACAGAATGAAGTTGTGGTGCTTCTGTGGGTGTGTGAAGCTTGGGCTTAGGACAGAGCATTGTGTCGCAGCAAGAGGCACTCACGGGGGAAACAAGGGGAAAAAAGCATGTTCATGCCCCTGTCACTCCTGACAAATGCTGTCTTGTTGAAATTGCATCAATACTTGCCCTGCAACAAAGCCAGTCAGTATGTGGATGTCGTGTTTAGGGCATAGCCGCTTTCTCAGAAGCAATTTCCCAATAACAGAGGCAGAGATGAATGACCTGCCAGAGCAAAGGCTGGATGCGGTGGAAGGGTTTGCACTGCTGTATCCCTGCCTGTCCACAGCTGGCTTTGTGGGCTGGATTACAGCTTGTCACCTGTTCCATTCCTTTCCTTCTGACTATGTGCTTATGCACTTTTTGTCTTATTTTTTGATGGTATGCACTTTTGAGTTTGTGAGTAAGAATTTGCGCTAATCACAAGAGCTGAAATCTATTACCTGGGTTTGAATGCATAGTGCTGTCTTTTATACATAGTGTTTTTAATTAATCCTTCATTTTAAATCCTTGCATCTTGCTTCAGAGCACATCTTTTTTTCTCAGGTTAAGAGACAAAGAAATAAACATAAACCAGCTGGTCACCTCGACATCCTTTTGCCTTCTCTCCATGCACACCAGGGCCTTCCCTTTGCATTCTGGCTGCTAGGAAGAGAAACTAGAAGAGCTGGATTCCTCCCGTAGTAGGGCTCTTAAATGGCAGGAAATCTTTCGAATTTGCTTATATGTAAAATCCACAGTACACACAAAAGGCGTTTTGAAGTTGAGGCTGAAATTCCTGGGTTGGGATGGATTTGTTGCACTCAATTATACTGAGCAAGCTTTTGCAACTTGCTTCACATGGGAATTAGAGTGATGAGGAGAATACTTTCCAAAGTATGTATAACTGTATGGGAGGCTTTCCACAGAGCATCTACAGCATGTTAATTCCCTCTTTCACTGCAGGGCCCTGAGTGGAATGCAGCATTGTAGTCCTTTTGTAATAGATGCTGATGGATATCAGGAGCAATGCTGTTCTGAAATGGCCACTGTCATACTTTTACTGGTGTGCGTGTGCAAACTGCTAATCTGGGTGCTCCAAGGAAGAATGTTATGGAGACACCCAGGAAAATTTTGGGCTGCAAACTTCATCTGTGCTGTAGCAGAGACATGAAGAGCACTGCTTTCCAAGACCCTAGATGGCCTTTTGCTCCAGGCAAAAGCAAAGACAAATTTACTTAATTTGCTTTGCTGTCCTCGGTTTCAATTTGGCTTTTCAAGCTTTATGTCACTGTCTTTAAAGATTTTTGCAAAAATTTGAATCATTATTCCCCGTTACGTAAGTGGCTGATAGCTTTGCTCATAATTTTCTTTTATTTATTGGGCTGTGATTCTTACATTTATTTTGATCTTATAACTGAGGCCATACAAATATTTAGCCCCAGCTGGCAGCAGCATTAACTAAGATGGGTTTAATGTGCCAAACTTTCAGCAGCTCTTCCTCTTGTGTTGACTTGGAGATGCATTGCCACTAAGAGTCCTTCATGCCTTTTTTTAAAAAGAGAATGCTGCTGACTTGCTCAGAACTGCTTCTCAGGTCATAAAAGAGGGCTGATTTTTACTGTTTATAACAGCGAGCTTTAAATACACCAGATCAAGCAAAGCAGAGATTACTTTTTGTTTTGTAGTATTTGCCTTGGAATGACTTCTGTGCTTTGGAGTGGCTCTTCAGAGAGATCTCTGAGCAGCATCCATCTCACAGTCTGTGTCTACATCATGTCCAGGATGACACTCTTCACTGATGAAGAGGATTAAAATAGTCATTAAGCTGCAAAACACACCACATGTCCTGTAAAGTACAAAATAAAGATACAGACTGAACATGCTGGAGTGGTACAATCTATTGGAATGCATCAGGATGGGAACATCTTTAAGTCAAGCCAGATTTGAAATGCTCATATCACAGAAAGATGAAACCAGGGCTTAGTTTGCATATGGGAATGCTTGGCCTGTGCTTTCTGTAGGCATACATTTGTGCTTTCATTTTTCTCTGCTGTGCTTGAGTGAATAGTTGGTCCCTTCTGCCCCACCTTGACTCATGAATGGCACTTAAAATGGTGTGCTTGGCACTATTTGTTAGGTTGCTTCCTGCAGTGAATTAGCTTTGGGAACAACCCAAAGCAAAGGACTGTTCTTGTTTATTCCCACCTCTCTGGGTTAACATTCACGTCCTTTAATTGACAGGTATAACTATGAAAATACAGACAGCTTCTAATGCAGTTGTGTGACTGTGACTGAGTAGTTGCTCCGTTTGCCTTTGCTGTCCAGGCTGTAGAGTTGCCATGCAGCCTTGACACCCTCAAATCCATTTTGTGCTGTTTGCCAAACCTGTTTTCCTCCTCCAACAGGTACTACAATGAGATACGGAAGTTTTCAGTGGAATATTCTCAGAATGTTCCCAGCCTCATAATAAAAATGCACGTAGTACTGGTCTCACTGCTGTCCAGGCTGGCTGGGAATTGTGCAGGGGGAGGCAGCCTCTAGGATAATTGAAGCATGGTCTGGTAAGGAGCTCATAACTTCAGCATAGCTTTCTGGGGTGCTGCTTTCTTATGACGTGAGACATCTGAATAGATTCTATAGGGATAGTCCACACTAGGGATTTGCCAGATTCTGGCAGAGTTAATATTTGCAGCTAAGATGGGTGCACAGCTGGGTCTGAATTAAAAAGCACCTTAGCTGGCCATACCTGAAGTCATCCGGTGAAACATAAAATCACCAGTCCCCAGGGTTAGAACTTTATGCAACATTTTCATCCTTTGACTTTGAGAAAGCACTATTGTAATGACTCAGCCCATGGCTAGGAAAATGGTGAGTGGCCAATTGCATCAATAGGCAGATCAATCTACCCTCCAACCACTGTCCCAGTGATGGGATTTGCATGTTAAGTTAGCATTTCCATTGCTGTCCTTGTCTGTTTGTAGGGTCAAGGAAAGCAAAACTTGTTTGGAAGGCTGACCATTTATTTCTTTTTCATTCAAGCATGTCTCCCAAGAGCATCTGAGCAGGCAAAAAAAAGCATCTCTAAGTAAATGTAAATAGTCACTTCTTTCCCTGCCCGATAGCCTTTTCCAAGCAGGAAAATAAAGAATTGTTTGGGATGCTTGTGTTCAAAATAACGTATCTTGATGGTTTTCTTTACAGTTCCTCCAGCTGGTCTTTATTTTAAAAAAAGTTTTAAAAAAGCTGCTATGATGGACAGCCCGGGCGAAGGGTTTAAAAAAAATTTAAAATACTAGTACATTTCAAAGGCCTTGAAGAGGAATTTCAGTTGAGGTGGTGGAAGTTGTTGGAGTGTAGTGCCTCTTTAAGGCATAAATAGATTGTCTAAAATTGTTCTGCCCGCTCTTTTTCGAAGAGTGATGTCCCTTGCTGTTGCAGAAAAGACAGTTTTTGCTTCTGCCTTGGTAATAAAGCTTTCAGCATCTGATGGCTTTGTGCTTTGAAGCCCTCAGTGAAGTGTCACATTCTTTAAACTCATCAAGGATTTGACCATCAGGTTGGTGCATTTGCAGTGTGTAAATTCTTCCACTAATCTTATGGTCAATTGTATTTCAGCCAAGCAGATAGAAAAGCCCTGTGTTCTCTCCCCTACATTGAAATTTTTCAGAAAATGCTTAAAGAAACATCAAGGAAATCACTATCAGTGTACACAGGGTTCATTCTTCCCCCTGAAACCTGGGAGAGACTATAAACAAGTTGAAAATCTCATTTTATCAAGGAAAAAAATCACCCTTCCCATTTTGTTTTATTTCCATGCACTGCTACACAATCTGATACAGCTCAATAGAGTGAAAAGCTGTAAAATTCAGCATAAGAAATTCAGGCGTTCAACATGTAAAGCCAGGTAAATGTTCTGCAGTGATAGCCCTGAAATATTGGAGGTTCTAAGCTTGTTTCTGTGGAGCTAGTTTTACTTTCTGGATCAGCAAAATCAGTAAAGGGTGTCTGAGCCCAGGCAGCTTGAGTCTGTTCTATAAATTACCACTTAATTTTCTAATAGCATTAAGGAGCTGTTCTAAGCAGAGCTCTGCTGCTTCCCGTGAAGGAATCGGTTAATATGTCCATTAGAGCTTGTGTGCAAGCGTAGCTGTGGGGTGGTGCTGTGACTGTTAAACCCCCGCTGATGAATTAATGCTTCAGAAATAAAATGCTGCTAAATTACTAAGGATTGCTTTTAAAGAGGGAAAAATGGAAATGCATTAAGCCATTGCTGAAGTCCTTGACTTTCTGTGACCCTAAGGCTTTTTGTCATTTGACTTCTCTTGTGTCAGACTGCTCAATCCAGGTGTTTGAGTTCTAGGGAATGGATGGAAGTCTACTTTTCATCTTCTGCTTTGGAAGAAGGTAGATTGTGAGATTTGAGCCTGAATTCTACTAATAGTCCCAGGATCTTTCGAGGACTGGTTGGCTGTGTGTGATAAGCTTAAAAATAAACAAATGAAGCTTTTGCCCTCAGACTCTTGGAAGTAAGAAGTGTTGCTCCAAGCCTTCTTCCTGTACTCCACTCTCTTTCCTACTGAAGCAGGGTAGTGCTTGGCATCCTTCATCCTGCCCCTTGCTTGCGGGTTTGCTCCCTCACCTTCAGTTTGCCGGCAGTAGTGGAAGGCAGCTGGCAGCCTTTCACCACTTTTATTGCTGTTTACTGGGATCAGAAATAGCTGCAGTCAGGAAAATGAAAGACTGCGTTCTGGTGAAAATTTGAGATCGTTTTGCTTAGTTAATTCTCTTGCATTTATTTTTTTGCCATCAGTGGTAGGAACCTTTCCTAATGAGAAGCTAACTGTAAACTAAATTTTATTGAGGCAGTGTTCACATTGAAATTTTCTTTAAGGAAAAAGATACTGTTTACTGTAGCTGAGGAAATTTAGCGTCAGTATAGGAATCTCACTAAAGCACTGATTTCTGCACAACCTAGACATTAAAGGTTCTTAAAAGATTTTGTTTTCTATGTGAGCAGTCATGTAAGGTGCTGCCTGAAAGATGCTCCATAACAACTCTGAATAAATAACAAGAGAAGGTGTATGGGAACATAGTTGTGGTTTCAAATCCCAATTTCCATTATTTTCTAAATAGATTTGCTAAGAGCCAGAGTTGCTACCCGTTCTCAGTAACAGCTGACTGTTTTCATAGACTTGAGATTTGTAGAAGTAACCTGTGCTTTTGGGTGGACTTAAAAAGTTTAAAGTATAAAAGTTTCCTCAGTTTTTATGCTGGAAACAACAAGGCTATTCCATAATTTTTTTGGTAACTTGTTAATTTTGGTCTGGATCAGCATAAGCTTGGCAGAGCTCAGGGAGCAGCAGCAAGGAGAAAAGTAGCCCTGTATTTTAGCTGTGGTTTCTAGTTTTAAAAAGGTGGTCATTAGCATGGTTTGGAAAGCCAAGAATTAAAAACCTCATGGTTTCCTCTGCAGATTTGAAGTTTCATCTGAATTGTTTGGAGGACAGAATTACCAATTAAATGGGTTGGGTTTTGGCTAGGGTTAGGTTTTTTACAGAAGATTGTGATTTAGGGGTGGAAAGCAATAAGCATGACCCACAGAGCTCCAGTGTGGTCAGAGCAAGACCTGTTGAATCATTGCTGTGTGCTGTAGGGAAGTTGCTCTGTAACCTAATTGCAGGACTTGAAAATCCTGAGTAAGTATTTTATCATGTTCCAAAACACATGTAGTCTGTGCACATAAACAACCAATCTGTGATGCTGCACAACATCTATAAGGGGAAGAATACTTGAGCCAAACCCAGACTGCATTGCGAACTGCATTCCTGCTTGTTATCCTTCCTTTTATCTTGCTTTTTTCCCCGCCAGGTGTTTTTCCTTGCCACTTCAAATTCTCTGTTAAAATATGCCCTTTGGTTTCCTGCTTGCCTCTTGGATCATTGTGTTTTAGATAAAAACACAATCTGTGCAGCCTTTTTATCTGAAGTCAGCTGAGTGGTCAGACACGTGGGTGGAGTGAAGAACCACAGGTTCCTGCAGTGGCTCTTTTGTGCAGCTCCCAGTGAGCTTCACAAGATCTGTAAAACAAATGTTCGTGCTGTTTTGAGGAAGGAATTTCTTGGTTTGTTCCCTCCTGGAATGCTAAATCACTTTGAATCAGTAGTAAGAATTTATTTTTCTGCCTGCCTGATGTTAACAAATTATTCTGTCTCCTTTCTGCCAGTTTTGGCCACTAGGAAAACTAGTGGAGAGCTTGTGTGGGTGTGTGACTTGTGATGAATTTTAGTCCAGGAGTTATTTTTGCCTTGAACAAATTGCTTTGAAGTGATGAAAGGTTTTCTAAAAGTACTTTCCTGTGTATTATGGAATCTGTATCCTGGTAACTATAGTGATTATATTCCCTAATTCTTGTGTAGCTAAAGTGCCTTAAGATGACACGAACTCTCTTATCAAACCATGGAGAAGTTACTTACAAAATAGCATCTCTCAGTACTCCTCCACATGTGCTGCTGTCAGTGATGCCTTTGTACTATCAGCGATGATGGTTCATATTAACAATCAGCTCAGAAATGAAAGTTAGATCTGAGTTAAACTTTTCAAACACTAGTAAGCCATAGCTGCTGTCCTTAGGTTTTGGTTTGGTTCTCCCTTCGGGTTGTCCAGGAAGGCAAAATTGCCCCATGGCCATTTTTTAAGTAAAATATTAGTGAATGTGAAAACATTAAATTGCACTCGAGTTTTCACTTGCTGACTGGCTTACAGGACATCTTGGGTCTCTGTGCCTCAGATGCCCAAATAATTAATGTGGGAAAGCAGCAATTAGTCAGGCCGTGCAAGACGGAGTGATGACACAGATTGGAAGAGGAGGTGAGGATCAAACCAAGCTGAGCCCGCTGCCGGGTGATCTTAGGCGAGTCACTTGACTTTGTGCCTCAGTTTAGCCCAGTGATAAATAGGCCTGGCTCTGTGTGCTGGGATAGGACTTAGGATGGCACCATAAAAAGGAAACTTTAAATAGCGCCATGGCACTGTTCTGCTGCAAGGGGAAGGAAGTGGCCATGAGTGTGTCTGTCTGACACAGCTTGGAAATTGTCCCTGACGTCCTTGTGATGTGTGGAAGGTGACCCGGCTGATTAAACCTATTTGGACCTACCTATGCACTCTGTGAGGATTATCAGTGTTTGTGCTTTCCTCTTCTCTCGCCCTTTTTTTTTAGGGCTGCTTTGTGTTAAACTGTTCTAGTCCCAGCCATTACACCCAAGCTGTATTTTTGAAAGCTTGAGGCGCTGCAATTAATCTTATTCAAAGGACACAGTTCTGGGTACAGTAATATTTGTTCAGGGAATGTTCCAGTGGAGTTGTTATGAACTTTGTCTCTCCAAGGATAGAAAAGAGGATGCCAAAGGCAACCATGCTACACAAGCAACTTCAGGAGGCAGTGCTGAGTCCTGGCTTTCCTGGGTTTGATCACCTCCCCCCCAGCCTACTTGTGCACCAGCACTGCCTGCAATGTGGCATTCCCTATTGAAATGTGGCATTCCCTATTGAAATGTGGCAGTTCCCAGTGCAAATGTCTCACAGGCAGATTATGTGCCCAATGACTCATGTATGCCTGGTTTATGGAGCATGAAAAACTAGAGGAGGAGGGGGAAATAATCTGATACCTCCTAAGCACAAATTCCAAGGGCAAAAAGGCTTGCCAGGAGTTGCATGGAAATCTCCCCTTTCCCTTGTAGAAAGGCAGTGGAATGTGCAAAGCAGTAAGGAATGCTTCAGGCTGCAGCAGGTCTTTGTAATCCTATGGTTCCTGTTGGCACATATGGAAGTGCATGGATTATTGTCACTGAACTTCTGAGCGTTCAAGGCTTTGTATCAGCCATAAACACAGGCATTAAATGTAAACTGCACCCAGCTACGACTGCAGCTTCTGCCTTGGCTCCCAGTTCTCTGCTGGTGGAGACTCCTCTGCCACGAAAGTGAATAAAGGATGAGCAGATGAGAATTCCACCCCTTCCAACAAGTTAAAGCAAGCCAAAGACTGCTTTAGTGAGATTTCTGCCATTTAAATTCAAAAGCAAACACAGGCTGGTATTATCAGCTCACACCAGATCTGCCTGCAGACAATAATTCTTCCTGTCTTGGACCCCTGCCCATGTGCATTATTGTAATTATCAGCAATTTAAAAAAAAATAAAGCAATAAAGCTAGGATGAGCTGCTAGTCTGTAGATTTACTGCCTGCTGTGTCAGGCATTCATTAGCCTTCCTGGGTTCAAGCCACCTATCTGCTGAATAAAAGCAGGAAGAGGAGCTAAGGAAAACAAAGCATGAAATGCCATTTGAAGCATGAATTGAGAGCTTTGCTCACATTCACAAGTTAAAATTTCCCTCGTTTTTGATTTATAAGTATTCTGTCCAGAAGTTCTTGTGTGTAAAGTCCCTCTGCCAACTTCCCTCTTTTTAATGGAAGTGTTGGTTTCCTGAATACTGTCTTGCCATTAATTCCCAGGTGAGATTCGTGGCAATGAACATTAGATTTAAGGCTTTGTGGCATGTTGTGACCCAGGAAGGCTGAGCTTTACAATGCCAGCCCAGCTGTTCTCCTTCCAGCAGCTTCAGTTTGTGACTGCAGTGTTTAATTTTCATATTACCAGGGGCTGGCCTCTCCTTGTGGAAGGAAAAAGGCCCATGGACATCAGCTGGAGGCATCAGTAATACGGGATGTACAGATGAACTTCGAAGCAGTTGAGTCCCTGCACAAACATTCACACCAATTTTTCAGCCCAGAAAGGGCAAAACATTAGAATCCTCACACATTCAAAAGCAGCAGCCATGGAGATTTGTGTTCACAGGAAGGCTGGTAGGGTAACAGGGCTCATTTTTCTGTCAAAGGAACTGTTAGAGTTCCTCAGTGGTTTTGAAAGCATTCAATTTATATCCTCCATATCTGTGGGTATTACACTTACGTAGGGAGAGTTGCAGGGTTGCTCCAGATCGGGTAGGAAATGTAATTTTTTTAAAAATTCAGAAAAAGTTCTTTCTTTCCTTTAGTTAAGGTGGGCAGCATGATTTATCTGGATAAGGACGGTGCTGAACGGTCTGTTCCAGAGTCTCTTAGGTTGTGGTTCATGTGCACCCTGATTTAATAACCAGTACTGCTTTTGAGGGGCTTCGCTTAATTAAAAACAAACAGCGCAAGTAATCTTTCCAAGTACTGCTGGCTTTTTTTTGTCAGTGTAGTAGCAACTGGCTGTGGAATTCTTACAGCTCTCAGGAGCAGGAAATCTGATCTGACCTGTAGACAATCCTGCAAAAGGCCCTGCCTTGTCGCTTAAGGCAGGTTATGCCCTCAGCAACCATTAATCTGTTCTCTGGCCGCCAAGTCAATGCAATTCTCCATTGGAGCTTTCTTCAGCAGTTTATAAATTCTAGAGGCTGGAGTTTCAGTCTTAAAACAGCTTAATCGTCCATGGTTTTATGCAGAGAACTACTCCTGTGTTGCTGCAGAGGAAGCCTGATGGAAAGCATGGGCAGTGTAGGTTCTCCTCATGGACTTTCCAGGCTTCTCAAGCTCCCATCCACTCTGGTTTTGCCGGAATAAAGGCTCATTCTGGCTGATCTGTTCAGATGGACAAGGTTAAGGTCATGTTTGACCTCGCTGAAAATGCATAATTCAGTTAAATATGACATTTTGCAGATACCTTTGTGTGCTATTAAGGTAAGCTCTCAGGAACTAATTTCTGTGAATTATAATTATCAGCTTCTCTTTGCAAGAGAAAAGCTCCAATCACCCTTCAATCTTCAAGTCCCCAGTAGCATGCCAGAAGGCTTTCCTGAATAGCATCCCATAGGGAGCTGTATGGACAGCATGTGAAATAAGTTAAGTTGTGATGAGGTTTAACAGATCCTGGTAATAAAAGGCAAAGGATAACATGGACATGGTTTTCATGTTTAGGTCTTTATAAACCAGAACTGCAATGTACTGCTTGTGTTTCAGGGGTAGATGTAAAATATTATTTTTTTCACCAAAGTCTGCCGCCCTGTGTCCCTCCTTCGGGATGGGGCATACTTACAGGAAGAACAGATACAACCCTTTTTAGCACCTGGAGCCCAGGCCTCCAGGTGGGTAATGCACATACATCAGACCCTCTGTCACAAGCTGAAGAGGCCAGTAGTAAATAAAAGCCAGGATACTTGGGCAGACACTTCCATCAGAGAAAAGAGAGATTTAGAGGCTTGAATTCCCGTGTTTGAGGACCGTGAATCTGGCACTGCATGGCAGGGTGGGGAATTTAACTGACATTAACTGGCCAGAGATTTATGTGTTTATGGAATCAAAAACTTCTTTGGTCTTGGAAAGCAAACTGGATTACAGAATTATACCAAAAAGCAGAGCCTAGTTTCTCCTGAAATATCTTGTAAATACAAGTGCCAGTGAGGAAAGTAATGGTTTATGGAACAGTCTTTTCCCAAATAACATTTGTCTTGCTCTCATGTTATGGGTATGTATTAATAGGATAATAGCTACTAAAATAACGTTCACCAAGGACATACACAACTGGATGAACTCTCTTCCATCATGCATGTGTTGCCCCTCCCAAGCTGTCAGGCTGCTTATTTAAGGGATTAAATAGTTGCTCCCCAGCACTAAAAGAAGCAGCTGCTTCCATTTATGGCTGGGAAATTCCCAGAGAAAAATGTGCTGTCAGTTTATTCATCCCTTTGCAATGTGGAATGGGTGAATTCTCTGAAGTACTAAAGAGCTTAACTAAGGACATGGCTTTATCCCAAGCTTTGTGCTGGTTTACATGTTCTGCAGCCTCCCTTTTGCAAAGTTACGACTGAGTGTTGGCTGAGGGATCTGCTTCTTGTTTTGATACACGGAAGGCAATTCTGGGAAGCATCAGAAAGTTACTTTGTCCCAAAAGGCTCTTGTAGGCGACCTTTTTCCCTGTTTAAGTATCAGTGTTAAAGGTGTGGCCTCCATGAAGTTTGAAGGTGCCTTTTCCTCTCAGTACAGCTAAAATGAGGTTAAAGTACTAAATTAAATTACCTGTATGATTGAGTGCTGGAATGGATTACCAGTGGAGGAAAAATTAAAGCCCATTGCTCAGAAATCTTGCCTTTCAGGTCCTGGGGTTAAAGAATCAACTTGTGTATCTCAAAGTTCATTAACTCACCCAACAGCACAGTTCAAGAGAAGATTTCTGCCGGTTGATTAAAAGTGATGAAATCAAGCAAGTAATTAGTCTCGTTTGTTCAGCTGTGAATTGGGGCTTAGCATGTTCGGGTAGCTACGGCAACAGCACTCGACTGATATGCAAACTATGTGAGCAATCCAAGGAGGAGGAATGATACCTTTGCAGGGAGCAAAGAGGCAGCAAAAACAAACACTGGTTCGCATCAGTATGTAAATAGGGGGTGGTCATGATTTCAGGAGGTTGGTATGTGTTTGAACAGGCGTTTTGCTCATGCAAGAGCTGTGATGGATGGATTACTTATGGATGTTTCTGCCTCTCGATGTAGCCTGCACCTCTCCCTATTGTGCTGCAAACTTGTTAAGTTTGCTTTGAAGGAGCCAGATTTCAGTGCCATCATAGCACATACATTTTATTCTCTTTTGATGCCCTGTATTCTTACAAGGGTTAATGCTTCTTGGGTTCTTGATCTTTCATTTCTTTCTTTTCCAGGGGTGGAACTTGGATGTGGTTGTAGTGTTGTCATCAAACAAAACTGTTTTGGGGATTGTTTCCTTTAGCATGTCAGGTCCTGTGCTCTCTGGAAAGTGGTTGTTGGTACCAAAGTGGTGTTCGGAGGGAAATAAAAAGGGCCTCTTAAAAAGTTTGTGTGTGTTTAGAGAGTTATGAAGGATCATTCTATATTTGCCTCTTCTGAAAAGACACAGCAGGGAGGAGGGTGGTGCAAGACCTGTCACAGGTTCTGCTGTGTGCACTTGTAAGATGTTTACTAAAGGCTTGATTTCTGAAACCAAACCAATTACTGCACCATATTCCCAGCCTCAGTCTATTCCACAGAACTCCTCCTGTACCTGAACTACGTGACTCTGTTTTCTATTGGACAGAAACTACAACAAATGTATCCACACTAAACTTGAAAATATATGTGAACTTGGCAGCATTTTGATACTGGGTCATTGATGCCACTATCTCTTACATGTTGTTCGGTATTTCATTACTTTGTGGTCTGTGCTAAAACATGCTGTTACGAATATCTGTTGGTTGGAAGGGTCAGAGTAAGTAGAAACCACTTGTATAAGACTGTTTATCTTAAGTGATGCACAGGTGAATAGTACTTAAAACTGAAGGGGTCATTTTTCTGCAGTTAATACTTGAATTTATGCTTTTGTGCCTCAGATTGGTTTTCCCTCCCAAGCACTAATCTTGTGTTCAGCACTAAACAATCCTTGACTTTCTGAGTGTTGAAATGTCTTATCTCCAGGGAGTGAGATAAGGGGAGGGGGAGAAATGAGCTAATTGTAATGGAGCTGTTCTTTTTCCTAATATCCAGTAACTAGGAGCTGCACAAAGAAGTTGTCCAGTTGAATTCTACTCTTTACTCCCTTTATTTGCTTTAAGCATACAAATATTGGTTGATGGGGGTCTGCAGGCAGTAGGGAATGAGCAGTGCCTACAATAATTTATGCATTTTTCAGTGAACAAAAAGTTAAATATGAAGGCAGGATTGTGGCCTGGGGTTGTGTTGCCTGCCAGTGGAAAAGCAGCTTAGGGCCAGCAGACTGTGCATTGCTGTTTCTATCTGGAGTAGCTGAAATGGTTTTCATTCCCCTAAACACCTTTAAGAGCAGTTAATCTAGGAGTTTATCTGGTTTTTTGCCTTATGCCTCTTTCTCTTCTAGAGCAGCTAGTAGTTATTTAGGGAGAGCATGTTCAGCTCCCATGATCCACTTGGTTGTCTCAGAAAAAAAAAAAATCTGCAATTTAATTTACTCCCCTTTTTCCTTTCGGACAGACAGCAAGATTTCAGAAAGGGGCCCTGACCTTATTTTCATTGATCAGTCTGCAGCCTGACCCAAATGTGGGCCTGGGCTGTCAGGTTTTTGTCTGCTGGTGCAGTCTGTTAAGTGTGCAGAATACACATTTGAAACAGCTCTCCATCAGAGTGTACTGAATGGGACACAACAGGCTTTGAGGAGCTGGTTGCCACAGCTGTTTTTTCCAATTCAGCAGAAGCCATATTTATTTGTATGTTTGAGCAAAAATCTTAGGTACTTCTGTCTCAAATATTTGATGATATTGGGGTAGAACATAGCTTTAAACTCTGAGCAGGATTCTTGCAGTGGGATGCAGTTATTTTATTAGTCATAGTAATACCTACTTGTGCATAAACTCACAGAAGTCCTTCTGCCAAAAGTTACTAGTATTAGTTATTTAGTAAGCTTTTCAGACATCTGTTTTAGCCAATGTAGGTGCAGCCTTTTAGTGGGAACTACTCTTGGTTTTGGTAAGCTGTTGTTTCAGTTATAAAAATAGAGTTTGGGAAAACAAACGCCTTGCTGGTAGAAACTTGGGGTGGGCTCAATGTCTCAAGGAATGTTATTACAAAATAATTTGCGAGACTCCGCTGATATTCTGGATCAAGCAGGAACTGTCTGAGAAGATGCCAGAGAATTTCTGGTTGAGCTGTTGAGCTATTGATCAGATAATGCAATCAAAGTGTTTTGTTTTGGTTTCTCTTCACAGGCCCTTGCAGCCAATGCTGGGACAGGGTTTGCGGTGGCAGAGCCTCAAATTGCCATGTTCTGTGGGAAGCTAAATATGCATGTGAACATCCAGACTGGGAAATGGGAGCCTGACACTTCTGGGACCAAGAGCTGCTTTGGAAGAAAGGAGGAGATTCTGCAATACTGCCAGGAGGTGAGATTTTCTGTGTAATCCCAACTCTTCACTGCTGTGAAGGAATTGGATTCCAATTTAGCTGCTCAGTAGCAAGTTAACTCTGCAGGAGATGAGCTTGCTTTTGCCTAGTCCAATTCCCTGCATTGTTCTGCTGAGCTATTGCCCAGGAAGAGCAGGGAGGACACTGCAGTGGGATGTAGAAGCTACCTCAGATCAGCTCACACTGCCACAGAAGGTCCTTGGCCTGTAAGTCAGAGATATCTTCATCTATGTTTGCACGGCTTTACCCAAATGCTTTGCCCCTGAGCTGGTTAACCAGCATCTGCTCCCTGTTGTGTAAAATGGAACCTGACACCTATTCTAGTTAGAATGTGGCTGTGCTGTTCTCAGTGATGTGTTCAGATCAGACAGAATATTAGAAAAATATTTCAATCAAATTTTGATAGTATTTTTAAGCTCTTTATACTTCATTGCAAAAGTTATAATCTTCTTCCAGTGTGTTCCAGATATACTGTAACGTATTGGCCTTGTCCAGTGTCTTTAATTGCTCCTCTGAGGTGACAGGCACATAAAACACCACAAGGAATGTGTATTTTTTTTAATGGGAAAGCAACAGAATGTACTATCCCTTGACTGGAAAACTTTTTAAACTGGTTTACAAGGCTAATATAACTGGGGCTGCGTTTGGTTCACGTAGTAGAGGCCTAAATATAAGGCAGTGTCTGGACTTGAGAACTTGAGCAGGGCATAAGGATCAAATTAATATATTGTAAATGGACCAGGCATGAGGAAACCTGAGGAGGTGGGTGCATAGCTTGACAAGTGATGAGAGAGCCTGAAGATGTTACTAAACCCTATTTGTTGGTGATTGCTGTTCTAGGGGGTATTCTGCTGCTCCAGAAAGAAATAACTACATCTCCTCCAAACCCTAATACCCAAATGCTCCTCCTCCAGTGCTGTGCACATCCAGACCTTTCAGCTTAGTGCCAATGAGGACTCTTGCTGTGATCTGGCTTTCTCCTGCCTCAAAGCAGTGGCATATCCATTTCTGAAGCCCTGTGTGGCAGATATTTGGAGCTTTTTTATGTCTCCAGCTGTCCTAAGCTTGATGCAGAGGAGAGTGTGTGTGCAAACTCCATCTTGTTCCTGTGTAGAGAATCAGCCTCACTACTCTGGTAGGAGCCACTCTGCACATTCTCTGTCCTTTCTGGAGAGAAACCTCTGTGTGTGTGCTGTTCCCCAGATGTACCCAGACCTTCAGATTACCAACGTGGTGGAAGCCAACCAGCCCGTCAGCATCGACAGCTGGTGCAAGCGTGGGAAGAAGCAATGCAAGGACCACACTCACATTGTCGTGCCCTACAAGTGCCTGGGTGAGTGTGTGCTGGGTGTGCTGTGCATTCCCGTGGGAGAAGCAAGGAATTGCCTCCCGGATTCTTACAGAGAAAACAGCTCGGTTTGTAAGACCTCTCTTGTATAAGGTTGTCATTTCCACATTGAACTTCCACTGAAACGTTTTTCTTTCCATAAGGTGGAACTCTGCTTTTCTGGAGCAGATCGACAGCTTGGTAACAGCTGTGGTGGAATAATGGTGCCTGGAGTGAAAAACAAATACTCATTCTCTGCAACTGCCATAAAAACCTGAAGGCTATTGTATCTGAGTATCACAAAGACATTGGGATTTTATACTTTGATCTTATTTTTGTGAAGCTTTAATATTTTGTTGCCTTGGAGACTTAAATGCTCAGTGTGCTCAGGCTTCCTGCTTGGTCTTGGCAAGAGATCTCTATTCTATTTCAATGACTATATTTAAACTTTGCTGTTTCAAAGAGGCCCTGCTTCTTGCAGCTGTATCCCATGTCCCCATTTTGAACTGTGAAAGAATGAGATAAACTGTGATGGATTTCATGGTGCTTTCCAGAATTTCCCTGCCCACTGGAATCAGGCAGCACGTTTAACTGGTTAACTTGTGACTTCTGACCTGTGGGTTGTGGCTGATACTGTGCTGCCCCACGTATGTTCTTAGGAGTAAGCTTAGTCTCAGCTGGCTGACTTTCTTTTGAGTTATCCACTGGAAAAGACTTCTAAGAAGTCTTGGAAGAGTCTGATTGCTGGGAGCATTCAGTAGGAACCAGTTTTCATAATTTGTGTCCTTATCTCAGGTTAGCATGTGATTTGACAGGAGAGAACGCTAGCAAAGTAGCAGAACCATGTAGGTGCTTTGTCATTTTTGTAATGTGTTCCCCTAGACAATCATAAAGCATTTCATTAAACATAAAATTTATTGTGGACACATCCTGGGAGAAAGGTGCTTGCCTTTACAGATGTGGAAATTCAGGTTTGGGAAGCAACCAAGCCCCGCTGATCATTAGGAGAACTTCTGATGGAAATAAGGATGAAAGCAAGATCCCTGGATTTATAAGGAGTCATCACTTTTAGAAATAATGGTTCCCCAAGCCTGTTCTCCAACTGAAAAATGAGCTGATTTTACTGACACTGCCCTAAAATTTGATAAGCATTAAACTATTTATTCAGGTTTTTCATTAGTGTGTTTCACAGTGTTCATGATTTGCAAGCCTCAGCCTGTGAGGTAGCTTTGGTTTTCAGATCTGAGTTGCAAGTCTGGAGTCCATATATCTATAAAATCTCTTTGTCTTTAGCACTCCACAAATTGCTTGTTGTAAATGGATGATGTGTTTCTCTGGGATTATAGTCAAACTGTGGGACTGGGATTTTGTTCACATTCTTGGTTGTGTTTTCCTTGATACATTAATGCACTGAATACCTTGAGGTAGGATCCTGTCACCATACCCTGTTTAATCTTCTCTGCCTGCCCTCTTCCCCCCACCCCAGGAAAGTTCCGTTGTATTTCAAATGTGAAGAGAAGAACCCATGAATCTTCTGCCTTCAGCCCCTAAAACCACAGTCTCTTGGTTTTAAAGTTTGTTCAGTTTTACTTTTCTTATCAGAAGCTTTCCTGATAGAGTAGGATGAAAGATTATGAACCCAAAATTCTAACTGGCCTATTCTGAGATAAGAAAATGGGGAGAATACAACTTCTGTGTTAGTTTAAAATGTTACTAATTGCAAGGGATTATGAAGGTCATTTGATTTCATTATCTTCAGTTATCAGGTAATCTGACTCTAAACTATTTAACTTCTCTCGAGTGCATAGAAATGTCCATGAGCTTTTAAGTATCAACGCTAAGGAGCTGCAAAAAAAATTGGTCATGTAGACAATATTTAAAATATATTTTGAAAAGATGGTGTGAAAGATTGGTTGGACAAAGAATTCTGCTTTGTGGAAACACTGTGAGAAAAAGTCTTTGACTTAAAAGCTTTTCTCCAATTTTAACAAGTGATTCCTAAAGCTGCTGGTCATTTGTGCAGGGAATGCTGCTTTGAAACACTTGAGCTGAAGATCTTTTCCTGGTCTTCTCAGAGCATCTAGCTATCTCCTTATTTTAAAATTACTGAAGGCAGCATTTGAATCTGCAAGAAAGAAAGAAAAAACAACTTGGAGAAAATTTTCAGCTTGGAGAAAATTTCACGTTTGGATTCCAGTGGCAGTGTATGCTGGGACTTCTGGGCTAAGAACAGGAAGTGATGCTCATTTAATTCTGTTCCTTACTTCACATGTGTTGGTACCAAACTGAATGGTGGTGGAAATTTAGGCTAAATAGTTTTTAAGTCCAACTAAAGCAGAGTCTGTACAGCAGAGTGATTCTCTCTCTCCCATCTTCCTCAAAAGCAAAAGTCTGGGTTTGGCACAAAGATAGTGCCAAAGCTTCCTCGTGCTGGTGAGGTTGTGGTTATCTAGATATTGGAATGCATGTATTTGCTGACTCTGATTGTACTTTGATATTTAGACTGTATTGTTTTTATTTTCCAGCCCTCTGTGTTTTGGTTAGGACAGTGAATGTGCTGCAGTTGATCTTGAATTAAACCATCTGGAAATAAAACAAAATAAAACCAAACAAGACTTGCTCAGATACTGAAAACATAGATAATACTCTCAGCATATAAAAATTTCCAGGCTGTTACAGCAGCAGACAGTATGAAGGAACTTTGGTATGATGCAACTCATGTGGAAATAGGTGATTAAGTGGTTTGAAACTTCCAAGTGCAAACACAATCTTCGCAAAGATTTGAGTGAAATCTCTTCAGTCAGTCCTTTCATAGAAGAGCAACTATTTATTAACTTGTACTGTAAACTCTGCCTTCAGCTTTAGGGGTCAGCAGGATCACCCCGTGCTCCTGGTTTTACCTTAGAATCTCTGAGGCTCTGTTTTTCTTTAGATTCTCAGATAATTTTCAGAGCTGTTGTGACTTGTCTCCTTTAAGAATATACCAAGCCCTCGAGGCACATGCAGAGTGCACTTTGGGGGAGTTCTGATGGAGGCTTTATTTGCTGTTGGAAGCTGGACAAGTGTGAACTGTGACCATTGTGTTTTTCAGTGGGTGAGTTTGTAAGCGATGTCCTCCTGGTTCCTGAGAAATGCCGTTTCTTCCACAAGGAGCGCATGGATGTGTGTGAAAGCCACCAGCACTGGCACACTGTGGCAAAGGAGGTAATGGAGCCGCTGGGACAGGAATGTTTATTCTGGATCTGTCCACTTGGTGGTTGTAGTGTTGGAGCATAGCAGTGTTTCTCTCTGGGTTGCTATTCCCATGTTTCAGTCAATGAACTGAGGCAGACAGCAAGGAAATAAAAATATAAAAGCACTCAAGTGACTTAAAAAACCTGTGTAGCCAGTTGGGTTGTCATTCATTATAAGGTGTCCTAAATAGCTTATCCATGTCATAGAGCTAGGAATTGAAATCAGCTCTCTGGGTTACTGCTTGAACCTCTTTCTTTTCTCTTTCCAGAGAGATACAGTGGGCACAGGATAGTTCCTATTTTTCTTGCACATTTTGCTTTAATGTACCTGCTGCTGCTGGGAATATGGTTGGGAGGGCTTGCCTGGGACCAGTCTGAGTTTCGTTGAGGGCTGATTAGTGGAGGTTTTACATAAGAGATGGATTATATTCTCAGAAAAAATCTAGCCCATGGTTTTGGGTGGGGGGGGTTGTGGTTTTTTTTTTAATCTGACTAGCTAAACTGTTGCAATAGCTTTGCACTCCCATTTGAAGCAGATCATAACAGAACGTGCATGCTAAAAAAACCAAGGTCATGACAGAATGTGCATGTTTTCCATTTTGTAGAAGCAGCAATTGTAGAAACAGCAACACAAGGACCAGTTCTTAACCAGATGAGGTTCAGGATGCTCCACTTAAAATTCCTATTTCTTTAAAATCCTGTGAGCAAAAATCGGTCTAAATAAAGCTATATTAGAGGAATTGCCTTTTAATTGAGGATAAAATTGTTAATGTCTAGAAAATTGAAAAATTGTTTGCTTTAAATGTAGTTGGAGAACTTCTACAATATTCTGCAATACAAAATGAGCAATATTTGGCTCATTTAAAATCCATGCTGTAACAAAGCAAAGCACAAAAAGGCTCTGATGAGCGTAATAAAGCTTTTCTTCATTCTTTTCTGGGCACCTCAAAGCCAAGTATTTCCTTAGCTTAAGAGAAGCGTATAGACATAATGTCTGAGCATAGTTTGCATTTGGCTTTTTCCTGAGTTATCTGATTGATTTTCATCTACAGCGTGGTAAAATAATCTTAACACAAAGTCCATTTGAGCAATTAGTCACTTGCTCCAATGTAAAGTTTAATAGGTAAAGTTTAGTGAAATGGCCAGCCCAGAAAAGCAAACACCCTTTCTGGTTCTTTCAAGTGTTCCCCCTTGAGTTGGCACAAAATGTTTAGGTTTTTTTCCTGAACTTTGCCAGGCTAACAAACCAGCAGTTGTTGGGGCTGGGGTGTGAAACATTAACACCAGGAAGTACTGGATGGTTCTGAATCTGGGACTTTTCTGGAGATTTTTTTTTACACTACAAGTTTCAAATACATTTTCCTTTGATGTTTAGATTTAGGTCATATGTTGCTGTTGTTTTTGCCGTAAAATTTAAATGATTCTTGAGATCTCTAATAGGCAAACTTGAGCTTTATCGAAAGGAAGAGCACAATGCTAAACTGACATGAATGGGCACCACTTTCAGGCCTGTCTGACGGAAGGGATGATTCTGCACAGCTATGGGATGCTGCTGCCCTGCGGAGTGGACCAGTTCCACGGAACAGAATATGTGTGCTGTCCTCAGCCTAAGATTGTGGATGAGGCTCTGTCCAAAGAGGATGAGGATGAGGATGAAGACTATGACCTTTACAAGAGGTAGAGTTCTTACTGGTGTAGATGTTGACAGATTTGTACATGAAGCTGCTGCTTGGGAATATTTCACACAGCAGCTCCCTTGTGGTGAGAATTGAGCAAATTTCTGTGCTTCTGTGTTTCCTAAAGGAGTGTCCTGAGCCTGAGGAGAACAAATGACTTTGCAGTGCTCCTTTTCCTGGAGGAGCTAAACACCCCCTCTCCCTTCATCCCTGCAGAGAGTTGGGGTCATTCAGCCTGGAGAAGAGATGGCTGGGAGACCTTAGAGCCCCTTCCAATGGGCTCCAGGAGAGCTGGAGAGGGTCTTTGGACAAGGGCCTGCAGGGACAGGACAAGGAGGGATGGCTTCACCCTGCCAGAAGGCAGGGATAGATGAATATTGGGAAAAAATCCTACTCTGTGAGGGTGGGGAGGCCCTGGCACAAGCTGCCCAGAGCAGCTGTGGCTGCCCCTGGATCCCTGGAAGTGTCCAAGGCCAGCTTGGACAAAGCTTGGAGCAACCTGGGATAGTGGGAGGTGTCCCTGCCCATGGCAGGGGGTGGAACAAGATGGGCTTTAAGGTCCTTTCCAACCCAAACCATTCTGGGATTCTACAGTAAGAACCTGCCCCAAGGGTAGAGTTCCACTTACTGAAAAATGGAAAGAGGCCACATGAAGCCAGAGCCGTGGAGAAGCTTTGCCTGCAGCAGCAGGGGTATCTGTTATGACCAATGTCCCATTGCTGTGGGTGATGGGCTAATGAATAGTTAGTACACTTATTTTTCCAATTTCTGGTGTTTCTAGGACAGATGGAAAGAGAATCATTATTTTAGTGCATCCAGGTGATTAGCCTTAACTTTACCCCCTAACTTATCTGTATCCCTCCAGTGAGTTCCCTACAGAGGCAGGTGTAGAAGACTTCACAGGAACAGCTGTGGAGGAAGATGAGGATGAGGATGAGGATGATGAAGGGGAAGAGGAGGAGGATGTGGTGGAAGACCGTGATTACTACTATGACAGCTACAAGGTTGACGACTACAATGAAGAGACCCCCACAGAGCCCAGCAGCGACAAGGCTGTGGCCGAAAAAGAAGTGAGCAGTGACATGAAATGTAAGACACATTCCTGTTCACAGGCCTCCTTCTCCCTTGAGATTGTTCCTGTTGTCTGTCAGTTAGTGATGGGGTTTTGATCAAGTCAATAAATGCCACTTGGAAGTTTTATTTGCCAGATAAGTTAGCAAACAGAGGAAAGCTGATGATGCTTATGTTTCAAGTATTGAAATTAACTCTCTAGAGCATGGGCCATATGTTTCTAGATAAGCAGCAGTTCTGCTGGCAGGAAGCCCAGTGTTCGGCATGTTGAACAAGCACCTCCATGAAGGTGCAGTGATGAGTCAGAAAAGCCATATCTGCAAATTTTGGAGAAACCTTCAAGGGACATTTGGGGTACACTGTAAATTTAAAATCTGGTCATTTATATCAAAATGAGGAAGTTAAAAGTGGTGGGCCATACTCTGCAGAGGTGCCATGTGGTCATTTAAGGGTGATGAACATCCTTGGTGCTGCCTTTGCATAAACACTTCCACAGGAGAAAGTCAGCCAGCACACCCGGGCCAACTTTATTATATGTTGAGATGTACTTTCTGCAGTAGTAGACTCTACTGTGCTGGTGACAGCTTTTGTTGAATGGTAGGTGCCCTTACAGAGGGCTGATGGTGTGGTGCCTTAGCATTATGTGATGCCCTACACTTTGCATATAGAAGTGTCTGCAGAGGAGGGAGGAGCAGAGAGGGAATGAAATTCAATTAGCTACAGATCACTGAATCATTACCAGCAGTTCTCGCATCTTTTTGGTAAAATGCCAGCATGCTGCAGATAATTTTCCTTGCTGAAATGAAGCTTATCACATGTGTGTATAGGGCTGTTACAGATGTGCAGGTGTTGTAAGAGGCTTGGAGAAATATGATTGGGGTGTCTGTGTTGGGGGTGCACAGTCTTTTTTCCCTGAAGTACCAGGAGCAGTTGCTAATTTATACACTGTATCTGCTCTCTTGCCTCAAAACAGCCCAGCTGCTATTGCTGGCTTACCATGAAGCATTCCCTGTGCCATGGATGCATGGAGTTTTAATATTTGGTGTATAGGTGTTTCAAACCTAAAACCTCAGTGTCTGAGGCTGGCACTCATTCCCTTTGTTTAGTCTGCTTTTTCACTCACTTCTACACCTCCCCTGTAAGATGTAGAGTGTCTGTCCAGGCAGAGTGCAGTGAGCAGGACATCCTTGGATGCTTTAAGCAGCCCTAATGGACTGGCTTTCCATGCTGTTGGCTTTATAGAGTGGAGGCTCTCCCACTGGGGCACCTGGGCATAACGGTGTGGCATCAGGAGAACAGATTCCTGCTGTCCCAGCCCCTGGCTCTGGAGAAATCTCTCACAGATGAGAGGTCCATGTAGAGACAGAGTGAGCTGCTTAGCTATCTCCAGAGCACTACATGCAGGCATCTCCCTGAACAGCTTGTGATGGATGCTTTGGAGTATTAAACCCTGCAAAACTGACAGAAGCCCTTGGGTCAGTGCAGCAGTGATGCTGAGCCCGGTGCCTCAGAGGAAGGGGTGAAGAAGAACCACCTCTGCATCATGTAAATTGCTCGGCAAGGCATGTGCTCCTCACCAGCTCATGTTCTCACCCGTCTCCACACAGCTGTCTGCTCCCAGGAGGCCATGACAGGGCCCTGCCGGGCTGTGATGCCTCGTTGGTACTTCGATCCTAACAAGAGAAAATGCATTCGCTTTATATATGGAGGCTGCGGAGGCAACAGGAACAATTTTGAGTCAGAGGAGTATTGTATGGCTGTGTGTAAAAAGATGAGTAAGTCCTGCCTCCCACTGGCCTTTTGCAGCTGGCCACTGTCTGTCTGGTGTGTGGTGTCTCCTCCTCCTTGCCTTGGGCAATAGAGGACTTGTCTGTAGCTTATCCCTTTGGTTCTGATGTCTGTCCCTTTGCAGCAGTCTCCTCCTGTTTCCGCTTCCCTAGGTTCATAGGGTGATTGTTCTTGGGAAAAGTGGCTCTCACCATAGGCTGTCTGTGCTCCCTGGTGACTTGCAGCTCTCGCTGAAGGCTCAGCTGTCCTCTTCCAGATCTGTAGCAGGGACCAGGGGCTGTGTCTGACCTCTTGCTTAACTAGTTTTTTAATCAAAATATACGTAAGGAAGTCCTTGTTTTCCACCATCGTGTTACCATGCGTATGTTTGACAGTAGGTCCTGAAAAGCAGGCTGCTGTTCTCCTGGTAGTAGACATTTTCTTGCTATTTTAATTTTGGGAAATACCAGACAAATAGTACAGAATTCAGATTCCCATTTTCAGCTTGGTATGGAATACGAATCACAGCTCAATCCCTGTGTTTTTGAGTGCTTAAGGTTTTTGGCACCAATTTCAACTGGCTTTTATGTCAGATGATAGAACTACCAAAAACATTTTAACCTGCTTATTAATCTTATTGTTGAACTCCAGCACTTCCACTTCAGCTACCATTAAAGCCTTTTGAAAGGCTTTTTGTGTTATCTGGGGCTTGGCAGCCTTACTATACAGCCATAATCCTGTTTACAAAATGTGCTTCATGCAAGTGCTTTAGATTAGGCTGATATAACTGAGGTGGTGGCAGAGAAGACATGGATGTCAGGAGCTTTTTGTACAAAAGTTTGTCCTGTTACAGAAGGATTTGGTTCTGGGTAGAGAGTTCTCTGTGTTGAAGCCTGGTTCAGAAATGCCAAGAGCAGGCCCAGAATACAGGACTGATGTGACATTGTCCCTTGCATGCAACAAAAATAGTGCCTGTGTTGTATGTTGTTATTATTTTCCCCTAGTTAGAGGGAAGGGTGGTGGATGCAGGGCATGCTAAACTCTTACCCTGTTTTCATGCTGAAGTGCCAGGTAATTTTTTTCTAGAAGCATGCTGTCTTTGGTAGTTTTTTTCACCCAAATAACTAACACGGATGCGAGGTTGCCTTAACTGTCCCTTTGTGCCCTCTGTCAGGCAAAGCGCAACAACAGCGCATCATGTTTGCCACAGGTCTTTCAGAAAGGCTCTGGGATGTGTAGTTCCTAAAACTGTAGCACAGAAGCATGTTCAGAACTTCCTTAACTGCAGTATGTGGAATACAGAGCCCCTGATGTGGATTCTGCAGATGCTTGAAGTTTATCAGTTCCGAAATTTTGTTTCTCCCCTTGTCGAATTTGGATGTCTTGAAGTTGCAAACTGTCCAGTGTATTGGACAAGTCACTTTGTCACACTGAGCCTCCTTCTGTTGCTGTCTTGTCTAATATCATTGCCTGTAAGTCCTGCATGGTACATCTGGTAGGGAAGGTAGTTTTGAAGTGTAAAATACAGGTTTTGTGCAGGTGTATTGTCAAGCTCCGTAATCATATTAATAATGTCTGGAGCCAGCTTGTCAGTGAACAGCTAATGCACAGAATGTCACTTAGACCATCCAAAGCCAATGTGAAAGGGAAGGGAAAAGGAGTTCTTTATCCTGCTATGCCATACACTGTGTTTCTGGAGCTGAGTGCTGCTCACCTCAGCACTGAGCTGGCCAAACAGTGCTGGGACACATGGTCATCACTGCCTTTTGGGCTGATGGAGCTGATGTTGGACAGAAAATTGGCACTGTAAAGATTCCAAAATGGACTCTGGAAGGTGATGGTTCAGTAGGCTCAGCTTGCCAGACTATTTATTAGGCAGGCATGGAGATTCCTCTCCCTGCCCTCCACAATCCAGGATCGTGGGTTTCCAGCACTCTGATTACCTTTCTTTCTTCATTCAGTGCCGACAGATGATGTGGATGTCTACTTTGAAACCCCTGCTGATGACAATGAGCATGCCCGCTTCCAGAAGGCCAAGGAGCAACTGGAGGTCAGGCACCACAACCGCATGGACCGGGTGAGTGTCAGCCTTCAGGCTTTGTGCTGTGCAGTTGTTCATGTGTGGGGTTGCTGCCCCTGTTTTACTGGAAAAATTGGTGGTGAAGTGGCTTGCTTTCCAATTTCCAGCCCTTCTGTATGTTTCTTTCAGTATGACCACACCATAGCAGTCAGATTTTTATTTCTCCAGTGTTGAGAGAGAGGAATTAGATTAGATGCTGGGAAGAAATTCTTTACTAAGAGGGTGTTGAAGCCCTGGCACAGGTTGTCCAGAGAGGTTGTGTATTCCCCCCCTACCTGGAAGTGTTTAAGGCTAGCTTGGACAGGGCTTGGAGCCATCTGGTCTAGTAGAAGGTGTCCTTGCCCATGGCAGGGGGTGAAACAAGATGAGCTTTGAGGTCCCTTCCAGCCCAAACCCTTCTGGGATTCTGTGAAGCTTGGCTTGTTGCTCAGAGGGATTAAGTGCTAGGTTTAAACCCCACAACAGCTCTTTTGTGCCTTCAAAACCCAGCCAAGCTGTGCTAGGATCTGCCTGTGAAGGCAAATCAGCTCATAAAGATCAGATTTAAATCTATGTCTTGTTCATGTGTTCTGTTCTTTTCCTGTCCAGGTGAAAAAGGAATGGGAGGAAGCAGAGCACCAGGCTGTAAATCTCCCCAAGGCAGAAAGGCAGACTCTGATCCAGGTAAGAGTGGAAGGACCTAAAGAGGAAAGTTAGCGAGAGAGATTGCACTATTCGGGGCCAAAAAGATAACTGAGATGCAAGAACAGCCTTCCTGTTCTGTCAACAGCTGCCTTTTAGAGGAGGTTTGATTCAATTGCTTGCTTTGTTCTTAAAGCTGGAGATGATCTGATACTATGCCAGGTCCTTTCCTAGGCACACTAGTAGAAAGTGATCTTGCCCCTCAAGCGTAGCAACAGCAGAGCCAAATTGTAATTCCAGACCTTTGGCCTGTTTTGCACTAACCATTGGCCTCAGAGCCTGGTTCAGAGTCAGCCCTGGCTCTCTGGACACACATTTCCTGCCTGGGCAGACTTAGTGAAAACTGCTTAGACAGCAGATAAAGCTGGTTTGCTGACAAAATGCCAATCTTGTTCCTTGTGAGGAGAGTTCAGTTGGACTGTGAAGTTAATCAGGGGTATTCGCAGTGTGGGATCATTAGGGGAAGGCTCTTCTGGCAGTTACAACTCTGTGAATTTCTTTCAAGCCAATAAAACTAAGTGACTGACTCCAGCTTTTAAGCCCACTTTGGATTTTATCCTGGAACACAGTTTTCTCTCTGCATTTTTTAATATAAATCACTGTTTGGAACTATGTGCAGATCCAAGAATTTGTCGTTATTTCTGTTGAAACCTAACACTAAGACTGTTCTGGTTGGTTAGGAGATGAGAGTTACGACCTTTCTAAAAGAATACAGAGAGATTTGACCTGAAGGTGTGTGCTGATGGAAAATTCCCTATGCAATACCTTTGTAAACTTTTGCAAATTCGAATTAATGGCTCCAGGCTGAAGGGATCAATCCTGTTTTCATATTGCAGGGTCAAGGGAAAGAGTTAATATTGTGCCAGTTGTTCAGCACAGCCTGGATCTCCCAACCCTAACATGATCTTTATGTGTGAGGTAATTTTCCCTCTTCAGACCTTTGAAATGGCTTCTGAGGGAAGTTTGGAAGGCAAATTGTCACTATGGAATTTGCAGAGATGAAATCTGCATCAGCATTTCTCCATGCCTTTCTCTCCTAACTGTAAATGGGTTGGACATGGAGTTTGACAGTCTTTGTTAGTTCTAAGGAATTACAGGAATTATTGATCACACAGTGCATTTCACACAGATTACTTTCTTTGTTCTAGCACTTCCAGGCCATGGTGAAATCTCTGGAGAAAGAAGCAGCAAGTGAGAAGCAGCAGCTGGTGGAGACTCACCTCGCTCGTGTGGAAGCCATGCTGAACGATCGCCGTCGCATTGCCCTAGAGAACTACCTGGCTGCCCTGCAGGCTGACCCACCACGTGTGAGTTTCTTTCCTACACATTTTTCCAGTAGGATAGCACTGGATAGGATGGAAGATGGAAATGTCTTGGTGAGAAGATTGCCTGTGACTTGCAGAAACTGGGAATTGGTTCTGCATTCTGCATTGTGAGATTTGGTGCTGCAGACTTAGCAGTGGGTCTGTAATTGACTCTCTCTCCTTCCTGCGTGGGGAGAAAACCCTGTGCTTTGTTTGGTGTCCATAAGGCACAGTTCGTAAGGTATGGTGTTATGAGTCAAACAGACTTAAAATTAAGTGTTCCAAGTCAAACAGGGTTAATTTTTAAAAAAAAAAACTAGGGGGTGAGTGCAGGTGACAGATTTATCCAGCACCAAAGTAAGTTCACACCTGAAGTGCTGTTTGCAGCTGTGGGTTTGGATTGACTCCAGTGGTTTGAGCTGTTCCCTGCTCCCATTCCACAGCCCCACCGCATCCTGCAGGCCCTGAAGCGCTATGTCCGTGCCGAGAACAAGGACCGGCTGCACACCATCCGCCACTACCAGCACGTCCTGGCGGTGGATCCGGAGAAGGCCGCGCAGATGAAATCCCAGGTATTAGCAGATTTCTGTCAAGGGAGCCATTGTTGCCCAGCCGTGACTGTTGGAGGCTCTGGAAGCTGTGTGTTGCTGGGTACTACTGCAACTTCATCCTTGTGGAGCTCTCCCTCTCTCCTGTGCTTATTTCCTGTCACCAGATACATTTCCTGCATGCTTTTCCATGGTGCCTGACTCAGTGTTAAAAATTGAAACTCTGATTTATACGTTGTTGGTCACAGTGACAAGTTGAGGGGTTTGCAACTAGGTCAGTATCCATTCTATGATTCCTTTTATCAAGCGCTCCTGAAATTACTTGCTGGGGACTTGGTTATCTTGAACAGACTTCCTCACTTCTTCCAAGTGTCTATGTATTTCTTTCCTTAGGCTTGTTCTTCCTAGTGCGTGTGTTTGGGGCTTGTGGGAATTCTCTCATGCCTCTGCAGAGTTATTGCTGGGTTTCTAAAGCATAATTCATAACCCTTTCCAAGCACTTGATCATTGTTGCTAACTTTATGAGAAATTCTGGTTTTGATGAGTTTATATTGTACCATTGCACTGTATTTTACTTCTGAACAGCCAGAAAACCCTTTTCCTCCTTCTGGGTAGTGTATGTGAATGTGCTGCTTCAAACCTGACCATTGTACTTTTAAGAATACTTGCAGATGCTCCACAAATCTTTGGAATGATGTCCTGATTTCATTTCAAAACATTTTCACTTGTCTTAAAATGGTGAAAGATGTGCTGAAAGGCCAAACTGATTCAAAACTCAAGTCATGAATGGCCTGTTTGGAAGGGTGTGCCCTTTCTCAGGTTCAGAGAGAACTCACTGTCCAGTTGCAGCTTTAGGAATGTTTTCCTAGTCCCAATTTGTGCCTGGTATGCTGCTTTGTAGTATCTTTGAATTCTGAAATGCACAAAAGATAAGCAAAAAGAAGAAAGAATGGAGAACTGCAGGGAGACAGTGCAGTGGAGCACATCCAAGAGGAAAAAATAGGCACTCAGGAAAAAAGGCATAAAAAACTGTATAACCAGGAGGTGGAAATACCCTGGGTTAAGGGTAGGACAGGGACTGAAGCCTGTTGCTGTCACCTCTGGTGATGGGCAGAGTGGTGTCACAATGATTTTCCAGAAGGAAGCCTCACACTGGGCAGTGACAGATCCCATGGACTCCACCTTGTTTCTTGGTGCTGGCAGGGTCTCCTGTGGGTTGTCTCCCACTGCCTGTGGAATTCTTGTTAAGCGGCACATACCCTGGAGGAGTGGTAGCAGCTGTGATGGTCATGATGGTGCTTGGCTCTCCATGTGGAATTTGTGGTCTCATTTTCAGAGACATGCCAAGCACAGCCCAGCCCAGAGCTTTGTTCTACTGCTGTCACAGCTCAGGAGGGAGTGTGTGAACTGTGCTCTTAAGCTAAACCCTAAGCAGTCCTTAATTCATTCTGAAGGCTGCAGTGTGAACAAATCGACATGCAAGGGATGTGGGTGGTGCAGTTCAATTTCTATTCCCTTTACTTTCCAGATGCACTTTAAGCTCCTCAGTCGATTCCCTTGATTGACAAGCTGCCACATGCAAAATTAGATTGTTTTCATCCTTGCCCTTTAAGGTCAGGCACACATCAGACTGTAAAACAGGTCCATCTGACTCTCAGGCTTTTTGCAATGTTTGGCCATCCATCCATAATATAAATGTTTTCCTTGGTCTCCATGATCCCTGATTATGCAGCACCCTCTTCAGGTCAGGCCTGACTTCACCTCTGGATTTAATGTGCTTGGGAGGAGTGATTTGAGTTTGCCTCGAGCTTGAATGTATTTCTCAAGGGAAGGGAGGGCACTGCTGCCAGTGAGTGGGTGTAGGACAAATGTAACGCCAATTGGTTTGAAAGCACCTTTGTTCTGAAACCAGAGCTGATAAAGTACCCTGTCTGCTCCTTTTGCCTGTATCTTTTCTACCAGTCAGGAATGATAATCCATTTAATAAAACACTCACTTGTAGCTGCTGCAGGACATGAATTACGGCTGTGTTGGGCATATGGGAAATACCACCTTTGGTGGCACTTTGGTGTTTCTAGTGGAGAGCTTGTTACAGTGAGAGTCAGCTGAATCCTCTCTCTCACTCCCAGCATTTCCCAGACTCCTGAGAGCCCCATGTACAGGCGGCCAGTTCCAGTGAGGCGTGTGAGCATTGCTCGGAGAATTGGATTGGATGGATCTGTGTCCGCTATTGCCTGCCATGGCAGATCCACCACTAATAGATATTTTATTGAGCAAGGAAAGAACTGGTACCATGAAGTGACTGACAGTCTTTGCCTACTTCAACACACTCTTGTACATCTGCAGGTGATGACACATCTTCATGTGATTGAGGAGCGGATGAATCAAAGCTTGTCTCTGCTCTACAAGGTTCCATATGTGGCTGAAGAAATCCAGGATGAGATCGGTGAGTGTGTGTGCCAGCCCATGTGCTGCTGTGATAAGACTCCAAGTTTTTATATCCAGTGAGCTCCCAAAAGATTGCTCTCCTTCAAGGGGGTGCCCTTGACAACAAGCACATGGCTTGGACTCAGGGAAGATACTCTCTGGATGCTAAAAATAGCCAATCAGGATAGCTTATTCCCAAGAATTTTCACTGTCCATTTAAAAGAAAAATCAACAGTGTTCAGAATAGCAAAGCTGTCTCTTTAAGGGAGATGAAAAAGGTCTATAAAAGGACCCCAGATGCTTTCTCCCCTTACAGTTTAATCCCATCTTGCCAAAACCTCTTGCTACGTCAAACCTCTTGGCTCTTATTTGAGTGTATTTCTAACCAACGCCTTTACTGAGAATTCCAGATGAGATATGCAAGATAAAGTAACCTGGTGGCCCTGAGCAGTGTTCCCCTGCAGCCCTGCCTCAGCCTGGTTCAGACCATCTGGCCCTCTCAGTCCCTGCCAGGTTTTGTGCAGTTTGTGTAATAATTCCTCTTATTCCTTTCAGATGAGCTGCTTCAGGAGCAGCGTGCAGATATGGATCAGTTCACATCCTCCATTTCTGAGTCCCAGGTGGATGTCAGAGTGAGCTCTGAGGAGAGTGAAGAAATTCCCCTGGATGGCAAACCTTTCCGCCCATTCCAGGTGAAAACCTTCCCAGCCTTGCCTGAAAGTGAAGGTATGTGGAACTGAACATTGGGTTCAGTGGTGGTTTTCCTTAGCCTGTAGGCTCAGCTCGAAGAGAGAGAGCTCCATCCCTTTGTGTGATTTAAAGCAGTCAGTCTGACAGGACCCCTTACTCACTGGAGAAGCAGTGCTGCAAGTAATGTCCACTGAGCTGCTCTCTTGATTTTCTGATTCTTCTCTTTGCAAAGTTATCCTCTCTCTTTTCATTTTGCAGCAAGTGTTAAGTTTTTATGGTGTGGCTTGACTCTGGAATTAATTTTCAATCTTCAACAAAAAAACACTCTCATGTGACGCTAAAAATCTTTGTGCTGTAACCTGCTGAAGGGCTGCAGGAATTCCCTTTCTTTCTTTTTAATACATATATCTATTTTTTTGTATCATTGGGTGTTGACAGCTGGTGTGTGCGTGTGTATTTATTTTAAAAACGCTTGAACAGCGTCCTGAGCTTAAAGCTGTAGACTAAAAGCTTTTCCCAGGGTCTGAGTCAGAAATCATGCACAAGCCTTTTTTCCTTTCTCTCTTAATCTCCTTTCTCTGCTATTTTTGTTTTTGTTTTCCCTCCTGCTAGATCCTCAGCCGGATTTGTACCATCCAATGAAAAAAGGTTGGTTCTAAGCTGCTCCCTCACAGTGCTTTCAATCACTCTCCTACCTCCTCAGTGTGTTTGATAGTTTCATTTTAGTTCCATACTCACCTTGATTTTCATTTCCCTGCTCTCACTTAGTACCATTCAGTTTTGCTTATTTAGGCCTTGTGTTAAAGAAGCCAGGTAGTCTGGGCATCTGATTTTTTGTGTGTTCCTCCCTGATGGGCTCACAAGGGTCTCAGAGTGCCCGGAGTGGCTCTTAGCGCTTGGGAAATGTGGCCTTGGTCAGTGTCTGCAGTGGTGCGCTGCATCTCTCCATGTGTGTCACTTCTCAGATTAAGCCCTTCCATGCTGGTGGGGAATAGTCCAGAGGGTCTTCTGCCTCCTGTGGAACCTATCCTTGATGCCCTATGATGCCACTAAACTAGGAATGAGTGTTCTTCAGGAGACAGGCTGTTTCCCATCTAAATGTCCTCATAGAGTGCAGCTAGTACAGGACAGATAAATCAGGAGATCCCTCTTCTGTTTGTGGTTTCCTTGGCATCACCTTCCCACATGTAGCATCTCTCCATACCAGCAAAGTGTGTTTGGTTTTCCAATTCTCCCTTAGCTCGGGATTAATTATGGAGTAGCTCAGTGCCTGGCTAAAAAGGGGCTTTAAGAGCAGCATAGAATTATTAGAATTAAATAATGTCTCTGTTAGTGATATGGAATCAGGGAAAGATCAGTAGAAATGGGAGACTCTTGCAAGGTAGTGCTACATGAGCTGTGTGTGGAGTAAACCCAGTGTTTTAATCTGCCTTTGGTTCCAGATATATTGTGTAGACCTCGAAGAGCAAAAGATTTTGCTAATAATGATTTCATATGAGTGCAAGTAGTTTTGTAACACAGTGAAGGCCAAATAGCTTGAAACTATATTCTCATTATCCATGTTTCTCTACAAATTAAGTCACCTTTGTCCCTCTTGTGGAACGGTGTACAGCTAATTCAGTTTGCTGATTGCTCTGGCAAGAATTGGGACAGACTTTAGTTTGATTTTTTTTTTTAATTTAATAAATTTTTGGACAACTGCTTTGTTGACTTGAAGATGATAAATTTGTGCTAGTTCTCCCTGTCTGGGTAAATGTAAGAGTCTCTGATGACCTGGGGACAATGATTGTCCTACACTTGTTCCTTCTCTCCCTTCTCTTTTCATCGAATTGCTCAAGGCCTTTGAGTTTTGGATTGGGGGGGTGGGGTGAATTTTGTGCAGGTGTGTGGTTTTGGGTTTTTTCCCCGTGGGAGGTATATAATTTAAACTGTGCCTTTGAGCTACATAGAACTGGGTCTGTTACTTGGTACAGCACCCTCAGACAAATAGCAGAGCTCAGTGCAGCAGCTGACCTCTCAGCTGTGGAGACTGTGCTGGGTTGGCTCCTGAGACTGGAGTAAAGCAACCATAAGCCAAAAGCTGGCACAGTAGTTCTGTACAAACTATTTGTGGCTGGTCACTCCTGAAAATCCCAATCATTGACTTCCATAATAGCATGACCTGCTTTGACAGTTGTGAGAAGTCAGACTGGCAGTCTTGGCCGTGCTTGGAATCTGATTACTGCCTCCAAAGAAAAATGTGATGCACTAAAACCTGAGATGCTTCATAGTGAAATGTTATTTCCGTGGCATTTTCAGGCAATGAAAGCCTGTCACTGTAAAAACTTGCCTTGGAGCCAACTAGCCTTTCCTTGCATCTAATCAAAGAACACACTGCCAATTCCAGCAGCAGTTGACAGTTGTCTTGGGCAGCTTGCAAGCTCATCAGGTGGTGCAGGGCAGGGGGTTTGCAGTCACCAGCAAAGCCTGAAGTGCTGTAGCAGAATTTCCCCCACATCGTTGGAAAGAGCCCCCTGCAGATTGGAGGCTTCACTGTCCTGCTTTTGCACTAGTCACAGGTCATCGCATTGTCCCTACCGCCAGTGGAACACTGATGTTCTCCTAACATGCTGTGCTATGTCAGGTCAGGGCAGTTTGCATCAGACTCTCCTCTTACTGATCTGGTCTATTTATAAACAGTTTGGATCAAAAGAGTTTATGCAGAGCCTTCTGTTAATTGATACTCTGCTCTTGAGCCAGTGCTGGTTTCAGCCTGGAAATGAGGTAGTAATGTTCTGGTACAAAGGCTGGTGTAGTTCTCTGCTCCTCCCTTGCCCTGGGATTTATTGTTTCTGGGCTTGTGCCAGGTACGGGACAGCAGCTCATTACAGAGCCACGCCGGGTGACCTTGGAATTCTCATTCCCGAGGCGCTTGCTGATGCGCCTGACTCCAGCAAAATGGGTGATGCTGAAAGCATTCCCTGTGTGCTGGCTCTTGGCAGAGGGATGTGTGTGCACTTCTGTCGAGGGTCACGGAGGGGTGTTGGTGACCCGGGGTGACACCTGCAGACGTCACTGCACTCAGTGTGTGTTATGCCTTGTCTGGGGCCATCTAACAGAAGCACTTAACAGTGCAGTTTGTCTGGATTGACACCTCTGCCTGATTTTGATGATGAGTCCTGTCTGCTCCTCTCATTGCCACCTCATTTCTCCTCATTAACAGCTCTCCTAATCACTTGTCACTATAGCTTGTGAGCTCCCTTCTGACACAGCAGCATGAGGACAGCTTAATACTCAGTGGTCTGTACAGTTAAACACAAAAGCCATGGCAGCTCTACAAAGAGTAGGTGACCCTTCCAAAATGTTCCTGAGGACTGATGGGCTCTTCTTGCTCTTTTGGTGCAGGTTCTGGCATGACCGAGCTGGATGGGCTGATTGGTGCTGAGGAAAAAGTGATTAACAGCAAGAACAAGGTGGATGAAAATGTGGTGAGCTCTCCACCTTTATTTTGTGAAGCTAAACTTGCTGTGGATACTAATTAACAGCAGTGGCTTGTTTCCATGTCTTGTTCCTGCTCACAGAATGTCAGTGTGTTCATTATCCATATGGTGTGGGGGAGTTGGTTTGGTGACTGTTGTAGGCTCTTAATACTGATTAGCATCAGAGGGATGGGAAGGGAAGGGATGGAGAGAGCTTCAGATCTTTGGCAGTCTGAGTCTGAGAACTCTCTGATTTAGGAGTGCTTTTCCCAAGCAGAGACCCTTTGATGTCCCTTTATTTTCCTTAGGTAGCTCACTGTCTGAACACACTGAATGCTGGTGTGTTCCATCTGTGTTCCCACTTATTTTTCATGGCAGGAAAGGTCTCACCTTCGTTTGAAGGTGAGTGACCCAGCAGGAATTGTCTCTATCCACAGTGTTAAGAATTCTCTGGGTTCTAGTGACAGCCACTTTGCCTCAGTTCCATAGGTTTAAAAAAAATTAAAAGTCAACTTTTGAGTTACCTTTCAATACTGTTTTAAAGCCACAGATTAGATGGCAGAAATGCTGGGTCCAAAGTTAGGACCTATTTTTTTATTGTTTTTTTTCTCTGGGGCTTTAGTTTGAGGTAGTCTGGAAGTAGCTAGTTGGAGTACTATGTCTGGTGGCTGTATAAGAGCTGGAGAACATCCCATGCTGTTGAGAGCAGGGGGGTGATGGTAAGTGGTCCTAAGCCTTTGCTAGTATTCATTAAAGGTCTCTTGTCTGTCTTCTCTTCCTTCTCCTCCCTGTTTTGTGTTGATCCTTCCATAAAACACTTTTGTGGCTGTTTTTAGGTAATTGATGAAACCCTTGATGTGAAGGAGATGATTTTCAATGCAGAGCGTGTTGGAGGGCTGGTGGATGAGCCGGTACGTTTGTGGGGGGCTGACAAATTCCTGAAGTTGGATTGTGATTCCCGTTTTTACTGAATTTGGGGTTTGGTGCCTGGATGCTGCTCTGAGGGCTCATGCAGAGTGAAACACAGTACAGGCCTTCTGCATAAAGATGTAAACAGTGAATACACGTTAGATACTAACCTGACTCCTACTGCAAAAGTGTTTTGTGGGATAGGGAAGTGATGTGGGCCAGTGCCTGTGCAGAAGTACTAAGTGGGGAAAGAATTTTGTGTTTGTTATCCTTTTGATGGAATATTTACAGGTGAAATATTTAAGGGTGGAATACATAGGGGTGAAACATATACACTATCTAGTGTGTAATCAGTCATATCTCGATAACACAGGTGGTCGAAGACCTCACTAGTGCCTATGATTTAGGTTTGTGTTCAGCAGTGCATCTGCCTCATTGCTCTTCCTTAGCCTTGTTTTCTTCCCTCCAGGATAATGACAACTCCCTCCGTGATGACTTCAGCTTCAGCAGCAGTGCCCTTATTGGGCTGTTGGTGATTGCTGTTGCCATAGCTACTGTTATAGTCATCAGCTTGGTAATGCTGAGGAAGAGGCAGTATGGGACCATCAGCCATGGAATTGTGGAGGTGAGGAGCAGCTCCATAACTGAGGATGAAAATAGTCAGTGTTGAGTCACATGTTGTGTGTGGGGGGTAGAGGATGGCAGGAGCTGCCAGGCCATGGGCAGTTCTGCTCCTGGCTGGGTAGGAATTAATTCTGTCCCTGCTGACACTGTTTGTTGCTTGGTGTGCAGGTGCCAGTCCCTGGTGGGTCATGCTGGCACCCGCCACTCCTTAGGTGCATTTGCTTATCACTAGGATTCAATTAGGCTTCCCGGGCTGGCTCAGGGTAGGATTTAGCAGGAAATTAGCTTTTCAGGCAATATCTTTAGCAGGGCAGTCAGTCATTCAATCCATAGCAATTTGTCCTCCGGGCTAATTGGCGATTAAAGATGTCGAGACTGGCCAAACACTGAGGAGGAGCTCCCTTCTTCCTTGCACATTTCTAATGACAACTTAATGGAGCCCAGAGAAAGCTGCTTTTCCCTTTGCCCCACCCATGCAGGAGATCGTAACAACCTCTTGAATAAGAGAAGCGGGACCCTGATTTGCAGTGTTGGCTGAGCAATGGCAGGTTTGTGAGAACATCCCCACTGGGGATTGGATGGGCAGGAGACATCAGCACTTGAACAGGCAACTCCATTAAACGAATTACCTTTTGCAGTTTACCTTTTTTCCCTGTTTACTGCTCACCTGGTATTCACTCCGTGTTTGTCTGTTGCCTCTTGTTCTGTGGAATCAATCCTGAAAGTGTCTCCTTGACCAGTACTGTGTTTTTTCCAAAGGTTGACCCGATGCTCACCCCCGAGGAGCGGCATCTGAGTAAGATGCAAAACCATGGCTATGAGAATCCCACTTACAAATACCTGGAGCAGATGCAGATATAAAAGAGATGAAGAAGATGCAACAGCCCTGACGGGAAAAGGTGTGGGGCAAAGGGCCAAAGTGGTCCAGTGTTTTGGATCAACTACTGACCAACAGTTGCTTCAAGAGGACTTCATCTTACCTTCAGAACTCCTGGATCATTAAGACTATAATTACTACTGTAGAGTTGCAATTTCCATTCTTTTAAATGGGTGAAGAAATGATAATATAACAATATGATATATAAATCTCCTTAAATGGGAAAAATGGATCTATTGCAGATATTTGACTGAGATGTAGTTTTCTTTTTTTTTTAAATAATCTCAAAAATACCAGTTCTGTTGTACTGTTGTCTGATACAAGCTCTATATATATAAAAATGGGAAATGCTGATTTTTATTTCTGATAGACCACCTGTATATTGAGAGTCATTTGTATCAGCCCACCTTGAAAAAAGGAGACAGTTGTGGCTCTTCAGTCATTTTGGCTTTTATATATAAAGCATTATTCTTTTTTTCCTTTTTTTTTTTTAAGTGAATTTCACTGCGAGTTGCAAAGAGATTAATTTAGGAATAGGAGCTATTACAGCATAAGTAAGGAAGCAATTGGGAATGGTAACTAACAAAATTCCTTATAACGAGGAAAAAAAAAAGAAAAAGGAAAAAAAAAGAAAAAACCCCATCCTCATATGCCAGTGGTGTGCATCCTGCTGCTTAGCAGCTCAGGCTCTAGGAATCAAGACTCCCTGGAGGCAAGGAGTTAAAAGGCTTCTAGCATCTCTGTTCATAGTTATTCTAGTGGAATGTTAGAACATGGTTTGTGCATACTGGGGTCTGCACATTCCCCTTTCAGATTCAGTTCTGCTCTAGAGTTGGAAGTTCTGGTATTGAATTGAAATATTCTGTTCTCAGCCAGTTTCCTTCAGTACTTACATGGCATTAACAGCCCCCTCTTGCTACTACTTTCTAATTTCCCCAGCTCTCCTGCCTCACCAGCATGGTAAGTAGTTAAGAGCCGCAGGTTTTTGAGCCTTTGCATCTCCCTGGATGATGTTTGGCCAGAAACAACAAATCACTGCAATAACCGGGACCTTGGGAGCTGACAAACACAGAGCTCTCCTATTAGCTGGGGAGGGAAGAGAGTGACACGTTGGGTAAGGGTTGCTGCCTGCTTTAAAGGAAATGGGATGCATAGGCCCCAAGAAGACCAAAAGGGGTTTTGTTCCACTCACCATCATGTCTTTGTAATGCTTGTATAGTTGGTGTTAATGCTCACGGCTTTTTTAAATCTGGAGGTTCTGGTAACCTGTGGTGTATTTTTTCTATTTTTCCTGTGACTTTATTTTTTCTTCCCCTTTCCGTGTTTCTTCCCACTATGCACAGATTTACCTGCAAACTCCTTAGTGTGGTCTGTGGGGAATGTACAAAGTTTAAACACATCAATAAACACTCTAACTTCCAGATAGTTTCTTCTCTTTATTCATGGGCTTGCTTTAATTCCCCCTCCTCCCACCATGTCCTGCCAAACCCACAAGACGTTTCCCTGACAGTGAGAAGGACTGCACAGGTATTGATGTATAACCGCGCCTTGAGTCTTTTATGGTATTTCCTGATCCTGATGACCTTTGTGGAGAGGAGGATGGGATGCTAAACCATCGCCCCAGATCCTGAATAGTGTTAAAGCAGCCACAGGTCAGGGAGAGCTGGGGCTGCTGCTCCCTCTGGCTGCTCACAGAAGGTTCTGCCATTCCCAGGCTGCAGGTAGCTGCCTGCACAGCCTGTGGGAGAGAGCAGAGCCAAGGCTCTCTGCAGTGACAAGCTGTTCCTGTCCCAGGCCATCCACCTGTACTTCCTTGGGAGCCACAGGGATGGGCCCGGCTTGCACAGCACAGGAGCCTGTGCTGGCTGTGTGCTCAGACCCACAGGCCTCAGGAATGGGGCTGGGCAGAAGGACGGCAGGAAACCTTAAAATTCGTAGATACGAGGGCATGGAAAAAGACCTCGCAGTGACACGGTTTCTGTGGATGATTTTTGTGGCTGGCCAGATCTGAAATAAGTCATAGAGCCAGGGCAGAAATCAGCTAATTATGGTTAGATTCGCTGTATCGCTGCTGCTGCTGTTGTTCTATGAGGGGAAATAACTGGTTTAAGTCTCTCTTCCAGAACACCAAAAACTAATGGCCTGTAAAGCTCAAAGCTGTCTCTGCTCCTGGGTGTCATTCCTCTCTATTCACCTTCTTTGAAGTGTGAACTCAAACACAGATTCCTCCTTTCTCTCATCTCAATGAAATGACCAAAGAGTCATTGCCACTTGAATGTCATTTTAGAGGTCAATAGACAGAATTAATTTTCCTCCGTATTGATCTGTGCAGTTCCCAATAGGTCTGGATGAAGAGAGGGAGAGGAGGAAACAAGGTTTAGCAATTTTGAACAGGAAGCACTTGCATGTCCTGTTTCTCCTTAAACATGGGCTCCTTGGTTCCACTGGAACCTCCATATTCTGGTTAAATTATTCAGACACCAAGGAAAGAGCAGATGCTGTCCTAGAAAATGCCGTCTGTTGGCTTGTCACAACTACTTGGGGAAGAGTTTTGATTTTAAACTAAATTTAATTTAAATTATGCCAAAGCATATCTGCAGCCCAAAGCCATTCTTGGACTGCACCTCAGGAATTGTAACCTACAAGAGAAACAAGTTACAGAGGCTGCAGATTGAATTCCAGAATTGAATTTGGGTATTAGATTTTTCCTTTGATAAACTCTATTAGTCCTGCAAAATAAATACATCAGGTTGGAATCAAAGTCTATTAGTTCCATGCTTTGGCACAGACTGCCAAGCACTCAGGATCGATTCTTTAGGATGGATTTTGACCACAGCTTCTGAAAAGTCATGTTGGAACTTAGCTGCTTGATGATGGATGCTAAGACGTGTTCCTGGTGATTCACCCCAAGCAGGCCCAGAGACACTTCAGAGCCGAAGTCAGAGCAGTGGGGATTTGCTTTATGCGGCGTGCTGGGTGTGGGGGATTCACTCCTCCAAACACACACACCCCGGCACTTCCAACACACCATGTTATGGGTAACATTCATGAATATTCATCACATTTCCCAGGATAGGAGTGGTTATACAAATAATTTCTCAGAAATCATTCATATCATTAGCATGTGTGCCTCACATGTGCTGTGTGTCCTGGTGGTCTTTGGGGATCTTCTCGTGATGAAAATCTGTAGTCTTCATCACAATGCACTTTTCACCTTTCTCTCTGGAGCATGTGCAGTCCTTGGTGGGTGATTCAGGGTTTCTGTGCTGGCCTCAAACAGATTCTTGTCCCTCTTGTCTTGACAAGATAAAGGGAATCCTGTTTTCCTAGGTTTAGAATTCACATATTCTGTCTCTCAATAGTTAACTTGAGTTACCTATTGACTACCTGTTTCTCACTAGTATCAGCTGTGCAAGCAAAGGGACTGATCCCAGGAAAGAGGCCAGCGGCTACTTTGGCAAAATATCAGCAGTTTCAATGCCATAAGACACTTAAATGATTCAGAGCACAGTGGAGGGTGGGGGATAAAGAAAAGTCTTAGAGAATAGGCTTTTTCACCTTTGTTAAATCCTCTTCACTGCTGTTCACTCTTGCTCGCCAAAAGCATTCTGGGACATGTCATGTGACGAGAGAAGTGCTTGTGTGATTGGCGCGTGGTCACCAGTGCGTGAGGCAGTGATTGGTTGGCGAGACGTGTGAACACTGCTTGAACAAAGACGTGATTGGATGGAAAGGCACGTGGTCAGCGGTGTCACGTGGGAAGGCAGCCAATCTGTGCTTGTCCAGCTTAAGATTAGCATATAAAAAGGCCTGGTTTTTTGCAATAAAGAGATTTTCTTTGAACCAGGAAGAAGGGAGATCGTGAGTCTTTGTTCCCCATTGCTACAGTGGAGCAGTTGGTTGGGGGAACACTGGCCAGGTGTTGTAGAGAGCTGCACTTCAGTAAAAAACCTGTGATTTTAAAGAAAAAGTGCTTTAAGAGGAGCAGCGTAGCTGTCTGGTGAGGAAACAGGATGTTTGAGAAGGGCCTTTGGGAATGCTGAGCAGAGGAAAGGCTGGGTCAGTTCTCCTGAAGCTGTTTGTAGCCATTCTCCATGGACACAGCAATGGATCTCAGACCCCTTGCGTACAGGGACAAGTGGATGGAACGTGGGTAGATTGATTTTACCAGCCTCACTTGTCTCTGATATGCAGAGCAACACTTGTGTGAAGTGTGGTTTCGATCATTCAGCCCTGGCTGACAGAAGAGATTAAAGGCGCTCATGAGGAGCTCAAGTAGGTGGAGATGCGGTGCCTGGATCTGGAAAGCCTGGAGCTTTCCCTCTCTGTTGCCTCATCAAAAGGTGACATTCACCTGATGGAGCACATAAACCCTCCTTATCCTTTGACCTGGTGTGGTGGTTTTGCTTGGCCCAGTTTTTTGCTAGTGAGTAGGGTGGGGTACAAAGATGGCTCCTGCATGTCCTGTGTAAAGATTCTGGAGATTTTCCACCATGTCCAGCAGAGCCAATCTCTGATGGCTCTGAAGATGATGGACATGCTGCTGGCCAAGCCTGGGCCAATTAGAGATGTTAGTTACGCCTCTGTGAAAACATATTTAAGAAGAAATCAAAACAATATGAGCACGCACTTCTTTCTAGCCAGAGGAGGAGGAGGTAAAAATATGTGAGGGAGGACAACATGGAGGCACCAAGGTCAGTGGAGAAGGTGGGGGAGGAGGTGCTCCAGGCGCTGGAGCTGAAAACCGTCTGCCAGCTGTGGTGCAGACAGTGGGGAAGCAGGTGGTGCCCTGCAGCCCAGGGTGATGCAGAGAACCCCCCACAGCCTGTGGGGAGGTGCCCATGCCAGAGGAGCAGGTGGATGCCTGCAGGAAGCCGTGATCCAGTGGGAGTCCCAGAGACTGAGAGTTGCAAAGGCCTTGCGGGAGAGAGAAAGGCTTTGCTCCTGGGATGGAAACAGCCTGGCCTTAGCTCGGCCTCGGAAGTCTGCACCCTATGGACAGAAAGTCTTGTCCTGCAGCAATTCAGGCGGGTGCTGCTTGTGAGATTGGACCCACACCAAAGAAGTTCGCAGAGGAATGTCTCTCGTGGGAGGGACCCCCATGGCTAAGTAGAGGACTCTTCTCCCTGATGGACTGACCCTGACCAAAGAAAACCCTCATACCCTGCCCCCACCCCAGCGCTGTAGGTTAGAAGGAAGGAGGGAGGGGGTGAGCTGAGAAATGGTGCCTTAATGGGGGGGGGGACTGAATAGAGAAACAGCATTTGTAGCAGAAGAATTGCGGTGATGGACTAAGAGAAAAAACCCCACACCTTGCCCCTGCCCCGGAGCTGTTGGTTGGAAGGAGGGAGGGGGCTGAGCCTAGAAACGGTGCCTTAAAAGGGAAGGGGGATGAGTGAGGAAATGGGGTCTTAAGAGCTTATTTTTACCTCTGATTTATCCTCCGATTCTGTTAGGTTAATAAATCACTTTGCAACTTTAAGTTTTCAACCTTGCCCTGTCTCCGTGCATCCTCCTATCGGTAGTTTATCTCAGCTCGTGGGTCCGGTGTGTTTGTATTCGTTTTTCCCTCTCCTCTGCATAGCTGCAGCAGGAGAGAGCATAGAGAGCAGATGTCGGAGGTGCCTGGCATTTAGCCAAGGTCAAACCTCGGCACATGGGTGTTTGAGATGCTTGAGATGCTTGAGAGCTGCAAGTCTCAAGGTAAGGTGTCCTTTGGTCCAGCCTGAGTGTGGTGCTTAAAGCTGGTGTCACCACACGGGAATTTGGGTGGTCTCCAGAGGAGGTGCGCCTCTGTCAGTGGCATCAATAGCTTTGTCGTGGTGACAAAGGCTGCCAGATGTGCACAGAGAGGGACAACAGTGATGAGCCAGAAAAAGACAGTTTTTATAGGATATAGTAGAGTAAGGTAGGGAAAGTGAGGGTGAATGGAGCTGTTCCTGATTTCAGGTTGGATAACCTGGCTGTGATCCTTAGCAGCAGCACAGGATGAAGCCCCAGGGAGCTGTAAGGCAGCAGGCTCAAAAGCTGTTTCTCCAGTGCAGGAGTCAGAGCATTTTTAATCTTCTGGGTGCCTTTCCATAAATTCACATTTTGATCCCAGCAGGCACTGGTAGCTTCACTGCAGAGGCGGGGAGAAGATTCTGCTGAGCACAGAACCTGACAGAGATGAGGGTTTAATTCATGTATATGTGGTTCTGCAGGAGTGAGTGGGTTAAAACCATGAGTTTTTACCAGTGATCTGTGAGGAGACTGAACTTTGCAGCAGGAGCACTTAACCCCTGGCCCAGAGGTTCTCCTTGTGTGCTGCCAGGATGGGTTAATGTTGAATTTTATTTCCAGCAGCACTGCTTTCTTGAGAACAATTTGAGAACAGTCTGTGGGCTGAACAAGCCGGTTGTTAAATGCCATCAGTCTCTGGATGGCACCAGTGAGGTTTCCAGGGCCCATCTCCAAACAGACTGGTGCTTGGAGTGTGGGGCTGAAGGTGGCGGGAGGGGCTGGACCTGAGGGAAGTGGTCCCATCTCCCCAAAACCTTGGTATGATGTATGTCAGTGGGAGGGAGTAAAGATCCTTAAGAGGTGGGAGTGATGGGGCAGAATCTGTGGAACTTAATAATCTTCCTGAATTGCTAGGTCTGATTGGAACAGCTTGGGGCTATCCCTGTTTTCTGAAGGCTTCCTCATCCTCCCGTGCTAGAGCATTGTGGAACTCTGTGTCCCACAGCCTGGCTGTGCTGTGGGAAGGTAGGAGCCTTAGCCAAAGCTCTGTTTCCAATGCCTTAGACTTCCCGAGATGATCCCTGGATTTGAGAGCAGAAGGAGCAAGGGGAGTCAGTTTACCCGTGAATGATTCTTCTGGCATCCTCAACATCCTTGCAGTCTCCACAGCAGCACAAGCTGGTCCGAATCCATCCTCTGGGCTTGGGCTGGAGACAGGAGACAGGAACTTCTCAGGAGCTTCTCACCTGCTTTCATGTGAGAGCAGCGATTTTCTTCCTCTTCCTCACCTTCTCCCCGGGAACCTTCTGGGGTAGGGAGCACAGTTATTCCCACCTCCGAGTCCCTGCCTGCACACCAGGGGCTTTTCTCTGCCCAACTGTGCAGCAGGAAGTGAAAAACGTGAGAGTTTGAATGTGTTTACTCTTGGCTTTGAAATTTCTTCTCATTCCATGTGGGTGGGGCTGTGAAAAATCTCTGCCTCTAAAACATATTGCTCTGATGTAGAGGAGGCTGAAGGTGGTTCCAGTTCTGGTGCCCTGGACAGTGTCAGTTGTTGTAGTCATATAAAAATAAAAGAGGTCGACGAGGTGAAGGGTTTGTGGGAGGGGGTCCTCCCCTTGCTCTCCTTTATTTAGGGTTAGGGGTACATGTGGTCAGGAGGGAGAGAAGGGAAGGACAAAAGCCCTACACCCATGGAGGGTGCAGAGAAAAGCCCCACCCCTGCCCAGTGAGAGCCGCTTATCTAGGGACCGGGGTGACCAATCAAGGAAGAGATAAGAGGAGGAGATAAACATACAATAACCAATAATAACAAAGGAGGGAGGGGTACAATTCAAGATAACCAATAATACAGATAACGGAACAGGACTGTGGAGAAGTGGGTGGATTCCGAGCCCTGGGCACGCCTTTCCCCCCAGACCCAGGGGCGAACCCAGGCTCTCAAACTCCCAAGGTCCTCCCACGACACGGCTCCTCCCTCTGAGGAGCCGGACCAGCCTGGGGGGCGAAGGCAGCATGAGGGGCGGACCCGCTTCAGTCAGTGACGGGTAATGGAGGTGCAGATGGTTGATTTGGATTTATTATCCCTTCTGGATTATATTAGAGCACCTGTTTGGTGTATCCTCCTGCAAGGTCTCTGAGAGGAAGGGCTCTGCCTATGGCAAGCTCAAAAAAGAGGGAAACTCTAGTCTCTTAGATGGTGCCAGAGTGGATTCATTTTTTTTTTTTTAGCTGAAAGCACAGGCACTTCAGAGAAAACACCTTCAGGGACAAAGTGGTGTAAAGGCTTCTGAGCAGAGGGATTGGCTCCCTCAGCTGCTCCCTGGGTGGCTCCTGGGATGGGGGCTTGGCACAGACCTGCCATCCTGGAGCTGGGCTTGGTGCTTCCGGGATGTATTTGTGAACATCTGGCAAAGAGGGGCAGTTCTTAGGGCAACCTGGCTGAAAAGAGGCCTTAAGATTGGGCTGTTAGTGCTTCTGCCTGGGTTTGCAGGATGTATGTGGGAAGAGGAGGGGAGGGGCTGTTCTCCTATGTGGTTCCTACAGTGGAGAGCAGAGCAGGGCTGGTTCTCCGGGGGCTGGCGCTGCCTCACCACATGCAAGGTGAGAAATAATTCTTTTCTCCAGTGTGGTGATTCAGCAGGGAATAATCTTGCAGCTGGTGCAGGCTCATGGAGAAATGAAGGCTGGAAGGGACTTCTGGAGGGCATCACACTGAGCTCCCAGCTTGGGTCAGAGCAGATCGAAAATAACGCTGCCTTTTTCAGCAGCAGGTCTCCTGCCCATATCCATTGGTTTTGGGGCAGGAAAAATGATGTGAATTATTATTTGAGGTCAGGAATTCTAAAGGTGGATCCCTAGGTCCACCTTGACAGCAGGCCACAGGGAAGTATCATCCTTTTTAACCCCTCTGGGCACATTTATTTGTGTTCAGCCCTTTTTCTGGGGCTCAGCCCTTGCTGTGCCACCTTTTGGTGTTTCTTTTTTGGACGTGACGGGATCATCTGCTTTAGATTTTGCGTTATCCTGTGAAGATGCAGTTACGGACATGAGATTTCAGCAGGCACACAGAAAGAAACACTCCTTATGACCATGTGAGTATTTGGATGTCGGAAAAGAAATAAACTGCAGGTAATGATCCAGTCATTCGCTGCTGAGGATGGATTCCTGGAGGTTTGGGGTTTTTTGAGGGCTGAATTTTGGGTTTACCCTTTGCTGGTGACACAAGTAAATTACTGGAGCTCACTCTAGGTACTGAGAATCAAGAACTAGGCTGGGACTATCCCAAACCTTGGTCACAGCTCCAGCCTTCAGCTATTGCAGTTGCTTAATTAATAATCCTTTTTGTACAGATTATGTGTTTAGTGCCTTTCTCTGCTCATAATTCTGAGAATATTTTTTGTTTTGCCTTTTCCTAATAGTTTTCTCCTTGTTTTGAGGAGTGAACACCAAGAACACCTTTTGTGTAGAACGTGAAGCATCTTTCATTTTTCAGGATGATGCATCAAGAACTACAAGCCAAGATGAGAAAAACTCTTGTATTTTAATTTCAGGCCTCTTTGCTCAAGTTTGCTTTTTTAAAAATAGAGAACACTTGAATTTCCAATCGCCCAAAAAGAGTAGTGGAGCTGAATCTTGAATCAGTTTGTGCTCTGAATCACACTCTGGGTTTAGATGGTGCATTTTTTCCTGTGCAGTTAGTTCATATTTCTCCAAGGGACTTTGGATATTTGGTATTTGAGGATGTTCAAGTGTTCTTTACTTCTACAGACAATACGTGTGTGTGTGTGTGTGTGTATATATATATATATATATATATACACACACATACACACACGATATATAATCTGGGACGTGTCCATCCACCACAACACTTTACTGGTATATTTGAAATAGCTTGCTGAAAAAAGGAGCTTTGGTGTGGAAAGCATGGTGACTTTTTTCTGATGAAGGACTTAGAATTTGGCTCACTTGAAAGAATTGTTGATATTCTGTGGATTTGGATGCCTAATAAAGCAGAAGACCACATTTCCAGGTAGTTGGTGTGTTATGTCTTTTACTGGGGGGGCTTTATTTTTGATGTATAAACTGTAGAGGAGGGGCATCTGAAATGTTCATTTTCACAGTAGTAAATGGCAGAGCGGAACCTGTCTCAGGGGTTTGGGCTTTGGCTGGGATGGGACAAGTCGGGACAGCTGGTGGTGTTTCGATTTGTTGGTTTTTTTTTAAATCTTTAAATATATTTTTATTTTAAAAATAAAAAGCAGAAGTGAAAATAAAAGCAAAAATAAAAAGGTGAAAATTAATGTGAAAAAAAAATAGTGAAAATAAAAATAAGCAAACCTTAAACCAAAGCTTAACAAAAAGTGTAAAAGTAAAGCAAGAGTTACTTTATTTTTCTTTTTATTTTTTAAAATTATTGTAAGGCTGTGTGTTTTGCTTGAACAAAGATGCCATGCACTTGGTCTAAATCATCTTTAATTGTGAAGCTTCTCCCGTTCCACTTAAACACAAAACACAGAATAAAAGTCCTCTACCCGAACAAGAACAGGAATTTCTTTGCACACAAAACAGCTTTGCAGTCGTTTACACATCCACTGGTGTCTGAGAGGCTCCAGATCTGCTGTTAAAGCTGGCCTAAAATATACAACTGGTTTCTACAGAAGCTCAATCAAGTAATACATGTGCTCAAGTCACAATTAATCAATTAGTTAATTAAACTACTACAGCTGTGCCTCCAGGAGTTAAGCTGAAAAGTGCATCTCCAGTCCTAATTTTGCCATTTAAATCCAAATTTTAGCTGGAATTTGCTACAGGAAACTTAAACTGCACACAGACATCTACATGCTAACTTAGTTTTCCTTCAGTCAGTAAGTAATTAAGACCAGCAGCTGAGCATTTTCCATTCTTCATTGGATCCCTAGGAAAGACAAGGATTTCAGGCCAACTCCTCTCTTCTGCTTCTACCTTCCAAAGGCTTCTGTAACAAAAATGTTTTGATACAACATTAGATTAAAGCAGAACTATAGCACAAGACAAAAATTTCTGAAATGTAAAAAACTCTCTCTTTTAAAGCCCAAACCCCCTCTTCTAGATCCAAAACCACCCTCTTTTAAACCCCTAAACCCCTCTTTTAAATCCAATCTACACTCTCTTTAAAACCCAGTGAACTCAAGCTCCTGGCCCACTGTAGAACATTATACAATCTAAGACAAATACTTTGAATTTCAAGATAAATAAATGTGAAACTGATTTAGTTTAAAAATTTCTGTTTCTGTGACTCTGCTGGGGCCCAAGGCATAGTTAAGACCCAGCCCTCACCTGAGCTGTGCCACAGCTTGGCCAAGTAGAATTTTTTTTCTGATAAATTGCAGAATTAGGTGGCTTTTGTCCATTGTGTTGCAAATAGAGTCTCCCAGTGAGGAAGAAACAAAGGAGGAAACAAGAACAGCACCATATCCATCAGATGCCAGCAGCCCACAGGGGGAAAAATGAACCACCTAAATCCAGCAAAATAGAACATTTTTTTCCACCCTTTCATGGCAGTGACAGCACTCAGCAGCTGATGGAGCACTGGTAACACATTGTAGGCAGCACGTCAGGTCAGCAGAACAGATGTATCACAAATGTGCTGCAAATCAAATAAAAATATGTTATTTGATAGATTAAAATAACACCTTTCTACTACACTCACACATCAGTGCAAGAACTACACACTTTATTTTCCATCAGTATAACCCTGAGAAATAAGGGGCAATTAAAGTCACCAGTAGAGGAAGGTTAACAAGAGGCAACTGCGGTTCTTTCACCATCTCAGCCCAGCTTTGGAGAGCAGCTTTTCCAGCTTTTGCTGCACTATTGATGGCTTGAGCTAAGCTTCCAAGTAGTGCTGGCAGCTCACGGTTCAAATCCAGGTAACAAATTTTTTAATGCAGGAAACTCATTTTTTAATGCAGGTAACTCATGCCCCCACTACAACATCACCACATGTGGGTATTTCTACCCAGCACACAAAATCAAAGCAGAGGTAAGTACTGGATAATGATGTTAAGCGTTAGAAGAACCTTTCTTTATACCCAACTTTAAACTGAAGCAAGAGGCCAGAGAGAAGCCAGGCTGCTGTTGCACTTGGAGACTCCGAAGATGAGCTCATGTTTGCTGAGGTGACCTGAGGACAAAAGGTTCACCAGATTTTAGCAATTGCACCAAAGGTGTTTCCAAGTTGCTTTCTGGAAATCAGTAGGATGTGTAATTCCCATCTCAGCAGACTCCACTGTGCTGAGCAGGATGCTCTTAGTGAACTTGGAACACCTCACAGAAGCAGCAGAAATGGCACAATGAGGCCTCCTAACACCAGCCTTAGCATTCTCACGGTGGATGAACCTCCCCATGGCCTGCAGGGAAAATAAATGTTATTAAGGTTAATAAACAGGGCAATTTGTTTGGTGAGACATGTTGGCACACCTGGATTCTTTAATTTTATTTCTCCCCACGAAACACTGTCACTGGTATCTATTTTCAAAGCAGTGCTGGGAAACACCGACCAGGAATTCATAGACATGTCAGGAAAGAGGTGAGCGATACAAGCACTACAAGACTCCACAAGAGAGCACATCCAGGGGAAAATGGTACATTTTTGAATAATGCCACTCTAACTCTTCAGATTCATTATATTATGAGCATCTCATTATACACATGCATTCAGCAAATTGTTTGCTGGTCTGAAGTCTCACAAAGTACAGTGGAAATCCATTAACAATTAACAATGAGTTTATCACTCCTGTTACACTGTGTAACTTTTGTTGGAACCCAGAGCTTCGTGCAGGCAGGAGCAGCCTCCTCTCCACCAAGCACTTCATGATCACCACCGAGACACAGGCAAGAACTTCCAGCCTCCCGAAAAAACTACTCCAGCCAGAGCTGGAAAACTTCCCCCTCCTTGGTAGCACTTCTCCAGTTCTGTTTCCTTCTCTGGACAACCTCCAGCACCACAAGGTCTTCCTTGTAGTGAGGGACCCAATCCTGAACACACTATTCGAGGTGCAGCCTCACCACAACCTTGGATGAGATCCAAGTTGTGCATCCTCATAGAGGGAAATAACCATGTACTGCTGACTATTGTTTCTGAAATCATTTGAGTTAATAGGCAAGAAATGCATGAAGATTAAAAAGAAGGGAAAAAAGTAATGAAAAATTATAAGTTCTGGACGAGACAAGTGACTTAGAAAATCCAATTGTCCTCTGGACAGCAATTGCATTACATTTGGAAGTGAAGTTTAATATTTAAGCTGAAGCAGTAGAATTTAGTGGTGCTTAAAGTGCTAATTTCAACTCCTCTTCAAACCATGGATCTCCAGCAAGTCTCTCAGCAATAACAATAAAAGCTTTTGCATACGGATCCAAGTACTGAGGGTCTGCAAAGCACCTCAGCTCATCCAGCAGCATTTTTCCATATGGTCTCAAGAAGTTTCTCTTCCCTCGAGCACTCAAATCACACCCATCCATCCTCCAAAGGCTTCCATGGCCACTTCTTCCAGGGTAAAAGCCTGTTCCTGACATTTATCAGCAGCAGAGGATTTGTGGAAGTGGGAAAACTTTTACGTCACTCTTTCCATGACATTCTCCCAGCCCTTGCTGGGAGACAACTTGTGAATTCAATCTGGAAGCACAAGAATCCCTATTCCTTCCAAACACTTCAGCACGTGTGTTCTGGATACCTCAATCAATTCTTCAAATTTAATTGTGCATCAGAGAATATTTGTCATCAAAACCACCAGTCTTAGCATTTCTTTGTGGCAAGAGACAGGAAAAAGGTAAAATTCAGGTAAGACTTACCTTAGATTCTGGCTTGTGTGGCATCATTTAAAGCTTAACAATGTGTGAATAACAAAGAGACATAGCATCACTTTCTGGCCAATGTATTTTCAGAGAATCACAGCCCACAGTCCATGGAAAAAGAAAATCATCCACATCTCTGCATCTCCCTGGGGACCAACAGCACAGACAGATGACAGGAGCTACACAAGGAATTGAATGTTCTGCTAGCAAACAGCAGGGACAGCATCTATCAGCTCTGTGTATGATAAATAATGAGGTCCCCAGTAAGTAAACTTACCCAGGCACAGATCCTAATCCACCTTGGAGAGACAGGGACTGCAATGGAACAAGGTGCTCAGTTCCCACCTATTTCAGGGTCTCCTGTGTCCACTGCACATGACCAACAACAGTTTTGGGTGGACAATGGGGACTTTCCCAATCACTTGCACTTTGTCTTGTCATGGAATCCCAGAATGGTTTGGGTTGAAAGGGATTTTAAAGATCATCTCATTCCAACCTTCTGCCATGGGCTGACTCTCTACTCAATGAGTTTTATTCCCTTCCAGCTTCACTGGGAGAGAAGATGTTACAGGAAATATCGATCCCACACCCAGGCTAGCTGGGAACTGTTCAACAAACACAGCCACAGCCTTGACAACCTCATGTCTTCTTTCTACTCTATTGACACAATGAACATTAGTCATATCTCAAATATGGAGAGCTCTATCACCTAACATGGTAACAGCTATTTTTGGGTGTCCTGTTCAAAGAAACCCTCTTGGGCTTGGAGCGTGATCCCATTGAACCTGTCAAAACACACAGCAGGATGATCACTATTTGCTCTTAATTACATTTATTCAAAAAAAGAAGAAACATCACCAGCAAAACCTACATTTTATGCAGCTAAACCCTCAGTAAGAGATGCAGCACTGCAAAGATAATATTAGGGCAGGAAAAAGAAACCAGGAAAAAAGTAATATTAGTTGATGAAAGGGGAAAGAGATTGTTTTTCCCCTTCTTTTCAATCCAAGCTCACGCCACCAGGTTGTAACCTCTGCACTGAGCTTCCCATTAGCGGTAGTCAGTCTGTAACAGCTTGACACCATGACCCCACTTCTGGTCCCAGGAGGATTACTCACAATGGGAGCACATCACTTCCATGGAGCACGATACAAGCTCTCACTCCAGGACTGCACATCCACATCACCTTGACTTAAAGGCAACCAGATCCTGTAGAAACCATTGCTCAGGAGGGCAGCCTGCATTAGAATCTCAATTAACCATCCTCTGTGTGTGGGTACCTAATGCAGGAGCCCAAAATACTGCACTTACCTGGTATTCTCTTCTCCTCAAGGTTTTTTTCTGAACAGCTGCCAGCAACACGAAGCATTGGTCTCCTTCCAGCCCTGATCCAAAGGGAGAAAATAAAATAAAAACACCAAAACCAAACAAAAAAAAATCCCAAAACAAACCCCGCCCCCCAAAACAAAACCCAAAAAACCCACAAAAAAACCCAGAAAACCCCCCAAACAAACAAATTTTTAAAAATTTTTAAAATCCCAAAACAAAACCCAAAAAAACCCCCAATAATAAAATAAAATAATAAAAACCAAAAAATTAAATAGGCAGTACTCACTCTTCCGGGGAGCTCCCATGGGGCTGAGAATTGCAAGTGTTTTGATCCAGGAGGGATTTTTCTTTCCTCCCAGCTTGTGCAGCCCAGCAGGTTCAGACTAAACTGGCTCTTGCATTTCTTAGTGGAATACAGTAAAAGTGTTGGAAAATAATAAAATCAATGCTGGTTGTGCTCCCCTGTTCACCCAGACCAGCCCTCAGGCAAGGACATGGCACAAACATTTTAGATGTTGATGATGAGCTTTTGGATGATGACTAGTGATGTTCTTTCACCAATCCTCCTAATACTACCTTTTAAATTCAGTTTTGCTCTTGATGGCAGGAAGGATCTCCCCACACTCTTCTGCTGCAAGCAAAAGGAGACACCAACAGCAAGGTGGACACCACTAACTGGAAGGTTTGTTTGGAAGTGACCAGCTCCAAGGGGGGAATAAAATGTGCTGGAGAAAAACTGAGATCACTGCAGGGCTCTCAGAGACTTACCAAGACCCACCCCCAGCCAGCTGAAACCATCACTTTGCTTCTGAAACATAGGGTTTTCTTTTAGACACTTAAATGTAGAGATTTTAGATAAACGTTAGTTCTGTTAAAATTAACTAGAATAGAAAAAGATGCAGAACTCAGCTAGAAAGAAATTAATGATTAAATGCAGAGTAGCCCTTTGATTATTTGATATTTACTCAGCTGTGCTTAGAATAGACAATTAATAATCTTAAGAAAAGAAGTTCAAAGGAGAGCCTAGACAATTACAAATTTTGCCCAGATGCAACCTACTTAGAAGCAATAGAAGAGAGCATTGGGGGTTTCCAGGGTCAAATGTATTGTCAAAAATCAACGAAGTAAGAAGGAAGACTAATATTACTTCTTCAAAAGCAGCCCTCAGACTCATTTTCCAGACCACCGACTCAATTCCATTGCAGGAACTGTGCATGCTTAATGGCTTTTTGCTAATTTCCATATGAAGCAGGGAATGGGAGGTACTTATGCTATGAATATGTATCTGTATTTTAAATATGCATTTTTGCTATAGATAAATAAGTTCTGTGTTGCATTGTTACTTTGGAGCTGTACATTCGGGAGTTGTCCCTGCAACTCTCCGGCGCTGAAATAAACATACACTTTCTAACCTTAACAAGTTAGAGAGTCTTTGTCTGTCTCAGGTGGATATCGATATGAGATCTATATCTGCATTTTAATAATTCACTTCAAGGGTCTCTCTCCAAGCTGAGCCCCCTGCCCAGCAAACATTCCATCTCCCAGGAACACCAAACCCCCAGCTCACCTGCCTAACTCCCCTTCCAGTGACAAACAAGCAGCAGAGCAGCTACCTTCCATTGTTCCTATCCGCTGGCCACCCACCCTTCCCTGGGCAGATTTGTCCACATTAAATCACACACAGTCCCACCCCTCAGATATTTCATCCACTGCCCAAACTATTTTGAGGCCAGCATTGCCTTAGCCTTCAGCATTGTGTTCAAGAGATCTATGGAGGAGGTGTGTTAAAGCACTTTATTTGTGATCACGGATACTCTGCACATTCAGCTTTGTACAAAACCCTCTCCCTTAACACCAGAGTGAGTGACAAGCCACCAGGAGCTTTGAATGCTGGCTTGGCTCCCTTCTGAGGAAGCAGAAGGGAAAATAATGTTTAGAAAAAGAGTCAGATTTGCCACACCAGTTGGCCTCCACCAGCAAACCAGTCCTGCAATCTGCAGCCTGGGCTGCAGCTCAGAGAATTAAAAACTCGTGGCTACCAAAGGGATGCACAAGGAAAATCTCACATCCCCTGCCACACTCTTCCTCAGGGTCCTGCCTCCCACTTCCGATGCTCCGCTGTCAAGTGCTGCTGTAGTTTATCAAGACTAATTAAAAACCTCATCTCAAGAGCTCTAAACCAGCAGGGAAGAGATTTCCATGCCCACCACAGCCTCATTTGTCATCTGAGCTGCTCTCTGGCAGCAATGCGCCACTGGAGCTCTTCTTCCCTCTGCGGAGGCACAAGCCACAGTCCAGCTCCACGTCAATGTCCCCGAATTTCAGCTGGCAGGACTCATTGCAGCTGCAGGAGAGACAGTGACATTGGTCAGGGATTTGTGAACAGTGAGAGCCACTGGCTCAAACCCCCCCCCCCCCCCCCAGCTTGGGAAGCCCATTCTGGGATGGCACAGAGCCCACCCTTTCCAGCCAAGCCATGCTTGGATACAGGATACACATAGACACCCACACTCCTTATCCCATGACACACACTGGTGCAAGGATTTTCCACCCCAGTATTGGGTCTGGCTATTGCTCTTGGCCATCCTAGCCCATGCACTGTGCCCGGACCCCTCATACCAGCGGGACACGGCAGCATTGGCAGCCACGACGGCGAGAGCGCCCACATAGTGCCAGCAGAAGCACATAGTGAGGAACAAGAGGTTGCTGGAGTCGCTCTGATCCCAGCCTGGTCCTCCCCATGGAGGGGACAGCACAAACCCAATCTGGTCACAGATGAAAAAGAAGTCAGGTTTTAGGACATCCCTTCTGTCTTCCTCCTGATTTTAGCCCACCTGCTTCAGCTGACTGTGGACTAGAGGCACCGTAACCCCAAGTAAACAGCTGGGGCACTGCCCGTGGCTTCCCCAAGCACCCTTGTCCCCCCAGGCTGACACAAGGGTGCCAGGAGGAGATGGATTTTCTGCAGACAATCCTTAGGGCTTGCAGTGCAGCCCAGGATCAGTGACATCCCAAAGGTGACATTGCCAGTCTATGCATTTCCCCCCTAGACCAAAAGCTTGGCAATTACATGAGAGATTTCCAGATGTTTCCAGTTATTTGGAACAAACAGAGGAAGAAAATGGACCTAATAAAATTAATAAAACCTCATGATTGTGGTTTCCTTCCCTTGTGGGCTCCAATTTCCATTTTCCATTCATTTCCAGGTCTGTCCATGCCGGTACATTACACATGCACTTCTTCACAATGGCATCTCTGGCACTGAGACTTATTTCCTCTCCTTATTTACAAAGATATTTGAACAGCCTACAAGCTTAACCCCAACAGATGTGCCTAAAGGGGCAGAGCAGCGCTGCTCCACTCACCTTCCCAGGCACAAAGCTCTGAGGAGAACACTGAATACACACTGACCTGCCAAAGCCAAGAGCCCTGGAGAAGGAAGGAGCTGGTCCTGAAGGTCTCCAGGATGATATGGTCTTGGAGGAACACCTCTAGGAGGGCACAGAGGGCTCCGGCAATTATAGCCATAGCCAGCAGGGAGTGGAGGTGGTGGTCCAGCACAGCATCACCATAGTCATAGAAACAGAAAAGCAAACCTGCCAAGATCCACCCTGTGTTAGCAAAGAACACTCTGGGATTTGTTCTCTTAAAAAATCATCTGAAAACTCACACCATGCTCCAGGCCTTGCCATGATCTGCCTTGGTGGGAAGAACCAGAGAGCCACCAGCTGCTGTCACCCCCTTTCCTCCGCAAGGGAGAGGCAGCCACAGCTTCTCTGGCCAACCTGTGCCAGGGCCTCCCCACCCTCACAGGGAACAGCTTCTTCCTAATATTGCATCTCATCCTGCCCTCTGTCTGCAGCCCCAGCACCGCTCTGTTCTGCCCCCGAGGAACCCCTGTACCTGTGGGGATCCCTGTGTCCCAGCCAGGCCTGCAGGAGGAGGACAGGGCTCCTGGTGCTCAAGGAGCACCTTGAGCTCCTGGTGCTCAAGGAGCACCTTGAGCTCAAAAGATGGTGGGCATCTTTGTATCAGGGTCCATCCCTCTGCACCGAACCAAGGTGGGGGGATGACACTTTTTTGTAACTCCAGAGTGAGTGAGCTGCCGGTCACCAGGAAAAGCACAGATCCCTCAAGCATCCCCCGTGGCACCCAGCTGGGGCTGGATCCATATTTAGGAGGAGCAGGGAGAGGGTGACTTTGCCACACAGCCAGTGCCATCGTGCACCCACACCCCCTCCAGCTCTGTCTTTGTGGCCCCCAGACTGGCCGGGAGCTGTCACACCCATGAGCACCGCAGGAATTCCTTATTCTGTATCCCCTCCTCCCCCAGTACCAGGCGCGATTCACCTTCCACAAGCAGAGCCAGGGACAGCGAGAGCCGGTCCAAGCCACGTGGCAGCTTGAGCAGGGAGTGCGAGAGCACGTCTGTGATGCCGGAGAGGAGGAAGAAGAGGTAGATAGTGCAGTAGTGCCAGTGGGTGAGGTCAGTCCAGCTGTGTGTCTTGGGGCTGTACAGCTGCAGGTGGGGACCAGTGGGAACAAACTGCTCCACCAATATCCCTGGGCAAAGAGAGAAAAGGTCACTTTTCCTTATACATGGGGAAATGACAAGGCGGAGGGAATGTTCCTTGGCAGGGTGAAGCCATAGTGGTGTTTGCCCAGGAGAACCATAGCAAGGTCCCATCCCAGGGTGTGCCACAAGCACGTCCCCAAGCCCTCCTGTGACAGATGTTTCCCGTTACAAACAGGCCCAGTGTCATGGGAGAGAGTGGCTGCTGTGCCAGTAGGTATTGGGGCAGAGACTCATCATCATCATCTCTTACCTACTAGAGCCGAGAAAGCCTTGACCGCCCCTTCAAAGACCTCTGCGCGCCCACGATCCTGCTGGCCCTCAGTGTCACCTTTCCTCCTGAGGTACTTCAGGGGGTACCGCACTGACCACCACAGGCCAAAGGCGAAGAAGAAAGTGCCCCGGAGGGCACTGCCCAGAAAACTTGTTGGCATTGGGCTCGTTCTCTGGACCTGCAAGGACAAACAGTGCCTGAGGACCAACCCAATGCATCCCCAAGGGAGTTTTTGAGCTGCTCAGCATCCCCAGGGATCCACATCTCAACAGAGCAGGTGCACATGGCTCAGCTGCAAACAGAGTACCAGAGGTCCAATATCAGCACAGGGAAGCTGCCACTGTGCACCACTGTGTACACGTGTGTGTATGTGTATTTATGTTGCTGCACATAAAATCATCAGGACTTTGTGCCAGACAACAATACATTAGTGCCCAAGAAAGCACAACGGCTATTAGAAGAGGAAACACAACGAAGTTTTTACCAATAAAAGGCAACATGACAATTATTTCCTTAGACCATAAACTTGCTTCAAGCTAGGCAATCACCAGGGTGTGAATCCAGTGCTGGATTAGGAGCTCCAGCCAGTCAAGGCTTTTCTGGGCTGTGCTGGAGGAGGCAACCCAGGAACCATTAACATTTGGAAAAACAACCTCATGCATATTTCCACACAACCCTTGTGTGGCACACAACTGGTGATTTGACACAAGAGATTTCCTCTCCATAGGAAGAGCTTGAAGACTAAAGGCATAAAAAAAGCCTTGACTAAATCAGATCAGTGCCAGAGCATCAACCAAGAAGGATGGAGAGGAGAAAAGGTACAGAAAATTTATATCCTGCAAAGTATTTCAGCCCATACCAAAATCCCTGGGAAAAATTCCAGTGTAGCAAGCACAGAAAGGAACAAATAATGATCTAAGTGTTTGAGCTTTTGATTTTACCTTGGGATGGTCTTGTTCCCTCCAGAAAGACCTCTTTCCTTGCTCTCTGTAAGCTTCTACCACTTAAGGAGGACTCACTTTTCTCCTCCTCATGGGCTTTCTGGTCCTTTTCCGTGGCTCGGATGTACACAGAGGAAGGCATTACTCATCCCAAAGCTTCCACACTGACCTGCCCTTGCATCACAAATCACATCCTCGCTGTGTTTATAAATACCAAAGCAAATTGCAGAAGCTGGATGAACAGCTCCAGCACGTTCTCGGAGTCCTCCCACACTAAAAAGTAATTAGACACTGCAAAACAAGGGTAGGAAGTGGTGTGGCAAGTGCCTGAGGTGAGGGAGAGCTCTGCAAGACATACCAGGTCGGGTTTTGGCTGTGGAGCCAGCATGGATCAGACTGGCTCAGCTCTGTGTGGGATGGACAGCGTTGAAATGCCAAAACCATTGTCATCCTTTGCATCTCTGGGCCACAGGCAATCTGCAAAAGGCTCAAATCTGTGCTAAGGTTTTCTTTCAGGATGGAAGTTACTAAACAGCCTTTTGGGTTAGATGAGAAATACCCCATCCAGGAGCTGGGGATCAGGGATGGCTCTCTGCGCTATTTTGGGTGCCTACATTAGGGTGAGGTGGCTCATGCCCCAGGAGAACCCATGCCTTTCCTGATTATAGCCTGGACACCCTGGCCAGGACACTTACCTTCCCTGTAGAGATCCACATCCGAAATGACTAAAACCAAACACTATTAAAGCACATTTAAGCATAGCACAACTGCGTGATATGTAGACAAATTTTACCATTGTCCTACTTGTCACAAGGGTGACAGCCTGAAGCTGGAGCACACCCTCGAAAGATATGTCAGGATCGTTAATTTGACATGATTAACTGGAGGAGAGAAGGAGAGCGGAGACATCCCAGAGCCCAGAAATTACAAACGTGTTCCATCTGCAGCTCCAGAGGCTGCTCCAAGCCCTGCCAGCATCCAGGATTAACCAGGGGATCTGTCACCCCACATCCACCAGCCATCTCCCCCTTCATCTGAGTTACCAGCACACCCAACCTGCTGTTTCAGAGCTGTCCCTGGAATCTCCTACCGCGAACATTCCCCTCCCTAGCACAGCAGCCTTACTCTTCCTTGCGGTGTCAGGGAACCTTTTGCTTCTCAACCCCTCGGCAGCCCAATCCAGCAAGGCTTTGGGGAGTTGTCATGAGCCTCCTTTGCTTCTCAACAACTGGAAACAGTCCTTCAGCAGCCACCACAGACCCCAGAATGGTTTGGGCTGGAAGGGACCTTAAAGCTTATCTCATTCCAACTCCCTGCAGTGGCCAGAGACATCTTCCACTGGACCAGGTTGCTCCAAGCCCCATCCAACCTGGCCTTGAACACTGCCAGGAATCCTGCCACGTCCTGGGGCATCTCTCTTGTAGCAGAGATGTCCCAAACTACCATCACACAAGCAGAAACTTGCATGTAACTGACTCATTCAAAAACAAAAAGATTCCCACTGTCTTTTATAAAACAGCCACTATTCTACAGCAAAACCAGACATTTCCAAGCAACAGTCCACTTGCACAGCTCATGTATTTGAGGCACAGAAAAGCAAACCCCCACATTCACAGAGCTGCTTGACCAGCCCAACGAGCCCAACCCTGACACCCCTAACCCACTGGCTTCCCCCAGTCCAGCTTTGGAGCCCATGCTCACACAAAAGCTCATTTAGCTCCAAGTAAGTGGCAGCTGAGAAAGAGCAAAGACACCAGGTTATTTATTCCTGCTGGGAGCTGGTTTGTCTGTTGGAGCACTTGAAATATGGCTGCAGTCAGAAGTTATTACCTGAGCTGCCCTTCTCCCTCCACAGCTTCCAGGCTGTGATGCTCCTGCTTAATCGCCATATGGGAGCTGCCTGATATCCTTACAGAGCCTTGCTTGACTGCTTGCCTCCTCAGGCTTGGCTTGGGAAGGACAGCATTCCTGCCCAACTTCCAGCCTCTCCCCTGGAGCCACTGTAGCTCCACATTCATCACCATCCACCCGCTCTGGTGGGGGATCGCTGCTGTCTGTGTGGATACACCAGCGTTCCCTACAAGCATCCATGGGTGCAACCATCAGCATTCCAGGACAGCCAACCTGTGTGCAGAGGGCAAGCTCTGCACCTGTCTGTGGACATTTGGAAGGTCTTCTCTTTGTGAATCCTCCTCCATTCTTGGACACTTCCAGGATGGGGCAGCCACAGCTTCTCTGTGCCAGGACTTCCCCACCCTCACGGGGAAAAACTTCCTCCTGATATCGCATCTCACCCTGCCCTCTGGCAGTGGGAAGCCATTTCCCTTGTCCTGACACTCCAGGAGTCACTCCCCAGCTCTCTTGGAGCCCCTCTAGGCACTGGAAGGTGCTGTAGGTTCTCCCCAGAGCCATCCCTTCTCCAGGCAGAATAACTCCCATCCTCTGCTATCATGCAGCTCCAAAACGCAATAACCCCCCTAAAAGAGGGCTAAAGCCGCAGATGTCTGGCACCATCAGCACTACTTCCACCAGCCTCACCCACAGCTGTCACCACATTGAGCCTTTGCTTCTCAGAGATGTTCTCCCCACCTGTCTTCTTCCCAAGTTCCAGCAGCCATGGCACAGCTGCTCAGCAGTGTATGGATGGAAGAGTTTACCTGTGACTCCTGCCTGTCCTTCTCCCTCTCCAGATGTGTCAGCGAGGAGATTATTACTCAGAAGAGGCAGATAAAGGGAGAAGCCAGCACGGGGAGGTGCCCCTCAGACAGGATGTTTGGAGCCGAACATCCTGCGGGCCAGTTCATAGCACCCTGAGTCAGCCACCTTTCACAACCTGGGCTATCTCCTGTCTGCTATTAAAAAAAACCAGCCAAGAACTCTCCTGGGGTTTGCCGCAAAAATCAGGATAAGCAGCCAATTCCTGTTCCCATGGCAACTGTGTGTATTCAGTTGTTGTGATGGGCTTTGGAATGATGGGGGAAAGAGCCAAGAAGAGATAAGGCTGCAGCAAGGTCTGACAGGGCTCTGCTGGAAGTCTCTCAACTGGGTTTCCAGGGACATGATAACCCTTTTAGGGGGTCCAATCTTATAAAAGTTGCATGAGGGCAGGAGATTTTGGGCCAGGAGTTCACAGACCAGAGCAGGGCCTTTGTGAGCCCCACTGCCCAGTCCACAGCAGCTGAGAAGTGGGGGAACATGGCCCTCTCTCCCCAAAAAGATGGACAGGCAGGACACAGCAGCCTGCCTCCACTCTTTTTTCCTCTCCAAAACACAGCACTGCCCTTCACCAAACAACCACAGAGACAAGCCACCCCAAAGCTGCCGCCCATACCATTGATGGCTGCAGAGATGAGCAATGCAAGTGCTTCAGGTAAATAAATACCTTGGGCCACCCCAGTGTCCCCATGTCCCTCCACAGCACTGAGGTGATGGTGCAGAAACACTTAGCATCACCCCAGAGCACTGCCCAAGCCCCTTTCCTGGGGGCAGCCATATTCCCAAAACAGCAGTTCTCCTGGGAAGTTGTGTATTTCTCTCACTCGTGTTGCCAAACCCACCCCAAGGGAGCCTGCAGGACCAGCCCTGCCTGAAGCCACACGTGAGCCAGCGCCTCATGGAAGGCCAAGGCTGGAGCAGCCTGGGAGAAAAGCAGCCTCCCCAGGGTGATGGGCTGTGGTCCAGCACAGCCAGAAAACCCACCAAGCCATAGCCAGAAGCCTTTCATTCCCATTATCTTCATATTAAGTGGGAAGAAGGAAGGCAAACAAGAGGCTGTGCCATACACACATCACTACTCACGTCCAACGGTGCCTGAGAGCAGAATGAGTGGAACAGGGATGAGGACACCTGCAAAAGGCTCCTGGGAAGCCCACAGTAGCAAAGGGGCTTCCACAAATGCCATTTCACCCAAGCTTAAGCTTAGGACCTTGTAAAAACATGAAATCCAAGCACAGGGAGAAATACAACACTCATAGAAGTTCTTCCTTACAGACCTACCCCTGAAAATAATGCAGGATGAAAACCATACCTTTTTTGCTGGAAAAAAAGGTAGCAACAGCATTGGCTGAAGGGGACCTCTTCCAGCTCAGTTTTCCTTTCTGCAACCACCCACCTCTACAAACCACTACCCCAAAGGACAAGAAAACATTTCCCAAGCAGTAGGAGTCAAGTCCTTGGAGAAAGTGGGGGAAAGTTAGGTGGGAGTGCAGCTGCTGGAGAGTGATGAGAGGAAATGAGGTCCAGCTGGAAAGTATCTGCTCAGGGGATCAATGTGTCTTTTTCCACGGAGTTAAAGGGCCAGTAAAGAGTAAAGGCCAGAGAGAAGGCTGCTATGAAAAGGGTAATTTAAACTACAGACAGTGAAAGAAGTTTTCAGTGCCTTAAATAGTTGAGAAAAGGGGGTTTCTTCTAAACCATCCCCATGAGAAAAATGAGTATTTAACTCTGACATGTGGTTGAGAACAGCCCAGTGAGGGGGACTCAGAGAAAATATGGCAAATTCCCCCAAAATCCCCTAGAAGGTCATTGACACTCTATGCATAGTAAAATCACTCTGGGCACAAATGGATGCGATTCCATTCCAGTTCCTTAGGGAATATACCAGCACATGCCCATTCTCCTCTTCCTCCTCGGAAAAGACTGGGGGTAGCGGAGCTTTGTTCAATCCCCTCCAGCTCCTTTAATATCCTCCAGCTAAACCCTGAACTAAATTTGATCGTTCTTTTTCTTTTCCTTTTCCTTTCTCTTTTTCTGTCAGCTGTAACTGCAACATCCTCTCCCTGAAGGTTCACCATCAGCCTCAGTGCTAATGAAAAAATGTGATGATGTTTGTCTCCTTCCTGGGGGTGGTGGGAGGCACAATCTAATTAAAGGTTTGCCAGCAGCTCGAGTGCTGCAGATGGATGGTTGTTTGGGAAGTGCAAATGATGATGATGGTGATGATGATGAATGCTAACACCAGCTTTCATAAACAGGTAACAGGAGGTGAAGCAAGTGGTAAAAGCAAAGGCAGGGCTTGTTCTGCTGCTACACCTTCATTTCAGCCTCATATAAAAGTGGCTGTGTGGGTGGCAGTGGGAGATCGTATCTCCGCCCCAAGAATGAGTGGCTTGTGGATGGGCTGTGCTGGTTCCTGACGAAGGGTTTGTCTTTCCAGCTGCAGGAAGAGCAGCTGCCAGGACCTTTGGCTGCTCTGGGGGGGTTGTCTGGGTTGCTTTGTAAGAGAAGGGTAGGACCAGCAGCTCCTTCTGGCCATGGATGAGCAGGACACATTAATGACAAAATCCAACATCAGGCTACAGTTACACAAGAAAGAAAAATCCCTGAGATGACACCCAGAGCATCCTGCTCTTTTTGAAATCAGTGTGGATATGGATACGAACACAGCTCACTCCAGCTGCATGGCCAATGGGTCCAGTACAGAGACATTTCAATTTATAGAATCATATAATTGTTTAGGTTGGAAAAAACCCCAAGATCATGAAGTCCAAACATCACGTGCTGAAAAACATGATCCAGAACAACTGTTTGATATTAGAGTTGTGTTAAAAGCAAGTCTCCATCTAGGACTATCCTAAAATATCCATCACTCAGGAAATAAATGTGAGAATGGCTTATGGTCGCACCTCTATATAATAAACCATCTCTGTACCACTGATCCAGACACCTTCATACCTTGTTTGGGTACCTAAACTATTTACAAACTGTTTTTAGTTAAAATGAAAATCATTAATTCTCATTCAGAAATGAACCCCATCTGTATTTCCTTCCTTAATCACAGGCTGGATCTCTCCCCCTTTGCTGACCTTCATACCTTGGAAAAGAATGTGCTCCAGAGCTGGAATACAAATTAGTGAGTGCTCTGCTGACAGTCCTGGGATGTTTGCAAGAGCAGAGAGTTAATGAGGCAAACAGAACCTATTCCAGACACTGGATGCTGTGGAGGCAAAAGGTGTTTTGAGGCCATGCAGTGAAAGGGGCCAAAGAAAGGAAGGGGGGAGAAGAAACAGCAACTCGATTAAGACCTGTGAAGAATTAAATAAACCCTATCCCACTTCCAAAAGCAAGGAGTGCTTTTAAAAACCAAAGTCATCTCTCATTTGTGTGCCCTGGAATGGAAAAAACCTCTGCCTTTTGGGAGTGGGAAGGAGGAAGATGACTGCATCCAGCTTGGATCCGCTCCTGGTCCAAGTGCTGGTACTGCCCTCCCCTGGCTGTTTAGTGGGAGTAGTTTTGTTTCCTGAAAGCAAATAATTCAGAGAAGACCAGAAATAATTCAGAGCATCACACAAGGCATTTTTGCTCTTCGATGAACCCATCCCTGCCCTGCAGCATTCCCGGTAACTTGGTTTGTCCCCTTGCTCACGGGGGATTCTCTGCCATTAGCAGGTGTGTGTCTACCCACAGCAGCCAAAGGAATTCATGATGTTCAGAAACACTGTTCTGCCTTGGCAGAAAAAAAAAATCTACAAAATGCTCCTCATGTTCAGTGGTTGTGACTCATGAGACCTAATCATGAGTTTATGAGATGGATTTATGGAGATGCAGCTCTGCTGCTTCACTCTCCTCACGGCCAGTCTGTTTGCACCTCCCAGGATCCAGCCCTGCAAAATAAAGCAGCTCAGCAGTGGATATACAGGAAATCTGGCATTCAAGGAAAGCTAGTTCGTCTTTATAGCACTGTTAATAAGCAACAAAATCCAGGCTGTAGTCTCTGTAGTCTGTGACAGGCTCTTTGCACAAGGCGAAAGGGCTTAAAAGACGATCTTTGCCGTCCCTTGGACCTGCCAAGAGCTGCTTTTGTGTGCAGTCATGAACATGAGCACAAACATCTCCTGCCATCATCCCCCACTAAAGCAGGGAGATCTCAGTGCAGAGCATCCTTCCAGCCCTGGGCTTTGATACATGAACAATTGCCATTCACCTTGTGCTGGTGGTTACAAATACATACATATATACATACATACATACATACATACATACATACATATATATATATATATATATATATATATAAAGATCCCCATACTACTAGCATATTTTCCTCCTGTCTAGGAGGTGACATTTCCAGTCACTTTTTGCAGGAGATTATCTAGCAAAGGCTGCCTAAAACCAATCCATGTGCCTGTTTCATCTTGCTTTCTAAGCTGAGGGGTTTTATTTTCAATGGAAAACTGGAATGTTTCATGAAACCTACTGCTTAGCCGTGTATCTTACAGTCCTTCAGGCTTTGCAGGTCTGAGGGATGGATTTTTCTAAGCTATTATTACACACTCTATAATTTATCAGTCTTAAATTTAAGGATATCAGCTCAGCGAGGATTTTTATTTCACATTTATTCACTCTCTTAGCCTTTCCGTGAACATGAAAATGGTAGGCAAAACCCCTCTTTAGCTCAAAGCTTCAGTAATAACATTTGTATTGTATGCAATCAAGCCCTGGTGTTGCAAAAATTGCCATAATCTCTCATTCAACACTCTCTTACTCGTCCTCCTGGGGGTGGTACCTTGCTCCAGAGGTGCACGACCTCAGCCTGGAGATTCCCCTGCCTTCAATCACGGCAGGTCAAAGCCTCCAGCCTTTTGGAAAAGTCAGCTGGCCAAAGGATGCGCTCCATCCCTATGGGAACACATGGGGGGGCCCATAGGATGAAGCAATCTTGTCATGTTGAATTTCCATGCTTTGTTTTGTTGCTAAAAATCACTTCAAGCCGTGTGTCCAAGCCAGAGATATTGGGGTGTGGATGGAGGGCAGCCACCCCTGCGTGCTCAACCTTCCTCCCAGCAGCACCATACGGGTGCCTCTCACTCTTCTAAAACGTGAATATTTCATTAGATTTCTTTCTTCTGGAAAAAGGTCTCTTTGTGTATTTGGAGCAGGAGTTTGCACCCTCTTCATTCTTCATCAGAGCCATTCAAGAAGACAGCTTGGGACCTGCTGTCACACTTCTGCTGCCAGACCCCCAGGCTGATGTAGGGCTCTCCAGTCCCTCTCCCGAACCTCTGGAGACAGCTGTAACACAGGAGTAATAAATCACTATTAGAAAAATCCCCAACCTAATGCCACTCACCAGAACCCTCATTCTAGAGGTCCTAAAATGCTATTGATGGAGGATTGGGTGGGTTTTGTTCTGTATAAAGTCTATTTGATGGCATGGATTGAACTATCCATTCTGCAGCCCACACAGCATCCCTCAGAGCATCCCTTAAAGTGGAATGATCTTCCCATCCCCTTGGAAAAGCCAAACTGGGGGCTGGTAATGTTTTAGTTTCTGTACCTCTAATAATTCAGTGATCTTCAACCGCTTCGAAGTCCTTGTGAGACAGCGGACGAAGTGTCAGGGGGTCCTGGTAATGTTTTGATGTCTCTATCAAATTAAAGTCTGACTTCAGCACTCAGTGCAGAGTAAAATAAGCAGTGTGACTTCCAGGAGCACTTGTAGGGACTCGGTTGTTTGACTTCTCCTCATTTAGTGCCCATGTCTCTCACTGACACTGTTGGCACTCTGTGCACTCAACAAATACCGTGCCCTAAAACCTGCAGTGGTCTGGGACTGCTTAGTCAGCAGTGACTTTGTCCTGCAGGAAAGTCTGGGTTACATCTGTGTCTCTGGGCAGACATCCCACCCCGCCTGCCTACCCCAGCCCTGCCCCAGTTCCTGTCCCAGCCCTGCCCCAGCCGTACCAGTACACGAGGGTGTAGTTTACAGCCAGGATGGCCACAGCAGCTGCCCAGTGCCAGAAGAAGCACATTGTGAGGAACATGATGTTGCTGTGGTCATTCTCATCCCACATTGGACCTCCCCATGGCTGGAAGAGTACAACGCCGATCTGGGTGGAACAAGAAGTTTATTACGTTGGGAAAAAAAATTATAGAGTCCCAGAATTCCAGAATGGTTTGGGTTGGAAGGGACCTTAAACAACCTGTGCCAGAGCCTCACCACCCTCATTGTGAATTACTTTTATTCATGTGGTGACCAAGGAACTTGAGCCCTGACCAGGACAGAGGTTTTTGCTGAGAGAGTGAAGTCCATCCTTGTAATGAGAGGCCACACGAAGCCAGTCTGTGCTCAAGATCTCTCTTTTTCTGTTCAATATCAAGACACAATTGTCCCCCAGCATTCCAAACTCCAAGCCATCCTTTAAAAACTCCAGATTTAGTATTTTACTAGCTCAGCCCAGTTTTTAACCAAGGCTGCTAGTGCAGCCTTGAAAAAAAGAAGGGAAACTGGTTTGGTTTGAGGGTGGTTTTTTGTGTTTGTTTTTTGTTGGGTTTTTTGGTGTGTGTGGCTTTTGTGTGTGTGTGTGTGTGGGTTTGTTTGTTTATTTTTGGGTTTATTTTATTTTTGTTTGTTTGTTTGTTTGTTTGTTTGTTTGTGGTTTCTTTGGGCAGCTTAGTTTTGAGAGCAATTATCTCCAATTGATTTCTTTGCTTCTCCAACTCCTATCAAAGCAAGCAGCTGGCTGTATTTTAACTCAGCTGTTTTATTGCTGGTGGGGTTTGTATCTTTCCACTAAAACAAAGGGAGGGCTGCAGGGTGCATTAGACACATTAAGCAATTAGTACTTGGTTGTTAGATACTGCAAAATGTTGCTCACTTGCTTTTACTCCTCCCCCTGGAGAAGCAATAAGCCAAGACAAACAGCTCCTGCAGCAGGAGCAGCCATCAGAGATGACCTGTGATAAGTAAATTTGCATTCTGGGTTATGAGCTATTTATGAAGTGAGCTTGGCAAAATTATCCTTGGGAGATGTGCTATTGATATGTGATGTACAACTCCTTCTCCTCTTTTCCCTTTGCTTTGGTGCTCTAGGAAAGCAGAACTGACCTGCCAGAACCACGTTCCCTGGACGATGGTGATGGTGGCTCGGAACATCTCCAGGACAATGTTGTCACGCAGGAAAACCTCCAGCAGGATGCTGCCGGCCCCGGCGAAGATGGTGATGAGCAGCAGGGAGTGGATGTGCTGATCCAACATGGGGCGGTGAAGGACGTGGTAATAGAATAGACAACCTGCCGAAACACGAGCCCTGCTCAGAGCAGCGTTAACAACAGCAACCGTGGCTACCGAGCCGAGTGAATCACCTGCCTGGATGACAAACTGAGACAGGCCACTGCAAAAAGAAGGGACTCCACATAGCACCGTCCCCTGTGCCTCCTGGCATCCCAGCACCTTGGAAGGATGAGATGCCCAACCTTGGGGCAGGAGGATCTGAGCAATATGGGGACCAAGGACACGGGAGTTTTCCTCCCACATCTGTGCCATGATCTCTTCAGACAACTCTTCCCTTGTAGCCTGGTTTCTGCTGTGTCTTTCTTTCTTATTGCTAAACGTCACCATTTTTTGGGAGCTGTAACTGATAGATTTCCTGGCCTTACATGCCAAACTGTGCATGTGGAGATGCCCCTGCTCCTGCTGCCTCAAAAACTGTTGTGATCAGGAAAGGGAGAGTAACAGGAACTGTGCCTTCATTAAGGAGGTTTCTATATAAACAAGACCTTCTTTTCCAATGGCAGGGGGTTGGAACTAGATGATCTTTAAGCTTCCTTCCAAGCCAAGTCTTTCTATGATTCTATGACCCAAGAGGGGTCTGGAATCCTGGCTGGCGACTTGCAAGGCAGCCTGAGGACAAAATGAGATTCATGATGTGCTGAAGCCGGAATAAATCACTTCAAATTGCCACGTGCCATGCAAGCAGATGAGGCTGATGATGCCTGCAGTGCAATTAATGGCTTTCAGGAAAGAATGGGGCAGGAGAACGGCCTGTGGATGGCAGATGAATGCAGAGCTCACCAGCTGTTTCTCATAACAAGGAACCTCACTCTGCTGTTTTGCACCGCGGGAGCCCTAGAAATCCCAAACCAGAACCTATCCGTGCCTGTATTTCCCATCTCATTCCAGCCCGGCCTGCCATAATGTATCTCCTACAATGGGTCCTATCTCCAGAGGCATCTGAAGCAGTATCTCAGTCAGGCACATTTTAGTCCTTCTCTGACTCAGTGCTGTGGTGGCTGAAACCATCTCGGAGAAGCCGAGAGGGTCCTACAGCAGCAGCAAACTGCTGGGACAACTTTGAGGAGCGAAATACACTCTCAGTGTTGGCTAAATGGTCCCTCCCTAAGGTTATGTTAATCCTCCTATGTTGATTGGTTGTTGTTTTATCCCTGACTGCGCCCTTCCCTTCCTCTCATTGGTTCTCATTGTACCACACACTCCACCCCTCCCTTCTTCCCATTGGTTGTCATTGCATTTCCCCACCTCCTCCCTAACCCTATTGGCCCTTGACCCCTATATCCATGATCACGCAGAGTGGCTGTTCTTCTCTAGCCCCTGAGATCTCTTTGGAGGGTAAATGCCTTTGAAATATACCCAGACGACTGAGCCCTCTGAGTTCTGTATCTTTGGTAAACACATTTAGCTTATTATAAGCTCTGGGGTGTGAGTGTCTCAGTGCTACCCATCAGCATGAGTCATAGAGTAGGTCTGCCTGCATGCTGTGGAATGCAGCGGCCAAGTGGGTCTGGCTGGGAATCGGGACACTCCCGAATCGGCAGGAGACCACATCTCACTCCACCACCACCCCCATGTAACTCAGTCCCCAGCATCCCTCCCCAAATTAAGCACCACCTTCTACCAACCTTCAACAAACACAGCCACGGCCAACATGAGGCGATCCAGACCCCGCGGCACCACCTGGAAGGTGTAGGTGAGGACATCCACTGCTCCGGAGAGGCCGTAGAAGAGGTACATGGTGGTGTGCTGCCAGTTCATCAGCTTCACCCAGTCGTGCTTCTCGCCGCTGTAGAGGTACAAGTGGGGACCGTCTGGAACGAACTGCTCTGCCAGCATCCCTGCAGGACACCCAAGAGCATGGAGTTTTTTGGGGTTTATTTGCAATGGTTGAGACTACTCCTTGCTGCTGGGGGTTCTGAAGCAGGAGCTGGTGAGTTTGCATTAGGGAGAAAAGAGTGGATGGAAAAATCAGGCCTGTGTTTAATGGCAGCTCAGCTTTGGGAAGGGATATGAGACTTGCTTTTCCACATCAGACTATACCAGAGATCAAGGCAAGATGAATGAACATCAAGGATGCGTCCAGGCTGCCCAGGCGAGTGCTGGAATCACCATGCTTGGAAGTGTTCCAAAACATATAGATGTGGCACTCAGGTTCATGGTTTAGTGGTGGACCTGGCAGTGGTTAATGGTTGGACTTAATGATCTAAGAGGTCTTTTCCGGCCTGAATGTTTCTTTGATCCTTCCACATCTAGACCAGTTTCTCTGGAGTCAAGGCTCCTGCACAGTCACCACTGCAGGCTAAGAATTCACTGGCATAGCAAGTGAAATATAACCCTTACCTATCAGAGAAAAGATGATTTTGATTCCCCCTTCAATGGCATCCACACGCTGGAAACAATAAGTCCTGTGGGATTTCTTATTTATTTTCTGGCTGAGATACTGCAGTGGGTATTTCACAGACCACCAGAGCCCAAAGAGCAGGAAGAAGCTGCCTGGGAGCGCGTGACCCTTAAAATTCGCCATCCCGTCAACCTCCTCTGACTACAAGGCAAAAAAAAAACAGTGTCATAATTCACACAATTTATTTGGCATAACATTGGAAAAAAAGATAGGATTTCCCTTTCAGGGAGGACTGAAGAAGGCTTGACCAAGTACATGGGAGTAGGAATGAGTACTGGGAACACCTGGGACCTCTCTGAGCTCCTTGCCCCAAGATTAGGAAATGTCAAAAAAAGCCACAGTTGTTTCAAAAAGGGCCCAAATCTGCTGCAATCTCTGACACATCCCAGCCTGAACCTTTTATTCCATGGATCCCTCCCAGCAGTAGGTCCTGCTTTTCCTGCTCTTCTGCAAGTATGAGCATAAGGATCTGCTGCAGACCAGGGCAGGGTGGGCTTTTTGCAACTAGGTAGGAGAGATAATACACAGGGAAAACAAGAACGTCTAGGGGTAAACACCAGCACGTTTCTTTAGCTACTTGAACAGCCACAGAAGTGGTGTGCAAAGTCCAAAAATTTTTAAAATCTCTGCAATTATTTCAGGCCATGGAAGAGATGAAAAATACCCTGCATCTATTCCACAAACCAAAGAATTTTGTCAAAAATACACCTTCAAAAATACCCCAAAAACAAAACATTGTGGGTTTGGGAAAACAAACCAAGTTGTTCCCTGCATCCCAACCTGTTCACACTCCTTCTTCCCTCTCCTGAGCATCCCTAAGCCAGGATTGCCACCAAGCTGCTGGAGCCTCCATGCCAGAGCGCACACACACATGGTTTGCAGGATGCTGGGGGACCCATTTCCTGGTAGAATTGCAGCAATTAAACCCAGCCAGCTCTGTTTGCTGTTTGCTAAATTAGGCTGGGAACTGATCAGCTCTTTCATGTGGGCTCAACTGTATGTTCAAGGGATACCTTAGTGTGAGGTGGTGTCAGGTTGGGCAATTAGGAATGTTTTAATTAATAACAAAGGCTGTGCTGCAGGTGCCCAGGACTTTTCTGTTTTGTAACTTCTCTATGCCAATCTACACTTAACACTGGTCAGAAACCGTCTCCCTTGTGGAGTGGATGCTGTCCATCCACATAGCAGGAGTTGCATGGGTTGGAGCTGGATCTGAGCTCCCCATCCCAGACATCCTCATTATCCTGAAAATACCTTCCCAAGCAGCATTTCTGGCTTCAGTCCCTACTCACTGGAAACATAAACCAAAAATGTTCTTATTCTGCTGTTGCACAAGGGATAATTGCGTGTGAGGTTAAACATGAGTTGTTGCTGTCAGCCTTGGAGAGAGGGAGTTGTTTCTTTGGCTTTATTAATATCTGATTTCAGGTCTGAGGGACATCCTGTTTCATCCCTTGAAGTCCATGGCTGGTGCAGATACCATCTCCCAGAGGAGTCTGTCCCCGAGCAGGAAAATCCACTGGGTTAGAAACGATCTCCTAAATCCCTGCAACCAGCCTGCCTGATCTGAGCTGGTTTAACCAAACAGCTAATTCGACAGCTTGAGCTGAGCAAACATCGGCTCTGTGTGCAAACATCACCCCAGCAGATGCAGCCACACATGGCAGCACATGGGGCTCATGCCCCTGCAGTGTCATCAGGCTGGTCCCCATCCTGCCTTCACCGAGCACCTCTGAGCTACCCCAGTGAGTTCATGAAGATGAATTTAGGGGGGATTTAATTCAAGAGTGGAAAAGCTGTGCATGGAAAGGGTATGGTAGGGGCTGGCAGCTTTGCAGGTCACTGTTAGCATTGCAAGGTTCTGCCTTATTTCATTACTTAAAAGGAAAGATTTATTGACAGTGGGTGCATTGGGTAATTAAACAGAAAATCAAAGCAAGATGCTGTTTACCAGCAGTGCTGGCACAGTCCAGTGGGTTAATACAATCATCTCTGTAGTCCTTTGAAAGGGGCAATTGCGAATGGGAACATCCACCTGTTTCCCTGTGATACAGGGAGCAGCATTCCCGAGCCATGGAGAGGGCTGAAAAATCTGTTATTTCTGGGTGAGTAGAGAATCTCATCATATACATGAAATTAGGATAATGGCTTTAAACTGAAAGAAGGGAAATTTAGATTAGGTACAAGGAGGAATGGTATAATATTAGGGTAATAACTGGAAGCAGAAGCAAACCCATCCCAGAATACCACAACAAGGATTGCAGCCATATCATGCCATATTAATGCTATAATTATAACATGACCACAGCAATATACAGTCAAATATATAACTGATTTAGCTCTTGCAGTTACATATCAAAGGTTGATATAAAGAGGGGCCTGATGGTTTCCCACATCAGATTGGTGCAGTCAAGCTGGGATGGCCTGAAGGGTACACTGATAAATCACAATTAAAGGATCAGCTAAATGGAGTATGCACAGCCACCTTACAGTGCTTATGTGGTCTGGAATGAGCTTGGGATGGGGACTCTTTTGGGATTGCTGGTCTCCATTCCTGCCTGATAGCAGGGAGCACATGGCTCAGCTGGGACACGTGACCAGCAAAACTATTTCTCCTTCTTCCCTTCCTCCTCTGAAAACACGCAATGGGTAAGCACCAGGGAAAAAACCAACCACAGTTATGTTTGTGCCCTGGGGCAAACAGGTCTTGTTTATCCCTGTAGCTCCAAAGGAAGCAAGACCTGCCTACAAACAGCAGGGAAAAGAACAAGCTGAAGGTCCAGTGCGTGCTGGTGTTGGTGGCCACAGTCACTATCCCAGGGCATCTCTGCTGAGTGTTACTTTGTCCCTTCCATCGTCACCCAGCCTGCGTGCTTGGCAACATCCTCGTGTCCCTGCTGGCTTGTCATTAGTGCTCTTTGCCCCGTGTACTATGGTGCCCTGTGCTGTGTCTGCTTAATGATTTACTGTTTCATCTGCTCTTATCACCTCCCAGAGGAGCTGGTTTCTTCTCGGTTTATAGCTAATGCACCCAACCAGCTGGGGAGGCATCTGGAGAATGGTTAAGGTGCCCAACTAGGCTTTCACCTCCTCCTCTTACACTACCCTGGCAGCCACAAATCCTCTTTTCAGACAACACCTGGGCCATTTTACTATTCCAAATGTCTCATTTGCATTCCTGAGGTTTGTTGTTGTTTGCTTGTGTGTTTGTTTTTTGTTGATTGGAGTTTGTTTGTTTGTTTGTTTGTTTGTTTGTTTGGTGTTTTGTTTTGGTAGGTTTTTTTAAAGCCCATTGATAGTGTCTCAATCAGGGCATCACTTCCATTTTCCCCAGCTTGGAAATTACAGTCTAAAGTTCACCAGTGGGGAGAGCTCACAGCCATCACACCTACAATTAACTTTGCCCTTGGACCTCTGTAAATCAGGCAGTTCAGACACACCAGAGCTGGTTTGCTCATTGTGGGACCTGCACTTGGCTCTCAGAGCATCTGTGGGTGACAGTGATGGTCTCCAGGGAAAGGCTGACTCAGGGAAGAGGAGAAATGTCTTGGCTTGCAAAAAGACCACACAGGCTGAGCTCAGGCTGAGCTGGGGAAAGCCACTGAGGTGTGTGTGTGGAAATAATGAAGCTGTTTCCAGCCTTCCAGAGGGTCTCTTGTGTTGAATCTGCAACTGCAGAAGCACATCAAACCCAGACCTATAGACTGACAGCAGCTGAGGTGCTGTGCTCAGAAAACTATGCTCAGTCAGCCCCCTTCCTATCCTGCATGTTCTCTGTATGTATCCGTGAAACAGCATAACCCCACAGCCCAAACCCGGCACCTGATTGGGATGGCAGTGGTCCAGACACAAGGGTGAGATATCCTCTGAGGACAGAGACATGGCAGGAGACACCCAAAAGGGATCAGAAGAGGCATCACTGACACTGATAAGCTCTGCTGTACCCTGTGCTGCCTCAGTCATTACCAGCACTGTCTTTTTTGTCTGCAGAGGTACTTACAATCATAGCAGCACTTCCATTAGCTCCCGCAGGAGCTGAATTCCTAATGCATTAATGTCAGGCTAAAGCCCCACTCTGAACTGTTTCATTCCATTATCATCAGGTTCTCTTTTCCCTCTGTCCGCACCAGGGAGTGTTAACAGTGACACTGAGCAATCATCTTCCTCATCCTGGTGAGCTCAGCTGCATCTGCCAAAGCAGGAAAGCAACTTTTCTGCCTCTAAAGATCCTTAAGAGGTTTGGATTTCAGTTAAAAAATTATCATCATCATTGGAAACTATTAGGCTCTCTTGCCAGGAAGCATCTGAAGGACCATCAGGTACTGCAGGAGATTGTGCAGTGGCTGCGGACAGAGAGCAGAAACAGAGATAATCCATCCCCCTGAAATCAGAAAGTTCAATGTGGAAGATCAAAGTGGGATGAAAACTTTAAATTCAGGATGCTGGACCAGCAGTCTATTTAATAGACACAATGGATTCATGTGGGAAGAGACACTGGGGAGAGAGAGATGTAAAAACTGGTGATAGAGAGGTTTTAGTGCTCTCTGTTTCCTCTTATGCTGCCTCCTTTTGCCTCCTGTTTTATAAGCCCGTGGTTTGGATTCTCCATCCCTATTCTTGCTCTGAGCGCTGCCATCAGGGAAGCAGCAAGAAGCTACATCCCAGCAAAGAAGCTGAGAAATAAAATAAATTAGCCAAAGCCTAATTACAGGGGCTAATTACAGAACAGGCACTCTGTTATTCCTTCTCCTTCGACCTGCATTTATTTATTTGTGGTTTAAGATGTGAGGTCTGGCTTTAAAAATTATCTCTTGGTGGAAATGTATATTATCATCTCAAAAGCCATTTTTCTTTGCCTCTATGTGATGGTAAAGAGATTAAAGTGCTTTCTAAAGGGGTGGGTGTCATCTGTTGCCTAAACTGCCTCCCTGGTTCCATGATGTGTGATGGAGCAGCCCTGACTCCAACAACCCCTATCACCTCAGAGGTACCAACCCAAAATAAATGCAAAACCAGCATTATCACCATCAAAATTGCCAAAAAATTCAGTATTTATAGAACCATAGAATCACAGAATGGTTTGGGCTGGAGGGACCTTCAAGATTGCCATGGGCAGGTACACCTTCCACTAGACCAGGTTGCCTCAAGCCCCATCCAATCTGGCCTTGAACTCTTCCAGGGGTGGAAAAGCCACAGCTTTTCTGGATTCCACAACTTCTCAGGGCATTTCCTGAAGATGCTTGTCCTCAAATTGTCCCAATTGCCCCAGAATGTGATACAGGTTAAGTGCTGTGTGTCTTCAACATCCCTCAATGAAAACTACCCAAGACAAAGAATTAAAACAATTTCCATTGCAATATATCCCCAAAATATCCATAAAACATATAACCCTCAGCCTGCTGAGTCCCACAGATTGTCCCTGGGTGCACCAGAGCTGTGGTCCCTAATGTCCCTCTCCACAAGCACCTGGAGCCTCAGCTGTTTCACCCTGCACTGCCAAGGCTGAGGGTTGGTAGCTTTTTAACGACAAGCTGGTGGGAAGAATGGAAGAAAGAAGGAAAAAAACCTTCCCCTGCAGCAAAGGTGGCCCTACCCACAGCAAGGGAGGTGGCACAAGATGAGCTTTAAGGTCCCTTCCAACTTAAACCATTCTGGGATTCTACGATTCCAATCTGTGCTGTTTTAGGCAGTGGCAGTGACTTCTCTTGGCATTTCTGTGGGGAGAGGAAGGTGGGGAGGGAGTTTTTGGTTCAGTGCACGCAGCAGCAATTTCAGTTTAGCTGTGAGGAAAAGGGTGTGTATTTAATTTGGCTGGGAGTGGAGCAGGGGGCCATCTCCTCGCAGAGTGACCAGTGGGTTTTGGGGACCTACTGCCCCCGGGCTGCCCTACTCTCGTCTCTGCCTGCTTTGGGGCCCCACAAGTCATGTTTATTTTCCAACTTCCTCCTTGGAAAAAGCTGCTGCGGGTTTGCTGGGCCGTCCCATCACCGCCCAACCAGGCAGGGACAGCAGCCAACCCCCCTGAGCCCCTTCCCAGGGACCCTAGGGCAGGGGGACACCCCGGTGGGCTAAGGACACCCAAATCTCTCCAAATTTGCTTTCCTAAGGGAAGTGGTGGTTCACCCACCCAGACCTCTTAACTTCCTGTGAAGTTTGGATGACAAATTGAGGGGTCCCTAAAAGCCAGGCAGGGGGGTCCCTTCCCATGCCATGGTGTGGGGTGACTTCCCCCCTCCCCTTCCAACAGAACCCCTCCCCGTGCCAGCAGAGCCTTACCTGTCCCGGTGATCCCGGGGCTGCACCTGCTCCCAGGTGACCTGTGCTCCTCCCCTGCCTGTGGCGCTGCTGCACCTGCCTCCTCCCTGCCTCACAAACCCCAGCCCAGAGGGAAAGGTGACCCTGGACACAAAAATCCCCCACTCCTGGGCACACCAGGTGCTTTAATTTGCAGGCTTTTTCCACAAAAGTCATCTGTGATTTGCTGACTTCTGGCTGTCTCAAGGCTTTCCCCCTCCAAGTCTTCATTCTTTCACATTTTTGGCAATGATTAAATTTCCTTCTGTCAGAGTTCCTCATCACCCACCTCATGCAGGATGGGATACCAGGGAGCTGGCATGGGGGCATTTCTCCCCCACATCCCGGTGCCCACACCCCTCATCCCCAGAACACTGCATTAATTGTTAACTGGATTAATTCCTTCAAAGCACTTCATTTTCCATGCTTCCCAGGTTTGATGGATGCCCCTCCTGGGATCCCCATGCATAACCTATATTTCAACTCCAAATGCAATTTTCTGACCAGGCCTCCTATAAAACTGAGTTTACCCTTAATAACACTTTCCACTTTCATCTCCAGTCCTGCAAGTGCTTTACAAATGTTAAATAATTAACCCTCATGACACCCTTGGGAGGGAGGGAAGTGTTATTATGGCTATTTGTAAAGGAAGCTCTGACAGGGCCTTCTGTGCTCCAGCCCTGGGTTTTACTCACTTTCAGGGAGTAGCTCAGCTACTTACAGCACTGAGAGCAACTATACCTGCCACAGGGAATTTGTAGTAAGAAAGCCGGATTTTAGCATTTTAAATATATCCATCCTGATTTATAAATGACTTGAGGGTTACAAGAACTGTCTGGCACTCCCCTGTCTTTTTCTTTTATTATTGTATGACTATTTCAATTTATCGACATCAAATCTATTCCCACAACAATGTTGTTTAAACAGATGAGTACTTAATAAAGAATTATCCATTAATCCATCCTTTCTCACCTCCCAGAGAGGTGAGTGGTGCTGGAACAGAGGGAACATCCCACAGTCATCCTCACCTTTTTCAGTGGTGGGTTTGGATGCCCAAACCCTCTGTGTTTTTCAGGCAGGATGATTCCAGTTTTCCAGAGGCAAAAGCCAAGCTGCATATATTACTTGTCTCTTCATTAAATTGTTTCATAAATGTCCTGGGAACCTGATGGCATTTTGTGTTCCACAAGCCCTGGAATAAATCAGGATTAATCTAGGGGTTTACACTCACCCTGCTCCAGGCACATAGAATTATTTACCTCCAGAAAACTACCCCCAAAACTAAGGCTGAGGAATAAATGGAAGGAAAATAACTGGTGAGATGGAGGGCCTGGGAAAAATGAAGAATTATTCAGCTGGGGAGTTGCTACAAGTTCATTTAAAAAAACCCAAGGGATGCCCAAAAATGCAAATGAGACCCCAAAAAATGTCACAAAAAGTTCTTGGTCATGAGTGATGAAGTTGCTGTAGCTGTTTCATAAGAAAGGCTAGTTTAGCTAAAAACTAAACCTTTAGTTAAACCTGACTCTGAAATGGGAGCTTGTTCCCACCGAAGATCTGCCAAGTCATGTTCGTGTTTCTTGGCTACCAGGAAATTTGCACCTTCAAATATTTGCAGAACAAAATCACGGGGTGTGGAGGGGGGTGGATCTTACTCCAAGGGAACAAATAACCTCTCCAGACGTATTTATTGTTGCAAAGACCATCCCTGATCTGGGGTTACGCAGAACCCCAGCAGAATGTCTCATTTTCATGCAGTCCTGAGCAACCATTTCCTGGTAAGACACACCTAAACCTGAGGTCATCTCCAACTTATATATAACTTCCTAGAGCTCAGCCACCCTTAAAACCCTCACAGTTCCTTAGACAGCCTTGAAATGACATGTAAAAACTGTAAATTCATCAAACCTGTGTCCTGTTTGGGCTGCCACCATCCACAGGCACTGGGCTACCACTGGAGGTGGGAATTCTGATCAGCACAGCACATCCTGCACAAAAACCCAGCCCTAATCAGCAACTTTTCTAAATCTTATTGCCTTCCCATGAAATCAGTCCTGAAAAAAAATTCAGAGTTCCTATACTAGGAATTTTTGAGGCCTCGAAATAGCTCTTTTGTGTCCTGCCCATCTCTAATTTTCCACCTCCTGATGTCTATTTTCTCCCTGCTTATCCCATGCAGAGCTGCAGCTCCTAAACATATCCACAGGAGCTCTGGCAGCAAATAACACCCTGGCAGTCTCTTCACGTCAGCATGCAAAGCTGGGAATGATCAAGGAACAGGAGTTTGCTGCTCTGGGAATCATCTCAGGATGCCCTCTGGTGAGACAATACCTGCAGTCTCCATGGATGCAGATGGGATACAGGCTGTGGGAGCGATGCTCAGAGAGAGCTCAGAACTAATGGCTCAGAGAAATAGGGGAAATGATAGAGTGTCAGAGCCAGGAAATTAGCTCCCTCATTTTCCTGTGCTGGCAGAGGGGATGGGTGAAAGAGTCATTTGCCATGTGGCCACACATCCAGAGAGAGGAGCTGCATGGGCTGCCTGCAATTTTAAAAGGCAGAAAAATGGGGAAGCAAGCTGGCACACTGGCCAGACAGAGATATTTTTCTGGTCCCTCACTGGAATACTGATGGATTTTCCAACCAAAATGATGATGTCTCATTTTCCTTCCCCTCCTCCTACACCCACAAAACCTGACTGTGTAATGCAGGCGATGGATCTGCAGGAAAAAGGTTTTGTACCTAGATGCTCCCATTCCTAAGTGAGCCACCTCCTGGTGGCACCTCCCTCAGCCTTCCTGGTAGCCAGAGAATGACCCTCACAGCATCCTCCCATCTCAGTGTTTGTCACCTGAAGGTTCACCCATCGCAGGCAGCCCAGATTTCCAGCGATGCTGAAGTACTTTGGAACAAGGGAAGGGGCAGAGACCTGCAGCGGCTCCAAAGTACCATTGCCTAAATTTATTCCCTCCATGGGCAGCTTCCGTCCCCACATACAGTGAGATGGGGCATACAGAGTGCCCTGGGGAGGTACAAACTGGGAAATAACAAAGAAGATGGCAAGGGACCCACCAGACTCTGGCCAAAATGTGACCTAATTCTTGCAAATGCCCTGTTCCCATGCAAAGATATCCAGGAAGAAGTTTGCCAGATGGCAAAAGGAGGAGATGAGTAAATCCAATATGGCACATCTGCAGCTGCAGAGAGCAAACAGCAACCATGCATAGCCAGGAGGAAAAGGGATTGCTTTGGGGTGGAGCTGGGCAAGGAAAGGTGACATAAGGAAAGAAAATCCCCGAAGGTTTCTGTTACACCCCCTGTGAACATATCCGAGACCCCAGCTGGGTAAGACCAGGTGAGAATTAAAGCAGGGAGGGCTCAGTCCTGGTGTAATTCCAACTGCATCAGTCCCAGCTGGATGCCAGCACTATAGCGTGCTTGGACATGGCAAAAGCATTAATAAGGGACAGGAGATCGTTAAAAGGAAATTTGTGTAGCCAGAGAAAAGAAGTGGAAGAGAAAGAGAAGGCAGAGCATGAGATAACAATGACAGGCAGCAGAAAGGGAGGTTTAAGGAGAGGTGGTGAAGGTTAAAGATGAAAACAACAGCACCTCATAGGGAGCGCAAAGTGGCCAAACTCTGTGGGAAATTTTAACAGGATAAAAAAATAACTCACAGCTGATGAAGAGTTAAAAAAATAAGTGGGAAGGCAAGGAAATGCTCCCTTAAAACACCTCACATGGAGAGCAACCCATCCAGGAGAGGTGCTCGGGAGCTGGCCAGCCCTCAGGGCTGTGCCTTCAACATTGTCCCCTGGAGCCAGGCAAAATGAAATCTTCACATCCTGGGCGGTTTGATTTGGGGATTTTTCCCCTCTTTCCACATACCATTCGGCAGTGATGGAGCAAGGGCACATCTCAGTGGCAGAGGGAGGAATGTCACTTCCCCAGCTGGGCTTGCCCTTGCTACCCATACCCAGATCACCTAATAAAGCAAGAGGAATTTGGGGGGAGGAATTTGTTCATCTTCAACACCTGGAGCTGGAAGAAAGGTCTCTGAGTGATATTGAGGTTACTGGGGATGTGAAGCTGTGAGGGACCAGAAGGTTCAGATGTGGTGGGTGGTTTCATCTGAGAGAAAATCAGTTCATCACCTTGACATGTTAACACTGAGCCCTTTGCTTTTGAAATTAGAATTGGGACGTGTCTTTCATACTGATATTTTTTTTTCTTGTATTCATCATCTTTACAACCTTTCCCCCTCTTATGCTGCTCCCCAGCACTCCATCTCCAACTATCTTTCCCAAGCAAACATTTATAATTTCTGCTACCTTTCATTTATTTTTCAATCCTAAAAGTTGACTTACCATAAAAAATTACCACAAAAAACCATACCTAGGGCCAGGGAAGAAGAGCAAATTCAAAACTTGGCATTTATTGACCTTTAGCAATGCAAATACAGCTCTGATATGCTGTAAATCAGCATCTCCCACACTCTGCAGAAGCAACTTTGGATGCCAGAAGCATTGCAGCCTTCCCTGTAAATCCATCCCCACAGAGGACGATGCTTTGGGAAGCAGGTGCTGAAGTTTTTGGGAGCAACCTTAACATCTGAGAGCTTGCACTGGGGATCTGTGTTGTTAGACGGCTGAAGAGAGGTGGGAATTGGGGCTTGGAGGGGTTTCTTGTGGATGTAGGAATGCGGGATGCTGCCCCAGCCTTGGGAGCAGCTATGGCACGGTGACCGCACGCATCCCGCATGGGCAGAACAGAAACCCGGGAATATTTGGGAACACTAGGTGGTGCTGAGGGCTAACGCAAAGGATGCCACTCTCTCACCAAGGGATACTCCGGGGTGTAAGGGTGAAGGCCTGGGGGGGCCAGGGGCTGCAACCCCATTTTGGGGTTGGTTGGGAGCCCAGGTGTGAGAAGGTCCGCTCCTTTGTGTCACTTTGTCACATTCCTCCCTGTCCAAAGGCACTTGGCAGCAGCTGGACTGTCACACCGGTTTCAAGACCAGCTCTGTCCCAGTCCTTTCCCCGACTTTCCTGGGATCACACCAGGCATCACATCCCTGCTTTGCCAGTGGGAAAGCTGAGGCACAAGGAGAGGCATTCCCCAAGACAATTCCCAACCCACCTGGCAGCATCTGTTTTCCGGAAAGGGTAAACTTTTGGGGAGTCCTGAAACAAATGTAAAGAGTTCAAACCATCCTTTAAAAAATAAGGATTGTGACAAAACGCCAGTTTTCACCACGGATCTCTACCGCTGCATATTTTACGTGCATGGATGAGTTTTCCAGCGCCCAGTAAGAGACAAGGGGGCTGCTAATTAGGGTGAAACCCACTCAGAGCTGCCCCCCTCTCCCCCTTCACCCCCATTCCTCCTCCACGGGCTCCGGTTACGCCGCGGGTCCATAAACAGCGTCTGAAATAATTGTGCAGTTGTCACCGCCGGGCAGGGGAGGGGGGACTATTTTAAAACGCCCGGCTTAGCCCAAAGGGCCGAGGGGATTGTGGCACGCCCCAGCTGTCCCCGCCGAGCGCGGGCGGGGACTTCAAAGTGCCAGGCGGGATGTGTCAGCGCCAGCCTGTCCTCCCCACTCGGCCGGGGAAAGGAGCCGGGCCGGCCTGGGATGGGATAATGGTGTTTTGACATCTTGTTTCAAGAGCAAGCACTGGCACTCGGGAGGTGTGGGAGCAGCTGGGAGAGACCTGAGGATGATGGAAGGAGAATGGCTGGGAGGTGGGGGCGAGGTAGGAGGAGGGTTGGGAGGGGTGTGCAGACGTGCTGGTGTTGTACATCTCTTTTGACTTCAGAAATTGGGGGGAATAAAGCAAAGAAAGGGGTTCTGCAGTGCCTCTGCTCCAGTGCTGCAAGTCCCAAATGGGGCAATCAGGGGCATGCGGACTTCAAACTGAAAGAGAGAAGGTTAGATGGGATATTGGGAGGAAATTCTTCCCTGTGAGGGTGGTGAGACTCTGGCACAGGTTGGCCAGAGAAGCTCTGGCTGCTCCAACCCTGGAAGTGTCCAAGGCCAGGTTGGACGGGGTTTGGAGCAGCCTGGGACAGTGGAAGGTGTCTCTGTCCCGGGCAGGGGTTGGAACAAGATGATCTCTGAGGTCCCTTTCAACCCAAACCATTCATTTGAGGATTCTATGAGCCCAAAGGGAAGCACATCTCATCAAAATATTTCTCCTTTTCCTGTACCACTTCTGACAGTGACACAGATGACATCTCTGCTCACTGGGGCAAATCTCCGAGTCTGGAAGAAGAGAGAAACACTAACAACTCATAATCTCATGGGATAACCAAGCTTTGGCCATGCCTTGGCCATCCAGGCAGGGCTTCCCCATAGCTCCAGGAGAAGAGAGAAAACTTTGATGCTGCCTCTAATGTAATAGCTGATGATTAAAGTATTATCAGTGCTCAACCTGCCATTCCCTCTGCTTAGCGAAGAGCTGGATGGCTGAGAAGACAAGGATGCTGTTGTCTTCTTGGCCTCTTCTTGTTCTGCTGCTCCACCTTCATGTGAGCAGGACTGTCCTCCCAGAGTCAGCATGATCGTTGGGAGCTGAATCCCATAGCCACAGAATGGTTTGTGTTGGAAGGGGCCTTAAAGATCTTCTAATTCCACTCCCCTGCCCTGGACAGGGACTTTCCACTGGACCAGGTTGTGCAAGGCCACATCCAACCTGGCCTTGGGCACTTCCAGGGATGGAGAATCAGCCTGCTGAAAAGAGGATGCTCATCTGGGGCAACTCTTCCAGATCTATCACCCAGCTCCCTATTTTCCATCACTTCTCTGCAAGCCGCTAAAGCCCATTGCCTGCACACTTCCCACATTTAGCTTCCCAGAGATTGTCAGCAGCATGTCCATCCATCTGTAGTGACCTTCCTATTTACTACGTGGCACCACTGCCTTGGCCATCGTGGTGAATTTACTCTCCAAGCCAACCACCCCAGGAGTTGAACCTCCTAATGTAGAACAGCTCCTCTTGTCCATCTGCTTCTTGTGCCTCCAAGTACTCCATGCATGAGCAGATGTGTGGGATGCCTTCAGCCCATCAGGAATGACTTCCCAAAGCCATCTCCCATCCTTCCATGAATAATCAACTATTTCAGGTCTTATCTAAAGACCATCAAGGTTTTTCCTGCATGTCCTGTACACAAGGGATTTCTGGGTAGCTATGATGCACTATCCTAACCATTTGGTTAAATAGATGGAAGTTTGGCAAACTGAAATGGGGCATTACCTGAAGCCAGGACAAACCATTTAGGAACTTCATGACATCTCAGAGAGCCTGAAGACTCAGATCCCCTGCAAGGTTAACTCCAAGGATTCCCAGAGCCAGGCAAGATCTGTCTTTCAGCAGCTGTGATCCATTTATTTGGCGGGTTTGACTGGGGGATGGAGACAGAGGAGGCAGACCAAGGGAGGGGGGCGGGGGGGGGAACTGTGTTAATTACCGGTCCATTTGTATGACGTGAAGCTGCCCCAGTCCGTCATCTCATCCTCCTGAGCTGTGGTTTGCCAGGTTTTAGGCTGTCATTCCGGAATCCCAGCGGGACCTGCGTTTCTCCGCCTTGCCATAGGGATGGCAGCTGCAGCCAATTGCTCCCGTTAGAAGGGACCGCCGGCGCTCCAGAAACCATTTCGGCAGCATTTGTCGCAACAGCCTCTGCTAATCTCTCTTTCATTTGTAATTATTTTCTCACTGCGGCGTTCCGACACCGGAGCCGCCCTTCCAAGCCGCCCCTGCAGCCGCGGGAGCATCGCCGGGCGCTCGGGGCTGTCGGGGCGACACAAAAAGGGACGCGGGGGCGGCGGCGGCGGCGCTCCTGCGGACAGGACGGAGGGCTTCAAACGGGCCGGGGCTCCTCCGGAGGCGATTGAAGTGGGCCGAGGGATGGAGCCGGCAGCTTTGAGGCAGCGCGGGCCAGCACGGCCAAGAATAATTGGACTAATAGTTCATCTGGTGACCCAACAGCTGTAGGGAACAGGCGATTTCCAGAGGATTAGGGGGGAGCTGTGAAAGGGAGGTCCCACGGGAAGCCTAAAATCCTCATCTTGAATTCAACTGGCCAAGAGCACATGTTGGAGCCTTTGACTTACTTTTTAAGCAACTTTTCTTCCCTCACCCCACCCGCTTTTTATCCAAACTGTTCCACAAACCAGGACATTTTAAGTTGTTGAAGCACAAGGCAGGAAAAATAGGGTCCATGGCAATGAGATGAATTAACAAGTGGTAGCTGATTCCTAAATGGGGTTTTCCTATTTTATTTTGATCTAATCCTGGCAGTAGCATTATAATTTTTCCCCGATTTTCCACTTACAGTGTTCATAGCAGTCACCAGCAAAGCGAGGAAGGATTAGAGACGACTTGTCAAGAAAAGCTGAGCCCTGACATGAAGCTGGGATGTGCTTTACCTTGCAGCCACTTCACGTTGCAGCCTCCTCTTCCTCTGCCATGGCACAAACACCCAAAACAAACACTCTACACCCAGCTGTTGCTACCCCCAGGGTAAGTCAGAGCAGGTTTAATCCCCAACCCCTCTGCTTTTGATTGCATGTGAATAGATACAGTGAGAGATGAAGATAAGGCACCTTGGGAATGGGTTGCAGCTCAGCTATGGAAACTGCTTCTGTGTGCTGTCCCACGGAATGCTCCAACCTCAACCTGAAGAATCATGTCTAGTAGAGATCATCCCAGCTGGGCCTCACGTTCCCCTCTCCAAAGGCAGAGGCTGCATTGGCTCGGAACCAGGCCCTCCTAAACCTGTCTGAAAGACTGCTGGTTCTCACTTGGACCAAGATTATGGATTTCTCAGGCACAGTTTGCAAGGTCAGGAGCCTTCAGTAGCCAGGTCTCACATTGCTCAGGTCAAATGACACAGAAGTGTCACTGTAGAATTGGGAATTGCCCAGGGAAAGCCTCCAGCACACCCTGTGCCCACCCTCAATCCACCTGCAGACCACCTCGAAACAGCTGAGTCCACTGCAAGCCCATCTCAATCCACCAGAAGACACCCAGAGAAGTGAAACCGACTGAGCATCACCAGGGAGGTGCTCACCATGGCCAGACAGACCAGGATGTGCTGCTGGCTTAACCTCCCTCTCTCTCCCTTTGCTGCATGGTCAAAACAACCAGTTTTGATTAAACAACTAATTTTCAAACATCAGCGAGATAAAAACCCTCTTTTCCAGCCAGAGGCAGACTCTGGTTACCCACATGGCACAGCAGACCCTCCAAACCCAACACTAAAATCATATACATGTATTCACCCCAAAACAACCCAAATCTGAGGCTCTTGCCATTTCCTCCCTTTGCCTAAACAACACCATATTTAACAATGAGGATACGATGGTGTCAACAGGTCACAGCGGGTTCCCTCCAAGCCCTGATCTGCAGGAGACAAGAGGACAGAGCTGGTGGGAAGTGCTCAGTGGCATTCCCTCATCCTTTCCTACCACTCCAGATCTGTCCTCAGACTTCATTTGGACCAAGAGAGGGGGATAGAGTTAATGACCTAATCACTATTTTTAGAAAACTACTCCTCTGTTGGGTATGTACTTGGCAATCCCCGGAGCTGCATCACCAGCAAGGAAACCTTTGGGGATTGGCTTTGCCTAACTCCAGTCACTCAGCAAGAAAATAAACTTTCAAGCCCCTGCCTTGCAGGTATAAAACTATTTTTTACTGTCTTTTCACCAGAGCATTATTCAGGTTAGTTTTAAATTCACAGGCAGTGAGAGCTCTCTGTAAAATTATAGCCATTTCTAACTTTTTTTATTGTAGAGGGAAAAAAATGTGACAGATTCTGGAGGAGAGATTTGCTGGGGGTTATTAAACCCAGGGCTCTGCAGGCAGATTTCAGTTTAGAGAGGTTGTAAAACAGTGACTGCTGAAAACCGCACAATTTACCAGAAAAAGAAAAAAGTTCTGTGCCATAGTTCTCAAGGATGCATAGCCCAAAATTGTCCCTTTTCTTGATGTTCAGAGAATCTGCAGTTTCTGCTGGGTCTCAGCTTGTAAGTAGAAGCGGTGAGTTTGGAGGGGCTAAGGATCCTCAGAGCCTTGGATGAGTCACCAGCACTAAACCCATTCTTGTCAACATCTGCATTTAGTGGATGGGGATGATTTCTAGAGAAAACCAAGTTCAAGGCTGTTCTAGCAGACTTAAGTACATAAACCACAGTTTAAGTGGAAAAAAGAGGTAAAAAACCCACTTTGAAATTATGGGCTGACAAGAGCTTAACAATGTCTCATTTGTTGGATTTTTTTTCCCAAGTACCATTCAATCATTCCACTCACTGGAGAGACCTTAAATTGAATCTCAGCCCTAGAAAATGCATTACTTACTGCTGAATTGATGTCACTACCAAAGAATTTTCTCTCGGCTTAAGCTGTCTGCAGCAGCATGCCAGTGGCATGTTCAAGATCTTTCACTATTTGTGGAGTTAAATTCCTTGTGTTGGTTCCTCACTTTTCCCCCTTTCCCCACATTTTTATTGAACTCCTTTTTGAGGGTGGGATGTGCCACTAGAGCAGAGGGGACTGAAGGAAGCAGTGGTTCCCTGCAGATTTCTACAGCTGATACAAATGGGAAATGTTCGTGTGTCATGGAACGGTTTGGCTTGAAAGGAACCATGTACAGAGTTACCTTTCACTGTCCCAGGAAGGATTTCTTTCTCATATCCAACCTAAAATTACACTCTTTGGCTTAAAACCATTCCCCCTTGTTGTGTCAATCTAGGTCCTCGTCAAAAGACCAGGAAGACTGAAATAACTTGAAGGCTTCAGTTTAAAGCACCCTCAGCTTTGCTTGAGCTTCAGTAGAAATGAAGCATCTCCATTACTTCATAAACCCAAATCTTAATTCCTTTGTTTCTCACTGTGGATTTTTCCTGTCTCCCCATTCTGGTACCCAAACCCCAGCGGTGTCCTGTCTTACCTTCTCCCTTCATCTTCTGCCAAAAGGCAGCCAGGACACTACTCAGTACTGGTTTTTCCTTGGCCCTTGAGACTCCTTATCCATTTTTCTTCTTGACAGTGCTTTCAAATCATGACTTTTTCACATTTCCACCCCAGTTATTCCTTTCTGTGGCTGTAATAGCTTTGCTTTTTCCCCCTTGTGTACCAAGTGAGCAAAGAACAGCTTTTTACCTTTCGAATGCAGAACCGTTTCAATCTTTTGAGCATCGGCTTCATCCAAACACCAGTTTTATTTGGAAAAAAAACCAAAAGGATGGAAAAATTTGGCAGGTGTTCATCTGGAACTTTATGCCACCAAAATTGCCAGAGAGGAAAAATTGCCACAGCCCCACAGTTTTCCTCCAGGGAATGAGGGAGGTACATGAACCCAGAAAGGCTGTGGTCACCACACTGGGTTCACCACATGAACCCAGTGTGGTGACCACAGCCTTTCTGATTATTAAAGTTAATTAATTTCAATGAAAGGAGAAAAGGAGGTCAAGAAACCTTTACCCCAAGATATCCCACAAAGCCACTGGATTACATTTATAAGTACTTTCAGTTTACTGAGACCTGGAAAACACAAATTCCAACCAAGCACAAGCAGAGAAAGGAGCAGACTCGGGTTCCCCATCCAGGTCCAGAGGTCTCCTCCATCACCTGTCCGAGGAGTTTTCACCCTGGGCAAGGATGAAACTGGCTACCCTCCAGGTTTTATCCAGCTCTTGCAGGAAAGGCAGCCTGCAGCTAACTAACATTGTAGCAGCTGCTCCCACAGAGGGGTTTCACCTGGAGGTACTTGGAAACACCAAGGCCATTGACCATACTCATCTCCCACCACCTCGAAGCCATGTTGTCCTGACTCAGAGAAAATCCTGGAAATGAGCTAAAACAGCTGATATTCTGGGATTATTGCATATTTCCAGCCTAGCAGGAGACAGGGGGTTCAGTCACAATACTATCTGGTGTTTTTGTAACACCCTTCTCACTCACCCTTGCTTGACTTTTAAAAGGACCCCTTGACTTGGATAATTTTCCCAATCTCCCAAGCCCCAAAGCCTTGTAGTTCATGGCCATTAAACAGGGCCAGCACCCCCACAGGTGCCAAGGGAGAAGCTCCAAAGAGTAATTATGCAAAACCCAGAAAGGTTTCACATCCTAGTGAAGTCAGTCAGATTTACTATCACACCAGTGTGTGAGCACCTGGTGTCTGGCCCTCAATACATATTTGAAATATCACATTGAATATAGGAAACATGCTGAACCATTTCTATAGTGCCTTGGGCTCTTTATATGTGTTCATTTCCTGAAGCCAGATTTAAAGAACTGCACAGTAAGGGGGTCTCAACACACTTTTGGTAACGCTCCTTGAAGCCAGGGCTTTGCAAACCCTTTCTTCCCATCTCCAAGGAGGACAAATGCAGCCAGCCAGCATTTTTGCCAACCCTTTCATTCCCATCTTATTTCACAACCACTCTGTCTCCCTCCTATCATCCTCCCTCCCTGCACGTACAATTGCTGGTGTCTTCCCAAACAGATGCACACCTGCAGGAAAAGTTGGCATCTTCTCTTTCCAAGCTGTCATAAAGTCAAATAGTTTATGAGTCTATTGATGACAGATAAATTAATTGCAGAAAGTATGAATGACTTAATATTTTGTGTGCTGATTTTTTTCCCCTTCTCTTAAATACACATCATGTATAAGATATATCTCAGGCTACTTGGGTTGTGTTCAGATTCCCATGTCTTACCAGCTACTTAAGGTGGCAGAAGGTATCCTGTGGCTTTTGAGCTCCTGCATTTGATGTTTTAAGCATGCAACACAACTTTTTTTTGAAAGGTTCTTAATGAACTTTGCTCAGCCCAGACTAAGGACAAAAGGAGCAGGGACTTTTTGGGAAGATTTTTGCTGGGTGTGAAACCACTCCCAAATACCATGGCTCTCACCAGGTTCATGCTACACTGCTTATCCTCAGGCCTTGGGTTCTCTTTGTAGCCAGCAGATGGACAGGAGGTAATTCAAACTGCCCTGATTATCTTTGACATCAGCGGTCTTTTTTTGGTGGCTACCAGGTTTTGGTTTACCCCCATCCCTGGGCAAGTTCTTGTGGTCTCAGAGAGATCTCAAATCATGGATGTGGATGACCTGGATAAGATGGTGTAAGTCCAGGTTGGATCTGGCCACAGCTGCCCTATCATTCCTGCATGTATCAATGACTAACCTATTTCTACCCAGATAGAGATCTCTAGTCAATATATTAGATCATTACCTGATATTGTTCCAACAAGCCTCAATTATCTACTTAAATTTAAATGAATTTCAATGTGTGGATTGGGGACAATCCTCTGTGTGTTTTATGCAACAGAGTATTTATGATATTTACGAGCAGTCAGAAAACCTGACATCTTAAGAATGGGTAAGATGGTGTTGCTCAGCTGAGTAAAGGGGGGCTGGAGAGAGAGGACTAATTAAAGCCATGCAAAAATATTTAAGTGAGGTAGTGAAATAACCTCTATTGACTCAATAAGTTGAGTAAGGAATAAAGTGAGAATGGAACAAAGGGGTTCAGACTGAACTTCGAGAAACATCTAAGTATAATGAATAAACAGAAGAGATTCGTCACAGATACATGGAACTTGAGCCATTGATGGGTTTTAAGGAGAGGATAGACAAAAATGTTGAACACAGGGCAGGTAGGTTAGGTGGTGTTTCAAGGCTGCTCTCCATCTCTGCTTTGTGAATTGTCTAGAAATCATTTGGCCACAACACTGTCAATACTGGGACTGAAGTGGATATTTATAGCTAGGCTTGTTCTTAACTGGTCTGCAGATCGTGCACTGCTAAAGTCAATGGCAGATATTATAAGAGCAGCCCTCCTCTGTCCTTTGATCTGTCATAAAAGCAGGAAAACACATCAGGAATGTTGCTGAGAAATAAGAACTAGGAAGGTTATTTTGCCTCTGACCCCAAATCTTCACTCAACTTCCAAAGAAGTTCTGAAACTGAACACCCAGTGATGCATTTGGTCTGTGAATGTGATTCCTTAACTTGAGCTGAATGAGGCCACCCTGCCATTAAGGACAGAAGGAGTTATGAGCAGCCACAAGATGACCTTGTTGCTCCCATGCACCAGCACAGGATTGTTGACTCTGCAATACTGCCCAAAGTGGACTCTGAGATCATCGCCAACTCTTACTGATGGATTTCCCCTGAATTCTGCAATTGATTCCCATTGTCCCTGTCAAACCACTTCACTTCTCCCAGTTTCCAGACTGGAGGTGCATTATACAGCCTGGCACAGCTTCTGGTCTGGGCAGCACTTTACCAACACCTTTTGGGCTGAAATTGCTCTGCATTTGCCACAGATTTTACTCAGTGTGGTAACACACCAAGGGTGAATTCCATAGTTTTGTTGCAATAACTGTTAATCAGGTCTGAGTTTTTCCAAGGGAATCATTATTTAAATGAGAAGGAGCAGGTTCCTCCCCACTTACTCTTTAGCCTTTAGGATGTCAACAGAAAACAAGTCCCAAGTGGCAGAGGCCAAAGCACGTGCCAAGCAAGCAGAGCAAGGTGTCTGCCCTGCTTCCAGGAAGGACAATTTGTTCTGGTAGAAAGATCCTGACCTTAGGGGCTGTTCCTTTGGGTTTAGGCTGGGGGGCTCTGGAGGGAAATAAGTGTCCCTGTCTCTAGAGCCATTCCACCTTAATGGAAAATAAATAAAGAAAAGCTTTGAAATTAGATGAGAACAAAGCCAATGGAAGAGAATGTGGAGGACTGTGCTGTAGAAGACACCCTTGCTATAAAAAGTGACTTCTGATAATTGCTGGAAAAGTGCCGGAGTGTATTTTGGGAGAGAGGGGGAAAAAAAATTAATCTATGACCTAATCTTTCTGGAACCCATCCACCAACCTGGGTGCCCTGTGGCTGTTTAAACTTTTTATCTGCCTTTCCAACAGGCATTTCACAATGTGGATTGTTTCATGTGTGCAAGGCAGAGAGAGCAAGGCTGTGCCCTGTCAAGGACCCTCTCTGCTCTCTCGCTGGGATGGCTCTTGTTCAGGTGAAGTGCAGATAACACCTCTCCAGCCACTTCATCATCAACTGTCACAACCTGAAGACCTCATTAGGATGGAGACACGAAGAAGCATGATAATTAAATTGAGATGTAATTAGAAAGAGGTGCTGTAAATTTACTGCTACTACTCTGCTACTCCTGTAAAACAGCAATAAAAGGAGACAAATTCCAAAGGCAAAGTATGAGTAATGAGAGAATGCAGTTATTTATGTGAGCATATGTCATTTCTGCTTTAATATATAAATATATCTGGGATGATCCTATGAAGTTTGTGTCTGGGCGAAGTTTCCTAGATGTGTGTTTCCATGGGGAATGATGCTGTGATCTTAGCTCCTACTAGCAAATGCTGTGTCTCAATGCTTCATGCCATGCAGGATCATGACTCGAGTCTCTTGAGGACAAAAAAACAAGCGGGAGTAGCAGTAAGATGTAAGTGGTAAAAGACAAAGTAATTCAGTAATCAAGGGTTCATGTAGCACAAGGTACTTCTGCCAGTTTCCAGAAAAATCTTCTCTTCAAATGTGCTACTATAGATTAATTTAAAGCTTTTGGCTTAATGTAGGAATTAATATTTTTCCTTGCTGGTCTGAGCTTAGCAAGAAGCTGGTCTTGATGCCAATTACATTTGCTTCTGGCTGTAAAAACAGTGTGACGATATTAACCACTTCCTGCTTGCTGGACTGCAAAGTCATCCGTGATTTGGGGAGGGTCCATGCACTTAGGGAAAAATAATCCGTGGACTTTTGGGTTAAAAGCTTTCAGCTTGTCTGACTTGTGCTGGCCAAGAAATATCTATAAACTGGTGGTCCAAGTAACTCCATTGTTTATAACCTGCTAGCCCAAACCTGCTTCTCTGTTGCCTGAGTACGCTGTTTGCAGGAGGGGAGTGGCCGATCCCAGATGCTCGGTACTGTCACTGCTCTTGCTTTCCTTGCTCTGGAAGAGGACATCCATGTCCCTAACATTCCTGCTACAGGATGAGTGCTGGAATTCACTCTGTGTGACAGAGGTACCCTCCTACTCTGCCCTTATGAGACCCCTCCTGCAGGGCTGCCTCCAAGCCTGGGGTCCCGGCACAGAAGGGACATGAAGCTGCTGGAGTGAGCCCAGAGGAGGCCATGGAGATGCTCCAAGGGCTGGAGCCCCTCTGCTCTGGAGCCAGGCTGGGAGAGCTGGGGGTGCTCACCTGGAGGAGAGAAGGCTCCAGGGAAATCTTAGGGTCACTTCCTGTGCCTGAAGGAGATCTAAGGATGGAGATGGACAAGGATGGAGTGCCAGGACAAGGGGGAATGGCTTCACACTGACAGAGGTCAGGGATGGATGGGATATTGGGAAGGAGTAGTTCTCTGTGAGGGTGGGGAGGCCACGGCACAGGTGCCCAGAGAAGTTGTGGATCCCCAATCCCTGGAAGTGTCCAAGGCCAGGTTGCATGGGGCTTGGAGCAACCTGGGATAGTGGGAGGTGTCCCCGCCATGGGACTGGGGGACACTGGGACCATCTGGATGAATTTGTGGGTCTCAGGACTGCTGGACTTTGGACCTGATCTCCAGATATCTGTGAGGGTTCAGTCTGGACATGTGCAGAGACACCCTGGAGCATGAATCTTTACCTTGTAACCTCCCTGCCCTCCCAGTCTCGCCCTTTCAGCTCAAACTTGAGCTGTGCCATGTGAGCCCACATTTTCCATTTGATTTTACAGCCTATGGGGCTGTTTTTACAAGATTGTCTGGTACAGATGTGAGCAGATTACAAATCAAAGGGAAGGAATTTGCTCCAGAAAACGCAATGGCAGTGGTGGTTCCCACTGAAACCTTACTCAGATGTAAATAAACAAAGCTTCAAATTAGGAAAATGCTTGTACTTGCTGGCTCCCCTAGGCTGAACTGGCTCTTGTTTCCCCATCAATTAACTCTTCTGGGCTCAATCCGTGCACAAAGAGCCAGTGAATCCCCTTGGCAAAGCACAGCGAGCTGCTTTCCTCAGCCCAGGCACTGCAGTAAGCTCAGCCCTCAGGTCTCCCACATGAAATGGGAGCGACAGCATCAGCAAATGCAAGACCACAGGAGCCTGAAATAGCACCTTTCATCCCGTTTTTAAGCTCCACGACACTGGTAAAGCAGCAGCAATGATGGCAGTTTCAGCCACCACCTAAAGCCACAGGAGTTGGAGATGGCTATGACATTGAAGGCACTGGACCCCAAAGCCTAACTCTTTGCAGCTGATGGAAAGCAGCCAGGACTTGAATTTTTAGGTACAAATGTCAAATTTTCCAGCTTTTCAGCACTTAGTTTCTCCCTGCAGTTCCACGATTTTCCCCGTTAAATAGGGGCAGTAGCTCATTGCTACAGGGAGATGTCCTCCTCCTCCTTCTCTGGACCTGCACCCACGGGATGCTCCAGGGGAAGGCAAAGGCTTCAGGCAAAGCATTGCTGTTGGGGAGAGGCAGAAGCACTCGGGGATGATTTATGAATGCCGTGGGCTCTCCTGGTGAAGGGGATGCTCAGCATCTGCCCATGAGCGAGAGGAAAAGAAAGCTGGGAGAAAACATGACATCTCAAAGTCACCCTGCAGCAAACACCTGAGGGCTGTCAGAGACAGCACTGAGAGGCCTTAAGGGCTTCCCATTTCCCTCACCAACCAGCAAAATTTGGGTCAAAAAGGGTTGAAAGTTGAAGGATACAGAAGATCAAAAGGATGACAGCATTTACAGAGGAAGAGCAGGGACCAGAAATGCTTTGTGGAGCAGGCTGGGACCAAAGCAGCCCTGGAGCATTGAAAAGAAGTTGACAGGCAGTGAGAACAAGTTGTCTTTTCCTCCCAAAATATCATTTTCTCTAAAAAATGTAATGAAATGTGCTTATTGTTAAGTAAATGTCACCTTCCTGCCAGAGCTCCTCCCTGCTGCTGGGTCTAGCATGAGTTGCTGTGGTGCAGGACTGGGGCTAAGAGTGGGAGAATTATGCAGCAATGGGCTCCAAATGTGAAGCCCAAATAGGCCCGGGCTCAAGCAAGGGTTTGTGAGGGGGATTAGTTCTGTGACATGAACACACTGACCCTGATAACCCCTGGGAGGGGGTCAGGGCCTCTGCTCCCACAGAGCCCACATGTCCCTGATTGTGTCCCCACTGAAGGAGAGGAGGCTGTGGGTCAGGTCATGGGTGCATGACCAGCCAAGAGAGCAGAAGTTAGTCCTTAATTCATTGCAGGCTTGTCTGGGACCTCTTAATCATTTCACCTCATCCCCCTCCATATTTCAGATGCTTTTTGTAATCTGGTGGTGCAAAAGCATTTTCTGCCTCAGAACCATTTTGCCTTTCTGTGTGGTCTGGGGCACACCATGTAACCTCTCTGTGACTCTGTTTACCAGCCACCACAGCAGTGAGCACGGCATTTACCTCATCAAGGGTTGAGAGGCTTAATTATTCCCAGACGGATGGATGCTGCATAAGCGCAAAGTGTTACGATGACTAAATCTTCCTGGAGGTGCCTTGAATATTCTGATTAGTTTGTTTATCCCCTAGATTCAGTACCATGGGCATGACAGAGATTACAAGGAGCGTGTTTAAGCAGGGGCACTGCTGCCGTGCCAGATACCTCCAGGTCAGAGGGAAACAGATGATGGAAAACCAATTAATTTTTTACAGCAAGAAAATAGCTACAGGATTGAGAAACATTAATTATTTATTGAATTGCTGCCTTTGCAGAGAAAAAGAGTTTATACATGCCTATATCTCTGTACACATAAAATGATCACTCACTGCACATAACAGAGTAATAACTTCAGTAATCTGAGCTCCTGTTTTGATACTGTTGTTTTTTCAGAGGTCAATTAAAATAATGAGAGCAAAAATACTTAGGAGCCTCAGGAGGAAAAAACTAGCACAATACTGGCAGGGGGTTGAGTTATGGAATATTTAGCCCATGGTACTTGGTTCTGGTCTCCCTGGTAGCAAGTGCTGAACTTCTGTTTGTGTCTAAGTAAGCTCCTGGTGTCTGTGATCTGCCCCAAGATGCAGGTGAGATCCAAGTGTCAGAGACGGAGAAGAGCCATGGCAGCTGAGCAGGTCAGCTGCAAGATGGACACTGGCCATGAGCACCTCACTGTCCCAGAGATGGCATGCAAACACTGGATTAAATGGATTTGCTGCAGCCACCTTCCTGCTGGTAATCCTGGAATCCCACAATGGTTTGGGTTGGAAGAGACCTTAAAGCCCATCCAGCTCGCCCCCCTGCCATGGGCAGGGACACTTCCCACTATCCCAGGTTGCTCCAAGCTTTGTCCAAGCTGGCCATGGACACTTTGAGTGATGGGGCAATCACAGATTCTCTGGGCACCTGTGCCAGGGCCTCCCCACCCTCACATGGAACAATTCCTTCCCAATATTCATCTATCCCTGCCCTCTGGCAGTGTGAAGCCATTCCCCCACTCCCAGCTCTCGTCCCAAGTCCATCTCCATCCTTTAGGCACTGAAAGGGGCTCTTAGATCTCCCTGGAGTCTTCTCCACACTGAACTTTGGTAATTCAGCACTGCTAATACTTAATCACCTCTGATTTCCCAGCTGGATGTATCCTGAGATGATATTGGTGTCTTCTACACACCTGTGCTGAGCACCTCGTGCTGTGGTTCACTACATGCACAATATCTCCTCAGCACTGGGCAAGAATTTGTGTTTTTCACGGTTTTTGTGGGAAGCTTTGTATTTGGCTTCAGTGTTCTGGAGACATGCACCTCATTTCCATCGCACGCACACACAGACACACACACACTTCACTGGCATTCAAAGCAAGGACACTCAGACAAAATGATTGTTTCCTGTTTTGTCAGGAAATTGGAAGTGAACAATTTTCAACAAGCAGAAAGGCTGGAAACTGAGGTCTGTAACTGGATGAGTGTTTTATGGGGCTTGTGGAGGACACAAAGCTCTTAGTGTGGGAGCAGTGGCATCTCCTTTTACCCTCTGCAGTGCTTTGCAGATCTGAGGATTCATCCCCTGTTTCATCCCCCTGGGGATAAGGACCAGCAATGCTGAAGGCACCAGTGCCTGCATGGGCTCCAAGGGAGATGGAAATGGACTTTGGACAAGGACCTGGAGTGCCAGGCCAAAGGGGAATGGCTTCACACTGACAGAGAGCAGGGATAGATGAATATTGGGAAGGAATTGCTCCCTATGAGGGTGGGGAGGCCCTGGCACAGGTGCCCAGAGAAGCTGTGGCTGCCAGTGGATCCCTGGCAGTGTTCCAGGCCAGGTTGGACAGGGCTTGGAGTAACCTGGGATAGTGGAAGTTGTCCCTGCCCAGGGGAAGGGGTGGAACTGGATGGGCTTTAAGATCTCTTCCAACCCAAACCATTCTGTGATTCTGAGTCCTGCCCAAACATCTGGGATAGGATTTGGTGTGCAAGGCAGATCCCCTGGGGGTCCTGTTGGTGTCCTTGCATACTATATCTAGGTGCAATCCACAAAATGCAGTCTCAGAGGGACATAAGAATCCAGGTTTTAATCCAGGTCCAAAATGGAGCTTGCCACATGTACACATGCCTGGGGAGAAGGGCACCTCCAAGTATTTCCCAGGAATGGCCCTGTCCAGAGGAGACCGAGCAGTAGAGCCATGCCAGAGCCATCATGGCAGTGCCTGGGCACAAGAACAGCAATCCCCTACAGAACCCCAGCGAGCACACTCAAGCACCATTCACCTCAGAGGAGCCCTCACCCATTAGGATTTCTCTGGCTATGTGGCAATAACCCTTTTATCGAGGTGCCTGGTGGATTTGGAGTCTCTTCCCCACTGGAGCTCTTCTCTGTGCTTTAAAGAGCTGCACCAAGGTCACCTCTTGGTCCAACCAAGTCAACAGGTGGGATTTTGTATGATCCCATTCCATGGGAGAAGAGTACATCAACTAGGTCCCACATCCCTGGCTCACCTGTTCATAGATAAATAATTTATTTGCAGAAAACTTTTTTTTTTCCTAATGCAAGGGAAGAAAAAATTCAGATTTCCTTCTCTGGGCACCCACTGGAGCCACTTCAGTGAGTTCAGTGCTTCAAAGAGCTCAGGTGTCTGCAGAGACCTGTTGGTTATGTTTTCAACCCAAAATTCTACTCTGCATCCTTTCTCACATGCCAAACTCACCATCCTCAGCCCTGCCCATGCACTCCATGCCATGAGCAGGAGGCTTCTCTGTCTTACTCTCTTTCACTGCTTAAAAGGGTGTAAACCAATCCTCGCACTGACCATGATTATTTTTGGCCAAAAGTAACACAATTATTTGTGCAGTAACATCAGTATTTATCAATATAGAAATGCAGTAATTAACAACCAGGCACAGCACAATAATTAGGCACTTTCCTCCCTATGATGTGAAATGGCAAAGAACAACTGGGTTTGCTCAGTCAAGTGGAATCCCATGAGGATGATGGTTTGATGATTGGAGCAAAGCTAAACACTTTGGCTAACTTGGGAACAAACATGGCTTCTGAATTTTTGGAAACCAGGCCCACATTTTGGCACGGTGTTTCTGATCACAGGAACTTCAGGTTTCTTTCCTCTCCAATCAGGATGTGCAAAAGCTAAGGAAATGCCCTGAAACTCTAAATGTGTTTTGGGGGTTTTTTTTGCAGACACACTGAGATGGTTTGATTTGAGCCTGGTTCAAGTATGTGGCAAAGCTGCCAGGAGGTGGAGAAGATAAAACAGGAGGAATTTCTGATGGTCTTCTCCATGAGTCCTCCCAGCTCTGGCTTCACTTCCCTTGCAGTTATGCAGCAACAGAGGTTTTCCTCTGTGGTTTTGTGATGCACTGCCAGGAGCAGGGCTGTCCTGAGCATGGAAGTCCCTGTGACCACCTGCCTGTCCCCCTCTGTTACACACAGATTCTGCAATTTATAGCACCAGTTTTTCCTACATGTGACCAATGTGTTTCCCAACGTGGTCAGTGCAAGGCAGGGAACCCACCCACCCCCAAACCAGCCAACCACACCAAGCTCCCAACAGCTTCTGCCAACAGTGTCTGGGCAAATTCCACCCTGTGCTGTTGGTCAGGGTCAACAAAAAAAACAACAAAGAGGTTTTTTTTATCATCATGAGGCTCTGGGTTATCCCAACAACCAGCAGGGCACTCAAAAGTCTCCCACCATACCTTTCAGAGGGAAAAACGTAGAGACTGGGAGGAGGTTGTGTCCCATGAGAAAAAGGAATTAGATGTCTGACTATTTCTTCTCCCTATCAAGAAAAATTAATTTCCTAGGATTGTCCTGCAGGGAGAAGCAAGACAGTAAGAGCAGTCCTGGTCTTGATACAGTGCCACAATCCTGGGGCTTCCAAGGAAACAGCAAGAGACCAAAGTTTGATTCGCAAAAGCTTCGGGAAGAAGAGGGGGGAGAGGAGCTGATGATGATGATGATGATGATAATAATAATAATAATAGAAAATAAAAATTAAAAAATGCCTCGGGGTTATTGCATAACAATAATAGGCAATGTAGTCAATTATGTAGACTTATTTTATTTCAGCAAAGTGCAGGTGGTGAGCTACATCTCCTTGCAGGTGCTTTTCCAATTAGCTGTACGTCTTCTAGGTGAATAAATGGCCAAGTGCCAAAGCTCCATGCCACTGGCAACAGACTAATCCAAACTAATCCCGAGGACTCATCTTGCTTCATGTTAAAGCAACTAGAGTCTATTTTATTTACTATCTTTTGAAAGATCTCTCCTCTTCTTGGAAAAACAAGGAGGACTATTTCACAGCGGAGGACATAAACGCACTTCACTCGGCATTCGGTAAGGGCTGGAAGACTATCTCTTCTTGGATTCAATTGCTTATTACCATTATGTAATAGCAGATGAATATCCTGTTCTTCATTTGCTAAATGTTTTCTTTTAATAATCAACTCATATCCGCATAATGGGGCAGCTTATGCAATCGGCCACCTCGTGAGCTCTTCGGGGAGACATCTGTTTTTCAGCATTGTTAATTACCACCATTGGATCATTAAAATGTATTTATTTACTTTTGTTATTACTACAGGGCGAGCCGTACTGCTTAGCAAAGTGGCCGGCTGGTAAAACCGCCTGGTGTAGGTATGGTGTGGGCAGGAATTATCGCAGATAGCCACACACACACACCTGCATCCACCAGGCATTTCGGGCTTGGTGTGACGCCTTGCTCCTCTCAAAGCACAGATAAAGATGTGGGAACAGAGGAGATGGGTGGGAGGGACAGGGGACAACCATCCCTGCTGACGTGGTTCATTTTACATTCAGTCCCAGTGGAAACATCCATGTTCATCCTGTGGGATGGATTTTGTGGAGCATCACTGCCAACCTTTTGACTTCTGGAGGGAAGTCACTGGGAATTCTCACAATGACAGTTCAATGTTGAGGGCTCAGCAGCTCCCCGATGTTTGACCTGAAGAAAGGGCTGAAAATGTTCAGTTCTGACATGGTGCAGGGAATTTTGCCATCCACTCACATCTTTGGGTATTCTTTTCCAGACCTCTGCTGTTTCTTAACGGCATCTTTGGGGAAAGGAAGGTTTTCTTCCCAGTTTTCCAAAGAAACTAATTTATCCTATGACTAAGCAAGTAGCTGCCAGGGCTCTTGAAGGACCTTCAGTCCCTAATTCCCATTAATTTCCCTCGAATGTCAGCCCCTTACACCACAGACCACCAGTACAATATTGAAACCCTCATGTTGGAACTACAGTAGTGGGGGTTGGAGTTAGATTCTCTTTGAAGTCGCTTCCCACTCAACACAATCTAAGATCCTGTGTTGGTCACATAAAACTCCTTAAATCCTCCTTCTCCTGGGGTTTACCCAGTCACCAGCTCTGGGTCACCTGCAAATCCTCAGGAACTCTACCCGACTTCGGACACTCCTGGAAGTCCCATCAGTTCTTGGAGAACCCTTTAAAAAAAACCCAACCACCTCCCCAGGCTTTCGAAATGATGACCCCAGGTTGGTGGGGAAGAGGAGGCTGCCAGGATAAGACTGCCTGACATCATCCGGATCTGGCCCAGGACCATCAGACACCTGTTGAGCCTCCCAGTTTAATTCCACGGCAGCTGCTGCCCTAAACCCACAAGTGCACAAGCGGGAACATGAGTTGTTTGGATCGCTTGCCTCCAACATTGTTCTCTGAAGTGTTTGAAAAAGGCCTAATAAAAAGTGACTCAGAAATAGCTGACAAGTGCCAGCCTCACCTTTTTATTGTTTCATCAAAATGGGAAAGACAGTGAAAGAGAAGAGTCAACCTTCTCTATGAGATCCACTGTCCCAACTTGTCTGCAACTTGCAGGCTGAGTGAAATGTTGACACAGGGTTGACAGGGCTGCTTGATTTATGAACAGCTTGAAGGAGGGGGAAAGAAAGGGAGAAGAATTAAACATTATAAATCAATGAGTAACATCCATAACCCTGAAGTGCTTGTTGTAAACAAGACAAAACACCGGCCTAGTTTTTATAAGTGTAATTTACAACAAGCAATTCCTTCCAAATGAGAGAATCTAAAAGGCAAAAAATGTCACTTGTTAGAATATCATTAATTCAATCACATGAAAACTAAGCCAGCCATTGTTCCTAATGGTAGAAAATTTCACGGGAGCTAATTGCTCCTCTGTGGTGCCTCTCAGGGTGTCTGCATTGAGGCCTCTTGGTGCTGGAGGAGAACCAAGCTGGAGGTGACAGTGGTGAGGGCACAGCCAGACCCTCAGCTCTGCCCAGCCCTCGGGACAGCCCTGGGTACCACCCTGCCTGGCTGGAAACCTGCTCCCAGGTGTGCAGCTGGCTTTATCTGAGCATCTCCCAGCTCGCTTTCTCTCCAGGGACTTCTCCAGAGCCTGGAGAAATGTGTCCATGTAATGGTCCAACCTGTTGGGCAGTGAGGGGATCAGGGTCATACCAGGTGAGCTAATATCCAGCACCATCTGAGTACTGTGGGAAAGACAAGGGTGCTAAACCCATCTCCAAATTCAGAAATGATGCCCAGTCTGACAGTCGGGGGGTACTTTGCAGATGCAGCTGAGCTGTGCAGCTCAACAAACCCTGCTGACATGGGAATTAAAACTCCCGTGGCAAGGAGATGACATAAAGTCAACCCAGATAATCCTGATGTTACCTCTTCCTGCCTCACTGCTCACCAGCAACCAAAATTTCTCCAACTGGTATTCCCCACCTTCAGTGCTCAAAGAGGGAAGATTAAAGCAGCAAATGGTACCATGGAGAAACAAATCCAAAACTATTTTCCATTTTGTGCAAGCACAGAATAAGGAAGAGCCCCTTCCCATCCCAAATATCTTTCAGTGTAAACAGCGAAGTGAGAGATGAGAGAAAAAGGATTCACATAGACTATCATGCCAGGGATGAACCAGTGGTCGGGGAAGTTACTGTCCCTGCCATGGTTTAAATTAATCTGTTCTCATTTGTGCCACAGCACATCAGGAGAGCGCATCACAGCACTTTGGACAGGGGATGTGACAGAGCACCTTCATCCTCTCCAAAAAACCATGTCCATTTACACCATGGCAAGATTCAAGTGACCTGGCTTTTAGAAGCAGGAGTCAAACCCCAACTGAATTCCTAACCCAGAGCCTTGCTCACATGGATGTCTTTGTGTTTATCCCCAGCATTTTCACAAGCAAAGCTCGTCTCTCCAGGCCTGCTGTTTGCCTTCAGGTGATTAACAGATTCCAGAGTGCTTGGGAATGGAAAATTCTTCATATATAAATAAATGAATCTAACATGGATGTAATAAGACTGTAGTTAATTAACATTTGCAGAACTCTGTGAGAGGCACAATGAAATGCACTCGCAAAACGCAAGGTATTACTGCAGAAAATGTATTATTGTTGGCACTCTGGGGAGCATTAGCACAGCTCTTTGGGCTCTATCTGCTCACCTTCCATGCTGTTTCACAATTGTTATTCCTCCCAAGGGAAGTGAGGTGTGAAACCTGATGATGTGCTTGCCAGCAAAGTGCTCCTTCATTAAGGGAGGTAATGACAGAGCTGTGTGAGGACACGGAGCAGGGAGGTGGTGCTGGGGCACAGAGTGCTGCATGTGCAGAGCTCAGGTGTGGGGCAGGACCTGTGGGATAAACACACAGCCAGATCAGGGCTCTCCCACTTTAAAATTCATCTTCAAGAGAGCAAGAAATGCCTTACCAGGGACATTGCTGATCTTTGCCAGAGATGTCTTCACCTCCTAATCTGCAAATCATCTTCAAGCAGCACATCCAGCATCAAATTTTAGGAGTTTGGCCCTTCTGTCCCTGAATCTCTGTTTAATACTTCTAAGCTGCAGGCACTGCAAGTGATTTACATAGATCCCTAAAGTCTTGACAGCCTCAGTACACAAAATTCCAGAGTAATAGGGGTTGGAAGAGATCGTAAAGCTCATCCAGTGCCACCCCCTGCCATGGGCAGGGACACCTTCCACTACTCCAGGTTGCTCCAAGCGCCATCCAACCTGGCCTTGGACACTTCCAGGAATGGGGCAGCCGCAGCTTCTCTGTGCCAGGACCTCACCACCCTCACAGGGAAGAATTTCTTCCCAATATCTAACTTAGACCCACCCTCTTTTAGAATCTCTTACCCTTTTTTTACAGTCAGACGTGACAATGGTTCAAGGCAGGGCAGAAAGCTCTAGAAATTGGGGATTATCTAAGCTGCTCCCACACATTCAAGTGCAAATATCAGGACTGAGCTAATGATAGCTGAATATCAAGACGGGGAGAAAAATCTGCTCTACAGATTGTTCAGCTGCTCTGAGCCAGAGTCTGTCCTTGTGCAAATCATAGAGGCACATACATTGCAAAGCTAAGATTGAAGATTTCCTACAAACAGCTAAGACTAAATATTTCCTTCCTTCACCAGGAATATGGAGAATGAATGAAAGCACTCTTAGCAGGTACATGGGCATGTGCACCTTATACACATACACAAATACACACATATATGCATTAAGGCCTGGAAAGCAAAATACATCTGTTTCCACTGTATCTTGGAGGGAAGAAACTGACACAGCAAGTTGCATTACAGACACCTCACAGATTGAGCAATGACATTTGTTTTTCTGGTAAGCTCTTAAATGCTTTGAAAGAGGTGAAACACGATCCATCTAAAACATGAGCTTAGAGTTATCAGCTCTAAAGCCACCCTCTCAATTACACATACAAACAGCATTTTCCACCACAGAATTAGGAGCAGTCTCCATAATCCCTTGGCCGTTGCAGCACAGTGATCCTACGCCTGCATGCAGGGTGGGGGATCACTTGGATGAGGGAACTGCACAGAGATAACTCGAGATGGCACCAGAAATGCTGTTGGCAAAAGAGGGAAGACTTTGCTGCAGGAGATGCACTGAGCATGGAGCGTGGTCAGATCCCCTTGCTGGAGATCAGGGAGCTCCTCTGCCACCCTAATCACGCTCTGCTGGCCCTCATTCCTGCCCTGCAAGATTTGGGAGGCATAAAATAGGAAGGCAAGGAGGAACCCACCCAGACAAACTAACGCATTCTGTGCTGCTAAAGCCTTTACCGAGTTGCAAAGCCTTCAGTTCATCTTCCCAGCACTGGTCAGACAGGGCTTGGAGCAACCTGGTCTAGAGCAAGCCATTGCAAGGGGGGTGGAACTGGGTGGTCTTTAAGGTCCCTTCCAACCCATTCTAGGATTCTGTATAGTGGGGAGGGAGCAGAGGAGCTCAACAGACATGGTCAGAGGACCAGGGAATGTGAACTGTGCAAAGAAATGGAAGAAACTAATTTTCACTGATCCTTGATTTCAGACCGTGAAGCTGCAACAAACCCAACACCACAACCTGGCTAACGGAAGAGATCTGTTCCATCCTGCCTGCCACAGCAAAGGCTGCATGGGAAACCACAAAACCTAAGAGCTGCAAGAGCTTTGTGGCCTCTACAACTCAAATGATGGATTAGAATGTGCAACACTTGTGGATGACACTTGGCTGCACCTGGCCAGCCTGGGACAGCCAAGCAACCCCCAAATCCATGTCTGAATCAGCTTCATGGAGCCCTGCATGGCCAACTACACCTCTTACCCATGAACAGTCTCTTCTCTAAATTTCTCCTTCTTATGTGGGTCTTGTGTCTCGCCTACCAAAGAAGCCTGTCTTTGACAGGCTAGCCCCAGGAGGGAGAGTGGGAGACAGCCTGATTGCCAATATCTAATCATAATTTGGGATCCAGAAAGGAATTGCTTAATAATGCACTTAATGTGTGAAAAATTATCACTGTGTATAATTAAATACAGAGTTACACGGAGGGAGATAAGGATCCTGTGCAAATGGACAATGAGGAAGGTAATTGAGATTTGGGCTTCTGCTCTGCCAGCTCCTTGCCTAGATCACTGTGAACTGCCCCAACATGTGTGCCTGGAGAGAGAAGGTTGGAAAGTGGGAAGAGAGAGGAGGAAGTCCCTCCCATGTTCCCACTCCTCTGTTTCCATGAACAGTGCCCACAAAATCCCCAGGAAGCCCTGGAGTGCAATGGGGGAATTGGTGCACAGGAACAATGAAGCCCTGGGGTGTGAATTATTCAGTTCTGTGGAAGAACAATTAAGCTCTGTGAGCTATTTAGTCCAGCCCTGTGGCAGATGGAAGTTGGAAAGTGAGGGTGAGGTGTGACACACACAGGGGACAAGTCCTGCCCAACCTCCAGCAGCCCCAAATTGCTGCTTTCACTCAAGGGACAAAAAAAGCATCTATTATGATATTGAAAACACCCCGAGGATTTGTACAGGAGATTAGTGCCAACCTGTAGTTGAGCATTCTGACTTTTAAGAAAGGATGACATAGAATCATAGAATGGTTTGTGTTGGAAGAGACCTTAAAGCCCACCCAGTACCATGCCCTCCCCCGAGCAGGGACAACTTCCACTGTCCCAGGCTGCTCTAAGTCCTGTCCAACCTGGCCTTGGACAATTCCAGGGATCCAGGGGCAGCCACAGCTTCCCTGAGCACCTGTGCCAGGGCCTCCCCACCCTCACAGGGAACAATTCCTTCCCAATATCCCATCTATCCCTGCCCTCTGGCAGTTTAAATGCAGCAACCCAAGTCCTGCTGCCTTTGAGCCGAGCTGGCAGGTTGCAGGAGGTTTAACATCCCTTCTTGAGGAGATCGGAAATGCTACTAGGGCTGATTTATTTTGTTGCTCTCCTGGCAGAGGATGTGGAGCAAACAAGAAAAGAAGACGGGAAAAGAGCAGGAAAATGTAGGAGAATACAAATGAGAGTAGAGGTCCCAGCATGATATTTCTGCCACAGAATCACCTACATTTCTGCAGTGATGCTGCCAGAATTTGTGCTAACATTGCTCAGCTCGTGGCAGAAAGGGGCTCTCCTCATACCCCATTCCTTGGGGTTACATGAGCATTAGCAGCACTATGAGTTATGATATTTCTTGTGGAACCCATAAAGCCTTAGAGACCCTCCTTGTAAAGCACTGAGACAACACAAACCCAAACAAGCAAATCCCTCTTCAGACAGAGGACTGCAGAGGGACCAGACAGCCTTCATCTGTGCAAGGAGGAGAGAGGATGACAGGAGAAAAGCAGCTATTGCTCACAATTATTTTTCAGTCTTCTGTGCCCACGGAAAAAAATTAGAAAATGTGCATGGAATAGCACAAGGAGCAGTAGAAATGCAGGAAAACACCTGAAACTTATTTCTCCAAGCCCTATATTGTCTGTTCCTCAATATTAGGATGTGTCTTAATTGAGACCTAATTACAGCATCCAACTGCAGCACCATAATCAAGGTGAGCAGTAAACCTGAGAGAAAAGCTCTTCAAACATAGAGGCTCTTGGCCAGCCTCCCCAGGAATGGTTTGGGTTGAAAGGGACCTTAAAGCCCATCCAGTTCCACCCCCTGCCATGGGCTGGGACACCTCCCACTATCCCAGGTTGCTCCAAGCCCTGAGCAACCCAGCCTGAAGAAGCATTTCAAAAGCCAAAGGATTGTTCACCTTTTCCTCACCCAAGGACACCAAAAGAATAAGCAAATAAAAAAGTCAAGGGAAGAGGAAAACGGTTCAAGACCCCTTGGCAAGACAAGCAGTAAGTGAGCACCAGGCTTGTACAACAAACACACCACGGAACAAAACAGAGGTGTAAGAGAGGAAGGAGAAAGTATTTATTTGCCTTTTTTTCTCGCGTCCTTTTCCCTTTCAGGCCAATAATATTTATGCCATGGGGCTCTGACAGTCCTCTGGAAAACACACAAAGCCTTTTTGTTCCCACTTGCCTCCCAGGTGGGAGGACCGGTGGAGCAGCTCTGAGGAATGAGGGTGAAAACCAATGACCCAGAGCTGCCATTTAAAGGGAGAAGAAGAAAAGGAGTGAGGAGCAGGGTACGAGGGCCCAAGCTCTGCAAGGGAGGGAAGAGGAGAGTTCCTGAGTCAGGATTCCTGGACATGTCCCTTCCAAACCAGTTCACTCTTATCTGGAACAGCATTGCATCCCTCCTGACTCCAAAGGACCTGCATTACCTCAAAAGCCACTCCTGAGCCACCAACTAAAATTTCCCTACAAACATCATTGGGTCAGGATTTCACTCACACAACAAATTCCTGGGAATTTTTAATGGTGAATTTTAAATCCTATTAAATCACAAGGATCTGCATGGAATCTTGAATGAAGATGTCGGTTCCTTCCAACCATGCATTTAGGACATGATAAATTTGGTCTGAACTTAAACTTCCTCCCACAGGGAGCTCAGAGAGCCAAAAAACACTTTTAAGACAAATTCAGAGTGATGTAATGGATATGTGACTAAAGTAGTGGGGTTTAGGTAAGTCTTAATCCTTAATAAATTATAGATAATTTTTATGTAAGGGTTGTATAAAGACTATCTGGATACTTTTAATAAGTAAATGGCTGAGTGAGAAGTGGAAAGAAGAGATGAGGAAACCAATTAGATGTAAATTTAAATAACAGCCCCTAGAAATGCTCATTATTTTGGGGCACCCTGACCTGATGGAATTAAAATGCTCTGTGGGAAGAGGACAAGTTTTATAGCATGGAAGAGTTTGGAGGTGGATGGAAGGAAACAAGGAACTGTCTTAGAGATGCAGTTTTTCCCTTTGTGGGGAAAATAAAAAGATCATAATATGAAAGTTAATCATTTTGAAGGGCTCAGATTGATCCTTTTTCAACATTTGAGGCTTTTTCTACATCAGTGGCTTTTAAGAAAGTTATAGCTAATGGCTTTAGCAACAAAGTTTATCAACAAGGATTTCTGCTTGTGGATAAGTGATAAGTTGGTGAAAAACCAAGGCTGTTAACATTGAGCATTCCTTTTCTTTTTTTTTTTTTTAGGGACATTTCATTTGGTTTTTTTCAGCTTGATTGCTCGGTAGTTCTCAAATGCAACATAATTCAATTATCCCAGACTTCCAGCATTCCTATACCAAGAGGGACGCCTAGAACATACATGGTCATGGGCTGTTAGCCCCAGCAAACACCCACTATGGAAAGGTTTTCCACTCATTAATCCACCCCAAAGTCCCTATGCACGGCAGGGGATTTACTGTAACCTGGGCAGGACATCACAACGGGGTTTGCAGGATTTGGGATGTGCCACTCAACGTTTGACTTTCAACCTTGGCATCCCAGGCACCCATCCGGGCCCACGAGGGTTGTGCCTCACTCATGGCATCCAGAGCCTAGAGTATCTCCAGTGGCACTGAACCAGGTTGGGCACCCCATCATTCTGCAGGAAAGTTGCTCTGAGCCACTGACCCATCCGAGACTGGCAGGAAAATAAGCACAGAACTCTCAAAAGCAACAGAGTTTGCCTTCTGAACATGGTATCACACTCAAAATCCTGGAATAGTTTGTGCTGGAAGAAATCATAAATCTTATCCAGTTCCACCCCCCTGCCATGCCACCCCCGCCCCCCATGCCCCCTTCCCACTATCCCAGGCTGCTGCAAGCTCTGTCCAGCCTGGCCTTGGGCACTTCCAGAGATGGGGCAGCCACAGCTTCTCTGGGCACCTGTGCCAGGGCCTGCCCACCCTCCCAGGGAACAATTCCTTCTCAATATCCCATCTATTCCTGCCCTCTGGCAGTGTGAAGCCATTCCCTCTTGTCCTGGCACTCCCAGCCCTTGTCCCAAGTCCATCTCCATCCTTTAGGCACTGGAAGGGGCTCTAAGGTCTCCCTGGAGCTTTCTCTTCTCCAGGCTGGACAATCCCAATCTGTCTCTGGACTTGCTGCAGCAGCTCCACATCCCTCTGCTGTTTGGGGCTGCAGAGCTGAGTTCAGCTCTGCAGGAGGGGTCTCCCCAGAGCAGATGGGCAGAATTCCCCTCATGTGCTGCCCATGCTGTGGGATCAGCTCAAGTCATGGTCAGATTTCTGGGGTCACATGAAGCCTCTCACCCAGCAACACCCCACTCCTTCATGTTGCTTTTAAAATCCACGCCCTTCCTTATGTGTTATAAATCACTTTTTTTCTTCCAGGCCTGCCCCTGCCAGTGCTGGGGAACCCACCAACAACACAGGCATCGACACAGCGAGGAAGGGCAGAGTCAGTGCCCCTTCCCTCCCTCCCAAAACTAATCTTTCATGATCCGCTGGTACATTTCAGCAGGTGATGGATCCGGGGGCAGATAATTCTTCTTTCTGGTTAATTAGTCCAGTGTTACAAGAGCAATGAGAGTCTAATGCCCAGTCCTAATCCCCCTGCAATAACATTGCATTCCACCTTCCAAGGCAGGGCCACCTGTTGGGGTGCAACTGGGGTATTTCAGATCACAGAGGCTACAGGTTCTTAGTGCCATCCCTGCTGCTCATGCTTTATTAGCCATAATTTGATATGTTACCTACCCTGTACACTCGATCTAAGCCTGAAATATTGTTTTACAACATTAATTAAAAAGCATTGACGCTGAATGCTTGGTTCACATGCTCAGATCTGATTTACAGGTTCTGTTTGATTACCTGACAACTGTGATTTACCACATCTACCTGGTAGGTACCACATGTATTTGTATTTAAATCAATTAATGTTTGGTGGCTTTAGTGTACTTCACTGGGGAAGAAGGGAGGGTATCTCATGAACACTAAACTCCAGACACATTAAAAAAAAATATTTCAGGCATCTAAACTGCAAACAAGATAATGTGACCTGGGCTGAGTCCCACAGCAGCTGTTTGTGGAGCATTGCTTTATTAAGGATCTTGGTGACTTTTCATGGAAGGTTTAACTAATTAGTTGAGTAGGCCCTCAATAAACGAGACAGCAAGTTATGTTTAGCTTTAATTACACAGTAGCCCAGTTGGCCCATTCAGTTGCTCAAAGTCAGATGTGCTTAAGTGTTTTCCTCAATTAGGGTCAGTGTGAATACACAACTCTTGTAAGCATCTAGGAAGCTGTGGTGACATTAATTTAATGAACGCAAATTTGCAGCTGGGGAAAAAAATATCCACAAAAGTAGTGAGGAGGAAAGAAAGCAGTTGGAGCCTTGGCTCAGAAGAGGGACTGTGAAAGGCACCTCCTGTTTCTGATCCCAGTCACTTAAGCGGGATAACATTCACATTTGGAGAGAAGGGCAGCTTGCTCTGGCATATGCCCTGGTGCAGTAAGATTTCCTATTCCAGGAAGAGAAGGTTATTGCAGAGGGCCTCAAAGGATGGAGAATTTTGCCAGGTGTCCTCTTACCAGCTTTGTCCCATCACAGTCCTCCTCTTTGTCCCTCTCCCTTTCCCACCTTGTCCCCACCACAGACTCTATGTTCTCCCAGTCACATTCTCTCCTGCTCCTATTTCCATCTCCAGTCCAGGCCCCTCCTTCCAGCACAGGAGTTTTAAGTGCAGAGCTCTCTGTGTCAGCCCAAACTCCAACTGCTCCTTCCATTGTAGCCTCCTCCATCTCATATTGCAAATAGCAATTTGCTCCTTACGATTTTCACCCACCACTTTCCTTCCCTGGGAGCCCTGGGAGCTCCTCAGAGCAAGTGGGTCACAACTCTCCAAGTTTCATAACTCTGTCCTTTCTACACCCAGCTGCAGGGACACCCTGCATCCTTCTCCTTTATGTAGGTGTTGGGCTCTAAATCCAGCCAGGGCAGAGGGAATGGCTTCCTTCCACCACTGCAGATAAACCTTCTCTTCCTTGTCACTCCTCCAAAGGACCCCTGTGCTGAACTAATCCCCCCTGGAGCGTAAAGCCCCAGAACCCATTCCCAGTCCCCCTCATATTTATTCTCATGTTCCATTTTCTGACCCAAATCTCTCCTGGATTTTCCTTCCCACATGATCTTTCCAGCTCCTCACCTTCCCTTTACCTTCAGCAGCTCTCACTTACCTTCTCTGCTTGATTTTTCCCAATCGTTTCCCCCCAGTCCAAGCACACCCTAATTTATATTCCTTGTCCTTCCCAGCTCCCACCCTTCCCCAGTTTCTTCTCATGAAAAATCTCTTTGAACACACTTTTGGCAATTGCTGCCCCAGCTCCTCTCTCCACTCCTTTGCCCAATCTCTTTCCTGCCATTTGCCCTCCTCTTCCTGACACTAAGTATTTCAATCTCATTAAATCAACATTTCCCAAAACAAAGAGGGTCAGTATTCAGGTGGAATTTTTTTTTAAAAAATAAACATCTTGGCTCTCCAGATGAGTGCGTGTTATCAAATTGTTTCCCAGCTACTTTGTTTATGTAACCTTGAAGCTATTTTGTACAGTCCTTTAGTTCTGACAGCTCAAGATTTGTTATGAACTAATATTTTAAAATCAAAATAACTCAGAGCTACAAGAGACGGTTACAAATTGCTCAGACAATCTGTGCAGGGAGAAGCTACATTTATTAGTTATATTTTTTTTAAGAGGAAAGGCTTTTCCTGGGTTACCTTGTCTTCAGCTCTTGAGTAAAGCAAACCCACTCCCTTTCCAGTTTGATGGCCTTTAGGAAGTTGAAAATATACACATGGATACACACACATTGTCTTTCTACCTGGCGTTTCTATGTGAATAAAGGGTTTTGAGCCAAAACCAATCAGATAAAATCTTTCAGGAACTTTTACAATGTCACATACTTGTGCAAATCACCAGCGTGTTTATAGCAACAGGCACCACAACAGAGCTCTGCGCTCAGTCAGAGCAAGCAACCTCCTCCATCTGCTCTGTGCCTGTATTTACATGTGGCACCGGATAAGACATCACCTGGCACAGCACAGAGGAGCTCAGAGTGGTGGGGAAATCATTGCTCTTTACTCACCCCCATCCCGAGACCTCAAACAGACCATGGACACCTCTGCAGGAGCAGATGGAGCAGCGTGGCTGTCACACGAACCAAAAATGATGGTTTAGGACAAGAGGAAATGGCCTCAAGTTGTGGCTGGGATGTTTAGGTAACATATTAGGAAACATTGCTTCCCCAGAAGGGCTGTCCAGCCCTGGCACAGCTGCCCAGGGCAGTGGTGGACTCACCATGCTTGGAGTGATTTTAAGTTATGTAGGTGTGGCACCTGGGGACATCATTTAGTGGTGGGATTGGCAGTGCTGGGTAATGGTTGAGCTTGGTGATCCCAGAGATCTTTTCCAACTACACAGTTCCATAATTCTATGCTTTTGGGTCCTTTTGCAGCAAACCACTGAGCTGCTGCACCAATTCCTCCCTCTCTGTATGAAGGAGAGTAAACAAGACTTAATCACGTCACTGAAGGAGCTGTGAACTGTCAAAGACCTGGAAATCCTGGAGCGTAAGATGCGGGCTGAGAAGGAAATATTACTATGCATGATGATGTGTAAACACCTTGGTGAGGAGTTGCACAATGCTGGATGTGGAGAAATTGTCTTTCAGGTTGTGCTGAGATAAAGGGGGAAAAGACACTTCTTTTAGAATGCAAATGTTCCTACCAAAATAATTATTCCAGAATAGCTAATCTGATAAATAACCAAAACCACACAACTTCTGTGTCCTGGAAGGATGGAGTTTCATGGTTTTTGGCATGTTGTTGGCTGTTTTGCCAGGCAGCACCTAAAGTGGTGGTTTTCCACCAAGCTGCGGCAGACAGAATCATAAATAACATCTGTGAGGATGAGATGGAAGTGATTAATTTGAACTCTCTTTCACAGAAAATGGGCTGGAAGGATAAAGCCAAAACATTTTAACCAGAGACACCTTCCTACCAACAGTGGGAATTTTACCCAATACATTGGTTTCTTTGAGGAATAAATGACCTGCTTTAATGTTTCTATTTGTCAATGGAAATTATTTTCCAAGAAGCCTGAATAGAGTCTATTTTCTTCTCAAAGGACAAGTTGTTTCCCTTTTGCACCTCTCAGCAAGGCAGGAGGTGAAACTTTCACCTGCCGGGGTGAGTGCTGCCAATGCAGATGTCTGTCAACAGGTAAAGTGAGTCCCCAGGCAGTGCAGGCTGATGGGAGTTCAGCTCCAGGCTTTAAAATGGGATGGAAAAGTGTTCGGATTGCATGGGGGAGCCTGGGAAAGACAAGCATGATTTATTGCACTAAATCACACAAATAGAGTTAAGTGAGTGACTCAAGCATGTGCTTGCCTTCGCAGGGGTCAGCACAGCAGAGAGGCACATCCCTCTTCCCACCTGGTGGAAAACTGCCCCGGGGGATCCTCCCAGGATCCAGTTGCTGATCTGGGGAACATCACTTTAAGCCTATGTATTTCATTTCCAGTCCCTTGGGATTCCAGATGAACAATCAAATGGGTGAAAAGGGAAGCTCCACCCAAGTTTGTATTTCACAGGATGAGGCACATTATGAACTGACAGTGGAAGGAGCCCGAGGTGCAGTGAGGGCTGATACAGAGCCCACATAAGCCCTGAGTTTTGATTAATTACCCCAGCAGAATTTTCTGTCTCTCACCATTGAATTAACTGCATGCACGGAGTGGAGGAGATGCTCCTGGCCAAGAGGGAAGGTGAGAAAAAGCATCCTCCCTGAGCCTGCAAACTCCTCTCCTACTGAAAAATCCTTTGCAAAACTTATTTTTGAAGGGTTCTTCCAAATGGGTTTTAAACAATAATTAGCTGGGGATGGGCTATGAAAGTGCAGAAGTGCCATTAAAAGGAGAAATTATTCACTCCACCACCTTTGGGAGCGATGCTGTCCCAGTGTGGGAGGAGAGGAGAAAGCACCAACAGCCCACTCGCCAAACGCGCCTCTCCTTACTCAGAGGAAATTTTTAAATTGCCACCCACACAAATTCGACCCCCTGTGACTCATTGCCACAGAGAATGAGATCAGCTTTAAAGCGACCAGAACTTGAACATAATAAAGGTTGTCTCCTAAGGTTTTCACTCCTAGACATCACCTTTTCCAGATTTTCCCACCTTCTGCAAGAGGTAGAAACATTCCGATTTATTTACTTCTTCACTTCTCCCAGGAAACAAGGCTCCCAGGAGCCAAGGATTTCTGGATAAACACCGATTCTCAACATACAGCAAAAAGAAGCCCAGAGGCCAGAGGCCTTGTGTCATGGGACCACTGCCCAAATGGGACCAAGAGCTCTGGGCTATGATAGGCTCCAGCTCGGGATGCTTCACTCATTCCTGGCTCTCCTCCCAGTACTCCATTCCCAGCTCAAACCTGATGGTGAAGCACAGAGAGAGGAATTAGCACCTGAATAAACCTCCTACCAGCTGCTGTTGTAGGGCAGGATCAGGTTATGAATCATGGACCCCTCTGGATTTTGGACAAGAAAATAATTCCCAGAGGGATTCTGAAGCTCAGCTTCAAGTTTAGGGTCTCTCAACCCCTTTGTGGTTGGTTGGGTTGTAAGTCTGGGGTTTTTTTTTACATTTCCCCTTTGGGCTCAGGGTTCTAATTACTTTTCATTCCTTTTTTCTTTAATGATTTGGAAATACTTGAGTGACAGATCTTTTATTAAAACATTGTTATCAGAAAGCATCCAGGAGGGGGCAGGGCTAGATCTCCACTCAGGGTTTCCATGCCTCAGGGAAGCTCTTCCTGGCTCTCACCTGGCCTCTGAAGAACAGAGGTTTGGTGTGCAGGCTTGGGGAAAGAGACAGAAAACCATGGTTATTCCAAAAATTTGGCAGGAAAATGAATGCCCATCACACCAGAGAGGGAAGCGGTGAGGCAAAGGAGAGATCCCTCAAGAGCTCTTCCCATCCCATCTCCCTGGCAGGAGAGCTGTGATCAGGAAGGACACAGTGTGGGCAGCTGATGCCATACTTATTCCTTGTCCATGAGGTGACCATCCACACAGCAAAGAGCTGTGTCCTCTCCTCCTGATCCCATGCTCCAGGCACTCGATGAAACCTGGGGGTGGTCATGTCTTGGAAGCTTCCTTTGGAGCATGGTTTTGCAGGAGTAATTTTTCCCTGCTTCCTCCTCTCCTCAGGCCTTGTCCATTGAGACCATGAGTTCCCTGGGACAAGAAACCTGCAGTGGTCCATCACTCCTGGTACCAAGTTAGTGCCATCATGGTGTCTTCTGACACAGACACTGCACAGAAAGCTCTATGAAATATATTCCACAGGAGGTCAAGTCAGTTGCTCATGGATCTCATGCAAAATGAGATTTTACCCATCAATCCTTTTTTTCCCCCCTCACTAAGCACATATTTCTTCCATTTTTCTTTAAAGATCGTTCTAACACGAGACTTGAAGCACTGGGGCCAGAACCTGAAATAATTCTGCTTAAAAAGGTCTCACCTGGAGTTGTTAATGGGTTGCTGCATGTCTTTTCAAACATCTCCCGTCTTCCATGGCACAATCTGGCTGCAATTTCCAAGAAACTGGGCAAGAAGAATCCATCCACTGTTCCCAGCTCTCCTCCTTTTTGGATGGTGGGATCAAGTGCCCAACACCAACTGCTCTAGGCCAGAGCACACACTCGACACAGCCCCACTTTCCAGCCCTCCCAGGCTGATGTAGTCTCTGCCCAGCTAAGCCAATATACCCCCAATGGTTGTGGGAAGAGGTTGAAAAAACCTGATTTGCTCTCTCTTGCCTATTCATGAAGCAATTCCAATTATTTAGTGGACTAAAAGAGCCTGAAAGCCACAAGGAGCCTCTGTGAAAAAAGAAGAGACAGCACTTCACAGCTGGAGGTATATGGTGGGTCAGGTTTTGGCAGAGGGGTATCGCCAGCATCCAGGGCTGGCTGTGCCATCCCTCTGCTGCTCTTCTGCTGAAGCGGAAAAAGATTGGAAGGGAGAGAACTTCTGCTTTTTAATTCTGCTGCGGTGAGTCTCATTTTTCCTGGAATTGGATGCAGGGTCTGGTTCAGGCATGGGGCTAAAGCCCCTTTCCTAGAGGACACCTATCTTTCACGAGACCAGTTTTTTGGGAAGTCAATGTGCATCCTCAGCGATGAATGATACGAGCAGAAAAATTCCACGTGACATGCAGGGAGATCCTGGGGCTGTGCCCTCCCCTGTTGCCATGCCAGGGGCTGCCAAGCATCAGCTCCATCCCTCTTTCCTGCTCTCCAGTGCAGGTTCTCAAATAGTTCTTTCCAAAACAAAAATTATTATCGGGGCTTTTTCTTCCTTCATTTTGCTTGGCTGGGTCACTTCTGTTTATCACTTGTCTCCACACTTGTCTCCGCTCCCAAGCATTCGGGGCAGGCTCTGAGAGTGGGGAGCTCTGGACAGGCAGGATGTGGCACTGCCTGTCAAGGCTCCACCTGAGACCCAGATGGTGGAAAAATTCAGCCAAAACACCCAATTTCCTGTGAAGTCCCTTTATTATCGTTATGATCATTACTACTAGGTTAATATTACTTCTATTAATACTTATGTTATCTTGTGCTGAAATACTCACTTTAAGATTTTTTCTCAACAGAAATGATATGTCTGTTTTTGAGGGGAACTCATGGACCAAGCAAGCAATGGGGCCAAAACCACCTAAAAATTTCAGAGTGGGATGAAGCAGATGGATGGGAAGGAGCCTGGAAAGGAGCTGGGAGCAAGGGGGTGCAAAAGTGCTCAGGCTGGAGGCTTTGAACTTGAATGAGCTACGTCAGGGGAGAAATACAAATAGAGAGGGAGAGAAAATAAATAAGAAGTACTTTTTCTGTGCCCTTGTTCACCCATAAAACCAGAGAAGTAGAGTCGTGTACACCATGTGTGCCAAGGGAAAGGGGAGGAGAGGGAAACTGACAGCATCCCCTGCTCGGCGAGATCTTCGGGAAAAAAACAAATTACCTTTTGTGCTGTCTGGGGAGAAACTCTTCCATCATCTTTATGAATTTCCACCTTTGGCAACAGCTAAATTGCCTTGCATATCTACCATCAAGACACTAACAGCCATGCCATAAATCTTAACCCCAAACTATCATTATTTGCTGGAGAAAATGAATGGTTTGCTCTGCACATGAAAAAAAGAGCAAAGCTCCTGAAAGAGGAGACCCTTCCAGGCTGAGTGTCCTCCCCGGGCTCACTCTTACTTGTTGGTGTGATCAACACTTCTTGCATTCTCAGCTCTTAGAGTATCCATGGAAATGTGCTATTTTCTGTCTCTTAAAACTTGCTATTATCTTGATATTATCTATCGCTTGCAATAGTGAGTCACATTGGGAAACATTAGGTGGTCAAGTCTCAGCCACTCATCTGCAAAATGGAGCTAAGGAATTAATCCTGGAGATTCTTGGGGTCCCAGAAATTACAATAATTGGGGTTAAACGCATTGCTACAGTCAGAAAAAGTGCCCAGAGCTTTTGCCTTCCCCCTCTGTCCCATGGAGAACACAGCCCATGTCGAGGTGGGAGCCAGTCCTCGGTGCTGCCTCTGGGGCAGCTGGAATGTGATTTAATTCCTCCCCTCTCATTACCACTTCCTTAGCCCGGGTACCTACGAGCCCTGAGGGACAGCAGGGTATGAGGGGAAACATCAGTTTTTTAACAAATTCTTGTGTCATCTTCTTGACAGTGTCTTAAGTGCTGGATGACACTCAGGAATGATGTGTCTTAACCTCAGGGGTTCAAGCAAGGGAGCATTTCCCTTTGCCAAGGACAGAAGTAATCACTGGAGAAGAAATCCATTTCATCTCTCCCTGCCACCGTGGGCTTCACCCTTGTGGCAAGAACACATCTGGGGCTCTCTGCTCCCTGCAGGAGCTGTGCTGCCTCTGGAGCACCACTGATTTTGGAAGAGCGTCAGGATGGTTGATCTTGATGAACTTCTCTAATTTTAATGACTCTCTGATTCTATCTGTGTGGATGAAGTGGATATCATACATTCCCCAAAATTAGTACCTTTCCATGGTGGTGCCGTGAATGACTGTGGACACTCCCTTAACCTGCTGCAAATGGGAAAGGAGAGGGGCTAAAGCATGGGGAAGGTGAGTTCAAGTGGAGGGATTCCGGAACATCAGCATTCCCATGGGATGCAGGCTGTGCACACTGGAGGAGTCGGATGAAAAGGCTTTCCCCAGCACTCCCTTTCCACACTTATTATCTGGCGATGAATAAAAAGTCACCATATTATTAAATCCCAGGAATTAAAGGTTTAACATGATCAAGAAGAAGAAGAAGCCTGGAGAGCATTAATTAATGTTTTTATGTGGTTCCTACCTTCTCTTCCCTTCTTTTTTCACCCTTTGTCTGCCTCAAAAGATAACAGATAGGAACAGCTTCTTTTACTGTGAAGAAGCACACTTTGAAGGGTGTGTGAAGGCCACACTTCACCAGTTAAGACTTTTGTTCTCCTCTCTAAAACATTTGTAACAATTCAATTCACAGGCTTGTGATTCATGTGGCTTCCCAGTGTTTATCTGCAATTACAGCTCCCATCGTACCCCAGAACCAGCCTTTCTTGTAGGTTATATTCTCCACACGATGATTCCCAGCCCTGTCCGGCAGCCTGGGAAACGCACTGCATCGCTGCCTCCACTGCTGGAGCACTTTGCTCTCCAAAACAGAGAGATAAAGAACTTCCAATGGATGTGGCATCAAGAGCTTCAAATTCCCTCTGTCGTTGGCTCTTCAGGAGCTGCTGTGTGTGACCATGATCTTTCTTGGGAACCTCTCGAGGTCCCTTGTTCATGGGATGAGCCTCTGGCAGGGAGGACAAAAGGTGACACACATAATCCCCAGCCAGATGCTCAGAAGGTATAAATGGCTGCCCACTGGTTTATGTCAGCTGAAAATACAACTTGACCACACTGGGTTTCTGTACAGCCCTGTACTGTGCGGCTCTTGAACGCAGGAATTTTAGCAAAGCAAAAATGTCAAGTTCCTGCAACAGGTGAAAAGAATGAGGGGCTGTTCCCTTCTCCTGCCCCAATGGAATGCAGATTCCCAACTAAATTTAAAAAAACCCCAAACAAACCAGAAAACAACAATCCCTCCCACATATACATTCCCTATCAGACTTACACTTGGATAAACATTCCTGGTTCCTGAAGAAATTTGAAGCAGAGAATATTCTGAGTTGGAAGGGGCCCACAAGAATCATCAAATCCAACTCTTAAGCAAATAGCCCATACTGGGATTGAACCTGCAGCCTTGGCATTATTAGTACCCTGCTCTGACCAGCTGGGCTAATGGACTTCATAAACCTGTTAGTGTTTTAGTTATAAACTCCAGGTCTTGGGTGCTGGGAATGCTGGAAACTGGGTGCTGCAAGATAATGCAATGATAAATTAATGGTTTTTTTTTTCTGGAAACATCGATAGAAATGGGGAGAGAAACAAAACCCAATAATAAAAGATGCTGCCTTCTGTGCATTTTCCATCATTCCACTCCTCCCCAACAACAAATGTCTGTCCATTCCATCTTTTCCTCCTGCCCTCGATCCCCAAAGCCTGATGGAGATGTGCCATGCCAGGGGCTGAAGATGAGGGAAGCTCTGTGCCATCTATTCCTCGTCCTCGGCAGAGTCACATACGGTGACACCATGTCATGGGCCCGAAAAGCTTCTTGCCTGTGATTTTGGTGATCCTGCTGCCTCTATTTATAAAGCAAGACTGCCAGGGAAGTGTGCCATGAACAAGCACGATGCCAAGGCAGGATGAAGGCTCTCCCACTGCAGTAATTCCAGGTGATTCCGCAGTAAAGAGGAATCGTGGAGCCCCTCCCACACGCAGCTGGCAGCTTGGGACTGGCCACAGACCCAGCTGAGAGCGTCCATCAGCTCCTGGGAGTTATCCCACCCTTTTCCCAAAGAGTTGTGGTGATCCCAGCTGCACCAGGCTGGGAGGAAATATAACACCGTGAGGGGGAACCAGCGTGATCCCCTCTTTTCATCTTCCTTAGAATACAAGCACAGAATTAACTTTTACTAAAGGAAGTCTTTTAAGAAGAGAAATTTACCCTGGATATCAATATTTCCAGTAATGGAAACTCCACCATACCCTGGGCACACTCTCCATGCTCAATTAGCCACGCTGTTGAAACGCCACCCCTGCCATCTCCATCATCCCTCCCCTCCATTAGGGAAAATCCAGTAGATTAAAAAATGAGACGCATGCCATTTCAGGTTTTAATGCAAAAAAAGTTTAATGTTAATTAGAAAAAAAATCTTTTCTCAAAGACACGATTCTCCAGAGGTTGCAATTGCAGCTCTTTGTTTCTGACTGGAGCCCAAGAGCTGATGAACTCCCAGAGAGTACAAGTGCCCTGCTTGGAGGAGACTTGGCACAGCCCAGCACTGTGACAAAAGGTGCTGTACAGCCTCATGTTAACGCTGCCTCCATTCAAAACCCCCGAGCCTGAGCATGGGGGAACAGTTCCAAATGGAATGACTCTAACAGCAGGTGATTATTACCCCAGTAAGCAACCACAGCAATTTCTCTGCCCTTTCCCCAAGTTAAAAACAAAGGCTGAGCACAGCATCACCACTCACAGCCTGCTCAGCGAGATCATCTATTTTTACTGTGCCATCTGTCAATACAATAAAGTACCAAGAGCTCCTGGAAAAAAAATCAGGATAAAAATAAATTTGTATTAATTATAAACCCCAGCAATTACAGAGATGATGGGTTCAATTCTCCTCTCACCCACTGCCAGCACAAGGACACAGTGCCAAGTGAGGGAGGGAGGGCAGGACTGTGACCCAAAGGTACACGATGGGTTGCCCTGGGCACATCTTTGCCCTAATCCTTGAGGAACAAGAAGCAGATCAGCACAGGAGGGAGGAGGGAGGGTGCACCGAGAGCCTAATGAGGCTGTGAGACCCCCTGCCATACGGTGCTGCTGAAACTCAAGAGCCAAAGTGTAATTTCTGTGGGTAATGATACCTAGGGTCATTACAGCCAGGAGTAAGGAGCATTTGGAAGGCAGATATGGTGTCATGTACCGGGGCTGAGCCAGCTGCTGGAGGTCAGGAAAAGGAGGAGAGATTGCTCTGCCTCTCTCTGGACTGCTCCTCGAATTCCCCTTGGCACCCAGTGTGACATGGGCTGGACACACTGGAATCTGTTGTTGGACAACCACTTTTCTGAACTACTTCATATTACTCCATTTCCACAGAATGGTTCGGGTTGGGAGGGTCCTTAAAACTCTCTCACTGAATCCCCTGCCACGGGAAGGGACACCTTCCCCTAGACCACCCTGTGTTTGTCTTCAGCTAAAAGCAAACTCTAAGACATCTGCTTTTGTTAAAAACACCCAGTGATCATCAATTTCCATGCAAATCAAGGTCTGGTGGCTTCAGATGTTAACTAGAAACATTAAGAAGATTAAGGAAAGGATCCTAAGTCTGTGTACAGTTAGTGGTGTCTCCAGAGAATGATTCCCCTCTGCAGCAGACAGGATAAATTGTCTCGTTCTCCACTCTGGCCACAGATGGAAGGGGATTGTCAGCTCAGACCTAACAGCAAACTTTAATATGGTCAAAGTCAGGTGGGATGAAACCCACCCAAAGGAAGAAATGTTTCAATCTGCTGTTGCATAGTGTTGCCCAACAGACTATTAAAATGAGAATAAAAATATCTGCTTTAATTTTAAAAAATAAAAGTGGGAAAAAAGTTGATTTCCTCACCTTTGAATTGTCCATCCTGAAAGAGCTCAGTTTTTGCATACCATAAAAGCAACAAAAGTTTGACAAAGTGAACCAACTACCAACCAAAACTAGAGAAGAAGCAAAATTGTGTAAATCATCAGCGACTCCCATTAAGAAATTATAGCATTAAATCCATTCAATCCTGGTGAAATCCACTGGTATTGGTCATTGGACTCAAGAACATGACTGACAAGGTGATCTGGAGGTGAGTTACAGGAACGCAGCAGTGGGACCTGAGGTACCTGAAGTGGCTCAGACCCAAACTGGACAGCAAAGCTGCCCAAGGCTTCACTGTGGGGGCAGAGCCAGTTTCACACATTAAGAGCTGGTGGCTTCCACCTGACTCTCTCCAACACTGAAGAACAACCCCACAGGAGCACTTGGGTGATTTTATTGACACCCATCTTTGGTGTCTCCCCCAGCTCACCCCAACAGCAAACTGCATTGATCGTGGGTGTTGTGATCCAGCTCCAGACCTGAGCTCTCCAGCTTGCTCCCACCCTGCACTTTCTGAATTGCAAGTGGTAAAAATAAAGGCTGTTATAATATTTCCCAGTGTACTAAAAGCACACAAATTTGGGAGAATTTATGAGAGACTCCAGTCAAAGCCTTTCAAAGGAATTAAAATACATTTCCTAGGAGCAGCTGAACTCACATCCATACTCTTACTGCTCTCAGACAGAACCCCTGGGGTTTGCGCCCCTGCCACTTTTGTTTTTGTTATTCTGAGAACTGTATTTCATCTCTTTGTGCCTTTAGTTTCCGTATCTGTAAAATGGGCACTTCGCTTAACTTAGAAGTTCTGCATTAACTGAAGTTGCTAAAGCATTAAAATCATAGCCATGGAGTTCTTGTTTTCCTGATTTCACCCTGTAAAGAGAGTAAAATCAAAGCAGATTTCTACAAAAAAGGAGCCCTTGTGTCTCATCTTCCTCCACAGATTGAGTTTCTAAGGTATGTTAAGAAACGAGACCCCACAGGGTTTAGTGGTGTCCATTTAAATCTCTCAAATACCTACACACAAATATTCCAAGTGCAGGAGGATTAACTCCAAATCTGAGTGGATTAGTCAAAAAAACTTCTACGGCAATGTGGAACTACTGAAGAAAAATATATAAAATTGTCAATTTTGTCAACTTTACTATACAACTTGATCCCACCATGTATAATGAGCTGTAAGCCTGGCGATAACCCGGGATCAGTAGAAGAGGAAAATTTCACTTGGGAAAAAAACAGTGGAATTCAGAGGGTCAGAGCATCAGAGACATGAGAGCTGGAAAACCTGAGGCCACCTTGGTCCCTCACTCAGAGCCCCACAGACCCCAGCAGCTGCTCCCCTGGAGCTCATCCAGCCCTTCTGCAAACCCACAGTCACACAAACACACACGAACATATATTGACACTCTCCCAAGGAATTAAAGACAAAGAAATCTCCAAAAGATTAGGATGTGAAGGACATGATTAAACACATGAAATCACATGAGCAAAGAGACAACCTCGCACTGTTTGATGGTTATATACATTACAATGCTAAAAAATGGGAGGCAAATCCCTTGCAAGAGGAACATGGCAAATAGAGCAAGTACAGCTTCCTGTAGGACTTCCCTGGGCTCGGAGAGTGAAGAAGGGCGGAGATAAGATACCACTTGTAACAACTATGCACTGACCCATAGAGTTAATATCAGACTCCATGGATGGAAGAGATGACCAAGAGCAAAGTCCAGCTCTGATACAGAATCACAGAATCCCATAATAGTTTGTCTTGGAAGGGAATTAAAGCTCATTTCACCTCCCTGCCATGGGAGGGGACACTGTCCCAGGGTGCTCCAAACCCCGTCCAGCCTTGAACACTTCCAGGTATGGGACAGCCACAGCTTCTCTGGGCACCCTGTGCCAGGGCCTCCCCACCTCACAGTGAGGAATTCCTGTGAATCCACTGGCAGAAGAAAGAGTACACCACTCTGCCCTTGTGGCATCTCTGGGCCTTGTGGCATCTCTGGGCCTTGTGGCATCTCTGGGCCAGAAATATTAAAAGACAGTAATTTTTTTTTTTCAAGATCATGAAGAGGAAAAGGTCAGACCTGCTCCCAGGCTCCCATATCCAGGATCGCATTTGATCCGCCAAACTCTCCTCACTTTTTTACTAAAAATCTTCCCTGCCTGGAATTGGTTGTCAGTGCCTGCATGACTGGTCACAGCTTATTCATAGCCTTAATTAGCAGGTGTGTGACTGCCTGTTTAGCCACATTTTTAGATCTCCGGGTTCTTGCAAGCTGTCAGGAAAAAAAGGCATTATTTCAGGAAAAATAGCATTGCAAAACAGAGTGACATTCAGTTTGACGTGTGAGGATAAATTAAGAATGAGAATACATTAAAGAAAACTCTGAGCACCTTCGTCACATTCCTGTATTCAAGGAGAAACACAGCTGAGTTTCAGTTGATCTTGGCTTCTTCATTGACCTGGAGCAGTAACTTTTCCCCCATTTTAGTGTTTAAATAGTTTGTCAGTGAATGATCCCATTCATAAAGTGCTGGTGATGACAGTTCTGCAAAGCTAAATGGCACTTAACTGTGCACCTAATAAATCTGCAACAAAAATAAACAGAGAGGATGAGGGGAAAAAAAAGATTAACAATGACAGAGAGCTAAAAAGAAAAAAAAATTAAAAAGCCCCACAGGCAGGTATGAAAGGACATTGTCATTAAAACTGTTTGGAATGGTATTGAACAGCATTGCTCCCATTTCCCTCCCCTGTTTGCCTGACCTTTGAATTCTCAGAAGCAAAAGGGCTGGGCTGATGTCTGGGAACTCTGTATTTGGTAAGACAAACTCGCTGTGAACGGTGCAGATCCATCTCTCCATCCAGATATCCCCACCCACCGGCACCTCCTCCATTAGACAAAGGGCATCTCTGTGCTCGTGGGAAGCAGAATTTGCATTTATGAAATGGTAACCCTGATTCCATATAGAAAAAATTAATACAAATCCTCAAATTGTTGAAAGCGGGACTCAGGGAGGGAAATTCAGGCAGAAAAGTTGGAACTATGACAATCCTGTAAGAAACAAATCTTATGTCACAAACAAGACGATTTACCACGGAACCCCCAGAGCAAAGGTTTTAATAAACCAACTTAGCATGAAAAATTGTCACCTATATTTAAGAACTGGGAAGAAAAATTTATATAACAGACTTTATAGCTTAGGAAAATAAATCAGAAGAGATATGGGGAAATGGGATAATGTGAAAAGATGTTTGCTGTGGCTAATCTTTTTTCAATAAGATAATGGATTTTCTAGACAAGGGAAATGCCATCCACCAGCATTTTGTGTAGATTCTCCAATTCTACAAAGGGAATTAGTATCTTCACTGACAAAAGCAGGGTTTGTATGAGAGGGTCCAGAGGTGGCTGGAGATCGAAGGAAAACATGTTCAGAGAGAGGCAAGTGGGCTCAAGGAATTTTATTAACAGAGTTGTTCAGGATTCCAACTGAGATTAATTTTATGTAAGACTTTAATTAAAACCCTGGGCAGTAAAAGCAGAGTTGAGCCATCAGAATTTGCTGATGACAAAAAGCTTAGTCAGATTGCCATTAGCAAAGGAATTGTACAACCTGCACAAAAACAGGAGATGGAGGAATGAGATATGGGAGAAGCAAACCCTGTGGTAATCACTGAATGATTAAATGAGGTCTCTGGCTACCAAAATCAGGTGGCCCACCTTAAAAAAACCCCACAATTTTAACTCCAAAATGAGCCAGACAAGATACCTGGGATGGAGGTGGTGCTGCTGTGAGACCTTCACTGCAGCAACGTGTATGGTTTTCATCACTGTGCTCAAGAAACATAAATCCAGCCTGGAACAGAAACAGCAAAAGGATATGAGAGGGATCCTCGGAAGGAGTTTATCTCACGGGACAAGCCTCCAAGGGCCTGGCAGGATGAAGATTGCATGGAGATCTGATCCCCAGCTTTAAATACCCGGGAAGAGAAGCAGAAGAGAGGGAGAGCTGCTTGTGCCAGTGGACAATGACAAGGAAAAATAAAATGCCATTAAATGGTACATACAGAGGCCTAGAAAGAAAATTTAATGAAGGGCTGCCACAGGAATTGGCCTCTGTAAGAACTTTCCAAGAGAAGTAGAAACCTAAAATCCCCTCCATTTGCTTTTAAACAGAGACAGAAATATTTATGAAAAAGTATGAACAAACATGGAATTGCGAAAACCTGGTCTTGTAACCCAAACAACCCTGCTAATCCCAACTTTTATCTCCTGCCATGATCCCAGCTTGAGAAGGCACCCCCAGCACTACCTGCACAGAACCTGCACATGGAAAAGGAAACTATTTGTGTTCTGTTTCACAAGCATCCATTTCCTGCTCTGTTGTTATTGTAACTACACTGAGTTTAATCAATGTAAGCTGTTAGGAAGAATAAGCAGGAAATGAGACTGATCAAAATAGGATCCTGTGAAGAGGACATCCAGCTCTGGGAAGCACTTGGGAAGTGTCAGTGGTTTGGCCACACTCCCCTGTTCACCTGCTGCAGATTTATTGTGCACAGCTAGAGTTCAGTTTCTTTGCTAACAGCAGATCTTGAAAAAGAGCTAAAATGTAGAAAGCTTTGGGTTTCTGGAAGAAAGAAAAGCATCCTGCCTTTGCAGGCAAGGGGCTAGGTGTGCAGTAACTCCTGATTTTGGGGGACCAGGGCTGCAGGAGAAGTGTGTGACACCCTCCAGGGAGCTCAGTACCTTCAGAGGAAGCATTATCTGCTGCTTCAAAATCAGAGTTTCTCCCGAAATGTCTCAAATTCAGACTTTGAAAGCTTATTTTGGCCCTTGTTTCCGGCCCAGGTCCTACACAAAGTGCCCAGGGCGCTGAGTAAATCAGGAAAATATCACTCTGCTGCTTCGGGCTTCCAAATTGCTGCTGAAGTTCAATGCTGTGCCCGAAAGGTCAGCACGCTTGGCCTAATCCAGCCCAGGGCTGGGAGCCAGGGAGTGACCATTCCTTGGGAAGGGCTGCAGGAAGACTGTTCCGCAGCTTCCAATCAGCTCCTCAGCAAGGGGAAGATCCATTCCAGGGCTTTTGCTCATCCCAGGGTGGGAACAGGGCACAAGGAGAGGGGCAGGAACTGGGCAAGGGGAACAATGAACTGCAGGTTTAGCAGGCAAAGGACTGGCTGATGCTTCGAGAATGAGCTGTTCCCTCTCCCCTGGCAAGAGCTTGGAACAAATGCCAAGCCATCCTCTGCTCTCTGACGTCTTCATCTCCCTGTGCAAGATGGTGACTTCTCACTGCAGGAATGGATCTAATTATTACCTCAGGGGTAAATATTCACTGAGGCACATGGAGAATAAGGCAAGTAACTCCCAATCTGGGCTTCTAATCCCATTATCAGGGATTATTATCAGCATCATTATCCTAAATAACACAAAATGAAACACAAGGGGGAAAATGCCATTGTCTTTTCAGTAATGAAAAGCATGGACAGGAGAGGAAATAGTTTCTCTGAGTAATGTTCCCCACCCAAATACTAAAAATATCTCTGTGTGGAGGAGCAGGTGACTTTATGGATTAGATGCTGTTAATTTTCATCATGAAGCAGCTTCTGTGTAGAAATCCCATCATAGAAAGCTGCTCTCCCTCCTTAGGTGGCCCAGACTCCAGACCTTTGTTCTTGTTGAGGTTTGCAGAGACTCTGGTGCTCTGCATCCCTTGTTTGGCAGGGATCAATCCTCTCAGACCGAAAGCATGCTCCTGCAATCCCCCCACACCAATCCATTTTCCTGGATGGGCACACCACAGGAAAAAGGTATCACTTGTTCTGGATGTGGAGAACAGCCCTGCTGAGGCAGCCTGTGGTTTGGGAGCACACTCGGGTGTCTGCTACTATAAACCTGGCAGCACTGGTGGATCACAGCTCTGGGAATCCCAGAAGGTGCAATTCCCCAGCTGCCAAAGCCCAAAGGACCTCCTGGGGGGGGCAACATTGATCAGGAGTTGTCCAAGGCAGGAAGGCTGGGAAGAGAGACAGAATCATGGGCAATCCAAAGGTCCATAAGAAGTGGGGAATTCCCATCCCTTCTGACAGAGCCTTCGACCCAGAGCACCAAGGCTTGTGCACACATTGGCATATCAAGGACAAGGATGGATGATGGAGAAGTGTCTCCTCACTGCGCTGGTGCCACCATCTCTCAGTAGAATCCCTGTGAGCAAGAACTCCCAGCCTGCGACCTACTTGTGCATTTATCACTTTTAATACACCACTTGCAGCTTGTTTGCCCCTCATTGAGTTACCAGATCTATAAGAGAATCTTAATTTCCCAGAGGCACCAGGAAAGCGTCACAGGAAGCTGTGTGACCTGGCTTTACAAATAACACCCCTCCCTCAATGTTGGCTTGCTAAAAAGTTCTTGAAAGCCACAAAATCTGCAGGGTTTGTATCCAGGAGCCTCAAGGATGGAGCCTTGATGTTTTCATGACATTTTACTCCTCTTTTTTCCCATTACTTTTATAAGAGCAAGCATAAGTAAGAGTATTACTATGGCATCGTAATTACGAGGTAACACTGCTGGAACAGCCACCCAGGCTGGGACAGGAAGAGATGCTGCTGAAAGCTTCCTCCCAGTGAGTTCCTTCCAGCAAAAATAGCAGGACCTGACTGATTCCAGACACCTCTTAGACCTGCTTTAATTCCCTTTCTGTGACAGCCTCTGTGACACCTTGCAGGGCTGCAGGGCCCCACGTACTCTTTGTCCTCACCAAACCCTCCTGAACTCATCATGCTCTGCAAGGATCAGCACCAGAATTGGGTATTGCAGCTCTGGTATAACTAATGAAGGTTTTGCTTCAGCTCAAGTGAGAGCTGGCTTTGGGTGTGGTGAGAAGGGTGAAGTCTGAAGTCTCTAGGAACTCGGAACCTTCTCCACCTGCCAAGGCTGGCTCCTGCTTGGGAAGGACATCAATGGTCTGTGTGGGAAGCATAGAGGGCCTGAAATATTTCACTATTGTTTTCTCTAGAAGGGTTTGGTTCCTTTGGTTTATGCAAATATTAGAAGCATTTGCCCAAGGGGTACTATAACTTCCTCTGCTTTTGTTAGTGCTTGGCAGCCTCCAGCACCTTCTTTCCCAGGAAATTTTGGCTCCTGAAATTTCTCCTTGATAAATTTGTTCCTCAGTAGTCTCTGGAGGGAAAGCCCCTGCTCTTAGCTGCATGCAGGAAGGCTGTTTATGACTTTAGGAACTTCTCCTAGGGAGTAACACTTTTTATTACTCTCAATTGTTTGACAAAACAAGAGCTCCAATATCTCCAGCAGTGAAGGGACCTGTCAGAGCAGCCTGGAGGGGTTGCCTGTCCATTGGCTGCTGCCCACACCTCTCCCTTTGGGAGAGGATCATTTTATGCACAGATCCCAGCAGATTCAGAAGCTTCCTTCTGAGCAGTGACTATAATTCCACTGCATTGGGACACTGTGTTCAAGGAGGTTTATAATACAAGAAGGGACTAGAATTAGTAGGGAAAGCCTAGAAACCACAGGGTGTTTGGTTTAAACAAAAACAACAATCAGAATTAACCTATTTCTGCCAGGGAAAAATATATTTCAATTTTAGGGTTTAAATCCCTGCATTGAAAATCACCCTCATGAACTTCAACTCCAGGACTTCAAGGTCTAAGGTTTGTATCCAGTTGTGGATTCCTAAACACAAGGTAAGTGACAAGTGTTTTTTTTTTTTTTAGCCAGTTTTTAGATTGTAATTTAAACCAAGTACCATTAATTTAAGATATTTAAATTGCAGCTACAATGTAATAATAGAAAGCCACTGTGCTCCAAGGACTGATGCCCCCAAACCACCTATTCTTCAGTTTACAATAAAACGTGATAAATCCTACCTGGCAGTACTTTCTGATTTTTCACCATGATTATTTTTTTCCCTAGTTTTTATTTTTCATGTAGGTTGGTGCAGTTACGCTCTTCCCCTTTGCTTTTTTCTTTCTTTGCTTTTTGTTTTCTTTCCTCCTCCTCTTTTTTTTTAGTCCATTCTTTTGTATTGTCCTTTCCCATTATGCTGCTGAGGAAAGATGATTGAGGGGGGAAAACTGGAAACCCACCCAAACACCAAATTTCTTTGTACTGGACTGAAGTTAAATGAATAAAGACTTTTTTCTTTCTTATTCACCCTTGCTGGGACCTGGGGGAACTATCCTGAGGATGAGCTCAGTGCTTTGCACAATTACCTCAGCAGTGGTACAGTAACAGGTGGGTCCCAGCCAGAGCTCCGGATATGAACACTTCCCATCCCTGTAGGGGAGTTGGGATTTCGACATCGGGGCTTGTTCTCTTCTGCCAGGACTGGAAGCCAAATACCCCTGAACATCATGAGGGCTCAATCCCAAGGCTCTTGTCTCTGGTCAGATTTCTGGGATGAGCACCCAGCAGTCCTTGGAGGCACGACAGTCAAGAGGCTTTTAAAGGGATGAAAGCACCTCCAGGGGTGGCCCCAAAGGCCCCTGGGCAGCCCTTGGCTGTCGCTGGGGGTGAGGATGGAATTGTTTGTGCAGAATCCCTCAGGGTGCAGTGCCCTGTGGGTCACCTCAGCTGCCCAAAATCAGACTTGTGCTGCTCTTCCTGGCTCTTAGGAGCACAAGGCAAAGGCAAACACAACTTTCAGCTCACAGCTCCTGTTAAGGGCTAAATCCCAGCTTTGCCTTCAAACTCAACTCAGCTCCGCCCAAAGCCAGTGGAAGGGTCACTCAATTCTTGGCATTTCAGTGACCGGACCAAAAATAAACCCAAAGTAGCAAAAACCTTAAAGCAAGAGGAAAAGGAGCACTTGCCTCCCAACAGCAGCAGGGATCCCTACGTTTAGTTCTACCAGAATTCGTAATTTTACTCCAGTTGCAGACGTAACATGGAACAGACACCAAGAATGAAAGGATTTAGCCAACAAATAATTCCATGTTTTCCCACCACCCAAACACACATTCTGAACATGCTTTCCATGATCACTCAAGAGATTATCAAAGTCATTCAGTGTGAGCAGCAGCAGAGAGCATTTTGAGAGCTAATTCTGCACTTAAATAATAGCGTTGAAAAATCAGATGCTAAGATTGTTCTTCAGCCAAAAGAGGAACAAAAACATCTTCAGTGTCTTATGGACTCATTAAAAACTAGCCCAGACAGCGAGAGAATTGCATTTTTACCCAGACTGACTCATAAGTTATTAGAATGGGATTAACAAGGAAAAAAAATCACTGGAACTGTTCCCACTGTAAAGTGAGGCTGAGTCAGAAACAATTATTTTCATCTGGGAAGTGGGAAATGTCATTTCGTAAGACTTACTTTACCCTTTGTTGGAAAATGGCCAACTTTGCTTTCCTTGGGACTTAAACCTGTCATTAAAATTTTTGGAAATTTTGTATTCTTATATTTATCAATTTCATTGGACAGCAAAGAAACACCACACACTGCTTCTTACTTCAGGGCGAGAAAACATTTTTTTCCTGTTTCTACTTTTCCTTCCCCACCCTGTCATGTAAATCTATCAGAACTCCTTAAACTGGACAAATCCACTGGGTTCCAACTCCAAAAAACCCCAGCAAATACATCTGCATTATCCACTTTATGAAAAAACTTTTGAAGAAAATATTGAAGTTTCCAAATGCTCTGTTTACCGTACATCTTTGGGTTGGTTTTTTAAATTAAAAAGTCCCAGGATGGTTTGGGTTGGAATGGACTCTAGAGCTCATTCAGTCCCACCCCCTGCCATGAGCAGTGACACCTTCCACTGCCCCAGGTTGCTTCAAGCCCTGTCCAATGTGGCCTGGAAAAGAACAGATTCATTACAAAATATTTCACTTAGACAAGTTGAAGTATCTTTGATGCCTTCCCTGATGGTCAGCTTTTCATTTCCAGAATGATCTGCACACAAAATTTGATTTAATCAGCTGTTCAGGCTTAAAACTGAGTAGAGACTCTTGCGGAGTTTTTTGCAACCTGATGGTGAAACTCATTATTAGAAAAATGATTTCCACTCAATTGCTCTCTTCACTCTCCCCGAGCACTGCGGCATTTAAGACTTGTGGAAACATTTTCCGTGGAAATAAGAGTGATGATGCCACTATCCAAGAACAATATAGGCTGATTACAGATTACACAGACCATCTAATGTAATTCCTGTATAAACAGGCCATAGGCCTTTTTAAATTAAATGTCATTTCTAGTCCAATAGATACGGTTGAACTACAGCACAATTCTGGGGAGGGAAAAAAAGATATCCACAGATTAAGAATGTGCAACAATGCAGAGGCATCATAGCTCCAGACAAGGAGCAAAATCCTGCCTTGCCACCTTTGCCTTTCACTGGGGCTGTGACAAGCATGTCAGGGCTCTGTGGAAAGAAAAATGCTCAAAGACAACCAAATTTTGATGCATTTAGTGGCAGAGGAAACACTTTGCAGCTCACAGCCTGGAGTTTCCACACAACAGGCAAAACGGAAATGTTTCATCCCATTTCTAGTTCACTGTGACACAGAAAAAAGGAGCTGAAAGGTAGCAAATTTTCCAAGTTTCTTGCAAATGAGTGTTGCCCAGTTCTGGTTTAGGTGCACTGTAGATGCACTTAAACCAGTGGCTGCCTTTTCCATGCTGATTACTGTGTATTGGACACACAGGGAGTGGCATATGTCCCACCCCGGGCTGGGCTGGAGTTTCACACACGATGTCACCTCCCACACCGCAGAGCTAACGCAGAGCTGGAATCAGACACTTCCAACACGGCTGAGCAAGAAACTGGGGGAGAAAGAATCCCTTTCTCCCCACTCAACACTGCTTGGATAAGCCATTTGAGATCTGTGTGTGAATCCTTGCCACCCCAAAAAAGGGATATTTAGTAATGATCTTCACAGGGCCGCAAAGAGCCACTAAACGTGTGTCCAAAACTGGAGGAGGCGGCAGAAAATGGTGCCCTTGTTCTGACACATTCTCCCAGTGACAAGGTGGCATTTACAATACCCTCACCTCCCTTAGAAAGCGCTACAAATAGTTTACACAGAGCTTATTGTGCAGTGAGGAAAATTTCATTACTTCAATTTTCTTCCATTTTGGCTTTTTTGGAATAGCAAAACCTATTCTAGAAAAGCCCCTCCTTGATGTTCTGAAATGAGAATCTCTGAAAGAGAAATAACAGCAACAACTGTTTGATTTATATATTTTATTTTTAATTAAAAAATAAAGGTTATCTTAATACATCTCTTGCAGCCTTTGGGCAAAATGCACCCTTAACAAGACTCTATGAAACATGATGCACATCTTTTCTTGGCACACATATTAAACAAATGGCAACTTCCTGCAGCAACTTTGGAAATCCATCCTTTTCCCCAAACCCTGAAAACATTTAACAGTTCATTTTAAAAATCCCTACAAAAATTAGAAGTGGGCCCAAAGCAAAAGTCCCAAGTCCAAGCATCCCAAAGCTTCTGGAGCAGACTCATATCCAAACGCTTATCTCATTCCAAGTTTTATCCCAGATCACTGCAAATTCACAGACAAGACACCCAAACAACCCAAGGACAGGCAAACAGAGCTGATCCAGGTAGGGATCTCTCTTCGAAGCTTTGATCTTAAGTGGGACAAAGCAAACTTGGGGGTGTGAACCATTTCCCAAAATCGTTGAAGTCGGGCCCGCCCCTAACAGAATGAAGTGCTGGTTACACAAGGAAATGTGGCGCTGTCAGCGCTGTCATCCCTCGGCTGTCCCTGATCTGAGCCCAGGCCAAGCTCACTGTCCACTGGCACCACACGAGGCAAGGATAAACCCAAGAGAACACACCGACCCTCCAACACTGCCTGCGAGAGCCCTGGGCCTCTTCAGGAGCTCTCCTGGGGCTCTAGGTGTGGTTTTCCCTGGAAACACGGCCCGGCCCTGGCCCTCTCCACAGGAAGGCTCAGGCACCAGAGGAACTGGCTGGCACCACTCCCATGGCTGGCTTTGTTCCACCTGGCCTGTGATGGCTCATTCCCAAAGGCACCAAGTGACCAATTTTTAGACTTATACACAAGGTCTACATATATATATATATATATATATATATATATATATATATTTATATATATATTTATATATATATGTACACACACACATCATTACATATATATATATATATATATGTATGGGTTTGGTTTTTCTCTTTTCTCTTTTTTGCTTTTCTTTTCCTCTCCTTTTTCTCCTTTTTAACTTAATGGTGTAGTCTCCTCTGAGGAAGGCTCTGGTATATGTTCTGGAGACTTCTCTGTCTCCAATGGGACTTCTGGCTTCTCCTCTGTCAGTTTTGGCTCCTCAGAGGCTTGAGATGCCTCCAGCTCCTGACTCTGAGCCTGGCTATTCATTTTCTCCTCTGCTTCGATCTCCTCCGAGGTGGGAATTGAGTTTTTCTTTGGACGGCCTTTGGGCTTTGTTGGAGCTTCCTGTCCACCCTTCAACACCTGGAGCAAAGAGATGAACCATCAGGATCCTGAGCTCTGCTGCTCTCAGACATCCTGTTCCTATGCATAATCCCTCTCTCTTCACACCATCCCTGCAGCAACAAGACACTCCAACCAAGGATCTGTATCCAAGCTAATCCCAAATCTGTTTGAAGTGACTGTAACAATCCAAAGAACAGCCTAGAATTGCATCTCCTCCTCCAGAGCAGAAAACATGGACACCTTCACCAGAGAATGTCACACCATCATGTTCCCACCAGCATTTATTGGGTAGTAGTCCTTTAAAAAAAGCATTTTAACTGGAAAGGGACCATGAAGATGAGAATAAGTAAAAGGTAAACGGATTATATGAGAAGCAATAATTAATGATATCAGCTCTCAAAACTGCTCTGTTTGCATAGAGCAACATAGTAATTTTTGTCTATGCACAAAAAAAACCAAGCACTGAGATTACACAAATGCCAAAAATGCAGGAGATATTTTGGTTCTTCCCTCAGTTCTATTCTCATTTCTTTCACCTCTTTGCTTTGTTCTCTTCCTACTGCCTTTGGTCCCCTCTAGCCTACCACATATGCTACAGTATGAACACTTTAAAAAAAGAGACCATCTCTGTGAAAAATGATCAGGAATAAAACAAAATTTGGTATAAATAGACACAAGTCACTCCACTATGTTTAGCTTCCAAATCTGTTCTTTGCAATCATTTTTTAAGACCCATGGAGAAATGACAAGAACCCACTTACCATTTTCTTCCACTTCATCCTACGGTTCTGGTACCACGTCTTCACCTGGAGCTGAGTCAGCCCCAAGGACTGGGCCAAGTCAAGCCTGGGAGACAAACCAGACAACAAAATGAATTCACAGAAGCCAAGAGGAGCTCAAGTGCCATGTCCAAGCAGTCCAACACTGTAAGAGCATTCAGCAGGGTCTCTCTGATCAGTTGTTTAGAGAACAGCCACACGAAAGTGGTAAAAACCATAAATTTAGGATACAAAGACATGCTCTTATGGAAGATGTAGGTGTTTGCAAGCACTCTATTTTCTCCTCCAAGAAGTGGCAGAGTTTGTCTGTCCCCTTGGTAAGATGAACCTGCTCCACTCCATCTGCTGACACTCCATGTCTGTCCATGACTTAGGAGGTACTGGTACGTCACATTCATGAGAAACAGGTCTGTGGTGTCTGAAGCAAACACATAGGAACAGACACCCAGCATCAGCCTGCCTTTGAAAGTGCCACTCTTTGTATCATATTTCTTCTTCACTACCTTCAGAATGGGGATCATGGTACTTGCCCATTTCACACTGAACAGTAGTACATCTAAACCTATTCGTTTCATATACTTTCTGCTATTTAGGCAATTTAGGCTTCTAAGTGAATTTATTTTTTGTGTCTTTAGCTGCAGGGTATATGTGGCAGACAGCCCATAATCCTGATTCATCCTCCACAAATCTCCAACCCATGCAAGTTCATGTGAACCCATTCATTATTTCCATATTAAAGCTCAGGATATGAAGAAAATGCAGCTCAGAGTAGCTCCTGATCCTTCCCCACAGGTGATACCACCGTGCATCTGGCAGTTTTGAGGTGGAGCTGCACAAGGGATGGAGTTGGAAATCCTCAGCCACGCCAGAAAAGTGCCCCTCGGAGTCATGCAAGTCCTGCAGGTGGGACAGCTCCAACTCAGAGCAACATTACACAGTGTTCTGGATTCTGTGATTTTTTGGCAAATATCTCCTTGCCTTTGGATGGGGAAATACATTTGTCAAGGCCAAGTTTTTCATAATAAAACCTTTGTTACAGCTGGGCTCCTTGGGCAACCAGACTTACATTTGCAAACACCCACATACCCCACATCAGCTCTCTGTGCTCCCCCTCACACTCATGGATTCATGCTTTCCCCCACTGTGGATTCAGTCTGGACCTGCAGGGTGGTTATGCCACTACAGCACATCTGAAGCCATTGATTTAAGACACCATTACTGTTATTTAAGAGCAGAACACGTCAGAGTCATTACGCTGACGTACTGCACTCCCTCACTATAGATAAACCAGGGGCTCCAGGTGCCCTCCCAGGGCTATGGTCTCCTATCCAGGCCAAAAGCTGCAGGACACGACAAGGAGTGAGCACAGATCACAATTCACTGCTTTGCCACCACGTTTCCAGCCATGAGCTGACAGAGAGAAGTACGGCTTGGCTAACCCTTTGTGCCTTAGTGCACGTCTGGTAACACCTGCATTATCCACAACCAGCTGCCATCTCTTGCAACACACCTCAGTGCAACCAGCACTGCCTGGAAACCTGAGGAAACAAACACAGGGGTAGTGGTACATGGGCAGGAATTGCTCATTGGCCTCAATGAAGCCAAGGATCAGTCACAGGAGATTGTTAATTACCAGCCTTGAGTCTGCAAGGCATCAACCATATGGTGATGTGAAGCTGTGAGGAGTCAGTCCAGGCACAGCAGGAGCTCCATGTGACAGGCTGGCCATGGCCACGAATTTTGGTCCTGCTGCAATTTGGTGATAGGAAGTAGGAGCAGAAAATGCCATCTCCAAAATCAATTTAAATATTGGGACACTGCCCTCTGTGGAGTGCAGGGACTGCTACCTTTCAAACATTCTCCAGGTTTACAAACCTCCTAGGAATTGGATGGGTCATTTTTCCATAATTTAAATTTGCAGAATAGGATTCAAAGCCCTTGAAAATGCTAAAACCTCTCCTAGTTTGGTTTGCCCATGTGGTACCAAATAGCGCCTAAGAACTTGTCTGTGCAAGGCAGCTTTCAAAGCCAGGCTCTGCTTTCCAGGCTTATGGACAGGCCATCACCTTCTCACTGAACTGCTGCCCAAGGTGCTTGGTGAAGGGCAGCTCAGGAGACAGCTGAAGACACCATGGACACACAGCAGCCATGGGCACACAGCCATCAACCAGCAGATCCTGGGGGAGACAAGCTTCATCTTTTTTCAAGTGTGCAGCCGGAATGGGAAAGGCAGAGATCCTTCTGCTCTGAGGAGATCTCTGAGCCTGGAGACTTCCTCCCAGGCATGTGTATCATCACCTGGCATTTCCATGGATACAGTCTATTCATGTCACCTTTGATCCCAGGAAAAGTATCTCGAAATTCAATCTGGTTACCTGCCCATGGCTGTGGCCAATGGCAGAGGCACCTCAATGGAGCCAGAGACAGCAAACCCCAGCCAGGGAATGTTCAGTGTGGAACAGTTGAGCAGGACTGGAGCAGCCCTTTCACTCATCCCTGCTCCTGGCGTGAGCAACCAACCTACCTGTCAGGGGTAGAGAGGTACTTCTGCTTCTGGAATTTCTTCTCCAGGCCCATGAGCTGGATCTCAGTGAAGATGGTCCTACTCCGGCGCGGCTTCTTGGAGCGTGGCAGGGGCTGCTCTGCCTCCGACTCGCTGCTGCCCTGGGCCTCACTGGGGGAGACCTCTGTGCCCACGGCCCCCGCGCAGGGCTGGGCTGGCAGCGCGTGGGAGCCGCCGGCAGCTGCGAGCAGCGGGGACACCACGGGCGGCTGCCGCGTGATGACCGAGATGAGAGGGTAGGCCCGCAGAGAAGGGGACCCTGCCGGGAGGAAGCAGAGGGGGATGAAGGTCAGTTCAGGGCTGATGTGTTTCAGTAATGGGGAGAGGAGTGAGACAGGAATAGCTTTCCTGGCTCTGCCATTCGCTTGTTAAAAGGCCACAGACAAGAATATGTCCCTCTTTGGACCTGCTTCTTCTCCCAAATTGCACAGCTTTCCTTGGGCTTGGAAAGCCTAACCCTAACCCTAACCCTAGGACAGGGAATGGAAAGACTGCCTTTCCACTCCTTTTTTTAGGAGTTATTATAACACACGTCATCAAAATCATCTGTCTAATTACCGCAAGAAATTAAACTTGAAGCAAAAGATGAAATCTACCCTCCTTCTGTTCCCAACTTTGCTCCCCTGGGGAGACTAAGACAGGGTTCACTTGAGACAGTCACCTCCCCTCCCCTTACAGGTAACGGACAAGTGTTCAGCTCACAGCTCACCCCATCCCTTAAGAGGCAACTGCATCAGAAGCACTTTCATCCTCCACTGCCCACACTGACCCTGCTGAGCACGCAGAAAGATGAGGATGAATAGGTCCTGGGAGTTCTTCACTGACTGAACTCTGCATCTTACACCAACCAGTAGATACCAACCTGAAAAACAAACTACTTGTGTTCCAATCCCTTCGGGTCAGGGCCATTCCGGGATGACAAATCCAAACATTCCCAAACACTAGAGGAAATTCTGATTCACATCAGGCCTTCTAATTTACAGCTATAGCAAATTCCTGCTCAGCCTTAGCCCCAGGAAATCAAATGTTCTTTAAAGTTTGGGCAGGGAAATTGAGCTACGTATGGGAAACATAAACTCATTGTAAGATACACAACCTGCAGAGTCTTGAGCAAGTCACTTTCTTGCTCTGTACCTCAGTTTACCTCATTTGCAAGATGGAAACAATCCTCCTTACCTACACCACTGGTGGTAAAACATGGATTAAAATTTAATGTACATAAAGTATTTGGAGATCTTTAGATAAATGGTCCTGTGGAAATGAACATATTACACCAACAGGCCGGATTGTGAAACCCTTCACATGAATCACCACTAATAAAAATAATGATCTCTAGACTCTCAATGAGTGTGTTGGGGTGAGTAACTCTGCACAGGGGAAGAAAGGAGTTGCCAGCCTGGCCTGCTGATGACTTGTATTCCTCAGCCCTCTCCCTGAGTGCAGGGGTGTGTTCATAGGGATCAGGTTCCAGGTGAGCTGTGGTGCCCACGATACATCAAAGGACAGCACAGGTTGTTGATCGTCGCTTCTCTCCGCAACCAAGTTGTTGTGCAAAATCCAGCCTCTTACAAAGCAAGCTTGGAAAACTATTGTAAAAACCCCATATCCCAACAGACCGGCATGTAAGGATAGCTGTGACTACGGACCGGGATTTAGGCAGACTGGGGCTTCAGTGCTGCTTTCTCCTCCACACCTCTGCAACACTAAAAATCAAAGTATTTCCATTAAATGTTAAGCTTTCTACTTAAACCACCAAGGAAGTACTTGAGAGATGAGATCAGAATTGCCAAACCAACCTTTAGCTTGTGTCAAGCTTTATCTATCTTTTCTTTCTGTGGATTTTTTCCAGCTGAAGACCGTGCTGATCCACAGAATCACCAAGTAACCTGGTGGAAATCCTGCCTTGAATTACAACTTCGGTGGCCATTCAAAGATCATAAATTCAGACAGAGCATGCCATCCTTTGCTTTACATCACTGTCCTTTGCTTTACCCCTCTGTCCTTTGCTTTACACACTAAATCTGTGCTGGTATTTATGCATCCTCTGACACCACCCAGGTACACAGGAGGTAAAGCAGATGCTGTTCCCATAGCCCATGTCCTCCTTGTCACCCCACCACTGTTAATTTCTGACACTGTGGGATAACAAAAACTTGCTGACCCACCCATAGAACAGATGATTTCCTCTCTTTCAGCCGAATTTGCAAAAAAAATCATCCCATCTTGTCCCCTCAAAGGGTTCCTCCATTTCCAGAGTACTTTGCAGGAACATTGAGGCCACGTCCACCATTAGAGGTGTTCCTGGGTGGGCCTGGGGGTTCATGAGGACATCATGTGTTGATGTCTTCATTTGCAGGAGTCATGGGACTCAGCCCCTGTACATGACTGCTGTTGATCACTAAGGCCCCAAGAGGCTTCTCAGATCCCAGATCCACCCTGATCTGGATAAGGAGACTGAAAACTGATACCCTTTCTTACTCCATAAGCTTACTCCAGAAAGGAGTGGGCCCAGTCTTATTCCATCCCCTTATCCCACTGCTGTGAGCTCCTGGTCCAAACCTGCCCATCAGAGAGCTCCTGCTCAACTACATGCTCATCCTCTAAGCCTTGTCCCATAGCCCATTCCTGTCCTCACTCATGGGTAGGTTTGGACACCAGGTCACTGGTTAATCAATACTTTTTACCTCAGTATATTCCCAGCAGGGTGCTTCATAAAGAACAGAATTACTCATGAGTAATAAATCACCAGAGCTCAGAAACCCCTGCAAGGCTCCAAGTGACTGAAACTTCTGGATGAAAGGATTTTTACAAGGAACTCTCTTCAAGGGAGGGCAGCAAAGTTATTTGATATCAGAGCAACCAGAGTGATTTGCTTTCCTGTATGGCATGGCAGCAGCACATGGGACTGCTTGAAGGGAGGGGAGGATAGTTACAATGGTCCCAGAGCCAAAGATCTGCCTTTATCAGAGAAAAGTCTCTTCAGGCTGTTTTTCTAATAGTGAGGTAAGATCAGGATTAAAGGAACTGCTTTTCCCAATCAGCAGCAAGGCCTTGGCTATTTTTGCAGGGTACAACAGCAGTTATTAGAGAAGCAGATGACACTGGGGTTATTCGAGTCTGTGTTTTCAAGTGCTGAGCACCTGAATGAGGGGATACATTTTCCAAAATGTTCAGCAGCCAGCAGCTGTGACCTGGCCAAACACTCAGAAAAGCTCAGCACATGCTTATTTTTGGTGCCCACGTCAGGACACAAATTTATTTACCGCCCTTCTGAAACTGCGGTGCTGCTTCTGTGCAAATCGTGGTTCCAAACTGCCAAGCTGATTCATGTTCCAGGAGCTGAACAGATTTGTGAGGCAGTTGTCATGTATTTGTTCATCATTTGTGCTCATAAGAGTAACCTTTGCTTATGGTTTGACACCAACAGTTGTGACAGTGCTTTTTAGAAAACATCACAAATAATGAAAGCAACATGTTCAGCCCAGCTTATACAAGACGGCTCAGTTTCGAGCCCCCTGCCTGGGGAGGACACAGGATGGTTGTGCCATGGAGTAAGGAATAAGGATGGCATCTGGAAAAGACAGGGGGTTCAAGGCTGCAGATATTTTTTTGGGGGAAAGCTACAGGTCAGAAAGAGGGCAATGCTTCAGCAGCCCCTTGCATGTAGAGCAAACCAGAAATAACTGACGCCTGCATTGCACTAGCCAGCTCTCAGATCCCAGAGAAAAAAGCCCAGGTTCAGTGTCTGGTCTGGATCTAATTACCCCAAAGTTCAAAGCAGCTGAAGCTGAGCCAGTCCATTGTCTCTTGGTACACTGCTAACATGACTCTCCTTAAACCATCCATACAGTTCTCAGCCTGATAAAGCAAACACCACGAAATCTGAGGCAAGATCTAAACTTCACATCCCCCAGTGTTCAAAGGTATTTCTAGACTGACACGGTATTGTAAGAATGGAATAATATCCTAATCTTCAACAAATTAAATGCTGGCAAGCAGCTCTTGTCTGCTCAGCACTGTTGTAACACGCTCGGTCTCCCAAACTGGGATGAATGGGAGTGAAGAGCTCTTTCCTTTCCATTCCTGCATTTTGCAATGGCTCCACTGAATGTGTTCCCACCTGCACTGTTGTGCAAGCACCTGTACTGACCCACTGCTCTTTTGCACATGAAAACCAAAAAGCTGCTCACATAAGCCAGAAAATGAGGAATTTGCTACCCTAGAAACACACTTAAAGCATTTTACTATTTCCATCTAAAACTGTCAAGAGGCCCCACACTCCAACAGTGAAACCACCAGTGTTCAGGACTCAGGAGGTCTCACTGCTCTTCACAGGGACAGTGGTCTCTTACTATGTGGTTTTCTACAGGAAAGTCTCAGTATTATCTGCTAGAATAATCTTAACCACCCCAAAGCCTAGGGAGTCTTGGGCTCACTCTGCTGCTGAATACTTCTCAAATACTTGGGAAGCAGAAGAATAATCCCATACTTCATACCATGCACAACTGAGGGAGTGCTGCCTAAAGAATAGAATTTTTCCTGTATTTTTTTTTTAAGGATTTGAATAATCTCAGTTTCAATCAGCAATAAAGCTCTTATTTCTGTCCATCCGACAAAGCAAACATCTGGCCACTCTTGCCAAAACTAACCAAGGGCCAAAAATAAAAAAGACATTGGATCTGTAGAACATTTTCTATGATCCGAAAATATTTTGCTTTGCTATTTAAATATGCATTGGCAGCTACTGCACAGTGAATAACAGATCTGCAGTAAGCACTGCCCACACCAGCTTGGCATGAATTGGCTAATTCAAGCCACACAGGTCTAGGAGAACTCTGGACTCCTGTTTCCTAATTATACGTCAAATATTTCTGCTACAAATGTATTGTGATTTGATGCATCCAGACTTTTTTTTCTCATTTGTTTTCCTTTTCAGCAGCAACACCAAGAAGATGTTACATCAAGAAGACCAACCTGAAGATCTCTACTCATCTGCTGTGACGTTTCTAATAAACTTCTTCTAAACTTCTTTAGACCGCAACATAAGACACAGTGGACACACCACCACTGCATCAGATCATCTTGCAAAAAAAAAAAAAAAAACCAACCCCACCAAAAAAACCCAAACTCCAAAAAACAACAACAACAACAACAACAACAAAACCTTCAAACAAATACTTTCCCCCTTATTTACCCGCTCCTCCTCTCCTCCCTGGCTTAATTTCAACCCCAGCAGACACAGAACAGAAGAAGAGAAAAGGGAAAGCACTAATTACTCACACAGTTTGACTGCCGGCAATGGAAGAACAGTTTTCCTCTCAGGCAAACTCAGTTTCCAAATGTTGTTTTGGAAAGCAAGAAAGAAAAAGGAAGGAAAGATTTATGGATCAGCTCCTCTTGGCAGGTCAGCCCTGCTTGGAGGCAGAATGAAAGCTCACTCAGAATGGGCTGCAGTGAAAGGCAAATAATAAAGAAAATGAATTTACAACTCAGGAAGGTCTATAAATCTCTCATCTCCTGAGTGTCAAAACAAAGGGAACCAAGAAGGAGTTGAGTACATTTAGGAAAGAACTGGATTTTGCTGAAGGAGCAGGCAGCCTACTGAAAGGAATAAGCAAACCCTGAGTGAAGCAAGGAAAACAAAAGCATGGAAACGCTGAGAATTAGTTGAACCACACATAGTTTGTTTAGTGGGGAGAGCATTACATTGGCTTTTTCCACCACAGATCCCCAAAAGCAGAGATTTTCCAACCATACCAATTCCATGGATCTCAGCTAGACTTTACCACCACATCCAGAGCTAAGCAGGGAGCTGGTACAATCCAGGAACTCAACGTGACCCAGGAGTCAAGTGCTCAAAGACAGCAGCCTGGTACCCACGGTGTGCCACAGGACACAGGACATCCCCTCAGTCAGCCTGGGCTACTTTGCCCTGTGGATGCCAGAGCTGCCAAGGGCTGACCAGAGACAAACCCTGACCCTTGTGCAAGGGCTGTGTTCCTCTGCTAAGCTTCCTCAGGCAGCACCCGGACCTGCAGCACCTCTCTTGTCCATTACAAACCTCACTGAGGGCAGGAAAGCAATTCTTGCACTCAGGTTAGACCTTAGCCCATCTATTTTTGGTGACATGGGATTTATACCTTCTCTGCTCCATCTATACCATGCTCAGACGCTGACAAGTTCCCCAGACATGGCAGACTCTTCCTTATTAATTATTAGAAGGCATCAGGTTCTTCCCAAGATCAGTGCTATGCTCCACCAAGCACCCTGATACAGACATAAGGCAAAAGGAAAGGGAAGAACAGCAACAGGCTGTGTGTATACCAGTAAAAATCACATCCTCTCAGGAACAAGTGCTTAGGAAAGGGTTGAGAGGAATTGCCAGGTCTCCCAGACTTCCTTGATCCAGCCCTTTCCAAGGTGCCTGGCCCACTGGAGCACTGTCATAAGCACTTGAATTCCAAGTTTAAAAAATTGCCTGGGCAATGTTTCTGCTATGCAACACGGTGGGAACAGACCGCTGTGCTATCTTCAGAACGGGAAGCAGCAGAGCCATGCCAGGAGATGGCTGCACCTGAGCCAGTTATGGCCCTGGCAGAGGTGGGCTAATGAGGCTGTGATCGCTGTGCCGACAGCTGGGCACTTGCCAACCATGAATCCCTGTGTTTGCAGGGAGCAGCCCTTGGGAACACGGGCACAGATGGTCCTTCAGAGCTGGGAGTCCAGGCACGGCAACAAAGCCTCCCCAAGCTGTCCCTGAGCAAGGCAACTGAGCCCAGAGTATGAAATGAGGAGTTTATCGCACCCCTCTCAAACAAAGCTTGGCCAGAGAGGCGGCAACAGGAATTTGCCAGAAACCCTTTGTACTGACCATTGATTCTCTTCTCATCCTTTCCAGTCTTTCGGTAAGACAACCCTCACATACTCTTACATTTCCTACACCTCTTTTAGTATTGGAATAGCTGGAAAACCTGCAGATAATCCTCTGAGCCTTTACAAGTGCCATAACTCAGCTCTATAAGCAGATTTTTCTGTGACTATTACATATTATATGGGAATCCTGGAACTGGGAGTGCTTGAAAATGCTCTTTTTTGATATTCTTCCTCTACAGCTCAGAGAAAGAGTTAGCCCTGTTTTGGGAGAGGAGATTTGTCATTGGTTTTGTTTCTTTTTCTCCTTGCTCTCCTTCTGTGGTTCCGTGTGGAAATCAGTTGTAGCTAAGCTAGAGCTAAAGTCTCTGCACAAGAGCAGAGGTGAAGGGCACTTCTGCGACACTTTGAAAGCTTCCAAAAATAGTATCAAGACTCAGTCCAAATGCAGAGAGACAAAATTTCCATAGGAATCGTCTCACGGAGGCTACAGGAAAGCAGAGCAATCAACCCTGAAATCTTAACTGGCAAGCTGAAACACAAACAGACACTGCTGGTACTCCAAAATAGCACCAGTGATATTCCTTGGAGTAAAGTTTAACTGCTCCTAAACCAGCGACTGCAGCTACATTCACACCAGATTCTTTTGCCACTTCAATGAACCCTATTAATCTGACAAGGACCACGAGTCTTGCAAACATTAAATGCAACTTAGCAACACAGCAAAAAGTATAGCAAATGGTTTCTCTTCATTGCGGAAAAATCCAGACCTAACTGATGTCCATGGCAAAATGCCCATCAGTTTCAGTGGAGCCAAGATTTCACCCGCATGTGCTCTCAAAAAGAAAACAGAAACCAAAACAAAAAAAAGGAAATTAGTGCAGCTAATTTTAGCACAGCTAAAATGGTCCTTTTTTAAAGCATTCTGACTGAAGGTCAGTTCTTCAGGAGTCTACACCTCCATATGAACCAAGTAGGAGTGGGAGAAGAAAGTGGCATCTGATCAAATAGCAATATTTTGACCTCAGATTTTCAGGTGGGAGAATATTTGGGCTCATCCAGGAGTCGTGTTTAACCTTCCCTAAGAGAAGAGTCCCTTTTCTATAATTTTTTTTTGGGGGGAGCAGCTTTTCAGCTAAATTGGTTGCAAACAAAAACACTGATGTTGGTAGAGGCTGACTTAAAAGATGCTCCTCCCCAAAGCATCTCCCACCCTGCAACTCACAGTACAACTCCCCAGGGATGATTGGAGCTGGACACAGCTCCAGCTTCCTTTCCCCATGGTTTGGGGCACTTGGAGCTGTGGCTGAGTTCAGCCCAATTTCAAAGCCACAGAGGAAATTTCCTCAGCTCTTGGAGCTGTAGGATCCTGGTTTTCCTTTTCAAGCCTGCCCCCATTAGCAATTTATCAACACATTGCTGTATAACTTTTCCACAATAACAGTAATTAATAAGTTTGAATAATGCATGCATGCTTCAGGCCTCCAGAAAAACCAACAGAAAAATAATTAATCCTTACTTATTAATGACATTTGATATTCATATTGCGCTTTTTTGTATGTTTAAGGCCCTGTACACACAATAAGTAATTGGCCTTGAACAGCTGAGAGGCCTGAGAGCCTCCCCGAGCAAGACTCGTCTCACTCCCTGCTGCCACAGGCAGATGTGGGACACTGTGCCTTGGACAGGGCTGGATGTGGGGCAATCACCCATCTTAAAAACACGATCCGAAACTGCCCTAGAGCATCAGTGTCTCCAGGTGATGCCAGATCCTTGGAAGATGGCACCAGGCATCTTCCGGCAGGGCTGGCGATCACCATTCTGACAAATGGACTTTGTTCAGGGCCCGACAGGGTGGGAGGAGAGAGGAATGCACCTTGAACCTGGCGGGGAAAGGCCTGGCTGTGCTCTCTTGGGGCTGCCACTGCGATATCCTGCCATAACGATGCTCAGCTGCCGAGTTTATTCCCAATTGCTGCAAAGACACAAGGCAGCACCACCTGGTGCTATAGGCTGCTGTCCCTGCACACAGCAGCCTTTCTTCCAGGCTCTCAGTCAAGCAGGGGAGTATGCCAGGACCTTGTCAGATTGTCAGTGAAGAGGAAAATTTATACATAAAGAAGATTTATTATGTTTTAAAGAAGCATTTAAAGAATCTATTTGGCCAGCAATCAAGAAATCCTTTGTGGCAAATGTAATGGCACTGTGGCTTCTTCAGCAGAGAGTGAATCAGAACAGACACCACTTCTGTACTTTGAATTATTCTGCTTCACATACTCAAATGACAACCTGCCTTTTTGATTGGACCCCCCTTGACTCAAACCCACCCCCTCTAGCCAAATTGAGCATGGCTCAGAGAGGTCCTGCTCATTGTCTAAAGCTACACAAAAGGGACTCTGTCTGGGATTCCCCAGCTTTAGCTGATGATTCCTTTAAATCCTACTCAGTGGGAAAGGAGGTGCTCTGCCCTGATATTTATTGGATACATGGGCCCAAGGCCATCATGTCTGCAAACAGGTCCCAAGGGAAGGCAGGCTTGGAAGTGAACCTCCATTCCAGACGCTTACTGCTTGGACTCAGAGGGACTTCTAAGCCCAGGCCATATCAATCCCAGAGAAATAAACAGCGGCACATCTCCATAAACAACAGCACTCAGGCAGTTGAGGGGAAATTTCCAGGATACAATCCATCAGACCCCTGCCCAGATCTGCACCAAGGGACACTTTGGCTCCACTAAACCAGCTTCAGCTTGAAACTCTTTCTTTTGAACTGAGTCATGTTAAATACTTCAGCCAAGAGTTCCCTCCATCACTGAGGAGAAGGCTCAGCACTAGAGCTCATCACCCACTGGACCCAGACTTCACAAGTGGAGCAGCCAGAGGATGAGATCATGGAACAGCTCGAAGGAGTGGATTTACAGGGAGTTTCCAGTCTTGGCTATTGGGGATGGAGGAGAAACACAGAACCAAAAGGACAAAACTCTCAGGGTATCTCAGCTTATGAACTTAACAACAATGACAGACATGACCAATGACAGACATGACCAGACATCATGGGATACTGGGGAGAGGCCAAATCCAATCCTCTATCCAGATGGTGCCAGTGGTCAAGGAGCAAGATTTGGACTTTGATGGAGAAACAGCTCATCTGAGCTGAGAGAGTAGGGTTTGATAGAAGGGTAAGTCCTGTCCTGTGCTCTGTTCTGCTCCCTGAGCATCTCTACCTGGCCACTGCCCAAGCTTCAAGTCTGTATGGACCTTGGGCCAACACATTGTGGCCATTCCTACATCCTCACACATCTGACAAATGATTCTGCCTTCTCTCAGGATTTCAGTTTCTGTCCAAGTTCAAACACACAATGCCATGGCTGCATAAATCAATCAGTCCCTCACTTCCTGCTCTGTTAATTATTATCACAACATCCATAAGGAAACACCAGCCTGGGCCAGCTGACTGGCCATGCACACAAAAGCACTCTTCAGGTTTCTCAAGCCCACCCTTGTGTGAGTTCCAGCAGAAAGCTGGCCATAAATATCACTACCTCTTCCTGTTCTGGGCCTCTAAAATACACTGCTGAGTGACACAGGGGAAGAAAGAGAGTGCAATTGTTTCTCAACACCAGACTGTGTAAATTTTGCCTGATGGATCTTTCGGAAAAGACTTTTTCCTTCTCAGGAGAATAGTGGATCAGTGTTTAAAATACAGAGACATCCCCCTCTTTTCCTCTCTGCTGAAATGAAAGGGGGACTTCAGCCAAGTACCAGTGTTAACCTGAAAGAGACCTGTCACATCTTGGCAAAGTCTCTGCCTCTTGTACCTGTGGCTTATCATCTCAAGGGTGGCTTTATTAATAATTTTGCCCCCATCAGGACACATTTAGCAGAGAGCTTGGTCTCTCTGAGCTGCATATATGATTCTTTGATCTTGCATCTGCCCTAACACAGAGAAAACCCATCTCTGTTTCCTCTATGGACAAAAATAAACTCTGTGGACGATTTGGCTGAACAGCTGCACAAACAATGCTATTTAGAAGGATGCAAATGATACACGAGCAGGTTTTGTTCACAGCCTGCCTGTTCTTTGTGGTTGCCAATTAGATAAGTGGTCTTAATGCAGCTCTGGTGGCTGGGGTAAGGAGAAGAGACACACACAGGGAAGAAAGCACATCCCAGCGTTATTCCAGGAAGCTGAAACCCTGTTAACAGAATCTAGAGCACCCTGGAATAGGATTTCCTCTAAATCTGATCTTTTTGTTTGAATAAGCTATGTCACAGCTTCCACGAGCACAGGGCATGGCTATTTTTATCCCCTTCACATCAAATAACAGCACGCCCATGTCACCTCACAGATCCAATCTTAACCGAAAGAGAATGAATCAAGGACAGCTAAGCTTTCACTTTTTCGATGGGGGAAAATACACAGCTGGATATCCAGGTTACAGAAACTTTTCACTGCCAGCCATTCTGCAACATCAAAATCAGTGCTGGCAAATTCATTCCCAGAGCAGCTTCCTTGACTTCAGGACTCTCTATATGTCAGTCATGAGCTGAAGATTCTGCAAGAACCCTCAGCCATTACTCCATCTCCACCTCTACGTGCAGCCATGAGTGTCCTACATGGACACAGGAAGGTGGATGCTCCCACAGTTACACCCCAGACTCACAGCAAACTGATTGATGGGAGCCCAGACCTAGCACGTTCATTCCAGGCTCAGTGCTGTATTGGGGTTTTTCAGCGGAAACACAAAGCGAGTTTAGCTCTTACAGAAATTCATCTAATCTCAAAAAACAAGCTGAAAAATGTCTCAGGGATGAACACTCCCGAAATGGACACATCCAGAACAAGCAGTTCCATGAGAAAAATGTCAGTCACAGAGTTCTGAAGTGCTTCAGATGCATGAAACCAGGTACATGCCAGAAAATGGATGGCAAAGTTTTCCCAGATACCAGACTGTCCATCCCACAGTCCTGACAGAAGGATCAGCCAGAAATTCCAGCTGGTGAGCTCCAGGTGTCCTGATCTCCTCTTGCTCAGGAGAGCTGAGGCTCTGCCATCCCTGGAAGTGTCCAAAGCCAGGTTGAACAGGGCTTGGAGCAACCTGGGATAGTGGAAGGTGTCCATGGCTGGAACTGGATGAGATTCCAACTCAAACCATTCTGGAATTCCATGATTCAATGATCTCAAAATGCAAGCCCTCAATCACGTCCAACATTAGTCTGTGTGATTTTTTCTGTTCTGATCGGAAGTCAGCCAAGGCGACACTGTTCTCACATCTCCAGATAAATTTAGATCAGACTTTGGGTGGAGATAAGGCCCTAATTAATGATAAGGGACATAATTAGATTTCTCCAGTGCTCAAATTCAGCCTTAATTGTGAATTAATGCCCTTACGGGCAGAAATGTTAGAAGGACAGCTTTTACAAACAGCTCCAATCCAGAACTACAAACATGCCCCTGGAAATGTCCTGATTTAGGGATGCAGGTGGGAAGTTTAGGAATCCAGGTGAAAAACCCTCCCTCAATCTAAGACTTGGTGTCAAAGATTTGGTTATCACCCACCTCTGGTTTCATCACCCATGGATTCCCCTCCGAGTTTCCTACAACCCCTCACTTGGGAATGTGGCGTTGCTGTGTTCCACAGGGAAGCTGAGGCTTCATCATCTCATTCCGATGCCAGTTATAAACGTCAATAGGCAAAAAACAACACAGCCCTTTCCTCCCTTCACATGTGGGCAGGTGCACAGTTCCCACTAGCACTAGGAACAGCTCTGGGCTGATGGGAATATTGCCACATTCCCACCGACTTTGCCCCATAAAGCACCAAAAGAACAAAGTTCACTTGGGTGTAGATTTTGGGGGAAGAGGACCTCAGGCACAGTATTTCCATCCCTGGCACCGCCTTAGTATTCAATCTCAGCCACCTCTCTGAAGCTCACTGGATTTCTGTTTTTCCCCACATGCAAAATGAGGGAGATAACAGCAGCCACAGCAGTGGTATGGCCTGGGAAGGACTCGAGCAGCCACGAGGGGAGGTGCTGTTATCTCCCAGCTCGCTGAAGGCATTGCCCATTAATAGATTGCATGAGTGCTGTGTTGAGAACTCTCTTTTGTGTCACACAATTACGAAATTCCTTAATGTGTCATTAATATATATGTTAATTTTAAAGCAACGCATGTGTCCCGCTCTTGTGCAAGCAGCAATGTTTCCATGGCAATTCCTCCAATAACAGGCACAGATGCAGCGCGTGGCTTTGCCAACAAAAATAGCTTTTTTCAGCTCAATTTTTTAAAGTTCTCCTCACCCAAGAAAGACATTCTACCCAAGATCAGCCATGGCTACCAATTTTAACGTGATGCTGATCCAAAAAATTCTGCAGGGAATATTTTATGTATCTCCCAAATCTCACCACTGCCAGACTCTGATTTGGCACTGCTGGGATGAAACTCATCTTAGATTTGGCATTTCCACATGCAAACACTCAAAATCTTTACACTGACAGTGTGTTCATTAAGCTCTGAAGTCGGGGCTGTATCCCACCTGGAATGTTATTAAGCTGTCCAGAGAATTTAGGCAATTATTGGCATTTGCTGCTCCATGACGAAAACACCCAACACTGCTGACCCATCACGTGAGTTAGTTCACTCTGCCCAGCAATGGTGTGATAGTTCTGAGGGAGCTTTTAAATTCTGAGAGCCAAAAGAGCCTGTAATTCATGTTTAGCCAACCACACATGAAAACCTGTTCAAATTTAAATTTTTTTTAAACAACCTACTCATCTTTTCCTCTCTGTTGAAGTATTGATGCCATGCCCACAGCTGTCCCTGTTTCCATCATAGGAGATCTGCTAGGAAGGAGATCCAAGGTCTTTCAGCTTATGTAGAGCTTTTGAAAGATTTGTTTGGACATTGCAACCCATTTCACTGCCTTGAAATAGATTTTCTCCAGTTAATTAAAAAGTGCTTTTAAAAGGCTTTTCCCTCCTTTCTTTAAGCCACTCTACAGAATTTGAAACCTTGACGTTAGATGGATGCAATGTTGAATTCATATGGATATAAATATACAGATGGTTAATAAAGAGATGAGTTTTTGTGTCTACTCTGTGTATTCCAACCACCACAAACACTCCACCACCACCTCCTTTACATGTACAAAATGACAAAGGGGAGGGAAAAGTACAATTGAAACTGCAGCAAAATCAGAAATTTATAATCTGATACAAGAATTGGCTCAAATACCTAAAGATTTCAAATTATTTTAGTCCTTTATTAAAAATAAATTTAGGAAACAAAGTTTAAGGCATTTGAATAGCTTGCCCCTTCTAAATACATAAAGTGTCAGAATAACAACACATTCCTACTTGTTTCCAATTTGGAGGGAACAAAGTAAGAATCTTGAAAGGAAAAGAAAAATCCTGTATGAAAAACTAATTTTGAGAGTTGACTTCTCACACATTAAAAGGAGGCAAGGAAAAGCCACCATGTAAATTATTTTCTCCTCTCTGTGGGTGATTGTTGAGAATGAAACACACTCCCACCAGGATGCTAACATCTAATTTCCAGCGCTGCTGGGATGAGGAGCCTGAATAAAAATAAATGGCTTCTCCATGAGACACATCATCCATCGTCAGCATGTAAAACACAGTCATTAATCACAGCACAACCTGCTTATTATGGGCATTCAAGCACAGGCAATACAAATGCTTATAGAACAGGGGCTCCTTTCATAATTCCCTGCCCTTGTCTCTCAATAGTTTAGAGGATTAACCCTTTTACAGTGAGGGATGGGCAAACTGGTTTTGCCTAATTCCAAACCAACCTGACATCATGGGTTCAAAAGTTCAACTTGAACTTGAACGTTCTCAGGTGCAGTTTGTGCTGAGGGGAGAAAGAGCTCAAGGGGAGATAAGGGAAGGAAGATAGCAAAAGAGCAAATTGAAGAGCCCTACAGGGCATGGACAGTGTAAAAATCCAGTAATAGCCAAGGGATGGATAAAAATTGGTGATGAAAGAGTTGAAACTCTTGCAAAGTAATAAACATGGTTTTGTCTTAACACCTATCTTAAAGTGATTTGTGGGGAAGTCTCTTCCTTCCTACAGACTTCCCTCTGCCAGGAATAAACAACAGGATTTTATTTGTACTTAATTAATCCTCATGAAGAGCACAGTTACACATACACAGTTAAACATACACAGTCCCCACTGACCACATGACTTTGGGCTTGTCTTCCCTTTCTTAGCAGAGGATTTTAAAACACTTGGCACAAGTGTGTGATGAACCACCATTTTTCTTTAAAAAATGAGAAGGATGAGGAATTCAGCTGGGTCCATATGAGTCAAGGACAAAGCCAAGCAGGGATGGCCCAAGCCCCAAGCACTGCCTGCAAAGCTCTCAGCTCTTCCCTGAGCTCCACAAAACCGCAACTCCGCACAGTTATCGCTGCTCCCAACACAGCATGTCCCAAGCTGCCAGACAAATGAATGCTCAGCAGAAAACGGTCATTTATTTGCAGTCTGATGCAATTCCTTTTCTTCTTCTACACACCCAAAACTTCTATTGACTTCAAGGAGAAAATAAGTGGGGACAGGAGGGAAATCAAGAGGTACTGAGAAAACAGTGTTTGGACATCATATGCAGCAGGCAAAAATACCTAAGCCTCACTATTTACTGATAGTTGTAACAGGTGAGACACCTGAATGAAGAAAATTCTTGCGGAGAAAAACTAGATGAGGTGTGTATTTGAATTTTCTCCTGAGGTGTAAATTGGCTCCAGGTTAACCAGTCAGTAATTTGCCAAACACTTAAGTTTATCATCAACTGGATAAATATTTCCAATGTTGGTATCAATTACTGGAGGCAAATGACCCATGATTGGCTTTGGGGAAAACAAACATTTTGAGAAGACAAATTAATAGTCCACCACATTTTAAATTACACTAAAGCTACACACCAGGTACTGGAAATGAACACTTAACTTTCTTCTGGGTGGATTTTTCAGTTATTTAACAAAGCAGCAATGGGTGGTGGCAGCAATTCCATTATAATTTACTCCATATGTAAGAATTACTGAGTGAATACTTCATAGGCATGACTGGTTCAGAGTAAAGTGGGATATGTCCCAGCAAATCATCAGCAAGGAGTTAAAATTAAAAAATATCCTGAGTTAAAAATGACTTAAAAGGATCATTGAGTTCAAGTCCTAGCCCTGCACAGGGCAATCCCCAGGATCTCACCTGAGGTACTCAGAAATTCAGCATTGGCTTTACTTCCTAGAAGCAGAAGAAATATCAGGAGTTTTCCCAAGGTGTTTCCTCTACAGGAAAGATTTTCTTCAACTTAAGTCACCATCGAAACACTGCGGTGAATGAAAGGCTTCTCAGTATCCTTCATTGTCAAAACGATTTTCTATCCTGTAATTTACCACAGGAAAGCACCAGTTTTATTTTGTGGGTGGAAGCTCAGAGATAAAAACCACCTGCAGGTGAGAGCTTTATTGCTGGGTTTGCTTTTTCAAAGGCACCCCCAAAGTTGAGCTCAGTGGTGAGTTAATGAGCCAAACCCCTCATGCCAAGACTGCGCTGAGCAATGAGGAGGGAAAAGCAGTGCTCAGGTTTTAAAAAGCTGCCAACTGATTTTAATGTGTTTTTACAAGTTGTATCATGACTAATTGTGCTAATACTGAAAAGGGAGAAATAAGGCCTGGATCACCGAAATCAGCTTTTTCAAACATATTAAAGCCACAGTCACCAGTTGCTATTAAAATTTCTCATTGCTCTCATGGCAGTGGTTTTGCTCAGTGACAGGGAAGAAAAGGGACAGCATTTTTCCTTGGTTGAGTATGTGCCACAGAAGTCCTGTACTAATGTTTATCACGGTTCTGTCCCTTTTTCCTGATTAAAGCTGCTGGATGGGTATAATTTTCCCCCTTTCCAAAGGCCAAATTTCTATTTCATGGTTGCCAGCTCTGTAGAATGTGACAGTGGAAGCTATTAATTGATCCTGCTATTAATAGAAAACATGGTAAACAGAAAGGCCAAAACAATTACAAAAACTGTGACAGTACAAAAGAAAAGGAAATGATTTGCCAAACTGAGTTTCCCAGACAAAACCCGGTCCATGGAGCCAGGTACACAGCAGTAAAACACTCCAGCACTCCAGCGCCAGCTGGACACGCTGTCAAATCCATCTTTTCCATTTCCACACGTGTCCATCATCTCCACAAAGAACCTCTCACAGAGTCAAAGCAATATCATGCCATTAAAACCAGGATCAGGCCCTATCTTTCATTTGAGCACAACTGCTACAAAGACAGAAACCAAGCCAGACCAATCCCCGACCTGCAAAGGTGCTTTCAGCACTTGGCATGGACTGGGAGCTTGTCTGTCCAAAGAAGTAATTCCCCCAGAGACAGGAATGATCCCAGTGGACAGACATTCCCTGCTGTCTGCAGAGCTCGCCAAATCCCCAGGTTTTGATGGGATGGCACTTGGGATGTGGAGCTCTGATCTCCCAAGACAGTCAGACAAATGCAAGCCACGAAACCCTACATGTGGAACTCGAAGCTGCTCCCTGGCTCTGCCGGAAAATGGACAGGGAGGAAAAATTCTGAGGACAGAATGAAAAGAATCAATCCAGAATGTATTAAAAAAGCATAAGCTGTCTTAAAGAAAGCCTATGAATCACAATTTAAAAGATAATAATGACTTAAAAGGTAATCTGCTCAATTTTGTGTAAATACCACCATACTTGAATGTATTTATAAACCCACTTTTTTATCATGTAGATTATTTCTTTTTAAACAACATTTTGGATGCTGTACTTTGTTCAGCTGAGATGAATACCTATAACCATTCCAGTTTTGGGATTAGCTCATGTAAAAGTTTCATTAATTTATGAGCTGATACTTACACAAGTAAGTTCTCTAAATCTTGACAATTAGATGAAACAGCAGCGGGATTTCTACAATCTCCTTTCAGTCATCTTTGCTGCCTCTTCTGATGCAATTGCTTCAGCAGCGAGTCTGTGATGGACAAATTCATCTATAGTACCAATGGCCGTGACATCTCTTCACAACAGACAGGTGCTCTGGGATTAGGCACCAGCCAAAGAGGTCTCTGAGTCGCAGCTGCAAGAAAAAGGCTTTCAATAGGGCTGTACAAATAAAACAAAATCAGTCGGGATTTCATAAATGCTTTTGTTTTAATGCAATTTAAGTGCTGAACAACCTTACAGTAATGTGCTTTAAAATGTTTACAGTTAAGGCATAATTGAATTTGACTCATTTTGGCCCTGACCCAGCCACGATTTAATTTACTTCAATGGGAGTTGGACTGGGCTCTAAGTAATTTTAACTAAAATAATCCATCAATTGTTCGTCACCCACTTCATCAAACTCCTTCCCATAATTTATGATTACTCTGTAATTTATTGCAACAAGGTGAAACCAACCCTTTTAACTTCTGGCATGGCTTCCTGACCCTCAGTGGAGAATTTCACCATATGCAGCCACCTAAACCAGACCTGCGTGAGGAAAGCCAAGAGCACACCACAGCTGAGCACCAAAATACCTGGTTCCATCCAAAGAAACCTCCAAATATCAGCTCCTCCACTGCTTAGTCACCACAGGAACAAAATGAACTGCTAGCAAAGCTGTCAAGAGGAGGCTTGGAACAAAACAGGCAGAAAGGTGAAATGAAATGTGTTCACAAACACTTGCAATTTTTTTTTTTTTTTTGGTCAAAAAACCCTCCGTTTGCTTCAGGCTTCTCACCATTTTATTGTATCAATGATTACATTACTGGTTTCTATTTCAGGGGGACTTATTGTATTTCTCTGTATTTTACAGGAATAAACACCATCCTGAGCACTAGGCCCTCCATAAGGCGAATCATATTATGTGTGACATGCAAGGAGATGTTTTCCATAATGAAATACCACTGCTGCCAATTTTTCTTCAAAGATGACAGGTTAATCTGTCATAGAATACCCTGTTTAAGTAACCACAAACATATCATGCATATTTCTCTGTCTTCTAAAAGAAAATGAGATGTTTTTATTAAAACTTTGACCGTTCTGTGCTTACACAACAGAGCTCTGGTTTTTAATGGATCAACGTAGGCAGCTCTGCACTGGATGTGGCAATAGGCACCTGCACACTCAAAGCCACAGGAACTTGTTGCTTCAACATTAGTCTCAAGATGTCTATTAAATTTAATTCAAAGGAAATTCAACCCCTGTAAGGTGAAATCCCAGTTGGAAAAAAAAATTTGCACTGGCAGGAAAAGTAGTCATTAACTGCTCTATGACTTGCAAAATAATCATTAAAAGAAATATCCAAAGACAAATGACGGCCGAGTGTTTAAAGACGACTTAGTGACTACAGGGAAAACTCTCTTATTCTGATGAAAATCCACAAAATGAGTAGTAAGATTATCCAAGATACAGGGCAAAAATAAATACTTCCAATTCAAACCCATGAGCAGTCCTGTTGGAGTCAGACTGAACTACACAAATAAAAACCACTGGCATGTGAAAGAATTTGCAAGATAAGACCTGAACATACACATCCAAACACATTTTAAGGCCACTGAAAGGTTGTTGCTTGGAGAAAAAGACCATCTATTTGCAAATTTTCTGTCATCACATTTCCAAATGGAATTGCAATTTTGTTGTACAGGAAGGTCTGGAAAACTGTTGTCTGCTTTCACCAAAAAAAAAAATAAAAAAAAAAAATTAAAAAAAAAAAAAAAAAAAAAAAGAAAAGCGTGATTTTCTAAAAGAGAAAAATTAAAACCAAAGCAGATTTGTCTGTTAAGGTTCCTTCAGGTTCTGTGTTTTAGACACAGCTTAAATATTCTGGATATTCTACCTGCAGTCCAAAGATTTTGAATATTAGTGCAGGGGTCCATGCTTGGAAAGATGGGATTTTTTTTTTTTTAATGACTGTTCTTCATCCTTCTCTTTAGTTACTTAAATGCATCTCAGCTGTTCCCAAAACTGAAATACCTGCAGCTGGTAACTGGGTGTTGTTCTGAGCTGTGTTCTGATCAAGAATGGGTCAAAATGTAAAGGTGCATGAGAGGAAAAGGGAAAATACTGGAAAATGGAAAATACTAAGTATTACTCTGTTATCCACGTCCTAACACCAAATCTCTATTTTTAAGGACGTCATTAAAGTGTAGCTTTGGGAATTCTGGGCTAGAAACCTCTCAGCTAAATTCTCCCACAATCCTGGGAATCCAGGAAATAATGGATAACATCACACGTCTACTGCTCAGCTCCCATTAGCTTGTCCTTGTGATCCTATTCTATTACAGACTTTACAGAAATACAGCTGAGATCACAAAATGGGTCCCAAATTTTCCAAGGAACTGTTATCTCCTAGCAAGCAAAGCTCTTGTTTACATGTCCTGGATTCTGCAATCCAGAGGGAGCAATGCTTACACAGAAATGACTGAAACTCTTTGGTTGTAACTTTCTCTCCTTGGAAAAGAAAAATAAAAAGCAATAGAATTTTGCAATACTGAAAGTAACTTCACTGCGTTACCAAGTGTCTCATAAAAAGGAAAGCGCTATAATGTTTTGCTTCAGCCTTTAGAAGTATTCAGTATTTTATTCTTGATTTTTTTCTCAGATCTGATTTGACACACACACACATTTTAAACCTCTCCCTTCCCAAGCTAAATTTATAACATTTTGCTTTGCTTTGAACTGAAAAGGACACCTAATGATTAATTCTTCAATCTACCAACAACCCAAAACATGCATTTTTCTGACTTCTCCTATTTTCACTTGGGTGTGATGAGATTCTGTACATGGCCTGCAAATGCAAAGCCCAGCCTTCCAGCGGCTCCAAGCAGGGCTACAGTCACCTCTAACACTGGATAAGTTATCAAGGGCTGAGCAGAAGAAACAGATCAGCAGAATCGAGCAATTAAATCATCTGAGCAACCAGAGCAGAGCCTTTCTCCAACCCTGCAGTGAATTTAGAAACAACTTGAGCCACGGTATTGAGCAAGTGCCTCCAGAGCTCAGTTCCTGATGCAAAGAGCAATTCCAGCTCGGCCACCCATTGTGTGCATCCCATGCAAATCTTCCTTCCCCACAGGCCGGCACTGAGGCCATGGAAGTGACTCTGAGCTGGAAAGACACAGATTCCATTCCATCACCCAAACCTGCTTGCAGCACTCCTATCAGCAGCAAATCCTTGCCGAAGGTGGAAGGATTCAACGCTCCGACTCATGCACTGCCAGGGCTGTGATCCAGGGAGCTGTCTGTCACCGTGCTCAGATGGGAAATAAATGCTCTGCTCAACACAAGTAAACAGAAGAAAAAATACAAAATATCCTTAGTTACTGCCCTGCTCTGCTCCCCGAGCCTGGCGGTGTGATGGAAGCTCCACACATCAGCTCTAAACACTCTCAGTTCCTTTTCCTCACTTTCCCCAGTAAGGATTTGTGCTCTTGTTCATGCCCAGCTTGTCCTGAAGGCAGCAAAGCTGGGGGTCACTGATTCTACAGGATGAGATTGTCTTTTCCTGCATGTTAAATAAAAGTCCTCAAAATAGTAATGACACTAGGTCTGTGCTGCACAGTCTCCATAAGCAGTGGTCAAACTGAGAACACCTTTTTACAATACTGCTGCATTTAAACCTAACTCACTGTGCAGATGGATTTAAACTGTGCTTCAGTGCCAACTGTGAGGCTTTAGAAAATGAGGCGTAGGTGTCAATCTTCCCAGTGGAATCCCACATTCATTAATGTCTCCCATTATAGCATTCCTCCACAATGCTTATTCATGCCCAACCAGAACCACAATGCTGATTACTTGCCACAGTAGCTTATATTGCAATCGCTGGGGTGTGATCTTCTGGTTTGTTCACTGTAGTTTTGCCTTTCATTAATTCCTTTTATTCACTATTAACAGTATTGAGATAAGACAGCAAAAGTCAGTCTTGATTCCAGATATTTTAGTACCTAGCACTGAAATTTCTTTAGAGACAGAATTCTCTGCTCAGTCCAAGTGAGATCTGCTTTCAAATCCAGATTTGAATCAGGCTTACCTTCTGAAATGCCACATCTAGTATTGGATATAATCCAACACAGAAAATTAACAGACACTTCTCCAAGTATCTATTTTTCATCACCCAACCCGTTATTATCCCCCATATGCCACTTTAGGGCATTTCTGAGCTAGGTTTTCTGCTAAAGACATAAAAACCACCAAAAACCCAAGGCAGCCACCCTGAAAAACACTAAGCTCTTTAAAATTAACTGTTCTGCCCAATCTACAGCAGTTACAGAGGAATCCACTTTCAGTCCATAGGTTTGTTTCATTTACCTCGGTTGATAAAGTGCTCCTCATACACCAACAAGCTTTTCCTTGTAGGGCTAAAATGGACAGGGAGTTATGGAGAGTTTGAGAAAACTCAGATTTTCCCCATGTTGTAGCTGAATAAATCCCACTACAGAGCAGGCACACAGTCCCAACAGCAAATCCTGACTTTTCTGGGTTTTCAGAGGAACGCTCCGAGACAGCGGTGTGACTGTGACTCCACCTTCTGCCACCTCTATGGGAAGCACTTCATATTTCTCAAGAATTCCTTTCTAATTTTGCATTTGCTTTTTGCTACTCAACTATAGAATTCAACTGATCTTTGTAAGCTAAACCAAATAAATACAGGCAGTTTTCAAAGTATCATTTCTTTTCTTCATATTTTTGCACAAATAATCGGCAAAAATCCCAAACAGCCTTGCTGCAATGCAGATTTCCACACGCAGACAGTTTCGGCTTTGCAATTTAGGTTGGCACCTATTGTATAAACACACGGATTCATCTTGACCTGCTTCCCTCCACATTTGGAGACACGGGTTTTTCACGGCCTCAGGAGCCATTTAGGACATGTAGATCTCCTGAGTACACACTTGGCACAGCACAAGAACTACTCGTCCCAAGACCCTGTGCCATTGCATTCCCAGCAGTGTCTGGGGTTGACACTCCCAGCCCAGCCTCAGGTGCAGCTTGGGGAACGCTGCACTCAGCTCCGAGTGAGCCTGGAAGAAGGTGCACCACCCCTCCACATCAGCTTTATTCAATAATCAGCTGTTGTATTTCAGACTGGAAATATGATCAATGGATGGCATCTCATTTTTCCCCCCGCTGGAACACATGCGCACACTGCATGGATTCCCTTTTCCTTTCCCACAGCGCTCTGCCTTCCCCCAGGAATTCCACAACAATATCTGTTCAATTTAAAGGAAAAGATTCAGCAAGTGTTCAAGCAAAAGAAAGGGCTTCCACCCCAATTTTAATTAATGTCCCACAGCAAAATCAAGTCTTGCCCATACCCAGGCCTTTTGGAAGGGAATCAGAAGGAGTCTTGTTGTGAGGTTGCACATAAAAACTGAGCTATTTTAAGTCACAATAAATCTACTTTCTCACCATGGTTTCCTAAAAAGGCTGAGGAGACTAGGTGGAAGGACCAAAGCTCACACTTTATGTCCCAAGCAATGATTCCCCAACGACCTCACTGGCTGTGGGTACCGCTGAGTTTAATCCAGAAAATAACATTTTATGAGGAAAATGACACCTCAAAAGACCCCTTTGGAATAGGCAGCTCCCAATTTCATCACAAGATAAAACAACAGAAGACAGACACAGAACTGGAAGAGAAGAATTCAAGATTTGAACAATTCTATACTAGACACCTGCCTACATTAAAATCCCAATCACACAAATCCTGAATGTCTCGAACTCAAAAAACCTCCAACAAACCCAAACAAAAAAACCAAATCCAGTCACCAATCCAAAAATCCCAGTAATAATTTCAAGGGAGCAAATAATAATAATTATTAGTGTTCTTTAAAGGAAACTTTCTGCACAGCAAGAAGAGTAGTAAATTTTCAAAGAACAAACAAAAAAAAACAAGTGGAGAAACTTAAGATTGTATTCACTTCCCGAAGTTGTGGCGCTTTTAAATGTACATAGAGCAGAAGAATCCTCTTCAGCACAACTCCCCCAAAACATGGGTAAATATTTTGTATCTCAGTATACAATTCTCTCAGAAAACAAGCAAGGCCACACTGATCCAAGGTGTATTTTTGCCTTGTATAGCAATTAAAGAGAAATCAGCACAGCCCTACTTGAGATACAGACTAGTGAAAAACCTTGGCGTAGAATAGACATAATTACTCTGCTGCTCATTAGGATTTAAATTATAAACCACTAAGATACATTCAAATTTGAGAGGTTTTTATGAGCTCTGGAATAAGGCCTGGTACAAATGAATACACGGCACAGACAATTAACAATTTGTACTACCAACTTTGCTGAAATAACTGAACTCTGAACTGAGGGCATTGTGGTTATTTTAATTCAGCCATCTCAATTCATTTGAAGAGTTTAACAAGGCCATCCAAGACCAATATTGCTGATTATTAATACACAATGTCACAAACTCCACTAAGACCAGGGATCGCACACAACTCCCCTCCACACCCCAGCCCGCTTTTAATTTTCAAACTATTTTAGTTCCCTGGATAAATAAGAAGTTTTTCTAATTTGATCTTGTAGCAACACATGTTGACAGTGTCCTTTGATTCTTTATCATGGCCAAAACTACCAACAAGGCAATTGGGTTTTATATCTATCGCTAAACCAAGATTATAAAAAATGCAGGAAACAAACTAGAATTGGAATAAGCTCCACTACAAATATTTTTAATTGAAAAATTACATAAAGGCAATTTGAAAAGCGATTCCTATAAGCCTCTGCTCAGTCAAAAAGCAACCATCAGCAATCACTGTAACAAACCAAGCATATGAACAGTGTATCATTACTTATACAAATTAATTAGCTGTGACATAATAGGAAAAGCCAATAAAAATATAAATAGCATGAAACAAGATAAATAGTATTTTCACTCAGCCATCACAACCCAAAAGTCATAAATCAAAGTGGCATTAATCACCATCTGAAAATATTTCTAGATTTTAAAATTTGAATCATAATGGCTCTGAACCCAGCCTAGCATTTTGTTACAGATTTGGTATTGGTTCAGCCTTGGTTTTTTGGCTCAATAAACACCACAATATATGTCCATATACCAAACTTTAAACTAATGATGGGACCTTTTCACGGGGAATTGCTGTTTTCCTTAAAAAAAAGGGGGGTTGGGGCTTATTTCAAACTCTCTTCAATATCTCTCTTCAGTATCAATCTCTTGGAATATCGCCGGCAACATCGGTGAGCTTTGCATTAGACCTCAAAAATGCTCCTCGCTACTAAAATGTAAATCTTTGACCTCAAGATGCACAGGAAAAGTCCCAAATGCTTCTTCCACCTCCTTCTGCCTCTACTCGACAAATCTGTTTTGTTCCAATTCAGCTGCACTCAGTTAAATTTTCAGCAATCCATCACAGCCAAAAGAAAAACTCTTTTCCATTCGGTTCCCAAAGTTTTCTAATCTCTCTTCACTTAACCAGGGATGTTGCTGAACACACACGCTGCACACGTACAACATCTTATGTCTTTCAGCTCCAAATAAATTATAAAGGTATATCAGCCTTCTCTGACTTCACCGAAGATGAAAGAAATATTAACTCTTTAGCCCGTGAAAATGCCTACAAAACCTGACTCTTGCCTTGAGAAAAAGCCACTGAGGAGATATTCAGCTGGAGTAACTCGTTACTCATCTCTGTTTCAATTGCTCCCAAGTTCCAGCTATGATGGTACAGTAACAAATCTCTTGTGGTTAAGATAGGTCATGAAGAGACTAAGTGTTCACTCCCTTCCTGATTAACTCGAGAGGCAAAGGAAATTTGGGCATTAAGTTAAATGCTGTACAGTATTTCTGTAGTGCTATACTTCTGCAGCCTTTAGCCCCCAAGCAGTTTGGGAAGGGGTTTTTTTTGTTTATTTTCACTCTGTGTTTGTGTCTTCATGGGTTTGGGTTTTTTATTGTATTTTATTTTAGTTACAGATTTATATTGAGTATTTTTCCAATTCTTTCACATTTAGATATCTTTTGTGGTATTGTCCATTTCTTAGCCAATAGTTTCCTTTCACAATAAAAAATAAATTCCCATTTCCTAATACATATAAGACTTTACTTGTGCCTATACACTTTAGAATCTGACCATTTGGAAGTGTGGACTTTGGTAGCAGTTCCTTCTATGGTTTTAATCCCACAAGCAAATATCTCTCTGTACTGCACTTCACAAGCGCTGCAATTCCATAAAGCTTAGTCCATCAGAAGCAGATATTCACAACCCAGCCTGACACAGGGACAGGCCAGAGCTTGGGCTAGAAACACAACCTTGAGGGCAAATTCATTAAACATCCCAGGCACAAAGAGATAAAAGGTTTTAATTGAAGAGTAACAAAAGAGTCACTAGCATCACTCTGAATCTACTGCTGAATCATATGAGGATTATTAATGATTATTTACGGAATATATATTACTCTTGCAAAGACACTACTTGATATGCTTGACCCAGAAATATGTATTTTTTTTAAATTCTCTTTTTTTCCCATGGCGGGTGGTGAGAGTCAGACCAGGTGCTGGGAAGCACCTCACCCATCCCAAATCCTGAAGATCCATTAGGTGACATTCAGACCGTATTTTTTGATGCCGAGGTAGTTGTACATGCTTCTGGACATTGATAATGTCCACGTTAATATTCCTTTTGGGTGCTAAGGAGATTTTCTTTTCTAATTCTTCCTCTTTCTGTACAGAAAGAGAGAAAAGCCTCTTTCCTTGTCCTGATGGACTGAGGTCTGCCGGCAGAATCGGGCGTTCCATGCATCACTGCCACACACCAAACCCCTTCGAGAAATTTTGGCCAGCCACTGAATTTCACTACGCAGTAGCAAGGGATCAGCTCTCAAAAATTCCCTTGTCAGCAATATCTTGATTAACAACTAGTTCTTATATAAAATATGTCGGCAATTATTTAGGGAAGGCAAAGAATGTCACGCACAAATCGATCGGAAGAAATAAATGTTGATGGAGGATCACTGTTCATGCAACTTCTTCCCAAAAGCTGGCCATCATGGGTCTTAATTCTGATCCAGCCTCCTAATCCCTCCTGGATCTTTAATAACTAGTATTTACAAAATAAATATTGAGGTTGGAGGAAGATTTATGCTTTGACCAAGGAATTACTCCACTCGTCAAACACTTAGAGTACCCTAACAGCAAATTTTCCATCAACACAGCTCTGCTAAGAGCTGAAAAGATCCTTCTTATTTATATTCAGCAATAAAAACCCACGAACCTAACCAACAAACCTAAGTCAAAGTACAGGCCTTGCCTTGAATTTTTCAACACAACCAAATACAAGTGCAAAATGAACTTTTTCCAGCAAAGAGAAAGAAGAAAAATAGAATTCTATGACCTTGAAATAGGTATTATTTTTATTGGTAATTAGTCCTTTACAAATATTTTTCAATAAATAAGATCTTTTGAAGAATGCATTTTTAAGTTGCAGTTTCATCATCTCATTTCTCTTTACGCATTACATGTCACCATTGGAAGTGTGGCCTTATGGGAAGAACAGAAATCTGGAAAACTGCCTGCTAGACAAGAAACAGGGATTTTTAATTTTTTTTTTTTTTTTTTTAAATCTGGAATGCATTCTAAGAATACGATTTTTAGTTTTAATGTGGCTTTAAAAATGCCCATATTAGACAAGTCTGCATGTGAAATTTTATAATGCCCATGGTCAAGACCCAATTGCTCATCGTGTTGCCTGTGCAGGGCAGAGCCGCTTGCGTGTATTTATTTGTGGTGTTTGCAAAATTATTACAAGTATTTTCCCATCTTTGCTGTTAGAAATAACCCATTTTTCTTTCAAAAGAAAAGAGAATTTAAGGTAGAAAAACTGTGCCTCTATAGATTTTTTTTTCCTTTTCACAATATTTCTATTAATTTCTTTGCACTCACAGAGGAAAAGAAAAAAGCCACCAGAGGTTTCAATGAGCACAAGGTGAAGAACAATTTCTACAGAACCTGGACTCCCGTACAGCTCCTCAACTCATTATCCTTAGCACTGGTTATGTCTTGACTCCAATGAACACCCCGACGGCGATGAGGCTGAACTGCACAACTACACACTGATAGTACCGAAAAACTGATAGCAACTAACTGATCGCAACTACACACTGACAGCAACTAAAAACTGATAGCAACTGATAGCTGTTAGTTACTGATGGGAACTAACGACGGTCCCTGCGCTGGCAAACACGGGGAGCGGGGTGCCAAAGCCGGGCTGGATTCAGGCAGGGTTTGGGGAATGCGGGGGGAGATGCTGAGCCGCCTGCCCGAGCCCCCGGCCCCGCGCCCGCCGCACCCGCGCTCCGCGCACCGCCGGGGCCGCGCTTACCGGCGCACGAGTGCAGCGGCTTGGGCCGCACCAGCAGCGACGGGCACACGGAGTACAGCGAAAGTTTCTCGAAGTAGTCGCACGTCTCCTTGGAGAGGATCTCGTCGATCATGAAGGTCTTGTAGCGCCTCCTGCCTGCCTTGGGCCGGCCGGGCGCGGGCAGCCGCGCCGGGAGCTGCGGGCCGGGCTGGAGCTGCGGCTGGCCGTGCATGGCGGGACCCCTGCGGGGCGGCCACAGCCGTGCCCGGCTCGCATGGGCGCCCGGCGCCCCGAGCCTGCCCCGCTGTCTTCCCGCTGTCTTCCCGCTGTCTTCCCGCTGTCTTCCCGCTGTCTTCCCGCTGTGTCCCCGCTGTGTCCCCGCTGTGTCCGCCGCTTTCGCCGCGCTGCGCGGCGCCGGCTCCCCGCTATATAAAGGCGCCGATAAGCATCTCTCCCATCGCTGCGCGGCCTTTTTAGGAGGCTCGGGCTGTCAATCAGGGCGCCTTGCTGCTCCCCGCCAGCACCATTGTTACCGTGCGCCGGGCGGGGAGGATCCGCCGCTCCTCTCCCCTCCCTGCTCGCTATTTTAAGATACTGGGGTGTGTGGCTGGCTTTTTTTTTGGGGGTGGTTTTTTTTGTTTGTTTGTTTGTTTGTTTTTTCCCCCCTCCCCTCCTTCTTTCTTCCCGTGGTGAAAGGTTCCAGAATGGGACTGGCTTTATTTTTCTTCCTTTTCTATTTTTTTCTCTTTTCTTTTTTCCTTTTCTCTTTTCTTCTCCCCCTCCTCCTCTTCTCTAGATTGTAATTAGCTAAAAAAAATTAAAATGCAGGCTGCCGGAGAAGAGCGCTGCATCCCCGGCCCCGACTACTTCCCCCGACCGCATCAGACCTATTCCCGAGCCACGAAGTGCTGGAGAGTGGCAGAAGCGAAAAAAATCCTATTTATAGGTGCCTTGCAGGAACACTTTGTAGAAGATATTTTTCCCTGGAGCTGTGTTACTCGGACCCCGAGTTTGAGATGATTTTCTGATGGATCCGTGCTTAGTTCACCTGGATTTTTGAAAAGCTGAGCTTTCAGCTCCTTCTGCTGACGGGTGCTGAGGCTTCTCCTCTCGAAGAAGTTTTCCTACCAGGCTGAGGTCTGAGTTTTATTTCTCATCTCCGTGGCCCTGGACAGGAATCACCAGGACACCCTACTCAGGGGAAGGTGTATCGGGAGGAATCCTATGCATTTACTGGTTGCTGCAGGTTTTCCAGCACCCACAGCCAGCTCACAAACTTTAAATGGGTAAAGAGAGGCTCATTATGGAGATTTACCACCCCCCAAAAAATATTATTTGCAGGTTTCACACAAGGATTTAAATATAATCTGCAAAAAGTTATCAGCCATCCTTCAGTTCTCATGCTTTGTCAATCCAAATGGCAGCAAACTCTTATTTTAGTAACAGAAAACTCAATCTGTTTTTGCAAAAAGCAACGACCATCTCAAACTCATCAACTATTTGAAAAAAACTTTTTTTAAACTGTTTTTGAAAAGCCATCAAAACACTGTATAAACTATCTTTAACGTCTTTAGTAAAAGCACTATTTCTTTTTCAATTCAAAGTTTCATTTGACTTCAGCGATACAGTTGCTCATTTATAGAGACTCAAAATCAAAATAAGACACTTGCATTGTCCACATGCTCTCAGAACTGGAAGGCAGATGCAAGGATATATCAGACTTTTGATAGATTGATTGAACCTTTTTTCTTAAAACCTCATTACTTTTTGTTTTAAAACATGGCACAGCAAATGATATTAAAACAAATGTAAAGCAAAATGGTTTGCTCATTTTAAACCATTGGGAGGACATTCTCATTTAAAATGAATTGGCTGGAAATGGTTTTATTTCTTTTTATTTTGAGCAACTGAAGTGATATTGCAATGAGGAATTAAACTAGAATGATAACAACTAAGGAATTCAAGGACTTCTCTCCTCCCTGACGATAGAGCTCTTTTTAAACTACTTAAACTGCTGCTTTAATTCCTAAACAAATGACGGATATTTAAGGAGATGAACTGACTTTGCTATGAATGTAGCTTTATGAGTACTCACCTCTTCATTCAGACAAAATCCATTTCAGGATCACATTTTCTTCGCCTTTTTCAGACCCTTTTTTTTTGTTTGTTTAGGAAACAAAACCACCAACATTAATTTCAGCAAACTGCTTGCTGATAATTGTTGCCGAGATTATTTTGGAAGCAACAGCCTGAGCAAGGCACTGATTTAAGCCTCGAAGCAGCAGCAAACAGCATTTTGCTGCTCTGTTCCCCTGGGGTCCGGGCAGGAGCTGCAGCCCCCCTACCTCCACTTCAAATTTCTCCTGCTTTTCCTGCCTTTGCAAAACCTGACACGACGCAGCAGAGGAATGTTTCCTATAGAGTGTTCTGGGATCTTGACTAGCTCCAGCCCAGAAATCAAGAAGGGAAGCAAACCGTGGGCTCACTGAGCTCGCTCACAAGGGACAGTGGGACAAGAGACTCTGCTTGTCTTTAAATATTTATTTCTGCTTGTCTTTACATGTTTCTTTTTCACATCTGAAAGGCTGAATATCCAGAGGTGTGTGGCTGGCACCTTTGTCCATGCTCTAGAAATGTGATGTCCTCACCTGAGCCCGAGCAGATGAAGCACAGGTGGGATTAACACACACTGACACATCTTTAGACACTTTATTTCTTTTTATTAATTTTTTTTTTAAAGTAAGTGGTCAGAGCAATACAGTGGCTTATGTCGTATGAAACACACACTGGCTGTCAATCAAAAAGGGGGTGCTTTGGTCAGGAATAATCAGGGGTTTTGTTTCCAAAATTAATGAAGTGGCTGGAATAGCAAACATCTGCCAAGGGGACTCAAACCCCGAGCAGCTGTTGGAGCCCCAGGACCCTTCCCATGCAGGAGAGCCTCTCTGATAAGTGCTTCTCCCTGAGCTTTCTCTCGTGGTTGAGGCTGGGGCCGGAGGGGAGGCTGGGAAGCGAAAGACACGTTCAGAAGTTTGGAGCGCAGGAGAAGCGACGCAGTCTGTGAGCACCAGGCCGGCACCTGCAAGCCACAAATGGCAGCCCGACAGGCAGGGACCAGGATTTCTGCTCTTTTCCAAGAAGAAATTAATCCAAGGTACACGATCCTATGTTTCACTGACTAAAGCATTTCTGCAATCAGAACTGAGGAGGAAAATAGCATTACTGTGAGACTGTCAGTCAGTAACAGGCCATTTCTAAGGAAAAGCAGGAAGGTCAGCCTGGCACCAGAGAGCTGAAAATAGGTTGTCCAGGAGAGCAGTTGTGTTCAATCAGGAGAGATATGGCAGCAAACTCTCTGAACTGGAGTTTCTGGAGACAACTAGTTTTAATTTGGAGTCAGTTTGTTCTCCCAGACCCTTTGTGTGCAGTGCCAGAGCTCCACAGATGCAGTGCACCTTGAGAAAATTATTAAGCACCTTCAAGTTGACTTGTTTAGTCCCAGCACAGCCATTATTGTAAGACACAGTGATTAACGCAAGAGGAATTAAGCTGCTGCTGTATTACTAAATTTGTTATTTAGGTAGTGCCCAAGTACCTGGCTCTGCTCAGGGCACAGTCAGCTGGTTGTGATCACCTGCTGCTGTATTTTCACACTGCCGAGCACACTGGGATCGTTTGCCTAAAGAGAAGAATTCTGTCTGTTGGGTTTTCAACTCAGCAGTTTCCACATTCCAACAAGAAATTAAAATGCGAACCCATTTTTGACAGAATGGGCAGGACAAACTAAAGTGCCAAAGCCTGAAAGTGCATTGGCTCTCAGTCTGAATTCCTGTTTCCGTATCAAAAGGGCAAAGATATCTTTCACAAGCCCCTGACATTACCGTGTTTAATCACTAGAAAGTCCCTTTTCCAGTGAAATCCAACCACCTTTGAAAACAGATCTGTATGGACATAACCAATACTGTTGGTTATGTCCATAACCAACATATGTCCTGCTAAACACCACCACTCTAATCTCAGGTGTATGCCTTTTTCAGCATGGTGTTGGTCTTGATACTTGATCCAGAATAGAAAAATCAATTGTGTGGCTAGAAAGAGAAAGGCACAATTTGGGCCAGTGCTTCACTCCAAGGAATCCAGAGACTTTGTCCTCTCAGTGTGAAAGGTTTCAGTGCATAAAAATCCCTTTAAGAAAAAGATCTCAGTATCTTCCTCACATAAATAAAGTGAGTTTCTAATATCTGCCCCATGCCAGAGAAAAGAGTTTTTTTTAAAGCCAGGGAGATTGTAAAACATCCCACACATGCACACAGAAGGCAAATCAACCTGATGGGTGGCTAAGTGAGCCCCTTAGTCCTGTACATTCTCCTGACAAAAATGCTCATTGAGAGAAAGACACCTCTGAGGAGGGTCTACTCCCCATCTCCTGGAAAGCCTTGTAAAGGCAGAGGATGGAAGAGAAACTGAAGTTTTTGTTGACCCTGTACTTTACCTTGGCCCCTTTGCAGATGATAAGATGATGCCTCTGGGCTGCCGAGGGAACAGAAATTGCAGAGCAGCAACTGCAGCAGCTCACACAGCCCATCTTCAGGGGGGCTCTTTGCTCCCAGTTTATCTTTACAACCAAATTTCACTCCTGGCCTAAGTGACTATGGAATATGAGTGCTCCAAGTCCAGCAGTTTCATTGGAATTTTTTGCCAGCCCCCAAAGCTACAGAGCCTGTCACAAATCCTCAATTACGTTATTTCCCCTGTCACCTTTAAATCTGTCTGCAGCCTTCTGGAGTGTCCCCAGACCGCACTCTGAACCCAATTGATTCTCCTCCTACTCCCTCTCCCCACACTGTGATGCTGCAGCATTTGTGTGGTTCCAAACCATTCCTGCCTTCATGAGCAGGTTTTGTCCCTTAATGGACAACCCTGGGCTTAGGGCAGCAACACTACAAAGGTGTCCTTGATGTGCTCAGAATAAACCAAAGCTTGAGTTACTTTCTTCAATAAAATTATATTGAAAGCTGAACTATGAATTGTGACACATTTGTTTTATTTCCTGCTCTGCCTCAAGCCCTAAACCTAATCTCCCTTGCCTAGAGCCAACTTTGAACCATCTAGAAATAAAGTATAATGGTATTTCTCATGTGAATGAAGCCACTGGTCAGTCCCCAAATTAGTTAAGATGCTCCAATTTAAAGTAATAGTACAGCTAATAACCATTTTTATCAGTGCTGATAGCAGGCTCAGAACACACAAGCCTTTACTTTACACAAGTAAAGTTCATCACACAGTTGCAAAATCCCTTAAAAAGGAGACATAGATATGGCCTCACATCCACATGCAGAGAAACTGAGGCAAAGTTTCCCTCTGTTAATGCTCGGGACAGAAGCCAGGCCTCACTCACCATCATGTTCTCTCCAGGCAGAGCATAATCTAAATCCCAGAATTTTCCTCTGTGACCTCATTTTTCCCCCCGCAGCACACTGGGGCCTGTGAGACAGTGTGTTAATTTTTTTTGAGTTACCTCTTTGCAGGGCACAACAACACCTGAGCGGCTTCTCCTTCCCTAGGTTCCACTGCTACCAAAAGTCAGTCAGACTCTGACCCTGGAGTTTGGAGTGTTTCCATGAGCTCCCAGGGCGTTGCTGTGCCGCTACACAGGGCACCAAGGAACCAACAGAAGGAACAAGTCACTATGAATCCTGAGGCAGACCGACTGCCAGAACTGAAGGCATTTAGAGAGATATTTATGGGGTGGCTCTGATTTTCTGGGAGTTGCACAGACACCACGTACACCAGAGGCTATGCCAAGAAACAGAGGCCATCTTTCAGCAAGTGGGATTTGTTCTTCCAGGCTCTAGCTGAGGTTACATTCTGGACTCATAAACTAGGGCTAAGGAGTTTGGGAGTGGCAACCAGGAATGCAAAGGAGCATTCTGTGCCACCTGAGGGTCCAGTTTGGGCAAGACAGAAGCATCTGGTCCCCTACTACTCATCCCAAATATTCATGGGACAATAAAAAGTGTCTTCCCCCTCTCTCCAGTGAATTCCACACTGCTGTGACAACCACCCTTTAGGGGGAGGAAGACCCCAACCATCATCCTCCTCCTACCCACATTGCTGTCCTTTCCAGGATGCCAGCGAAAACAGAGACAACTATTTTAATATGGCCAAGGTAACAAAAATCTCATTTAACTCATTTTCCTAGAAGGACTGGAGCCAATGGTGAGGGGAAGTGCCTAATCTCATGAGAATGAGAGTGTTTGGAATTGGAACATCTTTCAAAAAGCACCCCCAATTTTTGGCAGGGAAGGCTTCCCATATCTAACACTGCTTCACTCTTTAATCCATGTTCCAGCCTCATCTGGATGAGGATCCACATGTGAATGCTCACTGCTTCATCCAGCTTTGCCTAAGGCCAATTATTTTTTGCACAAGTCTTGCTAAATCTCTGCCAAGCTGGTAGCGTGTAAAAAAGGAAAAATCAAAATATTTGCAACTCCTTCTATAAAACAGCCAGAATGTTCTGTGACTGATGCTTTATTCGTTATTCAGAGGATTGTCTCTGCCTTTTTTTTTTTTTTTTTTTTTAAACAAGACACTTTACCTGAAAGCAGCAAAGGAAAGATCCCCAGCCCATAGACCAGAAGAATGTCTCCAGTCTCCATAGAGACACCAGGAAAACACCAGGATCATGTGAGTTGTACACAAGAAGCCTATTCATACTGGAATGGGTGGTGTTCCAGGATGTTAAGTAATTTTGACAATCTGCCACTATCTCAGCCTGCAAGAAGCCCAAAGGGAGTTACTGATGCCATCAAGTTCTGATCTTTATTAATGTTTTCTAGACAGACTTCATCATTCTGGGCTCTGCAGCACCCCAATCCAAACCTGCAGATGGCTCTGCAGTCATCCAAGAGAAACCAGGACCACCATCCCCGGAGAGCCCAGGGACTGAGTATTGTACAGGATCTGCTCAGGCTTCACCTCCCAAGAGGCTGCAGAGAGTCAGGAGCTCCAGCCAGAAGCTCAGTTATCCCAGAATGCTGAACAGCCCAGGACTTGCTCTTCACTTTCCAGGCACTGTGCTGCTGCAATTCACTGCCGTATATGAACCTGTACTTCATTAATACAAGGACAAACAAGGAGAGACAGGGGCTCTGGGAGTCAGTAAATAACAGAGCATACCAAAATTAGCCATAGCATTCCTGCATCCACAGGTAAGGCCAGGAGTTTCATTGCCTAATGCTAAGGGAAGGACAGAGATGCAGAGCCTGATCATGCCTATAAATAGATTAATACCTTCTAAACAAGGAAAGAGCAAAACCTCAGCTACACTGAGAAGTCCTTTCCAGAGGTCCTGGTCAAATTTACCCTCCTGAGAAGCCTGTTCCCAGGCAGAGGACTTGCTGTGTGCATGGAAGCCAGCCAAGGCAAGGTTTGGGGCTTGAAACAGAGAAGAGAGTTTCTCTCCTATTGAAAGTGCCTAGTTTGGCTCCCTGTAATGCTCTGTGTAATTCCTTGACCTTCCACAAAGTCACAGAATCCCTACCTCTGGAACAGCTCAGGAATCAATTTCATCACCAGAGTTGGAGAACTGTGCCATTCCCAGAACGATTTGTTGCCCGTGTTGCAGCACTTGGGTATTTCCACATCAGCTGGGAGCCAGCACCCAGCTCCAGGGGGTTGGGAATGCGGCAGGGACACTCTGCATTGACAGTGGGGCTGCCTGCAGAGCACTTGGCTTCTTCAGGCCCAGCTCGCTCAGAACTGCTCAGAACACTGAAACCCTCAGAGCAACCCTGGACTGAAAGGTTTGGCCCTGAAGAATGACCTGACTGCACCAGTGCCGCTCTAGAAGCAAATCTGTCACACTCTGGATTGCTTAACAGCACTGAGGCACCCACAGATAGCTGCAATCCATCAGGTTGTGCCATTGCTCAGCTCCAGGCTCTGCCTCGCTTGCCTTGCCTGCAACACAGACAGAGAATTTTGGGTAATCACGGCTCCACGCAGAGCCAGACCACGCAGATCCCAGCCTCAGGATCAGACAGACCAGCCAGTGAGGAACAGGGAGGACTCAGCTCTAATTCCATTGCCATTCCCTGTAATTAGGACATTCAAACACATGTAGCTGTTAAGACCCTGGTGCCAACAGTTAAGCCCCAGAGCTTTCACTGTGTTACCAGTGCAGGGAGGGAGTAGGACATCAAACAACTGGTGCATGTGTCCAGTGTGTCCAATCCCCTTATTTAAGGAGCACCCCCAAGTCCCTTAACTCAGTTGTCCCATTTTTCTGCCTCTAGTCTCAGCTTTCTGCTTGTCCCTGAGCTCTTTGTCTTCTCACCAAAACCTATTTCCTTGTCTGCTGTACTCAGTCCTTTTCCAATGGCATTCTGAAAGGCTTTATTCCCTACTGCCAGGGATCTTAGAGCTCCTGGGAGCCTCAGGGCTGTCTCAGCTGGTAACTGAGCAGTGTCTTTCACTCAGGGCTTAACCCAGACTGCACAGATCCTCATCATATCTGTTTGCAAGGCAGAATTATTCTCAGTTGCCATTACCCATTTCAAAGATTTCCCAGGGCAGATAAAGTTCCACTTTCTTGATGGAGGAAGCAATTGCAGAGCATCTTTAAGACAGGAAAGAAAGGTCTCTAGATTCAGCCTGAAAACTTGTCCCTGCTCCCTGTCTGCCACCAATCTGCCATTAACATTTCTTCATATTCCAGAGATGTTCCTACTTTGTACACTAATATTTTACATTTAAATTCTTCATGGCTTAGCTCCATTTTATGCTCGCATTTTGAGGGAACACCTTCCTTCCCCAGTCAACATGGCTTTGCTGTGAAAGTCTTCCTGCTATTAGGAGGAGAAGAAAAAAAAGAGAAATAAACAGAAGGAAAGCTCATCTTCCCCCTGTTATAAGGTGCCCAAGTCCCTGCACTTTCACCTGCAAGCACTAAGGGGACATGATAGTCTAAGAGAGCTGTAATGATTATGGTTGCTGGTTATATTGTGTTAATAGCTCAATATTGATTTCAGCAATTGAAAACAAAGTGTTTTAACAGTTAAAATAGGCAAGGTTAATGTAAAATGAGCTTATGTAGGTTATAATTGCACTATGTTGGCCTAGAAGAATGCCATGAAGAGAAAAAGGTATGAGCTCTTATAGTAAGCGCATATTATTATAGATCATTCCTTATTATATAGAGCTCTTTTTTCTCAGTTCTAAATTTCTCATGAATGTATTTTTTAGCACTGAAAGAAGAATATTCTAAGATTTAGTTTCTGAAGTCTTTCTAGCTCACACAAAATTTTATTTTCATCAGCTATGGATCCCCATTGTAGGCAAGAAATCCCCTTATAAGATACAGGGGTTGGGGAGCACTTGGAGTCTCCCTAGTGTCTTCTTCTCTGTGCCCTATTCTGTGCTTTGTATATGAAAGAAAATGATGGTTTACCACAGTTATAGCTCTAAGTCTAGAAGAATATTCGTATAGAAGCATTAAAGTAGGTATATACATTAACATGTGGAAGAAGAGTCAAGGCTTATGGAAAGTCTCCTATTAAGAGAGCAGAAAGAAATTATTCAGCTGCAGCTAGATAATAAATCAAAACACACAATTTTTCGTAGTAAACCATGTTTCTTTTCAACTTATTACTACTCCTTCATAGCCTGATAGTAATTAATAGTAATAAAGTAATTGCAGTGAAATGTTTCTGCAGACTTGAGTGCAAAAACCCCTGTTGTTCCAGAATACTGGGATTGTGAACAGGATCCAGTTTAGCCAATGATTCCTGTTCCATTGCCTGCAATGGGACTTTACTGATAGAGGATAAAGATCTGTCTTGTGACCCAGACAAGGCAAAGCTTGAGAGCCGGCTAATTAGGTCTCCATGGTTCAACTGCCTTCTTGGTTGAATAAGTAACTGGTTACCAATAAAGACCTGCCTCCTTGAGAAAAGTTGCTCCTTTCAACTTAGTGTGATTTTTAATTTATTTTTTTAATATCTATACTAAAGGCAGGACAATGACATCTTCATTCAGGCAAAGGATGGTGACTGAGGTTGTTCTGGTAAGCCACAACTGATTGCTGGGAAGGCAAAGAGTAGGTTAAAGGGTTTTCTGACCCTAATTGTTCTCAGCAGAACTGGTATGGCCACATTTCTCCAAGATGCTGCTGTGTGCAAGAGAACAAACAACTCTGCCATGGCCCAAAGGGCTCTCTGGGTCTGAGGCAGCACTTCAGGCAGAGAGCATTTGTTCCGCTCTTGCCCAGTTGTCAATTTGCACCCACAAGTAACAGGAGATGTGCTGCCTGGCCCATAGGCTGGGATAAATGGGGCTCATTCTGTTTGGTTTCACAGGGCTTGGCCCTGTGCTTGCCCCTCTCCTGCTGCATTCTGTCCCCTCTGCAGGGATTTCTGAGGGTGACGTGCACCCCAGCAGGAGCACAGTGGGTAAAGGTGAGTGTTCCTGGGCGGGCAGTGGTTGTGAATGTTACCCCTTTGTGGGTTACAAACAAACACTTCCAGCTCTAAAATGAGTATGCAAATAGAAGATGATGACAATCACAGACTCACAGAATGGTTTGGGTTGGAAGAGACCTAAAAGCTCATCTCGTTCCACCCCCTGCCATTGGCATGGAACCTGCCAGTGTTATCAAAAAGCAGACTGATCAGGAGTCCTGAACTCTGTGACATGTTCACATCACACTGCAAATGTGGAGAACAGCTTGCAGGTCAGAGTGACAGCAATCCATCTTCCCTAACAGACTGCAGTGGGATCTCCAGAGCCTTGTTCCCCACTGGCTATGGAGTCACTGCATTAGTAGAGGAAGGGTTTTCTCACCCTTCAGGAAACAGAGCTTCAGCAGAGCTTCATTAGTTTATCGATACAGTTATCAAGTCCCTGGTTTGGGAGTCTGCTCCCAGGGGAAGGGTGGGTGCTAACAGCCTGTCTGAGGCACTAATGACCCGCTCATTAACTGCTGAGTTTGAGAAGTCTGTTTGTCCAGCTCAGGGCCATGTGTGCAGTAGGACAGACAGCAGCACAGAAACCCAGATGCTGGCTGGAGAGGCTAGAAAACAAATGTGCCTTTGGTGTGCTTCAGATGCCATCCAAGCCATGTTCAAACACCCAGATGGGGCTGCCGTGTTCTCAGAACCAACTGACGCTGCCTTTGCAAATGTTGGGTCACAGACATGCAGGTTACTCATGTTAAAAGACAGGCAACACAACTCTTCCATAAAAGTCCACCAGACAGACACTTTAACCCCTGTAATCCCTTCCTGTGGTGTATATGACGCCACATAGATTTATTAATTAAACCCTGTTATCTGGTGGTCACTGTCAATTAAGTGTTTCCTTGTAGCATGTATAACGAGGGCTCATTCATTAGCAAATGTTTCCATTACATTTAAGGCTATGAGTCTCTCTGAGCACTTCTCTTCCCCAAAAAGAGGTACGGAATTGGCTGTGGTTTGAGTTTCTGGGTGAAGGGAGGGGAGACAGAAGTAAAAAACAGGAGGGACAGATAATGGATCTATTGCTAAACTGAACAATTAATAAATTATAATTGCTGTGCCCTGGGAAGGCACAGTGCTGTCTGCAAACAACTCTGTTTCAGGAGATGGATGCAATTCCTGCTGTGCCACTTGCCAGCACTGTGACTCCAGGAAAGTTGCAACACACCTTTTTTTGTTGCTGTTCTGTGCTTTGACGGCTCTCTGGAGAACTCTGTGTACAGCTGAAAAGGAAGAACACATGCAGGGCCTGCATCTTGATCAATGCCTCTGGAATGGGCTCTCACTGAATATGACCCAATAATTCATTGCAAAATGTGCTGACACTCTTCTAAAAGTACCAGTTCCCTGAGTTCTGTTACTAAAAATCATCACATTTCTGCCTGAGAAACTCTGACTGCTGAGAAACTAAAGAACCAGAAGACCGAGCAAAAGAACCCTTCTTTCAGGCAGTATCTGTAATGATAAAATCTTCATGATTTTAAATGAGTACTAAAAGTCCTTTCAGACCTGATGTGATGTTTAGATCATTGGATTTCAGTAAAACTGATCTAATAGAATAATTAATTCGCTCAGAATGTTAGACAGAGTTCTTTCCAGTAGTTGCCTCAAGAGAAAGAGGGAAAGGACTAACTGAATCCAAGGCTTTTAAGTGCATTCCTGTCAGTTGTGCTGGAGCAGCTACTGGGAGATGGAGCTTCAGTTCCACCTTCTGGCAAAATTTGCAGTTGCAAATCTCTTTTAAAAACAGCATTTAAATTAAAGATATATATATATATATATACACAAGTAATCTAAAGCTGGGTTAGGGCTTGCTCTGAATAAAGCTCAAAGCTAAGTATGTCAGACAAATCACAAAGTCTGCATGTCAAGAAAAAAAGTAATCAAAGCCTATTTTGAGATAATGACAAATAGCCAAAGAAACTGTACTCAGCCATTAACTTGTTGGCTGACTTAGTCCTCAGAATGACATTATTAGTGCTGCAGTGGTGTTAGGTCTTTGTGCAGTGATCTCAAGGCTTTAAATTTATTACACTGGCGAAAGGAAGGAAAACCTCTTGTAAAGTTTCATTAGCTGCCAGAGAGCCTGGAAAGAGATGGGAGTGGAAATTTGGCTGTCAGGCTGAGGAGGTCCCGGGCGGTGTCCCTGTGCCGTTGCAGTGCTGCTGCAGTTGTTGGATGCCAGCGCTGGGGAGTGGGGTCGGCAGCAAATCCTAAGAGGATCCCACAGCAAAGATTCAAGTCAGATGTTCCCCCTCTCCCAGGTCCTTTGCAGCCAGACTGAGGGAGTACAAGGAAAAGGCGACCTTATCGAATCAAATTCACTGGGAAAAAGAGGCAATGCCATCTGGCTCCTCCGGAGAGAGCTGGAGACCATGCTGGCACTGTGTCAGGCAGGCTGCGCACTCATCCTTCCCCATGCATTCCTGGGACATTTCTAATCATAACTGTGAATGGCGTCCTGCAGGGCCTTTCAGGGATCAGGTTCCCCTCTACAAGTGCCCAATCCTGTGTTTGGAGGCAGCAGGGCTCCCTCTAACATCCATTGAAACACAGCCTGCCTCACTGCCATCAGAGCTGCTATTTCACAGAGGGCCTATTTATAAAGCTTTTAATAGAACATAATTTAGACTTTCAGAGTATCATCGTATCTATTCAAAGCTGCAATTTTTTAGGAAGCCAGCAAAAGACAGGCAAAGATAAAATGATGTATTCCTAGTCCTGTCTTCTGAATTGTTCTAAAGTAACATGGGTATATAATCAATTATGGAGAGCAAAAAATAGCATTATTTTTAAGAAGCCCACTTTACTTTTCTGCCTTTTTAGTGCCGGCATGTTCACACAATTCAGCCTGGTTTGAAGTGATAATGAGTAACTCAGCACATGGCCCTGTCTGCTCAGTTTATTATCAAGCATTCCTATCTGACTATCTAATCTAAGATGCTTTTAAAGGACCCATCATCAAAATATTTAAGTGCTGCCACAGGATCTAATTACTAATCTTCAGGAAGAAACACTGGCTTTGCTGCAGATTTGGAATAAAACCCCCTTAAATCTTCCTGAATGTTGAAAAGCAAACGTGTATAAAACATAAAGCTGCCTTTCCTTGTGCATGTCTGGGAGCACTGGATGCAGGATGCAACATAAAACTATTGTTCTATCAGAAACCAAGGTGTTGTTTTACACTGCACGAGACCATGAGTCATTAAAACTGAGCTGTACCATGGCCAAGGAATGGTTTACATTGGCCTGTGTTCTTCATCACTCTCTTTATTGGTTGGCTTTTCTTTGAGCTTGTTTCCACAGCATTTGAGTGCCTTACAAGTACTTGTGGATTCATTCTCCCAGCATCTGCGGATCAGGCAACATTATCCTTTTCTTTACATGTGGGGAATTGGAGGCAAAGATGAAGGATGAGATTTGTCTAGGGAAATAAGAGTGATTTTCACGGCAGCATTCCAAGTGTAAGCAGATGTCTTGTGTCATAGTCCTTCCCTGCAGGATCTCTGCTCATCTAAATAGAGCATTTTCTCTTGTCTCATGACAAGCCAAGGACAGGTTCACCAGCTGTACCAAATAAAATCACATCCAAATTCTGCATCCTCCTGCTCAAAGGAGCTATGAAAACACTTAAGGCGCAATAGGCTTACAGTAACAGTGCTGGATACAGACCTACCATAGAAAATTGGGGAACAGAAGACTAGGGAATGAGGCTGGGATGAGTATTTTATGCTTGTTATAGAATCCATCTTGCCTAAATCTAGGTCACTCCTTCCTTCTGTTCCTAAGTCACTACCACCCTTATCCTCAGTTCCTGCCCATCAAGAATATCAGGACTATCCTGCATATCCATGTTTCTGGATAGTTCTTCATCACAGACAGGAACAGCCTCACCTATCACATTCTTGTGTGTAGCGGGGGCACGGGTCAATCACACGCAGACCAATGTGATCGGTGAAAGCCGTTTATTACAGATCAGAAGGCTACTTATATACATCTTCTACTTCTCTATATCTAAGCAGTAGATTGGTTACTAGCTACTTGTTTACACATCTAAACGAATCACTTAGAGCGATGGTGAGCTATCATACAAACGCTGCTTCTGTTGGCTCTGCTAAGCTAATGCTGGATTGTGCACATTTCACTGCCCTGCCTATTAAGAACACCCAACATATCCCCCGTTTTCTTTTTGCACAAGCCAGGCCTGATTGGTGTATTTTTCTATCACCCTGTGAATTAGCATAGAGCAGCATTGCAAAGCGCAGCAAAACAACATTTTGAAAGTTATTATTATCAAAAGCAACAACAACACTGTCTTACACAAATTCTTGAGCTCCTCAATGATTCTTCAGCTTTGAGCAACCTTTCTACTTTAACTCGTTACTATACGGTTACTTAAAATAATTTCTCTAGCAAGTACTACTTTAGCTAATTGAAACTGTGAAAACAATATACACCGTTGCTCTAAAATCTCTGTCAAGCTCAAATCTTGATTAAAGAGTTCATGGTTTCTTCTGAACTCTGGTTCTTGATTCTGATCAGGTGAGCAGGTAATTGCTTTGAACCTGTTGGTGATAGAACACATGCATACTCCCTTCTCTAGGTTAACAGGTTACTTAAGCTTTGGCATTACGTGTTGTTACACACTCAGTTGTGGGTTTTGCATTATGAGCGAAGGTGATAAAGGCAACAGGTGCAACTACAGGTGCAATACATAAGAGAAAGAGAACAGTACTTCAAAAGTACACAGATTATTAACCATTTAGCTATTAGCTACTACCCAGAGTCTACAATCACTGGAGAGTCCCATTTTACAGGCGAGACCTGAAGACCTTTCCCGGGCAAGGCTTTCAAGTTTACCTGAAAGGGGTTCCAGTTCTTATCAAGTCGAATTGGCGAGTCAAAATGACTCAATTGCAGTTTTAGGGTAGAAACATCTGGGATTAAAGATTCAGTACCCGATCAGCTTAGGGCCAGGGCTTGGCCAGAGCCTAGGCCTTCACTGAGAGGGTGTCTCTAAACCATCTGACAAAAAAGTCTCTATTAATATCAGTTTTTAAAAACAACACACTTCTTACAGATAACTACACTTACTTATAACTAAACTACATTTAGTTTTAACTAAATAATCAATGGTACCATAAACAAACTACAAATAGTTGTGAACAAAGGAATACATATGTGTAGCATCAAATAATATCTTTTGGATAATGCTCTCTATAAAAGCTTAGTAAATTCATATCATTACATTAACAACACATCTAGAATTGTTAATACAGTAACAGTAACTGTTCTGAAAAAGTGAGATTATGTTTTCTACACATCTATGCATGTGACAGTAAAGCAAAATGAAAACAAGAGAGAAGCACTAAGCATCTTACAATTAATAATATTCATGATTTGAATTTGATGTTCATTCTTCTCTGTTACCTACAGAAGGTAAAGCTGCAAAAGTTGTTATAGTCATCTTGATTGACTAATGTAGAACATTCAGAACCATAGGATTTGTGATGAAATTAAGGATTTGAAAAATTGCATCTTCACTTGTCTTACCAATTCTTTATCATGAACATTTCAGTTGACTTTATCTTATCTCTATAGCAAGGGAACTGTAAAGAAAAAGAACTGTAAAGAACTCTTTTCCCTGTTTCCCCCTCTTTTTTTTTTTTTTTTTAATGTTTTCTTTGTTCTGTTTTGCTTTGTGTTGTCTTGTCTTGCTTGTTTTGACAGAACTTTAACTTTGCTTAAAACTAAGATAAATCTAACAGAGCTTAAAGTCAATAATTGAAAGTGAAGAGAAATTAATGTTAAGCACTTAAAAATTAAGTTTTGTCTCATAGGCGCCTTTACCTAGGTTTACATGCCGGCAAAATACAAATTAACACAGACAATTCACACACACGCACAAGGAGACAAAATCAGACTTGATTTCGCTAAAGTTACCACGGGGCTAACTGACTCTTAGGCCACAAAACACTTTACAGAATTGGGCTCAGGATGCTACTCTGCCAGTTCTGGCTTTGAGGCAGCAAGGTACACCCCTCTGCCAGCTGTTACAAATTCACTGAACAACACCACCACTCACAAACATGAAAATTTTCTTCACTAGACCACAAGCGTCTGTTTTCTTTTTTCTTTCTTTCAGAGGTTACTAAAATTTAACTTCTTAATCGAACTGAAAATCAACAGACTTTACATAAATTTTGATCAACTTAAAGTTGACAGGTCAGACTTATAAACTCAGAATACATAAAAGACTCAAACAACATTCTTAGTACATTTGCTGCAGCATACCTGTGGAAAGAAAAAACAAATCTTTTGAATTAGAGAAGTAGTCACTCTGGATGCCTTTGCAAGCGTTTATCTTTAAACCTACTAAACTAGATATAAGGTTAAGGGTACACTTTGAGAGTTTCAGGTACAGCAGAACTCAACGTATTTTGACCTCTCCCATATAAGAAACTACTGAAAATTCATCATACAGCAATTAAACATCAGCGAATAATATCAAGAAAAATAACTGAGTTGTAAATGAAATAGCAGCAACATAGAACTTTAGAGGGTAGGATTAACTGGAAAGAAATTTAAAGTGTGGCAGATTTATAGTCGTGTTGAAAATGCCTGTTTAACAGTCTGTACTCCTCTGAGATAAGTGTAAGTTTACTAAGATGTTTTCGAGGTGCAGCTTTACTCACAGGGATGATAGTGTACATCTTGGAAAATTGCATCTAAAACCTGCTTAATTCGCAGATGGTAAGACAGCTGTCTGTAAATATAAATACAATAGGTTTGAGATGTAAAGACGACATCAAGGACTTAAACTATTCTGATGTTAAGTTCATGTGCAAGCTATAGGTGACAAGGAAGAACAAGCACATTTACATCTCTGAACAGCTGTACTAGCTGGAAAAGTTGTCACATGTATTTACGGCAAAACAGTCACATTTAAACTGTTTTATTAAAGCTGTGTATGCAAATAGGTAAAGCTAGCACTACACTTTTTACAGTAGAAAACTATGATCTAATTATAGCCGATTCTTAAAAGTTTCTGCAGATAACAAATATGGATTTAAACTTAATTGCTGTAGCTATGCATCTTGTCCAATGTGAATGTATGCTGAGTAAGACTAAAAAACCAAAAAAAAAAACCCCACCAAGTTGATGCATTGACATATAAGTATAAATGATGCTTTGAGGAAACAACCTGAAAATTTCACTTTGGACTTTGCTAATTTTGTATGGGATATAACTGTGCTGTGTTTAATTATGTTTTAGTATTTGGGTTGTTCCAGGCAGCTCAAGGAATCTGAAGGCCAAACAGCAGGAGTGGTGCCAGGCTAGGTAGAAAACAAGATAAATTTTTTCCTGTGGGAAAAACAAGTTTTATCAGAGTTGGATAATGTTAGAACTTCAACAGAAAGCTTGTAAAAGTCCTTAAAGGAAACATACACAGTGAGAAAGCGAGAGGGGCTTGCTGCCATGATTTAAGGCAGAATGTCATAGTTCACATTCCAATTCTGTGGAATAAGATAAGATGTGTAGGGAAAAGTCGAGTAACTTAACAATCTACACAAGACTTTCAGAGCATAAAAGATACACATAATACACTTTCTAAACCCTCTCATTTAACCAAGCTGTTATCATTACTGCTGTCTGGTTTTGAAAAGTTGGAAACAAATTCAAAATACAACTCAGATACACTAATTAAAAAGGCACTTCGAAGACTGGAAGCGGCAGGTAACTGCTGTTTCTTCTGTGCTGCTTCCCGAGATGGCTCTGCCAGGGTAACTGGACAGGTCGCATGGTCAGTAAAGCAGCTGCAGTGGGGGAGCTGTCAGCACAGGTTGTTGGGGGTCGAAGCTGTGAGCACCGCGCAGCTCCCGGGGGGAGAGATGTTAACTTCAAAGTAGATCTTCAAGTAGGGGAGAAAGTCAGAGAAGGTGTACGATTTGTTCACGGGTGAAGCAGCTCTAGCAGGTAGACTAAGAGGTATCGCTTGCAAGGTTTCTGCTAAATCTCGGATGACAATTAAAAAATCAGTAGAGGTCAATGGACCAGCCTCGACCTCCCCTTGAGAGGGGGATTGGGGATCAGCCTCTACGAGGCTGCGTCCTTGGCCTTGGCAGCCTCCGGTGATGAGGGTGGCGGGGGGGGAGCTACTGGCACGATGGCTTCTGGTTGAGGCACGGGGGGAGCCGCTGGCACGACACTTGTTGGCTGAATAGCCAGGGGACGCTGCCGGTACGGCAGTCGTTGGTTGCGATCCAAGGGGGGCTGTTGCATTCGACACGCAGCGCGGTGGCCTGAGTCAAGAACAGCACGATGGCCACTCTCTGGCCATTCGGGCCATAGCTCACAGACACCAATGTGGTGGACGGCAAATGGCGTTTATTGGTGATTAGCACCGTGTAATATACCTTTGGTTTACAACGTCACGTCCACCTGCTTACATCATAAAACTAATTACTATTGGCTACCTGGAGAGGGGGTCTTATCTTTCCGTACAGCGCGGTTTCTTCCGATCGCCAGGCCCTAACTGCCCACATTTCCCCCCTCTCTATGCTAATCTAAGAGAGCTAACAAACGTATAAAAGGCATTAACGAGGTAAAGTATAAGGCACCTTGAACTAATAAACGTATAAAAGGTATTGACGAGGTAAAGTATAAGGCACTTTAAACTAGTGGTGACTAGGGGGCATAAGGGGACAGGATATAAATTGGGGTAACTAGGGAGAACTAGGGATAATACTGCATAAGGAATTAGGGATAACTGGGGATAACACTACAGAAGTACATTCTTAACACAGTTGTTTGTTTTCTACTAACAGAATGTTGACCTTGCTTAGTCGGTTCTGGACAAATGACACGAGCTTGCTCAGTATGCAGGGCCCGAAGGCCAATGCCAGTATGATCATTGCGATCAGCAAAGTAGATATCAGGGTGGTTAGCCATGGCGAATGGTTGAACCAGGATTTGAACCAATTCTGCTGTGCTTCTCGCTCTCCTCTTCTTTCTTTTTTCTTTTTCTTTTTCTGCTTTGCTCTTTTCAGCAGCAGCTTGCAGGGAAGGAGAAGATGCTAAAGGCTGAGCAGCATCAGATGATATCTGAGTAGGAGGTACTGTAGCTGCTGGTAAAGGATTAGAGATCATTGGGTTAAAGATATTTAGGTTATTATTCAGTGTTGTGACAGTAGCAGTGCTTTTAATCTGTTAGAGGGATTGGACTCTCTAACGGCCTCTCCTTATTCTGGGTTTTAATTCTGTTTGCTCTCATCTCTTTCCACTCTGAGTCTGAATCAGTGGAAAGCCACTCGCTCTAGCTTGTGTCTGACTCAGAGCTGGAAGTTGACTGACTGGCTACTTCCTGGTTTCAGAACTTTTTGGTCGGGCTCCGGCCTCGCCCACCTCCCTTGCGGGCGGGCCGTTCCCCCTCTGTTGCCTCGCCCTGCCTTCTGCTCGGCGGGGGGTTGAGCTTATAGGGGGAGTGCTTAAAGCGGGCGCTCTGGCTACCTCTCTGCCCCTCACTCGCGCTCTCCTCCCCCTTTTGGTTGCTCTTGCAGTTTCTCTCCTTATCACATTCCTTATCACTTTCCTCTCCCACTCGTTTACTTGCGCATGTTGGATTCGGCACTATCTCTCTGTTCCCGCCGGGCACATCTCCGTCCCGCCCACCTTCTTTGTTCTCGGCACCATGCTGGGGTGCATAGGGAGGTGGCCTGGGCCAGCTCTCTTCGGGCCCCCCGCCCCCCGCGGCGATCTTAGCTTCTCGGGCTAATTCGTCCGAAAAAGCCTCTGCCTGCCTTGGCTCCCCCGCAAAGGAGCCTGGATTCGGGGATTGCGGGGGTGCAGCACCCCCCCGCGAGTCCCCAGGTTTAGCCGAATCGCCATCGTCTGGGGGGTGCAGAGTCTGGGTAGCCGCCCCAACCCCCAGCTTTGGGACGGCCATCAAACAGTTTTTTGCTGCCTTCCAGGTCTCCTGCTCTTGGATAGCTTTTTGCAGGGCCTGCACAACTCTACCCCACGATTTAAGATGTTTTCCGCTACCTGAGGACATCGTCTCCTCAGCAAAAGCCTTAGTACATTTATCCCACACCTTAGGGTGGAGTATATCTGCCGGTTGGTCTATGACCCCGATCTGCATAAGTCTCGCAACAGCGAGCGTAAAATCTTTGGGTTTACAATCTACTCGCCACTGTAACTCATATACGACCTTCACAAGAGCCTCCATCCTCCTTGTGGGTCCCGGAGCGTCCTCCGTCACCAGAGACAGTCCAGCTGCTCTGGCCGCTGTTCACCTGGTCTCAGGCGATCTCCCGAAGTCCCCAGTTGTGTCCCGGGTTTCGGCACCACTTTGTTGCATTCGACACGCAGCGCGGTGGCCTGAGTCAAGAACAGCACGATGGCCACTCTCTGGCCATTCGGGCCATAGCTCACAGACACCAATGTGGTGGACGGCAAATGGCGTTTATTGGTGATTAGCACCGTGTAATATACCTTTGGTTTACAACGTCACGTCCACCTGCTTACATCATAAAACTAATTACTATTGGCTACCTGGAGAGGGGGTCTTATCTTTCCGTACAGCGCGGTTTCTTCCGATCGCCAGGCCCTAACTGCCCACAGGGGGCACTTCGCAGGGACAGTTGGGGGCTTGAGAAGACATACGGACTGTTTACGGGTGAAGGGTCCTTAGGAGATTGATCTAAGGTTATTGCCTGTAGGGTCTTTGTTAGATCTTGAATCACAGCGGACAGATCGGGAGGAGTCGGAGGAGTCAGAGGATCAGCCTTGATCTCCGCTCTAGGAGGGGGTGCTCCCTCCCCCTCCTCGCCTCTGACATCATCAGGGCCTTGAGAGGAGGATCGGGAGTTGGAGGATCGGGAGTTGGAGGATCGGGAGTTGGAGTCTCTATGAGAGACCCTGGCCTCGGCCCTGGGCACCTCTGGTGGTGGGAGTGGTGCAGCCACCGGTGGTGGTGGTGACGGGGGGAGGGGAGCATCAACCTCCACCCCTGTCGCCGTTGGGAGGGGCGAACAAGATGAAGGGGGGCGGTGAGATCGGGGGGGGGGAGAACGGCACTCGCGAGGGAATGTCCAGCTGGGTCGAAAACAAGTTATTGATGGGAAAAGCCTGTGGGGCCTCTGCAGGGGGTGGGTCGAGAGTTGACGCTGCAGCGGCAGCCGCCTGTTTCTCCGCTTTCATAACACGCAAAACATCAATTATGGTCTTCCAAAGAGGAGCATACTTTGTAGCCTCCTTCACTCCCTTCTCCCCTGCAGCTATAGTATTCCAGAGTGCTGTTCCGATTGCCTCCCAGGTGCTGATCTCAAAAGCTACCGAAGCACCCGATATCAAGTCCTGCTCCCACACCCAGCTAAGAAAGCTTTTCAAAGTCGAGGCATCAAATTTCTGCTCTCTCTTAGAGAGAATTAGTTGGAGGAGGTTTAGGACCGCGTCCCGTTCGTGATGGTCCCGCCCCATCTCCCCCTGCAGCCGCTCACCTCTTATCGGTGAGATTCCACGTCGTCTTGACGTTTCGCGGAGCTCCGTCTTAATAATTCATCCTGCACGGGACTGCAGGGAAAGTTCAGGCCTGAGAAGGGGTCATCCTGCCGGGGCTTGCAGGGAAATACGACTGCCTTCCCCGCACCCCGTGCGCACGTAGCAGTTCGTTACGAACTAATTCGGGCACCTCGGGGTCACCATTATGTAGCGGGGGCACGGGTCAATCACACGCAGACCAATGTGATCGGTGAAAGCCGTTTATTACAGATCAGAAGGCTACTTATATACATCTTCTACTTCTCTATATCTAAGCAGTAGATTGGTTACTAGCTACTTGTTTACACATCTAAACGAATCACTTAGAGCGATGGTGAGCTATCATACAAACGCTGCTTCTGTTGGCTCTGCTAAGCTAATGCTGGATTGTGCACATTTCACTGCCCTGCCTATTAAGAACACCCAACACTTGTGTCCCAGAAAGAGGGGAAGACACTAATGGTTTTCACTCCAATTCAGTCCACACAGGGTTCCTCAGCTCTGTTTGGTTTCCGTCAGTCAAAGTAAGATTTTCCTAAAAGCACTGGAGAACATCGGGTAGGCAAAACTTGATTTAGGGTTTGGGTGGACGGGTTAGTTTGTAGCAGTACATTTGAGCTGAAAAGGAAACCATTAGAGCCAAATCCATTGTAACTGACCCAGCACTTTGGGGTTACTGGTGTAACTATGTTTCTAAACAAATGTCCACAGACAGGGCTACCCAGGCTCATGGAACAACCACCAACCACTTCCTGCCATGGACAGAAGCACAAACCACATGATCTGAACCCCAGCCCAGCCTTCTCATCCCACTGGTGGTGTTGCAGCCACCCTCCTACCAAGCCATGGCAGCACATTCACCGAGTCAAGGCACATACCAGAAAGTTACCCACTGGCTTAATGCAGATGTCCTTGGACTGCTCCAGTCGGTGATTCTGGGGTGAAATAGCATTTTCAGAAAACCATCCACAACGCCTTCATGTGATGGTACCTGAAACAGGGAATGCACACGTCTGCTGAGATGTGCTACTGCAACATCTCAACAAATCAAAGTTTTATATCTAACTTCAATGCATTCAGCTCTAGCATCTAAGTGCTGATTTAATAAGATTGGCATTTTATTTGTAATGTGCCAACTTCTACTTATTATTTTGCTTTGTAGTGCATTTAGTTGTTTTTTTAAAAGTGCTTTGACTAGGCTGGCACCCAGCTGGGATGAGCATCCTTTGTGCGTGATGTCGAATCCTTGTGCAATAAAAATGGTCCCTCTAACCAAGATTTTACACTCTAATGTTATTCCTTTACTCTGAGGCACCCTCACAGATGATGAAGCCCCTTTTCTCCCCTGTCACCTCCTGGACAGAAGTCAGAGGGAATACTGTTGCCCTCCATGCACGTTGGGAAAGCTGCCTGCCTGTCATACGGGGTGGTTGGCATAGTGCAGTGAAGGGGTTGGAAAGAGCACCAATAACACTTGTCTTCCTCCATATATTCTCCCATAATTTTATCATCCATTACATTTGTTACTTTAAAACCACTAAAATATAAACCAGTCTCAGCCTAGAAGTATTCATGCTGGGAAGGGCAAAAGAAGAATTTTAATGGCACTGGGACCAAGTACATAAACTATCATAAAAAAAAATCAACCATGCAAAGCTTAGGAAATCACTTAAACCCAGCACCAGGAGGGAGATGGGGAGGTGGTGTTGTCCTAAAGGTGGGGAAACAGAGAAGTGCCTGCAGCCAGTACCAGAGTGGCCTTCAGCTCCTGAGTTTGGGATTTCCATTGCTGAGCCTCTCCGACTTCTGAGCCCTTCCCCACTCAGAGCTCGTTGAGGATGCCCAGCCCTCGATCTCCCGTTAACGCCACTCTCCTCCCTGAGCCTAACCCACTGTCCCACCTCTGCTCTCCTGCCACGCCAGGGTCTGACCTTAGCTCCGGAGTTATCAGATACCCAGCAGGAGTGAAGGAGAGCTAGGATGGAGCTGAGTGCCAAAAAGACAGGGAACAGCAGGGGGAGGTATCAGGCCAGGAAAACCAAGGACATGCAGCTAATCAGGAGAAATTCCTGCCTTGTGCTGCTAGATGAGAGAATCACTGAGGTCCCTTTGGGTCTGCCTGGCTCCACCGTGGGACACGGTGGGCCCTAAAGGAAACTGTGAATAAGGTAAATGTGTACAGGTGACAGGCAGGGACAATCCTTTGTGCCCTGCTCAGCTGCACAGCTGTGCACATCTGTGAGTTCCTGGAAGGACAGAGGCACTGGAGGGAAAGGGAAATGCTTTGCCCTGTGGTGTATTTCTAAGTGCTGCTGACCTCTCATGCCTAAGGGAGAAAGGCAGGGGTGCCACATGCATCCTGGGAAGAGGCATGGGTGCTCTCAACAACCAGAGGGTCCAAAGAGCACATCTGGAATCACTTTCAGCAGCATCTGGAACTCTCATGAGCTGCAATGAGACACAGTTGTTTAATTATTCTGGGTCCATATCCTTTGCCACTGTGAGGCTGTCAATGGCCATTCAAGCTGCTTGGCACAGAACCCAGCCCTGGGTGCTCCTTGTTACATGGAACACTTGTGATGGCACAGGAGCATCAGCTTCACCTTCAGCCCTGCCCCGATGGTGTCCAGCACAAGGAAACAACCATGGCAAGTTCACTGTTACAGCAAGAGGAATAAAATGAAAAAGAAAAACTATTACATACTGAAAGAATCATAGAATATGAGCTGGAAAGGACTCACAAGGATAATCATATCCAACTCTTAGCCCTGCACAGGAGATCCCTAAGAATCAGAAAATTAATCTGTGAGAGGAGAGAAAGGTTCAGTCATCATTTATCTCACCACCAGACACAAATGAAGATTTCATTCCCAGCATCAATCCATTCTTTCATGAGAAATCCATCAAGAAATGCATTTCCAGCAGCTGTATGGCTAACATTGTCTTGTGGGATATGCTGGAAGAGGAAAGGAACATGAAAGTACCCAGGACAGACTTTTATTTCATCATTATACTCTCAGTATCTCATGCTCTCTTACCAATACAGATGGATTTTTCATGGAAGATGGTCCTTTTTGTTTCCCTATCTCTTTACCAATATCTTTGCTGCTGGCAGCGAAGGAGTTAAGCAGACTGTACTGTGCATTTTACTCACAGCACAAAGGGAGAGGGCTAAGGAGTCTTACTGATTATCCCAGCGTTGAACTTTAAAAGCTTCTAAAGCTGAACTTCCTCTGGAATCGTTTGCATCTTCCCTTTCTTCCTCCAGCAATGCTTTTGAGGTCAGTGTCTTGACCCAGGGTGGATTGGATTAGAGCAGGAGGGAGGCTGATGCCTACCCTCAGTTGACTGTTTCAGAGTGGGACGGTGGTCCCTGGGCTAACAGGAAGCAGAGAAACATGAGAAAAACTGGAATAAAAATAATAGAAACCAAACAAGAATGTTGAGAAGTTCTGGGGGAAAGAGGAAACATGAAAGTACGTGGGATACAAAAGGACAGAGTGCACTCACACAGCAGCGGCTCTGGGGGTGTGAACGAGACATATGGAAAACGCAAAGGAATGACAGAGAAATCACTAAACCAGGACCAAATTCCATCTAAGAGTTCAGCTCATGCTGCAAGGAACTGCCAGATGGCTGCGTGTCCCAGAGAGACTCTGCTGGGAAAGGAAATGGAGAGAGAAAGAGGGGGTGGGCAGGGTCACCTACACATGACTCTCCCATTCCCAGTGAAAGCGGAAAAGGAAATGTAGATTAAGAAGGGTCTTCATGGCCCCAGCACTGGCTGAGCCAGCACAGGAGGCAGAAGAAGCCAAAGAATGTCTTTAAACTTCTTGTGTTCATATATTTTTCTTGCCCTCTTCTTTCTCATTCTCCCCAAATATTCCAGCTCCCTCTTCCCTGCACGCCAGCCATTCCTCCATTCCTGGCAGTCCCTCTGCAACTTTTCAGAGGCCCAGAGCAAGGGCTGGTTTCTGGGACCCTGAGCTGTGTGCCAGGGGCTCATGTCTTCCCTTCTTGTGGAGCTCTTGAGCAGAGTCTGTCTCAGGTCACCCAGGGGAAGCAGTGTGACAAGGCTTTATTCTTACAGAAAGTGCTCTCAGCCATCCCAAAAGATCCACAGGATTTCCCAGACTCATCTTCCCCATGAAAACAGGAAAAAACAGCTACTCTACTAATACAGAAATGCAGGCTGGAGTTCCCACACCAGGACAGTTATGGAAAATAATGTGAATTTCAGATTGCATCAATTAGCTCAAAAGAAGGACATCTTCTTGTAGTTGTCTCAGAACTCAGTGTGTGATCTTGCATAAGTCTTCCACCTAGCCTGTGTCTTAGTTTCCTCAGCTCTGAAACAGGGAGGAATTCTGGCGCCTTGCTTTGTACCAGATCCCAAGCTTTTGTGTTGAAAACAGAAAAACAGTTTAAAGAAGCATTATTGGATGAATCAAGTGCCATTAGTGTCTTCTCTAAAAAAGATTTTAGAAGCTTTGGTCCTTCAAGCAGTTGTGAAGGTAAGAAACATCAGTGAATTTCAAAGAAGGGGTTTGTTGTTGTTTTGGGTTTTACTGGGCTCCTTTTCTGGCTTGAGCAGTAGCGTTCCACAGTGAATACGGATTATTTTATCCTATTCAGCTAGGATGCATCAAAGGCAAGCTCACACTGAAGGCAGAGAGATGAGAGAGTGTTCTTGACGCATCATTTAGTGGTTCACAGACAGCCCTGACCACAGGGTGAAGCACAGCAGCAGGAAAGGCAAAAGCTGGTGCTTCAGTCAACTGGCAAAACAAAAGCAAATAAAACAGAAAACCCCCCCAATATTGTTCTGTTCTGCTTTGATAAAACTCCTTTTCATTGAATAGTACTGTATTACCTGTACTCAATTGTACCTGTACAATTGTACAATTGAGTCTTCAATTAAAATTAAATTACCCTGGGAAATGAGGGAGCTGAGTTACACAGAAAGAGCCTTTCTAAAAGACAGAAAAAGTTTGGACATTAAATCAACATTAACCAGGTTCTTTTACTTTTCTCTGCAGCTGGAAAGAGTCTTACATGGAATAAATCCAGAAAGCTGAGTGTCCCATGTACAAGTACAGATTCCAAGCACTGCTGGGAAGCCAGTTCAGGATGTGCAGCCTTACATCTCCTCTCTGCTCCACCACTGAGCTGCCAAACTGCCCCAAGCCCAGGCCAAGGGGACTGGAGCAGCTCGTGGAATGGAAAATAGAGGGAGCAGTGTGGTATTATCACTGGGAATGCCAGTGGGATTCCTGGAGAAAACAGTAACAGAAGCCATTACTCAAGACCTATTCCCATTCCAATTGTAAAGGGCCGACAGTTTGTTCTGCCCAGGAATACAAAACGGTGAGAGATGTGACCTGTGAGCAAAGGCTCTCGAGTGGAGTGAGACACAAAAAGCAGGTTGCAGGTTGCACTCACTCCAGAACTCTGGAAGGTTAATACACTAGGCTGATCTATCCAAGCTTTTAAAAGAGTAATATATTCAGAAAAGGGAAAACTAGACTGGTTTTGCTTGTTTTCCTCTTTCTTCTGTATGGCACCTACTTCCAGTTGAATAAGGAATTATTTCTTCTAAGCTTTTAATTTTAGCATCACTGTTTGTAAATTATTTTCCCTTTTACTTATCTGCCTTTAGAAGGAGATTAAAGTCTGCTGTGAGGAAGATGTTGATAGTATTCTGTCCCCAGGTGCCTGACTGACAGGGGGCAGCACTTTGAGAAGTCAGCATTTTTAGGGCTCTTTGCTTTCATCCTTGCTTTCAATCTGTTTTAGAGTCTGCTGACTAAGCAGGGGAATGAAGAGATTGGGGTGGAGGGGCTGGCTGGAGCAGGAGGGAGACAACAGACTGCCACAACACCTTGGTAAAGATCCCTTTTACACTGAGACTGCTAATAATGCTGCAGATTTTTCCATCCCTTCCACCCCATGAGCAAGAGCTGAATATTAAAAGAATGGTTTCATGGATAAAATAGTAAACCAGATCCTGCAAATTTTATGGATCATCTTTAATAAGTCACTGTGTGGTAACTCATCTGTAGAAAACCAATTTGCTTTTCCGCCTTGCCTTTTGAGGCTGTGTTTCTTTGGTGCCTCACGTGACCCACCCAGCATCTCCCCACAGGATTCCGTGTCTCTGAACACCCCTACAGGGGGAAAATCAATGGCTGAATCCTGGGGCACAAGCTTTGGCCTCGACTCTCATTTCCCCTGCGATCACTCCTGACACCTCGAGGAGCAGGAGGCCTGTTTCACTGAGTAGCTCAGATTCCAGAGCCCTGGAGCAACAGAAATTGAAAAACACTGTCCAGAAAAATTTAATAAAATAGTCTTTCAGCCACAAAGATGGGCACCAAGCCATTCTCCTTTGTCTCTGCCTAGCAGCATTCCTTGGCTGACAGGCGATCAGAGTCTGGGAGAGCCAAGAACACAGGAAAAAGAACAATTCTCCAGAGTCAAAACAATTGCAGCACAGAAAGCATTTGCACTTCTGGGCTGTTGCAGACCTGAGACAAATGCACATCTATACTTGCCACAGCATTTGCAATACTCACTGTACAGAACAGCCCAAGGTAAGCAGGTTTTTCAATGGGATTTGCCCTAACTTCCTCCCCACTCTTGCTTTTGAAGTCAGAAATCCCTACCTGCCCCATCAGAATATATAAAGATTTAACTGCATCTTTGGTAGAGTTTTCCTTGACTCAATGACGCGTGGATGTTTTTATTATCATCATCTGCATTGCAGAAGTATCTCAGATCCCAGTCAGAGCCAAGCAGTACCAGTTGTTGTACAGAAAAACAGCAACAAGCTTCCCCCCAGGAAGTCTCTCTGACCAGACTTGCTGAATCCTCCTTGTGTCCTGTACACAAATACACATCTTGTTCCTACAAATGGAAAGCAGTGTACAGTCATAGACATCTTCACTCTCTGGAAATAAAGCCAGTTCATACAAATAAATAATAAAATAGTAAAATAAAAACAAAATAATAAAGCTGGTTTGTTTAAAACTAAGCTCTCCAAAACCATCAAGCTGGAAAACAGACACTCATATTTGCTCATTGAGAACAGGAAAAGGTCTAGGTCCATTAAAACTGGTGAAAACTTGGTAGAGGGTAATGCCCGTTAATTGGGAGGAACCTTTTAGACAGTCTTGCATGCTTCTTAAAAATTGTCTCACTAGGATGACACAATTCAGGCCTAAAATGCACACAGCACAGCACAGTGATGAAAAAACCAAAAAACCCAACAAAAAAAACAAATAAATGCCCCAAAGCTGTGCTTTCCTCTAGGGCTCTCAGATACATGTGATTTTTTTTTGTTGTCATTGCTGTTGTTTTTCCTACCAGGAAATGTGTTGTTTTTCCTACCAGAAGATTTTATTCAAGCAGAACTGAAGAGCCCATACCCTTTCCTGAGTTTCTGGATATTCTGCAGCAGCTCTGATCTGGCAGCTCCTCTGCCAGGACTCTGAACATATTCATTGGGTAGGTAAAGCTCATCCCTTCAGCACCTGCAGAGCAAGACTAAGGCTTGCAGGAACTGAAAAGGCATTAAGCATGCAGCTCACAGCCCATCCATGCAGAGTGACTCAGGGTACTCAGGATGTGCTGCACAGAATACCTGAGCACAAACTGATGGCACTTCTGCACCTTTCTGGCAAGACAAACACTGTCCTCGTGACAGGGACTTGGGGAAAGGTTGGAAATGCACAAACCAAGCTCCTAAGGTGTGTAGCAGCTGGAGACACTCTATTGTAGGGCTCCAGCTCTATCTTGAGGTTGGTTTAGACAGTTCAAGAATTTAGAAATATGCTGCAGGGGTCCATCCCACCCTTTGGCAACTCCCTTCGTCCTCTCCTACCTAGACCCATGTTTGAGCAGCCCCTCCAGTGTGATTCATCAGGAGCTGTGGGCACTCACCCCCCACAGATCACAGCCTTGCCAGCCCCCCTGCCTGGATTCCCCAGCTCAGGGGATGTTTCAAGGCACAGGTATTCACACCTTGCCCAATCCTGCCCCTCTGTGATGGGTCAGCACCCTGAAAAGCTGCTACTTATCCATGTCAGTGATAATTTCCTAGAGACAGACTTTAATTTTAATGATGTCAGTCGTTTTTGCTTGGCACAGGATTCACAGAGCTCATTTTGTGCTTTCCTCCTTCCTCTCTGAGGAACTGCGGAACCTTCACACAAACGCCCCCTGGCAGTGGGCTCATCTCTGGGATGGAGACAAGTACTGAACTTCCAGGTACGGAAACAAGCCTTAAAAGGCACTTTGTGCTCCTTCTTGGGAAGCAACATGAGGACAAAAGTCTGTCTCTTCCTCCTCTCTCATCAGTAAATAAGTTTGTTCCTCAACATAAGAACGAGTAAGTGTGGCAAGAAGGAGCAAAGAGGAGAGAGATCTCTCTGAAATGAGTAAAGAAATTCCAGTAATTGAACAGCTCATATTTTGACACACTGAGTTATTACATTTTGAGAACTGATGAAATATCTCTCTAGACATAGAACTGCAGCCTGAATGCCAGGATAAATAGCAGAGCTTAGGCAGCCTGATTTTCCACACAGATACACTGTCCATGGGCTCAGGCAAGCCTACAATTGCTGCTGGTGGAGAAAATCTTTAGGAAAAAGCCACAAAAGGAGAAGGTGGCTCTGAAGGCAATGGATGCCATTCAATAACCCTAGCTAAATCATTAAATTAGAGCTTGTACCTCAATATTCCTGCAAGCTCTTCCATTTCCTACTGATTTTACTGAAATCTCAGGAACCTCCTCCCACACCGTCCCCTCCTCCAGTTTCTGCAACCTGCTGCATTTCCAGTTCTTTTCTGTTCCCACAGGAACTGATGGAAACCACTCCCACAGGCCAAATTTGGCACAGTGCATCACTACCAAGTATATACTTGGCTTTTCACTTGCAACCTGAAATGTGCCATGGACCCGACCAGACTGCAAATTTAATATTTCACAATAAAACTAAATTATTTTTACCCTCCAAATAGCTGGGAGCATTGTTGTTAATAACTAATACTCATCCCTTGCACATACGTAGCATCTCTCATTCAAAAGTCTCAAAGCACTTAATAAGCAACAATTAATTAACCCTGTAACATCTTACTGCTGTAATTAAATCATCTATATAAGGAATAATTGCACCACCGGTGATTCTGGTTCCTGTAATTTCATCAAAATGCAGCAGATATGTCACAGCTGTTACAGTGCAATACAACAAACTGTGGCAGCCTGAGAGAGAGCCTAAAAAGTTCTGTGTTAGGCCCTGGAGAGGGATTAAGGAAAGGAGAATGTATATAGGTAACTCATAACATTACAGAGCAATGTGGTTTAATACCTTGCTTTTATAGATCCATTAATCACCAGTGTAATTCTGTTCATCACATTCACATTAGGTTAAAAGTACCCTGTGGAATCCCCACAGGAGCCTTGATCTGCCATTCCCACAGAAACAGTCAAATCAAGGCTTCTAGCACCTGAGACAAAGTTTATGGATCAGTTAGACAAGATTGCCTGAAGAAGGCAAACGGGTTTGTGTGTCCAGCTGATGCTTAAAATACTTTTGAGACATTCAGGGTAAAAAAAGAAGAGGAGTAAGTGCTAATGTCTCAGACTCCAGGGTATTACATCTGCATTCAGGGAACAACAGCCATTGTCTCACAGCCCCTTAATGTCTAAATGCTTATGAGATACTCTCAAAAGGCCAGTTTGGGAATAATTTATGTTTCATTATCAGTTTGGATGAAGCTGTCTCCCATCTCTTCTTTTTCTAGTGCTACCCTAACTTCTTTTCTACTCTTTTGTACCTCCTTTTTAGTAATAGATGTCCTATCTTCACGTACAATTATGATATTTTAGTCCAAGACAAAGGAAAAGGGAGTTTGTTCTTTTAGAGAGCTTTCCTCTGCACATGATGCTTTAAGGCATCTGCCTAGATTTATACAATCTGACAGTTTAAAGACAGAATAATACTACTAATAATAATGGCAAGACTTGCCCTTTTTTTCCAGCAGCTCTCAAAGCAATGCAGCGATTTTCATCAACATTAATTAAGCTTTACACCATTACCAGTGTTTTTGTAAATGCGAAGTCTTTAGCACACAGTGTTTAAAAGGACTTAGGGGTGTCACAAGAGTCAGTAACACATTTAGGAACAGAGTCCAAGTATCCGGACAACTGTGGCAAGGCCTAATCTCTCCTTATTCCTCCTTACTACATAATAAAAGTGTTTCTAGTGTGCTGATTTATAAGAAGCAGCTGTACTTCATGCCCTGCTGCTCTCCTTTCCCTTCCAAGCCCACAGACCATTGGACTGGATCAATCCTCAACACTGCGCTCCAAAACAGTGCTGGAAATGCTAAACCTTGCAAAGTCATAGCTGCAGTTTCACAGGGGGCTGGACCACAGAGTGCTGAGACTGAGTTGCCTGCTCTGGGCAGGCAAAAATCACACACAATAAGGGACTAACGTCTTACCATGGGGAATTTACCAGCACTTTACTGAAGGCAGAAACTCCAGACCAACTTAAACCAGTCAAAGCTGTGGTAGCTTAGACTCAAAGGAAGCCTTTAGCATGAAAACCATCAAGATCTGCAGTTTCATCATAATAAAAAGAGAAATATCTTGCTTCAACATTTATGCCAAACTTTGGAAGAGACCCAAAACAAGACTGGGGTGAGATTTTCCCCACACACTCACTTTATTGCCTAAACAAAGGAGAATCAGGTTATTTCCATCAAAACTCTGTTTTGTGTTGTACAAAGAGCAGAGTTCTGGCAGTGCTTGGACCTGAAAGGCAACACTGCCAGAGAGACAATCTGGCAGCCAGTCTGCAATAAAAGCGTTAACCAAAGTCTGGGCTTGTGTTACCCCAAATCACTGCAAAAGCAGCAGGAAAGAACTGACTTCTGAGCTCAGAAGGCTGAGGATGCCCCAGCTGTAACTTCAGCTGTGAGGGCAACCACCCCTTGAAACTTTCAGCTTGCTCCATACCCCAATTCCTCCTGAACAGTAAACTAATGAGTGGCATAAAAGGTGCTGTTAATTAAAAGTTTATAAAATACCAAACCTTCTCCATGCTCGGGCTCAAGCCAGCAGTTCTGCAGGGCTTGGTTCAGGCTGCACAGCAGCCCAAAGCCCCTGGCAGCAGCAGTCAGACATTTGGGAAGAGGTTCAGCCAGTATTTAACCCACTGCTAAGAGAAGTTCCAATCTTGTTGAAATTTCTCAGACAGCTTGCTCCTGCTAAGAAACATTTGACATGACAGAGCTCTGTCAAACAGCTCAGAGGTTGTGGTTTCTGCCTAGAGGACCCAAGGCAGAGTTAAAAACTTGCAAGGAGCACTCCAGCTTGGTCAAATCAAAGAAGATGTAGTTATTCTACCTCAACAAAAGTAGTGCTGTGCAGGAACAGGCCCCAAATTCTCAAGTCCCAACAGAATTCCTACCACACAGAGCCTGTGTGTCTCTGGCAAATTAAAAGGTACCACCTATGTTTGCCATTAAGGCCTGCTTGGTACACCAAAAAAAACCCAACCCCAACCCAAAAAAACCCAACAACAAACAAACAAACAAACAAAACCCAAAAGAAACAAAAAACCCCCCAAACAAACCAAACCAAACCAAACCAACCAAACAAACAAACAACAAAAAAAACCCTGAAAAAACCAAAACAATACCCAACATGCTGGAGGAGCAGAATGTTCTGTTTTATAGAGCTAAAGCTTTCAGTATTAATTTCTGCCTTGATACAAATGAGGCAAGCAAATCGCATCCAAATCGAAATTCGTTTCTTTGCTGTTATGGTACATGGAACAGAGAAACTCATCAAAACTAGAGAAAAAAAGGGAGAAAAGGAGACCAAGTCACAGCATGTTGGCCACATCTCCCAGGCTCCTAGTTGCCGAATAATTAAGCAACAGAGTCTAGTTGTTATTGCCAAGTTTCTTCAAGTCTTCAAATGAAATCATTTCACCCTTACAAATTGCCTTTTATATGAAACCTTCGAGATGAGAATCTCCTCATTTCATGTAAAGCACCTGATGCTGCAGCAGTGACTGAGAGTTGCCAGCAAGCACTGCCATTACCCAGGCTGCATCCTTCACCTACACACCTAACTGGGAATTACAGCTTCAAAAGTGAAAAATCTGAAAGAACTCCAGCAAGGAAGGTGGGTAAATGTTCTGCAGTGTTTATTCTCATGAAAATTCAAAAAGGTTTCTTCAGTCCTCCATGGCTGGCTGTAGAGAAGACCACATATTAAATTAAACACACAGTGTGGGACATCCTCCTCTCATTTTGCCCCAAATCTGTGCACTGTATGGAGAACTTGCTTTGCAAGAAATGCTCTTGTTTAAATGGCTTGATAAATTGGATTCCTTTGATGCTGTTTGCTCTTGCCTTCCTTAATCTCTCCTAATCATAATGATTTTTTTTTGTCTGCAATGCATCTGACCTACTTCCACATTCCCCCCATCCTGCTGTTCTTTTCTGTCTATATTCTCTATGAACTATCTGTATTTTTCTCCCTTTTCCATTAAATCTATTAAAAAAAAAAAAAGGATCCTCGGGCAAATGAGGAGAGGTTGTGATTCTCACCAGCCAGTGAATGTGGGAAACCACATGCTCAGATTTTTCCCCTTTAACCAGTGCAGGCATCAACCTTTATCAGTTCCAAGATACTGTGAGTCTACATGGAATTTGTTGAACTATTTGAACCACAGGACTCTGATAGAGACCTACAAAATGCAAACAAATGCAGTTTTTTATCACTCCAGCAAAAAATTAATTTGGCAATTAAAGAAGCAACTTTGACACAGGGACAGAAGGAAAATAACTGGCTTTAAACAGTGGCAGGTGCATCACTTCAGATAAATTATACACCATCCATCCTGAATGCTGAAGGAATTGTTGAAGCAGAAGGATAGCCCAGGGATTAGGGTTTTAATAGAGAATTTAGAATTAGGGATTACAGTCCCTGCTCCACTCCAGCCGGCCTCTGCAGCTTTGCCATTTACAAGACAGGGTTAACAATTTTCCTCCTCTCTCAGTAATATTAAGAGACCAGAAATGCCAAATATTTTTAGGCTGTTAAGGCTAAATACAACCTAAAGTAAGTAAGTTTTTAATTGGATCTCCTGTAGTTTTGCATAGAGCTAAAGAGGCCCTGACCTGAGCAGGGAAACATTTCAACTCATGTAAATTCTGGCATAACCCAGGACAGAAGAGCAAAGCCTGTTTACATCCCCATCTCAGCAGTCAGATTAGTTTCTATGGATCCCAGAATGGTTTGAGTTGGAAAGGACCTTAAAGATCACCCAGTTCCATCCCCTGCCATGGGCAGGGACACCTTCCACTAGACCAGGGTTTCAAACCCCATCCAAACCCCATCCAACTTGGCCTTGAAAGTTACCTCTTTTTCTGTGTGTGTGTTTGTGTGTGTAGGTTTTTTTTTGGTATTTTTGTGTTTGTTTGTGGTTTGCTTTTTGGGGTTTTTTTGTCTAAAACTGAGATAGTGGTGCAACATCTGCCGTAAAGCCAAGGAAAGAGCAGCTGGTTGAATGTAAACCACTTCCAGGAGAGGTAGGTGCTGATGAGGACCAAAGTACTGCAGTGCAACCGAAAACAGCTTTTCAGCCCAAATATCAGTTTGTGATGTTGTCCCTTTTTGACACAGAATGTACCAGTAAAATATGACAGGGACTCAGTCTGAAGAAAACTGTGACAAAACAACTGTGAAGACCATGGGACAGTTATTTTTTCTGTTCAGACCTTAATAATTTTCCATTTTTTGCCTCCTCCACTCTTCCCTGGAGATCAGGAGAGGTTATTAGAAAAACAGCTTTTACATCAAGAAAGTAATTTCTTTCCTCCTTTCTGGCAAACTCTACTAGGAAACCATTCGCAGAGCTCTCACCTCCAGGTGCAAATTTGAGAGTCACCCCTGCTGCAGACTCTGCACCCTCCTGAACCAGTGATGCTCCAGCCTTCACTCCATGTTTGGAGTGTCTTGTGACCAAATAAATCAGTTTTCTAACTGCCTTGGGAACATGGCTACCTGGACTTACCTGTCTTTTGGGATGTCCATCCAGCTGAGTTCAGCAGGAGCCAGGCAGCTCCACTGGAGGTGTGGCTTGTGCTGTGAATACAAGGCAGTGAAGAACGATCAGGTAACTGGAAATATCATGTGTGTAATCACCAGGCAAAGTGTAGTCACTCAGTCCTGGAACTAATACTGGAAGATTTGGGAAAAGCAGTACAAAATCCCAGACAAAACTTGGGAAAAAATAATAATCAAGAGTCCTAATTTCCCTTGTGTGTGTCAATGCTTCCTAACCAATAGCTTCAGAAGCAGTGTTTGGTTTGCTGCAGCATGGGAGGGGGGAGAGAGAACCTGGGCCCGTGTTCAGAGAACAAAATGTTTGGAGCCAAGTGAGCAAAGACAAAAGGACAACATGAATCAAAGGTGCTTGTATCTGATCCAAGAGCACAAGGCAGTTGGAAAACAGCCTCCGAAGTAAATTGCAAGAAATGGCAGGTACTATTGTAGCCAGAGAGCTGAGAAAAAAAGATATTTCCTGAACAATAAACCAAGCAGCACTGCATAAAAGAAGAACTTAATTGAAAGGGACAACCATCCCCACTGCAGGCTTCCACCACCTTTAAAACTTTGTGACAAACCAACAAGACACCCTAATACTGCAGCATTCAAAGAGCTCTCATTTCACCAGAGAATCTGTGAAGTTATTTTCATGGATGCCAAGCCAAAGCACAGTGAGGACACATGACCACATTCACACAGTTCGTCTCTGGCAAACCCCAGCTGAATCTGGACCTCCCACAGTTCAGGCTCTCACTGCTGGACTCCCTTTTAACACACCACCCCCTCAACACATGCACACCTACAAAAAGGGGTGGGACCCTGGGCTCAATTTGTTTTTGTTACTAGAAACCCCGTGAACCAGCTCTCACTGAGAAAATGCAGAACCATGCACATGACTGCTCAAAATTCAGGGGAATAGGAAAAGACATAATTTTCTCTCCTGTCCTCAATACCTTACATTAAATGAATTTGCAGGGTGTAAACCCCACGATATCACATGCTCTGCCACTCTAACTAACAGTGTTTGCCCTCTTGTCAGACACCTGACAGAAGAGCTTCTTCATCCAAGAGCCTTCTGCTCGCACTGAGCATTCGATGCGTTAATTACAGCTCTCATTCCCATTGGCTATCTTGCACTTGTCAGAAGAACTGTGCAAAACTCGCCTATAAATGAGAAAAGAAAGTCTCCTAGATTAAGCAGGCTTAAAAAAAAATTTAAAGCAGCTCTTGAATGCAGTATATCTGCCTAATAGCTAATTATGCTGCTAAGTCAGGGAATCTGATGATAAAAAATATCAGCTATCCCCAGAAGACACACAATCTAATAAGCGTTCATTGCAAATCTAGCTCCTAAATCTGCTGCCCACTGAGCTAATGAGGAATGATTCAGTCAACCCCAGACATCTTTCCAATTTCACTCAAGTGTTGTGTGAGGCTGCTACAGACAGCACAACTGGGGAGGACAGAGAACACAAACCAGCCAGCCAGGAGGAGCTCCCTGCTCAATTCCTTCAGGACTGCAAGATGAGGAAGAAAGTAGGGCCATAATGAAGGCTTGGGGGCTACAATTGCCAGTAGGATTTCAGGCTTAATTTTTGGTTTGATATCACTGTGGAGAAGCACTGTGGTTTATGTCCAGCCCATTCACAGAACAGAGAGAGATTCTGAAGACTTTGCTGCTTGTTAGCAAATCTCCTCTCAGGGCAATCCTCATCCTAGTCCCCTGGTAGGTATTTTTATTTATTAATGCCACTGAATCATAGAATCCCAGAATGGTTTGGGTTGGAAGGGAGCTTAAAGCCCATCTCATTCCACCCTCTGCCATGGACAGGGACACCTTCACTATCCCAGGGTGCTCCAAGCCCCATCCAAGCTGGACTTGGACATCTCCAGGGCTTCAGGGGCAGCCACAGCTTCTCTGGGCAACCTGTGCCAGGGCCTCCCACCCTCACAGGGAACAATTTCTTCCTAATTCCTTATCTAACCCTGCCTTCCTCCATCTTAAAGCCATTCCCCTGAGTTCTATCCCTATATAACCTGCACCTCTCCTTGGAGAAGCAATACCTGGTGACCTTCCTTTATCTCTGAGCTGAGAACAAAGCTATTACCATATTACTTTCAAAAACTGATCAGCAGCTCCAGGGATAGAGCACCAGGCAACAAAACTCCCATCTATTAAATAAATTGGGATGTGCTTTTTGTTTTCTGACCTACATATTTAATCAACATATATTTTCAAGGGGCTGGTAACACATGGCTCTGCTCCAAGGACAGCCAGAGAGCTTCCATATCATAAATGAGCTCTAAAAAAGTGCCACAAGTGATGATGCAGCATTTTAAAACAAAATTGCAGATACAAGGAGGTGGGTGCACTTCTATTCACCTCCTAACAGAGGAGCCCGGGGGGTAAAAAAGTCTTACAACTCCTGAATGGGCATGTAAAGGATAATTTGGGGAACTGTCCTTGGAGGGGACATTTCTTATGCCTTTCTTGTTTGCTGCCCACGGGCCGAAGTGCCTGGCCCAGCTGTTATTCAGGATGCTCAGAGGGAGAGCAATCACATAAAAGCACTGCAGACTTGACCTCAGGCCGGTTCCTCTCCAGCATAAGTTCAATCAATCAATCAATCAGCCAAGGAACCTTTTAGCAAAATTCCCTGCTTATTTCTCATACTTCCTCTGTCCTACCTACTGCCCAAAGCCACCCTCAAATTCTCCCTTCCTTCCAGTGGCTTTTTTCCTCCAGGTTGTCCCTTCTGGCCCCAGAAGCTCTCTGGCTTTCTCTCCTCATTTGGGATTCTTGACCACCGCCCAAGGGGCGCAGGAGCCTCTGTTGGCTGCACACAAGTCTGGAACGCTCAATCTGCTGGTTCCAGCTCAATTCCTGCAGAAGTGCACTCTGGGTGAACTTTACTCATCCTGGAATTGCTATGCCCTGAAGGGTCAGAAAGTTGGGACATCTCAGCTCTGCTGTTGTTCTTGCTATATCTCTTGTGCTCAGTTCTTATCAACCTTTTGGTGCTCAGGACTTCTCTCTCTCCCATTCCAGAATTTCAGGGTGGCTAATACCAATATTCAGCAGTCTGACACACACCAGCAATAACCATCTTTTTTTCCCAGCATTGTAGTCCTGGTATCTGCCCGGCTCTCGAGCTCAATATAAACCTGAAACTGCAGAGCTGTTAAATTCAGTGTTCATGTCCTGAACTTTATATCTACTCTCTTCTAGCCCATTAATTCAGGTTAAACTTTGCCACCTTAACCTTTTTTTAATCTACAGATTAAGGTTTTTATACAGTACTATAAGTGAAATAATGTCTATACAAGTCTAAGAGAATTATGTGTTGAGGTCCAGCCTGCCTTTAAAAATAAGTGTGATTTCTGGTTTTTACTGCAGCAATGTGACAAATTGACTCCCAGCAAAAGAAAGGGTGAAGTTTTAGATCATTACTAAGTAATTCAGTAGGTTTTTGCTGTAAATTCTGTGAAGGTAAGTACTGAGCTTTGAGCAGTTCTAAAGGTTTCAGCTTTATAGTCCTGTGTCAACCTTTGTGAGGCCCAAAGGCAGGTACAGGGAGCCTGTGAGGGCTGAGAATAGGTGATACTCACTTTAAAAGACTTACATTTAGTTATAAGATTATTAAATTGCTACAGTATCACTTATTTACTTAAACAAATCACAACCCAGTATTTTGGGTTAATAAATGCAGTTTTCCTAAAAAACAAACAAACAAACAAACAAACAAACAAACAAACAAACAAACCCCAAACAAAAAACCACAAAAAACCCCACCAAAAAAACCCCCAAAAAACCACCAAAACAAAACAAAAAAACCACCAAACCAAAAAACGTAACCAAAAGTTGGTTGAGTGCTAGATTAATTAGTTTTGTTAAAGAATGTGCCCTAAAACATCAGCAGCCTTCCAGAGCTTTTCTGTCATTGTGTAAAGGTCACACAACATGGGCATGTTGCCACAAATATTTACACTTGTAAAATAAGTTTTGTGAAAGATGAGATGAATAGTTGAGCTGAAATGAGTGCCCTGCCCATGAAAACTGCCCTGAAGCAGCAAAACTTGTGGTGAAAAATTACCCAGCAACTAATTTGCAAGAGGAGGTTTCCCTTCCATCAGTTGATATCTGGGACACCCAAGCACTAGAAGATTTAAATACCTCTTCTAATAATAACTGAGTATATTTATAGATATTTGTAGATATTTTCATCCTCTGGATAAATATGCAACACTAATTCCTGTTTAGCACCAGTATCTTATGGCAGCAACTGCTGCTGATTGTAATTATGCAGTTGTCAGAAGTCAGGATCGACTTGGGCTTCCCCCAGCTCTGAGCTGAATGTAGGAAAATAAAAATCCTGCTCTTAGTTTTAAGTCTATAAAGACCAGAATTCTCAGTTTGTGCATTTGATGTAAGTAACCACCTTGAGGTTTTGGAGAGTTCACAGCCAAAGAAAAGAACTTGTTTCAGTTGTGGCTTTTTGTGGAAGGTTGGGGGGAGGGCAGGGGGCAAGTGGAATTTTTCCCCATTCTGTTGCTAAGCAACTAATGACCGGTCTTTAAGGGCCATCTACGCTCACAAAGGAGACAAAGCCTTTGGCTTTTCCAGGCAGGGGAACAAGAGATTTACAGGATTTGATAACAGGACACTCGCTCGCTGCTCTCGGAGAGAGAACAGTGGAGGAGACGTCTCTCTGTTTCTGGCTGGGACCGCAGGGAAGGAAAAGCCTGGCTCTGCACTAGGTTTTCTCTGCCTGCTAGGTGAGTCCTTGCTTTGGGGGGAAGGTCACGGGACTCCGATCCTCTCGTCCCCTCCGGGAGGGCATCTACCAGCCGCGCCGCCGCGGAGCGGGACCCCCTGCCTGCCACCACCCCGCGGCCTGCCTGCCGCTGCTCGGCACCCTGCCTGCCCCAACTGCGGAGTTTCCTGCCGCCTCCTCTGCTGGCTGGCCCCGGTGGGCTGACCCGGCTGCTCCATCTCCCGGCTCTGGGCTCTCTGCTGTGTCCCGTCCATCTGCGCTCCACCCAGCTCCAGCCGTCCGCCATTACACGTGTGGCACAGCTCCAACCACGCCACAGCGCCATCTGCAGCTTCCCGGGAGTCATCGCACCTGCCCTGCGGGTCTGGGAGCCCAACAGCGCCCCTACTGGCCGTGACCGTGACTGCACCAAACGGGAAAGTGCCTGACAGCTCAGGGACATTTGCCACCGAGTTTTTTTTTGTTTTGTTATTGTATTTTTTTTTTTAAATCTTGTTTACTGTTTTTATTACTGATTGTTTACCTCATTCTAGATACTAGTAAAAACTCTTATTCCTTTTCCCATACCTTTGCCTGAGAGCCCTTGATTCCAAACTTACAACAATTCGGAGGGAAGGGGGTTCACACTTTCTGCTCTAAGGAAGGTTCCCACCTTCCTTAGCAGACACCTGTCTATCAAACGAAGACAGATTTTGGCGCCCAACGTGGGGCACAAGGGCATAGAGAAAAAGGTGCAAAAGGAATAAAAGTTTCTAGGAGACCCATTTCTATTTTGCTGAACATAGAAACCTCTTTAAGTGACACCATGTGGTCTAGCATACCTTGGTTTGGCTGGCACATTCTCGTGGCCACGGTTTTCCCATTTGCAGCTCCCTATCTAAACATGGGTCCTATAACTAAGGCTTTGGTGGCTGTTATCCAGTTCTCACAATGGGTCAATAAGGTGAGGAATCTATGGATTTTCCAATTCCTTTGGACAGCGAGCACTTGGTTACAGGGCTTTAACACCGTGAGTACATGCTTTTGGAGTCTGTTTGGTAATGGTACCTTCTGTGAGGAGACAACACCAGGGGAAGATTTTTCTCAATCCTTCACCCATCTCTTTGGGCCTACCCTACCAGGGCTCAGAGGGTTCATATACTCTCTAAATACCAACGATGTCGTACAGTGGGTGGGGTTGCTGATAGGCCTGTTCAACTTTGCATTCCAAGTGAGAGGGGAAAAGATACGTCATGTGTTTAGGGAATATATTTCCTCAGCTGGTGGGAAGCCCTCTCCTTGCCCCACAGGGGAAGAGGTGGATGGTGCAGCAGCGGAACCCACAGATGTTACAACCGTCCAGGTTCCAGCTGACTCACAAGGGCAGTCACAGCTGGCAGCAGTTGCCCCTGTACAGCGGAGGAAGTATAAGACCAAATCAGTACGCCCAGTTGATGATGATGGGGACCCAGGGCCCTCACAACCAGCAGGGGAGCCTGGGCCTATAATCATCACCGAGTCCCTGTCGTATGACACTATCCGTAATCTGCACAATGACATTGTGCGGCGGAAGGGCGAGGCCTTCTCAACCTGGTTGCTTCGGGTTTGGGACCGCATGGGCCCAGGCATGCAGGTGGATGGTGGCGAGGCCAGGAATTTGGGAGCTGTGGCCCTGGACACGGGTGTTGAAAAGGTGTTCGTCAGGGAGGCAGGACTCATTTCTCTCTGGGAGAGGCTTTTAATGAGTGTAAGAGAGAGGTTTGTTCACAAAGACAGAACGCAGGAGAACTACCGTAGAGGGCCCTGGAAGACTGTTGAGGAAGCGATCCAACAGCTAAGAGAAGTAGCAGTACAGGAGGTGCTTTTTGGGAGGGACGGACAGCACGAAAATGATCCCGACAAGGTCAGGTGCACAGGGCAAATGTTGTGGAACCTGGCAAGTCTAGGGCCAACCCAATATGCCACCTACATTGCAATGATTAATCCTGATGACAACCGTGAGACAGTGGGGTCTGTAGCTGACAAGCTCAGGCATTATGCAAGTGTGATCAATGGCCCAATGCAGGCTCAGATCTCTGCTGTGGTGGAGGAGATGAGGGAGATGAGGAAGGAGATGAGGGAGGAGATGGAGGAGATGAAGAAAAACAGTGTAGCACCAGTGAGAGTCACAGGCCCCAACACCAGAGCCCGACGTCCCCCAGCTAGAGAGAGAGGGTACACCCCACGAGCTGAGTTGTGGTTCTTTCTGCATGACCATGGGGAAGACATGAAAAGGTGGGATGGGAAGCCCACCTCTGTCCTGGCAGAACGGGTGCGTCAGCTTAAGGAGGGCAACACTAGCCGAGGGGGTTCTGCCAGAGTCAAGGTAGCCTCAGCTTCCTGCAGCCGACCTGCTGAGTACAACAGAAGGGAAAGTGTTGTGTCAGATTCCCTTGACGGTGGAATGCATGCTCAGGGAGGGAATGATAACCAGGGCTAGAGGGGCCCTGCCTCTAGCCAGGTAGAGGCATGGGAAAACCGTGTCTTTTGGACTGTGTGGATTCAATGGCCTGGTACATCAGAGCCACAAAAATATGAAGCATTGGTTGATACAGGTGCGCAGTGTACCCTAATGCCATCGGGACATGTTGGGGCAGAACCCATTTCTATTGCTGGGGTAACAGGGGGATCACAAGAGTTGACGCTGGTGGAAGCCGAGGTGAGCCTGACTGGGAAGGAGTGGCAGAAACATCCCATCGTGACTGGTCCAAAGGCCCCGTGTATTCTGGGCATAGATTTCCTCCGGAATGGCTATTTCAAAGACCCGAAAGGACTCCGGTGGGCTTTTGGAATAGCTGCTGTTGAGGCAGAGGGTGTTAGGCAATTAAACACCTTGCCAGGACTATCAGAGAACCCTTCTGCAGTTGGACTCTTGAAGGAGGAGGAACAACGGGTACCAATTGCCACCTCGACAGTGCACCGCCAGCAGTATCGAACGAATCGAGATGCTGTGATTCCCATCCACAAGCTGATCCGTGAGCTGGAGAGCCAAGGGGTGGTCAGCAAGGCCCACTCACCCTTCAACAGCCCCATCTGGCCTGTGCGCAGATCTGATGGAGATTGGAGATTGACTGTGGACTATCGTGCCTTGAACGAGGTGACTCCACCGCTGAGCGCTGCCGTGCCAGACATGCTGGAGCTCCAGTATGAACTGGAGTCCAAAGCAGCAAAGTGGTACGCCACTATTGACATTGCAAATGCATTTTTCTCCATTCCTCTGGCAGCAGAGTGCAGGCCTCAGTTTGCTTTCACCTGGAGAGGCGTGCAGTACACCTGGAACCGACTGCCCCAGGGGTGGAAGCACAGTCCTACCATCTGCCATGGACTGATCCAGGCTGCACTGGAAAAGGGTGAGGCTCCGGAACATCTGCAGTACATCGATGACATCATTGTGTGGGGGGACACGGCAGAAGAAGTGTTTGAGAAAGGAGAGAAAATCATCCAGATTCTTCTGGAAGCTGGTCTTGCCATCAAAAGGAGCAAAGTCAAGGGGCCTGCCAAAGAGATCCAGTTCCTGGGGGTGAAGTGGCAAGATGGACGGCGTCAGATTCCCACCGAGGTCATCAATAAAATCACAGCGATGTCCCCACCAACCAACAAGAAGGAGACACAAGCTTTCCTAGGTGCCATAGGCTTCTGGAGGATGCACATCCCTGAGTACAGCCAGATTGTGAGCTCTCTCTACCTGGTGACACGCAAGAAGAATGATTTCCACTGGGGCCCTGAACAACAACAAGCCTTCGCCCAGATCAAGCAAGAGATCGCTCATGCGGTAGCCCTTGGCCCAGTCAGGACAGGACCAGAAGTAAAGAATGTGCTCTACTCTGCAGCCGGGGGCAATGGTCTGTCCTGAAGCCTTTGGCAGAAGGTGCCTGGTGAGACTCGAGGTCGTCCACTGGGATTCTGGAGCCGAAGCTACAGAGGGTCCGAAGCCAACTACACTCCCACAGAGAAGGAAATTCTGGCAGCCTATGAAGGTGTCCAAGCCGCTTCGGAAGTTATTGGCACGGAAGCACAACTTCTCCTCGCACCCCGACTACCAGTGCTGGGGTGGATGTTCAAGGGAAAGGTTCCCTCTACCCACCACGCCACCGATGCCACGTGGAGTAAATGGATTGCCCTCATCACGCAGTGCGCCCGTATTGGAAACCCGAATCGCCCTGGGATCTTGGAAATAATCACAAATTGGCCAGAAGGTGAAAACTTTGGCCTCACCGATGAAGAGGAGCAGGAACAGGTGACTCGTGCAGAGGAAGCTCCACTGTACAACCAACTGCCACAAGATGAAACACGCTACGCTCTCTTCACTGATGGTTCCTGTCGTATTGTGGGGGGGAACCGAAAATGGAAAGCAGCTGTATGGAGCCCCACACGGCAAGTCGCAGAGGCTACAGAAGGAGAAGGTGGATCAAGCCAACTCGCCGAACTCAAAGCCGTTCAGCTGGCCCTGGACATTGCTGAAAGAGAGAAGTGGCCAAAGCTATACCTGTACACCGATTCATGGATGGTAGCCAATGCTCTGTGGGGTTGGTTGGAAAGGTGGAAAAAGGCCAACTGGCAACGTAGAGGAAGACCAATCTGGGCTGCTGATGAATGGCGAGACATTGCCACTCGGGTAGAGAAGCTACCTGTGAAAGTTCATCATGTGGATGCCCATGACCCCAAGAGCCGAGCTAATGAAGAACACCGAAACAATGAACAGGTAGATCAAGCTGCAAAAATAAAGGTGTCACAGGTAGATTTAGATTGGCAGCACAAAGGAGAGTTGTTCCTAGCCCGATGGGCCCATGATGCCTCAGGCCATCAGGGCAGAGATGACACCTATAAGTGGGCACGAGACCGAGGGGTGGATCTAACCATGGACTGTATCTCTCAGGTGATCCATAACTGTGAGACATGCGCTGCCATCAAGCAAGCCAAGCGGGTGAAACCCCTGTGGTATGGGGGAAGGTGGTCCAAATACAAGTATGGTGAGGCCTGGCAGATCGATTACATCACACTGCCTCAAACCCGCCACGGCAAGCGCTACGTACTCACAATGGTAGAAGCCACCACGGGGTGGCTGGAGACCTACCCTGTGCCTCATGCCACTGCCCGCAACACCATCCTGGGCCTTGAAAGGCAAGTCCTTTGGAGGCATGGTACCCCTGAGAGAATTGAGTCGGACAATGGGACTCATTTCAAAAATAGCCTCGTAAACACCTGGGCTAGGGAACATGGCATCGAGTGGGTGTACCACATTCCTTGTCATGCACCTGCTGCTGGTAAAGTAGAGCGATGCAACGGCCTGCTCAAAACCACCTTAAAGGCTCTAGGTGGAGGGACTTTCAAAAATTGGGAACACCATCTAGCCAAGGCCACCTGGCTAGTTAACACCCGAGGCTCCACCAACAGGGCTGGCCCTGTCCAATCTGAACCCTTGCAAACAGCAGACGGGGATAAGGTTCCAGTGGTGCAAATGAGAGGCATGCTGGGAAAAACTGTTTGGATTAATTCCGCCTTGAGCAAAGATAGACCCAATCGTGGGGTTGTCTTTGCTCAAGGACCAGGGTGTACCTGGTGGGTGATGCAAGAGGATGGAGAGACACGATGCATACCTCAGGGGGACCTCAGTTGGGGTTGAACTGCCCATAACACTGTGCCTGTATGCATATCTGTATGTATATAATCAGAGTAATGCTTGTATGTATATAGTTTAACAGTTTAAGTTCAATGTAATATGTTGGAATGGAAAAAATTCGGGGTGGATAATGTGGAAGGTTGGGGGGAGGGCAGGGGGCAAGTGGAATTTTTCCCCATTCTGTTGCTAAGCAACTAATGACCGGTCTTTAAGGGCCATCTACGCTCACAAAGGAGACAAAGCCTTTGGCTTTTCCAGGCAGGGGAACAAGAGATTTACAGGATTTGATAACAGGACACTCGCTCGCTGCTCTCGGAGAGAGAACAGTGGAGGAGACGTCTCTCTGTTTCTGGCTGGGACCGCAGGGAAGGAAAAGCCTGGCTCTGCACTAGGTTTTCTCTGCCTGCTAGGTGAGTCCTTGCTTTGGGGGGAAGGTCACGGGACTCCGATCCTCTCGTCCCCTCCGGGAGGGCATCTACCAGCCGCGCCGCCGCGGAGCGGGACCCCCTGCCTGCCACCACCCCGCGGCCTGCCTGCCGCTGCTCGGCACCCTGCCTGCCCCAACTGCGGAGTTTCCTGCCGCCTCCTCTGCTGGCTGGCCCCGGTGGGCTGACCCGGCTGCTCCATCTCCCGGCTCTGGGCTCTCTGCTGTGTCCCGTCCATCTGCGCTCCACCCGGCTCCAGCCGTCCGCCATTACACGTGTGGCACAGCTCCAACCACGCCACAGCGCCATCTGCAGCTTCCCGGGAGTCATCGCACCTGCCCTGCGGGTCTGGGAGCCCAACAGCGCCCCTGCTGGCCGTGACCGTGACTGCACCAAACGGGAAAGTGCCTGACAGCTCAGGGACATTTGCCACCGAGTTTTTTTTTGTTTTGTTATTGTATTTTTTTTTTTAAATCTTGTTTACTGTTTTTATTACTGATTGTTTACCTCATTCTAGATACTAGTAAAAACTCTTATTCCTTTTCCCATACCTTTGCCTGAGAGCCCTTGATTCCAAACTTACAATAATTCGGAGGGAAGGGGGTTCACACTTTCTGCTCTAAGGAAGGTTCCCACCTTCCTTAGCAGACACCTGTCTATCAAACGAAGACACTTTTCTTACTGTGACTGCTGGGAATTTTTATCCACCCCTGAACTTCACAGTAGATTTGTTAACAAGAAAAAAATATTAACAAAAGCTTGAAAAATAATCACCCCTCTTTCCTTAGATGTGGGATCAGTTCCCTGAAACAACAACAGAACAGCAGAAGAGCTGCCTCAGCGCTCGATTCTAAGGTAGATGAAGATTTCACCAAAAGTTTCACTGATTTCCCCATGCTGATTAGCCAACCCAAACACCACAGTGCAGGGGTGAGCTCCAACCACACAGGGATTACACGATGATCAGATGAAGTGCTCCAGTTCAGGAAAGAAATAAATGGAAGATAAATATGGGACACAGCAAAATAATGAGGTCTGGCTCCATCCTGCTTGCTTGTGAGCCCTCTTGACAGTACAGACTTTGTTACTCATTTCACTAGTTCCTCCCCAAAATACAACTCTCTTGGATCTGACTATGTCTGAAGTGCATGTGGGGGGAAAAAACATCCACGGATTTCCATAAGCCAGAGCCTGCCAAGCATCTGCATTGTGTGTGACATGTTCGCATTTGACAGCTCCGTCAGGCTCTCCTGGAGGCTCCTCAAATGCCATCCATCCATCCCAGCTCCAGAGAGCAGCTCTGCTTCTGCCAGCAGGAACCAGAGGCCATTTCTGGCACCTGCTCTGTGCAGCCCCTCACTTCCCCTCCTTTCACTTGCCATTCTTGCAGGAATGGAACTCAGTGGGTGTGACTGGGAAGGCAGAGTTCAGATCTCATCCCAGTTCCAACCCTGACAGCCGTCACTTTGTTTTAAGCTCTCCCCATCTCAGCAGTTCACCTCCAGGTTCCTTCCTGTGATGGTTTCAGGCCCCGATCTAAGTCATCCTGCAACTTCTTACAATTTTTCCAAATTAAAGAGCCTCTAGACTTCATCCCATTTGCTCAGGATTACAGCAGTCCAACTTGAAGCTGAGCCATCTCCAACATTTGGTTATAAGGAAATGCCACAATTATTACCATTACAAAAACTGGGTGTTACAGCTCCTGCATCAGGGGTTAAACCACTCTCTATTAGAGATGGAGAAAATCTTAAGGTTCAAAGTGCAAGGTTCAGTACACTTCTCACAGGATACTTTCCCAGCTTGTGCATCTAAACCTCAGACCTGCTCCAATCTGCCACATCCACTCACTCCAGGCAATGGAGAGACAGGAATAGTAACACGTAGCTCTGGCCACACACAGTCATAAATATATAAATTATTACACAACAGAATTTGCATGAAATATGGTGGGGGGCAGCACTGAATCAGTATGTGAAAACAAGGCAGGGGCTGACTTCCTCTGCACCTGTGATCTCCATCTGACAGTGCTTGGATATCCTTTTCCAGCTGCATTCCAGGGCCTTGCTGGGTTTCCCTCCACCCAGTATCTTTACTCCCTCTGTGGTGTACACAATGTTTTACATTCATGTTCTTTCTCAGCGCTTTCCTAACAGGGTGTGTGTAACACCAGTGTGTCCTAATTCACACCTACTTCCCAAACCCAGGGTCAGCTCTTCACAGAAAAGATATCCAAGCGTCAAGTTACTAAACAGAGGTTTTGAGCACTCCTTCAGTGAGTCACAGAGGTGCACAAGTGCTAAGCCTTGCAGGGCCCTGCTTCCCTAACTCCTCTCAGACTCTGCTGTCATTACCAGAGCAAGCTGTGCCAGTTCTCCACCCATGCCAGTGCCTGCAACTGCCTGCAAAACTGGCAGTACAAACCCGGCCCACAGCTGGGGGGTCTGTCCCAGGTTATACCAATGGAATTGCAAGTCTGCAACCTCTGAGAAAATTCGGCACAAGTGGCTCAAGGAGAGAAATTGTGCGAATAAGTTGTAACACATTCCCACTTCCCTGTGCACCATGGTCACCAACTGGAATGTACTCACCCGAAGTCTACTTTGGGAGAAACAGCCTGTGATTGACCCAGCGAGTCACTTGATTTCACAGATGCTGCATGGCAGGGTAGCTCCAGGAGCATTTGTGAGACTATGAAGGGAGGATTAAAGAGCAAGAAGTCAAAAGAGCAGTTTTACTCTGTCCCAAGCACAGCATCACATTTGCACGCAAGGAGAAGCCCGACTGGAAGAATTCCATTCGGCAGCCTGGGCACTTATCTGGGTGGATTTGACTATCAAAGAGACAGGCTGGAAGAGAAAGCAATATTCTGCTCTGCTTGTATTTATACACAGCTGAACTTTACATATGCACAGTCCCAGAGACTGAGTGCACACTAAGAGTATTTTGTAAACTTTGAGAGGTTCCAGGCTTTAAAAATCAATTTATTCAGTTACATTTCCAATCGTTCTCATTGCCTCATATCACCAAACACAATATTCTCCACAAGGATGACAAAATAGTAATAATTATAAAAGGGTGGAAAAATGTCCAATTCTTGGGGTAAAAGCTACAGAATATTGCAAATTTACACTGTTGATTGCAAGCATTTTGAGTATTCAGAGACTATTTCAGCCAAACCAATTCAGAGGATGGTGATTTTTTGCTAAATAATCTAAATGAATGGTTCATTAAAAATCTGATCTCAGTTATTCTGAATGCTTATCTTTGTGAGTCCAGAAGTCACTTGCATTCACAGAGCTCTGTGTGTACAAAAATGTGCCCAGCTAAAGGGTCTGTACCAATGACGCTTTTGAATTTGGCTGCTGTTTTACCTTGGGGAGTCTTCCCCACCAGGAGTTTTTAACCCTAAACACCATCTCGGAGTTACTGGACTCTGTTTCTAACCATGCACAAGACACACATCAGCATCACACCTGACAGGCCCATTGTTTAGCTATCTTCCTGTTTGCTTCTAGAAAACATCATGCAACAGCAACAACCTGTGGCACCATCAGTGACAAGTGCTCATGGCTCAGTCCCTGGTTGTAGGAGGTACAAAAACCAGTCACAGACTGATATCTCTCATTTTATGGACACCACACCCTTTCCTTTTCCAAGGATAAGCAGCTTTAATAATATAGACATGCTGTTTGGTTTGTCCTGCATGAGTCAAGGGGATTCTCATATTTAAAACCAAAAAATATTCTAGCCATAAATTACTGCAGGGAAAAAGAATCCACTGTATCTGCTGACTATGAGTTGAGATGTCTGAAGACAAACCACTGGGGAATGGAGCACAGCCTGTCACAGAGTGACCAGCTGAGCAATGAGCCAGACAGAGTCAATATATCCATTGTCAGGGAAAGATATATTTATTCTCTGAAAACATGAGTTGGAATATTGGTAATGACAGAGCCTTTGTCTCTCCTCCTGCAGAGTCCTCTCAAACATGCCAAATTTGCTACTGAAATTACTTGGATGAAATCTCTTGCTCTTATCATTAATATCTACTTTTGGGAAAGAGTCTGGCTTCAGTTGTCAACAACAGTGTGCCTGGTGGCTTCAAGAGAGGCAAGATTTCACACTTGATGTCCCAATCCTAACTGAATCACTCGTTTTTCCGGCAGGAATGAAGATTACCTCAAAACTGAAGTTAATGAAAGTAGTCATATTCTTATGAACACACTTTTTTCTTGATGGCAAAATCATTGTAAGGATTCTGATAAGCCAGCTCATGTCTCTGCAGTGATTATCGAGGAGCCCCAGCCCAAATTCAGTGCCCCTAGCAAAAGCTGCCACAACCCTGCTCCAGAAAGGACTTGCCTTTCTCCCCAGGTTATTCATATCCCCAAGACTCATCCTCTGAAGGTGACAGGAATTGCCCCACTGTCTCCCAAAGCTGGCATGAGCCATGACTAATGCTTGTGCTGTGCCCTGAAACACCGGGATGAAAGGAGGAAAGGCGCGATGGAAATGCAAAGCAGCTTTCAGGAACAGAAATACTGTCTTCCACTCTTCCCTTCCCTACCCTTTATCCTTTCACATGTCTTCGTTGTGGTCCCAGCTTATTTTGTAAACAGAACCTAGTACTGTTTGCCATCAGGATCTTCTCAGAACAAACATACCAAGCTCAGAGGAAGTCTCCAAATGCAACTGATTTCTTAAATATTTATCATTTCACTCCAAGAAAAATATTTGAGAGAAGAAGAACATGAAGTAAAGGAAGCAAAGATACAGTTATCTCACATCAACATCTTCTCAATGCACAGCCAGGCCAGCTGATGTAAACCAGAACCAAATTCCATACCAGCTAGTACAGAGCTGCTCTCTGGAGCTTCTCTCAGCAGAGGCATCTGCCATTGACATCCCCAGGCAGAAACGCCACCCCCAAAACCCCAACAATTTCAAGCCAGGCAAAATCCCCTTCAGTTTCCCTCACCTTCTTCCTGAGTGGAAGAAAAATATAGCAGATAAAGAAAACCATTTTGGATTTTGTGGATCAAAAATCCTCATTCATGAGGAAAAAAAAAAAATTGTACCCTTGCTAAAAAATAGATACGCCCCAGCTTTTAAAAGCTGAAACCAAGAAACCAGACCTGGAGGAACTGATGCCTGGTCATATCCCTTCCTCTCATCATCAGGGGAAGTTTTTTTCCTGGATGTCCTGGCTAACTTGCTGATGAGGTGATGAGGGCCAAGTGACCTTCAGACCCATGGAAAGAGCAGACAGGCCCTGTGGACACACAGCAGTAACCTATAACTGGCAAGGGCTGAAGCAGTTCAGATCAGTCCTTTCCTGTTTGGGAGAGATGGATACCAGGGCTCTGTGCTGGTGAAGCATTTCCTGGCATCCCCAAGAGCCATTAAAGTTTTCCAGAAAATTAGCAAGACCAAGAGCTGACAAGAAACAGAAAGTTTGAGAAGGGGGAGGGATAAACATCCTCCCCTTATTTATTTATCTTTTCAAGCAAAGATGTTCAGACACGAAAGTGAGGCAGTGAGCTTCAAATCACAAGGCACAGCTTGGTGGGAGGCAGATAAATGGAAATGCAGGCGGGATCCTCAGCACTGAGTCAAGACCTTTCTTTGATCTCCAGTTTTCCCAAGCCGCATTCCCACATGCAGCCCACCATTTGTTTTTAGTTAGGCATCATGAAAAATGCTCTGCTCAGGAAGAGCAAGAAACAGGTCTTGCAAAAATTGTGCAGCAATAGCCAGTCAAAATAAGAAAGAGTCAAAACCACAAAAGTGAGATGATGGCATTTGTTACAGAGAGAAAGGCTCAGCTGCTTGGGGATGCTCCAGGTATCTCTCCTTCAGGAATTTGAAAGTTACCCAAAACAGGGAAGGATAGATAGGGATCACCTCCTTGCACTTTACTGAATCCTCTCTCCTAAATACGGAGCCAACAAACTGCTTCTGGCATCCTGAGGTTTATCAGCAGTGAGCCATGCAGGGACTGTCCTGCCTCATCCTAATGCACTTCTCAGGTTTGACAGGACCAGAGTTATAGACAGCACAATACATCACATCATTTTGCCTTGTCATCACTGTAATTTGTTTATTTTCTGCCACCTTTTTTGTTTATTAGCCCACATAATTATGCTCTTCGCTGTTTTAGAGACTACTGCGCAACATCTTCATGATTTGCTGTCTCTTTACCCGTGGAGACCCAGCCCCAGCCATGTTCTTAACTCCAGTTTTGTTTGTTGGCATCTGGCACAGCATATGCTGACACGGAGCAGTTCACATGTCTCAGAGCTATTGTTCCAGACTCTGCACATTTACAGTTATCATCAGTTATTCACAACAGGCTCTGAAAATTTTCATCACAACAACTAGAAATTCTTCAAATCCTTTAAATTAAAGCTCACGAGTTGGAATTTCTGCATGCCTAGGCTTGCCTTTCTTAGTCATCCAATACATTAGCAAACAGTGGTATAATTTATCCAAACACTCTGGGTAGCTGGTATCACCACAGCCCTAATGTAGATTTATATACTGCATTCACAGATGGAACAAAAACCAGAATGCATCAAATCCAGCTTGTGAAACAGTTTCAACTATGCCTCTCATTTAGAATATTTCTGAAAATGTATCAAGTGGGCCATTTCATATTTGCTTTTGCAATGCAAATGTGGTGAAGCCCAGGCACACCCCACACATGGCTCTCTGTGAATCCCAGGTGCATGATCCACACCCCCACTCTGTGTTCCTCACCCGTGGCCCTGGGCCCTGGCCAAAGGCAGGGAGTGCTCCCAGGATAACTGCCTGGCAGTGCCGCTGCTGGAGGAGTAAACAACACCAGCAATCAGACTGGTAACCTCTGTGGCCACCAAATCCCATAATTATCAGGGAGGCGTTTCCACATGTCCTACTGACAGCAAGGTCGGGTTATGTGTTCCTGGCCGTGCTAATGAAACAGTAAAGCACATAAAGCACATTATGAAATGGTTTAGGGTCAGTCATTAAAGCCCAACACAGAGAGTAATGGCTCTATCCAAAAGATTCTCTACTAAAGCACTGCAGGTCCTCGTGTTCACAGAGGCACTTATCTGGAGGAAGGAGTTTGTGGTTAACACTTAAACTCACTTAGAAGTGTGAATTAACATTTACTAATAAAGCAACATTGTTTCATACAGGTTTAATACATTTGAAGGTCAACTGGAGGGGAACGTTTTGCATCGTGAACAGGGTGTGCAAGTGGCCTGTCCACAGATAAACATGTCTGTGACTGCAGTAAAACACCTTTCTTGGTCTTGCACTACCCCAGTGAGGTGGGAGGGCCCTGGTACATCCCTCCTGGCTGGGACCCCCCTTGGAGGGGGTGTGTGAATAGGCACAGTGAAAAACACCCAAACAAACTTCAGAGCATCTTTGGTGAGTTTTTGCATACCCAGACATTCAAAACCCATCCTGGACATGTTCCTGTGTCACCTGCTCTAGGTGACCCTACCTTGGCGGGGGAGTTGGACCAGCTGATCTCCAAAGGTCCCTTCCAACCCGACCATCCTGTGACAGGAGAAGCCCTGGACTCACCACAGCACACACAGAGCCACCACAGGCCCTGCCAGCTCCATCCCTCCTGCTGCCTCTGGACCAGCCCCAGCACCTTGCACATCCCTCAACCACAAATGTACCTCATCAATGTGCATAAACATATAGAGGGGTGCTAAGAAGATGGACCAGGCTATGCTCCGTGGTACACAACAATAGGACAACAGGAACAGGCAGGAACTGCCTGCATGGGAAGATCCAGCTGAACATGAAGAACTTCTTCCCTGTGCAGTGACCAAGCACTGAACAGATTGTCCAGAGAGGGTGTGGAGTGTCCCTCACTGGAGATTCCAGACCCATCCGGATGCAATCCTGTGCTCTGTGATCTGGGATGGCCCTGCTGGAGCAGGGAGCTGGGACCTGGTGACCCTCTGTGGTCCCTTCCAGCCTGACACATCCTGGGATTCTGTGAAATAATCCCAGTACCTTCACGCCCCAGTTCAACCCTCACACGGACACCCCCCACCCCCATCGTGGCCCCAAACCCCTAGCATACCTAGCAGTGCTTTCCCACACGAAGGGGAAACATTTCCCTGTGCCCAGACCCACCTCTTCCCCATCACCTACAGCCCAGGTTTGGTGTCTTTGGTCCTGGAATCCCAGAGTCATTTTGGTTGGAAAAGACCTCCGAGACCATCGAGTCAACCCTGTGACCGATCCCCACCTTGTCACCAGCCCAGAGCACTTCCAGTCATTCTTTGGACACCTCCAGGGATGGGGACTTCACCACCTCTCTGGACAGCCCCTTTCCAATATCTAATTACCCCTTCTGTGAAGAAATTCCTCCTGATGCCGAACCTAAACCTTCTCTGGTGAAGCTTGAGTGTATATCCTCTATCCTGTCGCTGTTCCCTGGGGACAGAGCTCGACCCTCAGCAGGCTACAGCCTCCTGCCAGGGAGTGGTAGAAAGGGACACGCTCCCCTGCTAGCCCGAGCCGGCACCCCGAGCTCCCTCCTCCGTCTCCCTCACAGCCACCCCGACACTGCGCCGTCCTCCAGCGCCGCCATCCCGGGCACGCATCCCTCCCTTCCTCCATTCACTCCTCCCTCCATTCCTTCCTCCCTCCATCCCTCCCTCCCTCCCTCCCTTTATCCCTCTCTCCATCCCTCCCTCGGCCACCGCCTCCCGCCCGCCCTTCCCGGCGTCGGGGCGGAGCCGGCGGCAGCAGCACCGCGCATGGGCCCCGTCGCCCGTCGCTGAGCCCGAGCGGGAGCGGGGGGCGTGTGCCGGACGCGGATCCCCTCGGCGGGCCCTGCTCGGCCCTTCCCGGCGGCTCCTCCTCACCTGCGGCGGCCGCGGCTATGGCGCTGCGGGCGGCGGGACGGGGCTGCTGAGCGGCGGTCGGGGCGCGGCCCCCGCGGTGGCGGAGCGAGGTGAGCGCAGCCAGCGGAGGGGAGGACTGAGGGGATAGGTCGGGATGACACCGCCGGTCACGATAGTGTCGCGATAGTGTCGCGACAGCACCCTGCAGGTCGTGAGGGCGGCGCTGGGGGTGGGTGATGGGGCGCGCGCCACGGCCGCTGCCGCCATGGGCGGGAGGGAAACAGGGGAAAAAAACCCGAATAAAAGCCCTCGCGGGTCTGTCGTGGCGGGATTTTGTTCGTCCCGGGGCTCCCTCCCGCTCCCTCCTCCCTTCCCGGCCTTGGAGCTCCGCGCGTGCCGCGGGGGTCTCTCAGGTGGATGGATTCGCGTGCGGCCGGGGAGCAGGCGATGGCAAGGAGGGACAATGGGGATTTTAGCCCGTGCGTGCCATCCCCGCGTGGGGCTCGGCGTGGGGACGCGGCTTTGTGCCGGCTCCATTGTCTTGCTGCCCTTTGTGGGGCTGCTGCGGGCACGCAGGGCTCGTGTCCGGGGACAGCCCTGCCCAGGGACTGTGTGACACGGAGCGGCGCCCAACAGGTGCTGCGTGTGCTCACGGCTGTGGTTTATCAGAATGATCTCGGTGAGCTTCCCGCCCAGCTGCAGTGGGAGGTGAGCGGTGCATGCCGGAGTGAGGTTTGTAGGGAAGGATCCATAACGCGTCTGGACTCCGAGTGAGCAGTGGCAGCTTGGGAAAAAGGTAAATGAACCTTTGAAACTCGCAGAACCTACGGTTCTGTTTTCCTTCTGCAAACCGTGTGTCCCATCTTGTTATCCCTTGGGGAATTGTCTCCTACGGCAAACAGTTGCTCCAGACCTGACCAAGGGCTGCTGGATTGTACAAAGGTGATGGGAACGAGTAAATATTTGTTCCTTCTCTGTCCTTTCCACATGAGACTGTGCAGAAAACAGCACTTTGGACAGAGGCTTGGACAGCCTTTGTGGGTGTTGGGTGCCCAGTTTGTTGTGTTGGTTGGTCCTGCCACTGGGAAGAATGCAATCGAGAGGAATAGGTGGAAAGGCAAGATGGTAGAAGCTTAAAATATGCCATTTAATTTCAAGAAACAGCTGTAAGTGTGCAATCCAAAGGTGCCCAGACACTCTTCTTTGAAATGAACAGAATGAGTTGGTTTCCAAGACTCTTAAATCTGTTTCAAGTGTTTGAGGTTGGAGCTTCTGCAGAATAGGGACAAATATCTTGCGTGTGCTTCTTAAGAACCATGCAGTTTCTTTCCCACTGCACAGATATCTTCTCATTGTAAAATCAGGTTAGCCTTGAGTGAGCAACTTATTTTGACTGGCAAGTAAAATATTACATACTCTTCATGATAAAAGAGCAGTAAATAGTTCTTGTGCTTGGCCTGGTTTGTTTTCATGAAACTTACTGGAGCCTTACCGGGGTGCGTGCATGTGGAGCTGATGGGTTTGTAGTGTTTGAACACACTGGAGCCAGCTGCAAGAATCAAAATTTTAGTCATTTGGGAGCATATGGTGGTAGAGATAATAAAATGGGGGAAAATGGGGTCAGTCTGGCAAAATGCAAAACGTGTTATTTAGGGAAACAGAACTGAAAGTGTTACTGTGGTATTAATGCCATGTATAATGCACAGAAGAAATATTAGTGCATTGCCAGAAGCAAATGATTGGCCAGTCTTTCATCTTTAGGTCTTAATCTGGGATTTTTTTTTTTTAAAGTGCTCTTTGTTTCTTCAAAAACTTGATAAATACCTCTGAGGAAAGCCAGCAGAAATATCATCGGGGAATTGTTTTAGTTTTTGGGTTTTATGTCCAGTTTGCAGCTGGATGTTGCAGTGGTTTTGTGCCACTTGCTGCTGGTGGATTGTGAAAAATCAGAATCACAGCCCTTAATAATCTGTTTTCGGGAATGCGAAGTGTGAGGAATGATGATGATCATGTTGAATTTAAGGGGGATGATTGAGAAGATCCCAGAGTGAGTGGAGGAAATGCAGCAAAAAAAAGGGAATAGTGCTACTCTGGCCATTTTCCTCTGGGCTTCAGTTTCTTTTGTGAACTTCTGAAAAGGAGGTGTCATTTTGCTGTTTGAATGCATTGTTTTGCATGTAGTGTCAGACGACATTATGGGGATGATTCCAGTCAGCTTCCCCCATTTCAAAACAAACACGTCAAATACCGTTATATGTTTACACAAAAGCTCAGTACATTTTTGCAGAAGCCCAAAATCCATATTTCCAAAAATATATTATGTTTTTCATACTTTATTATGGCTAGAATAGTTTGTGTAGGAGAGGACAATTGGGATGGGTTCCCTTAGCCTTAGTGAACTGCTCTCCACCAAGAAGAGGAAGATGCTGGCCTTTTCATGAACTGGGATATTATTTTCATTTGTACTTCCTCAAAATATTCTTATCCTTGCAGTAGTTCTGATTCCAGCGGCTGTGACCAAGGTAAGAGCTATTGTCTCACAGCTGCTGCCTGGTGCCAGGGCAAGGACACAAAGGGAAGAAGATGTAGGTAAATTTGTAAATTTTGGCTGCAGAACCGAATTGGTCCCGTGGTACTGTGAGCATGGGTGGCCTCTGCCCGGTGTGGTGTCCCCTGGGCCAGGTCCTCTCCCAGCTGTGCTGCTCACCTGCAGCTCTGGTCTGGTTCCAGCCTGCCCTGTGCAGCAGCAGCGTTGTGTACCAGCAAGGCTGGTGAGCCTGCTGCTTGTATGGGTTTGATATGAGCCAGGTATGGCTGAGCTGAGAAGGATCCTGACAGAGCCATTCTTTCCCACCAGACTTGTGCAGGAATTTGAACTTGAGCACATTGGGAGGCTGTGCTTCCAGCAGTGGAAGTTTTTCTGTGTCTCTGTTCGGCTCTGGTAGCTGCCCTTGGGATATCTGATACTGCAATAAAAGAGAAACAAATTGCAGTGTTTATCAACTTTTAAAGTACATAACTGCTTTCCTTGGAAAAATAAGTCATTTTGGTATCTGGGGTGAAGCAGGTCAACAAGTCTGGGCAGTCGGAGCATGTGGATTTTCCCAGTCATTTCTATTCTTATGCTAATCCTTTGAGCAGGCTGGCTGAGCTCTGTTGGAGAGGAGGGGTGTGCACACCGAGGACACTACAGAGAAGCCTTTTTTGGTACTTATTGTGATGCAGATTAGGTTTTCTAGCCAACCAGAATTGGGAGAATCGGTAACCCGAGGATGTGATGCTGCGGGTCAGGAGTCATTTAGCAATTCTCACCCGGTTTGGTTGAAACCGTTTCATTTCAGTATTAATTTTATGGGTTTTTGTTTGTTTATTGTAGGTTTTATTTTTGTAAATCCGTGTTGTACCTGAAAACTTACTGTTATCTTTGCTGCTGAACAATTAAAGTTGGAAAACTTCAGTTTCCAATTTTTAATTATTGTGTTGGGTAAGAAGTGTGGGAAGGCAGCAAAACTGAGCTGCTCATTTGAATCCTTGTTCTGTTTCTGTAGGTGCCTGGCTGTGTCTGCAAGCCCTCAATTCCTGCTGTGTAAAAGATTTTAGATATATGGATTATTGAGTAGTCTGTGCATGTTCCTAGGGAGGTGTGTGTGCGCCATTTGAAACCAGGTAAAAGATGTAAGTCTCACTCACAAGATTTACTTGTTGTATATTTGTTTTCTAAGATTGTTTTAAAAATATGAAGTAATGGAGAAGTCTGAGGGTGATGCTCCAAGTTAGGATTTTGTTGCATAGAGCAGGACACTGCAGCTGTTTGTGGTATCTCTCCTGTGGGGTTTCTGCAGTACGCAGTGCTGGGGCTGTTAAGCACATTAAGAAGTCTCTGGATGTTTATTTCAGTGGTGTTTTGTGGTGCTGGGGTCTGTGCTCGCTGCAGTAGATCCGCTTATCCATATTTGTGTGTAGTGTTGGATTCTTTGGAAGTGTGCGAAATAATTAAAAACCACCCTTTAAACTATTTAGTAAATTGGATTTGCTTTACCAGCAGTGGGACAGGAAGTTAATCATGTTTAAGCTGATGTTGACTTTTCCAATCTGATTTTCCCTGGGAAGAAACTTTACCTACCTAGTTGTTAAATGCACAGTTAATTACCCACTGATTGGTTAAGCTGATAAACCAATGCTACCAGGTTTACTGTAATCAGGTTGGTAAATGTGCCATGTATGTGCTTCCTCATGCTATTGTCTTGCTTTATGATTAAACCCCGTGTTAATTCTCCTCATGCTCATGATTTGAATGTAGTTAGTATTGTCAGGTGATGATTGACACCGAAGTTCCCATTCACAGGATGTTCTTGCTCTGTGCTTAGTTACACATATGTAGCTCTGGAGTTCATAGTGTCATCTCTGAATATTCTATGAGAATATGGCTCAGCAGCTTTTAACCCATAGTTTAGAAAATAAAATACATCTCCACTTTTTAAAATCATTGTTTTAAGCACCTTTATTTTCTTTCAGTCTTGTTTCTGTAGCTACATTGCAACATTTTTGAGTGTGTCCTGACGTGGTATGAGATCACTGAAGCAATAGTTGTGCATCAGTTACTGCTCAATGAATCATTCACCCTCTGTCATCTGAGTTCCTTTTGGTGAAGCAGCTGCAGTTGCTGCCCCTCCATCCCATCCCTTCGTGTGCCCAGGGCTTTTGCCTGCCCACGTCTCAGTACTGATGTTTGTGGGTAGAAAGCATTGATCTTTAGTGTATCCATTATAACTCTTTAAGAATCAGAGGAACTGGAGTTTCTCCAATTTCCACCATTAATTCATTAAACCGGGACTGCAAGCACTTTGGAGCCTGGCTTCCTATGGATTTCAGGGTAAAATTAAATGCTTAAATATACTTGAGGTTTTTTTGTTGAATGGAGGGACGCTTGGTCAGCCACAGTTGTGGGATTAGGTTTCCTGGTGGCAGCTCTTCCAGTGGGTGAGTTGCTTTTAAGATATGTGGATGAAAGGTGGTTTTCTAGAAGTTTTGTCATCACTTACTGGCAGATTGAGATAATCAGTTTTCCCAAAAATAACTTTGATGGCAAGGTGTTAGGTTGTTATATGTGGTTTGAAAATTTTTGCTTCTTACAGAAAGACATGTTTAATTCTCTGTGTATTTTGTTATCTAAGAGATATTAATACCGACCAAAACCATTGCTATTAAAATATTAAGGTTAACCTGTTCCTTCTTTTTCCCTTTAATTTCAGTAACAGTGTTTCCTGGCTTTTGGGGGATGAATTTTTGGTCTCAATACTCAGAGCACTCAAGATGCCTGTGAGTTCTCTAGGAAAAAAGAGAATATACAGTGCTTGGTGTTTTGGAAACAGTATGGATTTTTGGTGCTGTTGTAAAACCAAGAAGTTTTTCAAATCTAAATATTATAATTTGGCCATATCCTTACAGACTTCACTAAGGCATAAGCATGGCTATTATGGAGAATGTAGCTGGACAGCCTTGTTTGTGCACAATTTTAATTGTTGCAAGAGCCTTTGCGTGTTTGCTGATATTTACCCTTTTCCTCCTTGTTATGATTCATGAATATCTTCATTAGATTTCATAATACCAGCCTTGTGCCAGGCCTTTTGTGTTTGTGTTTTACAAGAAGCATCTCTAGAGAGTCAGCTCCCGCCTGCTGGGACAATCAGTCTTTTAACGGGGTGATTTCAGTAGTTTTTAAAATTTATTTTGACTTCAAGAAGACTGTTATCTTGCTTGATAATGCACCTTGCATGTTCTTCCCCCCAAATTTACATAGCAGCTGATACAATCTCATGGAATCTTTACAAATTTTAACAACAATTTGCATACTAACTTTTCATGGACCATGAATACATTTCAGTAGCTGCTTTCCATAACTTGCCCTTATGATTGACGTCTTATTCCTTACACTCTGTCTAGGACAGAAATGAAAATTGCTCTTTGGGTATCATGATTTGTTTCTAACGCTTATGAATATGTATTTACATGTATTGATGATGATACCATTTTTGCACTAAATATAAAATGTAGGTTTTTTTGTAAAACTCACAACTGAATGAGCAATAGCTATAAATATTCAGAAAAACAAAAAAGAATTCTTTGGCACAATCTGTAAACCAAAATGTATTGCTCCTTCATCACTTCTAGGAATATGCAGAGTTGTAATATGTTCACTGGAGGTTGAATCAGTACGGAGTAGTTGATTTTTATTTCAGCAAGAGTTCTGATTATTCTTGAAAGTGTAAATGAGATTCCATAGTGCTCCTGTTGCATGATGCACAAGGCAAGCTTCAGATGTAAAGTTCAGTCATTGGTAACTGCTGCAGCTTATTTCATTGAAGAAACAGGAACAAAAGTTTGTTTGTAACTACTCTGGAACTGAGAACAAAGGCTGCGGGGACCTTTGAACCTTTGTGGCTGTGCATCTGAAGGAGGAATTGTTCAGGAATGGGAAGAGCTGCCAGAAGACCAGGGATTTGCTTTTCCTGACATCTTTCTCCATCAGTGTTCAATGACCACATTTAAAGCAAAAAGAAAAAAAAGAAAAAAAGTTGGTTAATTGGAAAACTCCCTTACTTGTTCTTCCTACCAAGCTCTGATTTGATAATCAAGCATGCAGGGATGGTTATTCTCACTTTTTTTTCACCAAGGCAAGCATTGAACAAGTGAGTGTGTGTGCTCTCTTTTTTTTGGGAGAAATCTGAATGATTGATTGCATCCTTAAACATTTTGTTCCCTCTCAGCTGTTCTGTGCTAGGGATATTGGCATGTGAAGCAATTTGTTCCCCTGCTTCCTGGTGTTGTTCTCACTTCATAATTGTTTTTCATTCACTGGTAGCTGTGTCCTCAAGGAAGACGGGAAGGGGTAATCAGTGTTCCGAAGAAATTGGTACTTCTTTGCAGAATGTGTTGGCTGGCACGTTGGGTCTCCAGTGGGCTGTCCGGTGTGAAGGCTCTGCTGCAGGCAGCGATTGGTGTCTTACTATTCACCTTCATGAATTTTACAGGGCTTAAGCAGAGGATGGGCTGCACTGCAAGAACGGATTCTCCCAATTGCTTCGTGCACAGGGAAAGAAACCACACTATTGAGGGTTTATTATTTTTCCTTGAGTAGTGAACATAACACACCAGCTGGAAAAAACACGGCTGTTCATTTCTATTTCTCAGCCTGGACATGCAGCTCCTAAGTGGGCTCACGCACATGTGTAAATGTGTGTGTCTGTCCCTCTCCCTCAGAGAGAAATGCTCTGTGCTGCTCTGCAGTTCTTTGGACAGAAGGGAAAAGCTGAGTTTGGCCCTTAGGAACTGAATTAGGTACAAAACAAGTGGAGGCACAGAATGAGTCCTGGAATCTGCTTGTCTTTGTGCAGCCACCCTTGGTGAGGATGCTCCACCGCAGTTTGCAGGCAGGTGATGTTCATGGCTGCAGCCACCTAGGGAGAGCTTTTCTCAGGGTGTTCCCTGCATTCCTGGTCCTCAGAAATGCACAGAAGGAATTGTGACAGCTCCAGATACCAGAAAGAAGAGTTAGCCATTGGGTGTGATTTAGCTGACAGATAAGTATTTTAAGCAGTGATTCCTCTTGCTGCTGGAGAGGAAAATAATAAATTTCTTTCAAATTATTAGGGGCCTTCAGTCCCTCTTCCCGCCTTTTTCCTTTTCCCTGAGGGATGCACACACTGGGTGGCACTCAGGGTGAGGCTGGTGTAGATCCTTGTTGCGTGTTCAGCCTGCCTTTTCAGTAGTCCCAAATGACAGCAGCTCTCAAATGTCTTGTCTTGCTTCTTAAAACTGTTGATCTCTTTCTAATTTCTGGCTGCAGTTTCTGTGAAATTAGGCTGGGCTGTAGGGAAATTCAGCTTTGTAAACCTGGCTCCTGGGAGCATGGGAAAACTGTGTGGTGGTTGCCCTTCTGTCTTTGAAGTTCTTTATGGGATGAGTTGGTTGTCACTGTGCTTTTGACTTTCTCCCCTGTTAAGATGTGCAGCAGCTTGAGCTTCTCAAGTAACCTGTGTGCGGTCATCCATCCACAGAATAATTGCCAATTGCATAAGGAAGCCAATACACCCGTGGCTATTTAGTTATGCAGCCATATTGTACTAATTTAAGAAGAATGTAGCTGTCTGGAGTACTGCTTAGGAGCTTTCTAAACAGTTTCACCTAGACTGCAAGAAGTCTGTGATTGCATCCTTTGCTGTAGGTACCCTTTGCATCTCCTGTTTGGCAAATGCCAGGGTTAACAATTAAACCCAAGTTAACATCTGCGATTAACACTGGAAATGAAAACATATAGATCAGTGTTTTAGAAAACTTAATTTGTCAGTTCTTATCTCTAGCAAATGTGTGGAGGAGGGATGCCATATGGCTGCTAAATATAACTCAACTTGCTCCTGAAAGCAGTCAAAAAAGTACAGAAGTTCACAATCTGGTATCCATGTTGTTAATAAGAATGTGCTGCAGACTTGGAGTGCAGACTAAGGTAATGGGAAGAGAGCCAAGAAGTAATCCAATAAAATATAAGTATTTCCTGTGATAGGTGATGGGGACTGATACACTGGGGCGGTGCTCAGTGTCCTGCAGACACTGGACCCTTCCTCAGCAGTGGCTGTGCAGTGGAAGGGTGGCAGGAGCTGCCCGGTTACAGTTTGCACTGCGCACCACCCCCGAGGTCCAACACCTCTATCCTTGTTTGCTTTCAATATTTGCGCTGCTGCAATGCAGTGCTGGGGTGGTGGAGAACTCGATCTGCTGGAGCTGTGTGAATAAGATCAGGACGACAGGGCTGTGGTGGCAAGGCTTGGGAGTAGTTATTCACAACTTTTAATTCTGGTTTTTAAATTTTAGTTAATACTAACCCTTTGTGGGTTTTTTTGTGGACATGCTGCCAAAATATGTGTGATTCCATGTTTTAAGAATACAACTATTGAAATACAGGAGCATTTCTAGTAAATGTTTTCAAATTGTAGCTGTGCATGCGTTTGAAGGAAGTGTAAGTCACACACTGTGCAGTGTAGTATTTCTATGTATTTTTCAGTAGTGGATATTTTTGTGAAATACTTTGATATATAGATTAGTCATTTTCTGATGGGAAAACCTGTGAGGAAGGCAGAGCTCCAAAATAATTGTGATTTCCTCCCCCTCCAAAAAAAAAGAAAAAAAAATTTCCTACCATGCCATACTGTTATTCTCGTTCCTCTTTCTGAATGCAAATGTCCAGAATAGGTGTTGAACTTCTGATTTAGCAAAGCACTCTAGTATATGTCTCTTGTGAATAATCCAAGGGCTGCTGATAGGATAAAAGGCATTGCTGAACTGAGGCAGAAATATCTGATAGGAAAAGCTTATCCTGGAAAAGAATCAGAAGAGAAATTGCATTGGTTATATTCCTTCAGGCCTTTAAAATATTTCAAAGGGATGAGTATAAACTTTCTGATGGGGTTTTGGTGGCTAAAAATGCAGTTACGCAAATCACAGCTTGTTGGGGCAGGGAGAATTAATTTATGCACTTGAACATGTGCTCATCTACTCTTTTCTCTGTGAAGTTGAATTATAGACAACAAGAATGCACTTTGTTGTTCTTTAATAATAAATAACAGCATAGCAGTTTTGATCTTCAAAGCACTGCTCAGACCTTAATTAATCTTCATAATAGTCCTGTGAGAGACTTAAAAATACTCCCTACACTTTTGGACAAGGAGCTCCTTAGCATGGAGATGTTGGAGGGTTTGCTCTGGGCCACAATTGTCAGGGCCAGCTGGGACAGTTGCTCAGAGATTCCTGGCACTGGGAGCTTTGGCTGCTTCTGGAGGCTGTGTTGCTTTCCTCATTTATGTGTTAAAATTTCAGAAAAATTTGAATACATAAAGAACTGGAGTTCTAAATTATTTTGGATTTCCAACTGAGTGTTAACTTATGCATATGCATGTTGGAATTTCCCTGTTGAATATTCCTGTAGGCAAAAAGTGCTGAAGGTTTGTGTGTGTGCTGCTGTGTGGGAGCAGGTATGGAAAATTGCACTTCAGAAAGCCTGGGTCACAACTTTAGTGTGACAGGGTGGAAAATAAAAGTATGTAAGGCTTTCGAGTCTGTAGGACACATCATAAATACGTAGAAAGTGTCTCTCAGTCTACCTTCCCTAATCTTCCTTATTATTTGTGTTTAAAATAAGGAGAAGGAGAGGAATTAATGTTGATGTTGATTTTCAGGGTTTTTCCAAGGTAATTGCTGATTGGAGTTTTAGAACAGATTTTTTTAGACAGTACATTGCCTACATTTGGAGAATAAAATAAGAATGGCAGAATGAATTGAGACTGTTCAACTCATCTGGAAGAATGGTTCGGAAGGAATTACAATCTAAACTCTTGAAATAATCCCATGTGACCATGAGAGCTAGGTTTGTTACATGTGCATTTTTCTCACCAACAGTGGGAGGGAGTTCATTGAGAACTGGTTACTGCTGCAGATAGGGAACCCAAAACAGGAGCTGTCAGGAGAAATGCAGAGCTGTATCACAGTATTCACATCTGTGTTTGCTTCTGACATAACAGATCCAAGGAGAGAATGTTTAATGTTTTGTTTAATACTGTGTAAACTCCAAATAGCTTTTCAGAAACTGGGATGCTTCAAAATCACGAGTTGCCCCTGACCGGTGTTTTTGTATTGAACTCTGTGAAAGCTTTGATGTTGTAATTTCTGCTGGAGGTTGCACCAATTTGCATGAGGAATGAACGGGGGACTGGCTGGCGAAGCAAAAAGCTGACAACCCGTTAAACAGGTCGGAAGGATTCCTCAGCAGGAGGAGCAAAGTCAGCAGAATCCTGGAGCCAAGGCCTGAACAGCTTGGTGCATTTAACCTGGTGACCTTGTCATCTCGGAGAAACCTGGCACGGTGATGTCCCAGCACTCTTCGGGTGAAGGTTGTTTCAGCATCCCCTGCTGGGCCAATTATTTGTCCCATGGGTTCCCAAGAGGAAACTGTGTAGTGTTTAAATATCTTTTTAAAATTAATTAGAAATGCAGTGACTTAGGCTGGCTCAAGGGTCCATATGGATACTGCAGTTTGTTTTGAATGCAAGATGCAAATAAAATTTTCAAATAGAAAAGTTGTGAGAAGTTTTGGGAGTTCTGAACTATTAAGTCTAATCTTATACTCTAAAGACTGTTAGGATTTTTATTAGCAAAATTGTGCAAATAACATGTTTAACTGTGTTGGGTTTATGTGTTCTGTTCTCCCCCATTTTTGATACATTAAAGCAGCAAATCTTGATTTAACAGAGGGCAGAATATATCCTAGTTAGGGAACTGCAGCCCCATAACCCATAAAATGCATGAGGCGTAAAATCTTCTCTAGGTCTTCCTTCTATGTCTTTGTTCTTTCTTTCTGGAGACTTCTCAGGTGTTTAGAGTGATAAATTAAACATCAACAAATAAGTTGGAAAATAATTTGTGTATTTTAGTTTCCTAGGTACCGTGACAATAAGGAAGGGTTTTGACCACTGAATAAACATGTGGTTCTGGACCAGCTGTGTCTGATAACTGATAAATTAAATCCCCTGGGAGAAGCCTTGGGACAGGCAGAGGTCTTCTGCCTTTCTGAAGCACACACTGCAGAAGTACTTCTGGTTAAAAATGACTGTTTGAACTTGCCTACCTTTCACAAGTTTTTAAAGCTATTTATGCAAAACTAGCAGCTTCAGTGAGATGACAGTAAGACACAAGAGTTGTTTGTTGTGGGGTTTTCATGCTTCCTTGAACTAATTTCTGGCCCTCATTGTGTGCGTACATGTGTAGTGCTCCTGCATCTCCTGACAAAGGTCTTTTCTTCCCTTTCTGCAAGGCATTCATTGTGCTGCACTGCAGCCAGCTTCTGGGACTGTGGTGATACTCATATCTTCTTAAAATGAAGAAAAATCTCGTTCCTCATTGGCATTACTGACAGCTTACCTACCCAATAAGGACTTTTAGAAATGAAGATGGAGGTATTTGACATGTTAATTCATGGGCATATATGGATGAGTTAAAACTATTCACTTCTAAGCCTTCTAATTCTTGCCTGAAATTTTATTAGCACATTGCTAGACAAAGTGCTGTGTGAGGGGCTAGACAGTGTATGGATGAGATTTGAAAGATCTCACTGTTATTTTTAGTTTTCCTGAATAACTTCATAGGGAACTTGTTCTCTCCCCAAATTCTGCATATTCTAAATCAGACTAATCTGTGTGGTGCCCAAATCTGTACAACAGGCCTGTAAAACACAGGGAAGTGGATTTCCTCCAGTTGGTTCAGCAGCTCTTGAGCTCAGAAAGTCCAACAAATCAGTAACTCCAAAGAACTCGGGTTGTTCTTGTTGCTTTAGACAGTGGCAAAAAAAAAATCTTTGTTTCAAGTGGGAGTAGTGTGTGGTTTCAGTGAGTGTGGTCTCTTTGCTCTGCTTCTATCAGTGGCACTGTTTTTTGGTAGATTGACACCTTCTAAGCACTGAAATCCTGCCCTGGATTTGCCTGATGTTTGAAAGGATAAATGCTTCGACAGTGTGTGGACTTTCTTGTGTCACCGCTTGTTCCTGCTTGTGTGGGGAAATACGGCCGACATGGAGCTTCAGAGAATGGTTTTTGAAAGATGATTTGTGAAGGTTGTTTTCTGACTGACATATGGTGTGGCATACGGTGCTATTTACCACCTCGGAGTCTGAACTTACAGGGAAATTATTTTCTTTTTTAAACATTTAACTCTATTAAGTACTTGTAGACATCTTCCAACATCGCCCTGGCCAAGTCAATTTACACTTTCCTTTTATTCTGCTTGTCCCATCTGTTTGTGACTGTTTGTTTTCTTCCTTTTTTAAGTTCTATAAATAGATTTTTGAGTTTCAAGGGCTGAGGGTCTCAGCAGCATCAAGCACTTGCAAATCTCTCTTAGCTTTTTACCTGCAGCCACCAAGGTGTCTTGTCTTAGCCCTTCCTATGATGTGGAAATGGAAACCAGGCCAATTGCTGGACTGGAAAAATTGCTCTCTAATACAGCCTGGTGTAACATCTTCTTTCCAACTGATCCTATTTCTCCCCTGGAATAGCAAACTTTGAAACAGTGTTAGTGAAGATGAAGAAGTGATGTCAAGAGGTGCCATTTTTTTGTTGAAAATCTGGTTTGTAGTGGAAGAGGAAAAAATAACACGGGACAAATTGTTATTGTAAAACCTGGGCAAATGGAGCTTTGAGATGATGGAGTTTCTGGAAGAGTACATCAATCCTTTTAGCCCTGGTGGGAGATGTTGAAATGAAAAGGCTTCAAAGGAAGAAAAATGTTCTGGGCTTTTCCAGGCACAACTCCTGATACCATGGAAGTTGCTGTTTGGTTTGCTGTCTGCCAGCTGGGCCTGTGTGGGTATTGCAATGAAGATAATATTTATTTGCTTTTATATTATTGCTTTTTCAACAAATACTTGAATACTTTTATATGCAGAGCTGCAAATCTTAAGAACATGACCAGAAGTGAAACAAATGCTCAAGTGTAGATTTACATGAAAGACACATGAAAAAAGGACCTGAAATATACAGGGGGATGTAGAATGGCTTGTGTTGTCTGATCTTGTTTCCATCTCTCTGGCTTGTATTAGTGTCATTTCTCTAGCAGAGGCTTCAGTTTTACAGAAAGAGAAGTTAGGAATGTATACAAGCACTTTGAGAATGTTTCCTCTGCTCTGATTCTACTTTTGCCTCCTCTAGTCTCACTGGGAGCGGTCTGATTAAAGTGTGGGTCTACATCCCCATAAAATAGTGTCAGGATCTGTCCCAGTTCCCTCTGAGCAATCAGTCACCTTGTGAACATTCCTGTAGCGAGAAAGCAATAAATGTTTCTCCTCCCCCATTCCTCGCCTATGCTGCTCTGCCTTTTTCTTTTTTCCCTGAGTCATAAGGAAATGGTGGTAAAAGCTCTGAGCAATAAACCTGTACAGACTACTAGAGCTGTTGCTTAAATGTTAAGGAGGTAGAAAATTTTGCAGTGAAGGTCCAGCCTCCACCAGTTTCCTGTGTTTCCACTCTATCCCAGCTATATGGATAGAGAATCTCATTCCAGGATGCAAAATGTTGGTACCTGTAATATTTTTAATGCAAATGGCAAGCAGCATGTAAAGGAAACGGGTTTTTATTTAGGTTATTAAGTTCTTTGTGGTGTGAGGCTCTTTTACACAATAGAGAAAAGTATTCTTTACTTATTTGAAGCTTTGCAAAGATTAAGAGATTCTAAACAGAAAAATCTGTGTGGATTTGTCATTTATAAATTTGTTTCTTCAAACCAATGTTTATAACATGCAGAAGAGATTAAGGGTGTCAGAAATGCACAATAAGGAGGAGGCAACGTAGGTGTCTAGTCTGATGCTTAAAATGCAGAAGACAACTTTTGGAGGCATTCTTTCACTAGATAAAACATCCTTGTGAAAGTGTTTAAATGAGGGCTGGTTTTGCTTACAGAGGCCATACATTTAAATAAGCTTAAAATGTAAACACAACTGCATGCCTTTATGGAGACATAAACCAACATGCCTTACATGTTCCCCCCCTCTCCCATTGGGACGTTGTGCTATCCTAAATTTGTCAAATGACACCTTTTTATTGGTAATCAGGGGAATTGTCAATGTTTCGAGCTAGCGACTGTGTTACCCTGCATGCTGAATGTTATGTGATTAAAAACCTGGTGCCATAGTAAAATCAGCTGATTGTGGTATCAAAGTGTTCCCTGCCCGAAGGAATATTGCAGTGTCATCAGTCTCGTAGTCTCCTCCCTTTCCTACCTGTGGATGTTCTTTACAGGATCTTGGAATTCAGTGAAGGTGGAAAATGCCACACCAAGTGGGAGAGGCCTTGTGCTCACAGCGCAGCCATTCCAAAAAGGGGGATAGCACAGGAGCAGCCACCTGCTAGTGGCCATAAGGGCTACTGCCTCAGTGCTGCTGATGTTGAAGGGACTTCTTTGGGAGGTAAATGTCACTGGGGCCCTGCTGCCCCTTGGCTGGGAGTTCTGCCACAACAAGGAGATCATGAAAACACACGGTCAGGGTGTGCCAGTGCCTAACCCCCCAGGCTTTCCGTAGGGCATGTGTCCATGAGGAGGGCATTCCATCAAGGCTCCAGCTGCCTCCAAACCAAGAGATGAGCCAGTTTAAGGTGTCAGCAGAAAAGAAACGTGGTTGAGGTTCACCAGACCCAGTTCAAGTTGGTACTTTCTTGCAAAGCCAGATTTCCTTGGAGGTTCAATTCCGATTCCATAGGATTGGTCACCGGAGCGCTGAGTGCCCACCAGGGGCACAGCTGTATCCCAGCTGGATCCTGCAGCCCTGAACCCCTGTCCTTGTCTTTCATTCACTGCTGTTAGATTTGCAGGATTTATCAGATTTGTGTGTTTTACTAAAGTGTAGCAGAGATGTCTCATTCACTTCCCTCGAGATATTTCTTTGTCAAACTGCAGAATGTGCTGCTTTGCTTCAGCAGAACCTGAGGCTGAATTTGAACATTTTCCTAAGGTTCTGAAAATAAACCTTTTTGAAGGTTAAAAAAAAAAGGTTGTCAAATTAATTTCATGTTATTTTTAATTTCAATTTATTTATTTATTTATTTAGCCCTGTTATTAAAAGTTTTTTAGATTGCTTTTTTTCTCTTCCAAGAGTAGAAAGGGTAGATTAAATGGCCATGTTTTGGAAGTGGGGATAAATCTCTCTGAAGTGGCATTAATAAACTTTTCCTCAGCCTTGATGTCCATCCTTTGGAGGAAATGTTGACAGAGAAGTAACGTTTGTGCCTCCTTTGATGTGTGAGGGTTTGACATCTCCTCAAACTCACCGTTGCTTTAAATAGTCCCAAATATTACTTTGAAGCAAGAGAAGCAGGAAAGAAGAATGACTGACAAGACAAATTTCCTTAGTAACTTCCCATTTGGCCAAAAGATAAACTGGTTTTCATCTAACATTTCTTATTTATAGCAAGACTGACCAACAGAGACCCACATTAAGTGTTTCTACAACATGCTCTAAATCAGCTTCTGAACAAATAGATCACTTGTCTGTGACTGTTTTGTTTTTTAATCAGGTTACAAATGGGAATTCCTGAAGTGCTTTTATTGAAGTAATTTTATGCTAATTAAAAATACAGGGCTGCTACTTTATATTGCCAGCTTTTGAGGGGCAGGTCTGCAGTGTAGAACTGAAGCAACTGTTTGGGTTTTGCTTTTTTTTATATTTCTTGTGGAAATCTCTGAAGCTCTTCTGTTTAACTTTGAGTGAATTTGTGCTGCTGTTCTTTGAAGCCCTGAGCAGTGTGTTTTCATAGGTGATGAAATGGGAGTGGATATTTTGGGTGCAGCAATCCTGTGCAGTTCAAGCCTGGTCTGTACCACGACACCTCTGTGGAGTAAAATCCACTATTTTAAATACAAAATATGTTAAAGAATTGCTGCTGCAGGGCAGACACCTATCAAGGTGAGTGGCCTCTAACTTTAAATATGATTTACCAGTTGAGGGTGTCTGTCATCTGAATGTTATCAACAATATTTCTGAATTAGAGAATTGTAAGGACAGGGGAGAGGATTGAATCTTTGAATAAGTAATTTTTAACTGTGCCGTTTCTAACAGTTGAAATGTTATTGATGAAAAACATATTTATGTTTGTTCAGCACGAATGTTCTCCTCTGTAAGAGTCACCATCTGTCTCATTTCTTTTGCATCTGTGGGTATTTTTTGTTTTTTCTTCAACTCTGGGTAGACTGATTTTTAGAATCTGTAGTAGGTGATTAGTAGTTGCGGTTTTTTCAGGGTTTTTTCTTTGAAAAAAAAAAAAGGAAAGAAGATTTCAATTTATTACTTAATACAATTTTTAACTCTTTCCCCCAGTGGTTTGATACTCCCCCAGAGTTTGGTTTTATTGTATTAAGCCCTGAGACATCTTAGCAGCATTGAGAGATTATCATCTTCTCACTGCCTCGTGCTGTCCCCCCAGGCTGGCACGTGTTGTCACTCCGTAACCCAATTCTGCCAGAGCTTTCTCGGTTAGAAATACCCCAGACCACGTTGAGAAGTCCAGGGAATAAGTCCCAGCTATTCCTGTCACATTGGGCCAGCAGCAGCAGCCGCATTGAGTTCAGGATTAACTTGAATTTCTGTGTGTCTTTCCTGCAGTTGTGCTCCTGCTGACTTCAAATGGCTTTGAAATTGTTCAGCATTTAGGAAGAAGCAGCAGCATCTCATAAAACCAACACTCAACAATCTAGTGGTTCCAAGGTCTCCCAGGTAGTGGAATAGAGGTCAGTGTGGGAAAACTTTTAGAGGGAATTACAGTCCCTAAAGTCTTGGAGAAAAACACTCCCAGTATAAATAGAGATTTGTTAGGAGCGAAAAATCTTTGGTATGTCAAGCAAGGTGCTGCAAATACTGTTGTTTATCAATTTATTTATCTATTTAATTTCCCCCCAGGGGATCTCATGGTTATCTGCTTTCTGGAGATAATTTTAAAAACCCATATTTTCACATTTCATGGGTGTTGATGATCATTGCTTGTTTCTTTGTAGAATTGTTAAAGCACCACTTTTCACAGAATCACAGAATATTCTGAGTAGGAAGGGACCCACAAGGCCCATCAAGTCCAACTCTTGAGTGAGTGGTCCATACAGGGATTGGAGCCACAACCGTTATTAATTTTGCACACTGCCTTTAAATGTCTTTTTCTCCTTTGAGAAGAAAGCATTCATTGTATGGCTCATGATGTGAGGTTTGCAGAACATAATGGAATGAGCATGACAAAGCTTGAAATGATACAGCGGAAAAAAACCCGCTGGCTCAAGGTAGTTTTAAAAACAAATTAATTAATTTTCTGTGCCTCTGACTGATGTTAATATGGTGCTTTGGTGTTTTTTCCCCTTTTTGTTACTCCCTTAAAAGCTCCAAGGAGCTCCCAGGTAACCTGTGGCCTTAGAAAGCACAGTGCCTTCACGTGTAGCTGAAATTTCCTAAGATCTTGTCAGCTTTAAACAAAGAGAGCGAGAAGGCAGGTGTCAATAGTGACAGCTTTCAGTCATTGCTTCACAGCTCCTATGTGAGTACCAGGAGGACGTGATGTAGAATATTATTTAGGATGATGAACCTGAGGCAAAGAAGGATTTTTTAAATTCACTGTCTGAAGGAGTCATTTTGTGGCTGTGAAGATGTTTGAGCCAACAAGAACCACACCTGAAACCAACGTTTTCCTATTGTAGAGCTGTTGGTGATTCACTCGCATTTTGTGACAGGTTAGTTGCAAGTCCTTCAGCCTTCATTAACGAGTATTTTGAATCCTTTAACTGAGCTCTTTCACATAGTTTGTACATTCAGAATCTTTAAAATGCATGGAGGAGGTGGGGAACTATGTTTTTCACAGCATTTCAGAAAAAAATATAATCACTGTCTCTGAAATTTTGCTTTCAAGACGAATAGGACTTTAGGACTGTATCTTCCTCACATGGTTTTATTTAAAGACTTTTTAATTGTTTGCTCCAGTTTTTTTTCTTTGCTAATAAACCAGTTGGTATCCAAGTTAAATAATTTGACCATCTCGTTTTTCAAAATGCATTTTTAAGAATCCTTTGCCTGGTTTATCTGTAGTAGAAGAGAATCTGGCCAGCCCAGCCTGTCCTCCAGGCTCAGCCCTTTCTAGCTCTGGGGATGAGCTGTGCTAACTTCATGGGAAAGGGAAAGCTTTCAAGTGAGTGGGTTTTGCTCAGCTCCCTTTAGAAACCTTCACACTTCTGGAGGTGCAGAAAGCCAAACATTTCAGCAACAATTTGCTTCGTTCCAACTGCTCATTGGAGTTGCAGATGCACTTGATTTAGGACAGTGTTCCAACCATCAGCACAGCCCCATGGGTTCAGGGGAGTGCATGGATTTAACTTGAAGCATATGCTGGGCTGAAATGGCATGGAAACCAGGATATTATTGGACTTTGTCAATTCTACCCAGTTGCTTTGTACTTTAGGAGTAAAAGGGTATTTTCCCTATGCTTGGTTATTCCTCTTTTTTAAGATTTTTAATTTTTTTTCTGAATAGGAAACTTCGTAGTTCTTCCCCATTTCTGAAGTTGAACTACATAGAAATTACTTCACCAAGATAAATATTTGGGAAAAAAGGGGTTTGGGTTCAATCTGAGCAGGAAGACATCTCTCAGAACATTCACAACTCATGTGATAAGTTAAGGGAGAGTTTAGGTCAGAAACATGCCAGGTTTGAGTGACTCCACCGTGCTGACCTTTCTCCTCTCATCAAGAGATGCTGAAAATCTGTTTGAGGTCTGGCCACAGCACTAGTTCAGTTTTTTCCCCTTCTTTTTCCTTTTACATTACCGAAATTTCGAAGCTTATATTGTCTGGTCTTGCCTCTTTAAGTATAGATTATTTTATCTGACAAATGCTGGATTTTGGCTGCACCTTCTCTTCAGCGACTTGTGTATTTAAGAGGAGGTCACCACTTGAGCGTGAGAAAAAGTGGGTTATTGAATTGCAAAAGAGCATACTTGTCTCTTTGAATTCCTTTGAGAACAGCCTACTTTATGTGTATTGCTGTTTGGAATTGGCCCCATGCATTTGGCAAGCACAAATGGAAGTGGGTAATAGAGCCAGAATATTGTACTCACTCTTGCTTAGTGCTGCATCCTGGAGTGTGTCTTTAGGTTTCACTGAGCTTATTGGATTATTAAATTAGTGAAATGTGTGTTTGTGTGTACTGGAAGGAGCTTTTAATAGTCCACTTTGTTTCAGTGTTTTTGGTGACTCAGAATTTTTCACCCTTTAGTCACATTGAATAAACCATGGCATTAAAATTCTTTTAAAGTAGAATAATTTATGCCTTGCAGCAAATACTTTATAAAGATGAACTTTTTTTCATTAATAACTTTGGAGACCTGTCTCTGTTGAGCATGTTGTAGTTGTGATTTGTGTTCCATGGATGTTAGAGCAAAACAAATGTGGCAGTTTATGATGCAAAGGGATGTCCACAATTACAGGAAAGGTAGAACAAGGATATATATTGAGGGGACAATTCGCCTTATTGTCATGAAATTTAGCATTGCTTTCTGCTTCCACTGTAAGTTTTAGGAGCACTTATAGTCAAAGACCACAAAGAAGCACTGGGCACACAGAACTAATAGAAAAGAATTTTGAATTATTACTTGGAAAAAGAAAATCTGTACATTTCCTTTCTTTCCTGGCCTTCCTCCAGCTGCTGTTGGTGACATCAAAATAAACTGACTTTTGGGCAGAGGTGGGATTGTGGGTGGGATCGGATGCTTGTTCCAGCTGTGAATACTGGTTTATTCTGGGGTTTGCAGTCATTTGTGTTTGTTCTTGAAGTTCCTCCTCCCTCCCTGATCTGCAGCTGTAAATGAGGGTTCACACGTTCCCCTCCCCTCCCTTTCCGTGTGTGTGTGGAGTTGGAAATGCTTGGAAGGGCACAGACTCCAACCTGCTCTTAAAACCAAGTGTGTCTTGGAAAATGGGGCCTGGAGGCCTTGAAATCATATGTTTCTCTGCATTAATTCAAAGATAAACATCCAGCAGCTCATCTTTTATGATTCTGCACAGCACACTTCGGGTTTTAAAAGCTCCAGCAGATATGAAAGCATTGATTATTGGCAAACTAATCATCCCAAATTCATCTGGAGTTTCAAAGGCTTTTTCTAATTGAGCTGTTTAGGAAATTGGTTAGTCAGAAGATACGCAATGATAAAACCCATTTTCTTTGGAGAGTATTTTTAATTCATATGTTGTATATTTGATACTTAGAATCAAATAAGAGGGAGGCTAATAACTGCAGGCTGTTCCAAAGGGAGCTATAAGCAAAGTATAGGAATTTTCCTGCTTAAATATTAAATTTCTTGGCTGGCAAATGAGTCTTCTCTTTATTCACAGACTGATATTTAAAATGTATTCAACTTTGCAGCATCATCCTTGTTTTGAGGCATTATCTGCCAAGGGCTGTCCAGCTGTTATTTCATCTTGGGATTATTTTTTATCTAAAACACAGATATTTCACTGAAGTCAAGGACTCAGTTACCTAGACCTGGCTCCATGAGATTTTGCCAAAGAAAGGTTTCTAGAGAATTGCTCCCCAGCATAAAACAGTTTTGATATTCTATTTCTCAGCTCTTGTTCTTTGGTTTAAATACTACTCTTTCACGTATAAGGTGTATTATAAGTTAGAGACAAAAGCCAGGCCAATTAAAATAATTTGATTTGTTGAGCAAGCTACAGCAAGCAAAACCAGCGCTGGGCGACCGGGGAGACCCTGCTCCACCAACGGTTCGCAACTCGCCCCCCTAATGTCACTGGTTTTATAGCCGGTACACGTATATCTTCCGAGAGTACTCTGTGTCGGCGCGGGCTGTTGCTAGGGGGTCTTTTTTCTGCCTTCTGGTGGTCGTGAGGCTGAGGGCCGTAGTCTTCCTCGGGGGGGGCTCATACATTGCTTACTTCACTGGGTATAGGTCATCCTGACCTTACTTCGTTATCTGTTCCCTCTGTTCTTGCTTAGACACCTGTTTCTCTTGGCCTTACTTGGCTTTTTGTTAGACAAGACTTGTGAGCTTCCTGACTCAGTTTTAACTATTTATTCCCTGGCTTAAGCAAGATTTGATTAACAAACACACACAGTTATTTATCACAAGGTGCATATATTCTCTCTATAAAGAAGCTCAAGGAAGCACTACTTAGTTGTAAAACTGCTTTAAATTGTTTGAATGCTGCTTAACAGGCTGCTGCAGCTTCCAGTTTTAAGATGATTTAACAACAACAACAACAACAATCCGTGGTGGTTGAGCCACAGAAGTCACATATAACTAATCTTTTTTCCAAGGTATTTTTATCATATTTATTTTTAAATTGTTTCTTTCCTAAAATTCTGACTGTTTAGCTAGATCTTATTTTGTTCTTTTGCAGAGTACATGAAACTTTGCAGTTATGACTTTAGTGTGGAGCAGGAAGTGGAATATTCCCATCTCTCATGCAAAGGTTCTCTGTAGTGAGGTTTCAATCCATTGACTTCCCTGGAATCAGATTCCAAAAAGTGATCCCCTTCTGTGTGATTGCTGGAAAAATGAATAAATAGGATAATGAGAAACTTTTGGGTTGAAGTTGGGGTACAGAGGTTGGTGGCCAATGTTGCTGACTTCCCCCTTATATTTAAATTGTAAAGCAGTTGACAGAGATTAGGGATGGGGGGTGAGATGGAATTTAGCTGAGCATGGTGCTCTCTCATTTTCCTGGGTTTACATTGAGTGTCTGCAGAGAAGGACACCCGAAGGAAGCAGATGCTTTCCAGTGATACCATTGTGAGCTGGTGCCTCCAGCACAGCCCTGGAGGCACTCTGTCCTTCTGAGGAGGTGCAGGCACAGCTCAGGTGTTATTTTATGCAAACTGAAGGTGTCTGAAGGGCTGTACCTCCTCCCACTCTAAAAAGACCAAACTGATGAGTTTCAGGGGCCATTTGGCTTAAACTGGTGCATCTTTATGGATTTTTTAAAACCAGTTGAGGATCTAGTCCCTGTTGTCTTTGGAAAACAGCATCACAATAGTGTAGGACTGTGTTTATAAGTTTATAGTAATGCATTAAGAACCACAAACTATACCTGTGAATACCTAAAGCATTGTTTAGTGTTCTGCTCTGATTTATCCTAATGTTCCACTCTGACTTTTATAGTTTTGGTTAATATACAATTTGTTTAATATATCAAGTTCTAAACCCACTTAAATGAAAGGCAGCATAAGATCTTTCTGCTGAGGTGGCCATTATGTCTTGAAAATACTGTGATTTCTCATTTTGGCATTAAATTCTAAGCTTTGGCATAGGCTGCAGATGTTTTAGAGTTGTGTGTGAGATACCAGATCTTCTAGACCTGGGAGAAAATGAACTGGAGGTTACCTGGAATGTTTTGACCAGGATTTTGCCATGGTTGTGGCCAAAGAGCTTTGCTCAGGAGTGGTGGATCCTGCCATCCAGTCTGGCTGTTCTCTGAGAGACCAGAGACACCAAAACCAGGATCTGATTCACTTCAACCGTTTGTGTCTCACAGTCTGCACACAGTTCCTTTTACCCAAGCAGTTCCTACAGGAATTAACAACTGAACAGCTGAATTCAGCCTGTGCAGGTAACCAGTGTATCAGGAACAGGGACCTTTCAAAAGGCTTTATGTCTTTCTCTAGTTAGCTTGCTTTCCTTTTCCCATAGGTTTTTAGTTAGATATAAATACTTGGAATTAGGTTTTTTCCACAGTTTAGCCTCTCACTGGTTCTAATGATGCTGTTGAAAATAGTGAAAAGCTTTCTGGAGAGGGATATTCAAGCAGTCTATGTGTTAAGCCTCTTGCTGCCAAGCTCTTAATTCCAAATCAGCATCCTATAGAGATCTGCTACTGCGTTTCCTTAATCCTAAGAAGTTCAGGATTTTTTTCCCCCTTTAGAGGAATTTTAATTATTTTTGGTAGCACATGTGTGGAAAAAAAGTTAAAAAACCCCTTTTGCTATAGTATGAATGTGAAGTCATTGCTATTGTCAGCTCTCAGTGGGTTACTTGCATATAAATAAATTACGGGCTTGGGGGGGCGAGAAATAATCTTTTGTTAACGTTGCATTCTATTTCTCGTGGCTGCTATGGCAACAGATGAGCCAGTGCTGGTGTGGAAAAGCTTAATGGCACAGCAGAATGGAGTGATGAATTTAGCAGGAGGGAAAAGGGAAGAGCACAAATCCTTCAGAAATGCTGTGAAATGAGTCACCAATTAAGCCGCAGATGGGGAAGGGCTTCCACATGTATTTACAAATTATTGAAATCAGATTTTGGCGTTTATATTTGGAGCAGGAAGAGTGACAGACTGAAACTTTGGGGAGCAGTAAATTAGACTGTGTCATATGCAGCTGATTCGGGGATTTTTCCTGCACCTTGAATCAAGTCCTTTGTGCAGCCTGTAAAGGTGGAATTTGCTGTCCTGAGTGTTTCTTAAGTGGTGTTATCAATGACATTCTTGCCTCTGGACCTTGCAGAGAAAAGGCAGTGAACAATTCCTGTCCCCTGCCCTTCTATGGTCTTGGGCTGTGAGAGGTGCCTTTTCGTGTTTTGTCCTGCTAGGCTACAAATAAAGGGGGTTAACCCTCCTTTGGAGGATAAATAGTGAATGTTTTAACTCTGCTTTTTCCTTTAGTCTTCAATAGTAGAAAACACCTCTCACACACTTCAGAGCTTGGTTGGAGTAGCAGTCTAGGTCATAAACCAGGATTTCGTTGGGAAGGGAAGGTTTTATTGGAATGACTGCGGAATGTCATCTTGTGCCATGCCTGGCTTTAGGTGATACTTCGAGCTCGATAAATGTGATGAGCCTGATTCTGCACTTGTCTGCTTCATGGCCCCTACTTTTTGACCTCACAGACTTTAGTTGGGTGGTGGGATGTTTTCCCCCACGTCTATTCTGCATGATTTCTGTTATCCTGAGACAGAGAGGGGTTACTTTGAGCTCTTGGGGAGAGTCCTTGTCATCTCAAGTTCCTGGTGAAACACAGAGAAACAGTGAAACACAGAACACAGTGAAACACACTGCTGCTCCAGTGGGAGTGTTTGTGCTAAGGAAAAAGTTTCAGGGCATGGAACTGCACAAACTTCACCGGGAGCTTTAGCATTGTGGAGGGCATGTAATGGAGATGGTCCTAGAAGTTAGTAATCAGATTATTTGCTCTCAGTAAATAGTGCCAGACAGTGCAAATTGCACAGCTGTGAAATTTTTAGCAGTGTGGGGGTTTCAAAAGCCTAGAGAAAAGGAATATTGGGCATAAGAGGAGAGGCCGAGAGAGGGCTTTGGCCAGGGCAAGTGAAAACTGGAGGGAAAATCAGTGGAGGATGTTCAGAAAGCTCTCAGAGAAAGGGATAGAGAAGTGACAAGAGGGTTATTTTTTATTGTAATGGAGAGACAAGAACACTTCTGAAAGATTTTTAGCAAGAAAAGTTAGAGGTGGGTGAAGGAAGTTATGTGAATAGTGTTTTGGGCAGACTAAAGGATAAAAAAAAAGTACTGTAGGGGAAATCACTGATGCTATGGGTGATGCTTCCCTCTTGAAAACTGAAGTCCTGGGGTAGAAGGTAACAAACTGCAAGAGGCACAAAAATGCCTTGTTCACTTGTCATGCCTTGCAGACACAGATTGTAGGGAATAAAGTATCTTTGTGTACCCCAAAAGGTGCTTTTGGAGATGCTGCTGGCACTTTAAAAAGCTTCAATCTGTATTGTTTCTTTTCCGATTTTGACTTCATTATTTAAGGAGGTTGAACAATGTTGCTTGACTCTTGTCAGAGCTGGGTAAGGGCTTTTCTGGGTTGCTTTATGTTTTGGTGTTTCTGATGCTCCCAATTGCAGGCAGAAAAGCACCTGAGGTTGCTTTGTGCGGGTTGAAATAGATAGTGATTGGAACAGGGTAGGAGAAGAATTAAATGCAGTGAAAAACCAATTTTTATGTATTTCCCAAAACCAAGCAGAGTAGTAAATACTGGGAAATTAAATTTGTGCCTCTGCTATGTGCTGTGAGCTTGTTAAAATAAGTCCTCTGTTCTTCCTGGGCAGGGAATGAGTCCTTGCCATCCTTTGGTAAAGAAGTTTGCTCTGACAAAGTGAGAAGCTTTGTGGGACCTTACCTGCCCTGCTTGATTATCAACCCCTCTGGGGAGAGATGGAGCAAGTCTATAAAGGACTGTTGATTTCCATTTCAGGACAGGCCTTGCAATAGGATGTGGGAGGGAAATACTCCTGGGTCCTTTGCAGCCTAATTCTGCTCATGGAATAGCCTTATTTTGCAAGATTGTGTAGTTTGAGATGTGCCCTGAAGGATAAGGCTGAAGGGCTTCACTGCAGGATTAGTCCTGCCTCAGCTGAGGAAGGAGACCCATCATCTTGCCTGCATCAACTTTGTTAGTCTTGGAAATAATTTTTTTCATTGTTGGAAGGAAAGGCCGATTAAATAATGTATTTCAAACAGTGCTGCTGTGCAAATGATTAATAGTAACATCTCAGATTATTCCTGGCTCACCATTTCCTTTCTCAACTCCACTTGTAAGAAGTGCATTTCATCCCTAGACACTTCTTTAAAATTATTTTCTGCTCCATAAACCAGCATAGTGCTGAATCTGTGATTTGAGCAAGAAGCACCTTGTTAGAGGTGACAGTAAACTGAAGGTAAATTTCCTTGCCTCTGACAAAGTTGTCCCTTCTCTTGACATCATTGTACCGTTCCTGCTAAGGCTGGCTTTCTTTCCAGATAACTGAAAAGCAAAATTATTTCTGAAGAGTTGGGATTTTAGCTTTGGAAATAATTTAAACCAAACCAAAATGCAGATAGGGATTTAAAAATGAAATGTTTTTGCAGCACCCACTTCTATTATAGCCTTTGACTCCTCAGCCCCTGCGTGTGTGAATGTGGGATGTGCTGAATTCATGCTGCTCCCTTGATGGAGGACAGCTTTGGCTGCCAGAATAAGGGTAAAACCTTGTCTTGAGAGAGTTTTAAGTGCTACAGGAAGTTCGCACAGTTACTTACACCTTGTTTTATTTGGTGAAGTCAGGGTTTTGTAATTATTGAGCTGCTAACAATGCTTTGAGATAATAAGGGAGCTGTCTCCAGTCTGGACGTGGAAAAGCAAAAGCACAGAGGAGAGAAACTTTAATCATTTGAAGTCATTGGGAAATAAAGCTGCTCAGAGAAGCCTTTCCTGTGTCAAACAAAAAATGAGTCTAGAGCTTGAATTACTGAACAGGGATGCCTGACTTGCAGAATGCTCTCTGTGAAGTTACTCTCATTTTCTAGCAAGAATCCTGCTGGTGTCATTAGAGTGTTGGTAATAAATTGAACCAGAAAATGTTCATTTCCTGCTTTAGGAAATTGCTTCCAACGTTTTGCACAGAATTGCCTCATTTCTGAGTAACAACTCCAAACCCCCCCCAACCAAATCAAGGGGCTCTTGTCTGTTTGTTCGTTTGATTTTTGGTTATGGGTTTTGTTTTCTTCTTTCTAAGGCCAATTGGAAGTTCATATTCTGACCCTTCAAACAGCACTTGAGGATTTGGGAGTTTGTCTGAGTTTGTTGGTTTTGGGTTGTGTTTTTTTTCCTGATTGCAGCGAAGGGACTGCACTGAAGAAGTCGTTCTGAATTTTGTTCATTTTCACAGCCAGCTAGGAACTCTTCTGACCATGAGAAATCTTCAGCCTTAGTTCTGCTTGTGCCAGGATCTGCTGTAGTACTTGTGTTTGGCTGTTGCAGGATTACCCACTCCAGCCTGTATTTCCATACTCTAAATCTTCCCCAACTGCCTGAAATGTGGGTGGACAGCTCAGTACATTTGTTTTCCGTGGAAAGGGAACAGCTATTTTTAGCTCCTTGCTGTCAGTGACCTTTAATACTACAAGGGGCAAACTACAGAAAACCCATTTTGAGCAGTGTACTGTCAGCATTGCTCACAAATGCAAAAAAATTTCCTTTTTACCTGGCAAGTCCTTAATATACAGGTACAGCAGCACATCTGGAAGGCCTTGAAAAGTTAGGCAGGATGAGACACAGCAAACCACATTTGTCTGAACACGTTTCAAATTCCCTACTAAAGTGTTTGTGTGTTGCTCTCCAGAAACTATTAACTCTCCCTGCTCTTTCCAGTGCTCTGCTGGGCTTTGTAAACTCTCAGGAATATTTTGTTCCCAGTCAGAATGCTTTTTTATCTTTATTCCTTATGTTTTTCAGTGTCTGCAGGTTGTAACACTCAAGTGGATGTGGTTTCAGTATTTTTCTTAAACCTTGTGTTCACTAATCAAACATATTTGTGTGGTTTAAGTGGGCTTAGTGATGCCCTCAAGATTTGACATCCCTTTTGGCAATTAAAGAGAGGATTCTACAGTTACTAAATATCTCCAGGTGCCATCAGAGATGGTACAGGAGACAAAACTTCTCTTTCTTCCTGAATGCTTAGAGCATATCATTAAAAGAAAAAAAAAAAGATACAGAGATCAAATGTGCAAAATTCCACCGCAGCCCTACAAATCCCAAAAGGTTTGACCAGCCAACTAATATAGTCCTAGTACTTGCTAGTCAAAAGACATGAAGTTATAAGATTATGATGATAACTGCTTTGCCCTTTTCCCCCCGTGTAACTTTAGCTGTGAGAATCCATTGCTGAAATTCTAAAAGAGCATACATTGAATTATATAAAGCATTAATCTTTAAATCTAGCAGATATACTAAAATTGTTGGGATTATTAGACTTTTCTGGTAGCACATGTACTCATGTGGGTCTGGTGCTCTCAGTTATCAGGCCTTAAGGGTTGTCCCAAAGCTTGTTGATGTTATCAACTCTTTGTTTTTGATAGGAGAGAGTTTCTAGCCAAAGCAGTTTTCAGGCTCTGAAGCTTTCTAGAAGAAGTTTAAAAGATGAAAAGAATGACACCAGTGCTAATTGTTGTTTTCTTACAAGTAGGGCTTTCCTGCAGGGCAGTGGCCTGGGGAGGGGGGGTGTTCAGGTGAAATTCTGCACTCCAGAATGCTACAGGAAGCTTTTTTATGGTTTTGGGCAGGTTTTTGGAGAATGATCTAGCCTCCTTTTGAAAGGACATTTTCATTATTTAGTGTGAATTTTATGCATTTTTTGGTGAGAACACATTCAGCAATACCTTATTATGCTTCTAATGAGGGCCAGATTTGTTTCTGCTGCAAAACCGAGGCCATAATGCAAAAAGGGACTTGAAACAGAAGAAGTGCCTTTCCCAGGGAGAAGAACAGGTCGTTTGAGGTAAAGATACTGCCTTCTATTAATAATAGGAGGGGGGAATCCATGGGGACTGGTGTGAAACCATGGGCAGTGCTGATTTGTACAGAGACAACTGCAGGGCCCTTTATAATGAGGAGGAATGACGCTGCAACTCTCTGAAGACAATTACACTGCAAATAAACAACTTATGTCAGCTAAGTGGTGTTTATTGCCATAATGGCAATCAATTTCAAGGGCTTGAGGCAAAGTGAATATAGCCCAGCGGATCAGTGAGGTGTTCTGCTCCTGCCCTGCCCAGGCTCCTGAGCTCCCATGGAGGGGAGCGAGTGCAGTGCTTGTCTGGCAGGTGACATGCTACCAGGTGATTTGGATCCATGTGCTCAGTGGTGTGTTAAAAACATGCTGGGGGACACTCAAATATTTTTAATTACCATGCTCTGTGCTGCCATAGAGACACTCAGACTGGGAGGGTGGCCCCTGTACTCCAGATGAGAGACCTTCATTTCCAGCCTGCTTTATTCGCTTACCCGAGTTCTCTCTGTTCCCCAGACCAACTGCACTTCTTGGGCTGTTGCTGTGCAGGAGGGATCATAATGCAGAATTGCCTGCATAAATGCATTTGAAAGGCTGTGGTGCTCCCATGCAGTATGGAGATAGGGAGTATAACAGGAATTGTCAGCTTTATTTCATTTTTACGGTTCCCATTGACTGTTTCCACAGGCTTGTGTGTGGGTTTGTGCCTGTCACATGCTGTATTCCCAGCATATATGGTTTTCCTTCTGCCACTGTGGTTTACTGAGATGCTGCTTCTGCCGTAGTTTGGGAAAACTTGCCCAGGCTGCCTGGATGATACTGAAGGCTTGTGATTAAAGGGAGCATCCCTGCATAGGTGCATGATCAGCATAACTTTAATACACAGTGTAAACCCTCTAAGATGTATCTCCTTTTGAGAGTGTGGCTGACTTCCTTATGTCCTCAGCAGTTGGAAGAAGGAGTTTTTGAAGGAGCTTCATCTGGAGTAACCCTGTGTTTGATTGAACATTGCTGCACTTTGCAGAAACCTCTTGTTCAACTGATGAGCTCTTGGACAGCAGGTGAAGTTCCCTCTGAAAAGACAGAATTCTGTGTTTGCTCACAGGAATGGTTTCATAAATCATGCCTGAGGCTTGAAACATCACCTGATGTTTTCTGTGGAGGACCCTACCATCACTATATATTTCAGCTGTGCATTAAGCTTATTCTGTTCTTGTAAAATCCAGGAAGAAACAGTCAGAAGACTAGAACAGGCATGTTGTTTTATTAAGCCTTTCATCTGAGTGAGTAGGAGCTGCTCCCATTTCTTCCTGTAATGCCAAGGATTTGAAATTGGAAACAGTTTAAACTGCATTGAAGATTAGTAGCTGGGTCAGGATGTATGTAGGTAACAGTGTATCCTTTCAGAGAGAAGCAAACAGATGTCCAAGCAAAAACAATAGCAAAAACAAAACAAAAAACCAAAACCAAACCAAACCAAAACCAATAAAAATTCCAAAACAAAAAACCCCAAACCAACCAATCAACCAACCAAAAAAAAACCCCAAAACAAAAAAAAAAAAAAACAAACCAACTCCAACCAACCAACCAAAAAAAAAAAAAAAAAGAAAAAAAGAAAAAAAGAAAAATAAAAACCTTTCCTCTGCATTAGCTGCCACGAGAAGAGGGGAAACCTACACAGAGAAAGTTTTGCTCCAGAGAAAGGCATTCAGGAAGTTTGGCCATGTCCTGTTGCAGAAATAGCTCCTGTGATGGACTGGCTGTTTCCTAACTGTGTTTTCAGCAAGTTTTGAATCTTGTATAAGCATTTTAAAGCATTTTCTTGAATCATCACTTAGCTCCCAGTCCCCCCTTATTTATTTTTGAATGAATACCTTGATACGTAAGACTGGAGCAGGGAGGCATCAGGATTGTCATGGAAACAGAAGCTGCAGCCCTGGCTCCCAGCCAGGAGATTCGTGTGGTGATTCATGGCTTCAGTGCGGGTGTCTGCAAATGAAATAAGTTCCAATTCTCAGGTGAATCAATGAAATAGTATTTGTGTTTGTGTTTTTATTTTCCCCTAGGAGGTGTTCTGAACGTCTTCCCCACATATCCTATTTTATTTCTACCATTTTAAAAGGTAGGAAGGGTGTTCCCTAAGCGTATCTCAGCATCTGAGCAGTAAATACAGTTCTGTGTGGGGAATATTCACCTGTCTGTTGTTTTCATTTTGGCTTAGCCTTAAATTAAAAAAATACGAAACCTGTAAGCTGGAATTTTGTAATGTAGCAATTTGATTTAATTCTGGCTGCGTTTGGGAACAGGTTTGTGCACTGTACGTGTGAATGTGGTCTCAGTGCCGGACATGAGAATAAGGTAATTGCAGATCAGGGTTTCAAAATGTAACCTCAATTTCTATAAATGTGTTTGTGCCCACACTGAATCCCACATTTTGTTTATATTCATATAAATATAAAGTAAGTAATTGCAGGGCTCACCCAAGTGTAGATGTGAACAGCAGGATTCTGCTGTGGGCACACATAGTGTGAGGCACTGCTGGTGCTGAGAGTGAGTGAGTGGCTCATCTCTGAGCAGTGCCAGGAGGTTGAACGCTCTTCTTTACTGAGTCCCTTCAGTGCTACAGATGATATATTTCCAGAACGTCATCAAATCCCTCAGTTGTATTTAATAGCATAGAAACTGGGTGGGATTTTACCCTCACATTGCATACCCAAGATGCATCCTCAGGGTTCTGTTTAAGATGAAAGCAATTTATGAATTAAGGTATTTTATTGTGATTATTTTGTTCATCAGGAAGAGAATCTCTTGCTTACCTGCTTTTATTGCTTTGTTCTTAAGCTGCTGCTGCACAAAGAACTGTGTTGCTCTGTTTTCTGACCTTTGTGGATGTGTGGGAGTGGATGGGTACAAGATAAATTTACATAAGCTTTGGGAAAAACCTTGTGTATCAAAATTTTTCACTGCTGTCTTTGAGTTAGGGTGCCCTATCAATTAATAAGGAATCACTCCTGTCAGTAATTAAGACTACAGAGGTCATTTAATAGCTTTTATGCATTTGAATGCCACATATTGTTACTGATTGCTTTTCTGTTTAAATCTTCAAGTCACACACAGGGTGACCTTTTCCTCCATTTCTTCCTACTTGTGCTTTTGCCATCAACTGTGTGGTTTAGGTGATTAGTTTTTCTTTTAATAATTTTTGTTTCAGTTGGCTGTGCTATTCCCTGGGTATCTTTTTTCCTACGATCAAAGAGTCCATTTTGTTGCTGGAACTGTGGTTTTACCTTCTGTCAGGACTGTTACAAGTTCATGTTTCTGAGCTCTTGGAGTAGTTCTTTCAGCACCTATTTGTCAGTGCACTGGCTTTGATGTCTGGCGTTTTGGGTTAGATCATTTATGCTGGGGAGGTTGAGCAGGTTTGTGGGTGCTGCTGTGGGTTCCACACCCGTGGTGTATCACTGCTCTGGAGGTTTGAAGTGCCTTTTGCAGCTGTGCATAAATGGGAATATTCCTATTGCCACCACAGGTACAGCAGGGCAGAAGGTCCACCCTCTGCTATGGGGGAACAAGGAGCTGGTTTGTATTGCAGCAATAATGTGATCAGAAGAGTTTGCTGGGACAAAATTCTCGTTTGCTTTCCCATCTCAGAATCTGCTTCCAACCCTCCCCCTCTGCCTTTTAGTTTTAATAAAGCAAAAGAACAAATTTGTTCTTTCACACAATTGTTTTGTTGTATTCTGAACCTCTTCCATTTACAGCATGTGCAACTGAGAGAGATTAGGTGTGGGGGAGAGGGGAAAAGAAATCTCTGGGGCCCTTGTGGGCTTTTAAAACTATCTCTCTGTATTTCTTGGGTGCCCTAAGATGCCTTTTCTCTAATATGAGCTGCTCTGTGTGGGGCTTTTTTACTTTCTGTTCAGTTAGTGAGACTATTTTTGTTTGGGTTGTTTTGATTGTGGTTTTTTCCATATTTTGCTCTACTGTAGATGTTCTTCAACAGGAGGCAAAGCTGTGGAAAAACAGGGAGCTGTCCCTCTGCCTCCCTGTTTTTCCTGAGCTGTGTATTGGCACTTCATTTGGCTGTTGTCTTTTATGAATACTGTGGCTTTTACATCATCATTCCAATTGGGAATGAATGTGGAGGAGGGGAATGAGGTAATCCTTCCTCAAAGGTATCTCTTGCTGCCGAATTAGTCACTGCTGTGCTTCTGCCTCACCTGGTGAAACTGCTGGCTCATACCTGCCAGGGTGAATGTCACCTGGCACCCGTGGGAAGGGTTTAATTTTAGATATTTTAGAGTTGCCACGGAATATTCTGTGCCTTTCTTCTTTTACTCAGACTCACCAGGATGTCTGAAGAAGCCAATGTTGAAATAGGTCCCATAGAATATCTGACAGCAGTGAAGGAGATGTGTCTGAAGGACAGCAGTGGACTCTGACTGCTGAGAAAACAGAATAGCAGCACAAGCAGCACTTATATTCCTATCCCTGTAGTCAGATGGGAGAAAAATCAATCAATATTTTTATTATGAAAGTAAATTTGGGATATAAAGTTAACAAGACACACAAATTGTGGCAATTTTTGGTTCTTTCTAGAAAACTTTGGTGATACTTGATTAACATGTCTTGTTAAATGCAGACAGACAGCAGAGCACATAATTGGTTTGGACAAGAGAGCACTTGTATTTCACAGTGAGGACAAAACACAGGATTTGGAGGCAAAGGATGAGCTGTGCGTCCCTTGATAACCACATGTGACAGCATAGCAGCTGTGCTGGAAGAACCTTCATGCAGACAACTTCTGCAGGGATTTGTTTCTGAATCCACCTGATTCAACTGTTTAGACCCTATGTGTGAAGCTTTTTATACTTTTATAAAACCCAATCAACAACAAAACCCCCCTGAAATGTAGGCTAGGAGTGGATGTGACCGAATGGAATATTTAAAATTAGGACTGTTGGGTTAGTGTTGTGTGGGGTTTTTTACTTCAGCCAAGTCTGTACCAGGGCCTTGAATGACCTTTTATGCTGTATTGAATCCTGAAATTTTTCCCAAAAACCTTCCAGTCACTGAACCAGATTAATGGTGTTAGAAAACCACCTCCTCTGGTAGGGTACATCTACCCCAACATCCAGTTTAAATATTGGATGGCTGTCTCTGGGCTTCCTCAGTAGCTAATGCTGACAAACAAGCACCTCCCCAGGGTGATGAAGCTGACCTGTCTTTAATTCTTGCCTGAGGATAAGATTAATTCCCACCAGCAGTGTGTCAGGGTTTTTTCATAAGTACAATCTAGGGTTGAGTAGTTTGCACCTGGATTTCTTACACAAATAGTAATAAGTGTGTAGCATCCCTATATCTCTGAATAAGGTTTGCAGGTAAAATACAGATTTTTAAACACGATGCACCAAAAAAAAAAGAGCTCTGGAAAGGCTACAGGATTTCAGTGCTAATGAGTGCTTAATTTTCTCCTGTGTCTCAGAAGAGATCTTTTACCTCATCTTGAGCTCTGAAAGTCCCTTTAGCCCCTTTTGAGAAGAACTGGGGAGGCTGCAGGGATTGGGATGTGATTGAAATCGGTGGTGGAATTGTTCTCCTGTGCATTGAGATTGTATTTATCGTTCAGCTTTACACAGGTGAAGCACAACAACAAAATGCAAACCAGCAAACAGAGACCCTGTTCCCCCTTTTCCTTCTATTTCCCCCCTTTTTCCCCTTTTTTCCCTCCTTTTCCCCCCTTTTTCCCCTCTTTTCCCACCCTTTTGCCTTCCTTTTTTTCCCCTTTCTCCATCTTCTCCTGCTTTTCCCTTCATTCCCCCCCCTTTTCTCCCCCTTCTTTTTCTCCTCCTTTTCCCCTTCCCTTTCCTCCCCTTCCTTGCCCCCTCTTTTTCCTCCCTTTCCACCCCGTAATCCTCATTCGTGAGCATCCTCTGCCCGCTGCGTCCCAGGGAGCAGAGCCAAAGGTGTTTGGATGCTCTGCACAGAGCAGCTCCACAGGAAGGCTGTACCCTGCTGGAAACTGGGATCTGCCACCTCACTCCTTGAAACGCATTAAATGCTTTGAAAATGACCATGCTTGGTGCTCCTTGCTTCCCTGAATCCCCAATATTCCCGAGGAAGCCAGTACAGAGAAATCCAGCAGAGGAGCCTCTGGATGAGCAGGACCCGTTGGGGCAAGAACTTGTTTTGCCTTGAAACTTAATTCAAAGCTTAGGCAGAGCTGAAGATTAAAGGCAGTTGGTGAATGATGAGTGTTCAGTCATTTCTGACGTGCATTACTTTATCTGAGGGGCCCAAGTTCAGCAAAGATGACTTCATAACTCCCTTGCTTGTACTGGGCAAGTGAGACACAGATTAATCACAGGGTTGAACTTTCCTTAGGAGTTATTTCCCGTGCTGGGGTGGGATGCATTTGTATTATCACTGTTTGGTTGGTTGGGGATTTCCCCTTCAAAATTCAGGTTGGACTTTTGGGAGAAAAGGCTGATCTTGTTAGTATTTTAAGTTGAAATAGCAGAATTCTCCAGGAGGACTGACGTGATGCTTTGCTGCTGTTGTGGTTGACTCCATTGATTTTACAGTGTCTATTCTAGGATTGGGAAGCTGCACATGTTCCTTTGCACTTCCCTCTAAAACGCTTTTTTTCTTCAAAGGAAGGAGTACATCAGAGTGCTTCAGGCTCTTGAGTTACCAGGCAGCTCTGGGTACTGAAATGTGCAGGGAGCCTTCCTGAGAGTTCAGCTGATACACTTCATTTAGAAAGAAATTCTAAATTGAGACATGTCAAACCAGCTCTGAACAGGGCAATGCTATTGTTTGTGTTTCTGTGTTTAATGAGTGATTATTTATTTCCTGGGATACATTTGAGAAGGGGAATGTTTTCCATTTTCCAGCCACATTTCAGTGATGTGGTCATCATGGCTTGCGTTTTGGTTGGACAAGATATGAAGCTTGTTGAGAGCCACATGATCAGTTTGGAAGAGCATGCTGTTTTTCTGGGATGTTCTGAAAGGAAGCCTTCCTTAAACATACCTATAGTATGTTAAAAAATTAATGGCACTGCTCTTTGGCCTGTCTGTTGTCCCAGTTCTGCAATGGCATCACGGTTACAGGGTATGTAAATCTCAAGAGCCCAGAAAAACAGCTGAAAACTCATCTGACTTGGATGAAAAGGCATTTATGTGAGTATCAATCTAAAGGCTGGCAAGATAAAAATCTTATCTTGGTTGAGATAAGGGGGTAGCTGGAATTCAGAACAGGCAGCACTAGTTTGGCCAACTGTCAGAAAGGCAAAACTCTGGTGATTCAAGCTCTGAAGGCAAAGGATGATTTTTTGATAGCTGCTATCTTTGAAAGAAGCATTTTTCCTCCCGTGGCTGCTCCTAAAAGGCCAAAATCCCCACACTGTCCTCAGTGGGGCTCCTTTTCAAGTGTCACTGTTCTTTACTAAACACCTCTATGACAAGCCCTGTGTTTGGGAGTGGTGGGTTGAGAGCACAAACAAGAAACAGTCAGAAACAGGAGTAATCCTTGTTGTTTAGGGTAAGGAATAGCTGTCACCACAGCAGGAAAAATTGGAAACCGAAGAGGAGTACTAGAAAATGGTGATGACAGCAATTGCTGCTGGTGTAAACAATTAACACTATTCATTTTGGATAAAGCCCAATCAGTAGAATTTTCAAGGAAAGGATGATTCTGCCCCCCCACCCCTCTACAAGCAACCACACTAAGTATGTTGTGATGCACAGTCCCAGTCCTTGGTTCCTATCTCTGGATCCTTTTTTGCTTTCCTTGGGGTTTCTTTTCTTGTTCCAGTGCGGTATTTCTTTCCTGATGCTTTTGGGTTATTGCTCTCTGCTCTCTCTGATTGGTGTGGGGTGACACTTGTGCTGTGAGTGGGTGTTTCAGGGAACCTTCAGCCAGCCCATGGTTACTCTCTGTCTAAGGGCACTAATCTGGAGGCAGGAGCAGGAGCAGAAGGTGAACTGCTGGGAGGGCTCTGGAGCTTTAGGGAAGATCCTCTCTCATGGTCTGAAGTGGCTGCAAGGGGCAAGGAAGGACTGGGAATTGGGGCACATCTGGAGCCATCCAGCTGTTCCTGCCCTGGCTCTCACTGAATCATTCTTTCAGCTTCTCTGCCCTCGCAGTGTGCTGCAAGTTCACTTATTCCGTGGAGTACCAGAGCTTGGTACCTTTTTGTGCACATCCTCTGGCACTTTTGGGCACATCCCTGTGGTGTTTTCCCACTGAGTAGTTCTGTGGTGCTGGCAGGGAGCTCATCCCAGAGCCACGGAGCTGTGGATGCTTTGGAGCCCACCTCTTACACTTCTGCAGTGCTCTTCTGCTCATACTTTATACTGCACTGGTGAGTTTGGGCTGTGCTTGTGGTTCTCCTCGGCTTCATGACGATTGTGCCTGGACATTGCTTTCTTTTGTTTGAATGAATACAAAGCTTTCCAAACACCCTTACAAGGTGGAAGTTGCATCTGCCTTTGCTGCATTTATTCATTTTCTGTGGTGCTGGAAACTCACTCTGCTCCGCAAGGGACTGTTCTGAATTAGAACAAAGTTTTCTTGGAAGCCAAATGCAAAACAGTGCCATTTAACTTGCAGAGAGGCAAAAAAGTTCTGTCTGAGCTGCAGGAATGACAGCTGTCCAGGATACTTCCACGTACTCCTAACTCTGTTTTTTACATTACCAGCGACTATTTATGCTCTGTCAACTTGAAGTTACATTATCTGAAGCGTGTCAAGTCAGAATGGTGTCATTGCTTTCATCGTCTCTCTCTTCTTGAATGTCACCTCATCTACTCCTTCTTAATTCCATTTCCATCACTCTTTCCATCCCTCATCTCTTTCCTGGCTTGCCAGACAGCGCTGCAAACCTATCAGACTTGCTTTCCAGTTGAAGTCCCTGCAGCTTAGCTCACAGCCAGGCTTTGCAGCATTAGTCAGGAAAACTTTGGCAACAGCCTGACACTGAATTCTGAGGCAGACGTGGCTGCCTCCATTGGAGGGATGTGCTGGAGAGAAATCCAAGGGTGTTTTTATGCAGGTGCTGATACAGATAAGGGCACTGGGCATTTTTCTTGTTTTCCTCCCTTACAAAAGATTTCACAGGTTTATTCTTCTTTGCTTCACAAACTGCTGTCTGTCTCAGAAGTTACCAGAGAAATAAAAGTTTCCAACAAAGGAGGGATGCAAAGCACAGAAATGCAATTTAAGTAGCAAAGGGAGGTGCAGGGCAGACAGATTTACCCATTTGGAACTGTACAGTATGTCATGTTCTGATTCAAAGCCTTGTGGGGTTCTTCTGGTTTTCTTTGCCATGTTGTTTATAAAAGGGATTTTGTGATAACTCACCTACAGAAGAGAAAATTCTGTAGCATAGATAAGAGTGCCTGGGATGGAGAGAAAAAGAGAGGCTTGGATACAAATGAGGAAGAATTTATTCCTGTGGGTTTTTTCCCTTGGGGAATGTTCACATGGGGTTCTGAAACAGAGCTTTCTTCTATCTTCACTCCTGGGATTTTGTGTGACACTGGGGGTGGCAGTGGAATGCGAGGCTGGAAATGGTGTTTTCTTGAGTAATGAAATAGGAGAGAATTTGAGATAGGAAATAAGGACAGGTCTCACCAGAGTTGGAGATCTCTTTTGAACCTAAACACAACTGTGCTTAATGTCACAGAAAAAAAACCCAATCCCAGCCAAATTCTGAAATATAAGCCTCCACTGCTGCTAAGAAAGCAGATATTAACTGCATTGTTATTAAAAGGAAGTTGAGTTTTTCAGTATATGAAATCACATTCTGTCCTTGTGCTAAGTTTGAGACACCCTAAAAGCCTCTAAAATATTTACGTTGGAATTTTGTTGGAAAGATTATTATATAGAGCCAATATACAATGTGTTTTTGTCTGATGTTTTAACTTAAAAATGGGTTTCTGACTTTTCTTAACTTTGGAAATTGTCCTGCTTTAATTTTTTTTTATAGCAAACCAGTTCATGTATTAAATTGAAATCTGTACAAATTATAGTTAATTATAGTCAGCTCAGAGTAAGGCCTAAAATAGGTCACATGCTGTTTGGATTAAAATATGCCCAAAATGATTAAATCTATGTGGTTGGGCCTGAAGTCCATTCTGAGGTGTTTGATTCTCCCCTGGCTGCTGCTCTCCCATTTTCCTCCTGTCTGCCACGGCTGGGCAATAAAGTGACAGGATTCCTTGGAAGGAAAGAAGAAGGGTGTATGGCTATTGAGCCTCCTGTCTTTAACAGGAGAGACTTAAATTGTTTCTCACTCCTATTTGAGACCAACCAAAATTCTTCCTCAGTGTTGTCACATTATCCAAATACCAAGGGGAAAGACATGCTGTTTACTAAGATAGAAAACAGCTAGCACTAAACTTACTGAATTCCTTTCTTTTTCCCCCTTGGAATTGCATTTTGGGTCCTGACTTTCAGGGGATATTTGCTGTCCCCCCTGTTGGGAGGGGATGGGGTGTCAGCAGGGGCTGGTTAACCCTGTCCCAGCTCAGCACTGCCAGCTCTGTCATGGTTTTATGGATGATATGCAGTCCTTGGCTGCTTGTTGTCCTTCAGCTGAATTAGTGCTTTATGCCAGTTTTTATTATTCTGAATGCTACTGAATTAATGACATTAAAACAACTTCACCAGTGACCTTGAGCAAAAGTTATTTCCGGCAGCGCATCTGCCTGCATTTATGTAGTGACTTAATGAATGCCTGCACACTTCCACTGTTCAGCTATTGTTTCACATTCCTGCATGCATGTCCTTGGTGGGAATTAATTATTAGTTTAATTGTATGCAGGAATATTTATGCATTACATTTTTTTTGCGCATTATTGCACTAGGTAGTTGCAAAATCATCTGCCAATAAAAACCTGAGATCTGAAAGGGGTACGTGCAGTAGGGACTGACCTGCAGGTACACCTGGGAAGCTGTTTGGAAAGCAAATTACTTTGAAAATAACTGTGGACCTGAGCTTAGTCATTCTGCTTCCTGCCCAAGTGTGGCTGCAGTGTAAGTAGAAGTTCTTTACCTTGCATGAACCTGGGAGCTCTGTAAACCCAGCTGTTCTTTTCCTCCTTTTCTCTCCTCCGTCCCTAACCCCAGTTTTTGTGTAATTGCTAACACAATATTAGCCCATATCCCCATTCTGTGCTCAGGTAAGGCTGAGACTAAAAACCTGCCCATGGTGGGTGGTGCAGCCCTGGCACATGCCGGGTGATTCGCTGGGGGTGAGGAGGTGAAATTGCAGTTGGGCTGACCTGGTTTTGTCTCTAAAGGAAGGAGCACCTTTGACCTTGCACAGCTTTCAGGAGCTGTGTTGTTGGGCAGGAGGCTGTTTGTGTGGAGTTATTGAAGGATAAAACTGTGGTTCAAACTCTGTTCTTTCCTAAGAGACACTTTCTAACAGAGGTTGAGATACACTGGAGGAGCACACCCCACACCCCAGTATTTCACTTGCAGCTGATAGGAGGTTGATACGGTGTGGGAGGCCTTGAGTCCTGTCTGGAGAAGGCTGAATTTCTTGCAGTCACCAGCACCAGAAGTGCATTATGAATGTTCTTCAGACTTGTCCATCCAGGGTGGTGGGGGTTGGTTTCAGTCTGTATCTCAAGTCACAGAGGAAGTTGGGCTTCGAGTTAAAGTTCAATCTACCCTTGAATGATTTGGGGAGATCTACATCACAAAAAGTAAAACATTGGAGCATTGAAGTCATTATACTTCAGGTTTTATTGAAAAGTCACCAACTACAAAGTGCATTTGTTTTCCTTTGCTGACACCATGTTCTGCTGCCAGACCTCCAGGAGCATTTGGGCAATGCTCTCAGGGACAGGGTGGGATTGTTGGGATGTCGGGGCAGGGCCTGGAGTTGGACTCAGTGGTCCCTGTGGGTCCCTTCCAACTCAGGCTATTCTGTGATTGTGTGAAAATTGGGAATGCTTTCCATACTCCCCATGTCTGTAGAGCACTGCTAGCCCCTAGCTGGAGCTGTCCTACAGCCCAGCTGGCTGAGCTGCTGTTGTTTCTCCTGTCTTTCCAGAAGCACTGTTGTATTTCCTATGGATTATCACATAAAAAGCTAAGCCTGGAGAAAAAAAGAAGGCTTGAGTAGTTGAATTCTCCTTGCCATAGGAACAAGCTCAGGTAATGAGGTAGCTGATGATGTCATCCTGTTGAAGCTTAAAAAAATTGATTATAAGAGATTTCCTATCCTTGAATATTTCAGTCTGTGGCCTTTCTTTTCACCTTGTGTCTTTTGCAGCTGTGGTTTAGCAGGATCTCTGAGGAAACGAAAGCAGAGTATTTTAGGTTTAAATTTGTGGCAGTGCTAAGTCCTTTGAGGTTCTCTCAGCCCAACAGGACTCTACAAGTGTGGGGTTGAGCTTTGCAAGGGATGCTTGTGCATGTCGCACTCTAAACCTGTGAGCTGCTCTCTGTGAGTTTGCTCAGGGGCTGCGTTATGGCTACATTAGCCACAGATCTACAGTTTTGCAAGAGGAGAACAAAAATTTATAGCCCCTGTTTACTTAATGGTAGGTCAAGAGGCCAGTCCTGCAAATCACTTCTCATTGTAGTTGCTTCAATATGGAAAATTTTTCAGGGGAATGCATCCAGCTTTTTTGTCTTCATTTTTCTGTTTTTGTCTGCTATTCTTTGAACTTGCAACACTGGAGGCCACAGAGACATTTTGTGGGGAATATAATCTCAGAAAGGAACACTTGGTGGAAGCGACTTGTACAAGTGAAATGCTCTCTGTAAAAGGAAATAATTCATGGCTTTTAGCTCTTTCAAACCCATCTAACACTCCTGCTGGGTTCCTTTCTCTGTGAAGTAATGCAGAGGATTAGCCAGCATCATCTAATTAGGCAGCAGCAAAGCAAAAATGGTGCTCAGCAGCCTCTGCCCTGGTTCTGTTTCCATTCATAGGACTTGCCCATGGAAGCCAAGAACATCTGAGTGATGGCATTGGGAATGTCGGAGTGGCTGTGAGGTGAGGCATGCTCAAATGGGATTTCACCTCAGGAGGAAATCCAAGGTCATCCTCTGCAGTTTCTATACCAGAATAGTCATCCTGTGTTCTGAGGAAGTCTGCAGGTAACTGCAGCACCTCCTGGTTCCTTAATAGCTCTGGTGATGTCAGAGCCTTAATTCCACTCCATCCTGCTGGAAAAGACAGGAGTGAGAGTTGCTGGACAGCATTTCCTTACTATTCCTATAGGTCTGGGCTGCTTTGGTGTCCATACTGGATTGTCTTGTGATGTATTTGTGGCTGAATTCCCTTAAAATGTGCTTAGCAACAGCACTTGGCAGGGCAGGAATGGGAGAGCTCACCTTGAATTCTTCCAGGGTGGGCTGATGGTGGAGTCTCAGCGTCCAAGAAAACTGTATTTTATATTATAGCACACAGGGAGCAGGAGAAATGGTTTGTTATGGGGGGGTTGTCTTGGCCTTTCAGTTCACAGCAGCACGTCAGCACTTGGTTACCTGCACGAAGGGCTCCCAGCGGCTCCCAGTGACCTCGGCCATTGCTGAGGAATGCTGACTCTTCAGCTCACTTGGAGCACGAGCTGCATTTCATTCTTTCTCAGTGGTTCACATAGGATTACTTACAGCTGGGGAATCTGGGAAGAGCAACTCAGCCTCTTCCCAGTGAAGGTTATGATTATTACTAAGCTTTGCCCACTGGGGCATTACATCAGCATAAAGGAAGAAATTGATCTTTTTGTATTGGGCTTTTAAAATAATCAAGCAAAACGCTTTTCTTATTAGAGCATGGAAGTTTTACCAGCAACACAGTTGACACTAAATAATTTTAAGCAAAAGGCATTGTCATAGATGAGGATCATCTGCAATTAACTAACAGAGCTGGGACATGAGAGAGGACAGGATGGGAAAGTTTCCCCCTTATTTCTGTCCAAATTGCTTTTTGGTGTGAAGTGAAGCTGTTAATCAAATCAGCCTTATTGCTGATAGTTGATATTGATAATGAACCTGTAAATTTTTCCATTGCGACTTTTTGTGACTCCCAGTTTCAGTTAAGCTGAACCCGTGAGCTCAGCTCCCAGTCCTGTGTGGGAGGAAGGATGTGTATCCAAGAGCCCCGGTTTCACTGGAATGTCCATTTTGATGCCTGTGAGTCAGTCTGGCTCTTCTGACCATGTTACACAGATGAGAAAAGAGGCAAAATTCCCTCCTGGTATAGCTGCTGAGGAGCTCTTGGGAGGAAAGAGCTGTTGGAAAGTGGGGACTGTGAGACTTCGGTGACAAGGTGCTGCAGCCCTTGGATGGCATTGCCTTGATGAGGGAGATGAGGTGCAGTGGAGACGGAGCATGTGGATGGATGGGAATCCAGGGAACTGGGAGAAGAAAGCAAGCAGGGGTGAATAAAAAAACCCCAAAAAATGTATAATTTGAAGCAGTGAGAGAAATCTGATTCCTTTTACCTTTATGCATTTTGGGAAGGCTGAGTCTGGAGAAGTTATTTTTCCCTGTCTCCCACACACCCTCAGGAACACCATCTGCAAGTGTTTCTCTTTTCAAGTCTAAGGAGTAGCAGAGGAGATTAGAGCTGTTTTTTCCCAGATTTTAGATGGGAGATCTCTAGGGACATGTCTACCCAACTTTCCAGCCAAGCTTCACTGTTATCTTCCTTATTTTTCTTATTTTAAAGAAATGTCCTCAATATAATAATAGAAGCAACACAACAATTCACTTCAGGGACTGCAGTAAAAAAATGACTGTATGACATGTCTGCCCATTGAAGACACCTTTGAAATGATGTTCTGAATGTTGATGAGTTTTGGATCTTCCCATTCCTGCTGCTGCTGTGGGCTGGGCACATGGCAGTGTCAGGTGGGATCAGGGTGACAGGTTCTGGTCCAGCAGTTCCCCTCTGTGCTCACCCCAGATCCCCACGGCAGTTCTGAGCCTTCCAAACCTCGTGTATCACCTTGTCTTTACAGCCCTGTCACTGACTGGGCACGAACTCTGGGAGGAGGTCTAACTTGCACCATGTTTTCCTGTTGTTGTTGTTGTTTTCTGAAGGGAAGGTGGAAGAGGTACCTTGTTTGAGGCAGATTTAAGGTGAATCATATCTGTATAAATAGAAGTGCTGAGCACATCAGATAAGCTGCAGCAGAAATGCTTCAGAGGCAGGAGAGCTGCCTTGGTGAAACGATCACAGAATTGTAAAGCCTGTCCTTTCAGTCTGCTGCCAAGGGGATCTGCACATCAGTTTTTCCTCCCCCTGAACCCCCTTCAAGGGGTTTATTTAACATTGTAATTAATGCATTTTAGACCCCTGAAGTTTGAGCAGAGAGCACGAGGGGTGGGGATGGCTGCAGCAGGGGGGTGCTGCACAGGAGCTGTGCTATGCTGTGCCTGGAGGAAAAGGATGTCCTGGCACCTTGGAACTGATGCAGGGATTGTCACCTCATTTACCCCTGTGCCTTCACTCTGGATGGGTTTGGAACCCCGTGGTGTTATCTTTCCAGTTTCCAGCAATTTGCAGAGTAGAGTAGGACAGTCCTTGACTTCCTTGGCAGCGCTGTCTGCAAAAGTGAAACCTGGCAGTGTTTGGGCCCCTTCACTTGGCGTTATTTGAGCGTGCACAGTCTCTCGTCTCTTCTGCAGTTCAGGACACTGGGATCAACTCAGCAAATCCATGTCTTCCAGAACACTGAAAGCTTCAAGTTGTCATTGAAATCGGATGAAATCAAGAAATTGGATGCAGACTGTTTTACATGCAGAGTGTCGGATCACTGTACCTGATCCCACCGTGGTGTTGAGCAGGTGAAATCCCATGGTGATGGAATATATTCTTGATATAATTCCCAAGTTTTTGTGTTCCCATTTAATTTGTCACTCAGTCCTTATTTCAGTCATCTTGGATGTACACTGGCATAAAGCAACCTGGTTCTTAGGGAAAAGGAAGGTTCAGGACAGTGCAAATCCAGGCAGAGTTAGATCTTCACTTATTTTCATGGGGAGGACCTGGTGGTGCCTTTGCAGTTCCTTTTCTCCAAGGCGAGCTGCCTCCATGTGACCTGTCAAGGTTTGTTACCAGCCATTCATCCTCCATCACTGGGAAAGTTCATTGGGGTTTTGTGAGTAACTGAGGGCTCCAAAAATCCCTCTCCTGCATGGAACTGCAGTTCATAACTTTAAAAATAAACTGGGACAGTCTGACAGGTACCTGCTTGTTTGGGAAGTCACACACAGAGAATTTAACTGAATCCACCCAAAGTGAATTGGGCAGGAGTCCAGAATTTCAGTTACAGCCACGGTGTCCCAGCAGCACTTCCAGGAATGCCATGGCTGGGTGTGAGCATCGCTGCTGCATCCAATCCATTTCAGCTCTTTCTTTCCTATCTCCTTTCCCTCCAGACTTCACACCAGGCTGGCTGCATTGCTAACAGCTCTTGAAGAGCCTGTTTGCCTCAATAATCTGATCAAGGAGGAACAGAGAGATTCTTTCCCTTTACTCTTTCAACTAAAAAAGAGGAGCCTGTCTCACTATTTATTGCTGGGTTCCCTTTGTTTTTTTAACTAGGCCAGCACTAAGAATGGAAGTGAAGATCCCAAAAATTTCTTTTGATTAGCTGGAAGTTTGAAGAACGATGTGCAAGGGAGAAGGTGGAGGAACACAGGCTACTGAGGATGCTAGAAAACACTGAAATAATCCATTTGGGTCCTCAGATGCCATGTAAAGCACAAGATCGCGACTCCAGATATGAAAACAATATTAGTCTCTCAGTAATATGGGCTTTTTTTGTTACTTTATTGGATTTTTCATTTTTTCTTGGCTTATGTTAAAGTGGCATTTCAAGCCTCTGTTCGGAATGCATGGCTGTATGTATTGCTTAATTCCATCAGCCTTTCCGTAGAGAAGCACTGTGAAGGAAGAGCAATGTTTACTCCTTTTTGCAAGCTCTAGTTTATTTTTTTTTCCTCTCCCTCTTCCTTCTTCCTCTGTTTTCTTTTTCCTGTAGGAGTGTTACGATATTCAACAATGATAAAAACATATGGAATCTTACAGAGACTTTATTTGAAAATTTGGATCATTTTTATAAAGTTTCTTAATTATATGCACTGTGAAACACCCAGGAGAAATTTTTAAGGAGATGGTTGCTGGCTTAAATATTCAGTAGTATTAGTTATTTCATTATTATTAATAATAATTATTTTTAATAGTTGTTATTATTACTATTATTTCCAAATCCCTTGTGTCTTTTATATTTAGTCTAGATCGACTCACAAGAAAGAGCAGAATCTGTCCAGCATTAAATTTGGATTTTTGCTTTCATTGTTGGCATGAGCAAGTTTGACATGAAAACAGAGAGGCTGAGTTTATAGGGTAACAATAATTCTGGAGGAGCAGAGCAGGAATTCTATCTATTTGATTGTGACCAGGAATGGGATTGAAAATAATTTTCCAGAATGGGATTACTGGTAGTACTCTCACATACAGCCTACCTTAAAGGGCTAAATTAAGTACTGCATCACTTGACAGGAAATCCATAAAGGTTTTAATTTGAGAACAGATCTGTGGCTAAATCAGTGGTTATTGTGACCCATGCTCAGGAATCCAGTTACAGCAAGGATAACACTTGCATTAGTCTGCTTTAAAAGCTTTAGTTTAGATAAAAGGAAATCCTGTGCCAGGAGATGGGCTGTGTGACAGGGCTGGAGGCAGACATGGCTGATGCACCACATTGGCTCATGTCCCCAGCACTTTGTGCACTTCTTTGTGCATCTTCCTGAAGGAAAATGCTGCCTGGCACCACTGGGGTGATGCAGGATTCTGTGCCAGCCCCGAGGCTGCAGCTCCTGCCCTGGAGCTGGGCTGAGCTCCTGTGCTACTCCAGAGCCTGAGCTCAGCCCCACTGCTGCCTTCATCTGAGAGAACCTCCTTTCAGTCTCCAAAGGGACCAAAACAATACTTTTGCTGCCCCAGGACAGTTCTTGGAGTAGATTTTGCTAGAGACAGGTCATATGGCTGAAAGCATCAAATCCATCTGTTTGTCTGCTGTGTAGGAACTTAAATCAGGAATATGTGTAGCCATTTTCCTTCTTCACTTGCCTTTCTCCTGGCTGTGATAGTAAAATTATGCCAAGTGATTTTTTTTTTATCTTCTTTGTAATAAATATTTCTGTGCCTTTTCTACTTTGGAAGCAATACTGGGAAATCATTTGGGAATCAGGCACTGACGTTGAGAGTGCTGAGGAACATGACTTGCAGATTTCAAACTTCTGCCTAAAGATGTATTTGGAAACATTTTAGTTAGCGGTTTGCCCAATGGGTCACTTCTAATGTATCTGACCCTTTCAAAATCCTATTCTAGGCATGAAATGTAGGTTTTGGTCCTGTGTGGAACTTCAGATTGTGGCACATTCTTTGTTTAGAAGTAACATGGTAACAGGGAGGGCCCTTAAAGCTCATCCCATTCCACCCTCTGCCATGAAAGGGACACCTTTCACTGTCCCAGGCTGCTCCAAGCTCCATCCAGCCTGGCCTTGGACACTTCCAGGGATCCAGGGGCAGCCACAGCATCTCTGGGTGGAACAGAAACATAAAAAACAGCAATTGTGTAGCTGTAACCCAAGGTGGATGTGTTGATCATTGTGTGCTCTGGGAGAGGGAACTTTCCCCAGCAGTGACAAGGAAGGGGAAGGCATCTGGATGTGCTGGTTCACAAGGGTGTGGGATTGCACTCAGGGAACCTGCCCAGTTGCATTTTTCCATAAATTACTGTGTTTCAACATGCCCAGACTTTTCTTTCTGCAGTGTCTGCTCCCTATTTAGAGGCAAGTTTTTCTAATGCTCTTAACTTTCACTTTTGTTTTGGTTGCTTGTTTCCTTTTATCTCTTTTTCTTTCCCCCCCCCCCTTTTCTTCTTTTCTCCCCTTTAATATATCTTTCCCCCCTTCTCATTCAAGCACAAAGCCACTCTTACTGAAAATCTTTGTTTCTCAGCATTTTTTGTATTTTTTTTGTAGGTTACTTTGTCATGGGGTGGGAGTGAGGGACAGCAAAGAAAAAAAACCTTGGCACTCTTTAGATCTTTATTAAAACCACACGTAGTAAGACCTAGCACTTTTAGAAATGCTTTCCCTGAGCAACTATCACTTTCAGTGCTCACTGCTCTAGTCAGAAAGGCATTTTTGAGTCTGTTTCATTTTCAAAATCTTCATTTAAATGCAGATCTCTACGACTGATAAGTGGACACACAATTTACTAGTTTTGGAATGCAGGGTGTTTGGCACTAACAGAATTGGAACTAAATCAGCTGTGAGTCTTCCTGTTTGATCTGGAAAAGATGTGTCTGTGCACTTTTCTGTAGTGATTTAAAATTATGGGGACAGTGCTGTTTTAAATTTGCAAATATTGGGCGTTCTTGCAGGTAAGCCCTGTATATAACCTATGTATAAGGTTGTATATTTAAAGCAAATCCATAAGCAAAAGCTGATCATTTGGAGAGCCTGCAGTGAGCATTAGAAGCCTGAGAAATAAATGTATTCTATGTGTAACTGTGGTGCAATGAGTAGAGTTTTATTTTCTTTCTTTTACAAGATCTTGATTTTCTTAAGTTTATTGTGTGGTTTGTTTCTTTTTTTTAGTTTCATTTGTAAAATTATTCTGTGTTTCCCAGATAGTAGGACACAGAAAAAAGACTATTACTGCCACTGCAGATCTGAGGCCCTTAGCAGAGGCACCAGCTCTGGCACCGATTCTGCTTCACATTCGCAGCCCTTAGGCATGAAGTTGTCAGAAACATCCAAGTAATCACCTCGTGTGCTTGAAATCTATCTGGTGCTTCCCAAGATTCGCCCCTGAGGAGTTGTTGGCAGTGTTTGTTTTCACGCTGGAAATATGAACATATTTAACAGTTGCATAATATCACTGATCCTTATAAACAAGTTTCATAATTCCCCATAGAGTGGTCACAGAATCCCAGGATCATCGAGGTTGGAAAAGCCCTCCCAGGCCATCGAATCCAACCTGTGCCCGATTGCCACCTTGTCCCCAGCCCAGAGCACTGAGTACCATGTCCAAGCCTTCCTTGGACACCTCCAGGGATTGGGACTCCACACCTCCCTGGGCAGTACCTGCCAATGTCTAATCACCGCTTCCATGAAGAAATTCTCCTACCCTGTGCTTTTGGGTGTTGGTGCCAGCGGGGATGTTCTGGTAATGCTGTTGGCTCAGGGTAAATGTCCATCTGCATGAGCAGCTTTGAATATGTATTTATGTGTAAAGACACATTTTTTTTGGGGGGGGGGGATGCAGAATTTTTCATCTGATGCTTTTATTTATATTCAAAGAGCAATCTCTAAATCTATTGTGGCAAATGTACACTCCTTTTATAAAAATATCCACCTGAAAATATTATGATGACTTCTTTGCACCAAATTACACTCTGCCTGTGCCAGGGCATGAGTCACCTGCCACCCCACAGTTGTCACCCAGGAGTCTGGCACTCATGGTTCTTTTTATAGGTTTGACTTAAACATAGTGACTTATTAATTTCCCTCCATTCCTCTTACAGAAATTGAGTCCCAAGGCATCTTGAAAGCCACGTGTGGATTGTTGAGACTTTAAAAAGGGACAGTCTGTTCCTCCTGGAGAGAAATCGGAGATGTTGGATCTGAAGGTTCTCTGGTGTCTCTGGACAAACAGGCACAAGTGATTCCACACAATCCCTGTGTCTTCCCCTGGGAACAATGGCATTACCTTGCCATGTCATCCTGTGCAGGTGCTGTGGGGAGTCGTGTCTTGCTCACAGCAGTGAGTGCAGCTGCTTGGTGTAGGACCTGTGCTCTGATGGAGGTCTGATCTTCAGCTGCTGATGCATGATGAGCTGCTCTGCTACACTATTTACAATGATCTTATATTGGGTTGAATGAAACACTCATTTCCTTTCATCGTCTATGAAAATATTTGGTTTTTACGTGTTTGGTTTCTGTGAGTACTCAGGGGTGAGCTCAAAGGGCTTATTTTGGCTCAACAAAATGTGTAGAAGATTGTCTGCCTTCCTTGCTGGCCCCACTTGACAATTTTTCTTCCTCCTGCTTTACTGAGGAAGAAGAATCTGTATTGGTGAGCTAGCATGGCCTGTGAGGGATGGGGAGACTGAGCTGGGACTTTGGAGACCTGACTGATACCCCACAGTAATTCACTGTGTGCTCAGACAAGTCATTTAATGCCCCATCCCTTTGCTCTCCTCCGGCTTTTCTGTGCAGACTGCTTCGTTTAGTGAATGTTTCTGCTGGAACTGCAGAGTTCTGTCAGTGCTGGGACTCCAGACATGACTGCCACTAACTTTCATTGAATGGAAAAGTGGGTTTATTTGTTTTCTTTAATGATAGTAAGAACTCAGGTGCTGGACTCTTACCCTGTATTCTTTTCTGATTTACTGACATCACTTGTCCTGAAGTTTTTATGTTGTTAAGCCCTCACGTCCATGGAATAGATGCTGGAGATCTGTTTCAAATAACTGGCAATGGATGCCTAAGAAATCCTGTCCCTGTCCTCCCCGAAAGACTGGGGGTAAGCCTCGAGCCGAGGTGCAGGTAGTGCTTTTCAGGAAAAGCTTGTATTTAGCAGCTCATGTTGGGTTCCTTCTCTTTAATCGGTGAAGAATTTGATTTATGCCAGCAGCAGTTCTTTGTGAAACAATGAAAGTGAGTTTGGGAACCGAAAGAGAGGGCGGCCCAACCAGTGAGGTGGCTTTAGGGGAATATAGCTTTCCCATATTTAGGATGCTACAAAAGCTACAAACAAGCGTTGTCCTCTTTGGCCCCTCAGGCTGGGTTTGCCTGTAGTCTCTTTTTTCCCCCATGAGCAGCATCCTCTCAAGCACTGTTCACAACCTGTAACTACAAGCAGTCGCTGAGATGTGTTTTTAAAACACATTGCTGTGCAAGACCGACTGCAGCAAGGCAGGCAACAGTGGAGCATCTTTATGGATCCTTCATCTTGTACCAGTAGGGAGGCTCGAATCATCGCTTGGGAGCTTCATGTTGTTGAGCTGAGCTCTGGTGATTTAAGCTATTACCATTAAATCTGTGATAACCCCCTGGTGGGGGGAAAGGAGTGGTAATTATTGTAAACATACCACCTTTTTGCTGAGTGAAATATGTCCAGTGTATGTTAAAAAGAGCATTTGCATGTGTGTAAAATACTGGGTTTTACCCATAACTAAATGATCAACTGCTACTTTGTGTGAATATGGAGTGCAAAGGGCTGTGCTTAAAACAAAACCCAGCCCTGCTGCAGAACTGTGAGCATGAAAACAAAAATCACCTGAAATCTTCAGTTCATTCCAGTTACTGAGAAACTGCTTTAAATCTATTTTCCAGTGTGCGTTTAATTTTAGTTACCTGTGGATTTGGGGATGTCTAGAAGTGTTACCTCATGGAGACAGGAGAGACTGGGTTTTAAACTGCTGTTTTTACACCTTGTGTGTTCATTACATTCTGGGAAATTAATGAGGAAGCAGCTTTTTAGCCTGGTGGGGCAATTCCCAGCTTTCCTGTTGGGTGTTCAGCAGGGCTGCTTTGGAGGGCAGCTGTGCCCCAGCCTGGCAGTGCAAACCAGCCTGGCTGAGCTCTCCTGCCTCTGGGCTAAATTACACTGGAAACACCTTGGTTTTTATTTCCCAGAGAAACTTTTGCTATATCTTACAGCTCATGTTTCTTCTACATGTGCTTAACAACTTCTGTTAATCCCTTTCTCAGCAAACCAATCATAAAATCCCAGAATGATTTGAGTTGGAAGGGACCATCCAGTCCCACCGCCTGCTGTGGGCAGGGATACCTTCCATTAGCCCAGGTTCCTCCAAGTGCCATCCAGCCTGGCCTTGGACACTTCCATGAATGGGACTATTAGGAATTCTGGGTGTTGAGTCTGGGGAGCAGGACTGGAATATCCTTTTCTGTGTGTCCTTTTTCCCTGGCCGTAACACTGATGTTTTCTGCCTATAACACACACCCAGGCATCTCATATGGTGTTCTCCATGTAAACAAATGAAAAATTTGCTAAAAGATTCCCCAAGCTCTTTCTCTGCTATTTTCCTGTGGTGCGTCATAGGTTTATTATAGCTTAAAACGTTTATATTATACTCATAAGGAAAGCAATTAACAAAAATCTGTGCATCAATGGATTATAATGAGAGAAAATTAGATTTGTCTCTCATCTTCTTTTCTTTCTGTTTCAGAAAAAGTGTAATCTCCTTCATGTTCAAAACAGCCATTTTATTGTCATTTAACTGTGTGCTGTGTTAAAAAGCTTTCAGTGGTGTTGAAAAAAAAATCCCAGAAGCTGTTACTTTGAGAAAATACAGAACTTATCTTTTAACAAAAAGCATTTATGTCCAGTTTTTAACAAAATTATTTTAAATGAAAATATTTGGATAAAAATACATTCTGTGCTTTGTTTGTGTATTTTTCTGATAGGACAGATCCTTACCGCGGAACATCAGAGAATGAGCTAAAGCTTGGAGGTGCAGCGGTTTTCCTTGGGGGTAGGAGCAGGAGCAGCATTTCTTGCTTTGCAACATGTGTGTTATGTAACATAAGATCTACATTTCCATGCTTTGTACCCTTCTGCAATGTTCAAACTCAAAAATAAACCCCCCAGTAACAGCAGAACATTTCTTTCCCGGGGATCTCAGTGATCTCGTCCTTCTCGATGCAGAACGAATGTCATGATGAGAGACACCAAGTGACAGTTTCCATGAATGTTACTTCAAGCCTCACAAAACAGAATATTCACGTGTGTATAGTGCTGGAATGGAGAAGAAGTTGCAGATACAGAGCTGGGACTGACCAAATAAATGCCCTGCAGGTGAAGATAAGACTATCCCTGAACAATGAGAAGTTTCAGCTGTATTTTGGAACTTTGTGCATGTTGGCTTTCTGTCCTGTTGGCTGTTTCTGTGTTGAGGCAGCACCTTGTGTGCGGGACAAACGTCACACCTCATTTATTCTGCATGTTCCAGCTTCTGTATTTGCAAGTGATGGGTGCTCCAGTGCTGGGAGCAGAGCACAGGCTCTTCCAGAGGGCTCTGAACACTGCTGTACATACTGCTGGCTTTTCCCTGGCCTTTTCTGAACTTCCTGACTTTCTGTGCAGCTCTAGCCCTTCCCAAGGCTGTGACAGTCACATCCAGGTATCAGCAGACTGTTCTGAGTCACTCCTGAGCTTCCAGCACAGCTCCATCATAGCTTTCATTTATTTACCTCCCAAAGCCCTGTTGTCTTCCCACAGGTGGAAGAAGCCTTTTATAAAGGTGAGCTCGCAATTTGAGGTGGCCTGTGCCATGCTGCTTAGCCCACAAGCTTTAAATCCAGGTTTATGGCAACAATACTCCAGAATTTCATAATTTCCTCTCCCAGTCCTACCCTGTGGTGCAGAACTGTCTGGACTTTGTGTGAGACACTGAGCTGATCCTTCCTACTGCTTCTCCTGTGTCTCCCACTGTGCCAGCACCATGTGTTGTCTCCCTTAGCAGTCCCAGCTGATTTCACTGGATTTCTTTCCCTCCTTCAGCTTCCAGACTTGCTGCAGAGCAGGGGAGAGACTGTCACCTGTGTTGTGCTTGGAGAGGGAATGCTTAGCACAGCCATTTTTCCAGAGACAAGAAAATAAATCTCTTGTCAGCATAACAATGTGTTCCGTGTCTGGATAAATGACCTGGGAGAGCAAATCCTGTACTTTGTCAAGTGTTCTTGGTGTCAAGGTGTCAATGCTTGTGTCAAGATCACCAGATAATTGTTTTAACTTTGGCTGGGTTTTGTTACCGTTTCATTTGCCCATCAAAGCTGTGGGCATAAAACGTTGATTTAGGGGCAGCAGAAGGACAATGTTAAAAACTAAAACCAAGCAGTGTTCCTCATCTTTTTCCAGCCTCTCTCCATAGGTTTAACAATTGCAAGACTTGCTTGAAAAGACTTAATTTTTTTTCTTGTAGCAGGGTAAATTAGTTCCTTAGAAAGCAATGCTTGGGAAAGGGGATATAGGACATTTTGTGATAATGAAGGAGTGAAATAATGGAAAGAAGAATATGGATAAGGGGTTGTGGAAGGGCTGAAATAACAGCAGGACAATGAAGGATGTGAGTGGGAAGGCAGGGGGTGATAAGGTGGAGAGCAGAAAACAAAGGATGAGAACTTGAAAAGGGAAGCAGTTGAGTAGGAATCTGGTGAAGTAAAGCCATGAAGAGATGTGAAGAGCAGGGGGAAGTGAAAGTTGGGTGTCAGGGTTTGGGGCATTCGATATTGCTTAAAACACACTGAAGCAGAGGAGGAATGATTCTGAAAATATGAGAGCAAGGCAGAGGGCATGAGGGGCCATTTAAAGATACTTTCCTGTTGCAGTAGTGTCTGTGTAGAATCCAGCTTCAGTCATGGAAACTTCCTGCAGGATTCACAGGCTCACCTCCTGGGATGCCTGTCCTGACTTCCTCATCAGTCCCAAATCACTGATCTCTGAGGAAATAGTGCACATTCTTTTATGGGTTAATATGTGCAAGCTCTGAGAGGTTACACAGGCAGCTTTGGGAATGTTTGAGTAATCATTCATCTTCTGACTTTCAATTCCCTGCATTTCACAGGGAGGACATCAGCAATATCCTTCACTAGATGAAGTACTTGGATGTTGAGTGTGGAAAAAGAAGGTTTAACTGCCTGCACACCATTAGAAAGAGTAGAATGGAGAGATTGTACAGATGGAGGTACTTAAGCCAAAGTATCTGCAAACTTTAATGTCTGAACAGCCAAGACTATAGCCCTGCTTCAGAGAGGGTCAGTCAGAGTGAAAGGAGAATGATGACTATAAGAGCAGGCAGTGACACAGAAGACAGAAATTTTCCTCTCTTTCTCTCCTTGCAACTGTCTTGGGGAATATTTTAAATAAAAGCTTTGATCCAGGACGAAACTGAGGTGAGATAGAGGCAGAATTATTGCCAGAGCTATTACAGTATATTCTTGTGAGTCAAATCATGGTTGCCTCATATAAAACCAGAGCAGCTCATTGCCAGCTTTACATCTGGGGAAAAAGCAAATCTGGGGAGTCCTTTGTAGGACTGTGTATTTAGACACCGAGTGCCTGACAACTACGGCAGAGGTGCTCAATGCAATTCCCACCTCTCCCAGATGGGAAGCTCCCACTGTGCAGGTGTGGAGTCAGACCACTCCGGCTGAAGAGAATGGACTGTGCAATCCCGTGGGATACCTTCCTGCACCCTAAAGGTGCACTGCTCTGGTGGTCTGGACTGCCCACAGCGCTCACAATTGACACGCATTTTTCAGTTCATATGACAAAAGAGAGGATCAGCTTGTACTTAAAGAGCAGCTGGGCTGAAAATGGACTTGTGGAAATGTCGAACAATGCTCAGAAAGGAGAGGGATGGACAGATGGGGGAAGAATTTGAAGTTTTTCAACTCCTGTGCAGTCTCCTCTGGTTAAAGATACATGGATGCTCAAATCACTTGCAAGATGTTCTTTCTGTGTCCTTGCTGGTGCAAAGCTCTTGTTCTGCAGAAGCTGCTCTATGAATTGCTGTCTTTTGAGGGCCAGATGCTGTTACCTGGGGGAGCTGTGACCTGGGACAGTGAAATGTGTCTGTGCTGGTGCCATTTGATCTGTTCCCCCACTGCTCAGACTTGGCTGCTTTCCACCAGATTCAGTCTCAAACTGTGGCTCTCCCTCATGGGCCCTTCCATCATCCACTTTTAATGAACAGTTTCTCTCTTGGCCACGAGTTTAAGAGTGGCCGAGCTCTTCACAGCAGTGTCAGGAGCTCAAACACCTCTTTCCCCTGAGCTGCCTCTGCTTCTCCCTGCTGCTGAAACTGCTCCTGTTTTCTCCAAAGGTGGAGAAACACAGACCATGTGGTAATTACTGTGCTTGCTTCCCGCTCTCGTGTCTCTGCTCTCCATCCTTCAGGAGTTTTTCTTGTCCTTGTAGCTAATCTTGCTGCACTTTCTCTAGGCTCAGTGAGACAGGTTTTCAAGTCTTGAGCCAGGTGGAAAGGAGTCCAAGGAATGAGCTACTCCTGAGGAGCTGTGACACTGATGATCTATTTCTCCATAGTGAACTTGTGAAAATGTACATTTTAACAAAGGTTGCTGTTTCCTTTGCACTGCAGAGTTCTCTTTTGCCATGTCTAAGACACTTTGGAGGGGAATACCTCTGAGTGCCTGCTCGTTCCCTGAGGGCAGGTGCTGAGGGATTCTGGACCGTGCTGAACAGAGCAGGTGGCTCACACATACAGACACGCATTGGGCACAGCACTGCGGGACAAGCAGCAGCTTGCTCAGACATTTGGGGGAGGAAGAAAGGTGCTTGTGGGAACGCTGGAATGACTCATCTGGCTGAGTGTCTGCTCCATGAGGCTGCTTCCCCTTTACCCTGCAAGAAGGTTTCGCAAACAGTAAGTTGCAGGGAGTACCTGTTTCTCCTTCTGGCAGGGATTCCACCAGTAAAGACTGATTCATGACTTAAAACCACCGTGTGTCCCATACAGGATTTGGAGCCAGGTAGGGGCTCCTTAGCTTCCTCTTTGTGAGCTGTGTCTGATGTATGAGTATCCATTTGGAGCTTGACACTTGTGCATTTTATAATACAAACTTGTAGGAAAGGATCTGAGTTTTCAGTGTGTGTTTGACTGTGGAGTGTCAGGTTTGCAGCGCTAGTGTTGTGCAGAAGTGCCACAGATCGTGCCAATGTCTTTGCACAGGTGCAGCACCTGATAGCTTAGCCTGGCTCGAGTTTAGGAGGGGGAGGTGGAACACTCAGTTCCGTGTGCTTTCTTGGCATCTCTAGCAATGACTGTGCTGCTGAGTGTTCCTTTTACAGCCTGTGTTGTAGTAAAAAGTGTATTTGACATCTTTAAACCCAAGGCTTGGTTGGGAACTGAAGATGTCCCACATTATGTAGCTAGTGTGAGTGGACCTTGGTCTCCACATCCCAATCACCCTCTTGCTGTGAGGTGTTTGCTGGGCTGGTTTTTCACAGAGATCCTGAATTGTTTCTCCTCTTCTTCCCTTGATAAACACATACAGTCTGCACTGTATGAAATCAGTAACACACCAGCAGCAGATTGGTTTGGCATCACAGAGCCAAGGCCTGTTGGTATAACCAAGGAATTGAGCAGGGCAGAGGTCTGGAGATGCAGGAGCTGTCCTGGAGCGGCAATAATGCACAGCTGGGTAAATGGCCCTGCAGGTGATTAATGGGAGCTGTGCAGCACTGGCAGTACGCTTGTGTTTAACGTGGGGCCTTGGGCGTAGCTCTTGCATGGGAGAATGTGGAGGAATGTCCCTCTGGACAGGGATTGGGAGGCGCCTGCTCAGCACTTTTGCCTCCGTGTCGGAGCACTGCTGCAATCAGCCCTTCAGAGCCTCCTCCAGCCCTAACCATGCCCGAGGAGCCTCTGATGTGGGCACGGATTGAAAGCCTTTTACATATGTTTTGTCAGTCACGAAGTGCAGCCTGGTTTTCTCTTTCTTGTGCTGTAATTCACCGAGTCCTTCCGGTATAAAAACACCATTTTTCATATAAAATTACATTAAAAAGGCCCTGAAGAACTGCGCTCTGTGGCTGGGGGAGGCAAATGTCCTGTCATATCCCTCAGGAGAGAGCAGTTTGTGACCTGTACCATTAATTAACAATGAAATAGTTCTCATCTCAGGCTAGCAGCAAGATTTTCTTTTAAATATTTTAGTTTCTTGGTTCCAGCTGTCCAGTTGGTCTTTGTTTCCGGAACTTGCTTCAGTGCGTTTTGAGCAGCACCTCAGATAAAACGGAGGTTGTAAAATACGCTACAAGAATGGTGTTGCTTCAAATATTTTACTCAAAAATTTATATATCTTAACATTGAACTGTTTTCCCATTAAATTAATTTACTTTTGGAAACAAAAGCAATCCTACATTGTTTTACCATGCATACATTATTAATGGCAATCCATTTTTAATTTAATGAAAAATTATGCAAAGAGCAAGGGAGGAAGGCTTGCAGCATCCTTGGTCCTTCTCTGCCTAGATAACCTCAAGCAATCGGGGAGGTTATATTTAAAATTCTCTCTTGCCTGGCACTTTTATCTTAAATGGAATGGTGCTTAAACTCAGAGAAACTATCAAAGGCGGAAGAAAAATACTGGCAGAGGTGAGAAGTGGTACAGAATTGCATAATCCTGTTCTTTAAGTGGTTGACAGAAGTTTCTGTGAGGAGAGAATTGTCTGAAACAGGAGCTGCTGTTGCAGCTTCCCAAAGTTTATTTAGGTGGTAGAATGCTGAATCATTACGTAAATCAAATTATCCTTGTGAGCTTTATCAACCTGAAGTTAAATGAATTGGTCATGGGTGCAACTGTGTCACAGAGCAGCTTTCCAGGTTGGAGATTTGTTTTTATTTAGATTCTGAGCCCACCCCCTGTTACCCCAAGGATTAAGAGAGAAAATGTTTCCAAGCCAATGCTAATTTAACAGCAAATTAGAACTTGCAGTAATACTCTCTGCTCTGTTCTCCCAATTGAAAAAATAGCAACAAACCCCCTATTTGAGTCACACTTTTAGTTTTGTTTTGTTTTGTTATTGTGACAATTCAAGCCCTGAATAAGGGTAAAGCATAGCTGACTGGAGAGAGATCTTGTCTGCATTAGAAAAATGATCCATTGCTGTCAAAACTTACCTCCAGCATAAAGAACCCAGCTCATGTGCAGGAAACCTGTGAGGTTATATCAAACCATGGCAGTCTTGAGCCTGGTTGTCTAAGAGATGTCTTAAGGACCTTTTTGAATGTGACACTTGGACATGCACAGTGGTGTTCCTAATAACTGGTGATTTCTATTTAACTGTATAACAAAATCCTTATTTTTGTTTAGCTGTACAATCCCGAGCCCTGACCTTGGAAAACAGCTGTGCTGCACTGAAAAATGTACAGGTAAAGAGCAAGAGAGGCTCTGGCCTTGGTGGGTTTGCAGCCAAAGTGCAGGACAAGTAGCCCTGGGTGAGGAGAGAGGAGCTGGCAGGAGGAGCGGGAGGTGGGATCTCAGTGCGGAAACATGGGAAGCAGCAGCAGGGCACACTCTGCCGTGTCCCCAGTCCCTGCCTGCCTGGGGAGTGGATGTGCTCATCCTCTGTGCACTGAAACGCACCTTCTCTGTGCTTGGCATAAGTTTCAGGTAGTTGGAAGAGTCTCCCGGAGCTGTAGTGGTTACATTGCACAAATTTTCCCCCACAGCTATTTCTACTCCTCTAAGCAGGGTAGTAGACCTTGAGCTGTAGCAGATGCCGTGTGGACAGTGTCTGTTGAGTTTTCATGCTTTATCACTTTCTGAAGTGAAAGCTTTGGTTTTGCTTTGTTTGGTTCTGTTTCATTCAGCTTGGATGGAACACTCTTCACCAGGAACTATGGAACTGGGTTTTAGCTTCAGTCCTTTAAGCAGAGGTTTATCTTCTATCTGTGGTCAGCTTAGGGTGCAGTATTTTATTGTAGTACAGCTGGGTGGAGAATTTCCACAGGGAAATTCAAGAATTCACCTTGTGTTCTCATTCTGTTGGTGCTTTGGAGCCCTGGACCACTGGGGAGCTCTGCCCTAGCTCTGTACTCATCACCTCGTATAAACCCTTCATTTCTCAGTGTCCTTCTGTTTTCTCCTGTCTTGGAGTTTGAATTGAGTTCCCCACTCAAGTCAGAGAGGTCAAACCCACCAGTTGGGGTCATAATCCCTGCGATGAATCCACTCAGTATCTCTCGGTCTCTGTCACTGGGAGCTGCAGGTACAGGGGCAGGAGGGTGTTTAAACAGCTCCTACAGCCTAGCTGCCACTGATGCAAATGAGAACACCTTTTATTCCTAAATGCACATGTTGTTTCTATTAAGTTCTTCTATCTTTAGCTTGTCCCATTCCTGCATGCCTGTTTTGGTGAAACAAAGAAAAATTAGCATTGGGAGAGAGGGTTTTGGAGAGGATCATTAGGCTTTCTAGGCACAGAACTCGTATAACCTGTTTGACTTTGCTCAGCTTTGCCAAGCTTGAATCTTCCCTGTCTCCTGTAAGTGCTGAGCTCATGCTTGGCCTCGCTGTGTCCTTAAGTATCAGTGCTGATGAACAGGGTTATTGTCACTTGGTTATACAGCATTTAGCAGGTAGCACTGATCCAGCCATTACAGACAAAAATAACAGATATACTGACTGTTCTGTATAATTTGGGGTTGTGCAGCCTCTTCTGTTGAATTTTAAACAAAAAGGTGTTGTTTTGGAAACCTTTTTGTCTTTCTGAACTTGGTGTCTGAACTGAGTCCAAAGAGCAAACAGAATTTCACCGCCCCCCCGCCCCCAAATCTCCACTTACACTGATAACCCAGAGCATCCTACTGAGTTGAAAGGAACTATGTGCAAAACTTTTAGATTCCACGTGGAGTTTCCGTGGGCTGCGGCCGGACAATATCCAGTATTGCTGCAAATTCCAGCTTGTACATTTGAGCTTCAGCCAGGAGTAGCAGTGATAACAATACAGAAAATCTCAGGCTGTTTCACGGAAGTGAGAACAGCGCTGCATTCTGTACTGATACAGAAAGATTAAAATGACTTGATGAAGGTCACACAACAAGCTGATGGCCAAGCCAGGACTGAGAGTCATCCATCATTCAGGCTTTCCACTTATTCGCTAGACCTCAGTGCCTTGGACGGAGAGCTCATCATCCACACTGCTGGTCACTCGTGGTGAAGGATTTCAGTCTTTTAATGGAATCTGAAAGTTGGGTTGTATTATTTTGCATTTCTGGTTTGATGTATGAACTGGAAATTGTAATAGCAGTTTTTACACAGCCCCTTTTCAAACTGGCTGCATAAACAGAGAACTAAGTCAAGGCTCACAAGTCTCCTCTGGGAACGCAGTAAATATGACCCTGTTTTCCAAAAGGAGGAAGCAGAACAGCAAACACATTAATGTGATATATCCAAGGTTATCCAGTTGGCAGAACTGGGAATAACTCCTGCTCGTATGGTCCTTACTGGTCACTTATTTAAGTGTTATTTAGGGGTCAGACCATTCAGAGCAGGTGAAAATATCCCGGCGTGGATCCGAGGGACGGGGATGGAGGTGCTCAGGACAAAGAGATGCCTTTTCCTCCTGCAGCCGGGAAACGCTTACAGCTGAAATGCCCGCCGCAGTCTCAGGACAGCATGAATCGGTGCTGCTGAGGGAGGGCAGGATGGAGCCCAGACCCGCGAGCTGCCTTGTGCTTTTCCTTTAGAAACACACCTTCGGGGGGCTTAAACCCGGGGCTCCGGAGCGGCCCCTGCCCAGCCGCTGCCCCTTCCTTTCCCGGCAGCTCCATCCGCTGCTGCCGCGGCTCTGCGCGTTCTCCGTGTGTGCTGTGAGCTCTGTGCGATGTGTTCTCGCTCTGCGCTCGCTGTGTGCCGTACACGCAACATGGAGGGAGGGACCGGCGCCGCCGCCGCCTTCCCCGGCAGCCGTTCGGCCGCGCTCGCCGCAGGCACCGCCGGCGCCGCAGCAGCAGCCGGAGCAGCCGGGACCGGGACCGGCCTCGATGGATCGCACAGGTCAGTGCCAGCGATAGCCCTCAGGGCACTCCTCCGGGGTGAGCCTCCCTTCCCCTCCTTCGTTTTAACCCTCATCAATGGAGTGCTGAGACCGTGTCTCCGAGGGATGCAATTGTTTCACGCTTGGTCAGAGCCGGCGGTGCCTAATAAGAGTGTAGACCGGGATTAAGGAAGGCAAGCGTGGTGTTTCAACCCAGCAAATGCAAGTTCATGTTAATACTTGCTGTATTTTTAAGCCCATGTAAATGACTGTGTGTCTTTTAAGTGGTTGAGCGTTTGAATGGAGAAAGGTTAATTGCGTGCTTCAGCCACATTATGCTGTGTGGCTCCCACCAGCATGGGGAGAGCAGACGAAGTCTGATCTTGCATCCCGTCCTTTTGTGACAGCAATCCTTGAGGCATTTTCGGGTAAAGTGTGTAGAATGCAGTTATCAGTATGACATAAAATATATTTTTGTCTAATAAAAATGTACTGTATCCTGTGTGTAGCAGAGAGGAGCACACTGTGTGTGTCGACTGTGTGAAAGCAGCAATAGTTACAGGGGCTCTCTGCTGAGCATATTTTTTTTTCCTTTCTAATGGATAACTAAAAGCTGTTGATAGGATATGGGTTTAGGAGCGATAGGGCCAGGTTATCATGTGTGTGTCGTTAAAATTCTTGTGGAATGAGGCAGTGCTGATTATCTTCATGGCAAATCATCTCCTTCACCTTGGGCTCGGGTTTGTGCTGTGGCTGATAGGAAGTATTCCTGGTGTTGTTCCAGTTCAATTGGGATTTTCTACTTCAGGGCTGAGAGTGAATAAATATTTACTGGTGAGGGAAAAAGGAGGGATCTGGGGACTCAGTATCATTTAAAACTTGCTGTTACCACCTACCTGGGTTACAGATCAAGGCGGTTTTACCATGCCAGAAGTTATTTATGAACCAAGGTGCCGGAAACTGGAGAAACAGATTCTCATTTCACTGTTTAACGCATTATCAACAAAGTCTTGGTAATTTATGATGACTCCTCCTCCTTCACTTACACTGCCAGAAACCAAAGGAGAGTGGCTCCTACCAGCACTGCAAAATGTCTTTGAATTTGTCTAGTGTGCTAAGGCTTTACACTCTCCAGCTTCCTTTGTCATGGAAAAAGCACAAAATGCAATATATCGGCAATATGTTGTCACCCAAGGATAGAGTCACATACTTGCCAGAGGGGATTTTGTAAGTAGGAACTGCAGGATTTGTGTTTGGTGTGAGTTCCCTTGCGAATGAGAGTGTTGATATTTGTGAGAAGCTGGCAATGTCAGTATGTGCAGTATGATGTTTCTGGGTGAAGACAGAAAAAGTTTAGCAGTGGTTTGATAAAATCTATGCAGTTTTCCTCTGAACGGGTCTTGTCATCCATGGAAGTCAGCAGATTAAATAGGTTTTAGTTCTGGCAGTGACATCTCCTCTTTTTGTCACTTGTGCAGAGTCCAGAGTATGACAGAACTCAGGATGAGCTTATTAGGGTTGGCTCTCTGAAGGTAGATCTCTGCTCATGTCCTGCCTTTCAGCACAGAGATAAAATTGGTATTGTATTTTAGAAGCAGAGCTTGCATTTAACAGGATTATAGGAGTATTTTTAACTTTCTGCTCTCACTCCAGTGCTCCTGATGGATGCTTGGAGTGTGGGGAGTTTGCTGGTTGATGGCAAAATGAAGGTGCTGTGCTGATGCACATCTTCTTCAGGAAAATGTCCTTTTCTGAGTGGCATGTCCGAGAGTTGCAGAGTCCTTGCCCTACCCATAGCAGTAGCTTTTGGGCTGGAGGGAAGAGGGACAGAAAACAGCAGTGCTGAGCTTGTGCCAGGGCCATGGTTGGGAGGACAGGGGCAGAGCCGTGTGTGTTCCTGGGATGGGGAACATCCTCCGAGCCAGGCTGGAGGATTGAAATTTGGGATTGGTGCTCAGCACAGGCAGCTCGGGGTGCGTTGGGTGTCACAGCGTGTCCTCTGCTCACAGCTGAGCTGCCTCTCCTCCTGACCTCTGCGTGCCCTCCAGCTCCGGCACACAGCTTTCCCAGGCTCCAGTCCCCCCCCCGCCCCCCCCCCCATGCTTTCTGTGGAAAAAACCCCGCATTTTGTCTTATTCAAGGAGGAGACAATTTTATCAGAGCATTAGTGAGCACGTTCTTGGCTCCCCCAGGTCTTTTGCAACAACCAGTGTAACAAATGTCCTGTGTGACATATCCTCAGTATTTGTATAAAAATACAGAAATAATCATTTAATCCCCCTTTGTTAAGCTTTTTGGTTTAATCTTTCTTTGTGTTGAACCATGTTCCTCCTTATTATTTGATACTTTATGAGAACTTTGTGCCCTGGTATCAGGGTCCATGGTTTAATCTTTTGATATTCTGCTCCTGATAGTTGTCATTAAAGGGAATTAAATCCCTTAGTTTTCACCTATGCTGAAAAAAGGAATGTTATTCCCAGCTTCCATTCAGTTACCAGCCTGGTGAAAAAAGGAAGAAACCCCACAGAATCCATGGTGAAAAGGAGAAGTAAGGTAACTTGGAAAAGGTGGATGTGACAGAAATGGACAGAAAGCAGGAGAACTGGGATGGGATCTGAGCTTCTCTGTCCTGAGGATAAAAGACCAAAGCAGGCAGCCTGTTAGCTGATGAGTCAGGGTAGGGTAGGCTCCAGTGTGTATTCATGTAAAAAAGAAAAAAACAGGCAGATGTGCACCTTTTGTGTATTCTTTTGAATATTAGGAATAGTGACAGGATGCAGTGGCAGGGGCTGAGAAGGAGTGGGCATTTCCTGAGTTCCATCGAACCCCTTAGGATGGGGTGGTGCTGCACACTCATGTGTGTTTGTTGAAGGAGGTTGTGTGTGCTGTTTCTGGAGCTTGCAGACATGCCTGAATTGGGGATCCAGAAAGAAGGTGACGCATAACCCTCAGCACCTGGGTACATTTCACACTCCCGGCTGCTCCTTTGGCTGATGGCAAGATCCAGTGTGGTTTAGAGTGGGGATGATGGGAGGAGGAGGGGAGCAGTTTGAACTCAGTACCTTGCTTTAAAGTGCCATTTGTATTGCAGCTTCTCTTACATCTCGTGTTCACTCCTTCCGAAAGTGTGACTGTAGAATTAGTTATCCCAGCACCTCTGGAGACACCTCGGAGGTGATGTAACACCTGCTTTTCCATCAGTTGCCTTTCCTTTTGCAATCCACATCTAGTCTAGTTTGCTTCCTCCTCTGGGTAAAACAGCAGTAGAAGTGCAGTACTTTCTCAAAGGTCAGTTCCAGTTTTCCTCAGTCTGGTCCAAGGAGCTTTGTGGTGGCAGAGGCCCCCCCTGGTTGCGAGGGGCAGTGGCTGTGCTGGACAGAGCCAGGCATGGCCGGGGCAGGCTGGACTGTGTTGATCATTTGTGTCCGATTATTGCATTTATCGAGGGTTGGGCCTTGTCCCTCCTTTCAGCAGGTCCCACACCTGACTGAACTCCTGAAGCATCCAGAGGTGACAGAGCATTGCTGCTCCTTGGGTTACAGACATATTCCAGGTTCACTCCAAGGCTCCTCGAAGATCTAAATTCTCCAGTCAACCCAGCTTGGGGAAGGACTTCTAACCTTACATTTCCCGTAATTTTAAAGACCAGAAAGGCCTTGTTCATTAGCACTGGTAAGAGTTTAACTCAGCTCTTCAGTTCTTGCTTCACACAGTTCAAGCTGGGGGTAGTTCTAGCTGGGGGATCCTGTGGCTTTTCTGGAATGAGCCATGATGTTTTCCTGGACACAGAGCTGATAGATGGACAGTGGTGGTGGTGCTTTCTCCTGGCAGATGGATTTAGTGCAGAGTGCAGCCCTGGTGGGATTTAACCCTCCTTGGAGGCGGCAGTTCTGTGGCTGTGGCTCTCCCCTGGTTCTGCATCACCGGGTGCATGTCCCTGCTCTGAGTGTGACACTAATGAACACTAGCGGCCTGGGGTTTCTCCCTTTCATTGTGCATTGTACAGAGATTTTCCTATTCACAGGGCTATTGAATAGTCAAGGATTTCTCAACATTTTTTTCCCTTGGGGTTTATAAATTAGTGCTCCAAACCTTGTTCAGGACTGGAATGTGGCAGATGAGATTTCAGCCCTTAAGGAGTATTTTAACTGTGCAAACGGGCTTGATTTTCTGGCCCCTTTTTTTCATTTCTGTATTTCAGAAGGTTTTGTCCTTTTAAAAGTGAAACATAACAAGATATCACACAAACATTTTTCAGAAATAATAAATACAGTGTTTCCAAGCCTTTTCAGTCTGCTGTTCTCAGTGCATTTGCTCTTACTGTTACGATAGTGGAATAGCTTTGCTTGCTGTATGAGATAAATGTAATTTGTAAACATGCATTGTATCTCTTTGCAATGTCGTCAGTGTCACTGTGCTGGCTTCTGTTTTGGGAGTGTAAATGTGCTGGGCCAGTGCATGCCATGCTTTTAAAAAAATTATTTACATAAAATACCAACTATTTTAAGTGCATATGCCTACAGTGGCTGTGTGAAAATCTGTTTGTGTTCTGATAAAGATGTGCTGGGAGAAAGCTTTTGACAGCCAAAGGTCCATGCAATTGAGAGTCAAAATGTAAATAAAAAGAGCACTTAACTACTTGGTACATTTTTTTTCGTGGTTTCTGAGCAAATCTGATAATTTGGACTGATGGGAAGAGGGGCCATGACCATATTTTCATGTTTTCCTTTAGCAGAACTTTGAATGGCATCAAACACCCAGCACACCCCTTTGCACTCATGAAATGAGAGTAGGTTTTGACCCTGGGCATGTGTCCTAGCGCATTTTCCAGGTGTTTGATACTTGGGCATTCTCCTGTGAGGATAAAGGCAGTGACTCCTCTTAACATACTTTTGCATAAGCAAAATCTGCTGTGAAACCAACTCTTGGTGGTTTCAGCTCAAAGAACAGCCAGAGTGTAGGAGCAGATCTAAGCACTTTCTGTAGTTAAATTGGTCTCGTTTGGAACACTGAGAGAGGAGCAGGCTGGCTGGAGGACTTGCCTAGCCGGAAACAAGGCATGGCTTGTGAAAAATAGAACAAGAAGAGGAAACTATGCTGATGTCTTCATCTTGCAGGGTCTCATTCAATTCCAGTGTTGACAGCTTCCTTTAAAAGGGACTTTCCCAGCTCTGTGTGCTACCAGGGTCACTGCTTCTGGACACACATGAAAACACTTAGATTTCCATGGGCTGGAAATCTGTGTTCCCTATTAATGGTGGGGGGAAACAAGGCCAACACCAGATACCAATTTCAGAGGATGGTTGTTCTTAAATCCTGGTATTTGTGGTTGCAGAGAGCCATTAAATTTGTGCCTAGAAGGTTAACCAAAGCTGTGTTGACTTTTTTCATCTACCAGCTAATTTGTTTAGTACTGCCACGGTTGGTCATAGCTTTTTGCAGGAGCAATATAATGAGCTTAACAAGCCTCTGATCGCTTCCATATCTGATCCTCAAATCCCCCTGGGATGCTGTGAAAGTGTCAGAGCTCTGCTGCTCGTGTGTGGGGGCTGCTCTGGCAAAGCCCAGAGTTGTTCTTTATGGGACATGCTGGGATGAGGAGCTGGAGGAGCTGATCTTCCATCTGCAGCCTTGAAGCCAGCGCTGGTTTGGGAAACAGAGCAGAGCTGCTGAGGCTGCCAGCCAGGGCTTCATTATTGGAAAGAAAAGACAAACACCCCCTCCTTCCCTCCACTGGACTCTGGAGAGGGAAGCAACTTTCATAGGGAGATAATTACGCTACTGGAAAAACTGCTGTGACAGCTCCCAGCACCACAAGTGGAGTTCTTGTGCGGAAAAAGCCACATTAGACATACCAATTCTTCCCTTTTCTCCCAGTTAATGTGGTGTGCAGGCACAGTGTTGTCCTGGAGCACTTGGAACTTCCCTACCTCCTCGGCTTGGCTTTCCTTGTCAGCTTCACCCTAATGAAGTTTGTTGTTTTAAAATTACACACTCCATGGTCTGGTTTAGGAATGCAGATGGACACCTGAATTATATTTTCCTCTGCTTATAAAAGCATCCATGACTGATTGCTTTTGAGTGCAAAACTGGAAGCTTTTTCTTTAAAACAGAACCAAAATGAAGAAATCTCACAGTTTTTCTGTGTATATATATGTATATGTATGTATATAGATAGATATATATATATCTGTAAAGGCAGCACAAAATGAACCAAGGCTCCAACTCGGTATTAATTCTGAAGCTGTATATTGCTCCTGGGCTTTGTTTATGCAGTGTTTTTAGCTTTGTTGAGGTGATAAGAGTTTCATCATATTTTATGGAAACCTGCCCCAGTCTCTGTGTTAGATCTCCCAGGGCATCTCCCCGACTTACAGCCCTTTCTATGCGAAGTCCAGACCTCATTTTTAGTTCATTTCCCCCAGTTTCCCAGTGCTGTCTCTGCAGTTGACAAAAATGGTTTCTCCCCAGGTCTGGAGCAGTAGAACCTTGGTGGAGGTGCTGTTTTTTCCCTTGTATGCAGGACTGATGACTTTCAGGAATAGTACAGCTTTTCTCCACTCTTTAGTGTTAACAAATATTGAAGTCACACGAATCACACAAAAATATTTTCTCCGGCAAATGTCCCCTGAGTCTGAGCACCTTTTCAGTGCTTGACCACACATGGAACTTCTCAGGAGCAGCTGCTGCTCACAAGTAATTCCAGATGCCAACAGACCCTGAATACAATGTTCTGTTTTGTATGGGGCCTGTTTGTGCTGACCTTTTCCAACATCTTTTGTTGCTTTTTAGGCTCAGGATCACCTCTTTGCTCATTTAAAATACAGATTCAAGACAGTTATATCTCAAAATTCACAGACAAAAGGCAAAACTCCTTTTATTTGTGGTCCCGTTCTCTCTGTTTGGGGTTGGCAGACAGAAGGTGCTTGGCTGCTGCTGTCACTGTGCCTTTAGCAAGAATTGTGGGATTTGCAGGGTCTGCAGAGCTGTTGGGTGTGGAAACAACATCAATCCCAGTCTTGGCTTTGCTGCTTGTGAATTTTAGGAGAGAACTTCATTCCCCTGATAATTTGTTATTCAGTAAATGCTCAGGTTGGAAACATTGTCAAGGGAAAATCTGAGCCACTTGGCCACAGGACTCTCTGGAGATAAAGATTTCCCTTCAAGGGCTATTGAATTCAGCTCCTTGATTCTGATTTTCCTCGTTTCTTGTGTCTCGTTTGGTGGGGGAATGTCAGAGCAAGAATGGTTCCAAATGCTGTGAATTAGTTTCAGATGAGTCAACATGCAGTCAGTGAGCAGTGTAATTTCTGCTTGACCGCGCTGCCACAGGAGCAGCCGGGAAAGGCCCAGGACAGGCTGGGAGTGCTGGGACACTGCTGTTGGCGCAGGGATGGCAGCAGGAGCAGGGGGGCAGCAGGAGCTGTGAGGGGCAGCAGGGGCAGGGGGGCAGCAGGAGCAGGGGGGCAGCAGGAGCTGTGAGGGGCAGCAGGAGCTGTGAGGGGCAGCAGGGGCAGGGGGGCAGCAGGAGCAGGGGGGCAGCAGGAGCTGTGAGGGGCAGCAGGAGCAGGGGGCAGCAGGAGCTGTGAGGGGCAGCAGGAGCAGGGGGGCAGCAGGAGCAGGGGGCAGCAGGGGCAGGGGGGCAGCAGGAGCAGGGGGCAGCAGGAGCAGGGGGCAGCAGGAGCTGTGAGGGGCAGCAGGAGCTGTGAGGGGCAGGAGGAGCAGGGGGCAGCAGGAGCAGGGGGCAGCAGGAGCAGGGGGGCAGCAGGAGCTGTGAGGGGCAGCAGGAGCTGTGAGGAGCAGCAGGGGCAGGGGGGCAGCAGGAGCAGGGGGCAGGAGGAGCAGGGGGCAGCAGGAGCAGGGGGGCAGCAGGAGCTGTGAGGGGCAGCAGGGGCAGGGGGGCAGCAGGAGCAGGGGGCAGCAGGAGCTGTGAGGGGCAGCAGGAGCTGTGAGGGGCAGGAGGAGCAGGGGGCAGCAGGAGCAGGGGGCAGCAGGAGCTGTGAGGGGCAGCAGGGGCAGGGGGGCAGCAGGGGCAGGGATGGCAGCAGGAGCTGTGAGGGGCAGCAGGAGCTGTGAGGGGCAGCAGGGGCAGGGGGGCAGGAGGAGCAGGGGGGCAGCAGGAGCTGTGAGGGGCAGCAGGGGCAGGGGGGCAGCAGGAGCAGGGGGCAGCAGGAGCTGTGAGGGGCAGCAGGGGCAGGGGGGCAGCAGGGGCAGGGATGGCAGCAGGAGCACAGCTGCTGCTGGCTCTGGATCTGGCTCTGGATGTGGATGTACCTGTGGTGCTGAGCCGTGCAGCACACAGACCCTGCACAATCCATCGGCTGCAGCGCTAAGGGCTCTGCTTGTGGGGCTGGAGGGATGGCTTTAACCTGCCGCTGTGGAGATGAGTTTTGTGTGGGTTCAGGAAGCCAGGAGGGGTTGGTTTGCAGCCGGAGGACCCAAAAAGGAGTGTATTGTGCAGAATGAATGGTTCCACGGTTTATCAATGGCTCTGCTCCCTGTGCTCCAGAACAACTCCAGAACGACTCCTACCTCCTGGAGCACAACCTTTGAGAGAGTGCTGCCATTTAGGGATTTTACCACGCACTTTAGGGATCCACTTAGGGATTTTACCACGCACTTTTCCTCTGGAGTCTGTGGAGACAGGTTTAATAGCACATGAGGAATGTTACATAAATGTAGATTTCAGTGGCTTGAGAACAATAGTGAAAGCACACCCTGCTGGTTCATGGGGTGGGAACCTCCTTCTGGGCCTTTACAGCACTTTCTGCTCCTTTGAGCAGTAGGAAGGATGTTAAAAATGTTGTATTTGGGTGCTAACGCCTCCTAGCTGTGATGGCAAATTGCTGGAAAACATTACTAAAAGGAGAAAAGTTCAAGCTGACTTGGTAAACTATTTTCCTGGTTTTATTTGCCTCTCTTCATGCCTTATTAACTCACTTCTTCACACCATGTGAACTCTGCCCTTCACACTTTATAAACCATCATGGCAGAAATTAACAACAGAAAATTCTGGTGTGTTTTCAATTACGTATTTTCTTTGTGTCAGTCCTCGGATCTGTGTACAATGGGGTTAATTCTCCTGGCAAATAGCACAGCCAGGCATCAGAAGGGAAAAAGTATCTGGAGTAGTATGAGGTAATCATGTATTTTCTATTCTTCCTTTACAACTGCTGCATTGGCAGATCTGACTTGCTCTTGGAGCAGCTGTTAGATGAAGGAATGAGATAAAGCTGGGTGAAAGAGAGGCCTGTCTCAGAGCTGCTGTGCAGTGCTGTTAGGGGAATGCAGTACCTTTGGGACGGGCTAGAAATTACTAAAATGATGTGTATACACAAGAGTGGAGTGAAAAGATAAATGCAGTTGCATATGTTGCATGTCCTCCCCTCCCCTCCTTTTTGTCCTTTCCCCCTTCCCCATACCTTTTCCCCCTTCCCCTTTCCCCCCATGAGTGGAGGCAGTAAAACAAGTCCAGGAGTGGAGGCAGTATGGATTTCTCCTTTATGTACTTGTTGGGTTTTTCTAGTGCAGTGAACTAATCTTTTCTAAGTTTGCACTTGTGCCTGAAATTTGTTTGGTTAAAGCATGTTCCTGTCATCTCCCAGGGAGGGTTTTCCTCTGCCCGTGGATGTTGGAATTCCTCTGCCCAGGGCCCGTGGCCACCACAGGGGGAGAGGAGCGAAGGGCTTTGTGGTCCAGCACTGACTTCCAGCCCACAGCCTGAGCAGAGGGAGCAAAACACTTCATTTCTGCACCCATTTTAAAGAAATGCTGACCTTTTACAGTAACTTTTCATCTGTGGTAGGACCAGTCCCTCCAGCATTTAAAAAACAGCAATCAAGTTACTGAAAATCACAAGTCTGACTTGAAAAATGATACCTTTCAAGGTGTGCTTTGATTATAATATTATTTGCTTTCCAGTTTGAGTGCAAGATGGGTCATCTTGTTCACCTTTCCTCCACAAGATAATTTAATAATTTTCCTGAAAAGTGGGAATATTTCTTCAGTGTTTGACTCCATGACTGGAGCTTTGAAAATATGAAATGCTGAGAAACTTGCAGTGAAAGGGTAAGAAATTCTAACATTGTTTTAATGTGCTTATAATTCAAGGTCATGGACAGTCCCAAGGACATTTGTACACGTCTTGTAAGTCCTGGGGGTTGGTCTGGCAGTAAAAATACTTCCCTGTTTCTCCTCAGCTCCTTGAAAACCAGCAGCAGGACATTTTTTCTGCATGCATGTGTATAAATGTGTGCACAATTCTTGTTCTCTTTGGAGGGGATTTTAAGTACAGCTTCACACAGAATTGTGAGGTTCTGTGGCAGCATCTCCTGCTCTGTGTAGGGCTTTATAAATAGTGGCAGAGGACCAGCAGGTAACCTCATCTTCCCTTCTGCCTGGGTCAAGGGGGAGTTTCAGGTACTGGACGAGGCACGGGGATAATGTTCCCTGCCTTGCAGAGTTATTCTGTGCCTCCCACGGGGGAATGACAGCAACATGGATCTGTATTTTCTGATTATTTTTGTGTAACCTGTTGAAATAACTGAAATACCACCTTGACTCTGGAGTATGTACCATGTTCCATGAACTGCACAGCAGCACGGGGAGAAAAGGCACTGTCCTGCCTGATGCAGAATTCGTAAATGAGATTTTGGATCTGATTACTGCTAACAAGTAATAGACATTGGATATGGCATTGGAAACAGACACCCACTGAGATGTAAAACCCTTGCTGCTGCCCACACAGGATGTTTAATTAGTACCTGGCCCCTTTTTGAATCAGGATGTGCCTCTGCTTAGGGAACATTTTTTACAAATCCCCAGCGGCTCATAAAAGAACAGAAGGTAATGTTTTTGGCCCATTCTCTCTCACACAGAATTTCCTTGGTGCCTGCTAAGGACAAAGCAAATTCTGGGTGCACAGAAACAGGAAGACTCATAGGAGATAACCTCAGACTCCTGCTTCCTGTCAAAAAGGAGCTGTGCAGTTATGGATGAAATGGATGCTGTGGGGTTGGATGGAATTCGGAGGTGTCACCTGCTGAGCTTTCTGTGCTCCAGCTCCTTTGGCTGCCAAGCCGGGTGTGGGGAGCTCTGGCCAGAGCCTTGAGATTGCTGCAGGAGCTGGGGCTTTAAAGGTGTTTATCATCATCCGTCACCTTCTGGAAGTGCTGATCAGGGAGCTCAGTCACCTGTGCAGCACAGGAGCAAACAGGAAGTACTGGGTTGGGAAAAAGCTTTCATTCTGTTTAGCACTGTTAGAGAGGGGGAATATTGAAACCGAAGCTGCAGGTCCTTCTGGAAAACTGTTTTTCACTCTTGATTTTACCTTTGCATGTGTATTTCATAAAAATTGGGATACAGCTCTCTTTGGAGAAATAAGGAGTTCAAAGGAAGCCAACAGCCAGTGAGTACATTAGAATATGTCCAGGTGTGTGCTCTGATGGGGTGAAATATTCTTGCTTTTGCTGGTGCCGTAAATGAAGTACTTACAAGGCAACTGATGCCATGCCTTGTCTCTCAAACATCCTTTCCCAAACATTCCCCCTCTCCCAGCTATCCTAAAACGCTCCCTAAGTTAGTAAATCAGAGAAACAGCACCCACTGATGTTTGACACTTTCTGTGTAAATAGAACAGGAAGGAAAAACAAGCACACCTTTTGCCACTGTCATGAACCTCAGAACTTCATAAAAATGATGCTTTTTACTACTTGAATTGCTAACAGAAGTGAATTGACCCTGACTGGCTCTCTGTGCTGTAATGAGTGTGTAGCAGCACGTCAGGGGAAAACAAGACACCATCAGATCTGAGAGAGGGGCTGGTTCCCTGTTTCCTGTCACCATTCCTGGCTGTGTTGCTCTGTGTGCAGAGGGTTGGTCCTGGCTGTTTATGGGAGCTGGGAAAGTGGGAAGTGTTGGCATGGTGTGAGTAGGGCCTAGCAGGAAGCTTCACGTGCAGACACATTTTGTGTGGTACGAAATCTTCTGTTCTAGCTGTGCACTGGATCTGTTTGCACTGGAAAATAAAATTATGTAATTTTTAGAGAACATATTTAATTACTGCTGCATTTACAGTAAAATAAGTGTGTTGAAAGCTTTAATTACATAATGGGAATACAAAAAGATATGTCTCCATTCAGGAACAGAAAGGTTTCTCTTTTTCACTCACTATCCTGTGGGTTTTCTGTGGCAAAGTGGGAGGTGTCAGGAGTGAATGGTGGTGCCTGTTCAGTTACTGCATAAAAATTAAGAAGAGCAAGCTTGAAGAGGTCACTTACATAGTTTGGAGATCACTTAGGTTTTGCTTAAAGGACTTTCATAGTTAAATTCAAGATTCTGGAGGGACAGGACAAGGGGGAATGGCTTCCCACTCCCCCCAGCGGGCAGGGTTGGATAGGATATTGGGGAGAAATTGTTCCCTGTGAGGGTGGGCAGGCTCTGGCACAGGTGCCCGGAGAAGCTGTGGCTGCCCCTGGATCCCTGGCAGTGTCCAAGGCCAGGCTGGACAGGGCTTGGAGCAGCCTGGGACAATGGAAGGTGTCCCTGCCCATGGCAGGGGGTGGGGTGGGTGGTCTTTAAGGTCCCATCCAACACAATGCATTTTGTGAATCCATGATTTATGAAATGTGTTTCCAAATAAGGAAAAAATATTTTTAAAAACCCACCCCAATTTCTGCACAAAGTTTGCAGAACACATTCAAGTGAGCTTGCTTGTCTCTGGGAGCAAAAAGCTCAGAGGACGGAAGGAGCTGTGGCTTGGGCTGTCACATGGAATAGAGTTTCACTCTGTGAACTGCCTGGGAGCAGAGAGGGAGACACAGATCACGAATCACATCCCTGTGGGAAGCCACCAGCCCCGTTCTGGGAGGAGCAGGGAGAGGAGCCTGGCCCGGGAATGAACCTCCCCATGAATCGAGAGGGACGCAGCTCCTGGATCAGGCAGATTTTTAATGCCTGAATCATGGCCATAGGAGATCCCAATCCTCTTGGGCAAGGAGATTTAGGGATGGTTGCAGGCTCATTTTTGTTGCACTGGGCCTTTCCCTGCCCTGATGACAAGAGGAACTGTCTTTTCCAAGCGTTCTGACTGGGAGATGATGTGGGAGCAAGGAGCAGGTGCTTTCTAGGATGGTTCATTACCTGTTCTGTGCCTCTGTAAGCCGCATCCTCACCAGGAGTCTTTGGAAGTGCTACTCTAAGGCTGCTCTGTTCCCTGAAACTGCATTATATCTTGCAATTTTTCTCCTTTGTTCACTATATTTTTATTTTTACCCATTTCTCACAGCCTTCTCTTTTTGCCAAGTTATTCATTATGCACTGAAAAGTCTCTGTTGCAGGTGTCAGTTCTAAAATCATCCTGGTTACTGAGAGAGGGGGAGAGGCTGGCAGAGCACTGTTTAGTGCCCTTTTCCTGAGCACTGAGATTAATGTGTGCTGCTTTCAGCAAGATCTCATTGCTTTAGGAAGGGCAATAGCCCAGTCACTTCATTATCCTGCTGCTCTGCACAAGTGCCAGTGGAATAGAAATGCTTTCATTTTCCAGACGACCCTTTGGGTGCTTGAGACAAATGCTTTCAAAAGCTGCTCCACACTTTCTTTCTTCGTTGTTTTTTTACCCCTGTCAAAGTGACAAAGCTGTAAATCCCTTCATCACCTGCTCTAGGTGAGCACATCACGCCTGCAACCTTTTTTAATGCCTTCAAAATAATGGGCAGTGTGCTTTCGCTGGTAGGTACTTTACCAAATCATAAAGGTTTATTTGTCTATTTATTTGCTCTCCCAAGAGGGTATTTTATTACTGACAGCATGAGTCAGGACAATTAAAGGTTGCAGTGATATATTCCAGCCTCTACTGTGATGCAACATGAACTGGGATGAAGTGTTGCCTTAGTCATACTGACAATAAACAATTCATGCACCATATGCTGCCTTAGCCCTTCCCAGCAGCTCCTTCCCCCAAAGCACAGCGTTTTGGGAGCTCCTGAGAGGGGGAATGTTGTTCCTCAGCATTTGAGTGCAAACAGGTTGTCAGCATGGGTTAAAAAGTGTCCATGGTCATGTTTTGTGGAGAGAAGGCTTTTATGGAGGACAGACAGCAGCCAGCACTCTTGGGTTTTATTCCAGGCTTCACTGACTCAGGCAATGCTGAGTCTTCTTGTGCATTATTTACACCATTTTTAAAGCAGGAGTAACAAAAATAGCTGTTTTACAGGAACATTTTGACTTAATTGTGAAGAGCTGTGTGGCTCGAGTAGAAAAATTACTTCAGGGCAAAATTTACTTTATTCCTGTAGGTCTTTTGAAACAGGGTTGAAAGGTGTGTTGTATTTTCAGCAGGATTGTCCTTGTTCATCCTGACCCCTCGAGTTCCCTGAGCTGTGCCTGAGGCGCTGGGAGGGCTGGATGTTGACACAGATGTCAGGAGGATGTTGCAGATGTTGTCATCGTCCTCTCTGTGGCTTCCTGTTTTTAACCGTAATGAGTTGTGACACACCAGGCCAGGGTCCCCCTTGATCCCTCACTGCCAGCTCTCCTAACACACCTAATTCTGTGTGCTAGCCATGAAGCCCCAGCTTTCCTTGCCTTGCAGGGGTTAATTTTCTAAGCAGTTAATTTTCACAGCTTGTGTAGGCCTTCAGGGTGGTGTGATGGCAAAGGAGAACATTCAGAGCATCATTCCCAGTGCTGTTACCTTTCAGCTGCCCTTTTCTCCCCTCCTCTCTGATTTTATAGCTCCCTGCTCCAGCCAACACAGTGACACAGAGTTATTCTGCTGCACAGAGGAGCTGTTTGCATCCCCTCCTCTTTTATTACCCTGGTGCAGAAGGAGAATGGTGGCAGAGAGGCAGAACTGACACCAGTGGAACCAAGCCAGGCAAGACTGGAAAGGCAGAGATAAGACGCGGTGCTTTTCAAGGGATTGGGTTTGCCTGGGAGGAATGATGGAAAGGAATTGCAGTTACCTGTTACATCTCCTTTCTCCCCCTGCCCTGCAGAGCACGTGAGCATCTGCTCAAATGTCACTGAACGTCAGCTGGCTTGGGCCAGGCAGGTGCCCAGTCCCTGGGGTCTCGCGGGGCTCCAGACTGAAGGGACAGTGATGCTACCGTGGTAATTTGGGAGGGTAGAGGATTAAATGTTCTTGAAAAGCTATTTGCATAAAGGTTTGCAAAGGAGAGAGTGAATGAGAATGTGTTAAAACTGAGCAGTGAATTCTGCACAGCTTGGCTTGCTCATCCATCTGGTTGGAGCATGTTATCTCTGTTTAATAGATTACATTTAATCTTACCATTGCAGGAGGAGCTGTTGAGCCACAACAGACATGGCAGAGCCCTCCTGGAAAGTTACGCAAGAGAAACAGTAGCTGGAATTTCATGCTCAGGAGGACGGCAGAGGAGGTGCAGAGATGCCCTGTCACCTTCCTGTCCTGTCCAAGTTCCTGGGCCTGGCAGGGCAGCAGGCTGACTCTGCTGCTTTGCCATGCTCCTGCTCCTTTCCCTGGGTTCCCCAGGCTGGCATTCTGTCTGCTCTGTGCTTTCCTGACTGCTGGCTGGGCTGTAGCTTCCCCTCACATTGCTCCCCAAGAAAAGCCCTATTGCAGCGAGCCTGGCAGGTGCTGGAGAGGCAGGGGTTAAAGTCAGGCTTTCCTGCTCCTCTACTGCTCAGGTGTGCTGGGAGGGGATGGGGAATGGCTGAGCAGCAGAGACAGCTCTGTGCACACAGCTAGGCGGAATTCCAGCCTGGGAAGTCTGCCTCTGTCTCTTTATTACTTCACTTACTTTTTCATGGTACCTGTCCTAATGGAAAACACTTTCCTTTCAGCTGCTGTATTTTTTTTTCCTTTTTTTTTTCTTTCTTCCTGCTGAGTCATTTGTGAGCTTTGCTTCCTGGAGTCCTGACTCGGTTGTCACATCCTTTTCTGCTTCCCTCCTGTGTTTAATGTAGCTGCACTCCATGCAGGCACTCCTGCGGAGCTGGAGCCATGTGTCCCTGTGTGATCAGTGATTCACTCACCTGGGCATGCTCTAGTGGCAGGATTTGGCCTGTGCTCAGGGACCTGCTATTGCTGTGATGTTCACATTTTGAAATTGTTCATTTTCCTTGCTCAAAGGCAGCTGGTGGATGCAGACGTGTTCTCCTGGAGCCAAGGGGACAGGAAATCTTGTTTGCTTTTGATTTTCCATGCATTGCACTGCTGGCATCTGCTTAGGCAATTCAACACCTTTCATATTTTTCATCCCCCTATAATATATATTAGAGGGGGCCTTTGCTCTTTGAGTATCTTTTCGATCTCAACTTGACTATGAATATATAGTTCACCATTTTCCTATTTCTTTATCCCTCCTTCCTTCTGCCTTTAAAATTGGGTTGGTATTTGAGGGACTTTCTTGTCTGGCCTGATATAAAATTAAAGAGGTTTCATAAGCCCACAAAATTTTGAAGCAGTGCAATTGAAATGTTTTGTTTTAAAAGGTTGCAGATTTTTTCAATTATAAAATGTCCTTGTTCTCAGTCACAGGTTATTTCTGTAATTCCTATATTTTGTTGTTCATAGTTTGCTTTTAAAATTAAAACACAAATATGGCCTATAATTTTTTCCCCAATGTGTTTGTGTTTCGAATGCTTCCCCCCACGTTAATTAGAAATAACAACAACCAACAAAACTATTCTTCTTTTCCGGATCTCTGGCATTCCCAGGGGATTAGGGTGATGTTGCATGATGAGGCATTGCTGCACCCTTACGTGCCCAGGGCCTCAGCTCCAGCGTTTGTGCAGCAAAGATAAATGTCCACATTCTCCTCAGTCAGTAGGAAGAGACGCAGGCTGACTGCAGGGCAGGATCCCGGTCTGGGTTAACAGCTGGACCCAGTGAGGGGCATCCTGCCCATGGCAGGGGCTTGGGATTACATGATCCTTGAGGTTCCTTCCAGATCTTCTGGGATTCTGTGATCTGAAAAGGCCCTCTGAGGTTCACGGGGCAGGATGTGGCCTAGGGCAGAAGGAGGTCTGATGTCCCTCTGTGCAGCCACAGCCCATGCAGGTGACCCAAAGTGCTGCTGTGGCTGCACGAGGTGTCCCCAGCCCAGAGCTCTGCTCTGCCTGACAGCAGCAGCTCCTGGGGCCTGGCAGCTTTCCCAGCCCAGCACAGTGCCAGCCAGCCCTGTTTGGAATGGGTTTGCTTTTCCTCCAGGGCAGTGTCTGTAGCGATGGGCAAGCCCCTGTGCTGGGCATCAGGTGGAGGTGGGACCTTGGCAGGGTCTATCCCAGGAGCTCCTGGCTGCTGGAGGTGCTCCCTCCAAGCTCTGTGGTGATGCTGCTCTTTGCAGCCCAGAGTTTTCCTGCTCAGTGGTCCAGGTCTCTCCTTCCGTGTGTAGCTTGTTGCTTTCTCTCTCATTTTCTCTTCTTTGAAAGGAGTTCATAAGGTAATGGCTGAGGAGGAGGTCTGGCATAAGCCCTCAGTGCTCCAAGGCATAGGCTGGGAAAGGGCAGAGCTCAGCTCCTGAGCCTTCTCTGAGAGACCATTCCTCGGGAGAGTGCCCTGATTGCCTGCTGGGAGCTGGGCTGGCTCTTGTCTCTGCTCCATCAGGATGCACCATTTCATGGCAAGGATTGTGAGAGCAGGGTGTGATCCCCTGCCCAGCAGGGTTTTATTCTCCCTGAGCCTCAATTCCTGTTCCTCCAGGCCTTGATAAGGTGTTGGATATTTCCTTATGTGAGGTACTGGGAAATTGAAGTTATTTCCTACTTTAGGGCCAGTCTTCCTCTGAAACACTGGAGAACTTACGTGAGCTGTCGCTTACTTTGGTTTTTGGAAAATGGATGGAGATTCTCTCTTTCCTCACCTCTTGTCTGCTTTGATGTAGACAGTCCTTGCATTAATGTTTTATGGTCTCCTGGCATATCCAAGTACAGCTTTTAGCATAATTGGGGTCAGTGTTGATTATCAGAAGTCAATATAATACAGGTTACACCTGGTATTTCAGTACCATGCTCCTCTGAGCAGCTTTAGAGTTAAGGTTTGGGTTTATGATGTACCATCTCTCCGTCTCCCCTCCAAAAAGAAAAAAGTATCTAAATTAGACTGAAGGCTTTGCTAATTGTTCTTTCTGTATTCAGCTGTGAGGCAGCAGGAAACCAAGCAGCAGGGTTTCCACTGAGAGCAGCCAAGTGTGCCAGCCTGGTGCCTTTGTCCCACACTGCCGAGGGTGTCAAGGGGAAAAGGGACAGCAGTGGTTGCAGCTGGACCCTTGAGAGCCAGGCAAGGCAGAGTGAGGTGCTCTTTCCTGGTTATTGGGGATTTTATTATTCACTGAAAATGCAAATTAACAATTGTAAATTATTCCAAAAGTCGAAGTGAATGTGTGTTTGATCGTTAAAAATTTTCGTCAGCGCTGTGTGTGTTGGCAGTGTTGGGAAATGCGCTCTGAGCCACAGTGAGACCCCTGTGCCTCTTTGTCTGCAGCTCTCAGGCACTGCTTCTCCTTGTCCCCATGCACCTTCTGCCCCCCTGCCTCTTCTGCCTTTCCATTCCCTGATCAGAACCGCCTGGGCAGAGGGGTGGCAGGGCAGGTCTGTTCCAGTGCCGTGTGAGCCCAGGGAATCGTGAATCGTTTGGATTAATGTCTCTGCTGTCGAGAATTAATTGCAGTGTGGCTTTGCACATCCCCTGCCCGTGTGATCCCCACCTGTTTAAATCTGTCCCTGATGATGACTTGCTGCAGTTGGAGGCCTCCATTTAATTCCATTTAGCCAGGAGCTATCCAGTAGGAATAATAACAGTGAAATATATAAGTAGTGATTTCTAGATGGAGAAAGGACTGTGCAGCCTTCTGTTTGCTTTTGATACCACTGAAATGCAGTGATAATAGGAGTGTAGGAGGAGGGCTGTTGTAAATATGATGCAAGGACCACCCATCATTTAAGACTATTTATTTAAGTCAGAGTAACTGGACCTACTCTTTATTTATTTGCTTATGCTTATCTTTTACTATTTATTCAGCTATTCAGGTTCTGGTGTCCCAGAGTTCATTTCCATTCATTTCCTTGTGAGAATTCTCTAGCAAGTCTACTTGGGGTGGGTTTTTTCCCTGGTTTCAACCACAGGGTGCCCCATAACCACATGCACAGGCAGTTTGGACATATGGGATGGATGGATAGGAAGTGAGGCTCTGGCTCCATATGAATGTTTTAGGTGGACGAAGGCACCCTGGCTCAGCTGCTGTCTGACTGGGCAAGTTGTGAATGTTTCATGTTCTGAACCGTTGCCATTAGCAGCACGCGAGGCTGATTGTAACTGATGAGGTGATTGCTCTTGATCATTCCATGTGCTGAAAGTATCATTTTTTCAGGATGTGCTTCCATGAGGGAACACTAAATTTGCCATGGCTTTGCATTGGCACTGAACTACAAACAAACCCCAGATCAGCCCAGATGCTTGTCCTTGGATCTAGGTTTAGGTCATTCTTTATGATTTGGGGTCTCCTTTGGTGTGTGCTGCGTGTGGATCAGCTGGGAGCAGGTGGGGTTTGTTCCTGCTTTGTGTGATGGTGAGGTTTGAAAGGTCCAGCAAGGGGCAGAGCAGCACTTGCTGGGCACTGGGAAGGGCTGGCTGGGAGAAAGCTTGGTCTTACCAAGACAAACAAAAGGAAGAGATTGCAGAGGAGGTGCAGGGAACAGGTTCTGACTGAGAGCTTGGTGAGAGGGTCCCTGTTGGTGTCACTGTGTGAGGACAGGGAGCGAGAAGGAGTCCTGCTGTGGGGGGTAGATTGTTCCCACCATGGCCAGCGGGAGTGGGAAAGGCCCCAAGGCAGGACACACCACTGCCCCTAAGGAACCTTTGTTGGGGTGCCCAAGCTCAGCCTCCTCGGCAGAGCAGGAAGGCAGGAGCAGCATCTTTTCCCATCTCCCTTCTGTGTTCCGACTTTAGAGCTGCTTGTAGCAGTTTATTAACGGTAAATAAGAGGTTCGTGCCCTTTCCCCTAAAGGCATTTTTAAAAATACTTTTATACTTGCTCCTGAGTCAAACAAAAGAAATCCAAGCCAGGGCTCAGCGATTCTGATTGTTCAGTGATTTCCTAATTCTTATTCTGGGCAAAGTGATGAGAAAAAACTATTCCAGAGGAATTTTTTTTTTGTTGTTGACTGTCACTGTGTTCTTCTGAAAGAAAATGCTAAGCACCTACTAAAATAATATCTTTCATGTGTTGCCAAATAAAATAGCAGGTTTGTTCAGTAATACGTATGCGAAAGCATGCGGATTGTGTGATTGTTTTTATAAAGCTTTTTAATAACTAAGAACATGTTTCAGAACTTGTAAAAGCTGAATATTCCAAGAACTTATTCTTTTCATAAAGCGCTTAAAGAAATGCCAGTTATGCAAAACCTGATTGCAGATTCTTACAGTTACACAAAGCTTTTAGTTCTGTGTTCCGGTCCCATCCAGAGCATGGAGTGCATTTCTCTGTACTCACTTATGTACTTGGAGACAGATGTTAGTGAGCTGAGACACAAAACACAACCAGGTGAGACAAGAGGCTGCCAAAACTATGGTGGAAGGGCAGGATAAAAAGAAGGTGCATCTGTTGACACCCAGTTGCTTTTTACTGCTTTCAGATATAGAGATTTACTGGAGGTGGTTTGGGGTTGGTTTTACTGTCTACCTACAGAACTGCATGGAGGAAAGGATGCAATCAGAGGTTTGGTTTTATAGTACAGTGTTGGCTTCTCCTCTTCCCTCCTCCCTCCTTCCCTCTGTGGGTGGGAGAAGCATCTCTGCAGTGTTCAGTTATTTGGCACCTTGGAACTGACTCTGTGGTGCCAAGGTCCTGCTGGGACAGCCCTGTGGACGTGTGAGAACGTAGAGAGTGCCCTCAGGCTCTGGAATCACAGAATTCCAGACTGGTTTAGGTGGGAAGGGACCTTAAAGCTCATCCCATCCCAGCCCTGCCATCCCCCAGGTTGCTCCAAGCTCTGTCCAACCTGGCCTTGGACTTGCAGGGATGGGGCAGCCACAGCTGCTCTGGGCACTCTGTGCCTGTGTAAACCTAAAAGTAAAGAACTCCTTCTGAAGATCTAATGTAAATTTATCCTTTATCAGTTTAAAGCCACATTCTCCCCCGAGCTTGGGGGCTTTGCTTGTGCAGTGAGGGTTAGGAAGGGTGAGGAGATGCTCAGAGTGTTGGGGACACCAAGAAGTCAGTTGGGAATAAAAAGCTGCTTCCCAAGGTGGGAGAGGCTGCCCATGGTACCTGAAGAGGCCTTTTTTTGCTAAAATGGGAACTGTCCTGCCCAGACTTGCCTTTTTGTCCACAGGTTTTAAATTCCAGGTAATCTAGTCTTGTTTGTGCAACTTTTCTTTGAGAGCTCAGAAAATGTGGTTTACATGTTCTTTCAAATTAGTAAACAAGATGCGTATTTGGAAGTCTGAAACCTCAGTAAAGCCCTTGAGGAAAGATAACTGTCTGACTGTATTGGAGCCTATATTAAAGCATGTTCAAAGAGTTGGAGCAGGGCAGGAAACCAACATGTTAATTAATCTCTGCACTGCCATTTGCCCCTTCTCTGCCTCCCTCTGCAGAGGAACGTTCACAGTGGAAGGGTTGTCATGTCCACTCTGGCATTTTATAAATTATTCAAGTGATAGTGCTGATTGCAAAAAGATCTTTATTTAAAACTTTTTATTTGATTTTTAATTAATCTAATATCATGTATTCTTCATTTAAGAAGAAAAGTTAACACAAAAAAAAATTTTTTTTCCTTCCTTAGAGAAAGATTTCCCTGCAGGCAGCTGAGAATCTCATTTAACAGGTGGAGATGCACATCAAGTGGGAAGTGATTATTTTCTTTAAAAAAGTGCTTTGTAGGAATAGAAATCCCAGAACTAAAAGTTCGTGTGAAGTGGTTTGTGGTGACCAATTGCCTTCTGTAGCTGAATGACAGCAATTGGTGTTGGGGATCCCATGAGCCCTTCCACATCATCCTAGTGCATTGGTGATCTCAGGCTCCCTGGGCACAGGTGTGCCATGAATTTGGAATTTGAACATTGTGAAAAACAGAAAATTTGTTGCTTAAAGTATTTTAAAACTATCTTTCTGGCTGTAACTAACATGAAATTTTAATTTTTAAATTTAATTTTTAAATTTAATTTAATTTTTGAAAGCAATGACAAGCAGTAAAATGGGATTAATGTGTCATTGTAACAGTGCTGATCCTGCTCAGACCTCTATTCCCATAGCTTGGAGATGGCCAGGCTCCTTTATTTGGGCACGGGGATAGATTTGCCAGGGAAGCCTCCGTTCATGAGAAGTGCACAGAAACTGAAGAGCTACACAACACAGTGAATTGTTTGAATGTTTTGACTTCTGCCACCCACAGCAGCAGTTCTGAGACCCTCACCCATCCATCCCCCCCAGGCTGAAACCTGCTGCGCTCAACTCAGAACCAGGCAATAAGTGCATCCTGAGTGGCCCAGGGAGCACCCAGAGTGCAGAGAAGTCCGGTTTGCTCTGTGCTGGTATTTGAATGACGTTAATTCCAGTGATTTTTAGATATTCTCTTATTATACTATACTGTTACTCTCCTGGTTTTCCTTGTGGAGTGCCTTCCCAAATAATTGAATTTTGGCTCTCTGATGATGAACTTCCATCAGAAGTAGCAATTACAGCTTTCAGCATTGTCCAATCAATCACAGCAGCCCTTTAGTTGTGCCAGGTTCTCACTCTGTGGACAAGGATTAAACACAATTCATTTAGCATTTGTTTATTTTTGAGGTGGGCTTGGAGCTGACCTTGCCAGGCTTTTCCAGCTTCACGTTCTGTGATCCTGGAGTCAGACTTCAGAAATCTTGTTTTATATAATACAGGTGGGCATAATGTAATCAGGGAGGTGTTGACAAAGCTGATTTGAAACATGGGAAATGAAATCGTCGTCAGGTCAGCACTGTCAGCCTGCAGGTCCTGTCTCTTCTTTCATTTTTCCCGGGGCTCGTGAGCTATCTCTGCTTTCCATATTGCGTGATTATTTTCTTCCTTTTCACCCTATTAGTTTTAATTTCATGAACACAGAGTTTACTTGGAAAATTGGGTTGAGAAGGGTATGTGCACTTCAACGTTTTCCCTATCTCCCCCACAGAAATTCCTAATTTTAAATGAAGATGTATCAGTGTTTCCCACGATTCCAACTTCTTGCCCAAGTGTTTATAAGCTTTGGGTCAAATCTCAGTTCTTGTTTAATGATTTTTCTTCCTTTCCTGGTGACAATGGGCAGCTCATGAGATGTGAACAGTTGACTTAATTCTGCTGTAATATACTGTAGGGTGACACCCGCAGTGTTCTGCCTCTTGATTGATTTATTTCAAACCCTCTAAAGCAAAGGTATTTCTCTGTTGATTCACTGCTAGATTGCATTTCCAAGTTGTGATTGAGAGTTATGGGATTAAAAGTCCACTTGTTACATCTGGAAGGACAGGAGTGCTCCAGCCAGGCTAGGATGTGTTATTTGGGCCTTTTGTGTGAATTACTTGAGAAAACAAGCACAAGATTTTATTAGACAGTGTTTGAAGCTCTTTGGTTTCCAGTCTAGATTGGTGTCAGCACAGGCCTTAATTAAGTTGTTGCTTTTGGGGTAAATTTTATGTCTTGAAGAACATCACTTTCTGTGGAGCTCTAAATCCTCTTAAATTGTTGGTTCTGTAGGGCAGAGCTGTGCTTTTCCATTGGGGGAGCAACCTCCAGGTACAACAGCAGTGTGCTAGAAATAATAAATAAACTAATAAATCAGTTCTCATCGACTCTTCCCTTTCAGATTGAGGTCAGGAAGAAAAGTCACTGTTGGGGGAGCAGCCAGGAGAAGCTGCAGTGCCTACTGTCCCCTTGGAGGCGAACAATTCCAAATCATATTTGGCATTTAATCTAAGGAATACATTGCCTGTCCAAGGGGGATGTGCCAGGCAGACAATTAACTCTCTGACGGGAGCCTGGCAGGGCTCTCACCCCGTCACCACCTCTGGAAGGAATTTGTCACCCCCCTCATGCCCTGCTCTTAACTGGGGTGTCCTATGGCACCAAAGCTGTGACAGTTTTGGTACTCCTCTGCTGTGGCCTTGGGGCTGTGCCAAAGAACCTGAGTAACAGGACAGACACTCTTGTAGGGGTCCCACAGTGTTTTAAGAGTTCTGTCCTTGTTTCACATGAGGAGCTCTTTCCACAAACGCGCTTTTTGTGATCCTTTCTGTCTTGTGCATACAGAAATGTGGAAATACGTTGGATTTGTGGATGTGGGACTCCTTCAGAGCCATAGGGGAACTTCTTGTCTAGTGAAAGGAGTATTTAAAATTGACAATATTATAAAGAAGCAGTAACTGTAGAGCTGAGGGACATCAAGCTGAATTCTCATCTATTTAATATAAAGTTTACATTTACATGAGATAAAGTTTACCTAATACAAATCACCCTGCTGGTCTCCTGTAGGCGTTTCCTGCCCTGTGACACAACTTAGTGTGGGCAGGCAGGACTTGATGCTTGCTAAGGCACCAGAGGATTTTAATTCTGATACAGCACAGAAATACCATAAATGGTGGGGGCAGCTAACTGGATTTGAGAAGGTGGAAAAGGACATGAGATGTTTTCTCGATACACTGGTGTCATGTACAAATGTACAAGTTCTGACTAAATTAATCAACTTGACCTACCAGACAACTTCAGAGGGTGGATGTGAAAGTGGGCTGGGCCTTTTGTGAAATGTCCTGTAAACATTTGTTCCAGTACATTTGGTTCTCAATTTACAATGAAGAAGGGTTCATTCATCTGCAGAGGAATTGCTTAATGGCTGCTGTACACCAGAACTTTTATTAATATAACGGTGTCACATTTCATTGCAAGGGCAGAGCTGCTGAGAAGTTGAGGAAGTGGCATTTTAAATAAAATTATGTTTCTATGCTAATGGCCAGGATTTAAATTTTTGACTTTTCACTCATTTACAGCTCCCCTGAAATATGTGAATGGAGCTGTTATAGAGCAGTTCCTCTAGTTTGTTTGGCCTTTAATGTTTACAACATCCATGTGTCAGTGTTTTGTATAAGTGCTCCTGGGATTTGAGGTATTTTCCCCTCCTGTGGAAAAGAATCCATGCCAGAAACAAGATCGTTTGTCTTGTTACAGCTTGACGCGTGGTGAATCAGACATATGTATGTTGCGCTACTTTTCTGCTCTATAAGTGAAAATAATGTCAAACATACATAATACACATGCATATAAAAACATGTGAATGTGATTGTACCTATAAATAATGTCTCAAGCCTGTCTCCCGGCGAGGCCGGGGTTCTCCCTATGCCTGTCTGGTAGGAAAGCTCCTTCCCCAGCTGTTGCTCTGAGGTTTTACACGCCCAGAGAAACACTGTAAAAAGGAGAGTGTGCTGAGAAGTTGCTTTGCTTCCTCTTCCACTTTCTGGCCCTCCTCCTGTCCCTGTTTCATTGCTGCAAGTTGACAAAGTTATTTTCCTTCATCCAGGCCTCTGATGGGCAGGAAAAAGCCACTAGTCTTAATCCATACAGGACTAATATTACCTGCAGGATCTGCAGCCTTCCTTGCTTTCTGTCTCAGATGGCATGGAATTAAATAGTGGCTATTAAAGATTAATAAGGGTGCACAGATGGTTATCAAGTGCTGGTAACTGTGTCAGAGAGAAAATCTTCAGTGTCATTTCCAATATTTCTGTGATGTTGTGACCAAGTTTGAATTTCCCTCAGCAGTAGAATATTCAAAGTCTGGCAAAAGCTCAAGGAACTGACTGTTTTAAAGGCTCAATTTTGCATGCGGAGCTTTTCTAATTTGCAGTAAAAGTCCAGAACACCTTCACAGGAGGAATAATGGGATTGCATTTTGGGATCTCAGTGGGAAAGGTTTGGGAGGAGTTTGTCATGGAGTTTTATAGACATAGATTAAAGAAATAATGTGAGTAAATATATTGAGGTGTGGTATAAAGAGCTGGGTGCTGTGCCATCCGTGTTCGTGCAGTGTGATGGATGACCCTGACCATGTGCCTGATTCCCAGGATTATTTTAAAATAGGACACACTATCCTCTGCACTCACTCTCACCACTGCAGCCAACACATTTCAGTGGAGAAATCCAGCAGGAATTGCCAGAAGCCTGAGAAGCTGTGTAGTGAATCCATTTGTACTCCCAAGTGCTGATAAAGATGTAAATGCAGTCCCATTATTTTCAAGTCTTTAAACTGAGGAAGCACTTTGATAAGCTGATTGCTTTAGCTGCTCTAGGAGGTGGGTCTTGGTCGCATCACCCTTCCTTCCATTCCATTGCCTCAGGGAGTTACACTGAAGCTGCTGTGGGATAATTTGTTTACAATCTTTTCATTCAGCTGCAATATGGTCAAACCCCAACATCTAGAAATACTCAGGAAAATTGTATTGAGCCATTTTCAAAACGATGGCATTGATTTAAAAGTTAAGGGTGTAGTTTCTGAGTTGCACAACTTGGTTTCCTCTGCGACCAGCAGGTTTCAACTTTTGCTTTATATTAAGTGGGAAACCTCTTGTGTCGTGGAGCTGAGGCTGTGAGGACTAGGCCAGGTCTCTTTCTCTCTATGTGCAAAGGAGAATTGCAGCAGGAAATTTTTAATCTTTCAACCCCTAAATTCTTTTGAACACTATTGCAAAGGTAGGGTCTTCTTCCTGAGCTGACATTGCACCTCTATATTCTAAATCATGGTATTTTTATGCAGATTGTTTTCAGCTCTCTGCAGTTTTCCCTGGGTAGATTAATTTTTCCCTCCTGAGGACAGTGGGTGATGTTTGGAGTGGGAAGGACACACAAGCCCAGTGAGTAGCATTTCCCTGGGGCGTTGTGACTTTGGTTTTGAGGCTCGTTTTCTCTGGGATGTGTTTTTTATTGGAGCAGAAATATGATCACAAAGCTGGGGATGAAATTATACAGGCTATAATTCCTAACCCACCCGTGCCATTACTGCAGAGTGTTAATTACTTCATCTTTAACCCTCTTGGAGAGAACAAAGCAGAGTTAAATGCTTTGGCCCAGTGTCAAGCAGCATGTTTGGGGTTTCAGAACTTAAAATCTTGGATCTGAAGCAAAGGAGTTTTATTAACTGGCTTTCACCAGGCATGTTTCAGTCAAGTGGTGCATAAATCAGCAGGATTAGAAACCAGCCCTTTCTGCCCATGCCTTTGCACTGCCGATTATCAAAATGCTTATCCTAAATCAATAAGTGGTGATCTATTAAGAGAATAAAAGCTTGCCTGAATATCACGTTTAATGAAACTGGAATGGGTGATACCAGACTTTGAACACGCCTTTGGTACTTCAGGTCTGCACCATAATCTCTGCAAAGGCACATTTATACAAGTGAAAAAAAAAATATCTACAAAGTGCTGTCTTGTGGAGGGGCTGAGGAGCTTTTATGAATTCCTTCCCAGTTTTCATTTTGCACCTCTCATCTCTATGCAGGCTTGGAATAACCTTCACAGGGTATTTGGAAGACAGCTCCTTATCTGAAGAAAAGTTTTCCTTGGTCACATGAGGCTGATTTGAGGTGCTCACTGTCCAGATAGGATCAGGAAGGGATGAGAGCTGATGGCTCAGGTCTTGGGATGTGGAGTCAGACTAGGATTTGGAAAATGTTATCTCCATTTCAGGCAAAACCTCCTGGAGGAGGAATCAAATGTGTGTGTTTCTCTTTACAAATGTGTGTTTCTCCTGCTATTTGCCTGGGCAATAGGAACCATTTTTCTGAAGTGGACTGAAAATCACTCCTCTGCATTTTTCTGTGTTGTGAGACTTGCAAATTGTGCAGTGATTAAACAAAATTATCCACTGATTGGTTAGGAAGTGCATATTTCTCTCCACCAGATTTACACTCCTGTCCTGCCTGTATAATGAGAAAGCTGGGGAAATTCAAGAGTCTGTGGGATTTCAGGATGTGTACAATCATTTTATGTTGAGCACTGTAACGGACTGGGTGTGAGATTACCTAGGAATTGTCACTGAATACCTGACTTCCGTCCTCCTTTCCAGAATGATGAAGTCCTCTGTCCACGCAGAAGAAGATGACTTTGTTCCGGAGCTGCAGAGGAGCATCCATCCCAGGGAGAGGCCGGACTGGGAGGAGACGCTCAGCGCCATGGTAAAACACCTGAGCTACATCTCCTCTTCCCATTATTTTCCATTCTTAACACTCCACTCCTCTATTCCATTTCTGCTCCCTGAGTTTCAGCTTTTTAAATTGATTGCACAGTACTTTGATACTGGCCTTTGAAGGCCAAAATGCTTCCCTTCCTCTGGCAGTTTGTCAAGGAGAGGGAAGGAGCTTTCACAACGCTTCTGCCCTATTAATATGTGCCCCAAAGCAGGTCTTGTAACCAATTAAAAGGTCCATAATGTCACAATGATTTTCACTCTGCATTAACCTCTTTTTCAGCAAGACTTCTGAGCATGAAGGGAACTTCTTGTAAAAACATGCTCTTTGAAGCATGCAGCATTGTGGAGGAATGAGATTTTAGCAAAATGCTGGCTAAGTCTACAGAAATAAAACCTCAGCCTGAGAGCAAACCTGCCATCAGAGGGACCAGAGCTGCAGAAAAGCAAACATAAAGGTGCTGTTCCCATCTCACAGAAGGCGCTCAGGCGGGCAGTGGGCCACAGACAACTGGATTACCTCAATATACATGGAGTTTTTTGCAGGCACAACTTCTCCATAGCTGTTCTGGGCACCCTGTGCCAAGGCCTCATCACCCTCACAGGGAAGAATTCCATCCCAATATCCCATCTAGCCCTGCCCTCTGGCAGTGGGAAACCATTTTCCCTTGTCCTGTCCCCCTCTGCCTTTTAAAAGTCTCTCACCCTCCTGTGTACAAGTCCCTTGTAGGTCTGGCAGGGACTCTCAGATCTGCCTGGAGCCTTCTCCAGGTGAACACTCCCAGCCTGTCAGTTTTTGCACTTATCTCTTCGTAATTTTTTTTTCTTCCTCGTGTGTGGCTGTCCTTGCCTCCTCTCCACCTTGGCCACCATTGGGAGCACTGTCTGTTCCCGTCAGTGTTGCTCAGGCAGCAGCACCTGCTCCCAGCTCGAGCTTCTCATGCCCTGGAGCCGGGAGTGTGGTGGGAGTCACCGTGTGACACCTCTCTGCTGCCTGTGACCTCCAGGTGTGTCTCAGAGCTGTCAGGCTGTAATTCAGTGTCCTCACCTGTGACACAGGTTTCCTGGCATATCTCATTTGGTGGTGTTTCATTCTCCTGGTTGATTTGCAGTGAAGGGAATATTCACCTGCTTGAGGCTGTTGAGCTCACAGAGAGTGCTCAGTGTCCTCTGCTCAGTTTATCCTGCACCGTGTTCCTCTCACTGGGAACACTAATTCTAAAGTGAAACACAAGTTCTAAAACACTAATTTGTGTTTTAGAACTTGTCCTCCTGCACAGCTCTGTGCCAGCAATGCCAAAACTGACTGATCCAGGCTGTGGAGAAGAGATTTAGAAGATGATGGACAGGGAAATTCCCATCTGGGATTGCTGCACAGTAACTTGGTGTGATGAAGGACAGTAAAGCTCCTGAACCTGTATTTAGAATGGCTGGATTTGTGCCCACAGTGTTGGTTTGAGCTCAGGGTCCTCTGAATACAGTGTAAAGAGGGGAGAGAAAAACCTCACCTGCTTGTGTGTACTGTGTTGAGTGAATCAAATTTGCACTTTCAACCTCTGCCGTACCTCCAGTCAGGGGCAATATTTAGATGTGAATATTTGCAGGACCTTGTTCAACACCATCACTGTTCTCTGTTTAACCAGCATATCTTCAATATTCTGCCTTTTGCCTGATCATTTGAAGCCTGAGATTTCTTCCCTCACTCTATTCCTTTGCTTTGCATTTTTAGCAGCCTCTGGTTTAGCCTTGTCCCAGAGATTGCTCCTTCCATGGTACGTGACTGTCTCAGAGTGCCACAATACATCTCATTTTTGGTTAGTAGCTGTTGAAGACGCAGATTTTAGGTTTTGTTGCTGCTTGAAGCCCCAGCCCCCGGGGCATGGAGGCTGCAGTGTTGGAGAACTTGTTTTCTCCTCTCCATTGGTTCCCCTGTTGCTGCTGGAGCCCTGATGGGCACCAGGCTTTGTCATCTCCCATGAATTTCACCTTCTGCCAGGTGAGCAAAGGCTGAGACAAGAGACACAACGGAGGGCTGGGGCAGTCCTGGCACTTGTCTCCTGAACTTTGCCTTGGTACATGCTTTTATTGGCAAAAGGCAATTTATGCATTCACAGTTACATGAACAAGTCATCCCTACTCTTCCTCCCTGCTTTTATCCACAGTATTTTTCAAAGTGCTTATTATTAATTTATATAAGTGCTTTGTTTCCAGAGCTTTTTCTTAACAAGAAATAAACTGAAGGTCTTTCTAAATGTGTGGAGGTTGAATATCCTCCTGTACGGTAAATATAAGGTGACAGAAACTCCATTTTTAATGTTTTTGTCATTGCCAGTTCATTCTGGGCACCCAAGTAGCTTCAGTCCTTTGCTTGATGCAACTTCCTTTGTCTTCTTTAGTTTATTTTTTATACTTTCACCTGCTTTTTAACACTGCTTGTTTTGTGTTTGTGGTTTAGCGGGAGAACAAGTGATTTTGTGTTGGAGGCCTGGTTTGTTTGGGGGGAATTCCACAATTGTGGAATAGTTTGGGTTGGAAGAGACTTTAAAGCTCATCCAGTTCCACCCCATCCATGGGCAGGGCCACCTTCCACTATCCCAGGGTGCTCCAAGCCCCATCCAGCCTGGCCCTGGACACTTCCAGGGGTGGGACATACCACTATTTCTGGTGCAATTTTGTGTTGCAGGTGAGTCCAGGCTGAAGGAGAGGCAGCCCTGGCTGGACAGAGTTCCCAGGAACTGGGGAATGAGGCAGCTGCCTGTGCTCCTCAAGCATTGCTGGATTTTGTATTGCCCCTGACTCATGCTCTGTATTTGTAGAATTTGGGTGTATTAGACACATTTTTTCGGGCTGTCTCAGCCCCCATTGTGCTGCAGCTGCTGGGTAGGGTAACCTTCACACATCCTGGGATTTCTGCCTCTGCTCCGCTTCAGAAAATGCAGTTGATGATACTGACTTTCTTCATAGAACACTTCTGGGGCTGAAAAGTCCTATGTGAGCCAAGGAAAATTGCAGTTTATGGATTTTCTAGCATTTCTCCAAGACAGTAATGTTATTTTAAAGGAAAGGTGTATCTTTTCCTTGTCAGGCCCTGCTGACTGCTCTATTTCTAAGTTTCAAGAAATGAAGTAGTGAAAGAGCCTTTATATAATATTTCTATGAGCCTACAAAACAGCTGTCCTCAGCCTGCATTAACTTTAGCATAAATTGGTATTTGTGCTTAATATTAGATTAACACATGTTACTGACCTCCAGAGTTACTTCCATCACCCCTTCATGAGTTCAAGAAGTTGCAGTGTTTAAAAGCACTGAGCCAACAGCTTGTCTAAATTCTGTGGGGAAGCAGCATTAAAATGCTGAGATTAATATAAAAACCTTCACTGATGCACCCATTGCAACTGTGCTGACACAGAAAGGTGCCACGTGAAGCTGCTTTCAGCTGACGCTGGAGATCAGGGGATGCACTCAAATCAGGGGATACACTCAAAGAAGGACCTGGAGCTGCTGGAGAGAGTCCAGAGGGGCCATGGAGCTGCTCCAGGGCTGGAGTTCTTCTGCTCTGGAGCCAGGCTGGGAGAGCTGGGGGTGCTCACCTGGAGAGGAGAAGGATCCAGGGAGAGCTGAGAGCCCCTGCCAGGGCCTAAAGGGCTTCAGGAGGGCTGGAGAGGGACTGGGGACACGGGATGGAGTGCAAGGATAGAGGGAATGGCTTCCAGTGCCAGAGGGCAGGGATAGATGGGATATTGGGAAGAAATTGTTCCCTGAGAGGGTGGGGACGCCCTGGCACAGGTGCCCAGAGCAGCTGTGGCTGCCCCTGTCCAGTCTGGCAGTGTCCAAGGCCAGGTTGGACAGGGCTTGGAGCACCCTGGGACAGTGGGAGGTGTTCTGTCCGTGGCAGGGGGTGGAACAAGATGAGTTTTAAGGTCCCTTCCAACCCAAACCTTCTGCGATTGTCTATGTGCTTCTGAAAAAAACTTTTCCTGCCCTTTTCCAATTCTTTCAGCTTTGGAGGATTTTAGAAAATGAGTCCCTAAGCCCATGGAAGGTTTATTTCCCCTCCTGGTGCACCCCTGGCTGGGATCTCACGGGATCTGGGAGTTCTGTTGTCCATAACAGGGTCATGAGGTGACAGCTCAGGTGTAAAACCAGGCTGCCTAGAAAAGGGGAACCTCTAAACTACAGATGGAAACCCTCATGAATCTCTTGAGTTTGACAAGTGCACAGGAGGGCAGCAGCTGCAGTTTTTAGGCTGATGCTGATGGAATCGTCCATCGTCCTTTTAGGCTGATGCTGATGGAATTTTCTTAGGAGAAATGCAAGCCTATAAATGCTTTCGAAAGGCACAGGGGTGAGAGCCTGTCCTCTGAAGTCCCTGGAATAATCTTAGTTCTTAGGTCAGAGAGATTCTGAGATCTGTGGTATTTTCAGCATTTGATATCAGATAGGGAAGGTACCATGGCTTGTGAAGGTAATAAAGATTTTTTAATGAGACCTCAATACATCACTGTTAAATCTGGGACATGAGTGAGGGGAAAACTATTTTTAAATGCAATTATGAAAGTGTGCAGAGATTAGTGTATTGTAAGGATTTAAAGAAACATTTTTATGTCCTTATTGTTTGTTTCTCATTCTCTGTACAGCACTCGGCCAGTGCTGCCCCAGGTCTTGAGTGGGGCTTCTGCAAGAATAGATGCCAAAAATAGAATACAACGGGCTTCTTTTTTGATTAGTGTTGGTTGGCTGGGTGGTTTTTAATTCACAAAACATCAGGCCTGTTTCTGATGCAGGCTAACATGAATACGTTCAGGAGCTGTGGCAAAATCTGAATAAAAAGGGAATGTGGTGAATCCATTTTCTTGGCCCTGTCAGCTGTATTGATTTCCAAATAGTGGTTTATTGAAATGATCTAATTTTAGCTTCTGAGATATGTGGATATAATACCCTTAAACATATTAAAACCAATATTTTGGATTTTTTTTTCCTGTGGCTTATCATGCTTTGTATGTGTATGAACCAGCACCAGAATTTTTCAGCTGAGGATGTGGTTGGGAGCTCTGAAGTTACTGTCAGGCTTTTGTCAGACTGATCCTGTTCTCAGATGCACATTATGGGCATAATTTCTTGGGGGGGAAAGTGCTTTTAAGCTCTGACTGCCCAGCTGCAAAAGTTTTTTTAAAGTTTGAAGTTTTAAGCTCTCAAGTACAAGGGGAAGTCTTGGGAGACCTGAAGCTGAAATTGTGGTTTTTTTCTGCAATTTTTTGAAGGGCTTGGACAATTCAGTAGAAATGAACTTTATAATCATGGAATCTCCAGAGTTGGAAGGGCCCCACAAGTCGTTGAGTCCAACTCCTGTCCCTGTACAGGATGGCCAGGAATCCCAACAATCCCACCCTGTGCTGAGAGCATTGTCCGAATCCTCCATGGGCTCTGGCAGGCTCAGAGCCTGATTTGGATGGTTGTCCACTGAAATGCTCCAGCATTTGGCTTTTGGCTCTAAGTCTGAGGGGTCCCTGCCATTCTGAAACACCATGGAAAATGTTATCTGTGAGTTTGGAGGTTAGGTTTGTGCTGCTGAGGGTCCTCAGGCTCTGGACTTGCCTGGACTCCTGCGTCAGAACTGTGTTAATCTTGCAGGAAGTGCAGTGTGTGTTCTGTGTGTATTCACTTGGCAGCATTTAATGTGAATTGCTGCAGCTCATGCTGGGGAGCAGTTATAGCAGAGCGAGGATGGGATAGAAATGGGAATCCAGGGAGTGTGGAGAACACAGGCAGGGATGTGGCACAAATGTTTTGGGACAGGCCAGCACACCAGGCAGGCATCAGGTGCAGTAACATTCTGGTCAGTGCAGATCTGCTCTGGCATTGCACCAGTAACCTGTAGTTCCTTTTCAGTCCACATAACTTGCTTTTCCTTGTTATTGCTGCATGAATCCAGTATTTTTTTCCCTTGTTAAGCTTTTGGCAAGGGTTTCTGCTGCTGTGTGAGGTTCTTTCTGTGCCTCTTGGTTAGAGAGGCCTTTTCATTTCACAGGCTGACTCCCAGCATGGAGCTTGTCCCCTAGAATCTTCAGAAATTGGGGCAATCACTTAATTGGCACATTGGCTTCCATTTGGGTTTGCCAATTAAATAAGTTCAATTAAGCCAGAATGGATACTGTGTTTTTGGCAGGAGGTATTAATTCATTGCAATAATTTAGTTTTCATAGGCAAGAGCAGCAATAGTTTCTGGTTACATTTACATGTGTGCACTCTGGCACTACAGTGTTGAGCCAGGAGATCCAAATTATATTTTCTAAATATCTGTTTGAAAGTCTGTTTCCATAAAGCAAAATGAAGGCATGATTTAGAATGTGAAGGCTGGGTCAGTGCAGCGTTGTGCACCGTGATCACCAGTTTTAATGCACCCTGTCTGGCATTTCTTTCCTGATTCTGGCTCAGCCCGGCTGCTGTTGCTGGTGGTGCTGTCCTGTGGTGCAGGGGATGCTGTTGTAGCTTCTCCAGGTTATTCCCTGCCCTGAGCTCTGGGCTCAGTATTACACTATCCTGACCCTCCACCTCTTTCCCTCCCACCCTGTTCCAGAGCTGATCTCTTTCTATGCGTGTTTTGTTGTCAGATTACAGGAAATGCCACAGTTGTTTGAAATGTACTTACTTGAGAGATAAAACTTATAATTTATTTACTGTCAATCACTTTTCCCTAGTCCCAGCTGCTTAAACATAAGGTGGAGCATTTAAGAAGGGAAAGAAGTCTCTTATTTATAAGTGGTTCATTTTGACTGGCTTTTATTTTTTTTTTAAACCAGTGTCCATGTCTTCTTAGCGACCATAATGCAGGGAAAAAAAGGAACAGTTTTTGAAGGGTTATCAATAGTTTGCTCATCCATCCCCTTCCATTCCCCACCCCAATTTAAGCTCAAGAGACAAACAAATCATGTCAGAGTTTGTCTTTCTGAAGGTTGTAGGCATTAATTTTTTTTGGCCATGATTCAGCCTTCTTAATTATAAAGCGATGAATTATTCCCTGAAGATGTTGGTAATCTTTAGCCTCACTTTTTAATTTAAATCATTCCCTCCATTTCTGCCTTGCTGCACAGTATTGGGCACTGCTGTGTTGGTGTAGGGCTGCATGATGTTTTTTGGGATTTGATCAAATACCATGGTTGCTAGGGCACAGATTATTCATGGAGTTATGGAATGGTTTGGGTTGGAAGGAACCTTAGAGCACATCCAGTCCGACTCCTGCCATGGGCAGGGACACCTTCCACTATTCCAGGTTGCTCCAAGCCCTGTCCAACCTGGCTCTGCACACTGCCAGGGATGAAGAGTTGGGAAGTGAATCACTGAACTAATCTTTTTCAGGAGTAACCCCCCAAAGGAAGTTCAGCTTTCCTCTTTTAATCTGGATTGTTTCAGGGACTTGTACTGGGCCCCTGAACTAGTTGCAGTTGCAATGAGAGGAGGGAGAGTCGTCTGGGGCTGAAAGATGGGGTGGGAGTTTAAAATACTGGCTTTACCTCTTCAAACCAGGCTATCACAAACCCTGCCCTCAGGCCAGCGGTGCTCCTGATGAGCCTCTTGTTTCACTAAGTGCAAAAGAAATTTCAGGGTCTGCTTCTTCTCCATTTGCTCTGTGACTTGTACTGCAACTAAATATTCTCAGCCTGCAAGCACCTGCAGCTGCTCTTTGGTGTGGATGCGGAATTCAGCGTTTAACTGTTGATTCTTGCTGTGGCACAGCATTTTCCCTGGGTTTATGTGTGTTCCCTGGGCTGCTCTGCAGAGAGCGTCTGCTGTGCCACAGGTGCAGTCCCATGTAGCAAGGGCTTCTTAATTTGTTTGGGGTTAACTTCTCTGTGCCTGTGTTTTTATGTCTCAGTGTCTGAGGTTTTTTCCCCATAAATATTGACCTTTGCGGGGGAAAAAAATCTGTAATTCTCTGCTAATAATTTTATGAATGCAAGAAAACATCCTTGGGGGATGAAGGTTCTCACCATCAGTTTCTGCAAAGTTCATGTTCTTGGGGATGTGAGGAAGAGGTCATTGTAGAATTCCAGAATGGATTTGGTTGGGATGGACCTTAGAGATCATCCAGTGCCACTCCTGCCATGGGCAGGAACACCTTCCACTATCCCAGGCTGCTCCAAGCCCTGTCCAACCTGGCCTTGGACACTGCCAGGGATCCAGGGGCAGCCACAGCTTCTCTGGGCACCTGTGCCAGGGCCTGCCCACCCTCCCAGGAACAGTTCCATCCCAATATCCCATCCATCCCTGACCTCTGGCACTGGGAAGCCATTCCCCCTTGTCCTGTCCCTCCATCCCTTGTCCCCAGTCCCTCTCCAGCTCTCCTGGAGCCCTTTAGGCACTGCCAGGGGCTCTGAGGTCTCCCTGGAGCTTTCTCTCCTCCAGGTGAGCACCCCCAGCTCTCCCAGGCTGGCTCCAGAGCAGAGGGGCTCCAGCCCTGGGAGCATCCCTGTGGTCATTATTCACATTCCCAGATCTTGCAGCATCAAATGTCCTGTTCTGATCTCACCTGAGTGACACCAGGTCATTTCCGGAGGGTGGTGCCCCCTCACATTTCCAGTCTGTGTCACCTTTCCTGGTGGGAAGGTGAGTGAGGAGTCTTGCCCAGTTTGTGGAGCCTGCTGTGTGATCCCAGGGCGAGCTTTCCCCGTACCCTTGGATAGAGTTAATGGAGTGACTCTTGCGTTGTGCTATTCAGGAGTTTATGGACAGTGCATGGTATAAATTGCATGCTACAGACAGACACATTCCTCACATTGCTGTGTTCTTACAGGGCTTTGGGCAGTGGATCCCAGTTTTGTGCTCATGCCATTGGAAACAGCTCTTTTCTATAAACAAAAGCTGAGTCCAGGTTGGCTTAACACACAGGAATATAAATTCCTGTTAATTGTACTGACTCAGGTGCTGGGGTTGAACATCAGGCTACTGTTTTTTCCATCTTCCCCATTTTGCTGCTGCTGCGGTGGGACAACTCCTGAGTTGCTAATTCGATTTATACCTATAACATAATATCACATTGTTATTTGCATAATCACTGGCTGTGGCCAGGGGACTTAAAAGAGTAGGATTTGCTCGTTTGAGCCTGAATCCATCTCTGTTGGGTTTTGTGTGATGAGAAATTGCTTTTTACCGTAACACCCCAAAGCTCCACTTGTCCTTTTATATCCAAGCTATGATTAGGATCCCCTCCTCCCTCTGTGCATCAAACAGTAGGTGGGGTCTCTGGGGTCTTTTTTTTACCAACAAGAAACTGGAATCAAAAGTATTGTGCTCAGTGGATGTTCTGTTTTCTGTGGCTTTTCTCTATAATTTATTTTGTAGGCTGTAGAGAAGCAGGACTCTAACCCTGGCTTTCTTTCCCACGGATATTGTATGTGGGATTTTTGTTCTTAAAGAAAGTACATTCCTGAGCCACTCTGCCATTGTGTGGGGCTGTGTACTGTACCCTGCAGCTCCTGGGCCCAGGGCTTTGGGAATGGTAATCAGGCCCCACTATAGGAATGTCAGATCCAAACTGAGGGCTGTCAGGGAGTTAGCATGCTAATGCTGCCCTCAAGTAGCCAACCATTCACTTCTGCTTGGTGCATCCATTTTAACCCTGAAAACTGTGGATTTTGTGAAAGAAAACACAAGTGTGGGACTGTTTTGCTGGAAATCACCAGCACCCCTTGGGTGCGTTGGATTCATGTGCAGAGAATCAGTGAAAATCTTTGTGTCTCTCTAAGGCTCACTTGGGAAATGTTGCCATGACACAAAACCAAGCTGCTGTGCAGAGGTGAATTTTGGTCCCAGTGAGTGGCAGTGCCAAAGGAGGTGCTCAGAGCTGCCAAGCTGCTTGTTCCATGTCTTGGATTCCACTTCAGTGGTTTTACATGGGAGCTGGAGAAGGTTTTACCCACATATCTGTGAGCTACAGATCTTTATTTGAAAACGCAGTAGATGAATAGTTAAGAATTTGTTCTTTGTTCATTCCAGGCTGATCCTTTAAACTATGGTAAAAGGATGCCCTGGACCAACTCCTCTGTGATGCTAAGTCTCAGGAATGAGAGGATTCCCTGAATTTGCCAGCTCATGGCAATGCTTTAAGGTGTTGGGTTTTTTTGTTTTTCTTTTTCTTATTCCTTCCCCGCACCCCCCCCGCCGCCCCTTTTTAGTGGAGATGCTGGGAGTAGAAAAAGCACATTCTGTGTGGTCCTTTAAAAAAAAAAGAGAAGAATTCCCTTTTATACATGCCATGCAATAAGTACTGGCTGGAGCCATTCAGAATTGGGAACATGGAAAATGGAATTAAAAGTTCTAAACTCACAAAATGATACACATTCAAATGTCTTTACTGAATGCAGATTTCTTAGACATGGGATTAAGAATATGCATTGCCAATGTTCAAAGTTCCCTTACTGGAAGCACTTGTCATTTTTTCACTCTTTTTCTCTATCCCATTATCTCAGTTGCCATGAGATTTTCAAGGCATGTCTGGCTGGGTGAGTGTTTCTCCACATTCCACAATCCCCAAACTGAGAGCTAAATTAAAAAGTCAGTACTACCTCTAATTATGTCAGCTGTCCTGGCTTTGAGCTCTGCACCTAAACTACCCCTCCAGCCAGAAAGGATGTTTGCACTAAGGAAGGAGCTAAGTGATGACTTCAATTAAGGAAAAAAAAAAAAAAAACCCCAACAAAAAAAAACCGGTCCCAGCGTTTCTTATTCTGAAAAATGTCCTTGTGCTGGGTGTTATTGAATGTGCCCATGCTGCGCTCTGCTGATGAGAACATGAACAGCACAGGATTAATCCTTAAAATCACAGAATCAGGGGATGGTTTGTGCTGGAAGGGATCTTAAAGCCCATCCAGTTCCACCCCCTGCCATGGAGAGGGACACCTCCTACTGTCCCAGGTTGCTCCAAGCCCTGTCCTGCCTGGCCTTGGACACTTCCAGGGATGGGGAGACCACAAGGTCTCTGGTCAATTAAGAAATGCAGGATTGGAGGGGGATATTTAATGTTACTTTTAACTTTTTTGGTAAAGCTGGTGTAGTATAACAAGCACGTGTTTCTGTCTGAGATGGCATGGTGAGACCTGGGCACCTAAACCGGGTGTTGCTTCTTTATTTTAAATGTGTCCAAATATCTTAAGCAGCTCTGAAAAACATAGCTGCAAAGTATTAAAGTGACAGAGCCATGCTGTATGAAAATACTTAGGAAATTCATTTGATTCCACTAAATGAATCCATAGAAAATGGTAACATGAAGAACTTGGAAAATATTACATTTCAATCATATTGTCCCTGTACCTCTGACATTTTGGGGTGAATGTTGTCTCCTCATCCATTCCCATATATTTTTGCCGTTCCAAACACTGACGCAGTTGTAGCGTTGCTGTGCTCAGTATATCTTAGTCCTTTTAGGAGGAAATGCTGCAGATTTGGGACCTTTCCTTTGGAGTTATTTGGACTGGCTTGGACATGGTGACTTTGAGTTTAGTACAGCATTTTCGCTCTCCTTTGTTGATTTATTTATTGTGCAGAACCAGGGCAGCTGTTACAACATCTGAAGGAAGAACAGGGAAAACTTTCTCTCCCTGGAGTGCATTAAAGGCTGTGGGGTCAAAGCTGAGGCGGACCATTCTTCCTTCCTTGTGCTCCAGGTGAATTCCTGGGCAGTAGTCCTGAGAGCGGGACAGTGTTGATGGAGCCATCACCTTCCACCTTGCAGGGAGCAATCCCACAAGGGATTTTTGTGGGACACTTTCTTTTTAGTGCTGCAGAGCAATCTCTGTGCAGAAGTTGATGCTGAGCCAGCTCTGTGCAGTGAGTTGGTACCCAAAATCTGGGGTAGCTGTTGATGTCCTTGTACATGAGCACCCACTTGAGACCTCTTCATTCCTCCTCATGCCAAGTGAAGAAATTACTGCTCCCTACAGGGTAATGACTTCTCCTGAAATAACATTTCTGTTCCCTGCTGTTCTCAAGCAAAGAAGTAAAACTGCAACAAAGCTTTGGGGTTCATGACAGCTCTGAAGAAGGCTTGGGGTTTTTCCCTCTCTTTGTATTTTTTCCCTCCAGGAAAATCAAGGGGAAATGAAGATGATGTAAAGGAAAGACTGTCATGGAAACGAAGCAGCATTTGGAATCAGCTCTGCTGTTTTTAGAAACAAGGCCATTTGCTGACAGAATTCAGAGCAATCTGGTCCCTCCAAACTGGTTTTGGTGAGAGACTGACAGTGGAAAGAGGAATAAATGTTAGTGTCTATCTAATAGTTGTTCTTGCTTCATGATAACCTTATTCAATTCCCACCTTCAGAAATCCCACCTGGATTCAGCCACCTGCTGAGGTGTATCTGTGGTGCCTCCTCAGGGTTCTTTCTGTAGTCCTGTGGAGAACCAGCTATGGGATTAGCTGTAGGATTCCAGGGTTTCCTGTACATCCCAGAGAAAATCTGAGGCAGCAGGAGGAGGGCTGTGGGTTCTGCAGTGGTTCAGTACTCTCCCTTGTTGAGGATACCAAGGTGGAAACCTCGTCACGTCATGTTCACTGGACTGTTGTGTTCAGTTTTACACGTATTCTCAGGTTGTGTTATGTCTCTGCATGTGAGGGAGACAGGTTGACATGTTTTCTGATAAATGCAAGGAGACTTTTTAGGAGAAAATCCTTTCATATTATGCAGTGGAATCGTTAGATATAAATTATTTATGACTAAGGTTTTCCATGCTAGAGAGCACAAAGCTGAAGTTTTCTAAATCATGTCTATAAATAAAAAGACCAGAAATTTCAAATGCTTAAAGCCTGATTTGTGAGAGCTCTCAGATTCCACTCTTGGATTCCCAGGGAGTTTAGGAACAACACTTGAACATGTCCAGGGAAGGAGCAGGTCTGGGGAAGGGTCTGGAGCTCCAGGAGTGGCTCAGGGGGCTGGGAAAGGCTCAGCCTGGAGAAAAGGAGGCTCATGGGAACCTTGTGGCTCTGCACAGCTCCTGCCAGGAGGGGACAGCCGGGGGGAGTCTGCTCTGCTCCCAGGGAACAGGGACAGGAGGAGAGGGAACGGCCTCAAAGTGTACCGGGGACGTTCAGGTTGGATATTGGGGAAAATTTCTCCTGGAAAGGGCTGTCCAGCCCTGACACAACTGCCCAGGTCAGGGGTGGGGTCACTGTCCCTGGAAGTGTTCAAGAAACATGTGGACGTGGAACCTTGGGACTTGGTTCAGTAGTGAATGTGGGTGATGGTCTTGATCTTAAAGGTCTTTCCCACCCTTGAGGATTCTGTGATCCACGGGAGGATGGGAGAGGCAGCAGGCGTTCTTCCTCCTCCCTAGAGGAAGGGTTTAGTGAGATCTGCCTGCCTGGCAATCCCTGCAGGTATCTCTGGCAAAATACTGACTTTCTGCAATCTTGTCTCAACTGCTACTGATAAAAGTGCAGCTTTTGGAAGAATTTCTTGATCCAGGGGAAGCTGGTAAAGTGGTGTCGCTCCAAAGCCTTCCCTGCAAAGGTAAGAGACTGAGGATCCTGATAAATCAATTCACTGTGTGCTGGGTTGAGCTCTAATTTGTTTACCAAGTTTTGGACTGGAGCAGATTGATACAGCAGTGACATTCAGCTGTGAAAATGGGACTGAAGCATTTGCATAAACAGATTTGCTCTGCAATTACCAGGTTTCGACAGCACAGCGATGCATGGAGAATAGGGAAGTGAGAAGCCAGTGATGATGCCAGGTAGCTGATTTTCAGATGTAAATAATCCAACTGTTTCCAAATGATTTTTCAAATTAAATTACTGTGACACAAAGCACAAAAGATGACAAATCTCATTTGGAGGGTTTTGTTTGTGTTTCAAGGGGAGAGTAACCTAGGGTGACATGCTGCATGCCAAGTTTTGCATCAAAACAGGCGCAAAATAGTGAATAAAGTCAATTTTATGTAGCTGTGTATCTTTGGTTTGAATGGAAAGGAGCTGTGGTTATTTAAGAGTAATACAGTTTCTAGAATAGCAATAAGTTTCTTTTTTGGTATCTGTCACTTCACCAAGATTTTGTCTGATGTTGGTAACTCCTAATAAGTATTTGAGCTTCTATGCCTTTGCTTACCTTTCTGTGCTTCTGCCTCAGCTGTGAGCCTTGGAGAGGCTCTGCTGTTCTGCAACAGAGCCCATGGAGCTCAGATCTAACTGGAAAAGCCTCCGGAGTTAATTACTGCCTTGCATCTCATTGTTGTCCAGTTAACGGGATTCAGGAAATGGGAAAGGCGGAATTCCAGCTTGATTTGGACATAACTCCACTGGGAAGGAGGGGATAATACAACTTCTCCAAGAGAGGTGCTGGCATTTTGGGCTCCTGGAGGTGTGAGTTTTGCCTACGCCGCTTTGAGTCAGATCCAGGGAGGTCTCTGCCCACTGCTGCAAACTGGCTTGAAGCCCACGTTTTCTGTCAGATTGTTTATCCATTTTTATATCCCACTAGCTCCTACTGCTGATGGAGAAGAAAATTTTTTTTCTTCCTACAGAAATTCTGTTCCTTAGAAAATTAAGCAAGCACATCCAGCTTGGCCTAAAAGCAGCTTATTGGAATGGCACATTTATTCTTGTAATTAGTTATCTTCTTATGTAAAATACCTGCAAGGTTTATTAAATTGGTGTTCCTCTTAATGCTAAAATTCACAATGAGACACTCAAGTGTCCTATTGCATCCCAAAGTGATTATGTGCTCAGTATGTCAGTCAGCCCAGGGTAGGTTTATTGAAGTACATAAATACTGTTCCTGTTTTCCTCTGGTGAGTAGCTGTGCCTGCTGTGCAGAGCTGTGGGACAGTGGGGAAGGGTCCCCTGTCCCTTCCCAGAGCTGTGGGACTGTGGGCTCAGAGCCCTGGCTGTGGGCAGGGCTGTGGAAGGTGCAGCTGGGACAGTGAGGGATGGCCTCAGGTTTGTTCAGTGCTGCTCAAAGGGTGGAGCTCACTCAGAGCAGATTTTCCAAGGCAGTGCTGGAAGCAGCAGGAGCTGGGTGGGTGCAGCTGCTGGTGGGTGTTCATCTCTGCAGAGCCAGGCTCATCCTGGAGCCCCTGGCCAGGGCATGGGTGCTCTGCAGCCTACTTGGCTTTGGCCAGGTGAGGCACCGGGATGGTTACGGGGGTGGAGCAGCTCAGCTGTGGGGAGAGGCTGAGAGAATTGGGATTGTTCAGCCTGGAGAAGAGAAACTCCAGGGTGACCTAATTGTGGTCTGCCAAGGACCTGAAGGTGCCGAGAAGGAAGATGGAGAGTGACTTTGGACAAGGGCCTGGAGCTAAAGGACAGATTCAGACTGCCAGAGGGCAGGGCTTGATGGGATATTAGGAAGAAATCCTTCCCTGTGAAGGTGGGCAGGCCCTGGCACAGGTGCCCAGAGAAGCTGTGGCTGCCCCTGGATCCCTGGCAGTCTCCAAGGCCAGGCTGGACAGGGCTTGGAGCAGCCTGGGACAGTGGGAGGTGTCCCTGCCCATGACAGGGGGTGGCATTGGATGATCTCTATGGTCCCTTCCAACCTGAACCATTCCAGGATTCTCCTCCCATTGTCTGACGCAGGGCCATGGACCCACAGTACCACAGTGTCCCTGGTGGCTGTAGCAGGACTGTCACATGGATAACACAGTTGTGGCCTCGCCCCTGTGCCTGTTTGCTGTTCAGTGGGATGAATCCCTTCCTCTGTGGCACTGCTCTGGTTGATGAGAACAGGCAGGAGAATGACATTGATGTATTCACTGCAGCTCTTGGTGGTGTGGTGAAGCTCAGGTACAGGTGACCCATGTCAGGGTAAAGGGGGAGCTTCAGGGAGGGGTGACAAAGATTGTCCTGGTGCTCATCCCACGCATGGGCTGCTAGCTTGGGTTGTGCTGGTCCACCTGTGAAGTTTTGGGAGTGGAGACCAATTTTTCCATACTTCACACTGCAGAGTGAAGCTGTGTTCTGTTATCAGTCTCAGCTTTGGGATGGATCCATCTCTGTTCAGAGATCTTCTGCTGGACCAGCTGAGAACCATTGGGACTGATGTGACATTAGGGTAATTATCTGTTTGCTGCTGTCATTGGAACAGAGATTTGATGGAATACTTCTTGGTTCCAGGCCTGTAAGAGAAGAAACACTGAAGTGCCTTTCTTCCTCCTAGTTCAGCTTTGACTCTTTGGGATATTATTCACATTTTTAATGCATTGTATAATGCAGAAAAAGCTCATTCAGCTGTGTCACCCGCATCACTGATGCGCAGTCTCTGGCCAGCATCAGTTGTTTTTCTCCTGCTCTGTGAAGTCTGTGCTGGTCTTGTTGTTTGATCACTGCTTTCTCCATGAAAGCCTCCCTGAACCCCCTCATTCCTCTAGATCACAGTGGGAGAAGTTCATGGAGCCGAGTGTTTGTGTCCCTTGTGATGGAGAGTCCAACCGCAGCTGAGCTCATGGCCCAGGAAAAGGCAGCTGGGGGAAGGAGGAGATGGGAAAGTGTGACAGAACAGCAAGGAGGGGGTTTGGAGTTCTGGCCTCGCTGAAGTAAATGAATTTTAGTGATTAAGGAATTTTAATATCCTCAAGCTCTTAAACCAATAGCTTCAAACATCTATTTTAGAAGTTCACCTCCCACATATAAGCAGCTCTGTCATTAACTTGTTTTCCATTGTGTGAGCAATGCAGTTTCTTGCAGTGCCTCTGCCTGAGTCTAAATGCACAGATGTCTGGAAAATCAGGTACTTGATGAGGAGTCCAAGTATGGAGTTTGGGAATATCTATTTCACTCCCACCTCTGAAAATCTCTGCTTTAGAAACCAGAAGTAGAAATTAATTAAAACCTGGGTTTCACAGGGGCAGGAAGAGATTGTCACCTCCCTGATCCCAATCCCAGTGGTCAGTTTTCCCTGGTAAAAAGGCAGAATTCAACTTGTGCACATCTGAGGTTTGTACTGCCATGCAGAACAGAGGGGCTCCTGCTCAGCAGGCAGAGTGCAGAGCTTGCATCCACATTTTAACCTTGCTTTTCTTGTCTCCTTCCCTGCAGGCCAGAGGTGCTGACATTCCGGACATCCCAGGGGAGCTGCCGCTCCGCTCCTGCGGCAGCACAGCCAGCATGAAAGTGAAGAATGTGAAAAAGTAAGAGCAGACTTCTGTGATCTTCTGTCTTTCCTGGGCTTCTAGTTTTGCCATGCTGAGTTTTAGCTTTGTGCTGCAGGGCAGAGCATTCAGCAACAGTTTGTGATGATCTGTCTTCAGCAGAGCAACCAAAATCCGTGTGGAACAAAGGCAGTTTGAGCTAATGGAGCCTAAGACTGGGCATGAGAAGTTTTGTTGGCTCTCTCACCTCTTTCTGGCTGTAGAAGCAAAGCTAGGTATAGTTTTGAACCTCACTGTTGCAGTGTTTTTAATTTTCTTTTGTGATTCTTCCTGAAAGTGATTAATTTAAAAAAAAACACAGTAGAAGATATATAGAGAAGAATCTCAAAAGAAGCCTAGGCAGTGTGTAAATGAGATAATTTTCCCTGTCTCCTTATGCTCTGGAAAGCTAAACCAGGACAAGTGGGTGGCCTAGATGTGTTTTTTATCTGATTTTTTTTATTTTTTCTTTTTGCATTCTGCCCTCTCTAACTTCATTTGAATGGATTTTACACAGTTTTCCCTTCTAAGGGATGTTTTTTCTTCCCTGATCTCCCAGTTTGCTTTTTTTTTTCCTGTGGCCTCATACTGTATTTCTGTCTCTGCTTGTCTCCCAGAGACTGTAAACCAAGTCATTACGCTTGCAGCAATGGGAATCAGAAATAATCAATATTACTTTGCTAAAAATGCTGACTTGAGGAGCAGAACTCCCTGAGATTGATGGATCTGAGCCTTCAGCTCACCCCTCTGGTGCTCTGCTGAGAGGGAAATGGCTCTTTGTTCCAGTGCTGAGCTGCCAGATGCTGCATCTCGCTTCCCACTTGTATTCCCGTGGGAAGAGGGAGCTAGATAATGACAATCTCATTGGCTCATCACCAGGAATATCTATAGGAGTCTGTAATAGCTTCAGCAGAATCAGGAGCATGTTGCAGAGCCAGAGGAGCTCCCCAGCAGCCACCAGTGCGACTGGAGACACTTGGGAATAATTATGCCTGACTTTTGAATTTGCAAAAGGCAAAGGATAAATAGAGTTTGTTCTGCACCCTCAGATACATCCCCCCGGGACTGATGGGCTGTGATGCCTTTCACAGGTAAAGTTCTGCTTTCCTCGTGTCTTGTGTAAGGCTGTGGATGTGCATTTGTGAGGTGCAGCTGCTTGTCCCTGCTCCATGTCTGAAATCCTGCAGGATGTGGTGCTGCTGGAATGCCACAGGCAGTTCTGCAGGGATGCATTGGGATGTGGTGCTGCTGGAATGTCACTCACAGTTCTGCTCTGTAGGGATGCAATGGGATGTGGTGCTGCTGGAATGTCACTCACAGTTCTGCTCTGTAGGGATGCAATGGGATGTGGTGCTGCTGGAATGTCACACAGCTCTGTAGGGATGCAGTGGAAAAGCCACTTGGCATTTCAGCTTTCCTGTCTCAGTCAGTTCCTTTCCCCACTGTTTTGGTGTATCGCATCAACAAATCCCTGTGTTCACTTGGCTTTAGGATGAGAAAGTTGTTGTTGTTTTGTATCAGTACCTGTGGTTTATTTCTGCTGAGCGATCTGCATCCATCTCATGGTGTGCTCTTGGTGTGCTCCAGGTTATCCTTCACAAAGGGGCACTTCCCGAAGATGGCTGAGTGTGCACATTTCCACTATGAAAACGTGGACTTTGGCAACATCCAGGTGAGTCTTGGATTTCTTTTATACGCAAAACACCTTGTGCTTCCTGCCAGCTGACCTGGTGGGGAGGCGTACAGGGACCTCAACTGAGGCTTATTTAGTTTGTTGCCAAATGTTTAGTGATAAAGAGTTAAAGCCCTAGAGTCTTTATTTGGAATTGCTTCTATGTGTTGGGGCAGAACCCACGCTCAGTCATGTACGTGGAGCTCTCCTTTGAGCTTGGAGATGGCTTTATTTCCACTGCATTTGACTGATTGTCACTGTTTTAAGACTGTATCAAACATTCAGTCTTGAGTCATCAGTAATCACCGCATGTGTATTTCTGGTTTGTGTGTGTGTGTGATTAAACAATTGTGTGAGTGTGTTTATGTAAATACAAATAAATCAAATTTACCCCTTCCCCTAGCTCTGCATTGTGCATTGCAGCAGCTGTGTCATCAGAACACCAGAAACTGCTCGTCAGCCTGAGCTGCATTTCTGGAAGTGTGCAGGCTCTGCTCCTCTGTGATCCCTCCTTCAGGAACATAGGCAGAAGCATTTTCCAGGGTGGGTGAGACCCAGGAGTTTCTCACCAGCAGGACCCATTTTGTTCTGCACTTAGAGGAGCAGGAATGCCTCCAGCATCTGCCAGCCTTGTAGCCAAAAGGAGGTTACAACCTTTTAATTTGTAAAACATTCCCTGTAATACCGAGTGAATTATTTACAGCCTTTCATGCTGCCATACTTGACAGTTTTGCAAGCAGAATTATGGGTTTTTTCTCTCTCTCTGTAAAATTCTGGCTGGGAAGGAGCTTGGGTCCTGCTCAAGGCTGGGATCTGCTGTTGCGCACACGTGGCGGCTCTGGGTGGGTTGGTTCTGCTGTGAGGGCTCTGCAGACACAGGCACACACTGAGCAGAGCCAGTGACACAAAATTCTGGGCACGAAATCGAGAGCAAAGAGCTCGGTTCCCATCGAGGTCCCTGGGAAATGGGCAAACAGGAGCAGTCCTCGCTCTGCTGGAAACTGTTTATTTTCATTTTCTGTGTGTAGGAACAGTGCGACTGATCCATGTCCCTGCTTTCTCTCTCCTGGGAATTTGCTGATTTGACACAGCTAATTTTTCAGTCATTCTAGAGAGAAGTATTATATTGGAGCAGGTCTGTGTCCACACAGGTGTGGTTTTTACATCCTGTGGTCTTGAGTTCTCCCTGCCATCATCCAGGGATGTTCAGCACAATGTGCAGCTGCACGGGGAGCACAAGCTGTGCATGGCACATTGTTTTGATGATCAATAATTAATTCTTTTGTGGGTTTAAGCATTTCCTGGGATTTTTTTCAGGATGGCAGGGCAGACCTGCAGGGTTCTTTCTTGTGTTTGTGAAAGGCAGAAGTAAAATCAGGTAATACATCCTTTCCAGGTTTTGCTGAAGCATGTTCAGGTGGGAAGTTCCCACAAGCAGGAGTGGTCTAGTACTTTCTGTGATGTCACTGCTGCTCCTGCAGCCTCCCCTGCTCCTGCTCTGTGGCCACTGGCACAACCAGGCCAGAGGCTGGAACCGGAGGAAGTCTGCCTGAAAAACAGAATTTGTGGAAGGATGTAACACAGGAAATAAAAATGGTGTTGGTTATTGAGCTGTTATTGGTTATCTCAGCCCTGACCTGTTTTCTGTGTCTGTGCTGTGAAACCAGGAAGAAATCAGGAGCTGGTGGCAGCATGAGAAGAGCTGTCAGAAAATTGAGACTCTGTGTGTTGAGGGGTCAGTTCTCTGTTTCCACCACATTTGCCTCTGAAAAACCCTACACGTTTAGCTATTTGTGTACCTAAAGCAAACATTTTGCCTAAATAAGGTGACTCAGGTCCTCTGTGCCTCTCATTCCTTCCTTTTCCTAAGCAAGGTTTCTGATAAATCCCTACAGTGTCAGGGCTTTTTTATATGGTGAAAAATCTCTTTGAGAACAAGAGCTTTGCAGCTGAAATGCGAAAAGATAAAGCATTGCAGCACTTTCTTAGAATACCAGTATTAATGGTAAAATAAATGAAAGCTGTTAATACAACAGCAGTATTAGTTTGGAGATTTAAAAATAGGTTCACACAGGGCTCATGCATTTTAATCAAGTTGGAGGCTCCTTTGTGCTCCCAAGGTAGAGCAGGGAATAGCAGTGGGCTGGAGTGATGGGAAGTGACAGCTTGGCACCTAATAGAGAATTACTGAGTTGCATCTGAGGGGTGGTGGGTGTAAACTGCTTTCAAAATCTATTCACTGTTAGAAATTTGCATAGTAGAAATACAGTATTATCTGTCCGTGTCAGGAATTGTGTAATGCTGTCTATTAACAGCCTGGCCAAATTTCAGGTTGTTTTGTAACGTTTATGTCACTTATAATATGGTCTCATGGTGCAGGAAGTATTAATAGCCTGGCATTTCACCTCATGAGATCATTTTAAATTAACTTGCTGGGAGGTATAAAAAGGGATTTGTCTCTTCTTATCCTTGCACCGTGCTGGTGAGGCTGGGTGCATTTTGGGGGGCTTTTTCTCTTCAGAAATGTCCTGCCATGCTGCTTCCGAAGTGCTGTCTTACCCATACCTGTGGCTGGCAGCCAGGCTCTTGTGGCATCCCAGGAAATTGCTGGTTACCAGGCAAAGGCAGTGATGTCAAAGCTGTACCTACAAGTTATGCCTCACAGATTGCATCAGTGCCCAAAATTCACTGGCATTTTGCTGAAGTACCTTCTGTTGATTACTGTGCTTGTTTTAAGGGTTGCGTCATTGATTTTTAATTATAATGAAAAGCCAGGTTCTGCCTCATAGATAGGTTTTTGTCTGACATGGGATAAATGCTCAGAACTGTCGTTCAGCCTCTTCATGATCCGTCTCCCAAGGAGATGTAATGTTTCTTTTTATTTTATCTTCTTCTTAATTTAGCTTCCTCTCAGTTTACGTAAAATAGAAGGGATCTCCCCTTTAACTTTTTTGACCTGGTTCTCACTCACTGAACACATTGGTGGTAAGTCTACATAAAAATCTCTGTACACGTCATTTCCAAGTGGTTAAATTGCATTTGTGCGGAAGAATCTGTAATTACACCTGTGAGGTGATAAAAATGCACACTGACCAACATCAGCACTTTGCATGTATCAAGTGCAAACTTTGTTTTATATCTGTTGATTTGCTATCAGATTTATGAAGTTACTGAAAAGAACTCATCAAAACTGTGTGGGACCTATTTGAGGCAGCTTCAAATTCACCAAGTTTAAAAATGTGAGATAGAGTCCCATCTCCTTTTGTTTGCATTAAGAACTGACTCTAGACTGAGACAGAGTTAAATATATTTTATAATTTAAGAAGATATGAATATAATTCAATAACTATATGATAAACTAATCTTCCATGACTCTAGGAGTATTTGGACAACGCTCAGCCACAGGGTGGGATTGTTGGGTGTCCTGTGCAGGGCTGGGTGTTGGATTGGATGGTCCTGGTTGTCTCTCCCAGCCCAGGATATTCTGTGATTCTATGAAATATGCATTTACTTAGTGCTTTATGCCATTAAAAAGGAGAAACAGTGATTAGGAATTCCTTAAATGGCTACTTCCTGCCAGGAATAAATACTCTGTTCTTCACTTGAAAGCATTAAGACATTATCTTCAGCTGAGTGGGTTTTGGTAATGGAATATGGAGAGCTGATCAGCTCCATGCCTCCCAGATAATAGTCTTTGCTCCCTCAAAAACCATATGCTCAAGGAAAGTGCTGTAATGCACATTCATATCACTTCAGCATCTTGCGTTTGACACAGAATTATCCCTTCAAACAGCACAGTCTCTGTGTTTGCCTTGCTGTATCTGCCTTCTAAAAATAAATCCCTGTGGAAGCAGGACTGCGTTACAGACGCTCTCCATATCAGCACAGCCTTGGCAGGGCAGTGGCAGGAATTGTGTTATCAGTGGTGAAGGAAGTATTTGAGGCAGAATCACTTCCGCCTGCACAGGCATCAGCTGCCAGGAATTCCTGTCAGGAGCTGTGTGCTGTGGGAATACCCATGAGCCGAGCCGATGGGCTGCCTCCAGCAGCAGCTGGGCTTTGCCCCTGCAATTGGATGTTCCTGGCGTGCCTTACGAGTTAGAAACACTGCAAAGAGCAGCTCAGTCCTTCTGTGCCTGCTGTCAGCAAAGCCTGCTGAGAAGATCCTTTTCGGGGTCACCTTCTTTTGGTTTGCCTTTTTTCTTTTATTTAATGATATTCCAGGGAAAGGGGAGCACGGGGGGAATATGCTTGTGGAGGAGTCTCTGTCATTTTTTTCCTAAGATGGATTGCAAAGGGAACAGAATCGGTACAGCCTGAGCAGATGCCCTTGGCTGGCATTAACTGCGGTGGTTTCAGGTGCCACAGCTCACAGGAGTGCTGTGGATGAAGCAGAAGGGCTGTGGCTGCTCCTTGCTCTGGGTCTGCCTGAGGTGGGACAGCCCAGCTTGGATCTCCTTCTGTCAGGGGTTTGATCCTGAGTGTGCTCAGTGCCTGCAGTGCAGGAAGCCTTGTCCCCAGCCCTTCTGTGGGCACCATGTTGTCATGAGCAGCTCCAGGCTGCAATATCATTTATCCCACTCATTTGTGAAGTGTTTAAGAAAGAAAAAATACTGATTTTTAATGGCAAAACATAGAACAGCAGTTCCCTGCCCCAGTCCCTTTGAAAGATGCAAGTTCTTAGTAAAAAGCATAAAAATTGGCCTGGATTTTGGTGTGTGTTGGGGCTTTGAAAGACAATTTTGCTGTGTTTTGCTTTGTCTTTATGAATATTCGAGTGAGGTGCAGACCCAGATTATGTGTGAAGAGGGGCCCCCTTTTCAGTCCTTCATCTTTGGATGCTGTTAATCTCCTCCCAGAATTACCTGGCTGGATTCTGATATGTTCCCCTTCTTTAAACTGAGGACTTCCCCTCCCATTCCCTGTCTTTTCTGTGTGATTTCTTTCCTATTGCCTTCCAAAGTGGTGATGGGGATGTTGCAAGGGCTGTTGTAAGGATGTGGGTATATAAAAGCAACTGTTCAGTGTAGGTGGAAACTGCCTCTATTAACTTGATAATTCCAGCCACAACTCCCTGAAAACTGGCACAGCCTCCTGCCAAGATCAACAAATTTTTAAAATTTGGAGTCTCTGGGCCAAGTTTTTTCCTGCCAAAGGGATTGAGAAATTATTTGAGTTTTGGGTGCTGCTCTTTCCTGGTCATGCTTCCAACTTGCCACAAGCTCCTCAGAAAAATTCTGCCCTGGAACGAGATCACACCTGTGAAATTACAGGTTGCCTGTTTTTTTCCCTGGTGAAATGGGAAGAAATCCTGCGTGGGTTCTGTCATGGAAGGATAACTTTAAATGTGGAGCTGTGACTCTGATCTCCAGGGCAGGAGGGAGATCCAGGCTGGTGTTCCTGTGTGGATTTACTGCTAAATCATTCTGCGGGTGTTTTATACACTTTGATCCCTTTGACTGACTGTTTTGAAATCAATGCTTCCTCTTTTGCTATAAAGGAAAAGGTAATTTAGCTGGCAGTGCTCAGCTGGCTGCTCATGGCTGCTCATGGGCTGCTCAGCTGGCCTCTCACAGGGACTCCGTATTTCCCTGGATTTATTTATCTTGATCAGCTCTGTCTGATTCCATCTATGTTCTTTATTTTAAAAAGATGCTCGTGAAGCTGTACCCATGGAAGGGTGGGCTCGAACCAACAAAGAAGTGTTATAAGCAAATGAGATTTTTACCTGTTGATTCAGTACAACAGGTATTTTTGGGGCTTTTTTACCTCTCCTTTTTCTTTTGTATTTTTTTATGAATTTATAGGGAATAATCTGTATCTCCACAGGAGAACAAACCCATTTGGGACAGAAAACAGGGACCTCCTGCAGGAATCCAGCTAATTTTCCCTTCTTCAGCATTTACGATGGGAAACACAGCAAGTTTGTCCGTGGAATTGTAGGTTTTTGGTGCATTGTGGCTATTTGATGGCATGAGTAAATCTTCAAGTGGCTGTAATAAGCCCAGCTGTTATTTTGGCATTGACCTCCTGCTGTTTGCCAGCCCCACAAATCATCTTTACCAACATGTTGCAGAAAAGTGTTAAAATTGGTTTAATTAGTAACTGGAACAGAGTTGTGTTGGAAAATTTTTCTTCCCTGCTGTTTAATGACCTGAAAAAATGGCAAGCTGTATTATACATATAATTAGAATACGTTATAAACTTGAAGAGATTCCATGGGCTCCAGAAGAATAAATCCCTGTTTTGATAGTGTTTGAAGGAAGATTAAATCCCTTCTGTTTCTGTCTGTAGCCAGCCATCCTGTTAGCAGGAATGATGTTAAAATTCAGCGTAATATTGGGCTCATGGATCTGCCAGCATGCCAGGCTGGAGTGATTTAATAACTGCCTTGCAGATATGATCCCTGAGATTTACGGGAGCAGGGCTCTGTTTCCCCTCCCTTGGAGGTTTGTCAAGCCAGAGGATGTATGAGCTGTGAAACTTGACTTCCCTGGGAATGTTCCCATCCTGTGTTTAAACCGTACTTACAAAAAGGGCAGTTTGTTTAGACCCTGCTCAGGTGCCAGAATTTGGAGGGTTGATGGCAGAGTTGGCAGCTCAGGAGCAGCAAGGCAGGCTCAGGGTGTTAAGTGTTCATTCATGAGCACAGCTTTCCCTGGGGTGTGTGCCTTGCCCTGCCCTAGGAATGTTTTCCTTCATTCCCTGCTGAAGGAGCACGGCTGGGATAACTGACAGAGGGAGGGATGGATGGGATGTTGAGAGAAATTCCTCCCTGTGAGGGTGGGCAGGCCCTGGCACAGGTGTCCAGAGAAGCTGTGGCTGCCCCTGGATCCCTGGAAGTGTCCCAGGCCAGACTGGATGGGGCTTGGAGCAGCCTGGGACAACAGTGATGGTGTCCCTGCCCATGGCAGAGGGTGGAATGAGGTGAGCTTTTGGGTTGGATGTCCCTTCTGGGATTCTGTAATTCTGTGTCTCTAGGGTATAACCTGATCCTGCAATGTTTGTTGACTGTCTTGGCCTTGACACCTCTTTCTGCTTAAAGTTTGAGCACACAGGTTTGCTCCACCTGTGTCTCCAGGTTTGCTCTGTGTCCTGAACCTTGTGACCATTTCCTCACGGTGCTCCATGATCTGTTTCCAGGTAATTCCCAGTCTTGGAACCCCAGCACTGCTTCACTCAGAACTACAGTGTCACACTGTGGTGTGATGAGCTCAGGGTTGTTCTCTCAGGACAAAATCAGGTTGAATGTCAAGGACAAGCCTGGCACTGCCCTGTCCTGTGCCCAGCTGCCCTGTGGGGAGGGGGAAGCCCTTGGACTCCTGTGGAAGTGTCTGCTGGGCTGTGCTGGGCTCTGATGTGCAGCTGCACAGGATCACAGAGGGCATTTCTAGATCTGCTGAGCAGAGACCACACTTTTGTTTATTTTACTTGCAGCAGAGAGATTTGGGCAGAAGATTTCCTGTGAGCATAAACATTCCCAGGGGTCTGGATTCAGGCAGATTTCTCTTTTTCAGAAGAGGAACAGGCAGACAGGCGCGTACTCCCCCCCCCCCCCACGGACTGTTGGCTGCCTGGAAGGCATTTGCAGAAGTTGGTGGGCTTTGATGGGTTTATTATTTTATCCCTTGCTGTGGGGTGTGAGCAGAAGGTGGAGGCTCCTGCTTCCCTGTCCTCCAGGCATGGCACTGACCCTCCGCTCTCCTGGGCATCCAGAGCAGAGAGCTCTTTGATCTCCACTCAGGATTCCAAAGGTATTGATTACTTCCTCTGGCTTGTCATTTCTGGCCGTTTTCTCAGCAGAACCTGCAAACTCAGGCTGCTGTTTTCCTGCAAAGCAGCATCAAAGGGAAAGGGAGTGCTTCGATTACATGTGGATGTTTGACTGTGGGCTCTGAAAATCAAATACCTAAATGGAGATGCATGAGATGTTCTCACTTCCTCTTCCAGACTCCCTCTCCTAAAGTTTAATTTCTTTTATCTCTTAAAACTAAGTGAAGAAACTTTGAATCTACTGAGCAATTCTTCTTTCTACCCTGCCAGATAAGTAAAAGAAACATTAATAAAAACTTGCTCTGGGGACATATTTTTAAGGTGCAAGATATTCCCTACCACCTGAATTTCTTCCTTTCAAATAGTTCATTTCCCAGAAGGAGCTTTTATGAGAAGCTTGTTTAGATCTGCACAGAGATGTTTCAAGCTCCATCAGATGTTTTTTGGAGGCTCAGGGCTTGGTTTGGAAGTTGCAGTCAGAACTGACACATCTAACTGCAGGGTGAGCTTTTGGCAACATCACGCTCAGAGTAATGTCAGTAATAATTTAGAAGGAAGATGATTCCTTAATAGACACCCTTAATAGACACCCAATAGATCCCCACAAATCTGGTATTATATGAGTTGGAAATAAAAATGCATAGTACCATATATGTTACATGTGTTCAGAATCCTTGAACAGGCCTTAAAATCAATTCTGTTTTATTGGAAAACTGATGCAACTTACAGATATGGTTATAAACCAAACTGAATAGCAAAATGCATTTCTGGGGAGGTGGCATTGCCCGATCCTGCCAGTTTATGTTTAGATCCCAACAGAAATTGCTCTGATTTGCATTGCAGTGCAGCAGGGTAATTGCTCTGTGTGGTGTTCAAGTATGAACCTTATTTATTGCAAATATGACATGTCAAAACATTCAGCCTTTAAAAGCACTGATTTTGGGACAGGTTCCCATTTACCACCTTGAAGGAGTTCAAAAATCAAAACATCTTTTGTTATTTTTACAGTTTGAGCCCCAGAATTCACTTTGCAATGCCAGTAAATCATTTAATAATTCCTTATCTGCTAACTCCTGCAGTAACTGTAGGTGTAGCAGTGGTGGAATGGTCAGGGAACTCACTGGGTGCTGGAGCCTTGGGGGCTGAAAGGATTTCATGAAAGGAAGAAAATGTCATATCAGGACAAGGATGGTGCCTTGCTGAGGGTTATTGAGGCTAAATAAAAGGTGTGAGACTTGAGAAGCATCAGAGCTGGTTCAGAGTCCCCTGGCTCAAAGTTTGATTTAGTGCTGTGCTTTGCCATTTGCTTTCAAATGAAATAAAAGCTGGCTTGGGTTTGGAAGCTCTTTGTGGAGGAGTGAGTTCTTAGGCTGGTGCACTTTGAATTATTGATGGGTCTTAGCAGGAACACTGAGCACTGATGGGCCCTTTGAATACACCCTGGACAGCTGTGTTGGGCTTTATTTCCCCTGCTCCCTCATCCCTTTGAGCTCTTTTAAGCCTCCCTGTATCCCTCAATTTCCATCTGCGTTGCACTGAGTTCAGAGGCAGCAGAGGATCCCACAGAGCTGTTGGGGTCAGTGCTGGCCAGAGGCACAGGAGGGCTTGGTCCTGGAGCTCTGCTTTCCTGTCCCAGCTGACCTGAGCTTTGCAGGCCTATCCAGTGCCACAGAGATGCAGAACTTTGGCCATTAATCAACTCACTCAGAGAGTCTAAAATAATGTTCCAAATTTGTCATTTATGATTTTAAGATAACGCAGGGGAGAGGGAAGATTTGGATTTTTAACAACAAAATACCCACATACTCTTATAATTCTTCGTGGTGCATCATATGGATGAATGGTTTATTTTCCTCTTACAAAAACAATGAAGGTGTGGATGATGTGTTTTCTGTTAGGATTATGGGTGTCTGTGTCTTGCAAGTCATGATGATCAGAGTAAGAATAAAATAGCCCTGTAAACCAAACTGTATCAGCAACAGTAACAATAATAATACCTTGGATTGTCTGCAGAATAAACAACGAACCTGGATGACTGCACATTCTACACAGGCCCTGTACTGTGAGGTTTGTAGGCTCTGTGTGTGTGTGCTCCAGTGTTTCACAGCAGTTTGTTCACATTTAAATGTTCTTGGCCACATGGCTGAAGGTGGTTTGAGCTGTGGGAAGGGCTGGAGCATTTTACATCCTTTGCGCGCTCATTCAGACAAGTTATTGTATCAGTGTTTGCTCTGGAGGAATGCTTATTGTACACAGAAATGTTGGTAATTCATTATTTCATTACTTTGTCTTGGTACTAAGTTATTAGTACAAAGCTTAATTGAAATACCAATATTACAAAGCAAAATAAGTGTTTAAATGTCTCATTTGTCTGCAGAGTGGAGCAGCTTGGGAGCTTGTTCTGGAAAGGTTCTGTTTTTCCACAGAATCACAGAATATCCTGAGTTGGAAGTGACCCCCAGGGGTTTTCAGGTCCAGCTCCCGTCCCTGTCCTGGTGTGTGAAGCAGAGCTGTACTCTGTGAGGTCCCAAATATGTCATTGTGACCACTAATTCCCTGGCCTGTGATTTCAGGGCTCAGTCATTTAACTTGCGTTAATGAGCATCTCTGGTTAATGAGTCACACTCCCATGACAGCAGTGTCAGCCCAGGTGACTCCAGGGCTGTCCCAGGCTGGGTTGTGCCATTGCTCTTGTCCTCGTGCTTGTGTGTCTAAACACTGCAATTCACTGAATTCAGTCCCAGAGAGGCTTTTTCCCTGAAATGTGCAGAAACTGGGACCAGGGCAGGGCTGCAGGATGGTGCCTCTCTGTGGAGAACAGGAGCTTCCAAAGAGTGCACTGCAAAGGGGCAGGGCTACACCAACCCCTTCGGAGAGTGAATTTAATGTTTAAAAGCCAAAAAAACAATTTCCATTCCAATGAGAAGCTCTTGGGTAGTTTCCAGGACATGAACCTGTTTCCAGTGCGTCCCAAGTTGTTCACAACCCACCTTCCCTGAGCTGTCATCTGGGAAATAGAAAGGTTAAAATGTTCTTTTCAGATCTCTACTATTTTATCTCCTGCCTCTGGCATTTTGGCAGAATTTTCTAAATTTAAAGTGAAAATAGAATTACAGATCTGTCTGTGACATTTTATGCAGTTAACCCTGTAACTCTTCAAGTCCATCCTCTGGACAGAGCCAATTAAGATTTTGACACTTGGATCAAAAAACCAAGACATTGTTTATGAACTACTTCACAAAATTAAAGCTCATCCTATTTATTGAGGGCTTCCACAATAATTTCTTTAATACCATGAATTTCAGGCATTTTGTTGTGCTGTTCTTGCATACAGAAGGCATTTCTTTATCTGTGAAAGCATTTTTCTTCCTTCCCTGGCATTTTGGATCCATACATGATCTAGTGCTTTTGCACAGGACATAAATAACCTGCAACAGGCAAGGAACGGGGTAATTCCGGGGCGTGCTTGTGTTCTGGAAAACACAGCTTCATGTTTTCCAGCTGGCCTGTCTGTGAGCTAGATGTACATTTACATGGACCCCCTGGAAAAAAGCAGTGCTGGTGAAGTGCTCAGGGGTTGTGGGAGGTTGGGTGGCACAGTGTTCTGCCTTCAGGACAGTCTGATTTTCCTGGCCCTCCTCTCCAGAGTGTGTTTTACCCCACAGCTGGCTGTGAGTCCTTACTAGGGTTTGTTTAGTGAACTAAGAGCATCACTTCTGGCAAAATTTAGCAGGAATCCAACTTTGGTATCATGTGACTGACCAGAAAAGCTCTAAAAGCCCCACAATCTTGACTTTTTGGTAGTCAGAAGGTTAAAATTAGTATTTCAGAGCAAGGGATGCTTTCCATTGCAGTGCCATGAGTTTGATGTCCCTGGACTGATACAGAGTCAATGAGCTTGGAAAGACCTCCGGATCATCAGGACTAACCATAGACGGTACAATCTGCCACAGTGTCTCTAAGAAATAGGATCACTGAGTCATAGAATGAGATAAAAATTTGTGGGGATTAAAAATTTCAAAATAAGTCTCACTTTTCCTTAGGGATTTTTCTGTGTAATCCCTTAAGTGTACAAGTACCTTCAAGGCTTTCTCAACCAGAGTGGAGAAACTTGTTTGTTTAAAGAAACTTGAGTTTCTCCCATAATTGCTTAAGACCTAAGATTTCAGCATGATCATTTCAGCCTCTTTTCCCAACTCATTTCTTTTCAGAACTGAAAATCAGTGATGGTGGTGTCAATTGTTTTATATTAATGGCTGAGTTAGAGCAACTTCGTGTTTGCTGGGAAGTGCCTTTTGCCAGAATTAGAGAGGCTGGAGCCTTATATATCAACCACTAGGGAATTTTGGAGTCTTATGGAGCCTCAGATGAAACATCTAAGTTTCAGTATCTTCTTAGAGATTTCCTTCTCAATTGGGTTGAGATAAAACGAAACGCAAGCACTCATTTTAGGACTTGTATTGGTACCTGTTTGGACCTCTGCCAAGGTTTGGGCATCCCTGTTTTGGTAGGAAGACTGTTAATACTGATGATAAAGACATAAATCCTGTTTCCTCTGTCAGAATCCTGGAAATTTCCCAGCGTGTGGCAGGAACAGGCCTTGTCTCTGTCCCTTGTCTTCCTTCTCCCCTATCCCCATCACTCCTGAGCACACAGTTATGGCTGTGAGTGTAAATAATTGCCTGGTTGTACTCAGGAGAACTTCCCAGATGGGTCCAGGGAAGTTTCTTTAAATCATTTAGCTCCGGTCAATGTCATTGGATGTTTTCATCACAAATACACTCAGTTCCTTCCCACCCTCATTTGTCTGTATCCTGTAGCTGTAGGATTGATTACAGGTTGGATGGGGCAACCTGGGCTAGTGGAAGGTAGAATGAGGTGAGCTTTAAGGTCCCTTCCAACCCAAACAACTCTGGGATTTTCTGATGAATGTGAAATCTCATATTAAAACATTGTGCGTGTGTGTGTGTGTGTGTGTGTGTGAGAGGGAGATTATGGTGCCTTAACTGATTTATGTTTGTTCTGCACCTTGGATAAATGTTTGTCTTCAATCTGGGCAATATTTACTTCACAGAGCACGTAAACACCTGCAATGTGTGGTAATTTTTTTTAATACGTAGAAAATACTTAGTGCTTAGACTCACTACACCTGAATGATTTGTCAGCTGTGTTTCGAATTTTGTATGCTTGTGTGAGTTGAATATTGCCCAAAGCCCGCAGGTTCCCAGGGACACCCTTTCTTCCAAGGAAAAGCAGTTGGAGACCTTGTGCAGGGCACAGCTTGTCCTTTTCCCCAGCACAGCTGGAGGTGAGGTGTGACATGGGCAGATGTGCTGGAGCTGTGGGGATGGGATTTGTGAGCAGCCGGAGATGGGAGCGTGTGTGTGGATGTGTTTGTGTGCATGAAGAGGTGGGGACATGCAAGAAATCCCAGAGCTGTAAGTTTCCTCTTAGCGCCAGATACTTTTAGTCTAGCTGAAGTTTTTAAGCAATGTTCAGCTAAGAGGGGAAGTTTTGGGTTCTACTCCTAGAAGAGTTTTTGTTTTAGAAAATCAGTTTGACTGTGTACCTCTCCTGCTCATTTTCCAGGCACCCTTTCCCCTTTAGCTGAGGGAATTGCTTCCATCGAGTCCGGTTCATGTTTAGCACTTGCTCAACTTGTACAAAAGTGTAAGTGGGACATAAAACTTATGTCAGATTTGTCCTAGCTGTGGGACAGGGACTTTCAGTTTCTTCAGTTAAAAAAGCAGTGTCGGGGCAGATTGGAGATGTGAAGATTTGAAGTATTTCTCATGCATGGACACACAAAATCCCACTTGAGCCTTCCCCCAGCTCAGGCCTGGCAGAGTGGGAAGCTAAAAGTGCTCTTGCTGTGGCTGTGTCCTCTCAAAGTACCTGCAGTGGTCAGTTTGGTCCCAGCCTGACCTTTGCTTTGTGCCAGGGGTGTGGGCACAGCTCAGTGCCCACTGCTGGGTTTCACACAGCCTGGTTTGTCCACACCACTGCTGTTGATCTTTCCCACTTGTGCGGCCATGGGAGGAAATGGAGTAAGTTTCCCCTCAGCTTTTATCACTTCCTCCTGCCAGCTAAGGGGAGATTATTTTCCTTCATTTGCTGCTCCTTGTCAGCAGGAGAAGTTGGTGCTGAGCCAGACAATAAATAATGTTTGTCGTGGGGAAGGAGTTCCCAGATGTGGCTGTGGTAATACTGATCTCCCCTCACTGCCTTCTACCTTGGCCTTGTCCTGCAAGTTCCTGCTCAGACAGGTGGGGGTGGAATATGTCAGCTTTTGGTGTCAGTCACTGCAGGCTGACAGGGGCGTTCATTTCTGATGGACAAGGCTCTTGGAGACCCTGCACACCCTGCAAAAATAAACCTGTGCAGGTGGGGTCAGCATTATTTGTTCTCATTTACAGACACTCCTTCATACTTTGAAAAGGTACATTTTGTTGTCATTTCCCAGAGGGGTTCTGGGCTCCACATCCCTGGAAGTGTCCAAGTGGTTGGACAGTGCTTGAAACACCCTGGGATAGTGGAAGGTGTGGAATGGGGTGGGATTTAAGTTCCCTTCCAGCCCAAACTGCTCTGGGATTTGATGATTTTATGATTTGGTGGAGGTGGTTGTGATAAAATTTTAGCATTGTGACCTTCTGGTTTTCAAAATTCTCATCTTGATGATTCCTTGGGGTTTCTTGGGAGCGAGGATAGGCTGGGGTGTAGGAAAGGAGAGGCAAAACTGACCCAGCTGACGAGGGGGGATTTCTGTAGTTGTGTGCTGATTTTACACAATTCATACATGTGTCATAAATGAGTTTTTGGTTCAGAGCTTGTCCAGAAGTTTTCAGGTGTTCATATCCAGTTGTTATTGCTGTGCTTTCATGGCTTATGAGACACAGTCCTGACTCCACTGAGGCAAATCGCTCCTGCACCAAACTGGAGGCATTTGATGCTGGGAGGGGAGAGTGTCCCACCTTTGGAGTGTCAGGAATGCTGGTATTGCCTCCTCCAGCCTTCCGTCCTCGCCCAGCACAGAGTCCTGCTTGTGCAAAGGGTCTGGTGGGGCTCTGTTCCAGCAGAACTGCTCCCAGGAGAGCCAGGAGTGCAGTTCCTGAGGGAACTCAGCTTTATTCACATCCTGCACCTCCACATGTGCTACAAACAGACCCCTGCTCCAAGGCTCTCCAGGCCGTGTTTGTTTTTCCCTTGTGAGCTTTGATAAGTTGTGTTTCCTGCCTTTGCTCCGTGAGTTCAGCTCTTGGTCCTGCTTCTCTGTACATGCAAAATCCCAAATCTTACTCAGCACAGCACAGTTCAGATCACACAAATACCTCTCTTTGGATGACAGGAGGCTGAGAAATCACAGCATAAATGTATCTGCACGCTGAGTAGAAAAGGTGCTTAGAAAATGTGACAATGAGACAGGATCAATGATTCCCTTAAGCCAATTAAGCTGCTCATTGCCACAGCTTTCTTTCCTCCATCAAAATTACTGTTGCTGGGGGTTCTGTGTTGTTTTTTCTCCTCCCTTGGCACTCCTGCTGATATCTCACATATATAAGGCATTTTTTCCAGTGACTTTGATTCTTATCAGCGTGGAAAAAAAGTTAATATTGATTTAGTGGGGGAGAAAACAGAAGAAGTGAGTAAGAGACTAGTAGCTTGGAATGACAGGGCTGTATCAATTTTCAGTTCCCTCAGAGGAATAATGCGCTTGTTTCCAGCAAATGGAAAAGTAGACTATGAGTAAAACTGTCACTGACCTCCCACAGAACGTAATGGATTTTGGAGCTCAGAGAAGAAAAGACAGTCATAACTAACTCTGTGATTTTAATGCACTTTCCTTGAAAGTCAGCAGTTTTATGAAATGCCCTATGCAGGATGATAAAAACTTCTTAGAGAAGTATACATCTTAGAGAGCTGTATAAAACACGGTATTCACTGCCTTAGTGTTATTCTTTTCAATGTGGATGAATGCACTTCTCAATAAGGTTAAACAATGTTATGGATTCAAGGGGTTTATATCCTTATCTATGTCATCAACACATAAACTGAACCTGTGAAAAAATGATAGACAAACACTGTTGAAAACCTCATTCCTGGCGCATTCATGTGGTTTTTCTGTGTAAGTGGCTCTTGAATGAGCCAAATAAATATAAGTTATCGTCCCATCATAGGCTGACAGGGAATGCCATGTCTATGCACATTGATTGGCAACAGCCAAGGGAACAATCCTGCTTGGTCCAGGGCGAGACAGGGAAAGAAAGGATGCTTTGTTTTGTGGCAGGGCCACTTCTCTTTTAAATAAATTAATAAATCAGGCAGGTCCTTTAATTTAATTGCCTCCTTGTTTTAGCCTGAATCCACCAAGTGCTGGTTCCCCTTCCAGAGCCGTCTCCATTGTCTTGGCCCTGTCAATATTCACAGTTGGGCTGGGCTTTACTCTCATGAAAAGCCGGGGCTAAAGGAGCAGAGGATGGTTCTGCTGCAGTTCCAGGATCCTGGATCCTGGCCTCGTCCCTGCCACACTTTGTAGTGCAATGCCATCTAGTGTGCACAGGGCTCTCAGGATTCCCCTGCTCTGCAAATGCAGGACAGCTGTGGTTTCCCCCTTGCATCTAATTCCAGGCAGCTCCAAACAGCAGCATTTCTGCCCAGGGAAGTTGTGGGTGTCCCACAGCTGTGGGGTTCCAGAGGTTGGACAGTGCTTGGAGCAACCTGGGATCATGGCAGGTGTCGCTGCCCGTGGAATGATACGGGATTTCATGTCCCTTCCAGCCAAACCACTCTGGGATTTGATGATTTTATGATTTGGTGGAGATGGTTGTGATAAAGTTTTAGCACAGTGACCTTCTGGTTTTCAAAATACTCATCTTGATGATTTTTGGGGTTTCTTGGGCATGAGGATGGACTGGGACATAGGAAAGGGCAGGAGAAACTGTGACCCAGCCCAAGGAGGAGATTTCTGGGGTCATGGGCTGATTTTACACAATTCATACGTGTGTCATAAATGAATTTTTTGGCTCAGAGCATGTCCAGAAGTTGTCAGGTGTTTGTATCCAGTTGTTACAAGCTTTCATGGCTTATGAGATACAGTCCTGACTCCACACAGAGGCAAATCCCTCCTGCACCAAACTGGAGGCAGTGCATTGAACATGGCTGGGCTGTTCCTTGGGCCTGTTTTTGGATAGTTTGGGTGCAGGAGAAGCATTTCTTTGTTGTCTGTCTAAACTGGTACCTTGAGCTCATGAAAGAATAGAGTTTTCCTGGCAGGACAACATAAAAATCCTCTCCTATGATGGGAAAACGTGCAACATGAGGGGTTTGATTTCCTTTTCCAGCAGTGTTTGGTGTCGTCATGTGATATCCAAGCTGTTGGATTCTGGATGCTGCCAGGAGCAGGGTTGGGTCTCCCCAGGTATTGACTAGACCTGCCAGAGAGGATTAATTTCTGAATAATCTCCGTTTGCTTTCAATTAATTGTGAAACCAGGCTTTAATAGGGTGTGAAATGGAAATAGAGAGAGGTAACACCAGCTGCCTTTATTTACATGTGTTAATCAACACAGACCCAAACAACAACAAATTAAACTGGAGCCATTCAGAGGGTTTGAAATGCTCCAGATTTGTCTGAGGAGTTTGGAAAATGTGTATTTTGTGGAGAGCTGGAAGGTAAGGGGCAGTTTTATTCTTTTTTAAATTACCAACCATGCCAGATTGCTGCCAGAGCCCTGAAGTTATTGTGTCCAGCCGTGCTGAGTGTGGCTGTAACCCATCATTTGCTGGGTTGGCGTGGCTTTGAACAGTGCTGTGGAAGGTATTTGGTCTGCCCTTGGGGTCGTGCTGTGCTGGAAGGACTGACACGGGGTGGCCACGTGTGCCAGGAGCACCCAAGGGCACTTTTCCACATGTGTAGCACTGCATCCCCCATCAGCCAGGGTGCATCAGCCAGGGGCTGAAGGGGTCTCCTTTGGAGACAGGCCGGGTTTGCTGCTTCTGCTGTGCTAGGTTTGCAGTTTGATGGGAATTTATGTCAGAAGGAGAGGCTGGTTTGCACAGGAATTGCACAGAAGGAATTTTTAGTTACCTGTTAAGTGCAGCTCTGTGGGGTGAGGGGACAGTGAGTGCCTGGTGCTGGTGGTGCTTGTAAGGATTTGTGTCTGGCTGGACACACAGTGTCACTCCCAGATGATCCTCGCTGGTCCAACAGAGCCACTGGACTTGGGTTTCTGGGAAACTTGTGGATTTTGGTGGTGATTTCTCTAGGAAAGAGCTGAGGCAAATTCAAGGAAAATTTTGCTTTGTTCCCCTAGAGAGCTTCACAATGGAGACGTGAACCTGGTGGGGTATAAAGCACACTGAGTACACTCCCAAACTGCTCCAGCTCATGCCCAAGTCCAGAAACACCCACAGTACCAAGGAATTCAAAGAGAAATTATTTCAGAGTTGGAAATGCAACCAGGCTTCTGATCTGCCTGTGCCAGCGGGAGCTGGATGTTGTTTGTGAGGATGAGAGTGATGATTTCATTTAATGAACTCCACTTAGAGAATAGTCCATACCATGGCTGGTTAAAATGGGATTTGTCAGTAGAGGGAATATTTTGGTTATTTGCTAGTGTTTTTTTCCCACTTAGAAGGAAATCAGCCCTCTGGTAGGAATTATGTGATCAAGTAGCAGAACTAGTTTATCAGAAGGAGCAAAATTTGTCATGAGGCTTGTCTTACACTGGTAAGATCCTTTTCAGCTCCATGTATTTATAAACCATACATCCTAATTCTTCACTCAAAGGTTGGGTTTGATGTCTTGGAGGTCTTCTCTGACCTTAATGATTCTATGATAATGTGTGGTAGGGAGATAGGGACCACACTCAGAAATCCCTCTTTTGCCTCTTACAGGTCATTTCAGGATGCTTTTGGCACCAGCAAATATGTTTCCATCCTCAGAAGAGATTTTCTTCATTGTCACTTCCTATAATCCCTTTGTCCATGACAGGCCAGGCTGCACATAGCGATGTGGTGTGGCACCAACTCTGTCAGGAATTGCTTTCTAATTTTATCAGAAACAACCAGGTGCAAGAGGGGATTGGGAATCAGATGGGCTGATGGACCCTGAGGGGAGAGCAGCACATGGAAGGCTCATTCTTGCTGATTATACCCTGTTCGCACTAAATAAGGCTGCTCCAGGGGTGGCCCAGGCTGTGTAATTTATAGGCACTGATTTCCTTCATAAACATTCCCTAAATGTTTATTTATTTGTGCTGCAACACCCCACAGTCTCATTTTTTTGGGGATATGAGAAACCATCTCATACATTTTCCCAACTTGTCATACCTGAAAATACAGCAACCAGTGGCACCTTCTGGTAAGTTTTCCTGTGCTAACAGTTAAATGCCTTCTTGACAGTTTAGTGGATAGGAGATTTCCGAGGTTTGGGAGAAACAGGGCATTGGGTAGGAAAGAAATGGAGTTTCTTTCTAACAATGCTAATTTTCAATTCTTTAAACAGCTTGCATTGAGCATTGCAATTTCTCGAGGGTCTTTTCAGAGCTGAAAGAACAAAGAGAAACTTTGAAGAGGGGGAAATTGCTATCAACTGATGATGAAGGCTTGAAAAGTCTATATTCCCATCATAAAAATCCATTTGCAACACTAAAAATGTATGTTCCTGCACCAGAAGTGTATATTCCTGTACTGTGCTGTGTTACACTCGACACATGTGAGGAAGAGAAGCTGATTAATTGTCTTCACAGCCACGTGAAGATGCTTTTTAGGCATCAAGGGTGTTTGTGTTACACCATCGTGTAGGATATGAACAAGGGACACATAAAATAGACTGAAGTTTGTTGTCAGTGTAGGCAACAAATGGGGAAAATGGGGAGAATTGACCATCGGCAGGAGCAGAGGTATCAGGGCTGGATGGGCAGAGCTCTCTGTCCCCTCCTTGCGTTGTTGGAGAAATAAATTTGAAAAGTGGGCAAGAGACTTGGAAAATCTGTTTTCCGCAGACTTAAAATGTGAACTTATGGGGAATTCCTGCTGTGTGGTGTAAATGGACCAGACCATTCTGCTAAGCCTTCTGGGTGCTGAAGTGATCATTCCATGGTGTTTTTGGGCTGCCCAGCCCATCTCTGACACTGACAGTCTCAAGCAGAGTGGCCTTCAAACAGAGCATCATCTACAATAAAATAATGAGTGAAATACAGGACTGACTTCTGACATGTTCAGGGTAAAAGCTCTTCTTGGGCTCCTGGAAGGTGAAGGCTCTGACAGGGACCTGCAGCATCTGAGAACTGACTTTGTTCTGCGACTTCCCTGACTTGGGCTGCAAAATTACACCTGAATTTGGCAAGGGACCTCTTTGACCAAATGTAATAAAAGCACAAGGGTGTGCTGAGAAAGTGTCAGATCTTAATATTTCCATATTAACTTCAGAGTTCGTAGAGAAGAGGGAGCCTATGGCATTCCCTCTCAGGGGTGGGCTGGCGGGATAGAGCCACTTCCATGGCCAGTGATTCCCAAAATGCCTCTTTCTGCATAGAAAGGGCTAAACTTGGGAATTCTGGACTGGCAGAAGTGCTGTGGAATTGCAGTTACAGTAGCACATCGTGTGGTGTTCATCAGAATAATCGCTCTGTTAAATTACCACTCAAATTTAAAAACTGAAACCCCCATCGAACCCAAGCTTTTGGGTCTGTGGTGAAGGGATGTTGTCCCTGTTAGTATTGATCGGGTCTCAGGTGCTGAATGACAGAATCCAGCCGGTGAATAATGATCTGCAATATTGGACCTTGCAGATGAGTCTTGGACCCCTAGGACACACAGACGTGTTCAGGCTGTTCACGGCCAGGGAAGGCTTTGACAGCAAACCTTTCATCATTAAATGCTGTTTTCTGTGGGGACTGTGCAGAGAACAGAGCCGCACTGTGCCTTGCACGGGGCGCACATCCTGCACCGACCCCAGCTCTCAGCTCCGCGGCTGCAGGAGGATTTTGGGGAGCTTTAACCCAGAGCCGGCTGAAGCGGTGTTAGAGCAGGGCCGGTGAGGCTCAGCCTGCCCTGCCCGGGCTGCTTTCAGGCGTGCGATGGCAGCTGCTGACATTGCTCCGCTCCGCTCTCGGGCTGTGCAGCGCTCGTGTGCCGCGCCTGAGCACAATCCCTGCATGCATTCCCTGCCTCCCTGTTTCTCTTGGCTCCCGTTAAACTCCTCGGCTCGTCCCGCGGGACCTTTCCAATGAGAGAGCGAGCGGCAGCGGCAGCAACGCCACGGCTTTCTCTGCGGTGCCAATCGAGCATGAGATGGGCAGCGGGGCAGTGGCGCTGGGGGCCGCGGCGCGGGCACGGCCCGGCTGCTGGCCCTAGGACCGCTCGGCTGCGGCGGCCGCGGCTCCGGGACGGCAGCCGAGCGAGCGATCCCGCCGGGGGCAGCTGCCTCTGATTCCGCAGCCCGGAGCTCCGCACGCTGGAGCTGATGCCTGGAGCGTTTGTTTGCTCAGTCGGCTGCTGGGAAGCTGCGGAGAGACCTGGAGCTGATAGGCCTTGGCTAGGGAGCCCGTCCGTGGGAAGAGCAGAGCACTGTGGCAGGGGTAAGTCGTGCACAGCCTCAGAGACCCTCTGGGCTTGCTCTGAGATCCTTTTTGTTGGCTATAGGCATCAGGATAAAATAAAACCGGCTGGAAGGGTGCCTGCAGGGTGGCACCAAGTGCTGCTGTGGCAGTAATGAATGATTCCGATTCCAGTTTAACAAGGGTTCTTTGCAGAATCTTCAGAGGTAGTTTAAATGTGGGAAGGTGGTTGTATTTCTATGCAGACTGTCTTCCAGGACAGATTTTAAAGCTCAAGGTAATGCAAACTGTGGTTCTCTTCCCAGAGATTAACCTGTGGCCTTTGGGAAGATCTTTTTGCAGTGAGGAAGTCAGTCTGAAAGCCATATGAATGAGGTATAGGGAATTAGCTGGGAGTGGGGTGGGGAACATCCCAGCCGAGCTTTCCTGCCTCAGGAGAAGGGAATGTTTTTAAACCTCTAGTGCATCTTCTACTAAGCACAGAAATGAGGGGCCAGTAATAAAAGGAGTGTCTTGCATTTTCTGGTGCTAAATATATTCCAAACTATTGCTAATAATTCCTAGGACATGCACTTTTTTATGAGGGTAGGGTTAACAAAGGAGATTTTATAATTTTTTTTTCCTCTTCTTTGGTCTTTCATGCACCTTTAAAAAGAATCCTTTGAAGACAAAGGAATATCTATTGTCAAAGCGAGTGCATATTGACTCTGAACTTTCACCTGGATAATTTCGTAGACCTTTATTCCGTGCTTCTGAGGCAGACCTGTGGGTCTGTGAAGCAGACTTGGATAAATCTTTCATCAGGTGCAGGGACATGCAGTGCTCACTCTGGGTGTTGTGCTGACAGGAGCCGCAGAGCAATCCACAGTTGACGGTGAAGTTTTGGAGGTTACATGCATTTCTTCAGTCATAGCCAGTAAATTATTAACCAGACAAAATCAGCATCTGGACTTTCTAGGAATGACTTTGTCCACGTGCCACCTCTGGAATCCATGCCCTGGGAGCTCAATGCCACTCCAGGCTCTCAATGAGCAGCACCAGGGGGTGCTCAGCGTCTCCACACTCCTGCTAAACCCTTGTGAGAATTCCTTGGCTCCTTGCCTTGCCAGGGTACAGCTCTGTAGCTGTCAGGATGTGTCCCAAAGTTCCCTTTGTGCTGTCTCAGCTCCTTGGCTTTTGTGTAGGAGAGTTGGACTTAAACCACTTCCTATTTCCTGCCTATCTTTGCTCCTTGCTTTTCCTAAGGGCCACTGAGCCTTTCATCCCTGGTACCTGGATTTGCATATGTGAGGAGAGGGAATCTCTTCCCAAACTTTTCCCCCCCATAAGTTGGTCAGGCTGAGTGACACCTTCCATTTGGTTAGTGGTGCTGCTGATACAGCACCCATGTCACTCAGAACTCTGAGCTTAATGTTTGCCATGAGTTAAAGAGTCTGAGGGGATTTTGTGTTTTATTTCTCTGTGTGTGTTTGGCTGAACAGACTGAGCAGAGTAACCAGGATTATTTGGACTGGCAGCTTTCAAATTCCTCAACAGTGTGCGTGGCACTGCTTCTCAGACACAACATTCAGCCACTCTGAGATTTAAATTAATTATTTGGGATCTGTTTGACTTGTGGCATTTTCCTTACACTGATTCCTTTCAGCACACTTCTGTGAATAACCAGGCTTTCTCTTTCTTTCTTTTTTCTTTTTCTTTTTCTTTTTCTTTTTCTTTTTCTTTTTCTTGTTCTTGTTCTTGTTCTTGTTCTTGTTCTTGTTCTTGTTCTTGTTCTTGTTCTTGTTCTTGTTCTTGTTCTTTTTCTTTTTCTTTTTCTTTTTCTTTTTCTTGTTCTTGTTCTTGTTCTTGTTCTTGTTCTTGTTCTTGTTCTTTTTCTTTTTCTTTTTCTTTTTCTTGTTCTTGTTCTTTTTCTTTTTCTTCTTTTCGCTTCCTTTTCGCTTCCTTTTCGCTTCCTTTCCTTTCCGCTTCCTTTTCTCTTTCTTTTCTCTCCTTTCTTTCTTTCTTTCTTTCTTTCTTTCTTTCTTTCTTTCTTTCTTCCTTCCTTCCTTCCTTCCTTCCTTCCTTCCTTCCTTCCTTCCTTCCTTCCTTTCTTCCTTCCTTCCTTCCTTCCTTCCTTCCTTCCTTCCTTCCTTCCTTCCTTCCTTCCTTCCTTCCTTCCTTCCTTCCTTCCTTCCTTCCTTCCTTCCTTCCTTCCTTCCTTCCTTCCTTCCTTCCTTCCTTCCTTCCTTCCTTCCTTCCTTCCTTCCATTTTCTTTCCATTTTCCTTCTTTCCCTTCCTTCCTGCCTGCCTTTTTAAAAGTTAGGGTTTTGTGAGGAACAACTTAGTGTGCTCTGGAGGTCTGAGGACAAGCTTCTCCAACTACTGTGCAGCTTAAGAAGAATTGAATCTCAGAAGTTTGAAACAAAACAAGAAGTTCAAAATCATCTGCCTGGTCCTAAAATGCTCCAAAAGTTACTTTTTGTAGAGTCACTCAAATATGTCTTCAAACTCTTTTACATCAAACCTCTCTGGTTGGGGCCTGGTTTGTGGTACCAGGAAGTGTCTGTGCCTGGAATTGCTGTTGTTTGTAATTAGATTTTGTCAGCAGTGTTGCCTTAACAGGAACCTGTTGTTTGTGCAGTCATTTAACTCAGCCTTGCAATTGTTTTTGTTAAGGAAATGTTTCATTTATGCCATATTTTTTAATGGAAATTGAATTTGGAAGTTGTACACCCCAAGATTGTTTTCGTTTCCTTGTGGCTGCACCACAGTTATTTCCTTTCCTTGGGAATAGCAAAGCCCTAGGGGATGCAGAGCTCAAGGTGAGGCTGGCCAGGGATGCTGGGATGGAGCTCTGGGGACAAGGAGCAGGACATCGCCCATCCTTCTGGAATGGGCTGTTTTCCTCACACAGCACCACAATCATTCCATCAGCAGTGTGCTATAATGGAGCCTCTGTGTGTCCTGAGCCAGATGTGTCCGGGCTGGGCTGACCCTGCCAGCTCTCCTTGGAGGAGCTGTGCTTTGGATTCCCACCAGAGGTGTGCAGAGCTGTGTGCTTTCTGTTTGATCCTCCAGGATGTCTCTTGGTGGCCAGAAGTCACAGATGGGGCTCAGTGACAGATTCTTTATTCATTTATCTTCTAGTTTCCAATCCCTGGAACACGTGTCCATGCAGGGGAGCACAGGGAGTCACCCCTGTGCTGCTGCAGCATTAGGAATGGCCTGATAACCTCCCTTGGGACAAGCTTGCAGGAGGAATGTGATTGCCTGAACCAATCCCCCCACCCCCAGCCAGGCTCTGGCAGCGATTCCCCAGCTGTGGTCACACTTACTGAGCGTAGGGACTTTCCACGTTGTCACTGTTTGTAACTTTCTGCCCTTTGTGAGTCCAGTGAGAGAACAGCCTCCGTGCCTGTGGCTGTTGGTTTAAGACCCTCTGCTCAGTGTTGTGTTTGTGTTGTCTCCTGACACCCCAGTGACTGAAGTCATGTCCCTGCAAAAGAGAAGAAAATGAGGTCATCGTGGAAGCAAAAAAAACTTGCAGGAAGGACATCCAGGAAGCAAGTCTGGCAGTAGTTCTGTGGTTCTCCCATGTCTTTCCAGATGTCATTCCAAGTGACATAGATTCTGTGTCATAAGAAAAGTAAAATCCAGGCTTCACCCAGCTGAGGTGAGAAGCAGTCCTCAGCCCAGTGGCTTCAATCTGTGAAGTTCAACACTTTATCTGAAGGCCATGATTTCTGTAGCTGGGAATCCACCGAGTGCAAAGTTTCTCATCACAGAGACCTTTAGAGACAGAAGACAAACCCAGGAAATTCCAACCAGAAACCCCACAGGTGGACAGTGGAGCCCATGGAGCAATCCAGGATGTTCTGTGCTCTGTGCCAATCCCCAGTGCCCAAGGCCCTGCTCTGCCTGCAGCTGCACGCAGGGGTGTTCCTGCTTTGTTTTTAATAATCTCAGATATTTTAATTCCATGAAAACATTCTGTTTGGAGACACTCAGAAGTTGTTTTTGCCTAATGGGGTCTCCAGTGGCTGCATCTAAGAAGTTTTTATGAATATTTCATTGCTTATGAGGATTGACCTTCTTACACATTTAGAGGAAGTAAAAGGGTGAGACCACTTGAGAAAACATTTGCAGCTTAATATGGGAAAATCTGAGGAAAGTATCTCTTACAGAACTCTGAGATTTTGTGTGTCAACAAGCTTAGGCATCAAACAGACTTGGCTTAGGAGTTAAAACAGACTCAAGCAGTTACACCCCAGCGGCCTGTGTTGGCAGCTCCAGCTGGGATTGGGGATTGAAAGGGGGATCTTTGCAAGTTGTGCATTTCCGACTGCACTGAGTCAGTAATGTTAAGGTTACTCCTGATTTCATCTCCATAGAGGCACCAGCTGCATCCCCTGTGATCTGTGTCTCAGAACAGCTCTACAGCAGCAGCATGGGTCCCTTCCAACCCAAACCATTCTGGGATTCTATGATTTTAAAGTTATTCTCTGCAGGAGTTTTGATTTTGAAGTGCTTTAAGGAGTGTCCCAGCTGTTCTCACCTCTCTCAGAAGCACCAAGATGTGCAGCATTTGTGCATGACCTCACTGGAAGCTTATATTAAAAACCAATAATCAAACAGCCCAAAGGAGACCTGTTGTTGTGCTTCGAGGGTGCATACAGAGCCATTGCTGCATCCAGTACCAGTAAAGCACCCCAAGGGTCCTGCTAGGCTTGAGATCTGTCCTTTTCTCTAGCTGTTCATATTTATAAACCGTGCTAGGATTTATTAGTCTTGAAGGTGAAGCTCAGATGAAGGGATGCTGACTGCTGAATAATCATCCTACCATACGAAGAAATTGTCTCGTCTGATTCACAAGCTTAAAATAGTTCTGGAAGTAACTACAGGCAAAACACACATCCCACAACCTCTTACATTTACTCAGTGTGAGTTCTTGCATAAAACCCAACCTCTGGGTACACCTGTGATTGGATGGGAGCTTGTGTCTGCTAGGAGAGGGATTTACCAGGTCCAGCTCTGGGGCTCCCCATGACAGAACGATGTGGAGCTGCTGGAGAGAGCCCAGAGAGGCCATGGAGCTGCTCCAGGGCTGGAGCCCCTCTGCTCTGGAGCCAGGCTGGGAGAGCTGGGGGTGCTCACCTGGAGAGGAGAAGGCTCCAGGGAGAGCTCAGAACCCCTGCCAGGGCCTGAAGGGCTCCAGGAGAGCTGGAGAGGGACTGGGGACAAGGGATGGAGGGACAGGACACAGGGAATGGCTTCCCAGTGCCAGAGGGCAGGGATAGATGGGATATTGGGAAGGAATTGTTCCCTGGGAGGGTGGGCAGGCCCTGGCACAGGTGTCCAGAGAAGCTGTGGCTGCTGGACATGGTGAAAAACTTCCAGAACTTTCACACAGGACACACAGGAGCCATCTTTGTGTCCCTCCCCATGCACTAGCAAAAACTGAGCCAAGCAAAACCAACTCATGAACACAGGGGTGTGTTTTCTCCCAACCCTTCAGCCATTTCTTCAGGCCTACCACAACAGCTTTTGAAGGTTTTAAATTTCCCCTAGATGCTAAAGATACCTTGCTGATGTTCTGGGCTAAGCAAAACCAACGCACCCTCCCCTGACCCAGCTCCAGCTGTTCCCTCATGTAATGGCATGGGCACCACACTGAAGATCTCTTCATGGAGATGTTTTGCCACTTTCCTGCAGAGGTGCCGTGGAGTTTAATTCCAGCGTCCAAACCCTTCCACGCAATGGTATTTCACACTCCATACAAAACAGACAGGGAAACCAGAGTGACACGGAATGCTTGGGTTTGAAAGTGCCCTTAAAGATCAAAATCCAAGTGTCGTGGGAGAGCTGTGCTTGGATCTCTGCTCACCCTGTGCTGATGGGGGCTGAGTGTGCTCTGGCAGGCCCCTGGTGCTCTGTGCAATGTTCAACACTCCACATGGCTCAGATGAGGTGCAGCAAGGGATTTACTCACACCCTGGGGAGCCTGGAGTAGTGATTGCATGGCATTACAGGAGGTGCATTTTCCTTTTTTATCTTATCAAGCCCTGTTTGATTTTCTGAGTATTTTTTGCTGCTCTTTGAGTACTGCGTTGGAGTTGTCAAAGGGGTGATTTGGAATTGCAGGGAAGAAAAGGAGAGTCAGACAGAAAAATACTCTTTAAATAGAGCTTTCTTGTCTTTACTTTGATCATTACTTCAGGATATTTATGCTTGGGTAGAGAAACCACTCTGGAAAATGTTATTTTTCTGCTCTGAAGCCACAGTTGAGGATGAGAAGGGAAAGCGGGAGAAGATGGGAAGTGTGTGAGAGGATAATTAGTACATTTAGCAAGATAAAGCTGGAGTGAGGCAAAATAGGCCAGATAAATACATTTATGCTGTCAGAGTAATTAGGTAGAAAACATTTTCCTGTTTGAGAAGATTTGCCAACCTAAAATTTCAAATATAATAAAATAAAATCTTCACGTGTATCAAAAGGCAGATCTGGAAGATATCCCATTACCAGACAAGCTGCTGTGAGTAATGGCCTGGGTAATGAGGGTGAAGTGGGGCTTGGATCAGCAGGATAATTTAGGAACTAGTGCAGGAACTGGCTGCTGGGCACTGGAGCTGAGAGATGTGCTGAAAGCCTTTCCTCATAACTAGGCAGCATCTCAGAGTTTGCTCAGTGTTCATGCTTTTAATTTCTTCAGCATTTGTCCCAAGGATATTTGGGTCTTAGAATTATTGTTTTTTAATCAAACATAGTGATGTTTCAGAGGCAATTGATCCTCCTGTTGCTTGCCCTTGGCCAGCAGAGAGACTTGCACCCAGTGCACACATTCCATGAAAGCGCCACTGCTCCTGGGGCTTTGCCCTTGTCTGATTTGCTAAATTGCATGAACATCATAAATTAACAGACATTAAAGTGTGGTGGTTTAGGAGGGGAAAACAAAGTAATTCCTGATACTGTCAGAAAAAAGTTATCAGATGTATCAGTGCTTTGAAAGCCTAATGAGCTTTTGCCACGGCTGAGTGTGAGCAGCAGAAATTCCTGTTGCCTGTGTCTGGCTGCCTTCCCCAGGGATGTAACCTGAAATTCCATCCTGGGAAAACATGACAAGATCACCAGCTTTCCTTGGAACAATGACACAACATCTGCCAGGAAAAGCAGCAGCCGTTCCACTGACTTAAAACCCCTGGCAAAAGTCTTGGTCTGTGTTCCTGCTGTCTCTTGTTTCCTGGAGATTCCTACAGATGGGAGCTCCTTATCCTGCCTGGGTCACTGGGCCAGGTGCTGCCACTTGGTTGTGTTGAATCACAGGGGAGAGGATCTGCTAATGAGGCTCAGCTTGTTTACTCTTTAACTTAAAATAACTAAGTCATATTCAGTATATAAATATAATTATATATTTATTATATTTTATATGATCTCAGAGGCTTTTCCAACCTCAACAATTCCGTGATTCTCCATAATTCCTTTGACTGGCCATGAAATGTGTGTTTCCCACAAGAAACCTTCAGGTCAGGGCCAAGGACAGGCAGTTTTCTGTCACTGTCTGTGAGAAATGTCAGAAACACCTCTGACAGCTCAGACTGGTGATGGATATTTGTGATGGTCCTGATATTTTTGTGGAAGAGCTCCTGTCTGCAGAATTGATAGCATTGATAATGTCTCAGTGCTGCAGTAAGAGTGTCCCTAAAGCCTCTGGCAGGAGTCAGTCCCTGGTGTGCAAACACAGCCTTGCCTGGGAGGGCCTGGCTTTCTGCTGGCTCCCAGTCAGGACATCATTGTCCAAGGAATTTAGAGGAGAACTTGGGAGATGCTGTGTGGCAGACTGAAATCAACTGCAGGAATCGTAGGAGTTCTTTTCCAGGGTTTTGCTGCTCTCTGGAGTGTTATTCCCTGGCTGTGTCCCAGATCAGTGTAGACTAGATCAGTGTAGACTTCTCTGACATGAGATGGGGTCTCAGTGGATTAGTTTCATTGAAGTTTACTAAAAGTTTACATCAGTACCTGCACAGGCAGGTTTGGAGTTTCTTCTCCTTCTATTTGGAATTGAGATTATATTAATGAATTGTCATCTTATTACTGAATGCCTCCCCCGTTAAATTCTAACCTGAACTCTAATTCTGTTGGGGAGGGGAGTTTGTCCGGGCTTTTTCTTTTATGTTTTGCTTTCTCATTTTTATGCATTTTAATTTTATTGTGAGCTCTCTGCTGCAGCTCTGTGCTACTCACTTGCTGTGATGTGTGTGAGACAGATCAGTGTGTTCATGGCTTTATGAAGCAGAAGTTGAAGTAAGTTCCACAGACAAATCCAATCTACGCTTCCCAGGCTTCTCACAAATTATCCTTTCACCCAGAGAAGTGGATGATGGAGTTGACATCACTCAGCAAACCAGGGGAACAAGGAAATGAAAGTCAAAGCTGACTTTCATCTGAATGAGCTGTCTTTGACATCTGGGGCTCAGGGGCACCAGGTCTTACCTGGTCAGGATTTGGCACTTTGTTAGTAGCCAACAATCCCAGTCCTGGCAACAGATTGATGTTATGCTTTTCCTGAGCTGATTTTTCACAGCTTTTGCAGTTTGTAAGCAGGGCACACAAGACCACTGCAGTGGCTGGAAGTAAAAAATGTTTGCACAGATCTCAAGAGTTATCTTTTAATTACTTTTAATTATGAATGTGCCATATCATAACTCAGCCTCCTGCTTTGTCACTGTTCTTCCCTACAAGAGGAATGACCAATAAATTTTCCTTTGCAGGAGACCTCTGTAATCAATCCCCTTATCATCCAGCTTGCCAGAGATGGGCCTCTGTCTCAGACATGAACGAGAAGCATTTTTAAGCTTGACCTCCTTGTGTGTGTGATCAGCAAAGTCTTGGTCAGCAAACACTGCTCTTTTGGGCTAAAGGAGCCCAAAGCTTGTGGTAGCGGTTTGCCCAAAAAGAGCCCAAAACTCATGGTACCAGTTTGCTGTAGAGGAAATACTACCTGTGTTGAATTCATCATCAGTTCTCAGTGGCTGTGTGCAGGAAGCAGAGTGGATACTCCAGACTCGTCCCCAGCTGTGTAAAGACAAATTTGAGCAATGCCTTGGCATTATTCCCCATAGAAGCTGTGGCTGCCCTGTCCCTGAAAGTGTCCAAGGCCAGCTTGGGGCAACCTGGGACAGGTGTCCCTGCCCAAGGAAGCAGATGAGCTTTTAAGGTCACTTCCAACCCAAACCATTCTGGGATTTCCTGATTGTGTAATGTTTACAAGACTCTGCATTATCCATACACATAAAGTATGGTGACCATTTTAGAGGCTTTCTTTGTGTATCATGAAATGCTAACAATGAAAAGTTTAGGATACTGTAAATGTAATTTATGAAGTTGGTCATATCCACCCATCCTAGTTAAGCACATGTATTCCAACATTAAAATGAAACCTAATGGGATCTGATGCATCATAATTGTTCATCAGGCTCAAGAGGTTTTACCGCCAATTTCAGTGTGAAGAAGGAACATTTCAGATTATATATTCTAAAGTATATGCAGTTTAACTCTGATCTGTTGCCATAAATGCTATTTACAGGTTATTTATATTGGGGATACACATTCACATACACAAATCCATGTCCCACTTTGGAGCCAACCAAATTCTGCCTGTGAGTTATGTACAGAGTCAGTAAGGTCAGGAGAGGCCTTTGCTTTGTGCTTGGATTTCAAATCAAACCTGGCACTTTCCAGGGTGTTCTGTTTACAAGGGATACAGCAGCGGGAAAGGCTTTTAAACATCAGGACATCCATGATTTTTGGAAGTGCTTTGGCGACTGTCTATTAACAAAGCAAAATACAAACTGAACCACATGGAGACAGGGAACATGAGTGAATATTCACCTTTGAGGGCATTGTGCTGTGAGGACAGCTGGATTGCAGGAGAAATGCAATAGATTTTGCTGTGTGAGCAGTTTCTGTCTCAGTCAGCACGAGGCTGCCTGGGGGAGGGCAGCAGTGTTCAGCAAGGTTTTACAGCTTCCCTCTGAGATGAGACAGTTACATGGATGTAGGGCCCATCAGTGGGCTGGAATGTCACATTCCTTCCCAATATCCCATCTGTCCCTGCCCTCTGGCAGTGGGAAGCCATTCCCTGTGTCCTGTCCCTCCATCCCTTGTCCCCAGTCCCTCTCCAGCTCTCCTGGAGCCCCTTTAGGCACTGGAAGGGGCTCTAAGGTTTCCCTGGAGCTTCTCCAGACTGAACATGTCCAATTCTCTCAGCCTTTCCTTATAAAAGGGCTGCTCCAGCCCTCAGCTCATCTTTGTGGCCTCTTTAAACCAGAGCTCCTTGTACCTGGCAGCCATGGAAAATATCTGCAGCATGTGTGAGCCTCCCTTTGCTGCATGCTTTGGGTTTCCTTTGGCAGCAGTTTCAAAACTCAGTAGCACTTCAGACGTGACATTTAATAGCAAAGAATGATGATAAAGGTGAGGGGAAGGTGAAGGTGCAGTACAGAAACAACGGTTGTGTTTAATCACATTAATGGCAGCAGCCTACACTGTTAATAAATCGTACAAATCCAAAGACCTGCTTTTGTCCAAGAATATTGTTAATTACCTATGTACAGCCATCAGAAAAGAAACTAGTATTCCATGAGTTGGGTTGGTGGAGGGAGAGGGCTGAATCTGTGTGCTGTGGGACTTCCCTACAGAGAGAAGGGAGATTCTGGCAGAACAAAGTTAAATGAATTCTGGGTGTTGTGGTCATTTGTATGGAGAGAACTTTGCCTTCTGTGTCCCTCTTTCATGAGGTGTCTCACCACCCACTTCTGATTTTCGCTTGCTTACATTAAATACAGCAGCTTGGGGTTCTTCTCCTCAGCCTTTTTTTTCATTTCTGCTTTCATTTGTTTCAGGATTTTTTTGCTCTTGGCTAATAGGATTTTTTTATGGCCCTTTAAGTTTTATGTACACATTTCCTGTATTTATTTGCTTTGCAAACTGTCTTAATTTGCTTATGATGATTTGTAATTTCTGTTCTCAGAGAAGATCATTAAACATAAGCCATTTTCAGTGCAGGGTATCAAGGCTAGTGGGATAAGAGGGCCAAGAGTGGGATGCTTCGGGCTCGGTCCATGTGCAGGAATGAGACAGGGAAATGTCTCCTCACTGCTCTCACTCAAACACATTGTGATGATGCAGTTAATGACTCTGGGTGTGATGAATGGTGCCATAAAACTCTCTACTGGGGTGAATTGCTTGACAACACTGAAATTAGGAATTAGGTTTTATTATCTAATGTCTGCATGAATGTATAAAATAAAAAGTGAATAAAATATGGGAAGGGGGCAGGGAGAAGCACTGCTCTATATTCAATATCCATGAATATTTATAGAGATTTTTTCAATGAACAATTAATTTTGCAGACTTCTAAGCTGGAGATTTCATCCCTGCCTCGAACAGTTTGCCTCCCCATAACTGTTCTATTTTTGAAGTGTATTTTTATTTTTAACCTGTCAGGTGAGGTGCCAGAATCCAGTGGCATTCCAGGGTCTGTGTGTGCTGAGTGTCTACCCTATGGCAGCTCCAGCCAGACAAGCCCTTCCCTGATTCCCTGATTCGCTGGGACTCGGCATGTCTTGGCCAAGCTGGTGTGGATGTTGTGCTCCATGACGTGCCTGGTTTATCCCCCTCACTGACCTGCTCTAATCTCTCCCTCTTCCCTCCCTCTCTTGAACTCCCTCGCTGCAGCTTTCGCTCCCGGAGGAACAGAACGAAGTGACGAGGAATGGCTGTGAATCCAAGGAACTTGTGTACCTGGTGCAGATCTCGTGTCAGGTAAATACTCTGTTTTCTCTACCCAGCCTGAGTTTAATTCCCTTTCCCACACAGCCCTGGAATATCGGGATGTGACACTTCCCTGTGGGGTGTCTGAGCCTCTTCCCTGGCTCGGTCCCCCCTGGATGCTGTCTGGTGCTTCCATCAGCACGTTTCAGGGGAGGAATAGCATTGAGGAGAGAAAAAGGAGAGTGTGAAGCAGATAATTCTCACTGATGCCCAGTGATGAGCCCAGACACAGGAGTGGGTATGCCCAGGCTGAGGGTACTTTGCGGGGAACATGGACACACCAGTGACCCCACCAGGGAGAATCCCAGCTGGTAGTTTGTTACCATAGTGTGCTGCCAGGAGTCTTCATCTGCTCCCAGACACCTGGTGTGGAATTCTCATCTCAGGGTGCTTTGGGCACGAGAATCTGCTGCTCTGTCCCACGAATTCCCCATCTGCTGATCTGTTTGACTTTGTAAAATGCTACAGAACAGGTGTGTTTTAATATGCTCAGCTGGTCACCCTTTGTGGGAGATGCAGGGTACTGGCAGGTTCAGTGCAGAGCCAGTGCCTGTGTTTGGTTGTTTTCCCAGGTTTAGATTAGCAGCTCTTTCCATGATTCGCCTCAACACCCCTGAGCATCGTCTTACCAATGAGTACACACAGACAGGTGCTGAATTTGCAGTGTCCCTGCTCTGCTGCCTCAGCTCTGTGTGCAGAGTGGGGTGTTGTGAGAGCTGAGGAACTCAGCATCCTGTATCCCATAGAGCAGAGCATCCTGCATCCCATGGGGCAGAGCATCCTGCATCCCAAGGAGCAGAGCATCCTGCATCCCATGGGGCAGAGCATCCTGCATCCCATGGAGCAGAGCATCCTGCATCCCAAGGAGCAGAGCATCCTGCATCCCGAGGAGCAGAGCCTCTTGCCCTGTTCTGTAGGTGGAACCTGGCCAAGCTGAGCTCCAGCAGCATTAATTCCAGCAGGGAATTCCTCTCTGGGGCAGCTCTCACATGTTCCTGTACATGTAAATGTGCTCTCGGGAGAGGGAAGGGAGGCTTTAAGCAGATGTCTCTCAAATATGCTGGTGTTTGGGAATTTTCTGGGACTGTTCTAAACCACTGGAGCCAGTCTGGCACAAAAGCAGCACTTCCCAGCCGAGCAACCCAGGCTGACAGGCAGCACAGCAAACCCTGAGGGTGGGCGCACGTCTGTGTCTCAGCCACGGGCAGTACAGTGCCTGTGAAAGGGAGTTTCAGGAGACTGTAGGAAATTGGGATTTCAGTGTGTTTTGAGCCCTCGCGTTTGGGGTACATTTGCAGTGTTTAGTGGAGGGATGAACTCTGGATTATTCCCTGACTGTCGCAGGTAAGCCTGGAGAACATGGCAATTTTTCTCTAGCTCCAGAGCACATCACTTCTGATCCTTCCTCCACCTTTATGGCACCTCCAGAGATTCACAGGATGGCCTCAAATATGATTGTGTCCCAAACCCTGCAAAATATCCCTGTGCAGGAGGGAGCCTCAGGAGCAGCAGAGAGCTGGGATGGGGCAGGATGGAGGTGAGGCCTGTCCCGGCTTCTCTGGCGCGTTGGTCCTGCTCTCCAGTGCTCTGCAGGGATGTGTCTGAGGGTACAGGGCATGAATGTCATCTGTGTGGGGACAGTGGGGGGAAATCTGAGCCTTGGCAAAGCGAATTGCTCCTTTGTAGCTGCTGTGCACCAGGCCCAGCTCCCGAGAAATGCTCTTCCCTTCCCTTCCCTTCCCTTCCCTTCCCTTCCCTTCCCTTCCCTTCCCTTCCCTTCCCTTCCCTTCCCTTCCCTTCCCTTCCCTTCCCTTCCCTTCCCTTCCCTTCCCTTCCCTTCCCTTCCCTTCCCTTCCCTTCCCTTCCCTTCCCTTCCCTTCCCTTCCCTTCCCTTCCCTTCCCTTCCCTTCCCTTCCCTTCCCTTCCCTTCCCTTCCCTTCCCTTCCCTTCCCTTCCCTTCCCTTCCCTTCCCTTCCCTTCCCTTCCCTTCCCTTCCCTTCCCTTCCCTTCCCTTCCCTTCCCTTCCCTTCCCTTCCCTTCCCTTCCCTTCCCTTCCCTTCCCTTCCCTTCCCTTCCCTTCCCTTCCCTTCCCTTCCCTTCCCTTCCCTTCCCTTCCCTTCCCTTCCCTTCCCTTCCCTTCCCTTCCCTTCCCTTCCCTTCCCTTCCCTTCCCTTCCCTCCTCTCTCAGTGTTTGACTGAGCTCAAATGGAAACACAGGGAGTTCACCTCATCCCTTTAAAGGATGGGCATAGAACCAGCCACCTTTGTCTGTCTTTCTTCCCCTTTTCCCCCCTTTTTCCATTTATTTTTCTTTTCTTTTCTTTCCTTTTTCCCTCATTCCCTTTTTACTCTTTCTCCTTTTTATCTTTCCCCTTTCCCTCTTTCCCTTTTCTCTTTTTCTTTTTTCCTTACTTTTCCTGTATTTTTCCTTCTTTTTCTTTTTTTTCTATTTTTCTTCTTTTTGGAAGTACTTCCCCTGGCTAGTGTGAGCTTCTCCCTTCCCCAAGCCTGTGATCCCCCTCTCCCACGTTACTCCATGTCCCTGTCTCAGATCCATAGAAAGCTGAGAAACTTGTGGCATCTGGATCCAATGACCAGGAAGGTATGGAAGGAACTGCACAGCTGAGCATCATTCCTGCCATGGAGATACTTCACCCCTGACATCCCATAGCCTCTCCCACTGTCCAGGGAAAGATTTCATTTCATCACACATTGGACACCAGCAGTGTCTGTGTGGATTTGGCTCCACATGAGAATGGAATGGGAGGTGTGAAATAGCTCATAGAATGATGGTGCAGTGGGGACAGAATTTGGCAGGGCACATCTGGATCAGGCCAAAAATACTGAAGGAGGGAGGAAAAAAGCCTAAAAACCAAATTTGGCTTTCCTCAGCCTTTGGATGAGCTTCCAGCGTTGGTGTTCAGCCACTGCAGCAGCCTGAGCAATATCCTGTGATTGCTCAGATGGACACTGGGAATTCTGTTAGTAAGGCTGGATCCACATAAACGTAAAAGCTTTCAGAGAGCTGTGATTTGTTGCAGAAGCAGATAGCAAAGAGTGAGGGTGTTGCCATCCTGAGTGCTTTTGATTCCAGACTTAGAGAAATAAGTGAAACCCATGGGTTTGGGGTTCAGTGCTGGGCCTTGCCCAGTCTGGGCTGTGCAGACCCACCCTGTGTGCTGTGGCCCATAAATGACATTTACTGTGTCATTTCCCTCTGTAGCAGGCGGCAAACCAAAGCTTTTGAGCAGCAGTTATTTCAAACATCCAGCTCAGCCTTAGCTGGGTTTGGCAGGACACAGCTCCTTACACTGAGGGAATTCTGTCCCACTCCTTCCCATCTGTAAGTATCATTTTAGTGGTATAAAGAGAATTAGCGCTTGATGCCTATTTTGCAAAACCTTCCCAGATAAGGTTTGAAAAAACATTCTTTGGGAGGTGTATTTGTGCTGCAAGTCAGCTTGTGAAATCCAGGCTTTGTGCAAGGTTCGGGGGGGGGGGGGGTTAAGCCTCTGCTCAGCTTTTCTTCTACTTAAAAACCTCAAAAAATTAATCCAGTTTATTAGCTCTTAAGAAGAAGTGGGAATACATAGAGATCTGTTTCAGAAAAGAGGAGAGATAGGATTGTTCTTTTGATTCCTTTGGTGAAATTTAAACATAAAAACTAGGAATTGACAAAGGGAGGAAACGAAATCTTACTGGGAAGAGCTGATGATGAGAGGGTTTGGTTTGGTTTGGGTTTTTTAGAGCAATGCAGGTGGACTTTCTTTTTTTTTCCAAGTAAGATTGCACTGAACTTACATTACTAGAAGATGGATTTCAGGACTGCTGTGAAAAGAATGCTGTTATTAAAATAAAAGGTTCGAGTCCTGGGAGGGTGGTGTGAGGACTGAACCTGTGAACCATCTGAAGCTGGGGACAGTAATTAATAATCCCTGTGGCTCCTGAAGGAGCACAGGGGGTGGCTGAGACCTGTAGGAATTCCTACTGTACTTGGTGCTGTGAAGGTCCTTGGACAGCATTTGCAATCCTTGAGAGTTCCCGTAGGGATAAGCAAAGAATTTACATGGTCTGAACCACATTTAAAAGGGGTTACTTTGTGTGTGGAGAGTGAATCGGCACAAGCCAGAGCCTGCAAAAAGGCTGCAATGGGCTAATCCAGCTTGTGAGGAAGCTGGAAATGTGCCTTTTGGATGTTTTGGGGTTTGTTTGTGTGACCTTACGGCAACTCCCTGTGCACTTCCTGAAATACTACAACAGAAGAATGTCCAGTCTCAGCTTTTGTTCTGAAAAATGAAAGAAACTTCTAAATGCTGAGATTTGTGATGTTTGAACACCTCAAGCATCATTTTTGTTGGCATTCTGAGTGGCAGGGAGAGAACAAGGACTGTTTGTGGAGATGTTCATGTTCTGAGGGAGGCTGTAACCTCCAGCTTGCTGAGGCTTTGGCTGCTCATATCCATGCTCACAGGTGGATTGCTGGGACAGGAGTGACAGGCACGGATAACCAGGGATGTCAGACAGCACAGGCACGAGCCAGGGCTGATGCAGTCTCGGGGATCAAACACAGACTGACTGCTGTGATGCCACAGCTCCTTCCCTGCTGCCGCCTTCCACGGGTTAATGCCAACAAAGGAAGCCTTTTTCTGCTCCAGCACTGCTACATTTCTAAGGCTGTTCCCAGAGCAGGAATTCTCGTGGTCCAAGCTTTTCTCCATGTTCCTGCTCCCATTTTCAGGCTGGCAAAGCTGAGCCATTCCTGTGGCACGGGGTGCCCAGTGCTGTGCCCTGCTCCCGTTCTTTGTCCCAGCAGCCGCTGCTGTCTGGGCTGTGCTTGCTCTGATGGATGGAATCAGGTCCCTGATGCACCAGAGGAGGACATTGACCCAAACCTCCGTCACTGTCCCAACTCTGCCCTGCAGGAGATTCGAGCTGGGCACTTTCTGTTTGAAGAGCAGGATTTGCCAAGCTCCGAAGGCATCCCCATCCCATATTCCGTTGCAATAATGGATGTTTCAAGGGCAGAGGAGGGAATACCAGGACAAACGGGCTCAGAGGAGCAGGAGCAGGCAGGACTCCCCATCCTGGGTGGTTTGTGGGGAGGGGGGAGAGTGAAAGATATTTCCACAGGGGCAATGTCTTACTCAGAGGAACAATGTCTCGAGTGTGGTTTGGTGGTTCTGGCTGCCTGGGATAGTCCAGGCTGGAAGCAAAAATTGCTTGCAGGAGGACTTTTGAGTCAAACATTCAAAAATATAGTTGGGTTTTTTGTCTTGAAGGCTTGCTCTTTAATTCGTTAATAGTTTCTGATTGAAGCTCAAACATTGGAGAACAGGAACTAAGTGCTGCTTTGCTCCTGTGGCAGCTCTTTAAACAGGAGGCTAAGGGACAGATTCTAACACACGCAGATACTCTTCTGTGCGAAGCATCCAGTTGGATCTACCCAGTGTCAAATCTGTTTTCACAATGTGTGCTAACCTCCTTCTCCATGTTTATATAGGATTTTCTGCCTTAATTTAGGATTTTGCTGAACAAAACAAAAGCAGTTACTGGGTGCTTTTATAAAACAGTAAATTTTCACGTGATGCAGCCGCCTGTCCCTACCTGTGTGTCCTCACCCCTTGGTCAGGGCCAGGCTGTGTGTGCTCAGCAGGGCTCACAAAAGCTGCTCTGCTTTCGGGTGCATTAAAATGCTGCTCACCATCACCACCTTTCCTCTGCCTTGTTTTCTGTTCTTCTTTTCTGCCTCTTGGCACCACTTGCCTGGAGACGACCAGAGAAATAAAACTTCCTCTGACAGGTTGCCCATGAGTTTGGTGCCTCATGTGTGCAGGTGTTTGGAAATGGAATCATGGAGAGTTTGAGTTGGAAAAGAAATTAAAAGAACTCCAGTTCCACCCCCTGCCATGGGCAGGGACACCTTGCACTAGACCAGGGTGCTCCAAGCCCTCTCCAGTCTGGTCCCTCCAGGAATGGGGCAGCCACAGCTTCTCTGGGTAACAAATATCAGGTATTTTATAAATCCACAAAACCTATTTAAAACCTGCCCATAGGCCTTTCTGGCTCAGATGTTTTTAACCCATCCTTCCAGATGTTCACACATGATGAAACCTCTGTCCTAAGTTTTTCTCAGGCATGGAGAGGTGTTTCACATTAGGCAAAAGAAAGCAGCAGAATTCCTTGTTTCCACCCTGCTAATCCATCACTCCATGTGCTGTGCTCTGGTGGATCTGAGGTCACACACTCCGTGCCTCCTGCTCCCAGCAGCAGTAAATAAAAATGAAGTGACAGTGGGGATGGGAATTAATCAAGAATGCGTGAAGCTAGCAGGCAGCCTGCAGGGTGCTGCTGGGCTGTGCTCAGACCTCAGGAGATCCCAAAGCCAAGGTGTGGGGGCTCTGAAACACCTGGTTCTGTTCCAGGCTCTGGGAAAGTAAATCAGCATCTGTAGGGGTTGGATTGCATCTGAGCTGCATAATTAACATCTATTACTCTGTAGCTGGCATGATAACACTGAAGGATGAATTAATTTAGGAATTGGGGTAATAGTTATTAAGAACACTGGCTGGTGTTTGGAGTTTCCCTGGAGGATTGGGCAGGGCAGCACTCACACCCAGCAGGATTAACCCTGGCATGTGCTACGTCCTGCTTTAAAAGCACATTCACCATACCCTTTGTTCAGCGTGGGGTTTTGCCCTATGATCCTTAATTCACACACAGAATCATGGAGTGTTTCAGGTTGGAAAAGCCCTCCCAGACCATTGAGTCCACTGATCCCCACCTTGTCACCAGCCCAGAGCACTGGGTGCCATGTCCAGGTGTTCCTTGGATGCTCCAGGAACCTCCCTGAGCAGCCCCTTCCAATGCCAGACCACCCTTCCCAGGAAGAAATTCCTCCTGGTGTCCAACCTGAGCCTCCCCTGACACAGCCTGAGGCTGTTTCACCTTTCCCTGTTTGGACATGTCACCATGGAAGTGGCAGTTTTGAGGCAAAAGGGATTTTTGTCCCATCCAGGAGCAGCACTGCACTGTCCCAGCTGCATCCGTGTGTCATCGGGCTCCGCGATTCTCTTGCCCTGCTGGTGGGATCTGGGATTCCCTTGCCCTGCTGGTGGGATCTGGGATTCCCTTGCCCTGCTGGTGGGAGTGGTCCTTCAGCTCCAGAGTGGATCCACTGCTCTGCTGTGTAGATCCATCCACTGGTAACGAGACATAAAAAATTACTGTCGCCCTTCAACTTCGGTCTTTATTTGCTTCATTCATGGCTCTGTTTGGATTTTTTTTCTCTATTTAATTATTTAAATATATATTACGACGAAATGGCGTCGGCTCTTTCTTTTCTTAAGTCGGGATGCATGAGATGCAAAGGCGGGGTTGTAGCTGTGTGTGGATTTTGAATGGAATAATTTATTTATAGAGTGACATTGCAGAAATAAAAACTGTTGTGGAGCTGTTGGTGTTAAAGCACGTTTTTTCAGCAGGTGCAAATGTAGGTGCACTTCAAGCCGTCCCCTTAACATGCCAGGGACAGAGGCTTTCTGTGCTCAAACACCAGTGGGGAAATGCTCTGGGAGATTTATTTGAGGGTGGTTTTTGCTGGGGAAGGTATCTGGAAATAACCTCCTCAAGACAAGAGCCTCCCCGTTCATCAGACCTGCATGAGGCTGAGCTGCTGGGCAGTTCTTGGTCAGAGGGAATGGGAGTGATACATAACAACTTCAGATGGTTTTCCCTGATGGAAACCCCCCAGCTGAAGCTAAGGGCCAGTGCCTGCTCTAGGGAGGGATGATGAGGGAGAGGGAAAATTATTTCTCAGGATAAAGCACAGTATCACAGGGAGTGCTGCCCTGAAAGGCTTTTTATGAGCAGCAGAAGCTCTCACAATTCCATGGCAGTTTGTTAATGTTGTGTCCTTCGAGCGTTTTGCCTTCAGACAGAAAACAAGCCTGGAATTAAAGATCTCTGCTTGTCCCCAGACTGTGCTCTGGGCTCTGGCATGAGGATCACTGCAGAATTCCACAGGGACAGGAGGACTGTGGTTTCTCCTTGTCAGTGATGGATCTTGGCAGGGCTCCTGATCCTCCTGTGATGCTTTGGAGACAAGGCTGGGCCTGGCCACAAATTGAAGGGGGCACTTGGTTTGTTCTGACGTGACACCGAATCCTCCCCACAGCTGAGCAAGTGCCGATGCTCTGCAGAGGAGCCTTTGCCTACAGTTTACTTGTTTTACAACTTTTCCAAGAGCAGGGCTTGCTGCAGATCCAGAATGAGAGGAGGATTGTGGTGGATATTCTATTTTTCTTTTCTGCCTTGATGTTTATTCCATATGGGGAGATTTGCCATGCACACATTTTGAATATCTCTCTGCCTGGGGAAGGTGACAGAGTGTTGGGACAGATCATCTAAAACAGTTCAATCCAATCCCATCCTCTGCAAGGCTGCCAAGCTGCTCTGACCCTGAGGTGATGGTGGGGGTCTGGTGGCTGAGGAAGCAGCAGGAGACAGCCCAGGTGTGCAGTTGTGATGCTCAGCCTCAGGGCAGGGAAGTTCACAGACCTTGGAAGAGCACTTCCAAATAACAGATTCACTGGATGGAGAATGCAGGGCAGGTTAGGAGAGGATGGTTTCAAAAAGGCTCTGTCATGGCACAGAAACCACATCAAAATAAACAGTATGTGTGTAAAGGCAGAATCATCGAGTCATGGAGTCATTTAGGGTGGAAAAGACCTCCAAAATCGTGAAGTGTGACCTTTGCCATAGCACTGCCACCCCACCCCCAATCCATGTCCCCAACTGCGACATCAACACAGGATTTTTAACTCTTCCAGGGAATGTGACTGTACCCACCACTGCTCTGGGCAGCCTCTGCCAGGGCTTGAAAACCTTTTCCATTAAAAAATTAAACTTAATTTACAACCTAACCCTCCTTAGGGCATTTTATCCTAAAGACGCTTCAGTGGTAAATCAAAGATGCACCATTTTCACTGTTTGTAACAAATATTTACTAGCACAAAGTCAAGTGGCAAAATCCACAATCCCAACAGTTTTCTAAAGCTGTGTCCTACCAGTTACCCTGAGTGCACCTGGATTATTAAACTGATCCTCGGAAGATAATTGGCAGTTGAGTTGTTTGGGTAATAAGAAGGCTGAGAGTGCTACTGTCACACTCAGTACTAGAGGTGCTTTGCCTGACTGTGTGTTACATGAAAAATAAGTTTTGTTCAGAGGAATCGGTCATAGAATTCTCAGGGGGAGCATGAACTGAGCTTGTTCCTTAAATCCTTGGGTCTTTCCCCCAGTTACAAAGCAGGTTTGGGCACCAAGTTTGTTAAAATCTGTGGAGAAGGTGTTTATTGTTGTTGTGGGTTTGACCACCACAGTTGTCACTCTGAGTTTTGTTACTCTAAGGATGTGCTACGGGCTGGGGGATGAAGGCATCAGAAATAAACACTGTGTTTTTCAGGACTGTAGAACAGGTTTGCTACCAAGGGCTCAGGTTGTGACAGATCAGGAAGGACTCTCTGTTTTCCAAATGGTGCATTTTAAACTCTTCTGTGCATTTAAAACTGTGCCTTTATTTCAAACACTGTGGTTTACGCTTTTGAAGGCCCCATCAGGGATATTAGATACTGAAGCTGGTCTGTCTTAAATATTTCATTTCCTGCATCTGGGCACCACTTTTCACTGTTTCTTCTTAAAGCTGATGACTGCAGCTGCCACAAAAACAGCTGATTTTCCATTTTGACTCCAGCTTTGTCCATAAAATATCCCCAAAGCTGCTTCTGTTTTTTGTGCTTTCTAAATAATGTTTCACCCTTCCAGCCTCTGTTCTTGAGGCTTGATCAGCTACATCTCTAACACCCCTGCTTGCAGATATTTTCCCTGGAAATACTCATGGTTTTCATCTATAACCTTGCCCAGAGGCATTTCTTACCCTGTTAGTGATATTTTCCCAACACTGGGAGTGTTGCTTCATTCCGGGGTGTGAGGATGAGTGGGGCTGGAAGGGAGCAGTGGGGTTTCATTATTTCTGTGTTCCTGAGTGGCTCTTGTGTGCAAATGATGTGACAGATGTCTGGTCTTGGCATAGCAGCCTGAATGGGGGTCAGGGGGGTTTTCCAATAAAGTTTTTTGGGGTTTGAACCTACAAAAACCCTCTTTTCTAGTTTGTTTTTACGAAAACATGCTTCTGTGCTCTAGTCAAATATACATACATATATACACACACACACACACACACACACACACAAATTGGCTGTCTCCTTCCATGATCTACCTGAGAAATGAGACTTAAGAAAATTGCCATCTCTGTCTGCCAAAGCTGTCGATGCTGTAGGTGACCTCAGGCAAGGAATTCGGAATGGTTTTTGGAAACAGGAAGAAGGGGAAATGGCTTTCCATTGCCAGAGGGCAGGAATGGATGGGATACTGGGACGGAATTGTTCCCTGAGAGGGTGGGCAGGCCCTGGCACAGGTGCCCAGAGAAGCTGTGGCTGTCCCTGCATCCCTGGTAGTGCCCAAGGCTAGGTTGGACAGGGCTTGGAGCAGCCTGGGATAGTGGAAGGTGCCCATGGCAGGGGTGGCACTGCATGTGCTTTAAGGTTCCTCCGAACCCAAGCCATCCTGGGATTCTGTGATTTTCTTTTCTTTTAATAGCCTCACTCAAGTAATTTTCAAAGGGTGTTTTGTTTGTGTTGCTCTAAAGGCCAGTGATGGTTGCTGGCTTTGATGGAGCCCTGTTTCTCCTCTGTGGTTAAGTGCAGAGCAGTTTATGGTACATTTGGCCTGTGGGGTAAGGAGGGAGCTGTATTTAATGCCTGCAATGTCCACACAATCATTTGTAGCTGTACAGACACTGCCCTGCTACCTGGAGGATGGTGGAGCTTCAGTTCCCTTCCCTGAGCTCTGCTCTGTGACTCAGAAGGGTTTTGTTCGTGGCTCCAAGCTCTCGTTGTGCCACGACTGTCATTTTCTGAAGAGCAGAAAAAGCCCCTCATGCTGTGCCTGCCCTCCCCTCAGCCTGACCTGCTGCTCCGTGCTGGAATCTCGCTAAAGAGATGATGGATATAGAGCTGTTTAAATTACAGCGTGTCAGGGGAGCAGGGGTTTCACTCACGTGCCGAGAGCTGTAAATCCTGGGTCGACTTCAAGGTCTGTCATGCTGCCATTCAGAAATGGGCTGGTTCTGGGAGGAAAAATGGCTCTTAGGGTTTCAGAGACTCTGTTTGTGTTGAGTTGTCCTGCTGGGCTCTTGCTTCTCTGTACCTATACAAAAACCACTCTCCACCAAAGCCTGAGCCAAATATTTGCTCCTGGCAAAGCTGTGAGGGACACAGGAGCCACTGGAGCTCATGGCTTGTGTCACCTTCTCCCCCAGAGAGCCACACACTTCTTTGGGGCTGGTTTCCCACACAGTGAGGGCACACAGGGATGGCACTGCTGTCACTCAGACCCAGCTCTATGTCCCCTGTGCTTTGGGGGCTCCTATCTGTAACTGGAATCCAGCAGCGCAAGGAAGTCTCATTTTTAGGGGAGAAAAGCTGCAGTGGTTTCCATTCAAATATCTTTTTTTCCTGCTGACTGCAATTAATTGATAATAAACTGATAATTAATACTGAGAGATTAATTTCTGGTCTAGAATAAGGCTAAAAAGGGTTCATCACATAAATATACCAAATTTTCTCCTCTGCCTTGTGCTCGGTCCATTTGGGTATTCCCTCCATCTTGTGCTTGTTCCTCCCTCATGTCTGTGTCCTGTGATTCCAGGTGGAGTGCTGAAGTTTTGGTGTTTTATTCAGAAATAAAGTACTTTTAAGTTGATTTAGGGCAAACTCTCTTTCAGTTTTAAAGATTTACAATTTTCTTCAAGTAAGAATAACACAGGAGAAGTCATGGAATCACTTTGGTAAACAAATGTAAGTATAGATAAAGCGACCTCAGGCACCAGCTAAAAACACTTCCTGGGTGAACTCCCCGTGATGGATTTCATTCATCTTGCTTTCTGCTTTGACTAAATCTCTAAACCATTTTCCACTGTGACTTGAAACAGGAAAGGGCTGAAGGGTCAGGCTGGAATAACATACAGAGCCCGAGCCCCAGACAGCATGAGAGTCACCCATGGCAGAGTTAACCTCTTGTGCTGGATGCTGCTGCTTTTCCAGCTATTTAATCCGTGGTATTTTCTTACTGAGGGGTCAAACCAAAGTGACTTTTGCCTTATACTTTCATCTCATTTTCTGCTCTTGCTCTCCATGTGGGCTGCAAGGTTCAGGAGAGCATCCATGTGTTCTCTCTGAGGAAATAAGCGTTTGAACCAGAAGAGAAAGGTCTATCCCTGTCTTAAAATAAATAAATCCTAAGTGCTGTAGAGCAAACCAAGTCAGTCTGTGGGACAGGAAGGTTGTGTGTGCTGGAACTCAGTGGCAACCTGGCTGGCTTGGAGAGGGATTGATGGACAGGACGGGGTCCTGTCTGCTGACATGGGGACAGATCCAGCTGGAAATAGGAGTTTTTCTTACACAGCAAGAAGATCGATAAATCTTTAATAAAAATTTCAGCATGTAAGTTTTGTGAGTGGGTGGTACCACAAATCCTGGCAGCAGCTGGACCTCTTGTGCAGGCTGGGTGCCTCTGAGCATTACTCAGGGCACAGCAGGAAGAGTTACCTCTGCCAGATGCCAAGTGGAAACACGTAAATCCACATAAAAATATTCCTGTATAGAGCTGGCCTGGACTTAGGGGAGCCCCACTTAGAAACGAGCATGATTTTTGTACTGGTAATTGAAGCAATTCAGAGATGATGGAGCAAAGTGAGGTTTTCACTCTGGGAATGAAAATGCAGGGAAGGGTTTAAAATTGCTTCCTCTGACATTTGCAGTGGGTAATGTCTGTCTGGTGGGAATGCAGCCATCACTGAGCTGCAGGAATCAGGATGGGCTTGGGAAGAATGGCAAAGGAGAGTGACCCTGCTGCTCTTCCCAATGCCACAGGACTGAGTGCAGCTTAAGGGAGTAGGGAAAAACTCCAGGTTGTGGCTGCTCATCGTTCTCCTCAGGCCATTTGATCAGCAGAGCTAAAACTATTCCTGGTGGAGCTGAGCTCTGGATCCCTGTCCCTCCCAATCTCCTCCCATGCCAAGTGAAGCCAGGGAGCATCTCTGATCTGTGATCTCTCAGTGGTGGTGCCCCTGATGGAGGGCTCAGATCTCTGGCTCACTGGAAATTAAATCATCACTTCAGTAATCTCCAATCATTTCTATAGCATGACATTTCTCCTCACTTTGATAATCAGAAAAAAATCAGCAGCTCTGTGCAGAGGCTGAAATCTCACCAGGCTCTCATCATGCATTTAATCCTACCCAGCAGAGTAAGGGGGAACAGGGCAGGCTGGAATAAGAGTAGGGATGAGCCCGGATTTTCCATTCTGTGAGAAATTCCAGATTTGTCATGATGCTTTTTATTGTGAACATTTCTGTAAAAAGAAATTTCAAAAAATACATTGGTTTTTTTCAAGAGGAACTTATTTTTAAGTCAGTGATCAATTCTTCCTTTTAAAGATCCTGAAACTATTTAATGGTATTATTGAAATCTTCACTTGGTATTTTATTTTTTTATTTTAAAGAAATTTGTCACAGCCAAGTTTGTAATTGAAGGTCTGAATCCGGGAAATCACTTTGTGCTTAACTTCACCTGTTTCTTATGTCCCACTGAAATGAATAGGATTTAAGCTTGTGCTTCTGTAAATCAGGACCATTAATAATTAAGGAAATGTAATTATTGAATTAGAAAATTAGAGGCTGATCAAAAATTTATTTGAGCAATAATTTATGGAAATCATGAAAAACTTGAAGATTACATTTTTGCCATATGGATGTTGAGTGCCTGAAGCAGCAGGAATGTTGAGCTTTGCTGTAAAACACAGTTGACAACATGAGACCAACTTAGTAGGCACTTACTTGTGTCTAATATTTTATTAACGCTCTAAATTTGAAAAGAATCCTTTTGCCAAACCCTTCTGGCACTTGAGAATTTGCAGGAAATGGGAGCAAGATGAACAATTTTTATATTGGTATAGGGAAACCTTTGTAGTACTTTGGATATGGGATGAGGCCACTGTTGTTGCTGCTGCTTTGGCTGTGCCTGTCTGGGAGTCTGCCTGGGAAAATCCAGACTTTGCTTTCCTGTTGTTTGTGCTGGAGATCTGATGGGAAGCACTAAATACTGTCCACTTCTTTCCTTGATAGCTGCAGTGATTCCTTCCTGTAAAGTTAATTGCGTCCCATGTAAATGTGGCTTAAAAATTTGTCACTCAGGCTCCAAATCTGCAAAAACTTTGCTTAATACTACTTCACATCCAACCTAAAGCACGAGTGCGTTTTGAATTGAGTTATGGCAGGCTTAAAATTGTAGCATATTGGGAAATACTCCCCTTCAGGGCATTGGAATAACATTCTGCTGGGTAGAAATGTGTGTTGTTGCTCCTGAAGTGCTGCTCTGTGCCAGCACGGCCTGGGCACAATCACTCTGAGCAGGGGCAATGGGCAGCGCTGTTCCCACAAAGTGGAGGGGCAGGTGCTGAGCTCTTCTGAGAGAAGTGACAGGACCCAGGGAATGGCTGGAGCTGTGTCAGGGGAGGGTTAGGTTGGAGATCATGGAAAGGTTCTCCCCCAGAGGGTGCTGGGCACTGCCCAGGCTCCCCAGGGAATGGGCACAGCCCTGAGGCTGCCACAGCTCCAGGGGCGTTTGGACAACGCTGCCAGGGATGGACAGGATGGGATTGTTGGTGTGTCTGTGCAGGACCAGGGGTTGGGCTGATGATCAGTTTGGGTCCATCTCAGGATATTCCATGATTCCATGAATCCTGTGATTCTTTTGCACAGGAGCCTGATGTCCATGATCCCAGGCTGAGTGACCTGGGAATGGCAATGAGGCACTGACCTCCAGGCACCCGCACCATCCCTCTCCTGGAGAGCCTGGGCTGCTGGCAGGAATGGCTCAGGGATGGCTCAGGGATGGCTCAGGGATAGCTCAGGGATGGCTCGGGGATAGCTCAGGGATAGCTCAGGGATGGCTCAGGGATGGCTCAGGGAGAGCTCAGGGAGAGCTCAGGGATGGCTCAGGGAGAGCTCAGGGAGAGCTCAGGGATAGCTCAGGGATGGCTCAGGGATAGCTCAGGGAGAGCTCAGGGAGAGCTCAGGGAGAGCTCAGGGAGAGCTCAGGGATAGCTCAGGGATGGCTCAGGGAGAGCTCAGGGAGAGCTCAGGGATGGCTCAGGGATAGCTCAGGGATAGCTCAGGGATTGCTCAGGGATGGCTCAGGGATGGCTCAGGGATGGCTCGGGGATAGATCAGGGATGGCTCAGGGATGGCTCGGGGATGGCTTGGGGATGGCTCAGGGAGAGCTCAGGGATTGCTCAGGGATGGCTCAGGGATGGCTTGGGGATGGCTCAGGGATGGCTCGGGGATGGCTCAGGGATGGCTCGGGGATGGCTCAGGGATGGCTCAGGGATGGCTCAGGGATGGCTCGGGGATAGCTCAGGGATTGCTCAGGGGTGGCTCAGGGAGAGCTCAGGGAGAGCTCAGGGATGGCTCAGGGATGGCTCAGGGAGAGCTCAGGGAGAGCTCAGGGATTGCTCAGGGATGGCTCAGGGATAGCTCAGGGATGGCTCAGGGATGGCTCAGGGATGGCTCAGGGATGGCTCAGGGATGGCTCGGGGATAGCTCAGGGATTGCTCAGGGGTGGCTCAGGGAGAGCTCAGGGAGAGCTCAGGGATGGCTCAGGGGTAGCTCTGCTGGTTGCTTAGCAGCCGCAAGCTGCAATTTGGAGGTGCAGGAGCAGAGGATCCCTGTTCCTTCCCGCGTTCCCTTCCCGTGTTCCCTTCCCTGCTCCGGCCTGCCCTCGCTCCAGGAGCCTCCCGTGGGGCCAGAGACAGTGCTGCTGCTGTGGGGTAAGCTGTCCCTGCTCATCCGTCACCTTTTCCTGCTGCTGTCAGCCCTGTCACTGGGATGGTGTGGGATGGGCTCACCCCGAGCCGCAGAGCGCTGAGTGCGCTGATCCTGCACACCGTGGCACAGCGGGGGCTGACCCAGCTCTGCCTCCAGGTGCATTTAACTCTTGCTGCCCTCATTCATGGCAACCAGACTGCAAAGCTACAGGCCAGCATTTAAAACTGAAATATCATGGGATTAGGGACAGGTTTAGGATCATTTGACAGATCATTTTGTTGTTTGTGTGGTCACATAGGAATGAAATGCGCTGTCTGGGGGCAGAGGCAGAGCCAGGATCACAGGGATTTCTCAAGCTGCTGTTCCCTACATTGGTGACTAAACCTTGAAGGTCACCCTGGCAGCGCAGTGAGAGAGCAGGAATCCCTTAATTGCAAAAGATGGAGAAATGGGGAAGGCTGACAGCTCCCTGAACAGAATTAGCCTTGCACTCCTGGTTTTGTTTTTCTCCTTTAGACAAAAAGTAAAACGACATAATGTGGAAATTCCAAAGCATTTATCCTGTGTAGGTGCCTCTTTGTAGGATTGTGACATATGGTAATTTGTCATGAGCTGAAAGCAGGGTTTATGGGCACAGTCACAGTGTGGAGTTGTCTTAAATCATTGGGACAGAATGTAGCTGGATTGGAGGGTTTACATCTGCAATTGCCTCACAGGCTTCGTATATTAATGTAGAACTGATGCTTAGAACTTTGCTGATGAAGGAATCCATATAGAGGAATTATGATGGGGAATTCAGAGTAGGTCATGCCTTTTGTGTCCCAGGGGAGAGGGCACCTGGCACAGCAGGTCACCATTTACAGCTCCATCCCTATTGTGTCCCCTCTTACACCACACATCCCCTGCTTTCTGCTCCACTTCCAGGCATCCCTGTGTCACTTCCAATCCTTGGCCCTGCCTCTGAGTGCCCATGTAACCTGGAGCAATCTAATTCCTTGATTCCTTCCGCATCCCTGGAAGTGTCCAAGGCCAGGTTGGACAGGACTTGGAGCAACCTGGCAGGGGTGGCACCGGATGGGCTTTAAGTTCCCTTCTATCCCAAACCATTCAGGGATTCTGTGATTAATGATTCTTCATAAAGTGCTTTGACCTGTAAACTGCTGTATTATTACAGCATTTTTTATTGATCATAATAGGCCGTGGAGCATTTAAAAGTCATCATTAGATATTAAAAGCTTCACAAAGCAAATTATTCTGTGCTGCCATGGTCCCTTCCTTGTCCCCTGGAGCAGTCTGTATCTTGTCTATATTTTAATTGGGGAAATGACATGCACTCAGGAATAAATCTGCAGCTAGAGTTGTTCATCATGGATTGTTTTCTTAATTCAGCTGAAGGTTTGCCTGGGGCAGCTGGCAGAAATTTTGCAAGCTTCAATCCTGCCTTCAGATCCCTGGGTTTATATGCTTCTATCTGTTTGGAATCTAATTTCATTCTGTTTATACAACCACTTGGTGATTTACATTTGTGCAAGGACACCTTGTGTAGGAAAATGCTACAAAATCCTTGTGAGACAGGTGGAAGTTAAAGCTCTCATGATGCTGGGCCACATCCAAACCCATGGTTAAATAATTAAAACAGCACCAGTAACAGCTGGCTGAGTATGAATGGCTACTGCAAATTAAAACATGAATATTACCTGCAAATTAAAACATGCAAATGTTACTCAGGTACTTTGATCGCTTTCAGATGTTTCAAGGAGAAAGTGCTACTTCTGCTGAGATTTCCCTTTTCTACCCCTCCGTGCTGCGAGCTGCTGACAGTGTGTGTGTCTGTGTGCAGGGCCGGAGCTGGATCGTGAAGAGGAGCTATGAGGATTTCCGAGTGCTGGACAAACACCTCCACCTGTGCATCTACGACCGCCGCTTCTCGCAGCTGGCAGAGCTGCCCCGCTCCGATGCCCTGAAGGACAGCCCTGAGGTAAAGGGCCCTTCTGGGCACCCAGAGCACAGGCACCACCCCGGGAGTGGGATTTCTCCAATAATGACCTCCAGGGACAATTTCTTCATGGAAAGGGCTGTCCAGCATTGGAAGGGGCTGCCTAGGGCAGTGGTGGGGTCACCATCCCTGGATGTGTTCAAAAGAGTGGGATGCCCCTGGATGGGGCACTTGGGGCCATGGTTTAGTGGTGGCCTTAGAGGTCTTTTCCAGCCTCAGCAATTCCATACACTGTTTTAATGCACTGTTTTAATTCCATACTGCTGTTTTAACACAGCCTGGGTCACATTTGAAAATTGGCTACTGGGAATAAAGTCAGTGATTTCTACCCCTAATTTCAGTGATCTAAAGGGAAATGTCCTGCAAGTTCAGACAAATTGATTAAGTTCCTTAATCTGGAATAGTAACTGAGTGTCAGGAGAGCAGCTGCTCTGTGGTATCTCAGACGTGAATTTGGTTTTGTCTTTGGAAACTCTGACAACGCTGTGGGTATTTCCTGGCTTAGTGTTACCAACTCAGCATTCCCAGGAAATTATGCTGTCCAAGGCTGCAGCACTGCAAGAGCAATCCCATTTCACATGCCAGACTTCTGTTTTAAACTGAATATTCCTTAAGTGTTTTTTAAGAGCAATTGCATTAGTGTGTTATTTAAATGGTCTTTAGAAAGCTCTTTTTCCTCAATGAGGTTTTTTTTTTTCCTCAAAGAGGTACTTTTCATTCCTTGGCTTAACTGTCTTCACCTGGAGTTTGATGAGCTGGAATTCCCTCAGCTTCTTGCTGCTGATAATTCTTGCTGCTCATAAATGCTGAAAGATTTATTCATGTCCAGAATAATCTTCTGGAAGGCAGCAAGTGCGTCTTGGCTGCATCGTTTTGGAGGACATGGACACTGAAATTAGTGCCCCCTGGAATTCTGCAGGGTGTTTGCCATGGAATATAAGGAGCTGATCATGCAGCCCCATCACTCAGCAGTGAGAATGATTTATCACTTGCTTTGGCTTCACACAGGGTATTTCTGAGGAGGATTTAAAGTTTAAATTCAGCAGAGGCAGTAATATTCAGGGCAATGAATTCCTGGTTTATTTTTAATTATATTTTAGGCATTCCTATCTCTTGCATCCTTATTTGTACCACTGGTTTAATTGGACTTTAGAGCATGAGCCTGAAAATGTGCATTGTGTCTGCAAGCACAGAGGATGTGAAGATGCTGAGCAGCTCTGCTGCTCTGTGAAATGTAACTCTGCAGCTGTGGGGTGTCTCATCATATATTTTTTATTTTGAATTGGCCACATCGGAACAGATGTTTGAGGAGAACAATGTTTTAAACAGTCCTGCAGATTCTGGGCTACAATGCTGCTTTATACCGCTGTCACTGTGAGGCTTTGGAAAGACCTCAGTGGCTTCTCTGTAATAAAAACCAGTTTACTGTTACAGAAGGGACATTGCAAAGTGTATTTTTAAACCCCTCTTCTACTGCTTGAAATATTACTCTGTGGCCAGGGGGTCAGTCTGAGTTGCCACATTCTTAAGGCTTTGCCAGAGTGTGGAAGTGGTAGCCAGGGGTTTGTTCACTGGGGGTTCTCAGGTGTGTTTGGTGGCCCTAAGACACATAAGTTGTTTGTATGTGAAGTCCATGACAAAGGAAAGGCTTTAGATTTAAGGTATCTTGACAAGGGAAGATACGAAAATCTGCATAAATCTTACAAAATCATAATAATAACAACATTATTACTTTCACAGTGAACTGCTTCTTTGCCCTTGTTTTTGGTGTAACCATTATAACCCTGTGTGTAGCTTGCTGTCCTTCGAATGACAGAAATAGATTTATTTGCAGAAGGGAACATATCTCTATAACTCTTGCCTGTGGCAGTGGGTAATTTCTGGTGTCCCCAAGGCTGCAGAAGGCTTTCCAAAGGAAGGTGCACTAACCCAAGCACTGTGTGTTTGTGTCCCAGCTGGTCACCCAGATGCTGATGGCTTACCTGGCTCGGCTCTCCAACATCGCAGGCAACAAGATCAACTGTGGCCCTGCCCTCACATGGATGGAGGTACAGCACCAACCCGGGATGTGCCTTGTTTCCTGACCTTGGCAATGCAGGAGGCACACTCCTGCTCTTTCCAGACCCGTTGAGGGCACTGAAATTCTATCCTGAAAGCTTTGTTCCCCTGTCACCAGCACGAAGAAGGAGTAGGACACACAGAATCAGATCCAGTATTAAGTGTATAGGAATCTTTCCCTTGTTACCTGGATTTTATCTCTCAGAAACATATTGTCCTGCTGATAGTCACGAATAGAGGAGGTGGCAAGTCCCAGTGGGCTGTCCCGAAATGCCCAGCTCAGGGCTGAATCTCCCAGGTTGCACAAGGCTCACTTACTCCAAAGCTCACTTACTCCTGCTCTCCTTTTTGCCAAGGCAGTGCTGCAAGTGTGGAACATTTCTACAACTCAGTTGTCTCTCTTATGGTGTTTCCCTGCTCTCTTGGGGTTTTATGTATAATTTTTCCCTGTGTTAGCTCCAAACCAGTAAATATTCCGTGCTCCTGTTGGCCCCCCTGCAGACAGAGGCAGCCTTGTGCTTGCAGTGACACAGTTTGTGTGTTGTGAGCTGCAGCTGCAGCTCTGCTTTCAGCTTTAATGGTCTTTAGCCTTTGAACAATAGCCCTTGGAGGGGAGGAGGGCAGGGAGGGCTGGGGTGAGTGTCCAGCTGTCCCTGCTCAGGCTGGCTGCAGACGTGTGCCTTTCCATCCCTGCACACCAGGAACAGACACACTTATTAATAGACTGTTGCAGCTCCTTTTTAAATGGTTCTGATAAGGATTGAGTGTGTTTTCCTGCAGTTTTCCCCACTGATACCCTTCTCATCCTGAAATCCTTTGTGATGAGAAAAATCTTGGAAAGCTGCAAAGGGAGGGAGGAAGTTGTGGAGAGAAATAAAATGTAGGATTTGCAGTAACACGGTGGGCCTGGAGATCACAGCAAAGCCACTGCACATGCAATACAGAGTAACCCTTGTGACTCACTGAGAATCCTACAGAATTTTACACAAAATTCTGGGGATTTTGAAAGTGGGCTGATGATTGCAAGGGAGGGTGCATGATTTCATAAAAAAAAGAAGTAAAAAGATGGGAGACAATGGAAAGCAGCACTAGTTTTTTGTTTGACAGCATTTTCTCCTTCCCTCAGTACCACTTGATCATTAATTCCACCTTGTAGAGGATTTTTGTAGCACATCTGTATTGCCATGGAAAACCACCATGATTCGGTGTTAAAGGGAGGTGCAAACCCTCACTGTGTGCTACTGTTTGTACACAAAGCTGCACAAATCTAGCATTTTTCTCCTCAGTGGATGAGGACACCCGACCTTCTGGAACGCCCCCCAGTGAGTTGTTCTGTCTGTGCTGTGCCCTCTCTCCTCGGGCCCCAGACTGGGCTGTCTCTCTCAATCAGCTTGAAGCCTCTGCACCACTAAAATGCCTCTTCCCTTGTCCTCAGCTGCCTCACGATCTCCTGAGCTCTTTGTTTCAGATTGATAACAAGGGGAATCACCTGCTGGTCCATGAGGAATCATCCATTAACGTCCCTGCCATTGCTGCTGCCCACGTCATTAAGAGATACATTGCTCAAGCAGCAGATGAACTGTCCTTTGAGGTAAATAAAGCACTTGCATTCCTTGTTGTCAGCTACAGATGAGTGTAATCTGTTTGTCTGGGCCTGTATGCCCATCAGGAATATGTCCAGACACTTCCACAATGTTTTTTGAGGTGAAGCTTGGAAGATTGAGTTAAATATTCGATCTGCAATGAGTTGGATACAGGCAGATGTTCAGTCATCTTTAAAATATGGCTTTACTCAGCATTAGTATCTTCTGATTAAGCAGCTCCTGCCAGGTCCTCTGGGCTGTCCCTGAGCAGAGTCCGTGTGTTTTCTGTCCAGGATGACTGACCCTGTGTATGTAGACACAAGTTTAATTTCTCCTTGCCCAGGTTACACCACCCGTGTTCCTTTGAGCAAGTCCCTGTCTAAAACCATTTTTAAGAGCTTGTGCTCCCCTGAAAAGTAAAGAGTGGAAAAAGATTGGTACTGAAAGGGCAGGTGATGAGCTAAAACTGGTCTGAAAATCCAGCACGGGAGCTGCTGTGGAGCAAATCCCACGATCTCAGGATGGTTTGGGTTGGGAGGGACCTTAAAGCCCATCCCATTCCACCCTTTGCCATGGGCAGGCACACTTTCCAGTAGCCCTGGTTGCTCCATGTCCCGTCCAAGATCTGGAAGATCAGATCCTGGAAGTTTTTGGCTGTCTGGCAGTTGTTTTACCCAGAAAGCAGCAGTTTTTGCTCTGGTTGCCCTTTGCAATGGTGGTGTTTCTACAAAATGCATGAAGGAAAACAGTGCCCTGAGGAGCACTGTGATCACATCCTTGGTGTGCAGCACAGGAAGGAAAAATAACTGTGATAGTCTGGTGCTGCCAGGGATTTGTTCATGTTCAAATCAAGGCAATTATTAGTGTACCCCAAAGAACTGTGTGATCAGAGGGACCTGTGGGCATGGCAGCTCCAAGCTGGAATCCAAGCAGCACAGGATCCGGGCTGGTTGTCAGCTCATGAGAGCACTAAAATGACACTCCCTGCTTGTAAATCTTGCTCTGTGCAGAGGGGAAACTGAGGCATATGTGGCTTTCAAGGGTGTGCAGTGAGAGACCTCAGCAGAACTGATAGGGAACAGGATCAGGGGTTTTATAATGCTGAGTCCTGTTCCTTAACCCAAATTATCTCTTTATGTTTACTGTTCTTAATTTCCAATAGGCAGTTGTCCAAGCATTTTACTGGGGTTTGCTCCCCAGTTCTGAGGAACATCTGTGATGTCTCTGCTCCTTTGGTGGCAGCGGTTTTCTTCACGGACATTTTGTTTGCTGTTGGTTCACTATTCCCTGGAGGAAATCACTTCCCCACATCTCAGTCATCCCTATCTGCAAACTGGGGATGTGTTGTCTTTTCTGTAAAGCATTTTGAGATCCATCAGTGTAAAATATCTGATGAAAGTTAAGCATTACTGTCACCGATTTTTGCCCAACCTACTGCAGTATTTATTTAGGTTCTGCACCTTCTCATTTTCTGTAATAGAGGCCACACAGAGCTTCATTCAAACCAAGCCAAATTCAATATTGATTAGACTGATTTCCTTTTGAACTATTGCAGTATTACATTTTTATGGGAATGAGCAAAGCTTTGGAAAACCTGTTTGGTGTCCTTGGCCATTTTCCATCCCATTGCTACAACACCACCTCTCCAGTGCTCACCTTCTCACCCAGGGCAGCTCATCTGGGGCAGTTTGTGAGCTACAGAGGCAGCTCTTCACTCTTTGCTGTGAGAGGGAACAAGGAGACGCATGGCAGTGCCTCCAGACACATGGATAGGGCAGGTAGTGAAAATCAGCTCAGGTTTTCCCAAGCGTTTGACACCATCGCTACGGTTAAACCAGAGCCCTTCTGTATCCCTTGCCAGGGAGCCTTTGGGCCCTTTTCCTCAGGAACAGCTGTGTCCTGTGTGCTGGATTATCCAGGAACCCTTCACCTCTTGCCTTTGCTTGCAAAGGCAGATGTGCAGCTGCTCCAGAGTTTTGCAGTTTCTTGCAGTGCTCAGACTGTGGTTATTGGAACTGTGCTCTCCTCCTGGCTGTGACTGATGCTGTCAACCTTTTGCAGGTGGGGGACATCGTGTCCGTCATCGACATGCCACCAAAGGAGCTGACCTCGTGGTGGAGAGGAAAACACGGCTTCCAGGTAGGGCCCAGCGCAGCCGTGGCAGTGGGACTGGAATAAAGGCAGGAACCTCAGTGCTGTGTTCCTGGAGCTGCTGTGCCTGCTCAGGGTGGTTCAGGGGACAAGCAGGGTGTCCCTGCCTTGGTGTCAGGGGACTTCCCTTCTCTCTGGGCAGGGGCTGGAGCACACACAGGTCTCCACTGGATGTTTCCTCCCTCCCTCACCATGGGGAGGAGGGCTGGCCATGCTTGTGATGGACAGCTGGCTTGATGTCAGTGGAAGCTTGTGCTGCACCCCCTCCAAGGCAGCTGACACTGTTACTCACATCATCCCCTTCCTTCCAGTAGCTAAAACCAGATCAGGCAGAATAGAGGGTTCAGAGAACTCCAGCTGATGAAACAGTGCTGCTGACTCGGACAAGCCACCCATCCGTGTCTGTGTTTATTGTGTGGTGCTAATATTGCTAGCCTCTGGAAATGTTACAGCACAGAGATGGAGACTGAATTTTCAAAAGGTCCTAAGCATACCTGGGGATAAGGTACCAAACCTTGTGTGTTGAAATGGCACTGTCTTTCCAAGGAGTGGAACTTTGGTTTTCCCTTTAGTGAATGTAAAAGCTATAAAAGTCTCTATTAATCAAGCAAACCCCAGAGCCACTGGAGGTTGGGGGAACTGACCTGTGCCCTGTTTCACATTTCAGCTGTTTTCAGCCACAGGGATTTCCATCTGCAGCTGCTGTCTGTGAGTGGGTGGGATGAGGAATTTGCTCTGCAGAGGGTCAGGATTGACCAGACTCTTGTGTAATTCGGCATGGAAAGTCTTCTCAAGGCTCCTCAGGTTTTCTCTGACAGACCTTTCCATGCCAGACCCAGCCTGTGGCCCAGCTGTGTCAGTGCCCAGCAGTTGCATCTCCCAGTCCCCGTGGCATTCAGTGTAGTTATACCATCCCAGTGCTGTCTGCTCAGCCAGGGCATGTGAGGCACAGCTTTTGTTGGCTTTCTGTCAGCTGTGGGAGTTCAGATAACATCTCATTTGTAAAATCAGAGCAGCATGGACATAGAATACCTGCTCTGAAATTTCATTTGTTTCTAGAGTCAACACACTGATACTGCTTGAACAAACTTCTGCTGATTCTGAACTGTGTTGTGGCTTTGCTGGACTTGTGTTCTAATCTTAGAAGCCCTAAAGCTGTATTTGCTGTACTTTCTTAGAATCACAGAATGGCCTGGGGTGGAAGGGACCTTAGACATCAGTTCCAACCCCCAGTATCAATTAAATGCTGTAATACTGCTTGGAATGATCAGTCTATGGCATGTTTAACTTCCAAGTGAATCTATAAAGCAAAACAATCTGCGTGATCTGTGCCCGAGTGTGGACACTTTGCACGTGGCTTGGAATCCCTATGTAGGATGTAGATCCCATTGTTCAGTGTGGGAATTCAGTGTAAAATTCAGTGGAATTCAGTGTAGATCCCATTATTCAGTGTGGGCTCCCTGCCTGCCATCCGCTGGCTGGCACTGGGGCCAGGGCTGAAGAGCAGCACTGGTGATGAAAGGCACTAGAAGCAAGGCAGCCCTTCTGCAGTTTGTCACTGCCCTGTGCCTCTCAGGTCACAGGTGATCCTGTTGTGCTTTCCCAGCATAAAAATACGGCAGTGAGCAGACTGCCTGAAAAGGGGCTTTTCTGTGTCCCCCCACAGTCAGGGTCCTGACACAGCAGATCTGAGCAGCTGCAGAAATACAGCATCATATTCTGGCTTAACAGAAAATTAGGGGTGGAATAATCTTATGTCCTTAATTACAAGCAGGATTGGTCACAGTGTGATCCACACATGCCGTGGAGATGCAGCTCTGTGTTTGCTCAAAGTTTTAACCTGTGTGTCAAGTTTAAGGCTCACGAGCTGTGAATGTACAGAAAATGTGCATTTCCTGACGGAAGGAAGTCTTTTGACGATAGGAGCAGTGAGAATTCAGAGAAAGGGAATTTATCTTCGGTGTTGCTACACCAGCCCGAGAGATGACTTACAGGCAGAAGTGTCCTTGGATGCTCAGAAGGAGTGTGTAGGTGAAGAATGTTGTTACAGCAATAGGTGGAGGGATGGATGAAGCTGTGCAGCCTCTAAAGCATTTGTGAGAGGCAAACAGTTCTGTTCCTGTTTAGGAACATTGCAGTGATAGCAATCTGTTGATTCAGTCATTTGGATTAATAAAGTAAATCAGCAGAGTCCCTCTTCCCAAATCGTTGTGACTGAGAGCAGATAAAAGAAGGAGATCCTGCCACCAAATTTTGGACAGTTTGTCCTGTTATTTCTCAGGTTTTTGCTTCGTGTTAGGGAAGGAGCAGGGTTTTATCAACCAACCACAGCTTCTGTTATAAATCATGTCTTGATAGGAGGAGAGCAAGAACAGGGAAAAAAATTACTTCTTTCATTGAACAAGGAAAAAAATACTTCTTGGCTTAGAGGAACTCACCTGTTTTTGTGCATTTGAAGCAGCTGTGAGCTGTGTGTGCCCGTGCAGAAGTGCCTTCAGTCCTGCCTGTCCTGCATCCCTGGGGATAAGGGCAGGCTGTGGTGAGACCTGCAGGCAGCTCTGCACGTCAGCCAAAAAGCTCTGACAGGCTTCAGACACCTGTGGCTCGGATTCAGCATGGAATCAGTGTTCCTGGAGCCAGAGCTGTGCTTCAGGAATGACTCACTGGCTTTGTACCCATCACACTCCCCTGGCACAGTGCCCGGGCTCTCTGCATACCTGAGCTCACAGCTGCATTGCAACACACCTCATCCTGTGTGAACAAAACAACCCACCAGGCTTCTTAGCAATTGCTCTGCTTAAAGTGAAATGGTTTTTAAGACATTTTTCCACAAGCCTTTTTCTCTTCCAGTGCCCTCAGTGTGAGTCAGTGCTTTCTCTATAAGATTGTTACCTAAATTACAGCCACCTCCACATTAACAGCCTTCAGCCCTCTTTGTTCTGCTCTGCTTTTGCTTCGTGCTTTGTCTTTTCCATCAGTGGTTTTGTCAGGGAGCTGAGTCATTGGGGACAGGCCCTTGTTTGATGCACAACTGCCTTTGGATGTCCTTAACTATTCTGGTTTTTGGGAATAGTTTCCTGAGGTGCAGAGCTGCCCCACAACCTTCACTGCTGGAGAGGTGACAAAACCAGGGTGTGCAGCTGGTGGGGACTGGACTGATTTTAATCAGGCTGTGATTGCAACAGCTTGAACTGCTTGTGGGACTGCAGGTCCCAGTTCTGCAGAATCCCAGGGTGGGTTGGGTTTGGAGGAGCCTTAGGGATCATCCAGTGCCATGCCTGCCATGTGCAGGAACACCTTCCGCTATCCCAGGCTGCTCCAAGCCCTGTCCAGCCTGGCCTTGGACTCTGCCAGGGATCCAGGGGCAGCCACAGCTTCTCTGGGCACCTGTGCCAGGGCCTGCCCACCCTCACAGGAAAGAAGTTATTCCCAATAGCCAATCTAAACCCCATCTCTCCCTGCCCTCTGGCAGTGGGAAGCCATTCCCTGTGTCCTGTCATTCCATCCCTTGTCCAAAGTCCCTCTCCAGCTCTCCGGTTTCCCAAAGTGCAGCTGGCACACCAATCAGGAATGCATAATCAGCAAGTGTAAATAAATGAATGAATGCGAATAAAAGAAATCAAAATAATTTTATGGCCCAGGTGTTGAGCTCTCTTTATCAAGAGCTCAGGATTAGAGGAGTAACAATCCTGTTCCTCCTCTTAGTGGTGCCCTAAAGTGGGAGAGCATTTCAGCAGGGGCTGCTTTGGGAACGAGGTGAGGGTGTCCTGCTCTCTGTGTAGCCACTTGGCAAACACTCAGTGAAAATTCTGCTCAGGAAGGCCAAAGAGGCCGTAAAAAGTTGCAGTTTCCCTGTCAGGTTTTGCTAGACTGTCATTAGATTGCAAAGGAAAAGAGAAAACTTTTTGGCTAAAATTGAACCCCCACTCTAGATTATGCCAAACCCAAAAAACCCAAATGTCTTAAACAACGTTTCATTTGCCATTTACTTTGCTGCTGCTTCCTACTTGTTTGAATTCCCTTCTCATACACTGAAAATTATCATTGTTACTCTGACTCTTCCCCTTAAAACCTAGAGTGTCCTTCAGTTTTAGTTTCCACTGGCACGGAAGTGCAAAGATAAAGCTGTAGGAGGTGTTGCAGAACAGCTCTCATGCACCAGCAGCCTGCGCCTTCCTCCTCTGCTGAAGGTGTGGAGTGATACTTTTAACCTTTAGATGACCTTGTATTTATCTAAATATATACTACCCTAGCTATTAATTTTCCTACGTTGCCAAATCCTTTAATCCTGGCTCAAGCTCTAATAGTGCCTTGCTACATCTGTTGAGATGAACTCTTGGACTAAACTCACTTATTCATACAAAATCATGGAAAACTTCCCATGGGAGGAGCAGCAGCATCTTTTAAGTGGGTGGGAATGAGGCACAAGTTGTGAGTTATAACCCTGATGAAGATCTCCTAGGGATTTTACAAGAAAAGTTAGAATAAATAAGTCAGAAAATGTAATTAGTTTTTAGCAGTGAGTTAACATCAGGGAGCCAGCACAATTCTTTGCCCCTAAAAAATCCATTGTAATGATCCGTGGACAGCGGGTAGAATGTTTGATCTGGGAAAGTTCTGGGATATCAGGTAGTGACATAACCATCCAGGGTCTGTCATTTCTGAATTCCTGGTTCGTGTGTTGTACAGTGCATCCAGAAACAGGAGAAATGTTGTGTTAACGGTCAAAGGCAGATGAGTTTTGATTTCAGTGTGGGATCTAAGGTTGGATTGGTTTAGATGATTAATGGAAGGTTGGGGTCCCAGGATTTCAGGTTTCCTTACAGGCACAGACAATGTGGGCAATTACTGAGAACGGAAGAAACTTCATCACTCCAGCTGTGGAGTTTACCAGGTGATGTCTGTGTGGTGGCTGAGACTTTCCCTGGATCTCTGCATTTTTCCTAATCTAAAAATTGCCTCCTGTATCTCACACATGGGAAGTGTCCAGCAGAGACTCAGCTACAGCAAAGTGTTAAAGCTGGGGCTGTTCAACTGGGGCAAGAGAAGAGAAGGTTCTGTGGAGACCTCAAAGCACCTTCCAATGTCTGGAGGGTCTGCAAGGAAGGTGGAGAGGGACTTTGCATCAGGAAGTGGAGTGGCTGGACAAGGCGGAATGGTTCCAAATGAAAAAAGGGAAATAGCGTTAGATATAAGGAAGGAATTGTTCCCTGGGAGGATGGAGAGGCCCTGGCACAGGTGCACAGAGAAACTGTGTGTCCAAGGCCAGGCTGGACAGGGCTTGGAGCAGCCTGGGACAGTGGAAGGTGGCCCTGTCCATGGCAGGGGTGGGGCTAAGGTTCCTTCCAACCCAAACCATTCCATGATTCCATTATATAAAACCATGAAGTGCATTTTGTTTAAACAGCAGCACTTCTGTGGCCGTGTCACTCAGCCTGTTCCTTGGCATCTCCCAGCAGAGCAGAGCCCTGAGCTGCCACAGGAAGGGCCCCTGTATTTGATGCTGCTGTTCATGTTCATTTTCTCGTGCTAATTGGCACATTTCTGTCTATAAACTGCACAAAAGTCACCACTGTGTTCTGTAACTCCAAGATTCCGTGTCCTTGCAGACCTGGCACACCCAGCTGAGGGAGAGGCTGGTGCAGCCATACCTTGTGTTGGGTTTTGGGTGAGTTCTGGAAGTCACTTGTGATGCCCAAGCCAGTGCCAGTTACAGGGAATCCCAGCTCAGAGGCTGAGTTCTGCTGGCCCAGAGTACTGCTGCTACAAGTTCTGCCCCAAGCCCTCAGAGTCTCAACAACAATCATATTTCAATATGTGACAGCTTGTCCTTGTGCTTGGGCAGAACATTGCCCTGCTGGATGTTGGTGGTGTGGGAAGAGGAAGGTGTCTGCTCTGGTAACTGTTCTTTCCCTTGGGGAATTTGGAATAACTTCAGTCTGGAGCGTTTGCCAGGACACCCCACACATGGCAGTGCCACTAAAGTGCTGGGAGGTTAGTGGGAGAAAATCATCTTGGAGTAGGAAGGAGATCAGTCTTTTTCCTTGGAGACAAAAGGGAATTGTGTAAGATGAATTAATAGAGAAGGGACTGTCTGCCAGGCTTGGTGCTGACTGCCCTGTGCCCCTAGAGGATTTCATGGGTGTGCCAACATGACTGGCACAATCCTGGCTCAGTCCTGTTCAGAGGAGCTCAGGGGCCATCCTCTGGCTCTTTGCCTCATGTTCCTGTGGCATTTGAGCAGACTGGGGCTGCCTGCAGTGCCTTGGTGCTTGTAACTGTCCCCAGTCACAGGCCTGACATGGGACAGGGAATCCATCAGGAATCTGGGAACGGTGGTGTGCCTGAGTTACATCTCGTAATACAGGAGCTGTGCTGGGTGAGAAACACAGAGAAAAGATGTGGAAAGATGAACCAAGGATTAAAGTTTCCAAAGCTCTGCTCTGGTTTGACTTTCACCTGGGATGAGAGTAAGAAGGAAGATGCTGGGAAGTGTCAAACTCCTCTCTGGTCACAGCATAGCCTGAATCCTCGAACAGGGAAAGGGAAATAATTTCACTTTTCCCCAGATACAGTGGCCCTCGAGTGGCATGGGGATGTCTGCAGGCACACCCTACTCCAAGAAGACATCAGGATCCTTCCCAGAGCCTATAACCCTTATGCTGTTTTAGAGAGACTCTCCAGCATTTCTGCCTTTGAGGGGCTGCAGAGAGAAATGCTGAGTGAAAGGTCAGTGCAGGGACAATGCAAATTAACATTTAAAATTAATTACTCAGGACCTTGCAGTGCTTTGGGCTCTCAGATTGTTCTCTCCCAGGGTTCTGGCAGCAGAGCAGAACCTGCAGTTGTCAGTGCTCTGACTGCTGGTCATTTGTTGCTGCAGAATGTGAGGGAGCATCAGGCAAGGGGAGTTGGGGGGTGATGTTGGTGGAACAGTTCAGATTATAACACTCCATGTCCTCTTTCTGTTTTACTCCAGGTTGGATTCTTTCCCAGTGAATGTGTTGAACTCATCAATGACAAAGTCCCTCAGTCTGTGACCAATTCGGTGCCAAAACCAGGTGTGTAAATCAGCTATTTTTGATGCAGTGAACTGGACTGGAGTTCTCTTTGTGTGTTCCATGTTTAATACCTCCTTCACATGTGTCATGAGTGTTGATCATCCCCTGCACATCTTCATTCCCTCTCTGTGTGTTGATCACCCACTCTCTGGGGAGTTCCCACTGTTGAATGTCTTTCACCTGCTGTACAGACTCGTAGCAATGTCCACCTCCTGCCTGACTTGAGGGATTTTATGCTTGTAAGAATTTTAAGATACTCTGAGCAGTCTGTAATGAGAGATTCCATGAAACATCCCAGTTCTGGGTGGTCAGGGAATGTTGCATGTCAGGATTTTTTAATAGAGAACATAGATGAGCAGGAATGTTTGTGCTGATCAGATGGAATAGATCACCTTGGTACTGGAAGGTTCTTTCTGTTGAGGATGGATGGAGGAAGTTGGATGTAGCAGGATTGGAATGCTGATTGCTTGTGCTTGGGGTACATGGCTCCATCTGCTTCCTGCTGCCTTCTGGACAGCTCTGTACTGTAGGAAAAACAGGCAAATTAATCCAAAGTTCTGCTGAGGGAAGGAAAAATAAATAAAGAATGGGATTTCGGGTCTGAATCTGTTGTCAACCTTCCCATCCTTTCAGTGTGCTCTGGAAGTGATTGGCATTAGGTGTGCTGGCATAACTGAGATCTCTGCAAAATTTACTGGTGGAGAAGCTGAAATAAAAAAAAATACCTCCATATTCATATATAAAAGATATTTCTGTATATCTTTAGTATCAAGAGAAGAAGTTTGAATGTGCTGATCTTTCTTAAAATGTTAAGCAGCTGGGAAGTGGAGTTGGTTGAACTGGTGTTCTTTTCATCTGTCTTCTCTGTTTTAATGACGTTCCTTATCTTGGCAGATTGCTGACTTGATACTTTAAAACAAATAGATGCAATTCAAAAGCTTGACTTTTACCAAGGGAAATAACAGCATTTTATCAGACCAGAGCTTAGGAGTTTGGTGAAAAGTCATGGAGAGTCCAAGCTGTGAGTGCTCTGAGTGATCTGTGTGCTTTAGAGAGCTGGCAGGTCCAGGCAGGGGTGTCCTCAGCCATTGGCATCCCCAGCCTTTGGCATTCCTGCGAATATGCATTTGGGAGAATCAGAAGCAAAGAGATGGGCATTCCCTGGATCTAGCACCTACCTGTGCCCAGTCACTGCTGCATCAGCTAAAGCAGGAAAGGGAACTTTCAGCCGAAACACAAGTAAATGTTTATTGTTAAACGTGGCTCAGGCAATTCAGCATCCTGAGCTGCTGGGGAGCCGTGTCATGCTCTGCTTTAGGGGGAGAAAATGGAGCAGAATGGGTGCATAGATTCCATCTGGCTTTAACAGCACGCTGAGGGGTGGATTCCCCCTTCAGCCATTGCAAATGTTTGGTACAAAGTTGACACCACAAACCTAGGTCCCATTAAAAGCAGTAAGTTGGAAGATACTGCCAAGTCACGGGGGTGTCCCCTGACCTTGGCTGGTGGCTGTTCCGTGGGTACATTAAAATGCTCCTCTAGGTGGGCAGTAATGAGTTTCCAGATGTAAGGAATGGTGCACCTGATTCTGTCATCCTGCACACAGAATTCCTGATGCCACTCCTTTGGTGCACTGCTTGTGCACCTGGGGAAGTGCCAGCACTTGGTGATGTTGGCAGGAGTCTGGAGGTCCTTCCTTGGACGATACAAAAGCTGGTGGAAGTGGGCAGGAGTCAGGGAGGAGGTTCCTGTAGTTAGGGAATGTTGGATGTGGGGCTGGAGGACTCCAGAAGCTCTGCCTGGAGGAGGAGTGCTGTGTGAGATGGGGAGAGGAGGAAGGGAGGAAGGAGTTCAGTTCCTGGGTGTGCCAGCACAGCTCAGGGAGGTGGCACGGGGCAGGACTGGGGTGTGGAGCAGCCTGGGTGCTGCCAAAAGGGAAATTGGATCTTTCCAAGGGGGCACTGCAGAGCTGGCTGGAAATGGCATTGTTGGGATAATGCGCTTTCCTCGCTCATATCCCTGCATTTTGTGTTTAACGATCCATGCCTTACACGCACAGGGCATTTCTCAGAGGCTTAAATACCCACGTTAATTATTTTTCTCCCTGTACCTATGTTTAAAACCTCAGACTGGTTTTTCCCAAGGAACAGAGACTTTCCTAAAAGTCTCACTTGGAGCTGTTGTCCTCACTTGACATTAGCAGGGTATTTCATCTTGAATTAATGTGAAGTTTTAGATTTGGCCTTGATGAGCTGCACTTATCAACAGGCCAACTTTAATTTCTTTAATCAAAATATGATGTGTAGAGCATCCAGGACATTGTGTATGTGCAGAGTAAAGCCCTGTGCTACAAAGGAATTTCCAAACACAGAACTCCTCGTGCTGCTTAATTGTCCCTGGATCTGGCTGGCCTGAGAAGCCTAATGAAAAGCAGATGGAAAGCAGGGAACTTCTGCCCTGGGTTTCTATTATTATTTATAATTAGAGGGTTTGATGTGCACAAGGGATGTGGACAGCATTTTAATGGAGCCAGAAAATATTGCAGTGGTCTCTAATGCAGAGCAGTGACTGCAGTTCCTTGGAGATGGAACACAGGGAAGGGCAGAGCAGGGTTGGGATTGAGGGCAAACTCTGCTTTTGGAAACAATATTTTGATGGACTGTGGCAGGAAGTGCTTTGTGCCAGTGGTGATGGAGCCAAGGCCTGGGATAAGTGATGGAAGAAGGGCCATACAGGAAAAGTGGCCTTTTTATTCAGTTCTGAACAGTCAAACTAATATGAAAGAATATCAGTTTTGCCCCAAGTCACCTCTTAAACATATTTGACAATGAAGTTTGGAGTCAGGAGGTTTTGTAAAGGTACCTGTTGAGAGGTATTTCCCTTCTGTGTTGGACTAAGCCTGTGCCCTCTTTTTTTTTGTGTTCAGTCCTGTAAGAAAATGCTCTTTTTTCCAGCTGGGATGCAAATGCTTTCCCGTTTCTATTGTTTCTATTTATGTCAAAAACCCTGTGAAGATCTAGGAAGGTTCTGTGGGCTCATCAAATCTCACATTTCTTGAGCACCTTCCTTCTCTCTAAATTCTCCCAGTATTCTTAGTAGGATACAATACTCTAATGATGATTTTTTAGCCTAAAATATTACATTGAATTGATATCTAATATCTCATAGTTAATCTTATCAATTTAGCTGAATTTCAGTGCCGGAGTAGATGGGATCAGCTCATATTCATGAGGATTTTTAGAGATCCAGGATAAAGCCTGCATTTGAGTTTCAGATATTCAGAGAGAAGTGAATCTTTTCAATATTCAGTGCAACTCAGAAAGAAAAGTGTGAATAGCTGCTCTGGTTTTTTCTTCTAAGTGAACATTTGGGAATTGCCTGTACATTGTGGCTGTGCTGACTCTTCTCATTTCCCTCTGTCCATCTCTTTTTTTGGGAACAGTGTGTTTATGTCTGTGTGTTCATGTTGTCGCCACTCATCAGTCACAGGCAGTGTCTCAGCTCTCTTTCAGTCCCTTCCCCCTCATAATTCTGGATATTCATAGTTTAGCTATACTTTAACTCACATCTCACACCTTACCTCATACCTGCAGTTTGTTTTTGTCCTTTCCTAACAAGCAGCATCTTCCTGTGACCCAACTTCACTGCAGTGGCCTTGGCAGGGTCATTTTGGGGAAGGTTTTAGCCTTGGTCTTTGCTGGGGAGCAGCAGCTTTCAGTGGGGAAACACAGAATTAAGCTGCAGTTTGCAAGGGGACAATTAGAGCTGAAGAGGAGAAATAGGGTAGAAGGTAATGTTTCACCTTTTTTTTTTTGCCCCCCAAAATAAGCATTTTTAAAACCTCAGGGGTCGTTCTCACTAGTTCCTCATTTAGGACAAAGAATGAATAACCCAGCAGCTCTACCCAACTTTATGGAGGAGTTTTCAAATTCCTGTCTCATCCATTTCATTTGGATTTAACAGGTGAAGGGGTTCTTAGGATGCACATCTAAGGACACATCAAAGGGTCCCTGTCAATATTACAAGCTGTTGTGAATGACTAATTTTCTTTTTAAAACATCAATAACAGATTGATCTGGGTCAGCACACTCAATACAAATAATTCACTGAACTTCAGGAGGATTGAAATTTAGCTCTGGATCAGGCAGCAGGCCTGACCTCCTGCAGCCTCTGGTCAGTGCTGGATGAATTAATTTTAACTGCAGAAATGCAAATTGAGACACATCACTGAGTTAGAGCTGTTGCAGTCATAGCAAGGCCATGCCTGGTTTGAAACAGGTTCATTTCTAATCCCTGGATAAAAAAAGACTGTGGTCAGTTTTTTATTTTAATAAAAATCAGGAAGAAGAAAGTGCAAAGAGAGCTTAAATTCTGCAGATGCCTGGGTTGAGCAGCCATTTGACACTGGTAAGAGCATCATGTTCTAATTAGTGCTTTTATAAAGAAAACAGGGGAAGTGAAAGTGTACATAATTAGTACCAGTCTCGTTAATCTGAAGTAAACAAAGCAGTTGTTCGGTGTTCCTGCCACTGTCTCATTAAAGCTGAATTAAATGGCAATGTGCTGAGCCAAGGCAGGTATCATTTGCAGGGGGAAGCAGGAAACGGATAAGCACTCAGAGCTGCCCAGGCTGCCAGCTCGAGCTCCTGAGGAGACAGGAGCTGCTTCCAGCCCTGCCAGGCCTCAGTTTCAAAATCGTGCAGGGAATCTGATCCCTCGGCTCCCACTGGGCTCAGGCAGAGCTGGGCATGGACACAGAGATTTCAGGAGAAGAGGCCACACTGGGAGTGTGGAAACCTCCTTTAGGAGAGTCCATGTCCGTGTCCTTTTCCTTTAGGAGAGTCCATGTCCATGTCCTTTTCCTTTAGGAGAGTCCATGTCCGTGTCCTTTTCCTTTAGGAGAGTCCATGTCCGTGTCCTTTTCCTTTAGGAGAGTCCATGTCCGTGTCCTTTTCCTTTAGGAGAGTCCATGTTCGTGTCCTTTTCCTTTAGGAGAGGCGCTGCAGGGATTTCCCCAGGCCCTGAGAGCCACCAGGATTCAGCAGAGACTGCAGCAGTCCATGCCAGCCTGCTTGTGGAATCATTGGGCTGTGAAGGTCCCACCATTTCCCATGTTCACCTCTAGACATGTCCCCAAGTGCCATGCACACACTTTTCCTGGACCCTTCCATCCAGGGCACAAGCTTGGAGCTGAGGCAGAGCTGGGCCTGCCTCCTCTGCAGTTCCTGATTTTCAGGAAGAGCACAACAGCAAAACACAGCTCTGAGACAATTACTCTGCTTTTTGCATAAGGTGAAGACTAAGATAGAGCAGCTTCTGCTTTAGCACCAGTGGAAATGCAGGAAAATTCAATAGATAACAAAATTCAAATGCTGTACTGCTCGGCAGGACAGGGATGGGCCTTGTGCTGAAAGGTCAAACATGCAAAATGTTGGGGTTTTTTTGAGCTGGGGCACAGGGTGGGAATTCCTGGATTCTACTGAATTTTCCAAGTGTTTTGCACCAAACAACTTGAAGGGTTGGATGTGTTGTATTGTGCTGTTCACAGCCCAGCTGAGCTTTGTGTGAAATGAGCCCATTTTCAGTGAGGGCATGTTTTAACCAACTGCTTTTTGTTTTGCTTTTTTCCTTTTTTTTTTTTTTAATTTCTCCCTTCCCAGTTTCCCCTGCCCATGGAGCTCGTCCAGCATCCTGGAGCTACTTCCCTCCTTGTATGTTTTCATTTTTTCCTGTGGCCTTCTTTCATTCTTGCCTTGTTTCTCTGTCTCCTTTTTCTTTCCTTCTTCTTTCCATGACCTGTACATGCAGGTCAGTAGCGCTGATGATCTTAAGGATATTTAGAGAAACCAAGACAAACCTTTGTTCTAAGGCGCCTTTTTAAAAGATATTTGGACTTAAAATAATATAGCAGGGAAAGAACAAAGCTGGTTATAGCTCTTTCTGGGGGTGATAGAATAATTTTGAATCCATAAAAAGATGGAAAAGATTAACAGGAAAGAAATTAAGTGCCAGGCGACCAAGTATGAATGTCAGTGTGAAAGAAAGAGAAGGTAAAAATGGGTGATGGGGAGGAATTAAACATAGTTCTCAAAGTTTGTTAGAACATGACAACCTTCAGAAGCCAAAATTCCTTTTTTTTAAAATCAGGGAATGCTCTTTGTGCTTAACATCTAGCAGTGCCCAAAGTGAACTAATTATGTGGCTTGCTTATCCTGCTTCATGTTGCTACGGTCTTTTTTAGATGCTGCTAGTGCTGGTCTAAACCTCTCAGCAATAACCTGGTGTCAGTAAAACCTGGGACTGGGCATGTAGATTTATTATTTTTTACAGCAAATGTCTCACTTGCACAGATCAGCTCCCCCTGGGACATTGTTTGGATTCCCTAAGTCAGTCTGAAAATTGGATATGCAAATACTGTAAAGAGATAATTATAAAATATATAATATTCATGTATATGCTTTACCCACGCACCCACTGCCAGCTGTTGGCACAGACACTGTGCTGGTCCCTGTAATGTGGGTAACACATAGTGCTTCCCATGCCCAGTGCGCCCTCCAGGAGGACACAAAACCTGCTCCTGGTGGGAAGAGTTGATTTCCCGAGCATGTGCCAACATGATCAAACCCCTCCAGGCCGAAGGAGACTCCAGAGGGGGAGAACAGCATTTGTATTTGGGATAGATCATGGAGAGTGAGGTGAGGCTTCTTCCACTGCACATATCCAAACCCACGGGAGCCAGGGAATACTGAAACTGGGATGGAGGTTTTAAGAATGAGGGCAAAATTTACTGCTGTGACTGGCTGTGTCCACTGATAAATAATCTGACCTGTTATATGGTCAAAATACAGGAGGAATCAGAATAGTGAATCTTGTAAGATGCAGGGAGTTCCCTTTGGGCACACAGGTTATGGGAGAAAGATTTTTCTTAATGTTTTTCACTTGTATAGTACAGCTCCTTGGATCCCTGAGCCCTTCAGAGGTGCAATTCCTGCCAAGGATCAGCAGCAGTTAAATTCAGATAACACAGGCCTGTCTGGTTTTGCTGGCATGCTTTTGTTTTTTGTTTGTTTTTAACACAAAACAAGGAATGGCCACATTTCTGGTCATTTAATGCGAGTGGTCGGTGGTGAGTCCCCCTCCTCTCTCAGCTGTGAGAAGAAAGATTTTGACACCAGAGCAGCTCTAATATTTCTGCTCAAAGCTATGAGGCTTATTAGTGGTTCTGCTTGTTTTTCCTGTGAAATTAATTCCTTGTGACAGCCCTGTCCCTTTGTGAGTCACGGAATTGCCACAGAGATGAGAAACTTGGCCGTGGCTGCTGCGAGAGCACCACTGGAGAGCTGGGGAGCCACATCCTCCCATGGCTGAGCACTCCTGGGCTCTGGGGCTGGTTTATAATATTCCTGTGTCCCACAGATCGTGGCTGCATGACTGCTGCTACCAGGAATTTAGGAGTAGTTGTGTTTTTGGATGGTGGATTTGAGGTCCTGGTCAGGTTTTGTTGGTACAAGGGGAAAGTTTTTTTCTGGGCTCCTTTAGACACTGAAGTTCTTTTTTGGCCTCAGATAAATGAGCTGAGCTCTGGACAGGGAGACAAGGGCTGGAAGAGGGTTTTGTAACTGGGACAAAATGCCCCTGACTACAAGCCCAAAATCCTTGGTCTCCCAACCACAGCAAAGGCTGTTCCTGTATGAGCTGTGCTGTGTTAAAAATCACTGATTTCTCCTCCAGCATTTGCCAACCTAAACTGACATCCATTTTATATAATTTTTAATACTCTCTTTGCAGTGAAAACTCTGCTTAGGGTGGTCTGTGCACAGCATCCCAGAATCCCAGACTGATTTGGGTTGGAAGGGACCCTAAAGATCATCTGGTTCCACCCCGTGCCATGGGCAGGGACTGGAATTGGGGATTGGCCTGCACACACTATGCTCACTTTGAGCCAGCTCCAAGCCCAGCTGTTCAGGCACCAGCAGCATCCCCTGCATCCTCAGCAGCTCAGTGTTCCAGGGACTTGGGTGTTCACTCAGCTTAGTTCAGCTCACCTCAGCTCATCGTTCTTGCTGTTCACGCTGTGAGCTCAGTGGATCACATCGCTCACACTCGTGTTTGCACACAGACATTGATGAGGAAGAACAATTCAGGCCTAGAACAGCCCAGAGAAGCCCCAGCTCTGCATGCCAAGCATTGAACTCTGGATTTCTCTAGCTCTGTTTCTCTAATTGCTGTCTCTCCACATTGAATTGTTGGTCTCCAGCAGTCCCCCAGGAGATTATTTTAATTTAATTTTGTCCTCTCTCTTGCCTTCTGTCTGTCCCTCTGCCCCCTCCCCCCGACCCTGATTATCAGATTTGGAGATGGATAGTGTAAAGCCAGGCTCTGCATTTGTTACCGAGGCTCTGAACCAGTCCCACCTGAGCTCAGGTAGAGCCTATTCTGTGCCATTGCTCTCTGTCCTAACCATGGCTAACCTTGTATGTGATAGCAATAACCACTCACTAACCCCTAGGCTTGCGGGCAGAACCTAGCTGTAGTGTAACAAATAGTGAAATAAGGAATTGTTAATTTGTTTTTATATTAAAACCTGTTGGGTAGAAAAGCCAGTGCCCAGTTCTGAGATCCCACCTTCTCAGGGGCAAATTTTCTGCAAGTGATTTCCAGACTGAGTCAGTGAATCCAAATCTTAGGGTGATGCTCATCACACCTGGGCCTTGCCTTGTGCACACTGTGCAGTATCAGCAGCCATGTGGGTGTTAATCTGTGTATTAGAACTCAGCTTCTTCCCCCACCCCCCTCAACTGCTGCATCTCTAAATATAAAGTGCTCTTCTTTTCCCAGGCTTTCAATTTGTGCTTCACTATCCAAGAGTTTGCCAAACCCTCTGTGACCATACTCTGGAGGGAAGAGCTTGCTTGAATAATAGAGGGAAGAAGTGTGGTTAAATATATAGTTTTACAGCAATGGAAACGACCCTCCTGTGTCCCCAGTGCACAGTGAGAGCAGAAAGCAACTGTGTTGTGTTGTCATTGCCATGACAACATGGCTGTCGCTTGTCAGAACTGGCATTGGGTGAAATTAAAGTGTTCCAGTGGAACGGAGGAGCAGAGATAGGTCCCTGGTACATTTTATGTACTTAGACATTTGATCTGCAGTTATTGAGAGGTATTTGACAACAGACATTTCAATTTATTTCGTTGTTGTGTTAAATCATACCTGGACTTTTGTTTCCCTGGATCTCCTAAGTGCTTGGAAAGAGAATGTAAGTGGGATTTTAGGAGAGGCAGAGCAGCAATGTGTGGGAGCTTTTTTCCCAGGCAGGGCTTGGCACCAAGGCACATGGCAGCGTTCTTGCACAGGCTTCAGAAAATGTTGTCCCCTGTGTCCCTCTGTTTCACCCAGTCCCTTGGGATTGAGGCTGAAACAAATTTTCAGGGGAGCTGTACCTTCCTAGAGGTCATCCCAAGCTGTTCTGTGGGTTAAATGAACAGGTTATTATTGGATATTTGATAGCAAAGAGATGCTGATAAATACAGCCAGTCAGAGCTTATTTGGGTCCTGCTATCCACAAAACCATGGAATCATGGAATACCCTGAGTTGGACCCACAAGGATCATCCAGTCCAGCTCCTGGCCCTGCACAGACACCCTAAAATCCCGCCATGTGGGATTGTCCAAATGCTCCTGGAGCTCTGGCAGCCTTGGAGCTGTGACCATTCCCTGGGGAGGAAGAACCTTTCCTTGAAACCCAACAGCACTGGTAGAAAATTTCAGGTTATGAAGGAGCCAGTGTTTGTGCAATTCAGTGACTGATGTGCTTGGTAAGTGCCAGGCATCTCTTCTAATTGTATTTGAACTAATTGCAAATCTTCTTGTAGGTTATGTGTAAAGCTCTGCCTCTGCTGCAGTCCTTGTCTGGATTCCCATTGTACCTTCTCCAGTCACCAAAGGAGGATTTCTTTTTAAACCAGGCTTTAGGGCTTTTATTTCTCTCCCATCATAAGTGCTGGATGCTTGCTTTAAGAAAAAATAGTATTATTTTGCTGTTAGTTTAGATCTTGGATACATTAGGAATATCAAACTTCACTGTCCATAATTGTCTTGCTTTGCTGGATTTCAGTGCAGTGAGCTCTGGAAAGTGTTTATTTATCCTGAATTGCTCCATTAATTACCTGGTTTTAGGAGAAGGGAATTTATTGCACAGACTGCCCAGGACTATAAGACTGTTTAGTCATTTTAGGTCTTTGAATTTGTAGTGCACATCAGAACTGCAACAGCATTTTCCTGAGTTTCTGATTTCCTTGGAGTCTTTTTTCTCTTTGCTATCCCTCCCTTGTTTTAAGCAATTAATCTTTTGTTCCTTCCCATTTTTTGACAGAAATAGAAAGGGATGAGAGCTGTGGGCTGATCTGTGGAAGTGCTGCTAAATACAGGATTCATCTGGTCCTCTATGAAACTTGCACCATAAAATCTGTGATTCTGCCGGAAAAGTAGGAGTTGGAGAGAACAGCTCCCTGAGCCTGTGTGCTGGGAACAGACATGGCAGAAATCCTGTGTTCCCTGGGCAGGCAGGGATGGGATGTAGGAGCATCCCAAAAGCAGCAGCAGCTGTCCTTCCTGGGATGGAGAGTCGCTCCCAGCCCTCTCTGGGGGACTGAGTTGGAGGAAGTGCTGCTGTGCTGCAGCCAGCCAGGCAGCACCGTGTGCTGTTGTGCTTTTCCAGCAGCAGTTTGGGAGAAGGAACCAGCAGTACTCTGGGTCTGGGGCTGCTGCTCCACTCTCCCTTTCCCTGCAGGGCACAGCATGTCCTTGGCATTGCATGGAAGCACAGCATTCCCAGGGCCAGTTGTGCAGCTGAAGCTGTCAATGATCTTCTAAATGTCCCATTTCCCTTTCAAAAGGGGCAGGGTTTGGATCTGTTTTCCTCTAGACCTGCATGAAAATCCCCCTGAGGATTCTCCATAATGTACCCTGGTAAGCGTTCCAGGTACATAGGATGCCAGGGAATTGCATTTTTGGGAGTTCTTCACCAAACTGGGACAAGTACTGGATTTACAAGCAGCAGGTTTTAGAGATAAAAAGTGTCAAATATTCTTCCTTGCACCCTCTGTCTGTGGGGACATGTTTTTATTTGTAACTTGCTTTTGATTTTTGCCTTCAGTGGCAAATCTAAAACACTTTTCCTGTCCACCTAAACAAAATCTCTAAACCTTGGCTAGCTCCAAGTGAGAGTCGAGCGGGAATTGTATTTCACAAAGTTCCTAAGGATGCAGAGCATTAGAGAGTCAATGTATTTTTTTGTCCTCTTTAATCCTTTAATCCTTTAACAGTGCAGATGTTTCTGACAACGGCAGTGAGACTCAGGAGTGCACTTTGACTGTGCTTTATGAGCACCCCTGGCTGTTCCTTACCCCCACACTGAGGAGTTTTAGGTGATGTTGATGCAGTGAGAACAAATCCATGTTTCTGTGACATTTCCTGGGTGCTATGGAAACTGTCTGGGTGGTTCTCAGGCAGTTATAAGTGAGTTGGTTGACATTTTCTTCAAGAGGCCTGGATTTGAAAGCCTGGAGTGGAAGAGCAGGATTTGGGGATTAGTGCTGTGTCTGGAGGGCCCAGGGCAGGGGCAGAACAGCTGGAGCAGGGCAGGAGATCCATCCTTTGGAGGGAAGCTGGACTGAAACAAAAGGGACCTGCAGCCTCAGGGACTCAGGAGCAGGAAGGTACCCTTTGGTTCTGCTGCTTCATTCATATATTTTTTTATTTTGTAGCCATACTCAAAGAGAGTTTTCTAATCTATGAAAGCCCTGCTTGAGCCCTGCCAGCCCTGAGGGAGTGGATCCTGTGTCCTCTCAGAAAGTGCCATGAGTGCAAAGCCAGTGCTCCCAGGACAGTTGGTGGACACCGTTGCTGTCCTGTGGGACCATCAGGTGCGGGCTGAGCCCAGGGGTGCTCCAGGGACCTTCTGCTTTCTCTGAACAATCCCAGTGAGGCACAGGTGGGGGTGTCAGTGAATGAGCCTCTGTGTCCAGCTCCCAAGTTTGCATTCAGGATTTTCCGTGGCATAGCTGAGTCTCCTGGAATTATGGAAAAGATCCCACACAGAGCTGGCACAAAACCCTCAAAAAAACCCCATCCCAGCCCACCCCAGCGCCCTGTCAGGATCCAGGCTCCTGGCAGAGGAGCCCTTTAGCAGCTTTGGGGAGTGAGGGGAACAGCAGAGCTCTGCCAGTTGAGGAGCATCCTCTGCTCCATCCCAGCATATCCTACATCCCCACTGGGAGGCACTACTGCTGTAATTACCGCGCTGGAAATCAGCCTCCAGGCACAGGGAAATGCCGGGAACACAGGTAGAGGAAAGAGCCAGTTTAATTCCTGTGTTCCCTGTGGTGCAGTTTCTCCTTGTGTGTGGTCACCAAGGCTTTGGGAAGAAGCTGAGCCCATAAACAGCAGCTTCAGGCATCTCACATTTTGACAGGTAATTTTGTGGTGAGCCTTGGCCATGTTTCCTGGGGAATTTTAATTGGAAAAGGAGCAAGCATGGTGTGTGGATCTACGCACAGTCTGTACACACCAGTTCATGAATAATTACATAGGTGTGTGTTCTGTGCAGGTAAGAAAGAGCTGTGTCAATGTTTATTATGGAAACATTGCTGGTGTTTGAGAGGCTGGATCCCCCAAAATCAGCTGAGCAGTGTGAAGCAAAGCAGTGACTCTTGGCTGAGTGCAGGGTGTTGGAGGCCCAATGTGCTTTAATAAGGCCACTTTCCTTTTCACTAGTTCTGTGCTGCTTTCTAGTTCTGCCTGCTCTCCACTTATTCAGATTGGGGGGGATTGTTATTTTTAAACAAGATGTTTTTTCCTTTCTCACAAGCTCTGTCAAAATGGGACTTAATTCTAATAATAGCTGGCTTGAGCAAAACTCTGCAGTTACGCTAAAAGCTCTGAAATGATGGCAAGGGGGAGTTTGTTCTGCTCTGCTTTTCTTTCCTTCTGAATAATTCTGTAAATTAGTGCACGAGCCAGATTGTGGCTTGGAAATACTTCCAAGCAGCTTTAACCAGAGATGATGGCACAAAGTTCTGATCTCTTTGTGGCCTATGGATTTGTCAAGGGTAGTGCCAGTGCATAGCTCAACTCTTCCATTAAAACCTGCTCCTGGCAAGTTCACAAAGGCTGAGCAGCTACACCACTACCTCTGTGCACAAAGACTTCATAAATGGAATAGTTGGAATAGTTTTCTGCAAGCCATGGCAGACCGTGACTCCATCCACCAAAAGCTCAGTCACCACATGGTACCACTGTACCCAGAGCAGCTGTGGCTGCCCCTGGATCCCTGGAAGTGTCCCAGGCCAGGCTGGACAGGGCTTGGAACACCGTGGGACAGTGGGAGGTGTCCCTGCCCATGGCAGGGCATGGGACTGAATGAGCTTTAGGGTCCCTTCCAACCCATTCTGGGGTTTGATGATTCCATACTCTGTGACATGAGATACCTGCATGTCAAACCTTGTTTCTGTCAGATTTGAATTAAATCCAATAATTTTAAGGCATTCCATGCCATGATGTGCTGCTGTGGTTTTTTCTTGTTTGTTTTTTTAAATCCCCCAGTCTGCTTTCATCTGTAGTTTCTCAGCAACACTCCTTATTTTTAAAAGGGTTTTTGTTTTTTTGGGGTGTGTGTGTGCTTTGTGAGCAGCTGACTGCAGGATAAATCCAGCTGAGAGAGGAGCAGCATTGGAAAATCCTGCCTGTCCAACTCCTAATGATGGCTTGAACCTCCTTCAGTGGTTACATTTGCAAAACCAGAAAGTGGAAGAGGCTACGGGCTGCACTAATAACATTCGTTGGGTTGCTTTGCCTTCCCAGTTCTTCTATGGGAAAAAACTTCTGGAGGATAGGGTGAACTTCAGGATTGAATTTGTGACAGGCAACACAGATGAACCCTTTTTTCTTTTGTTTCAAATGCTTGGACTTCTTAGCTCGATTTAAAAGATACTCATTATCTGCCTCCTCTGCTCCATGGCAAGCTGACCAACTCCTCAGGAGTGGGGAATGCATCTCTTTCACTTTAAAAAAAAAAAAAAAAAAAAAAAAAGGCTTAAAATTGCGTGGCAAAAGAAACTAGAACAGATAATAAGACTCATGCAATTATTTTATTCCGTCCAATCAAATATTCAGAAGCAGCAAGAAGACATCCCAGTATTGCTCAGTGCAGTGGAGAGCAGAGACCCCTTGTGCAGGTGCAGAAGGTCCCAGGTGCAAAGAGCCACATCCCTGGTTGCTCAGGTTTCATTCCTAAAACAAAGGCAGTTTCTAAGAAGGATTAAGAATTTCCCTTTACAGGAAACAAAGTGCAGATGGGGGAAGGGTGTGTCATTGTACACCAGATAGTAAAATACCTCCTCAGAGCAGTAATTGCAAAGGTAAAACCCAAGCCTGAAGCTGAGGGAGCTCTGTGTTACTGAGGAAGCAGCTTTTACATTCCTGCTCTGATTAGCAAAAATAGGATTGGGCAACCCCTGGCCTTTAGTTTGAAACTGGGCACCAGTAAAATGTGTGAATGGAGCAGTTTGTCACAATGGGGGTCACCAGCCTCGAAGGAGTTCTCTTAGCCAAGCCTGGCCTACAGTAAAAAGGAAAAAATAAAAAATATATCTATAGGGAGCATATAACACATCCTGGCAGCTTTGGGCAGCTCAGTGCTACTGCTCTGAAGTCCTGGATGCTGTTTGGAATTGTATGTGCATTTTGCATGTTAATACATTGCTTCTGATGTATTCATCTGTGTTGGGAATTTCCCAGCTTTGATCAATGGGTTTGATAGGAAGAACGTTCCCAGAATGGCAAGTTGGTACCAGGGAGAAGTTTGTACTTGGAATTATTCAGAGAAAAGTGGATTTAGGAGTCATGCTTGGCTGCTGAGGTAAACCCTGGTGTGATAGTGTGTTCATCGTCCAGGCCAAACAAGCCCAGCAGTAAATACCAAGTGTGAGGAGTAGCTGGAGTACAGAATTGTGGGGAGATGTGAGTCAGCAAACGATTTGGAAAATAGCACAGAGGAGAGAAAGCATGAGCACTCAAAGAAATGAGTTTTCCCCTCTTGCTCAACGCGCCTGCAGAGAGAGAGGCAAATTCCTCCTTAATCCTTCTGACCTTGAGGTTGCCTACCTTTAGCTGACGAGCCCACATTTTAAAGTGGGTGACAGCACTGGGATTGATGAACTGGTGCTAATGAGGGAGCTCGGGGTCAAACAGCACAGAGTTTATCCCACAAACCTGCAACAAGTGCAGGTAAGGCCACAGCTCCACTGGCACTAGGAAAAAGGGGTGGCAGTGCTGGGGTCAGGTCAAGTCCCGCGGTCTCTGTGCTGGAGCCTGGCTGGAACTGGTCCCTGGGAAATGATCCTGTCATTTGGCTTTGCTTTCAAAGCCCAGAACTCCAGGAGAATTTTTAACTGGGTTTGTTTTCAGTGATCTGATCAATGCGAACCAGCCCCTCAGAGCGGGAGGGGACATCGTTCCTGTGATTACATCAGCAGGGACACCGTGGGTGTGAGGTGCTGTCCCCAGGGCTGTGGGGCCCAGCCTGTGTCCCATCCGCAGGCTGGGATGTGCTTCCATGGGAGCACTTCGGCTTGCCCCGTGTCTGTCCCTTCCTTCTGGACATGCTGAGACAGAGCTTTAGTGCAGACTCGGCCGTTTGCAACAGGAGCAGTGACCGAGGGACAGGGATGATGGCACAGACGTGCCCCTGAGCTCTGCAGTCCCCGTCCATTGGGCTGTGGCACTCACCACAGTGTCCTCTGTGGTTTTTGTGGCGTGAAGGAGCAAAGAAGGAGAAAGTGGATAAAGGTGAGTGCAGCTTTCCTGGCCCGTGTGTTGTCCTGGAGGTGCTGACAGGCTGTGAGGGGATGGGCACCGTGCCCATCCCGATGGCGGAGGTTCAGGAGCAGCCGTGGGTTGTATGGGGCAAAGGCAGCGGTCGGACCCTCACAGAATCCCAGGATGGGTCAGGCTGGAAGGGACCACAGAGGGTCACCAGGTCCCAGCTCCCTGCTGCAGCAGGGCCATCCCAGATCACAGAGCACAGGATTGCAACCGGATCGGTCTGGAATCTCCAGTGAGGGACACTCCACACCCTCTCTGGACAATCTGCTCCAGTGCACAGGAATGTTTCGCCTCATGTTCAGATGCATCTTCCCGGGCATGAGTTCCTGCCTCTTCCTCTTGTGCCATTGCCTGAGCACCACCGAGCACAGCCTGATCCATCTTCTCAGCACCCCTTTTTAGACTTTTATACCTGGGATTTTTTTTATATTTGTATTTTAGACCTTCCCCAGACGAGCAGCCGTGTGCTGCTCCCTGCCCTCCGTGCGCCCTTTGCGCGGCTGCGGGAGGGGGGACACGAGGGACAGCGCGGTCCCGCCGGAGCGGGTGCGGGAGCCGGGGAAGGAGGGAGGGAGGGGACGGAGGGAGGAAGGAAGGAGGCACCTGCGGAGGAGGAGCCGGGGAGGGGCTTGGCAGAGCCGCAGAGCTGCGAGCGCCCGGCGCATCCCGCGGATCCCGGCGGAGCCGAGCGCAGCTCGGCGCGGAGCGGCGCGGGGACCCGGCCGGGAGCAGGGCCAGGTGAGGCAGCGGCAGCTCGGGGTACCCGGCCGGGACTCGGAGACGGGGTGGAGGTGTCTGCGCCACTTGTTGCTTAGTAACTTGCCAGGTATTTAGTGTGCGTGGGGAATGAGCGGCTTTGGATGAGGATTCTTCTTTCCTGGTGGTGGTGATGCGTCAGGAAAGAGGTGCTTGGTACATACTTTACACTGGATATTGGGAAGAAATATCTCCCTGTGAGGGTGGGCAGGCCCTGGCACAGGTGCCCAGAGAAGCTGTGGCTGCCCCTGGAGCCCTGGCAGTGTCCAAGGCCAGGCTGGACAGGGTTTGGAGCAGCCTGGGATAGTGGAAGGTGTCCCTGTCCATGACAGGGAGTGGAATGAGGTGAGCTTTAAAGTCAATTCAAAGCCAAACCATTCCATGATTTTATGGTATTTAACACCCCCTGGTTGAGCCTAGGGGTGCTGGGCTGTGCTGGGGTGTCCTGCCCAGGACACTGCCCGGAGCAGAGCCAGTCCCACACGGGGGTGATGCTAGTGGGGTGCTCAGATGCCTCCCTGCCTGGGATCGTGTTATCAGCCAGGTAAAACATACCTGGTGTCAGTAATTCCTGTCTCATCCCTGGCTAGTGGCTACAGACCTGTGCTTCTGCAGTGGGAGAAGATCCTCAGGGATCTGTGCCCTTGGGCAGGTTCCCTGGCTTAGTGACCAAATGCCAATTAAATTTACACACTTATCCCTCTCCCCCTCCTTGTTAATTGTTGTACTTGTGTTTCCCTCTAACTAATCTCTGCCTTGAGGTTTCTGTTGCACCTTGCTCCACACTGGATCCATAGTTGTAAACTGTTTTATTGGATTTGCTCTCGGGTCGTGGGTGTGTAGCAAACCTGAGGTGTTAAAGGGAGCCTCTTTCATGTCCAGGATCATTTGTGTGAGGATTCCCACCCAGATTCGAGCCTGCAGGCTCCCTCCACCCCAGCTGTGGTCCTGGGGCTGCAGGGCTGGAGTTCAATGCCTCCCTCTCAGATTTATACCTCCCTCCCAAAGAGGCAGCTGACAGATGGGAATGTCTACAATTTAAATTTCAATAGATTTTTGCATACCACTTTATCTTTTTGTCTTCCCTCCCTCCCTCCCCAGACTGGCACATTCCTAAGCATTAATATTATTGATTCTGTTGTTCAGGAGAAAAGGGCTTCCTATTTAAAACTGCCAGCCCTTTGTTTGCAGGAGCCCTGGGGCAGGGAATGCACACTCTGGAAAATGAAATTCCCAGGGAGAGATGTTACTGTGATCACAGTAGACACTTTGCAAGTAGCCATGGCTCGTCTGTTCATATTTGTTCAGAAAACCTCCTAAAAGCTAGAGCCCATTTTAAGGGCTAAATGCCCTGCAGGATCTGATTATTTGTGACAGAGAAGACAGGAGGCCTTCCCTTTCCACTCTTCCCCGACCTCCTTTGTTCTGGGCACCACACAAGCATGATAAAAGAGGCTCATTTGAAATCGAAGCCCTGCATTGGGAAGTGAAAGGAAAAGAATATAAAGTAGGCAAAACAATACATTATCTGCATTCCTAAGTCTTAAAAAGCAGATTTAATTCACCTCAAATCCCCAAACTATTAGGTCCAATTTTCACTTTCAGTGAAGTTTTTTATGCTTCTTTAGCTGTATAAGGAGGATGTATGTGAAAATGTAGTTTTTATCCACTTTTAGTTATTGTATCCTTCTTGTGCTGTATAAAGTGACTAATGGGAGTCAAAATTGTGGCCATGGTCTCTGCCATGTATTTTTTCTTATTTCCACTCCGACTGAGTGGAAATTTTATTTCCAAAGGCAGAATCGTCTCGGGGCTTAATGGCTAAAGTATGAACAGTTTAGGAAGTCGGGGCTGTAAACAGAGGAAGAACCAGAGCAGTATCAATCTGGGAAGGGTTGGTCACTGAGTTTGGAAGTAACTGGTCTGGGCTGTAAACACTTGCCCTCGGGCTAGTGAAAATGAGAGAGGCAGCTTTTGGGAAGGGACTGGGAGAGCAGCAGGGGTGTTAACCTGTCTTACTGGGAGCACCACATACCTCAGGAGAGTCTGTACCCAAGGACTGAGGCAAAGGCTGTGCCCTGTAGATTAGGAACAGTGAGGCAGTGTGTCTTGACCTGGGCCTCCTCCTGCTTCCAGAGGGATCACTCCTGCCCCTTCCCCATGGAATCAAAAGGGTTTGTTCCTTCCCAGTGCCTCCCAAGGCCGTGCGTAAGAGCAAACACCCTCTCGCTGTGGGATCAGGCTCCATCTGCCAAACTCCTCATTATTCCACTTGTGCTGGTTGTTGATTCCTGTCAGATCCTCTTCCATCGCTTGCCTCCTCTCACCGGGCTGGGCTGGAGGAGCTTGGTGCCGCCGTCACTCCGGTGATCCCGGCCCGGCTGATGCCACACGCGTGTTGGAATGGCTTGGGAAGGCTCTGGGCAGCCTGCCCGTGTCCAAAGTGCTTGCGGTGATGCAGGGTCAGCTTGGGTTACTGTCAAGTTTTTGGAAGATCTCCTGCAGTGCTGCTGCCACTTCCAGGAGTCGTGTGGGCGAGGCTCGGCTGAGCTGCAGCTCCACAGGGCTGGTGGGAAGCATTTTAATCAGGGAAGGAGCTGCATGGAGCACAGCTAGGGTGGGACCGAGGCAGGGCAAAGGTACTTGGCCTTCAAGTGAGTGTGAGTTTGGGAACAGGTCAGCTCTTGACTTCTCTGAGGCTGTGACTGGTGGAGCCAGGACAAAAAATATTTGGTTTAGATTGTCTTAAAGGGAGGTTGAGGTTGGCCATTAGGCAATTCCATCTGTATGGATAGCTAGCAGCTCCAGTCAGCTCCAACAGGGAGTGTGTGGCATTGCCATCACTGTCTCCCTGTGGATCACATTCCTGTTGGTGATGTCTGCTGAGTGGGAGAAGCTTCTGGCAGAGATAAACCTACTCTGGTGTCACCTAATGCCGAGGTGACATCTTGCTTCTTGAGTGTTCTTCCATTTCTCCCTGATTTGCAAGTGTCTGGAGCATTATCCAGCACAGGGCCCTGCTTGCTGATGTTGATGCTTACCCTGGTCATCCGTAATGCTGCTGCCCCACTTGAGGTTCCAGAAATTCCTTTAACCAATAAGACCCTTCAGGGGCCACATCAGAACAATCTTTGGGGTTCTGAAATTTGGTTTCATCTCAAACTGTGCAAATCGTTTATCAGAGATACTCTTAGATTACAGTGTCACTTTCTCTTCAGTGGGAATGTAGGGTTGCACAGAGGCACATTTTGGTGTCAGTCTTGTATCTTTGGGTGTGGTGTGAGCTTGGGCATGCGAGGTCAAACAATCCTGACATCCCAAAGTGCACGTGGGTGGGAGGCTGACACCATCTCCCTGACAGGCAAATCTGGTGTTCAGTTGTGCCTGTGATCATTACCTGAGTCAGAGCAGCGTTTCTAAAGGATCCTCAGTCTCCAGGATAGGTGAGATAAGCAAAAGGACTGCATTAAGCGCTGGTAGAACACAGAGATTTAGCTAGAATGAAAGAGAAAAAAGATATTTCAAGTGTCTCTCTGGATATTTTTCTCCTAGCTTCACATTTCCCAGTTTGTTCCCCTTGTCTCCCTGTCCTGCTGCTGGCCCTATGACCTCTTTGTGTCACCTGAGCCACTGACCCCACTGCCATGTGTGCTAAATCTCTATCGGTTTGTTTTCAACTCCCACTCCTTTCCCAGTTTGGGCCTCTAATAACTGGTTTCCTTTGCACTAAAGCCCTATCCATCATTATTTCCTCCCCCATTTACCTGTCCCAGCTTGTCCTTGCTGCATCATCACTGGGACTCTGTCAGTCAGCACTGGTTTTTTTTCCCCCAATACAATTCAAACTTGTTAATGGAATTAATAGATTGACCCTGCTGCCCCTTGAACCTTTGAAACTTCTCTCATGTCTCTGTTAGCCTTTAGGTACATAAATAACTGATTTATATCTCTCTTTATCCTGGCCATGTACCACTGCCCTGGGGCAGGTGTGCTGTCCTTCAGGGATTAATTTGGACATGTCCTGGGGTCTTGTTTGTTCAGGAGGTCGGGTTGTATTGTCTTAGTGCTCCCTTATGGTCTTAGAGTCTGTGCAAAGATCAGTCATGTCTTTAAGCTGGAAAATATCACAGATTTCTTGGTATCAGGCATAGGTCATAAACTTCTGCATCTGGCTAACCTGGTGGCTGTCATTCTTACCCCATTACAAACACTCCAAAAATTTGGCAGAAGAGTATGGGAAGAGGTTTTGCTGTTGTACATTAGCTCCTGGTTCATGTCTGTGTTGTCTCATGGCCATAAAGAAACTTCTCCAGGCAGTTCACACTGTAGATGATGCTGGTGCATCATGACAGACGTGTGATTTCAGTGAAAGGAAAGCAGCCACCGTGCTGTTAGCTGCTGGATGTACAGTGTCCTGTCTCTGGCAGGGGAGCCATTAGACCCAGAGGCCGCAGGAGCTGAAGGAATTGGTAATTGTGAGTTGCCAGCTGGTGGATCTCTGGTGCCAGATGTTCCTGTGCTGACCAAGAGCAGCCAACCTGAGCAAGGGCTGCTGTTGGCAGGGATGGGGAATAGCTGGAGTTGTGCTGAGGTCATTGCACAGACACTGCCCAAAGGATGGCTGCAGGAGCCTGGGCAGATGCAAGACATGCAGCTTCCTTATTACCAGGCTTTGAAAATAAACAGCACCAGCACTTATCAGTGACCTACTTTACTCTCCATGTGTGTGGGGCTCTCGTGGTAGCTGGAAATCTGTCCTTGTTCTTGGCTGGTTCTTGTCTTCACAGTTAATTTGAATGGTTTTTATCAAATGACACTGAAATTAATCACCTTTACCATATTTCTTCACTTCAGAGCCCAGCCTTAACTGATGGCAGCCTGGCAAAAGAGAAATGCTGCAGCATCAGAAAACACACAGCATTTTGATTTTATTTTGCTCTTGTTTATGGCAAACCAGTCACTACACATTTATGAAAGTTATTGGAGATAGAAAGATATTTTTAGACTCTCATATCTATGGAATTTTAAATTATCTCTTGAAAATCTTTATGCCCACTGAGGCAGCCAGGTGTAGAGATTAGTGATATTATTGCTGTGTTGGCTGGTCCTTCTTCAAACCCAGAATCCTGTTCAAGGACTCTGGGACAGTGCTTGGTGGTGCGTGGTTCCACATTCTGCTTGGGGTTTTTAGGGCTGTGTAAATGAGCTTCCAAAATAGACTGTGCTGTGGCAGGAGGGAAGGAGGAAAATATCTTGTTGCTAAGGAACATGACAGAGAACTGGGAGATGTGACTCAGTTCTTGGCTTGGCATCATTCTCCTCGGTGAGATGTGGGTCTGCAGAGCGAGTTTTTCCAAGTGTGAGGGGATGGATATTGAGTATATTGGCTGATGTTTTCAGGAGGGGTCGGGATAACTGGTGCTGTGTGGGGACCCAGCTTATCTTGCTCCACTCTCATCCTTCAATGTGATCCTGCTTGTGCAGAATCAGGAGCGCAGGAAATGTGTGGCAAAACCAACCCCAGCTTCTCATCTCCTGATTCCTGGTGCTGCTCTTTCTTCAGAAGAGTCTGTTGCTTCTCCTTCTCTCCCTGCAGCAGTTTAATTTTAGAGGGGAATGGCTCTGGAGGGACTAATACCCTGGAAAAATTTTTGCCTGGCTTGCTGTAAATCTCCCTTCAGAGAGGATGGATTTCACTTTTGTTTTGTAATGCCTTTCTTTGCGACATTCCCACACCTTTTTCCACCTTTGATTTTGTGCCTGCCAGTGCAGTTCGTTCATGGCTGTGCAGCTCTGCAGCCACACGTGTTGTTGTTGCTGTGGTCTGAGCACCAGGCTCCCCTCGCAGCAGGGGCCAGCTGGGTGCTGTGACCTGTAAAATCCCTGGGAATAACAGAAACAAACAGGCTGCCCGTGTGCGGGGAATGTGGGTCAGCAAACACCCTCCAAGATTTTACTCTTGGAGTCAAAGCTCACTAACCCTGCATCAGAAAATGTGCTGCTGTGACCCTGGGAAGGGGATTTTGTCAAACCCTAAATATTAGTGCTACCACCAGGGAATGGGCCAGGTGCTCTTTGTGGAGCAGGGGCTTGTTTTGCCTTGGCAAAGGCTAATGTGGCTGCAGGGAACAGGCAAAGGGCTTGGGAGACAGGCTGGGAGTTTGGGAGGGTGTCCTAAGAGGAAGCTGCCATTGCCCTGGATGGGGTTTGGAGCAACCTGGTCTCTAGTGCAAGGTTGCATGGCAGGAGTTTGGAACAAGATGAGCTTTAAGGTCCCTTCCAACCCAAACCATTGTGGGATTCTGTGTTTAAAGTCTGTTGCTGGGCCACCATTTGCCTGGATGTCCCCTGGCCTTTGGGAAGAGGCAGGATGGGTCAGCTGGGGGATGCTGTCTTGTTGCAGGGTTGCCTTGAACCTTTTGTTCTCGAAGCTTTGCATCATGGGCTTTCTCTTGCTGAGCAGAACAAATCTGGGGACACAGTAAGGCTGTGTTTGTTTGTTAAAAGGTTTCTTCCTGTTTGGTCTCCATAATCCAAAGCCAAGGAATCAGAAGGAGCCAGTGCTCTTTTCTATCCTACCTGTCCTTCTGTTGGCAGCACTTTGGGCAATTGTAATTAAATACTGCAGTGGTCTTGGGAATGGTTTTATGGCCACACATCACTCTTGCAGTTTGGGCTGAGCCCACGTGGTGTTGTTGGACTGTGCTGTGAATCCCAAATAACTGCATCCCTAACGAATCCATGGGGCACAGGAGGGCTCAGGACCAGGAGGAGCAGATCGGTTCTGGGCTGTCTCACCTGAGCTGGCCCAGCTCTGCCCTAAGAGCATCAGGGGCAGCAGATTATTCCATGGTGGTGGCTCAGCTCAGCCTCAGGGAGCAGTGTGGGGACACCCAGCAGTGCCACATGGGCTGAGTTCATGCTGTGGGGACACCCAGCAGTGTGTTTGTGGTCTGGGGAAACCCAGCAGTGCTACATGGGCTGAGTTCGTGGTCTGGGGACACTAAGCAGTGCCACAAGGGCTGAGTTGATGGTGTGGGGACACCCAGCAGTGCCACATGGGCTGAGCTCAGGGGAGGGCTAAGGAGTCCTCAGTGTATCCCAAGGGATCCCTGTGGGCTTGCAGCAGTTCCTGAAGTGAGGCAGTAGGATGAGTTGTGCTGCCCAAGAGCATGAAGCTGCTTGGAGAGTTGATGGCTGGCACAGCTCTCCAGTAAAGCTGCACAACGCATGTCCTGAAGGGCCTGAGGGGTAAGGAGCCCTGCTTTTAATGAAGTAATTGTTATTTAATAGCTTTCACCAGCGTCAGGGGGATTTGGGCCCTCACTTGCAGCACCGGAGCTGGTGGTGTAACAACAACTGCACTGCCTGATCCATAAATGCTCCTCGGGGAGGTGCTGGGCAGCTTCCCAGAGCCACAATGAACTACCTGGCACAAGGATTCCTTTTCCTTCCCCCACTTCTTACCATGTAAAGGCTTTGGCCAGCACAGCTATGACAGCAAAGGGGGGCAGATTTTTTTCTTGCTCCTAATTGATACATTTGTGCCATTAAAACTTCAGAAGTGGTTCAGCCTCAGGTGAGGTTTCTCAGTTGGGTTTCGTTTGGGGATTTTTTGCAGCCAGGCTCACTCCACTGGATGGAGAATTTCTCTTTGCTTCTCAGGCCAGGATATTAAGCCAAATCTGACTTTCTGAGGAAAAGCAGCCCCTGCTCCTTCTAGGAAACTCTTCATTTCATGGTAAACAATGTGTTTTATAGTGGTTAAGCCTGAGGTGGAAAGTAATATGGATAAGTGTTGGATTTTTGTTTCATTTGGTTTGGCTTTCAGTTGGTAACTCAGAGCACAGCAACCACTTAAAATTGTCTGTTAGTAATGCTGGTTCCCAAATTTATTTCTGTGAACACCTCATGTGGAGACCTAAGCTGTGAGTGGATCAGAGCTATCATGTCCCTGAATTTTTAGTGGGACAACAGTGGTAGGAAAGGGTGAATTTGTTTTATCCACATCTGCTTAGTTTGTAACACTTGTAGATTTGTTTCTGGTGTAAACCCTGTGCCTTGATTCCCCGTTTTGCAGCAGTCACCAGTTCTGGGTGCAGAGCAGCTGTTGGTGCTGCAGCAGGACAGCACTGCTGGCTGCTGCTGTCACTGTCACCTGTGGGGCAGCAAAGCTTTGGGATGGGTGTTTTGGGGCAGAAAATATGGATTCTGCAGCATTCCTGGCAGCTCTTAGCATTGGTGCTGATCCACAGCCTGGGATTCACCTAAACCAGAATGCAGCAGGAGTGAATCCCTCGGGATGCATTGCTGGCCCGAGAGTCAGTGATGCCTGGGCACTGGGAAGCAGGATGGGAGATCTCACCTTTGCTGCTGCTGCAGGGGGCAGCTCCCACAGCTCAGGAGCAGAGCTCATCGCTCTCAGACACCTACCTGCTTTTGTTCTCTTTAATAACCTGTCAGCAGGGAGATGACTGCTTGGATTTTCTTGCTGTTCTCTTGTTCTCCCCCACCCAGCAGAAGCCCGAGTGAATCATTGCTGCGTGGGTACAGCCCTCGGAGCTGAGTTCAGCCTGGGAGAGGCTCTGCAGAGCATGCAGTGATCCAGGATGAGCAGAGCAGGCTCTGGGTGACCAGGGAGCCGTGCAAACGCTTCCACAGGCTGAAGACAAGGGAATTTCTGGTGGCTGAACCTGCCCTCACAGAGTCCTTGGCTGCTGCACCACTTCTCTGTGGCAGGGAGTTTGCAGGATTCTGCTTAATGGTGCAGAAAACAGGACAATTATTTTAACCTGCACTGAGTGGCTTAAAGGCAGAGCAGATTTATTGTGTTTTAAAAACTCAGGTCACTTTTCTGCTCAGTGATGCCAGTACCAAGCCAAGTACTCAATGATGCCAGTACCAAGTACATCTCTGGACCATGGAAGTGCATCCGTTGCAGTTTTTTTCTGGTTTAAGTGCTGAGGTGGCACCCAAAAGTCACTTGTTGATCTGCATTCGTAGTAGAATTTCTTCAGGACTAGAATTGGATGCATTGTTCTCCATTTAAAATCCATTCTCTGATGGGCTCGGTTTTTTTTAAGTCAAGCAAGGTACATGGTATACAGAGTGTGTGAAATGATTCAAATGAATGCACACATAATGGTTGCTTTATTTGGATTAGTAGGTGCTCTGTTTGCCTGTTGTAAAAGCATCTGTCTCGGGTCTCTCACCCCCAGTGGTGTTATCACAGCAGCCTGAGGGTGCTAACCTTGGAAATTCCACATGAGTCAGGATGAGCGTGTCTCCATTTATCCTTGCGCTGGGCTGATAGGAAGTGATAAATGAGCCCTCACTTTCCTGTGATGATGGATACAACCAAACCCCATCCTAACTTTGTTTGGCATGTTAGCACAATCTGTTCCTTTATTGCATGCAGTTAAAAAACCCCATCAAACTGCAAGCACTCCTTTAATTAAAGCCCCCACAACCACAGTTTGTCATGCTCAAGGCTCCTGTGGTTGTTAAATGATTTGGGTTTGGTTGCTGAGCATGCAGATGAGGGGTTTGGTGCAGATTTTAGGATTTCACGTATTCAGGTGGTGCTGCTAAAGGGGACTTTGTGCAGAAGGAGAAGTTTGCTTTCCTCACATCAGTACAAATTTGTTAAGGTCAGTGGAATCAGGTTTATTATATATATAAATGTATCAGGTTTATTTTATATATCAATAGAGGGACTGTGTTAATGTCTGGTAAAATGGGAGGAGAAATACTCAGCTGTGTGAAGGGATTAAAGCATCCTGGAGCATTGTGTGGTAAAACCATGATCTTGGGACAAGGTTTTCCATGTTCCCTGGTTGAAGAATCCCTGAGTGAAGCAGTGCTCATCCATCTCTGCTTTGCTGAGTCCCAGTTTCAGGGCTGCTCTCTGTATTTCACATTTCATTCGGCAGCAGAGGTGACACTGAAAGGATGGACCTTTGTCCCCAGGGGTCCTCACTGCTTTGTAAGGTGTTACTCTGCTGATATTTGATTGCAGCATTTGTAGGTTTAATGCAGGTGGAATATATGGTTGTTGTCTTTGCTGCCTGGGATGAGAGGGAGCAGGGGAGGGCCATTGCTGCTGCTGCAGGAGCCTTTACAACCTCCCGAGCTGCAAAGGCTTCCTCACAAAGCAGAGCCCTTTGTACCCAGCGGTTTGTTCCCTTCAATAGAGCTCTTCTGTTGAATTAAACTGCTTTTAAATCGTGTACACAATGGCACTTTTGTTGGGGAGGCTCCGAGGGCCTCTGGAGGAACATTGACATTCCAGGGCATTGTTCTGCTCCCATTCAACCGGGGCCTGGCTTCTCCTCCCCAGGCCAGGTCATTGCTGTCACCCACTGCTCTCCTTTGCCTTCCATTGGGATTCAGCTCCTGAGCCGGTGGTTTTAGCAGAGGGACCAGGGTCTCCCCAGCACAGCCCAGAGAGACGAGAAGGAGGTTGGAGGGTGGCTGGTGAGCCACATCTTCCTCTCTTTGAAGGCTACTTGTGTTCATTCTGGAGGGAATAAACTGCACCTCTTCAATCAGCTGCCTCAGTTATCTGTTCAATGGGCTGCATAGTGGAGTCCCTGTGCCTGGAGGTGTCCAGGGGACACCTGCATGTGGCGCTCAGTGCTCTGGGCAGGGTGACAAGGTGGGGATTGGGCACAGGTTGAAGTCAATGGTCTTGGAGGGCTTTTCGAGCCTCAGTGACTCTGTGGTTTTATTTTGTGATGGCTTGAGAAGATCAAGGAGTTGCTGAGGCCCCGAGGTGGTGCTTGTGCAGGTGCAGTGAAGCCCAGGTGTGCTGGGAGGGCAGGTTGGGCTCTGAGCGAGCTACACCTGCTCAGCCTCAGAGATTATAGTCAGCCCTTTGTTTTGGAGGGGCCCCAGCCCAGAACCAGGGCCAGTCACAAAGCTTTATTTCTGCCTGTAAGGTTACACACTGGTTTGCACAGGAGATTACCAGATTTCTCAGCTGAGCCTTGTTCCCTTTTCCAGAGATGAAATTGCTCCTCCCAGGTGCTGCCCACAGTCAGCCCTTCAGGTCTCTCCCTCCTGAAGCTGCTCTGCACAGAAATGTGTCTTTGTGTTCAGTTCTTCCCATTCCAGCTGGCTCCTGGTAGCTCTGCACTAGCCAAGGGTCGGAAAAAAAGCCAAGTTCTCTGTTTTGTGTCGAACCTTGGAAAATCCATTCCTGTAAATAATTGATATTAATGTTACTACAGTTCTTATGTGCTCTGTAGAACGAGTTCTACTCAGTGGTTGCCAGATCTGGAATGAAGTGCTTGTTTTGTTGTCTTGTGCAGTGTCAAAGAAGCACGGGAAGCTCATCACCTTCCTCCGGACATTCATGAAGTCGCGCCCAACGAAACAGAAACTGAAACAGCGGGGGATCCTCAAGGAAAGGGTGTTTGGCTGTGACCTGGGGGAGCACCTGCTCAACTCTGGCCATGACGGTAAGAAACAACCTGTTCCCGAGTTCTCTGTTGGGAATTTGTCAGGGTGGTTGTGGCTGTTCAGGGTTCGTGCTGGGGGACAAATGTGTGACACAAATCGGTGGCTGAAAGTGAAACTGAGGCTAATGAGAAGCAAACATCGTGCTTTAACATAGGAATTATCATGGTTTGATGTGGAAGCAGTAGGTGGCTGAAATTCCTGCAGATGGGTTTCCAACCTCTTCAACTCTTTAAATAAATCCTCTTTTTCCAGGAAAATAAGGTTTCTTTGTATGTCAGTGTCAGTGATTAATTAACAGGCATGTTAAACCCCTACATTTCTGTAACTCAGGACCTTTGATTCTAGCACAATTTGCAGTGTAAATCCTTCATCTGTCTTTTCCTTGGATTTCCCAGAATTTACAGGAATTACCTGGATATTGTGTTTCCTCACAGCTTATGTTTCCTCTCTGTTCATTTTGTCTCTCTTCTGGATCCTTTTTCCCTCCCCACCAGCAGTTCAGGGAGGCAGAGGAGAAAACCTCTCCATTCCAAGAAAAAAATAACACAATTGTTACCACTCTTCCTGGGATGAACTTGGATTTCACAGGCTCTTTTCTGTCCTTTCCCTGTGCCATCTCCAGCCCAGGTTCCTGCAGTGCCGAGCAGCAGCCAGAGCACTGGGATGCTGTTCCAGGTCCCCAGCCGTGGCTGTTCCCTTTGGGAGCCCACACCGAGGGCTATTTGGGAAGGCAGCCTGGAGCAGCGATGGGTTGCTGGTGGTTTGCCTGGGAGTTAAGGCCATCAGGAAAGCAGTGATGGGATCTGTTGGGTGGCTTTGCAGCAGATCCCTTGTGCTAGAGTTGTCCATCTGATGTCTCCCAGCTTTTGTGTGCAGGCAGAGGGAGAAGTGACAGGATGTATGGGGCAGGGAAGGAGTTTCTCTGTTGTTTTCAGTGGTGATTCAGACTCCTTGTTCATCCAAGTGCCTTTTGGAAAAGGCCTGGCAAAGGGCAGGGAGCCATTTCTTGCTCTTTTTCCAGCTAATTTGGTTGGTAACAGTGATGTGCACTCCCTTGCCTGACATGAAAGTGTTTCACTACCAGCTGGTGCAGGGTATGTGCTTGTCCTTATGGAATCAGGACTGTGGCAAGGCTTGTCTGCTTAATTAAAACCAGTAGAGATCTTTATTGGGGCTTGAAAAGCACCAGAGATAGTTTGGAGTCAGGAACAGACAGTGACCCACGTGGAACTGCATCAGGAGTAGGTAATGCACAGTGCTGGTGGCTCTGGTTTGATGTGCCTGCTGTGAGAGCACTCTCAGTGGGCAAGAGCTGTGCCAGCACAGTGAGCTCATTAATGGGAAGGAGAAAATTCCCTTTCATCCCTGGCCCTCCTTTCTGTTTCTGTTAGGCACAATTCAGCAATGACCAAAGCTTTTCCCTGCCCTCTCTGCCGACTCCTTCCCCTGGCTTTATGGGGTGGTTTCTTTAGCATTCAAAGACATATCCTGGGCTAAACTAAACTGCTTTAACTCCACTGGGGGTTCTTGTTTGTCAGTCTCGGGGAGCTCTGTCCTTGTCCTGGTTGCTCCCCACCATCCCATACAACAGGGTGACACTGACTGGGCTGTGTTAATGAGGTCCCTCAGCTCAGGAGTTGCCAGTTGCTTTCACCCTTGATTTAATAACTCTTTCCTAACTCCCTGGAGTGAAGCAGATCCATTTGAGTGTTGCCAACAGAGGCATGGCTCCGTTTCCCACAGCAGGATTGTTGTTTTCTGTGTGATTCAGCTCCCTGACCTGTATTGCAAGTGACGTAATCCCCAGGATGGGGCTTGTGGAGATGTTTCTGGGTCCCTGTGAGCTGAGCTCTGGGCATGCACAGCATTTTAAGATTTCCTCCTCCTGTAGCATTACTGTGACTCAATTGTGGAGTCTCTTGCAGTGCTGACCTGCTGAAAGGAGCCTGAGGTGAGTTAGAGTAAAGAAGCTCCTTCTCATAATCAGAACATCAAGTACTTTTTCCAGGTGCTCAGAGCATGCTCTGGCTGAAGTCTGTGTGTGTTACCTGCTGGTGATACTTTGGGATCACAACCTGGAACATTTGAAGAACAAAAAGAACCCAATACATTCATTGATTTAAGCGCAGGTTAGTTTTGTTGCATCAATGTCCAATCTCCAAAAATATTTATCAGGGTTGAAGGAGCAAATGCCACTGTCCCCAGCCATTGCAGTGAGTGACAAAGCATCATGTGCACCTCAAAAATGCAATATTGAACCAAACTGGCATTATGCTAAGAATTTTCTTAGTTATCAGCTTTGTGAAGCTGACAAATTCTCAAGAATTTTCAGAGAAACAACATGAGCAGTCGAAATTCTGTAGTCATGAATCTCTGAAACTGTGCTCATTTTTAGTGAGCGGGAAGCACAAGGAGAGAATAAAAGGGATAAGGACAAAAACTACAATAAGTGTAACATTTTTTTAATAAACCCTACGCTGAGGCAGCTGGCTCAGATTGCTTAGCCAGGAGAAGAGCGTGTTTGCTGTGTACCCAGAGGGGATTTACTAACACAGAGGAGATGTTTCACCTACTGCAGTACCTTGCCTTTCTGTGGGCTCAGCAAGTAATCCCTCGTTCTGCATCTGCTGAGCCGCTGTCGGAAGGAGGATGAATTTGGCATGGGATGCGCAGGAGGAAAGCGATGCAGGAATGTACCCTGGTTTGCTGTTAGGGAGCAGGAGCCCCATGATGCCATCCTGCAAAGCTTCACACGTGCAGCACACGCTGAGCCCTGACCCAGCAGAGCATTTGTGGTTATCTGGGTGTTTAGGATGGGTCTGTGCCGAGACTGTGCTCTCCCTGCTGGAAGGTGCCTCCCAGGATGGTGGCACAGAACCTGCAGCTCTAAAGAGCAGGAAATACTATGTCTGTGCCTGGGTTTCTCCCTAGGGAAGAGTGTCCGGGGAAGGCGGGAGGAGTGCAGCAGCAGGCTGGTGGTGCTGCTGCCCAGGGGAGAGTGTGGTTTGTCATTTCCCTCCGTGTCCTGGGTAGGTCTGGGCAGGAGCGCTGCGCAGCTACAGTGAGGGAGGTGAGGATTTAACAAGTGTTTACAGTAACAGTACAAGGGATGAGCAGTGCACCCTAAAACCCTCCTGTGTTCCTGGTGATTCATGGTGGGGATTGTGGTATGTGCTGGGCAGTGTCCCGGGGGTTGGGTTTGGTGTGTTTGCTTTTCAGTTCCAGTTTGGTTTGTGCTGACACTGAGCTGGCCAAACAGTGCTGGAGCCCTTCCAGGGTAGGAGTTACACCTCCACGAGGTGCCAAGCAGTCCTTCCCCAAAGGCCTTTGGAGGTGAGGGGAAGGAAGCATTGCTGTCCAGTCTCTTTGGGGAAGTTCTGAGTCATGGGCAGATCACAGGATTTTTTTTCAAAATCATCTGTGCTCCCAGCTGCTTGGGAAAGAGGAAATTGGGAGCCACAAAGCTCCTGGGCATGGGGCTGGGTATGCCTAGGTGTGTTGCTTCCAGTGAAAGTCTCAGCAGGGTGTCCTTTTCTTCTCTCATCACATGTCAGCACTGAATGATGGGCTGGGACCTGCAGGAGTAAAACCAGATTTGATATGAGGGATTTTGGACTTCTCTGTTGGCAGAGCCTGTGGTAATGCTCCCTTCAAGTATGTTGGTTTGCACAATATTTCTTCAGTCAGCTCCAGACACCCTGTAGAGCCTGCCTGAAGAGTCCTGTCTGCATCCCATCCAGTGCCTTACTCATCTCTTGGCTCCTGCTGGGCTTGGGATACTTCCCTGCCAGGGAAGCGTCACTTGGCAGCAGACCAGGCTCAGCAGGGAGTTGCTGGTTCTCCATCACCTTCAGAAATGCTCCCACTTAGGTTGGTGCCGTTGTCACCTGCTTTGCTGCTTTGTTTTACAGAATCACAGGGTATTCCAAGTTGGGAGGGACCATAAGGATCATCTGGTCCAGCTCCTGGCCCAGCACAGACACCCCAACAACCCCACCCTGAGAGCGTTGTCCAAACACTCCTGGAGCTCTGGCAGCCTTGAGGCTGTGCCCATCCCTTGGGGAGCCTGTTCAGTGCCCCACCACCCTCTGGGGGAAGAACCTTTTCCTGGTCTCCAACCTAAACCTCCTCTGACACAGCTCCAGCCATTCCCTGTGTCCTGTCACATGTTTATGGAGCTACGAGATACAGCAAATCCACCCTGATCCCTCGCTTCTGAAGAGTTCTTGTTCTTATTTGCTTTGTAGGCAGAGATTCTTTTTTTTCCCCCAAGTTTTTCTCTCCTGAAGGAAACTAAATGGAACTTAAATTTAGCCTGACCCCAATTAGTTAGATTGTGCCTGCAGAGGATGTTTGTGGAGTGTGGGAGCTGGTAGAGTGCTGCATTGCAGCAGCTGCGCCATGCCCTGGTTCCTGCCTCGGAATGCTTGGTTGGGGAGCTCCCCACAGCTCCTGGGGGTGTGGCATGGGTGGGAGTGAGGGGGAGCGTGGTGCTGGGCTGCAGGAGAGGCAGGGGTCGGGGAGCTGGGCACATTCGTGTTGAGGAGGGACCAGGGGTCAGATGGAGCCACAATGCCCACGGGGAGCCCAGGCAGGGCTGGGACTGCTCTGGCTGGTGGGATGGGTCAGCACAGGCCAGGGTGGGTCAGCACAGGCCAGGGTGGGTCAGCACCCACCAGGAAGGGTCAGCACCTACCAGGGTGGGTCAGAGCACACCAGGGTGGGTCAGAACACACCAGGGAAGAGCCACTTTGCTGTTCTGGGAGTGAGGGACTCCTGAGCTGCAGCACTTGAAGAGTTACTTTACAATGTACTTTGTGTTCAAGTACTGCTGGGCATCCTGTGCTGGGATTGCTTGGACTGCAGAGTGTGGGGATACCATTCATTCTGCCAAGCCCAAAGTGTTCCTGTCACCTGTCACTAGTTGGGAATGACCCTTTCTCCCTTAGCAGTTGGACTGAAGCATAGGCCAGCCCTGTGGTCCCCCAGTGAGGTGGTGTCAAGGATTCATCTCCAGAGATAATCCATCGTACAGTCAGCTGTATGCACAGAGGATTTTGTAGGCTAAAGGCAAATGACATTTTTTGTACCTCTTTGTGCCTTTGTCACATCCATACATCATCGGCTTCCATCACTGGAAAAGGCACATTCACAAATGGAATTTTTAGTTGAGAAGTTTCCCATAGTGAAGGATCTATGGATGATTTTTTCATTTTTATAAAATACCCATGCTGTGTGGTCAGCAGGAAGAGGCATTGACTTGCTGCTGAAGATGTAAATGCCTGCAAAAGACAGAGTTCACTAACACACCTGATTTTCCTCTTTGTGCTTCCTGTTCTTCCAGTTCTCCACATCCAGAATTAATTTGGACAGGTGGGTACAATTAAAGAAAAAATAAATTGGAAGAGAATGGCAGAAAATACCAGATAGGGCATCTCTATGCCTTTATATACTGCACAGGAGCAGCAAGGATTTGTCAGGGATGGTTTTATTCTCCTGTGCTGGTTCCAATGCTCTTCAGAAAGGTCTGTAGCAGCACTTTGGGGTTTCTGGTGATATCAGGGCTTGTTTGGGGTCCTCTGAAGTTACCATCCCTTGGAGCCATCCCCTCCCTGCAGCTGGGTGAAGTATTTGCCTCTGATGGTAATTGATGGCGGATTTGGGTATAGGGAGAACTGTTACCAGAACAGAGAAACACAAGGAATGAGGTCTTGGGAGCCTCTTGGCTGGCATCTCTGAAAGCCTGGTTTCCCTTAGATCAAGCACAGGTTTGGCAATCTGTGTCACCCCTTTGGCTCCTGGTATTGATGTGAGAATTTTTACCAGCTCAGAATTGTCATTATAATAAAAGTCTGCCTGGCTAGCTTGGAATCTTTGCCATCCTGAAGGAAGCCTTGATTGGGAATTCAGAACAACTGAGTCTTACAGATTTAGAAATTTCAGTTTTTCTTGCTGTTTTTACTCCAAGAGTGTAAATGTAACCAGTTCCCACTCCCTCTTATTGCCGTTTCCCTGTCCATAGCAGGGGTGGGACTGAGGGAGTTTAAGGTCCCTTACAACCCAGACCTTTCTGGGATTCCATGATCTGATGACCCACGTGAAATCCCTGCTCTTGATGTCCTGGCTTTGCTCCAAGATCTTCTCTTCAGAAAGATTTTGGAACATTTGCAGGGCTTCCACCTGAAATAGATCCTCCTCAGTTTTTACCTGCAGCTCCTGTGGCAGCTCAGCAGCCTAGCCTGTGATTCCCAGGTATGTTTGGAATTGTTATGCCTTGAATGCTGGCAGCCACATCAATGGGTTTGTTCAGGTAATAACAATTTGTTCCTGTACAAAGGTTTATTGAAGTGTTGGTTGTGTGTGACGTGTATTTGACATTTCCCTCAGAATGGTGACATGGGCCACAGCCGTTCCAGCAGGGTGAGGGAATGTTGGCTCTTGATGAGTCTGGGGGTTGTGTTAGATGTGCTCACTCTGGGAATGAACCCTTGGGGCATTTTTGTGCTTTCAGTAGGTGTTTGCAGGGTATCGAAGCTGTCAAGTTTGGATGTGAACTGAAAGTTTCGAAGCTCCAAGTAGGTTCAGCTCTGGCATCCTCCTATCCCAGTTTTCCTTCTATTTTTAATCATTTTTATGCCTGAAGCAGTTAGCGATTAGGACATAAATATGAGTTTTGAAGTTTTTGTTTGCAATTCTCTTTTCTGCTGAGACATTTCTTGTGTGACTTTGGCAAGTCCCTTAAAGTAGGATTCATCTTTTTTATACTTGTTATCCAAGCAGATGAGGATGTCTGGAGGGTGATTCACCTTGTCTGCCCTATTACAGGTGTTTTTTTAAAAAGGGGATCCTGACTTCTCCACTGGCACAGCAGGAAAAATAATGCACCCTTACTCATCCAGTAATTTTTGTAGTGCTCTCCTGTATATCTGGGCTTGATAGCTTATATACAGAACTGCAGCTCACAAATCAGGTTTGTGTTTCCTGCCAATGCCACCTAACTAGGGACACTGGAAATCCTCCTGCTCTGCCTCCCTCAGTAGTATTTGTGTATCTATATATAGTCTTCTGCTAGGCAGTGAAGAAACAGTGGCCTGTCTCAGCATTTTCACTTGCACCTGAGTCCCTGATGTGCCCTGTGAACACGCAGTGAAATGAGGGCAGAAAGGTTAGAATGTTGAGTTCTGGGGCAGCAATTCCACAGGGCTGTTGTGGCTTGAGAAGCTCTGAGCTCCCAGGTAATGTTAGCCACCCCTTTCTCTCCATCCTGCTGTCCTGGCAGTCCCTTTTTAAATTGAGTTGGCAATATATTGAAACCAGGCAGCTTCAAACATGCTCAAATCAGTGTTCTTTCATTATATTCTGATTTATGGTAATTTTTTATTCAAAATCCATCTCCAAAAGACTGGGGCAGTCAATGGCCACAGCAGTACTCAGAGTCCTGACCCTGATCTGGGAGCTCAAACCCATCTGTCCCACAATTCTGAGGCCTTGGGGAACTCGTTTTTTATCTCTCATTCCAGCTCTAGGCTTGTACAGTCAAACTAATAACCCGTATCTGCCCCCAAGGTGCCATAAGGTAAATTCCTAATACCCAGGAGGTACTTGGGGGATTAGAAGTGGGATATAAATATCAAATAGTATTTATCCAAGTGCCAGCACAAGTTGGCACATGACATCCAGTTGTGAATGTCTGTAGGAATTAAGTAAATTTACCTGTGTGTTCCCCCTGTATTTATTGTGTTGCTTGGTTGGGTTTGCATCCCAAATCTGAACATTTATGATGTTCAATTGTGGCAAGCCAGAGTGTTTTAGGTGCCTGAAGTCCCCCTGGATGTGGCAGTGAGTGTCTCTGCACACCCAGCCTCTTGTGACATCAAAGGCAGATCCAGCAGCCTGGAAAAAAGGGAATAGTTGACCCAAATTGGAGATGAGCAGAGAACTCCCCTTGCTGCAGATGTGTTCTCTGCTGCACAAACTAACTGGACACAAGTTGATACTTTCAAAGGCCAATAGTTTTGAGCTATTTTGGGCAAATTTCCAACGACAACAAGCACTGTTATTGCTTCACCATCTGCCCTCTGAGTTGCTGGAATTTGGGATTATTGGGTACGGGGTCAGCATTACAAAGGGGCTCATGGGATTCTCATGGGAGAATGCCTTGTTTTGGGGGGGACATCCTTGGGATTGCTGAGCAGGGAACACAAGCCTTTGCTGTTAAAAAAGACCCAGATTGTCTCTCCCCTTCTCTCCCACCCTGCAGCTGCAGGAGAAAATTCTTTGTGCCTGAGTGACCCTGTGGACAGCAGGGAGTTGAAAATTAATTTGCATTTCGAAACACTACAGCTGTGGGGGGGAACAAACTTGCAGAAAATATCACAGTCTGTACAGGAATTGCTTGTGCTCCTATCCTGCTGCTCTTAGCAAGGGGAGAAGAGGGGGAAAGGCAACTTTTCCCCCCTCTCAGTTTATTGTAGAGAGTGTAATTGATCTAAACAAAAGGACTCCAGCAACACTGGCCAAGTCTGAGGTGTTAGTAGTGTCTTGTTGGATATTAGGAAAAATTTCCTTCACTGAAGGGGTTGTCAAGCATTGGAACTGCTCGGGCTGTCTAGGGGTTTGGGGTTGTGGCACTTGGAGACATGATTCAGCCTCAGCAGGGCTGGGGGTGCAGCTGGACTCAATCTTAGAGGCTTTTGCAACTTTAATGATTCTGTGATATTTTGTATTTGAAACAGTTAAACCTGAGCCCTGGGACCTGGGTGGGTGCAGCCTGGGGTAGGGATTGGCTGAGCAACATCTCCATCATGGCTAAGGGGCAGTGAAGATCCCCTGCAGCCCTCCCATTCCAGGCTGTCCCGGCACAGCCACTGCAGTGTTGCTGATCTCCCAGGACCTGGCAGACGTGGCTATCGACCTGCCTTGCCTGATGCAGCCCAGGGGGATTTCTGTTCCCCACGCCTGAACTTTGTACTTTGCTTTTCCACAGTCCTGCCTGAGCTGCCATAAAAGACAATTCCAGGCTGAGGAAGCAGAGTCCAGTGCTGATCCCACTGTGAGCCCTGTGTGGATCAGGGATCCAGCTCACGGGTTATGGTCCACTCTGCCATGGTTGCACTTTCCCAAGTGCAAAAGTCACACTCCAGATAAGAACTGTGTGTGTGACCAGGAACTGGGGCAGCTCGAACTTTATACAACTCATCACCACTGTGGCTAATTTAAATGTGGCTCATGGCTTGGAAATGAGGGACAGGGAATTGAAGAATCGTGGAATCCCAGAGTGGCTTGGGTTGGAAGGGACCTCAAATCCCACACAGTCCCCCTCGTTGCCACAGGCAGGGACACCTTCCACTCTCCCAGGCTATTCCAAGCCCTGTCCAACCTGGCCTTGAGCATCTTGAAGGAAGGAAAGTGTCTGGTTGGTCTTGTATTTCTCTTGGTGATTCAAACATGAGGACAGGAATTTAGGAATGAGACAAAAGTTCTGAGAAGAGAGTCTTGTAAAGTTTGATGTTTTTCTGAACGTGCAGGGGCTGGTGGGGTTGGTGTGACTGTGGAATGACACGTGCAGATACAATACTGTGTGAGAGGGAGCTCCTCATGCAACAATAAAGAGAAAATCGTTACCCTCTCTCCTGTGCTGCTTTACACCTTTGTGTAACCTTTACTCTAAGGTGGAGGGAAGAGCTTCAGAAATGAGAAATTTGAAAGTCATGGGCTGAAATATTACAGGGGTTTCACTGTTTCGGTTTTTTTTTTAAGGAAATACTTGGACAGTTTTTTGGAAAATGGCCTTGATGATCTTAGAGGTCTTTTCCAACCTTAATGGTTCAAAACTTGAGTTAAAATAGGAAATTATTGGAGTAAAAACAACTGTATTTCTTCAAGAGGAGATATTCCCTGTTAGGTTTTTACACAATCCTGCATTAATGGCAAGGGAGTTGGGATTTATGTGGCTAATTGCAGATGTGTGGAAGTTGTCAGTCTCAGCCAGGCACAGAATTCGAAGGAAGGGGCTCATCCTGCTGCAGTGGCACCGTTGTGGTATGCTGGGTGTCCTTGGGGTGCCTTTCCCCTGCCCCTGCCTGTCCTTCCCAGCTGTTCCAAAGACAGCCTGAACAACCAGGGGTGGGCTCCTCCACCTGCATTTTATCTGATGGCTGATTGTTCCAATTTCTATCCTGGTGGCTCAAAACAGCCTTTAACCTCCTGTTTCTCAGGTCTGGATTTTCCATGTGCTTCCCAAGTCTGCTGGCACTGGCTGCTGGTTGTCACCTCCACCTCGGGGCAGTTGGTTTTCCATGTTCCTGGAGTTTGAGCTCCCCTGTGGGTTTGCTATGTGTGGAATTCAGTGAGGAGCAGCGTTTTGGATGCTCTGGGCCATTGTCCAGCCCCAAGGCCTGGCCTGTGGGACTCACACCCCACTGCTGTACTTTGGGAAAATGCCAGTGCCAGAGGGGAGCTTGGTGGGAGGCCTTGTGCCCCAGGCTGGACAAAGACTTCTGGTTGCAGTAATGTGCTAATAAAATAAAACACAACATTAGCAAGCCTCCCAAAGCCCAGGGAGAGAACATTACAAAAGATTCAAAAAATAATCCCACCCAACAAGATGATAGGAAAGGAAATGTGCCTGATGTGGGGATGAATCAAAATGTTCTTCAGAATGAAAACCATAAAACTTCTGTTTCCTCTTAAATGGCAGAGAATTAAGCAGTTAACAAGCTCTCGGAGATGCAATAAACCTTTCAAACCAGTTGATAAATGCTCAGGAAGGAGTTGAATGAATTCCTTTGGCTGCTGAGGTGATGAAATGTGCTGGGGTTCCCTTCAGTGAGGCATCCACATTTCCAGCCCTTTGCACTTTGTCTCCTGGAACCAGCTGGTATTGGAGACAGGGGAGGGAAGGAGGGAGAGGTGATGGGTTTTGGAATGGGAGGCATGGGCAGTGCTCCCCTGCAGTGCTGGGTGTTCCCAGGCAGCACCTGGCAGGGGATTTGAGCTGCCAGCAGCTGAGGCAGTGACTTCACTGCAGGGACGTTTTCTGGAGTCGCTGGCTGAAGACTCCATGGCTCAGAAAAGGACTAAAATCACCCTGGGAATCAGTGATTTTTGTTACTTGCCTGGGAATGTGGCACTGGAAAGGGCTGTGTGCTGGGCTGCATAAGCCAGGTACCAGTTCTGGGCTCAGAGGTTCCCTGAGCAGAGGATGGATGGGGCTTCAGGAATGCACTGAGTGTCGCTCTGTGCTCACTCAGTCCCTCCTCCTGCCGTTCCCAAAGCTCCTGGGGGTTGCCAGGAGCCAGGTGCTGACGACCCAGGTGGGCCTTTATGGCTCTTAATGCAAACCACATGTGCCATCCAGTCTGGCTGTTGTAATTGCAGGAAACCATAATAATTAACTGCCATTTGTAGAGCTTTAGTGTTGCTGCTGTTACATCCTGTGAGAGGAAATCTCCCTTGGTTCCCAGGGATGAGGCTGAGGTACCTATCTGGTTCAAATCAGGGTTGTGGTTTGGGATCTAGAAACCGAAATCAGTTCCTGAACAGAGAAGTTCACCTGCAGGGGAGGGATTTCTGCAGCAGATGGATACAAGCACCCGAAAAAGTCACAGTGTGGTGTCAGAAGCTGCTGTAGGTGATGGTGTGGGCACACTTAACATTTGCAAAATCATGTCTTGGCTTGTGCTGTCGTCCTGCCTTTTCCTTCTGAGGGAACAGTCACTGTTCCCTCCATGTGTGGATGTACATGTCTAAAATGGGTATTCAGCCAAAGGGCTGGGGATTCAAAGGGCAGAGGGAGGTTAAACACACACCCAATGGCCACATGTGATCTTTGTTCAAAAATCTGAAAAAATGAAGTCACCATGCCAGCAAAGGGCCCTCAGGTACAATTTTAGCCCTACTTGAATTTCAATCCCTTCTCCAACCGTGCAGAATTCCCCCAAAATATCCGTGGTGCTGGTATGGTATATTTAGCTTAAAGAACAGGTCGTCCTGGTAACCAGACAAGGAAATGCTTGGAACAAGCCTGCTGGGATCTTTTTGGAGTGTATTAATTACTGTGCCCAGTCTCTTCCATGACAAAAGAGGACTTGAGGCAGAGCATTGGTGCTGCAGCCCTTGCCTTCCCCTCAGCTCCCCTTCCCTACTCCACACTGCCACTCGAGGTTTCCTGGTGGGAATGGGGCAGGCACGGAATGTGCTAGTTATTTATCTGCCTCTTGATGTGTTTGCTTTCTGTTTTATTTGCCTGTTTATTTAGTTGCAGCCTGATTTATTTCAATGAGCTCTACTGATTCTAGGGGACCCCTTCACTGGCTGCAGGATGGACCATTAAGGTCTTTGGGATTTGCAGCATTAGCAGATCTTGCCACAACACTTTCAAACTTGGGAAAAGTTCTTTGCCTGATCCTCAAGCATGCAGGAAATGCTGCTCATGGGGGCTCAACCCTGTGCAGGTCACTGGTGAGAGCTCTGGCCCTTTGTAACGGGTGGTGGTGGGACAAACACACGTGGACATCCCACAGGGTCTTGGTGTGTCTGGCAGTCTTGGGTGCTCTTCTCCCACAGGGGACAAACACCACTGACTGTATCAGCACCCAGAGCCTTGTCCTTGTCCTTTGCTGCACGGGATGGAGCTGTGTCACCTCTGCTGCTCTGCACAGCTCACATCTGGGCCCCACTCATCTCCCAATGCTGTAGTGCAGTGCAATGCACACTTCAGCCATTTCTGGCCACTGCTTGAGTAGGATAGAACCCCTTCCCTGTCCACTTCCAGCCTTAAAAACTTTCTTCTTCAAGAGGTGTTGAATTTTTTTGCATAAAGGTTTAAGTGCTGTCCTCCAGAAATATTTTTGAGACACTATGAGAATTCTGGGCCTCGTGTTCCGCCTGCTCAGCTCGTATCTGTCCTTATGGGTGGCTGATGGACGTGTCCCCAGGATGCTCTGGGTGTGTGTTTGGTGGGGACCTGTTGCCTATCCTAGCTCAGATGGCTGAGTGTGTCTGGTTGGTTCCTGAAGCCATCAGTTGTGCTCCTCGGAGCACACTGATGCCAAGGTAACAGAAGGCTTCACCTCCACTGGTTTTCGTTCCCAAAAAAAGCAGCACTTGTTTTCCAAGGCTTTTTGGTTAATGTACAAGGGTTCTGCTCACCCTAAAGTCTGCCCCAACTGAGAAATGGTGAGAGCTGCTGTATATCCCTGGGAATGTGACGCTGGAGCCTGGCTGGGTCAGTTCTGGCTGTCTCTTGGTGCGTTGGAGCATCCCAGGTGCAGGGTCTAATCTGCTGCAGCTGAGCCTGTGATTGACTTGCTGCAGGATTTACAGCTTTCACCCTGTCCTGTGCTCCAGTGTGGAGCAGACGTGCCCTTATCCCGGGATACACCTGCTGATTTCCAGGGAACCATCTGAAATGAGCCTTTCCTCCAGCTGTGAGGGTTTGCTGCAGGCTGGGAAAGCAGCCTTGTGGAGGCTGGGGGGAGCACAGAGCATCCAAGTGCAGCAGCACTTGGGAGCAGTGTCTGGCAGATGGCATTTGCTGTGTCGTGTAAGGGGATTTGCCACATGACCTGCTTGGAATCTGTGTCACGTGGCACATTGATCAGACCTGGCATCTAAAGAACAAATTGAGATTAGCAGAGGAGCTGCTGCAGAAGGGTGGCTGGCAGAGGGATCCATAGGTATCCCAGCTTTTTCCATGAAGATTTGCTGATGCTGACTGGAGCTCCTGTGATCCTGATTTTCTCTGTGTTTGGGGCAGTTTTATCTCCTGTTGTAAATCCAGTGATTTGCTCCTCCTCAGGCTTGCATGGATGGACACACAGCTCTGGCACTGGATGTGCATGAGTCTGGGAAGCCAGCTGGAAGGAATGGGGTGGTGAAGCGGCTGGAATATTAACTTGACACCTAATTATATCCCCTGGGCTGATTTTTCCATTCTGTCATGCCCTGCTCTGTCTGCACTTTCTGTGTGTGTGGGATGTTGTGGATCTCTCCACATCCAGCTGCGCTCCAGCAGTCATGGGGATGAAATTATCAGTTGTAAAAGCTCTCCTGGCCGTGCTGCCAAAAGTAGCATCTCTCTGATGTTTGTATTTCCTTAAATCAAGCAGGATAGGTTAATTTGAAAGATATTATTTGTTCCATTTTACAGCTCTTCTGGAATGGGATTTCACACTGCAATTCCTCTCTCTGTTTGACCAGAATTGGCTTTTTTTGACATGATTCATATCCTAGCATTCCCTTGTTAAAGCAGCAACAGCTCTGACCGCTTTCCACACCAACTCCTGCAGTTAAATTTCCTACAGACTTTCTCCCCTAAGGAGGAACTGAAGCCATGGCCCAGCTGGGAGTAGTTTGTGGCACCTGCCAAGAGCACAGCCTGAAGGAGGCCTTTACTAACCCCCAACTGTTGTTGTTCAGTGCCCCAGGTCCTCAAGAGCTGCACTGAGTTCATTGAGAAGCACGGCATTGTGGATGGGATATATCGGCTGTCCGGGATCGCCTCCAACATCCAGAAACTCCGGTAAGGGCCTGCCTTGGAGCCCCTGGCATGGGCAGGGGCACAGCCTGGGCTTCCACAGGCACATTCATCCTGCGGGAAGCTGTCCTGCAGGATAAAGTGTCAGGATCACTGTGTGTCGTGTTTCATTCCCATTCCCTCTTGCTCTGGGAGCCCTTGGAGCAGCTGCTGTTTCTTCCTGCTGCCTTGGGCTCCTGGCTTACCTGAAGTTGATTGGGAATGTGCAAAGGATATGTGCCTGAATCTGGGGGGTGACATTGCTGTGCTGCACAGGGAAAGGCCAGGAGTGTGTCCTGCTGTTCCCACCACAGCAAACTTGATTCTTTTGTGAGGCTGTTCTCCTCCTGCCATTTGGTGTGAGATGTTCTGCTGTGGAGCAGTGAGAGTGCCGAGTGGATGGGACTCATTCCAGCACCAGTCTTGGGCCCACAGCCTGGCAGAGGCAGCACAGGGCTATTTTCCATAGGCAGAATATCCTTTTTGTACCAGCTATCCCCCAGTTCAGTGAGCAGGTTTGAGCTGGGACAGTGACTCTTCAAACCCTTGGATGGATGGGTTTGTTCTGGTTCAGATTAATCCTGTTTCTCATCCCAGCCAGTCCCATTTTAAAAATCTGGTCCCAAGGCTTTGATGTGCAGGATCCAAAGGCTCCAACTGGAGCTCTGACTGCATAAAACATTTGCCATTGCTTTAGTTACATTGCTTTGTTCCCCATTTTGACTTGTGCTGGACCATCCTTCTAATCTCTGCCCTAGTCCATTTTTCTCTTTGTGTTGCCAAGACTGTTTTCTTCTTCACTGTGTATCAAAGGTGCTTTAAAAATGGTTTTTTAAAATTGTAATGGCATCACACCCTGTTCTAGTGCAGAGAATGTAGTGACAGCCTGTTTTCCAGGTTTCTGAGACGTTCCAAAATCAAAAGGAAGGGAGCACATGGCATAACTTATTGACACTGTCCCTGTTCATGTAAATCATTACAGATTTTGAGTGTTTGATGAGCGTAGGATGTGTCTTGCTGCAGTTCCCAGCAGTATAAACTGGGCATTAGGCTCATTCCATAGCTAGGGCTGGAATATCCTTATAAACGAATCACTGTGCTTAGGTTTCCTGTAGAAGAACTGGATCTCCTGGATTTAGAGGGCTTTTTTTTGGAGAGAAGGTTAGAGAATTTATTCCACATGGGAGATTTCCATGGGACAGAGGTTGGCTCTTCAGTAGGGCAATAGCTGCATTTGTTTGGCAGGTGGGCAAACAGCCACTGTTGGTTTGGGGAGTTGGTCACTGTATTCCTGTATCCTGGCTCTTTTTGAGAACCGTGGAGTTGTGTTCTTTGCCTAACAAAATCTTCCTTTGGGTCAGAAGGAGTGACATGTAGCTCTGGAAACAGCCACTGCTGAGAGAAGGAGGGTTGATTGTAGTGGGGCGTCCCTCTCTTCCCTCCACATTCACTTCTGCAGGGGAACATCTGGCACAGCATGAGCTTTATTCCTAGGAAAAAACACCGGAGTGGGGCAGGATATGGGCAGGGAGTTGGAGCCAGGGCTGAGTGTGTTTGTATGGGGTAGGCTGTTGCCTTCCTGAGCTTTTCTGTGGAGCCAAGCGCAGGAACTGAGTTTCTGCCCCAGATGTGAGCAAGGGGTGAGTCAGAAGGTGCCTCTGGAAGTGGTGTGTGCTGGACACTGAGGGCTGTGGAAAACAGAATTCTTCCTTTGTTCCTGTGCTGTCTTTGGAGTGAGGAAGGGATGGGCTGTTCACCCTGAGGAAGTGGGACCTCTTCTGCCTCTCACCTGGTGGGGTGTGAAAGGCTTCCCACAAGCAGTCCATGTCCAGGGATGACAGAAGCTCGTCCTTATTATGGGAGGGCTCAGTTATAAACACACCTGGTGCCCTGGGCACATTGTGCTCCTCAGGCAGGGTGAGCTCAGGAATTGTGTGACCTTCTGGGCACAACCTCCCAGCTTTGGGTGAGGGATGGGATAGGGACAGGGACATGGCCACCACACCCAGCCCTAGCTGTGGTTGCAGTGCTGACGGGATGAGTCCCCATGGCTGTGAGCAGCCTAAAGTCCCTGGCAGGGACCCTGACGTTTCTCCAGCTCCCAGGGCCTGGCTCACCACACTCATCCCCCCAGAGTGTCCTCCTAATTGGAAACAGCACTCCCCAGCACATACTCCAGCAGCAAGCCAGCCCACAGCCTTCTGAGCTCAGCTTTTATTTCAAAAATTGGTGATGTGGGGTTTTTTCTCTGAAAAAGGGAGTGCTATGGGATTTTCTTCATGTGGTTCCTGGCTGTCTTCTCCCTGTGAGAGGCAGGCTCAGCTCACCAGCTCATCCCCCAGGAATTCCTGCACTCACTGGTTTCCATGTGCTGCCGATGGCACTGCTGCTGGCATGGCTTTATCATTGCCATTTCCAGGCCTTTGAAATGCAGAGGGACAGCAGCTTTCATCATTCCTATGGGCAATCCCAGTCACAGCCCTTGGGAGTTAAACGTCTCCTCGTGGTCTTGGAAGACGTTCTTTGGAGACTTTATGAAAAGCCCTGATGCAGCAAAAGGGATTGCAGCCAATTGCTTGTAAAACTAACTGAAAATGCTTTATTAGAAAAAAAGAAAAGTCTGTTTTCTGGAAAGAGCCTCCACTGGCTGCCCCACAGCCATGGGTCATGTGGCTTTGGTGACTAAGTGTTTATTTTTTCCTGTAAGTCAGGAAAGCCTTGCTGTAATTTGTGCTGGGTTTGATTTCATTCCTCCTCCTCAAACCCCTTTACCCATTTCTCTATTCTCATTGCCAGCCACGAGTTTGACTCTGAGCAGATTCCCGACCTGACCAAGGACATTTACATCCAGGACATCCACTGTGTGGGCTCCCTGTGCAAGCTGTACTTCCGGGAGCTCCCCAACCCCCTACTCACCTACCAGCTCTACGAGAAGTTCTCAGTAAGTATGAGGCAAATGTGGGGCACATCCCCCTTCGGTGGGGCTTCAGCTGTGCTGGTGGAGCAGAGAAATCCTGGAAGTTGGACCTGCCTTCTGCAAACTTCCCTCTCTGTCTGCTCTGCCTCACTTGGGGTTTTTAGAACCATCGGAAGGGTGTATCACCAAAATTCCCTGCCTGACACCATGTGCTGCCCATACTCCAGATTCCATCCTGCCTCTCCAGAAGGTGCTGGCAGTGCCCCTGGGGTCTGAGGGTCCTTTTCTGTGTCCTGTTTAGGTTACTCACAGGTGCCTTTGTGCCTTGTGTCACACTACGTTGGTTCCACTCGTGGGGCCCCAGCAGAAGGTCCCTGGCACAGTTCCCATGCTTTGCAGGAATTCTCCTCTCATTTGCCATTTCCCAGGAATGGGATTAGAAGCAAATGCTGCTCTGAGCTGAATGTCTTCTGCAGGAATTCTCTGTGCCATTAACATGTCCTGGGTCATGATTTACTTGGCCTTTCTTACATGATTCATGTGCTGCTCTGTCTCCAAGACAGACCCCTTGCCCAAGGTGGAGAAGAGCACCTCGCTGCCAGGACTGGCACACTGGGGGTCTGTTTGCAGCTAAATCCTTTCCTGCCTCGTTCCAGGATGCTGTTTCTGCTGCTACAGATGAGGAAAGGCTGGTTAAGATCCATGATGTGATCCAGCAGCTTCCCCCTCCCCACTACAGGTGAGTGCAGCCTTTGGGGTGTTGTGGGCATTTTGTGAGAGGAATTCAATAGTTCAGTTTCCCTCTCAAGACAGCCACGCTGTGCCTCCGCACATTGAAATGGTTATGGCTATAGAAAGTTGATTTATATTTTAATTAGCTCCTTACCAAACACTATACCCTAAAATTGGTCTTCTCTTCCTTGGAAACTCCGTATAGGAGGGAAATAGGAGCTTGTTATGACAGAGTGAGGAAACAGTTTTATTGCGGCGGGGCACAATACCAGTGCTAAGAACACTTTAAAAAAAGTGAAATATAGCAAAAAAATTGCTTAGGCCTTCAGTCAAACTTGGTCAATTGTATTTTGTCTCCAGTTTTCCCCTCCCTGCAATAATAGTAACTAGCAAATAGCAACAATGCTCTGTGAGAATAACTGATGTAATTAATTATATTAGTGGTATATATTGGAGTAGCATAATACAGTGTTTAAAAATCACCAATTAAAATACTATATTCAAGCTAATTAGTAGTAGTAAGAACTCATGCTGTATGATAATGAGTCTTGACTAAGAACAACATTTTAACAGTCTTTAGTATTAAAAATTGTGGTAGGGTATGGTGAAAAGGCACCAGACAAATTGTTATTGGTGATTGGCTTTAATAACTACATAGAATACTGTACGTTAATGAGACTTGGTATTAGTAACTAGTGATGCATGGTAAGTAGCATTCACTAATTGTGAATTGTAATTGGTAGAAATAGCTAATGATAATGTATGGTGAAAGTTATTTACAGATCGGTAACTGTTATAATTGGCTGGGCCAGTTGCCCTGATGTGTCCCAGTGGTTTAGGTGACCATTTGGGGTGATTGCAGGCATTATTTGGCTATTGATACCTAATTAAAATACTTCATTACAATCATTAACTGATTATTGTAATGCATGTTAATCTGCAGGATGAGTTAGAATTCTGGTCCAAGTGGTCAGGTGTAACACATGAGGACAGCTATTGATAACTACTAATAGTAATTTCTGCTCATAAATGTTTAAATTTCAGTTCCTGTGATGTGTGTTGATTAGCTGGACAATTGCAATGCTGCAATGAGTGGTATAAATGACTAATTCTAAAAGTTAACTGGGATTTAAGTGATGTGTTACAAACTATAGCTGTGCTACTTACTCTTTAAATGAGGTTGGCTAGTTGGTGCAACAGCTGCTGCTTGTAATAACTAATTACAGTATTGATGTTAATTGAGGGGATGTGGCCCTTTCAAAATAAGCTGATCTGTTCCTTTTCCATTCACCTTTTCTCTGAAATGATTTTTACTGTATGGGGCTGGTTAAATGGGGTGCTGGTAACCAGCAGCATGTCAGTCTCAGAGAGGGGACACAGCAAACACCTGGATGTGGAATGCTGTAGGTTACAGGGTGCTGCTCTCCTTTCCTGGGGTTTGCTTGGAAAAAGGATAAAACTCTTTATTTTTCTGCTACTCAGTGACGAGAAGTTGCAGGCAGGGGGTGTCTGTTTGGTTTCCAGCCAGAGCCATTTTCTTCACTCCAGTCTTGTCTGTTTGTGGAATTTTGAGCCCCAAAACACCCTCTCTGCTCCATCCCACTTCCCCACAAAATAAGGATAGGCTGTCAGACAGACACAAGCCAGGGGCACCAGAAGGACACAGCAGCATTTTCACTGCCCCCTCCTGCTTCCTCCAGCATTTATTGAACTCAACAGTGCTTGATATACAAAACCCACCATTTTTTAATGGGAGCGGAAGCCTCTGAAGTTTAACTTTCTATCTGCCTTATCCACCTCTAAGAAACCTGCAGCCAGGAATTTCCTAAGTAGAACTCAGGTACGGTTGGCTGGCTTTCAGTATCCTGGGATGTCTAAATCAATACCCCCCCTTCCCAGGATTAGCATTCCACATCCTTCCCCACACATCCCTGAGCAGCCCCTCAGGGCTGTCACACACCTGCAAAGAGAGTTTTTGTGGAGCTGTCCTTTCCTTGAGCCTGGAGAAGTCAGGAGAGATTCCCCTCACCCTAGCCTGTGTCACTATTGCCAAAGCCAAGTCCACTGTGGGGCTGGGGGGAAGGAGTTCAAAATTCCTTTCTGGGAGCTGTCAAACCAAAAGGAAATAAATGAGCTGGGTTTGTGCTGTGGATCACGGCCTGGCTTTGCTCAGTGGTGCTGAACATTTGTCTCTCTCCTGTTTTCCAGGACACTGGAGTTCCTAATGAGACACTTGGCTCGTCTGGCTGATTATTGCTCCATCACAAATATGCACACCAAGAACTTGGCCATCGTCTGGGCTCCAAACCTCCTCAGGTACACTGGGATTTTCCCATTTCAGTACAAGATAAATATTTGTGTTTATAAACAACAGATACTCCAGAAAATCCCAGTTTTCAGCAGCTGGAAAGAGCTCTTCTTGTCTTCACCCAGTGTGCTCTTCTCCTCCTGTAAAATGTGGGAAATCATTCTAAGCAGGATTTAAGACCAACTGGCAAGTTCCTGACCTAGTGATGTAAAACAGCCCCTGTATTATCTTGTCTCACACAACACATTTCCACTGACTGCAGTTCTGTCAGTAGTGGCAAGGAAGAATTCCCTCAGCCCTCTTTTAGAGGATAATTTCTCCTCTCCTGGTTAGATGAAACTGGTGTGTCCTTGATCATGCAGGAAAATTTCTTCAGTATCATCACTGATTTCCCACTGCATAAGTCTCTAGGGTCTAATTTGACAGCTTGTGGCTGTAAGAATTCAAACTTATGGAAATGATCTTGGATGAATATGTCCCCTAAAATCTGTTTTGAAGGTGCCTGATAGGGCACTTTAAAATTAATGCTGTAACTTAAAAATTTTGCTTTAAAAGAAAAAAATTATGTCACCGTGCCCGCAATTGTATTGATTTCTGAACAACCTGAGAAATTTGACTGTGCAGTTCATCATGGAATCCCACAATGGTTTGGGTTGGGAGGGACATTAAAGCTCACCAAGTTCCACCCCTGCCGTGGGTAGGGACACCTTCCACTATCCCAGGGTGCTCCAGGCCCTGTCCAACCTGCCCCTGGACACTCCCAGTTTATGCAGGTAGACTCTTTTCTCCTTTCTGGCAGTTCTCCCACAAGCAGTGGAGTGAGCTTGTGTTTGAGTTTGCTTTGGTGAGTCCTGAGGCACTCGCCCAGCAGGATCAGTTGGAGACACTCCCTGCTTGAGGGAAAATGCCCTTAGAGGCCACAGTGAGGCTTGTGCAACAGCACTGCCTTAAAATGTGCCAGTCATGGAAACGAGTTAACAAAAAGCTCCTCATTTTGGGTGCTCAGTGTACTTGCCTCAATTCAGACCCATCCCACACTGCCTTTTCCTCCCAGCCCAATGTTCCCCTTGCCCTGTCAGTAAGACTTGAACCTGGATCTGAAGTTTGGCCATAAATCCCCACAGTCAGTGATCATTTGTGAGGGTTGCTGAGATTTAACACCAAAACTGCCCTGAAGCCTTTTCTGCCTGAGCCCCAGGCCCTGCAGCCCCACAGGTGCCCAGGCTTCACCCAGCAGGAGCCTCTCCTCACTACGTGTCCCTGTGCAGGTCCAAGCAGATCGAGTCCGCCTGCTTCAGTGGCACAGCCGCCTTCATGGAGGTGCGGATCCAGTCAGTGGTGGTGGAGTTCATCCTGAACCACGTGGATGTGCTCTTCAGCTCCAAGCTCAGCTCTGTCATCCGGGATGGAGCAGGTCAGTGTTCTCTGCTAGCTTCACTTGGGCAGGAACGGCAACACTTCGTGGGTGCCTGAGCCTCCTCTGGGACATTAAAACGTTTTTATTTTAACCTAGAGGACACGGTGCTGGGTTGGGATGTCAGAACACAGACAGAAATGGCCTGGTTTTAGAAATTGTTGTCAGTACCTTTCTTAGAAGCCAAGGATGCCCCGCAGGAGTGCAGAGATGAAAGTTTGGCTTCTACTTTTATGTCCTACCACTGAGAAATTGCAAGGAATCACTTAAATCTTTGTACCCCCTGCTCCCTCTCATTTTGAAAACTATCTTTACTGATGCTCCTGCATGCTTACCCATTGGAGCTATGTCTGTCTACCCTCATCCATACCTTAGAACACAAAGAGGAACAAACTGATGTAAAGCAATCCCTCTGCACTCAGTAATGTTGAGGCTAAGTTTAAATCTTGCTCTTAAAGGGCTATTTTGACATCTGCTGTGCTGGTTATTCCTTCTGCACAAACTGTGTGGGCTCATGAGCAGGGTGGAGCAGCCACATGGCTCCGGCTGGTGTCGCTTTAGGATGAGGAATGTACCTGGAGCACCTGAACATCATCCAGCCTTGGAACCTACAAATTCCCTTGAGTAACTAAGATCATATACCTGTTGCATCAAGAAGGATGGAAAGTTTACTCTGTGTGTCAGTGTGGCTGCTACGAGCTGCTCGTGCTCCTAAGCAGCATTAGGGCTGCACCATCTGCCTTGATAACCTGTGCTTTCCTGGAATGTGCACAGCCGCTGCAGTTACCACCCCCTGAGGACTGCAGAGAGCTGGGTTTCCACTGTATTGCTGCTCCCTTCTTTTAAACAAGCCCTGCCTCTGCTTAGGCTGGCAGAGCTGATCCAAGTCCAGCTTTTTCTCCTGCTGGAAGGCAGTTCTAAGTCCATGGGAGCCAGGGGTTAGCTTGGCTGAGCAGTGCCAGCCCCAGCAGGCTGACTCTGCCAGGGGAAGGAAGATAAGCATGCTCAGAATCCCAGCCAGATGATTATCCAGGCTTAGAATGGCCCATGTAAATTTGGCTAATTGTTTAATGACTTGGTCATTTGCATTCAGTGGCTTTGACACAGACCTGGCAGGGAGGAGGGTCAGGCTCTTGGGCAGCACTTTGGCTAAGTGCAGGAATTCTGCATTCCCAAATGGCTTCCTGGGAGCCTCTGGGTGTGAGCACAGCTCCTGCACCCACCTGTGAGAGGGGGAAGTGGTGCTGTCAAGCCTGTTTTAACCCAAACTGCACCCAGCACAGCGTTTACAGCTCCCACAGCCCCCAGACTGGGCGTCCTTCACACAGAGCTGTGTGATGGCACATCTTCCCCACTGCTCTGAACTCACCTGGGAATAACGCTAGAAACACAAGAGGCAATGGCAGACACAGGAGATCTGCTCCTACAGCAGGCTCCCTGTAATCTCCTCTCCACTGAAGCTGTCAGCAGCAGGAGGCAGTAGCAGCTACTTTCAAATGTTGCACATTGATCTCCAAAAGCAGGCACAAGCTGTAAAAGGCCATAGACAGGGCACACAGGAGATTCTGTTTGCTGTGTCCAGCTGCACTTTAATTTGTAGCAGCTACAGTCAGACATGGCATTTCCTGCTGCACTGAGAGGTAGAATCTGGGAATGACCCAGCCAGGCTTTATACAAAGGAAAAAAACATTTTCTTTCCAGGCTCTTGCATACAGATGAAGTAAAGTATGTCATAAAGGTTTCCATCTTACCTGCTTCTCTCTGCTTTCTTTTTTAAATACACTAAGCCATTATTCTTTTAGTCATAAATGTATCTCTGACATTTTGACCACATTTTGTCCACGTCTTCCAATGGCTGGGATAACAAAGGCTCAGAAAAACACAGCACCTCCCTAGACACACAGAGCTGAGCTTTGATCTCTGCGCTGCTGTTTGCTGACTCTCCCTGTTGCCTGTGGTTTTCCCTTGCAGGGCACAGCTCTTTATCCCGGCCCAAGTCTCTGCTGGTGTCCTCCCCCTCCACAAAGCTGCTCACTCTGGAGGAGGCTCAGGCACGGACACAGGCCCAGATCAACTCTCCCATCATGGCAGACAGCAAGTACATCGAAGTGGGAGAAGGCCCAGCAGCTTTGCAGGGGAAATTCCACACAGTCATAGACTTCCCATCTGAAAGGTAGACACAGGTTTCCTTTCCAGCACTGTCATAACTGTGTTATTTTGAATGCAGCAAGAATTTGCTTATATTGACTTGAGACTTGTTATATATGTAAAGTATTGTAGCCAGTTTTCTACCTGCTTTGGACTCCATGAGGATTCAGCTCACATCAGTGGTCTGGTGGACTTGGTTTCGCCAGGTAATTTGTGCTCCACTGCCTTGTTTTTAGCAGGGTTACCATTAAATGTATAAATCCATGTTGTCTGTCATGCCCAGAGGTGCCTGGACCAGTCACACATAGAAGTGTAAACAGGGTGAACACCTGCAGATGTCAGGGCTTTCCAGATCTCAGGACTGAGTACCTTTCAAAAATCTAGGTTCCCTTAAAGTGGAGCAGTTGGACAGGCTTGAGGACACTGAAAATTAAATATGTCAGTGGAGGAGACTAAGGTGGTTTTATAGCAGGAGTGAGAGATGCTTTTGAACACTTTTATGGCTGCCCAGCTTCCCAGAGAGCTGGGGCTTCTCCCATCAAATCCATCCCTTGGCTGCTGGCCTGGACAAGGAGGAGCCTTTGCCCATGTGCACTGCAGCTGATTTGCAGAGGCTGGGGGAATTTACCCAGCAAGACTTTAGGGCTGAGCTGGAAGAATGAAAACATCCTCAGCTATGAAAAAGGAGTTTCCAAGCAGAAACCAGGAGTTTCTGAGCAGAAAGCAGAGAGAGCTGATAACAAGCAGCTGGGATTGAGCTGCAGCTTCCCCCTGCATCCATGTGTTCCATTTTCTCTCTCCAGGAAAAGGCCTCCCAGCAAGATGAAGAAGTCTCCAGTGGGGAGCTGGCGTTCCTTCTTCAACCTGGGAAAATCCTCATCCGTGTCCAAGCGCAAACTGCAGCGCAACCCCAGTGAGCCCTCAGAAATGAAAGCCATAGCCCTGGCAGGTGAGGCCCTCTTTCAAAACCCGGGCTTTTCAGCAGTGCAGAGTGATGTTTCCAGTGGGCTTTTATCTCCTTCTAGTGTCCAAGCCGTGCATGACACCTCCAGTAGCTGCTCTTTCCCACTGGATCTTGGGCAGCTCTGGAGCCTGCCAGGGCTCACACCTCTGTGCTTTGCTTGGAGCAGCTTTGAAAAGACAAGATGTAGGTGCTGCTGTAATAAGTCACAGGATAATTCCTTCTGACACTCATTATGAAATCAGAATACAGTTCTGGCTCCCCTTGCTGGTCTCATAAGATGAAATGAGGGAAAGGCACCTTCCCACAAACTGTAGATAGCTGTACTGCAGTACCCAGAGAAAGCAGCCAAATAACCCTCTGTAGCCACAGCCAGGCTATGTAGGTGGAATTCTCAGCCTTTTCCATGTATAATTTTCTGTCTCTTTCCAACTTAAAAATAGCAACAGTGTGTTTTTGCAGTAAAACACCCCACACATCCCAAAACATGGGCCATTGAGAACTTCTATCCCTGCGTCTCTTCAGATCCATCTTGAAATTCTTACCCTCACAGTCCACACACACTCTTCTGGACTGTCTCCTCAGAGACTGAAATTGTACTTGTTTAGTGCCCATAAAACAGGGTGTGTAAATGCTCCTTCCTTCCCCCTTTTTGGGGGGTTTTGTTTGTGGGGAGTTGTTTCCCAGCCTGTCACCTGCAGCAGTCACCACTTGGGTCGGTTACGTTTTCCAGGTAAAATGAGAATCAGAAACCCACCCTCAAAACAAAATTACTCTCAGGACAGCGATGTTGGTGCTAGAAGTGCATTTGTGTTTTTCCTGACACCATTACCCAGCTAAATGTAAACTCCTTTCCTAACTGATCCTTTTCCTGTGTGGTTCCTTCCCTCAGGAGGACGAGGAGACAGCGGGACGCTCCGCTCGGCCAAGAGCGAGGAGTCCCTCACCTCCCTGCATGCCGTGGATGGTAAGGCAAAATCCTACCTTGCACTTCCAAGGAATGGGCATTGAGGGAGGCACTTTGACATCATCAGCTGTAGATATGCAGCAGGGCAGGTTTTCCACCCCTCCAGGGGAGGCTGAACTTGCTAATTGATGAAGCAGCTTTCTGCTCCCAGCACAGATGGGTCTCACAGAAATGCTCTTCGTGGCTTTTCCTGCTTTTAAGGTTAGAAAAAGCAAACCTCTTGCTCTGGTATAGCTGGCACTACTTACATCCATTCCTTGGCACCTCCCCTTGCTATTCCAAGGTTGACAGGACAGCATTGTGAAGGAAAATGCTCTCTGAGAAAGGCCTTCAGCACATTTAAACTGGCTTTGCTTGTGCACACAGCTTAGTTTCAGACTAAATCGCCGTAAAAGTGTTTAAGCAAATGTAATGAGCAGTTACCGCCAACGATATTACTTTGTGTGCAGAGATCACCAGGGGAGCCTCTTGCTGCCTTAGAACTGCTCTGACCCCCCCACTGGGCCAGGCCTCTGGGACGGGGAGGTTTTGTCACTAACCCACACGTGTGCCCTTGCTTCCAGGTGAGTCCAAACTGTTCCGGCCCAGAAGGCCCAGGTCCAGCAGTGATGCCCTGTCTGCCTCCTTCAACGGGGAGCTCCTGGGGAACATGAACCGCTGCAACTCCTATGACAACCTCCCCCATGATGACAGCGACGGCGACGAGGGGCTCATCCACGTCCCTGCCCTCATCTCCCCCCGCTCCTCGGAGGACGTGGACCTGAGCCCGCCGGACATCGGCGTCGCCAGCCTGGACTTCGACCCCATGTCCTTCCAGTGCAGCCCCCCCCAGGCAGAGTCTGAGTGCCTGGACAGCAGCACCTCCCTGCTGGAGTCCATCGACATCAATAAGGAGAAGCCGAGCCTGCTCAAGAAGGATTTAGAATCAGGCAGCCAGTCCCAGACCCCAGGCAGTGCCACGAGCTCTGAGCCAGTGTCCCCTTTCCAGGAGAAGATGAGTCCCTTCTTTACAATGGACCTGAGCCCCACAGAAGAGCAGGTCTGCAAACCCCTCAGCTTCTCACCCAAGATGGCCCGAAAGCCCATCAAATCTCCACCACTGATCACAGAACCCACGTCCTTTGTGCTGCCCAGCCGTGTGCCAGAGGCCATGGGAGGAGTGCCCACCACATCCAGGAACTCCTCCGCTTCCAGCTGGAGCAAAGGGATTGGCATCACTGAGATCACAAACAGGTCCCCAACCCAGATGTCCTTGCCCCTGAAAAACAGTGAAACAGGAGCAGGGGAAGGAGCCCACCAAGAGCTGCAGCATCCCCAGCTAGTGGCTGCTGGCAAAGCAGAGTTGCCAGAAGAAGGGGAGAGAGCCATGCCAAACAGTCAGAATAAGACTGTACCCAGTGGACACACACAGCCAGGTACAGTGCATTTTCCTCCATTCTTTCTTTAAGTTCCAAAGGGGAGCTGCTCTCAGAACTGTCCTCCTCTGCGTGCCTTTAGGAGAGGGGATTACCCATCAGTTCTGGTCACGAGTGTCTTGCAGGGCTGTGCAGATCAGTAAGGTCTTAACCTCTGCCTTCTCCCTACATCACACAAATCTTGGATAATTTCCATAATGCTTTATATTCCGCTTTTTTTTTCCCCATCCTGTCATACGTGAAAATCTCTAGCATGTCCTTCTCAATCATTTCAGGCAATAGACCATCTAAGACTTTTCTTTTTTAAATTAAAAATCTGCCAACACTTGAAGAAGGGACCTTTCCGCCTAAAACCTTATGATCAAAATTGTGTAAGGGTATCTCATTCTCTGCTACCTCCTTCCTACCTCTCTAGAAATGCAAGAGGAGCCTTTAGACAATCTCTTGGGTTTTTTCCTCTTTGTGATGAACTGCTGTGCTATCGAGCAGCGTTTGCCTGTGAGACACAAGTGTTTCACATCAGAAGGAACTGCCACTGTGAAAGTGTGGAGAGCATCTATTTTTTTATAATAGTCGTTAAGGTCACTCTCCTTATTGGGTAACATAAAATCACTCTCTCTCTCAATTTTCCCCCCATTAGGAGCAGTTGCCCTCGACTCCCCCCAGGATCCTGTTCCCGTCAGTTCTGTGTCTCTTATCCCTCCTCCTCCTCCGAAAAACGCAGCGCGCATGCTGGCCCTAGCGTTAGCCGAGTCCGCACAGCAAGCATCCGCCCAGTCCCACAAAAGGCCAGGAGATGCTCATGCTGAAAGCACAAATTATGGAGAGGCTGAAGCTGGCACAGCTCTAGAAAAGCTCCATCTCTCTGCGGGTGCTCCCGACAAGCTCCACCTGTTCACTGCTGTGCCCGAGAACCGCCTGCACTTCCAGCCCGGGGCACCTCTAGAGCAGGACTGCCAAGGCACGGCCGGGGAGCAGAACCACCCGCCCGGCGCACCTGGAGGCCAGGAGCCCCCGCCTCTCCACGTGGGCGTGCCCGGGGACATGCCTGGCAGCAGGGATGCGGAGCAGGAGCAGGCCAGCTTCCACCCTGGCAGAGCGGGGGACAAGGAGCCCTTCCCGCCCCACGCAGGGGACTGGGAGCACGCGGCCCTCCACGGCCCAGGGCCACTGCCGGAGCGGGAGCCGCCCGCCACGGAGCTGGCTGTGGAGCAGCCCCACCTGCACGCGGGCCTGGCTGGGGACAAGCCGCACGCTCCCTGCACGGCCGAGGACAAGCTGCAGTCTCCTCCCGCGTGTCCCACCGGGGACAAGGGTGCCCCGGCCACGGTGCCATACCTGAGCACCCTCCCCAGCATGGCTGTGGAGCCCTGTGCCCCGGCCGGGGCTGCCCCGCCGGCAGATGTCACCGTCCCACCCGCGCAACATGTGGCCACGGCCCCAGCACAGAGGCAGGAGCACCAGGCAGCCGTGGGACAGGTGCCAGCGGCCAAAGCACCCAGCGGCTCTGGGCAGGTACGTGCTGCTCGCTGCACAGCTCCTCTGGAATGCTGAGCACTGGGAAAGTCTGTCCAAATCCAAATGGCGAGGAGGGGGGATTTGCAGGACACTGGGAGTGATGTGGGTGTGCAACACAGACACAGCCTTGCAGGAAATCCTGTGCTGCTTTCGTAAGGAAACACCCCAATATACCCACTCTCCTTGGTTTTAAGGAAAGAAGTATCTGCAGGGGCAGCTGACAGAGGGAATGATAGTTCAGAATGCTCAGAAACAAAAGTTTCTGCATTCTCTGACAAAAGTCCCCTTCCAGTGTTCTGGTTAGGCTCTTGTCCTGTCAGTGACAGAATGAGAAGACACTCTTAACCTGCTCCAGGAGAGGTTTAGGTTGGAAAATAGGAAGAATCTTTTCACAGAAAGGGTGATTAGGTACTGGAAGGCGCTGCCCAGGGAGGTGGTGAAGTCCCCATCCCTGGAGGTGTCCAAGGAACAACTCAACATGGCACTCAGTGTTCTGGGCTGGTGGCAAGGTGGGCATCAGGCGCAGGTTGGACTTGATGGTCTCAGAGGACTTTTCCAGCCTAAGTGGTTCTGTGATTGTGTTGAACAAAACAGGTCAGATTCCTTGGGCAGGATTGAAACATGGAAGTGTTCCCTCAGAAATCCAAACTCCCCCAGCCCATGAAACACACCCAGCTGCAGCCCATCCTAAGCCCCGCAGCCACGTTCAAGGCAGGAATTTCTGCCCTGTTACACTCCTTGATCTGCTCACCAGGGCCTGAGGAGGTAAAATCCAGGGACGTTTTCATTACGATCATACATTTAAAAGCAGACCACCTAACAAAACTCTGAGGACACTGTGTGAAGAGACCACCTTCCCTTCGTCTGGTTTGGCACTTGCAGAACACACCAGTTATGGGTCCCAAAATCTGCCAGTGACAGCACACTGCCCATGCTGAGAGACGGAACCTACATGTCTTTCCTTGCTCAGCAAACAGAAACCAGGCACAGACACACTGGAATGGAGCTGATCTGAATGAGCGTCTGGGATGCTCTTACTACAGAACAGCAGGGGAAAGGCTGCTTGTCCCTAATTTTTGCTTCTTTCTTCCCTGCAGGTGTGGAGCACCGCTGCCCCTGAAAAGCCGCCGGAGCCCGCACCTGGCTTTGCCTTGGAGAGCAGTTCCACTGCCCGCAGCTCTTCTTCTGTGCCTGCGGGCCACCAGAGTCACTTGGAAAAGCCTCGGGAGAGTACGAGGGCTCCCCCGCTGCACCTGCGCTCCGAGTCTGTTCCTGCTCCCTCCTCCTATGGCTTCACCCCGCCCGTGCCACCCGTGAGGACACTAGAGAGCAAGATCGCTGCAGCCATGCACTCCAACAACACAGACGCCATCAACAACTCCAACTACCACTCCTTCCTGGCCTCCTCCATGCTGGCGTCCTCCGTGGAGGAGGCGCTGCTGCCGCCGCCACCACCACCACCCAAGCACGCGTCCATGCAACCGGTGTATGTGCCGCACCCCAAGCCGGAGAGCCTCCCTGAGCCCGTGGGGCCCGACGGCTATCTGCACGCCAAGCACCAGTACCGGCCGGAGAGTGTCCCTGCCCACGGCTACCACGGCAAGGCTGAGCAGCACCAGCCCTACCCGCCGCGCCCGGAGCCGCCCATCGCCGCAGGCTCACGCTACGGCTCCTACGGCACGCAGGGCAAGGGCTCCGCTGCAGGCCTGCACACCAAGCCCCGCGGACGCACTGACTTTGTGTCCTCCGTGAGCCCCACGGGGCTGCGGGGCGCTGGCTACACCGAGGAGGCCCCCCCGTACCCCACCATCCGCAGAGTGCAGTCCCTGCATGTGCCCAGCCCAGCCGCCGCTGCCATCCGCTCTGTGCCCATCTCCCGCACGGAGGTGCCCCCGGATGATGAGCCTGTGTACTGCCCGCGGCCCCTCTACCAGTACAAGCCATATCAGCCCCACTCCGACTACCACGTCACACAGCTCCAGCCTTACTTTGAGAATGGGCGGGTCCATTACCGTTACAGTCCCTACTCCAGCTCCTCCGGCTCCCCCTACTACACCGCGGCCGACGGGGGCTTCTACGACCTGGATCCCTACAGCACTGTGCGGGTGCGGCCCTTCCATGGCCTGCCTGGCCGTGAGTTTGGCCCGTACGCGTCCCGGCTGCAGGGCAAGGGGCTGTACCGCTACCCCAGCCTGGCTGCCTACCCCCGGGCGGGGCTCATCAACCACCTGGGCAAAGAGCACAGCTTTGTGAGCCGGGATGTGCCCCCCGCCCCGGACATCAAGCACATGTACATGTCCTGGGACCTGGAGGACATGGAGAAGTACCGCATGCAGTCCATCCGCCGCGAGAGCCGCACGCGCCAGAAGGTCAAAGGGCCGCTCATGTCCCAGTACGACAATGTGGCCCCGCTGCTGCAGGACGAGTTGGGGGGCCTGGACGCCGTCCACCTGCGCAGCAAATCGGATCCTGGCAAGAGCGGCCTGCTTACAGTGGTGGAAGGGAAGGAGGGCAGGTACCCGGCCAAGGCGGCCACCCCCGAGGGGGATGAGCGTTACTACGGGCAGCATGCAGAGCCCGAGCTGGACAGAGCCCACTACCACAGCGGGGGCTACGGGAACGGGCAGCCCGAGAAGCCGTCCCTGCCCCAGAAGCAGAGCAGCATCCGGAACAGGAAAATGCACGAGCCAGGCGGCAGCAGCGAGCACAGGACACACTTGCAGCAGGAAGCGAGCCATAGGCAGCCTTCTGAACCCAAAAACGGGCCCCCCTACCCCGACTACAGGCCCAAGGGTGGCCCGGAGCCCTCCGAGCCCATGGGCTACCAGCACTCAGGCAGCAAGTACATCCCAGCCAGCCAAGAGACCCTGAGGCTGAACCACAAGGAGGGGAGGTTGGCCGAGGACAGGCCAGAACTGGAGAGGCCCCGAGGCAGAGCACCCATGGAGAAGCACTCCAGAGACTGCTACAAGGAGGAGGAACATGCCGCCCCTCCCGTGGCTCCGCCGCCCAAGCCCGAGCGAAGCCACAGCCTCCGGATGCAGCACCCCGAGCCCACGGAGAGGGACTCTGCCCTGCTGTACCCCTACCAAACCCTGGGCAAGCGCCAAAGCACGATGACTGTGGTGTCCCAGTACGATAACCTGGAGGATTACCATACCCTGCCTCAGCACCAAAGAGGGGGCTATGCTGGAGCAGGGGGCTTCATGCCCCCTGGCTTCCCCCACGTGCATAGCAGAACTTACGCCACGGCGCTGGGGCAGGGAGCCTTCCTCCCCACTGAGCTGTGTCTGCAGAGGCCCGAGACTGAGGTGCATGTCGAGTGAGCTGGGGGGGGTGAGGGATAGAGTCTAAGCAGCCTCTGCTGGACAGTGGACTGTTATATTTTTTCAGTGATGGAAAAAAACCCCCCGACCCTGCCCTGGTGAGCAAAGCAAACCTCCCTGAGCCCCCCCAGCCCCCTCACTGTTTTTATGTAGTAGAGCTATAGATTTTCATGTAGTTTTGAGCCACCAGGGAGGACAGGGCAGGCTGTTGGCACACAGGTGTAGCCAGAGGCTGGGCAGGGCTGACACAGATGCTCTTGAGACAGGGAGGGAAGGAGTTTTCCCTTCCCAGATGTGACACTGGCTGCTCCTCCCCATGCCCACGGTCCCGTGCACAATTGACTGTGCATGATGGACTGTGCCTGCAGCTCTATCCAGCTGCAAACTGCCCATCCCAGGCTGGCTCCCAGGAAAGGGACTCCCTGACACGTCGTGGAGGAGCCACTGCTCAGCCCCTCGGAGCCACACAGTGAGTGGGGCTGGGGAAAAGGCTCCCCAGGGATCCTGTCCTTGGGTAATGCTGAGGCCCTGCCCCTCCCGTGGGCGTGGTACACCCACTGCAGCTGCTCTGAGGTGGGTGGGGGCCTGTTTTGACTTCAAGCTCGTGAATAGACTCCGAAGCCAGCTCAGAACACGACATGCTCCTTACGTTGCTTGCTTAACAAGCTGCTTCTGCCTACAGGAAGTCCAGTTCTTTCACATTTCTTTCTCTGTTGTAAGCAGAGGCCAGCTGTGGGAGCCACATGGGGCAGGTTTGCATTTCTCACACCAAAAGAAATAAACCACAAAACCACACCAAACCCTGCCCCCAGAGCTGGGAACAGCACACCCGTTCCAGGCCAGTCCTTCTTTGCTGTAAGGCTATCTGTGGTCCAGATGAGCTCATTCCATCCTGTGGCTGGCCAGACTGTGTCATCTCACTGCAAAAAATACTAGAAAAATAAATAACAAAAAAAGCCTATGGCATTATGTAAATCAGAGCCCACCTTGCCAGCTGTGTGTGACAAGTTGTCTGCATGAGCAGCTGCCCTGGGCCAGATCCTGCAGCGATTCCATCAGGGAATGCTCCTGCTGAGCTGAAGGTGAAGGTCTCCAGGCACCCTGCAGCCTTGGAGTTCCATGTTGGACAGGGATCCCTGTGGAGCTGTGGCACACAGGGAGCAGTGATGTGTCCAGGTGCAGCTCCCCCAGTAGTCAGTGAGTAGGGACAGAAGGCCAGTGCACTCTAAAATACATCAAAAACGGTGTCCAAGCTGTTGAACAGCTTTGATATTGTAAAAACAGCCTGGCAGCCCCTTGTGCTGCCTCTCAGACTCCCCAGGAATCATACCCCCTGTACATCCATCCCATTAGGCAGGGCTTGCAAGCAATACATGAGATTTAGGAGTTTTTAAATGTCGCTGATAAATTCCAAGGCCGTTCCTGTTCTGTGTGGTTGAAGAACTTCTCTACCTGTTTCAAATCTCTGATGTTTTATGAAAAACCTGGAGGTCTTGCAGTTAGCACACAGCTGCTACATGGAGCTTAGTTAGGGTTTTTTGAGCAAAAAGTTTCATGGCTATTTTGGGACTTTTAAATCCTAAGGAAAACCTGCTTCTATTTGCTGACTAGTCTGTAGCTGTTTGCTTCTTTTAACCTTGGAGCCTTGTCTGGGGCTGTTTCAGTAACTACCTTCTGGTTCTATTTTATTGTGCAATGCTGGTGTTTTAAGCATTTTGTTTAGAAGAGTTCTCACATGGTATGAAACGAAATTTGGCAGTAGGAAAAAAAGGAAGAGAAAAAAAAAGTAAAAAAGCAGCACTGTGATCCAGGTTACCACAATCTTTTTGTGAGGAATTCCCAGGTAGAGGGGTTGGGGTTTTGGGTGAGGGAAAGCTTTTTTAGTGTTTTCTTTTAAGGAAAATTGACAGAAATGCACAGAAAGGGGCCACTGGGTGAGCCACCCTGTCTCCACTGGCAGTAACTCCCAGACAAGGCTGAGCTGTCGTGGTTGCTCGGGAGCCAGGCTGGGTTATCCATGCCCTCAGCAGGGCTGTGTTGTGCCAGAGCCAGGAGCAGCCTCAGCCCCTGCTTACCTGCTAGGTCTCCAGTTGGAGCAGGCACAGGTGTTTGGTTCAGGCTATTTGGGATTCAGGCTATTTGGGATTCAGGTAATGAGAGCTGCAGGTCCAACCTCTCTCTCCGTGAAAGCCTTAACTCCCCTCCTGCCCCACAGCTTCTCCCTCCCTCCCTCCGCCTGGGCCTTATGTCAGCCAGGACTATCCTGCCACTATGAGGGGCTGATCCCAGCTCCCCTGAATTGTAAACGCCTCTGGATTTTCCTGCTCAAAGCCACTGTCGCCCTGTAGAGCCCAAGTGCCATCCTTGGACAACCTCTGCTCCTCAGTGCTGCGCTGCTCCCGCCCGTGCCGGGCTCTCCCTGCGTTGTGTGAAGTGCCAGCTGCGAAGCACCCTCTCATCCATTGGAACAAACCTTTCAGCACCTTTCCCAAAGGGCTTCTGGAAGTGCACACCTGTACTCCAAACCCTGAGGGCTGCTGCAAACAGCCTTTTGGGAATGAGAGAAAGAAGACAGCAGAGCAGTGACTCCCAGCTGCCCTTCCCTCCCTCAGCACGCAGCCACAGCCGGGTGTGCTCCAAGGGTGGAAGCTCTCCAAGAACCCAAACTCATGTCCAGCACTGCTGAGCCACAGTACAGAGTTAAAAAAGGTGAAGGCACCAGCTTTTCCCAGATAACACAGACCAACAACCTTTCTTTTATTGTTGCTCCTGCCCACGGCTTCAGCATCCTGCACAATCCCACCCCGCCAAGCCATACAATGAACTATGCAGTCCTGCTCCTGCTGTGGGCTCAGTCTGCTGGTCCTGCAGAGATTTTTACATCCTCATTAATCCCAAAATTCATAGGTGAGGTTGGAAAGGGCGTCTTGCATCAGAGTGAGGTGGGGAGGTGACACCAGGTGTGTCAGGTGGTTGAGCTGGAGGAAGATGACAGCCCAGTCCTGTGTCCCAGCAGAGCCGTGGAGAGAGCAGGGGAACAGCAGTGCAGATAATCCTCTAGTCCAGGTGCAGTTGTGCTCGGGCTCAGTAATTCCTTGCCTAACCACATCCACATGAGGTGACAGCAGCTCTGTTCCTCAGCAGTTCCCGCACACAGCACTATCTGCATCTCCAGCTGCCACGCCCTGTTTCCAGCCGAGGGTCTCCCCCTCAGGAATGTGCACACAGGAATGGGGCTCCAGGAGTGTGCTCCAGCTCTGGATTTTCACCTCTGCTTTGGAGCAGGATGTGGCCCACAGGAGACCTTCCTTGGGAAAGGGAGTGCAGTCGGTAGGTGAGTAATGAGGATTTAGCCCCTGTGAAGTCTTACGTAAAGCATTCATTTCTGATTTTCACAGAGTCTTATCAGGTGATATCTATATGCATCTCTGAGAACACCCCCACAACTTTGTGCCTATGTCTTTGCAGTGATCCCCCTCCCCTGCTCATCACTAGGGGGATCAGTAAGGATTGCACAGTGGTAGTAAGTTGCTACACAAAACCAAAACCAACTTGAAAATGTCCTGTTCCTCTTTGACCCCAGAAGGGACAGAACCTCAAGTGTGCTCTGCCATCCCCCAAGCTGGTGACAGGGCATTGACTCGAGTGATGTGTTAAATGTCAGAAAATCTGGGTGAGAAGTTGTTTTCCTTCCTTTCATTGTGGCGGCTTAGGCATGTTCCTGTTTTCCCAGAGCCCCAGATCCTGTGTGAAAGGCATGGTCTGGTGTGAGCAAACACCACAATGATTCCTCGTGTGCAGAGTCCTGCCTTGTCCAGCTGGGGGGGGGGGGGGGGGGGGCGGGGGAGAAAAGGGTTGTTTTGCCATTCATTTTCCTGCTGTAGAAGACTTGATTTTTCTTTACCTGAGCCGCATGAGAGAAACATCCCAGAAAGTCTTGGGTTACCTTTGGAGTTCCCTTCACTTTAATTTATATAGTGTCCTTTTTTGTGAACTGGTGTAAAATGTATATGCCGACAAGCTCATGTATTTTTATGTAAATATTTTTTGTGGTTTCCCCACTTGCCCTTCTCTGTAAATATTTAGAATTCTCATATTCTTCTCACCTTGTATGATGCAGATGTGGTTTTGTTTCTGTTTTTTATTTGTACTGTAATGCAACAATCCAGACTGAGGTGTCTTGTGGTATTAAACAAAAGCAACAGTCCCACTGAGCTCACACTCAGATGTGCAACTTGACAGCATTAATCAAGCCAGGTTAAAAACTATTCTGGTGTGTCTGTGTGTATTTTTTTCCTCTGCCTCGTTAATTAACAGCGTACTTAAAAAACAAAACAGGAAGAGCCAGCTTGGGGCTGTGCTTTGGAGGGAGGGATGCTGGCAGGCAGCTGAGGATGAAGGAGGTGACTTTGAATTCCTGTGCCAAGGCTGGGGCTTATCTGTGCTGTTCCACCTGTGCCCATTGCTGCTTCCTAATGATAAATAAACCTGCCTGGGCTGTTTGAGTGTCCCTTTCCTCTCACCCAGCATGACAGCACAAGCAGAAACAGCCTGGCCCTGGCACAGAAGGCACAGGGCAGATGAAGTCAGGACAGACAGATGGCACAGGCCACCTCAGAGCTGGCTGGGAGGGATTCTGGGCACCACAATAATACTGCTCATAGTTAATTAATAGCAAAAAGGTGATTAAAAGGAAGCAAATTTCAAACATTTTTAACACTCTAAGAAGGAATTCTCAGAGTCTTTTCATCCAGTAAATGTTACAGGGTTTAGAACTGCTGCCAGGAACAAAACTAGCCTAATCCTTTTCTGCTTGCAGGACAGGTGACATGGCGACTCCAGGAGTCCCCTCATGGAGCTGTGAGGCAGGGGTGGCTCCTGCTGGGCAATCCAGCACTGCCCAGAGGCCTTTGTGTGAGCTCAGAGGGGCTGCATTAAGGCTTTGGAAATACTTGCCTCATCTGCTCCCAAATCCTCACTTTGCCGTTCAGGTCTGCTTATTAAGGCCCATCCAAACTCAGCACCTAAAACACTGCTGGCCTTGTAAGGTCCCACCAGCAAACCCAGCGACCCTCCCCTGCTGTTTGAGCCAGGAATTCTTGCTCTTCCAGAGCCACGGCCAAGGGGCCCTGCAGAGGCTGTACTGCAGGGACCATCTGTGCTTAGTGTCCCCTGCCTGCCCTCAGAGGGCAGGACACGACCAGGCTGAATTGGCAAAGAAAAATCTTGACTTCTAGGTCCAGTAGACAAATTTACATCGTAACCAAAGTGTTTGCTCAGCCCGTTTTCTGCACAGCACACTGCCAAAAACAGGGTGGGTAAACCTACCCCAGGGCATTGGGGTTTGGTGGGTCAGGGAACAGCAGGAGGGTGAGCCCCAGAGGTGTTTCCTCGGGGAGCAGCCCAGAAGTGACATCCCACCTCCCCAGCTTGACCTGAAATGCTCCAAAAGCAGCGCCACGGGCATTTCCTTTAATGCCAGGGAGATTGCAGTGAGCCCAGAATTCGGGGCTGGGGGTCCCACACGCCGGGAGAGGGCTCAGGGTGCGCCTGCAGCACCGGGAGCTGCTCAGTTCTCCAGCCCCTGCTGTAAGGATAACGGGATGGAAACTCCGTCCCTCTCTGGCAGCCTGTCCCGAGCAGCTGAGCTTTGTGGGCAGAGCAGGCTGAGGAAAAGTGAGAAGGACTGGTGAAAACCGGGGCGCAAAATCGCTTTTCCTTCCGAGGAGTTTCCAGCAGGCAGCGCTGTTAGACCGCCTTTGCCTCTCAAACCCGACCTGGCCGCCACTGAAAAGGAGAATGATATTTCTTTCTAGCAGTTTCCGCTCGGGCTTCCAACTCCTTGCGTCTAGGGGTGGGTTTCCTTTTAATTTTTCATATTAGAGGAGATCTGCAGAGTGGTCAATGCCGGCAGCATCCTAAGGAGCATCCTGAGGAGCCAGCCCCATGCGAGCCGAGCCGAGCCCAGCCAAGCCGAGCAGCCTCACTCACCGCAAACCCTCAGCATCCGCCGGGAAGGGACCTGCAGACCTCGGCTGGGCACCGCTGCTCTGCAGAGCGCCCACCGGCTGTGCCAGGGACCCATCCCTAAGGAACACAGCAACATGCTGCTAAAAGTCATCCAGAAACAGCAACTGGTGCTGGAAAAGCCGGGAAGAAGCTGAGTGCCTCCTTCCTCCCGCAGCTGGTGCGAGGATGCCCTGCTGAGGTTCATTACGAGCCCACAGCGCCAAAGACCCCCCAGCACAAGCCAGAGCAAGGCTTGGGCGAACACATCTCCACATCTCCACGGCTGAGCCTCCCTTTCCATTCCCTTCCTCCTTTCCCAAACCCCAGCCTGGGTTTATATTCTCACCTTCCCATCGCCCCGGGGCTGAGGGCCCAGGCAGGGCAGGGGACAGAGGTGACTCTGCCCTGGATCCCTCCAAAGGGAGCGCTGCTGGTGCCCCTCTCCAGCAGAGCTTGACAGGAGTTTGGCAGCGGGACAGGAGCGGGGGAGGGACGCGGGAGGTGACACAAATCCCCTGGATTAGCATGCCTGGTGCAGGAGCTGCCTGCCAGCCCCTCCAGAGGGCTGTCACAGAGGGCAAGGATCGTGCCCAGGCACAGCCCAGGAGAGCCACACAGGCCACGTCTAAGGGAGAATTCGTGATGTGGGTCCAATAGAAACAACCAAAAGGGATGGGAAAAGCAATGCTTTGTGCTCCGCTCATCCTCCACGGGGACAATGGGAGCAAGCTCCCTGCTCCAGGGCTGCCCAGCCTCCTCCCACTCCTCTCTCGGGAAGAGCAGAGAGCGCAGGGCCCTGCCCTTTGCTTTGCCTATGCAAAAGCTTTGAGGCAGCTCTGCATCAGGAACTGTCACAACAGCACTTCCCTGCCCCTCTGCCAGCACTTCATCAGCCTTTCCTGAAGGGTTTTTGTTAGTCCCGTGCCAGTTGGGTGCTCAGACACAGTGGGATGGGTCAGGGGTGTCCTGACAAAGGGATTCCCCCACTGCCGATTGAGCCTGGGGGCTGCAGGCTCCAGCAGGGCTGCTGAGCACACACAGTGTCACTGCAGTGTCCTGTGGGGTGACCAAAGTGCCCCCTCACAGACCTGAGGGCATTAATTCAAGAGGCAGCAGAGCCCAAACCAAAGGTGTGACCTGCAGAAAGCATCCCTGGAAGAGGGAATAGGCTGTCCTGCAGCGAGGGGGGCTCGGTGCATTTCACAGGGAAATTAAAGCTACCTCAGCTCCATCACGTGCATCTTAATCCTTCCAGCTCCAGATACTTTCTGGGGGGCCAAGGAAAGTCACCAGCCTCAGACAGACACCTTGAGTCCAGACTGTGTCTGTGTTTTATGATCAAACTGCAGGACAGGCTCCTCCACGATCCGCCTGGAAAGGTCTCCCTGTCCCACCCAGCCTCCTCCAGGCTCTGCCCAGAGCTGCTGTCCAACCTGTCATGGCACATTCCCTGTCGTGACACCCAGGGCCTGCCCAGCATCACAGGGGGACCTTCACTGCTCTGGTTTCCTCACAAGGGGAAGAGGAAGATGGATCTCCCCAGAGGCATCCTGACTGAATTCATGAATTGCAGGCAGGATGAGGCTCCCACCTTTCTCAGCAAGGAAAGTTGCCCCTCTAAATACCAAAGGCAGCAGAGAAGAATGAGATCCTTGTGCAGATGGGGGTGACCCTAGTGGGGGTTGTGCATTTCAAAGGATGGAAGGATTATAGGTGTGACAGGTGAGAAAGGAGAAACAAGTTACACAAACGGGGAAGTTTTCAAGTAAAAATGTGTTCATCCATTTTTCAAAGATGCTGGAGAAGAATATAAGACTCCAGCAAGTGCTAGAACTTTATGCATTATTCAAACTGTGTGAACATTTGAAGCCTGGAGACCTGGAAACCTTCACTGAGAACAAGTCTCCTGGCACGTTCCCAGGGAGGAAGTGTGGGTGATCCGTGTCATGCCAGCGGAGGAGGCTGCAGTGGTTTTCATGGATTCCAGCTCTGCTCTGCACCTCAGCATTTCACAGCAGCGCTGTTTCCCCTCCGCCCCCAGACTACACGGAAAATCCCAGTGGGATGCACTCAGGATACACCCAGGGAGAAGCTGCTCCTGAGCCACCAGTGTCAAACAGAACTGATGCAGACACACAGAGAATTGCAGCAGGAAGGCAGAGGCAGAGGGATGAAGGAGAACACGGCAGCCCACGTTAAACTTGCAAGGGAAAACCAAGCCTCCCTCCTCCAAATCCACCCTCACCCTCCCAGGCAGCCAATCCCATCCACAGCAGTATTCCAGAGAACCTCATTCTGCTGCACTTAAAGCTATAAATTCAAACATCAGAATAAAAAAAGAGGTGCCAGACGGGGCTAGGTTTTCAGACAGGCGGGCAGGCAGCCAGCAGCAAAAACACACTGAGCACGGGCAGACATTTGCCTTGCCCCCTCCTCCTCCCCATCCCTGCTTTTCATTTATCCCCATCTTTCCTTTTTTGATTTTCTTCAGATTCCCTCTGGTTGCTTTCTGAGTGGAATCTGTATCACCTCGCCCATGGGGTTTTTGTTTCAAGCCTTTAGTTTCTTTCCTCTGAATCCAGCTCAAGCTCTGCCAGCCTCTCTCTTGATCCAGCCCCACAAGGATGGGAACTGGAGCAGGATCCGCCTCATCTTCTGCAGCCAAAGGCAGCTGGGGAGGGATGGCTGCACAGGAAAAACAGGTGGATGGATTCCACCACGAACACCACACTGTGCTGGCCAGCAACTCCCCTCTCTTCTCCACTGATACAGAAAAAATGGAATTTTGCTGAAAATGCAGCAACTTCCCAACTAATCTCAAACACAAAAGGTGCATTCACACTACAGAGCAGTCACCAACTGCTGCAGGAGAGCAAGAGAGGCATTAAACCTCCTCACACTTCCCTTGTGTGAAAGGCTTTTGGGAAAGGAACCAATGTTAAAGTGCCACCACTTTATAATATACTTTCTTCAATCATCACAATTAGTTCCAAACCAAAACAAACCCACTGTAACAACACCCCCAACCCACAACTTTTCCCTTGCACCTCAGGGGTGATTTTAAGCTGAAGGATGAGGGCAGGCTCAGTGTCCCCACCCACAGTGAACTCTTCTCATGGAAGGGGGTGGAGGTTTCCCTCAGGGCTGGGAGAGTCTGGAATCTGCAGGGCAGTTGGGAATCACGGAATGGTTTAGGTGGGAAGGAACCCTTCAGGCTCATCTAGTCCAACTTAACAGAGTGATTTTCACATTAGGTTTTGAGGGACAGATGGGCCATCAGGAAAATAGGGAAAAGCCCCTTCCCAAGAACCAGAGGGGTTGTTTGCTGTTGGTGAAGCAGCAACTGATGGCATAAAAGCCCACAAGGCTCTAAGTTAACATCTCTCTTTTCCAGAGCAGGATTTGAGTAAGAGGGACAGACATGAGACCATGGGAAAAAAAGAATATTTAATGGAGGCTGAGCAGGCGAATGTGACCCATCCTGTGACCCATCCCACAAGAGGTGGGTTGCGAGCCTTGGAAAAGGACAGTGGAGCTGCACAGATAAAACCATCATCAGGCTTGGACACAAAGGTGCAGATTGAGACTTCCCAGCCATCCCTGGGCTGGAAGTTCCTCGCTTTTGAGTCACTCGCTTTGCAGCCTTGGGAAGTCTCTTTTTGTGGGTTTGTGCTGTGGATGCCACATCTGCTCCCTGCTCCTGCACACTCACATCGCATCCTGCCCCCGCCCCAGCTCCAGCTGCGGAGTGTCCCTGCCCCTGCTCCCGTTCAGCTCCGCTGGGGAGGATGAACATGCGCAGAGAGGATAGGGAGGGAGCAGAAATGCCTGTGTGGAGAGCCAGAGCCGGCAGAGAGGAGCTCACCACCAGAGTTTGCAGGAAGCTCTGATGGTTTGTGTCTCCCCACAAAAGCACCAGGGGGAAGGAGGCAAAGCCCTCACCACAAAAGGGAGGAAAGAGAACAAGGAATTAGGTTTACGTTCTTTTTTCCCCTACAGACACTATGGCTGTCTGGGTGTAACACAGGCAAACTCAGATACTGAGCATCCGTGTCCTGCCACGTGCCATGGGCTGGAGCATCCCTGAGCTGGGCAGTGCCTTGGACATGATCCCTCCTCACCTCTGGGAGTCACAGGAGGGTGCTGGGGCTTTCACCCACAGGACAATCCCCCACAGGATTATCACAGGCTAATTACTCATGAACAGTAAAACCCTACTCATAGATTCCATCATTAATAAGGAGAAGGGGTCCTGCAGTGTGAACCTGGGCCAGCAGCACCTTCAGAGAAATCCCCAGCTCATGACAGGGACACAAAACGTGTCTGTCAAACACATCATTCCCTAAAGGATTGGGGAATGGATGATTGCAGGTTGGACAGCAAGCAACCTCGGATATTGAGAGGTGTCCCTGCACATGGCAGAGGGGAAACTGTATGAGCTTTAAGGTCCCTTTCCAACCCAAACCACTCTGGGATTCCATGAAGATGGATTTCAAAACACTCCAGTTTCTAACTCCCAGGCCTTGGGAAGCAGGTTTCATCTCCATTTTACTGAAGGAAAACCAGAGTCTGAGCTCAGTGAATTTAGGGTGTCAAACAGCACCTGGGACGTGACAATGGGACCCCACAGACATCAGTGTCCCCAGGGGACCCCCATGAGTGACCAAGCTCATTTTCCTGGCTTCAGACTCCAGCTTTATCCTCTCCTGGTTTCTCCTTGCACAGTGATGGGGACAGGTCACACTGCAGAGCCCTTCCAGGCTCCTCAGCTCTCAAAGCCCAATTACCAGGCTCAGATGACACCAAGTCAGTACCTTCAGAGGTAATTAAGCACCTAATCAGTTTTGGGCATCTAATTACTAGCTGGAAATACAAATCAGATTTATCCCCTTTGTTTCAGCAGGTAGAAGAGTCAGATGGAGAGCTGCCAGGACCTGGGACAGAGCCCTGCCCAGCCTTTCCCATCCTGCAGGTGCTTTTGGGCACCTACAGGACTCCCACTGGAGTATCCTGAGCTCAGGGGGGCACTCTGCACTTGAGGAATAGAAATGTCAAAGCAATTAAGTCTGAAGAGGTTCTTTTTCTCTCTATCCATTCAAATTCTGTGAATTCCCTTCAGTGTGCACAAACATCTCCCATTTAACACTCATCCAAGTGTTTTCCCTGACCCCTAGGGGATGAGGCAGCATTCCCCTTTCTGCAGGGGTCCTCCAGGGATGTGTCTGGAAACCACCAATGTGTCACTGGACATGCCTCTCACAGTGGGGAAAAGCAAAATTATGGAGCCCCAAAGCTCTGGACAAGAGTCACAGGGCCCAAGGCCACCAAGCAGCCCTGACCATGCTGGAAAGCAGCCCAGAGTCCAATTGCTGAGTGCTTCTGCTCTACCTGTGAGACAAAGCTGTCACTGCCCTGCTGTGACACTCTCCTGCCCTGCACTGTCAAGGACAAGGTCAGTGTGGATGTTTTCTGCACAGGAACACCCACTGTGGACATTTCCCAGGATCCAGAGCCTGGAAGGCAGCTCCATGTCCTTGTGGAAGAGGCAGGAGCCAGACGAGGGAACAGCTGACCTTCCTTTGGCCCAGCGGCTGTGGTCACCCAAATCCCCCCAGTCCCTCAGCCATCTCCTCTTTAAGCTCCTCTTGTCCTGAGCAGCCTCCTTAGACTGAGTCTTGGGGAAATAAATGCAATCCCTTCCTTTCAGTGATCAATCCAAGACTTAAACCTCAAGGAAAACATGCAAGATAAGGACATTTCTCTCAAGGCCTCTGCAAGCAGCAATAAATCCTTCAGCTGCCTCCCATACTGATTTTCCACAGCCTCTGAGGCCACGGGGTGGGTTCAAGAGCTGTGCCTTGTTTCTAGGACAAGGCATTTCCACTCCCCTTTTGCACCAGGAGGTGCTGAGAGCACAAATAGCCCAGGTTGGACTGTCTGGGGCCAACAGGAACATCAGCTCCCTGACTGCCATGAGACAGCCGCTTTAGATAAACAAAACAGCCTCATTTCTTGAAGCAGAAAAGGAAGAGAGAGCAGGGGAGCTGCTGGATGCAGCCCCAGTGCACCCCAACCCACACACCCCAGTGCAGCTCAGCACCGCAGCAGCTTTGGGGCTTTGCTGCCCCTGCTCAGGACAACAGCTCAGCCCCCCAGGGCCGGGCACAGCCCCTCATAGCCTTCCCTGTGGTCAGCCAGGGCTGACCAAAGCCCTACAGCACTGGGTAGGGCTGGGCTGCTCTCCCGTGCCAGCCCCAGGATGCAGCGCTGGCTCCAGCCTGGATGGGGATGCAGCAGGCACAGCTCAGGGCTCTGGTGCTGCTGGGAAAGCAACAGCTCAGAGCTGAGGGGGCAGGCTGGGTGCCACCACTGACCCTTCTGCAGCTCCCTGCATCCCACAGAGCATCGGCCTCATCCCCTCCTTTGTGCCCTTGCACAAAAACCACCGCGGTGGGGCAGGTGTGGGGGGTGCGGTGTCCCAAAACTCGCATACCCAAGGATGGATTAATACTCAAAGTTTAGATTCCTGTTTGGCACCACAGGACACGAGTCCCTGGTCCAGTCTGGCAAAGGATCATAAAGGTTCTGTCACCATGGAGAACCCAAAGCACAATGTGAGGGAGGGAAGGACACCCAGGAGCAGAGCAGAGTCCTCTTCCCCTGGCTGAAGCTCCCAGCAGGAGCTCACCCCAAACCCTCCCAGGCACTCAGGGCTCAGCTGGCAGAGCTACATCCCAAAAACTCCAGGGTAAATACAGAACTTGCCCTAAGCCAGCAGAATGATGATCTCCAGCATCTGGGCAGGCACTCACTCAGTCAGCCTTGTGCTGCAGCTTCTGCTTTTAATGTCATTTCAGAGTGAAAGCTGTCCTGACATACAGGTACAGCACCAGTAACAGCAGTTCAACAATAGCAATAACAACAGAGTCCTCTCCCAGCCGTGGGCACTATCAAACCACACATTCATCACCTAAACATGTGCAGAGTCCCTTTGGCTCCACTTCTAGCACAGAGTTCCACAGTCTTTGTGATTAAAAGAAAATTTAAAAAACGGTATTTAACTTCAATCAGTGCAAAATGAACCATCTCTTTTTAAATTTTGTGCCATTCTTGTTTTGGTTTTGTACTCCATCTCTCTCTCTGGCTCAGGGACGTGACATTTCCATAATACACTGGGTTCCACTGAAAATGAGATAATTCCCAGGCTGTGGCCTTTTGGAAGGCAGGAGTCAGGAGCAGCTTTCCTTCATCTCAGTATCTGTGTGCCCTCTCTTCCCTCAGACAACCCCAGAGCTGTGCCAGCCCAGGAGGAAAGGGCAGGAGCTGTGGCAGGCACATGCTGCTGCACTTTCATTATCACAGTCACAACATGCTGCCAAAAAATACTGGGGGAGTATTTTTAGACTGGGAAAGAAAAAACCTGGGCATTTATCAGAGAATTATTAATACAAAAGCAACACTAATATTAGCAGTGTTCGCTTTTCCCTATACTTATACAAATTGGGGTTGGTTTTTTCCCTTCTCCAGCTTTTCTAGACAAGGAAATTGGTGCTTATCCACCACTGAGAGGTCTTGGACAAAGAGATTGAGACAGGGGAGCAGAGCTGGGGGGCTCCATGCCTTAGGGGGATACAGGGATGTCTTTAAAAGGACCACTTTAACTCCTGCCATGGACAACAAAAGCTGTCACATCCCACAGGCTTCCACAGGGAAACGAGCCTTGGCTCGAGCACAGTGTGACACACACATAGAGGATCCATGCACCAAGGTCTCCCGTTCTCTGGAATATCCTTGCTTTCAGGAGACTTGCTGACAGGTGGATGATCAAGGCAGTTCATCTGAATTAGATCTGCATAGAACAACTGGATAAAACTCCTGTGTGGACACGGCTAGAAGCAGGTTTCATTTATCTGAGCTCTGAAGTAAACAATTAAAGGTCACTTTTGCTCTGACCAAGAGCAGCCATGGCAGTGCAATTTAAGTGATCCACCTTCAATTCTTAGTTAATCTGGACTAATTTTCACCCAAGCATCCCTGATCAAACAAACCTGAGGCAAGACACAGAGGCCTCCTGAGCTGACTCCAGCCAGTGCTTTGGAAGCCAAAACAGATCCAACAGCAACCAGCAATGGATCAGGCACGTTGGGAACAATTTCAGCTCCTTCTGCAATGACATTGAACTGCTTCAATCCTTGGGGGTGAACTGAGGCCACAGCAGAGTCCAGCTGGTAAAAAAATCCCAGGATCACAGGTGAAACAATCCCAGGATCACAGGTAAAACAGTCCCAGGATCACAGATCTCTGGAGGTCCCTGGTCCAGCCCTGCTGAAGCAGGGTCACCCCATGGCACAGGATGGAGCCCGGGTGGGGTTTGGCTATCTCCAGAGGAGGAGACTCCTTCCTGGGATGAGACAGCTTCCTGGGCAGCTGTCCAGGGCTCTGCCACCCTCCCAGGCTTTCCTCACAGGATACATGCTGCAGTACCCTCATCATCCTCACAGCTCTGGCTTCCTACTGCATTCGCTCCTGGATTTAGGGCTCAGGCTACATTTGGGCTTTCAGCCTGTTTTTCTCTCAGAGCCATTTCTGGCTTGGCTGTGCACAAGGTTATTTAACAGAGCCCAGGGGAGAAGGGGGAGGGAAGGAGGGATTTTGCTTCTCCAGAGAAAGCTGCTCCTGTCAATGAGCAAAATCAAATACCCTGGAGAGAAAGTGCCTGACAAGAGCCTGAGCCTCAGGAATTGTTATCGGGATGGAGTCAGAGGCTGATACTGGAGAAATGAAGGGCTGAACAGACACTACAGAGCAGTGAATGAGGAGCAGAGGTGCCCAGGAAAGGCTCCGTACACAAGGCAGGGACAGCAGCTCCCTGCCAGCCTCGGGGCAGTGAGGGTTTATCCCACTCACGCTCCCACATCCCTGTTTGCCACAGACAAGCTGATTTCCACAGGCCTGCTTTCAGTCCAGCAGCAACAGGAAATACTGAAGATATTACACAGCAATTCATTGAGCTGGAAAGAGACATTCTGGAGGGGTTTTATCAAGATAAGATAAGCAGCAGCTCGGCTGCAGAGACAGAGACCCATCAGAATATATGATCTACTTGGCCCCTTTAAGCTGATTTATATTTGGGGAAAGAACAAACACAAACACATATAAATATCTGAGACAGATTCTGACCTCTGCAAGATAAAGCACACCTATAAATGCTGGTGGTCACAAGTTTAAACTTCAGGGCATTCCCCTATACCAAGGCCACATCTTACTGGAAGCCACACCCAGGAGTTGACGGGAGCGAGGGCATCATTTTGGAGGAGAGGAGCCCCAAAGACAATGATGTTCTGACAAGTTCTATGGAAATAGCAGTGAGGCAGAGGGAAAGAACCCCCAGCAGCAGCCCTGTGGCAGGGAAGGCTTTCACAGAAGGCAAATGTCAGCAAGCTGCAGAGCCCCTGCTCAGAGCAGAGACCCCGAGACCCTGGGCCTGATGGGAGTTCATTTGTCCATCACACCCAAATCCTTACCCAGGTGCAATCAGGTTCTGAACAGCAATGAAGTGTGAACCTACACTGGAAACCTCCAGCTGAGGAACTGCTTCAGCTTTTGAACTGATGTGTTTGCAATTAAAGGATCCGCTTTTCCCAGCATAAACAAGGCCATGGGTTAAGTGCAGCTGTTCCATCAAATACAAGCAGGGAAAAAAACCAAGGATACATCAGTATGTGAGCTAAGAGAATAATTACTTTTACTTCTTTCTGTTCACAAATGGATTGGAGCAACTTAGAGTTTTCCTGGATCTATTTGTGATGGGAAATTCGCAAGGCTATTCCTGCAAATAATTAGTTATTGATCCCTAAGTTTGCTTAGGGAAAAGCTCTCCTAAGCACGTCAATCTATTATTCAAGCCACATTTGTTTAGGGGTTTGTGGCACTCAAGCCACATTTTTGGTCTCCTACTGATGAAGCACAACTTCAGGTTTCTCCATGAGTGAGGGAGGTGTTTGAAATCCTGTTTTTCAGAACCAGTCCTTTTTCTCCCCTTCTTCTTCCAATAAATGCTTTTCTCCAGTATTTGCTTAAAAGGTTTTGAATATTTCTTGGCAAAAAATTACAGTTATTTTATTAATACTCTACGAGCATTTTCCCAGCATTTAGATGTTCTAACTAATAACAACAGCATTAAGTGAGTCCTCAAATTCCTCCTGACCCTGCAGGGCACACAACTGGGGACAGACTTTTCATTTCTGCTCAGCTTCCTGTTTCTTCTCGTGACAGAAAAGCTCTGATCATCAAAACACCACCCAACACACTTTTTGTTACAAAACCACACAGATTTCACACAATCATGACACACAATCTTTTCCCAGTGTCAGGACCTGGCACATTCCTCAGCCGAATGCAACAAAAAACCCCTTCTTATCCTCTAAGTGCAGGTTTCTCACGCAGAAGTGCTGAGCCCTCACCATAAACTTTCTTTAGGTCCCTTTTCCCAGAGCTGGGGGAATCAGCACTTTTCTCCTACCTCCATTTTCAAAAAGGTTTTATTGCCCTCTGATTTGAGTTCTGGTTGGATTCCACCACCCCCAGAAAGGCAGAGTAGACTTGCACTCTGCAGCAATTAGAGGCAAAACCTGAGCAAAGTAACTCCCAACCTTCAGCTGCCCTGTTTCATGCTTCCCTGACCTCTGGAACAACAGGCTGCCTGTGCCTGATATTGGAGTGGGACAGGGAAAACCCACAAGTATTGGGGTGAAGCAGTGTGCTGGAGTTTCCACCACGTCCCTGGGACATCGGGGAGTCCCACAGTGCTCTCCCAGGCCAGGCACACTCAGGGCAAGAGCCAAAGAAAGCAGCTGGGATTGACATAATCCCAAATGCCAGAGGGGTCTGGAGAGATCACATCTCACAGCCATGGAATATCCTGAGCTGGACCCACAGGATCACCCAGTGCAGCTCCTGCCCTGCACAGACACCCCAACAATCCCATCCTGTCCATCCCTGGCAGTGCTGTCCAAACGCTCCTGGAGCTGTGGCAGCCTCGGGGCTGTGCCCATTCCCTGGGGAGCCTGGGCAGTGCCCAGCACCCTCTGGGGAAAACCTTTCCCTGATCTGCAACAGAACCCAACAGTCCTTCCACACCTTTAGGTGAGCACTGGTTTAGAGGTCTTGCAGAACGCCTGATCTGTCTCCTCTCTATCTGGACTGTCATGATTTTAAGCACTACTTGAGCTCCTTCACATTCCATTTCCCTGCTCATCCCCCATCCATTCTTCAGCAATTCTTCCAATTGTGTGCCACAAAACCCTCTGGAAGCATTCCTCCATCCTGCTGCACTCACACCAGATGCTGGTGTGAAATGTACTTTTTCAAATTCCGAACTCCAGCCCCAGCAGTGTTTGCTAATGCAAATACCCTGAACTGTCCCTAAGCCTTCTCCTTCCCTCCTCATGCAGCTCAGTGCCATTCCCAGCAGCTTTGGAGCTCATTCCTTTCAGCAGGCCATGCAAATCTCTATCACCACACTGTGATGGGCTCAACAAAAACCAGCATTTCCAGGGCAAAGGGATGAGATTTGTTTGGTTTTGGTTGGCATTTTATTTTTTAAAGGCATGTTGTGAAAAAATAAGAGCTACTCTCACAGATAAATCTGCCTTTGTAAGCTAAATAGGAAAAGTGTGTTTCCATGCCTTTCCATGCCTCAGACCCCTCTTTGATAGCTCAGGAGTGTGTATGAAAACCTGGCCCTAGGCACAGACTTTGGGTTGGAAGGGACCTCAAAGACCATCTCGTTGAAGCCAGAATCTGTTTTTCATTAATTCAAACTGCATTTCACAAGTAATTCATCCTCACAATAGGATGAGCAAAGGAACTGAACCTCAGAGACTGAAAACCACAGAAGTTTAGTGTATTTATGCGATCATATGGGCTTTCATCTAATTAGTAACATCCTGTAAGGTGCCTTTGCACAGCAGAAGTGTCAGCGGCATCATTATGGTGGCCACAAAAAGGCCAGAGCCAGAGGACAGTGACACTCAGGGCTCAAATTCTTGGGGCAATGCCCAAATTTGCCAGTTACACCTGCTCTTACAAGAGCAAGGATTTATTTCAGCATTGATTGAACAAGAAAAAGCAGCCCCAAGATTTTGCAGACCAGATTCTGAGTTACCCACTGATTCTCACAGCAACTTTCAAAAAACCCAGCAACTTTTAAAAAGCCCCTATGACCTAAAGGACTGGGACAACTCCCTGTTAATCTGAGCAGGATAATCAGCTTGGCTGTCACCAGCACCTAAAGAAGCCCAGACTTAGAGGCCAGAATTCCCTGGCTGCTCAGTCAGTGGGAAGTGGCTGCCACAGCCCTTTAACACCATGTTTTGCATTCCCCATAGTCAAAGACCATCCAGAGAAAAACCAAGTGCTCAGATTTTGAACACTCATAATTAGAAACTCTTTAAAAATGGAAAATCAGTAGGCAAAGCATCTCTGTGCTGCAAATGTGACATCACAGACCAGACCAACTGAGTAAAGAATCGCAGGGCTTGGTTCAGCTGCCTCCTGGACATAATATAACTTTATAATCTTTAATGCACTTTGAAGCCATGTCCTGCTGAAGACCCTGTGAAATTAAATGTTCTCCTCACCTTGCAATGAGGGAGGCAGCTGGAGCAGCCACAGGACTGCACTGCCCCCTGCCCCAGATAAGCCTGTCACCAGTGAATTCCTCCTTCCCCTTTTTTTCTTCCCATATTAATGCCCTTCATCATAATAAGGATTCCTTCCCACTGCCAAAACTCAATTTACACTATTTACTTTAATGACCTCATTTGTCATCCTGGCCTGTCCTGCTGCCAGAAGGTCTCATTTACAGTTTGCTCTTTCATTATTTTTTTTAAAAATTAAGTTGCTTCCATTTCAAGGCAAACAGGTTGGGATAGCGAAATACATTCATGCATTTGATCAATGCATTTTAGGGTTGTGGACATCCCAATCCCAACTGACTCCCAACTGCATCATCCAGTTATTTCCATCACCTTTGGCTTTGTTATTCCTTTCAATGCTTGCAAAATATACTGGCTGGGACATTTGAAGATTGCCACAACAAGAAGTTGTGGGAGGAATTTTAACTCGTTTTTGGAGGAAGAATAAGAGTGTGATCATTTCCTTCCCCAGAGCATCAGTTCATTTGTCTGTCTAAACTCCATTTTTTATCTCACGGCTTCGCTGCTCCGTAGAGGTACATTCCTTCCTATTAGATTGCATTTCCCTCTCCAATCCTGACATGCTCAGGAAAATTCAATGGTAACGAAGTCCTGTAAATAAGTTAGGGAAGAGCACAATACTTCATGTTTCATTATGCCATGTTCTGTTGAAACAGCATCACACAGGATGTTGGGCTGGGGCTAGGGGAGCCTCCGAAATCACAGACCAAGCCCAGCCCAGGCAGCAGAGCCCCTCAGAGCAGGGCAGGCTGTCAGAGATCTCTCCTGGCTGCCTGCAGTGCTCCAATCAAACATTCCCCAGGCTGTTTGCAGAGGCTTTAAAAGGGGATATTAAAGGCTATTTTCCTGTTCAGGAGTATCTGCTCCATCCCTTTGCCTCCTCCCAGCTCAGCTCCCACCTGACTGACTGGGACAGGAGGTGTCCTCCCAGTGCAGCCTGCAGTGGCCACTGCTCTGCCTTCCCAGTTTGTCTGGGAGCAATGGATATTCGCTGGACATTCGCTGGACATTTGCTGGACATCACCTGTAAATCCCAACAGAAAGCTTAACTAGAACAAACAGATTAATTGCCAAGAGCCAAACTGTGAAACACAACATCACTGATTCCTTCACTATTTAAAAATCATTTTCCCAGGTAAACAGAAACCTGTTTTTTAACCAAAACGAACAGCAGAGAAACTTCCCTCATAACAAACTTCAAGAACTCGCAGTTATATCAAAGCTAACAAGCACCTGCCTCATTTTCCTCAGCTCTGTAACTACAGGACTTCTTTCTTGTTTGCTTCCATCCCAAATATTTGTCTTCAGTGCCAATAAACATCACCCAAACCCTTTGCAGTGATTTCCAATATGCTGATGCATTTCTTCAGAAGCCTTTTCAGTGAATAAATGGTTCCCTAACTAATAGTCGTTGTTATTTATACAGACACAGCCTTGCTCACGCTGTCTCCTAAGTAGACTTCAGCAGGAACATAAGGAATAACATCTTTTCCAGATAAATTTGAGTCTGATAGAAATGTAAGTATTTTCTGCAGAAAAACATGCTTCAGATTTCTCATCAATATTTATACATAAAGCTAAACCAACCTTTTAAAGTTGCTTCTAGATAATGTATGATGGTAACTTGACAATAACACAATTTTACAGGTTATGTATGATGCATAAAAGCACATAAATATTACTTACTGTCAGAGGATCAAATTTCTGCTGTGTCGGGAGAGGATGGAAGTTGTTACAGCACAGTCTTCCCTGGATTCCCTCAAGTCTTGCCCTGGATCATCACATGCAGATGAGAGCAGCAGCAAAGCTGAGGGAAAACAAACCAGAATTGACAACATCACCCCAGAAAAAGCATTACCAGCGTGGTCTGAAATAATCTGCTAATACAGGAGCATTAAAACAGCATCAAAGCTCTTGGAAACATCAGGTAGTGCCAAAAAGATGCAAACATTTTAGAGACTGTGCATTAGAACCCTGGGAAACAGCTTTTAGACTCAATAATTTTTTTTCCTTATTTTCTTTTGTACTCTTTTTACCTTTCTCTGTGCAGGACTTGTGTCATTCATTTCCTCTGCTCACTGCAGCACAGAATAGTGATGCCTGAGGCTGGAAAGGGCTCTTCACTGGTTCTGTGGGAACTGCTTGCCAAGGAAACATGGGGGGAATTTAAATAAAAAGAATACATTGGAAAGCCCACGGAATTGGCATGTGAGGCTGAGAAGAATTCCAGTTGTTCGTGGTTTACTGGTAGGTGCAACCACTGAAATCTTTCCCGAGGAGCTATAAACAAAGAGGGAGAGCTTGGAAAGGAGGCAGAGGTGTGATCACTGGATCCCTAGGGTTGGAAAAGCCTTCCAGGATCACCGAGTCCAAGCTGTGCCCAATCCCCACCTTGTCCCCAGCCCAGAGCACTGAGTGCCATGTCTAGGCCTTCCTTGGACACCTGCAGGGATGGGGACTCCACCCCTCCCTGGGCAGCCCCTTCCATGCAGAAATTCCTGCTGATCCCCAGGATGGATGTTCCAGGGAAGCCCAACTCCCACAGCCTGGACCTCGCCACGATCTCCAACCCCACGGGGAAAGCCTCACCCTGCTGTGTTTACAAACCAGACTTTCCTGGTACTCCCTGTCCCAGGAGCTTCTGGTCCATTTAAGCAGGGAAGAGCCTCGTTCTGACAGACATGGACCTCTCACACTCAGCATCTCCCAGGGCCTTCTCCAACGTGCAGAGGAATATTTGTAGTCACAGCAGGTAAATGAGCTGTGGACAGGGAACACAATGAATTTAATGGCATGAATTATTTACACACACATTCAGCAAAGCCATCGTGCTACACAGCAGTCCCAGCAGCAGAGATTATTAATTTATAACCCAACTACAGCTACATTAAACAGAACGAGGCTTCCATAAAAACTTAACCGGGGAGCCAAAGGAAATATTGCCCAGCACATCCAGGCAGTACAGCAGGGTTCTCCAGCAAAGCCTCAGCTGAAAATCCATCACATCCCTTGGGATATGGAAAAACATCCAGTGGATTCCAATTTGCATCCGGTCTCATCCTTGCCTGCAGTGCCCATCCAAACAATGCACCTCAAGCAGGATTTGCCTTTAAGTTTTTGTGAGGTTCTCAAACAGCCCCTCTTCCCCAGGGAGCAAAACCCTCAGAGAGAGAACAGGGAGCATCCCCACTCCTGCCATGTCCCCTCTGAACCCCACTGCTCTGATGGGAGCAGGGGAAAAAGGGACACCCCAAAGGGAGAGCAGGAGAAGCCTTAGAGGGTGGGACAACACAGGATTTGATGAGAAGCTGCAGAACACGAGGAGGAAAGGGAGGGAATGGGAAACACCTGAGCAGAGTGCAGGAGAGGGAATTGGGGCATGGAGCATGACTGCAGTCAGAGTGGGGATTGGGGAATTCAGGCAGCACAAATGAGGGAAACAGAGTGGCCCAATTCTCTGTGGAACAAGAAAAGCAGATGAAGTCTGTAAGGAGAAACCTGGTCACCAATGGGAAGTCTGCAGACTGGGAATAAATAAGGAAGAGGGATGAGTGGGCATGGGAAATGTGAGGAGCTCCGTAGCATCACTAGGCAGCTTTAACCACAGCCTCTGACGTTCGGTGTTTATGTGACAGACACTCCCACCATGTCCTGCAATCAAACGTGGCTTTATGGGAACATGGGCTTGTCCCTGGGCTTAGCCAGGGGCTCCATATTCCCAAACACTGCTGGTGTGTTTTGTGCCTTCTGCAAAGAAACAGAAGCCACCACTCCGAGCACGTTCCGAGCACTGCTCATCCCAACACACACATTAACAGCTGGACTGCTGCACCCTCAGCTGCTTTTTCACCCAATTGATGGCTGAGGCAGCAAATTGATCTCCATACAGCAGGAATTCAGTTCCTTTTAATGTCTGGAGACCCTCCCTACCGCACTGTGAGCAGCCTGAAAGGTTTTCCCATGGCACAACCCCTGGCACAGCAAGCCTGCTGCTAACCCTGCCCAACACACAGGGCAGGGTGGATTGCCTGTTCTGGTAAGTCTGAGGGTTCCTGTTGTCAGGAGAGGGGTTTGGTGCCTCCTGGGCACCAATGATCGCACTTTGGGGTCAGGGAAAAGGCTCCCAGAGGCCCTTCAGTGCTGCTGAGTGCTGGGGATGGAGGGAGGGCAGGCTCAGCCCAGCACAGCACAGCACAGCAGCTCTTGCCTTCCACAGGTCCACTCCTGACACTTCCAGGGCGCCTGTGCTTGACCTACTTAGGGATCACTCTGTGGTACAGCACAAGTCACTCCCAAACCCCACAGCTCCCCGTTCCTGGGCAGGAGCAGCATCCTGTGCCCCTCCCAGCAGCCTCCCTGTGCCCCCCCAGCAGCCCCCTGTGCCCCCCCAGCAGCCTCCCTGTGCCCCTCTCTGTCAGGGATGCTTTGGGAACCTCTTGGCTCCTCACTCTGAGTTGGGCTGGGTGGGGTTCAACTGCTGCAGGTCCCTAATAAGGAGCACCCGGGGGCATTGCTGTCATTTCTGGGCTGCCCGAACCTCTCAGAGCCCTGCTGAGGTGCAGCGAAGGCTCTGCCCATGGCCCAGGACAGGCAGGTGGCAGTCCCAGAGCCTCCCTAAATAGATAATAGTTGGAGAAACAAAACCATCACCAAAACAACAAAGAAATTATCCATTAGGTGCAAATATTGGAAAGGCAGAAAGGTTAATGATCCCAGCAGGGTGGAAATTCTCCCATCAGGGATTGCAGGCAGCATAAAGAGCAGCTTTGTACTGAATTTGGGAGGGGACAGAAGAGACAATGGCTTCCAGGCGTCCAGAGAATCCAGTGGGACAAGCAGGAGGCAAAACCTTGGAAAGGCGCTGCCCCTGTGGCTCCAGAGAAGAGGAGAAACCCCACAAGCCACTTCAGTGCCAGTTATGCCAAAAAGAGAGGGACCCACTGTGCCACCAGCATCTTTCTCTGGAGGTGCTGCAGGTTCCAGCAGAGTTCTCTGCACAAGCACGGGATTTGCAAGCCCTGGGACTTCTGTGCCTCAGTTTCCTCCTCACAGATGGGTCAGGGAGGGCCAGTGGACACTAAGCAGGTCTAAGGGCAAGGTGGAAAATACCTCACCGACTCTTTGGGCTGGACTCTTGTTTCTGTAGCCAATGAGGAATTACTGCTTTTTGTTCTATCACAGCACTGAGGAGGAGGTCAGAGAGTTTAATAGAGGGCTCATAAAAAGTTCTCAGGTCCAGCAAGTTTCCATACAAACCTGTTTTCAGCATTTATCCCAAGACCTGCCTGCTCTGTGCTTCAGTTTCTCCCTGTGTACAAGTGGGAAGGGTCACCAGCCACCCATGGAATTCTTTGGAATACAAACCCCTGAGACATCAGCTACAGGTTGTGCTGCTGCTGCGACCAAGGAGTGCAGCCTTTAGGGCAGCAGGGACCAAAAGGACTTTGACAAGAACCCCAGGGACAGAGCAGGATGGAACTGGGTTAGACTGTCGGTATTTCAGTGCTCAGCAAAGCAAGAAGCACCACTTGACAAAGACAGCTTGGTTCTTGCCTGGTGCACTCACCCTCCACACCAACACTGGCAGCGCAGCCAGACCCTAAAGCACAGCAAAAGCACCCAAGAGGTGCTCCAAGCACAAAACCCCCACTTCAAGAAAGGTACCAGCACTGCGCACCCTAAGGAAATGATCACCCAGAGGCTGAGGACCTCAGGAAGAAGCCACGTTGGTTTTTTGCGCATGCACAATAAGGGCAGCATGCAAACTCCTTCCAGGTTTCCTCCCCTGCTGCTCCTCTGTGGCTGCTCTTGCTCCTCAGGGAAGCTGGGCAGGAGGCAGCACTGAACCTGAACCTGTCCCTCCCCAGCTCAAAGCAGCAGAGAAGTCAAGGAGAAGCCTCCCAGGTCCATCAGGAGATTTCAGCCAAACCAAAGCTATTTTCTTCTCAGAGCAAAACCAAGTTCAACCCACACTTGTCATCACAGGAAAACTCAAAAGAGGGACCCCAGAAACCTCTGCACTCTCAGCAGCTGCAGTCAGTCCTCCTGAGGGCCTGGGGAGGTATTTGGGAGTAAAACCACATTGTTCCCACTTGGTGACTTTGGTTTTTGGGGAGCTAGAGCTGAAATCCACCCAAAATAATCCAGTGGGGTTTATGAGGACTTGGGAAAATGCCAACTTAATTCATAGCATCTCAAAAACAAGCAAGCAATGTGTTTCCACTCTGTCCACAAAAATGTGCATTGAGAATTCACATTTGCTTTCTTTTTCTTCCATTTTCCCCTTTTGCAGAGTGCCAGGACAAGAAACAAGCAGATTTTATTTTCCAGTTCTCTTTCAAGACTGTAATGAAAACTCAGGGATTATTTTTTCATGAAAATGTCCACTTAGGAAAATGGCAATTCTCTTCTCTTTCGGGAAGAAATGGTTTCATTAAAAAACAATAAACAGGTAAAATGGTGCTTTCTAATGAGAAGCTGGAGTCTCTTCTCGAGTTATTAAGTAGGAACCCAAGCCACACAAGCACACTTTGTTATCCTCCCCAGTGTCCACACTTGCAGCAGGGAAAATTCCTGCCGGTACTTTGGAGTTACCAGCAGCACTTTAGTTAGGAAAAGATAAAAAATCCATCTGGCACACAATCTGTATTTGTGATTTAAAGTCAGGCTTTGGAGGCTTAGCCCAGGTCAAAGCTCAGCTCTGGCTTGTTCAGCAAAGGACATGAGCTGTGGTCCTGCCTTTGTGATTCCAGCAGGGCTGTGGGGGGAGGAATGGGGATGGGAATCCATTCCGAGTGTTTCTGTCTCACAGCAGCTCTCCGAAGGCAGGGCTTTTGTACAGATGGATGCTGCAGGTAAGGAACTCACCATCCTATAACTCACAGCATTCCCAGGAAGGCTCAGCTGTCACAGCCAGGCCACAGTGTCCCTGGAGCACAGGACACACTGCTGCACCCCATGGCCCAGGGAGCAAAGAGCAGCAGGAGCATTTCAGGGGAAAACACAGATGGGAAGGGTCAGGGTCAGTGTCAGGAGGCGGCTGCTGCCTCAGCTGTGGAGCTGCCCTGGGTGACACACCCCGGGGACAGTGCTGGCTGTCCCTGTGTGTTCCCAGCTGGGAAATGGTTGGGCAGGTCCCCACAGCATCCCTGCCACGTGTGTCCCTGCAGCAGTGGTCTCCGAGGCGCCTGTGCTGGCGGCACGAGGGAGGTGGCCCTGATGGCAGCCAGCAGGACAATCTGCAACCCACAGGTCTATTCTTTGCTGCTGGAGCCTCAGTCAGGCCCTCACGTGCCGTGCCTGGCACAAAGCCCCTCTGCAGAGAGTTCTGCCACCAGCACTGTATTTATAACCCCATTGTATTTATAACCCCACTATCATCGCACCCCACCCAGCGCTGAAATCCCTTTCTATTCTGAGATGTGCAAGAGGACAAGGGCTGAGGTCCTGCCCCAGAGAACTCTCAATTTCAGCAGCCTGCGGGCAAGGACAAAAACTTTGGAGTGAGGTGGACACACAAATAGGATCTAATAATTGAACACCTGTGTGCTCCCTCCATTGCTGACCAAAAAAGCGTTTCCATAAATTTGCAAGTCCAGAGATTCTGTTCAGAGCAACGTCTGTCCCTAAAGAACTCAAGGCCTGTAAGCTTAAATCAGCTATCCCCCCCTCACCCTGTGGTCCACCAACACAGGGACCCTGCTGCTGGGGCAGCTTCAGAGCCGCTGATCTCTCTCCCTGGTGATTGAAGTTCTCCCAGCACCCCACATCAAAGGGGTTTCCTGAGGCTTTGACAACCACCCCCCTGCTTCCAGCAGAAAGCTGTTGCAAGCTTTTTTTGGGGAAGAAATGATTTAAGGGAGCTGGAGTAGGATTTACCCATAGAGGAAGAAGCTCCAGTTTTGCATGGCACCATACACAGCGAAGGATGATCCCTACAGTCACTGGGGAAGAGAATCATGGAATCCCAGGCCTGTTTGTATTGGAAGCGACCTTAAAGCCCATCCCATTGCACCTGCTGCCACGGGCAGGGACACCTCCCACTATCCCAGGGTGCTCCAAGCCCTGTCCAACCTGGCCTGGGACACTTCCAGGGCTGGGGCAGTGTGGCTAGTGAGTAGGGTGGGGTACAAAGATGGCTCCTGCATGTCCTGTGTAAAGATTCTGGAGATTTTCCACCATGTCCAGCAGAGCCAGTCTCTGATGGCTCTGAAGATGATGGACATGCTGCTGGCCAAGCCTGGACCAATTAAAGATGTTAGTTACGCCTCTGTGAAAACACATTTAAGAAGACCTGCATTGCCCTGTCTGAGGGTCCTCCTATCAGTACCTTATCTCAACTCGTGAGTCCGGTATGTTCGTGTTAGCTTTTTCCCTCTCCTCTGCATAGTTGCAGCAGGAGAGAGTATAGAGAGCAGAGGTTGTAGGTGCCTCAACAGGCAGCCACAGCTGCTCTGGGTGTCCCGTGGTGTGTGAGCTCTGGGGGCTCAGCCCTGCTGCAGGGTGGCAGCACTGCTGTGCAGCCATGGGCGCTCAGGCTTTGCTGGGCACTGATAACACAATTACTTATCTTGAGTGCGTGGAAGTGCAATCAAGACAGAGCTTCTCAAAGCTACTTGAGACAGGGAAATGTGAGCTCCTAGACACAAACAGGTCTTGCTAAGTACAAGGGTGACTGTGCAGACCTGTCTGCTCTGTGACAGATTTTCATCACTGCTATTCATCTTGGAGCAGAAATCTTAAAGGGAATAAGTGAGTCCTTGTTTCCCAGGACTGAAAATGCCTTTAGGCATCACATCCAGGGTGATTAGCCTCTCCAGAATATTCTGTGTCTATTGTGGCCCTTGAGCCGGTCCCTGTGTGCCCTGTGGAACAGGGGGTTGGGGTGGACAAGCATGTGAAGTGATGGAGCCTGGAGCTGGCCCAGCACATCCAAGCACATCCACACCCCAAAGAGCAGGAGCCAGGGAGCTGTGCCCCTTACACTCACGTGCTCATGGTCATTCCCACGGGACACTGCTGTGCAAAGCCAGGAGGGCTGAGCTGCCTCTGTCTGACTCCTGCTGAGCCCTGCTTCAGGCAGCGTTTCAGGGGAAATAATTAAAGATGGGCTCCAAATCCATAAATCAAAGAGAGAAAGACTTGGATATGGGAATAAAAGGAAGAAAAAAGGACTTAAAAGTCTGCCCTTTGCTGTACAATGCTCAGCCAGGTTCTTTGCAGGCACAATTGTGCTCAGGAGCAGCCTGCTGAGACTCTGCAAGTTCCCTGGGAACACAGGTGGGGGAGGCTTTGAATCTCAGGGTGCTTTTGTGGCTCTGAGTGCTTTGCTCTGCTCTTAAATCATAGCCCTTATTTCCTGCATGGCCTGCCAGGGAAAAGCAGAGGCTGGGAGCTCCCCAGGGTAAAGCTGCCTAGCAGAGGGGATGTGAGAAGCTGTGGCAAAATACCAGGGCAGAGCAGCAGGGAGATTTTCCTCCACAGTCCATGGCCACGAGGAGAAAATTAACCAAGAACAGACCCCCAGCAATGCCTTCCTCTTGAGCTTTAATATTTTATCAGCATCAGGCAAGTCACAGAAAAGCTGAGAGGGAGATTTCCCATTCCACACCCAATGAGAAACTGAGGCACCAGAGGGGAAGGTGCTGTATGAATGGAAATACTTCCCAAAAAACCTCACCAATGGACACTTTCCTGCCAGGAAGCCAAGCTGTGTTAGTTCATGAGTGGCATCGTCCTGGCTGCAGCACAGCCCTGTGGGTTGTGCCCCTCTGCTCTTCCCAGCCCCATGGCCCATGCCGGGTGCATCAGGCTCCAAAGGTGATGCCCAAGGCAGGGAAAGCCCGTGGCTGTGCAGGAAATCTCCAGTGAAATGGGGGTTCCCAGGGCTCCAAACAGTCCTGGAATTCATCATTTCTAAATCAGGGAGGTTTCTTCTTTGAGGAGGCCAGACAGGTGCTTTGGCAAGCTTGAGACCAAATTATCTCCCGGGTTTGTCAGAGCTGCTCGGTGAGGATTTTCAGGCTGGAGGGGAAAGTGAGGAAGGTCTGTGGAGCCCTCAAACCACACGAAGCTCTGGAGAATAGAGAGTGAGCCCGAATGTGCCAGGAACAGGCTCTGCCAGGATGTTTGGAGAGCTCTGCCCTTGGCTGCTGCTGAGAGTGATGCTCTCATTTTCTGTGTTTTTCCCCCAAACCTCTTAACCTGCTCTTTCACACTGCAGAGCTGGAGCCTTTTGTTAACTATTTCCTTCTCCAGTTTCCATGGAAAACAGAAAGTCACGTGCACCATCTCCCAAGAGATGGCAGAAGTGCTTCTGGCCTAACAATCCCTCTGCCTTTAACAAATGAGGCCAAAGAGAAAAACCACCAAGATGCAAACCAGGGATTTCAAGCCCATCTGCTCAAGTGCCACAAACTGTCAGTATTTTAGAATAATCAAGTGCTAAAAAACTTCCAAGCTGTTTGGATAAGTCCACACTGAGGCATTCTTTCCACCAAAAAGGGCAAGAAAGAGGCATTAAGCCTGGATATTGTTAAAATCTGGGGGTAAGTGTAATATATCATGATTTAAAGCATTTGATCTTGCTTTTCCCTGGTGACACACTTCTAATTGTCATTTCTAAGCTTTAGGCCAAGGTCCCATCTGTCACATCAGGACCTGCCTTTCCTGAAGTTTCAGCTCATTTCCCCAGAGCTCCTGCTGGCTCCTGGATAACCTGACCCACCAGCAGGATGCCCTGCAGCATCCAAAGCCCTCCAAGGGACAGGCCCAGTGCCCAAAGCTGGGGGGAGGTGTCCAGAAGAGGGGTGCCTCATTTAGGCTCTTTGCAGTGCTGTTTGAAGCCTGATTTCAGCACCTTTAAGTCTCACCTTCTGTGAGAACTATGAGAAAGCCCTGAATTTATCTATCTGCTCACCCCAAGATGGCAGAGAAGGGAAGTTCAAACACTTTGATGTTTGCAGACCAGCGTGTGTTTCCTTTCTCTGCAGGCACTCACACAAGGCATCCTCGTTCAGCTTTAGGCTAAAACCAGCTCTGGTTTCAGTGGTTTCACCTGAGCAGCATTTACCCCATGGCATCTAAAGTACAGGGGGCAGCTGAGGTTCAGGTTCCAAGAAGGAGAAGGAATGTGGAGAAGACCCCAGGTTCTGAGCAGCTGAGGGCGAGGTGAGGCCATTTGAGGAATGAGAGCTTCTGTTAATTCAGCAGCAGCAGAATGGTGTGTGGCGCTGTTCCGGGGCACATTCCATGGAGTCTGTCTGGAGCTAAAGCGGAATTCCTAATGAAACAAAAGTACAGTGCTCTAAATTTAGCTGCTCTATTAATGCCTGTAAAAGCCACAGAGTGGCTGAAATCTCACTCAGAGTGGTTGCTCCCATCAGGCTAAACCTGAAATCCTGGAGCCAGTGGGGAAAACCTCATGGATTTGAGTGCTGGGCTCCCTTTTGCTATCCCTCCCCATCCTTGGTGGCCCTTCCAGTGGCTGCTGCTAAGTGACACAACCCACAGTTGTTAATACCTGTAATTCCATTTTCTGCTTTAGCCTTTCTGGCAGGTGAGCAGCAAGGTTAGAGCTGAGTTGAGTGAGACAGCAAATAAATAGTAGGCCAAAGAGCTGCACTGCAAAGAGATACCCATCTTTCAATATCAGATCTGTTAGTCTAATACCCTTTGTTTGTGCTGCAAAACAGTTCTCTATGGCACTCCAGCTACAGCCACATCAGATAGGCCATAAATCATGGAATAATACAGGCAGGAACTGGGACTTGTCTGCTAAATCACTTTCTGCTCGTAATATGCTGATCTCTGTGGGATGGGGATGGATGAGATTCCTGGATTGAAGGCAGTGCTGTGCTGTGACAGTTTTACATGAGGGATGTTCATAGCAAACCCACTCTGCAATTTATTGTTTAGTCAGAAAAACTCGCCTTGATTTATAAATATTTCACCTGAGAAGAACATCCAGGCTAAATCCAAACACACAGACAAGCTTCCCAGGGCCCAGGGATGATCAAAGATGATCGGCTGGATGGATGCTGGGGCTCCAGAGGGACTGGAGCTGCAGCTCCTCCACAGTAAAGCCCAGCAAAACGAACGGGAGTGCAGCTCACGCTTTTCCATGGGATGGATCATTGTGAGGTGTTAATCTCCCCCGATTTCCCCATTCCAGCTGAGAGGTGAGGTGATGATCCGGGCTTAAAAACGGCTCTTGGCTGCTCTGTACAGAATCAGGAGAGGGGCAATGCTTGCAGCGTCGGAGAGCAAATGACAAACTCACCTGTCCTGCCCAACTCTCTCCTCTCTCCTAAGGTCAGAAACTGAGACTGCTGCGTTAATAAACCAGCCGCAGCTGCTGTCGCTCACGGCCGGGTTTATCTGTTCCAGACACCTCTGGCTGCCAACAGCACCGTTCTATTTTTGCGGAGCAAATGCTTTCGCGGCTCCGCTTCCCTGTGCTGCCCTCTTGATGTGTTGTTCACACCTCGTTTACTCTTCGCACCCCTCAAGGACCCGGCGGATGGGCGTGAAAGGATCCCTGCCCTGGACAGCCCTGCGCTCCGATAGGAACGGGAAAACAAATGGGAACCCGGGCTGCTGTCAGCACTTGTGGCTCCGGGGGGACAGGGGGAAAGGGCAAAGGAGGGCATCTTCACTCCTTCGGCTGCTGGCCTGATTATTCCTTCTCTCCTTGTAACCAGTTTGGAGTGGAAGCCATCAAGAAAAGAATCCTCCCAGCCATAGTGTGAATTACTGCATCCAAGCTGTAACTTTCCTGCAATTTTCCATGTGGGAGCACAGCCTTCCAGCAAGGAGTCCAACAGATCCACTGACAAATGCCCGACTATTGAGGAAGTTTAAGACTTGGGTCCCAAACGAGTAATTTAATTATTGAACAAACTTTCCAGATGTGCAGAAGATTCCCTGTGTAACCGTTGGGATCATGGGGGCCAGGTTGGATCAGCTCATCCCAGAGTCTTTAGGGTTGCCATGCAGGACAGACATCCCTGTCCTTCTCCACTTCCTAAGCCTTCAGCAAGGTGTATTCAAAGTGTGGCTACTAAACCAAGTTTAGTCTTGGAAATATTCCCAAAACATCCATCTCAGTGACAGGTAAGAAATACGAATCTCTTGTTATCAGCTCAGAGTTCTTCTAGTAACTTCCTACTTAATCTTTGGAATGTGCACTATTCAAAGAGAGAGGACCACAAATTTAATTGGGATGGGGACAAAAGCATAAGCCCAATATGATTTGACTTTAAGGAATTATCCCACTACTTAAAAGCTATCAATTTTGCCCACCCACCTCGGTTATTAATAGCATAATTGCAAAAGCAATCAGCCACTTCTCCTGGGATGACCCAAAGCTGGTGGGGCTGTCTGGGGCTCTGGAAGGGTATCTGGGCACCTGCAGGTCAGAACATTGTGTGCAGATGCTCTGCTGGATCCAGCCTGGCTGTGAGCTCCCACTGCTAAGAATAAACACTTCCTAAAAATAAACCTGTGCTTTCCCAGCTTTCTTCCTTCCTTTGTTTTCTTTCCCTGTTTGTTTTCCTTCTGTCTCTCCTTCTGCCCACCTATCCAGCAATCTCCTCTTCTGCGCTTTGTGCGGATCAAATATTCCCAAAATCCTCTCTCCAACCTCCCAGCACACAAGGAAAACTACAGCACTTTTAAGTTCACTTACTAAAATCACTGATATGAAAATAAACCCCTTTGGAGCCAGGCCTGTATTTTACAATCATTTACAAAGCCTGTAATTCCATCCTCGTAACCATCAGCAGACTGTGTAAGGAGTGAATCACTGAATTGATTTGGATGAGGAAAAGGCAGCTTTTCCATGTCAGAATTACAGCATGAAGAATTTAGAACCTAGTTTCAACTGAAAAACAAATCAAATGGTTCAGAGACTACAGGATACTCACAGGCAGATAAGGGACAACTACAACAATGGCATGAAGGTCAACATCATAAAGGCCTTTCCTTGTTGTCACTTCAAGTCAGATGTCCCTACATTTCCCAATCGCCCTAAAAGAAACAGCAATATTGGCACAAAAGGCATGAGAAAGACTTTCATTTCTTGCACCCCCACTTCCCATTTTTCCTAAAGGAAAGTTCCAAGTCCAAGGGAAAGTTACCAATTCCCCACATGTCACAAATAAGGGGGTCTGGTTCTTTCCTCTGCCATGGTGAGCAGGGCCAAAATCTTCACCTGTAACTAAGCGGTCATTTTGGAAATCTGGCTGGATCTGCCTCAAGGAAACCTGCTTTTCCCAAGCCATCAGAGCATGGATCTCACTCACAGTTATTGAGCCTGTTTTGTACTCAGCCTCTCCTCTCCCCTGTGCAGGGCAACATCAGTTTAAGTGTTGTCATCCCAGCTTTTCTCTTCCCACAACCCAGCCCTTTCACATCAGCAGGGTTGGGGGGAGCCCTCCCCAAATGTATTATTTCATTGAATGTTTCCAACCAGGCTACATTTTTCATGGCCTTTATTTGGATCAATCACATTAAAAGCTGATGTAGCATTATTTAATCTTTGACAGGGGGAGAATTAAGATGCAGGTTTATTCACTTACAGAAAATGTCAGACTAGAATTAGATGATCACTTAAGGGATTGAATTTAACTACTAAGAGAGATGCTTTTTCAAGCAGAAAATGTTAACATTCTTGCCTTATTTCTTGCCTGGGTTCTGGTGGCATGACAGTGGGATTTATTAGAACCTGGAGTAAGTTTGGGGTAAATTATCCTTTTCTTCAGCACAAACAACTATAGCTGAATATTCAGCATCAAACTGCACCAGGCTGGGTCTGGGAGCACCCTGGGTAGTGCACACACACAGGAATTTTAAGGACTTGAGCCTGAGGGCAAGCGAAATTGGCTGTGCAGTCTGGGCCTGGTCTGGCTCCTGCAGAGGTGGGAGCTGATTTACAGAGCCAGGACAGCTCCTCTGCAGCCGAGGCTTTCCACACACAGAGCACGGTGCTCTGAGCTGCCAAAAGGATGGAATTCAACACCAAAGGGTGTTGAATCCAAAGGATCATTTCATGGGACAGCCCGGGATGGAATGAGTTCTGTCCATGAGCCAGCTCTTTGTGCCAGGGGCCATGGAGGTCAGTGGTATATCCAGGGAAGCTTTGGGAAGGGCATTCCCAGAAGGTCAGGGAGTGATGCTGTCCCTGTGCCCAGCCCTGGAGGCACCTCTGGAGTGCTGTGCCCAGCTCGGGATCCTCGGTCCAGCAGGACAGGAGCTCCTGGCGCAGAGCTGAGGAAGGGCCTGGAGCATGTCAGTGCCCAGGAAAGGCTGAGGGAGCTGGGGCTGCTCAGCCTCCAGAGGAGCCCCAGCTGAGAGGGGCCCTCAGCCCTGGGTGTCCCTGTGTGTCCCTGGGTGTCCATCCCTGTGTGCAGGAAGGGTCAGAGCAGGGCCAGGCTCTGCTCCAGGGACTCAGCAATGGCACAGAGGAATGGCACGGACTGAGCCCAGGGAGCTCCCCCTGCACAGGAGAAAGGATTTCCTTGTGCAGTGCCCAGCCCTGAACAGGCTGCCCCAAGAGGGGCTGGAGTCTCCTCCCTGGGGATGTTCCAGACCCATCTGGATGCAATTCTGAGCCCCGTGCTCTGGGATGGCCCTGCTGGGGCTGGGGGCATGGACCAGATACCCCTCTGTGGTTCCTTCCTGTCTGACACACCCTGGGATTCTGTGAAACTTTGCTCCTGGATACACTCCCCTGGGTCAGGGGGGCCACTGCAATCATCACTAAATTAATACCAATTAAAAATCTCAGTAATGAAAAAGCAGCTCTGTTGGTCCTGTGCTGTGCTGAGCTCCCACGTGCCTGATGAAACACCCAGGCCCCGATATTTTCATGGCACCATTCATTGCCCAGGCAGCACACACAGCCTGGGAGCCTGGAGCTGCAATGGGGAACACCAGCAGCTCCCCAGGCATCTCTCCCTCCATTTCTAACTGGGCCTGAACCACTGCTTCCCCAGGCTCCTGAAGATGCACCTTGTGAGGAGCTCCGGTGAGGAGGGGGTTAATTTTCCTCCTCCTCAGCCGAGTTCCCCCCAATCAAAGCAACAGCCTGTGTTCCAGCATAGCTCTCCTCTTCCCACTCAAGGGGTCACAGATTGCCAGCCTTGTTTTAATGAGCTGTGTCCTGCGAATTTCACAGTCACTTCCAGTCTAATAAGGGAACCCATAGGGGTGGTGCTTTCAATTTGCTCCTCTTTCCTGGAGAGTTTGTGCCATACATCACATGGAGCAGCTCACAGCTGGTGCAAAGAGAAAAGAATTAGCTTGTATTCCCCACGCAGGGGTTTTATAATTCAATATTTATTAAGATTGGGGTCCTCTCATTTGAAAGGCCAAACAGTTTGTTTTACTATGTGTGGGATAGATTACGTTAATATAGTGAACAACGGCTTCCAAGAACTAATTTAGTGAGGGTGTTGAAAAGCACTGTGCACGATAGAAATATTATGAACAAGTAAGAATCCTTAATACTTTGTCTAACCAAGCCCTGTGCATACAAATTAAACATAATTGGAATCCCTGTTCCAGCCATCAGACTAAGGGCTACTTTACAACTGAAATGACACCTAAATGTCTAATTTTAATTTTAAATTCACTCTATAAAAGCACAGCCTGATTGTTTTTCTCCCTTCAAAAGAGGATTTATGAAAAATGGGAAAATCTAAGCTTTACTTAAATGTATATGAATGAACATAGCTCTCAGCTGAAGCTCATTGCAAAGCAGAACTCTTGAATATTCATTAATTCTTCCAGACATCTGATATTCCCCTGTACACACAGTAGCACAATACTATTGCTCAATAAATAATACCAGAGTCCCACGAGAAATTCAGAGATCTGGTTTCAACTTTTAATCTAAAAGCAATGTGAAATATGCCATCATTTTGGAATACAGACTGTATCAATATTCACAGAGAAAACTTTGCATTTAGTGCCACAGAATTGGAAAAACCCTCTAAAACCATCTACAGCAGTCTCCTGGAAACAGCAGGCAGCCTTGGCACTGCCAAGGCCACCAATAAATGATGTCCCCCAGCGCCACATCCACACAGCTTTTAAATCCCTCCAGGGATGGGGACTCCACACTGCCCTGGGCAGCTGTGCCAGGGCTGGACAGACTTTTCTGTGAAGAAATTTTCCCCAATACCCAACCTGAAGCACCTGGCATAGCCTGAGGCCATTCCCTCTCCTCCTGTCCCTGTTCCCTGGGAGCACAGCCCGACCCCCCCATTGTCCCCTCCTGTCAGGAGTTGTGCAGAGCCACAAGGTCCCCCTGAGCCTCCTTTTCTCCAGCTGAGCCCTTTCCCAGCTCCCTCAGCCATTCCTGGGGCTTAGCCCCTTCCCAGCTCCATTCCCTGCCCTGGACACCTCCAGCCCCTCCAGGTCTCTCTTGTCAGGAGGGTCCCAGAGCTGTCCCCAGCACTGCAGGTGCCCCAGCAGTGCCAGCACACGGGACAGTCCCTGCCCTGGGGCTGTGGCCATGCCATGGCTGGGACCGCCCCGGTGTCATTGGCCTCTTGCCCACCTGGGCTCGTGTCCAGCCACTGGCACAGCACCCCCAGGGCCTTTTCCAGCTTTCCAGCCCCTCTGCCCCAGCCTGCAGCTCCACGGGATTGGTGTGACCCTCACCCTGTCAGCCTCAGCCCATGGATCCCATGGATCCAGCCTGTGCAGATCCCTCTGCAGAGCCTCCCGCCCTGCAGCACACCCACACCCTCACCCACCCAGCTCAGTGTCCCCGTGCCCTGCTGGAGTGCCCTCGATCCCCTCAGCAGATCCTGGGCACGGACAGGATCAGACCAGGGCCCAGGGCTGAGTCCCAGCTGCCCACTGGGTCTAACACACTGCCCACCCCTGCTGGGCCTGGCACGGCTCAGGGCTTTACCTGAGCACACCTGGCCAAGCCCTGAGCAGAAGGTTCCCAGGAGAATACTCTGGGAAGTGGTAGCAGAGCTTTAGCAAAGCCTGGGTACGAGCACCCCCAGCCTTTCCCTCCCCCAGCACTGTGTGCTGGGTCTCCTTAGGGCTTCTCCATGGCTGTGGGGCCTTGGCCACCACTGCTCCTGGCTCTGGCACAAGCTGGGGACTCCTGGCAGCCCCCTCTGCTCCCCTGAGGGTCCCTGGGCTGGGACCCCCCATGCACACCCCTGGAGAGCTCTGCTTTAGAGCCTCTCATCCCAGTGCCTGTGTTTGAGATGCTCCCTCCTGGCATTTGGGAATTTAGCTGCTCTATTGAACAGAATTAAAGGATTTAATTCAGTGAGATTTGGCATTAGCTCGTGCTCCTCTACTGTCCATTAGTGTCAGAACTGAGCTATGGATCCATTCCAGTAAATGTTTGTATAAACATGTTTGTATACAGATTCATGCAGGCTATAAATTCAGTGTGAGGCACTTCTCACTGAAACACACAGTGACTCACCAAAAGATTTCATCTTTTTGAGGGAAGGATTTTTTAATTAGCCAGTAAAGTTCAGGAGACAACACATCATCCAAGAGTGAATGAAGGCTGCTGTCGATTGGCAGGAACCTCCCAAATGAATAGCAGCTAATGGAAGTATTTTTTCATCTGTCTCTCACAAATATTCCTGGTTTGGATGTTTTCTGCTTAAACTGTTTGAGTTAATGTGATTATTCAGTTAAATGAGTAACAAGAGATTCCTCAGCAAAGAGTGCGGCAAGCATGGCTGGAAAACTACACCGTGTCTCCATCATACCCAAATTCCCACCCTGTGCTCCTGCTTTTGGCACAAACTGGAATGAGAGCCAGCCACTCAAGGACAGGAGGTGCAGAGGGACTTTCCAGTGACCAGTGTGTGACCAGTGGCCACCTTCTCGTGTGTACAAGACACTGACCCACACTTAGACCCTGCAGGTCAGCAGTGAGGCTCGTGTTCATGTACCCACTTTACAATTCTCATGGGCTCAGGGAGATATTATTAACCTTAAACCCAGGTTTAATTTTCCATGACCTGCTGGAAAATCTCAGAATGTCAAGGAAAAAAATTCTCCCAAGTGATTCTGGAATGACTTTCTATGGCCTGGAGAGCAAGAGAAGAACACAGTGTGGAAAACAAAGAAACCCAGCTTTACCTCACACCACAGTTAATAAAAATTAAATGTCAGATGGGACAAGAAAAAGTGATGTGGTAACATACAGAGGACAGGATTCATGAGAGACTCTGAGTAATGAAAAGGTCATGGGAGCCTATAAATAAAGCCTGAGGCAGGCGAGGTCTGAGGAGGCAGGGAGCTCGTCAGGGGTGCAGAAACTCGAGCAATTAACGGATAAGTTTTATGTAAATGGAGCAATTACTGTTGCAGGTACAGAACCTGTCCTTGCCCTGAACATTACAGAGCCCCTGTCCACCACCAAAACAAGGCAAGTGCTGATCACATTCCCTGCACGAACTGGACAGTGCAGGGACAGCTCAGCCCTCGGGGTGAGGAGCCATTCCCACCTCTACCAGGCTGCCTCGTGCACATTGTCCCAAATCCGTCCAGGGGTTTGGTTTGTAGACCCCACCTGCCCATGGAAAAGCCTGTGGGTCTGCAGGTTTTGCAGGTGGGAAATATCCCAAGTTTGCATGGTTGTGTGGTCTGGTATTCTCAGGGCTTCCCTCCCCACTGTTTGAGTCTCCAGTTTGGTCCCCACATCTGGACACAGCTTCTCCTGGATCTTATCCCCAGCACCCATGCCTGATGAAACACAGGCACAGGGACATGTCCCACGCTGCACTCAAGGGCTGCACAATGTCCTCTGCTGCTGCCCCACTCCACTGTTGTACAAACCTGGATTAAGGAACAGCTCCAGCCTCGATTAAATCGCAGCCATAAAGCCCCAGCTCTAAAAACCAACCCATTTAAAACCCAGCACATGCTTGTGGGCCTTCCTGAGCCAGAGCCTAAATAGATCCCACAAAGCCACACCCAGCTGTGAGCACCCAATTGTATGGGGCCAGTGGGATAAACTCAGGGCTGGGAGTCAGCCCCGGTTACGGTGCCTTCCCCACACCATGTAGGGTGAGGGGCAGCTCTTGGTGCTGGGCTGGTTGGGCAGGGACACCAACCAGGACCAGTCCTCACTGGGCTCATGGGGCTGATTTTGGGGTGTGTAATGCAGAGGGGCTGATTTTGGGGTGTGTAACGCAGGAGGAGCTGCACAGGGGCTGATTTTGGGGTGTGTAATGCAGGAGGGGCTGATTTTGGGGTGTGTAATGCAGGAGGGGCTGCCCAGCTCAGGCTCTGCAGTTACAGCTCCCGGAGCTGAGCTCTCCTGGCAGCAGATGGGGAGAGGAACCTGGCGGGTGAAGCACAGGGCAGCAAACAGCCCTGATTCAATAAAACCTGACATCCTGGGATTCAGTGTGGAAAAATGCCTTCTCTCTGCTATTGGAAGCCCTGTCCCAGCCACCCCATGGGATCAGGGTCCCGGCCCTGCTCCCTGTCCCTTCCTAAGTGCTGTTTTTGTCCCTTTATCCGCCTTGGCAGTGCCGAGCGGCTCTGCCAGGGAAGGACAAACCCCTCCTGGGCTCCCTGGAAGGGTCCAGCAGGCCAAGGCTGTCTCTGCCTGCACCTGGCACTGCTTCTCCTTCTATTCTGGGAGCAGGGAAGCAGCTGAGCCCTGCAGATGGGGCATGGAGTCACTGTGGTTGTGCTGTTCATTTGTTTAGCACAAAAATGACGGACACGCGACAGAACAACCGGGAACAAACACGGGGGGTGAGCACTCAGGAGCTTTCACTGTCATTAATTTTCCTGTTACTGCAATTTTTTCTCCTCATTCAGTGATAAATCTGCAGAAACATGGAGGGTTGGAGCTGTCAGCCTGATTCTCCTCAGGTACTTTTATTGCTGTGATTTCCTGCAGTGCATTTCTTGCACTTTTGGGCAGTGGAAACAATTTCTATGTCCCTGCTTTGTGAGCTGCACACAAGGACATGAGGCACTTCTGAGTAGTGGGGTAACAAAAGTGGAATTGTAGAAGCATTTGCTTTTCTTTGGGATGGAAATACATTTTTTATTAACTTTGGGCTTTATCTGCATTTAGGTTTCATCTCTAAACCCACACAGGATATGAGGACCTGAGTAAAATTAAGAAAGAAGAGATTTTAAGATTAGTATTTTTTGACATCCATCCCCAAAACATTCATCAACCAGGACAGTGATTTCAGTGGTTCTCAGCCTAACCCATAGCTGCTGTTTGTACACACAATAAAAACACAATTTATTTCAATCTGATGAAAATCCCATAAAGGAAAATATACTGAAAGGAAGACGGGTCAAAAATATGATGCATTTGCACTCCTAAAATGCAGACTAGTCTTGCTGAATTTGCACATTGTAACTGCAAAAGGCATGAAATCCTTAAAATATTCCTGCAATAGTCTTATGCTGAATGAAGAGCTTTATGAATATTTCAATTACAAGATGAGGCTTGAAAGGATAGAGTTGTTTCAATTTTGAATCACCCTTCCTTAAATAACTCGCCCTATTTGGTAGGAAACGAGACTGGGTTCTATCCGACACAAACTGGGTGAAGACGGAGCTCCCTCAGCTGGAGCCACCCTGCTGTCCCCTTTGGAACAGAGCAGCCCAGGTTTCACCGGGGGGACACTGAGCACTTGTTACCCCTGGGGCAAACAGGGCCTGTTTGGGTGGCTCGAGGTGTCCCCTCCTCCTCACCCACTGGTATTTACAGTATTTGTTAAATGAAAGGCTCAGCTCTTTGCTGTGCAGTGCTGCAGCTGGAGACCATTCTGTGCTTTTTGGGATTTGAGATGCCCAGAGAGCAGCAAATCCCACTCTGCTGCATTGAGCAGCTTGTTTGTACACCCAGGCACAGAAAGGTCCTTGATTTCCTCCTCTGTCCTACTCAGAGACAGACCATGATGCAAATCCTTGTGAGTTAAAGCAGAGCTTTACAACCACTTCATGTAATGAAAACACAGCTCTCATTGTGAGGAGTTACTCCTGGTTTTAGTGGAGTTAATGAAACCAGGCTGTTGTTTTTTTCATTCATTGAGATCATCCCACTGAACCAGAGTCTGTATTTGCTCACACCTTCAGTTCTTACTAAACTGAAGCAGCTCTAGAATTGCATTCAGCCCAGCATGTGAAGCACGGATTTTAGTGGAACTCTGGATTTCACTGTGCTTGGGAAAGCAGTTGCATGTTTGTGCTGCCTGGCTCCAGCTAAGCTCAGTTCTGCAAGGAGAATAACAAGCCTCATCCAGAATTAGGCTTTACTTTTCAGCAGAAATTATCCACCAGCACCAGTTGGTCAGCACAGACACACCTTTGCGCACTTTCTTATGCACAACAGTGTCTGAAAGTGCAACTTTCCCATCCATTCCCTAAAGCAGGGCTTAAGAACCAAGTTCTGATCTGACAGATGTTGGCAAAGCTGAGGCACCCACTGGGCTCCCCTGCAACATCTCCCCATTTCCCTGCGAGAGAATGATCACCCAAAATGAAATCAGGGTTTGGCCCTGACTTCCTCAGGGAATAAAATGCCAGCAGCTGGATTCTGCTGCTCCTCGCAGCCACCAAAGTGAGCAGGCACCCCTGGAAATGAAGCCCCTCACTGGTGCCACTCCAAGGGGGCTCTCAGTGGTTCATCACTGCTTCACTGGCCTTGGAATGGAAACACTTTTCTGAAAGCCTGCCTGGTTTCCCTGTACCTTAATTAAGCATCTTCTCCATCAAACTGCTGCTTAACACACCCTGGCAAGCTGCCCCTCATATATTGCAGGAGATATGGCTGGCAGCAAATGGAGCTTATCACTGGGTATTAATTACTTGAGCATAAATAACGTTCCCTCTTCTCTCAGCTCCGTGATCCACCCTTTCTGATGGAAATATATTCATAGTAACAAGAGAGAGAAAACAATGAGGCGGCAATTTTAAGCCTAAAATGAGTGATGAGTCTTGCAATGAGTGAAAATTAAGGCCAGGATAATTAAAATGAAATATAAAGGTACATTTCTAAGAGGAACATTGATTAACCCCTGCCCAGAACCATCTGCCAAGGCAAGGGCTGGGTTTTTTAATGATATCTTCAGCCAGTCCAAGAAATAAATTCCAGTCAAAATGAAAAGTCTCAACAAGCACAAATATGGGAATTCATGCTGGAGAAAGAAGCACCCAAGGCACACAGGCCAGCGTGGCCCTCCATGAGCACTGCCCAAGGACAGAACAGTTCAAAGGCTGGGTCTGGGAGAGGAACTGATGAAATAAAGCCATGGGGTGTGCAGGGCTCCCTCCCAGTGCGTTCCCAAAGCCTCCCACAACACCCAGCTGAGCACAGAGCCTCTGCTGTGCTGCCCCTCCCTGCCTCACTGCCCCTCAGCTCTGCTCTTAGAGAGGTGCTCCCCAGCCATCGTGCACAGGAGAGGAAATAAAGCACAGCAAATGCAGCTTTTGGCTGCTCCAAAGCTCTCCTGGATGACTGCAGGGCAGGAACACACACTGGGATCCAACGCCTCCCCTGCTCTGCACTGCTCAGGCTGTTTGTGCTGTGCCCTGTGGGGTCTGCTCTGTGGTGTTGGGAAATCCTCTGAAGGTGCAGCTCTGTCTGCTGGGGACACAATGTGCACATTTGTGTGTGTAGGGAAGCACCTGGCTCATGTTTAATAACCCAGCCCTTGGGTGCTGTGCTCAAATGCAGGATTCAGGTGGAAATGTTTGCACACACAACACTGGCAGCTTCGGAGAGCTCCTGTTAAGCATAAGTGGCTCCTACATGACTTGTGGATGGATTCTGCTGTGAATTTGGCTTATCAGTGATACATTCATAAAGCAGATGTTTTCCATGTTTGAATATGTATTTTTAGCTTGTTTACTGAGTCCCTTAGAGAAATGTGAATGGTTATTTGTGGGTGAATAATATGTGCTTACAGGTTATAAATGTTTCTTGTGGAGTGTTAGTTAACATTTTTTAAAGTACACTGATGAGTGTAGAGTTTATATGGAATATTTATGTGGGTGGATATATCTGTGTGAGCTAGATATATCTTGTATTTAAATGTTCATTACAGCAAAGAGTAGGTCTATTACACTTTTATTCCCATGGTTTATTGTCCTGTACACACTGGTGAATGGCAGGGAAACGGATCCAATTGTCAGAGATGATAATTCTGGAATAGGTGCTCTCCCTCATTTTCAGAAAAGTTCAATGCACTCACTAAATGAAATCTCTTTCATTTTTTTCTCTTTCATTCTCATTTTCAGGAAAACGACAACCCTGGGGCCTGCCTGACAGGCTTTGGAAAGGGTCCCCAAACCCACCCAGAAGTGGTGGCCACGCTGCACAACTTGAAAATAGGGTTTGAAAATACAGCAAACACAGGGTGCCCCCAGCCTTGGGGATCCGCTGCCCTGGGTCTGCTCAGCTCAGTGAGGAATGCAGGAGGGTGTTCCTCCCATCCTCCCGAAGCAGGGAAGCTCCTGGCTCACTCATGCAGACACTGTTTGCAGCCTCCATTCAGGGACTCACAGGGCCGTGTTTGCAGATTCCAAACATAGAACAAGTCTTGTCCTATCCCCCATGCCCTGGGATGGATTCGCACATCCCACCCTTCAGCAGTAACCCAGCCAGCAACAACCCAAATTCCCTACATGAGGATATAGGAATCCCAAACTCGACAGTCTCAGGAAGGATCACTTCAGTGGGATGAAATCTCGAGGGCAAGGAGCAGATAAAAGAGCTTTTGGGATATTTGCAGGTGGCCACCTTCTCCCTGGAGGGCAAGAGCCAGGGAGGAGGAGGTGCAGAGGGCGTCCGGTGCCATTTTCCAGGCTCTGTGTCTCTGGCCTCACCAGAGGGACCCATCACACCTCCCTCGTGTTCAGCTGAGCTGGACAAGGCCAAGGCAGCTCGTTGGGCAGAGCTTACGTAACATCCCTCAGAGGGCTCTAACTGCCTCTGATTTGCACAGACTCACTGAAGATTTACTTTCCATTTCCATCTCCTGCATTAGGAGATCACTTCAGCTACAGAGGGAAAAAATCTGAAAGCCAGTTTTGACACATAATTATATCTTGCAGAGGTTGGGTGAGAAGAGAAGGTCTCAGAAGAGGAATAAGCCATTCTAAGGATCGCATTTTTCTCCCTGCTTTCTTCTCTCTGTTCCTCTGAGGCTCAGGATGGAAAAAGAAGAACCTGAGCAGAAAACCACAAATGAGACCTCTGGAAACGTTCTGCCCTCTCCAAGGCTGCAAGATGCTTTCTAGAACTGATGAGCATCTCCAGTGAAGTTACTTCCCTTGGGAATGTGCTGTATAGCTGAGAGGTAATTCCTGTATCCTGGAGGCCACGCTGGTTGCTGGCTCCTAACCTGATTTAAGTACAACAGAGCCATGTCATGGTCCTTTTCCACCCCCTCAGAAAATCCTCACAAGTTTCTCTTTTACCTACATTATAGCATTACATCTCTAGGTAAATGGTATTTATGACCCCCAGAGATTGTATTCTCCTCCTTGTTTACATGACAATAAGATCCCTGCTTTCTATTTCCAGTTTACCTTGTCCTTGTATTAAAATCAAGAGGCAAAACTGTATTTCAGATCCCAAGTGTACAGCTCAGTCCAGATAACGTACATTTATTCCCCAGATATAGATACAGACTCTTGCATATTATATTCCTCATTTTATTTTATTAAAGAAGTAATTCTGCAGGTATCCTATTTTTCCCACCAAAGTTTGGAGGAGCAAGGTAAGAGATTTTCTCCAACAAGGCCATTTTTATTTTCCCGTGTTGTTGAAATTTGTGGAAATCTTTTATCTCACAGGCTGCTTTTCTTCATTCCTTTTCTGGATGAGACAATCCTCTTTGGGAAATCTGGTTCTCTGCCTCTTTCTAAAGATCAAAATTGTTGGCTTCAGTTTTGTCAGTGTGTGTCCCCATTAGCTGCAGGAACATCAGCACCTCAACCTTTATTTTAAATACGTGCTTTGCAGAAGAGCAGAGAATTTTGCAGACTTACCCAGTCTACCTACTCCAGAGCCTCTGAAATTCCAGAACATTCCAACCCACAGGTGGCTACTTCCTTTGTTTTAAAACATCAGTTGGAACTGCAACTGGGACATTCAGGCCAGAAAAAATCCTTCACTGGGGCAAAATCTAACCAATCTGACCATGGGTAGCCTGTGAAATGTGTCAGAGATTCCATGAAAAGAGTACATGAAACACTTCAGCTGGAGAAGACAAAACATTGGATAAACAAGTTAAAGGTCTGCAGGGAAACTGTTCATATCAGACATTTTGCAGGAAATAAATCCCAGTGTTTGTGAACCTGGAAGAAAACACTGAAATCTGTAAAATTCATGAAGGCAAAACACTTCACTACATAGCAGAGAGGTTTTTTCCTTTTAATGTAGCTGTAACAATGTCTACAATACATTGACTCACAAATTAAGTGAAGGGATGAAATCACATTCTTCATACTGAGATGGGACATTCTGGACTGGTTAAACACCCTCTCAAGAGGGGCAGAGTTCTGCACATCCAATGAACACCTTTTGAAACAACCAGCGGTGGGAATTCCGGTTTTAACAGTGACGAGAAGAGTGAGCCTTGTCCGTGGAGACTGAGATGCTTTGCAGAGGAGGGCAAAGCTCAGAGCCTTGGGAAAAGGGAGGGAAACTGAGGCACGGTGCAGTGCAGTGACTCCCAGGATGAGCAGCAGGCAGCAGAGCTGGCCACGAACTGCAGCTCTGGCTCCCGGTCAGGTCTGGCTGGCCAGCGCAGTGTCCCATGGGTGTGTGGGTGCTGTGCTCCAGCAGCTCCGGGGTTATACAGGCACCTCGTCCTTCCCCTCTCCCGCTGTCCCGTTGGCTCCGTTCAGTCCTGCCGGCTCCCTGCCCTCCTCCTCCTTCTCCTCCTTGTCCTTCTCCTCCTCGTCCTCCCTGCCTGTCCCTGCATCCCGGCCCAGGCTGGGCAGGTGGCCGAGGAGCTGCCCTTCCCGGCGGGACTGGGCCAGCTCCTTGGCACAGCACACGGGTGTGTGTGTCTCGTAGGTGCTGTGGAAGCTGTTATAGTCCACCTCGTAAAAATCCTTCTCCAGGGTGAGCACGGGGGTGAAGCGGTGTCCCCACAGCACCTCGGTGTCCATGTAGGAGCTGCGAGCCTGGCAAGTCATCCCTGGTGGAAAGAGAGGGATGTTAGAGGCAAAGCTTCCTTACGTGCTCACCCAACCACGCCTGGCACTTAAAAGCACTTTCGTGTCATTTCCATACCTGATTGCTCTGAGACACAGAAAAGTCTTCACTTAATAGGCCTCACAAAAGCCTCTGTCATGAATAAGCTGAGCACCCAAAGGGAAAGGGATGGATTCCTCTCCGCATCTTCTGCCTCCTGAACCTCCTGCTTAGGGGTTTGCAGGCTGGCACCTCTAAGCAGCTTCTCTCTGCCTCACCCTGCCCTGCTGAGGTGTTGTTTGTGTGGCTGACACCAACAGCTCCCGGTAGATCCTGCTGGAACAACCCTCAGCCCTGCCAGTGCTGCCCCAGCCCGACCCGCACGGCCCTGAGCACAAGGAGCCACTGCCCTGCCCTCCTGCGGGGCTGGCCCCATCCCTCCTCCTCTGCAGCACAGCCACATCCCCCAGGGCAGCAGAGCCATAATTCCCTGTGCAGCAGAGCCACAATTCCCAGGGCAGCACAGCCACAATACCCAGGGCAGCAGTGCCACAATTCCCAGGGCAGCACAGCCACAGTTCCCTGTGCAGCACAGCCACAATTCCCAGGGCAGCACAGCCACAATTCCCTGTGCAGCACAGCCACAGTTCCCTGTGCAGCACAGCCACAATTCCCAGGGCAGCACAGCCACAATTCCCTGTGCAGCACAGCCACAGTTCCCTGTGCAGCACAGCCACAATTCCCTGTGCAGCAGTGCCAGAATTCCCTGTGCAGCAGTGCCACAATTCCCTGTGCAGCAGTGCCACAATTCCCTGTGCAGCAGTGCCACAATTCCCAGGGCAGCACAGCCACAATTCCCTGTGCAGCAGAGCCACAATTCCCTGTGCAGCACAGCCACAATTCCCTGTGCAGCAGTGCCAGAATTCCCTGTGCAGCACAGCCACAATTCCCTGTGCAGCAGTGCCACAATTCCCTGTGCAGCAGTGCCACAATTCCCTGTGCAGCACAGCCACAATTCCCAGTGTAGCACAGCCACAGTTCCCTGTGCAGCACAGCCACAGTTCCCTGTGCAGCACAGCCACAGTTCCCTGTGCAGCAGTGCCACAATTCCCAGGGCAGCAGTGCCACAATTCCCTGTGCAGCACAGCCACAGTTCCCTGTGCAGCACAGCCACAATTCCCTGTGCAGCAGTGCCACAATTCCCTGTGCAGCACAGCCACAGTTCCCTGTGCAGCACAGCCACAGTTCCCTGTGCAGCAGTGCCACAATTCCCTGTGCAGCACAGCCACAGTTCCCTGTGCAGCACAGCCACAATTCCCTGTGCAGCAGTGCCACAATTCCCAGGGCAGCACAGCCACAATCTTCTCAGTACACACCTGCACACACCAGATGTACAGCCCAAAAGCTGAGAGTTTCCCAACCAAATTGGTTTTTAAATTCCATTAGAGGGTTGCCTCATATTGACGGATTGTGAATTGAGCAGTGGCCAGCAGGGCACTGACGCTTCTCAAGCTGCTCCTCAGCCCCAAGGATCAGAGTTTATTTACTTTGGGAAGTTTAAAGAGAAGCTTTGCAGAGCAGGGATAAGCACACCTGTGAGCAAATCCTCTTTGAATCACCTGGCTATGTCAAGGCTGACTTCTCTTCCAAACACTTGTCTTCTGTTTGTCCTAATTATGTTCTGATTTTGGAATTAATTTCCAGTGAAAACCTGACCTCACAAAGTCCTCCCACTGTTCTCTTGTGGAGGGTGAGAGATTGGCCTGACTGGAATACATTTAAAACATGCACTTGATACAGCTTCTAGCCAGTACATCCAAGTCTAATTCCTGCAGCCCAGAGCCCACGGACATTAATCTAAAGTAATGCATAGGGGGGGAAATCTCAGTGTCAGACGCTTCAGGGAAGAACATACCATATATTCCACTATCTGAGCTCACAAGTGACTGAATTTTCAAAGTAATCAGAAAATCCTTTCCTTTAAAAAAACCCACCTTTGTGAAAAGAGAAATATTTTGTTCTCATAATTGCTACGGACCATTAAAAGACACCCACACAGGCAAGAGCTCTGCAAAGCTCGAAGTCTCTTACTGCTTTCCTTGGTTTAAAGCTACCAGGACAGGAGCATTTTGTTCCTTGAAAGGGGAAAAGAGGGATGGTGACACACACAATGCTGAGACATCTGCAGCTCTGAAGCACAGACTGAAAACCTAATTTTTCCCCTCAAGAAGATCTGCAGGAGTGTTTGCTTCTGGGCAGGAACAACAAGTACAGCGTTAGTCACAGTGTTCCAGTGTGCCTGCTTCCTGGGCTGGAAGGAACCGGGATGTGCAGAGGCTGCCATGAAAAACACAGCCAGGGAATTAAAAATCACCCCAAGTGTTGCTGCCTTAAGGAGAAGCTCTGTCGAAGTTCAGTGCCTTTTCAGGAAACTCTCAGCTTTTGCTTCAGAACTGAGGAACAGGGTGAGGCCACTCCTGCCTCTGGTGGCTCCACAATGGGCAGCAGTGCCAGCTAGGGGTGAAGAGGGTCAGCCCTCGGCCCTGGGCCAGCCCCACGCTCCCGGGAAGCCCATGGAGTCCTGCTGATTTCCTAGTCCTGCTGATTTCCCACTCCTGGTGCAGGTTTTCCTGGGGGAGCTGTGTCACTGGCGCTGATCACACATTGACCCCCCATGGTAAGGGCTTTTATTCCTGCTCTTTGGGGGAGTCAGGGCTACAGGGCTAATCCCATTTCCTGGTGCCAGGAGGTTGGAAACCAGCAGCTGGTTAAAATAAACCAGTTCTTTTCCTTTAAACAGAGCTAGTTTGGCACCAGGAATCCCAAAGGCCTCCGAGTGCCTCCTCCAGAGCCAGCAAGGAGAGCAGGAGAGGAGATCGGGCATATTATGGATGAGATGGCTTTCGTGGGCCAGTTTTGTATGCTCTGATTTGCTGTGAGGGATCAGGCTCATCCCGGTTCCTCATTCTCAGTTGTTGTTTTTTGCTTAGGTTAATAAAACCTCATTCGGAATAAGCCGTGTCCTGCCGTTTATTACCCTGCAGGCTCCAGGACCAGTGCTGTGAATGAACTGGCTCCTTCTTACCCTGGTTTTCCAAGGGCTGCATCAAGGGATTGTGCAGGAGTCCCCAGGGCCAAGATGGGGTGTCCTTGTGAAATGTGGGGCCTGGGGCTCCCTAAGGGAACTCCTGTGAGAACTGCAGGCATGTAGTGAGAGCTACTTTGCCATGAGAGAGGCCTGTTTGTTCAGCTTGCACTATTCCTCTCTAACTCAAAACAAGCAGGAATCCATCAACAAGGATAATGAGAGGCTCGCAGGTGGTGATATTGCAAGATGTTGCTCTGGCTGTAGGTAGCCAATGACATTGTGGGGTGGTGAACTGGGAGCCAATGGATGTGTGACATGAATGTGGGAAATAGTATAAAAAGGCTTTGGAAAATAAAGAGTTAGCTCCTTTTCTCTGACCAAGAAGCTGTTGTGAGGAACTTTTTACTACTTGTGACTGTCGCAACTACAACAAACTCCTGCTTTCTAATCCAGGCCTGAGACATCTCCTTCCCTGGGGAGCACCTGAGTGAACCTGAGCTGCCGGGACACCATCCCAGTGCTGCTCCAAGTATTCAATTAGGGCAGGAACAATGGAAAGCTTTCAGCAACCAAACACTGCTGCTGCCAGCTTCCTGCAGGAGCTGCTTTCTGTAACCCCAGGGGGACACTGAGCCAGCACAATAAGACAACTTGTAATTGCTCCATAATCCCATTCAAATATTCCTTTTTAGCACATATGCAGTGGTGTTTAATTGCGTGGGGACACACTGCTTGGCAACTCCCACATCACCCAGTAAACAACACCATTGTCTCTGCTTCAAATTCCATTAAGTGCCTGCTTTGCAGGCTGCCCTGTGCTCTCCAGCCTGGTTAATTAATGCATCTGTAATGTCCCTAGCTAATTATTGCCTCTGTGACTGCAAAAAGATGACAGAAGAGGTGCGGAAACAATAAACCTTATTTTTATTAAGAGCACATGGATGCAGCCACTTGCCACTGGAACACAGTGTGCGCCCTCGGTGCTCAGAGTATCCCAATTTCACCTTCCAGTGGGGCACAACAATCCCCCAGTCTCAGACCTCTGTGTATCCCTGAAAAAATCACCTGTTTAATTGCAGAATTCTTGTTTATCTGAGTCTGTGGGATGTCTTGGGTATAGGGAATAATTTGCCATATGCTCCCATCCATCAAGTAGAAACAGAATTCAGAATATCCTGAATTGGAAGGGAGTCACAAAGATCACCAAGTCCAACTCCTGGCTGCAGACAGACCCAGATCTGGGTACCACACCACTGTGACATCACTGCTGTTTGATGTCACTAGTGCAGCTCTGAAGCACTGACACTTTGGGGAGCACAAGAGCTCAAGAGAGATTTCCAACTCTCCGAATTTCTTGCAAAATTAACCCTAGTATGTATGGCCCTGATAAAGTCTGTTAATCCTTTTCTTAAAGAAGATATAACTACACATTTTGGGTTTAAATGGTGCAGATATGGAGAAGTGGTATTTGGGGCTTTCATTTAAATAAATTTCATGCCAAAAGAATACGGAATCCCAGAATGGTTTGGGTTGGAAGGGACATTGAAGGATATTAAACATTGACACCTTCCACTGTCCCAGGTTGCTCCAAGCCCTGTCCAGCCTAGCCTTGGACACTGCCAGGGATCCAGGGGCAGCCACAGCTTCTCTGGGCACCTGTGCCAGGGCCTGCCCACCCTCCCAGGGAACAAGTCCTTCCCAATAGGATATTGGGATCTGTCCCTGGTCTCTGGCAATGGGAAGCCATTCCTTGTGTCCTGTCCCTCCATCCTTTGTCCCCAGTCCCTGTCCAGCTCTCCTGGAGCCCCTTTAGGCACTGGAAAGGGCTCTGAAGTCTCCCTGGAGCCTTCTTTACTGAACAATCCCAGTTGTCTCAGCCTTGCCTCAGAGGAGAGCTGCGCCATCCCATCATCTTCGTGGGCCTATATCCTCATTTTCCTTTGTTCAGTCCAAGTAGATGTACTGGAAGTCACAAATATATATTTTTCAACTCTATCATATTTTCCAGGTTGTAAGACCATTAGAAGTTGCATTTTCTCCTAAACAATGTGGTTTCAAAATGAAAAAGTATGTTTAATATAAATGTGTGCAGTCTGTCAGTTGTGGAAAACATGGAATGATGTGAGAAATCTTCAGCTGTCAAGTTTTAGTTGCGGCTTTCTCATCTCTTCATTCAGCAGCTCAGCTTTGGGTTGCAAACAAAACTCAATTTTAATTGAAACCAGAGAAAAAGTTTTGCAAAGTTAGAAGCAGATGCATCAAGTTTTCAATGAAGCCAGAACCAGTTCCAGGTTTTTTAGAAGCTGGAGACCAGGACACTGGTCCCAAGTTGTGCAATAAACATTTCACAGAGTTTTAATGATAATTTCGTTATAGCAGAATCCGAAGAAGTGGATTTTTCATCTGTGGGTTGGAGCCGCAGACCAATAACTGAGCTGTGCCTGTTCCTGTTTAAGGCAGCTAGGGATCCTCCCTAAACAGCTCCATTCTTCTTCCCAGCAGACGAAAGATCCAGAATAGATTGTGATGTGTATTAAAGCAGGTGTCTCATCACATCTGAGAACACTGGGGTGTAACACAAGTGCCAGGGAACTCTGCAGTACAGCTCTGCTGGCATCACAATCAGCAGAATCAAGCAGCTCCTGCACTGTCAAAGAGCTGGGGATGTCTGTCCGAGCTGGGGATGTCTGTCCGAGCTGGGGATGTCTGTCCGAGCTGGGGATGTCTGTCCGAGCTGGGGATGTCTGACCGAGCTGGGGATGTCTGTCCGAGCTGGGGATGTCTGTCCGAGCTGGGGATGTCTGTCCGAGCTGGGGATGTCTGTCCGAGCTGGGGATGTCTGACTGAGCTGGGGATGTCTGACCGAGCTGGGGATGTCTGTCCGAGCTGGGGATGTCTGACTGAGCTGACAAGGAGCAGGAGGAGCTGGCTCAGCACGGGGCCAGGGCTGCTCAGAGCTGCGGGGCTGCACAGGCAGGATCCTGCTGATCTGCTCTGGAGCTAGCTCTGCGCTGCCCCGTGCTGGGACAGGGATGCTGCTCCTGGTCCCAGGTCAAACCGAGCCTCCTTAGCCCAAATCTGCACCTGCAGCTCTTTGGTTACCACCAAAGGCTCTCTCCAGCTGCTGGAGGATGTTGACTTTTGGCACACATCCCATCCCAGCCAGGTGACCCCACTGGAGGGTTAATGGGAGAGCACAGGGGGACACAGAAGGTGCTCTGCCAACCCCAAAATCTCCCCAGGCTCTGATGGGATCCCATCCTGAGCAGAGCTGAATCTTCCAGTGCTGCTCCATGGCCTGAACCTCCTCAGTGGGCAGAGATATCCCAGCCCCTGGGGCTGTCAAGACAACATTTTTCATCAGGCTAAAATTAACTGTGCTCATTGAAATGCCAGGGAGCTCAGCGATTATCTGCTGGGAAATGTCATGTGGCTGGGCTGGATCTGCTCGGCTCCCTCCAACATGGACATTGCTGAGACTGATCTCCGTTCTCTGCCCTTGCTCTGCTGCATCCAGGGTGACTTTTCCCCCTCTCCTGGATGCTCTGAAGCTGTGGAACACCCACACCCCAGGAGCTGATGGCCTCAGAGGTGCAGTGGCAGTGATGGAAGTTTAGGGGTGGCAAGAAGAAGGTATAAAAAATTTAAATTCTATTGTTGTAGTTAAGCAATATGCGTCTTTCAATTTGCATTAGCATATGGTAAGTTATAAAAGTTATTAGTCCCTCTGTGTTAATTAGACCAAAGAACACTGTAACCGCCAAAAAGTCAATATTCCTCCAACTTGAAAAGGAATATTAGAAGGTAGGAGCATGGTCCTCCAATTATTTGTGCTTATCTCCTTTAGAGGACATGGCTGGGCTTGATTCACTTTGATATTTATGCCAGAGGAGAGTAATAAGATTTTAATTTATCTGAATGCTCTCCAGGCATGCAAAAGCTCCTAGGCATTGGGAAAAAATATAATAAAAGGACTTTATGACGTAAAGACCTTGGATTCAATTGTCATGTCTCTACCAGGCACAGCCCCAGCCGAGCTCACAGAAGGGAACCCAGGTCCCTCCCAAGGGGGTCATGGTGACTGCAGAGGCACCTCAGACACCACTGCCACCCTCTGCCTCTGGAGGACAGTCCAGCCCATGAACACCATGACCTGAGACATCTCTTCCCTATAATTTTTTGGGTAGTTTCTGTAACACTTCTGCAAGGTCCTCCTTGCGGAAAACTTATTTATATGCAAAATGCAAAACAACACAAGACAACCCAAACCAGATGATGAATGTCCAGAAACTCTATTCAGTAATTTCACTCTTCCTTTGCTCTCCCATGAAAATCATGATTAATTTCAGCATATCTTTTGTTGTGGCTACTCCATTTGGCCCTACATTTACAGCCAGGAAACTGTACTCTGTCCTCTGGAAAGGTGGATAAATTGAGGTGTGAAAATTCTGCTGTTTGCCTACACTCCCACAGGGACAGGATGGGTTAATTACTTCTAATCATTAAATCCTTTTTTATCACACTGACTCTAAGCCAGAAAAATATATACCTGTACTTACATAAGAGTTCATTAAAACTTCATTTAGTGACTGGACTAATCAGGTGTCTGGAGTGTCTCTTGTGCCTTATTTAATTGTGCTGGGAAAAAGAGGCAATGAAAAGCAGGGAGGACCACGAATGGAGTAACAAGCTCTGCTGCCTCTGTGCCCAGACAGCAGCAGTGCTGGACACTGCCCAGGGAATGAGGAAAAAGCAGGATTTGGATGATTGTCAGCAAACAGCAGAGGAAGGGTAAAGCTGCAGGAGAAGAGACTCCCATCAAATTACCTGCCAGGAAGTCTTGTAGGATATGCAGAGTGTGTCAGCACATGAAGCGGTGGCTTACGAAGAAAAACAGTATTTAAGAAAATTGGACTTGCTAATGTTCCCTAATTGGATCAGCCAAATCCTTCATCACAGCCCAGCTGACTCTGCACCACGCTGGATCTCCCCTGCCCTTCCCTGTCCCAGCAGCTTTGGACACTGCGCTCAGTTTGGAGCCAGAGGGGAAGGGCAGGAGCTTTGGAGCAGCCAGGAGCTGTCCTGTCACCCAGGCGGCCCTGAGGTTTTGGGAGGCAGAGAGGCAGAGAAAACAAAAGTGTATTCACTGTGCAAATAGGTTTTCCACCTTTGCTTTGTTCCCTTTTATTGCAGGCCAGGCGTGGGGCAGCTGATCTTGACAAGAGTCCCTCTGATCAGGCCAAGATGATGAATTCCCTGCAGCAATCCCTGCCCGGTTCCTCAGGAGCACTGGGAGTGACGCTGCTGCCCCCGAGACGCCCACGAAGCGACCCTGGGAGTCAGAACACTTGTCAGCAATATTGATTTTGTCTTCACAGGGGCTGTTTCACCCAGCAGTGACCACAGCAGATCTGCCCAGAAACTCACTCTTCCTCTGGCCTTTTCCATCCGCTCGTGGAGCCACAGGGCCTCACCCATCCCAAATATTGATGGGAAAAGCCATATCCACAGCTTTGTGCCATGGCTGGCTCTGTGGGTACGTCACTGGAGCAGCCCTGGGTGTCCCCAGAGTTCTCACTGGAATAACATCGTGTTTATTCTCTTTTCCAGCAAAATAAACCCACTGTGTTCTAGGCTGGCTGCTGAGCTGCTGTTCTTCAGTGTGCTGCAACTCAGGCCTTTAAAAAGTCAAGGCAATTTGAACACAAAATCCTCATTTTAAGCCACAGTGTTTCACTTTGTAAAAAGCCCAATGACTTGAAGGGTGTGAACTCCTCAGAATTTACCCTACACTTTTCATTTGAAGTTATTTACCATCTTTGCCTTGCACTGGGTCAGAATTAAACTTAAATGTCAGTAAATAGAGCTGCTTGTTTGAGAGGAGACAATGCATTACATTTGTAATATGTGTGTGCCTGGTTAAATCCACTGAAAATAGCTATAAAACTGCTGTCCCAAATTATCAGTGAAAAACAGCCCCACTTTTAGTCATGCTGAAATTTCTGTAGTCATCGATAGGTTGCCAGTCAGTGTTTTGACCTGCTTTCCAAGCAGCTCATGGAAAACAGAGCTGTATATCCTGAACCAGTTGCACCTCTGAACTCTGGGGGGCTGGATTCCTAATTTTCCGTAGGGGTTGCTAAGGGAACAAATGGTCTGTGGTATTTTACACTGCCCTGAACCCGACCAGGCTATGACAGTGTCCAAATTTAAGAGAAGTCCTGCTGGGAATAAATATCACACCAATCCTGTGAGCAGATGGGGCTTGAGCAGTGCCTTGGGCTGGGAAGGACCTAAAGAATTTGCTTGGAGCAGATTTTAAGGTGTGGAGGGAGGGATTAATAACCCCCAACTGTTTTATCAATATTCCCAAGTCTGAGGACGAAGCAGGAAAGCACAAACAATGTCTCTATAAGGCACTCTCCTGCGAGAAAATATCCCAGCTCCCCTGGTTGCCATATGTCCCTCAGGACCCATCCCAGCCTCCAGATCGGATCCTGGAATAACCCAAGGTCCTCTCAGCTCCAAGTTCAATGCAAAATGCCTCCTCCAGCTCCAGTGTGGGATTTCCCAGGCTGCCTTCTGAGCCCAGGATAATTCATTTCCACAGATGTATGTTCCATAATATCATTACACCCCAGCCCGTGCAATCCCTCTGGGAGAGGAGCCCATTTGTAAGGCAATATTATTCCTATGCCATGCTTTTAATTCCGAGGTTGTTATTGATAATGACTTCCTCTCACACATCTCCAGCAGAGGCTGAGCCTTCCTGGGAGGAAGGCAGAGCAGCAGGGGCTCAAAGCATTTATAGTGTCACTGTGAGACGAGGAGAGAGGCTTTGGACGAACAAGGAGCTGCATTCCATGCTCACATTAGGAGGTTCTAGCCTCTAACAAATGTTTAGGCTGCAGAATAAGTCACTGTTACAAATCCTTGCCTTTGATAGTCTTTTCCACCCACTGCTTCCTCTGCCACTGTCTCTACAACACTGTGCTGGAGAAAAACCTTTCCCTGGAAATGCCAGGTGAATTCCACTTCCACAGCACATATCCCAGCCTCAGTGGAATGTAATTTACCCATTAGCTCTGTTTGAGAAAGTCAACTACTGCTGATCACCTAAAGGGAGACTCTGGGATACTGAATTACCTCTCTAGACAGCTGCCTTTAGGAGCAAAGTTTTGGGATGCAGGAATTTCAGAGATTTTTCCTCCTCTGGCTCTTGGGAGACTAATGAGCAAATCTCCAGGAGCGGATAACATTAACAGTCAGCAAGGGGCAGAATCTGAGACAGGGTGCTGACATCACTGAGTACTTGTAAAACGCTGAAACCCCCTGCTAATGATTCACAGAGAGCCTCATTGAGACAGAAAAAAAATCCAGCCACCACCCACAGGAAAACCCTAGGCTCAGAACTAAAATCCTGAAACACCAAACGGGAAAAATGCTTATAAAAGCCTTTTTTTTTAATCTCTGACTTTGTTTGTCCGTCTTTACCCAGAAGTTCTCTCCACAGAGCTGCCTGTAGCCCTTTCCCCCTGCAGACCCTGATTCCATCAAGGCATTCTGCCCAGCCCAGGCTGGGAAAACCTTCCTGGAAGGGACCTGAGCATCTCAGGAGCTTGGACATGCTTGCTGTGCCACAAGTGCAGCAGGAAGAGCTTCCAGCTCCTTCCCAGCCCTGGAACAAAGGAATTCCTGCAAGTGGTGACTGACCCACAGTGCCACAGGTGCAGCCTCCTCCCCAGGCACAGCTCCTGTGCAGATCCCTGTGGAAGGAGCTGGAGGCCTTGTGCCCATCCCGGCATGCAGCTGCCTCTCCCACTCCTTGGAAAGCTGAGGCTCACCACTTTTCCCGATTCACTCTATATGGACATAGAGTTCTTTCATCGCCTGCCACAAATACACCCTTAGGAGGAAACTGGGAATGGGCTGAGGATATCTCCTAATCTCCCACTACCCAGCTTTGTCTGAGCTCTTAAGCAGCTGCAGGGCTGCAAGAGTCACAAAAGCAGTTTCTGTATTTTTCCTCTTTGAGCTTTCTGGGAATGTGTGTCCTGCACCACGTGCAAGTCATTGAGCTGCAGCACATGCTGCTTTATTGAATACAGTGAGACTTGGGCACTTCATAGTCCCCATTAAAATCAACACTACAGCAGTACCTAAAATAGCACAGTTACAGCCAATCTTTAATACAGAGGAGAAATGGGAAAAGATTTGCACCACGAATTTTGATCACAAGAAACAGGAGCACCGGAGATCCCATGAATTTCTTTAATCCATTGCTTTTTTTCTCCCCTGAATCAGTTCTAAGTGATTATGGGCAGCTCCAGGACTAACCCCTTCACCCAAATCCCAGAGGTTGAACCAAAAGAGGTTGAAATACTACAAAAAACACTACAAAGAAGAGTGTGAAACCCTACAACATGAGCTAAAAGTCCCACCTTTCACTGCTGGTTATCTCAGACATCCCACCTGAGTCCGGCACAACCCAAGGACAAACCCCACTGTATTCCCAGTCCAGGTGACATGGACTGTGAAATCCTAATGCCAAACTGCCCTTCACTGCACCCCTTTCCTCCTCAAAACTGTGACTGTTGGCAGATCCTTACCTGTGGCTTCCACCATTCCTTCCAGGATGACCACTATCTCAAACTCCTCCTTCTCCAGCTGGGTGCGGGACATCTCCCAGAAGGGGCTTTTCTCATTGATCTCGTGCGAGATGATGAGAGGGGACACCAGGAATAACCTGTCATCTCCGGTGTCAAATCCCACGTTGATGTCTGTTTGGTTCAGGGGAATAAACTCTCCTTCTTTGGTCTGTTTGGACTTAATCAGTTTGGCTCGAATGGAAGCCTCGACAATGTGGGAATTGCGGAGGTCCCCGACCCGGAACATGAGGCAGAGCTTCTCATCCCTCATGGAAATGACGGCATTGTTGGAGAACATGAGGGTCTCCGCCCTCTTCTTTGGTTGGCTGATCTTGACGAACATGCATCCCACCATGAAGGCGTTGACGATGGAGCCCAGGATGGCCTGCACCAGGAGCAGCACGATGCCCTCGGGGCACTTCTCCGTGATGACCCTGTGGCCGTACCCGATGGTCGTCTCGGTCTCAATGGAAAACAGGAACGCCGACACAAATCCGCTGAGGTTTTCAACGCAGGGGATCCAGTTCTCATCTTCCAGGTGGTCCAGGTCTCCCCGGATGTAGGCGATGAGCCACCAGATGAAGCCAAAAAACAGCCAGGTGATGGTGTAGACCATGGTGAAGACCAGCAGGTTGAAGCGCCACTTGAGGTCCACCAGGGTGGTGAAGAGGTCGCTGAGGTACCGATAGGTCTCCTGGACGTTGCCATGGTGCACGTTGCACTTCCCGCTCTTCTCCATGTACCGCTGCCGTGGCTTCTTGCCCTCGGCGGAGATGAGCCGGGTCCTGTCCGTGGCGATGGGGACGTCATCCCGAGCCTGCTTGGGGATCTTCTTGGGCTCCCGGGATGTGACCCCGATGTCCATGTCCTGGTTCATGAAGATCCGGGAATCTCCAGCCATGGCCGGGCTGCACAAGGAAAGACAGTTTGAGACAGAAGGAAAGAGACAAAAACCATTTTGTTTCACTGTCTGGATCATTGGGACATTGTTTTTGGAGGGTTCAGCCCTCCTCCCACAGCACCCACTTGTCAAACACAGCCTTGCAGAATTAAAGACTGGAATTAAAGACCGATCTATAACACACAGGCCCTTCCAATATCAGCCATTGCTGGGGGAATGGGCATGCTGTGGGACCATGGAATAGTTAAGCCTTGGAACATTTTGGGCTTCATTTTGTCCTTAGATTTTTTAATACACCAAAGTTGCTTGAGATCACAACTCAGAAAAAAGTAAAGATACATCAACATCTTTTCAGGAGGGACTGGAGCTTTTTGATGCCTCAGGTTTTGGGTGCATTTCAAGAGAAACCTGAGAAATTAAGAGAAAACACTGAGCACCACTGTCTGCCTAAATCTCACATGAATCTAAATTATGCATGAAGGCTTCCCTTGCAGTCAGCAGAGAAAGGCATCTCCAGGGATAATTCAGATTTCAGGAGTGCGGAATCACCTTCTGGAAGTTCATTTGTGAGCCTGGGCTTCAAATGCAAAATAAACATTTAATTGAGCATCTTGGGTCCCATGTGTGAAGATGTGATGAATCCAGGCCTGCCATTTATGAGATCTATCAGAGCTCACCCCTTTGCTCCACCTGACATTAGACACAATCACTGGGCACTTTTAGGAATGCATCAGAGAGCCATTAAAAATCCCACTGCCAACATTCAGAGTTATGCTTACCAGGATACAAATAAATAACACAAGATGAAGGCTGCAATGCTTTCTGCCAGTTATAATGTAACATCCTGTTTACTGAGATGATTAGATACTCCTTTAAAAAATGAGAGTCTTGACTCTGGATGCAGGGCACAGACAAAATCTCTGTCAAAGACTACCTAAGGAGCCTTAGGGATATCAAAGATAGAGCAGCAATATTTTCTATGGCGTTCATTCCCCGCATTGTCCTCTGCAAATCCTATTAAAACCTAACTAAATCTATTACTGCTCCCTCTATCTTTAATCTTCTTATGCACCTGTGAATGAGAAAAGGTGTAGGGATACAATTAAGAATATCCTGGGAGAGACAATTTTTAAGACCGAGCAAAGTAGCTTCATCTTTTCAGTATTAAAAAGCACAAAGGGTGGGCGGGAAGGAAGCAGAGGCAGGATGAATAAATGAAGCAACAAATTTCCACTTCCATTCGGCTGCAGCCAAGTCTGGTTAACAGCAGAGAATTCCTCGTGGCCCTTGCCTAGGTCCCCATCAATCAGTGCTCCAACGAAGCAGCCGGAGCCTGTTGCTGGAACCAGCCCCGCTGGCTCTGCTCCGCAGGGAGCCCAACCAACCATCTGTGCCCAGCGCAGCCCAGCGCTGTGCCTGCTGCCACAGCCGCCTGCTCGCCACGCCTGAGCCCTGCAGCCACAGCGAGGGGCACACGGTGGGGATTCGTGGGGCTGGCATGGGAAATGGGGAGGGATCAGCTTTGCCACCCGCTCTGGATGTGGGGTAGATAATGCCAGGGCTGTGCGTTCCCTTCCTCCAGTGGAAACATGCTGGATTTTAACAGGATGGTCACCCCTGTTCTGTTTGTGTCCCTCCTGAGAGCTGGCTTGGGTGTACTCAGGCACATCTCAGCCACTTCTCACTGTCTGCTGCAATGGAAACCTCTTGAGCCACTGCTCTGCTCTCTCTGCACTGTGGCCTTTGTCCCTTTAAACGTGTGCAAAGTGCTGCAAGACGCTGCGAAATGACAGGGGCACAGCTTGACTCTCACTTGCCATCGTGGGAAAGCACATGGCAGAACAGTCACACACCTTTCTCCCCACTTTCATAGAGAAAGAAGCCTCCCATCCACCAGGAATCAGGTGGTGAAGAACCTCCTCGCTTCCTTCCTAAAATAATATTCTTGACGTATGTTTGCATTGATTGATTAATCTAAAATTACTCCATTTGGACTAAAAAGCTTGCCATCAATCTAAATGTAAAACTAGCCAAGTGTTGCATGTTTTAAATTTTAAAAGACTTGTTTTAAGGGTAATTTTGTTATAAAAGTAAATTTGAAGCTTTCATTGGCACTATGGGAGAGAGAACAATCAATTTCTGGACATCAGAGTTGAAGATTTCATGTTCTAGATTCACACCAAAGAGACCAAAAGGATCTTAAACCTTATTACAAAGAACAGAATAGAGTAAAATCAACCAAAAATCCCAAATCCCTGGAAATATTGCTCTGGTGGAGCATGTTTCAGGAACGGCCCATTAATGAACATACAGGGGAACATTTTAACTAAAACACTCACAGGATTGGCAACACCTCCAGTGGTGCTACTGATCTCCAGCAAGAGCTCAGCTGAAGCATCTCTGCAAACCTTCAGGAACACCTCACAAGTGATCCACTAAAGCAGAAAAATTCCTGCTGGATAAGAACTTTACTGACCACTTCAGTGGCATTACAATTCCTCCTAATATTTCATCATTAACTCTTCCATTGTAGTGTGAGCATAACCTCAGTCTGTGGTTATTGAAAATAATTAAGCAGATGAATATTTGCTTCAGTCTTTGAACAGAATGCTCCTGGTTAGCAGTTTGAGTACAGCTTTGGATGGCTGCACACCAGGCAGATTTCTGCTCCAAATGATTCCAGGGTTTTCTAATTCTGAGCAAATCACTGCTTTTCCTTCTGCCTTAATTCCCCAACAGTAAAATTTGTGATCTGGATATGAATGGTCTGTAAGATCCCAGGCATGAGAATCTTCTAGGAAATTTGCTGTCATTCCTTTGTGATTTTAACTGCCCTGGGAAACTTCAGCCTAAATGACAAGATACCCTGACAGGAGCAGTGTGACTGTGTAAGGACTTGGTAAACTCCTCACTGTGCAATGCACAGCCGTTGCTGCCAGGCATAAACATCCCTGCCCCATCACGGCAAATATGCTCGTGCATCGCCCAGAGATTTCGGCTCCAGTCTGTAAATCCCTGCTCCCTCCAGCACAGAGAGCCATGAGGTGAAATTGCCTCTTATAGTCACAGGCACTGTCCTGTTTCTTTGGCATTTACCATCTTTGGTTAAACGAGGCCAGGATAATAAAAATGTCACTTCTGTACAAAGCTGCCTTCCTTTAGGACAGGCTACTGCACGAGGATCTGTGAGTCAGTGCATTATCAGCCTTGCAGAGAGGTTTTTATCAGCCCTGCTGCTGTTCAGCTCTGCCCAGACGACACACTCGGGGCAGGCAGTGACATTTAGGGGCTGCGATTTGCTGCACAGGAGTCAGGCTGGGGTTAGGTGAGAATCTGCAGGAGGCAGTGTTTGGCAGAGCAGCTCCCAGCCCCTCCTGACAGAGCTGATGTGCTCCTGGCAGCTCCAGCAATTTGCCAGAGACATCGCAGAAGGTAAAACTATAAAACACTTGAAGAATCTTCTTTCCCTGCTGACCAGGAGGCTTTTTCCATTTAAACAATTGCTGATCTGGCTGCAGTGAACACAGAGCTTTCCATGGGGTGGGATTTGATGCTGGAAAGAACTAAACTGGCAGGCAGGTGGAGTTTGAAGACTTGAATTTGTCATCAAGTTTGTGTAAAAGAAGACTTCTTTTTGTTTCTTTTAAACCTGATGCCTGTGTTTTCTCACATTAGGAGAATAATTGAGCAACTGTTCTTTGGCAAACCTCCCACACCTTCCCAAAAGAGTATTTTTTTTTAACTTTTAACCCTGTCATCTTTTTTTCCAGACAATGAATTCTGTACTACTCAACAAGCAACCAATAATACTAAACAGAGGTTACTAAAAACCTGACCTGACTCTTTGCTGCCTGTTGGCCCACACCACATAAACCAGGTTACTGTGCCCAGCTTCCTCTGGGCCACATAATTCTGCTTTAGGTTACAGTGCTGCAAGGGAATGAAATTCTTAATTGTCAGACAGGAGCACCATGGGCAAGTTGGTGGAGGAATAAAGGAAATTAAAGCAGCAGCACCCAAAGAGAATAAAAGCATTGACTGCTGAACACTGAGTGCTAATGGAAAGATGGAGGAGGGAGAAATTTTAGGAGAAGATGGCCTTTGACAATCTGAAGACAAATGACTTTAGATAGGCTCTGACTTAGGTGGGGCTTTGATTTCCCTGGAAAGGCATTTTTCCTTTTATTCATTGCCTGTGTGTGAGTGGGACTGAACAGTCAACCCCAGACATACCTGTGCCTGCCAGGTGAGGAAAGGCAGGTGGATTTGGGGCAAACCACTGAATATTCTATCTCTTTAACTTTATAGAAATAGAGGTTTGGGGTTTTGGTGGCTGCCTCTTTGGAATGTGCTTGGGGATTCACAGGTCAAGGGAAGGCTGCAGAAGAGTTGTGCTCTTGACAGCCAGGGAAAAAGATTCAAAGACACTGCACAAGAAGGGAGATCTGTGGCACTCTGGGAAAAAAAGTGGTTCAAAAACTCCCTGATCCCAGAAATTGCCTCTCCAAGTGTCACCTTACTGAGGTGGGAAGGTGCCTCTCATCTCCTCTGTGAGTTTTTGATTAAGTCTCAGCACCATTTCCCTGCCACTCAGGATGTGACAGCAGATTGCTCTGGGGCTGGAGGAGACCTCATGCTGCCCCCAGGTCACAGAGATGGGGGGCTGCTGGTTCACCTAAAGGGCAGGGTGGCTCTGCTTGTCACAGAGCTGGGCTGTGACAGCTCCTGCGGGCCTAGAGTCCACCTGGCTCAGAAATACTCCAGCAGAAGATGCTCAGTCTTTCCAAAGAAAATCTCTCTGGCCAGGGAGCCAGTCTGACCCCAAGGAAGGGTTTATGGGATTTGCACTTTCGTTTTACCTGCGAGTTGCCTCCCAGTCCATCCTTCTCTAATCTCCTGGGGCCCTTCCATTGTCAATTGTGAGGGAGGAACGTGACCCTCCCACTCCCACACTGTCCACGTGTTTCACAGCACTCAGCACAGGTATCACATGCTGTGAAATTTTATTTATGTATTTTTCAAGATCCCTGGACCAAGGAAGTGCTCTATTTCCCATATTTCAGGATGGGGAAGTCACTCACAAAGAGTGTAGTTCTTCTACACTCAATTGGGAGTCTGTGGCAGGGCAGGAATTAAATTTAGCAGTTCCAAAATCCTAAATGAGCATCTGGAATCACTGCAGAACTCTTTCTTCCTTCCCCCACTCCAGCAGAGAGAATGCAGTCCCTGTCTCCTTCAGGTGTGTCTGAAGATCGCTCTGCAAAGCCTTCACAGCCTGATCCATCAGATGAATAACCCAGCAAGATTATTTCCAAAGCCAGCCAAGGCAGTTTCTGTTCTCTCAAATAGCTACAGGTTTCAAATACTTTTTTTTCCCCTCAGCTGTGGATTGAAGGATAAAATCCCCACACATAACACAAATTCACAGCTGCATTAAATATAATGACTTCAGACCTATACAGAAAAGAGTAGAGAAACTAAACTGTGATGAGGAGAGAGGCTGGGTGGGGTTTTCTTACAGGAAAAAAAGAAGATAAAAACTAGAAAATGCCTTTTGAGGCATCATACAGGCTTTGACAATTTCTTGGAGCACAAGGACTGGAGAATATGGAGTTCCCATGAGATAAAGAGTGTCTCCCACTTGCACAGTTTCACTGCACAGGGCGGATGGGAGGATTTAATCCATGTAACGCTCAGGCAACTCTCTTGTACTTCATTGCATTAAAGAGCTTGAGCATGACAAGCCCCTGAGCAAAGGATGCAATCACAATATTGTGCTCTTAGGTGTTTTCCTTGATTTGGAACAGTCAAATGATAATTTCTGTACCAACAACAAATAAAGCCTAGAAAGAAATCAATTTGATCCTTCAGCCTCCCAGGAAGTGACTGTGCCCGAGGCACTCTGCAGCCTCTTTGTCCCTGGCCTCTCACCCCAACTCTATTTTTAGGGACACCTTATGGTGTCATTGAAAATCTGACCACTGTCTTTCAGCCAACACAGCATGACCAAGACAGGGACACCTTTGTCTTGATCAGACACTCCGGTTCCTCCTGCTCCTCCTGCTTCTGGCTGTTTACACTGGACAGCAAACACTGAATGTTGGGAAAGCAGAATCTCAGTTCTTGGAGAAAATCCTGCCCCGGGAGCACCAATGTTCCCATTCTCCATTGTTTAGGAATCCGCCATCACAGCAATGGAGAATCACTCTGTAATCTGCAGCTGCTTAAAAAAAATACAATAAAATCGTTGAACCACTTCACATTTCTGTGATACCTTACATCCAAAGAGTTCCCAGATGGACTGACCAAACACAGGCTCTTTTTGCCCCAAGGCTTTCAGCAGTGCTTGAACCCACTGCAGAAAGGGGACAGGAGTGACAGAGGGACAAACCAAACTCATACCAAGCTGTTGGGCAAGGGCCAGTGCTCACCCCAAGTGTCCAAGTGCCTCTCCTGACCTCAAACTCAATAAAAAGTGGGTGACTTAAATAGAGGGGTCTGGAGATTTGCCTTGGAATATGACTCCATGCCTTTTTTTTTTTTTTTTTTTTTTGCAAATAATTGGGCTGGAACTTTCCAGAGATGGAGAATATTCTGCTGTGGGAATCAGAAATGATCCTGATCCTTTATCTCCAACTGAGTAGGAACAGTGGGGCAAAGAACTGAATCTCAGAAATGAAATAACCCCCCAGCCCAAGCACTGCCCCCACACTCCCCACCTTCTCTGGGAGATCCTGGTTGCTTCGACTGGTCAGGGAGCCAGGGAGACAAGCCAGTTTGGTTTCCCCCTGAGCTCCTCTTCCACAAGCCCAAGGTCTACCTAAAGGTAAAAGGGTGCAAGAGGAAGGAGCTGCTTGACGAGAGAATCTCCAAAAGCCAGAGGTAAGTTTTTTGGGGCAGGGCCAGTTTCTGCCAGTTCTCAGCTGGTTCCTGAAACTCCCTGTTCAAACCCGAGGGAGAGATGCTGTGTAAAAGTTAACCTGGTGCTCCTGAGCACCATGTGTTGACACAGAGAGAACCCCGGGCGCCTTTCTGAGTGATGCAACAGGACACTGGTAAAAAAATCAGTCATGCTTTTTCCTCCCAGGGCCATAAGCCCCGAGGGATTCCCAGTGCACTGCATTCCCTGTCCCTTCCAAGGGCTGAACATGCCACTTCCTCATCTGGAGACTGCACTGCCAGGGCTCTGTAACTCCAAGCTGACTGGCAAGTATCCTAATTATGAAAGAATTTCATCTTGGACTCTAGATAAGGATTATGGAGTCACTCCACACAATTCAGGGCTGCTCACTGATCAATCTCCTGGTGCCCTTTGCATTCCAGGGATCACCACTAATCCTGGATCTGAGCAGTTCCTATTTTTTAGTATCTTTTCCTGCATCACACCTTTAGATCTGACAGTGTTTTTACCCAAGATCAGCATCCAATCCCTGGCTTCCCAAAGAGTTCCCTGGCAGCTGTGAATTGGGCAGGAGCACGTTCACAGCTCACAGCCCGGCAGGTTTGGGCACAGGAGCCTGGCATCCCGCTGGCCCAACAGCTCCGCGTTCGTCCTGCTGCCTTGCTGGGCTCCTGATCCTTTGCAGCCGGAGAAGATCAGGAGTGACCTGGAATAACAAAGGAATCGGTAACTTACTTGCTACGAGCGGCTCCGCATCAGTGTCGCGCCTCGGCTCCTGGGGGCAGCTGGCCGGGGGCAGGACAGGGGCCGGGAGCTGCTGAGGGACCAGCGGCCGGGCCATGCCATCACCAGGGAGCCGGGATCGTGCTCGGATCCCCGGGCTGCTGCCCGCCTCCTTCCCGCTGCCCGTTCGCGGCGAGCATCGATGTGGCACTGAGGATGCCCACGCCCCTGTCCCCGGCTATCCCCGCTCTCCCTGCTCTGCTCCGAACCCCAAGCCTCCGCCGCTGCCGTGCCACTTTTGCCTCTCCCTCGCCTGCCTTTCCCCGCTCCTGCCCTCTCCGTTGCGAGGGATCCGCGGTGGTCCCGAGCTTTTGAAGGGCTGGGGCAGAGGGAGGGCGCGGAGCTGCGTGTGACGGCGCTTATCTGTTCTCAATGAGCGCAGGCACGGGGGGGCGAGGGAGGGGTTTGGGCGCTGCCGGAGGGGAGGGGAGGGGAGGGGAGAGGAGGGAGGCGAATCCCTGCCTTGGGAGCTCAGGAAAGACCTCCGAGCTCCCCGGGGCTCCCGGGCAGCTCCCCCAGCGCTGAGCGCTCCTTTCTGCCCCCGGGATGGCTTTTTCCGGGCTGGCGTTCCTCAGGGGGTGGGGGGCTGTTTTGGTTTTGGTTCAAAATCACACAAACAGAAAGCGGTTCCTAAAAGCCAGGAGGAAGGGAGAGCGCGGAAGCCGCGCATTTCACACGTGTGAAAATCGTCACCGGCGCCGTGGAAACTCTGCCGGGCTGGACCAGGGGATGTGGGGAAAGTGGGGAGAGGGGGGACAGCACGACTCCCCTGGCGTGTTTCCCATGCCTGTCACCCATCAAGCTCCTGCCCGGGATTTGCTGACGGAGCTGTGGGGTTTGCCTGGGATCCAGCCAGTCCCCGGCAGTGCTCCCAAAGCGCTCAGTGCTTTGCCGTATGTTTTTTTGGTCTTTTTTTTTTTTTTTTTTTCCCCTTCTTCTTTTATTTTCTTTTTTTTCCTTTGTCACTGGTAATACCACACTGTCTCTCCAGCTTAGTGAAATATTTCCTTTTCTGAAAAGCAAATGTCAGGCCAGCTGCATATCTGAGACAGATCTGCCTGGTGACTGCAGGTTACCCCCAGGCTCTGTTGCCCTGTTCCCGCAGTCCTGTCCCCCTGTCCTCCCTAATTCCCTGTTCCAGGAGCGCACACATTACAGCCCATCAGAAAGGCTTTCACAGAAGATTTGTGTGGTCAGGAAAAGAGAACTTACCCAAACCAAAGCACTGTGCAGGAATGTACAGGTATTGCTGGATTCGGCAAGCTATTTTTTGTTCTGCTTTGAATGATTTTCAGTATTTTCTTTTTTAGAAGTTACACTATCACTAATGAAATACATCAGCATTTGAATGATATTATTATTTTCCTATATGGACATTTTGCAATCTATTATTTGTATTAATTTTTTTTTTTTTTTGAGAACAGGGAAAAATGGAACTAATGGAACTTCATGTACATCAGAAAACTTGATCCTTAACCAGCTTAAATCTAGGCTACATAACACCTTATTATGGAGACTAGGCTGGAAAAAAATCAAAGACAGACATGCTGAAGAAAGGGAAATAACCACAGGTTTGAATTTTATTAATAGTCATATTGCCCAGGGACTGGGAGAATAAAGCCCATCTCTATACACACACTCCTTTTATCAGCGCTCTTGTTCTCTGCTCTGGATGTGGATGTCAGATCTGTCCAGACAGGACAGGAATCTGGAGCCAGACCAAGGATTTTGGCCTTTAAAGATCAGTTTTGCAGATGTAGTTTTGCTTTTCCAGTTGTTAGTTCATGTTTCCCACTGCAGCACAGTGTGGGCAGTGAGCTCAGCCCAGCCAGCCTGGCTCCTGTTCCAGCAGGATTTGCACAGGGTGGCCCAGCAAGGCTGCAACAGCTCAGGACTGAATTCCAATCAGCAATGAAAGCAAAGGCCATGGTAATGGACTGTTGATCAAATCCTGGGAAATTCCATCAGATCTTCTGCCTGCTCATAACTGCCAGGAAAGACTTTTCAGCAGAATTAGTTTTACCTATTAGGGGTATGTCTGTGATAACCTTATAAAAGTGCTGTTTGGGGAGTACAGACACAGTTTGGGTATTATTAATGAGCATTCGAATGCACTTTAAAACACTAAGCAGTAAATTCATCCAGTGGGAGAGTCAGCCCCCCTAAATCTCAGTGTTGGCTTTCAGAGCAGGTCCCTGGTTGCTGCTTCCCCAGCACTAAGGACAGTGCCACCTTCAGAATGGCATCAGCTATGCTTCCTCCTCCATCTCATCTCTGTTAATAAGATTTGGAATGAATTTTTGTGCTAGGAAATGTGGAAGGAATCTTTGTGCTGCCCAGCCAGAAGCCCTGGAGGAGCAGAGTCTCTGCAAGGCTGGTGCGTCATGGCCAGGGCTGGGGGGAGCCTTCCTTCCCACATCCCACACACCCATCCCATCCCATCCCATCCCATCCCATCCCATCCCATCCCATCCCATCCCATCCCATCCCATCCCATCCCATCCCATCCCATCCCATCCCATCCCATCCCATCCCATCCCATCCCATCCCATCCCATCCCATCCCATCCCATCCCATCCCGTGTGTCTGCGCTGGGATGGGGTCCCGGGGAGCGGGGTGGGCTCAGGAGGGCCCCGCTGGGCTGTGTGGGGTGTGCCCAGCCCTGCTCCCACGGGAGGAGCGGCTCTGTGCTCGTGCCGTGCCACTGACACCTTTCCCGGCTTGGGCACATTCCCGGGGCTCCCGACAGTGGAATTCTGATCTCCCGACAGTGGAATTCTGACAGGCACTGCCATCTGCCGGCACCGTGGCCGTCCCTCCAAACCAGCCCCAAAACCACGACACAGGCGGGGTGAAGCCAGAGGTTAAACGGGGGCGGGGGGATTTTCACAGCTGCCCCACCTCCCGAGGCTGCAGAAATCCCACCCAACATCCCACGTTTTCTTCAGATGGGAAAAGAGGACTCTCCCCTAAGGACGTTGGCTCATGACCCTTGCCCACCTTGTGGGATTGCACAGCGCTGTGCCCAGCCCTGTGCCCCGGCGTCAGCTCGGAGCACAGTGGGATTCCTGAGCCCCAGATCTGCCCAGCACATGCTGGAAGTGCCTTTCTGTGCTGGCACAGGGACTGATGCACCAAACGCATCACCAAGCACAGCAGCGGCCACACAAAACAGGGCTCTTGAGAGGCACTACTTCAATCAGCAACTGAAAGCCTTTTAAGAGCTTTCTTTAATCAGCAGGCAGGAAACACCTAAACCCTGGTCCATGTGAGTCCCTGCTTTTGCTTCTTCATCCCTACACCACAAACTCTGCTTTGTTTCATGTGTTATTTCAACAGACATCTCCCAGTTTGTACTGATTAAAGACCAGCCAGACCCAAGAGCAGTTTTTCAGGTGCAAAGCAACTCCAATGACATCACTGTGCCCCTGCTGAGGTGGTGAAAAAGTTGTCAATGGCCTCACAGGTTTGAAATATGTTCCAGACCTGCAGGGATCAGCAGACTGCAGAAGGGCTGATTTAACACCAAATGGCAGCACAGTTTGGGTATTTTTGGGCTGGGATGGAAACATGGTAATGCAGAGGGATTGATTTTATGTTCAGGATGGGATTCACCTCAGGCAGTGGCATTCAGATCCCAGTCTGAACAGAGCTGCTCCTTCCTTTCCAGCTGATGCAGAGAGAAAGACAGGAGCAGGAGGCAGCCAAATGAGCCCCTTGTACTGGAATGCGATGAATGAATCCACTTCAGGAGCTCAGAGGTACAGGCTTCACATCAGTGCAACATCTTGATTTTCTTGGGGGTGCTCACAAGCTCTAACAGCTGCACTGTTTCAAAGGACATCCAGGGCTATTTACGGGGGGGATTTATGACAACTGTGGAACGCTCAGCTCCTGGAACTGCAAGCAGAGCAACAAGATGTGGAAGAATAAGCTCTAATCTCATTTCGGTATAACTAAATTGCTCTCTGAGGATGTCCCCTATATCAAAAGCTTGCCTAAAATGAACAGTTAGGATTTTTGCAGGTTCCTGTAGAATGCAGCAGGGCAGCCCCATTTTTGAGCTGTCAGGGACCAAATGGGGAGTTACCTGCATTTGCCTGAGGCTTCAAGGACTAGATATGAGTCACTGTCCCTGCTGAGCCCACACTGCCCCTGACACGCATCACGCAAAGGGACAGTGAGCCCCGGTGACAGGGGGTACCTGCTCTGCAGTCAGGGCAGGCTTTGGCTTTGAGCAGAGAGGGAACAGCAGTGCCTCCAGGGAGCGTTTTAATTTGTTGTGCAATTTGATCTCAGGAATGAGAGATGTCTCTTCTTGTTTGTCAACCACGAACCGTGCACCTCACTAGAAGAAAACAGAGTTGTAAGAGCCAGTGCTGGAAACAGGTCCTGAGTTCGCTCATCCGCCTCCAGCCTTTGCTGGTACCCGCCTGAATGGGAGCTGAGGCTCTGAGGCTCCTGACGTGACACTCACCCACTCTGTCTCGACTTGCTTTTGTGTTTTGGGGCTTATCCAGCCCCCGAAATCAAAATGAAACTTGGGAAGCAGGCACAGAGGCAGGCGAGGAGAAGTCTCCTCAGTGCACTCCCCCGCTCGGCGAGGCGCTGTGGAGGAGTCAGCCTGGCTGTGCTTTGATGTGATAATGAGGATCCCACCGAGCGCAGGGAGTGATGCTCTCCTCCCGCAGCGACACCGGACTGGGCCGGGCACGGACTCCCCCAGCCGGCACATCCCGAGTGCTTGGATCTTTTAACTTCGGGATTGCCCGCAAGTGAGTTAATCCAGTTCTGAGCTAGCCCCTGTGGTAATTACACTAATTAAGCTCTTGTTAAAAGGTGCAGGAGCAGCACCTAGGGCTGAAGGGCACCCAGAGACTGAACTTTCACGGAAGCTGCAGGGGGAGGAATGGCTGGGAGGGGCACGGTGTGAACTGGGACACGGTGACATCTCCTCTGTGACACCTCCTGTGTGAATGAACAGGCTCCAGAGCCTGGCTTCTCCCTGCCTGCGAGCTCAGGAGCTCCAGTCACCAGGCAGAGCACTCTCTGATGATGGCAAATTTAGGAAGACAATTTCCTTGTTAGGCTGTCAGAATTCCAAGAGGTTTCTGACAAAAGCAAACGCCTCGGTTCCTTCGGGTGGGAATCTTGTAGCAGTAACTTCCCTCCTGAAACACAGCGCCTTCCCTTTGCAGAGCAGATGGGGTGGGTGGGCTCAGGGTGGAATCAGGAAGGTGCAGTCCAGGTCTCAAAACAGCCAGGAGTTAACCCCTTAACTGAGAACAGATCTCCGGCTTGGGGCTTTCCCAGCAGTGGCAGGAGAGGGACAAGAGTTAGAGCCATCAATTCCTTCATTTGCCTGTGAGGAATCTTTCAGGGGATGTAGGTGATTCTGAGAGATTTCACAAATGTTTCTGCATGAGAATATCATACACTGAATGCTGCCTTTGGATATCAGAAGCAGCTCAGACAAAGCCCTGTGCGCTCCCTTCTAGGCCTGGATTGTGTCCCCTGTGAGCCGAGGATCCCCCGAACACGGATCAGGGGAACTGAGGATCCCCTGGGCATGGATCAGGGGAGCCAAGGATTCCCCAAACACGGATCAGGGGAGCTGAGAATCCCCTGGGCATGGATCAGGGGAGCCAAGGATTCCCCAAACACGGATCAGGGGAGCTGAGAATCCCCTGGGCATGGATCAGGGGAGCCAAGGATTCCCCAAACACGGATCAGGGGAGCTGAGAATCCCCTGGGCATGGATCAGGGGAGACAAGGATTCCCCAAACACGGATCAGGGGAGCTGAGAATCCCCTGGGCATGGATCAGGGGAGACAAGGATCCCCTGGGCACAGATCAGGGCACCATAACCAGCTTCTGCCAGCACATGCTGTGGTCCTGAGCAGAAAGCACAACCCATGGAGCAAAAGCAGCCCTGGGAGGCCCTGCAGCTCCAGTTCACTTAAATGTTTGGTACTTTTTGCAATCCATTCTCAAGAATGGAAAGCAGCTTGGCCCTTGCAGCTGCTCTCACCCACCGCGGCTCCCCGTTCACTTCAGCCTTGCCCTGGGATCCTTTAGCCGGGGGAAGGGTCCAAAGAACCAAAATGTGAATTCCTGCTGCCACCACAGGAGCACGGAGTGGCTGCTGGCCACAGCTGGCACAGCATCGCTGGCTGCGCTGTCTTTCCCTGCATAGGCTGGAAATGCTCCATGGGGGATTTCCTGCTTCATCACTATTCCAGTCCTTGGGCTGGGCACTGGATCTCCTCTGCAATTAAATTTTATTCTTTTATACATAATACACCTTCAAGCCAATTTTGGAGATGCATCTACACCTTCAAGGGAGTCTCACAGAGTGAAACCAGCCATTCCATTTGTCCCCGAAGTGTCTGTGTCCAGTGAGGAATCTGCATGCACTGCTTGAATTCAAAACCTGTCACTGTAACCATTGCTGTTCATTAGAAAATCCCAGAAACAATTACGCAGCTTGGATTTCCACATAGTTTACTAAAATTAGCAAGATTTTCAGCAGTTTTTCCATCATTTGGGAGCTCGAGAGAACCATTTCTAGAATTTTATTTGCAGACCTTGCAGCAGCATTCAATATTTATAAGGAATTCCCTGTCTTGGTAGCAACAACTGACAGTTACAAAAAATAAGTACATTATAAAATGCATTAATATTTTAAGTCTGCCTGAGACTGCTGGAGGAAGATATTGCCAGCTTTTGCCTGACTGGCTGATATTTAGTTCACACAAGTAACTGACAAAAGGAGACATATCTAGGAGGGAAAAGAGAGGGTGTATAAGAAGCTGCAAGAGCTACAGTGAAAGATTTGTCTATGTTTACACAATAAATCAGCAGCAGAATCAGGAAAATAACTTTTTTTTTTTCTGTTTTTGTTCCAGCCACTCATTCAGTGCTGTTATGCACTCAGATATTGCTTTTGGGTTCTGAATAAAACCCTTCCTCATCCTCCACATAAAATGTTGAGGTTGTGCTGAATCCAGGTTTTCCCACAAAAATGCGAGTAACTCACATTTAATGATGCAGCAGAGAGAAAAGATAAATTCTGATATGGCTGTGATAAAGTGCTTTTTCCTGAACCCTCCTGCATGCTACGTGCAGGCAGTGCTGGCCACGAGCCAGGGCTGTTTACAGTGCCAGCATGGCTGTCCCACACTCCTGAGCATCTGCACATTTTGTTCCTGGCATATTTGTGTCTGTGGAGCCAGCTGACCTTGAAACTCTCATCAGAGGGAGAAAAGAAAAAAAAATCAGCAGCCAGGAGCTACCACCCTCCATATATTCCAGTTATTATCAGAATATTTTTCCTCTGTTCAGTTTGCACAGAAATGACATTCAATAACACCGAAAATGTTCCCTCTGTCCCGAGAGAGGCATGTTCAGAGTGAAACCAGAGGAAATTAAAGACCTCTCCAGCAATCCCCTGGCACAGGTTCATAAATATAAAGCTGCAGCAGTGACTGGCTCAAGCACTGAGGAGAGAATGTGCCAAAGCTCCGGGGTGCCCCCGCTCCTGCCTCCCCCAATTCCCAGCTCTGCAGGGGCTGCAAGGCTCCGTGTCCCTCGTCACTGCCACAGGGAGGAGAGGAAGGAGCCTTTGCTGTGGGACTCAGGTGCCACAGAGCCCCTGGCTGTGACAGCAGGGCCTGGCAGCCCTCTCCAAACACACCCTCCTGTCCTCCAGGAGTGCGGGACAGCCTTTGGGGCACACCTGTGTGCCCAAGAGAAAGGTGCTGCACTGTGGGATCAGAATTCCCTGGAAAAGGAGGGATGCAGGCACCTGCTGCTCAGGCCTGCCAGCCCCTGCCCCTCTCCAGGGGGACAGCTGGCTGCTCCTCCTGGAACTCAAGCTGCAGAATGGCTTTTCATAGAATCACAGAGTGTCCTGAGCTGAAAGGGACCACCAGGATCATCCAGTCCCACTCCTGGCCCTGCACAGACACCCCAACAATCCCACCCTGTGCATCCCTGAGAGCACTGTCCAAAGCTCCTGGACCTGTGGCAGTCTCGGGGCCGTGCCCATTTCCTGGTGTGTCTGGGCAGTGCCCAGCACTTTTGGGGAACCCTTAATTGGCAGACCTCCCTCAAAGTGTTCCCAATGCTCCTGAGGAGTGATCAGATCAGTTTTGCTGTGACCTGTGTGAAACCCTGACGCAGGTCAAAGCCAGAGACCTTTCAGGCAGTCCTGGAAATGAGACAAACTGGGTCCTCTGCAACCTCCACCCCTCCCTGGAATCCTGCAGGATTCAATGACACTGGAGGGATCCCTCCCATGCTGTCACTGTGCAGCAACACCTCTCTACAATTGCAGCAAAACTGTTGGATTCACCCCACAGTTCCTCAGTGGAACTTTCCCTTCTGCCTGGATCTGCCTGGGGCTTCTTCCTGTGTCACTCCACACACCAACTCCAAATTTTACTGCTGCTTAGTGCTAAAATTGAACAAAAAAAGATGCTTCACCCAGATGGATGAAATTTACTTTACTTTCTGGTTTGTCATGAATTTCATCCTCTGTTTGATGTATCTGAGCCCAAGATGAAGGAGATCAGTGTAATCTCAGCTTTATAAAACCTTCTCAGCGTGGAACACAACCACAGCCATAACTCAGCCAACTCCAGAGTCCCTCTGCTCCATGCAGGAACAGACATGAGGAATTATTGACTGGATTTCCCAGGACACACCAGTGTAAATGAGGCATAACACCAGAATTGTAGACATGTCAAAAAGCATAAAAATAAGCTTTCCCAGGAAATATGATGCCATATGGACATGGTCTTTGTTCTGGTGAGGCTTCTCGCGGTTCCTTAGGCATTTCCATGTCAGAACATTTCTGAGCAAGAGCACTGGGTTATGTCAGCTCAGCACGGAAATTGCCTTGGGCTGTGGTGTTTCCACACTGACAAAACCACTGCAACTTGTGGATTCTGCACTGTCCTGTTCATGGAGAATTGATTCATTTGTGCTGACAGCCTGTACACACCTTGTCACCCAATAAAGTCCCTGAATTGCCAGAAAGGCTCCGGTTGTTGCTTTGGGTGATTTATCCAAGACTTACTCAGCACTCTGAGCCAAGGCCAAGAAAAGTCCCTGCTGTGCCTGGACCAGATGCTGTTCTCATCTGAGCTGTGTTCCATCTGAGATGAAACTGCTAAAGCCAACAGACAGGGAGTGCTACCACCCCCCCTGTTTCAGCTGCCCTGCGCAGTCACCCCATCCCCAAAACATCAGCAGGACGAACACAGCTGCATGGAAAGCTCAGCTTCTCTGATTCCCCTGTTTGCTGTGCAAAAGGGTTTTGTCATCTAAGAAAAGGCTGAGTGGCTGTTCCTAACTGATGGCGCTGGCCCTATTTTAAGGAGCAAGATGGAGTTTTGTGGGGCTCAGGCAGGTATGGCATGAAAATGCTAAAGCATTTCCTGCCCAAAGCTTCACTTTTCCCCCGCTCTCTTCCACATTTATTTCATGTTTTCCAGAGGTTTTCCCACCACAGCCAGACAGCGTTGCCTTCAGCAGTCCCTGCACAGCCCAGCAGAGGGGAGTGGGCCACCACACTGGTTTTTCCTCTCCTGCCGAGTCTCAGGGTAAAGCCACACATCTCTAGGACATTATTTAACCACACACTCTGTTTGCAACGAAAGGTTGAGCATTTTTTTGATTAAAGCATAAATTTTCTAGTGGAAGGTGCCCCTACCCATGGCAGGGGTTGGAACCAGATGATCTTTAAGGTCCCTTCCAACCCAAACCATTCCATGATTCTAAGCATGAAGCAGAAGCTTTACTGAAATAAGGTCTTTGTCCATAGTATGATGGCAAAGACATGCTGATTTTAAGTTCTTTATCCATATATGACACCTAGGTAAGAGCTCACAGTTTTAGAAAGTATTGTGCAGGACAAGCATGTTTCGGCACATCTACCATTTACAGAAAAAGTTGTGCAGAGTCAAGTTTCACCTCAGTGTGAGTGATGGAGAACTCCCAAAAATCTTAGTACAAGAGCTGGATGTTCCTGCCTGGGCACAAATCAAATTCCTCTTCAGAAAGAGTCTCTGTGAAATACCAATTTTGTGAAGGGGAAATTTTGTCAAAAAGAAACCTCAGGGTATGGACACATTGTAAGAGGAAGCGCAGAGGAGTGTCTCACCTACCCAGCCTAGTAGGGTTTTATCAGGTCAAGAGAGATAAGGAGCCAACCTGACTCAGAGTTGGCTGAATTCCTCCTTCCTATTCCAGCAGGAAGGCAGAGGCTCTCCTTCCCTCTGGAAGGCCTCCAGCTGCCTCCTGAGGGAAGCTGTGTGGCACCCAGAACAACCCGGCAAGAACCGAACTAGGACGAGCCGCTGTCATTGCCCCCATGGTTTTTCCAGCCTTCTTTTCCAGCCTTCCAGTGCTGATGCAAATGGAGCAGGGTCCAGCTGATCCCTGAGGCTGCTTTCTCTCACCCAGGGTGGCAGCAGCTCCCTGATTCCTGCCTGCTCCCAGTGCCCTCCGGATGGCCTGCCTGGATGGGCTCTGGAAAACGGCCGAGTGCTGACCTGCCAAAGCAAGGCCTGGGTTTTTGCACGATTCTCTGAGAAATGTGCTCCTGCAAAGGGAGCACTGAACTGAGGCACCTGCAGGTCTCAGCTGGGGGGAAAGCCTGCCGGATGCTCCATGTTCTTTTCTTTTGGTGACAGCAACCACACACAGAAGGAACGGCAGCAGTGTGGGATTGCAGCCCACTCTGCTGCCCTGAGGAACAAGGACAAAGCTGCCACCCAGCTCCGCTGCTCCCAGGGTAAAGGCCTGGGGAGTTTCTGAGGGAGGCAGGAATTCAGGGGCTCCAGTTCCCCTTGGCACTGTCTTTAAGGAGCACAAACTGCTGCAGCTGCTTGGAAGTACAAACTCAGCTCCTAAATCTCCCAATGCCGGGCTCCACAGGCCTGGGAACTGCACTCAGACACCAATCAAAGATAACCCTTTGCTAGGGAAAGAGCAGAACAAAGAGCATAATGCATGTGAAGGGGATGGCTGATTTCCTCACTACCCTGTCGTGTGTCTTTGCAGCCTCTGGGACCTCACTCTTCCTCTTGGGAGATGACTAAATCAACAATCATTCCACACAACTTGCTCACTTCCTCACTCTGCCTATCACCGTGGGCTCCATCCCAGCCATTATCTGTAGAGGGAATTCAGCAGGGCTGTAATTCCTTCACACAATGTGCTCTCACTTTCTTCATGGCTCCCAGGAGAGATCAGTGCCTGACTTCAGTGGGTCAGGATATCAAACCAGGCTTTCTGCCTTGCTTTGCCTCTCTCTGCCTTGGTTATCACCTGTGAAAAATAGGATGGTGTCTGCTTCCTGCCTCTCTCTCTCCCTGCCCTGCATTCCCAAAGAGAGGGTGAGTTTCCTTTATTAATGCTGCTGGAGCCCTTGGGGATCTGCAGACAAAGGGACTCCGTGTGAAGCACAATAGAATGTTCTGCCTCGCAGAAGGATTTCGCTGCACTATTTCTTTTCAAAGCACCTACTGACACTGTCCAAAATAAAACAGCAATCATAATCAAACCCAAGAAAAACCTGAGTCTTACAGCCTGTGAAGTGCAGCTGAGGGCTGCCAGGCAAACAGGCAACAGATGGAATGAGCTCCTGAAGGTGCTAGGTGGAAGGGAGGGAAGGCTAAAACAGTTCCTTGGCCATTGACCCAAAAAGTGACCTTAGAGACACATCGCAGGGGGGGGACAACAGCCACCATCAGCAGCTCTGTCTGCAGAGGAAACCAGAGGCATGACAACATCTGGGAACTTCTGAGGAGCAGCAGGATCAACACTTTGGATTGTCAATAGACTGTAGGAGCAGCAGGATGAGGAGTGGCTGCTGCTGAGCAGAGGGAGGCAGCGTTGCAGCTACACAGAACGCTTCTTTCTTCATCTGGGAAGTACAAGGGGTGGAAAAGCTGAGGCACAGACAACAGACCTACCAGAAGTCCATATCTGATTCTCCAGAACCCTGCTCTCCAGAACTAGAGATCATATTCTATTCCCAACTGAATTTTGCTGGCAATGTTTAACACGGCCCCAGAAAGACAACTGAAGTAAGCCAAATATACCCTAATCTGCTCATTTCCTGTTCGGATGTGGCAGACAGGAGACAGTCCCCATGTCTGGCTGTGCCACCCTGCTCCTTGTCCAGCTCCCAGGCTGGCTCAGGCAAGCAGGATAGCACATGCTCCAGAGGGAAATCCGTGTGGAGACATATCTGTGCTCCCAGCAAAGCTGGATCTGACAGCCCAGGGGCTCTCAGGCCTTGGTGTGGGGACAACACCTCACAAATGCATTTTAGAAACATCTCAGGCCCTTGGGAACAACTTAAACTTCCATAAATGCCCTTTTAGAGCTTCCAGAAGTATGTTTATTTGGAAACCAATGTGAGAGGAAACACACAGAGGATGAAATGAAATGTGAGCTTATTTTAAGGCTTCAGAGTATTTGATCAATTGCTACTCAGAAAAACCTTGGTAGGTTGTGTGTGTACCTGGGACATCTGTGCTCATTCTTCTAGACAATTACTTAAGTTTGTCACTGAGTTGCAGCTACTAATTAACACTTTTAATACCATCATGTGCAGCAGAGGGGGGAGAGCTCCATCGTCACACAGAAACCTGACACTACTGGATCCAGACAAACCCAGCTGAAAATCTGGAAACAGAAATTCAGCAGCTGTTAACTGGTGGCCAGTTCTTCAATGGCTTCAAACACTTTCCTACACAGAGGGTTTCAAACGTCTGGTTTTTGAGCTTGACGCAGAAAAAGAGATTACAGATACCTCTGAGTCAGGTGCCAGTGCCACTGTTCAGAGCACTCATTCCTTTTTTCCATCATGGATTCCTTTGCTTAGGAGTGCAGAGAAGGTGACAAGTACATGGCTGCCAGTGCAGGAACATGGGCTTTTTTTCAATATAAGCCTTTTCTTGTCTTCTGTAGGCTCTGCTTAACTCCCTGAAAGGAGGATTCAACGACTAGAGAAGGGAAGTGACTTCCGATTAACACCGTGCTGTTTGTGCAGGGGGGATGGCACACCCTCCACCTGAAGTGCCACGAGCCCCTGATCCCACTCCCTGCTCCGATCCCAGTCCTGTTCCGATCCCAGTCCTGCTCCGATCCCACTCCCTGCTCCGATCCCAGTCCTGCTCCGATCCCAGTCCTGCTCCGATCCCAGTCCTGCTCCGATCCCGCTCCGATCCCGCTCCGATCCCGCTCCGATCCCGCTCCGATCACGCTCCGATCCCGCTCCGATCCCGCTCCGATCCCAGTCCTGCTCCAATCCCGCTCCGATCCCGCTCCGATCCCGCTCCGATCCCGCTCCGATCACGCTCCGATCACGCTCCGATCCCAGTCCTGCTCCGATCCCGCTCCGATCCCGCTCCAATCCCGCTCCGATCCCTCTCCCTGCTCTGATCCCTCTCTGATCCCGCTCCCCGCTCCGATCCCACCCCCACTCCGTGCCCCATCCCTCGCTGACAGATTCGCTCTCCACAGCCACACAGGCCGTGCTGAGCTCCAGCCGAGTCCAGCCAGGATGGAGAGCGGTGCCTTTGTGCGGTGCCCCCATGCCCTACATTTTTAGGGGAAGTAAGGACTTCCCTGGCACTCCCTGCTCTGCCAAGCAGCTGAGTTACAAGTAAATACAGGTAAGAAGCTTTGCTCCTTCCAGCAGAAGTCGGGATAATTCCCTCCATCAGCAGAGTTGCACAAGCCCTGCTTTCCCCACATGGCTCTGCCAGCAGAGGTGCTGTCCCTGACGCCTTGCCAGGGACCTTGGGGGATTCCAGGCCCCACAGTTTTAGGAATTCTTTATGGCAGCTGTGCTGCTCCAATGTAACAAAGATAGCTAAATTTGCACCATCGGTTCTCTGAGAAGTTGTAGAAAAATGAAGTGTGCGAATGTGGCAGAAAGACAAAACAACTTGGTTTTTTCAGCCTGGAGAGGAGGAGGCTGAGGGGAGACCTCAGGGTGATCATCAGCATCCTCACAAGGGGCAGTGGAGGGACAGGTTTCACAACACTCTCAGGGATGCACAGGGTGGGATTGTTGGGGTGTTTGTGCAGGGCCAGCAGCTGGGCTGGATGATCCTTATGGGTCCCTTTCAACTCAGGATATTCCATGATTCTGTGATTCCATGATAACTCACCCGTGGGCATCTCTCATGCTCTCAAGTCTGAGGAGGGTTTTCCCTTCTCCAGGCCCACCCTCAGCGCTCTGAAGAGGGCAGAGAACTCACAGGCCCTGCTGCTGTTTCTGACCTCGAGGAGTCAACTCCCACTGGTCTCTGCCTTTCTGGGTCCCCACATGCACTGCCAGCACTGCAAACCAGCATTTAAACAGCTATACATTTAAATTTTGTCATTAGACACAGCAGAGGAGGACAAGGCTTCACCAACCTGCTGCCTAAGAACACACAAGGCTGAAGTGATTACAAACCCTTTTCTTTCATTACTAGCAAGGCTTGAAGCTGCTGGGAGGGATGTGGGGATGTGTGCACATTTGTGCAGAGGGGATGGCACACCTGAAGTGCCATGAGCCCCTTGAGAGGATGCTGAAGATCACCCTGAGGTCTCCCCTCAGCCTTCTCCTCTCCAGGGTGAACAAACCAAGTTGTTTTGTGTCTTTCTGGCACATTCACACACTTCATTTTCCTGTGACTTTTCAGAGAACCAACGATGCGAATTTAGCACTATATTTAAGTTGTTACACTGGAGCAGCACAGCTGCCATAAAGAACTCCTAGAACTCACTCCATCTGTAAGGCTGTTCTTCCATTGCAGGCAACCAGAGATTTACACTCTCTCCAGGCCTGCCTGCCTGCATGCCCTTTATTTAGGGAAGGCTGGCAAGGGAGGCCGAGAGGAGCCAAAACCCCGCTCTCACATTTCCCTGGGCTGTGACAGCACCTGTTCCTGGAGAACGAAGTCTGGGAGTGACTCAGAGGGGCTCAGGCAGCAGTGAGTGCTCAGCCCCCGTCACTGCTCAGCGCTCCAGCACGGGCACAGCTCGCTCCGCGCGTGCCTCATCCCCGGAAGGATGGAATCATCTCTCCCGGGACTGCGCTGGAGCTCCAATCCCTCCTGTGCTCAGCACACAGTAAATAAGGACTGGGAGGCTGCCAGGATTCCTGCGCCGAGGTTAATGAATAAACAACCGCCTGCAGGACTCACTCGCTTCCTATTTTTAACATCTATATCTTTGATTGCATCTTCGAGAGACCTCTCCATAAATAACCATTCCAAGAGATAAAAGCATTGGATGTTTTCTTTGACGGAACAGAGATTATCAGCATTTAGACAGAAAAACTGCTGGTAGGCAAGCAGGCTCTTGCTTTTTATAGAAAATGTTGCCTTTATCATGAGAAACAGAACACTGAAAAACAAGAAGAAAATGCAAATATTAGCAAGGGACGTTCTGAAGACGGGAGCTCAGTCACGCCTTGTTTTCCCCATTTCTTTCTGGTGGGAGATGTTCTCATTGCACACATTCCCAGGAAAACAATAAAGGAAGCTCAGAAAAGTGGACAATGTTGGGAATTCGGGGAGCTGCCAGCACACCAAGGTTGCTGCTGAAAACGGGATTTAATTGCTAGATTATGGATGCAATTTTGGGACTATTACCTGAGGTGAATAAAATAAACAGTTTCACAATATACATATTGTGTAAAATAAACACAAGCTCTTGGATTTCCAAGAGTGCCTTGGGTGGTTTGGAATGTCCAGCATGAGAGGCAAGGAGGAGAAGTCCTTCTGCACTTTGTGGGAATCCCTGCCATCCAAGGGGGCTCCAAGCACCTCAGAGTCATTTGTCACTTGTGAAAATCTAGGTCATTTACTCCCCCTCCTGCTGCTCTGCTTTTTTCCATGCTAAATATAGAATGTATTTTCTGGCTTCAGACTGAATAAAGTTGTTAATTACACTCTTTCCTAAAAACCTGCAATTGAAATTCACTTGGGGAGTCTCTGAAAGCTGGGGAAGGCTATTCTTTTTTATAATATTCTTTTGACGTGTCTTAGAGGAGAAAGGAAGAAAGCCCATTTGCTTTTAATTTCTCAGTTTTGAGGATAATATTTAACAGAAGTAAATCCCTTTAAGGGCTCAGCTATGCTCTTTGAAGCTAGAGGGGAAAATCCCATTGAGTTTCAGTGCAGGAGAGCCAGCCAGATGCTTTGGAAAATTATGTTAAACAATCTGCAGTGTGTTAAGTGATGCAAGAAAATTAATTTGTGCCATCATGAACTGCCAATAGGTGAAAAAGACGGGAATCCTGCATGTAGTAGGTAGGGTATAAAAATAACCAGGCTCTTTCAGGGTGTACCTCATCAATCAGCTCCTGGTGAAGGCTCTGGAGCAATTCCATCCTCAGTTCCTGGTGCTGTGAAAGCCCAAAGGGGTCGGTGTAACACACCTGCCTGCCATGAACGTCGGGAGGTGTAACGGATGGATTGACATGCTCTGCAGATGAAAAGGGCTGCCTGAGTGTGATCAAATTTGTTATTAATGACGGAGCTATTAACACAAATGGCTGTCTGATAACAGAGTTAATTCCTTGTTTCAGTGCTTTTGTCCTCGGAGCGCTGTGGGGCAAATGCTGCCTCCCTCAGCCACCAGGCTCCTCTCCTTCAGCTCTGAGGAGCTGACCACCTTGCTCAGCCCAAGTGTTAAAGAACTTTTCTTGAACATGCAAATCCTGTTCCAACTTCCTCAAGCCTTGGAGGATCCCATTTCCAGCTGTTCCTGGTGGTGGCCAGAGGCACCGGGTGCTTCTTGCTCTATCCCCAAGGCAAGAGTGATGCCTTCAAGTATTTCTAGTTTTTTACTCTTCATGTATCTGTAACTTGCTGTAGTTCTGTGCTTCTTACAAAGTGCTGAAATCCTCTGTTCCCAGCACCTTTGGCCAAACAAGGCTCTCTGAACACAGATCCAAGGACATATTTATTGCCTTACGACCCAAAAATATGTAAACAACTGTGAGCTGGGGGGAGCAGGCCTGGGGTGGTGAACATCATCACCTGAGGGTGCGATTGGAGAATTCAGGGCCAATGTGCTAATGAAACAGAACTTATAAAAGGTGAAGGGCTCATGACCCGTTGTCCATTTTGGGTGTCGTCCCCAACGGGGGACTTTGCTTGCCCAAATGTACCTTCAAGGCCTTTGCAGGCTTTGAATAAATTGTCTGCTTTTATACCTCTAATTTGTCTTGGCCTCTGTTTCAGGTAGCCTGTCTGTTAGGTATCAAGAGCAGCTTCCAGGCTGGGGATTGTTGAGGGAAGAACTCATTTATTCACGGCAGGACCTCCAAAACTGCAGCCATCCAAACCCTGTCCCTGTTGATGGAGAGGGGTGGGCACCTCCACAAGGCAGTGCAGCCTTGGACACTGCTCTGACAGGGAGGAGAGAAGAGAAGAAGCCTCCTGAGCACGAGGGGAACCAGAACTGGCTTTATTAGACACCTCATTTCTGAGTGCCTGCAGGTGAGTGGGATGACCCCAGGCCTGGGGCACCTGGTCCCTTAGGATGCAAAGGATTGAGAACTACAAGAGGTGGACATTTCTTTAAGCTCCAAGGTGCCACCAATGCAGAGAGAGCAACAGCAGCCTCACAGAGGTCACTCCTTGCAGCCCTACAGCAGTAGGGTCACTCCTGCAGCCACACAGCACTGCGGTCACTCCTGCAGCCTCAGTGAGGTCACTCCTACAGCCCCACAGCATTGGGGTCACTCCTGCAGTCCCTCCTCTGCAAAAGGCTCAGATGGGCTTAGAGGCTCAGCTCAAATATGGAAAGGAAAGTCTGAGCTGGAATTTGGGCAAGGACACACCCAGCTCACAGAGGATGGCCCAAAAAAATCCAGCAGCAGAGGGTTCTGCAGCACAGGGGGAGCATCAAGAGGCACCTGGTTCTTGCCCAAACCATCTCCCCATGCACACGAAAGGCCTGATGATGCTCCCAGGTGGCCAAGGCACTTGTGCTGTGCCTGTGCTGGCGGGGTGGGACACGGGGCTCGGCCGCTGGTGACAGCAGGAGCAATGGCAGCTCCTCCAGGTAACGCTGTGTTACTTTTTAACTCCAGTAGCTCCACTCTTCCGCTGCCTTCCCACCCATCCTGCAGCCCATTCCCTGCCTTCCATATGCGCTGGACAGACGAGGCCCAGCATTAATGAGCCATTGCATACAGATGAGCTGGCAGCCAGTCGGGGCTGCCACAGCCACACATAAAAGCCAAGGAGGGGCCTGGGTTCTCTTCCTTTGATGCAGGAGCTGCTGGACCCAGGTTCTGTGGAAGTTGCCTGGTCTGGGGGACACAGGCAGCTCCTCTCCCACCTCCTCTCTGCAGGCACCTGCACTGGGTAAGACACAAGGTAAGGGACTCTCTTGTACTGTTTTCCCACCATATTTCCCTGTAGACTGTCCCTTCTGTCTCCTCGCACAAAATTGTCATGTCAGAACTACAGCAAGGGAACCAAAAAAATCCATTCTTTTGTGGAATAGTACGTGTGGATTCTAGTCTGCCTTGTCACTGGCTCGCCTCTCCTTGGACAGCCCTTTGCCTGTTCTCTGCCTCCATTTCTGCTGCCACTAAACAGCTACTGAGGAGAACACTGCCAGAGAAAATCTCTACATCTGCTGGAGCCACCTCAGACACCAAATGCAGAGGATGGCAATTCAGGCATTGCTCCTCTCTGGGAATGTTGAGTGGATTTCTGACAGTGACATGGAGCTGGAAATGCCTTAAACTGCAGCTCTGTGAAAAACTGGGGTGGGATAAGCTTGTAAAAGCTCAGAGCACATTAGATTTGTGTGGGAACTGCCAGCACTGCTGTTTAACCCTGTGTTAGCAGCAGCCAGCTGCTTCAGAGTGGCTGAAGTAACTTCAGAGTAACCGAAGGGCTAATTAAGTGTGTGTAAGTGGACAGTAAACGAGCATCACCTCAGGGTTTTCACAGCCCTACCTGAACTGGGAGGTGTTTCAGTTCCCCAGCACCAACTGCTCAGAGCAGAAGTTCCCCCAGCTCAGCTGCAGGAGATACTCAGAGCTCCAGGAACGAGGTTCTCAGAACTTCTAAAGTTAGAAGAAGTAACCGCCCTTAAATCATCTTCCATTTCAGGCATGACAGCTTGTAGTGCATGGTTCACTTCCTTAATGTCACAGTCAATTGCTTTTCTCAACCCCTATAAACATCAGCAGGGAAAAAGAAAAGTCTGCATATGTGTTAGTAATAAATTTAAAAATCAGGGCATACCACTTAAGGGTTGACTTGTCAGAAAATGGTAATTAAAAGTGTTCCAGCTGACAGTGCTGCTTTAATGAATTATTAGGAATGTTCTCAGAGAACATTTGATGAAAGACACCATAAGAGCTCTTACTTAAACAAACCGATTTTCTGCATCACACAACTTCAGTGCACAAGAGAGGGGAAATCTCCATTATAGAATTACAAAAATAACCAGGTGATGGTTTGAATGATCATGAAGGAACAAGTGGCCGGTCTGTACTTGGCCTGTATTTCCTCTACCACAGCCTTGTCTGAGAACTTATCTGAAAACTGGTGCTCCTGTGTTAAACTCTGTCCCAAAAGCCCAATAAGGCACAGTGTAAGAGCTTCTCACAGTTACCAGGTGTTCTCCATGCACAGGGCATTGTTCCTGTGACAGGGACAGAGCATTTGGCTCTGGATCCCTGATCACAGCTGGGAATGCAGGATCCCTCCAGGCTCAGCCTGGCAGAGTCCAGGGGAGCTGGACAAGGCAGCACACGAGGGGAGAAGCTGGATGCTGGGGGTGGGTGCTGGGGGTGGATGGTGGAGATGGATGCTGGGGATGGATGGTGGAGATGGATGCTGGGGGTGGGTGCTGGGGGTGGATGGTGGAGATGGATGCTGGGGATGGATGGTGGAGATAGATGGTGGAGATGGATGCTGGGGATGGATGGTGGAGCTGGGTGCTGGGGGTGGATGGTGGGGGTGGATGGTGGAGATGGATGCTGGGGGTGGATGCTGGGGGTGGATGGTGGAGATGGATGGTGGGGGTGGATGCTAGAGCTGGGTGCTGGGGGTGGATGATGGGTCTGGATGGTGGAGCTGGGTGCTGGGGGTGGATGGTGGGGCTGGATGGTGGAGCTGGGTGCTGGGGGTGGATGGTGGGTCTGGATGGTGGAGCTGGGTGCTGGGGGTGGATGGTGGGGCTGGATGGTGGAGCTGGGTGCTGGGGGTGGATGGTGGGGCTGGATGGTGGAGCTGGGTGCTGGGGGTGGATGGTGGGGCTGGATGGTGGAGCTGGGTGCTGGGGGTGGATGCTGGGGGTGGATGCTTGAGCTGAGTGCTGGAGCTGATGCTGGAGGTGGATGCTGGAGCTGGATGCTGAGGGCACAGAACTCTAGGGATGGGCTCTTTGAGTACTTAAATTAATTGTCCAGTGGCTCTTTGTGCCTTTTACTGCTCGGCTTCTACTGCAGCTCCTGCAGGAGGTCCTTAATTCCAGACAGAACCAAGGTTGGCAAGGAGACAGCGAGGGGAGAGTATGTGGGGACTTGGAAACACAGCCCTGCTTAGTGGGAGCGATGTGTGGAGTGGGGAAGGATGAGGGCAAAGGGCACTAAGCCTTAATCATGGATTTGTGCTTGGATGTGAAGGAGACGGGGTGGGAGCTGGGGAGACAGGTGGGGGAAAGAGGCTCTCATGCCTCATTTCCTTGCCCTGGGATTCTTGCTGGGTTCCAGCTCCATCCAGATTTGTTGTTTGTCCTTGACTGTTCCAGGAGAAATGTAACAGAGTGCAGCTCTGGGAATTCACCTCTCTGGCAGAAGTCCCGTGGAGCCACCCCAGCACTGGTGAGCAGCACATCCTGGGGAACTGGGGGATTCTTGCAGGGGTGGTGGTGGGAAAGGCACTGCCCAGGCGGAGTTCAGAGCTCCTGAGGGCCATTGTGGGTTCAGCTCCTAGGGGCAGCTCACCTCAGGCCCCTCTGACCAAGGCATATCCCTAAATCTCTGGATTCCAGTGGGAGTGAGGGCAGTTTGACAGGGGAATGGAACTTCACCTTCCCAGGCAGGCTGCCCCAGGAGTGCCTGCTGTGTGTTCCCTGGGCACACAATCCCAAAGCTGCACCAGCACCACATGGCCTGCCCGGGCTGCAGCTCAGCCTGCCCCCAGAGAAAAGGAGCTTTAGAGCTCAGTCCCAGTGCTCTGGGTGCCCCCAGAGATCTTCAGGAGTGCTGTCCCCAGAGTAGGAGCTGGGAGCAGCACGGCCAATGAGGGCACACCCTCCCTGCCGAACCTCTCTCAGGTAAGGGCCTTTGTTCCCTTCTTGCTCTCACCACACAGGGCTGGGATATGGGAACCTGCTTCCTCAGCAGCATTCCAGGAGAAAGGCACAGGAATTTAACTTGGCTCAGGCTTTAATGAACTCTCCCAACCACCTTCTGTGCTGAGGGCAGAAATGTGCACAGAGGAACCCAGAACAGGGACCAAGCAGCCTAATACTGCTTGAAGCCCTTGGAATGTCCATCCCAAAGGGAAAAACAAGTAGTCATACAAGTGGCATGTGCATCACAGGGCAGAGCTGCTGCCTCCTGAATGGCCTCCCTGTGTGTGGATGTTTGCTAATGTTGAGAGGAGTCCATCTCACTTCCCCTTTTTGTTTAAATTTGGGGGTTTTGTCTAATCTTGTTACCCAGGGTGAAATGAGATGCCCTGAAGAACAGCTCCCTCAGCCCTCAAATATAAACTGCAGCTCTGGTGCCTCTCTTAAATGCCTGGGCTTTTCAAACATTTGAAAGGGTAAAGTGAGGTGAGAGTAAATCCTTCATGGGTTTTACACCACTTTAGTAGGACTCAGGAAAGCTCAAATAACATCCCGAGGTTTACTGCATAATTCAATCCTACATGAAATGGCAAAACTGAGACAAGATTTTAAAAAGCTCGTTAATGGCTGAAGTCAGAGCTTCACTTTTGGAAATAATTTAGTCCCAGGTTCAACATAGACACTTAACAGAAGCAGAAACTTAGAATAGTACCTAGATCTGTTCGTGTAGCTGATGATCCAGGGAAGTTCGAAGCAATTCACTTTGAAATGCCATTTTCTGATAACTGAGAGGAATTCCGAGGCACCTGAGTCACTTGACCATGTTCCCTCAGGCAGGTGGAATGAATCACCACCATAGAAAATTCCATCAAGATTTAGGCTTCTAAATGAATGGGAAAGATGTGAGATGCTGGGCAGGTTAAACTGTGTTTTCCCCTGGAAATGAGACAGTGGGATATGGGTAAAGGGAATCCAAGAATTCAACATCCCTCTCACTTTTCTCTCTGGCTCTGTCTGGAACATGAGGCCGTCCTGCAGGAACTGCATTAGGTGCTGAACAATAAGAGGCAGAAAGAGCCACTGGGCACTTGGTGATGCTGTAATTTAAATACAAAGCTTTGCACAGTGTGGGAGCTCATCATAAATCTAAACTTAAGACTTTCATTTGCAAAAGGATCTGCAAATCAGCTTTATATTTGTCCCACTCCAAAAGCCATAGAATATTTGCTGTTTCACTCCTTGCTGAGAATATTGAGAAATTATACACACAGAACTTTTTCCCTTCACAGATAATAAAGAGGTGCCTGCCAAAACAGCAATTGGGCATTTCTTATTGAGACTCTCCTCAAATCTGTGCTCCATTCCAGCTCTGACTACAGCAAATGGATCCTACTGCCAGTCCACAGCTCCACACTCAAGAGGTTTCAAAACTTTGCAGTCATTGAATTTATCCACTCAACCCCCTCGTTCCTCTTTTATCTTAAGAGCAGATGGGGAAACAGGCACAAAGAGGAGAGTATTTGTCCCCAGTACATAAAAAATGTGGAAAAGTTGGGGATTCAGCTCAGCTATTTGGACTCTGGGGAATGCTTTATCACTTGACCGTACTTCCTAGGTCCTGCAGCCAAAAGCCTTTTGATTAGGACAGATTAGTTTGGTTTTGTGTTGAGACAGAATCTGCTCCCTAAGTTTACTCCTTGCTGTGAAATAGCAAGGAATGAATGTGCTGAATGCTGGTCTCTGACCTTGGTAATAAGTTGATTTAATTGGATTTGATTTTTCTAATGTAACATCTCAAGTCAGCCATAAACTCTGGAATTAGCATAGCACATCTCGGCATAGGAGAGATTTTCAAGCAGCAGAAGGAGATGAAGTCCATGCCCAATGAATTTCAAATTACACTGAGGATGAACTCAGCCATATGCATGTCAAACCCACATTGTGCAGGCTCCGAGTGCAGCAGGCAGCACAGTTATTAATGGCTTACATTTGCTATTAGGAATGCAAAGTAGCTGCTTTGCACCCAGTTTGTTCCGACGTCTCCTCACATCAATGACCCATGTGACGGGTCAATAATTCACTCCCTGCACTCTGCAAGCCAAGAATGTCTTGCAAGTCAATTACACGCATAGAAATAATTAGGAGCACGAAAGTAACTGGATAGAAAAAGCCCTGCTGGTGAAATATTGCATATCCCAGGCAAAGCAGAGCGTTCCTGCCTTTAGATCGGCAACTTGTGTTCCCCAGCACCTTCCAAGGGCATGGAGCGTGCCCCTGACAGCAGGGAATGGCCTGAAAAGGGGCAATTTCCAGTGCCAGTATTTCAGGGAATAATCAGGTTCCCATGTAACTAAAAGCCATTTGCTTCCTGCAGGAGATGTGTGAAATGTAGGACATTAGGCAAATAGCTGCCTGCTGAGATCTGATCCTCAAAATTGTTCCTGAATTTTGTTTAGCTTTCATGACATTAAATTGTAATAAATCCCAGGAACATTTTAACCAATCTGCTGGGCACAAGCAGACTGTAATTCAGATGGACAAAATCTGCTCCATCAGACCTTGTAGGAAAGAGCACAAAATGCCTTTAACAGCTCTGAGTTCAGCTGGAATTTTCTGAAGTCAGGCTTCTCACAGCCCATGTCTTGGGCCCTCAAGCTGAGTCTAAAAGCTGTGGCAGGGGCTGCAGCTGTGCTGTGGGGGAATTAGGGCTCTTATCCACACCTTGGGGCGGCAGCCAGGGAGAGCTCAGGGGTGGGAACTGCCGAGTTGAGACTGGAATGGGACAAGGTGTTGTTGAAAATCATGGGAATGAGGCCTCAGGAGCCAGGGGCAGGACAAACCTGTCAGTCCCAGTCTGGAGCACTTGTGATGGGCTGGAATGTTCCCAGCCACTGGTGTCTGATCTCTGATCATGGAGCCTGGATTGAGTCAAGGTGGAACATCAGGCAGCAGGGGCCAGGGAGCAGCTGCACCTCGGGAGAGCAGGGCCAGGGAGCAAAAGGGGAGCAGGGAAATCACCAGGCAGCAGCTGATGGGCCTGAGTGACAGCTCAGCTCCTCACATGGCAGACGCATGAGGGAATTCACAGGGCAGAAAACCTGTATTATCCAAAGGAAAAGTGCATCTGTTCAGGAATGCAATGAGCCCTTTCCCTTTTGAGCTATTCTGTGGGGTCACCAGTGGTTTCTTTGCTTTCTGGATGTACAGTGGGAATTAAGAAGTTGCCTTCTCCCCCCAGATGATCCCATTCCCTGTGGTGCCACTGTAGCTCTCCTGACTTTGATTACAGCCATCGGGGTGGGGCGGGGGAGGGTGTCTTTGTGCTTCTGAGGTGAAAAGCAAGTTCAAACCCCAAGTCCAAAATGCCTACTAATGGAGAGCAAGTCTGGAATGATGTTCCTTTCAACACATCTGCTGGGAAACTCCTGAATGACAGGCAGGACATATTCAGAGGAACTCAGCACACGTTCATGGAGCAAAGGGTCTGTTAATGTTCCTGTCTAACAGAAACTGTGATCCTCTGTGCAGAAATTCAGGGAACAAGGACAACTTGATTGCAAAACAAAGCCATATCCAAGCAACAACAGAGCCAGGAGCAGACAGAACAGTAACAGAAGAACTAAGAGTAGAAAAGCCTTCTGTAAACTATGTATTTGTGGAATTTACTAAGAGAGTGCTGTTATTAAAGGAAGGGGATGAGAGGTGCTAAATAATGAGCAGCCAAGAACTCAGGCTACAGTGCAGCCTTTAATCCCTGGAAGTGAGACAGGCAGAGCTGGAAAATGCTTCACACACAGTTCAGTGATGTAAATGATCCAAAGGAAGAGCTCCACACACACTTTGATCTTGAGAGAAAGCCTTCCTCACTTTGTTCCATGTTTACCTGAAGAAAGGGATAAAGTGTGAAAGAACTGCCTTCTATATGAAACAAATAGTAATAAATTCTATTTATAGCACACCAGTGCTCCTGAAAGATCTCAGAATCCCTGACAGCTGTGCCCAGGGATCATTGCCATTACTACTGAAGCAACTGTAGTACTCTAACAGGGCAGGGCAGAGGGTGCTGTGCTGTAAAACAACACCTGGTGAAACCTCAGCCTCAGCCTTAAAATAGCCTCACAGTTGCATGCAAAGGAGAGAAATGATTCTTGTTTCCTTTGCAGACAGGGACCAGGAGTTAGAGAGCAATGGAAACATCTGAGCCCACAGAGTCAGGGCCTCAGCTCAACAACTGCTGCTTCCAGGCCAGGAAATCCTCCCATGAACCATCTCAGGGGGCTGGGGAGTGCAGCTACCACCTCTCACCTCATACTGTACATCTCCTTCTGTCTGGGCAGTGCTCAGGGGCCGGCATTCCCAATGGAAACCTGGCAAAGCAGGGCTTGAGTCTGGCTTACCCAGACCAGTGTGACAGCCTGCTCTGCTCTGGTTGGGTTGTTGGCACCAAACCAGCACAGCACAGGGGGAGTTTGGCCAGTTTAGAAACCAAAGTCACTTTGACAAGCACCAAATGCTGGGCTGCTAGAGTTACAGCCTAACGTGAGGACCGTGCTCTTCACATTTCATGAAAATATTCCCAAACTGCTGACTGGGGTTTTCCTGGTGCCATAAGCAGGGGAGAGATGGCAGCAGAACGATGATCCCCAGGGTGGAACTCACAGCAGGGGTTACCAGCATCTCTTTGGAGTCTGTATCCCAAAAACCCAAAGCAGCTCTTCCTGGTGCTGTCCCATGCAGGCTAGGGGTTTATTTGCCTTTCCCTCATTTTCCTCAGGCTTACACATGGAGCATCCCAAGAGAACACCAAATTGTGCCGCTAAGGATGCAGTTTGGCCAGGGCAGGGCCGGCCAGGCTCTTGAGTGTGTTCTGAGTGCTCCTTTACCGTGCCTCTGCTCCAGAGCTGGGATTGGCTGCTCTCTGCCCTACCGTGAGGAGATTTTATGTCACAGCAACATTTGCTGTCTTGTTTTTGTCCTTGAGCAGAGCTCGCACAGAGTGGCTCCAATGCTCCTCCTGTGCCCGGAGTAAGGAGAAGCCTTTCCCAGCCCACTGAGCTCGGCAGTGTTGAGAGCTGTGTGCCCCCAGCCCAGAGCTGGGGCCTGTCCGGGGCAGTGCCACAGTGATAGAAGCTTGCATTCACCAGCGCTTTGGAAAGAAAGCCTGGGCAGGAGCAGAGGCTTTTATCTCAGGGCCGTGCTGGGTACTGAGATACCCTGACAGCACCGCAGGGTCACACCTGGCACTGCTCATGGCTTTGCCTTGCCCAAGGCTGTCCCTTGCTGTGTCCCCAAGCCCACACCAGCTGCCTTTGGGCTCCTGCAGCAGCTGGTGACTGACACTTGACATTGCCAGCCTGGAGAAACCAAATAGGAGTTAATGATTCAACCTCTTAAATGCCTCAGCAAAGAACACCAAAATGGAGAAATGTGCAGAATTGGCTCACATGACTGTGCCCATTTCCCCTGTGACTTTTCAGGGGTGTTTATGCAGCATTTGCCTTCCAGCCCTCACTGTTGAGGGTTCATTGCATTCAGATCAATCCCACACATCCAGGTGAGAACCCATTTTCATCTGCCCTTCTCACACATTCACAGGGCAGTGCCTTTGTCTGGCACCACAGAGCACAGGTAGCCACACAAAACTTGCCTTTCTCCATTACAGATTTCAGTTAAAAGTGAAAAGCTTTATGTTCAAGGCTTCTCAGCCCATCAAAACCAATTCTCTTAAAGCAAACACAAATCTAGTACAACACTGGTGGTGAGTTAAACCCCTATTTTTTTTCTCGTGCAACCACAACATGTCACACACAACTCTACTACAATGAGAATTATTTTGGGGGGATTTTTTTTGCCAAATTAAAAATCCCAAAAGATATAATTTGCTTGAGAAATAATTTCACCCAGACAGCCATTTCCTACTAAAATGGAATATTTTCAGTGGAAACCTAATTGTCTGAAAATAGAAATAGTTCTGTTGAGAAATCCTGCTGGAAAGACAGCTCGACTCCCAGTTCTCTGTCTCCAGAGAAAACATCCTAGCGTGGCTGCACCCTGAGCTGGTGCCTGGGAATTCTCTGTCGCAGCAGAAGGTGCAGTGGGGGGTTCAGTCCAGCCATGGAATTAGCCTGGCACTGCAAAAATATCAAATAATGATGTTTTCTTTGGTGCCTGTGAAGAGATTGCTGCTGAGTGTGGGCAGATGTTTCTGTGCAGCCAGAGGTGTTTTCCAAGTGCCACATTCCCAGGAGGAACTGTGGGCCAGGACAGGAGGAAATGCTGCTCCTGTTCCCCTACCAACCCCTTCCCAGTGTTTGTGTATGGGATGTGTCCTTTGCTCTCCATCAGCTGAAGCCTTTAAACTCTCCCCCAGCAAATGCAGCCCTGGATTAATTTCCGTGCAACACTAATTACAGTATTATTAATTGCTAACAATGACCGTAATGTCTTTATTGCTGTAAATCCTTTATTTATACGTCTGAGGTAAGTATTTTAACCTTTGAGGACCCCAAGCGCTCCTAATCTTTCAGAAAACAAGATTTGCTTGAATCCCCAGTGCTGCAGTGCCTGTTCTTTGATTTATTCACTTGCCTGGGTTCCCATGAGGGAATTATTTGTTCCCCCTGCTTTGTGGGGGAACTGCAGGCCATCTTTTCAAACCAAGTGTACAGGGCACAGCATTCCTGGATGGAATTAGTGACTGTTATCACTGGAATATGATTGAAAGGTGGCTCCAAGGGGCACTCATGTCACACTGGGGCTGCTCAGCAGCAGCAGATCAGGTACCAAACCCTACAAAATGGGGACAAAGCACAATGAGAAGGCCTAAGATTTAGGGCAGAGGGTCAGAACCCCCTGGCAGGGCAGGGCAGCACTTCTGAGGTGACTGAGTCCCTTGAGCAACCAACTGCTCCTGTGGAGTCACTGCATCCCATAAATGTCAGAGCTGACACAGTTCTGTTCCTAAAAGTCAGGACATGAGGAAGGGAAGGGAGGGGTCAGTGCATGTCCTGGTTATGCCACTGGGAGTGGGACAGTCCTGGTTCATCCAGGCCTGAGACAGGAGGATGAAACCTCCCTCCCCCATCTAGGGAGCGCAGTTTGGCTCTTCAGGGATTTCTTCATTAGGTGCTCACACAGAGCTGTGTGCTCCCACAGGAATCTGGGGTGGGACACATCTCTTCCAAGGATATTCTGTTTTCCCAGTGGATGTGACAGACTGATGCCCAGCCCCCAGCAGGCAGGCAGGTATCCCTCTGCCCCTCCTGCATGGAAAAAGGGAGCTCAGCCACCTCATGGAAATTCTGTTTAGCAGGAGAGAGGGCAAGGCAGGGGATAAGATCCTTTGGGATATCTACTTGAAATTCCACTTGGACTTTAGGCAAATGCAGTCACTTGGGCTGGAGCTGTGACAAGACTCCAGCTTAGCACTGAGCCGGATGGAAGGATCACATTTCCCACATGGAACTGGCATTTCAGGCAACACTCTGGAGGCACAGCCACAGTGCTCAGCACTCCAAGCTGCTGCCAGGGATAAATGTTCCCTGGTGGCATTGCCAGGGCCAAGAAGGAGCCTTGCCAGTCCCAGCAGGTCTGGTCCCTTGGCAGATGTGTCCCTCAGGAGGATGCTCAGGGGATGGTTCAAATCAGGTTCTTTCCAGACAGACCCCAAGGCCAACTAGTTTCTTTAGGGACCTTCTATTTTCCTCCACTCCCAAATGATTCAGCTGTGACAGTCCTTGATTCTGACAGTGATAGAAGCAACAAGAGAGAATGGTGCAACTGCCATCCCATCCCATCCCATCCCATCCCATCCCATCCCATCCCATCCCAACCCATCCCGTCCCATCCCAACAGGCCATTCCTGCTCTCCATCCCACCCCAGCAAGCTCATTCCTGCTGTATCCAGTCCCAAGAAGTCCATTCCTGCTCCCCATCCCATCCAATCCCAGCAGGCCCATTCCCGCTGTATCCATCCCAGCACACTCATTTCTGCTGTCCATCCCATCCCAGCAGGCTCATTCCTGCTCTGCCCAGGGCAGCTGGCAAAGGGCAAATGAGCTATATTCCCCAAAGGGCTCGGTAGTAAAGCAGCCAGCAGATAATACACCATGAGACTAAGTGTCAGAGTTTGCTTTTCTAATAAAAAAGGATTTGATAAGGTATTAGGAATTGGAAGTTTCACACACTTTGTTCAGAGAAAGTTCAACAAAATAAAAACACAGAAAGGACTGAAAGAAGATCTGAGTTTTGCAAAGAACTGAACAGGATTGAAAAAAAAATAATCCTTTAACTCTGTATCCCCTTTCTTCTACCTAAGCTGCTTAGGACTTCCTCTGAATCCCTAACAAAGATGTATTTCTACCAAAGGCTGTGGGCTCAGGGAGATGCTCTGTCTCCCTCTAATGATCCTGTTCTGCCAGCTTGGCTCCCACACCCACTGCTGCCAGGGAGGGAACGTGTGCAGAGCCACAGAGCTTCAGGGAAAGGGCAGGAGATGGAGCCTTGTTCTTGTCAGGCACCCATCAAACATTCAACACCTTCCCCTTCCTTTCCCCTTTGATCTCCTCAAGGGCTGCACGTGGCTGGGATTAAAGCCATTTCCCTGGACTAAAACCTACCCAAGGAACAATTCAACGTGTTATCCCCCACATCCAAAATTTCTCAAAACAAACTGGTTGAAGGGAAGTCAGAGCAAAGAGAAGCGCTCAGTTACATTGCTGAGGCTGCAGAGGAACTCCAGCTGCTCAGGAACTGCAGAGATTGGTGCCACCACTTGCAGGGCTGCAGAGAACAGGTAGAAACACAAGGTAGAAATAGAAGGTAGAAATACAGGTAATCTCAGATATTCGGGGTGGAGGCACTGCTGGAGTACTTGGAAAGCTGAGAATGGAAACCTGAAAGTTTCTGCTTCTTCTGGTGATCACTGGGAAATATGAGACTGGGCCAGGGAAGTGGGAACTCCTTGTTTTCACAGCTAACCTTGACAGGTCATGTTTATTCATGCAGTTTTTATTGGTGAATGTCCCCCCGTGTAGGAACAGGGGCACTGCACCCTCTGTAAACGCTTTGTGCCTGGGGACAGCAGCACCTTCCCCAATCCTGCAACATGGAATTCCACACTCCAGACAGACAGCAGTGCCCTGTTCATTTGGGCCCAACAGGAAACATATCCTGGTAAATATTAGCCAGTATGTAGTCGGGCACCTTTGCTGATTTGAATAAAAAGGGCTTTAATTGCTATATTATATAACTTGCTTTATGTAATCTTCTCCAGACAGTCGGTGATACACTCACAGCATGCTTATCCAGGAGGGAATTCTTCTCCTGCTGAAGCAAATCAACACATTTCAGCTGTGTGTGGGGGCAAGGGATTTGTTGAAAGGAGAATTCCTTTGTCATCCTGCCTGAAGAGAGGTGTAATTCTTCTGCCTCTTTGATCTGCTCGGGGGTAGCTTAAGCAGGGCTTGTAAAGGAGCCTCAGAAGGGGCCATGGATGATTTAAAGAGGCAGGAGAGGAGTGCTGGAGCTGGGGACCTATTTTCAAGGATCCAGGCTGATCATCTTGCTCTCAGCTCTTGTGCGGTTGTTATCTGTTCAATTGCATGTGCGGCTCCTCAGTCAGATTCCCAAAGGTTTCCAGGGGAGGCTGGATCAGAGCTGTGGTAGTAATTTATCATGACCCCTGGTGCAAGGACATAGGCAGATTAGGAACCAGAATTCCTGCAGATTTCTCCCCTTCATACCTATTCCCTGAGATTAGGAGCTCCTCTCTGCCTAAGGAGTGCATGTGCAGCTGATGATAGACAAGGTGAGGCATCCCAAAATTTCATCATGATATTCTGGTTAAGCCATTGTTCACATCCTTACAGAAAAGGACAAAATGAACACAAGGGCCAGCTGAAACTGGGTGGGCTTGCACCATAAGGTAAGTGCTGGAAAACTTCTTGGAATAGTGTGATACACAGGAATGTTTCATTTCTGCTCGCACTGTGCATTAACACAGACATATTAAAAGCACATCAGGAAAATAAAACCTAAGAATTGTTCAGAAAAGTGTGACCTCATTCCCCTTTCCTCGAATACGGGCTTAAAGTTTAACCTTTGTCAGCTCCATTTGCAACCAATAAATTCAACAGCAAAACGGTAAAAAGGTACAGTACAAGGTGACCTTTATTTCTTTCACCCTAATTTTATTGAGCAGGGGAGGAAGGTGATTCAGTACAAGTGCAGAAAGAAGGCAGCTGTATGAGACACAAAAATGAGTATATTCTTCCGGCTGCTGATATTTACAAGGACATTAAATAATAGAATTACTTCTGGCTTTACAAAGTGCAATTAATTTGTACTTAGACTCCATCCTTGATAATTTAATACTTTCTCTCTGCTAGTGATTACCACATGTGAAGGTATTTTCTGGTGCCTGTAACTGGGTCTGACAGGAGGATTTCTGGTTTAGCCAGCTGAGACATGGGGCAGCTTCTCTAAGTTAATCTTACAGGGCAAAGGGACATTGCCAGACAGCAATTCGTGACTTCATAAAACTGTTGTGGTGACAAGGGGACCCTCAGAGGGGGCACTTGGTCCTTTCCTGTGTCTGCTGTGCCACTGGCACAGACACTTCTCCAATATTTAAATGGCTGAAGTTAGTCGAGACAAATTTCACGCTGAACTCCCATCACTGTCTAACGGATCCCTCGGGATTATCTCCATTTTGGATATATGAAATTAGAGCTTAGGGGAGGTAAACAGCTCTTGCCACAAATACTTCAGCACATGAAATCAAGCAAAATTTGGGCAGTCCATTGGCCACCAGTTTGAGCCCAAGCATTTTGCTGATGACCAAAAGGAAACCTGGGCTGGCCGCTGATAGGAGGCAGGGTTTGAGATAAGGGCTGTAGCATCTTTAGCTTGCTCTAAAAATGACATTGCCAAGGCTTGTTTTTCTGTCCCTCCCTGTTGGGAAGGTAAAGTAACAACAGAAACACAAAGCCTCAAACACCTCCTGATTCCAGGTGCACCCCCAGGTTTCCTCAAAGGAAACATCTCCCTCAGCAGCTGCAGGAGCCCCATGCCCTCCCTCTGTGGGGCTGGGGATTCTCCTCCTCAGAACACCCTTTTGTGAGTCAGCACTGGGAATATTTTCCCCTACTTTGTTTGGAAGCTGCAGCATTTCGCCCCAGGACATGTGATCACAGCACACAGCTCATTCAGCCACTTGAGAAGGATTTTGTTCAACAAAAGCTAAATAAAGAGGCACATGTGGGCCCAGGACAGGCTCACTGTGCACTAATGCAGCATCCTCTCAGGCAACCAAACACATTTTATGCTTGAAAGGTGATAAACTCAGAAATCAATTATTTGTAAGAACACTCCTAAGTTTGGGGTCAAAACCAGGCCCTGGGATGGTCTATGAATATCCCAGGCAGTGTCTGGCTCTGCAGTGCATCAGCCTCTTGGCTGAGTAACTCCAAGACTGGGAATTTTTTTAATATAGGTTGATCCAAGTTCCAGTCTGAACACATCTGTAGCATTTTCTCCATCAATGACTCTTATTCCCTGTGCCTCTTGTTAACATGGCCAGTCATAAAGGACAAAATAAGAGGGACACAGATCCTTTCCTTAAAAGGATCAGATTCAGAAATCCATTCTTAGTCTTAGCATCACCTTTGCTGTGAGCAAATACAAATTCTCCTGATGGAGTTTAATCTTTTCTTTTATTCTCACTTAATAAACCTATTTTAGATGCTTGTGTGATTCCAGGGTCTGAACTTCACACCTCCAAACCCCATCTCTAATCACGCTAAAAATAACTGCATATCTGGCTTAATTATGCCTTCTGCATCTGCTCCCCTTTCTCCCTAAATTTCCTATCCACACTTCATCCAGAGTCTCCCCATGCTGAGGTACCCACAAACTTGGATCAACAGGCAAATTTGTCTCCTAAAAGGCAGAAAGGTCTCCAAACCCAGCGGCTTTCCCCCCGCATGCCCACAGTGGAGTTACTGCTGCTCCAGGCTTCACTTATACAACGGAGCACAGGACAATATTAGCACTTGACTGACTCTGAATTTATTGAGCAAGCCAAAATGATTATTTTTTGCTGGAATGCTCCTTAGGCAAGGAACTGTGAGTTTCCTTGGCGGTTTACTGGAACTCTTCCCCACCAGCTGTGGGAAAATATTCAAATTATATAACTGTCCTAAACGAGTATCTTGAGCCTGCGTCAGAGCTTCCCCCTGGCCTGCAGGTACGGATTGAACCGCAGTGGTTTTTGTTTCTCGCTCTGCAGAGCACCAGCAGCGCAGGGAATGTTCAGCTACCTCCGGGAGCGCTTCAGCAGCCACCTCCGGGAGCGCAGCCGGCGCCGGGCCCGGCTCGTCTCCAAGGATGGCAGGTGCAACATCGAGTTCGGCAACGTGGAACAGTCCAGGTTTGTCTTCCTGATCGACATATGGACAACCATCCTGGACCTCAGGTGGAGGTACAAGATGACCATCTTCATCTCTGCCTTCCTGGGCAGCTGGTTCCTGTTCGGGCTGCTCTGGTATGTTGTGGCCTACATCCACAAAGACCTGCCGGAGTTCAACCCCTCCATCAACCACACCCCATGCGTGGAGAACATCAATGGCCTCACCTCAGCCTTCCTGTTCTCCCTGGAGACCCAGGTGACCATTGGGTACGGCTTCAGGTGTGTCACAGAGCAGTGTGCCACTGCCATCTTCCTGCTCATCTTTCAGTCCATCCTGGGCGTCATTATCAACTCCTTCATGTGTGGGGCCATCCTGGCCAAGATCTCCAGGTCCAAAAACCGGGCCAAGACCATCACCTTCAGCAAGAATGCTGTCATCAGCAAGCGTGGGGGGAAGCTGTGCCTCCTGATCCGCGTGGCCAACCTGCGGAAGAGCCTCCTGATCGGAAGCCACATCTACGGGAAGCTGCTGAAGACCACCATCACCCCCGAGGGGGAAACCATCATCCTGGACCAGGTCAACATCGAATTTGTGGTGGATGCTGGCAATGAGAATCTCTTCTTCATCTCCCCGCTCACCATTTACCACATCATAGACAAGAACAGCCCCTTCTTCCACATGGCAGCAGAAACCCTCCTGCAGCAGGACTTTGAGCTGGTGGTGTTTTTGGATGGCACCGTGGAGGCCACCAGTGCCACCTGCCAGGTGAGGACATCCTACATCCCCGAGGAGGTGCTCTGGGGGTACCGTTTCGCTCCCATCGTGTCCAAGACCAAAGAAGGGAAATACAGAGTGGACTTCCAGAACTTCAGCAAGACAGTGGCTGTGGAGACTCCCCACTGTGCCTTCTGTCTCTACAACGAGAAGGAAGCCAAAGCCAAAGAGAAGAAAGGTTATGACAATCCTGGGTTTGTCTTGTCTGAAGTCAGTGAAACCAGCGATACAAAAATGTAGTGCCAGGTATTTGTGGGACTGAGTTTTCAGAGAGAATTCAGTCTTGAGAGGATTAATAAATAACTCATTAAAACAAAACAGAAACACAGGTCTGGGTTTGCTCTAACCCAGCATTTGTTTTCTCAAAAGCCTCCAATCAAAGAGGAGCAGCAAACCAGTGATCACTATTTAATTACACTATATATACATATATTTCATAGAATTTATATTTTTATACCTATGGGACATTTAATGAAGCTGCTATGTTGGAATGTCCAACTCACTGAAGATCCCAGGGGCAAGCAAGAGTGTTAAAAAGCCTGAACAGATGGAAAGAAATTTTAGGATGTGTTAAAGATACACAGCTGCTGGAATGAGAATGTGAAAAGGGGAGACAGAACGCAAAGCTAAAAAACCTAAGGGATTTAGGAGCCAAAACATCAAAAAAAAGTCTATTTCTGGTTGCTAAAGTCTTCTATGAAAACAAACTCTCTGGCTCTGGAACTTGAGCACTTTTGAATGTTCTGAAACAATTCCTTCCCTCTTTCTTTGGGGCTGGTGCAGCTGCAGGATGGGGCAGTAAGGGATGGTACAAGTTTAGGAAATAAAGAAGGCAGAGCTTGGCCAAGCTGCTGCATCTCTAACTCCAAAATCTGACTTCTCCCCTCTGAAAGCCTTTAATTCCTTTCAGGGAAAATGAGCCAAATGGAAATGAAAACTGAAAAACCAAGGGGAAGCAGAGACCCACTCTGGGAGAAGAGGAATTTTGCAGTGTATTCCCAACTGTCCCAGCCCTCAGCTGCTCTTCACTGCCCCAGGAGCTGCCTGGTTGGGGAATAGGGAAACGTTTGAAGACAACTCTCCAGAAAGGTGGGGAGGTGGAGAACACATTGATTCCTTCACACCTGGCAGAAAGCACTCCACTGGGAAGAGAGAGGAAATTCCCAGCTCTGGATATATCCTTGCAAAAAATCCCCAACGCAAACACAGATTAGCTTCCCCTTTGAAGCACAAAGGTCTTGTTCAAACAGAAACACAGCCCAGGAGCCTCCTACCAACATTTGGCTTCAGATTTAGTTCCAGCCTGTTCATCTCCCCAGAGCCAAATGTGTACCCCTGCAGGAAACAGGTCCTGCTCGGTGGGAGCTGAGTAGTGCTGAACATTTTCTGGGGTTGATTTTTGACATCGAAATTTCAAATGCAACAAGAAGCTTCAATACTTTTTTAGAGTATTTCTACTTCCTCACAGGGGTCCCCCCCACCCCGTTCTGTTACTGACTGTTCTAGTGGCAGACCAAAGAGCTTTTGGGAACTCATCCCAGTGATGTAACTCGGCTCATCAATTTTCAATGCTGTGGTAAAATGGAAATAATGTTAAAAGCTGCTGGACTGAGTGGTTTTAAAAGAAAGGGAGAATACATCAATTCAGATGGTGACAAGAGGAAGTTGTGCTGCAAATGAGTATGGTGTGAGCATGGAAATCAAACTCTGGGAATCAGGAGTGTTCAGGGCTCAGTCCCAGTGTAGCGTGAACTCCTCTGTTGGGTCAGAACAATTCCCTTCCCTCCGTATCTCCTATTTGCCATCTGTAACATGGGACATAAACACTGACATTGTACAGAGAGCAATATTATGAACAATTATGTCACTAAAGCACTTTAAAAGACATTTCTCAGCTGTGTAGATCTTTCCTCAGTGCACCACTGTCACACCCTTCACCCCCTCTCGATGGAAAGGTCAGCACACAAAGCTCTGCCCTCACACACCAGAGCTACCAAAAGCGGCTGCACCAGGGCCAGAACTGTGACTAGAAAACCAGGAGTGAGACCTTTGAGGTAATGCACAGACACCACCTGCTATTTTAATTGTGCTGGTTTTGCAACCTTGTAAACCAACAGTGTAAAAAAATTTTACAGTCACGATTACCACAGCACTCGAACCCCTCCAACCCTAGTGCCCCTCAGATTATCAGCTTGGAAGGACAGTTTTGAACCCCAAAGCAAACATCAAGAGATCAGTGGCCATTGCACAGAAATCTCAGAGGGAGCAGGGAAGTGAAATTACGTGCCTAGAGTCCCAGACTGGTCTGAACCCAAAGGCTGCACCATCCTTCCAGAGCTGCGGCTGCATTTCCATCCAAGGCTTCCTGCACAGTTCCCCGGGTCTAATGTCCCCAGAAAGTGGCACTGTCAGTGCTCTAGGCTTACAAGCTACGCCTCTTACCCCTGGGAGAAGAGATGCACCAAGATGCCTTTAATAGAAGCAGAAAAATTGTCCCCACTGGACAAAAATAGCAAGTCCAAGGGAAATCCACATGAAAGGTCAAACCCAGCTGTGCAATGAGGAGTCAGAGAAGATTCCTGCTTTTAGTACTGATTTAGGAAGTTAGTGCTAGTGGGAAAAATGAAACAAATGGTCTGCAGCACCTGTCTGAGAGGTGGTGCACACCCTACAAAGTTTAGAGGGTCCCTAAACAATGCACTTCCAGGCACTGCCCTTGGAAAACCTCGAAATCCTAAACCTCAACGTTCTTCATGACCCAGCAATGGAACCTTTTGCCCTGTCTCTGCAGCATGAGCATGAGGACGTGTTGCTCCATTTCCAGAAGAATGGAGTGCTACCACGACTCAAAGAGAAGATGCCTGACCCCCTGCAGGGGTGGGTGCCCAGTGTCCCCTCTCCTGCAGCCACACCTGCTTCGGAGCCCTGCGGCACAGGGAAGCTGCAGCAGGGGAAGGGTGACCGTGTTCTTCTGCACGCTTGGTGTGACTGGAGGGGATCCAGGACCAGAGGAGATCCGAGGTGATGGATCCAAAGCTGACAGGGCCATGGCTGAGCTATCAGGCTCCCTCAGAGCAGGATCATACTGGGAGCTAACTGGGAATCCCGGAGTGAGCCTCCTGCTGGTGTCACCCCAGGAAGCCCTGCCAGCCCCACAGCAGCAGGAGATAGAGCCGAGGCAGAGCCCAGCAGCAGCACAACAATGAGTGGAATTTCCTCTGGCTGTCCAGGGAGAGCTGTTTGTCACTCGGCAGATAAAGGCCCGGCCAGGAAGGGGTTATCGGGGACAGGCCACTCGGGACAGACTCCAGAGGAAAGCTATTTTGGAGGCTGTCACCCCTGCTGCCATTAAAAGAAAATTCAGTTAAGAGGATGAAAATAAATTTAATCTTGCTGAGCAGAAGTGGCTGGAGGGAACCACAGAGCCGATACTGGAAAACAAAGGCCGGGTTCTTCACCCTGACAGGGTTTCTCTTCTCCAGCTCTGCTCAAGCCTTGCAGGTCCCTGCTCCTCCCAGGCTGTCCCTCCTGCTTCAGCCCTTTCCACAGACTGGGACACCCCATGGAGGCCAACAGCCTGGTCCATACCCTGCAAAGGTCTCAAGAGAAATACCTGCCCCTTCAGGAGAGCAAATCAGATCATTCCTGCTGGACTAAGGCCTAAAAGATTTCACTGGGAAAGCCAAGCAGCCAGGCTTGGGAATAATGCGTCTGCACTAAACTTAATTTATCTTCTCATTTCACAAACAACATGTTTCTTCTACTGTATTTATTTTAAACATTCATTCAAGCTGTGCATAATATTTCAATCATTTTGAAATAGATTCACCCTCCTGCTAGCAAATGAATAAGGCATCCTGCTGACTGCTGGAGAAAGGGCCATGAATTAAAATAACTGCTTTTGGTACACTGACATGTGCTGGTTTGCTGTCTGTCTGCACACATGCTCTGGGAGGAACTGGTGAAAAGGCACCCCTAAATAATAATAATAACAACAATAATAATAAAAGCAACCCTTGGCACACTGTTCAGATGCTCCCACTGACTTGCACTGCTGGGCTGTGGCAGAGCACTGCTGACAGGCTCCCCGTGAATGCCTGGATAGCTCCTGACTGTACGCAATTCCCTGGAAATTGCACTGCTCACCCACAACCGAGTCAGCAGTGAGCAAAGCCTGACACACGCGGGGGCAGCTGACATGTCCCATCCCCTTCCTGCTCCCCAGGCAAACTGAGCTGGTCACACCCTTGGGAATTCTGCTGGGAACAGCCCAGATTTCCCCCTTATTTCCCCCCCCCTACACCCACCCTTGCCTTGATTCACGGTCATGGTGCTGGCCCAGTTCCCGTTCCCCACATGAGCAGAGAGAAACCACAGCACCAGGCCAGGAATGTGAGCAGAGAAAGGGAAGCAGAGAGGGAAACTGTGCAAGTTCCTAAACCCTCTGCTGAATCCTCTTGCTACAGCCTGGGGAAGCTCTGAAATCACCAGCACTGGCCCTAAATCACATTTAACCCTGTGACAGCATCACTGGAACAAGAGTGAGGAAGGCTGAAGCTCTCTCCATGGCTGCTTGAATACACACAAAAGATAATTCCTGAGGCCAAGTTGACATTCCTGTGGTGGAAACATCTGCCTGGGGACACTTGCACTTGAACAAACTCAGTGCTGCGCAAGGCAGACATCAATTCTGCCTGCTCAGGGGAGGTGAACGAGCAGGGGGAGGCTGGAGATGAGACACACTCAATTTGTGACTCCTTTTTTATGCTGCTGGCCAAATTTAAGCACAGAAAGCATCAAGCCCTTGCTCTCCTGGGCAGCCACATCCCAATCAGCTGTGCAAAGTCACCATGTGAATCCTAGCCTAGCATGGAGGCAGGTGGGGATGCTGGGGAGCCCAGGGATGTGGGGGACCCCAGGAATGCTGAGGAGTCCAGGGATGCTGGGGAGCCCGGGGATGCTGAGGAGCCCAGGGATGCTGGGGAGCTCAGGGATGCTGGGGAGCCCGGGGATGCTGGGGAGCCCGGGGATGCTGGGGAGCCCAGGGATGCTGGGAAGCCCAGGGATGCTGGGGAGCTCAGGGATGCTGAGGAGCCCAGGGATGCTGGGGAGCCCAGGGATGCTGGGGAGCCCAGGGATGCTGGGGGGCTCAGGGATGCTGGGGAGCCCGGGGATGCTGGGGAGCCCAGGGATGCTGGGGGCTCAGGGATGCTGGGGAGCTCAGGGATACTGGGGAGCTCAGGGATGCTGGGGGGCTCAGGGATGCTGGGGAGCTCAGGGATGCTGGGGAGCCCGGGGATGCTGGGGAGCCCAGGGATGCTGGGGGGCTCAGGGATGCTGGGGAGCCCGGGGATGCTGGGGAGCCCAGGGATGCTGGGGGGCTCAGGGATGCTGGGGAGCTCAGGGATACTGGGGAGCTCAGGGATGCTGGGGGGCTCAGGGATGCTGGGGAGCTCAGGGATGCTGGGGAGCCCAGGGATGCTGGGGGGCTCAGGGATGCTGGGGAGCTCAGGGATGCTGGGGAGCTCAGGGATGCTGGGGAGCCCGGGGATGCTGGGGAGCCCAGGGATGCTGGGGGGCTCGGGGATGCTGGGGAGCCCAGGGATGCTGGGGGGCTCAGGGATGCTGGGGAGCTCAGGGATGCTGGGGAGCCCGGGGATGCTGGGGGGCTCAGGGATGCTGGGGAGCCCGGGGATGCTGGGGAGCCCGGGGATGCTGGGGAGCCCAGGGATGCTGGGGAGCTCAGGGATGCTGGGGAGCTCAGGGATACTGGGGAGCTCAGGGATGCTGGGGGGCTCAGGGATGCTGGGGAGCTCAGGGATGCTGGGGAGCCCAGGGATGCTGGGGGGCTCAGGGATGCTGGGGAGCTCAGGGATGCTGGGGAGCTCAGGGATGCTGGGGAGCCCGGGGATGCTGGGGAGCCCAGGGATGCTGGGGGGCTCAGGGATGCTGGGGAGCTCAGGGATGCTGGGGAGCCCGGGGATGCTGGGGGGCTCAGGGATGCTGGGGAGCCCGGGGATGCTGGGGAGCCCGGGGATGCTGGGGAGCCCGGGGATGCCGCTGCCAGAGGGACGCAGCGATCCCCGCGGTGCTTTCTGTGCCGCTGCCACAGGATGGCACCGCTCACCTGCGGATCAGCCGCTCCGCAGCCCCAAACTGCGCAGCGCGACCGCGACAACCTTGAAAAGCAAAGCAGGAATTTATGGGGACTGCTCCTTGTTTTATTACACAAAGTTCAATGCCTTTAGTGACTCGGTTTTGGGGCCGTGCTAGCTGGGTGTATTTAGCCCCTTCACTGAAGTGCTTGCTCTTGTAAGTGAATTCCGAGGTGGTGTGTGAGCGGAGGGCTGGGGGCTGTGAACATCGGCTGCAGTGGCACCTAAAGCAGGGTGGGGGGGTCAGGAAAGGCGAGGTTGGGTCTGGAGAGACCCATATTCCATAGGGAACTCTGTAACCTCAGACCAGACCCTGCTCCCTGCTTTGTGCCCAGTGGTGCTGGGTTAATGCTTGGGTTCCGTGACCTCAGAGGGCTTTTCCAGCCTCACTGATTCCATGGTTCTACCACAGACCTCCTCAGGAAGGCCCCGAGCCCTCTCTCTCTGTTGGTTTTGCAGCAGTGCCCAAGGTCCCTGCTCAGATGAAGCCCCACTGTGCTCTGAGTGCTCCTGGTGCAGCAGGGAGCCAAAAGCTCTTGAAGGAGCTGCTGTCAGCGTGGCAGAGCCTGCAGAGCCATCGCATCCCTTGGGATGGTTCTGGAAGCCCGGATCACATCCCTTTGTGCTGCTCTGCCTGGAGCTCCACAAACACCATGAGCCAGCTCCGAATCCCAGGATGGTTTGGGTTGGAAGGGACCCTAAAACTCATCTCATTCCACCCCTGTGCCAGGCCCCCCTGCTCCCCTCTGTCCCTCATGGAGAAGGACTCTGCTCCCCAAATTCCCCCAGCAAGGTTGGGATGATGGTACCCCTGGGTGTGCAGAGCTTGGCTGGGGATTTTGGGGAGCTGCTCAGCTACTTGTCAGCCCTGAGCCTCCAGAAATGGAGCGCTAAGGGAAGTTCTAAACCCTCCACAGAAACATCTGCCCCAAACTGAACCCCCTCTTAATTTATTTTAACTTAACACTACAGTATATTATTATATCAAATATACATATATATGTGTGTGTGTGTGTATATATATACGTATATTTGATATAATATATCCCATATATTATATATTGATACATATATATAGATCAATATATTTCATACATATATATGTATGGAATCATAGAGTAGTTTGGGGTGGAAGGGACTATAAACTCATCCCATCCCCTGCCATGGACAGGGACACCTTCCACTGTCCCAGGCTGCTCCAAGCCCTGTCCAAACCCACTTCCAGGGTGTGGCAAGTGCACCTATTGGAATAGATATACATACGTATATATGTTTTCCATGGGTCCTGAGGGTGGCAGGAAACCCAGGGAAGGTGTTCAGGTTATTAGAGGTGCCCTCTGCCAGGACTCCCAGCACAGCCCCCCTCAGGCACCACATGGAGCCGCTTGGCACATGGACCCTGTGCTGGCATGGAGATGCCCATGGGCAGCCTGAGCTGCCAGCGCAGGCTGCAGGGAGGACACTCCACTGGCCTGGGCACGGCCACAGCAGCAGGGAGGGGGAGGTGCATCCAGCACTGGACTTTACAGCTCCAGGAGACAGAAACTTCAGGAAAAGCCAAAGCAAATAAGGAGTTTGCAGCAGTTCCTGGAAAGGAAGGAGCCAGCTCTGGTGGTGAAATCGCACCAAACTGCCAGAGCCCCTGGCTGCTTGTCCTGCTTCAGGCACTGCAGCTTCCAATAAGAACTCCAGGAATGAGTCCTGTTTTGCCTGCCCCTGCTTGGGAGCAGCAAAGTCCCTTCACCTGGGAAATCGCCCCTGGCCAAAGCCCTTCCTGCTGCAGTTATCTATCCTGGGTGGGCAGGGTGGCTGCTCAGCTGCAAACCCAGCTGTGCCATCCCCTGCCTGTGCAGGGCAGATCCTTGGGGCAGCTCCCCCACTCTGGGATGCAGAACTGAGGGGGTTGTTGCTGTAGTGGCCTCAAAACTGCTCTGCCTTTGCTCTTCACATTCAGTGGGTTTGGTATCGGACTCTGTTTGCTGCTCTTGGAGCATGAAGAGCTGATTTTTGCCAAGGAACTCTAATTCTATTCTGATACAACAGAAGAACCTGAGCTTCGTGTGCAGGGACTTTTACCTGTGTAGTTGGAAAAACCATAATACGCAAGCTAAATTATGTGTTGCCATTCTCCACAAGACCTTAACCAGAGGTCTCTCAGTTCTTTTCTGATATGACAGAAAGGTCTGGGCTTTATTTGCAGCAAGTTCTGCTTTCACAGATGAAAATTGTCATGTGTATGTCATGCTGGGTATTGTGCAAAAATATACAAATAAGGTCTTTGAGGTGAATTTATAAACACCAGCCCCTGACGTGCCTCTGGACTGCAGCTCTAATTAACACCAAATGCAGCCATGCTCGGTTGGGTGTGGGAGAACAGACTTGGGTAGGCAGCAGGCTGAAGTCTCACCAACTAATTTCACAGAAGTTATTAAAAATACTGGATCAGCCCAGCAAAGCAGCCTGTAAAAACTCTATTATTGTAACAGGATAATGAAGTGAAGCTGGCTGCTTTCACCCAGCACTTATAGAATGACGGCTCTTCTTGTGACACAGAGGTGGGAAACAGCTCCTGGGCTCATCCCTCCTTTGAGCACAAAGCTTCAGGCCTGGGCATTTACTGCCATGGATGTGGCTGAAATATGGCTGGGCAAGTCCAGCCTCATGTTAAATACTTGCATCATCAGAAGTTATAGCAGATTTCCCCCATAATTAATATCTCATTTGAGCTGGAGTGCACTTGTTTGGCACAAGTATGGGAAATAGGCCTTTGTCTTCACTAAGGGAAGGTCTTGGCATGGGGGAAATCCCTCTGCCCTGTCCTGGCACAGGGAAATCCCTCTTCTTTGCTGTAGTACTCTGTCAGAAACCTGCAGATGTTTGGAAGTTCATCCTCAGGGCTAAAATACAATTTTTAGGTATATAAAGCAGGAAGCCAGCAGTGTGTTCAGAGGGTGGGTTCTGTCATACAGGGATTCTGGACAGGAGAGATCTCATGGGTTCTGGACAGGAGTGATCTCAGGGGCTGGGCTTGGGAAGGATTTGGCCACAGTTTTTGATCCCCCAGTTCAGAGCATCTAACAAGTGCTTAAGCTGGAAGCTCCATCCTCCAGCCTCCCAGCAGTGGGGATAAAAAGCCTCCTTCAAAATCCTGTTCAAAGCAGGTTCTAAACCTGCTGGCTGTAATTAAACAGGAGGAATTCACACACACAGAGGCGGGAACAGCTCAAACAGAGAACCAGCCCAGAGATCCAGCCAAGGGAGCCAGAGCTCTGAGCCTGTAAAGCCATTGCTGATTCTACTCAATGTACAGGCTGCACTCTCTATTTATAGATAGTGGAATGTAGAGTTAATTCCAGTTTGGCATGTTTGAGCTAGATCCCATTCAGGGTTTGAGGCTGGTGCAACAGAAATCCTGGGGAAATACCAGATCCCTGGAAATCAGCAGCTGAATTCACCCTGATTGCAATGGGAGTTGGGTTTTCTGGGGAGCTCTGAGTCCTGAACTTCGATGCAGAGAAGGTTTTCTGCTGCTCCTGTCGACTTCCAGCTCACAACCATGTGATCCCAACCATCTGTCTGGTAAACTTTCTGATTTAAGCCTGAAATACTTGAATTCCATCTGCCTTGTCCTCCTGGGAAAAGCAAAAAGTAGCATTAAGGCTGTCAAATTCCTTGTTTGTTTTGTCCCAGTGTGCCCCAGAAAACGGGCTGGGAGGGGAGATCAACCTGTTCCCACCCCTGGGGCTCCCAATGTGGCAAAGCCAGGCTGATTTCGGGGGTACAAATTAACTACTCCGATCTCTGCCTTATTACTCTTTCTCTGCCTGAGGAATGTAAACTATTAAGATCTTATGAAAATGCTCTGAAGGTGCCTGGGAAATGCCCCAGCAGTGTGAGGCTATGTGGCACTCTGGGGTGAGATCTCCTTGCTGTAAGATCTCTAGATTCCATGGGAATCCTGCTGGCAGTGGAAGACAAAATCTGTCTAAAGTGAAATATTAGTAAATATTATGAAAAATTAATATCCAAAATGAAATACTATCAAGTACTAGCAATGATTAATGCCACCAAGTACCCTGAAGGGAAGGATGAAGGGAGAGAGAGAGGACCTGAGCTGGGATGCTGCTGATCCCCTCCCATCTCAGGAGGGCTCCTTTAACACATTGAGCACCCAGAATCAGATGCTTCTGAAATTGTTAGCTGTTTTCAAGCATATTTTTTTCCCCCCCAAGGTTCCTGCTGGCCAAATTTTGCCATCAGGGACGTCTTTGCACTCTGATAACCTTCAGATTCTGCCTTTAGATGCTTTTGTGCAATCTCATCTTCTGATTTTCCTATTACTGGCAGGCAGGCAGGACACGGCATTCAAATAAAATACTTGATATTTCCACTGATGCTGCGCAGCCAGAATTAATCTTGCTGGTGCTGCAGTGGAAAACAACGCAGATAAGCAACAAACCACTCGCTCTTGTGACTAAATTGAGCAACTCTGGTGGAATCCACAGAGGGAGCTTCTCTGGGGTGCTGGAAATGGCCCTTTTTCTGAGGCAATCAAGCTTTGTCCCGGAGCTCAGCAACAAAAGGTTGTGTGCAGGAAGGAAGTGCTGTGCTCGTGCAGCCCTGGCTTCCCAAGGTGTTATCAGGGCTGCAGGAGCTCCAGATATCTCTCAGGACCACCGTGCAAAGCTGCAGGAAGTGCCTCGGCCTGACCTTTAGCCACAATCAGAAGATTTCTTGGCAGAGCTTGTTTTTGTAGCCTCCACCTCAGGAATGCTGTGGAGCACGGGCTCTCCCTGGGGTTTGGGGATAGGTGGGAAACAGGAGCAGGCTGGGCACACACAGACAGTCCTGGGGGGCCCTGGGGCACCCCAAGAGCCACCTCGACACTTCGGCTCCTGAGCTCTGGCTGCTCTTCCACTTTCCTCTCTCTCTCTCTCTCTCTCTCTCTCTCTCTCTCTCTCTCTTTCTCTCTCTCTATCTGTGGACAAAAGCCAGAGCCTGGGTTTTAATCCTTTCCACAACCAAATCAGGTCTGATCAAATCTGGCAACAATCTTCTGGAATAAGTGGTCAATACTACAGTGATGAGGATGGGTTGCCACTACTGTGGAGCTTCTTTCTTTTCCTTTCTAGCTAAATTTAAATTCAAGTTCATGCAGGTGTGATAGAGGAGGGAGACAGTGGGACAATGCGATGCCTTAGAGAAGAAAACCACCATTTATTTTGTCACATTTTTTTTACATCATCTTCATACAACTGTTTCATTGTAACATTAATACATTTTTTAAAAAAACCAAACCCACCAAGATAGTTTGCAAAATTATATATATTTTAATATCCAAAAAGTACATTGCATATATGTAGTAGCAAAAGCCCCATTTCAATGGGTAGTTTCTTCATACTTAAATTTTGCGATTATTGCAGAAATGTTACTTAAAAACACCCCGAAAGCACTAAGACCTAACTGGATTAGCTTGATCTTCTCCTCCCACTTTGTTAAATAATGGCATCAGTGCTTGTGTTTAACGTTCTGAGCAGACTCCAGTGCTCTGCTTTCAGACTCCCCTCCTGCAATCGGATGCACATGGACCAAATCTCGCCCCCACAGAGTCCCAGGGGTTGGTCTAGACTAGATAGTTGTGATCCTGTTAATTGGCTGCCACTTAATACAAGTCAGCTAATGGGTTCTACATGGAAATCTCGCCCCCCAGACATCTGTTCCAAACCCCAAACGCTTGTGGTTTACCCTCTGTTTACAGCACCAAACCGCCGCAGTGCAGCGTCACATTCACATGTGTGAAGCTGGGGATGGCTGAGAACTCTGGAAGGGCTCGGATTTCCACAGAACCCCCCAGCAGAAGTCATCAAAAAGAGAAGCATTTCGTTGTTTTATCTATGAAGTGGTTTAAGATCTTCCCAAAGTTCAGGATTTGGGTGAAAAGCGATCACAGAATATTGCAATGGTTGCCTTGAGATGTTTGGCCTGTTTTCAATCAGCCTCAATGCAAACACGGGAGTAAGTGCAGTTAATCTGCAGACAGCTACAACAGACTAATACAGAAAATCCTCTCCTCTAGACAAACCCAGGGCAATCTGGAAGGTTTCTGGCCACTTTGGGGGTCAGTCATGGATCCATTTGCAGGACCAAGCCTATCTCCAACAGATACATTTATCATGTCTTTTTTTTTTTTTTAGCAAAAAGTACAAAGCTACAGCCCAAATGTACAGATTGAAAAGATGTACAAATTACATTAAAAAAATAAACAAAAACAACCGAGCTGATAGTAAAAAACAAACCTGCATTTGTGACCGAGGTCAACTCGTTTTATTTACTCTTTCTTTTAAAACTGTGAGATATAGGGAAAAATAACTCTGCATAATTTATACAGTAATTTGCCTTCTGGTTTGTTGACCCTTGGTTTGACGGTCTGACAAACGCACAGCGTTCGCGAATCGGTGCTTCCAGAGCCCCACGGCTCGGGCAGAGCCAGGGACCTGCTGTCGTTAATTCACTTCACTTCTGCTTTCAAGGAATGTCTATGCTTGGCTTTGCCTCACGCTTTGTTCTGGTTTCTGCTGCTTTCTGACATCAGATACAGTTGAATGAATTGTACTCTAGAAAAGTTCCTTCAATGCCCTTTACTTCTTAAAATATACATGTACATATATATATATGAATATATATATATTTAATTTCCAGTTGGGTGAAGATCCTCCTCTGCCTTAGAGCTAAGATTCCAGTTGTGGTCCCCTGCAGCCCAACGTCCTCCACTCAATGGTCAAATGGCCAGCGAGAAAAAACCCATTGTGGTCACCTTTCCCTATGACCCACTGCTGGATCTATGCCTTGTCAAAAACTTTTGAATCCTTAAAAATTCCTCATATCCAAAAGCTAATAATCATTCCAGGGAATGGTGAGCCATCTTCACTGTCACTTCCTACAGAGGACGCAGGCCTTAAACCCCAAAGAAAATGCAGAGTACTGGCCCACAGGAGCTTCCATCTCTCAGTTCAAGACACAAGAGGCAAAGTTACAAAAGTAAAAGGTTTGGTCCAGGAATAACCAATATCCAGTTTGAATTCTTCTCCAGAAAGGCCACAATTATCCATTAAGAGTCCCCCAAAAAACCATAAAAATCCCACGAGTAAAGAAAACGTCCAACCAGACTGCTCGAGGCCACTGGCAGATGAAGACATTTAATAATAGCTGCCCAAGTGCGGTGTGACGTGGGCGTTGGGGTGGCGGGGCACGTTGGGGTTGGGGTAAATGTTTCCTGCAGGGGAGGTCCAATAGGGGGAGGCCGCTCCAAAGAAGCTGGATGATGTGACAGGCATGGAAGAGGGGTGTGGGGGCACAAAGTTCACCTTCTGCTGGTGGGCATGGTAGGACGGCATGTAGGACAGATCCGACGGGTACTTGTACATGGAGGACTCAGTAGGATGGGGCTGCAGGGCCTGGGCAATGCCGTGAAAGTCAAATTTGTAGGCATATCTCTTGCCATGCACTTTGGTCATAATGTTCTTGTCATAGTAGTATCGCAGCGCCCGGCTCAGCTTGTCGTAATTCATGTTGGGTTTGCTTTTCCGCTCGCCCCAGCGCCGCGCCACCTCGTCAGGGTCCGTCATCTTGAACTCGCCGTTGGTGCCCTCCCACGTGATGCAGCTGGCGTTGGAGCTGTCCGACAGCAGCTCCAGCAGGAACTGCCACAGCTGGATCTGCCCGCTCCCTGCAGACACCAGCAAGGGGAAAGGAAATGACTCGGGCCTTCCTGCTCCAGGGCACACACAAAGGCAGGAAACAGAAGGACTATCTCGATCTCGGCTGGGAACTGCTCCTTCAGGCCTTGGAAAGGCGGCCCTAGGAGTGGATAAACTGTTCCCAGCAAACAAGTTACTCAGCCCTTTGTTTTGGGCCCGGGCCTGAGGTCACATTAGATTTCATAATGGTCGCCTTTGGCCTTAAAATCCTTGGGCTATTCATAAAGAGGGTTTTTTGTGAGGACACTGTTCTGCAGAGCTTTCACTGAGTGGTTAACACAATGTACTTCACCCCTCCATTGCTCACTGTTTGCTGTGGAGATTGTTTTGGATGCCTCCAGTTCTCTTTCCAGTGGGTGATCTGAGTTACACGGGATGATTTATTCCCCAGATGGCTCCCGGTTTTACTCAGTGTGGTTGTACCAATAGTTAAGAGTAAGTTAAGAACCTCAGGAGGATGTTTCCTTACAGGCATCCCATGTGTACAAGTTTGGTTTGTCCAAGCAGGATTTATGCCAGGCCTTACTCGCCAAAATCAGGGATTATTTACTACAAATGATGTCACAGTGGGACTTTCAGAGATGTTTTGTGCTTTCATTTAACCCACAGCAGACAGTGACAAATTAACCTGTACTGTGAATCCAAGAGACCTCACTTAAATCCCCTACAAAACTCTTCCTGGGGAACGCTGGGTTTGGGTAAAAACATCCAGGATGGTGATTTTGTCCTGACAGAGATGATGTTGCACCACTTTCCTCACTTTTCTGGGAGGATTTTGGCAAAAGTCCTTGTGAGGACACAGCTCCTGAGGGCAGTGGCTCTCACAGGTCACCCCAAGGGTGCAGGGTCAGAGCTGCTTCCCCAGGGCAGGCTGGAGCAGCAGGCCAGAGGGAAAATTCACCTCTTGGATAACACAGGTCTGAAATGTAAAATGAACTCACCTGGATTGGCAAGACGGCTGCTGGTGGGGCCCAGGATTTGGTACGGATCTAAAAAATAAAATTAAAAAAAATAATCAACCAACAAAGTTTAAATGATGTTCCATCAAAAAGAAACTCCAGGTCATTATGTTTGTTCTAGAAATCAAATTTTCATTTTCTTTCTTTATTCTTTCTACCCCTTCTCTCAGGGGCTGGAAGTGCCCCTTCTTTTTTTCTTAGCAAACAACCACCAAGTATTTCTGGAATCAAAAATGGCACAGCCACAGTTTCTGGCACTGCCCTCAAACCTGCCTGCTTTCACAGTCTGGAATCGCCTTGGACATTCCCTGCACTGTGGCAACCAGAAAACATCAAATGTGGAAAAAAGAAGTGTGGGAAGGAGAAGAGCCACAAAGCATGAGCAAATAAATTTCTCTTAATAAAACAGAGTTAAATAAAAAGGAGAGCCGATGAGATTTTCAGATTCACTTGTTAGCAGATTTTCAGATTCACTTGTTAGCAGCTGAGTTTGCTGTCCTGGGAGGGCAAGGAAATATTCACCCAAGTCTCTCTTTGTGAAGCAAACAGAGCATTAGAGAGATGAGAGTAACAGGAGTTTGTCGCTGGCTCCACCGAGGCTGAGTGGTTCTTGAAAACCCCACAAAGCATTTATTAGGAATGAATTCCTTCCCTTTTTGTGGGGCCTCCTCAGCCCTAATCTCTACACTTCTCCTGTGCCTCTCTGGCTGTGGTGCTTTGGATCTGCAGCGTTTGCTCGTGGATTGAACGGGTGCCAAGAGCACCAAGCCTGGAGCAGAGGCAGGGATGGAAAGCAGCTGTGCGGGCAGGGAAGGTGAGCTCGGCCTGTCCTGGGAGGCAGCAGGGAACAGTCCCTGCTCTGCCCTGCCTGGCGGGGCTGCCTCCCTCCCCGCTGCCTCCCTCCCTGCTGGAATGGCTCCAGCGGGAAGGGACAGGCTGGGGGCTCCAGGGGATCAGCCCATGGGGACACCGCAGCGCTGACACTGTGATGTTCCTTCTGCCGCTGCAGCCAAACGAGCTGCAGCTCTCGGAGGAGCTCTGGCACAGCTCGGTCCCTGTCCCCAGCCTGCCGTGCCCGGAGCTGCTCCCCACACCAAACACATCGATTCCCCCATGGCTGCCCCCAGCCCAGGGTTCACAGGACCCACACTCACCTGGCTGCGGCCGCTGCTGCTCCGTTGTCTTATTCACATTTTGCGTCCCTGCAACAGGAGGGCCTGGAAAGAGAGGAAGGGTTTATAGGGGTGGAGAACAGGTACAAAGTACAAATACATCCCATAGGAATCACAGTGACTGCAAGGGACAGGTTTGCTCAGCCTAAGAGCTGATGGTTTTGGGATTGTAGTATAAAATTAGGAGATGTCACTAGAAATTTAAATTTTTGCTGTAAAGTGAAAATACATAGATAAGGAAAATATTATATAGATGTTTATAATTTCCTAAATAGGCAGTGAGACAAAGAAAATATTATGTAGTTAATTTATTAATTTTCTCTCTCTTATTGCACCTTTACTTCCTTTCCAGTTTGCATCCATGTAGTGAACAGAAAATTGGATTATTAAATGTAAAAATTCTGCCTTCCTTCCACTTTGGAAGTTTTTCCACATTTTTTGCAAATGTGAATTCTTTTTTGGGCAAAAAAAAAAGGGCTGTATCAAACATTTAGGTGAAAATATCGTGACCATTTGTATAAATTCCTTCAACAGGAAGATCTGTTCCTTCTCTTTGTATCATTTCTCATGACAGAAAACTGTGACTCAGGGAATAATTCTCACATTTGGGGTGTGCACAGCTCATGGAGCTGCAGAGCAAAGGGAAGGGGCTCTGACAGTGCTGCCACATGGACTGACCCCAGGAGTGCCCTGCTGAGGGCTCAGTGTGCCCACCCTGCAGTGGGAACAGGAGACAGCGGCTCAGAGCCAGCAGGTTGTGCCAGCTAGAGCACAGATTTTGGGGACAGGGAATTCTGGATGTCACCCAGAACCTGCCAGGAATACAAGGCACTCTAAACCCAGCAGGAACAAGAACTGGGGGTGAGCAGGGCTTGAGCAGAGGGGCTCCATCTGCCTGCTGGATTTGGCCTCTCTGGAAAGTTGTAAGAAACTCTCAGAATGTGCCCAGACTGTCCAGATCTGTCCCTAAAACCATCACAGCAGGGGACAGGCCTGTGGTTAACAGGGAATCTGTGCAGGGGATTTGCTCCTGGCCCCTTAATCAAACCCTACAAGTATTACTCTGTCCACAACATCATTTTACTTCTTAACTGTCTGCAGTTCTACCTCTTGTCTGTCCCCAAATCTTCTGCCCTTCTGACACTCCTAACACAGGCCAGTCATGCCCGAGTCTCATTCTGATCCTCCACTGCACAGTTTGCGATTCCCATTGGCACAACTTAGTTTTGGAGAGGGCAGAATTCCTATTGCTGCCCCACCCTGCTCTCCTGACTGCATTCTAGGAGGGATCTAATGACAAAAGACAACAGGCACAGAGGGGTTAAAATGAACTTTTCCTAGAAAAAACCTTGCAAGGATCTGGCTTTGCTTTGTGGTCTCAACTGGCTTGGATTCTGTGGGGCTGCATTTTTAACTCTCCCACATCTGCAGTGCTCCCCTGGCCCCCACAGAGGGGTCAATAGGGGTGTCCGTGCAGCAATGGGGCTCTTGGGGACATTCAGGGGTCAATAGGGGTGTCCATACAGCAATGGGGCTCTTGGGGACATTCAGGGGTCAGTAGGGTGTCCGTGCAGCAATGGGGCTCTTGGACAATTCAGGGGTCAATAGGGGTGTCCGTGCAGCAATGGGGCTCTTGGGGACATTCAGGGGTCGGTAGGGTGTCCATACAGCAATGGGGCTCTTGGGGACATTCAGGGGTCAGTAGGGTGTCCATACAGCAATGGGGCTCTTGGGGCAATTCTCAAGCCCGGCATGTTCTGCCCATGCAGTCCTGCCATTGCACTCAGTGGAACTTAGTATCACCCATCCCAGCCAAGGGGAGAGCCCCTTCTCTTATCCCAAGATTCAGAGGACCACAGGCAGAGGAGGATGAAGCCTGTTATTATTTCACAGAAATTAAATGAGGATTTTAAACCCAGGGAGGTGGAGTATTTGAAGTCACAATAAGGAGGCTGTTTCAAGGAGAGGGAAAGGGGGAAAAGGCACTCTCCAGGTGACACTCTGAGTGCCCCTCTGCCCAGCACCTTCTGCCTGGGGGGCTGTGCAGCTCCCTGTGGATCCAGGCCCTGGCACATTCCTCCGGCATTGGGAAAGCCACTGAGGCTTTGAAATTACAGCCTTGCAGTTATTGGCATGGAAAGGAAAACACAGAGGGATGGGAGAAGGGAGGGTGGGGAACAGGAGGAGGAGGGAGCAGAGGGGAATGGGGGAAAACAGAACTCATGTAATCTGTCCTGTTTTTATTTTTATTTTGCTTGTTTGTTTTTTTCCCTTTTTACAGAAACCACAAACTCCACTGCAAATAGATCAGACTGGAAAACAAACCACTGTGGTTTCAGCCTGGGACAAAGAGTGGGATGGGACAGCTCGAGAAGAGGGAGGCAACAGCTTTATCCACGCTGTCCCTGCAGGGAGCCCTGTCCCAAAGGGAAGCCCTGTCCCATGTGGAATCCCTGTCCCCATTAGGGACTCCTATCCCGTTTGGGGTCCCTGTCCCCATTAGGGACTCCTATCCCGTTTGGGGTCCCTGTCCCCATTAGGGACTCCCATCCCATTTGGGGTCCCTGTCCCTGCTCCTGTGGCCAGGCAAGGAGCAGGAGGACTGCACACTGCCTTGCTGCTCTTGGAACCTTTCCCCCAGGCTCAGTCCCCAGCAGTTGCCCCTGTTGTAAACAAGGTGCTGTTTGCAGGGGGACATTTTCCTGGCTGGAAAAGCCTTGTGAAATCTTGTTTTATCCAAGTGAGCTGGAGCTCTCTCAGTGACCAAAATCAGGAGAGCAAGGTCGAGGTCTGAGGCAATCCCTGCTTTTTCCCATGTCCTCTCTGCAGCCAGGCTCTGACTTCCATTGCTCCCCTGGGACACCCCTCTGAATTATTACGATCAGAGCTATGAGAGCCCTGTTTCGGGAAATACTCTGAAAAACCCAGAGTTCTGCACTGAGAAAAGCAAAGCCTTCAGAAATTTCCACCAATCGAGATGTTAATGTACATTTTGGTTCGTTCAATCAATAAACAGTTTTGCCCTAATGTAACATTAATGGAAATGCCATATGATGATCCTGTTAAAAGAAAGGTAGCAATTCTTTTTCCAACAGAAAAATCCTTTCCAAAATGGGGACAAATTTTCCTTTCAAAAAGTGGCGGAACTCATTGAAAATTTTCAGTTTTCTCTGATTCTTTTGGGGTCAGATCATTGACTCAAGGGAATCAACTGCTACAAAGGGGTTGCTTGGTCCAGAGTGTGTTTTGGGTAAATAAATGGGCCATGACTTGGACACATGATCTTCCTCCTTCTCCTCCTTCTCCTCCAGACGGAGAAGCTTTGTCCCTGAACCTGCTTCTCTCAGTGTCCCAGACAGGGGTTTTCACCAGCAGGTGACACCATTCCAGTCAGATGCGCTGGCCAGGAATGGATCCCCATGGCTGCTTGGGCTGTGCCCAGGGCTCGGCTCTCCATGGAAGTTTGGCTAAGCCTCGTTAAAAGGATCGTTCCAAACCCCTCTGAAGGGGTTTCCTTGTAGCCTAGAGCTTTGGGATGTAAAAGGACAGCTTGGAAGGATGGTGTGAATGTGACTCAGCCCACATTTAGTCCAGGCTGACTGAGATGAGTCCTTTGCCTCAGTTTTTCCTCTATAAGTATGGATTATGCAACAAAGTGTGGGAATGTATAGCGACAGCCTTGTGTTGTAGGATGAGATTTAGCTCTGAATGTGACTTCGCCACGGTAAGAAGGGTTAAATATGATAATCAGCAATCCCTGCTGTTGAAACACCGTGTGCACTCAGCTACTGCAAGTTTCCAACACTTTCTCTCCCCCTCAAAAAAAATAATCCAAATGCAGGAAGCTATTTTTATTTCACAAAAATCCCTGCAACGTGAAAGAACCACACCAGCCCTCCTGGCTTCCAGACCCAGGCTCAAAAGCCGAATGTGTTTAAAGCAAAATGGAAAACGCAGAGCCAGGGAACCCATCCAGAGCCTCGGGTTCCTGCAAAAAGAGGATCATTCCCAGGATCTGATGGCCAGTGGCTCTTCCTACAGAACTGCAGCCAGACGGTGATGGGGAGAGTCTTATCTGTCATTAAAACCACTGGTATTTTGCCCCAAAACTTGCCATGGGATGGAAATTCAATTAAAAGACTTGGACTGAGGTTCTCCCTCGGTGTAAATCAGCAAATGGCTACAGTGAAGTGGGGGCAAATTTATCCCAGAAAGGAGCAGGTCCCCATGTCTGGTTTAGGCTTAAAAGGCCCTGTGGAACAAGAGCCCTATGACAAATGTGTGTTCAATACAAAATGGAATTAAAGAGCAGAAAATAAATCATAGATGCTTTCAAGAACTGTCATTCTGCAGCTGTCTGGTTTATGTCCAGAAATTCCCCAGCATGAATGCTCAGTCTATTAGGAGGAAGGTAAAGGATATTAATAATACTTTGCACTTTCACAGCACCTTTCAACCGAGGATCTCACAGCTTTGCAAACATTCGCACTCACAGCGTGCCTGGGAAGAAGGTTAAATATCATTTTATTTATTCACAGGCATAAATGCACTTTCTGCAGGCTTTAGCTACCTTTTCCAGATGCACTGCCTTTCCCAGGAATCAGGCTGTGTGGGGCAGGCTGCAGCACTGAGCTCTGTCCCTTTTAGCCCTTGTCTCCCCTTTCTCACCCCAAATCTGCCTCAACTTCTGCCTCACCACCCTCTGTGCCCACCTCTCCAGACAGCCCCTGCACCCTTCCATCCCCCCTGGAGCTGTGTCCCCTCCCAGCACCTCTGGGGCATATTTAGTCTGAGCAGACTGATAGATATTGCTGGGGGCAGATGGACAGACACACAGACTCCCTTCCCAGGAAACCAGCCTGAAAATCCCCAGGTGGATCCCCACCCCACCATCCCAAATCCCTGGCAGCCCTTTCAGCCTGAGTGCAGCCCAGTGAGCAAGGCTTTAGGGAGTCTGTGTTTGAAATATGATGTATTAGGGAGCAAACCCTCTCTGATAAGCTTAAAAAAGTAAAAAAAAAATTTTTAAACCCTGGTGTTTTATAAATCTGAGAGTTTGGGACAGAGGGGAGGCAAGGGGGGATTTCACTGAACAATGGGCTCACAGTCCCCGTGTTTCCTGAGCTGCTGGGAAGTGCTGACAGCCCCTTCATCCTGCTCCCTCTGAAGGAGCCTTCTCAGTCAGACCAGAGTCAGGCACCACTTTATGCCCTGGTGAGGCTTTCCAGGAGAACGAGCTTTGGGCCTGGAATATCTGCATTTTTCAGGCCTTTTTTTTCCTAGGATGCATACAGTGGGGCTGGGTCATTTATGGACTAAATGCCTTATGGGCACTCTAGGAATGCCATCCAAACTGGCACTACAGGCAAGGCTGGGAAGGAACAGAGAGCCCAGGAATCTCTGGAGCTGATAGTTCCAAGGAAACTCAGCAGCTGGAGGATGGGAAAGGGGCTGGTCCTAAGTCATGGACACAGAGGCAGGAGGGGACACAGAGGGAAGGCAGAGCCAAGTGTCCTGGGGGATCCAGACTTGTGATGTGTCTAAGTGGTCACTTGGGGTCTATTTTGTGGCAACCACTTTATAGGGAGAGAGGGAAAGGAGGGTCAGGTCATGGAGAATCCTGCAGATCCCATAGCCCACCTCAGATCCACAGCCTTCTTCCTTCCCTTTCTCCTGATTCGCTTCACTGAAATCACTGAGGCCAAGTCCTGCCTGGAAATACCCATGCTCCCAATCCAAGGTTATCCCAGAAGAGTTCCTCCTGCATTCCAGGATTGGGCCATGGATTCTCCATGCAGAACACAGGCTGGTTTTTGCAAGGAGTCCTGCTTCAGGAGGAAAAAAGGATCGTGGCCTGGTGGCTGGAATTTAAATTAGCTTCCCTAAATGGGGAAAGCAGAGCAGGTGTCCTGAGGGATGCAGAGCTGTGATTAATCCAAGTGGTCCCTTGGGGTCTATTTTGTGGCAGCCACTTTATAGGGAGAGCAGGAGAGGAGGGCACAGCATTTTCTCCATGCTTTTCCCTCCCAGGTGAGGCTGTGTGTGGTGGCACTCCCCTGGAGCCTTGGCGAAGTCCCAACGTGGGAACAAAGCCCTCTCCCTCCCCACCACGTCAGCAAGGTCTGCCCAGGTCTGCATGCCCAGCCCTCACATGGCCTCATCCACCTCCTGGAGATCCCATCGGGGAGGTGGGGCTGTGCTCAGAGCCAGCTGGAGAGCACAGACCCAGACTGTGGCTTTCTGCAGGGCCAAGGGAGCCAAAACACCTCCAGCTCCTCCTGGAAACATTCAATGGATTGTTTGAAATGCTGGCGGCAAACATTAAAGCTGTGGAGCCCATAAGGTCCTCCCTGGCCCCATGGACCCATTTGGAGTGCTCCACACACAGAGCACCTCCTGCACACACACAGAGAACATCTCTGACTACACCCCACAAACAGGACGCATTCTGAATGCTACACACACACACAGGACACATTCTGAGTGCCCCACACACACCATGCAAACCACCCAGGGTTAGCAGAGAGGAGCTGCAGCTCCCCTGAGCACGAAGCTGTGAATGCCCTGGGCTCTCAGCTCTCTGTAGGCGTGGGCAGGGAGAGTGGGACAGGGCTCAGGGCAGGGCGGGGTCTGAGGACTCCTCTGCCCTTTTCCAATGGCTCTGCCAACTTCCCATCATGTTTACCCAGGTCCAGGGATGTATGTGAGTACACTGAGGCCTCAAAACCTCACTGCATCGCTTGTCCAGCAAGGAATTGCTTTTCAACTATCTCTGCTAATTAAAACAATTAATTAGCATGTGTGCCACATGTCATGCTGTTGTCATTCCTGGCCAGTATTACTGTGACTGTTCTCATGAGATTTCCCAGTCCTTTAAGCACCAAACACATTCTTTTCTCCTTCAGGGCACAATGTCCTATTCCTTGAGCTAAGGAGTAACCAGTCCAGGGGTCAAAGGTGGAAATCAGTAATTCTAAGTCTATTCACCAAGAGGAAGCAACTCACTGAGTGCAGAATGGCATCAAAATTACTTCTATGTTACCAGACTATTTGATTATTTAACAACTGAAAAATATGATCAAACCATCTTTTGCAACCTTTGCATTCACCTGGGTGCACTGTTGGACTCAGTGATCTCAGAGGCTTTCCCACCCTAAAGGATTCTGTTATTCTCTGATCTCTACATTGTTGTCAGCCTGTTTTACAGACCCCAAATCCAGGCCTGGAACAACACTGGGTTTTGACCTGAAGTCAAGTCAAACCAAGTGAGAAGGGACTCACTGCTGGATTTAGGTGAGGAATGTGCTGTAGAGAGGGATGTGAAGAACAGATTTAGCTTGGGGAGTGTCTGAAAGTAGCTGAGAGCCTGGTTATGAACTGCTGCCCTTATAGAAATACAGACCAGAGGGATCAAACATGTCTGATTGAAGTGTTCTAAATTCGCTGGTGGATGAAAGCCCTGTGGCTGAAACCCACTGATTTCCAGAGTCAGACAGGATGTGGAGCTGAACATAGAACTAGGATTCAGTATGCCTGTCCCTGGCAGTGTCCAAGGCCAGGTTGGACAGGGGATAGCGGAAGGTGCCCATGGCAAGGGTGGAACTGGATGGGTTTTAAGGTCCTTCCAACCCAACCCATCCCGGGATTCTGTGATCTGTGGTCTCCAGAGGGGACTCCCTGCGCTGGCCCGAGCAAGACGCGCTCAGGACAGGTCACAGGTTTGTTTGAGCGCTGTGCCCCTGTCCCAGGGCAGAGCCGCGGTGCAGGGAAGGAGCTCCCACCTGGCAGCCAAGAGCCCTGAGCTCTGCTCCCCGCTCGGATCACTCACTCCCTGCTCGCTCCGAGCCAGAGGCGACAGCCCCCAGTCGTGCCTGTGGCTGGAAAAACATCCCCGAGCCGTGCAGCGCTGGCACTTCCTGAGCCACGTCTGCCTCACCCCGCGCAAGCCTCACAAAGACACATTATGAAGAAAAGGAGGAAGTAATGAGGACCTTTTTTTCCCTTGTTGTTGCTTTTTTTAATATCAGCAGCAGAAATCCCAATGCACAGTGCACGGAGACTGAAGAATGTGTCCTGAGAATCCCTCCCAGGGCCAGCTTGGAAAAGCAGATGCTTCCCAGGCAGCAGAGATGTTCCTGAGCCACGCAGGGCTGCACATGCCGTGTTTGTGAGCATCCTTTGCACACCTACAGTGCCATCCCAAAAACCCAGCAGTGGGCAGGAATGTGCCCACAGCACTGTGAGGGTTTTACCCCGAGCACAGGGCATAAAACCAATGGCCTTGGAGGTAGGTCTCATTGAAAAACACAAATGCAGAAGTAAAAAATACCCAGACCTCACATCCATGGAGAAAAAGGCCATGCACACAGGAGAGAAAAGGGAAGACACACATGTACAGCCATGGCAGTTTTACAGCTTTTAAGTCATTATCAGGAAACAAATTAACTCTTGTTTTAGGAAACAGCCGAAGCACTTCGAAGGCTCTGGAAGGGAGGGCCTGGCACCCCAGCAAAGTGTGACCCCCCCACCAGTGCAATAACACTGCTTGCGCTGCACCCCAGGCAAAAAAATAATGGCTCTTTTGCTGGGGGAAAAGGAAGGATAATGGTTACTTAGAAAGTGCTCCAGACAAGCTGTCAGGTTGAATTCAGAGAACTGGAGTCTACTCTGGGACAGCGCTGGCTCGGGGTGATCCCTAGTGAGTTGGGTTTCCTGCCTGCTACAGCTTAAAGACAACGATTCTTTGTTTCCAGTTTTTCTGGTGAAAAACACACGCCTGCCTCCGAAGAGGGTCAGGGAGAAAGCAGACAAAACACTAACTCTGGAATTTCAAAGGAAAACAATTTTAAAAAAAAGACAGTATAAAAAGCAAAATCTGAGCGTGCTGGCTACTGTCTCCCCTGAACTCATAAATCCCTGCTTGGCCACACAGCCAAAATGAAAGGAGACCCAAAAAAGCCTCCCCTTTCTCTGCTGCCGAGCTAAAAATGGGATATTTCATCACCAGGCACACAAATATCATCGAGAAATGTTTTAGCAAGTACAAACAATTAGGAAGGCACAAAACTGCAGCTGCTTTTCCTCTGCCCTGACTGAAGCTGGAGCCTTTAAAACATTTGCCATGAAAAAGGGCTGCACTGACACACTCAGAGGAGAGTCGCTGAAACTGGACAATATTTTTCACTACCACCTTTTAGATCTGAAAAATGGCCTTTCCAGGAGAAGGATTTTATGCAGCAATTTGAGAGTTTTTCTGTGGGAACTGTGCTTATGCAACCACTTTCCCTGCAGTCTCTGCTCCTCTCTCCTCACTCCCCCAAAATCTGAACCTGTCGCCCCAAATTGTCACTGAATTAGACAAGTGGGAGAGAAGATTTTTGAGGAGTTCCTACCAATTTAAAGGAAGCTGTAGGGAAAAGAGGAGTGGGGTTGCAGCCCTGATGGTGAGAAAAGCAGCTGCACACTCGTATCTCGTGAGGTACCAGGGAATTGGTGTGAGAGAGATGTCACTGATGCTCCAACACCAGGAAAATCTCCCTTAGGGCCTCACAATGGATTTGGGCACAAACCTCCAGGAAACCACGCTGGGTTTCAGAGTTCACTGATTTATTTATCTTCTTAAATTTGCCAACAGCCCCACCAAACACACAAACACACACCTTGTACCTAAACATTCTTGCTGTTCACATAACCACTTCTATAATGCGAACATAAACACGGGATAACCCCAGACAAAGCCCTTAAAATTCACCCCCTCCATCCCTACTCATGCATTCACATAGAGATTTATTCCCTCTTTGAAAGGCAACACATCCTTTTTTCCTGTGCTCTACTTGAGTTTGGGTTGGATTTCTGAAGCTTTGGGCTGGTTTTGGGTTGAATCACTGTTCTCAGCCAAAGCTGGGAGGCTCAAGGAGGCTCCTATCCCTCTCTAAAACTCCCTGACAGGAGCCTGGTGGGGATCAGGATTTGTCCCAGGGAACAGCAACAGGACAAGAGGAAAGGGCCTCAAGTTGTGCCAGCAGAGGTTCAGGTTGGACACCCAGAGAAATTTCTTCCTGGGAGGGGTGGTCAGGCATTGGCAGGGGCTGCCCAGGAAGGTTTGGAATCCCCATCCCTGGAGGTGCCCAAGGAATGACTGAATGTGGCACTCAGTGCTCTGGGCTGGGGACAAGGTGGGGATTGGGCACAGGGTGGGCTTGATGGTCTCAGAGGTCTTTTCCAACCTAAACGATTCCGGGATTCAGGAATTCTATTGCCTTGGGCTGAGCCTGGCATGTGCAGAGGACAGTGCTGGCTCCAGCTTTGGAATCAAGATCCTAAATGACCTGGAGGCAAACAGCCCCAGGAATCCCTGTGGGGAATTTTCCTGTGTGATGCTGAGTCTCCCTTCACCCCCTCTGCCACCTCCCTGCCCAAACACCACTTCCCTGGGATCGGCACAGACTGGAAAGCCCACCCCAGGCATTCCCACAGGTTCCATGGACACAGGGAACTTCACACATCCACACTCCAGGATTCTGCCTCACTGGGAGCTGCCAGCTCTGCCCTGGGTGCAGCTCCTGCACAGCATTTTGCTCATGTATTAAACACACAAATTACACAGATCCCGACACACTAAAAACTGAGCACAGCTTTAAAACTGTGCTGGAGTGAGGCCAGAGAGTTCAGAGCCATTGGGGGCATGGCCCTTCGGCCTCCCAATGTTGTTGAATGTGAATATTCTTTCCATTTCCCTATGGACAGCTGCTCAACTGACACCATTCTGCAGGAGAGCCCTTTAAGGTCTCCCTGGACTGAGGCAGATCTGTGGGCTCAGATTCCTGTCCCGTCTCCAGTACCTACAGCAGGTCAGTCACTGCTCCAAACAGTCCCAGAAAATGAACCAGACCATCTCTGCAGTGGGGTGCTGGGAGGGGGACATGGCACTTTCCGTTCAGCCATGACAGCAGCCTCATTTCCCAGAAAACTGCTCTCCAGCCAAAAATTACTGGTGATTTTCATTAGAGCAATTGAGTCCTCAGAGGCAGCTGAAGACAATTTGTCCCAGTGATGCTCAGTCCCATCCTTTGGAGTGTTTTTGAGGCCGGGAAGGGGAGAAGCTCAGGCAACAGGAGGCCTTGGAACAGCACAAAGGTTCTACCTGTGTGATGTGAGAACAGCACTCAGCTGCCCTGTGCCAGCTGTGGCTCTGACAGGAACTGCTGTAAAGATCTGCAGTTGAAGGGCCAAAAGCAGAACTGCAGTTGCTGCTGTTTGCAGAGCTGGCACTGCAGGGAGTGAGACCAGATGATCCTTAATGTCTCTTCCAACCCAAACCATTCTGGCACTCTGTGATCACACCCATCACACCAACTCTCACAGCTGTATCCCGACTGAGAGTCCAGTTTGCCAATAAAATAGGAAAAGGAGCAGGACTAGAGCTGCAGAGGAAAACCTGAAACACCTGACTGAAGGAGACACAAACAGCTCAAAAGCCTGAAGGAGCCTCAAGAGGATTATTAACTTTTAAACTTCAAGGTTTCTAAGCTGTAGCTATGTGGTCAGAATTTCAACTAGATTTTAAAAATTGGGTTATTTGAAACAAAAAGAAAATCACAATGTTCGAAAATGGAAGTGTCACTGCAGGGAGTGAGCTGGATCCAGGCAGAAAACAGAAAGGACAAAGGGAGTCAAGTCTGCAGCTGCAGCCAGGGCAGCTCTGTCTGCAGAGCTGGGGCAGCAGACCCAGCCCTGGGATGGCAGTGGGACATGGGCCAGGCTCCCTGTGCTCCTGGGGACACCGTCCTGGCAGAGGGAGCAGAGCCATGTGCTGAATCTGGAACATCTGCAGCTGTCTGTGCTGCAGCTGTAGCTTTTTTTTTTTGCCATGTAAGTTCTTTTTTTCCAGCCATGGATGGAACTTGTTGTATAGAGCACAGTGTAAATGTATGCAAAGAGCTCAGGGCTCTCCTTGGAATCTGCACTAGCAGGTTATTTGCATTAATTATGTAGAAAAATTACAGGAGTGAAGAAAGTGGTATTCTTTTCCTGTCTTTGGCATGTTTGGTACTATTTCATCACCTGCTTTTGAATCCTCAAGGGAAGGTGGTTAGAAAAATGTGTCTGTTTTTATTCACAGGCGTAGAGGGAAGAAATATTTATAGGATTGGTAGATTCCAGATGCATTGACATGAAGAAAAATGTTTAAACTTTTGAGAAGTTAACTTGTAAAAATCATTATTTTTAACCTGAAATTCCTTTTCCAAAAGAACATCATCCTCTTGAAGTGAGCCCATTAAAAAGGAAACAAGGAAAATCTTGTTTCATAACAAACCAGACTGAGGCTGAGGAATTCCAAGTCCAGTTTTATAAGCATCACGGCTTTCTGCTATGCTATTGGATGACACACTTCATTCTGCTCCCCCAGCTCCTTATCTGCCAGCCTGCCATGTTCTCCTGTCCCCTATTGTGACATCTAATCTCAGCAATAACCTCAATCAGCTGCAGTGGGGCACATTATCCTGCACCAATTTCCAACATGGAAGGAATGATGAATTTATGCCTTATAGGAAGAAATGGGGGAGGAATAGAGGGGATTTCAACATTTCTATGTAGTTCTTAATTTTTATTTGCCTGTCCCCTGGGTGTGCTTGCTCCTTTATTGACACATGATGAAAGTTCCATGTGAAGCTGAGGGCTCCACGCTGACAGCAGTGAACCCAGAGCTCCTTCAGCTGCACTACAGAGACGCTCTCGAGGCCACTAAAAATGCAGGGGGAGGGACATTTTCCCCTCAAATTTCTTTCAGCCTGAGTGACTCAAGGCCCAAGTCAGAAAGTGTTTAACAATTCAGAGGAGTGCAGTTCTACACAGAGCTTTCCTCCTTAATTAAAAAAAAAAAAAAAAGAAAAAAAAAAGTTAAAATAATTTTTTAAAAAATCACACTTTTCTTGCTTTATTTTTAGCAACTGCCTGGCCTGAGACAGAATGAGCAGAGGTTTGGATGTGAGGGGAAATTGTGGAGGAGCACATGTGCTGCTTTATTCACGTAGGAGCAAGCCCAGCTCAGATTAACTTCAAATAGATGATTGCTAATGTCAGAGCAGCAGTCATTGCAAAGCCTGAGTGGCTCTGTCCCTGCAATGTCCCTGTTTTGTCCCTGTATTGTCCCTGTTTTATCAACTGATGCTGTGTCAGAAGAGAGAACAGAGTGTCAGGGAGTTCAAGTGGGCATTGACATGCTGGACAAAAGGAGCTGCTGGGAAAAGCAGCCCTGGCCTGGTGTGCAGCTTCAAGGCAGCTGTTGGGGATGAAATGCAGGAGGACAGAAGTGCCGTGAGAGCAGCAAGGAGCACTCCATGCAGGAGCTGGTTAAATGTGGGATCTGTTTGCTGCAGCCCTTCAGTGGAACCAGAGATTTTGTCTCTCCAGCTGCTTCGAAAAAAGACCTTCGCCTTTCCCCACTGCTCTGTGCAATCCAAACTTGTGGCTCATCCGTGAAGTCCTGTCCTGCTGAGGAGCAGTGAGGCATTCGCATGTCACAGTTCACAGGGGACAGTGAGGGACTGGCCAGGGACAGGCTGGCTCCAGGTGGGGTGGGCAGGAGATTTCATCCCTTCCCAGAAACTTTCCAGTGGAGGAGCAGAACAGAGCACAGGGAACAAACCCAATGCTCCTGCAGCAGCACAAAGGGAAAGGAAAACCCCACTCAAGGCTCCTGTCCCTACACATGGAGTTACAGACCCTACACAGGAGTCGCAGAGGTTTTTGCTCTTTATCACTGAAAGGAGCAAGGGAGTGTTTTTAAAAACTGCTGGTTAGATGGGACCCGAGTTTGCTGGTAAGATAAGGCCAATACTGAGAGACAGAAGAAACAATGGGAAGGATTTCCATAGGAATTCCACTGATCGACTCACACAAGACTGTGTTAATAAACTACAGGAACAGAGACATAAGGAAAAGAAGAAAAGGGAGATGTATAGTACGGGTGTCTGCATTTAGGAGAAATGTGTATTACTTATGTCTGCATTAGGTGTTCCGGACAGTCTGTACCTCTCGAGTACCTCAGCCTATGGGGAAAGAGAGAGGGAACCTGCAGCTGGGAAATTAGGATAAAAAGAGGCTGCATCCTCTAGCAATCTGAGAGACCCCATGGGAAATGGCCATGAGCTCTCCCTTTATTCATTAATAAAGTTACAGGACTCCTCTGTCTCCTTTTTGGACATGAACCTCTGGCATTTGTGGATTAATTTTTCTTGACAATCATCCTATTTGGCCTATTTGGCCTTCTTCTCTATGTAGGTAAGGGATGTGCATCACCATGTCCCTGCCCATGTCAGGGGACTGGAACAAGATGATCCTTAATGTCTCTTCCAACCCAAACCATTCTGGCACTCTGTGATCACAGCCATCGCACCAACTCTCACAGCTTTATCCTGACCGAGAGTCCAGTTTGTCAATAAAATAGGAAAAAGGAGCAGGACTGGAGCTGCAGAGGAAAACCTGAAACACCTGACTGAAGGAGACACAAACAGCTCAAAAGCCTGAAGGAGCCTCAAGAGGATTATTAACTTTTAAACTTCAAGGTTTCTAAGCTGTAGCTATGTGGTCAGAATTTCAACTAGATTTTAAAAATTGGGTTATTTGAAACAAAAAGAAAATCAAAATGTTCCAAAATGGAAGTGTCAAAAAGATACATTTAGGCTTCCTTGCTGGTTGAAATGAGCTACAGACTCATGGATGGGTTTGGAATACCTGAGTGGCCTTTGTTCAGTAATGGAATGTATTGTGAGAAGATTTCATCCTTTCAAGTGTGGACTCAGAGAGAAACAGTCTCTCAGGCCTTGCTGTGTATGTGAGATTTCAGACTGATCACATCAGGAACAAAAAATGTGCCATCAGTTCACCAGCTCAGCAAAACAGAAATGTGACAGTGACACATTTTATGCCACAGTGCTGCCTGGGCAAGCAGAGATGGGATTTCCAGCCTGGATAGGGCTGCACAAAGTGAATTATTCTATTCTAACCAAAGCTGTGCACACAGAGCAGAGCAGAACACTTTCATGCCAAGGATATTATTAAAAAGGTTTAGTTTTAACCCAGTCAAACCCAGGACATTTATATGCACAACACTGACCTTCTTTGGTGGCAAGACGTGAGGAATCTGTGTGGGATGGAGTGTTGTAGACCAGCAGTGAGCTACCTGCAAGGCAAAGAAAAGAGTTAGTGCAGCCTGGGCACGCTCTGTCACGGGAAACCATGAGGGCAGGTAGGAAATGCTGTTACTGCCATCAAAAAACTAATTTTGCAGCCAACTGGGCACACATTTTCTGTGAAATTCTTCTAAAAGCTTGGCAGCTGTCACACGTACTGCTGTTTCTTCACTTGCAAAAAATAAAGATGTTTTTCTCCTTCACCGAGTGCCCCATTGAAAACTGATCTAAAAAAGGGTGAGGTTGTGCAGTGCATTTATCCAGGCACAGAATCGATCCCAGCACAGCCTCCAGAAACGCCTGCAGCACAGATTGTGTGACAGGATAAGGAAGAAGCTTTTCTCTCTGGCTGTGATAGAGAAATTTCCTGTTTGAGGAACAGGCAGGAGAAAAGACATGAATTGCACTGTCAGGACCTGGCCATTTTTAGAGTGTCACATGCTTAGTTTGGGGCCAGCAGTGGCACAGATCTCAGAGGGATTCCAAAATCTCCCATGCCCGGGGGAATTTGAGAGCAGCAAGAGAGGCCTTTCCCTCCAGCCTGATTTACACTCAGCTGCTCACGAGCAGCACAAAAGGGAACCCATTGCCATTGGAAGGGTCTCTGCTCTGCACAGTCTGTGGTGGAAATGTTCTTTTCGAAGCATTTCGCTCTGCTTCTCCCGCAAACTCTGCTGGAAATGGAGGAGAGATGCTGGGAGTTCTCAGAAGCCAGCATGAAATACACATTTCATGGTTGTCTCATTAGGTGTGCTCACATCATCTCCTGGGCTCCCCTTCCCTGCAGCTCCTTGGAGAAGCTGGGGCTGGGTCAGGGACCCCCCTGCCGAGGCAGAGTCCAGTTTGTGGGGACTGATGGGGCGGGAGCAGCACCCGTCCTGCCCCGAGAGAGCTTTCCCAGTCCCTTGCTGCTCTCAGACCCCCTTGGTTCAGTGGGATTCTGCCCTGAGCACCCCCAGAGCCCTCAGGAGGGCTGGGAATGCCTCTTTACAGCTCCTACAGCCCCAGCTGATAAGGACCTTGTGGCGGAGCCCTGCAGTCCTACGTTCCTCTGATCCCAAATGACCTCAGCTGCCCTCAGTACTCACAAAGTGTCTCTGTTTCCTGTGGGAGCTGAGCTTCAGGCACTTTCCTGCAAGAATGAAGAGCCATTGCAGGTGCTGGATCCTGCTGGCCCTCTGCCCTCGGCTCCAGCGGATTTCTTTCCTTCCCCAAATGCAAAGCCAGAGACTGCACGGGCCAGCGAGGACACAGGCAGGAGGCGTTGGGAAACAAAGCTGCTCCCAGGGACGGGAGGATGGATGGTACCAGATGCTGCAAGGCAGGGGATGTTTCCAAAGACCAGGATGGATGGTGAACGAGGAGGTAAAGAGTTCAGAGGGATCCCAAGGGCACCCTGGCTCTGAAAGCTGCCAATAGCCAAAGGGATTGGCTGAACTCTGTAGAGAGATTGACTGCTGGAGGAATTGAACAACTCTGTCCACGTAACTCATGTTTTCATCAGGTGGTTTCTGGCTTTGGCATTTCTTTCTTGAATATCTGTGGGGAAACTCCTGTCCACCACTCTCTCCTTTTCAGGTTATTTAAAGCAATCCCGAGTGAAACGCCCAGTCCAGCTTCCCCCTGCCAGACAGGGAAGTGCTGGGGAATTCAGAAACGTGGTTTTCTATGACTAAATGGGCTGCAAATGAGCGGCTGGGGCGGTGGGGGTGGGGTGATGAATAGCACTGAACGGGCAGAATCAACCTATAGCTACTTTAGGCTAAAAAATGCAGCCCAAGCCACTGGAAAGGGCCGGCGCCTCCCCCGGTTTAATTGCACAAAGTTCTCACCTTTGCCCGGCAGTCTGAGGTTTCTGGTGGGAACACCACAGAGAGGGAAATGTGTTTCCTATTAAGGCTTTCAATGGAGGAGGGAAAGGAGAAAGGCAGAGACCCAGAGCAGGACAGAGGGGAGCACAGGCAGACAGACAGACAGACAGACAGACAGACAGACAGACAGACACAGGCCAGGCTGCTCCTCCCTCACTCCTTCGGGGGCAGAGCTTTGGCTGGGATGAATTTTAATTTTTGTCTTATTCCCCCTCCCTGGGTCAGCGGCACTGTGGATAGATCAGCTCTTTCTTGTATTGTTAATGCAGTGCAGGGCTACTCTCCCACAATTAACATTTAAGCACGTTATCTTATGGTTTCCCTCACCTTTCCCTTTCTTTCATTTCCCTTGCATTTACTACAAAAAGATGGAGAGGACTGAAATCCAGGAGACATTTTTTCCCCATAAAACCTTCTTGCGCCCTCTCATCCTTCTGAGGCTCAGGAACGTCTTGGTTTGACAATCTCAGGGTCCATTTAATTTGAAAGTCTATTTTCCCCTCACCTTCCCCAGGCCCTGTGGCCTTTCTTGCACAGCTCCTGATGGAATCCAGGCCCTGCTGCTTTTGGCAGGATGGTTATGTTTGGCATTAATGCATGGCTCAAAACCACTGAGCAGTTTTCTGTTTCTCACCACAGCCTCATTCTTTCCCCTTCAGGCTCTTCTCACCTGTGCACACCCCCACCCCGACCCCCACCACCGAGGAGGGAAAGGATGGAGGCAACAGCTCAGCTTCTTTTGATCTTCATCCCAAACATAGCATGGAAACATCCACGGAGAATTCCCTTCCTGCTGCCCAAGAGCTGCCTGGAGGGATTCACCAGGCAGAATGTGACTGAGAAAGATCAGTCTGGAGCCACAAGGTGTGTGGGGATGGACAAAAAGAAGGAGAATCAAGGCATGGCTTCAGTTTTGGAGAGGGAACTAAAAGAAACATGCCAAGAGGGATGATTGTTTGGGGGGTGGACAGTGAGTTCCCTGAAAAAGCCTCTGGGGTGTTTTGGGAGGCTGCAAAGACGAGAGTGCTGCAGGACTGGGCTCTGCACTCTAGAATCTCCTGAGAGCCTCTCGAGATGCCAGAATTCCTGCGTGCTCCAATGGCTTGTGGAAACAACTGCACTGTTCTGATGCAGGCCTAAGCATTGTCCAAAGACTGAAAGTGCTGTGGGGTGCGTTTGGGTTACTCTCGACTGTATTACACAGCTCACCTGAACCTTCTGTCTGCGAAACAGACTGAGCTCCTGTTGAGATCTTGCACATGTTACTGGTTTATGTTTTTAATCTGGTCTCAGATGTTCCAAAATAATGTATTTCATAGGCAGCTTTAAGAAGGTTTCCACCTTGATCAGGAGTGTAAAATACTGAAAACCTTCTGGAAAAGCTCATTTTCAGGAGATCTCCTTGCCTGGTGAGCAAACAGGCTCAGAAAATTCATATCAGCTTTGTTTCTTTGAAAACAAACCCCGAAGTTGAGGATTCACAAATCATCACATATCCAGCTTAACACCTTTAGAGAGAGAGCCTGGGCAGATGCAATCCAGCCGGTAGGTCTGCAATTCTCCAAATCCTCCTGTGCTTGTTGCCATCCCTATTCCCTGCCCAAGGAGGAGCAGAGCTGAATGCCAGTGGGACAAACAACCTCCCAAAAGGGGAAAACCCATGAAAATGAAAGCCCATGCCCCATGGCACTGAGCTCAGAGCTCAGCACTGAACATCTGCTGGAAGCTGGTCTGGAAAAGCCATCAGCTCCTCTGGAAGGCATTGCTCTGTGAGGGAGACACTCAGCACACCCCAGAGCAGCCTGTCCTGGGCTGGGAACTGCTGCAGGGAAGGAGGAACGCTCTGCCCAGCTCCAGCAGACATGAGCACGGCACTCGCAGCACGTCTGCGGCTGAGCACACACAGATTCATCCTAAAGCTGGGCATGTGCTGGGATTGAATCCCTGTGAAAAGGAATAAATAGTCTGCCTGAGCCCAGCAGAGCTCCTTGGGTTTTGCACTGGCTTTATAGCACAGAAATCACTGCAGGCACTGGCCTGGCAGGACAGGATATTTTAATGCTCATTGTTGCAGCAGCACTTGAACATTGCAGCTGCACCAGGGCTCCATGTGCTGGGTGTTGGGAGGGGGGAGGCACAACCCCTGCTCCACAGATCCACCATCCCAATGGATGGGCCCAGAGAGAAGGCAGGAGGGCTGCTCTCACTTTACAGAAAGCAAAATTTTCTCTAAAGGCAGAGGTTTATTCCTCCTAATTTCAGGTATTTAAAGGCAAGGTGTGACCTAGGGACTGCTGTCCTGAATGTCAGCATGCCCTGCTGGACATGGAGCTCAGAGTGACCAGACTTGAGGAGCTGAAGGTGGGTGGGATCGAGCAGGAATTTGCTCCTGGGCAAATGGGCAGCAGCAGATGGCAAAGGTGCCCACTGAAGGCAGGTGTTCAGGCTCATTCCATGAGATCAGCCATGCAATTCCCCTGGTACTGTCTTTGAACAGTCCAAATAATGGGACACAAACACTGGGGCTGATCCTGGAGATATCACCTAGAGCTAGAGAAGCAGAGAGTTCCAGTGCTCTGTCAAGCTCTCCACATTCAGCCTGGCCCTGTGCTTCGAGCCCAGACAGCTCCATCTCTCTGTCGATTCTCAAGCCTTATCAATAAGACAATTCAAGTCCCTCACTTCGGTGTTTATCTTGTGGGAATTTAGAAGTGTTTCCGGTTACAAAGTGCTTGATTTCCCCAGCCCCAGTCAGCAGGTTTGGCCAGAGCAGTGCTGGCTGCACACAACTGCCTTCCTATTTCCCAGGAAAGTGTGTAATTCCACAGGCAAACTTTCAAAAGCTTCCTGCGAACCAGCAGCTCTTTGCTGATGAAATGGGATGAAATTTGCCAGTGATTTTGGATGGGAAATTATTTTACTGTCGTCGCAAGGGACAGAGACTGTTCAAATCCAACAATTTGTTTTTCTGTTGTGAAGCATTTCCTTGACTCGACTTCTTGAGAAAAATAAAGGTGGGTCTTCCAGAGGCAGTTAGTCTGTGATCTAACTCCTGTGCCGCTGCAATCTGTGAAACTCCCACGGATTTTAGGCAGGGAGAGACCAACTTTGAAGAAACACCCTAAATAAATGCTGTCTCTGCTTCAGTGGCTAGAGGAGACATCTTCAGATGCCTTTCCATCACAATTGGGTTTTCTAGTGGAGCAAAACCACTTTTCCCTTTCACTCCCTGTGCTCCCCCCTTGATTTATCACACCTTCTCCTGATTTTGGAGTGCTTAAATAATGATATCCCTATAAAAGCTGTTTTACTTGGAAAAACAGTGGAGCATGTGGGGCCCAGCCCCAGTTGTCTGGCTCATCACAGCACCATTACCCTTAGCACACCTTTGCGGGGAAAGGAAATGCTTTCAGCTCCATTTATAGGTGAAGAGGAGACATTTGGAAGCTGTGGATGTGATCATGATTGCATGGAAGTCTTGGAAAAGTTGGAATCTAAGACTCCCAGCACGAGGTGCATGTGCCATCCCTGGGGTGATCATTCCTGTTTGGGTGCTGGGATAATGCTTTTCCAGGCTGCTCACAGCTGCTGGGTTTGGGATTAATACAGCAAAAAGGGCTATTGGATCCATCCCATACTCCAGTGTGGGGCAGAAAGGAGCAGTAAAGAGCTTCCACAATCTTTTTCTCTGAGTCCTGGATCATTTGCACATCTGTTCTAGCACGTTTACATGTGGGGAATCACTCTTGGATTTTTAACTCTCTCCATCAAACCTGGGCCTGCAGGAGCACAGGAAATCTCCACCCCCAGCCAGTTGTGGGTCCTGTTTATGGGAAGGGCACAGACCTTTAACTGCAAAGCTATGGAATAATTTGCCTGAGACACATCAGTTAATGTTAATCTCCATGGCAAATATGTGTATTTTTATCACATAGCCACAGATGTTGTTATCTGTAAGACTTATCTAATCTCCTTCAGAGCCCTGCTCAGCTCTTCACCTCCCTGATAGCACCAGTACACTCCATCTGAGCTCATCTGAACTTCCCAGCCCACTTTTATTCCTCATTTCCCTGTTTGCTCTCCCTGCTTGCCTTTCTTTGTCCATTTTCCCTTCTCCTCGCTGCTGTTTCCCCATCAGGAAGGGCCCTGGGAGTTCCATACCCGTGTCAGGTTATCCCGTCAGCACGTCGGGGTGGGCTGGGATAAGCCAGGGCAATACTCACTTTCCCTGAGGTAACTGAGGTGAGACAGCAGAACTTCTGTGTTGTAGAGGGAGGTGGTGCGCAGGAAGTCATCTTTGTTCATTTTGCAGAGCTCTTTGCCATCCATGTTCTGGAAGATGGTGGTGTCGATCTCCATCAATCCGTACTCCTTGATGGCCCACTCCAGCCACTGGCGTACGTGGTCCTGGGTCCAGAGGGTGGGATCTGCAGGAGAGAGCAGAGCATGGGCACACGCAGCCCTCCAGCACTCCCTGCAGCCCTGGCAGAGCATTTTCCATGGTTTCCATTTCCTATTCCATTCCCTGATCCCATTTTGGCAGGATGGCCGAGCGCTGTGCTGCTCAGGGTGGAACACCGGGCAGGGTCAGCTCTCCACCTGCCCAAAGCTCACTGCTCTGCTTGGGGACAGTACTGGTGACATTTGCCTGTGACTCTCCTCCTTCTGGGAAAAGCTTCCTAAAGGAAGCTGATCCTTTTGAGAGGGTGTTCCTGTCCCAGCTGTGGCTCTGCGAGGCTGTGCAGTGACATCAGGGCTGTGTGAGTGCTACCATGTGCCTTAGGGAGCCGCACAGCTGCCATGTGAAACCCTGAGCATGAGGGTGTTTGTGGTCAGCAAAGGGACTCAGAAAATAAAATAAAATAAAATAAAATAAAATAAAATAAAATAAAATAAAATAAAATAAAATAAAATAAAATAAAATAAAATAAAATAAAATAAAATAAAATAAAATAAAATAAAAGACAAGACAAGACAAGACAAGACAAGACAAGACAAGACAGTAAAATAAAATAAAATTAAAATGCAAGACAAGACAAGACAAGACAAGACAAGACAAGACAAGACAAGAAAATAAAATAAAATAAAATAAAATAAAATAAAATAAAATAAAATAAAATAAAATAAAATAAAATAAAATAAAATAAAATAAAATAAAAGTGTTCTTGCGAAAACTGAGCAGCTTGCCCTGGGTGTGAGTCAGAGCTGTTCACCCCATGACAGGAACACAATTCCACCTCACTCTTCCTGCAAACCCACACAGCTCTGTGAGGGCAGGGTGGATTTTGTGCTGTCTGGGCACCACTGCCTGTCAGCAGAGCTCCAGCTGTGGGATCTTTATTGCTGCTGGTGACGTAAGAGAGGCTCCAAGCCCGGCTGGAGCTCAGGCCCCGTGGAGATGAGTGGTTGCATCAGTGGTTAAAAAAAGAAATCAGCCTTTGAATTCTGAAAAGGGCATTAGATCAGAGAGCCCCAGCAAGAGCTGGTGCCACGATACCACTTGACAGAGGCATTTTCAGAGCATATCTGCATTTTCAGATGTTTCCTGTGCTGTTCTCCCCACGTATCCCATTTCCAAATTTGAGCAGCACATTCATGTTCTGCTGCAGCTGGAGAGGATTGCAAAGAAGTTTAAACTTGGGAGAGGTTTGATGTGTCATTAGCAGCTGGTCCAGCTCTGAGACAAACCTCAGACACCTCAGATCCCAGGAAGCTGAGAACATGGATCGAGAACAGGCACAGGGCTGTGGGGCGCCTCTGGGTAGGACAAGAAATACCTCTGCCTGTATTTCAGGGGTGTAAAACATTGTGTGTTTTATGTACATGTACATTGTGTGCCCAGGCTGAGGGCATCCCTGGGCACAAAAGTTCAGGAAGTGCCCATCCCTGGCATTCCTGGGCACCTGAGCTCCAGAAAAATGGCACCAAACAGAGAGGTGAGACCTAGAGAAATGAGATTATAACTGAGACCTTTCCCCACCGAATCTCCAGAAAACCTGGGCTGCTAAAAGCTGAATTCTGAACAGGGAATTTACAACCCCACACCTTTGCAAGTCTGCTTTGGGAACAACAGATGGATTTCCTTCATGTTCTGGCAATAGTTAATTGAAATTCTGCTTTCTAAGCACTGGCAAAAGGCTGCAAATTTTACAATGCAAGTATTCAAGAGAGGATTCTTTTTTTTTGAAAGACTTATTTGTCTTGAATTTTGAAAACAACCCAACATCTAGAGGGCACAGTGAATTTGTGGCCTCCCTTTAAACACTGTAAAAGACATTGAATGGTCTCTGAAAATCTGCCTTCTTGAAACATGGCTTAGAGCTCATTATTACTGCTATTGTAAGCCTAATGTGACATTATTCTTGCTTATCTTCACCCTAATGTGCTATAAATCTCCATTCTGGATTAAATTAAAATATCCAAATGCCTTTCTTGGATGACTTGGGCCTCATCTCCTGCAGCCAGAGATCTGAGATGATGCTCATTATTGTCTTCCAAAGTCTGGTAAGTCTCTGCTCTTTCACAAGTATCTCAAGGGTTTGATTTGTGGATGGTTATGAGGAGGAAAAAGTCCCTTTCTTCGCTTTCCTTCAAAGAGGAGATTCCAAACCTTCTCTTCCACTGGGGGCATTGAAACTAATTTCCCCTATTTCAACAATGCTAAACTTTACCTCACCCTTGGGCTTTTTAAATGTTTATCAAGAGCCTGGTGAGGAGCAGGATAAATGCTCCCCTGGAAGATCTGCAATAATCCAGGGACTGGTTGGTGCCAGCCCCACCTTTCCAGGCAGGGTGACACTGGATCTGGCCCTGCTGCTGTCCCCTCAGCTCAGTCAGTCCCAAACATCAGCTCAAACGGGACTTCGAGATTTGCCATCAATCTTTTGTTGGCTTCCTCTCACTACATTCAGCTCAAGCTTTTCCTTTTCATCCTAAATGGCAAACAAATGCTTGGGAATTGTCATCTGTTCGTGGTCAAGCCATGCTCAGAAAAAGGAGCTGAATTCCACGAGTCCACTTCCTTCTGCCAGCACTGTGTCTGCCTGGGCTGGCTCCAGCCCTCCCTGCCCTGGTGGAGCCCTCGGAGCCAGGGCGGCTTCTGGGACGTGCCTTGGGCCAGCACTTGGCTCCTCTGCTGGAAAGTTCCTGGCCCTGGCTGTTTGTAGGGTGGTGTTTATAAATTTCACAGGGAAGCAGCTCCTCAGCCCAGGGTCAGGCTTCCCCCGCTCCCTCCACAGCCCCCCTGAGTGTCCGAATGCATCCAGAGCATCCTGCCACCTCCAGGCAGCAGATGTGGATACCAAACACAAGCAGAGCTGGACAGGAATGTGTCTGTGTGACAATTTTTGGAAGGATAACGCAGTTCCTGCAAAATATAATTTTTCTGGGTTTTTACTTCTAACAAAAAAAATGAAAACAAAATAGCTCATTTTGAATCAATCAGTGTGACTTGAAAGTGCAGCTGGATGCTGAGAACACCTGGGGAGTTCTAACTTGGGCCCACTTCACTCCTCTTTGATCATCCCCTGCGTGTCCCAGGAAGCAGATTCTCCTCTAACACATGACAGGAGATGGATTTGGTTCAGCACACCAAAACAACACTTCATTCCAGGGAAAAAAAAATTTAAAAAAAAATTAGAAAAGAGCACCAATTATCTGCTGCCTATCCTAATTCAGATCATGCACTGGGACATGGGAAATTCCCACTAGCCAGAAACTCTGATATTTTCCTTATTTTTGCATGATTTGTAAGAAAGACAATTCCTCTGGGAGTGGGTAAACAAACAAAACAAATCTCTTTCAGGCAGAGCAAGGGGAGCTGCCCCAGGGTGCGGTGGTACCTGCAGGGACGATGACCCTCCTCTCGTTGGTGGTCATGTTGGGGGGAGGCCCGTTCTTCTCATCCATGTAGGTGCTGTAGCTCATGGGGTTGGACTCTGTCCCTGCTCCCACCAGCTTCCCACACTTGCTCACGCTGCAGTCCACCGGGGACTCCCTGAAAGACAAAGACAAGGCTGGGTCACTGTCACTGCCCCTTCCATCCCTCAGGGGCCTGGGGGCACAGGCATGGACACGGCCTCGAGGTGGGACATTCAGGGGAGTCCCTTCGTGTGGGAGAGGCCGTTCCTGACCTGTCACGAGGTGCCACAAGGTCACAAGTCACACAGGGGATCTCTGATAATACAACCAGTGGAGTCTCCAAGGGAATGACAGCAGACAAGGCAAGGTGTGCCATGGCTCTGAAATGCACTATTCCTGAAGCAGATGAGGAGCTTATCTCCTTATCTGTGAAATAGACAGTGCCTATCACACCTGGCTGTGGGTGACACCTCACTCCCTCATCGCTGGCTGCTCAGTGCATTCCAGCAATGCTGGGTGCTCCTGGAGCCCCTGTTGGGCTGTGTCACCCCTTGTGCTGCTAAAACATCCCTCGAGTCACAGTGGGGCCTGCCAGTGACACACAGGGGCTCTGCTCACCTGTCCCGAGGCATTTCTGCAGAGCTCACAGGGACACAGGAGCAGCCTTGGCATGGCATTCACAAAGAACCCAAAACAGCCACCCAAAGTGACAGGGCTGTCCCCAGAGAGCACTCAGTGTCAGCACAGAGTCTAATGTACACAGGACAGAACAGAACTGACCTTGTCTGTTCTTGGAGCCTGCCAGAGCTCAAGGAGTGTTTGGATAACACTCAGAGATGTGATGGCATTGTTGGGGAGTCCTGTGCAGGGACAGAAGTTGGTCTCAGTGATCCTGTTGGGTCCTTTCCAACTCAGCCTATTCAGTTCTTCAGTTATTCTATTATTCTCTGATTAACAGTGCCACAGTTCACTACCTGGTGAGGAAATCTGGGAATCTTGGGTGCCTCAGGCATGAGTCAGGAACTTCGACCCCAGCAGCCCCAGTTTAACCCCCGAGGTGCTGAACTGACAAGGAGGGAGCCCTCAGCAGCTCAGGTGGCACTGTGCTGAGGCCTGGCCTAAGGCAGAGCCTTGAAAAATCTCTGGGAGAATTGTCAGCCTACAAACCCTGGAGAGGGAGCAGGGATTGTGTTTTGCTGCAGGACCAGTTCCTGCCTTCAGTCCCTTTAAAGCCCAGCCCAGAGCCTGCCAGGCACACACAGCACATCCCAGCTCCAGGGACACCCAGGGACGGGCACATCATTGCCCTCACCTTTCCGGGCGGAATTCATGCACAACCTCTGCACAGAGAGAGCCCAGAGCCATTCCCAGGGCAGTTTAGGCCATGCTTTAATCCCAGAGCTGTCCTCCTCGTCTGCCAGAAGCCAAGAGCTTTGGGAGGGACCCATTCCCTGCAGGGTAAGAACTGTGTCAGTGCACAAATCCCACCCTCCGAGCTCAGCTGGCAAAAATTCCAAGCAGGACACTAAACAAATTAGTCTCTTAACCTGAACTGGGGGGGAGGAAGAAGTGCCTGAAATTCAGTTATCATGGCTGGGAGATAAATGCTCCACCGAGATATTCCAAGGCAGACGGTAATTTTTTCCTCATGTCTGACGAAGGGAATGTTGCTCGAAAATGGAAATAAGATGTATAACTTACACATGTTCGAATTTAAGGGTTTACTATTTCGCCTACTGTTTTTCCAGGCAGGGAACCAAAATCCGCCTTCAGAGAGGCAACTGCTGAAGGTTTAATGTCCCCGTGGCAGCCGGGAGAGGCTGGGGAGCTGCAGGGATTTCACAGGGAACGGAGCAGTGCTGAATCCCCGTGCAATGCTCCGTGTGGCTGTGAAACCCTGCCTGGGCTGGCAGCAAAGAGCCCTGGGGAGCACTGGGGAGCTGAGTCCTGCCGGGGCAGGGTGGGGGCTGGGAAGGACAGTGGAGCATCAGAGATCCAGGAGTGACAGTGTGATCTGGGTGTGACACTGTGATCCAGGAGTGACACTGTGATCAGGGTGTGACACTGTGATCCAGGAGTGACACTGTGATCAGGGTGTGACACTGTGATCAGGGTGTGACACTGTGCTTAGGGGAGTGAAACCGTGGTCTGGGTGTGACACCAGTCCAGGTGTGACACCAATCCAGGTGTGACACTGTGACCCAGGTGTGGCACTGTGCTCCAGAGTGTTGCACTGTGCTCCAGGCTCTCACAATTTGCTCCAGGGTGTCACACTGTGCTCTGGGGTATCACACTGTGCTCCAGAGTGTCACACTGTGCTCCAGAGTGTCACACTCTACTCCAGGCTGTCACAATTTGCTCCAGGGTGTCACACTGTGCTCTGGGGTATCACACTGTGCTCCAGAGTGTCACACTGTGCTCCAGAGTGTCACACTCTACTCCAGGCTGTCACAATTTGCTCCAGGGTGTCACTCTGTGCTCCAGGCTGTCACACTGTGCTCTGGGATGTCAGACCCTGCTCCAGGGACTCAGACTGCTGTGCTCAGTGCTCAGTGCTCACTGTCCCTGGCAAGTGACCAACCTCTCCTGCCCTCCCTGGGGACCAGGGGTCACTCTCCCCCCTTGCTCTGGAGTTAAATTTCCCTGGAAAATACCCTCTGCAGATGGGACTTGCACTATTCATGATAAAATGATACCATATATTCCATTAATAGAGCTCTATGGGGTATTGCTCGAGCACAGACCCCTGCTGCAGAGCTGTGTCCAGCTCTGGGACCCCCAACACAAGAAGGAGCTGGAGCTGCTGGAGCAAATCCAGAGGAGGCCATGGAGATGCTCCCAGGGCTGGAGCCCCTCTGCTCTGGAGCCAGGCTAGGAGAGCTGGGGGTGCTCACCTGGAGGAGAGAAGGCTCCAGGGAGAGCTCAGAGCCTCTGCCAGTGCCTGAAGGGCTCCAGGAGAGCTGGAGAGGGACTGGGGACAAGGGATCTCCATTCCCTGGACAGGACACAGGGAATGGCTTCCCACTGCCAGAGGGCAGGGATGGATGGGATATTGGGAAGGAATTGTTCCCTGTGAGGGTGGGGAGGCCCTGGCACAGGTGGCCAGAGAAGCTGTGGCTGCCCCTGGATCTCTGGGAGTGTCCAAGGCCAGGCTGGACAGGGCTTGGAGCAGCCTGGGACAGTGGGAGGTGTCCCTGCCTGTGGCAGGGGGGTGGATTTGGATGATCTCTAAGGTCCTTCCAGACCAAATCTCTCTGGGATTCTGTGGTGTCCGGGCTCTTGGATAACAGCACCTTCTAAAGAGCCTCTCCACGCTCTCTGCTGGCATGGAATGAGCACATGGACAGACACAGAGTCCTGGGCTGACTGTGCCCCTGCTCACATCGTGCACACTCACGTGACCCACAGAGCGAAGTGACCAAAATAACTCCGGGGGTGTGAGATCCCCTCGGTGTTTTTGTGATGATTTTTCACATCACAGCCTCTGGTCTGGCAGCTCAGACCCTGCTCTGTGTCTCAGCAGCTAAAGCCAGACAGCCAAGCACCAGAAACCTCTGGATAAAAGGTCTGAAGAGAACCTTAAGGGACTGAAGTGACCCTGCCAGGCACTGTGGGAAGAGGAGCTGCTCCATTAATCCTGCAGAGCACTGACTGTGGATCCAGGATCACATCAGGTACACTTCAGTACCATGTGGTTGCAGAGCTGCCTCCCCTCCCTCTGGGGAAGTTCTCAGGATGGCTGCACCCAAAGCTAACCCCATGGGACAGACAGAGCTGGGAATAGCATCACCCAGACTTGACTGGGCAGGAGACTGAGCTGTTGCTGAGAAAACACCACAGAATCTTCAGTGACAGCAAGTGAGAAGATCCCTGATTTCTTGTCCTCTGGAACCCAGCATTTCCTACCAAACACAGCCTTTTACCAGGAATTGAGACAGTTGTGCCATGTGAGCTACCCCTGCAGCTGCTGGCCTGGCCCAGCCCCAGGTGAGGCATTTCTGCAGCAGGAGAGGGGTGTAGCCGTGGCCACACAGGGAAGGATCCAGCCTGGGGAGCAACAGCAGTGTCAGAGGAGAGCAGGGAGCCATGAGCCGTGGATGCTGTACTCATGGAATATCGCTCCTTCCTCGGCTCGTGCATCACCCACACGCAGGCTGGGATTTACAGAAATATTCTCTCGTCATTTGAAAGGGCTTGTGCAAGGGGATTTCAGATGCCAGGTCAATCCCTGACTTTTCCCAGAGACTCCAGACGCACCAGTGGCTCTCCGTGCTGGATTTGCTCAGGCTTGGGCAGGAAGCACTGTGGATGCACACAGGTAAATGGATCCAGGCTGATTTCACAAGCTCTAGGAGCACAGTCCCTGCGGCAGTGGCAGAATCCAAGGAACAAGGAGCAGAATTCATTCCCACTGTCCAGAGGCTCCTCATTCCAGCAGCTCCAGCAGCTCTCTCTGGGGATGCCAAGAGCTTGACATTTGAGGAAGTTTTCCCTAGACTGGCCAAAATGGACAAGCATCTCGCCTGGCACTGACCAATAAATCCTCTGTACAGCTCCAGCCTGGGCTCCAGAGGTGTGGAAATAAAACAATCGCTGTCCCACGGCTCTGTCTAGGAATGACCTTCGGCTTCTTCTTGACAGAGCAAAATAAGGGATTTTGAGAATTTCTGAACCTGACCCAGGGGAATATTTCCTCCTTTCTATCCCTCTTTTCCTATCCTTTCATTCCTCTTTTCTTCCACCCCTCTTTTTAAATTTGCTACTTTTTGGTACAAAGCCCCATTTAAATTTGTTAATTTGTTGCTGTTGTTGTTCAGTGAGGAAGGAAGAACAGACACTGGGATTCTGTTTGTGGTCCCCTCTCACAAGCAGGGAACAGTCAGCTCCTCCAAACTTGCATCTGCCTGCACTTCATCCCTCCTCTCAGGAGTGCCTCAGGAGCAGGGAAACTCCCATTGAAAGAGGCTGCAGAACTGCCAGAAGGATGGAGAAGCTCAGATTGCTTATCCCAGACAGGTAAAGGAGGGCGATGCTTGGGCAGAAGGACCCGGCAAATCCCACTAGAGGGCTCACACGCTGCTCCAGGGGGAGTTCATCCCTGCACACACCACGCATGGTCCCTTGGCAGGCTCTGACACAGTCCCTGGGGCACAAAAACCTTCGGGGGTCCCTGAACCTTGGCGTTATTTCCATGTTCCGAAGCAAGAGGAACATCAAATCACCGAATCCCAGAATGATTTGGGTTGGAAGGGACCCTGAAGCTCATCCAGTGCCATGGGCAGGGACACCTTCCACTATCCCAGGGTGCTCCAAGCCCTGTCCAACCTGGCCTTGGACACTGCCACAGATGAGGCAGCCACAGCTTCTCTGGGATGTCTCTGCAGAATGGCTCCAAAGCATTTCCAAAGCACTGACTTTGTAATTTCAGCTGGAAAAAAATCTGTGCCACAGCTGGAATTGCCCAGGGAAGTTGGCCCACATCCATCAGCACACCAGAACATCCTTTCACATTTGAAGATCTGACACATTTTGTAATATTTTATAAAAATCGGTCATTGAGTTAAGCTGCAAATACAGATCTGGGGAAGCCCAGTAAATACAGCCAAGATTTGCAATTTCTGTTGCTTGGTAAATTTGGAATTTATGTAAAATATAAGGAAAACTCTATTTTTGACATGGGCTGTAAATTGGGTTAAAATTTACCCAGCATTCCTCTGAATAATCATCCTCCTTTATTCAGTGGAATTTCAAATGTGAAAGGTTTTTTTTTTGGCTTATTTTGTTTTGATTTTTAAATATAATTTAAAACGGGGGTTTTTTTGCTGTCTGTGAAGGCAAGGGCAGATTTTGAGGCCATAAGTTATATCTGAAGAATTCATAAAATTTCTACATCTGAATCTTTCAATACACAGGTCCCATCTTCTCCCCTAAAACACCAATCCCTGTCCTTGCCTGAACATCCCCTACACACAGGATGCACTTATCTGGGAAATTCTTTCCAGCGTAGGGGTAAACCAGGGAACACGGGGTAAAAAGCTGGGTGGGCTTTCCATGTTGTTTAGCACTTGGAAAGGCTCCTCAAAAGCTGTTCTCTCACACTGCTGAGGACCAAACCAGCTCATCACACCCTCAGCCCTGCTTGTGGTCTCTGAGAGAAAGAGGAAAAGCTGGGCACTGTCGCTGCTGTCCCACTCTGGCACTGCCAGGGCCCTGGAGCTGTGTCCCTGCCCAGAGCACACAGACCCCCTCAGCCTTGGCAGCGCTCCCAGCCCGGGTGACAGCACAACAAAGCCTGATCCTGCTGAGAGGCAGCTGGGACACGGCAGAGGTGCTTGAGGAACAAGAGGGAGCCAGGCACAGAGGCAGGGGGGCACTGGGTGTAGTGCAGCCTGCAGCTGGAGTTAAGTGGGATTAGGATTTGGATTTGGATTTGGATTTGGATTGGGATTTGGATTTGGATTTGGATTTGGATTTGGATTGGGATTTGGATTTGGATTTGGATTTGGATTTGGATTTGGATTTGGATTTGGATTTGGATTTGGATTTGGACTGGGATTGGGATTGGTTTTGGGATTGGGACTGGCCACTCACATGTGTGGGGTTGGCCAGGCAGCTGATGAGCAGGGGAATGAGGGACTGGAGTGACCCAGCCCATCCCCATGGACTGGGATGGACATACAGGGAAAGGAGGAGGGGATGGACAAGGCAGGGGATTGTTCTCCTGCCCTGGGTGCACTGGAGCTCCTGTGCTGAGGAGTTATCCAAAGGCAGGGTGGGAGCAGTGCATGGTCCTGACACTCACCGCAGCCTTTGCCCCTCCCCTGACAGGGGTTGCCCCCCTTTAGAGACACTGAGCACACATTTTTTGTCCAAGAACCTCAGAGCCTTGAGTGAGTCCCTAAAGAAGGATTTCCTCTTTGCCCAGAACCAACACCCTTCTGAGGGCCTTTCTTTCTCCATGGCTCCCAGGGCTCCTACCATTGCTCATGAATCAGTTTGTCCAGGCAGGGCTATTTCCCTTTTTCCTGAGCAGATGAGGAAATGGTGACACAGGGATCACCAGGGTGGGACAGCCCAGGACATTGCATTCCAGAGCACATGGAACACACAGACAGTTTGGGTGTACAGGTACAGACACACTCAGAACTGTACAGAACATGGGCTCACAGGACCTGCAGAGCACAGCCACGTGTGCATTATGGCAGCCCAGAGGATGTGGAGGGTCCTTTTCCCTGCCAGACTTCCTTGGGACAGAGGAATGTGAAGGGAGGAACCCCTCTGTGTGTGCAGATCTGACAATGGTTGCAGGCACAGAATCCCAGAAAGGTTTGGGTTGGGAGGAACCTTAGAGCTCATCCCATCCCATCCCATCCCATCCCATCCCATCCCATCCCATCCCATCCCATCCCATCCCATCCCATCCCCCACCATGGGCAGGACCCCTTTCACTATCCCAGGCTGGTCCTAGCTCTGTCCAACCCAGCCTTGTTTCGGGCAATGCTGTAAAAGCTCCTTCCTCCTCTTCCTAAGGAAACCATCCTTAGTAGCCAAAGGTAGCCCTGGCGACTATCAAAAATCCCCAACAGGTACTTTGAGGATCCATCCTTTTCTCTGTGTAATGTTTTTTCAGGAAATAACTCATTTTCCCATGTTTTAGTCCCAGTTCTGAGGTTGGGAACGCAATGCCTACCCACATGGTTTTCATGAAGCCAAGAAATGATACTGAGGTAGAATCAGGGCACGATCGAGTTCAGCCTGCAAATGATCCCCATGAGAGAGCAGCTGCCACAAAGGCCTTTATCTGAGTGTAGAATCAGCATCTACTGTACACTTACAAGGAAAAAACAACACGCTGCTGTTTGATGTCTTTAACACCATCATTTCTGTGTAGAGGGCTGAAGGTGCAAGGCTGCTTTCTGTTTCCAACTCTGTGCTCTGCTGTGTTCTCAGAAACCAGGAAAATGTGCTTCTAAACTCACCTTAAAGCAGAAAAACCCTTGAGGGTTTCACTGTGAAACACTACAAATGTTACAGATGTTTGCTACTTTGAAATTCAAATCACATTTAAAATTAATGTGAACTCTAAAAGCTTTTGCTAAAAACCAAAAGCATATCTATATTATATATATATATAAAATTGAAAAAAAAAATTTGAAATTTCTATACCTAAAGATTATGTCCAAGAAGGTGAAATTTGTTTCTAGACTTTGGACCTGTAGCAATGTTTTTAAAAGGGGCAACCTGAGGTTTGATACCAAAATGTTTTCCGGTCATTCCATTTCTCATTGAACAAGCAAATGATTCACCTCCAAGTACAAATGCCAGGGGCTGGGTTGTCCTTTGGCTGTGAGCTGGAGAGGTTACACCAACCCCAGTGACCCTGTGGGGGTTAACCTCCCTTCTCCAAATGCTCCTGAGACCCCTGTGTCACCAGCGTCACCTCTATTCACACAGACGCTGTGGGCACAGGCCTTTGGTTTTGTTCCACTTCAGAGACTCCCATAAATGACCTCAGTCTCCTCCTTCTCCCTTCTCCACCAAACAACTCTGCAGTTCCAGAGGTTTGTTAATGCCCTGGTAGAGCACAAATAAAAAGTGTCCTCCAGTGAAGCGCTTGCAGCCCAGCAGTGCAGCTTCCAGTGCTTCACTCTGCAGAAACTCCACTTAGTGCTGCACGGCCCCTGTGTGAGCCCCTGGAGCCACATCCGAGGGGTGCTGAGCTGAGGGCTGAAGTGTGGCATTTGCAGCGTTTGCAGCATGGGCTCTGCCCGGGCAGCCTCGTGCCCTGTCTGTGCTCATGGGGACTGGAGGGCCACATCCTGCACAATGGCATGAGGGTGCTCAGGCTGTTAACAAATGAGTCACAAAAGAAGGAATTATGGGACAGTGGCACATGGTCCTGCACACGGAGGTTTGTTGATGTGCAGCACAAGAGCTCAAGTGGGCAATGTGTGCTTTGTTATTTTTGGACTCAGAGTTTGGATTCAGGAGTTGGGCTCGATGGTCCCTGTGGGTCCCTCCCAGCCAGGGACATTCCATGGTTCCGTGGTTGAGACTCAGTAGGTGTGGAAGGGGCCTTTCCTTACCTGGATCCGTTCATGTGGTCGTACTCCCGTTTGATGCTGACCCTCACGGGCTGGTTGATCCACTCCTGCTGGGGGGGCAGGGGGTTGATCTTGTGGGGCTGCCCGAAGTCGGGGCTGCCGGAGGCCGTCATGTCCTTGGGGAGCTGCGCGGCTGCGCCGTACGTGGGGTCGAACAGGGACTGGTCGTCACTCACCACCGACAGAGCCTCCTGGGGAGAGACAGAACCAGCCCTCAGAGCCGAGACCAAAGCAGGAACTGCCCTCTGCTTGTCCCTCAGAGCTGGGAGCACCTGCGGGGCCCTGCAGCTGCCCCACGCTGGCTGCCACTGCCATCTGCCAAGGCACCCAGAGCCCATGGGGACCAGGAGCCCCTATGCAAACCAGAGCTGCTCTGCTCTGCTTTTCTGGCTGCAATTTCCACCTGCCAAGGGGAATCAGAGCCCTGGGGTCCAGGAACCCCTATGCAAACCAGGGGTTTCTCTGCCTTGCTTTGCTTTGCTTTGCCTTGCTTTGCTTTGCTTTGCTGGCTGCAATTTCCACCTGCCAGGAGGAATCAGAGCCCCAGGGCACAGGACCCCCCTGTGCAAACCAGGGCTTGCTCTGCTTTGCTCTGCTTTGCTGGCTGCTGGCTCTGGTGGGAGCAGCGTTCAGGTTCACTGGACCTCTGCAGACAGAGGAGGAGCTGCTGGGGCTGTGTCACCTCACGGGGGCTGTGTCACCCCAGTGCCAGTGTCACCCCCAGTCCCAGGGAGTCACCTGCCCACCTGCTGCACTGCTGCCCCAAACCCAACTGATGTGTAGTGCAAACACCTCTGGAGTGGCATGTGAAGGTCTCTATGCCTCCTCACAGAGGGTTTGTGTGCTGTTTGTGTTTTGAGGTTGCTGCTGAAGGAGAAGCAGCCAGAGCAGGTCAGAGTTATGGGTGCTCACGGCGGGGGAAAAATGCATTACTTCACACTTTTTGTTTATTTTGTGGGAAGTGTAGGGCTGGTGTATTACCCAACTGTGCATTTCTAGAAATGCTTAAAAACAGGAAATTGTTATCCCTTTCTTTTTTTAGTTTTTCCCCCTTGCTGAAACTCCAAATGTTGACAAAAATTTCAGACTATCGATTTCCTTGCGTGGATGTGCTTGGGTTTTCCAAGTAAGGAATGCCGGGCTCCTGACAGCTCTGGCACAGCCCTGCCTGACCGAAAGTGCATCTGGCAAGGGCTGCCTGCTCTGGAGGGAGCTCAGTCAACCACACACAGCACAACTGCCTTTATGAGTGGCAGGGCAGAAACCGAAGGAGGAACCTCCCACGCAGAAAGCAGCGCCCACTTTAATGTGAGCTGATGGAGCAGACTCCAATACAAAGCTACAGAATCACCTACTCTGGGCACTGAGCACTCAAATGCACCCAGCAGTGCTGTGTGGGCAGCAGAGAGTCACTGAACACACACAGCTGAAACCTGGTGTGTGCTAACTCCCCCTGCTTAACATTCACAGGGCACAGCCTGAACCAGGAGCTTTTCAAAACAATAAATTATTGCCCTCTCCCCGCACCTCCAGTAGTTGTTTCAGAGGTTTGTTTTGTAAATTACTCCATAACCAGGGAGGGAAACAGAAATTCTGAAAGCTTAGAGAGGTGCAGCTCCTGGAATGACAGGAGAATCTAAGCACAAATCAGATACCACCAGGCTCATGATACAGTCACAAGAAAGGTCAATAATTTGGAGCCTGCTGGGTAAACTCGAAAATCCCCCCAGCCTGAAGTTAACCCACTTGGAGAGAGTCAGAGTTTGTAAGTGCTATGCACTTACAAAAATCAGCACTTTTCTATCTCTGATCTCAGATCACATAGCAAACCCAAATAAGCCGAAATGGCCTAGAATTGGAGTGGGCCTAACTAAGCTTGAATTCACAGGAACCCTCAAACATCTCCATAAATCCTGCTGAAGCTCCACTGTTTGCTGCAATTTGTGACCAACCTCTCACACCGGTTACAGCCATTAAACAGCAAAAAGGAGGGTTTTACCCCACACTGCCCAATGGTGCTTGGAGAAAGGAGCTCACACTGTGCTCAGCCTTTGCAGCTGCTTGTCCTTGGTGGATTCACAACCTTTCAAAAATACACCTCCCTCTTTCAGCTTTAGTGTAAGGGAGGGAATGGAAGGTGCCCCTGAGGAGGATTGGTGTGAATTGTGTCACAAACCCCTCAAAGGGCTGGGTTTATCTCCAGGCTGCAAACTTTGCCCCTGCAGGAAGGTACAAGAACAAGATACGGTTCAGTCTTAAAAGAGAACAAGTCTTCCCGTCAGAGGTCAGGACAGAGGGATTTGCTGCTCTCTGATTCACTGAAGTCAGGATGTCAGGGGTTCCTAAATGACATGTTTTCTCCAAGCTTCCCCTTCCTCTCGGTAGAAAATTATGGGGTTCCCTACCTGAGGTGAAGGGTGAACCCCACACTGGGGTGCTGGACTGGCTTAAGGCCCTCTAGACCCAGTCTCAGCTGGGCAGAGACAAGGAAAACGTGAGTACCACTGCAAATTCGTCAAAGTCTGAATATTTGGGTTTGGAGGTTTCTACTCTAAAAACATACTCTAAACATACACACACAAAATTGGGGTTTCTTTAGGGAAATGCTACCTGGGAAAATAACTATAATGACAGTTATCCCACAAAATTAGTGTGAGAGGCTGCTTACAAGATTTTAAGTGGAACTTCAGCAGAACTTCAGCAGGTGTTGGAAGGTGCTTCTGAATTCAAGCTTAGTAAGGCACTCTTAATTCCAGGCTGCCTAAAGCCTTTTTTTCCTTCTGAAGAACGATTCTGATGGAAAATAAATTGGAAAGCAGGGATCTCTCTGTCTGTCCCAAAAAAACCCAAACCCAAAAACACTCCACAGGACAGCCCTGGATCGGTGACTGGGGATGCACCAGGTACAACTCTCTACATACACAAGCAAGTGCACATTTCTCTGTGAGGCAGGGTATGTGACAGAGAACTTCCTCTGATAAGGATCTTCCTTGAAAGACAAAGGGGCTGCTCAGACCTGCTTGCATGCAACTGGTGTTAACTGGGACAGCAACAACCTCACTGGGGCACTGGGGCCAAGCTCTGCCTCATGCGGCTTGAACAATTTCAGTCCTGAGAACAGAAGAAATCCAAAAGCTCTGGCTGCTCATGGCAGCTCATGGCCATATGTGTTGAGCTAAACCTGAGCTGGTGGCAGCACAAAGGCTCAACCCCAGGGGAGCAGGGCCACCCCAGCAGGTGAGGAGCAGTAGGGCTGGTGGCACTGCTGAGCCCCAGAGCACAGCACGAGCAGGGCTGGTGACATGCGAGGGTGGGCGGGTGGCACGGAGCCAGCCCCGCTGCCAGCTGCTCAGCCCTATGCCCACAGCCGAGACAGAGCACACGGGGACAGGCACCCTGTGCTGGCTGGGACCCCTGGATGGGGTGAGGGCTGCCTGGGATGCAGGTTAACTCTCCTGAAGAGGCCAGGGCTTGGCTGCAGGCTGCAGGGAGCACTCACAGCCGTCCCTGAGCTCCCTGCGGGGCTCACTGCCCAGCTCTGGTGGCCCAGCCTGCTCACAAGGGGTAATTCTGAGGCAGAGCAGCAGCTCCATGGAATACTGAACTCTCTCTCCTGGAATCAAGAGGTGCCCAGCGTTTGCAGACTGGGAAAGTGCTCCCAAGTGTTCCGGGTGCCAACAAGCCTGCCCAGCCAGGGCTCTGCCCTCCAGGGTCCCCCACAGCACTGCCTCAGCCTGTGGCCTTGGGCCGGCCAGCCCGAGGCTGAGACAGGGGCTGTGTGTGTTACTCTGCCATATATGTTACGTTATGGTGCCTCTGGGAATAGGCTGGCCTCAGTTTTTCCAGGTTTTAATCACATTCCTGGCATAAATGTGGCCAGTCCCGGCCATGGCAGCTCACAGCACGTCCAGCTCCCCAGGCAGCCCAGCCCCAGCCTCTCCAGGGAACCCAGCAGTGACCGCCACAAACGAGGCTCCCAAGGAGCTGGCACACACTCTGCATCCCTCGGGCAGGATCGGGCAGGAACCTGTGCCGTGGCTCTTATTTATACACCAGTTTGCAGTTGTAAGAGGCTGAATTTGCAGGTTTGCCTTTATTTGGACAAGCCATCCTGACCCAGGTGTGTGAGGGCCATAGGGTGAGGCATGGTTTGGCTTTGGTCCTATGGGCAGGAACAGTCTGGGATTTTGGGAGGGCTGACAGGCCACCAGTGCTTCAAGCAAGTTTTCCTGATCCCTTGCTGTGAAAAGAAGATGACACACACACTCCTGCAAAGGTTTCACTTAGTTAATGAATTGAACAGGATATTTGAGGAAGGAGAAAGGCATGGGGAATGAGGGCTGATGAAGTGAGCACCCATGGCTGTCACCCCAGGTATTCCAAATAATTGAGGTTATTCCGTGTGTGTGCGCAATAAGATTTCACTGAATATCGACTTTGAGCTCTCTACAGTCACTTTTCTGGCCATAACCACATTCAAAAGGCATTGCTAGAGATCAAAGCTTCATCCTCCTCCACAAAGACTGACTTAGAAGAGAAGAAAGTGCTGAGTACCTGAACTATTGCACTATGGAGAAACAACTCCACTTCTAGAGGTGTGGCTGTTTTCTTTCCTTTTCCCCCCCTCCCCAAAATTTCACCACCCCTGGTCCTGTGAGAAAATCACTCCTGAAATATTTTTGTAAAGAGAATGCTGCCAACACAGACCTGAAGAGCGCAGATCTAATGATGCAAAGCACCAAAATCTGAGGTTCAGCAGCCTCACACAGCCTGGAGTTTGCACCAAGGAGCAACCCTGGAGCAGCAATGACTTTGGCCCTGCAGTGTCACAAGTCAGCACTGCTGCTGCTAGCATCTCATACTAGCAGAGATAACATCAGCCTTACAAGAAAATGAGTCAAATGAGAAATTCACAAAGGAGCAGGGCCTGTGCTGATTTTGGGGCAGCACATTAGGATGGATCGGGCCCTGGATTGAGAGGCAGGAAGGCAGAGTGTTGTTTTCATCCCTGCCCTTGAACTTTGGCATGACCTTTAGGGAGCATTTCCCTCTCCGAGCCTTTTTCCTGCTCTATTGCCCTGTCCCATGTGCACTGCAGGGCACAGAGCCTTAGCCAGCGCTGCCACTGGGACACAGATGGGAGCCCTTTGGGTACACTCTCGTATATCCACTCTTCCCTTGCACCTCACCAAACCAAGAATACCCTGTGCAGCTTTTCCAGACCATTTTCCTGAGGTTTGCTCCTGCTATTCCACCTTCCTTACAGGATGTGATTGGGGCAGGGACTCCCCAGAATTCCCCCTGGTAAATTATAGTCATGAACATTTGATTGCCAACAACCACCACCCAGTCTTGTGCCCTTCACAATCCATTTAAGTCCTGCTTAGGAGCTTTTCCACGCTGCAGCTGGAGGTCAGTCATTCCCCCTGGTGAATCCAGCAGGATGAGAGCCATCACAGCCCAAGTGCATTGCTCTTACCCTTTTTATCCCCTTGCAGCATTGCCTCATGTCTCACATTGTGCTGTTCAAAGCATTTCCCAACTGAGCTGCTGGTGGGGCTGGGACAACCCAACTGCTGGGAATCCCTGCCCAGAGTTGCCCCAGCCCCAGGAGGAGGGATGGGAGGAGATGCAGGCTGCTGTCACAGAATCCCAGAATCCCAGCCTGGTTTGGATGAGGAGGACCATAAATCTCATCTCATTCCAGCCCCTGCCACAGGCAGGGATACTCTCCCCTACCCCAGGGTGCTCCCAGCCCTTTTCTCTGCTGCAGCAGCACTCAGGGTTAAAAAGGCAGCAAACCTTTTAGACTGTGTCCAAGTCTCTGCAGCTCTGGGGACTTCTGTGGGTATAAAGGAGGGCTTTCATTTAATTATTTTAGGATATCCCACACCGCAGTCTTTTGCCCCAGTCTGCACTGGAGACTTGCTCAGAGCCACAGAGCAGGACAGTGACTTGGACAAAGAGGCACCAACATGACCCAGGCTGCCTTTCCTTCCCTTTTCCTTCCCTTTTCCTTCCCTTTTCCTTCCCTTTTCGTTCCCTTTTCCTTCCCTTCCCTTTTCCTTCCCTTTTCCTTCCCTTTTCCTTCCCTTTTCCTTCCCTTTTCCTTCCCTTTTCCTTCCCTTTTCCTTCCCTTTTCCTTCCCTTTTCCTTCCCTTTTCCTTCCCTTCCCTTTTCCTTCCCTTTTCCTTCCCTTTTCCTTCCCTTTCCCTTCCCTTTCCCTTCCCTTCCCTTCCCTTTCCCTTCCCTTCCCTTCCCTTCCCTTCCCTTCCCTTCCCTTCCCTTCCCTTCCCTTCCCTTCCCTTCCCTTCCCTTCCCTTCCCTTCCCTTCCCTTCCCTTCCCTTCCCTTCCCTTCCCTTCCCTTCCCTTCCCTTCCCTTCCCTTCCCTTCCCTTCCCTTCCCTTCCCTTCCCTTCCCTTCCCTTCCCTTCCCTTCCCTTCCCTTCCCTTCCCTTCCCTTCCCTTCCCTTCCCTTCCCTTCCCTTCCCTTCCCTTCCCTTCCCTTCCCTTCCCTTCCCTTCCCTTCCCTTCCCTTCCCTTCCCTTCCCTTCCCTTCCCTTCCCTTCCCTTCCCTTCCCTTCCCTTCCCTTCCCTCCCAGGTTACTCCATCCAAAGGTAGCTTGGCAGCTTCGGAATACACCCTAATTCCTTCACAATTCAAATAGATGGGAAACCACAATGTGCTAACTCTTGTTAGGAGGAAACAAAGCCAGGAGTAAGAGTGGCAGAAACAGCAAAAACATCAAAACCACACCAAAATTAGACAACTAAAAATTGGGGCAAAATGATTTGGCAAATCTCCTCATAAGAAAATGTGTGTATATATCTCTTTTGGGGGTTATTTTCATGTTCACTATTCCCATGAAATTTCATATCAAGTGGGTAAAAGAAGGCTGCTAAAATCAGTGCTCTATTATTTTGATCTCAAAATCCCAAAAACCAGACTCAAAAAATATAAAAATATAAATCATTCTCCTGTACTTCACTTCTTACAAAAGCATTTACTTCAGGCACACTTTTATAGGATCTGGACCAATGACTTTTTTTTCCTCAGTCTAGACTTCACATGAATGGTTTCAGGGCCTATTTTGGTTTGTTTCCAACCATCTGGGAATAGCCAGGTGACAAGCTCCTTCCCAGCAAGTTGCTGCATTAAGGATAATGATCAGGAGGCTTAAACCAGGCCTTGAGCCATGGGAAATCCCCAGGAAAAGCCTATGTGAGGTCCCAGCACAGGCCCAGGAGAGGAGGTGGAATTAAAAAAGAGCCTGCCCAAATTCTCTCTGTGTCCGCTTGACCTCTGGAAGGTAAATGTGGTGAAAGCTGAGGCTGGAGGGACCAACCTATCCCCATCATACACATCCCAAAATCCTGGAGTGTGCTGCAGCTCTTCCTTCAGAGTATGAGCAGCAGCAGTGTGCCTGGAGCAGGGAATGGCCCTGCCAGTCCCCAGCCGGATCATCCCATCTGCAGACAGGGAATTCCCGAGGCACTCCTGCCTTCCCCAGGGCTCCCCACCCTGCTGGGACTGACACTGGGAGCAGGGGATGAGGTGTGTGTCCATTGTCCTGCTGTTCCCAGAGTTCCCTGGCTGCTGTTCCCTACCCACTTCTGCCAACCAGGATGTGTGAGAGGATTTAGGATGAGTGCTCAACGTGAAGCCTGCCCCAGGTGCTGGAAGCTTTGCCTTTGGCAAATCTTGGGCAGGTTTCTTATCTTGGTAGTCAAGTTCACTGATTCACTGGGCAGCTGGTATCTGACAAAAGGCAGAAAATGGCTCTGACTGGGATGGGTAAGTCCCAAGGCTGAGATTTTCCAAAGCGTCTGAAGTCACACGAATCACAAAAGGATTCACCTCCATGAATTGACCAGCCTGACCCTGCTCAGTCTGACTCCATGACCTCTCAAGATCTTTTCCAAGCTGAGCCATGTTCCCAGAAGATCACTCAGCCTTTTTCAGGTATTAGCACTCCCCTCGGCCACTTCCCTGTGCTTGCATCTCCACTCCTCTCTGCCCACAGCTTTTCTCCTCCAAAGGTGTATCCTCTTCTCACTGAGACTGACATTGTTGGGTGATTATTTTCCAGGGCTGGGCACTCAAATCCCCCCATTTCTAGCTCACCTTCCTTTTAATTTCACTTTTTCCCTCTCACGCTTTTAAAACAATTGCCTTCCTCTGAGCAGATGTGTTTGTAAACAGAGACACATGGGTCTAACTGCGAACACGCACCCTTCAGTAAATATTATTGTAGCATTTTTATGGTCTTCTCTGCTGAAGAAACAGGGAGGGAAACTGCAAGATGGTTTCAGAGTCTGGCGTGCTGACAAACCCCAAGTATCCCGGAGCACAAATGCAGAAATGCTGTGCTGACCTCAGCTCTGTCCTGGAGCACCCAGTGCCCGGCCCCTCGCCTTGATGTGCTGCCAAAGGCCCTTCCCAGTGGCAAATATTCCATCAGGACTTTGCAGACTGACCCAGCACTTTGTGTCAGGAGAGCTGAGCTCACTCCGAGCGGCATCTGCCCATTGCAGTGGTGTGACCTTGTCCCTCAAAGCAGAGCTTCTGGAGGCTATTTTAATTTGTGTCAGAAACTGAGACTGTGACAATCCTGCTGGTTTTGTTTTCAACACACAGAGATAAATGGAAGCTTTTCAATAGAAATTATTTGCTCTCAAAGGGAAAAGAACAAATGGAGAGCCCCAAAAGTATTGGGGGTTTTGTCATGGGAGAAGGTTTGTCCCATCTCTGGGCCTCCTCTCAAGCTGCCTTGGAAAAGGACAGAAAGCGGACTCTTAAAAGCATGAGGGAATAGGTGCAAACTACAAAAACTTATCTTTCCTCTTGGGGTTCCTATTGCCAAAGCACGGGAAACTGTGACAAGAGTGTTCTCCCAGGAATTCAAGAGCTGGGAGGTGGCAGTTGGGGGAGACACAAATATTTCAGGTTCTGACTCATGGCTCCAGCAGTGCCCATTCATTATTTTTATTCCACTTTGATACCATTGTCCCAGTTACATTCACAACCCCGCCGCTGTATCCTGTTTTGTTCCCTGACACCATTCCCTGCACAATCGCAGGAAGCCCATCAGGAAGCGGCCATCGGGGGCTGTTTTGTTTCCATCCACAGAGAACAAAACAAGCTCCTTCAGCCCAGGATGACTTATCCCAGCCTGAGGAAAAACAACAGCATGGAAGGATCCCAGCAGCATCTCCAGGAGCGAGCGCAGCCTGTGCTGCTCCCTGGGACAGGAGTCTGGAGCACCCCAGCACCTCTTGAGGGAATGCTCAGCCATGGGAAGGTTCAGCCAAAAGGAAATGAAAGGAATAATCCATCACTGACATGTACAGTGCGTAGTGAAGGTTGGGACACTCTGGCAGGGGGGCAAACACAAGCCCAGCACAGTACTGCAGCTGAATCCTAAACCACATGTGGCTTGGGCTTTCCAGTGTGAGTGCTAGAGTCTGTCTGTGCCCTAAGCTGGGTTTGGATTCAATCGGAGCTCAGGGCATCCAGAGCACAGACTCAGCGTTTGAGCCCAGAGCTAGTGACTTGGGCTGGGCCAAGGCTGCATCACATAGAACCCAGAGATAAGGGGAGAGGGGGGAGGTGGCTCAGGACTCACAGGAACCTGTTTGTGCCTCAAGAAGCACATGCATGTTCTTGGTAGAGCATGGGGAATCAGATCTCTGCCTCTTTGCCAGAAAAATGGCTCTGTCTGGGACAGAGAAGTCCCGAAGGTGAGATTACCGAAGGAGCCTGAAGTCACACAAATCACACTCCCGTGTGCAGGAGTTGGGAGCCACAGTGCCTTGAATCCCTCTCGAATATCAGGTTTAAATCTGGTGATTGGCCCGGGTTTCCTGTTTCCTTTGCCCTGGGGCATGCTCAGGTGCCCTCAGCAGAGCCGGGCAGGGATGCCTTGTGCAGCACTCCAGCCTCTGCTGGCTCCTGCCCCACATCCCAACTGCTCTCCTGAGCTTGGCAGTGGAGCTGAGGGCTGCCACCCTGCTGGGATGGCACGGATCTGTGTTTTCCTTGTGCACCGAGCCCAGCCCCTGTGGCTCCAGTGACGGGATTGTTTCTGCCTACGCCTATAGCAAAAGCGTGGATTTTGTGAACAAGCCTGCCTGTGGCATTCCAAGGAAAACAGTTCGGCAGGATTGCACTGAGATATTTTCTTTGTCAATCTCCATCGAGATATTTGAACAGGAAAACCCAGTTTACACCAGTGGAAGTTCCCAGGGGCTTTTGATTTCTTTACAAAGGAGCACTGATGTTTTAATTTTGGTGCAAAAGGAAGGTCCTGGAAGGATTTGGGGATTGCCATCACTCCTGCAACTTGGACTAAAAGGCTGAATCCTATCCTGGAACCTGGACTGGATCCCAAAGTTAACTTTGCAATACAAAAAGGAGCCAACAAGGTGCTGTTCATCCTCCTGATACCAAACATCACAGAGCAAACACCACCCCACCAACAGTTCCAGGGAGCTGCAGTCAGGGAAGAGCCTCTGCTGCATAAATCTAGTGAAGCTCTTGCTGAGGACAAACATTCCCTCAATATAACCACATCCAAGGCCTTCTCTGGGGTTGCATCTACAAGAACCAGCTTGAATTAGCAAGAATCTATGAGAACCAGGCAGTGAGTGCTCGCTCCTGGCTCAGCCAACAGCAGATGTGAGAGTAACAATGAAAAAAGGGCTTTCACAGCTGTATTAATGTCCCCATGCCTCAGTTTGCCTGTCTGTGTGATGCTGCCCCCCCAAAGAGCTCAGATTTCTTAAAGTCATCCCCTGTCCTTGGAGAGGGAGGCCATAGAAGTGACGAGTGTTATCCCAGGGATAGGACTGATAGACAAAGCAAAAGCGACTTTCCTCTGAGACTGAGCAAAAAACCCTCACCGAAATCTCTGATCAGAATCCATTAACAGAAAGTCTGTTGGCTTTATCAGTGTGATACTGAGAAGGGCTTTGAGCCTGGCTCAGATAAATGAGGTCCCTTGCCACCTCAAGAAGTCCCAGAATCATAGAATGGTCCAAGCCTGTGCCCAGGGGTAGTTTTCCACGCCTGGGAGATCTGGTGGCTGGTGAAGCAGGTCCGTGGAGGAGCCTATGGCAGGGCTTTTGGGTGTTCAGCTGCAGGGGAGGCAGGCAAGAGCTGCAGAAGCAGCTACCGATGAGTTTGGGGGGGGCTGGGAGCCAGAGCTGCCCGGAGGCAAAACCCAGCCCAAAGCTCAGTCAGTGCTGCGGCTTTGGCCAGGGCACTCCGCTCTGCATCCCATCCTTCTCCTGGGCTGGATGTGAGGCTGAAAACGTGTGCCCAAGGGCCAGTTGGGGGCTGATTCTGCAGGATTCTCTTGCCCCCAGGACCTTTGTTCAGACCTCTATGGGATTCACGCTGTCCCTCAGCAGATCACATCTGTACAATCAATGAGATGGACTTGTTCTGGTTTATTGTACTGCATTTTAAATGAAAATCATTGGTTCTGACTCGATAACTGAAGCAGGGAGCTGTCAGCTCTGTCACAGCAATGATCCAAAAGACAAAGCCACCATCTCAGGAGTGCCCTGCAGACACATGAGGCTGTCCCAGTAATTTTGCAGCATGGGAACCAACACAAAGCCACCAAACACTGCTCAAAGTCACTGTGTTAGTGTAACTAAACCAAGACTAAACCCCAGGCCCCCTTCTCTCCTGTAGAGCAGAGAATCTGCCTTTTCACCCTGCACTTGGGGAAGTTTTCTGAGCTGACTGCAGCACGTTTTCCTTTCACTGGAGAGTTTCTTACACTCAGACCATGCTCAGTAACATAAATAAGAAGCAGAACCCTCGGCACATCTCCATGTTCTCAGCAGAGCTGATAGGGCTGCTCTTATCTCCAGCAGGGCAAGTCCCCTGAGCTGTGTTGAAAAGCCCTTTATCAGATGCAGTGTAAGGAGAGCACTCTCTGAGATGGTGCTCTGCAGCTTTGGCAGCAAAGTGGAGCTTCTGACTGAACCTCCTCTGGTTTTGCTTAGTGTCGGGGTGAGGGAGCAGGACAAGGTCCTGTTTGTGGGGCTGGCAAGACAGGACAGCTCCTTGGCTGCTCCCTACTCCCTGAGCCAGAGGAAAGCCCTGTCAGAAATGGCTTAATGATCTTCTAATATTTCCCTGCAATTAAAGGGCACATCTGTCTCGCAGACCCCGTCCTCCTTTGCTAAAGCACAGACATGAACTAAACAGTCTGTCCTGTCGGGCCAGGGGTAACAAAGGGGCCCATTCATAACATAGCACTCGGCCACTTGGAGTGTGTGAAGTGAAAGAGAGTTTGCATTTGGAGAATAACCTGTGCTGGAGCGAGCAAGAGACTTCTGCTCTCATAAATCAATCAGCTTTCCCTGCTAATAACACAGCCTGCCTCCTAGTTCTGCCTGCAGTGCGCAGCAGCCACCCTGCAGAGACCAGCTCTGCCTGCAGGGTTAAGGGAGAACCTGCTGCCTGTGAAAACTCCTGCGAGGATTAAAAAAATAGCTATCAACTTGGGTTTCTCAAGGCATGGAGGAGAAGGAGCCATCCCAGTCCAAGGAATTTGGGTGTCATCTCAGTCCTTGGGCTGGCATTTCACACTGTCCCTTTGGCTGGGGCACAGCCGCGGATGGTCCTGCTCTTGTCTGGGCAGGAGAATGGGAGCACCGCAGAACAAACCAAACAAACCCAAAAACCAACCGCCCCTCAAAGACCCATTCCTGATTTTAGTGAAACTGAGGGCTTAAAAACAAAGAAAATAAATAGAGGTGCAGCTTGGCATAGTCCCAAAACAAGGCCATGTTTTGCCCTGACTAAGAGTTTCAGGCAGTCCCTGCAGGTTTATCCAGCTGCATTGTTTAGCATTAATTTGTAAATGCTTTGAGGAATGGGCTGTTGGGGTTTTTTCCTCTTTCCTGAGCCCAGCACCTTGGTCATGGTTTGTATCTGTCTCTTAGTGCTCTCCCCACACAAACAAATAAAGTTCACACCTCAGCATACCTCATTTCCTCAGCTTTCAAGCAAGCAGGAAATGGCCAGGAAGCACAGACAAGATGGTCCTGTGGTACCACAGTGACATTTGGGAAATGGGGGCTCATTTACCAGCTCCGCAGCAAAGTTGTTTGTTCAGCTTTAGCCAAAGTTCTCTGTGTAAAATGAGGGGTAAAAAGGGTGTCAAGGCCATGGGGTAAGAGATGGACAAGCCTAGAATGTGGTGGGAGATCCTTGGTATATCCTGAGAAAATTCTGGAGGCTGGGGGAAATTTTTCAATCTGTTGGACATAAGGTCAAGATGATTATCCAGAGAAGTCCACCTTAAATTAACCAAAATTTGTTTTGGATGCTCCGAGTGTTCCATTTCAGTTTTAACCTTTTCCATTTTCTTCAAATACAGCAATCGGTTTCCAACTAAAGTGGAGTTTCAAAGGAAAGCTTTAAAGACTTGAGAAAGCACCAAGTAGGGCTTTCAGCAGCCTGGCAGAACTCAGCCTTTCCAGGGAACAGAGGGCTTGGATCAGTTTGCATCTTTCTGAGGAAAAGACACCACGCAGCAGAAGGTCAGACTGTATCTCACAGGAATCTCCTGTATATGTCGCTGGTACAAACACAGGGAATTCTTTGGGAACAGGGCCAAATTAAGGATTTTCGGCTTTCCCAATGCCAGGACAGCCATTGGAAGCTTTGCCTTTGGGGTGATATGTGATCCAACCTTCCCTGAAACTCTCTGTGTATTTTTGTGAATGCAAGAATGATTCCCAGTCACACACAGGACCTGTCCTGGAAAACTTTCAATATCCAAACAGTGGTAGCCTGTAGACTTTTAATTACATTTTTAATACTTAATACAAACACCTAACAAAGCAATTGGATACTTACAAACAATTTAATAAAATCTATGTAGTTTTTGGCTCTGGCTGATGCCATTTGACTGCACAGGTACCTCAGTATCAATAACATTTGGCATTTGGCTATCATGGTGACTCAAACTACTCCAGGTTCTTATCCTGGAAGGACAGTGCTTCAGGCAGACCAAATGCAAAGTGCATCCCCCAGACACAGACTGGCCCAAGCAGCTCTTGCAAACCTGAGCTGTGTTTTCTGGGGGTCTGACTTTCCTCCCAGGCCTCAGTGGGGCCCCTCTGAAGGCTCAGGTTCTCCTGGTTTTGGGAAGGTCCCACAGGAACACCCAAGGGGAGAAGCCAAGGGCAGGGCTGACAGTCACTTTCCTCATCAGCACCCCCCAAGAGTGAGATTTCAGCAATCCAGCAGTGCCTCCCTGTGATCTGCCCGGCCCATTCCTGGTTATGGGGATGAAGGAACTCCTCTTCCATGGGGACAACAGAGAGATCCCAAACATTGCTTCAGATGATGTTTATAGGGTGGGCAGTGAGAAAGTCAGTCCCTCACACACAACACAGCTTTGAAAGGACCTGGGGCCTGTTTGGAGCGTTGCAGACAAAACATCTGATGGAGATACTGCAAAATAGGGGGAATAGGGAAAATAGGTAAAGCACTTCCAAATTACAATCCTGTACTCACAGAATGGTTTGGGTTGGAAGGACCTTAAAGCTTATCCAGTTCCACCCTCTGCCATAGGCAGGGACACTTTCCACTATTCCAGGTTTCTCCAAGCCCTGTCCAACCTGGCCTTGGACACTTCCAGGGATGTGGGGAGGAATAGGTTGGGCTACCTGGAAATAGGAAACCTCCCAGGAGGAGCTGGTGGGGCGAAATCCTCTCTTGGCCACATTTGAATTACCCAGATAAATGCGGGTGTGGGGGAGCAGAGGCTGTGGAGATCACAGTCAGATAATTTTACATGCCCTACACTGATGTAATTACAGATGTTTTACTGTCCCCTCCTCCTTCGCCATGTCACCCCAGACAGAACATGTTTGGGAATGCCAGGGGACTTCAGAGTTAACCAGGGAAACAGTTTTCTCAGTGTCATCAAGGAAAAATGTTAGTGGGTGTTGTTAAACGTGTCAAAATATTGCCTGCCTTTCTCTACACTCTAAAGGGCATCTTTAGGGACAGATTTCACGCTGCTTTTCTCATGTCTGAAAGACTTTTCTGTAAGACACAGTCACAGGAGGCCCAAAGACGTCACTCACTGGGGGTCACACAGCACCACTGCAGCAAAACTGGGCTCAGAGCACAAGAATTTGGGTTCTCAGGGCACAGCCCCAGGTGCTGAGCCACAGTGGGATGTGTAAACAAGGGCTTTTCTTCAGGGGGAAATCTGAATGAGGCAAGCAAATATTTTATCCTTCCTTTAAAGATTTCACATCCCACTCTCTGCCTTAGCTCAGTTCCTACGAAACAGCGTGGAGGTAAAGTCTCAATCAGCTGGGGCAGGGACAGAACATTCTGTCTCTCTTTCATTCATCAGGCCTTTTTCTCCCCAGCCTTGCCTGCAATTCCCATTTCCTTCCCTGCCTCTCACACCAAACAGCCCCTCTGCACACACCCACTCTGCCTCACCGCTGTGCCTTCACAGGGAACTTGGTACACAGTGATCTCGTTGAGGAATATTCTGCTTCTGAGCATTTCTGGCTGTTCCGGTGGACAGCAGAAAAAGGATCAGTTGGGTCCTGGTTCCTTCCCCAGGGGGGCAGGTTCAGTCTGTCCATCTCATGGGCTCCTGAAAATTTCCCTTCTTTAACCATTTTCTCATACAAACTGAATGAACAGTTTATAATTTCTGTAGTTTAATAACGATGGGATTGACTCTCTGAATAGAACCAACCACAAAGACAGTTCCAAGCTTAATAAGCCTGGGCAATGTAAATCTGGGTTCATTTTTCACTTTGGGAAGGAACTTTTAAAGACTCAAACAGCACAGTATCTTTTTTGGATGTGCCCAAGTTATCTTTAAGATATGACCCTAAGTTTTTGGCTTAATTTGGCTTAATACTAAGCCAAGTATTCATAACCCAGGCTTTCAGTTCATTCTGTTTAGCAAAAAGGACATTGCCACCACTTTAAAAAAAAAAATAGTGGTTTGAATGAAATTACTGAGTTAAAAATTCTGTAGTTACAGGAGCTTTCAGTCCAGTTCTCTAAAGACTTAATTCATACTTGAGGATTCAGGGCCCTCCCCTCAGTTTGTTTCCTTTCTCCTCGAGGTATTTCTGTGACTAACAAGCAGATGGAAGTGTGACTTCTCCTTCCATTTTCACTAAAATAGCAAATCCACTTAAAACATAAAATTCAGTACATACCAGGCATAAAACATGCCAGGAAGAGTTTGCATTTCTGCTTCCCTCAATTCAGATTTTAATGTGCTCAATTTCCTTTGACAGTCAAAATTAAGAATGGGTATAAATTGAAATAACCTGGGGTGGAAATGTGTATGAATGTGACAAACTGTGGCATAGGATCCCTAAATGGTTTGAGTTGGGAGACCTTAAAAATCATCCAATTCCACCCCTGCCATGGGCAGGGACACCTTCCACTATCCCAGGCTGCTCCAAGCCCTGTCCAACCTGGCCTGGGACACTTCCAGGGATGGGAAGTGCATATTAAAGTGTAATTAAGTAATTAAGTGTATTTAATTTAAGTGTAATTAAGTGTATATAAACATTCAGTTCAACTCATCAACTCCATAGCAAATAGCATAGAATTTACCATTTTGCTGCCCTGAATTCTTTCCATAAAGAATATTCCTGGTTCATCAAGGATGAACGTTCATCTCGGTGGCACAAGCCCCAGATTCCCTGATCTTAGGCAGAAAAAGTCATTTTCATGTCGAGCACAGAGCAGGGGGATGTCTGTGTTACTCTGTGGATTCAGTCACACCCTCAGCCAGACACAAGCCCTGTGCAAGCTGCAGAAAGAACAACAGGAAATGGCCGGGGGTATTTATAGCAGGATTGTGTTTATCCTGAAGTGATGTTCTGCACAGATTATGATGAAGCTTTTCGTGGGAGAGGACACAGCTTGTGTCAGCTGGAGCTCTGCATGCACTTCACCCCATGTGCTCCTGCCAGGCTCCCTCCTTCCCCTCGGCTCTCCTTTGCCTTTTCCAGCTTTGCTGAGCACCAGGACTCCCCAGCAGCCCCCAGTGCCCTGGGAACTGCTGGGGCTGGCCCAGAACTCGGTTTCTGCAGGTTTGCAAATCCTCCCTGAGATGGCATGAGAGAAAAACAAACCCTCACACTTCAGTGTCCTGAATCTCTGAGAAATGCAGGCCCTGCTACAACCAGACCAAAGTTCTTCTCACATTTTGGATCCTATTAACAAAGAAATTGATGGCATAAAATGCCTTTTCTCAGAACTCTCCAGCACAGATTCCTCCTTTCCTGCAATTCTCTTTAGGGAATAATTTCTGTCCTTTATTTTCAAGTAAAGTATTGAAACACCTCCCCATTTATCCCTTTTTCCAGGGGAGGCATTCAACAAAAAGCAATAATTTTCATGGACAGATCATCTCCACATCGCCAGCCTCACATTTGCCATCTCTCTCTGATTTGAACACGTAAAGAGATATTTTCTAATGTATTCCCGTCATCTAAATTTCCCTGAAGAAGCAAACCCCCCCCCCCCCCCCAATATGGGAGATGAAGTAGATAGTGCAGCAACTTAATATCTCTGTGGGGTAAAGAGCCCTCCACCCTCCCACACAACCTTTGCAAGCACATGTCCATCCCTGCAGAGCAGTTTATCTCAGCCACAGATACGGAATGGGGAACGCTAAAATAATAATGATAAAAAGTGGAACTCAAGCAGCAAAGAACCTGCTATTACTTCATTGTCAGAACAGTTTCTCCTTATCTGAGTCACATCTCCTGAGGTTTGTTCAACTCATGAGCGCTCAGCTCATTTCTCTGTTTACACCCCATGATATCTGAAAACCTTGATTAAAAGCAATCAGAAAAATCCATCATATGACACTGAGGCCGTTTGCAGCCTGTGACAGTTATTAGCAAATGTTAACCTTTCCTTTGAGAAAACAGAAGGAAATCCTGCTTTAATTTAGGCTTTCAAACATCATCTCCCGCTATCTCTGCAGTAAATCAGAGCATCTCCACGAGGCCATTGTTTGCAAATATAATAAGTCCCGGGTTTGTGTGTTTAAAAAACAAACAGCGAGAGCAAAGCATCAGGAAGTGCCTGTGAATGGGAGCTGCAGCTCGGGATGGGCGCATTAATTACTGCAATTGAGCCGATGCCCCGTGAATGCCGTGCGGGGCATTATCAGCGCTATTAGCGCTTCATTAGGGCTGCAGCGAGCAGGAGCAGCTCCCGGGCTCATTTGCATCCTCTTCTGACAGGTGCTGCTCCAGGTGTCCTATTGTCATCCGAATTAACAAACACGCCTCAATCCCTGCTGCTTTCATCGTCTGTGTGAGAGAGGGAAGAATAGAGACCGAACGGGCTGGGGGGGCAGAACAGCGCGTCTGACCTCCTCTCCCCAAAAGAGCTTTGCCGCATTTAATTTTGAAATGATGAGCTCTCACACTGCAGCACCCACCTGTGAGAGAGCTCCAGGCAGGACTAACCTGCCCTGCCCCAGGGCTTCTTCTCCACCCGACAGATCCGTGGGGCTGCGTCTGGTTCAGACCCTGCTCAGATCTCCTCGTTACACCCTTCCTTGTGCATCTCTGACTCCGTAGGTTCTGCCTGACCCTCCCACATCAGTTCATCGCTCACAGACAACAATTAGACCCCTAAAGCCATCCTGCTGTTGGTTTTTATATTTTTATTCAACAAAGATGCTGATGATCATCAGTAGGTTGCACACAGCAAGCCATGAAGGGCTTTGCTTTCCCATCCCGTGCTTTAATTAAACATAATCTTAACTGAACGTGGAATTGTATTTATAACTGGTTTTTCAATTTTTTTAAGGGTATCATTTCAAGCTCTTCCCTGCAATCTTAAGAAACACAATTCTATTAAATAAAAGTTGGTATTCTTATGCCAGTAAAGTCTAATTCAGGCTTTCCAGATGAAAACCAAATACCACAGGAGCTGGCAGCTGCACTGCCATGTCACCCAGCATCCCTCTGTCCATCCTCTGCAGCAGTCGATGGGCCCCACACTGTCCTGTTGCTGGCTCCTGTTCTGGATTCCCTGAGCCTCCCAGGCCATGTGGTGTCCAGATCCCCTCTCTGCTCGTGCACTCACACACTCTGAGTGTTTATGGCGGGCCCATGGTGACAGGGGAGCAGTGGCTGCAGAAGCAGCTCCGACTGTGCTGGCCTCGGTGCCTGATGGCTCCCACCAGCTCCTCACGCTCCTCAGGGCTCCTCTGGCATCAGGGGATGCGTTCCAGCCTTTTCCCGGGGCTGACCTTGGGATAGAGGGCCTTTGGAGAGGTGCAGAAGCTTCACTGAAGCTGCGATATCATTGTCCATATAAAAATACAAGCTCCAGTCTGTCCTCATTTGCTTCACTAAGGTAACAATGGAAGCTTCAGCTGTTTATATGCAAAGAATATTCCTGAATTTCCTAATATTCTGGAAATCCATCCCACCCTGCCTCACTCCACTGAGGTACAACCAGAGGGAGGAAGCCTGGGCTTCATGGCACCTTCCTCAGGTCCTGCACTAACAAATGACCTTGACCTGGTGCGATAATGAGCGCTTCTCTAAAACACACTTATTTATGCCCAGAAGAGCAGGTGAATGACCTTCTCAGAGTACCAGGTCTTCTGTGCTTCAAGTTGCCTGCCTGGCTTACATTTTTATTTAAGCTGGGCATCTTTTAATTTACCTTGTACATGTTTTTATTTATTATCTGCATCTTTTTATTTACAATCTCCATCTTTCTGTTTAGCTTGTGCATCTTTTTATACAACCTGTGCATCTTTTTTATTTGCGTTCTGCATCTTTTGATATAACTTCACCACCTTTTTATTTGCCTCCTGCATCTTTTTGTTTAGCCTGTTCATCTGGCTGATGAAGCTTCAGCCTGTCACACCTGCGCTGAGGGTTTCCACTCCTGCACCACCCCCACACCCAGGCAAGGCTCTGTGCTAGCCCAAAAAGCAAAACTCATTTCAGCTGCATTTTTTTCACCCCTTTGTCTTTTAAGAATCAGCTTGCCACAAATGGCACTCACGAAATGACTGTCCGGGCAGACACAAAGGTGCAGCAGAGGGGGAACGGCCCCGTCAGGTGCTGCAGAAGAGCCCCTGGTTCTATGGAGCATTGAGAGACAAGAGCTGTTTCTTGTTACTGCTGCCTCTCATGGAAATTTGCCTGCCATGTACCCGAGTGTGATCTGGAAGCAGATTTGCACCTGTCCCAGCAGCCCAAAATCAAACAATACCGGCGCCGAGAGAGCCCAGGGCACGGCAAAGGGAGCTGTGCTGCTCTGCTGCTCTCAGCTTCTGGTCAGCACAGCATTAGGGTATGGAGTTTTCATGCTTCCCAGACACCTCACACCTCTCTCTGCCCAGGAAAAGCAGCCCATGGCTCATGTGGCCTTTGCATGTCTGATTGTCAGGGCTGGGAAGAGAAGTGTCTCTGGCAGTGGGCAAGGCTGAGCAGGGAAAGCCACCTCCATCCTAAGGGATTGTGGAGGTGCTGTGGGGTGCACTCCATCCCGAGGGATTGTGGAGGTGCTGTGGGGTGCACTCCATCCCGAGGGATTGTGGAGATGCTGTGGGATGCACTCCCACCCTCCCTGCCCGGGCTGAGGGGCTGGGACAGCACAAGCTCAGAGCAGTGTGTCCCGTGGGGGTCCTGTTAATGCCCTGGCTTAGGCTGCAGGGGCTGCAGAGCACAGACTGTTTCTCAAGTACCAGAACACTTTATGTCCTATAAATAGTTCTTTCCTAGTTTCAAAAGCCCCAGCTCTTGCATCCAGCTGCTTTGAACTGGATTTCAGAGAGATTTTCTGCTGACATTTCAGGCACCTACACATTCTTTATCCACAGCTTATGAAACTCTTTATGGAGATTTGTCACCTCTCAGCTTTACCTCAGCAGAGAATTTCCCATTATTATTTTACAATTAGGAAAATCAAGGCACAGAAACCTCTAATGATTTGCTCCGGGTTTCTGGGTAAGGAGGAGGAATAAGGCCAAGAGGACTCCACTTGCAGAGTTTGATTCTACACAAAGTCAGTCGAGAGTCTTCAAAAGAGGGCCATGTGAGCTGATTGTTATCTGCTGAGCAGAACAGATACCAGCTGAGAGATCTCTCCTCATTATCTTCTCACTAAATAATAGATGTCTGATTAGGATCTCAGATGCTAAGAAAAGTTTGTCATAGATAATGTCAGGTTTCTGAACGTGTTTCTCTTCTAGAAGTATCCTTATCTCCATAACCCTTTAACTAAGTCATACCAGAGGGTGAACATCCAAGGGCAGGTCTTGGACACAGTTCCTGGGGAAATTCCCACCACCTGACTCATGATGAGTAACCTTCAAGTTGCCCCTGTGCTTGTGCTGGGCAAATCCATCCTGGGGATAGCTCCCATTGCAAACAGCTCAAGGAATGGGCAGGCAGGGGATAGGCAGGGAATGATCAGGCCTGCCTGAGAGTTCATTGGCTTCTCAATGCTGCACAAAAAGCCACTGGCAGAGCCAGGAGTGAACCTCAAGTGTCCTGGATCATAAATCCATGTTTTAGACCCTGGAACAGGTGCCCAGAGAAGCTGTGGCTGCCCCTGGATCCCTGGAAGGCTCCAAGGCCAGGTTGGATGTGGGTTGGTTGGAGCACCCTGGGATAGTGGAAGGTGTCCCTGCCCATGGCAGGGGGTGGCACTGGATGGGCTTTAAGGTCTCTCCCAACCCAACACATGCAGGGATTCTGTGAAACAGAAAATTACCATTGCCTGGGACTGATCCGTTTTTTAGCTGTTTGCTTAACTCCACCACTTTAGGCTGCTGTTTGTACAGGGTGAGAGCACAACCACCTTCCTTTAGCCCCCTGGAGCTGATGGCACTCCAGAGCCCTTTGTTTACTCAGGGTATTGCCCATCCATCAGGCCCTGTGTGCACAAACCCTCACAACTCCTGGATCAGATACTGCTGTGTTTGCAGGTACCCCAAACACCTGGGCAGGCTGAGAGGAGCCTGGACAGGACATGAGGCACTGATGGAAAGCGGAGGGAGCCACAGAGTGGTTCTTGTGAGGAAGGAGAGGTTGTGAAAGCAGCACACACCTTGTGGAGGCTCAGCTCAACCAGAGCTGAGCCCTCGGGACTTGAGAGCAGCTGGGGTCATGACCTGGGTAAGGAAGGACCTGGAGGAGAATGATCTGTCAGGACCTGGAGGGATTTCTCTCCACAGCCTGCTCACTTTCTGCTCCTTTGCTACCCAGACCTGTTCCGTACACATTTCCCCTCTGCTGGAGTGCACACACCTTCCACATCCCACATTTCTCAAAGGTTTGCCCAACCACCTGAACTCCCCCAGCCTGGCACAGAACTGCATGTGGTGAGCTAGGGGCTGCTCGCAAGGTGGAGTTTCTGTGGCTTAGGGTTATGCTAATTAATGAGTTCTTTTTTATTTTTGGAAGCCTGCAGCTGTTAGTTTTGAAACGACCGAACCTCAGTCGCATCACAAAAGGGTAAGAAATGGATGGGAGAAAGAGAGAATCAGAGCAGGGCCCTGAGCCTGTTGTGGCTGCTGGGTTTTAAACACATCAAGTTTGGCTTATGCAGGAAGCCAGCTGGTGCTTAGGCCCCGTTGGAATGCTGGCAGTGTGCGGATCCATGGAGCAGCTCCACCGGCACATGCACAGACTCTGCTGCCTCCTTCTCCTCCTCCTCCAAACCTGTGGGGCTTTACACCCTCCCTCCTCCTCTGGAATGGCCTGTGGGCCGTGGGAAAACATTCCTGCTGTTCTCCAAAGCCACATTCCAAATATGTGCAAGACCCCAAAGACTGGGAAGTGCACCCATCTCTCAGGATAGGCAGAAGGCTGTGGGACATTAATGAAGGACAATAAAGGGAACAACCCCTGATGTCACTGTCCGTGTCACTGCAGGACAGGCCTGCACTGAGATCTCTGCTGCTCCTGAACAGAGCCAAAGTCATTTCCAACTTGGAAGAGCATTGCTGCAATGGGACTGAAGCAGGCAGAGGGAAGGGAGGATTTGCTGAGTCCCTCGGATGAGAAGCTGAGCTAGAGAGGGAAGTGCCTGAGCTCCTGCAGTGGCACAGCAGCTGACAGAGCCAGGCTGGGCACTGCTGACACAAAGACTGGAGTCAATTAACAGCGCAGATTTTTCTGATTCACCAGAAGTTAAAAAAACCCAAAAGCATCCCAATCCCGGGATTGCATCAGGAGGGTCCTTCCAGCCAAGCCCTGGGAACAGCATGTGCCACTCCAGTGGTGCTCAGAAAAGGCAAATCCAGATGGGATCAGGTGCAACTGAGGGCTCAGGAATAACCAGGAGAAGGAGGGGGTGACGGGATTCGAAGGGCTTTGTTTATCCCAGCAGAACCAAGAGGGAGGTACAGCAGTGCTCTGTAAATGCACAGGGGACAGGAGTCCAGGGAAGGGAAAGTGCTGCTCAGGCCTGTGGTGCTGGCATGAGAAAGGCGTGAATCAGTCATGAGCAAATGCCAGCCCCAAGGCAGAAGAAAGTGTTCAAACCTCAGAAGGAAGAAGTTACAGAAGTCCTGCTCAATGGGGAGCAGTGGGGGTGGAAAGAAGATCCATCCTTTACAGAAACCTTGGAGATTTTGGGAAAGGAATGACAGCACATGGTCCTGTCTGACAGCAGAGTAGAGCCCAAGAACTGCTCCCACTCTGGAGTTCAAATTAAGAGCCTTAACTTTTCTTCACTGCTCAGGAATTTTGAGGAAGACTCTCCTGTTACACACAGCAGAGACCACGCTGGTCTCCAGGCACTGCTGCAGCACAAATAATTCCTCACACTAACGACCAACCATAATTACATCCTTCCTGCAGCAGAGATGACATAGGAGAAGACCAAAACTGAGGAGCAGAGAGCGAACTGCAAGTTTATTCCATCCATTACTGACCAGCCTGTGTCCTGTGAGGATGAGAACACGTCTGCTCTTGGATGCTGTGGTGCAAATCCAGAGGATTTATCACAAGCGAGCTTTAACTTCAGAGCATTGCTTTCCCTTCTAGAGGGGATGAACTCTGTCCCTTTGTTGGAACCTTTGCCTGCTGCTCTGGGAGTGCAGTGAAGGGGGAGGATTCCTGTGGCTGTGAAGATGGATTTGGGATGCCCTGTGGAAACCAGCAAAGGGAAGAGAGACCACTTTGGCACTGTCATGAAGAAAGAGTCTGTCCTTGGCAGGAGTTGGGGCTCAGGGTTAGAAGAGGATCCACACTTTTCCTACCAAAAAAAAAGGATCACATGGGGCTACATATTGAGTAGTTTTTACACAGCCTTCCACACTCTGCTCACACTCCAGAGGATCATCTCATTGCCAGGGGCAGCACAGGGGAAAGGCCTGGAAGGTGCCATGGCAAAGCCCTGTCCTGCATCTTCTCTGTCCAGGTTTTGTGTGGGTAAGAGCACTTTTCACATGGACCTGCCCATGCTCCTCCTCCCCTTGCTGCACCACAGGCTGCAGGACAAAGCCATGGCCTGGGAGGCTGGGCACAGGGGCAGGGCAGGATAGGGCAGGGTGGGCAGGGCAGGAGCTGGAGCTGTGCCTGAGCCATCACATTTATCTCTTTGGCTTCTGGAGACAGCTCAGATTTCCAGCAAATCCCAGTGTCCTGAGGGAATTCACCACCACTGGGGTAAAATGTGGCACACATAAAACTTGCACACACTTATCTGGTAGAAAAATGGGTTCAGGAGGAATATGTGCAATTCAAAGCACCCCAGACCCTGATCAGATATTCTGTGCTCTTTGTCCCTCGCCTGGGACAATTCCTACTCCTGTCACTGGAGCTGTTACAGACAATTTTGGTAATATTTGCAGGATGATACTGAGAGTCCTGGCTCAACAAATCACCCCAGTGAGTGCTTATTTTAAAGCCTGGTTGGTTCTAACAAAGTCAGATGTATGAGCTTGGAAATATCAGCAGAATATAAATATTTGTGCTGTGGAAAGATATACATGGGCATATTAGATCTAATTAAGGAAGGCTGTTATGACTCGTGTCTTGTGAATTCTGCTTTGGGTGGGGAGTGTCATCAGCAGAAAAACTGTCCCTGCTGCAGCACAGTGGTCCTGGAGGAGCATGGGCTGCCCACACTGGTGTGGGTCCTCAGTGGCCTCAGGGACACCCACAGCAGCTGCTCCAAACAGCTCTCAGGCTTTTGGCATCAATGTGGAACTGATCTGGCCCCTGTGGAGCTTGTGCTGTATCGATCATTTCTGCCTCTGGTGATTTTTCAGGGGTAAAACCATGGAGGGGGTTTAAAATCCACCAACCCCTGGGTGATTCTGACGCCAGCGACTTGTGAACAGAATCCTTGCAGCTCTGACGGTGCCTTGCTGAGTGAGCAGATGCTTCCTGCATTTCATCTCCTGGTTGATTTTTCTTTTTCCCTTTGCCCGCTTGGATTTGGGGCTCTTATTCCATCTATGTCCCTTGACAGGAGCCTCTGGGGACAGCTCCCATAATACAGGGAATTAATCGTAGAGCCACGACTTCTGGTTCCAATCAGGAGCCAGTCCTAAAGGCTGAGCTGCAACACAACCCTCATGGACAAATCCTTGGAATTTAATAGGGCTTAAATCAATGGAGTTTTTATGGAAATTGAATTATATTGTATAGAAATTGTTCCATAAACAGAACACAGCAGAAAAGGCAAAACTTCCTTGATTTTCCCCAGGATTTTCCAGCAGGGATATAATTTTCTGATGCCTTCTGCTAGGCAATCCAAAGTGATTTTATTAAAAATGACATTTTGGACTGTAAAGGTGCATGAGAACACCTCAAAGCAGCACACAGAAACCTGCAGAAAGGCAGTTCTGTAGGGGGGGCACTGATGTTAATCCTTTTCCTTGCTTAAAGTAAGCAGCTCCTGTTGCTTCCTTCCTCTTGGGTGAGCAGGATTCCCTGGAAACTCTGTCTGTGTGTCCCTGGATGTGGTGCAGGAATCCTCTGCTGCCTCAGCCTGGTGTGAGCAGTGCCTTGCTCTGGCCACCCTTCCTTCCCTCCACACCACACACACACACTCAGACATGTACAGGAAAGGACCAAGTCCAGGATCTCCCATCCTGTTCCATACTCTGCCATTCCCGAGTGCTGATGGTTGGAATAAATGAACCTTGGATTTCAGCTGCCTGCCCTGGGCAGGCTGAGGGAGCAAATTCCCTTTGCTTGGGTGGCCAAGGGGCTGCACAGCTCAGTTTCCCTTCTCCTTTCTAATCCTACTCAGCTCCAGTGGTTTAACAAATGGATAAATCTAAGCATGGACCCTTTACACTGATTCCAGCAGGAATTTGCAGATATCCAGGGTCCATTCCTCAGAATTAGGCCCAGGTTTGCACTGAACTCTGCTCTAACATCAACTCCACACTTTTCTAGTGCGTTCTGGTTGTGTTTGAAGGATTTTTACAGGCATCTACTCCATCCTGCTCTGAGCTTGTGTTCCTCTGCCTGAACAGGAGAGCAAGGGATCCTTGTCAGTCAGGTGAACAAGAACTCGGGATTTTTCTGAAGAAAAAGTCTCAGCTGTGAGCTCTGGGGATTATAAAGGGATGGAGCATCTCAACAGAGCAGCTGGGGAAAAAACCCTTTCTCAAAGAAAAGGATCCTCACTGCAGGGCAGAATTTGGATTTTGCATCCATAGTTCTTTGTGGCAGGACTGAAGCAGAGCTGCAGCCCCTCCCAGCTGAGGGAAAAGCAGTGCAAGAAGAGGGCAATTGCCCTTCAGGGTGGTGGTTAGAAAATAATCCCAGCTAAAAGATAATATACAGGGCTGCCACTTCCAGTGTGTGCCAGGGCAGTGCCTGTGCACGTGTGACCTTTTTGGGGACCATTTCTGCCAGTGGCCCGTGCATTTCAGGACACGAACTCCCAGGTTCAAACATCAAAGTTCCCAACAACAGCCTGAGCAAATCACTGAGACCTCAACACCTGATCTTTGCTTTGGCAGGACATTAAAAATCCCCTGTCTCCAGTGACACCACCCTGAGCCTTCGGGTGAAGAGTTTCCCTTTCTGCTTTACTACATTTTAGCTTCTGAAAGCTGCCAGTGGAGGCTGCCCACGGCTCTGGCAGCGGTTTCCTTTCAACAGCACCAATTCTTGCCCCTCTGCAGCTGGTGGAGCACAGCCAGGCAGAGATGGAGAGGGCACTGGAGCTCCAGGCAGAGAAAAAGGCAATGCAAAGGTTGGATGCTAAGAGTGTGTGGAGTCCTAAGGAGATTGGGAACAGGAGCAGTGGAGGAGTTACAGTTTCCTTTGTTCTGTTAAAAGGAAAAAGGAAACACATCAGGAAACCAGACTGTGGAGCACAGGAAGTCTCACTCTGGCTGATAAAAAGGAACTGATGTGAGGTTGGTTCAGATGCAGTTATAAGTCAATCAAGCTTGGAACAACAAGAAGAGATATTCAGAAGAAATGGGAGAGCCAAATTCTGCATTTAGCTGTAAAAAGAGTATTTTAACCTCTCCTAATCTTTTCCTTATCTTTTTTTGAAGAAAAGCTGCTATAAGAAGCCATTCAAATAAGCATTTTCTCATCATATAGAAGTCGGTTTCCTGAACTCACCACACCTTCCCCTGACCCCACCATACCTTACTCCAGTTTCTTTCTTTCACTCATCAACCAACTTAAAACAGTATATTCTTGCTGATTTATCTCTTCCCCTCAGATCAAAACCAGCAGTATTAAGAAGGGTAGTTTTTTTGCTGAATGTGAAATCAGCAGATGGGTAATGAGAGGCTCTGCTGCCCGTTGGGTTATTTTTCAGTGCCTCTGGATGATTGACAAGGATGGTAATGTTCAGTTCCTGGGGGTGCAGCTTTGGCAGGCTGGGTTTAAGGCTTTATAATTTTTTTAAATTGTTTCTTACTCCTTCACAGCCCAGGTGGAGGCCTGGGTTGCTCTATACTGGAAGAACAAGATAAATGCAAATAAAGCAGCAAGCTTATCCATGACATTTCCTCTCCTGAGCTGTGTTTCTTACTGGATTTCAGAGAAAGATCAGGAAAAGAAAGAATGCTTGATTCACATGAAGAACCAGAGCAATTTTCCATACAGCATCCTGAAGAGAAGCAAAGGCTGGGATTTTGCACAACCCCTGAGGGATTCAACCTTCCTCCTGTATTTTCCCTGGTCCTTGTCAGGATGCGATTCCCAAATTTTGCCTTTGGTGCTGTTTGGAGAGGCAGGAGGTTTGCCAGGAGAGCCTGACCTGCAGCAGCCACTGCTGCACCCCTTGGGTTTGGGGCTGTGCCACAGGGCTGAAGGAAAAGCTGCTGGGGGGGAGGAGGGGCATGAGGGAGGCACCGTTTGTGGTAACTTCAGTACCAGAGAAGGTTTCCAGGTGGGTGTTACTGGCTGGGGAGATACACATCAGTAATTATGTGGCCTGGTAATGAGAGGAAGGAAGAAAACAAGCAGAAAATGCATCAACATCTTGAAGGCTTTGATACCTGGAACTCAGCAGAGCGGATCAGGCCCTGTCCTGTCCCACACGTTGCTGTTCATACAAGTTTTAGGGTGATGAGGGCACCCTGACTGCCCGGGTGTCTGAGGCAACACAGCACCCAAGGCTTGGGTCCTCCTTGGAACAGATGACTCCCCAAGGAGGCAGAAACCCACATTCGGAGGTGATATTTTTGTCTGTATTTCACACCCAGCTACAAATGTGCAGCCACAGCCTCGTCTGAAAACATCTGATGGCTCAGAAAGTGTTCTTGGGCCTCACCCGGGGCTGTGTGACAGTCCTCGTGTCACTGAGTGTCCTCAGGCAGCGCTTTTTAGGTGCCAGGGCTTTGTGTGCATTGGGCACCTGTGTTCAGGTGTGGACAGGAGCACAGGAGGCACAGGCAAGGAAACAGAGCTGCTGTCCAATTCCAGTGAGAGATCCAAAGAGAATTTCACATTTCTGGTGGAAATGGGCTTCAAACCAAGCTGTAGAGCTAAGCCTGATGTATTAGAGCTGTTTTTTCTACGTGCACATGCATACCCACCAGGCTTCTGCAGCTTTAGGGGTTCAGCAAACCCACAGATGTTTGAAACCCTGAAGTTAAGGCTCCCTTGGCTCCTGTACCTCTGCTGCTGGTTCATGTTTGCACTGAGGTGGGACACGGGCACTCTCTGTGAGTGCTCAGCTGAACTCAGGCACAACGAGAGATTTTCGTTTCCCAAGGGCAGCTGATGAGGGGCTGTAAAAAACTTCAAACACTGATGGGCTGTGGGGAAAAAAGACTGGGGGATACTCTGTCCTAAGGCTGTACATTCATAGACATGACCCTTTGGAGCAGATGGGAGCTGAACTCAAGAGAAAAAGCCTCCTGTAAGTCCAGGTAGGAGAGACCTGAAGGAAATAAACTCTGCTTCCTGCAGACCTCGCTCTGAAAGCTGTTCCCCAGCATATCTCAGCTCTCAGTGTCATCTAAGAGCTCCCTGCGAGGTGCCACCTGCCCTGTGCTGCTGCTGTTGGTGGCACTGCAAGGAACAATGTCCCACACCCCACAGAGCTCCCTGGGGAAGAAACGCTGCAGGCAGGGACAGAAGCTGCTCCTTCCCCCATCTCACAGAAGGAATAGCCCAGAATTGAAATCAGTAACTAAAATAAAAGCATGAAATCCTCAAGGCATGCGTTGCTACTCCTTCAAGTGACCACATCCTGTGGAGGTGAAGAGAAATTACACCAGGCTCTCAACACCCCTTTAAAGCTTTGGAGCGAAACCCCACGGGCTTCAAATCCAAGCAGTTGCATTGTTTTGTCAGGTAAAGGTTTGCTTCAGAGCAATCATCCCTTTTTGAGCAGGAAAAAATATACTCCAGGCTCAGAAAAGGCTTTCCCAGTGTTTGCTGGTGAGTGGGAGTCAGCACTGAGCACTCTGAGCTGGCAGTGCCCAGCACAACACTGGGGTTGGAAGTTCATGCTAAGCCAGGAGATGCCCCTTTGCACACAGATCTCAAAGGGAAAATGAAGCAGCAGCATCAAAATATCCCCATTATAAAACATTTCTAAATGTTTTTTTTCTGTTCTGTGTTAGAAAGTTATTATGCAATAAAAATATCCTTGAACGGGGATTAGGGTAGGAGGGAATATCAGTGTTCATGGCCTGGAAATTCCAGATGGTTTTGTTCCAAATTGCTTTTGAGGGACAGCAACATGGAAAGTTGTTGTCCCTCAAATCTTTGTGATTTATTTGATATTTTTCCAGCATGGAGATGAGGAGCCTTTCCCCAGGAGTCAATGCCCTTTAGCCAGGAGAGGCCATCCCTCAGGGGCCAAAGCCAGGGCGATTCAAAAAAGCCAAACAGACACTAAAATTGCTCAAAAAGGAAACATTTTCTTAGTCTGACATGCCGATGGCCAAGTTTGAGAGCGAGAGCGAACTCCTCCAGCTCAGAAAAGACAGCGATCGCTCCAAAACCCAGCCCCACCCTTTGCTATGGCAACACCAACACACAAGTCCTCCATGCAAGGACACGGTTGTCCTCCACTAGAATAATGCAAAATCCTCACTGAACGTCCCTCAGAGGGGCTCTCTGATGGCCACGACATCAGGATAAATTTGTTTTCATGGAATGAAGGCAGCAGCCACACAAAATGTTCATTTTCATGAACAGACAGACTCTGGCAAGTGTATTTACTGTAATTATTCTCCACACATAAAGTGGAACTGAAACAATTAAAGCAGTTTGAAACCACACCATTTGTTATTGTGAGGAACACTGTGCATGAGCATCTTGCTGATGATGAGATGTGTCCTTTTCTGATTTAATGTGAGACAATAAAAACCAAGTCCCCCAAACACAATGCAAGTCAGTCAAAGCCGAGTGTTAACCCAGAGAAGATGGGATTCGAATGTTTGGTGGCACAATAAAAATGTTGGTGACTATTTAAAATTAGTGCAAACACCAGAGTCAGAAGTTTCACTGGCTCCCATCGTCATCTGCCAGTGCTGTTCACAGAATATGAACTGAATGTGAAAACAACTCAGGAAGATTTCCTGCACTTTGTCCTCCACGAACCCTGTGAGCATTGCTCCAGAGGGCACTTTCCAAGCCAGCCCGTTCCACTCATGCCTGGTTTTAAACAGATGATTCAGAAAATGCAGCAAAAACCACCACCGACCTCCTCAGCAGGTGATCTGATTCTCTTCAATATAAATAATCCTTTGCGAATAAATAAAAATGTGTTCTAGACCTGGTGCATTGGCTCAGCACTGTCACATGTGAATGATAACTTAAACCCCTGAGTTTGTCCTGTGTTTTCTGTTTATATCCATGGAATTCCCTGCTTGGGTTCAAAGCCTGAGGGCAGCCCAATTCACCCTTGCATGCAATGTCCACAAGGGATTCACATCCACAGGGATCATCCCAATCCCATTTATTCTCCAATCGTGCCCTGCTTCCCCAGCGTGGCTCTGAGCCCTTGGGACAGCTCAAGGCTCTGGTGGATTTATCCCTTCACCCCCAGCTGGGCAGGGATGCAGGTAAATAGTTCCAGATAGGTAAAACCGGCAGCCAGAAAGTCATCAAGACCCTTTTTGGTAAAAAGATGAAGAGGAAAGAGCAAGCCAAGTACTGGAGATTGCAGGGAAAGGGAGAGATTTTCAACGTAGGCTGGACCCAAACTCCTGCATCTGCCAATCTGCAATTAACAGCTTCAGCTCAATTAAAACTATTAGGCTGTGGAATAATTTTGAATAGGTTTGAAAACCAGTCACTTGTCAAGTTTAAATTGCTCAAGAAGAAAACCATTTGGAGTGCACAGCCCCATCCCAAACCTAGCACTTGTCCTTTCCAAGAACAGGAATATTTCTGAGTTTAAGGAGGGAAGCGCCTTTACCCTCGCCGGAACTCAGATTTCATCTGGGCCCGCCCCGTGTTCTTGCTGCAGATGATGAAAGAACCTTTCTCTGTGTTTTTCTTACTCTCCAGTCACTGATGTGCAGCTTTCTGCCATATTTTTCCTGACACAAATGCAGAGCTCCGAGATAAATCAATGCCTGCATTGGAGAGCAGAGCTGAGGACATGATTGCAGTTAAATTGCTTTGCTCTGGATGTGCCCAGGTTTGCTTTGCTGTGCCCTGCGAGTCAGACCCACCCTGCAGCACAGGTTAAATATAGAGCTCAGCACATCAAAAACATTGCAGCATCTCAAGCCACATCCTCTCGTGCTGCCCTTCACCTGCGAGAAGCCAGGCAAGGGCTGGGGGTCCCACCCTTCCCTGCAGCAAATCTCTCAGTGTGAGGGGCTGATACCCCTTGGAACAATCTTTTTTTTTCTGTCCTGCAGGAAGATTTGCAAGAAATCTCAGCTAATCCTTTGGGCACAACGGGAGCACTGATGTCAGTGCATGGCACAGAGAAAGCGTGCATTGCCAGAGGGGACAAACAGGACATGGGGACCTGCAGCAAAGTGCTGCTGATGCTGGGAGGGCTCAGTAAAGGAGCCCAGGAGGAGATCCTGCTGTCTCTGGATCCCGTTTCTCCCAGCCCCAAGAGTCTCATGATTCCTGCACTGGGAGGGCAGTGGGGCTGGGGCAGAGCTGCTGCAGAGCAGTCCCAGAGCAGGCCCAGGCCAGGGCCAGTGACCTGGGATGTGGCCGAGTTCCTCCTTTGGCCACAGCCTCCAACGTGACTGAGCCGAGCTCGGAGTGTCGCAGTTCCTCATCCCCAAACCACAGCCCGGGGGGAGCAGCAGATCTGTGCCGTGGGGAACAGGAGCAGCTCCCAAGGGCTCCAGGAGTTCCGGGGGACATGGGAACGGCCCCGCTGTGCTCAGGGGATGGAGCAAGGGGCTCCTGGCCTGTGCAGAAAAGCAGGTCCAGGTGTGCACTGCAGCAAAGGCACAGATGGGAAATTTCTGCACTTTCACTGCGCAGTATTTAGGGCTCCACAAATCAAAGAAGATTGTGGTGCATTAAACGTATCCTCAATGAGGCCCAGGTTACTTTTGCTACAGATCTGAGGAGGTGGAGGGGAAAACCTGTCCTATTCCAGCTGTACATCCCGAATTTTGTGCTTTCAGCGCTCCTGCTTTCTCCCTTCCTTTCTGACATCCACCCTTTCATTCCCTCTTTCTATCCTCTTTCCATTTTCTCTTCCTGCCCATCTCCTTCCCTCCCCCTTCTTTTGAGACCCTTCCAAACCGTGCACTTGTCACAAGCTGCAATCTAAGGGAGACAGTTTCAGTTCCTGCCTGTTCGCAGCTTCATTCTACCCAGGTCAGCAAAATAAAAAAGAAAAAAAAAAAAAAAAAAAGAAAAAAGAAAAAAAAAAGGAAAGAAGAAAAAAAGAGCACTTTTAAGACGAGCTCCACACCCCACCCAGGCGATAGGCATCTTTCGAAATCCTCCAACCCAAACACACCCACAGCGTCTCTCGCTTCAAGGCTCCTCTGTTCGAGCGGCTTCTGTTCCGCGGTGCTCCCTCGAGAAGAGCCCATCAGAATCGCACAAAAGTCCCCCAAAGCCAGCCCTGCACTGTCTGGGCTTTCAGAAGCACCTCAAGGAGCTTGGAAAGGCTCGGTTTATCTTTCCAGAGGCTGCAGGAGCAGCGGGCTGGCCGGGGCACGGGAGGGGGAACTGCTCTCCGGCCCCACAGCGTCCCCGGTTGCTCAAGGCCACCAGAGGTTGGTTATGTTGGTGGTTTATTTGCCACACTCCGCTTCCCTTTCCCCCAAGCCAGGGTGATGTTTCTCCTCCAACCCGGGGCTTTTTCCCCGCCAAAAAAAGCCGCTGGAGGAAACGCACGGGCGTCCATCGGAGGCAGAGCCCCTCTCCGGCAGGGCGGCCGGGGCAGCGGGGCAGGGGCACTCGCACATCGGGGGCAGCTCCGAGCCAGCCCGGGGGCACGAGCTGTCACTGTCCCCGAGCCGGGCACGGCCCCGGCCCCTCGGCGGCCCCTGCCCGGGGTACGAGCCGGCTGCGACCCCCGGGCAGCGCGGAGGCGACGGCAGAGCCCCGAGACGCGGTGGCGGCGAAAGAGGAGGAGGAGGAGGAGGAGAAGGAGGAGGAGGAGGAGGAGAAAGCCCGGCCGGAGCCTGCCCCCAGCCCCGCGCCCCTTGCCAGAGCCCCCCCGGCCGGCCGGGACCCCCAGCCCCTCCTGCCCCCTTACCTTAATAGTGCCGTCCATCGGGAATAACTTCCAGCCGGGACCAGCAATATTCCACACATTGACCCGGTTTAGCCTGCGACTGAAGCCTCCTGAAGCTTTTTATCCTTCTCTTTCTTTTCGGTCTTCTCGCTGCCCTTCCAGCGGTTTTGTTGCTCTCTCCGTACCCCCTCTCCCCCTCTCTCCCTCCCTCCCTCCTTCTCTCTCTGTCTCTCTCTTTTTTTAACTTCGGTTGTTGCAGCAGAGCGAAAAAGAGACAGTTAACCGGATGAAACGTTTTTTTCTGCTAATTTTGGGAAGTGAAGTCACTCAAGGAGGAAACTTTCGTCTCTCCGCTGGTCCTGCCTTCTTGATGAAAATATATATATTTTACATACAGGATATTTGCTCCATTTAGATAAGAAGGGGCAGAACAATAGCCACCTCTGTCACAGCTCTTGTTTGTCGCTGGGACAGCCCGGCCAGCGCAGACCTTGCCTCGCACCCCAGCCCGCCTTAGCCAGGCTGTGTCATCCCACAGTTTAGTTTAACGTGGGGTTTTGCCATTTTTTTTTTTTCTTCTGGCTGGAGCAGCTTTAGCCTGACTCACCGAATTTCCGTCTCTTCCCACAGATTTTTTTATTAATGCGTTTTCCAGTCACCGGGAAAAATTAAGGGAAGAAAACCGTAAATGCAATTCGGTGGCGGCAGGCGGAGGGAGACAAGAAAAAGTCTGGCGATTAAAACGCGTTTAAAGCATATTTCGAGCCCTCTCCTTCACAGCTCCCAGCACGGAGCGTGAGCCGAGGGGGCAGCCCCTGCCAGGAGCGAGCGGTGAGTGCAATAATGCAGGACAGACAGACGGCTCCAGCAATTAAACACAGACTGCTCACGGAGCTGCGGGCAAGCCGAGGCTCTTGAACACTTTGGCCCCTTCCCCTCAGTCCCACTCGTCTCCCTGCGGGATGGGATGTGGGGCTCGGAAGGGAAAGCACTGAGATGGGTGGTTCTCCATCACTTCTTTCACGTGCCGGGAGTCCTTTACCAACCTGCTCTCACAGTGCGAGCTCTTCGCTGAGATGTTAAACCCCACTCAGAGCGGGGGGACACACCTCCCACTTGATAAAAATGTCAAAACCTCACAATAATCGTCAGAACAGCCGAATTTACCCTTCCGGTGCCGTGTCCTGACGGGCACAGCAAACAAAACCCCTCAGCTAGCAGCCTTTAAACCTCACTTCAGACCTGGCGAACCCCTGACGTGCAATTATTTCTCCCTCTCATTCGAACGGGAGTGAGCAGCCGGAGAAACGCGCGTTTTCCTTTTTCCGGGAAAAGCCGAACCCTTCCCCAGCAGCCGGGGAAAGGACAATCCATACCCGCCTGGCCGGCTCCCCCGCGGCCCCCGCCCCTGCCAAAATAACCAGCGGCGGAGCACATCGTGCAACAGCCGGGGCGCTCTTTCTGCCCCACTTCCACAAACCGGGGGACAGAGCAGAGGGGGGAAAAGGAGGGTGAAGCCGAGAAAGGAAAGTGTCAAGGCGGGAGGACACGCCGGTGGAGATCATTACCTTGTCCAGGGCCAGTTGTGTCCAGGCTTTTTGTTTCCCCCTGTCTTTAGTCCAACCACGGGGAGGAGGGTGAGGGGAACCAAAATTATATCCAAAGTTATCCAGCCCCTGCCTCTGCCCCTTCCAAAAGGGAAATGCAATAATGCCACCAGTGTTTCTACCCGGCTGCGGCAGGGATGCCTTATTAATACTTTATTTCTCCAAGCCCGAAGCTGGCAGGAGAGAGCCGCAGATCCCCCTTGCCCCTCCCTCCCCTCCCACCCCCTCCTCTGAAATTAGCCTCATCAATTCAGCTCCAATTTTTCAGTTCGGATGCAGACACGGGGCTGAACGTGACCAGACCTGGAGGTTTTTGGCTCGCTGCTTGCCAGCGATTGAGGCCGCCTGCAGCCGGGAGGTGAAGGGGGAGCGCAGGGACAGCCCGGCCGCCTCCCCTCGCCCCGCACCCCCGGCCTGCCCCTGTCTGCTCTGCAGTCCCGGGGTCTGCGCCGGGGTCCCCCGAGAGCAGCACATCTGGATGCTGCTAGCGGGGTCAGGTCCCCCCTTGCCTAGGGCCACAAGAACTGGAGTTCAATTAAAAGAAATCACTGTTAACCCTTTGCTTTCCTCGTTCCTCTTGCTTTTCCCTGCCCTCTGTCCCGTCCCCGCCGGCAATGCTCCGGTCTCGCTCCCCCCTCGGCGTTCCCACATGGCAGGAGGCTGCAGCGACCAGAAAAGCGAGAGGTTAAAGAGAAGAGTGAAACGCATCCTTTCAAAACCCAAATGGTTTCCTCTCCAGACAACGCTCTCCAGCAGCCCCGAAAAACAACGCCGGTGGGGGGTGAGGGAGAGAACAGGCTGAGCATCTTAACCGCGAAAGGAAGGGGGAAAAAAATGTTCTGGAAGGAGCCTCTGTCACCCACGGACTTCACAGGGCACTTTGGGTTGACCGACAGTGGGAGAGAGCCGGGGATCCGGGAGCGTCGGGGAGAAACCACCTGAAAACGTGCCCAGCTCACGGGAGAGGAGCCCAACAGCCCCAAAACCCCGAGCCCAACAGCCCGAAATTCCCGGAGCCCAATAGCCCAATCCTCCCGAGCCCACCAGCCCCAGATCCCCCGAGCCCAACAGCCCCAGATCCCCCGAGGCTAACATCTCCAAAGCCCCCGAGCCCAACACCCCAAAGCCCCTTTGCCCAGCTAAGGCACAAACAGATCCGGCCCCCGCCGCGCAGCCCCGGCGCTGCCAAAGACGGGAAGGTGCCAAAAGCCCCCTCTCCATCCCACCAGGAGATATTTTAGGAACCTAACTCTGCATTTTATGGCCAGACGGGCATCGTGACCCGCAAGGGATTGTTTTGCATGTCTGGGGATGACTCGAACGGAGCCTGCTGGGGTCACTTGTGATAGCGGGTCCGTCAGGGACGCTCCGTGCTTTACCTCCCGTGTTTGGTCTAAAACAACATTTGGGAGAATCTGAGAGATAAGGGAATGAGTGAAGGTGTTACACACTCCAACAGACGAGCCGAACAATCTGCTATTTTCCCCCAAAAAACGCACAAGAGAAGCTTTGCTTTATTTTTTTTTCTGCTTTAAAAAAAAAAAAAAAAAAAAAAAAACCTAGCATCCCCCAAACAAAACAAACAAACAAATCAATTTTAAAAAAAATAAAAAACCCAACCAAACAAAGAAAAAAACCCCACCAAAAACCAACCCCAAAGCCACCCCTGAAGTTATGTCAAACTTTTTTGGAAAAGGCTGGAATATTCATGACCTCCGTGCGCCAAGCTCTGAATCATCCTAGGTGGTTGTGCCGCGACTTTGGGTATTTAACTATTATTTAACTGAGTTTTTAACTGTTCTTGAACTGCATTTAACCGAGAAGAAGGGAGCCTAGACAAGGCAGGGGAAAGCCGGGCACGGGGCTGAGCAATGTGCGCCACTCTGGATCTGTTGCTCACCCTTTGGATGCACATGTACGTACAGCAAAGGAATTAGGATCTGTTTAATGTGGTCACCACCAGACATCTGGAAAATCATTTGATCTTGGCAACCACGGAAGGTTTCAAATGCTTACATCGGGACAGGCTGGTAGAAATCAGTTACTCCTAAATTATTATTACTTTTTTTTTTCTCTCACTCCGTTAATGAATGAAACGGAATTGTCGAGCGGCGGTTTTAATTAGCTCAGTATTGATCTCAGGCGCTTGGCACGTCCCCACCTCCTCTCCCTGTCCTCAGGGCTGGGTCCTAGCGGCTGCAGCCCCACACGGAGAAGGTGATCGCCGGCCGCGATCCGAACGAAAGGAATAAGGAGCCATTGGGGGAATGTGGCCTGGAGCTGTTTCGTGCCCAGACCCACAGGAGTTCACCCTCAGTGTAGTTCAGTGCCAGTGCCTCGCAAAACCCCAGCGATTTGGATTTTCTGCCTGTAACCCACACGGGATTACCGGGCACCACTTCATAATCAAACCCGTCCAGTTATTCCCTAGGAATAAACACAATGAAAACCTTCCCGAGCCCCATTGCAGGTTAGAAATATGATTTTCCGAGGATGGGAGAGGGGTTTGGCTTCTGTCACCCTCTCTGACCCCAACAGCATCCGCTGAGCTCTCGTTAAGCCCAGCCCGGAACAGTCGCTGGGATCTAATGCGGTGATCGGGGAGGGGAACCTAAAAAACCCCGAAGTCCACGCCCTGGCTTTGCCGTTAGAAAGTGCCTCATTTCCCACTAATTGTGACCAAGTGTTCCTTTTTTTTTAAACGAGCTTTCAATATACGTGTATTTACATAACTTGCGCCGGGTACATTGTGTGTATGATACACCTAATAATACAATTTCTAGATAACTTGCTATATATTCTATTTTCTCCAAACAATTCCCATAACTCTGTACTTGCAGGGGGCCGGAGTTTATCCCGCTCCAGCCTTCACCGGAGGAAAACTCTCCCCCAACTCCAGTGAAGGTTTCTAATCACCAGCTCTGACTTTCCTCTGGCACCGACGCTGTTGCAGAAAGAAAAACGCGACGTGTTTTGTTTATTTTCTAACCCTACATTCTCGCAAGCAAAAAGTCCAAACTACAGCTCTGGGATTTGATCCCCAGAAACGAATCCCAGTTCTAAACTGAACTGATTTTTGTTCAGAACTAAGCTTTTCAGCTTTCCGCAATAAAAGGGAATCAGGAGAGTGTTCCCGGTGCAGAGCTGAAGGGTCGGGTCCTTCCTCCCTACAGGAACAGCCCAGGAGATTTGGGAACCTGAAGCCGGGAAGCTCTTCCCCGCTAATCGGTACTAGGTAAAACATAACGTCTTAAAAGCGGGGAGGAGAAGATGCAGTAGCTTTGAAGCTGCATCGCAATGAGGGGTGAGGGGGGCAAGCGTGTCCTGGCTGCTTTTATTTGAGTTCCATGTCCCAATAAAACAGCCCCCGCCCGCCCTCCCTCCCTCCCTCCCTCATTCCGCAATTATTGAAAAGCTGAGGCACAAAAAACAAAAATACTGAAGGCCAAAAAAACAGACTGCAGTGCACTAACTCCGAACGTCTGGCCCCTCGCTTGAGGCCATAATTAATTTGAGATTTATTTTTATTGGAGAACCCAGTCTCGTCTGACCTTAGCCAAACAAGACTTCAGCGAGACCCTTGATGCGCTTGAATGGAACAGAATATTTCTCTCTAACTTCTCTTCAGGCGGCCATGCCTGCTTTGAATTTGTTCCTCAGACTTCATATATTTGGAGATTTACAGGAAAGATTTAAAGCATTTTCCCGCCTTAGCATTCACTCTCTCTTTTCTTCCCTTTTTGCTCCCCTTTCCCTCTACACCTCCTCTCCTTCTAAACACAGGTTGGGAGAGCAAAGGGAAGGCTAGAATACAGAATTCCCTGGATCCAGCATATTGAGAGGGGGCGTTTTCCCGTAAACTGGGGAAGAACGGAGCCATTAAAAGGTCGCAGAGCTAGAGAGGGGGGTTGGTTGCTGCTGCCTAAAGACGAAGGTCACTGGAAAAGCTCGTCCCTTGTGCCCGGGAGTCTGGTTTATTTTAGAAAGCTCCAACATGCCACAATTCCCGGAGAAAAACAACTTTTCTCCCACCTCGAGCTAAATTCAAACGGTGTCTTAAAGGTAAGGCGGGGAAGGAACAATGGCAGCCCTTACCCAGGCAGCGCTGGGGCTGAGCACGGGAAAAAGGCAGGACAGGGAAATGGAGAGCGATTTTCTCTTTAGACTGGAGAGGTCGGTGCAAACAGGAATTAAACCCTTAAGCATCGGGTTGTCATAAGGCGTTAATCAACGACTTGCTAAAGTCCGACAATTTAGCAGCGTTTGTGTCCCGAGAAATGAGTGTCAAAAAGGACCAAAAAAAAGAGAAAGAATTTGATGTAGACGTAATCAGTCATCGCGGAGGGTGAGAGTGACGTAGGAGTCACAGCAGCTTCTGCCTCTGAGGCTACTGCAGTTCCCACCTTCTCTGGAGCTGCTGTCCCGTCCTGCCGAGCCCAGGGCAGAGGAACTGGAATCCTTCGGGACGCCAGGAAAGGGGAAAAGGACAAAAAAGAATAGGCAGAACAGGATAAAGCGCTGGAGGATGCGCTCAGTAGGAACATCAGCACCCGGACCGGGGAAAAGCCAGTCCAGGAAGGCTTTGATTTTCCCTTTCCTGCCGGGCTCAGGTTCTCCAGCTGATCCTAGGAACACGGGCAGGTTTTCACCCGTTCCACCCGCGCACCCCTGAGCACCTGCGGGCTGACCCCTACGGATCCCTCTGCATCGCTTTCCCCTCACTCGGTCCGTCAGGCACCAATTCCGCTGCAAAACAAACGAAATCCCGGGACTTTCCTGGCAACCTGTCCTCTGCTCCTGGTCAGCGGCAAAGGGACGTGTCCGTGCCAGGGTTTGGCAGTGCCCGCTCCAAAGAAAACCTCAGTTTTGTCTTAAAAAAAGAATTTACCCCCTCTCTCCTTAGGGCTTCTGTAAACTTTCCAGGCGGAGTGGGAGCCAGAACAAATCCAATATTGTTCCCAGCCACACAGCCCCTTCTCCCTCCATGAATATCCTTCTTTGTGCTGCACCACAAACGTTGTGGCTGCGTTAAACCCGGGCTTAAAGCGAGAACCCCGCACTTGCAGAGGTTCTTCCCGGAGCAAAATCCATCTCCTTGGTCTCCTCCCAAGGGCTGGAGACTGCTTTCCGCAGAAGCTGGTGAAGGGCAGCAGGACTGCTTGGATTGTCATCTCCAGACGTGGAGGGAAAGAGACGAAAAGCGGGGCTGATGCCGGGACAGCCGCACCTCACCCCTCCTCACCGCTCCTCACCGCCCGCTCCTTCCCCTCCTTGGCACGGGCACTTCCCTGGACAGTCTTGCCTCAGGCTGGCAGGGCTGGAACCTGGAGGGGAAGCTGTCCGGAGACTAGAAACTCCGGGAGAAGGGGCTCCAGGAGCAGGGAAGGCGCTCCAGAAGGAAAGGCGCTCCAGGAGAAGGGAAGGGGCTCCAGGAGCAGGGAAGGGGCTTCAGGAGGAGGAAAAGGGCTCCTGGAGATGGGAAGGGGCTCCAGGAAATGGAAGGAGTTCGAGGGGCAGAAAAGGAGCCCCAGGAAAAGGGAAGAGGCTCCAGGAGAAGGAAAAGGGCTCCAGGAGAAAGAAAAGGGTTCCTGGAGGAAGAAAGAGGCTCCAGGAGCAGGAAGGAGCTGCAGGAGCAGGAAAAGGGCTCCAGGAGCAGGAAGGAGATGCAGAAGCAGGAAAAGGCTCCAGGAGCAGGAAAAGGCTCCAGGAGCAGGAAGGAGCTGCAGGAGCAGGAAAAGGGCTCCAGGAGCAGGAAAAGGCTCCAGGAGCAGGAAGGAGCTGCAGGAGCAGGAAAAGGGCTCCAGGAGCAGGAAAAGGGCTCCAGGAGCAGGAAGGAGATGCAGGAGCAGGAAAAGGCTCCAGGAGCAGGAAAAGGCTCCAGGAGCAGGAAGGAGCTGCAGGAGCAGGAAAAGGGCTCCAGGAGCAGGAAGGAGCTGCAGGAGCAGGAAAAGGGCTCCAGGAGCAGGAAAAGGCTCCAGGAGCAGGAAGGAGCTGCAGGAGCAGGAAGGGAGGGAGGCTCAGCCCGGCCCCGGGCTGCCTCGGGGAGGGCAGGGCACGGGAAGCGAAAGCAGAAGCGCTGAGTGTGCGAGGAGGCGATAAAAGGGGACGTGAAGCGTTTGGATGTTGCCCAAGGGCATAAGAGAAGCGCGGGTGGATAATGAACGTCCCGAATTGTTCCTGCGCCACCTTTACACACATCTGAAAGCACGGCCTGGCGGGGCAGGAGGGGAGCGAGGGCTGCTGTGGCCCGGAGGAGCTCGTGGCAATGGGAGTAATTAAAAAATCAGTATTCAGAGGTCATGTTGCTTTGCTTGTGGCCCTAATTCTTTCCATATCCCTCCAGTCAGGATTCCAGAGCTGTCTTCTTTTAAAATTTGATTTCCCAATTATATTCCGTGTTTCATTCTCTAAAGTCAAGTCCTCATGTTTAGATGGGATTAGCACCCTCTGATACACTGTGAATTATTAAGTACTTGCAGATCATTCCATCCCTAATGGTCTGAGGAATAGAAATACTTTAAGAGTTCTGTTGAATAAGCCAGAAAGGATCAAGATTATTTTTTATTTCTGTGAATTCTCAGCCTTCCATTGAGTTAAGGCTCCTTCAAGAGCTGGGTATGAGAGGGAAGGCTGAGCTGTGGGATTGGGTACCACTGTCAGGAGGTTCTATGGGATCGATTTCCCCTGTCAGAAGGGTCTATGGGATTGAGTTCCCCTGTCAGGAGGTTCTTTGGGATGGGGTTCTCGTATCAGGAGGTTCTATGGGATCAGGTTCTCCTATCAGGAGGTTCTATGAGATCAGGTTCCCCTGTCAGAAGGGTCTATGGGATCGAGTTCCCCTGTCAGGAGTCCCATGGGATCTGTTATCAGTGCTTCAGGGGCACCCTCCGTGTTGTGATGTAAATCGAAGTTACAGCACCGAGAAGCTGAACCCCAACCCAAGTGACTCCACATCAAAATCCTTGTTAAACCCAAGCACTTTAGAATGAAAACCTCCCGTGCCTCCTGCCGTTCCCTCACCTCACCTCTCAGTTTGCATTTGGAAAGCCGTGACAAGAACCCCGTGGCCTGAAGGTGCTCGCAGGATATTTGGGGAATTTGTTCCTCCCGGGAATTCCTGTGGAACACCCTGCAGCAGCCCCCCCTGGGCTCCAGCCCACAGAGACGAGGCATTTTCTGTGCAAGACACACAATAAACCTGACGTTGATGCACATTGTGCATCTGCTGGAGAGGATTTGTAGAAGACATCAGTCCTAATCTCACTTTTTCTGGTGGGGGTGGTGTACACATCCCACAAAAGTAACGAGGAAAATACTTCTCTCTCCCATAAGACAAGCAAAAAAGGTTTTGTGGAGAAGGAATGGCATGAAATATAATAATAATAATAATAATAATAATAATAATAATAATAATAATAATAATAATAATAATATAAATAAATAAATAAATAAATAAATAAATAAATAAATAAATAAATAAATAAATAAAAGATGGAAAGAGAGTAATTGGGACTCAGTCATCTACTCTTCAACATTCTTGCTCCCCAGAGCTTGGGAAGCACTCCCAGAGGAGTGTGGGGAAGCAGAGGGAGGGAGGGCAGGGCTGTCTCAGTGTGAGCAGCCCTCGCTCTGCCCCACCCTTTAAAGCTGGGGAAATGCAGCAGTGGAGAGTGGAAGTGCCGTGCTCAGGAGCCCCAAGCTCACTGCATCAGGGATCAGTGGGATGGGATCAGATCTGTACCTAGCTTTCCCACCCTCTGCCTGGAACATCAATCAATCCCAACTCTTCTATGAATAAGTCAGGCACTGTCAGAACCTCTCTGTTGCCTCTGGATGCCTTTGAGTCGCGGGAAACTGCCACCAACCTTGGAGGGAACAGAGACTGACCTCACCTGTGTGTCTAAGGTTCAAACTTCCCTGAATTCCACCACATTCCCACTTTTATGGGCAGCTCTGAATGAGCTGCCCAGGTACCATTTAGTCCCACTGGGACAGAGCTGCCCAACTCAACCCTTTAAGAGTCATTGGGAGAAATTTCCTTGGTCTGCAGAAGATTTTGGATCAGACTTCCATCAAAATCCTGTTGATTTTTTTAAGCACAGGAACAAATCCTTCCCCCAGTGCCATCAGTGTGGAAGAAGCTCTGAAGACAAAATAGCAGAGACAGAATCCTTGCCCAAAATAACATCAGCTGAGGAGGAAGGGCTGCGTTAGAGGCAGAGTCCTGCACCCCACAGCTCATCCCTCCCTCCACACTGGGTGAGCCCTGCCTGAGCAGCTCTTCCTCGTGGATAAAGAACAAAGTTCTGGGAAGAGAGCTGTGCCCCAGGCCTTGGCCTGCACTCCCTGGGGAGCTGCCCTGCCACAGCCATGGACAGGCTCCCCCAGTCCTGCTGCAATGTTCACCTATTCGGGCCTGGGTCTCAGTTCCACTCAATTCCAAAGGAATTTTGCTCCTGACTGGAGCTGTCCTGGATCTGCCTCCCAGCACAAGGCAGTGACAGCACACTATGGATGTCACAGGCCTTCATCTCATCATAACAGAGCATCTCAGAGCATTTCCGCATCCCCTGGCTCCAAAGGAAATCAGTGCCACAGCCATCGGAGGGAATATCTTCCCTCGCTTGAACTGGGGGGGGATTTGCCTTCCCCACACTTGAATTGCAGTTGTTTCCCATGGGATTTCTGTTGCTGCAGAATCTGTACCAGAGCTGCACGAACTTTGTGAGCAAAATTAACTCACCAACATTCCCTGAAACACCGAGATGGGAGTGGGATTTTGGGGGATATCAACCCAATGAGGAATCCTGCCCATTCCTGGTTGGATTTGTTGTAGAAATGTGGAGCAGCTGCACAAGTTCACCCAATGCCACACGACCTGGGATCATCTCAGACTTGAATTTCCATTGCTAATTGTCCCAAACTGAGCCATAACCTCGGGATTATTCACGGGAACAATCCAATGGACCATCCCCAATAAGGTGGATGCATATGAAAATCCCAATTGGGACTGAGGGAAAGGGAGGTGGGGTGGGAAATAGAGACCAAATTCCTGTAATAAATTATTCATTACAAATTATCCACCCAGCTCTAGTTAACACCCTCCTGTGTTTCTTCAGGGACAGGAGAGGCTTGTGGTTTAGATTTTCCCTAAGTGCTGCTGCATGCAGGGTTTGCCTCAAACGTGTAACCCAGATGTCCCAGGCTTGGTTTATTTACATTCTTGGGAGCTGTTGTGAAAAAAACCCTATATGATGTCAAATATAATATAGAGCTCAACTGAGGTATAAAGGGACAAGGCTGTGCCAACCCTGCTTTGGTTCTTGTTTTAATCTTTAAAAAAGAAAGAGGCAGAAGTGGCAAAATACACTGTAAGATCCATTTTTTAAAAAACTTAAAATAAATATATATATGCAAAAAAGTATTTTAAGTGCAAGATCTGGTAACATCAGTTAAAAACCAGAACAAGTGAAGTTAATTTCCCCACTAAATGGCATGGAAGCACTCAAGGAAAACCACCAGGAGCACAGAAAGAAGTCCCAGTGTGACACAGCACTGCCTGGTGTGACAATCCATTGCCTCAGCAACTGAAAGAGATGTTTGACTTTAACTCTTTCAGTGTTTTCCCCCTCTAAATCCGTTCTGAAATGGACCTTTCAGAAACCACACAACTCCACAGATCATCTTGCATTCAGGTGTTGGCATGGAGGAGATAAGAAATGAAATTGAGCTCTGCTTCAGGATTAAAGCGGGGCTGGGAGAAGCAGAAAATTGGAAGGAAATTTAGGGAACTGCTGTGACAGAACTCTAGGGTAGAACCCTAGCAGCACAGCCCCATGGATGTGTTTGTTCCAGAGCAATAAACCTGGACCACCCTGGAATTCAGGACCCCCTGAGTGTAACCAGCTTTGGGATAACTCAGCAAACCCAGCATCCATGCAGGATAAAAGACAATTTTAATGTCTTTAATACATTTTTTTGCCCCTGATGATACAACTTTTCACTCAACCCTGCACATTTGATAAATTTAATATTTCAGTCTCTGACGCCTCTCCCACCGAAGATCAAGGGATTTTTTTCCTGCTAAATTCAGTAAGAAAGGGAATGAAATTTTCAACCAATACAAAGGATTGTGAATTTGGGAGGATTGTAAATTTTGACATTACCTGTTTAAAGATGCTCTCATGTCTTACCTTGACGTAAGACGAAGTGTCTGGTACAGTCTGAAACATCCTTACTTGTTTATTAGATATATTTAAAGGTCCTAAATTTGACCTGAAATAAATAATAAAAAAACTCCAATCAGATATGTGCATATAGAAAACTAAAGGAATAAAGCCTGGATTAAATAATAAGATTGGTAAAAAAATATAGAGAGGAGTGATCAAGAATTTAAGTGTAACTTTTAAAGGACAGAGAAACATATCAGCACAGTGACCAAAGTCAAGTAACAAACTCAGAGAGCAGGGGTTTATTTCTGTTTTTTGATAACAATTTGGGTTTTTTCCCTCCTCCTCAGGAAAAGAACCTTCTTCACCTTCAGCAAGAGCAGAGGGAAATGTTTGACATTTGATTAACTGAATTTCTTAGTCAACAATTAAAAGCCAGCTGAAATACTCGTGTTTTCATGTCGAGCCTAGTTAACCCCATTGACTCGTACCCCAAGGTTTCCCTTGGCTAAACGAGGGGCACTTGCCTTCCCTGACTCATTGAAACCATCCCGAGCCATTAACCTGCCGGCCCCGACTGATTTAAAGAACCTTCCTCACCGACAATAATTGAACCATAAATTAAAAAATATTCCGAATGGAAGCATCGCTGTAAACATGGAAAGAACTCTCAGGGTTGTCAATCCCATTTCTGTTTGGGGTCCTGCTCGGTCTTTATTCCAGTCTCAGGGCACTACATCTGTTTTTCTGTGCTTCTGAGGCTCGCTGAGCTCCTGATGAACAGGGGGAGTTATTTTGCCTCCAACCCCCAAAGTCATCACTGCAGAGATTAACAACGACGGTGAAAAATGTGACGGTGTGTGGGAACACAGATCCGACAAGCGGTATTGTTTGTTCCCTTGCTCGTCTCGGGGTTTTCAGTCCTTCTGGAACGCGCCAGAAAACAATTAACTGAGTGTAATAAGCTAAGCGTAATTAGCGCATCATTAAGAAGCGCAAGCACCCTCACACGCATCCTCAGCCTAAGCGCTGCTGCTCTGTTCCGTTTTCCCGGAGGGAAGGGAGAAGTCAGACATTTCCCCAGGAATTACCGCAGGAAAATGATCCCACAGGGTGAGAGAGATGCGCCAAGAGCCGCGCACGAGCGGCTGACGCTCCGGGAGTGTTGGTTGGGGATTTTTCCAAGCTCTTGAGAAAAAGCCGTGGGGTCCTGTCTGCGCCTTTAGCGCGGTGTGCCCGGGTCTAACCCGAGCCAGCCCCGGGGTAATTACAGAACCGCGTTAACGAAGCTGCCCGGCCGCTGGAGCTGCGCCCCGACCTGCGGAGCTGAGACCCCGCAGAGCCCGGGGACACCCCGGAGCCACCGAAACATCCGCGCAGTAAAGGGAAAGAAAAAAAGAAAAAACAAACAAACAAAAAACCCCACAGCCAAGCAACTGGAAAATAAAAGTTTGCTATCTGCACGTAACCCCACTTTTATTGATTTTTAAAGTATTTATTGCGCGTCCAGCTGGCACGGGAGGGCAAGCGGCTCTAAAGCGGACAATGTGTTTCTGATAAGTACAATTCTTTTTTTCCTGTCGTCCTCCCTCCTAACACATTCCAGTTTCTTTTGCTTCTGAACTTGCGACGGGGGGTGGGGGCAGGCGGAGTGGAGGGACAAGGTAATTTTGCCTCGCCAGTAAATTTTCTGGGGTCAAGGATTCCCATATTGGTTTCCCCCGCTCCCCTCTTTACCCCTGATTAAGGGTCCCCCCCCTCCCATTACCTCCCTGCTGTAATTACGCCTGTGCATGTAAATAAATAAATACATCTGCATATTTTGGAGCCAGTTTTCAAGAGTCTGCAGCGGATTATTGATCAATCGTCTCGCCCTGCCAGCGTCAGCCGCGATATAAAAAGGGCCTCTTAAGCTACTCTTAGAATCGCTTATTCTTATTGCTATGATTGAAAGGACTCACCTTTTAGAGCCTTTCCCCTCAGCCAGTGGCAGAGCAGTTTGTAAAGATCCAGGTTGAGACCAAAACCCCAACTCCCAACCAGCTGTGGCTCCCTGCCCTTGCCGCTGCAGTTTTGCAGGGAGAAGAAAGATTTAAACTTGTTGGATCCAAAGCAGCGCTGAAGTTAAAATTCCCAGCCCATCCAGACAGGCTGCATCAAGCAGGCATTTCCTCAGGGGGCTTCTGTGCTGCTCGCTGCTCCAGGACGTGCTTTGCTTTCCTTTCCCTCGCTTCTCTGCCCTCTACTTTTCATTTGATTTCCGTTTTCCCCCCTTATCAATATTCCAGCTGTTCCCTCAGATTATTCGTTGCCATGGGACATCCTCGCCCCATGAGCCCTCCTGGTGCTATGAGCGACTTTAAACAACACACCCAAAAAAACAAAAAAGAGAAAAAAAAAAAAGAAAAAAAATTCACAACTTAAAAAAAAATATTGTTGAGGAGTCAAGCCGAAAAGAGACGCTGAGTGGAGCTCAAGTGCTACTTTAAATCCCCCTTTTTAAATAAGGAAGTTTCAAATATCCGTTTTAAAATCATCGTTCCTTATTTTGAGGTTTTTTCCCTGACTCTTACCTAGAAAAGAGTTAACCCATTTCCCCCTGCAGCAGGACTGAAAGCATGACGGAGCGCGCTGCAGATGCACACGTCTGGGAAAGAGGGATGGAATCGGCTCCAAACGATTCTTTTGCATCAAGAATTCCGCATTTCTCCCTGCAAGCCGAAGCCTCCAGCTCTTTTTAGCTTTTTCACCAGAGCCTATCAAACAGTAACGCGTTCAGGAGGGAGAGGAAACACATCTTCAATCCAGGGATGGTTTTTCCCCCATCGGAGTCGCGTTCCTGGTGTATTTTGTCAGCTCAGAAGACTTCGCAGACAATATTTTGCACTAACCTGGACAAAAACTTCAAGGGATTTTAATACAACATCAATTTTAAATGTAGCCCTCAGAAGGGTTACCAAAACTATTTGGAAAATGTTCTTCTATTCTCTATTCTCTTTCTGTCCTTCCCGGCTTTGCCCCAAATTCCAACATATTGAAACATTTTTCTCCTTAATAAGAGGAACATATAAAGTGAAGGGGTGAAAGGGCAACCTGGGAGCCGTGCCTTGAGCTCCGCACACAATTTACTCCCTGGTAGACGAGGCGTTTAGCATTCCTCCCAATTTCCAAGGAAAACACACTCAGACCTGGACCCAGAGACCAGGGACCTCGCCACTTTTTAATATAGAAATTCTTTGGATTCTTTGTTGTTGTTATAATTGTTGTTGTTTGTGGCGAGAGAAACCCTTTCCTAAGCGAGGTGAGGGGACGGGGTTTTTAGGGAGAAGCTGCCTTGGGATGGAAGGAAAAGCAAAGCGTCAGGAGGGACTTGTGGAGAGCTCAGGACAGAAGGAATCGGGGGGACAAATAGGAGAAAAAGGGAATCGGAAAAAAAACAAACCCAAACCCTAAAATCAAAAGCAGCGTTGTCATCATTAAAGGCTTTTTAAAAATCGCGTGCTCGGGGTTAAAAATACTCTTTCCAAGCCTTAATCTCATTATTCTGCGGGGATGGGAACAACTCTTTCTGCAGAGCCGAGCCAGCCGGGACCGAGCGGGCTCACGTTTCAAAGCCATCGCTCATTCTTTTCTCACGTTTCCACGTGTGAATTACACAGGACACGGCGCACGGGACGAGCCCCGAGGGCTCCGCTCCTGCCTTCACTGACGCCTCTTCCCGATTTCCTGGCGGGGCAGGGATCCCTCCTGGGCATCTCTGCCCCGTGCCTTTATCCTCTTATTTTCCTTTTATTTTCCTTCACTTTTTAAGCGATCTCAGCCTGGCTGCGGCGGGGACCCCTGAGCACAGCACAATCTGCAATGAAATAACCTTTAAAGGTTGGCGTTAATAGAATTTTGGGATGTAAAGCGCTCCCAAGTTCAGGGGAAATGCCTGCCTCGAATCCTGAGCTGGCTTTGCTGCCCCTTGTAACCAAACCCCACAGCCGAGGGGAGAAACCCATGTGGCCAGTTCCAGCCATCCTGGGAGCTTTACTAGCCCAAAAGAAAATTGCTGGCAAATTGGAAACAGCTGTAGCGGCGGAGACTGCAAAAACCCAACGCAGCCACCCCCCTGCTCTCCTGGGCAGGGAAAGTTGCAGGAGTTTTGTTTACACGAACATCTTGGAGGCAGAGCCCGCATTTCAGGTTTTCCTCCCCAAACCGTGGGTGACTTGTTCGTAAGCAACATTTCAGCATCCATCACGGGCGGTGATTTTTTAAAGATACCAATGAAATCCTTCCCTCGGCTCCCTCCCTGCCACTCCCGCCCGTGTCCCTGTCCCCTTTACGGGGTGCGAGCGACACAAAACCAGCGACTCCAGCCTCACAAAGGGTTTGATCCCAGGGCTCGGGGGACCTGACAAGTGCCGCGTTCCCGTCAGCCTGTCAGACAATTGCGAGAACAAACGGAACGGTGGAAAAGCTCCGAGTCCTGCAAAATGTGCTTTTTTCATGTTTTCTATTTATTAGCGACCTTAAGAGAAAACAGACTCATATGAGTCCCAAATGGAGGCAGGGTATTAAAAGAGGCATGTGAATGCTCCAGCAATTACAGCTGAATTTGATTAAAAACGTCATGAGGGCTGCAAAAGCAAGAGTTACCTGATACACTCACCCCGAGGTTGCTTTAGGATGAATTATAACACAATTCATTTTATTTTAATAGGTCACTATAAGATTAACTGTTTAAGGATGGAGCTGCGCTATAAATGTTTACATCAAACCGGAGAGAAGCAAGCTTTCCTTTTGGGTTGTTTAGAAATAATGTTTATTACATTTTAAAATGCCTCAACATGTTAATTAGGAATGAGGGGGAAGTCTGGGAAGGCAGATGGAGCTCCAGCGCTTGACATGGAACCACACACACACTGCTGTGCTTCAGTTTCCCTTTCCTGGCAGGAAAAAGTGGGGATTTGAAATGGCCATCACCGTTTCCACACGCTGTGGGGAAAACGAGACAAGAAGTTGTTTTGCCCCTGCTCCTCTCCCAGGTTTGGCCCAAAATTTAATGGCACCTCCAAACCTGAGCCCATGGCCAGGGAGAGCAGCCAGAGCTGAGGTGGCAGCTCTGTCTCGGAGAGATCGGCCCCACAAGAGCCAGGTTTGGGTGTGTGGGAGGGAAAGCCTGGAAGATCCATCATGGACCAAGGGCAGTAGCTCACAGCAATGAAGAGCTCCAAACACCTTCCATGTCCTGCTCCCGCTGCAGCCACTGTGACTTTGTGCTCTAAGAGGCAAAAACTTCTTATCTCCCAGACAGGTCCTGGAGGTGGAACAAAACCAGGCTCCTGAATGGCCCTGAACTCCTGGATTCAGGGAAGGAACGGTGAAACACAGCTGCCGTGGAGAAATGTCCATCTGGGTTTGCATCTGCTGTGGGACTTCAGGGATGAGATAAGAGCCCTCTGTGGCTGCAAATTCTGCCTTTTCCCTGTGCTAGGTTGGAGCAGCATCTGATACAGAGATACTTGTGCATATCTGGAGCAGTTAAATTGAATTAAAATTAACCATGTTCCTGAAATTAAATTATTAGTCTGAGAGGAAATCCTCCCTGTTAAGATTTATTTTCATTTTCAATCACTAAGAAGGGTAAATTTAGAATTTTAGCATGAAAGAATTTCTGTCATAAATTACCAGTACAAAAATGTTTCATTCCGAGAACACAGCCCCATTTCAGTGAGAATCTGTTATTTCCTTTCCACTAATTAATTTGATCATTAACGGCACTTTGATGAATTCCACTGAAAATCACCAAACCCACTATAAATATTTTTGGGAAAAACATTTCAGCTTTGCTATATCACTCTCTAGCAGAAAAAACACCTTTGAAATAGAATACGCTTCACCCTAATATTAATGATGGATGTGATCAGTGTATTCAAATAAATAATCATAAATTACTGATAAAATCATTATCACAACACAGGGAAAGTTTTCGTTCCAGAGATAAAATGAGGGCATAGGGAAAAAGGAATTGCTGCCTTTGCTGGATTCTATATTACTCCTGAAAAAGGAATTTTAGGTGAAGGTTCATGTATGACCCAGGAATTTTAATTTCCTTGTTCCCAGTCTGTTTAACGGGAACGAGAACCTTTCTCTTTTCACTGTCTGGATTTGAGGATTTGAGAACATGTCTGGAGTATTTATTTTGATGAGTGTTTATTGTGAAGCTACAAAAAGTAGGAGTTGGTGGTGTTGTTAAAGCCCTGATCATTTACGAAACGTCAGAGTTTCCACTCCCGTTGTTTATAAACATCCCAGGAAATGATTTACTGTCTGAGGGATGTCACAGAACTCCTGTTAAACCAGTTTGGGTTGGGGACTGGTGTGAGCCTTGATTCATGTGGGTTTTTAGGAGTCCTTAGAGAGATCCTCCTGAGGCTGTGTGGGGTGGAGGGTTCCAGGGACATTTCCTGGACAAAGAAAGCTTCACGGACAAAAGGCAGGGAGGGAAGTTTGGGGATGTGGTGGTAAAACCTTAGAGCCCATGACAGTGGGGTGGGCAGAGGTGGGACAGGAATCCCTGTGGCAGGGGATTTAATCCCTGGGGCAGAGGGATTCAATCCCTGTGAGAGAGGTGTTTAATCCCTGGGGCAGAGGGATTCAATCCCTGGGGCAGAGGGATTCAATCCCTGGGGCAGAGGGATTCAATCCCTGTGAGAGAGGGATTCAACCCCTGTGACAGAGGGATTCAATCCCTGTGAGAGAGGGATTCAATCCCTGTGACAGAGGTGTTTAATCCCTGGGGCAGAGGGATTCAATCCCTGGGGCAGAGGGATTCAATCCCTGGGGCAGAGGGATCCAATCCCTGCGGCAGAGGGATTCAATCCCTGTGAGAGAGGGATTCAATCCCTGTGAGAGAGGGATTCAATCCCTGCGGCAGAGGGATCCAATCCCTGGGGCAGAGGGATTCAATCCCTGGGGCAGAGGGATTCAATCCCTGGGGCAGAGGGATTCAATCCCTGGGGCAGAGGGATTCAATCCCTGGGGCAGAGGGATCCAATCCCTGGGGCAGAGGGATCCAATCCCTGGGGCAGAGGGATCCAATCCCTGTGACAGAGGGATTCAATCCCTGTGAGAGAGGGATTCAATCCCTGGGGCAGAGGGATCCAATCCCTGGGGCAGAGGGATCCAATCCCTGCGGCAGAGGGATCCAATCCCTGGGGCAGAGGGATTCAATCCCTGTGTCAGAGGGATTCAATCCCTGCGGCAGAGGCAGCACAGGAATCCCACAATCCCTCACCCCATAGAAACTCTGCTCCTCCTGAGCAGTCTCCAGAGGAGCCTCTGCTCTCCTGGGACCGCTCTGCTGGACATGTGACCCTGGTGACTCCTCTTTTTTCCCAGGATTTTTTAGCCTTCAGAGTCCATTTAGTGACAGAACAGCCATGGGCCACGGTGTCGCACCTTGCAGTGGCACTGGCCATGGCGCCTGGTGACAGCACTGCCACCCGAGGTCCGAGGTCCCTTCACCACAGAGATCCCTGCCCAGCTGCTGCTGACCAGAAAAATAGAAGAAAAGAAGGAAAAGAAATGAAAAGCAAATGTCTTCCTCCAGCAGAGTTTGGCCTCTTCAGAAAAGAGAAGTGGCCATAACCCCAAGTTCACTCATGATTTGCTGTTGCTTTGCTTTTTAGTAAATGTTACATGAAGCACCTCTTCTCGAAGAGATCAAAATACTCCTTTTTTGGGATATAAACCTCAAGGTTGCCCTTGTCTCCAGCACAGCTCTCCCTCCTTGAACAGCCCAGCTCCACAGCTCAAGGCCTTTGCTCACTTGGGTACAGTTTATTTTCTTTTTTTTTTTTTTTTAAAGCAAAACGCTAAATTCTTGTCCTGGTTCTCCCTTGGAGCCTCCCTGGCCAACCTGGACTTGAGGTCTCCAGCTCAGGAGAAAGCAAGCAGCCCCAAAACCCCTCCAGGAGCTCTAAAGGGGCTCCATCTGCTCTGGTCTCCACAGAAAATCAACCAACCAAGTGAATGCATCCATTATTTCTTTCCAGAGATCAATTCCTTGAAACATTTTACTTTGCATTCGATCCACTGTGGATGGCACAGGAGGGGAGCAGGAGGGAAGGGAGCAACAAGAAAGGCAGCTCCACCAAAAGGCCACATAAACAGCTGGATGGGTGAAAATGATTAAAAACCCCAACCCCAGGGTGAATTAAATAAAATAAATTACTAAAGCAGGAGCTTGCTATGATTCCAAGGGTTTGACACAGAAGTGTGTTTCCCATTCCACTCCTCCACCAAGAAGGTTTCTCTTCAAATCAGATGAACCATAAAATAAGGAGGAAATTACGAACAACGCAGAAAAATGGTGTTTTACAGCCCTCCCCACACAGCACTTTCCCTTGCAGAGCTCTGATACCTCGGCCCTTGTCTCCACACTGTCACCAACAGCTTGGGGGGCTCCAGGAAAATGAAAGGGTTCCAGTGCTCGCTGCTGCTGGAGCAGCCTTTCCTCGGGAAGGAGCTTGATGGGGAATAACTGCTCCCAGCTGGAGAGGAGCGAGGGTTTGGGAAACCTCCCTGGTTAATGCTCTGAAGTGAGAGTTTGCTGCATCACGAAACTGCCCCAGGTCAGGGCTTTGCCGTGCACTGACAGAGCCTCCTGGACATCCCGACCGGAATAGGCACAGCAGGCAAGGCTGAGTGCAACTCTGACCGATTGATGGGCCAAAGAAACTGCCTGGGACAAGAAGGAGGTGACGTTGCCTGTGCAAGGAGAGGAGATGGGAGAAATGCAGATTTCATGGAATCATAGAATGGTTTGGGTTGGAAGGGAAATTAGAGATCATCTCATTCCAATCCCCTGCCATGGGCAGGGAATTTTCTACCAGGCTCAGACAGCAAAAGTGTGGAGAGGATGGAGCTGGGATTCAGAGCAGGTTGATAGAGAAAGGTGTGGGGCTGAAAGAGGAATCTGGAGGAAGGGAGAGGGAAGGCTTGGTTTCCTTTTGTGCCAGGGATGGAGAGTACCTCAGGAATACCCTGGCAGGGGTGGAACTGGGTGAGTTTTAAGGTCTCTCCCACCCAAACCATTGCGGGGCTCTGTGAATGCACTCAGAGGTGCCAGGGGCACTCCCTGGGGCACTGCAGAGCTCCACTGGCCTGAGCACACCAATCCTGGGATATTGGGGGTCCCAGCTGGAGCTGGCATGCATCAGGGCTGTGAAACAATGGGAGCAGAGCTAAAGCTGCTGGAGCAAGAGAGGTGTGTAACAGCAGCATCCAAGGCAGGGGCTGGAGCAGTGCGTGAGGAAAACCCCAGCACCCAAGCAGACAGGAATTCTGTTAACTCACAGAGTTCAGACAGTAAAGCCAGCGGTGAACCTGGACAGAGCTGGGCTGGCCGAGGGCTCTGCAGCTGAAGGCTGAGATCAGTGGCACTCTGCCCTCCATAAGGCTGCCTATAAGGTAGCTCAGATGTGAAGGATCTGTCCTAAATTAGAGTTTAAGGTAAAACCAGACCAGCTGCCCCCAAGAACAGAATTTGCAAAAGTTCTCCTGCTTAGAAACAGCCATCAGAGCATGAAAGCTTCCTCCAGTTGGCCTTCCAGAGGAAGAGCACACAACCTCACTTCTCCATTCCCCAGCCAGGCGTAGGACAGTTTTTGGTCTGTAAGAACAACTTGAGCTGCTGTTCTTGGATATAATTAGCTGGGATATTTTTGTGTTTGAAATACATTACAGATGAAGCCCACACGCTTTTCCAGTTACCACCAAGCCCCTTGTGCACATGGGGATAACAGGTGGTTATAAAAATATCCTGGTGCTGATAAAAGTCTCCTGGTGCCCATGTGAGCACATCGTACCTCTTGCTGTGGGCTCTGAGCCACGCTGGGGGCACATGCACAAGGACCAGGTGATCCTTTGGGGCCCAAGGAGCTTCTAGATTTACACAGCACCTTCTAAACACTGAGTGTGATGCCGTGAGCCTTGAGCTGCTGCCAGGCCCAGCACGTGCTCCCAACCCTGCAAAACCCAGGGGCTCATTTCTGTCTATGGATTGAGGAGCTTGAATGTGGGCTGCTCACTGGAAAACACTCCAAGGGCTCAGAGAGATCAGGATGTTTCCCTTCTCCAGGGCAGGCACGGAGCAGTCCAGGCAAATCCCCTCTGCCTGCTGGGGAGCTGCAGTCGTGACACCAAGTCGTGACACTGAGTTGAGTCGTGACACTGAGTCACATCCTCGGGACTCTGGAGGTGTCCGGTTGCTCGCTCTCGCTCAGCTTTGTTGACTCTGCTCCAGTCCCCAGCCCTATTTCCTGGACTTATCTCCCCCAGCAGATTTCCCCTGCTCTCCCTCCCTCCCGTGGCCCGTAAACACTGAAATCTCCTGCCGGCCCAATCTGGGCTCGCAGCTTGGCGGGAGCAGATAGCAGCAGATAAGGCGCCAGGCCACATTGTCTTTTTCCAGCCTGCACCCAGAGTTCACTTTTAAATCTGAAAATTGTTTGCTCAAGGAAAAGGAAATGTGCCTGTGTGTGTTGGGGGGCAGCGGGAGGGGAGGGGAAGGAGGAAGGGAGCTGGTTCAGAGACCAAATTTGGGGCACACGAGAGGGAGGATTGATGGAGATTGATGAGGGAAGTTCAGTGAAGGTCCTGCTGCAGCAGGCCCTTGGAACCCCTGTGCTCCCATTATCCTGCCCTGCTCCCAGACATCAGCCCTTCCCAAGGGGAGGTGGTGTTTCTGCAGCAGCCCTGGGATGAGCATCTCCCTGCAGGCTCCTCAAGGCCAGCTTTGGCTGCAGTGACTCAAGGCTTGTGAAGGACTTCGGGCTGCAGCCACGTGAGGGGAGTTCTGCCAAGTCCCAGAGTGGGGCTTGATCACTAAACCAGTAAAACATCCCAGTGTAAATACACTTACACCCAGTGCTCACACTGGGATGGTGGGAAACCTTTATCCCTGCAATCTGTCATCCTGCATAGATGAAAAGTGCTCTTTATTCCACGTCCCTGCAGTGCTGGGTGACATCTTGTCACTTGTTCACCTCAGCAGAATGAACTCATTTCACTTCCCAGGTCCAGAGCAGGTCAGGACTCAGTGCAGGCTTTGGGAAGCAGAGGAGGGGCTCAGGACTCAGTGCAGGCTTTGGGAAGCAGAGGAGGGGCTCAGGACTCAGTGCAGACTTTGGGAATCACTGGAGGGGTTCGGGACTCAGTGCAGGCTTTGGGAAGCAGAGGAGAAGCTCAGGACTCAGTGCAAGCTTTGGGAAGCGCAGCTGATGCCTGGGAAGCAGAGTGGTTCCTGCTGACAGCACTGCGGTGCTGGGGTGGTTGGAGTGCCCCAAAATGGCTTTTCGCAGGTGCTCTGAGTTGGCTCTGGAGCAGCTGCATCCATGCTGAGGGTATGGATATGATCCTGTGCTGGCAAAGAGCTCAGGGTGGAGGGAAACTGGGCAGCTCCATGGCCTTTATGCAGTGTCCCTGTCCCTCCAGGGACTGTCCCTTCAGCTGTGTCACTGCATCCAACGAGCAGAGATCTCCAGCACAGCTTAGGTCACAGTGACAAAGCTCCCACAGAAGAGAAATTCCAAGGGAGCACATCCAGCAGCCCCAAAATGCTTCTCTCTGACCCGTGCAGTTTCCTTTTGATCTCTGAGGTCCCCAGATATCCCATTTTCCATGGATCAGATAAAGACTCAGGGCCTGAGGCAGCCCAGGGCTGAAGGGAATGATGAAGGAGTTTGTAAGCCCTGCATGGGAAGTTTTGTGTTAATTTATGGATTGATCTCCTGGTGGTGCTGAGGAAAACAAACCCCGCCGCTGTCTCCACTGGGTGCAAAGTTTAGACCTTCTTTTGGGATACATTTGGAGATATAGATATGTATTCCTTTGAGAGTCTGGGACAGAGCAGGGATGCAAACCAACACAGGGAAAGCTGAGGGGCTGATTGTCCTCTCTGGACACACTTCAGATCCAGGCAGCTCTAAGGTGCAGGAAACACCCAATTTTTACACAGCTTTCAGACCAGTTGCCTGTGGTTTGGGAACAAATGAGTTTGTTCCAGAAACTAGAAACAAGGAGAAATTATCATGGAATCAGAGGATCCCATATGTTTTGGGTTGGAAGAGACCCTAAAGGCCCTCTTGTTCCAACCCCTGCCATGGGCAGGGACACCTTCCACACCTCATCCATTATGAGGCCCAAGAAAGCAAAGAAGAAATTGGGCTGTCCACTGGTGCCTTCGTTATCAATGGGCTAGGCATGCCTCATTTGGAAAACTCATTTCCTGGGATCAGAGAGGCTCTGATGGAGCTCCAGGAGCTGGAAGGGGAATGTGAACTGCTGACTGAGCTGGTGAGCAGGGAGTAGCTTCTCGACCTGCAGCAAGATGGATGCCAAGAAAAGTCTGAACCTATGGAAGGTGAGGTGTCCTGGTGGGACTGACAGAACCCTCTGGGTCCAGGGAATGGCTGTGGGGATGGCTGTGGGCATGAAGCCCTGATGTGCCTTGTCCCAGGCAGTTTTTAGGGTCTGCTTCACAGGCCACTCCTGCAGACTGGAGATGAGAGCAGGGCTCCCCTCCCAAATCCCTGCGGGGATAACCGTGCCCAGTGCCATGGCAGCCACAGCTGGCACTGCTGGATGTGGGAATGCTGAGGGCAGTGCTGGGAAAGGACAGAGTGGGCACAGAGCCTCCCTGCTCCGCCCTGCCCCACAGAACCTGGCGCAGGTATCACACGCGGAGAGTGGCTGGAGCATCACCTGGGGTTACTTCAGGAAGGAAGAGCAGCTCAATCCATGGGGATTCTGTGCTCCATCACCTCCTCACACCTCCTCTGGTCTCCCCCAGGAAAATCCTTCACGTTGCTTGTGTTTTCGCAGTGCCACTGAAGGACAAGGGCAATGAGAACAGATGGCAGCTGCAAACTCCCCGGCTTTTATGGCTGAGCAGTCGAAAAATTGCCTCAAAAATTCCAAGGTGGAATTTTGAAGAGCTGGGGTGCTGTTAGAATCCCACTCCGAGTCCCTGGGTGAAGGCAGGTGAGGTCTGCCCGGGTTCCCCTGGGTGGGCCCTCCATGGCAGAGTGGTTTCAGCTCCCGTTGTCCATCCTGGCCATTTCCTGCTCCCGCTCCGACACTTTGATTCATGGAGCCCGGCCACCCGTGACCACCCAGGGAAATGGGAGCTGGGCCCGGCAGCCACGGCCCTGCATTGTCCCCCCAGGGGGAGGAACAGAGGCCATGATAAGATCACTTCATTCCAGCCAGAGCCCGTTTGTCACTGGCCCATTGCCCAGTGATCCCTGTGGGAAGAGCCACCACTGGCCTCGGCACAGTCAGCACCCAAACTGGGGGGAAGAAGGTGACCTCGGAGCCACCTTCCCTTGGCTGGATCCCCACACTCTTCATGGGATTGGGACATCCAGCTCTGCCACAGGCACAAGGAATGGCCCTGTGCTTCAGTTTCCCCATCCCTGCTCATCAGGACCTTTCATATACAAACCCATTGGGAGTTTCCCCTTGTCTGAGGAGCCCTGGGAAGAGCTCCTGTCCAGCCTGGGAGCAGACAGCCTCTCTCCCATTTCCCGTTCATTATCCTCCTATTAAAAAGGAGCTCTCCTCAGGCCCATTTCCCAGTGTTTGGGTTTGGTTTGCTACTGTAATCCTCAGCGATGAGCAGCAGCCAGATGGCAGAGGCAGCCCGAGCCAGCTTTCCAAGGAGCTTTCCAAGGAGCTTTCCAAGTTCCTGGCTAAGACAATGACACAATCGAGGACAAATAAACAGAAACAGAGGAGCACAATGTCAGCAAGAGCAGAGCCCCAGGACGTGGGAGCAGGAGGGGGCCAGCCTGGACTGAGGATCAAAGAGGGGAGGCTGCAGCCTTGCCCTGCTCCTTGCCCATCCCAGCTCTCAGTGGAAGATGCTTCAGGAAAGGGCACCAGGAGTGTCCTGGAGAATGATTGACAGGATTGCATGGCCACGGCTTTCTTTTTAATTCCTTGTTACAGATGTTCTGTGGACAGCAACATGAATAAAACCTGTTTTGCTGTGGGATCGTGTTCCTTGTCCCCTACTCATCCCTTCCTTCTGCTGTGTCCCCCTGATCAGCCAGGGCTGGGTTGGCCCTGCTGAGCCACGCAGAAGGTGTCACATCAGAGCCCTGCCAGCCTTGTCCCTGCTGGGGACTGAGCTGGGGCTCTCCCCTCCACACACCTGTGGATTTTTATAAAATCTGTAGACATTTAATCATGTTTGGGACACCCAGACTTAAGGGTTTGGTTGGAGTCAGTCACAGAGGTGGAGAGGAGTGGGAGTTAAAGCAGATGGATGAGGTTGCTCCAGGTTCCTCTGTCAGGAGCCCAGCTCAGCCTCCCTGTAGCTCTGAAATGCCTCACAAAAGTGTCTGAAATTCAGACTTTCTTCCCAGTGTTTTCAAACTTCAGGTGTCCATGTTTGATAGCTGCCAAATGCTTATATTTTTATTTCCACCCTGAGAACCATTTGGTTTAAAAAATCTCTTGAAGTCAAACAGCACAACAGCTCAGGATTTAGGTAGTTTGATTGTGTCAAATATTTTTTAATTATTTTTATTTTTATTTTTATGATTCCCTACCACCTTTCATATTTTTCTTTTCTTCCTATCTGGAATAGTTAAAGCTTCAAAACCACTGATGACTCAGAAAGTGCATTTTTTGCCCTGTTTGGTGGAGTTGCCTGTCCTGGGCCCATTGCTGTTCCCTGTCCTGTTCCCACTGGGATGTGGCTGGAGCAGGACACGTGCAGGTGTCAGGCAGCAGGGAACTCTGGGTTTGGGGCTGGGAGCTCAGAGACGATGGCACTGCTGCCATAAATACAATCATTTACCAAATGGAGTTTGTTCCTGAGGCATCCCCAGTGCCACAGGGCTTGGAAGAGTTGGGATGAGAGATGAGGATTGGTGGGGGCTGAGCCTCAGGCAGGGCAGGTCAGGGACAGGGGCAGGGGCAGGGGCAGGGACAGGGGCAGGGGCAGGGGCAGGGACAGGGGCAGGGACAGGGGCAGGGACAGGGCAGGGGCTGGGGCAGGGACAGGGACAGGGCAGGGGCTGGGGCAGGGACAGGGGCAGGGACAGGGACAGGGGCAGGGGCAGGGGCAGGGGCTGGGGCAGGGGCAGGGGCAGGGGTAGGGACAGGGACAGGGCAGTGTGGGAGTCCTGCCCAGGCTCTGTCTCCTGGCAATTCTGGAATACAGCCCTGATGTCACCCAGGGTGGGGATTTGCATCCATCAGCAGCAGATTTGTCCCGGGCAGCACCACAGGGGTTGGCCCTCTCCCAGACTGACGGGTCTTTGAGGGAAACCATCACCTCCTGCTCCACACCTCTCTCTTTCCATTCCCCCAGGGCTGTGCCCCAGGTTTTGCCCTGGAATGGAATCAAATCCCTGAGGGTTTGCTGTGGTGTTTCTGGAAGCTCTTGGCGTGCTCTGTGTGTCTCCTGATCACTTGAGAAAGCCTTCCCTGGAAAGCTCCGTCCCCAACAGCTCCTCGGCCTTCCTCTGGGCAAACAGCCACCTCCCAGCACCTGGAGGAGGGTGAGTTATTCCTGTTCCTTTTCCTGCTGTGGGAGTCACAGCCAGACCTTCCCTCCTGCGGGAGGCTGGGCACAGGCTGAGGCAGGAACAGGTGCCACCCCTGCCATGGGCACAGCCCTGAGCAGGGCCCTGCCTGCCGTGAGGGTGGCTGTGTGGCTGGGAAGGGCTCCTGACACCCTAAAATCCTCTGTGCAGGGTGCTGTGGCTGCTGGCCCATTTGGAAAGGGGTGCTCTTGGAGCCTTGGATTCCTCACTCCCCATCTGCCCCAGGAGAGCAGGCACAGCTTCAGAGCTGAGCTGAGCTCAGTGCGTGCACCACTGAAACTGCAACGCTTTGGGGAAAAGGTGTGTCCCCTCCACTCCAGTGCTACCTCAAATATATAAAATTCTCAGATTTCCCAGCATAACGGGGATCACAGCTCTTTGCCTTTTAGGTTTCCCCTTCCCTTTATGCCCTCTAAATTCAGATATCCTGCCAAGAGACATGCTGAGAATATGCTGAGATATGCTGAGAATGATCCCAGCTCCAGAGATGTTCCTGTCCCTGACAGGGGCACAACCAGTTCCCCTATAACCACATTGTTCTTCATATTGACAGAAATTCATGGCAACTCCAAGCAGGATTCTGCACTTGGGGATGTGTGGAAATACTGGGAAATACCTTCAGTGAGGCCAGGAACTGAGGCTGATCCCTGCTTCAGTCACTCCTGCTCTCGCTCATTGTTCACAGGAATGATTTCCAGTCTTTGGAGATCATTCAGTGCATCCCCAAACTGCCAAGGAGAGATGCACATCATGGCATTTTCCACTTGTCTGGGCAGCACCACATGGGCCTGGCTGGAGCTGAGCAGACTTGGCAGGAAGGAGAAGGATGCTGAGCCTCCCACATCGGGCAGAGACAGGACCTGAGCATTGCAACTCTAATGTTCCTTGTTTATTTTACCTAACCCCTCACTCCAGAGGAATCCAGTGGTGCACAGGGCAGAGTTCAGACCTGGGCAGAATGGCAAGGAAATCGGGTTTGTTAGTGCAGAGAAATCTCTCTGCATTTCTGCCTGGGCTTTTTCAAATCTCTATGGATGAATGAGCAGATCAGGCTCCAGAGGGGCTGGAGGGAAGGCTCAGAGGGTAATATCTGTGTTTAATCTGGAGGCAGCTCTGCTGTCACCTTTCCATTGCCCCATGAGGTCACCTGTGAGCCCATGGCTCCCGCTGGCTCTGGCTGCTGGGACACTCTGCCCATCCCGGGGGTGTTCCTGGGCACCACCAGCTCCTGCTCTCCCCGGGAGAGCTGCTGGAAAGCCAGAGCCTGTCACCAAAGCAGAGCTCCACCTCTGCCAAGCGATTCCTTTCTCCTGACTGCAGCCATTCAAGGGACATGCAGACATTTACGATGTCCAGCCTATGGCTGTGGTGGCCGGGAGGTGAGTGTCCTGCTGTCCCCTGGCTCCACTCCAGGGATCCCTGCTCCCAGCCAGGGCTGGGATGGGGTCCTGCTCCTGGGACAGCTGCTCTGAGCATGGTCACAGGGCTGGGTTTAAATCCCTGCTGCAGCAGAGCTCAGCCCAGGCAAGACAAACCATCTCCTTCCCTGCCCCCAGTGCCACACACAGGGCCCAGAGAGCAGAGCCAACATTCCCTGGGCTGGGAACATCAGGCAAGAGGACCCAAGCCCTTCAAAGACTTCGAGTCTTTTCCAACACGAATTATTCCATGTATCCATGAGTCTGTGACCCAATCCCAATGGCAGCTGTGGTTCCTGGGCTCTCTTTAACCAGCCACATGCCCTGATGTGAGAAATGGAAGCAGAATCAGGCCTGTGATGTGGTCAGGGATGCTGAGAGATCACAGAGTCATGGGCTGGGTTGGGTTTAATGTCCTGGGACCTGTCACTGGCTGGCAGTCAGGCTGGGGAAAAGATGGGCGTTTTCACCTGCATTTACACCTGGAGGGCTCTGGGGCTGATCTTAAATCAAGGGCTTTGAACCAGTGCAGGAGGTGGGCTGGGGGTGAGGCTGAGAATGAGTGAGCCCCACTTCAATAGGGCTGAGGTCACCCAGGGGAGAAAACCAGATCAGGGTGTCCCCACAGGGGAGCACACCAGCCCAGGGTGTCCCCACGGGGGAGGACACCAGCCCAGGATGTCCCCACGGAGGAGGACACCAGCCCAGGGTGTCCCCACGGAGGAGGACACCAGCCCAGGGTGTCCCCACAGGGGAGGACACCAGCCCAGGGTGTCCCCACGGGGGAGGACACCAGCCCAGGATGTCCCCACGGAGGAGGACACCAGCCCAGGGTGTCCCCACGGAGGAGGACACCAGCCCAGGGTGTCCCCACAGGGGAGGACACCAGCCCAGGGTGTCCCCACGGAGGAGGACACCAGCCCAGGGTGTCCCCATGGAGGAGGACACCAGCCCAGGGTGTCCCCATGGAGGAGGACACCAGCCCAGGGTGTCCCCATGGAGGAGGACACCAGCCCAGGGTGTCCCCACAGGGCACTGGTGTAACCCAGTGAGTTTCCCTTTCTGGGGCCGTGTCCTGCTGCCTCTGGAATGAGATTTGCCCTTTTTAGGGTTGCCAAGGCAGCGGTGTTTCCGGGCGGGCTCGGGGATATCCCACAGTGTTGTCCTGTGCTCAGAGCATCCTGGACCATCCCAGCAGGACCCAGGGCTTGGCTGGACATTCCTGGCTTCCATCCATCATGGGTGATCCTGGGCGAGGTTTGGGCCAGGAGCCACTGAGGCCGTGCCGTGCTCTGCTCCCTGTCCCAAATGCCATTTCCCTGGAGCAGCAGGGCTGAGCACAGGGCGGGTTTGCACTTTGGGATGAGCCTGCAGGAGAGCATGAGGACACTTCCTCACCCCCAGGGACGCTGTAAATCCAGAGCCAATTATGTCATGTGCAGATGGAAGGGGCCCTGAGTGTCCATCTGAGCCTCCCAGGCAGCAGGAGGGACATGATCTCCACGGGGTCACCCTCTGGAGTGTCCCAATCCCCCTGGATTCCACAGCCCACTCAAAGGGCTGCCAGTGCTTTCCCCAGGAGCAGGGGAAAGCTCCTGGGGAAAGTGTCACTCACCCCTGAGCTGTCACTGTGCCTCAAGGCTTTCCTGGGAAGCTCCACCACATCCCATCAGACAGATCCTGCACCCCGCAGGATCCATGGATGTGCCTCTTTTCCCTTTTTCTTCCCGTTATTTTTTGTTGTTGTTTGCTTTGTTGGTCTGAGCAGATGTTCTGCACATCTGGCCATGGCATGTTTGCTCTGCAGGCTCGTCTGTGCAGCGTTGGTGACACAGCAGCAGGGAAAGGAGCGGGAATGCCTCTGCACATCTCCTGCTGAGGTTTGGGGGCACCCTGTGCCTGGGGGGGGGCTGGCAGCACATCGCAGTTAAACTGGGCAGCCCCCAGGATTCCCAGTGCCAGGCAGCCTGGGCTTGGGCTGTGGAGGTGAATAATCAGTGGGGTTAGGGCTGAGCTCTGCTCTGTGACCTGGGGAAAGTGTCTCTCCAACTTGCTTCCAGCTCTGGCTGGAAGGTTTCCTTGAGGAAAAGTGATGATGAAACGCTCCCTTATTTTCTGAGTGCAAAGACTTCACAGCCTCAACTGCAGAACGGAAATATTATCAGGAAACTACAAATAATAATAATTTTTAGTTCCTTAAAGAAAAGAGAGAACTTGCTTTCTAACCAAATTAAATTAGTGGCATAAGGTAAAATATTTGGTTTTCCACTCTGGAGCAGAGAAGTCCATTTTATGTGAGTGTGTGTGGAAAAGAGTTCCATTTCTGAGCATCCCTGTGTGTCACAGGTGAGCCGACGCTGTCAGCTCCAGCTGAGGGTTTGGACTGCTGGCCCGTGGCAAGCAGGAAAGGAATTATTCCACAGCTCCATTTCACAGCTCTCTTTTATGGAGACAGCACTGTTTGGAAGCAGTGTCTGCCTCCCTGAATATTCCCTGATAAAGCTGTGGCTCACTGTGGCAGAAGTGAAACAGGAAATTTATCCAACACCTCTGTGGAGCCGTAGAAAGCACAGTGCTGGAACACTGGGAAGTGTAAAAATCATGGTGAGGTACAAAAAGTCCTTGGCCTGGGCTTCGGGCTGTGAAAATTGAGTTCCTTGCTGACATCAATCCCGATTTGCTGCAGTGAGGTGAGGAATTTTGTGATTGCAAAGGCAAATTCCCAAGCAAAATTGTCCTCCTGTGCTGTGGTCTGGGTAATAAAGCTCCAAACCAGCTGGCTGCTCTGCCTGCCCTCAAAGAAAATGGGAATTTGGGTTTTTCGTATATTATCCATCATCTCCAATTATCTGCCTCGCCCCTCTGGGTGGGAAAGGAGATCCATGAAGTGAGGAAAAAAAGGGAGAGGAATACATTTATTTATAGAAGAAAATATTTACAGAAACAGAGGTGTTAATTCTCCCATCTCCTGTCTCCAGGGGAATGGACAGAAAAGGGGACCAGGACTGCTGGATCTCATCTGAGAGCTTTTGGGGGATGCCGGGGGTGTTCTCCAGCTCACTGAGCCCTGTGGATGGCGCTGTTACAGAGTCACTGAGGAATCGCGGAGCCCCCGAGGGTTCAGCTGCTGTGGGCAGGGTCCTGCACCCCCTGTCCCCCACGGCTCAGCCCTGGGCAGAAGGGATGAGCTGTGAGGGCCCACATGGGCTTTGGGATGTTTGAGGATTAGGGGAATTACCCAAGGCTTGCAGGGGGCTGCTGGTGAACGAGGGGGGTCAGCAGGTTATCAGCATGAGGGAGAAGCTCTATTTCTTCCATCTCTTTGCACAGGAGAAAAAAAGCTCATCTGAGCTGGAAAAGCCCCACCAGCTGCTCCTCCTCGGTGGCACTCTCAGGTTTAGGGACGTGCAGGAGTTTTGTGTCCCAGGGCAGGGACTCCTAAAGGAGAAGTGGGCCCACAAAGTCACCCTTCTCCAGCTGGGACCTGCTGGAGGGCTCGGGGGAACAGGTGGGGCAGGAACAGAACTGAAAGAGAGGTGGGAGCTCCCCAGGGCTGCCTGGGATAACTGATACAAGAAAATGGGGAACTGCTTAGTTTGGCCCTCTCTGTTTGGGGAAGTGAGAGGGAAAACTCCCACTGCAAATGCCTGTGGATGCTGAGGGAGAGATCCCGAGAGGCACACGTGCACAGCTCAGGAGGAGGAGGAGGTTTCCTTTGAGCATGGCAGGAGGCAGCCCCAGCACAGCTGGAGGAGCTGCGGTCCTCCCAGGCTCAGGGTGCCCTTCCCTGCCTCCAGGAGCCCCGGGATGTGCCCTACAGCAGGGGAGCAACGCCTTGGGCACCACCGGGGAGCTGCAGAGCTGCTGAGCTGCTGAGCTGCTGAGCCTGCAGCCCAGACTGCCACCATTGCCACCTCCCATGGAGACACTTTTCCTTCACCTTTCATGGAGATGCTTTTCTTCCACCTCTCATGAAGATGTTTTCCTCCATTTCCCAAAAAGATGCTTTTCCTCCACCTCCCATGGGGACACTTTCCTCCACCTCCCATGGAGAGGCTTTCCTCCACCTCTCATGGAGATGCTTTCCTCCATCTCCCATGGAGATGTTTCCTCCATTTCCCATAAAGATGCTTTTCCTCCACCTCCAATGAAGTTGCTTTACCTCCCATGGAAATGCCTTCCTCCACCTTCCCCATCCTGGCCCCCTCTCCATGAGGAGGCAGAGTGGCTCTCTGACATCCCGGGGGGAGCTGGAGGAGCAGGGGGCACTCAGGGGATCCTCCCGGAGCTGTGCTCCCGCCGCCCGGCTCCCAGCGCAGGAACTCTCTGAAATGCTGGCATCTTGCGGCAGCTGGGGAAAACAACATTTCTGCTGCTGCTTTGAGAAATCCTGTGTTGTTGCAGACCCCGATGGATGGGGAGAGAATTCTGGTGAGCAAAGAGAGAAATTGGGTGCATTTGTAAGGGGATAAGAGGGGATGTGGAAGTCCTGCTCCTCCCACTCCCCTATTCCTGCAGCAGCGCTGTCCCTCTCAAAGGATGTGGTTATCAAACAACGAACTTCCCAGATGATCCTCATTCTTCCTCCATGCCCTGCCTGTGGTCTCTGGGCTGGGAGGTTGTGTCAATCAGCCGAGGAACTGAGACCACATGAGACATTTTCCCTCATGCTGGAGATCTCCCTCATCTGATTTTGGAAGATCTGAGAGAGCTGAGATTTGATGGCAGCTCTGTCCCTGCCAGCCAGTGCCAGATAGGGGTGAAAAATGTCTGTGGGTTTGGCTCAAATCTCCAACTCTTTTTGCCAGATGGACTCTCAACGAAGCTCAGCTGCAGTGCTAGGAATCCTCATCTAGCAAGGTTAGGGTGGTTTAATCCATTGAAACAAGGGAGTTCCCACAGTTAGCTTCAGGTGGATTCATCCAGGTGCTCGGTGGGTGCTAAATCCCCTCCCTCAGAGCCCTCCTGGACACACAAATTCTTATCTCAGAGCATTAAATCACCGAGAGCGACTCCCACCGTCCCTCCCTCCTGCTCCTGTGCTGCTCCTGGCGTGGAGACATTCTGGGATGCTCCACAGCTCCTGTGGCCCTCTCTGCTCTGAAAAATGTCTGGGGGACCTGGAACCCTTTAATAAAACAGGAAACGTCAAATATTCCAGGGATATAAATAACCCGGGAGAAGCGGGCTATGAGAACATCTGGTTCTGCACACTCGCGGATAGTCTGATGGCACCGGGACAGGAACTGGGATAACTCCCAGCTTTGTCCATGGCAGGACACTTTGGGTGTCAGCAGGGCCCTCTGAGTCTGGGCAAGCACAGTCCTTGTCAGCTCCCATGGGAATCCAGGATTAAGGATGAGCCCAGGCAGTAGCACAGGGAGGGAACACATGTCCCACCTCCAAGGCGAGTCCCACTTGTCATCAGCTCTTCCAAATCCTTTTCCTGCTCCCCGGTGCTGCCTGTCCTGTCCAGGTGAAGGCTCAGCCAGCTGAGCCATGCCAGGGGCTGTCCCACTCCAGGGCTGAGGGATGTGAACTCAGAAACCATGGAGAGGACGAGGCAGACTCGGGTGTCCCCATCTGTCCCGATAACCAGTGGGGCTGCGAGCGGCAGCTCTTCCCTGCTCCTCCAGGGGGTGGGAACGAGACCAAGGGAGCCATGGATTCAGAGGGATTGGGGGAGTCTTGGGGATGTATTCTCCAGAACTCCTGCTGCTCTGGCAGCCCATGGGGGCTGGAAGGACCAGGGTGGCTGAAGGCTCCCAGGGAGGATTTCTTGTGTGCATTGGCAAAACGTGCTGGGCTTTTTCTGGGAAAAACAACCAACTTCTAAGGAATGTGCTGAGGAAATGTTTTCACAGCCACAATGGGCTTTGGAAGATGATGCTTGTAGAGAAAAGACCAACTTTAGATGCATCAACTGCAACATTGGAAAGAACAGACACTCCTGGGGGCAAATCCCTCTTCAGTGAGTGCTTTGTGCTTTTATTTGATGGGGGAGGCAGCCTGGGAGTCATTCTTTACCCTGAGAGGCTTCTGACATGTAAGCCCAGCTCTAAATCCCTTCCTCCTTTATTAGAAATAACCATTGGCACAAGCTGCCACGGGAAGTGATGGATTCTCCATCTCTTGAAGTCTTTAAATCAGGACCGGATGCCTTTTTGGAAGAGATGTGGAGCCAGGCAGGAATGCTCGGGCTCAGTGCAGGAATAAGGGGATGGACTCATCTGGCCTGCGTTAGACGGGAAGTCAGCCTGGATAATCTATGGTCCTCTCTGGCTCTGAGATCTGTGGAAGTTCAGATCTGCAGCCAAAGTGGGGGGACCCTCACGTGTCTTTGACAGAGCAGCGCCCTGGGGTGCTGGAAAGCTCTGAACTGCCTGCAAAGCTTCCAGCGCCTGCAGATTTATCCTCCCTGGGACCTGAAGTGCTGCCATTCCCAGGAAATTATCTCTCCTCTGGACTTTGGATGGGGAGAAAAGCTCAGAGGGCCAGTGGGGTCATGCCCATGAAGGGAGGCTCTGATCCCACATTTTCAGCCCTGCAGTGGTTTGAACTCGGAGCAGAGGGAGCCATTGCCAAGCTTTGTCCATTCTACCCTCAAACCTCCAAACCTTCCCAGCTTCCTGCCCCCGGGTTGGGCACTCAAGCATTGCCAAAGCTCTCTGCCATCCATCCCCTCCCCAGCTTTTCGTCATTTGGAGGTGCGTTTCCTTCACTCTCTCATGCCAAGCAAACTCACAATAATTAAACTGGAGCTAATTACAGCATCAGGGGAAGCTGGTGCAAACCCCCCAGCCCCGCAGCAGAACGGCCAAAAGGAGCAGAGCTCAGATATATTTTTGGCTCTTTCCAGCTCTCGGGAGATGGATATGGAAAACAAGCCAGGAAAGCCAGCAGGGAGGGAATCCACTGAGCTCAAAATGAAGATGAAAAGCTCAACCCAGATCTGTTAACCGTGACTTTGTGCTCCAGGTCTTGCACAGGTGAAGTGAAAAGCACAGAGACCAAAATTTGGGAGTTTGAGAGATTTAACCCTTGAGCGTGTTTGCCAGGATTTTATAGGAAAACAGCACCTCACTTGTGACTTCTGCCTCCCCAAAGGAGGAAAGGGAAGAGAAAAGTAGTCTTTATTCAGCCTTGAGCCTGCCTGCACCTGCCGGATCTTGTGATCTCAGTGAGAGGAAGGTGTTTCGTGCTGCCCTTGGCCAGGCTCGCTTATCCCTGCCCTTCCCAGGGACCCTGCTCCAGCCCTATATCCCTGCCCTTCCCAGGGACCCTGCTCCAGCCCTGTATCCCTGCCCTTCCCAGGGACCCTGCTCCAGCCGTATATCCTTTCCCTTCCCGGGGAGCAGAGCTCCAGCCCTATATCCTTTCCCTTCCCGGGGAGCAGAGCTCCAGCCCTATATCCTTTCCCTTCCCGGGGAGCAGAGCTCCAGCCCTATATCCTTTCCCTTCCCGGGGAGCAGAGCTCCAGCCCTATATCCTTTCCCTTCCCGGGGAGCCGAGCTCAGCCCTGTATCCCTGCCCTTCCCAGGGACCCTGCTCCAGCCCCGGGCTGCAGTGCGGCCGGACGGCAGCAGGCGGCTCCCAGGGATGCTGCTGCCTGCAGGCTTAAAACAACCCTAGAAACACACGGAAGTGGAGTGTTGCTTCAGAGAAAGGCAAAATGTGAAGTCTAGGCATACATTTAGCCCGGGGGGGGGGGGGGGGGGGGGGCAGGAAAATACAGCAAAAAGTAACGAGAGCTGCAGGAAATGGGTGAGAGTGATGAGATGCACCCGGAGCTCTCCCGGCTTTGCTGCAGCTCTGAGGCTTTTCTTGTAGGATTAAGTCTTTTAAGTGAAGTCGGCAGTTTAAAACTGTCTTAAAGAGCTCAGATCCACCTGAACCTCCCAAACAAGCTGCTCCATCAGCGGAGAAATGCCTCTACATTTCCTCCGCTTTTTCATTTAATTTAAACAAAACCATAACGGTGTAACCCAAGCGCTTATGCTGATGGATGAGAGCTTGGAAGTGGCACTGACGGAGTACTGAGAGCGAGGGGAAGGGAGAGAGGGTGAAATGTTTGCTTTCATTACCCAGGCAGAGAGAGAGGAAGAAAGAGGGAAGGAAGGAATGGTGCGGAAGGAAGGAATGGTGCGGAAGGAAGGAAGGAAGGAAGGAAGGAAGGAAGGAAGGAAGGAAGAAAGAAAGAAAGAAAGAAAGAAAGAAAGAAAGAAAGAAAGAAAGAAAGAAAGAAAGAAAGAAAGAAAGAAAGAAAGAAAGAAAGAAAGAAAGAAAGAAAGAAAGAAAGAAAGAAAGAAAGAAAGAAAGAAAGAAAGAAAGAAAGAAAGAAAGAGAAAAAGAAAGATGGATGCCTTCTGATATTTAGGTGTAGGAATGGAGGAGCTTTGCTGTAATACCGACGAGGATTTTATTTGCTTTTGCTTTGAGTTGGAAAATGGGCTTTTAATGCAATTTCAACAGCTCTCAGCAATGTGTGTTTTCGCTGTAGGGGGAGCACTGGCAGTGCCCTGCACTGAGCCTGGGCGGGTTTGCTGAGCTCAGGGGACTCAGGGGTGACTCTGCCAAGCAATGGGTGACGCTGGGCAAATCCCCCCTTTCCTTGTGCTCCGGTTTCCAGCTGAATAATGAGGATAACAAAATCCATAAGGCAGCCCCTGGCTTGTGCTGGGGATGAGAAACGCTGCAGAAATGGGTCTTTGTCCTGTGCTGTCGCCATGGATTCTGCTGTGCATGGATGCCTTGTATGGACCTGGCCAAGGCATGTTCCAAGCCAGGCTGGGTGGGGCTGGGAGCAGCCTGGGACAGTGGAAGGTGTCCCTGCCCGTGGCAGGGGTGGAATGAGATGGGCTCTGAGGTCCCTCCCAGCCCAAACCCTTCTGGGACTGATCCCTCGATGTGCTGGGATGCTCCGGCACCGCTCCCTGGACGTTCCTGCCCGGGCACTGCTGGTTTGGGAGCCGGACTATTGATCTTCCCCTGCAGATCAGCTCCCGAAAGTAATTCCCTCCTTTCCTACGAACGGGTGAGAGCACTTCCCTGCCCTACAGATGTGCCGCGGAGATAAACAGCCCGAAGGCGCTGAGCTTCTCCAAACGCTGCGAGGGGGACGAAAATAACCCCGCAGGGCAGGATAAAACCCCACCTGGGTGCTCCGGGCCGGGAACACAAACCTCACGGCAGCACAGGGATTTTCGCCAAAGCCGGGATTGGCTCGGGCACAATAAATTTCTTTTGTCGGAGGTGCGCGGAGCCTCCTTGTCTCACCCCGGGGAACTCGGGGAGCAGGGAGGGAAGGCTGGATCGCCTTCGGGAGGCGTCCTTGTGCTTCCCGACGCGCTCGGGAGGCGCGGCAGGGACGCGACGATCGCTGCTGGCCCGGGCAAGCCTCCCTCTGCCGCTCTGGGGAGGCGCTGCCGCCGCGAATTCGAATAAAGGAGCGCTTCTAATGGGGAACGACAAAGGTCTGGGGCTTGGAAGAGGCACACCCAGCTTTTGGGATGCCAAAATGGGAGCAAGCTCTGGGCTGCGGAGCTGCCAATAACTGCACTGAGGACCGGAGCTCGGGGAATGTGGGGTCACCCCGAGACCAGCGGGGTCTGACGTGGGCAGGGGTCCCTCAAAGGATACTCCTTCCTCGTTGGGATGGAGGCTGCGGTCATGTCCGCTCCCCGTGGGGGAATTTGCAGGGCTCTCGGTCGCTGTGGCTGTCCCAGCAGTGCCCTCTCCTCACCTGAATCCCGGCCTCCCAGCACGGGGAATACCTGCTCTGAGTGCAAGTGGGAGTTCCTGAGCACAACTGAAGGAAAAATAAAAGTAATTTGGAGAAAGTTTAAGTCTTAGCCCCAAATGCCCTCACTTCTTTCCCCAGGGCCGCATTCCCTCTTTGCACCCTCTTCCCCAGCCTGGGAAGCAGCTCTGGCAGTGCTTGCTCTGTGCTTGATCCTTACAAATCTGTGATTTTTTTCAGCAAGATCATGGAATCCCAGAATGGTTTGGATGGGAAGGGACCTTAAATCTCATCCCATTCCACCCCTGCCCTGGGCAGGGACACGTTCCACTGTCCCAGGCTGCTCCAAAGCCTGTCCAACTTGGCCTTGGACACTTCCAGGGATCCAGGAGCAGCCACAGCTTCCCTGGGCACATGTGCCAGGGCTTCCCCACCCTCACAGAGAAGAATTTCCTCCTAATTCCCAATCTAAACCTCCCCTCTCTCCATGTCAGGATCACTGTAGCAGCACCCAGACGATGCTGGGGGGACACGGCTCTGGTTGAGCTCTCCTCTCGATGAGAACCGGTGGGATTGTCACCACTGAGGCAGAGTGAAAGCAGGGCCTCAGCACTGGCTCCTCGTTATTAAATTCCTTCTGATTCTCGGCAGTGTCCCAAGGCCTGCAAAGGGCTGCGTCCATCATACAATAAAATAACAGCCATCATAATTAATAAACTCTAATGGGAATGCACAGAAGCCAGAGCGCAGGTGAATGTCAGGGGCACAGGAGACTTTTAACATCCCCAGAACTTGCCTTTCACTGCATCAACACCAAATGCACCACAAGAATTTTCATAGAATCCTGGAATGGTTTGGGTGGGAAGGGACCTTAAATCCCATCTCATTCCACCCTGCCATGGGCAGAGACACCTCCCACTGTCCCAGGCTGCTCCAAGCCCTGTCCAGCCTGGCCTTAGGCACTGCCAGGGATCCAGGGGCAGCCACAGCTTCTCTGGCCACCTGTGCCAAGGCCTCAGCACCCTCCCAGGGAACAATTCCTTCCCAATATCCCATCCATCCCTGCTCTATGGCAGTGGGAAGCCATTCCCTGTGTCCTGTCCCTCCATCCCTTGTCCCAATCCCTCTCCAGCTCTCCTAGAGTCCCTTCAGGCACTACAAGGGGTTCTGAGGTCTCCCTGGAGCCTTTTCTTTCCCAGGCTGAACAATCCCAATTCTCTCAGCCTCTCCTTGCAGGAAAATAATCTCCATGTTCCTGGCCAGTCCCTTCCATTGCATCCCCATCCAAACAGGGCAGCTGAGAGTCCCAGGGCTGCTGTGCTGGCACCATCCAGTGCCAGGTTAGCTGGAATGGGGCAGGTCCTGCTGTGGTGCCTGGCTGTCCCCTCCTTTCCTTCCAAGCCCATCCAGGAGCACCGCTGGCCTCAGCGTGAGCATGGCCAGAGGAGGTGAGGAGGATGGGAGGGTTGATGGCCACTGGGACTGCGAGAAAAGGGACAATCAGGCCACTGGAAATAACCCCAATGCACAGAGTGTTATTGCAGCCGTGCCGGGTGAGGCCAGGGCTGTGTCTCTGGAGAGGAGTGCTGGCTGCCAGCAAAACTCCTCTTAATAACAATTAATGGCACCTAATTACTCTTTCTTTTGTCTTTTATTTAGCAACGGGGCTCAGCCCAGGAAGCCCCGGCTTCCACCGTCGGAGTGTTTTGACTCTGGACTGCAAAGGGCTCATTTCTTGCACAAACATGACCAGGAAGGTCCCCAAGCTCCTGCTGGTCCCCTCCTCCCCTCCGTGTTCCCCCAGGGTGTCACAGGGACACATCCTGCACCATCAGCACCAGCTCCACTGCGCTGTGTTTTGCCATGGCCTGAGATGAAAAAATTCCGTGTCCAGATCCCTTTTTCTTGGAGTTCTGTGTCTGTCCCAGAGAAGGAAGCCCCAGCTCAGAGGTGTGGGGAGGAACAGTTCTGTTAACCGGTTCTGTCCAGCAGCTTCACTCTTGGCTCCTACTGGGAGCCAGAGATGAGAGCAGGAGAAAAGGGCCTGATCCACCCCTGTTATCCTCCCCGAGCTCCAAGAGCCACAGCACTGGCATTTCCTGACCCAAAGGTCATTTCTTTAGTAGCCCTGGGTGGATTTTTCTGCCTTGAATTTCATGAGCTGGTTCCTGATGCCGTGTCAGCCTTTCATCCCTCCTGGCACTTTCCAGTGGCATCTGTTTTGTTGTCCCCCTGGGGTGGACAAACGGCCTCCAGGGTGGGATCCAGCAGGATCCAGCCCCCACAGCATCACTGTGGATCAGGGATGAAGGACTGGGAGCATCTCCATGGGGGCAAAGGTCCGCGAGGATCTATTTTAACTGCTTGGAAAGAGCAGCCCTAGGCTGAGCATCAGTGGGGCTGGCACAAGCAGGAAGAGGTGTCTGGGATGTAGAAATGGGGTTTTTTGGGAAATAGTGAGGGATAACCACAAGCCACTCCATGCTGAAGGAAAAGGCTGCAGGGACTCCCTGTGCCCAGCAAAGTGCATGGGAAAGGGGGCAAGAAGTTCTGCTCCCAGGGACTGGGCACGAAGCCGTGTTTGGGGAGGGTGGGAGGCAGAATGGGGATGAAAATGGGGCCAAACTCTGCCCTGGAGCTGAGGGCAGGACAGTGACCCCTCCTCTGCCATGGAGAGGGCCCAGGAGGGGACCCAGGCAGGGCAGCGGCCACACGAGCAGGCAGGAAGAGGCAGCTAAAATAAGCAGAGGGGTGGAAAAGGGAGGAGAGAGTGTCAGGGAGATAACAGAAAGGTTAGAGAGGAAAGGCAGAGGAAGTGAGCTGAAAACAGCCTGAATGTCATGGAAGGGTGAAGCTGCGCCTCCCGCCCAGTGCCGTGAGCAGCCCAGCCCTGTCGTGATGCTCGGGGCTGCGTCAGACACACCGAAATGTGCCCTCTGCCCTCCCGGGGGCACCTGGAAATCATCCGCGCTGTCCCCTGCGCTGCCGGGGCAGGCTGCAGGCAGGGGCACCGCCTGTGCCGGGCACGCTGCTCCTCTCCCGAGGGAATGCCTGCTTATTCCCTCCAGAGGATGGGCAAAGTGCCGCTGGCATTTGGGAGCGAGTCCCAAATTAACGATTGGCTTCAATCCGTTCTACGTGGGATGGTTTTAGTTTCCACGGCTCATGCCGGTGTGGGAACAGGGCCGCTGCAAACTTTGCTGCTGCTTCCACCTGATCGTGAGCCAGTGAAACCCTCGGGGAGGATTTTGTGTTTCCAAATGCAGAGCGAGCTCAGGGCTCAGCCCCCAGGTGCCATTACCTCATGGCTGTTTGCTCGGGCTGGGAATAACCCGACAGCATTTGGACTCCAAGCCCTGCCAGACACCTTTTCCCTGGCTGCGATCCCGGCGGCAGCACCCCGGCCCCGGATGGGGGATGGGGGAGGGAGGATGGAGGAGGGAGGGTGGGAGATGGGGGATGGAGGATGGAGGGTGGAAGATGCTCTTTGGCCCCCACGCTTTACTCCCATTTCCTGGCTGCCAGTCTTGATTTAACTCCTCGGGCTCTACATCACGACACGGCCGGGGGGGATGAGTGCCGTGGGCTCGGAGCGGGGCTGGAGCTGCAGCAGCTGGAGCCGGAGGAAGGGGAGAGGAGCGGGAGATAAAGCCCCCTCCCCAGCAAGGCTGTGCTGCAGCTGATAAGAGCCCTGACGGGCTGTAATGGGAGCCCTGGCTGGCTGCTTCCTCACAAAGTAATGACTCAGGGATAATGTTCACATCCTCCGAACGGCGAGGGAGCTAAAAATACAGCCAGGAAAATGAGAATGAGCGAGCGAGCATGAATGAGAGCGTGAGTGAGAAATGCACTGGGGAAAAGAGAGAGGAAGCATGAATGAAAGAGCCTGGGAGAGAGAGAGAGGGAGAGAGAGTGAAAACAGCCGGAGCCGTCCAAGTGTCGAAGCTGCAAAGCTTTGCCTGCAATCAGCGCTCTGGCAGAGGCAGCCTGCAGGAATGTAAACCCAGCTCGGGAATTCGCCTCTGCAGGCAACACTCCTGGCATCACCTCCCGAGGGCAGGGGCACCGGACACCCACTCCGACCCGGGGGATATCCACGGGACCCCCTGATCCTACCCATGCCCCATTTCCAGGGTGTCCTTGAACACACCAGGACGTGCTTGTGTCCACGCACAGACCCAAACTCATGAGCACTTCTCCCACGGATCCTGTGCAGCCTCCCTGGGACCAGGGATGTGCCTCTGCCCTCGGTGTGGCCCTCACCAGGGTGGGGTGCGCCTGGGAGCCCCACTGCTCCCCCAGCCGATTCTCCATCCATTTCTGTGGTTTTCCCCAATATTGCTGCAAGTCCCTGCCCTCCTCCTGTGCAAGCCCCAGCACCTGCACACACCCCCGAGCTCATTCTGGAAAGACAAATTATTTCACCCCCTGCCGCTGCCCTCTCATCTCACAGACGGTCCCTCGCAGCTGAAATGTGTTTTACAGATTTATCCCAGTGCTGCAGTCCCACCACAGCCTCCCTGGCACTGGGCACTTGCCCCTATCCCTTATAGCTCCCCTTCTGCAGGGCCAGGGTGGATAAAGGGTCTTTGGGGTTTGGAGACCCCCTTTGCCTGGAGGAGAAGGTGTATTCCAGGGCAGGATGGTAAGAAGTGGTTTTGGGTGCTTGGGAAGTGCCTGAAATGCTCTTTTCTCTCTGGCTTTGGTGGGATTGAGAGGAATCTCCTGGGGAAAGCAAAGCCGCTTCCATGCAGACTGAGGAGTTCAGTCGCAGAGAGGTTTTTCCACCAAAATGCCAATTTCTGGTGTCTCACCTCCCTCAGCATCCCGAGGGCTGGGGCAGGGGAGTGGCTGCTCCTGCCTGCAGTGCCTGGAGAGGGCTGGCAGGGAATGATCCCCCACACACCCCATCTCCAGGCACATCCCATCTCCAGGCACATCCCATCCCCCAGGATGTGCTGGAGCCTTGTTCCAATTATTTCCTCCTGGGGATCCGGCTGATCTGACACAGGCCCTTGCCTGCCACTTCCCTGCTCCTGGGTTTTGTTCTGAGCTTCTTGTGTCCCAGGTTTCCTCGGATGGGCTGGGCTGGGCTGGCAGAAGGATGCCGGCGGGATGCTGCTGGATGGGGCTGGGAGCAGGGAGTGTGCACTGCCCAAGGGCTGTTGGACATGCATTGATTGTGTTTGATACATCCTTGGGAACAGCTCTGCAGCGTTGCAGACGCTGAGATGGTTAAAAAGAAGTTCATGGCTGATGGGAATGTGTTGCCATCCTGGCCCCAGGTGCTCTTACAGGGGCTTTGTGGCAGAGCCCCTCATGCCAAGAACCAAATGTGATAAGAAACCCCAAGGGATAGGATGGGCTCTGCCACCATCTGATTGGGATTTACCTAAAGGGAGCAAATCCAGCGCAGCCTGTGCAAAATCCATTAAAAAAGCGCCATTTTTGCACACCCACACTCCAGCCCGCACAGGAATAGGGACGCAGGCTCCTAAGCAATTCATTTAGGAAGTAAACGGAATGGGATTGCTGGCTCCTGAACCATATGGTTCCTATAGGCAGTGCAGGGCTCTGCCACCAGGAAATCGTTCCCGGCCGCTGTCTGGGTGCTGGGTGCCCGTGGGTCACGGAGGGACGAGCACAGCCGGGTTCATCCCAGCCGATCTTAGATGGGAAGCGAGATTAGGTCCTTCTCCGTCATCGCTGCCGGCCCGGCGCTCCTCACAAAGGCCCCGGGGCTGAGCCTGGTGCTGATCCAAGCAGCCAATTTTAGAGCCCGCTCTCCGCAGACAATCTCCGATTGTTTGGGCTGGTTTGAAGCTTTTCCCAGCCGCGCCGTCATCACATCCTGTGACTTGGCAGGAAAGGCCTCTGTGCACAGACCCTGCTGCCAAAGAGCCTGTGAGGTGTGACAGCGTGGGCTGCACGTCCCCCCGTAGGCTGCATGTCCCCTCCATGGGCTGCACATCCCCCCAAGGGCTGCATGTCCCCTCCATGGGCTGCATGTCCCCTCCATGGGCTGCACGTCCCCCCATGGGCTGCATGTCCCCCCACGGGCTGCATGTCCCCCCATGGGTTGCATGTCCCCCCATGGGTTGCATGTCCCCCCAAGGGCTGCATGTCCCCCATGGGTTGCATGTCCCCCCATGGGTTGCATGTCCCCCCATGGGTTGCATGTCCCCCCACGGGCTGCACATCCCCCCACGGGCTGCACATCCCCCCACGGGCTGCATGTCCCCCCACAGGCTGCACGTCCCCCCAAGGGCTGCATGTCCATCTGTGGGCTGCACATCCCCTCCATGGACTGCATGTCCTTCTATGGACTGCATGTCCCCCTGTGGGCCGCACGTCCCCCCACAGGCTGCATGTCCCTCATGGGCAGAATGTCCCTCTGTGGGCTGCATGTTCCCTCCATGGGCTGCATGTCCCTCCACGGGTTGCATGTCACCTCCATGGGCTTCATGTCCCCCTGGGGAAGGGACTCTGTGGTCTCTGTGGAGCAGGCAAAAGCAGGGAAAGGCAGGGACGAGCAGGGAAGGGCAGGGAAGGGCAGGGAAGAGGAGGGAAAGGCAGGGAAGGGCAGGGAAGAGGAGGGAAAGGCAGGGAAGGGCAGGGAAGGGCAGGGAAGGGCAGAGAAGAGCAGGGAAGGGCAGAGAAGAGCAGGGAAGGGCAGGGAAGGGCAGGGAAGAGCAGGGAAGGGCAGGGAAGAGCAGGGAAGAGCAGGGAAGGGCAGGGAAGAGCAGGGAAGAGCAGGGAAGAGGAGGGAAAGGCAGGGAAGGGCAGGGAAGGGCAGGGAAGGGCAGAGAAGAGCAGGGAAGGGCAAGGAAGGGCAGGGAAGGGCAGGGAAGGGCAGGGAAGAGCAGGGAAGAGCAGGGAAGGGCAGGGAAGAGCAGGGAAGAGCAGGGAAGGGCAGGGAAGAGCAGGGAAGGGCAGGTTTCTCCAGGCAGGGAATGGCCGAAGGCTGGCAGGGGACCAAGCACAGATGTGGCAGCTCAGGGCCACCTGCCCTGGTGTCAGGGACGCTGCAGGTGGGGGGACGTATCTGCAGCTGTGGGACACCCCGAGGAGCTCGGCTGAACCATGGGATGCTGGAAGGAGCAGGGAATTTTCTCCTGGGCTGGGGAAAAGCCATTACAACCGAGCACAATTCCTCCTTCTTTCTCTGTTAAATAACCTTGTTTTTCCTCCTCCACGACCTCCCGGTGCACCCCCGGCCCCGCTGCAGCCCCTTCCCAGCCCCCCTTCACCCGGGCAGATCCAGCCCTGCCCGTGGCTGTTCCCTCCAGCTGTCAGCAGGTCTGCCAGCTCCCTCTCGCAATGGGAGGCGGCCAAAGCAAGCAGAGATACCTGAACCTGCCATCCACCCACTCCTTGTCTGGACTCAAGATGTTTCAAAGTTCCCCCCTTTCTATTTCTATCCTCATTGTCATCCTCCTTTGAGAGGAAGGTCTATTATTCCCCTCCTCCTTTTCTCTCTACAAAAATGGGACATTGTTTCTTCTTTCTTTGATTTAAAAGCCAAAAACAGTTATAGGAAACTGTTCAGCAGATGTTTTACAGTATGAACCTAGAGGAAAAAAAATAAAGAAAAAATAAAAGCTCTCGGATTTTGCTGGAGGAGCTAAATTTAGCCTAATGCTTCCTCCCATTCAGGGTTTGTGTTGGCATAGGCAAGGCGTAGGTTTGAGCACTTTGATTGTAGTATTTATTTTATTTCTCCCATTTGCTGCATCCGTGAAAAGCTGGAGTTAATGAAGCTCATTGAGGGAGGAGGTGAATCCAGCCTCAGCTGGGTTTCAGTGAGGTCCCTTTCAGCCCACAGGATGGGTTTGAAACAAAATAATTCCTCACCCTATTTCCATTGGGACAAGCAAGGCTGTGCCCATGTCCATGGCAGTGCCCGGGGGGGCCAAATGAGATAAAACTCCAGCTGAGGCTGATGAAGTCTCAGGGGGAGATTTGCAGGCACTGAAGGAGCTGACTCTGGGAGCCCCAGTTCCTCTCAGTGTGCTGGAAATGGCCCTCACTGATTTCTGGAAACAGCTTCAATCAGCACAGCCAGAACTCATCCCACAAACCTTCCCCAGGCTGGGCTCCTGCTGACTTCAAAAGCCCCAGGACAGTGCCAGCTGAGTCCTTCTGGATAAGGACAAGGACAATGTCCCCAGTGGGTGTGCTGCTCCTGCCATGAGGAGCAACGGGACAAACCTCGGCTCTGCACCCGGAGCTGGGGCTGGGGTGGGAAACAAAGCAGCCACCTGCTCCCTGCAGGGCTTGGAAAGGCTGGCCAAGGATGGCATTTCCCCCTGGGAAATCCACTTCTGCCACCCATGGCCACCACCATCCCCAGTGCTTGCAGGGCCACTCGACATGGCAGATCCAGGTGGAAAAATGGAGGAAAATCACACTTGGATCTCTCCCAAGGGACTGAGAGGAAGCTAATGCTGTGTTCTTACTGCCTGGTGAAGGTTGGCATGTTTGCCACCTGGGAAAAGCCTTGGGAGCGGCAGTGACAGCCCAGTGACGCTGCTCCACGGCTCCCTCCGTTGCCCTTCCCGTGAGCCAGGCTTCCCTTCTCACCCACCCACAGCCTGAGCCAAAATTCCCTATCCTGCTGCAGGGCATCCAGCTGGAGCTGCCAGCTGTGCCTGGCAATATCCAGGGGAAACCCTGGGGAAAACCTGCAGGTTTCCACAGCTTGGCACTCCGGATGTGTGCCCGGGGGTTTGGGTTTGGGCAGACACCCTGCAGATAGGGAAAGATGGATAAAATTTTGGAGTTATGGATCAGAGAATCTGGGAATGCCCCATCCCTGGAAGTATTCCAGGCCAGGCTGGATGGGGCTTGGAGCAACCTGGCATAGTGGGAGGTGTCCCTGCCCATGGCAGGGTGTGGGACTGGGATTTAAGTTCCCTTCCATCCCAAACCATTCCACAAGTCTATGACTCCCCAGCAGAAGAAACCAGGAGTTACTCAAGGCGCAGAAGACTCCTGTTAGTGATGATACAGATCCAGCAATTAGCCCAGAGATCCTCTGCAAACTCCCTTACCCCAGTGGAGAACCAAAAGGGCCAAAATAAAGTGTGTGCTTGCTCCCTATTGGAAGTTTTCAACCAGGAAAAGCCACACTGGGATCTTATTTCCAGTGCTGTGGACCTGGAGTGTCTCCACAGTGATGGGATGGGATGGGGTGGGATGGGATGGGATGGGATGGGATGGGATGGGATGGGATGGGATGGGATGGGATGGGATGGGATGGGATGGGATGGGGTGGGAGGTGGGCAGGGAGGAATTAATTAGGGCTGGGACATGGGATTGAGTATGGCACTGGGTACCTCTGGCAGGAGTCTGAGCCATGCACTGGAAGTGGCAATCCAGGCTGTGTTTCCAGACATTAATGGCTTGTTTGTTGTCTAAGAGGGTGGAACAGCAGAGGGAATCCAAACCCAAAGGATCTGTTTGAGCTCCAGTGGGGCACTGTTGGTCCAGCCTGAGCTGGAGAGCCAGGGCAATTACCAAGGCGAACTCCCCAAATCCACGGGCTCGGCTCTGGGGGGCTGGCAGGATAAAGCTCTGATTCATGGGCACGTCTTTGGCTCCTTTCTTTGGGATCTCTGTATGTTACACATGCAGACAAGCAGGAATGTCATTTTTTCCAGACTGGTTTTTGCATAAATTAGGATTGTTTGCTGTTCATCAGCTCACCCCGCCGTGACCCCTCCCTCCAGCCCTCCAGCCCCATCCCCCTTCCCTGCTGCAACCCCACGGATCCACACTGGCTCAGAGAAGGGAAGACAGGCTGGACACTCCCAGCTGGCTTTCTTGGGAGCTGCACTGAGGATGAGCAAGTCAGTGAGGCCCCCAGAGCAGGCTGGAGGACAATGGCAAGGGTCTTCCCTCTCTGGGGAGGGTGTGCCTGCCCCAGCCACCCCCGAGGATGGATCCTGAGGTAGGATAATGCCCTTGGGGCTCTGCAGTGCTGCCTGGGGGATGCGAAGTGCTCGTGAGGCAGCCTGGATCCAGGAAAGCTGCCGGGCCTCGGGAGCGCTGATAAATGGGATGCTGCTGCTTCCCCTCCCACCCACACACTTCCACTTTCACTTCACATGTGGGACCCAGCCCTGCAATTCCCAGCCTGGCCATAAATAACCCCTGCAGCACCAGGCAGCCACGGGGACAGTGTGGATCCAGCCAGAACCTGCTTTATTTATGCCCTTTCTTCCTCTGGAGCTCTGGGTGTCCTTCATGGAGGGGATGTCACACTCTGGGGATGTCACCTGTGTCCTGTTATCCCTCCTGAGCTCCCCTGATAATCGACAGAGGAGACAAAGGAGAATCTGTCCAAACGCCCTCGGTGCAGCTCAGGAATTAAATATGAAAAGACACAGCTGTTTCCAAAGCCTAATCCTTGTCACAGGCAAACTTTCCTTGACCTGGAACCGTGTGGAAAATAAACAGAGAGGTAAAGGACATGTTAATAACTCATTTCCACAAAACTGAGCCTCACATTTCTGCTACCGGAATCTTTTCCCTCTGTTGCTCACTCCCATAACACAAAGTGTTTATTGAGGTACAGATCACTTTGGCGTTGCTTTAGGTGTGCAAATAAAGCATTGAAAAATGTTCAGTTTCTGTTCCACTGGGAACATCTCACACCTTCCCTGCCCTACAGGGAAACCAGGATAAGATTTTCCAGGCTCAGTGTGTCCCTGGTGTTCCTGGCTGGATGGTGGCACCCAGGAGGGCCCAGCTCCCACCTCAGCGCTCCTGAGATCACGGCCCCAACCATGGAACCCTCGCTGTCCCTTGTGTCTGTCAGCTGATGGAGAACACAAAGGTCACTTTGAGACTGGGAAAAGGCCTCGGGAAAAAGAGAATTTCCCAGGTTTATCAGCTCCCCATGGAACCCAATGCAGAGAAACCTCTTCATTCCTACGTCATCCAAGTCCTTTCTCCTCCTCCTCCCCACACGGTGGCATTTCTGATGGGCCATGGAAGGAGAGCCCAGGGATTCAAAGGATGAGCTGAGCTGGGCTGGAAAACAAGTCCTGAAAAATGGAGATGGAACCTGAGATCACCCCAGGGAGCAGGAGATGGTTCATGGACACAGCTGAGACCTGTGCTGGGCACCGCTCCAAGGGTGTTCCTGTCCTGGGGGGACAGACCCCGTGAGGCCTCCGGGACCACCCTGAGTGGGGCCACAGGGGAAACCTGAGCTCTGCCTTTGCAGCTCCTTCTCCAGGTGCTGCTCCAGCCCTGACTCAGGGAATAACAGCTCATTTGGGTGGGAAAAGCCCTCTGAGACCACCGAGTCCAAGTGCTCCCTGAGCACAGCCAAGGCCACCACTGACCATGTCCCCAAGTGCCACATCCACACAGGTAAACCCAACCAGGAGTGGAGCTGCATCCTTAGGGGCAGAGCAGCTTTTTCACAGCTCAACCCTTCCCCAATATTTTTGGAGACACTGCTTGTCAGGATGAAGGAATTCCAAGGCCAGGACACAAAAGCCACCACATTCTGCTGTCCAGGCAGGGCCACCTCCACCATCGACACCCCTGGGGACGTGAAGCTTTCAGATTCCCACTGGTGTCCTCAGAGAACCACCAGAGTAACAAGAATTCCAGCTTCCCATTCATTCCATCCCAGCTCAACCATCATAAGCTGCTTATTATTCTCCAAATGGGTTTTATGTGACATTCTCAGTGCGACGCTAATCTCATTTTTCAAACAAGAAGCTGCAAAGAGAAGCAGTGAAATGATCTCAATTCACCCCCTGTATTTTTACATGGGCTTGAGAAGCAGTTGACTTTTTTTAAATGTCATGATTTTTATCAAGGCTTTGAATTCCACCCCGGCAAGATGCAGGGAATATTTTAACAGATAAAAGAAAATAAAAATATCTCTCAGTTTTTTTTACCCCTGATGCTAATAGTAAGTTAAGTAATAAAGAGCAAGTGATTAACTGGTTGCTGAATTGGTTTTGAAATCTGGCCAGATGTGTTCGAGCAGGAATTGTTGGCTGATAGCATTTTTATAAATCTGATCTCTATTTATGAGCCTGCCTGGAAAAAGAGCACTTCTGAAATCTGGCTTTATAGTCCTCGATTAAATGATTCTGGATGAGGATTTTAATTTACAGTTTGAAGAGGGTGTGTGTGATGAAATCCTCGCTGTTTTTTTGTCTGAGTGTATCAGGGTAATCAAAGATCCTTCTTCCAACCGAGAGGCCAAATTCTTCTTGCAATGGGAGAACTTGTGAGTAAGGACTGAATTCCCAGTTAATAGTGCCATAAATGATAATTAATTTACCTTGTTCTTGCAGCTCTCAGGACTTTGTTAATGGTGGGAGTGGGGCAGGCACCTGCACAGAGGAGTTTGCAATGAAAATATTCACATTGGCCTCTAGAAAAGGGATCTGGGTTTGTGCCAACAATGCAAAATCCACAAGCTTGCATCTCCAGGGCTCAGGCTGGAGATGTTCTGGTTGGAACTTCCCCAGAGATGTTGCCCAGCGGCAGAATTAGAGCTGAGTGGAAATTTCTCACTTCCTCTTCCAGAGGAAAAACGTGACCAAATCACAGAATGGACTGGGTGGGAAGGGACCCTAAAGCCCATCCAGTGCCACCCCTGCCATGGCAGGGACACCTTCCACTATCCCAGGCTGCACCAAGCCCTGTCCAGCCTGGCCTTGGGCACTGCCAGGGATCCAGGGGCAGCCACAGCTTCTCTGGGCACCTGTGCCAGGGCCTGCCTACCCTTACAGGGAAGGAAATGTTATTGGTGTTATTTTGGGTTTTCTCATCTCTGTCTACATCCATGTATTTTTTATCCATGGACAGAGATGAAAAAGGAATTTTTCTGCATGTCGTTTCTCACCCAATCCTGACACCTTCGGATGTTCCCTGTTTAAAGCCCATTTTTACACTGGCCTGCATTCCCTCAGAAAAGTGGGATAAGCTGTGGATGAGGCCGTTTATCACAATTATCTTGGCTGACGTGAAGGAGATCCACGGCAGCAGCTCCCAACCTAAAACAGCATCACAAAAGCTACTTGTGGGGCAGTTGAAGCATTCAGGTGTTCCTGTACATCCCAAATTTGTTCTGTTTCAGTGCATATCCTGCACCATGTCCAAGGTAATGAATGGCCAAGATCTGAGCTCCTGTCTGACCCAAGGGCAGAAAAACCTCCTTCTTCTGCTTTGGAGGGCAGAAATTTCCCCTCAGCTCAGGTGTTCAGCATCCTTGGGCTCCATACAGCAGGGAATTCAACGGGGCTGTTCCAGAGGGATGAGCTCTGGTGCTGTCCCCATCGGCTATTGAGGCCAGGCAGCTCCGGAGAGTGTCAGCATCTGGATCCCAGATGTGCCCAGCTCTGGGACCACTGAACATCTGGGCACAGGCTGTGAGTCCTGCCGGGGTTCTGAGGAGGAGCAGAGGGAACGCTGGGGCAGCCTGGCCAAAGCTGACAGAGATTTCCAGCCAACTCCTGACCCAGCTGGGTCACCTCCTCCCAGGGCAAACCCTGGGAAGGTTCCTCCAGCTCAGGAATATCCATTTTACTCCCTTGCCTGAGGCAACAGAAAAGCAGAGAGATTCAGAGGCTCAGGATCACTTCATGGGTTCCTGCTCTGTTTTTCCAGAGGAAGATGGAAATGGTGGTCCATGAAGGGCTCTGGAAGCTCATTACAAGGAGTTTCTCCCCTTTAGTGGCAGGACCACAGGGATCTCTCCTTGGAAAGGAACCTGGGGTCTGCAAGGGAGTGGCACTAGGGTAGGTGACAGTCAGTGACCCTCACGACTGGGCTGAATTTTGCCCAGATGATCCATGCTCAGTGCCCAGCTCCAGGAGACAGACCAGGGCCATTTCCAGCTGCAGCGACCCTCACAGAGATGCTGCTCTCAGCTCCCATCCCAAATGGAATGGACATTTGAGGATTTCTCAGCTCTTTGGGAAAGGGCTGTGTCTGCCAACACCAATGTCCTGCACCTTCAGGCAGGAGCCTGAGTGCCCCAAACTGAAGCAGCTTGGGAGTGCAGAACCCATGAAACATCCCCCAGACATCTCCAATTTGGTGAAAACATCAATAACTGCTGCAGGGAAACATTAAGGGATCGCTTCATTTTTTATGAGCACAGAGCAAACCCAAAGCAGCTGCCGTGGAAAGTCCAATGACTTTATGATCAATTCCATGAGCTGCCCGAAATTTAACCCAACTCCTTTTTGCAAGCTGAAGTAAGCTGGTTTGGGTGACTGATGTGACACCAAAAGCTGGGTGACCAAGTGGAACCTGGTGACCTTCCCACCCAAAGCATTCCATGATTCTGTGATTCCATTTCCCAGGCTCCCGGCTGGCGGCACAGCCACTCCACAGGACTGTCAATGTCGGGATTGCTGCATCCCAACACCCTCCTGAGCAGAGCATCCCGCCCGGGGAAGGACATCTTGCTCACAGCTGCCAGCGGGGTTATCCCAGGAAGAGTTGCCCAGATAAAAATTGATTGCTGAACACATTCCACCCCTTTGGAGCTCAGATGTGACAGAGCCTTTGTAGCAAAGCCCAGGAGGCTGGAACCCTTCCTGGGGAGATGGAGCCCTCTAAATCATTTCCTGTGCTAAAGCAGCTACAAGAGGGAGCCGTGCCTGGCAAGTCCAGCAGGTAACATGGATTTGGGCCACCTGGAACTGTGTATTTCTAAATTCGGGGCTAAAGGAGAGATTCATTCATCATTTGGGAGCTCCTGAAGGACCTGGAAATAGTTTTACGAGCATAAATAATGGCGTTTTTTGCTACTTGTCACTTCGTGCATTTTAGCAACCACCTGGGCTGGGAGAGGGGACAGGAGGGACCTTTGTGCCTGTGAACACTCGTTTGGCACATTTGTTTTCTCTGGGGAGCATTTGGCAGCAGGAGAAGCCACAGGAGCTCTGTGCAGGCACGAATTATCCACGTGAGAGCACAGTTTTGGTTTGCAGTTTGCAAATGTCCACTGTGCTGAGAGTACCCGAAATCCCCGGGGTTGTACTGGGAAAGGGAGTCTCCAGGAATTATTCCTTTCCCCACACTGATCCTTCAGCAGTGACAGTGCTCAGATGTGCAGGCTGCTCTGTTTTTTATTGTGAAGGTGCCACAAAATTCCCTGGAAATCAGCCCCTCCTGCAGATGCTCTGCAAGCAGAACTTTATGGTGTCAGGGTAGAGAGGCACAGGGGGCTGAGCTCTATGGCTGGGGGCTCTATTTTGCTCTTACATTACAGCTTGCTGTTAGGATCTCCAGGGAAAATCCCAGCAGCTGTTCCCTGCCTCCCATTTTGCCCCAAACGTCGTGGAGCAGCACACGCGGAACCCTTGGTGCCTGGGCTCAGCCAGGGCTGCTCACAGAGACAACGGGAGGGGATCCGTGCCGGAGCCGGCAGGAATTCCAGCCTGGAGCCCTCTCCTGGAGGAAAAGGCAGCTCTGTGCCTGGAGAGCGAGAGCAGGGGAGGCGGCATGGACACGTTCTCCTGCACCCGGGATTTGGGGGTGCCACTGGCCTTTGGAGGGCCCTGGCCGGGCTATGAGGGTCAGGCATGCTGGGCAGGGGGACAGGGGCGTCTGGAGAGGGCAGCCACAGATTCTGCTCTTCCTGAGCCCCTGGATAATCCACAGGGGCGTTACTGGAGTGAGACCGCTGCAGGCTGTGTTTGTGCCCCGCTCCCTCGTCCTGCCCAGCCGGGAATGTGCTCTGCTGCCTTTGTCCCGTGTGGAGAGGCCTCGGACACCTTTGGCACTGCGCTTTGGAGAGACGCAGGTTGGGACCATCCACCTCTGCCAGAGCTGCTCCAGCGGTTCCCAGTGATGCCGGGCAAATTCCCTCTCCAGTTCCTCATACAAGAGGGGATTCCTTCAGCTTTTAGGATTTTAAAAGCAAGCAGCAGCTACCAGGGTGCTTTTTTGGTTCCGGAGGCACACGCCAAGGGTCTGTAGGGTTTGCTCCAGGCTGGATCCTTCCCAGGGCTGGGGGCACGGCAGGAGGCAGAGCAGGGAGCCCTGGAGTGGCCGTGCCCTCGGATTTATGATCAGTGGGAGCAGGGAAGGCAGAGGTGCCGGGGCCCTACAGGAGCAAGGAGCCGTGTGTGCCATGAGGCACCTCCGGGCAGAGAGAGCAGCGGGGCTGACCTTTGGGGATCGGGGCTGGATAAACCTCACTTGGCCGTGAGCCTCGAGTTCGGTCCCTGAGCAGGAATAAACCCCACTCACGGACTTTGGGGGCAGCAGCAGCACCTGCCGGGCAGGCTGGAGCCTCAGATGGACTCACAGGGCAGGGGACCCAAAGGCCACCCCACAGCGGGGCTGGCAGGACGCTGTCCCCATCCCCACCTCCAGCCAGGGTGTGTTTTGTTCCCCCGCCGCCGTGACATCGGCCAGAGGTGGCTCTTTCCTGGCTGCCGGCGTGGAAGTCGCCGCTCGCAGCGCCCTGGGCGCGGGGCTGACCACTCCCCCTCCCTTTCAATAGGCAGCCCTGCCTCGAACACTATGGTATTTCCATCCTCCCCGGCTCCAGCGCAGAGGAGAGCACCAGGTAGTTGGGAGGAGAGCGGACACAAGTGTGGGAAGCCGTGGAGGATATAAAGCTTTTCCCCGGGTTCTTCAGCTGAGCCGTAAGTGGTGGGGGGAGAGGCTCTTTGAACTCTTTCGGGGGCTGGAGGTACCTGGGAATGTTTTCAGGACATCTCAGATTTAGGTTGTTGGTGATTTACTTTTCCTCTCCCCATTTCCAGTTTCACCCAGTAAAAGATTTGTGTATTTGCTACTGCATGGTCTTATATAAATGTCTGAGATGATGCTTCCCTTTAAAAATCCTTTAAAATATATATATATATCTATTTGGTACATAAATTTTGTATGGATATTTAGGAGAACGTTATTATTTTACTCATGTAGGTGGAAGGCTGTGCACTGGCATTAGTACAGTGAATTAAATTTGCAGTTCCTTTGCTGTTTTGAATTGTAATTTGGTTTTGGTGTAATTTGGTTTTGTTTTGCTGTGAGGGAGGGGAGATCCAAAGTGCCCAGGGCCGGACAGACAGACCCCGGGGCTGATTCCTGCTCTGCAGGGGCGCTTGGAAGGATTTGCTGTGATCCCTCCAGGTGTTTTCCATGGCAATGCCATCCCCCAAAGGGCAGAGAGTGCCACAGGTGCCAGCATCTGCCTTTGGGAGAAGCCGGAGTGTGACAGCTGCAGGGATGTGCTGCCGAGCCGCTGCCATTCCTCGGGAAGAGCAGAATCCTGCCCCCCCAGCGCAGGCAGTGGGAATTGTGAGTCCCTGAGGAGCCCAGCCAAGGCCTTCCCCCTTCCCATTAGTCCGTAAATCATTGCTTTGCATGTGGCCGCTCGCTCGGTGTTAGAGCCACCATCCACTTCCCCTCCTGCGCTGTCAACTGACACCTCGGGGGCAGTGGGCTGGGGCTGCTTTCCTGCTGCCTCCCATCCCAAGCCTTTGCAGTTTGCCCCTGCCTGCCATGGAAGTAATCTTCTGGCAAACCTGATTTTTTGGGCATTTTCTCCTTGCCCACGGGCTGGGGTATGTGGAAGCCTCAGGTGCTTTTTGTACCCCGGCCCTGGGATGTGTGTGTGCCCCTTACCCTCAGCTTCACCACAGAGCTTTGGGGGGGCCGTGTGCCCCTCCAGATGAGAAAACTCTTCCCCATCCAGCAGGCTGAGGGACAAAGAAACACCAGGTAAGCCCACCTTCCGCAGTGCTTTGAAGCCCTCTGGAGGAGTAGGGCTGGGTGGGATTTTCAGAGCAGATTTGGGCAGGCTGGTCCAGGTGTCCTGCTGAGGATCCTGCAGGGATCCTGGGGTGTCCATCCCTGCCCAAGCCGCTGTGCCACAGGAGAGGTTTGGCTCTGTGGGATGGGGAAGGTGTGAGGGGTCAGGTCCCACCCCGGGGCAAGGATCCCAGGGACACTGATCCCGTTCTTTCCCCCTTTGCTCTGCCCCAGCTGAGGGCCTGGCCCATGGCATTGTGCTGTGAGTCTGCTGCTCATGGAGGCAAATTCAGGAGTGAAATAACAGCTGACCTCATTAACCCTTCACATCCTCCCGCAGTGACTAGTGGCCGCTGTGAGCCATGGCAGAGCAGAGTGATTTAATGGCACCAGCTCTGCCATCCCCCTTAAACCCTCTCCTGCCTGCCCTGTGCTGCCAGGTGCTGTGCATCTGCTGGGGCTGAGGGTGGCATTTTTAGCTTCATTAGCAGCTGAGTAATCGATGAATGAGTAGAGAACACGAAGGATATAAAGAAAATGCAGTTTACTACAAGCACAGAGAGCGAGGGCTCTATGAGGCTGGGCCAAACTTTAACCACTCTGGTGCTCTCCCACGGCCGCTGTCACCCAGCCCAGCCAGAGCTTGTCCAGCCAAACGGGAGGCTCTTGAGATCCCACAGTCCCTCCGATCTGCCGAGCACCGGGGGACGGAAGAGCCAGGGATGCGCTGACAGGCAGCCCCTGCCCCATCCTTCCCAAGCAGCTCCTCATCCCAGCAACCAGCCCTGCGCTCAGACAGCGGCCCGGGGGCTCAGACCCTCGGCATCGCCCCTCACTTTCCCTGGGTGACCTGATCCCGGCCCTTTACCCTCCGCAGTATTTACAGGAGTCCAGAAGGGCCATCATCGCCACTCTGTTCACCGCTGCTAATCCATTGTTTACCGCAGCACCCCTCAGTGCCCCGCCCGCTTTCCCTCCAGGAAATCGGGTGTGAACACTCTAAAGCTTTAAAATCGTAAGAATTGCGGGATTTAGCGGTGGCCAATCTGCTAAAAGCCATGGTTGTAAGTAAATAAGGCATGCTCCTGTCCATGGCACCGCTCCGGCCTTAGGGGTGAGCAATGGAAGGTTCGTAAGATGCCAACAGAGCAACAACCACTCCCCAGCCTGGGAACTGAGCTGGCCTGGAAAGTGCCCGGATCCCAAGGGTTAAAGCCTGGCGGAAGGATGTAATTTCCACCGGCTCTTTGCCCCACCCCCTCAAAGATGATAAATTATGGCTTGATGCAAAAATAAAGTGGTTATCACTGAGCAGCTCTGGGTCAGCCAGGCAGCCAGGGGAGCGCGGGGGTGTGGCAGGGGCTGCTGTAGGTTTTTGAAGCCTTAATTCACCTTCTCGGAGCCAGAAATGTTCTTGTGGTGTTGCTGATGCTGCCCCATCCTCCCGGCTTCCCGTCTGACCCCATGGAAAAGGAATTTTCTCAGTTTATTGGGATTGAGGAAAGCACCTGAATGGTGTTTGGTGGCTGTCCCAGGTGTGCCACCATGCAGTGACACTTCCCTTGGGTGCCCTGCCGGGGCTGAGGGATGTGGGAAGGAGCTGAGTGTGGTCCTGCAGCTCAGAAATGGGGGAACAGTCTGAGCATCAGGACTTTACAGCAGAGCCATGGATGGAGCATTAAACTGGGAAACAGAGATGGGACCTGGTTCTGCCACTGGGAAGTCACTGTGATATCGCTCCACTTCCCTCTTCCGACCCTTAATGCAACATAAAATGAAAACATTACATGAAAACACTGTAAACTGTGTTCATATACCCAAAAGACAAAGTTTACTTTATTCTAATATTAATTTTTAACTCCTTCTCAACTTCTGCAAGGGGTGGGGATGGGGGTGGGGGGTGGGGGGATGTTAATCATGAGCACAAACAGTTTTTCCCTTTTTTAATCCAGCCTGGTAATTGACTTCAAATTAAAAAACACAAAAAACAAAAAACAAAAACGAACCTTGTAAAAGAGGAGGGATGGATGTTGAAATGAAATTAAAATTTTAATTTAGTTTAGAAATTACCCAAGAGTGTAATAGCTTTGGCTGGTAGTTGATCGAGTCCCAAAATAAATGCTGTTTCTCCCACACATGTTTTCACAATAGGACAGGAATAATAAGAGCAAACAATAAGGCTGAAGTCAAGCTGTTAAGTCGTTAAGGATTTTACCAAATGGTTCTGATTCCCCTCTATTTATTAGCAGCTCCCAGCAAGCTTTGGCTCTGGATTATCTTGATGTAAATCTGCAGTGGTTTCCTCCATATCACCCAAGTTACCTGGCCCAGAGAGCTGCAGGCAGGAAAGGAGCTCAGCTGAGCTCCCTGACAGCATCCAGGGGAGGAGAGGAACTCTTTGGGCTCTTATTAGAGGAAGCTGAAGAGAAGCAAAATATTGCTCAGCCATCAGGGAAACTTGCTGACAGTGAGAGATGTTTTGGACTGTGAAGTAGTTTCCTCTGGGAAGTGGTGGAAGTTCTGTTAAAATTAGCCTGGACAAAGCACAGCAGAGCTCCCTCTCTGCTGTCTCTGCCTCTCTTCCACACTTGCTTTTCCAGAGCACAATTATTCTGTGCACAGGATCAGCTCACCTGCCTTTCACAGCAGGGTGTCACCCACTGGGTGCCATCCCTGCACATGGAGGGAGGTTGGCATGGTCCCTTCTGGGGCTCCTTCTTAGGGGATTCCATGATTCCAGGTCCTTTTCACAGCCTAAACCCTGTGTTTCTCTGTCCTTTAACCATCAGCACCCACAAAACCTGCATCAGGTTGGGGGACTGGTTTGATTTGCCTTCAACTAGGGCTTCTCTTGAACCCACAGAGATGGGGATGCAAATTGTTGCTGATTTGTGTTGTGTTTCTGCCCCTCTCGTGTGCTTTTTAACAGCATAGCTTGAAGGGGAAGAGAAACCAGAGAGCAAACCGGCTCTAAATGTCTTGGGGCTGCTGTCTAGAGATGCTAATTCACCTCCTCTAGGCCTGGCAGGGAGGCTGGGGCTGCTGTGCAGCTCTGGTTAAATCCTATTGCTATTCCTGGTTCATGCAGCCTGTCCCGGGTGTCAGGATGGCTTTGGTGCTGCTGCTGTCACTGCACAGCCGCGGCCTCGAGCAGCAGCGTGCGGTGCCTTGCGGGAAGGTTCAGCCTGAGAAAGATGCAAACGACACCCAGCGAGGCATGAACGCGGTTCTCGAGAGCTGCTGCGAGCGAGGTGCCTCGATCAAAGGGGAAAAAACCCCAAACCGAGCCCCAGCTGCCACTGCACGAGCTGCAACGCAGAGAGCAGAGCTGCTCCCGGGGACTGCTCTTTGACTGCTCTTTGGGGCTGTGACTCCTCTCTCTCGGACACGTGGGTGGCACCGGGGCAGGCGAACAGCCCCGAGCTCTCCCTGGCTCTGTTTCATCCTGTCTCGCTTTGTTTGGCAGCGTTAACCTTTGCTTTAGGGCGAGTTCAGCCCGTGTTTGCCCGCGATGGTTTCCATGTGCTGAGGGCTGGGGTCAGGGGTGTGATGGCTAGGCTGGGATTGAGCACCTTGCCCCGCGTTAGGGATGCCCTTCATGCCAGGGATGCTCCACCCTGGAAGTGCTCAAGGCCGGGTTGGACCGGGCTTAAAGCCCCCTGGTCTCGCGGAAGGTGTCCCTGCCCATGGCAGGGGGTGGATCGGGATGAGCTTTAGGGTCTCTCTGAACCCAAACTGCTCTGTGATCGCTCAGGTTGCAGCCCTGGTCTTTGTCTCACCCAGCTGCAGCTGCCCCAGCTGCGGGGAGATTTAAGCCGAGGCGTTTAACGCCTCGTTAGGGCAGGCTGGCAGGGCGTGCACAGATGCTGAGATTAGTTAAGGCTTCTCAGCCACACTACGTCGCAGTCGGTGTGGTTTGGGGCACAGCACAAACAGAAACAGGCTCGTTGCTCTTCCACCGCGCCGTGGTAGTTTTCAGTCTTGTGAATTAAAAAAAGAGAAGTTTGAAAAAAAGATCCTGCTAGTGTTAGAGGCAGGGTTAGTAATAACCAGCAGGAAATGATGATGATAATTTAATACTGTACACATGCAGGTGTTTTGTGTTGGGTCATTACTCACCGGGCGCGGGGGAGATGCTCGGGGGGTCCCTGTTTGTGGAGGCGCTGAGTGAGTCGCAGCCAGAGCAGCTCTGCCCTGCCCTGCGGGTGGAGAACTGCACAGAACTCGAGGAGCAGTGAAGACCCCGGGGAAGGAGCAGAAGGAAGGCTGGGAGAGGGTCCCAGCGCCTCCAGGGGATGTTCAAGGGTCCAAGGTAGAAGTGGAGGCTGGAGGTGACGTGGCTGTGCTGGTTCTGAGCACAAAACAGAGCATGAGACTGATGAGGAGCGGCCGAGGGAGCTGGGAATGCTTTGCCTGGAAAAAAAGAGGCTCGGGGGGACCCTCTCAGTTCCTAGAACTCCCTGACAAAAGGGTGCACTTGGGGTTGGGTTGGGGGGGTGTCAGGCTCTGTTCCCAGGGAACAAATGGTAGGAATAAAGGAAAGAGCCTCAGGTTGCACCAGGAGAGGTTTAGGTTGGATGTCAGGGAAAATTTCTTCACCCCAAGGGTTGTCAAGCACTGGCACAGCTGCCCAGGGCATGGTGCAGTCTCCTTCCCTGGAAGTGTTTAAAAATGGGCGAAGGGGCATTTGGGTAGTGGTGGGGCCGGCAGTGCTGGGTTAAGGGCTGGACCCGATGGTTCTGGGGTTTGATTGTGAGATAACTCAGGCAGGTGTTTACACCTGCAGCGGGCACAGCCCCAGGCTCTGCAGGAATCCCGAGCCGTGTCCTCAGGGAGTTAGAGCAGCTCCTCTGCACCCCCAGGCTGGGAACAGCCATTCCCTTGGCTCCAGGCCCCATCCTGCCCGAGACAGCCCTGCCGAGACGGGGCTGCTCTCCCTCCTCTCTTTGCTTTCAGCACCTTGGAGTCACAGCCCACAAAACACAGACAGCGCATCGGCCCTGCGTTTTCCATTGGCATTGCAAGGAGAGAGGGAGAAACACCCACAGCTCTGATCCCAGAGCCACACTGCAGCTTCTCCTCCTCAGCCCCACAAATGGGTTCAGTGATGATGAGAAATTCCAGCTAATGAGCGGCTCTGCCAAAAGGACTTGCTCAGGAGAGTAAATCCCATGTGGGACTGCAAGGGAGAGATTTAGTGAGGGAAACCAACGCTCATGTGCAAAAACAGAGGATGTGTCCTGGAAACAGCGAAGTTCTTTGTGAGACAGACTGGGCCTGACAAAGCTTTCACAGGAAAGGTGTTGATCTCAACAAACTGCCTTTTTTTTTTTTTCCTCTCAAAAGAAAAAAAACTGGCAACAATTTCCCACCGGTTCTACAGCAAAGGAAATATGATCTCATCTTCCCTCAGAGCAGCTCCCTCAGCTTCCAGGTGATAATTCATTCCCCATTGTCAGACCCTCCCCAGGTTACTCTCCTGCATCTGGGTGCTGCATTGTTGATACAACCCCTGAAATCACAATATTTCCAATTAATCCAGTTTTCCTTTTAACTTTCTTTCTTAAACTCGTTGAGGTGACAGTTTGTCCTGAGCTTTATACAGCTGTGGAAAGCACAGATTAAACTGGTGCTGTCAGTTTTTATGGCATGGGATCTAATGACCATCTCCATTCCTGCAGGCACTTCCAAGATGATGAGTTATTATATGGACACAACCATTGGCAACGCAGCTCCTTATCCTTTGGCTCGGCCTGGAATGATGGTAAGGCATGGACAGGACATGGGGGAATGGCCTTGCACTGAGGGAGGGTGGACTTAGATTAGATTTGAGTATGAAATTCCTCCCTGTGAGGGTGGGGAGGCCCTGACACAGGTGCCCAGAGAAGCTGTGGCTGCCCCTGAATCCCTGGGACTGTCCAAGGCCAGGCTGGACAGGGCTTGGAGCAGCCTGGGACAGTGGAAGGTGTCCCTGCCCATGGCAGGGGGTTTGGAATGAGACAGTCTTTAAGGTCCCTTTCAACGCCAACCATCCCATGATCCTATAAAGGACAGGAATTGGAGTTGGTTTTCCTACCCCCGCAGTTTTCTCTCAAGTTGCTGTGACTTTTCCAGCCCTGACCCAGCTCAGTGCCATCCCCTGAGTATCCAAGGTTTGGGGCAGTTCAGAGCTGCTGCTGAATTCCATGCATTTACCCAGAGCTCCTCTGACCCTCTGGAGCCTGCAAACCTCCCCTGGAAATGGGATCCTGCTCCGATTTCCTGCACTGGTGCTGGGAGGAGCACTGTCAGGGGAACCATTGTCCTGGTGCCTGCTCCCCCTGTGACCTTCACCTGGGGATCAATGGGATCGGCACAGAGCATTTGGGAAAGGTTTTCTGGAGTTTTGGAACCACTCTGGTGCTCCCTCTCCCGAGCTCTGTCTGTGCAATGGATGGTTGTGTACAATAAAGGTTGGAGTGTGATCCTGGAACAGGCTGGGCAGGGATTTGAGCCTTTTTAGGGAAATACTGTCTTTAGAAAAATCAGACCTATATTTAAAGAAATCAGACCTGTATTTAGAGAAATCAGACCTATATGTAGAGAAATGACATTTCTAGCTATTTGTCCAAAGAACTGCTAAGCATCACAAGTCATATAAACTCCAGCTGACACCCCAGGCTGCACAGAACATGTGCTAAAAACCAACATTTTCCCCAAATTGGGAATAAAAGCCCACCCTGAGCCATGAAATATTCCCAAGGCAGCCCCATAGCTTTCCTTTAAATGGTTCCGAGCAAGCATTTGGCTTTTAAATATTGATTGGCCATCAAGGAAATCTATTCCCCCGCAGGGAAATGGTAACAGTGATAAAAAATTCAAACATCCTGCATTTATTTATAGGTATGTGCACAGTGTTGTCCTCTCATAGGCAGATAAACACTTAAATGCAACATATATATTATATGGTATTATGCATATACATGAGTCTGTATGTGGTAAATATATCTATATAATGTATATACACACATATACATAATATATGTGGTGTGTACATATATATACACACAGTGTATATACATTAATATATATGTATAAAATAGGTGTGTACAAAATAAAATTTAATTATATCCTGGGATCATTTATTAAACCTTTTTTTCCAACCTGAACAAATACATGTTTCAAAACACTTCTATATCCTTTTATATTTATGTATATATATATTTATTTTAAAAATATCTAAAAATATATGTTATTTATTAAGTATAAATCTAGCTTCATATACAATAAAAATAAATGTGTAATTCATACTGAATTATAAGCTAGGATTACATAGGTGTGGGTTTATAAATGCTCATGTCACACATATAATCAGTACGTATACAGTTTATTGTGTGTTAGCATCTAATAATACAGTATATTATGTAATGTATGGGTAATAATACATTATATGATATAAATTATTTATGCATGTGGACATTTTATACGAGGTGCATATCTCATATAACCGTGTGCGCATACCACACGTACACACATCTGTGGACACAAAAATAAAACCAATATAAATATAAATAACCCAAATAAAAATGCAATAATCCCAAATAATATCCCTATAAATAGGAAGAGGAACGTAAAGATGACAGCTGAGCCCAGGCTCCCCCATAGTGCCTGGGCAGGGCCTTCTGCACCCCTTCGTGACACCCCCCACATTTTGTGGGGTGTTTCGGGCCTTCTGCTGCCAAAAAAATAACAAAATAACAAAAAATGACAGTCCCAGCTGTGGGGAGTGGAACAAACCCCTGGCACGGAGGGTGTCCCCTTGGGAGCTGCCTCACACTGAAATCCTGCCAAGCTCAGCCTCACTCTGTGCCTTCACTTTTCTCCTCATATTTTTGTTTCAAACATGCCCTTTTTGGCCTCATCATGACACCAAAAGTGTTCAGATCCGTCAGAGCAGGACTCACTGCCTGATTCTGGGGGGATGCCCCCCTGTCCTGGCACATTTCGGGGTCCCGCTCCCCTGACCATTCCCCTCTACTGCTTCCAGAAACATGGAGTCCCCGCTCCCTGCGAGGACCCCTGGGTGACGTGTGGCTTCCAGGCCTCCTGCTGCCCGCCCCGGCCGTGCTGCCCGCTGTGGGACGAGCCCGCCACGCAGGAGGTGCCCACGGGGCTGGAGCACTACGGCACGGGTAGGACACGGGGGTGGCACGGCTGGGACTGGGGGTGGCACGGCTGGGACACGGGGGTGGCATCTTCCCTGTGCTGGGGGGCTCGGAGCATCCTCAGCTAGGAAAATGAGCCTGAGTCCCCACCGGACTCTGTTTGGTGTCCCCCTGGTCTCCTTCCTTCCAGGTTCACTTTCTGCCCCAGTCCTGCCTTCATTTCTTGGGGTTTTTGCCCTTAGTGCCTCTCTTGGGCACAGCATCACCAGGTTGGGTACCTGCCTTGCTGCTGTCAAGGGCCTCCCTCAGTGAAGATCGGGCCAGAAAGCAGAAAAACCTTAAGTATTCTTTTTTTAAAATCTGTTTTCCTCCTGTTGAAGTGATGCTCAAGGGTGGGAGCTTCCTTCTTCCCTGCCATGGTGTGCGAGAACACCTTTCCTTTTTCAGCTGCTGATTTTGGTGGGTTTTGGAATTTTGAAGCCCTGTGTGCACCTCCCTTGCCTTTCAGGCCAGCAGCCCTGCTTGCTGCTCCCTGGGCTCTTCAGGAGGATGCCATGGGCAGGGTGGGCCTGCCAAGCTGCTGGTGACATCCTCTGCCCTTCTGGGCATCAGTCCTGGCTCCTGGCTAGCGGCTCTGGAGAGTGTGCAAGGGATGGGGACTGGGGGTGTGCAAGGAAATGGGGACTCCCAAATTTCCGCTCCACACTGGTGGTAAATTTGGGTCCCTTGCGGCTCAATGCCTTGCACTGGCACAGGGTGTCCAGAGAAGCTGTGGCTGCCCCAGCCCTGGAAGTCTCCAAGGTTGGGACACTTGGAGCATCCTGGGATAGCAGAGGACATCCCTGCCCATGGCAGGGGGTGGCACTGGATGGGCTTTCAGGTGCCTTCTAACCCAGCTCTGGGATTTTATGATTCCTTGGGAGGGTGGTGGCCACTGGAGATGGGAGGCCACACTGGGTCATCAGCTAAAGCAGTTCCCTGCCTGGGCCTAGGTAATGTTTCCTGCCTGGGCCTAGGGAATGCCTTCTCTCCCACATTTATAGTTTGGAGGCTGTTACAAAAGCACTGGTGATGGATTCTTGCCCCATGTGTGTTTCAACACATGAATCTTCCAGCTGAGATTGCTCTTTGGGCTGCTCCTTGTGCTGTGGAAGGTGGGGTGGGATGAGATGAGCTTTAAGGTCCCATCCAGGCCAGCCCTAGGGATTCCAGGATTACTGTATGAGCAGCTGGCAGAGCAGATGTTCTCCCCGGTCTGGGGTGGGTGAGGAGGGAACAGCCCCTGGCTCGGGTACCCCCTGGCAGAGCTCAGCCACAGAGCCAAGAGAAGGAGCTCAAGTTGCACAAAGGTGACCTTTGCCAAGGGCCACGATGAAGTTTATGTTTCACTTCAGTCCCACATAAGCCTGTCCTGAAGCACTTAAATCCTGTGTAAGCTTTTCCTGAGTGCGCTGCTCTCCTGTGAGTGGTTCCTGCTCCTTGCTGGTGCTCATTGGCCCCTGGGGAGGGAAAGCCCTGATGTTCAGAGACTTTGTGCAGCTGAAGAGTTCAGCAGAACCACTCACTGCTGCGGTCAAATGTACAATTTGAAACCTCTCCTTGGCAAAGGTTCAGGCGTTTGGGGTTTTTTCCTTTCTCCTTCAGTGAGCACTTGAGTGTGAGCAGGAGATGGACACAGAGAGCTGGAGCAAAGCTCCTCTGCTGTTCCCAGGCATCCTTTTTCCAGCTATTTGCTCAACTCCTGTGGGTGACCTCTCTCAGCATGATGTCGGCTCTGCTCTGATGAAATCTGCCCTGGCGGCATTTGGATTTGCTCAAACATTTTGCAAGTCTGTGCCTGGAGAGTTTTCTTAGGGTTTTTTTTCCCAAACCTCTCCCCTTTTCCGTGAAAGTGCTCTCTCCAGGGACCAACATATCTGCAGCCCAGATCTTCCTTACCCCATGCTGGCTCTGTGAACTTTCTTGTTGCTGAGGTTGGAACCTTCCTCAGACCTCAATGAAGCCAGGGAAAGAAATCCAAGCTGTTGCTGTCTTCCACAGGTTTTGATCCAGCTTTTAGTGAGTTAGGATGGGCAGGACAGACCCCTGGTTCTCTTGCATTACCTAGGAATACTTTTCAGCTCTTCCTGTTGCAATGCAAGGTGCTCTTTCTCTGATTTGTTTTTTAATGTTGCTGGTTCTTCAGTCTAGAGCAGTTTCTAATTTTAAATGAGAGGAAACTCTTATTTGTATATGGGGCCAGGAACGGCCTTTCATTTCTCCTTTGTGTCTCGGCTGCACATGAAAACCATTTGTCATCTATTCTTCTGCTGCACCAGAGGCTATTTTGGTTTTCATGGTCTTGATGTTGGTGAAAGAAACAAGTCAACAAGGAAAATGCAAGTGTGAATATATCCTCCTGCAATAGAAACCCACAACATTTCTAAGAGTTTGAGGGCTGCTTGCGTTTAGGGAAGATGCTTTGCCTTTGAAGCTTGGGCAAGTTTATTTACACTGTGCTTGAAGCTGATAAGATTATTCTGTGATATGGTAAAGGAAAGCCTGATGTGGATTTAGCTCATAGATAAAGCAAGGAGGGGTGGAGGTTTTTTGGCTTGAAAAGCCAACACTTGAAAACGGACCGGAGTCAGTTTTATTTGTTAGCTGGTACCACAATGTGTGGTGTGCATGCTGGGAATGTCAGTGCCCAGGGATCAGCACAGCGAGGGAAAGGCTCAGCCCAGAGATGACAGAACAAAGCCATGCAGAGGGAGCTGCTGCTGCTCGTGGACCGGGGCTCTGCTCCTGGCGCTGGTGGCATCGGAACTGCAAAGGCACCGTGGCTGCTCCATCTGCCACCCACCTGCAGTGCCCTGTGCCTGCCCAAAGCACTGCTGAAAGGATGCTCACAGCCACGCTTGGCACATTAGGGTGACCTCGTAAGGAAATAGGATCCTGATATTCCTCTCTGGGAATACTTTTTGGATTATATAGGGTTAGGTGTAAAACTACAGTGGAGGAAAACATTTGATGGTGGAATTATCAAATCATTGTGGGGCTCTGAGCAACCTCATCTCGGGGGTGGCATCCTGCCCGTGGTGCAGTGGTTGCAATGAGATGATCTTTAAGGTCCCTTCCACCCAAACCACTCTGGGATTCTCTGATTCCATTACAATTTCAGCATGGACACAGTGCTGGCTGTGCTGCCTTTAGGAGCCAAGGCCACTTTAACAGCCCCTTCCACTCAGAGCAGGTTTGTTTTCCTTGCTGATAGGGGAGATAAAACTGTTGTTAATGGCAAGTGAGGGATGGAACCACTCCGACTCCAGCGGAAGAAGTTTCTACAACTCTTGTGCTGAATTAGCATCCTTGCACTGAAGGCATTCCCAGCCTTTTGGATGCTTCTGGAGCATTTGGGGGAGTGCTCCTGCCTTCACTGAGAAATGAATCACAGAATCCCAGAATGGTTTGGGTTGGAAGGAACCCTGAGGATCATCTCATTCCAGCCTCCTGCCATGGGCAGGGACACCTTCCACCAGACCAGGTTGCTTTAAGCTGTGTCCAGCCTGGCCTTGAATGCTTCCAGGGATCTTTTGGAGAGGAAAAAGCAGAGCTGGTGCTTCATGGGCATCAAGTCACTGCAGCCTGGGCTGTGCTGGTGTTGTTCTGGTTTGGGCAGGAGAGCCAAGCCCCTGCAGCTGGAGAAGCACCTGGGTGTGCTCTGCCCCCACACAAGGCAGGGTGGGATGCTCCCCCTGTCCCCCACCCTGCTGACCCTGCGATCCTCCTTCCAGCCCGGCTCCCAGCCCCGCCTGGCCGCAGGCAGAGGTCCCACTGGACCGCCTCCGTGCGTGGCAAAGCCCCCCTGCTCTTCCCCACGTGTCCCCCTCCTTTGCCTGCTCTTTTCCCGGTGGAGAACCCCGCAGGAAAATGCTTTCTGTGAGCGCTTTCTGGGCCACGTTCCAGGCCCACGCTCCAAGGAAGGGGTTTGGGGAGGAGGAGGAGGAGAAGGGGGGAAGGTAAAGCTGACCAGGCTCAGTCCGATGGCTTCTCCAGCTGCAGTGCATTTTCCAAGCAAAGCCTTCTTTTTTAAAAAAAAAGCTTTTTTTTTTTTTTTTCATGTCCTTTTATCCTATTTTTAACTGCGGCCTCCTTCCTTTTCTCAGCCTCCTCCAACACGTCCCCCTCCCCTGTGCTGTGCTGCCTCCCCCGCACGCTCTCGCAGAGATGAATGGGCGCCTTTTCACAGGGCACGCACAGCTGCTGCTCCTGCCTGCAGGACAGCCAGGCTCATCCACACAGCGGCCAGGCTCATCCACAGCGGCCAGGCTCATCCACACAGCGGCCAGGCTCATCCGTGAGCGGCCAGGCTCATCCACAGCGGCCAGGCTCATCCACAGTGGCCAGGCTCATCCACAGTGGCCAGGCTCATCCACAGCGGCCAGGCTCATCCACACAGCAGCCAGGCTCATCCCTGAGTGGCCAGGCTCATCCCTGAGCGGCCAGGCTCTTCCCTGAGCAGCCAGGCTCATCCACACAGTGGCCAGGCTCTTCCCTGGAGCGGCCAGGCTCTTCCCTGAGCGGCCAGGCTCATCCATACAGCGGACAGGCTCTTTCCTAGAGTGGCCAGGCTCATCCCTCAGCGGCCAGGCTCATCCCTGGAGCAGCCAGGCTCATCCCTGGAGCAGCCAGGGTCATTCCTGGAGCAGCCAGGCTCATCCACACAGTGGCCAGGCTCATCCCTGGAGCGGCCAGGCTCTCCTTGCCCTCCTTAACAAACCAGGAGCAGACAGGGGAGGATGTGGAGGAAGGTGAAGGGAAGCAGGACAGGGGGAAAATGGGGGTGAGCCCCCACAGGGAGGGGTGTGATGGATGGGAACTCATTCCATGGCTCAGAGAAAGCCCTGCACAAAATGCTGCCCCTTCCCAACCTGCTGCAGCATTCCCTGATCCACAGCTCTGCCTGGCCCCGGGGCTGGGCGAGCCCTTTGTGCTGGGCTCTGTTGTCACCCTCTGGCCACTGAGGTGGCAGAGCCTCTCAGGGTGTGGAGCTGTTTAGGGCTTGGCTGGATGGGGGGTTCTGCCACTTTTCCTTTGTGACGTCTCAGGTGTCCCACTGGCTCAGCTAAAGGCCAGTCCCAGCTGCTGTACTGGGACACTCTGGGCTCTTGCAAGACACAAATAATTTTCTCTGTTAGGGGCACTTTCCAATCTGTTGGTGGAGAGAAAAGATCACTCTGTGCCTTGGGAATAAATTGCAGGGCCGTGGGATGCCTGTGGTGTGCCTGACTCTCCTGAGAAGGAAGTGCTGTCCCTCCCTGCTTTGCTCTCAGGTCAGTGGCAGCTGGAGTGTCTGGTTCCTGTGGATCCAGTTGTTTCCCAGGTGAGGAAAACACATCCAGGTGTTCCCGTGACACTCAGTGATGCTGGGACCTGCCACAACTCAGCACTTGGAGAGAATTATTTGCGCTGAGGCAATAGAATGACAGAAATCCAGGCTTTCACTTTTCCATTTGTTTCCTGCCTGAGTCTGGAAAATTCCCTGTGTCGCCTCTCCAAGACAAAACCCCAGGGAGCTCCTTGTGCCTTGGCCATCAGCAGAGAATGAGTTCGGAGCTCTTTTCCCACTTGAGCTGCAGACTGGAGTCAGCTGGGGATGAGTGATCCAGCTCGGAGCAGGGCGTTGGTCGCCAGGATGAGGCTGGGGGAAGGCTAAAATGTTGGTGCACGCGTTTTGGGAGAAGCCTGGAGATTCGTTGGGGTTCTCAGGTGTAACAGGGGGGTGGGAGCTCAGCAAGAGACAAAACTCAAGTGAAGGAGCTGCAAAAAAGAGCAGCAAAATGAGCAGCAGCACTGAGAGCTCCAGCTTGGGAGTCTCGGGAAAGGGATAATGGGATGCAGAGTCCGGGGGAAGGGGACTGAGCCACAGCCTATCCAGGGCTTCAGTGCTGCCTTGAGGATGCCTGCAGGAGAAGTCTCGTTTTGGGATGCCCTTGGAGCAGGATTGACCCCTCTGGAGGGATGGAGAGCTGGATGTACCTGTTTCTTTCTCCAGAGGAGGAAACCATGCTGCACCACTAAACACTTCAGACAGGCCACACAAAGCAAAACTGGGCGGGGAGGGATTGAGCCTTCCCAAGAAAATTCCTCAGAACTGTGACCTGTGGGGCACTGGGTGGCAGAGCCCACTCCAGGGGATTTGGCTGCCCGTGGCCAGCCCTGGTAGCAGCACTGAGGGGGACTTTGCTGGGCTGGTGAGGAGCAGTGAGGGCAGCAGAAGTGAGGAGAGATATCTGGAACAGGCTTCCCGTGGAAGTGGTGGAATCCCTGTCCCTGGAAGTGTTCAAGAAACGTGGAGGTGTGGCACTTGGGGCCATGGTTTAATGGTGGACCTGGCAGTGCTGCAGGAATAGTTGGACTGGATGATCTTGAAGGGTTTCTTCAACCTTTAGGATTCTCTGATTTTATTTTCTCCCTGGATGGGCAATGGGATGCCAGGAGAGCGTGGCAGGGCAGGCAGAGGGGCCGTGGTGAGAGGGGAATCCGGGACCCTGCAAACAGCCTGATCCTTTCAGCTGCTGGCAGCTCGGAGCACCTCTGTCTCCCTCCAGATGTTCCCTGTGTTTATGGCTGCTGGAGCAAGAGCCTGAACTCTCTCATTAATGTGCTCCTCTCTCTCTCTCTCTCTCTCTCTCTCTCTCTCTCTCTCTCTCTCTCACATCGAAGCCAGAAGTCTCAGCTCCAAGGCTGCAGCTGGGAAGGAGCTGGGGTGAGGGGTGGGAGCGGGGAGGGAGGTGTGCGCCGGCCTCCCGTCCCATTCAACTCCCCCTCCGCTTCCCTCCCCCCGAATCCTCCCAAAATACACATGCCCCACAAAAAGAAAAACACTGGCAGATTTTTTATTTCAGAAAGTAAACACTTAGGCCATGGGGGTCTGGAGGTTATGGGAAAAGAGGAAACCATTGGGCTAATCAGGCCGGGACACACTTCCCCTGCTGAAATAAAGCAGAAATCGCTGCCTCGCAGGGCGCCGCTGTGGTTAACCCTGGGGCTGCCAGTGCCATCCTTGGAGCATTTTCCCTCAATCCCAGGATTTTGGGTCTCGTGGTTAACCCTGGGGCTGCCAGTGCCATTCATTGAGTGTGTTCCCAAAATCCCAGCGCTTTTGGGGCTCGTGGTTAACCCTGGTTAAGCCAGTGCCATGGAGCCCTGGGAGCCTGGATCCTGCCCACTCATTGTCCCTCAGTCCCTCGGATTTGGTGCCTCCTGGTTAACCCTGGGGCTGCCAGCACCTCAGAGCATTTGCCTTCAATCCGAGGGGTTTTGCTCCTCGTGTTTCACCCTGGGGCTGCTGGTGGCACGGAGCATTTTCCCTCAGTCCTTAGGGTTTGGTGCTTTGTGGCTCCCACCAGGGCTGCCAGTGCCGTGGAATATTCTCCCTCAGTCCCTGCGATTTGAGGCCTCATGCTTCACCCCAGTGCTCCAAGTGCTCCCAGTGCTCCCAGTGCTCCCAGTGCTGGGAGCTGGACCCTGCCACTCATTTTCCCTCAGTCCCTGGGTTTTGGTGCCTCGTGGTTAACCCTGGTGCTGCCAGTGCTGCAGAGCCCTGGGAGCCCAGAGCCGCCCTCAAGTTTTCCCTCAATCCCAGTTTTGTGGCCAGGGCGAGGCACGGGGCAGAAAGGGAGCCAGCGCTCCGCAGCGGTCCTGTGGCCCTTTGGGAATGAGCCGTTGGGAATTTTTACTAGGAAATTAATTTTTTTCTCTGGTTTATGAGCCATCCTATAGAATTTCATCGTTTTTCTTGCCTGAGAACTCTGCCTGCCGGCTGCAAACCTCTGCAGAGAGGAAATCTCTCTCTGCTTGGATCAGCGGGATTTGGGCAATTTCTGCAAAGCTTTGAAAGGTTTACAGAAAGCTCTTTTCTCCCATCCTTGCCAGATTTGCATGAGGTATATAAATGATTAGATTGTGGATTCTTTGGCTGCAAACCCTTCGGGGAGGGATCCTTCCTGCTCTCTTTTGCTCCCGTGTCTGTAGAGCTTATGGAATATGGATCTGGCCAGGAGATGGGAGACCCTTGGTGCTCCCACAGGACAAGGAATGATCGTAGTCCAGGTGTGAGTGAGCTCAGAGGCCTTTGTACCAACTCACAAAGAGATCCCAATTATCCCTCTGCGAGCCTGGCCTTGGCCTTCTCAGCCCAAGGTGTGCACTGGGAATGGATATCACTCCCAGTCTCACACCTTTTGCAGCTCCATGTGTTTTTGGAAAGGCTGGATCTGTAGCAGGAGTGTTTCTAAGTGAATATCAGAGATTGGCCATTGCTGGGAGCCTGCTCTGTTCCATCAGACCTGTCCCAGGGATTGCTGATTCCCTTCACATCCTGCCAGGCTGGGATTGTTGGAGAACCCAGAGAGAGTTTGCCCCCAGGAACCCCAGATCTTAAACTGATGCCCACACTGCCCCGGCCCCTGATGGCATTCACAGCACCCTGAGCTGTCCCTCAAGCCTTCCCTCTGCCTGGAATCACCAAGCAGGGCGTGAAAGGAAAAGGCAGCACGGAATAATCTGTAGCCAAGTGAAAGTGATGTTTCCATCAGAGCTGGGGAAGGTTTTCCCGCAGCCCCTGCAGTGTGAGCGGGGTGGTGAAAGGTGCCGTCACCGGTTCCTTGAGCCATCAGCCCTGCTCTTGCGACATTCCCACCAGGAGGCAAATCCCAGATAGTGTGATAGGGGGTGCAGACCTGCCGGGTCCCACCCTGCTATCTCAAGAATGCATTTGAACAGGAGCTGTTTCTGCAGCCTCTGGAGGTCGAGGCTTCAGATGGAAATCAAGCTCCAGAGACTGTCCCACGGGGCAAATTTCAGGATTTTTGGAGTTGGTGTTCAGCTCAGATAAGCCCTTGAGAGCACAGATACTTTATCTGAGCCTTATCTGAGCTATTTGCATCACTTCAGCCTGAGAAACTGCTGTCAGACATTTGGGGGGGGGTCAATTAGGATGGTCTGTCTGTTCTTTTAATTGTTGTTTCCAACACACAGACACTTCCAGGAGGATGGGACTGTCCTGTGCCCCAGCACAGCTCTGGGAGCTCATCCAGGCTGGAGAGGAGAAGTGCAGGAAGGAGAAGGGCCAGGCTTAGAGAGTAAGGACAGCATTAGAATGGGTATTCCTTGAAAGCCCTGCAAGGGATTGCATCTCTCTGCTCTCTTTCTAAAATGGGATAGGAATCAGCCTGAGCTGCCCCTGCTGTGGATTTGGAATGGAAATGATTCCTCCTTTCCTGAGCAGAGCCAGGGCTGAGCTTTCCAAAGGAGCTCTCTGCACCTTGTTTGCCGGAGCCTGCTTTGTGCCTGTGAAGTCTCTCACCTTGCCTGGAGCTCCTGGGGAGAAATACAGGGTCTCTGATCCCCTGCTGCTCTCCCAGATCCCTCTGTATCCCAGCTTTACAGCAATCCAGTGCTTGACTGGAAGGGCCCTGCAGTGCAACCTGCTCTTCCCAGAGGAAAGGTTCATTCACCTGAGCTCTGAGTCCTGGAGACTCTTCCCAGCATCCATGGTCATGGAATCAGAGAACCCCAGGATGGTTTGGGCTGAAAGCTCAAACCTTAAAGCTCATCTTGTCCCCTGGCCAAGGACACCTTCCACTGGACCAGGCTGCTCCAAACCGTGTCCAGCCTGGCTTTTGATGGGGGAAGGGTTCCCAGGGATAAGAACAGATTTAGGAGACCTGGCTGAGCCTTACGGCTGGGGTTTGGAGCCTTGGCTACACCTCTCATCAGAAAGTCTTCAGGCATCTGAACCCCACTGCCTTCCGCTGGAGTGAGATCCCTAAATCCCTGCAGGCGCTGCCTGTGAGCAGCAGTTTCTCACGTTGGAGATGCAGATGATTAATTCAGTGCACATTTTATTGCCATGCTTAATTCAGCGAGGTCAGGAGAGTGGCTGGGGGTCCCTGGAGAGCGGGGCTGTGTGAGTGCTTCGGATTACACACGGAAAGAAATGTCTGAAGTGATCCTTGGCCAGCCCTGGAGCTGCCTCCCCAGCACGTGCTGGAGCTTCCCAGCCCTCCGGATGGAGCTTTCCCCAGGGGCTTTGGGATCAATAGGCTTTGGAAAAGCTGCAGGGGGTCACTTGTTGGCTGTTTGGAATGTGGTTCCTCTCTGTGCAGCTGCTCCTGGGGAGGGATGGGCCTCTCTGGATGCAGGCAGGGAAAACGAGGTCTTGCCTGTGCTGGGATGATGATTTCTCCGTGGGACACTCATAGGACACTCGCCTGCCTGTCTCCAAATGGCTTCAGTGAGGTGTGGGAACAGCTCGGGATGGAGGCTGGAGTTTGCACATGGGCTTGTTTTCAACTTTGGGCTCATGAGAGAGCTTCTCCATGCTCGGGGAGCTGCCTTTGGAGAACCCTGATCCCCTCGTGGAGACTGGGCTCCTCTTTTGATGTTTTGCCTTCCCCTGTGGTGCTGCAAGGGCAGGTTGGGATGCAAAGCAAAGTCGGGATCTCCAAAGCTCCCTGGCAGGAGGGTGGAGCCAGGTGGGGGTCGGTCTTTTGTCCCGGGTAACAAGGGACAGGACAAGAGGAAACAGCCTCAGGTTGTGCTTGCGGAGGTTTAGGTTGGTATTTAGGAAAAATGGAGAAAACAAACTGCTCCATCAAAGGGGAGATTTGATTTCCAAGGAGATCCAGCCCAAACTCCTTTTCCTTAACTCATCACAACTCTTTTTCAGGAGTCAGGAATGCCTTTCTCCCTGGTCTGTGTAATTGGCTCTCCACATCCCAGGTTCAAGTGGGGCCAGGGGGCACTTGCTTTGGTCAGACTGATGTCAGCACTGATGTAGAATAGGAGAAAAGGAGGAGATGCCCCAAGGGAGCCTTTTCATGGAAAAATTCTAATTTGGTCACTTCCAGGCATCTTGCAGAAGAGCCTGTGCTTGGGAGATTTCAACCCAGTTTTCCAGGCTCCAGAGGCAGGACTATTTCTGGAAGGCAGTGATGGAAATAATGCTGGCATCTGCTCCTGCTCTGGACCAGCTCCTCACCACGAACAACCTTGGGCTATCTGAGATGTCTCCAGAGGTGACCAGACCTGCTCCTCCTGTACTGTGCACCCAGCCCTGACTGACCCCAGGGCAGCAGAGGCCTCCTGTGTCCAGCTCTGGCTGTTTCCATCCAGGCAAACAGCCACTCCATGGAAGTAAGAGCAGTTTTCCTTGCTCCGCAGCAGTCGGACTGACAGGATAATGAGGCAGCCCAGTAGCTTTGCTTTGCCTTCCCCTTGTGCCGAGTCCCAGGCTGGGTGTCAGCTCAGTCCCTATATCTTGAGGAGAAACCTCTTCTTTTTTTTTCCCACTTTTCTCCTTGTTGCTGCCAAAAGTGACAGATTGTTGGGCGGAAATCATCAATATTTTGTCAAAACCAAATCCAAATATTTCTAGCCAAACCTCAGCGTTTTCTGGTGCTGATGCAAAAACAAATCTCCGTGGGAAATGCCAGCAGGGAAAGCAGATGGAGCAATGGGCTGGAGGGTTCTGCTGTCCTGGCTCTCTGGTGGGGATGTGTGGCCGAGGGGCTGCGAGGCGCGGGGTGGTTGAACCCGAGAGCTAAATTTGGGCTGCTCTGTGTTTATTCAGAGCCCAGTGGTGTAAACAGCCGTGCTTTGCTGACCTGCACGAGCAGCTGGCCTGGGCAGTTTATCCCACAGAGTCTGGAGCACAGCAAGCACCGAAATTCCCTCCCTGCTTTCCAGGAGCAGGACGTGCTGCTTCACCCCAGCCATACTCTGAGCTTGGGGAAGTGATTTTAGAGCTTCCACCCACCTGCTCCTGCCTGGCTGTGCTCGCCCTGCCCTTCTCCCCCGATTTGCTCCCAGCCCCCGCGTTTAGCCATAATTCCATAGCCATCCCTCTTCCCAAACCCCTGTCCAGAGCCCTCGCAGCTCCAGCGGCACTGGGGTAGCGGAAGGAGGACTTTCCCCTCCACAGCCACCTGAAATCAGGGGTTTGGGGCTCTCCCACGCCTGCCAAGAGCACCTCGCCCTAGTTGGCCACCGCTGCCACTCCTCACTTCATTAGCACCAGGGATGTTTATAAATGGCAGGATAATATTTTTCGTTTCCAGTTTGGGTTTCCAGGGCAGCCACTTTCTGAAGCACTTAGGAAGTTTAGAGAAGACGAGGTTATATAAACGGTTTTTCCCCTCTGGGCCCTTATTAATCAAGTGGCTGTGGAGCCATTCCCAGAGCTTTGGGATCGAGGGCACAGGCTGGGTGAGGGGAGGCAGCTTTTTCTTGGCTCCTGCCCTTTATTTGGGAGTTTGGGATGAATGGAGCTCTCAGACGTGGCTGTGGGGTTTGAAGGCTGCTGGAGGGCTGAGGAAGCTGCTCCTGGGTTACGTTAGACTGTGTTTGAGGCTGAGCTCTTGCGTAGCCCCTTCTAGGCCTTCATGTGAGCCATGGCACATCTTTTAATGATGTTTTCCTGGCCCTGTGGATGCATCCCCATAAAATTTTGTTATTTGGTGCAAAACCTTTGCATTTCCTGAGTGCAGGGTAAATATGATTTCAATAACAATGTGCATCAAATTGACCCCCGTACTTTTCCAATGAAACCCTCTGGATGGGCAAATACACTGATTAATACATTCCCTGGTGCATTCCTAAAGCCTCCGAGCTTTTTCCCACCCCAGCTCCAGCAGCAGCTGCTCCCCAGGGTGGGTTTGGAAAACAGGAGCCAGCTTTGGTTCCCATTAGAATGAAACCAAGCTCTGCCTCCTCCTCCTCCTCCATGTCCTTCCTCCTGCTGCCTCCTCCCCACACGGGATGAGGAATGGGAATTTTCTGTTTTCCTTGAGTGGATGGACCTCCGTCTGCAGCAGCAGGTCCAGCTGGTCCCAGCCTGGAGCTGCAGGTCCACAGGAAATCAGCTCATTAATCTCCTGCCCCACCTTCCCGGTCCTCCAGCCAGGCTGCCCCGGTGTGAAAATGATGATTGAAATAGCCAGGGCTGGAAAATGATGATTTAAAGGGGGTAAAGGGGATATTTGCAACCATTGCTGGCCACGGCCTTGACAGAAGAAAACGGAATTTCTTCCGGGTCTTGGGAGCATGTTAGGAAAGGTGCTTGACATCTGAGGGATCGAGGGGTTCTGTGCTGCTGTGCTGGAGCTCAGCCCAAGGAACTGGGCTGGGATGATGGCGAGAAAATCCTCCTGTGGCTTTGGGCTCAAGCTGGTGCAGGTTGGGTGTTCAGAAGGTCTGTGTCACCTCCCCCAGGGGATGGGTGATGGTTGTGGTTGCCCAGGACGTTTCAGACATCCCTGGGATATTTGATGTATCATCTGAGTGGATTTTCTTCACTTCCCAGAACTCCTTTGCAGATTGGAAGGAAACTCCAAGCCCCAGAGGTTATTTTCTTTCATCTCACAGAACACAAATTGGCCTTCCCAGCTTCCCTTTTGCCTTATTGGAGAGCTTCCCCTCCCACAGAATCCTCCTCGAAGAGGTGAATTAACTGGGTGAAAAGAGCTTGTTAGCAAATTACTTTTAATAGGCTTTTTTTTTTTTCCATTTTGCAATTCCTTCCCATATTAAAAGTGCAAAAATAGAAAGTTTCAGCTCTGGTTGGATGACACAACATTTTCCTTGTTTATTTTCTTTTCACTGTTTTAACCCAATGACAAGTGTGGGAAAAGGAAAAAAAACCTTACAACAAACTGGTCTGTATCAGCCAGGAACATACTTAGAAAAAAATATTTGCATCTGATTTTTTTCTCCAGACACCAGCAAAGCATGAAAAATAATAAATAAATCATCTGTTTTCACAGATTTTGCTGCAGGCAGTTGGGAGGTGGATAGGGAAGCAGAGTGTGCTGAGCCCTCGTGGATCTCAGGATCTCAGCTCCCTGAAGATGGGATGAGGGGGAATGGCTTCAGGCTGGAAGAGGGTGGGTTTAATGGGGTATTGGGAAGGAATTGTTCCCTGGGAGGGTGGGCAGGCCCTGGCACAGGTGCCCAGAGCAGCTGTGGCTGCCCCTGGGTCCTTGGCAGTATCCAAGGCCAGGCTGGACACTGGGGCTTGGGGCAGCCTAGGACAGTGGAAGGTGTCCCTGTCATGGCAGGGGCGGCACTGGTTGAGTTTTAATGTCCCTCAGACCCCCTGAAATCACCGGCGCTGCTCCCATGGCTGTCCCGGGGTGACCACGTCCCCTCTGGAGCCGCAATTCCCTTTCCACCAGCTGTCCTCTCCCATTCACACCCGCAAGGATTTAGGACCTCGGCGGGCTAATCAGGAGACGCTCCCGGGGAGAGAGGCGTGTTATTTAATTAGCTGCACAATGGGCTGGCTGGGAGGCACGTGGTGGCTCTGATGGCAGGAGATAGATGTCCTTTTAGCCGGGCTAATTGTTGGGAAATAGCGGGGGCTTTGTTCGGCCCCAGCGTGGGCTCTGTGATCTCGCAGAGCCCAGGGGCTGCCCGCTTATAATTTTAGACAGATCCATTCAAGCTTGCCCTGGAGCGCGGGGCTGAACAAGCCGGGCATTGTTGCAGAGCCAGGAGCGGCGGCCAAGAAAACCACCCCGAAAAACCCAAACACGTGTAGGGAGGAATATTTCCCTGGCGTTTATTCACTGCCAGGCCAGGTTGCCAAGCGCAGACAATTGTGGCAGAGGAGGTTTCCAGCGCCGGGCGAGGGTTTTTCCTCTTTGGGACGCATTTGCAGGCGGATCCCTGACCCCAGGAGCGATGCTGCGGGGTGTCTCTGCTGGCAGAGGGCAGCTCCAGGACTGTGGGTCTCATCCTGGAATTTCTGTGCTGTGGGCACGGTGCCCATCCCTGAATGATCTCCATACCCTGACTGTGTGCACCTGTCACCTCATGGCCACGGCAGGACGGGTTTGGGATGGAGGGATCTTGGCTGTTGGATCTGGGCTCTTTGTGTCTCCCAGTGTCCAGCACAACAAGGGATGGAAATCCCAATTCTCTTTCCTGAACTTTCCACTCAAATCTCTCTCTGGAGGGACCCCATCATGGTCCCCAGTCCCTGAATTTTTCCTTTATGACTGCTGAACTCCCAGTTCATTGGAAAGGGAGAAAGGGTCATTAAAAAAAAAAAAAAGAAAAGGCACAAAGGTGGAAACATTGACCAGGAATTAAACTTCCATCACTTGAACACCTCTCTCCTGGCCCCAGCATTAACCTGGGGGTCACTGCAGTCCTGTGGTTTGTTTTCCTGGGCTGATCACTTCCAACTGGCTGAGATGGGATTTTCCTGGTGGCTGCCACTTCTCAGGCTGTGGATTCTATAGCAGAGCTTGGAGCTGGACTGACCTGCCTTGGGAGGTGCTCGTGTGGACCTTGATAAAGTGGAATATGGCTGTCCTTCGGTGTTTGGTGAAGCCGTGGGTGGTGTTTTGGTGGCAGTGGGTTTATGAAAGATGGAAAGGGCAGATGGGTGTCAGTGGTCACAGTCTGGCTGTCAGGAGACCATTTATGAGCAATGATGCCATTGCCTCTCCTTCATAATCCCTCCCTGTGTCCCAGGGAAGGGAATTCTAAGGGCTACCAGGGATCAGTTCAGTAAGGAGGAACTGGTGAGAGCTAAGGGTGCAGCCACAAGCAGAGAAGTGCTGTTAAACCTGAGCTGGCTGTGCTCTGAAGGAGAGAGAACCCAGCCCAGGGAGATCCAAGCCAAGAGCTCTGAGCGAAGGCGAGGAGTCCTGCCGGTGAGGTTTACCGTGTATCAGCTGCCCATGCTCGGTGGAACTGTGAATATCGACGGTTAAATAGCAAAACACCTCGGGCTGTGCTCACCAAGAGCTCGGTGCTGTGACTTGAGGGGAGGGGGGAAATGTGCGGAGAGCAAACAGTGCTGCGGAGCAGCTTAGGAGCATTTTCCACGCAGCCGCTGCTTCCAGCAGGGACACGAGTGAGTGACAGCACCCCCGCCAAGGAAATTCCCGGCAGGATGGCACTGCTGGAGCCCCGAGCAGCTCCTCAGGGTCGGGATCAGCACCTCTGGGAGCCAGGAGCGGGAGGCACGCGGAGATGATTGCGAGGCTCGCTCGGGGTCCCCCGGCGTGTGACGGGCGGTGGCTCCGTGCGCCGAGCCCTGACCCCCGCTGGCCACAAAGCAGCTTTTGTGAGCCCTCCCCGCCGGCAGCTAATGAGAGCAGGAGCCGCAGAGGCTCGGGGCCCGGGGACACTCAGTCACAGGAGGGCATTGTGGCTCGGGGTGGGCCGGCCCGGGGCTGGCGATCCCAGCGGGAACACTGCCCTGCTTTTCCTGCCGCCAGCGCCCAGCCTCGGCGATCTTTCCGTGCCTCAAGCCCCGCAGCGAGGGGACCCCAGGGGCCACATCTGGGGACGGTCATCACCTCCGGGACCGCGGTGCTGGCTCTGGGAGCGGCTGCCACAGCCTGCCCGGGGGCACACGCAGGATGTGCCACTAACGAGCTCTGCCTCCGTGCCCGAGCCAAAAACGGGAGGCTGCAGTCAGCAGGGCTAATCCAGCCTCCTTTTACCAAAATACTGCAATACTTCCCAGCTATTACGGCGCTTGAAAGAATTTCTCGTATCATTTTAAATTCCAGGAAAGGTATCTCCCAGGGGAACGGCCGTGGCAGCTGCTTGCTCTTTCCTCTCATTGCACAGGGCCACCTCCACACCCAGGGCCACATCCCTGCTCTTTCCTTTCTTGGAGTGGTGGCTGCTGCTCCTTCCAACAATGTCCCCGTTACGATAAATCCTTTCATGTCTCCGTTTCTCCCTGGAATTGCAGGACACTTTTTTTTTTCCTTTCCCCTTTGCTCCTGATTTTTGTCTCATGCCCTCTGGATATTGTTTACTTGACAAAACATCAAACCCAATCCCTGACCGCTTGCGGTCATTAAAAATCCCATGGCAGTTTTGGGGAAGGCTCCAATTTGGCTAATTACGTTCTGCCATAAATATCCCCCTGCAGTTTTAATTGGATATGGTGTTCTTCATTTCCTGGCCATTACAGCTGGGTGGATTCTCCATGGCCGTTGTATTTCACCCCATGTTTTGGTAGCAACAGGGCTCGGAAAAGCTCCTTCTCCAGACCAGGAGTTACACCTAATTCTTGCTGGAATAGGAATTAGGAAACCCGAGAAAAGGAGAAGCTGTCCCAGCTCCATGACATCTGAAGGAGAGCCGGCAGCTGCCCTGGGCTGGGACAGAAGTGAATTTGGCCATGGGGAAGTGAAAGAGCCGTACTAGCTTGGAGAGAGGCCATGGAAGAGCCTCTCTTTTTGAGAGATCACAGCAAAGGCTCCGCTCTTTAACACTTCTTCTCAGTGCTAAATGAATAATAATAATTATTATTATTCCGTTAACCCAAGGTTAGTCAGCGGCGCTGGGAACAATGGGGCATTCCTGCCTGGCCGTTCTTTGTTCCCAGCAGTTGCAAACAGTGGGGCTGCACTGCGGAGGGAGGGCAGATGGTTATCGCCCATCTTTGGGCTGCAGAGCCGTTCTCCAGCCCAGCATCCTCCCTCCCCGGACAGAGCCTGAATGGATATTAACGCTCAGGAACGACACAGTGGAAAAGGAGGGTGAGACTTGGATGGGGAAGAGGAAAGATTTTTCTAAATCCTGTGAGCAGCAAATAGGAACCAGTTGCTGAGGAGAAGTCATGTTTGGCAGGTCTTGGACTCGGAATGGTCACATCCCAGCTGAAGAAACTAATCAATGGATTCCTTCCATGCCTTCTGCGAACACTGAGCCATTGAGCGGCTCAGCTGGAGCTCAGAGCCAGGACTTTCATGTTGCAGCTCTGAAGTGAACACAAATTAAAGCGGCTGCTGGGATGGAGTTCGAGGGAGAGATTCAGCTGCCCTGGGAGGAAACCTCTGTCTGCAGCCACTCTGTTCTTTTCCTTCCCTTTGGGGATTTTTGCCCTGGTGCTACTTTTGGAAGCATTTCCAGTTTCCCTGTGCATCGGGGCTGCCATGCATTGCACCAGCAAAATGAAACACAGGTTCGGGGAAGCACAGAGGGTGAGGCAAAGCTCAGAGCTCCTCTGCAGCCATTCTGCACCAAGCTGGGCTCAGAGTCATTGGCTTTGCAGGATCAGGGCTGAGCCGGGATGCCAGGAGTGTGTGGATCTCTCCCAATAAAAACCACCCAAGCTGTGAGAAAGGTCTCTATTAGAGCCTTTGTGCTGGTCCACAGGAGAAGGATCTCCAGTACAGGTGCCCTGGAGCTCAGCCAGTCCTTGAGACTGCAAGGCTGTGGGAGAGGCCGAGCCAGAAGCTCCAGCTTTAGCCCAAGGCTAAAGCAGACACCTCAGGGCACCCTCTACCTCCTCTGCGGCTGCATCTCAATCCCCGGTAGGTCCATCCGGGGCCATCTCTGCCCAGGAGAGCCTGGTCCCCTGTGCCACGCACAGCCTGTCCCAGTTTCTGTTTGGGCGGGTCCGGGTGACCTCGCCGTGCCTCCTCCTCTCTTTCGGTCCGGGGGCTGTGGTTTGCTGCAGCCGCGCTCCGAGCAGGGCGAACGATCGGCCCGGGGGGGTCATTTCCATACGGTTGGGACCGCAGGTGCTTTCTGCTGGCTCCGCCAGGCAGCTGCACAGAGCGGCAGCCCCGGCCAGCTCCCTCCTCTCCTCTCCTCTCCTCTCCTCTCCTCTCCTCTCCTCTCCTCTCCTCTCCTCTCCTCTCCTCTCCTCTCCTCTCCTCTCCTCTCCTCTCCTCTCCTCTCCTCTCCTCTCCTCTCCTCTCCTCTCCTCTCCTCTCCTCTCCTCTCCTCTCCTCTCCTCTCCTCTCCTCTCCTCTCCTCTCCTCTCCTCTCCTCTCCTCTCCTCTCCTCTCCTCTCCTCTCCTCTCCTCTCCTCTCCTCTCCTCTCCTCTCCTCTCCTCTCCTCTCCTCTCCTCTCCTCTCCTCTCCTCTCCTCTCCTCTCCTCTCCTCTCCTCTCCTCTCCTCTCCTCTCCTCTCCTCTCCTCTCCTCTCCTCTCCTCTCCTCTCCTCTCCCTGCCGCGGGATCCGAGTGCAGGAAGGGAAGGCTTGTGGGCTCTGATAACTGCATCAGGTTTCTTTTCCCAAGCCTGCTCTGGTGGGATCAGAGATCAGACAGAAAGGCAGCTGTTTCTCCTGAATCCCCTTTTGATTTTAACTAGAAACATTCTGCTAAATCTCCTCTCTGTCGTTTCTTCCTTCAGTCGTTGCTGTACGGCGAAGAAAGAAATCCAAACCGAGGGCAGGTGCAAGCACATGATCCTGTCCGAGGGAGGGACCACATTTTATCCTTACAGTCGTCCTCTTTCCACCTTTGGATTTCCAGGTTCATTCCTGTGGTAGGTTTCAAACCACCAGCCGATGTTTCCAGCCCTGTGCTCTGCCTGAGCACGGCTCAGGTTCTCCCAAGCCCTCGGGAATCAGTGGAGGGAGGTTTTTCATCACAGCAAATCACTGGTCCCGCTCCACCGCTGCAGGAATAGGTTGCCCAGAGCTTAGCTTGGAAGTAAATTGGAAACACGGCTGCCTGTAAAACTGGGATTGTGAGAGGTTGTCACTGGGTGAGGAAGATGAATTTTGGGCTGGAGCTCCCTGCCCGGCTGTGCCAGCTCTGAGCCCTCCGGCTGCTCGATCTGCCTGCCTTGGCAAAGCCATGCGTGCAGCCAGAGCTAGCCCTCCGTGTCTGGCCCCGGCACCTCGCAGCTTCTTTCAGTTGCACAAGCTCTCTGCTATAAATATGCCCGTGGTGGCTGAGAAAGGCCCCGCTACAGAAGCGAAATAACCTGAGCTGCAACATTTGCCTCTGCAGCTCATCTTTTGGGGCCTTGGGAGGTTTCAGGGGTGTTTGCAAGTGGGACACTGGTCCATCCTGAGGGCTGGGCAGTGACCTTGACCCTGGGCAGCTGCTCCTGTGGGCCTATGTTCACTTAAGCCCATCTTTGATGAGAGCAGCCCGATCTGTGCCAGAGAGTCAGAGGCTGTTAAAGGCTTTCGGAGTGACAGAACCACAAGAGTTGGTTGCTAATGACTTTTTTCACTGTACCGGTAAGCTGACATCTGTGAGTCATACTCTCCTTCTGCTCTGCCGTTTGTGGTCTGAAGTTTGTGCTACGTAAATACAATCAAACAGATTTCATGTGAAAACCGATAGTCTTCTGTTAACTCGATGCCATGCTGGCGTGATACTCATCTTGCATCTTCAAGATGCTTTTTATCCAGTCAGTTCCCAACCCTTTCTGGCCTCCCACCTGTACCAAACAGGCCTGGGAGCAACACTCCTGGCTGTCACCCATTGTGCACACACACTCTGTCATGGCTGTGCCCCTGCATCTGGATGTGCTTGTGGGTGGGACAGGATCAGGCTGCTCCAGGCAGGATGATGAGAATGTGAAGGGGTGATGGAAACGTGAGGGGATGGTGTGAGGATTAAGAGGTGCTAGAAATGTGAGGGGATGGTGTGAGGGTGAAGGGGTGCTAGAGATGTGAGGGGATGGTGTGAGCTGGAGGGGATGGTGTGAGCTGGAGGGGTGACGGCAGCTGAACGGGTGAGTGTGGAGGGCAGTGGTTCATGTCAAGGCAGGCAGGGTGAAGCCAGCAGGCCTAGTTTCAAGAACCATCGGTTTCGGGCAGTGGCTCCTGCCAGGGCTGCCTGCAGCCAGCGGCATTTTCCCATGCTCAAGCTCTTTTCCCGTCGCGTTTCGGGGCCGGGATGCGAGCAGAGGTCGGGGCGGAGGAGCCCTGGATGCGCTGCCCCCGCTCTATCCCCGGACCCCCGCTCCATCCCCGGACCCCCATTCCCCGCGGCAGCGGCGGCTCCGCTCCCCGCGGCGCCGAGGGGCGGGGCGGGCCGGGGCGGGGCCCTCCGCACTGTCACCGCCGGGGCCGGCCCAGAGCCCTCCCCTCGGCTCAGCCCGGCCGGGGCGGCGGCGGCGGGGACGGGGACGGGCGAGGCGGAGCGGAGCGGAGCGGAGCGCGGCGGGGAGAGGAGTGGAGCGCAGCCGGGAGCGGAGCGAGGGAGCGCGGAAGGAAGGAAGGAAGCAAGCAAGCAGGAGGAGGAGAAGGAGGAGGAGGAGGAGGAAGAGCAGCGGGAGGAGGGAAGCAGCGCCGGCCGCGCTGCCCCGGGCGCCCCGCTCCGCGCTCGGCGGGGCTCAGCCGCCGCCCCCCGCTCCCGGCGCGACGCCCCCGCGGCGCTGCCCCAGCCATGAAGGCGGCGGTGGATCTGACCATCATCAAGACGGAGAAGGTGGACATCGAGCTCTTCCCGTCCCCCGGTGAGCGCCGCGTCCCCTCCGCGCCCCGCTCCGCGCAGCCCTGTCCCCTTCTCTCTGCGAGGGCGGCGGGGGGAGAGCTCTGACCGCTGGGGAGGGGGCGACCGCCGAGGTTTGGGTGGGCGTTTTTTGAGGGTGTCTTTTGGAAGGGAACACGGAGCGTACCCCAAGTCGCAGCGCAGCGGCGCCGCCCGGGCTCTGCCCGCAGCCGAAGGCGAATTGACTTTCCGAGCGCTTTTATGACTTTCCATCCCCCTCCGTCTCTTCAAAACCATCCCGCCGCCCCTCCAGCCTCCTTTCCTCATGTTGCTGCCATCCTTGCCAGGGTGTAAGCGAGCCCGTCCGGCGGGCAGGCAGGGCAGATGCGCTCCCCAGGACTCCCCGCCGGTTCCCATCCTTAGTTGGGGTGTGAGTTCCCCCCATCCCTTGTTCAAATGTCTTGTGTGGTCCAAGCGCTCGTGCTATTTGGGAAACACAGCTTCAGCGGTAACTGCTCTGGATTTAGCATGTTTAATCCAGGAAAACCCGCCGCTTTGATTTTTTTTTTCCACCCTTCTGGAGCTGGAGAAATGGGTAGAGGGAGGGTGCGGAGAGAAACACGTTACTGAAGGCAGGCGAGAAGGGGTTTTTGTGTTGTAGCGGTGAGTTCAGCTGCTGCTGGCTGCGGTTACTGCTCCGAGCCGAGCCTTGACCAGAATAAGGGCTGCTGTTCACACACTGCTGGCATCTGGCTGCTCGCTGACCCTGGGCGCTCAACTGCTCTCTGCCCTGCCCAGGCGAGGTGGAGGATGGAGTTTGGAGGGCGCGCAGGAAAAAAAAAAAAAAAACAACAAAACAAACAGAAAACCCCAAAAAACCAAAACCAACAAAAACCCCCTTCTTTTTCCACGTAAAACGAGTCCTGTTGCTTCATCTCTCCCTGCTGCACTTCCCACTGCGCCAAACTGGAAGTTTGCTGGATTTTGTGCAGTGCCGGCGAGGCGAAGAAAATCAAATTAAAGATAGAGTTGTGCGTTTCTCTGCCTGTTAGGAAGTTTCTAGGAAAGCCAGAAAGGGGGAACAGCTCCTTCAGACATTGGTGTTTTGGGCTATATATGGAAATAAAATGACAGCTGAGTGCCAGAGCCACACAGGGGTTGGTGCTTAGGCTTCGATAGATGCTGGTGCAGCATCAGCTGGGCTGCAGAGAGCTCCAAAGTCAGCCATCCGTGGGTGACAGTGTCCAGTGCGGGAGTGTCTCCCTTGGGATCCTTCCTCCCGCCCTCCATGGCTGAAGGGAGCTCCCTGTGCTGGGCAGAGCCGTGCTGGTGCTCCCTACCCTGAGCTCCCAGGCTGATCCCGGCTCCCAGCTCTGGGCTGGGGAGCACCGGCCTTCAAAATGCCTGAGGGATGCTGAGGATGCACCTACACAGCTGAAAGGAGAGGCTCGAGTGGAGCTGAGGACCTGTTTGCGCCTATTTCCTAAAACTTTGGTGAAGACTCATTCCTGCCCTTCAGCTCCTGAGGGCAGCCTGTTTGCTTGGAGCGGAGGAAACGGGATAGGAATAAATACCTGGAGCATCAGGGGAGTGTGGGGTTTGCTTTTCACTCCAGAACAAAGTATCTGTTTAAATTTGAGCTTTTCTGGTGTGGGTGAGAGCTCCCACAGAGGCTCTGTGTGCTCTGGGTATCTGAGCCCTGGAGCGCTGGAATTCCCTGGTGTCCGAAGGGAGGACTCAGAGTTTCACTCTGCCTTAAATTAGTTTTCTTCTGTCCCTGAAAGCTCTTCTGCAGCTGATGTCAGCAAACTGTTCCTAGGGCTGACCCAAAGTTTAAACTCAGGCAGGAAGAGCTCTGAAAAACACAAGCCCAGAGGTAGAAAAGCACTGCCCCCCCATCGACCTCAGCTGCAGCCGCTCCTGTGCTGGTGGCTGCGCTCGCTGGGAGCCACAAAGGTCAGTGCTGTCAATTAGCTGGCTTAACCTCATTTCCCCTCCAACTCCGAGGGAACGCTGCAGCTCTCTGGTTTGGTGGGATTGATGGTGAGAGAAGGAGTGGGGATGCTGCTGGGTTGTGTTCCTGGGATCGAGCCATGCCATGGGGAGGGGACATCACTTCTCTCTGTTTGTGGAGGGCTCCTCTGCTCCCTAATGGCTCCTGCAGCCCTGAATCTGCCACCAAATATTCCCATTGTCCTTGATTCCAAAATCCAAGAAGGACTCCTGCCCCTTGTCACTTCACAAAGCAGCTGTGCCCGATGGGATCCATGGGGTTAACCTTGGGCAGGGACAGTCCCTGCAGCCATAGGATTTCAGTTTGATGTGCCAGGTGCCCCATAAAACTGCACCTCTGTCCCCTCTCACTCCCTGAAACAAACCCTGCTCCACCCCACACCTCTGCAAAACATTCAGTGGGATTTGTGGTGTGTGTGAAGGGTTTAAAAATAACCTGGAAGGGATGTGGAGTTGGACAAAGCTTCCAAAGCCAAATCCCCCCTTCCACCCCTGCTGTTACCAGCATGAGTGAGATGAGCAGGTCAGAGGCAGAACCCCACGGGGGTGGGTTGTCCTTCAAGATACAATTTTATGTGCACGGTTTTTCTTAATTTTTCTATATGTATTTTACGGGTGTTTTTATAAGACTCTAATGGAGACAATGGTAACATCACTTGTGGTTGTACATAAATGGCTGATCCACCAATGGCTTGGTGGGAACTTTTTTGAGACAGTAAAACCCCAAACCATGGAAAACTCAACCCCAAGGGGGAGCTTCACCTGGGGCTGGCGAGTGCTGCCCCCCACAAATCACTTCGTTTCCTGCAGCTCCTCCAGGCTCCGTTTGCCGGCCGTGGGCAGAGTGGGAAGCTGCTCCCCAGCCACTGTTGGGAGCTGTGGGTGCAGCTGGGACTCCCAAGCACTCGTTTCTTGCTAAAGCAGCTGCGGATTTGCTGCTCCCGAGGTACCGGGGCAGGGCTGTAATCCCAGGTGACATTCCTGGGCATCCCAAGGGGAGCAGGGATGCTAAGCTCCCCATCCTGCATCCACCCCTCCTTTTGCCCCCTTTCCCTGGACGTGTGTTTGGGGCACAGGGGTGGATTTGTTCCGGGAAAAAGGATTTGCTCCGTGCACGTGCAGCACAGAAATCCGCACTTTTCAGCTCTTCAGCTCTTCCCATGCCTACCCTGAGGACAGCTGGGACATGGACACGTTGTTTCCATTGGCCTGTGCGTGGGTGGCATCCCAGGGGTGTATTTTTATCTGGCAAGAGCCTTTCCCTCTGTTTAGGATCTGGGACCACGTCAGTTAGGGCTGAAGCAAGATTTTCCCTTCCAACCCAAACCTTTGTAAGATTCTATTCTCCTGCTGTGGTGGTGCAGGGTCCAAGGAAGCTCCTGCACAGCTTCCATGCTGGTTTGGGATGTGGGACCTGCCTGAACCGTGCTGCTCTCCCTTCCCACAGCCAGGTCAGCCTTTGCTTTCACTTTCAGTGCAGACAAATAAGGGACTTTGCATTTAAAGCAAGTCTGGCAAATGCAAAGCTCCTCCACAGAGCCTTGCTGTGTGCAAATGGCACAGAAAATCGCTTTTCTTTAGGTTTTAGGAGGGGATCCTTCATTCTGTCCTCTGCCTTGTCTAGGGAGCAGAGGTTTGTAGCCATCCCTGGTTCAGGTGTGCAGGGAACAGTCCCAGCTGGATCTGCCCGTCCAAGGGGGGTCAGTTTGCTGAGCTGCTCGGGATAACAGCGCTCAGGGACTTGGACTATTATTCTCATCCAGAAAGGAAGGTTTGATCGTGCGTTATCCACGCAGGGCTGATCCCTCCAGCCGTGTCAGCTGCTGCGTGACTCAGTTTCCCTGCTGCTGACAGGAGCTGCCTCCTGCATGGCCACGATTTCTTTCCATGCAGGACAAAACACAGCAGAGAACTCCAGCATTTCCCTCCCTGCTTGGGATGTTCTCTGTCCCTCCCTCTTCCTCAGTGGTGCTGGGACAGTCCCCACCGGTGCTCCCCGGGACACAGAATGCCAGAGCCTGGGGAAAGGAAAGCACCGAGAGGTGATTTCAGGGATGCAGGAATTGCACGCGGATCTTTCAGAATGCTTCGCTCTGCAGTGCAGCCGAGGTGAGAGCTGGGCTCGGCTGGGGATGCTCTGTGTGGGCTGGAATCAGCAGCAGCGAGGCTGAGGCTCAGAAATGGAGGGCTTGGGGCTGCTCTCGCATTTTCGGTGCTGATTGCCTGCGGAGGAGGTGAGAACTCAGCTGAAGAAGAGCAATTACCTCTCTATGCGCTGACAAAATGCCCATTACTGTGGTATCCAGCGGGGATGTGGGAATGAGAGGTTCCCAGGAGGGGGGACTGGCTGCACTCGGCTGCCACCAGCTCCGGGTTTTCGCTGTCAGCTTCACACCAAAGCTCTGAAGCCGGGTGGAAAGAGGGCAGCTCACGGAGCTGTCCTTCAGGGACACATCCAGGAAAGCACAGCGCTGGTTTTGAACCTGGCTAGTGCGAGTGAGATTTCCAGGGAACAGGAGCAAAGCCCCATTCCCGTCACGTTTCCATGCTGAAGTCCCCAAAGCATGCACCAAGTGTGTAATTACAGTGTCGTTACATGAAGTGGCCCCTAATTTGCCATGTAATTACAGCGTGCCATGCTTGGATGGGCCTTAGAGAACGTAGGGATAACACAGGCTCACGCTGGAATGCTGCACTCCGGCTCTCCAAAACGAGCTGCTGAGACATCCTGTGACTTCCTGCGCTCCCAAATCCAGAGCACATTGCTGGCAGGCAGGCTGCGAGGGGCTGGGACTCCAGAGTTGAGCTTTGCCAGGGGATTATCACAGAATCCCAGAAGGGCTGGGGTTGGAATGGCCTTACAGACCTCATTCCACCTGGGACACCTTCCACTAGCCCAGGCTGCTCCAAGCCCTGTCCAGCCTGGCCTTGGACACTTCCAGGGATCATGGGGCAGCCACAACTTCTCTGGAGCCAGCTCTGGCTTTGCTGCTGTGGAAGTGCAGTGGCTGCACCCCTGGGAATGGCTCCTGCTGTGTGAGGAGCTGGGGACAGCTGGATCAGGGTGCAGAGGTTGTCCTGCAGATAAGCCCTGGGATTACACTTTGGTGTTGGAGATGGAATGGAAGGTGGACTGTGTTCTCCAGCTGCTGTTTGGGTGGGAGCAGATCCATCTCAGGCTGTCAGGGCAGGTGTGTGTGAGTTAGAGCAGACTTTGAATGCACTTCAGGGCTGTCAGCTGGCAGAGCTGTCACCCCAAAAGGCTCTTCTCAGTTGTGGCACTGGGATCTGCTGGGATTTTGGCAAAGAAGGGAACAAATCCAAGTAAATCTGTCCCAGATAAGGAAAGGGGGTCTTTTCCTTCTTGCACTGGTCCTTGCATGGCACAATGTGAGCAGATTACACTGTTTAGGAGAGAAAGTGTCATTGCTGTCCCTGATCCAAAGGATGGAGCTCTGGCATCCTCCAGGCTGACAAATTTTGCTTGGTGGAACACCTGTGCTGGGTAGGAATGTGCCAGGACACTGAGGAGGAGCAGGAGGGGATGATCTGCTTTATTTGAGCACTACAGTTCCCCTGGAGCCAGAGCTTGATTGTGGCTGGGGATCCTGTGGGAACTGAGATCTCCCTATGGGCGCAAGGCTGTGCCTCCAGGGGTCAAGCCCTGACTCCCCAGTTTCCTTTCTGGCTGGGAGTTCCTAGTGGATTCCAGTGTCTCTCCAGTGCCTCGTGGTGCAGCTCCAAGCTCCATTCCAGCAGGAGCCAGTGGCACAATCTGCAGCTGATCTGAGCAGCACAGCTGTCTCACAGCCAAAACTCAGGCCTGCAGCCCTTTTTTTGTAACCCCACGCCACAGTTATCCATCTCAGCTCTTTTGTTCCTCTTCCGTGACTAAGCTGCTCGCTGCCTGTGTTTCTTTTTTTTCCTTTCATTGTGCAGTTTATAATCTTCCAACGAGATACAGACAAAAATTTGTTTGCAGCGCTGGCCAAGAAAGCTCTGGTTTCCCTGGCACGGGGCCATGCTTACATCTCCAGTCAAAATACTGCTGGTTAAACAATAAATATTTATTGATTCTCCTACGAGCTCCTACATTTTTCCCAGGTGCAGTGGAATTTGAGGGGGGGAAGCACTTGAGTGCTGCCCATGGCAGAGCTGGGAGATGGCTCCAGAGATAATGGGCCTGGAGTGGCTGATCTCCTCCTGCAAAGGTGACCCTTGGGAAGCTGGGATCAATTCTGCTGCTCCCATCTCTCCAGCCCAGTTTTCCCAGGTTTGAGGATTTGTGCCTGCAGGCTTCCGTGGCAATTAGGGGAAAATGTGGAAATCTGCAGTGGCTTTATGTGCCTGAATATCTCCTGGAACAGGGCAGGGATGCATTGGGGTGGATGCAGAGTTGGAGGCCAGGTCTGGAGAGATGGCAAAAAAAGGACTAAATCCCAGAATCCTAGGATGGTTTGGGTTGGAAGGGACCTTAACACTCATTCAGTTCCAGCCCCTGCCATGGGCAGGGACATGTCCCACTGGTCCAGGTGGCTCAGGGCCCTGTCCAGCCTGGCCTTGGACACTTCCAAGGTGGTTTCAGTTTGTCATTTGCTGCAAAGGCTCAGCCGCAGTGTCTCGGTGCAGCCACCCCCGGCTCTGGAGCCATTCACAGGCTGCAAATGTTGCCTTGCAGAGGCTGAGCCCCTGCACAGCTGTGCACAGGGGAAGGCAGAGCCCTCAGTGCTGTCCTCAGAACTGCTCCAAGGTGTTCCATCCTTCTCCAGAGGAATGGGTGGCTCAGAGTAGCACTGGATGGGGACAAACTCTGCTCTCTCCCCACTGTCTCTTTCCAAACTGAGATGAAACTGCATTTTTTTTAATTGAGGTTTTGGGGTTTTTTTTCACTCAACTGCCAAAAATTCAAGACCTGGTTTGCTCCTCTGTCCCATGAACAGCACCAACTCATGGGTGCAATGCCCCGCATGCAGGACCAGGCAGGTGATATGTTTTTCCCTGTCCCCTCCCCTGGCCTTGCTGACCTTGCATGATTTCCTGGCTCCATCCATGCCATGCCCAGATCTGTGCAGGGCAGGTGGACATGGTGTTCGCAGGAAAGCAGGAAGCTGGTGCAGCACAGCTCCTCAGTCCCACATCTGGTTCCTGGAGCCTGTGGATAAATATAACCTGCCAGAAAAATAGCACAAATGCACCGAGAAAAAGCAGCTTGCTTTCCCAGAGAGGAAAATCCCCTCGTTTCTGTGGCTCCCTCTGGTTTGGGAATGAGGATTGGAGTCATTGTGATAGCCCCAGGTGTGGATTGGGATGTGCAAAGTCACAGGGCTCTGTCTGGGGCTGAACTGTGCTCTGGGGCTGTAATTCCCATTCATTCATTGCCCAGTCGGTGCTGGGCACAACAGCAACCCCTGCTCCAGCAATTCCCTGCCTTCCAGCTTTTTTTTTCTCTGGTTTAAATCTTTCCTGTGAAGCAGATGCAGAGAGCTCCAGCTCAGGTGGCTGGTGCAGGAACCCTGGGGTTTTTTGGGTTGGAAGAAGTGTCCTGGGAGCACTGCTCTCCCCTGGAATGTGGCTGTGTGTAGGATGTGTCCCACTGAATCCCACGTTTCTGGGATGGCTGTGGGGCTGCAGGCTGCCTCCTTATCCCAGCTGAGCATCCAGAGCTTGTTAATGAACAAAATGCATTTTCTTACACGGAGGGGATTCTAAATTGGCTCCACATGGATTCTGTAGGTTGTCGCACTTTCCCAGAGGGTGATGGCATGAGCAGGAATGTGGGATTGATGAAAGAAGCCAGACACTGAGTCAAAAGCTCCCCCTCTCCACTCGCCGTGCCCCCTCTCCCCCCATCTCATCATAAATACTTGACGTGATTCCAAGGCATTCTTCAGATGGCTGGTGGGGAGTGCAGGAGAAGCCAGCCCAGCGACTGGCCTTTGCTTTAAATGCAGATGTTTTGGTAAAGGTTTGGGGCTTCTGACCCCTAAAGAATTTGAGGAAAGGCTTGATGAGACCTTGTTTTTAGGGAAACTGAGGCACGGTGTCCCCATTCCGCCACAGCAGGGAGGTGGGAGCATCCCCAGCCGTGTGCTCCAGGTCTCCCTCTGCTTGCAGGGTTCCCGTTTTCCATGCTCTGTGTTCCACTGCCCGGCTCCTCCCTGGCTCCTCCACAGCACCAGGCAGGCCTGGACCCATCCGCCTCCCAGAATTCCCAGTTTGGGGGCCCTGGGTGACTGGGACAGGCGGATGGCTCAGCATCCCTCAGGAACCAGGCACAGGGGGATGGGATTCCCACCGGGATGCTGTCTCTCCTGGGATGGCCTTGCAGGATACAACTGCTGGCTAAGGGAAGCTGCTACTGCCACCAGCAGACCCCAAAAGCTGGAGCTGGACACTGGGCAGGGCTTTGGGGGTTGTTTGCTGTTGTTTTCCCCCTGTTGTCAGCACTTTTTATCGCAATAGTCAAACTGTGGCTTTTTGACCCACATGAAAGTTTTTTTTCAGAGGTGCATGTGTGTGTTTTTGCAAAGCCACTGAATTTTGGTCACTGCTCTGGAAGCAGCAAAGGGGATTTTCATTTTCTTACCTTTTAGTTTTGAGCAATTGTTTACTGAAACCTGAGCCCACTGAAGAAATAACTTGCAAAAGCTGAGTAGTCCTGGCTTTTTCCACTGGAAAATTAAAAAAAGATGGAGTGGAACACGTGAAATTTGGGTCTTCCCTCCCCTTCTTTTTTTACCCATTATTGTTAGAAGCGGTTTGAAAATGCAATGCCAAGAGCTTTCTCTTTTCAAGTGCTCGAGGCACGTTACCCAACTGCTCCATCCCTCAGACTGCTCCATGAGGTCAGTAAACGCAATTCCTCCTGGTCTGCAGCTGGAAATGAGGAAAAACTGCTTTGCTCAATCGCTGGCATCAGCCCCAGGCAGCAGAGGAGCCCAGCAGGTTGGGAGCGGCACCGTGGTGCCCCGAGCCCGTGGCATTTCCCAACCCCATCCTTGTGAAGGGCTGCCAGGAAGTTTGGGCTCGGTGTCCGAGGCTGTGCGGGCTCTGGGAAGGCTGGGAAAGTTTCCCTTTCCGGCGGCAGCAGTGGGGTTTGGGATTCGGAGCTGTCCCGGTAGCTGCGGCCCGGCGGGGCTGCTCCTCGCTGGGGCTCTTTCCATCCCTTTAAGCGGCTCCAGATTTGAATTTGGCTCCAAAGGCTGCAACATGAAAGGCCCCGGCCCTGCGCCTGTTTGCCTTCGAGCGGGATGACTCGCACCATTCCTGCTCCCAAAGAGCCGAGCCCGGAGCAGCCGGGGCCATATGGATCCTATAGAGTGACCCGGCTGCCCGGCGGAGCGGGATGGGAGGGAAGGGATCGGGATGGGGAAAGAAGGGATCGGCGGGATGGGGAGGGAAAGAATCAGTGGGGTGGGGAGGGAAGGGATCGATGGGATGGGGAGGGAAAGGATCAGTGGGATGGGGAGGGAAGGGATCAGTGGGATGGGGAGGGAAGCGATCGGAGGCATGGGGAGGGAAGGGATCGGGGGGAGCAGGGGCTGCCCCGAGCTGTGCCACCGCCGGGCTGCACCCTCTGCCCCTTCGGCATCTTCAAGGGCTGCTGCCTGCCGAGGCTTCCCGACCACCAGCCCCAGGCACTGACCGAGAGCCCAAGGCAGGCTGAAAGAGATTTAAAAAATAAAAGGAGGAGAAAGGGGGAAAAAAGCCCGGAGGAAAGGGAAGGGCAGGGGAGGACGGTGTGCCTTTAAGCCGCGTGTGTAAGCGCTCGCTAATCTGGTGACTAACTCCGTTCGCGGCTGCCAAGCCGGGATCCATCCCCAGCCCAAGGCTCGGGAGTCATCGGTCCCTCCCTGCCCCATCCCGCGCCCCGCCGGGCGCCAGCCCCCCCGGCCCCCCGCACTCCCCATGGCAATTTATTTACTCATCTGGAGGGCACAGCCCCGGCGGTCTCTTGACTCAGCAGTCCGGGGCCGATGGGAGCTGCGGGAGCAAATTCCAGGCAAGAAATAATCTCATGACTTGTCTCGGAAAAGATTGCTCCGCAAAGATCCCCTGACGGTCACGGAGCGCTCCGTGCCGGCCCCTCCGGCAGAGCCTGACCAGGCTCCCGATTTCCCAACCTCGGGCAGCCGCGGCAGCCGGCCAAGGATCCCGGCGGGACTCACTGGAGCTTTCTCCCTTGGAAAAACAGGGATGGATTCGGAGACAGGGGATGGCACGGGGGCCTTGGAGCCGATGTCTTTTCCCCCTCGGGACACAGGGAGTGGGAGCTGGAGCTTGGGACTGGGGTGGTTTCTGGGGCATTCCTCCTTTTGCTTCCTCCGCTTTCCAGGGAGGGTTTAAGCCCTTCCTTCATCCCCAGGCAATTTTGGTTCCTCCATCAGTGTTTTTGCCCAGGCACTGGCATTACCTCTGGCAGGGCTGGCACCAAGGATGACTTTCGAAGCACATTTTTTTTTTCCCCTCGTGCTGGCTTTTTTCCATCCTACATTTCTCTCATCCTGGTCTTTTTCCCACCTCCTCCCCATCCAGAGTAACTGGAGTTCTCTTTCTGAGGGCTCATTGGGAGGTCTGGTCCCATGCCCAGTGCCTTCCCATGGGCACTGAGAATGGGGTGGGATTACACCAAGCTGGGAATTAAGGATCTTTGCAAACCTGCATTTTTTCTGGGAGGAAGGCCCTGGGGGTGGGCAGGGCTGCTGAGCTGACAGCTCCTGTGCCTCCTTCTCAGTCGGGATGGAGGCTTGGGATCACACAGCTCCTGAGGCCATCCCACCTCCCTGGGCTGGTCCAAGGCAGCAGCCGCGGGGCCCTTGGAGGTGACGATGCCTATGGAGAGGAACCATCCTTGGATCACTGAGGATTCACTCCTGGAGCACCAGGAGGTTGGGGCCAAGCTCCCAAGGGAATCTCACACCCCCAAACCACACATCCAAGTCCCTGCCAAAGCTCCTCCAGCCTTGTTATGGTTGATGGAGGATTCCTGGAGTTCCTGGCAAGGGTTCTCAGCTCCTGAGTCGCCAAATGCCGCCCCCTCCACCCCCTCCTCCACTGAGTCTCTCCTAAAAAGCCTCTTGGCCCGAGCAGCCGAATTCAATCAGCCCTTTCACCATCTGCTCCCAGGCACTTCTGCTGAGGAGGGCTTGGGGCCAGGGAGGCTGTAATTCCTTAATAGCTTCCGGATGCTGTGCGGGGTGGATGCAAGGCCTGGGAGTGTCCCAGCCTCTCTCCCCCAGCCCTCGCGGAGGTTTCCAAGCTCAGGCTTCCTCTGGGCAGATCCGAGCACCTCCAGCCGCTTGGATTTATCCCTGCCTGCCCTTCGGTCTTCCCGGCTGAGGCCAGGAGGTGACATAATCCCATCCTGGACAACGCTTGGCTCTGGGGTGGGGATGACTGAGGCTGGTGGGGCAGCCCAGCTCTTCTTTGGCCGCCTTCCCCAGCTCACTCCCACCTTCATCTTCCCAGGACTTGGTCTGGCCCAATTGCTGCGCTGGTCCCATCCCTAGTGGGAAGTTTCCTAGAAACAGGAGCTGGGAAAGAAGAGCTTCCTGGGGTCGATTGGGAAAACCCTCGCTCCTGTGCCTGAGGGTACTGGAAACCTGGATCTTGCATGGTGTAACACATCTGGGCAAAGCCCAGGAGCCTTGTGAGCAGCCTGGGATGGAGAGGATTAATCTTGGGGCTCTCCTGGAAAATCCTCTTTGTTTGCTTTCTTGTCTGCTTAAAAATTAATAATACCAGGAGAATTGTTCCTGGGAAGTTGTGAAATGAAATTGCTTTGGCACCGCTCTTGCTGAGGCTGGCGTGGGCTGCAGAGCTTTGGTTCCCAGGTTTCTCCCAGGCCCCTTTCTGGCCTCCATCACTGGGGGAGCTGAGCTTGGACAAGGGACAGGGAGGGAAAATGGTCAGGTTGGCAGGAGCATCCAGGGATGGCCTTGTCCCCGGTTCCCTCTGTGTCCCAGATGGGAAGCTGACCCTGGTTCTCTTTCCACAGTGATCCCTTGGCTTGCACAGCTTCCAGCCCAGCCAGGAAAATGCTCCTGTCCTGTGGTGACTGCTGGGATCGTCTGCTGCTGTGCAGAGCCTGTCCCAGGGCTGGGGGGGTGTGCAGTGTGTGGGACACAAGTGGTGCCCCTGGAGGTGTCATTTGGTGGCATCAGCGGAGTCACAGCCCCGAGGAGAGCTGAGATGGGGCTGGCTTAGGTGGCAGAGCAGAGGGAGCATCTTTTCACTCTCCGGTCTAGCTGGTTCTCCCTCCCCTCCTGGGAGGTGCTGCTGTGCTGGGAGATGCAGCTTGGGAAGGTGCTTGGAGCATGCAGTGACTGCTGTGAGCTGCCCTGGGAGGGGTTCAGCTGCAGAGGGGTTCAGCTGCTGGGTGTATTTCTTTGTGTTTGAGTGTGTATTTCAGTGTGTATTTCAGTGTGTATTTGAGTGTGTGTTTGTGAGCCCTGGCCAGGGACATGCTCAGAGAGGAGGGCTCAAGGCACTTGTGAGGGCAAATCTTCAGGGGAGTAAATCCAGGGATGCAAAGGAGTCAATCCATAGCCAGCACAGGCGAATTGGAGGCATGTGGATCGTTACCTGCCATCTCTTGGCAGCTGCCAGCGGAGTTGACTGTTTGCTCTAAAGAGTTATAAATAATTTTGTTGATTAAAATGATTGATTATCCTCGGTCTAATATTATTTAGGCAGAGCAAACAGTGCTGAGATTTACCAGCTGCTCTCTGACCTCCCAACCCTGATCTGTTTGCAGAAAGCCTGTGCAATTATTTGTTTGATTTCAAAGCTAAATATCCTAATCTTCCCTCTCCGCCTTTGGAAACAGCAACTGGCATCGGGACAGCTCGGGCTGATAAGGGAGGGCAGCCCTGGAGTCCTGGTGTGCAGTAACACTTCCCCAGGCACAGAGGGGCGAGGGGGGGACAGGGGGAGCTGGTGGTCACAGGTGAGGGCAGGGAGAGGCTCTGGGCTCCTCTTCCTCCTCCTCTGCACACACTCCTGGAGTGCTGCCTGCGCTCCCCGGGCAGAGCGTTCAGAGCTGATCCAAGAGTGGGAGGGTCTCGTGCTGAGCTGATGGTGGTGCTGGAGCTGAACCACAGCTGCCTTGGAGCTCCTCATCTCAGAACCCTGAATGGTTTGGGCTGGGACGGACCTTAAAGTTCCTCTCATTCCATGGGCAACTTCCACTATCCCAGGCTGCTCCAAGTGCTGTCCAACCTGGCCTTGGACACTTCCAGCAGTGGGGCAGCCACAGCTTCTCAGGTGAGGGCAGGGAGAAGCTCTGGGCTCCTCCTCGTCCTGCACACACTCCTGGGGTGCTGCCTGCGCCTCCCGGGCAGAGCAGAGCGCTCCCCGATGTGCGGACAGAGGAGAAGCTGTGGAAGGCTGCAGGAGGGAAGGGCTGGCTGCGGGCACGGAGCGCTCCGGGCCGGGGGGACGCGATGCGCTGCGGCTTGCAGCTGCCATTGAGCAATCGCTGTCTGGCTGGCACTGCCCTGCGGGGAAGGGGTGGCCGGGAAGGCTGCGGAGGAGGGGGTGGGACAGGCAGGAATCTGCAGCTGCCGAGCGGTGCAGGGCTCGCCCAGCGCGCAGCGCCCGCGGCAGCGAGCGGAGGTGACCCGGAGCTGCCGAGCCTCCCTTCGTCATCCTCTGGTCCTTGCGCATCACCGCCTTCGTGCTGGCGGCGTCCTCTGGGGATATTCGGGGCTCGAGGAAGCCGTAGGAATATCCCTAGGGACCTTCCACTCATGACTGCATGGACACCACGTCTCCATAGCAGGTCCAGCCCTTGCAGCTCTGACAAACATTCCTGGAGGATGAATGGGGGCTGGTGAGCGGAGCAGAGAGGCTTTGATGTGGACGGACATATCTGGGGGGTTGAACATCATCCCAGCCCCAGGGACTGCCACTGCCCTGCCATGTGCTGCCCTCGTGTCTGGCGTGACGCGGCCCTGGCTCGGCCTGGGGGCAGGGGCTGGGGCCAGGACACAGAGGGATCAGTCTGTGAAGGGAAATCGAGGGAAGGCTGGGGAATTCCTTGGGACAGACAGATTGGAGGCGTTTGGCTCAGCAGCTCCGTGCCTGATCGATCCCAAGGCAAGGATAGCTGAGGCTCCTTTTAGGAGTGGTGATTTCCCAGCAGCAGGGACATCTCTGCCCTCCATCTGCCTCAGAAATGTGTCATGTCCTGGTGACGGGCAGCACAAATAATGGGGTTCTATCCAGGGCATGGAGTCATTGCACATGGATCATCAGAACTGTGGGCTGAAAACATCCCGAGCTGTGAGGTCACGTGCGGCTGCTCACAAAGTGTGCTGGCACAGTTTGTTCTTCAGGTGTGTTTGAGCCGGCTTGGAGGGTTGGGATCCTTTTGTGGGTGATGAAAGAGCTCAGCTTGAGTGAAGGTTCCTTGGCTCTTCTCCTGCTGTGAGGGGACAGCCCTGCCAAGAGATCTCAGCCCTCCCTTTTCACACTTCCCATCCTGACAGCACCTTCCCCGCATGATGTTCTGCCAATTATCCTCAACCTGGCCTTGCTGCATCCCTGCTCTCCCTTGCTGGGAGACTCTGGCGTGTGGTTTGGCAGCCCCAGCTTGCAGCAGCAGCTGGAGGTGTTGGAGCTGAATCTCCTTTATGTCTGTCCCTGTTCCTGGATGATGAAGGACAGGGAGATGAATATCTGGAGAAGAGTGTGAGGGTTTGTTTGGATGAATGGAGAAATGCTCCATCTGAACTGCTCAGGGGTGATCACAGGAGTACCGTGGGGACATCCCATGGGTGCTTCTGCAACCTAGGAAAAATCCACGTCAGGGTTCTGGGATGGGTTCAGGGATGGGTTTATCCTTCTTTCGGGACAAATCCTCCAGCCCCATCCCTTCTTCATCAAAGATGCCAGCAATGGCATCATCCGGCAGAGACGTGAGGAGAGGACAGCAGAATTCCCGGGTTTAACCTGGCTGAAGGGAACGTGAGCTCTCCCGATGGTGGCTGTGTGTGACCCGGAGCACCGTGTCCTCCCGGAGTGCCCGAGCCCAGGGTGGGATTGTTCTGGGGGGCTCAGGCTGAGCTCCGGCAGCCCTGGGAGCCTCCGGGGGCACGGCTGGGGCTGAGGGCTCCCAGCCCAGCCCAGCCCGGGGAGAGTGAGGAATTTCAAGCGGCTCCTGGTGGCAGGCGTGAGCCCCGCGAACGCCTCGGGCTCCGTGCCAGCAGCACGGGATCATCTCTGGCTGTTTGCTCGGTGCCGAGCGCTGGGGCTTGGCAGAGCTTTTCCCCCTTTTTTTGCCATTGCTGTTAAGCAATGCGAGCTCTGAGGGGTGTGAGGAGCCGGGTTTGGTTGAAAGGAGCATCTCCCGGAGGTGGAGCAGCGCCAGGGCATGGCCTGGGCTGGCTGGTCACACTTGACCTGCTTCCAGCAGGGCTGGGTGTCCATTACAGGCTTTTCCAAACTCCGGGAGCGCGCGTGTGCCCGTGCCCGTGCCCGGGGATTAGAGCTCTTTAGCGGCGCGGTTAGCAGGGATTAGGGCGATTAGCCGGGGGAAGCGTGGCTCACAGGTTTGGCCAGCCTGGGAGGGTCCGTCCAGCCCTGCTGAGCAGCAAGCCCAGCCTGGGGGTGAGGTGCTAATCCTGGCTCCCGAGGGACGCCGCTCCTGCGATGTTCCATTGGGAAGGAGGGAGGCTGGAGGGCTTTTAGGGCAGGATGATGGCAGGGGGGCTTTGCCTCCTGAGCAGGAGGGGTTCGGGCAGGCAGAGGGGGTCAGGCCGGCGGAGGTTGCTCCTCGCCCGCTGCAGCCTCCTGGCCTGGCTGCCTCCAGCCTGGAGCCTCCCCAGGGCTCTGGTGAACCTGGGCTCTGCCCTCAGGCCAGCAGGCTCGGAAAAGGCTGGTGGAAGGTTTTGGTTGTGATGCTGTCAAATCTAAAGGGAATTCAGAGGCTGTTCAGAGCTGATCCAAGAGTGGGAGGGTCTCGTGCTGAGCTGATGGTGGTGCTGGAGCTGAACCACAGCTGCCTTGGAGCTCCTCATCTCAGAACCCTGAATGGTTTGGGCTGGGACGGACCTTAAAGCTCCTCTCATTCCATGGGCAACTTCCACTATCCCAGGCTGCTCCAAGTGCTGTCCAACCTGGCCTTGGACACTTCCAGCAATGGGGCAGCCACAGCTTCCCTGGAGAACAGTGATGGAATTTGACCACAGTGATCTCGCTTCTGACTGCTTTGGTGGTTCCAATGAGCACAGTTAATCCATGGCCACATTCTCCAACCTCAGGGGTGGCTGCATCTCCCCAGGGTTTGCTTTATCCATGTGTGCTCCTTCCAGCAGCTGAAATGGGGAGGATGGAGCAAATCCCAGCCGAGGGAAGCCCCTGAGCTGCTGTAGGAGAGGAGCTGTGTGCCCTGGCCCTGCTGAGCCGCAGGAGCTTTCCCATAATCGCAGTGAGCGTTGACTCAGGGCTGTGGTTTAGCCCAGCTTTGGCCCTGGCCTTTCCCTAGCACTTCATTCCCTCCACTCTCCCACCCACAAAAGCCAGGGACAGAGTGAGCTGCCCCCCCAAGCCGCTCCCCTGCAAGTTCCTGGGAGTCTCAGGGATGCTGCTTTCCCAGGATTGCCATCCAACACCCACACTGTGAAGAGGGGACAGGGAGAGAAGGGGCAGGAGCCTGAGCAGGGCAGGCTGGGACTGACAGTGGCTGCAGAATCCTCTCCCTGGGCCTGGTTCCTCACCTCTGTGAGACCCCCAGAGCCAAACCCGGCCCTCCCTCGCCTTGGGGCTGCTCTGTGCCCAGGTTTCCTCATGGGCCGATCTCTCCCAAGCACCAAGGGGTGTCCATGGGACACAGGGCTGAACCCCAAACCCTGGGGCCGAGCAGAGCATCCCAGTTCCTCACCTGCAGCTGAACCTTCCCCTCTGGTGTTCCAAGTGCTGAGAGCCCAAACGTGGGAAGAAATGCTTTTCTCTGCGTTAAGGGAGGACAGCGTTCAGGCCCACTTGTTAGGGGAAGAGCCAGCCCCCATGGCACATCACATCTCCCTAAGAAAGCTGCTGAGGGCCGGAAAAAAGCAGGCTTTGTTGGGCTTTCTGCAACGCTAAGCAGTGTGGGCTTTTGGTTTCCTCTCTTGTTTTTCCCTTGAAGCCCAGCTTTCATCTCAGAGTATTTATTTTTCACTGCTTGAAGGAGGAAAAAAAAGACTTCTTTTTATTTTTTTTTAAGAAATATATTTATTTTAAATTAAAATAGCAAATGTCTGCACCTTTTGTGCCGTCCTTGCAGAGGGAAGCAGGGCTGGTCTCTGGCGAGTTGCTGCAGGAAGGGGACCCAAATCTCCCCCTGTCTGCTCCCATCCCATCCCCACAGCCCCAGCAAACACCTCTCGCTGTGCTCAGCCCTGCTCCCCATCCAGATCTCCTTCTGGTCCCTTTTTTCCATCCTTCTGTCCCACTTTCCCTTTCCCCCCCTCGAATCTCGCTGCCCTTTGGGTCCAAGGAGCCCTAATTGGAACAGGCCGGCTCCTCTCCTGCTTCCTGCGTGGGAGTGAGAGGCAATGCTTGTGAAAACAGTTCAAAAGTGCACACAAATTTTTGCCTAATCCTGCCTAAATAACAGGGGGCTCAGGCGGGGTTGTTTGCCCGGGTGTCCCTGCTCCGGGGCGGGGGCACCTGGGGAAGGCAGAGCTGCCCGAGGGGCTGGGGGTGCCTGGGGGTGCTGGAAACCCGAGCTGGGGATGTGGGGATGCGGTGGCTCCACCGTGCCCGGGCGGCCTCGCCGGGGAGCGTGGGAAGGGTCTCGGCTCCCGGGCCCCCTCTCCTCAGCCTCCTCTGATCCTGAGAAAGGTTCTCGGCTGCTGAACCCTCCCAGCTGGGGGACGTTGGGAAATGTGTGCTCCGGCTTCCCCCAGCTCCAGCTCCGCCCTGGTTTGGATCTGGGGAAGGCAGGGACAGAGGGGGCTCGGGGAGAGGAGCTCGGTGTGGGCTGGAGGGGGAATTGTGGCTCAGTGGCCACAGACTCACTGTGGGCATGTGGGAAGAGGGTAGGAGAGCAAACCCCTGCAGAGCCTCTGGGAAACTCCTGCTCCATCCTCATCCAGCAGTGGGGGACATCCTGGAGCGTGGGCAGCACCAGGGGTGGGATGGGAGCTCCAGGGGATCTCAGCTGGCTCAGGGCTCAAGGATCGAGGCTTTTGAATTCATGGAGTCCTTGGGTGCACAGTCCCTGCAAACGATCTTGTTGGAAACCAACGTCCATCTTCTCCCAAACTGAATTGTGGAATCCTGGAATGGTTTAGGTTGGAAGGGACCTTAAAGCCCATTTTGTTCCACCCCTGCCATGACAGGGACATTTCCACTGTCCCAGGCTGCTCCAAGCCCTGTCCAACCTGGCCTTGGGCACTGCCAGGGATCCAGGGGCAGCCACAGCTTCTCTGGGCACCTATGCCAGGGCCTCCCCACCCTGACAGGGAAGGATTTCTTACTAAAATCTAATCTAAATCAAATCTAAATCTGCCCTGTTTTGTTTTAAAGCCGTTCCCCCTTGTCCCTGTGCCTCTGCCAAGCCACCCAAAGGCCTGGAATCTCCATGATATCCATGTGCTCCGGGCCTGGGAAGGGGAGGCTGAGGAGATCTTGGTGTCCTGCCCTTGGTGTCTGCCCATCCATCAGGGCAGGGTCAGGAGGTGGCTGTGGGGTCAGGTGGCTCTGCTCTGACCCTCCCCACATCCATTTCCAGCAGCTACTGGGTGAAACTCCAGATAGGGACACACTGGGGCTCTGACGGAAAAAAAAGTGAGTGGCCGAGGGGAGCTCGGAGGAGTCGCTGACCCTGAGTGGAATCTCGGCTGAAAAATGACTTTGCTCCCGTCCTTCTGCTCAGAGCATCCTTTTTTCCCTGTCTGCCATTTATTTTCCTTCTGCAGTCAGCTGCGAATGCTTTGGCGTGCAGAGGAGTTCTGTGCGTTTTAAGGTCAAAATCCCTAAAGTTTGTAAATCGGAGTCCTTTAAAAAGATCAGATGTGTGGAAATAGTTTACACATGCAGGGCCTGGTGGGAGCAGAGTGGGAATTCAGCTGGGAGATGAACTTGGTGATCTTGGCCTCTTTGCTGTGGTTCTCTCTCAAGCTCCACGTGCCCCTGGCTGGGGGGTCTGGGCAGGTCCCCCCCGGCACAGAACCCATCCAGGACAATGTCAGGGTGTTTTATCCTCTTGTCTTTGTCAAGTCCCATTCCCAGGGACGGCAGGGAGCTGGAGGGGCCTGGTTTGAAGAAACCATGGATCCCCAGACCCCTCTTTGCCTTGGAAAGCTGCAGCCAAATTAAAGCTGTCCAATGCCTGCCCTGTGCGAGGCAAATTCCGCATCTCTGCTCTGCAGATGCTGCAGATGCTGCTGACAGAATTCTCCAGGGCGACTGCAATTCCTGGCAGTGTTTAAAACTCAAACCATAACACCCTGCCTGCTCTCCCAGGAGGGAAATCAAAGGCGCTCCGTCGGCGCAGGACGAGGACATGGCATCCAGGCAGCCGAGTGCACGTGGCAACCGTGTCAGGGGGGCTTTGATGGGCTCGTAAAAACCAGCCAGAAATCCCAGTCTGCTCCCTGCTGCTGCGCTTGCTTTCGGGATTAAAGCCCTGGCATTCCTAGACCGGGTTTAGGTGGAACAGCTGGGCTCAGCGCTGGCTCCCAGCCCCTGCAGAGGCAGTGTGCTCTGTGGGCAGCACGAACCAAGAGGTTTGATTGGCGCAAGGCTTGATTAAAATCTTGCAAACAGGTTTCAGATGGCACTGAAAGCTGACACCGGGGCAGCTAAGCTGGGCTTGTTGCTTTTGTTCCCGAAACTCTGCTTGGCTCTGACCTTTAGGGATCCCAGACTGAAGGCGAAGGGCTGGAAGACTTTGCCAGGGCTGGGTTTGCCTCTGTGGGAAGGAATTTCCGTGCACCCAGCAAAGTTCATAGAATTGTAGGATATTCCAGGTTGGAAGGGATTCACAGGGATCGCTGAGTCCGACTCCTGGCCCTGCACAGAGCTGGGTGAAGCCCACGGTGCTCCCTGCACATAAAACCCCCAATATTTAGGTAAATTCAGTATCACCACAGCAGCAGAATCAGAATTTGGGGTAAAAACTGTCCATCCACCCCATCTTTCTCTCCTTGTCCCCAAACACATCTGCAGAGCTTCACACACACCTTCAGTTTTCCCTGGGTGAGTTTTCCCCAGCTCTGGGATACTGCTGACCCAACCAAGGCTTCTGCAGGCTTGGGACTTTGGGACACTTTGTCCTCGGCAGAAATATGAACAAGTCCTGCGACCTCGGAGGAAAAAAGCAGATGATGTTTCAGTCCTAAATCTGCCGAGCACAACATATTTTACAGAAGCTTTGAAATGCACATTTGGGTTGATTTGGGTGTTTAAATAGAAACCCTCCTCTGGCATGGGTTTTTTAAATTTGGGAACAGACTGTTTGCTTCTCTGTGACCTCTCCCTGGGAATCACTTTTAAGTCTTCCCTGTCCTGACAGGTTGTTTGTGCAGAGCTCAGCGTTCACCTTCCTAAACCGAAACCTTATCCCCCCGCTACTGAAAAATTGATTTGCTGGGTTTGTGCAAAGCCAGCCCCACGGATCCTGCAGGACAAAACAGCACGATCAGGGATGGGCCCTCACTATTGCAGGGATAAAAATACCATTTGTCACCCTGCTCTCGGTGTCTTGGCTAAGAAGGTCACCTCCACACAGGTGTTCGCGGGTGATTCAGTGTTAAAATTGGGGTTAGAACCGTTTTCTCAGCCCGGCTCTGACTCACCCTCCCAGAGCAGGCAGGAGCAGGGAGCTGCCGCCGAGGCAGGCGGAGGGGGCAGATTCCTGGGTGGTCCCTGTGACCACAGAGCAGGGAGAGCAGAGCGTTCAAATGTAACTTGAGGATGAAGGGAAAGGGCCACGGAGCCACTTTCTCCCAGTGTTCTCTCAAGCAGCAGATGGGGAACAGAGATAGCGACAGTGGCTGCTCGTTTTCTGTGCCCTCTCCAGCCAAATCCAGTAAATAATGAAGTGTAATTTGCCAAATAGCCCTTGGATGTGGGATTTGCTTTCGAAGGTCCTGATCCTGCCACTGTGAAGGCAATCATGGATTCGTGTGGTGGGCTGAGGGCAGGAATTGTATCCTGAGAGACTCCGTGTCGGGAATTCCACTGCTCTTGCCTGAGCCAAGAGTCTGCAAATCACTCCTTGAGAGCCATGGGGACTTGGGTGAAGGAGGTGCAGAGGAAAGGGGGAATTTTTGAACTGGGGCTGAGAGGTGGAAGGGGCTGAAGTGGGGACAGAGAAGTTGCCTTGTTTGGCCTGACAGTGGAATTGCACTGGGAGCACCCAGAGGGTGATTTGGGGACGCTTTGCAGCCTTGTCACCCTCACCCTGCTGCAGAGCTGCATGTAGAAGTTTATCCATGGAATCACAGGATCATTTAGGTTGGGAAGGTCCTTCAGTCACAGAGTCCAACCATTCCCCATCACTGCCAGGCCACCACCAGCCTGTGTCCCCAAGTGCCACATCCACGTGTTGTTTGAACACTTCCAGGGATGGTGACTCCAACACTGCCCTGGAATTCTATTGACCCAACCTCAGATTCCCACTCAGAATAAACCCCAACATTGGGTTGTTTGGTCTTCAAATGATGCCCATGAGTTTGGCTGGGGAGGACTGGAGTGGAGCAGGAATTCCAGCCTGGGGCAGACTGGGAAGCTGCTGGGCTCACATTTCTGGGTGGCTGCAGCTCTGTTTCCCTCCCTGCCTCGGTGTTTTATCAGGGATACACCAACACTGCCTGGAACAAGCCCTCAGCAGCATTTTGCAGGTGTAAGGGTTTATTAAATCAGGAGCTTAATGAACTTGGGGTGATGGAAAACTGCGGTGGCTGAGTTTCCACAAGACAGAGAATTCTTTGACTTTTCATGTCTGCATCCAGATATTCATGAGAACACCAAAGACTTTGCCCATGGTGTCATTTTTCCACTGAGTTTTCATGGAAAAATTTCCACTAGGCTGCAGCGCTAAACCACCCTCAGGTGGAAGTTTTCCACGGGAGGCTGACCAAGTGCAGTTTTTGGGATGGTGGTTGTTCAAGACTTTCCTTCTCCAGCAAAGATTTTTTTCAGGAATACTGAAAGTACAGGAAAAAGAGCCAAACCTTTATTCAGATTTTTTGCCTCAAATGGTTGCTTGTGTTTGTGAGACTCTTTGGCTACAAAGATGCGCCTCCTTCCAAATAAATTAGAAAAAAGGATTAAAAAATGGAAAGGAAGAGGTTTACTCCTCATCAGGGTTTACTCCAGGCCTGGCTCTTGGCTTGGCCCTGCTGTCCCATGGGACGGCTGGTGCTGTCCATGACTCATCTGTCACTCTGTGCCATGGACGTTCGTGACGTAACTCCAGGCTAATGTGGGATTTTCCAGCCCTTTGTTTTCCTTCCCCCCTCAAATGGGTTTTCTGCTGCTTCTCCATCCTGTCTCAGTCTGCTGTCAGATCATTTGTTCATGGAGTCATAGAATCATGGAATGGTTTGGGACAGAAGGGACCTTAAAGCTCATCCCATTCCATACCCCTGCCATGGGCAGAGACACCTTCCACTATCCCAGGTTGTTCCAACCTGGCCTAGGACACTCCCAGGGATGGGGCAGCCACAGCTTCTCTGAACAATCTGTGCCAAGGTCTCACCACCCTCACAGGGAAGAATTTCCTGGGATAAAGAATTTTCTAGGGTTCTTTAATTTTCTCCTTGCTTTTCTTTGGACTGGGATGACAGAGAGGTAATTCAGGGATGCTTTTCCTCCTCTTTCTTCCTCACCCTGGTGTGGGACTCTTTACCTTCCGTGGTGCCTGGAGCTGCTGAACCATTTCCCAGGCTCCAGAGCTCTGGACACACCTGGAATGCTGAAGCTCAGCAGGCTGATGTCTGGAAAGGCCTTGATGCCATCATCCAGTAGCACATTCCAGGAGTGTAGGGACACCATGTGCGCCTGGCTAGCATTCCCTGTCATCTTTGCCAGGCCTGTGTCCTCATGGCTGTGTTTCTCTCCTGCTTCTTTCAGACATGGAATGTGCAGATGTGCCTTTATTAACGCCCAGCAGCAAAGAAATGATGTCCCAGGCATTGAAAGCCACATTCAGCGGCTTTGCCAAGGAGCAGCAGCGGCTGGGAATTCCCAAAGGTAAGGCATAGCCTCCCAGTGAGCAGCCATGGTATCCACAGGGACTGTGTCCTCCTGCCCAGAGTTCTCCCTGTCTGCCATCTCCTCTGTTGGCTCTCCTCAGGCACTATTGCCTTTGGAATATTACCTGAAATTTCTTGGAAACTTCAGCTGGAAAAATGTGGCCAAGTCACCTCCACTATATGGCGAAGCAGCAGGGACCCTTTAGCCCAGGATGGTGACAGGGAGAAACCAAGGAAATTGGAGAAATGGGTGGGAGAAGGGGGCCAGAGAGGTGATGGGATTTTTAGAAGTCCCAAACAAACCCAAAGCTCATTCCTTGGTTGAAATGCATCTGCATTAGGGCTGATCCAAGCTGGGCATGGCGCTCTCATGCCAGCAGGCTGCCAGCCTCCATGGGATCAGGCTGTGCTGGTGCAGCGCAGCTGGAGCTCTGCTGGTGCCCTGTTTTCCTGGGAAAACCACCTGTGGACGCTCACTGCTGGATCCCTCTGCAGACCCCCAGCAGTGGACGGAGACGCACGTGCGGGACTGGGTGATGTGGGCAGTGAACGAGTTCAGCCTGAAGGAAGTGGATTTCCAGAAGTTCTGCATGAATGGAGCTGCCCTCTGTGCCCTGGGCAAGGAGTGCTTCCTGGAGCTGGCGCCTGACTTTGTGGGAGACATCCTTTGGGAACATCTGGAGATCCTGCAGAAAGGTGAGTCCTGGAGTGTCCCGTGTGAATGATTCACGCTGTCCTGGCCAGCCTGATTTGGGGCTTTCCACCGACCAGGAGTGTTCACCTTGAGCTTGAATCCCAGGAGAAACATCTTCCAAAGCCCAGCTTTTCAGCAGGATTCCAAATGGGCATCCCGAGGGCAGCAGGCAAGGCAAATGCTGGCGGTGCTTGAAAGGGGTAGAGTGTTTGTGCCGGCTGCTTGGCAGGAGTCCCCAGTGGGCAGGGACACTCTGCCTGCCTGGAATCCATGGTGGGATTTTCCAAAGTATTTTCCCTCAGCCTGTTCAGCTCCTGTTGTGAATTTTACTATTTCCTCCACTGGAACTGAGTACAGGAATACAGCCAAAATCCTACCCAAATTTCCCAGTGGCAATTGGAAGCCACTTTGCTTTGTTCCATGTCCCCAGAAAAGGCATTTTTGGGAGGAGAAGCCATTCCCTGCATGACAGCATCCAAGGGCATTAATTTTCAGTGACTGGGGGGGGGACACACGTTGATTTTGGGTGTTGATTTTCCATGTCTGGATGCCCGGGAATGCTGGGATAGGTTCTCAGGAGCAGTGAGGAGCTGGACACCTCTACCTGAGCCATGAGCAGGAGCTGCAGCACACCTGGGCTCTTTTTCCAGCTCCTTTCTGTGCAGAGCTATTTGCTTTCCTGGAATGTCCCCTGTGCTGTCCTACTGACCCTGGTGGCAGGAAGGGGAGGGGGAGCACAGTTATTCCTTCCAGGAAACCATTGACAAATGGATGTTAATTGCCCATTACTAATTTTACTGCTACCTGTGGTTCGCAGAAGGTAAACATGGCCCTTCCTGGGCTCGGGGCAGGCCAGGCTGTTTTCCTGCTCTTGGGCTCTAAATCTGGTGTGTCCCTTTTGTTTTGCATATTTTTCATGGAGTGCTTGGATCAACACGGAGCAGTTTAACCAAACAAAGCCAAACCTTGTGGTCAGCCCAATTTTTCCTTGCAATGTGCCATTGCTTCACCTTCCCACAGACCTTCTTCCTCGGTGTCCCTGCCCATGGCTGGGAATAGGTGGTCTTCAAGGTTCTTTCCAACCTAACCCATCCTTGGATTCTGTAATTCCGTAATTTTTTGGGCTGTGAGCCACTGGAGAAGGTGGGGTGTGCTGCAGGTACTGACTGAGGCACCAGGGCTGGGTTTGCACCTCCCTCCTGCAGATTCCCCACATCCGGAGAGAAACTTGGTGCTGTAAATTCATGGCAAGGTGGGATTCATTTCCACACCAACACGTGGGTATTCAGACGCCGCAGTATTGATGGTACAAAGGGCCTGGAATAGGGAGGAGCTGTTACAAAGGAGCTGGAAATCTTTGTGTTTGCTGCAACTTCTTCCTAAAGGCTGGAAAAGAATAAAGCAGAATTTCTGTGTCTCCACACTGGGAACCTAGAAATCTCTGTTCTCTGTTTGGTTTCACCAGTGACTTTGTTTGGTTTCACTGATGACTTCATCACTCTTGCACAAGCAGGGCCCTCGCTCCTCTGGTGGGCTCTGAACACATTTCCCAGTGAGGTATTTGGAGAGTAACACAGAACTTCCGAGACAGAACCAGCCTCACCCCCAGGACAGGTTCCTGTTCCCTGTGAGTCCTGGGGCTCATGGTGCTGAGAACTCATCTCCAGCCCTGACCAGAGCTGGGCTCTGCTGGAGCTGTACAGACACAACAGAGCTGTCCCTGCCACGTCTCTCCACAGGCAGGAGGAGCTGGGGGTCTCCCTCTGCACCTGGATGTTGTGTGGGAGGAGATCCAAGTGTCTCCAGGGCTCCAACTTGTCTCTCCATCCTCTACACCATCACTGGGGTTGTTGGTGCTGGGAGTGGTGCTTAACCCCAAAATGTTGGGCTTTACCTGTCCCTCCAGCCCGGGGTCGTGCTGGGACAGGCTGTGACCCTGCTGTCCCCTGAGCTGACACTGTCCCCTGGGAGCCCTGAGTGACTCACATACCACAGGCTGCTCAGGGTTTAAAAACAGCAGATGGGAGCCTTTTCCCTGCATGGATTCGGGTATTTTCAGGCTTATTTTTCCAAATTTCTTCCTAAAATAGCCTCGCCAGTTACCAGCAGTCAGCAGTGCCCGGCGCTTGACTGTAAGCGCAGCCGAAGGTTCTCCCCTGCTCTGTGGTCACCCCCTGCCCCTTGGCAGACACTGTAGGGAGAGGAACAGAGCACTTCTCATTAGTCCTCTGTGTTTGCACAACCCCTCCTTTTGTTAGGGAATATTTTCCAGCCTGCAATCCCCAGGGGAAAGGGCCAAATTTAGGCTCCTCGCAGGCGAACGTGCATTATCCGCACTCAGCTTCTCTGGAGCCTTGGCAGAAACAAACCCGGCCCAGAGCTGCCTGGGGGAGGTGCTTTGGTTAAAGGGAAGAAAATCTCTCATCCCAGTGTCCCTGCCCGCAATGCCATGCTGGAATGAGTCAGGTGTTCATGGAAATACTGCTCAGGGTAGGGCCAGGGTGGCTTTTACATGGGAAAGCAGATTCAGCACAGCCCAGGAGGAGCGAAGTGCTCAGAAGAAGCCACGGGACGCAGGAAATCCATGCTTGATGAGTTTCATACTCTTTCCCAGTGAATTATGTCCATGGAAAGGCTGAAATTTAGCATTCTCCCCAAATATATGTGGAGGAGACTGTGTCAGAAGTGGGGTCGGGACAGTGGGACAGAGCAGTATGGACATGGAATGTTCTGCCTGCACCAGGGGCTGCATAGGCTGGGAATTTGCAAAGATTTGGGGTTAGAGGAGCCAGGTTTGGGATGTGTTACCCATTCCCTTGCACACACCTACTGCTGGTCTAAAAATAGGGCTTTTCCAGGAAAACTGCTCCTTGTGTGGTGAGTTCCTGCAGGAGCTCACACATGGAAGTGTGATCAGTAACCCCCAGGAGAACGAGAGGCAACAAAGCCTGAGGCAAGCAAGGAAATGATGCAGCTGGGAGTTCAGAGCCACCGGAGCCCTGACTGAGAAAGTTGTTGGGTTGGGTTGGCTTTGTTTAAATTCGGCCATACCTGCAGCAGGAATTCCCGAAGGACCACTCGTGCCGCATGGTTTCTATGGGATTGCAGCTCTGAATTCATTTCTGTTCTTTGAGTGTCCCAGTTTAACCCAGGGAGGAGATTTTGAGACATTCAGGGCTCTCTGTGTCACAGCAAGTCTTGCACAGCTCTGGGTGCCTTAGGACAGGTGACATTTCCTTCCTTTCCTCTTTGCAGAAGAGGTGAAACCGTACCCAGCAAATGGAGTGAGCACCGCATACCCCGAGTCCCGCTACACCTCAGACTACTTCATTAGTAAGTCTCAATTAGCAGTGTCAATTATCACCATTATCATGCCTGGGAGCTCCTCTGGGCAGAGATTTGTCTGCATCACAATTGGACTGCACCGTGCAAAGAGGGATGTTGTTTTTCCAAGGGTTTGGGGTTTATTTGGAAGCCTTCTATACTTTCTGGTGGCTGCCTGGGGTGCCAAAATCTGATTTTTCAAGCACTATTTGTCTGCAGCTGTAGCTCAGCAGACCTTGAAAGTGACCTCAGCACACCTGAGTATTGGGAATTGTAAAAAACTTGTTAAAAAAGGGGGGGAAATGGGGAAGACGGCTTAATTCTGAACTGCCAGGGAGGAGCCCAGCAAGGAAAGGGATAAGTCACCAATCTGCACTCCTGCACTTCCCATTGCCATTGCTTTGAGATGTTCTTTAAGGGCATTGAAAATCTGGGAGGTATTTTGTGAACCAGCAAAAAATCTCACTGACCTGAAGAGGAGAGATTTGGATCAGGTGTGAGGGAGAAATTCTTTATTCTGAGGGTGAGGAGAGAGGTGCCCAGAGAGGCTGTGGCTGCTCCATCCCTGGAAGTGTCCAAGGCTTGGAGCAGCCTGGGATAGTGGGAGATGTTTCTGCCCATGGCAGGGGGTGGAACTGGGTGAGGTTTAAGGTTCCTTCCAACCCAACCCAAACCCTTCTGGGATTCTGTGGATTGGGATTCCAGGCTTTGGCACTGAGGAGAGGTGGCTGTGGAAGGGACTCACCATTTCCAATCAGCAATGAAATATTTTTGCTCTGTATCTCCTTTGCTGAGACTCCATCCCCCAAGATTTTCCAGCTTTTTCCCTCTGGCAGCTCCCTTGGGAGGAATTTTGTGTAATGCACATTGAGGATGGTTGGGGATGTCTTGTTTTGCTGAATTGCTGCATTTTTTAGACACCATCTCTGCAGCCATTGGAGCCCTTCCCCAAAGGGTGGGGCTGGGGGATGCTCTGCTTCCTCGAGGCTGCTTTTGGGTGAGCTTTGACACTCCTGTCGTGCCCCTAGGTTACGGCATCGAGCACGCCCAGTGCGTGCCCCCCTCCGAGTTCTCCGAGCCCAGCTTCATCACCGAGTCCTACCAGACGCTGCACCCCATCAGCTCGGAGGAGCTGCTGTCCCTCAAGTACGAGAGCGATTACCCCTCGGTGCTGCTGCGGGAGCCGGTGCAGGACTCGCTGCAGACCGACTACTTCTCCATCAAGCAGGAGGTGGTGACCCCGGACAACATGTGCATGGGCCGTGCCAGCCGAGGTAAAGCTGGGCAGAAACTGGGATTGCCTTGGCTTCCTGCTCTCCTCACCTTCCCTCCCGTGGGGTGTGCTCTGGGGACACCAAGGCCACCAGGGAGCCATGCAGGGCTAACCCTCGCCCAGCACGGGGTGAATTCCCTGGTGGCTTGGAGCCCTCCCTGCATTTCTCTCCAGGGAAAATTGAGGGAGGTTTTCCTTTCCTCTCCTCTGCTCTCTGTTTTTACAGCATCAGCAGAAATGCACAATTCTGGTGCTGTGCTTTGATGTCAAACCGGAGTGAAATTGAAATGAGCTTTCATGTTATCAGGGAGGACAAACTGCTGGGTGCTCGTACAAATCCCATTTTTCAGAAGCCCAGGCAAAGCTCCACAAATTCTTTACAAGTTCTCATCAGGAATTGCTGTTCAAGGCTCTGAAGAGTTTTGCACTCTATGATCCAAAGTCTTTATCCATTATCTCCAGGGATTTGATGGCTGCTTGTTTGAAATATTCTGCTGTAGCCAATTCCTGAGCTTTGTTAGGAGGTGCAGCTGTCAGGGGCTGAGGCAGTAGCAGAGCTGAAGGACCCCCTGAATGCTCCTCTCCAAAGAGTTACAGGTACAGGATTCCTGTTTGAGATGTGGGATTTAAACACCTGAACGCTTTGGAGGATCTGAGCCCAAATACCTTCCCAATTAATGTTATGGAATTGGGAACACGTTGGGCCCACATGCCTGAGTGCTTTGTGCTCACATCAGTGATGCCAGGCTGTGGATGGGGCTCTGTCTCTGTTCAAAGAAAAAGTTTAATCCACAGAGCTCAAAGTCCCTTCCAGAGGGGATCATTATCTCCTGATTCCAGGTAGGGAACCTGAGGCACAGGGAAGAGATGTGACCTGTGCCTGCCATCGCCCCTGAATGGAATCCAGATGTCCCCAGGCCCAGAATTCATTGTGGTGACACGTTGCTGTGACCAGGTTTGATGCGGAGCAGTTTGACCCATTTATCAGAGGGCTGAGGATGAGCTGCCTCCCCAGGAAAGCCAGAGCTGCTTTCCAGGGCAGCATGGCACGTGCAGCTCCTTTGAACTTTCTCACTCTTTTTCCAGGCTGGGAGAGCTAATTACGGGGAAGTTATTCGTATTATTGCCTCTTCATCTGAGAGAGGTGACCTGAGCCAGATGGGCAGTGGGGTTTTAATTTTGGGTAAACTTCTCTTTTTGAGGTTGTTTCTCTGCCTAAATTTCAGCAGCGTCTTTCCCCTTTCTTGACCTTTTCTCTAACACAGGTGATTTCATCACTCTCACAGTGCAATGGCTCAGGAAGGCTTTTGCAACTGTGCCTTGAGCTTGTTCTCTGTGACAAACCTAAAAATGGTTTCAGAGGAGGGAAGAGAGAGCCCTTGATGCTGCTGTTAGCAAAGCCTTGAACACTCTGACTGCAACAGGCTGTGCTCACACCAGGGCTGATTTCAGCCATGGAAGGTCCTTTGGGGGCACAAATCCTCCCAGGGAGGGGGAAGAAAGCTTTAATATAAAGCAGAGCCCAGTTCATTTCTATTTATGTCTGTCTTTGCCTTGCACTGTCTTACAAGGTTGGTCTGACACAAAGTCAAGCCCTTCAGCATCACCTCAGGGGGAGAGGTTTCCACACAGTCATCTCCTGTGGGGCTTCAGGAGGGAATTTTGGGGTCCCACAGGAGTTGTTTCTCTCTACCCTGTCAGCGAGGGCACCTGGCTGGGAAGTGGAGCTGCCAAACTCTTTTAAGACTCTCCTGAGTAAGTGCAGGGCGTGATTGTTCCAGCTAGGTGGAATTTAGGTGAATTTTCAATGAACTGACACAAATCACACCTCTGTCAGGTTTTTAATTCCTTTTCTAAATGAACCTGTGCTGCGGGACTGCTCAGGGAATTGGTTTTGCTGATTAATGTACACACACAGCAGCGCTGTGTTCCCCTTAGCAGCATTCAGGGAAGGATTGGAGTGCCAAATTATCAAAAAACTAAAAGAAAAGAGAAAAAACAGTACGCACTGGGGCTGTCCCAGCACAGTGAAGCCAGTGGATCCCAACGCCCAGTGATTCCAGGCCAGCAATCAGGGCAGGGCCTGCAGTAGTTGAGTCTTTTCACAGCAAGTGCTCTTCAAAATACAACACAACAAATATTTGGGGGCGTGTGCCAGTGCCCTTCCACGTTCCCCTTCCCCCGGGATTTGCTCTCCGGGCCTGGGCTGCGGGTAGCTCTGCCAATGGAAATTTCTCCGGGAGCTCTTGCACAATCCCAGCAGCTGTTTTTAGCTGGGTTTGGGAAATTAGTGAACTTGAATGATCCTGTTACGCTCGTAGCTTGTCAGGAAAGATGTTGAGCAATCGGCAGCGTAGGGAGATCAGAGGGAGCAGTTTCAGTTTGTTCTTTGGGTCCTTTTTTAGCTCTGTCTCAGGCCAGAGGCTGCACGGGCTGGCTCTGGGGGTGTAAATCAGCACTGCTGAGGATCTGGCCTCGTGTTCTGGCTTTGACTAAGAATACGCCAGAGAGTAACTTTGACACAAGCCAGCTGTGCTCACCTTAGCAGAACTGGAAAAAGCTGTTGGAGCTCTCAGCCATGGCTCTCCTCCTCCATCAAACTTGCTGCTGGCTGGGGATTTGGGGCTGCTCGGAACAGATGGCAAGGAAAGGCTGCTGTGCCATTTTGGAAACACCAAAAGTGAAGGAGCTGGGTGTGCCCGAGCAGTGTTTGAATAGGGCTGGCAGATGTGATGGGGGATTTATTGGGGTCCCCCAATATCCATCAGCAGCAAGAGCAAGAAAATCATAGGAATCAGAGAATCATAGAAAGGTTTGCCTTGTGAGGGGACCTTAAATTTGATTCCACCCCCAGCCATGAGCAGGGACACCTTCCATTGTCCCAGGGTGTTCCAAGCCCCAATGTCCAGCCTGGCCTTGGAGACTTCAGGGATCCAGGGGCAGCCACAGCTTCTCTGGGCACCTGTGCCAGGGCCTTGCCACCCTCTGAAAAAAAAAGGTCCCGGAGTGCCCATGTTCAGGGTCCTGAACTCAGCCTTGAATATCTGAAGTGAATTATGTCTCTGACATTGCCTTTTGGAAACCCGGGACCATTTCCAGTCAGCCCCAAGCCTCAGTCTTGGGGCAGAGAGGCTGGATTTGGGTTTTTCCCATCTCTCTCTGCCTTGCTCTTCTGCCTGAAGTTTTCCAGGGCTCAGCCCTGCTCTCGATGACAAAGGCAATAAAAGAATCCCAGCTCTGGGCTGCGCTTGCTTTGGAGATGGGATGCAGATGGACAGCATCCACTGCCCACAGCGGGCAGGTGAAGCATCCCAGGCCAGGCCTGTCTCACCCGCTCTGCCTCCCCCAGGTAAGCTGGGAGGCCAGGACTCCTTCGAGAGCATCGAGAGCTACGACAGCTGCGACCGCCTGACGCAGTCGTGGAGCAGCCAGTCCTCCTTCCAGAGCCTGCAGCGCGTCCCCTCCTACGACAGCTTCGACTCCGAGGACTACCCTGCCACCCTGCCCAGCCACAAGCCCAAGGGCACCTTCAAGGACTATGTGCGGGACCGGGCCGACATGAACAAGGACAAGCCTGTCATTCCTGCTGCTGCCCTGGCTGGCTACACAGGTAGGGCACAGTCCCTGGGAAAGCCCTGTGTGCCCCCCAGCCCTCAGGGAGCACCTCCCCATCCCGGGGGGCAGAGCCTCGGGTGCTCTGGGCTGCCCCAGCTCGGTGTGGCTGCTGCAGGGGGCTCCGGGGGAGGGCTTTGGGATGGCTCTGAGATCAGCCAAAAGCTTCAGGTGCACCTGGGCTCCATCTCCTTCGAGCATCCCCCACCTTGTGGGGGCTGTGGGACCTGGCTGAGCGCAGGACACTCGATGCCATGTGCCACATTTGCCCCTGGCTGGCCCTGGCAGGAGCTGGGTCTGGTTTGGTGCTGCAGAGCCCCAGCCCCTGGGCACTGCCCGGTGACTGGTGGCCACTTGGCTGTGGTTGCCCCTGGGGCAGGAGCAGCTCCAGCCCTGCTGTGTGTGCTGGGGACTGATCCTCTCCCCCGGCATGGCTCGCAGGGAGCCCTCGCTGTGCTGCACCTTGGTGCGAGGCAGGGATGGGGTGCTGCCAAAGCCATCCTGAACATTTTCCATTGCCTGTGCTGGGAGAGATGAGAAGGTGATAGTCCACGGAAACTCTGGCTCTTTATGACAGCCCTTCAGCAATCTGGCATCTCCACGGAGAGAAACTCGGTGGGATGGGGCTTCCAGCTAAAGCTGAGCTAATCCTTTCCAGCCCTTCCGTGCCACGGCTTTTCCCTGTGCTCTGAGGAAAACTCTGGGGAAACCTCCTGCCAGCTCCCTTGGCTCTGAACACTCAGATCTGTCCTGGCCTAGCTGGGAGCAGCCGGTGGAAAGAGTTTGTGCAGATAAAGATCATCCCCAGGTTCAGAGCAGATCCTGAGGTGCCACTGTCCCTGAGGCTCCTCCCATGCACGGCTCATCTCGGGGCTGGTGCGGAGCCTTTGTGAGGGTGGGGAGAGGGGCAGGAGGGAGGAAAGGTGGGGAGATAATTTTAGGAGGGTAAAGAAGGAAGTGGTTTGTTGCTATAGCTTTAGTTAGAAAGAGAGCTCAGCCCTGCCTGCTGAATGAGACTCTACCGGGTCCATACAAAATATGAGTGTGCTCCGCATTCCTGAAGGGATTTGGGCCTGGGGATGTGGTGAGGAGGGAGAGGAGGGACCATGACCCGAGGCTCATTCCCTGCTGTGTCGTGGATATCGATGCTCCTGAGAAAAGAGACCACTGAGCACAACTTGCTCTTTTTATTCCTATTTTCATTCCTATTTTCTCCTGCCAGTGCTTTTCCCTGCAGCCCCTGGAAGTGCTTTGGGTGCACAGTGCCTGGACAGGAGTGTGGGGCTCATTTGAACAGCTGGGGAAACTGAGGCACCGAGGGGCTGGCAAAACCGGGAGCATTCTTTTCCAGGCTGGATGTTTCCCTCCACTCTTGCTGTAGCTCATGGAAAAGAGTGGAAAAGGACCACCCCTGGAGAGAGGCGAGGAGCTGCAGGCAGCAGCTGGGCCCTGTGTTTTTCCAAGGAATATTAGCACCCCAAAGGCTGTCCTTGGAGCAGTGCCTTTGGGAAGGGGAGACTTGGTTTCATGCAATGCCAGAGCACAATTCCAGACAACTTTGCTCTGCATAACATTTTCCCTCGCCTCACTTCCAACCCCGCTTGAAGCTGGGAAGAGAATCCCTTGGCCCAGGCGTTTTGGTGGGATCAATAAGTGGGAACGCCTGATTTTTTTATTTATTTTTACATTGCTTCACTTGAGAGGCTTTAAATGTGGTGAGGAAAATCTGGGATCACTGGGAAATCCTTGAGCTGCAGCTCTGTTTGCCTGCTCTGAAGCCTGCTGAGCAATATTCAGTGCTCAAGCCACCAGAGCCAGCTTTTGCCATTGGGAATGATCTCTGGACAGGTGATCCTGGCAGGCAGTGACTCCAGAGGTGTCCTCTGAGCCCTTTTGAAGCCCCCAGACCTTCAGCACTATGTTTTCCATGCAAAGGGAGCCAGAGCTGGGTCGTTGTGGGAGCAGGGCCTGGGGAGAGCGAGTAGAACGTGTTGGGTTTCAGACTGGAGCAGAACGGGGCACTCTCCACTCTGGGTTTGTGTCTGTGAAAAAACCCCACCGAGTGCCCACTGAGAAGTGCAGGAGGTCTGGCCTGGGCCAGCTGAGCTCGAGGTGGGGCACTCAGGCAGAGCTCAGCCCTTGCTTTGCTTTGCTGTGCGTTACTCTTGCTTTACTCAAGGGAGGAAGTGCTGTCTGGCAGCCTGAGCAGAGGAACTGAGTCTGGGCTCTGCTGAGGACACAGAGCCTCCCCTGGAGCAGAGCAGGGCCAAAACACCCACAGTGCCAGTCCAGGGGCCCAAAACGCCCACACCCCAGGGTTCCACTTCCCCCCTGAGGACACACCCAGCACCCCCAGGCTCCTCAGACCCAGACAGGTGAAGGTGAGACATCACATCCCTCACCCCCAGGCTTTCTGTGCTGACTTTGAGGACCTGACAGCCTTGTTCAGGTTCTGTCACCAGGCCCTGTTTCTGCGGTGCCCAGGGAGGTGGCCCCAGCACATCTCTGATGGTATCTGCCCCTGAGGCGCATTTTGGGGTGAGAAGGTGCATTTTGGCGGAAGCTCCATCTGCGTTTGATGTGCTCTTCACCCAGCTCTGAGCGGCCTTTCAGAGCCGCCTTATCTGCCCCCACATCTTGACCTATTTTAACAAGTTTCCATGGTTGCTCACAGAGTGGTTGATGCGATTTTCTCATCTTTTTTTTGAAGGAGAAATGTAATTGCTCAGGAGCTGGTGAACTTCAGTTTCCATCCCTGCAGGGAGGGCCAGCCCTGGACACCTGGGTTTGGATCTCGCTCAGAGCTTGGCCAGCTTGAGTTTTACCTGAAGGAATGGCTGGAGCTGTGTCAGGGGAGAGTTAGAGATCAGAGCTGGAGATCAGGGAAAGGTTCTTCCCCAGAGGGTGCTGGGCACTGCCCAGGCTCCCCAGGGAATGCGCACGGCCCCGAGGCTGCCACAATTCCAGGAACATTTGGATAATGCTCCCAGGGATGGACAGGGTGGGATTGTTGGGGGTCTGTGCAGGGCAGGAGCTGCACTGGGTGATCCTGTGGGTCCCTCTCAGGAGATTCTGTGATTCTACATTAAGGCAGGTTTTGTTTTCTTTGCCATGACACAGAGTGCATCCATGAAATCCAGGCAAGCCATGGCTCAGGATGTGTGTTCACTGCTGAGCCTCCCGCTGGCTCAGCTGAGCTCAGCCCAAGCTCCCTGGCTCAGCAGCAGAGCCATGTTTGGTGTGAGTGGGCAGAGATCCTCCACACCTGAGCCCAGCCAGACTCAGGTGAGCTCAGCTCTGCCTCCGCATCACCTGGGGCTGTGCTGTGGCTGGATCTTGCAGCCTCTGACCATTCCTGTTGCAGCAGCACCGTGAGGAGCCCTGGCACCATGTGGATAAACCTTTGTGCCCTGTGTTGGTGTTTGCACCACGCTGACCCTCTCGTGCTGCCACTCCCCTGGTGTTGAGGGTCCCAGGAGGCTCAGACCTCCCTGTTCACTGTGGCTGCTCAGCACTGAGCTGTTTTTGGGTTCCCTCGAGCAGCTGTGTGGGTTGGTAGCCAAGTTCTGAGGTTTGTTTGCTCTGTGGTGAGCAGGACTGACACCCCGGGGCTTTCCATCCACAGCGCTGGTGCTGCCACGGCCCCGGAGCTGCTGCTCCACAACACTGAGCACAGCAGGGCCATGTCCCCGTGTTCCAGAGGGCAGGGGAGGAGAGAGGGGTGGAAGAGGTGAGGTGGGTTCCCAGCAAGCCCTGATCCCACAGCTGCAGAGCTGCTTTGCCTTGGTGCTGCTGCCTGTGCTCTCCTCTGGGCCTGCACGGGGAGCTGCTGATGCCTTTGAAGCCAATCCCAGCACGTAAAGAGTTAATGCTCCTTCGCAGCTGATGTCACCCATGACCTGAGTGTCCCTCTCAGGTCGGTGCCATCCTCGTTATCCTGCTGCCCGTGCGGAATTCAGGAGCAGCCTCCTGTCAGAGACGCTATCTGTCGCTGGGCACTTCTCTGCTCCCCTGGCTCTGCCCAGGCCGGTCCCGCCCTGATCTGTGCTCTCAGCGCTCGTGGGGCTGTGTCTTGGGGCCCAGTGTGCCTCCAAAGCGCTCTGCTGTGCGAGCTGTCTGTGCTGCGGAGCCTGCAGCCTCCCCAGCCGCTGCTTGTGAGCGATCTTATCTGGGGCCAGCAGTGAAAGCCCAGCTGCTGTTTTGCAAGACAGTCGGGGCGGTGCCAAGGAAAGTGGGTCTCTTTCAGGACAGCTCGGTGGCTGCTGCTGCTCTGAAGCCTGCACAGGCGAGATCACCGCTGTGCTGTGCTTATCAGCACCCAAAAATCCACCAGCAGCTCCTTCCTGCCCCTTCTCCCACCACGCTCCCGTGGTCTGGCTGTCCTTGCTGTCCCGAGCCTGTGCAGCAGCACTCCTGGAACCATCAGCATCCTCCGTCCTGCCCTGCCGGAGCAGTGACCGTGTGGGCACCCACAGCCCACGGGAGTTTGGGAACGCAGGCACCCCCAGCAGCACACCGGCTCCTTCTGGGTCACACCCTTCAGCTGCCCCTGCAGGTGACTTCAGGGTGACCACCCTGCAACTCCTGCCTGCTTTTGCCTGGGGCTCAGCACCCTTCTGGCCTCCCCAGGGTGGGGACTCGAGGGTGGGACCAGGGCCGGTTCAGTGGCTCTGCCCCACCTGCCAGCCGTGCAAACGAGAGCCAAGCCAGCCCCACGCGCCACCGCCCAACCGTGGCAGGGCTCAGCTCTCCCCAGGGCTCCTCCAGGCAGGGGCAGGTGATGCGGGGGCAGCAGCTCTGGCTGGGGCTCCTCCAGACTCCCAGCTGGTGTTGCTCAGCAGGTCATGGTCTGCAGGACCACCTTCACAGGGATCTGGAGCTCACAAAATCCCTGGAGCTTGGCCAGATGCCTCTGGAGTCAGACTCTGAGTTCAGGGAGTTTGGACAATGCTCTCAGGCACAGGGTGGGATCATTGGCGTTGTCCTGTGCAGGGCCAGGAGCTGGGCTGGGTGATCCTTGGGGGTCCCTCCCGCTTGGGAGATTCTGTGAGACCAGTCCTCCCAACACCTTCTTCCTCCGAGCAGAGGAGCAGCAGGAAAGCAGCTCTGGCCTGGACTGTCCCTCTGGCTGCTCCCTGCCTGCAATCACGGCTGTGCTGCTCCCTAAGGAAGGAGCTTCCTGGAGCCTCTCCTGCTTTCCTCATACCTGAATTTTGGAGATGCCACTTTGCAGTGTGACTCCTGCACTGGCCTGGGAAGGAGCTGGGGAGGAGTTGTGGGACCTGCTCTGACAAGGGAGGGATGGGGACCAGCACTCCCAACACTTTGGGGCATTTGGGGACCAAGGTGCCGTTGAAGGGGACGGGCAGGGTGGGCAGGTGAGCAGGGGCTGTTTTGGAGCTGTTGCCAGGGCTGATTGTTTTGAGGGGTTAGAACCACAAACCGCAGAGCGCCAGGCAAAGGTGCCTCACTGGGGGTGGGGAGGTGGGGTTTTTGTCTTTCTGTCTTGTTTGAAACAAGGGAAACAAAACAGAGGCCGTTGGGAGGGGTGGATGTGTAAAACTGTCCTGAGAGAGATGATGGGACTGGGGCTGTGCCCTCCCTGTGCAGAACCCTCTGCCCAGCTGGGCAGTGCCACCATCACCGTGCCATTGGAACGGCAGAGTTTGGTATCCCAGTGGTTGTGAAGGGGGCGGGGGACCAGTCCTGACCAGTCCTGACCGAGGTTTGGGGTGCAGGGACAAGCCTGGCAGTCCCATCCAGCAGAGTTTGGTGTCCTGGTGGCTGGATAGGGGAGGGGGGACCAGTCCTGACTGAGGAAGGATGGCACAGGAGTGGCGTGGCACCAGCCCCTCTGCTCTGGGGCCACCAGCGGTGGTTGATGGTGGGAAAGCCTCGCTCGGCCAGCAGTTCCCAGTTCCCACTGGAGCAGCCGACTGTCATCCAGCTTGAGAGGAATATTTTCCCCCTGACGCCACAGGATTCCTGTGGTGTGACAGTCCCTGCTGAAGGACCCTGTTCTGTGCCATCAAGGCCAGACAGGGCCCCCATTGTGGGCACTATTTTTAGCAGCCCCGTGGGTGCCGGAGGTCACAGCGGGGCAGGAGGACACCCCCACCCCTCTGAGTCCTCCCCTTGTGTTTTGTGGAGCAGGGGCTGTCCCCGATGCCCAGCCAGGGCTGGGATGGCTCTGGGAAGCCCTGGATGTGTGTGGTGGGAGCAATGCCATAAAAGCTGCCCTGTGCCACTCCACCTCGTGCTTGGAGCTGCATCCCAATCCTGGCTGTGGGAGCAGGTGGTTGTTTTGGAATAACCGAGGTCCCGTGGTGGGATACACCCACTGGCCTGGGGACAGTGTGGCTGTGTGAGCTCGTACCATGGAGCGATCCCAGCCTGGCACCCTGGTGGGGATTTCCAGCCCTGGCTGGGATGAGAGGAAGGCTTGGAGCAGAAGGGATGGAAAATGGGCACTGCTCCCAGCTCCTGTGGATGAGGAGGTTTGGGGTGCAGGGACAAGCCTGGCAGCTTCCTGCTTGCCCTGTCCGTCCGGGGGGTGGCATCGCTGCATGAGCCAGAAGTCACCTTGAAATCCCATGGGAAGATGTTCGCTGCTCCTTTGGAGCTGCAGAGTGGCTCATTAGTGAAGATGGCCCTCCCAGCACTAATTACAGTTGCACCAGAGGATGCCCTGACCTCCAGCACTGCCTCCCCGCTCCCCTCTCCTCCCTGCCAGTGCTGATCCGGGGCACAGGCCCAGGCATGTGCCAGGGTTTGGCTCCTGCCACCTCGCTGCCATCCTGGAGCTGTGCCACATCTGCCAGGCTCGGCTGCCTCCCCCTCGGGCAGGGAGGGGGTGTTTACAGGAGCTGGGACATGCCTGCAGCCCTGCACAAACACATTCCTCACATAATTGCCTGTCCAGCTAGAGGAATTTGGGGTTTTACGCCGTGTCCCACAGGCAGCTCGGAATAGACCTTGGGAATCCCTGTTCTAGGGATGACACCGCTTCCTTGGAAATCCCAAAGTACCCAGCAGAGCCCTACCTTGCTTGCTGGAGAGAGAGCAAGAATTCCTGGGTTTCCCAACACTTCTCCCTGCCATCTGGCAACCAAACGGGAACAGTACTGGCCACAGGCTCGGGCTCAGTGGTGCTGGAACCTCCAAAGGTTCTGCAGGGCCAGGATGGCCCAGGCATGTTTTGAGGGCAGTTCCTTACCCAAGAAGCTGGCGCTGAAGTGATGAATTTCATTCCATCTTGTTTTGGGGAAGGAATCAACTAAAAATCAGTGTTCTTTGGTTGGGCAGGAGAGAAATCGATGGAAGGAGAGGCACCTGGCCTTGGACTCCTTGGGCTGTGTGTCTGTTAGTCTGATTTGGGTGTTGGATGCTCCCTGGCTGTGTGTGGGGAGTTGGTGTAAGGTCAGATGGCCCAAGAGAACTCATCCCCTTGGGAATTCACCTGTGGAAGACCTCAGGCAGCCACCAAACCTTTTTCCCAGTGTTTTCTCTGCTTTTAGAGCTCACTGCTATAAAATAGGCCTCAGCCTGGAGATGTGGTGGCATTTCAGGTCAGGCTTTTGGCTCTTCCCTTTTGATGAGAGGCGAAGGCGTCATCTGAATTTCCTCCCTCGTTTTGGCATGGATAATCCAACTCCATCCCTACTGGAGAGTGTGGCTGTGGAGCTGACATCTTGGCAAGCTCCCGAGGAGCGATTCCTGGAGCCTTTCCCCGCCGAGTCCCTTCCCATCTCCAGCAGAGTGAGCTGGGAGCTCCCTGCCCTGCCCTGCCCATGGCTGTGATAACCCCCAGGCCTGGCGCCGACAAACCGCAGGAGCTGTTCCACAGGCATAACAGGAGGGAAACGATTTGGGAAGGGCTGGATGGGACAGGGCCATTCCCGTGTCCTGGAGCCAGCTCTCTCATTTCCTCCTCCCCAGCAGCTTTTGAGTCATTTAAAATTTTGTGGAGAAGGGGAGCAGCCCTCGCTTCCCTCCACGGGTTATCCCGCAGCCACAGCTCGGACAGCATCCATTGTCATTCCTGGAAACAGGCTGGGCTCCATCCCTCTCTCTGAGTCCACAGCTCGTTTTTTCCCTGCTTGAAGCTTTGCTCAGTGCTGTCAGCACTGGGATTACCCCAGCCTAATCCAGCCTGTGCAATTCTTTGTGGGATAAATCATTTCCTCTCTCCTCTGGCTGTCTCGTTGTAATTATTGTCATTATTAGTGATCTATTCCAAACCGGGTTTAAACCACGGCAGGGTCTCTCCCAAAACACCTTGCCCACAGCTAAGTGCAATATTTGGGGTGCGGCCGCCTTTGGAAGTTGCTCATCAAAGAGATTTTGGCTCTAGGGCTTATTCTCTACCTTGGATTGGGGCACGAGCCCAAGGAAGAGATAAGTATTTCAAAACTTCTCCATGACTCCAGCCAAAACCAGCCCCAGGCTTTCACTGAGTGCATTGGGACAAATTCCTGATGGCCAAAATTCATGATCGGAGGGAAGATGGAGACCACGGTGTGGAAGGAGGGGCAGAATGCCCACGGCATGGGATGCTCCACGTCACCTTGTGCCTTTCCAGCTGGATCAGGGGACCAGCAGCCACAGGGAGGCTCCTTATGGATTTGCTGAGGCTGTGCCGAGCTGGTGATGAGGCGATGCTGGGCTGGAGAGCTCTGTGTGCCCCCACCCTCCCCACGAGCCAGCAGAGCCCATTCCTGCAGCAACACGCCCTGGAAAGAGGCCAAGGAATTCTCATACCTGGGTCCCCCTTATCTCGATCAACAGCACGGAGCAAAGAGTCAAGGTCGGGAAGTGGAGTCTGCCTGAGTTCAGCCATGGCCAGCGGCTCTTTGGCACAGAGGGATCGGTGCTGCTCCAGTGCCAAGGCAGTGACTCCTCCTGTTCGTGTGCCAGAAAAATAATCCTATTTATGTAACTCCATGTGAAGCATTCCAGGGCATGAATATTCAGCTCTTTCTGCAAATAGGAAGCTCTGTTACCTGTAGGGTTTAACTCCCAGCTCAGCTCCTGCCCTGTGGCTGCTGGTGGCTCTTTTTGACAGGAGGTTTTATTTTATTCAGTGAGCACCTTTTGCATGGGAAATGTTCCCCCTCTGGGATAGAAGGAGCTGTTCTTTTCCTGGCATTAATGTCCTGTGTCTCCTTTGTCTTTCTAGGCAGTGGACCCATCCAACTGTGGCAATTCCTGCTGGAGCTGCTCACCGACAAGTCCTGTCAATCCTTCATCAGCTGGACAGGCGATGGCTGGGAATTCAAACTTTCTGACCCAGACGAGGTAAAGTACCCTGGAATGAAGTGCACAACCCAAATTCCTCGGAAATATTGGCATGGATAAGCCTCTCCTCCTCCCTTTGGGGCTGAGATTTGGGCAGCCACTTTGTTCTGGTCTTGGTGTGTGGGGAACTAAGGAATCAGAAAATTTCTTAAAAATTGGGGTCCAGTCATCCCTCAGAAGCAGAGATTTGTGCCCAGTTTTGGCGGGAAGGAGCTGACACCTTGTTGGGAGAGGAGCAGTGGCCAGGCTCTTCAGATAGGCTGGGTACAGCTGAGGGGGGGCTTTCCCCTGGTTTGGGGAACAGATGGGACACTTGTCCCCTTCCCTGACTGAGCCAGGTGAGGGTCGGTCTCTTCTGTCAAGTACGAGTGACAGCACAAGAGGAAATGGCCTCAAGCTGTGCCAGGGGAACTTTAGGTTGGATTTGAGGGAGAATGTCATGGAAAGGGCTGTCCATCCCTGGCCCAGCTGCTCAGGGCAGTGCTCAAGGGGTCCCTGGAGGTATTTAAAAGCCGTGTGGATGTGGCACTTGGGAACATGCGTCAGAGCTGGGCAATGGTTGGACTCCATGGTCTTGGAGGGCTTTTCCAACCTAAGTAATTCCACCATGAGTGACTGGTGTTGGACCTGGAGACTGCCACGTCCTGCAAGAGTGACTGGCACTGGGCCTTTGCTGCTTGGTGTCCTCTGGTTTAGAGCTGTCAGAAGGTGGAGGAGGAACCTTGGGAAAGGAGCGTAGGACTGTGGACATGAGGATATATCTGAGGATGTACTTGTTGGTCACACCTTGAGTGCTGTGTCCAATTCTGGGCCCCTCAGTTTAGGAAAGACATTGAGATGCTCCAGTGTGTCCAGAGAAGGGCAACAAGGCTGGTGAAGGGTCTGGAACACAAGTCCTGTGAGGAGTGGCTGAGGGAGCTGGGGCTGTTTATCCTGGAGAAGAGGAGGCTCAGGGGAGACCTCATCACTCCCCACAGCTCCCTGACAGGAGGGCACAACCACGTGGGGGTCGGGCTCTGCTCCCAGGAAACAGTGACAGGATGAGAGGATCCTTAAGCTGCACCAGGGGAGGTTTAGGTTCAACATTAGGAAGAAGTCCTTCACAGAAAGGGTGATTGGGAATTGGAATGGGCTGCCCGGGGAAGTCGTGGAGTCACTGTCCCTGGAGGTATTTAAGGAAAGGCTGGACATGGCACTCGATGCCATAGTTTAGGTGATGAGGTGGAGGTAGGTCATAGGTTGGACTTGATGATCTCCAAGGTCTTTTCCAACCTAGTTGATTCTGTGATTCTGTGATCAGGGAGTACACTAAATTATCCAAATGAATCCTGACAGGATGCTTTGCCATGTTCTACCATTGCACAGACGTTGGTTTTCCCAAGTATTGATTCTTGTGCCCATCTCAATAATGAGGAAAATCGTCAGCACAGATATCCTAACCAAGGCAGGCTGAGTTTCCCTCCCTTTCCCCGTGCTCCTCACCCCAGCTTGCCTCTCCCTGCTCCCTGCAGGTGGCCAGGCGATGGGGCAAGAGGAAAAACAAGCCCAAGATGAACTACGAGAAGCTGAGCCGCGGGCTGCGCTATTACTACGACAAGAACATCATCCACAAGACAGCCGGGAAGCGCTACGTGTACCGCTTCGTGTGCGACCTGCAGAGCCTGCTGGGCTACACCCCCGAGGAGCTGCACGCCATGCTCGACGTCAAACCCGACGCCGACGAGTGACGGGGACACGGGGACGCCGCTGTCCTTGGGGAGAGCTGATGGGACTCGTTTGGTGGTTCTTTTTTATTGATTTTCGCTGTTCTTTTGCTCGTTTTTTTCAAGGGCCACTCAGATTCGAAGCTTTGAGGATGGCGGGGGACAGGGGGGAGGAAGAGGCAAGCTTTTGGCAAGGATGGGCTTTTTTGTTGATTTCCTGAAAGCTCCAAGACAGGCTTTTCTGGGGGGAAATTCTGAGTTTTAAGAAAGCCAGAAAAATGTAGCTCACTTAAAAAACCTACAACCCCCTCCCCACCCTTGGCTGTTTAGAACAAAATGCGATTGAATGGATCCCTTTGGTTGCTCACACGCAAACTGACAGGTCAGGAATGACAATATTCCCAAGGATTTGAGGAATTTAAATGTTTTTATTTTTTGAAAACCAAAATGGGTGAATATTCCTGCTTTGGGGAGGGGCAATATAGGAAAAAGCCAAGAACTGTTGTTCTGGTTCCATCACCTTTCTGTCCACTGTCTTCTTTTCTACAAGAGACAGAATTTTTTCCTGGGAGGGATCAAGACCTTTTTTTTTTTTTTTTTTTAATTTTATTTTTTTAAATTTTGTGCCAGTATTTTTTTTTTTTAATAGTCTTAAGCTCTAAGATGGTCTCATTATTGCAATATTGTGTGTGTTTGTTTCTGTTCTGCCAGCAGAGAGTTTTATCCCAGGGAGGAAAAAGAGAAAAAGAGGAATTAGTTTATGTAGACCCCACTGGAGAATTGGAACGCTGGGATTGGGATGAGAAAATGAACTCCAATGTGGCTTCTGGTGGTGCTGGCTGGGGATGCCCCTCTCATTTGCAGCCCCACACACTGTGCCGATAATACTGGTTGAAATTCCTGCTTTTTTTAATGTCTGGCTGCACAAAACCTCTTATAATTTCCATGGAAAATGTCTTTTTGCATTTTCCAAATCACTTCTTTTGCTCAAGGAACACTTTGGTGCTTACAGAAAAATTTTTTTGGGGAGGGGGAAAGGAGAGAAATCCCTGTGTTTTCAACTTGATGAATGGAAAATATGCAAGTTAATTGGGGGTAAAAATCAGGAAAAAGTTCAAAAACAAAAGGGAAATGCTTTTTCCTTCCTGTTTCGAGCAGCTCTGTCTTTATGGCCATGTGTGGGCACAGCAGAAAGGAAATTGTCCCTGCAAATGGGCTCTTTATGGCTCTCGGGAGCTGCTCCCAGCGATGCTGTGGGGTGTGTGACACGAAGCACGGCGGTGTCCCCGAGGTGGGGATGGCTGTGGGATCGATGGCGGGGGAGCTGCTCCCTCTGGCTCCCAACCTTTCCTGCTTTTCCTTGGAGGGTCACTCCTGCTGTCCCAGCACTCCCCGGGGTGCTCTGGGCAGGCTGAGGGTGATGTCCCACTGCCCTCGGGCGCGCTTGGTGGGACTTGGAGGGTCAGGAGTGCGTTCCCATATGCAGATACAATCCCGGAGCCAATCCCGGCGGATTTGGCTGCCCAAGGGAGAATTTGCCCCCGGGCATTTGCATTTAAAGGCAGTGCTTTGTACTTTACCAAAATCCCTTCTCTGTGTGTCCTTTTTCTGTCTGTCTTTAGGGCATGGAGTTCATTCCAGAGGCACTGTGGGACAGCACTGGGGGTCAGGGGGCAGAGCCTTTCCTGGTGCTGCTGGGTGATTCCTGCCAGGTCCCAATGGATCAGGCAGGACAGGGATCTGTGTGAACGAGCCAGAATATTCAGGTACAGCCCCTCCCCTGCACGGGGGCAGAGCTGGAGGGGAGCCCAACCCCAAATGGATGCCCAGAGGTGCTGGGTTCTCCTCCTTCCCCTCTGGAGCTGGGGGGACCCAGCACATCTGGATCCTAAAACTGGTCATTTTAGGGAAAGGCAGCCCCAGAATTGCTGTGTCCTTATAAAAAGGTGGTGTTGGAGGGGAAATGGGAAGACCAAGGAGGGAGCACCCACCGAGGGGATGGAAGCAGAGGAGGGGTCCAGGAAAGGATGTTGTTAACGCTCAGGGGCTGCGGATTGTCCGAGGAAAAGAGTGGGATGGATGGATGGAAAAGAGGGAAGAGAGGATGAAGGGAAGGTGAAGGGAACCCCAAAGGAGGAAAGGGACGCTGCCCACTGAGAAGTGAAACTTGGGCTCATCTCCTTGGGCAGGCAGGGAGGAGGAGGAGGATGGAGGCAGGAAGGGAAAATCGGGATCTCATGGGTATCATGGGCAAATCCAGCCTGAGCCAAGGCTGGGCAGCTGGACTGGGAGTCCAGAGGTGTGAGGCACTGAGTGCACAGGGGAGGAGCTGCTAAAGAACATCCCAACAGGAAGGGCTGGATTTCCAGCAGTCCGAGGGGTTTGGGGATGTTCAGGGTTCCTGCTACAACAAACCCTTCATGGGTTCCTTAATTCCCTCTCCCACCCTCAGGAAGGGACTCCCAGCCACCGCAGCTCCTGCCCCTGGCGTGGGCCATATCCAGGACATCCCTCCTGCTTTGCTCGGATGCTCCACTGCAGCTGAGAAAGGGAAAGAATGGGATAAAACTTCCCTCCAGCAGAAGGAATTGCAGATTTGGGTACAACCCCATCCCCCTCCCAGGCTAAATCCCTCAGCCACTGTGCTTATCCCAGGTTTTTAAGCCAAGCCTGTGTGTTCCAAGTGATTTTGGGGAGGTGGTTAAAGGTTAGGAAGGGCGAGCCATGGGAAGCAGTTGTGGACTTTTGGAAGCAGCCCCTGGGGGAGTTTCTCCATTGTTTCTCCTGCCCTTTGTCCTTCCAGCTCACTGCCTGTGAGCAGTCCCAGAGACATCAGCTCCACCATTTTCTGTTTCCCTTTGCTTTTGTTCCCATTCTAGAGGCCATCCCAGAGATGGGTGCTGTTTATACACTGGAAATTTGCAGATTTCTCTTTGTTTCTTTTACTTTTGTGCCTTTTTCCTCCTCTCTTGGCCTTTGGTGAGGGCTGTGCTGAGCCAGACATGCTCGACCCAAACCTTCTGAGCTCCTTCACATCCATGAAAATTTGGTTAATTGCCACCTGCTGGCCCAGAAGGATGGATTTGAGAGGGTTGATGGAGATCTGTCAGGATGCTCCACACAGGAGCAAATTCCCCCCTCGCAGATACTGTTGGAAATGGGGTCATTTTGTCTTGGTTTGGAATACCTCAGGTGCTCTGGGGGATTTTTTGGGATATTTTCTGTGTCCTGCTCACTTTCTGCTGTTCTCCCTGTGGGCTGGTGTCCCCTTGGCCCCTCTGGCACAGCCTGAGCCCTACTTCCAAACAGCTTTGGGGGCCTTGACAGCTGATATTCGGGATCTCAAAAATAAAGGAAAATCCCCCAATAATGATAAAAACCACCCCAAGAGCGATAAAAACCACAAGCACTTTCCTGCTGCCTGTCCCTCTCCATCTCCATGTGTGGGATCATCCTAATCCTTTGGGCACTGGGGTGTGTGTAATGGAGATCCCACCATCTTGATGGTCATTCCCACCATCTTGATCGAGACGGAACCATTCAGGTGGAGAAATAACCAAACAGGGCAAAAAAGAAAGGATAATGTAAAATTTCGCCTTCTCCCATCTTCCCAAACCAATACCTCCTCCAAACAATGGTCCCAGAAAGCGCCAGTAACTCCAGATGTTGCGGGAAACATCTCCACCTTCTGAGTTTTGCTTTTTTGGAGGGATTTTCTCCAAGGTTTTAGGATTTAATTGCTGGTTCCTCGTGAACATTGGAAAACTGGGATGCCTTGGTGTGCTCTGCTCCCTGGTAGGGTCTATGTAACACCCAGGAGCTGTTGTCAACATTCCAAAGAGGTTTAAATAAAGGATAAATCTATGTATACATATATGTTATAATGGAATATCTCCAGGAATTAACTGCCTCAGTTAAAAAAAAAAAAAAAAGAAAAAAAAAAGAAAAAAAAAAAAGGAAGTCTTTTTTTGTTTTATTTTGGTTTTACACGTTTTTTGTTAAGCTGATAAACTTAGAAGAAGTAAAAAAAAAAAAAGAGATTGTTATATTGTGCTGTTCGACTATTTTCCAACGTGTATTTTCATATAATTTATATTTTTTAAAAGCGGGGAAAAAAACGTTTAAAAGTGAGATTTAAAAAAAAACAACAAGGAAAAAGCAGGTGCTTTTTAAAAAACCTGAGCTGAGGTAGCTTAGAGATGTAGCGATGTGTGTGTGTGTCTGTGTGTTGTGTCTGGTTTCGTTTGGTTTTTTTAAAGGATTCAAAAAAAATAAAATCCCTCCTCCACTGAATTCCTAGAGAAGGAGGGGATTGGTTTTGTTTTAATTGCTGATGCTGGCACATCATTTTGCTGGAGAGTTTTTTATATACTGTAGCCTTATTTCATATCGTATTTTAAACCATGTGAAATAAAAAGAAGAATAATTCCTAACCCTTGTTGTTTGCGTGATTATTCCTTGCCTTTCCTCTTTAGATTTGGGGTAGAAAGTGGGAAAATTACTCAAAAGTGTGGAAATCCCAGCAATTTATCTCTTTTTCCCATTATTAAAATTGGGGTTTTATGGGAAACAAGGCCCTGGCTGACATCACCGTGATGGATGATGCTTCCCATGGCTCCCTCTCACTTGGGGATCGTGGATCCACGTTCCAGGCTTTCCAAACGCTCTTTCATCCCAAATCCTCACTGGGAGCGTGGGATATCTGTGGTTCACCGCCCCAAATGAACTTTGAGAGTGGCATTTTCCTTAGTGGGATCTTGGGAAATGGGTGCGGCCAACTCTCCAAACCCCGTGGCAGCAGCGGGAAGATGTGCTGGGAATGTGCTTTCCTCATGGAAACCTCGGGCTGTGGCCATCAGGAGGAGAAATCTGCCTCTGGACTCTCCAAATCCTTCACCATTGTGCTTCAGATCCCGGAAAAAAGCATGTATGAATCCCTTATGGAATATCCTGGGCTGGAAGGGCTCACAAGCCCAACTCCTGAGCCTGCACAGGAGTTAGGATGTTTTTTCCAGCAATTTTTATTCTGGCTCTGGTGTCACCTTGTCCTCCTAAGCCAGGAGGAAAACTGTGCAGTGCCCAATTGGATGGGGCTCGATTGGAGCCTGAGGCTCTGGAAGTGCTGATTAATGAACGCGGCATGTGGGAGGGGTCCTTGGACCAGGAGCTGTGCTTATCCACGAGTTTGTGTGCCGGGAAATTCCCGAGGGACACACCGGTGACGCTGGACCGATGGAGTCAGCACGGAGCGGATCAGAGCCACTGCTCAGCACTGTGTCGCTCGGATTCGCTGGATGCCAGGAAGAGTCACGGGTGGATCCAGCACAGGGAATTCTCTCCATTTATAGCAACTCGTAGCCGTGCAGGGAGCGATATCCCGGGATACTGAAGGACAAGGGTGAAGAATCCTCATGGCACCCTGAACGCGGTCCCGGGACATCACTGCATTCCCGAGGCTCTGCTGATCCCTGAGCTCCGTGGAGAGAGAGGCTGGGGGGGACCCCAAAGCTGGGACAGCCCTGGGGACAGCGCCCAGCCCGCTCCATCCTCCCCCGGGGCCGCGGAGCTCCGAGCGGGGCACGGCTCTCCTTTCCTTCGCCCGCGGGCCCTTCCTTGATCCTGCCGCGGCTTTTTCATCGCAGCGGGAGCCGCCGGGGCTCGTGCTCGGCTATCCCGAGAAAACAAACATCCAGCGGCTCCTTTCGGCTCCTTTCGGCTCCTTTGCGCTCCTTTCCCAGCGCCGCTTCCCGGTGCCTCCGGCTGGGGGGAGCGGCCCCACCCCAAAGCGGTGAAGGTGCCGCAGCTGCCGGGGGTTTGTCGCTCTTGCAGAAGCCGAGGATGCTGCAGGTCCTTGCAGCCCAATCCCGCATCCCCCAGGGATTGCAGCCTGTGGAACACTCCCACTGAAAACACCCAGGGCCCGGGGCAGCCCTCGTGTACGGGGGAAGTGACCCCAATTAACGGCCCCTGGTTAATTATTAACTCTATTGATCGCCCTGCTCCCCCGGAGGAGGCTCTGGGGGGACACACGGAGCAAATACATCCCCCTTGATGTCCCTGCCCTGTCCCCACACCTCCTTTTCCCAAGGTTCCCCGTGCCACCACCTGCTGCAGTAAGATTTGGGATGGGGAAATGGAGTTAGGACATGAAGCTGGAGCTTTTCCCATGGAAAAAACCATCGCAGCCACAGCTCTGCACACCCAAAATCCATCTCCTTTGCAGCATCCTGCAACAAAGCTCTTAATAAAAACCACGGGAATATGGAATCCTAGAATACAATTATTCAGGTTGGAATTCAAGCTGCTCCAAGATTATTGAATCCAACCATTTTGTAAAATCATGGAATAAATTAACTTCATGATAGAACTGAGCTGAGAGGAAGGGGTTTGCTGGGAGCTCTCCAGCAGGAGAATCGGGAATTACACCTGGAGGAGGACTTTTCCAGTGTGTTGGCCCCGGATGCTGCTGTGTGGCTGCTCAGGTGTGGGATTGAACAGAGCCAGAGAGCACAGAAGGGTTTTCCCAGACTGCAGCGTGTGATTATCCAGGGATATACACATCCAGCAGTGCAGTGGGGCAGGAGTGCAGCATACCCGGAGGGATACCTGTGGGATGGAGGGGGCTTTGTGAGCTTAAAAGCAGCTGAAAACACTGTGAGCTGCTGCTCGAAGTAGAGACCAGCGAGGAAAAGGGAATTTTTCAGGTGGTGTCTTGAAATGAGACATTGAAACTGGTGTTTGAGGGACATGGAGGTCGAAACAGGAACTGGAATTACTGAAGGATACTGAAGGAAGGGATCTCTGGAAATCCCTGAGATTCCAGGGAGGTGGAAGGAGGCAGTGAAAGAGGAGAAGGATGAACTGAAGGGAAGGCAGCAGAAGGATGGAGAGGGAGAGGTGGGAGGAGGATGGGGGGCTGAGCAGCAGATGATGAGCTCGGCTCCTTTCTGGCTCTGGCTGATGTTTTCCTTCCAAGCCAAGCCATTCTGTGATTCCGTGTGGGATGTGCACACCCTTCCATACGCCCTGCCGATGCTTCCCGGGCGTTCACAGCAAGGGCATTACACCAGAAAAACGGGAGATCTGGGGCTGCTGGGAGGCGCGGGGACACTTTGGGTGCCCATGCCCCTCCCGGGCTGGCCGTGCCGGGGGTGCTGCCATGGGATGCCCGGGATGCCTTTCGGAGTCAGCACTTTCCGCTGTTTGCTTTCCTCCCCCGGCTCCCTCCCGCCGAGCCCCGGCCTCTGAACCTCGTCCAACAGCAACTTTCCGTCTCTTCCAGCGGCCTTTCCCCGCTCCCGGGAGCGCGGCCGGTCCCTGGCCTCGCTTGAAAGCTCTTCCCACAATGAGCCTTTGTGCCAGGCTGCTCCGGAGGGCAGGAATTCGGGATCGCTGGGACTCGGGGCCAGACGGCTGCGGCAGCGGCTGAGGGCCTCGTGGGGAGCCCGGGGCCGGGGGTGCTGCCCCAAACTCTGCATCCCTGGGGTGGGGATGCTCCCCAAAGTGCGGCAGCCCTGGGGTGGGAATGCTCCACAAAATGTTGCATCCATCAAAGAAGGATGCTCCCCAAAACTCTTCATCCTTGGGGTGAGGATCCTGCTCAAGGTGCTGCATCCCTGGGGTGAGAATATTCTCCAAAATCCTGTATGCCTTGGATAGGGATGATCCCCAAGACACTGCATCTCCCTCCCACCTGCAGCATCCTTTTGGGACGGGAACAGGGAACAGGACACTCGCAGCCTGGTCATGCTGACCTGAGGTCACTTTTTCCTTAAGACAGCGCTGTCTTTCCATGAGATAAATCCAGGATGCCCCAAATTCCCATTCGCTGGGCTTGACTTGCCCTTGAGAGACTTGCCCTCTCCCTCCCCCTCCAGGCCCCAATTCCTTAACTACCTCCCCACATTCCCCTTCTCCTCCACCCTTCCCACCATCCCAAACCCTCCGCCCTCCTCCTGGGCTCATCCCTGGCACCCTCCACCCCATCTTCTTCTCCTGCTCCTGCTCCAGCACAGTGGAAAAGGCACGGCAGGAGCAGTGCCACAGATTTTCAGCTCCGATTGCTGACACTTCCCAGCTGGAAATCACGAGGTGAAGCCGGAGCCACGCAAGGCCTTGGCTCGGGGCAGACCACCAACGTGCCCACCACAGACCTCCGGCGAGCCCGTGGCTCCGAGCCCCAATCCAGGGGCTTGGAGGGAGCTGGGAGCAGGCTGGGAAGGCCAGAGGGGAGAGCAAAGTGTGCTGAGCTCCAACCCTGCCAGGGAAGGGGTTTCTTTTGGAGCAGGGAATCATCCTCTGCAAGGAAAATTCAAACTAAAAATCTCCACATGGAGGTTTTTCTTTGGGGTTTTTATGTTTCTCCCCTTCGCTGCCCTGGTTTCTCTTGCAGAATTCCCAGCTGGTGCTGACATCACTGTCCTTGTGCCGGGGGCTCTGCTCCGGGGGGAGAATCCTTTGCTAAATGAGCCCAGGAAGCCAAGCAGGGCGATTTGGCAGCAGGAAAAGGCTTTGCTTCCTGTCTGAAGAGGCAGGAGGGGCTGGAAGGGATCCCCCAGTGGAGGTTTGGGATGCAGTTTGGGATGACTTGGGGTGCTCCTGGGAAGTCTGGCCTCTCTCACCGTCTTGTCCTCAGTTTCCCCAAGTGCAATCCCAGATGCCAAACCTTCCCTGCCTTGCTTAAACATATTAATATTGGGGGTCCTTGTTTGGGATGGGATGGGATCCACGGGACGGGATGGGATGGGATGGGATGGGATGGGATGGGATGGGATGGGATGGGATGGGATGAGATGGGATGGGATGGGATGGGATGGGATGGGATGGGATGGGATGGGATGGGATGGGATGGGATGGGATGGGATGGGATGGGATGGGATGGGATGGGATGGGATGGGATGGGATGGGATGGGATGGGATGGGATGGCTGCTCCTTCCAGCCCCATTACCACTGTGATGTTTCATTTTTCCAATTCCCTGAATTCTCAGCCGGGATCAACCCAGCACTGCAGAATAATCCCATTCCTGCATTGCTGCCACCTTTCCCCACCTCTATCCCAAATATTTCCCAGGAAAGTGGGATGGGGGACACTGGGGGATGTTATTTGGGGTTTCTGTGGTGACAGCACACCCAAAACCTGGGAGCTGGGACCCTCCCCATGGGGCTGTGGGGATCAGGATCCCTTGGGAAGCTCTGTGGGATGCTCTGCCCGAACAGCTCAGGGCATTTGCCTCCTGTGATCAGCCCTTGCAAGTGGAACTGTTTCCCCAAACACATCCCAAATGCTTTCCCAGGAACACAGGGAACAGCTGAGGCATGACCACAGCAGACTGAAAATGAACCTGGTCACTGTGGACCTTGGTGATGTGCAAAAGCTCTGCAGAGCTCCATCTGGCTGGGTCCATCTGCTCCCTTGGAGTCCAGCAGGCTCAGGGACACTGGGAATGGGGTTGGTGGTGGTGGCTGCACCCTGGGGACAGTGCAGGCACCTGGAGGCACCGTGTCCCCATCCTGTCCCCAGTCCCTGGGACAAGGTGGCTCTTTGGGGCTGGACTGAAGGTGTTTCGCAGCATCCGTTTCTAATTCCCTGCCAGCTGCTCTTCCCAAACTCCCTCCCAAGCCCTTCTCAGCACCCCCCAGTCTGGCCAAGTGCGAAGTCCTTATTGGAGGACAACTCCCCATAAATCACTGGGATCTGCATCACCAGGCTGGGTTTTCATCACATATTTTCCCCCAAAAAATAGTGAGTGGGGGAAATCTCACTTCAGCACAAAGCTGGCACAGCCCTGGTTTGGCTTTTCCCCCCTCCATGAGATCCAGCCCTGGCCCAGCCTCTGACATGAGTGAGACGTGTATTTATTTTTCCCTCTCCCCTTTCTGGGATCATCAGATTGCTCCTGTGAGGTCCCACTTTCATGGCAGAGCCAATTCCTGATGATAAAAATAGAAGGCAGGGGCTTCCTGCCAGCGAGGGAGAGAAGAGAAAGAGGGGATGAAATGCCAAAAAAATGAATAAAAGTGAGTGAGTGGCACTCACGGAGCTGCAGGAGGATTTGAGGATCCAAGGAGCTTCTGGCTGGGTGGGATCAACACAGGGAAAGGGATCAAATGGACCATCCTTGGGTGAAATGGGGGAAAACTCCTTGAAGCAATGGATTTATGTCATTCAGTGTGAATCCAAAGCCTCCAGCCCCCATCCCAGCTGGATTTGGAAATCTCTGTCCCTGCTGACCTATTCAAAGGCAGTGCCAAACTTTGGTCTGGGATGTGCCAAAGGGTTGGGATCCCACGGTGTCAGGCCTGGTGTGGTTTCTGTGGGATGCCAGCAGCTTCCCGAGGTCCCCTGGGACCCCCAGCACCCATGAGTCCCTTTCCATAGGGCAGGATGAGACGTCTGAGGTTCTCTTGGGTGCTGTCCTGGGATTTGCCAGGTTTGGAAAAGATCTGTCATGGAATTCTTGAGAGTTTGGGTTGGAAGGGGCCTTAAAGCTCATTCCATTCCACCTCCTGCCATGGGCAGGGACACCTTCCACTATTCCAGGTTGCTCCAAGCCCTGTCCCCCCGGCCTTGGACACTCCCAGGTGTTTAATATCCATGCATCCTTTTCTCCCCAGTAAAACATGGATAATAACCAAAAAATGGTGCCTGATCTCATGGTTCTGCCAATATAAGTCTGACTTTGAGGGGAAAAAGCAGGGAATGTGAACCAGGAGCAGCAGGAGCATCCCTGAGCTGTGACAGCTTTTGGGCTCCAACAGCATCAATATTTACAGCTCCAGTGGAGGAGCTGCAAAATCGGCAACAGTTCAGCAGAGAGTGAGGAAAATTATTGGAATGAGGCTCTGGGAGTTCCATTTCTCTCCCTGTGTGTAGGAAAGATTCATCCAACTCAAAGGCTCCCTTCCTCCCCACAGAAAGGAAATTTGGCCATGGAGGGTTGAGAGGCAAAATCTGATCAGTGAACAAATAGAGAGTGGCAATGAGGAAGGTGTTAATTGGTGAGGTTCATTAACCTCTGGAAGGGCTTGGTCAGGAATGCTGTGGCTCAAATGGAGCTGGGGAGTTCTGAATTTTATTTTGAGTTGGAAATGGAGCTCAGTGCCAATGGCAAATCCACCCTGGAGTGCTGTGTCCAGTCTGGGATCGAACATCAAAAGGACCTGGAGCTGCTGGAGAGAGTCCAGAGAGGCCATGGAGCTGCTCCAGGGCTGGAGCCCCTCTGCTCTGGAGCCAGGCTGGGAGAGCTGGGGGTGCTCACCTGGAGGAGAGAAGGATCCAGGGAGAGCTCAGAGCCCCTGGCAGTGCCTAAAGGGCTCCAGGAGAGCTGGAGAGGGACTGGGGACAAGGGGTGGAGGGACAGGACACAGGGAATGGCTTCCCAGTGCCAGAGGGCAGGGATAGATGGGATATTGGGAAGGAATTGTTCCCTGTGAGGGTGGGGAGGCCCTGGCACAGGTGCCCAGAGCAGCTGTGGCTGCCCCTGGAGCCCTGGAAGTGTCCAAGGCCAGGCTGGGCAGGGCTTGGAGCAACCTGGGACAGTGGGAGGTGTCCCTGCCCACTGGAATGAGCTGAGCTTTGAGTTCCCTTCCAACCCAAACCACTCTGATTCCATGATCCCTTTCCTAATCCCAGCATTCCCCCCGTGTGGCAGTAGCAAAATGGGATTTTGTGTGTTTCCCTTCTCAACCACCTCATGCTGCACCAACCCAGCCCAAAGCTGGTGCCCATCCCCAAAACCTCCCAAGCGGAACCCCAAATCCCCATCACAAGCAGACAGGCCGGGAAGAGGCGGTCCCGCCTTTGCCTGGTCACGGTGAATCAGCAGCGGTGGGGCCGTGCCAGCTGCTTGCTCAGGCCCCAGTAAGGAGGGAAAAACTCCAAACAAACCCAACAACGCAACAAAAATCCATTTGCAATTCCTCGCAGGAAGAGCCACTCCGTGTACGCACACCACTGGCAGGAAACATGACGCTCTTTCCATAGGAGCATTCCTGATGTCAGCCTGGGGATCTGTGCAAGCCTTCTCTGATAAAATTAGCAACGAGGAATGTGCAATTCCTACCGGGATGGCTTATGGAAATGATAAACAGAAACAGAACAAATCCAAGTTTGATGTGTGGATTTAGAAATCTCGGCAGCTGCAGCGCTGGATTCCCCCTCCATGAGCTTCAGGATTGTGGGAGAGTAGGAAAACTGGAGCAGGCTGCTTCCAGAAGTGGCATATTTTAGTGAAATTGGTTTAATCAACAATTTGGGTTGTGATTCAAACTTGTTTAACCACACAAGCAAAGCTGAGAGGAATCACTCGGGGGCTGGTTTGTGCTTGCCCAGGGTTTGCACGGATCTGCAAGTGGGGCACGTGGAGATGTCCCCTTGGACATAAGGATTAGCTCAGGGATCTGGGTACAAGAAGGATTTGAAGGATTTAGCCCCAAGTCTTGGCTTTACCATGACCAAAGTGAGGTGGCTCAGGAGGGACCCCAGCACAGGGCAGGTGATTGTCCTCCAGCCCTGCATTTTGGGGGGACCCACATTGTTCCCTCTGGAGAGCACATCCCACCCAGTGTCCCAGTCCCGCTGACAATTTTCCCAGACATTCTTTTGCAGCCATAACACTCCTCATTTAGGGTTGCTGTGACTCCCGAAATAAACACAGGAGGTTCTGCTGGAGGATATAAATGCCATGTGGTTTTCCCTGCCCGACTTCTGTGCACTCGGCTTCCAGATGCTCTGGAAGGGTCGGCTTTGGGGAGAGCAGCGGTGACGTGGCCTGGGAAAAGCAGGGCTGCTTAAAGACAGCCCATGGGGTCCCAAAATTCCAAGCCTGGTGTCAGGAGCTGGAGCTGATGGAGTTGTGGAGAAGGAGAGTGGTTTGGCAACAGGAAGGTGCAATGGGAAGGAATTCTGATGTTCCATGTGCTTTCCTTGTGGATGCTGAAGGTTTTCTCCAGGGGTGGATTTGTTCCAAAAGCACATAATTGGGATAATTCACATCCTAGGAGATATCAGAAGTGCTGACAAATGTGAACTCAGTTCTTGCCTTCCCTGTTTTCCCCACAAAACCCTGGGAGTCATTGGAGAAATATCCAGACTCAGTTCCCGTTTGCCTTCCTTGTCACGTGCTGGTGACATGGACAGTTCCAACCCAGGCGTGTCCTGGTTTTTGCTGGACAAACCCTCTCCAGGAGCTCCATCTCACCCAACTGCAGCCACTAAAACCTCTGGCACAGTCCCTGACTCGATCCCAAAACCCCAACACAGAGATGTGGTGGATCCTGGGGGATTCCAGCCCTGCGTGTCCACATGAGGAGTCCACAGTGTCCTCCCATGGAGAAAACCTCAGCCTCCAGCAGATGCATTTTTGGGAACATCCCTTGGAAAACCAGCCAGGGAGGAGACCAACAGATGTCCTTCGGAAAAGCAAAGCCTGAGGCAGGAAAGCTGGTGACCAATGAATGGGAGTCCAGCGCAGGGACTCGGAGCTGGGAAGATCCCAGCCCATGAGTGGGGCTGCCTAACCCAATCCAGATTTCCATAGGAAATAACTCCAGGACACTTCCACCACAAACTATGCACTGCTGCTGCTCGGATGAGTCTGCACACTGTCATCCTGGGCTATTTTTTCCCCATCCTCCCTTCCAAGCATTGTTCCAAGGCCGAGGCCGCTGCCGCAGCCAGCTGGGTGCCCTAGGAAAGAACTTTCCCAGCACTTTCCCTCTCCCCGGGAAGGACACAGCAGGAAGCAGACAAGAGGTCCCATCAAAGCCAGCGGGAAGCACCCAGGGGGTGAGGGTTATTCAGGAATGTGTTTCCGAGGAGGGAACGCTGCTCTTCATCCCCATCACCAGCAGGACAAAGCTGGGATCCAGTTGGTTGCTCAGGCTCCACACGGAAGTGTGGGATGGGCTGGGATGCCAAAGCCTGGCTTGGAGGGCAGGATGGGGAGGACAATATCCATGTGCTTTCCAGGAATGAGGATGAACATGAGGAACTGTCACCTCCAGAACAGGCCAAGGCAGCCCCAGCTTGTTTTCTTCTTCCCAGCGGGATACGGAAATGTGTGGGATGTGTCCCCTGGAGTGCCATGGCCCTGCCAACTCCTTCAGCACTTGAGCTGCCAAAGGAAAAGAAAGCCTTCTTGGAAAAGGCAATAATTCCTCAAGACAATTTCTTGGTGAAGAATGGGATTCCTGATAAGCTGTTTGTAAAAGATGTCTGCTTTCCATAGAAACTCTGGGATTGGCATCACGAAAGAGGGGAAAGAATCAGCACAGAAATAAAAATTGTGTGGGAGTAAAGGGGGAGAGTTTGGCTTTGAGCCGAAAATATCAATTTTCTGGGGGTGGAAAGGAATCAAAGGAAATTAAAATATGTTTTGATCAGCTCCCCAAAAAATTTCAGGATCTTTTTCTCCCAGAGGCTCCTGGTACTGTAGTCTGTAACCCAAGCAGCTTTAACAGTGTGGCACAAGGGCTTGGAGGCACCCAGAGGGAGGGAGGGAGGGAGGGAGGGAGGGATGGATGGATGGATGGATGGATGGATGGATGGATGGATGGATGGATGGATGGATGGACAGTGGATGGATGATGGATGGACAGGGATGGATGGACGGACAGTGGATGGATGGATGGATGGATGGATGGATGGATGGATGGATGGATGGATGGATGGACAGGGATGGATGGATGGATGGATGGATGGATGGATGGACAGTGGATGGATGGATGGATGGATGGATGGATGGACAGTGGATGGATGGATGGATGGATGATGGATGGATGGATGGATGGATGGATGGATGGATGGATGATGGATGGATGGATGATGGATGGATGGATGGATGGATGGATGGATGGATGGATGGACAGTGGATGGATGGATGGATGGATGGATGGATGGATGGACAGTGGATGGATGGATGGATGGATGATGGATGGATGGATGGATGGATGGATGGATGGATGGATGGATGATGGATGGATGGATGGATGGACAGGGATGGATGGATGGATGGATGGATGGATGGATGGATGGATGGACAGTGGATGGATGGATGGATGGATGGATGGATGGATGATGGATGGATGGATGGATGATGGATGGATGGATGGATGGATGGATGGATGGATGGATGGATGAAGGGATGGATGGATGGATGGATGGATGGATGGATGGATGGATGGATGAAGGGATGGATGGATGGATGAAGGGATGGATGGATGGATGGATGGATGGATGGATGGATGGATGGATGAAGGGATGGATGGATGGATGGATGGATGGATGGATGGATGGATGGATGAAGGGATGGATGGATGGATGGATGGATGGATGGATGGATGGATGGATGAAGGGATGGATGGATGGATGTTTGATCCATCTCCTTGGGAGGAGAGAGGAGACAGAACCAACCTGATCAGGTCTTGTTGGAGCAGGGCAAGGCCATCAACACATCCCAAATAATCCATGCACTTCCATGGCCACCTTGTTTTCTGGACAAGGAGAAATCCTGTTTTCAGGAGCTGCAAACAGGGCAGTCCCATGGGATTTTGAGACATTTAGGGTTTTTTCCCTGTAGGTCCAGGCTTGCTAGTGTGAGGGCAGCAGGAATGAACTCTCTGAGCCTCCCTCGGCCCTTCAGCAGCAGCTGCCTTGGCCCAGAGCCCGGGAAAGGATTTATAGGGACGAGAGCAAAGGATAAATTTCACCTCTGGATCACTGACAGCTGGAGCTACCTGGAAGAGGAAACTTCCTTTTTAAAGTGCTGTTATTGTAACATCTGCTGGAGAAGGAGTTTGGGGAGGAGAAGGAGGATGGACAGCCTGGGCATTTCCTCCTGGGGCTGATCCAATGAATCCAGCATTGGGAAAACGGAGCACAACCAGGAATAACTGTGGGGTGGCTTTAGGGTGCCTTTGGTGAGGGGGGTGGAGAGTTCAGCCTTTGGATTGGCTGGCATTGCTTTCATCCCAGCTTCCCTGATTCCTCCTGAAATCCCCCCATCATCAGGGATTTGGGAATAACCAGCTGTGGTCTTTGCAATGGGAACGAAGGAAAGCAAATCAAAGTATAAGGAATAAAATAAAGTTGTATTTAGTGATGCTTTTCCCAGGAAGGGAGTGAAGTTAGCTGGGAATTGCTGGGGGTGAGGAAGATGCTGGGCCTGGCAGTGCCCTCCTGGGTGTCTGCAGGACTTTATCAGCACATGGGGAAGAAGGAAAATGCTCTGATCCTCTTTGCTTTGACTTTGCCATTGCAAACCTCTCGCTCCCATCCCACCCCATATCCCAGCACTGGTTTTCCATGGAAGAACCCAGGACCTGAGCATGGGAAAATACTCCGCAGAGAGCAGGGAAAACCAGGATCTGAGCATGGAGCAATGCTCTGCAGAGAGCAGGGAAAACCAGGATCTGAGCATGGAGCAATGCTCTGCAGAGAGCAGGGAAAGTGGGGGGACCCCGGCAGCCCTGGGGTGCCCTTCCCCGCCCTGCCCTGCTTCCACCCTCCCGGAGAGCCGACTCCCAAACTCCCGCTGGAAACGTGACCCCGGCTGCCCTGCAGGAATGAAGGGATTCGCCAGAGCTGGTACCAAAATTCCCCAAATCCCTGAGCAGCACGGAAGGCCTGGGATCTGAGCGTGGTCCCTGGCATTAATCACTGTAATAGAAACCACAGCTGGCTCTGGGCCATGCAGCCCCTGCTGAGAAGTTGGGAAATTCACAGGCTGAGAACGGGCAGGGAAAGAAATTCCAGGCAGGGCTTTGACATTTTTTTTATTTTTTAAAAATTAAGTGGAATTTCAAAATTGGAAAAACTTAAAGGGAGTAAAAATAAAAACAACAATAAAAAATAAAACCAGTGAACTTCTGGGCCTGAATCTCCCTCCTCCTTCTCCCTCTCTACCTCCCTTCTCTGCTTCCCTGGATTCTGCTTCCCACTCCCTACACAAAGTTCAGCTGGGATGGTGGGAGCAGGGAGGAAGGGCCATGGGACAGAGAAAAGGAGAGGTGGGACAGGGCTTGGAGCAGCCTGGTCTATGGGAGGTGTCCCTGCCCACGGCAGGGAGTGGGACTGGATGAGCTTTAAAGTCCCTTCCAACCCAAACCACTGTGGAATTCCATGATTCCATGAAAAGCCTCTTCTGATCCAGATGAGGAGGGGTTTCATGGCAATGAGGGTGAAAGGCTGTGGGGTGGTGTCAGAGCCTACAAGACTTCAGTGAGTCCCACTGTGATTTATGCTTGGGCTACACAACCTTAGAGGTCTTTTCCCACCAAAGTAATTCCATGATTCTGTGATTTCAGATGCTGCTGCTGGACAATAAACACCTCATCCCAACCCTTTCGCCAGGAGAAGCAGAGATACCATCCAGGGTGACAGGACTGGGTCTAAATCCTTGCTCCTGACCTTTCTCCATCCCTGGGCACCTCACATTTGGATTTTCCCCACTTCTCCACCTGTGTCAGGTGGGATGAGCTCAGGTAAAGGTTGCTGCAAGACTAAGTGCAGGGACCAAAGGAAAATTTAGGAGAGAAGGATTCTCAAAATAATTAATAAGGGTTCTCGAAATAATTAATGAGGTTTCACTTAATTATCTCCTCTCCCCACACTTAAGAATTAGTTGGAAGATGATGGGGAGATAAATCTCTCCAGAACTTTATTAGATGGTACCAAAAAGTGAAAGGATTCTTTTCAAATCAGTGTCCAGAATCATTTGGAGTCACTGGGATGTTTTGGAGCATCAGGGCTTGACATCCAGACAAGGAAAATTGCAATCAGGGAAAAAATCCACCCCAGCTGCCCCATCCTCCCTCCTGCAGCTTTTTCCCACCAGAAGAAAACTTGGATGTTTTATAAAACTGTTTAATAACGTGATGACAATCCCGACCCCTGCTGCAGCCTCAGGCTGATCCCCAGGGGATGCTGAGCTCCAAACTCCCTGCTCCCTCCTCCTGGAGCAGTTTTCCCTCCAGTAGAGTTTTCCATGTGGAGTGGGAGCATTTTCCATTTTCCTTTACATTCCTGCCACTGCTTGGACATCACACGTGGGGTGGAACATGGAAATACTGTTTTAAACATTGGAGTTTTTGTTAAGCTCATCTGGGCAGGAAGTTTTAGCATGTCCTGAAGATAAACAGGGAAACTGAGGCACAGCACCAGGATACAGTGCCTGCATTCCCAGTGATGCTCCTGGGGAAAAGGCAATCTGGGATTGTCCTCACCATCATCCCCTCTTTCCCAAGAATATGACAAAAAGAGGCTGAAAATCATCTGTTTAATCAGAGCTTCATTCTTAAAGCTGCCCTGAAATCCCAATCTCGTGTGTTTGCCTTATCCCAGCATCCCAGAGCCTCTCCAGGGACGGGGCTGTGTTTATCTGGGATCTGAGAGGAAAAATGGGGCAAAACCCAAGAGCTCCTGCCCACGCACGGCAGTGCTGAAAGAGCTCCTCCATCCCAGATGGATGCAATTAGGGGCAGGCAGCGAAAGAAAATATTCCACAGGTGCTGTGGGACCTCGGTGGAAACTTCAGAGGCTGCTTTTCCCAGCACTCCCCATCCCACTCCGATGCCCTGAATTATTGTTGTTTTCCTGCATGCACTGGGGGTTAGGAAACACTTGGATGGTGCTGGAGGAGATTTTATCCTTTTATCCCTTTTTGTCTTTTGCTGCTTTTCCCAATATTATGCCCAGAAATATTCCAAAAACCTGTTTTTCTCAGGTTCTCCCTGATTTTCACAGATGTGCAGCCAAGCGCCTCCCTCTCACCACCTTGAATTCCTTCCTCTGGTGCCTCTCTCTCATCATGGCTTTGAAATTAGCCCTTTTTATATCCAATTAGCCTATATGGATAAAAAATCCCAAGCTTTTCCAAGGAAAGCACTGTGGGGAGGCTCTGGTCACTGCCGGCCGTGAGAACTTGGGCTCTTAGGAGGGAGTTTTTGATTGGGCTTGTTTGATTTATTTTTCCTTCAGTGGATGCAAAGTGAGTGGGGCAGCCTTGCTCCATGCGGAGAGCATCCCATGTGTCCATGGGCAGCAGCTTTGATTCTGGCCAGGATTGTGGGAAAACTTGCATGAAATTTCTGTCTCATTTCCAGGGTATCAAAGGGAAGGCAGAATCCATCCCTGCTCCCTGCCTCAGTTTCCCCTCCTTAAAATCTATGTCAAGAAAAACCTGGAGGGTTTTTTTGGGGCTTGGGGGTTTTTTGGTTTGTCTGTTTTGGGGGGTTTTGGTTTTGTTTTTTGGGGTTTTGGGGGGTTTGGGGTTTTTTAAATTTGTTTTTGGGTTTTTTGCTTTGTTGGTTTGGTTTGGTTTGGTTTTGTGGGGTTTTTTGTTTGGTTGTTTTTTGTTTGGTTGTTTTTGTTTTTTTGTTTGTTTGGGTTTTTTTGGTTTTTTTTTTGGGGGGGTGGGGTTTTTTTGTTTGTTTGTTTGTTTGTTTGGCAGAAGGGATCCTCACACTCTGCATTTTAGGTCCAGGGCTCAGACCTGAACAGCACCAGTGGAAAGAATGGAAGAATGGGGGGAAAAACACCAACGAAAGTGGGGACAGTTTTTTCATGGCCAGGCCAACACCACAGCAAATTCTCTGTTTTTGCAGGGCCAAGAGGAGCCAGTTTTTGTCCCTCCTGGTATTTTTCTCTGCAGTCACACAGCCCCAGGTCCCATTAAGGACTTTGGGTGACAATGGATTGTCCCCGGCGTCATTTCCTGCGGGCAGGGCCCCACAGCGACCCCAGGAGCATCTGATTCCCATCTGCTCCCGTGGCCCTTTGGGTCAGGGGTGCCGCTCCCCTCTCACCCCAGGGACAGGGAGCAGCCTCCCCTGCCATTCCCCCACTGCAGCCTGAGGTCCCCACGAGGAGTTTTGGGGTCGGGATAAGCTTCTGGCCCCTGCGGGAGGTCACCCATGGGGGCACACTGGTGACCTTTAGGCACTGATCCCGAAGAAAGCGACATTCCCCAGCAGTGTCAGTGGGACACCATCGCCCCACTGTGTGGCTGAGCCTGACTTCATCCGCCTTTCCTCCAGGGATTTGGGGTCCAGCAGCCAAACTGATCCTGAATGTGGAGAAATGCTGGGCTGCAGCACCAGCTCAGCCCTTATGAGCCAGCAGAGAATCTCCTCTGCAGCTTCCATAAGCATGTGGGAAACTCCGTCCTGGTAAAATGGAGGCTTTGGCTTCCCATTAAAAGTGATCAGCTTTCCTCTTCCCAATAAAATGGTGTTGGCAGAGAGATGAGGGAATCTGGCCCTCAAAGGAGCCACGGGGATGGAGCGAAGTCCATGGCCCTGGAGCCTTGGGGTTTTGGCATGAAACCACCCCAGAATGTCAGGGAAATTTCTCCGCCTTGTCCAGCGTGTGGATTTCTCCTCCTGACTTACTGAGCATCCCCAGGTCAGGCCAGTTTGGGTCCCGGGGAAACCTCTGGGCTCAGGCAGGAGGACAGAGCATCCCTGGCAAATCCAACGCGTGGATTTCATTTTCCTCCTGCTCCGGAGAGAAAAGGGAGCCCAGAAGATTTATGGTTCTTCCTGCAGGTTTATAAATAGCCTTTCTCAGGTGCTGGGCACATGGGGGCTCTGGGGGAATGCGGGAGGGATCAAAAGCAGCGTTGGGCTCCTCCTCCTCCTCTCCCTCTCCTCATGTCTGATCCCTGCTCCCGTCTCCAAAGCCCCAGCACCCTCTCTGCTTCCAGCTGGAGCTTCACTGAGATTTCACTGCCTGAAATCCCAAAACGATTCCCCTTTGGAGCACCGGGACTCCTCCTGGCTTTGGTGTCTGCCCCAGGAAATTCAGGTTATGACACTGATGTGGGGGAGAGGGGGAAGCTCCAGGAGCCCCCAGGAGGGGACCCCACTTCCATGGGCACTTCCTGGTGCCCACACCGTTAAAAGGTCCTTGGGATGAGGGGAAGCAGCTCTGGGAATTCAAAACAAAGCAAAATACTTTTTAAAAAACTAAAAAAAAAAAAAAAAAATCAAAAAAAAAAAAAAAGGAGGACTGTGGTTCCATATTATCACTGCACAGAAGTGAGTCAATAACTTTGTCCCTAACTTTGGTTTTTAGCATTAATTTTCACTTAAAATTGGTATATAATTTTTACTGAGCCATTTTCCTGGTATTTTTTTACTTAACTGAGAATTTTGACTTCTAAAAGAAAAATTTAATTTGGAAATGGAAATCTGATCCATTCTCACAACTGATGCTCCAGGAGAGGAAACGAAAGAGCTGAAGAAGGGAGAGGTGGCAGAGAGGGGGAAAGGGTTTTGAAAAAGTGAGAAGTGAGGAAAATAATTTCAATGTTTTTGTTTATTCATCTTTTACCTGAATTTCTGTGTCCTTAATTATGACATCTAACTTCCTTGGGATGCTGGACAGGCAATGCTTGGCTTTTCCAAGGAGCTGTTGAAGTGAATTCCCAGGAAAGAGAAAAGCAGATTATTGATACCAGGAAATAAAGGCCTCTAAGGACCCTTTCCAGAGAGAAAATAATGTCTTTAAACCTCACAGATTTCAGGTTTTAAGTGACATTTCTAACTTGAGCTCTGTATTTGACACACCGCCTGATTCCCCCAAATGCTCAGAGTCACCAGGACAAAGCCGCTGGAGATACCACCAACAAACTGCACCCATGGGTGGGGACAAAACTCCTGAAAATCCTCTTTGGGAAAAGTCCTGGCTGCCTCTGGAAGGTGTTGGGCAAGAAAAAAGCTCAGTGAAGGTTTTCTGTCAACTTTTTTAAAGCTTTTTAGGGAATGGGGAATTTTCCCCCAATGATTTTAAGGGTAAAGGGAGTTTTCCCCCAATGATTTTTAGGGAATGGGGAGTTTTCCCCCAATGATTGTTAGAGAAAGGGGAATTTTCCCCCAAGGCTGGAGCTGTAACTGGGAACATTTCTCTTTCCCTGCTCCCAGCAATTAGCACACGATCCTTATCCCCCACTGTTAATGGGAGTCCCGGGGCAAACACAGCTCGGGGCTAATCCCTCCTGCCCTGCAGCACCCAGGGGCTCCCCAGACCAACCCAAGAGAACATTTTCCATGGGGAAACAGCTTCCAGAACGGCTGATGGTAAAATTGCACTAGGATTAACCTTTCCAGACCCCTCTTGGAGTTTGGAAAGTGGTTGGGTATTTTTTTTTTCTCGGAGATGTCAGGCCCAGGAATAAATAGATGAGAGAAGTTTTCCAGCACTCGATGATTCAAATCTCCTTCCCTTCCGCTTACAAAGGGTTTTTTTGGGGTTTTTTTTTGCAGACGCCTTTCCTGATTTCAGCGCAGATTTGCAGCAGAGGGGCTGTAAATGGAGGATTAAAACTCTTCAGTAAACAAGGCTGCTCCACACACACTGGGAGAAGATTTCCAGGTGATATAACTCCACCAACGTCAGCAGGGATGGACACGAGGATGGAAAATCCTCGTCAATAGAATTGCAAAATGAGCAGCTGCTAGTTTAAAGTCACTGTTTTACAACCAAATGATGAAACAATGGCTTTTTAACTAATTAGTGTGGTTTAAATCTGGTTTTAAACCCTTTTTTTTGCCCAAGCACTGGAGTCTGACCCATCCTGGCAGCCCTCCCCAGATGTTGGCTGACACACAGCACTGCTTTGGATGGGCAGGGGCACCTTTTGGGCTCCTAAATGAATGAATCCCAGACTTTCCTGGGAAAACAGGCTCCATACACTCACTGGCCTTCCCACTCCTGGCAGCGCTGACCTCGTGGCCAGCTGGATTTAAGGGCCTTGAGCCCTTGCACAATTCCTGCCAGGCCCCATGGCCTCTGCTGGGGCTGTTTGGGGTGGTGTCTCCTGTGGTGAGTGGAGACATTTTCCAGGCTGACACTATCCCTGGGTCAGCCATTCCCACCATTCCCCCATTCCCCCCATTCCCCCCATTCCCCCCATTCCCACCATTCCCCCATTCCCACCACTCCCCCCATTCTGGGTGCCCCAGGAATGGGCAGATCCTCTGAAAGCAGGATTCTCCCTCCCCAGAGCTCATCCATGCCTCTGACCCCACCTCAGTGGCCTTCAGAGCCAAGGAAAAGCTCCAGGGAGCAGCCCCAGCCCTGCCAGGAGCTCCTAACCCACCCAGGAGCTCCGGGGTGTCCTGGGCAGCAGCTTTGGGCTGCTCAGGTTCACCCCAGGAGCTCCTGGGAACTCCAACCCTCCGGAGCCACGAGCCAGCGCTGGGGGAACGAGGATTTGATCTGGGGGATGTGTTGAATGCCCCGGCAGGGATTAGGCTGCAGCAGACCTAAGCCTGGCCTGGCAGGGCTGATGGAAAGCAGATGCTGCCCTCGCTGCTCTCCGGTGCCGAGGCCCTGCTGGGAAAAGCAGGATCAGAAGCAGTTCGGGATGTTTTGTGGTGGGAGAGCATCCATGGAAGCTGGGGAGGAGAGGGGGAAGGCAGAGCCCCCAGGAAGCAGGAAGGAAGCGAAGGGGGAAAGGGAAGTAGGGAGAAAAGGGCTCAGAAGGATGGGGATGAGGCACCAGGAGAAGGTACCACAAAAGAGGCCAATGGAGCAGTGTTTTCCTTCCTGGGAGCAAAATTTTCCAAAATAAATTGAAATTTTCTTGCTCTTCCCTGTTTCCCTTCCAAAAATGATGAGTTTCCAGCTAACCCCAAAGCCAATCCCATTCCCCACAAATTATGTATGGCAAACAGGGCCATTTTTAGGATAATTCTCATTTAATTCACCCTCTTTTTTTAAATAAGTCAAAAAGGAATCTTACAATAACGTGGTTTAGGTAAATGGAAAGAGTTGTATATTCGGAATAATTTTCTGTGCTGCCAATGTTTTCTGTCTTACTGGACAAACTCTGGAGTCAGGGAGCTCCTGCCTATTTCCACCGCTGCCTGTCTCCAGCCCCAGGGAATGAACATTGATTTATCCCAGCGGGTGGCCTGGATTGTGGTCTGGGAATGGTGGCTGGAGCAGACCTAGCCCCACAAAGGTGAGCAGGGAAAAGCTCAGCTCCTTTTCCTGGCGCTCCCACAGCTGCAGTTGTCTCTGCACAAGGTCTGGGTGATCTATTAAACCTCTCAAATCAGGATTTAATTTAGTTTTAATAAGACAGTTTGGGAGATGTTAATTAAATTGAGTTATTAAAGCCACATGGGCTGGACTTGGCTGATACATTTTCTTCTTTATTAAGTCCATTAAAATTAAGGGAAGATAGAAGGCGGAAAGGAACCCTTTGGATGCAGCAGCGCATGCAAAGAGTTCCTTTTTCCTTTGTTGAATTAAACACGTGGGAGAGGAATAAACACCAAAACCCAGGCAGGTGAGCTTGAACTCAGCTCAGCAAGGCTTGTCTTAAGGGTGAAGCCAAAATGCTGAAACCCCTTGAACCCAAGCATCCAACAGATCTCTGCACCCTTAATCCCAAAATTTCCTCCAAATTCCATCCCCACTGCTGGATTATCAATGGGAGTGATGGAGCCACACAGCATTTCCATCCATCCATGCTCCAGATGGGAAAACTACAGGAATGCAAGTTTTTATCATCCTACCTAATCAGATTTTTCCTACCTCTGGCAAAAAATGCTTCTGGGAATGTCTTCAGCTGCAGGAATTGTCAGGGTGATTGGGTTAAGCCGAAGAAAAACTCCCACGTGCTTTAGAAATGACAAATATTTTATTAGCTGGAAGTGTAAGCAGCTCTAATTAGCTCAACAGGCCTGAGTTAATTGATTTATAAGCTTTGGAGGATGTAATGCACTGGTGAGACAATCCAAAGGGTCCTGGAGAGGAAATCCATCCTGCACTTCCCAAATTATCCTCCTCTTTGTGTCTGGGCTGAGCACAGAGAGCTCCCGGTCCTTCCCCGAGGGCAGCAGAGGATGGGGAACCCCCCAAGGCCTTATCCCACCTCTCTCCTGCTTTACTCCAGCATTTCTCTGGGATTTCTTCCTTTTCCAAAGCCCCTTTGGCTGTTATTTGTGGTGTCTCAATACTCCCCACCAATGACTCCTGGCTGATGTTGGTCCTTCTCCACCCTTTTGTGCTCAGAGCATGGATGGAAATGGATTAACAGCACCAGGGAAAAACTTGGGGATCTTTACATCCGTCAAAGCTGGAAAACACAAGGAAACACTGGAAAATAAACCGAGACCCTCTTCTTTCCATGCCTGTTCCCTAAAAGGAGTTTTCTGATGGATTTCTGATGGCTCCCGGTGCAGACCCCCTCTGCTGGCCCTCTTCCTATGATAATCAAGCTCTGAAAAAGCCAGAATTCCATTAAATTAGTTTTATTTTTAAATTTTATTTTCTTATTTTATTTATTAATTTTATTCCTTATTTATTTCTTATTTATAAAATTAATTTTATTTTATTAATTTATTTTATTATTTATTTTAATTCCATTTAAAAGCGCATTAATTAAATGCATCCCTTGTGCCATGCAGGCCTTCACCAAGCCAGGGTGGAGAAGATCCTTAATCCCAAAGGAAATGCTGGGGAAATGGAGGCAGGAATGGGACAAGCTTTCTGTGGATGCTCCTGGTGGCACCGTGACATTGCTGATGTGACAGACATGTTCCTAGGATGCTGGGTTTGAGCTGAACTTCTCCGGAGCCAGGTTTTGCAGGAGCAATTGGAATTCCACAACCTTAAGCTGGACTTTTCCCAGCCGAAGGCTCCTGTTGATGTTCCTGCTCCCCATGGATGTGGATAATGGGGAGCCGCCGTTCCCCTGGGCACATTTCCCCCTCACAGCCATATTTGTCCTCCTGTCTCAACAATATTCTGCTGATCCTGGCTCCTCACAGGCTCGATGATTCCAGAGGAAATAAAGGGCTCAGGGCTCAGGGCTTGGGGAACTTTCTGACAGCTGCAGGGGAAAGGACTTGGATTTTCCCAGTGTGGGGAGAGGGATGTTCCAACAAAAATGTATATGAGAGAGTATGGGAAATCTGAGGAGGGGTTTTCTTTGGAATCTCAGAGATTTCCAGGGCACTTGTTTCCTTCCTCACCAGGGATGGTTTTCTTTAATTAAGAAAAAAATAAAAGGAAATTTTCGGGGTTTTAACCCCTAAATGTAAATTTCTGCCCCAAATCCCCCTGTTTCAGGGAGTCTGACTCCCCAGGCTTTGCAGCCCTGTTTGGCAGCTTTGGAGCTCTGCAAATACTCCCCATCCCATTCCAGCCAATATCATGGACCACTTTCCCTCCTCCAACCCTTCTTGTTCTTCCTTCCCCCATCCTGGGAGCCACCACCACCTCTGCTTTGGAGTGGAATGAAGGATATTTTATGGGAATCTTGGAATGCTGAGCTGCCTTTGGTCCAGAGCTGCTTCCAGATAAGGATGGGAAAAGAGCATCTTATGGGGGAAAAATGGATGGATGCTTGTGGGATTTATCCACCCATTTCCCAGCTTTGAAATGTCCACAAATCCATGTCTTTGGCTTCTTCCCATCTGTGCTGCTCAGATCTCCTGATTGTCTTCATCTCATGTGCTCAGAGCTCTCCCGCTCCTCTCAATCCCTTCACAAGAAGGAAAAGCCACCCTGTAAATTATACATCTTTCCCTATCATGGGTAAAAATCATCCCTCAGAAAACCTTGAATTCACCTGGGGAAGCTGATCCCCTCTAAATCCCTTTTCCTATCACATCCCTGCAGCAATCCTGTTTACCTGGAGCTTCATCCCATCTTGGAGGGCAGCAGAGATGCATTCAGGATTTTTTATGGGAAGGAAAACCCATCCTACAAATGATACCTCTTCCCCTGCCATGGGTAAAATAAGTTACTGATCCTGGAAATGCTCCATGGATCCATCTGGAAGCATCTACTGTGGAAGCATCCTTGGAAGCATCTACTGTGGATTCTCCAGGTGTTTCTTGCCATAGCTGTGCTGAATTCACCTCTGCAGGAGCTGGAGCACCATCCTGAGCATCCATGATTTAAATTCAAAGCCATTGGTGCTCGCAGGCAGCAGGAATTGCAGGGCCCAGCCTGGGAGGCTGGGGCTGGGCACATGTTCCTCACAAAGCTTTGGCTCTCTGCTGCACCGAGGAGAAGAACACAGAGCCAGCAGTGCCACTGAGGAGCCAAAACCTCCCTATATTCCAAAAATTACCCAAGCAGCCCAAATCTGCTGAGTGCCACCAGCCTGCACCGCACACACAGGATTAAGGTGTTGATCCAGAAGAAATCCAGGAGATCAGGCAGGTTTTCCAGGCCTCCCTGTGTCCCTCCTGACCCCAGCCTCGGTGTCCCCATGCATAGAAGGGTGGCTTTGCATGGGCACCATGGGCTCCATGGATCTGGCCGTGGCTTTGGGGGGTTCAGGTCTCAGGCCTGTCCTTGTTTCCATGTGGGAAAGGCTTGTTTCCAGACCAGGAAAAGCTGCTGAGTTCCCAAACCCAGCTCTGCTTTCCTGGGGCACAGCAGGGCCGGGGCAGCGCCAGAGAGGCTCAGGGGGCTTTAGGCAGGCACTGGTGAGGGCTCCATATGGATGGACCTGGAGACTCCACAGCTCCAAGGACTCTGGGTGACCCCAGGGGTGTTACAGCCACGAGCTGAGACTGATTCCTCCTTCCTCTCAGGACAAGGGAACCTGCGTGTCCCTGTTTGTTCCTCCCCTGCTGGCTCAGGGTGGGGAGGACACGGACACGGAACGAGCTCCTCCCAACAACCCAACGGTGGTTGCAGAGCACTTCGGAACTTCTCCAGCAATTTCCTGGAGTTTGGAGCCGTGTCCCCAGGTCATCTCAATGCAACCACAGTGACCTGCACCGAGCAAGGTGAATCCCACCCTTAGGGATGACCACAAGAGAAAGAAACCAACAACTGCCCATGCCTTATCTCGATGGCCATGAGATAAAGGAACCCACAGCTCGTGTGTTTCTTTCCAATGACCTGAATATAATCAAGGACAGGAAATCCCACTGCCTGTAGCTGCCACTCACCAGGCAGTGAAATAAAGAGCTTTCCCTCTCCAATCCCTTTAGTTCTTGTTTTTTCAGATGTTCCATGTGAACCCAGCAGGGCTTGATGGCCACGGAGCAGGGAGGCTTTGGGGACTCTCCTCTGGACATGGAGGAGCTGTGGGGTTGTTCAGACGCACCAAGAGTGTGTGACCCTGCTCTCTCTGTCTCTGCTTCCGTTTATTAATTCAGGATGGAGTTATGCCCCATCCCTGGCAGTGCCCAAGGCCAGGCTGGACAGGGCTTGGAGCAAGCTGGGACAGTGGAAGGTGGCCCTGCCCATGGCAGGGGTGGGGATGGGATTTAAGATCCCTTCCAACCCAACCCAGTCATGATTCCATGGATCTGAGACTGCAGACAAGGGAGGAATTGTATTTTTCTCCAAATGAGGGAAGGAATCTCCATCTCCAGAGAGCTCATCCATAGCACCAGGACCATCAGCACTGCTGGGGACTTGTGCAGGGGCTCACCCAGGGAAGTCCAAAGGGGAATTAATGCAGAGACAATACCATGGTGGGATCTCACAGCACTTCCAGCAGCCTCCTGACTGCCATCTGGAAGGGACTTGGATCTTTGGGTTCACCTCCACCAATTTCCCAGCTCATGTGAGGCAGGTCACCAGCACCATCCTGCTTCTTGCCCTGAGAAAATCCACATTTTCCTGCTGAAACTCCCCCATCTCACCACCCCATGTTCCTCGATGCACCAGTTCTTCCCCCAGAAAGCACCTCCAAGGAATCCTTTCCACAGCTGCTGCTTTGCAGGAGGCATTGGGGGCTGGAGGTGATGCAGGGTGGGATTTGTGCTGGCAAAGCTCAGTTTGCAGTGCCTGGAGCAGGTCTGGCAGAGGAGGGAAGAATCCCAGCCCTGAGGTACTCCAGCTGACGCTGGCACAGGCCATGGGTGGGATGTTTGGATTGGGCTCACCAGCTCCACTTCACAGACAGTGCCAGCCAAACATGGGCTTTCCATAGAAAATATTTTGCTTCGGAGTTAAAATAAAATTTAAAAGTGAAAACTAAAATCTATTTTTTAAAAAATATTTATTTTTCTTAGGAGTTCTCATCCTGCCAAAAACAACAGATTCGAAACCAGTCCAGGAGCTGTTTGATCCCATCCCTCCTAGGGACCAGGGAAACCTGTGGAGTGCATGCCCCAGCCTTCAGCTGCACTCCCATCCGGGTGCCATTCTCAGCAAAGGGAATTCAGTTCCTTACATGATCCTGTTGTGATCCCACTGACTCCTTTACGTGGGATTATTCCCATTATCCAATCCCCCTCACCACCCAAACCTCATAAATAGTGATATCATTGGCCTAATAAACTGTACAGCACATGAGATTTTATTTTTATATTAAATACTGACTAACGGGAGCTGCATGGAATCTTTAAATTTTTTTTTCCTATTTTTTGGGGGAAAAAATCAGTGTGTGCAGGCAGTTGCTCTCTCCAGATGTCCCAGTGCCCGGTGAGCTGAGCAAACACTGAACAACCCAAAACAGCACTGAAAACCCCCAAAACCTTGGGCTGGGCTCCGGGGTAGGAAACATCTGGAATTCTGTTTGCCTGGCCTGTCAGGGGCAGATAAAGGATAAATGTGGAGTGACGGCTGTGGGCTCTGCACATCTGCCAGGACTGCAGGTGGGATTTCGGGGGGAATTCTCCCTGGATGGGCCGGGACCAGGAAAAACCCACACAACCCTTGCAGCTCCGTGAGTCAGGGCCATTGTTTGTTTGCATGTCCGAGGGGAAAACACGCCTCGAGTTCCTCCAGGGATGAATCGGAGTGACGTCCCCACCTGGAGCCGGGGCTGAGGGCTGGGGACAGGCAGCAGAGATAATGATTTCTGCAGTTTGGATTAATGAATGGCCTGGATTGGGGTTTCCTGCAGCGCTGGCTCCACCCGGCTCGTGTGAGGGTGAGATTAACGCTGGCAGGGCTCATGTTTGCCTTTGTTCAATTCCTGGGGCTCTGGGGCTGGCCTGGGGGGTGGTACTGGGTAGGGCTCGGCCTTGGGGTAACCTCTGCAGACTGTGGGGTTACTGATGGCTCTCTTTAGGCAAAAGAGTGGGAAAATGGGGACAAATCGTCCCCTGTGCAGCGCAGGGAGGACGGCGGTGGGGAAGGGCCACCCTTCTGCCCACAGCCTAGTCAGGGAAAACTCCATGGCTGGTTTTCCTCCTTTTTGCAATTTTATCATTTTTCTGCCCACCCTGCTGACCAGAACCCGTCCAAAGAAAACTCAAGGGCTGGTTTTCCTCTTTTTGCAGTTTTATCTTTTTCTGCCCACCCTGCTGATCACAACGTAATCACAGCAAACCCAGGGGTTGGTTTTCCTTTTTTTTGCAGTTTTTCCTCTTTCTGGCCTGAGAAAAACACCTTTTCTCTCTGCCTTGGCTCTCCCTGTGCCAGGACAGCAGCACGGTGAGGGCTGGGGATCCTTCACCCTCATCCACCCTGAGCAAGAGCAACTACAGCCAGGGTCACGTCAGATTTTCTCGCCACACCTTTTCCCATTAAACACCAAGCTCATTTTTTGTCAGCTTGAACTGAAATCCTGGAGCAGAGAGGAGCCCAAAGCCCATCCTGTTGTGGCCCAGCTCTGTCCCAGAGGTCACCGCGAGCTTTTGGCAGCCCCAGCTGTGCCCTTTGCCAGTGCTGATTTACCTCCCCCAACAATCACATCTATCTGGGCAAAAGGTCTCTGCTGCTGGAAGGAACAGTTCCACACATGAGACGAGCACAGAATGGAGATTTTTTCCCCCCTCTTTTTAATATAAAACACACCCAGGACTTGCTTGTGTCAAGGCATGGCCATGGCACTCTGAGCTACAACACTACCTGTTCTGGGAGACAAAAAAGTCCATTTGGACCCCAAATCTGAGCCTGGATGGTGTTTTAGGGTCACTCAGCATTTCAGGGAGGTAGAAGGACTTGGGATAGCCCAGATCTCATTGCCTGAGCAGTCCCAGGACAAGCTCTCCATGATTTGAAGCTGGTGCAGTGCCTGACTCAGGTACAACAGCAACAGGGGTGTCTTACAGCTCGTCCTGTGTAAACCCAAATTTCCCCAAATTCCAGGGTCTTTATGGATTTGCTGGATCCATCCCAAGCCACCGTTTGTGTCCCTGCTGGAAGGAGAAACAGAATTGTGTGGAGGTCTCTGAGGAGGGGCTTGGCCCGGCTCCGCCCGAGCGCCGTAAACAGGAAAGCGCGGAAGCGAGGAGCGGAGCCCGGCTCATCCAGGGCCCCGGCACACAATGCGGCCCGGAAAGGGGGATTATAAATACCCAGGGTCAGGGCCGGGCTCCGGGAACAATGGGCAGCGGGAGGATGGAAAAGGCCGGCGAGGACGAGCGCGGGGCCAAGGCCACCCCGCCAGGCTGTGACGTGGCTCAGTCACTGCGGTTTGGGGGTGCAGCTGCTCTCTGCAGGGCACTGGGGTTTGTGGGGTGATGGGGCTCCCAAACCACACAGTGAGCCCCTAGAAAGTCATGGAACCCTGGAATAGTTTGGGCCTTTAAAGGCTGGGCTGTCTGCAGGGTTGGGTGGGAGCTGGGGGCTGGGGGCTGGGTTTGGCCATTGCAGCTCCTCACTGCCAGATTTGGGGTTCCCACTCCCCCAAAAGGGCTGCAGCCATTCATGGGGGATAGTTTGTTGTGGCAAGGGCTCAGGGGACCCAGTGCCTGGCTGAGTTTAAGATCCCACCATCGATCACCCTGAACTTCCCAACATGCTGGAGAGGAAGGGTCACACCTCCTGCTCCACCCCAAGGCTCCCAGCACAGCCTAATTTTTTCGAGGATCCCCATCCCTGGGAATGTCCAAGGGCAGGTCGGAAGGAGCTTGGAGCAACCTGGGGTAGTGGAAGGTGTCCCTGAGCATGGCAGGGGTGGAATGCGATGGGATTTGAGGTCCCTTCCCACCCAAACCATTCCAGGATCCTCTAGGGCCTTACACCAGTGCAATTTAACCAGAGGGGTTTGGGAGCTGCTCATGGAGGATGTGGACCATGGAATTTGCTCTTCCCAAGCTGAATGGAGGCAGCAGAACTCCCACCCTGCTCCAGCACCCCATGGGATTATCTGTGCCGTGGTTCCCGAGGACACGAGGCTGCGATGCTCCCCCACTGCCTCCTTCAGCCCATGGAGCCACCTCTGCTCTGTGCTGATCCAAAGACGTCAAAGGAAGCAAAAATCACAGACAGATAAACCGCAGTGAGGGGGAGGCTGCAGTGGGGAAGGTCAGAGATAGCCCAGCAGCAGCACCTCGATAACCAGAGCCGGGTCAGGGCCAGCAAGAATTCCAGGAAACATCTTGGCTGCGCGGGAGCCCCGGCGAGAGCATGGGGATGGCTCTGGAAGGGTGCCCAGGCCCTTCCTGCGCCCGGCACGGGGATGCTGAGGAAGCTGCTCCGCTGGAGCTGCCTCCCGACAGCAGCCCGGGGCTGGAATTGCTGCGTGTGCATGGATTTCCCACTCTGGGAATGACACTGTCCCCTGGGAGTCGCGCTCCTGCTGGAAGGGCCGTTTGACCACTGGGTGTGATGTGCTCGGAGCATCCCTGGGAGGAGCACGGGGATCTCCATGGATTTGGCCCTGGAAACCCCAAATTTAGGTCAGGAACAGCGTTGGGAGCCGCTCTGCTCTCTGGATTTGCCCTCTCTGATCACCACCCCCAGAAATATCCCATTTCCTATCTCTAATCCTTAATGGCGACCCAAGGAGACGCCTGTGCTCTTAGTGCCTGTCCCCTGGGAACGCACAGGGATGGTTTGGGGGGGCAGAGGCTGCTGGAGGCACAGATATCCATCGGGAATGGCAGCGAATCGCTGGGGAGAGCATCTCCTGACATCCCTCCTTGGAAACGTCCCTGTTCCCAGGTCGGGAACACCCCCAGTGCACCCCTTGGGGGCCTTCCCCTCCCTATTTTCTAAGCTGAAAACCAAATATCAAAGAGAAGAACGGCAGGAAAAGCTGTTCCCTCCTCATTTCCTGGAAAAAACAGTTTAAAAATCCCAGGAGAAATGATTACCACTGCTCAGCCCAGCTGCCAGGAGGGTCCTGCAGCCCCTGGGAATTATCCATGGCAGGAGGGTCAGTGGGAGCTGAATTCCACCCTGGAGAAGGGGAATGACATCCACGCAAGTTGTACTGATTCCCGAAGAGCCTTGAACAGGTACAAAAGGTACAAACATCCCCCAAGTATGGATTATAAATAAAATAATGTTATTGGCAGCTGCAAACAGAGTCCGGAATGTGTGGGATTTGCAGTCACAGGAGACTTGGAGGAATCCCTAAATAAAAATACTCCCAACTAACTTCTGGGTTTTGGTTTTGTTTTTTTTTTTAAATTACAATTTTTTGGAAAGCATTGAAGGATGCTCAAGGAATTTTTAAGGCTCTGGATATCATGATAACCACAATAAAGAAAGCACTAGCACCACTTAAAGCACTTTCTGGGCCCTCTAGTGGTGCTGGCTGTGCTGAGGGTCAGCTCTGCTTCCCAAAATAACACCAAAAATCCCAATTTTAACATTTTACCTACTATTTTCTTTCAAATTAGGAGAAAGAGGACAACTGTATTCTTTTCTCTCCTTTTATTAAAGCACACCTATGGGAAGAGCCATGAGTCCGACGGGTTGAGATCTTTCTCCTGCACTTTTTGAACCTAAAAAGGGAGTGAAAACTCATTTTTAAACTGAAAATAAACCTTTGGAAAAACGAAAGAAGAAGAGATGCAGCAGGAGGGGAAACTGGGCTGTGCAGGACCAGCCTCTTTTCCCAACCTTTCTTTTTCCCACTTTCCACTTCAAAGGCAAATGATGTTCCCGGGAGCTTTGGAAGCTCCGAGGGATGAGGGATTTATGAGTTTCTTTCCAAGCCATGTTTTTAAAATAAATAAAGGTTGAGTTTGGCTGCAAGGGGCAAAATATTTGAGTTTTATTCCCTGCCTGGAAGCTGCAGCCGGTTTAACGAAAGGGACAATGGGGAAAAGTGACTTAGAAAACACTTTCCTTGGAGATTTGGGAGCTGCTTGTGAAATGTATAATAAATATTAAATAGATGAGATATAGAAAAAATAGGGTAATATTCAATATCTCTGTGAAACTGAGATATAAAAATAGATAATAAAACATTCCCCTCTGCCACCTTGGCCATCATATCCTATCCCAGTTTTTCATGGGAAACACACAGTTTTGTTAAGGGTGGCATTTTTTTCCCAAAACCATCTGATTTTAGGTATTGTAGGGCAGAGGTAGCATTTTTAGTGGGGGCTGGGAAAGGGTTTTGGGTGGATTTCTGGGCCTGTTCCCTCCTGGCATCTGCACAGCCTTGGGCAGGAGGTGGGAGAGGAGGATACAGGGAGCATTTTGATGGATATCCAGGTGGAATATCCAGGACCCTCATGGAGATCCACAAATCCATTCTGAGAGTCACTTCCTGAAAAATTGCTCCTGCCATAGTGAATTATCAGCCCAAAACACCTCTCCCATCCTTTTGCCATGGTCTGTGATGTGGAGGGGCTGGGGATGGGCACACGGCAGGAGCTGGGTCAGTCCTCAGCAGCTTCCCTGGGTCGGGAGGGACAGGACGCAGGGAATGGCTTCCCATGGCAGAGGGCAGGGTCAGATGGGATATTGGGAGGGAATTGTCCCTGTGAGGGTGGGCAGGCCCTGGCACAGGTGCCCAGAGAAGCTGTGGCAGTCCCTGGATCCCTGGCAGTGTCCAAGGCCAGGTTGGACAGGGCTTGGAGTACCCTGGGACAGTGGAAGGTGTCCCTGCCCATGGCAGAGGTGGGATGGGATGAGCTCTAAGATCCCTCCTAACCCAAACCCTCCTGGAATTCTGTGATTCCATTTTCTTGATTCCAAGAAATTTTTCCTCTCTGTGTGGATTGGGAAGGACTCAAGGCACCTCCTAGCCCTGGGACAGGGCTGTGGGGCCAAAATCCCAGGCTGGAGAAGCTTTCCAAAGCCGAGGCTGTCCTTGGGTTGGCTTTGGGAGATATCTGAGCTGTGGAGTTGAGGGATTGGGCAAGGTTTGGGTTCAAACTGTATTTTCCAAGGGGTGCACAGCAGTGTCATGATCAAAAGGGCTCTGCACAGGGAATCCTCAGCTCAGCATTTCCCAGCTGAGCCCCAGCCTGTCCTTTGGAATGTCCTGGGCTGTGCTGAGCATCATGCCCTGGACACACCCAAGGCCACGGTGGGGCAGGTTTGGAACAACCAGATCCAGCTGAAGATGTCCCAGCTCGTGATTCCATGGCTGCTTCCCACCCAAAGGATCCTGTTTCTCCAGGGTTCTGTGGCCAGGCAGGGACACTGCTCCATTTCCAGGGTGATTCCCATGGAAGATCACCCAGAGAAGGACAGCCACGTTTTTAGAGCTTTCCCCTTTTCTGGAGGAGAATGCACAAGGTGGGGAAGGAGGAGCAGAATGGACAGAGGGATCCTGGGAAGGAGGAGCCGCAGCAGGAGAGGGGTGCCAGCACCCCCAGGTTTTGGGATAAAGCATTCCTGCTTCCTGTGGCTGGAACTGAGGGCTGAGTGGCGCTCTGGGGATGAGTGTGAAGGTGGAGCTGCTGTCCTGCACCTCCTCCCTGGATTTGGGAATTTGGAGGATCCCGGGTGGGATCTCCTGCTGGTAGCAAGCCTGGGATTCCTGCTGTGATCTGAGGCACAGCGAGAAGCTCAGAGGTTTGATAAAAATTGAAGAAAATCATGGATTTTTCCATTTTCAGGTGAATTCTCCCCATCTGCCCACACCTGGACACAGCTGGGGCTCTGCAGGGTGAGCTCAGGCTGACATGGAAACAAGCAAGAATTTTTTCCTTTTTTCCCCATTTTTCCAAAGAAAATGCTGCCCAGCTCAGCTGTGGCTCTGGCCCAGCATCTCCACTGGAGCAGAGGTTTTTTGGGAAAAAAGCCCAAATCCAGAGGTTGCCAGAATCTCTGTGGGGACAAAGATGCTCCCAGTCCCAGCTACTTCATTTTTTAATTATACAAGGGGTTCTTTGAGAAGGTGACCCTCAGGAATGGGGTCCTTGGGATAAATATTTATATAAATAAGATTATTTATTTCTTATTTATTGCATTTTATTATTATTTATTTAATAACTATATTTATTCTATATAATAACTATATAATAACTATAACTATAACTATAACTATAACTATAACTATAACTATAACTATAACTATAACTATAACTATAACTATAACTATATAATAACTATATTCAATATAAAACTCTATTTATTATAGTATAATAATTCTTATCTATTATATTATATAATTATATAATAATTATTTAATAATATAAAAAGTAACATAAATATTTATAATATTTATGCATTATAGTAGATATTATATAATATATTATTTATTTAAAATGCACAAGACATACAAAGTATATTATACATTATATATATTTATTTTATTTATATATATATGTATATATATGTAAATGTATATGTGTATGTATATGTATATGTATATGTATATGTATATGTATATGTATATGTATATTTATACACATATTTATACACATATATATATACATAAACCCAATATTAATTGGGATTTAGGGCAGGGTTTTCCCCATCTCTCCGTCATTCCAGAGGGATGATGGTGGTCCCTTCCCAGGGCTCCAGGGGCACAGGGAGGGAGCAGCCATGCTGTTATTTTTGGATTGCATTACACAGCTCCCAGATGGAAAACCTCCCTCCTCGGGGCCAATAAAATGGATTAAAAAAGGAAAAAAAAAAAACTTAAAAAAGAAAGGTCCTGACCCCATCAGCGAAGCAGGAACAGCATTTCTTGGGGAGAAAATCCTTTTATGAGGTGGAGAAGAGGAAATCTGGAGCAGGGGATGGAATGAGAGGGAAAATGGGGATCAAACACACGAAATCCATTCATTTCGAATTTTACAGGAGCGTGAGGAGGGGATATAATTCCTCCAGGCTTCATTAATAAATGACTTTTCCATGTAAAAATAGGCAAAGGGAATCCAGGCAAAGTCCTGGGGCCCAGGATGCTCCAGTCCTTCCCTGCTTGGAAAATAGGAGAGAGATCTGAGGGCTCTTTGCTTTTTTTCTTGGTATTTGAGTGGAATTGAGCCCAAAAACCTCCTTCTGGGAGCTTTAAAATATTTTCTCATGGAGGGGAAGGTCTTGTGGCTGATCACAATAAAAATTAATGGATCCATGAAGAATCGAGATTTGACTGAATGCAAATTGTCGCTGGGGGTGGATGTTTCCCTTCCAGCTTTCCCATAAAAAGAAAGCCAGAAAATTCGAATATTTCTGATCCTGGAGGTTCCTAAAGAGGTGCCTGGATTGGGAAGAAAAGGGAATGGGGAGGAAGGGCAGAGTTTATTTTCCTCTGAAATTCCTGCTGCTCCTGGGCATCCTCTGAATTTTGCCAAGGGGCAGAAAGGACCTGCTGAGGATGCCTAAAAATATGATTTATTAAACAGATCCTGTAGGATTTATTTATCCAGCATTTATCGGGACATTTGAACAGGCAGAGCAGCTTCTTCCCTTAATTGAGCAAAACATGGTTTTCCATGGGAAAATCTCCTTTGCCTCCAGAGCAGGAGGAATCTGTCCAAGGAAGAGTTGATCCTTGGGGCTGAACTTGCCCTCTCCAGCACAATTCCCTCCCCTGGCTCCGGCAGTCCTAGTTTCCCTGGGCACAGAACTATTTTCTTACTGGTTTAGCACCAGCCTCTGATTTATTCCACCAAGAAATGAGCTCCAGAAATCCTCCAATAAATGGGAAGATTGGAGCAGGCCAGGATTTTTCCAGTCCAGGCCCTGTGCTGTGCCTCAGTTTCCCTATTTCTCCAAACAGGGAGAAATAAACAGTTCCTCCTATTTCTCCACCCTCCTTTGAAGGAATGATGCAATTTAAGCTTTGATCTGCAAATGGGTTAAAATCCACCCAAAACAGGCTCACTGCAGCCTCTGGGCCAGGAGTTTTGGTGTTTTCACCTCCAACCTCAACTCCTTGCAGTGGCTTGGTGGTGATCTGGGAGTTTTTATGGGGAGATCATGGAATCTCAGAATCCTTTAGGTTGGGAAAGGCCTTGAAGCTCATCAAGTCCAACTGTTGGGATTGCTTAAGGAGCAAATCTGGAGGAAGGACTTGGAGCCAATCAATGACTTCCTCCTCCAGGTTTCTCCACCCTTAGGATCTGCAGCAAGAGCATCAATCCAGGTTTCTCCACCTTAAACAGGAGCAGGAGCCCCAATCCAACCCTTCCCCTTGACTGACTCCTGGGGTTCCAGCTCCTGAGGTTCCAGCTCCTGGGGTTCCAACTCCTGGGGTTCCAGCTCCTGGAATGAGGGAAAAAGAGGAAGAGAGGGGAAAGGAAGAGCTCAGCTGCATGAAGCTGCTCAGGTCAAGGAGCATCTGGAACTGGTTTTAGGTCCAGATTGGAACAAACTTTTAACAGACGAAATCTGGTGAAACCCAGACTTTTATCACTGCAAACTGAAACTTTGCTGCCTCTTCAGGAGCCAATAAAGAACCCACAGTTTTTGTCATATTTGTGTCATATTTCATATCTTCAGGAGTCAATCATGACCCACATTTTGTGTCATATTTGTATCAGAGTTTGTACCTTCAGGAGCCAATAATGACCCACATTTTGTGTCATATTTGTATCAGATTTTGCATCGTCAGGAGCCAATGAGCGCCCACCTTTCAGATCATATTTGGACCATATTTTGCCCATCACAAGGTGCTCGGTTGCTACTCAACCTTTATCTTGATCTTGAGAGTTTCACTCAGCTCCTGGGCAAGGCAGCTGCAAACCAAACCCTAAAAAGCTCACAAAACCACCTCTGTGCCTTTGAGCCAGGAGCTGTAACCGAGCAGGCAGAAGTGAGAGGGGAGTTCTTGTCACATCCACCCGAAACCGAAGTCACCAGGGCTCTGAGTCACCTCTGTTTGCCTCGGGGTTTTGGGTGTCCCTGGCAACACTCAGAGCTCAGCACGCCAGGACCCACAGAAATCTCTCCTCTGCATCTGCAGCGTTTGCTTTTTGGAGAGGTGCAGCAGAAAGAGAGGTTTGGAACCCCTCACGTTGCCTGAGCGCATCTCACCCAAAACCTGCCAGGCCTCACTCAACGCGGCCAAATAGGACCTGAAATGTGGGGCCTTTGCTGGCTCCTGGAGATGGAAAACATGATACAAACATGACACAAAACGGGGGGCCTTTATTTATTTCTGAAGATGCAAAATATGATACTAAATGGCACAAATTGTGGGTCCTTTATTGAAGATATTAAATATGATAAAAATATTATTCCAAATATGGGTCCTTTGTTGACTCATGAAGATATGAAATATGACAAAAATATTATCCAAAATGTGGGTCATTATTGACTCCGGAAGAAATGAAATCTGATACAAATATGATACAAAATGTGGGTCCTTTATTGACTCCTGAAGATATGAAATATGATAAAAATATTATTCCAAATAGGGTTCTTTATTGACTCCTGAAGAAATGAAATCTGATACAAATATGATACAAAATGTGGGTTCTTTATTGGCTCCTGAAGAGGCAGCAGAGTTTCAGTTTGCAGTGATAAAAGCCTGGGTTTAACCAGACTTGGTCTGTTAAAAGTTTGGTCCTAAAACCAGTTCCAGATGGCCCTTCACCAGCCTGACCTGAGCAGCTGAGCCCTTCCTTTCCCTCTTTCCCTCTTTTTCTCTCCTTCTCCCATTTTTCCCTGTTCCCAGTCCCTGCCAGGTGGTTTGGGGTGGCTGACCCAGGGGTGGCAGGTCCCTCTTTCACTCCAGGGCACCCAAGGGCTCTTTGGGCATGGGACATTCAGGGGCACCACCCCAAATCTCCAGGACTTGGGCACCAAGCCCTCCCTCCCTGTCCCCTCCCATGGTGGGATCTGTGATGGGACCTGCACCCGAGCCAGGGTGAAGCTCCAAAGTCATCCGGAATCATGGAATTATGGCATCCTGGAACACTCAGGGCTGGAAGGCATTTAAAGCTCATCTCATTCTACCCCTGCCATGGACAGGGAGAAATTCCACTATCCCAGGTTGCTCCAAGCCCTGTCCAACCTGGCCTTGGACAATTCCAGAGATCCATCCAGTCTGTGCCACTGCCTCACTGCCCTCATCCCAACGCTTTGAACTTTATTGTCTTTCTAATATCTGTGTTTTATTACTTTATTATCATTTTATTTCTGTCCTTACAGTGAACAAATTCCTTTTTTTAAAATTCTCCCCCATTCTGCAAATATTTACGCAGGGCCCTCATCCCAAGCCATGGAAGGGCAGAAGGTGCTGGAGAAAACTGTGGGAAAGGGACATGGAAATAGGAGAGCTTGGGTTTCGCTGCTGTCTGGGGGGATGTTTGCTTCTCTGGTCTTTTCCCATCCTGCACAGCAAAACAAATGCACACATTCATAGGAAATGTCCTTTGTTAGGGAGGAGATCCTTGGGTGTGTCATCCGGGGCGGGGAAAGATGGGGACAAGAGGAGCTTAAAGGCGATGCCGCTTCTGATATTTCCCTCAAGGGCTCCTGTGACTCCAATGGGATGGGATGGGATCTTCTCCTGTGGGAATATCCACATTAACCCTTTTCCTGCCGCTGTCTGAGAGCCCTGGCTCCCACTGGGATTCTCCCAAAATCCCCTTTGCCCCAGCAGATGTCAAAACACCTTTGGAACACTGCCCTGGGGAGCTCCAGGAATGGATCCAGAGCTCCATCCTCAAGTTTCCTTCCATGCTCTATTCTGATTGAAGGAATTTTTGCCCTCCTGAGCGTGGTTGGTACCTATAAACACTCACCAAGGAATATTCCCTGGAGAATGAAAGGTATTGGCCAAGAAATTATTTCTGGGGAAAATCCAACCATTCCCCCTCATCTCTGCAAGGTGGTCAAGCCCAGATGGACCTGCAGGGGGCTGTGAGCAATGCCAGTCCCTCCCAGCACTGCTTTTCCAAGGGGATTTGTGTGTCCTGGCGGGATGGGATGGACAATGACCACCAGAGTTAGGATCTGCAGGACCAGGCTGGGCAGATCCCATGGGCCCTGCTCCAGCCACGGCTGGAGGCCACGCCGGGGCTGGGCTCCTGTTTATTGGCAGGGTCCTGACCTTGCCCCGTTTATTTTCCCGCCGGGACCTGGGCATGGAAAGGGGATTTGTAACGTGACACTCACAATAACACAGCCGGGCCAGGCCCTGAGCTCCCACACGGCACAGCTGCTGCCCGGGATGGACCCTGGCCATGGGGGATGCTCTGCTCAGGGCTGATTGGGAAAACAGCAGGATTCTCCCTCAGTTTTGCTTCCAAGCTCCTTTTTTATTGGATTTTAAAAGAGAAGGAGCTCCTGGACGCCAGGAATGGGAGGATAAGGAGGCGGTGGCTGCTCCATGCAAGCCATATCCAAAATCAGGGACAAAAAGGAGCTCCCCCGAGGGTTTCCCTTGGCTGGGTGGGACAGTTCAGGTGGGTTTCATCTCCAAACACATTGCTCTTCCCTCCCTATGGACTGCGGGATGAAGGAGGGAAGAAATGAGAAGGAAGTACCCAATTGTGGGAATGCCCAGGGCTGGGTTTGCATCCCTGTTCCAGGCCCGAGGACACAGAGTGGAGAAACCAAATCCTGGTGGTGCCAGAGGGAAAAGAGAGGGATGGACAGGGCCTGAAACACAGTCCCGTGCCATGGGTCCAGCTCAGGCAAGTCCTGGGTCATGCCACACCTCGGGCAGGATTTCCTCACCGGTCAGGATGGAAACCTGGATGGAAGGTTCTCATCCTGCTCACATCCAGCCCCAGATTCCCAGCCCAGCCCAACCCTTCTGTGCCTCAGTTTCCGCAGGAAAGCACCATGTGTGGATCCCATCATCTCCATGACATTGTTCCCTCTTCTTAACTATTGCACAGGAGATTCTGAAACATGGAAAACTCAATGCCCTGGATGTTTTTTCTTTACTTTTTCTACTTTTCCTGCTCCAGTTTGAAACTGAAGCCTTTCCATGTGCACTGAGTCCAGCTCATCTCCCCTCCCTCTTCCCTGCTGCAGTTTGGAGAGGACCTCAAAGTTCCTGACTCTTTTTATGCCTCCCCTGAGGATGGGCAGGGATTTTCTGAGCCCCTGAGGTGCCCCTAGGTCAGGTTTTTGGGATGGAATGAGGTCTAGAAACCTCATCAGGAAAGGAAGGTAATGTTCATCTGTAATAACAGGATTTGGGAACTGGGGCTTTTGGGAGAAATGTGAGGAGTGGGTGACACAGGAGCAGCTCTGGGGACCTGCCATGGATGGGAACAGTCAGGTGAGTGACAGATATGGAGAAAATTCCCTCGGGTTTAATGCCTCATCCCAGCTTTCTCTGGAATGAAGCCAGAGGGGGTTTGCTTGGATTTGAATCCCAGCTAAGAGGTGCTTCCCAAATCCAGTCCTTCCAAACCCCAAATTTCATGGGGGCTGTAATATCTGCAGTGATGCCCCACACCCCCATTCCTAGGGGTTTGGGGTCATGGATACCCCAGATTCCCACCCTGCTGGTCCCACACTCTTTCCCTTGGCACCATCCACGGCAATGGGGGCGGAGCTGCCTCTTCCCTTGGGATTGGGGCCAGGCCCCCTCCTCCTCCTGTTCCTCCTGCCTGCAGCCAGGCTTCCCTCCTTTGGGAAGCTTTGGGATGCTGAAAGTGGAAACCCAAGCCCTAAATGATGAAGACTTCTCGGGAAAAGGGAAATCCCAGCTCTCCTGGATCACAGGATCCCCGGGAGATCTTTCCAGGTGACCCGAGAGGGTAAATTCCCGTGCACTTGGAATTTGGCGTGGAACACTGGTTTTTGGGAAACGTCTTTCGTTCTTGCTCGTTTCCACCAACCTGTAAACAAATTCTGTAAGAAACTAAATTCCCACTTGGATAACACCTCAAAACCATGGGGTGGCAGAGCTTTCCCTGGAGGTTTATGTCCAGATCAGAGCATTCCCTCCTCAACACCTGCACAGCCATCCCAACCCTCACAGCTTTTAGGGCATCTTAATCAGCATAAAAGGGCAGTTTCCACCATCCTGGGCTGGATTTTTTCCTTCCAGGATTGTTTTCTATTAAATTAAAACAACCCAGCCACCTTCCTGGAAAGGTGCCTTCCTTAGATCCAGTGTTTGCCAAGGATCCTGGTTTAGGAGCCCCAGGAATAAGGCTGAAGCTCTTAGAAGAGGGAACATTAAAAGATGCTTTTTGAATTTCTTTTTCTAAGGAAACCTTTAAAATCTTCCAGCAAAAATCCAGGTCTCCTTAAAAATTCAGCACTGAAGAGATCAATGATGATTTTTCGGCCCCTGGCGATGGATTTCTGCATTCCTCTCAGGAAACACCAAATGAAGGAACATAATTCATCCAGGGCAGAAAGGACAACAATGAAAGGAGAGAACTCCAACTGTGAAAGGAGAAATCTGCTGGAAAAGTTTCACTTCCAGGACTTTGGAACCCCCCATGTCTCTATTTCTTATAAATCCTAGGAAAGGACTTTCATTTATCCCCAAAGAGGTCTGGGGCTGCACTTCCATCTGCTGTGACATCCTCCAGACACAGCCTCTGATGTCCAGCAGAAGCAGCAGCTCCGTAGCACCCAAAATTCCCCAGTGAACATTCTACGCGTGGTAGGAATGTTTGGAAGGAAAGGAGTTTTCACGCGGAAAATGGGACTTCTGCTGGATCCAGGCCTGGCTGTGGGATTGGGAAGGGATTTGCTGTGGGTCTGGGAGGCATCAGAAGGATGCAGAGAGGGCTCCTGGGGGTGATGGATGGTCCGGGGCTGGACCCAGGGTGATGGATGGAGGTGGCCCAGGAGGCTGGGAATGCTTTGGGAGTGTTTTCATCCCAGCCTTGCACGCCCCATAACCCAGGAATGAGCTCCTGCTCCCTTGGGACAGAGATCCAGGGCAGCACCAGACGAGGGAGGTCCCTCACAATAACGAGGTGGAGAAGCCCCTCCATTAATTCCCAAAAAAAGATAAATTAGTGGATCCCACTGTCCATCCCCTTCCCCGACCCTCCTCCCACCTCCTCCGAGATATTTTTATCAGTCAAAGTGCGGCAGAAAAAGCCCAATTCCGTCATTTCCTATGATTCCAAAATAAAAACCAAATGTTGGGCCCAGAGTTCAGATCAGGGGAAAATCCACAAATCTCTTGGCCGTCTGGGATCTTTTGTTTATCACTGCTCTTAATCCCATTTTTTGGGTCTCCCGGGCTCAGGGAAGATAAATGAGGTGCGTCAGGAGCTCACCTGATTCACTTGGCCCATTCCATGGGGTTATTCTCTTCCAAGGCTGGGCTGGAAAGGGAGCAGCAGGAATTTGGGAGTGCAGAGTCCCAGTCCCACGAAGGCAAAAGAAAAGAGCTTTGAGACTGGGTTGTTTTTTTCTGCCCAGAACATTGCAGGGAAGATATCAGCAAAAAGATCTCTGGATAAAGTGGTTTTTCAGATTTGGCCTTGTGCTGCCACCCCCCATCCCTCCCAAAACCAGCAGCTTTTCCCAGAGATGTCCATGAAATCTGTGCTGCAGGCGCCGATCACCCACTGCAGTGCCACATCCACCCTATTTCCTCTGCTTTTCCTGAGTCAGATGGAAAAAGAGGGAATTTTGCTGTGATTTATGGGATGGGGAGAGGGTCCTGTAGGAAACAGAGAGATGGAGACCTGGCATTCCAGGCAAATTCCCCAAAGCAGCCCCAAAATCCTTCCCTGGGGGTCCAAAGGTCTGGACTTCACATGGGCACTGCCTCCCACCCCAGCCAAAGAAATCCCCAAATTTTCCCCAGGACTGAGGTAGCCAAGACTTCTCCTTTTTTTCCCACGTGGAAGCCAAGGCTGGCAGAGGCAGGGAGGAGGAGGCTGAATCCTGCTGCAGGATGGAGTGAGGGATGGGGAGAAAACGGGAAAGGGAGCCCTGGGCTCTGTCAGGCGTGCTGGGAGCTGGGGCTTGGGAGGAGAATGGATTAACTCTGCTGCCCGGCTGGAATGGGCTCTGCCTCCCAGACATGTTTTTGGGCATCCCTGCAGGGAGATGCAGCAAACCCTGCCCCGCTGGAGGCTTAATCCCAAATTTTATCCCCCTCCCTGGGGCACCTCTGCTCTCTTTCTGCACGCGATCTCCTTTGATCACTTTATCTCCCCAGGTCCCTGGAAAAAGCCCTCCCTCCCTTCCCATCTGCTTTGGGTTAGGATCCTGTCTGCCGGGGGAGCTCTGGGATCCCCCCGGGGGCTCTGGGATCCCCGAGCTGCCGGCTGGGATCGGCTCTGCCCTCACACCCCTCGGCTGCCCCCTCCAGCATCTGCTTCCCATTGCTCCTTCATCTGCCCAGCACTGGGAAAACCTGGGATTTCAGACAAAACCCATCCTGCGCCTGCTCTGGAGACAGCCAGGTTCAAAATTCCCACCCCAGCAGCATTTTCCCTTTATTTAACAGCAAGCCAGGTCTTTTCAGTCCTGGTAAGAAAGGCAGAGCTGAGATTCCCCAAAAATTCCACTTTTCTCCAGCGCTGGCCCTCCTCAGGCTTTATGGTGGATGAGTGATGCATATGTCTGTGCAGGATTTGTGCCTTTGGAATTCCTTAGGGACAATCCTACATTAAAGGCAGACCTTTGATCTGCCTTTAATTCCTGCCCCGTGTCCTGACAGCCCCCGGGCTCAGCCCCTCCTCCATGTGGAGCTGAGACCTGCCAAAGGCACCATCCCACCTGCTCCCGGGAAATCTTTTCCAGGCCTGGCACAAGAGGGAGACCAAAAGCCAACAGCAGCCACAGATACGGGGGAAATATGGGATATGGGATGGAAACCTGGTTTTGTAGGGGGGAAAAAAAGGAAAAATACTGCATTTCTATGATAAAAAGCACAAGGTTTTAGCTCTTCTTGTACTGGGGGCTGAGTAGGGAAATGGACCCAAATAGCCCCTGGAATTCAGTGCTCATTTTCCATTGGTGGATTGAAGTGGAATTTTGTCTCTTGGTGAATTCAATCCCTTCTCTGAGCAGCCCAGGAATCTGATCCAGCAGGCAGAGCTGTAAAGGCAGGTGGCAGTGCCAGGGCTGCTCCTCCATCCTGTCCTGCACCCTGGGATTTCAGGAGTCCCAGCCCAGCCCGGATCCTGCCTCATTCCCAAGCAGTGCATCCAAAAGCACTGTGATCCCCTGTCCCTCCCTGTGATCCCCTGTCCCTCCCTGTCTCCCTCGAGCACTGAGAGCTGGAGAGAGCACAAAAGAGCTTTTAAAGCACTCAAGATGGACTCAGAGCATGGCTGCAATGAGCTGTGAAATCTCAGGGCAGAGCCAGGGCTGGGAAAAAGCAGAGGAAAGTCTCTTCCAGAGGTTCCGAAGGGCCAAAACCTGAATTTCATGGCAAGAAAAGAGGAGAAAGTAATTCCACGGCAGGAAAACTCTTCCTCCCCCCCACCACAAGTGGGATTAAGCCCCAGAAGAAACTTCTGGAGGGGCTGATTGCTAAAATTAGCCTGGAGAAAGTTTGGGAGATGGAGGAGGCAGAAACATCCGCTCTGCTGGAAGAGGCTGAGCTGACCTTGGGCTTTGTCTGTAGGGTCCAAAGGGGCTTGAGCCACTTGGGTTGGCAAATTTGGCTTTTTTGCCCCAAAACTGGAATGCTGGCAGACACCCAGTCCTACCCTGCCTGTGATCCGGCTGGGAAAATGACTGTGGATATTAAACACTGCCCTTGGTTTCAACTTGCTGACACCGTGAAGATGGTTTTAATTAAAACTCGTTAACAGCAACCTGTTCCTGAAAATGAGCATGGCTAACCCAATTATGGAGCCCGTTCCTTGGAGATGCTGCTCTTCCCAGAAGCCCAGCCTGGACAGGGGTGTAAATCCTCACCCTGATCCCATTCCCAGAGCTGCAGAGGGTGGAATTCCTGAAAGGAAAGTGGGAAGTTCAGGGTGCTGCGTGGCTTTGGAGAGCTGGAGCACAGGGAAGGAGGACACTGTCACATCCCAAGGACAATGCTCTCCATGGGGACACTTCTCCTGGGAGATCTGTGCCCTGTGCAGAGCAGCGATTTGAGCTCTGCAGGGAGTTTGGAGGGCGAAATGGATATTTTGGGATAAAATATGAGCTTGTCTCCCGGGCATGACCTTGAGCTTAGCTCTGGGGTTTAGATGGAATTCCCTCTGTACAAAGCTTTCCTCTGGGACAGGGCAATGCTGCAGGAACATCAGACCTACCCTGGAGAATGGGAGACCCCAATGAGCTGCAAAAACAGCTCAACGAAGTGGCAGCTTCATCCCCAGGTGAGCAGGTCCCCAGAGCTGGCTCCGGGGGGCTGAGCATCTTCAGCATCCCCAGCACCCTCAGCAACCCCAGCAACCCGAGCACTCTCACCGCCAGGTTTTTGGAGTGCCTCCTCCCCATCCCTGCCCCTGCCAGAGCCTGGGGCAAGGAGCAGGAGTTATGAACGTCCCTCCCCCGCTCCCGCAGCCCCTCCCCGGCAGCTGGTTCCCATTACCGGGGCTGACAAGGTGCAGGGCTGGCGCGGAGCCGCCTGGCAGGGATCGTGACGAGAGGCAGAGGCCGCCGGGTGTCTCTGATGGCTTTCCGGGGCTGTTATCGGCCCGGCGCGACTCCTCCCGTGCCGGGGGCACCGCGGGGCTGCCCCGGCTCTGTCCTGGCTCGGGAACGGGGCTGGGCATCCCTGGCAGTGCGGGGATATCCCCAAACGCTGTCTCCTCTCGCTTCGATCCCGTGGTGAGAATTTCACCTGTCTGCAGGAAATACGTCCCTGCCGCACCCGGCCTGGATAAATTTCCAGCCTTTTATCTGGCGGCAGCAGAAATAACCCAGCTGTGTGCTGGGAGGAATAATCTCCCCAGGCCATCCTGCGTCCCGGTGTTTCTTGTTGTGCCAAGATCTCGGTACCCTGCCCTTCCCTCGGCACAGCTTTCCCACCAGGGCGGGCGGGGGCAGCCCTGCTTTGGGCGGGATGATTTTTCTAAACAGGGCACCCATTCATGCAGGAGGTCAGCCAAAGCTTAAGGATTAAATATATTTATTCAATAAAACAAATAAATAGCTGCCCCAGCTCCTGGGTGTCCGCGGCTTCTCCCGCACCTCCCTGGATGAAAGCAGCTCCGTGGCCTCAAACACAACCAGCACTTCCATGCCCCCAGACAAATTAATCACCTCCTTCCCAGGCAGACACATTAAACATCATTTTCCAGCTCTGCCCAGGCACTGCGAGACGTGATGGAAGCCGCGGCGGCTGGAAAACGCTCCGTGCCGCGGGGGAGAAGGAATCACCGGGGGTCTGGGGCAGCGAATGCGATTTGTCTTCCCTTGTTTCCGAGCACGCTGCGGGGAGCTGCTGCCTCGCCTTAGCTGGCTTTGTGGGATGAGCTCATCCCATAGGATGGTCTGGGATGGGTCAGGTTTGGGCATCGTGAGTCAGAAATGGCATCGTCCCCCCGGCCTGGCTCGGCACGGACCTGAGCCTCCCTTTCCCCACTCCAGCTGCCATCAGGGCGGTTTGGTTTCCCTAGAAACTCCTTCGGTTTTTCCAAGCGCGGCTTATCCATTTCAATTGTCCTTCATTAGGCAGTAATCAGGTAATTACCTCCCCTTAAACTCCGGCCCAGGCAGCTCCCGGCGCTGCACATTCCCGTCGCCAGCCCCATTAGCGGGGAGATGCCATCCTTCTCCTAGTGCCATCTGTCCTTCTCCGTCACTCCATCCTTCTCCAAATGCCATCCTTCTCCAATGTGCCATCCAACCTTCTCCATCATTCCATCCTTCTCCATCATTCCACCCTTCTCCAATGTGCCATCCGTCCTTCTCCATCATTCCACCCTTCTCCAGCTGCCATCATTTTCCAACTACCATCCTTCTCCAAATGCCATCCTCCTCCAAGTGCTATCCTTCTCAAACTGCTACCCTTCTGCAGCTGCCACCTTTCTGCAGCTGCCACCCTTCTCTAGCTGCCACCCTTCTCCAGCTGCCACCCTTCTCCAGCTGCCATTCATGCTTCTCCAAGTGCCATCCATCCTTCTCCAACAACCATCCTTCTCCAAAAGCCACCCTCTGACTGCCATACTTTTCCAATTTTCCATCCTTCTCCAGCTGCCATCCATCCTTCAGCATCTTCCCAGCTCTGGCCATCCTGCCAGGACTCTGCTCCCTCTTTCAGCACCTGAGCAGCAAAGCTGATGAGATTTTGGGGCCAATTTTAGGGTGCTCAGCAATGGAGGGATTAATGCCATAGAATTCCAGAATGGCTTGGATTGGAAGGATCCTAAGAGAGCATCCCATTCCACACCCCTGCAGTGGGCAGGGACACCTTTACTATCCCAGGCCCTGCCCAACCCAGCCTTGAGCATTTCCAGGCATGAGGCAGCCACAGCTTCTCTGGGCCTCCCCACCCTGTCCTGCCCCCCCCCAGCCATACAGACTCATCTCCATTTCAATCCCATTTGCATTTTTCCAATAAAACCCACCAGTCCCAGTCCTGTTTAACATCAGCCACACCCCATTGCCAGACTCCTGACATCTTCCAGGGCCAGGCAATACCTGCATGTCTGGAAGAGGGCAGAAAGCTCCTGCAACAAGCTCCAGGGTAATATTTGCCAAATTTGCTTTGTTTTTCCTGGCAATCCTGCCTCAGTTTGCATGGATACTTCTCTAGAGCCTTCCCGGAAACTGATGCCCCATGCATCCTCCATCAGCAGCACACACTCCTGATCTGCTGGAACCAAAAGCATCTTTTCCCACCTCTCACCCCAACACCTTCCTGGAGTCCAGCACTGAAAAGAACAAGGATTTGGGGGCAAATCACCTCTTTGGGGCAATTTTAAGGAAAAGAGCAGATGAAAATCCTGCTGAGCTGGAAGGATCAAGTCCAAGTGCAACATCTGAGCGGGGCTTTGGCACTGAACCCTCTTCCTGTGGCTGCTGTGACCCAACCCTGCCCTGGGGCTCTGACACCAGGGTTTGGTCAGTGCTGGGTTTAACTGTGGGCACAGGGATGGATTTATCCCAAGCTCAGCAATAAACAGGGAGAGTTAACCCTGTTAGAACAGGGTGAGGGTCCCTGTCTCACCCACAGTGGGACAGAAAGAGGGGTTGAAGTGTTCAGGGTCTGGCCAAGGGCAGACAGGTGGAAAATCCCAGTCCAAGGTAAATTTGTCCTCTGGAGGAGCTGCCCTCAGCCTGTCCCTGCATCCTGTGCTGGGGCACACCGAGGGCTCGGGAGCTCCTTCACACAAAAGAACACTCCCAAAGCCTGGAAGTCACTCTGGCTGGATCCAAAGTGGCTCCAAAGGTAGGAATGTGCAGGAATCCACTCTGGAAGGTGCTCATCCTTCTTTGGGTGTTATCAGTAGCACCAGCCGATAGACCAGCAGAGGATCAGAGCTAAATTCAGTGTCCTCTAAATTCTGTACATTCTTTTTTTCCAAAGACGCCGATTTTCCCCAAAGCAGGACCACTTCCCTGTCCTCCCTAACCCTCTGCAGTAGCATCATCCCAAAAATCCCCTCATGGATGTGCAGGGTGCTGAGCCCTTACTCATTCCAGAGGGATGGAGGATGAGCAGGGCTCCCAGGATTATGTGGGATTTGGTTTCTAGGGAAAAACCCCACTATTCCATGGGCAGTTTGACTCCAGCAGTGGTCTCAGGTTTGAGAAGCATTTTGGAATGAAAGGAGTGATGGAAGTGTCAAATATTATCCTAAAGAGCTCCGTGAAAACTCCTGGATGTTTTAGGAGCGCTGCCAGGCAAGGAGCTGAACAAAGCCAAGCTCTTCCAGAGGATTTATTTTTGGAGGCTTAACATTGTTTAAAGAGTCAGGTCAGAGCAGACAATGGGGCTGGGAGCACACAGCCCTGCCTCCCATCCCCTCCCAGCAGGAGCAGCGCAAAGCTGGGACCCCAAAAGGCAACAGGAGGAAATTGGGGATCTCTCCAGGATGTTCTGGTGTTATCCATGGGGCACAAGAACCTGCCCAGAACCTGCAGCCCCAAGGTCCTGAGCTGCTCCCCAGTGACTCAGGAGCCCCTGACCTGCTTGTGGTCCCTTGGGCCACCTCATAAAGAGCACGTGGGGACAGGACAGGGGAAATGGCTCCCCATGGACAGAGGGCAGGGATAGGTGGGATTTTGGGAAGGAATTGATGCCTGTGAGGGTGGGGAGGCCCTGGCACAGAGGCACTACGGCTGCCCCTGGATCCTTGCAAATGTCCAAGGCCAGGTTGGACAGGGCTTGGAGCAGCCTGGGATAGTGGGAGGTGTCCTGCCCATGGCAGGAGTGGCACTGGCTGAGCTTTAAGTCCCCTCCAAACTTCCAAACCCAAACCATTCTGGGATTTCATGATCTCGCAACAGTGAAGTACAGAGATGGAGCTTAAGGGTCTCAGAGGATATGGATGGTGCCGAACCAGGCCAGGGTTGTGCCTGCAAAGCACCTGGGCTGGGGTCTGCAAAGCCTGCAGAGCTCCCTCCTGCCACTGACTGATCCCAGCCAGGACACCATAAACCTGGGATTGCAGAGCTCATCAGCAGGATCACAGGGAGAACAGGAAATGAGCCAGGTTAATCAAATTAGATGAAAGACAAGTCTGAAAATCCCATCTGGGAAACAATTTTATTGGTGCTTTGCACTCCTGTGGAACATTTCTGTTGGGCAGTGCTGGAACACTGATCCATCCTGACAGGCACAATCTGAGGGAAGGGGATGAAGGAGAACCTCATTTCCAGCAGCACAGTCCTGCTGCTTTGGGCTGCACAAGAAAGAATCGACATTTCTCATTGCAGTGTTCTTGAAATTCCAGTAAAGCTCCTCTTCTCTTCCTTGTAGATCCAGAAGGAGTTTTGGTCTCTCCCGACAGAGCCCTCCTCCTGCTTTTGCTCTTCACTGGTATCCAGCAAAATGAGGAGGAGCCAAATCCCTCCTTCCCCCACTCTGGGTGAGCAGGACACATCTTCCTGTCTTGATCTCATATTTGGTTTATTCCTCCTGCATTTCTCTGGATTTCCTTGACAGAAGGAATGAATATTTCCTTACATTCCTTCAGATGTCAACTTCTCCTGCAAGTCCTCACAAAAGCCTGGCCAAAACAGAGAGGAAAAATGCAAAGAGCTGTGGATGGATCCCATTAATTCCAGAACATCCAGACCACCCACCAACACAGAAACCAGATGGGGCTCGATGGTGATTTCACCTTTCCCACTCTGTTTGGGGTCCTGCTGTCCCACCCAGCCTCACTGGTGGTCCCTGAGCTTTGATAGAGCTGGGATCTCATGGAGACATCCCAGAGCTTTGCAGATACTATGCCCAGGGCACATTTAGAAGCTTCTGGAAGAGCCATCTCAACCCAGCACATGTTCTTTTGGCATTTCAGGCATGAGATGTTCATCCTGTTGGGGGCCAGATGAGACCCAGTCAAGGAACTGATGGTGTGAGGCCAGGCTGGGATGAGTTGGTCCCACAAGGAGGTGATGGTTTAAAGCCAGGCTGGGAGGAGTTGGTCTGAAAAGGAACTGATGGTGTGAGGCCAGGCTGGGAGGAGGTGGTCCCACAAGGAGGTGATGGTTTAACGCCAGGCTGGGAGGAGTTGGTCCCACAAGGAGGTGATGGTTTAACGCCAGACTGGGAGGAGTTGGTCCCACAAGGAGGTGATGGTTTAACGCCAGGCTGGGAGGAGTTGGTCCCACAAGGAGGTGATGGTTTAAAGCCAGGCTGGGATGAGTTGGTCCCACAAGGAGGTGATGGTTTAACGCCAGACTGGGAGGAGTTGGTCCCACAAGGAGGTGATGGTTTAACGCCAGGCTGGGAGGAGTTGGTCCCACAAGGAGGTGATGGTTTAACGCCAGGCTGGGAGGAGTTGGTCCCACAAGGAGGTGATGGTTTAACGCCAGGCCCATCTCTAAGCAATAAAAGACAAAGGTCTTGGAATATCTGTGCCTCTGGTTAAACCAATTGTTTTTCCCATTCCTGTGTTGGAGGGAGTCAAAGCCAGGCTAAGAGAGGAGGAGAGCTCATGGAATGACTTCCCACCTTCAGCTTCATCAGTGCCTGCAGGCTCATGTGCTAAGGGCTAGGGATCCAGGGCCTCAGCCCTTTTTTGGTGCTGATGGAGCTTGGATTTCCTCCTGCTGATCCCAGAGCCCTGGGAAGGGCAGGACTCCAGGAACAGCCACTGCTCCAGGGTTCTGTGTGGAATGTGACAGACATTGGAAAGAAACCAGGATTTCCCAAAGCATCTCCCACCTTCCAGCCCCCATCAGCTCCTCCCCTGTCACCCACCATGAGCCCCTGACCCTTTTCTTAGCCCCCTGGAGCTGCTGGAGCCACATTTCCCTCTGGGTGCAAAGAGGGGGAGAGAGTTTGACTTGCAAATCTCATTTCAGTTCCTCGTTGAGAGTTGAGCATCATCAGTAGCAATGTTTCACTGATGTTTCTCCACCATCCTCCATCCCCTTGTGCCCAAAGATGTGCTGCCAGGATTTGGGGATGCAGCAGAGACACCTGGATTGCAATGCCATGGATGGATTCACTTGAACAGCCTTGATCTCCGAATATCCTTGTCAAACATCCCTATTCCCAGCTGCCACCACAGCTCAGTCTTGACATATTCCCCTTTTATGAACTTTTTAGGAGCAAAAATCCACACCCACCCACAGTACTGAGTAACCTGGATGGGTTTTTCAAAAATTTTTACATGTGGCATCTTTTTATGTAAGAAAATACCCCAAGCTCTGTCAGAAAGTGGCAGTTTCGTCACTACTGAAACCGTTTGCAGGAAAGGGCTCTCAGACAAGTTTCCTGTTTCAAAAAGAAAACAAAAAAAATGCTCTTTGAATGTCCTGAGGTTGTCAAAAACATCCTGTTTTGACATTCAAAGAAAATTTGTCTTCTGGTTGGCCACAAGTCTGTTAAAGAATAAAGATTTTCAGAAAAATCAGGGGAACCCCCCAACCCAAAGTTTGCTTCAGGGATCTGGGTGAGCCCAACTCCAATTCCAAGCCTGGGGGTTTGGATTTATGGGTGTTGAAATGGAGCCTGCTGGCTTTGGGAAGCAACCAGGTGTTTGGTGGCTCAAAATATGGGAAAGAATTCCATCAGGGTTGGGTCGTATGTGTGGTTGACCATTGGTACTTCAAGGATCCAGGTTTATGTGGGAAAAATCCAATAATAACATCATCTACTCCCTGCAGGTCCTGGAGAGCAGTGGGGGATTGCTTTATCCTTGGAAAGCAATGGAATATTGATTTTCAGGAAATAAGGACGGGCAGGTTCTGAGGGACTGAATCTGGGTCTGCCCAGGCTGCCATTGCTTTTCCTCCTGGAAGCATCTCTGGGGTGCTCCGGCCTCAGGGCACCTTTGGATCGCTGGGAACCCTCCAAGATTTTCCACCCACCTCAAATCTGGGTGCTCACGGCTCCCCTTCCAAAGCCGGGTGTCAGGGATGTGATCCCAAGGCAGCTGAGCCCGAGGTGTGTGCAGCCATCCCTGGAATCTGGGCCAAGGCACAGGAGTGAAAGCAGCAGCAGAGAGCCAAGGAAAGTTCAGGTCAGGTCAAAGCAAAGGGATTTGGTGCCAAATGAATTCATTTTTGGAAGGAGCAAATGGTTCTTTTGACATTGAAGAGGAGTTTTTTTGGGTGAGGAGTAAACCCTGCTGTGCTGGTTATTTTTAGGACTAAAATATACTTGAAAATTTAAAAAAAAAACCAAACCAACAAAACCCCTACACCAAACATTCTTCTGGTCAATGACAAGAAGGAGAATGGCTAGTCTGGACTTCTTTTGCCGAATTTGCTCAAAATTTAGGTTTGGTCTGAAGTGGTGAACAATTTCCTTCTTGCACCTCCTCCAAATCTACCATATTTTGGCAAATTTGAACCCAGAAAACATTCAGATTGGAGATTATCCCCACAGCACCAGCCCTGAGAGGTTTTAAATGCCTTTATGAATCTTAGGGATTTTTGGTGGGAAATGGGATGCAAAGAGTTGCTGGATTTAATGATTTATAAGCCCTGACACTCTAAATTCATTAGGCACCAGTGGACAAAATGCAAATCCAGTAGCAGGGAAGGAGAACATGGCACTAAGCAGATTCCAGATGATGGATTTCCAAGTTCCCACGTGATGAAAGAGCCAAGCTATGGAAGGTGTCTGCAGTCACAAACCAAAGTCTATTAAAGCTCCTTGTTCTGCAGAGCATTGAGCAAAGCTCGGGAGAAAAATTGGATAAAATAAATGCTTTTGATTTCCTAATGTGTTTTGAGCGCAGGCCAAGGGCTCAGCTGGTTTTCCTGGGAATTACACTCGGCTGTGTGCAGGGAAAGAGCTCTTCAGCCTGGAACGATCTCTGGAGCTGCTGAAATGTGTCCCAGCTGGGGGATGTCACCCTGGCCTCAGCAAAACCTTCCCTCTCTGCAGATGGAAACGGGATCAGGCCAGGCATGCTCCACACTCAGCACCAGCCCTAAAAATGTGCATTTGGTGCTGCTCAAAGCCCAAAGTCCCCTCTGTGTGAGACGTCCTGCTACAATTTTTAAGGGCTGAGCAATCTGTGAGCATCTCCCTGTGCCCTGGAAGCAACAGGAGGGCACCAGGAGATGCTGTGGAACAGCCCTGCAGGGCTGCTGGAACGTGGACCCAAAGCAGCTGGTTTGAGGCACCCTGGGCACGAGGGTTGGTGTCTGTGCCCCTTGGAGTGCCAGCTTTGTGCAGTGGGCTCAGCAATACTGCACCTCATGTCTCACCTCTTCCGCGTTCTCCTCTGGAAGCTTTGTTCTTCCTCTCTCTTTTTTTTTTTTTTCCCTGCTTTTTTCCCCCCCAACTTTTCCACTTTTGCCAACATTTCTTGCTTGTAAATGAGAGCAAGGAGTTTTGGGGGGGAGCAGGGATCATATGGACATTTTTGGGCTCTGATAGAGGCTGGAGGTGCTGGCAGCTCTGTCAAAGCCCGGCTGATGGCTTTGTGATGTGGGCTCTGGAATGTCCCATCTGGGAGAGAGCCGGAGCCAAGCTCACCCACTCACATATTTTTCCAGGGATGTGTTCCTGCACATTTGTTCAGGGACAGGAGAAACCTGTTAAAGAGATAACCCCAGCACATCCCAGCTCCATCCTCCTCCCAGGCCTGCTCCGATCCTTCTGCTGCTCCCAGCTCTGGCCGTGGACACAGAGTAGCCCTGCCAGAAGGGAAAGCTCTCCCTGGCATGGGGCCTGGGATAACAGCCCTGGGGTGCAGAAGGTGACAGGAGGGTGCCACGCTGGGAGAAGAAGGTTGTTAAAGGCTGGGAATGCCATCCCAGAGCCATCTCTGTGCTGCTTCTTGGCACTGAGGGCTGGATCCTGCCCTCTTGTATGGAATTTGCAGGATTTGTCCCTCTGTCCTTGAGGAAGTGCCATCTGGGACTGAGGGGCAGCAGGGAAGGGCTCAGAGCAATGCCCCACCTCACTTTGCAGGGGAAAAATGGTCCTTTGATGGGCTCAGGGACACGAAATGAGGCTGAAGGATATTAATTATCTATTAATTATCTCTCAGACCAGCATCTCCCAGGTCTGGACTAAAACCACCTTGCCAGAAATCCTGTGCAAACAGAACAAGAAGCAACACAATTCCCCCAAAGCCTTAGAAATGCCTACATTTCCTTGACATCCTCAGCTGAGATGGATAAATCCCAATTCCCAGCAGCCTTTTGCCTCTCCATCCCTCGGATTGTCAGTGTAGGGAATACCTGAGGACATGGTAACACCCTGGAATATTTAAACAAGAGGAGAGGAAGAATCAGGGTGTTCTGAGAGCATCTGCTGAGGCATTGGAGGATCCTCCTGGGAGGAAGAGCCCAGGCAGGGCTGACACCTCAGACCTCTGTGGCAAAGACCTGCCACGGATATTTCCCTCCTTGTTCATGGAGATTTTCCCATGGATATTTTCCTCCTTGTACACCTTGATGTGCCTGGGTTTGCACGCTTGTCTGCCACCCCTGGGTAACCCAGGTGCTCTCTTCTGTCAGAGATTTTATGAGTTTAGGAGCTGTGGGAGGTTTTGGCTCAGAGCTAAAGACTTCAGGAGACCCAAAACTTGAGTTGAGTTGGGTCGAGTTGAGGTGAATTGAGTTGGGGTGAGTTGAGGTGAGCTGAGTTGAGGTGAATTGAGTTGAGTTGAGTTGAGTTGAGTTGAGTTGAGTTGAGTTGAGTTGAGTTGAGTTGAGCTGAGTTGAGGTGAGTTGGGGTGAATTGAGTTGAGTTGAGTTGAATTGAGTTGAGTTGAGCTGAGTTGAGTTGAGGTGAGGTGAGTTGAGGTGAGTTGAGTTGAGTTGAGGTGAGTTGAGTTGAGTTGAGTTGAGGTGAGGTGAGTTGAGTTGAGGTGAGGTGAGTTGAGTTGAGTTGAGGTGAGTTGAGGTGAGTTGAGTTGAGGTGAGGTGAGTTGAGTTGAGTTGAGCTGAGGTGAGTTGAGGTGAGTTGAGTTGGGGTGAGTTGAGGTGAGTTGAGTTGGGGTGAGTTGAGGTGAGTTGAGTTGAGGTGAATTGAGTTGAGGTGAGTTGAGGTGAGTTGAGTTGAGTTGAGCTGAGGTGAGTTGAGGTGAGTTGAGTTGGGGTGAGTTGAGGTGAGTTGAGTTGAGGTGAGTTGAGGTGAGTTGAGTTGAGGTGAATTGAGTTGAGGTGAGTTGAGGTGAGTTGAGTTGAGTTGAGCTGAGGTGAGTTGAGGTGAGTTGAGTTGGGGTGAGTTGAGGTGAGTTGAGTTGAGGTGAGTTGAGGTGAGTTGAGTTGAGGTGAGGTGAGTTGAGGTGAGGTGAGTTGAGTTGAGTTGAGGTGAGTTGAGCTGAGGTGAGTTGAGTGCCCAGCGAGGCAGGAAAGGTGCCAGGAATTCTTCGGCCCATGGATCACACAGGAGGCTTCAACCTGCTCCCATCCCAGGCAGCTGAGGTGGTGGCACCTGCCTTGGTGCTGTCCCAGAGGAATCACCCTTTGTCCCCAATGCAGGACATGGGAATGGCTTGGAAATGGCCCTTACGTGGCTCTGAGGGGATGCAAGTTCTCCCTGCTGGATATTCAGATGGAGCTGGGAACAAGGGCTTGGTGAGAGGTTTTATCACCTCTCCTCACCCCAGGGCCAGGCTGCCAGACTGCTCCAAGGGCAGGGAATTAGAGATGGATGTTCAAGGAGCATCATTTGCTTCCCTCACTCTGCCATTATGGAAAAATGTTCCTTTTCATCCATTTAATTTTCCACCAGGGATAGCCCGGCTGGCCTGGAGCTGGCAGCGACCTCCCCTCAGAGTGCCAAGACTCTTTTGCACACAGGCAATAAAATAAATCACCGGAGGTGCTCGCAGTGCAACTCATTCTTCCTCACACCTCAGCACCAGGAGCCTGCAGCCAAAATCCCATGGCTGTGGGATGCTCAGCCATGGGCTCTGTGTGGGATTTGTGCCTCCCCACACTCCTCCCTTGCTCTGAATTGATGTTAAATCAGCCAGAGCTGATCTTTGCAAGCAGAGGGGCTGGGGAAGGTGACGTTACAAGTGGGAGGTAGCTCAGGAAAGAGGCTTGGACAATATCCTCAGGACTCAGTTCCAAGCCACCAGCTTTAGGGATGTGTTTGCACTTCAGGCCAGGCCTAAAGACGATAATACCAGGCACATACCCAGGCCTGGCTGCTCCCTCCCACCATGAGCATCCCTCAGGGGGCCATCTCAAAGTACTTGGCCAGAATGTGCTGGTGGGAATCCAAACAAGTGCCTTTCCAGAGTTACAAACCCTGGGCTTGTCAACGATGATGAGGGGAGAGGTTCCCAAGTGCTCCTGCTGCTCAGGGGTCCCCCATCCATCCAGGGACACACAGGAGGGTCAGGGCAGAGGCACCAAAGCAGCAGAGCTGGTCCCTTCCCAAAGTTAGCTTGGATCCCATTTCTAGGCTCCCACTTATTGGGAATTGGGTTGGAAAGCAGCAGCCAGAGCAGCTTTGGTTTGCTCGCTCTGAGAGCTCCCACCCTGCAGCCTGTGCTGCTGTCCCTGGGGGATGCTTCGTGCCTGGGAAAGGATTGGGGCTCACAGGCCCAGGTCAGAAAGTCACTCTGAGGGTCACCTCTGACAGGCCACCTCAGGGGAGGTTTCACTGACTTCCATCGGTCAGCAGAGGAGCAAATCCCTTGCGGGCACTGGCAGTGCTGCCAGGCCTCCCATGCACTTCCTTGCCCTGGCATTACGTGGGAAGTGCCAGTTTTCCTGAAATCACCGATCAGGGGATGCAACCAGGCAGGACAGGAGAGGACATGCTGAGGTGCTGAGTCCCATTCTTGCTGCTGTGGGCACACCCAACACGGAATAAATTTCTTCTGGCCCACACAGCCAGTTCTGAAAGCTCCTCATTTCCCACATAAGCATCAGACGCATTCCCATTTTTCCACCACAGCACATTTGAGCTTCTTTCCTCCACACGCCACAAGGTCCCTGCACCCCCTGCACTAACCCTGCTCACAGGGGCTCAGCACCACCCATCCATGTTCACCTCCCAAATATTTCCTTGGATTGCTTTGGAAATCCATCCTTGACTTCCCGGAGCACCATTGCATTGCAAACATCCAGCCTCAGATATAGTGGAAGAGGAGCAAGAGCATCCATTAATGAAATGCTCTCCAGGCTTTTCCAGCAGCATCCAGAGGAGTTAGCAGGACTTTTCCACACCTTGTGCTGCACAGAGCAGGGGTCCTCAGAGCCAGGCAGTGTTCCTTGGATGTGCAGATGTTCTGGAGCTCTCTGCTGTGCTAAAGGTGCATCAGAGCAGCTCATTAACATGCAGGGAGCAACTGCAGCTCTGGGATTTGCTCCCTTCGCCACCTTTCCGTCCCGGGATCTCCGGGCTGAGTGTTGGCAGCCCGTACCCCCTGCGTGCGCCTGGAAGATGTGCAGGGATGTGCTCGGGCAGGCTTTGATGTCTGCAGCGTTCACCCTCATCTGTTTTCCAAGCAGCTCGTCCTCCAGGCTCAGGGGCTGGATTCAGGGATACTCCTGCCTGATCCCTGTTTCTGCCGGCTTTGTGCCCCATCTGGGAGTTCCCCACATGCACGGGAGGGCAGGACGCCGTTAATTGGACGGTGCACGTTGTATTAATTACTGGTGGTTAATAACAACCTCCTGCCCCCGGTATTTATAGAATAATAAAAGCTGTCCAGGACACTGCCCTCACATCTGCTGCAACTGGCAAACACATTTTCCTTTTCCTCCCTCTCCCGAGCATGCTGATGGCTTTCAGATTTCCAGGGGGACAACAGGAGATCTCTGGCTCGTGAACACATTGCTGGTGGCTCCAGAGGGAAGGGGGAGCTGCGATTTGCACTTCAAACAGGCCTGAACCCCTCTATTCCTCCCCTTGCCCATGGTGGCATCACAGCCCCTGGATGAAAAGTTAGGATTTTGGCATGTTTTGATGACTCAGCTGTTTACAAACATAGCAGCTCTGGTTTGGAAACTTTCCCCTGTGGTGTTGCACAAAACAAAAGCATCCCTGTATCCCATTATCCCTGTATCCCATTATCCCTGTATCCCATTATCCCTGCATCCCTGCATCCCTCAGTACTTCTAACACCCACGAGAAGGATGCTGAGCACCATCATGGCAGGGACTGGGTGTGGGTGGTTTGGGTCTGCACAGAAACATGGAATCCCAGAAGGGTTTGCTTTGGAAGAGACCTTAAAGCTCAGCTCATCCCACCCCTGCCATGGGCAGGGACACCTTCCACTGTCCCAGGTTGCTCCAAGCCCTGTCCAGCCTGGCCTTGGACACTGCCAGGGATCCAGGGACAGCCACAGCTTCTCTGGCCACCTGTGCCAGGGCCTCCCCACCCTCACAGGGAACAATTCCTTCCCAATATCCCATCTCTCCCTGCCCTCTGGCAGTGGGAAGCCATTCCCTGTGTCCTGTCCCTCCATCCCTTGTCTCCAGTCCCTCTCCAGCTCTCCTGGAGCCCTTTAGGCACCGCCAGGGGCTCTGAGGTCTCCCTGGAGCCTTCTCTCCTCCAGGTGAACACCCCCAGCTCTCCCAGCCTGGCTCCAGAGCAAAGGAGCTCTGTATAAGGCAGAAAATGTCCTTTCCCTTTGCAAGGAAGATTTGGGAGTAGAAGTGTTTCCATGAGGGGCTAAAAGGGGGTGTTCCATTATTCAGGAAAGGGTTTCTTGCTTGTCAGGGGCTCTGCTCTAACTTCCGAGGGCTGGGAAGCGGAATTAGGGCTGCTGCAGGTAACAGCAGCTGATGCTGCTCTGAGATCTCCAGGGGTAGGACCTGAAGGATCCTGCCCTGCCAGAGGGTGGGAGCAGGGCCAGGCCGAGCTGCTGAGCTTGGGCATCTCTCCTGCCCCAACCTGTCGTGGCGGAACTCAATCTCCCCGCTCCCGTTCTGGAAATCAGCTGCTGCAGATCCAGGGAGGTAACACGGGGTGGTTGTGGGGTGAGAGAGGTCCTCTGCGTTTTCCAAAAGTGTCTCAGTGCCTCAGACAGACACTCCCGGCTGATCTGACACCGTGCAAGCAGAACCTTTTCTCCCACCTGTGCCAGTGGATTGCACAGTCACACACACACCCCAGAGCCTCTGACTAGCTCAGTGCATTTACCAGAGACACAGAACTCAGAGGGCTCAGTCATCTGGAGTTTCTGAAGGTTTATTCTTCGAAAGGGTCCAGCCACTAAAGAGGAAGAATGGCTGTGAGCGGCCATTCTTATAGAGGTCTAGGGCCAATGGGGCTGGGGAGAAGGCAGGGAGAAAAAACAATAATCCAATGGGGAGAGGGGGAGGGGTAGAGTCAGGAACCAGGCCAAGGGTCAAGGCCAATCAACATAGGAAGATTAACATCACCTTGGGGAGAGACCACTTAGCACCCAGGGGGTAATTCTGCCATCTTGGGACCTTTCAGCTCCCCAGTACTCTCAAGATGGTTGAGACCACCACAACAGGTAGGCTCCTGGAGTGGATTCCTGGCTGGAGCAACTTGGAAAGCTCACCTTACATCAACACACTTTCCCTGTGCCCAGCATGCTGCTTCCCTCCCTGGCTGGGTTCCAGAGCTCTTGGCAAATCCCAAAGGAGTCGGCATCTCTGTGCCAGCAGCAGGCTGGGGAAAGGCCTGGTGCTCCAGGGGTGCTGAGGTGGTGTCCTTACCCTGAATGAGTAGAGGACCCGTGGGAGGGCCAGCACAGGGAATAAAACAACATCAGGTCCAATATTGCAGAAACTCTGGACCAGTTTTGGCCTGAGGTTGATGTGATCCTGCCGAAATCCCAAGGCAATGGAAGTTCCTGGAGCAGGGCATTGTTTTCTGTTGCAATTGCCTTCCCCCAGGGCAATCCTGTTGGATCAGAGGCTCCAGGCCCAGGCTCCCAAATAACCCGAAAGCAATGGAATTGGAGACAGTGGAGCAAACACAGGATCACAGGAACACAGAATAGCCTGAGCGGGATCCACAGGGTCATGGAGTCCAACCCCAGTCCTGCACAGACCCCCAACAATCCCACCCTGTCCATCCCTGGCAGTGCTGTCCAAACGCTCCTGGAGCTGTGGCAGCCTCGGGGCTGTGCCCATTCCTTGGGGAGCTTGGGCAGTGCCCAGCACCCTCTGGGGAAAGAACCTTTTCCTGATACCCAACTTTATACTTGCCTATACCTCTGAAGGAATTAGTTGTCCGAAGAGTTGCTCTTCTCTAAAGCTTTTGGGAAAAACCTGCTGAGGGATTTGGTTTTGTGCTTGTAGGGGCAGTGCAGAGTAAGTTAAGGATGGAGAATCCATAAAGAGGCAGCAAAACTCTTCATTTCCCAGGAGACTGTTCTGAGCTGCTCCACACACATTGCTGGGGGATGATCTGCTGCTCTTCCCTCTCCCCTCCCTCACACAACTGCTGCTCTCTGGGATGGAGCCCTGGGCTGTGTCTGTGTCAGCCTGGAGGAAGTGATATCACCCTGCAGGAACTCCTGGGTGACAGTGGCACTGAGGTGCCCCTCGCCATCATCTCTGGCACTGGGCCAGGGTCCCCTCCATGCCATCAAAGCCTCTCTGTCTTGCTGTCAGTCAGGAGGGGTGATGACACTCCACCACCACAGGAAAGTCAGATGTTTCCATAATCCCCTCATTTCTCTGTGGAAATCCATCAGTTTCCTGCAAAGGCCTCCCGTGGCCATCCAGAGGGTCTCACTCCTGGAGGGTTGGCCGGGAACAGCCTCCCTGGTGGTGCCTGGAAGCACGAAGGGCACTGAGATGGGACGATCCCATGCACCAGGGGTGGGGAACGGCTCCCAGTGAAGCCCAGGGTTTCCTTGGAATGGTGTGTGCTGGGATCAGCTCTGAGTTATCACAGTGGGATAGATTGGGTTGGAAGTGACCTTTAAAGGTCCTCTGGTCCAAGCCCTTGCAACCAGCAGGGTTTTGCTTGAAGGCTTAAGTGATCCCTTGGGAGAAGTGTAGGAAACGTTTCCATTGCAAAGGGAAGTGTCCAGATCCAGCAAAAAACCTCTGGAAATGTGACACAGCCCATCCAGTGGTGCCAGAAGCTGTGTGAGGACCTTCCTGTGCCTCGTCCTGCTCAGAACTTCACGGCAGGAAGCTCTTGAGCTTGAAGCCCTCCAAGGAAGGTGACCGTGTTGCTGCAGAAGGTGCTCAGATCCTTGACCACGTTTTCCAGAGAAGCTGTGCCTGCCCCATCTCCAAGGCCAGGTTGGACAAGTTTGGAGCACCCTGGGATAGTGGAAGGTGTCCCTGCCCATGGAATGAGATGGCCTTTAAGGTCCTTCCATCCCAAACCATTCCAGGATCCCATGATGATCTCCCACATTCGTGTCCCATTCCCTGGTGAGCAGCAGGATGAGGCTCGTGTGGGGCATCACAGAGCATTTCCCTCCAACCCTGAACCTTCAGGGCTTTTCCTGTCTAAATTCCCCTTTCATCTGCTCCCCTCCCCAGGGCCTTTCCCCCACACACACTTGTCACCACCCCTTCTCCCAGCTCGGAGACATCTGCTCTGCCCGTGTCCTCTGGAAATGCCGAGGGGAGGGAGAGCTCCTTGGGAGAAATGTCACAGTCCTCACAGCCTTGAAACAATAACTTCTGGAAACATCTGAAACGCACATAATTCTCCTTTTCAAGAGCCCTATCGGAGCAGCTCCCAAATGCTTGGCTCAGGCTTCAAAGTTGGCGTTTAGCTATAAATAAATAGCATTTCATTAAAAAAAATAAAGGAGAGAAATTAGCCAAAAAAACTTCGACAAGCAGAAGCTTAACCAATGCCAGATAATGGGGCAATATGGACTTTTATTTTTATCCACATGGGTCCATGTGCTCTTTATCTCCCACTGTAATTTATCCTTATAAATGAGGCTCATGATATTAAAATAACATTACAGCCTTTACCTACCACAGTGAAAGGCAGCCGAGTCTCATCAAGGGCTGTGAGATGCTCAGATGAAAGGGACAAGGACCTTGACCTATTGCTGATCGTTAAATGCATGCCAGGGCTTTGCTGAGCAGGGAGAATGGATTTAAAGATGAACCTTAATTGGTCCTTAATTGGCAGATTTGTCCCTAATTGGCAGATTTGTACCCATTAAGCTGATGCTGGGGAAGGAGAGTCCACAGTTCCCGCTAATGTCTGTCCTGAAGCCGAGTTTATCCTTCCAGGACAACGTTTTGGGCTCTTTTTCTGCTCAAAGTGTGGCTCCTTTGCTCCTTCCCACCCCAAGGGCTCCCCAGGATTCCTCCTTTATCCTTTTCTATTGCCCACCCAGGATCCTAAATCACCCCAGGGCGATGGAAAACCTTAAGTACCTGCCATCCCTAAATGATAACCCAAACTCTGTGTTTGGGAATTGCCCTCCCCTCCATCTGAGGCACATTCCCAGGGTCCAGGACAGCTCTCCTGGCTCTCCCAGCAGGAACTTGAGGGCTTTTAGCAGAAATCTCTCCAAGCTGGGTCACTGTTCACTGAAGCCATCGCTGCTGTGTCGAAAAAAAAGCACAAGGGCTGCAAATCAACCCCACAGAGCTATAAATGCCCATGGATCTGACTCTGCCACTGGAATTTTCCTCCCTGTGGCTTTCTGGATGTCGGGGGCTGTGCTTTTCTTGTGTTCGAGGGATTTTTTTACTCACTATCTGCTTCACAGCAGCATTTGGGTTTTCTGCTCCATACACCCGCTGAATGTGCTGCTGCTTTCTCCAAGCCCAAATTTCCTCTAACTTGAAGGTTTCCCAAGATCCTTGGAGCAAAGGAACACTTCTTTCTGACTATTTCCAACACACACATATTGGTTCAGAATTTTGCCATCTCAATCCTCTTTCTGATGCCTCTGTCCAAAATACACCTCTGAGGATTTCACTTTTGCCCCTCGACAGTCATAATTCAGACTCAAATATAAAATGGGTTTTTCACGGATGGATTTAAACTGCTTGACCCAGTTGATCACAGCAGAGGAGCTGCCCCTTTTGCTGGAAATGCACCTTCTCAAGGAGCTGTGTTTTTCCATGGCATGTCCAAGCCCAGGAGACCCCAGGCTTTTCCCTTTCCATCTGGTTACTGCTGCACAGTGCCAGGTGAGCCTCCTACTTCCAGCTCAGCTTCTGATGTCTTCCAAACTTTTGGAAACAGTGGGGATTTTAACCCCGTCCAGATGCCCACATGAAACACATCCACCACTTTCTCCCAAGCTGGCTCCTGAGGAAAGATATCAGCAACTCCTAACTGCAAACAGAGCTGGGGATATTCATGTCCAAACCAGGAAGGTGCGAGTGATGCTCTCTGAAAGATGGGCTCCCTCACTAAAATAGGTGCCCTTTTTACCTTTGCTCCTCTGATTCCCCAAACTTTCGAGCATTTTGGTGCAGGAAAAGCTAAGCAGGGACTCTGGTGTGACTCTCAAAGTGGCATCAAATGGTGCTTGAGAGAAGAGACCTGGAGGACGAGCAAGAGCATCACCAGACAGGGGATTTCCAGTGACTCATCTGTGTCAGAAATGCTGAAGATGTTGAGGAAAAGGGAGCCCGAGAGTGCAGGGCTGGGTTTTACCTGCAGCCACCTGCCTATCAGACATGCCCGGCAGCCAGGGTAGAGTTTGTTGGTTTTTCTCTGAAAAAAAGTGGTTTTTCGTCAAGCTGCGCACAGACATGGCTGTGAAAGCCCCGGGTGCTGCGCAATACACTCAGCCAAAAGGGACTCCTGATTCCCCAGAGCTCCGAGCTTGGCCCCTCCATAAACCTCTGCATCCTGCACACCCCAAAGAGAAAAAAACTGGGTCAAGATGGGCCAGGAAATAATCTGCATTTCCTGCTTGCACAGCCAGCACTTTTCACCTTCTTTTAGCCCCTCAAGTCTCTCATTCCACAAAGCAATCATGTTTTCTTTACCAGGAAAATTCAGTTCTCTCCTTTAATTGAATTAGAGCTGCCTTTGACCATGGCCTTCAGCCCTGGAAGGGCATCGTGGCGGGGGTGCTCCCAGGCCCAGCGGCTCCCCTGGCTCCTCAGGGATTGGGGACAGACACGGGATCAGCAGCTGAGAGCGCCTCATCCACCCGGAGCGCGCCGAGATAAGAGAGAAAAATGCGCCTGTCTTGGGTCTGCGCTCTGCTGCCGGAGCGACAGCCCGCGGGTGCGCACGGCAGTGTGCCGGCGCCACCTCTCGGCCCGGGAGCGAGGGATGTGCTCATCCTGCTGCCATGGACATTGCATCTACAGCCATGGGCATGTGCATCTACACCCATGGGCATCTGCATCCCACTGCCTTGGGCATCTCCATCCCACTGCCATGGACATGTGCAACCCACATCCATGGGCATCTGCATCCCACCGCCATGGACACCTGCATCCCACACCCATGGGTGCACCCATGGTGCATCTACACCCATGGACATCTCCATCCCACCTCCATGGGCATCTCCATCCCACTGCTATGGACATCTCCATCCTGCTGCCATGGGCATCTGTCTCCTGCCTCCATGAGCATTCCAATCTTACCATCACAGGCATTTCCATCCTAGCACCTTGGGAATCTCCCTCCCACTGCCTTCAGCATCTTCATCCCACTGCCTTGGGCCATCCTGCCACCATGGGCATCTCCATCCCTCCACCATCAACATCCCAGTCCCACCACCCTCGGCATCCCAGTCCCACCACCCTGGACATCCCAGTCCCACCACCCTGGACATCCCAGTCCCACTGCTGGGAACATCCCACCATCCCACGGATGCTTCCCACCTCCCTCCTCCAGGCGGTTTTCCCGGCGGGTTCAGGCTCGGGGTAGGATAACAACACCTAAGGTCTGCAAAGCATTACCGGAGGATCCTGTCAGCTCCATGAGCTCATCGGGGGAGCAGCCAGACACATTTGTTACCGGGAGAAATTCCCTCTGCCCTGACCCGCTCCGAACCTGCTCCGTCTTTATTGGTATCTCTCAGCACCTTCCACATTCATTCGAAATCGCTGCCTAATTCCTCTCCTTGACCACCTTCTCCCTGCATCCTCAGCAGCTGCTGTAGGACCTGGCATGTCAGGGAGAGAGGGAATTTTTTTCCCTAAACAGTCTGTTCTCTCTTGATTCCACAGCATTAGGAAATAACAGTTGTTTCCAAGGATATTTGTTCTCCTTGTCATCTCCATCCCACCCCCACATGGAGATTTTGGTTAAAATGAAGATTTACTGGGTCTTTCTTGTTTCTTTGTAGGGAAATACCTGATGAAAGCTGAGGCCAGGCTGCCATAGGAAACCAGGAAGGTCTTGGCACAGCAAGACTCTGTCTGGCAGTGCTGGGATATGGGCAGAGCTGTTTTCCTGGGAAAACTTAGCAAAATCCCTCTGGTGCAGAAACCCCAAAAGACACCCAAGTTGGATCTCTTGCTGCCACCAAATCCGTGAGCTTGTGGAGCTTCCCCTGCCCTCTGTGGGGATCTCCCTCTGGATGCTCTGTGGACTCCCCATTGACTTCAGGAGAGGATGACTCGTGATTCCCTATAGACACTGGGAAAGGAATAAAAATAGGGATTCCTCCAAATGTTTGAAAATAAAGGAGGTGCTTGAAGATCTTGGACTGCAGTGATGGCCAGATATGGAAGAAGGATGCAAAACTCACTGAGTGATGTGGAACTATGGAGAAAAATAACAGGAAAGCAAAAATATGGAAAAACTTGTCAAGCTGTGGTGAAACAGGGAAACTTCTCACTTTACCCCCAGGTGTTATCCCTAAGAAACCTGCCCAGGTCTGTGGTTCACAACTGATAGGGAAAAATGCCATTTCCATCCCTGGAGTGCAGGAAACAGTCAGACAAAAACAGACACCAGCAAGTGCTCAGAGATACAAGAAATCATGAAGGAAGTTTAGGGAATGTATTCCTTCCTCAGATTTTGAGTCACCCCTGTCTTTTTGGAAATTTCTTTTCTTCCTTACCCTTTTTCCTTCCTTCCTTCATTCCTGCCTTCTGCATTTTTCTTTTCCAATTTTAATGAGGACTGGCCAAAAGGAGGGAAGGGACAGGGGCTGGTGGGGATGCTGAGGTGAATTTTCTAATGGATTTAGCTGGTGGGAATGGAAAGGACACCTTGGAGGATCCCTCAATGGCAATTTAATAGGAATTCCAAAAGTCAATTAAAGCATTTTCCAGCTCTTTCACCCGTGACTCTCTGAAATGCTTTTCTGAACTCAGGGTGCTCGAGATTGCCTTTCATGGCAGGAAAAAACTAAATCCAGGGAGAGCCTCTGGAAATCCATCTGTGCTGTGCTCACTGATACAATGTGCATTTTGGGATCAGGATCCAGCCCCTCACCTGCCACCTGGGGCCTTGGCAAAACAACCAAATAAATAAAATCCACAGAAAATAACAATAAAGACCAAAGGAGAAACTCTCAAACCCTGGGACCTAAGGGATGGGATTCATTTCAGCAGAACTCGAGGTGTTGGTGTGTCCTGGAGGATGCACAAGGAGGGGAAGGAGAAGCTGGCTCATGGCTCTTCAGCTTCTCCAATCTGCCAGTAAATCAACTTCCAACCAGACTTTGGGATCTCTCAGAGCTTGTGGAGGGATGTGGGGAAAAGGTTTTGGGATCAGGAGCTGAGCCTTCAGCAGTTTCACCCTCACGAGGGAGGCTGTGATCCCTCAGTCTGTGCAAAATTTCATCTGCTCCATGGCCTGGTTGGATAAATTATGGAGCTCTCAAAACTGGGACTGGGATGAGTCAATTCCCCAAAATACCTGCTGGGTTTGGGGTTTTGAGGACTTAGGCTTTCCTCTTTGGGCTGGGAAATGAGCCATGAACACCCCCATGTGTATGCACACCAGGAATTCATTAATATACATATATATATGTGTGTGTATATATATCTATATCACATCTGTGTGTGCAATTCCTGGTTCCTGGAACTGCACCTGAAGAGAGATCCTACTCATCACCATCCTCAGAAACAGTTCACCTCTTCCCAGGAGAGCCACAGATGGATGCAGGAGCAGCCTGCGATGGTGCAGCAGGGCAGCAAGGACACATCCCGATGGGCCAGGAGATCAAAGCTGCCTCCTGAGATCCTAAACAGATCCACTGGTGTGGAAAATCCACCTGTGTAGGACCATTCCTGCCCTGCTGCACTGAGCAGCCTCACAGAGCACCCCAAGCGTGGCTCCCCTGCCCTGGTGTTCTCCACGTGCCTCTGGATTTCAAAGGGAGGTTATGACTTTACAAGCATTAGTTTAATCCACATCTGACCTCCAGATAGGAATCAGCAGGCTCTGGAATACAAAGAATTACAGTTCTCCTGGGATTTTAGCTCTTTTTTAATAGAAAATCCTTGCCAAAATGATTCTCTGGCAGGGAGTGAACCCCTGTGCAAAACACATGTTTGGTGTGAAAGGGTTTTTGGCAACTCAGGGTGGATTTGGAAGCCTGTGCTCTCCTTCATTCTTTCCTCTCGGAAAGAGGAACAGGTCCAAGCCCGAGCCCTGGAGCAGCTGCCTTAGGAGTTCCAGCAGGGAGTGTTTTTGACAGGGAGAAGCCATCTGGGTTAAGCAATCCAGAGAGCTGCCGACAGGAGTGAAGGGAAAAGGGCTGGGAGCAGGGACCTGGGCTGGTGTAAAGTGACACCTGTGGTCAGTGTGAGACCCTGCAGGGCTGAGCCAGGTCCCAGGAGACCTCACAGCTATCCACGAAGAACAGAAGGTAATCAACAGGCTGGAGAAAGCTGGGAAGTGGAGAAAGCATCTCAGCAGGGATAAAGCCCAGGTTAAACGCAAAAGGCAAGGGTTCATTTGAGGATGCTCCTAAAAGGAATGTGTTGTGTTTTGGATTCCCAAACCTGCAGGATTTTGCAAGATGGGATTGAGTAACACCACGTTTTTTGGGGATTTTGTGTTATCTTGTCATGGAGCTCAAGGTCTGAGCCCAGGAACGCTCTCTGGCCAGCAGCTCGTGCTTTGCTGAGGTCAGGGGTGCTAGGATCCCCAGGATCTCAGCCGTGCAGCGCCCAAGGATCCTCCTCGATACAGAGGAAACAGCAAAAAAACCCCAAAAACAACAGAATTAATCAGAAGATAAATGAGTGTTCTGCCTGGAACCAGCTGCAGACACAGCCCTGGGTTCCAAAGTCAGCACTTTCCCCCAGACTTCACTTCAGGCTATTTTTATTTTGCGATGGCACAAATCGACCCTGTTGTTTTTTCCTGGTCACGAAGACGACGTGTGTGGATGGGGTCAGGTCCAAAACGTGAGCGAAAGAAATTGTGGAAGGAAAAAAGGCCTTGAAGAGGAGAGGAGCTGGGGAGCTGAGCTCAGCACTGACCTGGAGCACGTAGCTCGCCCTTCCTTCGCCTGATTTAGACCCAGCGTAGGTGGATTTGGGGGAATATTTGGATCCCTAATTAAGAGTAATGATGTGAAAGGAAGTGCAGGCATAGTGAAAATGGATCAGAAAAGAATTAATTCATTAATAGGGGTGTTCACAGCACAGACTTGATGCTATTTTAGTTCCTCCTTGGGCTGGAGCAGCGCCAGGATAACTCAATGGGATGTGCTGGGCAGGGAGCAGACGGTCCCAGTGCACCTCCAGTGCTGATGTCACTGCGCCGGTGACATTCTCAGGTCATTCTTCCATGCGGATTCAGTTCAACCTCCTGTCCTCAGACCCTCCAGCAAGCACTGGTAGCACAAAAGTCAATTTCCTACAGAAAATCCTGGCTCAAAGAGGGGGGAAAGCCCAATCTTGGGACAATTCATCGGTCACAAGTTGGGGTGCATTGGCAGGGTGCCGGTGGATCTGGGCAGGAATAAATCCCAGAGAATCGCTGCTTCTGAAGCAATTCTTTATTTGCTGGCTGCTCCTCACTGAGCTGAGCTCAGAGCACAGACAGTCCTGCAGGACTCTGGGGGTTTCCAGCCTGAGCATTTCCATGTAATCAGCTTTGGCATCTCTGATGGGTTTTTTTCCTTTTGGCTTCTCCTTTGGGCTCCGACAGAACAGGGTCAGCCCAGCCTTGGAGCAGAGGGACGCAGACACCCCTCACTTTAATGCACAGAATTATATCAACAGCGGCCAGAGGTCACATCCTGCTGTCTTCTGGAGGATAATTCCAGCCGCTCTCCATTTCCCTGGATCCGCACAGACCTGGCTCGCCCCGTCCCCTGCAGCAGCGAGGCTGCACGGAGCAACATCTTGGATTAGTTACGAGCTCTTCAGATGAGCTCCAACTCATATTTCATCTGCTTCCCCCAGCCCGGAGATCCGAGCCTGTCCCCCTCACTGGAGGCTGCAGCCCCCACATGTTTTATTCATTATCTGTGCTCTGCTCCTCACCAAGCACCTGCAATGCATTTCGGCTCGGCTGGATCGACAGGGCTTCCTTAGGCCTGACACTTTCTCCCTGCCTCCGATGATGGAGCTGCATTTTATCTCTGCACTTCCAGCCTGGAAAACTGCCTGGAGATCAGCACCTTGGAAGAAGGCAGGCTCCCCAAAGCTCGGGAGTGAGGTGGGGAGAAAGGGATTGAGGAGATTACACAGCCCCGATCTTGCGAGCTGAGGGACAGGAGTTATTTTAGCCTTGGAGGATCCAGAGGAAAGCAGAGTCTTGCTTTCCATGGGAATGGAGCTTTTCCACAGCCTCGTACAGGAACTCCACAGCCTCTCCATTATCTTGATTTGACCAGTAGTTGATATCAGAGCAGAGGTTCAAAGTTCCTCGCCCTCTGCTGCCCCAGACTTTCCTTCTTCCCGACTCTCCTCTCCTGGCCAATGAATATTTATTGGATGCAGAAGAGGCAGGGAAGCTGTTTTCCATGCAAAGCTCAGCAGCTCAGCCTTGGAAATAAGGGAGGAATAAGTCCCTCCTTGCTCTGAGTCAGGCACAGCTGAGCTGGGAGTGTTATTTGCCAAGCTTTACTAATTGAGAAAATTATTTGGGAATGATGTCTAGTGCCAGGACATCTTGGGAAGCCTGAGATCCTTGGACCACGAGTGCCTAAAATGGCCCACAGGCATCACACTGTGGTTTTTGGCCATTTTTGCCCCCCCAGTAGCTCACTTAGACCCCACATCTGTCCCACCAGCCTTCCCTGGGGCCTGAATTGCTGCCAGTGATTCCCAAATTCTCCTCCAGCCTCGGGGTTTTATTCCTTTCCATGATCACATTTAATGCTGTGCTGCTCCTTCCTTGCTGTCCCTGTGCCCCAGGAGCCTTCCTGACATTGTTTTCCCTTTTATTATCCCCACACAAACACATCTTTTCTCCAAGTCTTCCATCTCTTCCCGAGATCCCCGATACGTGCCCCGAAAATGCCGGTGAAATATTCATGAGGAAAGGCTGATCTGGGATCACGGAGATGCCACCAACGAGATGTCTTGCAATGTAATTAAAAGATAGTGCCAAGAATGTTGTGAGGAGCTCTTTAAAAGGGGCCTGGGAGATGCAAATTCTGATTTCCAAAGCTCTTTCCATTTAAGGGGACAGCAGCTCCTTGTTAAACAGCAGGAAAAGGTGGCCTCGGGAGAGAACAGTCAGTGGCAAAGCAGAACCGGGGATTTATTCAGTGCTAACACAGAAGTGAACTTGGGTATATTAAAATGTCACCTTTTTTTGGAGGTAAAAGCTGAATTAATCCCAAGAATTACAATATTCCACAGGCAAAGACTTTATCTTGGCAGCAGGACTGAGGGATGCAGGAGGTTCTCCCCCCAGCTCAGGATCTTCCATGGATTTTTCATGAAGGACCATTTCCTTCTCCATTTTCAGCACCCTGTGGTGACTTTTACAAGCGGTTCCTGCTCCTTGCTGGGGAGAGGTTATGGGTGGAAGGGGAGAAAACTCTGGAATATTCTCTTTGAATATCAGTCCCATCAGTTATTCATCATCTGGGCACAACCAGCTCTGGAGACAAGCTGACACAAAATCCCATTTCCTGTGCCCTTTCCAGGCAGGAAAGGGTCATTCCAGGGAAAAAAGCTCCACTTTGGCATTGTCCAGAAGTGCCTCAATGTCTTCCCTAAGGCTGCCAGGAAAAATCACTGGTGATCTGTTGGCTGAGGAAAGTGAGATAGTGATTTATCCATGGTAGGGATTTGTCCATGGCAAGGATTTGTCCATGGCAGGGATTTATCCATGGCAAGGATTTATCCATGGTAAGGATTTATCCATGGCAAGGATTTGTCCATGGTAAGGATTTATCCATGGCAAGGATTTGTCCATGGCAGGGATTTATGCATGGCAAGGATTTATCCATGGCAGGGTTTTATCCATGGCAGGGATTTTTCTGTGCCCTGGCACAGAGGGATAATGAAAACCAGAAGCTTTTGCTCTCCACTTTGGTCAACCACCATCCCAAATTCCAACTTAACGGGCAGAGACAGGCATGGGACGAGCTGATCCTACCCCATTTCCATTTGGGATGGCACAGCGCAGCTTTTGATGGGAATAGGTGAATTTTCAAGGAGGAGAGGAATGGGAAGAGCCCATTGGAGCTCTTTCACAAGCTTTCAAGCTTTCAAGGAGCTTTCAAGGAGCTTTCAGGAGCTCCTTTCACACCTTCCCCCGTTGGGAACATACCTGTGCACACGCGGCATTCCCATGGTGCAGCATTGCCATGGGGCAGCGTTCCCATGGGGCGGCATTGCCATGGTGCGCCATTCCCATGGTGTGGTACTCCCATAGGGCAGCATTCCCATGGGGTGCCATTCCCATGGTGTGGTACTCCCATGGGGCAGCATTCCCATGGGGTGCCATTCCCATGGTGTGGTACTCCCATGGGGCAGCATTCCCATGGGGTGCCATTCCCATGGTGCGTCATTACCATGGTGCAGCATTCCCATGGTGTGGCATTCCCGTGGGGTGGCATTCCCATGGGGCAGCATTGCCATGGTGTTGCATTGCCATGGTGTGGCATTCCCGTGGTGTGGTATTCCCATGGTGTGGCATTCCCATCAGCATTCCCATGGGGTGCCATTCCCATGGGGCGGCATTACCATGGTGCAGCATTCCCATGGTGTGGCATTCCCATGGGGCAGCATTGCCATGGTGTTGCATTGCCATGGTGTGGCATTCCCGTGGGGTGGTATTCCCATGGTGTGGCATTCCCATCAGCATTCCCACGGGGTGGCATTCCATGGGGCGCCATTCCCATGGCGCGCCATTCCCGCGGTGCGGCTCCAGCGGTGTTTTCCAGCCTCAGTGGTCTCCTGCTCAGGCGCTCCCCGAGGGCAGGGCTCCATTCCTTCGAGCCCCAGCTCCTCCCAGCCCTTCCCGCCCCATCCCTGGCGCTGCTTCCCGGCCCTTTCCTGCCATTGTGCGGCTGTCCCTCGTCCGATGGGACCTGTGCCCCAAAAGGCCTTTTCCACTCCTGTCCCCGCACTGTTCTCCGAGGGCAGGACGAGATCCTGGGAGCTGCCAGGGTCCTGGGGCTGGGTAAAGAGTTCCTGCCGCTCCTGCAGCACCCCGGCACCGACACCGTGGGGTTTGCTTTTCCAATTCAATGCCAGGGTTGGGAGGGACTTTTTTCTTTAGGGTTTTTTTTTTGCCTCTCTTTCTTTTTGTCTCACTATTTATTTTATTTTATTCTGTTTTTCCTTTTTTGTTCTTCCTATTTTTCCCAATTTTTTCTATGTTTTCTCTATTTATCTGTTCTGGTTTTTTCTAATTTTTCTAATTCTTTTCTTTCTGTTTTTCTATTTTCTTCTTTTGCCCCCTCTTTTCCTTCCTATTTTTCTACTTTTATTTTTTTTATTTTTATTTATTTTCCTTTATTTTTTTCCTTTCAATTTTCTTTCCACTTTTATATTTATTTTTCTGTTGTTTTTTCTTTTCTGTTTTTTTTTCCTGTTCTTCCTATTTCTAAAAATTCTTTCTGTTTTTTCTATCCTTTCCTTTTTTCCCAGTTTTTTTCTTTCTATTTTGATTTCTAGTTTTCCTGTCTATTCTTCCATTCTACTTTTCCCTTTCTATTTCCTCTTTCTTTTTCCTCCTTCTTCTTCTCCTTTAATAGTTTTTCTTTTTTTTATATTCTTCCCTTCCAGTATTTTGATTTCTATCTAACTATTCTATTTGTTTTCTTTTTCCTTTCTTTTTTTTCCCCATGTTATCTTTTTTTTTTTTAATCCTTCTGTGTTTTTTTCCCTTCCTACTTTCTCCCCCCCCCCAATTTTTCCCCTATTAAAAGTGATCCTGCTCTTCACAGGCCCCCTGGGAACCCTTTGCCCTGCAGAGCCTTTGATGGGGACGCTGCCGTGGGTTTATGGTGACTTGGAAAGGGAATTTTACATCCATTAGGATTTTCTTCTGGAAAACACTCCCCCAAAGGGCTGAGAACTCACTGTGGCTTGATAGGGAAACAGAGTTTTGTTTTCCAAGGCTTTGGGATCACACAGGCAGAGGGATGAAGATGAAGTTTATTTATGGGGTTGTTTCCCACTGGCGTTGGATGGGATGATGGAATGGCATTTCCAGAGATATATAAATTTTAAAAAAATGCCTTTTCACCCTAAAAACAGGAGACAGGTAAGGTTTGGGTTTTCCCTGTTCCTCCTGAGATGGATCTGCTGTGCCACACCACAATCCAGGAAGCTGGGAATTCCCTCAAAGATCATGGAAAACAACCCCCGCACCCAAACCTGTCCATCCCAGGACTCCCAGAATCCATCTTACAACCACTTCTTCCTCCGTCTGTGTGCGCAGGGAGTGGTGCTGGGAAGTTTTCATTCCCAAAGCCTTGGATTTGGGCGTGGGGCAGAAAAATGTCCCAATGCCAAGGGTCTGGAATGGCAAGGGCTGGATCTGCCCCCAGGGTCACCTGGGAAGGGATGAGCATTGCTGGTCCTCGAGCGAAGGGATCGGGGCTGGCCCTCCCACTCCACCCCAAACCTCTCCCAAAATCCCTGGATGACAAAGGGAGGAGTTTGAGCTTGGAAAGTTAAATGAGGATGAGAAAACACTTCTCTGTTATATTCTCATGGAGCTGATGAGCCAAAATCTCCTTTTCTTCCCCATTTCTCACCTCACCAGCCACTCATCCTCATGGACAGCAAAGCCTCTCCAGCCTCATCCTGCCTCTCCATTTGGGCACATCCCAAATCCCTCAGCCAAGGCCTGAGAGCCCTCCGTGGGTCCTGCTGATCTCCACAGGGGACTTGGAGCATCCCCACCTCTGGGGATAATTAATCCCCAAAAAAGCCTTGAGGAAATACTTGGATGCGTTGCTCTTCCAAGGGCCTCCATGGAATAAACCCAGCTCGGAATTACAGCTCCAGCCCCACGGGAAAGCCCAGCATTTATTGCAGCTTTGCACTGGGGAAGGGGAAAATTATCAAACACAAACTTGCTTTTTGTGGAGCAAAGGGTCTTTTTTTCCTTTGGAAAATCACCAATGTCCTTTGGAATCACCAAACTGCTTCCGGTGGAGTTGATTTCAGGGCTGCTCTTGCCATGCATGGTGTGTGGTGAGCAGGGTATGGAGAGCATTTTCCCCAAGAAACTCCAAATTCTCCTTGCCCTTCTTCCCAAAAATGGAGAAATTTTGCCTTCTCCAGTACCTGTCCAAATCCCTGGGAATTTTTCAGCCAGGGAAATCCCCTTTCTCACAAGACAAAGCATCCAACCTCCCACTCTGGCTGCTGCATTAACCCCAATTCCCAATGAAGCCATCTCTCCCCCAGCCCCTGGGTAAATCCCAACATCCAACACTCCCTGGAGCACTTCCAGGGCTGGACAGCCCTCCCCAGGTTAATTTTTCCGAGGGGTAAGCTGATATTCCTGCGTAAAACGCACATCTGCAGGGAAAATGCCATGGAGTGTGGGTGAGTTATGGTCCCAGAGCATGGATCACTTGAGCCTTAATGCTACAAGCACCTTCAGGTTTTCCTGACTGAAGTTGCTGCTAATTGCTTCCATATGATGCCTTTCCCTTTATTTCTTTATTTATCCCTATCCCTCCATTGTTTGTCCTGCCGTGTTCTGTGCTGGGAAAAAAGAACAAAAAAACAAAAAAAAACCCAAAAAAACAAAAAAAAAAAAAAACACCAAAAAAAAAAAACCCAAACAAAAAAACCCCCAAAAAACAATAAACAAACCCAGGGAAATTAGTTTATTTCCTAATAATTGCTGACATTATTTAATAATAATTTTGTTTGGGTCAGAGTTAAGGCCCGTTCATGGATGGGTTTTTGTGTGGGGTTGTTCTCACGTGGAAAGGGGTTGCTCTCAACCCTAAGCCAAGGGAAATACAGAAAATTCCATAGAATCCTGGAATGGTTTGCATTGGAAGGAACCTCATAAACCATCTTGTTCCAGCCTAACTTCAGGGACACCTCCCACTGTCCCAGGTTGCTCCAAGCCCTGTCCAACCTGGCCTTGGACACTGCCAGGGATCCAGGGGCAGCCACAGCTTCTCTGGGCACCTGTGCCAGGGCCTGCCCACCCTCACAGGGAACAATTCCTTCCCAATATCCCATCTGTCCCTGCCCTCTGGCACTGGGACGCCATTCCCTGTGTCCTGTCCTCCATCCCTTGTCTCCAGTTCGTCTCCAGCTCTCCTGGAGCCCTTTAGGCGCTGCCAGGGGCTCTGAGGTCTCCCTGGAGCCTTCTCCTCTCCAGGTGAGCACCCCCAGCTCTCCCAACCTGGCTCCAGAGCAGAGGGGCTCCAGCCCTGGAGCAGCTCCATGGCCTCTCTGGACTCTCTCCAGCAGCTCCAGGTCCTGCTGAGGTTGGAGGCAGCTCTGCCGCTGGGCTTTCACCTGAGCAGAGTTGGGGGACAAATTCAGGAGTTTTCCCCCACAAATCCATGGGCTGAAGTCCCACATTCCTGCCCAGCTCCATTTCTTTGGCAGAACTTTTCTTTAGCCTCTTTTTGGGCCTCCCAGCTGCGTTTTCCCTCACACTTGGCTCTTTCCCCCAAGGTAATTCTGTGTCTCCACCTGCCTCTGCAGCCCCACCTGGGCTCTTCCTGCCTCCAGGAGCCCGCTGTGGACCGGGGCTACTGTTAGCAGGGAAAAACCCCCCAGTGAGAGGGGGAAAAAGGACTTTGGAGGAGTAGAGCTTGTGGATCATATGAAGAAAGAGGAATACAGATCCCTGGAGTGTTTGTAGATGCTTCTAATCCACAAAGTTATCTCCAAACCCTGAACGATTCCCACACGGATAGCAGCAGGACCAGGGTACCAGGCACTGGCATTTCCCCCCTCAACATCCAAATCTGATTCATTGTGGCATCAGATCTGAGTAAAATCTCTGGGAAATCAAAGCTGACATCTCGGCCTGCACCTTGGCACCCTAAAACCATCTGAACCCAAGCCCCACCAAAGAGACACTTTCGCACCCAGGGTTTCCCACTCCAGCTCTGTGTCCCAGCAGAGCTTTGATTCCACCTTTCTGTCCTTCCAAACAGCAGGATACAAATGAAACTTCCCAAAACAACCCTTTTTGAAGGGCCTTTTCTTTCCTGGGCATGCAGGAGAGTGAAGCTGTGCCGCTCCTTGCGCATTCTCCTGCAGAGGTGGAGGTACCTCTGAGCTGGGGGTGGCTCTTGGGAAATCCACGCACTACCGAGCTGTAAAATGGGGATATCACGTTGCAAATAAGAAAAAAAAAAAGTGTATTTTTTTTTTGCAAATGGGGCCTCGTTAAGGCTCCTGGAGAGGTCTGAGTTCAAACCCCTAGCACAGCTCTGGGGGGAGGCACAGGGCAGAGCAGAACCTTGAAATAAAGCAGGAGGTGCTGGGAGAGAGATCTCGGATTTCCAGGGTTTTTCACAGCCAGGGCTCGGGGCTTTCCAGCAGAGCCCCAAAGCAGCCAAATTAATCAGGCTAATGAAGAACCCCCGGCTGCTGGCGGCCTTGGCTGTGCATCACCCCTTAATTAGGGCTAAATCCCTGACTGTGGTCATGCCGAGGTGCAGCTCCTCTGGCTGGAACATGATTAACCTCAGGACTGGTACGGGAGAGAACAAAACCCAGCGCAGAGGATGGGATGAGGGAGGTCTGGCTCCTGATGGGGTTCAGCTCAGGTCAGGCTGTGCTGGGGACTGGGCTGGGGCTGATATTTGTCCACTCCAAGCAGAGCCAGGACAGGTAAAAGCTTTTGGCTCTGGGCACGGAGGAGATGCCCAGGGAAATTGTGATCACAAACATCTGCAGGTGAGGACTGAAAATAAACCTGGGGGTCAACAGCAAAAGGGGAAGATTGATCCCGAACCAGGCAAAATCAGGATGAATTCGTTGATTCTGAGCCCTTGCTGTGTCAAAGTGCTTTCCCCTGGCTGGGAGGGTGACTGCATATCAAATGGAAATGCTGAGTTTTGGAGGGCAAAGTTGGGATGGGAACTGCAAAAGGCATTTGGGCACTGAGGCAGGGAATTTGTTATGGTTTGACAGAAACCAAAGCCATTCCATCGTGAAATGTGTTTGGCCAGCAGGGCTGGATTTTCATCCCCCTGTGCCTGTGTCACTGTGAGCTGCAGTTCTGTCCCAGAGGATGGCTCAGGGGGATGTCCCTACATGGGAATATGCCTCAGATTATATTTATATATATAATTATATATATAAATATATATTTATTATATATAATATATATAAATTTTTATATATAACATTTATATAGATATAATTTTATAAATTTATACATTTTATAATTTTAAATATATTTTTATATAACTGTGCCCTCATCACTATGCAAAATACTCACATTTCAAGGCAGGAAAGACACACATAAAGAGTGAATCCTTTTCTCTGGAGGGATCTTGATTTGACCCAAGGGAAGGAGTCACCTGAACCCAAACTCTCCTCCTGATGCTCCCTGTCTGACCCAAGAGTGGACTGGGAGCAGCTGCATCACCGAGCTCCTCCTCTCCTCCATGGAGGCTGAGGAGAGCTGCCCTTGCTTTAGACCAGGCTCATCTGCTGGCCTAACCATCGAACGCTGCATTGCAGGAATTAATTGGACTCAGTAATTAGCCAGGAGGAAGTTTACCCTGACCAGTCAACCTCAGCAGAGAGAGAATTCATTAAACATCCTTGGTTTGCCAAGCACAAGGCTGATTTTGCAAGTCAAAGAAGATTTTCGTTTTTAATTGCATTTTCTTTAGTGGTTTTGCCAGGAAAAAAATCCGTGTGTGTCCTTTCCAGCAGACAGGCACTCGGCCTTCCCAGATTTTGCTTCTTGGCTTTAAATCCAAGAGATTTATTGATTCCCATGTGACACAATGACATCCAAAGTGAGGAATGGGGAAGCTGGGGCTGATCCTGAGCACTGCTGCCCACCGGGGCTTGCAGGGAAAGGCAAAGCAGAGAGCAGGAAGTTGGATTGTTTTGGCTTTCTCCTTGTTCTTCACATGGGTTCCAGATCCCTTTCCAAGGAAAGCAGGCACAGGGGACTGGGACCAGGTGACTGCAAGGCCTGAGCTTCCATTTCCCAGCACGAGTCAGCAGTGTCCTGTTCTGGGTGCTGCTTGTTCACCTGCCCCATCCCAAACCTTCTCCTGGAGCTGCCTCATCCCAAACCTTCCCCCAGGGGCTACTTTATCCCAAACCTTCTCCTGGGGCTGCCTCATCCCAAACCTTCTCCCAGCATTTGCCTCATCCCAAACCTTCTCCCGGGGCTGCCTCATCCCAAACCTTCTCCCAGGAGCTTTGGATTGGGAGGGACCTTAAAGCCCATCCCATTCCACCTATGCCACAGGCAGGGTTACCTTCCACTAGACCAGGCTGCTCCAAATCCCATCCAGCCTGGCCTTCAACACTTCCATGGAGTTCCATTCCACATCCCAGGTGCTGGCTCTGGGTCTGTGCCCTCTTGTCCTGCTCTGCATCCTGGTTATTCCCAGGCTGCTCTGCCTCAATTCCCAGAGAAGATGAATAAAGCAAACCCCTCCATCATCATCCTCACGGAGCCGAGGGGCTGCAGACACCAACGCCGATGTTCTGCCAGGAAATTCCTCTGGCTCCAGGGGTGGCCTCTGTGCCAGGAGCTGCAGGGCTGCAGCCTCAGGGCTGCCCTGTCCCTCGCAGGGATTTTCTCCATCCAGGAGCTGCTGGAAATTCAGATCCTTGGAGTGGCTGATGGCAACCAGATGGTGAAAAACCTTCTTCACAGGTGACTTGGACCTGCCTGGCATGGTGGGTTCATCAGGTGGGTCTGTCAGGCTTCCAGGATTCCTTCTTTTCCTCCTGGGTACCTCACTCACTGCTGCTTTGTGCCTCTAGTTCCCCCTCCAGGAATAAACCCAACCAGAGACTGGGAAAAATTCATTCCATGTTCCATTACTCCAGTCTGCTGCATTTCTTCTCCAGATCAGTTTTCCTGGCTGGGTCTAAAGCTGGTGGTGGCTCCCTCAGGGGTGGTTTTCCAACAGGGAGCAAAAGTTACCTTGAAAATCCCAAACATCCCAGGTTCTCATGGACGGGCAGGAGGCAGAAATTGAGGGGATCTGGAGGCTTGGCCTCAGGACTGCCATTAAATCCTGTCCTTGGGGGGCTGACCTCAGTGCAGGGGCTGTTTTCCAGCCCCTCAGCCCTTTTGGGAAGCACCATGGGATAAACAATGTGCTGCTGGCAGGAGGTCAGGTCAGGTCACCCTGCAGGACCTTTGGGGATGTGTTTCCCAGAGTTAGCATGAGGAGCCCGTGCCACCCTCAGTGTGGGATTTACCCAAGCATGGGAGACTTTGGAGTACATCCAGGGATTCTGGGAGCTTGAGGTCACACAGGGAACCTCAATATCCAGGGGCTAAAACAAGCCCAAAGGTGTCTCCTTTGGGTGATGAGCCTCATCTTTGGGGTCATCACTCCTTCAGCCAGATGCTAAGAGAGTCTTCTTGTAAACACCTCAAAATGCAATTTTTTTCTCCATTCCTGGAGGAAAAACCAGCTGAATATTCCCATTTTATTGTATTTTCACAGGGGGACGGACAAGTGTCAGAGCTGCAGGCAAGGCCCTGGCTGGGAGCACAAGGTTTGGATTTCTCATAGCAGAAAACAACACCAAATCTCTCAGTTGATCCCAGCAGGGTAAAAACCAAATTCTTCTATGTCCTTAAGGCTCTTCCCTTTTGTTTTTTTCCTTGGAAAAATAAAAGAGATGCATCAGTGCCCAAGGCAAGCCCGGAGCCCTCCAGCCCTGGAGCAGTGAGAGCTCAGCCGTGTCCTGAGGAGCCCCAAATGGGATTTATTTCCTAATGGATTTCTAATGCCAGCTGTTATCCAGGCAGTGCCTCTGAACACCTTCAGCCTCCCCACCCTACACCCATGGGGTTATTTCCCTCAAAATCCCATTACCTGCAATTCCCAAGCCTTCTTTCCCAGACGGAGAAACTGAGGCGCTGAGCTTGAGCTGTTTCCAGGCTGATACAGAGGTCTGTCCCCTGATGGGATTGCTTGAGTTTTCCTAATGAGGATGTGCATTCATTTAGGGATTTTATATTTGGGTAGGATGGCAAATGCTCCTCTGCCCTCATCCAGGTGCCGTGGGAGAGGCAGCACAGGTCTCAGCATCAGCATCCCACAGGCTGCACCATCCCGGGGCTTCAGGAATGTTCTCCTGGGAGAAAACAGCTCCCACCCGCTCATGGGGATGCTGGGAAGTCTCCATTTTCTGACCCAGAAATCAAATAAAATCAGCAAGTGATGTCCTGGAAAATACCCATGACCCAGCTTGCTCTGGGACAAGGGTGAGATGGAATTCCTGCCTTGGAATGTCTTCACTGGAGTATGTGCCTTGGAATAGCTGCCATTATTTGATGGGATTGAGTCTGCTTAGAGAGGGATGGGCATATGTGACATGGCAATGAGGGAAAGCCTTGGAACATTTCATTCCCTGTACTGCAAGCGTTGTCCAAGGGGGATGGGCCTTTAAAACCTGGGAACCCAGAAACCTGCCCTGTGCCACAGGGCAATGAAAAAGAGCTGGAATCCATGAAAAATCTCCAAATAAACAAACAAAAACTTGGCCAGATCATCGCCCAGGATAAAAAAATTATGATATTAAATCATTTGCTGAGTGTGGCTGTGTTGTACCAGATCCCAAATATGGGTTTGGCATTAAGGGTTTTCCCAAGGGAATTTGGATGGATATTTTATTCCCTTTACAGTGAAACACTCAGCTGGGATGGCTTATCTTGGCTTATTGCGATTGTTGGAGGCCAGAGGTTTTAGGATCTTGGAGCAGCTCATCCCCCTGGATTCATCTCATCCCCAAACCCCACGCATTAAAACCCCACGACCCAATTTCCATTTCCAGAGTCTCAAGGGATGGAAAAAAGAGGAGAAAAACAAGGGTTTGGCTCTTGCAGCTCACTCCTGGTGTCTGCAAGGAGAGGGATTTGGGATGGAGAAGAGGGAATTGGGCTGAGGTTCTCCATCTGAAGGGCTGCACTGCCATCTCCAGGTCTGTCTGCACAGCCCAGGAACTGTGGCTGCAGCTCCAGCCTCATCCCCATCCCCTGCACTGTGGAATTATTCCAGCTGTGCTGACTGGATTTTAATGCTAGGAAAACCATTAAAATATTTTTATTGAACAATATTTTAACTAAAATCCCTCTTACCTTCTTTTCCCTGTAAGGATTTACTGCTGGGAAAATCTCCAGCCTGGGCATTTTGCTCCAGCACAGGTGTGGGTGCTCCCAGCCATGGTGGGATGCAGGGGTGCTCCATCAGACTGCTCCCAGCCCGTCCTGCATCCCCCAAATCCTCGGGGAAAGGATCCATTTCTAGGAAAATTGCTTTTTTTTTTCTGATTTTCCTTTCTTTCTGCAGATGGAAGGTCCTGGGGGGGCTGTGTATTCCTTCGCCTCTGGTGCCACCACCTTCAAATCCAGGTGTCCCCCCGTGTCACCCCTCCTGCTCCACTCCAGATGGGCACCTCTGCTCCAAAAGATCTGCACGTGGCCCCAAAAGCTGTGGAGCATCCAGGCACGGGCAGGGCTGCAGCATCCCGGGATACCCATGAGATGGCACTGAAGCCGCAGCCTTGGTGCCGGGAAAAAATCGGCTTTAGGGATTAGGTCCCAAAAATTTCCTGTACTAGAGTATCTGACACCGGGCTGGGGTTTCTCTTCTTCCCGGGGACCCAAGTGAGGCATGGATCAGCTCCTGAAGGGGAGGATGTTGGAAATCCCAGGAACTGAGGTGTTGGGATGCAGCAGGTCAGAGCTGTCAGAGAGCCCTTTGCACACTTGGTTTGTTCCCAACCTGTAGCCATAGAATAATGCAGGAGCCACCAGGCTCAGCCAGAAACCCCAAACTGCCCTAAAAAGGGGCTGAGTGCAGGGCAGGGGCTGGTGGGGTTTGGGCTGGACTGAAGTGCAGATGAGTGCTCATATCAGTGCCTCTTGTCCCATTCCAGGGCCTCTCTCTTCCCAGCACATGTCCAAGTATTTATTCCTGCCTGGCTCCACTCCCTGACCTCCTGCAGGGCTTTCCCTGCTGTGGACACAGCTGGGACCCCATGGATGTCCCAAAATGATGCCCAGCCCTGCTGGCACCGTGGAATCTCCTGAGCTTTTGGACTTGGTCACTGGGGCAGGATCTGGGATGGTGCCATGGCCCTATGGGTTGTGGTGAGAACATCCTGTCCCTCGGGGTGGCTTTGGGGGTTCACCTGCAAGATTCAGGCCCAGCTCTGAGGCAGATCCTTGGAGATGCAGAGGTTGGATCATCTCACCTGGTGCCAGGTGAGCACAGGCCATGGAGTGATGGGAAGGTCAGCACAGATGTCATGGGAGGGGGGCTTGGAAATCCATGGCTTGCAGATTCTTAAAAATACCCCATAACCTTCCCCAGGGTTCATTCTTGTCCTTTAAGCAGACTGCTGCAAGGCCATGGAGAGGTGACACGGATGTCCCAATGTCACAGCACGGTCCCCTTGGCTCTGCTCCACAGGTGCATCTGTGCTTCCCATGGCATCAAATCCCTGAATTTGGTTGGAAAGGACCTTCAAGCTCTTCCTGTTCCACCCCACAACAGGGACACCTCCCACTATCCCAGGGTGCTCCAAGCCCCATCCAGCCTGGCCTTGGACACTTCCAGGGGTGGGGCACCCACAGCTTCTCTGGATAAATGGTGCCAGAGCCTCCCCACCCTACACCCATGGGGTCAGTTCCCTCAAAACGCACCACAGGGAATTTTGGGAAGAGGTTTGGTACTCCGGGGGAATCCACTGGATATTGGGGCCTGGGTAGAGGAGGAGCTGTAAAAGGTATGAAAGAATAATGAAAGCACTGCAAAGAGTATGAAAGAACAGTGGAAGAACTGTAAAGAGTATGAAAGAACAATGAAGGAACTGTAAAAAGTATAAAAGAACAACGAAGGGACAGTTGCAAACCGCTGAAGCAGTAAGAAAATCCGCTGAAGTGACAAGAGAATGTGGAAGCAAGTAACAAAATTCTGGAATACTGTAGCAAGTAGTAGTTTTGCTTATGAACTACTTGCGAACAGCTTACAAACAATAGTTATCCAATCATTAGAGAAAATTATTCGTGTGAACAAAGCAGTGCAGCCAATCCTAAGTATGCATGATCATGGTACAATCATGTATACGGAACAAAGTATGTTATAAAATGTAAGCATTTATAGTAATAAATCAGCTATCAGAACATCACTCTGGTGTGCTCTAGTCCGTTCCTCGCTCGGATCCCGACAGCTGACCATGGCCTGAGTCCCACCCCAGCTCACATTTCCATGTTCCATCAGCTCTCCATCTCCAATCCAAAGGTCACTGCTCTTGGATCCTGGGAATGTGGCTGTTGGGAGAGGCTTTCCCCGGTGGTCAGGAGCACTTGGCACACAGATCCCCATGGAAGAGCCTGCCCCCAAAGCCGGGGATCCCTGCGTCCTTGCATTTCCTGCTCTGCGTTCCTGCAGACACTGCAGCAGTAATGGGATTAACGGACATTTTCCCACTGGAACTAAACAAATAATGGAAGAAAACCCCAATATTGGCACCGAACCACTCCTATTAGTGTCACATTCCCTGGAAATCCCCAGCAGGGAATACCCCAGCAGGAACTCCCCCCGGGGACAGGCCCTAGGAGACGCTGCCTGTGTGGAGCTCTGCTCTCCACACAACAGCTCCAAGGTTTCCCACTCGCTGCCATATTCCCGAGGGAAAACTAATGGAATTCTGTCCCGGCCCCTCCTCTGTGCCCCGTCTGCATCTCAATGCGAGGAACCTGAAATAAAGACATGAAATGCAAACACCAGCAAAGGAATTTTTTTCCCCCAAACTCTCCTTTCATCCCTGGGTTTGACTCCAGGAATTTTTCTGGGCTGTCTGTTCCATCTGGGGTATAAATACATAGAATAAATATATGTAAGAAATGCATATAATAAATACATAATAACACATTTCATAAATACATATAATAAATAAATATAATACAGATAATAAATGCATATACTATATAAAATAAATACCTATAATAAATGCAGTAAATTAATATAATGATGCATAAAATATATAATAAATGCACACAATAAGCACATAAAATATATAACAAATGCATATAATAAATATAATAAATACATGTAATAAATACATAGCAATACATATAATAAATGCATACAATAAACACATATAATACACATAAGACATATACTAAACATACAATAATATCTATAATAAATGCATGTAATAAATGCATCTAATACATATAACAAATAATAAAATACACATAATACACGCATATAATAAATACATGGAAATACATATAATAAATATATCAAGGAGATATTTGGGGCATAAATACATCCCAGTTTTCACTATATATACACACACTATATATATTTTATATATATTATATATAGAGAGAGATACATCCAGGCTGCTCCACAAGTGGAAACTCATCAAGCTCTATCTTGCAGATAATGATTTCTATTCTTATTTTTCTTTATCAAGCTCAGGGAAAACAATTAAAACTTCTCCCAAATAATAATGATAAAAAATTAAAAAACCCCAAACAACAAACCCTGCAAGAAATCTGAGCCCACATTTAATCTGCAGTCTTCAAAAGTTTCTTGGAAAGCTTAATTAAATGGGAATTCATCTGTGCATTGGCTCTGCCTTGTAAAGCCTGATAATGCCGGAGTCTTAATTAAAAAAACGAATGCAGCTTTTGGTTTTTATTCTGCCACTTCAAGGGGAAAAAGCGCCAGGCAGGGCTGTCAATAGAGCTGAGAGACGCCTCGGCCCCACATTGATTTTGTTGTGCTCAAACTCCCACTGTCAGTTCCGGGGATCAAATTAAAATTATTCCAAATTTATTTATTTTGTGGCTCTTAGTAGAGAGAGGAAGCAGCGCTGGAGGAGTTTAAGTGCTTGGAAAGGTTTCATCCCAAATATTTCATCCCAGAGCTGCGACCCTGAGGTGAGGACCTCCTGCGGTGAAGGATATTGGATCCTGCGCCTCCTGCCTCCATTTGGAGTTTCCCAATAACCTTCAAAAACAACTCCAGGGCAGGGATGGGCTCCTCCCCCTTCAAATCAGGGTTATTTTTATGGAAAATTGGAGAGTAACGTTTTCCTGACCCACTGGAGATGTTCCTGTTGGGCTGAGAGGGGCTGTTTCCTCTCCTGCCTCTCGGCAGCATTTCCCATCCCTTATCCCCAAATTTCACCAGCGCTGACGGAACCTGGAAATCACCCCAGGACTTCCTGCCCTGTTCCTCTCCAACACTTCAGCTTAGCCCTTTTCCCAACCCATTTTGAGGGCAACTTGCCAGAAAACCAGGAATAAAAGCCCACCCCAAGCCCGAGAAGCTTTTTCCAGAGGATGTCCTGGGAAAGAAGTCCTTGGGGTGATGTTCTGCTGCCCAAAAATGCCAGAAAGATCCTACTTCCTAAAGATCCTACTCTGCTCCAGCCCCTGAGGTAGTTCTGGAGAGTCTTAAGTGGATTTGGTGGGTTTAGACAACATCGGGATAACAACGCCAGGGCTCTGGCGGCTTTAATGCTTCCAGGGAAGAAGAGTGTTGACAGGGAGAAAATCAACCTTCTCCCAGAGATATTTGCCCATCTCAATATCCACTGGGATGCTGCATTGCTGCTGGGAGATGGGGGTTTTTTTGGGAAAAGCCTTATCTGGATGTTTTCCTTCCACCCTTGGGACGTATTCCGATGGGGAATGTGCAAAAGTTGCGCTGACTTTGCTGCTGGATTCGGGCTCCTTCCAGCTCCAGACAGTGATATAAGGATCTCTTTAATGCTAATTAATGCAACGACACAAGGAATTAATTCTGTATTAGGCAAAGCTGTTAATTATCCCCAAATAAAACAAAGGAAAAAAGGGAATCAATGTGGGGAGAAATGACAACCGATCCTTGGCTTCCATCTCCACATCCTTCCCAGCACCCTGTTCTGGGAAAAGCAGCCTCAGGAACATCTTCCTGGCAGCCCTGAGGGCTCCAGGTTTAATTTGGAAGGAGAAGGAATTCTTTCCTGCCCTCGGATGGAGCTCTGGGTGCTTGGCCAAGGGTGAATAGCATCATCCTCCTTTTACCCAAAGGGAAAATGGCAGCAGGGTTTTCCTAGGGAGATTTGTCTTCTCCCAAGGAGGAGGTGGGATTCAGGCTGGGATCAGCCGCCACAGCCACAAAGCCATGATGGAGAATAGGGCTTGAAATTGCCATTGCTTGGAATTGCCATTGCGCTGAGATTCCCATTCCTTTGAGATTCCCATTGCTTTGAGATTCCCATTGTTTTGGGATTCCCATTGCTTTGAGATTCCCATTGCTTGGAATTCCCTTTACTCTGAGATTCCCATTCCTTTGAGATTCCCATTGTTTTGGGATTCCCATTCCTTTGAGATTCCCATTCCTTTGAGATTCCCATTGCTTTGAGATTCCCATTCCTTTGGGATTCCTATTGCTTTGAGACTCCTGTTCCTTTGAGATTCCCATCCAAGAGGGTTACAGAAGCAGAGTCTCCCTTCTCTGTGCCTCAGTTTCCCTGCATGGGGTGTAGTTCCATCAGATTCCTGCAGTGCCTCGTTAGCTTCTCAAAATATTGATTAAAATCACATCAAAGGAATGGTTGTGTCTGGAATGCCCCTGACAGGAGTGTGGTCCATAGGACATGGAGTTTGCTTTAGAAAGGAGAAGCAATTCCTGTTTTTTTAAACTCTGTTCCCCCTTTATCCCCTGATATCGATTCAGGAATAATGAGACAACGGAGACTTAAAGGTGGATTTTACTCCTTTTTGTTGCTGAACGGAGCAGGGGTAGAATACATTAATTTTTCTGGGTGTTTGGGATTTGATGGCTGCAGGGATCTGGGGACGTGCTCACCCTCATGGCGTGTCCTGCCATGTTATCCCCAAATTTGGCACAGGGTGGGAGCGTCAATAACTAAGCCCTTGATGCTCACCCAGGCTTTCTCTCCAATGGTGCATTTTTACACTTTGCAGCTCTCCCTCTTTATGGATTCACCTTACCCAGGATTTTTCACCTATCTCATGCCCAGGGAAAAGAGCAAAGTGAGCATTTTCCCGCTGGAACACAGGCTTGGATGGATGGCTGCACTCCAGCAACCTCGAAATAACTCCTTGGGAGGCAGAGTGGACATCCATGGGAGAGGTGAGGAGAGGAGAGGAGAGGAGAGGAGAGGAGAGGAGAGGAGAGGAGAGGAGAGGAGAGGAGAGGAGAGGAGAGGAGAGGAGAGGAGAGGAGAGGAGAGGAGAGGAGAGGAGAGGAGAGGAGAGGAGAGGAGAGGAGAGGAGAGGAGAGGAGAGGAGAGGAGAGGAGAGGAGAGGAGAGGAGAGGAGAGGAGAGGAGAGGAGAGGAGAGGAGAGGAGAGGAGAGGAGAGGAGAGGAGAGGAGAGGAGAGGAGAGGAGAGGAGAGGAGAGGAGAGGAGAGGAGAGGAGAGGAGAGGAGAGGAGAGGAGAGGAGAGGAGAGGAGAGGAGAGGAGAGGAGAGGAGAGGAGAGGAGAGGAGAGGAGAGGAGAGGAGAGGAGAGGAGAGGAGAGGAGAGGAGAGGAGAGGAGAGGAGAGGAGAGGAGAGGAGAGGAGAGGAGAGGAGAGGAGAGGAGAGGCAGCATCCCTCTGCCAGCCTGGCACATCTCTTTTCCCTGCCTGGAGCTGCCTCCAAACCCTTGAGGAGCAAAGCCCAAGACGAGCAGAGTGCTCCTGGTCACTCTGAAACATTCAGATTTGCAAAGAACAGCAGAAATTTGGGGTTGTGGCTCTCCCTTGGACATTTTTCCTGCTTTGCCTGATGCCGAAGGGTGGGAAAGGATGTTCTGCACCTTCAGTTGCTCCATCAGGGTGGGTTTTAAACAGAATTGGGTCTAACTCTACCTGGATGTACACAGAGGGTGCAGAGCAGGTCTGGGCTCATTCTGCCACCCTGCAACCCCAATTATTGTGTCCAGAAGGAGTTTTTAGGGTTTCATGGATGGACAAGGAGCAGATGGATGCTCTTCTATGCCCACCCAGGATCCTAGCAGGAGACAGGGAGCACCACCAGCTAAATGCAGAGGAATCATTATGAATGGGGTGGTTAATGCTGTCCTTAACCCTTCCATCCCACCCAAAAACCCAGTAAAAATCAGGATGTACTCAGCTTGTAGGAGGTCAGCTCAACTCCTAAGCCTGTCCAGCTTTTCCCTCCTGCCCCCTTTTCCCAGGGTGTCTCTCCAGGGATTAGAGCCCTTTAATAGTGTCCTTCCCTGTCTATTTGCTGCAGGAGCCGGATGAGCCTCGCTCTCTTCTCTCCTTTCAATGCCATTAAGAACATTCCTTGCCGGCTTTTCTCCCTCAAAAGGGGCTTTGGAAAAACCATCTCATGGCTTATTTCTCTTAACTTGTTTGTGCTTCCTCTCTGTCTGTGAGGGCGGCCCAGGAATGAAATCCTGCTCTGCTTTCAGGGAGGAGAATCTGGGGGGTGTTGGTGGCTTCGAGCTGAAGTTGGTGGCTCTGAGGTCAGGAGGATTTGGGGGTGGAGCAGGAATGGGCTCTGGACTCTCACTTTGGATAAGCAGCTTTGGGGAGTCTTAGAGGAGGGAAAATGAAACAGGCCCAAGCTCCAGGACTCGGAATTAGAGAGGGGATAGCAAGGGATGGAGGCAAGAGGGGAATAATGTTCCTAATTCTGGCTCGGTGGGGATAAGGGCATTAATAGCACTCCTTTTGGTCAAAATATACAGTGAAATTATGGATAATCCACGAGAAAGGGCTGGGCAGGACAAGCAGCCCCCTCTTGTCCCTACTGCTCTTCAACATCCTCTAAAAACCAGCAGCCTTGCAAGGGTTAAAGAGCAGCGTTGCCAAATTGGCATTAAACTGTGCTAATGTGGGCAAAGTGACTGTTCAAGGGAACAGAGAGAGGAAAAATGATGTGCCATGTATTTATAAATAATAAAGGATAATTTATTAATAATCTGGAATTGAACAAAGAGTCTATGAAGCTTAATTAATTATTACTTGTAAAGTGCTCCGGAGATTATTGGATAAAAGCTGCTACAGAAGTGAAAGGTGCTGCGAGGGGAACGGATCAGCATCCAGCAGGAAAACCCTGGCACCACATCCCAGAGAGCAGGAGGGATGTGCTGCCAGGAGGGTTTGGATCCCCAGGGACAGCGGGTTTGGATCCCCAGGGACAGAGGGTTTGGATCCCCAGGGACAGAGGGGTTTGGATCCCCAGGGATGGAGGGTTTGGATCCCCAGGGACAGAGGGTTTGGATCCCCAGGGATGGAGGGTTTGGATCCCCAGGGATGGAGGGTTTGGATCCCCAGGGATGGAGGGTTTGGATCCCCAGGGACAGAGGGGTTGGATCCCCAGGGACAGAGGGTTTGGATCCCCAGGGATGGAGGGTTTGGATCCCCAGGGATGGAGGGTTTGGATCCCCAGGGATGGAGGGTTTGGATCCCCAGGGACAGAGGGGTTGGATCCCCAGGGACAGAGGGGTTGGATCCCCAGGGACACAGGGTTTGGGTCCCCAGGGACAGAGGGGTTGGATCCCCAGGGACATGGGGTTTGGATCCCCAGGGACACAGGGTTTGGATCCCCAGGGATGGAGGGTTTGGATGTAGGACTGGAATTGTCTCTTCCCAGCATCTCGAGCACGGGCACAGAGAAGCTGTGTCACCCCATCCCATGGGAAGGGTGGCTGGTGGGGACGGATGGATCCTCTGGCATGGGAATGGTGTGGGATCCAGGGCTTGATCCTGCTGGGAACAGGCAGCACCATGAGGGCTGGGTTCATTCTGCAGCACTGGAGCCAGGATGGAATTGAAACCATTTCTAAAACTAAACTTTTTTTTTAGTGAAATGAGGCAAAATTGGAAAATGAGCAGTTCCCAGCCTCCTGCTCCCCATTTCTGCTCCAAAAAAGAAGGAGAGGGAAAAAACCTTCTTGAATGTTCAAGGTCTATCGAGGAAGGGAGCAAATAATTGCCACATTTTCTTCCAACAGCACACTCAGCGCTGGTCTCTGTACGGAGCTGATTTCTGGGGAAAACCATCTCTGACAACCCAAAAAATCTTGCCCTTCTCCAATTAGTTCCCTCTTAAGGCTCTAATTTGATTTCTACCTAGAAGAAAACACAATCCCAGACAATTAAAAACACATTAAATCCATTTCACCAGGCCTTGAGTGAGTTCATCTCATGAGACATCCCTCACAAAGAACCTCACGGATGAGACTGAGCTGACCTTCCCCTCCCGTGGGAGCTTGTGGGGTCCTTCATCACCCACCTAAAGCTCCTGGGTGTGCCATCCTGGGATGGAGAGAGGTTTCCAAGATGTTCCAGAGACACTTCATCCCCATGCACCTCTAATCCCTACAACTGCAGCTTGCAGTCAGGTTTGAAAATGCTTGTTGAGTTTTATTTAGTCCTGTGCACTTTAAGCCTGGCCTAGTGGCTGGCTGGGACACAGCTTATTGGCCCTTGCCTGAAAATTTCTGGGGAAACTGAGTGAGGGAGTTAAAAACTCCAGAATTATCCTGAAGGGACCCTGTGGACCATCCCTAGATGGGAGGAAAGCAGAAATGAGGTGACCCAGCAGTTTAGGGGCTGAATGCGGTTTCTGTTCCAAAGAGGGTCAGCCCTGAGCTGTCCATTCCTTCCCAAAAAAATCCCAAAGATTCCACCCTCTGGCTCTGTGCTGTCTCTCCATCATCCCTGTGCTCTACAGGACAATCACTTTTCACCCTTTTACTTCTGTTTTGATTTAAACTTTAAAACATTGTCCATTTCCCTCTCTCCAGCAGCGTCCCCCGGGAGTATCCTCTGGAGAAATGAACAGAGCCATTGCTGGATAGTGCACAAACAATTGTTATCCGTGTCACACAATTGTTATCCGTGTCACAACTTTGGAAGAATCCAGAGCTCAACAAGGAAGGCTTGGTGGGGCTGGGAGGGAGAAGAAAGATCTCTGCTCCCTGGCAGAAGCTTTGATTTATGCCGGGGAAAGTTGCTCCAAGTTCCAAGCAAGAGGGGAGAGAGGCAATGCTCTGAAACCTCCCAAAACTCCAGGTCCTTTGCCTACGTGAGCTCCTAGGTCATAATCATCGACCAAAACCTTGGGGTTTTACACCAAAAAACCCCAGTGGAAGCTGCATCAGGCAATGAACGGTTGTTTGGCCATCACATCTCTGATTTCTGCTATTTTTGTGCTTTTGCCATTTCGTGGAGAAGAAGCTGCGGATGAGATCACTCTTCTCCCTAACCTTGATTTCTGGAGGAAAATAAGCCTGGGCTTTACAACAATCAGAGTTTGAAAAGCAGGGAAATCTGTGGAAGTTAATGAAGGCCTCGCAATCAGCTGCTGGCAGAAATTCCATTATTGCACGGAGACGGTGACAAACGACACCCAAAAGTGTTGAAGGGAAGAAAACAAACAGTGACCCCCCCCACACATATTCCTGCAAGAAAAGCCCAATTTGGCAAAGGCTCCACGTTTCCATCTCCTACCATTCCCGTTATCCCAGATTAAAACAAAACACGACTGTTGGAAAAGAGAGGTTTGCAAGTGATTTAATGCCAGTCTCCATTTGAATGTGAAATATCCAGGTTGGAATTTATCTGTTGTTTAAACTCCTGGATTTTCTCCATATTTCCCCATTTCCCCCATGCACATCAATGGCTCTGTGACTTCTTCAAACCTGAACCATCCTGGAACTCTGAGAAACACCCTCGTCTTTGGCTCCTTTGATTTTTTCCCCCTTTTAAATGCTTTTTAAAGTGCCACTGTGTTCTTTCGGAGTCAGATTAACCACGCAATAAATTTGCATAATGTGGATCCATAATGTTTAATCAAAGCCTCTCTGGAAAGCTGTTATTGTCCAGGAGCTCTCATAAATCCTCACGATCACCTCCATGTTAAAGACTAAAGCTGCCCGGGGTATATTGGGCACTAATCACCTGCAACATTGAGTTGAAAGGAAATTATCCTTTTCCTTTCCCTTCCCATTCCATATGGAAACCTAAACGTCTTCAAGCCCCACATGGAGGTGTTTTTAGCACTGGAGGGGAGTGCGTCACCCCCAGCTTTTTTAACCTTTTTGGGCGTGTCAAGATGGAGTTTGGAGTGCCCCAGATTTCTCCTCCAGCATCCCAAGGTTGGGTTATTCATCCCCAGCAGGATGAGCGAGGAGAGGAGGAGCATGCCAGGGAGAGATGGAGAGCTGTGTGTCAAAATCGTTTGCACTTGGAAAATTATAAGACTCAATTAAGTCCTGAGTTTCTCTTTTTTTTCAAGCTTTTAATTTCCTTTAAATGAGTCAGGCAATAAGGCGTGACAGGGAGGCTGGAGAGTCAGGGTGAGCCTGGAGAGCTGATCCAAATCCTTCCCAAAGGGATGTAGCCAGGAAAATCCCTCCCTGGGGCTGCAGGATTGGGGAAATACAGGGATTGCCTTTTAGGGCAATATAGGGATGAGCAGAGGGGGGAATTGCCCCACTGATTCCATCTGCATGATGTCCTTGTCCTGACAGTGCTGATGGTCATGGAAGGTCCTTCCCAACTGGAATACTCTTGTCTGCTCTATTGCCCCCATTATTTATCTGCAAATGCTGTTATCAGCCATTGGGATTGTCCACCAGCTCCACACTGGTGCCTCCCTGGAGATCCCATGGGGAACATCCTCAAGCGGGAATAAAATCCAGAGGGTCCCTTGGCTGCCGAGACAGTGGGGAAAGGACTCCAAGTGATGGACAGGAAAGCAGAGTAAATCGGGAAATTGCATTTGGATGCCTCCAAGAGTGGAATTGGAGTGAAATGGAGATGAAAGTCACAGCTGGTTCTGGAGCAGAAGAGTTTTCCAGCTCCAGGGGTTTCAAAGGATTTTTTGGGGTTTCAAAGATTCCAATAAAAGGAGTTCAAGAAAAGCCAACCCATGGGGTTTCCTAATTCCTATAGGATACTCAATGATGGGGTGATCTGAGCTGGTCCTTGAGAGCACATTCACCATTCCAAGAGGGCGACAAATAATGGCAACTTCCGGGAGGTGACATCCCCAAGCCTCTTAGGAGCCTAATTCCATAACAACATTAATTCAACATAAAGCCTTCATGAATAGGGATCGGGCTAATGCCGGGTTTGGATGTTAGGCAGCTTAGTCTTGCCCATCTTCATTTAACTGAGTTTTCCTGAAAGGCAGCACAGTTCCAGCTTAATTCAGGAATTTCCATGGAACAAAACCACCCTTTTTTGGGCTTTCTTCCCTCTTGCTGCTGGGGTTAATTGTTCAGCTTAAACTACCCTAAGTTTTTATTTTATTTGGCTTTAGGCGCCAACCCAGATTGATCATTCAGTAAAATGTGGAGAAGGAAATATTCCTTGTTGCCCCCAGCTGTAATCCAAGAAGGATTTGAGCTGGAAGAGCAGTAGATCAACAGCATAATCGGGGGGGGGGTGGGGTTGCTGCAGCTCCAGAGATCAAATCCAGCTCATTTGGGATCATGACTTGGCAAAACCACCTCTCTGTTGTTTTATTTTAGGATGTGATTGTCCCATCATTTTCCTTTGGTGCCAGCAAGACTTGGAAGGAACCATGGAGCACAGGAACATCTTCCAATATCAGAAGTTCAGGAGAACATGAACATCTTCCTATAAAGGAGATCAGACATCAGGATCCATTTGGGACCATCCCAGACCTTAAGGCAAAGTCCTGCTCTCTATAGGAGCACATTTCCATTCTCCATTCCCAGCAAGCAGGCAGATGGATCTCTCTGTTTGGGAATCCTCAGGAAACCATCTCAGCTGAAGAGCCACCACCAGGCAGGGAAGAGTCAAAAGACCTCAATAATGGGACTAAATAACAAATCTTGGAGGGGTTTCCCTTATTATTCCCTTCAGTATTTTGGTTGATTTGGAAAAAAAATCCAGATCAAATCTATAGGATGAGGATGACGATGCTCTAAATATTCCCTTGCCTGTTTTGCTTTCATTTTTTAGCAATTGGCAGCATTTCCTCTTTCCCTGCACTTCCATCAGAGGCACACCTAGACTGAGCTATCCTGAGGGATGCCCTTGGGAGAGCAAAGAAAGGAATGAAAACACCTGCCCCACATTAGAAACGTCATTCCTGCCTCTCCCCACTCCAAAGGGTTTGTTTGGCTGGGCCCCTTCCCTTTCTTTTCCTTTTCAGTTATTTGTGGTTGATCTCCCTTTGGGTACGTGGGTCTCCAACCTTGCCTTTGGAAACCACCAGTGCAGCCCTTGGGGACATTCACACTTCTCTGCTTTGTGAAGGGTTTGTCACCTCCCAGCCCAGGCTGAGGGGGAATTCCAGCCAACCTGGAGTTGGAATGAGCATCCATCCAGCAAGACGCAGCTCTGCCCACCTGGGGCTCTTCAAAGTGCTTTCCTCCACCAAAGGAAGGAGCTGCCACTTCTCATCTTTGGTTTTCTCCCTTTTTGTCTCAAAAATGGGGTAATACTGTAACCTGGTTGTTTTTCTCCTGCAATAAACTTCCAGAAGTTCTCCTTATGCATAGAATTCCAGAAGGAGATAGAAACCCAGAGGGGTTTGCTTTGGAAAGGAACTGAAAGCTCATCCAGTCCCACCCCCTCCCAAGGTCAGGGACACCTCCAACTATCCCAGGCTGCTCCAAGCCCTGTCCAGCCTGGCCTTGGGCACTCCCAGGGATCCAGGGGCAGCCACAGCTTCTCTGGCCACCTGTGCCGGGGCCTGCCCACCCTCACAGAGAACAATTCCTTCCCAATATCCCATCTATCCCTGCCCTCTGGCAGTGGGAAGCCATTCCCTGTATCCTTGTACTCCATCCCTTGTCCCAAGTCCCTCTCCAGCTCTCCTGGATCCCTTTAGGCACTGGCAGGGGTTCTGAGCTCTCCCTGGATCCTTCTCTCCTCCAGGTGAACACCCCCAGCTCTCCCAGCCTGGCTCCACAGGACTCTTTGTACCCCAAAGTCCAGTCCCTGCATGAAGACTGCGATGGAGCAACCCTTGGATCAGATTCCGCTGTCATTGGTGCCATGGGCAGCAGCTGCAGGGATTTCAAGGTTGCTTCAATGTAAGCAGGAGCATATTTTAGCACAGAGTTTCCGAGCGACCTCTGATGCTGCCTTAATTACAGAAGCAGGGAAATAATTCCGAATCGGGAGGCAGGAGCAGGAGAAGATGAACAAGCAGTGATAAGGTCCTACCTCAAACACAGATAACTGCAAAGATTATCCCAGCAGCCCAGCCAGGTCTCAGCACTGAACTGAAGTCAAATAGATGGCTTAATGCTGGCCCTGAATTAAAAAAAAGTGGTATTTAAGGATTTAAATCTTGAAAGACCTCATTTCCCAGCCGGCCTCCTAATGGAATTCCTGTTAGTTTGGGGAGCAGATCCTGCACACAGCACAGCACATCCATCACCGGAGCATTAATGTAAAGCTCTGTAATGCATCCAGAGCCTTTGGATAATGGGCCTGTGATGGAATAATCAGGAGTGGGGCCAATTCCTTTCTATAAACAGAAGCTTTTTAGAAGATCGAAAGCAAAGGTCTTCCCTGCCACCCTCTCGACCCTTGGGGCTGTTTTTCTTGTCCCTGTCCTGCCAGGATTGCCACTCCAGACCCCAATTCACAACCCCAGTAGCTGCGTCCATCCCTCTGGAAGATGCTGTTTCCTTTTCTTTAAAACACTATTTTGGGGTAGTTTTTTGGTGGCTCTTCCCCTTAAGGCCTGGGATCTGCCTTCCCTCGTCCCATGTGGCTATTCCAGGTGAGAGTCAGGAGGGTTTGGGGCACCAGGGAAACTTAATCTTGTGAAAGAAAAAAGCCTTTTTTTTCTAGACTGGCTTTTATAATGATGGTTCCTGGAAGCCTGATTTGCAAACCCATCCAAAATTCACCATCTGACCATCCACGGTGCCTCTGGCCTCCGTCTGATTAGGAGGCAATGATTCAATTTAATAATATCTAATTCCTAGTGCAATATCAATAAGGAAAACTGCCAGTCAGCGGAGCAATTGCGAGTGTGTGAGCGCGTTCCCCCGCTCGGAGCAGGAGCAGCCCTAATGCCTGGCGATGGGAAAGCAATCGGGTGCTGACAGCATCGGCTCTGACACCGTGTGAGAGCAGAGCCCTCGGCCAGAGGGTGGGGGGCTCAGCTGGGGACATCCAAGAGATTTCGAGGGCGTGATTTAGGGATATTTAAGCAAATTAGCCCCAAAATGCCCTGACCTGGGGCAAATCCCAACCTGTGCTCCTGAGCTGCCACCCAAAATGGGCAAATTTCCTAAAACCATCCATTTTCCAGCAAAGATCTGAGTTCCTGTCCTGCTTTCTCCTTGATCCTCCTCAGCATCTCCCTCTAAACCTGAGCTGGGGAGCTTGGCCGAGGTCAGGGAAGAGGATTTTGGGCACATTTTTGGGAGGCACCACCTCTCTCTTATTGACCTTTGTCCTCTTGACTTGCAGTAAGACAGGGATGGAGCTGCACAAGCTCAAACTCAGCAAGGCTTCCTCCACACCTTATCCAGCATCCCGAGAGATTTAAAGGATTTAAAGGCACCTGAGTTATGACAGATGAATGGACTTGGATAAAGAGACCCTCTTCATCTCAAGCAGAAGAAATCCAATATTCCCAGAGGCAAAAGGCTTGCTGAGTTTGATGGATCTAGTTGGATCTGGTGGAGCAAATCCCAGGAGCCTAAAGGTTTAAATGCCTTACAAGTTTAAATATTAAAAAGCACAGATTTATTACACGGAGTGACCTTTAAAACTTGTCTCATTAAACTACATCTCCTGGCCCTTCTGGGCCTCAGTGCCTGTGAAGACAAGGCTGGGAAGTTCAAAGCAATGAGCAAAAATGGTTAAAAATGTCACCATTTTATGGACTATTCTGTAAAACTTAACTTGAAAAGGGAAAAAAAACCCAGAGTGTATAAATGTCCCCATGGGCTTCTCCAGCGCCTGGAATATTTTCTGTCTCTGTGATTGTTTTTCTCTTTGAGGAACACCCACAATAAAACCATGCAAAAAGCATGGACAATTTTATACTTCCCCAGTTCCTGGACAATCCCACCTCAGGGATATTTTGGGGCACAAGGGGATGGAGCATCCCTCCAAAGGCAGTCTAAATCCCAGGCTGCCATTGTGTCCATCAGAAAAACACCCTCAGCACATTAAAACGCTTAAATCGCTTCTCTCCCTCTGTGGGGAGGAACACGGACACGATGGAGGCCGGATCCCTCTCCGGGCGCTCCGTGTGCATCCCTAACGCGAAGCGAAGGGCGCCATCCAATTAGGGACACGCCAGGAGATGGGATGGAATCAGCCACACGGAGGGATGGGATTGCTCCTGCCCCTTCCCATCCTTCTCTCCCCAAATCCCGCTGAATTATGCATGCTGTCTGCTCGGATTAGCCCGACATCCCAGACCGTCCGCCAGGAGAGGCGCGGGAGGAGAGTGGCCGAGTGATGCGGGATGGCAGCAAAGAGCTGCGGGAAAACCCTCGGGACACCGAAACCTCCGCAAGAGTTTTTAGGAGGAGTTTCACAGCACGTTTTGCTTCCCCTGCTGACCTCCCAAACTTCTCAACTTCTCAGAAGGCTTTCAGAATGCAGAGGGGTTATCCAAGATCCCAGCCAGAGGGTGTTCCAAACACATCAGGATTCCAGGCAATCCAGTGCCCAGAATGGGCTGCCCCAACTTATTTCAACTTCTTTTCCCAGCTTTTATGGGATATTTTCTCCAGGACCAAGGTCTCTGTCCTGACCATGGGGTTGGAACCCACGCTTGCACTGGGGTTATGTCAATGCTGTGAACTCCAGCGCTAAAAAGGAGAATTTGTTTCTTTAAGAGGAGTTTGACACAAATTTGCAGTGATGGGGCCATTTGGGCACTTCATGAGTGAAAAATCGCTTCCAATATCTTCTTCTGCTCTGATAACATCAAGAAAAAAGAGAATTTTAGCAATCTTCAAATATTCCATTAAGTGAGGGATTGAGTTATGCTGTTTGATATTAATCCACATTTTTAACACCCTGTGTCATGTAAGTGCCTGTTTCTAAATTGGAGCTCTTTGGAGTTTCACAAATCTCCAATTTCATTCTTTTTCAGCCTGATTTGGAGCAAAAGCACAGATTTGAGAGGTTGGAATTTCAGATGCTCTTGTTTACAGCTGATTTTAAGGAATCGTTTGCAATGCAGATGGAACAGGGGCTGGGAGGGGGAGGATGTTTACTTGCTCTTCTCCTCAGGCCCAGGTAAGTCTGTCACTCTCACTAATTAATCTACAATTAAAAAAAGAGTTTGCACCAAATTTGCCGAATGCATCTTCATTTTTATTTCCTCACCTGCACCCAAAAAAAAAAAAATAATAATCAGGAGCGTAATAAAATAATGTGATAACTTCCTCCAATGCAATTTGCTGCTCTTCCCTGGAAAATCAATCTAATTATAGAGCTGGGATTAAATGAATGTCACAATCACTGCCGAGGCACCTGAGACTCAATGTTTTTGAGTAGGGAGGGATCATTTTTGCAGGAAGAAAGGGGCCAGTCTCAGCCTGCTTTTGTGACTTATAATTTGTGTTCCTGAAGTCCTGGAAAAATGGGATTTAAGCCCTGACCAAGATGGTTCTATCCAGAGTATATCAAGAGGAATTTGCATTGGGAATTTTGAGCAAAAACTTGATGGTTCGGAAGTTTCGGTTCTTTTCATGGCTGGGCTTGCAAGTAAAATCAGGATTTGATGAGTCCATAGAATCATGGAATGTCCTGATTTGGAAGGGACCCCCAAGGGTCTTCGAGTCCAACTCCAGGGCATCCCTGGCAGCATCCCTGGGCATCCCTGGCAGCGCTGTCCAAACTCTCCTGTAGCTCTGGCAGCCTCAGGGCTGTGTCCATTCCCTGAGGAGCCTGGGCAGCACCCAGCACCCTCTGGGGGAAGAGCCTTTTCCTGATACCCAACCTGACCCTCCCCTGGCACAGCCCCAGCTGTTCCCTCAGGTCAAACTCCCTCAAGTTTGGAAGAAGAGATGGAAAAATGGGATAAAACCCAAGCCCAAACCCCTAGCCAAGGAGGCTGAAGTTGTCAGATCATTAATGAAAGGAAATCCTGCCCTCCACTGGACACTGTCTATCCAAAGACCCACAGAATCCCTTCAGCATCGCTCCAGGCAGCTCCATGGGTGAGCAGGAAAACCTCCATGAGGATCCCACCGTTAAAAAACTGATATTCCAAATGACTTCCATTGACATCGCAGATCACATGGACAGTGATATTCCATTTCCCCCAGGCCCATGGCATCCCTATTAATCAGAGCTAAGTGAGCATCATCCCCAGGATGTTCCCAGGGAAGTGCCACCCCAGGGAAGATTGGCAGATACCCATGCCAAATTCCAGGTGATTCCCACCCCTGGAGAAAAGATACAGCTCAAGCAGCTCCATGCTCACCTTTCCCTGCCCCTGGGTTTTCCTGAGGACATGGGTAAGAAAAGTTTTGATATTTTTCTCCCCTGGCATCTCTTGGGGTGGGGGATTTGGGGTGTTATTCCTGCAAAAGGAGGTTTGTAGGACTGGGGAGGGGACAGAGAATAGGGTAGGGTGGGTGGGGGGATGTAACCAGGTATGGGCCAAAAAAGCCATAAATACTTTTCCAGCTCCACGCCAACATTTTGAGGCACATGGAGAATTTCAGCTCCAGGATGTTGGAGGAGAGTGGAGGGGAGAGTTGGGATTGATGCAGCTGTCCCCAAAATCATTACCAGACCCCAAAATCTGAATTATCCACCACAGCCGTTGGTGTCCCTTCTGCTGGGATCTCGTGATGTCACAGCACAAGTGACTGTGGATTCTCCAGTGTCTGATAAGTGTGGTGCTCACATTAAAGGCAGATTAAATCACAATTTTCCCTGAAATAAGTAGGACCTTTTGGCCAAACCTGGAGAAAAGTGTGTTCAGCACTGAGGTTGCATGGAAAAACTCTGGAAATGTGTTTTTTTCAGGAAACACCCACTCTCCACACATCAGCAGTTGCTGAAAACCTCTGACTTTCACTGAAACAGAAGCAGGTGTTTTGCTCAATCTGGATTTTTTTTCTGTTTCCTGGAGGTCTGGGACCTGGATTCGGGGGGGCCTGGAGGGAAATGTGCAACCTGGTGTTGATTTTTGGGAGAGATTCATTCCACCACCTACACTGAATATTTCATTGGGTTTCTCTGGAGGGAGCAGCGAGAGCCTCCACACACCTACAGGAATTATTAGAGGTCTCATCCAGCTCTCTGCTGAGGCAGGGAGGCAAGAGCAGCCTGGCTGAATGCCACACCAACATTTTGGGGTGGCGCTTTTGAGTTTTTTCACTCGACACTGATTTGTCAAACTCTTTTTAAAGCCGTTTAACCTTTGTGGGGACATTTCCTGCAGAGCATCTCGCTCTGCTGCAGGCACAGCCTGTGGGGTTTAAGCTCTTCAATTAATTCAGCTTCTTTTTGTGGCCCTGTTTGTGGCAAAGGCTGTCCAGCCTGGGTTTTATCCAAGAACCTTCAGACTTTACCAAGCAATGAATTGCAGCAGCATGGAGAGGAGAGGGAAGTTAGTCAGGCAGTGTCTTAGGTTACATGGAAGGTGTAACCAAAAGTATCATTTACCACCTCCATAAGCTGTTAGAAACAGGTGGGCAGTGTTCTTTGTGTTCAGCATGACCCAGCCCTGCTAACACCATCGGGGCTATCTCTGCTCATGGCCATCGAGGGCTCCGGGAGTGACCCCCCCCTGCTAACACCATCAGGGCTATCTCTGCTCATGGCCATCAATGTCCCCAGGAGTGACCCAGCCCTGCTAACACTATCGGGGCTATCTCTGCTCATGGCCATCGAGGGCTCCAGGAGTGACTCACAGATTCCATCAGCCATGGTGAGATGCCCTGCCCAGAGGGGAGGAGCTGAACATTCCCACCTGCATATAAACTGAGACCCTGGAACACTGGGGTACCTTTCCCGCTGATTCCCAGAGGAGAGGAGCTCAAGATCCACTGTTGGACCTCCAGAGACCAACGAGACCTTTCCACAAGATCACCACTTCAACAGGAGCACATCCATCACTCCAACGGGACTGCAGCACCATTGAACTGCACTGCAGCACCACCCTGACAGGGTGCAGGTTGTGTTCTGACTTTGTCTATCTAAACCGTTGTTTCTGTATTATTGCTTTGTTCTAAATATTGGTGAAGAACTGTTGGGGTTTTTTCCCATATCTTTTGCTTGAGAGCCCCTTGATTTCAAAGTTACAGGAATTCGGAAGGAAAAGGGGGTCATATTCCCTATTCCAAGGGAGGTTCCTGCCTTCCTTGACAGACACCTGTCTTTCAAACCAAGATAGGCAGCAAGGACACCAGGCCCTGTTCTGAGGAAGACCTTGACACCTGAAATGGGTGATTTATGACCCCTCTGAAGTTCTCCCTGTGTGTAATAAACCCCACACAGCCCCCGCTTGGACTGATTTGTATTTCAGCCACTTGAGCAATGTAGAGCATCCAACTCCCTGGGTAGGAATTGCAGGAGCTGGTCCTTCACGTTTCCCTGTTTTCTCGGTAAATGTGAGTCAGTCAGGACTTGTTTTTCCAGGCTCCTCCTAAAACGTTGTTTTGTGGAGGTTGCATACCAAGAGATGCAGCCTCAGTTTAATCCATCCCCTTAGAGCACCTCACACCCACCTGCTGGGGGTTTCCTGGGAGCTGACAGATGCTCCTGATGGAGACATCCAACAGGTGGGAAAGATCAGGAATAAGGCAAAAAACTTGCCCAGAGGTTCTGAATCCATCCCTCTTCCCTTCAGTACCCATCTCCTCTTCCAGTTCCGTGTCCCCTTGGCCATGGCTGGACACAGAAGATGATTTCTCCCTTTCCCCCCTTTCTTTCCCTAAACCAGTGTGTGATGGATTCCCTGCTTTCCATTTGTAGCTATGGAAACCATTGATTGCTGCTAATGAAGCCTCCCCACCCTCCCTGGTTGGTTTGCAATGCGAGAGCTCCGTGTTGGATGCGCTGGGATACTTTCTAGCAGGATCCCACACTGGTTTTCCAACGAGGGCTCTGGTGCAGATTCAGCCCCTCTGGTCCATGCACAGCCCCCACTTCTGGGTGCCCAGGGCTCTCCAGCATCTTTCTCAAGGTGTTTGCTGAGATATTGGGATGATTTCCACCAAACTCTTCCAGCTTTTGGCAGCAGGTTGATTCCTGCAAGGATTGGGGCAAATCCTGCCTGGTCTGGGGACTCTCCGAGCCTGAAAAATTGATGCACCTCAACAAATACCCACTTAGGGATCAATAAATCCCCAGGAAGAGCCAGCTCTGCCTGGATGGGGATTCTGGGCACAGATTCTGGGCACCCCCATACCAACTCCCTCAGGATATTTCCACCTCTGCGGTTTTCCACAAAAGCTCCTTCCAAGCCTCAGCTCCCACCTCCCATCTCTCCCCAGCCTTGCCTCCACCAGCCCCTCCAATCTGCAGCTGCTCGCTGGATTTTTTAGTGATTCTTCTTTATATTTAAAGCAATTTTGAAAAAAAAAAATTAAAATAAAAAGAAGAAGCAAAAAGTTTATGGCAATTTACTCTGCTTTGTAATTAGAGCCAGTGATTAGAAAATCTTTCGCTTCGTGATGGAGTTTTCCTTTAAAGAGAAAAAAAAGGGAAAAAACCCCAAAAAGGGAATAGAAAAAGGCCGCCAAAAGAGCTCAAAGACTGGAATTAACCAGATTATATCTCATTACTTCCAAATGGAAAGGAAAGTTACAGCCTATTAGAGCAGTTGCATCTGCAGCTGGGCAGGAAGGGAAGCAAATTCCCTCCACAGAACCAGGCTTGGGCACGGCACTGGGTTGCAATTGGCTTTGGGGACTGATATTTTTCCAGATTTTCCACTCTTGGAAGGCAATAAACGACTTTTTATCAGTTTATCTCTCTTTTGTTCTCCCAGGGAAAGGCCACTCTGTTTCCAGGCCCTTTAAAGGCCACAGATAATTAAACACCTCAGGCCTCAATCTGAGCATCTCCCTGCACAGGGTCTGTTCTGGGTGCTATTCCTGCATCCTGAGGAGGAAAAGGAAGAATTTGGGCATCTGAAAAGGAGCAGTTTAACTGCCCTGAGGTGTGCTTTGTTGCCAGCTGAACTCCAGAGGAATTCAGGCAGAGGGGCTGCTGTGCACTGCGTGGATCCAGGGCTGCTTGGGTCCTGCCCTCGCTGCCATCCCTCGTCCACGACATCAGGAGTCCATCCCGACCTTAGCAGCAGCTCATCCCAGCGCCAAGGGTGGGCCCCAGCATTTATTTGTCCCAGGGAGAAGTTGTGAAGGCACAAAAAAAATGGGCTCAGCAAAACCGTGAGGGTTTTGTTCCCTGCTCTGGGGCTGCTGGAGCAGCACTTGGCACACCAAGGCTTTGGGGGCTTTCATTCCCCAACTGCAGCTCAAGGAAGGCTTCTCATTACATGAGAAGACTCCCAGGAGATTTATCCTGATGGAAAAGGGTTTTGGTTGAGGGAAGGAGCAGCAGAGCTCCTTGGAGGGGAGGCTGTGCAGCAGAGACCCAACACAATCATTACACACAGAGAGGTTGGATGGGCTTGGAACATCCTGGGATAGTGGGAGGTGTCCCTGGGGGTGGAATGGGATGAGATTTAAGGTCCTTCTGGGATTCTCTGGACTCACATTGTGACACTCTAGCTGTGCAATCACACACTGTGTGCTGCCAGGACTTCTTTATCTCCAGCTTTTGGGGACTTTGCAGCAGGAAATTTTCTTTTGGAGTGAAACCTGAGCTTTTTTATTCAGTTTTGTTTCTCCCAGAAGCAACAGGAGGGAGTAGGGCAGGCACATGTGGGGCTCTCTCCTCCCCAAACCAAAGCCTGGTACCTCAGCATCCTCTGGGTGTCTGCAGTCCTTGGAGAGAGGACGATGCTGAACTCTTGGAATGATGCACAGCTCCCACCCTACTCTGACCTTGCTGGAGCAATTCAGAGCTGGAGACAAATCCAGGCAGACAGGGAAACTCATTTAATTGGAGCTCAGTGTCTTTATTGGCGCCGTCTTCTCCTCCTTTTTCCTCCTCCTAAGGAATTCTTTCATTAGCAAACAACAAAAATTATTTGGGTGCTTGACATCTCCCGAGTGGTGGTGGATTTGCAGCCAGCATTAGCTGGGAAGTTTATCCCAACCCTTAATAGGCTGGAAGAAGGATGGACGCATTTTGCCTAAACCAGGGGAGCTGACTGGGACCTAAAAATCTGATTCATCTTCAGAGCAGACATCCGTCAGGGACTGGGAGAGAGGAGTTCCAGCCAAGGTCGTGCCAATGAGCTGTGCAGGAGAGCTGCAGGCTGGGGAATGGGAGATCCAGCAGCTCGGGATGCATGGAGGTGCTTGGGGCTCTGGGCTTGGCAGGGATTTCAGCTCCTCCACGTGGGTGGATGTGGCTGAGCTGCTAAGGATGGTCCAGGTCAATCCATGACTCTGTTACAACCAATTCAGCTCTTTCAGTGGTGGGGAGGAGAGACTGGACGCCTGGAATGTTGTTTGGGAAGAGAAGGAGTTACTTGGGGCTGCCTTGGAAACACTGGAACGAGGGGAGGTGCAAAAGCTCCACTTTTAAAGGTGTGACAGATGGGAGAGGAAATGGAACTGCTGAGGATCTCAATGGGTCATGGCAGAAAGGCTTTTCCACAGCTTTTAGTGTCATAGGGGATCCATGGAGCCTTCTGCCTGCCTGGATAACTCAGCCCATTGAGCTCCATGGCAGCCAGGGGGAAATTCTGGCTGCTTTCTAATTTCTCCCATAAAAGGGGAAAACAACCCCAGTCAGGATTTAAAGGCCCTAAACCCCAGTACCGACTTTGCCATCAGCTTTTCTCCTTCCCTGGAGATGTTGCAATGAGGCAGGCGAGGAAAACCACGTGTCCAGAGCCCAGCTTTGGGCAGGAGGGCAAAAGCAGCCCCAGTCTGTCCCCCCATCCCCGGGCACCCCAAGCCCATCCTGCTGTCCCCAGTCCCACTCTCCAGAGGACAATTTTGCCAGCACTAAGTGTGAGCTGTCACTGTGACAGCCTCCTGTGGCTCCTGCTGTCTTGTGATTGAAGCTTCCATTAACTAACATTTCCCTTTTATTTTATTTTCCTGGTTTTCTTTCCCTTTTTTTTTTTTTTTTGCTTGAAGTTTTGCTTGCCTAATTTGCTGATTCTTTTTCCTTAAGCTCTGTCTCCATCGCTCTGGTTTAAAAGCAGTTGCCCAGTTCTGGGAAGTTGCTGCAGTCCCTGCGATCCCAGCCAGGCTAAAATGGGATGCCCTGAATAATTCGGCCCCACTCTTCATTTTTCTGGGAATTCACTCCAGTAATTCCCCCTGGCATGTATTTCAAGATGTTTTGCCCCATGGTTGGTGACCAGCTCTGGAGAAGATTCATTTCCCAGGTGAATTTTGGAATGACTTCAGATGGAAACATGCTTGGCAGAGCTGGAGAGCTGACTCCAAGTTCTCTTACCTGCAAGAGTTGTCTGGGAACGACGACCAAAAAACTTTGGAGAAAATTTAACCCTTTTCCTGTCTTTTAAGAGGATTTTTTGGTTAAGCTCTTTGGTTTTCCCAAATGGGGTCAAGTGATCTTCAATCTCTGCTTGCTCTTTTTTGTGTGCCTGTTTTCTCCTTGATTTCTTTCTGGGCTCACTCCACCATTCACAGGACTCTGCTCATCACTCTCTGGTGGCAATACTGCTCTGGAATTGCAACAGCCAGAGAAAACAGTTAAAAGGTGGAAAAAACTTTGGGAAAAACCAAACTGGACTTGCTACGGGAGCCAGTCTGGGAAAATCATGTCTGTAATCCAATAGATCCCATGGTGCAGAGTCCTCAAAGCACAAACAAATTCAGATTTGGAAAAGGGACCAAATCCATCCTGTTTTCACATAGGAAATGATGGAATTGGTCAATTGATGAGTTCTGATTCGTTGTTCACAATAACTTCAAAAGCTTTGCAAAGGTTTTTGCGGGGGGCTTTAGGTCCTGCATGAAACTGGAATGGTTCATTTTCCACAAAACCCCAGGAAGTGTCTCTTCCAAAGAAAATAAAACTCCATCATTTCACCAGGGTTTCCATTTTAATTCACTGTGGAAGAGCACTGACCCCACTCTGCCTGCTCAGAGCAGCAGATAATGGACCTGAGGGTTTAACAGGTGATAAAAATAATGCCCAGGTCATGGAATTGTTATCAAGAGCTTCCTCTGGGAATGCAAAGCAGGGTTTTCCTGCAGCTCTGGTCTCCCCCACGAGGAGGATTTTCCAGCCAGGCTTTGGACCAAGTGGAGATATTGGGTGGGAAGGGAATGGAGCAATTAATGGGATTTGATAAGGCCAAAGAATTTTGGAGAAATGGGGAGGTGGAGGCAGCCGCTGGCAGCGATGGACTCTCCTCTGCCTGTGGGACTTTGCTGGGGAGACAGAAGCTGATTTTTCAGGCTGGAAACCAGGAATTAACCATTCATAGGAGTCTCCTTTATTTATCCATGTGCTAAGAGCAAAACTCAGTGCCCCCACTGGGCTCCATCATGCAGTCCAATCTCCTCAGCCATCACCGTTCCACGTTTCTTCCCTTCCCTTCTCCAAAAAATATCTCAGCAAGGGTCCAAACCCTTCATGGATGGCTGGAAGCTCAGCTGAAGCTGCAGATATGTCTGTTCTTCCATCTCAAACCCCATCTTCTCATTGCCAAAGGAAATGGAGGGGTTTTCCAGAGTGTAGGGATAAGCAATGTATTCCTAAAGGTTTGCTATTTGCTGTTTTCTTTTTGGGGTGATTTCAAGCTATTTGAGTCTCCCTGGAGAAGAATGCCTGTGTTTTGAAGGGTAAAGGTCTCAATAGAAAGAGTGGGATGTGGGATTATGGTTCTCCTGTCCAGATGAGGGTCATTACAGTCATTTTTAATAAAGATTTATTCTAAGAGAAGTAGCACTTATAAAACTTAAATGAATCCACAGAGCTGCTGGGAAAAGGGACAGGTTCTTTGCCAATTATTTTTCTTCAAAAACACTTCAAAGATTAAAAAGAAGAAAAAAAAAAAGAAAGAAAAAGAAGGATCAACCCACTCCATTCATTTATTTATGAATTAATAAAAGCAAGAGAAAAAGAAGCAGTTAAAATCCAGGGGGATTTGGGGATAATGGAGCCTGACCTTCTGCCTCCCAGTGCTGGGTTCCAGGGAGGAACTTCTCCACCAGAGCTGAGAAGCTCTGGGGCTCAGCTCAACCACTCTCCAAAGGGCTTCTCTACACACATGGGCCTGGAAACCCTCATGTGGACACTTCTCAGCCCAAAAAATCCTTCTTTTGGGTTTTTTTACCCCTTTATTTCTATTTTTTGAATTTTATTTTACAGAAACCAGAACTGAGGAAAATGGCAAACTTTTTGTTTTCCCTACAAAAACCCTCCTGCAATTTGGTCTAGAAAAGCTTTTGTGCTTTAAATTCTCCAATTTTCATTAAACCTCCATGGTCATACAATAAAAAATCCCAGCACACCAAGTTCCAAAGCAGCAGGGGAAGGTTTTCCCTGTGCCCGGAGCATCTCCTGCAGCAAGTGCCATCTTTTCTCCGTTGGATTCTCCACAGAAATTGGTCTTTGTTGGAGCAGGACATGAGCTTTGCCTTGCACTAAGGTCTTGTTCCCAGGTTTGCTCCTTACAGCCAGACCTTGCCGCTAAAAGATAATTCATAACTCTCCTTTAAAGTTATTTTCCACTGGGAATCACCCTGAAACCTCAGAAAATACTACAAATTGGCAGAGTTTGCACTTAGTTTGTCTCAGAAATTAAATCAGATCTGGGTTTTGCTGAGACTAACCAGCCTGTGGAACTCACAAGACAAACATCAGGAATATTCAATTTCTTTTAAACAATAAAAAAAAAGATTAAAAATCAGAGAGATTTAAGGGATAAAATCCATATTCTGCAGGTTTTACTGCTGGAGACTCTGGACTTTTGCCATAACATATTTCCATTCCATGAGCTGATGGAGCTGTTTGTGTTTGAGCTGAGGCACAGGTGGATGCTCTTTGCATGAGAACTTTCCTGGTCCTTTATGCACATCTTGACCTGCACAAAGATACTGAGGAGACGTGGTACCTCACCAAATTAGGGCAGGAAATCTCATAGGAGGTTCTCAGTATGCAGCCAGCTTGGAACCCACATCAACAAATCCTTTCCATGGAGTTAACTCAGGACAAACTCCACTGCAATGTCAGGCCCCACATGAGCTCAAAAGTACGTTCAGCACCTTGGGCCACTCATTTGCTTTTAATTTTAAGGTAGAGGAAAAAATTTTAATGAAAAGGGAGAAGGAGAGGCAGCCTTTGGTACCTGGGCCTGAATCTTTTGTGTCTCCGACAGGAGATTTCATCACCAGCTAATTCCCATTCCCTCTTCTCAATGGCTTTCTCCTCTTCCACACGGCCGTGGATAACTGATCCCCACCAAACCCCTCTTTATTCTCCAGGCAGGACTCATTTCCCACTGCCTTTTTTAGACCAGGAGGCCAAGGGAAAATAATAAGCACTCAGTGCACTGTGTTCAAGTTAAGGACCGTGATTATCCTTTTGGAGTGCCGGAGTTGGTATTTTCGAGACACCAGAGGTTTATTTTAAGTGCATCTTTTTTGAGGGCAGAAATAGGTGTTTACACTTGGAGGAGGTGGAGAAGAGCAGCCAGGGCTGCTTAATCTCCCTGGAAAAATGCTGGGCTGTGGCCTTGTGTGGGCATTCAATTTAAAGCCATTGAGTCCTTGCCATGGGAGCATCACTCTCAAAGCTGAGATTAAAGAACAGCTCATGCTTAGTCAAATAATGGACAAAATTATTCCAGCTGGTTTCATAATACCTGATTATTTCATAAGGGCTGATTTAGTTTGTCAAACTGGGCTGGGCACATCCACTCTGGCTCCAGCACCAGCTTGTGGCTGCAAAATTGTGACGGAAAAAAGAGCCAGTAAGAAGGATATTTCTAAATAAATAACTTGGCTTCTCAAAGTGACTTTGGAAAGACGAATGGACATCACAAGATTCTTGTTCTAAATCAGATTTGGGTCTGGACACCAAGCAGGGCACCAGAAATGGGTGCTGAGGGGCAGATACAGCTCGTTCAGGGCTCAAAAACAAGTTGCTCCTGTTCACAGGTCGCTTATGGATCTCACCTCCTCAAGGACCTTTTCCTGCATCTTCATCCATCGCATCTCTCCGGGGCAAAGAGCAGAACCACTTGACCTGCGCCGCCTCCGACAGCAGCTCATCCCCTCCTGCTTGCCATTAAAAAGTCAATATTTGCAGCCCTGCTTGATGACACTCCGAGGTCCCAAGGCCACCCAGGCTGGATCAACACCTGCCAATCCCACCCCGCCGGGGCGGGAAGAGGGTGGCAACCTGGCCGGGCTGCACAAAGGCGCCGCAATGAGAATAAATTGCCTTGTCAAAGAGGAGGGCAGCTCGGCTCTTAATGGAAATAATGGTAGATTACACGGGCTTTTGTCACACAATATAATCAAAGACAGGATCAAAGGGAGGGAATACAGCAAATGGTTAGCAGGCAAGACATGCTAATGAGATAAAAATGCTCGCCTTGCCACCTCTCCGAGCTTCAATCGAAGGATAATTGATACTAAATAATGTAATTTTGAGCTGTGGTGAAATGCACTTAAAACCAGCAGACAAGGCTGTGAAAATGTTTTAGTTTTTCTGTTACTCTGCTGTCATTTCTAGCACTTTTTTCCCCCGGCCGTGTGGCTGCTGATTGTGTGTGTGGGAGCTGTTAAAAAGAGAGAATAAGTGGAAAAGAGCAAATTTTGGTGAAATATTGGTGCATTTACACCACTTTAACCCCGCCCCTGGGTGTGGAGCAGGGGCAGATCACCCCTGTTGGGCTGAGTTTGGGTTTGGGCAGTGGGGACAGCCCCGTGGTGGCAGTGGCACCTCTCCCTGCCGAGAGCCTGGGGATGGCAGTGCCATCTCCACCAGCACCACAAGGCTCTCAGGCAGCAGCAAATTTCGGCTGCTGTTCGCACCTGCCACTGGAAACGGAACTGGAAACTGCCGTGATTTAAATGGGAGCCGATGCAGTTTAAAGGGCTCTCCAGCAGTAATGCAGTGAAGTGCAAAGGCTTAGAAAGGGGTGGTGTCCAAGGGATGAGATTTTATCCCCTGGAGCCACATTGGCTGAAGCTCCACTGCATCTCAGGCAGCTCCACGCAGCCCCAGGAATTCCTGATCATCTGAAACACTTCTTCCCCTGGAAAACTTCTCCACTTCCTGCTTTGTGGGAAAATAAAAATGTCTGAGTAGACCGAGCTTCAATATTTCTAAATGTTTTCCCATGGCCCTTCCCACGTGTTTTAGGGCAAACCTAACCCCTAGCACTGCTGGATTTCAGACCTTTGCCATCCACGTGGGGTTTAGTAGCTCAGCACAGACACACAATTCCCTCCTTCCTTCACAGGACTCCTCCATGCTTTGTTTCCCAGCCCACTGTGGGGCATGAAAGATTCATGTAGATCACTGAAGTACCAGCTCCGAGGGCCCTTCAATCACCACCCACAGCACCCAGCTGGCAGCACCGGCTCTCCTGAGAGCATCCGGAGGCTGGAACAGATGGGAAGATGTTGTAAAGTAATTCCCCGAGATCCAAAGGCAACGAACACTGCAGGAAGCCGGATACTGCCCGGGGACAGCATGACAAGAAGCCCTACTTGGGGCACAGCTGATCCAAGGAACTGTTTATATCCAGCCTGGAAGGTCCCACGTGTGGAAAAACTCACTCAGGAATCTCAAGCTTCAAGCAATGACTTCATGCCCCAAAATATGAGCATTATAAGAGGGAAAAGCTATAAATTGAACTATAGGGAGCTGTCAGCCTGTGAGGAACATCTCTGGAACTGGAGGGGAAATCTTAATCCCTGCCCCAGGTTAACAACCACCAGACCCCATCGGCTTTCCTGGGGGAGACCTCTGGAGTGCATCCCTATTTTTAACATGTCCCAATTGCAGCAAGGATCTGGAAGAAGCAAGATCCACAAGTTCTTTGCTGAGTGTGGGTGGAGGAGAGATTTTTCCGGGGTCCAATTACAGCTGATCCATGCAAGAGCATTCCTTGCCCTTCCCAAGGCAGGAAGAGCTCTGCGACAAATGCAAAGAATGACAACTTAAAAATGAAAATTACTTTCGTGGTTGCAGATTTGACTTTTTTTTCTACTTAGAAGTTCCTTGTGGCAAAATTAATCAAATCAGAACGTTCCCCAGAAACTTTTGGTGTTGTTTATTTATTGCGCAAGTTCGGCTGAGCAGCTTCCCTGCAGAAAGAAAACTGTTCTGTGTCAAGGAAAATAAATAATGAAAAATAAAGGATCTCTCCTCCTGCATTTCCAACCCCCTCCTTGCTGATGGATGCCGCAGGCAATTACCGAGGATAAATTAAGACTAATTATGCAAGATCTCTTCTGAAGAACCTTGGAAGCACTTCTTCACATCAGGATGCCCTGCAGGGTTCAAGAGCACAGGAGAGCACAAGAGATCCAGGTTCATGAAAGGTATGGCTGGGCATGAGCTCAATGAGCCATGGAATTGACAAGATGAAGGAGGGATAATCCATGGATCCTGCTCAGTTGGACTCTCAAAAAGACCAGCAGAGCCTGGATCTCAGTGCACTCTCAGAAACAGCCACCAGCTCTGTGTTGTTTGAAGATTTCTGACCCCAACGTGCTGAATTCCTCTCCCAGAAAGCATTAAAATATTCAATTTTCCTCTTTCCCAGCTCCTCAGTGACCACTGCCATGCCCTCCTCTCCCTCTCCCTCTCCCTCTCCCTCTCCCTCTCCCTCTCCCTCTCCCTCTCCTTCTCCCTCTCCCTCTCCCTCTCCCTCTCCCTCTCCCTCTCCCTCTCCCTCTCCCCTGGTTTTACGGAACACAATCGTTGCCTTTCATGGCCTCTTCTCCCTCTGGTCCAAGGTTTAGGCTACAGCTTGTGTCCCATGAGCTGAAAAACCCTCGGCTCATCCACTTGGATGCAGCTGATGGCAGAGGTGGGCACAGGCTGTGAAGCCAACTGCTGCTGATGGGACAGAGCTGATCCAAGGCAGTGTTCATATCCAGTCCAGAAGATCCCACACGTGGAAAAACTCACTCAGCAATCTCCGAGATGGGCTCTGAACAATCTTCTGCAGCTCCTCAACATCTCCTCTTGAGTTCTGGAGGGGAAGGTCAGTGAGCGGATCAGTTGAAAGAAGGGAATGGAATGGAATGGAATGGAATGGAATGGAATTGAATGGAATGGAATGGAATGGAGTGGAGTGGAGTGGAATGGAATGGAATGGAATGGAATGGAATGGAATGGAATGGAATGGAATGGAATGGAATGGAATGGAATGGAATGGAATGGCATGGCATGGCATGGCATGACATGGAATTAATGGAGCATCTTCTTAAAATCTGGTCCAATTTTAAGAGTCTGAGAGTCAGGTGAGAATGTTTTCATATCTGAGCCCTATTTCATGAAATCATGGAATCAGAGAAAGGCTTGGGTTGGAAGGGACACTAAAGCCCATCCAGCCCCACTCCCAATCACTTTCCACTGTCCCAGGCTGCTCCAAACCCTGTCCAGCCTGGCCTTGGACACCTCCAGGGATCCAGGGGCAGCCACAGCTTCTCTGGGCACCTGTGCCAGGGCCTCAGCACCCTCACAGGGAACAATTTCCTCCTAGCATCCAGCATCATTCCAAGGATTCATGCACCTCCAAAGTCCACTGGGATGTAAAGGAAACAGAAAAAATCAGGATTTGAGATGGGATGAGCTCTTGTTCTTGACCTGAGCACTGTCAGCTTTAGGCAGTCGGTGTAAGAATTCCTCTTTTCCGGATAACACTTTCTATAGCTGCCTTCATCCTCTCCAGGAAAAAACAAGAAAGACAAAACACACAGAGGAGAATCCAGTGAGGTTCTTGTACCCTGCCCGGACAATCAGTTTGAAGTGTTGGTGCAAATCTGCTCAAGGATGAACATTCCGTCACTTGAGATACTTTGGCCAAAGCTTTGCAGACACTGAAGCGTCCATACTTCCCAGAATAGAAGGATTAATTTCCTGGACTGTACGATTGTACAATCGTGGTTGTTATGGGGATGCTGAAGTGATTTCTGACAATATCAGAAAGATCCAAGTGGTTTATTCCATTTATAGCCTCGTGCATGAGGATAGTGGGAGCAGATAAGAAAACTCAAGAGGGATCCTCCACCAGCCATGTGCTGAGCATCTCAGCTGTTCTGCTGAAAGGACCTGACCAGATCCAACAGTTTTTTCCCACTCTTACTGTGGGTGAAAGAGACACAGAGCCTGGAATTCCTCTTCTGGAGGAAAAAAAAAAAAAAGCATGAAAAAACTGGTTTAACTCAGGCCAGAGCAAAAAGAAATGTCTCTTCCTGAATTCCCAGCAAATTGGGGGTGAAAGGGGTGAATAAATTCATAACTTTGTGTAAATTTTAAAAAAAATTATAAATTCTTCCTCTGCTCCCCTTTCCATCAATTGTGAAGTAAGGTGATAACACTGTAAACCAAAAAGGCAGAAGACACATTTTAATGGTGTAAAAATGTCCTTTTGAAGTGGTTGATGTCTTCCTTGCACTGTTTTTGTCCATAAGGCTGCGGTGGAATGCAGGATGAGTCAGGGTTTGAGATACCCAAGAGGGCTTTTTTGAGTAAATCTACTCCTGTCTGGAAGGGAAAAACGTCCAGGTTTCATTCTCCATGTTTTTATTTGCTTTTATGAGTTGAGCTGAGAGCTGGAGGACAACAGAGGCTGCCCTGGCTCTGCTGAGCTGAGGGAGAGAAGCTGAGGTGAGAATTTTATATAACTCGCCCGTGGTCAGAGTGGAGCCGCTGCCAGACGCTGGCTGGGCAAGGTATATTTAGAAATGAGTTAAATAGAGCATTCAGCCACTCGGGATGGGAGCAGCGGCTCCAAGTGCTGCTGGAATCACACACGTGGGCTCTCCATGGCCATCGTTCCCTGTGGCTCCCCGAGTGGAGAAGGGATGGAGGCACCCGCGGTGTCCTTGCTCCTCGGCTGCTCTCCAGACTCCTCCCAACGCCTCATCCGACTTTATCCTCACATGAAGCAGCGCCTGAACCTCCTCCAGTTTTGACATTGAGGAACTTTCTTTGCAGCGTGAGGAGTCCTGGAGGAAATGTTTTCAACCTGTGGGAGTGGAAAAAGAGATTAAACATAAAAGAAAGATAAAGTGCTGCATCTCAGAGCAGCAATACCTGTGCTCGGCCGGCGCCTAATGAAGGGATTTGTGTGGAGCCTCCCCGGAGAGGGGCTAAGCATTGCTGCTCTTCCAGCCCAACCCTGGAGCCTGCAGCTTTGAATAGCAGCTTTATTCCCCGGAAAAAAGGAATCAAGAGGTTGATGCTGTGAAGTAGGGATGGTTGGGAAAGATCCTGGAGCCAGGGGTGACTCAACACTGCTGAAAAATTCCCCTTTCTTTCCCTTGGTTGGAGTGGGATGGTCCATGAGTTAAATTCGTGTGTTGTTCTCCAGGGCATTTTCCCCCGTTTTTTGCCCTTTTTTGCATACATTTGAAGGTTTCTGGATGAAGGTTTCTGTGTTTTATTGATCGGGCTGCTCTCAGCTCCTGTCTGCAGCCCTTCATTAAAGCTGGGCTCACACTTCCTGAAGGTCTTCCTCAAGGTTCCTTGCTCGTGGAAGCTGAAAAATCCCAGCTGAGGCTGTTGGGCTTGAGATCACACTTGATATTTCCTGCTTTATTTACTGCAGAGCTGCCCTATTTACCTGAGACTTCCTTTTCACACTTGTTTTCCTCTGGCCTGCGAAGTCGGGAGGAAGAAGAAGGCTCTTGAATACCTTTTGTTGCTTTCATGGATTAGTGCACTTTGGGGTTCATTTCATTTCTGTACCAACAAATGCAAGAGAGGTGGAATTTTCTGGGTTCTCCCTTTAGAGTAAAAAAGGTCATATTAATTAACCATCCTCATTCTGACAAGCAGTGCTAAAGACTGAGTGATGAATTTCTCCTGTTCCTGCCTACGTGTGGGAGTTTGGATGATAAGGCTACTCCAAAGCACATAATCCCATCATTGTAATGTCTTTGGGCCGTCATGTAAACTCAATAATGTGTCACTCTCTTCTTTTTTCCTCTATTAAATTAAATGAACTGGAGTTTGAAAGGGGAAGGTGGGAATTAACTCCTTAAATCCTGAATTCCAATGAGAGACGTTCAGAAAAAGGTCCATGCAAGTTTTCTCTGCCCTCTAAAAACAAAGTGCTCAGTGATACCTAAAACAAAACTCCATCAGCTGGAAAAGCCACAGCTTCCTTTGTGTTTTTAAACCCTTTTTGTTCTGCTCATTTGGGAAAAGCATTTCATTTGAGAAACACCTGCCCTCATTCAGAAAGGAATGAATTGGGATAATAAATCCCACTCCCTTGTCATTCATTGAACTGGGAGCTCGCGGAGATTTTTTTTTCTCCATCCAACTGTCATAAAATAGACCAAAAGAGGGCTATTTTAGATCAATAATCTTTCTTTCCCCCCTCTCCCTTGATATTCCAGGTCAGCTGGCAAATGGAGAATTGTTCTCTGCACAGTTCTAAAGCACTCTCGTTATCACCCATTGGAGACGGCCACTCGCCCCAGATAAGGGAGCCCTGTCTGAGCCAATGGGCAATAAAGGGAATTGCCTTTGGAATGAGCAGCTGTCAGCTTTGCCCTTGACGGTACCTTCTTCCCTGCTGCATCCCGCTCCTGCCTTTGGACGCCTTGGCACAGGGACGAGCAGCCCTCGGTCCCTCCCGATTCTGTTCATTCCTGCTTCTCCCGCTCGCTCCCAGCCCGAGCCATTCCTGCCACGCTGCTCCGTGTCAGAAATCCATTAAGGAACTTTGCATTTTGATGGGAGATGTGGAAGTGCCATCTGCTACCCGACGGCTGCGCTTCCTGCGCTGCCCAACTCCTGCCGCATCCCGCCAGTGTCACCAGGAGTGCTCGAGCCGCTGCTCCCATTCCCGTTATTAGCAAATTAAGAGACACTTCCCGCTGTTGATATCCTCATCTAAAGGCTGTGCTGGGATAAAAATCCCCCTATTGCTGGGCCAGGATGTAATTTAGCCCTAGCACTGATCTTTGCTGGGCTGAGACGGGTGTTATTCCACAGCTGGTGTTGTTCTCCACAGCCATATTCCTAATGCTGGGAAAGGCATTTCCTTATCAAACAGTTTCGTTTAAGTCTAATTAGAGAGAGGCCCTTGGGTGACTCTGGAATATCCTCCCCTCCAGTGGCACTCCCTGGAGCACCCCGGGACATGTGCTTGAAGAAGTCTGACTGCGGGAAAAGCTCTCAGCTCCAGCAGGGAAAGAGCTGCTTTATTGGGGCATTAAATGCAGCCAGGCAGCGATTTCCATGCTGATGGAGAGCATTGGATACCATGAGGAATAGCACTGGAGTCACGATGGGCTTCCCGTGGAGCAGGATACAGCTCCGGATAATGGCACCAGCATCTACCTCCTTGGAGAGATCTGAGATCCCATCAGTGCCACAAGGTGGGGAGGGGAAGAGGGGAGCAATTCCGAGGAGGGGTGGGCAGGGATTTGAAGGCCTTCTGCTGCTTTCTCAAGGTGCAAGAAGTTGGTGTGGTGGAAGGGGGGATTTTCTGAAGAGTGGAATTTCAAGGGATTTCAAGGGATTGAAGCACTGGCACAGGTTTCCCAGGGAAGTGCTGGAGTCCCCATCCCTGGAAGGATCAAAAAGATGTGTGGATGTGGCACTTGGAGACACGGTTTAGTGGTGTCCTTGCCAGTTGGACTCGATGACCTCTGAGGCCTTTTCCAACCTAAGTGGTTCCATGATTCCATGATCCTCTTTTGCCACGCTGGTGTTCATCTGGCTAACGAGTAGACAAAGTGACTTTTAAACAGGGAAAGCCATGCCCCCAAGGTGCTCACCGTTGGCTCCAGAAATCAGCTAAATGACTACGCTAAAATCATGGAATTCCAGAATCTCCTCACTTGGGAAGGACCCACAAGGATCATCGAAATCCAACTCCTGGCCCTTCCTAGGATAACCCCAAAATTTCCCCCCTTTGCCCAACATTAGGCTTAGACAACCTTCTTTTGGACATCTCAGGATAGCAAAGATGGAGGAAAGATGCAATGGAACTGGACACCAACTCCCACCCCAATGTTCCTTCCTGCTTTTCTGGAGTTGAATCTTCTTTCCCAGCTCCATCCCTGTTCACATACCAGTGTTCTCCTGCACCAGGGTATTGCTGCAGGCAGGTTGCAGAGGCTTTGGAAGGCAAGAGGAGTTGCAGTTACTTATTTGTATTCTTTCCTCCCCAAAATGGTTAAACAATGACCTCTGTGAATGCCATGACCAGCGGGAACAAAGTGCCAGCTGGGAATGCCACCCACACCAGTGGCTTTAGAGGAAGGGGATGGTTTATCTCCCTCAAATCCCATCTGAAATAACCAGGATTTCAAGCATCTGGCTCCTTGGAGGCTGTGATTTCATCTGGTGGAGGCTCCTGGGATGTGTCCCTGACGGATCCCAGCACATCCCGGGCACCTGAGGGATGTGGTGCTCCATCCCCATCCATGTGCAGATCTTGGCGGGGACTGTCACTGTCCAATCAATGTGATTGGTGAAGGCAGAAAAAATGAGGGGTCTGTTATGAGAAATGACCAGGAATGAGAGTCAGGTTTCCCGAAAACCTGTGACTCCTGTTTCCAATCCTGTCACAAAGCCAGGACTCAGAGGCTCTGCACAAACCATTCACAGCTTCATTTGAGTGTCTCATTTTCTTGTATTGACCCAGAAGGGTTTGGGAGCTCTGTGAAATCAGTGCTTTTCTGTCAATTGATTCAGCCTCAAAGAAGCTGCCACTTCCAGCATTCCCCAGCACACACAGGAATCCTAAATATTGCTTCTGCAAGGGTTTGGGGGCTGGAAATCCATTTGGATTATTTAGCAGACGCAAAAGGCTGCCCTGAGTATGAAGGGACTGGGCACAGATCACAGAGCCCAGCACAGCCAGAGACAGGATTTGTCCCTGGAGTCACAGCTGAGGTCAAGGCAACCTTGACCCCTCCAGAACTCAATTAGCAAAGACAAGGATGAAATAAAAGGCAGGAGAATAAACTCTGACCCTACTGCCAGCATCAGGCTGTGGGTGATCAACAGCAAAACCGGGCACAGGGCCATCCCAGTACCGCCCAGTGTGTGTCAGTCAGAATCCAGCCTGCTCTGCCTCCTCCCATTCCTGTCCACTTCATTATAATTGGGTTTTTTAACCCAGGCAATGTTCACAAAACCTCCTTCAGGGGCCTCACTGAGCTGTGAATGTGTCAGACACCCACAGCTATTCCCAGTGCTGGCACCCTGCAGCAGTGAGGGAGGAGTTCAACTCCAAAGCACCCTGGGCAGGGAGCCAGGAAATCCAACCCAAATCCCCCATCCCTGGCACCCATCTGCCCTGCACATGCCATGGGGCGAGCACGGCCCGAGGAGCACAACGCCTGCTGATCCCTGCCAGGCTCCCGCAGGATGCTCGATGCTGATTGCTCACATGGGCTTCAAATCCCCAACCTCTGGGGAGGAAAATGTCTCTCCAAGGCTCCTTCAAATCCCAGATGTCACTTCAGCCTTGTCCTTGCAGAGCTGTCTCCCATCCGCACTGCCGCCACCTCCCACCGCTCCCAGCTACCGATCCCTGGCTCCTCCAGCGATAATTCCCCGAGGTCGCCAGATCAAGCGAAGCAATTTGGAATAAATTGTGGTCACTTCAGACTTTTGCATTAAACTCTGAACTTTGGGACCTTCTTTGCACTGGAACTGTCGGCGATGAGCGTCCCGAGGGGGTTTGTATTTATTTATATCCAAAGCGCTTCCTTGTGGAGCAACCTGCAGGGGCTGAGGAGATCAGCGGGAAGGAGGGAGAGAGGGGGAAGCAAGGAATGTGTCTTTGGCCTTTCCTTCCTCTCTGAAAACCCAAAAGCAGCTGCGAGCTTAATGACCTCGGTTCATGCAAGAGGCCAGGAGAATGTCAGTGCAGGGTCAAATTCAGCAAAAACCACCCTTAAAGGGGATTTTCTGCCTGTGAAACTCCTTCCTGAGGTTTGGGCTATGTGTTACAGCGGGAGCCAGCACCTTTGCTCTCCTTGTAGTGTAGGAAGCATGCGGAGAACCTCCAAAGACCCCCGAAAACCAGGAGAGAAAAGAGAAAACACAATAAAACTCCAAACATCATCTGCTTTCAGCAGCTTTTGTTATTGGGAGTGGAGGGGAGGAGGCTGAAAGTTGTTATTTAAAGATATTTCATTTTAGCATCTTCTGAAATACATTTTTAATGCTGTTAAAATTCACATCATTTGAGGAAAAAGGCTGAAAAATCATAGAATCATAGAAAGGTTGTGTTGGAAGGGACCTTTAAGATCTAGATCCAACCCTCTGCCATGGGCAGGGGTTGAAAATCGTATTTTAGTGCCCCTTTTTCTCCCTATTTATAATATTATATATTAGAATAAACCCAATTTATAATATTCACTGAAGATCAGCCCTCAGTGAATCTCCCTCAGTTCTGGGAAAATTTAAATATTAATGGAAGAAGGAGTTTATTTTTGACACCTCTTGCCCCAGTGGCTCCTGGAGCTGCAGCGTCCCCTCCCTCCCAGGGCATGTCTGGATCGAAGGGATGATGGAATTAGAGTCCAGCTCCATGACAAGACCATCTGCTGGCGCTGGGCTGACCTACATGAGGTGAAATGAGATGTGCTGGGCTCCATCCAACTCCTGGAGCGGGCACGGAGCCCCACTGCCAGCAGAAAGGAGCACTGTCCAACTGGAGGAATGGAAAATCCCATCAAGACAGGCATGAGAGGCACCCTTTGGGTCCCTGTATCCAAATTCAACCCCATTTTGCACATGCGAGTTTGAACGCTCACAGAAAAGGGAAATAAAAGACAGGAGATCTATTTCCATTCACCTGAGTCCAGGTGTTGTTTTATTTCAGGAAAACTCCAAATATAGTGAATTTGGTGGTGCCTGATCCATGGCTTACATCCCTAGTAAAATTTGAAGACCTACAGATGCACTTTTCCTTCCTCGTATTCCCAACCCATGCCTATTAGAGCAGATGGAAAGTTTACCCTTCCCAATCTCGTGCTATCTCTGCATGTAAATGAAGAAATTTGAGCTTAAAACCTGTCAAGCCAACACCTTCCCCCAGGATTCGATTGACTTTGAAATTGTTCGCTTCAAAAAACACCCAAACAAACAGGGAAAGATCCCAAAAGGAAGAGAATTAATAAGGGCAGTGTTTTCTAATATGCACACTAAACAAATCCTTCAATCTAAATGAAATCTATATTGCAGGCATTTGTGGGTTTTGAGCTGAGCCCAGGCTGCTCTGGCTCCACATCCATCCAAATTTCATGCCTCCCTTTGAACCCAGCTTATCGGAAACGGTGCCTTTCTTTTTGCCCTGCCTTCCGGAGGGTTTGCAGAATTCAAGTCAAAGCAAGAGCCTACATGGAAAGGAAGAAATTAATTGTCCTGTGTCCTTGTCCCTCCCATGTGTGTATTGGGAAGGATGGCCAGGATTTGGGTATCACCTCCAATCTGCCAAAATCCCACTCTGTTTCTTAGTCCAGGGGAAGAAATCCTGGGTTTGTGTGTTTTGAAGATTGTTATCAGATAAATCTAATCTTGCACTCCCATGACTGCCGGGGATTTATTCCTGTACCTGTGAAATTTGCATCTATGACAACAGGTTTCCGTCAATTTGGGGCATTTCGTCTCTCTCCACAAGGATCTCGATCACGCATTCCCCGGGGATAAGTTGCCCACAGCACTCTATTTCTAATGGATGTGTATTTTTACCTCCTTCAGTGCAAAAAAATAAAGGTGGTTCCTACTCAAAATTATTTTTGTTGCCTGCATAGGAAATGCAGGAGATCCATGCACACTGTCCACCCTTCACATCATCCACAGGTTACCACTGAGGGAATTAGGAAGACAATTCCTTATCCATTCAGCTCTTTCTGGGACACCTTTTCCACCAACCACCTCTTTGCTGGGTTGAGCAAACCAGACCTGGGATGTTCACCTGGTGGATTTGGTTCCCTTCAGTTTTCTGCCATGAAATGCATCATTTTGGATCAGAGATACGGAGAAGTGGTTCCAAAGAACACCAAAATTTCTCTGTTTTCTGATCCCTGGTGGTGTTTGGAACAGGTTGCCCAGAGGAGCTGTGGCTGCTCCATCCCTGGAAGTGTCCCAGGCCAGGCTGGACAGGGCTTGGAGCACCCTGGGACAGTGGAAGATGTCCCTGCAGGGGTGGAACTGGGTGGGCTTTAATGTCCAGTGCCACACAGACCATTCCATGATTCCATGATTGATGTGAGCGTGGGATCTCCATGGCAGCATCAGAGGCAGGGAAACCGCCACAATCCATGAAGGACCTTTCAGCCCATCCCCAGATTTTCTCTGAAATTGCCCAAATGGGATCCCAACTCCAGTGGGAAGCCAGCAGAGAGATGGACACCGTGCAAAGCACCCCAAGCAGGAACCAGGGGGAAAACCCTGCAAAATCCCTGCAGGAGCAGAGCAGGAAGCCACAGAGATGACAATTTTTATTTTCATTATCTGTGGCTGGTGGGTTCTGAGCATCACCTGTGTCCTGCAGACATGCCCAGGAATTCCAGATGGAGCCAAGAAGCAGAGGGCAGCAGTTGTTCTGCTGGCTGCCTGCACCTGCCAAACGAGCTCCCTTGCCTTGCCTTGCCTTGCCTTGCCTTGCCTTGCCTTCCCTTCCCTTGCCTTGCCTTGCCTTCCCTTGCCGAACCTTCCCGAACCTTCCCGAACCTTCCCTTCCCGAACCTAACCTTCCCGAACCTTCCCGAACCTTCCCTTCCCGAACCTTCCCAAACCTTCCCAAACCTTCCCGAACCTTCCCTTCCCGAACCTAACCTTCCCGAACCTTCCCGAACCTTCCCGAACCTTCCCTTCCCGAACCTTCCCGAACCTTCCCAAACCTTCCTGAACCTTCCCTTCCTGAACCTTCCCGAACCTGCCCTTCCCTGAACTTCCCTGAACTTCTCTTCCCTGAACTTCCCGAGCTGCTGCCACTTCCAAGTGCTCTTGGAAGCAGGAGGAGTTGGAAGTTGGCTGCTCCATGAGGGACATGGATTTAGGGAGTGGCCTTGGGGAAGGTCATTGGAGCCAGGTTTGCTCACTGAAGCTGGGGGAGAAAGGATTTGAGGGGTGGAAGAAAAGATGCCTTAAAAGAAGACCTGGACTTAGAAGCCGCTCCCATAAGAGTGCAGAGGATGGAGGGAAATTCCCAGGGCAGTTTTGAAGCCTCCTCTCCTTTGCACCAAGGAGAATTTGGTGGATCTCAAGCTATTTATTCTCCCACAGGCTGAGTTTGCTCATCCCAGAGGTCTTGGCTTCCCCACTCTATAAAAAATCAAGATCCCAAGCCATCGCTGGTTATTCCTGAAGATATTTCCATGCACACCCTGGCCCTGCTGAAGCCAGGTTTGTTATCAGCTTAATAAGGCCAAGACTTCAATTCATCCTGGCAATGAGCTACAGAAATATTGGTGCTCCTGCCTTTTTTAATCTAATAATTTTCTTTTCCTTCCAGGGGAGGCCATTCCCTAGCCCTGAGATAGTCTCCCGGCCCAGCATGTAGAATTACAGATACTGCCAGAGCCTATTAACTGTACAAATCTTTGCATTGATAAGTGAGAGAGAGATTTATGTCTTGAAATGAGAAATTCTATCCCCAACAACAAAATTGAGCTGGTGGATCAATCCAGATCAGAGCCCGTCGAGGAAGTGACTGCGGCAATTGGCATTAATTGCTGTGTCCGGCATTTCAGCAGCCTGCCAGGAACGCTGGGCCAGAGGGATGGAGCTTCTCCCTGGCCCTTGGGGGCTTCTGGCCACGGCCAAGCCATTCTGGCAAATTATTGGGGAATATTTACGGAGTTTCCTCGGTGGCGCATTCTGGCACCTTGAAGGAGATGAATCAAAAATCTCCTCCCAGGGCTAAATGTGCTTTAAGAGCAGCTTCTCCTTGCATACCAATTGCCTAATAAGCCCCAAACTGGATTTGCTCAGATTAATTCCCATGCACTTCATTTACTTGCTGTTTCTTATCCAGCAGCCTTCCACCCCCAGGCAGGATTCCTGTAAACATGGCTACTCCTGGGGGCACCATTCTGCCACATCCTTCCCAGCCCCCCAAAATCAAAACCCTGAGGGCTTAAGCCCCAACAGAATTCTTCACCTATATGTCCACTATGTGATTTTAAAGGAGCTTTGCTGCTTTTATTTGCATTTTTTATCCCAGAGCCCAGTTCTTGCGATGCCCCTGGGTAACCTGCACAAGCTGGCAGGGGCTGGGGATGTCTCGTAGTCTGAGCTTTTGTCCCCAAGCCATCAAATCCACCTAAACTATTCCTGACAGCTGCTTGTCCAAACTCCTGGATGGAGCTGACGGCCTCCCCAGGTAACTGTTCCCACATCAAAGCCAAGCTCTGCAGGTCCTCTCTTCCTAATGTGCCCTGGAGGAAATTCCGAGACATCACTACAACTTTGTAGGTGTTTAATCTTCATTATGGAGCAGTCCCGAACTGCTGGCTGGGTAAAGGGTGGGTCTCCAGATCCAGCCCTGCTGGTCCCGGGAGGTTTGGGACGTTCTGCAGAGCCCCATCGCCCCCAGGCACTGTCTAGGGCAAAAACTCAGGTTTTGCTAAGAAGGAAATCCATTTTTAGGTCTAAAAGTTGCACAGAAAAAGTTCTGGAAATATCTGCCTCATTCCTAAATACTCAGAAAGCAAATGGACCCAACCCTGCAGTTCTCTGCTCAGTGTTTGTGTCACCCAGCACGGGGCATTTCCCAGGGAGGAGCAAGGAGCCTGACCAAGCATCCCTTGGCCATTGAGAAAGGAAACCCAAACAAATTAGAAACTCCTTGAAATTCCCAGTGTATTTCCGAGTGAGCCAACAGGATGCAGAGAATACTCTGGAGCAAACAAGAGGGATTTACCCTCTCCTTCAGCTCTCGCTGACAGGATTGCTCCATTTTGCCAAACCAAAGCTTCTTTGCTGCAAAATGAAAGGGAACTGTCCCTCTGGAGGCTGGAAAGGCTCCAGAGAAGAGCTGTGCCACGGGGAAAGCTTTGTGAGCTGCCTCACGTGGGATGAGGTTAAGGGAAGGGAGCAGGGACGGCCCCGAGCTGGAGATTGCTCATTCCTGCTCCAGGCTCCAGCTATAAATAAAGACCAGGATCTAAGACAAAGGAACAGGGAAGAATGACTGGGTTTATTCTGCATCATCAATGACAGGACAGCTTTAGAGAGACACAAGAAAAACACAGAAAACATCAAGCCTGGTTTCCTAGAAATGAAAGGCTGAGCTCAAAAAAGCTCCAGCGTTTGCCCAAATTTTCTCTTTTCTGCCCATTTCCAAGAACTGCTGGGCTCGGGTATGATATACAAAGAAAGAGGAGGCTACAAGGAGGGAATGAGTGGTACCAGAGGGGTTGTGGCCTCTCTGGGCCATTGCCAGGATGTCCCCTCCTTGGCAGTCTGTTCCCAGCTGAGCTTTGCCAGAGGGCACTGGGGTCACCTATGGCCCAGCCAGGATGGGCTCCAGCAGCTGTAATGAGCCCAGGGCAGAGATCCTGCTGCTGTCCGGGCATTAATCACAGGGAATGGGGAGATATTGAGACAAAAGGGTTTTGTGCCATGTTTATTTTCGATCCCAGGAGCAAACTGCTGCCAAGGAGCTTCCACTCCCTCCCAAAATGGCCTGGGAAAGGCCTAATGCCTGTAATGGGGAAGTGATCTGTTATTAGAACCCATGTGCTTTAAAGGGAGTTCTGAGAAAGGTCTGAGGGTTTAATTTTGAAGGGATTTCCAAGGAAAGGTCTCGGTGCAGCCCCAGAGATGGGGTGACTGTGGTCTTTGATAAGGGACATTCTCCCTCCCTGTCGTGCCAGGCCTTTTCCCTTTGCCTCTAAGATCTGCCCTTCCCCTGAATCCACGGGTGGTCCCCATTCCTTCCTCCTGCCACCCCCTGAGGAATCTAGCTGGAAAAGCCCTTTAAGGTCATCGAGTCCAACTGTTCCCCCAGCACTGCCAAGGCCACTGTTGACCCATGTCCCCAAGTGCCACATCCACACGGCTTCTAAGTCCTTCCGGAGACTCCACCCCTGCCTGGTGACACTGCTGCACATTTGGCAGCTCCCAAAGCCCTTGTCCTTGTGCTGCAGGTGCCACCCAGCCTGGCAGGGGCTGCTGCCACCCTTCAGCAACCTTGAAAGCCTTCGGTGGCCACAGCATCTGGCACTGCAGCTGCCAGCAGGGAGGTTCCTGCAGGGTGGGATGAGCACCAAGGGATGCAGGAGGCAACATTGGCCTCCAAGACCACCCCTGAAGGTCACACACAGGGAGGGGACCTGGGGGTGTCAGCTGGCTCTGGTCACCAAGGAGGGCACAGAAAATAGACATCCCTGCTTTCTGAATGAGGAAAACAAAAAGAACCAAAATTCTCCTTTCCTTTATCTAAAGGGGCTGATGTTTGAGCATTTCCATCCACAACAAAAGCCCAGCAACTGCTGCTCTCCTCATTCAGGGAGCTACTGCTGCATTTTCGGGGATTCTTGAATGTGTTACTTGTAAATTTTTGTACCTTTCTGGGAAAAAGTACATCATTCTTTCTTATACAAGGTGAAGGGGTTTTTCTCCTATAATAGAAGCTGAAGGATTCTCATATTTTGTTGCATTAACTGGTCTATAGGGAGAGAAAGGACATTTAACGTTCCAAGTAGATGTCCAAGAAAAATCAAAAGAATCCAATAAAAGAAAATTCAACCAGCTCAGCTCGTCTCTATCTGCTGTAAAGAAATGAGGGTCAGCAAAGGTGATGCAACTTATTTTGCTCCTGGTTTTAAAAATAACTGGCTCGACCCAAGCAAATCAGCCACAAGAATTCTTAATTGTTTGGTGCTGTCACTAATGAACCCAGCCCCATTTCATGGGTCAGTGCCTGTGGGGAGGAAACAAAAATATGGGGGGGTTGCACCCTCACCCCCTGTCTGGAATAATTTTACCTGGTTTGGTTAATTATTGCTGTGCTCATTTAGAGCTGCTGCTAAGCCAGTGCTGGCTCTGCAAGGGCTGTGAGCACAAGCAGCTTGTGCTGAGCCTTGCCACCAGCCAAAAACAGGGACAAAGCTGCGAACAAAAGAGCTGGAGCCTCAGTGATCAGGCTGCAGGCAGGAGGGGGATGGGAGCAAGGTGTCAGCCCAGCCTGAGGAGACATCGCCCCTCTGCAGACACCCGCAGTGGGACAGATGGGTCCCACCCATGGCCCCGGGCCGGCTGGCACCTCCTCACCTCACCTTAAAGAGGAGGCTGTCACCCTGCCTGCTGCCTGGAGGTGACTCTGCCTGCTTTTTCCAGCAGGGAATCCTCCCCCAGCTTCTTTCTCACCTCTGTGTGTGTGCTTGGATATTTTCCCCCATTCCCCAGGGGATTTCAGAGATAACAAGCAGATGTGAGCAGCAAATCAGTGCCAGGCACAGCTCTCAAGGCTCAGGCACTAAAAACACTCTGGGCACCTGTCAGAGCTTTCTTCACCCTCAGCATTAAAAAGTCGCTTTGCCCACAGCTCTCTCAAAACCAAGTGTCCCATAAGTTGTGGTGGATGTGGCTCTGATCTACATGAAGGTCTTTCCACCCCAAACAATTCCCAAATTCCACAATAACCTTCAAGGCCAGGTTCTGCACAGTGGTTTGCATGTGGCTCAAGTTCACAGCTTAGTGCTAATGGGGAATATCGGAGCCAGAAGATTTCCATCTTGCTGAATTCCTCACTTTGAAACGAAATAAAATACCCTGGATGTGACAAAAGCCACTCCACTAGTGGCCAAGGGACAGACCCTGTCCTGCCTCCGCAGGCATTTCTCCTCGATTTCCCACAGCCCCTCTCCTCCCATGTACATTTATAAGTGAGATGAAAACAGTTTTAATGTATCCGACCCCATGAATAATGTACTGGAAAAGCCTCGGTGCAGCCAAGCGTGTTCCATCCCATCAATATGATAAATGCAGGTACAGTTGTTTTAATTGTCGGCATCGTGTTGGAGTGCAAACACATCTGTGCTTTGCCTGGGGGGACATTCTTGTTGTCCTGATGCTGACAAACCCCTTCACTGACACACCACCATCCCACTGCCTGCAGCTGGAGAGCTGGGAATAGCCAGGGTGGGCTGGGAATAGCCAGGGTGGGCTGGGAAGAGTCAGGGTGGTCTGGGAGCAGCCTGGATGGCTTTGGTCCAGCAAAGGGTGAAGGCATGGACAGCTGAGCCCCTGCTGTTCCAGGGAAATCTCCTCATGCCCCAATCCATCCATGCATTTCTTGGTGATCCCAAAGCCCAGGAGAGGCTCAGAGCTGGTGTGGGGTGCAGCACAGAGTGGAGGGTTTGTCCAGAAATGTGGTTTGAGGGGTATCTGCCACTTCATGTCACTCAAAGATCTTGGTGTGGCCCTTCCCATTCCTGCTGGAGCAGCACAGGGAGGCTCATCTCCATCTCTGCCTCCATCCTGGCTGAGGTGGGAAGGGGCTTGGAGCAGCCAGGCCTATGGAAGGTGTCCCTGGCCAAGGCAGGGGAAAGAGATTGGCTTTAAGGTCCCCTCTGACCCAAACCATTCTGGAATTCTGGGATTCTGTGATAGAGTGACATCAACCCTGCAGTCTGGACCCACAACAGCCCTGCAGGGCAAAGAGCCACCCTGGGACACAGCAGCTCTGTTCCCACTCTGGAATAGCACAGCTCCATTCCCACTCTGGAATGTGACAGCTCTGGATATGGCAGTTCCATTCCCACTCTGGAATACACCAGCTCTGTTCCCACTCTGGAATACAGCAGCTCCGTTCCCACTCTGGAATACAGCAGCTCCGTTCCCACTCTGGAATACAGCAGTTCCATTCCCACTCTGGAATACAGCAGTTCTATTCCCACTCTGGAATACACCAGCTCTGTTCCCACTCTGGAATACACCAGCTCTGTTCCCACTCTGGAATACACCAGCTCTGTTCCCACTCTGGAATACACCAGCTCTGTTCCCACTCTGGAATACAGCAGTTCTATTCCCACTCTGGAATACACCAGCTCTGTTCCCACTCTGGAATACACCAGCTCTGTTCCCACTCTGGAATACACCAGCTCTGTTCCCACTCTGGAATACACCAGCTCTGTTCCCACTCTGGAATACACCAGCTCTGTTCCCACTCTGGAATACAGCAGTTCTATTCCCACTCTGGAATACACCAGCTCCATTCCCACTCTGGAATAGGATAGCTCCGTTCCCACTCTGGAACACGCCAGCTCCGTTCCCACTCTGGAATACACCAGCTCCGTTCCCACTCTGGAACACGCTAGCTCTGTTCCCACTCTGGAATACAGCAGCTCCGTTCCCACTCTGGAATACACCAGCTCCATTCCCACTCTGGAATACGCCAGTTCCGTTCCCACTCTGGAATACGCCAGTTCCGTTCCCACTCTGGAATACGCCAGTTCCGTTCCCACGCCGCTGTGTTTGCCATTCCGCGGCCGCCGCGGGGCTCGGGCCAGAGGCAGCAGTAAAATATCTCCATAATAAACGGAACCATTTGGTTCTCAGAGACAGTGCCAGCTTTTATAACAATTTCCATCTTAAGCTGGCTCAATCCATATTTAATGAAATCTTCTATAAACCCTTTAACAGCCCTCAATTCATTTCGAGTGGTAAATGAGTCAGCACTTTGAAATGATGAGCAGGATTCAGACTCTGCTGCCGTTACTTAAGGAGAAGAAGTCATTCTTTTTTAATGCTTCTTCTCCTAAATAACGTTTCATTTTCATTTTTTCCCTCTTTTTTTTTGTTGCTGCTGTGATGGTGCTCAATAGAGGTGAGGGCAGGCACAGGGGCACGGATGGCCCAGGCCTGGCACCATCCCTCTGGTCCCTGCAGACAGACTTGCCCAGCCCAGACTGATTTATTTGACTGTCCCACATCCAATCTCTTGGCTGGGTCAGCTGCAAACAGGATTAACCTCTCCCTGCCTCAGTTTCCAATTTACTCTGTGCTCCCAACCTCCTGCCAGGCATTTTGGAGAGCTCTGGAGGGCCATCCCAGCTCTCTGTGCAGCCCGAATTCCCCCAGTATGGAATGTGGAAGCATACAGGAGGGAGATATCACATCCACCGAGCACAGCCCACCTGAGGAGCAATCATCTGCCCTGCTATTCCCATTTTCCCTCGGAATCAGACAGCAAAATCCCCTAAAGAGCTGGAGTCTCAGGGAAAGGCAGATACCAGCTGTGTAATCACCACTCCACGGTACCTGCTCATTTGAATAATGAAATGGCATCTTTGTTAAAGGCAAGGAGACTTCCAAGCTGTCTTGTTCTGCAGCTCACCTATAAAAGCCAAGCAAGCTTTGCAAAACATTTCAATTCTCCTGATCACTGTAATTACTGGCCAGGATCCAGCTCTGCTCTCTGCTCAGCTTTGCCAGCAGGTTACACACAGGGGCTGTGGGCACAGGCTTGAAACTAAAGTGAATCATGGCTCAGTTTATTTTTGGAAATGCCTTTATTTTACATTATATTGATTTTTTTCTCTTATTCCACACCACGCAAAGCAAGCCCTGCCTGTGTGGGGATGTGTCAGTGTGTTTCTGGTTGGGGTGAGCTGAGGCTGAAGATGTGTGTCACTGGCTGTAGCATAAAATCGAGTCAAGAATCTCCACAGTGCCTTTAAATATTGCTCTAAGTGGCACTGAGTGGGTGATGGTGGCATTAACGTTGTCCTTAAACCACAGTGGCTCTGCTGTGGGACACGAGGCTGCGTCAAGTCACCTCAAGCATTTCCATGGCAGGTTTTCCAGCACCCCCCGGGCTCCAGCCATTGTGCATTTCCAATTAACTCTACATTTAAATGGCCTGAATCCTGCTGAACTCTGAGCAGATGCACAGCCATCTCTCCTTTATTCCAGCGCCAGTGGGAACCAGCAGCCCCAGGAGCAGCTTTGTGGGCAGGTTTGTGCAGGGTCTGTGCTTGGCAAGGCTGTGTAGGGAGGTGAGGGGGGCACATTAGGCCTGGCTTGGAGAAGCTGGAATGAGTAGGAGATTTTGGGCCCCAGGATCTGCTCACCCCAAGTGCCAGGTGAGGTGTGGAGCTGCCTGGGAGACCAACACACCATGGGACAGTTGAAATCATGGCATCCTTGAATCATTTAGGAAAAGCTCATCTAAGATCTTTGAACTAAAATTGTCGAGTCCACCACTAACCCATGTCCCCAGGTGCCACATCCACATGGCTTTTAAATCCTTCCAGGGATGGGGACTCCCCCACTGCCCTGGGTAGCTGTGCCAGCAGTGGACAACCCTTTCCATGAAGAAACTTTCCCTAGTATCCCACTAAACCTCCCCTGGCACAACCTGGGGTCATTTCCTCTTGTTCCACTCGTTCTTCCCTGGGAGCAGAGCCTGACCCCCCTGGCTGTTCCCTCCTGTCAGGAGTTGTGCAGAACCACAAGGTCCCCCCTGAGACTCCTTTTCTCCAGGCTGAGCCCTTTCCCAGCTCCCTCAGCAGCTCCTGCTGCTCCAGACCCTTCCCCATCTCAATTTCCTTCCCTGGATATGCTCCAACCCCTCAATGTCCTTCTTGCAGTGTGGTATGGCTGGAAAAGAAAATAAAATCCACCGGCTGCCCTCAAGTGCTTGAAGCATTTGCCTCCAAGAACATCTGGAAGGAGCAATTTCCAGTCGGGATGAAGAGGGATTCCTGCTGGTGTGCCAGCCCCAGGTGAGATTGTCTCTGACACCCACAGGACACTTTCAATATCCATTGCTGGAAAAGGCAGAAGTGGCCCTGGAACAGCTGCTGCAAAGAGCAACCTCATTGTCCTTGGAATGGGAGAGCAATCCCAGGAGAGGGAAGGAGCAGAGCCAGGCTCCCCCAGCCTTCCCAGGCAAGGAGCAAGACGGGACCTGGCTGCTCTATAAATATGTCAGGCAAGGGAAACAAAGGGAGAAAATAATGGCTGAAGTTAAAGGCCACAACTGAACAGCAGCTAAATTTAGGCTGGGAGACAAAGGAAAGGGCCTAAAAGGCAGAGCAGTTTGGTTCAGAACCAGCTGAACTCCTTGGAAGGCTAAACTTGATCAGTTGGAGAATGGCATGAGGCTGGACCCATCCCAGTGGTTCCTCCCACAGCTCTTGGTCAAGCCAAGCCCTGGGAGATGAGCAGGAGTCATTGGAGAGCCCACAGCACATTGCAAAGCACCCCAAGGAGCAAGACAGGAGAACACCCCAAGTCCAGCAGGAAATCTTCCAATCCAGATTGTTATTCCAAGGTAATTTTTCTGCAGCTGCTCAAGGCATGCGTGCGGCTAATGAGAGAGAGAGATGCTGACACAAGGGCTGGGTTTAAATTGTTAATCCCGCCCCAAATCCACCAGTGAGGAGCACAGCTGCCAAAACCAGTTGACTCCCAGCTGATGCCATGTATCTTTGATGTGACTCCAGTGGAGGCCACCGTGCTGGGATGGGACCTGTCACTTGTTGGGAGCCCACAGGAGCGACGGGGAGGGCTTTGTTACACAAAAGCCATCGCAAGCTGTTCCCTTCTACACACATCACCCAGCCTAAATGGCACTTAATGGAATAATGAACCACGGGGAGACACAGACAAGGAAACGTCATTAAATCTGCTTAAAAATGGATCAAATGCTGAATCAATTCCCATTAGTGAACACACGGATATTTCACATATCCTTAGGAGTTTTATTAGGCATTCATGCGGAATCTGAGGTAATGATGGCGATTTCCCCCCAAACTCCTTTCTTCCTAATAAAAACCAGCAGGACCAAGGAGTCAGGACTTTATTCTCTCATGCCTCTTTTTTAAAAGCATTTTATGAAATATTTAAGCAATGTCTTTTGCTTCTCATGGTCATGCCCTTATTGTGTCAAGTCAAATTAGTTAAGTATACAAATGAGAGTAAACAAAGGTGACAGATAAATGAAACACATGGTTCCCAAAGTGTCAGAGGTCCCCTCTGTGTGGTCAATCCAGAGGTGCCTCTACAGGCTCTTCATGCACAGCCCTGTGAGAAGTTGAGAGGAAGAAGCTCCAAGCTTCCAACCAAGTTCCTCAAAGCACCAGATGTGTTCCCTCCCTTCATCCCTCTTCTTTCCCTCTCTCCCTCTCATCCACACTCTCCAATGTCATTTAAACACTGAGTGTGCACTGAGCAGAGCCAAGGAAACAGTGGAAAACAAATTTCCTTGCATATTCATATTTAATAATATTTGGACAACAGCAGCATGTAGAAGTTCCTGCAAGATCCAGGCCTCCTGAGAAGAGCTGGAAGAGCAGGGAGCAGGCAGGATCTGAGCTTGGAGGGCAGGCAGTGTCTCCCAGAAAGGCGTAAAGGCTGGAAGAGATAAGGCAGCAGGAACACGGGAGGGTTTGGACTGGAATTCCACAGCTGTAAGGACCAGATATCCCAGTTTGTGCCGTGCCCAGCACTTCTCCCCCGTGAGCTTAGCAAATAACTTTAATTCCTTAAACTCAAGGTCTACGTGAAGTTTTAATGCGTTTTTTCCGCTATTTGTGGCCCCAGCGTGGGACATGGCAATCTCCTGTGAGAGACTGAACAAGCTTGTGACAAAAGGGGCCTGAGACAGGAAAAAAACAAAAAGTGGGGATGTACGGACAGATGGAAGAGCACAGAGTCGCAGGGAGGCAATATTGGCCAGCATGTTCACCAGGCGTCAAGGATGACAGCCAGGGAGCTTCCAGCTGCTGGGCTGGTGTCAGGAGTTTAATAATAATACCAGGCTTGTTTTGCATAAGCTGGCTGTGTGCATAATTCATGGATGTAATGAGCTGATCATTAGGAGCAGTCTCAGCTCACCTCCGAGCTGCGTGTGGTCAGAGTGGGATCCGGCAGAGCAGAGCCATTAAGGAGGCATCTGAAAGAGGATAATTTATTCTAATTCCAAAGACAGCTGCAGCTTGACCCTTTTATGCTCACTCACCTTGAACAGAGCCAGCCGAGCTCTGCTGGCATGAATTCTCCCAGAAAACAAACTTTTCCTTCAGATCTTTCCTGCCAGGGATGTTTCAAAACCTCCCCTTGATAGCAAAATTCCCAGTTTGTGGTGGGCCAGCTGGGTTTTAGCAGAGGTGGCCCCTTGCTTTGAATCCAAGCTTGCCTTGGTTTAGAACCCAACATTGCAAATGAAGGGTCCCAGCTTTGGAAAATCCAAGTGCAGCACTTGGAATGGAGGACGGACAATTGTTGGTCCATCGGAAGCTGCACTGGGAGAACTCCGGAGAGCCAAGGGATCTTCAGCAAAGGCATGACAAGAGCTGAACGTAAATTAGAAATGTTCAGGTAGGAATTAAACTGGAGAGGAATTAAACCCCAGCTCAGCCAACTGCAGGAGGCAGTGAAGTCTTCACAACTTCAAGATGCTGAATTCAGGCACTGACTGTTCCTAAAAGTTGCTTTTTTGGGTGGTTCGAACAACACTCAACAGAGCTTTTGGAAGTCCAGCTGGATGACTTTGTTTCCTTCCAGCTTTAAAACTGACTTTCCAACTCCTTTTTTGTGTATTTATGGTGCAGAAACATCAAAAGACTGCAGCTTGGTCAGCGGCAGTTGTGCGACTGGGAATTGTCGATTCCATAATCACATTTTGGACTCCAACTGATCCTCAGACCGTGAAGAAATTTGCAAAAATTTTCAAACAACGAATATGGCGGGGACTTCTCCAATCTGTTTGCAGGCAATTTGCAAACAGAAACCCTTGGCAGCACCGGCTGAATATGGAATCAATGCCGGCATTTTTGTGCCAGGCTCTAATTTCTCTCAGCTTCCCTACTCCATGTTCAACAATTTGGGAAAGGAACGGCTGGTTTGCCTCATGTTTCACAAGCACTGGAAGAGGTTGTCCAGAGAAGCTGTGGCTGCCCCACCCGTGGAAGTGTCCAAGGCCAGGTTGGACAAGGTTTGGAGCCACCCAGGATAGTGAAAAGTGTCCCTGCACACTCACACCACTAAATCCCAAATTCCTTTTCTCCTTATCTTCTGGATTCATATCAGTGCTCAGGGATGCTCAGGAAAAGTGGGAAGGGGGCACATTGGGGAAATCAGGGAACATGTGCCCCCATCCCAAAACATTTGGAGAAAATATCATGCCTGAAGTTCTGATTGGTTTCCCATCAAGCCAAAGCTGCTTGCAACATCCCAGGATTATTCTCACACAGGAGGGTTTGGAGCCTGGTGCCTGCAATTCTGGCCCATTTCTTTTTCCTTGGGAATGTCCTTGAGAAAATCAGGATGAATCTCATAAAGTCTGGCTGGAGCTGCTTGAAGAAAAGTGAACTTCCTTCATTTTTCACTGGAAAAACACATTCCTGAAGAAAGAAAAGGAGAGAGAAAGGCAAAAAGCCTTTTTTTTAACCCAGCCACTTCTTCTTCCTGGCAGAGGCAGAGTATGATTGATATAAAGAGATCCAGCACTGATTTTAAGACATCAGGTAATGGAGAGCTCCCCCAGCTCCTGATAAGACTTTACTCAGCCCCTCATTTAATTCATGTGTATCTATTTTTCTTCTTCCTGCAAATGGGGACAATTACAGTCCCTATTTCTTGCCGAGTTGTTGTGAGCCCACAGTTATTAAGGTCTGTAAAACATCTCCGAGCCATTAGGGGATTCTGCTTTTCTACCACCCTGCTCTTGCAGCAAATGGTGTTGGCTCCAAAATCTCCTTTGTGTTTGGGGAAAACAGGGATGTCCAGACACAGAGGAGCAGCATGGCATGTCAGGATTTTTTGTGCTGTTCCATGAATCCTTCATTTTGCACAGGCTTTTTCACGAGACAATCCTTAATTTGGGGTTTTCAGAGGGAAAACGGGCTTTTTGCAGCTGCAGATATGGTGGGATCCTCTTTTTGGAAGTCACAGAATCGTGGAATATCCTGAGTTGGAAGGGACCCACAAGAATGCACAGACCCCCAACAATCCCACCCTGTCCATCCCTGGCAGCGCTGTCCAAACGCTCATGGAGCTGTGGCAGCCTCGGGGCTGTGCCCATTCCCTGGGGAGCCTGGACAGTGCCCAGCACCCTCTGGGGGAGAACCTTTTCCTGATACCCAACCTAACCCTGCCCTGACAGAGCTCCAGCCATTCCCTCAGGTCCTGCCCCTGTCACAGAGCACAGGGATTGGAGCTGCCCCTCCAATTCCCTCAGGAGGAGGTTGTAGGTATCGATGATGCTGGATTTCAAAGGAGACCATCTGAGGTGGAAAGTGATTTGCCCCAAGCAGGCCCAGAGACACTTCAGAGACACAGTCAGAGCAGTGGGGATTTGCTTTATTTGGCACAGGCTGTGGGGATTCACTCCTCCAAACACACACACCCTGCACTGCCAACACACAATATTATGGTGACATTCAGGAATATTCATCACATTCCCTGGGATAGGAGTGGTTACACAAATCATTTCTCAGAAATCATTAATATCATTAGCATGTGTGCCTCACATGTGCTGTGTGTCCTGGTGGTCTTTGGGGTCTTCTCATGATGAAGATCTGTAGTCTTCATCACAGTGCACTTTTCACCTTTCTCTCTGGAGCATGGGCAGTCCTTGGTGGGTGATTCAGGGTTTCTGTGCTGGCCTCAAACAGATTCTTGTCCCTCTTACCTTGACAATATAAAGGGAATCCTGTTTTCCTAGGTTTAGAATTCACATATTCTGTCTCTCAATAGTTAACTTGAGTTACCTATTGACTACCCTTTCTCAAAAGTCATCTCCACCTTCATTTTTACCTGGAAAACTGCAGCCAGGAGACCCATGCTCTCCCATCCCAGCTCCATCCCCATCTTTGTGGAACACGTAACTAAAATCAGTCAATCCAGGGAATGTAAATCCCTCTGATGAACCTCAACCTGTTCACAAAGCCCATCAGGTTGGCCCAAAATTCCTCATCCCCCTCCAAAACAAGACGGTTTGATAGTGAAATAAATCCTGGGGGCATGTTGGCTGCTCCAAAGTTTGCTGGGGAAATCCTGGGATGATGCGATTTGTCTGTCAAACGAGAGGAAAAAGGAATAAATATCCTGGGAGCGGAAACATTTATCCTTTCAAAAAGTGACACCAGAGCTGTGATTTATCCGTGTGTGGGTGCAGCTGGGATGGAGGTGAGATAATCCTGAGAAATACCTTTAAAAGAAAAAAAAATCTGAATAAAACATCCCATTTTCCCTTCCGAGTTATCGCTCCGTAATCATGGGATGCTGGGGATTGTCCATGATAGCATTTGCAGCTCCCTATCAGGAGATATTGATAAAGGGAAAAGAAGGTGAAATATCCTGAAATATCCTGAAATATCCTGAAATATCCCCCAAGCTGCATCCTCATGGTGCTGGGGATTGTTCTTCTGGAGTTGGTGGTCAACCCAACTTGGCCAATTCCTTGGAAAAGTTCGGAAGCCCTGGAAAATCAAAGGAAAATGTTTTTCCATGAGACATTTCATGGAAATGGAACTCTATGCACAACAGGGATGTTTCCCTGCTTCCTTTCAAATCCAGGGTGTTCCAGGGGTCTGACAGACATCAGTGATCCTGGAACACCTGTGCCTCAATCTTCCCTCTTGGAAAATGAAGATTTTAGGGCTTTTTAAAGAAACTTTTAAAAAGGGCTCATTTTTAGGACAGGTGAACATGGGGGCGTGGCATGGGTGGGGCACAGCCTCAGGCTCCCTCCTCTTCCCTGGGATTTGCCACGGATTCTCCATGTCTTTAATTATGCATCATTTGCTGTTCTCATTAGACCTTCAAACAGCCTCGAAAATCTCCTCATTCGGGGCTGAGTTTGTCCTCGTTAAATTTTGATCTCAGCTAAAGGAGGAAGAGAATGGCATTAAACACCACACAAGAACATGGGGATGGAACGGTGGAAGGATGGGAGGATGGGAGGATGGAAGGATGGGAGGAAGGATAGAAAGATGGAAGGATGGGAGGATGGAAAGGTGGAAGGATGGAAGGATGGGAGTTTGGGAGGAAGGATAGAAAGATGGAAGGATGGCAGGATGGGAGGATGGGAGGATGGAAAGGTGGAAGGATGGAAGGATGGGAGTTTGGGAGGAACAATAGAAAGACGGAAGGATGGGAGGATGGAAGGATGGGAGGAGGGCAGGAATGATAGAAAGATGGAAGGATGGGAGGATGGAAGAATAGAAAGGTGGAAGGACGAGAGGAAGGATGGAAGGAGGGAAGGGTCTCTGGAGCTGCTGTCCATCAGCCCCCCTGGCTGTGCAAATCCCCCCCTTTGGCTTCATAGCAAAACCAGGATACTTTTGACACATTTGGAAAGCCAAGATCCATTAAAAAGGCATTTCCAAGCCACAGCCCAGCACTTCTGGGAATAAAACTCTTGGGCTGGACTTTGAAGGGGAAAGGAATTTTTTTATTATTTACGATTTTTATTATCTCTGTCGCCCTTTGAGCCTTTTCCCCCTGCTGGATGCTCATTTTTCCTGATAATTGCTGCACTTTTGGGGCTTGGCTGAACCAATTAGAGCTGTTTGGAGATTCTTTGCTCATGAGCCACCCTTCTCTCCCCCGATCCTCTCCCCAGTGAGATGCGAGGCAAGGGGAACCACAGGTTTGTGAGTGATTGCCCTAAAAAGCAAGGGAAAACACAGAAAATGCCATTTCGGGATGTATTTCAACCCCAAATACATCAAGAAATTTTCCCTCTGTCCTTGCCCAGCTTGGTGCCTTCTTGCACTCCTCATCACCTCTTCTCCTTAAATAGAAGATTGAGGCTCCCTATCACTAAATTCATAACTGTTTGCCTAGAATTTCCCCCTAGGGAATGTTATTAACAGCAACTTAGTGGCTGATGGATGGCGGCGTTGCCGAGCCTCTGTTTTGCATCCAGGCAGCCAAAGATCCATCACTGAAATTCACGTGGGCAGGCGTGGATTAAATAAACACCCCGAGAAATATTTATTGCAGAGGGGAAATTGGACTGGAGCCTTGTACAGATGTGTATTTATAGTGATTTAATAATCAATTATCACATTGGCACTCAATACCCGCCTGATTAAATCTTCGCAGGGAGGCGTCTCGAGAACTTTCACTTAAAAAGGTGATTTTAATTCTAGTCTGTAATTGTTTTTTGGGCTCTTTGCTGGCTGCCCAGGAGCTGTAGGTACAGGGATGGACTGTGGTGAGGAGCTTTGTGGTTAGGTGTTAATGGAGGCATGAATTGATTTTATTTTCTGCTCTTTATTCCCTTCCCTCCCCACTCCCCCAAATTTACAGGTTTTTTTCCCTCATAAGGGATAATTCATTCCATGATTGCAAATATATCACAGTAAACTCAGGGTAATGGAGCAGTAATTACCTAAGAAGTGATGGATTTGGGGGGATTTTGAAGGCTAAACAATCTGAGAGGTACTGTACAAAGTAGGAGCAACTATTTTGATGCTGATCAGTGAAATGCTGAGAATGCTCTGATTTCTCTCAGAACCAGCGCCAGTTTAACCTTTCAGAGGCACTCCAAGCTCCCCAGGTCTCCCTCACAGTGTATTTTCTGTATTTTATTAACACCTTTGGAAACAGAGCCAGCTGTGAGAGTAACTCAGCAAACACTGGGTTGATATTCCAGAGGAACTGCAAACGCAGCATTCCCAGGACATCCTTTAACCTGTTTGTTATTTGATGGGCAGGCCCCTCTTTCCCGGGGTCATCTCAAGGGTCAGATCTTGCCCTGGGAGATTTGGGCACCTCTTGGGTGGTGCACGGGGCATGAAAGTGCCTTTTTGGGGAGCAGTTTGCAAAGTTAAGGTGTGGTGGAATGGGATTCCTCTGTTCCTGCTCTGTGCAGCACCCCAGGGCAGAGGAAAGCAGAGCCGTGATCCCCCAAATTCCAGGATGCAGAATTCCAGGTATCCAACAGGAGATTGTGTTTGGGAGAAGCCACTAGTGGGAGCCGTGATCCCACAGAACCCCCACAGACCCCGGGCAGGAACTGTCCTGAGAGCTCTGCCTGGGATTTCTCCTACCTTATTGGTCAGGGAATCATGGAATCACAGAATCCCAGAAAGGTTTGCGTTGGAAGGGATCTTAAAATCCATCCAGTGCCACCCTCTGCCATGGGCAGGGACACCTCCCACTGTCCCAGGCTGCTCCAAGCCCTGCCCAGCCTGGCCTTGGACACTCCCAGGGATCCAGGGGCAGCCACAGCTTCTCTGGGCACCTGTGCCAGGGCCTGCCCACCCTCACAGGGAACAATTCCTTCCCAATATCCCATCCATCCCTGCCCTCTGGCACTGGGAAGCCATTCCCTGTGTCCTGTCCCTCCATCCCCTGTCCCCAGTCCCTCTCCAGCCCTTTAGGCACTGGAAAGGTCTCTGAGCTCTCCCTGGAGCCTTCTCTTCTCCAGGTGAGCACCCCCAGCTCTCCCAGCCTGGCTCTGTGGGAAAGGGGCTCCAGCCTCTGCAGGATCTCCATCTTTCCCGTTGCTCCTGGCTGCCCTCTGCCTGCCTTCAAAGCTGAGCTTCCTGGGAGGAGGGAGGGAGGAGCAGGAGGATGCTGTGGGACGGACAGGTGCTCTCTGCCCTTCCCACCCTGACAGAGATCCCCTGGCACCAACTGGGGCCACTTCCCCATCTGTCCCTGGAATAAGGACAAAGTTTGCTGCTCCTGCACGTTTGGGAGATGGAGGGAGGTGAAGGACACAGCCAAGCCACGGGAATTTTATTCACTTCTGGGATGAAGGGAGTTTTCGTCTCTGAAAGACTCCATCCAACCATGTCCTGAATGGCCTTGCTTGAGTTTCTCCCATTCTTGTCCTCTCCTCTCCTCTCCTCTCCTCTCCTCTCCTCTCCTCTCCTCTCCTCTCCTCTCCTCTCCAATGAATTTTCCTGTTGCTGCTCCTCTTGGGACCCAGCTCCCTGCGTTCACAGCTGCTTTTCACGGCAGCATTTTGGGGATTCGTGGTTCAGTGACTGCACAAACACCCAACAGCTGTCCCAGCCCGGGGCTGCACCACAACAAACCTGCTGGGATGAGGAGCAGGAAATTCTGGGATGCCTCTGATTCCAGCCCAGTGCATCCAAAGCACGGCTGAAGGAGCAGCTCCACATTGTTTGTTCAGACTTTACCGAGTGGCCTTGAGGAGGAAATGAGATCTTATTAGGGACTCTAATAATGCTCCAGATCATCCTCCGTATGGAGCAGATCCGAAGGATTAGCAAAACAAATGAAGTAATGACTTTTCTGTGAAATTAAAATTTTGTAAGATAATCCAAAGAGGAAATAGAAATTTTATTTCAATTATGCATTAAACTTTCTCGGCTCGTTTTGGGTCAGGGTTTGAACACCAGGGAAAATTTCCAGCAGCACTGGGCCAGAAGGAGCTGAAATCCTTGAGCCTGCTCTGGGATGGAGCTGTCACGGCTCTGGACTCCTGAGCACCCTGGCGTGTCCCAGACATGCCTGACAGCCCCAAACCTGGCTTTTCCCAATTAAAATCCAGGCTGTGGAGCACGGACATGCTGCACGGCTGAGCTGGTTTGTCCTCAGTAAGAACGGCAGGAATAATTGAAATTCCTGGCATCGCTCTGAGCTCAGGGCTCCCGGACAGAGAAGCTCTTAACAGATGGACCATCCCTTTTCCTCACTGATCACAGACAGAGCTGCGTCCAGAGGGTCTGGGGCTTCAGCTGGGACTGAGGGTCGTTTCAGATTTGATTTTAAAGGCTGAGCTCATGGCAGTGCTTCCAGCCCCACTGGGGACAAAACCACCCGGGCAGGGGCAGTTTGTGCCTTAAACAAGATGTTCTTATTAACACACAATTCAATCAACAGCTGGGACTGTCCCCAGATGGAGGACAAGGGTGTGTCACACCACAGTGGCCCTGAGCAGCTGAGCCAGGCGAGTCTCCACCACCAAATCTACAGGGAATTGCACTCCAGAGCTCCATCCCAATGGGATGCTGCTCTAAAATGTGAGGTGTTGGAGGGGACACTTGTGACAAGCCATGCTTGCTGTCACCAAACAATGCCACAAAAGCCTCCAGCAGCGATTTCATCCCACATCCTCACAGCTCCCTGGGCCTACTCATGCCCAGGAAGGAAAACTGGGCGAATAAATTGATAAATAAAGCTGGTAATTCATTAGCAGCAGCAATCCAGGGAGTGTCACAGCTGGTGAGACACCACAGCTCGGATTGGATCCTCCAAAGCAAGGAAATGAGAGGTTAAAGGCATTTCCTTGGTTTTGTGAGCTGCCTCAGACAGGGCTCTTATCTTAATTGATGCAGCCCCAGCCTTTCTCCGCACGTCTCCGACAACAAGCACAGCTCTTTGTCCTCTCCAGTTATTAAAGACTCCTCTGGATCACAGGGATAACAGGCAGGGATAACAGACAGGGATAGCAGATAGGCTTGCTGAGGATGTGGCTCTCCAGGAAAAGCCCCAAAATCTCCTTTTTTCCAGCTTCTCAGGGCACAGGAGACATTTCAGAATCACAGAATATCCTAGATTGGATGGGACCCACCAGGATCACCGAGTCCATCTCCCAGCCCTGCACAGGAGCCACCACATTGTCCAAATCTCTGGAATTCTGCCAGGCTTGGGGCTGTGACCCCTCCCCTGGGGATTAAATCCTTCTGTCAGGATTTGAGCACTTTGTTTTTGCCCTCTGGAGCAGAGGGTGGGATCCAACCCCGTTCCCAACCTGTGTGCTGAGGAAGCAATCAGAAAAGCAGGCAGTTTCCCATCCCAGATGGGAACGTGTCCCAGCCATCTGGAAGCAGGTGGCCGTGAGCAGGGAACATATGAAGCTCACAAAAGCTTTGTGTGAAATATCTTTGTTTCAGCTTTTTTTTCCCACCCTGGAGAGACAAAAACTCCACACAACCAGTGCTGTACTGGGAGATGCCCAAGGAGCTGGTGACACAATGTTGGAGGAGGGTGGAGAAGGGATGGTGCCCTTCCTCAGGATCTGATGGCGAGGGATCAGCTCTTCCATCGCGGCTGGGTATGGGCATTGTCCTCCTTAACTCAACCACTCATTCCCAAAATGCCATGGAATGTGTCCATGTCCTCCAGGAGGTACAGCCAAGTCCCTCTGGGTCATTCCCCACAAATAATTCAATTTCCAGCACTTTCTCCACCTAGCCAGCTTTATTCCAAAGCTCTCCATGCCTCCAAGAATGAAATTAATTACTTCTTTATTTATGTTTATTCTTTGTATATTTCCAGGGGGATGGTGACAATTTGGGACACCAAATCCACTGATTAAGGTGATGCTTCCCCACCAAAGGTGTATCCCTGTCTGTGGGTCAATGGAAAGGGAATTTCTTCCCAACGTTTGGTGACACCCAGGAGCTGCTGTGGCTCAAACAGCACATGGTGAAGATGCTGGGTAAGGGAGGAGGATGGGGGGCTTTGCTTCTTCAGCATCCTGATGCCTTCAAGTATTTCTGGCTTTTTACTCTTCATGTATCTGTAACTTGCTGTAGTTCTGTGCTCCTTACAAAGTGCAAAAATCCTCTGTTCCCAGCACCTTTGGCCAAACAAGGCTCTCTGAACACAGATCCAAGGACATATTCATTGCCTTGGGGCCTGAAAATATGTGAACAACTGTGAGCTGGGGGGAGCAGGCCTGGGGTGGTTAACATCATCACCTGAGGGTGAGATTGGAGAATTCAGGGCCAATGTGCTAATGGACAGAACTTATCAAAGGTCAAGGGCTCATGACCCAGGGCCCACTTTGGGTGTAGTCCGTGGGGAGACTTTTGCTTGCCCGGGTGTACCTCGAAGGCCTCAAACACATTTGCCCGCATTTTATACTCCTAATTTGTTTTGGCCTCTGTTTCAGGTAGCCTGCTTCTAGGCATCAATCTAGACCCCACAGGATCCCTCACAAGTGAGGTGCTGGAGGGGACACTTGTGACAAGCCCCCACGATAAAATAAAATAAAATAAAATTAAATTAAAATAAATAAATAAAATAAAATAAAATTTAAAAAATAATAAAACAAAACAAAATAAAATAAAACAAAACAAAATTTAAAACAAAACAAAACAAAACAAAGCAAAGCAAAACAAAACAAAACAAAACAAAACAAAACAAAACAAAACAAAATAAAATAAAATAAAATAAAATAAAATAAAATAAAATAAAATAAAATAAAATAAAATAAAATAAAATAAAATAAAATAGAAGGATTTCTATCAGCCAGAATCTGTGTGGGACATCCAGCAGAGAAACCAGTCTGGGATGGGGAATGGGGAATGGCATCGGCAGCATTTGCCAGAAGTACATCCCAAAATAGTCCCATTACTCCCCAATGTGCCACATCAGCACCTGGCATGGAAAACAGCCCCAGTTGATTCCTTCAGACTCCAGCAGCTCCATAATGGGAACAAAATTGTCTGCAGCTCCAGGGATGGAGGATGGCAATGGGCGTTCATGCTCCCAGGGCTCGGTCAGGAATTCCAAAAATACCTGGGATTTTATTTTTCCGTAAATCCGAGAGCCAATTCTCCAGGAGCGTTCCCTCGCAGCTGGACAAGAGTGACAGCTGTCAGGGGAGCTGACATCCCTGGGATGAGGATGGACAAGGGCAGTCCATGGATGTTGCATGTCTAAGGAAACAAAAATCAGCGTAAGGAGCAGCCACCCCTGGAGCAGCCTGGGAAAGAAAGCAATTCCCTATGGATATTTATATTCTAGGAGGTCTGCAAGCCTTCTAAATTCTGCCAAAAGGAGAAAAAAACCCCACTAAATTTAAAAGCCCACTACAAATGGGGCACGTCAGAGTTATTCCAGGAGCAGTCTGGCTCTTCCCTACACATTTCTATTTTTGGAGGCACAAACAGTGGCTCAAGTTGTCTGGGAGGTGTCAGGTGTGATCCATGGAGCTGCTCTAAGTCCATGGAGCTGCTTTAAGTCCATGGCGCTGTTTTAAGAAGTCCTTACCTGCCTCAACCTCCTTTGGAGGACTGTTTTTATTCCCCACCCTCTCCCTGACCCCTTCGCAGTTCCTCTTTCCAAGCTTATTCCCACTGAAGCCAGCAACTCTGCTTTTTAATAAAAGCTGGGACTCCTGAGTGACTCCCAGATCAAGAGATTTCAGGCAAAGCCCACCAATTTTCACCTTCTTTTGACCCCGAGCATGGGCAGTGCCTCAGCTCGGGGCTTTTCCCACCTGAAGTTGATTAAAGGGAGAAGTGGAGAGCTGGAAATGAGCCGTGAGAAATGCTGGGCTGAACTTTTTCTGGGAGTAAAAGGGAAAGTGGCCATGGATTGTTGTTCTGCACATCCTGGAGTCTCGGGAAGTGCTGCTGAGTGGAGCTGTGCATCCACAAGGAGTCAGCCAGGAGCCCATTTTTGCATGCAGAGAAGAATATATGGATATATAATATATGGACCATGATATGTTTCCAGCTGGAAAAGCAGGGCTTTAGTTTTATTGCCAGAAATCCCTGGCACTGCTGCAGGATTTTGGGGTGGCTCCTTCTCCTCCATTCCTCTTGCTTCCCTGGGATGGTACTCACTGCTCCTGCCTCCTTGACCATCATTGCCTTTTCAGGGATGCAGGGATTTGGGATCATCCTGCAGTGATGCTCGAAATGTTCATACACCAACTTTTGCCACTCCAGCTTACTCTGAAATATATCCACAGCACCAAATTCACATTTCCTCCTCCTTCCCATAAGTGTTGAGGCCCTGGGCAGGTTTCAGCCTCACGTTTTCTTCTAGAGAGGAGGATTTTTTTTTAATTTCTGGATGCTGTGAACAAGATTATAGCTCATTTTGCTAAAACCACCCTTTTTTGGCCATGGCAGCCCCTCACCCTGCAGACCAATGGGAGTATTTGGGAATATTTGCACTGATCACAGTGTAACCACTGGAATTCACGTGGAGCCTGAGGTTTTCCAGAGAAGTTTAATTTTAATTAGTGAGCAACATTGCTCTTTATCCTCTGCCGCCTCTATAATCCTCCCCTTCAATTAAAATGGAATTTTTGCGGTGGGAAATGAGAAAAATTACCAACAAGTCACATGGAATGGCAGCCTGTGTTTGAGCCCAGGTCACTGCACATCCCTTTGGGAAGAAAACTGGGATATGGGTGGGCTCACTCACCCCTTTTCCTTTCAGCTCCATTTCTGGAGGCTTCCCCACACCTTTGAGTTGAAACCCACAATGCTTGACTGAGTTATCCCAATTCTTCTCCCCTTTCCAGAAGGTTGGGCCCCTCCCGAGTTTCTGAACCAAAAGAAATTCCCTCTTTTCCGAGAGCGATGTCCCTGGGACGAAGCTCTGCGCAAATGATGAATTAACATCTGTAGAGCTGCTTTATCCACCACACCAATCACAGCCCCGGAATCGCCCGCCATGTCTCCCCTGAAGGATCCCTGTTGTGTGTTTAATAAAACAACCAAACTGGGGCTCAAATTCCCTTGCTCCTATGAAAAATTCATTGCTGCAGTTCCTGGGAAATGCTGATCCCTTGGATGGCTGTGAGGGAAAGCCTCAGCCCATGGAGACACCAGTAGCTCCTGTCCCAGTGCATCCCTTAAGTGGACAGCAGGGGTGCAAGGTGAAACTGAGGCAGTGAAACAGACTCAGGGAGAGGATTTGGCATGGAAAATCCAGGGAAAGGAGCTTCCCTCTTTGCAGCACCACATTGGTGCACATTAACTTTAAATATTCCCCAATTCAAAAACTGCAGTGCCAACTCTCCCAAACTCGTGGGCAAATCCGACAGGCGATTTCCAGCTCGGCTGCTCAAATATTCACTCAGAAATGCAGCGTCAATTGTGCATTTGATTGTAAAAATTGCAGCTCCTGCTGTGTTGCTTGGTGACATAAATCAGGCAGTGCTGGGGCAGAATCCCAACGCTCTGCTCTGGCACAGAGCAGCTGAGGGAAGGATTTATCTCCCGACCCAGTGCTGTTCCCAGGGGAGCAGCACAAGCAATTCTGCATAACAAACATTCCTGGGCTGTGGGATACAGGGGAAACACATCCCCTCGCTCCTTCCTGACACAGTCTAGGACAGGCTGATGAGGACAGGACGGGAGCAAGTGTTCCACCTGAGTTTGTGGTGCTGATGGAGAAATCAAAGTGCTCAGATCCAAAGGCTGGTTGGAAGCTGAAGTGGAGGGAAGATCCATAGGAAAGTTTTGGTTCAATTTGTTTTTCCTATGGAGCTTTATTTCACAGGTAGGGTTGCAGGTTCAGTATCACGATCTCCAAATTTTTGATGGGGGAATGCGGCATGGGAAGGAAACATCCCACTGCAAGCTCAGGGTGAAATATCCTGAGTTGGAGGGACCCACAGAATCATCGGGTCTAGCTGCTGGCCCTGCACAGACACCCCAACAATCCCACCCTGGGCATCCCTGGCAGCGCTGTCCAAATGCTCCTGGAGCTGTGGCAGCCTCGGGGCCATGCCCATTCCCTGGGGAGCCTGGGCAGTGCCCAGCACCCTCTGGGGGAAGAGCCTTTTCCCCAAATCCAGTCTACCCCCTCTCTGGATGTGGCTGAGCCTTCAGGAGGTGCTTCACAGAGCTCATCTCTCCCAGTCTGGGGGTTTTATCATCCCTTTCAGCTCTCTAAACCACTTCCCATGGCAGCACCAGCTTTTGGATGGGCTGGAGCTGCCCTGAGCCCCATCCCTGGGTCTGGCAGCTCCCAAAGGATACAGACATTCCTGGATGCTCTATAAAAAGATACTGGGCTCTTTGAAATCCCCCTCTCCTCTCTGAAATGAAGGGGAACCAGAATTGAAGGAGAATCTGAAATGAAGAAGATTCTCAGGAAAGCTTTGCTTCCGTTTGTCGCCATTAGGCAGATTCATTTCATAGCTGTGTTTGCAGGTGAGAGCAATGAGCTCCACTGCTCGCAGGGGAAGGGAAACTGAGGCACAGGAAGGGAATATCCCACAGCAAACTCAGGGTGGCTTTGGATGCAAATGAGCATCTGGGAGGTGATTCCAGGAGCTGCACCCCTCCCCTTTTGGGCACTTGGTAATTGTCCATCTGGCTTTATCGTCCCTTTCAGCTCTTTAAACTCTTCTCATCCCACTCTTTAAAGCACTTTATCCCTGGAGGGGATGAAGCCACCCTGAGCTCCATCCTGGGGTCTGGCAGCGCCCAAAGGACACAGAAATCCCTGGGTGCTCCACAAAACAACACTGGGCTCTTTGAAATCGCCCTCTGCCATCCTGGGAGCCGAGCAGGCAGCTGGCAAGTTGGGAGGAGAGCCGTGGTTAATAGTAATTAGAGATGTTAATAATTGAACAGATGATGAACCAGGGCGTGGGGAGATTAAAGCGGAGATTTGCCGAAGGGGTTTAGATGCATGAGCCCAATTAAAAAGAACAAGAGGAGTTAGACGAAATTGAGGCTGAGTTCCCAAATCCCTTAAGCCCTGGCAGGAGACGGGGGATGAAGTGAGCTTTGTCCGTTCTCTGCTCCATCCGAAAGCTGGACTGGGCCCTTGGCAGTTCCCATTGTGGCCATCGTGGTGCTGATCCGAGGGCCAAAGGAATGGGCAGTGCTCAGCAGGGCCCCACATCAGCAGGATGGGCCTCGATTCTCGATGTTCCCATGGATTTGGGGGCCATTCCCACCTCCAGGGGGGTTTATTGTCTCAGCACGTGCAGCAGGAGGAGTCATCTGCTGCTCCTGCCAAGAGCAGCTCCATAAAACCTCCCTGGGCTCGGCATCTCCACAGCCCTTCTTCCCCAGCAGCTCTTATCTTCCCGGAGCTGCTTCCTCAGGCGTTGCAAATACCACGATCCCTTTCTTCCCAAACGCTCCACAGGGGAAACTGGGCATTTAATTTCCAAACAAACCCCTCGGATCTTTTTTTCTCCTTTCTTCCCCTGCTGCTCCCCAAGTGGTTGTAATAATAATAATAATTAATCATAAGCAGAGCTGACTCCTCTGAATGGGCCAATAGTGACACTGGTTGGCAGCTCCGCCGTCCTTCCCAGACAGCAAGTCATTAATCCTGGAATAGCAGGAGTTGTTTTTAACAGGGCAACATCCTTGGGATAAACCTCATCACTGTGACCCAAAACAGGGCTGGTTTGGGTTTGGGGGTGGTGGGAGATACTTGGAGCATCCCATGGGACCAGCATGGGATGGATGCACTTAAAATAAAATAAATTCGATACAACCCCCAGGTTAAAAAAAAAAGGGGGAACAGGAGGCTTGGAGCACAACACCCTGAATTTTTAGGGAGGCCCTTCCCACCATGGAGCTGCTCCTTTAAAAATTAATAGTTTATTCCACTTTTTCCCTCTTCCCTCTAATTGACTGGCTCAGGGTTTATTTTTCCTCTCTCAAGTAGAACAATGGGAGGGTTTTGAAGCTGGAGATGCAATAACGCCGGAATCTTCACTTTCCCCATTATGATTCCTCATTAGAAAGTTATTTCCCCACGATTTGAAATATAAATGATGCCTTTGATGTCTGCCTCTTTAAAATGGCTCTTTCTAATTTCCTCCTTTTAATTTTTTTTTGCCCAAAAAGATGCTCTCCCCCCGCCTTTTCCCCTCCCCAACCCCCAGCACCGCTTAACTCACCCCCAGTGCTCCGATGCGCCGCTGTAAACACGGCTTGGGCAGAATAAATAAACTGCCTCGAATTGCAAGATTTTGCTTTGAACAAATGGGATAATTGGGGCAGCTGGAAAAAAAAAAAAGGGAAAAAAGAAAAAAGAAACAGCCTTGGATGCGATTTCTTTTATTATATTTTTTAAAGGAGGGGGAAATAAAGGCTGAGCCTTCCTGCTTTGGAGCATGGAGCACTGAGCGGTGCGAGCCCAGCTGGGCAGGCAGTGCTGCCACCAGTCGTGTCCCCACCACCACTGCCAGCTCCTTGTCCCCTTCCCTTGTCCAGTTTTCCTGCTGGGGCAGGACAGGGGCTGCAATGTGCTGGTGGAGGCTCCTGATAAGACCCTGCCAATTTTGCTGGGAGTTAATTAAAGCCGGTGCTCCTCACGCTGGGGCAGTGCCAGCTCCCACTGTCACTCTCCCTTCTGTGAATATTCCCTTTCCCTGTCTGTATGGCAGTGGAGACAGAGGGAAAGGGGCACGTGGGTACACAGGGAGAGCATTTTCCCACCAGCATCCCTGGGTGGACGAGCATCCTATATCCCATATCCCATATCCCATATCCCATATCCCATATCCCATACCCCATATCCCACATCCCACATCCCACATCCCATATCCCATACCCCATACCCCATACCCCATATCCCATACCCCATACCCCATACCCCATACCCCATATCCCATATCCCATATCCCATACCCCATATCCCATATCCCATATCCCATACCCCATATCCCATATCCCATATCCCATACCCCATACCCCATACCCCATATCCCATACCCCATATCCCATATCCCATATCCCATACCCCATATCTCATACCCCATACCCCATATCCCATATCCCATACCCCATACCCCATACCCCATATCCCATATCTCATACCCCATATCCCATATCCCATATCCCATACCCCATACCCCATATCCCATATCCCATACCCCATACCCCATACCCCATATCCCATATCCCATACCCCATACCCCATATCCCATATCTCATACCCCATACCCCATATCCCATATCTCATATCCCATAAAGATTTCCTTGGCAAAGTCGGTGTCTGCCCTCCAGCGCCAGGCTCTGCCTGCCTGATGCCAGCCATAAAACCCTGATGCCGGAATTTAATTAAAAATTATCGTTTCCTTGGCATGGCAGGTTCCCTCCCTCTGCTTCCAGATGGATCCACAGGAGCGGCTTCAGCGGGGTGTGGGATATCCGGAACGGTGATCAACGGAGAGGGGACGACTTTGGGAGCACATTGGGGAGAGGGAGAGGAAAAGTGATGCCAGCCTAGGCTGGCAGCATCCCTTGGGATTCTGGGGAGGTGGGAGATGCTTCCTGAACATTTGGACCAGGCTTGTGCCAAGGCAGACAAGTCAAGGGAAAAGCTGCTCTATTATTTTTTATTTCCTTGGTTTAACCTTTCCCTCTCCAGATCCTCCAGCTGAATTTCCAGATGCGAAGTGTCACATTGGTGCTGAGCCTCCCAGGAAAGCAGGGAGAGCTTGGGGCCATCCCAGCTGCACAATCCTGCCCTGGATTTATCCAAGGGATGCTGGAAGGAAGCATCTCCCTGAAAAATTATCATCAAGCTGGTGTATTCCTCTACTCCGTAGCATCCCAAAAATCATGGCTGGTTGGGATTCAAACTGTATCTGCCATGGAAAGGAACCAAGCCCTGGAAAAACAGGCTGGCAAAAGGGAGCTTGGAAGCAGAGAATAACTCTGGAAACACCTAAAAACTCATGGAACCCCCAAATAGGAAACCCTCAGATCCAGGGCAATTTTGTCCCATCTCATGCAAATCTGGCACCACCACCAAGGACTGAGCTTCCCTCCAAGTCACCAGGTGGTGATGGACACCCAGGTAACTTCCCTGGCTTGGTGGCACATGGAACAAGCTGCAAATGAAGATGGGAATAGGCAGGATTGCATTTCACATCTACATCAGGCTTATTTTTACCAGCCGTGCGAGCTGGACGATGATTATTTTATAAAAATAGGATATTAAAGAGAAAATCAGGCTCAGATGAAAAATTCAGGAGCGACTCCGATTTAAGTTTTCATCTCCCAGCGATGTCCAGAGGATGGATGTCTGCTGGAAAAGGACAAACTGCGCATTAAAGCCAGAGCCTGATGATAAAAACCTTCACTTAAAATATACATTTCTGCCCCACGTTATTAATAACATGCGAGATTAATATTTTAAATGGGATGAATTTTAGAAAATGTCATTTCCAAGCCATGTTGGAAGTTTTTTTGCTGAGATTATGGAGTGGGAGGACAACCCCTCCCTGTATTCATTGCAGGAGGATGATGTATATTTTATAGATGTTAAATATAAATATCATATTCCATCCCCTCCTCATCCTCTCCGCGCTTTCCTCTCCATGCTTTCCTGGCTCTGTTTGCACTTTGGAGTCAACGCTGACCTGGCTGCTTCCAAATGAGGCAGGGATTTGGGCTGGGAAAGTCAAAAGGGCCCTTTGTGCCAGGAAAAGTTCCAGCCTTAATGGATGTTCTGCTTCCAAAGGGCACGGGAGCAACTCGGAGCCAGGTCCTCGTGTGCTGGAGCAGGAGCGAGAAGTCCATAACTCACTGCCGGGCCGGGGATGCATAATTTATCCCCAGCAATTCCCATCAATTGGTTATTAAAAGTGCCCTCCCTGGATTAAGTATGAACAAGGGAAGAGATAAATCTCGTTCCCAAGGTAACTAATTCCCAATTATGCTCCACAGGGAAAACTTTGCTTACTTTGCCCATTTTGCAGTCAAAAATGGAGTGTTTTGGTGCAGAGCAGGGCAGCATTCCCATCTATAACCTCCATGAAGGTCCCTGGTCCTCATGGGCTCTCCAGTGACCATGGGAGTGTGGAAATAATCGTATCTTTAAAAATAAAGTGGAGCTGGATCCGTTGGCATCCAGGGCATCGTTTTTGCGGAGCTCAAAGAGTCATTTCCCTGGATGGCCTCTGGATGAGGCACAAAGAGCATCCCGGCATCACTGAGCCAAACAAAATGGAAATAATTAGAGAAAAAAGATAATTTCCTGGAGCAAAGCACCCTCGGAGCAGCCGTTCCCTCCCTGCTAAATGCCAAGCATTGGAGCTCGGGGTCTCATTGAGATAACAACCATGAGCTGCTGGGGAAGCTCTCTGGGGCAGGAGAACAATTTGGGAGAATAAAAAAGGGAAATATTCCATTCTGGAAGCTGCGATGGTGGGAGGTGGCTTTGGCAAGGAGAAGGTTCCCTAAACCGCCAGGATGGAAATGGGGGAGTTAAATTCCCTTGCTCCCATCTCTGAGTGATTTTGTGCCAGAAGTTTGGGCTTTTTTTCCTTCCTGATGTGGCTGTTTGGACAAGATCCACCTTCTCTTGCCCACGAATGCTCTTTATCCTTTTTCCCATTTCCCTTTATCCTGCAAGGCCCAGGTGTGCTGCTGCTCTGGGCTGGGTTTTTGGAGGGTGAAGTGGAGGCAAGAGGTTGAATCAACTCCCCTTTATTTACAGCAATAAATAAAAAGCCATAAATGTCCATGATAAATAATAAATACTATTTAAAAGCCCACAGCAGCTGGTCTTGCTGCATCCCAACTCCACTGTTTCCTCATGGAAAGCCACAGCCAACAGCCCCAGATGTAAAAGCTTTGCATTTCCTAATTCTTGCCTCATGTGGGGCTTATTTCCTTGTGAGATTATGGCATGTACTTCCTATTCTCAGGTATTGCTTTTTATTTTCAGGCATTCCTTCCTGTTTTCAAACATTCCATCTTACTTTCAATCATTTTACTCAGAAATTTTTCTCCTGTTTCCTCATGGTCGCTAACACACCCCCAAGGTAATGGCATGACCTGAAGCTCTCCACATCCTATTGCTTTTCTTCTCTTTATTGGCATCATGTGAAAACTGGGAAAACATTTTCCTGAAACTGGTACTGTAGCAATGATCCCTCTGAAAAAACAAAACAAAACAAAACAAAACAAAACAAAACAAAACAAACAAACAAAAAAAAAAAAAAAAAAAAAAAAAGAAGAAGAAGGAGGAAAAAAGCCAATAAATCCAACAAAATGGGAGTGTTGGGTGCACGCAGGCCCAAATGGCAAAAGAAATAATTTATTCCTTCTTATCCCAAGGGAGAAATTATTTGGACATAGAGGAAGAGGAGTGGCTCCGGACATATAAAAGTCTAAGTGGGGATGTTTAAATAATTCAAGCAGAGGAATGAATAAAAAGCAAGAGCTTGGCCAGCGCAGGGTCAGCTCGGGAGGCAGCAGGTCCAGGCATGGCCAAAGCAGAGGGGATCTGGGCTGGACTGAATGCCACGTCCGGGAGGGAATGGGTCGGATCCTGCCCAGCTCCGGGAGCTCTCCTGCACCTCCGAGGAATGGCATCAATAGATGGCACTCAAGAACTGCTCCTTCCTCCTGTCACAAACCTGGGGACGGTGGAGAGGTGATGGATCAACTGGGGAACAACTTCGGCAGCTCAAATGGCCTCCCAGCCCTTCTCGCCGCACTTGGGAAGGCAAAACCACGAGCTCAGGGTATTCCAGGACTCTAGGCATGACAAGGACTCTTTAGAATAGAATTAAAACTGCTCAAGGCTTCCCAAGGACACACGTCCGTGCTGCTGTCGGGATAGTCCGACATTCTCATCTCCCATGCTCCCGGTGCAAGGGCAAAAAAAACAGGGAGAGAGGGAGGGCAAAACCCCTCCAACCTCCCCCACCAAATTGCTTTTACTTAACGGCCTCGGTCAGCCTCAAGTAGGTCACAAGGCTGTGTGTGTATCTTCAGAATAAAGTCTTTAATCGGCTGATGGATATGAAAAAATAAATTACAGTGGCAAAATGTAATAAACGTTAAAGGGAAAATGATGAGAGTAATATAAGTACATTGATTTAACTAGGATGATATAGAGGAATTGTCTGCTTTATAGGTCTTTAGATGTCTATTAGCAGCTCTGTATTAAGGAATAGGGCTGTTCTCTTGATATACTTAAGAGCTGTCAGTAATTCCTATTTCACACTCCACTGCTTCAATTCAGAGAGCTCCGTGCAGCCCCAGCGACCCCATCCCGGGCTCGCTGGAGGGTGACCGCCTGCCGAAGCTTTCCTTTGCAGGCTCCGGATTATTCAGAGCCCGAGGAGGAGCCGGCGGGGCCGGGCCCGGGCACTGCGGGGCCGTTTGTTTGAGTGATGCTTCCCTGAGCCCTGCCCTTGCATTCCTTTCCTTTCCTTTCCTTTCCTTTCCTTTCCTTTCCTTTCCTTTCCTTTCCTTTCCTTTCCTTTCCTTTCCTTTCCTTTCCTTTCCTTTCCTTTCCTTTCCTTTCCTTTCCTTTCCTTTCCTTTCCTTTCCTTTCCTTTCCTTTCCTTTCCTTTCCTTTCCTTTCCTTTCCTTTCCTTTCCTTTCCTTTCCTTTCCTTTCCTTTCCTTTCCTTTCCTTTCCTTTCCTCTCCTCTCCTCTCCTCTCCTCTCCTCTCCTCTCCTCTCCTCTCCTCTCCTCTCCTCTCCTCTCCTCTCCTCTCCTCTCCTCTCCTCTCCTCTCCTCTCCTCTCCTCTCCTCTCCTCTCCTCTCCTCTCCTCTCCTCTCCTCTCCTCTCCTCTCCTCTCCTCTCCTCTCCTCTCCTCTCCTCTCCTCTCCTCTCCTCTCCTCTCCTCTCCTCTCCTCTCCTCTCCTCTCCTCTCCTTCTTGCCTTGCCTTGCCAAACCTTCCCTTCCCTAACCTTCCCTTCCCTAACCTTCCCTAACCTTCCCAAACCTTCCCAAACCTTTCCAATCCTGCCCAAACCTTCCCTTCCCAAACCTTCCCTGAACTTCCCCCCGAAGCTTCACTGCAGGATCCAAGCTGTATTTTCCCCATGTTTAGGAGGACATTTGCTTTCATTTTAAGTTTTTATATCTACCTCTATGTGTTTATCTTCACTCAAGGGGTAGCAAATCCATCCTGCTTTTCCTCCCGCCCGTTTCCTTCTGCTGAGTGTTTCAGCCCAGCTCCCAGGCTGAAAATACAGAAATATTGAAAATATAGAAATATTGAATGAAAATATAGAAATATTGAATGAAAACATAAAAATATGGTTCCAAAGCAGAGATGGAGACAGGGAGTCAGGAGCAAATTCATCCTCTGGCTATGGTGACACACTGGGCTGGTTCTCAACCGGCTCCAGCTCAACCTCCGGCTCTCCATGGCCTGAAAGGATGCTTGGGATATGGAAAATATATTTTTATATAAGAAAAATAAAACCTGAATGGAGGAGGCAACTCTTGGCCATGGGAGCCCAGGACCATGCAGATATTTGATATTTTTCCTTTTCTGTTTACTCCTGAGAGCCCCCAAAGCGAGGAGCAGCCCAGCCCAGCAGCCTCCACCATGGAGAAACAAGAAAATTCAGCCATTCCAAATGGAAACATCCAATATCGTGCTTTAACATGAAGAAAAGGCGGATTAGCACAGTTTTTTTCCCATTTCCCACCGTAGAGAAATAAAAACTCTCCTTAATTAGACCTGCAGGGTCTGTGTCCCTTTTCAGGAGAGGCTGGATGCAGCTGGAAGCAGTGGCTTGGAGAGGATGAGCATTCCAGTGCCACCAGCCACTTCTCGTTCTCTTTGTTTCCCTCAAAAAAAAAAAAAAAAAAAAAAAAAAAAAAAAAAAAAAGATGGTTTATTGAAATTGAAATTTTCAAAAGGGGAAAAGCAAAGGGGTGAGAGCACAGCAAGGTTTATAGATACCCAACGTAGCCAGGGGAGGAAAAAGCAGAATTTTTGGGAATGTTGCATCTTCATCCTGCCTGAAAGAAGGCAAACGGCCAAGGCTTTTTCAAAGCATAGCAAAAAACGTGCAATAAATGCTTTTTCTCTGGGGTTTGTAGCTGTAAATGCCATGTGGCTCCTACCAGCCTTGGGATGCTCCTGGTGGGGTATTTTCCATCATGTCCTGGAGAGAAAACCCCGTGTTGTGATAGAGCCCAACCCAGCTGGAAACAAAAGGGTTCAACCCTCCGAGGATGGAGCAGGAGGGATAGGACAGAGCTCAGCCCCAAAATCCAAATGAAACACTGAATAAAAAAGAGATAGGATGGGTTTGATCCCAAACTGCCTTTCCTGCTTCTTAGCAAGACAGAAACATTTTGGAAAGTATCAGAAACATGATGGAAAGTTGTTTTTCTTGATATTTCATAACATTTTCCCCTGCGGCATTTTGGCCGCTTTCTCTTTCTTTCTTTTTTTTATGGCTTACAAGTAAAAGAGGTTTTTATCGAAAATCTGTTTTTCAGGAACAAGAAAATCAATAAAAATATATCAGTTCATGCCTTTGTTAAAGAACCAGGAAAGGTCCCCATGTGCAAAAAAGAAAACCAAAATGTCTTGTTTGGGTTGGAAAGGGAACTTTTAACGCCTCATTACAAGGGACAAATCCTGCACTTAACGCCGAGGGTTTTGCATAAAGAGTTTGTAAAAATCCCGGTGGCACCGTGAGTGATTCCTAAACCAAATAAAAGAGGGCAGAGATCATCGAAGAACTGGTTTGCAATGATTGATTTGGCCAATTGCAGCCCTAACCGAATTCCTGAGGCTTCAATAATCTCTTTAGCATCGTCAGGTCGGGCTCTGCGCGCGGCCGTCGATGCGATGCCGTTCCCTTCCCTTCTCTTTATTAACAACCCAAGCCTGGGATGCAGCGGAATTGATCTGGCACTTCCCTCTGCAGCTCCTGCCCTCCGAGTGTGGATGTTTCACCTTTGGGAAGGACTCCAGAGAGCCGGCGGTGCTCTGCATCCCGGCTGGATCCTTGGGAGTCGTTACAGGGATGCAGAGCTGCACTTTGGCTCTGTAAATCAGCAGCTTTTAACCCCCCTGAGCACAAACAAAGGGAATTTTCCCCATCCCTCAGTCCAGGCCAGGACGCTGAAGGACAAAGGTGACTTCAGTACTTTTAATTTATTAATCTCAGCTGCTCTTTGCTTTCCCTTCACAGGCATTTTCACCTCTACTTTCTTTTTTTATTTTTTCCTTTTTTTTCCCCTGGCCATATTCCAGCCGATCCAGGATGTGTTTGATATTGCTGTTCCCATATCAAAGCACTCAACGTGCACAGATTTCAGTGAATTGTGAAGGAAAGCAGGAGTTGCTTTTATCTCTGTGCCTCTTCCAGGATTGCCCGGAGCCCAGACTTGTCTCAGCCACGTGATCCAGCTGTGGCCCAAAGCCTCTGTGCCAGCCCGGGGAGGAGGTGGGATGGGGAAGGCATCACCTCACCCCTCTGGAGCTGGGAACAGACCTTTGCTTCAGCATGGATTTCTGGACAACCTTCCAAAGGGCAGCAGGCTTGAGCTGTGGTCTGGATCTAAGGAGGAGGTGGAAAGCTCCTGGTGCTCCCATCTCGCTCCTGACACTTCCATCTCTCCCCGGGGACTTCCAGCTTTACACCTCCTGCCAGGTGGCATCTTCCTTCTGGAACTTCCATCCTCTCCCTGGTGCTCGTTTCATCTCACCTCTGCTGTTTGCTTCTTTCTTGATGCTTCCATCTCCCTCCTGGTGCATCAATTTCACCCCTGGACTTGAACCTCACTCTTCCTTTTTGCATCTCCCCATTCCCATTTCCATCTCCCCATTCCCATTTCCATCTCTCTATTCCTGTTTCCATCTCCCCATTCCTGCTTCCATCTCCCCATTCCCATTTCCATCTCCCAATTCCCATTTCCATCTCCCAGTTCCTGCTTCCATCTCCCCATTCCTCTTTGCACCTCACTCCTGGGACTTACATCTTGCTCCTGGTTCAGACATCACAACCCTGGGGTTTGCATCTCCCTCCTGGTACTGCATCATTTCCCCATGGTCCTTGCATCCCACTCCTGGCACTTGTACCTTACCACTGGTGCTGGAATCTCACCTCTGGTGCTGGAATCCTACCCCCAGTGCTGGAATCTCACCTCTGGTGCTGGAATCCTACCTCTGGTGCTGGAATCTCACCTCTGGTGCTGGAATCTCACCTCTGGTGCTGGAATCTCACCTCTGGTGCTGGAATCTCACTTCCATCTTGGTCCTGGCACTTGCATCTCAATCCTGGTGCTTGCACCTCCCTGCCAGTGCTTGTATGTCCCTATTGGCACTTTCATCTCACTTTTGTTTGCATCTCAGTCCTGACACTTGTACTGTGCTCCAGGTCCTTGCATCTCTCTCCTGGCCCTTCCATGTCCCTCCTGGTCCTTCCATGTCCCTCCTGGTCCTTGTGTCTCCCTCCTGGTCCTTCCATCCCACCCCTGACCCTTGTATCTCACTCCTGACACTTCCAACTCCGCTGGTTCCTGTATCTCCCTCCTGGCACTGGCATTTTGCCGCTCTGCTGGTGGGCACGGTGGGTTCATCAGACAGAGCTGTCCCAAGCCCCTGAGCCCAGACTCCGCCACCCAGCAGGAGCACAGTTCCAGGGGTTTGTACCCTCCCCATAGGAAGGGGAACAAAAGATGGAATACATTCAGTTTTGTCCATCTGGATCTACCTGGGTTTCATCGAGGAGCACACCCTGAAGAGCTGAAAGGGACTTGGCTGTGCCAGGCACTGCAGGGGTGGGAACAGGCAGGATCCATTCCAGCACACAGTGATGAAGGAAGAGGACAGGAGGGAAGAGGTGCAAAGTCACCCCACCTCAAGGAATGACTTTTACGTGAACATCCAGAACATGGATGGGTTTGTTTTACTAAAACGAAAACTTTTGGGCTGCCATAATATGGATTAACCCCATAGAGGGAGACTGGGAATGCTGAAGCTTTGCTTCCCAAGTGCTCTGAATTCCAAAGGGGCAGCGGCTCAAGTCACCCACAACCCCACACTCAATGTCCTCCCACCTGCAGCGCAGTTCCTGCCTCACTTTATATTCCACTCATGGTTCTAACAATGGGATAACGCCACATTTCTATACAGTAACATTTATTGCTGCAGCCACAGAGAAAGAGCATTTCTGAGCGCTGTAGGAGCCATATGTGGGCAGCACATATTTGTCTCCATAAGGGCTTTTCCAAGAGTGCTGCAGGAGAGCAAACTGCAGAATTAGGAACAAAAAAGTGGTAGAGAAAAAGAAACCCTTCCTCTGTCATCAAAGACTGAGGTGGAATGTCACATCTGGAGGAAAAAATACCCTCAGTGTGGGGAGAAATGGCTCTGTGTCATGGACAGCATCCACAGGCACAAAGGAAACCATCAGCATCCAGCTGTTCTTGGAGAATATTTGTCAAAGCTAATGTTGCATTCAAATAAAAAAATAACCATCCCACCAAAAGTGATGCCTCATGTCCAAAAACTTCTGGTCCAGGATGCAAGTCCTGGGATTTGGGGCTGGACACGTGCCCAGGAATTGCTCAGAGCTGGAAACAGCCTGTTTTTCCCTGCTAGCCAAAACCAAAACCCCACAACTCCACCCTCTGCCAGTTTGCCCCTCACCCCAATTAAAGGGTATCCCGAGGATGAGGAACCCTTCCCGTGTTAATCCCAGCAGTACCGACCTGCCCCCCCAGCAGTGTCATCAGCTCACAGCCAGGCACAGAGGGACCCACTCCTGCCGTCACCTCTCGTCAGCCCTTGCTCCCCAAATGCCCTTTAATTAAGGGTCACTAAAGACTTTCACTGCTTGGAGCCCATCCCAAGCCCGGGTTTGTGTCTGCAGCAGAAGGGATGGGCAGGGATTTTTGCAGGGAGGAGAAGAAGCGAGTGGTTAACAGTGATGCTGCATTAATGGACATTCATGGACATTAAAATGAAAATAACTTGCCCAGGCTCCCCTTTCAGCTCCGTGTCCTTCTGGCGCTGCTTGCCTTTGGATAACTAAAATATCAGGCTGTGCCCTGCACATGGACCAGAAGAAGCTCCACCACTGGGGACACTTCCCAGCCCTTCCCTTCCCTGCATGCCCAGCCAATCCCAGATGCTGCCAAATCCACTGGTTATCAGTGAACAGCAAGCGATGCCCATCAATGGCAGGGCCTGTGTCTTCCTGCACTTCCGTGGTGTGAGCAGGCAGCTCACAGGTCTCTGTGGGACAGGGACGCTCCTGGTCCTGCTTTTGGGGACATGGCTCGGCCTCCTCCTCTCCATGTGCACCTTCAGGTGTTGTGTCATAGAAGTTGTGGATGCTCCATCCCTGGAAGTGTTCAAGGACAAGTTGGATGAAGCTAGGAGTACCCTGGCATAGTGGAAGGTGTCCCTGCCCGGAGCAGGGGTGGAACTGGGTGGGCTTTAATGTCCCTTCCAACCCTGGCCATTCTGTAATTCTATAATTCTATGATTCTATGATTTTATGACTCTAGGACTGTATCATTCTATGATTCCAGGACTCTATGATTCCATGATTCTATGAGTCCATGACTCCATGACTCCATGATTCTATGATTCCATGACTCCATGATTCTATGATTCCATGACTCCATGATTCCATGACTCCATGACTCCATGATTCTATGATTCCATGACTCCATGATTCCATGACTCCATGACTCCATGATTCTATGATTCCATGACTCCATGATTCTATGATTCCATGACTCCATGACTCCGTGATTCCATGATTCTATGATTCCATGATCCCATGATTCCATGACTCTGATTCTGACTCTATGACTCCATGACTCCATGATTCCATGACTCCAAGACTCCATGATTCCGTGACACTATGAGTCCATGATTCCAAGACTCCATGATTCCATGATTCTATGATTCCATGATTCCATGACTCCACGACTGTGATTCCATGATTCCCTGACTCTGACTCTATGACTCCAAGATTCTATGATTCCACAGTTCTGCAGGCCAAGCCACTGCAAAGCTGTCATGGACGTGGCCAGTGCCCTTGGGAAATTTGGGTTAACCCTCTCCATGGCCAAAAAATTTTGCGGTAATTTTCCATTGAGGGCAGCCTTATACTGGAACAGGACAAACTCCTGGTGGTGGTTTTGTGCTTCAGTGAAGATCAAGGAAGGCGCAGTGGCCTCATGAGAGGTGGTGGAGATGAGGGAAGGGCTGGGATGTCTCCTTATGGGGCATTTTGTCCTCTAAGGAGATGCTTGGAATAAAATCTCTGGGTATCTCAATGACTCTGTGTGGGAAAGGAGATGTGGGACAAACCACTTCATTCAGGGCTTTTAGCCCTGGGGCCCAACTCCAACCTGATTTCCAGAGACACAGACCAGTCCCAAAAATATCTTTCCTGAGGAAAGGAGTGGAGAAGATGCTCCAGAGGCTGCATGGAGGTGAAGAGAGCACTGCAAGCCCACTCCTCCCTAGACACTGGAGACTCCCTCCAGAAGGAGGTATGAGCTTAGGGGAGATCCTTGGGGGGCTCAATCCTCCTTAAACAACCATAAATCTCAAAATCTGGGGACTCTGTGCTGAGCAATGACAGCAGCTCGCAGCTGGCTGCTCCCAGAGGCATTTTGGGGCTGGTGGCACTGGCAGGGGTGGAAATATTCCCATCCAGGAGCTCCATGGGCTCATCAGGCACCAGCCAGGAGCCACCTGCCTTGCAGCAGCTGGAAAATGGAGTGAGAGCTGCGTGTGCAGAGGAACATCTCAGCGCTGGAACTGCCAAGCTGCTCACAGAACAGATGGCTCCAGGTTAAATGTGAATTGCAAACCTAAAAAATAAAAATGGTGTTTGTGCCCTTCCCGGCACCTTTATGATATATAAAGATACAGCAAGTGGTTTTATTTCCTTCAGAGGAAGCGTGTCTGGGGTTTTTTATTCTTTTATTGGGTTTGGGGATTTTTTTTGTCTTGCATTAGGGAAAACAAGGCAGGATTTTCCTGCCGGGAGCTGGGGGAGCTCAGCTGGATTTTGGGGGGTATTTCAGCTCTGGGAAGGGGCAAAGCTTAGGAAAATGCTAAAGCTGTAATGCAATAAATTGCACAAAATGTGGAAATAATACAAGTTCTCCCTAGAGAAGGCCTAAGGAGAGGTGGGAGGAGGTAACAGGCTCAGACTGGGACTGGAGCAGGGAAAAGCCACTGGCATCTCCAAGAGAGCTCCCAAATTCAGTTTGTGTCAGGCAAAGGGTGTGAGGGCCCTCTCCTCCTTCAGCTGGGCATCACGGTGGAGTTCAGGTGGCACGTCACAATAATTTCCTCTCCCAGCCACAGAGCTTGTCCCTGGCTCCAATTTATTCTTCTGGAGTGGAATTAGCCAGGAAGTTGTTAGTGAAGGGCTGTGTTTTAATTTGGGCTGGCTTGGAATGAGGCAGCAGAGAGGTAAAACCACCCCTTCAGCCCTGCTGTCCCCTCCCTCAGGGCACATTTATTCCCTGTGACAATCCCTCAATGCCTTATCCCAACGACAGCTTTAAACACAGGTGGGACAATTACATGGAAAAATCAGATTTTGGTTATTTCATAATCTTTCATTAATGCAACGCTCGCTATTCAGACAGAGACAAAAGAGGCTGTGCGTCTTTTTGGAAAATAAATCTCCCACTGCTTATTTTTTCCCCCATGTAGCGAGAAAAAATATATTATTCATATGGAGACAAGGACCAGCTGAAGGACTTGCAGCTGAGGCTGTGGCTGGAGCAGCAGGAGTTGTGCCTGGCAGGTTGGGAGCTGGGAACGCTGTGAGGGAAAATCAGCATTGGGGTAAGCAGGGAGACAAAACCCATGGTGGCTCACCCGTGTGGCAACTTCCTCCTGCAGCCAGGGAAACGGAGACTTTGAGCTTGGCTTTGTCAATTAATTCAACTTCTGGTTCACCTTTTGGAGAAAGGGAAAAGGGGGGAAAAAGCTTTTCAGAGCTTTCAAAAATAGCGCAGCAAAATGTTTTGGCATTTGTGAAACAAAGCCTTGTACTTCAGAGGTACCGGCATGAGCAGCTCAGCGTTTTTCAAAGGTTTGCTGCTCTTTAATTCTTTTTTAACCTGAAATTATTCATCTCATTAACATAATCCTGAATTCACACTGCTCTGGTCCTCCTCAAACATAATTTCCAGCAGATGCACAAATTGATCAAAAACCCCCCTTCAGAGTGTATTGACTCAAGGCCGTGGTTTTTCCCAGATTCATGCCTTATTCCCAATTTCCCTGCACAGATTCCCACCTTATTCCCAATTCTCCCATCAGAAAATCCATCTGTGACCTGGTGGTGAGCAATGCAGCTCCATGACAAACCCACCTGGGGTTTTTCAGATGCCTAGGAGGGGTTGCAGCAGCTCTGAGCAGCTTCCAGCCGTGGGAATGAGGGGAGTGAGGTGGGAATTCACCCTCTGTAAACAGAACTATGGGTGAGGGGCTTGGTTTATCGGGATGAATTCAGAGAATGCTCTGCTGGAGTTATGCAACATAGAGACAACGTGTGGTTGCTTCTGTCACAGGTATGAACATGTACAGATAGGATTAATCTCCATTTGGGATCATCCTCATCCCTTCATGTGCATTCCTGTTGAGTGTGCATCCCCCAAACGCCTCCATGGCCCAGATGAGTGTCTATGGCCACAGCTGGCTACACTCCTTCAAACAGCACATTCCCACTCCTCTGCCTCTGGATATACCTGTGGGAAGGTGAGCCTGGGCCGAGAAACTCTGAGGTCTCCATAAATCTTCATTTTGGGGTGTGTGGGAATGTGGTTTTGAGCATGCACACGCCCAAATCCAGGACTTCAACAAAATGCTGCAGGCAGGGAGGGTCTGGGGGGTTTCTTTCCTCTCCAGTTCATCAAAGCTGTTTTGTTGTCAGCATAATTCCTTGGATTTCCTCAGAAATGTGTTGAACAGGCTTCCCTAAGTCATGGAGACTCTGATTGTGGAGGGACTAAAATGACATGTAAATGTGGCACTTGGGGACATGGCTTAGAGGTGACCTTGGCCGTGCGGGGTTAAATGTTGGACTCGATGATCTTGGAGATCTTTTCCAGCCTAACCAATTCCATGATTCCATGAAAAAGCCCTCCCAGTGCCAAAGGGCTGATGCAAGCTGGTGCCACTGGTGTGGCAATTGGGCACTGGGAGTCAGCACAGGGCAAAGCTCATCCCTGTGGGAGTTTGCAGTGGCACAGGTAGCTCACAGGGGAGATCATTTGGGGAGGGGATTCTTCCTCAAATCACATAATGGGGCACCTTGCGCTGCTTTCGGTCTCAGCTGGGTCCTTTGGGATCCCCTGGCCCGGGCGCTGGAACCTGGAGGGCTCTGGAGAAGGGATGCTCCGACTCCATGTGCGTTCTGAAGGTGCTGAGCATCTCATTAGCTCAAGGGCTGGATCCTCATTTCCACTCCAGCCTCTCCAGGCTGCACACACAGCTCCCAGAGCCCTTTTATGTTCCGAGCAGCTCAAGTGTAAATGAGAATCAGGCCCTCCAGTGCCATCTCTTTTCTTCCAAAGAGGAAAAATCTCCTTGACTACAGGGAGTGAAGTGGGTCAGGATGGTTTGGGGCTGACACAAACCTCCTCGATGCTGTGCTGGGTGATGGCTGCCCTTCACTTGAGAGCCCAACTGTTTAAGCTCCTTTTGGAGGCAAGGAGAGTTTGCAAACCCAGGCTCAGCATCCATGCAAGAGAGAAGATGCTCTCCCCATCACACCACCATTAGGCTAAAGGGTTTTCCCACTTTCCCTGGGAGCAGAGGTCTCCGAGGAGGAGCAGACCAGCAGACAATGGCCAAGGTCAAGGAACCCTTGTGGGCTTCACTGCCAGAGCAGTGACATTGCCCAGCCATGCCCGACACAGCGCGTTCTGCTGCACTGATCTCCTGAATTTTGTGCTCCACTGCTCCACGAGAGAACACAGTGTTTGGAGCGTGGTGACATCAATCTGGGCGCGTGGCTGTCAGGGATGGAAAGGTTCCGCAGGGAGAAGGGAGGTGGATCCATCCATGGAGTAAATACCTGGGGATGGTGTTAATTAGTGCAAAAGGCGGGGGAGGGAGGTGATTTGGCTGGGATACACACAAAGATGTTCATCTGCCAGGGAGTGGGTAATGAGGCTGGACCAAGTTAATATCTGGGGCTGGAACGTGTTCAGATGAGGATGTGCCTGGGAATGAGGATTTTGGAGATGGGACTGTCAAGGCTACCCAGGATCCTCAGAAACCCTTGACAAGGTCACTCTGACCCTACTGATGATGGCAATGAGGACATCTTCCAGAGACAGTGCCAGCGATGTCCCTGCCCCATCTCCCAGCACTGCCACGGCCCCTTGGTGACTCCAGACTCTGACCTGGAGCTGAGATACCCAGGCAGCCTGGATCCACCATCCCTGCTCCCAAGACAGAGTGGATCCCCCATTCCAATCCTAAGGCAGCCTGGATCCACCCTTGTATCCTTCATCCCTGCTCCTGCTGCTCTGCGCTGACAGAGCCATGGGGTGGGATGGGATGGGATGGGATGGGATGGGATGGGATGGGATGGGATGGGATGGGATGGGATGGGATGGGATGGGATGAGTTGTGTTTGCTGATTCATCGCCTCTCCAGCGGCGTCAAAGAACCCTCTCAGGAGCTTTTCTTGGCACTTCATCAGGGAAGAGCTCAGCTGTGACATCGTAAGGACTTCTCAGGTGAGGTGCATCCTCCCTGGAATAAAATCCTTGTTAATGTGCAGGCGCAGAAAGGACAAGATTCCTTTTGGCACCACAACCCTGAGCATCTGATGGCAGCCAATCCCCAGGAGGGATGCACGGACAGGGAATGCCTGTGCTTTGATGCACAACCTATTTACTGTGTCCTCACAATTCCCAAGCCACTGGGGCCTCCAGCCTCCTGCAGGATCCCTGCAAGCTGAGATGGGGTGTTCCCCACCCCAGGGACCATGCAGGGAGAAGCTGAGTGACTTGGCAGGAGTTGCCATGGATCTGACTCTGATTTCCCAACAGAAATCACCCTAACAACCAACTTCAATCATCACAGGAGAGATCCAGCGTCCTTATCCCCACTTCACACTGAGGAGAATGTGCCAGGGGAATCTGAAATTCAGATTCCTGCCATGTGAATGGTATCTGCTGCTATCACTTGTGTAACAGCAGCTTCCAGAGCCTGTGGAAGTGACTCTCTGTGTGCTGGATGCTGCCCACAGCCAGCCCTTCCGTTATTATCATTGCTATTGTTATGGAATAAATCATCCCTTAAGCTTCTCTCTTTCATTGCAAATTGTCCATGAAACACTTGCAATCTCTGCAGAGAGACACCCGGCTTGACAGACTAAATCAGATCAGTAATCAAATCCCGATCCCAGCGCCTGCTACCTGCTCTGAGTTATTGGGACCACAAGGTGCTGGAAAAAAATCAACAATCTCTGCAGAAAAAAAAAGGGTTGTGTAGAAAAGGTTTCTTCCACTTAAAGCTGAGCTGGAAAGATCTGGGTCTCTCTCATATTTGTTATTTACTCTTTGTCTCAAGGTGTTTCAGTTCTGGGTCTTAGCAGACCTTACACTTGTGACCTGCACCAGCCAGACCTCAAGGAATCCCCCAGTGACCAATACAAAATAGATATGGGACATAGGGAGAGGGCCAAAAAGGATGGGGCAGGATGACAGCTCTTTAGGTTACCCCTAATCCTGGAAAAAAACCCCAATGTTTTGCAAAAACTTCCATGTTTTTACATGGCTTGCAAAACTTATCCTGAATAAATTCCTACAATTCCCTGACCAGGTATGGCCTGGATGCCCCATTTGGTGCTTTGGTCAGGGCATCAAGGAGCGAAAATCTGTCCTCAGTGACATATTGTTAATGATTTTTTTTTTTCTTTTTTTGAGATTTAGTGCCTCTTGCCCGCATACTATAATAAAAGCTGTGCCCGCTCTGCCCAGCACAGCCAGATCGTTGTGGATGAAGGACCTCAGGGATCAGAGCAGCTCCAGCTGGGTCAGTACTGAGCCTGCCTCTGCAATTGGACTCCTTACAGAGACAGACAAAGCTGGGGGCTCCAAACTGCACTTGCACCTCCTCCTAGGATTTTTGGGGCTCAGAATATCCCTGCCCAGAGAAATCAGATGTTGTTACACAGGCTGAGGATGGGGAGAGGGCACTGGTCCCTTCCAACCCAAACTAAGATGCACCCTTAAACCCCCCTTTTAATCATTCAGATGCACCAGAAAATTATTTTTTCTTCATTTTCAAGTGAAGCTTCAAGGCTTCATGTGTAAGATGGGCTTTTTCTGCTGTGTTTGTCCCATTCCCCCAGTGCTTTGCTTGGCAGAGCAGCCAGAGCTGCCTGGGCTGGCAGCCTTCACCTTCCCACTGCTCCAAAAAGCAGCCCCAGCTCCAGAGAAAGCAAATGGGAGGCTGGAATTTATTTCATACCCATTTAATGAAGCGCCAGGGAAGGAGCTGGATGCTCTGGCCCCTGATTTCACATTTGTTTCTCTGCCTGACTGAGCACCAAAGCCTCAGTGAAGGCTTAGAGAAGTCCTTTCTCCACAAAAACAAAGTGCTTCAGGAGTGGTGGAGGAAGATCAAGCACCAAATTTCTTCTTGCTGGAGAATCAGAGTCACTCATGGAGAGGTTTGCTCCCTGCTCTGGAGGAGATATTTCCACCAGCTGGATCCCTGTTGCCTCCCACTGCCTTCCCCACTGCAGCACTTCCCCGAGGATTGTGGCTAAATGGGATTTCAACTCCCCCATCCTTATCGCAGCCTAGTGACAGCTGACCGAGCCTCGGGCTGATTCTTTCTCACTCTTGAAAAACCATGTACACATTTATATATCTTCTTTTTCCCAGCTGCTGTAGCACTGCCTCGATCCTCTCTTATTTGCACTTGCTCATCCTTCCCAGGTTTTCAACCCTCCTTGACAAGGGCCAGACATGTTCCAAACACTGCAGTGCTGTTTCAGCCCCTTTAACAGGAATAACCCTCCCAGGTATCACCTGGATCTCGCCCAGGGCTGGCAGGGGGAGGATTTGGCAGCCCCAGGGTCAGGGCATGGCCACTCTGAAGTTGTAGGAGAGTATTTACAGGGACACAGAGAAGAGATTATATCCAAACAGTGGGATAAGGTTTATAAAAGGAGAAATTCTTCACTTGCCCCATGCAGCACTTACCCAGCTGTAAAAAAATCCCTCTTTTCTTCTCTCCACTGGTAATTAAATCACCAGCTTCATGTTCCAAATCCTGGGCTTGGGAAGGCTCAGGCTGTGTCCTGTGAGGGGTTGGGGTGCCAGGGGATTTTGAGATGCTCAGACTTCAGAGGGATGCTCCACACGCTGATCCTGCAGCTTCAATCCTCTTCCGTTCGCAATGCTCCCACTCACGGAGTGTTTAAATGCCCTCACTGTCACAAAAGTAGGGTGCAGGACAGGAACTGGGGTCCCAGTGTTGTCCAGTTGGAGCTCCAGGTTTATACTCCAGGGGCCTGGAGTAACAGGACAAGGGGAATGCCTTCCAACTGAAAGACAGTTGGTTTAGATGGGATATTGGGAGGGAATTGTTCCCTGGGAGGGTGGGGAGGCCCTGGCCCAGGGTGCGCAGAGCATCTGTGGCTGCCCCTGGATCCCTGGAAGTGACCCAGGTCCTTCCACAGGTGATGCCTTCATCCCTCCATGGGAATCACTTCCCTCCTCTGCCCCCTCCAGCTCCTTCTCAGCCTAAGGACAGATACAGTTGGAGATGCTATGGATACGGTGGATATGGATATGGATATGGTTATGGACATGGATATGGATATGAATATGGATATGGATATTGATATTGATATTGATACTGATATTGATATGGATATGGATATGGATATGGATATGGATATGGATATGGATATGGATATGGATATGGACATGGATATGGATATGGTTATGGACATGGATATGAATATGGATATGGATATTGATATGGATATTAATATTGATATTGATATGGATATGGATATGGATATGGATATGGATATGGATAAGGATATGGATATGGACATGGATATGGATAAGGATATGGATATGGATATAGATATGGACATGGTTATGGACATGGACATGGGTATGGATATAGACATGGTTATGGATATGGATATGGATATGGATATGGATATGGTTACAGACATGGGCATGGATATGGATATGGATGTGCACATGGATATACATGCTAAGGATACAGGCATAGATTTTAGGGATATAGATGATATGGATATGCATATATAGACAGATACATGTATAGGTACAGCTATAGAAATGGATTACATGGATAAAGATACAGATTGTATGGATATAGATATAGATTATATGCATATGGTTATCAATTATATGGATATGGATATGAATGACATGGATGTAGCTGCAGATACAGACACAGGTGATATGAATACGGAAGATATGGAAACAGATGATAAGAATATAGATACAGATACTGATATTGACACAGTTGAAATTATTATGGACATGGGCACGGATGTGCAAGCTAAGGATATGGATATAGACATAGATTTCATGGATATGGATATACAGGCAGATAAAGGTGTAGTTATAAATGCAGATTCTATGGATATAGATACAGGCTGGCTGGATATGGATATAAATTATATGGGTATGGATACGGATTATATGGATGTGGATATGGATATGAATAGCATGAAAATAGCTAAAGATGTAGATAGAGATATAGATGATATAGATACAAGTGTAGATAAAACAAAATATAGATATAGATATAGATATAGATATAGATATAGATATATAGATATAGATAGAGACTTAGACCAAGGTATGGATCTATAGATGTGGATATGGATATAGGTATGGATCCAGGCATGATGCCATGAGAAAAGGATGTTATTTTGGGCCACTCAGTCCCTGCTCACGGTGGCAAAATCTCACCCCAAGCCAAGAGCTGCAGGCAGGGGAGGGAAGTGAAGCTGTCCCACTGGAAGCTCCTGCAAAAGCCCCGCTGGGACAAGAGGCATTCGTTACATTAATTGGTGCTGGAGATAGCGCCGAACAAATGAAAGTTATTAAAGGAAGGGAGATGGATGGAGCTCAAGGCATCCGTTTGTTTTGCCAGCGCCAAATTCATTTCCAGAAAAAGCCCTTATCAATTCCCGGGGAATAGTTTGCCCTGTCAGTGCCGAGCGGGTGTTAATGTTCTTTACGGCCCCGTTCGAGCTGCTGCAGTGACACCAATCTAAATAAGGGAGGAAGGAAGGCTTAATCAGCCTGTCACTGACCAGTTATTAACATTTGAGAACAAGGGCATTAAAGGAGAAAATTCTGAGAGGTCAATTTGTACTTGAGGAGAGAAGCCAAAAAGATAAGGAGGAGAGAAGCCACAGCCTCCAGGCAGCGGTCACAGCGCCAGCCATGAAAGCAGGATGGATCCGCCTGCCACAGGGACACCCAGGAGGCACCAAGGACACGGGGATGACCCAGCCCAGGAGCCACATACAGGTGTCCCCCAGGTGAGGGTGTCCAGCCGCAGCCAGCTCCCCCCATGCCCTTGCAGGGCTGTCCCCCCTCCTGCTCTCACTCCAGTCCTGCGCCCCAGAGCGGCTGCGATTGCTCTGACAGCCCCGTGGGATGAAAGCTGTGTGCTTAGATATGGTTTATCCCTTCCAACCCCTGATGATAATCCGGGATTAGTCCTCCCTGGATATGATTACGTTTTGCCCACTCTCTTTGAAACAACACCGTTCTGGCCCTTTTTGCTGCTGCTTGTCCCACCAACCCTCAGGAAAACGGTTTGCCAGGCTCTGATTAAACCCTGCTGGCAGCAAAGTCCCCCCAGGATCCCAAATGACCTGACATGCGTGTCCCTCACAGGCTCCACGGGATGTCATCCCTGCTCCAGAGCCTGGAATCCTCCTCCTGCAAACACCCATCACCCCTCACGTCCCCATGGGGTCCAGGCAGGGACCTGGTGTATAATTCATTATTCATGTCCCATAATAAAAAAGCTCAGATAGTGCCTTTGGCCCTCGCTTCCCCAGGCACTTGGGTCTATGGAGGAGCATCACCCAGGCTCTGTTGGGGAGCATGGAGCTGTTTGGGAAGCTGGAGCTGCTGCTCCACATTGGATTTATTCTCTCTCTGCATTGCTGGGCCATCAAAGGAGCTGTGTGAGAACTCTCTGGCTGTTTGTAGGAGCAGCAGCAGAGACAGCAGCTGTCGCTCAAATCATTTCTGCAGGGGGAAGGGAAAGGGAGGGAAATAAAAAATTCCAAATTAAAAAAAAAAAGAGGACAATCAAATTTGCAATGGAGGCCTCAGGAGGGCCAACTTTTCCAGCATAATTTATTTTTTTTTTAAGAGAGGAGACGGAATGGAATGGAATGGAACGGAACGGAACGGAACGGAACGGAATGGAATGGAATGGAATGGAATGGAATGGAATGGGTGCAGTTGGAAGGACCTCCAAAAATCACCAAGTCCACCCCTCCGCAATGAGCAGGGGCATTCCTTTTGTTTTGATTTCAAGCTCAGTGCTCACAGGGAACCTGATTTCCAGGTGTCTGGACGCCAGAAGGCCTCGGGATTCTCCTTAGGATGGCAGTGCATCTGGAGGCCAAAACAGGTCCTACCAAAACCACCACTGGAAGGGACTCATGGCTGGGGGGGAGATTTGGGATGCAGCATTTCCATCATGGAGTTGCCTCCACCCCCAGCTGTGTCACACAGACCAGTTTGTCTCCAGGTTCAGGTCTCCAGCCATGTGATTTGGGGGCTCCAAAGGGTGCAGGGGTGCACCCAGGATCAGGCTGTGGATGAGCATATTGCAGCCTTTGGGACTGTAGCCTGTCCTCCTCATCTATCCCACTTTTCCTTCCTCCCAGACTGGGCCCACTCAGCCAGGATGTCCTTCAAGTCCCGCCAGGAGGTTTCACTGTGTTTCACACCATTTTGCCAGAGGCTATCACTCTTTTCCCTCTCTCACCTTATCCCAGACGTCCAGCCCATAGTAACTGACTCAGCACCACCAATAAAGGGAAAATCATTACATCTGGGGAGGTGCAAAGGACAGCTGTTAATTTTGATGGATTTTTTTTGCTGGGAAGGTGCTGCAGTGTCCAATCCCTGCGATCCCAGGCTTGGCACAGATCTGGCATCCCTGGATGGGGTTTGGGGACCAAATGAGAATGTTTAGTCCATAGCATCTCACAGGAGGGTGAAAAAAATAACACCAAGCCTCCAGTCCTGGTCCTCATTTCTCTGATGGCCCCTCTTGGAAGATCTGAATCCGTGAAAGATGGTTTTAATACCCGTTGTGCCGCAGGGAGATTTGTTTGGTGACAGCTTGTGTTAAAGTCAACCAACCCCAATCCGCCCGCTGAATAAACGATGCCGAAAGTTGGGCTCCCCTCGCTGCACTGGGGAGGGCGGCGGGGGAGACGGATGGCTTTTATTATTGCCATTATGTCAATTATTATTATTATTATTTATTGGGCAAAAGGAAGGCAAAGCAATTCCTTCTGCTGGTCCCAAGGCCCAACTGGCAGGGCTGGCTCGGGATGACGGAGGAGCAGCACAATAACTGCAAATTATAAATCATCGCCTTTTGTTTGCAACTGAGTGCTGCGAGTCAGGGATGCACCCTCCAGCCCCTTCCCAAAAACAGGGGTAGGAGGAAAAGTGGCACAGCACCAATCCCAAATCCAGTAGGGATGGTGTGGCCATCACACCCTGAGTGCCCCCAAAGCACGTGGGGTGGAGGAGCTGGGCTTGCCTGCCGTGAGCCGGCCCAAACATCCACTCAGAGCATGGAATTTGGCTTCCCTTTCCTCATTAGAGCTGATTACACTAATTGACATGTTTGTTTACAGTGGGATATATTTTGTTGTCCTTTTTCTTCCCCAACTTTGTTATTTTTTGGAGCTAGAACAACGTGGCTGTTGCCAAAGGGTTGGAAAAGGAGCAGATCTCCAGGGAATGGCACCTTCTCCTGCAAGACAGCGCTGGGAGGAGCAGACACTTTTATTCCAAAGGCCCTTGAATCCAAACCCTTTTATACCAAACACCCTTGAAACTTTTCAGCATGGCACCTCTTCCACAAAATGTCCTGAGCCTGTTTAAAAGGATTAACTGCCTCCTAGTGACCCAGGCGTAGATTTCCATGAGAATATTTCCTTGCATTCCCTGTTTTCCCTGATGGAATGGCATTGTCTTGCTCTCACCCCACCATCAGATATGGTGTCCCTCTAGGACACAGAGATGCAGGAATGTGGGGTATGGTACCCGAATGTGGGATATGGTACCAAGAGCAGCCCAGAGATGGTTTTCCCATCCCTTGGATTCAGGCTCCTCTGGGCTGGAGCCCCTCAGCCAAAGCACAGCTGCTGAGCAGCTCAGGTTTTCAGCCTCTGCGGCAGTGAGACACGGGCATTCACACCCTTTGATCCTCAAAACTGAAATAAATGATCCCCTTGGATTGAACAGGGACGCGGCAGTGGAGTCCATTTGGAAGCTGTGCCGGCAGGAGCGTGGAAGTGCCCCAGCCCACCGGGGCGCGTCGGGAACAGCCACATTAGCTCCTCAATCAGCATTAAATTCCCGATCAGCCTGGCTGCCTTTTGAACATCTCCCGTCTAAAGGTCGGGCAAATCATCGGCTGTGGAGGCACGGGGAGGGAGCAGCAGGGAAGCGGCGCCGGCACAGAGGGAGCGAGGGATGCTGTGCCAGCTGTGGAGCATCTTCGGCTCTGTTTTGGGGGCTCTCCGAGCCCAGGGAGTGAAAGGAGCAAGCAAACCCCTGAGGCATTCCCAAATCCAACAAATTCAGAGTTTTCCTCCAAAAAAACCCCAAAACAACAACAACAAAAAAATGCTTAGAAAAGAAGGTGATGCAACAGGAACATTGCACTGTCTGGAGCAAAAAGTATGATTGAAGAGGAATCTCTTTTCTGTACATCTTACAGATGAAATTTAAGGCAAAATGGAGCTTATTTTGAGTCAGAAGCTGAAACCTGAAGCCATCCAGCAGGAAAAGAGCGGGAGCACAGCCCTGCTTCAGCCAGACTCACCTCATCCTCTGCCTTTCTCCTCCTCCGTCCCTGGATCCTTCATCCAGCCCCACATCCCTTTCCCTGCATCAATACCCCAAAGACAACCAGACCCCAAACCCCGCGGCAAACCAGCCACCAGCCTGCCGCCCTCATCCCTCATCCCTCATCCCCTCCGCTCTCCAAACGCCAGCAGCTCATTCCAGCCGCATCCCTGCTCCTGCCGGGCGGCTGTGATAACGTGCGGCCCGTTCCCAGATTAGTCCCATTGTGCTGCCGGCAGCCAGGGAAACCATCAGCGAGGCACTTAGGGAATTAGGAGCCGGCATTTAATCGCTTTGCTGGTGGCTGAGTGTTATTAAATTCCCCCGAGTTCAGCAACTTCATAGTCCAGCTCTTTTTTTCCCCCTGTAAAGCTCAGAGCAAAGCTCGGAGCTTTGGTTGGGGTGGTTGGATCCAGCACTGTTTCCTGTGCCTCATCCATACTCCATCCCCGTGCTCCAAAGAAAGGCCAAGGCCAGGCAGCTTCATTTAGAAACCAGAGGAGGAAAAGCAGAGCAGGAGCCCAGACCAGAAGAATATTAATATTTAATCACAGCAGGGCAGAGGTCACCCAGGCAATCGCTGTTAAATGTTATTGAAACAAAACATTCATATTCCCACTGAAGGGAGAGTTCAGCAGCGCTGCCTTTCTCCGCTCTGCTCTCAGGATTGGCGCCAGGAGTAAATCCAGGAGTCAAACCTCCTGGGAGAGCTCTTCCCCATGGGAGGGGTGGCATCCCTGAATAAAAGGAGGGGTTCAAAACTGCTTTTTGCAGGAGCCAGTTCTGCATCAAGGATGGCTTTGAGAGCTCCTGGATTTCCAGCAAGAAACACCACCTGCTGCTGAGGAAAAAGCGACAGCCCCAGATAATCCCAGATTCTCAGACTGGTTTGGGTTGGAAAGAACCTTAAAGCTCATCTCATCCCACCCCCTGCCACGGCAGGGACACCTTCCGCTATCCCAAGGTGGCTCTAAATCCCATCCAGCCTGGCCTTGGGCACTCCCAGGGACTCTGACTCTCGGGCGCTGGACATTTCTATGCCAGGCTCTCCCAGGGAGTTGTTGCACATTGGAAATGTACGGAAGCAGAGCTCATCCGTCTTTCTGCCCTCATCCGTGCCCTGATGTCTATGTCTTCTTCTGACCCTCCACAGCTCCCCGGCAGGACAGTGCAGCCAGGGGGAGTCAGGCTCTGCTCCCAGGTAACAGGGGACAGGACGAGAGGGAAAAACCTCAGGTTGCACAAGGCGAGGTTTAGATTGGATATTGGGGGAAATTTCTCTGTAGGAAGGGCTGAAACTGCCCAGGACAGTGTGGAGTCACCATCCCTGGAGGGATTTGAAAGATGTGTGGATGTGGCACTTGGGGACATGGGTTAGCGGTGGCCTTGGCAGTGCTGGGGGTGGTTGGACTTGATGATCTTTGAGGCCTTTTCCAGCAGAAATTATTCCATTTTTCTGTTCTATGATTGACAGACCAAGAAAGGCTTTCTCCACCCAGCTCTCCTGCCAAATGCCCTCCAACTTCTCTCTTCACCGTCTCTCCATACAATATCAGATCATCTTTAAAAGCAAATTAATTAATTAATGAAGCCATCCGTGGCTCTGCTGGAGTTCCGCTCCCCCACTGATTTTTGGTGGCAACCTGCCTGTTCTTCCTGACCCTTGGGAAGCCCCGGGAAGCCCCACAGAGATGTTTTGGGAGGAGTTTCCAGGGCTGGCATCCCAACCCACAGTTTGGCACCGTTTCCCCGAACCACTCTGCTCTGAATCCTGCGAGGGGTTAAGCCTGGGGCAGCAGCTCCTCAGCACCTGCTTTGACAGGTCATTAGCACGTTTGGTGTCTCACTTCCCGCAAAGCGGGATTTCTTCCCTGCGAATTAATTCCCCTTTTTTGCCCGCACACAAATCATTAGCTGGGCTCTCCAAACGAAGTGCTAACGCTTCCTGTCACCTTCTGCTGCTCGCTCCCTGATTCCTCCGAGCTGCTGCAATCAAGCCCATGAAAAGCCAATCAATTAAGCCCCAAAGGATCAAGAGCTCAGGAGCCGGAGTGAAGAACCCAACACATCATTAGGGAGCCTGTGAAATTCCTGCCTGGAGAGCAGATGTGTGGGAAGCACTGCAGCTCAAGGCCCTTTTCCTTCCCCACTGCCTCCATCCCGGAGCCCCCACCTGTGCCAAGCCATCCCTGTTTTCTCAGGTGCTTCAGGACCAGGAGAGGACACTTCTTCTCCCTGTTGGCATCAGGTGGAGGTTGCACTTCCATTACAGACACCTGGATGTGCCCCAGATGATTCTACCATCTCCATTGTTTGGGCTTTTCCCCTTTGTAAAGGACTGAAGAGGATTTTCTTCCCCCTTTTCAATTTAACCCCCCAAAATCCTACAAACAATCCCCACACCAAAATGTGGCCCCTCCAAACAGCTCCAGACTCAGCCAACCCTTCCCCTAAACTTAAACCCAAGCATCTGCATCGAAACACCAAATCCAGAGCCTGCCTGCCCTCAGATTTTAGAACAGAATGCTTGTCTCCATGGAAACCCACACTTTTGAATTTTTTCCCTTTTTTTCCTTTTTTTTTTCCTTTTTTTTTTTTTTTTTTTTTTCCGTTCAGAAACCGGAGCATCAAGGCACGGAGTGATCCAAGGGCTGAGGCGACAGTGTCCGGTTCAGTCCCAGCATTGCAGGAGGCTTGCATCTCATTTTTTCTGGAGAAGAGCTCTTCCTATGGGATACATCTCCATGCTCTTTCCAAGCAGAAGGCTTGATTAAAGTAAAATTTGTTTTTCTATAACATATTGGATGTGGGCTCCCAGAGAACAGGAATCACAGCTGGGCAGTCCCAAGTCAGCATGGAGTAAGCCTGGAATACAGCTCTGGGCCTCCAGACTGACTCCATTCAGGATTTTTGCTTGAATTCCCGAAGGCAGAGGCCAGATTCCCTCCTGAGGTGGACATCAGGACACTGCTGAAGGTTCCTTTGTGCCCTCAGAGCTGCTCTTAAGGCAAATCTCCCCAGGACTTGGGCAGAGGTGCAAACATCAGGAATGAAGCTGATAGGGATGAAGACAATATTCCCCCTTTCCAAATATTTTTCATTTCCAGAGCTAGATTTCTTTCCAAAGGGCAAAATCCAAATTTTATTTCCAAAGCACATGAGCTGCTGGAGCAAGGAGGTGACAGATGAGACAGGGCTGGTCCCACTCAGCACCCTCCAGTGCCCTTCCTCAAGGTCATCCAGCCCATCCAGTGTCTCACATCTCCCTCCAAGCCTTTGGCACTCAGGAAAAGACTCCCAGATTTTCATCTGGTGATGGAAAGTAACATTTTTAGTAGTAACTGTGATTGTGGGCTGCACCTCTTCAGGTAAAACCTGGAGTTAGGGCTTCTGTGCATCCTCCAGGGCTTTATTAAGGATGCCCCAGCGCCTGGCACCTTTTGGGGCTTTGTCTGGGGCTCTCAGCCAGAAATTTCTTTCCCTAACACATCCAAGATGCTTTGTCCCCTCAGGAACCTGGTTTTGAGGCATTATCATTTAAATTATCCCCATATCTGAGGAGGATTCGCTGGTACAGATTGTGACCTTTGTGATACCATAGGAGAAATTCTGCCAACATCTGTCCCAACATCTGGAACATCTGGAGCTCTCGAGCATGCTCAGCTCCCTGATGCTTGTGCTCAGTTTGGAGCAGATGACTTTAATAGACACTCACAAACATCTGATCCCCAAAGCCTCTGATGTTTTGGAGGCTGAAAGCTGTGCTATATTAATACCATTATCAATAGGTCTGGAGTATTGCTGGACTTCCTAATTACTCCTGATGACCTCCTGAATGACAGCAGTGAAATTTAAGGTCGGCACAGAGAAAAATGAAGAGTGCTTCTGCCTCTGGAGGGGACAGATGGAAACCACAAAATCGTCTCAGACTTTCCCCAGCAGCCCCAGTTCCACATGCACAAAATGTTCAGGAGAGTCTCCTCCTCTGGCTGATTTAAGAAGTTTGCCATGGCCCTTTCCTGGCAAGGGATATTTACAGGTGAAAATGCAGAGGGGTGTTTAGGTAAGTGGTATTTATAAGTACATCTGCAGGGAAATGTTTACAGGCAAGATACTCACGGGTAATTATAGATCAATACTTCAAAGCACAGTAAATAGAGAGGTAAAGGACCTCTGCTGGTGTGCCACAAATAAATATTTAGATATAACAGATGCACGTAAGTATGTGCCGGCTATGTGGACGAGATAAAGATTGGAATTTAGCTGGAGCCCTTTTCCCAGGAGGCGAGGCTGTGCCATTAGCGGCTCATCCATAACTCAGCCCCACCGGCGCATCCGAGCAGCGCTATCGGATCAGCCCCGCGCTCCATCAAACCTGGCGGCCTAAACTGCTCCAGCAGAGATGTGAGCACACAACTGAAGGTCAAAGAAGTCTCTTTTTCCTGTCTAAGGAGGCCTGATGCCTCCCCATCCCACACTCTGGCACAAAAGCTGGGCCTGGAGCCATGCTACGCCTTTCCAGCTCCCTCTGACTCGCCGGATCCGAATCTCCCTTGACAATCACGCTCCGGTTTGTGTTTGACAAAGTTCAGCCAAGCAACGAGCAGCCTGGAAGGCCCTGAGATCCCAAAGAAATCCCCATCCAATTTATCAAGTCAAAAATTCAGCTGGGTGGGAGCTAAGTGGGATGAAGCTCTGATCAAGGCGAGAGATTAGGGCAGAGCCGGCTACACAAATCACAGCTCTGACTGGGGGGGGACCTGCAGGGCCAAGGGGAGCTTTTCCAGAGCTGGGCAGAGCTGGAGATAAGGGCCTGGTGTTGGTAAATAAAACTGCTGGGGAATCGCATGTCTGATCAGTGTCCGCTCCCGTCAGGCTGGCAGGAGCTGGCAGCTTTATTTCCAGGCTTTTCCCCGGGAATACTAAGGGCGTTTGGAAAGGCAAGAACAAAGCTACAACTTTATTTGAGAGCAAAACAAAAGCAAACAAATGCATACCCAGAAGACCGAGCGTTGAAAGGGAGCGAGAGACGGCTCAGGCACCATCTGAGGCGGCCCTTGGACATCTCATGACTGTTAAAAAGTTTCCTGAGAAGCAAAGGCTTTTTGTGGGTTGGTTTGTTGGTCTGTTTGTTTGTTCGCAGGGAGAAAACAAAGTGAAAGGATTGCTGATGCCTTTGGTGGTAAATGAAGACAAATATCTCTCGATCGTGGAGATCGCCAGCATGGAAAAAGCTCTGCTTGCACCATTTTGGGAAGTGGCTGAGCGATGCTCTCGGGGTTCTCAGGCTGATTTACCAAAGATGAGCTTTGCTCCCCAAACCCCAGGGGGATGTGCCCCCTGCAGCTCTCGGGAAGCTGGGTGCTGGCACGTGTCCCCTTGAGAGACATCCCTTCTTGTTCCACAGATGTCAAGAGCCTCAGAGAGCCCTCCTCGCCTGATGCTTTCACAGCCTCAATATTTTGGAAAAAATTGCAGTTTCTCACTTAACTTTGCTCTGTGGCTGCCTTTAAACTATTTGTTCCCATTCTGCCTTTCTCTGAGGGCTTAAAGAGCCCTTTAGTATCTGGTATTTTCTCCCTGTGAAGCTACTTAGACATGGTAATCAAGTCACCTCTCTGTCTCCTTTTTAATAAATTAAGCAGATGGAGCACTTTAAAGCTTTTTTTTTTTTGCCAGCCCTTGAATTATTTTCCGTGGCTCTTTCTCAGCCCTGCCTTTACTGGCAGAGCTCAATGAGGGCACAGCCAGCACCTCTCCCCATCCCCATCCCGGTCCCCAGATATCCAGGCTGGGAGGCTGTGCTCAGCCTCCGGGAGGTTTTATAGTTTCAAACCTCTTGCCAGTCAGATCCTTCAGACAATCCAGCTCATTAAATGGAAAGAAAGACTTTAAATTTACAGCCTCCATCAATGTATAAAGCCCTCGGCTTCCCGACGGCCGCTGCCCGGCCGGCATTAGAACGTAATAGCCTTTTTCTTTATTTTAAAAGCAGGAGATAATAATTAAAGATTGGATTATGAACTAGCCCAGCATCACAAAAAAGACACAACTTTATCGTATTACACAGCATCAAAATTAATTAGAAGCGTGTTAATCTCCAATCTAGGAAAATATTGCAGGATCTCTGGCCTCAATATCACATCCCCCATCCAGTGCCTGACAGCCTGGCCCCTTTGAAAGCCTCCTGCATCATCCCTGCAAAGAAACCTTTGCAAAACTTGTGTAATCAATGTTGCTTTGATTAGGCAGAGCTGCAGACGTTCCCGGGGCTGCTGCCTTTGTGCTCAGCTCGGTGCTCCCAGGGGCTGAGAGTGAGTCAGGTCCCACTCCTGTCCCGCTGGCAAATCAGCACTGAAAACGTTTAGGAGCACAGAGGAAGGGCCTAAACCAGCACTGATCACTCAATGCCTTTGGGATCGAGATGAAGGGAGCTCAGCAGGGTGGGGATCCAGGCAGGATGCAGCTCTTTTCCAGTGCTTTGTTCCTTTGCGCTTCTGTAGGGCTGAAGTGGCTTTGAGGCAGCACTGAGGCAGCACAGTTGGTGCTGCCAACTTTACCTCCTGTTGGCCAGAATTTGGGGACTCTGCTGAAGCTCCAGTCCTTGGGTTTATTTGATTTTCCAGACCCATCTCTCAGTTATCACCATTCCTCGTGAGATGTTACTGGGAGGGTGCTGAGGCCCTGGCACAGCTGCCCAGAGCAGTTGTGGTTGCCCCTGGATCCCTGGAAGGGTCCAAGGCCAGGTGGGACAGGGCTTGGAGCACCCTGGGAGAGTGGAAGGGGTTGGGAATGGAGGAGCTTTAAGGTCCCTTCCCACCCAAACCAGCCTGGGATTCCATGATTCTCTGCTGAGCAGGGCCTGACCCATGAGTGAGAGCTGCATCCCCCAAATCCCAGGTGTGAGTCCCTGTACCTCCCCTCCAGGTGGGCTGAGCATGGATACACCCCTGGATGACACCGTGGGTCACTGGACTTGATGATCCTCGTGGGTTCCTTCCAGCTCAGGATATTCTCTGATTCCATGACCAAGGGCTGCCTGAGGACCACGGCGCTGTGTTTACTTCCACAGGGAGTTCTGAGAACTGCAGAGACATCAGAGATGAGGCTAAAGTGTCACACAGAGCAGCAAATCAAGGACAGCAGCAACACCGCAATTTGAGCAACACTAATTTTTAAAGAAACCCTTGATTTGAGCAGCCTGGAAAACTTGCAGTGGGCACAAGAGGGCTTGGGGCTTGTGGGATTTCAATTGTTAAGAAAGACTCAATGGGAGTTGAAACAGGACTTGTGACAAGGGCATGGAGTGAAAAGACAAAAGAGGGAATAGTTTCCCACTGCTGGAGAGCACGGATAGATGAAATATTGGGACGGAATTGTTCCCTGGGAGGGTGGGCAGGCCCTGGCACAGGTGCCCAGAGAAGCTGTGGCTGCCCCTGGATCCCTGGCAGTGTCCAAGGCCAGGCTGGATGGAGCCCTGTTCTATGGAAGTTGTCCCTGCCCATGGTATGGGCTGGACTTGATGATCTCTGAGGTTTCTTCCTGCCCAAACCATTCCATGATTGAATGATTCTGGGAAGATCCTAAACCCCAGTTGCTCTGAACGAACCTCTCCAGCACAGATTCCCCATTTCAGGCCTCAAACTTCCTTTACAAAGCTGAATTCCCTTTGGAATCACGACCTACAAGACCCTTTATAGTCATCAGACTTTGGGGCTCACCTATCAGCACTTTTATTCCTCACAATAACCTGGAAGAAGCAGGGAAATGGTGGTTGCTCAACACCTTCCAAGCCAGACACAAAAGAAGCTTTGGGACAACAGCATTTTCTGCCTTGATCTAAATATTTACATTACTGAAGAGGAAAAGGGCTGCAGAGAAACCAGCCTGGGAAAGCAGGATCTCTGGGAGATGGGCTGGGAGCCGTTATTCAGCAAGAGAAGTGCAACGTAATGCGATGTGGGGAGACCACTTAAACTGTTCCTGCACTCCAGTGGTTTGTGAATTAATTGTAGCCTGGCAGGAAAACACCCAGGCATCCTGCGGAATAACCTGATGGAAGGAGCTGCTGGTAGCCAAGCAGCAATTAGGAGGGGAAACAAGTCATTAAGTTGCATTAAGCCAAGGATGGGAGGTTTTAATGCAAGGCTAGTGCCCAGCTGGGTAAATTTGTGAAGGATTGACTCTTTCCCTGTTCATCTTTGGAACAGTCTGTCCCAGGACACCCCGAGCACCGTGCTCCCCATTGTGCTGAGGCAGGATTGCCTCTTGCTTGATGCACAAAGTTTCAATGCCTGCCAAAAAAATGGGAATAAATCTGAGGTCCTGCAGGCTCATTGGTGCCATCGAGACAGATGAGGTTGCTCTGAGCCAGGCACATCAGCTCCTGGAACTGTATGGAATCTGTGAGACTCCCGGCACCTCCCCGAGCTCAGGGACGGGGACAGGAGATTGAAGACTTAAATTTGTGTCTGCAATTTGGGTATTGCATTTCCTAAACCACAGGGATCAATTTGTTCTATCTCAGGGAGATCAGAGGGAATGGCCACACATAAATACAGATGAGAGCCTGCACGTGGCTCTGGGTCCCTCCCCACTTTAAACTCCCTGACAGCCTCTTCCAGATCCCAATTCCTGCTCCATGTTGGGTTTGTAGCATAAATATCTATTTATAAAGTGCAGGACACCCTCCTGCCAGGTGTGGAGCTCCCTGTGGGTGTCACCTGCTGCCCCCTGACCTTTACAGGAGAACAAACGGCTTCACTTTGCTCCAGCTCTGACCTCGGTGGTGTCAGAGCCTGCGGCAGGTTTGGCCCCCAGTTTCCATCCTTCAGGAGGCCAAGGCTGGACTGGGAGCCACTGAGGGGCCAAGGAGCTGGAAAACCCTGAAGGATGGGAGAAAGTAGTGAAGAATGATGGTGCTACTTCTGCACAGCACCCCTGAGAGCTCCCTCCAAGGGGATTGCAGGACTCGAGAGGAGAGAATCCCTCTAGATTCCCTGCAGCAGTTATCCATTCCACCCTGTCCCATCCAGGTCTCATCCTGTCTCATTTAACCTCGTTTCATCTCTTTCCAATCCATCCCACCCCATCCCATGGATCCCATGGATCCCATGGATCCCATGGATCCCATGGATCCCATGGATCCCATGGATCCCATCCCATCCCATCCCATCCCATCCCATCCCATCCCATCCTTTCTCTCCTGCTTCCTCAGTCCCTAATGACCCTTTTCTCCTGGCTGAGGGTGACTCTGATTTCCCAAAGGAAGATCACAGTAGCCACTCCTCCATTCCCGCTCATTTCCTTGAAGCAAACGGGCGCAGACGGAAAAGCAGCACATGGAGCAAGGCAGGAATTGCGGCAGGAGAAGGGCGGGAACTGCAGCTCAGGGTCTCCCCCAGCACATCCAGCCCCGCTGGCAGTGGGATCCACCCTCCCATTCCCACTGTGTCCGGAGCAGATGGAGAGCAGAGGAGCAAGAGCCCAGTTTGCCGATGGAGCCTGGAAAAGCCGAAGGTGACCCAAACATTGACTGGGATGCTCATGGAGCACTGAGAAACTGCAGCTCACAGATCCCAGCAACTGCAAATCCGAGCTCCTCCTGCCTGGAAATGCAATAATCAGGGATCTGCTGCTCCTCAGTCTGGGATTTTGGTCTGCTTAATGAGTCTGTGGGTGAGAGACTATTCACACACCTCTCCCTCCAATCACTCTTCAATCACCCTGAGTTCAGTACCAATGCAGCCTTCGAAGTAGCCTCCTGGGCCGGGATGGGCTGGATTTGGTCTGGGATGGGCTGGATTCAGTCTTGGATGGGCTGGATTTGGTCTGGGATGGGTTGGATTCAGTCTGGGATGGGCTGGATTCAGTCTGAGATGGGCTGGATTCAGTCTGGGATGGGCTGGATTCAGTCTGGGATGGGCTGGATTCAGTCTGGGATGGGCTGGATTCAGTCTGAGATGGGCTGGATTCAGTCTGGGATGGGTTGGATTCAGTCTGGGATGGGCTGGATTTGGTCTGGGATGGGCTGGATTCAGTCTGGGATGGGCTGGATTTGGTCTGGGATGGGCTGGACTTGGTCTGGGATGGGCTAGATTCAATCTGGGATGGGCTGGATTTGTTCTGGGATGGGCTAGAGTCAGTCTGGGATGGGCTGGATTCAGTCTGGGATGGGCTGGATTTGGTCTGGGATGGGCTAGATTCAGTCTGGGATGGGCTGGATTTGGTCTGGGATGGGCTGGATTCAGTCTGGGATGGGCTGGATTCGGTCTGGGATGGGCTGGATTTGGTCTGGGATGGGCTGGATTCAGTCTGGGATGGGCTAGATTCAGTCTGGGATGGGCTGGATTTGGTCTGGGATGGGCTGGATTCAGTCTGGGATGGGCTGGATTCAGTCTGGGATGGGCTGGATTCAGTCTGGGATGGGCTGGATTCAGCCTTGGATGGGCTGGATTCAGTCTGGGATGGGCTGGATTCAGTCTGGGATGGGCTGGATTTGGTCTGGGATGGGCTAGAGTCAGTCTGGGATGGGCTGGGTTCAGTCTGGGATGGGCTGGATTTGGTCTGGGATGGGCTGGATTTGGTCTGGGATGGGCTGGATTCAGTCTGGGATGGGCTGGATTCAGTCTGGGATGGGCTGGGTTCAGTCTGGGATGGGCTGGATTCAGTCTGGGATGGGCTGGATTTGGTCTGGGATGGGCTGGATTCAGTCTGGGATGGGCTGGATTTGGTCTGGGATGGGCTGGATTTGGTCTGGGATGGGTTGGATTCAGTCTGGGATGGGCTGGATTCAGTCTGGGATGGGCTGGATTCAGTCTGGGATGGGCTGGATTTGGTCTGGGATGGGCTAGATTCAGTCTGGGATGGGCTGGATTTGGTCTGGGATGGGCTAGAGTCAGTCTGGGATGGGCTGGATTCAGTCTGGGATGGGCTGGATTTGGTCTGGGATGGGCTGGATTCAGTCTGGGATGGGTTGGATTCAGTCTGGGATGGGCTGGATTCAGTCTGGGATGGGCTGGATTCAGCCTTGGATGGGCTGGATTCAGTCTGGGATGGGCTGGATTTGGTCCAGGATGGGCCATTCCTCCTCACCCTCACACCAGGCCCTTGTGAAAAGCCCCTCTCCAAAGCAGTCTGCAGGGTAAGAAGTCATCAAAACCCAACAGGAGCTTTTCCTCCATGGGATCACCTCTGTAAATGCCTCTTCATTCCCATCCTCCTGCATCATCTCCAGGCCATTGGGTCCAGGACGGGCCAGGAGCTGCAGCAGCTGGATCCAGTTTGGATGGAGGCACATTTTGGGTTGCATCAGCTCTCCCAGGACCCAAAGCAACCTCTCTGTGGATTTGTCACTAAAGCAACACATCAGCTGCAATGGGAAAGCTCAGACCCAGCCAGCAGCTGTTGGATGGAAATTACTGAATTTCAGGTCACCTTGGGCTCACAAGGGTTCACCCAGCCAGGGGAGAGCCCCAGCCAGAGGTGAGCCTCAGCCTCCCTCGTGCTGTGTCCCTGCTGTGTCCCAACTCCATCCCTGCTCCATCCCTGCTCTATCCCTGCTCCATCCCTGCTGTGTCCCAGATCCTTCCCTGCTGTGTCCCAACTCCATCCCTCCTCCATCCCTGCTCCATCCCTGCTCTAGTTTCTTCCCGACACCCATGGCAAGCCAGACCTGGTGTGAGTGAGCCTTCGCTCCCTGCAGAGTTTTGCCAGCTCCTGCCAGATGGAAATTTGGTCTCTGTTGGATTTAATTATATTTTATGTCCATTGGATTTTATGATTAATTATTGTTACCAAACACCCCCCCCCCGGAAGTTATCCAATTCAGCCAAAGGAAAATTATCTGATTTGTGATTTTTTGATCGGTATTTAGTGATTTTTTTTCTTTAAAAGACAACTAAATTCCCAGAGGAAAGGGAAAAGTGTTTAAAACCCAAATAAACATGCGCTCTGTCAAAAATTACAGCTTCCAAAGGGGGCAAAGGGCCCAGGATCCATCTGATGAGGGGCCTTGCCAGCAGCCCCTCCAACAAGGGATCTCTGAGAAAAGTTGATCTTAATTAGAGCCCTACATGTTGTTTTTCCCTTGCACAGATATTTTCTCCATCATTTACTCCTTGTTTCGTTCCTGAGTCCAGTGGAAAGCGACGTAAAGCTCCCCTCTGCCTCGGGTGCATGCATTGGGAGCTGCAGACTTTTGGGAATACTCCGGGATAAAGCTGCTCAAGGCAAGAGCCGATTCTTCTGCTCCTCCAGCAATTTTCTCACCACCCTCTTAAGGTCCATTTTGAGTTTTATAACCTCCAAACTGCAGCTTTTGGAGTAAGGATTGAGCCTCCATGATGACACCAGGGGGTGGGAATGAAAAGGGATTTACAGTGGTGATCCCCTGGAGGAAAAGCTTCTCTTGGGTTCTGATCACTTCCTACACTGTGGGCAGATTTGGAGAGGAATTTTTCACAAGGAGTGATAGTGGAGGGATAGGATGAGGGGGAATGGCCTTAAGCTGCCAGAGGGCAGGGACAGATGGGATATTGGGGAGGAATTGTTCCCTGTGAGGGTGGGCAGGCCCTGGCACAGAGAAGCTGTGGCTGTCCCTGGATCCCTGGCAGTGTCCAAAGCCAGGCAGGACAGGGCTTGGAGCAGCCTGGGACAGTGAAGGTGTCACTGCCCATGGCAGGGAGTGGAATGAGATGAGCTTTAAATACCCTTCCACTCTAAACCAGTGTGGGATTCCAATTTAAAAAAGCAAGGAACGAAAAACATTTGCAGTTTGGATGTGCTTGGGAGAGACGAGTTTGTCTTTATTGGCTGCGCTCATTAAAGATCCTGGTGAGAGCAGAAATCCTGACATGAGTGATTGGAAATGCAGGTGATGGAAGACCAAAAGGAAAAGGGTTTTTTTTCCCTCCTCTCCCCTGCTGAAGACAGCAGGAATTGGGGAAGGATTGACTTAGCTCTATCCATCAGGAAAAGACTTTCCATCAAAAAGTGAGCAAGAAAAATTGCACCTGGGAAAAAACAAGAAGCCTGCAAGGAGAGCAGCAAACTCTCCTTGGAGGTCAACAGAGTCCTTTTGGGAAGGACTCAGCGGGGTGGGAGACCTCGGCAAGGCCTCGAGGAAGGCAAAAAGAACTGAAGAGTTCTAAAAGGACATGAAACAGGTGGGGGGGAGATGGAAGAAAAGAGTCCCCCCCGGAGCATTTCAGGAAGAGAGATGTTCTCATGCAGGATGAAAGGAGAGGAGCCAGAGGCGAGGCCGGGCTCGGAATTGGGGGAGATGCCTGGCTCAGAGGCTCTTTGAAGATTTTCTGGTCGCTCTGAGCTTGGGAAATGTTGCTGTCGGCTCAGTGGGTCTGCCATGCCCTGGGAATAGCCACCTTGGGAGATTGCCATGGAAATATCCTCCTTTTAGCTGAAGGCTGGGGTCCCACCACCTGGTTTTGATCAGTCCTGCCTCACGTGCCCCACAAAGGATGGAATGGAAGGTGAGGAAAGCTGTGCCAGACAGAAACCCCTGCACAGAGCTGACACGGCCCAGGGGGATGGAAAGACAGATCTTGCCCAGATCCCAGAGGAGACCTTGCAGAATTTGTTGCCAGCCAGGAAAGCAGAACAAAGTTGATGGAGTGAGGCTGAATTTGAAGGCAAGGACATGCCCTGCAAGGACAGTGAGATTTGTTACCAGCTCTTTCCATCACTCTCCGATTCTGTTCTGTCTTTTCTCTGGATTAATCAATTCCTGGGATTAATTGGCCTTGCTCCCACCCAGCTGCACCGCGGGGAAGACACTCGGAGGCTCCCCTGGAAGGACACAGCCCAACCACATCCAGCCCCAACATTTCACCCGGCTCAGGTCCCGCTACAATTCCCACAGAACATTTGCATTATGCAAATTTGGCATATGCAGATCAGCCCTTCCGAAAATAATGTGCAATCAGGCAATTAACAAGTGCCTTGTCTTTAGCTCACAGGTAGGTTCAGTTCCTGAGACTCTTCATTCTGGATTGGCTCTGCAACCTTAATAACGGCATTTTTAATTCCCTGGCAGACTTTTGGGGATGGATTTTCACTTTTTTTTCCCGCCCCGAGCCCTCTGTGCCACCCACCGGCTGGTGGAAGGGAGGGTGACAGAGGGATGCTTTTCTCACGGCAGACTACAGCCATAAATTCCACTTATATCCAGTAAAATACAGGCATCCAATTAAACCCATAATCCTATAAACCTGCCAGCAATCAAGCACACTTTTAAAAATCAAGCCCGACAGATACTTTAAATCAATATATCCAAGTAACAACTCGCAGCCTGTAGGATCATCCAACACTGCGTCTTCACGAAAAGAATAAATTTTCCAGGCTGGATGTTGTTTTTATGGCTTTTTCCCCCTTTTAGCTTCTCCAGAGGAGATTCCTGAGTGATGAGTGATGGCCAAGGACTGAGGGGAATCAGGAGGAGTTTGGGTCATTGCATCCCATGAGACAGCACCCCCCTCAGCTCCTTTTCCCTGGAAATGTTGGGGGCACTGATGGTTTGGGATAGATTGTTATTATCCAAGGTTTTTTTCCGGAGAGGGAAAACAACCAAAGATTTAATTTATGACCTGCTTTCCGATAACAGCTGAGGGCTCTGCCAAATTCCGAAACCTTTTCCACCAGGCGAGGTACAAAGCGGTTGGCACCGGGAAGGGACAGGGCGGGTGATGGATGCCAAGGAGCATCATTGCCACTCATCATCCCAAAGAGGAGAGGAGTCACTGGGTTTGCGGCCATCCATCAGGTCCCCGTGGATAAACTGTCGTGTTTCTTCTCTTTTTTAGGAGTTTTCACCCCAAAGACGTCCAACCTGCTGCCCCCTGATGGGCCCTGGAGCTCTGCAGACCTTGAGGGTGGCACGGGAAAATCATGGAATTATAGCATCAGACAAACACTGAATCACAGGACTTGGCAACGGGAAAGGAAAAGATTTTAGTGTCAAACCCAGGCATTTGGGCTGCCACCACCCAATTCACATGGTTCGACAAACCCTGGGACAGCTCCAGGGGTCACTCCCAGCCCATCCACAGGCTCCAGCTCTTTGGGAAGAAAATTGTGGCTGGGACAATGGTCCGAGTGCATCTTTGGCTCTGTCTTGATACAATGCACTTTGAACTTGCCCAAAATACCTTGGAAACGAGGTTTTCACCTTCATTCCAGATGTTGGCTGGGTGAGGCTGGCAGGCAGCAATGGGAATCAGAGAGGGCAGGAAAATGGGAGTCAAGGAAAATGGGAGTCAGAGAGGGCAGGAAAATGGGAATCAGAGAGGGCAGGAAAATGGGAGTCAGAGAGGGCAGGAAAATGGGAATAAGAGAGGGCAGGAAAATGGGAGTCAAGGAAAATGGGAGTCAGAGAGGGCAGGAAAATGGGAGTCAGAGAGGGCAGGAAAATGGGAATCAGAGAGGGCAGGAAAATGGGAGTCAGAGAGGGCAGGAAAATGGGAATAAGAGAGGGCAGGAAAATGGGAGTCAGAGAGGGCAGGAAAATGGGAATAAGAGAGGGCAGGAAAATGGGAGTCAAGGAAAATGGGAGTCAGAGAGGGCAGGAAAATGGGAATCAGAGAGGGCAGGAAAATGGGAGTCAGAGAGGGCAGGAAAATGGGAATAAGAGAGGGCAGGAAAATGGGAGTCAGAGAGGGCAGGAAAATGGGAATAAGAGAGGGCAGGAAAATGGGAGTCAAGGAAAATGGGAGTCAGAGAGGGCAGGAAAATGGGAATCAGAGAGGGCAGGAAAATGGGAGTCAAGGAAAATGGGAGTCAGAGAGGGCAGGAAAATGGGAATCAGAGAGGGCAGGAAAATGGGAGTCAGAGAGGGCAGGAAAATGGGAATAAGAGAGGGCAGGAAAATGGGAGTCAGAGAGGGCAGGAAAATGGGAATAAGAGAGGGCAGGAAAATGGGAATAAGAGAGGGCAGGAAAATGGGAGTCAAGGAAAATGGGAGTCAGAGAGGGCAGGAAAATGGGAATCAGAGAGGGCAGGAAAATGGGAGTCAAGGAAAATGGGAGTCAGAGAGGGCAGGAAAATGGGAATCAGAGAGGGCAGGAAAATGGGAGTCAGAGAGGGCAGGAAAATGGGAATAAGAGAGGGCAGGAAAATGGGAGTCAGAGAGGGCAGGAAAATGGGAATAAGAGAGGGCAGGAAAATGGGAGTCAAGGAAAATGGGAGTCAGAGAGGGCAGGAAAATGGGAATCAGAGAGGGCAGGAAAATGGGAGTCAAGGAAAATGGGAGTCAGAGAGGGCAGGAAAATGGGAATCAGAGAGGGCAGGAAAATGGGAGTCAGAGAGGGCAGGAAAATGGGAGTCAGACGGATTTTCACGCCTCCCATTCTCCTGGGAGCTCCACCTCACCCAGCTCACGCCCAGCAAGAACAGCCTCTTTGCTGGGAGCTAACCCCCCATGTGCAGCAGCAGAAGTGTCTGAAGCACATTTCAGAGTGCTTTAAACCCTTTTATAGGGGCTGTTTTCTTTCTATCCCCTCACCTGTAAAACCAGGTACTTCCAGCATCGGACTCCAAATGCAATAAACACACAGAGTCATAAAAAATCTCTTAGATTGCCCTGGAATAGCTTTTCCAGTCCTCACAATGTGGCTGGTGAGGCTCAGAGCTCGCCAGGAAAGTGCTGCTTATCCATACGAGGAACCAGCATGTGCCCAGCCCAGTGGATGGCACAATCCTTCTTTTTTTTTAAGTCCTTTCCGGCCATAAACCGTAAACTTGAAATTAATGATCACTTCATGGGGAGAAAATGCAGCCATTGACCTGGGACTGAACCTCAGCCATTCCAAGCGCAGCATTTGCTGCTGTTCAAATGTTCATTTCCAGGCGTCGTGGAACAGGACCTTGATCTTCTGAATACAAAATGTTCCTGATGCCACCGAGCTGTTGCCTCTCTCATTTCCAGAAGTTCATTTTGTGTGGAGTTTTTCACTCATTTGAGACCAAAAGGCAGCCCCAAAAAAATCTCAGGTGCAAATACCCTGTGTGGCTGCAGCTCCAAAAATATGATCCAGTTGGTGAAATAGTGATCCAAGTGAGGCCCATGGTGAGGGTCCCAGGATCTGCATCCCAAGACCCACAATCCCAGAGTCTCTGGTTATAGAAAAAAAAAACATTTTCTCTTTGCACAGGTTATTTGCATCTGGTCAAAGCATCAGCCCAGTGCAGAATTCAGGGGAAATTATTCACATATTTATCCCAGATCCCAGGTGAGAGTGGCCGAATCCCACCTCCCAGCCATCCCTATAAAACACCAGTTCACAATAGGCACCGTGACGATGATCCATCTCATCTACTGTTTAATTGACTGCAGGCCTGGAGTTAACAGGGAGAAAAACGTAAAACTGTCATTTCAGGAGCCCTGTCTCCTCTCCTGGCTAATAGGATTAGACAAAAATGTTTTAAATCAAAATCCCAAAGCTTGGTGCTGGTTTTCAAATGAGGCTGAGATTTTCTGGTGAAGCTTTTTTTTTATCTTTCTGCTGAATGGGGACTCCAAGTCAGAGTCCCAAGGCTCTTTGGGGGTCTGAGCCAGATTGTTTGGAAAAAGTGGGGTCTTGGGGTCAGAAAAATCCGTGACTTTCAATCTCAGCAGCCAGGAAAAGCATCCCAGGGGCTGGAGAGGTGGTTTTAGCACAACAATTTGTGGACAGCACTGAGCTGCTCCCGTCAGTCCCAGGGGATGCACCTGGCAAAAGGGAAGGATGCTGAAAAATTGACCAGAGTGCAGAGAAAGGCCCAGAAATAACCTGAGGGCCAGGAAAAATGCCTTACAGTGGGAGACTTAAAGAGCTTCACCTCTTTATCTTATCAGGAAGAAGAATGAGAGTGATTTGATTACAGCACACGAGCACCTTCTCGGGGAGAAAACACCAGGCACGGCCAAACCTCTTTAATCCATCAGCCAAAGGCAGGATGAGAAGTAAAAGCTGGAAGCAGAAGCCAAATCCATTTTAACTAAAAACTAGGCCCTGGATTTTTATTTTGTTTTAATTTTTGTCCCCATCAGCAAGAGGGATTCACCACTAAAACAAATCACCAGTGAACAGCACACCCTGTTCGGACCAGGCTCAGTGGGGATCAGCCCAGGCAGAATATTGGGGTTTATCCCACTGGATTTGGGGACTCAAATTCTCTGCAAGGCAGGGGAGTGCTGCAGATATTCCTCACCAAGTCCTTCCCATCTCCTCCACCCTGGAGCTCTGCGCTAGACAGCAAAGTTTGCCACTTCCCAGCCCCTCACTCTCCTCGCAGCCCACAGATGCATCTGATCCACACTGCAAGATAATGATAGAAAATTACAGTGTAATAAGATAATGGGATTTATTTATAGAATTTGCTTTCCAATCACGCCCACATGATCTATGTATCCCCACACACTCACACACGCACACAGGCACTTTCCATGTGTGTGTATTTGCATAAGTGCTTGGCTTTGTGGAAGCAAAATGCCACCTGGGGGATGTCGAGATGCTCCCAAATGGTTCAGTCCCAGCGAGAAGGGTGCTGGCACATCACAAATAGTCCCCTCATCATCATAACAATGACACCATATTTCCATTGCACTTTTCTCTCAAAGCACTTGACAAAAAAAAAAAAAAAAAGAAAAAAAAAAGAAAACAGAAAAGAGGGAACAAAAATATAAAATAAATGTAAACTGCTACCCAAAGCCCGGTGTGCGGAGAGGAGAATTGAAATGCAATGACAGCCTCAACTGAAGACAAATCCTGTCTCCAATAGAAACAAGCCAAGGGAAATTTAAGGAGGCAGCTCGTAATTAGCTGGGGATGGTCAGCACAGCAGGGCTCTTAATGAGCTTTCTCCCCACGGGGCTGTGTCAGGTTTAAGCACAGCGAGGTGCAGCAGGTCAGGGGGCTCCAGATCCCAGCCTGGAGGGAAGATCCCAGCAAAGCAAACCCACACTGAGGGGGATAAAGCACCACAACAACTGAGCTGAGGCTGTGGTGGCTCTGCCATCTCTGTGTGGAGCTTCCCAACCCTCAAACAAAACTATAGAGCTATTAAAGCTTTGGGATTTGTGTCCTGGGAGGTTTCATCCTCCTGCCATGAGGTCACTGGGGTTTGTTATTGCATTTGTAAGTCCCACTGCAATCTGCATCCCAAAATCCACCCACAGGGACAGGAGCTGTTAAAAAAGGTGAATGGGCCAATTGCTCCCTGCAAAATAATCCTGTGGCCAAGGAAAGCATCAGCCATGGACAGAAGGATGTTTGCAGGAAAACAATGGCAGCGTTGATGAATCCCATAAAATTATGGAATTGTCGGAAGGGACTTTACAGCTCATCCCATCCCACATCCGGCTATGCGCAGGGACACCTTCCACAGCCCCAGGCTGCTCCAAGCCCTGTCCAGCCCGGCCTGGGACACTCCCAGGGAGGAGGAGTCCTCTGGACAGCTCCACTTCTCCAGGCTCCTCCTACTCTGAGCCTTCTCATCACACGCTCACCGTGCGGGGTCACCGACAGCCAGGGGACACTCAGTGCCAGCTTTTGGGGGAAAACATCAACTTTTTTTAGAGAAAAGACATTTTCAGCACCTTCAGACTTAGCAGCAAACACTTCACTCAGAAATCTCTGCACCACACCAGGATCTGCCCATCCACAGGGTCTGATTAACCTGGGGCAGGTGTGGGGGGGAGGCAATAGGTGAGGATCCCTGTCCGACATCCCTGCCCAGATTCCCTGTCCACTATCCCTGCCCAAGATCCCATCTTAGCATCCCTGCCCAGATTCCCTGTCCAACATCCCTGCTCGGATTCCTGTCCAGCATCCCTGCCCAGATTCCCTGTCCAGCATCCCTGCTCAGACTCCCTGGCCAGCATCCCTGCCTAGGATCCTGTCTCAGCATCCCTGCTCAGCTTCCCTGTCCAGTATCCCTGCCCAGATTCCCTGCCCAAGATCCCATCTCAGCATCCCTGCCCAAGATCCCATCTCAGCATCCCTGCCCAGGATCCCATCTCGGCATCCCAGCCCTGGCGGTGCCCGCAGGCAGGAGGCCATGGCAGACACGTCTCTCACTCCTCAACTGCAGAGAGGTGCAATTATTTTCCAAGGGCTGCTGAGCATCTCCACCGAGCCGGCTTCTCTGGGGAAGATCAAAGCCAGCCTCTGATCAGGAGAGCTGAGTGAGATCCCTGCACGGGGAGGGAGAACAGGGAGGAGAGGAAAAATACGAAGAACAGGGGGATGGCTGGGAGCAAGGGGAAGTTTTCCATTAGTGGGGCTGGATAAACCCAAAACAAACCCCTCTCGAGTTAATGTCTCACCTCTAATGACTCTGTCCAGGCATGGCTGGACTGTCACAGCCCTCGGTGGCTTTGGGTGGGACATGTAGGGCTGGCCACCCCCTTGTCCTGCAGGATCCACAGCCAACCTCTGCTCGGCTCTGCCGGGGGGAGGGGGCAAGCAAGGCTTCGAGGGATTTTTTTGGAAATGCAAAGGACCAAGAAGACCCAGATCATCTTTTATAGATGCTGTTGCCTCTGGCAGAAAAGCCGAAGCAAATTCCAGCACTTCACTCCTTTGATTTCGGCACTTTCAACCAGGGAGGAGGGAAAGCCCCACACACACCAGACCCCAACCCTGCTGGCTGCCGAGCCCAGGGATGCTCCAGGATGTCTCACCACCACATTCCCTCCTGCCAAGCCCTCAGCAGCAGAAATCCCATCAACAACACCGACCTGGGGGCTCCTTCCAGGCTGAGGGGAAGGGAGGGGAGAAGGTGCAGGACTGGTTCGCTCTCCCTTCAAATGTAGTTGTGCTCTATATTCAAATGGCAGTTTAATGAGCCTTTCCCTATTTCGAGCAACTTTATCACATCATTAAAGCGCAGAAATGAATAATACATCTAGCGGGGGGTTCTGCTGAACTCCAGACCTGCTGCAGCTTCAAACGGAGATGGAGGAGAGGCAGCAGGAGGACGGGGCTCCGCTGGGGGAGGCTGCAGGGATTTCGGCTCGGATGTGCCAACCACATCCAGGGTACCTGAGCTCCTTCCCAGGAGCCCAACTCCTGCCATCTTAACTCAGCCATGGGCAGGAGCTGCTTGTACCCAAACCATCCCTCCTCCTTTCCTCTCTGGCCTGAAGAAATAAAGGAATCGTGTTTTTAAATTGTTTTAACATGATTTTTAATTAGCGCTCCCAGCAAAGTGCCCGTGGGGTGAGGAGCTGATCCCAGACAAGGCTCCATGTGTGCCTCTATCTCTAACCTCTCTCCATCTCTTCACATCCTTAAAAATGAGGCAAAATGAGTGAAAAGGCTTGATCCAGGTCACACCACACCTCACCGAGCCTGGGTGAGCTCTTGGCCAAATGATTCCCTTGTCAAAGTGGAATGTTGATTCCATCCACACGGATGGATGGGCAGAGGAAGGTTTGCTCCTCCTGGGGCAGGGTCTGTGCCTGAGCACCCAGGGGTGTCCTGCACCCCAAGGTGGCCTCAGCACAGGCTCAGCACCCCAAGGAAAGAAAAAAAACCTCATTTATTAAACTGAAAACTCATTTAAAACAGGAGAAGAAGTAAAAAAAAATAACCCAGGAGGCCAAAACAAACCATCTTCAGTCCAGGATGCAAAGTATATTCTCCCCAGGGGCAAACTAAGCAATTAAGGCTGGAAAGATTCAAAGATTTTATGGTTTGGGGCTTTTTTTTATAAATTGCCCTCATCAAAACTAGTCCTTATGCATTTTTTGGCCCATTGTTTGTGGGCATTGATTTATTTTTCTCTTTTTCTTTCTGATTGTTGTATTTTGGATGGTGCTTACTGATGTGAAAAAAAGCCATCTTGTGTTGCTGATAAGGCTGGAGATAACTGCAGAGGTCAAGGAACAGCTGGGGAAAGAGAAGAGAGGAGGGGAAAAAGTTTCAGCATCTCCAGCTCCATGCACACTCCCCCCCAAACCTGCGGAAAAATCACATCCAGTGGCCCAGAATGGTAAATGAGATGGATTTTCCCCAGGGCCAGCCTGGAGGAAGAAAGGAAGGAAACAATTTAACTGTATTTCCTTGTTATCTGATCTCAGTCATTTTAATTTGTGCTCTCTTTGAGGCTTCTCCTTTTTTCCTTCTCTCGTGTGTTCATCTCCTCCTGTCGGGAGTGTTGAGCTGAGTAATGGATGACATTGCAAGAAAATGGGAGGGTTTTTGTCCGGCCCAGTAACCACTTCCAAGGTCGCACGTGACAGAGGGAGATGCTGCTTTCAAGGTGAGGCAGAAAGGAGGAGAAAAACCCTTCTCTTATCAGATCTTCATAAAATAAATTTGTCATTGTATTCCCATCACGAGCCAAGAACAGCCTCATCCTTTTCCATCTCTCCCCCTTTTGAGGATGGCAAAGCTGGTCCTGAGCGACCACCCAAGGGCAAAGAAAAGTAATTGCTGGGTAAGAGAGCTGAGAATGTAGGGAGAGAACCACAGAATCATGGAAAGGTTTGGGTTGGAAGGGAATTTAAAGCTCATCTCATGCCATGGGCAGGGACACCTCCCACTGTCCCAGGGTGCTCCAAGCCCTGTCCAGCCTGGCCTTAGGCACTGCCAGGGATCCAGGGGCAGCCACAGCCTCTCTGGGCACCTGTGCCAGGGCCTGCCCACCCTCACAAGGAACAATTCCTTCTCACTATCCAGTCTACATCTCTCCTCTTTTAATTTAAAACCCTTCCCCTTTCCCTTTCCAGGAGAGAGTGAAGGGAATTGTGTCGGAGCCTTGGGAATGAACAGGACACATGGTCTGAAAAGAGAAGCGGTGACTCTGGAGAGCTGGAGGAAGGCTTCTCACTTGGTTCGAGGGTTATTTTTTTTCATAGCATTTCAAAGAAGCAATTTGATAAAATGGCTATTAATTATGCCTGTCTTTGTTTGAGCAATTAAGGGGCCATTTCACTTCTGGGAGAGCTGAAACAGAGCCTAAATGAGGTCAAAGCAAAGCAAAGCCACCTCAAGCTTAATTATAAAAGCAGTTTGACGCTCTGAGTTTGGCCTCTGGAGCTGGATTTAGTTCCTAGACCAAGGGAGAGGCCTCTGCATCCCAAACCACTCGGGGAGGCAGGGATGAGGAGGCTAACAAACCTTTCCGTGGCAGCAACAATGGGACGGCGGCAGCTGCCCAGAAGGAATCTCAGCCCCATGGAGCCTCAGTGCCGGCGCGGGGACAACCTTACGGTGCCAATCCAGAGTGAAACGGAGCCCTGCAGCTCTAATTAAAAGGGCTGCTGTGGCTAATGATCTGCCCAGTGCTAATTAACTTCCAAACGTGGCGGCTCCGTTCACTCTGCTCCGCTGCTGGGTTTGCTGTTGTTCTCCAGGCTCCTCCTTGGGTCGGCATTTTCTCCGAGCCATCCCCAGGAAGGGCTCCCAAGCACAGATAACTAAATCTTTGCAAACCTCTGAGGTCTCTCCTCCTCCTTCCCTGCTCTCCCTTTATTTTATTTCATTTTTTCTCCTCTAATTTGCCCAATTCTGCTTCCAAGCCTCAGAAATTGGTGACTTATAATAGAAGTGTCTTCTCAGCCATATTTATAGCACGGCGCCAGCATGAGGCTCCCAGAAGGTTCAGGTAGCTGGGAAACTCAAATTTAGCTTTGAGAGGCTGCAAGATGCAGCCATGTCCTTTGGGAGAGGATTTTCCCCCCTTTCCCCCCAATCTGAACCCCCATAGACTTCTTTGATGGGGTGATTTGGATGCAGGATGGGATACAGGCTTTGCACTCTGGGTTTGTGTTGAAAATCAGGTTCCACGTTGGAGTCAGGTGGGGAAACCATCAGCTTTGAGTATCAGATTTGGGGCTGTTTTTAATGTGATTGATGTCACGGGTGAGGGGCTTTTGCGCAAGGGAAGAATTGGTGTCCCAACCCAAAATCCTGACCTGTGGGGTGTTCATCCTTCCCTATCCCGATGCCATCATCCAATCCCGTTGACAGGAACACAGTGCTGCAGAAGCGTGACTGGCAGCCAGCCTTTGCCATCTGCTCCGGCCCCTCATTACCGACTCACAACAAACATATGTGACAATTAGATCGGCGCAAACATCTCGTGGATCATATGCGGTGGGAACGCGGGCATATGCTCCCTGCCCAATAAATCCCACGCGGAGCTCGGCTGCTCCCGGAGGAGACACCGGGGAAGAGCGACGAGACGTTCTCCTCACCTACACTTGTGAGCCGCAGGGAAGGTGTGGAAGAGCAGTCCTGCTCTGCGGCAGGAGAAGGGAAGTGAGGGATGCTGAGGGAGGTACTTGGAGGTACTTTGGGCTTTACAAGGGATTGAACTGTTTTGTTGAGTAATTCCCTGAGAAAAAAGTCATGGACTGGGCTTGATAAACCAAAAGTGGCTCAGAGGTTCAGAGGAACATCCTGAGGTCAGCACCAGGTCTCTACACCTCGCCCACCAGAGAAGCCCCTCTGTGCCAGCCCTGCTGGCTGCATGAGTGACGGATGTGATGAAAGCTGCTCTCAGGAGCTGGAATTCAATTGCTGCTTGGAGAGCAGCGGCTCCGAGAGAGGACAGACGGAATTATGGTCCCTGACTCCTCAGCTGCTCCTCAGGCAGACAGCGCTGGCGCCAATGGCTCTGCTGCTCCACTGTGGGAACTGCTCCAGGGTGACAGAACATCAGCCTGTGGGGCTGGACATCCTTGTGCCTTCAAACCCCATGAAATTCAGCAAAAAACTGTCATGGATGAGGCAGAAATGGTCTTTGGAGACTGGAAAGGCACCTATCAATTCTCTAAGCTCCATCTGCTCTTCAAGGTTTGGAAGAAGCCACTCCCTGTCATCTCATGATAAATAAATTCTTAAAACATGGAGAAATCCACTTTTCCCCCCATATTTTCTCTTCCAGACCTACTCCTGCTCTCTGCAAAATTAGACTCTCCCTACCTCATCCTTGGCCTTCCCTCAAATATGCAGTAAGGGGAGACACCCCCACAGCACAGACAGCAGCATGTCCATAAATATCCCCTTCTCTTTCCCCAAATTTCCATTTCATCATTCCCATGGCTTTGTTGCAGCAATAAATTGGGAGAGCAACATCTGCACATCAGCTGCTTCCAAGTTTTAGATAAAGGAGGCATCTGATACCTTGTTATTTCCGTTCCCTTCTCCACCCTGAAAGGGATGTGCCACGAGGTTGCCAGGCCAGAGGGAAGCGATGGAAGGCTCTGAGTTGTTAATTTTTATCTAAAAGTTTAAATCATCCCATCCCTGGAAGATGTTCCTGGGGTGAATCCAAACCAGAGGCTTTGCTGGGGGTTCTGTTTAGTCAGCAGCTCAATGGAAGGAGAAACAGCTGCTCCAGCCAGGCTGGAAAGATGTTGGAAATCTCAAGCCAACAGATAAAAACATTGGTATTTCAGGAAGAGATTTCCTTCTTTCCTGAAGATGAAAATGTGGAAAAATGAATACAGTTGGTCAAACCCAATCTCAAAGTCTATGGAAATCGGGAGAAGCTGAGCTTTAAGCTAATGAAGGCAGAAAGCTTAAGGATCAAAATAAAAGGGAAGCCTTGAAAAAAGCCCCTCAGGGGTTGGGAGACATTAACAGGGAGCTGGAATGGTGGGGCAGGGCTGTAAGGGAAGCGCTGGGCTCTTCCCAGGGGTGGGGGGTTTGCAATTCCAGGCTGGGAAGAGCTTCCATGAACGATAAGGAAGATGCTTTAATTCATGTGCCCCCATTGCCTCTGACCCAGAGCAGCTCATCCAAGTGAAGCACATTCACCATCTGCAAGGGATATTTAGGAACATTTGGAAAATGCCAGCAGAGGCTGAACGATGCATTTCATGCCAGGGGACAGGGAGCCCATCCAGATGTACCCAGAGGGGGCATTTGGGAATTGCATTCCCATTGAAGGGCCTGGAAATCAGGAGACATTGATGGGAAACAAGGGGCTGGAGCACTGTCCCCCCAGGGCACATGACTTGGCTGCATGGGAAGTGCTGGGAGGATTTTGTTTTCATTCCCAGCCCATCCAGTGTCTGCCAAGGAGGGGGAAAAGGCACTTTTTTGGGAATCACACCACATGCCATGTCACAGTGACCAGGCAGGAAGGGATGGACTTGGTGTGCCCTGTGGATGCTGCTCCCCAGGCTCCCCCAGTTAAAAAATTAACCCAAAATGCTGGAATCAGGTGACCCCAAGGAGCTTTTCCCACACACGTTTCCCCGGGGGTTTCATGCTCCTTCAGTGCCAGTGACTGAAACTTTGGATCCCAACCCAAAGGTGGAAGATCTCAGTAAGAATCTCCCAGAGTCACATAGCGAGGAGGAAAATTCACCTTTTCAGCCAGAACTTGTTGAAACAACTTGTTTGATCTTTTTTTTTACTTTGTACTATCCCAATCAGGGAAAAAAACCACAAATATTCTGTAAAAAATGAAAATAATTTTCTATTAAGTTTGTCTTATGAAAAATCAGTTTGTTTTTTTTCCCTGGAGAAAGTTCTTGGTTTTCCACTGTTAATTTAAATCCTCTGCCAGAAAAAGTTTTGGTTGCCTGTGAAATGTGGGCATGAACACCATTATTTTCCCCTACAAAAGTGGAAACTGAGGCAAGGAGATGTTTCTCCACCAACCTTTGCAGAGGCTGAGGAGCCTGAGCTGGACCAAGAGCCAGCAGAGTGAGAAGCACACGATGCTCAAGAGGTTTCAAAGTAATTCAAAATTCTATTTTTGGGGATATAACATCACCAAGAGGAGCCGTGGATTTATAGGTGAAACACTCCAAAATATTGTGCCAAACCAACTGCTGATCCCTGGAGATCAGTGTCAAAATAGGGGGAGACTCCCACCTCCTTCCCACCCTGATTTCATCTCCCTTTCCACATCCCTCAGCCCTCAGCAAATGCCATGGTTAAACCTTGCCCAAGGAAATGGCTGGAGAAAGAAAAACAAAGTCACTGGACTCTGAGACAGATCATGGAAATAGAGGAGATAAATCCTGAGAGTGCAGCTGGCACGGGGAGGAGAAGACAAATACTGAAATAAATATGAAAAGAAGACAAGTTTGGGCTACAGGGAGCGTGTGAGCCAGAGAGAGAGAGAGGAAATGGCACTAAAATAGACGAGCTTTCCTGGAGACAAAGGTAAAATTGGGAAAAATGAGATCTAAACCGAAGGGGGATAAATCATGAGGGCAGCAATGTCTGAAAATTATTGGGAATGAAGCCTTCCCAGCAAGTGAGACATCCCCTGCAAGACGGATCTGCTGCGAGCAGTAAACACAGCTCCGGTGACAGAACCAGAGCCAGAGGGAAGTGGACTAACTGGAGGGGTGACCCTGACTTGGCTGCTGCTCCTGAGGGATTTCTGCAGCCACATTCCCAGGTTTGGGCTTCGGGAAGATTCTCCTGAGCAGCTTTAGCAGTGCCTTCCCCCAGAACAAAAATTTGGGAATAAAACAATATGGGGAGTAGGTGGTTTTGCACAGGGAGATGTGTATTCAAAACATCAGGAGCTCTTCAAAAATAAAGGGGAAAAAAGTGGGAAAATTGTGCTCAGGTTGCAGCTCCCTCTTCTAGAACAGGGTTCAGCTGTGAGAACACAGAATCATACTATTATCTATTATATATTATGATATACATATGTCAATGATGATCTACGTTGGAAAAGACCCTTAAGGTCAAGTCCAACCATTCCTCCACCACTGCTGAGGCCACCACTAAACCATGTCCCCAAATGCCACATCCACACAGGTTTTAAAACACTCCAGGTTGGGAGATGAATCCAACCCATTTTGCTGAAGGTTTTTAGCAGGAATATTTCATTCTACAGCTTCTTCTCTCCCCCCAACCCCGAAAAATATCCCGGTTGCTATTCCCCCAAAGCCATTAAATCCTCCACAGAGGCACCAGGACTGTGAGGAAGGGCTGGGGGGAGCTCTTCAGCCCATGACTTCTGAAGACCAGCAGCTTTTTTCCCCTCAGGCTCCTCTCGTGCTCCTTGTCTGGATGACACCTCACAGATAAATAACAGCAGTGATCCTAAATCGAGATCACAACATGCTTTACACTTCTGCCTTGCACTTGGAGCAGGGAAAGCTCTCTCCAGGCTGCAGGAAGACAGCATGGGAATTTTTTTTTCCCTTCGTGCCAGGCAAAGCTGTGACATAAAGCCTACGGCTTGTTACAGGCTGGGTTGTTTTTTTCTGGTTTGTTTTTTTTTTCCACGTCTCCCCCACTTTACTTTGGCACAGCAAAGGAGTTTTCAGCTGGGAAGAGCATGTGGCATGCCAAACACACCCCCAAATTTTCACCGGGAAAGCAGAAATCTGCACACCAACACACGGAAACTTGGCAGCACTCTTTTATGGGGGGGGGTAAGTATTAAAAATCCATGGTTTCCGCAGAGAAAATGCTGTGTCTTCCCACAAAAACAATTTTCTGCTTGCCCATAAACCTATTGCAACATCTTGACTCACTTGGCAGCAGTTTGTGGCCAGCACTAGGCTCTTGGTGTGGTTTTTGGTTGAATTATGGAAATTCATGGGATTTTGAAGGTGGATTTGAAGATGATGTAGAAGGGGCAGCAGGATCCCCTTAGGGAGGGGTTGTTGCCCCCAGAGACTCAAGGACAAGCTCATGGGTGGTGTCCCCTCACCAGGCAGCATCGAGGCTGCTCAACACCGTGATTTCCCAAACCCCTCCAAATTTTCCTGGGGGGTTTTCTCCTGAGCCAAGCACAGAGAGGAAAATACATGAGCCAAAAAGAAGAGGAAACACAAAAGCTGGTGCCAAAGCTCAGCTCAAGCCTCCATCCAGCAGGTCCCACTGATGTGTCCTTGTGTTTGTGCATCCCACACCTGCTTCCAGCTCTTTACAATAACATTCCCCTGTGCTCGCTGCTCTCCCGGCCTTTCCCCTCTCCTCCTCTCTCTGATTTATATAATTCGAAGTCCTGCTTGGGAGCTGATATTATGACACGTCCAGACTTCAAAATAAACCTCCCTCTTGATACCGGGTTATTTTATTGGGTGCATCAAGGCTGAAAACAACCTCATTCATCTTAAGAAATGTATTTTCCCATTTGCTGTATAAATACATACATGTTTCCCTGCATTATTCACCTGGGCACGGCAGATAGATGAGCAGCAACAAAGGCACCACATTTTTATTTCTCATTCTATAACAGAAAAGGCACCAGGGAGCTTTGTGGCAGGAGCTCAGCGGTGCGGAAAAATCAGCTGGGGCAAAGGGTGGTGAGAAAATTGAACGCAGAGGAGATATCCCAAAATAGTCCAGGGATGGGGACAAGGTCTGGTCTTCAGGGTCCTTGTCCAGGTCAAAGAGATGGTCTGGAAACACAGGAATTAGAGGTGGAGGAAAAGCCAAAGAGTAGATGAAAAATAAGACAAGGAGACCAGAAAAAAACAGCAAAAAAGAAGAGGGAGGGATAACAAGAGAGGGGAAAAATGAATAATTGAAAGTCTGTAATAAACACAGTGTAGAGACAGAAAAAATGCCTGTGTGAAAATGTAATTACTGCCTGTATCAATAACATCAGCACAGCACCTGCTGAGCAGGGCTGGGGCCAAAACAAGCCATAAGTCTTGGGAGCGCTCAGTTCAGATGTGCCACAGAAATCATCCGTGCCCAGGTCCAGGCACCTTCATTCCCCCACACCTCCGTGGGGATTCCAGGAAATAGAGAGGAAGCTCAGCCTTCCTTCAAAGCACTTCTGAGGCTCACACAGGGCTCTGAACCCTGATGGGTTTTAGCAGCAGTTCCACCGGTCCTGTAGAGACCTGGTTAGGGGACAGACAGCTGTGCCAACAGCCCCAATAGTCAACACCTCCAGTGGTCAACAACCCAATGGTCAACAGCCTCGATGGCCAGCAGCCTCAGTGGCCAACACCTCCAGTGGTCAACAGCCCCAATAGCAACAGCCTCAATGGCCGACATCCCCAATAGCCAACAGGTCTGATGGCCAACAGCCACAATGGCCAACAGCCTCGATGACCAACAGCCCTGATGGTCAACAGTTCCCAATAACCAACAGAGTCAATGGTCAACAGGCTCAGTGGCCAACAGCCCCAGTGGCCAACAGATCTAGTGGCCAACAGACCTGATAGCTAACAAATACGATGGCCAACAGATTTGATGGACCACAGCCCTGATGGCAAACAGCCATCAGGTCAACAGCCCCAATGGTCAACAGTCCCCATGGTCAACAATCCCCATGGCCAAGAGCCCCAATTGCCAACAGCCCAATGGCAAACAGACTAAATGGCTAACAGTCCCCATGGCCAACAGTCTCCATGACCAACAGCCCCAATGGCCAACAGCCCCAATGGCCAACAGCCCAATGGCAAACAGTCCCCATGGCCAACAGCCCCAATGGCCAACAGCCCAATGGCAAACAGTCCCCATGGCCAACAGTCCCCATGGCCAACAGCCCCAATGGCCAACAGCCCAATGGCAAACAGTCCCCATGGCCAACAGTCCCCATGGCCAACAGCCCCAATGGCCAACAGCCCAATGGCCAACAGCCCAATGGCAAACAGTCCCCATGGCCAACAGTCCCCATGGCCAACAGCCCCAATGGTCAACAGCCCCAGTAGCTAAAAACAACAATGGCCATCAGACCCAATGACCAGCAGACCCAGTAACCAACAAGTGAGGGTTTGCCAAGCTGGCCTGGGGATTGTCTTGGTCAGAACTCATGGATTTTTAGTCCTGCCTTGCCCTCATGAAGCAGAGAGTGCAGAAAAAGAGTTAAACCCCCACTTGCCTTCCTTTGGAGCCCAGGATGACTCGGAGCCTACAGCTGCTATTTTTAAATCACTGGTGGGGATACACTGTGGATTTCTCTTAATTGGACATCACTGCTGACTGTAATGAGTCCAAAATAAGACTCTCTTTCTCTTCATTAACTTCCTGCATGAATTTGGAGGTTGATTTCTTTGCACCAACAATTTTCACTCCCCAGCGGCTGCAGTGCTACAATGGGATACTGGATCCTTAAACTCATCCCAAGTAATAGGACATAAAATCAAATTCTTTATCCTGAGAAACTGTGACCTGTGCTGCCTCAGCCTTGTGCAGACTGAGGACCTCACTGACCCTGCAAATTCATCATCCTCCGGGAAACTCAACCCATCCTGCAGGTGTCCTGGGCTGGTTTTGCTTCATCCTCACCCAGACCAGACTCAGCTGGGAGCAAACCAGAGCAGGAGGTGTCCATGCTGCTCCGCCCTCTCCTCACACACCACAGCCTGCTCCAGTGCTGCTCCTTCCCCACACCGCCGCCCCTCCTGTCCCCAGAAGTGCCGATAAACCCACCCGAGATGCAGATTTAATGTTATCAGGAGATGCAGGGCATGTTTAGCAGGAACTTGAAGGATCATAGCAAGAGGCCTGGATGTAATCCAGGCTGCAGCAGATAAGGAACTGAAAAGCCGCTTCTGCTTCTGCCTCTTTTCCTTTTCCTTTTTTTCTTTTTTCTTTTCTTTCTCTTTTTTTTTTTTTTTCAGTGGTTCAAGATTGCAAAGAGGCTGAGAAAGAAGAAAGGGAGACACGGGGCCCGAGCGATAACGGGTGATGGACGTGACGCCATCTCCTCCCCGAGAGTACCAGAGATTGCAAAGCATTGAGAAATCAAACTGACAAGTGGGAACACAGGCTCAGCATAAGAAACGGCGGCTTGTTCCGAGCTCCTGCAGGCCTGGAGAGCTTTTCGCTTCTCCTGACGATGGATTAAGTGGATGTTGGCGACAGATAATTTTGAACTCCTTCTGCAATGTGTTCTGGCTTGTCATATCCTGGGGGAGGCCTGGAGCCGCAGAGACAGCACCCGGCGTGAGGCTCGCAGCCACGAGACTCCTCAAACCTGGCAGAGGGATTGGGAAAAACCAGACCTTGCAAGGCTGGTGACACCAGGGAGCCTTTTTATACCTGGCCAGCCTCAGCCATGGCTTCCCCATGCCAGGGACAGGTGAGGAATCAGGCCAGGATTCCAGCTGGTTTGGCTGTAAAGACTTTGACCTTGGCTAAAACGTGGCTCAGATTCAGTAGATTCCCCAAGAACCCAGGAGATGGGAGCTTTGTCAGTCTTGGAGTAGCAATTTTTGGCAGGTTTGGGAAGAGCAGTAACCCTGAACCCCAAGCTGCTCAGCCCAGGGTAGCAATGGAGGTTACAACACAGCCACAAAGTGCTCCCTCCCTTTGCCTCAGTTTCCCTCCCACCTCAAGGAAAAAAATCATCCCTACATCCCTCAGGAATCAAGTGGGGGAAGCTGAATTTCAGGAGGGGAAAAGAAAGGTAAATCCCAATATCAGCACACAGAAAAAAAGAAAAGAAACCTCCCAGCATGAGGCAGGTGTAATGTTGCCCTGGGGGAAAAACATCCTAATGACAAAAAATAGAGAAATGCAATCCTCCTTCCTAATTATTTTGCAGTCCCACGTGAGCAGCACCAGCTCGGATCCAATCCTCGCTCCTGGGAATTTTATTTTTAAGCTGTTACCACCTCCCATTTTCCCCCATCGCTCTGCTCCCAGCGGGCTGAGCTCCATCCTGCTGCTGAGCGCGGCGGAAGGAGCTGCTCCAAAGGGCAGGGGATGCTCGATGTGCAGATCAGAGCTGGAGGCTCCTTTGAAATTCCCCAGGGCAAAGGAGCGGGGCTGGAACAAGATGCCCCGGCTGAGCCCCATCCGCTTAAAATTGGCCGAGAAATCCGGCAGCTTTGATGAAAAATGCCTTTCCTTGCCTTTGATGCTCCTGCCCAAACAGCGTGAGGAACCAGGCTGATAGCACGGCTCTCACCTCAGGTGGAGGCAAGGAAAAACATGCCCGGATGGATATTCTGTCCTCTGCTGAACTGGGAGTGAGGAGAGGGAACGTGGAAGTTTTAATTTATAGGCTCAGAGGCAGCCGATGCTGGGAAGTGTCTATAACCCAAATGAGAAATAGAGATTGAAACGTGAGAGCCCCATCAGTGTAAGCAGCAATTGCTCATCCAGGCACAAACTTAATATTCCTGGGCCAGAAAACCAGGATTGAGGAGAAAATAAAAACATATGGTGAGTGATCCCTCCACACATCCATAAATGTATAATTTATATCAAACCCTGGAGATTTCAGAGCACCAACGTGTATTGGGGGCTTTGTGCTGAGCATGAGTTTTGGGTTTAGCTGTTTTCTGACCATTTTCATGGAATAAAAGAACACTTTATGTTGGAAGGGGCCTTAAATCTCATTTTATTTCACCCTCCTGCTGTGGGCAGGGACACCTTCCACTACACCAGTCCAGACTGGGTGTGAACACTTTTCTCCACTTGTAAAAAAACGGTTCAAATCCCATCAGGGTAGAGTTCAAACGTCTCAGAATTTGGATTAATCATGAGATCTCCACATGGGATGCAGAAATATCCCATCCCTGCCTGTGCCGCCCAGTCAGACACAGGTCTACCTGCGATACTGATCTCCAATAAAGCCTTGAGCACTGGGAGAATTCCAGAAAGCCGAAAGAAAACGAGTGTTGTGCCAATATGTGGGAAGGATAAACAAGATGACCTGTGTAATTACAGCCCTGTCAGGCTGACATTGATTTGGGGTGAAATAATGGGATGTCTGCTACGGGACTTGTTTAATAAGGAATTAAAGGGAATAACATAAAAGATGACAATCAACAAGGATTTATGGAAAATAAATCTTGCCCAGCTAAGTTGGTATCTTTTTTTGATGAGGTTATAAATTTGGGCTGATAAAGGTGACGTTGTCAGCACAACGTACTCGAGCTCCGGCAAGGTTGGGTCCTGCGTGACATCTTGATTAAGAAACTGGGAGGGCAGGAAATCACCGTGGCAGAAATTAGATGGATTAAAAACTGCCTGGTTGACAACTTCCAAAAGGCACCTCTCGGAGTGGGAATCAACAGAGTCTTCTGCTCCTGCTGCCTGCCAGGGCCAGCTGGCTCCTGCTGACATTTCTATCAATGACCTGGAAGAAAACATCCCATCACCCCTGATAGAGTCTGCAGCTGACACCGAGAGCAGGGCCATGGCAGGGGAGGGAGAGGAAAGGGCATCAATACCAGAGGCATCTTAATAAAGGGATTCAGCAGTGCTGGAGAAGGAGGAGTCTTCCCTTGGCAGCAGCGATGGGAGAGGGCATGATGGGCAGCTGGGCAAGGATGGGAGGATGAGACAATAGAATCACGGAATCCCAGAGTGGTTGGGGTTAGAAGGGATCTTAGAGATCATCCCATCCCACCCCTGCCATGGGCAGGGACACCTCCCACTATCTCAGGCTGCTCCAAGCCCTGTCCAGCCTGGCCTTGGACACTGCCAGGGATCCAGGGGCAGCCACAGCTTCTCTGGGCACCTGTGCCAGGGACTGACCACTGTTGCAGTCAGGAATTCCTTCCCAATATCCCATCCATCCCTGCCCTCTGGCAGTGGGAAGCCATTCTCTGTGTCCTGTTCTTCCATGCCTTGTCCCCAGTCCCTCTCCAGCTCTCCTGGAGCCCTTTAGGCACTGCCAGGGGCTCTGAGGTCTCTCTGGAGCCTTCTCCTCTCCAGGTGAGCACCCCCAGCTCTCCCAGCTTGGCTTCAGAGCAGAGGGCTCCAGCTCTTGGAGCATCTCCATGCTTTTCAGGATAAAACCCTCTTTTCAGGAAGAAAACCCCCTTTGCAGGTTGAAAATGCTCTTTTCAGTCTTTCTGGTATGAAAAGGTAGAAAGTCCAGGGTATTTTGGAGCACAGCTGCTTCAGTTCTCCCCTGGGAAAGCCACACAACCTGCTGCTCCACTTCCACACTGCTCCTCTCCCTCAACTTCAGCTCATTCCTCACGCATTTTGCAGGATTTCAAGGAATTGCAGCACTTAGATGCTATTGCAAATCCCACGAGGCACCTGGCTGAACCTTTAGGCTTCCAACTATATTAAAAACGTGTCCTGAAGTGACTTGCCTGAGCCAAGCACTGCAGGACTGGCTCTGCATTGGGAGGGCTTCAGGCAATGTGAATCCAGCCCAATGCTCCCTCCCTGCTCTCCAGCCCCCATCCTTTTTTCCAGGATTGTGTCTTTCCTTGGGGAAAAAAACCCTCTTGCAAGCCCCAGGTACCAGAGCTGCTGTGGTTTTGAAGCTGCCTCGTGTGATTTCTCCCAACACCAAGCGCACGACACTTCAGGGCTCTCCACAGTGAGCACTTTATTGCTTCCAGAGTGGGTTTTCTCCGGCTCCTGCAATCCAATGCCCGAGAATAATGGACAGACTTCAACCAAAGGAATTTAATTCTGCTCCTACTCCTTTCAGATCAGAGCCTGTGTCAGCGGGGTGCTCTTACAACAAGAGACTATTACAGCTTATCCAACACTTGGCGAGTTCTCAATCTGGAGAACTGGTTCGGACTCCAGCGATTGCTGCTCCATGGCGCATCTTAATGGAGAGCCACAGCTGTGCCTGGGCACCTGGAGGAGAAGGTCTGAAAGCCTTTGGTACCAAAAAAACACACTGGAAAACTTCGTGGAGGTCTGGGGTCAGTTTGAACTGGAAAAGCCACGTCAGGTCTGGTGTTCCAGCTGGAATTGGTGAGGAATTCCAGCTGGAATTACTGAGTTGAGTGAGTCCTTTTCATCCAGCTGTGCTCATCCACAACAAAAAGCAATTGCACCAAAGGTGAATGAAAATCCCAGGTGCATGGAGCATCCTCAGACACTGCACCAGACCCATATTCAGACAAAAACCTCTCCCTCTTTTTTTTCCTTATTTCTTTTCATTGCAGGAAAGCCCCAAGAGCAAACTGACCTGCAGACCAATATCCCACCTGACTCCAACTCACAGCAGCCCTCACATCCGACCCCCCACACCTTTTTCCCCCTAATTATTGTTTGCATTTCTCTGCTGGGGCCAGGCAGGAGGGAATGAAAACCAGGAATCCTGTTTCCTGGACTCCTGCCTTGCCAAAATAGCACATCTTCCCTTCCTGTGCCCTGAGCAAGCATCCAACTGCCTTTAACTGCAGCAAAAGCTCCCCAGGCCCGGCCGGAGAGGTAACCTGAGGATGCTCAGAGTGTCACTGCGGATGACACATGCCTCTCTCTCAGGATGTGGGATAATGAGCTTCTCCGTGGTCTCCCAAGGCAGGAATGTATTTATGGCACAAGGGGAGATTTATAGAGTTTTTCTTTAAAATCTGTCAGCTAATAATAGCCGTGGCCGGGCTGGGGTGAGCTGGGCTCGCACGCAGGTATAAATCAGGGGAGCTCCCAAGCCCTGCCAGCATTTCCTCCCTCCTGGACACCTAGGAGATCATATCCTGTGCAAATGTGTGCACCAAAGGGAGGAGAATAAGAAATTTCCCAGCCAGGTGACCAAAACACACTCTTATTTATCGCAGTGCTCCCCTTGTGCTTCCCTGCCACAGCATCCAGCCCTAAATCAATGTGATCTTCCTACAGATCTGGTATTGCTTCCCAGGGCAGGGATAGCCTGGGAAGAAGAGTTTATCCACGCTTGGAATGATTCATTTTCACCCTACCAAGTGACCCACACATCTTGTCCTCCACCAGTGAGAGAAGTTGATGAAATCCTTCCCATTGTCCCCTGGCATCCCACAGCCTTGAACAGCACAAATGCCCTAAAGAGAACTTTTTTCCAAACCAAATAAATGCACACTATTTTATTTTTGTTTTGGCAGGGGGGGTCCGAATGAAATAGCTAACAGGTTCCAGAGGGATGTATCCTGTTAATTTCACTCATGATAAAGGTCTTTTAAAATGCCACTGGTGCCTGGAGCACTGATGAGTTTCCAAGTTTGCTGATTTGTGGACCGTGGGCCACGCTCCCGGTGGAGCCCATTAGGTGGCCCAGAGACAGGCCCTGGATGCAGAGCCATGAGTGCATCCACACCAGGCAGAGCTCAGAAGCATTCCTGAGCAATCCTGGGCACTTCCCAGCTCCTACAGCACAGCTCAGGGAGGGGGACAGATCTGTAAACACCTCCTGATATTTTTTCCTCTTGATGTCATGTTGGGGAAGAGGAGGGGAAGACACTGATCTGTTCTCTCTGGTGTCCAGTGACAGAACCCAAGGGAATGGCCTGGAGTTGTGCCAGGGGATTCAGGCTGGATATCAGGAAAAGTTTCTTCCCCCAGAGGGTGCTGGGCACTGCCCAGGCTCCCCAGGGAATGGGCACAGCCCCGAGGCTGCCACAGCTCCAGGAACGTTTGGACAGCACTGCCAGGGATGGACAGGATGGGATTGTTGGGGTGTCTGTGCAGGGCAGGAGCTGCACTGGGTGATCCTTGGGGGTCCCTTCCAGCTCAAGATGTTCTGTGGTTCTGTGATTATTTTCGTGTGGAGCTCAAGGTCTGATGCTTTCCCACAGAGCCAGGCTGGGAGAGCTGGGGGTGCTCACCTGGAGAAGAGAAGGATCCAGGGAGAGCTCAGAGCCCCTGGCAGGGCCTAAAGGGCTCCAGGAGAGCTGGAAAGGGACTGGGGACAAGGCATGGAGGGACAGGACACAGGGAATGGCTTCCCACTGCCAGAGGGCAGGGATAGATGGGATATTGGGAAGGAATTGTTCCCTGGGAGGGTGGGCAGGCCCTGGCACAGGTGCCCAGAGAAGCTGTGGCTGCCCCTGGATCCTTGGCAGTGTCCAAGGACAGGCTGGACAGGGCTTGGAGTACTCTGGGACAGTGGAAGGTGTCCCTGCCATGGCAAAGGATAGGAATTGAATGATCCATAAGGTCCTTTCCAACCCAAATAATTCTGGGATTCTGTGATTTACAAATGTAAATGCAGATTTGCAAATGAGCCTTTTCCCCAAACTCTCGGGCAGCAAAGCCTCCCCGACAGCTCCAGGCAGATGTCATGGGTCACGCCCTCCATCCTCTTCCATTTCTACTCACTAATTCCATCCACTGCAAGACAAACCCCTGCAAATGTGGGGAATCTGCTGAGCCACCCAACACCTGCGTGAGGAGGTCAGCTCCTTTCCAACCCAAATCATTCCATGATTCTGCCATTTGTTGCTGGGCAGGAAGAGCCTGGGGATGAACAGGCTCTGCATTTTTCCTCAAGTCACCCCATTCCATCATCCATCTCACCCCCTCCTCCTGCCCTTCACCCACTGCCCCCCAAACCTCCTGCAACCCACTCCCCAGGGCTCTGCTTTTTATTTCTTGCACAGTTCACATATTTTTGCAAGTCCATCTCAAGAGGTCCCCAATGTAATGTCCTCATGTCCATCATGTCCACTCATTTCTGCTCCGGGCGGTTTTATCTCTTCCTGCAGGGCCAGCCCAGCCTCGCTGGTGGACTGAGTAATTCAATAGGTTTGCAGATCTGTCTCGAGTCAATTTTAATTCTATTTAAAGGACAGTCGATAGGAGCCTCTCTGGGGGGTTCTGAGCAGGAATTTCATATTGCGCTGAATATGCGCTGAGTGGCCTGGCTGGTGGGGAAGGAATTTCAGCTTTGATGAGACAGAAAGGATGGCATGGGAAGCACTCTGAAACCTTCCTCTTTGCTATTTTAGGCTCGGGCTGAGACCCTCAGAGCAGGCTCGGGAAGGAGCCAGGCAAGAGATGGCTCCCAATGTGATTTTTGTGCAATGCTCTGTTCCCTTGATGCTCATGGAGGCACAAATCGTCCCTTTCTTAACATCAGCAGTCAAAAGTCCCCCCTGATACCAGATTTCCACCACTGTGGACCCATCCCTGGGATCTGGGGCAGCTGACACCCAGCAAAAAGGAGATACCCCAAAAAGAGATCTGAGTAGCACTACATGGCCATTCCAACCTGCTCTACCTCCCTGTTTGCCATAAAACTCGGGGCAATGTCCCAGATTAATAAAGGAGGAAAGCTTTCAATGCTTCTGCTCCTCTAAAATGTTCCCTTAAGTGCAAGATGAGATGTTCAAGCACTAAGATGCCGTTTTTATGCAACTTAATAAAAGGGAAAAATGATATCACCCCTGGAAAAAACAGAATGCGTGCAGGGGAATTGGATTGCATCACTTTACCCTCGGATCAATCCCAAGATCACGTGGCACAGGCACAGGGGGAGTTCTCAGCGCTGCAGGAAAGCTCAAAGAAAGCTTTGCTCAGGCATTTTTGGGGGGGACAAATCCCATGAATCTGAAAGGAAATATTTTCCCACTTGTTAAAGCAGGAAAAAATTCCCGTCCCATCCAATAAACTGGCTGCTCTAGGAAGATGGTCATCCAGACGATAAATGTGGGACAAATCTACTCACATCAAGGCGATGGCAAACCAGGGGTTAAATCCCTCTGGATTTTCCAGGGGTTTGGGGCACCCTGTTGATGCTTCCACTGTTTTTATGGCACGCCAAGGGACTGGCTCCCATCGCGGGGAGCATCCAGCCGACTGCTCCAAATGAAATTGTCCGTTCCCTGCTGGAGATAATTAACGTATATCAAAGAGGAATTTAGCTGGAGTGGCTATTTCAGTCCCACGCCGCGTTCTCCCTCACTTTGGGTTTGTTTTCGAAATTGCACATAAAGTGCAACTGCGGCACATTTACTTTTCTATTATGCCTCCGAAATTAAGTTAGATGGCCCTAATAATAGCATTGCCTTTAAAATAACGTTGTGTTTAAAGAACAAACTCTCCAATGTCGCCGGCGCAGCAGATTTGTCTTGTGCTTAATTTCCACTTGCTGTTGTATTATTAGACATTAACATGATAGTTTTGTTTAATCTCTGGCTCCGTCGCCCATGGCTGACTCCGAACCGATCGCTCGCCCCTGTTGATGAAAGTCCTAATTCATCCTTGTTAGTGCAATTAGGAGGAAATTGGATCACGGTGCCGCTTCCCACGAAAGGTCTGGGAGAGGGCAAGGCTCTCTCCCAAGAGGTGACGCTGCCAGCGGGCTCTGGGCCGCCCCTGGGAAGGTGATGGGGACAGATGAATTGAGACTCTGGGAAGGTTTGAAATGGGTTTTGATGGATTTTGTTGCTCTTTTCCCAGCATGGAGTGGGTAGGAATCTGTCCCTGGCACCCAGCAAAGGTCAGCAGCGTTTTGAGGTTGTTTTGAGCACACTTACGCAAAGGATGGAAGAAATGGGAAAATAACAAGATTATTTTTTTCCAGAATGCAAGTCCTCCAAAGCTCTCAGGAAAGTGGCTCTGGTTTCTTTCCAGCATTTTCTCTCCATGGGGAACTTCCTCCCAGCCATGAAGACGAGCACAGAAAGGAGAAGAAACACTCTTCAACTGCAGCACCAAAACCAAGGCGGGTGTTTGCAGAGCGGCTCCCCAGCCTCCACACCTCCATTTCCTCTCTTTTCAAGCTTTCCTGGATTCAGTTAAAATCCCCACATTCAGGACCACATGGAGGCCTTGGGATTGCTTTGGGTGCTGCTTCCCATCCTGCTCATCCTGTTTTTTCAAGTACATTGAAAAAACCTGTGGGATCATCAAATCTTGGAAAGTTTCGCAAAACTTAAACCCATAGTCCTTCATGTTCAGGATATCAGCTTCAATTCCAGACTTTTGGTAGGAAAAGAGGGAATTCAAGGTAACCAGGCAGGAATTCCTGTGGTTCTCACCCCACCTGGGCGAGTGCCTTCCTGCGTCTCAGAAAGTGAATTAAGCTAAACCAGACAAACGAGCTTTTATTGCTTAATGAAATCAATTCCTCCTGGGTACAACCAGAAAAGGCACAAAAGGTTTCATTCCAAAGGAGATTAAATAACTTGGGTTTCTTTCCTCAGAAAAGAGGCAGCCAAAGGAGGGCTTGATGGAGGTTTACAAACCAGGGATGGGGTAAAGAGGACAAAACTATAATCCTCATTTCTGCAAGTTTCCATTTAAGATGGAATTGGCACTAGATAAAATTAGCAAGGGGTAGGTTTAAAGAAAATAGTTGCTGAACTGTGGAACTCATTTCCAAAAGATTCTTTGGAAATCCAAATTATAGATGGACTGAAAATGAAGGATTGGGCAAACTCAGGGGAAATTATTCATTCCCGTATTAAATGCATAATTTTTTTATTCACAGAATAAGCTATAATTTTTATTATTAATTATTATTAGTGTTGTTGTTGTTACTATATTATTATTTATGTATAACTTGCAGATGCAATCATGGCATGGGGAGTGTTTATTTAGGACTATTTATAGGAGTAATTTATTCCGAATAGTTTTGAATGTACATTAATCAATTTTCCCACCATTGCTTGCAATCACCAAGACCAGATCTGGTCCCTCTGTCAAACCCCCTGGAAAAATGGAACAATAGTCCAAGGATCCAAAAAAAAAATTAATATATTTGCATGATTAAACCACGAAATGTTCAGGGCAGGAGCCAGTGATCTGAAATTGTTCAGGATTGTTAAGCAGATTGTGGTCCAAACACCCCTCTCCCCCAAAATAGGTATTTCCTGATAAGTTTGGGACACTTCCCAGGCTCCCCATTGGCTCTACGGCTTTTTTACAAACTTTGGGATTTGACCCATCCTTTTATTTCCATGGCTTGTACCATGATGGGCCTGGGTGCTGAGATACTGACCCGGAGAGCCAAAAAAGGAGCCACTCCCAATGGGATTTGCAGATGTGTCCAGCTGGAGAAGGCAGCCAGTACCACTGAATCCCATTCAGACCTCCCAACAAGCTGGGAAAATCACAGTGGAAACAGGAAAAATAGACTGGAATTTGAGGAGAGATTCCCCCTCCCCTCCACACCATTTCTGGCTCTTGTCAAACCCTTCTGTAATTCAGGGGTTATTCAGGTGGGCTCATCATCCCCACAAAGAACCCCAACAGCTCCACAAATGCTCAGCTCTTCTCACCCACAAATTTTCCCTTGTTTTTGCTGGCATTTCCATCCTCTCCCCGGGAGAGGAAACCACGTGTGCTCTCAGCAGCCTCAAGTGTGTCCTGCTTGTCCCTCAGGGATGGCTGAGGAGGCTGGAGAAGCTGCTCAGGAAGCAATCATGATGGGGGGGCAAAGCTTGGAGAGCCCTTGGACGGTCTTCTCCAAGAAATTGTGTGGCAAAATCGCACAGAAATAAACCCCTGCTTGGCTTGGGGCAGGGAGGGTGAAATTCCAGCCCTGCTCATTCAGGATACTCTGTGCTCCTGGAGTCCTGTGATCCACCACCCAGAAACGGGAGGCTGCTGCATGTCCGCGTGTGCTGGACCTCAAAACGTTGATTTTCCTTTTCTTCTCCAAGTCTTATGGAGACGAAGGGCAGAAGGGGACGCAAAATGAAGAGCAAAGAAGAGCTGAAATGGGTTTTGATCGAGCAAAACCCCTGATTTCCCAGCATGTCACCAACTGGCATGTGGCAGGGCTGGGGCAGTGTCATCACGAGGGGCTGTTGGGTCCACATACCCCTTTTCGGGGTGTTTTTTTAATTTTCCAGCCAGGTTTTCCTTGCAGAGCTCACGGCGTGCTTGGTGAAGCATTAACTGGATTTGATGGGCTGGGGAAAATAGACTTGGACAGTGAAGGGTGGAAGGGAAAGCCCCGTGAATAAATGCCCTGTTGTCACAGTCCTATTAACCTCCCCTCAGTCTAATCCTGTCCTTAATTGACTTTATTCTGATTATAGCCTTGATAGACCTCTATCAGCCTGGGAAGGTAGGGTGGGAAGTGGCGGTGAGGGATGTAAAAACACGGAGTGAGCTGGAGGAGAGCAAAACAGAGGAGCAGCAAAATGCATCTCCTGCATGGCATTCCCACAACAGCAAACACCAGGAAAAGGAAATGAAAACTTCCCAGAAAAGCTAAAAGAGAAACCTCCACCCCAGCAAACCGCAAGCTGCTGTTGTAATAATTAAGAGTCTTTAAACTGTTCGTTTAATACAGAGGAAAATCTCATCTGCAGGTAATGGGGAGATGGAGCTCGATGCCTAATCAGCCAAAGCCTCGGAAAAGCGACATCCCTGCGTCTGTCTGCAATCAGAGCGGGAGCAGAGGCTGCCACTCCTTGAAGTGGCTCTCGGCGAGGGTTCCATAATTGTCTCGGTGGAAAGTAAGAGTTCCCCCTAGTGCAGAGCAATAAATCAGGGATAATAATAACTCTTTCCAAAATAATCCTCAGGCAGCAACAAAATCCAGCAGAGAAGGTGGTACAGAGTCAAAATGTGGCACCTGGATCCCAGGGTTCACTGGGCCTATAAATACACCGAGCCTTCCCGTGCCCCTGCTCCTGCCATAATATATTATTAGCAGCACTCACTTAAAGTGTTTAGATTTCTGTAAATCCATTTATTTTCTGACTCTTTCTCCTGCTGGGATGCTTTTCCCCCATCACCCCAAGTGTTGGGCCATGCACAGTTGGTGCTGAGCCCCCAGGGGGGCTGGGGACACCCCAGGGCTGCCCCGGGAGCTGAGAGCCCTTGGGCAGAGCAGAGGCTCAGCTCAGCTCCTACAGGTCCTGGAGCTGCAGCAGCTGTCCCAGCAAGGCTGGGCTCGGAGCCAACCCCCCTGGGATGGGTTTGAGGATTTGTGTCACCGTGGCAGCCCAGGGGTGACATAGGCTGAGCTGACGGATGCTGTGAGGTCTGAGAGCTCAGCCAGAGAGACAAACCTGAGCTGGGAACATCCCTCGCTGGGGGAGGGGGAATTCTGCCCCTCTGCCTCGCTCAGGGGAGACCCCACCTGCAGAGCTGAGTCCAAATCCAAAGCCCCAGGATCAGGAGTACTCAGAGCTGCTGGAGAGAATCCAGAGAGGCCACAGGGGTGCTCCAAGGGCTGGAGTTCTTCTGCTCTGGAGCCAGGCTAGGAGAGCTGGGGGTGCTCACCTGGAGAAGAGAAGGATCCAGGGAGAGCTCAGAGCCCCTGGCGGTGCCTGAAGGGCTCCAGGAGAGCTGGACAGGGACTGGGGACAAGGGATGGAGGGACAGGACACAGGGAATGGCTTCACACTGCCAGAGGACAGGGACAGATGTGATATTGGGAAGGAATTGTTCCCTGTGAGGGTGGGCAGGCCCTGGCACAGGTGCCCAGAGAAGCCGTGACTGTCCCTGGATCCCTGGCAGTGTCCAAGGCCAGGCTGGACACTGGGACTTGGAGCAGCCTGGGACAGTGGGAGGTGTCCCTGCCCATTACACAGGGTGGAACTGGATGAGCTTTAAGATCCCTTCCACCCAAATCCTTCTGGGATTTTCTGATCCTAATACCATCCTCTGGGTGATCCCTCAAACCGAGAGGCCCTGCCCAGACATGGGTCACAAATTCCTTCTGAGCAGTGGGTGCCCTGCAGCTCTGGGCTGGAGCCCTGTGCCTCCCCCTGCTCTGCTCTGCCCCCCAAAAACCCCCAGGGACAGCTGTGGCCATGCCAGGGGCTGTGTGCCATCCCCACTCTCACTACAACACTTGTGGTTTTAATCCCCTTCTTGCCCCTTTGCCTTGGCCAGCCCAGAGCTGCCATCAATTCCATCAATTCATTTTTCCTTATTTACTGCTCCAGCCCCAGCAGTTCCATTCCCAAGCAGCGAATGCTGCCCAACCGACTCCAGTTCTGTGGAGCTGCTCGTGAATCACCTAAGGCTGCAACTCCGGAGTTTTGTACCTTTGAGCCAACAAATTCCAGCCTCCAGAGGGTGTGCAAATTGTTTTTTTGCTCCAGCATTCCCAGTTTGGTGTGTGTTCTCCCAAAACATCCTGTGATTCCTGCTTGGACGATCATATCCTGGTGTTCTTGTGCAGCTGGATCAGAGGAGGGGACACCACGGCATGAGGGATATCCCTGCTGTGTCCCTTTAATCTGCCCTCTCCAATAGGAAAGCAATGCTTTTTCCACAGAAGAATGAAAAATAGGTGAATAAAGGCATGGAGAATGAAGTCCGAAGTTTTCATTTGGAATATTGCAGCTGTGCAGTGATTGATGTAGAACTTGGGAAAAATCCAGGCAGTTTTGAGGTCTTGGGGATCTAAATCAGCCTCTGTAGGAATTCATGGCAGCGTAAGAGGAGTGGCAAAGCTTCCTGGGTGTGGCTTTGCCTTGCTCCTGTCAGCAGCTCTGGACTTTTCCTTTGCTCTCCTAAAGCTCACAAAACACCAGGTCAGGTTTTCCTGAAAGCAAGAGCTCAGGATGGAAAGTTTCCAAATCAGAGTGACCTGTAGGATTAGAATGAGGTTTCCCATTGGAGAGATGCTGATGTGGGGAATTTTGTTTGTATTCCAGGAGAACAAACCTGAAAGGTCAGGAAGGGAAGTTTGAGATCAAGCAACCCCAAAAGAAGCTGCTCAAGTGGATGTTGTTCCTATAAAATTCCCTCTACGTGGTCTGGAAAGTGAACTAACCCCGAAAATGGCAGTGTGGCTTCTTTGCAACTTTCCACCATATTAAATGAACAATTTATGAACCAAATGTTTGGGTTTTGCTTTGATTCTTAATTCTTTGTAAACAAAAACTTGGTTCATTGATGCTTTCTTCCCCTACTCCATTGCTTCTAAAAGAAATGGCATAAAAAATTAAGATATAAGAAAAAAAAAATCGCCCCACGACCTTGAAGGAAATCCATAAGCATGTAAAACTTGATTATTTTTCCCCAAGATGTTGTTGCAAAAAGTCTCGTGGACAGCCAGGTGCTTTTTTTTCCTCACTCCTTACCCTAATTTCAGCAAAACAATTCCCAGCCCTTCATTTTCAGCTGACCATGGACTGAAGTTGCTCCTGGCATTAGAATTCACAGTAAACCAGCCCTGAAATCAAACACTGCTGCTCTGCTCCTGGATCTCCCTCGCCCTCTCTGCATTCCCCACGTTGTGTAAATCAATCCTCTCAGCTCCCAGTAAATAGAATCACTTCAAAACATTGAAATAACTCCACACGTTCCTTCCTTTCCTTCAAACAAAAAAGAAAAATCAGAACCAATAAGGGAATGAATAAGGAAATACAAACTAATCTGGACTTTGGAGCTTGCTGGTTTTCTCCTTACCCAGGAGTTGGGTGGCTGAAAAGATTCCCCACATTTGCTGGGGTTTTGCTTCCAGAGGATGGAATTAGTGAGTGGAAATGGAAGAGGATGGAGCAGGTGACGTGACCCATTGCATGTGCCTGGTGCCATCTGGGAAGTTTTGCTGCCCAAGAGTTTGGGGTAAAAGGGTCATTTGCAAATCTGCATCTACATTTCTAAATTGCAAAATCTCAGAAGGGCTTGGGTTGGAAGGGACCTCAAAACTTATCCCATTCCACTCCTTGCCACGGACAGGGACACCTTCCACTGTCCCAGGGTACTCCAAGCCCTGTCCAGCCTGGCCTTGGGCACTGCCAGGGATCCAGGGACTGCCACAGCTTCTCTGGGCACCTGTGCCAGGGCCTCCCCACCCTCACAGGGAGGAATTCCTTCCCAATATCCCATCTGTCCCTGCCCTCTGGCAGTGGGAAGCCGTTCCCTGTGTCCTGTCCCTCCATCCCTTGTCCCCAGTCCCTCTCCAGCCCTCCTGAAGCCCTTTAGGCTCTGCCAGGGGCTCTGAGCTCTCCCTGGAGCCTTCTCTTCTCCAGGTGAGCACCCCCAGCTCTCCCAGCCTGGCTCCAGAGCAGAAGAGCTCCAGTCCTTGGAGCATCTCCATGGCCTCCTTGGATCCTCTCCGGCATCTCCATGTCCCTTCTGTGCTGGTGGCCCCAGAGCAGGATGGGGCACTCTGGCCATTGGGGTCACTATTCCCAGCCCAAAGTCCCGCAGGTGCCCCACCCCAGCGGACGAACCCACACAGATTCCAGGTGTTGCTGTGTGCACATCCCAGCCTCAGCCCCCGGAGTGTCTGTCTGTATTTTGGAAGAGCCTTGGATTTTGCAGGAGGCTCCTCTTGGCGAGGGAGGGCTTGTCAGAGACAAAGGAGGGAATGATCAAACCCAGAGGCTCCTGCTCTTGTCTCCGGCACTCGGCCGCTTTCGCAGCGCTGCGGAGGAGCCCAGCTTTAAACAAAAGCTAAACACTGTCAGTGGGGGAGCGGAGCAGGAGCTCTCTGAAATGCAAATGCTTCTCGAGAGCAGCGGGCTTTGAGCACGGGGATCCTGCTGATTCATGCTCGGGAACCGGGGAGAGAGCCTGCTCCCTCGGCCTGCTCCCTCACCCTGCTCCCTCGGCCTGCTCCCTCGGCCTGCTCCCTCACCCTGCTCCCTCACCCTGCTCCCTCACCCTGCTCCCTCACCCTGCACCCTCACCCTGCTCCCTCAGCCTGCTCCCTCAGCCTGCTCCCTCACCGTGCTCCCTCACCCTGCTCCCTCACCCTGCTCCCTCATCCTGCACCCTCACCCTGCTCCCTCATCCTTCTCCCTCACCCTGCTCCCTCGGCCTGCACCCTCAGCCTGCTCCCTCGGCCTGCACCCTCAGCCTGCTCCCTCACCCTGCACCCTCACCCTGCTCCCTCACCCTGCTCCCTCACCCTGCTCCTTCACCCTGCTCCCTCACCCTGCACCCTCACCCTGCTCCCTCACCCTGCTCCCTCATCCTGCTCCCTCACCCTGCTCCCTCACCCTGCTCCCTCACCCTGCACCCTCACCCTGCTCCCTCACCCTGCTCCCTCACCCTGCTCCCTGGGCCTGCACCCTCACCCTGCTCCCTCACCCTGCTCCCTCACCCTGCTCCCTCACCCTGCACCCTCACCCTGCTCCCTCACCCTGCTCCTTCATCCTGCTCCCTCATCCTGCTCCCTCATCCTGCTCCCTCACCCTGCTCCCTCACCCTGCACCCTCACCCTACTCCCTCACCCTGCTCCCTGGGCCTGCACCCTCACCCTGCTCCCTCACCCTGCTCCCTCACCCTGCTCCCTCACCCTGCACCCTCACCCTGCTCCCTCACCCTGCTCCTTCATCCTGCTCCCTCATCCTGCTCCCTCATCCTGCTCCCTCACCCTGCTCCCTCACCCTGCACCCTCACCCTACTCCCTCACCCTGCTCCCTGGGCCTGCACCCTCACCCTGCTCCCTCACCCTGCTCCCTCACCCTGCTCCCTCACCCTGCACCCTCACCCTGCTCCCTCACCCTGCTCCCTCACCCTGCTCCCTCACCCTGCTCCTTCATCCTGCTCCCTCACCCTGCTCCCTCACCCTGCTCCCTCAGCCCATGCAGCCTCTGCCCCCAGCGCTGCCCGGGGATGTGCCCTAACCCTGTGCAGGTCAATGGACAGCAAGTATGGAGAGGTGTCCGTGGGGACAGGATCCACAGCCCAGGAAGGATTTGCCCTGCAGAGCCACCGGCTGCTCTCCCAACGAGGCAGGGTCAGCACAATCCAGCAGGGTGGAGGATTTAGCCATGGAGCAGCAGGAATTTAAGCCTTGATACCCCAGGAAGCTCTTCAAATCCCTTTCCTCACCTGCAACTCCTTCATTTTCCCTTGCCAGATCCAGGTTGTTTCTGAGCTCAGCATCCTTGCAGCTCACTTTGGGTGCGTTAGGGCCAAGCGTGCAGCAGTTATTTCCATTTGCCGGCGGATCCTGTGCATTTGCAGGACTGAGGAGCAGAACTCTGGCCTCTGTTTGCACGGCCAGGTGAAGGCTGAGGGCAGGGAGGGGAGCACAAGGAGGCGGGGGTGAGGATATCTTTCCATAAGGACACTCATTTTCTCCATCATGCAGTCCCAAGGACAAGCGTGTGAAGCTGACGCCGCAGAGCCACCGAGTTCACTGAGGGCAGAACCAAAATCACAGCCTTTTCTGCCTTTCTTTCTGCTTTTAAATCTCCCTCATTATTTCCAAGAGCAGACCGAAAACTTTGGCTGCTTAGAGCTGATTTCCGAAGGCATTTCCAGCCCCACATCCATCCTTTGAGGGGGCAGCAGGGTCCGTACTGAGCTGCAGTACCGTGACCCAACACATCTGCAGATGTCTGCAAATGATCTCCCTCATTCTGGGAGCACATGAGCTGGAGAGGCTGAAAACAGGTGTCTGTATTCTCCCCTCAACCTTTGTAACGTTGTTTTATCTATTATATTTATTAATATAAATCTATTATGACCTGCAGGGTGGCTCTGATCCAATTCAAAAGTCTTTTCCTGAGTGATGGGGAGAGTTTTGCAAAGCCACCAGCTCCTGACACCTGCCCACAGACCCCACAAAGAGACACTCCCAAGATCTCAATTAATATCGAGGGGTGAGTGATCCCCATCTCTGCCCACCCCCAGATTAACACCCCAGGATCTGAGCTGCTCCTGGGTGGGGCATCCAAAATCCAAACATGGAATAACAAGCAGAGTCCTGATGGAAATACCACAGCTCGCAGCAATATTAAGCTCCAGGGGCAGAATGGAAAGTCAGATTTTTTTTGTTCTAATGCGCTTCTGCTCTAATAACCACTTTTTTTTCCCCTCATTGCTTTTTATCTGAAAACACTGGTGTGCTGCACCAGCAGCAGCTGATCAAGACTTCACACATCCTGCTCATTATCCCCTGCTTCACACGAGGGGAAACGAGGAGGATTTATAGCACCCAATTTTGCAGAAATGTTGCCCAAAGTGCAATACCCGGTGTGTCTGCTCTGGGAAAGCCACAGCTGTGGCGGGGCTGAGGCTGCCAGAGGAGACACTTTATAAGGACAGATAAAATCTTTTATTAGACCGACTGATCTAGAGGAGAGAGCAGACAGGTTTTAGGTGCACAGACCAGGTTGTCTGCACAACACCATCCCCAAACCCTGAAGTACAGGAGGTGAACTAAACCAGCTCCCTTAGAAAAGTGTCCAAGCTCCAGCACTGGAAGGTCTAAAATCCTGCCTAAATCCTTCTTTGGCACCTCTGGCTCACCAAAAAATCTCCACCGTGTGGCTTCTGTCATTTTTCCCTGTACCCCAATATTTTTTTATCCCTGCTGCATGGCTTGCTGTGGAAACCAGCTCGCAGAAAGTGATGCCAAAGGGCAGAGAACAGAGGGACAATTCAATGGAGCCCCAGGCAGTGAAGGCAGTGAGGAAATAGTGAGGGTGGGAATTAGGAGTGGGCAGGCTCGAGGGATGGGACTGCTGAAGTGACACCCACGGGCACATGGTCTGGTGTCCCTGTGGGTGTTTGGGTGCCTGTGGATGATGAAGAGTGAGACGCACAAGGCTGAAATCATGTTCTTGTGCTTTCACGTATTTTTCCACTTCCATCACTTCCACCCCTGCTAATTCCCACCCAAAACACCCACAGCCCTGTCCCAGACATACCCCGGACCCACGGTCTCAGAAATAAAGTATGAGAAGCCATGTGGAATTTAACCATTTCCCTCTCCTCTCCTCTCCTCTCCTCTCCTCTCCTCTCCTCTCCTCTCCTCTCCTCTCCTCTCCTCTCCTCTCCTCTCCTCTCCTCTCCTCTCCTCTCCTCTCCTCTCCTCATCCCCCTGAGGAACAGCCCCTTGCCCCCCCCGCCCCCAGTTATTTATGGCTGCATAAAGCATATCTCTAGGATTTCTCTTCTGTTTTTCAAAAAATATCAAAAAGGGTTGATCCTGCCGGGAATTTGTAGTAATTGTAGTAACCTGATAACAATTTCTAGCAATTAGCACAATAGTAATTCACTCATTTACTGAGTAATGTCTTGTCTGTGTTTACGGGGCTGTGCTGAGTATAAATATCTTACTCAATGTGGTGGCTAATGAAAATTTAGTAAGAGGCTTTTTTTTTTTCAAATGTTTATTCATTTTAAGCTATTCTTGGTAATCACGTGTGAATAAGGAGTAATTGCTTGACTTTAGGATGGTAATTAGGAAGTACTAAGTCATTGTTTTCTTCTTGCGAGCGGATGGTTTGTTTAAATGTGCATCTGCTCTCCCAGCACTAATTCAACCTGCCAGCCCCTCATCCTGCTCTCCCAACATGAGCTTCCCAGGACTGATGGGCTGGAGCAGCCGGGGGCCGCACGGAGCACAGGCCGAGGTGTCCAAGGGGAGCTGAGCTGCTCCACTCGTGTCGCGGTGACCCTCCCTCGGGTCCTGGTGGCTCCAGGGGCAGAGCGGCTCCATCAGCATGCAGGGCAGGATTTGCATCTGCTAATCAGAGCCGGATCCCGGGAAACAACTTCCAATAAAAGAATCCCATTACAAAGCAACCAGCTGTGAAATACTGTACCTGTGTCGCACCCTGCAAACCCGCAGCCTCCTCGCTCCCTGCCAAGGAGGTGGGAGCGTCTCCTGAGCGTGGAGATGGGGAAGGAAGGGGCAGGGAGTGAAATAAAAATGGGATTGATATTCACGTGCAGGATTGCTCATCTGGGGAGATCGCACCGCTCCATCCTCCCGGGGCGGGAGGGATGCTCAGGGGAAACGGAAGCAAAATGTAATTTTTTTCCCAAAGACCCCCAAATCAACCAGAAAATACTCATGCTCATCCAGCCAGAAAATACGCGTCCCTCCTCAGCAACAGCCAAGGGACTGGCACATCCCAGCCTTGCCAAGCTCAACACCTGGATGGGTCTGGAGCCAGCCCTCCCCTGGAGCTGTATCAATTGACGGGAATTCAGGGCTAATTCACAGCGTGCCTCGGCTTCCCCGTTCGCAAACTGGAGTTAATTGCCGGGTTCTCCTTTGGGAAGAGCATCGGGTCTCCTGGGAGGGACCAGGCTCCCACATCAGGTGGCTGTGGGAGATGTTGAGCTCCGCAGCCGTTTCGAGGCGGTTCAGACACGAGCACTGGACACGATCTTTAAAAGCACCGAGTGATTTTTAAGTGCTTCTCTGAGAGCATTTACAGGGCCCTGATTTACTGAGTGCTCCGAGCAGCCTGTTCTCGTTGGAAAACAGGGCTCGGGATGCAGCCAAGCATCCAGAAAGAAACACAAGCTTTGCACTGTTGAATCTCTGCCTTTCTCAGCTTCCCTGCCTTTGAAACGGGGATAACCCGCTCCCCTGGATACATTCCCAAATATTCCCAAAGAAGCTGCTGTACCGTCTGCGCCCACTGCGAAAATGGGCAGGAGCCCATAAAACTACCATTAAAAGGGCAGGAGGGTCCTGATAGGGAAGATGTGTGCTGATGTTTTTACAAACAGTTCCATGGGTGAGGGGATGGGGGTTAATGCCTTTGGAATGGGTCTGAATGTCTCTACCGACCGCAGGTTTGTTACAGAGCCCGCACAGCCTGACTCCTGAAACAGTTAATGGGTCTGCACAAGCCTGAGTTTCTGAACTTTGGGGTAAAATGACAGCTTCAAAGGGGGGATATGTGGTAGGCGGTTCGGGATGGCTGTACCTTCCCAGCACCTCAGCCAAGGGGGAAAGGAAGAGGGCAACGTGCGGCCGGGAGTTTGGGATAAAAGGAGGCTGTATCCTCTGGAACCTCGAGAGAGAAAACCCCGTGGGTGTGTGCACCTGTGGACTCTCTCCCTTTATCCAAATACAGTTGCAGGACTCCTCTGTCTCCTTTGTGGACACATTTTTGATGTTCCCAGTCCCTTCTTCTCTGTTCCATCCCAATGTGACAGCAAAGCTGGGGAGCATCCCCGAAGGTGCTGGGAACACCAAAACTCAGGAGAAAGCTAAGGCTGTCATCAGATAGGGTCCCAGGGAACAGGGTAAGGAGTTGCCTGATGATCTGCAGCTCCATCCATGGGGTACGGAGGTTTCTGTTTGGGGTTGGGATATATTCCATACCCTATCGTACCTACATCACACATCCCTGGAAGCCAGGGAGGCAAAAGGCAGCATTAAAACACCCTGCAGAGCGCTTAGGGGTCTGAACCATCTCCATATCACCACACCCAGCCCAGCTGCATTGTGTTCCATCCCCCAGGCCAACTCCTCACTGACCACTGGCATTTTCACACTCCCATCCCTTTCCAAGCATCCCTTTACTCCTGCACCACTCCCGGTGGCTTTGCTTTGCTCGGAGCCGCGCTGTGGCCACAAACGGCCCCGAAATCGCTGCGTTGTGGCCACCAACGGCCCCAAAATCACCGCAGTGTGACCTGGAAAGGCCAGAGAGTTTCTGTGTCTGTAAAAAAAACAAAGCGTCACCCAGGAATTCCAAAGCAGCGACCGAGAGAGGGCAAAGGAGACGACTCTAAAAGTGCCGTCTCCGAGATATTTCAGTGCAAAATTTCAATGGGATTGCCCTTGGCAAAACAAAAATGCCCTTTACACCCTTCCTTCCGCTCCTCTTGCTGGGGCTGGTGCTCCGCAGGTGCAAAGGAGCTGCAGCAGGGGGAAGAGGCAGATCCAGGGCACCTCGATAAATCCCTGCAGGGCTCACGTCCAGCGCGCCTGCTTCCCAGAGATAAAAGGGAAGCGGCGCTTCTGCGAGGCGTGGACACCGGGCTAATCTCCTCCTGCGCCGGGGCCGTCACCGTGTCACGGGAAGCAAAGACGGGCGACGGGAGGAGGGAGGGATGGAGGCGGCGATGGGGCTGTCAGCATCCCAAAATGTTCCAGGGAAATCAGCCCCAAGCAGCTGCTTGAGGAAGGAGCAGCGCCTCGTGTTTATTTTACACAGGGAGCTGGAAAGCATTTTTCTATCTTGAAGTGGAAAATTAATCCTGCAGAAGGGCCCTGGGGGGTGGGGATATTATTTAGGTGCTTTGAGATCTATCCTGAGGTGTGATGAGGCTCTGACAGGTCCCACGATGGGAATCCGAGAGGGCAGAGAAGAGCCTGGCAAAATTGCAGATGCTAGAGGAAAATCACTCGAGGGGCCAGAAAAAAGGGAGCTGTAATGACATCCAAGAGCTTCAGAGGGAGGAAAGGCTGGGCAGGGAAAGAAAGCGAGCAGTCGCTGCAGGACGTTGGTGCCAGACACATTCAGATCAAAATTAGGCTGAATTTTTAGCAGGGAGGATGATTAACCCTGGGAATAAATTATCAAGCAAAATGGGAAATGCTCCACCTCTTGATGTGTGTGGATAAAACCCAGGTGCCTTTCGGGAGGCTGAGCTTCAATCGAGCCCAAAGCAGCTCCCTCTGGACAGGAGCTGGGCTGACGTTCCCGTCGGATCTCAGCAGCACTGAGAGGACTCCAAATCCTGCCAGTCCCTATAAAATGATTGCTCCCCTCTGCCCCGGAAAAAGGACTGACCCATCTGCCTTTGGAGATGGCTGTGAGACACCAAGGAATTGCCAGGTGCCAAATGGGCTTTTTTCTTCCAGTAATAAAAGGGAATTTAATTGTCGAGGCCAAATGAAAGGCCCCGCCAAGGCCATTGTCGGTCCAGCAGTGCGATAAAATCATGGCTCCTATTAAACAACAAATGCAGGAACTTGCACTGTTATTTTGATTTTTGATTTTTCTTCCCTTCCAAACCTGGAAGTGTTTCCTTTAATCTCATTCCCAATTTCTAGACTCTGTGATATTAGCATCCCTCTACTCGGCTGGTGTTTGATGGTGACTTTAGGGTGCCCAGAGCCCCCTTTCAGGGCACTTGGCGGGTACAGTGGCAGGGGCAGCACGTGGGTTGCTATTTCTGTTTAATGACTTCCAGTTTAAATTCCCTACAAAGTGCCCTGATTATTGTCCAGGTGCCATTTTGACCCTCAGGAGGCTGGGGCAGGTTGGCAGCTGCAGGTTATCTTTGCTGATGGGGCTGGAGGGGATGAAAACCCACAAAAGCCCAAAGAAGGGTGAAGGGAAGGGTGGGAAATCACTGTGCAGGGCAGGATTGTGCTCTTCCCTACACCCTCATGTCCCAAAATGGCAGCAGGAAGGAGCAGTGGGACCTGCCCATCATCCCAGCTCCATCCCACATCCGCATGAGTCAATGCTGGTGAGCTCCCAAATTGCCATCATCCCTTCAAATTAGGGGCTTGACCTGCTGCCACACCAAAGAAATTCATATTGTTTATCTATGTGGCCAATATTTGAATGTCATTGAGCAAATTTGGGATTCATCACTCCCATTCCCACTCCCACATCCACAATCCATTGGCAGTATGTGAAGCAGGTGGGTTTTAACCCAGAAAATCAGTTCCCCCACCAAAAAATGGCTTTGCTATTTAACCCAAACTAGTCAGGAAAGAAAAAAAAAACCCAATAAAACTCAGACAAGGTGGGGCTTTGCCTCCTCAGGCTCCATCTCAGGGAGAATTTGGAGCATTTCCGATCAAAGGCAGCCCCGCAGGGACTGCTCCAGGAGCGCAGCGGGAGCTGTTTCCTGGCTCAGCGCAGGGACGGCTCCCTGGGGACCCCGAGGCAGAGCTTTGAGCGGAGCTTAGAGCCTCTTCCCCTCGCAAAAAGCCTTTCCCAGTGTGAGCTTTGGTCTGCGGCGCAGGAAACACGAGGGATATTTTGGGACCGGTCTTGTTCTCCTGCCGCCTTTCTTCTCTTGCCTCCTGCTGCTGCCTCACTTGTTTTGATCTCTCTCCTCTCCCCCTCCCTTCATGTCTCCCCTTTGGAGGTGAGATGCAGCTCCCTTTTCCCCTGCTGTGGCCACGTCCCAGTCTCCAAATCCAGGAGACGTGTGGCAGTTTGGATTGTTTTGGATCTTCCCTGGGGCTTTGAAAGCCATAAAATCTCTGGGATGAGTGAAGCAGGAAGGCCAAATGCTCAGCACATCCCGCCCCCCTCAGCACCTTCTGAATCCATTCACCCATCCCCAAAATCTTTTGGCATCATTATTTACAGAGTTGCTTCCAAGCACTTTGCAAAGGGGTCACAGAGCCCAGAACAAAGACATAAGAGACAGAGGGCAGGGTTGGATGGGATATTGGCAAGGAATTGCTCCCTGTGAGGGTGGGGAGGCCCTGGCACAGGTGCCCAGAGCAGCTGTGGCTGTCCCTGGATCCCTGCAAGTGTCCCAGGCCAGGTTGGTCAGGGCTTGGAGCAGCCTGGGATAGTGGAAGGTGTCCCTGCCCATGGCAGGGGGTGGGATGGGATGATCTCTAAGGTCTCTTCCATCCCAAACCATTCTGGGATTCCATAATTACAGGTTTGCCAAAATTCTGGGGTGTGATAATGAGCCCTGACTGATAAATACCCCCCAAAAAGGGGCATCAGTCCCATTCCCTTTGCCTCCCCCCAGAGCTCAGGACAGAGGCAGAAGGTGTGGGGCCTGTCCTACTCCAGGAGCATCCTCCAGGAGCCCCAGGATCTCATCAGCCACCAGCACAGCTCGAGTGTCATGGCAGCAGGGCCGTGCCCTGTCAAGGATCCTAGCTGTTTACTGGAGCACTAACGAGATAATCAAGGAATCATTTCGGTTCCTCTGGAGGTGGGTAAATACCTCTGGCAGATTTTCCTTGCAGCCATCCCGCATGGACCTGGTCCAAGGGGCACCCCAAGCAGCCAGTGAGAGGAGGTGCAGAGCCGGGGCTGGGACTGAGGCACATCTCCCACCCCCAGGGTGACAAAGGAAGCTCATGGAGCCTTATCCATGTTCCTTACACCACATGTGCTGCTTTTCCCTGCTCATTTCCCTACATGGAATTTGCAGAGCAATGCACAGCCCTGGGGAAACTGAGGCACGGAGCAGGAGGGAATTACACCCAGAGCTGGAATGAATTCCCACATCTCCCACAAGCTGTGACCCCCTCACTATCCTGCTGACCCTCTTCCACCTTGTCTTTTCCGAGGGCTGACCAAATCCCTGTTCCCGGGTAACGCCCACAGCCCCTGCCAGGATTCCCCGCTCAGGGGCTGGCGAGGAACATCTCCAGGCACATATGGCATCCTGACTCCTCTGAGCACATTTTTAGGGCAAACTCCTCATCCCACCGCTCGCTCGCCTGAAAATAGAAAGCTGAATTTGGGATGAAATGCGTCGCTGTTGGCTGGGGAAGCGGCAGGCGGTTACAAGGGAGGGGCTGCCAGGAATATTTTAGACAAAAAGAAAAGGAAGGAAAGAAAGAAAAAAAGGCTCTTTTGAAAAAAGAAAGAGGAGAAAAAGTTGTTTATGGTTGGGGCTTGGGAGGATGATTTTGGAAAATCTGTTCCTTTGCAGGGAAATGCAGGGAAAAGGGGAGATTTGGGACAGCAGTGGGTGATGTAAAGAGGTGGCACATCCATATGGAATGAGCAGAGGCAGCTCCATGGTTTTACCTCTCTAGATCATTCCATGTTCAGCCCACATCTTCTCCAAGTGACATCTTTTACCTGGACATTCTCAAAGTCCTGGCTTTAGTGGCAGGTGCCTCAGAGGGTGGAACGTCCCCCTTTGGGGACGCCTTTGCCCAATTGGGGCCACGCTGGAGTGGGCTCTACATGAGTCACTACAGCAGCTGAGCACCGAGAGAATATATTTAATACAAAATATGGAAATTCCCATTTGCATGGAGGATTTCGTGATATTTGTCTGTGTTTCAATGAAATCCGTGGCAAAAGCCGGGAATTTTCCGATGCCACGCAAGGAACGTCTGCCAAGAAAATTCATTTACGCTAGAGCAAAACTTTGCATTTCCTCCAAACTTGGCCCTTCTCGCTCATTGTAAATGTGGTGGCAAAGCCTTTTCAGGGTAAAAACAAGGAAAACAGCAAACTAGGCTTTGCCAAAGGGCCACGGGAAGCTATCCATCCTGGATCGGAGCTCAGCATGCTCCAGCCTGGAGCAGAGATATCCCTGGAAGTGAAGGTCATCCACCCTGCAGCTCTGATGTTCCAATGCCATCCCAGCTCTTGGAGCTCCGGACACCTTCCTGGGGAATTTGCCCCACCTTGAGCACATGGCTAGGCACAATGATGATCCCAAAAAAATGCCCATAAATGTGTCACGACCTCAGAGCAGGGCCAGGCTTTCTTCAGGCAGTGAAAAAAAGAGCCAAGGAAGGGGAAAGAAAGGCTCTGCAAAAAGCCATTTGTCCCCTCGGCTTTATTCCGGCTGCAGAGCCGGAGCAGCTTGTAGCTCCAGAGAACTTTTAATAGAAATCTTCAGAATGAAATGGGCTACAGCTGTTTGCCTTGATAAATATATTTTATGCTACATGCCTCAGCCGCCATCTGTTTGCTGATACGAGCATTTCTGCTCCGCGGCAGCTGAAGGGAAGGCATCAAAGGAATAGCGGGAGCTGGGATTCCTTGCAGGTACAGGGGAAGAGGTGAAGTGGCCCATGCAATGGACTTATTCCGGCGGCTTAGTGTGCCAAAGTGGGGACAGCAAGCACAGGGAGGGCTGGGCTGGGGGGAGCTGGGGTTTCCAGGGAATGTGGGCATCCTGCTGCTGTTATCCAAGGGGTTACTCTTTGTGTAACACCAGGGGCCAAGGGCCAGGCTCTCCAAGGAATTTAGATGAAAAAAGATATTGGGATGAAATTGTTCCCTGTGAGGGTGGGCAGGCCCTGGCACAGGTGCCCAGAGAAGCTGTGGCTGCCCCTGGATCCCTGGAAGAGTCCAAGGACAGACTGGATGGGGCTTGGAGCAGCCTGGGATAGTGGGAGGTGTCCCTGCCCATGGCAGGGGGCAGAATGACATGACTTTCAAGGTCCCCTTCCAACCCAAACCATCCTGCCCTTCCCTCATGGATGACTCTTTGGGCTGATAGTCAAACCCTTGACTTGCTGCTCTTGTAAAAACTGTCCTGTGGGAGAGCTGGGGTTGGTTTTCCTGCTCTCCCCACTTTCCCCTCACCCCCAGGCCTGGCACCACTGCACTTACTGTAGGTATGTAATAGCTGGTTGTCACTGCCCCTCTGTGCCCAGGTGACAGGTGCCCTGGCCAGGACCAGGGTGATTATGATGATTATTGCTATCAGTGCTGTGATTATCAGATTATCTCATGGCCTGCATGGCTCAGCCGAGGTCAGGGCTGTGGGAGGTGCTGTAGGAATGCATAAAAAAGGGAGCCCCATGCCCAAGGGGATGGTGATGAGGGAGCTGAGCAGACAGGCAGGCAGGGGTGAGGTGCCCCGGCTGGGCAGGAGAAGGGGGGCAGGAGGTCGGGTTTAATTGGGTTGTGCCCAGTTCTGTCAGAGGCTGACATCGCCCACAGGGTGAGGTTGGCAGGAAAATGTGGGTGCGAGTGTCTGCGAGCAGAGATGCTGTAGGTGATTTGGGGACAGGGCCTGGAGCACTGCAGGGGTCACATTCCAGGGCAATCATGGTCCCTTTATTACATTTATTGCTGGAAAAGTGTCCTTCCCCTCAGCACTGCTTGTCTCTGCTGTTTGCCAGCTCGTGGCTCAGCACAGCACAGCTAAGGGAGCAGGAGGAGCCTTTCTGCCCCCAGGAAGGAAAATGCTGCCACATCTCCAGAAAAGATCCCCTGGAGAAAATCCCCCTTTCCTAATGGGCTCTGGAGCGTGGGATGCTGTTCCTTCTCGCTGTGGATTTTGGGCCAAAATGCTCTCAACTTGCCTCTGATGCCTCCATCACTCGTGGGCATGGGGAAAGCCCCAGGGTGGAGTGGCCATGGGAGCCACACGAGGACACAGTCCCTCCTCAATGTCCCCGGGGCTGCTACACACAGGGACATGGGGACCAGAGCAAAGGACTGCTGGTCCATCTGTCCATGTCCCTGTCCTCACCATGCCCAAGCCAGCCCCCCATCCTGCCACTGCCCTGTCCTGCAGCCGCCCTGGAACCAAGCAATGTTTGTCCCTTCTTTTGGGATGACCATGGACCAGGACGACCATGGGCTGGTGGAAGGAGACAGAACCTCAGAGCCTCAGAGCCTCAGAGCCAGCCTTGGATTGCTGTCCTCAGCACGGCTCTGCTCCGAGCCTCTGGGAAGAGTCTCCCAGCACCATCTGGATTAGGTCCTACCCAGGGCCGGAGCAATCCGTGCCCGTCCTTTGCTGTGTCTGGGAAATGCTCCTTTTGTCCTGTCTTTTCTCCCTCTCCCCACTTCTATTCTTCCACCCAGAAAGCTTCAAGCGTGAAGCACTTTAAAATTCAAGGGAATTCAATACAATGCAGGAGGTTTTGTATTTTTTTGTCTGTTTCTCCTCCTCCCTCATCTCCAGCATGTTTCATTCAGTGTCTCCAGGCCCTTTGCTGGGGCAGATAAAGGCTGAGAAAAGCCCTTTTGCAGAGCCAGGCATCCTGGTGGTTCAAGAAAATGCCATGGAGCAGGGAGGAGGAAAGGAAGGTGGCTGTTCCAGAGTGTGGGCTCTTCACAGCTCCCAAATCAGGGCTGGAAAAACGTGGGGGTATTGCAGGAAAGAGCCCCTTTCCCCGTTCCCCTTTCCTGTAGCATCACCCAGCACCGTATCCACTCTCCCTGCACCTCAAATCCACTTGCCTGGATTTCCTTGACCTCCTCCCTGTCTCAGTCCATCCGTTCACACCAAACTAGGGCTGAAAGGGATGATTTGATCATTCAGCATCCCCCACACGGGTCCCCAACCCATGGCCCACCCCAGCACCTCAGTGTGACCCCTCCCCACACTGCTGCTGCTGCTGCTGCTCTGCCCCAGGAGCTCCTGGCTGGGCTGAGGTGCTTTCATGTCAGCTCCCACTTATTCCTGTGAGTGATTCCTTTCAGCAACGCCAGGCACTGAATCACTGGTCTGTGATCCTGGAAAATTAACATGCCCTGCTATAAATAACCGCTCCCTAATGGCCTGTCAGTCCAGGCCTTTTGGACGGGCTCGGCTCATGTGAGCGAAAGTTTTAATGACTGTAATTGAAATTAGATGAAACCCATCAATGTTGGGCTTTCTCTGACCCGTGCTAGGACAAAATCTGTCATGCAGCAGGGAAAAATTCCCCCTGCAGGACATGCCATGCCTGTCTGTCTCCAGGAACACACTCTGGAAGTTCAGCCAGGGGCTGTTTGTGCATAGAGTGCACTCAGGGTTTTCCCCTTCCCTTCAGACCCGGGGTGGCTGCAGCACAGTGGGATGTGACAGAGGAGCCGCTGGGTCTGGGATGCGCTGATATCCAGGTGTTTTGGTTTGAAAGACAGGTGTCTGCCAAGGAAGGCAGGAACCTCCCTTGAAACAGGGAATATGGCCCCTTTTTCCTTCCAAATTACTATAACTTTGAAATCGAGGGGCTCTCAAGCAAAAGATACGGGAAAAAGGAATAACAGTTCTTCACTTCACAAGGCAATACTGCAGAAACAACGGTTTAAATAGACAAAGTCAGAACACAACCTGCACCCTGTCAGGGTGGTGCTGCAGTGCAGTTCAATGGTGCTGCAGTCCTGTTGGAGTGATGGATGTGTTCTTGTTGAAGTGGTGATCTTGTGGAAAGGTCTCGTTGGTCTCTGGAGGTCCAACAGTGGCTCTTGAGCTCTTCTCCTCTGGGAATCAGTGGGAAAGGTACCCCAGTGTTCCAGGGTCTCAGTTTATATGCAGGTAGGAATGTTCAGCTCCTCCCCTCTGGGCAGGGCATCTCACCATGGCTGATGGAATCTGTGAGTCACTCCCGGAGCCCTCGATGGCCATGAGCAGAGATAGCCCCGATGGTGTTAGCAGGGCTGGGTCATGTTGAACACAAAGAACACTGCCCACCTGTTTTAACAGCTTATGGAGATGGGAACAGAATGCAGACTTTTGGTTATACCTTCCATGTAACCTAAGACACCAGGGATGTGCTGTGGGCTGCTCAGGACCAAACTTTTAGCCCCTACAGCTGGATATTTGAGAGGTAACACAAGTCATTGTGGCTGATGGCCACAGAAGCTTCATTTTGCATTTGGACCCAGCAAACCGAGCAGCAGCGCCTGCCTCGGGGTGTTTGCCCTCATCCAAATTCCAAGGGGATGAGTTTCAGCTGCTGCCATTCCAGGATCAGGGCTCGGATGGGATTCCCTTGGCACTCACTTCAGGGTTTTGTTGTCTTGTTTCTTCTCCTCCCATCCAGCCCCCAAAGGCCCCTGGGCTCCTCGGGGCTGCAAATCCCACACATCCACCCCAGCCTTCCTCCTACCCCCGGGAATGGCATAACAAATCCCCCCGTGCGCCTCGTGCTGCTTGCACATAACAAAACATCTCCTCTCTGGGGACCAAGGGGTGGCATGGGGCAAATTAGGGGATGCCAAAGTGTCCCTGAAGTGCTGTTTTCCCTGTGCCACCAGCGAGCCTTGGGATGCACAAGGTGTTGGTAATGAGGTGGTGGGGAAGGGGGCATTGCTGTGGGCTTTGGGTTTGTTGGGTTTGTTTGGGTTTCCTGAGGGCCAGGAAAGAGGATAAGACAAGAAAATTGACTTTTTTTTTTCTGGTGCTAATAGGCCCCAAGAATTTTCAGGCACGCAGAGACACCCAGAGAGATGCTTGGCTTTCATTTCCTGGGGAGAGAGGCTGAAGGCACAGCAGGGAGGCGAATGGGGAGATCAGAGTCATTGATGCAGGAGTTTTGCAGCAAAAAGACCTGGAAAACATTCCCTAACTCCCCCACATCCAGGCACCTGCTGTGTTCTTGGGGAAACTGAGGCCCAGGAAGTTTGGGCTTCCAGTCCTCCAGCCAAAAAGCAGAGGCAGAGGGGACATTTTAGGGAAGCGGAGCTTGGCAGTCTGATCCCAGAAAGTTGATATTTAAGAAAAAAATCCAAGTTCTGGTGGCTGCAGGTGAAATGCAAGGTTGGTTTGGGGTGTGGTCCCAGAAAAACGAGCAACAGCATCTTCTGGGAGGTGCTGGGTCAGCAAACAGCATCCAAAGAGCCATTCCATGCCATCCAGGCAGGGAGGGAGAGGCATGAGATGGAGATGGATCAGCTCAGCCACCAGCCTCGATCCAGGCGTTTGCTGCTCTTCCCCACATTCCCTTTCACTTTAATCCCTGCTTATAAATCTTTCCAGCCTGTGGGAATGAAATTCAGACTATCGTGTGTTTACTAATTGAGGAGATGGATGGCTCAGAGTAGGTTTTTTTCCTATTAAACTTTTTCTGCCAAGCAATTTACTTCACATGACAAAGATTTTTACTCCACTTGGGCAGTTTTATCTGCTTTTAAACTTGCTAATAATGTTTTTTACTGAAAAGATTAGATGGTAAAGAGAGGGCAAATGCTTCCAAAAGTCAAAAAGAAACAGAAAACCTCAAAATAGAAAAAATAAAAGTAGCTTAGAGCTATCAGGGTGAACTGTCTGGTTGGTCTGCAACAAAGCATCATTTGAATTTAGAAGTTGCAGAAGAATTTGAAAGGGATTGGCTTTAGATTCACCATCAGAGACAATGTTTTTATTTCCAAATTGCCAGCAAACCCAAAAAATTTCATTTTCTTCTCTGCCCATTTGTAAGGGAATATTCACTGGGGTATTTGATAGCTGTAATTTACTTTCCAAGCTGTGTAATTAGCCACCTCAATCAAATGGCATCATTTCTATCTCTGCTCGAAGAATAAACTATTCCAGTGCACAACAAACGCTTTTGCCTCCTCGATTTGAGCAAAGCCCAGGGACAGGCGGGAATTTTGCAGCCAACTTCTGCTTTCAGAGCTGCTCACACTCATCACGGGCTCTGAAAGCTTCCTGGGAAAAGAGAGAGGAAAAAATGGGGCTGGATATTGACTCAGAGCTCTTGCTCATCGCCCTGAAACTCAACCAGATCGGAGAGGTGGGAGGAAGGATGTGGACACCTTGGGGAATGTTCACTTCCTGTGCTGCAGATTTGGGGATTCAGGGCATGGGAGAAGGGGAAGAAGGTTCAGGGTTACCCAGAGGTTTTCATTTTTACACCTGAAAGTGCCAAAAGCAGTGCAGAACAATTTTTTTTTTCTCAGTAATACTTTTTTTCTATTTTTCAGTGGATAAAGTGACCCTTCCTTTCCACAAAGACACATTCCCCATGAAGGTCAGGAACTGGAAATCTCCAGTGTCCCATTTCCCTCCACTTTGCCAGGCTCGGAGTTGTCTTTTATGTGGGTGTAAAACCCTGCCCAGCCTCATTTCTGAGTCTCAGCTCGTCTCGTTTGGAATTTTCGGGTGTGCCTGGCTCAGGTACGAGCGGTGTAATCCGAACCTTTATTTACCAGCGGAGTTTCTCCGGAGCATCGGGAGCTGCAACCTCCCCCGTGGAAAACAGAGAGAGGGAAAAGAGGGAAATTGCCTTGTAAAAACCACAAGGACTTTCGGCTTTCTTCTTACTGGAGCTCTAAAATTCAAGGCTGGCTCCGGAGCCTGCGCAGTCCCAGCCTCGTTGCTGGCAGACTTGAGAGACAGAACTTTTCTTCCCTCTTCTCCTTAGCATAACAATCCCTTGTTAACATAATAAGATTAATTCTTGCGCTGCAATCAGGAAGCCACACTTTCACCGAGCCCTAAATAATATCGTTCCCCCGCCACGTTTATAAAGTAGCAGGGTTTTTTTTTTCCTTTCTCTTTTTTTTTCCCCTTTGCAATTGAAAAAAAATGGAAATCTTGTAATCTTGAGATAAATATAACGGTGTGGAAGCTTCCCATTCTCCTCCAATCTGATTGCAGTGGCAGCAAAAGGACACGGGCCTAATTAAAGTGCCAATCAAGCAAAAATGGGATTCATTGTTTTTATACAAATGCTCCGTTTAACCCTTTGCAGCTCGTTCATCATTTTCTAATGCACTGCTTTTATCTCCTCAGCAAAAAAAGTCCAAGCCAGGTTTCAGAGCGAGTCTGGGGGATGAAAAACCGCCAAAAATTATATTAAAAGCTTAACTGGTGATGAGGACAGCGTCCAGCAGGCTCAGCACATCCTTCCCATCACATTTCCCTGCTGCCAGCTCCTCTCCTGCAGCCACGGGAGGAGCTGCGGAGCCCTCGCCTTCCCTCCAATATCCCTGCTAAGCTGGGAAAGTTCCGTGGGACCTGGAAAACGTCAGGATCCGATGGAAATCCTTAGCAAGCACTAATGCAGTCCAGTGTTTATCATGTTCAGACATGCAAAGAACACCCTAACCCAGAGTTTTAGTAGTTTTTCAGTGGATTGGGACAATCTGCCCAGATCTGAATGTCACCAACCACCTCAGGGCAGGTGAAATCTGGCCCCAATTCTCCTGTAACCCCAGCATGACAGGGAGACAATCTCCAAACACTTCTGGGCAGTGAAAGAGGAGCTGGGAATTTTGAAGGCTGGCTGGTGCTCCCTGTGTCTGTTCACAGCAAGGAGGTCTCGCATGGTGGCAATTCCCTCCTGACCCCAGGAAATGCCTGGAGCTTCACCCCAGTTCGGGAGCCAGCCCTCTTCACCACCAGCTTCCCAGGGGTGCCCATAAATCCCAACATCCAGAGGCAGGCTGAGCACATCCAGCCCATCCGTGCTCAACATTCCAGCAGGTCCAGCTCGGCTGCTTTAACCTTGCGTGGCAGTGGCCGCTGACAGCGGAGTTGGGAAGCAGCGGAATGCAAAGCACGGCATTAAAATAACTTTGCATTAAAAGACCTGCATGAAAGGCAGCAAAAAGTCCTCCAGGGAATGGCTGGGGGACTGATCTGGGTGAAGTTAGGAAGGGCCTAACAAGAACCAAGTCAGTGCTGGGGTTTGGCCACCCCTATGTCTTTGATCCATGGCAGGGTCCAGGGCACGGGCTGGGATGGCCCCAGGCTGGGAGCAGGGAGCAGGGTGGGTGTTGGAAGCAGGGGAGGAATTCATAGATCAGGGAATATCCTGAGTTGGAGGGACCCAAAAGGATCATCCAGCGCAGCTCCTGCCCTGCACAGAGCCCCAACAATAATCCCACCCTGGGCATCCCTGGCAGCGCTCTCCAAACGCTCCTGGAGCTGTGGCAGCCTCGGGGCTGTGCCCATTCCCTGGGGAGCCTGGGTAGTGCCCAGCACCCTCTGGGGGAGAACCTTTTCCTGATATCCAACCTAAACCTGCCCTGGCACAGCTCCAGCCATTCCCTGGGTCCTGTCACTGTCACAGAGCAGAGATCAGAGCTGCCCTCGGGAGGAGCTGCAGCCCCAGGTGAGCTCTGCCCTCATCTCCTCTGCTACAGATGGACAATCCCAGTGCCCTCAGCTGCTCCTCACATGGCCCTCCAGACCCATGTCCCTCCTTTGGACACTCCAACAGCTTTAGATCGTTTTATGCTGTGGTGCCCAAAGTGCCCCCAGCCCTGGAGGGGAGGCCACCCTAGCCCAGAGCAGAGCAGGACAAGCCCTCCCCTGGCCCTGCTGGGCCTGATGTCCCCAGGACACAGTGGCCCTTTGGGCTACCAGGGCACTGCTGACTCATGGCCAGCTTGCCCTCACCAGGACCCTGAGGTGACTGCTCTCCAGCCCCTCATTCCCCAGTCTGCCCCTAGGGGCATCCAGCTTTGCTCCAGGGGGATCTGACAGGCTCTGTGGGCTCACCGGGCACTGCTGCAGCCTCATGGCACAGCTTGCAGCAGGGCTGCAGGTGGAGAGCTCCTGATTCTGTCCCTGCTCCTGACACCCAGCTCCAGCCTCCCAGCTCCCCTCGGGCAAAGGGGACACCAGGCTGGCATAGAAAGCCAAGCTATCCCCACCTGAACCCAAAATGTCATCAAAGCTCTTTTCTTTTTTGTTTTTAACCCTGAAAGCTTCTCTCTCCCTCCCCGTGGCTGTTCCCAGGCCCTGCCTATCGCTGCCCATATTGCTCCCAGACCTGCTGCACAAGAGCTTTATCGAGTGCCACAAGCTGAGGGGCTTTGGCAGCTCTCCACACAGCCGGGAGGAACAGGAGACAGGCAGAGAAAAGAGCCCAGGCTCTCCCCACCGCTCTGCTTCCCCAGCCTTCCCTGGGCTGTTTTCAAAGAGGATCCGGTGGGAGGTGTGGAAAGGGACTGGCACTTTTTGGCTGGGGCTGCTCTGGAAAACAAGGCAGTGCCAGAGCTGGAACACTCGAATTCCTCTCGTGTCCTGAGCAGAGAGGCTGGCAGAACTGGGGAATTTTGGGAGGCAGCTGCCCTCGCTCTTGCAGGGAAAAGGAGTGGCAGCCACACCCACCTGGGGCAAGTGAAAAGGTCTCCCTGTTTTGTGCTCTCTCCAAGAGCACCCCGGGAAGGCTGTGACCTCCTGGGAGATCAGCCTCCTGCCCTGATGGCCCTGGTTTGCTGCAGGGACAAACTCAGCCCCAAATATCCCCCCAAAACCCCAACCTGGCTGCACTGCATCCTGCCATCTCCAGGGATATCCTTGGCATCTCCATGACCACTCAACCCCAAACCTACAGCGAGATCCTGACGGGTGTGACAAGGGCTGTGCCTCAACTCCTATCATTCGGAGGGACAACCGCTCCCTCCCCCATTCCATTACCAAATTATTTTGCTTTCTAATCAGGAGCCAGCCCACGCTTGGAAGCATTTGTGGTGCGAAGAGGTGACAAAGACAAGCAGTGCTCTGCAGAGGGGAAACTGAGGCACGTGGACTGCGTTCCCGTAAGGCCACAGGGGAAGCTCTGCAGCAGGAGCAGGGAAAACCTGCGAGTCCCAGCTCCATGTTTTTCCAGCAGGACTCTGCACAGCTTTCACTTGTCATGTGTATTTTTAAATGACAACGAAAAGATTTTCTAAACCAGGGAAACGTGTGATTATTTTCCTCTCTCTCTCTCTTCCAGGTGCTTGGCTTAGCGTTGTAATACCACAAGAATGAAATCCATCTGAGTTGCTGTTGTCCTGCTGCTTAAAACCCCATTTTCTGTCAATATTGCTTCATTTTGATCAAGCTGCTTACATGTTTTATATTATTCTCTTTTTTTTCCCCTCCATTTTGCTGCAGCATTTCAGAACATTTTGTTTCTTGCACTTTCCAGTAAATACTTCTCAGTAAATAGCCTGGAAGTAAGAGAGGCAGAGGCACAAGAAAGTCTGGGCTTTCATTGTTGTGGTGTTTCATATCTATTGCACTTGTCAAGGTGGAATACAAAAAAAAAATAAAAGGGGGGGAGGGGGGAATAAAAGAGGAATATACCTGGTTTATCCCCACTGATGTTCAGAAGGAAGGGAGAGGCAGAGCATCTGCTCTTTGCAGCTTCTGGAATTGCTCTTTGCCGTTAAATATTTCACAGGGTGGGCGTGCAACCCCAAATTCCATGGGGAGAGGTGGACGTGGCCCCACCCACCCCAGGGCTGGGAGCAGGGGGTGCCAAGGGACCCCAGTGGGGTTCCAGCTCCAAACACAGCCCAGTCCCACTGCCGGGGCAGAGCCGCCCAGCACCAGCTTAATATTCCTCCCCAAAGGCTCTTCCCCCCCAGCTCCGTGATTTTCTCAGTTTTTTAATTGGAATGATTCATTTCCTTCCACAACACAGAGCAGATTTAAATGAGATATCCGAGAGGAGCAGCTAATAATCAGTTTGCACTCGATTTGCTCTCCTGGAATCAGGTGGAGGGGAGCTGATCTTGCAGGACGGTGCTCAGGCTGCAGCAAGCCAAAATTATGTCAGAAAGCTGATTTTTTTTTACCTGCCTGGTCCTCTAAATCAAATTTGACTACCAATGTAGTCGAAACCACAGAGGTAATCAGTTAATAAAACTTCGCACTTACCTGCTACTTCCACTCAAGGATTTAAAGCCCTTTGCAAAGGTCAGTATTGCAATGATGAGAATTTTCCAGCTGAAATGTTTTCACTGGGAAGGAGAAAGAAGAAGAAAAAAAAAAAAGAAGAGAAAAATATTCACGATTCCTGGAAGTTAAAAATTCTGCTGTTTTGGATGCAGGCAAGGAATAATATTTTTTGTGAAAGGAAAAGAAGAAATTGCCATGCAAATGTTAATGGTGTTTTGAAGCTTCACAGGAAAGTCTGACTTGTGTAGCAGCCTTAATATACATTAGTACCCCTCGTCTGCAAGCAAACAACATTTTGCAGAATAAACTGAAACACAACAGGGAGAGCCTAAGAATTATTTAGAAATCTAATTCCCACTGAAATCAGGCACTGAGCAATTTATTCCACGCACATTTAAATCAGTGCTGCTGCCAGAAAAAAGTACACCCAAAAATGCACCACCTGTAACCTGCCAGGCACGGGGACACCACTGCGGTTGTGGCCACTGCCAAAATCCCTGCCAGGGCTGGAGGTGATGTCCTGGTGGAAAATGCATTCCAGGAGTGCCACTGACCCTTAGAGTGGAAAAATGCAGGGACAGGACAGTTCCAAGCAGCCAGCCCCACTTTTGCACCTCTCCCTCCCAGGGACACGAGCAGGCAGGGATGGGCAAACCAGCACACGTGGACAAAGCCAAAGAAGCTTGATTTCCTTAGGGATGCAGGCTAAAAATAAAAATAAAAGCTCTTTATTTGCAGGGTGACTCCCCCTGCGCTGAGAGCAGAGCCTGCGTGCGGTGCTTGCGTTTCAATCAATAAAACTCAGCTCAGAGCTGCTCCTAAGCCAGGTTTAACCACCTGGCAGCAGTTTAGCTTGTTAGCACAAGTGGTTTTGGAAAGTTATCCTTTTTTAGCCAAACCAGGGCTGGTAGCCATGGTTTAGCCATGGTCCCACCAGGACCCTCAGGCAGGAGCCCCCAGAACAGCAGGGAGAGCTGTGCAGCCTTTTTTTCAACCTCACCTTGCCGTAATTAGAGTCCACAGCTGTAATTACTTTCTCATTTTGGTTTAATCATTGCCTCAGCCATCCCCACATGCCCCTCAGACTGGTGATAAGGGAGGCTCTGGCATCAGTAGCCACACAAAGTGTGGTGCTAAGCAATGACTTTATTGCTTGGTTTTGATTTTTGGGCACCTCTGCTCTGCCCTCAGACTCTCACTGGGTGAAAATGAGATTAAAGAAGGGGGAAAAAAACACCCCAAAAGGATAAAAATGGTGATTAAAGGGGAGAAAAGGCCCCCTTTTTTTGTCCCCTGCCCCAACCCTACAAAATGACCGCGGGAAGTGCTTGCAGAGGGTCATTCCCCCCCCCCAAAGAAAACTTTAATTTGGGGGTTTTATTATTCTTATTTTATTTTTTTACTCCCAGCTCCAGTGTGTGTTTTTATGGAGGTGTGAAGAACTGCTGCTCCCCTCCTGGAGAAAATGAGGGTGCAGCTCTGGGGGTCTTTCAGAGGCCCCCCCCATCTCCAGCTCCCTCTGGACTCTCGGGAGGTTGTCAGACATAATTTATCTCCGCGGGGGGGACACGACATACACACATTATTCACCCCTCTCTTTTCCCGGATTTTGGGAGCACTTCCCTGTATTTCGGGGTAAGGTTCCGGCTGCCCCCTCCCCTAGGCACAGGCTGCCCGCAGGGAGCTGAGGAGGGCTCCGGGCTGCTGGAGGATCCCGGGGTGCCCTGAGTGAGGGGCAGCAACCCCCCAACCTCAAATTCAGCTCTGGGGCGAGCAGAGCCGCGCAGGTGTTCGCTGGTGCCGGAGGTGCCCGGCTGGGGCGGCGGCAGCCCGGGAGGGGAGCGAGCATCCCTTCAGGAGCACCCCCCAGCTGCCGTGACCCCCATCCCACCCTAACCCCCGCCCCGCGCTGTGCCGAGCTCTGGGGAGGGGGGGGACACACAAACACCCCCCATCCCCCAAAGCCACCCCGCGCGGAGGCACCGCCGTCCCCCGGCTGCGCGCAAGTTACTCCCCCTTTCCCCGGCACTTTGCCTCCCTCCCCTTCCCCCCCGCTCCAAAAGCCGCGCTGCGCCGCCGAGGCTCCGCCAGAGAAGGCAGCGCTGCCGGGGGAGGAGCTGGGGGGGCGGCGATGGAGCCGCGCGAGCGGAGCCGGCGGGCGGCGGCCTGAAGCCCCCGCCGGCAGCGGCAGCGAGCCCCCAGCCCGGCGCCGAGCCCACCCTGAGGAATGAGCGCTTTCCAGGCAGACCTCCTCCTCCTCCTGCTCGGGTGCCTCCTGCTCAGCCACGGTAGGACCCCGGAGTTTCCGAGCGGGGCGGACGGGAGGAGCCCGGGGGGGTCCCCGCGCCGGGGTGGGGTGCGGGGGCTGCGTGTGGGTTTTGCGAGGTGCGGGGGAGAGAGGAGGATTGCTGAGTTTTTCCTGCATCCCCGCCGAGGCAGCTTACCTTTTCTTCCTTTAAAAAAAAAAAAAAAAAAAAAAAAAGGAGAAATCTTTAGCATGCAAATGAGTGCTTTCTGTTCCAGCCCGGTTAATTGGATCGTGTTTGTGTGTAAACACGGCTTGGCTGAGCAGCAGCCCCCCCCGCACGCCCCCATCGCCGCCCGGTGCTTCCCCCGGTGCAGGGGGCGATGGATGCTCCGTTTCGGTGGCCGCGGAGGAGCCGCTCGGGCTGGCGACAGCGGCTCCAGCGCGGGGACAGAGCCTGCGGCTGTGAGCGGGGCTGGGGAGCGATGTGCGCCGGGGGTGCAGGGAAGGAGAGGAGAGTCGCTCCCAGTGCGGGCAGCCCGGGGGAGGTGGGCACCCCGCGGGGGTGTCACCGCCCCATGCCACCTCCCGCGGCACGGGAGCGAGGGCAGCGGCGTGGGAATTCGCCCCGCAACTTTACAACCTGCTCGATTCCCACCCAAAAAAATATTTTTTTTTTTTTTTTTTAATTAAAAAATAAAGAAGGCTGTGGGAAGGGGGTGCGTTTTGGGAAGCTGTGTCTGACAGGCTGCTGTGTGCCTGCTCCCTGGACTATCTGTCACCTGTGGAGGACGCTGAGCTGCAGCCAGACCCCAGCTTCGCCTCTGTGCTGCTCATCCCCTCCCAACACCGGTGTCAAATCCCATCTGTGTCACGCCGCCGTGGTCCCCACGCCAGCTTTTGTGAGGGTACGGCTTGGGGATGCTTGGGAAAAAAAAAGAAAAAAGGGATAAAAAAACCCCAAACCCACGCAGCTAGTCCATCTGTTGATTAAATGAAGGATAAAACTTTTGGAGAGAGTAGTGCTTCTCCACGGGCAGCTGGTTTTTTGCTCAGCCAGACATTATTGCTGAACATCCCCCACCATACGCTGGGTTTCACCCTATTCCCCAAGTAGGGACGCCGTGTTTGTGGTGTCTGTGCTCCTGGTTGTCCTTCCCTCTTCTTTTCCTGGGCTCGGATGTGATGTTGGGCTCCCACGCTGTCCTCCCTTCCCCTTTTCTCTTCCCCTCGCTCTCTGCTTGTACTAATATTCCTTCAGGGAGAAAGCTGTGTTTGCATTTGCCTTTGCTGCTGCACAAAAGAAACCCACTGTGTCCTCCGTGTGGGTTTCTGGCTGAACAAATCTGAACTCTCCCTGGTACAGCAGGGCAGCGGCGGAGCCGGGCAGAACAGCAATTTGGAAGCTGCTGCCGGCCTTCCTGCATCCCTCCCTGCTCCCACCGACCCCATCACTCCCTGCAGGTCAAATGGCAGTTTGCTAGCGGGGCTGGAGAAGTTTGTGTGCGGGATCCAGCCGGGATTTGTTGGGTTCTCCCCCAGCTGCTTCCTTTTGCAGCCATGATTTTAATGTGGGTTAATGCACTTTTTAATAGCGCTCGTGTTGGGAAGCCACGGCGGCTCCTCGGCTCTGCTGCCTGAGCTCGGCTGATTTGTCTCCAGCCTGCTCCATCAGGATCGTGCATCTGGTACCTGCTTATTCATGCTGGGTTAGGAGGCACAGAGAGTGCCTTGCAGAGCGTTTTTTCGGCTGTTTTCTCCCCCAGGATGAGCCAAGAGCATTTCTCTGGAGTTGCCGCTCTCCGTACGCGACAAAGGCGCCGCTGGCAGCGCCGTGGCTCTTCCCGTTGGGGTGAAACCGTGCAAAGGATCCCTAACAGGATTTCATGCACAGGATTCCTTCAGCCACATGCGGCGGTGGGGGAGGAAAGGCCTGGGTGTAGGTGCTGAAGCTGATTTTCCAGCGCGTGTTGTGTTTGCCGTTGTGCTATGTCCAGATGTGGTGGCACTCCCTCCCCGTGACAAAGGTGTCCCTAAGGCTGTGGGGATGGGATGCTGTGTGGGCACACACAGGGCAGCCCTGCTTCGCTCAGGAGGAGCTGGTGGGGCAAAACTCACTTAAAGAGACAATTAAAATCACTTGACTCTGCCATTTGGGAGTTTCAGGAGCTCCTTTCTGTGGGCAAGGGGCAGGCAGGGCTGTGTTTTCTTGCCAAAGTGGCTTGAAGGGATTTGCCATAATTAAATTCCCCCGAGCCAAGGGCAGCAGGGCTGGATGGATTCTCTCTGTTCAAAACCCCACTTGGGATCTGTGGTCTGGACACTACTCTAAAAAGAAAAAAAGCTCCTTATCCCAAGCCTCCCCAAAAGGACATTTCCCATCACGGGATCTGTACACCTGCGCCCTTCGGTTTGTACTTCATGGGCACCCCGGTGATATCCCGGCATCCTGCAGTTCCTGCAGCCCGTGCAGGCTGGGACTTGGGCTCCTGGTGGAGCTTGCAGGAGCAGGAAGCTGCTGTTTGCTCCTGTGTGGGGCTGTGCTGCACCTGGACAGCCCAGGCACGGCTCAGCCTGGGTGGGAGGAGGATCTGTCCCACAGCTCACTGCTCCAAGGTACCTGGGCAGAACAAATTGCCTTCCCTGCCCTGAGCATCCTCTGGCTTTCCCCTGCAAATGGTGTGAAGCAGCCTGTGCTGGCTCCTTCTCAGAGTTGATGGGCCAGTGCACCAGGGTTGGATTCTCCCTGGTACCACTCACTCTTCCACCTCCTCAAAGCTGTCGGGGCCATGGCTTTGGTGGGAGAGAAAGTCTCAGCACAATTTGCCTCCCGTGGAGATGGGATGTGTGGTGCCCCTTGGTGGGAAGGAATTGCTGCTGCCACGAAACTGCCTGCCTTTGCTTCTGCCTGGGGAATAACTCACCCTGCCCTCCTCTGCTTCAGTGCCAGCCAAAGTGGGGGAGGCTGGGAACAACTAGGGGAGGCTGGAAGCAACTGGGGGAGGCTGGAAGCAGCTAGGGAAGGCACCTCAGCCATGGGAGGTGGGGCACTGGAGAGGAGCACTGCTGGAGATGCACCTCCAGCCACCTCCTCCTCTCACTGGCCTGTACTAGATGGATTTGGCAGCATCTTAAATTTACCTTGGATGGGAAGATTTCTGCCTGTCTGGGGCTCTGTTTCCAAAGGCATGTTTGCTTTCCCTCAGGGTGATGAATACCGAGTTCTCTGGGTGTTGCAGGGTATGTTTTTCTCCTTCACAGTTCACTTGGTTCCTCCCTGGAAGCAAATGCTTTACAATCTTCTGTCAGAGGGGCCCGTTATCAGCAGCAGTGGCTCAACTTCCCACTGGCTCGGCAGCAGCCCCCAGGTGGAGAAGGGTGAAATGATGCTGATGAGAAAAACCAGGCCAATTCCACCCACCAGCACTGGTTAGGACCAAGAGATAAGGATTTTCACATCTTGGGGATGGTTAGTGGGTGATCGGGAGGAAAAATATGAGGTTTGGGGTGCTGGGAGTGTGTGTGTGCAAGGGCTGGGGCTCTTGGGGGGTTTCTGTGCCTGACAACGAGTCCTTTAATGAGGAGCCTGGAAATCTGTGGCTGTGGGCCCTCTTCCACATTAATTCCTCCTGCCACGTGGAGAGCAGGACAGCTTTGCACGGGAAGTGTGCTGGACTGTTTCCCAAACCCAGGAGGTGAGTGTCAGTGCTGGGAGCTGTTCGGGGAGTACGAGTGCAAGCACCAGTGGGCTTTAAAAATGACAGCAAGGAAGAGCTCCTGCAGCCCCAGGAGTTGCAACTCAGGATAGTCTGTGATTCTGTGCACTGCAAATGGTTGAGCAGAAGACAGAGCAGGTTTGGAAAGGTGCTTTGTGAGGTGCTGCTGGTGCAAAGGTGCAGGTTTGGCAGTGTGTTCACAACTGGAAGGAAAATAAAAAAGGCTCAAGTTCGAGCTGGTGTTGTCCAGCCTGTGCTGTCCCAGAGGAACAGTGCAGGATTGCCTCCTCCAACACCTGCTTTAACACAATTCCGGTTTCCCATCTCCCATCTGTACCTCCTGCAGTGAGAGCCGCGTGAGGACCACCGATGACTTTGCTCAAATCAGCTTTTCTTGCAAGGTTTCAGCTCTCGGCAAAGCACAGGAGGGAGGAGCTGGGGTTCTGCTCAGGTGCCCTGCGCCAGAGGGAGGGGAGCAGGGCAGATGTTCCTCCTCAGAGCTAACACTGCATCCCCACCAGCCTCCCCCTTCCAAGGTTAAGTGGAGGTGCCCGGGCACTTTATTCACAGCACATCTCGGGCTGATGTCGATTATTTCTGTGCTTTCCTGTTGGTTTAGGGAACACCAACTGGAGTCGGAACGTGCCCAGAAATCCCTGACAGGTTCCCAGCACCGCGTGTCACCAGCTCCCAGCCGCTCTGTAGTCGGACTGCAAATGTTAGGATAAAAAAGCTCCATGCTCTTCTTTCTTTTGTAGCTGTAAATAAAGGGGGGAGAGGCCAATGTGCCCCTTAGGTTGTGAGTTGGCTGAGGATCAAGGGCTTTGAATAAACTGTTTTCTTCCTGTGAGCAGCCTGTGATGGAGAGTGTGGCTGCTCCAAACCTCTGATTTAATGATCGGCTTTGCGAGTTTGTACAGTGCTCTCAGCTCCTCAGCACGCTGGGTGCAGGGGGCTTTATGGAAACGCTGCCTGAGAATTGGCTTTGCATCACTTCCAGAATCCTTCCAGTAGGATTAAACAGCTTCTATTTATTTACTTATTTATTTATTTTAAAGCCCGGCAAATTCATACCAACAATTGCTGAAGGCCCTAATTTATCTTCTGTTCAGCAGCAATACAAGTCTTTCCTCTGGCTTCATTGAGAGCTACCTCTGGCCAAAGAGAGCGACAGAGCCACAGTGACCGAGTACAAGCTTATTTTATAAATCAATAGGTAGTGAAACAAATTGTTTGTAAATCAGTCTCTTATTTGCTGCAATTTAAGGCATTTGGTGGAGCTGTGAGTTTTCGAGGAGGGCTGCCCTGCTTTCGGGGCTGGCATGTGGCCCGGCTCTTGCAGGAATGTGGGAATCTAGTGTTCATTTCAAACATGCCAGGAGATGTGCAGGATTTCTTGGCTGGGAAGAAATAAAGTTTAAAACTTGTGCTCGTCTTTCCAGGCAGAGGTTGAGCAGCAGGATCCTGATGTTGCTCAGAACTCGAAGGTTTCCATTCCTCCACTCCACTGCACCTCGGGGCACGGCTGTATTCCAGACTGCTGGAAGGGGGAAGAGGAAAGTATCCATTTCTGAATTGTGCCTTGTGGTAGGACAGAGAAAATGCTGGGATTTGGACTTGGAAACGGTGGCCTAACAGATGTCCTGGTTCAATATGCCCTTTGAGTGTAGCCCAGCCTGTTTATTCATTGCCTCGCTGGCAAGACCCACACTCAAGTGTTTGCCTTTCCCTGGTGGCAGCGGCAGCCTCCAAAGTGGAGCAGAAGGAGCTGGAGGTCACTTGGCTGTTACATGGCTCTTCCTTTTACTGAGTTGCATTAAACAGCTTAAAATCTAAATGTGCTTTTAGTGCCTGTGAGCGATGGGCTCTGGGCGTCCTGCCTCGGGTAGTGTCACATGCTGGAGAAGTGGGAGGTGGAACACTCGCATTGTTAAATTCAGATGCTAACTTGGGGATAAGATCTTGTCTTAATGTGTTCATTCAACGCCCCCACTCGCAACAAAAGCTACAGCAGCTTTTGGTCTGCTGCATTTGGGGTGGAGCAGGATGTAATTGGTTTTTGAGGGCTTTGCCATAACTGCTGCTCATTAACCATTGATGCAGGCACGGTCAGACTTTCAACTCGGATAATAGATGCTGTCTTTTGTTTGCAATTACTTTTGCGTTGGGTGGAATTGCCGCGCAGGTTTCGCATGTGTGTGGTCATGTGGTGGCTAATTCACCTCCTAAGGGCTGCTGGATTTATGTTCTGGGGTCTGGGCTTGTCATTCTCAATATGACAAAGGCAAAGGCGACGGGGAACACCCTGCCTGGGTGGGCCATGTCTGGGCGGATGCGGCAGCACCTAAAGCTGAGCATTTCAGGAGCCCTCGGGGTGAGCAACCCCAGCGTTGTGGGAGGGGAAATAGAAATGGAGAAAATGTTCGATAATGTGGTTTTCCTGAGCAGCGCTGCCCAGCAGGACACGCGCTGCAGGCGAGAGCAGCCCTGCTAATTACGGGTGAAATATGCACCGATGGTGGAAGGGATGAACTTCCTTAAACTTCCTCATGGATGAGGGATCAAAGCTTTGTGCTGTGGGTCCAACGTTAGCAGGGAGTGAGTGGGAGAAGCCACAGGGTTGGGAGTCCTACCTTGCATTTTGGGCAGGTTATCATTAACTTAATGTCACCTAACTCATTAAAAGATCAGAAAGGAAAGGCCTGAATCCTTCCCAGGTCCCTGTTGTCCTGTCCCCCTCCCACCCCCGGCATAAATGAGTATTCAAGCAGTCTGCTGCCAGTCAGTGAATGTCAATATTGGATAAGTGTTTCCTTTATATCACTGCAATTTAGCATAAGCTGCTTGGAAACAAATGTCTTCCATAAGCATGAGGTGTTTCAGTAAGTACACAGTCAACATTACTATGAGGATTAAATAAATGTCAGCCCCACTTGTATGCTCAGCAGCGAGTTAAGACAGCCCAACTTGCATAATGGCCAACACGGCAGGAACAACAGCAGGGATTTTGAGAGTCTCTGGAAAAAGTGGGATGGAAGGAGCTGCTTTGGATGGATCCAAAGCTCCTGAATATGAAGGGGATATGGAGACAGGTGCAGAAGCTCCTTAGAGCAGGGGTGATGGGGAAAAATCCTTCCCTGTGAGGTTGGGGAGGCCCTGGCACAGGCTGCCCAGAGAAGCTGTGGCTGCCCCATTCACAAGGCCAGGGTGGATGGGACCCTGAGCAGCCTGGGATAGTGAATGGCATCCCTGCCCATGGCAGGGGACTGGAATGAAATGCATTTTAAGGTCTCTCTCAACCCAAACCATTCTGATTCCATGGGATGGAGTGCAAAGGGATTTGTGGAGCATCCTTCTGGGCTACCAGGTCTGCTCTTTCTTTGGCACTGGCTGCAAACCAAAGAACACTTGGTTTGGGCAATGCTGGCTGGAGCTGGTGAGGCTGCTGGCTCAGGAGGAGCAGCCACTCCTGCAGATCTGCCCCAGTGACCAGTGCTGGGATGGATCTGCCCCTGCCTTTCCCAGTGCAAACTGGGAGTTGCTTGCCTGCAGCTGGTGAGGCCAAGGAAGAGGCTCAGCTGTCACTGCTTAGTGAGGAACTGAGAGCCCTGAGCTCAGCTCCAGCTCAGCTTCCCAAAGCCACAGAGATGCAGCCCATGAGGAAAGGGTGACACTGGTCCATGCTGGCAACACTGTTGGGCCTGCAGGTGCTGAAGGGAGATTGTCACCTCTGCCTTCAGATGTTGGGTGAGAGTTTCTCTCTGTCCTGCAGGAAAAGGCCTCTGGCTTCTGTAAAGGGATTAAAACCCAGCCAGCACACAGAGGTGTTGCTGAGGCAGCCCGGGGTTGAATCCTTCCCTCAAGCTGTGTCTGCAGGAAAACCTGCTCTTTACCACTCCTCTCTTTGCATCTTCACCTGTCACCCTGAGATGTCACTTGGTGCTGTCTCGGTCAGCCCATGACAAGTTCTGCCAGCGAGGAGGAAAAACCAGGCAGTGGTGGGGGCTGAGCTGGCTGTGTCTCCATTCCCGACGATGCAAAACTGCTGCTCTCTCCCCAGCTGGCAAGGCGCTGACTGTAGCCACTTGTTCCCAGCTGCACAAAAATAACTGGAGACAAAATCGTTATCACTCAGATGAGCCTTATCAGCTCCTCTGATGTCTGCGGCCGCCTCCGCCTTGCGAGCGCTGCCTGCCCCGCCGGGTGTGTGTCTAATGACCGGCCGGGGCTGTTCCAGGTGACCTGAGCAGAGCATCCCTGCGGCCGCAGGACCTGAGCAGAGCATCCCGAGGATGCGCCCGCAGCTCTCGCCTCGTTAGGCCACGCAATTCCAGCGCCGGAGGAACAGCTGGAGGGCACTGGGGTGTCTCCATAAGCCACACTGAGGCGGAGAGCGCCGGGGGGGCACGGGGAAGGGATGTCCGAGTGTTTTGGCTCCAAACCAGGTCACCTGGCGGAGCGGCTGCAGGTTTTATCCTCACTGTTCTCGTTCAGCCTGGCGGTGGCAGCAGCAGCGCTCGCATGGAGCCGAGCGCTCTGCTCCCACCTGCCAGTGTCACGCTCCTTTGGAAAGGTCCAAGGTGACCCGCTGGGCTCCGGCTCTGCGGGGAGGCTGACAGCACCAAGCTGAGGTTTGGGGTTCAGCAGCTGAGGCCATTCCCTCGGGATGGAGAGGTTGTTTGAGTGTTGGGATGGGGAGAGGAGCTGGGGGCCCTCTGAAGTTGCCACCCCTCTCTCCTGAGGAGCATGGCCACCCCCGTGCATGGTTGGACACATGTCCAGGAGGAGCTTGAGGTGACCCTGGCCAGGAGCACATCCGTGTGTGAGTGCCCTGGGCTACTCCACAGGCAGGAGGGGGCAGGTGTGGGAGGGGACATGGGGTGTCTGACCCAGCTTTGTACCCACCACAGTGATAAATGCATATCAGGGGTTCATCACCTCCAGGAGCAGCTCCAGCTCTCCATGTGGCTCCGTGTGGGGTGTGGGATAACCTGCTCAGGGCATGGCTGCCATTCCCGGTCAGCGGTGCTGTGCTGCTCCTTGCTCTCTCCCATGAGCTCATCCCTGGAGTGATGATTCAACACTCGCCTCTTTCCCTTCTGGCGGTGTCTTTAATAAGCCAGGAGTGACGGGGCCACCCCCCACCCTCCACAAGTGCTGGAGAAACAGAACCAACAGATGCTAAAATTAGGCACAGCTGTTTGCAGCGTTTTGTCCTCCCGATCACAGAGTCTGACACTGTCTGTGCTTATTCCTCATCTTGTCCAGACACTGAAAAGGTTTAAGATATCAAAGCTTGGAGTGGCTGTAAATTAACTCCTTCTGTCTAAGCTGAAGCTTGACTTAGTGATGGTAGATTTCTTGTGATTGCTTTCATTTGCCCTTATAATAATGGGAATTGCCAGGTAACAAGACAGAGCTCTCTCTCTGTGCACTGCTGATCTGCCCTGCTCAGGAGCTTCCCCACCAGAAACCAAGGGGAACATCTTCAGTCCTGCTGTCCTCAGCCTTTCTGTACCTGAGCCCTGTTCTGAGTACAGCTTGGACAGCCTGTGCAGCCCAGCTCAGTCTCTGCATGCCTATAGTTGTCCAGTCCAGCCCCACATCCTGCCCATGGTGATTCCAGCCCCACATCCTGGCCATGGTGACTCCAGCCCCACATCCTGGCCATGGGAATCTGCTCTTGCTTTGGTGAGGTGGAAGCTTTTCTGGGCATTTTTGCTGCGTGCAGGCTCTGTGTTCATGGTTTGGGTGTTGGGTGAGTGTCACCCCCATGGCTGCTCTGCCCTTCCCTGCCGGGTGTGTTTGGCCTGGCAGTGGCTGTAGGGATATCTTTGAGTGGTGATGGCTTCTCTGTCACCTGCCACCCCTTGGAAAAGCTCCATTCCCCTCCACTGGGGTGGCAGAGCAGGGGTTTGGCAGCACCAAAGGGGAGCTGTAGCACTCTGGAAAGGGCAGCAGGAAGAATTTCATGGCAGAGCAGAATTGCCTTTCACTGTCAAGCCCGGAGCAGTGTAAATGTCCCTCGTGACAGATCTGCGCTGATGGCAGCAGCACAGCTCTCAGGCTGGCTGTGGCGGGGTCTGCATGGGGTTGTGAGTCTGAGGGGTCTTTTCTGTCTCTGTGTCTGTCTCCTGCGGCAGGAGCGCCTGCTGAAGATTCCTCTTGCTCCGGTCATGCTTAAAATGATAATGTTGGTTTAAGATAGACACTTGTGATAAACTGGGGAACACGACACCCTTTGAAATCTTCAAAGCTCTCTCTCATCAAATGGGCTGGCTGGGAAGGCAGCGGCCAGAGCATTCCAGGGCGCTTGGATTGCCACGCTTCCGTGCTGACCTGCTCCTGAGGATGCTGTGGTTTGAAGGAGCTGCCCCTCTCACCCTCCTCCCCCTCCTGCAACAAGGTGCTGTCTGCTGCACTTGTGCAGCCTCCTGTGCACTCGCTGTGATCTCCCCAAAATGCCTTTTTTCACTCTTTCTGTGACAGACGCAAATGAAGAAGGGAATTGCTAACCAGGGAAGGCTGCTTTTCCCTGTGGAGGAGTAGGGATGGTGGGGAGGAGAGGGGGGAAGAGTGAAACATCTCAAGGAAAAGGACCATGTGCAGCTGCCAAGGGGTTGACGTCCCTTGACGATGTCTTTGCAGGGGTGGCTGTAGCAAACCTTTCATCCAGCACAGTGAATTTTTCCTGCATCAGGGAGGTTTCTCCCCGTGGTTTGGCTTTCTCCCAAGCATAGACAGAAATCTGTGTAGTGCTCTTAACCCCTGCAAGTTTCTGCTGACTCGAGCAGATTGGAGTTGTTTTCCCAGTGGGAGCATCTTGTTCAAAATCAGGAGGAAAAGTCGAACTTTTGAAACGTGTGGAGCAGGAAGCATCCTAGAGTTTGGGATTGGATATTTGGAAGTAGACTTGGCAAAATACCATGTTTTGATAGCTGAAATTTTAACATGGAGTTTAGGAAGGGTTTTTTGAACAAAGGATGGGGATTATCACTGTGGTGGATGAAGGGAAGCTGTTGTAAAAAACATTTGATTGCTGATTGCTGGTTCTTCTCTGGGGCTTAGAAATTGGTTTCAGGTCTCTTCTTGCCTTTGGCCTGGCCACAGAGCCACTGTGGTGGCTCTCTGAACATGCCAGTTTGTCACAGGATATTGAATTCTAAACCAGTGTTAATCTGATCTGTGTGTCTGTAAAGCATCTTGTGTTGGGTTTGATAAAATTAGGTTTTATTGTCTAACACAGTTTATTTCTCTTGGTCTGGTTGCGTGCTTTTATTGCCTGTTCTGCTGTCACCACGAGGCCATCGTGTGCCAGCATCTGCCTCACTTGCTCGGCTCTGGAAGCACCTTAAAATCAGCTCCTAACTGTTGGGAACATGGAAGGACTGTGAGGGTGCCAATGATATCAGTCTGGCACTGGTGCATTGAGCAGGTAAAGAAAGGACCTAAGAGGCAATTGAAGAGATTGATGGGCAGTAATGGGCATAATTGTAATTTTTGTCCTGTGTTTTTAATAAAGTGATTGACGACAGGCACAGCTGGAGCCCCCGTGCGGAGACCAAGAGATGCAGTTAAATTACAGAGGCTTCTTAACTTAATGAGGCCAGGTAATAAAACCGAGGCATAATGAGCAAGGTATAATAGTACTATTATGCTTAGAGTGCTCTCGCTGAGGGCTGAGCAGGCAGTGCCTGGGAGTGCTTGGGATGATCTCACTGCAGGAAGGGCTCTCCTCCCTGGGGAAAATGAGGGGTGGGAGACTTGGGAAGGATATTGGGAGATCCCACTGGGAGGAAGGGCTTTTCTCACTGAGGGAGGATGAGGAGTGGGAGACTTGGGAAGGATATTGGGTGGCCAAGGGATGTGTTTGCTCAGGACTGAATGAGCAAAAGGAGCACCAGACATGATCCCCCCATGGTTTTGGTTGTATTTATAAGCTTTGGGGCACCTCTTATTGCCCCAAGTATTCTATTCTATTCTATTCTATTCTATTCTATTCTATTCTATTCTATTCTATTCTATTCTATTCTATTCTATTCTATTCTATTCTATTCTATTCTATTCTATCCTATCCTATCCTATCCTATCCTATCCTATCCTATCCTATCCTATCCTATCCTATCCTATCCTATCCTATCCTATCCTATCCTATCCTATCCTATCCTATCCTATCCTATCCTATCCTATCCTATCCTATTCATTATTATATCTCCAGGTTTTATTCACTTCATGTAACCTTGGGGGAGTCCATGTGACTCTTGTTGCTGCACAGATGATGTTGGGTCAGATTTTGTGACCCAAATGGGTATTCAACAGCCTGGAGGGAGGGTGTGCAGGGAATTGGTGGATGGGCTCGGGGAGGTTGGCCAGGGCTGCAGCGGGCTTGTGTCACACCTTGGTTTGGAGCCTTGGCAGGGAGGCTGCAGCAGCTGGATTGGGACCTTTGTGGGGGTGGAGGTGGGAAGAGGATTAGTGTCTGCAGAGCAGTTGGGTGTCTGCTGCTGCTAAATGTGGTTAAACTTGAGCGACTTCTAATCTAATAATGAAAGGAAGAGAAATAAGTGTTCTCAGTGATGCATGCCCCTCACGGTAAGTACTAATTGAAAACAGATATTTACTTTAAAATGAAAATGTAATACGATAATGGTGGGTTGAGAATTTCGCACACGTAGGAGGGAGAGATGAACATGCACAGCCTCCCATCTGCTGTGCCCGGGCTCGGTGTGTCCCTGGGAGCAGGATCTCCCACACCACGGAGCTGCTGGGCCTGGGAGCCTGGACAAAGGGCTTGGGGCTTGTGCTGGAGCAGAGCTCAGCCTTACTCAGCTGAAATTAGCTGCATTGGGGGTGTCTTGGGCTGACCTTGGTCTGCAGAGGACCTTCCAAGCTGGGCTTCTGTCTTTCCTCCCACACCCTGCAGAGCTTTCCCAGCGAAATCTCCATGGGAAGGAGAAGTTGGCTGGCCTGGGGAAGCGTCACGAAGCGTCACCTCCCTTGTCACTGAGATGGAGGCAGTGGTGGTGACTCTCTTCCTGATGGTCTCTGCAGCATGAGACTCCCCTCACTGCTCTGAGCGGGCTGTCCTGACCATTGCCCTGGCTTGGTAGGTAGGACCTGGCTCATGCTGCCTTTTGGGGGGTGCTGGAGGAGCGCTGGGGACACCTTTGCTTCCTCAGGCTGATCTGAATGGGTGCTGATCCCTCGGGGAGACCCTCGGCTGTGAGTGCTGAGACTGCAGCACCTCTTGCTGTCTGTCTGCCCATACTCCCCTCCTGTCCCCTGAGCCAGTTTCAAACCAGCCATTGCTCCAGAGCCGGAGCCAGGATGCTTTGCAAGTGTTTGTAGCAAAGCTCAGTGCAGCGTGACTGGTGGCCATTAAAGGATCCTCCCCAACAAGAGCCCCCCCAGCGCTGGAATCTTCTGAGGGAAGTAGCCTGGTCCTAATCCCTTTGTGCAGAGTTCCTGCTTGTTTCTTCCTATGGGTGCATTTGTATAATTTGCATTCTGCACTCTGATCGTATGCATAGAATTCAAATTGAAATGGGGGCTTGAATACATTTGCATGCTAATGAGGCAGTGGCTTTATTTATTTATTTGGAGCCCTCTCGAGCAGGCAGCGTGTGCTGGGGAGCAGCTTGTGCAGCTCTTCCAGTGCCAGAGCTCTGTGGCAGCACGAGGACCCTCAGCTTTTGTCCCCTGGCCCCACTTGCCCCCTGGCCATAAGCAGGGGAGGCTGGTGGGCTCTGCTCCAGCTCAGCCCTTCTCAGCCTGTGTGCATATCAACAGTTTCAGCCCCCTTAACTACTGAGAGATGCCTCGTGAGGTCATGCTGGTGCTAACTGGGTGTGGGTGGAGACATTTCTGTGTTAGAGTTGGGCACAGCCAGCCTGAGCCCCGTGATGGTGACTGCAGAGCTCCCTGGGCAGAATGACCTAGCGTGTCCCCTTCTCTCCTTGGCTTTGGGGCGCTGCTCAGGGCGCTGGCCACAGCTCCCTGCATTCCTATCCCTTCTCTCCATCATCTCCATATTCCTGGTGTCCTTGGCAGCTGTCCCTGGGATGTTGCTGGGCTGTGCTGCCCCTCCATCCTGAGCTGCCAGGCCCAGCTTCCCTTGCTGCTGCCCTGCTCCTTCAGCAGGAGCCTCTCAGCCTCTCCAAAGCAACAGCGAGGAAGGTTTGGAAATGTTCACAATGAGAAACCAAGGGCTTCTCTCAGTTCCTTCTCTCAGTTCCTTCTCTCAGTTCCTTCTCTCAGTTCCTTCTCTCAGTTCCTTCTCTCAGTTCCTTCTCTCAGTTCCTTCCCTCAGTTCCCAAAACTCCGCACCATTCCTGGGGAGGAGAAGGACACTGAATCCCAGGGGCTTCACTGAATTGCAGCGGCGAGTCCCTGTGCTGTCCCTCGGTGCCCCAGCAGACACCCGCGGAGCACAGCTCTGTGCTCAGCCTTTCCATGCCAGCTCTCCCTCCCGGATGACTCCTGCTGCAGCTGAGTTCTTGCTGGCACAGGGAACACCGGCCAAGCCAGGGCTCCTGAAATGGCAGCAGGAATTGGGTCACATTGCGCTGCCCCAGGAGAGGGAGTTTCTCTCAGAGCAGTCTGGCTTCCAGTTATTATTTTACAGGGGATGTTAGAGGTTGATAAGGGAGCTGTTCTGACTGCCAGTGGGGCTTATTTGGGGTTTATTGTGTGCTCCAGTTTGTATTTTAATATAGTCAAAGGTGACTTACAACTTTAATATTAATTTTAAAACTGATTGCTCGAGTTGTTTTTTTATCTATGTTAAACCAGATTAATCTCAGCCTTCCTTGATCCTGTTGGTAGCTTTTCTCTCCCCGGCTGGAGCCACACGTGGTCTGTGTTGCACCAACAAAAGCTGAGGAGGAAGATGTTTTTGTGGTGATAAATAATTGTCACGGGGCTGCTTTTCTTCCAGAGAAATCTCGGCTCTACGAGCTCGACAATGGCATCAGTGGGAGCTCTTGCTTTTGTCCAAGGCTCTCCGCCTGAGCGTGCGGAGCAGGCTTTGCTGAACAACACCTGGCTTTGTGCTTCCCATAGAAACCTCCTCCTCGCTGTTGTGTCTCTCCCTGGTTTTCCAAGCTCTCCAGAATCCATCTCCTCCTGCGCCGCTTTGTGCCACTGGCATTACAATTCCTCGCACGCTCGCTCTGTTGCTCGCAGGATGTTTTGTGCCCGAGGTGACAATATTTGGTGGGTTGGGAGAGTGGCCTTGGGGCAGAGGGGTGTGTGGAGCTGCAGTTGGATCCTCGTCCTGCTTCTGGCTCCATGAGCACCCTTGGGCAAGGCTGGAGGGGCCAACAGCAGCCAGAGCTTGGTGATGTTCTGCCTCTGGGCGCCTAATTCTTGGTGTTTTGGGCATTTGCCTGATACTTTGAGTAAATGTCACACCTTTCAAGGTGGCCGCTTGGGTACCCAAAGTGAGGTGCTCTCGGCGAAATGCAACATTCAGCTGGGCTGTCCAAAGCAGAGGCAGTGCCTCTTTTCTAGGTAATCCCAGAATGGTTTGATTTGGGAGGCACCTTACAGCCCAGCCAGTTCCACCCCCTGCCATGGGCAGGGACACCTTCCACTGTCCCAGGCTGCTCCGAGCCCTGTCCAACCCGGCCTTGAACACTTCCAGAAATGGGGCATCCCAAATGATGTGGTTTAAGCGAATCCCTTTGACTTGATCATGGGACTTGATGATCTTGAAGACCTTTGCAACCTTAACGGTTCCCTGATTCTGTGACATCTCCAGGACACTCAGTGACCAGTTGTGCTCCTGTAGGTGCTCTGGTTGGTGCTGCCAGTCTGTGGAGCACTGGTTGAGCTTTGTAGTTGAAAGAAAAGGATCAGAGTCATGGCCCTGGACACCTGTGGTCATAAACCTTCATGCCCTGAGCATCGGCCAGGCCAGCCTGGAACCAGTGCAAACAGTGAAATCTCCCTAAATATTGAGTTTACAGTATTCCCTGTACTTCAGGGAATGATTGCTGGAATCAAATGCTCTGCAGCCAGCCTGTAGTTTTCTCCTGGTTTGTGTGTGGGAAAGCACTTCACTGATGGTCCGTGTTCTCCAAAATACCTCCCAAATGCTGCATGTAGCTGCTCTCCTGCCAGCCTTACAAAAAACTGCTTCTCAGAGCTTGTTATTCCATGCACAGTGCTGTAAATAAACATGCTGGACTGGTGGGCTGGAATTTGAATGAGCTGTGTGGATCTGACAGTGGCAGGTGGGGAGGAACTGAGGCACGGGAGGCTCATGTGACATCCATGAGAGTTGGTATCACAACCTGGCGGGAAAAAAAGGAGGATTTGTTCAGTAGAGCTGCCCCTGGTCTGTCTTCTCCACACGGTGCTTCAGCCTGAGGTGGGGAACCACCAGGTATTGGCTCAGGAGCCAAACGAGATAAGACAGTGATAAGACTGAAGAGCCACTAAAGGCAAGACTTGACTCCGTGCAAGCGAATGCCGAGCAGCAGCCACATAAATCCCATTTGTTTTACATTTCAGGGCTTAATGAGACAGAAATCGCATGGCAATTGTCACATGTGAAGGCAGAGATTGCCGGTTTGCATTTAACTAAAGCAAGCACCGTATGCAGCACCGCGGCTCGGCGGAGCCGGGATCCTCACTCCTGCTTCCATGGGGAGCGCTCCTGCAAACTGCTGCGGCCCTGGAGCTCAGCACCAATCCTGGCTGGAAATAACCCCCCTGACACCACACCACGTTGTCCTGGAGGTCCCCAGCCTTCTCCAAAATACTCAAACATCACATTCTTTGTGTAGAGAATACTTTGGGTTGGAAGGGTAACCAAGTCCGGGAACCGAAATTTTCATGATTTCACCAGGATGTGGGAATCGAAAACCTTCTTTTGGAACAATTTGTAGGAAGTTTAATAAGACAGGGCAGGTGTTGCAAACCCCAGGATCAGTCCAGGCTGGGGCTGAAAGGATGGAGAGCAGCCCTGCAAGAAGCCCTTGGGGAGCTGTGGGTGAGAGCTGGACATGCCCTGGCCCAGAGCCCTCCCTGGGCTGGGCTGAGCCCCCAGCGTGGGCAGCAGGGGAGGGGGGAATTCTGCCCCTCTGCCCCGCTCAGGGGACACCCCACCTGCAGAGCTGCCTCCAGCTCGGGGGGCCCAGCCCAGGAAGGACATGGAGCTGCTGGAGAGAGTCCAGAGGAGGCCATGGAGATGCTCCCAGGGCTGGAGCCCCTCTGCTCTGGAGCCAGGCTGGGAGAGCTGGGGGTGTTCACCTGGAGAGGAGGAGCTTTGGGGTGACCTCATTGTGGCCTTCCAGGACCTGAAGGGAGTTGACAAGAAAGATGGAGAGAGATTGTTAACAAGAGCCTGAAGTGACAGGACAGGGGAAAATGGCCTTAAGCTGAAGGAGGTAGGTTGAGATAGATTGGGAAGGAATTCTTCCCTGTCAGCGTGCTGAGGCCCTGGCACAGGTGCCCAGAGAAGCTGTGGCTGCCCCTGGATCCCTGGCAGTGTCCAGGGCCAGGCTGGACAGGGCTTGGAGCAGCCTGGGACAGTGGAAGTTGTCCCTGCCCATGGCAGGGGTGGAACTGGATGGGCTTAAAGGTCCTTTCCAACCCAAACCATCCCAGGATTGTGTGTCTCTTGCTCTCCAAGGGGTGGACACCCTTCTGGGAATCATCGCCAAGCTGTATTAACCATGAAGCTTTCCCCAGTTTGTCAGTGCAGACCTGTAGCTCTTTCAGATGAGTTGAACAATAGAAGGATATTAGTGCCAAAAATGCATTAACTCGGGTAACTTCCTTCATCTCTGCTAATTTGTGCCTTCGCTTTCCAGATAATGTTCATAAATTGCTAAAGCAGTATTTTAATATTAACATAAGCTGCAGTCTCTGTGACAACTGTTACAGAATGGGCTGTTTAGAGCTCTGAAATTGATTTTTTTTTTTGCCCTTGTCTCTCCGAACAGAAAAACTGAAGAGAAAATGCTATATTGGGTTAACTAAAAACAAGACCAAAAATATTTTTTTCAGGTCAAATAAAACATTTCATTTGATACGATATGTTCTTTGTTCAGACTTTAAAAACCTTTTCTTGAAGTAAATTAACTTCAGAGATGTCTTGGAGGGAAAAAAAATCTAAATGTTTCCTGTAGAGGAGAAAATGTCTATATAAACCACTTTCATTTTTGACACCCACTCCTCCCCTTTCAGGCCGAATGGGTTTGACGGGAGTTCATGAATAGCTTTGCTTGACCCACATCTGTGTTGGAATTATTGTGCCGAAGATGCAGGGGGAAGAGTTAATGACTCATTTTTTAATGGGTATCTCGGTAGGTGAGAGAAGGACCGAAATTATCCATTTGAAGGAATAATAGGACCCTGGTTAGATGACTAAATCCTGCTTTTAATCATCCTGGGGGCGGTGAAGAGGGGGAATTGGGGGTTGGATCATCCTCATTAGATAAGTTGGGGGTGAACAGTATTTTATAGCTGGCCTAGAGCTTTGGGAGGGTTAGGCTGGATTTTGGGAAAAGGCTCTTCCCCCAGAGGGTGCTCAGGCACTGAACAGGGAATGGGCACAGCCTGAGGCTGCCAGAGCTCCAGGAGCATTTGGACAACTCAGGGATGCACGGGGTGGGGTTGTTGGGGCAGGAATTGGCCTGGGTGGTCCTGGTGGGTCCCTCCCAAGAGAGGGAACCAAACCCAGCTGAAATCCCTGGCGTTGAACCCAAGACTCATGTGGTCCTTCCTCATCGCGATGGGCTCCGTGAGGGTGCGATTGGTGCCGTGCTGGGTTCCCAAATCCCAAATCCCTGCTCTCCACTGGGTTTCACCATCGCTTCCTCCAAAGTGTGAAGTGCGTCCCGGTGACTCCTCACCAGGGTACCTGAGACCTTCTCAGACTCTCCCAACTCCTCTGTTGTAAAGCACTTGGAGAAAATCCTGCTGGGATTTGCTGCCTGTTGCTGTGGTGTCTTCAATGTGAAGTGAGCAAAGGCTTGGTTGGGAAATAATTCGAGCAGGATCTCTGTAGTGGTCCAGGACTTCTGCTGAGCAAGTGCTGTTTTTCTGAGCACAACCATTTGGATGCATCTCCTCCAAGTTTGCACGTGGAGCGCTGGGAAGGCTGCGATCTGTTTTAGTGCAGTAATTGAGCAATCGCATTGTTCTGGACATAGCAACTAATGATTTTTTTCTGTATGATAATGCATCTTCATTACTCTGGGGAAATCATTTGCTCCTGTGAAGACAGGCCTCACATTCCTGGGTTAAGGGGGAAGAGACTAATGGCTTAATTAAAAGGTTGGAGAGAAAAATCTGTCTTAACCCTTTTTTTGTGCATTTGAAGCGTGCTGCGGGTAGGGAGGTGCACAGGAAGGCAGACACAGCCTTCACCTCAGGGAGGGTTTGGGACCGGTCCATCAAGCCTGGGACACAAATTCCAGGTGTTCATCCATCACCTGTGTCTCCCACAAGCCATCTGCCCCCTGGAACAGGCCAGCGAGGGCCTGAGCCGCCTTCGTTCGCGGCCAGCACTGAGATTTATTCCGTGCGAAAGGGGAGCGTTATTTAAATCTGCACATTTTGCAGGATGTGAGAGCAGCTCCCCGTAATCTACAGCCCTCGTGTCCACTGGGAACGCTCCATTAGCATCTTTCATTCGTGAAGTTGGATGCTTTGCAGCTCCTTTTAGCGGTGATAATCCAGCAAAGGCCCTGTGTTGTTCGCACTGCAATATTTATGGAGCCAGCCTTCCTTTGAATTTCCATGCTGGCTTTGGCCAAAGGCAGAGATAGAACACAAACAGTGGCTTTAGTAGCACAGTAGTCCAGGCTTTTCCCTTGCTGGGATGCAGGGCTTTCCAGAGGTCTGTTTGGAGCTGATTTGGGATCCTTTTGGGACAGGAATTGGAAGGGCTGAGTGTGTCTGACAGCGATTGTGCTCTCCCAGCCTGGATCCCAAGGGAAAAAGTGGTGCAAAGCACTTTCCTGGAGACAGGTGAACGACTTTAAGCAGAGGCAACAGGAGCAGTAGGTGAACTGATGGGCATTTGAGGGTGAAGGGGACCTGTATTCTTCCCTCCAAGCCTTTGAACAGAGGAGGGGCAGCGCAAGGCATCTCTTTGTGTATCCCAGAATCGTCAAGGTTGGAAGAGACCTTCACGATCACCTAATCCAACCACCACCCCAGCACCGCCATCATCAACCCTAACCCGTGCTCCCAAGGGCTACATCCAGAACATTTCCAGAGATGGTGACTTCACCTCCCTGGGCAGCTTCCTCCAACCCCCGGTGAGAAAAGGCACCCTGCAAATGAGCAGTGCTCTCCCTTTGGCTGTTTTGGGTGAGCCCTTCTCAGGTGGCTCACACCTCTGAATGGTTCCACGTTGGGGCGTGGATGCCAGCAGTTTCCTCATCCATGAGGTCAGATGGAGCCTGTGGTCAGGTCCCATGGAACTGGACTTCCCGTGTGTGTTCTCATGGCTGCTGCACGTGGTCCTTTTCCCTTTCCTTTTCCCTTTCCTTTTCCCATTCCTTTTCCTTTTCTCTTTCCCTACTCTGCCTGCAGTACCTCTCTCCCTCTCCCAAACTGGAGCCCTCCCTGTGCCAGGGAGAGAGCAGGGGGAGCCCCACGGTGCTCCTGGCATTGGTGCTTTGGCTCATTTGGGTGCCCGAGTTGGCACGGGAGGAGCAGAGCCCCCGCCACGCACGCGCCTCTCTGCAGCTCCGATCCCCCAGCTCCTCTCTCTTCATTTGACACAATTAAATATTAAAGCCAGTAAACACTTTAGTTCGTCTGCACAGCACTGTCTGCCCAATTATCCTCCTGCAGGGCTGTCAGACTCTGCCAGTTGCTTCCCTGGGTGCTGGCAGCCTTTAGCCTCCATGCCAGCATCGCTCCGAGGAAAACTCTGCTCTCCAAACCTCCCTTCCACCTCTCTCTGCAGCTCCTCATGCCTTGGGGTTACCTCAGATATCCCAAGGCAGTAATGGTCTGCCTGAGTCTTTTCAAAGGGCCAGAAGGAGCTGTTTGTTCTTCTAAAGCTGTTTTGCAGGTATTGACAGGGGAATAAAGGGGGAGTTTAGGCGATGGCTGCTTAGAAACCTGTGAGTGAAGGGCAGAGCTGTTGTTGTCTGTGAAGTGCAGAACAGGTTCCTCATCCCCTGGAGCTGCAGGACAGTGCGTCTCGACTTTGTGGGGGTCTGCAGCACCCCAGAAATCCCTGCTGCCTCCCCGAGGCACTGTGTGTGGCTGACGGTGAGATTTTACCGCTTCCAAAGTATTGGAGTTAAGGCTTTATCTTCTCCCCATCAGAATGGTGGTGTGGAGTCTCTCCTCAGCCCCTGCCCCAATACTGAGGGTTCCCTTCTGGCAGCTTAAACTCCTTTTTGTATTTTTATGCAGCCAATGAGGTCTTACTGACAAGTGAAGGGAAATTGCTGCAGCTCTCCCAGCCTCAGTCAAGCAGAGCTGGTTTGGGAGGTTTTTGTTGCTGTTGTGTTCTTGCCTTTCAGGGCCTTGACATTCAGTGGAGTCCATTTCCAAGAGGGATGGGACAGCAGGATTTTACTGTGGTTTCAAAAGACATTTTAAGTGCTTGAACTGCTGCCATCCCTGAATTACGTGCCTGAATCTGGCCTTGACTGTGCAGGTTGAATTTCTTGCTCTGATTTTCAAGGCAGTCGGCATTAGCAGCTTGTCCTCTGCCAGACAGATCGCTGGGAGCAGCTAATGGGGTTTCTCTTTTCATTCTCTCAGCAGTGATGTGCATTCCCAGACCTTGGCACCTGAGCTGGTCACTGGGAATACCAACAGATATCGTGAGGAGTCTCTGACCTGCTCCTGGGCTGAGAAAATTAGCGTATGCACAGTTTTGCCCCAGCGCAAAATTCAGATTGAAATTTTTCCTGGTCTCCATTAAAAGTTATTACCCACTGGGATTGCTATTGACCAGGCTCCCTCGCCAGTCTGTATTTCCTTCCTGGATCAATAATCTGGGTATTGATTTCGAAATAAGTTGGTATCTTGGAAGTACAGCGATGCTGGCTCCAGGCAGCTCGGGCTCTGCTGCTCGGGGAGATCCCCACTGCAGCTTTCCAGGTTTTATCTGTGGGCAGCCACTTCCACAGGCAGCAGCAGGATTTGGTGTCCGTACCTCAAACCCACCTCTCCCTCCAGAGATGGGGCTTCAGCGGATGAGAACGGCTGGATTTATTGTCTCAGAGGTGAAGGACTCCTGTCCTGTGGTGTGATCCCAGCTCTGCATGGCCCCAGCTCCCAGGGCTGTGGCTCTCCCTCCTTCCTTCAGGATGGCTCCCAGCCCTCCATGGTCAGAGGGTGCTGGGGACGACCTGCAGGGACAGGGATGAAAAACTGCTCCTTCAGTCTTCCATAAATCTTCATGGCATGTTACAGCTCCCCAGGGGGAGGCTTTTGGAAACCTGAGAGCTCAGTGCCACCTTCTTCTGAGTCTTTCTCTAATGCTCCTGTGCCTGGAGCCATCCTTGGCTATTTCCTTTTCCCCCCCAAAGTCTTGCAGGGCAGAAGCTGGTCCTCTCCATGGAGCTGTCCTCAGCTGCCTCTGGTTTTTGGATCTGTTGAATTGCCCAGCAGCCCCTTTGCACACTTTGTCCCCCAGCCCAAGGAGACCTCCTGGAACTCCAGTTAATAACGCACAAACCTCTCCAGGCTCGATGAACTCATCCCTGTGATGGCTTTTGTCCTGCGTGAGGTGTTTCATAAGAAGCTTTGCTATTCTGTACCACACCAGATCCTGCAGGCTTAGCTGGCTTAGGAGCAGCTGAGGCACCAGGCAGGATCCCTTCTGAAATCTGTGGGGAGTAATGAACCACAGATGACTCTGTTTTCTGAATCGATGCGGAGCTGCTGTTTCTAGAAAGCTGCCAAGCACACAAGTGTGAGGTTAGCGATGGAAAAGCGCTTCTGTGGTGAAGCTGGGAAAGCTGTTGGTACTGTCAAATGTCTCTGCTTTCCACCCAAGAGGCTTCTGTATTTCTGTCTTGAGAAGTGTCTGTTCCTGTTCTCTCCCTTGTTTCTTCCAGATCCTGGGAGGTTTAGTGCAGTTCACGCTTGCAGAGCACTTGGGTAAAGCATTCTTGAGAAGTGCAAAATATTTATTAGTATTTGCATAGCAGCCCCTGACCTGCTGTGAAGAAGCAGCCCTTCAGCTCTTCTGAGTAAATATACCTTCATTAAATAAAACTCTGCCTGCACTGCACCGCACCGCTCTGTCTCACCTTCATCTGCTTTTTCATGTGTAAAAAGTCTTAGGAGTATTTGACTTTAATGAATTTTGAGCATGCAAAGTGCCTGCGTGGCCCAACAGTGCAGCGTTTGACCCTGGTGACAGGAATGAACAGCATCCAGGAGGCTGCTGAGGAATCATTTCCTTAAGGAGTACCTGGGCAGCCAGTTTGGATGTTGCCTTTTGGCTGCAGATCTGCAGAAATGCAGGTTTTGGGGGTGCAGGGGTGGTTTCCAGCTCGGTTTACTGGGAAGGTGCATGGATTGGGGCTGAGCAGGGCTCCTTGTGCTGCTCCTGGGGCATCGCACCCACCCTTCAAACCTCCTTTAGCGCTGCTGCTGCAAAGCTGCCGGCATTGCAAATGGGATGCCAAGGCTTTAGATGCTCTCGGTGGCCCATAAAATCTTCTTGAGCTTTACATGACGTTAAAGCTTGAAGAGGCACTATTTAAAGCAGAGTGTTTTCACAAGTGCTTGAGGTTGGCTTAATGCTGCTCTTGTTGCAGTTAAGCCCAGTTCAAACAAACTTCCTTCAGCACAGAGCACACTCTGGAAATATTCCCCTCTCCCCCACCCCCCAGAGGAAGGCAGGCAGATATTTGTATTAGAAGAGTCACTCTACAATTCAGAGGCTCCAGCCATTTCCAGGCTGACTGGAAATGGGGAGGACAGAAGGCACTGGCCATGATCCGCCAGCTTTCCAGCCTTGGCAGAAATGGTAAATCAGCTGCCAGGTAATACTGGGTGCTAAGGGGGTATTTCTGCTTTATAATTCATTGAGCAGCTTACAGGTTCAGGTGGGAAGCTGCTTTCTCTTCAGCGTCTTTCCTAAAAAAAAAAGTTGCACAGCTCAACAGATTTCCTTGATAAATTCCTGATGTGTATCTTCATCCTTCCCTCGTGTCAGCTGACAAATGACTGTTTTGTCTAGCATTCCTTATTGAGTTATTTGTTTTTAATACAATGCAGAGAGCAAAGAGCCCAGGCAGCACAAGCCTCGTGCTGGTAGCTTTGGGGGCTCATTTTTCATTTGGGAAATGAGGTGCTTTTTTTTTTTTTTTTTGTGGCTCCTAATTTTCATTCAAGGTTTTGTTGCAGATTATAAAATACAATTTTCAGAGGAGAAGTCCACTTGTTTCCCTCAACAGCCACCCTCGGTCCCCACTGCCACGCTTTGGGACACTGACTGTGCACCTGCTTGTCTTTGCTTCCCACTGTTCCAGTGTTTTATGTGAGAGCCAGACTGGGAGTGTGCTCCTAGCTGTTGTACTTGGAGAGCCTTGTGGAGCTTCCCCAAACCCCAGGAATATGTGAGGGATAGAGAATAAACACCAGATGCTGCAGTGCCACTGAATAAAGCTGAAAAAGCATAATCCACCCATATGTGCCAGATTCATCCCATCTATGCTTTGTTCCCCAGGCAGCCTGTTGGTCTTAGAGAATCCTAAAATCCCAGACTGGTTTGGATTGGAAAGGACCTCAAAGCTCATCTCATTCCTGTCCTGGGCAGAGGCACCTTCCAGTAGCCCAGGTTGTTCCAAGTCCTGGGGGCTCTGCAGCAAGTTCTTGGTGCTGGGAAGGATTTATGCTCCTGCTGGCTTTCCCCTTAATCTGCCAGAGATGGGATTTGCCAAAATACTTGAGCTGAAGTTCAGCTGGCTTGCAATGGGATTAGAGCTCCTGAAGAGGCGAGGAGCTTCAAACGTGGGTGTTCCTGTCACCTCTGTCCTGGAGCTGTCAGGCTGGGGGGCTGCTGGGGGAGTTTGGGTCTGGGTCTGTTTCCTTTTTGGTGCTTGGCGTCCGAGTGTCTTTGATACTGAAGCCCCTTTAACACAAGAGCACTTTGTTTTCCTGCATGGAGCACAAGCCACCGTCATCATCTGCCACAACTCCCACCAGTTTACGACAGGTGAAGGAGAATTAAACACCAGGAGGATTATAAGCAGGCAAAATGTAATTACTTATGGAGAAATCTACTAGGATTCTGCCGAATATCCTGTCTTATAAGGACTTTTGGGGCTTCTTAGCTGTCTGGAAGCTTTGGGATCTGCTAAGACTGTGCTTAGAGAAAAGTAGCCTTAAGTCTGCAGCATTGTGGGGGAAAAGGTTGCTGGGCTGGAGGTGATGTTGGGAACATTCTGGATTTGGGGATGAAGTTCAGACCCCACGTTTGGGGCAGTGTGAGCGGCTGTGGTGCAGCCTTTGGGGGGTTCGTGCACCAGGGAAATGCTGCCAAGGTGAGGGGTGCGTGTGGCCTGCCCAACTCTAAGCCAGTCTGGGGGTGTGGGTCTGACCCACCGCAGGATTGACCAGTTCCTGGGCTGAGGAAGAGTTGGGCTGTGCCTTTTTGTGTGGCTGGTGGCCACAATGCAGGCTCTGGTGGCCACAATGCAGGGGTCCAGAACAGAGGTGCAAAGCAGGATCAGCCATTCTTGACAGAGAAAGCCCCAAAAGTGCCTTTTCCACTCGTAACCAACTGTGGGAGAGGTGAGAGAAGAACCAAACTGTGGTAGACCAATTTTCTCCAAGGTCATCCTCCCCAGGTGCCTCCTTCACCATCCAGTGGCCTTCCAGGACCTCGCCATGCGTTCTGCCTGGTTGTGGATCGTGTTGGGTTTCTGTCCCCTCCCGCTGGAGCGACTCTCCCTCCCCCCTGTCCCAGCACCATATGTCATTAAAATGCTCAGACATGTGGAAAGGGCCTTGACAGAGATGCAAGGAGACAGGGGAGACGCGGCCGAGCAGAGAGTTTGTCAGATGGAATGATTCTGACATTAGCGACGGTAACCCGGGGAGAAAGATCCAGCCATGGGAGGGGGAGCGGGCGGGGGACCTGGAGTGACAGGACACGAGGAGAGGCAGGGAAAACCGGAGCAATTTCCAGCTGCAAATGGAGTGGAAAGCAGTGGTGGGGTTGGAGGACTTGAGCATTGTCTTCGTTGCAGTGCAGGGCAGTCGGTGACCCTGCCTTGCCATCAGTTCGCGCGTATTTAGGGCTGAGACCAACAGCAGAATGCTTTTCCCCTTCCTCCACCCTTTGCCATTCCAGGAGCTACTTTGGGAGACTTTTCTCCCTGAGTGTCCTCCCACAAGCCTGTGAGAAAGCTGTTAGCCTGTTCCAGCCTCCACCTGCGCCAGGTGAAGGTGGAAAAAGAACCCTGGGAGCATCTGGGGGGTGGAGAAAGGTGAGTCTGGTGTGTGCCCACTGCAGTGGGAGGCTGCAGGATTCCTTCTACTTCCTGCTGTTTGCATGGAACCTCCCTAAAAACCCAAGGCAGCGCTGTTTTGCTGGTTGTTTATCATGTTTTGAAGGTATTTTTTCCCTGCAGAGAACACCTCTGAAATTGCTTTGTGATCCTGTAAAGAAAACAAATGAAAGGAAGCCTTCCCTGCTCCCATTGATGGGAGGAATCCAAGCATCCATGTAGGTGGCAAGCGTGGATGTACGGCCCTGGGTATTTGATATTCAGGGCAGGAGGCTGATGGGGAAAACCCAGCAAAGTATTCCTTGTATCGTTAGTGCAAATATGCCTGTGGTTCAGCAAAATCAAACAAATGAAACACTTGGAGCTGGAAGGCGAGACAAAAAGCAATTCCCAAACTCCGTGCAACCTGCAACAAAAACATAGCTCCTGTTGTTTGAAGAGCCTGGGCTGGAGAGCGCTGGGAGGAGTCCCATCTGCGGCGGGCAGGGAACAAAGGAGCCGGCTCCAGGTAATGCGAGTTGTTAGCGAGGCAGGGAACACAATTCCACTGGAGGGAACGCTCCTGCACAGCCCTCCTCGCCATGCCCATGCTGTGAGCTTGGGAGAAGGCTATTTTTATTTATTTAGGAACAGCTGGAGGCCAGGAGTCTCCAGCCAGTAAGGGCAAGTTCCAGCTGTGCCTCCGAGCCCAGTGTGGAGGCACTGGGAGGCTGCTCATCCTTTTAAAATTACCCACTTGGAGAACACTCTCTGTCCTCTCAGGTGGCTGAATTACAGCATGGCTGAAGATGGGGCATTCCCACTGCTTCCCAAATGGTGCAGCAGTCTCCTGCCTTTGTCTTCCCTGGTTTTTTCTGTGTTCCCTGAGGGATGTGATGATCTGCCTTTAGGTGTGAGGACAGATGTTTGCTCCTGGGCAGGTGCTGCTTTCAGAGAAGCTGGGCAGAGATGGATTATATGGTTTCCTCTGGGACCTGGACATAGAATCATGGAATATCCTGAGTGGGAAGGGACCCACAGGGATCACGGAGTCCAACCCCTGGCCCTGCACAGACATCCCAACAATCCCACCCTGGGAGCTCTGGCAGCCTTGGGGCTGTGCCCATTTCCTGAGGAGCCTGTTCCAACTTACGCTTACCAGAACTTTCTGTTCTCCCTGATTTCTGGCCTGCTGGCTGATTTCTGGTTGCATTTCTCCTCTCCCCAGCCTTCCAGCACAGCAGTGTCTCCTTCCGTGAGTCTCTCCCCAGACAGGCTGTTGTTTCTCTCCAAGTGGCCTATCTAGAACAAACTTTGTACTCCTAAGTGCCAAGGGAAGCGTTCTTGGGGGAGACGAGCTCAATTTGTTTAACACTGTAATTCACTGTTAGAAATCTCTCTCTTTTGTCACAGACAGAGTCACTAGATGCGTCAGCCTTTGATCTCAGCAGCTGATCTTCTGCGTAGAAGAAATCTCAGTAACACTTTAAATTATGTGTCTGAGATACCCATTACCAACGTGTTGCGCTCAGATTTAGGGAGACTGTTGAGTAGTAGATAAATAGTACATGAGGCGCCTTTTAAAATACTTTTATTATACTAGTATTTTTCTCCACGCGATGCTCTTTAAGAGCTGGGAAACTGCATTTCCTCTCCTGCCATTTTAAAAAATGCTCCACAAGCCTGGGTTTATGGTACTCTGCCTAATTTGATAGATGTTGATAAATGGCATGTCTTATAACGAGTGGCTTTGGGGCTAAGTGTGCTTCGTGGTTGGATTTGAGTTTGCTTCTTGCTCTGCAATTAATTCCTTAGGTGACCTTGAGCATATTGCTTCAAAGCTGTCTCATTTTACTGTCTTATCTCCAAATGAAGTCCCTCCGTTTGGAGAGGGAAGCCTAAATGAAATCTCTGCTGGCAGCTGGGAGCTCACCTGGTTGTGTGCAGCGGGTTGCAGACCGCGGTTGCATTTCACCCTCCGGTGACACGTTGCGCTCTGTTGTGTTACACTGGAGTTAAATCCAGCATTTTGCTCTCATCTGTCAGGCTTCTGCACTAAGGAGATTCACCTTGTTGCTTTTACACAGCTTCAGGTCCCTCTGCTTCACTTAATGGGATTGTCTGTCCAGGAGACAGCTTGGGGAAAATTTAAAGATGTGCTTTCAGCCTCCTGTGTTCTCGCTGTTGCCTGCCTGGGAAAATCTGCCGGAGCAAATCTCACAGGGTGCACGTGGAGTGCTCAGGAACACGCACGGAGACTTTGAAATTTCCTCTGCAAGAGTCCACCCAAGTGCCAGCTGCATCTTAAGCTCAAGCTTTAGGCTGAGGGGTTTGAGCTCCTCCGCTTTGTGTGCGTAAGTGGAAATGAGGTGGCCCACCAAGATTATGGACTCAGGGAATCACTCAGCATTATGGAGTAATAAAGCTGTTTGAGGTATTAAACGAGGAGCCCTGGAGCTGGGAGAGGCTGTGGCCAACTTGGCAAAGGCTCAGCATTCCAGCTGAGGAAGGGAGGGTTTAGATTAGATGTAAGGAAGGAATCCTTTACTCTGTAAGGGTGGTAAGGCCCTGGCACAGGTGCCCAGAGAGGCTGTGGATTCCTCATCCCTGGAAGTGTCCAAGGCCAGGCTGGATGGGGCTTGGAGCAACCTGGGATAGTGCAAGGTGTCCCTGCCCATGGCAGGGCGATTGAACTGGATAGGCTTTAATGTCCCTTCCATTTGGGTGTTCTGTGAATCTGTGAACTCAGAGCTGTTTGAGGACTTTGGTTTTGGGGGCAGCTCCCTCTCCCCTGTGCCCCTGACTTGGAGCTTTAGGGTCTGGTTCCCACCCAGGATCTGAGACACAAAGCGCAGCAGCCAATGCTGTGAAACAGCTGCTGCTCCCGAGGCCCTTCCGTCTGCATGCACATCTCCACCACCCACCCTTCCCCATGGTGGAACCCATTTAATGGCCACAGCAGCAAAAGGGACTGGGCTCCACTCCTTGACAAATCTGATGGTGTGACAAGAGAACGGCAGCATTTTCCACAGCTAAAAGCCAGGAGCTGTTGCTAGCACCATAATTTCCAAGCTGGTGTGCTCTTTTGAAATCCTGTGAATGGGATTGGAAGTGTCAAATTTGGAGCTTTTAGCTGCTTGACCTTCAGCTTTGATTTTTGAACAGGCTGTGCTCGCGTTCTGTTAGTGGCTAGCTGCAAAGGAGAGGGATTCAAGGCAGCATTGCCTGCACCACAGATCCCTCCCAAATGGATTTCAGGTCCCAGTGATGTCAGCTGCTGTTGTTTCACAGGTGCTAAAGGCATCTCTGAGCAGATGGACTTCAGTACAATGAGGCAAATTTCTAAAGGAAGGTTGTTTTGTTAAATACAAACGTGTGCTCCAAGGTGGTGTATTTTTGATCAGAAGAAGGGTCGGCACTTCTGGAGGCACAGACATGGAAAAAGGGATAAAAAGATTGTCCTCAGGTGGGCGATAGGAGCAAAGACACATTGATTGCTGGAGGCGGTGAGGGCTGGTTCCCACCCACCTGGCCTGGGGCCTGTGCTTTTCCATCTTTGCCTCGTGGATGGAGCTTTCCCATTTGCAGCACGAGCACAGCAAAGCCTGTTTCCCTTTGAAGTGCTCCAAGAGCTTCAGGAAGGAAGAAAACCTCACAGTAGGTGCAAGAATCTCTTCCAGTGGATCATTATTTGGTGTGTCTGAAAATACTTCAAGGGGGGATGCAAAGCAGCGCTGGTTATGGGGCACACTGGGCGTACCTTTGGGCAGAACACCCGTGAGCAGGGCTGCTCTTCAAAGTTCATTATGGACTTATTGCTATTCCAGGCAGCTGGCCCTGGGAATGGCTGCTGGGGCTGGGGATGGATCCGAGACACTGAACTTTTTCGGAGCAGCTGCTGTAGTGTGACAAGAAGTGCTGCACAGCGCAGGTTAGCAGAGGTCCCTGCGAGGCTTCGTAATGAAACACAGAACCTTTCACCCTTAGCCAAAGCTTCTGTAAATTGCAAACGGGGATTAAACTGGGAGCAGGAGCTCAGAGCCCTGCTCCTCGTGGTGCAAGACACATGGGGAATTTTGCTCCAGCTGAATTGAAAAATCCGCGGCTAAGAAAGCAAGTGTTACGGGCCGAGGGGGCAAGTGTAATGAAACCAAGTGTGACCTTGTTCCCCAGATTAAATCCAGAGCATTTGGTGTGCAGAGAACTCCCCGGCCACGGGTAGTCCTTTATTCTTGTTAAATAAAGCAGTCATGCTGTATCTGGAAGAATTGCAGAGATGGAGTCCCTGGGAGGGGGAGCACGGGGGGGAGGAGATCAAAACGGGTTTGTCAGTGCAAACCTCGCACCGAGCACGGAGAAGAGACAGGGAGAAGCAGATCACACGGGGAGAATGAGACTGAGCCACAGCCAAGGTGTCAGAGCAGGTTTGTCGCTGCCAGAGCCAACTGGAAGTGAAAGCATCACGGGGAACCAGAGGCAGATCGAGCCTGTCAGGGAGGTTTAGCTCATCTGAGGGCTGAGGACACTCCCAGCCCCACTGGATTGGACAGGAGAGCAGGGACAGGCAGGTGCCCCTGGATGCTGGAGGTGGTGGAGGTGCCCAGTGAAGTGCCCACCCTGGGAGGAGCTGCTGCAGGTGACCAAGGGGACAGTGAGTGGCTGTGCCACCCACAGAGCCTGAGAGGCTGTTGTGGGAGTTCCCAAGGAGCGCTCGAAAATAAATCTTGTCTTGAGCCCCGCAGGAGTTGAGGGCAGATTGGTGGCACGTAAGGGAGTGGTGGCACTCTCCAGATGGAGCTGGGGTGGCAGAGGGGCAGTGCTGTGCCCCACCACAGGGTTTGCCTTACCCCCTGCTTCCACTTGCCTGCAAATTCCCTCTTAATATTCCTCCCAGCTCCTTTCCCTGTGACAGCCAGGGGATGCTGCTGTGCTTTATTGCCACCACATTAATGAAAAGGCCATTGTAGCTGAGGCTCCTTTGGTGACTTGGAGATGGATTTCCTCTTAGGGCGAGTAAAATGAGCCATCCTCAGCCCGCGTGGAGATAAGGAATGGTGAAGGATGGTTGGGACTGGAGCATATTTTGCTGGGTGGAGGCCATTCTTTTGCCTGACGAGTTGTTTAAAATCCTGCAGATGGTCCCTTCCTGTCAGGCAGAGCTATGGATGGGGCAGGTGGGGCTTCTTGAGAGTCACTGAATCATTGAGTCATTGGAAGGGACCTTAAAGCTCATCCCATTCCACCCCTGCCATGGGTGGAAACCACCCACTGTCCCAGGGTGCTCCAAGCCCTGTCCAGCCTGGCCTTGAACACTCCCAGAGATCCAGGGGCAGCCACAGCTTCCCTGGGCACCTGTGCCAGGGCCTGACCACCCTCACAGGGAACAATTCCTTCCCAATATCCCACCTAGCCCTGCCCTCTGGCAGTTGGAAGCCATTCCTTCTTGTTCTTGCACTCCATTCCTCATCCCCAGTCCCTCTCCAGCTCTCCTGGAGCCCTTTAGGCTCTGGAGGAGGCTCTGAGGCCTCCATGGAGCCGTCTCCAGGACACTGAGGACGTCACTAAACCTGGATTTCAGTGCTGCAGCAGCTTTCTGAGCAGAGCTTGTGGCAGGTTTTCCTCTGGCATTTCCAATGTGCATTTCTTGTCCCCTGGCTCTTCCAACATGTGCCTGAAGTGTCTCAGACCACTGAGCTCATAATGCTCGGTGGGGATCTCCAGGTGAGGCTTTGCAGGGAAGCAAAAAAGAAAGGGATGGTTCCTGTGAGCAGCACCACAACCTTCCTGCCCTGTGATCCCACGGGGAGCAGCTCCCAGAGCTGCAGGGCAATGTGCTGAGGCTCAGGGAGGGGCAGTCCAGGGAGACTTTGGATAATTACGCTGAGGTTTCAGTATAAGGTGGCAGATTGTCCGGAGAAGCTGTGGCTGCCCCTGGATCCCTGGCCGTGCTGAAGGCCAGGCTGGACAGGGCTTGGAGCAGCCTGGGACAGTGGGAGGTGTCCCTGCCTATGGATGAGCTTTGAGGTCCCTCCCAAGCCAAATCATTCTATGATTCTCTTGTAGTTTGCGATCACAGAGCACACAGATACAGGGCAGAGATTGGAATTACTCAGAGTGGTGCTGAGTCCACCAGAGTTTGGCCTTCCTACTGAATTTGATGCATCTTGTTCATTTTTGCACATTCCTACTGCAGAAAAGCTGGGTTTAAAAAATAAGGAGGGGGAAAGTTTCCTATCTGCTTTAAATTAAAATAAATCCAGAGCAGAGAAGGCCTTTTGTAAGGTCTGCTGAGTTAATGGATTCATAATGACTTTTAAAGCTTCACTTGGGTAAGAAATACTGTTCATTTCATAATTGCATATAAATATACTTTCTCATAATCCAGGACAGCATAGCAAAAGGAAATCTACTGGCTTAATTATAAATCTTTTTATTAGCTAGAACCCCGCTGGAATAAAAAAAGCACCACATATTGTTTTTATCTAGGAGGAAAAGCATGGGGAAAGGAGGGAGGGGGATGTCTTGGGAATGAGTTATGAGGAATTAAACTGGAAAGAAAACAACTGTGAGTGCTGGGGACTGTGGGGCAGCAGTGAAGGTACCGATGGCTTCTGTGAGCACTTTTCCAATGAATCCGTGGGCACAGAGCATCCCCAGGCCAGGCTCCCCGGGAGCCTGGAGCCATCACAGCAGATCAATTCTATATCCAGTCAGTGGCTTTTCCAACATGTATTTTTCTATCTCTTTGACCTGCCGTGACCCAAGCTGAAGCAGATTTGTCTCTCCTTAGCTCCTGTCCACCTTGCTGGCACAGGCAGATTTCTCGTTTGGAGCTGGATCCCGAGGGCTGGAGCAGAGAGCTGAGGTGGAGGGAGGGATCAGGACCTGTGCGGTGCCTCTGGGCACCTGGGGAGGGCACAGAGTTCCCAGGGATGTGCTGTGGCTGGGAGGTGCCACACGTGCTGTATTGGGATGGATCTGGAGCAGAGGGATGCTGGGGATGGCTTCGACCAGTTCCTTCTCTAGTGAAAGGAATGAGGGAGTGTCTTTACAAACAAACTGCTGGTGAGATAAAGCCCATACTGAGAGATAGAAGAAAGAATGGGAATGATTTCGATAGGAATTCCAGTGACTGACTTGCCCAAGACTGTGTTAATAAACTACAGGAACAGAGACATAAGAAAAAGAAGGAAAAGGGTGGTGTGTATTGGGAGTGTCTGCATTAGGAGAAATGTATATTACTTGTGTCTGCATTAGGCGTTCCAGACAGTCTGTACCTCTCGAGTACCTCAGCCTATGGGGAAAGAGAGAGGAACCTGCAGCTGGGAAATTAGGATAAAAAGAGGCTGCATCCTCTAGCAATCTGAGAGACCCCATGGGAAATGCCCATGACCTCTCCCTTTATTCATGAATAAAGTTACAAGACTCCTCTGTCTCCTTTTTGGACATAAACCTCTGGTGTTTGTGGATTAATTTCCTGACACCAGGAAGCAGTGGGGCTGAGTGCAATTCTTTGGGAGCAGGGCCTTGGGATCGGCCCCAGCTCCTCACCCACGGTTCCTGGAGGGAACCCTGAAGGGTTGGGCTGCTGTGCCGTGCCCAGCCCAACCCATCCATCACTCCTGGCTCCCCTTCCACGGGAACGCGGCACCCAAGTGTTGCTTTTAAAAACAAAAAGGAAACTAATTAAGCGCGTAAAGGTTGAGCAGCCCATTTGCACCTGATGGAGACAAATGAGGCTGCCTCGTGCCCAGGAAAGCTGGCATGTTCTCCTGCTCCCAGGTGGCTGTTTCTGCAATTCTGGGCTGCTGCAAGCCCTGGCAGTGCCAGGCACCTGCTGCCTGCTCTGTGTGCGGAGCTGGGGTGGCTGTGCTGCTCCAGCATCACCTGCTCGGGGACTGGGGTGGGAGTGCTCCCTGGGCATCGCAGAGCTGCTGAGGGAGCTGGGGTGCTCAGCCTGGAGGAAAGGAGGCTCGGGGGACCTTCTCATTCTCCTCAACTCCCTGACAGGAGGGTGCAGCAGGCAGCGTCAGGCTCTGCTCTGAACCAGCAACAGATGAGAGGACATCGCTCCAAACTGCACCAGGGTGGGTCTGGGTTGGACACCAGGAGGAATTTCTTCGTGGAAGGGGTGATGGGGCATTGGAATGGGCTGCCCAGGGAGGTGAAGTGACTCTCCCTGGAGGTGTTAAAGCCTGGACGTGGCACTCAGTACCAGGGTCTGGTTGAGCTGCTGCTGGCAGTGGCTCACAGGTTGGAGTTGATGATCTCAAAGGTCTTTTCCAACCCCAGGGATTCTGTGGTCTCTGTGAATCCTCCTCACGGTGCCCTGACACCCCACTGGGACAACTTTAATCTTCATAGCCAAAGCCAAGCCCAGGAGCCTCCTGCTGCTGCACCTCGTCTCACTCCCTCCTGAATTTGGGTGCTGCTGTGCTCTGAGCTGTGGCTAAGATGAAATACAGCTGCAGAGTGGGAAATCAGAAGGCCTGCAAGCAATTTTAGCTGGAAGGATATGTCAGATTCTCTATCTCTCTGATACAACCCCGTTCTTTGAGAGAATTTAAAATACCAGCATGGCTGGGCAAATAATTTCCCTGTTTATTTTGCCTTGTGTGTTGAGAAATCGGATGTTAATTCGTTCCTTTTTAGAGGAACCCAGGAATGTTTTATCCAAGCTAAATTGTCAGCAGTTTTGGCGAGATCTTCCCTGAGTCTTGTACATACTGGTGGAGGTGGGAGGGAAGGAAAGAGCCAGAGCCAAACCAGAGAATTGAAGAAAAGCAGAGCAGGACAGTAATATGCTTTTGGATTTCTTTTTCATGTTCTGAAAAGGAAATAGGGAGGAAAAAAAAATAATCTCTTCTCCCACCCTTCCCTCCAGACCATGGAATTAAATCTATAACCATTAGAGAAACATTTTGACCCAGACATCTTTTTTCTCTCCGCTCCTTCTCTGCATTCAAAAGCCTCCAAAGTGTCAGCATGTTTCCATGCAGGCGAGATGTGCATTGCATCTAAACAACATCATGTCAGTGTGGTGGAGAAAATTCCCACTGAGGGCCCTGCAGGTCAAAGCAAGCTAATGTATGATGCCCTCTCTTGCACTACTGAGCGTGAGTTGTGCTGATAAGACTCAGTTCTCTCTGTCTATTAAATCTTCTCTCCTGTATAAGCAATGCAGGCACGGAGTTATTTACTTATTTTTCTGGCCTTCCTCCCCCCTTAAATTGTCATCCTCGAGCAGGGGGGACCTGCTTAGCCACGGGATCTGGTGGGAGCCATCCTGGTTGGTTTTATTTTATTTTTATTCCATTTTTCCCCACTCTGTGACACTGGTAACTTGTGTCTGCTTGCTTTATGTGCTGCTGTGACTTAGCTCGAGGGCCTGTCCTCACGTAGCGCTGAGCAGTTCCTCCCGTCCGCGCTGTCACGGGTGTGAGGTGAGTGCTGGATCCCCCTCGGCTCCTTTGGAAAGTGGCTGATGTTTCACCACTGTCTGAAGCTTTTGATGTGCAGGATTTTTTTGGAAGGGAGCCGCCTGGTTGGGAATTGTTCCTCTCTACCTCCGCCTTCTCCATTTTGCGTTTGCCCTGCGCTGCCAGGGCAATGAGTCGCTGTTTCTCGTGTTGCTGCTGCTCAGCGCAGGCATTTTGGTGCCCTTTCCCTATTTCCTGAGTCTTTTTCTATCCCAGCCTTGGGGGTACCTGGGCTAATGGCGAATGCCCCCTCCATGGATTGCAGAGGAAAGCTCCAGCTCAGCCCGAGCCCATTGCACAGGGCTGGCTCATTAACCACGGCTGCGCCAGCTCCTCAGCAAGGAGGGAGAGAGGTCACACTGTGAAAGCTGCTAAAGTGGGGCTTTTTTAGGGAACTGTCGGAGCCTCTTAGAGGAGAGGCCTTGGGGACTCATTATGTGCTGCTGGTGTTGCGGGGAGCGAGCTGGCAGTGGATCTGTTGTTCCGTGTAAACAGGTACACAGGTCAGGCTCGCAGGGGCTCCTGTGCCTGCCGCAGGAGCTGAAGGATTGGTGGCCACGGGGAACTTGCAGGGGTTTGGGCGGGAAAGGTTAAAAGCAGGAAAAGAGGACACTCTTCTGTATTGAGGACCTGCTGTTCCCCGGGCAAAGAGGGCGATGGCTGTGCAGGTGAGGGGCTTTGAGTGCTCTCACTGTGGGGATAAGGATGTGTCTTTAGGAGTGATGGAGAGAGCTTGTGTCATGGAGAAAGAGCAAAAGAAACAAGGGAAGACAGCCAGATAGACACCTTTAATCTTTTATATTAACTGAGTCTTTTTGCCTGTGGATTTGGGGAAGGCAGCTGGCTCCCTTAGAGCCAGGCTGGCAAATGAAAAAAGGGATGACGGGAGATCTCTGATGCTGAGAGTGGATAATGCTCGGAGGGGACAGCGCTGGGGAGGGGATGAGCAGTGAGGGGTGGGGGGAATCACCAACATCTGCTCTCACACTCAGCCTTCACACTGATCCCTCCTCAAATCTGACAATCCGCTCCCCCTAATCCCTAAATCCCAACGATCTGTGCAGCCGCCCGCCCGGACACTTCATCCCTGCAATCTGCCCGCCCCAGCTCCCGTGCTGGGGGAGCAGCTGCTGGGCAGGATGGGACCCGAATGAGACACTGCCCTTGTTGTCAGACACTGATGACTTTCCCCACCTGGCTGAGAGAGGCAGAGACAGGAATTAATCAAACACGCATCAGCTGTTGTGAGGAACAACTCCCAGTGGGTCCTGAGACAGCAGGGTTCAGCTGGGTTTGGGGTAGGGAGTAGTGAGCCCACAAATCCAGCCTGCTGCCTGTGTTCCTCTGGTCTCCCTCAAGGGAAAACCTGGGAGTGTTGCTCTGACTCCCCCGAGTCCTGTGAGTTCCTTAAATGTGTGTTCAGGCCTAAAAGTGCAAAGACATCTTGGCAGGAGGCTCAGCTGAGAGCAGCCAAGTCTGGGGAAATCTGAGTCAGGTTTGGGGACAGGAGCTGTGTGCGATTGTCACATCCCTGACAGTGTTTCACAGAGCTGGAAAGGGAAGAAAACAAGAGGAAGAACTCCCAGTGGGTCCTGGGACAGTGGGCTCAGCTGGGTTTAGGGTAGGGAGCAGCCAATCCAGAGCCTGCTGACCATGTTCCTGTGGGATCCACCAAATGTATCCATCAAATTATAGGGACAGGTACATCCTTTTCCCTGTGGGGCTGGTGACCCACACACTCTGCTGGGGCTCCACGTGTGCTGCTCCTCAGGGCTAGAGCCAGGCTTGCTCACCTCATCCCTTCCTTCTCAGTTAGGTTATTGCTGGTGTGCCTTTTTCAGGGGCGGTGCTGCTCCCCTCTGGGAAATGTCAGTCTTTCCAAATCCAAACTCTGTGTGGACACCGAGGGTTTGAGGGCAGCCTTTCACTTTCACACAGGGACCTCCTGGGGATGCTGGAGGCTTGGACTCAATCCTGCATCAGGCCCAGCAGGGCAGTAACGCTGTTTGTGGGTACGAGAGGAACATTCCCTGCAGGAAAGAGCATATCCATGGTTGCTGCAGGGCTGCTTCCATCCCAAGGAACACACTCGTGTTATTTTAAGGTTTTAAGCATTTTTGGTTTCCAGGCTGTGTAGGCTCCTTTAGGTTCCTTCAGACAGTACCTGGGAGCCCCAGACAAACCCTGGGGCAGCAGAGCTCAGGGCTGATCCCACATCAGTATCCCAGTCCCTCTTCTTAAGGAAATGAGAGGTCCTTTGGGAGGAGGGAAAAAGCTCAGCTGTCTTTGCATTGAAACCTGTTGGCATGGAAGAAGTGCTGAGATGCCACCCATCATCTCTTTAGCACCTTGTCAGTGGCTGAAGCCTCGTGCCCAACCACAGGGGCTATTAGGGAATAGCTCAGCAGCTATTTTTACACTCTACCCAGCTCTCTTGGGTGTGATTTTTTCCCTAAGATTTTTCTCCCCCTCTGTCCTCCCAAAATTAGCTGAATTTGCAGTGCTTGACACAAAAGAAGTGATTGGAAAAATACAGTGCAGAGAGGCCTCTTAAACCTTTCCTGACTCCTGGAAACGTGTCCCTGTGCCGAAGAAAAACGTCTGTGCTGTTTCCAGGAGGGAAAGTGATGTTTGTTCCCATGGCTTGTGGGCATGTTTATGGTGTTTAGGGCTGGCAGTGATGCTGCTCTCGGGGAAGCAGGTGGATGTAGCCTGTCTTGTCCTCTCTAAAGGTGTGATCTGGCTCCAGGGAAAAGCTTTCTGAGCTCTGGGAATTCTGTCAAGCCTGTCCAGTGTGCAAAGCGCTCCAGAATTGCCTTGGCTCAGCAGATGGAGCAGAGCCGGGTTTGCTTTTTGGGGCCATGTCCTCGCCGGCTGCTGGGGTTCTTTTGCATGCACAGTGTGATTGATTGCTGTGGGAAGAGCTGGGAAAAGCCTCGCCCCGAGCTGCTGGTCAGTCCAGGACATCCTGCACCACAGGTGTCCCGTGGATCCCTGGCTAGCAGGCTGCCATGCAGGGATGTGCCACTAATTACTGTGATTAGTGCTGCCCCGCTGCCAAGGTCAGCTCTCAGTTGTAGTTCCAGGCACAGCCCTGCCACTTTAGTGGGAGTGATTTAAATTACACTCAAAGGCTGCAGGCAGTCAGATGGAATGGGAGAGGAAAAATATGGTCCATGTGGTGCAGACCTGTGCAGAGGCACAAAGTGACACTGGAGTGATGACGCTCCTTTGGTCCCTTCCCTGTCTTGGGAAGGAACAGAGGAAACACAGAGACTTTGGAGCTGAGGCAGACCATGCTCAGCTGGCTCTGGGGGTCCTGTGCTGTGCCCCCAGCCCAGGGAGAGCAGGAACAACTCAGGAATGCCAAAAGCCCTGGCTGGATTCCCAGCCTTGGAGCTGCAGGGAAGATGTGCCGAGGTGGGTGGCAGGAGCTCAGCAGCAAAGCTCACATACAGATGGGTGTTTGCCTCTGTAAATTTGTACCTCACAGGCCCAAAACGTTGGTCAGAATTGAGGGAGCAGTGCCAGAGCCTGGGCTGTGGGTGGGAGAGTGTGAGTGAGCAGCTCTGCCCTGGGTGAGCCAGCTGGGAATGCACTGGGGCTCACTGCCTGCTGCTTGGAGCTGCCTGTGCAACAGGTGACATTGTCATTCTTGATGCAGGCAAAACTCTCATGGACCCCAGGATCTTTCCTGAATTTGGCTGCCTAGTTGAACCAAACCATGTTTCCAGACGTTCCCTCATCTGTCCTTCCCTGCTCTGGCTGTGCAGCAGTGCTGCTGTGGGTTCTGCCAAGTCTGGGCAAATCTGAGTCAGGTTTGGGTGCAGGAGTTGTGTGGAGTAGGATTGTCACACCCCTGTCAGTGTCTCAGACAGCTGAAAAGGGTACAAAAAGTATATTTTCCTCTCTCCTCCTTTCCTACAAAATTGAGGCTCCTTCTGGCTCTCTTACGGCTAAATTAGCTGAAGCCTTTCTTTTTGTTTAGGTAACCTCCTCTTATATTAAACATATACCCAGCAAGCCAGATTCATTACTTATTAATTTACAAAGTGGTAAATTTCAAAGCTGTCATAATGCTGAAGTCATGTTCACTTTAGTTATTCTGCATAATTAATTACAAAGTAATAATTTGTACATCATGATATTTTCATTCCAACATGAAAGCGAAAGACTTGGAGCCGCAGCAGCCTCAGGCACCAGAGAGGGGCGAAGGAGCTTTCCAGACGTGCCTGACTGAGGAGAATATCAACTCAGTCTCGCTGGCCACAGCGTTTTGGGGAGGTTCTTCTTCCTTCTCGTTGGGGTGACCTCTGCCCTGTGCCTGGAGGAGCTCCCTGAGGGCACTGGGATTGTCCATCTGGAGCAGAGGAGATGAGGGCAGAGCTCACCTGGGGCTGCAGCTCCTCCCGAGGGCAGCTCCAATCTCTGCTCTGGGACAGGGACAGGGCCCAGGGAATGGCTGGAGCTGTGCCAGGGCAGGTTTAGGTTCGATTTCAGGAAAAGGCTCTTCCCCCAGAGGGTGCTGGGCACTGCCCAGGCTCCCCAGGGAATGGGCACAGCCCCGAGGCTGCCACAGCTCCAGGGGCGTTTGGACAGCACTGCCAGGGATGGACAGGGTGGGATTGTTGGGGGTCTGTGCAGGGCTGGGGTTGGGCTGAGTGATCCTGTGGGTCCCTCCAGCTCAGGACATTCTGTGATTCTCTGGAAAGGTCACTGGGCAGGAGGGAAGGCTCCTGTTCCCCAAATCCTGTATTGCACAGCTGGTTTGCACAACCTGGCTGTGACCTGGTGCTGAGAACAAATGGCTGTGGGTCACAAAGAGCTCCTCTCTCTGTGGTGATGCTGAGCTGAGCCTGCTCAGGACTCCCCAGCACCTCTGGGACCTTCTAGGGACAGGAAAGGAGCGCAGAGTGAGGGCTGGGGGGATGAACATTATTGCAGAGCACCAGCATTTTGTGCAGGTTGTTGAAAAATGAATGTTGGCTTGGGAGGGAAGAAATGCCAGTGTTGGAGGAGCTCCACAGGAAATAATCCCCCAGAATGCATTGATTTGTTCTTTTTGATGCTTGTTTTTTATAAGCCAAAGGAGCAATGGATTGTGTGTAGGACTCCTGAAGAGCTGAGACAATGGACACAGGCCAAAAACACAACTCCAGGGAGGGAGCAGCAGCTTCTCCCCTTTGCACAAAACCCCTCTGGAGTGAGATTTACCCTCAGTCCTCCCCTCAGCCCCTGCTGAGGGTGCTCTGAGCCTTCCTTTCTGCCCATATTGCTTTGGAGGGGGTTGATCTCATTTTCCAACTTCTCAGCCGTGGAATTAAAAACTTCTCACTGACAGCTGAGAGGACTGGACTCACCCGACCTGTGGAGCTCAGCTTTGGGTAAAACTTCAAGAGATTCCAGCAAAACTCCCCATGAGCTCAGTGGCATTGATTTCTCTCCAGACACAACGAGCCTTAGCAGCTCTGTCAGCTGCACATCTTTGATCTCTGTTTTACTAGGAGATTCCTTCCCTCTCCAAAAAGCTCTGATTTTTGGTTCCCCATGAGTTGATTCCTCTCATTTTCAGGTTTCCCTGAGACAAGAATCTGGTTCCTGGCTTGGGTGTTTGTGGCTCTCCTGGGCCTTGAGGAGAGCTCTGTTGTTGGTTCTTGACCCAGTTCCCCCTCAGAGGGGATGTTCCCACACCTTCCCCTGTTGGTGGTGTTGATCAGGGATGTCCCCAGGGCAATGTCACCCCAACAGCTTGGCCACAGGAGGCTCTGGAGGCCCTTCAGGCCATGGTGAAGGGAGGAGATGCAAAGCAGGAATTGTACCACTAGTGCAGTGCAAATCCCCTGAGCTGGGTGTGCAGCACGGGCAAAGTCTGAACGTGCGAGGGGAGTGAGTAAACCTCGTGTGTGCTCAAGGACAGCCTGGGCTTGCTTTTAATTGCCTGGCCAGGGCTGATGAATGGATCCCTATGGGTCTGGGCTCTTCACGGGGCTGGCAGGGTCCGGTCTGATGTCCCAGCCGTGGGTCGCTGGTGTTTTACTGCCTGTGTCCACCCTGCCCTGGTGGGAGCCTCCTGTGCAGCACAGGGAAAGGGCAAGGCCATCAATCTCCCCCAGCCCCATCCCTGCTCCCGAGCTGCAGTCGGCTCTGTCGGGAGCGTCCCTTACCAATCCGACAGCAGAAGGATATTTCCTGTGACAAGTCTAATTCATTAATTGTGCTTGATGATGTCACATGCAATTGGAACGGCGAGGGGCGAAGGGGACGGGAACGGGGAGCGCTGGGAGGATTTCCCAACTTCATGTCCTTCAGCACAGCCAGTCCTGACATCCCATTAGCAGGGAAATGCACCCGGGCTCATCCAGAAAAAACCCTTGCAACCCTCTGGAATCAGGGCTGCAGTTTTGATGGAGTCTGCCCGTGTTGATTTCCTGGGGAAACAAAAACAAGATATTGAAAGCAAACAGCTTTCAAAAATTGAGTGGTGTAACGGTAAACTTGTAATTTGGGAATGGTTGTTACATTCACCACTGCAAAGATCAATCTATAGCCTTTGTGAGCTGCTGATTTTGCCCAGTCTTGAGAACTTATTTTAATCACTTGACGCTAATCTCATTTCCAAGCCTGAAAATGGTCCCAAACATTGAAATTATATGTTAATATAGTGAGATTGACAAAAGGAAGCTGCTTGTATCGACTTGGAATTAATGAAGCAATTCAGCGATGAACAATATCGCTGGCAGGAGGTGTTAAGGAGAATTGTTGCAGTTGTTAAATTTTGGCACTGAGAGGTCTCATTGCTCTGAGGAGATGCTCAGATCACAGCGAAATGAAAATTACCTGGGAACTTCAGAGGGTTTTAGTTATTCCGAGTCGTTTCACAATGAGTGCAGCAGAAAACAGGGAAATGCTGGTGGGGAGATCGTGGTTATCCACAAGTGCTTTACGGCACTGGTGAGGGAAGAGTCCTGTCTGCAGTGCTGTGCCATGGTGGGAATAACACATTCCTCACCCAGGCTGCGAGGCCAAGCTCAGTCTCGCTCTGTGTTACAGCAAAGACAACTCAGAGGCAGAAGGGTCCTGACCATTTGGAGCTGTGGGTCTGCAGGTCCTGAGCCACAATCACAGAATCTCCTGAGCTGGAAGGGACCCACAGGATCACCCAGTGCAGCTCCTGGTCCTGCTCAGACCCCCCAACAATCCCACCCTGGGCATCCCTGGCAGCGCTGGCCAAACGCTCCTGGAGCTGTGGCAGCCTCGGGGCTGTGCCCATTCCCTGGGGAGCCTGGGCAGTGCCCAGCACCCTCTGGGGGAAAAACCTCTTCTGATATCCAACCTAAACCTCCCCTGGCAGCCATTCCCTGGGTCCTGTCCCTCTGTCCCGAGGGGTAGAGATCGGAGCTGCCCCTCAGGAGGAGCTGCAGCCAAGTGCCTTCAGCCCCTCCTCCTATGGCTCTGTTCCCCTCCAAATCGTTCACCATCCTTCAGATGCTCTTCAGCAGTTTTACATCTTGTATTGAGGCCCCCAAAATTGCCTCAGGACTGGAGTCGAAGGTGCTCCAGAGCAGAGCAGGACCATCCCCTCCTCGCCAGGCTGTGGATGCTGGGCCTGATGCCCCCAGGACTCTCCTGGCAAGTCCCAGCTGTGTGTTCCCATCTGGCTGTCACTCAGCTGTGTCACCCTGAGCAGTTCTGCAGGGTTGTGGAAAGCTCTGCTTTGCTGTGGGTTCCTCTTTTGTGGGACCCCTATTAACCCCAGCTGCTTTGGGGTTCCAGCAGCCTTTGGCTTTCTGCAGAGTGTTTGTGTTTTTTGGGGCTGCCGACAGCACTGAAGTGTTTCACCTTCCCTAGAGCTCAATTTGTGCTGCTTGGTGGTGTCAGCAGCGAGGGCTCGCAGGAGCCTGAACCAGCCTTTGATTCCTTGACCGGTGATCCAGCCCAGCCAGGAGACACAGAGCGTAAAGCTTCACGTCAGGAGAAAAGGAAAACTTGTTAAGAAATAGAGTTTCTGTTCTTTGGAATAAAATTCTCCAGTAAGACTACAGAAAGATGCCAAGATGTGTTGCTGCTGTTAACATCTCGAGGCTTTGAACTCGTACATGCAATACTTGAGAGACCAATTTGAAGCAACTGAATTCAAGGCACAGCAAAAACGCTTTAGAAGCTGCTCACTGACAGTGATAAACATGTGAAACGGGGAGGGAGGCGCCCAATGGATTTTGAAGTAGCTGCTGGTGAATCTGTTCCTCCAAGGGAGCTGGAGTTGAAAGTTGGAGCATGTTTACCAATTATTGACTCGCTGATTGATGGCTTAGGAAGATGAACGAGACATGAAAACATCAAGTTTCCCTCCAGATGAGGGAGATTCTGCCAGGGTGGGGCAGGGCCATCACAGGGAGCCATGGTCCTCCCTTTCCTCAGCACCGTGGCTGGAAATCACATCTCGTTTGGGAATGTGCCTCTTCCTCAGCGCCCCAGGAGCACAGGGATTGATGGCCATGGACAGCTTTTTGCTCATCAGTCTTCAATCTCCAATGGATTTTGTGTTCCCTGGTGTCAATCCCTGCTCGGAGGCTTTCCTGGGCTGCAGCAAAGTGCCTGTGCTGCTTCCAGGTGTGCCCACCCTGGCAGCCTGTGGTTTAGGGATAGAGGAGATTGTCAAAGTCCTCCCCTTTTTTTTTCCCCGCTGCTTTCCTTTGCAGGAGGAGGGGCCAGGGCTGCCTCAGTATCCCACTGGTAGTTTTTCCTGGAGCTCTCTTAGTGACAAACCTTTGTTGAGGTAAAATACAGAGCATTTGAAATTACAGCCTTTTCTGGTTTGGTACCTGCTTGAGAGTCCCAGAGGACTGGGGTTCTGTTCTGGTTGGATATTAAATACAGGTGGTTTATATTCACCAAAGTGAAGTTTCCTGTTGCTCTGTCAGGAGTATACTGCAAACAAAATGTTTATTTTTCAATCTCAAAGTGACTCAAAGATGTAGATAACTTTTTTTCCTTGCAATAAAGAATGCTGGTGGGTTGAAAATACTTTCATTTCACGAGCTGAAGGTGTTCTCTGAATGTAGATCAGATTTACAAAACTACTTCAAGCCCCCTCTCTGCCTTTTTTTTTTTTGTCACCCCCCTCCAAAACCTCAGTTCTCTGAAAATGTCAGTTTGGGGCAGCATTGCCTTGTATTTTGGGCAGGAGAAAATTCCAGATCTCCCTGTGAAAGTGTCTGTCAGGATCTTGGTACCCCCTTTTATCTCCATGCACTGCCTGTGGCTCTCAATGTCCCCTCATTCCTGTGGTTCAAGGCATCATCACACTTTAATTATGGAAGAGAATTTGTCTGAGGTCGTGGAGTGAATCCAAGGCTCAGGTGGGACCTCAGTCCAGAGCTGCCATGTCCAAGCCTTGGCTTTTAACCACAACTCCATCCCTCTACCCTGAGAATTAAACTAATTTGGGATCAGAGTGGTACTGTGGGATTAAGGTGGAGTGTAAGAAGTGATTTTTGGTGTAAGGCTTGAGATGGAATTGAACCTTCATTTGGGACTTATTCCCGGGTGCTGCAGGGCCTGTGGCCAGGGGCTGCTCCTGGAAAAATGGATATTCTATGCTTTGGTATCCCAGAACTGCTCAGGAGGATCTCGGGGTATTCCCAAGATGAAATGTCCATGAAATGCAGCTCCACACCACGGCAGAGGCTCTCCAAGGGGCAGAGCACCGTGTGGGAGACACGTGGATTGTGCCGATGGATTCCAGTGATCCTGGCTGTCCATTCTGAGGGTCCCACAGTGCCCTGGGAAAGCACTCTGGGAATTAATTCAGCACATCAGAGCCTGCAGAGAGGGGGGGAAATATCCTCTTAAAGCCAATGCCAGTCCTGGGTGCATAAAAACAGCCTCAGCTTGCTGGGATCAGGCATGGCAGAGCAGAAATTGTTCACCCCATATGCCAGGGAAACCTGGTGCCTCCTGGATGGATCTGCTCCGACAGATTTCTGCCAAATCGCTAGCAAAGGCTCTCGCTGGCTGCCTGGAGTTTAATCCTGGCCCTTTTAGTCCTTCAGACTGGTTCAGGGTTGTCTGAATTGAGCCCCTCCCAGCTGGCAGGGCTGCTGTCCATCCCATCTGTGATTGCCATGGGGTGCAGGAGTGCCCGGGCAGAGCTCCCGAGGGCCAGCATCTCCAGGGAACCATTGGCTGGCCTGTGCTCAAATCCCACTGGCATTTCTGGTGGCACTTGACAGACTTGGCGTGGCTCTGCAAGTGCAAGATGATGGGATTGATGAGGTCTGGATTGGATACGATGGAAAATTTCCTCTCTGAAAGGGTGGTCAGGCTTTGGAACAGGTGCTGGAGTCACCAGCCCTGGAAGTGTTCCATAAATGTGTAGGTGTGATTTAGTGGTGGCATTGGCAGTGCTGGGGCAATGGTTGGATTCGGTGATCTCAGAAGGCTTTTCCAAGCGTTCTGCTGGATCTGTTGTGTTCCTGGGGCTGGGTGCTCACAGACCCTCTGGTGATGGCCCTGCTGCTCCTCATCAGGGCTGCCTTTGGGCTGGGGAACTGCCGAGGAGTCATTTTTGAGGAGAACATTGTATCTCACACCCACCAGCACATGTAAAATGGCCTTAATTTTGATTTTGTAGAACCGCAGGATGGTTTGGATAAGAATAAACCATAAAAACCATCTCGTTCCACCCCCCTGCCGGGGACACTTTCCACTAGAGGAAGTTTTTCTATTTGGGTTTTTTTTGTACTAAAAAATCAGTGCTGTTAGGGAAAAGCAAGAAGAGTGTTGGCAGAGTGCAGGGGCTGACAGTGAGGATTAGAAATGGATACGGGCGAGCAGCGAGAGTCCAAGGTAAGGACAGACAGGGGAAAAAGATGTTTCTATTTGCAGGGCCTGTTTGAAACTAATGGAACAGGGAGGGGGGAAACACATTGTTTTTCTGCTCTGCAGGAGTTGGAATGTTTAATAACAGCGAGGCACTGAAATATCCTGCCAAAGCCCCAAGCGTTGGTGTTCTCAGGCACCTCTGTGTGTTTGGGAGCACCACGGAGGTTTGGAGCGCAGCCCATGGAATCCCAGACTGCTTTGGGTTGGGAGGGACCTCAAAGCTCATCTCATCCCACCCCTGCCATGGGCAGGGACACCTCCCACTAGCCCAGGCTGCCCCAAGCCCTGTCCTCTATGGATCGTTTCCAGAGCAGTCTCTATTTTGAGGTCAGCTTTTGTGCTGGCCTCCAAATTCTCCATTCCTTGCTCAGAAATCAGTCCTGAGAGATGCTCTGACCCCCCATGGGCAGCTGGTCCGAGACCCCTTGGTGCTTTTCCTCTCGTACTGCAATAGTCAGCAGCCCAATCCTCTGAGCCTTTTTTGTTGCCTTTATTTCCACTGCAAAGGAACAATACTGGGCCTAAAGGTAAGAGGCAGTGAAAAGGAGGTGAAGCTTTTCAGAATCCCGGGGATAGAACAGAGCAGTTTATCCTCCCTGGCTTAATAGTTCAGGATTTTGCAGCCTCCTTGACAAAGAAAGTCCAACTTGTCACTGGTTTTCCTCTGATGATTCTGGGGTTTGGTGGAAAAAGCCAATCTTTTCTTTGGTGGAAAAAGCCAATCTTTTCTTTAGTGAAAAGCCAGTTTTTCAGTCAAAGCCAGGTTTTGAGCAGAAAATGGCTGGAAATTGATCCTCCCTATGGAAAACCTGCCTCTGCAGCTCCCTGTCACCATGGCTGGAGCACAGGAGAAAGCAGCAGCTGCCCTGCCGTGCTCCCTCAGCAGCTCCAGCGGGGTCTGTGTGCCCCAGGCAGGCACATCCACATCCTGCACGATCCCTGTCTTGGGGACAAAGGAGGATAAATGCCCCTGTCCAGCTGGAATAACCCGGGTGCTGCCCACAGTGGTCTCTGCTGCCAGAGGGGATTGTGTTTGGCCTGGGTGGGGTGGGAAGCTCTGATTATTTGTCAGATAAGAATCTAACCTTCTCTGCTCACTGCTTAATTAGGCTGTCCACAGGCTGGGATTAAAGACTTTGCATTATTGGCTGAAGAAAAATAAAGATGGTTTAACATGATTTCAGCGAGGAGCCTTCGACAGCATGTGTTATCCTGCCCCAAATGCTGTGTCTGAGTTGAACCCCTGGCCCTGAGGCAGTGAGTGAGTGCTTGGAGATGTCTCCTGGACATTTATTCTGAGTGCTCAAGACGATGGCCCTGAACCTGACTGCTGGGGATGCTTTCTCTGTGTCTGGCTTAATCGGTTTGATAGACTGTCCATCATTTATTTTTATTTATTTGCATTTAGGAGAGGAGAAATTTGTTGCCTGGGCTCTGTTGAAGAGCTGTGGGCAGTGGCAGAGAGGAGCTTCTGGCTTGGACCTCTTTAGGGCAGCCTAAAATAGACCAGGGGGTGTTTGGTGCTCAGAGGTGGCAGGAAGAAAAGCAATAAGGGCAGGAGGCTTTCCTGTCCCAGCCCAAGCACTGCTGGGTGTTAGTGGGGATTGTGCAAAGCAGGAAATTTCATCTGCTTTTAATGGGGTTTCTGGAGAAAGATTCTGCAGATTCTGCAGAGACAAAGCTTGAGTGATCATCCCCTGAGAGCTGAGGCTTGGAAAACTCTCCTCACCTGAGGTTTAGATGTAGTTGTGTCATCTGGAGTGAAACTGAGCCTCTTGCTGCAGGCAGAGAGCCCTGAGCTGAGATAACTGATGGTCCTGCAGTGGGAGGGGGCCTGGGATGGGCACCTGAGGGATCTGTGCTGCTGTTTCCAAAACACTGTTGTTCACATAAAGATTGGAGTAGGCTGAGGTTGGATACTGGGAAGGAATTGTTCCCTGTCAGGGTGGGCAGGCCCTGGCACAGGTGCCCAGGGAAGCTGTGGCTGCTCCTGGATCCCTAGAAGTGTCCAAGGCCAGGCTGGACAGGGCTTGGAGCAGCCTGGGACAGTGGAGGTTGTCCTTGCCCATGGCAGGGGTGGAATTGGATGAGCTTTAAGGTCCCTTCTAGCACAAGTCTTTCTGTGATTCTTTACTGCACTTCTAGAACAGGATACTCATAAATGGTTAAGTTAAAGTGGGGTGAAGTTGTGTTTTTCTTTTTGTCAGTGATTTGCAGGCCACAGTCAGGGCAAGAGGAGCAAAGCCTCGTCTGTAGCACAGCAATAACAACTGGGAAGCAAGTGTCTGGTGATGTTCATCGTGTTACTGTGCTCCTTAAAATACATATGCCTTGAAGTCTGCCAGGCGTTTTGTTCTACAAAGCATATGGTTTAACAGATAAAATGATTTCTGACCTGGAGACCTGAACTGACAACTTTGGAGACAAACAAAAACCAGGATGGCTCCATCTGTCAGGGCTGCTTCATGTCTGTGCTGCTTACTGACATTTATGTGTGTGCATCAGGAAAGAGCTTCAGTGGCCCTTCCCCTCCCCTCCCCAGGAGCTCTCCGTGCCCACCCTCCTGTTCCTGCCTTGGTGCACGAGTTCCCCCCAGGCCTCTGGCCACGGCTTCTGCTTGGAAGGGCTTTGCCATCCCTGGGCCCTTGGTTCTTTAGCAGTTCCTGCTCAGGGAATGGTTGCTGGCTTCACTCTGAAGCTTTGGGCAGGATCTTTCCTCGACCTTTCTGGGCTCAGGAGCTTGTCACAAGTCAAGTCAGCTCCATCCCGATCCTGATGCCAGAGAGTAATTCACAGATGTCATTCTAATGGCAAACTCTTCTGGATGACAAAGCTTTGGGTGCTGGCCCTTGTGCTCTGCTTCCATTTCAGTTTGCCACATGTTTCTAAATCCAGGATCCCCTCCCAGCTCCCTCGCAGTGGTTTTGATAGGACTCTGTGGCCATGTACTTGTAGAGTGAATATCTTAAAAATTTCCTGTAAGACTCCCTGTAACACCTCCTGCAAGAGTCACAGCCCTCACAGAGATGGTGGCTGGATTCAGGACGGATGTCACTGCTGAGTGCAGGGACTCAGTGATGGTTTAGAAAGTCACCTCCTGCAGACAGCAGTCATCCATCAGCCTTGGTGTGGTCACTGCAGCCAGACCTGGACCCTGGCAGGGAGCAGTAATGTCCAAAATTGGTGTTCTGCCCTCCAGACCCTTGGAAACAGTCTCTCCCCATCTTTCTTCTTGGCTCCTTCAGGCTCTGGAAGGCCTCAGTGAGGTCAACCCAAAGCTTCTCCTCTCCAGGTGAGCACCCCCAGCTCTCCCAGCCTGGCTCCAGAGCAGAGGGGCTCCAGCCCTTGGAACTGGCCATCTCCATGGCCTCCTCTGGACTCTCTCCAGCAGCTCCATGTCCTTCCTGGGCTGGGCCCCCCCAAGCTGGAGGCAGCTCTGCAGGTGGGCTGTCCCCTGAGCGGGGCAGAGGGGCAGAATCCCCCCCTCCCCTGCTGCCCACGCTGGGGGCTCAGCCCAGCCCAGGGAGGGCTCTGGGCCAGGGCATGTCCAGCTCTCACCCACAGCTCCCCAAGGGCTTCTCGCAGGGCTGCTCTCCACCTTTCATCCCCAGCCTGGATGGATTTGTACCCAGGGATGGGCAGTGAGAGGTGGGTGCCAGCAGCTCTGTGAGGCTTTGGGTGATGAACTTTTCCTCTGCTCCCTTCTAGAATAAACTTTCTTTCTCCCTTCCTCATTATTCTCTCGACATCCCCATCACCCTGTGCACATCCAGGGGTAGAACAGCTGATGGGGATTATTTCTGCTCTCACCAGCAAATCCATCCCCATGCAGTTATTTAAAGCTGAAACTAAAAAGCCAGCGGTGTCTGAGAACAGAAGCTCTGCTAAGAAGTTTTAAGCAAACATTATTAGATATGACCTCTTATTTATGAGCGACTTTGCAAAGGGAAGTCTGTTACCCTCTCACTGCCTCAGCAAAAGACCTATTTTCCCAGCCATAATATCCCCGGCAGCAATCAGTCTGATTGGAGTTTAGCATGATGCAGTAAATACACCAAAGCTGAATTTAACCAGCAGAGAAGCAAATAATAATAACTTGAGGCCTTTGGCCATAAAAATGCAGACGTTTACCTTGAATGTTGACTCAAACCATTTCAATTTTGTGCCAAATGAGGCTTGAAATGTATCACCCCGTGTTCGGTGTCCAACCAATAAAAATCACCTTAAATATTGCACCTTCCTGCTGGCAGTGCTGCAGAAGTGAAACAACTCTCTCTTGGTCGGGGCCCCCTGGAAGCCAGGTGGTAATGATGGGGTTTGTTTGTTTATTTAGGGATCTCAGAGCAAGCTGTGAATATTCGCGGATGTTGTGGAGGCTTTTTGCCATCACCTGGGCTGCACCGCGAGGTAAAGCTTTGTCTTTGTGCTCTGACATCTCCAAACCCACAATTTTAGGTGGAAGGAGCAGGATACGGTGAAGGAGGAGCACGGATAGGTAAAGGAAAGCAGCCAAAATCTTTATCTCTGCACTTTACTGAGCTTCCTGATTCATTAGCAGGCCTGATTATCCAGTTCCGTGGCTGTAATCCCTAATTAAACACCACTGCTGACAGCGTGTTTGTGCCAAGCTGAACATAAGTGGCCCCTTCTTAATAAATGTGTAAGTCTGATCTCTGTACTGTTAACAGAAAAACGAGAGCCCGAAGTTCTTGGAGAGTGGTAATTGCCGGAGGGACCTGCTTTTATTTTACCCCCTTAAATGCACAGTCGATGACCATTAACGTTCAAGATCCTTTAAACTGTAATTCCTCGAATCAAAAGCTTATTTTTAAAATGGAGGGGAGGCCTCTGCCTGTGCCCATCAGGCAGCGAGGTGGTAATGAATCCATCTGGAGGAGAGGCCAGGAGCTGGAGGTGCTGTCATTTGTTTTTAGCTCTCGCTTTCTCCGCAGCCTTTCCGTGGGGACCGAAGGATGCTCGAGCAGCTGCTGATTCCTGACGGCACCAAAATGCTCTGTTGTCTTGAGAGTGGGTTACAGGTGTTTGCTGCTGTTCGAATTTCTGTGCCATTTTTGGGTCTGTGTTTGGGTGGTCCATGCAGCAAAACTGTTTAGGGGAAGAAACGAGAGCATGTGGTATGGGTGGAGTAATTTTTGTACATGATGTTATTGACTGATTTGGCAGCAAACAGCTTTGAAATGGGTGAGACAGGATCACAGCAGCTCTGGGAGGGCTCACACCTGACTGCAGGAGCTCAGGTGATTCCACCTCACCCCTGTCCGTACAGGAATTTTTTTAACCTCTTCTACCACACTGCCTAAAACAAGAACAGCGTCTTTTGAGAGAGCACCAAGGGAGCACAGATCTCCAGCTGGTGTGGGGATGTTTATGGATGAGACAGGGCTAAAGCAGAGCTGATTTTTGGTTCCGAAAAGTGGGATTAGCCTGAAAGCTTTTGGCTTTGAGCCTGTGGTGTGGAGAGGCTGAAGGATGAGGGTGCACGAGTGGGTCAGAGCTGCATCCATATGGAGCGGTGCTTGGGAAGCGCTCAGGGAGCACAGCCATCCCTGCCTGGCCAGAGCTGCTCCTTCCTTGGTGCTTTTCAGCTCTTGTCTCTTAAATATCTGCTGCCTTTCCCTTCCTGTGAAGCGGTGCTAAGGCTGGGCAGGAGCAGAGCCCCGGAGCCGCTGGGGTTTGGGTGGAGAAGGGTTTTTGCGGAGCAGACGGAGGGGGTTCCTCCCCTCTGCGGTGACCCTGCTCCTCTCGAGTCTCAGGGCTCTGCTTTGTGCCCAGCCCGGGGCGCAGCTTCAGCTGCAGAGGCTGCGGCAGATGGAGAGGCTGCCCCGGCGCTGGAGGCACTGCTATAAATTCCTGTGCCCTCGGAGCTCCGTGCCACACAGGGAACGTCTCCTTCTGGCGCTCCGGGTCCAGCCTTGTGCTGCCTCCATGGCCAAACCTGGCTTTTGGGGCCGGGGGATGCTCTGGGTTTTGCAGCCTGGTCCCACATGGGTTTGGAGAAGAGGCACAAGGTGCCACCTGAGCCTGTGCTCCCCAAAATCAGAGGGGTGGTGTGAGGTGAGCTCCCCCCGCCCGTTTTCTGGGCACTGGGCTTCCTAAGGGGTGGCCTTCTTTTAAGGAGCCACGTGAGCAATCTCAAGCCTCCCCCCCATCGCCACCTTATCTTTTATATTTTATTTTCCCTGAGCAGATGTGAAGATCGTGCTTTTGTCAGCTTTCCTCCCGCTCAAAAAAGGGAAGAAGAATTTGAAAAGAATATTAAATTCAGGAAGAGTGCACAGAAGGGATGGGAACAAGTTTTCCTATCGCACATCAGAGCCGCGTGTCCCACATTCCCCTCCTCGAGGCGGATCCTTTGCCTTGATTTCTTTACCTTTTTCTTTTCTTCTGTCATGACTCCTGGAATAATTAGTTACTAGCAACTGCGTGTGTGTAGTTTTAAAGGCAACTTTTATATCAGCAGCATGGGTTCCCTTTGCCAGAGCTCTGCAGTGCCTCATTCCCTTGAAGATATGCAATCAGCACTTCTCCTGAACCCACTGATATACTTGGCCATCACTTAAATATCATTACAGGAAAGATTTCGACGAGATCACTGCACGTTAGACTTTAAAGTTTGACTTTAAAAGAATGTCTGGGCTTTGCTAAAAGGCATTAGTAATGGGATTCTCTATCTTTGAGCTTAATTTATTCTGAAGAGAAAAAGGCCATTATCTTAAATCTTTTTTTTCCCCTTTTCCTCCTCGTACAAAAAAGAAGAAAGGGAAAAGCAGCCTCTGAAGTCCAGCACTTATGGCAAACCCATTGTTTAATTACTTGCTCTTTTCATCCTTTGGACGGAGGGGAGCCTGGGGGGAGGTGGCAGCCAGCGGTGTTTTGGCGTCAAAAACAATGCCAGGCTTGGGCTATTTTGCAACCCGCCCTTCTCTCGACCTGCTTTGCTCCAGGATTAGCGAGATATGGGTTCCTTTTCCATGAGAAAAGCAGAGTCATTGCTGTTCTGCAGCACTGTGGGTGAGTCCTGACTAAAGCAGAAGGGCAGGCAGCAAAATCCTGAGATCTCTCAGTGTTGGTCAACAACTGCAGGCTGGGAACCTTCCTCTGAAAGAGTTTGTGCGAGACAGACCCTCCTTGGCAGAGCTGTCATGAGAGTGAGTCCATGGATATGTTTTATGAGCAGACACTGCTGGGAGCAGCTCTTGGCTTCTGGAGGATTTGATTTCCATCAATCCCATCAGAGCAGAGAGAGTCTACAAACCTCCTGTTATTAGTGCTCAGCCAGCCTTGAAATTTTTGGTGCATCCCAAGCCTGCATTGTGCTCGTGCATCAAAATTGAGCAAAAAGCCTTACCTTGGGTTTAATTCCAGCAGAGGATAGGTCTAGCCATGGGTTACAGCATGCAGAACTCTTGGATTAGGCCAGAAACAGACCCCAAACAAACCAAAACCCAAAAAGCTTTCAGCAGAAGTCTTTTTTTAGCAAAACTGAGGAGCAAAACCCCAGGAAAGGTTCAATTCCAATTTTTCCAATTCAGAGGCAAATGTGGCTCCCTGGAGCGCAGGGCTGGGAGCCTCTGTTCCCATCAGTGCTCTGAGCCTGGAATCTGTGCAGGGCTGGAGCAGGGAAGGGCTGAGGCTTTGCCCCAGGGCCATGGGAGCTGTGTTGGCTCCGCTGTCCCATGCTGGGCTTGTGACTCTCCCATTTCCCTGGAATTGGTTTGTGCTCTCTGGGGCCCTCCTGGGTGCAGGCAGGACTCCATCCCTCGGAGCTGGAGCTGCTGGAGTTATCCGATGAGCAACGGATCAATTATACATTAGAGACCTGGTAATGATGAGAATTAAATGAGCTTTTGCTGAAGTGCGCCGTGCTGCTGTTCACCTTCACATGGAAACTGCTCTGAAGAGCACCAACATCTGCACGGATAATCCATCTTCTGGCAAGCACATTGATCCCATGTTTACAGATGGGAGGGCTCTCCTGCTGCCTCTCCTGGGACAGGAGCTGTGCCTGCAGGAGGGAGGGATGTGGTGGTGATGCCTTCAAGTATTTCTAGTTTTTTACTCTTCATGTAGCTGTAACTTGCTGTAGTTCTGTGCTTCTTACAAAGTGCTAAAATCCTCTGTTCCCAGCACCTTTGGCCAAACAAGGCTCTGAACACAGATCCAAGGACATATTTATTGCCTTAGGACCCGAAAATATGTAAACAACTGTGAGCTGGGGGGAGCAGGCCTGGGGTGGTGAACATCATTACCTGAGGGTGTGATTGGAGAATTAAGGTTCAATCTGCTAATGGACAGAACTTATCAAAGGTGAAGGGCTCGTGACCCAGGGCCCATTTTGGGTGTCATCCCCGACGGGGGACTTTGTTTGCCTGAATGTACCTTCAAGGCCTCTGCAGGCCTTGAATAAATTGTCTGCTTTTATACTCCTAATTTGTCTTGGCCTCTGTTTCAGGTAGCTTGTCCTTTAGGCAACAGTGGTTTTCCATGCCTGGGATATGCACATCACCTCTGGACTGCAGTTCCAGGGCCACAGAGGAACTGAGGTTGTTAAATTTCTTTACACTCTTCCCTCCCTCCTGGTTCGAGGCAGTTTGCCATCATGGGAATGCTGGGAGAGCTGGGAGAGCCCGGAGGAGCAAAGACTCCAGGGAGAGCTTGGAGCCCCTTCCAGGCCCAGGGCTCAGCCTCCTTCCAAGAGCTCAGGACTTTGCCATGGAGCAGTGTGGGACGTGTCCCTGGACACCTAAGGGTGCTCCAGCTGCTCCTGCAGGGAGTTGCCAGCCTTTGGCAAAGGTGCAAAATGGTGTTTTTGCTGCACCACTGCCTGCCAAGCCCAGGAGCTGACCTGGATGGTCTGAGCACCTTTATTGCTGGTGTTTGTCTGTTCCTTCAGAGAATCCCAGAATCACTGAGGTTGGAAAGACCTCAGAGACCTTCGAGCCCAAGCTGTGCCCAATCCCCACCTGTCCCCAGCCCAGAGCACTGAGTGCCATGTCCAGGACACCTCCAGGGATGGGGACTTCAAACCTCCCTGGGCAGCCCCTTCCTGACAACTCCTTGAGTGAAGAAATTCCTTCTGATCTCAAACCTGAACCTTCCTTGGTGCAGCTTGGGGCTGTTCCCTCTCCTCCTGTCCCTGTTCCCTGGGAGCAGATCCTGACCACCCCCCAGCTCCTGTCAGGAGTTGTGCAGAGCCACAGAGTTCCCCCTGAGCCTCCTTTTCTCCAGGCTGAGCCCTTTCCCAGCCCCCTCAGCCACTCCTCATCATAGGAGTGGCTCTCCAGACCCTTCCCCAAGTTCATTGCCCTTTTTTCTCCAACTTTAGGGTTGGAGCCAAGCCACCTTTGGCATTTGGCTTGTCCCTGGCCTGATGAGTTCAAACAAAGCTGTGACTTGGGCCATGACCCAAGGGTGTGTTGAGTTGTCCGAGGGTTCCAGTGCTTTGGGTGTTTCCCATGAGTTTGGTCTTAAGCTGGACTTAAACCTTGGTCTGACTCCAGCCTCGGTCTCCTGGCTCAAACAAGTGTCACTGGGCATCTCTAGCATAATCTCTAATTTCTGCAACCTGCAGAGATTGATGCAGGGTCTCCAGGACAGCCCAGTCCAGTGGTTGAAACTGCACCAGTCCAAACTTTGCTTGTTGGAATCCCTGTGATTCTGTTCCTCCCCATGGCACAGCTGTATGATGACATTTCCCTATTGCAATGCAGTTCTTGCAGGTTAATTTATTTTTTCCAAGGCACTTTGCAAACATTAAGTGTTACATAAATCTCGGGTATTATTATCCGCAAGATGCATTGATTTGCAGAGTGTGGTCGTATTGTCTGGATTTCTTTTTTCCTTAAAAAATTTCAATCCATTAGAAAGAAGGGGGAGGAGGGGTGGGGAGCCCCATAGGTCTTGTACAAAACCAAATAGTTCCATAAACACAGAGCTGAAAGTGGCTGATCAATGAGAAGGCAAACGAGGCCAATTGTGCATCAGCTCCTGCCTCCAGTTCCAGTTTGCACTGGGGACTCTGCACTTGCTGGGATCAATGTCTGAGCGTGGGGACCAGTTCCCACTGCAGTGGGACATTTTCCCACTTTTCCCTTCATTCCATGCCCTGCGTGTGACTCTGCTGCCCTCGGTTATTGAAAGGAGCAGCTCACATGTTGTTGGGAAAATCCAATCCTCCCAGCAGTGGTATTTATGCTCCTGTGGCTCTGTTATCTCTCTGGGGACAGGGAAATACACACCGGCATTTTGGGGGTTCTGGAGGCGGCCACAGGGAATAAATCATGAGGGAGCAGCAGTGGAGAGCAGGGCTGCTCCCACAGCTCCTCGATGACGCTGTAATTTACTTTATCAGGAACAGCAGGACAGGAGAGATAACTGAATGCTTTCTGTTAGGGTGGGGGCTGACAAACGTGGGGGGTTATTTTTTGGCTGAGTGACACTGTAATGGCAAGCATTGTGTTCTTCTCCATTTCTACTTTGAAAGCTAAGATGGAGTAAGCAGGGACTATCTGTCTTTTAGGCATGGAAAGGTGTCCCCTCCCCAGCTCCAATCAATCATAACTCTCCAGGAGTCATTGATTTACAGACAGCACCAAACCACCTGCTCGCTGCATCCCCAGGTTATTTTCTTCTTGTGAGAAACTCTGAATTCTGCATTAGTGGGAGGCAGAAAGAGGCAGGACAGCTGTAACCAGTGAGTTGCACCTCCCTTGTGCTGCTCCCCTGTCTTGCCCAGCCCAGCTCTGGTATTGCCCACTCACTGCTCACATCTGGGCTGAGACTAAGCAAACTTCCCTCATAGTCCGTAAAATCCTCAATTTTTGAGTCAATGAGATGGGAATTGCTGATCCTAGGGGAAACAGCTCTTGCCAGTGGTCCCCAGTTCGGTGTTAATGGTTCAAGTGTTGCGTTTTCCTTGGAGCAGTGTCATGTCAATCCTCTTGACCTGCAGATTTTCACTGGAAAAGGGATGTGTGGTGATTGCAACAGGCTTTGGGTGTCTCTGCCCTGGACTGAATTTTGCTGTGGTGCACCAGTTTCCCAGACACAGAGAAGTGCTTTCCAGCAAGCCAAGAAGCCATGCAGGGTTAGATTTTGTTTACTGGATGGGATTCATGTTTGCAGAAGTGCTTTGAGATTCTGGGCAGATGGACCCGACAGAAGTGCGAAGCGCTGTTGTTCTCCTCAAGTGACAAGATGTGAAAGCTAAAGCTGCACTTGTAACAAACTTCCCCCAAATCTGAAGTGCGCCAAGGCTTCCGAGCTGATCCGCCTCTCCTCTCGAGCAGAGTGGCCCTTGTGAGGCAGTAGATTACAGCAGTGACTTGTGCTGGGAGCAGGATCTCTCCTGCAGAACACGCTCTCATTGTCCCAACCACAGTTTGGTATTTGCCATAAGCCACGCGCTCTTATGAAAAACCATTTGCAAGATAAGTAAAGGAAAATGTAATCCCTGAGTGGAATGAAAGGTGCTTTGAAATGAATGGGGGATAATCCTTTTGTTGTCTGTTACAAATGCACTTTATTTCTGCATTATCTGAGCATGAGAATAGACTGTTCTCTCAACCAGCAAATCCACTGCAGCACCCTCTCCTCGGCGCTCAGACCCCAGTGCAGCGACGGAGCCGCCTCTGAACTCCCTCAGCTTGGCGGGTTGCAAAAAGGGCTCTTTTGAATTTCAAAATCCTGCCGGCGTGATTATTTTGGCGTTTGCAGTGTGCAGAGTCTTGGCTTAAGTCACGCTAAAGACACGGGTTGGGATGCAGGAAGCGGTCTGAGGGATTTAGCTGCCTACCTGCCCCTGCCTTCCTATCCAAACGGGCAGGAAAATCTGCCTAAATTGCTTTTAAAATCACAAAGCCTCTGCTCCAGGGACTTGTAGTCGGGGTCGAAGGATTTCTTCCATCTGCTTTCAGTGTGTTTTTCTTCGCTGGCAAATTTCTCCCAGCGAGTTCAAGCCCGTTGATTTATGCGAGGAGATGCTTCCCGCTTCTGCTGGACTTGGTGACCCCTGTGGCCACAGCCAGGCCGGATCCATCCGGCCACTCCAGCAGAGAGGAACGCTCAGAGCCTAAAGACTGAACGCTGCAGAGCCTGGAATGGCAGCAGCTCTTTCCATCTGATGTTAAAGTGCTTTAGTTACTGCAGGCATTGATTCTCGGGGCCTGGGAAATGCATCCCAGCATGGCTTCTCCTTGGGTTTTTAGTGAGTGACCAAAGTTCAGGAGATAAGTCATGAGTCATTTGTTCACTCTGATTTTATTGTCTACCATACCCAGCCTCCAGCCAGGGATTCAAAACATCTTTACACTCTTCCCTGTCTCCTGTTTTGATGCAGTTTCCCATCATGGAAGTGCTGGGAGAGCTGGGGGTGTCCACCCTGGAGAGGAGAAGGCTCTTCCAGTGCCTAAAGGGCTCCAGGAGAGCTGGAGATGGACTGGGGACAAGGGATGGAGGGACGGGATGGGGGGGAATGGCTTCCCAATGCCAGAGGGCAGGGACAGATGGGATATTGAGAAGGAATTGTTCCCTGGGAGGGTGGGCAGGCCCTGGCACAGGTGCCCAGAGAAGATGTGGCTGCCCCTGGATCCCTGGCAGTGTCCAAGGCCAGGCTGGACAGGGCTTGGAGCAGCCTGGGACAGTGGGAGGTGTCCCTGCCATGACAGGGCATTAGAATGAGATGAGTTTTAAGGTTCCTTCCAACCCAAACCATCCCAAGATACTGTTTCCATTCTGTACCAAAGACAGGATGCAAATTTTCTTTTTGGTTTGGCTTGAGGGAAGTCCTTGGAAGTGAGGTCTGTCTTGTTGCACATCTTGCAGGCTGGGCAGTGCCTTTTCCTGGGTGAATTCCCAGCAGCAATGCTCTCTGCTCCAAACCATGAGATCCCATCCGGATCCCATCGGAGCCCAGCAGTGCAGGGACCATCCTGGCTTTCCCTAACCAACAAGGGCTCCCAGCATTCCCACAGCTCATGGCATGGCTGTTTTCAGTCTTGGAATAATCTAGCTGCTTTTAGTAAAACAATTACAGCTCTTATAATTTTTCTTTGCAAGCAGAGTAATTAGAGGAGAATAAGAAATTAATTAAAAAGCTAATTATAAAGCCCATGAATGTTCTTTTCAAATTTTTAAATGAATTTACTTTTGCTAAATGCCAGCATTTCCAGTTTTTTCAGCTCTGGTGGTGGCTGTAGGTTGGGAAACTGAGGGAATCAAAGCATGGGTTCCTGACATGGTGTGGTGCCGTGCTGGCTCCTAAGGAGATTAGGACACAGATGATGGAAAAGACACAGGAACAGCACTAAGCTGGCTGTAAGCCTGTTGTCTTCCAGCTTTTCCCATTACGAGGCACAAAGGAAATTCAGGTTTTCTGCCTCCTGAAGTCTCATGCCATCCTAATCTCAAGCTAATCCCTTCAAACAAGCATTTCCCTGCCCTTGGAGCAGGTTTGCCATGGGGTCTCGCTTTCCTGGGAGCCACGAAACGGTGCAATTAATCGGGGTGCTTAGGTGGCTTCTTCAAGACCACATTAGGCTCAGCAGCAATTTAAAGTAAGTGTCCACTGGTAAATGGTGAAAACCACCCAGGGAAAAGCCGGGATGTTCCCATGCATAGCAAACGATTCATTAGCATCCAAGCGATTATGCGGAATACCAAAATGACCTTGCAGTCATTAGGAGCGAGGTATGTTATGACTTAAGTTTAGAGGGACTTGCATTACAATGTAACATCTAATTAGTGTTACCTCTGCTAATTGCTACATATTGCTGAGGTATATAAAAATAAATGCCTGAGTGATACCGGGGCCAGCGGTGCCGAGGCTGCGCCCGCCTTGGAACAGGGGGAGAAGTTTGCTGCCATAATGAGCAGCAGCAGCTTGGTTCCCTCCGCTGGCAGCTTGTTAATGTGCCTCTTGTTGTCTGCGGAATGCAAAGAGGGTTTTTGTGTGGGAATTGTGGCTGTTGGGTTCTCCAGTGCCCTTTGCGAGGCAGGTTCCCACTGCTGGAGTCTGGGGAAACCGCGGGAGAGATGGGGGGAACTGCAGAGGAATTCCTCCTGCAGTGGTTGGTGGCTCGGCCACAAAGGTGGTCCTTGCATGAGGCTGCAGTCATGGATTTGGGGTCAGAGCCTTCAGCTGTGCTGCCAAAAATAAATCATGGAATCTTAGAATCCTTCGGGTTGGAAAATATTCCAAGATCATGTCCAGCCATCAATCCATCAATCCATCATCTCATCATGGGAGAGACCTCTGCTCCCAGGGAACAAACACAGGAAGAGAGGAAAGAGCCTCAGGCTGCACCAGGGGAGGCTCAGGTTGGACATCAGGAGGAATTTCTCATGGAAAGGGTGGTCAGGCATTGGCAGGGGCTGCCCAGGGAGGTTTGGAGTGCCCATCCCTGGAGGTGTCCTGAACTCAGTGCTCTGGGCTGGGGACAAGGTGGGGATTGGTCACAAGTCAGACTCGATGATCCTGGATGTCTTTTCCAACCTTAATAATTCTGTAATTCTCTGTTCCCCACTAAACCATGGCCTTGGGTGCCACCTCCAGCTTTCTTTGAACACCTCCAGGTTTGGTGAACTCCCCAGTGTCCTGGGCAGTCTGTGCCAGTGCTTGACAGCTCTTTCCATGAAGAAGTGTTCCCTAATATCTAATCTAAACCTTCCCTGGTGCAACTCATAAAAAGGACATAAAGGGAAGAAATAAAGGGAAAATAAAGACAAATGCTGAGGCTTTTATCCTCAAGCTGTCATGAGTCCTCTCCACAAAGTTAAAACTTTTGGAAGATCAGTCTCTATGGATAAGCTGAAGAGATGGGATGACCAAGGAATAATCTCTGCAGGAGGCTGTGCCCTGGGTATTTTCATGTACACAGGTGATCAATTACTCTCTTAATAAAGAGAATAATTTGGTGTTCATCTCACCTTGCTGATGAATGGCACATGTACAGGAAGGCAGGCTTGGGGTTCAGGGAGCAGACCAAAGGTGTCAGAACAGCATTGGTGCGGCCAGGACAGTTTTCTTTCTTGTGTAACTACAAGTGAAGGAGTGGAAAGCCACTGGGAATGTTAAAAACAAAACTGTGCCAGTCTGAATTCCTGGCTTCTGAACACTTTCACTTCTCAGCTTCACAACACTTCAGCTTCCCAGCTGCCTGCGTGAAGTTTTTAAAGGTTTTTTTCTATTGTTTGTTTGTGGTTTGTTTTGGTTTTGTTTTATTTTCAACAACAGGGTTAGGAGGAATGGATCTGCTGATAATTAAAGTGAAATTTTTGTTCCGTGTGGTCTTTAGTCCTAAGATCATCATCAGAGCCAGACAGTGATATTTTGATATTCTAGACATTTTTTTTTTGATATCTGGAGGGAAGTTACAAAGCAGAGAAGGACGGCAGGCCTGGCAGTTTTATAATCGCTCTGTCTAATGTGCAGTATCATGGGACACCTCTCAGATGTCTCCACGGTGGCTTCTGTGTGCTTCAAACACGTGTGCTCTTAACTGCAGAAACCAGCTCCTGAATTAATGACTGTGGCTTCAAAGGACCTTCCCCCTCCCCGAGCTGGAGATCTGAGGGCCATCTCCAAGTGGGTGACATGCCTTTGAAAATTATGCACCGCAAACAATAAACCTCATTAAAGAAAGTCAGCAAAAGCAGCTCAGCAACCCAGCGTGGGGAACGGACACGGTGGGGACACGATCCCAGGTGTCTGTCCAGGGCAGGAGTACCAAAAGCTCTGTGTGTGAGGGCAAAGTGCCCCTGAGTCGCAGGTGAAGTGCCACGTCCTGCCCGTGGTCACACCAGCCCTCTGCAGAGCTCCAGGCTGGGGTGGAGTGGCTGGACAGTGCCCAGTGGGAAAGGTCATGGGAGCGGTGGTCAGCAGTGGCTGGACATGAGCCAGGTGTGCCCAGCTGGGCAAGAGGCCAATGGCACCTGGCTTGTACCTGCCCCAGGGTGGCCACTGCGCAGGGCAGTGTTTGTCCCTCTGCACTGGGCACTGCTGAGGCACTTCCAATGCTGGGGCAGTTCTGGGCCCCTCACAAGAGAGACCTGGAGGGGCTGGAGCCCCAGGGAAGGGAACGGAGCTGGGAAAGGGCTCAGCCTGGAGAAAAGGAGGCTCGGGGAGACCTTGTGGGTCTGCACAGCCCCTGACAGGAGAGGACAGTGGGGGAGTTGGGCTCTGCTCCCAGGGAACAGGGACAGGAGGAGAGGGAACTGCTTCAAGCTGTGCCAGGGGGGGTTTAGGTTGGATATTGGGAAAAGTCTCTACACCCAAAGGATTGTCAAGCACCAGGACAGGCTGCCCAGGTGGAGTCCCCATTCCTGGAGGTGTTCAGAAAATGTGGCTGTGGCACATGAGGACAAGGCCTAGTGCTGAACATGGAGTTGCTGTTGGGTTCACAGTTCCCTTTGATGATCTGAAAGTTCCTTTTTAACCTCAACAGTTCTGTGATTCTGTGAGTTCCCATCCCCATGAGGTTGTAGCCTTCCCTCTGAGGAGCTGTTGGATGCTCAGGCAGGCAGGAGGAGCCTGGTGGGACGTGGTTCATGGGCAGCTCTGCCGGCTGAGGGGCTCAGATGAGTTTCTTGTCCCCCAAGAGGAGTTTTGTGTCCCTGAGCAGTGCAGGGTGGAGCTGCTCACCTGCTCCTTCTTCATGGTGGGGCTGTGGGGAGGGTTCTTCCAAGCAGAGTGAAATCAGTGCCTCAACAGGCAGCAGTTCCACATTGACCAGAACCTCTGTTGAAGTCTGGTCCACCTCACTGAGCTCCATCACCATCTCCAAAGAGAACCCCACCCTCCAGTCGGGCTCAGGGCCAGCTTGGCTGCCCCGACGCTCTGCCCATTTTGAAATGAGGATTAATGAGTTCTTCCATCTGATACTTGTTTGAGATTTGCCATTTGGGTTCATTTTAAACTAATTTTATTCTCCATGTCACCGGCAATTTATGCAGCAAACGCAATTATTGGAGATGAACGCCTGCCACAGCTGAAGGCTACAAGTGCCACTTCCTTGGAAGCGCGAGGAGAGGAGAGCTGGGGAATTGGGGCGGGGGGGAGGGAGAAGGAATATTAGAAAAATAATCTTTTCCTACAATACTCTCAGAGCTGATACACACACCTTCATAAAAAAGTAATTTAATTTTCCCAGTGCAGCACGAAAAGGAGATCTAATTATCCACTTCTAAATTGCTTCCTTAATTTTTCAAAACATGGCTTTTTGTTTATGCCTCTCCCCGAGCCCTGCTCAGAGCCTGCCATGGAGCTCACCTCCATCTGGAGGTCAGCGATAAAGCCACCTGGAAAGGAACTTGCTCTTGATAGCAGGTGTTGGAGCTCTAATGTGCCACGTGAGCCTTTTGTCCGTGCTGATGGGGCTTCTCCACGGGTGACATCCTCCAAGCAGCGCTGGGAATTCAGGGGGCAGCCTTGGAGCTTGGCTGGGGATACGCATCAAACATGGGGGGTTTTCTCAAGGTTTGCAGGAGTTTTGCTGCCTCAAAGCTCTGTGTTTTGCTGCGTTCTGGGTTTCTGGGTCTCGCAGCATTGCTGCGGCCCCACGTCTGTTCTGCATCCATATCGAAAACCATAATCCTGCGGAATGAGATTCTGGAGTCTCCAAGAGATTCCCATGGGCGCTGCCTTTTAGGTGTTTATTTACCTTGTACCTGGACAATACATTCTGCCGAGTCCCCACAGACCATGCTCCTCTTGTAAACATCATCAGCTGCATTGGAGAGAAGTGTTTGAAAAACCTCCTGGTTTTGATCGTGTTGCATCGCGCGCCTCTCCGTGCTTCGCGTATTCTTCCTGTGGATTTCCCTAAAGTTCAGCTCACAGGCTTGCCTTCGGAATGTGAAATGATGTACACACACGCCTTCTCTAATATTTATAGGATAAATGCTAAGCTGTACTTCAGTGATTATCAGGAGCTTCACAAAAACAGGTTTCAGGCGTTGGAGCTGACATCACACCTTCAATTATTTACTGGGAACTGGGTTTCAGACTGCTGGCTGTGGTTTGTTCAGGTATTCTGAGGCTCAAAAACTGGAGCTGTTCAGCCTGGAGAAGAGAAGGTTCCAGGGAGACCTCAGAGCCCCTTCCAGTGCCTAAAGGGCTCCAGGAGAGGTGGAGAGGGACTGGGGACAAGGGATGGAGGGACAGGACAAGGGGGAATGGCTTCCCAATGCCAGAGGGCAGGGACAGATGGGATTTTGGGAAGGAATTCCTCCCTGTGAGGGTGGGCAGGCCCTGGCACAGGTGCCCAGAGAAGCTGTGGCTGTCCCTGGATCCTTGGCAGTGTCCCAGGCCAGGCTGGACAGGGCTTGGAGCAACCTGGGACAGTGGAAGGTGTCCCAGCCCATGGCAGGGGTGGAATGGGATGGCCTTTAACGTCCCTTCCAACCCAAACCAGCCTGGGATTCCATGATTCTATGAGAACAGTTGCAGTGTGTGTTGTCCATGTTGTGAACTTCTTTTTGTCTTGCACCCCACCGTTAACCTCCCCCTCTCTCTGCTCCTTGCTTTGTTGGGTCTGAGTTCTGCACCGGAAGCTGTAGGGATGGAGATTTTTATTCCCTGTTGGTCTCACTGGTGCTGGATTAATTTTTTTTTAAACTCCACTTTTCCCCCCACATATTAATGGCAGCAAAACAGAGCTTTTCCAGGTATCTCACAGAATCCCCAGATAGTTTTGGTTGGAAGAGACCTGAAGAATCATCTAAATTCCATCCCCCCGATGTGGCTGGTGACAGCAGGGGATGCCCACAGCAGCGTGGGTCAGAATTCCCACTCCTCCAGCCGGACACGAGGGGGTCAGGACCGGGTGGGGCAGAGCCTGCAGCTGCCGGCAGAGCTCTCCCGCAGAGCCTGGCTGTTCAATAATGCTCTAATTAACTACTGCAAACTTCAGAGGACCCAGCTAACTCTAATTGAGAGATCAACAGAGGCTGCAATGAAGTTAGATGTGCATACTAATTACTGAATTATCTAACACCTGCTCTGGAGAGCGGCACCAAAATATAAATACATTTTGCATTGTAAGGCCCTTGCTTTGAGGAAGGCGCGATCTTGTCTTGTCAGACACATCTCAGATCCCTCGTGCTGGCTGCAGCTTCCCAGAGGCACCTCCTTGGAAAAGCTCTGTCCTTTATTTTTAGGCAGTGCCGTGAGGCTGTCATGTTGCAGGCTCGACATGCAAGGAGCCAATTAAGCAGGACTGCAAACATTAACTCGGCTGCTCCCAAGGTGGTGGTGGTGAAGATGATGATGATGATGACATCCTTCGCAAGGCTCTGGTGAATACTCACGGCGCTCCAAGTTTCATGTCAGCGTCCGAATGACACTCAATTTGCTGGCAGCTCCCAAGGCTACTCTACAAAAAAGAGTAAAAAAAGAGGATTCATTTTTCAGCTGCTGAGTGGCAAATGCAAAGGTTAAGTGCCCAGGCATTAGTGCAGGGATCTGCCAAAGGGCTGTGGCCAAGTGCTCTTGGAATGGTGAGGAGAAAAAGAGAGGGGAGAGGAAAAGCTTGTTTGGGTATTTTTTTTTTTCATTATTATTATTCCATTCTGTTGGGTTTTTTGGAATACTGATCTGAGGTGCGATTTCCACATCATCAGCTCAGTCAGCCGTCACCAGCAGCCCTCTGAAAGCAATAATTTTCTGCTAAGCAATTCTGTCACCGTGCTGGAAGGATAAATGAAACCAATGTTTCAGTGCTTCGTCCGGCCTGGAATCCGCACGTGGCACATCTTCCCTCAACAAGTGGTTATTCCCTATTTTCTTTTGTTGCGGATTAAGCTGCTTACCATGGAAAATGCGTGAGCTTTGCTATTTCCTCCCCCTTTTTTTCAGTGTACTTGCTCAAGTGAGACTCGTTGGCTGTTTTGATGGTTTCAATAGTGCTGTCTGTGTTTGTTACAGAGCTCGTTGGATGCTTTCCTGCTGACAACAATTCCATCCCCCCCGAAAGGCAGGAGCTGTCGAGGAGCCTCCTGCTCTCGAAACACTGCTTTTGCTCATGGTTGTTGTGATGTACAAAGCCTTGAAATCCAAAATTGCTGACTGTACTGAGCCAGAGCCAGGTAGGGGAGGGGGTTTGCAGAGCAAATAATCTCTTTTTTGGAGTCCCATCCTGACTCCAGGTTCTCTTGTCACCCTCTTGGAAAGACAGACATAACTTATCAGTTTCTGCCTTGTCGCAGCAAATCTTCCTTGGGATCAAATGGCCTCACGTGCATCCCCACGAGGTGTCTGCGCTATTTTGGGGAAGGGGTCGTTAGAAATTCCCCTCTCGCTCCTCTTACCCGCTGCAAACTGGGATTATTGACTGCCTGTGATGCTAAACTTCCCTCAGCCTGCTGCTTACTTGGAAAATCTTTCTGTAACCGCAGTTGCCAAGCAACTGTCAGCTGTATTTCCAAGATGCTCAGGCCGCCTTCAAGATGTTTGGACCCAAATGCTGCCGCTCTGCTCTCCAAGATTGCCATTTTCCCCAGGCAGGGAGCTTTGGGAAGGCCAGGTACCATTCTTCCCATCCTGACATTATCTCCCCTGGCTTTATTAGCATGTCTTCCCAAAGCTCTCTGCCCACTCAGCCCATTGATTATCCTGATGGTTTGGGCTCTGAGGGCGTGCCTGGCTCTCTCTCCAGCACATGCTTGGACACCTGGCATGGTATTGAGTGTGAGAGAGTTGGAAATCCAGGTGTTGCACCTCACCACTTGTAAAACCATTCCAGTCATGGTTTTTTCTTACTGTGGGAAAAAAAATAAAGCTAATTGTTGATAGGCACTAAGAAAATCAAAAGAAAGAGAAGCTGGAGGTGTAGGTTTAGATGAGATATTAAGCAGACATTTGTTACCATAAGGGTGGTGAGAAACAGTGCCTCCATCCCTGGAAGTGTTCAAGGCCAGGTTGAGCACATTGGTCTGGTGGAAAGTGCCCTGCCCATGGCAGGGGTGGAACAAGATGGGCTTTAATGTCCCTTCCCAGCCAAAGCATTCCATGATCCTGTGATTTTGCCATGGAGCCTGCAATGCCCCATGGATGCTGTGGCAGGTGTGGTGGGCTCATCCTCCAGGCTCCAGTCCTCCGTCCTCACCTGGGAATGCAGCTGCTCCAGGCTGTTTTTCCGTGGCAGAGGCCCAGTGATGTCTGTGCCGCTCTGCACAGGACGAGAGGGATAGCGGAAATGAGAAGCTCATCCAACTTTGCCTACAGAGGTGCTCATTAGCAGCCTCCCTCTGTCCATGGCCATGCATGGCTTGGCTCACTTTGGAGCCAGCCTGTTCCATTTGGGTTAATAGAAGGAATCTCTGTTCCATTAGGTGCATTACAGTGACAAAGTGCCGGGGGAGAGGGAGCTGGTGCCTGTCAGCCGCCCGAGGACCGGGCTGTCACTTGTGCCATCAAGCCTCCCTACTTATTTGCAATTTTATTTTCAGATGTGATTGACATCTGGAGGCTCTGACATTCTCGGCACAAACATACAGCCTGTTATTATGCTTGCATTAACATTTTGATAAACACACAGTGCAGCATTGAAAAAGTAATTACATGTCATCACATCTCTGCCTCATCAAAGAAAACTTTGCTGTGTAATTGCTCCAAGATTTACCCAGGTACAATGTGCTGCTTCCAGTAAAGGCTCCTTTCTCTTGAAGAGCTTACATTTACCTTTTAAGATGCACAATATCTTTTCCCCATGGGGCTTTCTAGGGCTAAAATAAACTCGGCGATATAATTTAGCTTTCCATAAATACACTCGGATATTAGAGCGCGGTACTCTTTGCATAATATTTATTTAATGCTGGATGTAAATATGCTGTGTATTATATGGGCGAAGCTATCAAGGGAAGTTTTTTGCAGACAGGTAGAAATAGCACATTGTTACCCCGGCTCCTGCATTAGCACAAGGGCCCTTTGCACTTGTATTTATATGGGTACTTCTCACAATGACATCTAATTTTACAATAAAGTGAGCTTAGCTGAAGCGCCTCGCTGCAGATTCTAAAATATTGGCTATTTCCTCGCTTGTAAAGGACTTTTCTGATGGGTCTCTGAAAGAGGTATTATATGGAAGAATACAAATAATTTCAAGAGGGGTTTTTTTCCCCCTTTCCTTCAGAGCCGAGGAAGGAAGAGAAAATCTCATTGATGTTCAGTCAATAAATCTTGCGAGATAGGTGCTGAAAGACCTGAATAAAGGTAGAAGGGAGAAGCAGTGTATGATGATAAACCAGGTGAAGTGGTCAATGGGACAATTGCTGGCCATGGAGTGCTTCAGATTCTTTTATTTAAAGTGCTCTGTGCTGGCCGAGGCACATCCCTCCTACCTGGGAAACCAGGATAATACCAGCCTGTTTCCACTGCTGCCTGATGGGATTTTATTCCTTTGGTTAAAGCAGTGCTCGTTTGCCTCTGGAATTACAAGTTTCATGTTGTGCCCCCAGTTCTGACGGGACTGAACCCTGGCATTTCCTACCAGCATGTGAAGTGGTGAATACTTGGTCTGGGTGGTTCAGTTCTCACATCACAAGGTCTCTCCACAGTCTGTGGTTTCTGGAGAGATGTGGAGGCTCGTGCATGGCAAAGTTGGTCTAGTGCTGCTTCTGCAGAGGGGAATCATTCTCTGGGTTCAGCAAGAGAGGAGCCTTATGAGCAAAGCCTTGGGAAGCCTCTTCTCCTTTTCCTGTGGTAATGAGGAATGAGTGAGGAATGGCCTTAACAGCCACTGCTTCCCATCTCCTGTGCTCTGCCTTTATCAGGGCTTCTGTTCCCAGAGGAAAATGTTCCCCTTTCTCCTGCAGGAACAGGTTTTCTCCACTTTCTTCTGGAGTTGTGAGGGGAATGGTGTCTAATTCTTTTTCATCCAGGGTGGTCAGGGAATCACAGAATTGCTAAGATTGGAAAAGACCTTTGAGATCATCAAGTCCAACCACCAACCGAGCCCCTCCACCACATTCACCCCTAACCCACGTCCCCAAATGTTTTCTGAACACTTCCATGGGATGGTGACCCCACCACTTCCCTGTACAGTCTGTTCCAATGCTTGACAATCCTTTACATGAAGAAATTTTTCCTGATATCTAATCTAAACCTCCCCTGGCACAACCTGAGGCCATTTCCTCTCATCCTCTCAGTCTGAGCCTGTCACTGCCAGGTGGGACAGGAATTGTGCCAACCTTAGAGCTGCCACCACCTGAGCATATTGGCTTTTCCTAAAAAACAATTCCCTTTCCTCCCTGGGCCTGGGGCCAGCTCTACAGAGGTGTCTGGCATGACGGAAGGAGGCAGCACCTCCTGGGGTGGGGATCCCCGAAATCCCTGCCCTCTGGGGGGATCCTTTCTCCAGGAGAAGGCAGCACAGATGGGGTGTGGAGTCCTGCCCAGGAGCAGTCGCTGGCTGCTCTGTGCCAGCCGGGGAGCTCAGCATCCCTGACCTTGCTGGGAATGACCGCGGCCACGGGAAGCTTTAGGGCCGGCGGCGCACGATCCCAAGTGTGTTTAATGGTTGGATAATGCCCCGTTAATGTCTATTAATCCTCTCAGGAGCTTGGTATTAGCTCAGCTTTAGCACCAGACTGAGTCACTGCTCTAACAGGATGCACCCAGGCTGGTGCTGGGAACATCTGTATCGCACATCTGTATTATTATGATTATAGGCTTGTGGCCTATATACAGTGTCTATGAAATTAGATGTGGTATTATACCTTCCGAGCAGCTGGGGGGGTTAATTCCCTCTCCTTCCTGCTAATGAGGGTTGGGAGGGCTGGAGGAGTGATCCTGGGAGATGCTCAGGGATGGTGTGTTGCCAGGGCTGGGGATGCACTAGATTGGTCCTGGGGTGGGGGGAGACGCCAGGCTCTGCCCTGCTCTGTCGAAGGACAAAAACCATCTGGGCAAGTGAAGGTCAGCCAGAAGTGTTTGGACAGCCCTCAGGCACAGGGTGGGATTTTTGAGGTGCAGGGCCAAGAATTGGACCCAATGATCCATGTAGGTCCCTTTCCAACTCAGGGGAATCTATGGAAATCTATCAGTTACAGCACAGGGGGATCTTTTGGTTGTTGTTTTGGACCTTCTGCTTTCTTGCCTATTGTGAGGAATGGCCTCCTGGATTTTATTCGTTTCCATCCCAATGAGCTGTGAGCTTCTGTTTTGCCCAAAAGCTTCGAAGGGTTGTCCCCCAGACTCAGAGCTTTGTAGCCCGAGGAGCTGAGGGATTTGATCCTCTCAGGTGAGACCCCACCTGCTGAGCTTGTCCAGCCCTGGGCTCTCTGTACAGGAAGGACCTGGAGCTGCTGGAGGAGGCCATGGAGCTGCTCCAGGGCTGGAGCCCCTCTGCTCTGGAGCCAGGCTGGGAGAGCTGGGGGTGCTCACCTGGAGAAGAGAAGGCTCCAGGGAGAGCTCAGAGCCTCTGCCAGTGCCTAAAGGGCTCCAGGAGAGCTGGAGAGGGACTGGGGATGAGGGATGGAGGGACAGGACACAGGGAATGGCTTCCCACTGCCAGAGGACAGGGACAGATGGGACATTGGGAAGGAATTGTTCCCTGGGAGGGTGGGCAGGCCCTGGCACAGGTGGCCAGAGAAGCTGTGGCTGCCCCTGGATCCCTGGCAGTGTCCAAGGCCAGGCTGGACAGGGCTTGGAGCAACCTGGGACAGTGGAAGGTGTCCCAGCCCATGGCAGGAGTGGAACAGGTGATCTTTAAGGTCTCTTCCTAACCCCAGCCAGTGTCTGGTTCTGGGATTCTGGGATTTGGGCAGCAGCAGAGCCTGCCTGTTGTCTCCCAGCAGGAACAGATCCCCACTGACGTAGGAGCAGCCAGGAAAGTCCCATGTGCCATCCTGGCCTGTCACTGTTTATTGCATTACTTATCCCAAGGAGCTCTTCCAAGTGGCTCACGATTCCTCTTCATCTTTTCTGTCCTCACCCATTTACTTTCAGAACATTTACATTTAAATGTGTGTTTCTGCAGAAGCTTTACAGGAAAGCAACGTTGGACCAAAAAGAAAAAAAAAAGAGAGAGACTCCAAAATGCATTTTTCATGCTCCTTCATACTCTATTGATTTTGTTTTTCTCATTTTTTCTTATAAAGAGAAGGTTTTCTAATACATTTTTCAGAAATAAAGGAGTCAGCAGTTCTACCCTCCTAAAGCAATAGTTATTCACGGAGATTACAAACAGAATTTGGGAGGGAGGGCTATTTATATAAATTTCCCTTTTCAATAAAATGAATATGGTGAAAAGCAGGCAGCTCCAGAGCTGTGTTCCCAAGCAGAGAGTTCTGATCCTGAGTTTCTCCCTTGCCTGGACTGCTGGTGAAGGGCAAAACACTTTGCTTTCATCAAATCACAGAATGTCCTGAGTGGGATACCCCCAGGATAATGGAGTCCAACCCCTGCCCTGCACAGACCCCCAAAAATCACAGCCTGGGCATCCCTGAGAGTGTTGTCCAAACACTCCTGGAGCTCTGGGGCTGTGCCCATTCCCTGGGGAGCCTGCGCAGTGCCCTGCACCCTCTGGGGAGGAACCTTCCCCTGATATCTGAAGGCTATTCCCTGATACCCCACGCTCTGCCCACGCGTGAGAGTCAGTGAGGAGGGAGCTGCAGCCGCTCAGAGCTTCCCTTGACAAGGCAAAAATCAGTTTTCTCTTGTCATGAGGCGAGAACTTATTTGTAAGCACCGGATTGCTGCGGTTTGACATCACTGATGTCCAAAATTCCAGCTCCTGGTTTGAAATGGCTGCTTTCAAATGCTGTTTGTGTTGGTCTGTTTGAAGAAGGAAAGGGAGAAAAAACAGGACGACAAGCAGCATGTCAAAGTTATTGAGAAGAATTGCTGTCACCGCCTTGCCTGCCTAATCTCCCAGGTTTTTTTCCCAGTTAGGGACTGTTTCTGAAATCTTGATAGTATTGGGTGGGTTTTTTGAATTTGTGAGCATCGTTATTTTTGCTGCCTCAGAAAAAGCAATCCCAGGCCCTCTGTGTAGCTGCATTTTGCTGCAGCCAGCCATGTGTCTTGGTTAGACTCCTGGAGCTGGCCAGCAGCTGCCAATGATAGTCAATAATCTGCCCTTTTATACAAAATCTGCCTTCTCACTTTGGTGGAAAACAAATGGGAGCACATCTCCTAAATGACAAAGTTTGGCTCACAGGCTCAGCTCTTTTTTTGTGCATTTGGCCCATTTGGAATATTGAGCTTAGGTCAGACCAGGGATAGTTCTTGTGCTCCCACCCTGGGCACTTGGAAATGCAGAGGTTCGGGCAAATAACACAAATCTTGAATTAAATCTCATGTTCCACCTTTTATACTGCTGCTCTTATTAAAAATATTAATTATTGTTACTGACAGCATTGCTGGTTTTATTCCTGATGATTTTTGCTTGCTGAGTGCCTCTGGAATGCCGTGGCCCTTGCTCTGAGTCTCGGCATTCTGTCCCTGTTTGCTGCAGATGAGCTCTGTCTCCTGCCTTCTTGCTCAGGGTTATTTCCTCCTCCCCCACTTTTGTGGACCAAAATGTCTTTGCCGACTGCGGGAACCTCCCCCTTCTATTTATCCTTGTTCTTTGTAATCTCGTACAATGTGGCTTAATCAACCCACTGGTGCTCTGCTGAATCCTGTCTGGGAGACACAAAGGAATTAAAGAGGTTGAGTGTTGAAAAGCTTTTTCCAGTGTCTGAGTTGCCTCCGGGAGAGCTGATCCTTGTGCCGGGCACCGCTGGGGATCAGCACCCACCTGGGCACAGGGCTCTGCCAGCCCCTGCTCCTGAATTTCACATTTGTGCCCCTAAAATGTTCCCATCAGGAGGCTGACTGTGACCCAGAGCTCCTGCAGAGCACCAAGGGGTTTTTTTCAGGGAATCAAAAAGAGACCTGAGAGTCGTGGTTCAGGGCATGTGGCCATGAGTCAGCAGTGCCCTGCTAGCCCAAAGGGCCACCGTGTCCCGGGGACATCAGGGCCAGCAGGGCCAGGGCAGGGATTGTCCTGCTCTGCTCTGGGCTGGGGGGACCTCACCTCCAGCACTGGGGGCACTTTGGGTACAACAATACAACAAAAAACTAAAGCTGTTGGTGAGCATCCACAGGAGGGCCATGGGGATGGGGAAGAGTCAGGAGGGGAAGGGTCAGAGGAGTGGCTGAGGGCACTGGGATTGTTCATCTGGAGCAGAGGAGATGAGGGCAGAGCTCAGGGGGGCCTGCAGCTCCTCCCGAGGGCAGCTCCAATCTCTCCTCTGGGACAGGGACAGGACCCAGGGAATGGCTGGAGCTGTGCCAGGGCAGGGTTAGGATGGATTTTGGGAAAAGGTTCTTCCCCAGAGGGTGCTGGGCACTGCCCAGGCTCCCCAGGGAATGGGCACAGCCCCGAGGCTGCCACAGCTCCAGCAGCGTTTGGACAGCGCTGCCAGGGATGGACAGGATGGGATTGTTGGGGGTCTGTGCAGGGCTGGGGTTGGCCTCCATGATCCTGTGGGTCCCTCCAGCTCAGGACATTGTGTGATCTGTGACTCTGTGTCTGTGCCCCAGTTCACGCACAGGGCTGGGGCTGCACTCACACCCCCCAGGTGTCTGAGCCATCACTCTGCTCAGAGCTGCCTTCCCTCTCTCACTGGGGGAGCTTCCCTTCCATTCCATTCCCATCTGCCCTCCCTCCCCTCCCGGGGCTGATCCCAGACCCAACCACACTCCACACAGCTCACAATGAAGGGCGTGGAGGTGCCCCATGGGAATATCGCCTTCCTACGTCCCATTGGATTCATTAATAACAACATTATGTTATGATGTTTTCCCCTTGTATTATTCTATAGATCATTTTTATTATGTAGATACAAACCCTTTGATATTGTAATTGTGAAGTACACGTTATGAAGACAAATGTGTTTGGCTTAATGAGAATGGATTGCCAATAAAAGCTGAAATAGAGGAAAGCATTTTATTATTTTTTTTAGCATTAGCCCTCGTAGAAAGTGTTGCCAGACTGAGCATGCAGCAGAATAAAGCCTTGGATGCAAAGAGTCTTTTTAGTCTGTTGATAGAGCATTGTTTTCTGGAGTGTTGTGGTTATTTGATTAAAAAAACCACCTCAGGTGGCTGCACGACTGAGAAAATCAGCAAAAGGATGAAGTGAAGTGTGATGTGTGCACGGCAGAGGTGGACATGGATCACTCCCAGAAACCTGGAAATTCTTTTGGAGAAACTCCTGTGTTTGCAGGTCAGTCTGGCGAGGGCAGAGGATAAACTCAGTGGGGCTGGGGAGGTGCTCCATACCACAGGCTTGGAGAGACTGGTGGTCCTGCAGTCCCAGGAGAATTATTTTCTTGAGGAAAGGCACAATAAATAATTTGTCTGAAATAAAGAGGTCAGGGCGAGGAGATCTTTGCTGTGGGCAAACTGCAGAGAAAGTGTGGAGTAAAGCCATAAAAGACAAAAGCCATCGGTTTGTAGGAGCACAGACCTCTCCAAGCCTCTTTATCATCCTTCCAGTGCCTGAAGGAGCTGACAAGAAAGATGGAGAGAGACTCTTTTCAAAGGTCTGGAGGGACAGGAGAAGGGAGAATGGCTTCCCAGTGCCAGAGGGCAGGGCTGAATGGGATATTGGGAAGGAATTCCTCCTGTGAGGGTGGGCAGGCCCTGGCACAGGTGCCCAGAGAAGCTGTGGCTGCCCCTGGATCCCTGGCAGTGTCCAAGGCCAGGTTGGACAGGGCTTGGAGTGACCTGGGACAGTGGGACGTGTCCCTGCCCATGGCAGGGGTGCAATGGAATGAGCTTTAATGTCCTTTCCAACCCAAACTATTCCAGGATTTTATGATTCCTGTGGCCAACAGACCTTGAACCACCCCACGGTGGGGTGGAGGGGCAGAATCCCTGCTCCTGCTCCTGAGATGGAAATGGGAATTCCTGCTGCACTCACGGAAGGACCCAGGATCCCTGGATGTGAAAGGCCTTGCTGGGTGTGGGTGGGGATCAGCCATCCCATGGGCAGCTGGAGACAGAGGGCTGCAGGGATCAGCAGGGGAGAGCTGCAGGATCAGCAGAACTCTGCTCTGTCCCTGCCTGGATCCCCAGCAAGAGCAGCGTGCACAGGGCAGGAAGGGCTGCACACAGCCAGGCAGCTCAGGCCGGGCTCTGCTCACCTGTGGCTGCCAGAGAGAGCTCGCTCGGAGCCACCAGCCCGGGAATCGCTGGCGAGCAAACAGATGGAAGGAGCTCTCCCCATCTGACGCCAGCGCAGATTTAATCAGCTCACACTTCCCTTTTCCACCTGGCACAGGCACCGGGAAATGGATCTTGATTTGCGTCCTCCCAGCTCTCCCCATAGACTCTTGACATCTTTGTTTTCTCGCGACTTAACAGCAGCAATTGCAGCCCAGCACTTTGCCACCTGTCGCGGGGACGAGCCCGGTCCCTCCCTGGCTGTCACTGCTTTGCTTTTGGATTTTTTTACTCTGCTTTTTTTTTTTTTTTTTTTTGGGGAGCAAGGCGAGGCAGGATAGGGATACAGCAGGATGAGGAAGAGCGCTGGTCCAGTGCCAGGACTGTTGGCTTTTGGTGTTGGGTGCCTGGTTCATATTGTTTTGTCCTTGTCTTTCCTCCTTACCTCCTTGTCTTTCTTCCCAGCTTAAAAAAATTATTTAGGCTCAGCTTTGTTCTAAATATTGCTAAAAGTGGGGCTGTTCCACCCTTGTAGGTGTTGCTGTTGCTTGCAAACTTCTTAATATTTCATGTCTTGTGTTCTTGGAGCCCACCTCTTGGAACTGGTTACTGAACGTTAAAGCTGTTTTCAGTAGGGAACAGAAGGGGGGAAAAAAATCCCAGATACCCTCAGGCACTATATTAAAGCTTAAAAGGATTACTTTTTTTTCTTTGAGATGGGAAAATGAATGAATGCCCAGCAAAAAGTTTTGTTGCGTGGGAAGGGCGACCCCAAAATAGTCCTGCTTTGGATAGATCCTGCTGAGGGTCTTGAAGGAGAGCAGCCTCTGTTGTTTGGATGGGGAAACTGAGGCACAAACCCAGGCTGATGGAGGAGAAGAGAAGCCAAGTCTCACCTGCTGCACACAGCGGCCTTTGAATGCAGTGTCTTCCTGTCAGGAAGGAGATTAGTTCATATTGCCTAAAAAAATCCACATATGAAGTGAGGGAGGGTACAGTCCCTCCCTGCCTGTGCTGTCAGAGGGATTTGTGCATCTCAGCAGAGCTGTCAGAGTTAAATCCAAACACAACCATTGGAGCCAAGGAAATTGAGAAGTGAAAAGTATTTTATTAACATTCTGCTATTGATTCCTTAATGGCTTTTCTTCCTGGAAATAGGCAAATATTTACTCTGCTTGGAAGGTGCTCGGGGCAGGGGCTGGTGGTGGGGCAGGGGCTGTGGGGTGCCCTGAGGGTGTCCAAGGCTGAATCCCAGCCTGCCCCTGGAGAGGAAGTGCCTAATGAAGAAAGCACAGGAATTTTGGCAAGGTTGGATTCAGTTTCCACCCTCGTGCACTCCTTCCCCCTTGAACATTTCTGTTATTTTAAGCATTCAGTGCGGCAAGGGAAGGGAAAGGGAAAAAAAAGACGAAAATCACTTTCCTATTGCAAATGATTCTATAAAGCACATCGGCGCTGCAGTGCGAGGTGAGGAATCTGAGATAATCACACAGACCTGGAAGGAAACTCATCCGCTCGCTTCGCCTCCGCCCCGCCGGTGGGAAAGGGACGCATTGAACTCAGCTCTGCTGGCTCCTGCTTGTTCCACTGAGCAGCCCACTTGCCTGGAAAGCTCAGCGCCTTGTTTGCTCTGCTCTTGACTTCTGATTCGTCTCTCTTTCCACCTCATTTTTTTTTTCAGGACTGTGTTATATGAATATCCTTGGCTTAATTTGCATTGCATTAGAGTAAAACATTTTAAATTTCTTCACAGCAGAAGTAAATCTGACAGACTTTATGAAGCCATTATACCTGCAGGTATTTTATACTTTTAAAATACATTCTTGTCAAGCTATCTTAATTATATTATTATATGTACTTTTGAACTCGGATCCACTCTCGGGTGATATATTACGCTTCTGACAGTGCAGTCCTAAAAAGCTACAATTTATATCAAAGCTTTGTGGCTGAACAAAGATGTATCTATTATGGATTCGGGGGAATTTATTAATTTACTGTTTTGGAACACTTATTCATTGACAAAGCTTGCTGGCTTTATATTTCCAGCGGGCGATTATTGCATGCAGCGTTTCCGTGGCTCTGGAGGTGTTGGGATTGCTGCTGAGAGCGCAGGAGAGCAGCTGAGGTGTGGAGTGCTGGAGCCTTGGCTTTTATCCGGGGTCAAAGTCTACAGCACTGCCCATTCCTGTGCCAGTGTCCGCACTGTGATCCCCTAGGGACATTCCTGCAGTGCTCTGAAGGACCTGCCCTGGCAAAAAAGCCTTCAGCAACTCGTAAAGCCAAACTATTCAGTGATGGAACCTGATGGGAGTTCAGAGCATGCAAGGGAAGTTCTTTGCTGCAGCACAAACCCTCTTTGCAGGAAGGATTTTGGTCACAGAAATCAGAGAATTCCGGATTCTCTGGATTGGAAAGGAGCTTGGAGATCATCCTGTTCCACTCTGTGCCATGGGCAGGGACACCTTCCACTGTCCCAGGCTGCTCAAAGCCCCATCCAGCTTGGTCTTGGACACTGCCAGGGATCCAGGGGCAGCCACAGCTTCTCTGGACACCTGTGCCGGGGCCTGCCCACCCTCACAGGGAACAATTCCTTCCCAGTATCCCATCGAACCCTGCCCTTGTCCTGTCCCTCCATCCCTTGTCCCCAGTCCCTCTCCAGCTCTCCTGGAGCCCTTTAGGCTCTGGCAGGGGCTCTGAGCTCTCCCTGGAGCTTCTCTTCTCCAGTCTGTGCAACCCCATCTCTCCCAGCCTGGCTCCAGAGCAGAGGGGCTCCAGCCCTGGAGCAGCTCCCTGTCTTTCTGTGGACATTTTCCAGCAGAAGAGCAGAGTAGAGGGAGAATCTGTCCTGTTGGCTGGAGTTGTCTTTGGGTGTCCCAAGGATTGGACATCAAGAGGGGACACAGAGCTGCCCATGGAGTTGCTCATTTCAATGACCACTGGCACTGACTTTGCCCCTCCCAGGCCTTGGTGTTATCACCCAAAAAAGAAGTTGGTGGTAAACCTTTATCAGGTTTCAGATTTCCTTGTGGAGGGAGTTGAACGTTACCCCAAACTCTTGGTGAATGGTTTTGCTGCAAAGGGAAGCCATGTGCTCATCCTGAATTCCATTTTCCAGTAAAACAGCGCACGGATGTCAGAGAGCTCTCCTTGTCAATGGCAGTGGGGTTGGAATGAGATGATCCCCAAGGTCTCTTCCCACCCAAGTCATTCCAGGGCTCTGTTGTTCTTACAAAGGTTCATTAATGTTGGGAAAGGCCTCCAAGATCACCCAGTCCAAGGTGTGACCAAACAGCACCTTGTCACCCAGACTGTGGCACTGATTGAACACTCCAGGGATGGTGACCCCCCCTGGGCAGCTCCTTCCAGTGCCTGACAACCCTTTCGATGAGGAAACTCTTCCTGGTGCCCATCCCATGGTCTGCAAAGAGCTGGGCCAGTGACCTGGAGAGCTGAAGGTCCTCTCCATCCTTCCCTTACAAACTCTTCCCCAAACCCCTGTTGGATCCAAGGCTTGGGGCTGGCAGCAGCCACCCTTTGGGCTCCCCCAGAGCCAGGGTGGGCACTCATTGTCCCTCCTATTTAACGAGAGCTGTACGGATCAGCATTCCCACACTCATTAAATTGCATCACCTTCTCCCTGGTGAGCTCTCGTGGATGGGAGGGCTCAGCTGAAGTGGCATCAAGGTGAGGGTGACATCCCCTGCCCTCACTGGGTCCCAGCAGTGAGCCAGCAGCATTTATTCCATGAACCTCCTCTCCAGTGGCTGTTCTCCTCTGCCTCTCCTCGGATTAAGGAGGCGAGGAGAACTGCAGGAGCAGCGTTAGACTTTCTATTCTGAGCAATCACCAAAATCCACTCAGGAACTTTAATTGCTTCAAGTAAAACTTGCAAATACCGACGGGGCACAAAGCACTTGAGTTGGCAATTTTCTTCACTGCTTTCTGAGGATTCAAATTATATTTTTCATTCCCTATTGTTGTTTTAAAGGTTTGGAAGAGCACTGATTTTTTTGGGGGGGGGAATTTTTTTTTTCCTCTTCAAGCTCTGCACTTCCCTCCCAAAACATGTTCCAGTCAAGTTCATTGAAATTGTCTTGGTATTGTCAGAAAAATCAGTTTGACTGCTTCATCTTGTAAAACTTTCAAAGCTAAAAATTAACTGACATTTCCAAGTGAAATGTCATTTTGCTCCAAATAAATAAATAAATAAATCCAATGTTTTGACATTTTTAAAGCACTCTTCCTTTGTAAAAGGAAAAGAAGTTCTTTAAATGAAAGTCGTGTCAAAACTGACTTTTTTTCCCTCTTTTTTTTCCTCAGAGAAATTTTGACTTTTATGGATTTCTTTCTGTTAAGAAGAAATTGAGTGGCTCACCCATGGGGCCTGGCTGGCCCCAAGAGTGACTGGGGGGGATCTTATGGGGATCCAGCCAGTGTGGAGAGGCACTAGAGGAAGTCTTGGCTGGGCAACTTTACGGCTCTGCATCCCTGGCTGCAAATAAATATACATTTCCCATCCCTGGAAGTGCCCAAGGCCAGGTTGGACAGGGCTTGGAGTGGCCTGGGATAGTGGAAGGTGTCCCTGCCCATGGCTGGGGGTGGAACTGGATGAGCTTTAAGGTCCCTTCCCAACCCAAACCGTTCTGTGATTCCATGGTTTTATATAAATATATATAAATCTTTATTCTGTGCCAGCTTGACTGCTTGTTTAAAAGTCTAGAGGCAAATTTCCAAAACAGTTGAGCAACCCAAACATTTCCTGTGGTGGCCTGGGACACAGAACCCTGGGAATGTTTCTTGTCTTCCACCAGACTCTGGAAACATGGAGATGTCTGACCACAGAATCATTCAGGTTGGAAAAGACTTCCAAGATCATCCAATCCATCTTTTGATGGGACACCCCCATGCCCACTAAGCCGTGTTGTGCAGTGCCACCCTCTGCTTGGTTTTGAACACCTGCAGGGACAGGGACCCCACCTCTGCCCTGGGTTCCCTTCCAGTGCTTGACCGCTCTTCCAGGGAAGAAGTTTCCCCTGATATCCAACCTGAACCTCCCCTGGTGCCACCTGAGGATGTTTCCCCTTGTCCTGTCACTCTTACCTGGAAGAAAAGCCCAACCCCCATGTGGCCACAATTTCCAGGGAGCTGTAGGGACACAGAAGATCCCCAACCTGCTGCTGTTTGGGTCAGCCTTGGAAACAGCAGCTTTTCCCCTCGTTTTGTTTTATCTCGTTATGTGCCTATTAACATGAAGATATAGAACAGCATCTGAGCAAACAGTTGGTCTGAACTCCAACTTCGCTGATTTTCACCCCAAGATCAGCACTGGGTGTGGATTTAGTGTTCACTCACCCAGTCCTGCTGAATGTGAGACTGAGAGCTGTACAGGGCTGGGGTTTTTTTATTATTTTTACATTGATTGATCTGCTCCCTGCCTTCAGTAGAAGTGACGTGCCTTGCTGAAGAAAGCAGATCGCAGTGTATTAATTCCGACACATTCCACGGCTCAGGGGGCTCTGAAAGAACTGCAGCAGAGCTCAGGTTTAGGGAGGGTGGGCAGAGCTCTCCAACAGCCCCCAAGGTGGGATCCTGGAGGGCTGAGCCAGGGGAGCTGCTCCCTCTGTCCCCAGTGGGGTAGCTGGGGACAGGCTGGGAAATGCCTCATGGAAAAAAGGAGAATAAACACTTTCTGTAGCTGCTTCTCTTGTTTTCATGCCAGGGAGTGCAGTTGATGTTGGTAAATCACTGCGGAGTGTTGTAAATGATGTGTGGAAGGGGAAGAGGAAAAAATAATCCCTTCTCAATGCGGGGAAATCTTCTGTGTTGGGAGCAATTTATGGCAGAGGTTTCCTGTAATGACAGGGCAGGGAAACCTTCTGCTCTAAAGGGGTGAAAAGATTCCCCCTCTGTTTTTATTTTCATCTTGTTTGGCTTTTTTTAGCATCTTATTTCTGTAAAAACCATCCTTCCCAAATACTCCTGGGCCCTCCCCAACCTGTCCTTGGCTCAGCCACACTTCTCTTAACACTACCAATGGTTTCACCCCTCACTTTCCCTGCTGGTGAGGTTTTTGGAGAGGTTTCAAAGCCAATTACATTTTCCTTCTGGTGTTTTGGGATTTTCATGTGTTTGTTTTGGATTGATTGGGGTGTTTGGGGTTTTCTGTGTTGGGCTTTTTTATTCGGTGAGGTCACAGAGTTCCCATGCCTGTAACTCCTTCCCTGTGCCTTTCAGGGTGGTCTGGCTGAGCACAGGGTGGGAGAACAGCACCAACAGCCTTGGCCATGCCAAAAGCAGAGGGAAATCACGACTGACCATGGTGGGGAACGGTTGCAGTCTCATGTTTAAATTACAGTGGGGGAAATTCAGCTTGAAATCCTTTTCTCTGTCAGGAGAGAGAACCTTGGAGGGGTTTGGGGCAGCACAGACACACATGAGATGTTTTTATTGAGGGCACAGTTCCTTCTGGTACCAGAGAAATGCAGAATAAGAAAAATGGCTTGGAGGGATTGCATAACTCATCCATTTTCCTCCAAGTCCTGGGTGAGGCAGCTCTGGAGTGACTTTATCAAGGATTGGAGGAGGTGGTTGTGGCAGGTGGAGATGCCCATTTCAGAGGCTGCTGAAAAGGCCCTCTTCCACTATCCCAGGCTGCTCCAAGCCTCATCCAGCCTGGCCTTGGACACTTCCCAGGATGGGACAGCCACAGCTTCCCTGCGCACCCTGGCCAGGGCCAATACCCAACCTGGGCTCTGCATGTCCAGCCCTCCTTCCAGCAGTGCCCGTGGCTGGCTGGGGCCTGGGCAGCATCACCACCCCTTGAGCAGCTGCTTCAGAAGAAAGGAAAGGACTTTGCCTATTCCTTGGCATGGCTTCAGATGATCTGAGAGCGGCCCAAGCGTGAGCTGAAGCCCAGCCCCAGGCCCACGGAGCAAAGCTGCTATTCTGGGAGGCTCAGGAAGGCAAGGCTCTATTGGGGATCTGTCAGGGCAGGCGAGCCAGGAGATGAGAGGTAGTCAATGACATAAGAGATGTCAGGGTTTATTTCCAGTAAGAGCCGGTGAAGCTGGGAAAATTGCTCATTAATGCTTTATTGATATTCATGTTCCTATTGAAGAAGTCTGGGGTGGGAGGTGGAGCGGGGGGGCCGTGCCCCTGTTAATGGGGCCAGGCTGAAAATAGGTTCTTTTATGCCTGGGCAAAGGGGATGCACTGACCACGGGAGGTTTGCCTGTGTCAGTCTCTCTAAATAGAGTCTGGATCAGTGCTGTGGCTGAGCCAAAAGCTTTGGAGGAAAAAACTAATAACTCAGGTCAAACCATGCCAGCAGCGCTGGAGTTCTCGCTCGCTTTTTTTTTCACAAAGGAAAATTTAAAGCAGATTGTTGTAAAACTATGCAAAATGTTCGTCTGTGGGGTTTGGGACTATTTAACCCTCATGTTTGCTTTAGCGTTCTGTTTTTAGAGTAATTTGAATTTAAAATGCTCTATCAAAAGGAATTTATTTCCAAAATGTCAAATTACTTTATTTCAGAAGTGCTGACGGTAAAACGTTTGGCTTTTAAAAAACAAAGCAAACTCCATTAGCAGTTTGGCATTGGTGACATTCACAAATATTTTTTGTTTCTCTGAAACTCTGTTTTCCATACATTTCCTACATCCTGGCCAGTTTTGTAGCCAGGAACAAGGCTGAGCACCAATGTCCCCAAACTGAGCATTCCCAGCTTGGTTGCAGATTTGGGTCTCACTGGAAATGGGATTTCATAGAATCACCGAATCCTAGAATGATTTGGGTTGGAAAGGACCTTAAAGCTCATCCAGTTCCACCCCTGCCATGGGCAGGGACACCTCCCACTGTCCCAGGTTATTCCAAGCCCTGTCCAGCCTGGCCTTGGGCACTTCCAGGGATCCAGGGGGAGCCACAGCTTCTCTGGGCACCCTGTTTGGGGTTTTTCCTGTGCCTGGCACTCATCCCCAGCACGCTCATCCTCCCAGCCTGCTCAGGCTCCATCTGGAGTGGCCAAATCACTTCCCCAGCCCTTCCCAGATGGCTCTGGCTTTTCTGTGCCTCACCTGAGCAGGGAATGGAGCAGAGCCTCATTGGGGGAAAGGCAGCGCTGGAGCAAGACTGCCACAGCTCAATAACTGGGGCAGTCCAGGAGGTAAAACATCTCCGGGTATCATGTTTAATAAAGCTCTGCCTCTCCCGTCTCGTGCAGCCTCATTGCCTGGGCTGTGGATCAGCAGGGAGCAGCTGATTGCTGGAGCTCTGTTGGCACATCTCAGAGTTCTGCCCTGCATAATTCCCTTTTTTTGAGTTTTGGCGCTTTTTTTTTTTTCCCCCCGGTTGGTTTTGGGTTTTTTGTTTTGTTTTTGGGGGTTCTTTTTCGTTGGTTGGTTGGGGTTTTCTGCTCTTTTTGCTGTTCCCATGCGCGTTCACATGTTTGATCACAGCAGGATTTGTGGAAGGGCAAGATGTAACATCCCAAATGCTGAGCCAGACCCCTAGTCTCCTTGCTGAACCATGAACTGCTCCTTTTGGATGTTATTTTAAGCTCAGCACATTCCCTGCTCTCCTGCATCCAGTCTGATCCTTCTCTCTGCTGGGACATTGTTTTAATGGCGCACTGGGCATTCCACAGGTGGTAAGGAGCTTATCCTTGTTCTTCCTGGCATATAAAAGCAGAATCACTCGTCTTGTTTTATAGGCAGAGAACATTTTCCCTGCTGGTGTCTCCTGCCAGGCTGCTTTCCCACTAAAGCTGTGCTCCCAGAGCTGGGAGAGGGCTGGGAAAGGGCTGGGTATTCCCTCTTTGGGGCACCCAGAAGATGGAAAGCTGCTCGCAAATGCCTTTGCGAAGAGAAGGGAGTGATGAATGTTTATGGGTGCTGAGATGATGGAAGAGGCTCCCGTCAGGGTTATGGCACTGCTGCTCCCAGACCTAAGGCCATGGAAGCAATAACACGCAGGATATCGCTCTCCGTGGTTTTATGGTCCTTTTCATCACCACAAAGGTGCTTGGTTCAGTTGGAAGTTGATTAAACTTGCAGGGAAGGATGGTGATTTATGCCTGACCAGTCCTCCCAACCACTTTGTAGCCACAGTGTGAATTAAGGCTGATTAAAATCAAGGGAAGGTTCCCTTCTGCCTCACGCTGGGTTTTTGGATTGGGATGTCGGGAGCATCCGTCCCTGCCTGTGCTCCACCAGGTCTGAGGCTGCCAGGCACTGATGGGAGAGGAGGGCACGGGCCAAAACACAAGAGCAGGGCACTTATTATTCCAAATGAAAAGCTGCTCTTCTCATTAAAGCTGAAAATTATGGTCTGCAGATAACTCTGGTGGTGGTTCATGGAATCAATAAACCCCCAGTTTGTTTTGAAAGCCAAGTTGCCGAAATGCCAAAATACATATTTTGCAAATTGCTTAATTTCCATTTGAAAAGATCAAACCTTATTTCTTCTGAAAGCCGAGAGGTGGGGTGGGGGAGGCGACACACACACAGCAATTTCAATCTCCTTGTTCCCATCCTGAAAGATCCATCATTTGAGGGAAATTGAGAGCAGTGGAGAAACTGCTGCCTTTTGTTTTATTTTGCTTTTTAAACAACCGCCATGCAGGGAAGCTGATGGTCTGAGTTATCAGCGAGTCTGGGCTAATTCCAAAGCAGCCAGAGCTAATTTTTGGAAGCAACATTTCTGGCTGTCAGGGTGTCTTCCCTTGGCAGCTTCTGCCTTTTGGAGGTGTGATGGTCACCGGGGCTCTCGTGGGTGCTCGTGGCTTCCCAGGAACCTTGTCAGCTCTGGGAATGGAGGATATAAAAGCTCCTGTCAGGATGCAGGCTGACAGGAACGCTGTGTGAAAGGAACAAGAGGGAGATGTCTTTACGAACAAACTGTGGGGTCTGCTGGTAGATAAGGCCAGATAGTGAGAGGTGACAGAAGCAATGGGAGGAACCATAAATTCCATAGGAATTCCCTTAACTGACACAGACTGTTACTCACCCAAGGATGTGCTAAATCCCTGGACTCAGGGAAAAGGAACCAAGACACAAGGGAAACATAAAGGAGGGGAATGTACATTAGAAGGGTCTGTATTAGGTGATTCAGAAAGTCTGTACCTCTTGAGTACCTCAGCCCATGGGGAAAGAGAGAGGGAATCTGTGACCAGGAAATTAGGATAAAAAGAGGCTGTGTCCTAGCAATTTGAGAGACCCCATGGGAAATGCCCATGACCTCTCCCTTTATTCATGAATAAAGGTACAGGACTCCTCTGTCTCCTTTTTGGACATAAACCTCTGGTGTTTGTGGATTAATTTTTCCTGACATGTGGCATTACTGAGCAGGGGCTGCAGGGGAGCTGCAGGATGGATGAGGACCCAAATGCTGAGCCTGGAGATTTCCAGGGGGTTTTGTCCCAAGCTGAGCACACAGGCTCTGCTCCCCTCTGCATCTGGATCCTGTCTCAGCCCAGCTGTGGAGCTGAGCCTCCTTCAGCCCCTCCAGTGTGTCAATAACATTTACACCAATTGGCTGCTGAGTGCTCAGCACGGTGGAAGCAATGCAGGGGGGCAGAGAAAGCAGCTGGAAGGATAATTTACCTCCGAGGTGCCCGTGGCGCACACGGCCCTGCCCTGTGCCTCCACACCCAGGGACTTCTCTTTCTTTCCCATAACCACTTGAAAAATAAAGATGTATGATGCCTACTTGAGCAGAATAGATTGTTTTCGATTGCTATTCATCTATTATTTTAGAAAGTAAAATGAATAAAACTTATGCAGGTCACAGACATTAAAGAGCATTTTTATATCAGTTTGGGAGCGCTTGTCAGCTTTGATTTATTAAGTAACGTTCCTCGACTGGCTACTGGTGTGTGTTGTCAGTCTCTTGATAATGGATAGACCTCACAGCTGAATGCTCTGTGATTAGACTTCTCAACTATATATTTTTAAATAAAGGCATTGCTTTTTTGGGTTTGCTCATTTCCCTCTCTTAGGCAATTTCATTCATCTTCCCTCACCCTCCCTCTCTGCGCTGTAAATTTGTTGTTGTTGGAAGCTATGAGGATGCTAAATGGGACACATCTTAGAGGGTGTGGGTTGTTTTTTTTTTTTGTTTCCCCCCTCCCAACCTTGCTTCCAACTCAGCTTGATGGATTAAATGTCATGGGGGGACAAAAGTGGCTAAGAGAAGCTGTGAAACAGCTTTGCAGAGAGACCACAGCACGTGCTGCTCTCTTACTATGGCTGCGTCAGCATTTTTACTGTCACGCTGCTCTTCCCTGGGGCTCAGGGATGGAATTGCCAGGGCCACATGGAGAGGTGGCTGTGGGAGCCCTCGACCTCTCCGAAGGGCTGAGCAAACCCAGCAGTGCCAGCCCTGGTCCTTTCTCCATGAGGTTCCTGGAGTTGCTGGGAACGTGAAGCCGTGCCTGGCTGATGAGGAGCGACACAGGGAAGTTCAGAGGCGCTCTGTATCTCCTCTCAGCACAGCAGTTTGTTTTCCCTTTGGAGAATGCCCTGTGCCGCCAGGCTGAGCTCACACCCCTCTGCTGGAGCCTCTCCAAGGGTGGCTCGGGAGCCCCTGGGTCATGAAGGGCAGGGATTTGCCGTGCTGGCTCTGAGCCGCTGTCACCAGGCGCGTGCTGGGATCTTCTCCTGGGGACGCAGCAAATGGCACTGAAGATGAGTATCCTGGGCTAAAATCCTCAGCTAGAACTGTAATTATGCTTTCATAAAGAGCTGAGCTGGAACGAGGATGAGATTGTTTCCCCAGGGGTTGCAGGAGCACTGGGACTGACTCATTAGTGTGGAATTGCGAGAGCGCAGGTGGGAGGCCACCAAGTGCCTTTGTAAATGAGTCTTGCAGATCCTTCAGGAAGGGCAAAACTCAACAACTTCCCCGGGATGCTGGGATGAGGCAGCGACCTCTGCTTTTGTTATCCAAGGCTTTGGTCTCAGACCAAAACTGATCTGTCTGACTCGGGAAAATGCAGAATGCACTGATAAGAAAAAAAGATATTGCAATGATTTCATAAGCCTTTTTACTCTTGTATGACTCTGAAAATTGCTTTTGATTTAAAGGTTAAGATCTGACAAGCCAACAGACCTTAAAGATCTTTTCTTTCCCCTCCTCTTTTCCTCCAGTCTCTTTCAAAACTTGAAAGATGAGAAAATCTGTACAAGAAATATCTGTATATGGGGAGGGGGGGCAGCAATTCGTTTGGGAAATGCTTTCTGCTGCCCCTCCACTGCCAGCTGGGGACACGTTGGTCACACAAGGACTTGGTTTCCCCAGGCTGTATCCTCTGGTCCTTCTCCCAGCAAGATCCAGGCCTGGTGATCAGGGGCTGAGTGACCCACGGGGGGAAGGGATGGGGGGTGAGGAGTGCCAGGAAAGGACAGAGCAGGGTTTGGAGCTGCGGTTTTGGAAGGACAAGCGACATGTCCATGGTGATGTGATGTGATGGTTGGCTGCAGGAGGCTCCTCTCAGGAGCCAGGGTGTGCTCCCAGCAATGTCTTTGCAGTTCATTAAGTGTCTCCTGCTGCTGTTTCTCAGCCTGAAATGGCCTTAGCGGCTTTGCATGTTCCAGTGACACTGCCATTATCTCCTAATAACACAGGCATTCATTACGGAGCCACATTGTTTATTTACACCTTGAAATGATAACGCTGCTGCAGCTCACCTAAGAGATGCAACTCCAGCTCACTTAAAACATGCAACCCCAGCATGCCCTGAAATGGCTCATGAGGGGCATTTTTGGCTTGTCCCCCGGTGATGGGCAGGTGGGAATAACGGGGACAAGTGAGTGCTGGAGGCTCTCATGCCAGCGGGGTCCCTGCTCTTGGGAAAGGTGGATGTGCCATCAGGGAGAGGGATCGGCTGCCAGGCCCCCAGGTGTGAAGGGCACGGTCTGCACTGAGATGGGGCAGCAGAGCAGGGCCAAACTCCCTCGGGGTCAGTGGAGGTGGTGGGGCAGCACCCAGGGAATTCCAGTACCATGTCCCAACCCTGGCACTGGATGAAGGAGCTCCTGGCATGAGTGGCTGGGTTGGGAGTGCCACCTTTGGCTTCGTGAGGAGATCCCTGGCCAGGCTCATCCTGTGGAGAGGGGGTGCTGTGTTTTAGGTGGGAGCAGGGTTGAAATCCCCCAGAGTATTTCCTATGACCTGAGAGCCAACAGCTTCAGCCCTTCATTGCTTTAGACCCAACATCAATGCAGGTAAACCTCCGTGTCCTACAGCAGAATCCTCCTAAACAGCTCCTTCATTCCTTTTTTTACTTTTTCTTCCTCCAAGTTAAAATGTCTACACTTTCTCCAATTTACCAGGTAAAAACCTGGAGCATTTCTCCCTTTGTCACTCCTGAGAATGTGTAAAACAATATTCTCCCATTTCCCTGTGCCAGCGGTGCTTCTCCTCCCAGCTGAACATCCTCTGTGTGTGTTCTCCGTCCTTGGCGCCCTGTGGGGAATTCCTGGATTATCAGGAGGAGTGAGGACTCCCAGGTTCAGGACAGTGAGGGAATGTGGATGTTACCAAAGGGAATCCTCTGTCTGGACCGGGGCGATTCCCGCCCGGCTCCTGCTGGAGCTCCAGATGGGCTTTAATCAGGACCGCCGCGGCGCCGCAGGGTTATTATTAAGAGACATCTAGTTCTGGATGAGAGAAGATTATCCAGGGTTTATTTCCAGCTGATAACACTCTGCCCTTCCATAACACCTTTTATCTGCGGATCTCGGAGCTCTTGGCAGGCTCAGTTAATTAAGCCTCACGTTGCCCCCGGAGCCGCGGGTGAGGCTCGGGCGAGGAGCGCCGGAGCCGCAATTAAGAGGGATCGGCTCTGGCAGGCAGATAAGGCACATGATCTGCTCCCTCTCCTCTGCCCTCCTATTTGCATGTTTATCTCCCCGGTGCAGTTGAGAACAGCGAACCCAGAGGTTGCACCGCCTGCCCAAAGTTCTCCTAAGGTGTCACACCAGGCTGAAAACTTGTGGATTCCTTTTCCAAGCCCCACAACCTGCTGGATGCACAGATCCATGAGCGCTGCACGATGCTGACTTTGTCCTCTAAGTCTCCCTTTTCTCCTTTCCCAGCGTTGGTTTTCCACAGGCTCCATGCCTCGGCTCTGCTCGAGTTTCCTTCCTCAAACCCAACCTCCAAGTCTTCCTTTACTAGAAAATAACAACAAAACCCCTTGCAGGCCTCCAAAAAAGAGCTTTTGCTGCCTCTCCCCACAGGGCCAGATTCCTCAATAGTGATTTCTCTGGAGAATAGTTGGGCCCGAGGTTTCCTTCCCCTCCTCTTTTCTTTTCTTTACTTTCCCCTAACTAAAAATCAGGAAGCTCTAAAATCCTCTTTGAAGTACACTGTATGAAGAGGATTTATCCTTGTCCACTTAAATATTCATGACAGCTCGCATTTCTGTTCAAAAAGACACTTGTTTATTTAGATAAGATTTAATTTATTCATAATTTACCTAAATTTGCAGGAGCGTGCATGTACATTTTAGCTTATAAGTAGCGTAATACATAAAACATTATTGAGGCATGCAAATTACACAAATACAGCATTGGAAACTGCCTGCTTGTTTTAGGCAGATAACTAATTTCTTACCCTGACTAGAGACACAAACACAATTGCCTGGGCTTGTTGCCTGGGATTTGGCGACTCTGAATTATGCTTCCCTTAATGCAAGAGGCACAGCTTTTGAGCAGGGCCGTGGCAAAGCCCACTTTTCTTGGACTGTGAACCGTAGTAATGCCAAAGCCCTTTGCTGGAGTTTAGTTTTTTTTCCCCAGTCCTCTCTCCAGGGGCTCAGTTCGGGTTTGGCTCAAATCTCGCAGCTCCTCTGTTTCCTTGGGTTGGGGTTAGAATTTGTAGCAGGGCGTTGTCTATTGTCTCAGCGGTGCCTGGGGGGATGATGGAGGGGGAGAGATCCCTGTTCCACACCATCCTCAGGCAGTGTGGGATCTGCTTTTCCTCTCATCGACCCCCTTTGAGTGAACAGCGGATCCACTCCCCCTAATTAATATCTACAGCCCTCAGGGTGATGTGACCACTTGTTGCTTTCTGCAGGGAAGAGCAACAAATGGCCCAAAATATCCCATCTTCTTGCTTCCACTTAATAATTGCACAAATTAGCATCCACAGGATGTGCTAGGCCAGGGAAAGCAGGTTGGGCTTCCTCCCAAGCCTCCAGCCCTCTGTGCCATAAACCTCTGCACAAGGGCTGAGGCTGGAGGCGCAGCATGGATTTTGGGCTCTGGGTTTGGCACCTGGGCACCAGGCACTGACTTAGCACCACCGCTGCTCTCAGCACTGTTAGAAATTGCTCCTAACAGGAACAATTCCAGCCAGGAATTGGATGTTTGCAGTTGGATATATGGAATATAGCGGATGTGTCTGTGAAACCTGTAGGAGATCTCTCAAGGATGTGACTGTCGGGCAGATCTGGCTGTGCACGGCCGTGTTACCTCACAACCTGTCACTAAGGCTCTGTGACACCTCCCATGGGATTCTGCTTTCCCTTGCCTCTGACTGTGCCAGGCTGCAACTGTTTGTGCTGGAATTCCCAGGGCCAGATGTCCTCCCGGGCTCGCAGGCTTTGTTTGTTTGTTCTGCAGGGATGGACGAGGAGGGACGGGGACAGCAGGGCTGCTTGGTGCCTTTTTTTTTTTTTTTTTGCTTTTTCCTAGCTGAAGCCAGAGCTAACATTTTCCATCCTTTCCAAGACTGAGTTTAATGGGGAAAATACATTTTCCCGGGGTTTGCCTGCTCCAAAAATAACTAATGAGTATCTCCAGAGAACACTCCAGTAACTCCTGAACACTTCAGGACAGCAAAAGGTGCTTTTGGTGGGGTCATGAAAATGCATTATTTTAATCTTGGAAATGCCCTTGCAGATTGGGAAAAAAACTTCCTGGCATTGGGAACAGCCTTGAGTGTGCAGGTGGATAGGGAGGGTGGAAACTGCTGGGGAAATCCCCCCAAGGAGCATTTTGTGGTGGCCCTGTCCCCTGTGTCCCTCGTCCTCACAGCCTCAAGGCTGCCTGGTAAACCAGACCTTGTTTCCATGGTCCTGCAGAAGGAGGAGGTTCCTCTGCAGCATTTGCTTAATGAGATAATTTAATTGCAGAGGCATAATTACATGGTCACGGCATATTTGGGTTGCCAGCAGGTCGTGCCCTCACTGGGTGGACAGAACTCACCGAAAGAGCCAAGCTGGCTGTGATGAGCTCCAGGAAAAAACCCTGTCCCAGAGTAATGGGAAGCAAAATAAGACCTAAGGAGCAATGCTGGTGTTAAACAGTTCCTGATGAAAGGAGCTCTGCCTGCTGTGTGGGCAGGAGATCTCGGAATGAAGTGGTGCAATGCACAGGGAGGGCTTTAGTGGCCTTAACTCGGCAGTGCTTAATTTAGTCAGAGGTGGTGTTATCTGACCATGATCTTCCAATCGCTGCATCCCTGTGTGCGGAGAGGCTTCACAGGAGGATCACAGGTGTTTTTATACAGCCACAATCCCCATTTTGTCCTTTTTTCACCTGGCCTTGGCTGGAATTCCTGCGTAGGCTGTGCTTTTAAGTGAAAATTTTACGATGGAGTGGGCAGACTCCAAATTCTGAGTTTTGCTGGGGCCTGTTGGAGCTGCAGAATGCAATGGAATTCTACCTGTGGTGCTAGGGTGGTGGGAATCTTGGAATCCCAGAATGGTTTGGGTGGGAAGGGATAAAGCCCATTCTGTTTCACAGCTTTCGCTATCCCAGGCTGCTCCAAGCCCCAATGTCCAACCTGACCTTGGACACTCCCGGGGATCCAGGGGCAGCCTCAGCTTCTCTGGGCACCTGTGCCAGGGCCTCACCGCCCTCACAGGGAACAATTTCGCCCCAATATTTAATCTAAATCTCTCATCTCTTACTTTATTTCATTTTATAGTAATTTTAGCTTTTATTAATGCCATACAGGTGAAGAAAAATGCTCCTCAAAAACGCATACTTGAGAAGATGTTTGCCTTCCCCATGATTTTGTCGGGAGCTGAGATGAGGGACTTTCTGTTTCAGGGTGGGATGTACAGAGAGTGAACAAAAACTTCAGGTTTCAAATAATTTAACTAAAATAGCTCAAAATCCTGCAAGTTTGACCACCTTGATGCCTGCCCTGTGCAGAAGTGGGAGATGCAGTGTTTGGGTATTCCTGAGCACACATTAATTAAGGGAAGAGATGAATATTTACTGGCCAGCACCGAGCAGGGTGTATCAGAAAAGAACACGCCATCGATCGGAGTGAAAAATAAATAAATAATAGAAATGTCCCCCCCCCAGCACCACCTGTAGATGTATTAGGGAGAAAATATTGAACTGGGCTCTCCTGGCTCCCATGCAATTGATGCAATTTATTTTCAATTTGTCAAACGTGGCATTGGAGCAGCAATTGGTTTTGGTGATTTATTAGGAATTTTCTAACCAGGGCACTCTGTCATTGGAGTTACTTCACTTCTGTTCAAGTAGATTTTTGTCTTTCTGCAAGCTCAAGCTGTGAAGCCAAGAAGGTGAGTTTTTCTATATTCCCCCCCCCCCTTATTTTTTTTAGACCAAAAGGGAAAATTGAAAGAAACTCAGCCAAAAGGGAAATGGGGGAAAAGTAGCAGAATTGACATATTTTAAACATCATGACAGGATGGGCTGTTTAAATTGCCTCTGTGAATTGATTTAAAAGCTGTTGGTAGGCATCTCTATTTCATTAACTGTCTTTCTCCTTCATTTCAGTCACTGGAGTCATTGCCTCTTATTACCTTCCAGCTTCGTGATATCCATCCACATGGTTATTTTAGTTATTACTATCTGTATACAGAAAATATAAGAGGCAATTTTGGGACAGAAGCAGCTTGGGAGAGATGTGGGGATAGTGAAATAAATAATTTGATTTCTGTGTGACACCCATGATTTAAAGCCATCAGGATTACAGGAGTAGTTTGTGCTGGGTTTGCATTTTGGTCAGAACCTGGGGGAAAAGCGTTGGGGTTTGAGGTATCAAATCTGGATCTGGTTATGAAGTGTTTTCCCACATTGAATAACCATTAATTAACCGTTAATGACCCCACAGCAAATTTTCTTCTGGGAGTTAGGTGCTCCAATGTGCTCATGGTATTTTTCAACCCTTCTGACCATGGTGGTATCAGGAGTTTGGTGACTTTGAAGTGCATTTTCACTTACCTCCCACTTTGAGATGGAGCCTGGGGAGCAGGAGGACTCTTTCTGTATCCTTGGGGACACTGATGATCCTGTCCCTCAGGGAACAGCACTGCTCCCCTTATTTTGCAGGTGAAAAGGTGCATGTGGTGCCTGTAGAGGCTGGCAGGTGTTACCCAGATCTGTGCCAGGAATAGCTGGTGGGGGGAAAAGAGGAAAGCTTTTGGGATGTCCTTCCCAAAGCTTTTCTTCTCAGACCTAAACAACACAGCGAGTTCCAGATTATTTTCACATTTTCAAAAACGCTGGAGCTCCCAGTCTGTTTTCCCAGCGCTCTGCAGAGTCATTAGCTGCTTACAGCACTTAAAAGAAAAATGTGGTGCTTCGGAGACTTCGCTTCTGTTTGCTGTCTTTACCACCAACTAATTGGTTGGATAACGAGCAAATATTTTTCCTCTGTTCCTCAATTTCCAAGCTTTTTGACTCACAAGCAGGAAGAGCAAAAGCTGCTCATGGTTGGCAGGCAGTGAGAGGGGAAGGAGCTGTGGGGAGCTCAGGATGGGATTGCAGGGCCCAGGCCCAGCTGCCCCCAGCGTTTGTGCCTCTGCTGTACTTTTACATCCGTGGGTCTGGGGTCTTACTCATTGAAGGGAACAAGAGGGAGATGTCTTTACGAACAAACTGTGGGGTCTGCTGGTAGATAAGGCCAGATAGTGATAGGTGAAAGAAGCAATGGAAGGAACCATAAATTCTATAGGAATTCCCTTAATTGACACAGACTGTTGCTCACCCACTTTTGTTTCCTTTGTGTCTCTGTTCTTTTTCTCTAAATCCCTGTACTTAGAGAAAAAGGACAGAGACACAAAGGAAACAAAAGTGGGGGGGAATGTACATTAGAAGGGTCTGTATTAGGTGATTCAGAAAGTCTGTACCTCTTGAGTACCTCAGCCAATGGGGAAAGGGAGAGGGAATCTGCAGCCGGGAAATTAGGATAAAAAGAGGCTGTGTCCTCTAGCAGTTTGAGAGACCCCATGGGAAATGGCCATGAGCTCTCCCTTTATTCATGAATAAACTTACAGGACTCCTCTGTCTCCTTTTTGGACATAAACCTCTGGTGTTTGTGGATTAATTTCCTGACACTCATCCTTCAGAGGAGGTGGGGAGGGGAAGGGAAGGGAAGGGAAGGGAAGGGAAGGGAAGGGAAGGGAAGGGAAGGGAAGGGAAGGGAAGGGAAGGGAAGGGAAGGGAAGGGAAGGGAAGGGAAGGGAAGGGAAGGGAAGGGAAGGGAAGGGAAGGGAAGGGAAGGGAAGGGAAGGGAAGGGAAGGGAAGGGAAGGGAAGGGAAGGGAAGGGAAGGGAAGGGAAGGGAAGGGAAGGGAAGGGAAGGGAAGGGAAGGGAAGGGAAGGGAAGGGAAGGGAAGGGAAGGGAAGGGAAGGGAAGGGAAGGGAAGGGAAGGGAAGGGAAGGGAAGGGAAGGGAAGGGAAGGGAAGGGAAGGGAAGGAGCTCTGCAGGGCAGGGTGACCAACAGTTCCCATTTGGGTGGGAACAAAGCAGCCAGGAGCCTTGAATGATTCTATTATCAGGGTAACTGCGGTGAGGAGAGACAGCTCCTGGCTGCACGGGCCGGCATTACCTTGATTTAAAGGCAGCGTTTGTGGCTTTAAATGGAATTCTCGAGCTTGGCTGGGTTTGATTCAGCCCCGAACAAAGCACGAGCTCCGTGTGCTGCCGGAGGAGGCCGTGGCCAGCTCTGCTCCAAAGTGCGGTGCTCACAGTGAGGTTCCTCAGCGCTCTGGGGACAGCGAGCTGGGAAGGAGAGGGGACATCCCGAGTGCCCTGAGAGAACAGAGAGCTGACCTGGCAGGGGAGAGCTGACCTCTCCAAGGAGCACCAGGATGCTCCCGCAGTGAACAGGAAAGCTTCCTGTGCAGGTGGAAGCTTTTGGAGTTTGGGAGAGACTCCTGCTGGGGATGCATCACCCGGAGCCAGCCCCCAGCAGCAGCAGGTGCCAGGGTTTTACCCATCCTCTGCTGCTGCTGAAGGGAAGCCACCCCGAAGTACAGTCGAGTCTGAGATGGGGAAGGATCTCAAGGGACTACATGAGGAGTGGCTGAGGAAAATTGGTTTGTTCAGCTGAAGGAGCTGAGGGCAGACATCAGCAGGGGCTGCAGCTCCTCCCGAGGGCAGCGCCGATCTCTGCTCCCTGGGACTGCGCACAGGACTGAAGGAATGGCTGGACCTGTACCAGGGGAGGGTCAGGCTGGATATCAGGAAAAGGTTCTTCCCCCAGAGGGTGCTGGGCACTGCCCAGGCTCCCCAGGGAATGGGCACAGCCCCGAGGCTGCCACAGCTCCAGGAGCGTTTGGACAGCACTGCCAGGGATGGACAGGATGGGATTGTTGGGGTGTCTGTGCAGGGCAGGAGCTGCACTGGGTGATCCTTGTGGGTCCTTTCCTACTCAGGATATTCTGTGAACCCTCCTGGCTGCCTGGAAATGTTGCTCTGCCTCACTTCTGCCCTTTGAGTATCTTGAATATGTGTCCCCAGAAGTATGAAACACCTTGGGAGGAGGCTCAGCCAAGAGCATGGTTCCATCTCACCTGCCCCTCACCCACTTTTGGCAATGACAGGGGGAGAATGTTCTGTGCTGGTCTATCTTTTTCCCACTGTCTCCACCTGATCTGCTTGGGATAGCCTTGTTTATCATCCAGCCAGTGCTCTGCGTCTCTGCATGAAGGGAATACCAAACTCTGGGGATTTGCAGGACCAGTCTGACGCTCTGGGGCTGCAGAGCTCCTGGCTTGGGGAGAGCCAGGTGCTGCCTGTGGCATCTCTCAGACTCACCCCTCACCCCCAGGGACCCCCACATGCACCCCATGGGCAGCAGATGTGACCCTGCTGTCCCAGCACCATGGAAGGACCCCATTAACACCCACTTTGCAGGGGCCATCACTTGGCAGTGTTAATGCTGTTTCCCGGAGCACATACTGGATAATGGCATTTCCCAACATCTGCTTCCATTTAAAATTTCCAGGCCTTTTCTTGCACACAACTTCTGGTGCCGGTGCCACCTCGCGCTTCCAGGGTGGCAGGGTGGGAAGTGGCAGTCTCCAGCCCAAACAAAACACATCGTGAAATTTTATTAATGAAGATTTGCGGCTGCTCCTGGGACTTGGCCACTGCCTGCAAAGGCTGGTGACAGGATTCATCTGGTGAAAAGTCCCAGTGACAAATATCAAATGGGAGTGATGAGCAAGCCCTGGTCCGTTCATGAGTGGGTTTTTCACGTTGGCTGGGGAGTAATTTGGTTTCCAGTGGCAGCAGAATGTGTTATTTCTCCTCTCTCCCCCAGCCTCCTGAAGATGCTGCAGGACTGAGCTCGTAAAGCAGCAACTCACCTGGTTTACAAGCCAGAGTTGATCAGCCTTGAAAGGAGAAGGAGCTGGTGAAGCTGAAAGCTCCGACGTGCTCTGGGCAGAGAGGGATGGGCTGTGATGGCAGGCAGGGCTTTCTGCAGGTGAAGGCAGCAGTTATAGTTATGGTAGATAATCATCCTACTCCACATGGGCTGAAAAATTTGCTAATTGAAGCAGGACTCTTCCCTGTGGGAGAAATAACCTCCCTGTTTCCTGACCTGTGAGGGTCAGCAGTCCCTTAGGAGATGCTCCCGGCCTCATCCTAAGGCTGGTTTAGCTGAAATACCATCAGCTATTTTCCTTCTATTTTCATCCATCCCTGGCACTTCCCATCTCCAGCTTGTTACAGGCTTGGCAGGGAAAAGAGGCAGGGGGAAGAGAATGGGAAAGAAATCTTCAATTTCCATTTCCAAAGCTGTGTTTCACTGCTGAGGAGCAGGCACAGAACTGATGATGCTCACGGAGCTGTCTCTGACAGCTCGATGCCAGAGGGAAACCTGGGCTTCCATTTCCAGCCCTGTCCCCCCTGGGCAGAGCTGAGGAGTTCGTGGGGATCAGCAGGGAGAAGGAAAACAATTTGATCAAGGGGCCCTGGAGTCAGGCGCATGGAGAAACTGGTCTGGTGGGGTTTTTCAGCTTTCATCAGTGTCAAGTTGATTTTATTTTTAGAGCAGTGATGATATTAAAAATAAAAGGAAGGGGGGGTGAGTAAAGCACCTACAGGTCTGTGGGGCAGAGCCCCCATCAGTTGCTCAGCTGGTCCTTGCTGACCAACTCAGAGCTTTTTAGAGCTCATTATAGGAGATTTTACAGGGTGGGTGGGGTTGCAGGGGCAATATTTTACTGGGTGGAGGCACACTTACATATTGCCCTTCCAGAATCCTTGCATTGTGCAGTACTTGGGAGTGGGGGATTGTTTTATGCCATGAGCAGTGTGTGTAGGGGGTAGGGGAATCCCTGGGAGAGCTGTGTCACTGCTCGGGAACTGGGCTTGGTGACAGCTCCTGCAGCCCCAGGTGCCAGGGAGGACAATTCCCTGGTGCTCCTGAGGAGCTGTCCCTGTGTCCTGTCCCTGCCTGGTGCCAGCGTCAGCCATTTCTAAGAAGGACTGGGGAAAACCTGCAGCAGGCAGAGGTGAGGGTCCCCTGCCTGCAGACAGGTGCTGCCCTAACTCCTAATTGCCAAAAACTGCTTCAGGGCCTGAGCACCCAAACCAACCTTTAGTCCTTCCAAACCCACACAGGGTCCTGCTCCTCCCACACCTCGAGAAGTGAGTGCTGTTTGGGGGAGACACATCCCGTTCTTGCAGACACTGAGTGGGGACTGTCTCTGAATGTGTCCCTTGAGTTTTTGAAATGTTTTTCTTCTGTGAGAGAAAGGAAGGCAAAGCTGTGGGTGGCAGAGCATTGCCTGGAGAAGTTCTGCTCTCTTCTGCTTTCACTCAGCCCCAAATTCTTCCCTGCTAATGATGGTCATATGCACATATGTGAGACTATTATATATTTATATTTTGTACCATCGTTATTATTTTTGTGCTCTGAATTGCCCCAGCAAAGCTACCCTAAGCCAATGCTGAGGGAAGATGAAAGTTCACTGCTTTCTGTGCCAACGAATATGAAAATAGGAGGGGTTTTAGACTTCTCTGCCGTTTCCCTTGTCTTCTGAGCAAAAAAGTAGCAGGAAAGCAATAAAATAAGGCTTCCAGCCAGGACTCCAGCTGCCAGGAGAATTATTAGTCTTTTGCAGCCTGGGCTCAGGAAGGGCTTTTTTGCATCCCAAGCCTGGCAGGTGAGATGAGACACTGGTGCTCGATGGTGCAGGGCAGGGCTGCCTTTCACAGGGCAGCTGTGGAGAGGGCAAGTCCTCAGTGATGCCAGCCTGTCCCCCAGCCTCGCGGCAGGAAAAGGAGTGTATTCCTGTGATTTGCTCTCCTTTGTTGCAGAGCTCTGGTGCAGACAATGAGGCTGTGCAGCGCAATTGTGACCCTGTGCTGGCAGAAATGTCATGGTGCTTGAATGAAGAATCCTAAGCAGGGCATAAAAACCCCCACATTAATGCTGGCTCGGAGCCCACAGAGGTGAGCTGGTCCTCGAGAGAGAAGGATGGGTGAAAATTGGCCTTTCCAGCTCTTACCCAGCCTCAATTAATGGAGATAATGCTCCACTTGCAATGAGCCACTTCTGCTTTGCCTCTTTCCGTGACCCCGCTGAGTTTCATGGCATCAGTGGTGATACAAACACGTGAGTCCTGTGCCAGGAAAGCCCAGGGCTTGGCTAGAAAATGGGAACGAGGGAGCAGAGCTGTGGCTCTGTGGCCTTCCCGGCCAGCTGACGGCAGTGGTGGGCAAGTAGAGGCTCCTCAGTGGAGCCACAGGTGACTTGGGCTGAGCGCAGCAATCAAGAGCTTATTTATCCCAGCTTGGAGTGTCACGCTCTGCTAACCAGGCACTTCTTGTTGCTCATCTCGAAATCCCAATCGAACGCCTTCATTATCACCCAGCAGTGTTTCCTTTGTGGATAACAAGTCATACTGCGAGCATTAATGGAGCGTCGGATGGATTTGTGTTGTGGGATTGTTGTAAGCGCTGATTGAAGTTTTGCCTGCGATTAGGGGACTTAGTCAGGTGTGAGAGAGGGAGTCTCTGCTGCCTCGCAGGACCTGCTTTGCCGTGCCTCTCCAAGGGCTGTTATCGGGGTGTTCCTTACAAAGTCAACCTAATGAGTTCCACGCTTGAGATCCTGAGTTTCCTTTATCCCGTCTGGCACCCGTCACTGGCGTTGTGTCACCACGAGGCAGGAAAGCACTGCCTGGCATTGTGGCAGCTGTCTGGAGGGCTTGTGGTAGAGCATCGTCCTCCCTGCGGGGTGTAGACCTCGTTCTGCAGGAGGGGAAAAGCTGTGAGCTCAGCTTCTCATCCACTCATGAACAAGAAAACATTCCAGGGACATGAGGAATGCTCTTTTCCTGTTGTGTGGAAGGAACAGGACGTCAGGTGGGGCAAGAGCTTCTTGTCCAGCAGCTGTGGGAGTTGGGAGGCTAAGCTGCTCCACCCCAGCTGAACACTGTGACACTTTCATTCCTCGAGGAGATCAGTCGTGATTCCTTAATTGGGATGAATGTGGAGCTGGGGGAGAGGCTGGTGGCACGATCTATCAATTTTACCAATGAAAAATGATAGGAAGTGGCATCCTCCCTGTCTGGCAGGCTCCCAGCCTCCTCCACTGCACACCTCATTATCCCATTCCACTGCCTCATCTCCATAACATTCATCCCTAATGATGGCGGAGGGATATTCATTTTCTGCGGCAGCATTTGATTATTCCCAACCCAGCCCCTGTTCCTTCTGGGATGGCAGTGGGGAATATTTCCAAGACATCGTGGCTTGCTCGATCTGGACTGATGGCTACAAGCTGAGGGTGAAGGATGTCCAGACTTAGGGTCCTGCCTGATGTGTGCAATATTTCAAATTCAGCTTTCCATCGGTGTTCCTGGCCAGATTCCTGTTTCCTTGGCTCCAGGAGAAGCTTTAGCAGGAGAGGAGTGCTCAGACCTGCCAGGGAGCCATAGAGCTGAGTTGTGGGTTAGGCAGGGAACTGGGAGCTGCAATAAAAATGGGCAAAGCTGGGGTTACACTAAAAATGTGTGGCCAGACAATAAATTCATTAAATTACGCTGCAGGCTGTGGGCACGGTGAGCTGTAAAACTGCTCCTCACCTCCCCAGGGAGCCTCACGCCGCATCTCAGGGCAGCCCTGGCACTGTGGGGTGTCCTGGTGGGTCTCCTTTGTCTCCCCAGCCTTCCCCACTGGTGCCCCAGGCCCTTCAGAGGTTCCCATCAGTGCTGGACACTGCCCATGCCTCCCAAGCCAGAGAGAGGTGACAATCACAGCTCCCGTGTCCACCGACTCGACTAATCTCTTCGAAGGCTCCTAACAAGTAAATCAGGATTGATCTGCTTCTCATCAGATCATCTTGGCTGTTCTTAATGAACCTGGGCATTTTCAAGCCTTTCTTTCCCCTTAAAAATGAGCTTCCAAATAAATACTCTTCTTCAGCCAATGGGCAGCTGATTCCCCCAGCATTAAGGTTTGGGTTGAAGGAGGCAGCACTCTGGCTTTGTGGTGGTCACGTGTGTTGGTTTTGGAGGGAGGCTTAAGTTAAGCAAATCTTATATTTGGTCTTAAATAAAGATGGATTTAATTGCAATTAACTGTCTCACTGAGTGCTGGTTTGAGAAAGCCGGCTCAGCCCTGATTTTTCTATCTAAGATTTGGTTGTAAGCCCTCAGAAAATACCCAAATTTTAATTCTGTCCTGGAGAGGCTAAGCCTTGAATAGTAAAAATAAAGGTGGGAAGAGCAGTTCAAGAGGAGCCCTCAGAGCAATGAAATTAGTGACTTTTCTGTCCAAAAAAATATTGCCTTAGGCAGCTGCGATAATCCACCCTGCTGTCTGTAGCATTGCCAGGAGAGAGTTGTCAGAGTAATGGGGTCTTTGAGAGATCACTGCTGGTTCTGGTACAAATGTCCACCTGCTGCTGGAGCTCTCTGTTCCCTGTCTTCCCCATTCTCAGGGAATCCATGGGACTGAAGTCCTGCCCTGTCATTGCTTCCCCTGTTTGGCAAATCCCTCCTGCACATGTTGCCATCTGGTCCCTAATGCTTTGTGTCAGTTTAAGTTCCCCTAAGCTCTTATTGACCATTTCTTGTGTTATCTGCACACTCCCTAATTCCTCTTCTTGTCTCCCTGGGGATCTGATCCCTGACTTAGGCAAATCCTCATCCTCTTCATTTGTGAGCACAGATGCAAAAGTAAATATTGTAAGTGTCGATGTCAGCTTCTTATCCTCTTCTGCCTCCAATTTCCCTCTGTCAGTCTTATCTGTGCTGGATCCACTTATCTCCTGTGTCTGTATAATGGTCTTTTCCTTCTGTGTTTTTGTAAAAGCCGGGAGATTCTCATCGTTAACTGTCGTTTCTCCTTTAATTATATCCCCGTGTGTTTACCTTCCCCAACCCGTGCCCCTGCTTCTAACACATCCCCACTTCTAAGCAGGCGAGTTTCCTTTGTACCTGGCTTTGATTAAAGATGGGAACGTCACAAAATCCTGCGCTCAGGAAACTCAGAACCTGGGGCTGTCTGCAGCTGAGCCTGAATTCTGCGTGGGGCCAGTGCTGCTGTGAGTCCTGGGTTGGGGCAGGAGGGACGTGTGGGACATCACACAGCCCTGGAGGGATTAACTGTGAGAAACCAAGAGTGGTTTTATATCGGTGTGTCTGGATTTTCCTGCCTGCGAGATGGGGAGTGTTTCCTACGAAGAGAAGGAGTCGTGTGGGTGAAAGCAGAGCTGAGCTGCCCTTTCCCTGTGGTTTTTTATGGATGCAGGAGCATTTTGGGACAGACCAGAGCCAAAGGGCACGTGTAGTTTAAGCCAAAACACAAACATCAAACTCCCCAGTGCTTTGGAGTGCATTTCTCCTTGCAGAGCTGCAGCCCTGGTGGGTGCTCCCTGTTTGTGCTGACACCAGATCCACCCCAAGCCTGGGGATTTGTGGTCTGATCATGGCTGATGTTATAACCTGGATAAATCGATTTATTTTACCTGTAAGTGCCCCACAATAGTGTTTATTACATAACAATTCCTATCAGGAAAGTGTCTTGGTGTATGATGTACAGCAACACTAAACGCCGGGATAGCAGGAGGGCCCTGCTTTTTGCAAGCTGCAGCAGTTTGTAATTTCAAGATCAATATGATGATGTGTTTTTTGAATTTTAATGAATAAACTACGCTGGTGTTTGTTGTTTACCTGCTTTCTGATTTTTTAACAAGTGGCTCTAGTGATAATTACCAAAATTCTGTAGTCACAGAAGGAGGGAGGAGGGCGGGGGGGAGAACCTGGATCCTTCATAACTCTCCAACTGGGCAATTATCTCCATACTGTATGTGCTGCTTTTCTATAAATGTTGAAATTCAGTAATTACCACTAGAGCCAGCCGTGACATTTCGAAAGCAGATACATAACAAATAGGGATGCCATGGAGTCATTAAAATTCAGATATCAAAACAGCTCTCCCTATTCTTCTTTGCATGAATCCATCTCTTTGTTTCATGAAGAATTCAGTTGCCAATTAAATACCTTTTCTTTCCTTTTTCTTCTTTGTTTTTTTTTATTTTTTTCCCATTTTCTTTTTCTTTTTGCAAATGAATTCTAATCTCCATGAAAAGAACTGAATTGACAGTCGTGACAGTTGGTGCATTAGGAAAAAACATGGACGAGTTTAGTCCTTCCTGAGGAACACAGCCAGCACCTCCCCAGCTTTGGAAATGGTGAGGTTATATCAAAATTTTTGAGGGAGAGGGATGTTTTTCCAAGCAATTCCCCTTCTCTCCTTCTGGCACCTTTTTCCTACTCGTTCTGTAAGGAAAATCATCTTCCAGTTCCCCTTCTCTCCTTCTGGCACCATTTTTCCTACTCATTCTGTAAGGAAAAGCATCTTCCAAGGTGGCCAATAACTTTGGGAAAGCTCTTTTTGCCTGTCCTGCCAGAGCTGTGGTTTCATGGCCAACAGGAATAGCTCAATTATCTCCCAAATTGTTATTCCTGCTGCAGTCTCATAGCAATCCCTGGCATCTGGCAGTCAGGGGTTTTTTTATTAGTTGGTTTTGTTTTGGGTTTTTTTTAGTGTTTTGGGCTTGTTTGTTGGGGTTTTTTTTTTATTTTTTAACAATGTTGTCTTGTTTACGGGTTTGACTCTTGGAAGACAGGATGTGATGCCTCCCAATCAGTCGCTAATGAAACGGAGGGATTGACAGGCTGGAATTGATCCTTCCTTTGTAATCCGGGAGCAGGCAGACAGCTCTGTCTGTGAACCTGTCAGGGGTTCTGTGTAAGACAGGTGTGATGAGGAGCCTGGGCGCCGAAAACAAGGAGAACAGAACCTTCTGAAACCTCTCGAGCAGGAAAATCTGTAGGGTTTCTGTGCCTCCTCCCTCGCTGTGTCTGAGTGCTGCTCGTGCTTTGCCAGGGATGGCTCTGGAGACAGCAGGATGGGTTTGTTTGGGGAGGGGCTGGAGGCAGTCCTGGTCCTGCAGCACGGAAAAGCACCACGACCCTAAATATTCACAGGGTCAGAGTCCCAAAATGGTTTGGGTTGGACGTTAAAGCTCATCCAGTGCCACCCTCTGCTGTGACAGGGATACCTCCCACTGTCCCAGGCTGCTCCAAGCCCTGTCCGACCTAGCCTTGGACACTGCCAGGGATCCAGGGGCAGCCACAGCTGCTCTGGGCACCTGTGCCAGGGCCTCCCCACCCTCACAGGGAGCAATTCCTTTCCAGTATCCCATCTAGCCCTGCCCTCTGGCACTGAGAAGCCATTCCCCCTTGTCCTGTCCCTCCAGACCTTTGAAAAGAGTCTCCATCTTTCTTGTCAGCTCCTTCAGGCACTGGAAGGATGATAAAGAGGCTTGGAGAGGTCTGTGCTCCTACAAACCAATGGCTTTCGTCTTTTACGGCTTTACTCCACACTTTCTCTGCAGTTTGCCCACAGCAAAGATCTCCTCACGTCTTGGACAATGCCCTGACCTCTCTGTTTCAGGCAAATTATTTATTGTGTTCTTCCTCTGGAAAATAATTCTTCTGGGGCTGAAAGATCTCCTTTTGCACGGCACTGGAGGAGGAGCTGCAGTAGCTTGTACAGTTTCAGGAGGCCTCGAGTCCATCCTTTGGTTTTCCAATATGTCCAGCTTTGCTTTTCCTCCACCAGCTCCTCTCTGGGAGCAAAGCGTCGGATGAGCCCACTCAGGGGGAGCTTGGCTTAGGTTTATTCTCCAGCCTGGTGCCTATATGTTAAGGTGAACAGGAATAATATTCACTTCAAGGAGAGATGAGGCCCTTGTGTTGACTACATTATCATTTATACGAACAAAAAGAGCTTAAAATGTTAGCATATCCTTTTGAAAACGGAGCTTTGCATCCTATTAAGAGGAAGGAAACACAACCTGCGGCGCATTATATTTCCAAGCGCCTGTCAAGAAACACTTACGGCTGTCGCCTGCTTAGGGAGCATCCAGCTTGAGGAATAAATTGGGAATAGCTCCCCGAGAGCTGATCCCCCAACAAAGGGACGGGAGACGCCGCTCAGTGAAAATCCAGCCAAACACGAGGCTTGGATCCGAGTTGGACAGAAGCTCAGGGAACTTGGGAGATTGAGAGTTGCAAATGTTTCCTGGTGTGGAGGCGTGGATAGAAACCCATCTCCCAGCTTGGCTTTGGAAGGCGGCGGGATTTGCGTGAGATTTCCCCATTTTGTGACTCTCTGGGTTTTGGCAGGGTGGTTTTTAGCCTGGCTGGAATAGAGAGGAAAAACAAATTTAATTTGACCTCTGTGGTTTAGTAGAAACATTTCAATATCAAGATTGCTGCCTGCTGGTATCAGGCTGGGGGATTTCAAGGGAATAAGCTGGAAGTCCTCATTTGCAGTCCTCATTTGCAATGTGTAGCACATGGCTCATGAAGGTGTGTGACACCTCAACTGGCCATTGGGACTGTGCCTCCCATTCCCTAAATCTGCTCTTCCATCCCCTGCGCAGGGAAGTCAGTTCTGCCTGCACCAGTGCAAGCAGAGCCTTTGTTTTAAGGAAAAAATGGGAGAAAGCCCTAAATCCCAACAGAAAACCTCCAAAGGCCCTTCCCCAAGCAGGGCTTTTGGAGATAAGCTGCTGCTTGGCAGTTTGCTAATGTGAACTTGTAGCCCCACCGGAGACTTTGTAGAGCCAAAATCCACCTTGAGGGGAAGGAACAGAATATTCAGGTGCAGAATTGCTTTGTCAGGCTGCTGAGTCTGGTGCTTGGAGCCTTCTGTAGTTGCATCTTCTGTTCTGAAAGGAAATCCCTCATGGGCCCTTCCCACTCTGCCACCTCTGCTGAGCTGCACAAGGAGGGTGAATGCTCTTGCTGTGCCAATTCAGGCGCATTTTGGGGTGGGAGGGGATGTGTTTGGTCTGTCTGAGCTGGAGTTCATTTCCCCCAGCTGCCCTCCCAGTGCTGTGCTGTTCACAGGGAGCTGGAAAGCTGTTTATTGCACAGCCCTGCTCTGCTTTGGGCTGGCACAGCCTCAGCGCTGCCTCTCAACGTTCCCCACAAGATCCCAGCAAGATCCCGGGAGGGGACACAGCCAGGCCAGCTGACCCCACCTGGCCACAGGAATGTTCCAGAACCCCTGACATCAGCTTAGATCAAAAAGCTGAGGAAGGGAGGAGGAAGGGGGGCACTCATTATTTGTATTTGTCTCCATGCGCTGAAGCTTGGCTTCCTGGGAAGTGGCCGAGCATCCCTTACTGCTGGGAAGGAGAGAATAAACCTTTTTTTCTCTTTGCTTGTGCACACAGAGTCTGGCTTTTGCGTTAGTAAACTGCCTTATCTCAGCCTGTGAGTTGTTTTCCATCTTGTTTTATCTCCCCTGTCCAGCTGGGAAGATGGAGCAGCTCGGTGAGCACCTGGTGTCCAGCCAAGGTCAGCCCACCACAGTGACTGTAAAATCACAGAATCCAGGAATGGGCTGGGCTGGAAAGGACCTTAAAGATCATCCAGTTCAACTTCCTGCCATGGGCAGGGACGCCTCCCACTGTCCCAGGCTGCTCTAAGCCCTGTCCAACCTGTCCTTGAACACTTCCAGGGATCCAGGGGCAGCCACAGCTTCTCTGGGCACCTGTGCCAGGGCCTCAGCACCCTCACAGGGAAGTTCTTCCTAATATCTCATCTAACCTTGCCCTCTGTTCATGTGAAGCCATTCCCTGTGTCCTGTCACTTCATCCCTTGTCCCCAGTCCCTCTCCAGCTCTCCTGGAGCCCTTTAGGCACTGCCAGGGGTTCTGACCTCTCCCTGGAGCCTTCTCCTTTCCAGGTGAGCACCCCCAGGTCTCCCAGCCTGTCCCAGCCCCGGCTGTCTCACCCTGAACAAATGTTTCCATTCAGGCCAGGGCTCATCCCAAACATCCTCACAGAGCAACTTTCCTGATCTGCAAATTCAGACAAAGCTTTTAAGAAACTTTGATTTCAGTAAAGGCCCCACAATGTCCCTGCCTGCTGCTGAGCAGGGCCTGGGGGTCTCCAGTTGCTGTGGCACTGCAGGGTGTGTTGGCCAGCAGGTCCTGGGTGACAGTGGGCATGGACAGGTCCTTCCAGAGCTCCAGCGTGCACAGGGTGCAGGAGATGAGGCAAGGAATTGGTGACAGAATCTCCATGGGATCTGTGTTCCCTCAGCCCTGGCCATGGGCACCTGCCCCGTCTGGCTCCACGAGGGATGAGATGGAATGAAGATGTCTCACTGTCCTTTCTCATCAACACTGGTGCATCCAAGATCCCACTGATAGGCAGAGCGCTGTTCCCTCACCTGTCCACTTTGATTAATTCGGTGCCGCATTCCTGGGCTCTGGGAATTTGTCTTGGTTCTGCTCTTCCCCTTGAGGCAGAAGTTTCTCCCCCTCCTTTTAACCACATTCTGCTACAAAGCTCTACCCAGGCTGCACAGAGAGAGCAGCAGGAGATGATGTGCAAAGTCCCTGCACATTCCAGAGCACAAAATCCAGCTGTGAATCCTCTTTGCAAACCTCCAGAAAGCGCCGCTAACACCAATGCTCCGGTCGGAGGAGCGGGAAAAGCGCTGCAGCTTCCAGGCACTTCAAACCCAGCGCTATCAGGAGGGCTCTGGGCTCACACAAAGTATCCCAGCTTTAACACGGAGCAGGGAATAAAAGCTCAGCAACAGTGGAGTCCATTGGAAAGGTTTCTTGTGTGTGCAGAAGATAATTTATGGTAATGAGGACAGCACCGAGTTGCTGTAAGTTACAAGAACTTATCACTGCTCTCTGCTGTTGCGGCACATTCCCGGGATTTGGTCTCACCAAAGCAGCGTGAATAGATTTATTTTGCATTGTTAGACTGTCAAGTCACTGCAGAGCAACAACTTCCAAATGATAACTTCTGCAGCGTGCAGGAGTCGGGAATTACATGCCTTTAGTCGCCGCAAAGAGCCGGGGTGGGCTGACAGCTGCTCAGCGGGAGCTTCTTCCCAGTTCTGCTTCCCAGTCCTGCTTCCCAATCCCGCTCCGTGCTCAGTGCACATGGTCAGCAGCTCCCTCCTCTCAACCCCACAGGGCTGTTTTTAAGGATTATATCCATTTATTTCTAGTGGCAGAGCGTGCCAGAGCAGCCGAGGTGTAACCCTGGAGAAGAGGAAAGTCCCTTTTGCTGATCCTGGTGTGGCGTTGGGCTGCTCTGGTCTGGCTGGGTTTGGAGCAGGGAAGGAGCCCAGGGAAGGAATGTCTTGTGGTGGGACATCTGGAACAGAAGTCCCCAGAGGAGCAGCTGAGGGTTCTTCATCCTGGAGAAAAGGAGGCTCAGGGGGCACCTTGTGGCTCTCCACAACTCCTGACAGGAGGGGGCAGCTGGGGTGGGCCAGGCTTTCCTCCCAGGGAATAAGAGACAGGGCAGGGGGAAACATCCTCAAGCTGCACCAATGGAGGTTCAGGTCAGTTATTAGGAAAAATTTCTTCACAGGAGGAGTGGTTAAGCATTGGAACAAGGAAGTGGAGCAGTCATCACTCCTTGAAGTGTTCAAAAAACAAATGGCTATGTCATTTCAAGATATGGTTTAGTGGGCCTGGAAGTTATCTTAGTCAAAGGTTGGACTCAATGATCTTGGAGGTCTTTTCCAGCCTTAATGATTTAATATTTTTATGATCTCCTTTCCTTGCCTGATGGATTAATGTCTCATTTCCTGGACTTTGCCCCTGTTGCTGTCCTTGGCATTGGAGATTTCAGTTTAACGGTGTTGGGGGTGACTTCAGCATGGAAACACCAAACCCTGACCCCACAGCCACTGGAGCTGGAGGGTATGGATGGTGTTTAATGGTGTCATTGGCCTTTGTGGGTGACACCTTGGAGATGTCCCCATCACAGGCTGTCCTGCATCAGGCTGCGTGCTCCAGCCTTTGCACAAACCCCAAGGGCATGGAGAGCACTCCTGTAAGGGCAGGAACTCCTGGATGTGGAATAAATCACACGTGGAGTGATGGAGATGAGACATGTAAGGAGAATGGGAGGAGAGCTCAGGCTTCCATATGATTCTTTTGAGTTTTCATTTCGTCCTAAAAAGGTAAAAATAACATCTGATCCTACTTGGTAACGACTGAATTGCCTTTTTTGCCCTTTGCTTTGGCTCTTCTGAATATCTACACAAGTTTATTTCCTTCTGTGATGGGTGTTGCTCACCAGGTCTGGTCTGAGCCTTTTTCTGGATTCCTGCAATTACTGGGCAGGGTGTAACTTGACAGAAATCGGTGTTGCAGTGCCGCCTGCCTCGTGCTAGGGAGGTACAGGCACCAGCTCGGGAATGCAGAGCACCCTACAATAGCCTTCAGGCTGGAATATTTTGCTATTATTTTTTTAATATTCCACTAGAGTTTGAGACTGTATCAAGAAACTTCTTTTGAAAAGGAAATAAACCCATAAATTATAGCATAGTCTTTGCAGAAAGGCAAAAGGAATACAAGATTGTTTAAACGTATTATTTGCTGACCTTGACAGTTTACTTGTAATGTTATTTAAACATTTGGGTTTGCGGGGCGGGGGTTCTTATTTATTTATTTAATAAGCTGCCAGCTTACAAATTGCAAAACTTTCGCGGCTCCTCTTATCTTCCACAGAACCACTGAGATGGCAAAATATATTCTGTGTCTCAACAATTCCGCCTGCATTTGCATGAGGAAATTGGAAAGCGAGTTGTTTTCCCTCGTCTGCATGACAATACCCCGAGCACGGTGCAATTCACCCTTTAATTTGGGATAGTTAGCGTGGGAGAAGAATGGGCCCAGCGGTTTGACTCGATTCTGTTGCTGATGTTGTCATCGTAATTAAAATTGATTTATAAGTAAAGGCAACAAAATCTGTGCTACCTGTTTATTCAGCACCTTGTCAAACTGCAGAGCACAATAGCTGGGGTCACCGAGATCAAATCTACTGCAGAGCTGGAGGAGTTTCGCCAAATTGAGTTTTCAGGGCGAGCCTTTAATTAGTGAGACATTTCCAGATGGTTGATGGTGAAAATATCGGACCCAAAATGGGAGCAGGACCTCCACTGGCTCTGCAGGAGCATGACCTGGAGTCCATCAGGACATCCTTACCTGGATGCACGCACAGGTTTTGTGGGATAAAACATTCCAGGAGTGACTTAATCCTTGTTGCATTAATTTGGCAGCAGCAGCACATCTCTGCTGATAAGAGCTCAGGGCGGTTAATAAGCACTTGATTGGATTGAGGAATCTCTTGAATGCAGGGAAAACAGCTAAAATGAAGCTGGGGTGGGAGGCAGCCCCTGCGGTTTGTTAGGGTTTTGTGTCATGCTGGTGTTGCTGAGGATGGTTTAATGTTCCAGGTGGGGTCTCCAAGCATGAGCTGTGAGCCTTGTGCTCACAGATTTGTGGGATTTTAGTCAGTGGAAAGAGGCCACCTCAGGGATGATTTGTCTCAGCTGAAAATGGGCATTTGAGGAGACCTGCTTGCCGAAGGTGCTCATTCCTCTCCTCTGGCTGTAAAAGAAATCTCAGGTGACGGATTCATCCCTCAGTGTCTGACTCGAGCTCTCTGGCCTGCTTGCTCCAAACAACTTTGAAGCTTTTCAGTATTTTAAGAGGAATTGAATTCCCTGGCTTTGGCTGTACGTCACTGGGCTAATCCTGGAGCTGGAAACAATCTGTTTGGAGTGAGACAGCGCCGTTGGAATTATGAAGCTGTTGAGACAACGAGGACTGTGTTGGACAACAGGTTTGGTCACGAAGGAGCTTTGAAAGGCAGATTTAGGCCGATGCCAAATAGGCTTTCAAAATCCCCCTATTTACTCTTCAAAATATGCAGGAGCAGAGATTTTGTGAGTAATCCTTGTACTTCTTCAGCACAAAGAAATATTAATATTAGATAGGGACCCTCTGACTTTGTAAAAGAATAAATAAGGGCAGAAAGATTGAATGGTTGGAGATAACCGTGTAGCAAATGAAAATCCATTTCCCTTGGCCTCAACAAGCACAGGCCAAGGTTGGAAAAAGGCTGGAGTTTTGGAATGCTTTAAATAAGGGTCACTGAGGAGGAGCTGGAGGAAATAAGTGTTCACATCCTTAATGGCTGCAGTTACCTCGAGTGTGGATTTTTCCTTGTGCTCAGGTACTGGGGGCGGCATAGATTGGAAGTTATATTTTGAGGGGGTGAAGTTTATGATGTGAAAGAGAAAAGATACAGCAGTAAAAAATAAAATGCTCTTGCAGTGCTGCTGCAGGACTGAGGCTCATAAAAATACTAATAATCCTTGATAAGAGTTCCTCTAAAAGAAGGGATTTCTCCAACTACAGAGTGGTGGGGACTGAACTGGATCATCTCTAAGGTTCCTTCCAACCCAAAGCACTCTGATTCTGTGATGCCACAACAGAATGACTGCAAGATATCTATTTTCTGCTTCCGTGACAAAACACGTAGGGATGTCAGGAGTGTCAGGGAGTGGTGGGCACCTCCTCCCTCCATCCCACAGGAGCAGAGATGGAGCTGGGCCAGGCTGCCCACCAACCCCAGCCCAGAAAGGGGAGCTCCCAGTGGAGCTCAGGTGCTGGAAGTGCCCAGTGGTTTTTGCATATCTCTATGTAGTGAGTAATGTTTGCCATTTCTGATATTTCAGGGGAGACCTGACTTTATAAAGCATTCATGAGCTTGGCCTCCTGGAACGCATTTTTTTTTTCCCCTGGTTATTAGGAAATATTCAAATACTGCAAACAAATGTCAGTCTGTAGAATATTCATGAAGTCTCCTGTTCAAGTGGGTCCCCCAAGTCGCTGCTGGCTGGAATACATCAACCTAATGCTGATTGCGTACATTTAGGGTTGAATAAAGATATTCCACTAAATAAGTGTGGAATGGCTTTTTCGAGTTCTGAGACTCTGGGAATTGAAAAGGCTCACACAGGTCCTGGTGCCAGGGAGCTGCTAATGGATTTTGTTTTTCTGTGTGCTTGGCCATCGCTTGGAACCAAGGGTGGAATTTATCCCCTCTGGTTCCTGCCACCCAAAATTCTTGCCCTAAGGTCTTAGCTGGGCTCCCTGCTTTACTCAAGAACAGCAATTTCAGCCTGGAATGGGACAAAGTGACAACGTTTTGAAACCTTGTGAAAACATCATTTAAAAACAAATAAAAAACACCAAACCCCACCCAAACAAACCACTTCAAATGGTTCATTCTTCCGTTCAACACATGCAAACTGTGCTCTGACGATTCTTGCTTACTTTTGAAAGAGATTTAATTTCAAATTAAGTACTTGGGCATACTTCTACTTCTGTAATGCTTTTGAAATACCATTTCATTTCAAACGAACACAGGGCTGATGCAAAGTTGCCAGAATAGGATGTGCCACCACTTTGAAAATGGCTTTGCAAATGCTTCTTTGGCTTGATCAAGGGAAACAGTTTTGCAAATAAAATAAATGTTTCAGACAAAAAAATGTTATGAGGTGGGAAAATGCTTAGGGGAAAAAAAGGAAAAGTTTAGAGCTTGGTCTGTCCCCATTTTTCCACATGCTCCTGGATTTGGATAACATACAGAGGGGTGAGAGACAGGGATAGCCTGATCCGAGGAGAGCATCAGGAAGGTGCTTTGGTCTGGCCATCAGAGAGGTACTAAAACCCAGGGGCTGGAAGGTGAAGCTTCCAAACGAATTCAGGCTAGGAAATAAGCAACACCTTTAACAGGAGCCTAATTAGCTCCTGGCACAGGGTGCCAGGGGTTAGTGTAGATCTTTTGTTACTGGCAGAGTTTCAGTGCAAGCCAGATGTTGTGCTCACAGCCAGGTGTTGTAGTTCAGCCAGGTGTTGGCAGGGGAAGCCCTCGTGGTTTGGTGCTTTCTCAGGTCCTTTCCACCCCAAACCTTGCCTGTTGAGCCCAGAGGTGGAAATAGCTCATCCCAGTGGTTCTGCACACCCCCAAATGTGTGGGTCCGGCCTCAGGTAGTCCTGCAAACTCAGGACGCTGCTGCAAAGCACATAGATTGCAAAAGAGTTTTGTGATCCTTTCCGGCAGCAGCCGCCTGCTTTTTAGTGCCCATCTTTAGCATGCAAGCCGCAGGGAGAAATAATTACATTTAATGGAAACGGTGGGTTCCCAATGAAGATGTACAGTGCTGTACACAGCGTGCTCCTAATGAACAGAAATGTCAGGCCAAAATAAGAGATGAGAAGGATGAAATTCTCTGAGGTGGGCTGTGTGATTACCCTGCCTTTGTGCGAGGCTGTCTGGAGCCACCGCGCTGCAGCTGGAGGCAGGTGTTGGATGGGAGAGACCAATGAGTTGATCAAAAAGGAGGGAATCCCACAATGCTTTTGTGAACTGCTAATTAAAGGGTTTTATCAGGTTGTTTGCTGAGGTGGGGCTGGGAGGGGAAATGCCTGTGTTTGGCCACGACAGTCCCCAGTGGAGATGGGCAGGATGAGCTCTCCTGGAGCTCAGGTGAGACCTGGGAGTGAAGATGGGCAGGACGAGCTCTCCTGGGGCTCAGGTGAGCCCTGGGAAGGCAGGACAGCTCTCCCTTGCTGTACACCCCACCTCCCTTTTTGTCACCTGGCCGCCCTCAGCTGTGGGAGCTCTCTGGAGCCTGCAGTGGGACTGGGGAAGCTCTTTGCAGTCTCTGTATTTCCTCCTCCTCCTCCTGGTACTGAAATGCCTCACGTAACCACAGCTTATGACCCTTTCCTGCTGAATTTTCATGAGATGCTTGGCAAGCTGCTGTTCTTCAGCCAGTGCACCTACTTGGAATAAAATCCAGGAGACCTTAAACCTTGCTCTTAATTTTTCACTCCCTGTTAAAATTGCTGCATAAGGATATTTGAAGAAGTCATTGCCCCCTGCGGATATTATCACTTAATCTTTTTTCCTTCTTAATAAAAGCCTGGCACAAAAGTCACTGGCTGAAAACAACCGTGTCCTGCGCTGCTGGTGCCTCGCTACAGTATTTTTTAAGATCATAGCTCATAACCACAGGGAGAGGTCTCTGTGGAGGGAGTGAGGAGTAACTTTCTGTTTATAGCCATTTACCTTCAACTGTAATGTATTTAAGAAGGAAAATTGCCACTTAGACTTGCAAAGCAAATTGGCTTGTGCTCAGTAATGGCTTTCTAGTGTCTGTCTAGGAAAGGTCATCCTGGAGACTTCTGCACTGCAGAACTCAGTGCTGGTGGCCAGAGGGACACGGCACAGCCCCGGGCTGGCATTTTCAACAGCTGTAAAGACCTCAGCAGCACCTGTCTCAGGTGTGCCAGGTTTCTCCATCCTCTCCATCCTGGCTGGAATGCAAAGCTGTCCTTGCTGTCTCCTTACGAGCACAGGAGCCCCCCAGCATGGAACCCCCAGACTGTGAGCCAGAGAAAGAAAAGATGTGTGTGTCCCTTCCCTCCATGTCCCCCACTTTGCCTGCGTGTCCCGCTGCAAACAGGGCCCGTGTTCCATTTTAATGTTATTAACCATCGCCTTGGCAACAAATACAGACGTTGTGTTTGCAGCAGCACCGTTTCACAGGTCCCCGAGGAGTCTTTACCCTTGAGTGCATTTAGTTGATAGCGGAACCAAAGCGAACGTAAAACAAGCAGGTTGGAAAAGAGGCGCTGGCCTTTCTCGCTCCAGTCGGGCTCCCGAGTGCAAATTATCAGGTGAGGGAATGCAGCTGCCTGTCAGCTCGGTGTAAATCTCCCCCACTTATCCGTCCCCACAAGTGTAAAACAGGCAGCACTACCAGCTCATCACAGGCGCTGTTGTGGCAAGGCTGGCACAGCAATTATCTTAATAACTTCAATAGCAGCGGCAGTAATGGGAAATGCAGCTCTCTGTGTGTCTGAGGGATTCTCACCTTTATCAGGGATCAGTCTGGGGGAGCAACAGCAGACAGGAGAGAGGTTTTGTTATCAGCGTGTGGAGCAAAACCATCTCAGGTAATTGTGGTCTGGACTGTGGCCATCAGCCTCCAAATGCAGTCCAGAAATCCCTGCTACATGCTGAGTATCTGGTGTTGGACACCTTGGAGAGGAGGCTAAAACCTCCCTGAGGGCCAGAAGGCAGGGACAGGAGGGTGATGAGGGTGCTCAGACCCAGACTCTGACAGATGTAATCCTGGGAACAGGGGCCAAGTCACGGCGGCAGTGGCAAGAGTTGGGATTGAACAGGAGCCCTTGTGTCAGCACATTAATTGGACAGGAGAAACTTCCAGAGGCCCAGCAATCCATCTCTGCCTCGGGAGACAGCAGCCTGCCCCTATTTCTCCCTCATCCTAAAGCTGCTTTGCATCCCTCCAGTCCTTCCCTGAGTTTTCCTCTCATCCTGCGCCATCTACTTAAACCTGATGAAGCACAAACTGGCATTACCTCGTATTTCCACAGTTTTCCTTGCAGTGATGCCCTGATTCCATCTGTCCATCTCAGCCCAAATGACAGCCAAAGTACATTTCCTGCAGCGTGCACTGGCAAACTCTGGGATGGCCCTTTCCTTCTTCCATCCATCCATCACTCACAGCTCCATAAAATGATCTCCCTGGACTTCAGAGCCTGTGGCGTCCTTAAACTTGAGCACAAGCAGACCTGTGCAGCTGAATTTGGGCTGGAAAGGGGAAATTCGTGGGTGATCCCTGAAAAACATCGAGGAGATGTCCTTGTTGTCATCATCCGGAGGAAGGAGCATCACAGCAGGGTTTGCTCATGGATCCTGCTAAAGGGGTGCCTGGGGCTCATTACAGTGGGACTGAAACTGGAAGGTCAAAGTGCCACGGGGGTGTTTTGGGCTTGAGGGAGAAAAGAAGGAATAAAATGTATTGGAATTGTCTTTTGTCTCTTTAGAGATTCTGAGCACAGCAGGCTCAGAGGGCAAACTTCTCATAGGAGGCATTTCCTGCTCCTCCACTGCAGCGGAATCTTAATCGAAATGATGTTTGTTCCCCCCAGCACATCTCCCTATCTGTAATATAGATTTCAAACAAACATCCTGATGAAAGTTTTGCATTTATTGCAGTTAAACTTTCTTGGGCTATGTCTCGTGGCCTGTGCTGGGGTTTTGTTGGGAGGAGAGCATTGCCTTTTCCCTTCCCAGGGCACAGAATAAGGAACTTGTGCTGAGGGGGAAAGAAGTTTTATATTTTATATTTTATATCCTTTAGCTCCAGAGAGAGAGGGGGCACTTCCCTTCACCCGGCCTCTTTTTACATCTTGCTTTTTTGTTGCTTTTATTTTGGGTTTTTACATATTCCCTTTTCCCTTTAACAGTGAAGTCTCATCATCCCTTGTCAAGTTTGGTTGAGATTCACCAAGATACTCAAAAGTACTTATGAGACACTTGATTGATGGACCAACAAGGCTGTCAAAACAGCTTAAGGAAATGAGGGTGAAACTAAAGATAATAATTAATGAAACGGATAAGAAGGAGAGAGGCTGGAAGGTTTTCCAGCTGCTAGATCCAGAGGGGATCATAAAGGATCCGGCACCTGCAGTAGAGACTGTAGAAAATGAGCTGAGAGGTCTTCTACTGAGAACTGCGAGGCAGACAAAGTCTGACATTGTTTTCATCATCTGCCAAATACATTTTTTAGGGAAAAAAGGCAGAATATTCCCCTAGAAGACACTTTGATTGATGTACCTGATGCTGTACCTTGGTTTCCTCTGCAAATGGGTCTTGGCTGCTGGCACCTCTTTCCTGTGATGCAGAGGCTGTCAGTGCTCTTAGGAAGGTGACACGGAGGCTGAGGGAGCCCCAAATCCCCCAGGGACTCACAGAGCAGTGCGGGAGACTGACAGGTACAATCCTGAGGATGGTTTAAAGCAAAAGTGGTTTCACGTCTGATTTTTTTTCCCCCAACTGATTATCTTCTGATCAAGGATGAAGGGCTCTGCGATAGCCAAAGGCAATACAGGCTGTTCCAGCCCCTGTGAGCCGATGGATCTGAGGTTTGGGAAGAGCCCGGGGGGCTGCAGCAGGTCTGGCCCCTTCCAGCCAATCCCTTCCCCTCCCACTGAGCCTCTCCTGCTCCTGGTGGGAGGGCAGCAAAGGACTGAGTCTGCCTTGTTTAAAGGCTTAAAGCTTAAAGGTTAAAAGAAACATTTTCTCAGCATGAGAGAGACATGGAGCTGCTGGAGGGAGTCCAGAGGAGGCCACAGAGATGCTCCAAGGGTTGGAGCCCCTCTGCTCTGGAGCCAGGCTGGGAGAGCTGGGGGTGTTCACCTGGAGAGGAGAAGGCTCCAGGGAGAGCTCAGAGCCCCTGGCAGGGCCTGAAGGGCTTCAGGAGAGCTGGACAGGGACTGGGGACAAGGGATGGAGGGACAGGACAGATGGGATATTGGGAAGAAATTCCTCCCTGTGAGGAGTGAACAGGTGCCCAGAGAAGCTGTGGCTGCCCCTGGATCCCTGGAAGTGTTCAAGGCCAGGCTGGACAGGGTTTGGAGCAACCTGGGACAGTGGGAGGTGTCCCTGAGGTGGAACAAGATGGTCTTTAATGTCCCTTCCCACCCAAACCATTCTGTGATTCTGTGATTTGTGCATACCCCCAGGGCTGGGAAGTGAAGGCTCTTGGGAGCAAGGACTGAGGTGAAGTGTCAGAGCTCAGCTAAACACGTGTAGGGTGAGCTGGGCTGGCTGGGGGTGGCACAGGAACATGCAGAGCCAGGACAGTCCTGGTTCGGGGCTCGGATGCAAAGGCAGGGGTGTTTTGCTCTAGCTGTTCTGGCTTTGCCTTTCCCCACAACACTGATGAATCCTTTTGGTTTCTGGGAGGCCAGATGGGGATCCCAAACCCTTGGCCAAGTTTTGCAGAGGAGCCTCCTGCCCTGGCTGTGCTGCACAGCCCTGCCTGGTGCTGCCTGATGAGCATGACAGGGCCTTTCCACTCGGCACCTGTGTTTATAAATATGGAGGAATTGTCTCAAGCTGGTCAAAACACAATTATTTCATTTTCTTCCCCATTCACGATTGTTGTTGTTTAGGAATAAATTGCCGCTGCTGATTTACAGGAGCAACAAGGACAGCATGAAATGGGCTCAGTGAAGTGATTTTGAATTTCCACTACAATTACTCTTCTCTTCAACCATATGATTCCCTTTTGCTCACATGCACCAGCCAGGGCCGGGTTTGTTTTCTCGCTGCTGCCCTGGGAGCTCTGCCCGCCCTCGCTGTGCAGCAGCCCTGGGCTGAGCCTGCACAAACAAACCTGAAGTGCTAAATTGCACTTTATTCAAGGAAGCTGGCAGGGAAGGTGCATCCCAAAATCCCACTGCACTGGTGCCAGGGGATGGTGATTCTGTGGTTTCAGTGGTGAAGTGAAGAGTAAAGACCCTGGATTTGTCAGAGCAGTGTTGTGTGTATCTACTGAGTAAATTCCTGCTCTTCTTGTCCCTCGGTTTCTCTCCCAGTACACTCTGGGTAAGGTCTTCTGACTCCACACTGAGCTCCTCCCCAAGCCCAAGAGCTTCTCCTGGTGATCCAAGGAGGCTTTGCAAATTCACACGGATGGGTGACACTGTGTGTGTCACCATTGAAACTCCTCGTGGCCCAAAGGGCCCCAGGGAGGGGGCTGCAGATTTGGTAGAAATTCATTTCCCAGGGCCTTGTGTGGCCTTCTCCAGCTCATTCGCTGTGCCCAGGGTCACACCTGGAAATGGGGTGAAAATTCCACATTCAGGTTGGCGGGTGAGGAATCTTCTCATGGGTCTGTGCATGACTGGGAGTAAAGGGGCAATTTAGGGGAGCAGAGAAATAATTTGTAGGAATTCAGCTTTCCGTGCTGTTTCTTGGATTAGTTTGGTGTTGGAGAAGGGAACAAGCGCTGCCTTTAAGCTGTGTTTGTTCCTTTGCATCACTCACCCCCTTAAGCCTTTCTTTCGCCTTTACCAATGTCTGCAGGAGCTCTGTAGAATCCCAGAATGGTTTAGGTGGGAATGGACCTTAAAGCTCATCCAGTCCCACCCCTGCCATGGCAGAGACACCTTCCACTAGACCAAGCTGCTCCAAGCCCCATCCAGTCTGGCCCTGAAGCTCAAAGCAACTCTCCCGACCCTCCCACGACACTGAGATGTTTGGATGGCATTGCTAATTCAGGACTATTTTCCCCTCTTGCATTGTTTAATGAAAGGTGTGTGCTGGGGACTGAAGTTATTAACAAACCCTGAGCTCTGCTAACAGCACGAGCACAAACCCACGCCAACGACGCTGAGCTCTAAATAGTCTAATAAATGTGAACATCTTGGGTAATGTGATTTATTATTGACAGCATGAATAGGGAAATAATAAAACAATATAATGATTCTGCAAGAAAAGTGAGGGGGTTTTATTATTATTCATAGTTGGAAGGGTGTTTACAAGGCAGGAATGAGGTCAGACTTTTAAAGAGAGCCACGAATGCCAAATCTCAACCTCGTGCATCTGAGGAGATGAAATCCCCTTCCTCCAGGTTCATTTGCGTGGGGAATTGGGCTCCCCAGTTTCATTAGCACTAATAGCCCTGCCTGTCTCTGAGTGCCTCTGTGAATATTGGAATGCCGGGTGCAATGGAGAGCTGGAGCTGCACAGCTTGACAGGGAAGTCACTTTTCCACGCCTGGCAAAGGGAGTGATGGGGGATGGGAGTGGGATTTGCTGGTTTATCTCAGGCTGAGATGGGATTTGGAGGGGCTGGAGGTAGAAAAGAGGAATATCCAAAGTGCTGCCGTGGTTTTGGTGAGAGGGAAACTGAGGCACAAAGGGTGATGCAGCTGATCTGGGATGGGGCTGTTGGCAGGACAGTCCAGGGATGTCCATTGGGACACAGCCTGGCACAGGGGTCAGCAGGGACCCTGAGGGACAGCCTGGATGGGTGTTAGCAGGGCACTGCTGTGGGCACTGGCACCCCAGCACCCCTTTTTCCTTCCCTACCAGTTACCCCTGCGAGCTCCCAAAGATCTGCTCTTTTCCCAGGGATAACTGAACCCATCAGCTTCCCTCTGCAGTGCCTGATGCATCCAGAGGCCGAGGGAAGGGCTGGGGCTGTGCCAGGGGAGGGTGAGGTTGGATTTCAGGGAAAGGTTCTCCCCCAGAGGGTGCTGGGCACTGCCCAGGCTCCCCAGGGAATGGGCACAGCCCCGAGGCTGCCACAGCTCCAGGAGAGTTGGGACAGCACTGCCAGGGATGCCCAGGGTGGGATTGTTGGGGTGTCTGTGCAGAGCAGGGGTTTGACTCCATGATCCCTTTCCAACTGAGGATATTCCATAATTCTGTGATTCCCAAAAAATGTTCCATCTGTGGTTTTATTTAGCATTCTGTTTCTCATCCCACACAGCAGCACTTCCTGCAGGCAGGACTTAACATCCCTCATTTTCCTCTTTATTTTACATCAGCCCAGCTCCACTCCAAGCCCAATTGGATTTTTCATTACTGTGGCAGGTTACGATCCTTTGGTTACTTTTCCTGTAATTTTCATGTTTTCCTTTTAATATTTCTCATGAGATTGAAAGCTTGGGATAAGAGGTGGGAAGCTTTTGCTCAGCACGTTAGAGAGGAACCTCTGGAATGTGAATGAGGTGAGAGATGCTGGGGCTGGTGGCTGTGAGATGAGGGGAGGTGATGGAGCTGAGCTGGGGAAGCTGCACTGCACGAGGAGCATCCACAAAAACAGCATTTCTTAAGGCCCAGCAGTGCTAAATCTCTGCGTTTCTCTGACAGCTCCTACTGCCATCAACATCTCCCATGTTTTTCAGCGAAGTAATTCTTTTAGATGCTTCAAATATAGATAGATTTTTGTGTATAGAAGGGTTTTTTCTTTATTTATATAAAAATATATATATATCTACTGTCAGCTGGTATTACAAAGAGCATATCGCACATCTCCAGCTTCTGCGTGTTCAGCTTGGTTGGGATCACGTCGTGGGAATGAGAGGAGAAATGAGCCCAATTCCATCATTTCCCCTCGGCAGGGGACACCTGGGGGGCCCTGCTGTTTGAATGGCTGTGGGATGCTGCTGGGATCTGTGGGATGTCAGGTAATCCTGCGTGCTTTGCTAGGGAATATCTGTAACTGAGCATTTATGGCCCCTTATTTTCCTCTGTATGAGAGAAAAAGCACTCTGGGCTTTTTTCTCGAATTACTTTGCCTGGAGACTGTCAGCTTCTCTGCCTGCATCCCTCTGGGAAGCAGGGGCTTGTGGAACTCCTTTTTATCAGCAAGTTAGATAATGGCAATTATCTTGATGATCTTTAAGGTCCCAGCCCAGCCCATTCTACGGTTCTACGGTCTTACTTTTGTGTCATTAAATGCTGGCAATGACTCTCAGCTTCCCCCACCTCCCGCGGCAGAGAACATCATTTCACTTGGCTGCAGAGCCCGAGCCACAGAGGGATATGGTGTCGGTCCGCAGGAAATCTCAGCCATGGGACCCAGATATTGCATTTAGATGTAGTTGCTTTCATTAACTCCCTATTTTATAGCACTCATCAGTCTTTCTCCCCTGCCAGAAAGTCTCAAATGTACTGAGGAATATTCAGGCCTCTTTTGGCAAGCATCAGAGATAAGTGGATAATAAAACACACCTTGAAAATATTCTCCATCCTATTATTAGCCACTTTCTTATTATACTTGCAAAGAAAAAATTCCAGTTATAAAGCAGCGCACTCCTCTATATTGTCAGTCCATCGTGCTCAGACACACGCAAAGAAAATCTTTCAATAATATTCGCACTATTGTTTGTTGATTGGCTCCATTAATCACTTTTCACAGCCTCAGCTACACATTTCCATGAGCGTGCACAGTTTAAACCCCCCTCCCTCCCCGCAGCCTCCTTTTATGCTCCCATGAAACTTTGAGGATGCCTAAACCCCTGCTTCAGCAGGAATGAGAGGAGACAGATCTGCAAAGCTGCCTGCTCTCCTTTTAGTGAGAACAAAAGCTCCCTGGAATAGCAACTGTTATTTACTCATCTCTCATCAGCAGATTTGACCTAATTTTGCTCTCCCCATGCCTTTGTTTCAAACACCTGGCTGCGGCATCACCAGCGGATCCGCTCTTTTCCAGCGGCTGGATTGATTTGGTGGGGGAGGCCAGCAGCTCCTGGGAAAGCTGAGCCTGGTGGCCTGGGTGAGCCTTGCAGAGCAGCCCACACCACATTTCGTTTTTGGGCACCCCAGAGAGCCTTTCCTCAGCACCCCGACGTGCCCACGGTGGGCGCTGGGCAGCAGCACTGACCGCTCAGCCTCTGGCACGACTCTTCAAGCTCGGTTTGTGTCAGGTGAGGGCACCTGGCTGCCCACCAGCTCCTAAAAATACACCCAGACCAGGATGTGTAGTGATCCCAGCTCAGGTAAGAGCACCCACCGGGTCATGTTTTCAGCATCCCCCAGGGCAGGAGCTCTGGCTCCACCTCAGAAGCTGCCCAGAGGAGCTCAGCCACAGATTTGTCCTGCCTTTCCATTTAAAATAGCCTCCAGCCCTCCCGTGCCAGTGAGAAGGCAGCGGGAAGGGAGATGCATTGATGAGAAATGCAGGGGCCCGAAATTCATTTTTCAAAGATGGCAGCAAAGCCGGTGATTTATCTGCTGTCACTGCGGTCCGAGCAAACCTTCCCCACCAGGTGAGCGATGCAGGAAAGGTAACTCAGCAAACACGAAATACAACGAAGCCCTGTCAGGCTTCCTCACCTAGAGATAACTTTTATTTTGAGCCCTGAAAGTAATTAACAGCGCTGACTTGAGGAAAGCGATGAACTCTCCCACGCGGTCTCTGGTATCTCTTAGCCAACTTCCCGTGCTCTTGGCTTCGTGCATTCCCCTCAGTTTTCTCTCTGTCATCCCTGATTTATTACCTTCAGAGCAGGATCTTCATCCCCAGGGCTCAGCAGCTCTGAACAGGCTAAGAGAGACCTTCGGTGTCATTGGGACAGACCTCCTGCCTGAGACAGCGTTACAGTTTTTGGAAGTTTTGGGTCCCTTGAGGTGCTTATCCATCCTTTAGGCAGATTTCTCCAGGGCTGGCTTGCCACAAACATTTCCAGCAGTTGTTGTGGCTCTTCTAAAAAAGTTGTCTGCCATGGACACCATCTCTCCCTCCCTTCATCCGTTTGGGAGCCATGGGCTATTCCAGGCAGCACCGCCTGCAATAACCATGCTTCCCCTCCCGTTTATGTGGGACAGTGACAGCCCTGCCTGCCCTCAAGGGAGCTGGGAAAGGCTTCCCAGGAAGCTGGGAAAGCAGCACGGCCAGGGTGCAGAGAAGAGACACTGTCTTCTCAAACCAGAGGGGTTGAAGTGGTTGTGAAGCCAAGGAAAAGGGAAAGAGGAGCAGTACAGACAGGAAGGGGGATGCTCTCAGAGGTGGGAGAGGGACCCGGACCCACAACTGGAGTGTGCAGAGAGGTCCAGTGTGGGAATCGTAGGCACATAGTAAGAGCCGCTTTACCGTGAGAGCAACTTGTTCCAAATTCTCACAGTGGCTCTCTGGTTCCAAACAAGGAGGAAGTCATAAACAGAGATACCCGACTTCATGCAGGAGGTGTTTTTCCAAGATGTTGTTCTGGCTGTAGGTAGCCAATGGTATTGTGGGTTGGTGAATTGAGAGCCAATGGATGTGACATGAAAGTTAGAAAATAGTATAAAAAGGCCTTGGAAAATAAAGAGTTATTTCTTCCTTTCCTCTGACCAAGAAGCTGTTGTGGTGAGCTTTTCTGTGTCGTGACCATCTCGACAGCGACAGTACAGCCTTTTGGGAGGCGTAATTCTGCCTCGGTGTTGTTGAATCTGCAGGGTTTGTGCTAATGGCAGGCTCAGCACAGGCTTTGTCCTCTCTCCCCAGGGCCCTTCCAGCAGCACGAAAGCTTTTTGCAAGACATTCCCGGGAATGGTGTGTCCAGGAGGTGAGGGAGGTGAGCCCGGCTGGGCAGAGGCTGGCACATCTAACGCACAGCCCTGGCCAGGAGGGAGGTGCAAGGTGTGACTGTGCCCTTGTCGAGTTGCAGGAGCTATGGAGAGATCCAGGCGGTTTGGAGGTCATGGCCACTGTATGGGAGTTTAGTATTAAAGGTCTTTTTCAGTTGGTCCTCGCTGCTGGAATTAGGGGCTGACACTCAGAAATCCAGGATGGTGTCTCCTGTTGGCTGCTTCTTCTCTGCCCTGGGAGATCCATCTCTGGAGACATTTAAAACCCACCTGGATGTGTTCCTGTGTCACCTGCTCTCTGTGACTCTGCCTTAGCAGGGATGTTGGGCTGGATGATCTCCAGAGGTGCCTTCCAACCCCAGCTGTTCTGGGATTCCGTGATTCCCACAGCAATGCAGACAGACCACCTGAGTGTTTCGCTGGAAAATAAATTCATATCTAGTGCTCCCTCAGACAAAACCAGGGGTCTTTGCTGCCATGTTGTTACTGTTTTCTAATAAAGGTGCCAAGAAACTGTTCTGCCTCCGGGGTCACTGCTGGTGCACGGAGATCACTCACTCTCCAGGCAGATTGGGAGGGAGCTGCACGAGCCAGGGCTGCCGTCCTCGCTGGGTCATCCCTGGTCAACAGCTTAGCTGGGAAATCAATCAGAGAGCTCAAGATGCTGTCAAATAGGGCTAGTAATTCCCTCTGTTGTACCCAGCAAATAAAGGGAGTTTTTATACATCCATGTTGGGCTTTTTCAACCAAAATTGAGAAAGTAATCATCTGCCTGTGTACGGCTTGAAGGAAACTTCGAGAAGCTTGAAGGTGCTGCCCATGGGCTCTGCTCAGATTTTAGATTATTTTAACCACAGTGCTGTTCCCTCAATCCCTTTCTTTTTTTTTTCTTTTTTTTTTTTCTTTTTTTTTCTTTTTTTTGGGGGTGGTTTTGGATGGCTGAGTCGTTCTTGACCTCCTGCCTCGAATTCTCATGGTTTGTTACTGCTCATCGTTAAAGAGCTGCTGTGCTCTACACCAGAATCGATGCAGTTCAGGCCCAGGGAAATGAATCCTGTAGCCAGTCAATTCTAATCACTTTGGGACCCTTCTGAGTGCAAAGCAGTTCTATAAATGCAGGCAGGACAGAGAGATGCGTGGGCTCTTTCCAAGTGCCCGGTAGGTGTGGATAGTTATTGCTATTGAAAACCTTCCACCTGAGGCTTGGCTTCAGTATCAAAATTATTTCAGAAGTTCCCCAAGACCTCCTTTCTTCCTTCTCAATGGCGGCACAACCTGGGATCAGGCTGGGCTGTTCTAATGCCACAAATACGGTTATTAATTTCATTAATATGCTGAGAGGTGCCTGTGGAAAGAACAGGACAGTGTATACCCTGTTTGCCCAGATTTTATGGAAATTACAGATTTGTGGCCTGACTCTATCTGTTTGCCTCTTTTCTCATTGTATTGGGTGCAAAGCCTGCACTGCAGTTTGAGTTCCCAAAGCTGATTTTGGGTCTTCATAGCCCTACTCAGTCAGAAATCTGGAACAACCCTGCAATTCCCTGTCACCTTTAACAGAAAAGTCCTGGAGTGACAGGACCAGGGGGAATGGCTTAAAGATGAGTGAGGGATAGATTGGAATTTGGGGAAAAATTCTGTCAGGGTGGGGAGGCTCTGGCACAGGTGCCCAGAGAGGCTGTGGCTGCCCCTGGATCCCTGGCAGTGTCCAAGGCCAGGTTGGACAGGGCTTGGAGCAACCTGGGATAGTGAGAGGTGTCCCTGCCCATGGGAGGGGCATGGAATGAGAGGAACTTTAAGGTTTCTTCCATCCCAAACCATTTTGGGATCTGTACTGAAGTTTGTGAGGTACCTGCTAATTTATTAACGCTCCACTCACTTTTATTAATGCTCCTAATGTGCCAGCGACAGAGCCAGGGCTTTGGGAGAGGGGATTGTTTTTATCTAAAGGAAAGGTGATATTTTACTCTGAAAAGCAACACAAACCAGCGCGAGACTCGCGATAAATCATGTGCTCAACATCACCCGGCTACAATGGAAATTAATGGGAGTTGCGAGGCAAAATTCCCCATCATCTCTTGCAAATCTCGAGTGGAGTTTGTGCTCTCAGCCTCACTGCTGTGTGCAGCCCGAGCTCCCACACTCATTCTTCATGGAAAAAGGGCCCTCCAGCAGCCTGTAAAGTTTATGACACGACGGAACCAACCGGAGCTAAACTGTGAGCTTTTCGTCAGCGCCAAACGCAGCCACTCCGCGGCTCGGCAGGGACCATCGCTGCGAGAGGGAGGCAGAGCAAAAGCAGCAGAGCCTTCAGTCACTCACAAAATATGCAGAGCTGGTTCAGAGCTCGGCAATAACCTTGGAGTTGCTCTCCCGACTCTAATAACCCAAATGTTCAAGGCGCTGGGCTGTAGCTCATCGGGAACGGAGCTCCTCCAGCTCAGCGTGCTCAGCACCGCGCCGGAGCACCGGAGTTGGGAAAGGTCCTTAATGAAGCATTAATTCATCCAGCACCGCCTGCTGAGCCTGCTGCTCGCAGAGGAGGCCACATGGCATGGCTCTGCTCTGCTGGAGGAACTTCTCTTGCTTTTCCTTTTCCTTCTTTTCATTTCCCTTTCAGGAAGGCACTGTCTTTGCAGGTAACGAATTGAGCGCAGGTGGCAAATCACCGGATCCTGCCATGCCCATGGCTGCTGTAAAGAATTTAAGATGTCGAGTTCTGTGAAACTGCCTGTAATGAACCATCCCCTCGTTACCTGTAAGGAACACAATGTGGGAGGCTTCTCTCCCTGGCACATGTGTGCGCTCCCTCTTCTGGAGTTATCTCACAGCGGCGTTGGGGCTTTTAAAACCTCTTTGATTTCTTCTTTCAGAATGCAGCTTCTGCTCAGATTTCTTAAAACTTGAAGAGGACATAAAGGATCTTACCCCAGAAGCACTAGTTCTCAAAGGCCGTGGAGATATTTTCCTATTTATATTTTCCTGTGGGCTTTTGGAACCCTGGTTGTACCAACAGATGAAGGAAAGGCCAAGCAAAAAGAGCTACAAATACAGTGAGGAGAAGAGGTCACAGAATCATTGAATACTGGAATGGTTTGGGTTGGAAGGAACCTTAAAGATCATCTCATTTCATCTCCTGCCACAGGCAGGGACACCTTCCAGTACCTCAGGTCGCTCTAAGTCCTATCCAGCCTGGCCTTGGACACTTCCAGGGATCTAGGGGCAGCCACAGCTTCTCTGGGCACCTGTGCCAGGGCCTGCCCACCCTCACAGGGAACAATTCCTTCCCAATATCCCATCTATCCCTGCCCTCTGGCAGTGGGAAGCCATTCCCCCTTCTCCCATCATTCCAGGCCCTTGGAAATAGTCTCTCTCCATCTTTCTTTTTGTCTCCTTCAGGCACTGGAAGGCCTCAATGAGGTCACCCCAAAGCTTCTCTCCTCCAGGTGAGCACCCCCAGCTCTCCCAGCCTGGCTCCAGCCCTGGGAGCATCTCCATGGCCTCTCTGGACTCTCTCCAGCAGCTCCATGTCCTTCCTGGGCTGGGCCCGCCGAGCTGGAGGCAGCTCTGCAGGTGGGGTGTCCCCTGAGCGGGGCAGAGGGGCAGAATCCCCCCCTCCCCTGCTGCCCACGCTGGGGGCTCAGCCCAGCCCAGGGAGGGCTCTGGGCCAGGGCATGTCCAGCTCTCACCCACAGCTCCCCAAGGGCTTCTCGCAGGGCTGCTCTCCATCCTTTCAGCCCCAGCCTGGACTGATCCTGGGGCTTGCCCCGACCCAGGTGTAGCTCCTGCCCTTGGCCTTGTTGAGCCTCATGAGATTCCCCAAGGCCACAGCTCGAGATTGTCCAGGTCAGGGCAGGGATGGAGGCTCTTGGCATCTCCTCTGCTCAGTTTCTGTTACACAAACCAGGTTGGAGGGGAAGCAGTTTTCTCTTTCTGGGGTTTCTTTTCACATCTCTCCTCTGTAAGGACACTGTGTACATGTGGTGGAGATCATTGAGTAAACGGCAGCATATGGGATTAGGATTTTTCCTTTTAATAATGGTTGAGCTGATAGCAGATTGTGTTCTCTTTTTTTTCCCTCTCCCACAGAAAGTAAGTTGGGGTTTTTTTTAGCATGGGCTCTTCAGCAGGAGCTGTCTGTTTTCCATCAAACATTTGAGCATAGCAAAGAAAGAACATATTTCTAATTTTGGCCAAAATTTGATGGCTTGTTTTTAAACCAAGCATTCCTTGCTCTTCAGACCCACCAGCTTGGAGCATAAAAAGGGGATGTGGTGAAATCCTCAGTGCATCCATTGCTGCACTTTCTCAAAGTGAATTTCTCAGTTAGCTGTAAGCCTCCGTTCCTGTTCTCCTCCATGAATTATCCGCTGCTATTCCAGCGCCTCGTGGCAGAGCGCAGACAGTGAATAGGCACTGTCATGAAACACTCCAGAGCTGTAATTAATAGCTCAACCTGCAGAAAGAGCTTAAATTTAGAGCTGCAAACTCTTGTGATGCTGTGCCTGGAGCAGGGACTTCTCGCCGTGTCTGCTGGGTGACCTGTGCCATGCAGCTTGGCTTTTCTTCAGGATACAGACAAGATTTGTGCCAACTCACAGTCAGAAAGTGGCAAGGAATTCTAGTCAGATTCGAGGAATACAAGGACTCAGAGAGGAGCAGCCAGGGAAAGTGTCGCCGTGATTCCAGGGTAGAAGTTAGGGCGATGAGGGCATGCAGGGATACAGGACAGCTTTTGCTCTATTTCATTGGGAAAATTGACGTTTTTCCTAAAAGCTGGGAAGGGGCCACACTGGGAAGTGCCTGTAGGCTCACCCAACACAGCTGTGTTTGGTCAGAGATGTGACATCTCACCTGTGCCAGCCTCATCCTCAGCCCCAGCCCAGCCCACATCCCTGCAGTGAGGAGCTGTCCCTGCTTCTGGCTCTGGCTCTTGCACTGTGAGAGCAGCAAGGAGATAAAAATGCCCATTGTATTTTTGGGAGGTGCCATGTGCAGCCCAGAGACCCAATCCAGTGAAGGAAACAATAAATCCCAGCTCTGGGATCCTGCTGGATCATTCCTGGTTTGCTGTCCCCTCCCCATGCCCTGCTGGCCCCGTCCCTGTTATCTGCTCAATCCTGAATTGCACAGCAAACATTCATGTGGGAAAATAATCCCTTCACTGGGCCAGCTGAGAAAAACAGCTATAATTAAAAACAATGATGCACTGGGTTTCGAGCAATGGTCTTTATTTCCCGTCAGGCTGCCAAAGACCAGGCCAATTAATCTGTTACAGGTGGGAGTTTATTTTAATATCGTGTTGAAAGTCAACCAGGCTGTTTGGCTTCGTTTTCCACCATCTGACTTGGTCCTCCTGCCCTCTTGCCTTCATTAGTGGGAGACAGTAAAGAAAATTACAGTCTATCCCACTCAAGGCAGCTGTGCAGGGAGGGTTTTTAAAAAGACAGAAGTAAATACCAGTGACCTGGCAATTACTGGAGCATTGTTTATTCCAGTGCTAAATGCAGAAGCCACAAACCTGTTAAACTGTAGGAACATGGAAACCCATTATAAGGAAGATTAAAGCAGCTAGCCTTTGAAATAAGAGTTTGTTTTGTTTCAAGGTGATGCACACAGGATTGTTTCTTCCTTCCCAATGCTTTTAACTCTCCCCTCTGTAGTATCACACGTAATTCACACAGAGGGATGCGGATGCTTGATCTGGGGAGGGACATTCCCAGACAATTAGCTTAAAATAGCCTTCCCTGGCTGCACCCTCAGGTTGGAATACACTGAACTGAATAATATTACCCAGTTTTACAAAGCAATTCATTAGTGGGCAAACACAGGGCGATGGTGGATCTCGTGGCCAGGAGAGATGGACCGAGGAGAAGGTTGTGTTTGCCTCTGAAATTCCCTTCAGCTGTGGGAGTGGGAGGTGAATCTTGGAAAACAATGAAGCGGAATTTATTCTGACTTAAGTACCTTTTTAATGCTTAAATGCATGAATTATCTTCCCGTTAATTGGGGGATTTGAAATATCAGTGAGCATATGCACAGCCTTACCTCGGCTGTTCCCTGCAAAAGGGTAAAGGCAGAAAGGGCCTTGCAGGGAGATGGGGGATGCAGGGACAGGGACAGCTGCAGCCAGGGATGTCACCATGGGGAGCTGGGACAGGCGAGGCTGTGACGTGGTGCCACCGCAATGGGCAGCAGTGCTCGTGCTCTCAGCCTCCCCACATCTCTCCACCAGGCTGGGGACCTCTGAGGCCAGGGAAATTCCTTGGAGAAGTCACCCCCTCCTCCAGGGCTGTGGATGTGGTGGGGTGGGCAAGCAGGAGCCTTGCTATCTCCTGCAGGCTCTGCAGAGGGAAGCTCCGGCTCTGGCAGCTAACTGCAAGGAAAGCTCAGTGCAGGTTGAAGGGGGCTCGTTTCTGAGAGGGAAAAGCAGGGTTTGTCTCACCCTTCCCTTACCTTTGTGTAGGAAGCCTTTCATTCGAGCTCCTGCTAAGGCTTTGTTGCTTTGTCTGCTGGGAGGAAAGGGAGACCTGGATCCCTCCCTGAGCATCCTCCTCACAAAGCCCTGCTCCTCCTCCCTGCGAAAGGAGCTGGTTCCCATGGCCAGAGCTGATCGTTTCCCTCTGTTCCCTTTGCTGTGGATGTGCAGCACTCCTGCCTCTCCCTGATCTGGAGACAGCCCAGGAGCATTTCCCCATCCACTGCGCTTTCATTACTCGATTTATCTGTTCGGTGGTTGCAGTGAGAATTAGTTATTAGCAATGCCCTAATCCTCAGTAGCTCACTTGATTTGACTGGAGTCAGGGCCAGATTTTAATCTTGGTGGTAGTGGTGTAAATCCTCAGTTGGCTTCAGCAGAGTCGATCCAGGCTTTGTAGCAGTGGGAGCAAGATAAGAGTCCTCTGAGTCCCTTCCTCCACCCAGGCCCTTGGAAAGACCGAGTCAATATCTCCCCCCACCCTCATAAATCTGTATGAACTTGGCCAGTATTCCCCTAGGGAATGCAAATCAAGATGGGATTTTTTCCCTCTTTCAGCAGGGCTATCTCAGGAAAATATAAATCTAAGTATTAATTTGAGCTGCCAGCCCGGAGGGTTGTAAAATCAGGGGAAATGGTCTTGACGTGCCCTGTTAACTGGGAATGCTCCCCAAAAGATAGGAGAAGCTGAGGCTGGACGAGGGAAACAGCTGGCAGGGGTGATAAGGCTCTGCTGGAGCCAGGGGCGTGCAGATGCACCTACTGCTGCTGAGGCTGGCTGGAGTTGTGGTTAAAATGCTGCTTTAAGCAGCAGGAGGGATGCTTGGATGAACTCTTGGTGCAGGAATCTGCCAGTGGGACACGGATGTGTCACTGCAGAGGTGCAGAGGCGGATGACACCTCCAGGGGTGATTGCTTTCCAGTGCTGGAGCCTGGAGCAGGATGCTCACGGAGCACCAGGTCCCTCCTGGCAGAGGCCTCCACCAGCCAGGCAGATCTTAGGCTCGGCATTCATCAGTGTCGATTTTCCATCCTGGCCCAGCTGAAGTCCCAGTGAAGAGCAGGATGCCTTAGAGAAGAGGTGGTGGGCACGGAGCAGGGAGGGGAAGACACCGTCGACATCCAAGGCTTCCACAGATGGTCCTTCCAGTGAACCACTGCTGTCCTAAAACCCATAACAGCCCTGATCACCTCCATTACCCAGTGCTGCCATCCACATTTCGATTTAATAATACAGCAGGAATTAGCACACCCAGGGAGAGCACTGAAAAGTACCTCGGTGTGTTTATTAAAGAACCCATTTCTCCCCGAATCATCAGCTGACAGAGCCCTTGGAAGGTTAAGCACTTGCATCTCAGTTCGTATTTCCTTGCTCCTTATAAAAAAATCACCCAATTCATTCAAGTCATGGATTTTTCTGCAGCTGAAGCAGTTTGCCAGAGGAAGTTGTCATGCAGGCTCACAGTTATGGAAATGCCAGAGTTATTTCTGACACCAGTAAATAATAGTTCTCTATGCACTGACACTGTTTTCTTACCTTACGGCTGGGGCTCGAGCCGTGATTTAGATGTTTGCAGCTGATTAGCATTTTTGGGACTGTGGTAAGCAATTTGTGCAGTGTGTTTCAATCTTATTTTATGCACAGGAAGGAGGAAAAAAGTGATTAGTGCTCTTTGGAAAGAAATGTCTACTAAATTGCTCTGATCAAGGTAAATCAAGGCATCCCATGGAGTGATCTGGGAGCCAGTCATGCCCGAAGCTCTCTGCTCACAGGAAATTAAGACCTTGTGGTTTTGTTTGTTTGTTTGTTTGTTTGTTGGGTGACTTTCTTTTGTTCCATTTCTGCCAGGGAAAGATCTTTCTCCTGGAAAATCTCTTATCCTGAACCAGGGAAAATAGGATCTAGCCTCTTGCATCGGGAGATTTCAGTGCATGTAGAGGGCTGAAAAAAGGCTTGGGGAAGGCGATCGTGTGTCTGCCGTGTCCAGATTAAACATAACCCTGGGCAGAGAAGCTTTGCTCAGGAACACCCGGCACAGGTGAGGAACTGAACTGAAGGGCTGGGAAGCCTGTGCGGTTTGTTTGGTCTCTTTGCCAGTGGCGGTCCTTTAATGCCAAGTTTTCCATGGCTGTGCATGGGGATGGTTGGGCTGAGCAGCAAGTGCATCACCAAGCCTGTCTGACAGGACTTGTACACTTTCACCACCTTGACTTGTGCTTGAGGGCCTGCAGTGATTGAGACTGTGCAATATTTTTGTTTTATTTCTTTTTCAGGAAGATGTTTCTAATGTAGTTCTTAACTTTTCCTTGCTGCAATCTAAGCTTATTATTTTTTATCCAATCTTCTGTGGCGAGGAGCTTCCCCCCCTCCTGCCACAGTTTGTATTGGAAGATTGTTCCTGTGGCTCTCCTCAGTCATGTCTTGTGCGGACAAAACAGTCCCTGGTGGCTCAGTTAGTCCTCTTTGGGGCATTCCCCTGTCCCTGCTGCCACCTGGGCTTCCGTCCCGGTCCCTCCCATGGGCAGTGCTGTGTTGGAGCTGAGCAGAGTGCAGGGATCCTCTGAGTCTCCTACAGCTCCTGCTGGGCTTTGGGCAAGGGAAAATCCAAGTGTTCATGGCAGGGGGAGATACACTGAGTCTGTTTCCAGCTTGAACTGGGAAGCATCCCATGCCCAGGAGATGGCTGTGGGGTTCCACATGCACAGTCCTGGGGTGCCCTGAGAGGGACCCTTTATGCGGGCAGGAGGTGCCAGGCCAAGGGCAGTGATTTCACACTGACAGGGGCAGGGATAGATGGGATATTGAGAAGGAATTGTTCCCTGTGAGGGTGGGCAGGCCCTGGCACAGGTGCCCAGAGAAGCTGTGGCTGCCCCTGGATCCCTGGAAGTGACCAAGGCCAGGCTGGACAGGGCTTGGAGCAACCTGGGACAGTGGAAGGTGTCCCTGCCCATGGCAGGAAGTTGACCTGGATGAGCTTTAAGGTGCCTTCCAATCCAAACAATTCCATGATTCTGTTATTCCATGGCACATCCTGTGCTCTCCTCTCACAGGCATCCTCCTCTCAGGGCTGGGTTTGCAGAGTTACCACAGTTTGGGCTACAGCTGATTCCAGTCTTTGCTGGGATCACCTGAGAGTGCTTGAGATGCTCTTCCAGCACTTCACCCTTGTCACAGCTCAAACACTCTCACAGTTCTCAGCTGAAATTCATTCCCGTGGTAGGATCAGTCCTGGGGGGCAGCTCAAGAGCCCCACTGCCCTGCTGAAATTAAAGGACAGTGTGGTAATTCATGCCAGGACTTCTGCATCCTAGGGCTGTTTGACCCTGCTGAGAGATGGGGATGTAAAATTAACTCAGAGCTCTGGCTGGGGCTCCTCTCCAGCTGGAAAGGAGGAGCTTGGTGTCCATTGTTTGAGATGAGAGCTATTCCTGCATTCTGGTTGTGCTGTGAAGCTCAGCTCCATTCTCTGCCTCCCTCAAAGGACCCCCACCAGCTTTGGTGTTCATTTTTGAGTCTCCCTGCTCCGTCCCTGAGGCGGTGGAGCTGTTGTGGGTCCCTCTGTGCCGCGGGGGCTCCGTGCCCAGCACCCCTTTGTAATTATCTCCAATCCAACTGCTCATTTCCAGCAGAACTTTAAACATTGTTCCCTTTTATGTAGCACAGCTTTTTAATTTCCCTCCCTAACAGAAGCGATTGTTTATGTTGTAAATGCCACATTAGGCCCTGTGAAATGGAGATGGAATTGATTTTCATTTCAGAGATTTCACAGCTTGCCCCAGAACTTTTCTGCTTGATTGCCGGTGCTCGAGGAAGCGCGGGGCTCCGGGAGTCGGGAATGGCGTGTGCAGTGTGGGATGGACAAACACCAGAGTCTTCCTCCAAATGTAGGTCACCGAATGGTCTGGGTGGGAAGGGACCTTAAAACTCATCCAGTTCCACCCTCTGCCATGGGCAGGGACACCTCCCACTGTCCCAGGCTGCTCCAAGCCCTGTCCAGCCTGGCCTTGGACACTGCCAGGGATCCAGGGGCAGCCACAGCTTCTCTGGGCACCTGTGCCAGGGCCTCCCCACCCTCACAGGGAGGAATTTCTTCCCAAAATCCAATCTAAATCCACTCTCTTTCGGTTTGAAGCCATTCCCTTTTGTCCTGTCAGTGCAGCTCCTGATGAGATCCTCCTGCTCACTCAGTTCAGTCCGGGACTGTCACAGCTTCCAGGACTCACTCAAGGAGTCTTTCTTCTTGAGAGGAATACTTGGATCAACCTTTCCCTTCCCAGCTCTGACGATGAGGATGAGGTGAGCCCATCCAAGTCAGCCCATCCACGTGACATTCAGTCCTTGGCATGTTCCAAGGCCTTGCTCCTGGTTGTTCCACTTTCTAGCAGGGCAAGGCTGAAGTTCCTTTTTAGGTGGGGACGTGATGGAAACTCCTCTTTTCCTCACCCATGCTTGCAGGATCAGGACAGGCTCTGAGGAAAAGGAAGCTCTGTGTGTCACCTTCCTGCTGAGAGCAGGTGGGGTCATCAGTCCCCACTGTTCAGCTCCTGTCCCCAAGGCTGTGAGCGCACCTCAGAGGATCCTTGGGGATGGGAAAATCCCCACACAGGGAGCAGAAGGAGATCTGCCCCATTTTGAGTGCTTCAAGGCCATGGCTCCCTGTCCTATCTTAGCCCGAGCAGTGGGGATTGTGGAGGTCAGGGGTGTTTTTTGGGAAGTTGGGCCCCAAACTGCATGGAAGTTCCTCTGAGCTGCCACAGCTCCTTGTCCTGATGAAGCCCTCGTGTTTGATCACCCTGATCCTGATGGATCCCAGGCAGGAGGGAGCTTGGGGCCCTCAGCAATATCCCAGTGAATCATCCCAGCAACCCAAAGGCTGAAATATGTTTGCATCCCCCCTTTCTCCAGGAATGCTGCAGAAAGAATCAGCTCATAAATAACGAGGCTCGAGCGCAGGAAGTTCATAAACATCAGGGCCTGTTGAGCCATTGGCTGCCGATAATTCATTATTCTATAGAGGGCAAAGAGAAAAAATGTACAATTCTTCTCCCTATCACCTTATAAATGAATTAAAAGAAGCTGCAGAATAATCTGCCCTCTTCCCAAAATGCATTTTTGGAGCAGACTTCCTCAATTCCCATGTAAATACAAACTCCCCTCTGGCACTGGAGCAGGATCCGCCGATGTGAGCACAGACGGGAGGCAGGAGGATCCGAGGACGTGGCATGAAGACAATTTGCTTGGACCGGGGAAGAAGATGCACTCTGACAAGAATAGATGGAATGAGGTTGTTGCCAGAGAAAATCTCAAGGAATTGCGAGCCAAGTTGGGGGGAGCCTTGGATGCGGCGAGCATGCAAATCTCCTTGTGTTTTTTGGTTTTGAAGTAGTAGCAGAGCAGGGGAGGGGAGGGAGGGGGGTTAGAAAAATCCAAAGAAGCTTTGTCAAGTCTGACATTCCTTTTGCATCCAAAAGTGGGTATTGATTTTCCACCCGTGACTGCTATAAATGAGAATTTCTGTGTCGCGGCTCAGGCCTGGCTCCTTGTGTTTCTTATCTCTTTAAATATGATTACCTGCACTTCACGGCTTCACGGGCAAAATCATAATGAACTTTGCTAGCCCAGGCAGCCCCGCGTCGCCAGCGCCTTCGCGTGCGCGAGCAAATGAGTTCCACCAGTTCCTCCTGCTCTGTCTCCGGGCTACAGGTTTATTGACTTTCCGCTAATTTTCTTGTCAGGATAATTCTCCCAATCAAGATTTAAAACAAACTGGGAGGTTGCTAAAGTGCTGGTGGTTCAAGTCCTAAAGCTTTTTGTTTTGATTGAGAGCCCTCTGAGCATTTGTGTTCTAGGGGGGCAGTCGGGGGAAGGGGATGGGGTGAGGGGAGCTGTGCTTGGTTTTGGTCTGGTACAAAGCTTTTTGTGGAGGGAGTGGGTTGTTTGTTTAGAGCAAATCCCTTCTTCCATGCCAACATCTGCTGCTCTGTATTTGCTCGCAGGGGAAACTATAAAAAAATAGAAAAAGAAAGAAAGAAATAGATTATTCCCACTGCATCAACCTACAGGCGTCTGCTGGCTGCAATTTTCTTCAATTTCTCGCCGTGAAAAGCAAGAGCGTTCATTTTGTAAGTGCTGCTTTTGTGTGTGACCTATATTTTGAAAACTGATGGGGTCACCACCTCCCTCCTCCCAACCTGTTGAACCAAAGAGTCTCTGAGATCTGTCCTAGATTGTATTTATCTCAGAGATTATTTAAAAAGCAAGGTAGCTATTACTAATAAGATGGTGTTGTTCTGGTGAGCTTTGATTTTTTGCTTTTTTTTTCCCCTTTCCCTTTACTCTGCTTTGGAAATGAAAATCCCAGCCTGGCTCCACCTGACCAGGAAAGTGCTTCCCTTCCCGTCTCCATCCTTCAGAGCTGATTTAAAAGCACGTAATCTTCCCCCCCCATCATCTCCTGACCCTCTTTGATTTCCCCCCCGTGGGTTGCTATTACGCCGGCTGGCGAGAGTCGGGAGATGTCGGGGGCTGTCAGGTAGTTTTGAAGACATCCCATTTGTGCATATGGATACACACATTTCAGCGCTCCGGTTGCTTAATGACACGTCTTGTTCCCGCTGGATTGGAGCTCGGGAGCGGCACAGGTGAGCGGCAGCAGCGCAGATCCATCCGTGTTCAGCACGTCTTTTGCTCTTTATCGACTTTGGGGTCTTTTTTTTTTCCCCGTCAGAAGTTCCTTTTTTTTTTTTTCTTCCCCTTTAATCTCACTTTCTATTAAAAGTCTTCCCAGAGCTAATGTAATAAATTTAGATCCAAAGCCAGATGCATAGCAAAACTTTTGGCAGAGAATACTCTATCAGAAGACATTGCAAATGAAATATGCTTCCCCTTGGGGATTATTCTACAGTTTAATTTAATTTGATATTTCAAATTAAATTAATTCAAATGGTTATGCAGTTTCCAGGGAAAACAGACTTCATTTATGATGTTCTGCCACCAAATTGTTTTGCTCCTATCATATATCTTATATTGTTAACTGGGAATGATAAGTAGTGACAACGTAGGATTTTTTCATGCCCTTTGTTTTGCAATTCCCATTCTAAAGGGAGCAGAAACATCTCCTTGTGCTGGGGTTTCTCTGTGGGGTTATTCCAACATTTCCACTGAAACCTCATTGTGGCTGAAAACTAGATTTTCATCAAAATGTGGTTTTAAAAAACAGTGTTTGCTTTGAGAAGGTTTTGGGTTTGTGGGATTGAGAAGGTTTTGGGTTTGCCTGGTTTCAATTGACAGAATTGAAAATAATGGTTCTTTGTTTGGGATTGAGGTTTGATCTACCAGGCTTTATGGCACAGGGAGGAAATACATTGGGAAATAAGTCTGAGCCGCTTTTCTGTCTTATTTTTTTGGTTTGGGATTGGTTTGGACATTGTTTGGGATTCAAAAGCAGCGTGGGCAGGAAGCTGAGGGAACTGATTCTGCCCCTCTGCCCCACTCAGGTGATACCCCACCTGCAGAGCTGAATCCAGCCCTGGGATCCCAGCACAGGAAGGACCTGGAGCTGCTGGAGCGAGTCCAGTGGATGGGGAAATTGCAGGGAGGAAGCAGCTCTGCTGTGAGGAAAAGCTGGGAAATTTGGGGTTGTTCAGCCTGGAGAAGAGACTCCCCCACAGGGAGGAATTCCTTCCCAATATCCCATCTGTCCCTGCCCTCTGGCAGGGGAAGCCATTCGCTGTGTCCTGTCCCTCCATTCCTTGTCCAGGGTCCCTTTCCGGCTCTCTTTTAGGCTCCCTTCAGATCCTGGAAGGCCACAATTTTGTCTCCCTGGAGCCCAGAGAAGCTGTGGCTGCCCCTGGATCCCTGGAAGTGTCCAAGGTCAGGTTGGACAGGACTTGGAGCACCCTGGGACAGTGGGAGGTGTCCCTGTTCATGGCAGGGACAGAAAAGAAGAACTTTAAGGTCCCTTCTAACCCAGGCCATTCTCTGATTCTCGGTTTTTCAGCAAGAAGTAATTTTGCTTAATCAGGGGCAAGTTGGGGACATTTCTGCACTTTCCATCCAGTTATGGCTTCACCACAAGCAGAACCGAGGGGGTTGTGTTACCCTTGAGGGGATCCATTCTCTTTCATCCTTCAGCAGCAGCAGGAACTTCCCAAAAACACCCCAAACCCAAATGTGGATTGCTCTGCTTTTAGTGTGCACCGCATGGAATTGGATTACTGATGTTGTAAGAGCCCTAAACCAGCTTCCCAAGACCTGCGTGGACTCCCACAGGATTTCTTTATCATCATCTTATCCCACTTTTGCAGTGAGTGATTGATTTAACATGGCTTTTCTCCACAGGCTCTGATTATCCAGAGTCATCAAGGAACTTGCTCCAAACTCTGAAGTACATTAAGACAAGGTAATTCAGGGAAGTCTTTGCATCTGGAAATCTCTGTAAGCACTTTCCTATCTGCTGGCCTGTAGAAAAGCCATTATTCTCGACAGGGGAAAAAAATATTGGTAATATCACAAGAGGCTTTGGAAGAGAACATAAAACTGGTTTCATTTTCCAGTCAGCTGAGATCTAATATTTCCTGTACAAGATGTTGAGATGTTTTAGAAAAAGGAGCAATGTTTATTTGTCTAAAGCACCACACACACACACACACAGAAGTTCTATATTGTGCTTGTGGCTTTTTTCCATTGTAAATGGTTTTGTAGGGAGAAATCTCTTTCCCATCCATCACAGCCAGTAGATTAGAAAAATATAAATATCATCTAAAGAGAATGGAGCCGAGGCTCCTACGGAATGCACAGGAGAAAAATGACAAATGCAGCATCCCTTTGGTGGGGAAGGCTGGGGGCTGGGTCAGAGATAGCCTTGTTGTCTCCCTGGCTCCTGGGAATTTATTTGCCTGCACTCTCCCAGGACAAGGCTCCCGGTGTGATATTTCTTATCAGACATGTCTTTTGGGCTGGTCCGAACCCATTTCATTGAGCAATCTGCCATCAGCAAAGGAAGGTTGGTCAAAACATTATTTTTTTCCCCCCTAGAAGTGCATCCATTGGGGTTTTTTTTCTCAATTTTTTTCAAGTTCAGCAAGGATTTGTTTCAGAGCAGCCCCAAAGCACTCTGGGGAAAGTTGGATTTCAATGCCCCCGTGGTGCTGTTCCCAGCCAGGAGCCTGACAGCCCAGCTGATGCTCCCAGCTTTTGTTTTCTGAGCCATGACCATTCCCTAACCAGTTCTAGGCATGATGGGAGGGAAGGCTGTGCCCCGGAGAGCTCATGGATGGCTGGATGTGTGTGATGAGGATAAAGCTGCAGTTCCAGGGCCAGGCCTTGGAGTTGGAGAGGACCCTCCCTCATCCCTTTTGCCAGCTCATCCCCATGGCTGGGAGAACTGGAATGTCTGGCTGCGCTTTGAAGGTTTCAAGTGCTGGGATTGCCATAATTTCTCCTTTTTAAACTCCTCCTTCTCATTATTATTGTTATTATTATCATCATCATCATCATCATTATTATTGTTATTATGTGACAGTGTTTTCCTCCTTCGTGCTTCCCTAATAGACAGTAATTCTTAACCTTGAAGCCCCAGTCCTTTGGGTTGATGGTATGCTGCCAGTGGGTTTGGTGTGGAAACCCTGCTAGAGCTGAAGTGGCTCTTTGGTCACGATCAGGATAATCAGGGAAGCCCCCCCACCTGAATTAGCCCCAGGTTTCATTGGGTGTGGATGCTCCATTGTATCTCAGTGCCACTTCTCTCACAGAGACCAAACCCTCCCAGCACAGGTTTTGCTCTTCTCGTCTCGGTGCTTCCCTTTGCAGTCCATCTTCCCTTCCCCAAAACCTCTCCATGCCCCAAAACCCACATGGGGGTGAGCACCTTGCCTCCTGAGCACAGCAGGAGAGCAGTGGGCAGTGTGGAATACCCAGACCGTGGCTGCTGTGCTTTGCCTTGGCTTCCTCCCCTCGGCAGCTGTTTGTGTGGAGTGGTGCTGTGGCCTTTTTCAGCCTGGAAATGAAACTCAAGATCATTTAGTGGAGGAGGTCATATAAAAGTGGATTTTTATTGGAGCTCTAAGGGTAGTTACAGAAGAATGTCCACAAAAGTCCAACCCCACAGGGGTGAATACAGTGTTACAGGTTTTATTTTATAAGGTTTTGTTTTATATTTAGCTTTATTTTATAAAGCTAATTTCCTAGCTTTGTATCAACTATGCTAGGAAATTAGCATAGTTGATACAAAGCAGGCGGACAAGTGGTGATGCAATTTCCCTCAGGCCAAGCCCCTTCTCTGGAGGTCCTCACCTTTGGTACCAGTTGTTCTTCTTTATGAAAATGTGTCCTGAAGATTTTGTTCTTAACTTTGGTTCCCAGGAAGGACTAAGACAGGAGAGGGTCTTTGTGCCCCCCTTGGAGCTCTGCAATGGCTTTGGGCTCTCCAGCTGGGGAAAAGGGTGGGGAAAAGGGTAGGGAAAAGGACTGACAGGGTTACAAATATATAAAAGGAAAAAGGCAAAAATCACTCTGGCCTCAGTGCTGACAGGACCTGTGGTCCCAGGGGCCATGTGAGCAGGATCAGGCCCTGGGGATGATTGCTGGCAGGGGTCTGTGTCCCACCAGGCTCAGGCTGGGAGCAGCCGTGCCCAGCGCCTGCTCAGCCACAGCAAATGGGCGCTGGAGGTGAGAAGTGCAAAGGACTGCAGGAAAATGCTGTCCTGCAGCCAAACCTCATCCCGTAATCCTCTCAGGTGCCTCTCTTCAGAAAGTTTCTCAGGGCGCCGTGTGCTCTGTGTCACCCCTGCTTTTATGATTTCGTTCTTCTCTGCCGCAGCCTTTTGTCTCTCAGCACAGCAGCCCTGGTACAGAGAGAGATTGCCTGGGCCTGATCCTGCTGTGGGCAGCTCTGTGTGCCCTGAGTGCCTCAGTGGGCTCTGCAAGCTGCCCACAGCGAGCAGCTGGAGCCCTCTGGGTCACCATGGATGGGGCAGGGTTTTGGGAGAGCTGATCGTGGAATCATGGAATGCTTTAGGGAGGAGAGGTCCTTAAATGCCACCCAGTTCCACCCCTGCCGTGGCAGGGACACCTCCCACCATCCCAGGCTGCTCCAAGCCCTGTCCAGCCTGGCCTTGGACACTGCCAGGGATCCAGGGGCAGCCACATCTTCTCTGGGCACCTGTGCCAGGGCCTGCCCACCCTCACAAGAACAATTCCTTCCCAATATCCCATCTGTCCCTGTCCTCTGGCAGTGGGAAGCCATTCCCTGTGTCCTGTCCCTCCATGCCTCGTCCCCAGTCCCTCTCCAGCTCTCCTGGAGCCCTTTAGGCACTGGAAGTTGCTCCAAGTTCTCCCTGGATCCTTCTCCAGGTGAGCACCCCCAGCTCTCCCACCCTGTCTCCATAGGAGAATTCTCTTGAGGGGGCTCTGTTCGGGGGTCTATAGATGGGAAATCATGTCAGAAGCTGCAGGATGGGTTTCTCAAGGCCATACAGGTGTGTTGGCTGCACTCAGGGCAAGGGGAGCTTGCTGTGGTCTGTAAATCCCTATAGGAATCCTGGATTTTGGGCTGGGCTTCCCGAGGCAGTGCCTCTCCACTGCAGGGGGGGCTGGGGAGGTGTCCCTGGGGAATGAATGGCACTTCAGGTGAGGACAGTGCATTTCTTCCCATCCCAGCTGTGGTGCAGACTGGCCCTCTGACCCTTGGGGTGAATTTGGGGGGCACTGGGGTGTCTGCTCTGCTCCAGAGCGAGCTGTGTGCCACAGAAATTAATGGGCACTGAAGGAAAAGCCTTCAGGAATGGAAAGCGTTTGTCCTGAGCATCTCTGGGTGAGAAAAAGCCAAGGAGAAGCTCCTGCGGACACCCCAGCCCTCAGAGGTGGCTGAGCTGCTCATGGCCTGTCTCTCACACCCAACCCCGCCTGGACTGTGACTCCTCAAAAAGAATCATCTCTTTTTGTTAAATATATCAGTGCAGCTAAAACCTGTGATCTAGGAGCCTTCAAAAGCCTGTTGGGGCAGAGCCTGCTGCCCTTAAGATGGTTTGGGAGTTATTGATGGAATAACCTTTGGGAACCAAGTCTTGGCTCTGACAGAGGCACAGGAGAAATCGTTGTTTAAATAACCCCCGGGGACTGGAACTGGTGCTGACCCAGAAACAGTTTATTTTTTTTATTGCTTTCCATAGCTTCCCCAGGCTAAAGCTGTCTCCAGTAAAGGAAAACCAGGTTGTTACTGGGGGAGTAAGCAAATTAGCAGACGAGGGCAAAAGCTGAGCAGAGTCGAGGATCCGGAAGCTGTGACAGCTGAACAGCACTTGTGCCTTTCTCTCTTCTCTTGCTTTTAGTGTCCCACTGATCTGAAGCCCCTTCACCAAGTAATCCATTTTTTGTTTCATTTTTATACCATTGTTTCAGTATTTCAGGGTAAAACCAGATGCAGACTCTTCATTGAATGTCAATTCCACTTTCAGCCTATGGGATGCTTGGTCAAAAGCAGACTGATTTCTTCATCACTGAAGGATGTTTTCTGGAGTTTTTTATTCTTTATTATTTGTTGGGTGCTCACTGGCCAGGCAGATCTCCCTGCCTGCCATTGCAGGGAATGTTGAGAGTGGGAGCAGGAGGGGATAAATATATTCTCATTCACTCATCACTTGACCTGAATAGAGACCACCACCATCTATGTGTGTGTCCCTCAGCCTCCATGCCAGGCCCTCCATGCCTGCTCTGTGGGAGCTGTTCATTCCCTGTGGGATGTTCCAGCTCCCAGTCCCACCCTGCTGATGGCTTGGCCAGCACCAAGGGGTTTGTTCACTTGTTTGCTAATTGGATTTTGCACCAAAGGGAGCTGCACAGAGCTGCACCTCTGGCCAAAATCAGCGTGGAGTTGACCGTGGGCCATCAGTACTAAAAGCACAAGCCGTGGCTTGGCGAGCTCCAGGAGATCTCTTGTCATCTCAGATCAGTGTGAGCCCTCACACACTCCTGAGCAGCCGCCACGAGCAGGGAGCAGGACAAATGCAGTGGTGGCACAGATGGAGAGAATAAACAAGGCTTTGCCCACGTTATTGGGTTGCTTAATGAGGAGAGACCTCATCAACCTCCCAGCCATCTAATTTCTCTTGGCTACCATTTCAGCTGGTCAGGAACTGCAGCAGGAACAGAATTTCCTGGCATGAAACAGCTCTGGGAGGGAGATCTTTCCAGTGGGAAAATGAGCAATTCTCCCTTTGCCCCCTGTCCTTGAGATCAGCAATCTCCTTCAGACCACACGTTTTCTGGTGAAAGACTGAAGCCCAGTCCTGACTGCCTGCCTCGATCGAGCTCCCACATTTCCCTGTGTGTGCCTCCAGAGCATCCCGAGCCTCTGTGGGATGGGAAGTGGGAGACCCTCCATCCTCACCCTTCAGTTCTCATTTCAGGTGCTGCTGCTAGAGCCCTGAGTGTTTGGGAATTATTTTTTTAACAATGACCTCACCTCCATCTAAGCAGAGTTGTCTTGGAGCTCAGCCACAGAGCTGAACTCACCAGTGCCCTTTCCAAAGCTCCAACAGCTCCATCCCTCTGCCAGGAGTTTTCCTGCTCCCGGTGCCACCTGGAAGCATTGGAGCTGTCCCTCTCCCCAAACTGGACACAGCCCCCACAGCTCCACACGAGCTCCTGCCATTGGTCATGCTGCACCGAGGTCTCTCGCTCGCCCAGCAGTGTCTCGACTCACAAACTAATTAAAGTTCATGTCACACTGGGAAGATGCAAAATGCTCTCTGAGCACTAGATGTTATTATTTTAAGCTTCTCTTCTTTTTCCTGAGGCGCAGCAACTCCCTGAATCCCAGCTGGCACACCACATCCAGCCACAAAACACCGCTAATTGGGTGTTTCTCCTGTTGACCTCATTTCTCCAGCATACTTTGGATGGGTTTATTTCCATGGGTTTTGGGTATTTTTTTTTTCCAAGAGGGCCTAGAAACCAGATTAACAGAAACCAGGCACTTACTGGGTGTCCCAGACAATCCTTGGTCGTTCCTGTCCTCCAGACCCTGCTCTGTTTCAAGGTGTGACAATGCTGCTCTTCCCCCTCATCATCATCTGCTTTACACATCCAAGGAAATAAGAGGCAGAGGGAGATGGGAAGAATGAGATCAAGGTCAGAGTGATGACTTTGGAAGTGGTCTCATTTGGAGGAGGTCACAGACCTCTGGTCTAGGCAGGACTTAGCCCAGCCTAGGCAGGATCTACACTGTTGCTCCTTCCCATCAGCGAGGTGTTGGCAGGTCCGTCACCCTTAAGAAGCTTTCCTGGGACAGGATTTGGGTACTGAAGGGTAGCTTTTGGACTGATTCCCCTTCAAAGGAGAAGGTGACTTGTGCTATAAACGTCGTGAAGCTCAGCCAGGCTCTGGGACAGCTCCCGCCTGATGAACGCACCGAGTTCATTAACGATGACTTTGTTCAAGTGTCCCCGACCCGGTTCACCTCCCAAAGATTTGAGGAGCCTCCCATTAATTCCTTAATTGTGTTATTGGGAAGGTGCCCCTTGGTGTCACCTTGCAGAGGTGGCAGGTGGAAACCTCTCCCCAATGCTCTCCAGGTGGCTCCTTTCCTTCTTTTGGTATTTGTGAGAGCAGATTTTATTCTGTGTGTGGGATTCTGCCCCATCCACCTTCCCTGGCATGAATCCATCGTGCTGTTTCCCCCACACCATTCATTACCTCCTTAAAAATGAATGCAGGGAGAAAACACAATTAGATGCTGCTTTGGTTAAATAATACCTTGGAAAGAAACAGAACAATGGCTTGAAAAATAAGGAAAGAGTGAAGATCACACAGTTTGAACTAATGATGGAAATTACCTCGAGTTAAGTTGGATTTTAAATCAGAGGTTTGGGGGATTGTATTTTTTTCTTTTCTTTCCAGTGAATTATGACAAATATAGAGGCCTGCTGGATGGATGATTAGATTTTTTTTTCTCTCTCTCCCATCCACATTGAAAAATGAAATATTTCTGTAATATTAAATCCGTCCAATTGATCAAAGTGTGGTGTCAAAAAATGTTGTAAGCGCTTCTTCTCATCTAACCCCCTCAGCAACTGCAAACCAGAGACCTTTTCAATCCCTTTCTGGAGGCGGCTGGAGGTTACCTCTGCCGAAGGAGTCTGTGCAAGGAATGAGTCTGCATTTCTCCAGCAAATTCCCACAGTAGGGACTTACAAAGGGCTGCGGATTTGGAACACGGAATGACAACATGAGTCCTCAGCTTTGGGGTTTGTCTCCTCACAGGGCCATAATCTGTCCTAACACAGCCTTGCCTAATGGTGGGGTCAGGAGTGTGGGGATGGGGTGGCCGGAAAAGAGGTGAGAAAGGGAATTTTTTGGTTCCCTGGTTCAGCTTGATGGGAGATTTATGGGTGTTTCCCCTCCCCTTATGTTTTTCTTTCCCTGCTTACTTTCACTGGAGAACAAGAAAACCAAACAAACCAGAAACCTCAAATATTTGGTCACTGTTTGAGGAAGCAAACACAGAGTGTATCCAAACATTTGGAGAGGTGGGAAGCTGGGGTATTGCACAGCGGGATAAATGCAAAGTGTGTCCAGAAAAGAAAGATTTTTTGGAAAGCTGTCAGTGAGGAAAAGCTGAGAGTGTTGGGGGTTGCTTTGTGTAGAAAATAAGGGATGGTTTTCTTCAAGGGAAGTGGATGCTGTGGATGAGACTGAACAGTCTTACAGTGAATAGAGGAGAAACCAGCGTGGTTTCAGCAAGAAAGCTGAAAGAGGAATAAAACCCCACTTCTGCTGGACTGGTGGGGTGTGGGACAGGGAACGTGAGGTGTTGTGGACTCACCTTCATCAGCAGCTTCATTGGGAATGGGTCAACCAAATACCTGTGGTTGTTTCTGTGCTCTCATCCAGCCCCTGAGAGATGAGAGTGACCCAATATCTCCTTTAATTCTAAAAGCCAATTCTCCAGCGCCTTGTATCGCCTCTGGTTCTGCTGTTTTGGTGTGGAGCTATGGTTGTCTTCGAAAAAAACCACAGGGGAAGAACAGGACCCGGCTGTTGCATCTCTTTGCATAGTGGGGAAGGTGTTTGCTCGCTCTAGGAGGACTCATTTATTCCTGTGGCTGCATCGGGATGTGCTTGGAACTTCCATAAAATGTGCGAGGAGCAGCAAGTGTTGCTTCATCTCTTGGTGAATGAGCAGCCATTTCAAAGAGCAAAGCGAGGAGTGAGTGGCTCCTGTTGTCTCACTTCGTGCCTCAGTGTCCCCCAGCTCCTGGACAGGCATGGGAGATCAAAAAATGGAAATCTCCACTCTCCCACACATCGATCCCTTTGCTTTAGGAGCTCTTTGTGCTATCGACTCACCCTCCTGAGGGAAAATGAGCATTTTCCTTCGTTACACAAATGGACACACAGGTGTAAAAGAGATGAAGTCATTTTTCAGAAAGTCACCAACAGAAATGAGGAGAAGTCAGAGCCCTCCTTCCCTGGCCCAGCCCCTGGTGAAGCTCTGGGTAAGCCAGAGGAGAGTCTCCAACAGCCCCACAGAAATGCAGCAAAGAGATGGATTGCTGCAACTCTGCTGCTTACCAAATTAGAAACAATTTAAGGATTTAAGGATTAAGTACCATTAATTACTGCCCAACAAATGCTGAGCTACAATGGAGCACTTGTGGAAATGGAGAGAGAAGTTTCTGCGTGAATACTAAATGGCTTCATTAATGCTCAGTGCAATTTCATTGAGTGATAAATTAATTAGCTTGATGCTCCAAGAATTACTGAGCAGGACCATGGGCACATGTGATGAAGGGAGAGCAGGAGCTCAGTGCCCCTTGCCCGGGCAGAGCAGGTCACACACGTGTGCGACACACCAGGGCAAGGGAAGGGGAGTAAAGAAAAAGTGAGGAAATTTGGGTTCTGAGAGAGGAAAAGTCCAAAGTGCTTCTCTGGGTTTCCTCATCTAGATTCTCTGCTCTGGAAAACACTGAGGTTCCAGAGGTCAGGATGAGAGCAGGAGGGTCAAGGTCATTATTTCCCTGTTGCATCTGGAGATGAAGTTGACCCCCCTGCAGTTGATTGGACATCATCACTGCTCCTTGTGCTCCTGTTCCCTCCATCCTTTCTGCTCAGCCATAACCACGGGGCTAAACAGACCTTCCCAGACACTTTTGGAAGTGTCTCACTTTTGGAAGAATACCCCAGATTTCCTTTGGCTTCGTGGCTTGGGCCATGTGCTCTTCCCATCACACACCAGGGTGAGGGAGGTTGGACTTCGCATCCTCTTTATCCAACATTTGTGGTGAACTCTTGGAGCATCCCAGGTTCCCTCCAAGGGCCTGGAGAAACACTTGGTGCTTCCAAAACCTGGGAGAGCCCCGTCTGCTGTGGCAGCCCAGCAAAGCAGCGACAGCTTGAGCTGGAGTCTGCTCCCCGGCTGCGGTTCTCCCCCGGAGCAGGAGGAGGAGGAGGGAGCAGCATCCAGCCAGGATGTCTGGCAGTGAGTAATTTCAGTTTCTCCTCGGGCTGTCATGCCATGACAGCTGCCTGGGCAGAGCCTCGCCGCCCCCCTTCAGCACATGTTACCTGGAGTTCAGCATCGGATTTCTGTCCCTCAAGACTTTTTAGCCGCCCGTGCCGTCGCAGCGTTATTGATTGCTCACCCAGCCGTGGCTGGAGCTGGATTAGGTGTGAACACAGCACTGCCCCAGCAGGCCCAGAGCAGGGCAGGATGCTCAGAGCCTCCTTTCACCATCAGGCTTTTTTTAGCTCTTTTCTGTGCTGCTCTTTGGCTGCTTCCTGTGCTTCACTCTGTGCCTCACTCTGCCCCAGCACATTTGCAGTGGCTGTAAAAGCTGTGTGATTTTGTAACTCTGAGTGGGTCCCTCTGTGCCCCAGGGTTTGGGGCCTCTCAGCTCACTTGGTTCCCACTCCTGAAGGCAGAGGGTTGGAAATGGCCGAGAGGGATTTGTTCCTCCCTGCCAAGGGGAGATTGAACAGTGAGGATGTGTTTGTGCCCCACCATGGCTCTCCACCTTCCTCCCCATCATTCCTCTTCCAACCCCTGCAAGAAAACCCATTTTAGGGTCACCAGCTCTTGTCATCATGAGATATTAGGACCCTTGCCTTAGTGCAGCCTTCGAACCCAAATATTCCCAGTCTGCTTTGGCCAAGAGGCTGTTCAGGATGCCCAAGTGGAGGAACACAGGTGGATGTGGAGACTTCTCTCTGCTCTGAATGGCCCTCCTGGCTCCTGGTCGAGGCCTGGCTCGCATTTGGGAGGTCACAAATGAGATGAGACGAGTTTCTCACATCCCCCGCCCTGCCCATGGAGACGTGTCCTGAATTGGCCACTACGGACTGGAGAAGGAATAGTAAATTAACAGCCCTCCTGCTCACAACGTGCACAACTCACACCAAAGTTTTCCTAACGTAATGAGCTGGTATAAAAGCAGCCAGAGGGAGACATCCTCGGCTTTATTGGGCTGGCAAAGCCAGGCACGGAGCTGTGCATTCTGGAGTGCCATCTTCTGGCACCTGGAATGTGAACTCGTTGCATCCCCGCGTGGCTGGAGCAATCTGGTAACAGAACAGTGCCAGGCATGAGGAAAAAAGCAGATTTCCAGGATTTTCCAGCGTATCCTTGAAAGATGCATGGAGTGCAGATGCTTTTTTTTAGCATCCTCCCGTCCCTTTGGCTGCCGGGTACCTGCCTGTGCCAGCACGAGGAGCGGCGCATCTGCACGGAGCCGGTATCGGCTCCCCATGCCAGCTTGGGAAGCATCTGTTTCCTGGTTTATTTATCCCCTCTGCAATCACCACGGGAGGATAATCTCAGTGACATGCCACATCTTGTTTACAGCCGGCCCCTGAAAAGTTAGAAGCGCAAGTTGTGGGGTGGGGAGGAGGCGGCGAGGACGCGGAGTCGTGCACGCCGGGGACAGAAAGGGGACTTGGGGAAATGTATAAAATATTAAATGACATCGTGGCAAGACACAGACAGGGGGAGAACAATAATTAAAGTAAACAGCACATCAAAAGCCTGGCTAAAACTCACATTTAAATTTCAAGGCGACGCAGAAACAGCTCATGTAGCCGTGTGTAAATGTGTTTCCAGGAACCTTTTAAGAATATTAACAATGATGGAAGCAGAACAGCAATGATTCAGACTTTATGTTATGTGACAATACAGGAGGCCACCAGACTCCTGCCTGGCTGTTGGCATAAGGAAGCTGATGAGAGCCTGGATCTTGCCAGAAGAGCAGGTTTCTTTCCAGGGAGTGAGAGATCCCGAAGTGAGCAAGGATGGAGCCTCTTCTCTTGCCAGGGATGTGCAGAATTTCCTTCAGCCCCACAGGGGGACTTCACCTCTAAAACTGACATGACAGGGGCTGCCATGGGTTTGTTCCCTACATCCAGTGCCACCTTGTAGCCTGCTGTCTGCTTCCCAGCCTTTGTCCTAATTAGTTTTAAACATTCCTGGTCAGGTTGCTGCGTGTTCTTGGTCGGGATCCTCCAATATTTTGCAGCTTTCCTGACCTTCCCTTTTCTTGAAGCCACCAGTGGCTCCTGGTGTGACCTCCTCCTCCCTTCCAGCCTGGAGCATGTGGAATCACATCTGAGGCCTGAATAGAACAAAGAACATAATTGGAAAACTCAGGTCAGGCCCAAAGCCGTGCAAGACAAGCTGAGCAGCCCCTTCCCTCCCCAGCACCACTCTCTGTTTGAATTAAGGGCCAGAAATCAGTGTCAGATTTGTCTGGACTCTAGCACTGAGCACCTTTGGGCTATAGAGCAAATCTCTTAATTATTCCCCGTGCCTTTTGCCCTCGCCTGTACAAGGACTACAATAGCTCTGTCCTTGGGGAGCCCCAATTCTCCTTAGTCCTGATAATACCGTGATTTACCGAGGATTTCCCAACGAGCCTTCAGGGCATGGTGTTACCTAATGGAAGTAATTAAAAGGCATTGGGAAGTGACCCCCTGAAAGCGCAGGCAGCTGCAGATGGAATAAGGGAATTAAGAGGCTGCAGAGAGCTGCAGGAGCGTGTGCCTTCATCCCGAGCCACAGCGAGCTCGGAATGGGGTTTGGGAGGAAAATTTCAGGTGGTTTATTTTTCACTCAACTCTGTATTTTCATGAGGCCTTTCGGATATTTCAAGCTTAGGAGGTTCTTCCTGGGGGAGTTCACAAAGGTTTAACTTCCCACAAGGTTCAGTGTCCCACAAGCTGAAGTTTCCAGACTTTTCTGTTGTCTTGGAGCAGTAGCAAACTCTTCATCCTTCCGTGTTGCAGCTCCCAAGCTGCTGTTCAAAGGGGACTATTCACTCCCACTGACAGCGTGGTGCTGTGCTATGAGAGGTTTCGATTGAGTATCAGGAAAAGGTTCTTTCCCCAGAGGGTGCTGGGCACTGCCCAGGCTCCCCAGGGAATGGGCACAGCCCCGAGGCTGCCACAGCTCCAGGAGTGTTTGAACAATGCTCTCAGGGATGCCCAGGGTGGGATTGTTGAGGTGTCTGTGCAGGGCAGGGGTTGAACTCCATGATCCTTTTGGATCCTTCCCGTCTTAGGGTATTCTGTGATTCTCTGATTCTGATTTATACTTGGGGAAACTGAGGCATGGCATGGGAGAACAAGTCTGAAGGGTCTCCAGGCTGGGCAGGGAGTCCTGCTGCTCTCTAAGCAGGCAGGAAACAGCACTGGCAGCTGGGCTGAGCCTGGGGGCAGCTTTATCCCTGAAATATCCGTGTTGCTGCTCCTTCCCGGGGCACGCGAGTGCAGCTGGGGATCAGAGCCCTCCATCTCCAGCAGCAGATGGACACCCCTAACAATCTCCAGGCATGATTGTCTTCAGAATATTCCAGTCAGGGCCAGGCAATTTGCATCCCAGGCTCACAGGAGGTTGGTCCCATGTCCCAAGGACAAGCATTGCGTGAACCAAAGGTTCTCTAAGCCAAACTCTTTGGCCCTCAGCACAGGAAAGCATAACTTGGTTTTGGGAAAGAGCAGCTCAAAGCACATTCAGGGTTTTTTTGGTGCCTGGTGGAAATCCACCACCACATGAAGCCCTTTCCCAAAGCCATCATGGGTTTAGCCAGGACAGGATTTCCCTTTTTTCTCCTTGCACAGAGAGGGGCTGAGACTCCCATCAGGATTTTCCCAGCATGCAGATGTTGTTGTGACCTAGATGCTTAAGCATTCATTTACTGCTGAAGTTTTGCATTTAGAGGTCTTAAGAGTTTGGATCGTGGGCTGTCTGGAAAGCTCCGAAAGGGAAAAATACCGAGGGCAGCTCAAGAGTTCCAAGAGCAAAGCGATTTGACGTTCTTATGCCTCCATTTATTGGCAGCCCACAATGAGATGTAAAGAAATGTCAGAAAATCCCATGTGCACGTTGGTTTGGATCGGGAAAAAATTGCTGTTTGCCTCTGCCCGGAGGCTACAAGCCGCTCTGCTAATGCAGAAGGCACTAAAATGACCCCTTTGTTTTTCCTATGATCACTTCTGATAGCGCGCTCTGCCAGAGATATCATATCTTTGATCTCTCTGTGCTGATGTTAAGTCTCTCTTGAGTTCAGTAGCATCTCCTTGAGATTAATACTTCATGGCATTCTCAGCACCAAGCTGTCCTAACCCATACATCACAGGATGTCACGCTTCGCACTCGCCTCTGCCTCAATGACTTCGCGCTGGCACCATAAATAACCCTTGGCCGGCTCCGCTCTCCCTGTCCGTGTGCGCCGAGTTCCACGAGGAACGGGGAACTCTCCCGAGGTGAGGAGGGAAGGGATGCTCCCATGGCCAGAGCAGGCATGAAGAAGGCCCTGCCTCCCTCCCCGGAGGGAGGAGGGCGCTGAGATTTTGCGAGGGTTATTCCGAAGCCATCTCCGGGCAGAGGGAGGGATCTGCTCGCGGTGTCTCTGCGACACCTTATAGGGAGTGACAAAGCGATGTACCCCAAGGGGACCCATCTGCCAGCCAGCTCCTTCCTCCGTTAGGCGAGTTAGGAAAATCACTGTCTGCTTCAGATTTTACTTTGGCTCCGGATTCTTTGCTTCCTGATTTGTTTTTAGGGCTGGGTGAGCAGACTGGGCTCCTTTAGCAGGACAGGCTGAGTGTGAAAACACCTTCCCCCTCCTCTGGGGGATGGGTGAAATGCTGCCAAACCCCAGTGCTGCAGCCATGCAAAAGGCACCAAAATTCAGCTGCTGCTGACTCAGAGCCCTCTGAAGCCCTCTGATCACCCTCATCCCATGGGATGCTACGGGGGAAAATCCCCTGCCTTGCCCAGGGCAAAAAGGGAGTTTTAAGGGAATTTAGAACATTACGTCCAACAGATGTTGGGGTTCTTGAAATGCCCAATGTGGAGCAGGATCTGGCAATGTGGAGCAGGCTCCAGGCTGCTGAGGCCTTGACACTTGGGATTGAAACAAGGTCATGGCCGTGATCCAGCCAGGGAGCAGTGGAAGTCCTGATGTAGGGCATGCTTGAGTGTGAGGTTGGGAGATGTCTCCAGGGCATGAAATCTGCTGTGGTCTGGGTGGTTTGGAGTGAAGAGGACTTTGCAAGGTCTTTTTTTTTTAATCCAGGATCCATCACTTGCATCTTGAGCATTGCTCTCAGGCACAAGGTGGGACTCTTGGGGTGTCCTGTGCAGGGTCAGGGGTCAGACTCAGTGACCCTTGTGTGTCCCTTCCAAACCAGAATATCCTGTGATTCTATGATTTCTGTGGTTTTGCCAGCGCTGCTGATGTACAAGGTGCTCTTCAGTGATCCTGTTCCTGGGGATGTGAGTCTTGTCCAGGGCTGAGAACACCTTGGGCTTCAGCTCTTCAGCCTCAAGGACTCTGAACTCACAGGGCCGTGAGGTCCCTGTTACCTCATACCCCACAGGGTCCCTCCTGCTCCGTGGGTGAGGGGACGATGAGCTGCTGCCCTCCCATCCCCAGCGCAGAACAGACTCTGTGTCATTTCTGCACAGCGTGGGGTTCGTGAGGAAAAGTCCTCCCACTCCCTCGGACTGGATTTAGAGAGATAATTGAAAGGAGGACGGGAGGTCTCAGGGGAAGGAGTGGAAACGCTGGCACGTGGCAGGGCTAAGATGAGATGTCCTGCAGTCCGTGACCCTCCTGTGTGTGCCAGAGAGGCTCTGTGTCCCCTCGGGGTCCCTCCGCAGTGCCAGGTGCAGCTCCCTATGGACAGAGGGGCTGTTCCCTCTCATTCCTGTTATAATCTGCTGTTTTAAAGCACATTTAATCCACCCCGGGAAGTGTTCAAGGCCAGTTGGGATGGGGAAACAACTTGATCTAGTGGGTGACATCCGTGCTCATGGCAGGGGGGTGGGAAGAGATGATCTTCAAGGTCCCTTCCAATCCAAACCATTCTGGGATTCTCTGATTCAAGGCTGGAAGCATCGCTTGTCCAGAACCAAAGGGTGCTTGGCCCAAAGAGCACCACCGGACAGACACCAGGAGGGATGTGCTCCCAAAACAGGGAATGAGGAGAAACCACGAGGTTTTTCTCCCCCCAAAAGCAGAGTGGGTTCAGTTTAATCCTGGCCGGATTGCTATTTCTGTATTGAAGTTGAGATGTGAAGCAGACTGTGCCTCACCTCTGCTGCTCCCTCTAATAGCAGCCCAAATAATTAGCACTGATAAGCCCTAATGAGAGCGTGTTGCTAATGGGGTGCAGCAGGCTGGGAGTGCAGGTATGGCCTGTGCCTCACGGGCTGGGTGGCTGCTAACGAGGAGGGACGATGCAATTAGAGAAACCCCCTTTTTTCCTAATTTTCCACCAGTCTCTGGGGAAAAGGGTTTCATTTTTTAAAGTTCTGTCACACCAGGTTAGAGTATTAACAATCACGGTTCGCTGCTATCTGTATTTGTTCCATTTGTGGCATTTATGATGGTTATCCACATTAATTATTTCACTGCTTAAGTCCCTTCTAATTTCAGAGCACTGTTATTTCCAAGAAAAATGGATATTAAATATGCCACACATCAGCGCGGGGTGGCATTACACCGTGCTATTAAGTTCTGATGCGAGGACTTGGCAAAAAATAACTTTGCTATTTGTAATCACCGTGAAGTGTTTTAGTGTTGCAGCTTGGAATAAGAAATAAAGATGATGACAGGAACTGATTTCTTATTAGGACGCGGTGCAGGAGTTTACATAAATCAGGAAGGAAATAACAAGGTAACCCTTGGCTGGCCAAATCCGTGTGGGTGCCTGTTGGATGGGGACTATGGGGAGTGGGTGGGTGCAAAGTCTTTGAGGGGATCTCATTGAGGGCTGGGGATCCTCTGCTCTGAAGCCAGGCTAGAGAGCTGGGGATGTCCAGTCTGGAGAAGAGATGGCTCCAGGGAGACCTGAGGGGCTCCGAGAGCTGGAGAGGGACTGGGGACAAGGGATGGAGGGACAGGACACAGGGAATGGCTTCCCACTGCCAGAGGGCAGGGACAGATGGGATATTGGGAAGGAATTGTTCCCTGTGAGGGTGGGCAGGCCCTGGCACAGGTGCCCAGAGAAGCTGTGGCTGCCCCTGGATCCCTGGCAGTGTCCAAGGCCAGGCTGGACAGGGCTTGGAGCAGCCTGGGACAGTGGGAGGTGTCCTTGCCCATGGCATTGGATGGAGCCTTAAACTCCTTTCCAACACAAACCACTCGAGGATTCTTTAATCTCCACCCACCACCAAGGTTCTTTATCCTCCCTGGGGAGGAGGTGAGATCCTGGCTGAGTGGAATAAACCCTCACTCCAGAAAGGATGGAGAGACCCATCAGTCCCTGACACCCCCCAGGGGTTTTGGGGCTGGTGTGTGATGATGCAAAGATTTGGCAATGCTTTTCCATGGAAAGAAGGGGCCTTTCACCTCCTCCGGGGGCTGCATTTTGCACACACAGCCCTCCTTGGTGATACTTATGGAAGTGTTAGGCTCTTTGGGAGCTGCTGCATTCCCAGGGCTTGGAGGTGCTAGTCCCTTTCTAACACACGGGTGAAGCCCCAGGACTTGCTGTGAACCTCCTGCAAGGGTTACGCATTCCTGGGAAAGCAAAGCAGAGCAGATTTTACCCATGAGGACAAAATGGATTCCCCCATCGCCCCTGTGTCCCTTAAGGATGTGGTTCCTGTGCCGGACCAGCCCGGGGGTGTTACCCATAGGTAAGGCTTTGTAAAGAAAAAGGCCTTGAAACATGGATCTGGCCTGTTCCTTAGGCTGAGCAGAAAGGAACTATGGGAGAATGATTCAGCTGGAACAGAGGGACGTGAGAACCTGAGAGACTCTGCGTGACATTCGCGTGTTCACCTCGTGGTGTTTGGTGGTTGGTTGACTTGGGCTGGTTGTGCCTTAAATGTAAACTAATAACCGACTAACGGCTTAAAAGCACCAGGTTTTTTGCAATAAAAGGCTCTCCTTTGCACCTGTCTGGGGTCCCTGAATCACTCATTACCACCACAGCCTGTGAACACACACAACCCAGGGGAACAGATGTGACTTTTAGTGGGCATTGGACATCCAGTGTTGCAGCAGCTCCTGCTGGATCATCCCTGTAAATATGACCTGATCCACACAGAGACCCCTGACATCCTGCCAGGGAGGCAGGACAGGGGCCAGGCTCGCATAGGGGCCAGGCTCCCACATTTTGGGCAGCGGGGATGAACCCCTGGCTCCAGGGGCGAAGAGCTAAAGCAAATCATAACGGGGAAAAGGGAATAGGAATCAGGAAAAGGGAATAGGAATCACGTGAGGAAGTGCTGTGCAGGCTGCCAGAGGCTGGAGCAACAGCTGGGGGTGGGTTAGGCTTTGCCTTGGGTTGAGCCTAAGGAAGATTCTTTGTGGTTTTCAGCAAACCAGTGATAAAAAAACAAAGAAAGGTTGAGATCAAATGCAGAGCTTTGCTCAACTCCCAGGTGCATTGTTCCCTCTTAGCAACGAGTGTTTGTGTACAGGTTTTCCTAAGAGAAAGGAATAATTTGAAATTAAAAGTAAACTAAAGGGGGGGGGGGAAAGTGTCCCTCTTATTTTTTTCTGCAAGTGTCAAAACAAATCCCTCTAATTCCTTGGAGGAGTTGTTTGTTTATTTTTTGGCTGCTGTGGTTTTAGCTCCTCAAGCCCCAAAAACTTTGCCAAGGCTTCAGTGAGGCGTTCCAGCATCTCCAGAGCTGTCTGTGTGTGAGCTGCCTCCACCTGGGAGCCTCAGGTCCAGGGGGTGATCCCAAGGGATATTTCTGGCCTGAGGTGAGTGCTCAGCAGTGTGCAGACCACAAGAGTTGGAATGAAGGTCCAACATGAGCCAGGTCTGGATGCAGACAGGTCCTTGTGCCTCTCTGTGCTTCGTGTCTCAGCTCCCAGGCAGCTCCTGCTCAATACAGAAGGATACACCAACCTTTCTCGACTGTTATTGTCTATTAATTAAATGCTAATTAATTATTAAAAGGGTATTTATTGGGATTTAACAAGTCTGCAGCCAAAAAACAAGAAAAAAACCCATTGGTGGCAGGTGTTCCACTGCTGTAATGAGGTTCTTAATAACCAATTGGCATTTGTTTGACTTAGAATAACATTCATATTAAATCTAAATCAACTCTTTACTTGAGACACTTAATTACATGGGGGTTATTTCTTCTCCCCGCCACCTTTCCTTGGCGCCGTGGGAGCTCCCAGCGCCGACGGAGGAGTCTGTGCCTTAATAAATGTGAAAGGTGATGGTTATTCATGGAGAGTGCCACTTACGGAATGATTTCCCCGAGCTCCTATCCCTGCTCATGCTCCCAGGAGCTTCCAGGGCTCATTCTCCTTTCGTTAGGAGAGCTGGCACATGGGAGAGCTCCTTGGCCATCCCAGGGCAGCACTGCTCCCGAGCTTTCTCCTGCCCTGATTTAGGGAGGGAATTACCAGCCTCCCTTTCGCTTGGTTATTTGCTAGAAATCCCATTTAGTACTGGGAGAAGTCGCTGGTGCAGTGCTGGAAACCCACGGGAGGGAGAATAAAACTCTTTCCAAGCATCTGGGTGACCGTGGTGCCCTGGGGGGAAGAATGAGCTGCACGAAAAACCCCAGGAATCGCTCTGGCTGGAGCTTTGTGTTGCTGGTGTGAAGGGGAAATGCTCCCTGCTCCATTATCCAGACACTTAGGTTCCTTCAGGGTCAGCAGTGACTTTTGAAACGCCATGGTTGGGAACATTCTCGCCTTGGAAGGAGATGGGAAGGCGAGCAGGGGAGCGACTGCTGCTTTTAATTGGGATTTAATTACTTCCCCTTTTAATGTGGCTTTTAAAAAGGAAACAAGGATCCCAACCGGGTGCTCTTGTAGCACAAATAACAACAGGGGGAAAAAAAGGAAAAGTACCCGACAACAACAAACAATCTGTGCTATTACAGGATCATTATTCTGATATTATTTATTTCAGACTTTTTGATACTCTCCAATGCTTGACTTCACAGGCTCATTTAGTTCCTTTCAAAAGCAAAGCAGTGCTGCAATTTGCCAGGAGAAAATGTGATAAACACTGAGAAGGGGGGAAGGAAATAACCCAGCGACTGTAGGGATAAATATATTTATTTTTGTGGGCTGAGGAGGCATGTGGGCATGAGGAGAACATCATTTATGGTTTCAGAGTCCCAGGACAGGGAGCACCTGAGGGTCTGTGGCTCTAGAGATGGTCATTCAGTAACCTCCCAAATTTTAAACTGCCTGGGGAGATGGTGACAGGCAGGAATACTTTCCTCCATTCCCTGACACGTTTGGAATTGTGACACTCCAGCATTGTCAGGACACCCTTTGCGAAGTGGCCAAGTCCTGGAATCGCTGTCCCTGGAAGTGTTAAAAAACATGTGGATGTGGTGCTTAGGGACATCTATGAGCTTATCCAAAAACTAAGAGAGCTGAGCCTAACCCACCTTCAAACCAAGGAGAGGAATAAGCTGTTTGTTCTCCCTGGATAGTCCTGAGCATTCCTGAAACTTTGGGAGCTGCTGGGTGTTTGTGTCATCATTAAATCACGAGGCTGTGCCTGGATTGTCATCGATAGGCAGCGAGAGCTGCTGCATCCAATTAGTTGTATGGATTAAGGGAATCCCTTCTGAAGTTTGCTGTCCCAGGAAGAAAAGGAAAAAAGCCTGAATAAAATGTCTTGGATTAAAAAAAAAAGCAATTGGAATGTGATGATCTTTAAGGTCCCTTCCAGCCCAAACCATTCTGGGATTTTGGGATGAAAAGTTCTTTACTGGGAGAGTGGTGAGGCCCTGGCACAGGTGCCCAGAGAAGCTGTGGCTGCCCCTGGATCCCTGGCAGTGTCCAAGGCCAGGCTGGACAGGGCTTGGAGCAGCCTGGGACAGTGGGAGGTGTCCCTGCCCATGGGGGGTGGAACAAGATGAGCTTTAAAATCCTTCCCAAACCAAACCATTCTGTGATCCTATGATCCTGGTGTTCAGGGTAGTGGATGGATAGCTTTGGATGTGCCTTATCCCAAAATTCCTCTTGGAAAGGAGTCTGGAAAACCACCCCACCACAAATCCTGCAACTCATTTCTCATCTAAAGGACCTTGATATTGAAAAATGAGCCGTGATGGTGTGAAATGATGGAAGCGCATGGACATAATTTAGCTGGAGCTGCCTTGTTCAAACAGTGTGGTGAGGGTTTATTTGCATCTCTGTTTTTTATGTATTTCTATTTTCTGCAAAGACACCCCTGCCACACCTTTTCAGAGGCTCTGTTGGGATGAACGTGGCCTCTGTTGGTTTCTCTCTAGCTGTGGTGCCCCTCAGCCCTCCCTGCTGGATTCATTTGAGGTTTTTGGGTTGCAAAGCCGTGCCAAGCCCTCGGTTTCCCACCTCACCTGGATTTCCCATGAGAAGGAACTAGAGGAAACCCCAAAATGTCAAACCACCCCAGACAGAGCATCCTCACCTGCTGGGTGGGAGAAAGATGCTAACATGAGGCAACCCACTGCAAAACCTGCCTCTTGGGCTCTGTCTCTCACCTAGAACGTGCCAGGCTGGGTTTTTATCTTGGCTCACTCCAGAGCCAGCGGCGCCGAGCTGCTGCAGAGCGGCCAGACTTCCTGAGAATGAATTAAAAAAGGAGGGTTTCCTAAAGGAAAAAATGAAACCCAGCCCTAAAGCAAGAGCAAACTGCTGCAAACAAACCAACCCCCTCGGCCCCTCCTGCTCTGGCACCGAAACGCAGCTCAGAGCTGTTACCCAAGGCTCTTTAACAGAGGGATTTGCTGTCCCCAGAGCCTTGTCTTTGGGACGTGTGTCAGAAACATCCTTAAATCTTCCCAAAAACCCACCCAGCCCTCGTCTGGCTGCGGGGCTGAGCGCCGGGCTGCCGTCAGGAGCTGTAAAAACCTGCTGACAGACAGATGGAGCGGTGTAATTACACACGGGGAGGGGGACGCGCACGCTGAAATTATTGGTGTGGGCAGACAATTAGAGGCTTTTCCAGAAGATTACCCTCTCCCTCCCATCTGTGCTCCGGGGAGGAGTTTTACGCTGGCGGTGCTGTTTCTGTCCTCAGCCGTTTGCTGCTTTGCCCAAATCTCGGCTCTGCGTTCCTTTGGAGCATCCCTTGGTTTTCAGGAGAGGGGAAGGCGCTGGTGGGGCTTTGACAGGGCCTTTGTGGGGCTCAGAGCCCCCCGCCATGGGTGAGGGTACCATGGGATGCATGGCAGGGTTTCCCTGGAAAATCAACCCTCAGGAGGTTGGTTTGGGGTAGGGTTGGGGATTTCTGGGTTTTTCCAGCTTGCCAGGGACATTTTCAAGCATGTTGAGACCCCATGACCTTTAAAAGGTCCCTTCCCACTGCAGCTCTTCGATGATTCTGTGTGTGCAGGCAGAAGGAGGGCAGGCAGCTCCCAAGGCCACCAGCAAAGGCAACAGCTAATTACAGCCCCGTTTCAACCCAAATCACTATTTTTGCGTTAATTGTGTATTTATTTTCAGTATTTGATGTGCTGAGGAGTTAAACAGGAATTATTTTGGATGGCTCACCACTCATTTTTGCTTTATTTTTTTTCTACACCCAAGTCAGGACATTTGATTTCAGCACTGAGGGATTATTTCTCAACAGTTTATTTTTCACATTATGGTCACTTTGGTTTGAAAACATTGCCACTGGCCATTTGTTGGGTTTTCTGAGTCAGGAAAATAATAATAGTGATAAAACAGAATACTTGGATGATTCACGATGTCCTTTGTCAGCTTTTCTTACTCTTGGAAAGAGGATGATAAATTGGGTGCAAACTTTCTCCCACTCTGGCACTGGGGATGGTGCTTGTGGTGAACCTGGAACTATTTCCTGGTGTCCCACATTGTCCCCAGCTCTTGCCAAACTTGTATCAAGGGGGGACAGAAACTCCTTTGGAATGGAAACCACTCTGGCACACAAACCTGGCTATTTATATAAGTGTAATATATTTATTTTCCCTCTTGCCGTGTCTTAAAAGCTCTGACAGAATCCTTTGCTTCAAAGTCCTCCAGCCAGACTTTGAGGCCACCCGAAGCCTGAGGGCGCCTTTGTGTCCTGCAAATCCATATACATGGGGAGATCCAGAAATAAAATAAAGATTCACTAAACTGGATAAGTCGGCATCAAAATACATGGGCCACAAACTAAATATGGGAAGCAAGAGATGGGAAGGGAATTGATTATTTATTATAAAGTTGGTGTTTGCAGGCAGGGGCAGCTTTTTACCCTTCACCCTGAGCTGCTGCTGCTGCCAGGGACCCTCGTGTCTCTTTAGCTCCTTCTTTATGGAGCTGTGGATCAAAAATGACACTTTTCTAGGTGGTTTTGCTGTTTGGAGGGGCTTGAGCTCCTGGAGATCTGAGTGTCTCCATCCAGTTGCATACAGGTACCAAAAACTATCATCTCTCCATTGCGTTCTCCATTTTGTTCTCCAGCTTCCCAAAACCTCTCCCATGGTCCCTGCCCTGCTCCCATGGAGCTCAGCCCCCAAAACTTTCCCCATCCTCCCTGCCCTGTTTCCATGGGACTCAGCCTCCCAAAACCTCTCTCCCCTGGCAGCGATCTCCTCACCCTCCCAGTGCCAGCACTGTCGGCAGCAGAGCATCGACTTTTGCCTCTTTCTTTCTTCCTTCCAGGACTGGATTACAACCTCTCCCTGCAATTTAATTGTGATTAGATGCATGAGTGGTGCTGCTCGATAAGGCTGGAGAGGCAGTCAGGGATGTGTTCACTCCTCTGATCATTTCACCACGGCTTTTTTATGCTTTTATCCCTATTTTTGTTTCTGCCCTCTTCCCTTCTATTTTTTCCCACCCTTAATGGTTTGCCGATTGTATTTTCCCCCAAATTCCCCAGCAGGAAAAAGATCCCCACAATGTTGCTACTTCCAGTCAGACAAATCTGCAAGATTCTTTCTTTTACATTTTCTGAGTGTTTTTTCCCTTCCCTTGCCCCTGGTTCCACTCCATCCTCTTTTTTCCCTACCTTTTTCATTCCACCTGAGTGGTGCCAACCTTCAGCAGTCAATGCCCTTTATGTCCAATCAGAAGTAGGAAAAGGAGAATTTAGGGACAGTCTTTAAATGAGGGGAGGGATTTTGTCTGAGAAAGTGCAGCTCACAGCTCAAGTTTGGAAGAAGTTTGCCAAACACCTCCTGAGGCAGAGAGATGGATAGGGAACAATCTCTCCCTGCTCCCTAATTTACAGCCCTGACAATACGATGCCGTTCGTGAGCATCCATCTTCGTGTATAAAGGGGGGGAGGAAAAATGAAAATAATAAAAAAAAAATCATTATGTGCCTTTCAGCATTGACCAGCCCGAGGAGATGCGAGTTTATTCTTAAGAAAGTCGTGTATCTTCTTTACTTTGGCATCAACATAAATAAAATTACTTATCTCTCGGATTTAAATGCTCTGCACCTTTAGCAGGCAATAAATTCTTCTCTCCCGTCCCTTTATGTATTTATTTCTCACTCCATGCTTCAGCTCTGAATGCGAAACTGCAGCTTCCCTCCCTGCTCTGAGCAGGGGGAGGACCCCAAAGTTTCCTCCATCCTTCCCACTCGTGTCTTCTCAGGAAGGACGAGCGATGCCAGAGCAATGTGTGGTCCTTCCCCACATCCAGCCTCACCTTCCCACCACCGTGAGCCCCACTGGGGCTGACAGGGCTGTTCACTTCCCTGGATGATGGGGGGGGGGGGGGATCATCTGGGGCTTAATTCCTGCCACGGGTGGTGTGGGATGGGGCTGGGGGGTCCCTGTGGCTGCCATCACCACTTTAATCCCAATTTGTGCCGTGCCAGGGGTGGCAGTGGGGAGGCATGGGGAGCTGGGAACACACCCACACAGAGCTCAAAACATTTCATCTCTTCTTCCCTCTCCCCTCGGTGCTTTATCTGACATGACCAACTCTGCTTCGCTTTGCTTTCCCTCCTGGACTTTCAGTGGAGATAGGACAGTGAAATGCTCATTGTCTTGGAAAGCCACGTGGATCCTCCTCATGGTGAAACCATGAACTCCAAACTGCTGCTTTCAGGTGGGACACGGTGAAGTTGGTTCATGGAGTCATAGAACAGTTTGCCTTGGAAGGGACCTTAAAGATCATTTTGTTCCAATCCCTCTTGTTCCTACAAGGAATGGCTCAGCCCTGAATCAAGAGTGGGCAAGTGTGTCCCCATATCCCACTGGCATCATCTCATTTAGCAGGCAAAGTAAATCCAGCCAGGAACTCCACATTTTTGTCAGAACAAAATTCAAGCAAAATACCCTTAATCCTAGGATGTCTTTTGTCAGGAAGATTTTGCTCTTGCCCTTGGGATAAGCAAAATCCCAAAAGGGTTTGGGATGAACTGTTTGTCTCACACATAGAACTGCAAGAGGAAACAGGCCCTTCACCTGCACTGATTCTTTTTTTCTTTTTAGAGTCCATGCTTTCCAAAGCCTTCTCTTTCTTTCTCAACCCAAAATAACCTGGCAGCAATGACATTTTAACAGGAAATTAAATGAAAACATTTATTTTGAATTGACATTTTGACTTGAAATGCAGATTTGTTCCGGATTTTTAAGCCAGAGAGCAGCAACGCACGGTTGTTGTAAATGACAAGAAAAGGAGAAATATATGAAAAATAATCACCAACTCTCAGGACACGTCAGGGACAGAGAAGGGACCCTTGGCTCCCGGGGACTTCTGTGGGTAGGGACACAGGAGCCAAATTCAGCTTCTGCACCAACCCACCTTTGAATCTAATTTGGAACAAGCAAAAAAAGGGCAGTTTTCTGTTTTCATGGGAAAACCAGAAATTTCCGTGAGGCGCAAAGTGGGAATCAATTTTTCCCATCTGCCGTTCTCCACTGCCATTGGAGGATGATACTGTTGATGTGTTGAGGTTTTGCCTTCTTTAAATATCACTGGTATTTATTTTCATTACTCGCTCTTAATTCTAACGAAGCTGAAGTCTCCTCTGTGCCCTGGTGGGGAATTTATCCCAAAAAAGCATCTAGAAACGTTTGGTTTCTTGGTCTGCAAACATCCTTTCATCTCTCCAGCATCCCATCTGTCTGTCTAGCTGCTCCTCCACCGCTTCCTTCCTCTTCCCTGTGATCGCAGCCACCACGACCTGTGAAATGAACATTTTCATAAAATCTTCGTTTGCATTTCAAACGAGGCAGAGGCACAGAAACCCACAGGAAAGGAGAAAAAAGCACAAAAACCAACTTTGTTTTCTCGGTTCCTCCTCATTTCTCACATCTGAAGAGATTATTAAACATGTCTAAAGGTAAAATCTCAACTCTTCCCTACATGCCTCCAATGGAAATAGTTTTCCTTGGATGTTCTCTTCCCCTTAGCCTCTTTTGGTACTGTTTGGGTGGGTTTTGTGCTGTTGTAATGAATTTGTGTGATGTTGCCCTCTAATGGCTGATCAACAGGAATTTTAGGAGCCCTGCCCCAGAACTCTTCCTTTATTTTCTTAGGAGAAATGGAATTTGGGAGAAATGGAGAATGGGAGTTTGGAGATGAAGGCTCTGGGGGGTTGCTCTGCTCACAACAGAGGAGTGGGAAATGCACACGAAACTCTCGTTGTGCTGCCTCTCCAACCCCCTTGTCACTCATCCCTCAGCCCCAAAATAGAAAGAACTAAAATTAGATATTTAGGAAGGCATTTCTTCCCCCACAAGCCCTTTCTTGGCTGCCTCCACCCTGCAGGAGGTCCTTGAGGACCTCAGCAGATGGCTCCCGGCACCGCAGCGTTCCGACAGGAGCTCCTCCACTCCGTTCCTCTTTGAACGAGGGAAAACATTTTGACTTGAACTTTCATACATAACGATGAGGGTTGGTTACCCAAATCCACACATTTTCTTTAGTCGTTTTCATTTACTACTGTTTTAAATTATTTCACAGCCTTGCAAATCTCCTCCTGACAGCCAGAGCCCAGGCAGCGAAAGGGAGAGAGAGGAAAAAACCTCACTAAGCGTTCATTTTTCACATAATATATTCCAATCCTGTTAGGTCGTGCTGGTGAAGGTAATATTTCTGGCATTCATTTAATGAAATTGACAGTGATGAATGGTTAATTATACAAATTACATTCTTATTAAATCCCCTGGAATCACTGCCTTAGAAAGTCTTAGCTATGGACTTCTCGTGCTAGATACTTATTTTTTCTTAGGAGCATCTTTACTGCTGGCTGCTGCAAAACCGTCTTCCAAAAAACCTTGAAAAGCATTAAAAATCCCCTGGTTAAGTCAATTACTGCAGATAAGTTAATCTTAATGGGATGCTTAAACCCCTGTCCTTGCATGAGTTTACTTTTCATCCCTCGCTCTTGGCTCTGGAGGCGCTGGAGAGAAAAGTTTCCCGACGATTGTTGTGACAAATGGATTAAGAGTGGATAAACAGGGCAGGATGCAAAATTTGCATTCAAACTGGTTTTTGGCAGAATTTTCTCGCCGAGCTGGCAGTGAAATTTCCAGTTTTGCGGTGGAGAGCAGCAGGATGGCTGTGTGTCCCACTGGGTGGGTCACTGGATGGGGGTGAGATGCCCTGAGAACTGTGAGCTGCTGATAAAGAATCAGAGAATCTTGGAATCATTTAGGTTGGAAAAGCCCTCTGAGATCATCGAGTCCTACCACTGAGCCAGCACTGCCATTTTCACCACTAAACTTTGTCCCCAAGTGCCACACCCACATGGCTTGTGAACAGTTCCAGGGAAGTGGCACCACACTCCCCTTGGCACTCGATCCCTCTGTAAGGTGCACAAAACCAGCCATGGACAAACCTGATTTTCCAAGCAGTGTTTTTAGGAAGGGAAGGTACCAATCTTTAACCCCTGCTTATTCCCAGGGTGTTCAATCCCACTCCCAAGCCCTCCAAACACATGGAGTGGCTTTAATTGCAGAGCACAGGATGAGCTGGCATTATTAACCAGGGAGTAAATGTAATAAATAGACTGTTAAGTTAAGCAAGTTTTCAGCTTCAGCACTGAGAGTGGCCATCTATCTTGCGTGGCTTTCTGCATGCTTCATTACCACATGTAACCACACTGGAAAAATCAGCTTTATCCCTTCTAATTAGATGATAAGTTCCCTAAGATGTGTGTTAGTGCTGCCAGGCACCTGACGCTCTGCCGCGGCGCCCACTTCCCGCCGCTCCCGGGGAAATTTATTACCCAGCCTCATATTAGACTTAAGTTAACATCACTTAATCTTCTTACTCGACAGAGTTATGTATGAGGCACTCAGGATATATTGGCCAGGATTTAGGGGCTCTGAAGGGGGGAGCTGCGCCGGGGGGTAGAGGTGGATGGAGGGGGATGGAGGGCTCTGGAGGTGATCAGGCTGCACTTATTTCCCCATCCCCTTATTTCTGCTGATATCCCAAAGAGACAGAGCATCTTCTGCAGCCTCTCCTCATTCTCTAACTAAACTTCAGGCTGGTTTTGCCCGGCTCCATCCAGAGAACAGCAGCAGTGAGTAATTAAGAAAGAAGCCATGACCTCTTGGAGGAGGGAGGAGAGCGTGGAGCGTTGTTTGGCACAAGCAGAGTGTCACCAAAAATCAAAAATCCTCTAATGATGTAGGTTGCAGAATAGTGTCCATCAAGTCCAAAAGCTACTGCTGCATCACCACCCACTCACAGCAGCTCTCTGCTCCTGGGCTGGCCAAGTGCTTTCAGCCCAGAGAAAAATGGGCGTTGTTTTCTTCCTTATTTTCCTCCTAATTTTCCAGGGAGGCTGGAGATGCACAGAGGTTGCAGGGAACTATCACAATTTAACAACTTGTTTTGATTTGGATTTGGGGCTTCATCCATCTCCCTCCTCCCTTCTCCCCAGGATCTGTGTCTCCATAGCAAAGTGCTGAGCCCCTGGTGTGTGCTGGAGCCCGGAATGAGCCAAAGGCAGGAGAAATGATGGAGTTGCCATCACATCTCCCTCTTTTGACTCAATAAGCTTCATAATCTCTGTATAACCACCTATATCACACCAAGACAGGAGGAGCAGGGGGAACTTTATGAGCTGGTTAGAGCAGGCAACTCCATCACCAGCCGTGACTATTATTATAAAATATTCTGGAAGTTAACTCAATAAAAAAACTAATAATGAGAGGAACCATCTCTGCCTTTGTTTATGGCTTCTTTAAGTGTATAAATGAGCACGAGGTGATTAATGAGGGTGATCTGAGAGAGAAAGATTTGCATGCACAGTGCTTGAATTATTTCCTTATTGCATGTGCTTCCCAGTCCCTCTGTTTATTGTGCCGCTCGACGCTATTTAATACAGAATGACTAAAGTTATGAGATCCTATTTATTCCACCTGACACTGTCCCCTCTGCCAGCTCAGCCCCTGGGACAGATAGCGCATGCACGATGAATTCAGAAAATATATTAAAAAGCAATTATAAACTCCCTGCCTTCGGTGTCCTGGCCTTATTCTTCACAGCGCTCCCTGAGCATTTGCATAATGTCTACAGGCTCTTGTGGAGTTATCAAAACACGAAGAGTCTCTCTCTTATTTTCAAGAACTGATGGATTTTGGAGTTAAAGGTTGTCAAAGGTGCCTTGGTGCCCTCCTCCTCCGTGCCCTGGTAAATGTTACTGCTGCCAGGAGCTCCTTCCCTGCCCCACAGCCACCCCAGGAGATGGTGGCAGCCGGAATTTTGCCGGCTCAGCGCATGTTTCTTGCATTAAGCAACGTCCTTTGCTCTTCCCACCGCGATGGCTCTGATATTAGAATTTCATTATCTTCCTGAGCTGCTTTCCACACTGCTTTCTGCTTTATAGACTTCACAAAACCTCTCTGAGGGACAGGAAGAACATCAGACCGAGCCATTCCTGTATGATGGGTAATTTTTCTTGCCTCTCAGACATGGTAAGGTAAGATCCTGTTGACTGCAAGCTGGAATTCAACATTTCACCTCTCGCTCTTTCTCCAGAGCTCTTCAGGCAGAGAATTCCTAATCCACACTGGATGTGCTGGCAGTGCTGGTGTGGCATTGGGAGCACCCTGCGCACCATGGCCCCTGGGCTGCTGTGCTGAGGCACAAACCCTCGAGTCAAACACCATTTACCCCAGTCAGCCCTGCGAGGGTGACAGCCACCAAATAGCCAAAAACACAGCCTAGGGGCTTTGTGAAGTTGTGACAGTGCACTGTGTAGTTTCAATGTGATTTTGGGGTTAAAATGATGGTGAAACTGGGGTGTTCCACCATTCATAACTGGGGAGAACTGTGACAGAATCAATGCACCTTGGCCAGGTTGCACTGGAAAAACTTCTCACCTGGATATCCCACTGCTCTATTATTGATGTCTTCTCTTACGCATAATAAAACATGGATATGTTGCAAATCCGAGGTGGTGTTGAACCAGCTGGCACCGTGTGTCTCCATCTAATTATACACAGTCCTTTGGGTTTCATTCCAGCTCCGCCATAATTCTCTTCCGCAGGATTTTAACTCACTCCCGGCACAAAACGCTTCATCTCCGTTAAAAGTGAGGGTGCGAGCAAATAAATTAGCATTTCAGGAAGTACTTGAAGGCTTTCACAGCCTGTCTTTCCCCAGAAACTGTTTATCAAGCATCTTAATACCGACCAATTTGTACACCTCAAAAATACATTTATTCTGTAAATTGTTTATAGAAAACCAACAGAAGGAAATGGGCTTTGCTGCTATTGAATTCATTAGTAGCAGACTGGCTGATTGCTTTTATTCCTCCTAACCTATTGTATATTTGATTTGCTTGGAATATTTTATATACCTCGGTGCTGAATGGATTCTGTGCCGGGGGTTTCAGGGAGTTAAATCAGCCCCAAATTGAGGAATCAGACGGTGCTGCTGATTTGTTTTGCCCCACAAGTTGGTTTTGTTGGAATAGGTAAGAGAAGATGCAGGATTGCCAGAGCAGCTGTGGCTGCCCCTGGATCCCTGGCAGTGTCCAAGGCCAGGCTGGACAGGGCTTGGAGCAACCTGGGACAGTGGGAAGTGTCCCTGCCCATGGCAGGGAGTAGAACAAGATGAGCTTTAAGGTCTCTTCCAACACAAACTGTGATTCTGTGACAAATTAAATTATCATACTTATCACCACTGTTTTCTTGCCCTTTCCCTCTTCTGCAAAGCTCCTCTGCATCCCCGTCCCACCCAGAGCTGTGGGCTCACTGCACGAAGAGTTGTGGTTAGCACTGCCGTGGGTACAAACTGGTGAGGGGTGGCAGGACCCTTCTTTTGGTGATGAAGAGTTTGTGTCACTGTGGGTTAGCCTCATGGAACTCTCCTCCAATCCCTTAATCCTTCCTAGCTACTGAGGTTTTTATTGAGGGGAAACACTTCCAAACTGGTGTGTCCTCATGAGGCACACGGAGCTGCTGGGGAGCAGGCACAGCAGGAAGTTCCAGGGGCCTGGGAAGAACCTTGCAGGGATGCAAGAGCCACTCAGAGTCACCCAAACAACCAGGTCAGGCATGGAAAACTTCCTGAGGAAATTAAGCCACCCTTGGATTCTGCAGCAGGCTGGGCTGGGGCTCTGCTCAGTGTCCCCAGCCCTGGCCATCCCCAGCCCTGCCCTGGCTCACACACCTGCACCCGAAGTGGCACCTGCACAATGGCTTTGGTCACAGCACTGGGCATCTTTCCTCAGCCCCTACCTGTGCTCTGTGTGCAGAGGAAGAGGTTTAAGAGGAGATCAGTGGTGTTGAATCTGAGAGGCAAAGGGAGACTTTCACCCCCAGGGCTCCAGAACAAACACCTGGAAAGTCAATCCATTAATTATTTACAATTTCCCCCTCCCCAGTACCCTTCTCTTCTATTTTCTTCTCCTCCAAGGCACTGGGCTTGCATTTGAGTGTGGGAGAGAATAAAATATGTACATTTGGCTGCAAAATATGTAATATTGACAGGAATAATGTTGAAGGGAAGCAGGACCGGGGCCACACGGTCCTTGGCAGATACCTCACAATTCCCCAAACCAAAGGGGCAAGATCACTCCTAAAGGTCAGAGATACCATAAAAATAATTCCTCTCCCCAAAACACTGTGTGGGCTCTCAGCAGAGGCTCATCTTTGCTGCCGTGGCTTTGGCTTTGGTGAAAGAGAAATAACACAGGGAGAGGATGTTCTTTCACTGGGGGGAGGCTGTTGGCTACTGGTTGATGCCAGTGATGCAATTTTAATATAAAGGAGCTTCTGTGTTTTCCCAATTGCATAAAATTCCCTATGGACATTTACACAGACTCCCAAATATCTAAACAATTCCATGAATTTCAGCTCCTTGCTAAAGCCAAGTGGAGAAAGCAGCAGGGAGAGGAGGAAGGAAGCGCCTGGGACTGCCTGGCTTCAGAAAGGAGGGAGTGCAGGGGAGCAGGATGGTGTTGAGGGGGTGGAAGGGTGGCATTTCTCAGCCACTCGAAGTTTGCAGGAAAACAAACAAAGCCTTTTCCAGGCCCTGAGCCTCCAGTGAAGGGATGCATTTAGTTCCTTGGCAGGGCTCCTTTGGAAGCCTCGGCGTGACCCACTTCGGGGAGCAGGAGCCAGTGGGAGGCTTTTCCCCTCTTTGAATAGAAGTAAATGGGAGAGGGAAAATAAAAACAGAAGAAAGAGGCAACAGTGCTTGGGAGGGAATTTTGACACTGGGAAAGAATATTTGCTTCCAAGGGACTAATCCTGTTTTTTTTTCTCCCCTCTTCTATCCAAAAAACCTCCTCATGCCTGCCCTGCTCCAAAGGGGCTGTTTCACCTGCCTGCGGCACTGTTGTTCTGTCTCTCCATTCCTCTTGCACCTGGGCTAGTAAAAACGCAGGTGTTCTTCTCCTCCTTCTTCACTCAAATCCTGAAGAGCTCCTGGGCTCTGGGGCATTTGCTGATGGGAGCAGGGAAGTCTGGGTGCAAGCAAACTCCTGATCTCCCGCATTGCTGGGAGGTGGGCAAGGCATAGCTGGAATGCCCTGATCCTGCCCAGCAGTGGAGCAGCTGAATGGAGTCTGCATGGGGGGAGGTTAATTCCACACCCCCTTCCTTTCCCTCTTTGCGTGCTGGGGAAGGAAGGGAGACTCGGAAAAGGAAAAGGGTGGATCCACCCCAAAGCTGTGGTCTTGTTTTCTGTTGGAGAGAGACAAAACTTTCTGCTGAGCTCGACTTCAAAGGCAAGTGCCGAGCCTGGAGATATTCATTTTAGAAATTCACGTACAGCTGCATTAGTTCGGGGCTTCACATGTTTTATCCACTTGTCACGATTAGACATTATTATTATTGCTGCAAACAGAGATGGCTGAGAGATAATAATTCTTTATGAACCTCCCGTCACAATTAATGTGAGCTCCATACTTGTCCATTTACTGAGTTTTAAGCTAATCATTCCTTATATGTGTTTCAAGCCTTTAGTGAAGTACAAATAATTTGAACTAATTAGCTTATTAAAAGAAGGGAATGAAAACAAATGGCACATGAATGAATTGTGGGATTTCATATGGAATTAATATCTCACTAATACATGTGGATTTGGTAAATTCATTATGCATTCATAATCAGACCTGATGAATCACCTAGCTAATTCAGGAGTAATTAGGCATGAACCACTGACACTTATTTTAAAGTGCAACCAAACTACTTGGCTCCATCCTAAGGACTTAATTATGGTCTCCAAGGCACAGGGAAGCACTGCTGTGTTCCCTGTGGAACCTGCCGGGGTGGCACAATGGGACCTGCTGGGAGATCAGGTGTGAGGGTGTCCACCCTTGCTGCCTGGTGGGATGCAGGTGGACCATCCCATCCCAAGGCTGCTCACACCAGGAGGTGTCCCCTTTCCGTGTCCCCTTTCCTGGAACTAACAGTGCCATTTCTTCCCTTGGAACCAGCTCGTTTTTCACTCCATGGCAGTTGATGCATTAGCAATCCTCGGAATTATTTATTTTTGGCATTACCATAGCAGTTCGTGCAGTGCAGTGCCCTCCTTGCCCAGCATCCCATGGAATGTGGGGCTGATCCCCCCCGGCCCCACCAACCTTGGAGAGGGGGTCGGGCACTCAGGGAAATGGATCAACAGAGGTGATGTGGGGGACAGTCCCACAGCCAGAGGGTTTTGGAGGTGTTGAGGCCAAAAGAAGAGCTGGAGGAGCCCCTGCTGAGAGTCCCAGGTCTAGGAGGGATGGAGGAAAGCACCAAGGGTGTGACAGGAGTGTGGTGGGAATTGTGGAATCAGCTGGAATGAGGGATGGGAGGAGTGGCTGTGCCACGAGGAGGGCAGAACATAGCGATGGTGATCTTTGGGCTGGGATTCAGGCAGGACACCAGCACGGAGAGTTTGCATTGCACAGGTCGGAGGAGAGGACTGTGGTACCCAGGGCAGAAGGCTCAGGGAGGGCTTGAGCCCGTGGTGGGGGGAGGAGAGCCATGGAGGGAGAGGACAATGCAGGAAGGCTTTGTGGGCAGAGAACCAGGGTGCTGACACTGAGGTGGTGCTGTGCATGTGGGTTAGAAAGCTGTCTGAAGAGCTCTGTGGCAGCTGGGCTGGGCTTGGCGCGCTGGTGAGGCATTCCCGAGGAGGGGCGGGGTGGCAGCTGGGGCAGGGTGGGAAGCACCCACGGCTCCCTCTGTGCCAGATATCTTCCATCGCTGCACGGAACCTCCGCTGCAGATCTGTGACTCATCTGCCTCCAGGTACCAAATTTGTGTTTGCAGATAAGATTATCCAGGGATTAATTGTAGAGGGAGAAGAGAAATGTAGATTAGTCATCCCTTGAGAACAGACATAGATCAACAGCATTTAGAATTACCTTTGGGTGTTTAACAGCCACGGATCACCAGAGTACCTGAACACCTACCATGTAAAATCAACAGTCTCGTTAATTATGAAAAATAATTCATGTCACACCAATCTAAACCCACTAAAATCTCTTCTGCATTCATCCCAGAGGCAGCCGTATCACTCCTGCACTCGCCCCAGGGCCAGCAGAATGTCTTGCATTCCATTTCTTCCTACACCTTCTCCAGGAAGCCGGAGTGGGAAGGTCTGGCAGCCGCACATTTCCATGGCTTAATCCTCCCTCTTGCAGGAACTGCTGCTGCTGAGAGCCCTGGTGGCTTTGAGAGCCAGGAACGCACCTGAGGAATCACCGTTGATGTCTCCAGCAGTGCATGTCCCTGCAGTCACCCTCCCTCTGTGCATCCACGCTGTCCCTGGTCCTGCAGCAGGGGGAGAGGCTGGATTTGCCCTGCACTGTGTGTCCCTAGGTGCCCAACGATTCCCAGCCCCTAGAGATGGACAGAGCTCTGCACCTCCAACATTCCATCCCTGGCAAAATCCAGGGGAGCAGCCTGAATAAATTGGGAGCTTTGGTTCTGCTTCCCAGAGCACGTGCGTGACAATAGGATCTCTCCTTACCTGAGAGAAGGAAAACAAAGTGGGAAATCACATTCCATGCACGCCGAGGGCTGGAGCTGCATGGATCCACCAGGAGGGCTGGCCCCGCTCCGCTCCTCGCCGAGTACTTGCGATGCCGCGCGCGGATCCGAGCGCGGTGCAATCACAAAGAATAAACAGTAGCAATTACTTAGTACTTGTGGTGATGGAGTATTGAAAATTAGCGCCGGAGTTAAGCGCTAATAAGACATGTAACACACCGTAAGCCTGCGAGTTTTATGGAGTAGAATCAAGAGTAAATAAAATTACAATTTAAACAAAGGCAGATAATTTAATTATCTTGTAGGCACAGTACTAAAATTTGGAGTGATTGGCTAATCAATACGTTATTACACAATGCAACAATGCGACCTGCCTGGGAGCTGGTGGGAAATGGGTACTTGGGAAGCAGAGTGGCTAGTTGGGGTGGTGGCAGCCAGCGGTGCCGGACCCTGGGCAGGTGCCTGGTTTGTCTGGATTTTGGACCACTCTGGCAGGTCCAGGATGTTTGGGAAGTGTCATTAGCATTCCAAGGGTACCTACAGGAGCAGAGGTAGAAACACAGAATCACTGAGGTTGGAAAACCTCTCTGAGATCATCGAGGCCAGCTGTTCCCCAGCACTGCAAAGGCCACCGCAGTCCCCAGGTGCCACATCTAGATGGCTTTTGAAGACTTCAGGGACAGTGCCTCCAGCCAGCGCCATTCTGACCAAACTCCAGAGGGTTGGACTTGCGGAAGAAAGCAACATTAGGTGCTGTCTCTGTTCCCTTCACGTGGTTTTTTGATTCGCAACTTTTCAGCACTTTGACATTTAAATTTGACATTTAAATTGGACTTTCTGGAAATGAGGAAAATGAGGGAGACAGGGACAGCTCTGAGAGCAGCAAGGAACTGCCACCTGCAAATACATGTGTAAAACCCTTCCCCAAAGCAGCAACTCAGCCATGGTGCATTCCTGAAAAACTGCCCAGGACAGTGTAATGCCAACCCTGTCCATCAAAACACACACAGGCTCTTTGGAGCTCTCCAGTCTGTCCTCTGCCTCAGGTGGCCTTCCAGACAAGGGGACAAGCCAGCAAGTTTTCTCTTGCTGTTTCTTTGTATTAAGCCCTGGTGTCCTCCAGGCATGACGAGGAAGCGCCACTTCTCAAGGCCATCTGAGCTCATAACTCTTTTGCACCCAGAGATTCCAACCCCTGGAGCCCCTAAACATCCCTCTGTCCATGAGAGATGCAGACAAGCAGGACAGTGCTGTCCCCTCACACACATCCCCCTGGAAATGAGTGTTCCCCCAGCCGGATCCTCAGCTGGCAGGAGTTGGCATCACCGTGCCGCTGTTGGGGGGCTCGTGCCAAATTCCACCACCTGAGGATTTGGCCGCTGCGTGTGGCTGACTGAGATTTGGGAGGAGCAGAAGCTGCATCCCAGCGTGAAATGCCAGGCTTTGGTTCCACACCGATGCCAATCTTCTAAGGGAAAGCAGCTCTTCTTTCCAGCCAATTGTATTTCACTAATTTAATTCTATTCTGTATGTCAAATCACATTATATATTCACACCGACGGAGGATCTATTTTTTTCTTTATTAATATTAAGACATTTATTTGTCATTTTTTAACAAAATTGAAAAGGAATCAAAACCTCATTTTCTGGAAAAGCGGCGATGTTGGCGTGCGTGCGCCGCTGCAGCTGTCTCACTGCGTGTGGCTCACCTCTCTCTGCAATTTTTTTCTCCCTTTTCCAAAATCCAGCTCTTGCACACAACTGCCCCACTGAGCCCCCAGAGGATTTCACACAGCCAAACGCCCTCCTCCATGGAGCACATCCCAGTTTGGAAGGACTGGAGAGGAGGGCTCTGGGCAGCTGGGGTGCAAATGTTGCTCTCTGGTGCAGGTGGGACGAGATCTCTCATCCTGTGCCCCAGAGGATTCTCACAATGAGGAATCACAGAGTCATGGAACCATGGAATGGTTTGGGTTGGAAGGGATCTTAAAGCTCATCTTGTTTCAAACCTCCTGCTGTGGGCAGGGACACCTCCCACTATCCCAGGTTGCTCCAAGCCTCATCCAAACTGGTGTGGAACACTCCCAGGGCTGGGGCAGCCACTGCTTCTGTGGAAAACCTGTGCCAGGGCCTCCCCACCCTCACAGCCAATAATTTCTTCCAAATATCCAGTCTAAACCTATTCCCTCTTGTCCTGTCCCTCCATCTCTTGTCCCCAGTCCCTCTCCAGCTCTCCTCGTGCCCTTTTAAGCACTGGAAGAGGCTCTCTGCTCTCCCCAGAGCCTTCTCCTCTCCAGGTGAGCACCCCCAGCTCTCCCAGCATCCAGAGCAGAGGGCTCCAGCCCTTGGAGCATCTCCGTGGTCTTCTCTGAAGGCAAGGACAGGGGGCAGAGTTATTAGGTGAGAGAGTTTGGTTGGTCCCATGAAAATCCTCCTGCAGCTCTGCCACAGGCGTTTCCAGTACCTTGTGCTGCTGCAGTGACAAGATGAATGTCCATTTCTCATGAGGACATGAGATCATCCCATTTATTTTGTGATTTTCCCTCCTAGGCTTTGCACTTCTGTCTGCACAGAGAATGTCCAAAGCAAGCGATGTGAACCTGGAAGCTCTTCAGCTTCTGAGGCACTGAGTTCCTCTATCCCATGGTTGGGATTGTCCAGGGATTCGGTGGGCAGGAGCAGGCAATAGGCTGGATGTGCATGAAGATGGTGGTGGGCTCTGAGTTTGGAAATGCCCTGCTTGAAAATGCCCTGCCCCCTGCCCTGGTCTGGGGTCCAGCCAGACATGAGTTACAGGGACAGAACTGCACTCCTCACACTTGTTACACCACAGGAGCCTGGATCAGTATGGAAAATCCCCTTCTGTGACCTTGGTGGGGAGCAGATAACCTCTCCAGCTGCTGTAAAATAATTTTAGTGATGTTTGAGGGAGAGGATTATTATTTGACTGGGAATTTCTGGTACTTTGTGGAAAACTCCATTTTCCTGTAAATGCTGGGGATTGACAGCTGGGGAAATGGAGTGAGAAGTGACAGTGACCATCTGAGCTGCACACGAGTGTTTTCCCTCCGTCTGCCTGCCTGGTGCTTTGTCCCCCTTTTCCCAAGAAGAATCATCCCCAACAGCTCTGATTTTCTCCCTTTGCTGAAAACATCATCAGTTTTGGACTTTTTTTGAAGGGCATTAATTCCATGCCATGGCCAAGGGTGTCTATCATGTCCTACAAAGTGCTGAGCTCCTCTCTGCACTCTGCCAGCTGCGAGCTGGGTGGTTTGGCTTGTTTCTTCCCTGTTTTGATGATCTTTGAGGGCAGGTTCTTGGGAGTATCAAATAGCTTGGAAAAACTTTGTTCAGCTGCCGCTGCCGTGGATCTGAGCCGGGGCTTTGTCACTTATCGTCCAGCACGAGCGTTGCTGGGGTTAAGGACACAAACCAGAGCTAAAGCAGGAGTGAAGGGACATGTCTGCCCTGTCTGTGCACATTGCCACAGCACGGTGGCTGCCCAGGAAGGGGTTGGGTGAGTTTATGGCATTTTTGGCTAATGAAGCAGAGATCTGCATTGCAGTAATTGCAGGGAGGGGTGGAGATCCCAGCGGTGGCTTTGCAGGGAGTGCTGAAGCAGAGGCTGGAGCAGCTCGGGGACATCTCTGAGCTGTGCAGGTCACTGTGTGACACCTGGGCTGCTCCAGTGGCAGCTCTGACATTTCTGCAGCATCTGGTGTCACGCAGGGCACATTTGGGTAGGGCTGGCACTCACAGGTGTCCTCCTGCCAGCAGACAGGGGCAGTTATGGCCTCCTCCGTCCCACCATGACTCAAATATGCTCAGCTCAACCTGGTGTGGCCCTGCAGGGCTGGCACTTGGCTCCCTAAGTCTCTCAGTGGTCAAATCTGGGTGGCCCCCCAAGGTTTCTTTTCCCTTTGTGTGGTGGATGGTGTCAGCAGCGTGCAACCATTCCCTGGCATTGCCCAGAGAAGCTGTGGCTGCCCCTGCATCCCTTGAAGTGTCCAAAGCCAGGCTGGACAGGGCTTGGAGCACTCTGGGATAGTGGGAGGTGTCCCTGCCCATGGCAAAGGTGGCACTGGCTAGACTTTAGGATCACTCCCTGAATTCACCAGTTTTTTCTCCAGCCTTACTGGTTGATTGGGGACCATTGGCCATCCCTGCTGGTAAGATGGCACGGCCTCTTCCAGCATTCCACTTGTCTTGTTCCCAGAGTTCAGAGACACCAGTTGGCATCCCAAGGGAATGGCGTGAAGCTGTGTCAGGTCTGGACTGCATTTCAGGAAAAGGTTCTTTCCCCAGAGGGTGCTGGGCACTGTCCAGGCTCCCCAGGGAATGGGCACAGCCCCGAGGCTGCCACAGCTCCAGGAGTGTTTGGACAGCACTGCCAGGGATGGACAGGATGGGATTGTTGGGGTTCTGTGCAGGGCTGGGGCTGCACTGGGTGATCCTTATTTGTCCCTTCCTGCTCAGAATATTCCGTGATTCTGTGATTCTATGATTTCTCTTTCTATAGGAGACTCCAACACAACACAGTTCACCTGAAGCACAATAAAAGCTAGAATTTCTTGTAAAATAAATTGTTTTCTAGAAAAATATGAAAAAAAACCAACCCCTCCATTCTTTTCCTGCTGTATCAACATAACCCGATAGCAACCCATTGCTTTGATGAGGTCTGAGTGTTTCCTTTCTGGTTTATGGTATCGTATGATTATAAAGTTGAAACAATAAAAGCAAATCAAAGCCCTTTGATAGCATGAAAACAAAACGTTTGGGGTTTGGCTAAAATGAATGATATTGCTGGAGCTGCACTGACATGCTTGGATTTTTAGGACTGTCTTGTGGTGCTTCTAAAAAAAAAGCTTTACATTAAATTTAGGTAAATTTTAAAACAAACCATCATTTCAAAGAGGAAAGAAATCCTGATGTTGTGCTTTGAAAAGGCAGAGATAAAAACTTCCCAATTTTCCCATAGAAGAAGAGTATTTCCAATTAGAAGTGTTTCAAGCTAGTTGTCAACGATTTTGGGACATTATCTGACTCTTCAGTTTTCAGCAAATGAGGTTTCTGATTGGAAGGAGCTCACCCATCTGTAGGAGAGTGTCCTATATACAGGACTAATAATGTTGGCATGAATAATTCATTGATCTTTATTACATCGAAAGGTATGTGTGGAGTGTGATGCACACACAGTCTCATCAAAGAAAGGCATATTCAGTTAAAAATAATCAGTTTGACTGTAGATTTTTGGAGTGTTTGATGGATTAACTCCAGCAAATCAACCTCCAAACTCGACTTTTGTTTGTCTCTCCCCGATCTGTTGGGAGATTATTAATATCATGTAACATTCAGTTAATAGGTCAGATGTGAGACCTTAGTACAGATCGGGGATAAATTGCCTCTCCGGTAGCACATCCCTGACCTTCACAGACTTCAGAGTTCAATATTCAGCCTTCATCCATCCAGCCTTAATTACTGTGTGCACGAGCATTAGCACCGCCACGAAAGGGCCAAGTTCATGCAGGCAGGACCCTGCTTTGCATCATCTCTCTGCCTGGGAAGGACACAGAAAAGTCTCTGACAGGGTTAGACCCCAGATCTTCATGCCTAGATCATCTTTTAGTTGGTTTTCGCCCAAAAGTTGGTGCTGGGTTCTGTGGGATTGAGGGACTACGGTACTTTCTGCCTCATTAATAACCCTGAGAGCTTTCCAGGTATTAATGACTTGATCTTGCTACACCCAGATTTTAGGGGTGCCTTTGCAGGGTGTTTTCACCCAGGGCAGGTTCTCAGCAATTGCACAAAACAACTGCAGAGGCAGAGCTGGTTCTCCCAAAATCCCACAGAACAGGGAGGATTTGGTTTGTTCAGGGGAGACATCACCGTCTGCAGCTTCCTCCTGAGGGGCAGCAGAGGGGCAGGTGCCAATGCCTTCTCTCTGTGACAGTGACAGGACCCAGAGAACAGCTGGGGCTGTGCCAGGGGAGGGTTAGTTTGGAGATCAGGGAAAGGTTCTTCCCCCAGAGGGTGCTGGGCACTGCCCAGGCCCCCCAGGGAATGGGCATGGCCCCGAGGCTGCCACAGCTCCAGGAGCGCTTGGACAACAGGGTCGGATTGTTGGGGTCTGTGCAGGGCCAGGAGTTGGACTGGATAACCCTGGTGGGTCCCTCCCAGCTCAGGAGATTCTCTGATTCTGTTATTTGCACGGGAGGGCTGTTGGGCTTTTTCTTCTCTTAGGAGCAGCCGGGATGATTTGTGGTGTTGTCTCTGATTGAGGATGGATGAGACCGGGGTGGTTCTAAGGCGAGAAATGTGGGTTTGGAGATGGATTTGATGATCCTGCCTGTCCCGTCCCTGGCCCAGCTGTGTGAACAAAGGGTGATTGGAGGGTGGCCCCCAAGGTAAAACTCCAGAGGGTCCTCAAAGAGAACTTCCCTGGAAATGTATCTTTTCAGTTTTACTCAGTTCTACTCATTTCACCGGGGGAAAGTCGATGGCCTTCATTACGAGTCAGAGCAGGTGACATAATTCTCCTTCTGTGCTTTCAAATCTATGAACACACGAACTTAATATTAGCAACACAGATACAAATAGCATTTTAACGCAGTATTTATCACTGCGCCTTCTCAGGAGAAAATCTATCAAAGCTTTAAATCTAAAACTCTCCCATTCTTCTCGAGCAACAAGATCAATTCATTAATATTTGGAAAGCTCTCAGGGTTATTAATCATCTGTTATTATTTTATTTATGTACCTCTTAGTAAGAAAAGGCGGACAAACCAAGGCCAGTCTCACTGATTGCAGCTTTTAACTTGGGGGAATGCAATGGGAGAAGGATGGGAACAATTTTATAGGGGAAAAAATCGTCCTTTGTGCTTGCAATTTGCGTGGCAAAGGTAATAAAAGATGCTGCAAGTCATCTAAAGCCTCAGAAACGTAGCAGGTTAATTGTCTTATCATTATGAATTCTCTTTGTATCTGTGGCCTTAGCAGAGATGATAATGAATGTATTTGGTATTCACGGGGCCATCGTGGCACCTTCCTTCCTTTGGTGTGTGCAAGACAGTAAACACCTGTATTGCCCCAGGGTGGCTGATCCGAGCCCGGGCTGGAGCGGATGGAGCAGAGGAGTTATTAAACCATGCCACAGATCAACCACGCAGAGAGGTCAACCCCCTAAATGAGTTTAGCTCCTTCCCTGGGTCTATCTCAGATGAGTACCCACAGCTTGAAAATAAGTTTGTAATTGACTGATCCAGACAGATGAGTTTGGGAAGAGGTGATTGATGTCAGCAATATATCTGAACGCAATCAGCCTGGCCCAGAATACTAATCTGACAGCCTTTAGCAGCTCAGAGCTGCTGCTCAAACACACTTCGGGTATGTAGATCTTGCTGCTGGTGTCCAACCCAAACCATCGCCTTGGGCTTCACTTTTTCCTGCCTCGGGAGCAGTGTGGGATCGGGAGCTGCCGAGTCTGGGGTGTTTTATTGGCACTGAATTGTGGTTTAGCTCTTCAGGTCTTGATGCCTCCAAGTTTTTCAGCATGCACTTATGTTTAAGCTCGCGAGTATTTGTGCTGATCTTGGCGTAACCTGCCCCAAAATGTCAGGAACAGGTGAGGACTGTGCTAAATAAGGCCAGAGGCAGGACTGGGAAGTTAAGCTCATGGTGGAAAGCTGGAAGCAGTGGGGCCTGCACACTTAAGAGGTTTCCACAGACTTGTGCAGAAGAGCAGATTTCCACACACTTTGTCTTGGGAGGCCTTTTTTGCACTCTGTGCTTAAATGGCTGTGTTGGCTTTGCTTCGCCCAGGTTTTGCCAGTGAGTAGGGTGGGGTACAAAGATGGCTCCTGTGTGTCTTTTGTGAAGGTTCTGGAAGTTTATCAACATGTCCAGCAGAGCCAATCTCTGATGGCTCTGACGATGATGGACATGCTGCTGGCCAGGTCTGGGCCAATTAGAGATGTTAGTTACGCCTCTGTGAAAACATATTTAAGATGAAATCAAAGCAGTGTTTGTAGCAGAAGAATTGTGGTGATGGACTGACTAAGTGAAAAAACCCCACACCCTACCCCTGCCCCAGAGCTGTTGGTTGGAAGGAGGGAGCGGGTGAGTGGAGAAAGGGTGCCTTAAGAGGGAAGGGGAGTGAGCAAAGAAACGGTGTCTTAAGAGCTTATTTTTACCTCCGATTTGTCCTCCCACTCTGTTAGGTTAATAAATCACTTAGCAACTAAGTTTTTTTAACCTGTTTTTGCCCTTTTTCTGTGTGTCCTCCCACCGGTGACTTATCTCAACTCATGAGCCCAGTGTGTCTGTGTTAGTTTTTTTCCTTCTCCTCTGCACAGTTGCAGCAGGAGAGAGCATAGAGAGCAGATGTTGTAGGTGCCTGGCATTTAGCCAGGGTCAAACCACAACAATGGCAGAGAGACAAACTCCAGCGTTATCACCGAGGTCCTTATCAGCAGCAGGACATGGAATGGTGTCTTGGCCCCTGGAGCTGCATCCAACCTGTGGTGACCAAACCTTTGGTTCCCAGGTCCTCAGGGGCTGCCACCCTCACCAGGTCACCAGGCTTGGGAAAAGAAAGCTCTGGGAACTCAAGGTGCGGCAACAAACGCAAAGCGTCCTGTTCCCTGGGGACTGGAAAGGGCAGATGGCAGTGGTAGGGTGGATAAAGAGGAAAATCCATGTTTCACCACTCTTGGAGCAGAGACATCTCAGACAAAATCATGATTTAGTTGCCAAAGCAAGACCAAAATAAAGTGCTGGTGATGCTTCACCCTGAGGAGCAGCATAAGGAACCTTTTCCCTGGGTATTTTCTGGCTCCTTCATTGAAGGGTTCACTCTGGGTGAGTGTCACTGTCTGAAGGCTGTGTGAGATCCCTGCCATTCCTCGCTTTATGAGCTCAGAGCCTGGGATGCATGTGGGGAACATCAGGGCTCCAGCCCGGCTCCCTTGAAAAACGCAGCCAAGGGCTCTCCACAGCCACCGTGAGGAGTTGTGCAGATGCCACAGACGATGCAGCACCTCCCTGGACTTTATGTTGTTTGGAAACCCCTCATTTCTCACAAAACCCCTCATTTCTCACAAAGCCCCTCGTTTCTCTGTGCTGTCCTGCCAAAGACCCGCGGGAGCGGCAGAAAGCCGGGAGGGCTGGGCAGGGATCCCTCCGGAGGGTCCAGGAACGGGGGGATGGAGCTTCCCCTCCTTCCCCAGCCTGTTGCACCTCTCCTCTCCCATGCCAAGTGCCTGGCTGGCATTCCCCAGCCATGAGCAGTGTCCCTGTGAGCTGCCTCTGTCTGTGCCCACCCTCAAACACTGCGGCTGTGGGCCCGTTGCCCGCAGCAAAGGCCCCACTGAGCAGCACCATTGGCACAGTGGCTGCCGGGGGCAGGAGCAGTTTTATTCCTTCACCAGCTCCTTCATCCAAGGGGCCTTGGAACTGTGTGTGGGGAGATGTCTGTGTCACTGTTCTCTCCTTTCTCCTCCCTCTGGGTGTCCTGCCTTTGGGCCAGGTTTAGGATGGCCCTGGGAAAACAGGCAGGAGCTGTCAGGCGTTGCTGGAGCTGTCCCAGACATGCACTTTTCCAACCGTGACATGTTCCATCATCAAGCTGCCTTTCCAAGGAATCATTGCCCATCCAGGGGCCAGCGGTATTTCCCTTCCCCTACCCTCTTGCTCCTTCCCAGCTCAGCAGGGAGCCCAGGACATGTCCCTCCTGCCTGTCCCGCCTCTCCCAGCTCTCTCACGCTCTGAAATGTTTGCCATCACTCCAAGCCTGTCCCCACCTAAAGAGGCTGGTGCTCCTTTCATCTCTGCATCTCCTTAACTCCTCGTTCTTTTGCCTTGTCTTCCTCCCTAGCAGGATATGAAAAAGCCACAGAAATCGAATTCCATTTAAAGGCATACACCAAGAGAGGATTTTTTTTAATCCTCCTTCCCCTTCTCTCCTCCTTGAAATGAAGTTTCTTGCACTGCTCATTAGATGATAAGTGAATACAGAAAAACCTTTGAGCAAAGGTAATTCCTGGCATGTGGAAGAGGGCTCTGGTGCTGGCTCCACATTTATGAATGCAAACGAGTCCAGGCGTCCTGTGGGGATGCTTTGTCAGTCCTTTTATCTCCAAAACCAAAGTTCAAACTGACTTCCTGAGTCAAGAACCATAAAATTATTCTGTTGAAAGAATTCTCAAATGCCATCAGTGGAGGGGGGAGACCTTCATTTCCCAGCCTCTGAACTGGTCCGTGCATGTGCGGGGGAAATGAAAGAGCCCTTCATTATCGGGGTGCTATTCAGCTCCGTGCTGCTCTCCTATAATTGATGGAATATATTATGCTCCAACAGGGAAGGTCCAAATGGAAATCCCTAATAATAATAATAATAACTCAGTGTACTTCGGTCGCTCATTTAGTCTCCAGATCTCAAAGTGCTTTTGAGACAATTAACCAAGAGCCACAGAAATCCTCACCAAGCCAGGACACCGTTATCACATTTGCCTTTATCACAAATTAAAGAAGTTGTAACTTGAGGGGTGTCCCTCAAGTTGGTGCTTGAAGATGGGGCTTCATAGCATCCGAAACCCATGGAGTGTGGGAACACAGGTAACCCTTAATGGCTCGGTCTGTGGGTGCAAACAGGCTGGAATTCAAGTGAGGGGATGTTATAGGTGCCAACACAACCATGGGCATGGGCTAAAGCTGCCCAGGGGCCTGGCCGTGCTTGCCTGGGGTAATTTGAGGAGTCTTTCCAGGATGTGCCATTAAAGAGCTGCAGATCTGTAGGACTGGGGCACTTGCATGTGATTTTGGAGCAATTAATCACTGGAGCACACCATTCCTGTGCAGAGAAATGAGTTTCTTTGGGGTGCAGGTACCCCAACATCAGTCAAACCTGCTGCATCAGGGGTAAGCCCTTTATAAGGCTGCATATTGCAGCTGGGATGGTGTAAAAACGTGCACAAAAATGCCAAAAGCTGAATAGATAAAACAGGAGCACAGAGCATAGAAATGACAGTGGAGAAGGAGAAATACAACTGGTGTGACTGCCAGCACGTCTGTCCCACTTACCTCCCACCAAGGAGACACAACAATGCCCCAGTGCCAGCACCATCCCTGTCACAAGCCACTCAGCCAAATATCATCAGCATTCTGGAGGTCTGGATTTCACTGTGCCATCAATTAACAGGTCCGTTTACAGGCAGTTTGCTGGATTTTTTTTTCAGTGGATTTTAAATTTCATCTCTGTTTTAGTAGCTCTTCCTGCAGAGATAAGTTGCTGCAGTGGGCTGGGGATCAGAGCAGCCTCTGATGCCTCTTTAGCTGAACATCAGAATGGCAAAGACATCTTTTCCCACCCTGTTGTGATCTAAATCCCACTGGTGTCAGTACAATTCTCAAGCAGCTCCAGAACACAGATCACCTGGGGCAGGTGGAAACCCTCCAGGGCTGAAAGGAGAGCTCAGGCTCTGTTCCCTTTTAATCTATGGATATTTTATGGCCAAGCAGGATGCAGCCAGGGCAGGAGCTTGGGCCATCCAAGACAATGCTGAGGTCCATGTTGCTTCCACAGCTACAAGCCAGTGTGGAGCAATACTGGAGGATGCTCCTCTTCCTGTCCAAGCCTCCCTCGAGCTGGTTCCTTCCACCATCTCCCAGCACTGCCTAAAGGTTCAGGACCCTATTTAATTAAGTAATGAGAATCAAATGTGATAGCTACAAGCATCGGCTAATTAAAAGGAGGGGAATTGCAAATGAGAAGTGCCATGAATTCACTGAAAATCAATCAAATTAGAGCATCTCATCATCCCCTCAAATGGGCCTGATCTTCTCCCTCTTCCTCGCTGCTTAACCCTTTGTACCAGCAGGTTTTGCCAGGTGTTAGGGGAAATGCTGCAGAGACACATCATGGGAAAAGGCAGTATTTGGGGCTCCAAAGGCCCTCCCTGGGCTTTGATGCTCTCCCGAGCACGGCTGGATCCGTGTCTCCTTCTCTCTCTGCAGGTACTGCCTGGCTCCTGGCAGGGCCCTTCTTCCTTTAAATCCTCACCAAGGAGCACGACAGCAGCACCCACCAGAAGAGGAGGAAGAAGAAATCTCGTTTAATCAAAGAGAATATTAAAGCTGAGCTTTTTGTACAGCAACAGGCCTCAGATGGAGAAATCCCCTCTGTTGGCAGGGGGAAGAGCAAGGGAGAGGGAAGGAGATAAAAAAGCATCAGAGTTTTAATTAAAAAGCTGCATCCTGCCTTCGTTTGCAGCTTGTTTCCGGATCCCTTCATTAGGCTTTACCCTTTAAATGCTCGCTATCAAAGATGTACAAATTCCACTGACTTGGGGTGTGCATTTGCTTGGAAAAACCCTTTTTGTCTGCAGGTTGGATTCCTGGTGGGGTGTGGATGAGCCAGCAGCACAGGGAAGGAGCAGAAATTGTTGTCTCAGGGGGAAGCATTGCAGCTCCAGGGATTTTCCTCCACTGGTCTCACTGCCAGGGTGGTAATGGCCATCTCCATGTGGGGCTGCTCGTGATCTGGCATGAGGCAGAAGGGAGAAGCCAGGGGTGTGATCCTTAAATCCGTGTGTGTTGGAAAGAGCTCATTTGGCTGCTGGAGGCTCAGGAGGGGCTCTCAGGGCCCGCAGCTCCCACCACACCTTGTCTGACCCAGCAGGAGTATTTCCAGCGGAGGTTTAGGCCTGCTGAGCTTTGCTGAGCATCTTGTCGTGAATATCACTCCCCGTGCTCCTGGAATTGCTGGCAGCTCCATGCCTGATCCCTGCAAGCTGCATCAGAGTGGGCTTTGGCCACTGCCATGATCCCCAAATGCTCTTCTTGTCTGAAATGCCACAGGACCTTCCACAGCCACTGTTCTGTGCTTTAGTTTTGATTAAAACACTAATGATCCTTTCCAAACTGGGCTGCTAAGGCACATGCTCTCCTCACCCCAAGGAGATCAGATGCATTCTAGGATCCAAAATTAAAAGAGGACCTATAATGTGGGTAAAAAATATCCCCTAAAAAATCCCTCATTTCCTGCCTTTCCCCGTGGTTGGGTGCTTTTTGCAGGGCTCTGGCTGTGGCGCTGGGCTGGGAAGGAGGACACGGCAGCTCGAGCCAGGGTCACAGCCAGGCTATGTCTGAGCCTGGACTGCAGCAGCGATAAATGTTTAATCCTGGGAAGAGCAGGGAGGCCGGGACACCTGGGCCTGGCACTGCGGCGTGCCAAGCTGTCTTGCCTAATCATTAGCGGAGCGGCAGCAGCCAGGGTGCACAAGTTCAGTCCCTGGGTGTGTCACGTCTGTTTCCCTTTCATGCCTGATGCTGGGGACCAAAAGCTCAGAGCATCTGACGTGGCAGGTGACCTTGAGCGAGATTATCCATCCTGCAGATGCTTTCTCCATCCCTTGTGCAGGGTCACTGGGGGACCTGAACTCATTTCTGTTTGCAAGGCATGAATGAATGCTGGATGCTGCTTTTGTCCTGTTACAAGATGAGGATGAGATGGGAAAAGTTGTTTCCCTCTTTCCACCCAGCCCTCGGATGAAAAGCCCAGCTTGTCACCAGGGTCAAGGCCACCATCACCTTACAATCCCGAATTTAGGACCTTTTCTCCTTAAATAAAACCTTCACTACAGTGACTTGCCACCTAGCCAGGTGGCTCCAGTCCCTCGGCTGGGTCCCAGTGACAGCTGCAGGGAGGGTGTTCCGCAGCCAACTGCCGGACCTGACAAGATGCGTTAATTAGGATGTGATGTTCCTCGATCCGACACCTCTAAAGCACAGCAGAACTGGCAGCGTCGCTCACCACGGGGAGCGGGGACCGCAACGCTGCCTTTCATTAGAGGGAGGCAGCGCTGACAGCGAGGTGGCCGTGCCAGCACAGGGACCCCACTGACTCCAGAGAGAGCCCGGCGTGCTCAGGGTCTGTGGCTGCTGTCTGTTGTCCCCAGGCTGGTCCAGAGGGACTGACACTGCCTGGGAGCAAACTCAGCCAGCAGTTTCTGCTTTCTGTCTTTCCTGAAGGAAGGGCAAATTCAGGGCACCGGCTGATGAACTGTGCCATCGCGCACATGTTGTGGGTACCTTGTTTAGGTCCAGGGTCTGTTGAGGTGGGAGGGTTTGGCTTAAAGCCACTCACATCCTCTGCCTTCCTACAGGCAGTGATTCTGGCTGCCTTTGGATCCTCTTCCTTGTGCTGAGGTGGAGCCTGAGTGATCTGGATGTGCCCAGGGAGAACACTTGAGTTGTAGCCCCAACAATGCATCTACTCACAGCTCCTGCCCTTTGCCCCATCCCTCTCTGGCCGTGCAGGATGACCCCAGTGTGCTGTTGGGATGGTGCCAGGAACCCAAGCCATGAGTGTCCTACAGGGCTGGGGCAGGAGACCTGCAAGCGCCACTGTGCTGGGTGGGTCACCTCGTTACTCCCAACCTCGTCAAGATCATTGGGACCAACAGAGCTCCAAGGGTGACTGAAGTGATATCTGCAGCACCTGATTTTTGGGGAAAGCCATCACCTTAGCCCTGGGCTTGGGGTACCTCTCCCAGATTTCAAGCCATGCTGTTTCTGACTTTACACCAGGAGTGTCTTTATTTTCAGCATAACCACACCCACGTAAACCAGGAAACGATCTGACTCTTCCTTGGTGCAGCTGTGATACCCTGGGTCTGGTCCTGATGCAATCTTTGTCTCCATGGCTCCTGGTAGCGCTGTGCTGCTGGATCGATGGAAGTTATTTCCCAGAGCGCTCTGGACTATGCACACGGGCCCTGTTAGGCAGGTGAATGGTGCAGCTCGCACGTCGTTGTTGCTCTGTAATTGTCATTGCTCTACAAGGAGCTCTGGATGTATCTCAAGTGGAAATAATAACCCCAGTTTTATGGGAACGTGGAAATATATCCGCAGCCTAACTCCATACAAGGGCAGAGCCACCTCCCCCACGTACCAGTTGTGATTGCTCTCCCCAGCTCCAAGGGAGCTTTTCCTGAGCAAATGGCACATATTCCCATTTCCATATGACAGGCCTCAGGGAAAAGACAAAAGGTTTTCAGAGTCATCAGTGAAGCTTCTGCAGGAGGATTCTCTCCAAGGTACACCCTTGGCTTTTCTTCCTGTGGTTGGTGTCGGGTCTCCAGAGCCATGAGGCCCCTGGAAGGTGTGCTCAGTTCTCAGATGATAATCCATGTTTATATGGGTGTCTTGGTTTGAAAGACAGGTGTCTGTCAAGGAAGGCAGGAACCTCCCTTGAAATAGGGAGTATGACCCCCTTTTCCTTCCGAATTATAACTTTGAAATCAAGGGGCTCTCAAGCAAAAGATATGGGAAAAAGGATTAACAGCTCTTCACTAATATTTAGAACAAAGCAATAATACAGAAACAACGGTTTAGATAGACAAAGTCAGAACACAACCTGCACCCTGTCAGGGTGGTGCTGCAGTGCAGTTCAATGGTGGCTGCAGTCCCGTTGGAGTGATGGATGTGCTCTTGTTGGAGTGGTGATCTTGTGGAAAGGTCTCATCTGTCTCTGGAGGTCCAACAGTGGCTCTTGAGCTCTTCTCCTCTGGGAATCAGTGGGAAAGGTACCCCAGTGTTCCAGGGTCTCAGTTTATCTGCAGGTAGGAATGTTCAGCTCCTCCCCTCTGGGCAGGGCATCTCCCAATGGCTGATGGAATCTGTGAGTCACTCCCGGAGCCCTCGATGGCCATGAGCAGAGATAGCCCCGATGGTGTTAGCAGGGCTGGGTCACTCCTGGGGACATTGATGGCCATGAGCAGAGATAGCCCCGATGGTGTTAGCAGGGCTGGGTCACTCCTGGGGACATTGATGGCCATGAGCAGAGATAGCCCCGATGGTGTTAGCAGGGCTGAGCCATGCTGAACATAAAGAACACTGCCCCACCTGTTTTTAACAGCTTCTGGAGATGGGAATAGAATACATACCCTTGGTTCTACCTTCCATATAACCTAAGACAATGGGTAAAGACCCCAGAAGAGACCAGTGCTGTGCTTGGGTCAGGATCCATGCGTATTCACAGGGAAACAGAGGCTCAGTCTTACAGAGTTAAAAGTCCTAATGGAAAACACAGTCTCAGGCAGCTTGGAGATGCTTTCCCAGTGAGATCAGTGGTTAAATACTGTGTTGGAGCCACATTTGGAAGCTCCAAGGGGGAGGTGTCTCCTGAAGAGCCTGTCCCATCCTTTGCAGTGAACCCCTGGCTCAATCCATCATGGCTCAGTGCCCCACCCTGGGTGCCATGGGCATCTTTGGGCTCCACTTTGCCTGTGTTGGCCTTGGATTTCCCTGATTACTTGGATTCCCTCCAAAAATACAAGGGGGTGATTGGTACTTTGGACCTGATGTGCCCTTGCTGTATTCCCTCCTGAGCTGCTTCCACCTTCTGGTGTTCCCATCACCTACTGGCGTATTTTCTCTGGCTCCGTGTCACCTCTCTCCTCCATCCTCCTTCTCAGCTTGTCCTGTTCCCAACCACGGTGTCATCCACACCCTACAAACATCGCTCTTCCCTCCCTCTCCACCCCTGGATTCAGGGACCATTTCCATCAGCCAAAACCAGAGGATGGCAGTTGCTTGGATTTCCTTCTTCCATTGCCAATGGATTGAAAATTAAAAAATAAAGGACCCTTGTGTTTTGGGATGGGAAATAAAATGTTAGGGGGGAGAGAGAAAAAGTATTTCTCAACATAATGAAAACAGAAATGGACAAGATAATTATCTTCATAAGGGCTTGGATCCATGACAATACATCTCATTTTATAAAGCCCATTAGAGTTGGAATTTTATGCAAAACGCTAAAAGAAATCTAAAAATATAAGGCAATAGAGGCAAAGCAATGGGGATTATTAAAGGGGGAGGAGTGTTATATTGGAAGCAATAAACCCTGGAAGAACCAGGAAAACAATGTTCTAGTAAAACTGTAATAAATGACTGGGGCTTAATCACTTGGTAAATAACTAAGATATTTCTGCAGGTTTTACACTGTCACTAAAAAAAAATAATCCCAGCCCCTTGTAGATTAAGGATTCAGCCAAGATGGTTTTTCTGGAGACAGAATCAGGGAAGAGTGTCATTTCAGCAATTTACTTTTCTAAATAATAGTGTATTATTTTCTGCATGGATCCACTTTTCCAACCTCTCCCTTGCTTTTAAGAGATCATTTACCGTTAGTTGGGTTTTTTTCCCTTTCCCCACTCAGCGTACTCTTGAGTCTTTGAACACACAAAATTATATTATTCCAAGCAATCTTCCCCACCACAGCAAAAAGCAAACACTTTGGGAAACTCCTGGAGGGTCTCATTTTTAATAATGATCTTTCCTGTGCTTGGACCCTAATTGAAGATATTATATGGGTGGTTTAGGAAATAGAAGCACATTTTGTATGGCTTTTTCTTTACCTATTAAATAGCTGAAATCTAAAGAGTGGCTGTTCTTCCACCCCCCAAGTTATGGTGCATTATATTAAAATGAAAATGCTTTAATTTAATATCCTCTCCTTTTTTCTCACTCACCCCCATGCAGCTGAAAGAAACCCAGTGCTCAGTTTAATATTTAAGGAGGTGTGCAAGGAGGTGACCGAGTCCTGAGCCTGCCCCATCCTCAGCATCAGCCCAGCTGGTTCCACTCCTGAGCAAAATCTGCCTATCCATGGCAGCAATCTGCGCTGGCTGAGGCTGCCCAGGGCAGTGGCAGAGTCGCCATCCAAACCTGGCAGATGTGGCACTCGGCCACATGGGTCAGTGGCCATGGAGGTGTTTGGTCAAAGGCTGGGCTTGATCTTGATCCCAGCCTCATTAATGCTGTGATTCTGAACACCTCACTCGTGGCCTCATGAGCTTGTGGACACCTGACATGAGCCCCTCCTTGGCAGAGGGGACATGGTCAGAGATACATGGGCTGACCTGGGGTTTTGCCTTTGAACATCTCACATCCCTTCTGGCAGGACCAATGCCTTTAGGGGATAAACCTTCATGCTGGAGTCCTTAAATCCCTGTAATATTCCCTCAGCACTCAAGGCTTTGCCAGAAAAGCTGGGATCAAAGCCCCACCACCACATTTCCGAAGAAATCTATTAATGCAGGAAAACTGTGACAGGGCATTGTGGTGAGAAACTCAGAGTGCTGTTCATCGGGAAAGCAGCCACTGGCTCACCCCGCCACTCCTTCAGTGCCACTCAGAGAGCTGATCCCCGTGCTGTGCATGGATTTAATCCTCCTGGACCCACCAGTGCTCCCAGGACATGCACACCAGCAACACCAGCATGGATGGGAGGTGCAGTGGGGGATCCTGTGCAGTGGGGGTTGGTAAATCAGTGAGGAGGCCACCCCAAGTCTCATTGCAAAGCAAACAGGGAGGGTTCCTTCACAGAATCGTGGAATCTCCCGAGCTGCAAGGGACCCACAAGCATCATCGAGTCCAACTTCTGGTCTGGCACAGGACAACCCCAAAAGTCACATTTGGTGTAAAGCAAGCAGCTTTTTGCTACAAGCATCCCTTTTTATTTATTATGAAGCGTGGAGCTGCACGTACCCAACTGTGACAGGGCTTTGCCGAGGTCGCAGCGGGGCGAGGCTGAATTTAAGACCCAACATATGTGTGCAGCAGACCCAGCTCCAATGTGGCCCCAGGGAAATTTGTGTCAGGCTAAAGTGGGATTGCAAAATCTTTGAGCGTCTCCACACCTCGATTCCTCCCTGTGTTCAGCTGAGCTGGAGCAGCCCCTGCTGTGTGGCCAGTCTGGGGACAGCCACCCCTCTGTCCTGCCCCAGAGCTGCTCCGGCAGAGAATGTCCACTCTCCAAAGATAGTTAGCACACATTTGGTGTGGAGATTTTGCTGTTAAAAGGAGTTTGTGTGCCTGGGGGTGGCATGATAAAAGGAGATTTATGAATCCCTTTATGGTTTGGGCATCCTCCTTAAATATTAATCCTGCTGCAGGTAGCTGTTAACCCTGCTGGGTGCTGGGACCCAGGGTGACCTTGGAGATGGGAGCAGAGACTCTCTGGGCTTCTCCCAGCTTGTGCCACATCTGTGAAATGAGGCATTTGGGCCATCTGTCCCCAGGGGTCACACCTGCAGGGGATGGATGAGGTCAAGCTGCATCTCCCCATCAGTGGATGGTCCTTTCCCCATCAGGAGAAGCCCCATCAGCCTGTTTGTGCCGACGTCTAAAGATCCCTGGGGCTCTGTAAATAAGAGGGATAAGTAGCATCTTTAAAAGTTCTGGTCTCACTCAGTTGCAGAGAGAAGGCTTTAAAATACAACCCCTTAAAAGCTCGAGGCTCAGAAGGGAAATAGAAAGAAACCACTAAAATTTGCTTGTTTTATAAATGCCTGTGATTTCCTTTTTTTTTTTAAGCTGGTCCCATGAGGTGGGGACATAAATCATGGCTTTATTTGAGTTCTTGGACTGGGAAATGCAGCTCTTTCTCCTTGGGACCAGAGAGCAATGGATGCTCTGAGCTTGTAAAGCTTCAAATGAACTTCTCATCCAGCACAGAGCTGCTCCCCAAGCCCAGCTCCCAGCAGGAGTCTGCCCATTGCCTGAATTCCCACTTTTCTTATTTCTCCAAGCAGCTCAACCCTCTCAGTGCCAGCCCCACCATTTCCAGCAGCAGGACACGCTTTTTCCTGCATAGATTTTAGTCTGCAAAAACAGGATCTCTGCCCTAAGTCAAAAACAATTCTTAAAAATAAAATTTAAAGTCCTGAACACGCTTCTATAAAAAAAAAATTAACATCAAACCTTCTAGGTTTACTCCCCAGCTGGCTGGCAAGGGAAATAAATATATAAGGGCCTAAATTAAAATTCCAGGGAAGCCATCCAAAATAAATATGCAATATTTTCCTGCAAAGGACCATAATATTATTTTTATTTTTTCACTCCCAATATGATCAGACTACTTTACATTTTAATAAATGCATAGTTTTGAAGAGAAAATAGTATTGCTTTGATATGGCAATGATTATTTGATCAAATAAGCTATTAGAAGTTTTTGGGACTGCATTATGGGGGGAAAATGTTGGTTTCTTTGCAGGATCTGTCTATCTAATAGGCAATGATTGCAAACAAATAGTTATATGCTGGAACAAATGGGGAAAAATTAAGGTTATCTGGCATGGAACAGCACAAAAAATCCAGTGAGATAACAATAAGGGAGTAATGTATGGCTGAGTGTTTTGGAGATAATTGCATTTCGACTGGCTGATGGCAGAGCAGGTTGAAATATTAAGACAGTGTGGCAGAGGAGGCCTCTGTCCTCTCACACCACAAAAATATCTCCCTACTGGGAGCTTCTCCCAAAGCCTCTGGAATTCTGCAGGAGTTCTCCTGATGGTCAAGGGGGCATCTACACCCCAAATTGTCCCGTGTGGTCCCACTCTCTGCTGAGGAGTTGGAATGGTTGGTGTGGTTTGTGTCATCCTCGAGCCGTGGAGTCCCCAGGGATGCTGAGCCAGGGAGCCCTGGAGAGCATCCCTTGGAGAGGCCTTGGCTGAGCTGAGGGGCCCAGGCAGGTGCAGGCTGCAGCTTCTGGAGGAATATTGTGTGTGATGAATCTCTGCTGCTTTGGGGAGGAGGGAAAGAATGAGAACAATTGTGGTGATTGCTCCTTGTGTGCTCTGCCAAAGTGTCCCCAGCCAGGCTCAGTGTGACCCCAGCCCTGTGTGTTTTTAAAGGTCTGATTTCCTGCTTTCTGCTGGTCCTGGATGAAGATACCTCACAGAGCACTGTGGGTTTGACAACACTGACTTTAGACTCTCCCCAGCAAACCTGGTGCATCCTCACGCACTTTACAACCAGGCTGAGATTTATCCCACCTCAATTTTGCTGCCCATCTGTCACAGGCAGGATGTGTCACCTGGCAGAGGTACTGATCTGTCTGTGCTGAGAAAGAGCCTGGTCAAACCCGTGAGACAGAAGCCTGTTCAGCACCTGGAATTTTAGGGAGCAAAGCACATCCCCAGAATACTTATTCTGCCACCGGTGCTCATCTTCCCCTCATCCATCCCCCTCTCACACGCCGTGTGTGAACAGCCTTTTCCGGCACGGCGCAGAGCAATTCTCGCTTTCCCTTTGCAGTCTGCCTTCCATAATCCACTTAGAATTTGCAGCTTTTTTCCCCTTTGTAAGCCTGCCTTTAAACTCTTGATGTAGCGCTTTTCCCATCTGTTTCTGCCTGTGCATCTTTCCTGTGCTCTGCCTAATGACTTGCTCTCGCTAGGAAGAGGCTGTATATTAATATTATCATTATAATTCTCCTTTCCACCACTTCAGATCTTGTGAGGAATGTAATTGCTAAAGCAGATTTTAAGTTACATCATGATAACCGAGCGAGTTACGGGGGAGGTTAGACTATCAGTTTGCTCAGTAGTTTCAATTTCCCTTCGGTGCTGCTTTCTGAAGGACCCCGATGGCACAGCGCAGGCAAATCCCACACGAGCAGATTCATTATTAATATTGTTGTTAACTGGCATTATTAAGTTGGAGCCTGGCAGTCCCAATTATGGGCTGAGATCCTTTTGTGCTGGGGGGCTTGTTTCCCATAGAACTCCTCTTCCATCAGCTGCAGGTCCTTTATCATCAGCTAATTCTGCATCCCAGAATTTCTCTCTTGCTGCAGCCCACGTGTTCCCAGGGAGAGTATTTTCCTCTGCCTCTTGCCCTGTCCCCAGAGGACCAGAGGATGACGTTCCCATGCCGATAATGTGCCTTGAGATGTTTATTCCACTCCACTGAATGGAGTTAACAGTCTCTGTGGGTTTAACACCTGCCTAAAATGAATCTTCATTTTGCATAGGGTGAGGTAACCAAGGGAAGTGGCTTTGCTTTCACCTCCAGAGCAGGCTGGAAGTTAATGGGACGTGAACGAGGCAGCAGAGCCAGTTCAGGGCTTTACCATCCCAGCCTTTGGTGCCTCTCCGATGCCAACCGTGTCCCACTGCCTCAGCAGGGCTCCCATCTTCCCAGCGGGAAAACACATCAGTAACACAGGAGACCACACTGCTGGTGGTGGGCTTGGGGATGACTCTGGACAGGCTGGGATGAATGCGGAAACAGGTGAGGGAAAGGATGCTCTCCTCTGCCCATCTCCTGGTTTAGCTCCAGGCTGCCATGGCAGTCACAGCAGTTTTCCCATGCTGGAAAACCCTGTGTTCAGGGGATTGATGGCCCAAGCCCGCACTGCACTTATTAAGTGGAACACACTCTTTTCATTAAGAGATGCTGACATTATCAAGGCCAGTTAAATGTCTCCTGGAGATGGTGTGCCCAGCGTGAGCTCGGTACAGTGTGTCCTCCAGTTTGGCTGGGACACCCAAAATCCATCCATCAGCCCTCGACTCATTTCTGTCCCTTATCCCTCAGCTGCTGAGTTTCATTTGGCCAGTCCTCCTCTCTCCCTCCTCTAATCCAGTTCCAGGGACTCAGGTGGATTGAGAGCTGGGGACTCAGAGGGTTTCATTATTCACATTGTGTGCACCTGAAAATTGCGCTGCCTGCTGGCTTCCAAATTGAGTACATTAAATACAATGCATTAAACTGCCGAAATATGGAAATACCCAGGGAGGGCTTCAGATTTAAGACACTCCCAGCCGAGTCCCAGTTTCGAGAGTCGCGAGTTCTGTTAATAGCGGTTGGTGTGGAGCCAGGGAGGAGCGGGGGGACGTGGCTGCAGCGGGGCGGAAGGACAGGAGCCAGATGGGGTCCTGGGCAAAGAGGAGATGCTGTTGGGATCCTGGCAAAGAGGAAGAGTCGGGCTGGATTAAAATGCAGCAAAAACCAGGCTTCATCCCCCGCCCAGCCGTGTGTTCTGTCAGCTTCTGTGTGGGGCCTCAGCTGTGATGTCGGAGGCTGCTGAGGGGGTCTGAAGGGTGCAGAGTCCTGTGCAGCAGAGCTGGTGATGAGGCTGGGCTGGACATGCAAAACACTCACTTTTCCCCCGTTCTGCCTGGGCACTGCATCCATTTCATATGTGAGAGGTGGAGCTCATCGCTCTGCGCTCGACAAGGAGTGCCCAGTGGAGGAGAGCTCAGGGAGTGCCAAAGTGCCCTTCTGGCCCCTCTCGGTGCCTGGGAAAGGCCTTCATCCTCCCTGAGCAATTGAATGTTGATAATGAGAGGTTGTCCTGGTTTTTAGTTGGGGAAACTGAGGCAGGGCAAGGAAAACAGCTCCTTGTCCGAGGTCAAGAGCCTCTGTAGCAACCCAGGGGCCTTGTGTTCCCCATATGGAAATCAGGTTGGGATTTACACCCACCTGACCCAGTTACCTCAGCATTGCTCCCTCTGTTACTTTTACTGATCAGCTCCTGCCTCCCTGAAACACATATTTTTCCCTTAAAGATGGCAAAACCAAAATACACGTGCTGCTATTTAGGTGGGGTGCTCAAATTTCCTTTGGATTTATGTATCCCATTCCACACTGGCTTTGATGGATCTCTGAGTGCTTCTGGAGCTTCACAGGTGGATTTCACATCCACCACACACACAGACCCACACCTCTGGAAAGGTTTCCCACAGGATCATGTGGTACAACAGCACAGCTGAGCAGGCCAGGAAATAAGTAAGGTGAAAATATCGAGTTTTAATTTGGAGTCTAATTAACCAGGATTTGATTTAAATAGTGGATTTCCTCTTCTGTGATTAGAAAAGCTATGTGGGGTCTTTGATGACCAATAGTGATCAAGACCTTGATTAAGATTTCATCTTGAGATGGGAATCCTTGGTAATTCATCTGCCCTGAGCAAGAGGCACCTGCAACTCAGAAGAGCACAGAGGTTTCCAGCAGCACTGACAGATGTTCCTGCTGAAAAAATCACGGCAAACCTCTGTTTGTTAGCCAAACCTCCCTGCTCCTTGTTGGCCTCCACCACAGAGCCCCAAAGCAAAGCCAAAAGACCCCTTTGCTTCTAAACAGACCCTTTTCCCAAGGAAAATAAAACCCTCCCATCCCCAACACTTCTGGTTTAGAGAGAGGCTGAATCCAAATCCAGATTTTCTCCTCATCTCCACATCGTTCCAGTCTTGGGGTTTGTTTTTACGCCATGTCTGGCTGAGCTGCCAAGCCTCACCTCGGCTAAAGCCAGTCCTGGTCAGTGCATTCCCCATCTCCTGGATGGAAGCTCATCCTGCAGCGCCACTCCCGCTGCCCCCGCCACCCCGGGCTCCCACAGTAATTGAACAGCAAATTTTAATGCCAGGCCTGGCAGCCTGGCCTAAGTGATTGTAAACAGGGAGTCTGACATAAAAGGAGAGACGGCAAACATAAAATTTTATGGCTTAATACCAGCAATTAGAGGGGAACACGGGTACACTTCAGAGCAAAGGTTCCTGCTCCCTCTCCACAGAGGTTTCTCCATTTGCAGGCGTTCCTGGGTGCTCCTTCTGTCACAGAGCTGTCCCTGCCTCAGGCACACCTGGCTGGGCCCAGGGGATGCGGGAGCAGCGCAGGTGAGCACACCTGGCTGCGAGGGAGGCCGGGAGCTCGGCAGGAGGAGGCAGCAGCAGCAGATGCCGCCTGTCAGCCGAGCAGATGCCTCATTAGCCACGGCGTGCGCCGCAGCCCAGCTGTGCCCAGGGGCCCACGGCCTCCGGCAGCAGATGAAGTTGTTGAGCTCGCCTTGCCCACCTCCCTTCTCTTCACATCCTTCTCCTCCCTTCCCCACTCTGCTGGCCATGGCTTGTGCAGCACCTCCTTGCATCCTTCCTCTCAGTCCCATCACATCCCTGGGGCAGCCATCTCAATTTTCCCCCCAAGCATCATCCTTTGATGCTCCACAGGAGGAGAAAAGGGCTCAGAGCCAGATCCATTCCTGCCAGTGCCCAGCACAGAGGGTCCCCATGGCGGGGAGCAGCTTTTGGGGGGTGGTGGTGTTGGTCAGGGGGGTTTGGCACCGAAGATGTGTCTCCATCCTTGTTTCACCGGGAGCTGGATGCTCGAGTGAGAGCCATCACTCATCGGCTTAAACAAAGTGTAGTACAAGACAATTCAATTAACTGCAGCGGGAGTCAATAGCGCAGGGCCGGGAGTGAGGCACTTCCCGAGCCAGGGGAAATCATCCTGCTGCCTGGCGGCCACGGGCTGCCATCCTGGGGGGACAGGGATGCGGCAGAGAGAAGCCTCTCCCGGAGCATCCCCCATGGGGAAGAGGCAGCTCTGTCTGTGAGAAGAGCCTGGATTCTCCACAGCCACCTCTGCTCCAGGGACAAAGCACAGGAATGGGGAAGTGTTGCCAGCAGCTTGAGGGTGGCAATTCCACTCTTCTGCTCTGCTCTCATGAGATCTCACCTGGAGCATTGCATCCAGCCGTGGGTCCCTCAGAACAGGAAGGACACAGACCTGTTGGAGCAAGTCCAGAGAGGCCATGGAGATGCTCTGAGGGCTGGAGCCCCTCTGCTCTGGAGCCAGGCTGGGAGAGCTGGGGGTGCTCACCTGGACAAGAGAAGGCTCCAGGGAGAGCTCAGAGCCCCTGCCAGTGCCTAAAGGGCTCCAGGAGAGCTGGAGAGGGACTTTGGACAAGGGCTTGGAGTGCCAGGAGAAGGGGGAATGGCTTCCCACTGCCAGAAGGCAGGGATAGATGTTTTTGTTCCCCTTGCTTTGAGCACTCTCTGCCTCTCTTTACAGACCCCCTTTCTTATCAGACCCCCAGAAATACACAAAGATGCTCTGTTTCACATCTCCATCCTCTGCCCATCCTTGTATTCTCCTGTGTTCCCCTGAGCTTCCCTAACAATCCCCCTTCCAATGTACTTGTAATGCTATTCCCGTGTTTCCTGGGGTTTGCTTGTGTTTGACGAAAAGACCTCATCATTCCAGATTTGTCTTGCGTGAACTATCACAGGATTAGCGAACTGGAAATCTTTCCGAGTTTTCTTTCAGAAGCTTGTCCCTCGGGAGCATCGCTTTAGTAAGTGATTTTTCTGTTCTAGCCCAAGGATTGGATCCGCATCCGGTAGCCAAATTGAATTCATTCGGGCAAGGTTAAGAGCCATTTGATACAGTTTTAGATTAGGTGAAGGCAGCCATATATATTTCATATTCTGCACTAACTGCTGCACAGTTTCCAGGGATGGACCGACGTAGCACTTATTGACTGCTCCCCAGCGATCCTGCTGTTACAAATGGATGTTGCTAAACAGGGAGATGGATCCTAAATCTTTCCCTGCTGAAAGGTAATGGAAATAAAACAGAGCGACAGGCAAAGGGAATGGCTCAACACTTAATAAAAGGTTGGGGTGGCTGTCGGGGTGGCTGTGGGCAGCAGGGAGAGCTTCCCCCTCGGCTGAGGGGGGGCTGTTTGCATTCCTCCTGATGGCTTGAGCCCTTTCCTAGGCAGGATTGAGTGGAACCGTTAGAGAAAAGTATTGCTGCAGTCACCAGCGTGGTACGGAGCAGGGCTGCTGTGTTGCCACAGTAACAGAGAGGTCCTGGGATCCTTCCTGGGATCCTTCCTGGGATCCTTCCTGGGATCCTTCCTGGGGTCCGTTCTGGGATCCTTCCTGGGATCCTTCCTGCTTCCCTTCCCCGCTGGCAGGAGCTGAATTCAGTGACGTGGCCGTGTGCACCAATGAGGCTGAGTTGTGTCAGCCAAGGAGAGAGACACGGTTTGAATAGCAGGACAAATGGGTTTCTCTGTTTCCTGAAGGTGAGCCCATCCACGGTGGTAGTGATGCCTGAAATGCTCATGTGCCATCGCCATCTGCTCCCGCTGGAACGATCTCAACAGCGGCGTCCCCTGGGGCCGGAGCCCTTCTTCCATGTGCTTGGCCTGTGGCAGGAAAAAAGGGAAAAGAAATTGCTCTGAGGTCTCAGAGAGGCTGCTCAGGCTGTGAGATACTCATGGAGACACAGGGAGCTGGAGGATCCCATGGGTCCAGGTACAGCTGTGGAAAGCGGAAGGGAAATCTCTGTTGTCAGTGTGGATGAGCTCACAACCCTGTGCACAGCTTTTAGCACACGCCAGGTGAGAAAGGACTTTGGAAAAGAAGCAAGTTATATTTAGGATTACCAAAAGTCTCCCCTGAAGGATCCTAAGGACAGTCAAGGCCCATGAAATTCTGTTCTTACTCACAAATCTCACCAATACTCCAGAGCATCAGGCCCAGGATGTTTATTGCTTTTCCAAAGGGCCCAGCTCCTGAAGTCATGACATGAAATGAGGGGCTCAGCCTTCCTTGCCTTTTGACTGTTTGATCTTTACAGCAGCAGGGAAAATTTGGAAAACATAACCTTTACGTTCTGCAGAGCCAGGGAGCAAATAAAAAGGACATAGAAGTCATTTGCTATTTATTTCTATTTTTGAAAAATTTCATAGTTTCTTTTTTTTTCTTTTGAAAGCACCTCAGTCTCACACACTTTTTTAAAGTGCTTGGAATGTTTTTGGGGAGTGGAGATGTATAAATAATGACAGGGTTTGGGCCTTTTTGTGCATCTGGTGAGCTGTTCCTTTACCTGCTAGAAATGCGGCAAACAGGAACCAGAGAATGAAAAGCTGCCTAAAGACGTGACAGAGAAGAGCACAGATCCTCTTCTTCTAGAAATGTGTTTCCCAGGAGTGGATGGGACTGGTGGAAGTGAGAATGCTTGACCTGAACCCTTGTGTCACAGCGAGAGCTCTTCAAAGCAGGAGATAGCACAGAAGTGCTCTTCAGCTTCATGGCACAAGTGGCTCTAGAAATGCTGTTCGGTGTCAATTCTCACTCCATGCTGTCCAGAGGACATTTTCCAAGACTGTTCCGGGTGGTTTTGTTACACAGAGTCCCAGGAGTCACAACCTGTGACTGTGTGACGTCGGCATCGAGACGTCTCCGCTTCCCTCAGGGATGAGAGGGGCAGGAGGGCACAGTGGGAGGGCACAGGGCACTGCCATGAGAGGATGTGACATTTAAGCACCACTTTAGCTGTCTTTTCTCAGTAGAAGCCTTCCTCCACCTCCTCCTCCACCTCCTCCTCCTTTTCCTCTTCCTCCTTCTCCTCCTCCTCCTCCTCCACACATGTTCATCCCCCAAACTGTCCCTGTGAAATTCAGGGTCTCTTTGATGAGTCCTTGGGACTTGCATCTCCTTCCCTGTGCTAATCCATGGTGCCTCCTCCCATGGGGTTTTCCCATCTCATTTTCCTGGCCATAAAGCTGTTTCGCCCCATTCTCCCCATTTATTGACCCTCTTGTTCGAAATGGCCACAGGACTGGTGGGGAAAATGAGCATTTTTGTTCTTGTTTGAAGCAGGAAAAAGCAATTCCTCCAAAAAAAATTGCTCTGTGTCATTGCCTGTTTTTTTTTTTTCTTCATAAACCAATTCAAAACCAGCAGGTTTGGGGTTTTTTTGTTGTTGTTTGGGTAAGAAATGGGTGCAAGCCAGGTAAAAATGTTTTAGCTTGAGGGATTTTCCACCCTGAAAAGAAAAAAAAGAAAGCAGAGAAGGAAGTGTGGAGGAAACAAAGCTCAAATAACACCCAGCTGTGAATCCCACCGACCTGGGAATTAAACGCTGCTCCTTTTCCATCACTTCCTCGGAGAAGCCCAGCTCCTGTGAACAGTTTTGACAAACGTGTTTCTATTGTTTGATAGGAATCTTCTAGTCAGTACTAACTTACAACAGTGCGGGGCAGAATGGGGAGGGAAATGCACATTCATCTGTCCGGAGAGCAAAGGGCACATGTTAAGATTTACATGGATCCAGGCAGATCCAGGACCATGGATCCAGGCAGATCCAGGACCATGGATACAGACAGATCCAGGACCATGGATACAGACAGATCCAGGACCATGGATACAGACAGATCCAGGACTTTCTGGGCAGTGGCCGTAGGTCTTTGATTGTGGATGTTTGATGGCTGTGTATCCAGCAGTGTAAATGCAAGGGAGAGCGTTTCCCTGTTGGCATCTGCATGGAGAACAGCGATAAATTCAGGATGAAGGATCGCACTCATCACTGCGAGACCCTGAAGGGACGGCCGGGCACGGAGATGGAGAGTGATGGCTCACCAGGCACAGGAGCTGAGCTGGCAGGAGCCTTCCTTCCTCCTGGAGCCGACCTTGGCTCGGGAAAAAGAAAAGCACAACATTTTTGCTGCTCTTCAGAATTCATCCTTTTTTCCAGGGTCCCAATTTCACATCATTTGGAGGAGGAGGCAGGCTTTGGTGCTGACTCTGGATGTCTCCCTAGGCCAGCTTCAGAGGAGGCTGTGTCATCTCCAACCTTTCAAGGAAGCCACAAGGGCTTAATTAAAACCTAAACTCGCACACCGCTATTCAGATGAGACCGTCAGCTCCTCTGCTGACGGCAGCTCAAACTTGTCACTTTGCTCGTGCTGCACATCCGCGCTGGAAGGGAGGAAATTTCAGACGAGAGACAAGCCCAGGGCTGGCGTGGGCTGAGCCCCTCTGCCAGAATCCTCCGGCTGGCAGGAGCGGCTCGGGGTGCCAGCAGCACCCCTGTAAGGGCAGGGAGCAATCAATCACCAGGACTTCATTAAAAGATGCATCGAAGGCAGAGCTTGGCAGAGCTGGCGTGTGGAGGTGACACAGACCTGGCTCCAGTCGCTAGGACTTGAGGGAGAGGGGAAATCTGCATTTCCTAATCACATCGCTCTGGTCAGGAGTCACTTGTTTTCAGCTCCACTCTGGGCATTTGCATGCTTGGAAGGAAAAAATGTAATATTAACCATTGCCTCCCATCCCTGAGGAGTCAGCGGGGACATGAAAAGGAGCAGCTACAGAGAGAGATGGTTTGGGGGGGTGGGAGACGCAGAAGAGTGTGGATTCAGGGAGCAGCTTAAAAGCAGGGCGGAAAATCCAGCTCATCCATGTTTGTGGTTCCCAGTAAAAGCAGAAATCAGGCACTGAAAAGTGACATTTCTGTGAGAGGTGCTCATTCCTGTGTGTGGCTGTAGCATCTGTGCCTCGTGTCTGTGTGTGCTGATAGGGCTGTGCATGGAGGGACTGCACCTGCAGGACACACCTGTGTGACACAGGACAGGTGTGCACCCCAGGAACACAGGTAAGGTGTGTGTCTGCATCCAAACAGGCCAGAAGGGACCTTAGTGAGAATGAAGGGACCATGGAGAGACTGTAGAAACCATGGTGAGGTTGTAGGAACTGCAGTGAGGCTGAAGACACCACGGTGAGGTTGTAGAGACCACAGTGAGGTTGTAGTGACCTTGATGAGTCTGTAGAGACTGTGGTGAGGTTGTAGAGACCATGGTGAGGCTGAAGACTCCATGGTGAGGTATGCTTGGGTGCAGCTTGGGGCTGTTTCCTCTTGTCCTGTCCTTTCCCTGGGAGCAGAGTCTGATCTCCCCTGGCTGTCCCCTCCTGTCAGGAGTTGTACAGAGCCACAAGGTCCCCCCTGAGCCTCCTTTTCTCCAGCTGAGCCCTTTCCCAGCTCCCTCAGCTGCTCCTCATCAGATTTATGCTCCAGCCCATTCCCCAGCTCCCTTCCCTTCTCTGTTCATGTAGTCCTGCTGCTGCCTGGGCTCCTCAGGAGGTGCTGTAGGAGGTGGTTCCATCAAGAGGCCACCAGCCATTCCCACATCGCTCTGATTTCCAGCACACAGGGCCCTCGTGCCAAGTAAATCCCAGAAACACTTGCACGGTAGCTGTAGGAAAGTATTTTCTGCATTATTTGACGCTCAGATGTTGGAAAGCTGATTGGGCCTTGCTCAGGTGCTTCCTGAACAAGCATAAGAAGGGATATTAGATGAGATGTTGAGAAGAAAGTCTTCCCTGTGGGGGTGGGCAGGCCCTGGCACAGGTGCCCAGAGAAGCTGTGGCTGCCCCTGGATCCCTGGCAGTGTCCAAGGCCAGGCTGGACAGGGCTTGGAGCAGCCTGGGACAGTGGGAGGTGTCCCTGCCATGGATGGGGTGGCACTGGATGGTCTCTAAGGTCCCTTCCCATCCAAACCATTCTGGAATTCTGGGGTGTCCAGCCCCACATCCAGGTGAATGGGATGCTGTGGGGGCACCACACACCTCCAGCCCATCCTGCTGGCACTGATCTCTCTCCAAGGAGATCCCAGCTGCTCTCTGCACTCCATCTGCAGCCTCCAAACAGCCACTGCAGGAGAGAAAATAAAACACTGAGTTCAAGGTGGGGGGAGGGAAAAACTATTTTTTTTAAAAACAGCTCTTCTGGCATCCCATAAATTTCAATTTATTTGCTCTTTTCTTTTTATACAAGCGTGAAGGGAAGCAAAGCCCTGTGTGCAGAGCCTCCCCAGGGACCCTGTCAGTGTGGAGGGGGATGTTCAAGGCGAGATGCCTTCAGCCCTCAGCCACCTGTAGCGAGGGGAAGGGGCTTTGTGGAGTTTAATTTAATTTTTGCCCTCAGGTGTTTCTGTGGTGGGATCATTCACAGGTGATTTTTGCCCCAGGGAAAAGGAAGGTGCTGGAAGGGGAATGAGGGGCTGGAGAGAGTTGTGGGAAGGAACCTGAGGGTTCTGGTCAAGGGCAAGTTGGACATGAGTCCCCAGTGTGTCCTGGGGGTATCAGGCCAGGGAGGGAATTGTCCCACTCTGCTCTGCTCTGGGGAGGCCTCACCTCAGTGCTGGGGGCACTTCGGGTACCACAATATGAAATACACATTAAGCCATTGGAGAGCATCCAGAGGAGGCCACAAGGATGGGGAAGGGTCTGGAGGGCCATGTGAGGAGCAGCTGAGGGCACTGGGATTGTCCATCTGGAGCAGAGGAGATGAGGGCAGAGCTCACCTGGGGCTGCAGCTCCTCCCGAGGGCAGCTCTGATCTCTGCTCTGTGACAGTGACAGGACCCAGGGAATGGCTGGAGCTGTGCCAGGGCAGGTTTAGGTTGGATATCAGGAGAAGCTTTTCCCCCAGAGGGTGCTGGGCCCTGCCCAGGCTCCCCAAGGAATGGGCACAGCCCCGAGGCTGCCACAGCTCCAGGAGCATTTGGACAGCGCTGCCAGGGATGCCCAGGGTGGGATTGTTGGGTGTCTGTGCAGGGCAGGGGTTGGACTCTGTGATTTTTGGGGTGCCTCCAGCTTGGGAGGTTCTGTGATCTTGTGATGCTCTGTTTCTGAGGTGCCCAGCGGGTGGGGGCTCCTCGGCCCAGGTGCCAGCGATCAGCTCAGCAGGGCCCTGAGGGAGCTCCTCCAGCCATTGCCTTGGCTCTGCTGCTGGCGGTGGCTGTGTTGGGGCAGTGTCATGGTGAGGTGAGGACATGAGATGAGTCAGGGCTGTGGGGAGGAGACACAAGGGCCAGGAAGCCCAAGGTGCATGCGGTAGGTGACAGGTGCTGCTCTCCTGCCCCACTGCAGAGCACTCTGCACAAACAGCGAGTGTCCTCCCCCCAAAATCCCTGCAGGGAGGCTGTGCATGTGGGGTTTGCTCCCAAACCCCGCGGGCTCTGCAGCCCTGAGGAGTGGTGTGCTCTCAGTGGGTGTGTCTCAGCCCACAGGAAAACACCTCTTCAACCAAACATCTCTTTCCTGCCTTGTTGCTGAGGCAGTGGGGGTTTGGGTGATTTAGGATTTTATTTTGCTGCTTGGAGTAGCTGCTGTTTCTCCTGAGCTCCCAGCAGGATTTGCTTAGGAGTTTGCCATCCACAGCACCTGGATTTGATGTGCCTGTGGCTGCAGAGAGGTGGGACTGGGGTGCTCCCAGCACCAGGAGGATCCCAGGGTTTGCTGCAATCACCTCTGTAACCTCTCCAAAGCTCTTGCTGAGCAGTGCTGGAGCTGCTTGGGTCATGGGAAGTTTGAAAAGGTTGTTGCAGGTTCATGAGGGCACAGCTGAGAGCAGACCATGGGTGCTGCTTCCCATAGCTCAGCACCTCAGTGGCCACACAGCACAGGGTGAGGGGACAACCTGGTGGCTTTTCCCTCTGCCAAGTGGGAGCTGGCACGGACTGATTAGCACCCCATTTCTGACTGATTAGCACCCATTTTCTGACTGTTTAGCACTCCTTTTCTGACTGTGTAACATCCCTTTTCTGTTTAACACCCCATTTCTGGCTGTTTAACACCCCTTTTCTCACTGTTCAACACCCCTTTTCCAGCTGTTTAGCACCCTCTTTCTGGCTGCTTTACACCCCTTTTCTACCTGTTTAGCACCCCTTTTCTGGCTCTTTAACACCCCTCTTTCCCCCTCTTCGCACAGAACTTGTATCCACATCTTCATTTTCCCCGGACTAGGACATTCACAACTTGCGTGCGGTAGTACAGCAGTAATTACACTCTCCATCGCTTTCCCATCAAGAAATAAATGGAAGAAAACCACATCCCAAGGTAGCAGCAGTGACCTTCATTTCAGAAGGTTAGTCACAGTCAGCTGGGCTATAATCCAGCCCTAAATTTACCCAAGACCTTGCTGTTCCCTCGGGCTGCTCACGTGGAGATGGGGGCAGCTGCCAGTGCCTGGGAATCGCAGGTGCTCTGGGAGTTGTTTTCCAGAACAGAAGGTGTCTGTGAGGAGGGGCTGGGGGTGGATTTTGGGGACACTCTGCAGCAGGCAGCACCTGATGTGTGCTTTGCTCTGTTGGTGGCTTTGAGAGCAGGAAGGTGCTGGGGTCCCCCTGAGGTCAGACATTCAAAGTTCACTAATCCCATTCTCTTCCACGGCCTGGCAGGGTTGTGACGGTGCCTGTGTCTCCCTGGAATGCCACCTTTGCCTACTGATGATAGATAAACTTCTTTCCAAAGACTTTCCCTAGGGTGTGGGGCCTGCTGTGACTTTAAAAGAACACAGGCTCCCTTCATTTCATCCTACATAGCACTGAGTGATCAAACTCCCCCGTCGGGGCTGGCAGTGCTGGGAGAAACCTTGGAAAAGGTCAGCATGTCTGTCCCATTCCCTCCAGCCTCTCGGATGCTGCATCGAGTCCTCACCAGCCTGCTGCTGGCTGCAGAGGTGGGAATATTGCAGTCCCTCAGCCCATGGAATGCCAGGGAATGTGGGCACCACTTCGTTTCCCACCCTGCCACCCAGACCATTTAAAGCTTGCTGAGGAAATACCTATTTTAAGGCCTTCAGGGTGCCACTGTGTTGTGTCCTGCAGTCCAGGGAAAGCCTTCCCTGCTCTGCTCTGGTGCTGTGATGGAGGCTGGTCCAGCATTTCTGGATGTTCCTCAGGGAAACCACCAGGCCTCTTGTTACAGAGGAGCTCTGTTTCCTCTTTCCAAAACTGTTCTGTGTTGTGCTACCCAAGAGGGTGGTTTTGGGGTCTGTGTGGAGTGGCCAGCTGTCCTCTGTGCCCAATCCCACTTCCTTTGGCTGGGGAAGGGGAGAGATGTTCCTGCCATTCCCTGGGAGGATGATTATGGAACTTTGAGGTGAAAGACACTGTCTTGATCTGCTGTAAATCCATCTGCATCCCTGGACCTCAGCTGCCCTAACACAAGGTGCAGGGCAAGAACTGGACCCCGGTATCTCTATTATCCCTTTAGACTTGCTCTGTGCCTCTCACTTGCTGTCTTTGAAAGAGGACGGGGGGAAATAGATGGCCATGAGAATTGTGTTCAGCTATTTCATTTAAGTCATAATCATTTCTAATCTCAGCGTGCAGGGACTGCATCACACGGCCCAATCAGTCACTGAGATTGTCCTGCAGTTGCAGTTTAGCCAGAAGTAAAAAGCCATCCAGAGGCAGAAATACGGGAAATGAGCATCTCTGGGGCTCTGCAACTTTTTAATGATAGGACAGCCCTGGTGCCTGAGCACTGCTTATCCAAACCAGGCCTGTGGATCAGAGATGCCTCCCTGGGATGGGAATGGAAGAAGGAACAACTGGACTGTGGAGTAATGACTTGCTCCAATGGTAGATGGAGGAGGTGGGCAGCCTTCTGTCCTCACTGCAGGCAGGGCTGGCTGGGCCATTCCCTGGGGGATACCCACGGAATCCCAGAATGGTTTGGGTTGGAAGGGAACTTGGAGAATATCCCATTCCACCTCCTGCCGTGGGCAGGGACACCTTCCACCAGACCAAGCCCTGTTCAGCCTGGCCTTGGACACTTCCAGGGATGAGGAGGAGTTTCCTCAAATGGCAAGTCCCAAACAAGGGTATTTCAAGTGGTCAGGGTGGCAGAGGGTGACCAGAACTCTGCTCATCCCTTCCTGAGGGAGCCCTGTGGCAGCATGGCTGGATCCACCCCTCAGCATATGGGGCAGCAGAGCTTCCACTGTGCCATTGAGTCTCTGTGTTTGTCAGGCTTTGACACGGATTGCTGTCCCTTTTCCCAGGCCAGGAGGGCAGCGTGCCCTTGGAGATGGGATTTGCCTGCCCAAAGAGCGTTCTGGCAGTGTTGTGAGTGCCCTCACACACTGCAGGACTCTCCTCTGGGAAGTCCCTGAGCAGGCAGAAGGGAAGGACACTATTAGGGAAGCTGGAATCCCTCCAGCATCTGTGATCCTCTCATGTTTGTTCCCTGTGTGTTTGCCAAAAGCACCCTTATTTATTTCATCAGCTAAATGCTGCAAACCAGATGCCTGAGTTCCATCAAGGCATTTAATGATGATGATCATTGCTTCCCCTAATGCAGTGTCTTCTAGCGAGGACGATGCCACAGCAGTGCACAGCTGTTGACCAATGGGGGCCTGTCTGTTTTCTCCAGTGTTTTATGGTACTTATCTATTTTTTCTGCTAGGCTTCCTTTTTTTCCCTTTTTTTCCTTTTTTTTCTGTTTTTTTTTGCTGAGTTGCAGGAAGTTCTGAGGTGGAACGTGGCAGCTGTTTAATGGTGCAGGAGCCTGGCGAGGCAGATGAGCTCAGGGAGCGAGGAGAGCCTCCCGCCCCTGTGTAGTGCTGCAGAAAGTCTCCTGTGCGACAGAAACGCAGTCCCTGCATCCTCCCAGAAGCAGGAAAAGGATGTGGCTGCTCTTTCCCAGCTAAGCTGGGAGTAAATAACACAGATGAGTAAATAACACAGACCAGGCTGCATGAGGAGGCTTTGGCAGTGCCAGAAGGGAAGACTGAGCCTAAGAGGTTTGTTTCTGGTGCAGAGCTGTGTTTTTCCTTGGCTGGATGCACCGAGATGAGCTTGAGAGGACACGAGATAGGGCACAGATGCTGAGAAAGGCACACGTTGGGCGTGCTGGGATAACTTGGCACAGGAAAGCTGCTCAGACCCTGCGTTTCCCAGGTGTGTGCTTGACTGTTCTGCTGAACTGCTCCGGTGATCAGGAACAAGGACTGAGAACCTGCCGGGGACAGGTCAGAATGCTCCATTTTGTCTGGAGGTTCAGGGGGAAGGTGGGAGCAGGATCGTGTCCCTGCATCCCAAGGGGTGTCAGGATGGACGTGCCACAGCTGCTGCCGGCACAGGCAGAGGCACCTCCCAAAAGCTGCAGGGAGACCTTGAGGCTGCTGCCATCCTATAGGAACCATACGTGGCTGTTCCATCCAACCGCGGTGTCGCATTCCTGCTGGGAAGTGCTGTGTAACTTCTGGAGGTGTGTTAAGATCTCTTAAGAGACAATTAAGAATTTCAGTGTTGCTTTGATATTTGTTGAACAAAACATTGACACAACACACCAGGCTATTCGGATTTGTTTTAACTTGCAGTTTAGGCTTCAAAAAAAAAAAAAAAGTGTATGAAATGAATTAGCAAATTATTTTGATTGCTTTGTTCATTTTTCCAGCGAGAAAGTTACCCACCTGGAAAATACTGACTGGCTGCAGGCAGGAGCAGAATTTATTACCTGAGATAAATGGATCTGGGATAAAAGTCCTCTTTATTTTTTCATTTTAGCTGCAAAGGATGATATGCTTCTGTTCTGCTCTTTGTGCCTGAGATCAAATATGAAGGAACTTTGCATAGGTGTGCCAATGCCTTTCAAGGGAAAGTTTCTCCCCCCACCCCAACCTTTTCCTCCCGGAAGCAGCACCTTGGACTTGAGATGAGAGCAGTGTTTGACGTCCCTTTCCCAGCTCTGCGACTGTGAATCCCAGAGCTGGCACTCATTCTGTGTTCCATCCCATGTGCACTGTCTCTGATCTCTCTACCTTGGCCTTGTTTTATTCCCTTTTTTTCTTCCTTTCTTTGCCCGTTTCTTCGGCAGAGAAGGCTTTGTGGGAGAAGCCTCGTTTCGTTTGCCAGCCGGTCCCGAGGGGCGGCGGGCGGATCTCACATGCAGGGTGTCAGCTGCATTAAATGAACACGCTCAGATCACTGTAAATCCCTATTTACACATAATAAACACGAGGATATAAAACATAGAGGAAATAATACATTATTGATTACAGCAGTGGCATGTAATGTCCTTTGAAAGGCGGGCAGTGCGTGCCCATCCGTCAGCGCTGCGAGAACAGATCCTCCTGCTCCTTGGGAATTCAGGGCAGGTCAGCTGTGTGTGCCTGCCTCCCTGGGCACAGAGGATGGGCAGCAATGGGAAAAGGAGGATTAGAGCTGTGTGCAGAGAGAACAGCGAAGAGGGATATTGGCCTGCGAGGAAGAGGTTTCTACAGTGAGGGTGGGGAGGCCCTGGCACAGAGGAACTGTGGCTGCCCCTGGATCCCTGGAAGTGCCCAAGGCCAGGCTGGACAGGGCTTGGAGCACCCTGGGACAGTGGAAGGTGTCCCTGCCCATGGCATGGGTGGCACTGGATGGGCTTTAAGGTTTCTTCCAACCCAAACTATGCTATGATATTTTTCTGGCCTGCAGCCATGTCTGTTGGACATGTTGGAATTTTCCTTTAGGCAAGAAGGTGCTTGAAAAAAGCTTTCCTACAAGTACAGCCAGACCATGCAAATCTCTTTGTCTTTCCCTCTCAGAGCAGACAATATCTCCCATAAGGAGAGGTTTATATTCAGGATAGCCAGGTCACATCTATATGTGAGCAGAATGAAAGCTTGGGACAGCACCTGGGGGGAACAGAGTCAGCTATTTTTTGGGATTGGGAAGCATGGCTCACAAGCCTTGACACCATTCTTATGGCTAGGAGTAGGATGTACTCCAAAACAAAAAGTGCGGTATTTTTTTCTCTGTGTGTATGACTTTTTGTTAGGTTTTGTGTTTATTTTTTTTAAAAATGGTGGTCTGACATGCTCACCACCTGAGGTGCCCTATTGGCATCACTGCCCCGGCAGTGGTGTTGCAGCGATGAAGAGCAATGTTTTGATGGTTGCTGAAATTGTAGGTGATGATTCCCTCTTTCTCAACAGCAGGCACCATCCCTCATCTCCCATGCGATTCATGAAATTCATTCCCTTGTTTTATCTCTGGCAGAGGTTGCAGGCGGGTGAGGTCGGTGAGGCTTGACAGGCAGTTGGAATAGGTTTTGTTGGGTTTAAATGAGTTGAGAGTTCAAAGCCGGGCAGGTAATGGAGCGGTTCTGCTCCCCTTGTTCACTTTGAGGGGGTTGCAGACCTTGCTGCTGCTCACAGCGCTGGTTCAGAGGCAGCTGCTCTGGTCAGGAGAGTCCTGAGGAACAGCCATGCTAAAGGGTAGTGCAGGACAAGGGGAAGGGGGCAGGGATAGATGGGATATTGGGAAGAAATCCTTCCCTGTGAGGGTGGAGAGGCCCTGGCACAGGTGCCCAGAGAAGCTGTGGCTGCCCCATCCCTGGAAGTGTTCCAGGCCAGGTTGGACAGGGCTTGGAGCACCCTGGAATAGTGGAATGTCTCCCTGAGGATGGAATGAGATGATCTTTAAGGTCCCTTCCAACCCATCCTTGCCAGAGTTCTAACAGAAGGAGTACCTTCAGGAAAGGTGGATAACTTGACTTGGCACCTGGGGAAAACTCCTTGCTCTGGGAGCCGCCCCGACCTCGGATCTGAGCTGTTTGCTCACTCATGTGAGCTCTGCAGTGAAAACATATTAAAGTTCCCTTTTCCTGCAGCTTTTTTCCTCCAGGTATTTAATCTTAGTTTACAGATGAAATGTGCAGTGGAGAAAAAGATGCTAATCACACAGTTGCTGCACTCTGCTCCAGCCACTGAAAAATTTATTACCATCTGTCCTGGATTGGACAGGGCTGGAGCATCACCCCGTTAACAGATTTGGAGCGGCAGCAGAGAGACCCAACATCACTGCAGGGCACGGCCCCGAGCCCCTGGGGCCGCACAGAGGTTGATGCAGGAGAGCTGCACTTCCTAATCTGCTCTCGGCTCAGCTCAGAGGCAAGAAAAGCCCAGGCTGGGCTGGGCTGGAAGCTTCTAGCACTTGGCTGTGAGTGTCACCAGCAGCTTCCTGGTGTTTCACGGTCAGAGGTGGTTTTTATCAACCATTTGTCAATGCTCTCAGCACCTGGTGGGGCTCTTGGGGGGTCCTGTGCGGAGCCAGGAGTTCAACTCGACCCCTGTGGGTCCCTTCCAACTCAAGATATTCTATGATTCAACTACTCAGCTCTTCCCACTTCTTTTAGCCAGCTGTTGAGATGTCATTATTTCGGTCTCCCGGATACATCATTATGTACATCCCTAATCGGTCCCTTCCCTGGCTGTAACAGGGCACGTGGCTTTGTATGATCAAGTTCTGCCAGGCTTTTATAAACCCAGAGCAGAAGGCGAGGTCAGAAATCAGACCAGAAATGGGATTTCTCCGGTTCCCAAAGAAAGGTGTTTGGCTGTACAGCTTTCTGAGCATCTTGTAATATCAAACTGTCTTGGAAGCAAAGTGGTTTGATTTTTGGCCTGTCTCTGCCCTCAGTGGATTATTGGACTTACAGTTCAGAAAGACTCAAACTGCAGCTCCTGTGATGCATCTTAAATATACGATTTTCACTTGGCTTTTTGCAAGACCAATGTTTCCTCCTGGCTGCTCCTCCTGCGACTGTATTTCCCCTCCAGCACCGGCAAGCCCAGCAGAATCTTGGAGCAGACAACCATTCCATAAAGTCCCTCTCCTGTGGCTGTGTTTGCTTATGTCTCTCCTGCCTTTTTTTTAACTAACTTGGACTATTTTCATAAAACCTCCCACCTTGAAGAACCCAAAACTGCTGAGCAAGGAAATAATCGTCAGTGGTGCAAGGAGTGCTTGTATCTCTCCTGCAGCAATTAGCAAACCTTAATGCAGGCTTGGCTCTCTTTCCAATTAAACTCTGGCAAGCTGGAATGCATGATGTGCTAATGAAACAGGGAGTTTTGGAGCTCCTCTGCTGGCTGTTTGGAGGATATGGGAGCTTTAGGCTGTCTGGCTGAAACTAAGCCATTGAAAGTAATGGGCTGGACAATCTCACCCCATTACTTTTAATGGGATTGAGAGAGTGCACGCGGGAGCAGCGCTGGGGAAGCAGGGGAGCTGTTTCCACAGATCATCCAAGTTATGGCCAATGCTGGGAAAATGCCCCCATGGCAGCGGGAGCTGTGCAGTGACTTACAGGGTTTGGCAGGGGGGGAGCAGGGAAGGTTCATAAAGGCACCAGTGCCACGAGTCAGCCCTGAGTGGGGTCAGGGCACATCACAAGGAGGGGAACCGCTGGAAGGGGGTGATCCCTGCTGCTGGATAGAGGAGATCCCTGCTCCTGGTGATTTGCCCCAAGCAGGCCCAGAGACACTTCAGAGACAAAGTCAGAGCAGTGGGGATTTGCTTTATTCACACTCTGGGTGTGGGGATTCACTCCTCCAAAAACACATACCCCGGCACTTCCAACACACCATGTTATGGGTGACATTCATGAATATTCATCACCTTTCCCTGGATGGGAGTGGTTATACAAATAATTTCTCAGAAATCATTAATATCATTAGCAGTGTGCCACGCATGTGCTGTGTGTCCTGGTGGTCTTTGGGGTCTGCTCATGATGAAGATCTGTAGTCTTCATCACAGTGCACTTTTCACCTTTCTCTCTGGAGCATGTGCAGTCCTTGGTGGGTGATTCAGGGTTTCTGTGCTGCCTCAAACAGATTCTTGTCCCTCTTATATTGACAAGATTAAGGGAATCCTGTTTTCCTAGGTTTTAGAATTCACATATTCTGTCTCTCAATAGTTAACTTGAGTTACCTATTGACTACCCTTTCTCACTGGATAGGAGAGATCCTGCTGCTGGATGGTAGAGATCTGTGGTCCTGGATGGGGGAGATCCATGGTCCTGGGTGGGGGAGATCTCTGCTGCTAGATGGGGGAGATTCCCACAGCGAGTGCATGCTTTGGTGCTTCCCTCACACCCATCTTCCCTGGTTTACCTTCCTACCCCTCATCTGTGCTATTTGCACCTGCAGAGGTGGAGGGAGGCTTTAATGTGGTGTGAAATGCAATGATTTTAGCTGAGGCTGCTGAGCATGGCTAGCAAAGCGTTTGCAGTGTGAAGATCCAGCCAGTGGGGCCAGCTGCAGAAATCAGGAGTTTTCAGGTCAATCAGGAAACTGAAAATGCTCAAAAAGGGCAGAGGGATGAGACAGGAATATCCCAGGGGTAAAGATTCAGGCTGAATGCTGCAGCCTGAAGCTGTCGTGGGTGCTCAGTGTCTTTGGTGGCCTCTCTGGAGCCAGGCAGGGTGAGCAGTGCCGGCTGCAGCCAAAGCCTGAGGCTGTTGCTGTGGATGCCTGCATGGCCTGGGCGGTGGTTTGTTCCTCGTGGTGGGACCGAATCTGCTCCCACTGGGGCGTGGAAGGAGCACGGTCTGGACAGGGCAGCAATCAGCCTCCCACAGCCTGAGATTTGCCCGCTCACTTTCCTTTCTCCTCCTGCTGTGCGTGGCCGAAGCCCTCCCGGCCAGAGCACTTAAACCTCAATGCTTCAATCAAAGCAGAAAGGGACGGAAATGTGGTGATGAGATAATCCCTTAAATCTTAGGGCTTTCTCCCCTCCTTGTAATTGGTGCCTTGTTCCCTGGTGGAGGGTTGGGACCTGTTCTTGCTGCCCCTTCCATTCAGCACCGAAAACTCTTCCAGGCACTGCAGCAAATGCACCTCCAACTGGGATTAACTGGGAATTGCTGCTCCCTTGGCCAGTTTACTCATCTGTGATGGTTTGGTGACACCACCACGAGGCTCCCCAAGCTGTTTAGGTACCTCAGCTCCCATTCAAATTCCTGGCAGGTAATTCAAGTCTGGATATCTGAGGAAGGAATGGGGATTAACCTGTGCTGTGCACCTGCCCTAAAATGACACATTCACGTCACTGGTCTCCTTCATCTTGGAGAGGAGACAGCATAGCATGGACTGGTCACAGCAGGTCTCCTGCCCCTTCCAACCTCACAGGCAGGTAGGCAGCTAAAAGAGACGGCTGAGAGTTGCCAAGGAGAGGAAAAATGAAAGGGAAGCTGAAGATCAGAAATATTTTTAAAATGCCTCAGATACGGAAGAATCGCAGCCGTGCTGTGAGGTAACCAGCAAATAGAATTTAATTATATGATACACGGGAGTAATGGAGCTTGTGAGGCTGGAGTGTGATTTCCCAGTAATAGGAGGACAGCAGGGATCCCTGCTCGGACTGCCGTGTGTTCAGGGAGAGTGGGACAGTGCTGCCGTGCCTGCCCTGCCTTCAGAGGGGAGGGAACGGCCACAGCTCCTCCACCTTGGAGCAGCTGGGTGCTTCCAGGGGCGTCCAGGATCTGGAGCCCTTGGAGCAGCCAGGCACTTCCAGGGGGACATGTAGGAGCTGGAGCCTTTGGAGCAGCCAGGTGCTTCCAGTGGCATCCAGGACCTGCAGCCTTTGGAGCAGCCGGGCACTTCCAGGGACATGTAGGAGCTGGAGCCCTGGGAGCAGTCAGGCATTTCCAGGGACATCCAGGAGCTGGAGCCCTTGGAGCAGCCAGGCACTTCCAGGGGCATCCAGGAGCTGGAGCCCCTGGAGCAGCAGGCAGTGAGGTTCTGAGGATCTGGGGCACAGGCGCTTGAAGGCAGCGGCTGAGGTTGGGCAGAGGAAAGCTGTGATCCCAGCATGTCCCTGAGGACAGAAGTGGTTTGTGCTTCCCTGTGCTGCTGTCCATCTTCCCAGACTTGTAAAAAGGATGGCTTAGCCAGAAGCGCGTCCAGGGTGGGAGGTGTGAGGAGCCGTTGTTGATCCAGAGCACGGCTGTAGATGTGACCTTTACGGTGCTGTGGGTTTATTTTTATTATTTTTCTCTCCAGCTTATCCACAATCTGTCAGAGCAGCGTGGGGACTTCCAGGGTTTATTGCAAAGTGTTTCCATTGCCATGTTCTCCTTCCAGTTGAGCCTGGTTTTTCACCTTTAGGGGGGTTTGTTTGTTTGTTTGTTTGTTTGTTTGTTTGTTTGTTTGTTTGTTTTTCACAAGGTGCTCTGGGTAGAGTGTGAGAGAGGGACACTCCTGCTTTGTGTGGAGCTCTAGACCTGCATGTAAATGTGGCTCTCTGTGTGCTAGGGGAGCACAAAAATTGTTATTTACTCCACCGTGAGATGTTCCCACCAGGCTATGGGATAATGTCGTGCTGTGTGTGTGGCTGATGTCACTTGGATTGGGGTGGGACATGCAGGGGTCCTTCAGGAGGAGCGAGGAACAGTGCAGGGGCTTTCAGTGAAAGGGGAAGCAGCCCCAGTGAAATCAGGCCTTTAGAGAAAACATTGTGTTCTTAAAGAATCAAAATACATGGATTTTGTGTCTTTCTCCCTGTCAATTTTGCTCTGAGCTGGTTTTAGACCATCTCAGTCTCACAATCTCTGCTGTGAAAGCCCTCCTGGGTTTGTAGAAGCACATCCTGGAGGTGGAAGGCTCAACACAGCTTTAGAGCAGCTCAATTCATTTTCCAAACACCCCTCCCCTTGCAGCCCCCCCAGTTCACACAGACCCCATGTGCTGTAGGCTCTGGAGCTTTTCCAGGCTCTGGGCCATGTCCTCATCGAGGCATTTCATTTCCCTGGAGAGCTTTTGTCAGAGCTTTTGGAAGAGGTGCTACAGAAAGGTGGGATGGGTTTCAAGCATGTCCTCTAGCCTTTCCTCTCCAGGAGGGTGGGGTCACTTTTCTGCTGTCTGGAGGTGAATCTGCAGCCCCTGGGTTTGCTGGGGTGGACGAAGGTGAGTGGAGATGGCACTGGTGCCACCACAACCCTTGCCAAGCAAGTCTCCGAGTCATTGAAGGTCCAGGGCTGAGCTGCCAAGCAGAGCATGGGGGGAAGTGACAGCCCAGGGCCATCCCAGCCCCTGGCTCGAGCAGAGGAATTCCTGGAGGAGGTGGAGCAGTCGGACAGGGTGAGGGACGCTGCCTGTTCCCCTCTCCTGCCCACGCTGGTGTCCCGGGGGCACGAGGAGCTCCATGGAGCACATGGGCCTGTGTGGTGCAGTGCAGCCACTGCAGCGAGGCCAAGGCAGATGTGCCCAACACCTGCCATCCTGCCGTGTCCCTGCCTGTCCTGCTGTGTCCGTGCCTGTCCTGCCATGTCCCTGCCTGTCCTGCCATGTCCCTGACTGCCCTGCTGTGCCCCTGCCTGCCCTGCCACCTGCCCAAAATCAGCAACTCCTGTCAGTTCAGATCTCCTTCTGGTGGGAAAATGTCGATGGTGACATGTCCTGGTTCCAGGGGCTGACCTGGGGACACACCAGGAGCGGCTGGGGAATGCATGGGCAGGTGCTTGCCTTTCACTTCCCTTTCCCTGGAAGGCTGGTTCCAGACCTTCCTGCAGCAGCTCACGGCATTGGAACAGAGCATTGGAAGGCTTGGCTGGCACAGCAGGTACCATGGGCTGTGGTGAAGCAGATTCATTCCCTGGGAAGCCCTGGAAATGCAGGTCAGAGCCACCAGCGGGGAATTGGTCAAACAGCACAGGAATCTCAGAGGGAGGATCAGAGCTCCAGGGCCACAGCAAGGCCAGGAGCATCCGAGGGGCTGAGCCAGGACCCAGGGAGAGCAGCTCTTGAAAAATACTCTAAAACTCGTGTGAACTGCGGAGAAATGCTGGAGCTACACCTGCACCCTGCGAGATTGTGAAAGGAAACACCAACCCCACAGGGGTGGAGCATTCAGAAGAGGATGTGCAGGGAGCAAGTGCAGCCCAAAGTCACACAGGACTGTTTCTTGGATTTGGGGTCATGGGCAGCCCCACCAGCCTCACCCAATGCCTGGGTGTGTTTTTTGCCAGATGATGTGAAGTTCTGTGTGTGGGGTGTACCTGACCCAGCCCTCAGCAGCGCAAACAGGAGTGGGTTTGACACTCAGTAGTGGAGGAAACATTGTTTATACATAAACTTTTATTTGCTTTTCTTTCAAATAAAACCCTGTGCGGAAGTTAAGACTTCTACAGTAAGAAATACAGGAAAAATATGTTTTCCTGCACAGTTAAGCTGTGGAACTTGCTGCCTAAAGGCCTTAGCAAAGCATTTTGGACAATCTGACCCATGTAAACACGTGCCTGTGCACACAAAGGTGTGAAAGCTGTTTGAGTGGGAAGGTTCAAGTACCAACAGCCACCTTACTCTGGGGTGAATTGTTTTTCCTTCTGCAGCTCCATCAGATTTCTTAACTTCAGAAAAAAAAAAGAAAGTGTCCAAAGAATGACTGGATTTGAGGTTTGTGAAGATTTTTCTTCAGTTGTCGGATGCTCCCCAAATTGGACATGTTTGTGAGAGGTTCAGAAAAAGTGCATCAGCCATGAAGGGCTGGGGAGGAGAGTGGGGAATACAGACGGATTCAGTTCTGAACTTTAGGGACCAAAGGCTCTGTGTTGCCACTAGAGAAAAAAACCTCTTCAAAACACTCCAGTGCTGAGTTACAACTTGGAGGTGCCTCTTTTCCCTTCGTTAGCCAGGGAACACAGGGATATCATTCTCTTTGCTCAACAGCACGAATCCCTCTTCTTTCTTTCCCCTTCTACCAGTTGTGTTTCCTGCTAAGAAACAACTTTTAATTGTCTGGTACCAGGGCAGAGCTTGTTCCTGGGAAGAGCTGCCTCCTGTGTGTTTCTCTGCTCTTCCTCTTGAAGCTCCCAGTGCTGATGCCTTTCAAGGAGAGCTGAATTCTGGTGTTCTCCAGTATTCAAGGCATGTGCCTGTCCAGAGCTGTTTGTCCCAGAGAATCTCCTCCTAGGTCATGGACACTCTGGTTTTCTCCTGGGTTGAAAGAGGCACAGTGAAAATAAGAACACGCAAGTTTTTCTGTCTTTTTCCATTATGGTTTTTAACCTGAAAGAATATTTGGTAGAAGTTTCAAGGATCCTTCTCCCTTCAGCACTAGAAATTCCCAGTAGGGACAGCAGCTCTGGCACTGGTTTGTGCTGCTGATGATCCCAAATGCAGGTAGGTGCCTCTCCGGTGGTGTTTGAGGCAAATTTAGGTCTCTACAGAGGTTCTTCACAGGGCTTCAGTTTTGGGGAGTTCATCGTACAAAGTTGAGCTGTCCTCTCCAAGGTGGACTTCGCCCAGTGCAGTGGCAGGAGAGGAGACTGGAATGACAAATTCTTCAACCAGAGCTGGTTCCTGAATGTGGACAGTTTCCACAGGCCCTGCTGGATGTCCTTCTCTCTTTCCAGGTCTGTGGGCCGTGGGAGAATAGCCAGTTGTGTTTTCCATCTCAGAGCAATGAGCTGGCAAACATCTCTGCTCCATCTGTTTTCCTTCATTGATGGAATCTTTAAAGTCAGATTGTGGTCCCACAGGGACACACTCAACTAATCCTCTGCTTTTAAGATTTTATTTGTGCAATAAATGGATGACAAGGTGGTTTGCGAGTACATAATACAATAAATGGGTTTATAAATGCAACTTTTTTGCAGAGCACTGTAGAATAAAATACAATACCACTCCGGCATTTAACACTGATCTCTGCTTCATTCATATTTCAAACAGTAATGTGCCCATTTTCTCATCTGGGAAGCCTCTTAGGTTTTTTAATACATTTTTATAAATTAACCAGGCACAGATTTAATAATAACATGCATTTGTATGGCTTTCTTCATCTCCGAGGATCTTGGATTGCTCTGCAGACTTAACAGTGTAATATAGAAATTCCGTGCCAAAGGATCCGTGTGCTCTCTGCCGAATTGCAGCAGAGTTTGGATGGCTCAGGAATGCTCGTGGATGCAAACAACATCAAGGGAGGAACATCAGCACTCAGGGCAGCAGAACTTGGGGGGAAAGGTGCTCCATGGGTGCCCAGGGCAGAGTCCTCTGAAGAAGAGGTCACAGGGATATTTAGGATGGCTCTGAGCTGGAAATCAGGATGCTGAAGAACAAAGAAAATGCTCCTTCATGTGTTTTTTCTAACTTTTGGGATGCAGCATCCCTAGACACAGGGAAGCCAAGAGTGTGGAAAACCTCAGGAGATCAGGTTTTTCTGTCCATATTGCTGCTTTCTCAAGGCATCCATATCCAGCAGGCAACTATCCACCAGGACAGGAAACCTCTCAGCAGGAGGATGAGGGCTCTCCCTCAAAGTGTGTCATAACCAAAATGTCTTAGATTTGGTGCTGTAGGATCTTCTCCTATCACCTTGCTGGCCAACTTAGGAAGCTGTTAAGCTTCTTTCCTTGGAGAATTCCCAGCTCTTTGAAGAGCTCCCAGCCAAGTTCTTTGTTTCTGGGATCCCCATGTGAGATAAGGCTTTTCCAACCCTCTGCCTTTCCCAGATCCCATATTTTGGTGATGCTGACAGTAGGATATCTGCCATGGAGGTTGCCCATTCCCCATCCTGGAAAGAAAAACTGTGGAATTAAACTCATGGATATAACATGCAATCACAAAAAATATTTACAGGTAGCAAATTGCCATCACTGTAGAAGGAAAACATGAGAAAATGGAAACGTGATATTTATGTTAATACAAAGTTTTAAAAATTTAATTTAAGAGACCAGCTGTTTCTGCTTCTCTTATAAGAGCTTAATTGGTATATAATAGCATAGTTAATTAAATACAAATCAATAGTTTAAACCAGCTAATTGATATTTAATATGTATGGGAAAATATAACTTAGTTGTAATATCATTAGTTCAATATTAAATAAGCAATGGAATTGCAATTATGCCTTTACAACGATTATAAAGTTTATCGTTCTTTAATAAACTTGCAATTAGACAGGGTGAGCTGAAAAATTATTAAACAGGTATTATTGGCCTATTAAACATTTATTACCATTCCTGGTGGGATACAGCTACACAATAGTACACATTATGATTATGTTAATAAACCCTTATTACAGCTTTGCAGCTTTAGCCTTTAGTGCACCGGTGATCGGATATTTTGTTTGCTTCCTGACTGGTGAGTGGAGAAATTGCCTTGACATTGAGTAAAGAAATCCCAAACATTGAAAGAACTGAGGAAAAAGTCAGAGGAATCTGTAGTTTGCGCCAGAACTGAGAGGTCTTCCTTCCTGAACATCTTTCCCCTTTATTTCCCAGGCTGAGGATCTCTTACTCAAAGACTCCAGGGTATTGTTTCTTTTAATTGGTTTTTGCATCATTGTCACTGGCAATTTGTGTTTTGAACTTGCTCTGCTTTGCCCAGTGGGTGGTTCTTCTGCCACTTTGGGGATGAATTAATGCAGGTGCTTCTGAGAGGGTCAAAGCCATGGTTCTGCTGCATGTTTTCCAGCCTGGATTCTTAAGCTCCCACTTGGTCACAGTGCGTGGGATGATAAACTTCAGCTACTGAGAAATTCAATTGTCATCTCAAGGAAATGGATGGGATTGATTTGGGGGAGAGAGGGACAGGCAAGGGTTAAAATATTCTGGTTTCAGTGTGTCTCAGCAGCCCCCCTAAAGCCAAGACATTTAAAATGCTGGGCATCTGCTTAACTATTTTAGCTTTAGGTAGCCACTAAAAGCCAAAATGGTGAGACATCCTTAGGCAGCAGAGTCATCTTGAAGTATTTTACCTTTTAAAGGAGCTCTCAAGTATTTAAAGGTGCCTTTAGCTATAAAGATTTTTGCATGTTCTCACAAATTTATGGTATGAATTATTATAATGCAGTGCTTTTGTGCAGCTCCTTTCATCATGGGATATCAAAGTGGTTTATAAGTGTTAATTATAGCACCCCTGGGGGAGGCAAACGGGAGACAGGCACCCACACCAGCCTGCTGCGCCAGGCTCCAGAGGGGCAGAACCAGATTCCATCGGGATCCAGCTCAGCCTGGGCATCCCTCCCTCCTCTGGGGACTCAGCTGGGCCTGGGACATGTTGGGCACAGCCACAGCCTTGGGCTGGAGCCCCTGCCCAGGACTCCTTTTTGGGAGCTTTTTTGCTCACTGCAGGGGGAAGGTGAGAGCTGCACACCTGAGTGGGGGAGTTCTTGTCCCAAGACACTGCGGCTCCTGCTGCCCCCAGCCCTGCCCCAGCTCGGGGTGCTCTGGGGCCCCAACATCAGATGGACCTGGAGCTGCTGGAGAGAGTCCAGAGAGGCCATGGAGATGGTCCAGGGCTGGAGCCCCTCTGCTCTGGAGCCAGGCTGGGAGAGCTGGGGGTGCTCACCTGGAGAGGAGAAGGCTCCAGGGAGAGCTCAGAGCCCCTGCCAGTGCCTAAAGGGCTCCAGGAGAGCTGGAGAGGGACTGGGGACAAGGGATGGAGGGACAGGACACAGGGAATGGCTTCCCATGGACAGAGAATAGGTTTAGACTGGGAAGGAATTGTTCCCTGTGAGGGTGGGGAGGCTCTGGCACAGGTTCCCCTGAGAAGCTGTGGCTGCCCCTGGATCCCTGGAAGTGTCCAATGCCAGGCTGGACAGGGCCTGGAGCACCCTGGGGCAGTGGGAGGTATCCCTGCCCATGGCATGGTCCTTAAAGTCTACTCCCACCCAAACCGTTCCCTGATCTCGGTGCTGTTTGTGCTCATGGGTGTGGCAGCTCCTGTCATTCCAGGTCTGTGTCCAGGAAAACGCAGTCAGCATCCCCACACAGCCCCATGTGTGCACATCTGAGTCAGAGCAGCGCTGCCTTGCTCAGCTCCACTGAGGCTCTGCTGCCTTGTCTGACGCTAATCTAATTGTGTTGTTTTAATTACTTTGATACCTTGGTGCTCGTTGGAGGCTCAATAGCAATCGATGGGGTTTTGTTTTCCTATCAATAAAGACATAAAGGCTCTCACCTGCTTTGCTGCCTCCACACAGTTGGCCCCAGAGGCTCCAGGCAGGCTCGCGGCTCTGCCAGGCACACGGAGTGTGTGTCCTCACGGGATCCTGCATGGAAACCCCCCAAGGTCAGCAAGGGCTTATCGATCCTCGTTATCAGACAGGGCTGAGGGAGGCAGCTCGAGCTGGGTGTCCCTGCAGGCAGAGACATCCAGGGCTCCCCAGGCCTGCACCTTTTGAGTGTTTGTGGCTGTGTACTTTGTGCAGACCACGGCAGAGCACATTATCTGTGTCCTGCAGAGCAAGAGAACTGGCTCCCACCATCACAGGTGGAGTTCCCACCCTCACAGGTGGAGTTCCCACCATCAGAGGTGGACAATGGTTGCTCATTACCCCTTCCTGTTAATTCAAGAAACCACTGAGAGTTCTGATGGTTGATTCATCTGCGCTGTTCTTTAGACATCTTCACCTGAGTTAGTCACCAGCTTTTATGGCCAAGGAGGGAGCTTCAAGCACCCCCAAAAACATCAGGAAAGGCAAACTGAGTCACATCCTGGAGGCACCTGTTTCTCTCCAGGGCATTCCCTCCAGGACAAGGTGGATTTAGGGGAGCAATTAAATTTCAGTTTACTCTGAGCATCTCAAGAGACTTACTTTTGTCTGATCATCAGCTTCGGTGGGGTTATACATGTGATTTGTTTTGGTTATGTGCTGATTCCTCCCTGGTGGGAGCCTGAGGAGCAGGAGCCTCCTGCAAGGTGGAGCCCTGTTTCATGTCAGAGGAAATGCTTTAACTGGTCTTGTGTGTACCCTGAGTGCCCTGGCTTCAAAGGAAGTCTATTTTTTTCTAGGTTTAGGCTCAAATTCTGCCTCATACTGTGCACAAGAGGAGGATGTAACCACTCTGCTGGGATGCCATGGCAGCACGCACCATTAGGGAGGGATCCTCTATATCTGGGTCTGTACCCACATGGATCTAGGCTCTTCCCTGCACATCGCATCACATCACATCCCACTTCCCTCTTCCTCTGGGCACGATCCAGACCTGCGATTCAAACCCAAGTTTTCCTTGTGGCACTGAAAGCCAAGGTTTCCAGGCAGCTCCTGCTCCGCTCTCCAGCCCCGGCTGCGCTCTCCACCCTCCTGCTCCACCGCCTTCCCTCCCGCGTGCGGCACAGCTTCCCGGCGCTCCCGAGCGCTCCTTCCTCAGCAGAGGGGGCTCTGCACAGTCCACAGCCACATTAAGTAAACATCAAAGGGGCTTTGATCAGCAGGGCTCTGCAGAGCACAGAAGCCCCCGAGGAGCTCTGCAGGTCCGCAGGCAGCGTTGGGGACATGGTACCTTAATTTTCTGCACTGTGACACAGGAGAATTTGTTTGAAGAACGAGAGCTCTCTGCCGCTCTGAGATGCGCATGGGGAGAGCGCCTGTGCTCGCAGCCTACTTCTGGAAAAACCCACGCTCAGATCTCTCTGTTTGTTACCAAGAGTCAAAAAGCCCCATTAACAAATCAAGGCATCAAAGGCCTGTGCCTCCTCAGACTCTGGCACTCTACTGCTCGTAGGGTCACTTGTCTGCTTCTAAAGAGCAAGATTCCTCAGGCCAGAATTATCTTCCCTCCTGAGGGCCATTTCCCATTTTACTCTGCTGCCCACTAAGGGAGAAAGGGATAAAAGAGTCCTGTTGTTACAACGCGCTGCTGTGGAGGAAGATGCAGCTCATTCCCTCGCTTGGAATAGAGGAGTGCTTCAGGACAGGCACAGGAGGGGATGGTGACCCTCCTGTCTCTAGGCTCACTGGCCTGGGAGCCAGCCAAGCTCTGTCTGGGAGCTGACCAAAGACTTCAGTCCTGTGCCCACCTTGCTGGCACTTTTCCTGGAGGGTGTCTCTGGCAGGATTTGCTCCCTGCAGCATCCCCAGGTGCCTGCTCCTGTCCCCAGCCCCGTCTAACACCGCACTCTCTTCTCTTGCAGAACTGGGGCTCCCAGGAAGAGGATGCTGCCTAGTCCTGGGGTTCATGTACAAGGAGAAGTACCGCAGGATGACTGAAGGTGAGCAGTTCCCTCACCTTCTCTTCTTCTTCCTCTTTAGCGATCTCATGGTGAGGGGCCTCACCTCTAGGGATGTGCTGGGCTCTTGTTCCCACACAGGAGAAAATCCTGCTTCCCCTTTGATCTCTGGAACATCTTAGAGGGCGTGGATGTGGCTGTGTGAAGCTGCAAGAGAAGAGCAGGAGCTTCGTAGTTCCATGCATCCAAAATCCACTGTCTTTTCCTGTGAAAAGGATTTGTCACACGGGAAGCTCTTGCAGCTGTTGCTGTATCTACTCTTTTTATTCTAGTTGGGAGGTAGTGGTCACCATGACACTTCCAGAATCCCAGTTTCCAATGCCTTTACACCTCTCAGAGGCACCATTCCATTCCTCTTCAAACTCCTGCTAAAACTTCCCTGTTTTATATTCCAATCATTCCCTGAGTACTTTATGAGCATTGATTAATCCATAGAAATATCATAAATAATGATGAAGCATAATAACTAAACAAAAACTATTTATGCTCAAAAGAAGTGGCATCCTTGCTTCTGGTAGCTTCTTTTCCTGGAGCCAACCCTGGTCTAGCACTTTCTAATTAATGTTGGGTGAGAGAAGGAAGCCCAGAGCCTTTTGAGATGGAAGGGTCTCCAGGATGTGTCAGAGTTTGGCTTCTGTGAGGTCACCCTGGGAATTGGAAACTTGACCCAAGGTGGATTTAACCCTTTTTAGGGACTCTGATTGGAAATAATTTGGACAAAGGGTGTGATCTCTTGCCCTGCTGTACTTCCTTTTCTGGAAACATCCAAGGCCAGGCTGGATGGGGTCTGAGTAACCTGAAGGTGTCCCTGCTCACTGCAGGGAGGTTGGGCTGGGTGACCTCGAAAGGTCCCTTCTGACCCAAACTATTCCATGATTCCTTTTCCCGGCGTGGGATGGAGTTTTGCCAGCAGTTGGCCACGGGGGTGTCTGCTCCTGCAGGAAGCCTTTTTCCATGAGAGTAAAAGGTGAGTTTGTTTCCGTGGAGTAAAACTCTCATAGAGGCAAGTTTATGGCTCAAATATCAGTTAGAAGATCAAAGGTTCCTTCACGTTCCCAGGAGCCCTGGTACACTGAGCTGATAACATGGAGAAAGTACTTCACAAGGCTTCACCTCATGCTTGTTAATTACCACACGCTCTTTAAACATTGATTAGAGGATGTTTTTAATGGGAAGGGGCTGCCCTTTGGGACACGAGCGCTGTGAGAAGGTGCAGCCTCCCTCTCAGTGCCTTCCTGTCCCTCAAGCCTCTTGGACAGGCTGTGCCCAGACCCTGGGGGTGCTCACAGGGTGTTGGAGAGCTGGCAGGACCCTGGGCATCCTGCCAGTCCTTTGGGATTGGTCTGGTCCCCGATGGATTCAGAGCCTGCATCCGCCTACGAAGTGAGCCCCCTTTTCAGGCTGAGCGGCTTTGTGTGGAGAGAACAAAGAAACATGAAAGGCCAAAAGTAAAGCTTTTGTGAGGGAAAGGGAACAAAGTGTTCCTGCCTGACGTGCAGCCAGTTTCTGGCCCCTGCAGGCTGCAGGGCCATTATGTTTAAAGGTACAATCTGCCAAAAACAAAAGTCAGGGGGATTTCCATGGCTACAAAGACCACCTAGGACTTGTGTTTTCACTAGAAGCAATTCCAGATGACAATTGCAGACATCCTGCTTCCCAGGTTTTTGGTGGATTGCAGTGCAGATCCACACTATGGTGTGTGAGCTGGGCTGGGGTCAGATGTCTGGTCATCTACAGGAATTTCCTGCCCAGGGTGCCTGAGCTGGACTCTTTGGGCCAGTTCCCTTGCCAGGGTGAGGAGAGAGGGCAGCTCCCCTTTTGTATTTGTGCCAAGTGAGAGCTTTTTCTCACTTTAATAAGAGGCTAAAGAGCACCCCTATTAATAATTACAGGGGAGCTGAAGGAACTGAAAGCACGGGAAGGCAGTGGGGAAATGGGATAATGTGAGGTGTGGGCTCTCCATCCTGGAGGAAATGGGTAATTTCAGGGATCATTAGAACCTTCCTGTCACTTAATGGAGACATCTACAATGGCTTATAGGTAGAGAAGTACAGGAGGGCTTGGAGGCCTTGACAGTGTGGAAGAAACACTTATTGGTGGGAGATCACATCTTAGGTTGGACATCAGGGAAAGGCTCTTCCCCCAGAGGGTTTTGGGGCACTGCCCAGGCTCCCCAGGGAATGGGCACAGCCACGAGGCTGCCACAGCTCCAGGAGCCTTTGGACAGCGCTGCCAGGGATGGACAGGGTGGCATTGTTGGGGGGTCCAAGGGTTGGATGATCCTCGTGGGTCACTCACACCTCAGGATATGCTGTGATTCTATGAACATGAGGTTTTGGCTGTCCCCACGGAGCAGATCCAGGCTGGATGCTCACAGAGCAGTTTGGCAGCGTCTCGCAGTGGGGTGAAATCGATGTGGGTTAGAGATGCCCAGCAAGAGTCTTTGGGGGCATTATGCTCTTTGTTGAGCAGCTGGCAAGGGATGATGTCCATCAGCACAGCTGGCTGCAGATGATGTCCATCACCACAGCTGGCTGCAGTTGTGGCTCCTCCAGCTGAGCTGGGCCCCAGGATGAGGAGCCAAGGTCAGTGTCCATGAATGTGCCTCTGCCCATGTCAGTTCCATCAGTTCCTCATCTCAGTCTCTGGGCAGTGATCAGACAGGTCCAGGTGTGCTGCTGGAGCCTCTCCCAGGTGTCAGGCCCCACGTGATGGGCACAGCAAACCCAGCTTGGGCACTGTCCTTGCACTGCTGTGCTGTATCAGGTGCCACCACTTCTTGCTTTATAAAGCCCTCAGCAGGAAAGGTCTGGATTTGGGGGTGAAATTGGGCTGGGGAGCAGGAAGGCACAGCTCCAGCGTGGCTGCTCTGTCCTCATCCCTTCACTGTGATTGATGATGGGCTCGTCTCGTGCTGGGCCCCGCTCTGCTGTGCACTGGGAGCTGTGGGGTGACGGTGAGCTGGTGACAGTTGTAGACAGAGGGAGAGGGAGAGCTGTCTGCGATGACGGCCGCGCAATGAAGACGCTTCGGAGTTAATCCTCCACCATCTGTCTTCATTCTGCTAATAACCCACTCAATCAGCTGCTGCCGACTGTTTGTTAACATTCAGAAACAGATACATAATCAGGAGCAGCGTGCTGTGAGCTCAGGAGGGGCTGGATTGCTCCTTGGGAACGGCTCTCCCATGGCCACGAGGGTGGAGCAGTGGCAGCCGTGGCTCGTGGGTTCAATGTCCTGAGGAACCACCTGAGGTGGTGCTGGGGCTGGAGGTCAGCTGAGTTACCCTGCTTGTCCCAGGGCTTGTGCCACCCTGATTCAAGGTGATTCTGGAGCAGAAAGATGTTCTCTATGAGGTGGGTCACCTTAGTCCCCCAAGGAAAGGGATTTTGAGCTACTCTGAAAATTTGGGGTTGTTTTTCTATTCCCACTTCTCCTTTCTCATGTGGTTCTCTTCCCAGGGCAGGCAAGGGGTGTGCTGCAATGCCTCTCTCTGCTCACCCGTGGTGCTTGGTCCCTCCCTGTCCATCACTGCAGGTCCCAAGCTGGGCTTGCTCCTCTCTCCTCTGCAGTGGTCCAAGGCAGGAATTCAGAAACTGCTCCTGCGATTTCACTTCTTCTCTCCTGCCTTTGACTACTTGCCAGATCTAACTCGAGTCATTAGCAAGCGTCACTGCAGCAATTATGGCACTTTTTGGCTGCCATTCATAAAGCTACTAACGGGAACGATTAAGCGCTGAGAGGTGTCAGCCTTCACCTCCACCACCTGTTCCCGCCAGCCTGCAGCTGCTGGAAGGTGCCCACGACAATGTCCCCCCACGCAGGGCAGCGGGGCAGGGCAGCTTCCTGCCCTCGTCTGACCTCCCCTTCCCGACTCTTCACTGTGTCCTCACCTGTGGAGGGCAGGTGGCATCTCCATGGGATGGACACAGCTCTTGGAGGGAAGGGTGAGCACCATCCTCATGCCCAGCACGGAGCAGGGAAAGGGCAGAAGGGTTTGGTGCAGATCTTCCTCCTGGAGCAGTGAGTGGTTAATGATCTGTGCTCAGGAAAGGACAAACCCAGCTCTTCAGAGGGATGCAAACTCTGCCTGCTGTGCCAGGAGAAGGCTGTGCCGCAGTTATCTCCAGCAGCAGCCGCTCTCCGTTTGTGTCGGGCTTGGATTCTGCATTCAAGGTGTCTCCATTCACCACACAAAGCACAGCAGAACAGCAGCCTGTGCTGCAGAGCTGCAGCTCCACATAGCAACGAGCGCTCTGCCTTCTGTGCGAGAGGAGAGCTTGGCAGATCACCTCTGCTGGGCAAGAGCTGCAGAAATCGGCTCAGGGAAGAGCTGCCCAGATCCAAGGTGCATGACTTTTCTTTAAAAGCCGTGTGGGGCTGCTGAGCAGCATAAGACAAACCTTCAGTTTTGGGAGGGTGAAGGATGAGGCATTGAAAGTTTTGCAGTCTGAGCTGCAAATCTCACCTTGACTCTTCTGTTCTGAAGGTTTTTTTTTAAGGCACTGGGACTAATGCAAAGCTCTGCTGTCTCTTGTTCCTAGAATCCCAAAATGTTAAGGGTTGGAAGGAGCCTTCAGAATCATCTGGTCCCAACTTCAGCAGGGACACCTCACACTAGACTCAGGTGCTCAAGGCCTTGTCCAACCTGCCTTTGGACACTTGCAGGGATGGGACATCCACAGTCTCCCTGGGTAACCTATGCCAGGATCTCTCCACCCTCACAGTGGGTGATATTTCCATTTATACCCATTCCCCCTTGTCCTGTCACTGCAGTTCCTGGCAGAGTCCCTCCCTAGCTTCCCTGTAGCTCCTTCAGCTACTGGAAGGTGCTGTGAGGTCTCCACACAACCTTCTCTTCTCCAGGAAGGTGCTCAGTCCTCTTACCAGTTTCATGGCCTCCAAGTTGCTGGAGGAAGGGGAAGTCCTGCAAAGATGGGATTCACCCACACACCTCAGACAGGGGACAGCGGTGAGGTGGCCCAGAGACACAGTGACAATGGTGGCCTAAATGTAAGGGGAGTCACCAGCCTGCTCTGTTTGGGGTGATTCCTGCAGCCATGCAGCCCTCACAGGCCACAGGCTTCTAGGGATCATAGAACCGTGGGGTCAGAGAGTGTTTTGGGTTGGAAGAAACCTTCAGGATCACCTAATTCCAACCCCTCTGGCAGGCTGATCCTGACCAGCCCCTGCCATTCCTGCTCGTGTTCCCAGCTCTGGCTTCACACTGTGACCTGCGAGCATCCAGCTCCACGTGGGAGGTTTGTCCTGAGCTTCAGAGTGTCTCCAGCCTGCTGAGAGGTTTTGGTGCTGCCAGACGTGGGGAGAGAATTGTGTCTGCACTTGAAAGCTGGGTTTATGGCTTGTAATTATCTCGTACCCATCCTTAGAATAATTATAGCTCCTCCATTATTAATAACTGGAATTCCAGTCCTTGTCTTAGATCACAAAATGGAGAGGAAGCTCAACCCAGGGTTTGCATAATGTACCTTGGCCTAAATTGAATAATTGGTAAAATGGTGAAAATGGTTCATTTTTCCCCCATTCCTTGGTGCCGGAATTAGTGAGGTATTAGTGCAATTAGCCAGTGCTTCCATTTGAGGCTGCAATCATTTGGTTTGTAATTTAGAATAAATGTAAAAGCCCACTTATGCTTCCAAACGGATTATTTGTCCTGTTTAAAAGTATCTAATGGGGTGGCTGTCATCTAAGCAAGATACATTTGACCCATTTCAATTTGTTTCCCTTTTAATCTGCTATCTGTTTTCCTGGATCTTTTGTTAATAAAAACATAAAGAAGAAGTGGGAGAGAGACCAAAGAGGGAGAGAATAGAGACATTATAGATCCAGAGTTTATCATAAGCCAAAGTAACTCGAAATCAAGGCTGTTAAACTGCAGAAAGCAATAAAAAGAAAACACTATTTGGAATCGTTTAAAGGGCCGAGTGCCTTGTCAATGAAAGGTTGCTCTATTTGACTGCTTCTTAATGGCTTCTCGGAGGCAATCTGCAGCTCCTGCAGGAGCCAGGGCTCGGCTCCTCCTGCAGCAGCACTGCTGTGGGGCAGCTCGGGGTCCCTGGGGAGCTGGGCAGCAGCGCTGAGCTGGGGAAATACAATGGCAAGGAGGACAAAGACGAGAGGAGGTGGGTTTAGGCACCAGACTGGGGTAAAGTTTTAAAGTGTGTCCTGAATATTGGAACCCTGGATGGCGTGGTAGGCACAGAGTGTGGATGCATCACTGCTTGTAGGGCTGGGGGCAGATCTGTGCCCTGTTCAGGCGCAGGTTTAGCTTGGAAGGGACCTTAAAGCTCATCTTATTCCACTCCCTGCCATGGGCAGGGACACCTTCCACTACCCCAGGGTGCTCCAAGCCCTGTCCAGCCTGGCCTTGGACACTGCCAGGGATCCAGGGGCAGCCACAGCTTCTCTGGGCACCTGTGCCAGGGCCTGCCCACCCTCCCAGGGAACAATTCCTTCCCAATATCCCATCTGTCCCTGCTCTATGGCAGTGGGAAGCCATTCCCTGTGTCCTGTCGATCCAGACTCTTGTCCCCAGTCCCTCTCCAGCTCTCCTGGAGTCCCTTTAAACACTGGAAGGGGCTCTCAGGTCTCTTGAATCCTTCTCTCCTCCAGGTGAGCACCCCCAGCTCTACCAGCCTGGCTCCAGCTGTGGGAGCATCTCTGTGTCCTCTCTCCCACCCCTCTTCATCCATCCCACCATGCCCTCCCATTTCTCCGATGGAGAACAGAGGGACTCAATATTTTTCCCTCCTGGAGCCTGAGCATCCTTTCTACCATGGTCTGATTTGTGGCTCCTCTGTCTGCCAGGCCCGGTGTTACTGCCTGGAGAGAAACCAGCTGGGGCTCTGGGATGGAGTCCCTGCTCTTTTGGGAAAAAATGGCTTGTTCAGAGAAGCTGGCTGTGCCTCTGTTCCAAATGTCTCTCTGCCTGACCGCCTCTTCTGCTCCCTGCCATAGTTCAAACTGGGTTCAGTGAACCCTTCCTGCCAGCAAAACCTCTGATTAGAGCGTGGCACTGAGGCACAGTGGCATATTTGTGCCACCCATTAACAGCCCAGCAAGGCAGTTGCTGCCTCAGAATTACTTGGATTTATGGGAACACTTAATCTGGATCTTGCAAGTGACTTTTACATCTGCAGCAGCACAGGCTGAGCATGAATCTTCCTCAGCCTCAAGGATAAATAGGAGCCAGTCCCGCTTATCCCTGTAAAAAGTGACCTTTCTCCTCTATCAGATGCCAACAACCTCAGTGCTGCTGTAGAAGGTCAAACTTCTCTCGGTTCTCTGGCCTGACAGTGGAAAGGGTCTGTCCTTTGGGACCAGCCTTGGGATGTGTCACTTGGTTTAGCTCAAGCAGTGCTGGCTCTGCTCAGCCTCCTTGTGCTCACAGGGGAGCTCAACAGCCCAGAAACCACTCCAGCACCATCCCAGCATCTTCCCAGAGCTCTGCCCTCTGGGCTTTGCACAGTCTGCGCCCTGGAAATGGGATTTCTGCCCAGCTGTGCCCCGAGCATCAGGATCCGTGGCACAAACTGCCCCGGGAGCGGTGGCTCTGCTATGAGCTGATCTCCGAGCTCCCCGCGGGGTGTGGAGGGAACTTTGCAGTGCTGACTCTGCTGTCATCCCCAGTGAAGGTGCCTCCCCCTCTGGGCTCGGTGGCTCTGTGGTGGGGGAGGTCTCCTCACCCAGCCTTGTCACTCGTGTCCCCGCGCAGACACCGTCACAATTGATTAGCGCCGGCAGCTCCATGTAAGCTGCACTGAGCCTTTTGTTCTTTATCTGACAAAGGCGTTGGGAAGGAAAAGGAGAGTGGATAGAGCCGCTCCCGAGGAGCTGTAAGGATGCATTGTTATCTCAGAGGTCTCATTGATATTTCCGTGATGCTTTGTGTGTCTGGGAGCTGAGCAAGGCAGGGATGTAAGTGCAACCCGAGGAAAATCAGTGTAGGAGCTGCCGCTGTCTGGTGTGCCTGGGCTGGGCCAGCTGGAGAAGTGGGGAAGGCAGGACCCCTTTGGCTGTGAGCCGAGTCCTGGCTGGTGCAGCACACCCATTCCCAAGGATTACAGTCCCGTGTCACCTGCCGGGTGTTCTCCCTTACTTCCTGCTGTCCTCATGCTCCTTTAGAGAGTGGGAGCAGAGGCCCATCCACGATGTTCCAGTTGTCTTCAGCAGCTGTAGTGCGGCTGAACAACTCTGCTGGCCATAAATCTGCTCCAAAGCTCGGGAGCTTTGTGGGAACGGTGTTGTTGTAGCAGTTAATGGTCGAAGGGTATCGTATTATCTATTGATTGGAGTAGCAGTCCCCTGTGGAAAGCTATTGCTGCGTGGTCTTAAATAAATGAATACAATCATGCCTCGCTCCCTGAGTGCCAGCATCAGACATTGCAGGAGCTGCTTCTCAGCCTGCAAGTGTGCACAGGAGAGCCTGGGATCCTGTGGAATCTGGGCACCGTTCCTTTGCAGGGCCTTCCTTTGGAGAGCCCACTAAAGACATCCCAGGAATCTTAGGCTGGAGTGGAACTCTTCACAAGGGCACGCAGTGGTGGGACAAGAGGGAGAGGCCTGAAGCTGAAGGAGGGCAGGGTTAGAACGGATATTGGGAAAAAATTCTTCCCTGGGCCCTGGCACAGGTGCCCAGAGAAGCTGTGGCTGCCTCTGGATCCCTGGAAGTGTCCAAGGCCAGGCTGGACAGGGCTTGGAGCAGCCTGGGATAGTGGAAGGTGTCCCTGCCATGGCAGGGGTGGAACAGGATGAGCTTTAAGGTTGCTTCCCACCCAAATAATTCCATGATTCTATGCTGAACTTTACCCTCCCAACCCAAGCCATTCTGGGATTCCGTGATTCATACACATGGATCAGTATCTAGGGTGGGATGTAGATTATTGCAGCCACTTGGATTCCACTGCCCTTGCCTTTAGGTCCTTTCTGGCTCTGGAATGGGGTGTGCACCTAAGGAACATGGCAAGTTGTTGGTAAAACCTTTTCCTGTGAACTGCCTCACAGCAGGCAGAGATAAGGCTGTGGACCTCACCTTGCTGCCACCTTTTGGTGCTCCCATCTCTGAGGGCTTTAAGCCCGTTTGTTTTTAATCAGGAGTTGGGGGACATGAATGGCAGGAGGTCCCAGGCATCTCTCCAGAGATGGCAGCTCCAGCTTTCCCACCTCCACACTGCTCCAGGCTGAGTTCCCTTGCAGCTGGATCTGCTGATAGTTTTCCCCTCTCTGCAGAGCTGCTGCTGCAGCCTGGACTCTGTTATTTAGCTGTCCTCCCTCATGCCCATGGGGACCCTGCCAGGGACACTGCTGGCAGCAGTGTGCTCAGTGATTCCAGTCACGCTGTTGACTCAGAATCATGGAATTGTTTAGGTTGGAAAAGACCTCAGAGATCATTGAGTCCAACTGTTAACCCAGCAGTGCCAGGCCACCACTAAAGCACATGGTGGCCATCAGAGCAGAGCCTGGACAGGCAGGTCTGGCTCTGCCATCAACTCAGGTGCTGGCAGTGCTGTAAATGCCCTGGCGTGGACACCATAGCCTGACTGTGTGGAAATCTCCAGCTCTCAAGGTGTCTGGAAACCATTGCTTCCAAGAAAAGAATCCAGATTTTGGTCAGGAGGGGTCAGGATTGTGACAGCACATCTCTACCCAAGGCTGGAGAAAGGGAAAGCATAATTTCTGCTATTTTGGGGGCAGTTTTGGGGCACAGGCCCTGCAGTGCAAGGAGACACCGGGATTGTTCCTGCCTGGTCTGGATCTCCAGCCTCCCTCTCCTGGAGGCAGCCACTTGCTTTCTGCAGGCAGAGATGTTTTGGAGCTGCCCAGACTGGAGCAATGAAGCACTACCAAGTTCCAGTCACTTAGAATATCAATTAAAACCACTGCAGCCTTGTAAGTCCCACCCTGAGACACGCTCGGGATCGACAAACAGCCAGGCCTGCCATTGAAATGGCTCTGGAGCCAGCAGGAGGAAATGTGCTGTGCAATTGTGACAGGAACTGGAGTGCTGGAGCACTTCCAGCCCAACAGGCTGTGGGGTGGGAGCTGAACTGGTGTGAAGATGAAACCCTCTGGTGCTCAAGGCACTGGGGAGGCAGTGCCTGTGGAGTTCTTGGAAAAGGCTTAAACAGCTCATTTTGGAGCTCCATCCCCAGGGCCTTCCTGTGTGTCACATAACACCATCCCCGCAGTCCCAACCTGAAGGATGAAGCTCCTTCTTACAGGAGGAGTGTGAGACAGCTCTGTTTCACTGCTGTCATGACAAAATGGGGTGAAATTGTGTGTTTCAGGCCAGCAAAATGATCCTGCTCCTATTCCTCAGTGAGGTGGGACTGTGTTGGATTTGACTGAAAGGCACTGCAAAGCACCCAGCAACACATGTGGCTATGATTGAGCTGACTTGGTTTTAAACCCTTCCAAAAACCCTTTCTTACCATGTGAAAATAGGGAAATACGGTGGTGAAGTACCCGGCTGAGTGCTGCAAGTTCTGCTTTTCTTGTTTCCCCCCAAGTTATTTGCTGTATCCAGCCAAAGCCTCCCATCTGTGCTCACTCAATGGGATTGAAGCTCATCAGCAGCCTTGGGGTGGAGGCTGATGGGGATGGAAGGAATGGGAATGGTCAAAAACCTTCAGGACAGGTAGGGATCATGTGTGGGGGGGGAGTGTGAGTGGAATCCCCTGGGACAGGCAGCCAATGCAAGGATTATTTGGTACCCAAGGCTGCCCCAATGAACCTTCAGAGAGCAAAGAACATCAGCCACAAACCTTCCCAGTTCCTCCAGTGCAGCACCAGTCCCGGGGTTGGTGTCTCTGTGCCCTTTCACATCCAGTGTTTGCTCCCATGGGTATTTACTCCTCTATAAATGCATTAATGGAGATAATCTTAAAGCATATCCAGAGATATAACTTGAGATGGTTTTTTTTTCCCTTTAACAAAGATGAAGCTTTTATATAGACGGGGAAAAGAGAAGGGAAGTGAAATGTTCAGTGACTAATGATCCTCATCAATATTCATGAGAGTCAGTAGCATTCTGAGATTTAAAATAAAGGAAGAAAGAGAGAAAGGCATTGACTCCTTTAGAAGCTAAATGAAATATTTAGGTTGACCTGGAGATAAGTATGCTGGGTCGTTGTTTCCGTCAGCTCAGACCAGTGCTCAATCCTGGAGCTTTCAAAGGGGGAGCCGAGATGCCAGAGGATTTTTGTGGAGACAGGAAAGGACTGGGGGGGCTCACACAGCAGCAGAAGCCTTCAGCTGATGGTCAAGTCCGTGCTGGGCCAGGGGCTGGACAGCCAGGGAAGGGAACAATCCCTGCCCCAGGAGCTGCTCCCTCGGGCAGTGGAGCCGGGAATGGAATTGCATCCTGGGGGTTGTCCACAGCCAGGCTGGGATCGGGCGTGGGCTGTCCCAGGTGAGTTCAAACCATCCAGCCAAGGGCTGCTGTTCCAGCCATTCCCTGCACTGATGCTGCTCTTTGCCAAGGGGACAGCCTCCAGTGGTGCTTGGAGGGTGCAGTGGACACTGATGGATCTGACGGTGCTGCAGGACTAAACTGCTGGTGAGACCCATTCCTCCAGCTGCAAACAGCTGTGGATATTGGGGCCTGATTTGCTGGTGTGGGAGGTGTCTCCTTATCTGTGGTGCTGTTCCAACGTGTTTTCCATCCTTCTCTCCTATCCCTGCCCCCAGAAAATCGCCCCAAGTGTACCTAACTTGAAGGTGAAATTTCAAACCCCTCTAGATTCTTGTAAATAGATGGGGGAACCTCAATCCCTCCCCATCTCAGACTTTTGACAGCTGGGTGGGAGAAGAAGGAAAACCTCTGCAGAGAAATAGCTGCAATCTGGGTTTGTGAGGATGTAGCTCTGGGTGTGCAGCAGTTGTGGTGGAGACAGAGAGAACCCCAGGATCCAAATAGCCATGTTGAACTGCAGAGAGAGTGCTCCAGGCCTGGAAGGAAGGCTTCCCCCACCTTCTGCATGTCTCCTAAATCTTTTTCCTTTCTGCTTCTGCAAGTTGCCCTTGTCTCCCTCTGCTTCTGAGACTTCTCCTTTTCATTTCTGAGACATCCCTTCCCTCCTCAGAGTGACAGCTGTCCCACCCCTGCCGAGGTCATTTGCCCTTGAGACCATCTTTGATCTGTGCCCTGATAGAAGGGCCGAGTATTGACTTTGGCTGCGGCTTCATTAAGAGGCAGCCTCATTTGTCAACTTGTTTGTTCCCAGAGCTGCTTGGGAGACGGCAGAGCTCGCACCCCCTCTGAGCTGAGCGCGGCCGGAGTCCAGAATTAACTCCCTTTTCAAGGGTTTCCATCAAGGTCATGGCAGGTGGCCCTGCACAGTTCTCTCCTCATCATTAATCGATGTCACCGAGGTTTTAAGCAATGTTAGATCCAGTGGGAGTGTGGATGGGAGGCCTGCCCAGGCTCTGGGGCTGCAAGAAGCTGGGTGCAGGTGCTTTAGTTAATCTGAGGTGCTCCCAGCTGGAAAAGAGCTCCTGTCTGCTCATGGGGAAATCAGAGCTGGGGCCTTGGATGAGCTCCCAGTGGGGAGGTTCTTGCAGGAGGCTCTCTAGGTCCGGTTGCGAGTAATGAAGATTAATTTCTCTTGTCAGTTGTCATCAGGTAACTCTTCTGCCAATAACAGCCCCTGGTTCCGATCCAGGTGCTCAGATGGGATAACTGAATGAGCTCCCCAGGCTTTCTTGCACTCCTGGTGGTCGGTGAGTAAAGCACTGAGCACTGTTTGCTGAAGGGTGTGCCCTCCCCAGGGGTCACTCCCTGCGCTGCAGGTGCCCAGGGCTCAGCCGGCGCTGGGTACAGAGATGGCCAGGGATGGATGTGCCCCATGGCAGCTCCTTGCAGGATTTGGGGGGAAAACTCTTCCCATACAATCACATGAAACCACTGAAACTCAGGGTCGTTTGGGGATTTGGGATGGGTTCACACAGCAGCCCAGGGAAGCAGAGAGAATCATGGCAGAGCAGGAAGGGTGTCACAGATTCAAAGAATGATAGAATGGTTTGGGTTGGATGGGGCCTCAAAGACAATCTTGTTCCAATCCCCTGCCATGGACTGGGACACCTCCCACTATCCCAGGCTACTCCAAACCCTGTCCAACCTGGCCTGGAACACTTCCAGGGATGGGGAAGCCACAGCTTCTCTGGGCACCCTGTGCCAGGGCCTCCCCACCCTCACAGGAAAGAATTCCCTTCCCAATATCCCATCTGTCCCTGTCCTCTGGCAGTGGGAAGCCATTCCCTGTGTCCTGGCCCTCCATCCCTTGTCCCCAGTCCCTCTCCAGCTCTCCTGGAGCCCTTCAGGCTCTGCCAGGGGCTCTGAGCTCTCCTTGGAGCCTTCTCCTCTTCAGGTGAGCACCCCCAGCTCTCCCAGCCTGGTTCCAGAGCAGAGGGGCTCAGCCCTTGGAGCATCTCCATGGCCTCTCTGGACTTGCTCCAGTTCCCTCACATCCTTCCAATGATGAGGACCCCACAGCTGGAGGCAGCTCTGCAGGTGGGGTCTCACCTGAGCAGGGCAGAGCCCCTCCCTCACCCTGTGGTGGCCACACTGTCCCATCGCTCAGGGCCAGACGAGGGCATGGAGCTTTGCTGCTGGGGGCAGATGCTGCAGCACAGGGCGTTCCCAGAGCTGTCTGACCCTGTGCAGGTGAAGACAAAAAGCCAAACTTCACTGGGGTCCGGTTTCCTGCAGACCTTAAAGTCTCCCTGCCCTTGTGGGGAGGGCTCTAGTGAGGCAGTTTTTGTGTTCCTGTGACATGCAGGAGGTGTGGGGGCATTAGCCCAGCCCATGTGAAGGAAAGCAGCTCGAAAACCAGCGGTGCCAAAGCCGGGCTGTGCTGCAGGGGTTAAAGCTCTTTGAGCGCTGGGTACTTCCACACTGCTGACAGCACGGAGGGAGCTGAGGGAAAGATGTTCCTGGCTGTTGCCACGGGCATTTTGCTTCAGCAGGTCCCGAGGTGATAAGGCAGCGGTAATTGTGCAGCTCCACGTGGGCTGCGCTGGGACTGGCACGGCAGCAGCGCCGGTCCCTGCAGCAGGAGAGCACGGAGCAAAGCAGGGAGAGCACTGAGTGTGGTGGCAGCAATGGCCCAGGGATTAGAGAGCAGGTTGTAAGAGGAGAGACTGGAGGAGGTAAATTTATATAGTCTGGAGGAGGCTCAAGGGGAGACACGACCAGAGTCTATAAATACACGCAGAAATAGAAACCAAGGGAGGAAATTATTCAGAAGCAGGGAGGACAAGGAGCAGTGCCTGAAGCAAAGCAGGAGAAGTTTATTCTGGGTCTTGCACGGAGGGAGAACAGCCCTGAGAACCCAGAACCTGGCTGGCTTGGGGTCCCACCACTGCCAAGCTTGCTCTGCTCCCCTCACAAACCTGGATTCTCCCCCCTTAACCCAGCCCCGCTGTGTTTCACAGCAGCCCCACCTCATTTCTTCCCTGCCAGCCGTCTCACACGGGTGTCTGGCACCCAGCCGCCCCAGCATGCCTTCGAAGGTTTAATAAAACAGATTGAGATGCACTTGGGCTTGTGGCTTGACAACTGGTTCCCCTTGGACAGGAACATTTGCCTTCGCTGGGTGACAATGCTTTGAGTCCATCGCCTTAGGCACTGTGGCTCATTGCTAGTCATCTCTCCAATGAATAATACACGGGCCTGAATATCTGTCTGCATACATCTTCTTTTTCTGTAGGATAATTTAATGTTATCTTTGGGCCTCCTGCTTCAAAGATGAAGAGATTACTTCAAACCTGCAGCCCGCAACCACAGCCATTGGTTTCAAACGTCATTAAGTTTCATTATAACAAATAAACACTGCAATGACATTTATAAGTTACCAGAGAGCACAGAAACACAAATATGAAGCAGATAAACTGCATTTGATCCAAATAATTACTGCAGGCAATATCGAGCTTAGGCTGAGCTGGCAGGCGGGTGCCGGGTAATTTATAGGAGTCCGTAAGGCACTGTGGTGCACATTGCTTCTTAAAAATGATGATGATAGTTATGTGTCTCTCTCTAAAGCCTCAAACAGGTTATGTGCCTGCCTCCCTGAAGGCAGGGAGCTTTTCCTCAAGTCAGAAATGGAGGTGGCACAGGCAACTGTTACTGTTTGGGGACTTTCCTCTCACTATTCCTCAGGATTTCAGCCTGAGAAGGGACCTGCATTTGAAGTTTGCTCTGCTTTAAGCTGCAAAAGAGCTTTATTTATTTGTCTGTGTATTTGTTTATTTTTCCTTAGGGGCATCTATCCCCACTGTGGATAAATTCTCAAGAGAGGGGAGGGAGTCCTTGGAGAGAGATTTCCACTGATTTACTCCAAGAGAGTGTAATAATATGCTTAGAGAATAATGGAATAATGGAATGTACTGAGTTAGAAGGGACCTACAAGGATCACCGAGCCCAACTCCTGCCTAATAATAATGAAATTCCTTTCATTTTGACTCCTGGCTTTACATCACCAGCTCCTAATCCTGAGCAAGGACTCCTCTACCAGCAAATCAGACAGAAAAGCATTTCCTAGAGCTGTCCCCCAAAACCCTTAGTGTAAGGGGCTTTGTTGCTGTGCTGTGCTGGCTGTGTGAGCTCTCCCAAAGCCTTGCCTGTGCTGTGGGGTGAGAGCACATCATCTCCTAAGTGACCCCAGCGGGGCTTGTCACTGCCGAGTGCTGCAGGCAGCCCAGCTCAGCCCAGGAGGGGGGTCAGGCACAGCTGAGTTTATTGATGAGCATCCCTCATTACCTGCTAATTAACTCAGCAGGCTGGAGTGTGCTAATCTGCTCTCGGACCGGGGTTTTGCACCAGGCAGCCATTGATCCTGCAGTGGGACCGTGGAGAAGGAGCTGGTGACAAAACAAACAGCAAAGTCTGTGTTAAATAACCCGAGTCCCCTCCGAGCGCTCCCTTCTCCTCCAGCGGGGAAGGGGAGGGAAAGGCACAGCCCTTTGCCTTCTCCCGGGGCTGCACCTGGGCTGCTGAAGCTGTAAATATCGACAGGATTCACACTGCCTCTCGTTTTTCGTGGTTCGTGGCTTTATGAGGTAAAAGCCAGGCAAAAAGCACGAGCTGATGGTTGTAGGCAGTGGTGCAGGTCACTGGCCTGCTCTGTAATGAATAAATGCACTTTCTGGGCATTTCCCTGGCTCTGTGGATAGCGTAGCCAAGATTTTCACAGAGGGGAGATTTTATTAAGTGTAGATAGAGAAATACGTGAATTTTTAAGTGCCTTTCTGGGGTAACGAGATGGGCACGTGTGTGAAACATTTCCTGCTCAGAGATGATCTGTTCCCTGTCTGTTCATCTCAGCATCTCCAACCCCTCCTGCCTTCCCCCTGCCCCGTTTTTTTTTGTGTGTATTGCATATACTTCACTTTAGGCTGTTTTTCAGAATAATTTGTTTTAATTTTAAATATGAATCTTGCATGTGTAAAAAAGAAAATGCACATATTTACAATCACTTCCACTTGCAAAAATCCAAACAAACCATAATTATAGCAGAAACCTGCTAATTCTCACTCCACTTCATCTTCGGAGCTGATAATTCACGGAGCACAACCCCGAGCAATCCCCCCCTGCTTGGGTAAACAGCAGGAGCTGGAGCGAGTCCGCAGCCTGCTCTGCAATATCCTGCAGCTCCTCTGGCCAGGAGCTCCCCCAGAAGCCACCCAGGTGATGTTTCATGCAGGCAGCAGCTTCTCAGCCTTCCAGGGCAATAATAAGATTTCTTCCTGCCTTTTCTTCCCTCGGTCCATGAGCTTTGGAGCCAGCAAGACGTCTCTGGTTCAGGGTCTGGTAGGGGAATCTTGGGTGGTGGCACTTCCAGCGCCTGCAGAGGTGGAAACATCCTATAGAGAGACTCATTTAACCATTCCTTGGATGAATTCTCCAGTCTATACAATGTCTCACCAATCTCTAGCAAGACTACTTCAAACTATTTTGAGAAGGAGCAGAAATTTCCACTCATTTTAATACTATAGAATCCCAGAGCAGTTTGGTTTGGAGGGGACCTTAAAGATCATCCAACCCTCCTGCCATGTGCTGAGAATGTAACATTAAATATCTGCATTTTCTGTTCTGAACTGCATCTTCATTCTGATTTCTCGCCGTGCCTCAAAGCGTGCGATAACAGATTTTGAAAAACGAGGATGGAAGTGAAACAGGGTGCGACCCAAGGCGAGCTCTTTGCTCTAATTTTCCACCCCGTGAACTGCACAACTTCCAGTTGCCGCTCTTCCTGGGAGCAGAGCCAGACTTTGAAATCTCCAAATCGTTTGTGAAATGGATTATTCATCCTTCTCGTTTTCCTACGGACGAGTGTCCTCTGTGCCCTCTAACTCGAAGTTGAGCTGAGATTTAAAGGACTCTATTTCAAAAGAGCAGCCCTGCTCTGGGAACAAAGGGTGGGCAAAAGGGATGCACTTGGGCTGAATGTAATCCAGGAATGGGGGGATCACCTGAGAGATTTCAGAAGGTCACAAGGGATAAAATCCTTAAGGATTTTATCTGGGAGACTCGATGTGGGCAGGCTGCTGCCCACTGGTTTGCACCTCCACTGTTATTTTTAGAAGGAAAAGTTCCTTTTTCTTCCCTGTGGATTCAAGTGGGAGCTTTTAGGTCCCAGGAGCGTCTGTGCAGCTGAGGACCTGCCAGCCCCTTTCTGAGCTGCAGTTATCATCCAAAAGGCAGCTGGAGAGAGCTGCTTGCCTGCAATCACCAGAGCAGGAGCATCTCCTGCTCTGCTCTCACCCCTGGGCCCATCGGCCTGGCCCTGGGGAGCTGTGCTATGACACTGCGCCTTGACAGGAGAACAAATGGGAATTTCTTACTCTGCCACAGCTTCCTCAGGAGCACTGCTAACAAAATATGTCTTGGCGTCATTGGCAGTGTTCAGTGGAGCCGGATGGGTCGATGGGAGGAAATCTATTCCCCTCTGCTCTTGTCTCCGCGAGGGATGGGGCTCAGGGTTTCAGTGCCTCTGAAGAGCTGCTGGTGCCACTGCCCCATTCCCAGCAAGGACAGGCATGGCCCTGCACCCCAAGCAGCCTTGGCAGGGGCTCAGAGCTCTCAGCTCCCCTCACAGAGCGAGCCACGGCAGCCCAGGCGCTGGGATGAGGTGCTGGCCCCAGCCCGGGCTGTGGGGATGCTCTCACACCTCTCCTCTGCCACAGCTTCAGTGACATGCCCAGCTCTGCCTCTTGTGACCCTTCAGCTCCTCTGCCACTCCCCTGGGATGCCTCACCTGCTTCCCCTCCTCCTGTGCTGCCCCTGGGTAAAACACCACCTAGTCCAGTCTGCTGCCTCTATCTCCAGCCCTGCAAAAGCCCTGTGTGCCCCAGAGCACATTTTCCAGCTCTGGCAGCTTGTCTAACAGGAGATAATGCTGCTTGCTCAGAGCTCAGTGTTATCTGGGCAGCAGGTGCCTATGAGGCTGTGACAGTGGAGCGGCCAGGAGCCATCCACAGAGCCTGGAGGGATCCACAGAGCCTGGAGGGATCCACAGAGCCTGGAGGGATCCACAGAGCCTGGAGCCATCCACAGAGCCTGGAGCCATCCACAGAGCCTGGAGCGATTCACAGAGCCTGGAAACATCCACGGAGCCTGGAGCCATCCACGGAGCCTGGAGGGATCCACGGAGCCTGGAGGGATCCACGGAGCCTGGAGCCATTCATGGAGCCTGGAGGGATCCACAGAGCCTGGAGGGATCCACAGAGCCTGACTACTCAGCATGATCCAGTCCATAAGGTCACTTGAACGCTGTTTTCGGTGCCTTGGTGCAGTACATCAGTGTGTCCTACCAGCACAGCTCCCAGGAACAGGCATTCAATCTCAGGAGAGGTAATTCTCCAGGCTGGCACCGGGAAGAGTTTGCTAATAAATATCCCACGGTAAGGATACTCTTACACCTTTCCCAATCGGCAGCTAATAACAGAGCAGCGATGACATTTCAGCCCTTTCTGCATGGCTGATCAAACTCCTCACAGTGACTTTGAAAGCAGTGCTGGGATTTCACGTGGGTATCAAAGCCAGCGGAACACTCGATAGTTCAGATCTCTTGCCTGTGTGACTAATAGACAAAAAGATCCCTGAAAGGTTTAATATCTTACTCAGAATTTCTCTGTTTCCTGTTTGAAGCTACTCGGTGGACACAGTGGGATGTTGATGGTTCCTCTCAAAGCAGTGCTAGGAAAATATGTGACATCAGTGCGGGATGAGCTCAGCTCACCACGTGGGCTTGCCCAGAGCTGCTCGTGGCCAGGAGACAATGCCTTCCCAGAGGCCAGGCTGGGGAGCAGAGCCCTGGCTTTGGACCTCACACTCGCCCTGGCAGCTGCAATTAGAACCACACAGTCATTTAGTTGGGAAAAGACTGAAGATCATCAGGTCCAACCCTCAGCCAAGTAACCCTGGCATGTTCACCACTAAACCATGTCCCCAGTGCCACATCCACACGTCTTGTGAGCTCTGCAGGGATGGGGACCCCACCACTGCCCTTCCAATGCTTTGCAACCCTTTCTGTGAGGAATGTTTTCCTAAATTATCCAACCTAAACCTCTCCTGCAGCAACTTGAGGCCATTTCCTCTTGTCTTGTCCCTTGTTCCCTGGGAGCAAATCCCAATCTCCAGCTGCCTGCACCCTCCTGTCAGGGAGTTGTAGAGGGGGAGAATGCCCCCACAGAGCCTCCTTTCCTCCAGGCTCCTTCAGCCTTTCCTGGTGCTCCAGCCCCTTCCCAGGTCCATTGTCCTGCTTTTCATTGCATTCCCTGGGGATCCCTTTGGCTCTGGTTGCACCTCAGTGCATCCCACACCTTCCCCTCCAAGCTGCACCAGTGGCTGGAGTCCATGGGCACCTCCAGGCTGTGCCTCCAGGGAAAGTCCTGTCCCCCTGGATGTTTGTGGCTGGGCAAGGCACAAGCTCAGCTCCCTCCTTCCCTCCTGGAGTGAGGACACGCCTGCCAGGTCACACAACTGGTGGGTGAGAAGCACCGTTCTGTACACCTGAGACATTCCTTGACTGAAGGTGTTGTGCTTTGGTTTCTTTCAAGTTGAATAATTCAGCACTGAGGCCACGTGAGCTGGACTTACACAGTCACAACTAAAAAAGGCCAAACTGACATTTTTTGTTCAAACGGATCTTATTTTCTTTTCTCCCCAAGGAAGCTGAATAAAAAAATGGAAATCTTATGCAAGGGCTGAGCTCACGCTACCTCTCCTATTTGTGCCATGAAGGCAGAGGCAGTACCTGACATGGCTCTGGCCACCCCCAGCAAGGGACTGTTCCGTGGGGAGATGATCCACATCTCCTCCCAGAGGATGGCATCACTGCTGCGATCCCTCTGCTCCTGTCTGGGCAGCCACAGATCTTTTGCTTCTCCAGTGGTGCAGGAAAAGCTCATCTCTGTCCCTGTCTGGGGAAATCCTTGTCCCTGGGAACACGTGGCTCTCTCCTTCCCTCCTGCTCCATGGGCTCTGTACTCGGCCAGGCCTTGGGCTCCACCTCAGTGCAGCTCTGGGTGTTGTCTCCCACCAGGGAGGGAATTGGGATGCTGACAAATTTGGGATGAGCAGCTCTGCCGCCCGCACGCCTCTTCCCTGTGCTTCCCCATGACTGACAATTCCAGGGAGCTTTGTAAATAATGTAAGGCTTTTGTCTGCTTGCTTTCCCTGCTCATCTGAAAATCAATGTGGGCGCGTGTTCTGGAGCGCGATGGGCCCTGTGCAGGGGCTCGGTGTCCTTGGCTCCGGGGAGGGACCCAAAGGGGCTCTGGGGGCTCCTGTTTGCCATGGGCCACAGCAGGAGCTGTGTGGGGTGGGCAGAGCCAGGCCCTCTCTGCTGGGAAGGTGTGGGCATGGAGCTCTCTCTTCCCAGCCTTCTCCATGGCCAAGAGATGGCTCCAGCTCCAGGCATGACAAACCAGCCCCGAGCTGGGCAGAAATGCCCTGATTTCCATCGGGTGGGATCTGCTTGGTCTTGTCAGGAAAAATTAATCCACAAACACCAGAGGTTTATGTCCAAAAAGGAGACAGAGGAGTCCTGTAAGTTTATTCATGAATAAAGGGAGAGCTCATGGCCATTTCCCATGGGGTCTCTCAAGTTGCTAGAGGACACAGCCTCTTTTTATCCGAATTTCCCGGCCGCAGATTTTCTCTCTCTTTCCCTATTGGTTGAGGTACTGGAGAGGTACAGACTTTCTGAATCACCTAATACAGACCCTTCTAATGCACATTCCCCCCTTTTTGTTTCCTTTGTGTCTCTGTTCTTTTTCTCTAAGTCCAGGGATTTAACACATCCTTGGGTGAGCAACACTCTGTGTCAATTCATGGAATTCCTATGGAATTTATGGTTCCTCATTGTTTCTGTCACCTATCAGTATCTGGCCTTATCTGCCAGCAGACCCCACAGTTTGTTTGTAAAGACATCTCCCTCTGGTTCCCTTCAGTCTGAAGAGGGACCCTCCTGGGATGTGGTGTAGGATTAGGGCATCATTGATCATTAGGGCATGACACAGCAGCCCCTTGATCACCCTCCTACCTCGAGTTGTGCCAGCTCCTAGCCGAGGGAAGGCTCAGCTCTTCCCATGGAGGAACAAGGGGAATGTCCCAGCACTCCCAATCACCAGGCCTTTCATTTCGAAACAGCAATATTTTGACAAGGAGCTCACAGTCCTTCTTCTCCACTTCTATGCTCTCCTCAACAAAAAGGACTGATTCTTTTCAGAGCACAATGGACATTCAAAGCTTCACTTACATAAAAGCAGCCACAATGTCTCCATTTCTAATGAGTCATTGTTCCCTCGGTGAGTCCCTCGCTTCCTACTACAATGCTCACTCCTCTTGGGTAATGAAAATTTAACTTTCTGCTGCTCCCCGTTGCTGGTTTGGGCACAGGAGGCTGCAAGCTGAAATAATTCAGCCAGGAACTCATGCAAACAGATTTCAGTCTTCAGAGAGCTTAAAAAGCCTGTCACCGACTCTGGCTTCAGCGATGGAAGGGCTTCAAGGTCCTGCTGCAGCACAGACCGTGGCAGTGCCATCGTGTAGGTGCCTCCCTCTGTTTTCTGGGTTGTAAAACAGGATTTTTGGGCCTTCTCTCCATCTGTGGGTGTTGGGACTTCTCTGAAAATCAATGCTGTGGCACTGGCAGTGTGATTTCCCTTGGAAGCCACACACGCAGAAGCGCCTCAGCCTTTGTTTGAAAGAACAAGGCGACATTACAGAGAAACACTGAAACATCAGGAGCCACAGGTGCAAAATCCGTTAAGGAAATGTAAAGAGCTCTAAAGTGGTTCTCTCTCTTTTCCCCTTTTTTTCTTCCTTTAGCTTTTATGACACACTCGTGACTTCACACGGATCCTGCCTGGGGTTTTTGAAAGCAGGGTTAGTGTTCTTGCCTGCTCGCTCTTTATTGTCCTGTTTTGTTGCTGCTGTTCAGGATTTCAGTGGCTGCAGAAGTGCCCCACGAGGGACACTCCTTGAGGAACTCCTGGAGCCAGCGCTGGGGTCCTGCCGGTGCCTGGCAGCTCCCTGAGGAGCAGGGCACGGCAGCAGCCAGGAGGAGATGGGGAGGCTGTGAGATCAAGAGCTCTGTGACACCTAACCCTCACCCACAGCAGCAGGTGACAGCTCAGGGCAGCTCCAGAGGGCACATGGGACACTGGGGTTGTGCTGGACCATGGCCGAGTGGCATTGTCAGCATCTCATTTCCATATCTGTTTGCTTTTAAAACAAAACTCAAAAAATCAACAATGAATTGATTCGCCCCAAGCAGGCCCAGAGACACTGCAGAGACACAGTCAGAGCAGTGGGGATTTGCTTTATTTGGCACAGGCTGTGGGGATTCACTCCTCCAAACACACACACTTCAGCACTGCCAACACACAATATTATGGTAACATTCATGAATATTCATCACATTCCCTGGGATAGGAGTGGTTACACAAATCATTTCTCAAAAATCATTAATATCATTAGCATGTGTGCCTCACATGTGCTGTGTGTCCTGGTGGTCTTTGGGGTCTGCTCGTGATGAAAATCTGTAGTCTTCATCACAGTGCACTTTTCACCTTTCTCTCTGGAGCATGTGCAGTCCGTGGTGGGTGATTCAGGGTTTCTGTGCTGGCCTCAAACAGATTCTTGTCTCTCTTATCTTGACAAGATAAAGGGAATCCTGTTTTCCTAGGTTTAGAATTCACATATTCCGTCTCTCAATAGTTAACTTGAGTTACCTATTGACCAACCCTTTCTCAGAATTCAGAGCCCTAATTTTGCTTCCACTTGGAGCATCGCTGTGCTGGGTGAGCAGATCCTCACATGGAGACTGCCGGGGCAGAGTCAGTGCCCAGTGGCTCCCAGAGAAGCTCTCAGGGAGCCAAGCATCAGCTGGGTGGTTTCTTTGAAAATATTCCAAATATTTGCCCTTGAGGGAAGATGGGTGTGGAAGTAAAACAGGGCTGGGGGCATATGGACAAATTCCTGCGTCTTCCCACTGGCTGCAATTGCTGAGCAGCGCTCCCCAGATCCAGGTCCGGGGATTCTTCCTGCAGCAGGAGGTGACAAGGAGATGTGTGATGTGGGTGTTGTGCCTGCACTCTTGGTTGGGCTTGTATGGACAGCTGTGTCCAGCTCTGGGTTCTCAGCACAAAAACGATATTGGATATTGGAGAGAGTCCAGAGAGGCCATGGGGATGCTCTAAGGTCTGGAGCCCCTCTGCTCTGGAGCCAGGCTGGGAGAGCTGGGGGTGCTCACCTGGAGAGGAGAAGGCTCCAGGGAGAGCTCAGAGCCTCTTCCAGTGCCTAAAGGGGCTCCAGGAGAGCTGGAGAGGCACTGGGGACAAGGGATGGAGGGACAGGACACAGGGAATGGCTTCCCAATGCCAGAGGACAGGGACAGATGGGACATTGGGAAGGAATTGTTCCCTGTGAGGGTGGGGAGGCCTTGGCACAGGTTCCCAGAGAAGCTGTGGCTGCCCCTGGATCCCTGGCAGTGTCCCAGGCCAGGCTGGACAGGGCTTGGAGCAGCCTGGGACAGTGGAAGGTGTCCCTGTCCATGGCAGGGGTGGAACTGGATGAGCTCTAAGGTCGCTTTGCACCCAAACAATTCCATGATTTTATGATGAACTCCTATCTCTGCAGAGATTTGGATTAGCCAGCCTTTTTTGCTAAAAACCTATATAGTGGAAGGGGAGAAACTGGGAAATTCCTGGTTTCCCAACAGGTTGGAGTCAAACCTCCTGCTTTGAAACCAAAGCATCATTTTGCAATAACGTTTTAAACATTCCCATGGAAAATACCCAACTGGTGTCTTTCAGCCCATTTTCTTGTAGCCGAAAACGCTCAACTTGCATTTGTAAATCATCCTCTCTCAATCTCCCCATTTTCAGCTATTTTCTGTCAAGTATCTTATCTCCCTTAAAACTTTTCTGCAAATTACTTGTTCCTTTGACATTAAGACATAAGCTGTAACGTGGACGGGCCTCTGATCTTCCAAACCCAGTTAAACCCAGTAATCAGACCTTAAGCTGATTTGAAAGCGAGTTGAGCTCTGCCTTCAGTACTTTTTTCTTTTTTTTTTATCTGTGATTTAGGGAGAGATGATCCCACTGTGGAGCAGGGACTGGGCCAGGTAATGCTCTTAAGGTCCTTACACCCATCTCTCCTCTCCTGTGACTGAGTCTGAGCTGTTTGTAGCTGAAATGGAGCCTCGGATGAATAAAAAATGGGTTTAGGTGACAATTCTTCACACTGAACAAACACAGGGAAGGCAAAGACAGGAGACATATGCCATGTTTCTGCTCTGATTTTCTGTGGCCATCAGCTCGTCTTTAAAACAAATCAAGAAATAAGAGCAAAAGGAAAAATAAAACATAAAAAGAGCTTCATTTCCAGCAGCAATTACCAAATGAAGCCTCTGCTTAATGGGCATTTGCAGAGGGCACAGACACCACTTTGTGCCTCTGCTTTCTCATTAGGGCTCGTGCAGCTCCCAGCTGACAACCTGATAATTCTCCCTGATAAAACAAATCTTTTTGGGTTATTGCTGCCTTCCTGCGCTGTCCCTGCTCGCCCGGCTCTGCGTTGAGAATTGTCAGGATTACAGAGTGAGCTGTGAAAACCCAGTTAGTGGGTGGAAAGTATATATTAAAATAAAACAACAAAACAACAAAGCAAAATGCTCACTTTTTCTGCTTCCTGAGTTTCGTCTCTTATCCCACTTTTCCCTGCTGTCCTAGGAGTGCTTGTTCTTTATGAGCCAAAACAAAAAAAAAAATACAGAGCTGATTCATATTCCCTTTGAAATCAAATATTTAAATCCTAACCCAGCACGAGGGTTTGTCCTGGTGTCAGAGGCCACTGTGACTTCCCACAAGTGTCTCCCAGCAGGAAAAGCTGGAATCTCCTCTGGAATTAACCTGCCCTGTTGTGCAGGCAGCACCACGCTGAGAGCCACCACTGTGGTCTTTTGGAGTATCTGTGGTGAAAATCAGAGTTCCTTGGAGATGTGTGGGTGCTGGGAGACCCAGGATCTCTGAAACACCAAGGTGCTCCTGGAGATCTGCAAATATTTCAGCTTTGTACCTTCCGGTCTGTAAAGCAGCTGGAATTTCGAAAGGACAGCTCTGCCCTGCTCCCCCTGCTCCTTTAGCTGGCTAAGAGCGAGTCGAAGCTGTAATAAATTAAATTGAAATATAAGCACTCACATGGGGGCACACGTTGGTTCAATGGCACGAGCTGGGAAATGATGGAGCTTTGGAGCTCTGCCCTGTAGGAAAGGCCCAGCAGCTCATCTGGAAACAAGTTCAGATGCGAGAACTTGTGTCACACTTAACCTTGGTTCCGGAGTAATCATCAGTCAATGATTAAATGGAGTCAGTGTAAATTAGGATTGAATTGATTTGGGGTGGATCACACGGAGACTGTCCCGCTTTGACAAATTGGCTTTAAAGAGCAATTTTTCCTCCAGCCCAGTCCTGTTCCATGGACTGAACAGACACCCAGCGGAGGGGCCGGGGCTCTGAATTCCTGCCTGGTGCAGGGCCAGAATTCCCACCCAGAGAGGCTCCTGGTCTTACAAACCCCACAGGTAACTCAGTGAGGGCAATCCGGTTCTGCCTTTCCCCCAACACCTCTCCTTCCCAGATCTTCTGCTGAACCCAGAGTCAGAGCACGACGAAGTGGTGGCAGAACAATTGTGATGCTCTACAACCAACAGACAAAGGGCCGTGTTCACAGGGGCCCAGATACCAGCAGATATGTCTGAAATGCCTCACATTTAGGACCTTCCAGCATTAGACTGTGGCTCTGCAGGGGGATTTTGGGGTTGTCCCATGCATTCATTATAGAAAGGGAAAAAAATAGCAGGATTTGGCACTTTGAATCCCTGAATGTGTCCAAGGCCAGGTTGGACAGGGCTTGGAGCAACCTGGGATAGTGGAAGGTGTCCCTGCCCATGGCAGGGGGTGGGACTGGATGATCTCTAAGGTCACTCTGAATCCAAACCATTCTGGGATTCTCTGATTCTATGAATGATTTTCAGTCATGGCAAAGACAAGGGAGAGTGAAAATAAAACATAATGCTGATCAAATTGTGCTGTGGAAGAGGTTACAGTGCCTGGAGCACTTCCCATGGAAAACGAGAAGTGCCATGTCACACCTGAGGTGTGAAACATCCCACCACGGCAGGAGATGACCCCAGGCTGGGATTTGTCATTGCAGCATCCTGGCTACGGAGGGGTGAGGACAGCGATTTGTGAGTTTGATGATGCAGCTTCGGTGAAAGGCAGCGATGAACCAGAGCTGGTCCTTCCTTTCCCCTCCAGATGTGTGGGAAGCTCCCAGCAAATGCCAGGAGGTTACACTCGGGAGGGAAGGGAACAGCAGCAGTTGGTGTTTCCCTGGGTGTTTTATAGCGGTTGTTATCTGCCTGTCCTGATTTCAGAGAGCGCACGAGGTGGGAGCAAGGCTCAGAAGCAGAGGACCAACATCCTCTTTTATTATGTGTAATATAAAATATTGCTGCTGCTGGACGTCCTGCTGCTTCTCTGTCTGTGATCATTGTGGCTGAAACACTATCACCACAGGTTGGAATAAAACAGTTACAGGAAATGCTGGTGCCTCTTGGCTGGAGCTTTTTTCCCCCCAGAGAGCAAAAACATTGCAAATATTTGTCACTGAGTGCTGTGTCCACCTCTGGGTCCTCAGCACTGGAAAGATGTGGAGCTTCAGGAGTGAGTCCAGAGGAGACCACAGAGATACTTCAGGGCTGGAGCTCTGCTCTGGAGCCAGGCTGGGAGTGTCCACCTGGAGGAGAGAAGCTCTGGGGAGAGCCCAGAGCCCCTGGCAGTGCCTAAAGGGTTCCAGGAGAGCTGGAGAGGGACTGGGGACAAGGCATGGAGGGACAGGACACAGGGAATGGCTTCCCATGGCCAGAGAGCAGGGATGGATGGGATATTGGGAAGGAATTGTTCCCTGTGAACAGGATGAGCTTAAATGTCCCTTCCAAACCAAACTATTCCATCATTCCATGGAGCAATCACGTAATTAAGCAATCACATAATTAAGAGCTGCAGAGCTCATCTCCCATTTTGTGCTGTGCCAGGAGCATCCTGGACTGTTTCATCGACGCTGGAAACCACTGGAGAACTGACAGCCTCGTGTTCTCTGCTGTTCCCCTCTGCAGGCCAGGCGTCCTCGTTCACGCAGCAGCCGCAGGACCAGGTGGTGATCGCGGGGCAGCCGGTGACACTGCTCTGTGCCATCCCCGAGTACAATGGCATCGTGCTCTGGATCAAGGACGGGCTGGCCCTTGGAGTCGGACGGGATCTCTCAAGTAAGTCAGGACACCTCCCTCCCTAAACTAGCACAGCAGGATCTCTCCCTGCCTAACAGTGCAGCCACAATATTTATGTGGGGAATAAAGTTTTCATTTCAACTCCAACACCTTCCAACCTGCCCAAACATAGGCACTGATGCTTGAAATAAACCAAAACTTGTTTCATTCTGACCTGAAACAAAAGTGTTGGCTCCCACAGGTGTTGCCTGACCCTTTGGAAAGCCCTGTTTTGACTTCCTTGGAAACAAATGTCACCTTTCCAAAATGCAGGATGAAATGTTTTATAAATGTTGAAAGTGCCTGTTTTGATATTCTAAAAAATAAAAAGAACCATAGAATTTCCTTAGTTTGAAGGGACCCACGAGCCTCTGTTTGCTTTGGACAAGTGCTTGTGGCTTCCTCAAGCTTTGGTTTTGGCATGTTGGAGTTTGGTGACCAAATTCCTCAGAATTCATATTACTTAATCCCACGCCCACATTGTGATTGAGGGTTAATGGCAGCTGCTGAAGACTGGTGCAATACTGGGAAAGTTTAGAGTTTATTCTTTTTATTTTGCTGGAAAACACTAATTTGGAAGTGAAATATTTCATTAGTAAGGAGAGTGTTTGCTGGAAAAGCACCAGCCTGGGAGGATTTGGAGCCCTCGAGGAGTTGCAGTGTCCCTCCAGGCTCTGCAGAGTTCATACACGTGTGACACTGCCCAGCTCCTGGTGACCTGAGAGGGTTTTCCCCAAGGCAAGAAGCAGCATTCACAAACCAGGGGAGGCTCTGTGCTTCTTGGTCTCCAGGGACCCTGCTCTTCCCTAAAGTGCAGTGCCTGCTTCTCCTTTCCCTCTGTTTTTTATTAATACATATAATTGCTCATTTCCAGCCGTGCCCGAGTGAGCAGCCCCATCTTCGCCTGTTTTTCAAAGCTCTGAGCCACAACTTTTGCATCTATTAGAGAGCTGAGCTTCCCATGCAAGACCTTGCAACACGACTGGGTAACAAGAGCTCCAGTGAAGTGGGGAGCTGATGTGAATGACTTCCACAATTAACAGAGCCAGGGCTGCTGGAAGCCACAGGAGCTGCCAGCTCGCGTGCTACCAGCTCAGCCAGTGTCTAATTAGCGCAATACAAACAAACCCATCATTTGTATTTCTCGCGGTTCAGGAGAGCAAATCCTGCTGTTGATAACTCGAGAAACAACAAAAGCACGAGCGTGCGCCAGCGCTGTGTTACACAGGGCATTGGGCACCAGGGATGGGGGGAGGGCACCATGTGTGCGTCCTGTGTGTCCACCCTGTGTGCCCAGCCAGGCTGACCAGGGCTGCCAGTGCCCCCAGAGCCCTGCCCAAGCTTCACACAGAGCTGATTTTGGGAGAATTCCGGGGTGAAACCACAGCTGACTGCAGGATCTGAGGATATTCCATGGTGGATTGCAGAGCTGCTGGAGGTGTTGGTTTCCAGGTGGAAGAGCCACCCCTTTTCCTTGCCCAGGGAGGCTTTGGATGCCCCAACCCTAGAAGAGTTCAAAGCCAGGCTGGAGAAGGCCTTGAGCAACCTGATCTAGTGGGAGGTGTCCCTGCCCATGGCAGGCAGGTTTGGGACTAGATGATCTTTAAGGTCAAAGCCAAACCTTCCAGCACTTAACATTCCACGATTCCATGTTTCCTTGGGATTTCAGTGAATGCTCCTTCATTAGCACTTCTTTTTTGAACCCAAGTGCAAAATGCACAGTCTTGTTCCTGAATTTGGCAGGTCCTTCCTCTCTCTCTTTGGGCTGGCAGCCAAGGAGGGGAGGAAGCTGCCTGGATCCTGGGGGCTGCTGTGGGGTGCTGGGGCTCTGGACCCATGCTCCTGATTCACCCCAAGCAGGCCCAGAGACACTGCAGAGACACAGTCAGAGCAGTGGGGATTTGCTTTATTCGGCGCAGGCTGTGGGGATTCACTCCTCCAAACACACACACCCTGCACTGCCAACACACAATATTTGGGTAACATTCATGAATATTCATCACATTCCCTGGGATAGGAGTGGTTATACAAATAATTTCTCAGAAATCATTAATATCATTAGCAGTGTGCCTCACATGTGCTGTGTGTCCTGGTGGTTTTTGGGGTCTTCTTGTGATGAAGATCTGTAGTCTTCATCACAGTGCACTTTTCACCTTTCTCTCTGGAGCATGTGCAGTCCTCGGTGGGTGATTCAGGGTTTCTGTGCTGCCTCAAACAGATTCTTGTCCCTCTGATAGTGACAAGATTAAGGGAATCCTGCTTTCCTAGGTTTTAGAATTCACATATTCTGTCTCTCAATAGTTACCTATTGACCACTCCTTTCTCACTCCGCACTCCTCACCCCTGGGCCCATGGCTCCAGCTGCCTCCTGACCCGTGCTTTCCCTCCGGCAGGTTACCCGCGCTATCTGGTCGTAGGAGACCATCTCTCGGGGCAGCACCACTTGAAAATCCTGCGAGCTGATCTCCAGGATGACGCTGTGTACGAGTGCCAGGCCATCCAAGCAGCCATCCGATCCAGACCTGCCCGGCTGACTGTCCTGGGTGAGTATTTGTTGGGGGTTTCATTGCCTTCACGGTCACGCTGGGTGGATTTTGACAGAAGGTTTTGTTGCTGGATCAAGAGGGTTGGAAGTGAATCCATTGTGAGAGCGGTGGGGGAGCAGCTGGAGCCTCAGAACAGGAGCAAAGGAGGCTACTCAGGGAGTAAAGCTGCTCTGGGGTGGAGTACAGCCATTCTAGGAGGAGTAACACAGGCACCAAGTGTTTGGCACTTCAACTCTATGAACTGAGGCCCCAATTCAAGAGAGTCTGTCCATAAATTTAAGGATATGAAGAGTATGGTGTCATCACTTATGCATTACCCTTCCTGCAGGACTGGGACGACTCCACCGCCTGAGGAAAGGCTGATTTCAAACTATTGCCATATTTTTAAACTATCTACACACTAATATTTTATCACCCTGCATTTCTCAGTGATTAATCTTTCCCATGAGCAGCACAGGAGGATATTGCCTGGGATTGCAAACTGGAAGTGACTCCCAAAATCATGCAGAGGACCTTTTTGTGCAGGAGATGGGAGGGGAGCTCTGGCAGAGCTCTGCTGGCAGAGCGGGAGGAGGGAGGGCTCTCCCCACAGGAGTGCTGGGAAAAGGCAGGCGCGTCAGAGAGGCTTCCCGGCATGGTCGTGGCTGCAGAGAAGTCAATGAAAATGGTATTTTTCTTGAAAAGCTTGGACAAAACCCAGTCTGTACTGCTGCTCCCAGATCCATCCTGATTATTCAACCCTCAAAGTGAAACCATTTGCATATTTAGGTTTGTTTAGATGGACGCTGGATTTGGGTTTTCCCAGTTGTTCTTATTCCTGGTTATTTTTCATTGGGGGGAAAAAAACCCTTTTAAAAATACCCAAATCAAGAATTTTGGTGCTTTTAGTCAGATCAATGTTGATTAGTTTTAAGCAGCCAAAAGAAGTGAATTAAGGTAGCAGCTGTGGCTGAAGGTGCACCTCACTGGAGTCTGCACTGTGAAAATGAGTTCAAATTCCTGGTTTGCAATTTCCCCTCATTTTGTTTTTGTCCCTCCACAACCCTACAATGCTCCCTACCACCAAACTTGCACAGCTGCCACCCCTTCCTTCCCTGACCCTGAAGATAATGATGATTTTCCTTTGATTTCTCCTTCTGCTCAATCAATCCTTGGCAGCAGCTCAGAGCTCTGACATGTGCCCATACATGAAATAATTCTGGAAATGGCTGGGAAAGGGGAATGTTGTCTTGCTCACCGACAACCCCTCCTTCTCCTGGGCTCCCTCCTTCTGTTGTGAAAGCAGAATACGTTGCCAGAGCCAGACAAAAGAAATAATGTTATTTAATTAGAGCTAAAGATTTCAAAACTAATTTAGTCCCAGGGCGTACGTCAGAGCTGCTGCGAAGCGTTGATTGAGCAGAGAGATGTTTTTATGGATCAAAAGGAAATCGTTATTATCTTTGGGGTTATGGAATGCGTTGAATAGATGGTAGTTAATGTTTATGTGGATGTACATGGTAGTTGCTAATTGGTACATTTACCTAAGATGTTCAGCAACTTATATTTGCAGAGTGTTTTCCTTTTAAGAAAATTAAAGTTACAGCCTGTTCAGTTTAAGCCAAATCAATGAGAAAATGCAGGTTTGGAACCCACTGGCAGCTCATCTTTAACTCTAGGGGTATTTATGCAGATGTTCTGAGAGGGAAAATATAGTCACAGTCCCAAGGCTGCCAGAGGTCCAGGAGTGTTTGGACAATGCTGTCAGGCACAGGGTGGGATTGTTGGGGTGTCTGCAGGGCCAGGAGTTGGGCTGGATGATCCTCGTGGGTCCCTTCCAGCTCAGGAAATTGATTCTATGACATTTCAGGCTGGCTGGGGAGGTAGGAGTGATGATGCCACCTTTTGGGGGGGTTGGTGATGAGCAGCTCACACTGCTCCTTTGGGATGGGGTGTCCTGTGCCGGCAGTGAGGGCAGGAGCTGCCATGGGATCTGTGCTCTGGTTTTAGCCACCCCAGTGGAGGGGACAGGAGATGAAGAGCCTCAAGCCCCCATGTTTTAGGAGCCCGTGCAGGCTCGGACAGCTGGGGACAGTGTGCAGCCTGTCAGGCTGAACTCACCGTGTAATGGGGTAACATGTCTGTACAGGGGGGAGAGACACCCCGGTGCTTCCAGATGTGCAGTGCCACCAGCTGTGCACACATCTCTGCTCCTAGGATCCACTGCAGGAGCCTGCTTTAGTCATCAGCTAAGCAGCTGTCCCCAGAGGGATGTGGATCTCTCGGATTTCATCTCGCTGGGTTGTGAAGGGATGTGCCAGGCTGCCTGTGCTGCCTCACAGGGACATGCCTGGGGGGCGTTCCTTCATCCCAGTCTGCACCTGAGGCTGCAGAGTTCCCCTGGGCAGGAGAGGATCCCTGAGGCATCCCTGGATCTGGGTGTAAGCCGTGCAGCTCTCAAGGAAACAATTTGTCCCAGCTGGGGCAGAGGCTCTGGTGGCTGAGAGGCTCTGGTGACTGGGACGTTCTGGTGACTGGAGCCCAACATCTGCTGCTGCTTTCCCACTGACTCAAGGAGCTCTCCAGCCAGTTGGGTGTTAGAGGCAGTTCTGAGGAACCCCATCCCACTCTATCACCCCCCAGCCTTGTCTCTGGAAGAATAACCCTGCCTGATTTTTTTATGGGTTGGTGCTGCCTTGTCTTTCCTTGCCAGCTTTTCCACTTCCTTGGTATCAAGAAATCCCCTAATGCCTCCCAATTCAGGCTCCAACTGCTGTCATTCATGTCTGACAACAGCTTTATGGAGCTGATGCCTCCTACTTCCCTGCTCAGATGCAGAGCTACACCATATTTTAATTAAATATTTAAGGTTTTGTCACATTGTTTTCAAATCTACATGGTTAAATGTAGTGGAACAGATCATTCCATAGCCTTGGAAGTCCAAACATTCGAACAGACGAGCCTATTAATGCCATCAGCATCAGGGAAAATCTTTTCTTTGTGGAGTTCCAGGGACAAATATTGCTGGGAAATGTGGTTAATGCTTCCCAGAGCTGGAGGGTTCCCCTTCTCTAGGTCTCCCTCACCTTCCCTCCTACCATTGCCTAAACTGTCTGGGGAAGGAGTCACTGCCTAATCTTCTCAGGACATCTGCCCCAAGCAGGGAAGGCTGTTCAGGCTGATGGGATGGGATTTGGGACATATGGAGACACCCAGATTTCGGGCCAGCAAAGGATGTCAAGGCAGTTTGGCAGGGGAGCCCAAGCCAGGCAGGTTCTGGGAAGCCACTGGAGGGCTATTTGCTACCTGGTACATCTCTAATGGCAGGGCTGCTTAATTTATGATCTATTTAACTAAGCCAGGGTATTAATTAAATAAAGTAAGAGCCTGATTAGGACTTGGAGAAATTTAAAAATAAAATCAGGCAGCAATCGAGCGAAATTGCAAAGCAAACACTTTGGCTGTAACCACTGGAGAGTTCCCTCCGGTCTTCCATCAAAGCTCGGAGCAGGGAGGGCAAATACAAGAGATTATATTGCCAACAGATGTGTGTTGTTAAAATATGCATCTGCCAGCCGTGTAGCTCCAGGAGCCAGAGGGCTCGCTCGTGGATCCTTCTGCACTCGCGGGACCGTGAAGGAATTTGAGGCCCCGGCAGCCGAGCTGGGATTTGCAGACACGTTAATTAGTGTTGAGTTCCCAGATCTCGGAGGCAGCCAAGCGAGCAGAAACTTTGAAGAGAGCTTCGGCTTCCCCGGGAGGGAGCAGAGGAGGGAGAGGGGAGCCCCAGCTCGCGGTGCCGATGTGGCCGCGCCGTGGTGACACCTCAGCCCGTGGTGACACCTCAGCCCGCGGTGACACCTCAGCCCGCGGTGACACCTCAGCCCGCGGTGACACCTCAGCCCATGGTGACATCTCGGCCCGCAGTGACTGGAGCCGGCAGAGGATGGAGGAGCCAGGCCAGGGAAGCAGATGGATGAGGAGGTGTTGGGAAGCTGGAGGGCTCCTCTCCTTCGTGGCTTCTCAGCAGGAGCATCCCAAGCCTGTCCTGGTGTGTCCTCCCCAGCAGGAGGCCGTGTGCCGGGGCTGTCCCGCAGAGCTCACGGGCACCGCGTGCTTGGCACAGGGAAAAGGTTGGTCCCAGAGGTGCAGGTGGGAACTTGGCCACAGCCCGGAAAAGGGAATATGAGGGTGTGAGGAAGGAGGCAGGGGAGCTGCTTCCAGAGACTTAAGGTGAATAATTGATATGCAATTAACTTGTACCTTCACCTTTTATAGTCTAATTCCCTCTCTCCTCCCCTCCAAGGCCTCTTCTAATATTAACTCTGTCTTCACGTGTGTCCCATTAGGAATAAAGCTTTCTTAAATCAACATGAATTATTTAACTCTACAGATTAAGTTAATTTGAAGTGAGAGCTCCTGTCTCTCCTACGATGGCACAAGGCAGGGACGGGAGGAGGGTCATGGGGGTGTCAAGTGCTTCCACATTCAATCGCAGCCATTTTTCTCTTTTTATGTTATTTTTTATTTTATTTTTTATTTTATTCCAATCCTCTTTCTGGCCTAGTCTTTCCAGTCCTCGCCTGCAGAGCAGAGTAAGCATTTCCATTACCAAAACGATGGTTGGCAGCTTGAGACTTCTGCATTTCCCAGCTTTCCAGCTCTTTAGTGGAGTTTGATCAGGAAATAAAGAGGTTATGTCCTCGGTAAGGCCCTTTCTCAACATTTGTTTGTAATGCTGAGCTGCAAGGAGAAAATGGGATGAGGTGATGTTTCAAACCCAGAAACAATTCAGCTTGGAACACTTTTTCCACCCTTTTTAATAGAATTCAATTCTCTGAATGCAAAATTCAGAGCATGTAGAGCTGGGATGTCAATTCAGAACAAAAACAAAAAAAAAAAAAAATAGAAGTGATGAAAATGTGATCATTTTCTTCCAGACAGTCTCTTCTCCTTGAACAACTTTGGGTCTTCACAAAGCTGCATTTTCTGCTGGGAATATTTTCAGTGGCAAAACAGCAACTGGCTCTACTGGGAATGAAACAGAAACATCAAACAATTGAGCGCAAATCCCAAATAACCTAAATATTTGATGTCATGTCTGAGCAGCTTAAGTTTACAGTGCTCTGAGCTGGCTCCTTTTGATAGCAGAGGGTGGCCGGGTTTCCTTGCTCGTGTCCCTGTGTGGCTCTGGGCTGGGAAGGGATCTCCATGGGATTGACCATTCCCAGGCAGGAAAACCCAGGGGCTCAGAGGTGAAAGGCAGCCTATGCCTCAAGCAGTCCAGAGCTGGAAAACTGACCACAGAGAGGAACTGTGTGCCAAAAAAATGGGTCTTGAGATGGGTCCTCCCAGGGTGGGTTTCACCTGGGTGTTGGGAAGTGCTGCTTCCCCCGTTCTGGAGGGGTTTGCACCCTGTCTGTGAGTAGGAGGAAGAGGAGGAGGAGGAGGAGGTGAAGGAGAAGGGAAGCATCTGCATCATCTCTGTTCTCCTTACTTTGAAGGAGACAAGCAAAATTTTGTCCTTACATCCCCAGTCAGCACAGCTGGGCTGGAGGTGGGTGCCAGGATGAAACACTCCGTGGGACACACCCGCCCACCCCGGGCTCTGCCAGGGCCATAGCGATGGAGTAACTTTGCAGTTGTACAGATATGGGGAGAAGAAAGCTAAGGAAGGGGTTTGTTTCACATTGCAGACATTAAAAATTATAAATATCATAGAACCATGGAATGCTTTGGCTTGGAAGGGACAGTAAAGATCATCCTATTGCATCCCAACCTTCCACTGTCCCAAGCTGCTCCAAGCCCTGTCCAACCTGACCTTGGACACTGCCAGGGATCCAGGGGCAGCCACAGCTTCTCTGGGCACCTGTGCCAGGGCCTGCCCACCCTCCCAGGGAACAATTCCTTCCCAATATCCCATCTGTCCCTGCCCTCTGGCAGTAGGAAGCCATTCCCCCTTCTCCTGTCTCTCCATCCCTTGTCCCCAGTCGCTCTCCAGCTCTCCTAGAGTCACTTTAGGCACTGCCAGGGGCTCTGAGCTCTCCCCGGAGCCTTTTCCTCTCCAGGTGAGTACCCCCAGCTCTCCCAGCCTGGCTCCAGAGCAGAGGGGCTCCAGCCCTGGAGCATCTCTGTGTCCTCTCTGGGCCCACCCCAACAGGTCCATGTCCATCCCCAGAGGACAGGGCTGTATCTGAGCAGGGAATGGTGTTCAATCACAGGGGGGGAAGTTCAGCAGGGCCAGGCCAGCACTAAGCAGATGCTGCCTCTGCTCCCCCAAATCCTGCTCCAGAATTATGGGCTCACAGTTCTTACAAACTTCTGTATTTTCTTGAAGCCCTGGGCCCTGGGGTCGGCTGATGCCACCTATCCCATGAAAGCTTCCCTCCCCTAAACCCTCAGAGCCACACCAGCATTCCCACCAGCACACTGAAGACTGAAGTACCACAAAGTAAATAGGAAGAGACACAGATAGAAATGATTAATGTTCGTGTTCCTGCACCAATCTGTGATTCCTTGTCTCGATGCAGGGAGGGCATCTCGGTTCTGACCCGTGGTTTTATCGAACACGAAGCTTTTGGCTTCTCTCTGCAGAGTCTGCTGGGCCCTGCTGACCTGATGGATGCAGAGCACAGAGGGCTGATAAAAAACCTTCCTGATTTTTAGCCATTCCCCTTCTGTCTTCCCAGCCCCTCCTGCTGGCTCTGCCAGCACCCTGGCCCCATTTGCTGTGGGCTGTGCTGGCCGTGAGGGTGCCGTGGGATGCTGTGGGGGTGCTGCATGCTGGGATCCCTCTGTTCATCACTGGTACCCCTGCCTGTACCCCCCTGCTCTGGGCACGACCCCTCTGCGTCTCACCCCAATTCCCCCAGGCCGCACAAGCCCTGTGGGAGCCAGCAGCTCCCTGCACATCCCACCAGCCTTTCCTTGTGCTCGGCCAGCAGCTCCAGCTCCCCGTGGTGCCTGCGGACAGCGAGCACCATTCTGCTTCACGAGTTCCGGACCGCTGACACCTCTGATTCCGCACCAGCCAGACCCCGCACGTGCCAATCTCGCTCTGCTCTCACTCCTACGCACGATTCTCCCTCTTGCCAATCAGGACCAACTCCCCCATCTGCACCGTGCCCGAGCTCCTCCGCATCTGCATCTGCGCTCGCAGCGGCGCCTTTGTGCTCCGCAGCTGCGCGCACGGCTGCGGTGCGCTCGCAGCGCCGGCAGCGCGGAGGGTTGTTAGTGACCTGACACGAGTATCGACTGCCTCTCCCCTGTCAGCTGGCAGAGAGGAACGAGGCTCTCGGAGCGTGACATCACCTGAGCGACAGCCCCCGCTCGGCTATCGATCGCCCCGGTGACAAATGACCCCGCGGCTCGGCAGGGCAGGAGCAGCGCCGGAGCGGAGGGGAGAGGCTGCCGGAGGGATCGCAGCTCTGAAGGGATCCCTCCTCTCGGCCTGCAGGGATGCGGTGTCCCGCTTCCGAGAGCTCTGCCAGCGCTTTTTGCTTGGCTTGCATCTCCCTGCTCCCTGAAGCGTTGCCCCCACTGTGCCTGAGCTGCTCTGCTGTCCGTGAGAGGATTCAGCCTTCCCAGAACAGCTCCAGCACAGCTCCCAGCAGCTCCCAGCACAGCTCCCAGCATCTCCCAGCATCTCCCAGTTCCCATCACAGCTCCAAGCATCTCCCAGTTCCCAGCACAGCTCCCAGCACAGCTCCCAGCACAGCTCCCAGTTCCCAGCATCTCCCAGCTCCCAGCACAGCTCCCAGCATCACACAGCTCCCAGCATCTCCCAGCACACCTCCCAGCACACCTCCCAGCACAGCTCCCAGCATCTCCCAACTCCCAGCATCTCCCAACTCCCAGCATCTCCCAGCTCCCAGCTCCCAGCATCTCCCAGTTCCCAGCACAGCTCCCAGCATCTCCCAGCTCCCAGCATCTCCCAGCTCGTGGTGGAGGAAGGCTTGGGAACCCTGTGATGGATCTCTCAGTTACACACCCATCACAGTGCCCACCCGGTGCCCCTGGCTTTTGATGCCCCTGTCAGTGTGATGGATGCCAGCTTCCCATCCAGCAGGAGGACTGGGATGGGTTTGGGACTGTGGTGTTCCTTTTGGCTCCAGCTGGGCTGAAACTGGACAGTCATGTCTTAATGACTGACCTGTGCATGTCCTTTGTAATTAACAGGAGAATAACCTCTCCTGCCTCGGGGTATTTCTCACATGCCAAGATGGGCAAATGACCTTCTGGAAGGACCTATTATGCTTTTTTTTACATCAAAGGTGCCTGCTATGCTCAAATTTTCCCCTTCAGGTGGTAAAGAGAGGTGGAAAGCATGGACATGGCATTGCATGACCCGCCCAGGGCTCTCCCACCTCCTCCTGCTCCAGGGAATGAGGCTGGGCTCTCCCCCCGGGACAGCCACAAAGCCACAATATCGGGTTCCTTTAAACTCAACTCTGACCTCCACAGAGAGAGACAAGGGATTCATGGCAAATTATGGATTTAACACCTATGATGAATCCCCATTACAGCATGAAATGAGAAAGGAAAATGTAGCTAAATGGAAGATTTCCCCTGGGCAGCAGGAGGCTGCAGCTCATGAGAGGCTGGGGAAAATAGGATGAAAAAAAAGGGGAAAAAATAGAGAACTAGGAAAAACCTTGTTCCATTAACTAAATATTGCAAAACCTTTGCAAGCCACTGCTTGCAGGTTAGTGGGGTTTAAAGGCCAGGGCTCAGACCTGTGACACATCTAAGGTTTCCAACTCCAGCCCTTTGGTTGTCATGACAAGGAGAAATTAAATACTGTTGATGATGGTCCCCTGGGAGCTCAGAACAACCAGTCCCCAGTCTCTGGGGCCAGGACCTGCCCTTCGCTATGCTCTGAGTGTAGCCTGGCCCTGCATCAGTCATCTCCCTTTGGGAAATGCCAATGGAGCATTGGAAGGATTAAAAAAATGCACTGAAAACTGCACTTTTACCATAGACCAGGCTCCTGGCTCCCAAACACGGGGCTTAAGGCCAGGTTGGACAGGTCTTGGAGCAACTTGGTCTGGTGGAAGGTGTCCCTGCCCATGGCAGGGGGGAGGAATGAGATGATCTTTAATGTCCCTTCCCACCCAAACCATTCCAGGATTTTATGGCTAGGATAATGCAGCTGGAGATGAATTCCCACAGGGAGGAGCTGTCAGGAGCTGCACTGGGTGGCTTTGCTGGAAGTGCAGGAAGGAAGACAGGTTTTAGCAACAAAACACAGGGGGGGAGCAGGGAAGGAGCTCTCAGCCTGCTTAGCTTGTCCTGTGGGCAGAAAGGGAATTGCTCATTTATGGCCTCAAAGGAAACACACACACCCTGGGGTCATCTCTGTGGTGCCAAAGCCTCCACGTACAACCCTTCAGATCCCTCAGGTCAAATCCCTCCCTTAAAGAACAGGGAAAACGAGCAGGGTGAGGCAGGAGCAGGAGCCTTTGGGCCGTGGATTTGATCCCTGCGCTCACTGCAGTCCCAGCTGTGACAGGAGGACATCAGGAGCTTTGTGCAGTCGCTTATTCCCAGGGCTGGGCAGCGGCCAAGCAGGAATGCTGCAGAGTCCCAGTTGTGGAGACAAGTGTCTACAATCTCCACAGAGTCATAAATCATGCAGGAGCTGAACTCTCCTCCCTGTGACCTCATGGATCCTCCCCCTGTCCTTAAGGCGAGCGCCGGCCAGCCTGCGGTGGGTTCGGATAATCCCGGGAGCATCCGCATACCCGAGGTGGCTGCTTCTTATTCAGGTTGTTGCTAGGGAATTGTGCAGAGATTTCTCCTAGTGGGTGAGAAGTGACTTTCAAATCAGTGGCAGCATGAAAAAATTGCGACGGAAAAAATGAGAGTCTTTCATGAGATCCCATTTAATTGCTAACGAAGACAAAAATCACAGCTCTCACATTTGGTTCCCCAACAAAACCCAGATAGCAGCTGCCCTGTACATATCTGATTCCAACTGGTAGGTTTAAAAGATGCAGAAGGTATTTAATGATAATGATAATGATTTACATTTATATAGTGCCTTGTATCCGCCGGGATCACAAAGTGCTTTATATATGTATGGATAAAAATATACTGGATAACAAGCACTCCATCCATCACCGAATCACAGCCCCTTCCCTGGCGAGGCTGCAAGCTGTTCAGGAAAGAGTTGCTGCATTTCCAGAGTCGCTCTCCCTCCTCGCTCCTAAGGCACTTGGGGTGCTGTACGGTAATTTTGTAATAAAACCAGGTGATAAAAACACTTTAAAAACAACAATGTCATAAAAAAGGAGAACCCTCACTGTCATAAAATGGCACACAGAGGAACAGGAGGGGAAACTTGAGAGGGAGAAGGTTATAATGGCTTTAAAATAAAACAGAGTAGGTTTGGGTTGGATATTGGGAAGAAATTCTTCCCTGTGAGGGTGGGGAGGCCCTGGCAGAGGTGCCGAGAGAAGCTGTGGCTGCCCCTGGATCCCTGGACGTGTCCAAGACCAGGCTGGACAGGGCTTGGAGCACCCTGGGACAGTGGAAGGTGTCCCTTCCACTCTTCCATCTCTAAGGTCCCTTCCACCCCAAACCATTCCATGATTCCATGATATATAGGGACTATCGCCATCAGAAATACCAGCTCTGGAGGAGAAATGTCCTCCCGCTGCTCTGGGTTAGAAGGTGAAGGGCTTGGCCAGCAGCAGCAGCTCCAAAAGGTGGGTACCATCAGAGCTGGACAGTCCGGGGCCTCCCAAGGTCAGTTTGGAGGTGGCAGCACAAGGAAAAATCCTGACAAGTGATGCTCAAATGATGCTTCTCCCTCCATGCTCTGCTTTGTCCTGCCATGGAGCAGATCTGTTCCCATGGGTGAAATCAGCTCTGTCCCAGCAAGCTCTGTGCTCTGGTGCCTGTCCTGGGGGCCATGGAGCCTTCCCAGCCCAAAGTGCTCCATCTGAACAGGAGCCACTCAGTGCCCCTTTGGTGGCAGCCTCTGGCTCAGCTGGGCCTGGGAGGCAGGCAAGGGGAGGAGAGGAGAGGACGGAAGGCAGAGAGGAATCGAGGCTCTCAGAGACATTCATTCAAAATTCATAGGCGCAAAATTGCAGTCTGCATGGATTTGTTTCCTTTGGAAAATTACAGGAAGCTACAGGCACCAACAACTGTTATTCAAATAGCCACTTTGGATGATTAGGATGGCAGGAGGCTGTACTTACACATGCAGACCCAATATAATCAGGCGCGAGGCAGGGCGGGAAGGCAAGGCCAGGGAAGGGAAGCTGGAGGAGCTCGGAAGCACAAACAGCAGCAGGGTGGCTCTGTGGGAAGAGCCACCGGGCAAATCCTGCCCCGCTGCTGGAGACAGCTGAATTAGCTGCCAGGTTTGGGGGGAGAAGGAGAGCGCAGAGCTGGGAGGTGATTCCTGGAGGAAGTTTCTCGGCTGAGTGAAGAGTCTCATGAAGAGTCTCATGAAGTGTCAGCAGCTGAGAACAGGCAGCACAGAGGGACAAGCACCCTTCCTGCAGAAAAGGCTCTGCTCTCCCCTGCACCCCAGTCCAGGAATCAGCACAGAGTCACAGAATCCCACAAGAGTTTGGGTTGGAAGGGACCTTAAAGCTCATCCCGTTCCACCCCCTGGCATGGGCAGGGACACTTTCCGCTATCCCAGGTTGCTCAGGTGCAGCTTCCTCACCACCTGCTCTCCTGCCTTCCAGACAAAAATGCATCATCACTCCCCTGCCCATTATAAATCAAGAAAAAAAGCTTTTGGCCATCCTGAATTTATTAAAAAAAGAAGAACTTTAAAGCCACACACACGCAAAACCCTGAGCAAATACTGCTTTGAGGATTGGCCTGTGGGTCAGCAATGAAACGCAGGCAAAGCATCTGAGTCATGAAGGGTGAAAATTGTATAACAAAAGTAAACTCTGCAGTACAAGCTGAGGAAAAACTCTTGGCTTTGTACCGGGGAGCTGCTTCTTTCCCTTTTAAAATGCTTCTCTGCAGTACCAGAGGTGTCGTGCGGTGCAGAGCAGATCTCATCCTCCCCCAGCAGCGTCTCCTGCTCAGCCCATCCCTGCCGGGCTGCGATGGACGGGTTCCAGCCGCGGCTTCGCGGGCGCCTGGAGGTGTCGGGGAATGTTTGCACACAGGCTCCCCAGGGCCCATCTGTGGCAGCAGCCGAGCACGTGGCTTGGCAGGGCTGGGCTGGAAGCGCCTGCGGGAGCAGCGGGCAAAGGAATCCTGAATCCCAACCCTCCAGGGACCTCAGCCTGCCAGAGCCACAGCCCTGCCCTGTCCCCAGCTCCTCTCCCTGGCTGCAAGGGCATGGGTGGCTCCAAGGGGGAATGGCTTTAGATTGAGAGAGGTTGGATATTGGGAAGAAATTCTGCCTTGTGAGGATTGCCCAGAGAAGCTGTGGCTGCCCAGTTCCTGCAAGTGCCCAAGGTCTGGTTGGACAGGGCTTGGAGCACCCTGGGATGGTGGGAGGTGTCACTGCCCAGAACTGGATGGGTTTTAAGGTTCCTCCCACCCCAAACTGGTCTGGGATTCTGGGATTCCATGGTCTCTGTGATGTCAGTAATGAGAGAGAACCAGGGGGAAGGTCAAAGCTCTATTTCTGATGAAGGTGGATAGGAGGGACAGTGGCAGTGGGATTTTCTGGAGCCTGAGGCTTGGAGCAACCTGGCCTGGTGGAAGCTGTCCCTGGCAGGGCATTGGAACAAGGGGATCTTTAAGGTCCCTTCCAATCCAGATCATTCTGAATTCTGTAATTCTATGGGTTTATGTTCTATCAAGCCCTTTTCCTGGCCAGCCAGTCCTGTTCTCAAGCACCTAGAGATGGACAAAGGTGGATGTGGATATCTTGGAAAGGAGGGAGGCCTAAAAGAACCGAGCAGGGGGTCTGGAAGGAGTTGACTTTCCAGCACAGCCAGCTCAGAAGGCATCTTGGACATCCTGCATGTGCAAGGAGACCTTCACAGAGCCTCTGGGCTCTCCTCAAAGACAAGTTTCCCTCTCCCTGGTGCTTTTTGGGGTGACCTTGAGCATGTGTTGGCCAGACACGGATGGTGATGAGCTGCTTTGCACATCCAGCCTCCTTTCTTGTCTTTACAAGTGCTTCTCTCTTATCTGGTAGTATTTTGCAAAACTTCACAAGCTTTTAGTGGCAAGACTTCTGCTAAGAGGCTGCTGATAAATCTGGAGTAGGCAGTGGGAAGGCTTTAGTGACGTATTCTCTTCCTTTCCACTGGAAAAAGCAGCTTATCTGCTTTGGAGAATACAGGTTCTTCCTCCTTATCCTCACTGAAATCTTATCTAAACTGGTTCAGGTGGCAGAGCCGAGAGAAGGAAATAATTAAGCAAGAGACAGGTGAAATGCTGACATTATTATTACTTAAATGGCCCAAACCTTTTACCTCGTGTATTTTTTATTATTATTTTACCTTTTTTTTTACTGCTGGTGACACATAACAAGGGAGAAATCGGTTTTTCCAGGTTATCTCACCCATCCACACACATGCCACTTCACCCCCCTCCTCCCCACCCAAATATAAATCTCGTTTAACTGGTTCTGTTGGCAAGACAGAGAAATAATTAAGGCGAAGGTGGCTGCAGTGTTGATGTTATTACTGTAATGCAGCAGCCTGTTTAGTTTCTTTGCCAATGAAATGCAACCAGGGGAAAATCAGTTTTAAAGATTACCTCCCAGAGATGCAAATAAAGGAGCGGAAACCATGTAGTCAGGAAGAAATGGTCTCAAACTAGGAAACATTTCAAAGTCGGTGACAGTCTCTTAGGGGCTTTTAAGACCACAATTTACCTTTTGACTGCATTCTATTTTCTCTGAAATCCTTTATTTCCCTCTTATTTATTGACTGGAGAGACAGCACAGAAACGAGAAAGTGATTCTCCAGCCGCTGGTCTTAAAAATCCATAGAAGGAAATTGTTCTCAGGAGTGCGGATTTTTGTTGTTGTTGGCCACTTCTTTTTTCCTCCCTCCTTGTTTTTAGCCCTCTCTGTGAACCAGGGCTTAATTGAATCCCTTTGCCATGGAGGGGCCTCAGACTGGAAGGGATCAAGGTCAGCGGCACCGTCTGGGAGCGAGAAGCCCTGATTAGAGGTGGGAGCCATGGTGATAACACAGCAGGATACACACATTCCTCTCCAGCCAGCTCGGGGTGAAGGTGGAGGCTGTGGTCTCTCCATCCACGCACAGCAACAGCAGCTGGAACACAGAGCTGCTCGAGGGGGATTGGTTTTGTCTCAGGGATGGTGCTTGGGTTGGGAAATGGGCGTCTCTGTGCTTGGGTTAGCATCGCAGTCTTGGATTAGCATCCTGCTCTTGGATTAGCATCCTGCTCTTGGATTGGCATCCTGCTCTTGGATTAGCATCCTGCTCTTGGATTGGCATCCTGCTCTTGGATTGGCATCCTGCTCTTGGATTAGCATCCTGCGCTTGGATTGGCATCCTGCTCTCAGCTGAACATACTGCTCTCAGATTAGGATCATGCTCTCAGATTGACTTCCCTGTCTCAGATTGGTGTCCCACTCTAAAATTAACATCCTGCTCTCAGACTGGCATCCTGCTCTGGGATTATCATCCCTAGTATTGGTTTAGTATCCAACTCTAAAATTAATGTCCTGCTCTCAGATTAGCATCCTGCTGCTGGTTTAGCATCCCAGATTTAGATTAGCATGCGGCTCTCAGATTAGCATCCCACTCTCGGATTAGCATCCTGCTCTCAAATTAACATCCTACTCCAGATATAGCATCCTATTCCAGGTTTAACATCCTACTCCAGGTATAGCACCCTGCTCTCAAATTAACATCCTACTCCAGGTATAGCATCCTGCTTTAGGTATAGCATCCTGCTCCAGGTTTAGCATCCCGCTCTTGGATCAACATCCTGCTCTCAATTAACATCCTACTCCAGGTATAACATCCTACTCCAGGTAGAGCATCCTGCTTTAGGTATAGCATCCTACTCCAGGTATAGCATCCTGCTCTAGGTATAGCATCCTACTCCAGGTATAGCATCCTGCTCTAAGTATAGCATCCTGCTCTTGGATCAACATCCCGCTCTCAATTAACATCCTGCTCCAGGTTTAGTATCCTTCTCCAGGTTTAGTATCCTACTCCAGGTATAGCATCCTACTCCAGGTTTAGCATCTACTCCAGGTTTAGCATCTACTCCAGGTATAGCATCCTACTCCAGGTTTAGCATCCTACTCCAGGTATAGCATCCTACCCCAGGTTTAGTATCTACTCCTGGTTTAGCATCTACTCCAGGTTTAGCATCCTACTCCTGGTTTAGCATCCTACTCCAGGTATAGCATCCTACCCCAGGTTTAGTATCTACTCCTGGTTTAGCATCTACTCCAGGTTTAGCATCCTACTCCTGGTTTAGCATGCTACTCAAGGTATAGCATCCTACTCCAGGTTTAGCATCCTACTCCAGGTTTAGCATCCTGCTCCAGGTTTAGCATCCCGCTCTCGAATCAGCATCCCCCTGGACACAGTGGCACACTGAGCCCCCTGCCTCGCCCGCTGCCGCCTGCTCATCCCGCGGTGGTTTCCCCACCACACACACGTGTGTTGCTCACAGGTTCCTGTCTGCGGGTGTTCCCTGCTGGAATGATACTGAGACGTGCGGAAAAAAACAATCCCCGAGAATTCCCGCAGTGCTGGCCTAGTTAGCCGTTCCCAGCTGCGAGCTAACGCTGCTGCCCAGGCGAGCCCCTGGAGACGGCTCTGCTTGGAGGAAATAACTCGATTAAAAAATAGCGTATCAGTTCAGGGTCAGAATTGGTGCAGCCCTGTAATTAGAGCCTGGATTTCAGAGATTAAATCCTTTAAGGCCAGCTTTCAGTAGCTGTGTTTAATTACTCCTCACGTCTCCCAGCCCTGTCTTCGCAGAAAGGACCACGTCAGGACATTCCCGCTCCATCACTGAGGTTTCCTGCTTCTTAATTCTTTTCTGCTTAATTCCTGAGGTTGCACCAAGAAAGATCTGGGCAGGTTGGCAGCCAAGTCCTGCCTGTCTGTGCTGCAAAGGCTAAGCTGTGCATCTCCTCTGAAGCACTTTGGGTGGTCCCAGGGCTTCAGTCCTCGGTAGGCAGCGCAAGGATCCATAGCAGGATGGTGCTGTGGTAGGGAGGAAAGGGAGCACCTACTGCTCTGGGTGGTGCCTCTGGAGGAGCTGAAAGTCGGGGTACAGGTTCAGGAAACATCCTGGATTTCTGTGCACAGGCTCCTCAGGTCGGGCTGCTCCATTTCCTGGCCCGGCTGGTTTCTGTCTCAGCTCCCCAGGCGGGACTTGGAGGTATTTTGCTGTTCAAAAGTGACTTTGACTGGTGCAGAGGCAGCAAGAAGAGTGGGAGAGGAAAACTGCAGAGGTTTGAAAAGTTTCCCTTTTGGAATGAAGGATTCTGCTACAAATCAACTGAAGAACAATTGATTTGGGCAGACGTCCACTGGGGCAAACCAGTTGGTTCAACCCCACCCTGGAAAGCTGCCACACCCTGGAGTGCCTGTGCCCCTGTGCCCCCCTGCCCCCGGAGGTGTCCCGTGTGTGCTGTGCTGTGTCTCGGTGGCCGAGAGCCCCGGGCTGTGTCCTGGCTCGGAGCTGTGTCGCAGGAAGGTTTGGGAGGATCGCGTCATTAACACGACTGAAAATACGAAACGGGAGACATTCCCAGCCGGCTCCCTGCTTCCTGTGCAGCCTCTCCTGTGTTCCCATCTCCTCCAAGCCCTTCCCGATTCCTGCTGCTGCTGCAGCCCCGGGAGGAGCAGCATTGTTGGGCTGTGGGTGGAGGCAGCAGGAGGCTCCTGCGAGCCCCGGCACAGGACACCCTTGTCCCTGCGCTTCTGCATTGCCGCGGCGAGAGCACCCTCTCCTGTCTCAGCGCTGCCTCTCTGCCTCTCCCCCTCCCTTCCTGGCACACACCGGGGCTGAGGCTCCGTCACACCCCGGCTGAGGCTGTGGGGACAGGGACAGCCCCCAGCCCACGCCCCGTCCCGCCACCAGGGCCACCAATGCTCCTGACAGCAGCGCAGGCGGCTGCTTGGGAGGACCGGGGGAATATTTAAGTAAAAAACAATTTCTAGGAAAGGTCTGTTATAATTACTAATTAGATCTGGTTATAATTATCTCTCTTTGCAATCCCATACCTGCCGCGGAATAGCTCCAGTTCCTCCTAACAATTAACAGAGAAAGTCTTTTACGGCACACCGGGTGATTACATCGCAATCGCAGCCTCTGTGGCCAACGCTGCCTTATTAAAGAAGGGCTGATATTTACAGAAGAACACTGTGATCAAATTAGACTAAAATTAACTGGAGTAAATTAGGAATAAGAGGGTTTCTTTCATCTGCTTCCCTTTTTTTCAGCCACAGAGTTGCCTCTGGGTTGGTTATAATGCTCCGTGTGTTGATTGTGGTATTTGACTGGGCAAGAAGAGACAGAAAGTGGCAGCAACTCATTTCTCTGGTTTGCCTCAGAGTGAAATCTGCATCTGCATCTCCTCACTCATCCACCTCCTTCTGCTCCACAAAAGCTCAGGCGTGAAGCCTGCCCGAGCTCCAGGAGCATTTGGACAACGCTCCCAGGGATGCACAGGCTGGGATTGTTGTGATGCCTTCAAGTATTTCTAGTTTTTTACTCTTCATGTATCTGTAACTTGCTGTAGTTCTGTGCTTCTTACAAAGTGCTAAAATCCTCTGTTCCCAGCACCTTTGGCCAAACAAGGCTCTCTGAATACACATTCAAGGACATTTTCATTGCCTTAGGGCCCGAAAATATGTAAACAACTGTGAGCTGGGGGGAGCAGGCCTGGGGTGGTGAACATCATCACCTGAGGGTGTGATTGGAGAATTAAGGGCCAATGTGCTAATGGACAGAACTTATAAAAGGTGAAGGGCTCATGACCCAGCGTCCATTTTGGGTGTCGTCCCTGACGGGGGACTTTGCTTGCCCGAATGGACCTTCAAGGCCTCTGCAGGCCTTGAATAAATTGTCTGCTTTTTATACTCCTAATTTGTCTTGGCCTCTGTTTCAGGTAGCCTGTCCTTTAGGTAACAGTCGGGTGTCTGTGCAGGGCCAGGAGCTGGGCTCAGTGATCCTTGTGGGTCCCTCCCAACACAGTGCATTCTGTGAAACTGCAGGGCAAACCCCAAACCTGCGGTGTTTCAGCCCCCCCAGCTCTATGAGCTCTGCCTGCGAGGCTCTGCCATGCCGAGAGCATCCCAAAGTGCTCATCCCACACTTCCTGCTCAGGGCACGGCTCTGCTCAGAGCAATAGCAGAAATGGGGTGGATTTCCCCCAGCGATCCTAAACCCAGCGCTCTCTCACATTTAACACATGGCTTAATAGCTCCAAAACCAAGCTGGCACTCACATTAGGATCAATCATCCAACGAGGAATTGGGAGATTTTTTTAATAGCAATGGGCCAAACAAAATAATCATCAGGTGGTTTGAGGGTTTTTTCCTTTATTTTTCAGCACAAAGGGAATTACTGGTGAGCAGAGTACGGTTTCTGGGAGGGCCAGCTCTGTCTGTAGGTCTCCAGAAAATGGATGATCGAACTTTTGGTAGTGGCAGTGTGGGGTGGGTACATGGACTGTTGCTTTGCTTCTCCCAAGTGGGAGGCTGAATCATCCTAAAGAACAGTGTAGCAGAGGCTGGTGGAGGGAATGAATAACACAGTCTCTGACCCAAGCCTTTGGATAAATCATCCTTGCAGTTCAAATCCATGAATCTGACAGGCTTTTCAAATTGTGTCTTATTACAGCTTCACCAGCTTCTCCACTTTTACCTGATGGCTTCAGCCCTAATCCCCCAGATCAAAGCCCCACAGGACATGGGGTCCCTTTATTGCATCTTTAGCCACTCCTGGCTTTTCTCTAAATCTCCCTTTTCCTGAAGCTCCATCCCAGTTCTGGCTTAGCACTCCCTCAGCAGTTCCTGCAGGCTGAGCCTCCATCAGGGCAGCTCCACTTTGAACTGGAATTCCCAGCTGGCCCCTGGATGGGCAAACCCAGGCCACAAACAGGGGCTGGTGGCACTTCTGCAGTGCTAAGGTGCTGTGAATGCAGACAGTGCCATCGGCAAGGGAGGGACATGGACACAGGGCACGCTCCCCATGGGCTTTGGGGAGATGCTATGGGAAGATCCAGTGATTGGGATGAAGGATGCAGCAGCTGGAATGAAGCGTTTATCAGTGTAGAGGCCAAAGTGCTCTTTTTCCTCCTTAGTTTCAGTGGAAGACACTCACTTGAAGTCGGTGATAAGGTTTTAAGCTTTGTTCTCTTCTTTCTTCCATTTCTTTCCTTCAGAGAGGAAGAAAAGAAATGACTGAGTTAAAATTAAGTGAATAACCTTCGTTTCTCGGTTTTTTTGTCATTGGAAAACTGAAAAATTCTATCTTGTCTGTCCAGAATGAAATGTTGGAGTTTATTGTTCGTTCTATGAAGGCACAATAATTTCTGATGGGTTTTTTGCCTGCTTTTCTCAGTGCCTGCAGAGCTGGCAGCCAGCAGGGACCCCTGCCCTGCTCCTGGGGTGACAGGACCGTGGGGCTGGTGCTGGTAGTGTCCCACGGGGGCACATGTGATCCCTCGGTGGGTGCAGGGTGGAGGGACAGGTACCACGAGAGAGGTGGGAAGGGCAGACCCCTCCGAGGGTGTTTGTGCTGCTCCCACTCCAGCACCTCACTCCTTTCCCCCGTGGGGCTGGCGATGGGGGTGTTGGAGGATTTCCCCTGCAGGTCCTGCCCTGGGGGATCAGGGAAGGAAAATGGGTGTTCTTTATTCACATCACACCTGAACATTCACGAGAGATGTGAATTATGCAGCTACACCACCCGGGCAGGGCTGGGATGTCTGCCTGGAGCCCCACCCCATTCCTCCAGCAGCCTTGTTGCAGTGAAGGGGAAAATTAACAGCACTTCTTGCTTTGGGGACAATTCCCTCATCCAAATCACTTGAAATCTGGTGAGTGTTGGGGGTTTTATTTGCAGAGAACACTCAGGGTTTGTCGGGAACAGGCAGCCATCTCTAGCCAGGTTTCTAAATCCATTCAACGCATTCGAGGATCCAGTGAAGGAAAACCCAACCCTGCTCCAGGCAGGGCAGAACCAAACCCCTGTGGGAGGTGTTCCCCCTGCCCTGCTCCTCATCCTGCCTTTGCATGAGCACAGCACAGCGGAGGGTGAATCGAATTGGTACGGAATGAGCCCAGGGCAGGAGCAGCAGCATCCTTCTCTGCACTGGAATGATTCATTTCTTCTGAAGTATTCCCCCTCTCCTGACCTCGCAGATCCCTGGTGAGGATCTCCAGCCGCTCTTTGCAGCTCATTGTCACTCTAACTGCTCTCTGCCCAGGCCCCAACCATGGACAAGAGCAGAGCAAGGACAGAGGAACTGGTGTGTTAATCCCTGCCTTTGCTATGGCACTTGGGCACCCCTGCGGCCACTCAGACACTCCTCTTGGACAAATGGGAACAGTCACTGCTTTCTCTTCGGAGAGAAATTACAAACCCATGACGGCCTCGGCATTGGCAAATCCCAATGTCACCCACAGTCCTAATGAGCTCATGTGAGCTCCTCCAGAGGGACTGGCAGGACTCAGCATGGCCAGGATGAGCCACAGCCTGGGAAATCATGGAATGAGGCTGGCAGGGGGCATGGCACGAGGAAGGACCTGCAGGGACAGCTCTGTGTGTGGAGCAAAGCCAGAGGCTCTGAGGATGCTCCTGGTTTTGCTCTGTGAGCTGGCACGGTGCTGGTTTCAGCCCTGGAGTGCAGGGACCAGGGCTGAGGTGGCCGCTGGCACTTGCTGGTGTCTCTCCAGCAGGTAAAAGTGGCACCTGTGTCCCCAGCATGGCCCCAGTCCGTTGGTACTTGAGACTGGGACTGTGAGTCCATCACCGCTGTGCTCTCAGGGATTCATCCGAACCTGCAGCATCGTCCTGCCCATGGTTCCCCCAGAGTTGTGCTCCCCAAAAACCAGTGCCAGGCCACAATTCCCCAAGCAGATAAGGCCTTTCCTCCCTCCCACAGCTGCGGATGGTGTGAATGTGCTGGCAGTGCCACAGCCAGGGCTCTGGCATGGGCTGTGGGTGCTCTCCCAGCCTGGAATGCAGTGGGAACAGTAGCCACGGAGGCAGCCCCGTGTCGGTGATTACAGTGACTAGAGCTGGACAGCCCAACAAATACTCCTCAGTGTGTTCTTTTCCTCCACAAACGATCCTCCAAATGAGCTCTGGCACAAGGATGGCTGTTTGCAGACGTGTATAACCCTTTCTGTTTGAGCTGGGCTTGTTTGGGAAGCTGCTGCTGCGAGGCCCTGGGATGAATGCTGTGGCAGGGAGGCTTAGAAACAGCTGTGCTGCACAAGTGGCACTCCAGAATCAGATGTCAGGTCCCCAAAGCCTTGAGACTGTGTGAAGAAGTGAGGGAATTTCTAGTGAAAATAAAATGGCTTTGCATCTGTTGTTGGTGGAGCATCCCAGGGTCATGTTCTGAAGGTTTGCAGTGCTGAGGACGAGCAACGTGTTGGTTTTTCCGTGATGAAAAGCTCCGCTCCTCCTCGCCTCCGAAGCGTTTAGAATCTGGGCTGGAAGAAGAGTGAGAGATGATGTGACAAGCAGGGTACAGCTGCTGTGGATTTGGTGACGCTCAGTTTGCTGGCAGATGTTCGCCCCCATCCCTTCTGCCCAGCACAAGCTGAGCAAGGCTTTCTCAGAACCACTCCGAGACCCCTGGGAGCTCTCTTGGCAGTGCCACAGGCCCCATTTCTGGGAAGGGTGTGACCCTTAGGGGGACAGCTGTGCCCTGTGCTCCCTGACCCCTCTCTGGGGTGGGAAGCAGAGCTCAAGGAGGGAGAGACCTCCTCGTTTGAGGTCATTTTGCCCAAACTGCAATGCACAGCCTGGGACCAGCCCGGGGCTCCTGCCCAGAGGCGATTCAGGAGCCTGTGCTGAGGCAATCCACCTTTCCCCCTCCCTTCCATCTGTCTTTCTGAGGTCCCCCTCCTCTGGTGTCAACACAAGCTTAATGAAAAAGCAGCAGATGTTCCTGTGATTTCAATTTACTCAAGATTTTAACCTAATGCAAATGATAGTTTGCATCCAGCTGTGACGAGGCAGCCTGTGCTGAGGCCTGACATCCCTGCCTGCAGATCTCCTGCCTGTCCCATCGCTGTGACAGCAGTGACTGACTTCCAAAAATCTTCTCCTGGAGTCTTCTCCAGGTCTGGGGACCTTCCCTGACTCAGAACTTGCAGCAGCTCCTGGCGAGGCAGAGGTGGATCTGCAGGAGAGCATCGAGCATTGCTGGGGCCTGGGTGGAAATATTTGTGTGTGTGTTGGAGGTTTCTCATGAAATGGAGGAATAATTGAGAAGAGCAGTCAATAGCGAGTGATTCAGCTGCCAGATTGAGCTTTGCTCTTCCCCTTAGGATTGCAGAAACCAACTGCGATTTCCTGACCTTATCTCCTCTCTGAGTGGGTAAACAACAAACCAACTCCTGTGTCGCTGCCTGGAGTAGCTGGAAGATAGTCACAAGCAGATCCGGTTGGTTTGTTTGTTTGTTTGTTTGACAGGAAACAAACATCTCCTCCTCTGCACTGTATTTTCACCACCAAAATCCCGTGTGTGGGCACAGCTCCCACAGCACCGTGGCACCATCAGCTCTGTGACCACTGCCCTCCTCCAGAACGTGCAATGCTGTGGTCACAATGCTCACTGGAGGCTCTCTGTGTGTGGAGAGCACCCACAGCTCACCCCCACCACCTGCCCCTCACTCCTGAAGGACTCTGTGCCATTCCCAGCCCTCAGGGCCAACTTCAGCACAGGAGGAATGAGCCCAGGGAAAGCACAAATTCACCTCCCAGTGCTCACCACCTTCCACTTCTCCAGAAGAGCCAGGAAGAGGAGACACTCTGCTCACAGAGCCAAAGCAGTCATTTGCCTCCTTGTGAGACACTTCTCAGATGGTTTTGGTGGCCTGCAGACCCAAAAAGAAATGGCACTCCAGTCCCTACCTCTGTTCGGGGACACCCCTGCCTCCCCCTGCCAGAGTCCTGCAGGCACATAATGGGCTGAGGTGGGCACAAGGGGAAGGAAAATCTTCTTTCATTGGAAAAAACATCCTGCATCCCCTGGAGCAAATCAGGGGAGGAAGAAGCGTGGTTGGCCTGGAGCCCATCAGAAATCTCAGCCTGATTAGGAACAGTGATCTCCTGACACGGAGCAGCAATTTACAGGCACCATTAGCCCACGCCAGAGAGAGAGAGAGGTGCCGAGAATGTCCTATTTTCCGCACCTCCGGAACGCCACACGACTCATGAAGGATAAAAATAATTAGCTGGAGCGTCTTGGGGATGATTGACAAGTACCCAGGGGCTGGGAGTTCCCCCAATGTGCTGTCCTCATCTCCAGCACTTTGAAAGCGAAGGAGAGAAGTTTGCCACGAGCCAGCTCTGGGCAGGGGACACTGCCGGGTCTGTGAGGGGCGAGGGGAATTCGGAGAGCCACCCCAGCCTTCACACAGGGCCCTGCTGCAGCTGCAGAGCTGTCCCTGGGTGCTGCCCCTAAATCTGCTGCTGCCAGGGGGTTGGTCACACAGGGATGAGGCAGGCGTTGGCTGTCCCCTCCTGCCGCAGGTAGGATTTGGATCCTGCCGTCTCTTCCCTCCATCGTCACCCTCTGAGCGGCCTCTCGGCTTCTGAACCTCGTGGCATTTTCTAATTATTAGGCTTGTTAAATGGCACCGTCAGGCTGTCATGAATGGCAGAGAGGGTTCGGGGCAGGGCTGGGAAGGGCTCCCTGGGGCTGCAGGGATGAGTGGGGAGCTCAGGAAGGAGCTTTGCATCACTCCCCTGCTGCCCCAGCCCACATGCACAGGCAGGACCTAATCTTTTCCTGCCAGTTTCCCACCAGCCACACTTTGATCCCCCTTCTCCCAGCTTTTTGCCTCTTCTCCCTCAGCCTATGCTATTTAACCCACTACCTCCAGGCCTGCATGCCCTGTCTTTCTGCTCAGGGCAAAAAAAATGACAGCTCACGAAGTGATGGAGCAGTGGTCCAGAGCTGGGTGGTTTTGCATAGCTGATAAACTCACTGGGAGCTATTTGTTGAGTGAGTCAAAGGTGGGAAAGCATTCCAGCTGGGACAGGGCAGCAGAGGGGTTTGTGTTCCCAAAAGCATCCACACATTTCACGTGAGCCTTTCCAAAATGAGAGGCTAGGCAGGGAAAAACCCAAAACCTGTGTTCTGACATCTTCCAAACACCTCCTTTTGTGACAGCTCAGCACTTCTTGTTTGAAAAAAGCAACCTAAGTTCTTAAGAAGGTTTTTCTTTCCATTCCCTTCCCTTCCAGCACAGTTTCTGTCCTGCTGTCTCCCTTCGGCTGTGACACAGCCATCGCAGCAGAGCCCTGTCCTGCCCTGAGGACAAACAAACTTTGGGCTTTGCCATCCCTCTTCCCTTTCTCTTTCTTTCAATGGGCAGGACCCAAGTGATTAAACCCTCCTGAGGCAGGAAGGGGTGGTGATGGATGTTTTCAGTAATGCCAGTGGCATCTCTATCCGCAATCCCCGCCAGGGAAATCCATCTCCTGGGGGAAAAACTGCAGTGGAACAGGGGCTCCTGGCAGCCCTGGGCACGTGGCCAGCCCCGAGGGTCAGTGCCAACAGGACAAGCTGAGTGTTTGAAATGGCCTCCCTATGGCAGTGGGAGCAAATCCACCTTTCCTTGTGGTAGACAGGATGGGATAGCTCATGTCCCATCCCACAGCAGCAGTGTGCACCGGGATGTGCGGCTGCCAGCGGGCCAGGAACGCATCCCAAACCCTTCGGCTCTGGGCTGGGCTGCCTCTGCCACCAGGAAAAATAGGAATGTATCCCAAACCCTTCGGCTCTCGGCTGGGCTGCCTCTGCCACCAGGGAAAATAACTGCGGCCAACAATGGTCTGGCGGCAGCTCTGACTATTCGTGCTGTCTGCGGCTGTGTTGGGAAGAGATCCAAAACAGCTCAGAGCCGGGAGCTGGAGCATCCCACAGGTATCACCTTGGGGCTCCAGACCAGGGCTCTAGTGCTGGTATTTATCTGTTAACACTTATGGGTTTATGATATATAAACTTTGGGATCTATTTGTGGGTCAGACTGAGCATGAGCTCCTCATGTGCTTGGATAGTGGAATAATGGGAAAAGGTGTGCTAGAGCCCCTCAGAATGGGCTTCCCCAAGGGATGGAAAGCGATCCTCCATTAATAACAGCAGCATCACCTCCCAGCTTGCTCTGTGTCCTCAGAGGCTCCATTGCTGTGGCTGAGCAGGTCAATTCTGCTTCAGCCTGGCAGAGCCAAGCACACCTGGAGTGGTGGAACTGGGATCGGTGGGCAGGAACCTGGAGTGGTGGGAACTGGGATTGATGGGCAGGAACTGGAGTGGTGGGAGCTGTGAGTGGTGAGCAGGAGCGTTGTACAGTGAGAGCTGGGGTTGGTGAGCAGGAGCCTGGTGCAGTGAGAGCTGTGAGTGGTGAGCAGGAGCGTTGTACAGTGAGAGCTGGGGTTGGTGAGCAGGAGCATTGTACAGTGAGAGCTGTGAGTGGTGAGCAGGAGCATTGTACAGTGAGAGCTGGGGTTGGTGAGCAGGAGCCTGGTGCAGTGAGAGCTGGGGTTGGTGAGCAGGAGCATTGTACAGTGAGAGCTGGGGTTGGTGAGCAGGAGCCTGGTGCAGTGAGAGCTGGGGTTGGTGAGCAGGAGCATTGTACAGTGAGAGCTGGGGTTGGTGAGCAGGAGCCTGGTGCAGTGAGAGCTGGGGTTGGTGAGCAGGAGCATTGTACAGTGAGAGCTGGGGTTGGTGAGCAGGAGCCTGGTGCAGTGAGAGCTGGGGTTGGTGAGCAGGAGCATTGTACAGTGAGAGCTGGGGTTGGTGAGCAGGAGCCTGGTGCAGTGAGAGCTGGGGTTGGTGAGCAGGCCCAGGAGCTGGGATGGTGTTAGTGCTGTCCTGGCGCTGTCACTTTGTGCAAGGTATAAACAGTCATGTCTCAGTCTGAGGAAGCCTTAGGGGAGTCACTGCTTCCCAGCCCATAACATTTCAGAGGTGCCGGATGGAGAACAATAATGAGAACTGCCAAAAAAGAGGGGAAAAAAAAAAATCAAGCAAAGAAGTCAGAAGGAAACACAACTATTTCTGCTGCAGAAGCTCCTGGGAGCCATCACTCAGACACCTGGTGCTCCCTCCCCTGCTCTTTCCTCGCCTCATTTCCCAGACCAGGCCAAACCTGCTTGGATTCACCGTCATCCTCCGAGAGGAACGGGGCCAAAAAATTTCCCCTGTTGACGTGTTGTTCCCTTTTTTTCTATTGATTCCTTAATTAAAAAAGCATAAAATTCCACCAAAGCAGACATTTCTCCAAAACACTCCATCAGTCAAAACTAAAAAAAAAGAGGAGGAAACAAAATCAATATACTATTTAAAAAAAAACAACAACAACAAAAAACAAAACCACAAACAAAACAAAACAAACAAAAAAAATACCACATTTGGGAGCAGATTTTGGAGCAGCCCCAGGTAATACATCTACTCCCTTCTCTAACGAGTTTGGTTAACTTTGTCTTCCCATGCTCCCTTCTCTCTTCATTGTCATCCTTTTCTCTGGACTTTGCCCACAAATCCCCCAATTTCTGGTAGGGTTGTCACCATTTCTAGAAGGTGGAGCCCAGGGAACCTGCCTGTTTCCCTGCAGGGCCCTGTGCAGAGACACCGTGTCCCTAAGGATGGGTGACACCTCTGTCTGTGCTCCCCTCAGAGAAAAACCTTTGGGGAATCACTGAGGCACAGCAGCAAACCCAAGCCAGGATTCTCAGGATCCTGTGTCACGGCTTTAAGCAGAATTCCTGCTATTCCGACCCGGTTTTCCTACTACTGTGCAATTTGCAGGCTCTCTGGGAATGCTGTATTAATGGCTCTGGCTCCGTGGGGATGCCTCACAGAGGGACCTGACTGTGAACAGCCACCCCAGGGGATTCCCTCTGAGCAGAAGTTTAAAGATTTGGGTAATTGATCTTAAAATGGGAATGTGCTAATGATTTATGCAGGATGAATGATCCCGGGAAAGGCTGCGGGGCTTGAGGGCAGACAAGGGCACTTAAAGTGTCTGTGAGGCTGAACCTTTTCCATATGGAGCTGTGCCTCTGCCTGATAAGGGATTCAGACCAGACCCAGACATGTGTCAATGCTGGAGCATTGGGATTGATTGTGCTCCGTCCTGGATGCGCTGGGTTTGGGTTCCTTCGGAACATGTGGCCCAGCCGTGTCGGAGATAAGGAATTGCGCCACATTGATCAAACCCAGCTGATGGATGCTGGATTCATCCGTGGGGATTTGCTCAGCCCTCACTGCAGAGCCACTGAAGGTCTGCGGAGCCCCTGACCTCTGCAGCTCAGGGACACACCTCTGGTGTCCAGCAGGCTCCCATGGGATGCACCACAGCATCATCAGTGGCTCCATCTGTTTGATCTTTAAATGCTCTGCACGGTGCTTAAAACAGAGCTGGGGGCTGTCCCTTGTTTGCCAGAGCTGGTCCAGTTCCAGTTCCACTTTCCCCTGAGGAGACGGTGAGCGTGGCATGTCCAGGATTCCTGTGTCCTGCAGGGTTAGGACCTCCTGGCTGGCAGTGGGAGGATTTGGGGTGTGAGAGGCTGTGGAAGAGGCTCAGTTCTGTTGGACAGGAGTGTTTCTCTCTGGCTGGAGCTGCCGGGCCGGGTGCCACAGGGGAGTTGAGTCCAGCTGTTTGCACGGGAGAAGGGAGGGAAGCAAGGCACTGACAGATCTGGGACATGGGATTAGTCTCCTTCTAAGGCCTTCATTTGTTCTTTCTGATGGTGTCTCACACCCAGGAGGGTTCGGCTGGCACCCAGATCAAAGCTCCCAGCTCCCAGCCCAGCCCTTCCCGCCCTGTCCATCTCAGTGCCACCATGAGCAAAGCACTGAATTTCCGTGTCCCTGAGGGGCTCCCTCGTGTGAGCTGCCCTCGATTCCTCTGCGGCAGCTCAGGCAGGGGTCTGAGTGGGAACGTCGCCTGGTGAAGGCTGGAAGGAGCATCCCTCAGCACGAGGCACAGCCAAGGAGGAAGGGATGCAATGACTTCCCACTGGTGACCTGCAAATGAGAATATTCACGGAATCCAGCAATGGTTTGGGTTGGAAGGAACCTTAAAGTTCATCTCATTCCATCCCCTTCTGCCATGGGCAGGGATACCTCCCACTGTCCCAGGCTGCTCCAAGCCCTGTCCAGCCTGGCCTTGCACACTGCCAGGGATCCAGGGGCAGCCATAGCTGCTCTGGGCACCTGTGCCAGGTCTCAGCACCCTCACAGGAAAGGATTTTTTCCTGTGTTTTCTCCATCCCTGGCTGTTCAGGTTGGACAGGACTTGGAGCAGCCTGGGACAGTGGAAGGTGTCCCTGCCCATGGCAGGAGGTTGGAATGAGATGGCCTTTAAGGTCCCTTCCAACCCATACCAATTCTGGGATTCTACAAAGGCCTCCTTGTTCCATGAAATGGCAGTGATACTTCAAATCCCAGGCACAGGAAGTGTCGGGGAGATTTTTCCCAGCCTGGCCTAAATTTTTGTCTTTTCTCGTCCTTTCCTGTCCCCAGTTTCCTCGGTGACACATCCCAGCAGCCAGATCCAGGTTTTCTCCAGCTCTGGGCTGCAGCTGGGAAAAGCAACAACAGCCACGGCTTTGTGGCAGGGAATGGTTTAAGGGGGAGCACGACAAAGCTGTGGCCTTTAAGGGAAAGAGGAGAAAAAAAGAAAAATCAACCTTTCACCATAAAAAGAAAGAAATAAAATCAATCTTTCCAGACCTAAAGGCAGGTAGAATCCTTCCACTCTTCAAAGTGCAGTCTGGTACCCTTCCAGCTCCTTACCTCACTCACGGGTTGGTGTGCCAGGCTCCCAGCCAGGCCCATCCCAAGGGAAATGCAGGATTCAGCTGTGCTGAGGCTCCCCAGCCCATAAGGTGCTGTTAGGATAGCACATACCATGGCTAATTAACAGAAGAGGTGTTGGTTAATGAGCTCAAGGCATGTGCAGCCTCAAAACAGATCCAGATAATCAAGCCCCAAACTTTAATGACCAGGTCCCAGTCTCCCATGTCATCCTGCTGTGCTCTGCATTACTGAATTTCCACGGCACCTCCTGGGAGGAGACAGGCAGGACTTCTCCCACCCCATCCTGCAAGAGAGGGGATCTAAGAGCAGCTCCCACCAGAAGGAGGGGGCCAGATCAGGGGGTTTGCTCCTCTTTTCCTTTTTTCCCTACATTTTAATGAACAGTAATAATCCCCCTCTTATTTTTCTTTCCTTTTTTTTTTTTTTTAAACAATTTGAAACTATCTGACATATGGGAAAAATAATGAATTCAGTTTTTCGCCTGCATTCTCTGATCTGTCAGTCTGCACCCAGGAGCTGCGCACAGGGGGAGGAGAAGGCAGGGGTGCTGGCCTACATTGGGGAGATAATGATGTTCCTGCTGATCCCCTTCCAGGAGAAGGTTCAGGCATGTCCTGCAGTTGAGCGAGCCAGGATATGCCACAGCCTTTTCCTTCAACTTTGTATTTCTCTTTGTGGGAGGGTATCTGTAGCTACAGTGAAGAGAGATGTGCTTGGAGCATCTCTGCAGTCTCATGGGCTCTTCCCTGATCCCGTGGGCTCAGGGACTGGATCCACCAGGTCCCTGCTGCCTCCGAGGGAGATTAATGCAGGGCTGTGCTCTTTAGTTCCAGCATCAGCCCCAAAAGCAGCTCTAATCATCACCCAGTGTAGGATCGGAGCCTCTGTGGAGTCACAGAATTCCAGAATCATTTTGTCTGGAAAAGACCTCCCAGACCATCGAGTCCAACCTGTGACCAATCCCCCCTTGTCACCAGCCCAGAGCACTGAGTGCCACATCCTGTTGTTCCTTGAACACCTCCAGGGATGGGGAACCTGCCATTCCCTGGGCAGCCCCTGCCAATGCCTGACCACCCTTTCAGGGAAGAAATTCCTCCTGATGTCCAACCTGAACCTGTCCTCATGCAAGAGGCTGATCCCTCTTGTCCTGTCCCTTGTTCCCAGGGAGCAGAGCCATACCCAGCCCTGGCTACACCCTCCTGCCAGGCATTTGTCCCCCTGAGCCTCCTTTCCTCACAGACAGTCCCGTGTGGGACGCCCAAACCACAGCCCCCTGCCGTCCCTCGAAGGCAGGTGAGGGTCTTGCCGTGCTCGTGGTGTGGGACTGGCACAGGTCTCGGTGCAGGGCAGCTGTGCAGAGCAGGGACCTTGCACAGGAGCAGAGATGGAGCCTAATGCAGCTGGGAAAGCCTGGGATTCAGGACACCTTCTCTATCTGTGCCTTAGTTTCCCCTGTGCCCAGAGCAGCTGTGCCTGCCCCATCCCTGGGAGTGTCCAAGGTCAGGTTGGACAGGGCTTGGAGCAGCCTGGGATAGAAGGTGTCCCTGCCCATGGGATGGGGTGGAACAAGATAGGCTTAAAGTCCTTCCCAGCCCAAACCATCCCATAATTCCATGATTTTATACTCAGCTCCCTGTGCTGGGGAGGGGACCCCAGCCCAGGGGGATCCTGTGTGTGACAGGGGCTCTGAGCACTGAATTTGATTGCATCGGTGGTAACGAGGCCAGGTGGGCAGGTGATTTTTCCTCCGTTCTCTCCCACCCCTGCTGACACGTCTGGGAAGCTTTACCCTGACTTTCCTCCATCCTGACAGGCAGGATTGGAACCATTAATCACGGCTGCCCTGGATCACAGACCCACCCCTCTCAGTCACGGGCAATACTCTTCAGTTTCTGGGCAGCCAGGGCAGACACAGCACAGCAAAACAGCTCCCTCCGAAATCCCCCAGCCCTGAGTTAGGGCTTGGCAGGAGCTGCTGACATGATCCATCCAAAAACACTGCCTTGGTGGGGAGAATCGAACGAGGGCCTGGCAAATGCAATATATTCTTCGGTGTTGTGTTGCCCTTTTAACTGGGAGAGAAAATTTGGAAGTTTTTTACTCTTTGCAGAGTGAACATTCCAAGTAAACAATCCATACCTGGCCAGCCACCTGCCTGCACAGCAGCTGGCTCTTTGTTAAAGTGTGGAAGGGAGTTGCCAAAACTTCTTTCTCTTCACAGAGAAGGCTTTTCAGTGGAATACAAATGCTCACTTATCTCATGTCAGATCTGCTTGTGTGTTCTCCAAAAGTGGATCCTGCCCAGAGCCAGCTCTCACAAAGGACTTCAGAACTTTGAAATTTGGTTTATTTCCAATCCATTGTGAAAACTGAATATTTAAAACACTCTCTAGCCAAGAATTGGGGAGCAAACCCGTCCTCAGCATGAAAAAACAAAGAGTATTCCAGTGATATTCCTTGATATGACCTGGAGAGGGCTTAGATGGGGGAAAATCAGCCTCTCTAGGGCAGTGAGTAGGAAAGCAGAGCTGAGTTTTGCTGCAGTGAGATGAAATCATCTCTGGGAACCATTTCTGAGTTTTAGAGACCAACATTCCCCAGGAAAGACACTGTTCCACTGGAGAAATCCATCCTGCTGACCGTAGAATTCTGGAATATGTGAGACTTTCGGTGGCTGGATGAAAAAAAGAGATGTATCATTAGGAGAAAATAGAAAAAAAAATTTAAAAATAGGGAGGATTTTAGGAAATATTAGTTGTTTGTTTCTCATGAGCTCCTCAGTGAGAGGAGGGTCCATGAATCAGGCTCAGCTGCAGGAACAGGAGGGAAACAGGGACAGGGGCGTGTGTTTGGGATGGAGAGGAGGCAGCACTCCCGGCAGCCCCCGGGCCCCTCCCGCTCACCCACACTGAGTGCCACAAGACAAATAGGACCGAGAGAGAGATGCGCTATTTAAACTTTCATCACTATTTTTCTCCCTGGCTCCCCTTGTTTCTTTTGATTTATTTTTTAGTGTGTTTTCCCCAGGCTGTGCTGTTCTCCTGCATCTCTTTCCTCTCCTTCTTCTCCCGGCAGCAGCTGTGAGACGTTCCGGCATTTTTCAGCTGTCCGGGCTCAGCTCCCGTGGGTCGGTGGAGGAACAAGGCAGAGCAGGACAGGCTGGGGAAGGTGTGGCCAGGACACTGCAGGGACAGCAGAGGACCTGTGGATGTGACATCCTCCTTTTCCTGTCCATCCCTGACCCAGCAAGGACTCTGGGACAGTTCTGCGTTTCACAGACCAAGAATCCCATCTCATTGTCACCCTTCCCGAGGGGGACCCTGCCAGGGCTTGGCATGGGATTGATTGAAGGGTGACAGACATGCAGGCATCCTCCAGAGCACCAGCCTACCATGCCATGCCAATCTCGGCAGGGCCAGAGGTTGGCAGCAGGCTGGAGAAGGCTGGATGCTTGGAAACAGTGCCAGAGCTCATCCCAGAGCCAGTGTGGCCTCTGTAAATTGACCGTGGACAGCACGGCCTGGGTTGTTTTCAGCCTGTGTGATGTAGGGAAGGATGCAGACAGCTCCAGGGATTGTTTTGCAGAATCATAGAGCCATGGAATGGTTTAGCTTGGAAGGGACTTAAGGACCATTTCATTCCACCCCCTGTCCTGGACAGGGACACCTTCTGTTATCTCAGGGTACTCCAAGCCCTGTCCAGCCTGGCCTTGGGCACTTCCAGGGATCCAGGGGCAGCCACAGCTTCTCTGGGCACCTGTGCCAGGGCCTCAGCACCCCCACAGGGAACAATTTCTTCCCAATATCCCATCTGTCCCTGCCCTCTGGCAATGTGAAGCCATTCCCTGTGTCCTGTCCCTCCATCCCTTGTCCCCAGTCCCTCTCCAGCTCTCCTGGAGCCCTTTAGGCACTGGAAGAGGCTCTGAGCTCTCCCTGGAGCCTTCTCCTCTCCAGGTGAGCACCCCCAGCTCTCCCAGCCTGGCTCCAGAGTAGAGGGGCTCCAGCCCTGGAGCTTCTCCATGACCTCTCTGGACTCTCTCCAGCAGCTCCATGTCTTTCTCATGCTGAGGACCCCAGGGCTGGACTCAGCTCTGCAGGTGGGGTTTTAGAAGGGCAGAGTAGAAGAGCAGAATTCCCTCCCTCATCCTGCTGCCCACACTGCTGGGGATGAGCCCAGGGGAAGAAGACAAAGATAAGAAGAGCTGAGCCTCGTCCTGCTGAGCAGCTGCAGACAGAAATGGTCTCCAGGTTTCAGATGTAGGATGCAAAGGAAGATCTGATCAGTCACACTGGGAGGGGGGAATTTTCCACACTGGAGTCAGGAAGGAGTCTGAGCCCTGTGCTGACCCCATTTAAACTCAGGCCACTTGCTCTGTATTGTTCCTTTTTCCTACCGTGCCAAAGCAAAAGGACTGAAATCCTACTTGCACAGGAAGGGCAGAGGTGCAATGGTGCACATGGAGACAGGGGAGAAGAGGATGCAATTGGCACCTGGGGTTCGGTTTCCTCCAGAGCTCAGGTCCCCAAGCCCCACAGTCCTGCCTCAAGTCCCCATTGGTGCTGCCCTGAGAAACCCAGCCCGTGACAATGCTCAGACAGCAAAATCTCTGCCTTTCAAGTGTTGGACAAAACCTAAGAGCCTCTTTATATCCTTCCTAGCTCTGAAGAGCTGCTGGAAATCTGAATCCTAAATGTGTAAAGGCCTGATAAATGGAAAGCTAAACACTCCTGGAGCTGTAAGCTGCTCTGCAGTGGTTTAGGCCCTCACAATTTGCAGCCTTCAGGGTTGATAATGCAGCAAGACCCTGAGCAGTCTGCTGGAAAACTCTGCCAGAAACACAATCCCTGTAAGGGGATTCTCTTATCCAGTGTAGCAAGCTCCATCCTAAAAGCAGTTTTGTGTTCTATCCCCTTTTCTTCCCCTTGGAAAGCTTTCCTAGACACTTGATGAAACAGAACCTTCTTTCTCCCACAGTGCCCAAATTTCCCTGCTTTTTCCTTTGTCTTCTCCCAACCTTCCCCTGCTTCCTTCACTGTAACTCATCACAATGAAGCCTCCCAGCCCTCATTTTGCCAATTAAACAAGCCAACCTCTGCCAATCTCTCCTGGTAGGAGAGCTGCTCTTTTCCTTTGATCTGCTCCACAGAGTTCTGCATCCACGAGTGTGGCCAAAACCCCCCAGAATCTCAAAAGCATCGTGCAGAGCAACACCACTAAAGCTCCAAAACACCCTCAAGGCTGCTGGGGAAAGCAGACACAGGCTGGGAAGTGGAGGCAACTCCCTGCAGTTCTCAAGCAGAGAAGAGAATGTTCCCATCCCAAAAGATGTACAGGAATGATACCACAGCCGATTAGCTTTTCGTTCTGCTGAATATCATTAACAAGGAGCTTACTGCCAAAGTCACAGCCCTCCAAAGTCCTGGTACATTGACCACCCTTTGGACCAGGACAGGATAATTGATACACAGAATATTTGGGGTTGGAAGGGAACTTTAAAGGCTGTCTAGTCCAACCCTGCTGCCATGGGCAGGGACACCTTCCCTAGATAGAGGAGCAGGATCCTCCAGGGAAGGCAAGGAGCCCAGAGGCTGCAGGTTAATCCTGCTTCTCCCACAGGTACATTGCCAGCCAGCAAACCTGGACTCCAAACACCCCAGCGCGGAGCAGAGCTGGGATTTGCAAAGGCAAACCGCGATTGCAGGGTTTGTATTCCAAAACCTCCCCAGGGGCGAGCGGCTCATGCGGGTCAGGGCAGCACAGATCCGGTCAGGCCCAGCTCCGAGATGCCTCATAAGCCTGCCTTGTCTACAAGAGCTGAACAAGGCTCCCTGACAAGCTGCAGCGCCGTGTCTGAATGCACAAACACCTCACATCAGCAGAGCTAAGCTCCCACATGCACCCTCGCGGCACGGGAGCTGAGCTGAGCCAGCTGAATCCCTCTGGGCTGCCTCCCTGGGGCTTCCCCGGCTCCCCTCGCTGCAGAGACAAAACACAGGAGCAAAGGCACCCTTGTTCAGCTCGGCTTTTTCATCTCCGCAGGGCCTCATGTTCTCACCAAGTGCTCGCTGGGAGCTGTGCCACCACTGGGGAGCCTGGGGATGCTCTTGATTCATCACAGAATCCCAGAATGGGATTGGAAGGGACCCTAAAGCTCATCCAGTGCCAACCCCCGCCATGGGCAGGGACACCTCCCACTGTCCCAGGTTGCTCCAAGCCCTGTCCAGCCTGGCCTTGGACACTGCCAGGGATCCAGGGGCAGCCACAGCTGCTCTGGGCACCTGTGCCAGGGCCTCCCCATCTTCACAGGAAACAATTTCTTCCCAATATCCCGTCTATCCCTGCCCTCTGCCCATTCCCCCTTGTCCTGTCACTCCAGGCCCTTGTCCAAAGTTCTCCAGCTCTCCTGGAGCCCCTTTAGGCACTGGAAAGGGCTCTCAGGTCTCCCCAGAGCCTTTTCCTCTCCAGGCTGAACAGGCCCAAATGATTTACACTTGTTCTCTCAGCTTTCTTCTCTCACTGGAAGCTCCTTCCAGTGGTTCATGGCACATTGTGATCACCAGGAGCATCCTCAGGTCACTGTTACTTTTTCAACACCCACGTGAGCTGGGCCCAGAGTCCCAAGTGTCACAGACCCCGTGGGGAAGGAGAGCCATGGAGATGAGCAATGCATCAGCAAGGCCTTATCCAAGGGATCTCATTCCTCAGGGAACACTCGTGCTGAGTCTAACACCAGCTGAACATTCCTCGCAGATATTTGGCTCAGGGCAGCCCTCGGGGGCTCCTCAGCACTTGCCTCTCCAGCCCAGCAGCTGGGTGGCCTTTTCCCACCAGCAGGCGTTGGGGTTGAATCACTGAAGGAGAGGTTGACCCCAAGAAGAGGAGGTTGGTTACACAAACCCGGCAGCAGTGAGGTATCAGCCACAACAACACAGGAAAACAGCATTAATTAGGAAAAATGTACTGGTGGCTGCAGGGCTTTTTGCTTCCTCCACTTCCCGGGCCTGGCTGCTGGAGGATGCTGTTATCTCAGTAAATATTGCTATTAATTGAGGCTCTGTTTGCTTGCCACATCCTTGTCCAGCTGCTGGGAGCACTGAGAGACGTCCATGTGATTCCTGACTCAAAGGCAGTGTTAGCCTGGAGTCTCAGCCCGGGGCTGAAGGATCCTGTGGGGGCTCACTAATTAATCATGGGGAAGTTGTGCAGGGTGGGACAGTGTGCAGGAAAGCCTCTAACAACTAATTTAAAAAGCTGATGAATGCACCAAGAGCAGCATCCTTTAATTGTGTTTCCTTTTTGCTGATGTGCTGTAAGATGCACTTTTCCAAAGGGCAGGGAGCAGAGACCCCGAGCTGTCCCCTCTCACGCAGACGGCCCACAGCTATGGAGAATGGATTGAAGCCTCTCCAAGGGTGGTTAAAAACATTCAGCAATCCCGTATTTTGACAGAAAATGAGGGGTTTGGCAGGGAGAAGTTTGTCAGCATTTCTTTGGGAAGTTTTGTGTGCAGAGAGGAGAGGGGCAGTGTCCAGCTGAGGTCCTGAGGGCACTGTGAGGAACAGGAGACTTTCTGCTGGGGGATTCACCTCCACCCCAGAAGGTCTCACTCTCATGTCCATTTGGGATAATTTATGGGCACTCCCATCCCATCAAAAGCTGCATGTCATAGACTCATGGAATCATTTAGGTTGGAAAAGCCCTCGAAGGCCATCAATCCAACCATTCCCCCAGCACCGCCACCATGTTCACCACTAATCACGTCCCCAGGTGCCACATCCAGGGATGGGGACTCCACCACTGCCTTGGGCCGCCTGTTCGCACCTGACCACCCTTTCAATGAAGACTTTTTCCCTATTATCCCAACTACACCTCCCCTGGTGCACCTTCATTCCCTTTCCATCCAGCTCTCTGCTCCTGCTCCTGTAGGCTTGAGCCATCCTGGATCCCTTCTCCCTCATTTCAAGCTTCCTGGGCATGTGTGGGTTAACTCCATCTGCTTTGCTGTCAGGAATAACCCCCCTGCAGCCCCAAACAACTCTTCCTATTTATATCTCTGGTTTAATCAGGAAGGCTAGCGCTTACATAGCTACGTGATTAAAAATTAGGAGCCCAGATTCTGTAGTGGTGCCTCATAATAACAACCAATCCTGGAAGCGCAGAGGATGAATAATGGATCATGGCTTTGTGCTATCAGCTTCCTGCTTTCCCTCCTTTCTTCTCCCCTCTTTACCTTTCATCCTTCTCCTCCTCCTCCTCCTCCACCTCCTCTCCCAGGCTGGAGTTGGGGTGGGGAAGGAATGCATCCATCCTTCATTTTGCAGAAGTTAGAGAGACATCACTGATTCCTCTTCATCAGATCCTCCACCCCAACCAAATTCCCTGTTAGGGAGCCTGGAGACATCAATAATTCACATCTACCTGGAGGACTGGGCTGAAAACCATTTACGTGGGAAGACGTAGCCAGGACCCATCCACTCCTCACTGCCATCTGCAGCTCCTCAAGGCTGGCTGCTGATCCCATAGGGAGAAAAAGGAGCAAAACTGGAAAAAACAAGGATTTCTGGCACAGGGCAGACAAGTGATTCCATGTTTGTTTGCATTATGTTGTCCCCGGTCCCATGATATCCCCTAAGGGACACACAGGGAACCCAGTTCCCAGCTAAGGGACACCCGGGGATGATGTTGCTGCAGAAATACCAAGAAAAAAGGTCAGGAATTGCCAAACATCCCACCACAAAAGTTCCTTCATTAAATTCCAAGATGGTCTTCAGAGATAGACTCGTGGGTTGGTTTTTTCCCTTCTCTACAAGATGAATTTTCAGTATTTTTTACAAGCAGAGGTCAAATTCAATTAATGGCTTCAGTGAGGGGAAAAAACTATTGAAAAATGCCAGATTTGGTTTTAAACAGTATAAACACATCCAATGAAATAAAATAAATAAATTTAAACAATTAAAATTCATACTTCCTTAATAGGAAAATAACATCAGAATGGAGCAGAATTGTTCCCACTTTCACATCTCTGTGACAGGCATTCCGCCTAACCCAAACCACAGATTTTCACTTTCTTTTTCCACTCTTTTAGCATGGGGGAAAAAAAAAAGTACATTTTGGATCCGTGTAGAAAAGCTTTTTTTCCCCGGTCCTTGGGTTCCACCCACTGAGCTGAAAAATCCCATTACTCCCAGGGCTTGGCAGCCGCGTGTGCGCAGCAGGGTGTGCCCACAGCACATCTGCAAAGCCTGGGCTGGGGCAGGCAGCCACCTCTGGATCGTCAGGGAACATAATCCTTCCCAATTCCCAGCTCCCGATCCCAGCAAACCCCTCCCGATTCCGTGGAGGAGCCAGGGAGGAGTTTTTGAATATTCCTCAGCCAAGTCCAGCATGGGGGCAGCTCAGGAGCAGAGATGGACTTGGGGATTTCAGAGGGGCTTAGGCCAGCTTTGGCACTGAGGGGGGACAGCACTGACTTGGAACAAAACAGCTCCACTTAGGTGGAAATCTGGCAGATTTCCCCCGGCTGCGTCCCCTCCGAAGGACGCTGAGGGTAGGAGGGGTTTGGGGTATGAAGGAGCAATTTCTCATTTCTTGGGAATGTTTTCCAAAGGGCATTCTTGAAAGGCATTCCCAAGAAATGTGAAATTCCTAGGAGCAGGGTGTGAAGGAGCAATTTCCCATTTCTGGGGAATGCCTTCCAAAGTGTCCTTCACATCCCTGCTGGCTTCCCAGTGCCACACGGGCCCCAGGAGCCCCCAGGCAGGCCATGAGATGGGTGGGTGACACAAGAACAGCAATTGGCTTCCCAAGGGTTGTGGCTGGGAAGAGCTGAATGCCTTTGGGTGGTGGTTTGGACTGGAAGGGCACTCCCCGAGGGGGTTGCCAGCAGCTTTCAGCAACAAGGAGGTTCCCTGCTGTTTCCCTGGAATATTGTGAGAAATCCATGGGATTGTGGATGCTGTTAAAGAGTCAGGGAGAGGGAGGGCCAAACTCAGATCTCACAGAGCAGAAATAAAAGTGCATTCATCTTATTAGGTCAGGAACTTTTTGTCTCTTGATGGAACACCCACCGATGGTCAGTAAGACCAAGCTTCTCAAGGTTCACCTCTGCAGAGCACGGCCTGGAACAGGCTGGGGTCCCCATCCCTGGGGGGATTTAAAAGCTGTGTGGATGTGGCACTTGGGGACATGGGTTAGGCGTGGGTTTGGCAGAGCAGGGTTGGATGGACTTGATCTTAAAGGTCTTTTCCAACCTAAATAATGCTCTGATTCCATGAGGAGCTGGGCAGAGCTCTGCATCTCCAGAGCAGCTCCTGGCTGGAGCAGATTCATTGGAGAGCAGAGATGAAAGCTCCTCTCTGCAGGATTGAAGAACAGCCTCTCTCCAGCTGCATTTCCCATCTCTTACCGTTCTGGGGTGCCAGGATCAAGAGCTGGTCCCAAAAGAGGTGACCATGCCCAGGTGCCCTCATCTGCTTCCCTGCCCCCACCCATCCCTGTCCCTGGCATGAAGTGATGCCCCAGGGCTGTGTGACACCACAGCCTGGAGCTGCAGCCCCCACGGGCTGTCAGGGCCTTTCAAAGGAAGGCTGAGCTCTGAAATATCTCCATGCCCCCCTGGCTAGGTCTGCATTCCCAGAAAGAGATGCTGAGAAGCCTCCCCGTGGCAGGAGGTGACCACAACCTGCCTGCAGGAGTGACAGGGACACCTCACCTTCCTCCCACTGTGCCAGAGGAGCAGGGGTCACACTCAATCCCCTCCAACCTCCCCATCCTGTGCCAGTCAGAGATCCCCAGGGAGGAATAGAGGCACAGGGACAGGAAGCAGATAGATTTATTTCAAGCAGGGATATTGCTTTCAAATACTCAGCATCCTCCCAGAGTTTGCAGCTCGGGGAGACCCAGGGCTTTGAGGATTTAGTAGCCCTTGGTGGATTTATCCACCACAGACCTGATCCCTCATATTCCTGCAGAGCTCGTAGCCACCTGGCCCCAGTCCCCTTGGAAACTTCACCAGTTGCTGCTGCTGGAGTTCCAATCTGGGGCACAGCTCTCCTGAGAGCAGCGAGAGGCAGGTGGCTGTGACCTGGGGACACTGCCATGGCTGTCCCAAACCATCTGAGAGCTCACAGGCCAGGCCTGGCAGCCCAAAGCCCACAGGTGACTCCAGGAAGGTGGGTTTCATGCTTCTAATGGCATCGTCTCCTCTGTGCTCTCTCCTTGCAGTTCCTCCAGATGATCCTGTCATTATGGGGGGGCCCATCATCAGCCTGAGGGCAGGAGACCCCCTGAACCTGACCTGCCACGCAGACAACGCCAAGCCAGCGGCCTCCATCATCTGGATGCGGAGGGGAGAGGTCATCAACGGAGCCACCTACTCCAAGGTGGGGCAGGATGGGCTGGGATGTGGGCTGTGCTCTTCCCTGCCCTCAGCAAGGCCTGACACTGCCCTTCACACAGCCCCAAAACACCTGGGGCAGCACTCTCAGCTGCACAGAGCTGACACTCTCACCCTGCATCCCTCCAGAAAGCCTTCCCAGAGGAGAGGCTTGGGAGGAGGCAAGTGAGAAACCACAAACTGTCACCAAAATGGGCTCTGCAGTCAGGGGAACAGGGCTTTTCTGGAGCCAATCCCCCCCAATTTATTTTTTTTTTCCACCCAATACACTCCAATCCCCCTACCCTGTGTCCAGTTAGAGGTCCCCAGGGAGGAATAGAGGAGCAAGAGCAGGAAGTAGAGATTTTTTTCAAGCAGGGATATTGCTTTCAAATATTCAGCATCCTCCCAAGAGTTTGCAGCTCAGGGACATCCAGGGCTTTGAGGATTTAGTGCCCTTGGTGGATGCCCTGCAGAGCCCTTGGCTCTGCTCTGAATTTGTCTTTTTGTACCTTCTCACAGTTTGCAATCCGCTGACACGGCCCCTAAACCCCGCCTGGGTGTGGTGTTAATGTTGTGTACGGCAGCACTGACCATTCCTGGCTGCAGCAGAACCTCTGGATCAAAAGGTGGTTGCAGTGACATGTGTCCCCTCCTCCAAATGCAATTTTCCATGAAAAATTGTCAGGGTTGCTGGCATTTTTTAATTTAGACAGAAAGCCTTTATTGGGTCATAAAGGAAATCATCAAAGAGCAATCAGCAGCACACTGGGAATGGGCCCCCACATGTTCTCCTGTTTATGGGCTCCTGATGGCTGGTGAGTGTGAAAGATTCAGTAACACTTGACATTTTTAATGAAAATCTCTGCACAGCAAAATTCGAGACCTAAAATGGGTCAGTTTGCAGCCAAAACTTCAAAATGGGCAGTCAGAGCCATTCCTCGAGCTCCCAAAGATCTTTAATAAACATTTCCCCCTCTGCTGCCGCTGTGAAGCCTCCATCCAGCCTCATTCCAGCAAAATCCTGATTTGCTGGGGAGAGCAGAGGTGGCAGAACACCCTCCCTGCTTCTTCCTCCTCCTCCTCCTCCTCCTCCTCCTGGCTGAAGCTGAGCTCTATCCCTGCAGCAGCCGGGGGTGAGCAGAGGGGAACCTGCCCCATCTCCCTGCGTGCGATGCGAGAGGCAGCACTAATTAGCGCCACAGAGAACCGACCTCTCCCTCTCTCAAATCAAGTGGAATTAATTAAAATCCAGGCTGTTGACGTGCAGTTGTTCACAGCTTATCCCCCTCGCTCCCAGCCTTCCCCTCCAGGGCTGTCAGGGGCACAGTTTTGGGGTCCTGTCCCCTTCAGACCCACAAGCAGTGGGGAGCAGAGAAAGGGAATGCCCATCCTTTAAAATATTCCCAGCAAAACGCCCTTCCAAAGCAGGGTTTTCCAGGCTGCAGCTCCATCTCCCACAGCACAGAGATTTCCGTGGTATTTTAAGCAGCTGGCAGGGGTGGGCTGCGAGGGGAGCCGTGTTCTGCATGGGAGAAGTATCTTCCCCTCCTCCTGGAGTCAGAAAAGCTTCTGTTTCTGAGGCTGAACCTCAGCTTCTCCTCACTTGCTGGAGGTTTCCATGAGGCCTCGCCACATTAAGAAAAAAATCAGCCTTTAGAAAAACTAACAGACAATTTTAGACATTTTTTGAGTGGGAAGTTTGGATTTTTGGGCTCCGAGAAACCTTTTCCTTTTGAAGCTCCCTTTAACGTATTTCCTCAATTTGCCTCTCTCTGCTTTGTCAAGAAAACTGAAACCCAACCCAGCTTTCCTTTGATGCAGATATTCCAGCCAACCAAAAAGAAGCCCTGTCTGGGTTACTGACTGCCTGAAACCATCCACACGGAGTGATAATTTCTTTGTTACTCAGAATTTCCAGTCCACCAACTGATCCATATGCAGCCCCCTGCAATCCCAGTCTGGCAGCACAGAGCAGCCACGGCTGACTGAAATCCCCTGATCCCTGCTGAAGGGGACAGGGAATGTTACATGATGCTGCAGGATTTGGAGGCTCACCTCAAATAGGGGAGAACTTCTGCACAGACTTAGGGTTCACCACAACCCCACAGCCAAAAGTGGAGCTGTTCCCCGAGGGAAGGGCACTCAGGGTGACAATAAAGCAAGGACAGGGCAGCATCCTGCGTTTGTGTCCAGGGGTGGGACCAGAGCTGGGGAAGGGTCTGGAGCCCCAGGAGCAGCTGAGGGAGCTGGGAAAGGGCTCAGCCTGGAGAAAAGGAGGCTCAGGGGGACCTTGTGCCTCTGCACACCTCCTGACAGGAGGGGACAGCCAGGGAGGTCAGGCTGTGCTCCCAGGGAACGGTGACAAGATGGGAGGAAATGGCCTCAGGTTGTGCCAGGGGATGTTTAAATTGGATATTGGGAAAATTTATTTTCTGAAAATGTATTCAGACACTGGAACGGGCTCTCCGGGTGGTGGTGGATTCCCCATCCCTGGAAGTGTTCCAAAAACCTGTGGGTGTGGTGGAGAGGGACGTGGTTTAGAGGGTCAGTGCTGTCAGTGCTGGGTAAACAGATGGACTTGATTTCGGAAGGCTTTCCCAGCCTTAATGACTCTGGGATTCTGGGCTGATTGTGGTGACAATTTCTCAGCATCGTTCCTTGTCTCATGTGCTTGATAGCCACAAACCTGTGTGCATGAAGGCTGTGCCACGATGAGCCCAGGGAAAGCATTAGTCTTGGAATCAAAGAATCATTTGTGTGAGAAAAGCCCTCCAGAATGAAGTCCAAGCATTCCCCCAGCTCTGCCAAGGCCACCACTAAACCATGTCCCCATGTGCCACACGCACACATCTTGCTGATGTCTGCTCATCTCCCAATGAAGCCCTTGTCCTACACTGTGAGGAACAAACTTGAAGGATACAGACTTAGAAGGAAAAACTGCCTGGCAGGGTCCAAAATCCAGAGTGTTGATAAACCAGAGAGAGGTCAGAGGTCGGAGAATGATTAAAAGACTGAAAACCATACAACATCCTGAGAGCTCTAAGGGCTCCGTTTATCAAAGTCGGGGCTGCAGGGTGACGTGACCTCATGTAAGAACTTGCAGGAGGATTAGGGGTTGGTGAGGAAGCACTCCCAGGCTCCTGTGCTCCCAAAAAAGGCATGGCAGAGCACCAGGGTTGAAGTCAGATAAATCCAGGGATCAAGTGCGGTGCCAAGGCTGAGCAGGTAGAGCTGGTGACCACCAGGGTTTGGATCTCTGTACCCCATTGGTGAGCACCTGAGAGGTGATGGTTTATTATGGGCTGGTCCAGACCACCGCATGGATCCTTGGCCAGGGTCAGTCCGTGCTGCTGGCAGCCAGAATCACCGCTCATTCCTGCGGGAAGTGCTCAGGCAGCTCTGTGCACTCCCCTGGCAGAAGGTGACAAAAGGGTCACAAAGCCATTTGCCTCTGCTCCGTCTTTCCTGGGAGGGTGGGTGACATCTCTCACTGGAGCTTTCCTCCCCGCGCCCAGGCCCAGCAGGGCTGCAGGGAAGCAGATGGGAGTTAAGAGCCCAATTCCCAGTGAAGTGCAGTGGAATTTGTCTTTGTTATTCCCCCAAGGCTTTTGGCAGATTCCAGCCAGAGGAATTGTTATTGCAGGAAGCTGCTCGGCTGAGAAGCTCGTAGGGAGCCTGGGGATGGGGAAAGGGCTCCTCTCTGGTAGGAAAGTCCTTTCCTCATCGCTGTTTCCCCTCACAGACACTGCTCCGTGACGGCAAGAGGGAGAGCATCATGAGCACCCTGTTCATCGCCCCCTCCGACATCGAGAACGGCGAGAGCATCGTGTGCCGTGCCACCAACAAAGCCATTCCCAGCGGCAAGGAGACTTCTGTCACCATTGACATCCAGCGTGAGTACAGGGCTGAGCCACCCGTGGCACTGGGAGATCTCAGCCTCCCTGCCCTCACCATCGCTGACTCCACTCAGGAGCAGCGTGCTGGGATTGGGTTTTGCCTTTACTGGGATTTACTGGTGTATCGGCAGAGTGAAGTCACAGCTGGGAGATTTCACCTCCCCTGAGCTCCCTGGGCCATCGAGGAACACCCACACCACAGAAATATCCTGCTGCCCATGTGTCCATGGGCAAGAGCAGGACCTGCCATGCTCTGGGTGACCCAACTGTGCCCTGATCCAGGCCCCTGGGGTGCTTTGCAGCAGGGATAGACCCCAGAGGGTTTTGGATGAGCAAGCAACATCTCTGGGCACACACAGTAGCAGAGATAAATCCCATTAGGATTTCTGGGACAGAACCATGTGTTTCCAGACTTACAATTCAATGATACGTTTTTTGTGGGACACCTGACTGGAAGAGTGTCCCTCCCATGACACAAAGCCAGTGCCAGTCACTGCCTCAGGGGACAGGGCTGTGTTCAGAGCTGTACCATTCACCTTTTCCTGTAAATCCACAGAGCAAAACCTGCCATCCTCCAAAATTCACATTTCACAGGCCTCTTCCCTCCTCCTCCGTGCAGTAGCTGTTGCTCTCAGGCTCCTCCTGACCCCCTCCAGCCGGGCTCCATTCACACCCAGTTCCTGCAGCTGTATTTACCCACGATTTGCAAAAGCAGGGTGTTCAATATTAGCATGCCAGCTGCTTTCCAGAGACCAATTAAAACTGGCAAACTCAACTGAACAAACTCAAGCGCAGCAGAAAATTCACCATTTAAGACTTCCAGCTTTTGCTGCCGGAAGATTACCAGGCTCTTGGGTCGCTGGCTGCATGTCCTGACAGAACTGGGCAGATAAAATGAGATAATAGCTTGGGTTATTTCACAGCCAGCAAACAGCTACAATAGCTGGAGACACACTCACACAAACAACGCGGAGCAGAGACATCATTACACCGGGCAGCACAGTGAGGGCTGGAGACGTGAGCTGAATCCCTCAGCCACACGGAATCTGCTTGGGAAAGGGAAAAACCCAATAAAGAACACCAGTTTCCACTCTGAGCTATTAAACGCTGCATGCTGTGAATATAATAACAATAATATTCTACCCAGCTACTAAAAGTATGTTGTTCTTAATGGGGGCTAATGAGGATATCAATTTCCCAAAGCTGGATGGGTGATGGGATAGAAAAATACCGAGATGGATTAACCATGCTGAGGTGGGATGGATTTTGACCCAGATGCAAGAGCTCTAGCTGCATCTAGTCACAAAATCATGGAATTGTTAAGGTTGCAAAAGACCTCTAAGATCATCAAGTGCAACTATTAACCCAGCTTTAGTCCACTAGGTTTCGCTCCCAGCCTTGCAGACAAACAGCTGCATTCGCTTTGCAAAGAGCTAAAGGTGCCTTTCCAAAGAAAAAATTATCTTGGCCACTCATTTTTCCCTAGGGAATTGTTCTGGGAAGTCAGGGTGGGCTGCGTACTCCTCTGTGCCATGCCAGTTATGAGAGGAGGTCCTGCTCAAGGGCCTTCTTCGAAAATCTAGCAGAGGAGCAGCATCTTGGGGAGAAAGGAGTAGTTTCTGCAAGAGTAAGGAAAAGCAGGCAGCAGTTGTTGGCTAGGAAGCTCTTCCCAGCCTGGCACGAGCTGCTGCATCCCCCAGACCCTGCACCCTCCACCTCCAGCAGCGGAGGCTGAATTCACACCGTAGCAAACATCACCCAGCTGCACAGCTCGAGAGATGACCTTGCAAAATAATCCCAGGGAACCAAAAATAATCCTTCCCAGGAAGCAGCAGCCTGGTAAATCACTCCTCCTGCTTTCTTTCATTTTCTTTTGCAACTCAAAAAAACGTCAGCAGTGCTCACAGGCAGCAGAGAAATGCCAGGGTGGGGGTTATTCTTTGGGTTATTCCTAGGGTTATTCCTAGGGAGGGTGTGTGCGTGGTGGGAGAGATTATCCTCTTCCAGCTGATGGAAAGTTGAAGTTGGGCTCCCGTCAATCTCATGCCTGACCATCACAGCAGCAATGAAAAAGCTGAATCATAAAACCCTCCCCTTCCAAATATTAAATTTTAAAAAAAATGGGGGAGAGGGGGGAGGGCGGAAGGAGCTGGAAAAAACCCCAATGCAGGGTCTGTAATGGAAACACTAAGCGGCTCCAGCTGGAACATCTGTTCAATGTGATTTCCGTTCCACCAGCCACATCAAAGTCAGCCTCCTGTGAGTTATGCGTCGAACATCACAAGTGGGATTAAAATCATGTTTAATAGTTTGATATGCCATAAACTATTTATACTGCAGGAGCCCAGTGGCTCCATGGAAATGCACACCCGGCGTGCCGGGATGGGGAGGAGCAGGGTTATTGCTTATCCAAAGCCATTTGCTCCAAGCCTCTGCACACACACGTGCAGTTGCTCATTTTTACACCTTTTTTTGTTATGGCAGGAAGGGATTTGGCTGCATCTATATGTTTTTGGAGGAGGTGGGAGGAGGAGAAGGAAGGCGGGGGGTGATGAGGGGTGTGCTGGTGGGTCTCCTGCTGCTTTTATCCTTGGAGCTTTGCAGTGTCTGATTCCCTTCTGTGCTTCCCACTGGGGACTGGAAAGCCCAGGGCTGAAGTGGCATGTAGCCTTAGAGAAGAGGTTTGGAAGGGTTTGCCCACAGGGGAGAGAAGCACAGAGAGGGATCTGCACCCACCAGGGCAAGTGCCAGCACAGTGCCCACAGCCCATGGGGCTCAGCCCGTGGCCATTCCCGAGGCGCTGAGTGGGAAGGGTGGGAGCTGAGGGCTTTGCCAAGAGGCCTCCTGGGCTGTGGGGCTGCTGAGGAGCGGTGCCTGTCCCAGTTCTGATCCCAGTGCCTGTTCCAGTGCCCGTCCCGGTGCTGATCTCGGTGCCTGTTCCGGTGCTGGTCCTGGTGCTTGTTCCAAAGCCTGTTCCGATGCCTGTCCCAGTGCCTGTCGCAGTGCCTGTCCCGGTTCTGGTCCCAGTGCCTGTCCTGGTTCTGGTCCTGGTGCCTGTCCCACTTCTGGTCCCGGTGCCTCTCCCGGTCCCTGTCCCGGCCCGGTTCTGGTCCCGGTGCCTGTCCCGGTTCAAGTCCCGGTTCTAGTCCCGGTGCCTGTCCCAGTTCAGGTCCCGGTTCAGGTCCCGGTTCTAGTCCCGGTGCCTGTCCCGGTTCAGGTCCCGGTTCTAGTCCCTGTGCCTGTCCCGGTTCAGGTCCCAGTTCTAGTCCCGGTGCCTGTCCCAGTTCAGGTCCCAGTTCAGGTCCCGGTTCTGGTCCCGGTGCCTGTCCTGGTGCTGGTCCCGATGCCTGTCCCGGTGCCTGTCCCGGTTCTAGTCCCGGTGCCTGTCCCGGTTCTGGTCCCAGTGCCTGTCCCCGTTCTGGTCCCCGTTCTGGTCCCAGTGTCACTTGGTACCTGCACAAGCACTCACACCCTCTCCTCCCGCCGCCTGTGGGCTGGCTCTATCTCATTCCATCATTCAAATTCATTACGAGAAGCCACGCAGGAATTCTAATTGTAACCGAGCGGAATTACATCCTGATGAGTTACAATTTGTGTCTCTTTTTCCCTTTAAAATGCCCCGAAACACACTGGCACACACACAAACCCACGCTATCCACGGCACCCACAATATTCGAAAGCCCAATCCCATTTCTGAAAGGCGAGATCAAAGACTTTAATTCATTTCCTTTGCTCTTTTTTCTTTTTTTTTTCTTTTTAATTTTTTTTATTATTATTATTTTGAGTGCAGGAGGGAGCCGGGCTCATTTTAATACAAAGAAGCTCCTCTGTAAATCGTAGGCACAGCTCCTAACCCATCAAACAATGGGGAAGCTACTAAAGAGAAGTGTGATTCATACTTAACAAAGGAAGGTGATTAGCTGTTGTTGTCTAACAATAGGGAAGTGTCAGGATGCCTGGGAATGAATTAGGAGCCCGCTATACATCTCTGGGCTGCTGTGTCAGGGAAGCTCATTTATATTCCCAACTGCGCCCATCTTTATTGTCATTTGAATTGCACATTTTAAAATGAAATTAGGGTAAATTGAAAATACCTATAATTTCCCCGTCATAATTTCCCATCAGGAAGGCAGGTGGCTTTGCTCACAACAAAGCCGCACTCCGGCTGGGTAAATACCGCGGGGCGGAGGAGAAGGAGGCACTGGAGCCCCGCCGGCACTCCGCCTGTGCTTCTCCCCTCCCGCCCAGCCAAGGGCACTGCCGAGGCCACCTCCGAGACCCCCGTTCGGTCCCCAAGCTGCTGACCGTGCACCCAAAGGGGCTGCTTTGGATGCTGCTCCCACAGCAGTATGCCCAGTATGCCCAGCTGGCGCCCACGCCCTCCGGCCAAGGTGCTGAGCGTGCCAGAGCCTAGGGGCTCCATCAGGAGCCTGCCCTGGGCACGGCGAAGGGAGAGGGGAAACTTCCATCCCTGTTGAACACAAGGACACTCCCTGGGCACGGCGAAGGGAGAGGCCAGCAGGGACACTTCCATCCCTGTTGAACACAAGGACACTTCCTGGGCTTGGCTGGAGCTGCGGTTCCCTGCAGGAACTCGATCCCTGGGCCATGTCCAGCCCTGCAGCGCTGACCCCACGCCCCGGCACTCCGGGGTGCCCCAGCACACGTGAGGCCAAGGGAGATGCCCTTGAGGGGGTACCAAGCAGTTTCTCTGCCCCCCTGCCCTGTCAGCTCCAGCCTTTCCCCATTTCCCAGCTGGGAGGGACATTGCTGAGGCACTTGGAAGAGGTAAAGTTGAACACGTCCTATTTTAGGATGTGCTTTTGCATGTGTGCAGCAGGCTCCCACCTCGAGGGCAGCAGAGCCCCTCAGCTGGGTCAATGAGCCCAAACACCCTCTGCCATGGGACAGCTGGTCCTTCAGGCACCAAAAAAACCCTCCACAAGGCCATTTCTTTCTGCTTTTTCCCCTCGAATGAGCTCCCATGCTCAAAACCTAAAGCTGAATGCCTGACACCCCGCCTCGGTCATCACGAAAAGTTAAAACATCAGATACTCTCCGTCGAAATATTTCACCCATTTTCTACTTGCTTTCATCGGTTCTTTCCTAACTTTCATTTGCTGCTAAAGCATTTAGATGCTTCTCATGTGTAAAGGAGAGAAACCAAGGAGCAGCTGGAAGACCAGAGCAGCCTGTGACACCAATAAGGCCTTGGCAGAGATGATTAGGCTGATGAAAGAGCAGAAATGCCACTTTAAAGTTAGAGGATAGACAAAAGATCATCATTATACAGCGAGATATTAAACAGGAGTGTCTCAAAGCAGGCCAGTTTATGTCCTTAAATGAGAATCAGAGCCAGCAGTCACATTTTCCAAGTGAAATGTTACATCAAATGGTGTCTGTGGCTCCTCTTCCTGTCTCATTCACTGAAGCCCTTCAGGAGAAGAGCAGCGTTCGTGGCATCACCCTGTCTGACAATTGTTATATGGCTTTAAACTAAAAATGGCTTCCCACTGCCAGAGGGCAGGAGTAGATGAGATTTCAGGAAGAAATTGCTCCCTGTGAGGATGGTGAGGCTCTGGCACAGGTTGTCCAGAGAAGCTGGAAGTCTCCAAAGCCAGGTTGGGATGGGACTTGGAGCAACCTGAGCTAGTGGAAGGTGTCCCTGCCCATGGCAGGGAGTGGAACTGGATGATCTTTAGGGTCCCTTCCAACCCAAACCATCCTGGGATTCTGTGATATCACAGCATCAAGGAGTCTCGGTGCTTTTGCCAGGCTTTCTTATGGCCAAATTGCCTTCCAGCCTGAGAAGCTGGCGGGCAGCAGGCCGGGGGTGCGCTCCGTGCCTTTGGGTTGCTCATGGGCCTGTGTCTCTTTGCAGATCCCCCCCTGGTGAACCTGTCCGTGGAGCCACAGCCAGTGCTAGAGGACAACACTGTGAAGTTCCACTGCTCTGCCAAGGCCAACCCTGCTGTCACCCAGTACAGGTAAGGTGGCACTTCTGGCGTCCCTGGCACCTCAGCCCAGCCCTCTGCTGAGAGCACCTCACCTTCCCCCGCAACACTTTCCCCTCCAGGTGACCCAACAGAGCTCAGCACCTCTGGCTGCGGTTTCTGGTGGCCATTGCACCTCCCGCTGTGTTTCTCTGCTTGGTGCTCACTGTGGCTCATCCCCGTGGCCCCTGCTGTCCCCAGCCAAGGGATGCAGTGCCTGGAGCCAATCCCTCACCCTGCAGAGCAGAACAGCCCTGGGGGCAGGGTCCTTATCCCAGCACCCCCACTCTGGTGGCTCTGCGGTGCCGCTCTCGCCTCGATGATGTTGTTGCACACTGAGAGGCTCCGCTTTTGCCGCTCGCCAGCTCTGCCGCGTTCCGCTGTGTGCAGCAGCTCCTCGGTCAGGGATTCATCACCTCTTGGAGTGGATTAAGAGGCCTGGCACCGAGCTGGTGGAGCCATCTGTTTGGGGACATCGCGAGCAACGCACGCCAACTGAAAAGTCTATTATGGGAAAATTCCTCTCCTTTTTTGCATACTTTTATGATTTGAACAAAGCGGTTCTGTTGCCATCTCTGTGTAACCCTTAAGTGACCACCATAAGCCTCTCTGTCCTCAGCACGGTGGAGCTGAGCTCAGGAGCAGCCAGAGCAGAGGTGCAGGTGCTGGAGATATGGGGGTGCTTTGGGGATGTGATCTCCTCGAGTGGGACATTGTCCCTGAGTGGGTGGGGTGATCACTGCTAGTCGTGGTCTGCAGTGCCCCTGAACTGGCCTCAGTGAGTTCAGAGCAGGGCACAGGTGGTTGAGGAGATTTGGAGCAGGAGGAAATGTGTCATCTGTTGCTGATGGAGCTCTGGGGTGTGAGCGGTGTGTGGGGTCCCTGCCAGCCCTGAGCCTCCCGGGGTCCTCTCTGTCCTCTGTGACCAGGGACAGGACCCAGGGAATGGCTGGAGCTGTACCAGGGGAGATTTAGGTTGGGTATCAGGGAAAGATTCTTTCCCCAGAGGGTGCTGGGCACTGCCCAGGCTCCCCAGGGAATGGGCACAGCCCCGAGGCTGCCACAGCTCCAGGAGCATTTGGACAACATGCTAGGGCACAGGGTGGGATTGTTGGGGTGTCTGTGCAGGGCCAGGGGTTGAACTCAGTGATCCTGTGGGTGCCTCCCAGCTCAGGAGATTCTGTATTCTGTGAGTGCTCACCCAGGGACTGATGAGCAGGACTCGGAGCACAGCCGTACCCTGCTCACAGCCAGTCGGGCACTGCAGGAGAGCAGACACTCTGCACTGAGCAGAGTCATTGCCGTGGGCCCTTGGCTCTGGGTGTGAGGGCTCCTGCATCAGAACACACCCCTCCTCTCAGAGATGTTTTTGCCTAAACAGACAAAATATGGGTATGGAAAGCGGGGCAGGCTGTCAGCACACCCCGGGAGAAGAGAGCATTGTGCAAGCAGGTACATCCCTGTCCCTCCTCATCCATCAGCCACTCATCCATCCTGCCTGGAAGGCCTGAGCATGCACACAAAGGTTCGCCATCCATTCTGGCTCTGCAGAGCCATCCATGGATAATAGCAGAGGAGGCACCTCCGGGGACAGGTTAGCATGACCCGCCTCCTGTTAGGCTCGTACAGCTTAATTAGTACAATCGAGTTTCCTGGTAGGAACGATTCCTTCCAGCTGGATATCAGCACAACAAAGCAATATTGTGTTCCTGGTTACACAGAAGAGTTATTAATTCGAGAAGTCAATTAATGTCAAAGATACAAATAGCCCTGCTTTCATATTTACAGCTGGTAGGGAAACAGAGTGCGTGGCAGGCTGGGTGAAGGACCCACGTGGTTCTTACTCCAGGACTGATTCTGGTAGTCCAAATCAAAACAGCTATCTCTGGCCGAGGAACCAGGCAGTGGCAAGAGCCTGGCAAAACTTCTGTTCCATCAGCCTGGTCCTCTACAATGAGACCTTCCACGTCATCCCTGAATCCAGCTGGGCTGATCCCTTGTGTACTGCAGCAGCTTGGAAGGCTCCAGTCTAGAGTTTCCACTTCCCTGGACAGGGACTTTGGACAAGGGGGAATGGCTTCTCACAGCCAGAGGGCAGGGACAGATGGGATATTGGGAAGGAATTGTTCCCTGTGAGGGTGCTGAGGCCCTGGCACAGGTGCCCAGAGCAGCTGTGGATCCCTGGCAGTGTCCAAGGCCAGGCTGGACAGGGCTTAGAGCAGCCTGGGACAGTGGAAGGTGTCCCTGTCCATGGCAGGGAGTGGAATAAGATGAACTTCAAAGTCCCTTCCAACCCAAACTTTTTTGGCGTTCTGTGATTCGTCTTGGCTGTTTCCACCCTTTGGATCCATGCCCAAGCCAAGCTGGGTTGTGTTTCTGCACCAAGCAGAGGTGGACCCAACACACTTCTCCCATCTTTGCTGCCATCTCAGGAGAGCAGGATTTTGCTGTTCCCTCGGTCTGCAAGTGCCACCATCTGCCCTCTGTCTTCCTTCTCACCCATCCTGAGGCCATGGGTCTTGTCACCCTTGCTGTTCCTTGAGCCTCCATGTTTCTATTCTGCTGCAAATGGCTTTGGGATCCATTTCATGATGGATTTTACTCTTAACATTAATTGCAGGTTTTTTCAGGTTATGCTTTCCCATAAAAGGGGTTTTGGGGGAAAAAAAAAAAAAAAGAGGCATGACAAATTCAAGCACTCTGGGTTTTTCATTTCTTGAGTTCCCTTTACATGTAAACTTCACATGAGGCTTTTTCCCTACCACTGTGACAAGCAAACAGGACTCAGCAGCTCTCACTGGGACTTCCTTCTGCTCAATGGCTCTGATTGATGGAGGGGGGATTTGTTTCCCTTCCATAAGATCCCGAAGCTCTTCACTACGGAAAGGTGGCAGATGTTTCAGCACTGAAGCTTGGAGTTCTCCGGAATGGGACATCTGAGCAAGGGGCCCCTGCACCTCGACCCTGGCAAGAAGAGAAGGGTGGGATGTGTAAAGCCCCAGGACTGGGATGTCAGGAGGTCTGAGAAGGCAGAACATGAGCTCAGAGCCATCCCCAGGGTCACTCAGGACCCCACCACTGGTGAAAATTAACTCAGTCTGCCTTAGAAAAAGGATAGAAACTGTGATTTGTTTTCTCCTCAGGCGAGGACCACTCTGATATTTCTCCTATGGCTTCCCTCATCCTTGGACAGAGATCCCAGATCCTCAGTCAACATTTCTTTTTAATCCCTCCCCCCCCCAATATGTTTGTCAGTAAATAACTCTGAACACAAAGGAAAACTGTTTAAACAACCTAAATCCCCTTTTGTGGACATAAATCCACAGCCAGTGGATTTATGTCCACAATACACTGGCAAGGTATCATCTTGCTGGAATTTTTGAGGAGCCATAGGTTTTGCATTGGGTTTGCATCCCAGGTTTTCTGGCTGGGAAAAGCACGTGAGGTCAAGCATCTCACCCTTAGGTGTTCCCTTGGGAAGCATCCACGAGTTGGGCTCTTAGTTAAGATGAAGCACTGAACCACCCCCATGCTCCTGCTGACCCAAGGTTTTAAGCCCAGACCTCTCACTGTCTTAGTTAGGAGGGCAAGGGAAAAGAAACTAAATTCAACACAATTCCCCAGGAAACAAAAATCCCCCTTTGCCCCTATAGAGAACATAGTTTTGATGAAATTGAGGCAGCTGCTTTTTCCTTAGGAAGTTTTCTTCGTGCTCTCTTTATATAATCACACACAGAGGTGGATTTTAATGCAAGGAAAACCTGGTTGGAAAGGAGACCTTGGAGCGATTCACTCTCAAAGCCAGAGTGGAAAGTTACAGCCTGCACCATGTCTTCTCTTCTGGTGAAGGGTTAATGTCATTTTCTCAAAATTGATGCATTTTCATGAAATCTTTGGCCTCAGTGGCATTTTCTAAGTCAGAATCCTTCTTCCTTCAAATCTGCTGGCATCTCATGATGGGAAGCAGGCAGGGCTGGGGCAGGTTGTCCTGTGCTGGAGGCACAGCTCCTCTGCTCTTTCCTTAGCTGAGGGTGCTGGAGCTGAAATCCCAGGCCCCCTCCCTCGCTGGCAGCAGCCGTTTCTTGACGAGGAGCAGCTTCTTCCCCAGGGAGGTTTGTTTGCCCACGGTGTCACCTGGGCTGTCACTCTCCTTTGGACGCAGGACAGGCCGGTGTCACCGAAAGCAAGTGAAGGGATTCAGGCTGAGGCTGGAGAGGTGTCACAGCCATCCTGAGCAGGGGTTCTGGCCCAGGGATGAATTAACCCTCTGGCAGCAGGGCTTTGCTCATTTCCATGTTTTCCCTCCTTCCGTGTTGAGCAATCCTTCCTCAGACACAACTTACAGCTTCTGTAGGGTCTTATACCACACCTGGCCTGGGTTTATCCCACCTGTCTGGGAACACGTTCCCTTTGGAAGCAAAGAGCAGCTCAGCCTACCAAAAAGCTCCTTGGGGTCACCAGTGCAGCATCCTCTGCTGGGAAAATGCTCAAGGGGACTCGGGCTCCTCGGCAGCGCTGCCGTGGGTGTGTCCCATCTGCTCCAGCACCACGGACAGGGGGCTGGCAGCCCGGAGAGGATCCCAGCTGTCCCAGGGGTGGTAGGGGACCACGCTGACCCTTCCTCTCCCCCTGCCTGGAGCCTCTGCCAGCCTGTGCCAGCCTGTGCCAGCCCGTTTGCTGCCGGAGCATCCCGAAGCCAGGCTGGAGCAGTGAACGGCACATCCCACTCCAGCCACGCGCCTCCCACGCGCCTCTGCGGCTTCCTGGACAGGCCTGGCATGGGGAGGGGGAGTTTGGGAATTTAGTGCCTTTCTTTCGCTGCAAGCAAACGGGCAGGAAAGGGAAAGGGAGAGTAATTAGCTGTCGCCGCTGTTCTGCCACCTGCGATGGCGGGTAAAATTAATGGAAAGCAACAGAAGTCGGGGCTACGTGAACCGACTCCCAACCAGGCCTCCTCTTTGCTCCCTTCAGATCTCTCTATTTGCCAATCTTCTCGTGGCTTTTGATGTCTGTTGTGTGTCTGTGGGGTGTTTTTTTGCTGTTATTATTTATCACTCGCAGTAAGAAAGAGAATCTTTAAACTGGCAGAAGAAAATGGGAAGGTTTAATATTGCAGGAGGCAGAGTCCCTGAGCCTTTCGGGCTCCTCGGCTGATGATTATTTTTGCAGAGCAGTGGGGAGTTGGTGCAGGGAGGGCGGTGATACAAATCTCATTCTGTGCATCCACACAGAGCTCTCACCCCTGGGGCTGGCGAAGACCTTTGCAAATAATGTTATCTTTGAAGGCAGAGGGGGACACGTGGAGCCACCCTCCAGCAGTTCTGGGGACCATTGCACTTCCAAAGAAAGGTGTGGGACTGACAGACAGACACACAGACATAGCTGGGAGGAGGGAGAGATCCCTCCCAGCTGCTGCAAGGTGTTGAGCACAGCAGCTGTGAGCAGCACCCAGCTCTCCATAGCTGCAGGATGTGGGAGAAGGTCCAGCAGGTGCTGCAGCAGGAGCAGAGGTCAGGAGGAGCTGGGGAGGCATTTCTTTATCAGCCACCCAAGCGATGCTGCTGCCCCACTTCTTCCCATCCCACGAAAGAGGGATCATATCGTGTGCAGTCCAAGCGAGTTCCACCCACCCTTGCTGGGCTGAAGCCCAGAGTGCCGCCTGCCCAAATCCTCCTGCATCAAGCAGCCTTGTGAGCAGCAGCTGCAGCTCAGGGCTTGAACCCCACCATCCACCTGCTCCTGCTGTGCCGAGCTTGGAGCCATCCCACAGCATCCCCCGTCCTCACCTCCACGTGCTTCCCCCAGAGCTCTGTTTGTTTGTTTGGGCTCCGGTCGGCAGGAAAACCCTTGCTCAGTAAATACTGTTTTATCTCTGAACAGCAGCTCACTGTTGCTCATCAAATATTAATCCAAACTCAAGTGCTTCTTAACAAGGTTTTCTTTAAAGGCATTGGGGCTCGAGCACACCTGCTGGGAGGCAGTGTCCTAGCTTCCCCCTGGCTTTGCACAGGGAAAACAAAGGGACAACAAAAGGGAAAAGATCCCTGGTCCCGTTCCTCCAGCCTCCTCCACCGGGTAGGCATTTCCCACTCAGCTTTAGGAAAACCTGTGGGTGAAGAGCCCAAGTGCCTTTTGTAGATCAGATGTCTCCAGAGTGATGTACATGCCAAAGTACAGGTTTGGGGTGTATGGCTGCTGGCCTTGGGGAAGAAAGTGGCAGATTGTTGGGGGTTCAGGTAGGCACACAAAAATTTCACCTGATGTTGAGGAGCTGTGAGAAAGGGAAAATCACAATGTGCATCAGCTGTGCTTTGGCCTGCCTGCCTCACACTGTGCGTATTGGAGGCATTCCTGCTGTGGAGACACATTCCACAGTTTGTTTGAACAAACCTAGAGAAGTTCAAACTCCACAGAGCTTTGCTGCTCTTTACCCTTCGAGCCCTGTCTGCACCATTTGGGGACCTGCTGGCATCTCACCAGATTTATTCATGAGATGCCTCATCTCCCACAGGGGAGTCGAGTTCTCCAAGAACACGTGCCCCATGTCCTGCTGGAAACAGCTTGGGAGTTTGCTCAGACACTTGAACCAGCTCTCTTATGGCTCAGCATTGCTTTGGTGCCTGGCAAAGAGCCAGTGACTGACACGGTGAGGGTGACACTGGGTGGAAAAGCAGCACGGAACTGGGAGAGTCTTATCAAAGGGATGGGGAATGGAGGGAATGAGCAGCTGGCCAGCCTTGCTTGGCTTGGCAGAATTGTTGCACTTTCACTGCCCCAGTAAACGTGGCTGGATGGACCAACTCATTGCCAGGAGCACATCCACCGTCAGTCAGCCGTGGGCTCAGCACACAGACACAGCTTCTCCAAAACAAACCCCAAGGAAAGAGCCGAAAGGCATTCCCTGCCCTCCCTGAGCCACTGGTCACAGCAGAGGGGGAAGCCCAGAATGAAGGTCAGCAAGTCATGGAATCACAGAATCAATTAGGTTGGGAAAACCCTCTAAAATCATTGAGTCCAACTGTTACCCCTGCACTTGCAGGGTCACCACTAACCTGTGTCCCCCACAGCTTTTAAATCCCTCGAAGGATGGAAACTCCGCTGCTGTCCTGGGCAGTCTGTTCCAACGTCTGACCCACCTCTTAGTGACAAAATGTCTCCTAATATCCAATTTAAACCATCCTTGGTGAAATTTTAGGCCATTTCCTCTTGTCCCACGTCACTGATTCATGTGCAAAACCCAGGGATTCTCATCCCTTATTCCTCACACTCATTTTCTCAGGGATCAGACCTGTCCAGATGGGGACCCCCATACCAGAGGGCTGCCCCCAGGGATACATTCTTAGCAGGATTAAAGGGAAAGTGAAATCAAACTGCCTCCCACATCCAGGCAGTGAGGAGAGCTGGGCTCATGGGTGGGTGCACCCTGTTTTGTCTGAGCATGAGGAAGCCACATCTATGACAGAGTCAAGGAATTCAGGTCTTAGGGAAGAAAGAGCCATGGGAATTGTTTCCTGCTGCCAGGTCGGATGAGCAGAAGGAGAGGAATCACCCAGACAGGGGGAGCAAGATGTCTTTGCTCCAGGTAGATCTCCATAGCTCCTTTGCTCAGTCAGTCAAGCTTCTGGATGTGCACGGATCCCTGTTCCTGGGTGAAAGGCCAGGGAAAGGCATATTTGGAGTTTAACACCCTTTCATGACACCAGAGTTGTCCCTGCCTCTTCCGTTCAACTGAATATATTCACAGATCTGTAGGCTGTAAAGGCCAGAAGGGATTGCTGGATCGTGGGAAGGTGGTTCAGAGATTCAGGGCAATGATTTCATTGGCAACTTTTGAGGGAGAAGTGGCAAACGATCCATTTGATGGGCACGGCTGGCACTGCCTCTGGCCAAGCCACAGCAGGGGCCATTTTCCCTCTTCTGGCACTATAAAACCTGGCTATAGTTTAATATGCAGTTCCAATGGCTTTGAAAAGTGTCGCCTTGCATTCCTCTGCCTGTTCATGGAAGGTTCAGAATAAAAGTGACCATCCCCAGAGGTTCTGATCACCACAACCACAACCAGACTGTCCTGAAGGCCACAGCCAGACTGGCCCAGTCTCTGCCAAGGGAGGGGGATCTGCCATATCAACTCTTTCTAAATTACAATCACATCTCTGTTCATTTTTAATAGGGTTTGAAATGCTGCAGGGCTCCAGTGACTGCAGACAAGGTGTGAGGTCTGTGGGTGCATGGGCACATTCCTCCACATCCATTGTGCTCAGTGTCCCACTCACAGGAAAACACCTGGAATCTCCTCTGGGGACAGCACAGGGACCCTTTCAAGGCTGGCTTGGATGGGGCTTGGAGCAGCTTGGTCTAGTGGAAGGTGTTGGAGTGAGATGAGCTGTAAGGTCCTTTTTCTCCCAAACTATTCTGGGATTCTGTGATCTGGAGCAGCCCCACAAGGCTTCTGCAGAGCCTCTGGAGTCGCAGCTGCCCAGGAGGCTGCAGAGACATGAGCTGGGGAGCAGCTCAACAAATGTCTGGTCCAGACCAGAGGCACCTCAGCATCTTCAAGTGGAATGGCCACTCTGGTTTTGCTGCCATTTCTTGGCACACTTTGGACCTTCTCCCCCGCAACCAGCTCCCTCCTCCAGTCCAGCCTGGGAAAGTTCTCATTTGTGCCAGTGTGCAGTTTTTGTTGCCTTCCTCCCCCTGCTCCCATCTGCTGCCTCCCGCTCCGATGGCCAGGGCTGCCGTCTGTCCAGCGGCAGGACGCTGCGAGTCCATATGCTGTCCCTCGGCAGGGCTGTCACCTCTGCTGCTGCCTCCCACAGCCACACTCGGCAGGAGAGGGAAGAGAAGCTGGAGTGGGGAAGGGGCCCACAGGCATTTCACAGCAGTAACAGAATAAATCTAATTTATAGACATAGCAAAATGCAGCTAAAGCGGGAGTTGAAATAAATGCAAAGCACACCGAGGTCTCAAGTTATCGGCACTGTAACATTTTTCCTGACTATCTCTGTTTTCCTGCCTGGGTTTGTCTTTGTAGCTTCCTCCCAGACAACTGGACCTTTGCTCTGAAGTGAAAATGAAAGCTGGGGGAAGAAAAAAAATAACGGGAAATGAATTCTTCAGATCTCCTTCGTGATGCATCAGCCCCATCTGCCAGCTCTCTGTGACAGGGAGCGGAGCGTGGCTGCGTGGCAGGTGGAGAGACAGGCTTTAGAGAAAGGAAATAAAGTAAAATAAAAGGCACAACTATCCCTGCAGCTGGGAAGTGAGACTGGGCTGCTGGGGGGGCTCTGCCAGGGCACACAGCTCCAGGTGAGACTGGGAAGACAGGGCTTCAGGTGGTGTGAGGGACAGGGAGATTTGTCTTCCCATTCCCTGCCTTGTCAAGGTAATGGGAACAAGCGGGTGGGAGATGTTCGGAGGCAGCTCGAACTAATTAGGAGAGAGCGTAGAGAGAGTCTGATGGAGGGGGGAAAGGCGGGGGAAGGGAAATGCTTTGTACTGGTGAGCACTGTCCCTGATGCAGAGATGATGAAAGGTACCAAAGCAAAGAGTGATGGAGCAGCCAGCCCAGAAGCAGGCTGGATGGAGCCTCTCCGATGGAGGGGCTGCCAGAGGGGGCTTGGGGTTCCAGGAGAGCCCCCAGGAACACAGGGTGCCCCTTGGTGATGTTCATCCCCGTCCTGGCCAGGACCAGTGCCATCCCAGGAGATGGCAGCGTCACGAGTCTTCCAAACGCTGCTCCAGTGCTTTCCCAGCATCGGAGTGAACCCATCTCCAAAGCAGCACCTCAATTCCAGCAGACCTTAGGGCTGTGGTGGTGATTTCCCAGCCTTGTCAGTCACCCCTCCATCCAGACGTGCTCCTGGAGCTGGGAATGTGATTCGGAAGGGAGCATCATTGCCTCCTCTGGCCAGATCTCCTCTCCCTTTGCAAGAAGTGGCAGCTTTTCGAGCCTAATTTAGCAGTCTTTAATCTGAGTTATTCCAAACCACACTTGCCACTTCCTTCATGCGTTCCCGCAGGATGATGGGCTGATTTCACAGAACGAAAAGCCTTAAGCAAATCTTGTCACACAAGAAAATTGATTTTTCAAAACTGACTTTTACAAGATTACTGGTGGTTTTTTTTCCCCTCATCTTTCTTCTGTATCGTTCCCTTCCAGTCTCATGAGGTGGCTTCAGATCTAAGGAAATTAGAGATGCTGTGACTAAATTGAAAATGTAAAAATGGGGAGAAAGAGGGGGAAAAAAGACACCCAGCACCTCCTCTGCTGCTGCTTCTGAAGGATACGGCTGTGTGTGCTTGTTAAGCAGCAGAGCTGCCTCCTTGACCTCTCCCACTGCCATAACATCGACGCCACGTCACACCAGAGTCTGTCCAAGGATTATGTCAACACCTCACAGGGAACATCCCCTGATGGGCATTCCGTGGTGATCCCAAGCTAGATCATGGGGTTTTTTTCTTTCTCTCCCTCAATCTACACATATTATTTTATCTTTTGGAATTAAAAAAACAGTTTTCCCCCTGCTGCTTGGTTCAGAGACATCTCAATGTGTTTTGTTAAAAAAAAGAAGACAGAGGAAGAGTTGCCTTGAAGTTGTTTCAGACAGCTTAAAATATGCTAAGCTTTTGTGTTTCTGCCATATAAATAATGAATCCTTTTACAGCTTCTGAGTCAGGAAAGACGTTGATTTAAGAGGCCTTCAGCTCTGTTTGAGGCTTTTCTGCTTTCGTGCCAGAAAGGGGAGAATGTGACCAGGGACGAGTGAGGTGTGAAGGAGGAAGCAGGGTGTGCAAGGAGGATGTGGGATAGGGACAGAGGTGGCACCTACCACAGCCCTGCAGGATTTCCTAAGGGATTTCACTCCTTTATTCCCTCTTTGCTCCTTTATTGCAGATATTGGGGGCTAGGGGCGGGTTTAAAGGGAGGACAAATCTGTGAGCATCTACTTCTGTCACTGCCTCTGCCCCAGTAAACCAGGGGGGATTTGGTGACTGCAGCAGCAGCATCAGTTGGTTCATTTGAATAATTCCCCAAGTGCCACTCTTTAAAATGTCTCTGCCAAAAGAGCGACCAGGAGAGCTGCAAAGTGTAGGCCAATGGCTGGACAGGAGAATGGCAAAACCCAGTGGATGCTGGTGTCCCACAGCAAAGCCAAAGGGTGCCACATGCCTCCAGGACCTGTGTCCTGGTGATTTCCCCAGCACCCACGATGGACACTGGCAGTCAGGGGCTCATCCCTCATGTCCACTGTTGGAATGTGGATCCACTGCTGAGCTGGAGCTGGGAAGTCAGGCTGGGCTCATCAGGAAACAGCAAATCGAGGAGAAGCAAGGGACAAGCTGGCACAGGCTGAGCTGGGGAGGGGAACCTTTCCTCCCCAAGCCTGGGTGACAGTGGGACCTGTGCCGAGGGTGTCCTGTGCTCCCTGAGCTTCCTCTCCACCTGGCACGGAGTTATCTTGGCACAATAGTTTGGGGTACACAGCACTGACCCTTGCACAACCAGCCCAGAGAGACCCCGAAGGCATTCTGATGTCATCCAGCATGAGATCAATGAGTAACCGTGCTCACTTCAGGTCTCAAAGATACCCTTGGCTTTCTGTTCTGCTCCGGAAGCTGCTGGCAAATATTAAAGCAAAGAGAAAAGGCAGGATGTTGTCTCTGGATTAGGACGGTGTTTGTAAAGCAGCAACCAACATTTATTGCTCAGCTGCACTTTGTTACTGAAGTGGGTAGTGAAGAACTTCATGCTTGTTACTTTTGGAGAAGTCTTTTTTTTTTTAATGCTATTTCATGCTGTTTTATACAGAAGTCGATAGATAATCACAGAGCTCTTTGGGTCAGTTTGTGGTCCCAGGACACAGCCACATTGGGTTGTTTTCCCGTGACATGGCTGAGAAAGGCGGAGTTGTGCCAGAGGCTTGGGACAGAAGAGGGACTTGAGCATAATTTTGGGCATCCATGGATGGATGGATGGATGGATGGAGGGATGACGGATGGATGGATGGATGGATGGATGGATGGATGGATGGATGGAGGGATGATGGATGGATGGATGGATGGATGATGGATGGATGGATGGATGGATGGATGGATGGATGGAGGGATGATGGATGGATGGATGGATGGAGGAGCAGGGATTGCTGCAGCTGGAGAAAAGGAGGCTCAGGAGAGACTTTATTGCTCTCCACAGCTGCCTGAAAGGTTGTAGTGAGGTGGGGGTTGGTTTCTTGTCTCAAGGAGCAAGCAATAGGATAAGAATAAACAGCCTCAAGTTGCACCACTGGATGTTAGGAACAATTTCTTCCCCAAAAAGGTTGAACAGCCCTGGCACAGTCTGTCTGGGGCAGTGGTGGAGTCCCCATCCCTGGAGGGGTTTAGAAGGTGTGTAGCTGTGGCACTTGGGGACATGGGTTAGTGGTGGCCTTGCCAGTGCCAGGGAACATCTTGGAGGTCTTTTCCAAATGGAACAATTCTGTGATTCCATGGATGAATTTCATGCTGAAAAGACGAACAGATCTTTTGGTGAACTCGTGACTTTATTCTACTCCCTGTGAGTTGTCTGTGTATTTGCATTAGCACAGAGGGAACACCCTTTGGATATTTATTATTCCTCCTCATGACTTGCCAGATCCCCAAGTCACTCACACTTCAGGCAGCAGAAGCCCACGGTCCTTACACAGAAATCCCTGCCCTTGGCATCTTCTGTGAGGAGATTCCCACAAAACAGGAGCTCAGCCTGTCTCACCCTGGGTGCCACCTCCGGGCTCAGCTGCCTCTGTTGGTAATCCTAACGTGAACTTGATACCCTGTTGCTAATCCTAATGTGAACCATCTGATCTATGCACAGTTGAGCCCTGAATAATTAACTGTTCTGGCAGGGCAGGCCAGGGAACCTGCCAGAGAAGGAGCTGTGCCTCACACCAACCTGAGCACGTGCCAGGAGTCAGACAGAGCCTAAGCAGCAAGGAGCAAGCCCGAGTGACGGGATGGGAGCAGTGGCTGTCGTAGGGAAGGAGGAGTTATAGGGGCACTCCTGGAGCTGGAAAGTTGGACAGGGCCAGCTCAGGCTGGTGGGCACCCATTTTGGTGGCCTGGGCGGTTTGACATGTCTGAGATTGCCCACCATCCTCAAAGAGTTAATACAAACCTGGCCCGAGGTCTGTCTCCTCTTGCTGTGCCAGAGAGAGGTCACACCCTCTCAAGCTACAGAGATCAAACCACAAGGCCTTGAAAACATCCTGAACTCAGGAGCAGGTCAAAGCCTCACAGGAGCTTTAGGAGCCAGCCAAGAAAAACAAAATCCCTGGAGAAGCCCCAGACACCCAGCAACTCTCTGTTGCATGAGTTCCATGTGCAGGCAGGCACGAGCCATTCCTGCCTGCTGTGCCAATCATTTCTGCCCTGAAACATGTGGACTTGGCAGCTCCAGTGATCCAGAACTTGAGGTCCCAGCCCGGCACCACTTTCAACATCCCCAAGCAGCAGATTTCTTATGCTGATGAAGACCTGTGAGTTTCTGTCTCCATTCACCATCGTCTTTTTGCTGCCAGCCTCAAAGGAATTGCACATGGAGGTGTAAAGTTGCAAAGGCCTCAAGCACAAGTGGAAAATAAGAACTGGAGGAGAGGGCAAGGCAAGTTTGAGCAGCTTCACAGCACTGAGATTCACTTTGCACTGAGGAGGAGGATAAACACGGCAGAGAATTAGCTCTTCAGCATGCCAGCATCCATAAATCTGGCTCAAGACATTCTGCTGCGGGGGTGGAGTGGGGTAGGAAGACCCCAGAAAGGACTAATCCTGTTAAACGATTTGAGGAAACACAAACCACGTGATAAAATTGGATTACCCAAAATAATAGTTAAGCTATTACTCATGTCTATTGTGCGGCGGGGTAAGTCAAGATGATGTAGGCAGGAAAAACTACATGCAGCATCATTGCCAAAGGGTAAAACCCTCCCGAGGACAGGTGACACCTCCAAGATCATCCAGGACTTGGGGGTGACTCACATCCCCAGTATTTCCCCAGGATAAGCAGTTTTGGCAGCTGGCTGTCATAGCCTGAACGGGTTTAAACTTTCTCCACTTACAGAAAAATCAGGAATTTAATGTTCGTAATTTAACTTGGGGGTTGGGGGGGGAAGTACAATTTTCATGTGATTCCTTAACTCTGGGGCCAAGGATTCTTAAATCTAAAGTCCCCTCCTCAGAGGGAAAAGGAAGTATTGTAAGAGAGGGTAAATTTGTGAAAGGGGAGGGTCAGAAAAACATCCGTAATGGCAAGAGAAGTGCCAAACAGGGATTAATGGGGACAGGATTGGTGCCCAGCCCTGTCATGTGAGGGGGTGGAGGAGGAAGGAGGATTTTAAACAGCAGGATTAAAACAGCACAACATCTAAAGCATCTGCACTTTGTTTTGATCTGTCAAGAAAACACCTCAGTTTGCAGAAGGAATCACCCAGTCCATGAGGTTTGATGCTTTCCTTTTGAAACAATAGCAGCTTTTCCAGCAGGGCCGTTTTGGTTTCCTTCCAGGGGAGGGATGAGCATCCTTACCAACCCCTAGAGCAGGGAAGGAGCCCTGGGGACACGGTGGATGGCTTTGGTCATCCCCTCCCTGCTGTAAACCCAGCGCCCATAACCCTCTCCAGTCTGCTCCGCTCCACAGCAATGACCAGGCTGTGCTCCAGGACAGGGTGCACACACACCGGGCAGGTTTTCCTCCTCGCCATCCCCTGGCCAAGCCCAGCCCATGGCCTCCAAGGCCTTTCCATGTCCCCAGAGCTCCGGAGCTCTGCGCAGCACCAGCTGCAGTTCTGGGTCCATTGATTACCTGCATGGCTCATCAGCCCTCTCCAACTATTCCCCACGGTTGATCAGTCAAGTCATTGACAAGTTAACAGCTTTGTTTACTTCTCCCTCTCGCTTCTGCAGCCAATTTGTTCCGATCACTGTGCTAAGAGAAGGACTGTTTTGATTGGTTCCTCACCAAAAGTGAACCGCGGCGGTGACACGGCTTAAATTGTGTTATTTGGGAGAGAGAAACCTTCTCACCCCACTTCTTTCGGGCTCCTGTACCTTGGGCAGCACGGACCTGACCCCAGGGTGTCCCTGATCATCTCTCCTCTGGTGTCCTGATGCTCTCCATGGAGCTGAACTCTCATCGAACATCTTCAGGTGTGATTGGGGAGCTCTAAGTCGCCCCTCATGGGGTGTTTTTCCCACCCACGGGATCTGCTGATGGCAAGGAGGAGATGCAAAACCCAGGCACTGCCCTTGAAGACTGCAGCTGATGAGCAATCAGGCTCATCCCAGCCTCCTGGCTTGGCAGGAGGGGGAACACCAGAGCTGAGATGAGATGGAAAATCAAGGCAGAGTTTTCCTCTGCAGTGAGGTGTCATTATTATCATCAAAATCCCAGAGTGTTTAAAAACAATCCAAGCCCAGTAGCGGCAACTGGTGCATCACAGTGAGCGCAATCAGACACCAAACATGTCCTTGTTGGGGGTAAAAGTCTGAAATTTGGGAAAAAACTTGCAATCTTTCTCCCTGTTTATTTGTTTCTGAAAAAAGAAAACACATGGGAAAAAAGTAGGCAGGAGGACACGAGCAAAGTTCGTGTCTCTGCATCTGAGCTGTGGCATTGCCACCAATAGGACCTGAGGTTCACTTTGTGGCAGAGGCAGGATCCCTACATTGGGATAGGGAGGTTTGGGAAGAGGTCATCACTGCAGTGGCTGTGTGTGGAGGGAGGTCTGTCAGGATGGGAGCTTGGAAGCCTTTCCTTGAGCATGGTGCCTACCATACCAAGGACATACCTTCCGTGTGCTTTCTTCCCCTGCACGGGTGAGGCCACATCGCAAATCCTGTGTCCAGTTTTGGGCCCCTCACTACAAAAAAGACATTGTGGGAGCTGGAGTGTGTTCAGAGAAGGGAACGGAGCTGGGAAGGGTCTGGAGCACCAGGAGTGGCTGGGGGAGCTCAGCCTGGAGAAAAGGAGGCTCAGGGAGGACCTTGTGGCTCTGCACAGCTCCTGACAGGAGGGGACAGCCGGAGGGGTCGGGCTCTTCTTCCAGGGAGCAGGGACAGGATGGGAGGAAATGGTCTCAAGTTGCCCTAGGGGCGGTTTTGTTGTATATTAGGGAAAATGTCTTCATGGAAAGAGTTGTCAGGCACTGGCATAGGCTGTCCAGGGCAGTGGTGTTGTCACCATCCCTAGAGGTGTTAACAAACCCTGTGGGTGTGGTGTTTAGGGACACAGGTCAGTGTGGCCTTGGCAGTGCTGGGTCTGCAGTTGGATCGATGACCCCAGAGGTCCTTCCCAACCTGAACAATTCCACGGCTCCCCAGTTCCACACCCCAGCCCCTGTGCTCCAGGGCCAGCCAGAATTCTCGGGGCTCCTTCCTCCTGAGCTCGATGAAGCCCAGGCTGGAAGGCCTTGTAATCCAGAGGGTGGGGAGGCTCCCCCGCTGATAAATGAACCCACAGTCGGAGCAGGAGGCGGAGGAGCCGCGGAGGACCCGCACGAGGCCCACACGTCTTCATTAGGGAGGGAGCAGGCGGGAGAAGAGGAATAACCCCATACATCACCATTATGAAAATTTACCCGTAATAAAGAAATAATTTGTGCGATGCATCACGCCCGAGCCGTGCGGGGGGTACCGTGACACCGCTCGGGCTGGGAGCCTCACTCCATCATTGCTCACAAGGCTGTCACTAGCAGGAGGCACCAGCACCAGCCATCCATTGTCCCTGTCCCCTTCGGACCTCTGAAGGAGGCCAGAATGTCATCCACAAAACTCCATCTCCTCCCCGTGGAGGATGCATGGGCCCTGTGGCCTCAGGGGATTTGGGGTTGTGCTCAGGGGATGGATCTCCTGCAGGGATGAGAGGAGAGGACTGTCACATCACACTCTAGGAGCTGAAGGTGCTGCTGGCAGTAAAGCAACAAAACCCATTCTCTGAGCAATTTGTAGCAATTAATAGCCATTCCCAGGAATGAAATGTTAATTAATTCATTCCCTGAGCCATGCATTTATTTAAGGTATTTGTGGGTGTTCTTGGTACTTTTATTAAGCAATTAAAATGCGTCCAAGAAAATATTTATCCATTTTAAGTAATTCTTAGTAAACACGATTTATATGGCAAGCAACCACTTTATTTTGCATTGTTAATTAAAACCGACGACACACTCCACTTCCCCGGGTTATTCGCCACCAGAGCAGCCGCTCTGCCAGGAACCAGCCGCTGGTTCAGGGCTGCTGTCAGCCCCAAAACTCCTCCCTAGGAGCCCACAGGGGGATTTGTGCAGTGCTTGATGGGGCATTTCAGAGTCCAGGGAGCCCCAGCACCCCCATGTTGCCCCCAGGAGCTCCTGTGCTGCTGGAAGGAGCCGTGGCCTGGTGAAGACCTTTCTAAAGAAGACTTTGTAGAGTGCCACAGCTTTCCCAGGGCTGGGAAGTCAATAGTTTGTTCCCACACTGTGCTGAAGGATCACAAGCCCTCTCAGAGCAGGCAGAAGGAAGTGTTTGTTCAGGTGAGCGGATGAAGTGCGTTAGCACTGCTCCTCCTCGAGCCGTCGCCCTGCGGGGCTTGCTGTGCTCTCACTGTGAGCATGGAGAGCTCTTCGGGGCTCCAGCAGCCTGGAAGCCCTGCCAGGAACAGGATTGATGGGAGAGAGGGATGGAACTGCTGGGTAGAACCCCTTGTGCAGGAGGAGACCAAGCTGAGCATCCCACTGGGAGCACAGGTGTGCTATCCCAGCTTTCGGCAGGTTTCTTTTGGAAAGCAGCACAGAAGAGGAAAAAACACTAAGACATGAAAGCCCCAGCATTGTTTAGGAGCTGACAAATCCCAAAATGTCCTTTCTTATTTGCTTGCATGTACTCTTAGCTGGGAAGCAATCGATGGAGTCAGAAAAATGCTATCTCCCTGAAGAATGTCTCCTTAGAAAAATCCCTCCCGCCCTCTTCAGTGTTAAAAGGACCCAGTGCAGGTATTCTATTTTTTGTTCATTCTTTAATCACCAGCTTTTCAGTGCTGACTGTAATAACCCCTTTGAAACTCGGATCAAAATATCTCTTTCCTGGTTGAAATTTGTTTTCCTACATCACCCGAGCAAATTCGATTTGCAGAAGATGCTGAACTGGGAGGCACCTGGAACTCCCTCCAGAGAGGCCAGAGGAAAACAAAAGCACATTAGAAATATGGGAAAGGAAATAACAGAATGAAACCCAGCCTGCAGGGGAAGAAATGCCTATCTGGGGACACAGACTGAGATGGTGTTGGTGAAGAGAAAGGAAGATGAGAAAATGTGCTTATCTCTGCCATGGAGCCAGGCTGGGAGAGCTGGGGTTGCTCATCTGGAGAATAGAAGGCTCAGGGGACACCACAGAGCCACTTTCAGTACCTAAAGGGCTCCAGGAGAGCTGGAGAGGGACTTGGGGCAAGGGTTGGAGAGACAGGACACAGGGAGTGGCCTCCCACTGCCATAGAGCAGGGATGGATGGGATATTGAGAAGAAATTGTTCCCTGTGAGGGTGGGCAGGCCCTGGCACAGGTGCCCAGAGAAGCTGTGGCTGCCCCTGGATCCCTGGCAGTGTCCAAGGCCAGGCTGGACAGGGCTTGGAGCAGCCTGGGACAGTGGGAGGTGTCCCTGCCCATGGGACAAGATGAGCTTTAAGGTCACTTCAAACCCAAAGCCTTCTGGGATTGTGATTCTATGATCTTTACTGGACATACAAATGGCACAGTGGGAGAAGGGGTGAGTTTGGAGCTGGGGGCTCCAAAGGTGCCTGCCAGTGGCAGAGGGCAGGAAGTGAAGCCACCTCACTGTGACCCTGTGGGGACCCCCCGAGAGGCACAGGGCACTGGGATGGGTCCCACAGCATCCCCTGTGCCATGCTAGCCTTCAGCCTGGAGAGCCCAAGGGAGTCACAGGGACAGGATCCCCACAGACAGACCCTCACCCCTCTCCTGGGGCAGGAGGAGCCCCCCCTGCCCCTGCAGCCTCTGCAGGAGTCTGGCTGAGGGTGCACAAACAGTGACAGGCGAGTTAGTGGCCAAGTCACCCGGGCAGAGACTAAAGCAGGTAAATTTATATAGTCTGGGAAAGACCCTGGGTGGCACATTAGCAATCCATAAATACCTTCAAGAGGACAACATAAATGAAAGGAGCCCCTGCTCTCCAGGCTGGCAGGACCAGGAGCGCTGGCTGTGAGCCAGGCTTGGTGCAGTACAGCCACGGAGACAGGAGGAAGAAATCAAAGGGAGCTGCAGCAGCGGAGAGGGTGGATGTGCTGCAGGAGCATCCTCCCCTCTTCTCTGCTCCATTTTATTCCAATTCTGTTTATAATAACAGGAGGGTTAATAGGTGAGCAAGGCACACTGTGGGCTCGTTAAAACCCTGAGAAAGTTGCCTTCTGGCTGTCCACGGGCCCATCATGGGAAGTTTTACAAGAGGGTTATCAGCTGCCGTTATTAAAAACCAATTTGACATTATAAAAGATCTATACTGCTCATTCAGCCACATTGATTTAGTCGTGTTAAGCCTTGGAAAACTGGAGCAAGAACCTTGATCTCTGCTGAAGCACGAAAAATTGCTGTTTGTGACACATCTCCGCACCCGGGAAATCCAGTTTTGCAGAAGCGAAGGGTTTTGAACGAATCCATAAAGCACCGTGCCATGGTTGTTGGGGGTGTTTTCCCAAGCAGCTGTGATGTCAAACAGCTCTCAGAAACCTTGTCCTCTGTTTTGCAACATCCATCAGGATCTCACCTGAAGTCTGCCCAGCTCAAACCCAGCACCAGACACTTCTCCATCTGGTGAGTGTTCCAACTCCCAGTGCCTTCTGTGTCTCTGCTGCGAGGGTGAGCTGCAGGCAGGTGTAAGGACATCACCCAGGGAGCCCACAAGTCATTTTTATCCTCATCTTGAAGCCTCCTTCTCGTTCTCTGCAAAGCAGAGAAGGTGGATTTATGCAAAATAAACAGGGAAGTGCCTGGCACAAGAGAAGCTCTGGATTGTCACAAAGGTTTGGTGCCACATCCTGCCCCACAGACTGCTGGAAGAAATGGCTTCATGTACCTGGTGCCTCCCTTGAGCACCTGAGGAGCAGAACAAGACCCTCCAGAGGCTGGAAATCTGCTCATGGCTGGGAACCTGTACAGGGACAAAGCTGTAAAAGGAGCTTAACGGAGCAGAAATCTTCCTGACAAAGAGCACGGGGCATTTCCATATTCATCAGCTGGAGTTTCCCTGTCCCTTCCCTTCCCTTCCCTTCCCTTCCCTTCCCTTCCCTTCCCTTCCCTTCCCTTCCCTTCCCTTCCCTTCCCTTCCCTTCCCTTCCCTTCCCTTCCCTTCCCTTCCCTTCCCTTCCCTTCCCTTCCCTTCCCTTCCCTTCCCTTCCCTTCCCTTCCCTTCCCTTCCCTTCCCTTCCCTTCCCTCCTTGCTTTCATTCATCCTCAGTTCTGAGATGTGGGTTCAGGCCTTTTGGACCAGCAAACAGAAAACAACGGCAACGTGGCTCCTCTCCATCCCACGAGCTGTGCAAAGCTCCGGGCATGTGGGACCAGGGCTCTGGCAGCTCTGCCCGTCCCTCTCCTGCCCCATCCCCGAGGAACAGCTGCTGCCACAGCCCTGGCAGATGCTCTCCAGGATGGGCAGCAGCGCTCCTGCAGCAGGGCAAGGCAAATCCATGGGGAGGCAGGGAAGCTGAGATCAGCCCTGCAGGCTGACCCCGAGCACGCCGCTTGGCTTGGGCTGCAATTCCCTCCGGGAGGAGAGAGGCGTCACCAAAGCATCACTGACCATTCAGACGTTCGGGGCAGCACCTGGAAGGCTCCACTTGCGCAGGTTTTTCCGTACGGAACTTCCCTCATTAACACACAAAAATGCAGCCCTAGAAATAAAACCGGCGTCTCCTGATTAATTATTGGAGGGGGAGGCCAGGGAGGAGGGAGGCGGAGGAGGGAAGCTGAAGTGGCCAGTCAGCATCTGTTAGAGGTGCAAAGATAAATGGGAGGTGAGGGCAGGTCAGCGCATACAAATCCCTTCCATCCACCCGGGAACGCCTCTCGGAGCGCTGTGCCATCTCGGGGGAGGCTGGCAGGTCGCTGGCAGGAGGCACTGAGGTTCCCAGGAGCAGGTGCTCGGGGAATTGGCTCTGGCAGCGCTCAGGGTGTTCTCCAGCCTGCCATGGACCAGCGTTCTGCTCTCTCTCCAGCCCCACCGAGCCATGGCAGTGCCTGTGGACCTTCAGCAGGAGCTCCCTGCAGCTCCAGTTGTCCTTGGCTGCCTTTGCGGCAGCACTGAAGCAGCGGGGAACCATGGCAGAGTGGTGGAACAAGCAGAGAGGACCTGGGAGGACCACGAGGAGATGCTGCTTGCCTTGACGGGGACAGCTTTCCCAAAACCGCCCCACCAACCCCGTGAGGGGAGCAGCCTCCACAGCTCCTTCCCCTCCCCAGAGCTCCCAGTGCCTGCATCTTTCGCAGCCCATCCAGCACAACCAGAAACGCAGCCCCAAAACAACTCCTCCGGGAAACCCTACTTCCTCCAGTTTACCTGCCAGTTGTTTGGGGAGGATTATTACATGTTTTTTCCCAGGCTTTTTTTCCCTTCCCCAAAGAGTGGCTGAAGTTTCTCACTGCCTGACAGCATCTCCTGCCTTTCCCACCCGCTCCCGAGTGGCAGGTTGCCAGATGGTGCCCCATTAGGTCACATTTGCTCATTGTTTGGCAAACAGGGCTTAATTCAAGTGCTGAGTTGACAGCTTGTTCTCCAAGACAATTTGCAAGTTGCTGTGTTGCAAATGCCAGCTTGGCTTTTCGGGGAATGTTATTTCAGCTGCCTTAAAGGGATAAAGTTCTCTTTGACTGGGGGAAAAAAAGAGGAAGAAAAGGGCAAAAGTGGGGGGCAGCAGAAAATGTTTTTAGTGGTTTTGATGTGGAAGGACCTGCAGCGTTGTTGGCAGCATCTGGGAAGGGACTGTCATTCCTCATCAAGCAGAGACCCTCCATGTCCCATTGCCCCCATCACTGAGGTCCTTCACAGTCCTAGGGAATGAGGTGTATTCCCATTGAAACAGGGAAATGGAATTTTGGTTTCTTTTGGGAAGGTTTCAGTAGGGGTATACGTACACATCGCTTTGTTGGCTCCTCTCCAAAACCTGTGGCTGTAATCCCGACATCCCTGGGGAAAGGGACAGTGCTGAGAACAATTTCACGTCCCTCCTGAAGTCAAGGGCACCCTGGGTGTGCTGCCCCCAGCGCTGTGAGAGATGGCAAGAGACAAAATAGCACCACAATGATGATCTATTTTCTTCAACAGGTGGGCAAAAAAAGGCCAGGTTATAAAGGAGGCCTCCGGTGACTTCTATGAAACCATCGTGGACCACACGTTCTTCTTTGAGCCTGTCTCCTGCGAGGTCACCAACGCGCTGGGCAGCACAAACATCAGCAGGACTGTGGATGTCTACTGTGAGTAACCTGTAGGTTGGGTCCAGCTGCCAGGCTCAGCAGAGCTGCTGGGAATCAGCAGGAAGGGGACACGGCTCAGCCTGGCTTGCCCAGGGTGGCAGGACCTGCTGGGCTCTCCTGCAGCTCACACTCTGTAAATGCTCCAGTGGTCAGAGCCGTGATTCCGTGGCAAGCTCGTGGGTGGTCCCTGGGGAGCTGGTCCTTCTGGAGCAGGCACTCAGGCTTTTCTTTATTTGGGGCCCATCACTGCTCCCTCTGAGCTGTTTGGTCACTGGCAGTAACTCCAATCTCCTCTGTGCAGTTGGGCCCAGGATGGCGACAGAACCTCAGTCGCTGCTGGTTGACCTGGGCTCGGACGCGGTGTTCAACTGTGCCTGGACCGGGAACCCCTCCCTCACCATCGTGTGGATGAAGCGAGGCTCGGGCGTGGTAAGAGCTGCCGCGGGGCAGGGGCACGTCCGGGGCGTGGGGCGATGCAGGATACTTGCCATGGAGCAGAACCCTTGTGGTCTGGGAGCTCCTGGCTGGATGAATGCTCGCTCCTCCAAATGCAGAGGGGTCCTGAGAGGAGAGAATTGAATTCCACGAGGATGGGCAGGAGGGTTGAACCAGAGCATCACTGAACACATCACTGATGAGGAGCAGCCCTGCAATTCACCTGCATGTGGTTCCTTCTGGGATAGTCCTTTCTGGGATGGTTCTTTCTGGGATGGCCCTTTCTGGGATGGTTCTTCCTGGGATGATCCTCCCTGGGATTGTCCATTCTGGGATGGCCCTTTCTGGCCCCAGGCCTGGGATCTCACATCCCTACACGTTCACCCCAGCACTCCCAGCTGTCGACTGGAGCCTGCTCCAGAGAGGAGCTTGGATCAATCTCAGCAGACTTCTCCACGTCTCTTTTGTCCTGAAAATCATAAGGAGCTTTGCCAATCGTAATCGCAGCTCAGTCAGCCCTGGGAGGCAGGAGATGCTCTGATCCTTCTTTACAGACAGAAGGGCTGAGCAAAGCCATGGGAAGAAGCTACTAAAGGAGGGTTGAGACGTGAAACTCATTTGAAAGCACACACAGCTTTGGGTTTGAAAAGCACCTCTGAGCTTCACCTGGGCAGATCTGTCCTGAAGTGGATGAGGCAATGCTGCCATTCCAGCTCGAGGCTGTCATTGGAGAGTTGGACCCCCACAGAGGGACTGAGTCCTTCCTCCACCCTCTGGGGACCCTGAGGCATTAACTGCTGGGGTGTTATGTCCAAATCATAATGGCCTTGGTGAAGGCCATCTCCTGGGAAGAAATTATGGACTTGGGAGAGCTGATGGCTTGAATGATCAGAGGAATCCCAGTGGGTCAGTAATTCCTAGGTGGTTTCCCATCCCGCAGCTGCTGTGGCTGTTTCTCCAGGTTATCACCGTAGGCTCTCACACACAGATTGTTGTTCTGCTGTCTCGAGGTGGCTGCAGGAGCTGGGAGCAAGGGCTGCCTGACCCTTGTGCTCCAGCCCCAGCCCCCCTTCAGGGCTCGCCTTTGCTATGCCGCAGTGCCCAGGCACAGCCACCTTCTGCCTTTTTATCCACCTCCCCCAGCTGAGTTCTGTCATGCTGGAATGTCTTGGAGCAGAGTGAAGGTGATGATTCTGCCCTTCCACTCTGCCCTCATGAGACTCCACCTGCAGAGCTGTGTCAGCTCTGGGGCCTCCAGCATCAGCAGGACATGGAGCTGCTGGAGTGAGTCCAGAGGAGGCCATGGAGATGCTCCAAGGGCTGGAGCCCCTCTGCTCTGGAGCCAGGCTGGGAGAGCTGGGGGTGCTCACCTGGAGAAGGCTCTGGGGAGAGCTCAGAGCCCCTGCCAGAGCCTAAAGGGGCTCCAGGAGAGCTGGGACTTGGGACAAGGGTCTGAAGTGACAGGACAAGAGAGAATGGCTTCCCACTGCCAGAGGGCAGGGATGGATGGGATATTGGGTATAAATTCTCCCTGTGAGGGTGGCACAGGTGCCCAGAGAAGCTGTGGCTGCCCCATCCCTGGAAGTGTCCCAGGCCAGGCTGGATGGGTCTTAGAGCACCCTGGGATAGTGGAAGGCATCCCTGCCCATGGCAGTGGGGCTGGAATGACATGGTTTTTAAGGTCCCTTCCAACCCGAAAAATTCCATGGTTCCATGACCTCAGGACAGACCCTCCAGCTGGTGTACCCCAGCAGAGATGGTTATGCTGGTCACCAGAGCCACCTCCACCTTCCCAGAGGGATGCTGGCAGGGGATGCTGCTTTGTAAAGCCATCAGCACCCAGCCATCCCAGGGGAATGTGGGATCAGGGTGCTTCTTCCCCAGCCCCTCTGTTTTCAGAGCCAGGCTCAGGTCCCTCAAGATTGCCTTCTTTTCCCCTATTTTCACAAAAGGAAGTAAACCAGAGACCAAAGAGAGGTTGAGGCCAAGTAAACACAGGCATTTGTATGGCTAACTGAAATCGATGCTCTCACAGTGGGTTTAGAAGGAATCTGACCCTCTGTGCCTCTGCTTCATGTCTCAGGTTAGTGCTGAGACCCTCCCTTGCTTCAGGGAGAGCCAGATCCACATCCAACCACTGCACCAGCGCTAATTCCCAGAGCTGTGGGAGCAACAACCAGCAGAGCCAGAGGCTCACCCAGCAGTAGGTGCTGAGGAGGATGAGAGATGAAGGGCTGTGACCTGCAGAGCCCTGGGGGAGAAAGCCAAGGCCAGCTGAAGGAGTCAGCTCCTAGTCATTGCTCCAGAAACCACTCTCTGTTTGAGATGTGCCATGGTTTTTTCAAACCCAGCAGTGCCAGGATCCCACTGACAGCCTCAGCCAGATCCCTCAGCTTCTGCAATTTTCCAGGTTTAATAAAGCTGCTCTATGCACAGCAGGGCAGGGGAGCAGCAGAGCTGAGACTCCATCAGCTAGTCCATAGCAGGGGGCTGGCCAAAGCCAGCTGAGATTTCCCTGTGTATCCAGATGCAGTTCTGATGTGTCTGCCACCTCTCTCAGCACTTCTGGGCTTGAAATCCCTGAGTCAGCCCCAGCAGCCTCCTCTGTACCTGCGAATGTAGAGGTGCAAGTGTGGAGTGTGGTTCTCTCTGAGGTTTTCCTGCCTGTGTCACTGCAGTCACCAAAATTCTTGGTTTTCATATTGAACTCCTTGCAAAACTGGAGTTTATAAAAATTCAAATGAATAGGAACAGGATTTCTAATTCCCCCCAGAAAACCCTGTGGTGTTTCTTTATTCTTTCGTCAACACAGGTAAGTGATATTTCCATGCCATGCCAGACTTTGGGCTGACCCACCTGGCTTTCCCAAGGATGCTCAGGAGCTGGTGACACAGCTCCTGTAATTCAGGTCATTTGTTTTGTTCGTAATCTCTCATCATCCCCTGAAAGCCCTCCCTCCTCTCTTCCAGGTCCTGAGCAATGAGAACAAGCTGATCCTGAAGTCAGTCCGCCAGGAAGACGCTGGGAAATATGTGTGCCGAGCCGTGGTGCCGCGGGTGGGCGCGGGGGAGCGGGAGGTGACGCTCACCGTCAACGGTACCTCCTGCTTCCCTACAACATTCCCTCCTGCTTCCCTTCCGCCATTCCCTCCTGCTTCCCTACCGCATTTCTTCCCTCCTGCTTCCCTACCCCATCCCCTCCTGCTTCCTTACTTCCATCCCTTCCTACTTCCCTACCACCATTCCTTCCAGCTTCCCTTCCACTGTTCCTTCCCTCCTGCTTTCCCACTGCCATTCCTTCCCTCCTGCTTCCCTACTGCCATTCACCCCCTTCTGCTTCTCTACTGCATTCCTTCCTGCTTCCTTATTGCCATCCCTTCCTACTTCCCTGCTGCCATCTCCTCCTCTTCCCTACCGCCATTCCTTCCCTCCTGCTTCCCTACAGCCATTCATTCCAGCTTCCCTTCCACTATTCCTTCCCTCCTATTTCCCCACCACCATTCCCTCCCGCTTCCCCACTGCCATCCCCTTCTGCTTCCCTTTCACCATTCCCTCCTGCTTCTTTACCGCCATTCCCTCCTTCCCTGATCCTGTTGCTCTGACAGCTCCTGTTCCCAAATTATCCCCTCAGATACTTCCTTTCGGAGCAAATCCCACCCCCAGTTGGATCAGGGATCCAGGCAATTGGAGTAAAGTGGATTTTGTGGGTTTTTTTTCCCCTGGAAATGCACAAGTTAAAGCAAAAAAAAGATGAACATTAGCTCAGCCCCACGCAGTTCCTTATTATCAGCAGGGGTTTATTGAGTAGTTGGGAGCTGGCAGCTTTAAATCTTTAATAGATTAATCTTGCAAAACCCTCGCAAGGTCAGAGAGTGCTGTTGTCTCTGTTGTACAGCTGGAGAGCTGGAAATTGAGTCTGGATCCAAGACCAGCAGCCTAACAACTCTCTCCAACCCACATGAGGATACCTGTGAGGATTCCTGTCAGGATTCCTGTCAGGATTCCTCCATGGCTGCTTGGGGCTCACCCAGCACTGTGTCAGGATGTGCCCTGGACTCACACCCAGAGCTCTGGAGTTTAATGATGCCCTGGCCAGGACCTTGCAGCAGCTGGTAACAAATTTCAGCATAAATATGGCAGAGAAAGAGCCAGGCGGGCTGCAAATGGTATAAGCAGAGGATGAATTTTGCATTGTCTCTCACCTGCGTGACAAACTGGCAGCATTCAGTACCCACTCACTGTCACAAGAGAAGAAAATAAGCAGGAGGCAGCTCAGGCAGCAACAAGCATTATTTTCAAACACACATAATGCAGACAGTGGATGCTCCATTCCCCTGAAACATTCAAGGACAGGCTGGGCAGGGCTCTGAGTAACCTGATCTAGCTGAAGATGTCCTTGTCATGGCAAGGGGCTTGGACTGGATGACCTTTAAAGGTCACTTCCCACCCAAACCATTCCACAATTCTATAATCCTGGAAAGGGAAGCCAAGAGCGAGGCAGCAGGGACTGAAAACCAACCACTCCCTCGACTTGAACTCAGCTCCTCGGTGCCTTCATTCTCCTTCCCCAGCAGCAGCTGGGTTTTAATTACAATTAAATGAGCTCACAGAAAACAAAGCAACAAATTAGCACAAAGAGCTTGCTCCTTCCCTGACACCTACCAGGCACAGGGATGCCCTGAGTGTGGAGCAGGGCTCTCCACAGGCTTGGGGCATTCGGAGTGTGCAGCACGAAAAAGCTGTTCTCCAGAGCTTTGCAGCTCGAGCCTGGCAAAACTGATGGGGAGCAAATTAAATCCACGCGTGGGGTTCACTGCTCAGCCTTGAGCATCTCCCAGGAGCTGAGTGCCTGCACATTGCTTCCCCTGGGGTGTGCTGCTGGGGGCTTGGTGCACCCCACAGGTGGCAACATTGGGACAGGTCACCGCAGGTGTCGGACCAAGGGAGAATGCCACACCTCCAGGTCAGGATGGCCTTCCAAGTGAGGAGAACTGAGTCCCTGAGCAGCATCCCCACATCCAACATCCACCAAGCACCAGGGCTTGGCAGCCTGTCCTGCAGCAGGAGCAGTGTTCCAGCTCCAGAGCGCGGCACAGTGTGGCTAATCCAGCTAATGAATTCTGCTGGAAGCCTGTTCTGATGTAATTCAAGGGGGAAGTTGAATGCCTCATATTTTGAAGTGATTTTCAACCCAGAAGGTGATACAATTGTCTTGGTATTACCAGATGCCTCCCTCTGTGGGCTGGGATTTGTCACAGGAAAATCAGGCATTGAGAATTGTGTTCCGGGCTGGCGGCACAGCCCCTGGTCAGGGCACGTGGGCCTCGGGGGCTGATCCATCCCACCCAGCACAGAGACCCCAGCTGAGGGATAACCTGACCCTCTCTAGCCTGCAGTCCCACCAGCCCATTCACTCCCAGAATTGTCCAAAATCATGGCAGGATGATGTTGGAGTGGGAGAGCCACTGTCCTCACCAGACAGGTCTGTGGTTGCAGAGCAGCTCAGTCCCGTGCCAGAGCCAAGGCCACCAGCCTGCAAGGAGGCAGATAGGATTCAGAGTCTGGTGAGTGGGAAGGAGGATTATGCAAAGCGGCAGCATTTGGCAGGGCTGGAGCAGCAGAGGCTCGAGGGAAGGGAGGAACTTGGTGCCGTCATAAATCAGCAGCAGCTGGATTTACAGCCAAAGCCTCTCGATGCTCCTGACTGCACCTGGCCTGGGCGCAGCTCCCAGGAGAAGCCCCTCAAGGTCACCTTCACAGGTGGATCAGGGGCGATCCCATCTGTCACTGCATCAACCAGGCTTGGCAGGGGGTGATGAGCAGGGACCACCACCCCTGCCCACCTTGCTCTGCAAGAGAAGGTTTGTTAGAAGGGCTGGACAACTCCAGGTCACTAATTCAGGGTGTAATTTTCCTGGGATTCACCCCAACACGGAGGCCCAAGTGCTGGGAGCAGGGCAGGGGCTGACCTGCCACTCCTTTTGGTCAGGAGCACGTCGTGGTGTCAGGAAGTGCTCAAGGCCAGGTTAGAACAACCTGGTCTGGTGGGAAGTGTCCCTGCCCAGGGCAGGGGATCTGGAATGAGATGGGGTTTAAAGTCCTTTCCAACCCAGATCTTTCTGTGATGGACCTTTGTGATACCAGGCAGCACCAGCCAGCCCAGGGCTTCTGCAGGAAGCAAGGAGTTAAACCAAAATCTCCCACCAAACCATTTTCAGTGGAGTTGTCCAAGCATTTTGAGCACTTGGGGGAAAGGTTCAGATGGACCCAAACAGGCTGGAGAAGCCAAGGCCATCCTTTCGTTCCTGAAGGCTTCCACCTCAGACTTGTCTATTGTGTGAGCCGCCAGGACCGCACAAATAAATTGGCACTGAGGTGCTAAAAATAACCTCCACCAATAGCTCCATCATTTATATCCATAGCAACATTGCTTAGAGCCTTTTCCCTGCCTGTGGGCTGTCTCACACTCGGCACTGAATGCCAAGCTGGAGATTGGCAGCTTTCATAAGGAGCCAGAGCCTGGTGGAGAATCAAACGCCGGCCCCAAATGCGAAGAGGCTGCAACTTCGTGCTATTATTTCTGGGCATGTTCATCTCGCAAATAGTCTTTAGTCATCCACTATTATCATGATGATAAGCCTTCGACTCTGAACTCCTGAAGCAATAATAAAAGCCAAAGCCATTGGCATTTGTGCCATTTAAAATCCACTCGCCTTGGGGAAAATGATCCTTTTAATGATTATTAAGCCATTTTTCTCTAGCGTCACCCAGTCTTGGAGCACTTCCAGAATTTGTAAGTAACACACAACCATCAAAATGGAAAGGAGATGGTTCTTTTTATTACTGTTTAGGCCTGGCCTGCAGCTCCCATCGCTGCTCTTGCCTCTGCTGGCTTTGGGATCATCAGGTGAGCAGGAGCATCACTGACCTTAGGAGGCTCATCAGGCGAAGCAAGGAGCCACCTCCACTGAGACCCTGCAGAAAGCTGGGCTTTCAGCAATGGATAAATGAGAACTCACACCTCGGGATCGTGCCTAGAACAACATCTTGAGCATTTAGAGAGAAAAACATAACAAAGTGCCCTTTTTTTGCTGGCTGCCTTCGATCAAAAAGGGCACAGCGGTTTCCACTGCCGTACTGCTATGCCCATTACAGCAAAACAAGTCCTGACCTTCACGCCCAGCTCCTGCTATTCCTGATGTTGATGGCGGCTCCCTTCCAGCAGTAATTTCCTGAGCTGCCAGAACCGTGGTCACTGGTCAGTGAATTGTGCTTCGATGAGCTTGTTTTCCATCCATCTCCCCTTGGAACAATGCAAGGAAGGAGGGACAGGGCTGTGCTCCAGTGGGAAGTGTGTGGGGAGTGTGCAAGTTTGGTGCAGGAAGGGGTTACTGGGATAATTCCAAAAGGTACAAATGCGCCAGAGTGAAGGATTTAGCATTTTGGTACATTTTTTGTGTGGAAATTTATAAGTGGGGGATTCGGATGAGAATCAGGCAGGAATACCCAGGCAAATGTTTCTCCCCACTTTATCCCAAATCCCTGAGACTTTTCTTTAAAGAAACACATCAGGTGCAGGGCAGGGTGGTGGGGAAAATGGAAAAAAAATCCACAAGGCTCTATTTACTGATAAAGCCAGTGTTGTACTCCAAACCAAGAATGACAGCCCAGAGTGAACACCCAATATTCCAGAGCTGGAGCAGGGGGAGTTCTGCCAGCCCCTGCCTCCCCTCTCTCCCTGCCCTGCAGCCCACTTGTTGCTGTTTTCTTTTCTGCCAGCAGCAAGCCACTCATGGAAATGTAAATTTGCTTTAATTAAGGAGGTTAATAAGCAGCAATTAGGGTCTCAGTTCTTATGCTGCTCCCCTGGGGTGATCAGGGCTGTTAGAAGAGTGAGGGACACGCTGATCCCACCAAGCCATGGCGTCCTCTCCCACCCCTTTTCTCCCAATCACAGAATGTTCACCAAGGCAGGATGAGGACATTTCCCATCCCAAGCCAGCTCAGCTGATGTTTGGCTCAGGAAGAGCCTTTCCTACCCTTCCTCACCCAGGCTGGGCTCCTCTCATGATCCACATGGCACAGGAGAGCCCACCCAATTGGTGTCAAGGTTTTCCAGCAGAAACTTCTTCACCACATCTTCCTTAAGGTCCTGGAGAGCAAATTCGTTTAATGGCTGCTTAAGGAATCTGGGAGAGTGCAGAAGAGGAGCACCAGGTGGGGTGGGATGGGATTCCGCTTTGCGTCTGCAGCAAATAGCTCTTTCAAGAGGCCAGGCTCACCAAGGAGCCGGGGCAGGCTCATTTACACCAGGGACGGGGGGACCCTGGTGCTTTGTGGGGGCTCTGCAGGAACCCAGCAGAGCCCAAAGCCTCCACTGGAAGCTCTCCATCACAGGAGGTGATGGGGCTGTTGCTCCATCCCTGACCCTCAGAGCTAGACCCCAAATTCCATCCGAGGCCCCACTAACACCCCCCATCCCCAGCAGTCCCACGGGGTGCCAGCAGCCTCTCCTGTCTCCACAGGGCCCCCCATCATCTCCAGCACGCAGACCCAGCACGCCCTGCACGGCCAGAAGGGGCAGATCAAGTGCTTCATCCGCAGCACTCCGCCGCCAGACCGAATTGTGAGTAGCACCCCGGGGCACGGCGGGGCTGGAACACCTCGGGTGCCCCAGGCTCACCCCTCTCTCCCTCGGCAGGCTTGGTCCTGGAAGGAGAACGTCCTGGAGTCTGGGACCTCCGGGCGCTACACGGTGGAGACAGTGAGCACAGACGAGGGGGTGATCTCCACACTGACCATCAGCAACATCGTCCGGGCTGATTTCCAAACCATCTACAACTGCACTGCCTGGAACAGCTTCGGCTCCGACACGGAGATCATCCGGCTCAAGGAGCAAGGTGGGCACTGCTGGGGAGCTGCTGGGGGCTGGTGGGCAGTGGGAATTAGCACCTGGCCGGGCTGGGAGAGTGGGGAGATGCTGTGAGAGGCAGGAGGTACTCAGGAGAGCTCTTGGGATGCCAGAGAGGAAATGAGGCAGGGTGGTGACAAGGCTCCAGCTGTGCTAGCTGTACGATTGCATCCTTAGGGCACATGATCTTGGCAAAGGGGCAGGAGCAGGGACAAGCCCTGTAAAGTGTCTGTTTGATGAGGTATTCCTGATTTTAGTTGTCCTGCTAAAGCTGGAGGGCACGGGCTGATCCTGCACCCCTTGCTCCCTGTCCCGCAGTGCAGGGTGATGTCACTGCCCCAGGCTGGAGGATCATTTATGGCCTTGGAGAATCAGGAGTGGCTGCTTCCAGCAGACCCCACTGCTCCACGGTGATGGGAGTGAGCGGGAGGGAAGTGTCTGGGCAGGTGGCCACCCTCCATCCCAGCCACCAGCCACAGTGCCAGCACATCTCACAGGGCTGGGCTCACACACCCATCGATTCCCAAGGGATGGCCAGGGAAATTCCACTCTGGGGGCTCTCCGTAGCAAGGGAGGGAGACGGCTTGCGTGAGGAATGCTCAGCTCCTGGAGGAACTCCAGTTCTCCTCTATTTTATTAAATGCCAGGGCAGGCAGGTGGATTGTTCTCATTAAGCCGTGATTTATAGGCAAGGCTGGCGTCCAGATTAAATCAGAGCTAAATGAACCCCTTAAAATTAGCCTTGGGCTTCTTCCAATGCAAACAGAGCCAGTGGTTTTTCCAGGTCGTCTGCCAGTCAGTGGCAGCGCTCGGCGGCGAGCCTGGGTCCCGGTGGAGGGTGGCCGGGCAGCCGAGCCGGCTCCGAGTCCCTGCTAGGCCACACCAGGGGACAGCCCTGCCCGGGCCAGGGGGACACCACAGGGTGGCAGAGGTCGTCCCCTTCATGGGGACAGCCCCGGAGCAGAGGGCTGAGCGCTCAGGAAGGCTGCGGTGGGCGCGTGGGCTGTGCAAGGCTGTGGACACTTGCTTTATTTTCAAACAGGTACGGAAATGAAATCAGGAGCTGGTATTCAAGCAGGTATGGAAATCATGAGCTGACGGTGAATGTGAATTGTCCCCAGCCATTACCACACCTGAGGGCCCGGCGTCCTCCTCCTGGCCCGGCAGCTTTGCATAGGGCAGGCAGGGCAGGAAGGGGTGCAGGGGCAGTGACTGGGAGCTGGAGCGGTCTGGTCTCCCCTGTGCCACTGACCCATCTGGAAACACAGCACTTTCTGTGCCCCAGCTCCCTAGCCACTGGGAGGGGGATGCTGTTACTCAGCCATGTTTAAAATGTTGAGGAAGTCCCATAAAGTGCTACTTTGGGACAAAAAAAGAGGGAAAAGCATATGGCTCCAGGGTCCTTTGCAGACATCAGCTTATTTCAGCATCATGGGAGAGTGCTGGCCAGCATCCCTTGGCGCCAGAGCAGGTTTGGATGGATCTTGGGGCAGATGTGGTGGGATGTGCTGCTCTTGAGGTTCCTCATCCTGTGCCCCAGAGCAAGATTCCTGGGGAGCCAGCAGTCTGCTCCTCCTCAGCTCACCCATCCCTACAGGACAGTTTCCCATCCCCACCATTCCTGTCCCTGCCCCTTTGTAGTTGCCTTTATCCCAGCCCAGGAGAGCCCTGGGTGCTTTCCCCACCCCATCCCCTGCATGATTCTCCATCATCTTCCTCCTCATCCCCACCTGCTTCTCTCTGAGCTCTGCATTGCCAATCCCACCCCCCAAAGCTGAGAGCCAGCCAGCCCTCCCAAGGCCTTCAGGCTCCTGTCTCTCCATGCCTGTGCTCCTTATTCCCCTGGGAAGGCCAAAAAAATCCCATGGGGAACTACTACTGTTGGCAGGAGCACTGCCTAGCAGGCAGCCTCAGAAAATCCTGGATTGTCCCTGCCATGGCTCAGCTGCTGTGTTGGAGGATGCTGATTTTAGGGTGAGCTCCCTGGGGCAGCCAGACCCCGCTGCAGCAGCTGCTCCCTGAGCCTCAGCTCGAGGCTGCAGAGCACCAAGGGGATTTGCCTTTTCAGCACCTGGGCACTCTCAGAGGTCTGGGGATGGATTCACTGCCACTCGAGTCATGTCACCAGCAGCGCAAGCTTTAGTGACATGTGACACAGCGAGGGACCAGCAGGCCCAGGCAGGAAATCCATGAGCAAGCCATCAGTTCCTTTTCAATCGAGTCTGAGCAGAGCCTAAACTCAGTCAGCACCACATTTTTATCACCCTGCAGTTCCCAAATTAGGGCTCAGGACCCAGGAGCTCCACAGCCTTGGCTTAAGGGTACCATGAAGAGGCTTCAGAACTCCCCTGTCCCACCTGGGATTAGGTCACAAGGAAGACACCCTTTGCTGACTACACAGGGTGCTGGTGAAATGCTGCCCCCAGTCCCACCAGCAAGGTGTGTGCCCCTCAGGAAGGATGGAAGGCACAGGTGGGGTCTGTGGTCTCAGGTCAGGATGAAATTCATGCCCAACCCCAGCACCACAGCAGTGGGCAATGGGAAATCATTGCTGTATCACCCAAGTGATGCCCCTGGGCTTTGCTTCTCAGCTGGGTCACCCTGTGCCCCCAGGGCCCAGCAGCATTCATGTCCCACATCTGCACAGGCCTCTGAGGAGAACCACCACGCTGCATCCATTTTTCCATAAATTCATCCCATCCGTTTCCAAGGCAAGGGCTCCAAGGAGGAAACTCCTTCCAAGGAAGTGTCCAGGAAAGTTGTGAGGACACAGCCGGCTTGTCTGGTCATCCTGGATAGGGTTATCCCTCTTTAGGTTCGCAGGACCCTACAGGGTGCTTAGAAAGAGAAGGAATGGGGCCCTAGAGACATCTGCAGCTTTAGGGCAAAGGGTCTTTAGGATGTAGTTCATCATCCCAGCCAAGGAAGGCGATCTGTGGTACACACAGCTGTGGTTTCCTGCAGTGAGAGTGCTGCCCATCACTGCCCCTCCTTCCTCAGGGAGCACCAACCCAACACTCACTGTGTGTCAGAGCTGTGCCTGGAGGAACAAGAGGGACAGAGCAGGGAGATAAAGCTTTGGGGCTCCAAATCTGACCCTGTCACCACAAACATGATTTCCCATCCCACCCTCCCCACACCTCACAGCTGCTGCCAGAGCCTGCGTGGCTAAATTAGCTTTGCTGGCTGAGCCACAGCCCAAAATCCCCACCAGGAGCTCGGAGACAGAGTTCTTGTAGGCAGAAGGATGTGAGGATGCATCCCTTACTCTGCCTCCCACAGACCCACCCCACAGGCCATCCCTCCTGTCCCAGTCTTTGCAGCACCCTCAGGAATTTGGGAAGGATGGCAGTTGATAAGCCATGGGAGAAGGCAGGAAAATGGAATATGAAACAGGCAGGGGCTGTGAATGGTGACTTGGGTTAAGTCATCCATCAGCCTGCTCCAGCATCCAGCCCTGCTGATGGCATTTTTCTTTCTTAATAATATTAACACACGGTCTTCTTTTGTACTTCATCCTTTAGAGGTGCTCATTCATTAACCCACAGGGCGCTAACGAGAGCAGTTGTTAACCTGCTCCTCCGCCTCCCCCTCCTCTCCTCCCAGGGTAAACTGAGGCACAGAGCAAGCAGGGTGTACAAACTGCAGTGTCCTACAGGCAGCCCGTGCTGACATCACCATGCAGGGCTGGGGAAGCAGAGAAGGAGGCCCCAAAACCCTCCCCGGGCTCATCACTGAGCCTCTTGCCAGTAGCTGGGGGTGGGTCCCTGGGGGAAAAGCCCCCTCTGTGACCTTCATCCCGCTTCAGGCTTCCTCTCCTTCCTCTTGCAGAGTCGGTGCCAATGGCAGTGATCATCGGAGTGGCCGTGGGGGCCGGCGTGGCGTTCCTGGTGCTGATGGCCACCATCGTCGCCTTCTGCTGCGCCCGCTCCCAGAGGAGTAAGTGTCACTGCTGCAGCCTTGGGAAGGGCTGGGGAGAACTGCGGGGAGAGGGTGAATCGAGTGGGCCAGGGAGAAATCTGAGCCTGCACTCACTGACACTACTGAATTTATTGAATTTACTCCTCAGCACAAGCTGCTTCTCATGTTGGTCTACCAAGGGTTTGCTGCAAATGGCAGCCCCGTGGGAAAAGGGAAGGGTTTATGGAAAAACATGCCAGTGAAACTGCTGATCCCTGTTAGCGGCACAGGCAGCTCAGGAGGTGTGCAGGGGACCCCTTAATCCCTCCCCTGGAGAAATCCTGATGTCCAAGAGGGAGAAACATCCTCACTGTGCCACATCAGTGCTTAAAAACCCTTCACAGTTCTGCTTCTGTTTTAATTCCAATTTTCCTGACATGCATATTCCTAGCAGGAATGACAGCCAGCAGAGGGGTTTTTCATGGGACTTATGCGTTTTGGAGTCTGGCTGCAGTGGGAATACAAGTTAAAGCGACATTAGAGACGCAGGTAGAGGAGGAGGAGGGGGAAACAGTGTGGCATCGTCTGGCCTCATTAAAAAGACTCCAGGAAATTAAAGGAGGATTCTTGGCTCCATGAAAAGGCACCAAACCAGGAGGGAGAAGAGTGTGATTGTCTAGAGCATTCCAAGCCTCTGGGGAGAGGAGGAGATCCTTGGCGCTGCTCCCAGCTCGCGAGACGCGTGGTACGGATTCCGGGATGCCAAACTCTCCACGTGTGTGCCAGAAAACCCAGTTGTTCTTTTATTTTTCCCCCTTGATGGTTTTCAAAGCCATCAAAGACACCAGGCTGCTCCTGGATTCAGTACGGACACACGGCCCCCCACTGCAGAGATGTGTTTAATTTTCAGCATGATAATGATGCCTCTGCCTGTTTTATCCCATTTTTTTTGAACTCTCACAGCCTCCATTAGCAAGAATTAACGAATTAAATGGGAGAAGTCATTAATCTTGCTTTTTGGGGAAGGACTGCTGATGGACAGGACCCAAGACCAGGCCAGTTTGATGTCCTGGAGGTCATTTTGGCAGCGATGGACAATCCAAGCACCTGAAGGAAGCAGGGCCAAGCCGTGTTCCCACATCCCCAGGCTGTGCTTTCCCCACACCGCATCCTTCAGAGCAGCAGGGAGCGTGTGGTTCATTATTTCCCTCTCGTTTGATGGAACCAGATGGTGCAGGGCTCTTTACGGGACACGCGATTTCACAGGAATGCCATGACAACAGATCCCAGACGTGGTGAAAACGCCAGGATTCAGTCCCTCACAAGCTGGAGGCGTGCAGGAATGGGCTGCTCTTCGAGGGCAGAGCCAGGAGGGGACAAGGCCATCCCAGCCAAATGCCTTGTGTGATTTATCCCAGTGGGAAATCAGGAAGAAGAGGCATTTTCCTCACCAGGGCTGGGCAGATATGTTCTGGAAAGAGGGCACTGGGGACACGGTGGCAGGGCTTGAAGTCCCTTCCTCCACTGTGCTTCCAGTGCTGAAAAGGTTTTTGGGGCTCTGATGCACCACAGGCTGCTGGCTCTGGACATTTTCCCTGCTCTGCTGCTCCTCTGGCAGTGTGATTCCCTGTGGAGAGGTCAGAAGCATCCCCAGGCCAGGCAGGGGTCCCTGTGCTTCCTAAAAGGCTTCTTTGCCACTTCACTTTGGGGTCAGATTGAGCAAATCACCCAAGAGATCAGCAAAGATCCCTGCCCAAAACCTAAAGGGAAGGAAAGAGCTGAACCCAGCTGGTGGCAGCAGCAAATGCAGGGTGCAGGTGAGATTCCCCAGCCCGAGATCCATGCATGGGGCGCTGGTGGCCCTGACATGGCTCAGTTCCCCTTCACGTGGCTCCAAAAGCCACTGGAAGCTACAAAAACAGTCACTCCTGGGGTTTGGGGGGAACTGGGAGCATCAGCAGCTGAACCATCCCCCCCAGGGACATTCAGGGTGCAGAGCCCTGGAGGGAAGGACTTGGATGTGCCAAGGGGATGAGCTCTCACCCCAGTTTTGAGGTGCTGATGCCACCTGGACGCTGTGGGCTCTGTCTGCAGTGGCAGGAGGGTGGGAACACCAGGCTGAGAGGTGAGGAAAGGAATTCCATCACCGTTAGTGGTGTGTGACGAGCAGAGGTATTACAGAGATCAGCTCAGGAATGATGGAACTGCCAGAGCTCTTGGATATCAGGAGGACTCATTTCCTGCCAGGATGACTGCAGATTCCTCTCCCAAGACAAATACCGGAGCGCTGTGGCATCATTTACAACAACAACCTGGTGCAGGCTGCAGGAACAGTCGTGTGGAGGGGACACAGTGACCCAGCAGGAACTCTGGAGAAGCAATCTCCTGACCCAGCCACTGACCACAACTAACATCGCCGGGGGAGCCAATTCCTGACCATGTTTTGGGAAAATGCAGAAGAAAAAAAACAAAAAAAAACAGGTGCAGACACACCGAGCCTGGAGGCTCTGGAAAAAGAAAAAAATTACTTTACTGCACATCTGTTGTTGTATCTTCAGTGACTTAACAGCCCAGAGTTATTTAAGGGGGAGCACTCCTGGGAGAGAAGCTGCAAGACAGTGATTAGCTTCTCGTTGTGATTAAAGATGGAGGCTTGGGCACCAGAAACGTGGTCCCAGCAGGAAAATATTTTAAAAAAAGAAGAAAAAAAAAAAAGCTGTAGTAACTTCCCAGTGAAAGCCTGTGCCTTGTGCCTTGAGACTTGGACAGGTCTGGGGGCTGTAGGTATCAAGGACAGGGAATGCCGGGAGAGAGGAATTCGAGGATGGAGCTTCCAGCTGGTCTTGGTTACATCATTCAGTTTGGTTTAGAGATAAAACTCCCGGGGATCCAGCCTTTTCTGGACTGATCCCCGCAATCCTGGCTTGGCAGGGCACTGCCGGATCCATCTGCTGGAGGTAGATCTGACAAAGCAGTGGTTCAAGGCAGGTTTTGGGTCCGGGAGGGCTGGCACAGCCATTCTGGGAGGCGAGAGCCAGATCCGTGGCTGGGGCCCGGCTTCAAAGCTGTTGAGGTCTCGCTGCTCAGATTTGCCTCCATCTCTGCTTTTCATCTCGGCTTTGCGCCGCCGTTCTGCTCCCGCTGCTCCACGTCTGTGGTTTAATTCTGCTAAAATGACTTGTTCAAAGCACGCCTGACACCTTCAGGGAAGGCAGGGAGTCTCTCCAGGAATGTTTCTCTCTTCTCTCCTTGTCATCTCCGGGCTGCTTGCAGATGACAAAACCATCCCTGGCCACGACTGTGCTCATTGCTTGGCCTTTCCCGTGTGTGTCCGCACCCCAGACCGGGGGAGGCTTTTCTCGGGGGTTCCCAATGCCTGGGCAGGGCTGCTCCATCCCTCAGGAGCAGAATTTCCTACAGATCAGCAGGCTGGACAATGATCCCACTCCCTGTGTGAGCAGTTCTGCTGCAGCCCAGCCCCTGCTAACAGCATCCGGAGTGTGGCAGAGGCCAGCTGAGCTCCCAAAGGAATTCCTATGGGAGTCTGAGCTGCCCAATCCTTATGGCAATGCAAATATTGCTCCTCCAGCTCTCCCGTGGCCTTGCTGAGCCCGGGTTGTTTTCCCTGGTGCTGCCACGCATCCTCAGTCAGGTCCTCCACCACTGCCTTGCACTAACCCCCTTCTCCACGTCCCTCTCTTCCCAGATCTCAAGGGTGTGGTTTCCGCCAAGAACGATATCCGTGTGGAGATCGTGCACAAGGAGCCCGCCTCGGGCAGGGAGGCGGAGGAGCACCCGACCATCAAGCAGCTGATGGTAAGCAATTCCTTCCCCTCCCTAAGCGATTGCTCCGGACGAGAGTTTGATGGTAAAGAGCCCAGGCAGGTGTCGTCCAGCCCTGTGATAACCACTCAAGGGAAAGATGCTCTTCCAAAATCCTGCTCTCGAGATCCGCGTCCTCCTGCCGTGAAAACTCCTCCAGTGGAGCTCGGCTAATGAGCACGGAGAGCTGGGAGGGGTTCATCGCGCTGGCCCAGCTGCCCGCAGGGCTAATTGCAAAGCAAATTTGCCACCTCACACCTGGGTAGCTGCGGAGGGCAGGGAGACACGGCACGGGTGAGCAGGAGGTGATAAGGAGCTCATTAAGCAGCGAGGGCTGCGCCCCGAGCGCTGTGCGGGCAGAGCCGGGCTGGGAGCGCAGCGCTGGTGCACACCCGGAACGCCACTGCCCCCGGGTCTGTGACAGCTGGGGAGGTGCCACCTTCCCGAGGCCGTGCCTTCACCCCCGGGCATCGACAGACACGGGCAGGGCGAGAGGCGGATGGCTGGGATCCCAGGAGACTCGGTTTGAACCCTCCCCACCAGCCCCTCTGGCCGCTGCAGTCACTGTGCTCTGTCTCAGCCTCAGTTTGCCTTTGCTTTCCCTTGCTGGTGGCAAATAGAAGCTGAAAAATGGCAAAGAAAGGTGAATAACTGTTTAAAAAAAAAAAAAAAAAGGAGAGAAAAGAGCGGATGAGAAAGGGAGAAGGGATTGAAGAAGACGGTTGCTGCTTTCTAGGCTGCTGGGTGGTTTTTTCCTCCTCTAACTCTCCTTTTTTTGGGCAGCACTTGTATGTCCTGCCTGCAAAAGCTGTTCCATGAATGCCTGGTGGGAAGGCAAGACTGAGCATCGTGTGGTGGGTGGAATTGCTTACTGGAATTGTCAGGATTGCCGGAGCATGTAGACAGCCAGGGAGCCTCCAAACAATGAGGCAGGAGGAGGTGGAGATCTGGCGGCGGAGGTGGAAATCCCAGCACCACTGAGGTTTCTGTGCAGGACCCTTCATTCCCAGCAGGGCTTTGCCCTGAGAAATCTGCAAGTCCATGGTGGGGTTTGGAAGGCTGGAAGGACAGAGGAGGCTGGGATTGGGTTTGGAGCAATCTGCTGGGATGAAGGGGAATAAGAAGTTTCCTCTCCATGGGACCCTGTACCTCATCTGTGTGGTCAGCAGTGCCAAGCCCAAATCTGGCTCCCACAGGGGCATTTGGGATCATCCCAAATCCCACTGCCAGGCTGGGAGCACACACAAAGCCTCAGCAGAAGAGAACATTTACCACTGTGAGTAAATGAGGAAGAGGATGGTCATGGGAAGTCAGGCACAGGATCTCGTAAGCCATCCTGGGGACTTTCTTAGGTCATTTGCCAGAGACAGAGGGTCTGGAATTTTATAGGATTTCACATCAGCACGTGCCTTGGTGAGGCTGGGAGCAGAGCAGTGCGGGGCTGTGCCGAGCACATTGCAGTGAGGATTCTGGCAGGGTGGAAATGGTGCAGAAAAAAATGACAACATTTGTTTGGGAGCTGGGAAAAAATGCCTTGCAGGGAGAGGTTATGGAGCTCCTGGGTTTATCAGCCAGACTGGTGAGAGGTGCTTTGGTCATGGCACAAAGGAGCGGTTTAAGTGCACACAGGGAAGGCATAGCTGAGTGCATTCGGATACGACACAACAGAGACTCACAACCCGGCTGGACTGGAAGAGGGAGATTCTTCCTCTCCCCTGGCCAAATCCAGGCATTTTTCCTGAAGATACAGCAGCTGGAAATTACATCGTTGGATCAGCACTGTTCGGGAGCTGCAAGAGATGGTCCGTGATCTCTGACCCTGATGCTGGGAGGGTTTGCCACTGGCTGGGGACATCCTTCCTGCTGGGAAAAGGCATCAAAGCCCCTTCCCCTGCCTGGACCGCACCCTCCCCACCCTCATCTGCCCTCGGCAAGCACGTTCCCAGGAAATAGTCCCCAATCCCTGCTCAGAGTCCACAGGGATCCCTGCTCTCCCTCGTCCACCTCCCTGCTGTGTCTTACAGCAGGTGTGGCCATCCTCCTCCGGCCATCAGACACCCAGTCTGGGGTGCAATCAGATTCCTGATAAAATGTCCCAACTTTGTCAATGAAATGATGGATTAAGTGAAAAACTTCGTCCTGCTGATGAGCAGCAATAAGACCTCTCCAGAAGGAGGAGGTGCCCAGCACCTCCCTACCCTCACCCCAGGATTTCCCAGCTCTCCCTCCTCCCAGTGCCAGCATTATTCCCTCTCCTTCCCCATTTGCCTTCTCTGAGCATCCTGTGAGATCTCTCTCCTTTGAGATTATCTCCTCGCCCTCACGAGTGTCCATCACACCTTGCAGTTTAATAGCACCTGTGACTGTCATTGCCATGGCCAGGGTCTCGGGATCATTAATGTGGATGTTAACGAGGAGCGGCCACGCTGGCAAACAGCTCCTCGCTGCCCTCCATCCTAACCCCATCCCTGCCTCTCACCCGAGCCCCTGAATCCAGCACAGCCCGACCTGCTCCTGCTGAATTTCAGGATCCTCAGCACCGTGCATGAGCCTTTGTTCCTCAGTTTCCCACCGTGTCCTGCTCTGCCGGAGCGTTCCTGGCTGCAGAGTGCCAGCATGGCTCTCCTTCCCCCCAAACTCAGTTTTGTCATTCTCCAGCCATCTGTGACCTCGGCAGCTCACCGTGCTTTTCACAAGTAATTATTCATGCATCTATAAATTCATTAACACCTTAGGATACGCGTCACGCTGGCTGATTTGCATATGTTCACATTGCCTCAGTGCCGCTCCCACCCCCTGCTCCGAGAGCTGCTCTGCCAGGCAGTGCCTACAGGCACGGAAAAGGCTGCCAGCTCGAGTGGCTGGAGGCAAAAGAGCCTCGTAAAGGGTCTGATCCTGAGGAAAATAAACCACAGCAGCCGCATTCTCCCTCCCGTGGGATGCTTTGCACGGGCACGGTGGCTCCATGGAGCTCAGGCTGTGAGGGGACAGATGAAGAGCATCGTCACCTCTGGTGTGGCACAGCCTCTTCCCTTGCCATGGGTGGGTTTGTTCCTGGCTGGCTGGAACCCGTGCCTCCCCATCTGTGAAATGGGGCTGATATTCCCAAAGGAGCCATCCCCACTGCCATGAGAAGTCAGAGAAAATCCCAAAGTGACAGGCGGGCATGGGCATCCCAGAGATCTCCATCTCTGGATCATTTCCTCTGTCAGAGGGGATCCAGTGTGACCAGGCAGATCCAGGCATCTCCTTTGGTTCGTATTTGGAGAGGAAAAGTCAAAATAATCAATCCAGTGACAGGTTTATCCTATCCTATCTCCTTAAACCCATCCCTCTGCTCCAAGTGCTCTTCCCAGCTTGTCCACAGCCCTCACAGGTGATCAGCACCAGACACCTTTTCCAGACAGGTGCCCAGCTCAGATCCCTGTGGAAGAGGGAAAATTTAAGAAGCAGAATTTCCATTCTGCACGAGGCTCATTCCTACTGCAGCCCAGTGGGCACAGCATCCCTTCCTCTGCCTTTCTGCTGTGTCCGCAGGCTGGGACATGTCCCACGTGCCCAGTGGCCATTGTCACTGCCCTGGGAAGCACCAGCTGCCCCGAGCTGGCACAGCCAGGCCTGAATTGGAGCCAGGCTGTGTCTCCATGACATCCAGCCTCACCTGGGATGCCTGGGGAGCACCCTTCCCACACAACCAACCTCCTCCAGGGGTTCCGACCCATCCAAAATCAGCATTTTGAGGTGAGGTGGGACAAGGTGCTGCGGCTTCTCCTGGGGTGGTGTGGGCAGCCACACTCACACCAGTGGGAGCTCACATCACTGGGCGACTGAGGCCAGAGCTGGTGTTTGAAGGTGACAAAACTTCATGCAGCTGGGAATTCCCAGAGGGGCTCTTTTTTCGTGGGCTTGTTCCCTCCTTGGGAGCAGAGGAAGTCGCTGTTCGAGAATCACCATCAACATCCCTCACCCTGGGAACGTCTGGCCCGCACAGGCGCTGCCGGGTGGCATCCAATTACCCAACCAGCCGGAAATATTGTAATTAAACCTGGAGCGAGGTGGGGGAGGCACCTCGAGCCCGCCAGGTCTGGAGGATACTCAGGCACCTGGAGCAGCATTTTCTAAAACATATTGTGTCCACTAATGAAAGCCAAGAATTTAATATCCTGTCGGATTCGCCATCTCAGAGCAGTGTGAAACACAGGAGAGCTCCGCATTTCCAGAGCGGAGAGGGAGGCACGGCACTGCCTGCTGCTCCCATCCGCTATTTCCTGGCACTCAGTGACCCTGAGAAGGCACTTCGCCCTGCAGGGATGCACTCCCTGGGCGGTGGAAGCCAGCACAGCGAAGCTGAGGCAATGCTTCAGGATCTCAAGGGGGTCCCTGCCTTTTGCAGGGGGGAAACCGAGGCAGTGGCAGTCAGGGGTGCAGGGATGCAGTTTGTCACATCCCTCAGCCACACTGATCCAGGAGGGGCTGGCCAGGTTTGGGAATGGGCAGGATTTACACCCCACCTGCGATGCCCCGCTATTCTGGGGATGGCGAAGGCTGCTGGCACCTGGCAGTGCCAAGCAAGATTGAATCCTGGCATGAGATTCCCGGGATCGGAGCGGCGCTGGCGGGAGGGAATGGCGGGTGTATCACCGGCCATCTGCACGGCAGCACCACCGCCGAGGCCCGGAGCACATCAGGGCTGTCACCCAGCTGGGGACAGCCATGGCTCTGGAAAAAAGTCCGGGCATGACTGGGGCACCCTGTGCCAGAGCACTCGGATATCCCTGGTCTCTTTTTCCGTGTGTTTCCCTCTTCCCCTTCGTAATCCTCATTAATATCAGTGATGGAGTGAACTTGGCTTAACTTCCGTCCCTTCCCGGTGGTTACTCAGTGATGACAAAGTGGAAATCACACTGACGAGGATCCCACCACCCACTAATTAATGCTTTAAGACTTTATTAAAGGTGACGTTAATGACCAGCTGTAATGGGGGAACTGGAGATTCAGCGATGTGATGGCGCTTTATGGACCCCACGTGGGGACTCCCTGCAGTCCCCAAATCCACAGGGAGCAGAATTCAGAGTGTCCTGCCAGCCCCAGGGACAGGCAGGGTCCCCACGGGGCTCAAGGAGCACCCCAGTGCCTTGGGAATTCCCACCATCACTGCAAGAGCCAACACAGAACAGCTTAAAACACCGCATCAAACCGACATGAATTCCAGGGAGCTTTGGTCACAGTGGGACTGTCCCCTTGGTTCCCCCCTCCCTTCTCCCCTCTCCGTCCCTGGGTCTGGCCCGGCCAACCTGGGTCACCCCAGCGAAAAAGAAAGCCAAATCCAAGGAGGATTGGTGGTTTTTCCTTTTCTTTCTGAGCTAGGACGTGTTACAGCCTTTCGTTGGTGTTAACACCACACTCTGCCTTTGCAGAGATGCTTCAGAGGATCGAGGGGGTCGCTGGGGCTGGCAGAGCAAAAAAAACCCTCCACATCCCATTTTAGCTGCACTTATTTAATCCTCGGCGACACTTGTATTTATCCTAGCAAATCAATGGCTGATACAGGCTTTCTTTTCCCTAGGAAAACTCAGGTACTTTAATTTATTGCCTTTAACAGCCACATCAAAGGCTTTCGGGAGATGAACAGCAAGTGCCGCGGGGTGAATTTCCACAGCCACTTACCATCTTAAAGAGGAGAGAATTTGGGCAACAAAAGGGGATTTTGGGGCTGATGTGGGGCTGTGATCCCACAGAAGCCGGGCTGGAGGCGTCTGGTGAATACGGGAGAAGCTTAAAAAAGGCAACTGAGAAATTGGTTAGTAATTATTCTGCTTCCTGCACAGCCCCGCGTGATGAAGGAAGGGTAATTAAAGCCGTGGTGTAATTAATGTGCACCTTGCCCCTCCTCTCCGCCTCCCCCCGATCACGGCCAGCCTTCAAAGGAAAGCTAATGAGGCACCAAGTTTAGCTGAGGAGGAAAGGATGAAAAGAGGGGGGGAAGGAAAAAGGAGATTTTGGGGGTGTTGCTTTGGGCAGGTGTGTGAAGCCCCAACCCTCACCGCGGTAAATAATTTGTTTTCTGCATCAGCCCGGCCTGTTCTGTCCTAAACAGGGGAAAACAATCTGTACCCCAGGGAATGGTGTGGCTTTTGGGGTGTCCGCCCAGCTCCGCTGTCCTCGGACACTGCTGGGGCATCCATGGGCACATCCTCGAATCCGGCTGGTGGCTGGTGACTTCCCCGCGCCATGGGGCCGCTGACGGGTGTGGGGTGAGCCCCACATGGCCTGGGGGTGATGGGGACAGCTGGGGGACAGCCGGAGCCTGGGATGCTGACCCCATCTGCATCCTTTCCTAGATGGACCGGGGGGAGTTCCAGCAGGATTCGGTGCTGAAGCAGCTCGAGGTGCTCAAGGAGGAGGAGAAGGAGTTTCAAAACCTGAAGGTGAGCTGGATCCTGGGGCCCACCTCTGTCCCCAGCCCCACGAAGAGATGGGGTCAGACCCCTCGTCACCCCTGCCAGAGGGGCTCACACCCTTCCTGTGCCCACCGCCAGGCAAACAGCTCATCCCTCACCCAGCACTGCTGCTGCCAGCCTGGCTGTCCTTGGGCCATGTCCCCAGGGGTGGCCCATCCCAGAGGGCAGTCCCGGTGCAGGGAGAGAGGCTCTGGGACCCTGGCACTGTTTTCTGGCCCCAGCAGCTTTTGGGGGCTAACATGAAGTTGCATTACCAGGACAGTGGGGTGCAAGGCGCCCTTGTGTCCCGATCTGGAGGGGGCTGAACAGAGCGGGAAGCATTGGTGACACAAGAGGACATTGCTGGAGTGTTTGGTGGCTGAGGGTGTCCCCCAAAGGGGGGCTGTGAAGATGGGGAAGGGTCTGGAGGGGCCATATGAGGAGCAGCTGAGGTGACTTGGCTTGTTGAGACTGAGGGGAGACTCACTGGGGTCTGCAGCTTCTGCCTGAAGGACAGCACCAATGTCTGCTCTCTGTGACAGGGACAGAGGACCCAGGGAACGGCTGGAGCTGTGTCAGGGAGGTTTAGGTTGGATTTCAGGGCAAGGTTCTTCCCCAGAGGGTGCTGGGCACTGCCCAGGCTCCCCAGGGAATGGGCACAGCCCCGAGGCTGCCACAGTTCCAGGAGCATTTGGACAGCGCTGCCAAGGATGGACATGGTGGGATTGTCGGGGTCTGTGCAGGGCCAGGGGTTGGACTGGGTGATCCTGGTGGGTCCCTTCCAGCTCAGGATATTCCATGATTCCGGTAAGTCTCACATGTCCTGGGTGGATGGGCAGGGTGGGCACCCCAAATGCCACAGTACCCAGGGAGGCCACCACCAACCTGCCCCCCTTTCCCACCCCCAGGACCCCACCAATGGCTACTACAGCGTGAACACCTTCAAGGAGCACCACTCCACCCCCACCATCTCGTTGTCGGGCTGCCCGGCTGACCTGCGCCCGGCCGGCAAGCAGCGTGTGCCCACGGGCATGTCCTTCACCAACATCTACAGCACCCTGAGCGGGCAGAGCCGCCTCTACGACTACAGCCAGCGCTTCGTGCTGGGCATGGGCAGCAGCTCCATCGAGCTGTGCGAGCGCGAGTTCCAGCGTGGCTCCATGAGCGACAGCAGCTCCTTCCTCGACACCCAGTGCGACAGCAGCATCAGCAGCAGCGGCAAGCAGGACGGCTACGTGCAGTTCGACAAGGCCAGCAAGGCCTCCGCATCCTCCTCCCACCACTCCCAGTCGTCTTCCCAAAACTCAGACCCCAGCCGGCCCCTGCAGAGGCGGATGCAGACGCACGTTTGAGCCCCGCCAGGGACGCTCGGGACCCTCGGCGTGGGCGCCGTGGCTCCGCTTGGACAGTCGCGCCCGCCAGCAGCGGCGGTGGGAGAGGCCGGATCCAGCCCCCAGAGCGGGCTGCGGGGCGGGGGACCGGCCGAGCACCCCCGTCCCTGGTTCATGCTAAGCACAACCCTGAGGACGCGCTGAGCCCCGGGGAGCCGTCCCCTCCGTGGGGCTGGGGACGGCCCAGGCCCCACCGCGCACCCCGCGCCCCCAGCCGCTCGCCTCCGCTTCCCGCTGCCCTCTCCCACCCGGCTCCTTCCCTTCCTTCGTGCTGTTCAGTGTCCATACTTATAGAGTCCGTTTCGGGGGGTTGGGGGGTCCCGCCGTGTGGGACAGGAGGGGGGACATCGGTGGGACAGGGACCCTCCGGGAAGGGCCTCTCCACACTGTATCGCGGCGCCGCGGTCAATACAAGAGGTGTTTCTCGTGGCACGCGTGGGCTGATGGCCACCCCGTGGGGACATCGGCGTCCCTGACACTGCCCCGGCACAGAGCTGGCCTGGAGCCCGGGTGTGCCACAGCCACCGTGGGGGCAGAAATGGCCGGTGGTGCAGGGAAACTGAGGCACAGGGCAGCTGGGAGCCCACAAGCCCAGCGTGGGAGCCAGGAGATGGGGCGTCACAACAGGTAAGGGGATGTGGGGACACAAGGGCATGGGGCCAGGCCACCCCCCTCCCTGCATCTCACAGCCCCAAAACTCCCTCACCCCCCCATCACACCCCAGGAGTGCCCAGCCCATCCCAGCCTCACCAAGACTTTATTGGGTGCCAGCACGAGCCCCAACACCTCCATCCATGGGTCCCCCAACAGCTGCAGCCCCACGGGGGCACAGGGGACCCTACACCAGCAGGGAGAAGGCACCAGTCAACCTCTCCATGGTGGGGGGACATCCCAAATGCCCACCCCCCTGGAGCCAAGCACGCGCCAGCCCACCCCAGGCCCCTTGTCCCTGACACCAGTGGCATGTGGGCCCTGGGTGAAGGCTCCACCATAAATAAGCATTTAAATTAATTAAATTAATCTGCACCCATAATGGGCCCCGGCAGACCCCGAAGCCAAGCACCCCAAGGTGCCCCCGCCCGGGGGGGCTGTGGGGACGAGCCCCTACGCCAGCGCTAAGGCACAGGACAGGGCTGCCAAATAAAAAGGAAATTTAAAAAAAAGGGGAGGGGAATTAAATATTTGGGGGGAGGTCCAGGGCAGGGAGGAGGCAACATGAGCCTCCAAAGGCTCCCATTCCCTCACAGGGGCCCGGGACCCCCAAAATCAGCCCCTCAGCAGGGCCCTCGTCAGTGTATGAGGGAATTAAGGGAAAGAGAATGTCCAGGGCAAGGGCTCCTGCCCCGACTCACCCCCTCAGGCCCGCTGGGAGGGAGGACCCCCTACCCCAAAAATCCCCTCCAAGTCCTCGGTAGCTTCAGTGTGTCAGTAGAAAAGGTGCCGGAGCACGGCCCCGCTGGGCTCCCTGCGCCCCCAAGAGCTGCCCCACCCCAGGGACCCGCGGTCCAGCACGGCTCCCCAGTCCCAGCCCTGCTCCCAGAGTCCCAGGGCATGGTGGCGACGGTGACAAGGATGCTCTGCCCTCGGTCACTCCAGCTGTGGCGGCACGGTGTCCCCTCGCCATGGGGATGGTGTCCCCTCGCCGTGGGAATGGTGTCCCCTCGCCATGGGGATGGTGTCCCCTCGCCGTGGGGATGGTGTCCCCTCGCTGCAGGGGACGCTGTCTCCTCGCCCCAGGGATGGTGTCCCTGCGCAGCCCTGCCGCCCTCAGAAGTAGGTGAGGTTCTTGACGAGTCCCAACTCCAACATCCGCTTGATGGCCACGGCCTCGTGTGACACATTGTGCTCCGACGCCTGTGGGACGGGGAGCAGGGGGTGACACCACAGTCCGGCAGGGGTCACACACTTTCCGTCCACCCCTCCCACCTTCCCACCCTCCACCTTGCCACCTTCCCCACCCCACCAGCAGGGAGGGAACCCTCCTCACCAAATGCCCCTGCCCATGAGTCCTTCTCCTCACACATAAACTGGGGATGGGTTCATCTCTCCCTGCCTCCAAAGACGTTTGGCTACTGAGAGAAACTGGATGATGACCATCCGAAGGTGGACTTCAACATCCATCATGGGAGGGAAGCAAGAGGGAAGAGCCTCCCATGCCATTCAGCATCCTAGCACTGCTCTCCTGGGCTGCCATCCCACATCCTGGGGGAAAAATGGGGGGAACACGGACAAAACTGTGGGGCAGACACTTACAGCCATGGACTTGAGTGTGATCTGTTCATAGTAGTGGATGGTTTGCTTCTTGTTGGCTGAATCGGGGTAGCCAAAGCCCGCGATGTGCACCAGATCACAGAAGTGCAGCGCCAAGGTGATGGCCAGCAGCCCCGTGGTGGGCTTCTGGGGGACAGAGAGCCACAGCCTTCAGGGAGGTGCACAGGGACAGGCTATCCCTGCTCAGGGGCTGCAGGGGGACAGGCCATCCCCACCCCTTACCTGTTTGACCTTCCGTGGTTGCTTCATGGGGAGGTTGAGCAGTTTAGCAGCAGTTACTTCCATGTAGTAGGGGTTGAGGATGCGCACTTGCTCCGGGTTTGCGTCCCAGATCAACGGGGGCTGCTTCCAAAACCCTTTCCGAACCTGCAAGAGGCCAGATGTCCCCAAAGGTGGGGTGGCATGACGGTTGGAGTCTGGAGCACTCAGGGAGGGGTCGGACCCAGCCGCCCACCACGCTCACCCTCTTCTTGTCGTTGAGGATAGCCTCCATCCACTGGAAGTCCATGGGCTTGAAGGGCACGAGCACCAGCAGCGTGTCAGGGTTGTTCTCCGCCCGCGGGTCGAAGTGGGCCGACTCGGGGTAGAAGAGGCGCATGGTGGTCTTGGAGCCCACGTCCTGCTCATAACCATGGACCGGGGCGTTGTTCAGCCTTTGGGACATCACAGTGTCAGCCCCCGCTGCGGGTGGCACTGGGGAGGGAGGGTGGGCCAGGCCCAGGGCTGTACCTGATCACGACATCGTAGGTGTTGATGGTGTCCCCCATGGAGCTGTTGCGGAGCCGGTGGCCATTCCCCACCACTGCACACCTCCGGCACTTCAGGCTGCGAGAGAAAACCCCGTCTCAACCAAACACCTTTCAAAACTGGGGTGATTTTAACCCCCGGGGGGGTTAACCCCATGTTGTCCAGTCTCCAAACCTTCCCATGCTCTGTCCACCACCCCTGGGTCACAGAGATTCATTCTGCCAAATCCTGGGCCCACACCAGACAAATTCCAACCATCCCCCAAGAGAGCACTGAGGAAGAAAAAGAAAGAAAGGCCCCTAAACCCACCCCAGTGTTACCTCTGGATGCTCTCAGGCAGGGAGTAGTGGGTGATGGACAGCAAGCGCAGGAGGACATCTTCTGCAAAGCAAGGGCAAGGACACGGTGAGGAAAGCGAGGAAGGCAGCTCCTGCCTGGCACAACACCCTGGGTGCTGCCCCATCCCTGCTGAATTTCCTCCTGCTGTTAATCCCGGGTTCAGGCAGATAATCCATTGCTGGGGCTTAGTAAAACCTGGCCCACCCCAAGCTCTTTTAGAGGCACCATGTGTCCCCAGGGTGAGGAGATGCACGCTGCAGAGTCTAAAAACCAAGAAAATAGCTTGCAAGTAGTCCCCAGAAAAATCAACCCACAGCTGTCTTTAGGAAGAGAGAAGCTGAAGCCCCGGGAGCAGCAGCAGGATGGACAGACAGACCCCACGGAACACTGCCAGGCTTACCGCTTCCCTTGGTGCCATAGGGCAGCTCATAGAGCGATGGCGTCTTCACCCAAAAATAGTCCTTCAGCTGTAAGAAGAGCGGGTGGTCTCTCGTGTAGCTGCCAAGGAGTAAAGGGCCAGTGAGACCGGGCTCGGGGATGGCACAGGGAGGGGGGTCCTGGCTCTGTGTCCCCCCCACTCCCTCCTTCCAGCCCCAAAACTCACTTCCCGATGAGCTGCGCCGCTTTCTTTTCCACCTCCCCAAGGGGACACGTTGTCTTGTTGTTTTCTTGCACAGGGAAATAAAAGCTGTAAAGGAAGAGGTTAATTCAGTCAAATGATGCCTGTTCCTCTGCACCCCCCTCGTGGCAAAAGGGTCTCCGGCACCCCCAGGCCTCCCCACTGTGGGATTCAAGCTGTGAGAGAGAGATTTCCAGCCGGATTTAAGGCCAGCTCTGCCTGGGTGTTTTTCTGCTGGCCTTGCCTTGCAGCCTTGCATCAGAAGAGGTCTCTCTTGCTCTGCTCATGAACCTCTTTCCTGCTTTCCCGTCCCTATCAGCATCGCTGGCACTGGGAAGAGAGCGGGGCTTCCCCATCCTCCCGGGCTCAGAAATGCACCAGCATTTGTAAAAAACCCCGCAGAGCCCAACCACCACCACACACCAAGGGGGAAACTCGTTTGTGTCCCCTGCTTTCCAGCACCGGCCGAGGATGCTGCCACCTCCCCATTCCCCTGGGATGCAGCCAGATGGTGCTCTGGCATCCCTGTGCGGGATTGCTGGGAAGAAGCTGCCTCCCGGGAGTGAAGGGAAGGGCAGGAGGTCCTTTAAACTTGAGTAAAAGGCACTCACAGCTGTATGTACCTGTCTTCCCGGTAGATCGAGTACCAAACCATCACCAGAAACAGCGCCAGCACCCCGAGTATCTTCCCTCCTGCATGCCCACAGGGGAGGGGAGAGAAAAACCACCATCAGCTGTGGGGTTTGGATGATTGGATGTGGGGTCTCACAGCCTCCCTAGCTCAGTCCAGGCTGGCACAGCCTTCTCCTCGGGGAGCAGCCAGGCTTGGCTGGCACCACGCCCCAGAGAGGAGCAGCTCTGCGATGAGCCAGGTGGTTTCGTCCCCGGTTTAAAAGCCACCGTGACTTTTCTGTTTCCTCCTGCCTGCTTTGCATCAACGCCCTGGCAAACACCCCTTTTTCCACATGCCTCCACCCCATTTTTGTACCATAAAGTCCAAGGGGTTCCAGGTGCCCGAGCCTGGAGATCAATGTCCCCAAAACCACCCTCCCCATTGCGACTTTCACTCATGATGCCCCAATCCTCCATCACCCAACTGGAACCACAGTGAAGCAGCACCCAACCCCCAAGGCCAGATTTCCAAATGCAAATTCCCCAGGCCCCCGATCCCAGCTTGGACAGAGGGAGATGGGACTCCCCTGTGGGACTCACGAGACTTGTTGATCATTTTTATCAGCAGGAAAGGGTTCAGGCGAGGGCCGGAGCTCTCATCGCGGCTGGTCACCTGCAGCAGGAAAACGGAACGGCATGGGATCAGGGCAAAACCCCTCGGGGCCAACCTCAAAACCCCATCCGAGGGCCATCACCCCCTGCTTGCCCATCTGCGTCTGTGGACAAGCAGGTGTGAGAGTTCCCCAAGGGATTTATTTATTTAAATTCATATTTCTTTGCTGCCAAAAGGTTGGTTTAGAGAGATTATCAAAGCCAGGCAAGCAGCCTCGCTTCCCAAGGAGCTTCAGCCCTACAGGTTAAAGGCCAAAGGAAAAAAAAAAAGACTTTAGAGAGGAAAAACAAGCCCCCAGTGGGGTTTCAACCATGAAATCCCATGGGGGGAGCCCAGCTTAAGCATCCACCTGTCACCAGCAGGTACAAAGCCCAGCGTGCCACCACAAAGCCAGTCAGAAAGGACAGAAGCAGCCGAGCGGGATCGAACCAAAGAGCATCACATACTTGGGGAACCTCCAAGGCCATGGATTCACCCATCCCGGCCCAGGGAAAGGAGGTGCCGCGAGCTCAGTGCCCGCGCAAACGCTGCCCAGCGAAGCACGGCCACTTTTGTCCTCCTTCGAAAGCTCTGGCTCCTGGAATAAGGAGCAGAGAGCCCTGGTTGGAGCCGTCCTGGGATCGGCTCATCCCATCCCACGAGGATGGAAAATGAACTTACCGGCTGGGAGAAGCTTGGGGGCACGGGGGAAGCTTTGCTCCCGGGGTGAATCCTGCTCTAAGCCGGGCTCAGAGCTGGGCTCCGCTTTGCCCCTGGCAGCCGAGCTCACCCCAGCTCCGACCAGCCACGTCCCGGGGCGGGAGAGGAGAGCAGCGTTAAATGCAGCCAAGGGGAAAGGCGCACACCCAGGCTGGGCCATCCAAACACTCTCAGGCGGAGTCTGCCCATCAAAATCTCCGGGGATTAGTCACACCTCACCCCCTCCCTGCCCAGGGAAGCACCGCTAGGGAACCCAACACCTGCCCGGCAGGACCACGGCCTCACCCAGCCGAGAAAACCCCATCTGCGGGCACAAATTTATGAAGATAAATAAGAAAAATTTATCAAGAATTTATCAAGATAAGTAAGAAAAAATTATCAAGAATTTATCAAGGTAAATAAGAAAAATTATCAAGAATATCAAGATATTCTTTTGATATCCCACATCAAGAGAAACAGGACCAAAGAAGCTCCCACGAGAGTCAGGCTCTTCCCTTGCCTGTCACGGGCTCCTGAAGTTAAAAGGGCAGGAGGGCAATTAATTAAAAAGGGCAGGGAGGGCAATTAAAAGGCAATTAAGGAGAATTAAACCGCACTAAAAGCAACGGGACAGGACACCAGGAAAAGAAAATAGTGTCCATTTGACAGTAGAGGGCTGGGGACAGGGATGGGGAAAGCACCTCTCTCCTAGGAACCACTTCTCCTTCATAAAACATGGATAATTGTGCCCCACCATCACCCGGGGGGCCCAGGAAGGGGACACTACCCCCCCATCCCAAATTACACCCTGGCTCTCATCCTGCATCCTTATTTCTGACTCAACAAGCCCCTCCTGCTTGGGAAGATGAAATCCACCGCTGGATCTTTGAGGGTGGGAGCATACAGGGAGGAGACCCTTGGGGGCTCTCACCCCTTTATATGTTACAATTGCTTGGAAAAAATAAAATTAGGGGAAGGTAAAAGGCAGCTTGTGCTTCCTGGGGGGTTTTGCTCTTAGCAAAACTGGCCACAAAAGCCCCGAGGGGAAATCCACCGCCGCAGCTGGAGGCTGGGGATGCTCCTGGGGGGCCTGAGTACCCCTGTTTGCCCAGGGCAGGGAAACTGCTGGGCATCAGGACCTGATTTTAGCACCAAATTCACCCCCCAGCCTCATCCTTGGGTGCCAAAACACCCAAACGAGCGCACTTCATCCCTCCCACTGGTGAGGGCACTGGGAAAATCCGCTCTTCCCGCAATGTTTGCCTTTACATACCAGCTTTTTTTAAATAATATTTTTTGACAGCTTTATGATCTTTTCCCAGGCTTGTACGTACAAGCTGGGCCCGATGCAAAACTTATCTAAGGCAAACACGGCTAATAATCCCTGAGGAGATGGAAGGTTGTTTAGTGAAGCGTTCGGGGAATGCAGAGCAAAACAGAGCACACCCGTCTGCCCCCACGGCCCTGGTGCCTCTGGAATGAGTTCAAACTCCCCACAGCCCTCGCAGTCCACAGCCCGAGAGCAGGAAGGTCTGAACCCTGCAGCTGCCGAGAGCAGGAAGGTCTGAACAGCCCGAGCAAGGTCCTGCAGCCTCCTTGTAGGGCTGAAGGAGGGAGCGATGCCAAAGGGTTGTGCTGGTGCCCACAGCATCCCTGGTCCTGCAGCATCCTCAGAGCCTGCAGCATCCTCAGAGCCCCCCTGAGCAACCCTGTCCCATCACAGCATCCCCAGAGTGCCCTCTGAGCATCCCTGTCCCATCACAGCACCCTCAGAGCCCCCCTGAGCATCCCTGTCCCATCACAGCACCCTCAGAGCCCCCCTGAGCATCCCTGTCCCATCACAGCATCCCCAGTGCCTCCCCACAGCATCCCCAGCCCCACAATATCCCTGTTCCTACAGCATCCCTGGTTCCCTACAACATCCTGAGTCCTCTCCCACAGGCATCGCTGCCCATCACAATATCCTCTGAGCCCCCGCAGCATCCTTTGAGCCCCACTGCAGTATCCCTGTCCCATCACAGCATCCCCAGAGTTCCCTCTGAGCATCCCTGCCCCCTCACAGCATCCTCAGAGTTGAGCATCCCTGTCCATCACAGCACCCTCAGAGCCCGTGCACCATCCCCTGGATCCCCCAGCACGGGTCCCTTAGCACAGCACCCTCCCTGGATCCCGCACTGCAGCATCCCTGTCCGCAGGGAGAGACTCAGCGCTCGTTGGGATCAACCTCTGCTGCCCCGGGGTCAGTCCAGGGCACCGCTGGCCCTGCCAAGCCCTGAAGCTGGGGGGAAACTCCCGGCTGGATTCAGCTCCCCCACACCTGGAAGGAGGACTGGAAAAGCCCCTCTTTGATGTCAGAGGATGCACCCCACGGCGCCCCGGGCTGTGATTATCGCTGCACAAAGGATTCCAAAGCCCATGGCCCATTCCCCCTTTCCCACTCCCTTCCCCACCCTGTGCTCTGGAAAGCCCCACCCCAGGATGCCGCAGGGGCAGCTCATGCCCAAGCCTCGTGGACTTTCCCTGCCTACCTCCAACCTGGAGCAGGGCTTTCTTCCCAATTTCACCACGAGCCCTGGGAGAGGCCAGCAACACCAACCCTTCTGCCGGGGGAAACTCAGAGAAATTCATCCCTGCGTCTCCATCCATCCATTCCCACCTGCCCCCAGGGCCTCAATGGCTCCAGCATTTCTGGATTTAAGTCATGGCAATCCACAAAGTGGCAGCAAGCACCTGCCAAGCTGCTCCCAGCCAAAAAAAAAGGGAAAAAAGGAATTCAAAGGCATGCAGCAAGCACAGAGGTAGGGAGTGGTTATAAATCCCCCCACACCATCCCATGGATGGATGGTGATCCCAGGCCACCCTGGCAAAGCATCACGGACCAGCAGGCCATGCAGCAAAAACTCTTAGTACTTTTATGTTTCCATGGCAACCCACGGATTGGGAAAAGTGTGACACCAGGCGAGGACACCTCTCCTGTGCTCCCACCGTGCCATCCCACGTGCCCACGGGACACGGAGCCACCCACTGCCTGGTCCAGCATCACCGGCTAAGGATGCTCACTGAAAAATAAGTGCCTTCGACACTTTATCCCAAAAAAACATGCCTTTATTTTTAACTGGAGGAGAGTTGGATAGTGCCCGAGGAGGCGATGAACCAGCAGTCCCTAGGGACTCATTCTCGGCAGTGGGAACCAAAGGAAGACAGACAGACAGGACAGCACAGCCCCCTTCAGTCCCAGCCAGACCATCTCTCTGAGCCTCCCTGGCACACGGAGCCCCCGGGATCCAGCAGGGCACACCCTGTGCTCCCTGGAGGACAACAACCAGGACCGACCCCACAGCAGCAGTTTCCATCCCCGGGATCCTCCAAGCCCCCATCCCACGGGTGTTCCGCATGCGGTGGGGCCAGGATTGCCGCAGGAGCCTGGCAGATGCCAGCTCGCCCCCCACGCCGCCCGGCCACACCCTGCCCGGGCACCGCCACCGCGTGCCGGAGCCTGAGCGCAACCTGGGAGGCGGCCGGGGGCCATCCTGCAGGGAAAGCCAACTGCAGGCACTGCCTGGGCTGGCAGAGCATCAAACACACCCAAATCCCCAGCCGGGCACCCCAAACCTTCCTCACCCCGGCTACAGTGAGCTCCCAGTGCTCAGGGAATTTTTTTTCCAAGCTGGGAAGGAAATCCTTGTGGGATTGCCACGACCACCATTACAAGCCCAAAAGGCAGCGGCGTCTGGATCTGAGACCCCTCCAAGGGACGTGGGATAGGATGGGGATGCTGGCAGGGAAATGGAGACACCGAGGGGGGACCAGGGATGCTGGGAGGGGACAAGGGGTGCCAAAAACGAGCAGAGCACAGTGATGGCAAGAGCAGGAGCTGCAGTGCCTTGGGCTGGGGGATGAAGAGGGTCACGAGGACACAGCACTGCAAATATCAACCACACTGGACATTGGCCACAGCCCCAGAGAGGGCGTGGTGCCAGCTCAGCCTGTGCAGTGATACCCACATTTATCCTATTTTAAGAGCCCTTCGAGTCACTTTAATGGAATCTTTACAGGAATCTTAATTGCCTCTTACTCGAAGAGGCAGAGCTGTTTCCTTAGCCATGGTATCCCAGGCACACAATAACCCAGCCAAAGATTTAAGATAGGGGAAAGCAACCCCTCGTTGGCATGTGAGCCTTAACAAAACATTTACCCATGACCAGGCTGCAATTTTGAAGGTGGCAACAGCAAATAAACTCAGGTACAACAAGTATTTCCACAGTGGCAGGTCCCCAGGATAAATCCAGGCTGCTTCTGCTTTCCTGTGGCACTGCTGGTTTTAATGTGTTCCAGAACGATTCAGACCAGCACTGCCTCCATTCTCTCCTCTTCCCCTATATTTTTTTAAATCCTTGCAGCAGAAAAAAAACACAGGGATGGGACATAAATCCTTTCCTACAGCTCCAAAACGCTGGCTGTATGGGGATACCTGAGCATGCCACAGCTCTGGGGTGACCTCAGGCCATCATGGAGCTACAGGGCTACAGCTGAGCTACAATATTAGAGATTATATATTATTATTTACATTAGATAGGTTTAATCACTCTTTTGCTATTTAAAACACTAAAAGAAAGACCCTTTCTTGCTGTATGCAGCTCCTTATAACCTGGAGGTTACGGCTGAGCTGCCAAAGAGAGCGGAGGCACCCAGGGGGTGACAAGTCCTGCTAAGGAGATGAGGGCAGTGACAATGTGACGTGTGGGATTTCATCCCTGATCCCCAGACATCGATCCAGCCACACCCTTCTCCTACCCGCCCCATCCAGCCCCAGGTTGGTGCCACCATCACCTCAGTGCCGTGTTTACTCTCCGGAATCTCCATCCTCAGGGATCCCCCGGGGATGCAGGCAACGACAGCAAAAGTGGCTTTGGCAACACAGCTTTGAACCCGTGTTTTGGGCTAAAGCCCCCCAAAAACAGTGGAACGGGGGAGGCAGCGAGCTGGGGGTGCAGGCAGCCTCTCCCAGCTCCCCCAGGAGCAGCAAGCAGAACATCCACAGGGAGCACCACTCCCTTAGTCCTGGAAGGTAAAAACTAAACCATGGAGATGCTCCAGTCCATCCCCAACCTAAACTCAAGCAATGCCCCAGCTCTTCTGGGAAAAGGGGTGGGAAATTAAGGGATCTGATGCCCCAGGGCTGAGTTATCCTGCAGGCAGCTCCTATCCCCAGTGGCTTTTGGCTCCGGGAGTCCCTTTTGAGGGCTCAGAGCTGCCTGCAGTCACCGTCCCCTTGCAAGGTTCACGTGCACCCTTAACCCCCCGGCCCCGCGGTTTCTCCTCCCTTTCCTGTTTTGCACCAGAAGCAGAGGAAGGGAACCCCAGAGCCACCCCACAGCCCGATTTGGCCAGCTCTGAATCTCCTGCCTTCTGCTCTGCTCTTTTCTCCCATGTTAATGGCACAGGGGGAGATGCCCAGCAAACACCCCAGCCCATCACTCTGCACCCCCAGCATCGCCTCAGCACTCCGTTAGCCCAGCGGGGAGGAGGATTCCCATCTCAGGGAGACCTTGTCCTGCATTCCCGGCAGCGGCAGAGGCTGAGGCCGGTCCCAGCAGGGCGGGGATAAGCTGGCAGCAAGGCACGGCTACTTACGGCCCGTCCTCTTGGTCCAGGCGGAGCAGGCGGCAGCTCGGCGCGATCTACGGGGCCGTCCTCTCTTCCCCTAGGAAAGGCAGAAGGGCGAACATCCTTAGGGCTGCAGCCACCCACAGGTGCGGGACGCTTCCCTTCGCAGCCATCGGAGAGTCCACGGATCCCTGAGGATCCCAGCGGGGCAGCCGAGGGGAGCCAGCCCCGGGCAGCCAGCGCACGGATGTCTGAGCTCTCCGAACAGCCTCCCAGCTCCGAAAAGCCTCCCACCTCCCACCCACCTCCCACCCACCTCGGCCGGCACCGGCAGCAGCCAGGGCCGGGCTCCCAGCCGCTCTTAAGGAGGAGGTGTGGCCCATCGGAGCGCAGTCCTCGCCGCAGCTTTCTCCGACATCTCCTGGCCTTTCACACCGAAATCCCCTCCCGTGACTCACTCGGGCTTTTGGGAAGACCCCACGGGATGGAGCGGTGCCCTTTCGCAGGGAAAGGGGAATGCAGCTCCCCTGCCCTCCGGCGCAGAGAACACGCCTTATTCCCACATCTCTGGCATCTTTTCCCCAAAAACTTTCCAAACTGTGCATCCCAGCCCAGCACTAATTTGGGGATGGAAAAGCCCTGCCGAGAAACCTCGACACACAGAAACCCTCCTGCCGTGCTAGCACTCAGAGGAAGCCTCTCTGCTCTGCATCCCAAGTGATTTTCCCAGACGGGAGAAAAGGAGCCATCCAGGTGGAGCAAGTGAAAAAACGAGGCAGCCAGGTGGAGCAAGCCCCCTGCTATCCATCCCAGTTAGCTCCTGGGCAGCAGCTTTGCTCTTCCCCCTGTGCCAGAGGACGGACAGGCTGTGGTGGGAGGCACGGCGCTCCCCAAAAAACACACGAGAAGGAATGTCAGTTCATTCCACAGCAATAAACAGCGATGCAGGTGAGGAAGACAAGACTCTCTCAGCTGCTCCTCAAGTCCTGGCAGAGAAGGTGCTCCCAAGGGGAACCTCTGAGGCGCCAGAGGTTCCCTCCCCTCCCTCCATCTCCTCCAGCCAGGAAAAGCAGAGATGAGAGGTGCAAGCCTTCCCCACAGCATGCTCCACTCTTAACATCCCATTAATTTAACAAAGAGGGTACATCCCTGTGCAAGGCATGGGGAAGGAAACCACCCAGCAGCCTGAGAAGGTTTCCCATGGATACTTCTTGTCAGGCTTTCTGCACATGCCCTGGGATGACAGGGATGGCTCCATCCCAGTGTCACACCTTCCCTCGCCTCACAAAGAACGTTTGCTTCCTCCTTCCATCGCCGTTTGCCTTGGGGAGCGATTAATTCCGAGGCTCAGGGCAATCAGCAGCCAAATCAGATGCACTTGGGGCCACAAAATTCGCCTTCATGAATGAATTCGCACCAGGGTCTTTCCAGAAGCCCCAAATCCACCAGAGCACCCCACATTGCTGCTGACCAGGAGTCTTTTCATTTAGAGCTGTGAATTACAGGATCCACTAACGAGGTTAAAGTCTCCCTGGGGAGCTCCTGCTACAGCACTTCACGGCACAGCATCAGCCCCTGCCCGAGTAAACGAGGATGAGGATGCTCACGAGGATCCTGCAGCCCTGGATGAGCAGGAGGCTGCGATACCTTAAAGCACATGGGCCAGGCAGGATCCCAGTGGATCCGAGGTCTTGCCCTAAGCTGGTCTTTCCAGCTCGACTGGAAGAGCCAGGAGCTGGATTGCTGCCGGTCTTCCCGGGTTGTTTTCCAGCCGCCCGAGCAGTTTCCCTGCCATCAGCCGATGCAATTGGTCGCTCCCAGCCCAAGGTCCAGAAAAATCCCATCATGGTTCCACCGTCCACCAGGTCAGGGGCTGCCGTCCCCACCACTCGCCGCAGGCAGCTCAACCCATCCGGCAGCTGATCCCAGCAGGAAATGAATGTCGCATATCCCAGAGCCCTCAAGAAACCCTGAACAAGCTGCATTTTGCTCCTTTCCTTCTCCAGCTGTGTTGCTGGCCTCAGTTTCCTCTCCTGCCTATCAGTTCAGTAACTTAAATAACGATTTCCAAATCTGAGGGGGGAAAAGGCACCTTCTCCTCACTCCTCCGGGATGTTCATGGCTTTGGGCAAAAGAAAACAAAAACCCAACGGGCACAGCCCATGTTAAAGACTAAAGGCAGCCAGGATTGGCCCTTCGAGGGGCTCAGCTCCAGTGCAGGAGCACCCCAGCAGGCAAGGGTACTCCAGAGGCAGGAGGGGACACAGGGCAGGGATGAGCCACCAAACTCCTGTCATCATCCTCCCCATCGAGGACCAAATCCCCCCAGGGCTGTTAGAACAGGGGACGGGGAGATGGAGATGAGTCTCTCTCCCCTCCGCCCGCCAGACCTGCAGCGAGGCAGCCGTCCGTCCGTCCGTCCCTCGGCGCTCCATCGCCGGCACCAGCCTCCCTCGGTTAAAATTACCTCCCGAGGGGGGAGAGAGCAAAAGCCAGGCTGGGAGGGGAATCAAATCCAGGTGAGCTCATCCTCCTCCACAGAAAACGTCTCCAGTCGGCATGAGAGAGGTGTTTCCAGCCCGGCACATCCCTCACGTCACCCCAGTCGCTATCGCCCCGGGACCAGCAGCTTATTCATCCAGCAAGCATTTAGTGGGAGATAATCCAGCCGCTTCCCAACCATCCTTTGGCCGAGCCAAAGGTGTAATTCCAGTGTGGGAATTACACTTTGGGAAGAGGTTTCGCTAATGGTCATCCCAGTGGATGCTCCCTGTCCAAGACAGCACGAAAGAGCCACCACCAGTAGAACCGCCATCCTCCACCGTGTGTTTCTTTAATTCTATTGATAATTTATTACATTTATTAAACTATTTTATTAAAAATAAAATAATTCAATAAACCTATTTCTATCAAATCCCTGAGAATGGGAAGAAAAGCAAAGCTGCCCAGCCAAGCCGGATTATCCAAAGCAGCGAACGACCTAAAAATAAACCAGTGCTATTTAAGGATGAGCCTCCCACAATAACCACCCCCACCCCCCAAAAAAAATAAAAGGAAAAAATAGACATATTTCCAAGCTGGGGTGTTGAGCATCACCCACCACACCAAAAAAAAAAGCCTATTTTGGGTTCATTTCCTAGCAAAAGTCTGCACTTCCAAGAGAGCAGCATCCCCAGGCTTAATGCTGCTGATTTCCAGACACCCATGCAAATAAATAATTAAGATTTAAAGCTGCGTTTGCATAATACAGATAATCTGTCGATTTAACTTGTAAATGCAGGGGGAATTAAGCAGCGATGTTGTTAATTAGGCAGCAAAGGGGCCTGGGAAGCCCCAGCTCCAGGGCAGAAGCCGATGGACCACGAGGATGCTGAAGCAGCCGAATGTGCTGGGGGATGCGGGGCTTTGGCAGTGGGACCAGGTGCTGGAGCAGGTGACTCAGGGCCCCAAATCCTTGTGCTCACCCACATTTTAACTGAAAACTCCCCCAGCTCCTCCAGGCCTCCTCCATGAGCTGCGCATCCCTTCCCACCCTGCCTGCACCGCCCAAGCCCTCGAGGGCTGCCGTCACCCCACGAGAAAAAAGGCAGTGGAAAAGGAGCCCGGGGTAAGATTTCTGAGGACAAATCACATCTTTTTGTTGCATAAAGAGCCTGCTCTGACAGCCAGGCTCTTGGCCGCCCTCAGCTCCCCCACCCCAAATACCAGACCCCGCCCGGGAGCGAAACCTGTTGAGCCCGAATATGCCCAAACAGACAGCTCTTTGTGATTCTTTTTTTTTCCCTCCTATTTTTTGGTTTGGAAGCAGCACTGGTGATCACACAGGGATGGGCCCAAGGACTTCCCAGCCCTTGGCACTGCTCCTGACACCTTGTTCGAAGGCAGCATCACATTTAACCCCTGAAGACCCTCACTGCCCTTCATTTCTGACACCATCCCACTTCCCACACCGTGGTCCTGTTCAGTCCTGCATCCCCACGCTCCACTTGCATCCCCCCTCTCTGCACTTTTCTCCGTCATTTCTCCCTTTCCACCTCATTTTTCCCCTCAGTGCTTCAGCGCTCTCCTCCATTCCCAACACAGACAGGTCTGATCCATCCTCACGCCATAAAATCACAGACCACATGCCAGGGGGGTCAGATGAGCCCAATAGCCACAGAGCTGCCAGGCTGGGGTTCAGTGCCCATCCAGGGGTGTTTTATGATCCGTGGTGGGAATGCTGGGCTGGCAGGGTGCACACAGCATCAGCAAAGCCCCCGAGCAGCACTTAGGACTCTTCAACTCTTGCTCAGCACTCTCCTGCCTCAGTTTCCTGCTGTTTCGGGGCTCAGGGAAGCTCTGCACCATTGGCAATGCGGGCAGGGGGTGCAGCAGGGACCCCAAACCCCAAACTGCATCCCAGCTCATTTATCTACATTTTAAAAGAAATTTAAAAGCCACCCAATGTCGCAAGCAGCTCAAACCCTGACGGAGGATCCACCCCGGGGCTCCGACTTGTGCAACACCGCGGGGTGAGTTCCAACCTCCCGCCACTGGCATCAGGCTCTGGTTAAAAAATTAAGGCTCAGCTTACTCAGCCTGGCCGGATATCGGGATGGCGAATCCGGCCGGGAAAACTTCGGCGGGCTGGGGGAGACATTTTGCAAGGGGAAGAGCCGGAGCAGGAATGGCATCTGGAAGCGATTGAAGGCAAGGAGCCTCTCCCTGGCGCAGCAGGGAATTCCAACGGCGTGAGCTCAGGTTAAAGCCTCCTTCACAAACCCGGGATTAAAGAGAAGAACCAAACTTCAGCACAGATATGTATTTTTAAACCTGCAAAAAACAAGGGAGACGGAGCCAGCTTCCTGCTTGGTCCTATCCGGACGTGGCTTTGTCATTTAGGGTCGTTCTGACTTGCAATGAAAAGAAACCAAAACTCCAAAAAGGAGCAGAAATTTCTCCACGGGTTTGTGGTTCTAAATTCAGGTGTGGTGTCAGGAGTCCTCTTTCATCACTGCACCATCCATCCCTCGGGATTGCTGCATCCCAGCTCCGAGCATCCCTTGCCAGCACAGGCTGCATCCCACGGTGGTCCTTGAGTGGCAGCAAGCCCAGGAGCATCCCAGAATCCTGGGGATGGCATGGAAGAGCCAGTGGAGGATGCCAGCCTAGCTTGGACCGAGCCATCCTCTGCAAGGAGCTGACGCAGTGCAGAGTCCCCAGCCCCTTCCAGTCTTCCCTGAGTCGAGATGAAATATTGAAGCTAAAATCCTAATGCATCAGAGGCACAGGGAGCAGCAGCTGGTCAAACCCACCTTCACTGGACATCCCAGCGGAGCAGTTTACGGCAGGGCAGGATCCCCATGGGCTGGGCAGGATCCCCACGGGATAGGCAGACTCAGCCGCGCCGTGTGCCTGCCCTGTCCTGCTCCCCCAAATCACCGCCTGGGCCCCATCATGCCCCGAGCACCCCAAAAGCAGCACTGCCCTGCACCCCTGCCTGCCCCCACGCACCTCCCTGGGGTGGCCGGGCCCATCCCATGCCGATCCGTGGCTCGGCGGCGCTGGGCCGCTCGGGAGCAGCGGCTGCTGGAGCTGCAGCTCGGAGGTCTCTGGCAGACGGCAAAACACATCCTGGAGAGCAGCCGCAGCCTGCGCCAGCCTGAAACCACTGCGAGCATCCGCCAGTGCGAAGGGAAACCAGGATGGAGAGTGGCTCCTTTGGTTTTTCCGTTCCCCGACAGCCAAATGCCTTTCTCCTTCCTCCAAGGAAACTTTCCAGCCCAACCCCGGTCACATGCAAGGGGTCAGCAGCTGGAGAAGCAAGAAATTAGCAAGTACTGGGGTTTTTTTCCTCTTCCCTCCCAAGAAGACACAGGGCTTTCCTAGAAAAAGCGCAATAAACACGAGGATCACAGCTGCAGGACGGAGAAGTGCGAAAGGAAAGTGAGGGGAACTTTAGAAACACCCAAAAAAAGAGAACCAGAAGTTGCAACGAGCAGCATGAAAGCATCAAATAATTTCCTTTCCTCACTGTAAATCCAAAACCACTCATGCAAGTGTCCCTGGTGGCAGTTTATGGTGGAGGGGTCCCAGCCTGGAATGGCTGGAGCAGGATGGATCCCAGAGGGATCCAGGTGAATCCTGGATGCCAACCTCGGCAGGAACAGAACCACATCCCTGCTCCTCACACAGCCATCATGCTACATCCAGAGAAAAAAAAAATAAAAGGGGAGGAAAAACATAAAATAATTTTTTTTTAATTGAAAAGCACAATAGGGAAAGCTGCGGAGAAGCAGATTCCACGCTGCCAGCCTGCATCAGCTCTGGAATATTCAAAGCTAAAGCGATGGGACCATCACTTCATCAAAGAGAATAAACAACAGAATACATGGGATTTAGAGATATTGCCAAATAATTAATTAGCAGGACTCAACCTGAGAATTGCTGCCAACTGAAAACCCCTGAACACAGGCATGGGGAGGGCACTGGTCTCAGCATTCCCACATCCTGCAGCCTGCCATCCACCTCTGGTGCTGGTTGCAGGAATGGGGATGACACAAGCTGTAAAAATACAGGCTTGGAGACATCAGTACAGCTGCTCCAGAGTTCGAAATGGATGTTTTCCCTCCAGGGTGGATCCTCCAGCAGGATGCTCCAATCCCAGCTGTGGAAGACATCCTACTTGCAGACCTCCCTTAAAATCCCTTAAAATCAGTGTCCACAGACAGTTCCTGCTTTTATATTTACATTTGCAGAGGCATTATTCCTAAGAATTCAGTGCCTTACTGGAGCAGCTGCTATTAACTCCCTGCCTGAAGCTGGATGAGCGAGCAGCCCTCTAATGATGCAGATAATTAGGGACAGGGGTTAGGGAGAGTCCAGCAAAGCATGTTGATCCCATCCCACGGCTTAGAACGACGTGAAAAGTTCATTAAGTGCTGGACACATTGTTAGGCGCCAGGGTAGGAAGAGGAGAATTAAAGCATCAGTTCTATCACTGCTCCAAGGCTCTGCCCTGGGATCTGTGTGTCTGTCCCATGGACACCCTTGGCTCAGACAGGTGGCAAAGCCTGGGCAATCCATCACCTGCTCCAGGAGCATCCAGAGGGAGAGCTGGCACAAAAGATGGGGAAATTCTGCAGAGTTTCCCAAAAAGGTCCACCACAAGACTTTATTCAGCTCATCTTGCCAAGAGGTGGAGATCAGACTTGCCGAGCATCAACCCACTGGGCATTGCCCCACTGATCCGATGGATCAGACAGTGTCTGATCTGAGGAACACACACAAAAAAAAAAAAACAACACCCAGGGGAAGAATTTTCCTTTGTTCTCCACTCTCCAGAACAACAAAACACCATTGGTTCACCCTGCAAAGACCTGCCATGAAAAGATCAATGGGGAAAGGTCTGGCTGGTCCTCTTCCTGCAGTCTCAGGGCAGGAATCCTCATCTCTCCCTGGAACAAGCCTGTCCCGTGGGACGAGAGGGCTCCAGGCGCACACAGTGGGTCGGGATGGGGCTTGTCCTGCACGAACATGCCCAGATCCTGCTCCCAGCAGCTCTGTCCGCACCAGCATTGGGTGGGGGATCGGCAGGGACCCCTCCTACCCCTCTGGGATCACTAGGATACCGGAGCACATCCATCAACCAGCCAGAGGATGCTCAGGGATGGGGACAAAAAGGCTCAGACCACTTAATAAACCCTCCTGAGCCCGTGGTTCCGCACGAGAGCCGTCCTGAGCTGCACACGGGGCACATCCTCCCCTCCCAGAGCCTCCGGGAGGATTCTCCCTTCCTTATCCCGGCTCCCGGGCATTCCTATGGCCCAGACCCATCGCAGCGAGCCCACCCTGTGCCATGGGGAGATGCCAGAGCCTCTCTTCCCCGGGCTCTCGGGGTGGGATCTCCCTCCACGGGAGTGGCCTCGGGCAGGAGCGATGCCAAAGGCCGTTTTTCCCGGCAAGACGAGGGGGTTTGTTTTGCCGGGAATGGGGAGACGGCAGATGGAAGGGCTCGGGGGGAGCGGGGGCTTTCCTCTCGCCGCTGCCCACACTCACGCTCCAGGCACTGATTAATTGCGTTAAATAGAAAAATAATCATAACAATTATTTTTAAAAGCCACAAAACGTAGAAATAAAACCACTTTCTGCCTCTCCGATGTGCCGCGCTCGCCGGGGCAGCGATGCCAAAGGCGGGGGATGCAGGGGCGGGGGTCCGAGCTGGGGTTAACAGGGTGTGTACCCCCACATCCCCTCTTTGCCCCCCATGCCAGCCCTGCCCGGGAGCTGCCAGGCGAGCAATGCTCCTGCCCTGCCCCGCGCCCTCCCAGCGCGGGGACCCCCTCCAGCCCCCCAAAAACACTGGGGCTTCGCTTCCCACCCCTCTTTTTCCGCTCAGCACCTCCCGAGTCGCAAACCCGCTCTGGACACGCGGACCCGGGGGGACATAAGGGGACACGGAGGGACACAAGGGGACACGGGAGGATGCGGGGGGGCACAAGGGGACGCGGGGGGACCCCCGTGTGCAGACTCACCATGGGGCGGCGGGGGGGGTCGTGCGGCGGAGGCTGGGGGTGGTGCGGGATGCGGGGCCGGCCCGGGGGGCGGGCGGGGGGCGGACACGCTTGCGCACAGCGCGGATGGGCGGCGGAGGGAGCGACGAGGAGGAGGAAGGAGGGAGGGGAAGAGCATCCCGGGAGGAGAAGGCACTCGGTCCCTCATCCGCGGCACGGGAGAGGTGGGGGAGGACGAGGACCCTCGCCCCGCGCCCTGCGGACCCCCAAAAGTCGTGGCGCTGGGGGCAGACCTTCCCAAGGCAACCCCGCACCGCATAAATCTCCCCAAAACCCGCCCAAATCCGCTCATAGCAAATTTTGGGGGTGGGCAAAGCTCATCCCACTTGAGATTTACACTGAGCCCAGGAGTTCGCTCCGCTCCCCCACTGAACCCCCATGAGATGATCTGGAAGCCCCATGAGATTCTGCTCAAACCGTCATGAGATGGCACACCAAGGCTCTGGGGATGGCTTTGCTTCAAATCATCAACTAATATTTTTTTTTTCCTGAAAATAAATTAATCCTCACCACAGCAATGCCCCATGTCAGGCCACCTTGCTCTCCCACAGGATTCCATTTCCATCCCACCCCACAATCCACAAAATTAGCAGTCAACCTTTTGAATCTTTTTTTATTCCCCTCAAAACTTTTTTTATTTCTACAGTCTCAAACTCAATCCCTCCTGCCCAGGGTGAGTTTTGCCAATCCCTGAGATAAAATGTCCAACGCCAATATTAATCAACAAAATACCTGTGGAGCTGACACATCTGATTTTGCCAAGGGAACTACATCAATGTTTGAAGAGAATCCTTGCCTCATTCCTCATCCTCCTTAGGATAGGGTTTCCTTGCCATTAAGAAGTGGGGCAGAGTTTTACCCGTGGTGACAGGCAAACTCACCATAATTAGGTTTTAATTGCCACAGGCTTGTAGACAATCCGGGGTAATTAGTGGGGCCACAGCTCGGCAGGGATTTGCTCGAAGGATATTTTGACCCTTCAGTCTCCTGGGTTCCCCTGCTTCATTTATTGCATCTGAAAATAATAAACGGCATTCAGTGAAGCTCCAGTGATATTAATGCATCCCAAATGTCTATTTTTGCCGTGCCCCCAAGACAGAATATTAAAAGAGGCTGGAAAGCTTTGCTTCCCAGGATCTTCTCAGTCCCCAGCAGCTGTGTCCTGCTGGTGATGGTGGATGGGCTTGTTTTGGGGTGATGGTCTCCATCCCCAGCATCCCCCCGTGGCCCAGGGCAACATCAACAGGACTGGGAGCAGAATCAAAGCCCTTGCAGAGATGCAAACCCAGGATCAGGAACTGCCTGGCCCAGACCTCTGTGCCGAGAGGTCACGGTGCTGCGGCTCAAGCATCACCAAGGTTTGGGGAAGCAATGGTGATCCCACACCAAGTGCTGGACACCAGCTGTGGCCATCCCACAGGAATCTCAGGACACCTGCTTGCGTCCATGGAGCAGTCGCAAGGTACCTTGGGTGGATCCAAAAACCAGCCACGAGCTTCCTGTGGCCACCACAGCCCCAGCAGACAACAGGGGTTGAAAGCCTACCAGAAAATGGGAATGGATTTGCTGCCGTAGCAGTGCCAGGAGCCTTCGCTGGGTAGTTAGTCACTGTTAATGACTACACCCTGCCCTAATATTTAATTTACAAAGGATAAATTGCCAGTTGGATTAATTCAGCATGATGAGCGCCGAGTAATTTGGAGAAGAAAAGAGGGGGGAAAAATGCTGTCTGTTTGAGAAGTGAATTTGTAAACGAGCTCAGCCATCGCTCAGTGCAGAGCCCTTCGGAGCTCACACCAATGAAAGGGTTTGGGAAACGCCGTGGCTGCCGCAGCACAGGACAGGAGTGGTGCCCTGCCCCACCAGGGCATGGGCAGAGGCTGTGCCATCCATCACACCACAGCCAAAACACTCCCAAAAGGGTGACAGGGCCAAGGCAGGAGCCAGGCAAACAGGGTCTATTCAGAAGGGAGGAAGGGGATGGCCTCGGCCAGGCTTGCAGCATCTGCTCCAGAGGGACAAGAATGTGGCAATTCATGGCCAGCACAAGCCAGCTTTGTCCTGGATCACCTCGGGCTCGCCCTTCCTCAAGCCACAGCCTGGGAATGCCATCTGGCTTTGCAGGCCAGGACCTCAATTAATCCTCTGAAGGCTCCAGATCTGTCAGAATGCTTCCCCTGAGCCCTTCTTTTGGGACAAGCAGAGGCAGCCTCCATGCCTGGCTCTGTGTACCCCTGTGCTCCCCAGTGCAGCCTCCCAGGAAAACAATTCCTCCAGCGGGAGCTAACAGATGGTCTGTGGAAGATGTGTTGCTTGGTTGTCTGCCACAGCCCTCAGAGAGTCTATTTTCAAGACTGAGGGTGTTTTTTCAATACCTGAGGACCAGGGAGCCTTCCAGGGAGACAGGATGGGCCTGTCTGTTGTTTAACTGTGTCCATTCCTGGGCTGGCCTGGGTGCAGACATAAAACTGAGATGTTCCTTCACCCAGGGTGACCAAGCTCCCTCTTGGAAGAGAAAATGCTTTGGTATAGAAAAGAATTCATCCCCATCCCTTAGCAATTTAAAACCTAGGGAAGGGGAGAGCCATGGGACAGCCAACCCTGCTGACCATGTCCAGATCCTAAAGCTCCCCAGCTCCCCAAATCAATGGCCCCAGCTCTGCTCTGCTCTGCTCAGGAGGTGGGTAGAGCTTAAGCAAAAGGCAAAGGCTCCCGCAGCAGATCATTGCATCTTTATTACTATGGATTGCACTTTTACACTCCAAGAATAATTTGGAAAATACCTCTAAGATCATCAAGCCCAACTGTTAGCCCAGGAAATGGGAACTTCTGCAGAGAAATAAGGGAAGGTGGCTTCATGCAGCTGCTCTGCCTCTCCCTGCTGCTAAAAGGCATCAGGGAGCTGCCTGACCTGAATATTTATAAATGGGATGAGCTGAGCAAAGCCCCAGGGCAGCTCCAATGATGCCACTTTGCTCCAGCAAGCTCCAGGCTGTGCTTCAGCACAGGCAGCAGCCTGGAAAAAATAAATCACATCTGGGTTCTCCCCCATCAGCAAAAAAAGCCCCTCTTAGAGCTCAGGGTGTGGAAAAGCGCAAAGAACCTGGGGGAACCAGTGAGATGATTCTTGCAATTACATCCCTTGTCACCGACCAGAAACCAGAGCCCGTTTTGGCACCAAGAACTCATGAAGTTTTCAGAGGTTGGTGTTTGCAAAGAAGCTGCCAGGGAACCAATGGCTGGGGGGCCAAGCAAGCTCCCTCCATACAGAGAAATTGGGGTTTCCACCACAACAACCATTGACTCCAACACCTGGCACTTCCCTGTCCTGCGCCACCGTGGCAGAAGGAAGAGCACTATTATTTGTTTTTGGAGGGTTTCAACCCAAAATCCTTGCAAAGCCTCAGTCAGGAAGGGGCTGCCCCTGTACACAAGGCTGTTTCAGACAGAGATGACTAAGGTGATGGCTCTGGGGCTGGGGATCAGGCAGCACACTGCGCTTGTCTCCACAGAGCCAGACAGGAAGGGCGAGGGCTTGGGTTAGTCATTGGATTTCTTTGGAGCAAGGCACCCCTCCCTGCTCTAGTAAAGCTCCAATCCCACTCCCAGGGGTAAAGCTGTAGGAAATACATAAAGCTTTCTGAAGACAGCAGGGTTTTTTGGACCTGTCCATCTATCTACTGCCCTCTTTGGGCTGACATCTGGGGACAGGTGGAAAAGATGGATACACACAGCCACTCCTGCCCAAACCCATGTGCTCACTGCATCCCAGAGGTGCCCAGTCTGGGGTAAAATCCAGGTACTCAAAGGGGTTTATTCAGTCAATGTTTTAATGGACTTGAACAGACAACACGGTTTCCATAGCAAAGGATCATCAGCCCCACCTCGTACAAAAACAGAGTTAAAAAACATAAAAGGAACACAACCTTAAAAAAAAGCCCGAAGACGGGTATTTATTTTTTAAAAAATTTACAAAAGCACCTCTGCCTGCTCACACTTTTCCTGCCTCCTGGAATTTCTTAAACAGGGCTTCGTCAGCCCGCAGGGGGAAGGTCAGAGCCCGTTTCTGGTAGTACGTGGAGTCCATGGCCAGGCTGTCGATGACGTCGGCCAGGAGATGGGCTCTCTCCACAGAGCTGCCTGGTGCATCGTAGCCCAGGGCGGTGAAGTGCACGTGCAGGTGGTAGTAGGAGGGCTGGTAGTGCAGGTAGATCCGCAGCTGCGAGCCGGGCACGCCGAAGCGCTTCACTATGGCCTCCTGTGGAGGGCAAACACAGAGCTCAGGACTGGCAAAACCTTGGAAGGGATGGAAAAGAGCATCCCCGGATGGCTGGAAAGGCATAGGGAAAGGTAAAAGGGATTTCTGCTTCCTCACAGCAAGGGAAAGGGGAGGAAGTTTGGAAGGACAGAGCTCTTCCTCATCCTCCATTTCAGCCTTGGCAGGGACAGAGCGAGGCCTCGGGCTGCCCCACTTTTATCTCCCCTTGAGGGGACGTGCAATTCACCCATATCATTTTCCCTTTCACCCTTATCACTCCAACTCATTGGAAAAGTAACAGGGATCCGTTACCAGCCAGTGTAATTAAAGCTATAAACAGCAACGGCAAACTCCGGCACGCCGGCTCCGCTCGCTGCAATCCCCTGACTAATCTCTTAATTAATCTCCCACTTTCCCCAGTGCAACTACTTTCCAAATTCTAACGCAGTGAAGGAAAGAGAAGCTACTGCACATCAATCTCCCATACACACCCTGTGGAAAAACACATCAGCCGGTGAGAACAGGCAGGGGGTTGGGAGGGGGTTGTTAATATGGGGAACTCACTGCTAATGGGAAGTATGGAGCATCCCTAAAGCACCTGGCTGTGGCACCATCTGGGGCAGGTGCTGATGGAGAGCAGCAACCAGGGGCTGCTGGTAAAGAGGGCAGCACAGCCCTGTTTCACGATTCCTTATCTCCTGATTAGCGGTCCCCAGGCCGATGCTGTGCCACAAAACCCAACAGAAAACCGAGCTCTCCCTGGCCAGGACAGCAGTGTGGGACCAGCCTCACGCTCACCGTCCCTTCCTGCAGGATGTTCCTCAGCAGCGGGAGGTGCTCGGCCGTGAGATCCCTCAGAGACTTGATCTCCCGGCGGTGCACGAGGGCGATCAGGTACAGGTCATCGAGCTGCAGAGACACCGGAGGGACATGAACGGGACACAGAGAGAGCACAGGGAGGCAGCAGCACTTTGGACCTGACACACCATTCACAGCTTCCTAGGCTGTTACACAGGAATACTTGTGCCCTATGGGGGATACTTTTGCCCTACAGGGGATACTTGTCCTCAACACCCACACTGGGCTGAATCTCCCAGTATGGGATGTGCTCACTCACAATCCCACTGCACCTCAGAGAATCATTTCTGAAGAAATTGGGTTTTGTCCAGAAATGACCAGAAGAGAACAGCCTCACTCCAACCCTTGAACAGTGGGATCACAAATACCTTCTCAGCTTTAGAGGCAGATGGAGTGGCCAGCCCTTTCGTACTGTGAGCAGTGTGCTCGGTGCTGCCCTTCCACCTTCACATCACCCTGAGCACCTCAGAAATGCTTTCTCCATGTGACTGAGGCTGGAGGCCAGGTGTGGGCACCCACCCAGATATGTGGGGTCACTGAAGCCCAAGCCAGGAGCCTGGGGGTCTGCCAGCACCCCCCACAGGCTTCTCAGTGATGGCTAATCTGCAGCACACTCAGACGAGGATTTACAGTGAACCACAGCAGCCAAAACTGAAACTGAAAATTTTTCCCAGTGAAAAGCTTTCTACTTTTCCACTGTGCAAACAGCTGGCCACTTTTGAGTCACATCAGTTCTATAAATAACAATTTTCAAGACCTAATTGGTTACTGTACAAACCCAGGGCAGTTAAAATATGCCCCTTGAGCAGCCCTCAGACAGACCTTTGGCATTCCCCAAAGCGCCCATCACGTTCAATGTTTAACACAACACAAAGTTGAGGATCATCACACTTAAAAAAAATAAAACAAAAACCCAGTCTCTTTCAGCTCAGTTAGTGACTTTCTAATATGAACACTGGAAAGCAAAAGGTTTAGATATTTGAGACCCAGCAGATCTTTTCAGAGCTGTGAGAAACCCAATGCAACTCTTTGGGAACTGATGTTTGCACCAAAGGATGCTCTCAGGACCCTTCAGAGGGCTCGAAACACAGAGCTGCTCCTGCACCCAGGCAGCACAGCCATGCTCATGGTTCCATTTGATTCCCATGCACGGTTCCAGAAAAAGACAGTGTATCAGCCTGTGCTCTTTGGCTCCGGGCTGGCTGGTGGGAGGAAAAGCAAACAGCTCTTCTCCTTAGAACAACATCTGCATGTTGCTGTTTGAAACAAATAAGCCTGTTGCTAAAAAGGCCTGGAATGATGTCATGCCAGGCATCGCTTCAGGCAACGCCTCAGGGCTTGGGCAGATTTGAAACCAACTCAAAAGTTGTGGAGGAAAAAAAACACACCAAAAATTAAAAAAAAAATAAAAATTTAAAAACACCTAAGAAACCAACTCAAATCATTTTCAAGGTTTGGCAGCAGCACCCAGAAGGCTGAGGCTGGGAGATTTCACAGCACTAAAGAGAAATTTTCCTCCCATCAATTAGCCTGAAATTATTGCAGGTGAATTCACAGGATTTGTAGGCCAAGGACTAAGGGAGTGCGAGGCCACACTGCTGAAAGGACTTCTGAGGGAGGGCTCGGAGAGTCCTGCTGGGAGCTGCATCTCGCTTCCCTGATTGCATTCAGCAGCCTTGCCTGCCAGGTGGGATGTACAGAAGGAACTGGGGCTCCCGGGCAGCCCCGTGGCCCTCGGGATCAGCACTGGCTCAGTGCCACCCACAGCCAAGAAGAAATTCCTTGGCTCAAAGACAAAGCTGACAAGCTTTCCTGGGATGCTGTCTCGCCTGCCTGGGAACGAGATCAGCAGTGCAAAGGGCCTGCATAGCTCCAGGGATGACTGGGGTGCAGACAGCAGCCCAGCAGTTGTGGAGAAGTCCAGAAGATCCTGTTTAGCATTCCAAGAGGTGACAGGAGCATGGGAAAACCTCCCCTACGGACAAATCCTACTACTGAGGCACTCCCTGACCACGCCAGCTGGGAGATGTGGATGCAGCAGGTGTTTAGAGAAAGCCGAAGCACAAAGTTTAGCCCATCTGTGATTTTAGTCCAATCCTGATGCAAGTTGCAAAGCTTGGTTGCAGCAAGGATTTCCACCGAGGCTTTGCTCACAGCCAGGAAAGGGACAACATGCTGTTTTAGGATCCCTAAATATTGCCCCACTGGGAGGGCAGTGAACAGGGCACATCCTGCAAGCTGGACGTGTATCCCCTGTGCTGCAAAGTCTCTTCAGGAAGAAGGTTGTGCCACTGGTGAACAAGTGGAAATTCGAGCTTGGTTACCCCATCACCACCTGACAGGGGATTTTTGGAGGAGCTGATGTGCACAGAACTCACGGGGAGCAGACACTACCCTGCAGTGACTCCCCTGTCACTCCCCAAGACAACTCAGCTCCACACCACAAACAGCTGCTCCCTGCACAGACACACAGGATGGTGCTGCCCACCAGCAGGCTTGTGTTCCCATTTTTTTGCGTTTTAGTTTCCACTTCTGAATCTTAATCATACAGCAACTTTTTGCCCACATGCCCCCTGCAGAAGCATATGAGGATCAGAAACACGATGGGGACTTTTTTTGATGCCACCAGCTTCAAGGGAGGGGTGTGTGCATGGAGTTTCACCTCCCCAAATTTACAGCACGAAAGGGAACCAGAACCCAAAGAATAATGCTCAATTTAGGATTACAGCCTGGTCTTAAAAATCACTTTCATGAAGTGGCCACTCCCACAAGGGGTAAAGCAGCTGCTCATCAGCCAACAACCATCTGTTTAACACTGGGGAGGAGAGTTAATTGCAGCAACCAAAGGACAACATAGCTGCCAGATTTGCACCTCAAGTCAAGGCTTGAACAAAAAAAAAAAAACCACCAGAAAAAACCAACCCAACAAAAAAAACAACAAAAAAAAAACCCCAGAGAAGTTCAGTAGAACAAATACGCACGATTTTGTGTCAAGCACATCCTGACAAGATTTGGGCTGATACAGAAAAGTGAAAGTGAGCTAATGAATACATCCCAGCAGCGGAGAGAACAGCCTGGGTCTGCAGCATCCACAATCAGCTCATGCTAAAAGGCCCTGGCAATGTCATCAGTAACAACAGAGTGCACAGAAGGACATAGGCACCTACTCAGACTCTCTTAGAGTGCTCTTAGTAGTCTGAAAGTGGACATTGCCTCTGGATTACCTTCAGACAGGCAGCATTAGAGGGGCAAACTGACCTGACTTTGATTCCACTTTAAATCTGGGACCAGAACAAAGCCATTGGAAGGATCTGGATTTTCATGGACGATTCGATCAGCCTCAGCTTTCTTCTCCAGGATATTATACACCCACTGAAAGAGAAATATGTGATTTATAAATCAGCAGAGAATTAAAGAAACAACATCTCAGGTGCATTTAGCCCAAGCTCATGGATTATTGCACATTCTCTGCATAAAGCATATAAAAAACCCCAATTTTATTTTAAGATGACCAAGTAATTTGTAATTAATTAGGCATAAAACACTTCAACTAACAAACTCCAGAATCTTATGAGCACTTAAGTAAAAAACAGTGGAACCCAGCTCCTGTGGGGCTCAGCACACACCTCTTGCAGCACCATTGGGCTGTTTACACCTTTTTTATCCCCCAAGCCACAGCAGAATCTTTACAACCAGGTCTGGGAAGGGAACTCAGCTGATTTTGTTCCCTATTCAAAGAGGAAGGAGCAGAGCTGGATGTAGCTCTGGCTGCTGGCAGCTCACTGCAGGGATATGAAAGGCCTGTGTTTTTCTGGGCAATGCATGTCTCTTGGCTCCCTGGCTGATTAGAAAACAGCTCACCACTCTTCTTCTTCCATACTTATGGTTCCAGCCTCCAGCCTGCCTGTAATCCCTGCTCTGGTTATCCCCCTGCGCTCCTCCTGCAAGGCAAAGCACCATTCAGAGAAGAGTTATGGAAATGGAAGACACCAGGGACAAGTGACAGAGTAAGACCAGAGAAAAGCATCTTTGCTCTCCCTGGCTCCCAGCCTCAGCTGCAGCATCCTGCTTTACACCTCCAAAATGCTCGTAATGCTCTAGCTTAAGCCTAGCTTAAGTACTGGACTGGCAAGGGAGTCCTCAGCCAGGTCCCTGGAAGGTAACACAAGGCAGCAGGAAATTGCTAAAGCTTGGAAGCTGAAAATATTTGGAAACATCATTTTCCCCACCAAATATAGGTCTGAAACACTCTGGCTGCCCCAGGTGGGTAGGGAAGGTACAGACAGTCTCACATATATACTGAATCACCTGGGCCAGTAGCACTGTGCACACCACTCACTTTTGGGGAAATCCATCATGAGTTTAATTAATCAGCACTTAGGATCATGTGAACTGATCTGAATACATCTGGAGGGAAAAAAATAACTTCCTTTCCCTTGACCTGGGTTTTTTTGCTTAAATTGCTGATCTTTTGTTCTACACATCATCTTAGATTCTCCAAGTGATTCTGGAAAGCATGGCACAAACTCACTGCGCTCCGTAACCCTGGGAGGAAAGTTCAGTGGGAAACTCAGCAGAAAATGGATGTTTGCCTTTTTGTTGGGGTTTTTATGCCTGCTCTGATCACAAGTGCCAAGCTATCAGTGCCCTAAATAAGTTCACTGATGAGATGAGCTGAATTTTAAAGGCTGCCTTGTGACGGGCAGCTCCTTGGCTGAGTGCTCCTGCTGCTCCCAGCACAAGACCAGCAAGCAGAACACATGTCCAGGGACTGGCAACACAATAAAACCATTATCCTGAAAGCATCCACACTTTGTATCCTCCAGCAGGAAACACAGACGCCTCTGTAGTCCCCTGGTACTTCTGTCACCCTTCACATTTCCACTTCCACTCAGCAAAACCAGTTGGATAAGGACAAGGAACAGCATTATCAAATCCCAGAGGTCAAGGACTGACCGTGATTCCTCACCAGATGCTCCTGATTGTCACCAGGAATATGTTTCCACATACAGAAATCAGCTCACAAGCATTTGGGGGAAGAAGGAGAACTCAAGCAGTTCCTGAAAGCAGCTGCTACACCAGGAAACTTAAAAGGTTTGGGAGCAAAAGCACAGAGAAAATACTCCGTGCAGGCTGTGGCCTGGTGAAAACACACTCTTGCCTTTCTCCAGCTAATAAATGCTGCAGTTTAAAGCAGCAGGAAAGACTGGGGGGTGCATCCAAGGCTCCTGGTTAGTTTTGGGGAGTTATTTTTAATGGAGAGCCTCAGCAGCCCCAGGATTTGGCTTATTCCCCCTTCTGTAAAGGCTGGCATAAATCGGTCCCTACAGACTTGTATTCCTTTGGTCTCTAAAGGAGAAGGACAGGGAGAGGCAAAAAAAGGATAAAGCCAAAGAAAAAGCTGGGGCTGCCGAGGGCAAGTAGGACACTAAAGTAACAGTTTCACCACATGTAATATGGACTGAGGGCTTGAATGGTAGGAGCCATGGCAGGAGGAGGGAGTTGTGATGTAGGAATCCAAGCGTAATCTGTGCCTTTCCATTTCCACAACAACCCAGAGACTCCTAAAACACCCGGTGAACAGCACCAACACCCAGGAAACCACCCTTGGAAAGGAGAAAAAACTCCAGAGTTTCTCCAGAAACCTTGAGAAAGGCAACTTGGAGTACAGCTTCAAGGCAAATGTTTTTCTGGAGAGATGGAAAAGGATGACCCAGCCAACCAAATAAGAAGGGACAGCACAGTGGAGCTGACAACAAAACCAACAGGGGGATGGGCCAGAACACTCTCCACTCTCCAGCCTGGGCTTCCGAGGAGACTTCTGACAACACAGTGTTTTGAAGGAGAAGACCAAAGACATCCATGGCTGCAGGAGAGGGGGTGGTACCCGTACCTGGATGCTGAAGCTCTGGGACTGGATGAAGGGCAGGGTTATGTTCTTGTAATCCTCCCAGGTTTCGCGGATGAGGTGCACTTCCTGACGGAGGTATTTCTGGATGTGTTTCTCCGTGGCAGGGTACACCACTGTGGCTTTGATCTCTAGGAACAAACACGTTGACAGAGTTACCACCCACACTGCTTCCTTCAGTCCCCAATAAATCTGTTTTCCCTTCCAAATAATGCCACACTAAGACATTTTGAAGAGAGAGTGAGGGAGAACGGACATAGAAAGCAAACAAGTGCTTTAGCCTCCTGCACTGCTGCTGCTTTTCTGGAGGAAGAAAAAGCCAACAGCACAGCCAGGGCCTGTATTTCCAGTTCAGGTGGAGGAGTTTGCTGTCTAAGTTTTTCCACGCTCACTCCTTCATGCCTATTAGCAACATCAGGCAGAGCTGGGGCTCCCAGGGCAGTGTTTATGTGCAGTCAACAACCAGGACAGAAACACAACCCCAGGGACTAGGACACATCTTCCTTATACTTAAATCCAAAGCTCACAGGACGCACCCAACAACTTCCTCCAGCCACAAACCAGATGAACTCCAAGGAGCAGCTCCTTCCCAGAGCTCAGTCAGAGTGCTTGGCCTTGAGCCCCAAGTACAGGAGGCAAAGAGGTCAAGGGCACAGGGACAGATTCAGAGCAAACAATATGAGCTGACAGGTCAACACAACCCAGGATGAGCCAAGGGAAGAGGGCTGAGTGGGGCCCTGCCCACAAAAAGCCTTTCATCATTTATTCTGGCAAAAAGAAAACATTTTATGTTTGCCTCAAGATTAGAACTTTGCTGCGCAATTTCTGTGGCATTAAAGAGGATGCAAGTGCTTACCTTGTCAACCTGGCAGCTCTGATGGCAGCAGCAGTAAATCCTACCCACAGGGCTAAAAGCCTCGGAAAACATCCCTCTTTGGCCAAGACTGGATGTGCGATACAGAGGCTGCCACAACTCCAAGGTGCTTGAAGGGCACAGCAGTGTCCCTGCCTTCCCAGCTGACACAGAGCTGCTAGAAACAGTGCGGGAAGGAGAAAAGCCCCATGAGCCTGGGCAAACCCCAGCCAGACAACACTGAGGCGAGTGGTCAGGGCACTGTGAATGCTGCAGTCTGTGTCCAGGGTCTGCCACAGAAAACCATGGGCTACACACACACCAGGGCACCAAAACTGGACTTCGTGCCTTAAGTATGTATATAGGCTAGCTAGACACTAAATATAAACACCTATTTGTTCCCAGAGCCAGGATTTAGGATGGTTTGAGTCTTTTTTAGTTTTCTGCTTTCTGTTTTTTTAAGGTCAGCGCTGCACAATCTGAGAGACTCTGCCTTTTCATTCCATGCCAAACCCAGCTTAATGAAATCCACAGGAAAATGCTGGTAACATGAAATATGAAAATGCAAACCACAAGGGTAGTCTGGTCTGATTCCCACCATACACATGTTCAAACAAGGTTGTTTTCCAGGACTCAATTAGCACTTCTAGCAGGATGATGTAATACCAAAGAAAAAAGAGAAGGCTGTAGCTCTCCTCACTTAAAAAGATCAGCAAAGCACTGGGGAGAAAACAAAAAAGGCAAAAGATAAAATACCACAACCAGCCTCAGGCTGAAACTTTCACAACTTGATTTTATAGCCCCAAAATAGAGCAAGGACTGCAGCAGAAAACCCTCAGTGCTGGGTAGTGATAACCATGGTGCATGGGGGTGCAGGGCACCCATGATAGCTTCCCTGGCACCTCCCCAGTCTGGGGGTGGCTGCTCATGGTGGGGAGAGAATTCAGGGTGCTTTAAATGAGAGATCACAGAACTCCTTAATGTGCAGCTGCAGCTGAGCAGATGTTTGGAAGAGGAGGCAAGGGAGAGGCTGTGGTTCACTTATGATTATTTCCCTTCTAAAGGTCTCATCAACCCGAAAATGTCCCAGCGATGCTAATTAGCATCAATCACTGCAGCCAGAGAGGCTGCTTGATACCTGCTCAGAGCCTGACAGTCCTTAGGAGCCGCACACAGGATGCAAAGTCACAGCTGAGCCTGGGCTCGGCCGCAGGAAACATCCTCAGCGAGACCAGGCTCGCCCCGAAATCTTGCCAGCGCTGGCGTGCGGCCACGCTCCAGTTTCCAAGTCTGCTCCTGGCAGGCTCCATGTGCACTGGAGCAGCACGTAGGCCGTGGGGCACCCAAAACCTGCCCTGGCCTGGAAACGGGGGTAAGGAACTGCTGGACACGTGATGTGGGTTTCTAAGTTGGCTGAAGCATCAGGGATTGTCTCTGCTCACATCTGAGTCACATCAGCCAGCCTGTTCCTGAATGTCAGCCCGGGGCCACCATGGAGCATTCGTGGTTTATCCTGGAAGCCAGGACTGACCATCAATTAATTGAAGGTTATAAAAAGCCAGGAGGTTTAATTGAAGGAACCTGGATGGCAGAATAACTGCCATGGCAGAGAACAACTGACCAGGATGGTCACCCTGTGAGGGGCATTTGAGGGGAAATACCACAGTGCTGGGAAACTGCCCAGGAGGAGGCTCAGATTGACCAGACACACACTCCTCCCCTCTCCTGCAAAAAACAAGAGAGGAAAACACAACCCAAGACACAAGAAAAATCAAAACATCATTTGGGGAACTTAAGGGGAAAGAGGGCTGTAGGCAGCTGTTGTCAGGAGGAGAGGACAAAACATGAGCAGAGAGAGCTCATGCATGTAGGAAAGGGCATGCTGAGCTCACACTGCCTCATCCCCTTCCGTGCCACACTGTCCCCAGGCTCTGCCAAAATCCCTCTCCAGCTCAGCACATCAGTGAGGAGAGGCCTCACACTCTTCTCCCACCCCACTGCAGCATTAACACCTACTGCTGCCTGTTTTGCACAGATTTAACCCTGCCAGGGAGCCAGGAGAAGCACACAGGGCATGCTTTAGGGCAGGGGTGCTTTTTGCTCTCTATTTGGAGGAAGCTGAGCTTTGGGTTATAAGCTCCCTAAATCCACTTGACCATCAGGTGCAGGAAAGTGCCAAGGCCAGGGAACAACAGAAACGTCAACATTCGCGCTCTTGCAGGTTTTCTTTTCCTCTGCAAGCCTCATTCCTGCTGTATCCAGCTCTGGGCTGCCTTCCCATCGTTAGGTGGGAAGACAGCTCCTTGGATGCAGCCCTAACTAAATATATAATGCCCTAAGTAAATATTAATGTCCTAAGTCACTATATAACACGCAACCTCCCCCACTGCATTAACAGTTTATTCAGTTTAAGGATCACAACTGCACAGGGGTCACATGGGAACACAGGATTCCAGCCCAGCCCCAGCCAGGTATGCCCATGGCTTTGTCCCAGACAGCTGGGGCTCTCTTTAGGGAATGAATTAAAGCTCCAAAGGATAAAGCCTGCAAGAGCTCACAGTCTCCAAGGCCAGCACATGCCAGGGCAAGCCAAGGGAGCTGCCAGGGACTCAGCCAAGCCTGCCTGGCCCCTGGGCTCATCCCAGGAACACTCGGGGGGCTCACTGGACTTTAGCTGCAACAAGCACTGCAAAGAGGAAAGCTGCCGTTTACCACCTCTGCGAAACACAGAGCAAAGCACAGTGACACCTCCCACCCTCCTCCAAACCACCCCACACGCTCCCACAGCTTCAGGCTTGAGCTTTTTATTTAAGTGTAAATGCAAGAAGTTTTCTGGCTGGGCAAACCCCAGAGGCAGCCAAAGCAAGGAAACACAGGGAGAAGAACCAGCCTTCCCACTGCAGCACTTACAAGTTCCTCCAGCTCCTCACTGCCTGAAACCAGACTCCTTTTGGGACATGGATTGCTTCCTGCATGACTGAAAACTTTCCTTCCACACTCTCCCATTTTTCCCACAATTTCTCCACCCCATGCTGAAGCAATGGAGCCAGAGCTTCTCCCGTTGTGCTTGTTTTTAGATGTTTTCAATGAACTTCAGCCTGCAGCCAGGGAGCAAAGACTCCTTAAAGGAGCGGTAAGAGCCCTTAAATCGCATCAGCATGGCTTTGAAAAAGCAGTCCTGCAGCAGCCAGGCACGAAGAGGCTGCTTTTTGCCACAAACATCAAGCTCTCCTTGGCAAATGGGTGTGAGGAGTTGGATGTTATCAGGGAACGTGTAGATTGAACCATCTGCCTTTTGCAATCCAATCTTTGGCAGTAGGAAAATGTTTCCCTTTCTGTGAAATCAGCCCTTGATCTCACTGCAGGGGAAAGCCAAGGCTGGGGGCTCCTCTCACATCTAGGCATAAGCTGCCCCTTAAATCAAGGTAACATCCAGAAAGTGGCCTTAAAGTAAGTTGCACATACCTGCCTTTGGTAGCAGCACATTCACATCAGCTCTGACACATTACTCCTCACAAATTCACCAAGTTCCCTCTCATCACTCCAGCAGTTTGGGTAGCAGACTGACCATTATTGGCTTGTTTGCAAATATTATTTACCCTTTTAGCCTTGACACGTGCAGTAAAACCAATGAGCTGACCAAGACTCATCCGGTGCCGCCTTCACGGTGATGTGCTCCCAGACCTAAAAATCTCAGAGTGAAATTCATCTTCCCAGAGTGAAATGCCTCTTCTGCGGTCAGAAGGCAGTTACTTGCTCTAGTAACATGCTTTGGCCTCCGTTTCACTGTGTCACCAGGCAAACAAGCCATCGTCACACAGGGCCTGTGCTGGTTTGACTGCACAGAGGGAGCAGCCCCCAGCTCTCTTCAACGAGGAGGTGGGGAGAGGGTGATGCAAGTCTCCACTTCCAGCTGAAAGAAAGTCCAGCTGAATGAAGAGCCCCAGGGACCTGGGACCACAGAGGTACCATTGAGAAACACGCTCTGGAGGCAGCTCCTCGTGGCATCAGTATGAGTGACCCACAGTCACCACTTCCTGTGTCTCGAGGTTTCTCTTACTCAGAAAGCAAGAGGCTGAGCATGGTGGGGCTCAGCTGCACAGGGTGCTGTGAAATTCCCCAGGTGAATTTCTTTATCACACAACACCACAACCCAGAACTGTTCCATGAACTGCTTAACACCAAAGTCAGACCTTTTCTACAAAATATTTTACTCTCGTACCCAAGTGCAAACTTGCAAAGACCAGGAGATAAAACCCTGTAACTCTAACCCCATCACCAAGGAGCCAACAGACCCTGTGCAGGGGCTCCCTGGGTCTCCACATTATCACTCAACATCCCAGGTCAGTCAAACCCTGACTCAAGCTTTACAGGCAATTTTTCCTGTTTAGGTTTTTTAAGCTGCATTCCTCAAGTCAACTACGTCTTGGGCCGTGACTCAGCTCCAAAGGGCAATTTCCTTCCCCTCCTGACACACAGGGCTATTTCCCCAGTGCCAGCCCAGCTGCCCACCAGCAGCTCATGCAATGTGCCCACAGAACAGCTACTTACTGCTAATTGCTTCAAAAGAAGCCTCCCCGCTCTCCATTCCAACTCGGGGAGCTTGGACAGCAGCTCCGGGGTCTACAGCCCCCTCCTGATCTCCTGCTTGGGGCTGCTCAGCATTCAGAGCAAGTAGAGGGGTGCCAAGGAGAGGGGTGGTAAGCAAAGATGCACTACTGGATAGTATTTCAGCAAAAATTTACCTTTTAGAGACAGATTTTAAAGTCATTAAAAAGATAAAGCTCGGCAGAAGAAAGCCAGAGGCTTCTTCACCATTCAAACATGGAAGAGGAGTTTCACACCTGACATAAGACTTAAATAAAATAAGGAATTCTGTTACCAGAGTAATGGGGAGTTACACAGCACTACAGCGAAGTGCTACAAGGAAGGCAAAGGCCGGCACGGCTGAGCTGGAGACAGCCCAGGGGATTTCAGTCTTGCAATGCCACCTCGTGGGAATCACTGCAACTCCTGCTGGGCTGCAATATAGCAGGCACCCAGGCTGGAGCTTTCCCAGCTAAGGAAGAGGAGCTTTCACATCTTCCAACAACACCCATGGGTGTTACAGAGTTGTCCTCGGACTGAAACTCACTGTAACAACAAAACCTTTAATTTTGAGTCCTTCACAGGAGAAAAGGAGTTTTGCACAACTCAGGCTAACAAATCCAGACAGTGCTTCCTCCTACACCGTGGGAACAGAGCTAAAACAACAGCAATCAACCTGAAAATTTAACTTGGGACTGCAACATCTTACTTAAGGCACTCAGAATATTAAAACTGTTTGGCTGCTGTTGTGTTTACAGAAGCGCTGACATGGAATTTATCATTGCACTTCCAGAAGTTAAACACATATACCAGCATTCATGTGGAATTAATTGTGGAAAGTGATTGTGCTCCACTCAGATTCTACAGAGCTGCCTCCAGCTCTGGGGTCCTCAGCACAGGAAGAAGACGGAACCACTAGAGTAAGTCCAGAGGAGGCCATGAAGATGCCCTGAGGATTGGAGCAGCTCTCTTTCTCTCCAGAGAAAGGCTGGGAGAGCCAGGGTTGTTAAGCCTGGAGAGGAGAAGCCTCCAGGGAGAACTTAGAGCCCCTTCCAGTGCCTAAAGGAGCTCCAAGGGAGCTGGAGAGGGACTTTGCACAAGGGTCTGGAACAACAGGATAAGGGAGAATGGCTTCCCATTGCCACAGGGCAGGGACAGATGGGATATTGGACAGGAATTCTTCCCTGTGAGGGTGGTGAGGCCCTGGCACAGGTTGCCTGGAGCAGCTGTGGCTGCCCCATCCCTGGAAGTGTTCAAGGCCAGACTGGACAGGGCCTGGAGCAACCTGAGATAGTGGAAGGTGTCCCTGCCCATGGCAGGGGGCTGGAAGCAGCAAGTTTTAAGATCCCATCCAATGCAAACCTGTCTGGGATTCCATGATTAAACTGAAATGTCCAAAGACCAGCCCTGCTTTCCAGTGGCAGCTGGAGAGCACCACCACTGCAGGACACCTTTCCACTGGACCAGAGTCCCCTCTGCAGGGCAAGAGCCTTCCATTGCAGCTCCCCAACCTGCCCATCTGTCCTTGTCATACTTGGTTATTAACAGATTGATAGCACACAGATGTGTGGCATCAGCAGGGAGAGGGGGCCTGTCAACCCCATCACTCAACGTTAACAGCATTTAAATCCTCTCCTAAATATAAGCTGCCTGTTCTTACCAGACAAAAAAGCCCATGAGATGCCTCCCTGGGGAGAAGCAGCTGCATGTGCCCCGCAGACTGTTTTCAAGAGAAACATTCTGAGAGGAGACAACTCTTACTCATTCAAGAGCACTGAGAGCACTGACAAACATCCACAGACAGCCCTCACACCCCTGAGCCCTTCTGCACCTTCACATCAAGGTAATCAAGCGATGGCCATTCAGTGGCTCATCAGCTGAGCCACATGTCCTTGACATGGGAAAAAGGGGATGAAACAGGGCACCATTCAAAGCCTCAGGATAAGGCATTGCCTTCAGTATGGCAACAACCCACTGACCTCCCCACCTGGGCCAGGTGTGCTGCTGTCACCAAACCACAACCAGGGTGGCACAGCCAGGTCCAGCAGTGGCACTCACCCATCTCACTTCATCCTGCCCTCCAAAGTGGGCAGGAACCATATCCCAGAATCCCAACTGCCCTCCCAGGATCTCTGAGTGGGGCTGAGGGCACTCACCACTCAGCTCTGGGGGAGGGCTCAGGTAGAATGTGCAGTAAATATCATTTTGCATCTGCAGCTCCGCATTCATGGGCTTCTTCAGCAGATCTGGGATCTTCTCCTCCTGGAAAGGAGTCTTTTCCAGGATGACTACAGCATCTGTGCCCTCTCCAGAGAGGCCAATCCTCTGGAATAAGAATGGATAAAGTCATCAGCAAAGATCCAGCACTAGGCAGCAAGTGATCAGGGATCACAGCAGACACCTCACAGCCCCCCAGTCCTCATGCCCAAACCCCCTCATAGGCCAGTCATCCATCCAAAAATAAACAGCACATTTGCCTGGAAGGACAGCAGGAATTTGCTCCCCACCAGAGAACACAGGTGGTTGTTGGGGGAGCAGGGGTTGTGGGCAATGACTCAACCCATCTGCACCTCCCCAGATGCTCCCAGGTTTCCTGCTGACCCATAGCACCAATTTCATCACTGACGCTTCACAGGAAGAGGGAAGTGGCAGGCGTAGGGATTTGCATCATGGTCAGGGAGCAAGTTCTGGGGCAGGGGGCACTTACTGCTGCCCTGCTCCAAGGAACCACAGCCCTGATCCCGTGGCCCCAGCGTGCTGATTTTTGGAGGTGCTGAGCGTGGAACATTCCCCAAAATCACTCCTGTCTGTACAGGAGTCAGGTGAGGCTTCACCACACCACCTGGGGAGAGTAACGGGGCTCACTTGGGGCTCCCAACCCCATCACGCTCACAGGGCAGAGCAAGCCTGTGCCCAGTTCAGTTACCCCAGCACCACACTGCCCCAAGACCAAAGCAACAGCCTGGAACGTCCCTATCCTCATCTCCTGCTCGGATGCACGTCTTCAGGAAACGGGAGCCGAGACAGCTGCATAGTTCCCACGCCATGGCCAGACCCTCTGGCCATAAAACCTTAGGAGTTATTACAAATTTTCCTATAATGGGTGTACTGTTCACAGTCCCAGGGTCGGCATACTGCATGCAATCCAGTGCCACTTGACCTACCAAGCACGAACAACCTATTGTTGCTGGTTTTGTAACCTATTGTTGCTTTTAGCTTGAACCCAAAAGTACGAAATTACGCGAACAAGAAAGAGGGCTGCAGTAAGGTCCCCAGCCGCCCCCTTGCCCCCAGGTTAGCCTGATTTGAGCAGCGCCAGGCTGGAAAAAGCGAGCCAGAGCTAGGCTACGACGCTGTGACCGGAGGGGCGATCAGAGGGCTCACGGCACGTGGTGCCGGGAGGCGTGGCCTGCCCGGAGCGCGCCGCGGGGGCGGGGCCGAGCCCTCAGCGGGGAAAATGGCGGCGGGCGGGCCCCCCCACTCCCTCGTACCTCCGCGTGCAGGAACACGATTTTGTCCCGCGCCGACTCCCGCAGGACGCGCCGCACCCGCAGGTCCGACAGCGGGAAGGCGGCAGCGACCCCGCCCTCAGCGGCGGGCCCGCCATTTTTCTCCTCCTCCTCCCGCTTCCTCTTCGGCTGCGGGCCCTCCGCCATGGCTCGCGCGTGCGCGGCGCCTCGCGGACCGTCTTAGAACCACGCCCCCCGGCGGCTCGGAGGTCGCGTGTCCCCGCGGCTCCTTCTCCCACACACCCCCGGAATAGTGACTGAGACAAAAATAAGGAAAACCACCACCATTTAAAACTTCTGCATTCTCTTTTCATAGTCGCAACGATCCCGTTTAAAGTCGCTGCCTGCCTCATCTTGTCCTGCCCACAGCCCAGCAGGCACCTTGTCAGCTTAGTGGGGGTCCCAGAGCCCACCAGGAACTCCAGCACGGGAAGGAGTTCTGGTGACCCTGAGAGCCACTCGATGTCAGAGCTTAGTGTTTGTGTGATGGATGTCCCTGTCCCTGCCGAGGAGGTTTTGGCCACCGGGATGGAGGTCACACCACTGGGATGTGGTGCGTTCCGGTCCGCTGTCCCTCCATGTCCATGGAAGTGGGGAACTCGCCATCCTTGGCTCCCACATCTGGCCAGAGCAGCTCAGGTTGGACCCCAAGGTTCACTGGGACATGGCTACACCCAGATCCAAAGATGACAGCTCCATGATGCCCATGGGGATGCATCCGCCTGCTCGCAGCACTACTCCATCCTCTTTGTGGAGCTCTGGCACAGTTCCTGGAGGTCTGCACACACAGCAGATGAGCTCCATTAGCAACCAATTAATCTAAAAATCAACGGTTTAAATAAATTTATGGAATCTGGTCTCTTCCCATGGTCCTTATCCCAATAGAGAGACATTTCATCAGCATCCCACAGGATACTCACAGCGCATGACAGTGTCCCTGATCTGCCTGAAGCTTTTCTCCTTCAGCGCCATGTAGATGTAGTAGATGTTTCGCAGCTCCCTGGGATAATCCTTGCGATCCACGTCCTTCAGCACTGGGATAGTGCGTCCGTTAGCCATCGGAGCCTCAGCCAGGGCCTGGTGCATCTGGTATTTGCACCAGGGGTCCTGCAGGAAGCTGGGGGTGATGAGCATGACCCAGCAGTGGCTGTTCTGCACAGCGTCGCACAGCTCTGTCACCACTGCACCTCCCGCCACCGCATCCCGCAGCTGGAGGAAGCATCGGAAGCTCTCAGGTTGGCCCTCCAGGTAGGACACCAGCTCCTCCACCAGCTCCATGTCCCCCTCACTGTGGCAGATGCAGACGTCGTAGCTCTTGTCCCACCGGGGGCTGTCCACGGCACTGATGTCTGGTGCTGACACAGGTGACAGGGAGATGGAGCTGGTGGCCAAGCTCGTGCCAGGAGAAGAGCTGGAGCTCTTCGCAGAGGATGAGGAGGAAGGTGAGGATGAAGCAGAGTGGCTGGACTTGATGCTGCTTTCCACTGAGCTAGGCTTGGGCTTGTGCAGGAGCCGCCTAAACCAACCTGCAGAGTGAGGTCACAGTGAGGTTCCGGGGGCGCAGCGTCCCCTGGGCTTCCCAAGCACAGCATCATTTGATCAGCAGGATGCCTGCAGATGGAAAGGGGTGGGTGCGATCTCACCTTGACCCCCCAAACCATCCTGGTCCCTAAAATCTGAGCTGCCGCAAACACCTGAATGCTGTGGCACCACGAGGAGCAGCTGATGGGCACCCTTGTGTTCCGTCAGGGAGGGGATGCTGTGAGGGAGGGGATAGGGCCAGAGGGTTTATTCCCAGACTCACCAGCCATAGCGGGCAGCACACTGCTCAGCTGCCAATTGCCAGCAGGACACCTCTCCTGAGAGCAGAAAAGAAGACTAAAAAAAAACTGTGAGCAAGCACCACTCCACAGCAGGTCTCAGCCCCAGGAGCTCAGGTCTGTTCCAGGGACCTGCAGCTCTGGGGTGCTCTCTTACAGCCCCAAAATCACCCACAGGAGGGTTTTTCCCAAAATTTGCTGGGAAGGAACATTTACCTGTTACTGGCTCTCTCCACTGGAGATACACACCTGCAGCGAGCAAGGCTGAGAGATAATGGGGAGGAGAGACCCTCATTCCCATCAGTGGGGAAAGGATCCTGTGGAAGGGAGAAGTGGGAATCAGCTGCGATCACCAGGGATGGATGCTGGTAAACCAAAGGCAGTGTGGGTGATGCCCAGAGCTGTGCATCCTTGTTGCTGCCTGCCCTGGTATTCCTGCAAGCTCACACCATCCCATGCCTGGGCATTGTGCTCCCAGCATGGTTTAGGGACTGCAGACACTCCTTGTGGACACCCAAGAGCAGCAATACGGGAAACAGCTACTGTTTTCCACTGCTGGCATCACCCCTTCCGAAATGAAACACCCCAAGTTACGCTGAAGCCTTTCCTCTACTCCAAAAAATGCCACCGGACTGCAGGAAATGCCCGCAAAACCCCGGCACGCCCACGGAAACCACAGTGCCCAAGTGTCACCATTTAGTGACAGCAAAAAGCTCAAGCGTGACTGGAACAATGAGCATGGACAGTGAACGGTACGGGGGAAGTCTGGGGGATGCTTACCTGGAATGCAGGAGTCCAGCAATGGAACAGGGAAGGAGATGCATCAGCCCCTGGGTTTGGGAAAGAAAGATCTTCTGGGATTACCCAGGTGGGAAAAGACAGGTAGAATGCAGCATGTTCACTCTGGAGTCTAATGGGATCTGCAGTGAATGGCAAGGCTGATCCATCCTTACAGCTTCCACATCTGCAAGCAGTTCCCAGTGAAGCTGTCCTGGGGTGGAAATGAGATGGGGTACCCACTTGCTTCCCCAGGGCCAGAGTGGAGGAGCTCCCCGAAAACCCAGGTGCCCCCAGCTGCCAGCAGCTCCAGCCTCTGCCAGGGCATATGAAAGCACAGGCAGGGAAATGGGCCAGGACTGCAGGGACGGGAAGCCAAGCCCTCCCAAGGGCCTCCCTCCCACATCCGCCACATGCCATCACTGCCTGGGTGTCACAGTGCCCAGCCCTCACCAGCACCCAGATCTGTTTCCCTCCCCAGTTTCCTAGCTAAATACAGACAGGTCCATGTCTGCCACTCACACTTACTTTATGAGTTAAATTTACCAGACAAGTCATTTTTTCACCCCAAAAATGTTTCTCCTTTCCCAGGTCACGTTCCCCTGGTGCTGCTGGTGGTGGCTGATGACTGACACTGCCTTCATCTCCTCATCATCCTCGACTGCTCCAATGTCTGGCAGTTGCTCCTCAAGGCCCTGTGAGAGACAGGCTCCAGGTGAGTCCTGGTTCCATCCCCTAGGAATTTGGGGAGATCTCCAGAGCCCACATGGCCACCCAGCCCCTGCCACCACCCTGCCTGCCTTTCTCTTCACCAAGCACAGGACACCAGCTGGCCCCTTGCTGGCTAAATTCCAAAGGAAAAAGCCAAAGGCCGAGTGGTACTGAGCCGCACACAGACCCACAGGCTACCACAGCCCATTGTGACCCACTTTGCATTAGTCCCTGCCCGAGCACTGCTGCCACCACCCCAAAAATCAACTGCCCGCCCAAGGACAGGACCCGTAGGAGGGCGAGTCCCCTGCCTGTGTGAGTCACCCCACCTGGAAACCCCAGAGGGGGAACCTGAGCAAGGGTGAACCCACAAACTCGGGTCCCCAAGAGGCAGCAGCCCCTGGATCGACCTCCACCCTGCCTCAGCAATAATATAACCATTATTAAAGGAGTAATTAAGCAGGTACAGCTTAATTCACAGCGTGCCTTGCCCCACCAGCAGCTGCACCACGCTGGGATCCCTGCAGCGGGAGTCCTGCTCATCACCAGGAGCCTGTGGTTTACAGGATTGCCTGTGAAATTAAGAAACGGTGAGGACAGGGTGCTGCAAGGCAGGGTCAAACAAAGGTGTTCGGGAAAGAAAATAAGGCTAATTTTGTCCCTAAATACACCCACCATTAATATGTTTCATTTACAGTGCCACTACAAAACGATACACAGCTACCCAGAAAACACAGAATAAGTTTTCTCCTGGAAAGCTCTAAGTACACCCAAATTCCGCCACACAGATGCTTGAAGACATCATAGGGGCCGTCCAGGCACCGCTTGTACCTCACAGGGCTGGAGACGCAGTCGCACAGACACGAACCCAGGCAGCGGCAGCTAGCGGAAGAGCAGCCCCTGAGGGGTAGGGGAGCACGGGGACACGGCCAGGCCCAGAGAAGCGCAGGCAGCCGAACGCACCCAGCACTGCCACCCAGCCTGGCACTGCACTGCGCTGCCCATGCGCCCGAGCCCTTTAGAGCTCGCGTGGCCTCGCGACACCATCGCTGAGGTCCCACGTCTGGCCCCGCCTCTTCCGCTCCGAGCCCCAGCAGGGCGGGGCCGAGGGGGCGGGGCTGCCGTCACGCGGGGCGGGGCGTAGCCGGGCGCGAGGCGGCTGCGCGCGGCGCGGCGGCGTCTCCTCAACGGGGCCGCGCGCGCGGCGCGAGGTGCGTGCGCGGGGGAGGCGGGCGGGCAGGGCGCGGTTGCCATGGAGACAGCGGGGGGGAAGCCGTTGCAACCGTCATAACGTACGGGGGTTCTCTGGCCGCCGCCGTGAGGGGACGGAGCGTTCTGCGGGGAGCGGAGGAGACCGGCGGGGCCGGGGGTGAGGCGGCGGGGCCGGGGGTGAGGCGGCGGGGCCGGGAAACCTCTGACAGCGGCGGGCGGCCTGGCTGTGACTCCCCCCGCCGCGCTGTCGCCCTCTATAAAAGCTCGTTTTTATGGATGTGTCCCCCTGGGAAGGAGCCTCGGTGTCCTCTCCGCCTGCTGAATCCCCGTGTTGTTGCTTTTCCCGCAGGTTTAGCGAGGAGGGGGCACAACGGAGAGGACAGGTAAGGGCTCGGGCAACCCTGAAGGTGTGACCCCCATCCCTGGTTCTCTGTCCAGGGTCAATCCTGGAACGCCAGCGTGCTTCCGTGGGAGCCTGTGGGACACAGAGCTCAGCCAGGCTTTGCTGTGTCACTCCCTCTCCTTGCTCGTGGAGCCACTGGGAAGCACGTGGAGAATCACAGCGTTGAATAAAAACCTCTGGTGTGTTTTAACTCACATCAAAGGAGGTTGAATCTTGTGTTTTTGTGCTGTGGACAGAGGCAGGGCTTGTCCTCAGTCCCATTGTCCGTGTAGCCTGTGCGTTTCTAGGATGGCTTTGATCCAGCTCCAATTGCTGCTCCCACGTGGAGGGACAGGCTTGGGAATTGGCCAGGGACAACTCAGCTTGTAGCTGAACCATAGTGGCTTTTAAACTGTCTTGTCCCAACATCTTAAAGCCGCTGGATTGAAAAAGAAGCTAGGAATTACACCCATGCTGGTGGCAGTTCTCAGCACTCAAAGAAGCTAAAAATAATGGATGAGTAGTAGGTTTGTACTTGTTTCTTTGTGGAATTTGTGGGGGCTGTTCTGGAGGAGCCCATCTCCCAGCATGGAGCTGGATGACTTGGCTTTGATTTTAAACATCCAGGTGTAGCTTTGGTTGTGTGTTGGGTGCTCAGCATGGAGATGGTGTCAGCAGCGACTTCTCCATGAGATGGTGGAGAATATGTTCCATTAATTTCCCATTTTGGTTCTGCAGGTTGGGCTCTGGTGTTGACTGTGTGGTCTGGTCATGTTTTGCAGAGCTACTGCGAGGTTTCTGTAAATACACATGCTGTGTGAACCTCGGCCTTCGTTTGACACACTTGGTGTTCAGGTGTTTGCTTTTACCTGGGATACACCTTCATATTTCCAACATTTCTGCAGCTGGTGTGTCTGTCACACGGGGACTTGCTGTGGTTGGGTTTATCCAGTGTTGGTGACTTGGGCACCGTTTAAAGCTGAAGTGTGAAAAGCTTTAGGATAAATTAAGGGATTTCTGTGGTGTGGAGGGAGGAGAACGCAGCAAACCCACACAGGGACTCTCTTAGTATCGTTTATAAAGGTAATGGGGACAAGGCTGGAACAAGGGAACAGGGCAGCCGAGCCAGGAATCCATGGAGTGTTGTGTTTACAGTCTTCAACTCCCTGTAGTCTAAATAGCTGGAAGCTTCCCAATGTCTGGAGAAGGCTGGAGAGACACTTCTTACCTTGTAAGTGCCTATGGCTCCCTCTCCCCCATGGCACCTGTGTTCCCAGGGGGAGCCTGCAGTACCTGGTGTGTTTCTTCCCCATGGCAATGTCATGCTCTGAGGTAATTCCATTTCATTTTGGCTACCTCAGCTGTGCCAGCGCAATCCATCCCCCTGGGGAACAGAGCTTCTGCCCAGGACTAAAAACTGGAGGTTTCTATTTCTTGGCTGAATCCCCATGAATTCTTTTTAAGACCAATAAAAACTTTTTTTTTTTAAACTAGGCTGTATTTATAATGGGGTTTTTGTTCCTTTATGCCTCTCTGCACTACATAATAGGCATGAAGGTTGAAGGTCATTGTATCAGACAACCTCACTAGGTGATTATAATTCTAAAAGGTGTTTTTTCCTAAGTTTAAAATTACTTTTGAAATGTCCTTAGTGCTTTAGAGGCACTTAAAATTGATTTGATGGCTCCATTCCTGCTGTTAATAGCATGGGAATGCACAGGGTGAGTGAGATGGGAGCGATGCTGAGGCAGGTGGAAGCAAACAGGGGAAGGCCTAGGTGGGAGTTTACAAACAGCCTCAATATTTGAGGCTCAGCTCCCGAATATAATATAAACTTAAATTATAGCCAGTTTAGAAAGTGAGGATTTACCTTTGGCTGTAGCTGTGCTGCTGTGGAGGGGCCAAGGGCAGACCCGGCACCAGCAGGAGCTCAGACTTCCCTCTGAAACATTCCAGTTATCCATTGTTAGTCCCTGGCTGGTCTGAAGTGTCTTTGCACCATTAAATAAAATCTGACTGACTTTGTGGAAGCAGCCTGTCCTTCCAGAAAAATCAGCTTATCCAAAAGGAGAGATAGGACCCTCCTGGAAAGGAAAAATAAGGGCTTTTCTCCCCTTTATTCTTACTGTGCTTGGCTGCATTCACTCAGCAGGGCTTTGATGGTACCGCCCGTCTGATCCTGTGTCCAGCACATCCTCCTATCTTCCTGAGAGTCATCACTTTGATGTTTTTTTTTGAGGTTTAACCCCCCCAAAATAGTTCACCATGAGGCCTGAGCGGTTGCAGGCCTTCAGGAGTGATGAAGCTGCAGAGGTTCATTGTCAGAACAGTGCTGAAGTGCTCCTGTGCTCAGTGTGGGGTGGAAAAACACAGGGTACAATGTTCATGAGGGTGTGTGATGGAGGAGCCCTGCCTGGCATGCACAGAGGGAGAAAACCGGAAGTGCTAAAGGCTATTGACACTTGTATCCAAAATCTGGTCCCTACAGTAAGACCCAGTAAGATAAAGAAGTGATGATTTGAAGTGATGAGCAGCATGTATTAAGTGATCTTTCAGGAGGCAGGTGGTGAAAACCAGCTCTCTGAGGTGTTTTACTGTTGTTACAATGATTTATTACTGAGCAGCCTGGTGTGGTGGAAAGTGCCCCTGCCCATGGCAGGGGGGTGGACCGACACGAACTTTAAGGTCCTGTCCAGCCCAAACCATTCCATGATTCCATTGTATAAGGTTTTCTGAAGGGGTCAGAAGGAAAAGGCTGCATACACGGTGTATCTGAGCATCTGCCAGTGTTGCTTTGCCCTGTTCTCATCATCCAGTATTGAAAGTTGCTGGTTTCCTAGAATATTGGCTGTTTTCTCATGTGAACCATACACACACTTGCAGCACAGCTGAGGTGTCCTACCTAGAAAGACCTGCCCCGTGTCACTTGCTTTGCTGCCAGGGAGCAATTGCAGCATCTCATCTTTAGGACAAGCCCACAGATCTCCCTGAGATGGCAAAACCTGCAAAAACTCTGATTTTGGGTCAGGAGCTCTTCCCCAGCATTTCCTCTGGCCAAAAGCCCTGTGTCTAACAGAGTTTTTGCTGGACTCTTCATCACAATTGGCAGGAGAAAAGCAGAGGAGGGTGAACAGTTCTGTTCGTTTTCATTCCCTTTTCATAGACTTATTTGGGAGAAGCGGAGTGGGAGAGGACTGCGTGCTGGCAGGCCTTTTGTGTTTTATGTCACAGGCTGCTGAAAGAGTTCTCAGACTGCACTTCCTTTCCGTGGGCTTTAAGGTCATTTCCCAGTGCTTGCAGATGCATGGCGGGCTGGGAAACCCTTCTCTCATCACCAGGGAATGAAACGCTCTCCGTGGCTTTTTGGAGCCAACAAATATAGTTTTGTCTTCTCTTCCCTCCCACTGTTTCCCAAGCAGCAAGTTTGCCGACAGGCCTCGTCAGGAAGGAGGGAGTGCTCCTCCAGGATCCAGACTGTCTGGGAAAATGAACAGCTGCTGGCAAACTGTGTTTTGCTGGGGCAATCACACCTGGCTGTGCAAAACAGCCCAGGATTGTATGGTAAAGGAGGTTAAGGAAGTGGATGAGACTGAGGGGCAAAGTTCAGAGACAAAAACATGCAATTCTCAGCCCAGAGATGATAACAAACCTGGGATTTATCCACCTGTGCAAAGGTGGTTCTGCAAAACCCTGTTGTCCAGGTGGTGTTGTCCATGTGCACTGACTTTGCTTGTGGTCATTTGTCTACCATAGAAACTGGATGGCTTCTACAGGGAGCCCGGGCGAGGAAACGTTCTCAGAAGATGGAATGCCACCTGCAAAAAAGCCCAGGTAAATTTAATTATACTCCAGTGAATTTCTTCTAACAAGAGCCTTTGCCTTTGCCTTGCATTGTTCTTTAAGGACTGTGACCCTTGGTGACTGCGGCCGTTTCGCTTCCTGATCCAAGAACTGCGCACTGGCTTCTAGCCATGCCCTGGGCTTTCCTGCCGTTTGTGGAACAAAGGCCTTCACACCCAGAATGTACTTTTTGGGGGGTTTTAACCCTCAGCCAGGGTGTGGGGTTGCGGTCAAAGCTGTATTTTACTGTCCTGTCTGCTCGCAGCATCAGGTCAGACACGGTGGTTGTGCTTCTTTGCTTTAGTGGGATGGTGGTTTCCAGGAGGACAGGGAGTTACTCAAATTAGTATGACTGAGCTGCGTGTAAAGGCTAAATAATTCCACTCTGAGGCTCCCTGTGCTGAGAAGTGGTCTTACAGTTCTGTGAGCAAGGACCTGACTGGTGGATGATTCTGTCCATACAAGACTGGGACTGTGGCTGCTGTGGGCTCCAAAGTTCTTGTGAACAAGCAGCTAATTCATCTGGGGAGTTGTCTCCCACTAATTTGATTTATTTGCAAGTTCTGGAGGGCTGCAGGATAGTTCTGTGTGGTCTTGAGATTGATCAGTGACCCTGGAATGTGCAGAAAAGAGGCTGGGAGCTGATTTTTTCCTTGCTCAGGATATCAGGGCAGAAACAAGTGCATTTATCAGCAGGGAACAGAATACCTCTTTCAGAGATGTCACATAGGGCACTAAGACTTGGGTATTTGTTACTATTTTGGATTTCAGTACCTGGATTTGCAGTAGTGTTTTTATACTACCTCTAGCACGAACACTGATTTATTCCTCTCACGAGGCTTACTGTCCTCAAATTAAACCCTGTTCATCAGCACTGACAGTGAAGCCCTCCTCAAGGAAAGGGTTAATGAGTCTGTTTTCGTAGGCAGGAGCTGAGGGAAGGCACAGCTCCATCTGTGTGGTGTTGGTTTCCTCTCCCCTTCTCACTAAATATCACGTGTTTGCTGATAAAGCCATTCCTTCCAAACGAGCTGCTTCCCTGGGCTGCTGCTCCAATCTTCTGGGAAGCTGCAGCAGTCCCTGCTGCAGAAAGCAGCTGGAAACCAGGCAAGGCAAGGCGAGGAGCAGCACATCTGCTTAATAAATGATAAAGGTCACATTTAAAAGCACTGTGCAGGTGTAAAGCCAGGAAAATAGGGAAGAGGGGAGGAGGAGTAAGGAGAATACAGCCCTGCAGCCCTTTCATGTGACTCTGTTATCATCTGGGAGCTTCGAAAAGATTGGCCTAGAGCATCCTACTCACATTGCAGCCATCACAGGGAAGGGAGTGCTGGTACAGCTGAGGGGGCTCCTCAGCAAACTGGGGCTGGGCTCACTGCAGGGCAAAGCTAGGAGGAAGTCTTCCCTTGTTTTTCTCTCTGCTGGGATAAATGGAGCTGTTGTCTCCAGGCCCCTGTTCTGCACATAGTTTAAAGTAGGTCGTATTTCCGACCTGCATGGGATGCAACCTGCATTTTGTCTGGGGACATAGAGCCTGTGTGTGTCTCATTCTCTTGTGCTCACCACACCTTTCCCATGCCCTCCAGCCTTCCCGGTAACTTTTATTAATAGACTTCCCTTATTCCAGATTTTCAATCGATTAGCTTTGCTTCAGAAGCACCCCAGGGCATCACTGACTTCCTCAGTAACCATCCTGGTAACAGATTCAATTCCCAAAAATGTTGTAATTACATGCCTTGTATTGGGAGCTGTGCTACTGATCTGTGCAGCTGCCTGCTGTCTTTTAGGGATACCAAGCTGCTCCGCTCATCCTCCGTTTATCAGAGAGCCCCAATGGATATGCTGATTCAAAATTTAGGCATGGGGTAGCTCCCTCTCCCTCAATCTGGGTGTCCCACCACCCCAGACACCCTTCCACTCATGGTGGTACCAGCTGTGCTCCTTTCTCCTCTTGCAGGGAGCTGTTGCCAAGCCTCAAAATCAAGAAGCCTCGGGAGCTTGTTTTGGCGATTGCAACAGGAATTAGTGCCGCAGTTGCTCCCCAGGTCCCAGCGCTGAAGTCTTGGAAGGGGCTGATTCAGGCCCTCCTGGATGCTGCTATTGACTTCAATCTCCTGGAAGATGAAGAGAGCAAACGGTTTCAGAAGCGTCTTCATGAAGACAAGAACTTGGTTCATGTTGCCCACGACCTTATCCAGAAGCTGTCTCCGGTCAGTGCGCTTGTACCTGCCCTGAGCGTAGGATTTGGCTTCTGGAAATAACCGGATTTGGTTTTCCAGCAATGGTGCCCCCATCCCAACAATTCCTCTATGTACAAGGAACCAAAAGTGCAGTTGCTGTGCCAGGTTTCTGCTGTGGACACAGGTTTTGGGTATTTTGCCTGGACCAAGATGATTAGAGGGGTGGAGCACCTTCCTGTGAGGAAAGGCTGAGAGAATTGGGATTGTTGAGCCTGGAGAAGAAGGCTTCAGGGGTGACCTAATTGTGGCTTTCCAATACCTGAAGGGAGCTGACAAGAAAGCTGGAGAGAGACTGTAGACAAGGGCCAGGGGTGACAGAACAAGGGGAGAGAGCAGGGTTAGATGGGGTACTGGGGAGGAAATCTTCCCTGTGAGGGTACTGAGGCCCTGGCACAAGAGCAACTGTGGCTGCCCCTGGATCCCTGGAAGTGTTCAAGGCCAGGTTGGACAGGGCTTGGAACAGCCTGGGATAGTGGAAGGTGTCCCTGCCCATGGCAGGGGGTGGGATGGGATGGGCCCTTCCCAACCCAAACCATTCTACGATTCTGTGTTCCTATGACTATGCTGAGGGAGAGCACCCACCTTGGTGCAGCCAGAGCTCTTGTGTTTGCCGTGCAGGGACCCAGAGCTTTGCAGGGTCTTAGTGAAACGTGGGTAGTTTCTCATGGAGTCATTTGGCATGAGGTGTTAAGGGGCCGGGCTCTGACCTCAATCTGTCTCCCCTTCTCAGCGCACAAGCAACGTTCGCTCAACCTCTTTCAAGGACTGTTTATACAAGGTGTTTGATGACCTGGAATCCAAAATGGAAGATTCTGGGAAGCAGCTGCTTCAGTGTGTGCTTCACTTGGTGGAAAATGGGGCCCTTGTTTTAACCGCAAACTTCGATAACCTGCTGGAGCTGTATGCAGCACACCAGGGGAAGCACCTCGAGTCTCTTGACCTGACTGATGAAAAGAAGGTAAAAGATGATTATTTCTTTTGTCAGGAACTGTGGTGCTGCAGGGTGTGCCCTCATGCTGCCTGAGGGCATTGTACTGATCATAGTGGTTTAACTGGTGGCAGACAAGCTCCAGGCAGAGCCTCTGCCTGCTCAGGGCAGCAAGCAGAAGAATGAGGAGGAGAGCTCCTTTCTGGAACGCTGTGCTTGCTGGCTGCCATCCAGTGCTCAGGAGGAGGCCTTAAGCCTGGTATTCCTTTGATCTCTGTCCTTGAAACTTCTGGCTTGGCCTTGCTTCCACATAAGGCTCGGGTTGATGTTTCTAACCAATGTGAGAAACTCCATGTGAGATGCAAAGCTGAACTTTCTATTTTTATAACGTGCTGCAAAGTGCTTTCTGTGATGGGCATTTAGGGCTGCAGCCTTTGAGGTTCTTCTCGTGCCCCATGTCCTCTTCCTGCAGTGGCTGGAATGGCTCCTTCTGCTGCACTTCCAGAGCTGTAGCTATTCTCTTCATGCAAACATCTCTCCTCCTGCCCCAGTCAGGCTGTGAAACCCTGACCTCTTTGCACCTGCTGCCTCATCTCTCCATCACGGATTTCACTTGTGGGGAATATGTTATGCTTCTGTTTGCATGTTAAACACACCCGATGTGTGTATCCTGTGCAGTCCTTGGTCTCTTTTCATTCTCATTTCTGTGCTTCACGTTTCCTGCATGACCTCTTAATATACATGGCTGGAAGTACTTACAGTGTTACAAATAAGCATTCTAATTATTGCAAGCTTAAACGAGCCGAGGTCTGCAGGAGTAAACCGAGAGCCTCAGAAGCGGCTGTCTGAAATGGAGGTCAGCTGGTGAGCTCCTTTAGGGGCCACAAAATAAAACTTGGTAGGCTTGAGAAACATGCTGATGTAGGATTTGTAGTTCTTTCCCCTTTTTCTGGTCAATCTGGTGTATTGATTCAGTCTTCTCATCACATTCACCAATCAGCTGAAGTGTTGACCCAACAAGAACCACAGGCTGTGGCTGCAGGCCATGGTGTTGAGGCAGATGGACTCAGCTTGAGGAGAGAAGATGAGGAAGGAGCTGCTTCTTCGGAATACTTCAGCAAAATGTTCCATTTAGCAGTGCTGTGGTAGCCAATGCGACGCACTCACTGACATTGCTGTGGGTTTGTGTTGTGCAGGTGCTGGAGTGGGCACAAGAGAAGAGGAAGCTCAGTGTTCTGCACATCCACGGCGTCTACACCAACCCCAGCGGCATCGTCCTGCACCCGGCTGGTTACCAGAATGTGCTGCGCAACACCGAGGTCGTGGTGAGGCCACACTGGGGGCCTGGGCCTTGTGTAGCTGCAGCTCCCACTTGGGTCAACTGGGCACAGGCTCAGCTGAGTTTAGACGGAGCTTCACAGAGGGTGGGGGAGAATTAATTAGTTATGGGAAATAGGAGGGGTGAATTCCCTAGCCTGTTAACATACCAGAACACCTCCCACACTTGCTGAAGGATGGCATTGCTGCAGAGCCTCATCAGGGATAGGGCAGGTGCTGTCTCTTGTGAGGATGAAGCTCGCCTTGACCAAGAACATCTTTCCCTTTCTTAAAGCGAGAGATTCAGAAGCTGTATGAAAAGAAGTCCTTCCTCTTCTTGGGCTGTGGTTGGACAGTTGACACCACGTTTCAGGCCCTGTTTTTAGAGGCTGTCAAGCACAAGCCAGACATGGAGCACTTCATGCTGGTGCGGAAGGGAGATGTGCATGAGTTCAGGAGGCTCCGTGAGAACATGCTGGAGAAAGGGATCAAAGTGGTTGCCTATGGAGACGAATACTCCGAATTGCCCGAGTACTTTGAGCGGCTGACCAGCGAGATTGTCATGCGAGGCCACAGAGGTATGGAGTCAGGGGCTGGGGGACACTTGGCTGTCACCATGGAGAGCAGGCAGGGTCAGTAGCCCCTGTTCTTCATGCTATACAGATTCCTTAAGAGTTTTTTTTTTTTAAAAGCAAACGTGTCTCAAAGCGTAGCTGGATTTGAGGGTTACTTTCAGAAATCACTGTATGCTCTAACAGTTTAAACAGCTGTGCTGCTTCCCACGCCTGCAAACCTTTTCATGTGCAGTTGCAGCTGTTTGTTCCCTTTCCAGCGAAGGGGCATTTTAGTCTCACTGACCTTTGTGCTGCTCAGACTGAGCCAATGCTTTTACACAAGAGGTATAACTCATAAATCATAAAAACAAGGGAAAGTGGGTTCACTGGCCGGAGCCTAGCTGGCCCCCATTCTGAGGGTTAGCCCGGCCAGGAAAGCCTGTGTGAAACCACCACGTGGGCAGCTGGCTCTCCACCTGACACTGGTCTCTGCTTTGCCCCAGGTATGCCCAACGAGGGGCAACAGCTGAATGCTCTGCCGCCGCCCACACCGAGGTAAAAGGTAAGGAGGCTCTCTAGAGCCGAGAGGCTTCACTCTGTGTAGTTCCCTGGAGTCCCAGGCAGGTTTTCAGCCTTTGCTTCCACACAGGATGCAGCCCGAGCCTCAGCCCTGCCCAGGCCCTGAGCGATTAATTCCGAGGCTCAGGGCAATCAGCAGCCAAACCAGATGCACTTGGGGCCACAAAATTCGCCTTCATGAATGAATTCGCACCAGGGTCTTTCCAGAAGCCCCAAATCCACCAGAGCACCCCACATTGCTGCTGACCAGGAGTCTTTTCATTTAGAGCTGTGAATTACAGGATCCACTAACGAGGTTAAAGTCTCCCTGGGGAGCTCCTGCTACAGCACTTCACGGCACAGCATCAGCCCCTGCCCGAGTAAACGAGGATGAGGATGCTCATGAGGATCCTGCAGCCCTGGATGAGCAGGAGGCTGCGATACCTTAAAGCACATGGGCCAGGCAGGATCCCAGTGGATCCGAGGTCTTGCCCTAAGCTGGTCTTTCCAGCTCGACTGGAAGAGCCAGGAGCTGGATTGCTGCCGGTCTTCCCGGGTTGTTTTCCAGCCGCCCGAGCGGTTTCCCTGCCATCAGCCGATGCAATTGGTCGCTCCCAGCCCAAGGTCCAGAAAAATCCCATCATGGTTCCACCGTCCACCAGGTCAGGGGCTGCCGTCCCCACCACTCGCCGCAGGCAGCTCAACCCATCCGGCAGCTGATCCCAGCAGGAAATGAATGTCACATATCCCAGAGCCCTCAAGAAACCCTGAACAAGCTGCATTTTGCTCCTTTCCTTCTCCAGCTGTGTTGCTGGCCTCAGTTTCCTCTCCTGCCTATCAGTTCAGTAACTTAAATAACGATTTCCAAATCTGAGGGGGGAAAAGGCACCTTCTCCTCACTCCTCCGGGATGTTCATGGCTTTGGGCAAAAGAAAACAAAAACCCAATGGGCACAGCCCATGTTAAAGACTAAAGGCAGCCAGGATTGGCCCTTCGAGGGGCTCAGCTCCAGTGCAGGAGCACCCCGGTAGGCAAGGGTACTCCAGAGGCAGGAGGGGACACAGGGCAGGGATGAGCCACCAAACTCCTGTCATCATCCTCCCCATCGAGGACCAAATCCCCCCAGGGCTGTTAGAACAGGGGAGGGGGAGATGGAGATGAGTCTCTCTCCCCTCCGCCCGCCAGACCTGCAGCGAGGCAGCCGTCCGTCCGTCCGTCCCTCGGCGCTCCATCGCCGGCACCAGCCTCCCTCGGTTAAAATTACCTCCCGAGGGGGGAGAGAGCAAAAGCCAGGCTGGGAGGGGAATCAAATCCAGGTGAGCTCATCCTCCTCCACAGAAAACGTCTCCAGTCGGCATGAGAGAGGTGTTTCCAGCCCGGCACATCCCTCACGTCACCCCAGTCGCTATCGCCCCGGGACCAGCAGCTTATTCATCCAGCAAGCATTTAGTGGGAGATAATCCAGCCGCTTCCCAACCATCCTTTGGCCGAGCCAAAGGTGTAATTCCAGTGTGGGAATTACACTTTGGGAAGAGGTTTCGCTAATGGTCATCCCAGTGGATGCTCCCTGTCCAAGACAGCACGAAAGAGCCACCACCAGCAGAACCGCCATCCTCCACCGTGTGTTTCTTTAATTCTATTGATAATTTATTACATTTATTAAACTATTTTATTAAAAATAAAATAATTCAATAAACTTATTTCTATCAAATCCCTGAGAATGGGAAGAAAAGCAAAGCTGCCCAGCCAAGCCGGATTATCCAAAGCAGCGACCGACCTAAAAATAAACCAGTGCTATTTAAGGATGAGCCTCCCACAATAACCACCCCCACCCCCAAAAAAAAATAAAAGGAAAAAATAGACATATTTCCAAGCTGGGGTGTTGAGCATCACCCACCACACCAAAAAAAAAAAGCCTATTTTGGGTTCATTTCCTAGCAATAGTCTGCACTTCCAAGAGAGCAGCATCCCCAGGCTTAATGCTGCTGATTTCCAGACACCCATGCAAATAAATAATTAAGATTTAAAGCTGCGTTTGCATAATACAGATAATCTGTCGATTTAACTTGTAAATGCAGGGGGAATTAAGCAGCGATGTTGTTAATTAGGCAGCAAAGGGGCCTGGGAAGCCCCAGCTCCAGGGCAGAAGCCGATGGACCACGAGGATGCTGAAGCAGCCGAATGTGCTGGGGGATGCGGGGCTTTGGCAGTGGGACCAGGTGCTGGAGCAGGTGACTCAGGGCCCCAAATCCTTGTGCTCACCCACATTTTAACTGAAAACTCCCCCAGCTCCTCCAGGCCTCCTCCATGAGCTGCGCATCCCTTCCCACCCTGCCTGCACCGCCCAAGCCCTCGAGGGCTGCCGTCACCCCACGAGAAAAAAGGCAGTGGAAAAGGAGCCCGGGGTAAGATTTCTGAGGACAAATCACATCTTTTTGTTGCATAAAGAGCCTGCTCTGACAGCCAGGCTCTTGGCCGCCCTCAGCTCCCCCACCCCAAATACCAGACCCCGCCCGGGAGCGAAACCTGTTGAGCCCGAATATGCCCAAACAGACAGCTCTTTGTGATTCTTTTTTTTTCCCTCCTATTTTTTGGTTTGGAAGCAGCACTGGTGATCACACAGGGATGGGCCCAAGGACTTCCCAGCCCTTGGCACTGCTCCTGACACCTTGTTCGAAGGCAGCATCACATTTAACCCCTGAAGACCCTCACTGCCCTTCATTTCTGACACCATCCCACTTCCCACACCGTGGTCCTGTTCAGTCCTGCATCCCCACGCTCCACTTGCATCCCCCCTCTCTGCACTTTTCTCCGTCATTTCTCCCTTTCCACCTCATTTTTCCCCTCAGTGCTTCAGCGCTCTCCTCCATTCCCAACACAGACAGGTCTGATCCATCCTCACGCCATAAAATCACAGACCACATGCCAGGGGGGTCAGATGAGCCCAATAGCCACAGAGCTGCCAGGCTGGGGTTCAGTGCCCATCCAGGGGTGTTTTATGATCCGTGGTGGCAATGCTGGGCTGGCAGGGTGCACACAGCATCAGCAAAGCCCCCGAGCAGCACTTAGGACTCTTCAACTCTTGCTCAGCACTCTCCTGCCTCAGTTTCCTGCTGTTTCGGGGCTCAGGGAAGCTCTGCACCATTGGCAATGCGGGCAGGGGGTGCAGCAGGGACCCCAAACCCCAAACTGCATCCCAGCTCATTTATCTACATTTTAAAAGAAATTTAAAAGCCACCCAATGTCGCAAGCAGCTCAAACCCTGACGGAGGATCCACCCCGGGGCTCCGACTTGTGCAACACCGCGGGGTGAGTTCCAACCTCCCGCCACTGGCATCAGGCTCTGGTTCAAAAATTAAGGCTCAGCTTACTCAGCCTGGCCGGATATTGGGATGGCGAATCCGGCCGGGAAAACTTCGGCGGGCTGGGGGAGACATTTTGCAAGGGGAAGAGCCGGAGCAGGAATGGCATCTGGAAGCGATTGAAGGCAAGGAGCCTCTCCCTGGCGCAGCAGGGAATTCCAACGGCGTGAGCTCAGGTTAAAGCCTCCTTCACAAACCCGGGATTAAAGAGAAGAACCAAACTTCAGCACAGATATGTATTTTTAAACCTGCAAAAAACAAGGGAGACGGAGCCAGCTTCCTGCTTGGTCCTATCCGGACGTGGCTTTGTCATTTAGGGTCGTTCTGACTTGCAATGAAAAGAAACCAAAACTCCAAAAAGGAGCAGAAATTTCTCCACGGGTTTGTGGTTCTAAATTCAGGTGTGGTGTCAGGAGTCCTCTTTCATCACTGCACCATCCATCCCTCGGGATTGCTGCATCCCAGCTCCGAGCATCCCTTGCCAGCACAGGCTGCATCCCACGGTGGTCCTTGAGTGGCAGCAAGCCCAGGAGCATCCCAGAATCCTCGGGATGGCATGGAAGAGCCAGTGGAGGATGCCAGCCTAGCTTGGACCGAGCCATCCTCTGCAAGGAGCTGACGCAGTGCAGAGTCCCCAGCCCCTTCCAGTCTTCCCTGAGTCGAGATGAAATATTGAAGCTAAAATCCTAATGCATCAGAGGCACAGGGAGCAGCAGCTGGTCAAACCCACCTTCACTGGACATCCCAGCGGAGCAGTTTACGGCAGGGCAGGATCCCCATGGGCTGGGCAGGATCCCCATGGGCTGGGCAGGATCCCCATGGGATGGGCAGACTCAGCCGCGCCGTGTGCCTGCCCCGTCCTGCTCCCCCAAATCACCGCCTGGGCCCCATCATGCCCCGAGCACCCCAAAAGCAGCACTGCCCTGCACCCCTGCCTGCCCCCACGCACCTCCCTGGGGTGGCCGGGCCCATCCCATGCCGATCCGTGGCTCGGCGGCGCTGGGCCGCTCGGGAGCAGCGGCTGCTGGAGCTGCAGCTCGGAGGTCTCTGGCAGACGGCAAAACACATCCTGGAGAGCAGCCGCAGCCTGCGCCAGCCTGAAACCACTGCGAGCATCCGCCAGTGCGAAGGGAAACCAGGATGGAGAGTGGCTCCTTTGGTTTTTCTGTTCCCCGACAGCCAAATGCCTTTCTCCTTCCTCCAAGGAAACTTTCCAGCCCAACCCCGGTCACATGCAAGGGGTCAGCAGCTGGAGAAGCAAGAAATTAGCAAGTACTGGGGTTTTTTTCCCTCTTCCCTCCCAAGAAGACACAGGGCTTTCCTAGAAAAAGCGCAATAAACACGAGGATCACAGCTGCAGGACGGAGAAGTGCGAAAGGAAAGTGAGGGGAACTTTAGAAACACCCAAAAAAAGAGAACCAGAAGTTGCAACGAGCAGCATGAAAGCATCAAATAATTTCCTTTCCTCACTGTAAATCCAAAACCACTCATGCAAGTGTCCCTGGTGGCAGTTTATGGTGGAGGGGTCCCAGCCTGGAATGGCTGGAGCAGGATGGGATCCCAGAGGGATCCAGGTGAATCCTGGATGCCAACCTCGGCAGGAACAGAACCACATCCCTGCTCCTCACACAGCCATCATGCTACATCCAGAGAAAAAAAAAATAAAAGGGGAGGAAAAACATAAAATAATTTTTTTTTAATTGAAAAGCACAATAGGGAAAGCTGCAGAGAAGCAGATTCCACGCTGCCAGCCTGCATCAGCTCTGGAATATTCAAAGCTAAAGCGATGGGACCATCACTTCATCAAAGAGAATAAACAACAGAATACATGGGATTTAGAGATATTGCCAAATAATTAATTAGCAGGACTCAACCTGAGAATTGCTGCCAACTGAAAACCCCTGAACACAGGCATGGGGAGGGCACTGGTCTCAGCATTCCCACATCCTGCAGCCTGCCATCCACCTCTGGTGCTGGTTGCAGGAATGGGGATGACACAAGCTGTAAAAATACAGGCTTGGAGACATCAGTACAGCTGCTCCAGAGTTCGAAATGGATGTTTTCCCTCCAGGGTGGATCCTCCAGCAGGATGCTCCAATCCCAGCTGTGGAAGACATCCTACTTGCAGACCTCCCTTAAAATCCCTTAAAATCAGTGTCCACAGACAGTTCCTGCTTTTATATTTACATTTGCAGAGGCATTATTCCTAAGAATTCAGTGCCTTACTGGAGCAGCTGCTATTAACTCCCTGCCTGAAGCTGGATGAGCGAGCAGCCCTCTAATGATGCAGATAATTAGGGACAGGGGTTAGGGAGAGTCCAGCAAAGCATGTTGATCCCATCCCACGGCTTAGAACGACGTGAAAAGTTCATTAAGTGCTGGACACATTGTTAGGCGCCAGGGTAGGAAGAGGAAAATTAAAGCATCAGTTCTATCACTGCTCCAAGGCTCTGCCCTGGGATCTGTGTGTCTGTCCCATGGACACCCTTGGCTCAGACAGGTGGCAAAGCCTGGGCAATCCATCACCTGCTCCAGGAGCATCCAGAGGGAGAGCTGGCACAAAAGATGGGGAAATTCTGCAGAGTTTCCCAAAAAGGTCCACCACAAGACTTTATTCAGCTCATCTTGCCAAGAGGTGGAGATCAGACTTGCCGAGCATCAACCCACTGGGCATTGCCCCACTGATCCGATGGATCAGACAGTGTCTGATCTGAGGAACACACACAAAAAAAAAAAAAACACAACACCCAGGGGAAGAATTTTCCTTTGTTCTCCACTCTCCAGAACAACAAAACACCATTGGTTCACCCTGCAAAGACCTGCCATGAAAAGATCAATGGGGAAAGGTCTGGCTGGTCCTCTTCCTGCAGTCTCAGGGCAGGAATCCTCATCTCTCCCTGGAACAAGCCTGTCCCGTGGGACGAGAGGGCTCCAGGCGCACACAGTGGGTCGGGATGGGGCTTGTCCTGCACGAACATGCCCAGATCCTGCTCCCAGCAGCTCTGTCCGCACCAGCATTGGGTGGGGGATCGGCAGGGACCCCTCCTACCCCTCTGGGATCACTAGGATACCGGAGCACATCCATCAACCAGCCAGAGGATGCTCAGGGATGGGGACAAAAAGGCTCAGACCACTTAATAAACCCTCCTGAGCCCGTGGTTCCGCACGAGAGCCGTCCTGAGCTGCACACGGGGCACATCCTCCCCTCCCAGAGCCTCCGGGAGGATTTTCCCTCCCTTATCCCGGCTCCCGGGCATTCCTATGGCCCAGACCCATCGCAGCGAGCCCACCCTGTGCCATGGGGAGATGCCAGAGCCTCTCTTCCCCGGGCTCTCGGGGTGGGATCTCCCTCCACGGGAGTGGCCTCGGGCAGGAGCGATGCCAAAGGCCGTTTTTCCCGGCAAGACGAGGGGGTTTGTTTTGCCGGGAATGGGGAGACGGCAGATGGAAGGGCTCGGGGGGAGCGGGGGCTTTCCTCTCGCCGCTGCCCACACTCACGCTCCAGGCACTGATTAATTGCGTTAAATAGAAAAATAATCATAACAATTATTTTTAAAAGCCACAAAACGTAGAAATAAAACCACTTTCTGCCTCTCCGATGTGCCGCGCTCGCCGGGGCAGCGATGCCAAAGGCGGGGGATGCAGGGGCGGGGGTCCGAGCTGGGGTTAACAGGGTGTGTACCCCCACATCCCCTCTTTGCCCCCCATGCCAGCCCTGCCCGGGAGCTGCCAGGCGAGCAATGCTCCTGCCCTGCCCCGCGCCCTCCCAGCGCGGGGACCCCCTCCAGCCCCCCAAAAACACTGGGGCTTCGCTTCCCACCCCTCTTTTTCCGCTCAGCACCTCCCGAGTCGCAAACCCGCTCTGGACACGCGGACCCGGGGGGACATAAGGGGACACGGAGGGACACAAGGGGACACGGGAGGATGCGGGGGGGCACAAGGGGACGCGGGGGGACCCCCGTGTGCAGACTCACCATGGGGCGGCGGGGGGGGTCGTGCGGCGGAGGCTGGGGGTGGTGCGGGATGCGGGGCCGGCCCGGGGGGCGGGCGGGGGGCGGACACGCTTGCGCACAGCGCGGATGGGCGGCGGAGGGAGCGACGAGGAGGAGGAAGGAGGGAGGGGAAGAGCATCCCGGGAGGAGAAGGCACTCGGTCCCTCATCCGCGGCACGGGAGAGGTGGGGGAGGACGAGGACCCTCGCCCCGCGCCCTGCGGACCCCCAAAAGTCGTGGCGCTGGGGGCAGACCTTCCCAAGGCAACCCCGCACCGCATAAATCTCCCCAAAACCCGCCCAAATCCGCTCATAGCAAATTTTGGGGGTGGGCAAAGCTCATCCCACTTGAGATTTACACTGAGCCCAGGAGTTCGCTCCGCTCCCCCACTGAACCCCCATGAGATGATCTGGAAGCCCCATGAGATTCTGCTCAAACCGTCATGAGATGGCACACCAAGGCTCTGGGGATGGCTTTGCTTCAAATCATCAACTAATATTTTTTTTTTCCTGAAAATAAATTAATCCTCACCACAGCAATGCCCCATGTCAGGCCACCTTGCTCTCCCACAGGATTCCATTTCCATCCCACCCCACAATCCACAAAATTAGCAGTCAACCTTTTGAATCTTTTTTTATTCCCCTCAAAACTTTTTTTATTTCTACAGTCTCAAACTCAATCCCTCCTGCCCAGGGTGAGTTTTGCCAATCCCTGAGATAAAATGTCCAACGCCAATATTAATCAACAAAATACCTGTGGAGCTGACACATCTGATTTTGCCAAGGGAACTACATCAATGTTTGAAGAGAATCCTTGCCTCATTCCTCATCCTCCTTAGGATAGGGTTTCCTTGCCATTAAGAAGTGGGGCAGAGTTTTACCCGTGGTGACAGGCAAACTCACCATAATTAGGTTTTAATTGCCACAGGCTTGTAGACAATCCGGGGTAATTAGTGGGGCCACAGCTCGGCAGGGATTTGCTCGAAGGATATTTTGACCCTTCAGTCTCCTGGGTTCCCCTGCTTCATTTATTGCATCTGAAAATAATAAACGGCATTCAGTGAAGCTCCAGTGATATTAATGCATCCCAAATGTCTATTTTTGCCGTGCCCCCAAGACAGAATATTAAAAGAGGCTGGAAAGCTTTGCTTCCCAGGATCTTCTCAGTCCCCAGCAGCTGTGTCCTGCTGGTGATGGTGGATGGGCTTGTTTTGGGGTGATGGTCTCCATCCCCAGCATCCCCCCGTGGCCCAGGGCAACATCAACAGGACTGGGAGCAGAATCAAAGCCCTTGCAGAGATGCAAACCCAGGATCAGGAACTGCCTGGCCCAGACCTCTGTGCCGAGAGGTCACGGTGCTGCGGCTCAAGCATCACCAAGGTTTGGGGAAGCAATGGTGATCCCACACCAAGTGCTGGACACCAGCTGTGGCCATCCCACAGGAATCTCAGGACACCTGCTTGCGTCCATGGAGCAGTCGCAAGGTACCTTGGGTGGATCCAAAAACCAGCCACGAGCTTCCTGTGGCCACCACAGCCCCAGCAGACAACAGGGGTTGAAAGCCTACCAGAAAATGGGAATGGATTTGCTGCCGTAGCAGTGCCAGGAGCCTTCGCTGGGTAGTTAGTCACTGTTAATGACTACACCCTGCCCTAATATTTAATTTACAAAGGATAAATTGCCAGTTGGATTAATTCAGCATGATGAGCGCCGAGTAATTTGGAGAAGAAAAGAGGGGGGAAAAATGCTGTCTGTTTGAGAAGTGAATTTGTAAACGAGCTCAGCCATCGCTCAGTGCAGAGCCCTTCGGAGCTCACACCAATGAAAGGGTTTGGGAAACGCCGTGGCTGCCGCAGCACAGGACAGGAGTGGTGCCCTGCCCCACCAGGGCATGGGCAGAGGCTGTGCCATCCATCACACCACAGCCAAAACACTCCCAAAAGGGTGACAGGGCCAAGGCAGGAGCCAGGCAAACAGGGTCTATTCAGAAGGGAGGAAGGGGATGGCCTCGGCCAGGCTTGCAGCATCTGCTCCAGAGGGACAAGAATGTGGCAATTCATGGCCAGCACAAGCCAGCTTTGTCCTGGATCACCTCGGGCTCGCCCTTCCTCAAGCCACAGCCTGGGAATGCCATCTGGCTTTGCAGGCCAGGACCTCAATTAATCCTTTGAAGGCTCCAGATCTGTCAGAATGCTTCCCCTGAGCCCTTCTTTTGGGACAAGCAGAGGCAGCCTCCATGCCTGGCTCTGTGTACCCCTGTGCTCCCCAGTGCAGCCTCCCAGGAAAACAATTCCTCCAGCGGGAGCTAACAGATGGTCTGTGGAAGATGTGTTGCTTGGTTGTCTGCCACAGCCCTCAGAGAGTCTATTTTCAAGACTGAGGGTGTTTTTTCAATACCTGAGGACCAGGGAGCCTTCCAGGGAGACAGGATGGGCCTGTCTGTTGTTTAACTGTGTCCATTCCTGGGCTGGCCTGGGTGCAGACATAAAACTGAGATGTTCCTTCACCCAGGGTGACCAAGCTCCCTCTTGGAAGAGAAAATGCTTTGGTATAGAAAAGAATTCATCCCCATCCCTTAGCAATTTAAAACCTAGGGAAGGGGAGAGCCATGGGACAGCCAACCCTGCTGACCATGTCCAGATCCTAAAGCTCCCCAGCTCCCCAAATCAATGGCCCCAGCTCTGCTCTGCTCTGCTCAGGAGGTGGGTAGAGCTTAAGCAAAAGGCAAAGGCTCCCGCAGCAGATCATTGCATCTTTATTACTATGGATTGCACTTTTACACTCCAAGAATAATTTGGAAAATACCTCTAAGATCATCAAGCCCAACTGTTAGCCCAGGAAATGGGAACTTCTGCAGAGAAATAAGGGAAGGTGGCTTCGTGCAGCTGCTCTGCCTCTCCCTGCTGCTAAAAGGCATCAGGGAGCTGCCTGACCTGAATATTTATAAATGGGATGAGCTGAGCAAAGCCCCAGGGCAGCTCCAATGATGCCACTTTGCTCCAGCAAGCTCCAGGCTGTGCTTCAGCACAGGCAGCAGCCTGGAAAAAATAAATCACATCTGGGTTCTCCCCCATCAGCAAAAAAAGCCCCTCTTAGAGCTCAGGGTGTGGAAAAGCGCAAAGAACCTGGGGGAACCAGTGAGATGATTCTTGCAATTACATCCCTTGTCACCGACCAGAAACCAGAGCCCGTTTTGGCACCAAGAACTCATGAAGTTTTCAGAGGTTGGTGTTTGCAAAGAAGCTGCCAGGGAACCAATGGCTGGGGGGCCAAGCAAGCTCCCTCCATACAGAGAAATTGGGGTTTCCACCACAACAACCATTGACTCCAACACCTGGCACTTCCCTGTCCTGCGCCACCGTGGCAGAAGGAAGAGCACTATTATTTGTTTTTGGAGGGTTTCAACCCAAAATCCTTGCAAAGCCTCAGTCAGGAAGGGGCTGCCCCTGTACACAAGGCTGTTTCAGACAGAGATGACTAAGGTGATGGCTCTGGGGCTGGGGATCAGGCAGCACACTGCGCTTGTCTCCACAGAGCCAGACAGGAAGGGCGAGGGCTTGGGTTAGTCATTGGATTTCTTTGGAGCAAGGCACCCCTCCCTGCTCTAGTAAAGCTCCAATCCCACTCCCAGGGGTAAAGCTGTAGGAAATACATAAAGCTTTCTGAAGACAGCAGGGTTTTTTGGACCTGTCCATCTATCTACTGCCCTCTTTGGGCTGACATCTGGGGACAGGTGGAAAAGATGGATACACACAGCCACTCCTGCCCAAACCCATGTGCTCACTGCATCCCAGAGGTGCCCAGTCTGGGGTAAAATCCAGGTACTCAAAGGGGTTTATTCAGTCAATGTTTTAATGGACTTGAACAGACAACACGGTTTCCATAGCAAAGGATCATCAGCCCCACCTCGTACAAAAACAGAGTTAAAAAACATAAAAGGAACACAACCTTAAAAAAAAGCCCAAAGACGGGTATTTATTTTTTAAAAAATTTACAAAAGCACCTCTGCCTGCTCACACTTTTCCTGCCTCCTGGAATTTCTTAAACAGGGCTTCGTCAGCCCGCAGGGGGAAGGTCAGAGCCCGTTTCTGGTAGTACGTGGAGTCCATGGCCAGGCTGTCGATGACGTCGGCCAGGAGATGGGCTCTCTCCACAGAGCTGCCTGGTGCATCGTAGCCCAGGGCGGTGAAGTGCACGTGCAGGTGGTAGTAGGAGGGCTGGTAGTGCAGGTAGATCCGCAGCTGCGAGCCGGGCACGCCGAAGCGCTTCACTATGGCCTCCTGTGGAGGGCAAACACAGAGCTCAGGACTGGCAAAACCTTGGAAGGGATGGAAAAGAGCATCCCCGGATGGCTGGAAAGGCATAGGGAAAGGTAAAAGGGATTTCTGCTTCCTCACAGCAAGGGAAAGGGGAGGAAGTTTGGAAGGACAGAGCTCTTCCTCATCCTCCATTTCAGCCTTGGCAGGGACAGAGCGAGGCCTCGGGCTGCCCCACTTTTATCTCCCCTTGAGGGGACGTGCCACTCACCCGTATCATTTTCCCTTTCACCCTTATCACTCCAACTCATTGGAAAAGTAACAGGGATCCGTTACCAGCCAGTGTAATTAAAGCTATAAACAGCAACGGCAAACTCCGGCACGCCGGCTCCGCTCGCTGCAATCCCCTGACTAATCTCTTAATTAATCTCCCACTTTCCCCAGTGCAACTACTTTCCAAATTCTAACGCAGTGAAGGAAAGAGAAGCTACTGCACATCAATCTCCCATACACACCCTGTGGAAAAACACATCAGCCGGTGAGAACAGGCAGGGGGTTGGGAGGGGGTTGTTAATATGGGGAACTCACTGCTAATGGGAAGTATGGAGCATCCCTAAAGCACCTGGCTGTGGCACCATCTGGGGCAGGTGCTGATGGAGAGCAGCAACCAGGGGCTGCTGGTAAAGAGGGCAGCACAGCCCTGTTTCACGATTCCTTATCTCCTGATTAGCGGTCCCCAGGCCGATGCTGTGCCACAAAACCCAACAGAAAACCGAGCTCTCCCTGGCCAGGACAGCAGTGTGGGACCAGCCTCACGCTCACCGTCCCTTCCTGCAGGATGTTCCTCAGCAGCGGGAGGTGCTCGGCCGTGAGATCCCTCAGAGACTTGATCTCCCGGCGGTGCACGAGGGCGATCAGGTACAGGTCATCGAGCTGCAGAGACACCGGAGGGACATGAACGGGACACAGAGAGAGCACAGGGAGGCAGCAGCACTTTGGACCTGACACACCATTCACAGCTTCCTAGGCTGTTACACAGGAATACTTGTGCCCTATGGGGGATACTTTTGCCCTACAGGGGATACTTGTCCTCAACACCCACACTGGGCTGAATCTCCCAGTATGGGATGTGCTCACTCACAATCCCACTGCACCTCAGAGAATCATTTCTGAAGAAATTGGGTTTTGTCCAGAAATGACCAGAAGAGAACAGCCTCACTCCAACCCTTGAACAGTGGGATCACAAATACCTTCTCAGCTTTAGAGGCAGATGGAGTGGCCAGCCCTTTCGTACTGTGAGCAGTGTGCTCGGTGCTGCCCTTCCACCTTCACATCACCCTGAGCACCTCAGAAATGCTTTCTCCATGTGACTGAGGCTGGAGGCCAGGTGTGGGCACCCACCCAGATATGTGGGGTCACTGAAGCCCAAGCCAGGAGCCTGGGGGTCTGCCAGCACCCCCAATAGGCTTCTCAGCGATGGCTAATCTGCAGCACACTCAGATGAGGATTTACAGTGAACCACAGCAGCCAAAACTGAAACTGAAAATTTTTCCCAGTGAAAAGCTTTCTACTTTTCCACTGTGCAAACAGCTGGCCACTTTTGAGTCACATCAGTTCTATAAATAACAATTTTCAAGACCTAATTGGTTACTGTACAAACCCAGGGCAGTTAAAATATGCCCCTTGAGCAGCCCTCAGACAGACCTTTGGCATTCCCCAAAGCGCCCATCACGTTCAATGTTTAACACAACACAAAGTTGAGGATCATCACACTTAAAAAAAATAAAACAAAAACCCAGTCTCTTTCAGCTCAGTTAGTGACTTTCTAATATGAACACTGGAAAGCAAAAGGTTTAGATATTTGAGACCCAGCAGATCTTTTCAGAGCTGTGAGAAACCCAATGCAACTCTTTGGGAACTGATGTTTGCACCAAAGGATGCTCTCAGGACCCTTCAGAGGGCTCGAAACACAGAGCTGCTCCTGCACCCAGGCAGCACAGCCATGCTCATGGTTCCATTTGATTCCCATGCACGGTTCCAGAAAAAGACAGTGTATCAGCCTGTGCTCTTTGGCTCCGGGCTGGCTGGTGGGAGGAAAAGCAAACAGCTCTTCTCCTTAGAACAACATCTGCATGTTGCTGTTTGAAACAAATAAGCCTGTTGCTAAAAAGGCCTGGAATGATGTCATGCCAGGCATCGCTTCAGGCAACGCCTCAGGGCTTGGGCAGATTTGAAACCAACTCAAAAGTTGTGGAGGAAAAAAAACACACCAAAAATTAAAAAAAAAAATAAAAATTTAAAAACACCTAAGAAACCAACTCAAATCATTTTCAAGGTTTGGCAGCAGCACCCAGAAGGCTGAGGCTGGGAGATTTCACAGCACTAAAGAGAAATTTTCCTCCCATCAATTAGCCTGAAATTATTGCAGGTGAATTCACAGGATTTGTAGGCCAAGGACTAAGGGAGTGTGAGGCCACACTGCTGAAAGGACTTCTGAGGGAGGGCTCGGAGAGTCCTGCTGGGAGCTGCATCTCGCTTCCCTGATTGCATTCAGCAGCCTTGCCTGCCAGGTGGGATGTACAGAAGGAACTGGGGCTCCCGGGCAGCCCCGTGGCCCTCGGGATCAGCACTGGCTCAGTGCCACCCACAGCCAAGAAGAAATTCCTTGGCTCAAAGACAAAGCTGACAAGCTTTCCTGGGATGCTGTCTCGCCTGCCTGGGAACGAGATCAGCAGTGCAAAGGGCCTGCATAGCTCCAGGGATGACTGGGGTGCAGACAGCAGCCCAGCAGTTGTGGAGAAGTCCAGAAGATCCTGTTTAGCATTCCAAGAGGTGACAGGAGCATGGGAAAACCTCCCCTACGGACAAATCCTACTACTGAGGCACTCCCTGACCACGCCAGCTGGGAGATGTGGATGCAGCAGGTGTTTAGAGAAAGCCGAAGCACAAAGTTTAGCCCATCTGTGATTTTAGTCCAATCCTGATGCAAGTTGCAAAGCTTGGTTGCAGCAAGGATTTCCACCGAGGCTTTGCTCACAGCCAGGAAAGGGACAACATGCTGTTTTAGGATCCCTAAATATTGCCCCACTGGGAGGGCAGTGAACAGGGCACATCCTGCAAGCTGGACGTGTATCCCCTGTGCTGCAAAGTCTCTTCAGGAAGAAGGTTGTGCCACTGGTGAACAAGTGGAAATTCGAGCTTGGTTACCCCATCACCACCTGACAGGGGATTTTTGGAGGAGCTGATGTGCACAGAACTCACGGGGAGCAGACACTACCCTGCAGTGACTCCCCTGTCACTCCCCAAGACAACTCAGCTCCACACCACAAACAGCTGCTCCCTGCACAGACACACAGGATGGTGCTGCCCACCAGCAGGCTTGTGTTCCCATTTTTTTGCGTTTTAGTTTCCACTTCTGAATCTTAATCATACAGCAACTTTTTGCCCACATGCCCCCTGCAGAAGCATATGAGGATCAGAAACACGATGGGGACTTTTTTTGATGCCACCAGCTTCAAGGGAGGGGTGTGTGCATGGAGTTTCACCTCCCCAAATTTACAGCACGAAAGGGAACCAGAACCCAAAGAATAATGCTCAATTTAGGATTACAGCCTGGTCTTAAAAATCACTTTCATGAAGTGGCCACTCCCACAAGGGGTAAAGCAGCTGCTCATCAGCCAACAACCATCTGTTTAACACTGGGGAGGAGAGTTAATTGCAGCAACCAAAGGACAACATAGCTGCCAGATTTGCACCTCAAGTCAAGGCTTGAACAAAAAAAAAAAAAAACACCAGAAAAAACCAACCCAACAAAAAAAACAACAAAAAAAAAACCCCAGAGAAGTTCAGTAGAACAAATACGCACGATTTTGTGTCAAGCACATCCTGACAAGATTTGGGCTGATACAGAAAAGTGAAAGTGAGCTAATGAACACATCCCAGCAGCGGAGAGAACAGCCTGGGTCTGCAGCATCCACAATCAGCTCATGCTAAAAGGCCCTGGCAATGTCATCAGTAACAACAGAGTGCACAGAAGGACATAGGCACCTACTCAGACTCTCTTAGAGTGCTCTTAGTAGTCTGAAAGTGGACATTGCCTCTGGATTACCTTCAGACAGGCAGCATTAGAGGGGCAAACTGACCTGACTTTGATTCCACTTTAAATCTGGGACCAGAACAAAGCCATTGGAAGGATCTGGATTTTCATGGACGATTCGATCAGCCTCAGCTTTCTTCTCCAGGATATTATACACCCACTGAAAGAGAAATATGTGATTTATAAATCAGCAGAGAATTAAAGAAACAACATCTCAGGTGCATTTAGCCCAAGCTCATGGATTATTGCACATTCTCTGCATAAAGCATATAAAAAACCCCAATTTTATTTTAAGATGACCAAGTAATTTGTAATTAATTAGGCATAAAACACTTCAACTAACAAACTCCAGAATCTTATGAGCACTTAAGTAAAAAACAGTGGAACCCAGCTCCTGTGGGGCTCAGCACACACCTCTTGCAGCACCATTGGGCTGTTTACACCTTTTTTATCCCCCAAGCCACAGCAGAATCTTTACAACCAGGTCTGGGAAGGGAACTCAGCTGATTTTGTTCCCTATTCAAAGAGGAAGGAGCAGAGCTGGATGTAGCTCTGGCTGCTGGCAGCTCACTGCAGGGATATGAAAGGCCTGTGTTTTTCTGGGCAATGCATGTCTCTTGGCTCCCTGGCTGATTAGAAAACAGCTCACCACTCTTCTTCTTCCATACTTATGGTTCCAGCCTCCAGCCTGCCTGTAATCCCTGCTCTGGTTATCCCCCTGCGCTCCTCCTGCAAGGCAAAGCACCATTCAGAGAAGAGTTATGGAAATGGAAGACACCAGGGACAAGTGACAGAGTAAGACCAGAGAAAAGCATCTTTGCTCTCCCTGGCTCCCAGCCTCAGCTGCAGCATCCTGCTTTACACCTCCAAAATGCTCGTAATGCTCTAGCTTAAGCCTAGCTTAAGTACTGGACTGGCAAGGGAGTCCTCAGCCAGGTCCCTGGAAGGTAACACAAGGCAGCAGGAAATTGCTAAAGCTTGGAAGCTGAAAATATTTGGAAACATCATTTTCCCCACCAAATATAGGTCTGAAACACTCTGGCTGCCCCAGGTGGGTAGGGAAGGTACAGACAGTCTCACATATATACTGAATCACCTGGGCCAGTAGCACTGTGCACACCACTCACTTTTGGGGAAATCCATCATGAGTTTAATTAATCAGCACTTAGGATCATGTGAACTGATCTGAATACATCTGGAGGGAAAAAAATAACTTCCTTTCCCTTGACCTGGGTTTTTTTGCTTAAATTGCTGATCTTTTGTTCTACACATCATCTTAGATTCTCCAAGTGATTCTGGAAAGCATGGCACAAACTCACTGCGCTCCGTAACCCTGGGAGGAAAGTTCAGTGGGAAACTCAGCAGAAAATGGATGTTTGCCTTTTTGTTGGGGTTTTTATGCCTGCTCTGATCACAAGTGCCAAGCTATCAGTGCCCTAAATAAGTTCACTGATGAGATGAGCTGAATTTTAAAGGCTGCCTTGTGACGGGCAGCTCCTTGGCTGAGTGCTCCTGCTGCTCCCAGCACAAGACCAGCAAGCAGAACACATGTCCAGGGACTGGCAACACAATAAAACCATTATACTGAAAGCATCCACACTTTGTATCCTCCAGCAGGAAACACAGACGCCTCTGTAGTCCCCTGGTACTTCTGTCACCCTTCACATTTCCACTTCCACTCAGCAAAACCAGTTGGATAAGGACAAGGAACAGCATTATCAAATCCCAGAGGTCAAGGACTGACCGTGATTCCTCACCAGATGCTCCTGATTGTCACCAGGAATATGTTTCCACATACAGAAATCAGCTCACAAGCATTTGGGGGAAGAAGGAGAACTCAAGCAGTTCCTGAAAGCAGCTGCTACACCAGGAAACTTAAAAGGTTTGGGAGCAAAAGCACAGAGAAAATACTCCGTGCAGGCTGTGGCCTGGTGAAAACACACTCTTGCCTTTCTCCAGCTAATAAATGCTGCAGTTTAAAGCAGCAGGAAAGACTGGGGGGTGCATCCAAGGCTCCTGGTTAGTTTTGGGGAGTTATTTTTAATGGAGAGCCTCAGCAGCCCCAGGATTTGGCTTATTCCCCCTTCTGTAAAGGCTGGCATAAATCGGTCCCTACAGACTTGTATTCCTTTGGTCTCTAAAGGAGAAGGACAGGGAGAGGCAAAAAAAGGATAAAGCCAAAGAAAAAGCTGGGGCTGCCGAGGGCAAGTAGGACACTAAAGTAACAGTTTCACCACATGTAATATGGACTGAGGGCTTGAATGGTAGGAGCCATGGCAGGAGGAGGGAGTTGTGATGTAGGAATCCAAGCGTAATCTGTGCCTTTCCATTTCCACAACAACCCAGAGACTCCTAAAACACCCGGTGAACAGCACCAACACCCAGGAAACCACCCTTGGAAAGGAGAAAAAACTCCAGAGTTTCTCCAGAAACCTTGAGAAAGGCAACTTGGAGTACAGCTTCAAGGCAAATGTTTTTCTGGAGAGATGGAAAAGGATGACCCAGCCAACCAAATAAGAAGGGACAGCACAGTGGAGCTGACAACAAAACCAACAGGGGGATGGGCCAGAACACTCTCCACTCTCCAGCCTGGGCTTCCGAGGAGACTTCTGACAACACAGTGTTTTGAAGGAGAAGACCAAAGACATCCATGGCTGCAGGAGAGGGGGTGGTACCCGTACCTGGATGCTGAAGCTCTGGGACTGGATGAAGGGCAGGGTTATGTTCTTGTAATCCTCCCAGGTTTCGCGGATGAGGTGCACTTCCTGACGGAGGTATTTCTGGATGTGTTTCTCCGTGGCAGGGTACACCACTGTGGCTTTGATCTCTAGGAACAAACACGTTGACAGAGTTACCACCCACACTGCTTCCTTCAGTCCCCAATAAATCTGTTTTCCCTTCCAAATAATGCCACACTAAGACATTTTGAAGAGAGAGTGAGGGAGAACGGACATAGAAAGCAAACAAGTGCTTTAGCCTCCTGCACTGCTGCTGCTTTTCTGGAGGAAGAAAAAGCCAACAGCACAGCCAGGGCCTGTATTTCCAGTTCAGGTGGAGGAGTTTGCTGTCTAAGTTTTTCCACGCTCACTCCTTCATGCCTATTAGCAACATCAGGCAGAGCTGGGGCTCCCAGGGCAGTGTTTATGTGCAGTCAACAACCAGGACAGAAACACAACCCCAGGGACTAGGACACATCTTCCTTATACTTAAATCCAAAGCTCACAGGACGCACCCAACAACTTCCTCCAGCCACAAACCAGATGAACTCCAAGGAGCAGCTCCTTCCCAGAGCTCAGTCAGAGTGCTTGGCCTTGAGCCCCAAGTACAGGAGGCAAAGAGGTCAAGGGCACAGGGACAGATTCAGAGCAAACAATATGAGCTGACAGGTCAACACAACCCAGGATGAGCCAAGGGAAGAGGGCTGAGTGGGGCCCTGCCCACAAAAAGCCTTTCATCATTTATTCTGGCAAAAAGAAAACATTTTATGTTTGCCTCAAGATTAGAACTTTGCTGCGCAATTTCTGTGGCATTAAAGAGGATGCAAGTGCTTACCTTGTCAACCTGGCAGCTCTGATGGCAGCAGCAGTAAATCCTACCCACAGGGCTAAAAGCCTCGGAAAACATCCCTCTTTGGCCAAGACTGGATGTGCGATACAGAGGCTGCCACAACTCCAAGGTGCTTGAAGGGCACAGCAGTGTCCCTGCCTTCCCAGCTGACACAGAGCTGCTAGAAACAGTGCGGGAAGGAGAAAAGCCCCATGAGCCTGGGCAAACCCCAGCCAGACAACACTGAGGCGAGTGGTCAGGGCACTGTGAATGCTGCAGTCTGTGTCCAGGGTCTGCCACAGAAAACCATGGGCTACACACACACCAGGGCACCAAAACTGGACTTCGTGCCTTAAGTATGTATATAGGCTAGCTAGACACTACATATAAACACCTATTTGTTCCCAGAGCCAGGATTTAGGATGGTTTGAGTCTTTTTTAGTTTTCTGCTTTCTGTTTTTTTAAGGTCAGCGCTGCACAATCTGAGAGACTCTGCCTTTTCATTCCATGCCAAACCCAGCTTAATGAAATCCACAGGAAAATGCTGGTAACATGAAATATGAAAATGCAAACCACAAGGGTAGTCTGGTCTGATTCCCACCATACACATGTTCAAACAAGGTTGTTTTCCAGGACTCAATTAGCACTTCTAGCAGGATGATGTAATACCAAAGAAAAAAGAGAAGGCTGTAGCTCTCCTCACTTAAAAAGATCAGCAAAGCACTGGGGAGAAAACAAAAAAGGCAAAAGATAAAATACCACAACCAGCCTCAGGCTGAAACTTTCACAACTTGATTTTATAGCCCCAAAATAGAGCAAGGACTGCAGCAGAAAACCCTCAGTGCTGGGTAGTGATAACCATGGTGCATGGGGGTGCAGGGCACCCATGATAGCTTCCCTGGCACCTCCCCAGTCTGGGGGTGGCTGCTCATGGTGGGGAGAGAATTCAGGGTGCTTTAAATGAGAGATCACAGAACTCCTTAATGTGCAGCTGCAGCTGAGCAGATGTTTGGAAGAGGAGGCAAGGGAGAGGCTGTGGTTCACTTATGATTATTTCCCTTCTAAAGGTCTCATCAACCCGAAAATGTCCCAGCGATGCTAATTAGCATCAATCACTGCAGCCAGAGAGGCTGCTTGATACCTGCTCAGAGCCTGACAGTCCTTAGGAGCCACACACAGGATGCAAAGTCACAGCTGAGCCTGGGCTCGGCCGCAGGAAACATCCTCAGCGAGACCAGGCTCGCCCCGAAATCTTGCCAGCGCTGGCGTGCGGCCACGCTCCAGTTTCCAAGTCTGCTCCTGGCAGGCTCCATGTGCACTGGAGCAGCACGTAGGCCGTGGGGCACCCAAAACCTGCCCTGGCCTGGAAACGGGGGTAAGGAACTGCTGGACACGTGATGTGGGTTTCTAAGTTGGCTGAAGCATCAGGGATTGTCTCTGCTCACATCTGAGTCACATCAGCCAGCCTGTTCCTGAATGTCAGCCCGGGGCCACCATGGAGCATTCGTGGTTTATCCTGGAAGCCAGGACTGACCATCAATTAATTGAAGGTTATAAAAAGCCAGGAGGTTTAATTGAAGGAACCTGGATGGCAGAATAACTGCCATGGCAGAGAACAACTGACCAGGATGGTCACCCTGTGAGGGGCATTTGAGGGGAAATACCACAGTGCTGGGAAACTGCCCAGGAGGAGGCTCAGATTGACCAGACACACACTCCTCCCCTCTCCTGCAAAAAACAAGAGAGGAAAACACAACCCAAGACACAAGAAAAATCAAAACATCATTTGGGGAACTTAAGGGGAAAGAGGGCTGTAGGCAGCTGTTGTCAGGAGGAGAGGACAAAACATGAGCAGAGAGAGCTCATGCATGTAGGAAAGGGCATGCTGAGCTCACACTGCCTCATCCCCTTCCGTGCCACACTGTCCCCAGGCTCTGCCAAAATCCCTCTCCAGCTCAGCACATCAGTGAGGAGAGGCCTCACACTCTTCTCCCACCCCACTGCAGCATTAACACCTACTGCTGCCTGTTTTACACAGATTTAACCCTGCCAGGGAGCCAGGAGAAGCACACAGGGCATGCTTTAGGGCAGGGGTGCTTTTTGCTCTCTATTTGGAGGAAGCTGAGCTTTGGGTTATAAGCTCCCTAAATCCACTTGACCATCAGGTGCAGGAAAGTGCCAAGGCCAGGGAACAACAGAAACGTCAACATTTGCGCTCTTGCAGGTTTTCTTTTCCTCTGCAAGCCTCATTCCTGCTGTATCCAGCTCTGGGCTGCCTTCCCATCGTTAGGTGGGAAGACAGCTCCTTGGATGCAGCCCTAACTAAATATATAATGCCCTAAGTAAATATTAATGTCCTAAGTCACTATATAACACGCAACCTCCCCCACTGCATTAACAGTTTATTCAGTTTAAGGATCACAACTGCACAGGGGTCACATGGGAACACAGGATTCCAGCCCAGCCCCAGCCAGGTATGCCCATGGCTTTGTCCCAGACAGCTGGGGCTCTCTTTAGGGAATGAATTAAAGCTCCAAAGGATAAAGCCTGCAAGAGCTCACAGTCTCCAAGGCCAGCACATGCCAGGGCAAGCCAAGGGAGCTGCCAGGGACTCAGCCAAGCCTGCCTGGCCCCTGGGCTCATCCCAGGAACACTCGGGGGGCTCACTGGACTTTAGCTGCAACAAGCACTGCAAAGAGGAAAGCTGCCGTTTACCACCTCTGCGAAACACAGAGCAAAGCACAGTGACACCTCCCACCCTCCTCCAAACCACCCCACATGCTCCCACAGCTTCAGGCTTGAGCTTTTTATTTAAGTGTAAATGCCAGAAGTTTTCTGGCTGGGCAAACCCCAGAGGCAGCCAAAGCAAGGAAACACAGGGAGAAGAACCAGCCTTCCCACTGCAGCACTTACAAGTTCCTCCAGCTCCTCACTGCCTGAAACCAGACTCCTTTTGGGACATGGATTGCTTCCTGCATGACTGAAAACTTTCCTTCCACACTCTCCCATTTTTCCCACAATTTCTCCACCCCATGCTGAAGCAATGGAGCCAGAGCTTCTCCCGTTGTGCTTGTTTTTAGATGTTTTCAATGAACTTCAGCCTGCAGCCAGGGAGCAAAGACTCCTTAAAGGAGCGGTAAGAGCCCTTAAATCGCATCAGCATGGCTTTGAAAAAGCAGTCCTGCAGCAGCCAGGCACGAAGAGGCTGCTTTTTGCCACAAACATCAAGCTCTCCTTGGCAAATGGGTGTGAGGAGTTGGATGTTATCAGGGAACGTGTAGATTGAACCATCTGCCTTTTGCAATCCAATCTTTGGCAGTAGGAAAATGTTTCCCTTTCTGTGAAATCAGCCCTTGATCTCACTGCAGGGGAAAGCCAAGGCTGGGGGCTCCTCTCACATCTAGGCATAAGCTGCCCCTTAAATCAAGGCAACATCCAGAAAGTGGCCTTAAAGTAAGTTGCACATACCTGCCTTTGGTAGCAGCACATTCACATCAGCTCTGACACATTACTCCTCACAAATTCACCAAGTTCCCTCTCATCACTCCAGCAGTTTGGGTAGCAGACTGACCATTATTGGCTTGTTTGCAAATATTATTTACCCTTTTAGCCTTGACACGTGCAGTAAAACCAATGAGCTGACCAAGACTCATCCAGTGCCGCCTTCACGGTGATGTGCTCCCAGACCTAAAAATCTCAGAGTGAAATTCATCTTCCCAGAGTGAAATGCCTCTTCTGCGGTCAGAAGGCAGTTACTTGCTCTAGTAACATGCTTTGGCCTCCGTTTCACTGTGTCACCAGGCAAACAAGCCATCGTCACACAGGGCCTGTGCTGGTTTGACTGCACAGAGGGAGCAGCCCCCAGCTCTCTTCAACGAGGAGGTGGGGAGAGGGTGATGCAAGTCTCCACTTCCAGCTGAAAGAAAGTCCAGCTGAATGAAGAGCCCCAGGGACCTGGGACCACAGAGGTACCATTGAGAAACACGCTCTGGAGGCAGCTCCTCGTGGCATCAGTATGAGTGACCCACAGTCACCACTTCCTGTGTCTCGAGGTTTCTCTTACTCAGAAAGCAAGAGGCTGAGCATGGTGGGGCTCAGCTGCACAGGGTGCTGTGAAATTCCCCAGGTGAATTTCTTTATCACACAACACCACAACCCAGAACTGTTCCATGAACTGCTTAACACCAAAGTCAGACCTTTTCTACAAAATATTTTACTCTCGTACCCAAGTGCAAACTTGCAAAGACCAGGAGATAAAACCCTGTAACTCTAACCCCATCACCAAGGAGCCAACAGACCCTGTGCAGGGGCTCCCTGGGTCTCCACATTATCACTCAACATCCCAGGTCAGTCAAACCCTGACTCAAGCTTTACAGGCAATTTTTCCTGTTTAGGTTTTTTAAGCTGCATTCCTCAAGTCAACTACGTCTTGGGCCGTGACTCAGCTCCAAAGGGCAATTTCCTTCCCCTCCTGACACACAGGGCTATTTCCCCAGTGCCAGCCCAGCTGCCCACCAGCAGCTCATGCAATGTGCCCACAGAACAGCTACTTACTGCTAATTGCTTCAAAAGAAGCCTCCCCGCTCTCCATTCCAACTCGGGGAGCTTGGACAGCAGCTCCGGGGTCTACAGCCCCCTCCTGATCTCCTGCTTGGGGCTGCTCAGCATTCAGAGCAAGTAGAGGGGTGCCAAGGAGAGGGGTGGTAAGCAAAGATGCACTACTGGATAGTATTTCAGCAAAAATTTACCTTTTAGAGACAGATTTTAAAGTCATTAAAAAGATAAAGCTCGGCAGAAGAAAGCCAGAGGCTTCTTCACCATTCAAACATGGAAGAGGAGTTTCACACCTGACATAAGACTTAAATAAAATAAGGAATTCTGTTACCAGAGTAATGGGGAGTTACACAGCACTACAGCGAAGTGCTACAAGGAAGGCAAAGGCCGGCACGGCTGAGCTGGAGACAGCCCAGGGGATTTCAGTCTTGCAATGCCACCTCGTGGGAATCACTGCAACTCCTGCTGGGCTGCAATATAGCAGGCACCCAGGCTGGAGCTTTCCCAGCTAAGGAAGAGGAGCTTTCACATCTTCCAACAACACCCATGGGTGTTACAGAGTTGTCCTCGGACTGAAACTCACTGTAACAACAAAACCTTTAATTTTGAGTCCTTCACAGGAGAAAAGGAGTTTTGCACAACTCAGGCTAACAAATCCAGACAGTGCTTCCTCCTACACCGTGGGAACAGAGCTAAAACAACAGCAATCAACCTGAAAATTTAACTTGGGACTGCAACATCTTACTTAAGGCACTCAGAATATTAAAACTGTTTGGCTGCTGTTGTGTTTACAGAAGCGCTGACATGGAATTTATCATTGCACTTCCAGAAGTTAAACACATATACCAGCATTCATGTGGAATTAATTGTGGAAAGTGATTGTGCTCCACTCAGATTCTACAGAGCTGCCTCCAGCTCTGGGGTCCTCAGCACAGGAAGAAGACGGAACCACTAGAGTAAGTCCAGAGGAGGCCATGAAGATGCCCTGAGGATTGGAGCAGCTCTCTTTCTCTCCAGAGAAAGGCTGGGAGAGCCAGGGTTGTTAAGCCTGGAGAGGAGAAGCCTCCAGGGAGAACTTAGAGCCCCTTCCAGTGCCTAAAGGAGCTCCAAGGGAGCTGGAGAGGGACTTTGCACAAGGGTCTGGAACAACAGGATAAGGGAGAATGGCTTCCCATTGCCACAGGGCAGGGACAGATGGGATATTGGACAGGAATTCTTCCCTGTGAGAGTGGTGAGGCCCTGGCACAGGTTGCCTGGAGCAGCTGTGGCTGCCCCATCCCTGGAAGTGTTCAAGGCCAGACTGGACAGGGCCTGGAGCAACCTGAGATAGTGGAAGGTGTCCCTGCCCATGGCAGGGGGCTGGAAGCAGCAAGTTTTAAGATCCCATCCAATGCAAACCTGTCTGGGATTCCGTGATTAAACTGAAATGTCCAAAGACCAGCCCTGCTTTCCAGTGGCAGCTGGAGAGCACCACCACTGCAGGACACCTTTCCACTGGACCAGAGTCCCCTCTGCAGGGCAAGAGCCTTCCATTGCAGCTCCCCAACCTGCCCATCTGTCCTTGTCATACTTGGTTATTAACAGATTGATAGCACACAGATGTGTGGCATCAGCAGGGAGAGGGGGCCTGTCAACCCCATCACTCAAGGTTAACAGCATTTAAATCCTCTCCTAAATATAAGCTGCCTGTTCTTACCAGACAAAAAAGCCCATGAGATGCCTCCCTGGGGAGAAGCAGCTGCATGTGCCCCGCAGACTGTTTTCAAGAGAAACATTCTGAGAGGAGACAACTCTTACTCATTCAAGAGCACTGAGAGCACTGACAAACATCCACAGACAGCCCTCACACCCCTGAGCCCTTCTGCACCTTCACATCAAGGTAATCAAGCGATGGCCATTCAGTGGCTCATCAGCTGAGCCACATGTCCTTGACATGGGAAAAAGGGGATGAAACAGGGCACCATTCAAAGCCTCAGGATAAGGCATTGCCTTCAGTATGGCAACAACCCACTGACCTCCCCACCTGGGCCAGGTGTGCTGCTGTCACCAAACCACAACCAGGGTGGCACAGCCAGGTCCAGCAGTGGCACTCACCCATCTCACTTCATCCTGCCCTCCAAAGTGGGCAGGAACCATATCCCAGAATCCCAACTGCCCTCCCAGGATCTCTGAGTGGGGCTGAGGGCACTCACCACTCAGCTCTGGGGGAGGGCTCAGGTAGAATGTGCAGTAAATATCATTTTGCATCTGCAGCTCCGCATTCATGGGCTTCTTCAGCAGATCTGGGATCTTCTCCTCCTGGAAAGGAGTCTTTTCCAGGATGACTACAGCATCTGTGCCCTCTCCAGAGAGGCCAATCCTCTGGAATAAGAATGGATAAAGTCATCAGCAAAGATCCAGCACTAGGCAGCAAGTGATCAGGGATCACAGCAGACACCTCACAGCCCCCCAGTCCTCATGCCCAAACCCCCTCATAGGCCAGTCATCCATCCAAAAATAAACAGCACATTTGCCTGGAAGGACAGCAGGAATTTGCTCCCCACCAGAGAACACAGGTGGTTGTTGGGGGAGCAGGGGTTGTGGGCAATGACTCAACCCATCTGCACCTCCCCAGATGCTCCCAGGTTTCCTGCTGACCCATAGCACCAATTTCATCACTGACGCTTCACAGGAAGAGGGAAGTGGCAGGCGTAGGGATTTGCATCATGGTCAGGGAGCAAGTTCTGGGGCAGGGGGCACTTACTGCTGCCCTGCTCCAAGGAACCACAGCCCTGATCCCGTGGCCCCAGCGTGCTGATTTTTGGAGGTGCTGAGCGTGGAACATTCCCCAAAATCACTCCTGTCTGTACAGGAGTCAGGTGAGGCTTCACCACACCACCTGGGGAGAGTAACGGGGCTCACTTGGGGCTCCCAACCCCATCACGCTCACAGGGCAGAGCAGGCCTGTGCCCAGTTCAGTTACCCCAGCACCACACTGCCCCAAGACCAAAGCAACAGCCTGGAACGTCCCTATCCTCATCTCCTGCTCGGATGCACGTCTTCAGGAAACGGGAGCCGAGACAGCTGCATAGTTCCCACGCCATGGCCAGACCCTCTGGCCATAAAACCTTAGGAGTTATTACAAATTTTCCTATAATGGGTGTACTGTTTACAGTCCCAGGGTCGGCATACTGCTTGCAATCCAGTGCCACTTGACCTACCAAGCACGAACAACCTATTGTTGCTGTTTTTGTAACCTATTGTTGCTTTTAGCTTGAACCCAAAAGTACGAAATTACGCGAACAAGAAAGAGGGCTGCAGTAAGGTCCCCAGCCGCCCCCTCGCCCCCAGGTTAGCCTGATTTGAGCAGCGCCAGGCTGGAAAAAGCGAGCCAGAGCTAGGCTACGACGCTGTGACCGGAGGGGCGATCAGAGGGCTCACGGCACGTGGTGCCGGGAGGCGTGGCCTGCCCGGAGCGCGCCGCGGGGGCGGGGCCGAGCCCTCAGCGGGGAAAATGGCGGCGGGCGGGCCCCCCCACTCCCTCGTACCTCCGCGTGCAGGAACACGATTTTGTCCCGCGCCGACTCCCGCAGGACGCGCCGCACCCGCAGGTCCGACAGCGGGAAGGCGGCAGCGACCCCGCCCTCAGCGGCGGGCCCGCCATTTTTCTCCTCCTCCTCCCGCTTCCTCTTCGGCTGCGGGCCCTCCGCCATGGCTCGCGCGCGCGCGCCCCTGCACTGCGCGTGCGCGGCGCCTCGCGGACCATCTTAGAGCCACGCCCCCCGGCGGCTCGGAGGTCGCGTGTCCCCGCGGCTCCTTCTCCCACACACCCCCGGAATAGTGACTGAGACAAAAATAAGGAAAACCACCACCATTTAAAACTTCTGCATTCTCTTTTCATAGTCGCAACGATCCCGTTTAAAGTCGCTGCCTGCCTCATCTTGTCCTGCCCACAGCCCAGCAGGCACCTTGTCAGCTTAGTGGGGGTCCCAGAGCCCACCAGGACCAGGAACTCCAGCACGGGAAGGAGTTCTGGTGACCCTGAGACCCACTCGATGTCAGAGCTTAGTGTTTGTGTGATGGACGTCCCTGTCCCTGCCGAGGAGGTTTTGGCCACCAGGATGGAGGTCACACCACTGGGATGTGGTGCGTTCCGGTCCGCTGTCCCTCCATGTCCATGGAAGTGGGGAACTCGCCATCCTTGGCTCCCACATCTGGTCAGAGCAGCTCAGGTTGGACCCCAAGGTTCACTGGGACATGGCTACACCCAGATCCAAACATGACAGCTCCATGATGCCCATGGGGATGCATCCGCCTGCTCGCAGCACTACTCCATCCTCTTTGTGGAGCTCCGGCACAGTTCCTGGAGGTCTGCAGAGACAGCAGATGAGCTCCATTAGCAACCAATTAATCTAAAAATCAACGGTTTAAATAAATTTATGGAATCTGGTCTCTTCCCATGGTCCTTATCCCAACAGAGAGACATTTCATCAGCATCCCACAGGATACTCACAGCGCATGACAGTGTCCCTGATCTGCCTGAAGCTTTTCTCCTTCAGCGCCATGTAGATGTAGTAGATGTTTCGTAGCTCCCTGGGATAATCCTTGCGATCCACGTCCTTCAGCACTGGGATAGTGCGTCCGTTAGCCATCGGAGCCTCAGCCAGGGCCTGGTGCATCTGGTATTTGCACCAGGGGTCCTGCAGGAAGCTGGGGGTGATGAGCATGACCCAGCAGTGGCTGTTCTGCACAGCGTCGCACAGCTCTGTCACCACTGCACCTCCCGCCACCGCATCCCGCAGCTGGAGGAAGCATCGGAAGCTCTCAGGTTGGCCCTCCAGGTAGGACACCAGCTCCTCCACCAGCTCCATGTCCCCCTCACTGTGGCAGATGCAGACGTCGTAGCTCTTGTCCCACCGGGGGCTGTCCACGGCACTGATGTCTGGTGCTGACACAGGTGACAGGGAGATGGAGCTGGTGGCCAAGCTCGTGCCAGGAGAAGAGCTGGAGCTCTTCGCAGAGGATGAGGAGGAAGGTGAGGATGAAGCAGAGTGGCTGGACTTGATGCTGCTTTCCACTGAGCTAGGCTTGGGCTTGTGCAGGAGCCGCCTAAACCAACCTGCAGAGTGAGGTCACAGTGAGGTTCCGGGGGCGCAGCGTCCCCTGGGCTTCCCAAGCACAGCATCATTTGATCAGCAGGATGCCTGCAGATGGAAAGGGGTGGGTGCGATCTCACCTTGACCCCCCAAACCATCCTGGTCCCTAAAATCTGAGCTGCCGCAAACACCTGAATGCTGTGGCACCACGAGGAGCAGCTGATGGGCACCCTTGTGTTCCGTCAGGGAGGGGATGCTGTGAGGGAGGGGATAGGGCCAGAGGGTTTATTCCCAGACTCACCAGCCATAGCGGGCAGCACACTGCTCAGCTGCCAATTGCCAGCAGGACACCTCTCCTGAGAGCAGAAAAGAAGACTAAAAAAAAACTGTGAGCAAGCACCACTCCACAGCAGGTCTCAGCCCCAGGAGCTCAGGTCTGTTCCAGGGACCTGCAGCTCTGGGGTGCTCTCTTACAGCCCCAAAATCACCCACAGGAGGGTTTTTCCCAAAATTTGCTGGGAAGGAACATTTACCTGTTACTGGCTCTCTCCACTGGAGATACACACCTGCAGCGAGCAAGGCTGAGAGATAATGGGGAGGAGAGACCCTCATTCCCATCAGTGGGGAAAGGATCCTGTGGAAGGGAGAAGTGGGAATCAGCTGCGATCACCAGGGATGGATGCTGGTAAACCAAAGGCAGTGTGGGTGATGCCCAGAGCTGTGCATCCTTGTTGCTGCCTGCCCTGGTATTCCTGCAAGCTCACACCATCCCATGCCTGGGCATTGTGCTCCCAGCATGGTTTAGGGACTGCAGACACTCCTTGTGGACACCCAAGAGCAGCAATACGGGAAACAGCTACTGTTTTCCACTGCTGGCATCACCCCTTCCGAAATGAAACACCCCAAGTTACGCTGAAGCCTTTCCTCTACTCCAAAAAATGCCACCGGACTGCAGGAAATGCCCGCAAAACCCCGGCACGCCCACGGAAACCACAGTGCCCAAGTGTCACCATTTAGTGACAGCAAAAAGCTCAAGCGTGACTGGAACAATGAGCATGGACAGTGAACGGTACGGGGGAAGTCTGGGGGATGCTTACCTGGAATGCAGGAGTCCAGCAATGGAACAGGGAAGGAGATGCATCAGCCCCTGGGTTTGGGAAAGAAAGATCTTCTGGGATTACCCAGCTGGGAAAAGACAGGTAGAATGCAGCATGTTCACTCTGGAGTCTAATGGGATCTGCAGTGAATGGCAAGGCTGATCCATCCTTACAGCTTCCACATCTGCAAGCAGTTCCCAGTGAAGCTGTCCTGGGGTGGAAATGAGATGGGGTACCCACTTGCTTCCCCAGGGCCAGAGTGGAGGAGCTCCCCGAAAACCCAGGTGCCCCCAGCTGCCAGCAGCTCCAGCCTCTGCCAGGGCATATGAAAGCACAGGCAGGGAAATGGGCCAGGACTGCAGGGACGGGAAGCCAAGCCCTCCCAAGGGCCTCCCTCCCACATCCGCCACATGCCATCACTGCCTGGGTGTCACAGTGCCCAGCCCTCACCAGCACCCAGATCTGTTTCCCTCCCCAGTTTCCTAGCTAAATACAGACAGGTCCATGTCTGCCACTCACACTTACTTTATGAGTTAAATTTACCAGACAAGTCATTTTTTCACCCCAAAAATGTTTCTCCTTTCCCAGGTCACGTTCCCCTGGTGCTGCTGGTGGTGGCTGATGACTGACACTGCCTTCATCTCCTCATCATCCTCGACTGCTCCAATGTCTGGCAGTTGCTCCTCAAGGCCCTGTGAGAGACAGGCTCCAGGTGAGTCCTGGTTCCATCCCCTAGGAATTTGGGGAGATCTCCAGAGCCCACATGGCCACCCAGCCCCTGCCACCACCCTGCCTGCCTTTCTCTTCACCAAGCACAGGACACCAGCTGGCCCCTTGCTGGCTAAATTCCAAAGGAAAAAGCCAAAGGCCGAGTGGTACTGAGCCGCACACAGACCCACAGGCTACCACAGCCCATTGTGACCCACTTTGCATTAGTCCCTGCCCGAGCACTGCTGCCACCACCCCAAAAATCAACTGCCCGCCCAAGGACAGGACCCGTAGGAGGGCGAGTCCCCTGCCTGTGTGAGTCACCCCACCTGGAAACCCCAGAGGGGGAACCTGAGCAAGGGTGAACCCACAAACTCGGGTCCCCAAGAGGCAGCAGCCCCTGGATCGACCTCCACCCTGCCTCAGCAATAATATAACCATTATTAAAGGAGTAATTAAGCAGGTACAGCTTAATTCACAGCATGCCTTGCCCCACCAGCAGCTGCACCACGCTGGGATCCCTGCAGCGGGAGTCCTGCTCATCACCAGGAGCCTGTGGTTTACAGGATTGCCTGTGAAATTAAGAAACGGTGAGGACAGGGTGCTGCAAGGCAGGGTCAAACAAAGGTGTTCGGGAAAGAAAATAAGGCTAATTTTGTCCCTAAATACACCCACCATTAATATGTTTCATTTACAGTGCCACTACAAAACGATACACAGCTACCCAGAAAACACAGAATAAGTTTTCTCCTGGAAAGCTCTAAGTACACCCAAATTCCGCCACACAGATGCTTGAAGACATCATAGAGGCCGTCCAGGCACCGCTTGTACCTCCCAGGGCTGGAGACGCAGTCGCACAGACACGAACCCAGGCAGCGGCAGCTAGCGGAAGAGCAGCCCCTGAGGGGTAGGGGAGCACGGGGACACGGCCAGGCCCAGAGAAGCGCAGGCAGCCGAACGCACCCAGCACTGCCACCCAGCCTGGCACTGCACTGCGCTGCCCATGCGCCCGAGCCCTTTAGAGCTCGCGTGGCCTCGCGACACCATCGCTGAGGTCCCACGTCTGGCCCCGCCTCTTCCGCTCCGAGCCCCAGCAGGGCGGGGCCGAGGGGGCGGGGCTGCCGTCACGCGGGGCGGGGCGTAGCCGGGCGCGAGGCGGCTGCGCGCGGCGCGGCGGCGTCTCCTCAACGGGGCCGCGCGCGCGGCGCCAGGTGCGTGCGCGGGGGAGGCGGGCGGGCAGGGCGCGGTTGCCATGGAGACAGCGGGGGGGAAGGCGTTGCCATGGCGACAGCTGCCGCCATAACGTAAGGGGGTCCCCTGGCCGTGAGGGGACGGAGCGTTCTGCGGGGAGCGGAGGAGACCGGCGGGGCCGGGGGTGAGGCGGCGGGGCCGGGGGTGAGGCGGCGGGGCCGGGAAACCTCTGACAGCGGCGGGCGGCCTGGCTGTGACTCCCCCCGCCGCGCTGTCGCCCTCTATAAAAGCTCGTTTTTATGGATGTGTCCCCCTGGGAAGGAGCCTCGGTGTCCTCTCCGCCTGCTGAATCCCCGTGTTGTTGCTTTTCCCGCAGGTTTAGCGAGGAGGGGGCACAACGGAGAGGACAGGTAAGGGCTCGGGCAACCCTGAAGGTGTGACCCCCATCCCTGGTTCTCTGTCCAGGGTCAATCCTGGAACGCCAGCGTGCTTCCGTGGGAGCCTGTGGGACACAGAGCTCAGCCAGGCTTTGCTGTGTCACTCCCTCTCCTTGCTCGTGGAGCCACTGGGAAGCACGTGGAGAGTCACAGCGTTGAATGAAAACCTCTGGTGTGTTTTAACTCACATCAAAGGAGGTTGAATCTTGTGTTTTTGTGCTGTGGACAGAGGCAGGGCTTGTCCTCAGTCCCATTGTCCGTGTAGCCTGTGCGTTTCTAGGATGGCTTTGATCCAGCTCCAATTGCTGCTCCCACGTGGAGGGACAGGCTTGGGAATTGGCCAGGGACAACTCAGCTTGTAGCTGAACCATAGTGGCTTTTAAACTGTCTTGTCCCAACATCTTAAAGCCGCTGGATTGAAAAAGAAGCTAGGAATTACACCCATGCTGGTGGCAGTTCTCAGCACTCAAAGAAGCTAAAAATAATGGATGAGTAGTAGGTTTGTACTTGTTTCTTTGTGGAATTTGTGGGGGCTGTTCTGGAGGAGCCCATCTCCCAGCATGGAGCTGGATGACTTGGCTTTGATTTTAAACATCCAGGTGTAGCTTTGGTTGTGTGTTGGGTGCTCAGCATGGAGATGGTGTCAGCAGCGACTTCTCCATGAGATGGTGGAGAATATGTTCCATTAATTTCCCATTTTGGTTCTGCAGGTTGGGCTCTGGTGTTGACTGTGTGGTCTGGTCATGTTTTGCAGAGCTACTGCGAGGTTTCTGTAAATACACATGCTGTGTGAACCTCGGCCTTCGTTTGACACACTTGGTGTTCAGGTGTTTGCTTTTACCTGGGATACACCTTCATATTTCCAACATTTCTGCAGCTGGTGTGTCTCTGTCACACGGGGACTTGCTGTGGTTGGGTTTATCCAGTGTTGGTGACTTGGGCACTGTTTAAAGCTGAAGTGTGAAAAGCTTTAGGATAAATTAAGGGATTTCTGTGGTGTGGAGGGAGGAGAACGCAGCAAACCCACACAGGGACTCTCTTAGTGTCGTTTATAAAGGTAATGGGGACAAGGCTGGAACAAGGGAACAGGGCAGCCGAGCCAGGAATCCATGGAGTGTTGTGTTTACAGTCTTCAACTCCCTGTAGTCTAAATAGCTGGAAGCTTCCCAATGTCTGGAGAAGGCTGGAGAGACACTTCTTACCTTGTAAGTGCCTATGGCTCCCTCTCCCCCATGGCACCTGTGTTCCCAGGGGGAGCCTGCAGTACCTGGTGTGTTTCTTCCCCATGGCAATGTCATGCTCTGAGGTAATTCCATTTCATTTTGGCTACCTCAGCTGTGCCAGCGCAATCCATCCCCCTGGGGAACAGAGCTTCTGCCCAGGACTAAAAACTGGAGGTTTCTATTTCTTGGCTGAATCCCCATGAATTCTTTTTAAGACCAATAAAAACTTTTTTTTTTAAACTAGGCTGTATTTATAATGGGGTTTTTGTTCCTTTATGCCTCTCTGCACTACATAATAGGCATGAAGGTTGAAGGTCATTGTATCAGACAACCTCACTAGGTGATTATAATTCTAAAAGGTGTTTTTTCCTAAGTTTAAAATTACTTTTGAAATGTCCTTAGTGCTTTAGAGGCACTTAAAATTGATTTGATGGCTCCATTCCTGCTGTTAATAGCATGGGAATGCACAGGGTGAGTGAGATGGGAGCGATGCTGAGGCAGGTGGAAGCAAACAGGGGAAGGCCTAGGTGGGAGTTTACAAACAGCCTCAATATTTGAGGCTCAGCTCCCGAATATAATATAAACTTAAATTATAGCCAGTTTAGAAAGTGAGGATTTACCTTTGGCTGTAGCTGTGCTGCTGTGGAGGGGCCAAGGGCAGACCCGGCACCAGCAGGAGCTCAGACTTCCCTCTGAAACATTTCAGTTATCCATTGTTAGTCCCTGGCTGGTCTGAAGTGTCTTTGCACCATTAAATAAAATCTGACTGACTTTGTGGAAGCAGCCTGTCCTTCCAGAAAAATCAGCTTATCCAAAAGGAGAGATATTTTTCCTTTCTCCTGGAAAGGAAAAATAAGGGCTTTTCTCCCCTTTATCCTGACTGTGCTTGGCTGCATTCACTCAGCAGGGCTTTGATGGTACCGCCCGTCTGATCCTGTGTCCAGCACATCCTCCTATCTTCCTGAGAGTCATCACTTTGATGGTTTTTTTTGAGGTTTAACCCCCCCAAAATAGTTCACCATGAGGCCTGAGCGGTTGCAGGCCTTCAGGAGTGATGAAGCTGCAGAGGTTCATTGTCAGAACAGTGCTGAAGTGCTCCTGTGCTCAGTGTGGGGTGGAAAAACACAGGGTACAATGTTCATGAGGGTGTGTGATGGAGGAGCCCTGCCTGGCATGCACAGAGGGAGAAAACCAGAAGTGCTAAAGGCTATTGACACTTTTATCCAAAATCTGGTCCCTACAGTAAGGCCCAGTAAGATAAAGAAGTGATTATTTGAAGTGATGAGCAGCATGTATTAAGTGATCTTTCAGGAGGCAGGTGGTGAAAACCAGCTCTCTGAGGTGTTTTACTGTTGTTACAATGATTTATTACTGAGCAGCCTGGTGTGGTGGAAAGTGCCCCTGCCCATGGCAGGGGGGTGGAACGACACGAACTTTAAGGTCCTGTCCAGCCCAAACCATTCCATGATTCCATTGTATAAGGTTTTCTGAAGGGGTCAGAAGGAAAAGGCTGCATACACAGTGTATCTGAGCATCTGCCAGTGTTGCTTTGCCCTGTTCTCATCATCCAGTATTGAAAGTTGCTGGTTTCCTAGAATATTGGCTGTTTTCTCATGTGATCCATACACACACTTGCAGCACAGCTGAGGTGTCCTACCTAGAAAGACCTGCCCCGTGTCACTTGCTTTGCTGCCAGGGAGCAATTGCAGCATCTCATCTTTAGGACAAGCCCACAGATCTCCCTGAGATGGCAAAACCTGCAAAAACTCTGATTTTGGGTCAGGAGCTCTTCCCCAGCATTTCCTCTGGCCAAAAGCCCTGTGTCTAACAGAGTTTTTGCTGGACTCTTCATCACAATTGGCAGGAGAAAAGCAGAGGAGGGTGAACAGTTCTGTTCGTTTTCATTCCCTTTTCATAGACTTATTTGGGAGAAGCGGAGTGGGAGAGGACTGCGTGCTGGCAGGCCTTTTGTGTTTTATGTCACAGGCTGCTGAAAGAGTTCTCAGACTGCACTTCCTTTCCGTGGGCTTTAAGGTCATTTCCCAGTGCTTGCAGATGCATGGCGGGCTGGGAAACCCTTCTCTCATCACCAGGGAATGAAACGCTCTCCGTGGCTTTTTGGAGCCAACAAATATAGTTTTGTCTTCTCTTCCCTCCCACTGTTTCCCAAGCAGCAAGTTTGCCGACAGGCCTCGTCAGGAAGGAGGGAGTGCTCCTCCAGGATCCAGACTGTCTGGGAAAATGAACAGCTGCTGGCAAACTGTGTTTTGCTGGGGCAATCACACCTGGCTGTGCAAAACAGCCCAGGATTGTATGGTAAAGGAGGTTAAGGAAGTGGATGAGACTGAGGGGCAAAGTTCAGAGACAAAAACATGCAATTCTCAGCCCAGAGATGATAACAAACCTGGGATTTATCCACCTGTGCAAAGGTGGTTCTGCAAAACCCTGTTGTCCAGGTGGTGTTGTCCATGTGCACTGACTTTGCTTGTGGTCATTTGTCTACCATAGAAACTGGATGGCTTCTACAGGGAGCCCGGGCGAGGAAACGTTCTCAGAAGATGGAATGCCACCTGCAAAAAAGCCCAGGTAAATTTAATTATACTCCAGTGAATTTCTTCTAACAAGAGCCTTTGCCTTTGCCTTGCATTGTTCTTTAAGGACTGTGACCCTTGGTGACTGCGGCCGTTTCGCTTCCTGATCCAAGAACTGCGCACTGGCTTCTAGCCATGCCCTGGGCTTTCCTGCCGTTTGTGGAACAAAGGCCTTCACACCCAGAATGTACTTTTTGGGGGGTTTTAACCCTCAGCCAGGGTGTGGGGTTGCGGTCAAAGCTGTATTTTACTGTCCTGTCTGCTCGCAGCATCAGGTCAGACACGGTGGTTGTGCTTCTTTGCTTTAGTGGGATGGTGGTTTCCAGGAGGACAGGGAGTTACTCAAATTAGTATGACTGAGCTGCGTGTAAAGGCTAAATAATTCCACTCTGAGGCTCCCTGTGCTGAGAAGTGGTCTTACAGTTCTGTGAGCAAGGACCTGACTGGTGGATGATTCTGTCCATACAAGACTGGGACTGTGGCTGCTGTGGGCTCCAAAGTTCTTGTGAACAAGCAGCTAATTCATCTGGGGAGTTGTCTCCCACTAATTTGATTTATTTGCAAGTTCTGGAGGGCTGCAGGATAGTTCTGTGTGGTCTTGAGATTGATCAGTGACCCTGGAATGTGCAGAAAAGAGGCTGGGAGCTGATTTTTTCCTTGCTCAGGATATCAGGGCAGAAACAAGTGCATTTATCAGCAGGGAACAGAATACCTCTTTCAGAGATGTCACATAGGGCACTAAGACTTGGGTATTTGTTACTATTTTGGATTTCAGTACCTGGATTTGCAGTAGTGTTTTTATACTACCTCTAGCACGAACACTGATTTATTCCTCTCACGAGGCTTACTGTCCTCAAATTAAACCCTGTTCATCAGCACTGACAGTGAAGCCCTCCTCAAGGAAAGGGTTAATGAGTCTGTTTTCGTAGGCAGGAGCTGAGGGAAGGCACAGCTCCATCTGTGTGGTGTTGGTTTCCTGTTGCAGTCGACACGCAGCGCGGTGGCCTGAGTCAACAGCACGGAGACCACTCTCCCCTGGCCGCTCAGGCCATAGCTCGCAGACACCAATGTGGTGGACGGCAAATGGCCATTTATTGGTGATTAGCACCGTGTAATATACCTTTGGTTTACAACGTCACGTCCGCCTGCTTACATCATAAAACTAATTGCTATTGGCTACCTGGGGAGGGGGTCTTATCTTTCCGTACAGCGCGGTTTCTTCCGATCGCCAGGCCCTACCTGCCCACAGTTTCCTCTCCCCTTCTCACTAAATATCACGTGTTTGCTGATAAAGCCATTCCTTCCAAACGAGCTGCTTCCCTGGGCTGCTGCTCCAATCTTCTGGGAAGCTGCAGCAGTCCCTGCTGCAGAAAGCAGCTGGAAACCAGGCAAGGCAAGGCGAGGAGCAGCACATCTGCTTAATAAATGATAAAAGTCACATTTAAAAGCACTGTGCAGGTGTAAAGCCAGGAAAATAGGGAAGAGGGGAGGACGAGTAAGGAGAATACAGCCCTGCAGCCCTTTCATGTGACTCTGTATCATCTGGGATCTTCGAAAAGATTGGCCTAGAGCATCCTACTGACATTGCAGCCATCACAGGGAAGGGAGCGCTGGTACAGCTGAGGGGGCTCCTCAGCAAACTGGGGCTGGGCTCCCTGCAGGGCAAAGCTAGGAGAAAGTCTTCCCTTGTTTTTCTCTCTGCTGGGATAAATGGAGCTGTTGTCTCCAGGCCCCTGTTCTGCACATAGTTTAAAGTAGGTCGTATTTCCGACCTGCATGGGATGCAACCTGCATTTTGTCTGGGGACATAGAGCCTGTGTGTGTCTCATTCTCTTGTGCTCACCACACCTTTCCCATGTCCTCCAGCCTTCCCGGTAACTTTTATTAATAGACTTCCCTTATTCCAGATTTTCAATCGATTAGCTTTGCTTCAGAAGCACCCCAGGGCATCATTGACTTCCTCAGTAACCATCCTGGTAACAGATTCAATTCCCAAAAATGTTGTAATTACATGCCTTGTATTGGGAGCTGTGCTACTGATCTGTGCAGCTGCCTGCTGTCTTTTAGGGATACCAAGCTGCTCCGCTCATCCTCCGTTTATCAGAGAGCCCCAATGGATATGCTGATTCAAAATTTAGGCATGGGGTAGCTCCCTCTCCCTCAATCTGGGTGTCCCACCACCCCAGACACCCTTCCACTCATGGTGGTACCAGCTGTGCTCCTTTCTCCTCTTGCAGGAAGCTGTTGCCAAGCCTCAAAATCAAGAAGCCTCGGGAGCTTGTTTTGGCGATTGCAACAGGAATTAGTGCCGCAGTTGCTCCCCAGGTCCCAGCGCTGAAGTCTTGGAAGGGGCTGATTCAGGCCCTCCTGGATGCTGCTATTGACTTCAATCTCCTGGAAGATGAAGAGAGCAAACGGTTTCAGAAGCGTCTTCATGAAGACAAGAACTTGGTTCATGTTGCCCACGACCTTATCCAGAAGCTGTCTCCGGTCAGTGCGCTTGTACCTGCCCTGAGCGTAGGATTTGGCTTCTGGAAATAACCGGATTTGGTTTTCCAGCAATGGTGCCCCCATCCCAACAATTCCTCTATGTACAAGGAACCAAAAGTGCAGTTGCTGTGCCAGGTTTCTGCTGTGGACACAGGTTTTGGGTATTTTGCCTGGACCAAGATGATTAGAGGGGTGGAGCACCTTCCTGTGAGGAAAGGCTGAGAGAATTGGGATTGTTGAGCCTGGAGAAGAAGGCTTCAGGGGTGACCTAATTGTGGCTTTCCAATACCTGAAGGGAGCTGACAAGAAAGCTGGAGAGAGACTGTAGACAAGGGCCGGGGGTGACAGAACAAGGGGAGAGAGCAGGGTTAGATGGGGTACTGGGGAGGAAATCTTCCCTGTGAGGGTACTGAGGCCCTGGCACAAGAGCAACTGTGGCTGCCCCTGGATCCCTGGAAGTGTTCAAGGCCAGGTTGGACAGGGCTTGGAACAGCCTGGGATAGTGGAAGGTGTCCCTGCCCATGGCAGGGGGTGGGATGGGATGGGCCCTTCCCAACCCAAACCATTCTACGATTCTGTGTTCCTATGACTATGCTGAGGGAGAGCACCCACCTTGGTGCAGCCAGAGCTCTTGTGTTTGCCGTGCAGGGACCCAGAGCTTTGCAGGGTCTTAGTGAAACGTGGGTAGTTTCTCATGGAGTCATTTGGCATGAGGTGTTAAGGGGCCGGGCTCTGACCTCAATCTGTCTCCCCTTCTCAGCGCACAAGCAACGTTCGCTCAACCTCTTTCAAGGACTGTTTATACAAGGTGTTTGATGACCTGGAATCCAAAATGGAAGATTCTGGGAAGCAGCTGCTTCAGTGTGTGCTTCACTTGGTGGAAAATGGGGCCCTTGTTTTAACCGCAAACTTCGATAACCTGCTGGAGCTGTATGCAGCACACCAGGGGAAGCACCTCGAGTCTCTTGACCTGACTGATGAAAAGAAGGTAAAAGATGATTATTTCTTTTGTCAGGAACTGTGGTGCTGCAGGGTGTGCCCTCATGCTGCCTGAGGGCATTGTACTGATCATAGTGGTTTAACTGGTGGCAGACAAGCTCCAGGCAGAGCCTCTGCCTGCTCAGGGCAGCAAGCAGAAGAATGAGGAGGAGAGCTCCTTTCTGGAACGCTGTGCTTGCTGGCTGCCATCCAGTGCTCAGGAGGAGGCCTTAAGCCTGGTATTCCTTTGATCTCTGTCCTTGAAACTTCTGGCTTGGCCTTGCTTCCACATAAGGCTCGGGTTGATGTTTCTAACCAATGTGAGAAACTCCATGTGAGATGCAAAGCTGAACTTTCTATTTTTATAACGTGCTGCAAAGTGCTTTCTGTGATGGGCATTTAGGGCTGCAGCCTTTGAGGTTCTTCTCGTGCCCCATGTCCTCTTCCTGCAGTGGCTGGAATGGCTCCTTCTGCTGCACTTCCAGAGCTGTAGCTATTCTCTTCATGCAAACATCTCTCCTCCTGCCCCAGTCAGGCTGTGAAACCCTGACCTCTTTGCACGTGCTGCCTCATCTCTCCATCACGGATTTCACTTGTGGGGAATATGTTATGCTTCTGTTTGCATGTTAAACACACCCGATGTGTGTATCCTGTGCAGTCCTTGGTCTCTTTTCATTCTCATTTCTGTGCTTCACGTTTCCTGCATGACCTCTTAATCTACATGGCTGGAAGTACTTACAGTGTTACAAATAAGCATTCTAATTATTGCAAGCTTAAACGAGCCGAGGTCTGCAGGAGTAAACCGAGAGCCTCAGAAGCGGCTGTCTGAAATGGAGGTCAGCTGGTGAGCTCCTTTAGGGGCCACAAAATAAAACTTGGTAGGCTTGAGAAACATGCTGATGTAGGATTTGTAGTTTTTTCCCCTTTTTCTGGTCAATCTGGTGTATTGATTCAGTCTTCTCATCACATTCACCAATCAGCTGAAGTGTTGACCCAACAAGAACCACAGGCTGTGGCTGCAGGCCATGGTGTTGAGGCAGATGGACTCAGCTTGAGGAGAGAAGATGAGGAAGGAGCTGCTTCTTCGGAATACTTCAGCAAAATGTTCCATTTAGCAGTGCTGTGGTAGCCAATGCGACGCACTCACTGACATTGCTGTGGGTTTGTGTTGTGCAGGTGCTGGAGTGGGCACAAGAGAAGAGGAAGCTCAGTGTTCTGCACATCCACGGCGTCTACACCAACCCCAGCGGCATCGTCCTGCACCCGGCTGGTTACCAGAATGTGCTGCGCAACACCGAGGTCGTGGTGAGGCCACACTGGGGGCCTGGGCCTTGTGTAGCTGCAGCTCCCACTTGGGTCAACTGGGCACAGGCTCAGCTGAGTTTAGACGGAGCTTCACAGAGGGTGGGGGAGAATTAATTAGTTATGGGAAATAGGAGGGGTGAATTCCCTAGCCTGTTAACATACCAGAACACCTCCCACACTTGCTGAAGGATGGCATTGCTGCAGAGCCTCATCAGGGATAGGGCAGGTGCTGTCTCTTGTGAGGATGAAGCTCGCCTTGACCAAGAACATCTTTCCCTTTCTTAAAGCGAGAGATTCAGAAGCTGTATGAAAAGAAGTCCTTCCTCTTCTTGGGCTGTGGTTGGACAGTTGACACCACGTTTCAGGCCCTGTTTTTAGAGGCTGTCAAGCACAAGCCAGACATGGAGCACTTCATGCTGGTGCGGAAGGGAGATGTGCATGACTTCAGGAGGCTCCGTGAGAACATGCTGGAGAAAGGGATCAAAGTGGTTGCCTATGGAGACGAATACTCCGAATTGCCCGAGTACTTTGAGCGGCTGACCAGCGAGATTGTCATGCGAGGCCACAGAGGTATGGAGTCAGGGGCTGGGGGACACTTGGCTGTCACCATGGAGAGCAGGCAGGGTCAGTAGCCCCTGTTCTTCATGCTATACAGATTCCTTAAGAGTTTTTTTTTTTTAAAAGCAAACGTGTCTCAAAGCGTAGCTGGATTTGAGGGTTACTTTCAGAAATCACTGTATGCTCTAACAGTTTAAACAGCTGTGCTGCTTCCCACGCCTGCAAACCTTTTCATGTGCAGTTGCAGCTGTTTGTTCCCTTTCCAGCGAAGGGGCATTTTAGTCTCACTGACCTTTGTGCTGCTCAGACTGAGCCAATGCTTTTACACAAGAGGTATAACTCACAAATCATAAAAACAAGGGAAAGTGGGTTCACTGGCCGGAGCCTAGCTGGCCCCCATTCTGAGGGTTAGCCCGGCCAGGAAAGCCTGTGTGAAACCACCACGTGGGCAGCTGGCTCTCCACCTGACACTGGTCTCTGCTTTGCCCCAGGTATGCCCAACGAGGGGCAACAGCTGAATGCTCTGCCGCCGCCCACACCGAGGTAAAAGGTAAGGAGGCTCTCTAGAGCCGAGAGGCTTCACTCTGTGTAGTTCCCTGGAGTCCCAGGCAGGTTTTCAGCCTTTGCTTCCACACAGGATGCAGCCCGAGCCTCAGCCCTGCCCAGGCCCTGAGCGATTAATTCCGAGGCTCAGGGCAATCAGCAGCCAAACCAGATGCACTTGGGGCCACAAAATTCGCCTTCATGAATGAATTCGCACCAGGGTCTTTCCAGAAGCCCCAAATCCACCAGAGCACCCCACATTGCTGCTGACCAGGAGTCTTTTCATTTAGAGCTGTGAATTACAGGATCCACTAACGAGGTTAAAGTCTCCCTGGGGAGCTCCTGCTACAGCACTTCACGGCACAGCATCAGCCCCTGCCCGAGTAAACGAGGATGAGGATGCTCATGAGGATCCTGCAGCCCTGGATGAGCAGGAGGCTGCGATACCTTAAAGCACATGGGCCAGGCAGGATCCCAGTGGATCCGAGGTCTTGCCCTAAGCTGGTCTTTCCAGCTCGACTGGAAGAGCCAGGAGCTGGATTGCTGCCGGTCTTCCCGGGTTGTTTTCCAGCCGCCCGAGCGGTTTCCCTGCCATCAGCCGATGCAATTGGTCGCTCCCAGCCCAAGGTCCAGAAAAATCCCATCATGGTTCCACCGTCCACCAGGTCAGGGGCTGCCGTCCCCACCACTCGCCGCAGGCAGCTCAACCCATCCGGCAGCTGATCCCAGCAGGAAATGAATGTCGCATATCCCAGAGCCCTCAAGAAACCCTGAACAAGCTGCATTTTGCTCCTTTCCTTCTCCAGCTGTGTTGCTGGCCTCAGTTTCCTCTCCTGCCTATCAGTTCAGTAACTTAAATAACGATTTCCAAATCTGAGGGGGGGAAAAGGCACCTTCTCCTCACTCCTCCGGGATGTTCATGGCTTTGGGCAAAAGAAAACAAAAACCCAATGGGCACAGCCCATGTTAAAGACTAAAGGCAGCCAGGATTGGCCCTTCGAGGGGCTCAGCTCCAGTGCAGGAGCACCCCGGCAGGCAAGGGTACTCCAGAGGCAGGAGGGGACACAGGGCAGGGATGAGCCACCAAACTCCTGTCATCATCCTCCCCATCGAGGACCAAATCCCCCCAGGGCTGTTAGAACAGGGGAGGGGGAGATGGAGATGAGTCTCTCTCCCCTCCGCCCGCCAGACCTGCAGCGAGGCAGCCGTCCGTCCGTCCGTCCCTCGGCGCTCCATCGCCGGCACCAGCCTCCCTCGGTTAAAATTACCTCCCGAGGGGGGAGAGAGCAAAAGCCAGGCTGGGAGGGGAATCAAATCCAGGTGAGCTCATCCTCCTCCACAGAAAACGTCTCCAGTTGGCATGAGAGAGGTGTTTCCAGCCCGGCACATCCCTCACGTCACCCCAGTCGCTATCGCCCCGGGACCAGCAGCTTATTCATCCAGCAAGCATTTAGTGGGAGATAATCCAGCCGCTTCCCAACCATCCTTTGGCCGAGCCAAAGGTGTAATTCCAGTGTGGGAATTACACTTTGGGAAGAGGTTTCGCTAATGGTCATCCCAGTGGATGCTCCCTGTCCAAGACAGCACGAAAGAGCCACCACCAGCAGAACCGCCATCCTCCACCGTGTGTTTCTTTAATTCTATTGATAATTTATTACATTTATTAAACTATTTTATTAAAAATAAAATAATTCAATAAACTTATTTCTATCAAATCCCTGAGAATGGGAAGAAAAGCAAAGCTGCCCAGCCAAGCCGGATTATCCAAAGCAGCGAACGACCTAAAAATAAACCAGTGCTATTTAAGGATGAGCCTCCCACAATAACCACCCCCACCCCCAAAAAAAAATAAAAGGAAAAAATAGACATATTTCCAAGCTGGGGTGTTGAGCATCACCCACCACACCAAAAAAAAAAAGCCTATTTTGGGTTCATTTCCTAGCAATAGTCTGCACTTCCAAGAGAGCAGCATCCCCAGGCTTAATGCTGCTGATTTCCAGACACCCATGCAAATAAATAATTAAGATTTAAAGCTGCGTTTGCATAATACAGATAATCTGTCGATTTAACTTGTAAATGCAGGGGGAATTAAGCAGCGATGTTGTTAATTAGGCAGCAAAGGGGCCTGGGAAGCCCCAGCTCCAGGGCAGAAGCCGATGGACCACGAGGATGCTGAAGCAGCCGAATGTGCTGGGGGATGCGGGGCTTTGGCAGTGGGACCAGGTGCTGGAGCAGGTGACTCAGGGCCCCAAATCCTTGTGCTCACCCACATTTTAACTGAAAACTCCCCCAGCTCCTCCAGGCCTCCTCCATGAGCTGCGCATCCCTTCCCACCCTGCCTGCACCGCCCAAGCCCTCGAGGGCTGCCGTCACCCCACGAGAAAAAAGGCAGTGGAAAAGGAGCCCGGGGTAAGATTTCTGAGGACAAATCACATCTTTTTGTTGCATAAAGAGCCTGCTCTGACAGCCAGGCTCTTGGCCGCCCTCAGCTCCCCCACCCCAAATACCAGACCCCGCCTGGGAGCGAAACCTGTTGAGCCCGAATATGCCCAAACAGACAGCTCTTTGTGATTCTTTTTTTTTCCCTCCTATTTTTTGGTTTGGAAGCAGCACTGGTGATCACACAGGGATGGGCCCAAGGACTTCCCAGCCCTTGGCACTGCTCCTGACACCTTGTTCGAAGGCAGCATCACATTTAACCCCTGAAGACCCTCACTGCCCTTCATTTCTGACACCATCCCACTTCCCACACCGTGGTCCTGTTCAGTCCTGCATCCCCACGCTCCACTTGCATCCCCCCTCTCTGCACTTTTCTCCGTCATTTCTCCCTTTCCACCTCATTTTTCCCCTCAGTGCTTCAGCGCTCTCCTCCATTCCCAACACAGACAGGTCTGATCCATCCTCACGCCATAAAATCACAGACCACATGCCAGGGGGGTCAGATGAGCCCAATAGCCACAGAGCTGCCAGGCTGGGGTTCAGTGCCCATCCAGGGGTGTTTTATGATCCGTGGTGGGAATGCTGGGCTGGCAGGGTGCACACAGCATCAGCAAAGCCCCCGAGCAGCACTTAGGACTCTTCAACTCTTGCTCAGCACTCTCCTGCCTCAGTTTCCTGCTGTTTCGGGGCTCAGGGAAGCTCTGCACCATTGGCAATGCGGGCAGGGGGTGCAGCAGGGACCCCAAACCCCAAACTGCATCCCAGCTCATTTATCTACATTTTAAAAGAAATTTAAAAGCCACCCGATGTTGCAAGCAGCTCAAACCCTGACGGAGGATCCACCCCGGGGCTCCGACTTGTGCAACACCGCGGGGTGAGTTCCAACCTCCCGCCACTGGCATCAGGCTCTGGTTCAAAAATTAAGGCTCAGCTTACTCAGCCTGGCCGGATATCGGGATGGCGAATCCGGCCGGGAAAACTTCGGCGGGCTGGGGGAGACATTTTGCAAGGGGAAGAGCCGGAGCAGGAATGGCATCTGGAAGCGATTGAAGGCAAGGAGCCTCTCCCTGGCGCAGCAGGGAATTCCAACGGCGTGAGCTCAGGTTAAAGCCTCCTTCACAAACCCGGGATTAAAGAGAAGAACCAAACTTCAGCACAGATATGTATTTTTAAACCTGCAAAAAACAAGGGAGACGGAGCCAGCTTCCTGCTTGGTCCTATCCGGACGTGGCTTTGTCATTTAGGATCGTTCTGACTTGCAATGAAAAGAAACCAAAACTCCAAAAAGGAGCAGAAATTTCTCCATGGGTTTGTGGTTCTAAATTCAGGTGTGGTGTCAGGAGTCCTCTTTCATCACTGCACCATCCATCCCTCGGGATTGCTGCATCCCAGCTCCGAGCATCCCTTGCCAGCACAGGCTGCATCCCACGGTGGTCCTTGAGTGGCAGCAAGCCCAGGAGCATCCCAGAATCCTCGGGATGGCATGGAAGAGCCAGTGGAGGATGCCAGCCTAGCTTGGACCGAGCCATCCTCTGCAAGGAGCTGACGCAGTGCAGAGTCCCCAGCCCCTTCCAGTCTTCCCTGAGTCGAGATGAAATATTGAAGCTAAAATCCTAATGCATCAGAGGCACAGGGAGCAGCAGCTGGTCAAACCCACCTTCACTGGACATCCCAGCGGAGCAGTTTACGGCAGGGCAGGATCCCCATGGGCTGGGCAGGATCCCCATGGGCTGGGCAGGATCCCCATGGGATGGGCAGACTCAGCCGCGCCGTGTGCCTGCCCCGTCCTGCTCCCCCAAATCACCGCCTGGGCCCCATCATGCCCCGAGCACCCCAAAAGCAGCACTGCCCTGCACCCCTGCCTGCCCCCACGCACCTCCCTGGGGTGGCCGTGCCCATCCCATGCCGATCCGTGGCTCGGCGGCGCTGGGCCGCTCGGGAGCAGCGGCTGCTGGAGCTGCAGCTCGGAGGTCTCTGGCAGACGGCAAAACACATCCTGGAGAGCAGCCGCAGCCTGCGCCAGCCTGAAACCACTGCGAGCATCCGCCAGTGCGAAGGGAAACCAGGATGGAGAGTGGCTCCTTTGGTTTTTCTGTTCCCCGACAGCCAAATGCCTTTCTCCTTCCTCCAAGGAAACTTTCCAGCCCAACCCCGGTCACATGCAAGGGGTCAGCAGCTGGAGAAGCAAGAAATTAGCAAGTACTGGGGTTTTTTTCCCTCTTCCCTCCCAAGAAGACACAGGGCTTTCCTAGAAAAAGCGCAATAAACACGAGGATCACAGCTGCAGGACGGAGAAGTGCGAAAGGAAAGTGAGGGGAACTTTAGAAACACCCAAAAAAAGAGAACCAGAAGTTGCAACGAGCAGCATGAAAGCATCAAATAATTTCCTTTCCTCACTGTAAATCCAAAACCACTCATGCAAGTGTCCCTGGTGGCAGTTTATGGTGGAGGGGTCCCAGCCTGGAATGGCTGGAGCAGGATGGGATCCCAGAGGGATCCAGGTGAATCCTGGATGCCAACCTCGGCAGGAACAGAACCACATCCCTGCTCCTCACACAGCCATCATGCTACATCCAGAGAAAAAAAAAATAAAAGGGGAGGAAAAACATAAAATAATTTTTTTTTAATTGAAAAGCACAATAGGGAAAGCTGCGGAGAAGCAGATTCCACGCTGCCAGCCTGCATCAGCTCTGGAATATTCAAAGCTAAAGCGATGGGACCATCACTTCATCAAAGAGAATAAACAACAGAATACATGGGATTTAGAGATATTGCCAAATAATTAATTAGCAGGACTCAACCTGAGAATTGCTGCCAACTGAAAACCCCTGAACACAGGCATGGGGAGGGCACTGGTCTCAGCATTCCCACATCCTGCAGCCTGCCATCCACCTCTGGTGCTGGTTGCAGGAATGGGGATGACACAAGCTGTAAAAATACAGGCTTGGAGACATCAGTACAGCTGCTCCAGAGTTCGAAATGGATGTTTTCCCTCCAGGGTGGATCCTCCAGCAGGATGCTCCAATCCCAGCTGTGGAAGACATCCGACTTGCAGACCTCCCTTAAAATCCCTTAAAATCAGTGTCCACAGACAGTTCCTGCTTTTATATTTACATTTGCAGAGGCATTATTCCTAAGAATTCAGTGCCTTACTGGAGCAGCTGCTATTAACTCCCTGCCTGAAGCTGGATGAGCGAGCAGCCCTCTAATGATGCAGATAATTAGGGACAGGGGTTAGGGAGAGTCCAGCAAAGCATGTTGATCCCATCCCACGGCTTAGAACGACGTGAAAAGTTCATTAAGTGCTGGACACATTGTTAGGCGCCAGGGTAGGAAGAGGAGAATTAAAGCATCAGTTCTATCACTGCTCCAAGGCTCTGCCCTGGGATCTGTGTGTCTGTCCCATGGACACCCTTGGCTCAGACAGGTGGCAAAGCCTGGGCAATCCATCACCTGCTCCAGGAGCATCCAGAGGGAGAGCTGGCACAAAAGATGGGGAAATTCTGCAGAGTTTCCCAAAAAGGTCCACCACAAGACTTTATTCAGCTCATCTTGCCAAGAGGTGGAGATCAGACTTGCCGAGCATCAACCCACTGGGCATTGCCCCACTGATCCGATGGATCAGACAGTGTCTGATCTGAGGAACACACACAAAAAAAAAAAAAACACAACACCCAGGGGAAGAATTTTCCTTTGTTCTCCACTCTCCAGAACAACAAAACACCATTGGTTCACCCTGCAAAGACCTGCCATGAAAAGATCAATGGGGAAAGGTCTGGCTGGTCCTCTTCCTGCAGTCTCAGGGCAGGAATCCTCATCTCTCCCTGGAACAAGCCTGTCCCGTGGGACGAGAGGGCTCCAGGCGCACACAGTGGGTCGGGATGGGGCTTGTCCTGCACGAACATGCCCAGATCCTGCTCCCAGCAGCTCTGTCCGCACCAGCATTGGGTGGGGGATCGGCAGGGACCCCTCCTACCCCTCTGGGATCACTAGGATACCGGAGCACATCCATCAACCAGCCAGAGGATGCTCAGGGATGGGGACAAAAAGGCTCAGACCACTTAATAAACCCTCCTGAGCCCGTGGTTCCGCACGAGAGCCGTCCTGAGCTGCACACGGGGCACATCCTCCCCTCCCAGAGCCTCCGGGAGGATTTTCCCTTCCTTATCCCGGCTCCCGGGCATTCCTATGGCCCAGACCCATCGCAGCGAGCCCACCCTGTGCCATGGGGAGATGCCAGAGCCTCTCTTCCCCGGGCTCTCGGGGTGGGATCTCCCTCCACGGGAGTGGCCTCGGGCAGGAGCGATGCCAAAGGCCGTTTTTCCCGGCAAGACGAGGGGGTTTGTTTTGCCGGGAATGGGGAGACGGCAGATGGAAGGGCTCGGGGGGAGCGGGGGCTTTCCTCTCGCCGCTGCCCACACTCACGCTCCAGGCACTGATTAATTGCGTTAAATAGAAAAAGAATCATCACAATTATTTTTAAAAGCCACAAAACGTAGAAATAAAACCACTTTCTGCCTCTCCGATGTGCCGCGCTCGCCGGGGCAGCGATGCCAAAGGCGGGGGATGCAGGGGCGGGGGTCCGAGCTGGGGTTAACAGGGTGTGTACCCCCACATCCCCTCTTTGCCCCCCATGCCAGCCCTGCCCGGGAGCTGCCAGGCGAGCAATGCTCCTGCCCTGCCCCGCGCCCTCCCAGCGCGGGGACCCCCTCCAGCCCCCCAAAAACACTGGGGCTTCGCTTCCCACCCCTCTTTTTCCGCTCAGCACCTCCCGAGTCGCAAACCCGCTCTGGACACGCGGACCCGGGGGGACATAAGGGGACACGGAGGGACACAAGGGGACACGGGAGGATGCGGGGGGGCACAAGGGGACGCGGGGGGACCCCCGTGTGCAGACTCACCATGGGGCGGCGGGGGGGGTCGTGCGGCGGAGGCTGGGGGTGGTGCGGGATGCGGGGCCGGCCCGGGGGGCGGGCGGGGGGCGGACACGCTTGCGCACAGCGCGGATGGGCGGCGGAGGGAGCGACGAGGAGGAGGAAGGAGGGAGGGGAAGAGCATCCCGGGAGGAGAAGGCACTCGGTCCCTCATCCGCGGCACGGGAGAGGTGGGGGAGGACGAGGACCCTCGCCCCGCGCCCTGCGGACCCCCAAAAGTCGTGGCGCTGGGGGCAGACCTTCCCAAGGCAACCCCGCACCGCATAAATCTCCCCAAAACCCGCCCAAATCCGCTCATAGCAAATTTTGGGGGTGGGCAAAGCTCATCCCACTTGAGATTTACACTGAGCCCAGGAGTTCGCTCCGCTCCCCCACTGAACCCCCATGAGATGATCTGGAAGCCCCATGAGATTCTGCTCAAACCGTCATGAGATGGCACACCAAGGCTCTGGGGATGGCTTTGCTTCAAATCATCAACTAATATTTTTTTTTTCCTGAAAATAAATTAATCCTCACCACAGCAATGCCCCATGTCAGGCCACCTTGCTCTCCCACAGGATTCCATTTCCATCCCACCCCACAATCCACAAAATTAGCAGTCAACCTTTTGAATCTTTTTTTATTCCCCTCAAAACTTTTTTTATTTCTACAGTCTCAAACTCAATCCCTCCTGCCCAGGGTGAGTTTTGCCAATCCCTGAGATAAAATGTCCAACGCCAATATTAATCAACAAAATACCTGTGGAGCTGACACATCTGATTTTGCCAAGGGAACTACATCAATATTTGAAGAGAATCCTTGCCTCATTCCTCATCCTCCTTAGGATAGGGTTTCCTTGCCATTAAGAAGTGGGGCAGAGTTTTACCCGTGGTGACAGGCAAACTCACCATAATTAGGTTTTAATTGCCACAGGCTTGTAGACAATCCGGGGTAATTAGTGGGGCCACAGCTCGGCAGGGATTTGCTCGAAGGATATTTTGACCCTTCAGTCTCCTGGGTTCCCCTGCTTCATTTATTGCATCTGAAAATAATAAACGGCATTCAGTGAAGCTCCAGTGATATTAATGCATCCCAAATGTCTATTTTTGCCGTGCCCCCAAGACAGAATATTAAAAGAGGCTGGAAAGCTTTGCTTCCCAGGATCTTCTCAGTCCCCAGCAGCTGTGTCCTGCTGGTGATGGTGGATGGGCTTGTTTTGGGGTGATGGTCTCCATCCCCAGCATCCCCCCGTGGCCCAGGGCAACATCAACAGGACTGGGAGCAGAATCAAAGCCCTTGCAGAGATGCAAACCCAGGATCAGGAACTGCCTGGCCCAGACCTCTGTGCCGAGAGGTCACGGTGCTGCGGCTCAAGCATCACCAAGGTTTGGGGAAGCAATGGTGATCCCACACCAAGTGCTGGACACCAGCTGTGGCCATCCCACAGGAATCTCAGGACACCTGCTTGCGTCCATGGAGCAGTCGCAAGGTACCTTGGGTGGATCCAAAAACCAGCCACGAGCTTCCTGTGGCCACCACAGCCCCAGCAGACAACAGGGGTTGAAAGCCTACCAGAAAATGGGAATGGATTTGCTGCCGTAGCAGTGCCAGGAGCCTTCGCTGGGTAGTTAGTCACTGTTAATGACTACACCCTGCCCTAATATTTAATTTACAAAGGATAAATTGCCAGTTGGATTAATTCAGCATGATGAGCGCCGAGTAATTTGGAGAAGAAAAGAGGGGGGAAAAATGCTGTCTGTTTGAGAAGTGAATTTGTAAACGAGCTCAGCCATCGCTCAGTGCAGAGCCCTTCGGAGCTCACACCAATGAAAGGGTTTGGGAAACGCCGTGGCTGCCGCAGCACAGGACAGGAGTGGTGCCCTGCCCCACCAGGGCATGGGCAGAGGCTGTGCCATCCATCACACCACAGCCAAAACACTCCCAAAAGGGTGACAGGGCCAAGGCAGGAGCCAGGCAAACAGGGTCTATTCAGAAGGGAGGAAGGGGATGGCCTCGGCCAGGCTTGCAGCATCTGCTCCAGAGGGACAAGAATGTGGCAATTCATGGCCAGCACAAGCCAGCTTTGTCCTGGATCACCTCGGGCTCGCCCTTCCTCAAGCCACAGCCTGGGAATGCCATCTGGCTTTGCAGGCCAGGACCTCAATTAATCCTTTGAAGGCTCCAGATCTGTCAGAATGCTTCCCCTGAGCCCTTCTTTTGGGACAAGCAGAGGCAGCCTCCATGCCTGGCTCTGTGTACCCCTGTGCTCCCCAGTGCAGCCTCCCAGGAAAACAATTCCTCCAGCGGGAGCTAACAGATGGTCTGTGGAAGATGTGTTGCTTGGTTGTCTGCCACAGCCCTCAGAGAGTCTATTTTCAAGACTGAGGGTGTTTTTTCAATACCTGAGGACCAGGGAGCCTTCCAGGGAGACAGGATGGGCCTGTCTGTTGTTTAACTGTGTCCATTCCTGGGCTGGCCTGGGTGCAGACATAAAACTGAGATGTTCCTTCACCCAGGGTGACCAAGCTCCCTCTTGGAAGAGAAAATGCTTTGGTATAGAAAAGAATTCATCCCCATCCCTTAGCAATTTAAAACCTAGGGAAGGGGAGAGCCATGGGACAGCCAACCCTGCTGACCATGTCCAGATCCTAAAGCTCCCCAGCTCCCCAAATCAATGGCCCCAGCTCTGCTCTGCTCTGCTCAGGAGGTGGGTAGAGCTTAAGCAAAAGGCAAAGGCTCCCGCAGCAGATCATTGCATCTTTATTACTATGGATTGCACTTTTACACTCCAAGAATAATTTGGAAAATACCTCTAAGATCATCAAGCCCAACTGTTAGCCCAGGAAATGGGAACTTCTGCAGAGAAATAAGGGAAGGTGGCTTCATGCAGCTGCTCTGCCTCTCCCTGCTGCTAAAAGGCATCAGGGAGCTGCCTGACCTGAATATTTATAAATGGGATGAGCTGAGCAAAGCCCCAGGGCAGCTCCAATGATGCCACTTTGCTCCAGCAAGCTCCAGGCTGTGCTTCAGCACAGGCAGCAGCCTGGAAAAAATAAATCACATCTGGGTTCTCCCCCATCAGCAAAAAAAGCCCCTCTTAGAGCTCAGGGTGTGGAAAAGCGCAAAGAACCTGGGGGAACCAGTGAGATGATTCTTGCAATTACATCCCTTGTCACCGACCAGAAACCAGAGCCCGTTTTGGCACCAAGAACTCATGAAGTTTTCAGAGGTTGGTGTTTGCAAAGAAGCTGCCAGGGAACCAATGGCTGGGGGGCCAAGCAAGCTCCCTCCATACAGAGAAATTGGGGTTTCCACCACAACAACCATTGACTCCAACACCTGGCACTTCCCTGTCCTGCGCCACCGTGGCAGAAGGAAGAGCACTATTATTTGTTTTTGGAGGGTTTCAACCCAAAATCCTTGCAAAGCCTCAGTCAGGAAGGGGCTGCCCCTGTACACAAGGCTGTTTCAGACAGAGATGACTAAGGTGATGGCTCTGGGGCTGGGGATCAGGCAGCACACTGCGCTTGTCTCCACAGAGCCAGACAGGAAGGGCGAGGGCTTGGGTTAGTCATTGGATTTCTTTGGAGCAAGGCACCCCTCCCTGCTCTAGTAAAGCTCCAATCCCACTCCCAGGGGTAAAGCTGTAGGAAATACATAAAGCTTTCTGAAGACAGCAGGGTTTTTTGGACCTGTCCATCTATCTACTGCCCTCTTTGGGCTGACATTTGGGGACAGGTGGAAAAGATGGATACACACAGCCACTCCTGCCCAAACCCATGTGCTCACTGCATCCCAGAGGTGCCCAGTCTGGGGTAAAATCCAGGTACTCAAAGGGGTTTATTCAGTCAATGTTTTAATGGACTTGAACAGACAACACGGTTTCCATAGCAAAGGATCATCAGCCCCACCTCGTACAAAAACAGAGTTAAAAAACATAAAAGGAACACAACCTTAAAAAAAAGCCCAAAGACGGGTATTTATTTTTTAAAAAAATTTACAAAAGCACCTCTGCCTGCTCACACTTTTCCTGCCTCCTGGAATTTCTTAAACAGGGCTTCGTCAGCCCGCAGGGGGAAGGTCAGAGCCCGTTTCTGGTAGTACGTGGAGTCCATGGCCAGGCTGTCGATGACGTCGGCCAGGAGATGGGCTCTCTCCACAGAGCTGCCTGGTGCATCGTAGCCCAGGGCGGTGAAGTGCACGTGCAGGTGGTAGTAGGAGGGCTGGTAGTGCAGGTAGATCCGCAGCTGCGAGCCGGGCACGCCGAAGCGCTTCACTATGGCCTCCTGTGGAGGGCAAACACAGAGCTCAGGACTGGCAAAACCTTGGAAGGGATGGAAAAGAGCATCCCCGGATGGCTGGAAAGGCATAGGGAAAGGTAAAAGGGATTTCTGCTTCCTCACAGCAAGGGAAAGGGGAGGAAGTTTGGAAGGACAGAGCTCTTCCTCATCCTCCATTTCAGCCTTGGCAGGGACAGAGCGAGGCCTCGGGCTGCCCCACTTTTATCTCCCCTTGAGGGGACGTGCCATTCACCCGTATCATTTTCCCTTTCACCCTTATCACTCCAACTCATTGGAAAAGTAACAGGGATCCGTTACCAGCCAGTGTAATTAAAGCTATAAACAGCAACGGCAAACTCCGGCACGCCGGCTCCGCTCGCTGCAATCCCCTGACTAATCTCTTAATTAATCTCCCACTTTCCCCAGTGCAACTACTTTCCAAATTCTAACGCAGTGAAGGAAAGAGAAGCTACTGCACATCAATCTCCCATACACACCCTGTGGAAAAACACATCAGCCGGTGAGAACAGGCAGGGGGTTGGGAGGGGGTTGTTAATATGGGGAACTCACTGCTAATGGGAAGTATGGAGCATCCCTAAAGCACCTGGCTGTGGCACCATCTGGGGCAGGTGCTGATGGAGAGCAGCAACCAGGGGCTGCTGGTAAAGAGGGCAGCACAGCCCTGTTTCACGATTCCTTATCTCCTGATTAGCGGTCCCCAGGCCGATGCTGTGCCACAAAACCCAACAGAAAACCGAGCTCTCCCTGGCCAGGACAGCAGTGTGGGACCAGCCTCACGCTCACCGTCCCTTCCTGCAGGATGTTCCTCAGCAGCGGGAGGTGCTCGGCCGTGAGATCCCTCAGAGACTTGATCTCCCGGCGGTGCACGAGGGCGATCAGGTACAGGTCATCGAGCTGCAGAGACACCGGAGGGACATGAACGGGACACAGAGAGAGCACAGGGAGGCAGCAGCACTTTGGACCTGACACACCATTCACAGCTTCCTAGGCTGTTACACAGGAATACTTGTGCCCTATGGGGGATACTTTTGCCCTACAGGGGATACTTGTCCTCAACACCCACACTGGGCTGAATCTCCCAGTATGGGATGTGCTCACTCACAATCCCACTGCACCTCAGAGAATCATTTCTGAAGAAATTGGGTTTTGTCCAGAAATGACCAGAAGAGAACAGCCTCACTCCAACCCTTGAACAGTGGGATCACAAATACCTTCTCAGCTTTAGAGGCAGATGGAGTGGCCAGCCCTTTCGTACTGTGAGCAGTGTGCTCGGTGCTGCCCTTCCACCTTCACATCACCCTGAGCACCTCAGAAATGCTTTCTCCATGTGACTGAGGCTGGAGGCCAGGTGTGGGCACCCACCCAGATATGTGGGGTCACTGAAGCCCAAGCCAGGAGCCTGGGGGTCTGCCAGCACCCCCAATAGGCTTCTCAGCGATGGCTAATCTGCAGCACACTCAGATGAGGATTTACAGTGAACCACAGCAGCCAAAACTGAAACTGAAAATTTTTCCCAGTGAAAAGCTTTCTACTTTTCCACTGTGCAAACAGCTGGCCACTTTTGAGTCACATCAGTTCTATAAATAACAATTTTCAAGACCTAATTGGTTACTGTACAAACCCAGGGCAGTTAAAATATGCCCCTTGAGCAGCCCTCAGACAGACCTTTGGCATTCCCCAAAGCGCCCATCACGTTCAATGTTTAACACAACACAAAGTTGAGGATCATCACACTTAAAAAAAATAAAACAAAAACCCAGTCTCTTTCAGCTCAGTTAGTGACTTTCTAATATGAACACTGGAAAGCAAAAGGTTTAGATATTTGAGACCCAGCAGATCTTTTCAGAGCTGTGAGAAACCCAATGCAACTCTTTGGGAACTGATGTTTGCACCAAAGGATGCTCTCAGGACCCTTCAGAGGGCTCGAAACACAGAGCTGCTCCTGCACCCAGGCAGCACAGCCATGCTCATGGTTCCATTTGATTCCCATGCACGGTTCCAGAAAAAGACAGTGTATCAGCCTGTGCTCTTTGGCTCCGGGCTGGCTGGTGGGAGGAAAAGCAAACAGCTCTTCTCCTTAGAACAACATCTGCATGTTGCTGTTTGAAACAAATAAGCCTGTTGCTAAAAAGGCCTGGAATGATGTCATGCCAGGCATCGCTTCAGGCAACGCCTCAGGGCTTGGGCAGATTTGAAACCAACTCAAAAGTTGTGGAGGAAAAAAAACACACCAAAAATTAAAAAAAAAAATAAAAATTTAAAAACACCTAAGAAACCAACTCAAATCATTTTCAAGGTTTGGCAGCAGCACCCAGAAGGCTGAGGCTGGGAGATTTCACAGCACTAAAGAGAAATTTTCCTCCCATCAATTAGCCTGAAATTATTGCAGGTGAATTCACAGGATTTGTAGGCCAAGGACTAAGGGAGTGCGAGGCCACACTGCTGAAAGGACTTCTGAGGGAGGGCTCGGAGAGTCCTGCTGGGAGCTGCATCTCGCTTCCCTGATTGCATTCAGCAGCCTTGCCTGCCAGGTGGGATGTACAGAAGGAACTGGGGCTCCCGGGCAGCCCCGTGGCCCTCGGGATCAGCACTGGCTCAGTGCCACCCACAGCCAAGAAGAAATTCCTTGGCTCAAAGACAAAGCTGACAAGCTTTCCTGGGATGCTGTCTCGCCTGCCTGGGAACGAGATCAGCAGTGCAAAGGGCCTGCATAGCTCCAGGGATGACTGGGGTGCAGACAGCAGCCCAGCAGTTGTGGAGAAGTCCAGAAGATCCTGTTTAGCATTCCAAGAGGTGACAGGAGCATGGGAAAACCTCCCCTACGGACAAATCCTACTACTGAGGCACTCCCTGACCACGCCAGCTGGGAGATGTGGATGCAGCAGGTGTTTAGAGAAAGCCGAAGCACAAAGTTTAGCCCATCTGTGATTTTAGTCCAATCCTGATGCAAGTTGCAAAGCTTGGTTGCAGCAAGGATTTCCACCGAGGCTTTGCTCACAGCCAGGAAAGGGACAACATGCTGTTTTAGGATCCCTAAATATTGCCCCACTGGGAGGGCAGTGAACAGGGCACATCCTGCAAGCTGGACGTGTATCCCCTGTGCTGCAAAGTCTCTTCAGGAAGAAGGTTGTGCCACTGGTGAACAAGTGGAAATTCGAGCTTGGTTACCCCATCACCACCTGACAGGGGATTTTTGGAGGAGCTGATGTGCACAGAACTCACGGGGAGCAGACACTACCCTGCAGTGACTCCCCTGTCACTCCCCAAGACAACTCAGCTCCACACCACAAACAGCTGCTCCCTGCACAGACACACAGGATGGTGCTGCCCACCAGCAGGCTTGTGTTCCCATTTTTTTGCGTTTTAGTTTCCACTTCTGAATCTTAATCATACAGCAACTTTTTGCCCACATGCCCCCTGCAGAAGCATATGAGGATCAGAAACACGATGGGGACTTTTTTTGATGCCACCAGCTTCAAGGGAGGGGTGTGTGCATGGAGTTTCACCTCCCCAAATTTACAGCACGAAAGGGAACCAGAACCCAAAGAATAATGCTCAATTTAGGATTACAGCCTGGTCTTAAAAATCACTTTCATGAAGTGGCCACTCCCACAAGGGGTAAAGCAGCTGCTCATCAGCCAACAACCATCTGTTTAACACTGGGGAGGAGAGTTAATTGCAGCAACCAAAGGACAACATAGCTGCCAGATTTGCACCTCAAGTCAAGGCTTGAACAAAAAAAAAAAAACCACCAGAAAAAACCAACCCAACAAAAAAAACAACAAAAAAAAAACCCCAGAGAAGTTCAGTAGAACAAATACGCACGATTTTGTGTCAAGCACATCCTGACAAGATTTGGGCTGATACAGAAAAGTGAAAGTGAGCTAATGAATACATCCCAGCAGCGGAGAGAACAGCCTGGGTCTGCAGCATCCACAATCAGCTCATGCTAAAAGGCCCTGGCAATGTCATCAGTAACAACAGAGTGCACAGAAGGACACAGGCACCTACTCAGACTCTCTTAGAGTGCTCTTAGTAGTCTGAAAGTGGACATTGCCTCTGGATTACCTTCAGACAGGCAGCATTAGAGGGGCAAACTGACCTGACTTTGATTCCACTTTAAATCTGGAACCAGAACAAAGCCATTGGAAGGATCTGGATTTTCATGGACGATTCGATCAGCCTCAGCTTTCTTCTCCAGGATATTATACACCCACTGAAAGAGAAATATGTGATTTATAAATCAGCAGAGAATCAAAGAAACAACATCTCAGGTGCATTTAGCCCAAGCTCATGGATTATTGCACATTCTCTGCATAAAGCATATAAAAAACCCCAATTTTATTTTAAGATGACCAAGTAATTTGTAATTAATTAGGCATAAAACACTTCAACTAACAAACTCCAGAATCTTATGAGCACTTAAGTAAAAAGCAGTGGAACCCAGCTCCTGTGGGGCTCAGCACACACCTCTTGCAGCACCATTGGGCTGTTTACACCTTTTTTATCCCCCAAGCCACAGCAGAATCTTTACAAGCAGGTCTGGGAAGGGAACTCAGCTGATTTTGTTCCCTATTCAAAGAGGAAGGAGCAGAGCTGGATGTGGCTCTGGCTGCTGGCAGCTCACTGCAGGGATATGAAAGGCCTGTGTTTTTCTGGGCAATGCATGTCTCTTGGCTCCCTGGCTGATTAGAAAACAGCTCACCACTCTTCTTCTTCCATACTTATGGTTCCAGCCTCCAGCCTGCCTGTAATCCCTGCTCTGGTTATCCCCCTGCGCTCCTCCTGCAAGGCAAAGCACCATTCAGAGAAGAGTTATGGAAATGGAAGACACCAGGGACAAGTGACAGAGTAAGACCAGAGAAAAGCATCTTTGCTCTCCCTGGCTCCCAGCCTCAGCTGCAGCATCCTGCTTTACACCTCCAAAATGCTCGTAATGCTCTAGCTTAAGCCTAGCTTAAGTACTGGACTGGCAAGGGAGTCCTCAGCCAGGTCCCTGGAAGGTAACACAAAGGCAGCAGGAAATTGCTAAAGCTTGGAAGCTGAAAATATTTGGAAACATCATTTTCCCCACCAAATATAGGTCTGAAACACTCTGGCTGCCCCAGGTGGGTAGGGAAGGTACAGACAGTCTCACATATATACTGAATCACCTGGGCCAGTAGCACTGTGCACACCACTCACTTTTGGGGAAATCCATCATGAGTTTAATTAATCAGCACTTAGGATCATGTGAACTGATCTGAATACATCTGGAGGGAAAAAAATAACTTCCTTTCCCTTGACCTGGGTTTTTTTGCTTAAATTGCTGATCTTTTGTTCTACACATCATCTTAGATTCTCCAAGTGATTCTGGAAAGCGTGGCACAAACTCACTGCGCTCCGTAACCCTGGGAGGAAAGTTCAGTGGGAAACTCAGCAGAAAATGGATGTTTGCCTTTTTGTTGGGGTTTTTATGCCTGCTCTGATCACAAGTGCCAAGCTATCAGTGCCCTAAATAAGTTCACTGATGAGATGAGCTGAATTTTAAAGGCTGCCTTGTGACGGGCAGCTCCTTGGCTGAGTGCTCCTGCTGCTCCCAGCACAAGACCAGCAAGCAGAACACATGTCCAGGGACTGGCAACACAATAAAACCATTATACTGAAAGCATCCACACTTTGTATCCTCCAGCAGGAAACACAGACGCCTCTGTAGTCCCCTGCTATTTCTGTCACCCTTCACATTTCCACTTCCACTCAGCAAAACCAGTTGGATAAGGACAAGGAACAGCATTATCAAATCCCAGAGGTCAAGGACTGACCGTGATTCCTCACCAGATGCTCCTGATTGTCACCAGGAATATGTTTCCACATACAGAAATCAGCTCACAAGCATTTGGGGGAAGAAGGAGAACTCAAGCAGTTCCTGAAAGCAGCTGCTACACCAGGAAACTTAAAAGGTTTGGGAGCAAAAGCACAGAGAAAATACTCCGTGCAGGCTGTGGCCTGGTGAAAACACACTCTTGCCTTTCTCCAGCTAATAAATGCTGCAGTTTAAAGCAGCAGGAAAGACTGGGGGGTGCATCCAAGGCTCCTGGTTAGTTTTGGGGAGTTATTTTTAATGGAGAGCCTCAGCAGCCCCAGGATTTGGCTTATTCCCCCTTCTGTAAAGGCTGGCATAAATCGGTCCCTACAGACTTGTATTCCTTTGGTCTCTAAAGGAGAAGGACAGGGAGAGGCAAAAAAAGGATAAAGCCAAAGAAAAAGCTGGGGCTGCCGAGGGCAAGTAGGACACTAAAGTAACAGTTTCACCACATGTAATATGGACTGAGGGCTTGAATGGTAGGAGCCATGGCAGGAGGAGGGAGCTGTGATGTAGGAATCCAAGCGTAATCTGTGCCTTTCCATTTCCACAACAACCCAGAGACTCCTAAAACGCCCGGTGAACAGCACCAACACCCAGGAAACCACCCTTGGAAAGGAGAAAAAACTCCAGAGTTTCTCCAGAAACCTTGAGAAAGGCAACTTGGAGTACAGCTTCAAGGCAAATGTTTTTCTGGAGAGATGGAAAAGGATGACCCAGCCAACCAAATAAGAAGGGACAGCACAGTGGAGCTGACAACAAAACCAACAGGGGGATGGGCCAGAACACTCTCCACTCTCCAGCCTGGGCTTCCGAGGAGACTTCTGACAACACAGTGTTTTGAAGGAGAAGACCAAAGACATCCATGGCTGCAGGAGAGGGGGTGGTACCCGTACCTGGATGCTGAAGCTCTGGGACTGGATGAAGGGCAGGGTTATGTTCTTGTAATCCTCCCAGGTTTCGCGGATGAGGTGCACTTCCTGACGGAGGTATTTCTGGATGTGTTTCTCCGTGGCAGGGTACACCACTGTGGCTTTGATCTCTAGGAACAAACACGTTGACAGAGTTACCACCCACACTGCTTCCTTCAGTCCCCAATAAATCTGTTTTCCCTTCCAAATAATGCCACACTAAGACATTTTGAAGAGAGAGTGAGGGAGAACGGACATAGAAAGCAAACAAGTGCTTTAGCCTCCTGCACTGCTGCTGCTTTTCTGGAGGAAGAAAAAGCCAACAGCACAGCCAGGGCCTGTATTTCCAGTTCAGGTGGAGGAGTTTGCTGTCTAAGTTTTTCCACGCTCACTCCTTCATGCCTATTAGCAACATCAGGCAGAGCTGGGGCTCCCAGGGCAGTGTTTATGTGCAGTCAACAACCAGGACAGAAACACAACCCCAGGGACTAGGACACATCTTCCTTATACTTAAATCCAAAGCTCACAGGACGCACCCAACAACTTCCTCCAGCCACAAACCAGATGAACTCCAAGGAGCAGCTCCTTCCCAGAGCTCAGTCAGAGTGCTTGGCCTTGAGCCCCAAGTACAGGAGGCAAAGAGGTCAAGGGCACAGGGACAGATTCAGAGCAAACAATATGAGCTGACAGGTCAACACAACCCAGGATGAGCCAAGGGAAGAGGGCTGAGTGGGGCCCTGCCCACAAAAAGCCTTTCATCATTTATTCTGGCAAAAAGAAAACATTTTATGTTTGCCTCAAGATTAGAACTTTGCTGCGCAATTTCTGTGGCATTAAAGAGGATGCAAGTGCTTACCTTGTCAACCTGGCAGCTCTGATGGCAGCAGCAGTAAATCCTACCCACAGGGCTAAAAGCCTCGGAAAACATCCCTCTTTGGCCAAGACTGGATGTGCGATACAGAGGCTGCCACAACTCCAAGGTGCTTGAAGGGCACAGCAGTGTCCCTGCCTTCCCAGCTGACACAGAGCTGCTAGAAACAGTGCGGGAAGGAGAAAAGCCCCATGAGCCTGGGCAAACCCCAGCCAGACAACACTGAGGCGAGTGGTCAGGGCACTGTGAATGCTGCAGTCTGTGTCCAGGGTCTGCCACAGAAAACCATGGGCTACACACACACCAGGGCACCAAAACTGGACTTCGTGCCTTAAGTATGTATATAGGCTAGCTAGACACTAAATATAAACACCTATTTGTTCCCAGAGCCAGGATTTAGGATGGTTTGAGTCTTTTTTAGTTTTCTGCTTTCTGTTTTTTTAAGGTCAGCGCTGCACAATCTGAGAGACTCTGCCTTTTCATTCCATGCCAAACCCAGCTTAATGAAATCCACAGGAAAATGCTGGTAACATGAAATATGAAAATGCAAACCACAAGGGTAGTCTGGTCTGATTCCCACCATACACATGTTCAAACAAGGTTGTTTTCCAGGACTCAATTAGCACTTCTAGCAGGATGATGTAATACCAAAGAAAAAAGAGAAGGCTGTAGCTCTCCTCACTTAAAAAGATCAGCAAAGCACTGGGGAGAAAACAAAAAAGGCAAAAGATAAAATACCACAACCAGCCTCAGGCTGAAACTTTCACAACTTGATTTTATAGCCCCAAAATAGAGCAAGGACTGCAGCAGAAAACCCTCAGTGCTGGGTAGTGATAACCATGGTGCATGGGGGTGCAGGGCACCCATGATAGCTTCCCTGGCACCTCCCCAGTCTGGGGGTGGCTGCTCATGGTGGGGAGAGAATTCAGGGTGCTTTAAATGAGAGATCACAGAACTCCTTAATGTGCAGCTGCAGCTGAGCAGATGTTTGGAAGAGGAGGCAAGGGAGAGGCTGTGGTTCACTTATGATTATTTCCCTTCTAAAGGTCTCATCAACCCGAAAATGTCCCAGCGATGCTAATTAGCATCAATCACTGCAGCCAGAGAGGCTGCTTGATACCTGCTCAGAGCCTGACAGTCCTTAGGAGCCACACACAGGATGCAAAGTCACAGCTGAGCCTGGGCTCGGCCGCAGGAAACATCCTCAGCGAGACCAGGCTCGCCCCGAAATCTTGCCAGCGCTGGCGTGCGGCCACGCTCCAGTTTCCAAGTCTGCTCCTGGCAGGCTCCATGTGCACTGGAGCAGCACGTAGGCCGTGGGGCACCCAAAACCTGCCCTGGCCTGGAAACGGGGGTAAGGAACTGCTGGACACGTGATGTGGGTTTCTAAGTTGGCTGAAGCATCAGGGATTGTCTCTGCTCACATCTGAGTCACATCAGCCAGCCTGTTCCTGAATGTCAGCCCGGGGCCACCATGGAGCATTCGTGGTTTATCCTGGAAGCCAGGACTGACCATCAATTAATTGAAGGTTATAAAAAGCCAGGAGGTTTAATTGAAGGAACCTGGATGGCAGAATAACTGCCATGGCAGAGAACAACTGACCAGGATGGTCACCCTGTGAGGGGCATTTGAGGGGAAATACCACAGTGCTGGGAAACTGCCCAGGAGGAGGCTCAGATTGACCAGACACACACTCCTCCCCTCTCCTGCAAAAAACAAGAGAGGAAAACACAACCCAAGACACAAGAAAAATCAAAACATCATTTGGGGAACTTAAGGGGAAAGAGGGCTGTAGGCAGCTGTTGTCAGGAGGAGAGGACAAAACATGAGCAGAGAGAGCTCATGCATGTAGGAAAGGGCATGCTGAGCTCACACTGCCTCATCCCCTTCCGTGCCACACTGTCCCCAGGCTCTGCCAAAATCCCTCTCCAGCTCAGCACATCAGTGAGGAGAGGCCTCACACTCTTCTCCCACCCCACTGCAGCATTAACACCTACTGCTGCCTGTTTTACACAGATTTAACCCTGCCAGGGAGCCAGGAGAAGCACACAGGGCATGCTTTAGGGCAGGGGTGCTTTTTGCTCTCTATTTGGAGGAAGCTGAGCTTTGGGTTATAAGCTCCCTAAATCCACTTGACCATCAGGTGCAGGAAAGTGCCAAGGCCAGGGAACAACAGAAACGTCAACATTTGCGCTCTTGCAGGTTTTCTTTTCCTCTGCAAGCCTCATTCCTGCTGTATCCAGCTCTGGGCTGCCTTCCCATCGTTAGGTGGGAAGACAGCTCCTTGGATGCAGCCCTAACTAAATATATAATGCCCTAAGTAAATATTAATGTCCTAAGTCACTATATAACACGCAACCTCCCCCACTGCATTAACAGTTTATTCAGTTTAAGGATCACAACTGCACAGGGGTCACATGGGAACACAGGATTCCAGCCCAGCCCCAGCCAGGTATGTCCATGGCTTTGTCCCAGACAGCTGGGGCTCTCTTTAGGGAATGAATTAAAGCTCCAAAGGATAAAGCCTGCAAGAGCTCACAGTCTCCAAGGCCAGCACATGCCAGGGCAAGCCAAGGGAGCTGCCAGGGACTCAGCCAAGCCTGCCTGGCCCCTGGGCTCATCCCAGGAACACTCGGGGGGCTCACTGGACTTTAGCTGCAACAAGCACTGCAAAGAGGAAAGCTGCCGTTTACCACCTCTGCGAAACACAGAGCAAAGCACAGTGACACCTCCCACCCTCCTCCAAACCACCCCACACGCTCCCACAGCTTCAGGCTTGAGCTTTTTATTTAAGTGTAAATGCCAGAAGTTTTCTGGCTGGGCAAACCCCAGAGGCAGCCAAAGCAAGGAAACACAGGGAGAAGAACCAGCCTTCCCACTGCAGCACTTACAAGTTCCTCCAGCTCCTCACTGCCTGAAACCAGACTCCTTTTGGGACATGGATTGCTTCCTGCATGACTGAAAACTTTCCTTCCACACTCTCCCATTTTTCCCACAATTTCTCCACCCCATGCTGAAGCAATGGAGCCAGAGCTTCTCCCGTTGTGCTTGTTTTTAGATGTTTTCAATGAACTTCAGCCTGCAGCCAGGGAGCAAAGACTCCTTAAAGGAGCGGTAAGAGCCCTTAAATCGCATCAGCATGGCTTTGAAAAAGCAGTCCTGCAGCAGCCAGGCACGAAGAGGCTGCTTTTTGCCACAAACATCAAGCTCTCCTTGGCAAATGGGTGTGAGGAGTTGGATGTTATCAGGGAACGTGTAGATTGAACCATCTGCCTTTTGCAATCCAATCTTTGGCAGTAGGAAAATGTTTCCCTTTCTGTGAAATCAGCCCTTGATCTCACTGCAGGGGAAAGCCAAGGCTGGGGGCTCCTCTCACATCTAGGCATAAGCTGCCCCTTAAATCAAGGCAACATCCAGAAAGTGGCCTTAAAATAAGTTGCACATACCTGCCTTTGGTAGCAGCACATTCACATCAGCTCTGACACATTACTCCTCACAAATTCACCAAGTTCCCTCTCATCACTCCAGCAGTTTGGGTAGCAGACTGACCATTATTGGCTTGTTTGCAAATATTATTTACCCTTTTAGCCTTGACACGTGCAGTAAAACCAATGAGCTGACCAAGACTCATCCGGTGCCGCCTTCACGGTGATGTGCTCCCAGACCTAAAAATCTCAGAGTGAAATTCATCTTCCCAGAGTGAAATGCCTCTTCTGCGGTCAGAAGGCAGTTACTTGCTCTAGTAACATGCTTTGGCCTCCGTTTCACTGTGTCACCAGGCAAACAAGCCATCGTCACACAGGGCCTGTGCTGGTTTGACTGCACAGAGGGAGCAGCCCCCAGCTCTCTTCAACGAGGAGGTGGGGAGAGGGTGATGCAAGTCTCCACTTCCAGCTGAAAGAAAGTCCAGCTGAATGTAGAGCCCCAGGGACCTGGGACCACAGAGGTAGCATTGAGAAACACGCTCTGGAGGCAGCTCCTCGTGGCATCAGTATGAGTGACCCACAGTCACCACTTCCTGTGTCTCGAGGTTTCTCTTACTCAGAAAGCAAGAGGCTGAGCATGGTGGGGCTCAGCTGCACAGGGTGCTGTGAAATTCCCCAGGTGAATTTCTTTATCACACAACACCACAACCCAGAACTGTTCCATGAACTGCTTAACACCAAAGTCAGACCTTTTCTACAAAATATTTTACTCTCGTACCCAAGTGCAAACTTGCAAAGACCAGGAGATAAAACCCTGTAACTCTAACCCCATCACCAAGGAGCCAACAGACCCTGTGCAGGGGCTCCCTGGGTCTCCACATTATCACTCAACATCCCAGGTCAGTCAAACCCTGACTCAAGCTTTACAGGCAATTTTTCCTGTTTAGATTTTTTAAGCTGCATTCCTCAAGTCAACTACGTCTTGGGCCGTGACTCAGCTCCAAAGGGCAATTTCCTTCCCCTCCTGACACACAGGGCTATTTCCCCAGTGCCAGCCCAGCTGCCCACCAGCAGCTCATGCAATGTGCCCACAGAACAGCTACTTACTGCTAATTGCTTCAAAAGAAGCCTCCCCGCTCTCCATTCCAACTCGGGGAGCTTGGACAGCAGCTCCGGGGTCTACAGCCCCCTCCTGATCTCCTGCTTGGGGCTGCTCAGCATTCAGAGCAAGTAGAGGGGTGCCAAGGAGAGGGGTGGTAAGCAAAGATGCACTACTGGATAGTATTTCAGCAAAAATTTACCTTTTAGAGACAGATTTTAAAGTCATTAAAAAGATAAAGCTCGGCAGAAGAAAGCCAGAGGCTTCTTCACCATTCAAACATGGAAGAGGAGTTTCACACCTGACATAAGACTTAAATAAAATAAGGAATTCTGTTACCAGAGTAATGGGGAGTTACACAGCACTACAGCGAAGTGCTACAAGGAAGGCAAAGGCCGGCACGGCTGAGCTGGAGACAGCCCAGGGGATTTCAGTCTTGCAATGCCACCTCGTGGGAATCACTGCAACTCCTGCTGGGCTGCAATATAGCAGGCACCCAGGCTGGAGCTTTCCCAGCTAAGGAAGAGGAGCTTTCACATCTTCCAACAACACCCATGGGTGTTACAGAGTTGTCCTCGGACTGAAACTCACTGTAACAACAAAACCTTTAATTTTGAGTCCTTCACAGGAGAAAAGGAGTTTTGCACAACTCAGGCTAACAAATCCAGACAGTGCTTCCTCCTACACCGTGGGAACAGAGCTAAAACAACAGCAATCAACCTGAAAATTTAACTTGGGACTGCAACATCTTACTTAAGGCACTCAGAATATTAAAACTGTTTGGCTGCTGTTGTGTTTACAGAAGCGCTGACATGGAATTTATCATTGCACTTCCAGAAGTTAAACACATATACCAGCATTCATGTGGAATTAATTGTGGAAAGTGATTGTGCTCCACTCAGATTCTACAGAGCTGCCTCCAGCTCTGGGGTCCTCAGCACAGGAAGAAGACGGAACCACTAGAGTAAGTCCAGAGGAGGCCATGAAGATGCCCTGAGGATTGGAGCAGCTCTCTTTCTCTCCAGAGAAAGGCTGGGAGAGCCAGGGTTGTTAAGCCTGGAGAGGAGAAGCCTCCAGGGAGAACTTAGAGCCCCTTCCAGTGCCTAAAGGAGCTCCAAGGGAGCTGGAGAGGGACTTTGCACAAGGGTCTGGAACAACAGGATAAGGGAGAATGGCTTCCCATTGCCACAGGGCAGGGACAGATGGGATATTGGACAGGAATTCTTCCCTGTGAGAGTGGTGAGGCCCTGGCACAGGTTGCCTGGAGCAGCTGTGGCTGCCCCATCCCTGGAAGTGTTCAAGGCCAGACTGGACAGGGCCTGGAGCAACCTGAGATAGTGGAAGGTGTCCCTGCCCATGGCAGGGGGCTGGAAGCAGCAAGTTTTAAGATCCCATCCAATGCAAACCTGTCTGGGATTCCGTGATTAAACTGAAATGTCCAAAGACCAGCCCTGCTTTCCAGTGGCAGCTGGAGAGCACCACCACTGCAGGACACCTTTCCACTGGACCAGAGTCCCCTCTGCAGGGCAAGAGCCTTCCATTGCAGCTCCCCAACCTGCCCATCTGTCCTTGTCATACTTGGTTATTAACAGATTGATAGCACACAGATGTGTGGCATCAGCAGGGAGAGGGGGCCTGTCAACCCCATCACTCAAGGTTAACAGCATTTAAATCCTCTCCTAAATATAAGCTGCCTGTTCTTACCAGACAAAAAAGCCCATGAGATGCCTCCCTGGGGAGAAGCAGCTGCATGTGCCCCGCAGACTGTTTTCAAGAGAAACATTCTGAGAGGAGACAACTCTTACTCATTCAAGAGCACTGAGAGCACTGACAAACATCCACAGACAGCCCTCACACCCCTGAGCCCTTCTGCACCTTCACATCAAGGTAATCAAGCGATGGCCATTCAGTGGCTCATCAGCTGAGCCACATGTCCTTGACATGGGAAAAAGGGGATGAAACAGGGCACCATTCAAAGCCTCAGGATAAGGCATTGCCTTCAGTATGGCAACAACCCACTGACCTCCCCACCTGGGCCAGGTGTGCTGCTGTCACCAAACCACAACCAGGGTGGCACAGCCAGGTCCAGCAGTGGCACTCACCCATCTCACTTCATCCTGCCCTCCAAAGTGGGCAGGAACCATATCCCAGAATCCCAACTGCCCTCCCAGGATCTCTGAGTGGGGCTGAGGGCACTCACCACTCAGCTCTGGGGGAGGGCTCAGGTAGAATGTGCAGTAAATATCATTTTGCATCTGCAGCTCCGCATTCATGGGCTTCTTCAGCAGATCTGGGATCTTCTCCTCCTGGAAAGGAGTCTTTTCCAGGATGACTACAGCATCTGTGCCCTCTCCAGAGAGGCCAATCCTCTGGAATAAGAATGGATAAAGTCATCAGCAAAGATCCAGCACTAGGCAGCAAGTGATCAGGGATCACAGCAGACACCTCACAGCCCCCCAGTCCTCATGCCCAAACCCCCTCATAGGCCAGTCATCCATCCAAAAATAAACAGCACATTTGCCTGGAAGGACAGCAGGAATTTGCTCCCCACCAGAGAACACAGGTGGTTGTTGGGGGAGCAGGGGTTGTGGGCAATGACTCAACCCATCTGCACCTCCCCAGATGCTCCCAGGTTTCCTGCTGACCCATAGCACCAATTTCATCACTGACGCTTCACAGGAAGAGGGAAGTGGCAGGCGTAGGGATTTGCATCATGGTCAGGGAGCAAGTTCTGGGGCAGGGGGCACTTACTGCTGCCCTGCTCCAAGGAACCACAGCCCTGATCCCGTGGCCCCAGCGTGCTGATTTTTGGAGGTGCTGAGCGTGGAACATTCCCCAAAATCACTCCTGTCTGTACAGGAGTCAGGTGAGGCTTCACCACACCACCTGGGGAGAGTAACGGGGCTCACTTGGGGCTCCCAACCCCATCACGCTCACAGGGCAGAGCAGGCCTGTGCCCAGTTCAGTTACCCCAGCACCACACTGCCCCAAGACCAAAGCAACAGCCTGGAACGTCCCTATCCTCATCTCCTGCTCGGATGCACGTCTTCAGGAAACGGGAGCCGAGACAGCTGCATAGTTCCCACGCCATGGCCAGACCCTCTGGCCATAAAACCTTAGGAGTTATTACAAATTTTCCTATAATGGGTGTACTGTTTACAGTCCCAGGGTCGGCATACTGCTTGCAATCCAGTGCCACTTTACCTACCAAGCACGAACAACCTATTGTTGCTTTTAGCTTGAACCCAAAAGTACGAAATTACGCGAACAAGAAAGAGGGCTGCAGTAAGGTCCCCAGCCGCCCCCTCGCCCCCAGGTTAGCCTGATTTGAGCAGCGCCAGGCTGGAAAAAGCGAGCCAGAGCTAGGCTACGACGCTGTGACCGGAGGGGCGATCAGAGGGCTCACGGCACGTGGTGCCGGGAGGCGTGGCCTGCCCGGAGCGCGCCGCGGGGGCGGGGCCGAGCCCTCAGCGGGGAAAATGGCGGCGGGCGGGCCCCCCCACTCCCTCGTACCTCCGCGTGCAGGAACACGATTTTGTCCCGCGCCGACTCCCGCAGGACGCGCCGCACCCGCAGGTCCGACAGCGGGAAGGCGGCAGCGACCCCGCCCTCAGCGGCGGGCCCGCCATTTTTCTCCTCCTCCTCCCGCTTCCTCTTCGGCTGCGGGCCCTCCGCCATGGCTCGCGCGCGCGCGCCCCTGCACTGCGCGTGCGCGGCGCCTCGCGGACCATCTTAGAGCCACGCCCCCCGGCGGCTCGGAGGTCGCGTGTCCCCGCGGCTCCTTCTCCCACACACCCCCGGAATAGTGACTGAGACAAAAATAAGGAAAACCACCACCATTTAAAACTTCTGCATTCTCTTTTCATAGTCGCAACGATCCCGTTTAAAGTCGCTGCCTGCCTCATCTTGTCCTGCCCACAGCCCAGCAGGCACCTTGTCAGCTTAGTGGGGGTCCCAGAGCCCACCAGGACCAGGAACTCCAGCACGGGAAGGAGTTCTGGTGACCCTGAGAGCCACTCGATGTCAGAGCTTAGTGTTTGTGTGATGGATGTCCCTGTCCCTGCCGAGGAGGTTTTGGCCACCGGGATGGAGGTCACACCACTGGGATGTGGTGCGTTCCGGTCCGCTGTCCCTCCATGTCCATGGAAGTGGGGAACTCGCCATCCTTGGCTCCCACATCTGGTCAGAGCAGCTCAGGTTGGACCCCAAGGTTCACTGGGACATGGCTACACCCAGATCCAAAGATGACAGCTCCATGATGCCCATGGGGATGCATCCGCCTGCTCGCAGCACTACTCCATCCTCTTTGTGGAGCTCCGGCACAGTTCCTGGAGGTCTGCAGAGACAGCAGATGAGCTCCATTAGCAACCAATTAATCTAAAAATCAACGGTTTAAATAAATTTATGGAATCTGGTCTCTTCCCATGGTCCTTATCCCAATAGAGAGACATTTCATCAGCATCCCACAGGATACTCACAGCGCATGACAGTGTCCCTGATCTGCCTGAAGCTTTTCTCCTTCAGCGCCATGTAGATGTAGTAGATGTTTCGCAGCTCCCTGGGATAATCCTTGCGATCCACGTCCTTCAGCACTGGGATAGTGCGTCCGTTAGCCATCGGAGCCTCAGCCAGGGCCTGGTGCATCTGGTATTTGCACCAGGGGTCCTGCAGGAAGCTGGGGGTGATGAGCATGACCCAGCAGTGGCTGTTCTGCACAGCGTCGCACAGCTCTGTCACCACTGCACCTCCCGCCACCGCATCCCGCAGCTGGAGGAAGCATCGGAAGCTCTCAGGTTGGCCCTCCAGGTAGGACACCAGCTCCTCCACCAGCTCCATGTCCCCCTCACTGTGGCAGATGCAGACGTCGTAGCTCTTGTCCCACCGGGGGCTGTCCACGGCACTGATGTCTGGTGCTGACACAGGTGACAGGGAGATGGAGCTGGTGGCCAAGCTCGTGCCAGGAGAAGAGCTGGAGCTCTTCGCAGAGGATGAGGAGGAAGGTGAGGATGAAGCAGAGTGGCTGGACTTGATGCTGCTTTCCACTGAGCTAGGCTTGGGCTTGTGCAGGAGCCGCCTAAACCAACCTGCAGAGTGAGGTCACAGTGAGGTTCCGGGGGCGCAGCGTCCCCTGGGCTTCCCAAGCACAGCATCATTTGATCAGCAGGATGCCTGCAGATGGAAAGGGGTGGGTGCGATCTCACCTTGACCCCCCAAACCATCCTGGTCCCTAAAATCTGAGCTGCCACAAACACCTGAATGCTGTGGCACCACGAGGAGCAGCTGATGGGCACCCTTGTGTTCCGTCAGGGAGGGGATGCTGTGAGGGAGGGGATAGGGCCAGAGGGTTTATTCCCAGACTCACCAGCCATAGCGGGCAGCACACTGCTCAGCTGCCAATTGCCAGCAGGACACCTCTCCTGAGAGCAGAAAAGAAGAATAAAAAAAAACTGTGAGCAAGCACCACTCCACAGCAGGTCTCAGCCCCAGGAGCTCAGGTCTGTTCCAGGGACCTGCAGCTCTGGGGTGCTCTCTTACAGCCCCAAAATCACCCACAGGAGGGTTTTTCCCAAAATTTGCTGGGAAGGAACATTTACCTGTTACTGGCTCTCTCCACTGGAGATACACACCTGCAGCGAGCAAGGCTGAGAGATAATGGGGAGGAGAGACCCTCATTCCCATCAGTGGGGAAAGGATCCTGTGGAAGGGAGAAGTGGGAATCAGCTGCGATCACCAGGGATGGATGCTGGTAAACCAAAGGCAGTGTGGGTGATGCCCAGAGCTGTGCATCCTTGTTGCTGCCTGCCCTGGTATTCCTGCAAGCTCACACCATCCCATGCCTGGGCATTGTGCTCCCAGCATGGTTTAGGGACTGCAGACACTCCTTGTGGACACCCAAGAGCAATACGGGAAACAGCTACTGTTTTCCACTGCTGGCATCACCCCTTCCGAAATGAAACACCCCAAGTTACACTGAAGCCTTTCCTCTACTCCAAAAAATGCCACCGGACTGCAGGAAATGCCCGCAAAACCCCGGCACGCCCACGGAAACCACAGTGCCCAAGTGTCAGCATTTAGTGACAGCAAAAAGCTCAAGCGTGACTGGAACAATGAGCACGGACAGTGAACGGTACGGGGGAAGTCTGGGGGATGCTTACCTGGAATGCAGGAGTCCAGCAATGGAACAGGGAAGGGGATGCATCAGCCCCTGGGTTTGGGAAAGAAAGATCTTCTGGGATTACCCAGGTGGGAAAAGACAGGTAGAATGCAGCATGTTCACTCTGGAGTCTAATGGGATCTGCAGTGAATGGCAAGGCTGATCCATCCTTACAGCTTCCACATCTGCAAGCAGTTCCCAGTGAAGCTGTCCTGGGGTGGAAATGAGATGGGGTACCCACTTGCTTCCCCAGGGCCAGAGTGGAGGAGCTCCCCGAAAACCCAGGTGCCCCCAGCTGCCAGCAGCTCCAGCCTCTGCCAGGGCATATGAAAGCACAGGCAGGGAAATGGGCCAGGACTGCAGGGACGGGAAGCCAAGCCCTCCCAAGGGCCTCCCTCCCACATCCGCCACATGCCATCACTGCCTGGGTGTCACAGTGCCCAGCCCTCACCAGCACCCAGATGTGTTTCCCTCCCCAGTTTCCTAGCTAAATACAGACAGGTCCATGTCTGCCACTCACACTTACTTTATGAGTTAAATTTACCAGACAAGTCATTTTTTCACCCCAAAAATGTTTCTCCTTTCCCAGGTCACGTTCCCCTGGTGCTGCTGGTGGTGGCTGATGACTGACACTGCCTTCATCTCCTCATCATCCTCGACTGCTCCAATGTCTGGCAGTTGCTCCTCAAGGCCCTGTGAGAGACAGGCTCCAGGTGAGTCCTGGTTCCATCCCCTAGGAATTTGGGGAGATCTCCAGAGCCCACATGGCCACCCAGCCCCTGCCACCACCCTGCCTGCCTTTCTCTTCACCAAGCACAGGACACCAGCTGGCCCCTTGCTGGCTAAATTCCAAAGGAAAAAGCCAAAGGCCGAGTGGTACTGAGCCGCACACAGACCCACAGGCTACCACAGCCCATTGTGACCCACTTTGCATTAGTCCCTGCCCTAGCACTGCTGCCACCACCCCAAAAATCAACTGCCCGCCCAAGGACAGGACCCGTAGGAGGGCGAGTCCCCTGCCTGTGTGAGTCACCCCACCTGGAAACCCCAGAGGGGGAACCTGAGCAAGGGTGAACCCACAAACTCGGGTCCCCAAGAGGCAGCAGCCCCTGGATCGACCTCCACCCTGCCTCAGCAATAATATAACCATTATTAAAGGAGTAATTAAGCAGGTACAGCTTAATTCACAGCGTGCCTTGCCCCACCAGCAGCTGCACCACGCTGGGATCCCTGCAGCGGGAGTCCTGCTCATCACCAGGAGCCTGTGGTTTACAGGATTGCCTGTGAAATTAAGAAACGGTGAGGACAGGGTGCTGCAAGGCAGGGTCAAACAAAGGTGTTCGGGAAAGAAAATAAGGCTAATTTTGTCCCTAAATACACGCACCATTAATATGTTTCATTTACAGTGCCACTACAAAACGATACACAGCTACCCAGAAAACACAGAATAAGTTTTCTCCTGGAAAGCTCTAAGTACACCCAAATTCCGCCACACAGATGCTTGAAGACATCATAGGGGCCGTCCAGGCACCGCTTGTACCTCACAGGGCTGGAGACGCAGTCGCACAGACACGAACCCAGGCAGCGGCAGCTAGCGGAAGAGCAGCCCCTGAGGGGTAGGGGAGCACGGGGACACGGCCAGGCCCAGAGAAGCGCAGGCAGCCGAACGCACCCAGCACTGCCACCCAGCCTGGCACTGCACTGCGCTGCCCATGCGCCCGAGCCCTTTAGAGCTCGCGTGGCCTCGCGACACCATCGCTGAGGTCCCACGTCTGGCCCCGCCTCTTCCGCTCCGAGCCCCAGCAGGGCGGGGCCGAGGGGGCGGGGCTGCCGTCACGCGGGGCGGGGCGTAGCCGGGCGCGAGGCGGCTGCGCGCGGCGCGGCGGCGTCTCCTCAACGGGGCCGCGCGCGCGGCGCCAGGTGCGTGCGCGGGGGAGGCGGGCGGGCAGGGCGCGGTTGCCATGGAGACAGCGGGGGGGAAGCCGTTGCCATGGCGACAGCGGCCGCCATAACGTAAGGGGGTCCCCTGGCCGTGAGGGGACGGAGCGTTCTGCGGGGAGCGGAGGAGACCGGCGGGGCCGGGGCTGAGGCGGGGGGGCCGGGAAACCTCTGACAGCGGCGGGCGGCCTGGCTGTGACTCCCCCCGCCGCGCTGTCGCCCTCTATAAAAGCTCGTTTTTATGGATGTGTCCCCCTGGGAAGGAGCCTCGGTGTCCTCTCTGCCTGCTGAATCCCCGTGTTGTTGCTTTTCCCGCAGGTTTAGCGAGGAGGGGGCACAACGGAGAGGACAGGTAAGGGCTCGGGCAACCCTGAAGGTGTGACCCCCCATCCCTGGTTCTCTGTCCAGGGTCAATCCTGGAACGCCAGCGTGCTTCCGTGGGAGCCTGTGGGACACAGAGCTCAGCCAGGCTTTGCTGTGTCACTCCCTCTCCTTGCTCGTGGAGCCACTGGGAAGCACGTGGAGAATCACAGCGTTGAATAAAAACCTCTGGTGTGTTTTAACTCACATCAAAGGAGGTTGAATCTTGTGTTTTTGTGCTGTGGACAGAGGCAGGGCTTGTCCTCAGTCCCATTGTCCGTGTAGCCTGTGCGTTTCTAGGATGGCTTTGATCCAGCTCCAATTGCTGCTCCCACGTGGAGGGACAGGCTTGGGAATTGGCCAGGGACAACTCAGCTTGTAGCTGAACCATAGTGGCTTTTAAACTGTCTTGTCCCAACATCTTAAAGCCGCTGGATTGAAAAAGAAGCTAGGAATTACACCCATGCTGGTGGCAGTTCTCAGCACTCAAAGAAGCTAAAAATAATGGATGAGTAGTAGGTTTGTACTTGTTTCTTTGTGGAATTTGTGGGGGCTGTTCTGGAGGAGCCCATCTCCCAGCATGGAGCTGGATGACTTGGCTTTGATTTTAAACATCCAGGTGTAGCTTTGGTTGTGTGTTGGGTGCTCAGCATGGAGATGGTGTCAGCAGCGACTTCTCCATGAGATGGTGGAGAATATGTTCCATTAATTTCCCATTTTGGTTCTGCAGGTTGGGCTCTGGTGTTGACTGTGTGGTCTGGTCATGTTTTGCAGAGCTACTGCGAGGTTTCTGTAAATACACATGCTGTGTGAACCTCGGCCTTCGTTTGACACACTTGGTGTTCAGGTGTTTGCTTTTACCTGGGATACACCTTCATATTTCCAATATTTCTGCAGCTGGTGTGTCTCTGTCACACGGGGACTTGCTGTGGTTGGGTTTATCCAGTGTTGGTGACTTGGGCACCGTTTAAAGCTGAAGTGTGAAAAGCTTTAGGATAAATTAAGGGATTTCTGTGGTGTGGAGGGAGGAGAACACAGCAAACCCACACAGGGACTCTCTTAGTATCGTTTATAAAGGTAATGGGGACAAGGCTGGAACAAGGGAACAGGGCAGCCGAGCCAGGAATCCATGGAGTGTTGTGTTTACAGTCTTCAACTCCCTGTAGTCTAAATAGCTGGAAGCTTCCCAATGTCTGGAGAAGGCTGGAGAGACACTTCTTACCTTGTAAGTGCCTATGGCTCCCTCTCCCCCATGGCACCTGTGTTCCCAGGGGGAGCCTGCAGTACCTGGTGTGTTTCTTCCCCATGGCAATGTCATGCTCTGAGGTAATTCCATTTCATTTTGGCTACCTCAGCTGTGCCAGCGCAATCCATCCCCCTGGGGAACAGAGCTTCTCCCCAGGACTAAAAACTGGAGGTTTCTATTTCTTGGCTGAATCCCCATGAATTCTTTTAAAGACCAATAAAAACTTTTTTTTTTAAACTAGGCTGTATTTATAATGGGGTTTTTGTTCCTTTATGCCTCTCTGCACTACATAATAGGCATGAAGGTTGAAGGTCATTGTATCAGACAACCTCACTAGGTGATTATAATTCTAAAAGGTGTTTTTTCCTAAGTTTAAAATTACTTTTGAAATGTCCTTAGTGCTTTAGAGGCACTTAAAATTGATTTGATGGCTCCATTCCTGCTGTTAATAGCATGGGAATGCACAGGGTGAGTGAGATGGGAGCGATGCTGAGGCAGGTGGAAGCAAACAGGGGAAGGCCTAGGTGGGAGTTTACAAACAGCCTCAGTATTTGAGGCTCAGCTCCCGAATATAATATAAACTTAAATTATAGCCAGTTTAGAAAGTGAGGATTTACCTTTGGCTGTAGCTGTGCTGCTGTGGAGGGGCCAAGGGCAGACCCGGCACCAGCAGGAGCTCAGACTTCCCTCTGAAACATTCCAGTTATCCATTGTTAGTCCCTGGCTGGTCTGAAGTGTCTTTGCACCATTAAATAAAATCTGACTGACTTTGTGGAAGCAGCCTGTCCTTCCAGAAAAATCAGCTTATCCAAAAGGAGAGATATTTTTCCTTTCTCCTGGAAAGGAAAAATAAGGGCTTTTCTCCCCTTTATCCTGACTGTGCTTGGCTGCATTCACTCAGCAGGGCTTTGATGGTACCGCCCGTCTGATCCTGTGTCCAGCACATCCTCCTATCTTCCTGAGAGTCATCACTTTGATGTTTTTTTTTGAGGTTTAACCCCCCCAAAATAGTTCACCATGAGGCCTGAGCGGTTGCAGGCCTTCAGGAGTGATGAAGCTGCAGAGGTTCATTGTCAGAACAGTGCTGAAGTGCTCCTGTGCTCAGTGTGGGGTGGAAAAACACAGGGTACAATGTTCATGAGGGTGTGTGATGGAGGAGCCCTGCCTGGCATGCACAGAGGGAGAAAACCGGAAGTGCTAAAGGCTATTGACACTTGTATCCAAAATCTGGTCCCTACAGTAAGGCCCAGTAAGATAAAAAAGTGATTATTTGAAGTGATGAGCAGCATGTATTAAGTGATCTTTCAGGAGGCAGGTGGTGAAAACCAGCTCTCTGAGGTGTTTTACTGTTGTTACAATGATTTATTACTGAGCAGCCTGGTGTGGTGGAAAGTGCCCCTGCCCATGGCAGGGGGGTGGACCGACACGAACTTTAAGGTCCTGTCCAGCCCAAACCATTCCATGATTCCATTGTATAAGGTTTTCTGAAGGGGTCAGAAGGAAAAGGCTGCATACACGGCGTATCTGAGCATCTGCCAGTGTTGCTTTGCCCTGTTCTCATCATCCAGTATTGAAAGTTGCTGGTTTCCTAGAATATTGGCTGTTTTCTCATGTGATCCATACACACACTTGCAGCACAGCTGAGGTGTCCTACCTAGAAAGACCTGCCCCGTGTCACTTGCTTTGCTGCCAGGGAGCAATTGCAGCATCTCATCTTTAGGACAAGCCCACAGATCTCCCTGAGATGGCAAAACCTGCAAAAACTCTGATTTTGGGTCAGCAGCTCTTCCCCAGCATTTCCTCTGGCCAAAAGCCCCGTGTCTAACAGAGTTTTTGCTGGACTCTTCATCACAACTGGCAAGAGAAAAGCAGAGGAGGGTGAACAGTTCTGTTCGTTTTCATTCCCTTTTCATAGACTTATTTGGGAGAAGCGGAGTGGGAGAGGACTGCGTGCTGGCAGGCCTTTTGTGTTTTATGTCACAGGCTGCTGAAAGAGTTCTCAGACTGCACTTCCTTTCCGTGGGCTTTAAGGTCATTTCCCAGTGCTTGCAGATGCATGGCGGGCTGGGAAACCCTTCTCTCATCACCAGGGAATGAAACGCTCTCCGTGGCTTTTTGGAGCCAACAAATATAGTTTTGTCTTCTCTTCCCTCCCACTGTTTCCCAAGCAGCAAGTTTGCCGACAGGCCTCGTCAGGAAGGAGGGAGTGCTCCTCCAGGATCCAGACTGTCTGGGAAAATGAACAGCTGCTGGCAAACTGTGTTTTGCTGGGGCAATCACACCTGGCTGTACAAAACAGCCCAGGATTGTATGGTAAAGGAGGTTAAGGAAGTGGATGAGACTGAGGGGCAAAGTTCAGAGACAAAAACATGCAATTCTCAGCCCAGAGATGATAACAAACCTGGGATTTATCCACCTGTGCAAAGGTGGTTCTGCAAAACCCTGTTGTCCAGGTGGTGTTGTCCATGTGCACTGACTTTGCTTGTGGTCATTTGTCTACCATAGAAACTGGATGGCTTCTACAGTGAGCCCTGTTGCATTCGACACGCAGCGCGGTGGCCTGAGTCAAGAACAGCACGGCAACCAGTCTCCCCTGGCCGCTCGGGCCATAGCTCACAGACACCAATGTGGTGGACGGCAAATGGCGTTTATTGGTGATTAGCACCGTGTAATATACCTTTGGTTTACAACGTCACGTCCGCCTGCTTACATCATAAAACTAATTGCTATTGGCTACCTGGGGAGGGGGTCTTATCTTTCCGTACAGCGCGGTTTCTTCCGATCGCCAGGCCCTACCTGCCCACATTTCCCCCCTCCCTATGCTAATCTAAGAGAGCTAACAAACGTATAAAAGGCATTAACAAGGTAAAGTGTAAGGCACCTTGAACTAATAAACGTATAAAAGGTATTGACGAGGTAAAGTATAAGGCACTTTAAACTAGTGGTGACTAGGGGGCGTAAGGGGACAGGATATAAATTGGGGTAACTAGGGAGAACTAGGGATAATACTGCATAAGGAATTAGGGATAACTGGGGATAACACTACAGAAGTACATTCTTAACACAGTTGTTTGTTTTCTACTAACAGAATGTTGACCTTGCTTAGTCGGTTCTGGACAAATGACACGAGCTTGCTCAGTATGCAGGGCCCGAAGGCCAATGCCAGTATGATCATTGCGATCAGACCCAGCAAAGTAGATATCAGGGTGGTTAGCCATGGCGAATGGTTGAACCAGGATTTGAACCAACTCTGCTGTGCTTCTCGCTCTCTTCTTCTCTTCTTTCTTTTTTCTTTTTCTTTTTCTGCTTTGCTCTTTTCAGCAGCAGCTTGCAGGGAAGGAGAAGATGCTAAAGGCTGAGCAGCATCAGATGATATCTGAGTAGGAGGTACTGTAGCTGCTGGTAAAGGATTAGAGATCATTGGGTTAAAGACATTTAGGTTATTATTCAGTGTTGTGACAGTAGCAGTGTTTTTAATCCGTGAGAGGGATTGGACTCTCTAACGGCCTCTCCTTATTCTGGGTTTTAATTCTGTTTGCTCTCATCTCTTTCCACTCTGAGTCTGAATCAGTGGAAAGCCACTCGCTCTAGCTTGTGTCTGACTCAGAGCTGGAAGTTGACTGACTGGCTATTTCCGGGTTTCAGAACTTTTTGGTCGGGCTCCGGCCTCGCCCACCTCCCTTGCGGGCGGGCCGTTCCCTCCCTCTTGCCTCGCCCTGCCTTCTGCTCGGCAGGGGGTTGAGCTTATAGGGGGAGTGTTTAAATTAGGCGCTCTGGCTACCTCTCTGCCCCTCGCTCGCGCTCCCCTCCCCCTTTTGGTTGCTCTCGCAGTTTCTCTCCTTATCACATTCCTTATCACTTTCCTCTCCCACTCGTTTACTTGCGCATGTTGGATTCGGCACTATCTCTCTGTTCCCGCCGGGCACATCTCCGTCCCGGTCCCGCCCACCTTCTTTGTTCCCGGCACCATGCTGGGGTGCATAGGGAGGTGGCCTGGGCCAGCTCTCTTCGGGCCCCCCTCCCTCCGCGGCGATCTTAGCTTCTCGGGCTAATTCGTTCGAAAAAGCCTCTGCCTGCCTTGGCTCCCCCGCAAAGGAGCCTGGATTCGGGGATTGCGGGGGTGCAGCACCCCCCCCCGCGAGTCCCCAGGCTTAGCCGAATCGCCATCGTCTGGGGGGTGCAGAGTCTGGGTAGCCGCCCCAACCCCCAGCTTTGGGACGGCCATCAAACAGTTTTTTGCTGCCTTCCAGGTCTCCTGCTCTTGGATAGCTTTTTGCAGGGCCTGCACAACTCTACCCCACGATTTAAGATGTTTTCCGCTACCTGAGGACATCGTCTCCTCAGCAAAAGCCTTAGTACATTATCCCACACCTCAGGGTGGAGTATATCTGCTGGTTGGTCTATGACCCCGATCTGCATAAGTCTCGCAACAGCGAGCGTAAAATCTTTGGGTTTGCAATCTACCCGCCACTGTCTCTGAATTTCATATACGACCTTCACAAGAGCCTCCATCCTCCTTGTGGGTCCCGGAGCGTCCTCCGTCACCGGAGACAGTCCAGCTGCTCTGGCCGCTGTTCACCTGGTCTCAGGCGATCTCCCGAGGTCCCCAGTTGTCCCGAGGTTTCGGCACCACTTTGTTGCAGTCGACACGCAGCGCGGTGGCCTGAGTCAAGAACAGTACGGCAACCACTCTCCCCTGGCCGCTCAGGCCATAGCTCGCAGACACCAATGTGGTGGACGGCAAATGGCGTTTATTGGTGATTAGCACCGTGTAATATACCTTTGGTTTACAACGTCACGTCCGCCTGCTTACATCATAAAACTAATTGCTATTGGCTACCTGGGGAGGGGGTCTTATCTTTCCGTACAGCGCGGTTTCTTCCGATCGCCAGGCCCTACCTGCCCACAGTTTCCTCTCCCCTTCTCACTAAATATCACGTGTTTGCTGATAAAGCCATTCCTTCCAAACGAGCTGCTTCCCTGGGCTGCTGCTCCAATCTTCTGGGAAGCTGCAGCAGTCCCTGCTGCAGAAAGCAGCTGGAAACCAGGCAAGGCAAGGCGAGGAGCAGCACATCTGCTTAATAAATGATAAAGGTCACATTTAAAAGCACTGTGCAGGTGTAAAGCCAGGAAAATAGGGAAGAGGGGAGGAGGAGTAAGGAGAATACAGCCCTGCAGCCCTTTCATGTGACTCTGTATCATCTGGGATCTTCAAAAAGATTGGCCTAGAGCATCCTACTGACATTGCAGCCATCACAGGGAAGGGAGTGCTGGTACAGCTGAGGGGGCTCCTCAGCAAACTGGGGCTGGGCTCCCTGCAGGGCAAAGCTAGGAGGAAGTCTTCCCTTGTTTTTCTCTCTGCTGGGATAAATGGAGCTGTTGTCTCCAGGCCCCTGTTCTGCACATAGTTTAAAGTAGGTCGTATTTCCGACCTGCATGGGATGCAACCTGCATTTTGTCTGGGGACATAGAGCCTGTGTGTGTCTCATTCTCTTGTGCTCACCACACCTTTCCCATGCCCTCCAGCCTTCCCGGTAACTTTTATTAATAGACTTCCCTTATTCCAGATTTTCAATCGATTAGCTTTGCTTCAGAAACACCCCAGGGCATCATTGACTTCCTCAGTAACCATCCTGGTAACAGATTCAATTCCCAAAAATGTTGTAATTACATGCCTTGTATTGGGAGCTGTGCTACTGATCTGTGCAGCTGCCTGCTGTCTTTTAGGGATACCAAGCTGCTCCGCTCATCCTCCGTTCATCAGAGAGCCCCAATGGATATGCTGATTCAAAATTTAGGCATGGGGTAGCTCCCTCTCCCTCAATCTGGGTGTCCCACTGCGGAGGGTGGATTTCCCCCCTCCGCAGCAAGAAGCGGTTCCGCCCCTATGTTGCTCCCGCCTCCCAGCCTGGCTCCACCTGCCGTGGGAGGACCTCGGGGGAGAAGTCTCTGGGCCCGCCCCTGAACTGAGGGACAAGGCGTGCCCAGGGCCCAGGAACCGCCCAGCTCTCCAGATTATTCCTGACAGTTATTTGTATTATTGGTTTATTTGAACTGTACCCCGCCTTCCTTTGTTACCATTGGTTCTTGTATGCTGTAACCGCCCTTCCCCTCGTCCCTTATTGGTTGTCCTGTCCTATACTTAACCGGGTGCCTCCAGGCACTCGGCGGCCACTAGCCATGCGGCCATACCATCGCCGAGGCAGTGGCCCCCCTTCCCCTGCTCTCCCTTCCCGACCACCCAAGCCCTGCTACCCTCAATAAAGGAGAGCTCGGGAAGGAGTCATCCTCCCACCAGCCTATCGCCGCACCGTCTCCTTCTTTTATTTCGCCTACGACTCCCAGCTTCCTTTACCGCGCCCGGCATAGGGATCGAGCAGCCAGCGCACGGCTCTCGACCCTGCCGACGACAGTGAGCGAGAGGCTCGACAACATCCCACCACCCCTGACACCCTTCCACTCATGGTGGTACCAGCTGTGCTCCTTTCTCCTCTTGCAGGAAGCTGTTGCCAAGCCTCAAAACCAAGAAGCCTCAGGAGCTTGTTTTGGTGATTGGGACAGGAATTAGTGCCGCAGTTGCTCCCCAGGTCCCAGCGCTGAAGTCTTGGAAGGGGCTGATTCAGGCCCTCCTGGATGCTGCTATTGACTTTGATCTCCTGGAAGATGAAGAGAGCAAACGGTTCCAGAAGTGTCTTCATGAAGACAAGAACTTGGTTCATGTTGCCCACGACCTTATCCAGAAGCTGTCTCCGGTCAGTGCGCTTGTACCTGCCCTGAGCATAGGATTTGGCTTCTGGAAATAACCGGATTTGGTTTTCCAGCAATGGTGCCCCCATCCCAACAATTCTTCTATGTACAAGGAACCAAAAGTGCAGTTGCTGTGCCAGGTTTCTGCTGTGGACACAGGTTTTGGGTATTTTGCCTGGACCAAGATGATTAGAGGGATGGAGCACCTTCCTGTGAGGAAAGGCTGAGAGAATTGGGATTGTTCAGCCTGGAGAAGAAGGCTTCAGGGGTGACCTAATTGTGGCTTTCCAATACCTGAAGGGAGCTGACAAGAAAGCTGGAGAGAGACTGTAGACAAGGGCCGGGGGTGACAGAACAAGGGGAGAGAGCAGGGTTAGATGGGGTACTGGGGAGGAAATCTTCCCTGTGAGGGTACTGAGGCCCTGGCACAAGAGCAACTGTGGCTGCCCCTGGATCCCTGGAAGTGTTCAAGGCCAGGTTGGACAGGGCTTGGAACAGCCTGGGATAGTGGAAGGTGTCCCTGCCCATGGCAGGGGGTGGGATGGGATGGGCCCTTCCCAACCCAAACCATTCTACGATTCTGTGTTCCTATGACTATGCTGAGGGAGAGCACCCACCTTGGTGCAGCCAGAGCTCTTGTGTTTGCCGTGCAGGGACCCAGAGCTTTGCAGGGTCTTGGTGAAACGTGGGTAGTTTCTCATGGAGTCATTTGGCATGAGGTGTTAAGGGGCCGGGCTCTGACCTCAATCTGTCTCCCCTTCTCAGCGCACAAGCAACGTTCGCTCAACCTTTTTCAAGGACTGTTTATACAAGGTGTTTGATGACCTGGAATCCAAAATGGAAGATTCTGGGAAGCAGCTGCTTCAGTCTGTGCTTCACTTGATGGAAAATGGGGCCCTTGTTTTAACCACAAACTTCGGTAACCTGCTGGAGCTGTATGCAGCACACCAGGGGAAGCACCTCGAGTCTCTTGACCTGACTGATGAAAAGAAGGTAAAGGATGATTATTTCTTTTGTCAGGAACTGTGGTGCTGCAGGGTGTGCCCTCATGCTGCCTGAGGGCATTGTACTGATCGTAGTGGTTTAACTGGTGGCAGACAAGCTCCAGGCAGAGCCTCTGCCTGCTCAGGGCAGCAAGCAGAAGAATGAGGAGGAGAGCTCCTTTCTGGAACGCTGTGCTTGCTGGCTGCCATCCAGTGCTCAGGAGGAGGCCTTAAGCCTGGTATTCCTTTGATCTCTGTCCTTGAAACTTCTGGCTTGGCCTTGCTTCCACATAAGGCTCGGGTTGATGTTTCTAACCAATGTGGGAAACTCCATGTGAGATGCAAAGCTGAACTTTCTATTTTTATAACGTGCTGCAAAGTGCTTTCTGTGATGGGCATTTAGGGCTGCAGCCTTTGAGGCTCTCTTCTCGTGCCCCATGTCCTCTTCCTGCAGTGGCTGGAATGGCTCCTTCTGCTGCACTTCCAGAGCTGTAGCTATTCTCTTCATGCAAACATCTCTCCTCCTGCCCCAGTCAGGCTGTGAAACCCTGACCTCTTTGCACCTGCTGCACAAAGGGATCAAAGTGATTGCCTACGGAGACGAATACTCCGACTTGCCCGAGTACTTCGAGCGGCTGACCAGCGAGATTGTCATGCGAGGCCGCACAGGTATGGAGTCAGGGGCTGGGGGACACTTGGCTGTCACCATGGAGAGCAGGCAGGGTCAGTAGCCCCTGTTCTTCATGCTATACAGATTCCTTAAGAGTTTTTTTTTTTTAAAAGCAAACGTGTCTCAAAGCGTAGCTGGATTTGAGGGTTACTTTCAGAAATCACTGTATGCTCTAACAGTTTAAACAGCTGTGCTGCTTCCCACGCCTGCAAACCTTTTCATGTGCAGTTGCAGCTGTTTGTTCCCTTTCCAGCGAAGGGGCATTTTAGTCTCACTGACCTTCGTGCTGCTCAGACTGAGCCAATGCTTTTACACAAGAGGTATAACTCATAAATCATAAAAACAAGGGAAAGTGGGTTCACTGGCCGGAGCCTAGCTGGCCCCCATTCTGAGGGTTAGCCCGGCCAGGAAAGCCTGTGTGAAACCACCACGTGGGCAGCTGGCTCTCCACCTGACACTGGTCTCTGCTTTGCCCCAGGTATGCCCAACGAGGGGCAACAGCTGAATGCTCTGCCGCCGCCCACACCGAGGTAAAAGGTAAGGAGGCTCTCTAGAGCCGAGAGGCTTCACTCTGTGTAGTTCCCTGGAGTCCCAGGCAGGTTTTCAGCCTTTGCTTCCACACAGGATGCAGCCCGAGCCTCAGCCCTGCCCAGGCCCTGAGCCATGGCAGGGGCTTCTGGGACAGGCCCCAGCCAGGCCAGCAGCCCTCAGGAAGGCCAGAGCCCACCGCTGTCCAGCTGCTATCCAGCACCGAGCCAGGACCCTTCCAGCAGGGAGAAGGCTGGGACACAGCCTCCACAGATGAACACCTGGTCTAACATAGTAATTGTGGTTTTACTGGGGCTGCATGTGCCTGCGGAGTGCGGTGTCCCCAAGGGAGCTGCAGCCTCCTCTAACTTCATACCTAGTGCTTTTATATTCTGTATTTCAATTAAAAAATGAAACTTGAGCTTTTTTTTTTTACTGGAAGCTCTAGTTTTCTAGTCCTGTCTTTTTACTGTACAGGATTTTGTATGTTGAAGTTGTATTAAAGGCCTGCTCACTGAACTTTTGGCTGCTCTATCATTTACAGGCCTCATCACACCTCACACTGGTGGGAGTTCATCTCCCCCAAACCCAGGAGGAAACAGGTCCTGGCTGGAGGCAAGTTATTTATACACAGAGAACAAATTAGGAAGTTTATTTTATATAAATTATGTCTCTTAGCAGACAGCATTCAATTTATTGCACTATAGCACATCTGCGATACAGAGCTACAAGACATCGTCAGAGAGGTTTGTATTATTCAGTGTAGCACTTCTGACCGGGATCAAGAGGCACTCTGAGGGGGAGAAAGGGTGCAGGAAAGCAGCAAGCAGCCACCATTCTCTTCCAGTATTAATGTGGTTTGGTTTTTTTTTCCTTTTTACTAGCAAATAATGCCAAGACCAGCAGGCAGGAGCCAGGCAGGGCACGCTGCCTTCCTCCTCCGGACCCAGCTGCCACAGCTCTCCAGCTCCTGCCCAAATACGTGGAGTCTGGGGACCCTGCTGCAGAGTCCGGGTGAGGAGAGAGATGGGGGACTTTAAGGCAATTTAGCATGTCCCCTCCAGCCCAGCATAGGCTGTCACCTTTTTTTGGTTTATCAGCTTCGGTGGAGCGGCGATGAGCGGCGACATTAACGGCCAGATCTAGCGCTGCCCCTAAGCCCAAGTGACTCCTGCCTCCTCCCTAAGCTGGTCTAAAAATCAAAAGCAGCTCAAAAAAAAGTCTTCAAACCCACCTGGCTCTGACAGCCAGGCTCTTGGCCGCCCTCAGCTCCCCCACCCCAAATACCAGACCCCGCCCGGGAGCGAAACCTGTTGAGCCCGAATATGCCCAAACAGACAGCTCTTTGTGATTCTTTTTTTTTCCCTCCTATTTTTTGGTTTGGAAGCAGCACTGGTGATCACACAGGGATGGGCCCAAGGACTTCCCAGCCCTTGGCACTGCTCCTGACACCTTGTTCGAAGGCAGCATCACATTTAACCCCTGAAGACCCTCACTGCCCTTCATTTCTGACACCATCCCACTTCCCACACCGTGGTCCTGTTCAGTCCTGCATCCCCACGCTCCACTTGCATCCCCCCTCTCTGCACTTTTCTCCGTCATTTCTCCCTTTCCACCTCATTTTTCCCCTCAGTGCTTCAGCGCTCTCCTCCATTCCCAACACAGACAGGTCTGATCCATCCTCACGCCATAAAATCACAGACCACATGCCAGGGGGGTCAGATGAGCCCAATAGCCACAGAGCTGCCAGGCTGGGGTTCAGTGCCCATCCAGGGGTGTTTTATGATCCGTGGTGGCAATGCTGGGCTGGCAGGGTGCACACAGCATCAGCAAAGCCCCCGAGCAGCACTTAGGACTCTTCAACTCTTGCTCAGCACTCTCCTGCCTCAGTTTCCTGCTGTTTCGGGGCTCAGGGAAGCTCTGCACCATTGGCAATGCGGGCAGGGGGTGCAGCAGGGACCCCAAACCCCAAACTGCATCCCAGCTCATTTATCTACATTTTAAAAGAAATTTAAAAGCCACCCGATGTTGCAAGCAGCTCAAACCCTGACGGAGGATCCACCCCGGGGCTCCGACTTGTGCAACACCGCGGGGTGAGTTCCAACCTCCCGCCACTGGCATCAGGCTCTGGTTCAAAAATTAAGGCTCAGCTTACTCAGCCTGGCCGGATATCGGGATGGCGAATCCGGCCGGGAAAACTTCGGCGGGCTGGGGGAGACATTTTGCAAGGGGAAGAGCCGGAGCAGGAATGGCATCTGGAAGCGATTGAAGGCAAGGAGCCTCTCCCTGGCGCAGCAGGGAATTCCAACGGCGTGAGCTCAGGTTAAAGCCTCCTTCACAAACCCGGGATTAAAGAGAAGAACCAAACTTCAGCACAGATATGTATTTTTAAACCTGCAAAAAACAAGGGAGACGGAGCCAGCTTCCTGCTTGGTCCTATCCGGACGTGGCTTTGTCATTTAGGGTCGTTCTGACTTGCAATGAAAAGAAACCAAAACTCCAAAAAGGAGCAGAAATTTCTCCATGGGTTTGTGGTTCTAAATTCAGGTGTGGTGTCAGGAGTCCTCTTTCATCACTGTACCATCCATCCCTCGGGATTGCTGCATCCCAGCTCCGAGCATCCCTTGCCAGCACAGGCTGCATCCCACGGTGGTCCTTGAGTGGCAGCAAGCCCAGGAGCATCCCAGAATCCTGGGGATGGCATGGAAGAGCCAGTGGAGGATGCCAGCCTAGCTTAGACCGAGCCATCCTCTGCAAGGAGCTGACGCAGTGCAGAGTCCCCAGCCCCTTCCAGTCTTCCCTGAGTCGAGATGAAATATTGAAGCTAAAATCCTAATGCATCAGAGGCACAGGGAGCAGCAGCTGGTCAAACCCACCTTCACTGGACATCCCAGCGGAGCAGTTTACGGCAGGGCAGGATCCCCATGGGCTGGGCAGGATCCCCATGGGCTGGGCAGGATCCCCACGGGATGGGCAGGATCCCCATGGGCTGGGCAGACTCAGCCGCGCCCCATGTCCTCTTCCTGCAGTGGCTGGAATGGCTCCTTCTGCTACACTTCCAGAGCTGTAGCTATTCCCTTCATGCAAACATCTCTCCTCCTGCCCCAGTCAGGCTGTGAAACCCTGACCTCTTTGCACCTGCTGCACAAAGGGATCAAAGTGATTGCCTACGGAGACGAATACTCCGATTTGCCCGAGTACTTCGAGCGGCTGACCAGCGAGATTGTCATGCGAGGCCGCACAGGTATGGAGTCAGGGGCTGGGGGACACTTGGCTGTCACCATGGAGAGCAGGCAGGGTCAGTAGCCCCTGTTCTTCATGCTATACAGATTCCTTAAGAGTTTTTTTTTTTTAAAAGCAAACGTGTCTCAAAGCGTAGCTGGATTTGAGGGTTACTTTCAGAAATCACTGTATGCTCTAACAGTTTAAACAGCTGTGCTGCTTCCCACGCCTGCAAACCTTTTCATGTGCAGTTGCAGCTGTTTGTTCCCTTTCCAGCGAAGGGGCATTTTAGTCTCACTGACCTTCGTGCTGCTCAGACTGAGCCAATGCTTTTACACAAGAGGTATAACTCATAAATCATAAAAACAAGGGAAAGTGGGTTCACTGGCCGGAGCCTAGCTGGCCCCCATTCTGAGGGTTAGCCCGGCCAGGAAAGCCTGTGTGAAACCACCACGTGGGCAGCTGGCTCTCCACCTGACACTGGTCTCTGCTTTGCCCCAGGTATGCCCAACGAGGGGCAACAGCTGAATGCTCTGCCGCCGCCCACACCGAGGTAAAAGGTAAGGAGGCTCTCTAGAGCCGAGAGGCTTCACTCTGTGTAGTTCCCTGGAGTCCCAGGCAGGTTTTCAGCCTTTGCTTCCACACAGGATGCAGCCCGAGCCTCAGCCCTGCCCAGGCCCTGAGCCATGGCAGGGGCTTCTGGGACAGGCCCCAGCCAGGCCAGCAGCCCTCAGGAAGGCCAGAGCCCACCGCTGTCCAGCTGCTATCCAGCACCGAGCCAGGACCCTTCCAGCAGGGAGAAGGCTGGGACACAGCCTCCACAGATGAACACCTGGTCTAACATAGTAATTGTGCTTTTACTGGGGCTGCATGTGCCTGCGGAGTGCGGTGTCCCCAAGGGAGCTGCAGCCTCCTCTAACTTCATACCTAGTGCTTTTATACTCTGTATTTCAATTAAAAAATGAAACTTGAGCTTTTTTTTTTTTACTGGAAGCTCTAGTTTTCTAGTCCTGTCTTTTTACTGTACAGGATTTTGTATGTTGAAGTTGTATTAAAGGCCTGCTCACTGAACTTTTGGCTGCTCTATCATTTACAGGCCTCATCACACCTCACACTGGTGGGAGTTCATTTCCCACAAACCCAGGAGGAAACAGGTCCTGGCTGGAGGCAAGTTATTTATACACAGAGAACAAATTAGGAAGTTTATTTTATATAAATTATGTCTCTTAGCAGACAGCATTCAATTTATTGCACTATAGCACATCTGCGATACAGAGCTACAAGACATCGTCAGAGAGGTTTGTATTATTCAGTGTAGCACTTCTGACCGGGATCAAGAGGCACTCTGAGGGGGAGAAAGGGTGCAGGAAAGCAGCAAGCAGCCACCATTCTCTTCCAGTATTAATGTGGTTTGGTTTTTTTTTCCTTTTTACTAGCAAATAATGCCAAGACCAGCAGGCAGGAGCCAGGCAGGGCACGCTGCCTTCCTCCTCCGGACCCAGCTGCCACAGCTCTCCAGCTCCTGCCCAAATACGTGGAGTCTGGGGACCCTGCTGCAGAGTCCGGGTGAGGAGAGAGATGGGGGACTTTAAGGCAATTTAGCATGTCCCCTCCAGCCCAGCATAGGCTGTCACCTTTTTTTGGTTTATCAGCTTCGGTGGAGCGGCGATGAGCAGCGACATTAACGGCCAGATCTAGCGCTGCCCCTAAGCCCAAGTGACTCCTGCCTCCTCCCTAAGCTGGTCTAAAAATCAAAAGCAGCTCAAAAAAAAGCCTTCAAACCCACCTGGCTCTGACAGCCAGGCTCTTGGCCGCCCTCAGCTCCCCCACCCCAAATACCAGACCCCGCCCGGGAGCGAAACCTGTTGAGCCCGAATATGCCCAAACAGACAGCTCTTTGTGATTCTTTTTTTTTCCCTCCTATTTTTTGGTTTGGAAGCAGCACTGGTGATCACACAGGGATGGGCCCAAGGACTTCCCAGCCCTTGGCACTGCTCCTGACACCTTGTTCGAAGGCAGCATCACATTTAACCCCTGAAGACCCTCACTGCCCTTCATTTCTGACACCATCCCACTTCCCACACCGTGGTCCTGTTCAGTCCTGCATCCCCACGCTCCACTTGCATCCCCCCTCTCTGCACTTTTCTCCGTCATTTCTCCCTTTCCACCTCATTTTTCCCCTCAGTGCTTCAGCGCTCTCCTCCATTCCCAACACAGACAGGTCTGATCCATCCTCACGCCATAAAATCACAGACCACATGCCAGGGGGGTCAGATGAGCCCAATAGCCACAGAGCTGCCAGGCTGGGGTTCAGTGCCCATCCAGGGGTGTTTTATGATCCGTGGTGGGAATGCTGGGCTGGCAGGGTGCACACAGCATCAGCAAAGCCCCCGAGCAGCACTTAGGACTCTTCAACTCTTGCTCAGCACTCTCCTGCCTCAGTTTCCTGCTGTTTCGGGGCTCAGGGAAGCTCTGCACCATTGGCAATGCGGGCAGGGGGTGCAGCAGGGACCCCAAACCCCAAACTGCATCCCAGCTCATTTATCTACATTTTAAAAGAAATTTAAAAGCCACCCGATGTTGCAAGCAGCTCAAACCCTGACGGAGGATCCACCCCGGGGCTCCGACTTGTGCAACACCGCGGGGTGAGTTCCAACCTCCCGCCACTGGCATCAGGCTCTGGTTCAAAAATTAAGGCTCAGCTTACTCAGCCTTAAAAAACACCCAGGGGAAGAATTTTCCTTTGTTCTCCACTCTCCAGAACAACAAAACACCATTGGTTCACCCTGCAAAGACCTGCCATGAAAAGATCAATGGGGAAAGGTCTGGCTGGTCCTCTTCCTGCAGTCTCAGGGCAGGAATCCTCATCTCTCCCTGGAACAAGCCTGTCCCGTGGGACGAGAGGGCTCCAGGCGCACACAGTGGGTCGGGATGGGGCTTGTCCTGCACGAACATGCCCAGATCCTGCGCCCAGCAGCTCTGTCCGCACCAGCATTGGGTGGGGGATCGGCAGGGACCCCTCCTACCCCTCTGGGATCACTAGGATACCGGAGCACATCCATCAACCAGCCAGAGGATGCTCAGGGATGGGGACAAAAAGGCTCAGACCACTTAATAAACCCTCCTGAGCCCGTGGTTCCGCACGAGAGCCGTCCTGAGGTGCACACGGGGCACATCCTCCCCTCCCAGAGCCTCCGGGAGGATTTTCCCTTCCTTATCCCGGCTCCCGAGCATTCCTATGGCCCAGACCCATCGCAGCGAGCCCACCCTGTGCCATGGGGAGATGCCAGAGCCTCTCTTCCCCGGGGTCTCGGGGTGGGATCTCCCTCCACGGGAGTGGCCTCGGGCAGGAGCGATGCCAAAGGCCGTTTTTCCCGGCAAGACGAGGGGGTTTGTTTTGCCGGGAATGGGGAGACGGCAGATGGAAGGGCTCGGGGGGAGCGGGGGCTTTCCTCTCGCCGCTGCCCACACTCACACTCCAGGCACTGATTAATTGCGTTAAATAGAAAAATAATCATAACAATTATTTTTAAAAGCCACAAAACGTAGAAATAAAACCACTTTCTGCCTCTCCGATGTGCCGCGCTCGCCGGGGCAGCGATGCCAAAGGCGGGGGATGCAGGGGCGGGGGTCCGAGCTGGGGTTAACAGGGTGTGTACCCCCACATCCCCTCTTTGCCCCCCATGCCAGCCCTGCCCGGGAGCTGCCAGGCGAGCAATGCTCCTGCCCTGCCCCGCGCCCTCCCAGCGCGGGGACCCCCTCCAGCCCCCCAAAAACACTGGGGCTTCGCTTCCCACCCCTCTTTTTCCGCTCAGCACCTCCCGAGTCGCAAACCCGCTCTGGACACGCGGACCCGGGGGGACATAAGGGGACACGGAGGGACACAAGGGGACACGGGAGGATGCGGGGGGGCACAAGGGGACGCGGGGGGACCCCCGTGTGCAGACTCACCATGGGGCGGCGGGGGGGGTCGTGCGGCGGAGGCTGGGGGTGGTGCGGGATGCGGGGCCGGCCCGGGGGGCGGGCGGGGGGCGGACACGCTTGCGCACAGCGCGGATGGGCGGCGGAGGGAGCGACGAGGAGGAGGAAGGAGGGAGGGGAAGAGCATCCCGGGAGGAGAAGGCAGTCGGTCCCTCATCCGCGGCACGGGAGAGGTGGGGGAGGACGAGGACCCTCGCCCCGCGCCCTGCGGACCCCCAAAAGTCGTGGCGCTGGGGGCAGACCTTCCCAAGGCAACCCCGCACCGCATAAATCTCCCCAAAACCCGCCCAAATCCGCTCATAGCAAATTTTGGGGGTGGGCAAAGCTCATCCCACTTGAGATTTACACTGAGCCCAGGAGTTCGCTCCGCTCCCCCACTGAACCCCCATGAGATGATCTGGAAGCCCCATGAGATTCTGCTCAAACCGTCATGAGATGGCACACCAAGGCTCTGGGGATGGCTTTGCTTCAAATCATCAACTAATATTTTTTTTTTCCTGAAAATAAATTAATCCTCACCACAGCAATGCCCCATGTCAGGCCACCTTGCTCTCCCACAGGATTCCATTTCCATCCCACCCCACAATCCACAAAATTAGCAGTCAACCTTTTGAATCTTTTTTTATTCCCCTCAAAACTTTTTTTATTTCTACAGTCTCAAACTCAATCCCTCCTGCCCAGGGTGAGTTTTGCCAATCCCTGAGATAAAATGTCCAACGCCAATATTAATCAACAAAATACCTGTGGAGCTGACACATCTGATTTTGCCAAGGGAACTACATCAATATTTGAAGAGAATCAACCCACCTGCACCTCCCCAGATGCTCCCAGGTTTCCTGCTGACCCATAGCACCAATTTCATCACTGACGCTTCACAGGAAGAGGGAAGTGGCAGGCGTAGGGATTTGCATCATGGTCAGGGAGCAAGTTCTGGGGCAGGGGGCACTTACTGCTGCCCTGCTCCAAGGAACCACAGCCCTGATCCCGTGGCCCCAGCGTGCTGATTTTTGGAGGTGCTGAGCGTGGAACATTCCCCAAAATCACTCCTGTCTGTACAGGAGTCAGGTGAGGCTTCACCACACCACCTGGGGAGAGTAACGGGGCTCACTTGGGGCTCCCAACCCCATCACGCTCACAGGGCAGAGCAGGCCTGTGCCCAGTTCAGTTACCCCAGCACCACACTGCCCCAAGACCAAAGCAACAGCCTGGAACGTCCCTATCCTCATCTCCTGCTCGGATGCACGTCTTCAGGAAACGGGAGCCGAGACAGCTGCATAGTTCCCACGCCATGGCCAGACCCTCTGGCCATAAAACCTTAGGAGTTATTACAAATTTTCCTATAATGGGTGTACTGTTTACAGTCCCAGGGTCGGCATACTGCATGCAATCCAGTGCCACTTGACCTACCAAGCACGAACAACCTATTGTTGCTGTTTTTGTAACCTATTGTTGCTTTTAACTTCAACCCAAAAGTACGAAATTACGCGAACAAGAAAGAGGGCTGCAGTAAGGTCCCCAGCCGCCCCCTTGCCCCCAGGTTAGCCTGATTTGAGCAGCGCCAGGCTGGAAAAAGCGAGCCAGAGCTAGGCTACGACGCTGTGACCGGAGGGGCGATCAGAGGGCTCACGGCACGTGGTGCCGGGAGGCGTGGCCTGCCCGGAGCGCGCCGCGGGGGCGGGGCCGAGCCCTCAGCGGGGAAAATGGCGGCGGGCGGGCCCCCCCACTCCCTCGTACCTCCGCGTGCAGGAACACGATTTTGTCCCGCGCCGACTCCCGCAGGACGCGCCGCACCCGCAGGTCCGACAGCGGGAAGGCGGCAGCGACCCCGCCCTCAGCGGCGGGCCCGCCATTTTTCTCCTCCTCCTCCCGCTTCCTCTTCGGCTGCGGGCCCTCCGCCATGGCTCGCGCGCGCGCGCCCCTGCACTGCGCGTGCGCGGCGCCTCGCGGACCGTCTTAGAGCCACGCCCCCCGGCGGCTCGGAGGTCGCGTGTCCCCGCGGCTCCTTCTCCCACACACCCCCGGAATAGTGACTGAGACAAAAATAAGGAAAACCACCACCATTTAAAACTTCTGCATTCTCTTTTCATAGTCGCAACGATCCCGTTTAAAGTCGCTGCCTGCCTCATCTTGTCCTGCCCACAGCCCAGCAGGCACCTTGTCAGCTTAGTGGGGGTCCCAGAGCCCACCAGGACCAGGAACTCCAGCACGGGAAGGAGTTCTGGTGACCCTGAGAGCCACTCGATGTCAGAGCTTAGTGTTTGTGTGATGGATGTCCCTGTCCCTGCCGAGGAGGTTTTGGCCACCGGGATGGAGGTCACACCACTGGGATGTGGTGCGTTCCGGTCCGCTGTCCCTCCATGTCCATGGAAGTGGGGAACTCGCCATCCTTGGCTCCCACATCTGGCCAGAGCAGCTCAGGTTGGACCCCAAGGTTCACTGGGACATGGCTACACCCAGATCCAAAGATGACAGCTCCATGATGCCCATGGGGATGCATCCGCCTGCTCGCAGCACTACTCCATCCTCTTTGTGGAGCTCCGGCACAGTTCCTGGAGGTCTGCACACACAGCAGATGAGCTCCATTAGCAACCAATTAATCTAAAAATCAACGGTTTAAATAAATTTATGGAATCTGGTCTCTTCCCATGGTCCTTATCCCAATAGAGAGACATTTCATCAGCATCCCACAGGATACTCACAGCGCATGACAGTGTCCCTGATCTGCCTGAAGCTTTTCTCCTTCAGCGCCATGTAGATGTAGTAGATGTTTCGCAGCTCCCTGGGATAATCCTTGCGATCCACGTCCTTCAGCACTGGGATAGTGCGTCCGTTAGCCATCGGAGCCTCAGCCAGGGCCTGGTGCATCTGGTATTTGCACCAGGGGTCCTGCAGGAAGCTGGGGGTGATGAGCATGACCCAGCAGTGGCTGTTCTGCACAGCGTCGCACAGCTCTGTCACCACTGCACCTCCCGCCACCGCATCCCGCAGCTGGAGGAAGCATCGGAAGCTCTCAGGTTGGCCCTCCAGGTAGGACACCAGCTCCTCCACCAGCTCCATGTCCCCCTCACTGTGGCAGATGCAGACGTCGTAGCTCTTGTCCCACCAGGGGCTGTCCACGGCACTGATGTCTGGTGCTGACACAGGTGACAGGGAGATGGAGCTGGTGGCCAAGCTCGTGCCAGGAGAAGAGCTGGAGCTCTTCGCAGAGGATGAGGAGGAAGGTGAGGATGAAGCAGAGTGGCTGGACTTGATGCTGCTTTCCACTGAGCTAGGCTTGGGCTTGTGCAGGAGCCGCCTAAACCAACCTGCAGAGTGAGGTCACAGTGAGGTTCCGGGGGCGCAGCGTCCCCTGGGCTTCCCAAGCACAGCATCATTTGATCAGCAGGATGCCTGCAGATGGAAAGGGGTGGGTGCGATCTCACCTTGACCCCCCAAACCATCCTGGTCCCTAAAATCTGAGCTGCCGCAAACACCTGAATGCTGTGGCACCACGAGGAGCAGCTGATGGGCACCCTTGTGTTCCGTCAGGGAGGGGATGCTGTGAGGGAGGGGATAGGGCCAGAGGGTTTATTCCCAGACTCACCAGCCATAGCAGGCAGCACACTGCTCAGCTGCCAATTGCCAGCAGGACACCTCTCCTGAGAGCAGAAAAGAAGAATAAAAAAAAACTGTGAGCAAGCACCACTCCACCGCAGGTCTCAGCCCCAGGAGCTCAGGTCTGTTCCAGGGACCTGCAGCTCTGGGGTGCTCTCTTACAGCCCCAAAATCACCCACAGGAGGGTTTTTCCCAAAATTTGCTGGGAAGGAACATTTACCTGTTACTGGCTCTCTCCACTGGAGATACACACCTGCAGCGAGCAAGGCTGAGAGATAATGGGGAGGAGAGACCCTCATTCCCATCAGTGGGGAAAGGATCCTGTGGAAGGGAGAAGTGGGAATCAGCTGCGATCACCAGGGATGGATGCTGGTAAACCAAAGGCAGTGTGGGTGATGCCCAGAGCTGTGCATCCTTGTTGCTGCCTGCCCTGGTATTCCTGCAAGCTCACACCATCCCATGCCTGGGCATTGTGCTCCCAGCATGGTTTAGGGACTGCAGACACTCCTTGTGGACACCCAAGAGCAGCAATACGGGAAACAGCTACTGTTTTCCACTGCTGGCATCACCCCTTCCGAAATGAAACACCCCAAGTTACGCTGAAGCCTTTCCTCTACTCCAAAAAATGCCACCGGACTGCAGGAAATGCCCGCAAAACCCCGGCACGCCCACGGAAACCACAGTGCCCAAGTGTCAGCATTTAGTGACAGCAAAAAGCTCAAGCGTGACTGGAACAATGAGCACGGACAGTGAACGGTACGGGGGAAGTCTGGGGGATGCTTACCTGGAATGCAGGAGTCCAGCAATGGAACAGGGAAGGGGATGCATCAGCCCCTGGGTTTGGGAAAGAAAGATCTTCTGGGATTACCCAGGTGGGAAAAGACAGGTAGAATGCAGCATGTTCACTCTGGAGTCTAATGGGATCTGCAGTGAATGGCAAGGCTGATCCATCCTTACAGCTTCCACATCTGCAAGCAGTTCCCAGTGAAGCTGTCCTGGGGTGGAAATGAGATGGGGTACCCACTTGCTTCCCCAGGGCCAGAGTGGAGGAGCTCCCCGAAAACCCAGGTGCCCCCAGCTGCCAGCAGCTCCAGCCTCTGCCAGGGCATATGAAAGCACAGGCAGGGAAATGGGCCAGGACTGCAGGGACGGGAAGCCAAGCCCTCCCAAGGGCCTCCCTCCCACATCCGCCACATGCCATCACTGCCTGGGTGTCACAGTGCCCAGCCCTCACCAGCACCCAGATCTGTTTCCCTCCCCAGTTTCCTAGCTAAATACAGACAGGTCCATGTCTGCCACTCACACTTACTTTATGAGTTAAATTTACCAGACAAGTCATTTTTTCACCCCAAAAATGTTTCTCCTTTCCCAGGTCACGTTCCCCTGGTGCTGCTGGTGGTGGCTGATGACTGACACTGCCTTCATCTCCTCATCATCCTCGACTGCTCCAATGTCTGGCAGTTGCTCCTCAAGGCCCTGTGAGAGACAGGCTCCAGGTGAGTCCTGGTTCCATCCCCTAGGAATTTGGGGAGATCTCCAGAGCCCACATGGCCACCCAGCCCCTGCCACCACCCTGCCTGCCTTTCTCTTCACCAAGCACAGGACACCAGCTGGCCCCTTGCTGGCTAAATTCCAAAGGAAAAAGCCAAAGGCCGAGTGGTACTGAGCCGCACACAGACCCACAGGCTACCACAGCCCATTGTGACCCACTTTGCATTAGTCCCTGCCCTAGCACTGCTGCCACCACCCCAAAAATCAACTGCCCGCCCAAGGACAGGACCCGTAGGAGGGCGAGTCCCCTGCCTGTGTGAGTCACCCCACCTGGAAACCCCAGAGGGGGAACCTGAGCAAGGGTGAACCCACAAACTCGGGTCCCCAAGAGGCAGCAGCCCCTGGATCGACCTCCACCCTGCCTCAGCAATAATATAACCATTATTAAAGGAGTAATTAAGCAGGTACAGCTTAATTCACAGCGTGCCTTGCCCCACCAGCAGCTGCACCACGCTGGGATCCCTGCAGCGGGAGTCCTGCTCATCACCAGGAGCCTGTGGTTTACAGGATTGCCTGTGAAATTAAGAAACGGTGAGGACAGGGTGCTGCAAGGCAGGGTCAAACAAAGGTGTTCGGGAAAGAAAATAAGGCTAATTTTGTCCCTAAATACACGCACCATTAATATGTTTCATTTACAGTGCCACTACAAAACGATACACAGCTACCCAGAAAACACAGAATAAGTTTTCTCCTGGAAAGCTCTAAGTACACCCAAATTCCGCCACACAGATGCTTGAAGACATCATAGGGGCCGTCCAGGCACCGCTTGTACCTCCCAGGGCTGGAGACGCAGTCGCACAGACACGAACCCAGGCAGCGGCAGCTAGCGGAAGAGCAGCCCCTGAGGGGTAGGGGAGCACGGGGACACGGCCAGGCCCAGAGAAGCGCAGGCAGCCGAACGCACCCAGCACTGCCACCCAGCCTGGCACTGCACTGCGCTGCCCATGCGCCCGAGCCCTTTAGAGCTCGCGTGGCCTCGCGACACCATCGCTGAGGTCCCACGTCTGGCCCCGCCTCTTCCGCTCCGAGCCCCAGCAGGGCGGGGCCGAGGGGGCGGGGCTGCCGTCACGCGGGGCGGGGCGTAGCCGGGCGCGAGGCGGCTGCGCGCGGCGCGGCGGCGTCTCCTCAACGGGGCCGCGCGCGCGGCGCGAGGTGCGTGCGCGGGGGAGGCGGGCGGGCAGGGCGCAGTTGCCATGGAGACAGCGGGGGGGAAGCCGTTGCCATGGCGACAGCGGCCGCCATAACGTAAGGGGGTCCCCTGGCCGTGAGGGGACGGAGCGTTCTGCGGGGAGCGGAGGAGACCGGCGGGGCCGGGGCTGAGGCGGGGGGGCCGGGAAACCTCTGACAGCGGCGGGCGGCCTGGCTGTGACTCCCCCCGCCGCGCTGTCGCCCTCTATAAAAGCTCGTTTTTATGGATGTGTCCCCCTGGGAAGGAGCCTCGGTGTCCTCTCTGCCTGCTGAATCCCCGTGTTGTTGCTTTTCCCGCAGGTTTAGCGAGGAGGGGGCACAACGGAGAGGACAGGTAAGGGCTCGGGCAACCCTGAAGGTGTGACCCCCATCCCTGGTTCTCTGTCCAGGGTCAATCCTGGAACGCCAGCGTGCTTCCGTGGGAGCCTGTGGGACACAGAGCTCAGCCAGGCTTTGCTGTGTCACTCCCTCTCCTTGCTCGTGGAGCCACTGGGAAGCACGTGGAGAATCACAGCGTTGAATAAAAACCTCTGGTGTGTTTTAACTCACATCAAAGGAGGTTGAATCTTGTGTTTTTGTGCTGTGGACAGAGGCAGGGCTTGTCCTCAGTCCCATTGTCCGTGTAGCCTGTGCGTTTCTAGGATGGCTTTGATCCAGCTCCAATTGCTGCTCCCACGTGGAGGGACAGGCTTGGGAATTGGCCAGGGACAACTCAGCTTGTAGCTGAACCATAGTGGCTTTTAAACTGTCTTGTCCCAACATCTTAAAGCCGCTGGATTGAAAAAGAAGCTAGGAATTACACCCATGCTGGTGGCAGTTCTCAGCACTCAAAGAAGCTAAAAATAATGGATGAGTAGTAGGTTTGTACTTGTTTCTTTGTGGAATTTGTGGGGGCTGTTCTGGAGGAGCCCATCTCCCAGCATGGAGCTGGATGACTTGGCTTTGATTTTAAACATCCAGGTGTAGCTTTGGTTGTGTGTTGGGTGCTGAGCATGGAGATGGTGTCAGCAGCGACTTCTCCATGAGATGGTGGAGAATATGTTCCATTAATTTCCCATTTTGGTTCTGCAGGTTGGGCTCTGGTGTTGACTGTGTGGTCTGGTCATGTTTTGCAGAGCTACTGCAAGGTTTCTGTAAATACACATGCTGTGTGAACCTCGGCCTTCGTTTGACACACTTGGTGTTCAGGTGTTTGCTTTTACCTGGGATACACCTTCATATTTCCAACATTTCTGCAGCTGGTGTGTCTCTGTCACACGGGGACTTGCTGTGGTTGGGTTTATCCAGTGTTGGTGACTTAGGCACCGTTTAAAGCTGAAGTGTGAAAAGCTTTAGGATAAATTAAGGGATTTCTGTGGTGTGGAGGGAGGAGAATGCAGCAAACCCACACAGGGACTCTCTTAGTATCGTTTATAAAGGTAATGGGGACAAGGCTGGAACAAGGGAACAGGGCAGCCGAGCCAGGAATCCATGGAGTGTTGTGTTTACAGTCTTCAACTCCCTGTAGTCTAAATAGCTGGAAGCTTCCCAATGTCTGGAGAAGGCTGGAGAGACACTTCTTACCTTGTAAGTGCCTATGGCTCCCTCTCCCCCATGGCACCTGTGTTCCCAGGGGGAGCCTGCAGTACCTGGTGTGTTTCTTCCCCATGGCAATGTCATGCTCTGAGGTAATTCCATTTCATTTTGGCTACCTCAGCTGTGCCAGCGCAATCCATCCCCCTGGGGAACAGAGCTTCTCCCCAGGACTAAAAACTGGAGGTTTCTATTTCTTGGCTGAATCCCCATGAATTCTTTTTAAGACCAATAAAAACTTTTTTTTTTAAACTAGGCTGTATTTATAATGGGGTTTTTGTTCCTTTATGCCTCTCTGCACTACATAATAGGCATGAAGGTTGAAGGTCATTGTATCAGACAACCTCACTAGGTGATTATAATTCTAAAAGGTGTTTTTTCCTAAGTTTAAAATTACTTTTGAAATGTCCTTAGTGCTTTAGAGGCACTTAAAATTGATTTGATGGCTCCATTCCTGCTGTTAATAGCATGGGAATGCACAGGGTGAGTGAGATGGGAGCGATGCTGAGGCAGGTGGAAGCAAACAGGGGAAGGCCTAGGTGGGAGTTTACAAACAGCCTCAGTATTTGAGGCTCAGCTCCCGAATATAATATAAACTTAAATTATAGCCAGTTTAGAAAGTGAGGATTTACCTTTGGCTATAGCTGTGCTGCTGTGGAGGGGCCAAGGGCAGACCCGGCACCAGCAGGAGCTCAGACTTCCCTCTGAAACATTCCAGTTATCCATTGTTAGTCCCTGGCTGGTCTGAAGTGTCTTTGCACCATTAAATAAAATCTGACTGACTTTGTGGAAGCAGCCTGTCCTTCCAGAAAAATCAGCTTATCCAAAAGGAGAGATATTTTTCCTTTCTCCTGGAAAGGAAAAATAAGGGCTTTTCTCCCCTTTATCCTGACTGTGCTTGGCTGCATTCACTCAGCAGGGCTTTGATGGTACCGCCCATCTGATCCTGTGTCCAGCACATCCTCCTATCTTCCTGAGAGTCATCACTTTGATGTTTTTTTTTGAGGTTTAACCCCCCCAAAATAGTTCACCATGAGGCCTGAGCGGTTGCAGGCCTTCAGGAGTGATGAAGCTGCAGAGGTTCATTGTCAGAACAGTGCTGAAGTGCTCCTGTGCTCAGTGTGGGGTGGAAAAACACAGGGTACAATGTTCATGAGGGTGTGTGATGGAGGAGCCCTGCCTGGCATGCACAGAGGGAGAAAACCGGAAGTGCTAAAGGCTATTGACACTTGTATCCAAAATCTGGTCCCTACAGTAAGGCCCAGTAAGATAAAGAAGTGATTATTTGAAGTGATGAGCAGCATGTATTAAGTGATCTTTCAGGAGGCAGGTGGTGAAAACCAGCTCTCTGAGGTGTTTTACTGTTGTTACAATGATTTATTACTGAGCAGCCTGGTGTGGTGGAAAGTGCCCCTGCCCATGGCAGGGGGGTGGACCGACACGAACTTTAAGGTCCTGTCCAGCCCAAACCATTCCATGATTCCATTGTATAAGGTTTTCTGAAGGGGTCAGAAGGAAAAGGCTGCATACACGGTGTATCTGAGCATCTGCCAGTGTTGCTTTGCCCTGTTCTCATCATCCAGTATTGAAAGTTGCTGGTTTCCTAGAATATTGGCTGTTTTCTCATGTGATCCATACACACACTTGCAGCACAGCTGAGGTGTCCTACCTAGAAAGACCTGCCCCGTGTCACTTGCTTTGCTGCCAGGGAGCAATTGCAGCATCTCATCTTTAGGACAAGCCCACAGATCTCCCTGAGATGGCAAAACCTGCAAAAACTCTGATTTTGGGTCAGCAGCTCTTCCCCAGCATTTCCTCTGGCCAAAAGCCCCGTGTCTAACAGAGTTTTTGCTGGACTCTTCATCACAACTGGCAAGAGAAAAGCAGAGGAGGGTGAACAGTTCTGTTCGTTTTCATTCCCTTTTCATAGACTTATTTGGGAGAAGCGGAGTGGGAGAGGACTGCGTGCTGGCAGGCCTTTTGTGTTTTATGTCACAGGCTGCTGAAAGAGTTCTCAGACTGCACTTCCTTTCCGTGGGCTTTAAGGTCATTTCCCAGTGCTTGCAGATGCATGGCGGGCTGGGAAACCCTTCTCTCATCACCAGGGAATGAAACGCTCTCCGTGGCTTTTTGGAGCCAACAAATATAGTTTTGTCTTCTCTTCCCTCCCACTGTTTCCCAAGCAGCAAGTTTGCCGACAGGCCTCGTCAGGAAGGAGGGAGTGCTCCTCCAGGATCCAGACTGTCTGGGAAAATGAACAGCTGCTGGCAAACTGTGTTTTGCTGGGGCAATCACAGCTGTACAAAACAGCCCAGGATTGTATGGTAAAGGAGGTTAAGGAAATGGATGAGACTGAGGGGCAAAGTTCAGAGACAAAAACATGCAATTCTCAGCCCAGAGATGATAACAAACCTGGGATTTATCCACCTGTGCAAAGGTGGTTCTGCAAAACCCTGTTGTCCAGGTGGTGTTGTCCATGTGCACTGACTTTGCTTGTGGTCATTTGTCTACCATAGAAACTGGATGGCTTCTACAGTGAGCCCTGTTGCATTCGACACGCAGCGCGGTGGCCTGAGTCAAGAACAGCACGGCAACCAGTCTCCCCTGGCCGCTCGGGCCATAGCTCACAGACACCAATGTGGTGGACGGCAAATGGCGTTTATTGGTGATTAGCACCGTGTAATATACCTTTGGTTTACAACGTCACGTCCGCCTGCTTACATCATAAAACTAATTGCTATTGGCTACCTGGGGAGGGGGTCTTATCTTTCCGTACAGCGCGGTTTCTTCCGATCGCCAGGCCCTACCTGCCCACATTTCCCCCCTCCCTATGCTAATCTAAGAGAGCTAACAAACGTATAAAAGGCATTAACAAGGTAAAGTGTAAGGCACCTTGAACTAATAAACGTATAAAAGGTATTGACGAGGTAAAGTATAAGGCACTTTAAACTAGTGGTGACTAGGGGGCGTAAGGGGACAGGATATAAATTGGGGTAACTAGGGAGAACTAGGGATAATACTGCATAAGGAATTAGGGATAACTGGGGATAACACTACAGAAGTACATTCTTAACACAGTTGTTTGTTTTCTACTAACAGAATGTTGACCTTGCTTAGTCGGTTCTGGACAAATGACACGAGCTTGCTCAGTATGCAGGGCCCGAAGGCCAATGCCAGTATGATCATTGCGATCAGACCCAGCAAAGTAGATATCAGGGTGGTTAGCCATGGCGAATGGTTGAACCAGGATTTGAACCAACTCTGCTGTGCTTCTCGCTCTCTTCTTCTCTTCTTTCTTTTTTCTTTTTCTTTTTCTGCTTTGCTCTTTTCAGCAGCAGCTTGCAGGGAAGGAGAAGATGCTAAAGGCTGAGCAGCATCAGATGATATCTGAGTAGGAGGTACTGTAGCTGCTGGTAAAGGATTAGAGATCATTGGGTTAAAGATATTTAGGTTATTATTCAGTGTTGTGACAGTAGCAGTGTTTTTAATCCGTGAGAGGGATTGGACTCTCTAACGGCCTCTCCTTATTCTGGGTTTTAATTCTGTTTGCTCTCATCTCTTTCCACTCTGAGTCTGAATCAGTGGAAAGCCACTCGCTCTAGCTTGTGTCTGACTCAGAGCTGGAAGTTGACTGACTGGCTATTTCCGGGTTTCAGAACTTTTTGGTCGGGCTCCGGCCTCGCCCACCTCCCTTGCGGGCAGGCCGTTCCCTCCCTCTTGCCTCGCCCTGCCTTCTGCTCGGCAGGGGGTTGAGCTTATAGGGGGAGTGTTTAAATTAGGCGCTCTGGCTACCTCTCTGCCCCTCGCTCGCGCTCCCCTCCCCCTTTTGGTTGCTCTCGCAGTTTCTCTCCTTATCACATTCCTTATCACTTTCCTCTCCCACTCGTTTACTTGCGCATGTTGGATTCGGCACTATCTCTCTGTTCCCGCCAGGCACATCTCCGTCCCGGTCCCGCCCACCTTCTTTGTTCCCGGCACCATGCTGGGGTGCATAGGGAGGTGGCCTGGGCCAGCTCTCTTTGGGCCCCCCTCCCTCCGCGGCGATCTTAGCTTCTCGGGCTAATTCGTTCGAAAAAGCCTCTGCCTGCCTTGGCTCCCCCGCAAAGGAGCCTGGATTCGGGGATTGCGGGGGTGCAGCACCCCCCCCCGCGAGTCCCCAGGCTTAGCCGAATCGCCATCGTCTGGGGGGTGCAGAGTCTGGGTAGCCGCCCCAACCCCCAGCTTTGGGACGGCCATCAAACAGTTTTTTGCTGCCTTCCAGGTCTCCTGCTCTTGGATAGCTTTTTGCAGGGCCTGCACAACTCTACCCCACGATTTAAGATGTTTTCCGCTACCTGAGGACATCGTCTCCTCAGCAAAAGCCTTAGTACATTATCCCACACCTCAGGGTGGAGTATATCTGCTGGTTGGTCTATGACCCCGATCTGCATAAGTCTCGCAACAGCGAGCGTAAAATCTTTGGGTTTGCAATCTACCCGCCACTGTCTCTGAATTTCATATACGACCTTCACAAGAGCCTCCATCCTCCTTGTGGGTCCCGGAGCGTCCTCCGTCACCGGAGACAGTCCAGCTGCTCTGGCCGCTGTTCACCTGGTCTCAGGCGATCTCCCGAGGTCCCCAGTTGTCCCGAGGTTTCGGCACCACTTTGTTGCAGTCGACACGCAGCGCGGTGGCCTGAGTCAAGAACAGTACGGCAACCACTCTCCCCTGGCCGCTCAGGCCATAGCTCACAGACACCAATGTGGTGGACGGCAAATGGCGTTTATTGGTGATTAGCACCGTGTAATATACCTTTGGTTTACAACGTCACGTCCGCCTGCTTACATCATAAAACTAATTGCTATTGGCTACCTGGGGAGGGGGTCTTATCTTTCCGTACAGCGCGGTTTCTTCCGATCGCCAGGCCCTACCTGCCCACAGTTTCCTCTCCCCTTCTCACTAAATATCACGTGTTTGCTGATAAAGCCATTCCTTCCAAACGAGCTGCTTCCCTGGGCTGCTGCTCCAATCTTCTGGGAAGCTGCAGCAGTCCCTGCTGCAGAAAGCAGCTGGAAACCAGGCAAGGCAAGGCGAGGAGCAGCACATCTGCTTAATAAATGATAAAGGTCACATTTAAAAGCACTGTGCAGGTGTAAAGCCAGGAAAATAGGGAAGAGGGGAGGAGGAGTAAGGAGAATACAGCCCTGCAGCCCTTTCATGTGACTCTGTATCATCTGGGATCTTCGAAAAGATTGGCCTAGAGCATCCTACTGACATTGCAGCCATCACAGGGAAGGGAGTGCTGGTACAGCTGAGGGGGCTCCTCAGCAAACTGGGGCTGGGCTCCCTGCAGGGCAAAGCTAGGAGGAAGTCTTCCCTTGTTTTTCTCTCTGCTGGGATAAATGGAGCTGTTGTCTCCAGGCCCCTGTTCTGCACATAGTTTAAAGTAGGTCGTATTTCCGACCTGCATGGGATGCAACCTGCATTTTGTCTGGGGACATAGAGCCTGTGTGTGTCTCATTCTCTTGTGCTCACCACACCTTTCCCATGCCCTCCAGCCTTCCCGGTAACTTTTATTAATAGACTTCCCTTATTCCAGATTTTCAATCGATTAGCTTTGCTTCAGAAACACCCCAGGGCATCATTGACTTCCTCAGTAACCATCCTGGTAACAGATTCAATTCCCAAAAATGTTGTAATTACATGCCTTGTATTGGGAGCTGTGCTACTGATCTGTGCAGCTGCCTGCTGTCTTTTAGGGATACCAAGCTGCTCCGCTCATCCTCCGTTTATCAGAGAGCCCCAATGGATATGCTGATTCAAAATTTAGGCATGGGGTAGCTCCCTCTCCCTCAATCTGGGTGTCCCACTGCGGAGGGTGGATTTCCCCCCTCCGCAGCAAGAAGCGGTTCCGCCCCTATGTTGCTCCCGCCTCCCAGCCTGGCTCCACCTGCCGTGGGAGGACCTCGGGGGAGAAGTCTCTGGGCCCGCCCCTGAACTGAGGGACAAGGCGTGCCCAGGGCCCAGGAACCGCCCAGCTCTCCAGATTATTCCTGACAGTTATTTGTATTATTGGTTTATTTGAACTGTACCCCGCCTTCCTTTGTTACCATTGGTTCTTGTATGCTGTAACCGCCCTTCCCCTCGTCCCTTATTGGTTGTCCTGTCCTATACTTAACCGGGTGCCTCCAGGCACTCGGCGGCCACTAGCCATTAGCCATGCGGCCATACCATCGCCGAGGCAGTGGCCCCCCTTCCCCTGCTCTCCCTTCCCGACCACCCAAGCCCTGCTACCCTCAATAAAGGAGAGCTCGGGAAGGAGTCATCCTCCCACCAGCCTATCGCCGCACCGTCTCCTTCTTTTATTTCGCCTACGACTCCCAGCTTCCTTTACCGCGCCCGGCATAGGGATCGAGCAGCCAGCGCACGGCTCTCGACCCTGCCAACGACAGCGAGCGAGAGGCTCGACAACATCCCACCACCCCTGACACCCTTCCACTCATGGTGGTACCAGCTGTGCTCCTTTCTCCTCTTGCAGGAAGCTGTTGCCAAGCCTCAAAACCAAGAAGCCTCAGGAGCTTGTTTTGGTGATTGGGACAGGAATTAGTGCCGCAGTTGCTCCCCAGGTCCCAGTGCTGAAGTCTTGGAAGGGGCTGATTCAGGCCCTCCTGGATGCTGCTATTGACTTTGATCTCCTGGAAGATGAAGAGAGCAAACGGTTCCAGAAGTGTCTTCATGAAGACAAGAACTTGGTTCATGTTGCCCACGACCTTATCCAGAAGCTGTCTCCGGTCAGTGCGCTTGTACCTGCCCTGAGCGTAGGATTTGGCTTCTGGAAATAACCGGATTTGGTTTTCCAGCAATGGTGCCCCCATCCCAACAATTCTTCTATGTACAAGGAACCAAAAGTGCAGTTGCTGTGCCAGGTTTCTGCTGTGGACACAGGTTTTGGGTATTTTGCCTGGACCAAGATGATTAGAGGGATGGAGCACCTTCCTGTGAGGAAAGGCTGAGAGAATTGGGATTGTTCAGCCTGGAGAAGAAGGCTTCAGGGGTGACCTAATTGTGGCTTTCCAATACCTGAAGGGAGCTGACAAGAAAGCTGGAGAGAGACTGTAGACAAGGGCCGGGGGTGACAGAACAAGGGGAGAGAGCAGGGTTAGATGGGGTACTGGGGAGGAAATCTTCCCTGTGAGGGTACTGAGGCCCTGGCACAAGAGCAACTGTGGCTGCCCCTGGATCCCTGGAAGTGTTCAAGGCCAGGTTGGACAGGGCTTGGAACAGCCTGGGATAGTGGAAGGTGTCCCTGCCCATGGCAGGGGGTGGGATGGGATGGGCCCTTCCCAACCCAAACCATTCTACGATTCTGTGTTCCTATGACTATGCTGAGGGAGAGCACCCACCTTGGTGCAGCCAGAGCTCTTGTGTTTGCCGTGCAGGGACCCAGAGCTTTGCAGGGTCTTGGTGAAACGTGGGTAGTTTCTCATGGAGTCATTTGGCATGAGGTGTTAAGGGGCCGGGCTCTGACCTCAATCTGTCTCCCCTTCTCAGCGCACAAGCAACGTTCGCTCAACCTTTTTCAAGGACTGTTTATACAAGGTGTTTGATGACCTGGAATCCAAAATGGAAGATTCTGGGAAGCAGCTGCTTCAGTCTGTGCTTCACTTGATGGAAAATGGGGCCCTTGTTTTAACCACAAACTTCGGTAACCTGCTGGAGCTGTATGCAGCACACCAGGGGAAGCACCTCGAGTCTCTTGACCTGACTGATGAAAAGAAGGTAAAGGATGATTATTTCTTTTGTCAGGAACTGTGGTGCTGCAGGGTGTGCCCTCATGCTGCCTGAGGGCATTGTACTGATCGTAGTGGTTTAACTGGTGGCAGACAAGCTCCAGGCAGAGCCTCTGCCTGCTCAGGGCAGCAAGCAGAAGAATGAGGAAGAGAGCTCCTTTCTGGAACGCTGTGCTTGCTGGCTGCCATCCAGTGCTCAGGAGGAGGCCTTAAGCCTGGTATTCCTTTGATCTCTGTCCTTGAAACTTCTGGCTTGGCCTTGCTTCCACATAAGGCTCGGGTTGATGTTTCTAACCAATGTGGGAAACTCCATGTGAGATGCAAAGCTGAACTTTCTATTTTTATAACGTGCTGCAAAGTGCTTTCTGTGATGGGCATTTAGGGCTGCAGCCTTTGAGGCTCTCTTCTCGTGCCCCATGTCCTCTTCCTGCAGTGGCTGGAATGGCTCCTTCTGCTGCACTTCCAGAGCTGTAGCTATTCTCTTCATGCAAACATCTCTCCTCCTGCCCCAGTCAGGCTGTGAAACCCTGACCTCTTTGCACCTGCTGCACAAAGGGATCAAAGTGATTGCCTACGGAGACGAATACTCCGACTTGCCCGAGTACTTCGAGCGGCTGACCAGCGAGATTGTCATGCGAGGCCGCACAGGTATGGAGTCAGGGGCTGGGGGACACTTGGCTGTCACCATGGAGAGCAGGCAGGGTCAGTAGCCCCTGTTCTTCATGCTATACAGATTCCTTAAGAGTTTTTTTTTTTTTAAAGCAAACGTGTCTCAAAGCGTAGCTGGATTTGAGGGTTACTTTCAGAAATCACTGTATGCTCTAACAGTTTAAGCAGCTGTGCTGCTTCCCACGCCTGCAAACCTTTTCATGTGCAGTTGCAGCTGTTTGTTCCCTTTCCAGCGAAGGGGCATTTTAGTCTCACTGACCTTCGTGCTGCTCAGACTGAGCCAATGCTTTTACACAAGAGGTATAACTCATAAATCATAAAAACAAGGGAAAGTGGGTTCACTGGCCGGAGCCTAGCTGGCCCCCATTCTGAGGGTTAGCCCGGCCAGGAAAGCCTGTGTGAAACCACCACGTGGGCAGCTGGCTCTCCACCTGACACTGGTCTCTGCTTTGCCCCAGGTATGCCCAACGAGGGGCAACAGCTGAATGCTCTGCCGCCGCCCACACCGAGGTAAAAGGTAAGGAGGCTCTCTAGAGCCGAGAGGCTTCACTCTGTGTAGTTCCCTGGAGTCCCAGGCAGGTTTTCAGCCTTTGCTTCCACACAGGATGCAGCCCGAGCCTCAGCCCTGCCCAGGCCCTGAGCCATGGCAGGGGCTTCTGGGACAGGCCCCAGCCAGGCCAGCAGCCCTCAGGAAGGCCAGAGCCCACCGCTGTCCAGCTGCTATCCAGCACCGAGCCAGGACCCTTCCAGCAGGGAGAAGGCTGGGACACAGCCTCCACAGATGAACACCTGGTCTAACATAGTAATTGTGCTTTTACTGGGGCTGCATGTGCCTGCGGAGTGCGGTGTCCCCAAGGGAGCTGCAGCCTCCTCTAACTTCATACCTAGTGCTTTTATATTCTGTATTTCAATTAAAAAATGAAACTTGAGCTTTTTTTTTTTACTGGAAGCTCTAGTTTTCTAGTCCTGTCTTTTTACTGTACAGGATTTTGTATGTTGAAGTTGTATTAAAGGCCTGCTCACTGAACTTTTGGCTGCTCTATCATTTACAGGCCTCATCACACCTCACACTGGTGGGAGTTCATCTCCCCCAAACCCAGGAGGAAACAGGTCCTGGCTGGAGGCAAGTTATTTATACACAGAGAACAAATTAGGAAGTTTATTTTATATAAATTATGTCTCTTAGCAGACAGCATTCAATTTATTGCACTATAGCACATCTGCGATACAGAGCTACAAGACATCGTCAGAGAGGTTTGTATTATTCAGTGTAGCACTTCTGACCGGGATCAAGAGGCACTCTGAGGGGGAGAAAGGGTGCAGGAAAGCAGCAAGCAGCCACCATTCTCTTCCAGTATTAATGTGGTTTGGTTTTTTTTTCCTTTTTACTAGCAAATAATGCCAAGACCAGCAGGCAGGAGCCAGGCAGGGCACGCTGCCTTCCTCCTCCGGACCCAGCTGCCACAGCTCTCCAGCTCCTGCCCAAATACGTGGAGTCTGGGGACCCTGCTGCAGAGTCCGGGTGAGGAGAGAGATGGGGGACTTTAAGGCAATTTAGCATGTCCCCTCCAGCCCAGCATAGGCTGTCACCTTTTTTTGGTTTATCAGCTTCGGTGGAGCGGCGATGAGCGGCGACATTAACGGCCAGATCTAGCGCTGCCCCTAAGCCCAAGTGACTCCTGCCTCCTCCCTAAGCTGGTCTAAAAATCAAAAGCAGCTCAAAAAAAAGCCTTCAAACCCACCTGGCTCTGACAGCCAGGCTCTTGGCCGCCCTCAGCTCCCCCACCCCAAATACCAGACCCCGCCCGGGAGCGAAACCTGTTGAGCCTGAATATGCCCAAACAGACAGCTCTTTGTGATTCTTTTTTTTTCCCTCCTATTTTTTGGTTTGGAAGCAGCACTGGTGATCACACAGGGATGGGCCCAAGGACTTCCCAGCCCTTGGCACTGCTCCTGACACCTTGTTCGAAGGCAGCATCACATTTAACCCCTGAAGACCCTCACTGCCCTTCATTTCTGACACCATCCCACTTCCCACACCGTGGTCCTGTTCAGTCCTGCATCCCCACGCTCCACTTGCATCCCCCCTCTCTGCACTTTTCTCCGTCATTTCTCCCTTTCCACCTCATTTTTCCCCTCAGTGCTTCAGCGCTCTCCTCCATTCCCAACACAGACAGGTCTGATCCATCCTCACGCCATAAAATCACAGACCACATGCCAGGGGGGTCAGATGAGCCCAATAGCCACAGAGCTGCCAGGCTGGGGTTCAGTGCCCATCCAGGGGTGTTTTATGATCCGTGGTGGGAATGCTGGGCTGGCAGGGTGCACACAGCATCAGCAAAGCCCCCGAGCAGCACTTAGGACTCTTCAACTCTTGCTCAGCACTCTCCTGCCTCAGTTTCCTGCTGTTTCGAGGCTCAGGGAAGCTCTGCACCATTGGCAATGCGGGCAGGGGGTGCAGCAGGGACCCCAAACCCCAAACTGCATCCCAGCTCATTTATCTACATTTTAAAAGAAATTTAAAAGCCACCCGATGTTGCAAGCAGCTCAAACCCTGACGGAGGATCCACCCCGGGGCTCCGACTTGTGCAACACCGCGGGGTGAGTTCCAACCTCCCGCCACTGGCATCAGGCTCTGGTTAAAAAATTAAGGCTCAGCTTACTCAGCCTGGCCGGATATCGGGATGGCGAATCCGGCCGGGAAAACTTCGGCGGGCTGGGGGAGACATTTTGCAAGGGGAAGAGCCGGAGCAGGAATGGCATCTGGAAGCGATTGAAGGCAAGGAGCCTCTCCCTGGCGCAGCAGGGAATTCCAACGGCGTGAGCTCAGGTTATAGCCTCCTTCACAAACCCGGGATTAAAGAGAAGAACCAAACTTCAGCACAGATATGTATTTTTAAACCTGCAAAAAACAAGGGAGACGGAGCCAGCTTCCTGCTTGGTCCTATCCGGACGTGGCTTTGTCATTTAGGATCGTTCTGACTTGCAATGAAAAGAAACCAAAACTCCAAAAAGGAGCAGAAATTTCTCCATGCGTTTGTGGTTCTAAATTCAGGTGTGGTGTCAGGAGTCCTCTTTCATCACTGTACCATCCATCCCTCGGGATTGCTGCATCCCAGCTCCGAGCATCCCTTGCCAGCACAGGCTGCATCCCACGGTGGTCCTTGAGTGGCAGCAAGCCCAGGAGCATCCCAGAATCCTGGGGATGGCATGGAAGAGCCAGTGGAGGATGCCAGCCTAGCTTAGACCGAGCCATCCTCTGCAAGGAGCTGACGCAGTGCAGAGTCCCCAGCCCCTTCCAGTCTTCCCTGAGTCGAGATGAAATATTGAAGCTAAAATCCTAATGCATCAGAGGCACAGGGAGCAGCAGCTGGTCAAACCCACCTTCACTGGACATCCCAGCGGAGCAGTTTACGGCAGGGCAGGATCCCCATGGGCTGGGCAGGATCCCCATGGGCTGGGCAGGATCCCCACGGGATGGGCAGGATCCCCATGGGCTGGGCAGACTCAGCCGCGCCCCATGTCCTCTTCCTGCAGTGGCTGGAATGGCTCCTTCTGCTGCACTTCCAGAGCTGTAGCTATTCTCTTCATGCAAACATCTCTCCTCCTGCCCCAGTCAGGCTGTGAAACCCTGACCTCTTTGCACCTGCTGCACAAAGGGATCAAAGTGATTGCCTACGGAGACGAATACTCCGACTTGCCCGAGTACTTCGAGCGGCTGACCAGCGAGATTGTCATGCGAGGCCGCACAGGTATGGAGTCAGGGGCTGGGGGACACTTGGCTGTCACCATGGAGAGCAGGCAGGGTCAGTAGCCCCTGTTCTTCATGCTATACAGATTCCTTAAGAGTTTTTTTTTTTTAAAAGCAAACGTGTCTCAAAGCGTAGCTGGATTTGAGGGTTACTTTCAGAAATCACTGTATGCTCTAACAGTTTAAGCAGCTGTGCTGCTTCCCACGCCTGCAAACCTTTTCATGTGCAGTTGCAGCTGTTTGTTCCCTTTCCAGCGAAGGGGCATTTTAGTCTCACTGACCTTCGTGCTGCTCAGACTGAGCCAATGCTTTTACACAAGAGGTATAACTCATAAATCATAAAAACAAGGGAAAGTGGGTTCACTGGCCGGAGCCTAGCTGGCCCCCATTCTGAGGGTTAGCCCGGCCAGGAAAGCCTGTGTGAAACCACCACGTGGACAGCTGGCTCTCCACCTGACACTGGTCTCTGCTTTGCCCCAGGTGTGCCCAACGAGGGGCAACAGCTGAATGCTCTGCCGCCGCCCACACCGAGGTAAAAGGTAAGGAGGCTCTCTAGAGCCGAGAGGCTTCACTCTGTGTAGTTCCCTGGAGTCCCAGGCAGGTTTTCAGCCTTTGCTTCCACACAGGATGCAGCCCGAGCCTCAGCCCTGCCCAGGCCCTGAGCCATGGCAGGGGCTTCTGGGACAGGCCCCAGCCAGGCCAGCAGCCCTCAGGAAGGCCAGAGCCCACCGCTGTCCAGCTGCTATCCAGCACCGAGCCAGGACCCTTCCAGCAGGGAGAAGGCTGGGACACAGCCTCCACAGATGAACACCTGGTCTAACATAGTAATTGTGGTTTTACTGGGGCTGCATGTGCCTGCGGAGTGCGGTGTCCCCAAGGGAGCTGCAGCCTCCTCTAACTTCATACCTAGTGCTTTTATATTCTGTATTTCAATTAAAAAATGAAACTTGAGCTTTTTTTTTTTACTGGAAGCTCTAGTTTTCTAGTCCTGTCTTTTTACTGTACAGGATTTTGTATGTTGAAGTTGTATTAAAGGCCTGCTCACTGAACTTTTGGCTGCTCTATCATTTACAGGCCTCATCACACCTCACACTGGTGGGAGTTCATCTCCCCCAAACCCAGGAGGAAACAGGTGCTGGCTGGAGGCAAGTTATTTATACACAGAGAACAAATTAGGAAGTTTATTTTATATAAATTATGTCTCTTAGCAGACAGCATTCAATTTATTGCACTATAGCACATCTGCGATACAGAGCTACAAGACATCGTCAGAGAGGTTTGTATTATTCAGTGTAGCACTTCTGACCGGGATCAAGAGGCACTCTGAGGGGGAGAAAGGGTGCAGGAAAGCAGCAAGCAGCCACCATTCTCTTCCAGTATTAATGTGGTTTGGTTTTTTTTTCCTTTTTACTAGCAAATAATGCCAAGACCAGCAGGCAGGAGCCAGGCAGGGCACGCTGCCTTCCTCCTCCGGACCCAGCTGCCACAGCTCTCCAGCTCCTGCCCAAATACGTGGAGTCTGGGGACCCTGCTGCAGAGTCCGGGTGAGGAGAGAGATGGGGGACTTTAAGGCAATTTAGCATGTCCCCTCCAGCCCAGCATAGGCTGTCACCTTTTTTTGGTTTATCAGCTTCGGTGGAGCGGCGATGAGCGGCGACATTAACGGCCAGATCTAGCGCTGCCCCTAAGCCCAAGTGACTCCTGCCTCCTCCCTAAGCTGGTCTAAAAATCAAAAGCAGCTCAAAAAAAAGTCTTCAAACCCACCTGGCTCTGACAGCCAGGCTCTTGGCCGCCCTCAGCTCCCCCACCCCAAATACCAGACCCCGCCCGGGAGCGAAACCTGTTGAGCCCGAATATGCCCAAACAGACAGCTCTTTGTGATTCTTTTTTTTTCCCTCCTATTTTTTGGTTTGGAAGCAGCACTGGTGATCACACAGGGATGGGCCCAAGGACTTCCCAGCCCTTGGCACTGCTCCTGACACCTTGTTCGAAGGCAGCATCACATTTAACCCCTGAAGACCCTCACTGCCCTTCATTTCTGACACCATCCCACTTCCCACACCGTGGTCCTGTTCAGTCCTGCATCCCCACGCTCCACTTGCATCCCCCCTCTCTGCACTTTTCTCCGTCATTTCTCCCTTTCCACCTCATTTTTCCCCTCAGTGCTTCAGCGCTCTCCTCCATTCCCAACACAGACAGGTCTGATCCATCCTCACGCCATAAAATCACAGACCACATGCCAGGGGGGTCAGATGAGCCCAATAGCCACAGAGCTGCCAGGCTGGGGTTCAGTGCCCATCCAGGGGTGTTTTATGATCCGTGGTGGGAATGCTGGGCTGGCAGGGTGCACACAGCATCAGCAAAGCCCCCGAGCAGCACTTAGGACTCTTCAACTCTTGCTCAGCACTCTCCTGCCTCAGTTTCCTGCTGTTTCGGGGCTCAGGGAAGCTCTGCACCATTGGCAATGCGGGCAGGGGGTGCAGCAGGGACCCCAAACCCCAAACTGCATCCCAGCTCATTTATCTACATTTTAAAAGAAATTTAAAAGCCACCCGATGTTGCAAGCAGCTCAAACCCTGACGGAGGATCCACCCCGGGGCTCCGACTTGTGCAACACCGCGGGGTGAGTTCCAACCTCCCGCCACTGGCATCAGGCTCTGGTTCAAAAATTAAGGCTCAGCTTACTCAGCCTGGCCGGATATCGGGATGGCGAATCCGGCCGGGAAAACTTCGGCGGGCTGGGGGAGACATTTTGCAAGGGGAAGAGCCGGAGCAGGAATGGCATCTGGAAGCGATTGAAGGCAAGGAGCCTCTCCCTGGCGCAGCAGGGAATTCCAATGGCGTGAGCTCAGGTTAAAGCCTCCTTCACAAACCCGGGATTAAAGAGAAGAACCAAACTTCAGCACAGATATGTATTTTTAAACCTGCAAAAAACAAGGGAGACGGAGCCAGCTTCCTGCTTGGTCCTATCCGGACGTGGCTTTGTCATTTAGGGTCGTTCTGACTTGCAATGAAAAGAAACCAAAACTCCAAAAAGGAGCAGAAATTTCTCCATGCGTTTGTGGTTCTAAATTCAGGTGTGGTGTCAGGAGTCCTCTTTCATCACTGTACCATCCATCCCTCGGGATTGCTGCATCCCAGCTCCGAGCATCCCTTGCCAGCACAGGCTGCATCCCACGGTGGTCCTTGAGTGGCAGCAAGCCCAGGAGCATCCCAGAATCCTGGGGATGGCATGGAAGAGCCAGTGGAGGATGCCAGCCTAGCTTAGACCGAGCCATCCTCTGCAAGGAGCTGACGCAGTGCAGAGTCCCCAGCCCCTTCCAGTCTTCCCTGAGTCGAGATGAAATATTGAAGCTAAAATCCTAATGCATCAGAGGCACAGGGAGCAGCAGCTGGTCAAACCCACCTTCACTGGACATCCCAGCGGAGCAGTTTACGGCAGGGCAGGATCCCCATGGGCTGGGCAGGATCCCCATGGGCTGGGCAGGATCCCCACGGGATGGGCAGGATCCCCATGGGCTGGGCAGACTCAGCCGCGCCCCATGTCCTCTTCCTGCAGTGGCTGGAATGGCTCCTTCTGCTACACTTCCAGAGCTGTAGCTATTCCCTTCATGCAAACATCTCTCCTCCTGCCCCAGTCAGGCTGTGAAACCCTGACCTCTTTGCACCTGCTGCACAAAGGGATCAAAGTGATTGCCTACGGAGACGAATACTCCGACTTGCCCGAGTACTTCGAGCGGCTGACCAGCGAGATTGTCATGCGAGGCCGCACAGGTATGGAGTCAGGGGCTGGGGGACACTTGGCTGTCACCATGGAGAGCAGGCAGGGTCAGTAGCCCCTGTTCTTCATGCTATACAGATTCCTTAAGAGTTGTTTTTTTTTAAAAGCAAACGTGTCTCAAAGCGTAGCTGGATTTGAGGGTTACTTTCAGAAATCACTGTATGCTCTAACAGTTTAAACAGCTGTGCTGCTTCCCACGCCTGCAAACCTTTTCATGTGCAGTTGCAGCTGTTTGTTCCCTTTCCAGCGAAGGGGCATTTTAGTCTCACTGACCTTCGTGCTGCTCAGACTGAGCCAATGCTTTTACACAAGAGGTATAACTCATAAATCATAAAAACAAGGGAAAGTGGGTTCACTGGCCGGAGCCTAGCTGGCCCCCATTCTGAGGGTTAGCCCGGCCAGGAAAGCCTGTGTGAAACCACCACGTGGGCAGCTGGCTCTCCACCTGACACTGGTCTCTGCTTTGCCCCAGGTGTGCCCAACGAGGGGCAACAGCTGAATGCTCTGCCGCCGCCCACACCGAGGTAAAAGGTAAGGAGGCTCTCTAGAGCCGAGAGGCTTCACTCTGTGTAGTTCCCTGGAGTCCCAGGCAGGTTTTCAGCCTTTGCTTCCACACAGGATGCAGCCCGAGCCTCAGCCCTGCCCAGGCCCTGAGCCATGGCAGGGGCTTCTGGGACAGGCCCCAGCCAGGCCAGCAGCCCTCAGGAAGGCCAGAGCCCACCGCTGTCCAGCTGCTATCCAGCACCGAGCCAGGACCCTTCCAGCAGGGAGAAGGCTGGGACACAGCCTCCACAGATGAACACCTGGTCTAACATAGTAATTGTGCTTTTACTGGGGCTGCATGTGCCTGCGGAGTGCGGTGTCCCCAAGGGAGCTGCAGCCTCCTCTAACTTCATACCTAGTGCTTTTATATTCTGTATTTCAATTAAAAAATGAAACTTGAGCTTTTTTTTTTTTACTGGAAGCTCTAGTTTTCTAGTCCTGTCTTTTTACTGTACAGGATTTTGTATGTTGAAGTTGTATTAAAGGCCTGCTCACTGAACTTTTGGCTGCTCTATCATTTACAGGCCTCATCACACCTCACACTGGTGGGAGTTCATTTCCCCCAAACCCAGGAGGAAACAGGTCCTGGCTGGAGGCAAGTTATTTATACACAGAGAACAAATTAGGAAGTTTATTTTATATAAATTATGTCTCTTAGCAGACAGCATTCAATTTATTGCACTATAGCACATCTGCGATACAGAGCTACAAGACATCGTCAGAGAGGTTTGTATTATTCAGTGTAGCACTTCTGACCGGGATCAAGAGGCACTCTGAGGGGGAGAAAGGGTGCAGGAAAGCAGCAAGCAGCCACCATTCTCTTCCAGTATTAATGTGGTTTGTTTTTTTTTTCCTTTTTACTAGCAAATAATGCCAAGACCAGCAGGCAGGAGCCAGGCAGGGAACGCTGCCTTCCTCCTCCGGACCCAGCTGCCACAGCTCTCCAGCTCCTGCCCAAATACGTGGAGTCTGGGGACCCTGCTGCAGAGTCCGGGTGAGGAGAGAGATGGGGGACTTTAAGGCAATTTAGCATGTCCCCTCCAGCCCAGCATAGGCTGTCACCTTTTTTTGGTTTATCAGCTTCGGTGGAGCGGCGATGAGCGGCGACATTAACGGCCAGATCTAGCACTGCCCCTAAGCCCAAGTGACTCCTGCCTCCTCCCTAAGCTGGTCTAAAAATCAAAAGCAGCTCAAAAAAAAGTCTTCAAACCCACCTGGCTCTGACAGCCAGGCTCTTGGCCGCCCTCAGCTCCCCCACCCCAAATACCAGACCCCGCCCGGGAGCGAAACCTGTTGAGCCCGAATATGCCCAAACAGACAGCTCTTTGTGATTCTTTTTTTTTCCCTCCTATTTTTTGGTTTGGAAGCAGCACTGGTGATCACACAGGGATGGGCCCAAGGACTTCCCAGCCCTTGGCACTGCTCCTGACACCTTGTTCGAAGGCAGCATCACATTTAACCCCTGAAGACCCTCACTGCCCTTCATTTCTGACACCATCCCACTTCTCACACCGTGGTCCTGTTCAGTCCTGCATCCCCACGCTCCACTTGCATCCCCCCTCTCTGCACTTTTCTCCGTCATTTCTCCCTTTCCACCTCATTTTTCCCCTCAGTGCTTCAGCGCTCTCCTCCATTCCCAACACAGACAGGTCTGATCCATCCTCACGCCATAAAATCACAGACCACATGCCAGGGGGGTCAGATGAGCCCAATAGCCACAGAGCTGCCAGGCTGGGGTTCAGTGCCCATCCAGGCGTGTTTTATGATCCGTGGTGGGAATGCTGGGCTGGCAGGGTGCACACAGCATCAGCAAAGCCCCCGAGCAGCACTTAGGACTCTTCAACTCTTGCTCAGCACTCTCCTGCCTCAGTTTCCTGCTGTTTCGGGGCTCAGGGAAGCTCTGCACCATTGGCAATGCGGGCAGGGGGTGCAGCAGGGACCCCAAACCCCAAACTGCATCCCAGCTCATTTATCTACATTTTAAAAGAAATTTAAAAGCCACCCGATGTTGCAAGCAGCTCAAACCCTGACGGAGGATCCACCCCGGGGCTCCGACTTGTGCAACACCGCGGGGTGAGTTCCAACCTCCCGCCACTGGCATCAGGCTCTGGTTAAAAAATTAAGGCTCAGCTTACTCAGCCTTAAAAAATACCCAGGGGAAGAATTTTCCTTTGTTCTCCACTCTCCAGAACAACAAAACACCATTGGTTCACCCTGCAAAGACCTGCCATGAAAGATCAATGGGGAAAGGTCTGGCTGGTCCTCTTCCTGCAGTCTCAGGGCAGGAATCCTCATCTCTCCCTGGAACAAGCCTGTCCCGTGGGACGAGAGGGCTCCAGGCGCACACAGTGGGTCGGGATGGGGCTTGTCCTGCACGAACATGCCCAGATCCTGCTCCCAGCAGCTCTGTCCGCACCAGCATTGGGTGGGGGATCGGCAGGGACCCCTCCTACCCCTCTGGGATCACTAGGATACCGGAGCACATCCATCAACCAGCCAGAGGATGCTCAGGGATGGGGACAAAAAGGCTCAGACCACTTAATAAACCCTCCTGAGCCCGTGGTTCCGCACGAGAGCCGTCCTGAGCTGCACACGGGGCACATCCTCCCCTCCCAGAGCCTCCGGGAGGATTTTCCCTTCCTTATCCCGGCTCCCGGGCATTCCTATGGCCCAGACCCATCGCAGCGAGCCCACCCTGTGCCATGGGGAGATGCCAGAGCCTCTCTTCCCCGGGGTCTCGGGGTGGGATCTCCCTCCACGGGAGTGGCCTCGGGCAGGAGCGATGCCAAAGGCCGTTTTTCCCGGCAAGACGAGGGGGTTTGTTTTGCCGGGAATGGGGAGACGGCAGATGGAAGGGCTCGGGGGGAGCGGGGGCTTTCCTCTCGCCGCTGCCCACACTCACACTCCAGGCACTGATTAATTGCGTTAAATAGAAAAATAATCATAACAATTATTTTTAAAAGCCACAAAACGTAGAAATAAAACCACTTTCTGCCTCTCCGATGTGCCGCGCTCGCCGGGGCAGCGATGCCAAAGGCGGGGGATGCAGGGGCGGGGGTCCGAGCTGGGGTTAACAGGGTGTGTACCCCCACATCCCCTCTTTGCCCCCCATGCCAGCCCTGCCCGGGAGCTGCCAGGCGAGCAATGCTCCTGCCCTGCCCCGCGCCCTCCCAGCGCGGGGACCCCCTCCAGCCCCCCAAAAACACTGGGGCTTCGCTTCCCACCCCTCTTTTTCCGCTCAGCACCTCCCGAGTCGCAAACCCGCTCTGGACACGCGGACCCGGGGGGACATAAGGGGACACGGAGGGACACAAGGGGACACGGGAGGATGCGGGGGGGCACAAGGGGACGCGGGGGGACCCCCGTGTGCAGACTCACCATGGGGCGGCGGGGGGGGTCGTGCGGCGGAGGCTGGGGGTGGTGCGGGATGCGGGGCCGGCCCGGGGGGCGGGCGGGGGGCGGACACGCTTGCGCACAGCGCGGATGGGCGGCGGAGGGAGCGACGAGGAGGAGGAAGGAGGGAGGGGAAGAGCATCCCGGGAGGAGAAGGCACTCGGTCCCTCATCCGCGGCACGGGAGAGGTGGGGGAGGACGAGGACCCTCGCCCTGCGCCCTGCGGACCCCCAAAAGTCGTGGCGCTGGGGGCAGACCTTCCCAAGGCAACCCCGCACCGCATAAATCTCCCCAAAACCCGCCCAAATCCGCTCATAGCAAATTTTGGGGGTGGGCAAAGCTCATCCCACTTGAGATTTACACTGAGCCCAGGAGTTCGCTCCGCTCCCCCACTGAACCCCCATGAGATGATCTGGAAGCCCCATGAGATTCTGCTCAAACCGTCATGAGATGGCACACCAAGGCTCTGGGGATGGCTTTGCTTCAAATCATCAACTAATATTTTTTTTTTCCTGAAAATAAATTAATCCTCACCACAGCAATGCCCCATGTCAGGCCACCTTGCTCTCCCACAGGATTCCATTTCCATCCCACCCCACAATCCACAAAATTAGCAGTCAACCTTTTGAATCTTTTTTTATTCCCCTCAAAACTTTTTTTATTTCTACAGTCTCAAACTCAATCCCTCCTGCCCAGGGTGAGTTTTGCCAATCCCTGAGATAAAATGTCCAACGCCAATATTAATCAACAAAATACCTGTGGAGCTGACACATCTGATTTTGCCAAGGGAACTACATCAATATTTGAAGAGAATCAACCCACCTGCACCTCCCCAGATGCTCCCAGGTTTCCTGCTGACCCATAGCACCAATTTCATCACTGACGCTTCACAGGAAGAGGGAAGTGGCAGGCGTAGGGATTTGCATCATGGTCAGGGAGCAAGTTCTGGGGCAGGGGGCACTTACTGCTGCCCTGCTCCAAGGAACCACAGCCCTGATCCCGTGGCCCCAGCGTGCTGATTTTTGGAGGTGCTGAGCGTGGAACATTCCCCAAAATCACTCCTGTCTGTACAGGAGTCAGGTGAGGCTTCACCACACCACCTGGGGAGAGTAACGGGGCTCACTTGGGGCTCCCAACCCCATCACGCTCACAGGGCAGAGCAGGCCTGTGCCCAGTTCAGTTACCCCAGCACCACACTGCCCCAAGACCAAAGCAACAGCCTGGAACGTCCCTATCCTCATCTCCTGCTCGGATGCACGTCTTCAGGAAACGGGAGCCGAGACAGCTGCATAGTTCCCACGCCATGGCCAGACCCTCTGGCCATAAAACCTTAGGAGTTATTACAAATTTTCCTATAATGGGTGTACTGTTTACAGTCCCAGGGTCGGCATACTGCATGCAATCCAGTGCCACTTGACCTACCAAGCACGAACAACCTATTGTTGCTGTTTTTGTAACCTATTGTTGCTTTTAGCTTGAACCCAAAAGTACGAAATTACGCGAACAAGAAAGAGGGCTGCAGTAAGGTCCCCAGCCGCCCCCTTGCCCCCAGGTTAGCCTGATTTGAGCAGCGCCAGGCTGGAAAAAGCGAGCCAGAGCTAGGCTACGACGCTGTGACCGGAGGGGCGATCAGAGGGCTCACGGCACGTGGTGCCGGGAGGCGTGGCCTGCCCGGAGCGCGCCGCGGGGGCGGGGCCGAGCCCTCAGCGGGGAAAATGGCGGCGGGCGGGCCCCCCCACTCCCTCGTACCTCCGCGTGCAGGAACACGATTTTGTCCCGCGCCGACTCCCGCAGGACGCGCCGCACCCGCAGGTCCGACAGCGGGAAGGCGGCAGCGACCCCGCCCTCAGCGGCGGGCCCGCCATTTTTCTCCTCCTCCTCCCGCTTCCTCTTCGGCTGCGGGCCCTCCGCCATGGCTCGCGCGCGCGCGCCCCTGCACTGCGCGTGCGCGGCGCCTCGCGGACCGTCTTAGAGCCACGCCCCCCGGCGGCTCGGAGGTCGCGTGTCCCCGCGGCTCCTTCTCCCACACACCCCCGGAATAGTGACTGAGACAAAAATAAGGAAAACCACCACCATTTAAAACTTCTGCATTCTCTTTTCATAGTCGCAACGATCCCGTTTAAAGTCGCTGCCTGCCTCATCTTGTCCTGCCCACAGCCCAGCAGGCACCTTGTCAGCTTAGTGGGGGTCCCAGAGCCCACCAGGACCAGGAACTCCAGCACGGGAAGGAGTTCTGGTGACCCTGAGAGCCACTCGATGTCAGAGCTTAGTGTTTGTGTGATGGATGTCCCTGTCCCTGCCGAGGAGGTTTTGGCCACCGGGATGGAGGTCACACCACTGGGATGTGGTGCGTTCCGGTCCGCTGTCCCTCCATGTCCATGGAAGTGGGGAACTCGCCATCCTTGGCTCCCACATCTGGCCAGAGCAGCTCAGGTTGGACCCCAAGGTTCACTGGGACATGGCTACACCCAGATCCAAAGATGACAGCTCCATGATGCCCATGGGGATGCATCCGCCTGCTCGCAGCACTACTCCATCCTCTTTGTGGAGCTCCGGCACAGTTCCTGGAGGTCTGCAGAGACAGCAGATGAGCTCCATTAGCAACCAATTAATCTAAAAATCAACGGTTTAAATAAATTTATGGAATCTGGTCTCTTCCCATGGTCCTTATCCCAATAGAGAGACATTTCATCAGCATCCCACAGGATACTCACAGCGCATGACAGTGTCCCTGATCTGCCTGAAGCTTTTCTCCTTCAGCGCCATGTAGATGTAGTAGATGTTTCGCAGCTCCCTGGGATAATCCTTGCGATCCACGTCCTTCAGCACTGGGATAGTGCGTCCGTTAGCCATCGGAGCCTCAGCCAGGGCCTGGTGCATCTGGTATTTGCACCAGGGGTCCTGCAGGAAGCTGGGGGTGATGAGCATGACCCAGCAGTGGCTGTTCTGCACAGCGTCGCACAGCTCTGTCACCACTGCACCTCCCGCCACCGCATCCCGCAGCTGGAGGAAGCATCGGAAGCTCTCAGGTTGGCCCTCCAGGTAGGACACCAGCTCCTCCACCAGCTCCATGTCCCCCTCACTGTGGCAGATGCAGACGTCGTAGCTCTTGTCCCACCAGGGGCTGTCCACGGCACTGATGTCTGGTGCTGACACAGGTGACAGGGAGATGGAGCTGGTGGCCAAGCTCGTGCCAGGAGAAGAGCTGGAGCTCTTCGCAGAGGATGAGGAGGAAGGTGAGGATGAAGCAGAGTGGCTGGACTTGATGCTGCTTTCCACTGAGCTAGGCTTGGGCTTGTGCAGGAGCCGCCTAAACCAACCTGCAGAGTGAGGTCACAGTGAGGTTCCGGGGGCGCAGCGTCCCCTGGGCTTCCCAAGCACAGCTTCATTTGATCAGCAGGATGCCTGCAGATGGAAAGGGGTGGGTGCGATCTCACCTTGACCCCCCAAACCATCCTGGTCCCTAAAATCTGAGCTGCCGCAAACACCTGAATGCTGTGGCACCACGAGGAGCAGCTGATGGGCACCCTTGTGTTCCGTCAGGGAGGGGATGCTGTGAGGGAGGGGATAGGGCCAGAGGGTTTATTCCCAGACTCACCAGCCATAGCGGGCAGCACACTGCTCAGCTGCCAATTGCCAGCAGGACACCTCTCCTGAGAGCAGAAAAGAAGAATAAAAAAAAACTGTGAGCAAGCACCACTCCACAGCAGGTCTCAGCCCCAGGAGCTCAGGTCTGTTCCAGGGACCTGCAGCTCTGGGGTGCTCTCTTACAGCCCCAAAATCACCCACAGGAGGGTTTTTCCCAAAATTTGCTGGGAAGGAACATTTACCTGTTACTGGCTCTCTCCACTGGAGATACACACCTGCAGCGAGCAAGGCTGAGAGATAATGGGGAGGAGAGACCCTCATTCCCATCAGTGGGGAAAGGATCCTGTGGAAGGGAGAAGTGGGAATCAGCTGCGATCACCAGGGATGGATGCTGGTAAACCAAAGGCAGTGTGGGTGATGCCCAGAGCTGTGCATCCTTGTTGCTGCCTGCCCTGGTATTCCTGCAAGCTCACACCATCCCATGCCTGGGCATTGTGCTCCCAGCATGGTTTAGGGACTGCAGACACTCCTTGTGGACACCCAAGAGCAGCAATACGGGAAACAGCTACTGTTTTCCACTGCTGGCATCACCCCTTCCGAAATGAAACACCCCAAGTTACGCTGAAGCCTTTCCTCTACTCCAAAAAATGCCACCGGACTGCAGGAAATGCCCGCAAAACCCCGGCACGCCCACGGAAACCACAGTGCCCAAGTGTCAGCATTTAGTGACAGCAAAAAGCTCAAGCGTGACTGGAACAATGAGCACGGACAGTGAACGGTACGGGGGAAGTCTGGGGGATGCTTACCTGGAATGCAGGAGTCCAGCAATGGAACAGGGAAGGGGATGCATCAGCCCCTGGGTTTGGGAAAGAAAGATCTTCTGGGATTACCCAGGTGGGAAAAGACAGGTAGAATGCAGCATGTTCACTCTGGAGTCTAATGGGATCTGCAGTGAATGGCAAGGCTGATCCATCCTTACAGCTTCCACATCTGCAAGCAGTTCCCAGTGAAGCTGTCCTGGGGTGGAAATGAGATGGGGTACCCACTTGCTTCCCCAGGGCCAGAGTGGAGGAGCTCCCCGAAAACCCAGGTGCCCCCAGCTGCCAGCAGCTCCAGCCTCTGCCAGGGCATATGAAAGCACAGGCAGGGAAATGGGCCAGGACTGCAGGGACGGGAAGCCAAGCCCTCCCAAGGGCCTCCCTCCCACATCCGCCACATGCCATCACTGCCTGGGTGTCACAGTGCCCAGCCCTCACCAGCACCCAGATCTGTTTCCCTCCCCAGTTTCCTAGCTAAATACAGACAGGTCCATGTCTGCCACTCACACTTACTTTATGAGTTAAATTTACCAGACAAGTCATTTTTTCACCCCAAAAATGTTTCTCCTTTCCCAGGTCACGTTCCCCTGGTGCTGCTGGTGGTGGCTGATGACTGACACTGCCTTCATCTCCTCATCATCCTCGACTGCTCCAATGTCTGGCAGTTGCTCCTCAAGGCCCTGTGAGAGACAGGCTCCAGGTGAGTCCTGGTTCCATCCCCTAGGAATTTGGGGAGATCTCCAGAGCCCACATGGCCACCCAGCCCCTGCCACCACCCTGCCTGCCTTTCTCTTCACCAAGCACAGGACACCAGCTGGCCCCTTGCTGGCTAAATTCCAAAGGAAAAAGCCAAAGGCCGAGTGGTACTGAGCCGCACACAGACCCACAGGCTACCACAGCCCATTGTGACCCACTTTGCATTAGTCCCTGCCCTAGCACTGCTGCCACCACCCCAAAAATCAACTGCCCGCCCAAGGACAGGACCCGTAGGAGGGCGAGTCCCCTGCCTGTGTGAGTCACCCCACCTGGAAACCCCAGAGGGGGAACCTGAGCAAGGGTGAACCCACAAACTCGGGTCCCCAAGAGGCAGCAGCCCCTGGATCGACCTCCACCCTGCCTCAGCAATAATATAACCATTATTAAAGGAGTAATTAAGCAGGTACAGCTTAATTCACAGCGTGCCTTGCCCCACCAGCAGCTGCACCACGCTGGGATCCCTGCAGCGGGAGTCCTGCTCATCACCAGGAGCCTGTGGTTTACAGGATTGCCTGTGAAATTAAGAAACGGTGAGGACAGGGTGCTGCAAGGCAGGGTCAAACAAAGGTGTTCGGGAAAGAAAATAAGGCTAATTTTGTCCCTAAATACACGCACCATTAATATGTTTCATTTACAGTGCCACTACAAAACGATACACAGCTACCCAGAAAACACAGAATAAGTTTTCTCCTGGAAAGCTCTAAGTACACCCAAATTCCGCCACACAGATGCTTGAAGACATCATAGGGGCCGTCCAGGCACCGCTTGTACCTCACAGGGCTGGAGACGCAGTCGCACAGACACGAACCCAGGCAGCGGCAGCTAGCGGAAGAGCAGCCCCTGAGGGGTAGGGGAGCACGGGGACACGGCCAGGCCCAGAGAAGCGCAGGCAGCCGAACGCACCCAGCACTGCCACCCAGCCTGGCACTGCACTGCGCTGCCCATGCGCCCGAGCCCTTTAGAGCTCGCGTGGCCTCGCGACACCATCGCTGAGGTCCCATGTCTGGCCCCGCCTCTTCCGCTCCGAGCCCCAGCAGGGCGGGGCCGAGGGGGCGGGGCTGCCGTCACGCGGGGCGGGGCGTAGCCGGGCGCGAGGCGGCTGCGCGCGGCGCGGCGGCGTCTCCTCAACGGGGCCGCGCGCGCGGCGCCAGGTGTGTGCGCGGGGGAGGCGGGCGGGCAGGGCGCGGTTGCCATGGAGACAGCGGGGGGGAAGCCGTTGCCATGGCGACAGCGGCCGCCATAACGTAGGGGGGTCCCCTGGCCGCCGCCGTGAGGGGACGGAGCGTTCTGCGGGGAGCGGAGGAGACCGGCGGGGCCGGGGCTGAGGCGGGGGGGCCGGGAAACCTCTGACAGCGGCGGGCGGCCTGGCTGTGACTCCCCCCGCCGCGCTGTCGCCCTCTATAAAAGCTCGTTTTTATGGATGTGTCCCCCTGGGAAGGAGCCTCGGTGTCCTCTCCGCCTGCTGAATCCCCGTGTTGTTGCTTTTCCCGCAGGTTTAGCGAGGAGGGGGCACAACGGAGAGGACAGGTAAGGGCTCGGGCAACCCTGAAGGTGTGACCCCCATCCCTGGTTCTCTGTCCAGGGTCAATCCTGGAACGCCAGCGTGCTTCCGTGGGAGCCTGTGGGACACAGAGCTCAGCCAGGCTTTGCTGTGTCACTCCCTCTCCTTGCTCGTGGAGCCACTGGGAAGCACGTGGAGAATCACAGCGTTGAATAAAAACCTCTGGTGTGTTTTAACTCACATCAAAGGAGGTTGAATCTTGTGTTTTTGTGCTGTGGACAGAGGCAGGGCTTGTCCTCAGTCCCATTGTCCGTGTAGCCTGTGCGTTTCTAGGATGGCTTTGATCCAGCTCCAATTGCTGCTCCCACGTGGAGGGACAGGCTTGGGAATTGGCCAGGGACAACTCAGCTTGTAGCTGAACCATAGTGGCTTTTAAACTGTCTTGTCCCAACATCTTAAAGCCGCTGGATTGAAAAAGAAGCTAGGAATTACACCCATGCTGGTGGCAGTTCTCAGCACTCAAAGAAGCTAAAAATAATGGATGAGTAGTAGGTTTGTACTTGTTTCTTTGTGGAATTTGTGGGGGCTGTTCTGGAGGAGCCCATCTCCCAGCATGGAGCTGGATGACTTGGCTTTGATTTTAAACATCCAGGTGTAGCTTTGGTTGTGTGTTGGGTGCTGAGCATGGAGATGGTGTCAGCAGCGACTTCTCCATGAGATGGTGGAGAATATGTTCCATTAATTTCCCATTTTGGTTCTGCAGGTTGGGCTCTGGTGTTGACTGTGTGGTCTGGTCATGTTTTGCAGAGCTACTGCAAGGTTTCTGTAAATACACATGCTGTGTGAACCTCGGCCTTCGTTTGACACACTTGGTGTTCAGGTGTTTGCTTTTACCTGGGATACACCTTCATATTTCCAACATTTCTGCAGCTGGTGTGTCTCTGTCACACGGGGACTTGCTGTGGTTGGGTTTATCCAGTGTTGGTGACTTAGGCACCGTTTAAAGCTGAAGTGTGAAAAGCTTTAGGATAAATTAAGGGATTTCTGTGGTGTGGAGGGAGGAGAATGCAGCAAACCCACACAGGGACTCTCTTAGTATCGTTTATAAAGGTAATGGGGACAAGGCTGGAACAAGGGAACAGGGCAGCCGAGCCAGGAATCCATGGAGTGTTGTGTTTACAGTCTTCAACTCCCTGTAGTCTAAATAGCTGGAAGCTTCCCAATGTCTGGAGAAGGCTGGAGAGACACTTCTTACCTTGTAAGTGCCTATGGCTCCCTCTCCCCCATGGCACCTGTGTTCCCAGGGGGAGCCTGCAGTACCTGGTGTGTTTCTTCCCCATGGCAATGTCATGCTCTGAGGTAATTCCATTTCATTTTGGCTACCTCAGCTGTGCCAGCGCAATCCATCCCCCTGGGGAACAGAGCTTCTCCCCAGGACTAAAAACTGGAGGTTTCTATTTCTTGGCTGAATCCCCATGAATTCTTTTTAAGACCAATAAAAACTTTTTTTTTTAAACTAGGCTGTATTTATAATGGGGTTTTTGTTCCTTTATGCCTCTCTGCACTACATAATAGGCATGAAGGTTGAAGGTCATTGTATCAGACAACCTCACTAGGTGATTATAATTCTAAAAGGTGTTTTTTCCTAAGTTTAAAATTACTTTTGAAATGTCCTTAGTGCTTTAGAGGCACTTAAAATTGATTTGATGGCTCCATTCCTGCTGTTAATAGCATGGGAATGCACAGGGTGAGTGAGATGGGAGCGATGCTGAGGCAGGTGGAAGCAAACAGGGGAAGGCCTAGGTGGGAGTTTACAAACAGCCTCAGTATTTGAGGCTCAGCTCCCGAATATAATATAAACTTAAATTATAGCCAGTTTAGAAAGTGAGGATTTACCTTTGGCTGTAGCTGTGCTGCTGTGGAGGGGCCAAGGGCAGACCCGGCACCAGCAGGAGCTCAGACTTCCCTCTGAAACATTCCAGTTATCCATTGTTAGTCCCTGGCTGGTCTGAAGTGTCTTTGCACCATTAAATAAAATCTGACTGACTTTGTGGAAGCAGCCTGTCCTTCCAGAAAAATCAGCTTATCCAAAAGGAGAGATATTTTTCCTTTCTCCTGGAAAGGAAAAATAAGGGCTTTTCTCCCCTTTATCCTGACTGTGCTTGGCTGCATTCACTCAGCAGGGCTTTGATGGTACCGCCCGTCTGATCCTGTGTCCAGCACATCCTCCTATCTTCCTGAGAGTCATCACTTTGATGTTTTTTTTTGAGGTTTAACCCCCCCAAAATAGTTCACCATGAGGCCTGAGCGGTTGCAGGCCTTCAGGAGTGATGAAGCTGCAGAGGTTCATTGTCAGAACAGTGCTGAAGTGCTCCTGTGCTCAGTGTGGGGTGGAAAAACACAGGGTACAATGTTCATGAGGGTGTGTGATGGAGGAGCCCTGCCTGGCATGCACAGAGGGAGAAAACCGGAAGTGCTAAAGGCTATTGACACTTGTATCCAAAATCTGGTCCCTACAGTAAGGCCCAGTAAGATAAAGAAGTGATTATTTGAAGTGATGAGCAGCATGTATTAAGTGATCTTTCAGGAGGCAGGTGGTGAAAACCAGCTCTCTGAGGTGTTTTACTGTTGTTACAATGATTTATTACTGAGCAGCCTGGTGTGGTGGAAAGTGCCCCTGCCCATGGCAGGGGGGTGGACCGACACGAACTTTAAGGTCCTGTCCAGCCCAAACCATTCCATGATTCCATTGTATAAGGTTTTCTGAAGGGGTCAGAAGGAAAAGGCTGCATACACGGTGTATCTGAGCATCTGCCAGTGTTGCTTTGCCCTGTTCTCATCATCCAGTATTGAAAGTTGCTGGTTTCCTAGAATATTGGCTGTTTTCTCATGTGATCCATACACACACTTGCAGCACAGCTGAGGTGTCCTACCTAGAAAGACCTGCCCCGTGTCACTTGCTTTGCTGCCAGGGAGCAATTGCAGCATCTCATCTTTAGGACAAGCCCACAGATCTCCCTGAGATGGCAAAACCTGCAAAAACTCTGATTTTGGGTCAGCAGCTCTTCCCCAGCATTTCCTCTGGCCAAAAGCCCCGTGTCTAACAGAGTTTTTGCTGGACTCTTCATCACAACTGGCAAGAGAAAAGCAGAGGAGGGTGAACAGTTCTGTTCGTTTTCATTCCCTTTTCATAGACTTATTTGGGAGAAGCGGAGTGGGAGAGGACTGCGTGCTGGCAGGCCTTTTGTGTTTTATGTCACAGGCTGCTGAAAGAGTTCTCAGACTGCACTTCCTTTCCGTGGGCTTTAAGGTCATTTCCCAGTGCTTGCAGATGCATGGCGGGCTGGGAAACCCTTCTCTCATCACCAGGGAATGAAACGCTCTCCGTGGCTTTTTGGAGCCAACAAATATAGTTTTGTCTTCTCTTCCCTCCCACTGTTTCCCAAGCAGCAAGTTTGCCGACAGGCCTCGTCAGGAAGGAGGGAGTGCTCCTCCAGGATCCAGACTGTCTGGGAAAATGAACAGCTGCTGGCAAACTGTGTTTTGCTGGGGCAATCACAGCTGTACAAAACAGCCCAGGATTGTATGGTAAAGGAGGTTAAGGAAATGGATGAGACTGAGGGGCAAAGTTCAGAGACAAAAACATGCAATTCTCAGCCCAGAGATGATAACAAACCTGGGATTTATCCACCTGTGCAAAGGTGGTTCTGCAAAACCCTGTTGTCCAGGTGGTGTTGTCCATGTGCACTGACTTTGCTTGTGGTCATTTGTCTACCATAGAAACTGGATGGCTTCTACAGTGAGCCCTGTTGCATTCGACACGCAGCGCGGTGGCCTGAGTCAAGAACAGCACGGCAACCAGTCTCCCCTGGCCGCTCGGGCCATAGCTCACAGACACCAATGTGGTGGACGGCAAATGGCGTTTATTGGTGATTAGCACCGTGTAATATACCTTTGGTTTACAACGTCACGTCCGCCTGCTTACATCATAAAACTAATTGCTATTGGCTACCTGGGGAGGGGGTCTTATCTTTCCGTACAGCGCGGTTTCTTCCGATCGCCAGGCCCTACCTGCCCACATTTCCCCCCTCCCTATGCTAATCTAAGAGAGCTAACAAACGTATAAAAGGCATTAACAAGGTAAAGTGTAAGGCACCTTGAACTAATAAACGTATAAAAGGTATTGACGAGGTAAAGTATAAGGCACTTTAAACTAGTGGTGACTAGGGGGCGTAAGGGGACAGGATATAAATTGGGGTAACTAGGGAGAACTAGGGATAATACTGCATAAGGAATTAGGGATAACTGGGGATAACACTACAGAAGTACATTCTTAACACAGTTGTTTGTTTTCTACTAACAGAATGTTGACCTTGCTTAGTCGGTTCTGGACAAATGACACGAGCTTGCTCAGTATGCAGGGCCCGAAGGCCAATGCCAGTATGATCATTGCGATCAGACCCAGCAAAGTAGATATCAGGGTGGTTAGCCATGGCGAATGGTTGAACCAGGATTTGAACCAACTCTGCTGTGCTTCTCGCTCTCTTCTTCTCTTCTTTCTTTTTTCTTTTTCTTTTTCTGCTTTGCTCTTTTCAGCAGCAGCTTGCAGGGAAGGAGAAGATGCTAAAGGCTGAGCAGCATCAGATGATATCTGAGTAGGAGGTACTGTAGCTGCTGGTAAAGGATTAGAGATCATTGGGTTAAAGATATTTAGGTTATTATTCAGTGTTGTGACAGTAGCAGTGTTTTTAATCCGTGAGAGGGATTGGACTCTCTAACGGCCTCTCCTTATTCTGGGTTTTAATTCTGTTTGCTCTCATCTCTTTCCACTCTGAGTCTGAATCAGTGGAAAGCCACTCGCTCTAGCTTGTGTCTGACTCAGAGCTGGAAGTTGACTGACTGGCTATTTCCGGGTTTCAGAACTTTTTGGTCGGGCTCCGGCCTCGCCCACCTCCCTTGCGGGCGGGCCGTTCCCTCCCTCTTGCCTCGCCCTGCCTTCTGCTCGGCAGGGGGTTGAGCTTATAGGGGGAGTGTTTAAATTAGGCGCTCTGGCTACCTCTCTGCCCCTCGCTCGCGCTCCCCTCCCCCTTTTGGTTGCTCTCGCAGTTTCTCTCCTTATCACATTCCTTATCACTTTCCTCTCCCACTCGTTTACTTGCGCATGTTGGATTCGGCACTATCTCTCTGTTCCCGCCGGGCACATCTCCGTCCCGGTCCCGCCCACCTTCTTTGTTCCCGGCACCATGCTGGGGTGCATAGGGAGGTGGCCTGGGCCAGCTCTCTTCGGGCCCCCCTCCCTCCGCGGCGATCTTAGCTTCTCGGGCTAATTCGTTCGAAAAAGCCTCTGCCTGCCTTGGCTCCCCCGCAAAGGAGCCTGGATTCGGGGATTGCGGGGGTGCAGCACCCCCCCCCGCGAGTCCCCAGGCTTAGCCGAATCGCCATCGTCTGGGGGGTGCAGAGTCTGGGTAGCCGCCCCAACCCCCAGCTTTGGGACGGCCATCAAACAGTTTTTTGCTGCCTTCCAGGTCTCCTGCTCTTGGATAGCTTTTTGCAGGGCCTGCACAACTCTACCCCACGATTTAAGATGTTTTCCGCTACCTGAGGACATCGTCTCCTCAGCAAAAGCCTTAGTACATTATCCCACACCTCAGGGTGGAGTATATCTGCTGGTTGGTCTATGACCCCGATCTGCATAAGTCTCGCAACAGCGAGCGTAAAATCTTTGGGTTTGCAATCTACCCGCCACTGTCTCTGAATTTCATATACGACCTTCACAAGAGCCTCCATCCTCCTTGTGGGTCCCGGAGCGTCCTCCGTCACCGGAGACAGTCCAGCTGCTCTGGCCGCTGTTCACCTGGTCTCAGGCGATCTCCCGAGGTCCCCAGTTGTCCCGAGGTTTCGGCACCACTTTGTTGCAGTCGACACGCAGCGCGGTGGCCTGAGTCAAGAACAGCACGGCAACCACTCTCCCCTGGCCGCTCAGGCCATAGCTCGCAGACACCAATGTGGTGGACGGCAAATGGCGTTTATTGGTGATTAGCACCGTGTAATATACCTTTGGTTTACAACGTCACGTCCGCCTGCTTACATCATAAAACTAATTGCTATTGGCTACCTGGGGAGGGGGTCTTATCTTTCCGTACAGCGCGGTTTCTTCCGATCGCCAGGCCCTACCTGCCCACAGTTTCCTCTCCCCTTCTCACTAAATATCACGTGTTTGCTGATAAAGCCATTCCTTCCAAACGAGCTGCTTCCCTGGGCTGCTGCTCCAATCTTCTGGGAAGCTGCAGCAGTCCCTGCTGCAGAAAGCAGCTGGAAACCAGGCAAGGCAAGGCGAGGAGCAGCACATCTGCTTAATAAATGATAAAGGTCACATTTAAAAGCACTGTGCAGGTGTAAAGCCAGGAAAATAGGGAAGAGGGGAGGAGGAGTAAGGAGAATACAGCCCTGCAGCCCTTTCATGTGACTCTGTATCATCTGGGATCTTCGAAAAGATTGGCCTAGAGCATCCTACTGACATTGCAGCCATCACAGGGAAGGGAGCGCTGGTACAGCTGAGGGGGCTCCTCAGCAAACTGGGGCTGGGCTCCCTGCAGGGCAAAGCTAGGAGGAAGTCTTCCCTTGTTTTTCTCTCTGCTGGGATAAATGGAGCTGTTGTCTCCAGGCCCCTGTTCTGCACATAGTTTAAAGTAGGTCGTATTTCCGACCTGCATGGGATGCAACCTGCATTTTGTCTGGGGACATAGAGCCTGTGTGTGTCTCATTCTCTTGTGCTCACCACACCTTTCCCATGCCCTCCAGCCTTCCCGGTAACTTTTATTAATAGACTTCCCTTATTCCAGATTTTCAATCGATTAGCTTTGCTTCAGAAACACCCCAGGGCATCATTGATTTCCTCAGTAACCATCCTGGTAACAGATTCAATTCCCAAAAATGTTGTAATTACATGCCTTGTATTGGGAGCTGTGCTACTGATCTGTGCAGCTGCCTGCTGTCTTTTAGGGATACCAAGCTGCTCCGCTCATCCTCCGTTTATCAGAGAGCCCCAATGGATATGCTGATTCAAAATTTAGGCATGGGGTAGCTCCCTCTCCCTCAATCTGGGTGTCCCACTGCGGAGGGTGGATTTCCCCCCTCCGCAGCAAGAAGCGGTTCCGCCCCTATGTTGCTCCCGCCTCCCAGCCTGGCTCCACCTGCCGTGGGAGGACCTCGGGGGAGAAGTCTCTGGGCCCGCCCCTGAACTGAGGGACAAGGCGTGCCCAGGGCCCAGGAACCGCCCAGCTCTCCAGATTATTCCTGACAGTTATTTGTATTATTGGTTTATTTGAACTGTACCCCGCCTTCCTTTGTTACCATTGGTTCTTGTATGCTGTAACCGCCCTTCCCCTCGTCCCTTATTGGTTGTCCTGTCCTATACTTAACCGGGTGCCTCCAGGCACTCGGCGGCCACTAGCCATTAGCCATGCGGCCATACCATCGCCGAGGCAGTGGCCCCCCTTCCCCTGCTCTCCCTTCCCGACCACCCAAGCCCTGCTACCCTCAATAAAGGAGAGCTCGGGAAGGAGTCATCCTCCCACCAGCCTATCGCCGCACCGTCTCCTTCTTTTATTTCGCCTACGACTCCCAGCTTCCTTTACCGCGCCCGGCATAGGGATCGAGCAGCCAGCGCACGGCTCTCGACCCTGCCGACGACAGCGAGCGAGAGGCTCGACAACATCCCACCACCCCTGACACCCTTCCACTCATGGTGGTACCAGCTGTGCTCCTTTCTCCTCTTGCAGGAAGCTGTTGCCAAGCCTCAAAACCAAGAAGCCTCAGGAGCTTGTTTTGGTGATTGGGACAGGAATTAGTGCCGCAGTTGCTCCCCAGGTCCCAGTGCTGAAGTCTTGGAAGGGGCTGATTCAGGCCCTCCTGGATGCTGCTATTGACTTTGATCTCCTGGAAGATGAAGAGAGCAAACGGTTCCAGAAGTGTCTTCATGAAGACAAGAACTTGGTTCATGTTGCCCACGACCTTATCCAGAAGCTGTCTCCGGTCAGTGCGCTTGTACCTGCCCTGAGCGTAGGATTTGGCTTCTGGAAATAACCGGATTTGGTTTTCCAGCAATGGTGCCCCCATCCCAACAATTCTTCTATGTACAAGGAACCAAAAGTGCAGTTGCTGTGCCAGGTTTCTGCTGTGGACACAGGTTTTGGGTATTTTGCCTGGACCAAGATGATTAGAGGGATGGAGCACCTTCCTGTGAGGAAAGGCTGAGAGAATTGGGATTGTTGAGCCTGGAGAAGAAGGCTTCAGGGGTGACCTAATTGTGGCTTTCCAATACCTGAAGGGAGCTGACAAGAAAGCTGGAGAGAGACTGTAGACAAGGGCCGGGGGTGACAGAACAAGGGGAGAGAGCAGGGTTAGATGGGGTACTGGGGAGGAAATCTTCCCTGTGAGGGTACTGAGGCCCTGGCACAAGAGCAACTGTGGCTGCCCCTGGATCCCTGGAAGTGTTCAAGGCCAGGTTGGACAGGGCTTGGAACAGCCTGGGATAGTGGAAGGTGTCCCTGCCCATGGCAGGGGGTGGGATGGGATGGGCCCTTCCCAACCCAAACCATTCTACGATTCTGTGTTCCTATGACTATGCTGAGGGAGAGCACCCACCTTGGTGCAGCCAGAGCTCTTGTGTTTGCCGTGCAGGGACCCAGAGCTTTGCAGGGTCTTGGTGAAACGTGGGTAGTTTCTCATGGAGTCATTTGGCATGAGGTGTTAAGGGGCCGGGCTCTGACCTCAATCTGTCTCCCCTTCTCAGCGCACAAGCAACGTTCGCTCAACCTTTTTCAAGGACTGTTTATACAAGGTGTTTGATGACCTGGAATCCAAAATGGAAGATTCTGGGAAGCAGCTGCTTCAGTCTGTGCTTCACTTGATGGAAAATGGGGCCCTTGTTTTAACCACAAACTTCGGTAACCTGCTGGAGCTGTATGCAGCACACCAGGGGAAGCACCTCGAGTCTCTTGACCTGACTGATGAAAAGAAGGTAAAGGATGATTATTTCTTTTGTCAGGAACTGTGGTGCTGCAGGGTGTGCCCTCATGCTGCCTGAGGGCATTGTACTGATCGTAGTGGTTTAACTGGTGGCAGACAAGCTCCAGGCAGAGCCTCTGCCTGCTCAGGGCAGCAAGCAGAAGAATGAGGAGGAGAGCTCCTTTCTGGAACGCTGTGCTTGCTGGCTGCCATCCAGTGCTCAGGAGGAGGCCTTAAGCCTGGTATTCCTTTGATCTCTGTCCTTGAAACTTCTGGCTTGGCCTTGCTTCCACATAAGGCTCGGGTTGATGTTTCTAACCAATGTGGGAAACTCCATGTGAGATGCAAAGCTGAACTTTCTATTTTTATAACGTGCTGCAAAGTGCTTTCTGTGATGGGCATTTAGGGCTGCAGCCTTTGAGGCTCTCTTCTCGTGCCCCATGTCCTCTTCCTGCAGTGGCTGGAATGGCTCCTTCTGCTGCACTTCCAGAGCTGTAGCTATTCTCTTCATGCAAACATCTCTCCTCCTGCCCCAGTCAGGCTGTGAAACCCTGACCTCTTTGCACCTGCTGCACAAAGGGATCAAAGTGATTGCCTACGGAGACGAATACTCTGACTTGCCCGAGTACTTCGAGCGGCTGACCAGCGAGATTGTCATGCGAGGCCGCACAGGTATGGAGTCAGGGGCTGGGGGACACTTGGCTGTCACCATGGAGAGCAGGCAGGGTCAGTAGCCCCTGTTCTTCATGCTATACAGATTCCTTAAGAGTTTTTTTTTTTTAAAAGCAAACGTGTCTCAAAGCGTAGCTGGATTTGAGGGTTACTTTCAGAAATCACTGTATGCTCTAACAGTTTAAGCAGCTGTGCTGCTTCCCACGCCTGCAAACCTTTTCATGTGCAGTTGCAGCTGTTTGTTCCCTTTCCAGCGAAGGGGCATTTTAGTCTCACTGACCTTCGTGCTGCTCAGACTGAGCCAATGCTTTTACACAAGAGGTATAACTCATAAATCATAAAAACAAGGGAAAGTGGGTTCACTGGCCGGAGCCTAGCTGGCCCCCATTCTGAGGGTTAGCCCGGCCAGGAAAGCCTGTGTGAAACCACCACGTGGGCAGCTGGCTCTCCACCTGACACTGGTCTCTGCTTTGCCCCAGGTGTGCCCAACGAGGGGCAACAGCTGAATGCTCTGCCGCCGCCCACACCGAGGTAAAAGGTAAGGAGGCTCTCTAGAGCCGAGAGGCTTCACTCTGTGTAGTTCCCTGGAGTCCCAGGCAGGTTTTCAGCCTTTGCTTCCACACAGGATGCAGCCCGAGCCTCAGCCCTGCCCAGGCCCTGAGCCATGGCAGGGGCTTCTGGGACAGGCCCCAGCCAGGCCAGCAGCCCTCAGGAAGGCCAGAGCCCACCGCTGTCCAGCTGCTATCCAGCACCGAGCCAGGACCCTTCCAGCAGGGAGAAGGCTGGGACACAGCCTCCACAGATGAACACCTGGTCTAAAATAGTAATTGTGCTTTTACTGGGGCTGCATGTGCCTGCGGAGTGCGGTGTCCCCAAGGGAGCTGCAGCCTCCTCTAACTTCATACCTAGTGCTTTTATATTCTGTATTTCAATTAAAAAATGAAACTTGAGCTTTTTTTTTTTACTGGAAGCTCTAGTTTTCTAGTCCTGTCTTTTTACTGTACAGGATTTTGTATGTTGAAGTTGTATTAAAGGCCTGCTCACTGAACTTTTGGCTGCTCTATCATTTACAGGCCTCATCACACCTCACACTGGTGGGAGTTCATCTCCCCCAAACCCAGGAGGAAACAGGTCCTGGCTGGAGGCAAGTTATTTATACACAGAGAACAAATTAGGAAGTTTATTTTATATAAATTATGTCTCTTAGCAGACAGCATTCAATTTATTGCACTATAGCACATCTGCGATACAGAGCTACAAGACATCGTCAGAGAGGTTTGTATTATTCAGTGTAGCACTTCTGACCGGGATCAAGAGGCACTCTGAGGGGGAGAAAGGGTGCAGGAAAGCAGCAAGCAGCCACCATTCTCTTCCAGTATTAATGTGGTTTGGTTTTTTTTTCCTTTTTACTAGCAAATAATGCCAAGACCAGCAGGCAGGAGCCAGGCAGGGCACGCTGCCTTCCTCCTCCGGACCCAGCTGCCACAGCTCTCCAGCTCCTGCCCAAATACGTGGAGTCTGGGGACCCTGCTGCAGAGTCCGGGTGAGGAGAGAGATGGGGGACTTTAAGGCAATTTAGCATGTCCCCTCCAGCCCAGCATAGGCTGTCACCTTTTTTTGGTTTATCAGCTTCGGTGGAGCGGCGATGAGCGGCGACATTAACGGCCAGATCTAGCGCTGCCCCTAAGCCCAAGTGACTCCTGCCTCCTCCCTAAGCTGGTCTAAAAATCAAAAGCAGCTCAAAAAAAAGCCTTCAAACCCACCTGGCTCTGACAGCCAGGCTCTTGGCCGCCCTCAGCTCCCCCACCCCAAATACCAGACCCTGCCCGGGAGCGAAACCTGTTGAGCCCGAATATGCCCAAACAGACAGCTCTTTGTGATTCTTTTTTTTTCCCTCCTATTTTTTGGTTTGGAAGCAGCACTGGTGATCACACAGGGATGGGCCCAAGGACTTCCCAGCCCTTGGCACTGCTCCTGACACCTTGTTCGAAGGCAGCATCACATTTAACCCCTGAAGACCCTCACTGCCCTTCATTTCTGACACCATCCCACTTCCCACACCGTGGTCCTGTTCAGTCCTGCATCCCCACACTCCACTTGCATCCCCCCTCTCTGCACTTTTCTCCGTCATTTCTCCCTTTCCACCTCATTTTTCCCCTCAGTGCTTCAGCGCTCTCCTCCATTCCCAACACAGACAGGTCTGATCCATCCTCACGCCATAAAATCACAGACCACATGCCAGGGGGGTCAGATGAGCCCAATAGCCACAGAGCTGCCAGGCTGGGGTTCAGTGCCCATCCAGGGGTGTTTTATGATCCGTGGTGGGAATGCTGGGCTGGCAGGGTGCACACAGCATCAGCAAAGCCCCCGAGCAGCACTTAGGACTCTTCAACTCTTGCTCAGCACTCTCCTGCCTCAGTTTCCTGCTGTTTCGGGGCTCAGGGAAGCTCTGCACCATTGGCAATGCGGGCAGGGGGTGCAGCAGGGACCCCAAACCCCAAACTGCATCCCAGCTCATTTATCTACATTTTAAAAGAAATTTAAAAGCCACCCGATGTTGCAAGCAGCTCAAACCCTGACGGAGGATCCACCCCGGGGCTCCGACTTGTGCAACACCGCGGGGTGAGTTCCAACCTCCCGCCACTGGCATCAGGCTCTGGTTAAAAAATTAAGGCTCAGCTTACTCAGCCTGGCCGGATATCGGGATGGCGAATCCGGCCGGGAAAACTTCGGCGGGCTGGGGGAGACATTTTGCAAGGGGAAGAGCCGGAGCAGGAATGGCATCTGGAAGCGATTGAAGGCAAGGAGCCTCTCCCTGGCGCAGCAGGGAATTCCAACGGCGTGAGCTCAGGTTAAAGCCTCCTTCACAAACCCGGGATTAAAGAGAAGAACCAAACTTCAGCACAGATATGTATTTTTAAACCTGCAAAAAACAAGGGAGACGGAGCCAGCTTCCTGCTTGGTCCTATCCGGACGTGGCTTTGTCATTTAGGATCGTTCTGACTTGCAATGAAAAGAAACCAAAACTCCAAAAAGGAGCAGAAATTTCTCCATGCGTTTGTGGTTCTAAATTCAGGTGTGGTGTCAGGAGTCCTCTTTCATCACTGTACCATCCATCCCTCGGGATTGCTGCATCCCAGCTCCGAGCATCCCTTGCCAGCACAGGCTGCATCCCACGGTGGTCCTTGAGTGGCAGCAAGCCCAGGAGCATCCCAGAATCCTGGGGATGGCATGGAAGAGCCAGTAGAGGATGCCAGCCTAGCTTAGACCGAGCCATCCTCTGCAAGGAGCTGACGCAGTGCAGAGTCCCCAGCCCCTTCCAGTCTTCCCTGAGTCGAGATGAAATATTGAAGCTAAAATCCTAATGCATCAGAGGCACAGGGAGCAGCAGCTGGTCAAACCCACCTTCACTGGACATCCCAGCGGAGCAGTTTACGGCAGGGCAGGATCCCCATGGGCTGGGCAGGATCCCCATGGGCTGGGCAGGATCCCCACGGGATGGGCAGGATCCCCATGGGCTGGGCAGACTCAGCCGCGCCCCATGTCCTCTTCCTGCAGTGGCTGGAATGGCTCCTTCTGCTGCACTTCCAGAGCTGTAGCTATTCCCTTCATGCAAACATCTCTCCTCCTGCCCCAGTCAGGCTGTGAAACCCTGACCTCTTTGCACCTGCTGCACAAAGGGATCAAAGTGATTGCCTACGGAGACGAATACTCTGACTTGCCCGAGTACTTCGAGCGGCTGACCAGCGAGATTGTCATGCGAGGCCGCACAGGTATGGAGTCAGGGGCTGGGGGACACTTGGCTGTCACCATGGAGAGCAGGCAGGGTCAGTAGCCCCTGTTCTTCATGCTATACAGATTCCTTAAGAGTTTTTTTTTTTTAAAAGCAAACGTGTCTCAAAGCGTAGCTGGATTTGAGGGTTACTTTCAGAAATCACTGTATGCTCTAACAGTTTAAGCAGCTGTGCTGCTTCCCACGCCTGCAAACCTTTTCATGTGCAGTTGCAGCTGTTTGTTCCCTTTCCAGCGAAGGGGCATTTTAGTCTCACTGACCTTCGTGCTGCTCAGACTGAGCCAATGCTTTTACACAAGAGGTATAACTCATAAATCATAAAAACAAGGGAAAGTGGGTTCACTGGCCGGAGCCTAGCTGGCCCCCATTCTGAGGGTTAGCCCGGCCAGGAAAGCCTGTGTGAAACCACCACGTGGGCAGCTGGCTCTCCACCTGACACTGGTCTCTGCTTTGCCCCAGGTATGCCCAACGAGGGGCAACAGCTGAATGCTCTGCCGCCGCCCACACCGAGGTAAAAGGTAAGGAGGCTCTCTAGAGCCGAGAGGCTTCACTCTGTGTAGTTCCCTGGAGTCCCAGGCAGGTTTTCAGCCTTTGCTTCCACACAGGATGCAGCCCGAGCCTCAGCCCTGCCCAGGCCCTGAGCCATGGCAGGGGCTTCTGGGACAGGCCCCAGCCAGGCCAGCAGCCCTCAGGAAGGCCAGAGCCCACCGCTGTCCAGCTGCTATCCAGCACCGAGCCAGGACCCTTCCAGCAGGGAGAAGGCTGGGACACAGCCTCCACAGATGAACACCTGGTCTAAAATAGTAATTGTGCTTTTACTGGGGCTGCATGTGCCTGCGGAGTGCGGTGTCCCCAAGGGAGCTGCAGCCTCCTCTAACTTCATACCTAGTGCTTTTATATTCTGTATTTCAATTAAAAAATGAAACTTGAGCTTTTTTTTTTTACTGGAAGCTCTAGTTTTCTAGTCCTGTCTTTTTACTGTACAGGATTTTGTATGTTGAAGTTGTATTAAAGGCCTGCTCACTGAACTTTTGGCTGCTCTATCATTTACAGGCCTCATCACACCTCACACTGGTGGGAGTTCATCTCCCCCAAACCCAGGAGGAAACAGGTCCTGGCTGGAGGCAAGTTATTTATACACAGAGAACAAATTAGGAAGTTTATTTTATATAAATTATGTCTCTTAGCAGACAGCATTCAATTTATTGCACTATAGCACATCTGCGATACAGAGCTACAAGACATCGTCAGAGAGGTTTGTATTATTCAGTGTAGCACTTCTGACCGGGATCAAGAGGCACTCTGAGGGGGAGAAAGGGTGCAGGAAAGCAGCAAGCAGCCACCATTCTCTTCCAGTATTAATGTGGTTTGGTTTTTTTTTCCTTTTTACTAGCAAATAATGCCAAGACCAGCAGGCAGGAGCCAGGCAGGGCACGCTGCCTTCCTCCTCCGGACCCAGCTGCCACAGCTCTCCAGCTCCTGCCCAAATACGTGGAGTCTGGGGACCCTGCTGCAGAGTCCGGGTGAGGAGAGAGATGGGGGACTTTAAGGCAATTTAGCATGTCCCCTCCAGCCCAGCATAGGCTGTCACCTTTTTTTGGTTTATCAGCTTCGGTGGAGCGGCGATGAGCGGCGACATTAACGGCCAGATCTAGCGCTGCCCCTAAGCCCAAGTGACTCCTGCCTCCTCCCTAAGCTGGTCTAAAAATCAAAAGCAGCTCAAAAAAAAGCCTTCAAACCCACCTGGCTCTGACAGCCAGGCTCTTGGCCGCCCTCAGCTCCCCCACCCCAAATACCAGACCCTGCCCGGGAGCGAAACCTGTTGAGCCCGAATATGCCCAAACAGACAGCTCTTTGTGATTCTTTTTTTTTCCCTCCTATTTTTTGGTTTGGAAGCAGCACTGGTGATCACACAGGGATGGGCCCAAGGACTTCCCAGCCCTTGGCACTGCTCCTGACACCTTGTTCGAAGGCAGCATCACATTTAACCCCTGAAGACCCTCACTGCCCTTCATTTCTGACACCATCCCACTTCCCACACCGTGGTCCTGTTCAGTCCTGCATCCCCACGCTCCACTTGCATCCCCCCTCTCTGCACTTTTCTCCGTCATTTCTCCCTTTCCACCTCATTTTTCCCCTCAGTGCTTCAGCGCTCTCCTCCATTCCCAACACAGACAGGTCTGATCCATCCTCACGCCATAAAATCACAGACCACATGCCAGGGGGGTCAGATGAGCCCAATAGCCACAGAGCTGCCAGGCTGGGGTTCAGTGCCCATCCAGGGGTGTTTTATGATCCGTGGTGGGAATGCTGGGCTGGCAGGGTGCACACAGCATCAGCAAAGCCCCCGAGCAGCACTTAGGACTCTTCAACTCTTGCTCAGCACTCTCCTGCCTCAGTTTCCTGCTGTTTCGGGGCTCAGGGAAGCTCTGCACCATTGGCAATGCGGGCAGGGGGTGCAGCAGGGACCCCAAACCCCAAACTGCATCCCAGCTCATTTATCTACATTTTAAAAGAAATTTAAAAGCCACCCGATGTTGCAAGCAGCTCAAACCCTGACGGAGGATCCACCCCGGGGCTCCGACTTGTGCAACACCGCGGGGTGAGTTCCAACCTCCCGCCACTGGCATCAGGCTCTGGTTAAAAAATTAAGGCTCAGCTTACTCAGCCTGGCCGGATATCGGGATGGCGAATCCGGCCGGGAAAACTTCGGCGGGCTGGGGGAGACATTTTGCAAGGGGAAGAGCCGGAGCAGGAATGGCATCTGGAAGCGATTGAAGGCAAGGAGCCTCTCCCTGGCGCAGCAGGGAATTCCAACGGCGTGAGCTCAGGTTAAAGCCTCCTTCACAAACCCGGGATTAAAGAGAAGAACCAAACTTCAGCACAGATATGTATTTTTAAACCTGCAAAAAACAAGGGAGACGGAGCCAGCTTCCTGCTTGGTCCTATCCGGACGTGGCTTTGTCATTTAGGATCGTTCTGACTTGCAATGAAAAGAAACCAAAACTCCAAAAAGGAGCAGAAATTTCTCCATGCGTTTGTGGTTCTAAATTCAGGTGTGGTGTCAGGAGTCCTCTTTCATCACTGTACCATCCATCCCTCGGGATTGCTGCATCCCAGCTCCGAGCATCCCTTGCCAGCACAGGCTGCATCCCACGGTGGTCCTTGAGTGGCAGCAAGCCCAGGAGCATCCCAGAATCCTGGGGATGGCATGGAAGAGCCAGTAGAGGATGCCAGCCTAGCTTAGACCGAGCCATCCTCTGCAAGGAGCTGACGCAGTGCAGAGTCCCCAGCCCCTTCCAGTCTTCCCTGAGTCGAGATGAAATATTGAAGCTAAAATCCTAATGCATCAGAGGCACAGGGAGCAGCAGCTGGTCAAACCCACCTTCACTGGACATCCCAGCGGAGCAGTTTACGGCAGGGCAGGATCCCCATGGGCTGGGCAGGATCCCCATGGGCTGGGCAGGATCCCCACGGGATGGGCAGGATCCCCATGGGCTGGGCAGACTCAGCCGCGCCCCATGTCCTCTTCCTGCAGTGGCTGGAATGGCTCCTTCTGCTGCACTTCCAGAGCTGTAGCTATTCCCTTCATGCAAACATCTCTCCTCCTGCCCCAGTCAGGCTGTGAAACCCTGACCTCTTTGCACCTGCTGCACAAAGGGATCAAAGTGATTGCCTACGGAGACGAATACTCCGACTTGCCCGAGTACTTCGAGCGGCTGACCAGCGAGATTGTCATGCGAGGCCGCACAGGTATGGAGTCAGGGGCTGGGGGACACTTGGCTGTCACCATGGAGAGCAGGCAGGGTCAGTAGCCCCTGTTCTTCATGCTATACAGATTCCTTAAGAGTTTTTTTTTTTTAAAAGCAAACGTGTCTCAAAGCGTAGCTGGATTTGAGGGTTACTTTCAGAAATCACTGTATGCTCTAACAGTTTAAACAGCTGTGCTGCTTCCCACGCCTGCAAACCTTTTCATGTGCAGTTGCAGCTGTTTGTTCCCTTTCCAGCGAAGGGGCATTTTAGTCTCACTGACCTTCGTGCTGCTCAGACTGAGCCAATGCTTTTACACAAGAGGTATAACTCATAAATCATAAAAACAAGGGAAAGTGGGTTCACTGGCCGGAGCCTAGCTGGCCCCCATTCTGAGGGTTAGCCCGGCCAGGAAAGCCTGTGTGAAACCACCACGTGGGCAGCTGGCTCTCCACCTGACACTGGTCTCTGCTTTGCCCCAGGTATGCCCAACGAGGGGCAACAGCTGAATGCTCTGCCGCCGCCCACACCGAGGTAAAAGGTAAGGAGGCTCTCTAGAGCCGAGAGGCTTCACTCTGTGTAGTTCCCTGGAGTCCCAGGCAGGTTTTCAGCCTTTGCTTCCACACAGGATGCAGCCCGAGCCTCAGCCCTGCCCAGGCCCTGAGCCATGGCAGGGGCTTCTGGGACAGGCCCCAGCCAGGCCAGCAGCCCTCAGGAAGGCCAGAGCCCACCGCTGTCCAGCTGCTATCCAGCACCGAGCCAGGACCCTTCCAGCAGGGAGAAGGCTGGGACACAGCCTCCACAGATGAACACCTGGTCTAACATAGTAATTGTGCTTTTACTGGGGCTGCATGTGCCTGCGGAGTGCGGTGTCCCCAAGGGAGCTGCAGCCTCCTCTAACTTCATACCTAGTGCTTTTATATTCTGTATTTCAATTAAAAAATGAAACTTGAGCTTTTTTTTTTTTACTGGAAGCTCTAGTTTTCTAGTCCTGTCTTTTTACTGTACAGGATTTTGTATGTTGAAGTTGTATTAAAGGCCTGCTCACTGAACTTTTGGCTGCTCTATCATTTACAGGCCTCATCACACCTCACACTGGTGGGAGTTCATCTCCCCCAAACCCAGGAGGAAACAGGTCCTGGCTGGAGGCAAGTTATTTATACACAGAGAACAAATTAGGAAGTTTATTTTATATAAATTATGTCTCTTAGCAGACAGCATTCAATTTATTGCACTATAGCACATCTGCGATACAGAGCTACAAGACATCGTCAGAGAGGTTTGTATTATTCAGTGTAGCACTTCTGACCGGGATCAAGAGGCACTCTGAGGGGGAGAAAGGGTGCAGGAAAGCAGCAAGCAGCCACCATTCTCTTCCAGTATTAATGTGGTTTGGTTTTTTTTTCCTTTTTACTAGCAAATAATGCCAAGACCAGCAGGCAGGAGCCAGGCAGGGCACGCTGCCTTCCTCCTCCGGACCCAGCTGCCACAGCTCTCCAGCTCCTGCCCAAATACGTGGAGTCTGGGGACCCTGCTGCAGAGTCCGGGTGAGGAGAGAGATGGGGGACTTTAAGGCAATTTAGCATGTCCCCTCCAGCCCAGCATAGGCTGTCACCTTTTTTTGGTTTATCAGCTTCGGTGGAGCGGCGATGAGCGGCGACATTAACGGCCAGATCTAGCGCTGCCCCTAAGCCCAAGTGACTCCTGCCTCCTCCCTAAGCTGGTCTAAAAATCAAAAGCAGCTCAAAAAAAAGTCTTCAAACCCACCTGGCTCTGACAGCCAGGCTCTTGGCCGCCCTCAGCTCCCCCACCCCAAATACCAGACCCCGCCCGGGAGCGAAACCTGTTGAGCCCGAATATGCCCAAACAGACAGCTCTTTGTGATTCTTTTTTTTTCCCTCCTATTTTTTGGTTTGGAAGCAGCACTGGTGATCACACAGGGATGGGCCCAAGGACTTCCCAGCCCTTGGCACTGCTCCTGACACCTTGTTCGAAGGCAGCATCACATTTAACCCCTGAAGACCCTCACTGCCCTTCATTTCTGACACCATCCCACTTCCCACACCGTGGTCCTGTTCAGTCCTGCATCCCCACGCTCCACTTGCATCCCCCCTCTCTGCACTTTTCTCCGTCATTTCTCCCTTTCCACCTCATTTTTCCCCTCAGTGCTTCAGCGCTCTCCTCCATTCCCAACACAGACAGGTCTGATCCATCCTCACGCCATAAAATCACAGACCACATGCCAGGGGGGTCAGATGAGCCCAATAGCCACAGAGCTGCCAGGCTGGGGTTCAGTGCCCATCCAGGGGTGTTTTATGATCCGTGGTGGGAATGCTGGGCTGGCAGGGTGCACACAGCATCAGCAAAGCCCCCGAGCAGCACTTAGGACTCTTCAACTCTTGCTCAGCACTCTCCTGCCTCAGTTTCCTGCTGTTTCGGGGCTCAGGGAAGCTCTGCACCATTGGCAATGCGGGCAGGGGGTGCAGCAGGGACCCCAAACCCCAAACTGCATCCCAGCTCATTTATCTACATTTTAAAAGAAATTTAAAAGCCACCCGATGTTGCAAGCAGCTCAAACCCTGACGGAGGATCCACCCCGGGGCTCCGACTTGTGCAACACCGCGGGGTGAGTTCCAACCTCCCGCCACTGGCATCAGGCTCTGGTTCAAAAATTAAGGCTCAGCTTACTCAGCCTTAAAAAACACCCAGGGGAAGAATTTTCCTTTGTTCTCCACTCTCCAGAACAACAAAACACCATTGGTTCACCCTGCAAAGACCTGCCATGAAAAGATCAATGGGGAAAGGTCTGGCTGGTCCTCTTCCTGCAGTCTCAGGGCAGGAATCCTCATCTCTCCCTGGAACAAGCCTGTCCCGTGGGACGAGAGGGCTCCAGGCGCACACAGTGGGTCGGGATGGGGCTTGTCCTGCACGAACATGCCCAGATCCTGCTCCCAGCAGCTCTGTCCGCACCAGCATTGGGTGGGGGATCGGCAGGGACCCCTCCTACCCCTCTGGGATCACTAGGATACCGGAGCACATCCATCAACCAGCCAGAGGATGCTCAGGGATGGGGACAAAAAGGCTCAGACCACTTAATAAACCCTCCTGAGCCCGTGGTTCCGCACGAGAGCCGTCCTGAGCTGCACACGGGGCACATCCTCCCCTCCCAGAGCCTCCGGGAGGATTTTCCCTTCCTTATCCCGGCTCCCGGGCATTCCTATGGCCCAGACCCATCGCAGCGAGCCCACCCTGTGCCATGGGGAGATGCCAGAGCCTCTCTTCCCCGGGCTCTCGGGGTGGGATCTCCCTCCACGGGAGTGGCCTCGGGCAGGAGCGATGCCAAAGGCCGTTTTTCCCGGCAAGACGAGGGGGTTTGTTTTGCCGGGAATGGGGAGACGGCAGATGGAAGGGCTCGGGGGGAGCGGGGGCTTTCCTCTCGCCGCTGCCCACACTCACACTCCAGGCACTGATTAATTGCGTTAAATAGAAAAATAATCATAACAATTATTTTTAAAAGCCACAAAACGTAGAAATAAAACCACTTTCTGCCTCTCCGATGTGCCGCGCTCGCCGGGGCAGCGATGCCAAAGGCGGGGGATGCAGGGGCGGGGGTCCGAGCTGGGGTTAACAGGGTGTGTACCCCCACATCCCCTCTTTGCCCCCCATGCCAGCCCTGCCCGGGAGCTGCCAGGCGAGCAATGCTCCTGCCCTGCCCCGCGCCCTCCCAGCGCGGGGACCCCCTCCAGCCCCCCAAAAACACTGGGGCTTCGCTTCCCACCCCTCTTTTTCCGCTCAGCACCTCCCGAGTCGCAAACCCGCTCTGGACACGCGGACCCGGGGGGACATAAGGGGACACGGAGGGACACAAGGGGACACGGGAGGATGCGGGGGGGCACAAGGGGACGCGGGGGGACCCCCGTGTGCAGACTCACCATGGGGCGGCGGGGGGGGTCGTGCGGCGGAGGCTGGGGGTGGTGCGGGATGCGGGGCCGGCCCGGGGGGCGGGCGGGGGGCGGACACGCTTGCGCACAGCGCGGATGGGCGGCGGAGGGAGCGACGAGGAGGAGGAAGGAGGGAGGGGAAGAGCATCCCGGGAGGAGAAGGCACTCGGTCCCTCATCCGCGGCACGGGAGAGGTGGGGGAGGACGAGGACCCTCGCCCCGCGCCCTGCGGACCCCCAAAAGTCGTGGCGCTGGGGGCAGACCTTCCCAAGGCAACCCCGCACCGCATAAATCTCCCCAAAACCCGCCCAAATCCGCTCATAGCAAATTTTGGGGGTGGGCAAAGCTCATCCCACTTGAGATTTACACTGAGCCCAGGAGTTCGCTCCGCTCCCCCACTGAACCCCCATGAGATGATCTGGAAGCCCCATGAGATTCTGCTCAAACCGTCATGAGATGGCACACCAAGGCTCTGGGGATGGCTTTGCTTCAAATCATCAACTAATATTTTTTTTTTCCTGAAAATAAATTAATCCTCACCACAGCAATGCCCCATGTCAGGCCACCTTGCTCTCCCACAGGATTCCATTTCCATCCCACCCCACAATCCACAAAATTAGCAGTCAACCTTTTGAATCTTTTTTTATTCCCCTCAAAACTTTTTTTATTTCTACAGTCTCAAACTCAATCCCTCCTGCCCAGGGTGAGTTTTGCCAATCCCTGAGATAAAATGTCCAACGCCAATATTAATCAACAAAATACCTGTGGAGCTGACACATCTGATTTTGCCAAGGGAACTACATCAATATTTGAAGAGAATCAACCCACCTGCACCTCCCCAGATGCTCCCAGGTTTCCTGCTGACCCATAGCACCAATTTCATCACTGACGCTTCACAGGAAGAGGGAAGTGGCAGGCGTAGGGATTTGCATCATGGTCAGGGAGCAAGTTCTGGGGCAGGGGGCACTTACTGCTGCCCTGCTCCAAGGAACCACAGCCCTGATCCCGTGGCCCCAGCGTGCTGATTTTTGGAGGTGCTGAGCGTGGAACATTCCCCAAAATCACTCCTGTCTGTACAGGAGTCAGGTGAGGCTTCACCACACCACCTGGGGAGAGTAACGGGGCTCACTTGGGGCTCCCAACCCCATCACGCTCACAGGGCAGAGCAGGCCTGTGCCCAGTTCAGTTACCCCAGCACCACACTGCCCCAAGACCAAAGCAACAGCCTGGAACGTCCCTATCCTCATCTCCTGCTCGGATGCACGTCTTCAGGAAACGGGAGCCGAGACAGCTGCATAGTTCCCACGCCATGGCCAGACCCTCTGGCCATAAAACCTTAGGAGTTATTACAAATTTTCCTATAATGGGTGTACTGTTTACAGTCCCAGGGTCGGCATACTGCATGCAATCCAGTGCCACTTGACCTACCAAGCACGAACAACCTATTGTTGCTGTTTTTGTAACCTATTGTTGCTTTTAACTTCAACCCAAAAGTACGAAATTACGCGAACAAGAAAGAGGGCTGCAGTAAGGTCCCCAGCCGCCCCCTTGCCCCCAGGTTAGCCTGATTTGAGCAGCGCCAGGCTGGAAAAAGCGAGCCAGAGCTAGGCTACGACGCTGTGACCGGAGGGGCGATCAGAGGGCTCACGGCACGTGGTGCCGGGAGGCGTGGCCTGCCCGGAGCGCGCCGCGGGGGCGGGGCCGAGCCCTCAGCGGGGAAAATGGCGGCGGGCGGGCCCCCCCACTCCCTCGTACCTCCGCGTGCAGGAACACGATTTTGTCCCGCGCCGACTCCCGCAGGACGCGCCGCACCCGCAGGTCCGACAGCGGGAAGGCGGCAGCGACCCCGCCCTCAGCGGCGGGCCCGCCATTTTTCTCCTCCTCCTCCCGCTTCCTCTTCGGCTGCGGGCCCTCCGCCATGGCTCGCGCGCGCGCGCCCCTGCACTGCGCGTGCGCGGCGCCTCGCGGACCGTCTTAGAGCCACGCCCCCCGGCGGCTCGGAGGTCGCGTGTCCCCGCGGCTCCTTCTCCCACACACCCCCGGAATAGTGACTGAGACAAAAATAAGGAAAACCACCACCATTTAAAACTTCTGCATTCTCTTTTCATAGTCGCAACGATCCCGTTTAAAGTCGCTGCCTGCCTCATCTTGTCCTGCCCACAGCCCAGCAGGCACCTTGTCAGCTTAGTGGGGGTCCCAGAGCCCACCAGGACCAGGAACTCCAGCACGGGAAGGAGTTCTGGTGACCCTGAGAGCCACTCGATGTCAGAGCTTAGTGTTTGTGTGATGGATGTCCCTGTCCCTGCCGAGGAGGTTTTGGCCACCGGGATGGAGGTCACACCACTGGGATGTGGTGCGTTCCGGTCCGCTGTCCCTCCATGTCCATGGAAGTGGGGAACTCGCCATCCTTGGCTCCCACATCTGGCCAGAGCAGCTCAGGTTGGACCCCAAGGTTCACTGGGACATGGCTACACCCAGATCCAAAGATGACAGCTCCATGATGCCCATGGGGATGCATCCGCCTGCTCGCAGCACTACTCCATCCTCTTTGTGGAGCTCCGGCACAGTTCCTGGAGGTCTGCAGAGACAGCAGATGAGCTCCATTAGCAACCAATTAATCTAAAAATCAACGGTTTAAATAAATTTATGGAATCTGGTCTCTTCCCATGGTCCTTATCCCAATAGAGAGACATTTCATCAGCATCCCACAGGATACTCACAGCGCATGACAGTGTCCCTGATCTGCCTGAAGCTTTTCTCCTTCAGCGCCATGTAGATGTAGTAGATGTTTCGCAGCTCCCTGGGATAATCCTTGCGATCCACGTCCTTCAGCACTGGGATAGTGCGTCCGTTAGCCATCGGAGCCTCAGCCAGGGCCTGGTGCATCTGGTATTTGCACCAGGGGTCCTGCAGGAAGCTGGGGGTGATGAGCATGACCCAGCAGTGGCTGTTCTGCACAGCGTCGCACAGCTCTGTCACCACTGCACCTCCCGCCACCGCATCCCGCAGCTGGAGGAAGCATCGGAAGCTCTCAGGTTGGCCCTCCAGGTAGGACACCAGCTCCTCCACCAGCTCCATGTCCCCCTCACTGTGGCAGATGCAGACGTCGTAGCTCTTGTCCCACCAGGGGCTGTCCACGGCACTGATGTCTGGTGCTGACACAGGTGACAGGGAGATGGAGCTGGTGGCCAAGCTCGTGCCAGGAGAAGAGCTGGAGCTCTTCGCAGAGGATGAGGAGGAAGGTGAGGATGAAGCAGAGTGGCTGGACTTGATGCTGCTTTCCACTGAGCTAGGCTTGGGCTTGTGCAGGAGCCGCCTAAACCAACCTGCAGAGTGAAGTCACAGTGAGGTTCCGGGGGCGCAGCGTCCCCTGGGCTTCCCAAGCACAGCTTCATTTGATCAGCAGGATGCCTGCAGATGGAAAGGGGTGGGTGCGATCTCACCTTGACCCCCCAAACCATCCTGGTCCCTAAAATCTGAGCTGCCGCAAACACCTGAATGCTGTGGCACCACGAGGAGCAGCTGATGGGCACCCTTGTGTTCCGTCAGGGAGGGGATGCTGTGAGGGAGGGGATAGGGCCAGAGGGTTTATTCCCAGACTCACCAGCCATAGCGGGCAGCACACTGCTCAGCTGCCAATTGCCAGCAGGACACCTCTCCTGAGAGCAGAAAAGAAGAATAAAAAAAAACTGTGAGCAAGCACCACTCCACAGCAGGTCTCAGCCCCAGGAGCTCAGGTCTGTTCCAGGGATCTGCAGCTCTGGGGTGCTCTCTTACAGCCCCAAAATCACCCACAGGAGGGTTTTTCCCAAAATTTGCTGGGAAGGAACATTTACCTGTTACTGGCTCTCTCCACTGGAGATACACACCTGCAGCGAGCAAGGCTGAGAGATAATGGGGAGGAGAGACCCTCATTCCCATCAGTGGGGAAAGGATCCTGTGGAAGGGAGAAGTGGGAATCAGCTGCGATCACCAGGGATGGATGCTGGTAAACCAAAGGCAGTGTGGGTGATGCCCAGAGCTGTGCATCCTTGTTGCTGCCTGCCCTGGTATTCCTGCAAGCTCACACCATCCCATGCCTGGGCATTGTGCTCCCAGCATGGTTTAGGGACTGCAGACACTCCTTGTGGACACCCAAGAGCAGCAATACGGGAAACAGCTACTGTTTTCCACTGCTGGCATCACCCCTTCCGAAATGAAACACCCCAAGTTACGCTGAAGCCTTTCCTCTACTCCAAAAAATGCCACCGGACTGCAGGAAATGCCCGCAAAACCCCGGCACGCCCACGGAAACCACAGTGCCCAAGTGTCAGCATTTAGTGACAGCAAAAAGCTCAAGCGTGACTGGAACAATGAGCACGGACAGTGAACGGTACGGGGGAAGTCTGGGGGATGCTTACCTGGAATGCAGGAGTCCAGCAATGGAACAGGGAAGGGGATGCATCAGCCCCTGGGTTTGGGAAAGAAAGATCTTCTGGGATTACCCAGGTGGGAAAAGACAGGTAGAATGCAGCATGTTCACTCTGGAGTCTAATGGGATCTGCAGTGAATGGCAAGGCTGATCCATCCTTACAGCTTCCACATCTGCAAGCAGTTCCCAGTGAAGCTGTCCTGGGGTGGAAATGAGATGGGGTACCCACTTGCTTCCCCAGGGCCAGAGTGGAGGAGCTCCCCGAAAACCCAGGTGCCCCCAGCTGCCAGCAGCTCCAGCCTCTGCCAGGGCATATGAAAGCACAGGCAGGGAAATGGGCCAGGACTGCAGGGACGGGAAGCCAAGCCCTCCCAAGGGCCTCCCTCCCACATCCGCCACATGCCATCACTGCCTGGGTGTCACAGTGCCCAGCCCTCACCAGCACCCAGATCTGTTTCCCTCCCCAGTTTCCTAGCTAAATACAGACAGGTCCATGTCTGCCACTCACACTTACTTTATGAGTTAAATTTACCAGACAAGTCATTTTTTCACCCCAAAAATGTTTCTCCTTTCCCAGGTCACGTTCCCCTGGTGCTGCTGGTGGTGGCTGATGACTGACACTGCCTTCATCTCCTCATCATCCTCGACTGCTCCAATGTCTGGCAGTTGCTCCTCAAGGCCCTGTGAGAGACAGGCTCCAGGTGAGTCCTGGTTCCATCCCCTAGGAATTTGGGGAGATCTCCAGAGCCCACATGGCCACCCAGCCCCTGCCACCACCCTGCCTGCCTTTCTCTTCACCAAGCACAGGACACCAGCTGGCCCCTTGCTGGCTAAATTCCAAAGGAAAAAGCCAAAGGCCGAGTGGTACTGAGCCGCACACAGACCCACAGGCTACCACAGCCCATTGTGACCCACTTTGCATTAGTCCCTGCCCTAGCACTGCTGCCACCACCCCAAAAATCAACTGCCCGCCCAGGGACAGGACCCGTAGGAGGGCGAGTCCCCTGCCTGTGTGAGTCACCCCACCTGGAAACCCCAGAGGGGGAACCTGAGCAAGGGTGAACCCACAAACTCGGGTCCCCAAGAGGCAGCAGCCCCTGGATCGACCTCCACCCTGCCTCAGCAATAATATAACCATTATTAAAGGAGTAATTAAGCAGGTACAGCTTAATTCACAGCGTGCCTTGCCCCACCAGCAGCTGCACCACGCTGGGATCCCTGCAGCGGGAGTCCTGCTCATCACCAGGAGCCTGTGGTTTACAGGATTGCCTGTGAAATTAAGAAACGGTGAGGACAGGGTGCTGCAAGGCAGGGTCAAACAAAGGTGTTCGGGAAAGAAAATAAGGCTAATTTTGTCCCTAAATACACGCACCATTAATATGTTTCATTTACAGTGCCACTACAAAACGATACACAGCTACCCAGAAAACACAGAATAAGTTTTCTCCTGGAAAGCTCTAAGTACACCCAAATTCCGCCACACAGATGCTTGAAGACATCATAGGGGCCGTCCAGGCACCGCTTGTACCTCACAGGGCTGGAGACGCAGTCGCACAGACACGAACCCAGGCAGCGGCAGCTAGCGGAAGAGCAGCCCCTGAGGGGTAGGGGAGCACGGGGACACGGCCAGGCCCAGAGAAGCGCAGGCAGCCGAACGCACCCAGCACTGCCACCCAGCCTGGCACTGCACTGCGCTGCCCATGCGCCCGAGCCCTTTAGAGCTCGCGTGGCCTCGCGACACCATCGCTGAGGTCCCACGTCTGGCCCCGCCTCTTCCGCTCCGAGCCCCAGCAGGGCGGGGCCGAGGGGGCGGGGCTGCCGTCACGCGGGGCGGGGCGTAGCCGGGCGCGAGGCGGCTGCGCGCGGCGCGGCGGCGTCTCCTCAACGGGGCCGCGCGCGCGGCGCCAGGTGCGTGCGCGGGGGAGGCGGGCGGGCAGGGCGCGGTTGCCATGGAGACAGCGGGGGGGAAGGCGTTGCCATGGCGACAGCGGCCGCCATAACGTAAGGGGGTCCCCTGGCCGTGAGGGGACGGAGCGTTCTGCGGGGAGCGGAGGAGACCGGCGGGGCCGGGGCTGAGGCGGGGGGGCCGGGAAACCTCTGACAGCGGCGGGCGGCCTGGCTGTGACTCCCCCCGCCGCGCTGTCGCCCTCTATAAAAGCTCGTTTTTATGGATGTGTCCCCCTGGGAAGGAGCCTCGGTGTCCTCTCTGCCTGCTGAATCCCCGTGTTGTTGCTTTTCCCGCAGGTTTAGCGAGGAGGGGGCACAACGGAGAGGACAGGTAAGGGCTCGGGCAACCCTGAAGGTGTGACCCCCATCCCTGGTTCTCTGTCCAGGGTCAATCCTGGAACGCCAGCGTGCTTCCGTGGGAGCCTGTGGGACACAGAGCTCAGCCAGGCTTTGCTGTGTCACTCCCTCTCCTTGCTCGTGGAGCCACTGGGAAGCACGTGGAGAATCACAGCGTTGAATAAAAACCTCTGGTGTGTTTTAACTCACATCAAAGGAGGTTGAATCTTGTGTTTTTGTGCTGTGGACAGAGGCAGGGCTTGTCCTCAGTCCCATTGTCCGTGTAGCCTGTGCGTTTCTAGGATGGCTTTGATCCAGCTCCAATTGCTGCTCCCACGTGGAGGGACAGGCTTGGGAATTGGCCAGGGACAACTCAGCTTGTAGCTGAACCATAGTGGCTTTTAAACTGTCTTGTCCCAACATCTTAAAGCCGCTGGATTGAAAAAGAAGCTAGGAATTACACCCATGCTGGTGGCAGTTCTCAGCACTCAAAGAAGCTAAAAATAATGGATGAGTAGTAGGTTTGTACTTGTTTCTTTGTGGAATTTGTGGGGGCTGTTCTGGAGGAGCCCATCTCCCAGCATGGAGCTGGATGACTTGGCTTTGATTTTAAACATCCAGGTGTAGCTTTGGTTGTGTGTTGGGTGCTGAGCATGGAGATGGTGTCAGCAGCGACTTCTCCATGAGATGGTGGAGAATATGTTCCATTAATTTCCCATTTTGGTTCTGCAGGTTGGGCTCTGGTGTTGACTGTGTGGTCTGGTCATGTTTTGCAGAGCTACTGCGAGGTTTCTGTAAATACACATGCTGTGTGAACCTCGGCCTTCGTTTGACACACTTGGTGTTCAGGTGTTTGCTTTTACCTGGGATACACCTTCATATTTCCAACATTTCTGCAGCTGGTGTGTCTCTGTCACACGGGGACTTGCTGTGGTTGGGTTTATCCAGTGTTGGTGACTTAGGCACCGTTTAAAGCTGAAGTGTGAAAAGCTTTAGGATAAATTAAGGGATTTCTGTGGTGTGGAGGGAGGAGAATGCAGCAAACCCACACAGGGACTCTCTTAGTATCGTTTATAAAGGTAATGGGGACAAGGCTGGAACAAGGGAACAGGGCAGCCGAGCCAGGAATCCATGGAGTGTTGTGTTTACAGTCTTCAACTCCCTGTAGTCTAAATAGCTGGAAGCTTCCCAATGTCTGGAGAAGGCTGGAGAGACACTTCTTACCTTGTAAGTGCCTATGGCTCCCTCTCCCCCATGGCACCTGTGTTCCCAGGGGGAGCCTGCAGTACCTGGTGTGTTTCTTCCCCATGGCAATGTCATGCTCTGAGGTAATTCCATTTCATTTTGGCTACCTCAGCTGTGCCAGCGCAATCCATCCCCCTGGGGAACAGAGCTTCTCCCCAGGACTAAAAACTGGAGGTTTCTATTTCTTGGCTGAATCCCCATGAATTCTTTTTAAGACCAATAAAAACTTTTTTTTTTAAACTAGGCTGTATTTATAATGGGGTTTTTGTTCCTTTATGCCTCTCTGCACTACATAATAGGCATGAAGGTTGAAGGTCATTGTATCAGACAACCTCACTAGGTGATTATAATTCTAAAAGGTGTTTTTTCCTAAGTTTAAAATTACTTTTGAAATGTCCTTAGTGCTTTAGAGGCACTTAAAATTGATTTGATGGCTCCATTCCTGCTGTTAATAGCATGGGAATGCACAGGGTGAGTGAGATGGGAGCGATGCTGAGGCAGGTGGAAGCAAACAGGGGAAGGCCTAGGTGGGAGTTTACAAACAGCCTCAGTATTTGAGGCTCAGCTCCCGAATATAATATAAACTTAAATTATAGCCAGTTTAGAAAGTGAGGATTTACCTTTGGCTATAGCTGTGCTGCTGTGGAGGGGCCAAGGGCAGACCCGGCACCAGCAGGAGCTCAGACTTCCCTCTGAAACATTCCAGTTATCCATTGTTAGTCCCTGGCTGGTCTGAAGTGTCTTTGCACCATTAAATAAAATCTGACTGACTTTGTGGAAGCAGCCTGTCCTTCCAGAAAAATCAGCTTATCCAAAAGGAGAGATATTTTTCCTTTCTCCTGGAAAGGAAAAATAAGGGCTTTTCTCCCCTTTATCCTGACTGTGCTTGGCTGCATTCACTCAGCAGGGCTTTGATGGTACCGCCCGTCTGATCCTGTGTCCAGCACATCCTCCTATCTTCCTGAGAGTCATCACTTTGATGTTTTTTTTTGAGGTTTAACCCCCCCAAAATAGTTCACCATGAGGCCTGAGCGGTTGCAGGCCTTCAGGAGTGATGAAGCTGCAGAGGTTCATTGTCAGAACAGTGCTGAAGTGCTCCTGTGCTCAGTGTGGGGTGGAAAAACACAGGGTACAATGTTCATGAGGGTGTGTGATGGAGGAGCCCTGCCTGGCATGCACAGAGGGAGAAAACCGGAAGTGCTAAAGGCTATTGACACTTGTATCCAAAATCTGGTCCCTACAGTAAGGCCCAGTAAGATAAAGAAGTGATTATTTGAAGTGATGAGCAGCATGTATTAAGTGATCTTTCAGGAGGCAGGTGGTGAAAACCAGCTCTCTGAGGTGTTTTACTGTTGTTACAATGATTTATTACTGAGCAGCCTGGTGTGGTGGAAAGTGCCCCTGCCCATGGCAGGGGGGTGGACCGACACGAACTTTAAGGTCCTGTCCAGCCCAAACCATTCCATGATTCCATTGTATAAGGTTTTCTGAAGGGGTCAGAAGGAAAAGGCTGCATACACGGTGTATCTGAGCATCTGCCAGTGTTGCTTTGCCCTGTTCTCATCATCCAGTATTGAAAGTTGCTGGTTTCCTAGAATATTGGCTGTTTTCTCATGTGATCCATACACACACTTGCAGCACAGCTGAGGTGTCCTACCTAGAAAGACCTGCCCCGTGTCACTTGCTTTGCTGCCAGGGAGCAATTGCAGCATCTCATCTTTAGGACAAGCCCACAGATCTCCCTGAGATGGCAAAACCTGCAAAAACTCTGATTTTGGGTCAGCAGCTCTTCCCCAGCATTTCCTCTGGCCAAAAGCCCCGTGTCTAACAGAGTTTTTGCTGGACTCTTCATCACAACTGGCAAGAGAAAAGCAGAGGAGGGTGAACAGTTCTGTTCGTTTTCATTCCCTTTTCATAGACTTATTTGGGAGAAGCGGAGTGGGAGAGGACTGCGTGCTGGCAGGCCTTTTGTGTTTTATGTCACAGGCTGCTGAAAGAGTTCTCAGACTGCACTTCCTTTCCGTGGGCTTTAAGGTCATTTCCCAGTGCTTGCAGATGCATGGCGGGCTGGGAAACCCTTCTCTCATCACCAGGGAATGAAACGCTCTCCGTGGCTTTTTGGAGCCAACAAATATAGTTTTGTCTTCTCTTCCCTCCCACTGTTTCCCAAGCAGCAAGTTTGCCGACAGGCCTCGTCAGGAAGGAGGGAGTGCTCCTCCAGGATCCAGACTGTCTGGGAAAATGAACAGCTGCTGGCAAACTGTGTTTTGCTGGGGCAATCACAGCTGTACAAAACAGCCCAGGATTGTATGGTAAAGGAGGTTAAGGAAATGGATGAGACTGAGGGGCAAAGTTCAGAGACAAAAACATGCAATTCTCAGCCCAGAGATGATAACAAACCTGGGATTTATCCACCTGTGCAAAGGTGGTTCTGCAAAACCCTGTTGTCCAGGTGGTGTTGTCCATGTGCACTGACTTTGCTTGTGGTCATTTGTCTACCATAGAAACTGGATGGCTTCTACAGTGAGCCCTGTTGCATTCGACACGCAGCGCGGTGGCCTGAGTCAAGAACAGCACGGCAACCAGTCTCCCCTGGCCGCTCGGGCCATAGCTCACAGACACCAATGTGGTGGACGGCAAATGGCGTTTATTGGTGATTAGCACCGTGTAATATACCTTTGGTTTACAACGTCACGTCCGCCTGCTTACATCATAAAACTAATTGCTATTGGCTACCTGGGGAGGGGGTCTTATCTTTCCGTACAGCGCGGTTTCTTCCGATCGCCAGGCCCTACCTGCCCACATTTCCCCCCTCCCTATGCTAATCTAAGAGAGCTAACAAACGTATAAAAGGCATTAACAAGGTAAAGTGTAAGGCACCTTGAACTAATAAACGTATAAAAGGTATTGACGAGGTAAAGTATAAGGCACTTTAAACTAGTGGTGACTAGGGGGCGTAAGGGGACAGGATATAAATTGGGGTAACTAGGGAGAACTAGGGATAATACTGCATAAGGAATTAGGGATAACTGGGGATAACACTACAGAAGTACATTCTTAACACAGTTGTTTGTTTTCTACTAACAGAATGTTGACCTTGCTTAGTCGGTTCTGGACAAATGACACGAGCTTGCTCAGTATGCAGGGCCCGAAGGCCAATGCCAGTATGATCATTGCGATCAGACCCAGCAAAGTAGATATCAGGGTGGTTAGCCATGGCGAATGGTTGAACCAGGATTTGAACCAACTCTGCTGTGCTTCTCGCTCTCTTCTTCTCTTCTTTCTTTTTTCTTTTTCTTTTTCTGCTTTGCTCTTTTCAGCAGCAGCTTGCAGGGAAGGAGAAGATGCTAAAGGCTGAGCAGCATCAGATGATATCTGAGTAGGAGGTACTGTAGCTGCTGGTAAAGGATTAGAGATCATTGGGTTAAAGATATTTAGGTTATTATTCAGTGTTGTGACAGTAGCAGTGTTTTTAATCCGTGAGAGGGATTGGACTCTCTAACGGCCTCTCCTTATTCTGGGTTTTAATTCTGTTTGCTCTCATCTCTTTCCACTCTGAGTCTGAATCAGTGGAAAGCCACTCGCTCTAGCTTGTGTCTGACTCAGAGCTGGAAGTTGACTGACTGGCTATTTCCGGGTTTCAGAACTTTTTGGTCGGGCTCCGGCCTCGCCCACCTCCCTTGCGGGCGGGCCGTTCCCTCCCTCTTGCCTCGCCCTGCCTTCTGCTCGGCAGGGGGTTGAGCTTATAGGGGGAGTGTTTAAATTAGGCGCTCTGGCTACCTCTCTGCCCCTCGCTCGCGCTCCCCTCCCCCTTTTGGTTGCTCTCGCAGTTTCTCTCCTTATCACATTCCTTATCACTTTCCTCTCCCACTCGTTTACTTGCGCATGTTGGATTTGGCACTATCTCTCTGTTCCCGCCGGGCACATCTCCGTCCCGGTCCCGCCCACCTTCTTTGTTCCCGGCACCATGCTGGGGTGCATAGGGAGGTGGCCTGGGCCAGCTCTCTTCGGGCCCCCCTCCCTCCGCGGCGATCTTAGCTTCTCGGGCTAATTCGTTCGAAAAAGCCTCTGCCTGCCTTGGCTCCCCCGCAAAGGAGCCTGGATTCGGGGATTGCGGGGGTGCAGCACCCCCCCCCGCGAGTCCCCAGGCTTAGCCGAATCGCCATCGTCTGGGGGGTGCAGAGTCTGGGTAGCCGCCCCAACCCCCAGCTTTGGGACGGCCATCAAACAGTTTTTTGCTGCCTTCCAGGTCTCCTGCTCTTGGATAGCTTTTTGCAGGGCCTGCACAACTCTACCCCACGATTTAAGATGTTTTCCGCTACCTGAGGACATCGTCTCCTCAGCAAAAGCCTTAGTACATTATCCCACACCTCAGGGTGGAGTATATCTGCCGGTTGGTCTATGACCCCGATCTGCATAAGTCTCGCAACAGCGAGCGTAAAATCTTTGGGTTTGCAATCTACCCGCCACTGTCTCTGAATTTCATATACGACCTTCACAAGAGCCTCCATCCTCCTTGTGGGTCCCGGAGCGTCCTCCGTCACCGGAGACAGTCCAGCTGCTCTGGCCGCTGTTCACCTGGTCTCAGGCGATCTCCCGAGGTCCCCAGTTGTCCCGAGGTTTCGGCACCACTTTGTTGCAGTCGACACGCAGCGCGGTGGCCTGAGTCAAGAACAGTACGGCAACCAGTCTCCCCTGGCCGCTCAGGCCATAGCTCGCAGACACCAATGTGGTGGACGGCAAATGGCGTTTATTGGTGATTAGCACCGTGTAATATACCTTTGGTTTACAACGTCACGTCCGCCTGCTTACATCATAAAACTAATTGCTATTGGCTACCTGGGGAGGGGGTCTTATCTTTCCGTACAGCGCGGTTTCTTCCGATCGCCAGGCCCTACCTGCCCACAGTTTCCTCTCCCCTTCTCACTAAATATCACGTGTTTGCTGATAAAGCCATTCCTTCCAAACGAGCTGCTTCCCTGGGCTGCTGCTCCAATCTTCTGGGAAGCTGCAGCAGTCCCTGCTGCAGAAAGCAGCTGGAAACCAGGCAAGGCAAGGCGAGGAGCAGCACATCTGCTTAATAAATGATAAAGGTCACATTTAAAAGCACTGTGCAGGTGTAAAGCCAGGAAAATAGGGAAGAGGGGAGGAGGAGTAAGGAGAATACAGCCCTGCAGCCCTTTCATGTGACTCTGTATCATCTGGGATCTTCGAAAAGATTGGCCTAGAGCATCCTACTGACATTGCAGCCATCACAGGGAAGGGAGTGCTGGTACAGCTGAGGGGGCTCCTCAGCAAACTGGGGCTGGGCTCCCTGCAGGGCAAAGCTAGGAGGAAGTCTTCCCTTGTTTTTCTCTCTGCTGGGATAAATGGAGCTGTTGTCTCCAGGCCCCTGTTCTGCACATAGTTTAAAGTAGGTCGTATTTCCGACCTGCATGGGATGCAACCTGCATTTTGTCTGGGGACATAGAGCCTGTGTGTGTCTCATTCTCTTGTGCTCACCACACCTTTCCCATGCCCTCCAGCCTTCCCGGTAACTTTTATTAATAGACTTCCCTTATTCCAGATTTTCAATCGATTAGCTTTGCTTCAGAAACACCCCAGGGCATCATTGACTTCCTCAGTAACCATCCTGGTAACAGATTCAATTCCCAAAAATGTTGTAATTACATGCCTTGTATTGGGAGCTGTGCTACTGATCTGTGCAGCTGCCTGCTGTCTTTTAGGGATACCAAGCTGCTCCGCTCATCCTCCGTTTATCAGAGAGCCCCAATGGATATGCTGATTCAAAATTTAGGCATGGGGTAGCTCCCTCTCCCTCAATCTGGGTGTCCCACTGCGGAGGGTGGATTTCCCCCCTCCGCAGCAAGAAGCGGTTCCGCCCCTATGTTGCTCCCGCCTCCCAGCCTGGCTCCACCTGCCGTGGGAGGACCTCGGGGGAGAAGTCTCTGGGCCCGCCCCTGAACTGAGGGACAAGGCGTGCCCAGGGCCCAGGAACCGCCCAGCTCTCCAGATTATTCCTGACAGTTATTTGTATTATTGGTTTATTTGAACTGTACCCCGCCTTCCTTTGTTACCATTGGTTCTTGTATGCTGTAACCGCCCTTCCCCTCGTCCCTTATTGGTTGTCCTGTCCTATACTTAACCGGGTGCCTCCAGGCACTCGGCGGCCACTAGCCATTAGCCATGCGGCCATACCATCGCCGAGGCAGTGGCCCCCCTTCCCCTGCTCTCCCTTCCCGACCACCCAAGCCCTGCTACCCTCAATAAAGGAGAGCTCGGGAAGGAGTCATCCTCCCACCAGCCTATCGCCGCACCGTCTCCTTCTTTTATTTCGCCTACGACTCCCAGCTTCCTTTACCGCGCCCGGCATAGGGATCGAGCAGCCAGCGCACGGCTCTCGACCCTGCCAACGACAGCGAGCGAGAGGCTCGACAACATCCCACCACCCCTGACACCCTTCCACTCATGGTGGTACCAGCTGTGCTCCTTTCTCCTCTTGCAGGAAGCTGTTGCCAAGCCTCAAAACCAAGAAGCCTCAGGAGCTTGTTTTGGTGATTGGGACAGGAATTAGTGCCGCAGTTGCTCCCCAGGTCCCAGTGCTGAAGTCTTGGAAGGGGCTGATTCAGGCCCTCCTGGATGCTGCTATTGACTTTGATCTCCTGGAAGATGAAGAGAGCAAACGGTTCCAGAAGTGTCTTCATGAAGACAAGAACTTGGTTCATGTTGCCCACGACCTTATCCAGAAGCTGTCTCCGGTCAGTGCGCTTGTACCTGCCCTGAGCGTAGGATTTGGCTTCTGGAAATAACCGGATTTGGTTTTCCAGCAATGGTGCCCCCATCCCAACAATTCTTCTATGTGCAAGGAACCAAAAGTGCAGTTGCTGTGCCAGGTTTCTGCTGTGGACACAGGTTTTGGGTATTTTGCCTGGACCAAGATGATTAGAGGGATGGAGCACCTTCCTGTGAGGAAAGGCTGAGAGAATTGGGATTGTTCAGCCTGGAGAAGAAGGCTTCAGGGGTGACCTAATTGTGGCTTTCCAATACCTGAAGGGAGCTGACAAGAAAGCTGGAGAGAGACTGTAGACAAGGGCCGGGGGTGACAGAACAAGGGGAGAGAGCAGGGTTAGATGGGGTACTGGGGAGGAAATCTTCCCTGTGAGGGTACTGAGGCCCTGGCACAAGAGCAACTGTGGCTGCCCCTGGATCCCTGGAAGTGTTCAAGGCCAGGTTGGACAGGGCTTGGAACAGCCTGGGATAGTGGAAGGTGTCCCTGCCCATGGCAGGGGGTGGGATGGGATGGGCCCTTCCCAACCCAAACCATTCTACGATTCTGTGTTCCTATGACTATGCTGAGGGAGAGCACCCACCTTGGTGCAGCCAGAGCTCTTGTGTTTGCCGTGCAGGGACCCAGAGCTTTGCAGGGTCTTGGTGAAACGTGGGTAGTTTCTCATGGAGTCATTTGGCATGAGGTGTTAAGGGGCCGGGCTCTGACCTCAATCTGTCTCCCCTTCTCAGCGCACAAGCAACGTTCGCTCAACCTTTTTCAAGGACTGTTTATACAAGGTGTTTGATGACCTGGAATCCAAAATGGAAGATTCTGGGAAGCAGCTGCTTCAGTCTGTGCTTCACTTGATGGAAAATGGGGCCCTTGTTTTAACCACAAACTTCGGTAACCTGCTGGAGCTGTATGCAGCACACCAGGGGAAGCACCTCGAGTCTCTTGACCTGACTGATGAAAAGAAGGTAAAGGATGATTATTTCTTTTGTCAGGAACTGTGGTGCTGCAGGGTGTGCCCTCATGCTGCCTGAGGGCATTGTACTGATCGTAGTGGTTTAACTGGTGGCAGACAAGCTCCAGGCAGAGCCTCTGCCTGCTCAGGGCAGCAAGCAGAAGAATGAGGAGGAGAGCTCCTTTCTGGAACGCTGTGCTTGCTGGCTGCCATCCAGTGCTCAGGAGGAGGCCTTAAGCCTGGTATTCCTTTGATCTCTGTCCTTGAAACTTCTGGCTTGGCCTTGCTTCCACATAAGGCTCGGGTTGATGTTTCTAACCAATGTGGGAAACTCCATGTGAGATGCAAAGCTGAACTTTCTATTTTTATAACGTGCTGCAAAGTGCTTTCTGTGATGGGCATTTAGGGCTGCAGCCTTTGAGGCTCTCTTCTCGTGCCCCATGTCCTCTTCCTGCAGTGGCTGGAATGGCTCCTTCTGCTGCACTTCCAGAGCTGTAGCTATTCTCTTCATGCAAACATCTCTCCTCCTGCCCCAGTCAGGCTGTGAAACCCTGACCTCTTTGCACCTGCTGCACAAAGGGATCAAAGTGATTGCCTACGGAGACGAATACTCCGACTTGCCCGAGTACTTCGAGCGGCTGACCAGCGAGATTGTCATGCGAGGCCGCACAGGTATGGAGTCAGGGGCTGGGGGACACTTGGCTGTCACCATGGAGAGCAGGCAGGGTCAGTAGCCCCTGTTCTTCATGCTATACAGATTCCTTAAGAGTTTTTTTTTTTTTAAAGCAAACGTGTCTCAAAGCGTAGCTGGATTTGAGGGTTACTTTCAGAAATCACTGTATGCTCTAACAGTTTAAGCAGCTGTGCTGCTTCCCACGCCTGCAAACCTTTTCATGTGCAGTTGCAGCTGTTTGTTCCCTTTCCAGCGAAGGGGCATTTTAGTCTCACTGACCTTCGTGCTGCTCAGACTGAGCCAATGCTTTTACACAAGAGGTATAACTCATAAATCATAAAAACAAGGGAAAGTGGGTTCACTGGCCGGAGCCTAGCTGGCCCCCATTCTGAGGGTTAGCCCGGCCAGGAAAGCCTGTGTGAAACCACCACGTGGGCAGCTGGCTCTCCACCTGACACTGGTCTCTGCTTTGCCCCAGGTATGCCCAACGAGGGGCAACAGCTGAATGCTCTGCCGCCGCCCACACCGAGGTAAAAGGTAAGGAGGCTCTCTAGAGCCGAGAGGCTTCACTCTGTGTAGTTCCCTGGAGTCCCAGGCAGGTTTTCAGCCTTTGCTTCCACACAGGATGCAGCCCGAGCCTCAGCCCTGCCCAGGCCCTGAGCCATGGCAGGGGCTTCTGGGACAGGCCCCAGCCAGGCCAGCAGCCCTCAGGAAGGCCAGAGCCCACCGCTGTCCAGCTGCTATCCAGCACCGAGCCAGGACCCTTCCAGCAGGGAGAAGGCTGGGACACAGCCTCCACAGATGAACACCTGGTCTAACATAGTAATTGTGCTTTTACTGGGGCTGCATGTGCCTGCGGAGTGCGGTGTCCCCAAGGGAGCTGCAGCCTCCTCTAACTTCATACCTAGTGCTTTTATATTCTGTATTTCAATTAAAAAATGAAACTTGAGCTTTTTTTTTTTACTGGAAGCTCTAGTTTTCTAGTCCTGTCTTTTTACTGTACAGGATTTTGTATGTTGAAGTTGTATTAAAGGCCTGCTCACTGAACTTTTGGCTGCTCTATCATTTACAGGCCTCATCACACCTCACACTGGTGGGAGTTCATCTCCCCCAAACCCAGGAGGAAACAGGTGCTGGCTGGAGGCAAGTTATTTATACACAGAGAACAAATTAGGAAGTTTATTTTATATAAATTATGTCTCTTAGCAGACAGCATTCAATTTATTGCACTATAGCACATCTGCGATACAGAGCTACAAGACATCGTCAGAGAGGTTTGTATTATTCAGTGTAGCACTTCTGACCGGGATCAAGAGGCACTCTGAGGGGGAGAAAGGGTGCAGGAAAGCAGCAAGCAGCCACCATTCTCTTCCAGTATTAATGTGGTTTGGTTTTTTTTTCCTTTTTACTAGCAAATAATGCCAAGACCAGCAGGCAGGAGCCAGGCAGGGCACGCTGCCTTCCTCCTCCGGACCCAGCTGCCACAGCTCTCCAGCTCCTGCCCAAATACGTGGAGTCTGGGGACCCTGCTGCAGAGTCCGGGTGAGGAGAGAGATGGGGGACTTTAAGGCAATTTAGCATGTCCCCTCCAGCCCAGCATAGGCTGTCACCTTTTTTTGGTTTATCAGCTTCGGTGGAGCGGCGATGAGCGGCGACATTAACGGCCAGATCTAGCGCTGCCCCTAAGCCCAAGTGACTCCTGCCTCCTCCCTAAGCTGGTCTAAAAATCAAAAGCAGCTCAAAAAAAAGCCTTCAAACCCACCTGGCTCTGACAGCCAGGCTCTTGGCCGCCCTCAGCTCCCCCACCCCAAATACCAGACCCCGCCCGGGAGCGAAACCTGTTGAGCCCGAATATGCCCAAACAGACAGCTCTTTGTGATTCTTTTTTTTTCCCTCCTATTTTTTGGTTTGGAAGCAGCACTGGTGATCACACAGGGATGGGCCCAAGGACTTCCCAGCCCTTGGCACTGCTCCTGACACCTTGTTCGAAGGCAGCATCACATTTAACCCCTGAAGACCCTCACTGCCCTTCATTTCTGACACCATCCCACTTCCCACACCGTGGTCCTGTTCAGTCCTGCATCCCCACGCTCCACTTGCATCCCCCCTCTCTGCACTTTTCTCCGTCATTTCTCCCTTTCCACCTCATTTTTCCCCTCAGTGCTTCAGCGCTCTCCTCCATTCCCAACACAGACAGGTCTGATCCATCCTCACGCCATAAAATCACAGACCACATGCCAGGGGGGTCAGATGAGCCCAATAGCCACAGAGCTGCCAGGCTGGGGTTCAGTGCCCATCCAGGGGTGTTTTATGATCCGTGGTGGGAATGCTGGGCTGGCAGGGTGCACACAGCATCAGCAAAGCCCCCGAGCAGCACTTAGGACTCTTCAACTCTTGCTCAGCACTCTCCTGCCTCAGTTTCCTGCTGTTTCGGGGCTCAGGGAAGCTCTGCACCATTGGCAATGCGGGCAGGGGGTGCAGCAGGGACCCCAAACCCCAAACTGCATCCCAGCTCATTTATCTACATTTTAAAAGAAATTTAAAAGCCACCCGATGTTGCAAGCAGCTCAAACCCTGACGGAGGATCCACCCCGGGGCTCCGACTTGTGCAACACCGCGGGGTGAGTTCCAACCTCCCGCCACTGGCATCAGGCTCTGGTTAAAAAATTAAGGCTCAGCTTACTCAGCCTGGCCGGATATCGGGATGGCGAATCCGGCCGGGAAAACTTCGGCGGGCTGGGGGAGACATTTTGCAAGGGGAAGAGCCGGAGCAGGAATGGCATCTGGAAGCGATTGAAGGCAAGGAGCCTCTCCCTGGCGCAGCAGGGAATTCCAACGGCGTGAGCTCAGGTTAAAGCCTCCTTCACAAACCCGGGATTAAAGAGAAGAACCAAACTTCAGCACAGATATGTATTTTTAAACCTGCAAAAAACAAGGGAGACGGAGCCAGCTTCCTGCTTGGTCCTATCCGGACGTGGCTTTGTCATTTAGGATCGTTCTGACTTGCAATGAAAAGAAACCAAAACTCCAAAAAGGAGCAGAAATTTCTCCATGCGTTTGTGGTTCTAAATTCAGGTGTGGTGTCAGGAGTCCTCTTTCATCACTGTACCATCCATCCCTCGGGATTGCTGCATCCCAGCTCCGAGCATCCCTTGCCAGCACAGGCTGCATCCCACGGTGGTCCTTGAGTGGCAGCAAGCCCAGGAGCATCCCAGAATCCTGGGGATGGCATGGAAGAGCCAGTGGAGGATGCCAGCCTAGCTTAGACCGAGCCATCCTCTGCAAGGAGCTGACGCAGTGCAGAGTCCCCAGCCCCTTCCAGTCTTCCCTGAGTCGAGATGAAATATTGAAGCTAAAATCCTAATGCATCAGAGGCACAGGGAGCAGCAGCTGGTCAAACCCACCTTCACTGGACATCCCAGCGGAGCAGTTTACGGCAGGGCAGGATCCCCATGGGCTGGGCAGGATCCCCATGGGCTGGGCAGGATCCCCACGGGATGGGCAGGATCCCCATGGGCTGGGCAGACTCAGCCGCGCCCCATGTCCTCTTCCTGCAGTGGCTGGAATGGCTCCTTCTGCTGCACTTCCAGAGCTGTAGCTATTCCCTTCATGCAAACATCTCTCCTCCTGCCCCAGTCAGGCTGTGAAACCCTGACCTCTTTGCACCTGCTGCACAAAGGGATCAAAGTGATTGCCTACGGAGACGAATACTCCGACTTGCCCGAGTACTTCGAGCGGCTGACCAGCGAGATTGTCATGCGAGGCCGCACAGGTATGGAGTCAGGGGCTGGGGGACACTTGGCTGTCACCATGGAGAGCAGGCAGGGTCAGTAGCCCCTGTTCTTCATGCTATACAGATTCCTTAAGAGTTTTTTTTTTTTAAAAGCAAACGTGTCTCAAAGCGTAGCTGGATTTGAGGGTTACTTTCAGAAATCACTGTATGCTCTAACAGTTTAAGCAGCTGTGCTGCTTCCCACGCCTGCAAACCTTTTCATGTGCAGTTGCAGCTGTTTGTTCCCTTTCCAGCGAAGGGGCATTTTAGTCTCACTGACCTTCGTGCTGCTCAGACTGAGCCAATGCTTTTACACAAGAGGTATAACTCATAAATCATAAAAACAAGGGAAAGTGGGTTCACTGGCCGGAGCCTAGCTGGCCCCCATTCTGAGGGTTAGCCCGGCCAGGAAAGCCTGTGTGAAACCACCACGTGGGCAGCTGGCTCTCCACCTGACACTGGTCTCTGCTTTGCCCCAGGTATGCCCAACGAGGGGCAACAGCTGAATGCTCTGCCGCCGCCCACACCGAGGTAAAAGGTAAGGAGGCTCTCTAGAGCCGAGAGGCTTCACTCTGTGTAGTTCCCTGGAGTCCCAGGCAGGTTTTCAGCCTTTGCTTCCACACAGGATGCAGCCCGAGCCTCAGCCCTGCCCAGGCCCTGAGCCATGGCAGGGGCTTCTGGGACAGGCCCCAGCCAGGCCAGCAGCCCTCAGGAAGGCCAGAGCCCACCGCTGTCCAGCTGCTATCCAGCACCGAGCCAGGACCCTTCCAGCAGGGAGAAGGCTGGGACACAGCCTCCACAGATGAACACCTGGTCTAACATAGTAATTGTGCTTTTACTGGGGCTGCATGTGCCTGCGGAGTGCGGTGTCCCCAAGGGAGCTGCAGCCTCCTCTAACTTCATACCTAGTGCTTTTATATTCTGTATTTCAATTAAAAAATGAAACTTGAGCTTTTTTTTTTTACTGGAAGCTCTAGTTTTCTAGTCCTGTCTTTTTACTGTACAGGATTTTGTATGTTGAAGTTGTATTAAAGGCCTGCTCACTGAACTTTTGGCTGCTCTATCATTTACAGGCCTCATCACACCTCACACTGGTGGGAGTTCATCTCCCCCAAACCCAGGAGGAAACAGGTGCTGGCTGGAGGCAAGTTATTTATACACAGAGAACAAATTAGGAAGTTTATTTTATATAAATTATGTCTCTTAGCAGACAGCATTCAATTTATTGCACTATAGCACATCTGCGATACAGAGCTACAAGACATCGTCAGAGAGGTTTGTATTATTCAGTGTAGCACTTCTGACCGGGATCAAGAGGCACTCTGAGGGGGAGAAAGGGTGCAGGAAAGCAGCAAGCAGCCACCATTCTCTTCCAGTATTAATGTGGTTTGGTTTTTTTTTCCTTTTTACTAGCAAATAATGCCAAGACCAGCAGGCAGGAGCCAGGCAGGGCACGCTGCCTTCCTCCTCCGGACCCAGCTGCCACAGCTCTCCAGCTCCTGCCCAAATACGTGGAGTCTGGGGACCCTGCTGCAGAGTCCGGGTGAGGAGAGAGATGGGGGACTTTAAGGCAATTTAGCATGTCCCCTCCAGCCCAGCATAGGCTGTCACCTTTTTTTGGTTTATCAGCTTCGGTGGAGCGGCGATGAGCGGCGACATTAACGGCCAGATCTAGCGCTGCCCCTAAGCCCAAGTGACTCCTGCCTCCTCCCTAAGCTGGTCTAAAAATCAAAAGCAGCTCAAAAAAAAGTCTTCAAACCCACCTGGCTCTGACAGCCAGGCTCTTGGCCGCCCTCAGCTCCCCCACCCCAAATACCAGACCCCGCCCGGGAGCGAAACCTGTTGAGCCCGAATATGCCCAAACAGACAGCTCTTTGTGATTCTTTTTTTTTCCCTCCTATTTTTTGGTTTGGAAGCAGCACTGGTGATCACCCAGGGATGGGCCCAAGGACTTCCCAGCCCTTGGCACTGCTCCTGACACCTTGTTCGAAGGCAGCATCACATTTAACCCCTGAAGACCCTCACTGCCCTTCATTTCTGACACCATCCCACTTCCCACACCGTGGTCCTGTTCAGTCCTGCATCCCCACGCTCCACTTGCATCCCCCCTCTCTGCACTTTTCTCCGTCATTTCTCCCTTTCCACCTCATTTTTCCCCTCAGTGCTTCAGCGCTCTCCTCCATTCCCAACACAGACAGGTCTGATCCATCCTCACGCCATAAAATCACAGACCACATGCCAGGGGGGTCAGATGAGCCCAATAGCCACAGAGCTGCCAGGCTGGGGTTCAGTGCCCATCCAGGCGTGTTTTATGATCCGTGGTGGGAATGCTGGGCTGGCAGGGTGCACACAGCATCAGCAAAGCCCCCGAGCAGCACTTAGGACTCTTCAACTCTTGCTCAGCACTCTCCTGCCTCAGTTTCCTGCTGTTTCGGGGCTCAGGGAAGCTCTGCACCATTGGCAATGCGGGCAGGGGGTGCAGCAGGGACCCCAAACCCCAAACTGCATCCCAGCTCATTTATCTACATTTTAAAAGAAATTTAAAAGCCACCCGATGTTGCAAGCAGCTCAAACCCTGACGGAGGATCCACCCCGGGGCTCCGACTTGTGCAACACCGCGGGGTGAGTTCCAACCTCCCGCCACTGGCATCAGGCTCTGGTTCAAAAATTAAGGCTCAGCTTACTCAGCCTTAAAAAACACCCAGGGGAAGAATTTTCCTTTGTTCTCCACTCTCCAGAACAACAAAACACCATTGGTTCACCCTGCAAAGACCTGCCATGAAAAGATCAATGGGGAAAGGTCTGGCTGGTCCTCTTCCTGCAGTCTCAGGGCAGGAATCCTCATCTCTCCCTGGAACAAGCCTGTCCCGTGGGACGAGAGGGCTCCAGGCGCACACAGTGGGTCGGGATGGGGCTTGTCCTGCACGAACATGCCCAGATCCTGCTCCCAGCAGCTCTGTCCGCACCAGCATTGGGTGGGGGATCGGCAGGGACCCCTCCTACCCCTCTGGGATCACTAGGATACCGGAGCACATCCATCAACCAGCCAGAGGATGCTCAGGGATGGGGACAAAAAGGCTCAGACCACTTAATAAACCCTCCTGAGCCCGTGGTTCCGCACGAGAGCCGTCCTGAGCTGCACACGGGGCACATCCTCCCCTCCCAGAGCCTCCGGGAGGATTTTCCCTTCCTTATCCCGGCTCCCGGGCATTCCTATGGCCCAGACCCATCGCAGCGAGCCCACCCTGTGCCATGGGGAGATGCCAGAGCCTCTCTTCCCCGGGGTCTCGGGGTGGGATCTCCCTCCACGGGAGTGGCCTCGGGCAGGAGCGATGCCAAAGGCCGTTTTTCCCGGCAAGACGAGGGGGTTTGTTTTGCCGGGAATGGGGAGACGGCAGATGGAAGGGCTCGGGGGGAGCGGGGGCTTTCCTCTCGCCGCTGCCCACACTCACACTCCAGGCACTGATTAATTGCGTTAAATAGAAAAATAATCATAACAATTATTTTTAAAAGCCACAAAACGTAGAAATAAAACCACTTTCTGCCTCTCCGATGTGCCGCGCTCGCCGGGGCAGCGATGCCAAAGGCGGGGGATGCAGGGGCGGGGGTCCGAGCTGGGGTTAACAGGGTGTGTACCCCCACATCCCCTCTTTGCCCCCCATGCCAGCCCTGCCCGGGAGCTGCCAGGCGAGCAATGCTCCTGCCCTGCCCCGCGCCCTCCCAGCGCGGGGACCCCCTCCAGCCCCCCAAAAACACTGGGGCTTCGCTTCCCACCCCTCTTTTTCCGCTCAGCACCTCCCGAGTCGCAAACCCGCTTTGGACACGCGGACCCGGGGGGACATAAGGGGACACGGAGGGACACAAGGGGACACGGGAGGATGCGGGGGGGCACAAGGGGACGCGGGGGGACCCCCGTGTGCAGACTCACCATGGGGCGGCGGGGGGGGTCGTGCGGCGGAGGCTGGGGGTGGTGCGGGATGCGGGGCCGGCCCGGGGGGCGGGCGGGGGGCGGACACGCTTGCGCACAGCGCGGATGGGCGGCGGAGGGAGCGACGAGGAGGAGGAAGGAGGGAGGGGAAGAGCATCCCGGGAGGAGAAGGCACTCGGTCCCTCATCCGCGGCACGGGAGAGGTGGGGGAGGACGAGGACCCTCGCCCCGCGCCCTGCGGACCCCCAAAAGTCGTGGCGCTGGGGGCAGACCTTCCCAAGGCAACCCCGCACCGCATAAATCTCCCCAAAACCCGCCCAAATCCGCTCATAGCAAATTTTGGGGGTGGGCAAAGCTCATCCCACTTGAGATTTACACTGAGCCCAGGAGTTCGCTCCGCTCCCCCACTGAACCCCCATGAGATGATCTGGAAGCCCCATGAGATTCTGCTCAAACCGTCATGAGATGGCACACCAAGGCTCTGGGGATGGCTTTGCTTCAAATCATCAACTAATATTTTTTTTTTCCTGAAAATAAATTAATCCTCACCACAGCAATGCCCCATGTCAGGCCACCTTGCTCTCCCACAGGATTCCATTTCCATCCCACCCCACAATCCACAAAATTAGCAGTCAACCTTTTGAATCTTTTTTTATTCCCCTCAAAACTTTTTTTATTTCTACAGTCTCAAACTCAATCCCTCCTGCCCAGGGTGAGTTTTGCCAATCCCTGAGATAAAATGTCCAACGCCAATATTAATCAACAAAATACCTGTGGAGCTGACACATCTGATTTTGCCAAGGGAACTACATCAATATTTGAAGAGAATCAACCCACCTGCACCTCCCCAGATGCTCCCAGGTTTCCTGCTGACCCATAGCACCAATTTCATCACTGACGCTTCACAGGAAGAGGGAAGTGGCAGGCGTAGGGATTTGCATCATGGTCAGGGAGCAAGTTCTGGGGCAGGGGGCACTTACTGCTGCCCTGCTCCAAGGAACCACAGCCCTGATCCCGTGGCCCCAGCGTGCTGATTTTTGGAGGTGCTGAGCGTGGAACATTCCCCAAAATCACTCCTGTCTGTACAGGAGTCAGGTGAGGCTTCACCACACCACCTGGGGAGAGTAACGGGGCTCACTTGGGGCTCCCAACCCCATCACGCTCACAGGGCAGAGCAGGCCTGTGCCCAGTTCAGTTACCCCAGCACCACACTGCCCCAAGACCAAAGCAACAGCCTGGAACGTCCCTATCCTCATCTCCTGCTCGGATGCACGTCTTCAGGAAACGGGAGCCGAGACAGCTGCATAGTTCCCACGCCATGGCCAGACCCTCTGGCCATAAAACCTTAGGAGTTATTACAAATTTTCCTATAATGGGTGTACTGTTTACAGTCCCAGGGTCGGCATACTGCATGCAATCCAGTGCCACTTGACCTACCAAGCACGAACAACCTATTGTTGCTGTTTTTGTAACCTATTGTTGCTTTTAACTTCAACCCAAAAGTACGAAATTACGCGAACAAGAAAGAGGGCTGCAGTAAGGTCCCCAGCCGCCCCCTTGCCCCCAGGTTAGCCTGATTTGAGCAGCGCCAGGCTGGAAAAAGCGAGCCAGAGCTAGGCTACGACGCTGTGACCGGAGGGGCGATCAGAGGGCTCACGGCACGTGGTGCCGGGAGGCGTGGCCTGCCCGGAGCGCGCCGCGGGGGCGGGGCCGAGCCCTCAGCGGGGAAAATGGCGGCGGGCGGGCCCCCCCACTCCCTCGTACCTCCGCGTGCAGGAACACGATTTTGTCCCGCGCCGACTCCCGCAGGACGCGCCGCACCCGCAGGTCCGACAGCGGGAAGGCGGCAGCGACCCCGCCCTCAGCGGCGGGCCCGCCATTTTTCTCCTCCTCCTCCCGCTTCCTCTTCGGCTGCGGGCCCTCCGCCATGGCTCGCGCGCGCGCGCCCCTGCACTGCGCGTGCGCGGCGCCTCGCGGACCGTCTTAGAGCCACGCCCCCCGGCGGCTCGGAGGTCGCGTGTCCCCGCGGCTCCTTCTCCCACACACCCCCGGAATAGTGACTGAGACAAAAATAAGGAAAACCACCACCATTTAAAACTTCTGCATTCTCTTTTCATAGTCGCAACGATCCCGTTTAAAGTCGCTGCCTGCCTCATCTTGTCCTGCCCACAGCCCAGCAGGCACCTTGTCAGCTTAGTGGGGGTCCCAGAGCCCACCAGGACCAGGAACTCCAGCACGGGAAGGAGTTCTGGTGACCCTGAGAGCCACTCGATGTCAGAGCTTAGTGTTTGTGTGATGGATGTCCCTGTCCCTGCCGAGGAGGTTTTGGCCACCGGGATGGAGGTCACACCACTGGGATGTGGTGCGTTCCGGTCCGCTGTCCCTCCATGTCCATGGAAGTGGGGAACTCGCCATCCTTGGCTCCCACATCTGGCCAGAGCAGCTCAGGTTGGACCCCAAGGTTCACTGGGACATGGCTACACCCAGATCCAAAGATGACAGCTCCATGATGCCCATGGGGATGCATCCGCCTGCTCGCAGCACTACTCCATCCTCTTTGTGGAGCTCCGGCACAGTTCCTGGAGGTCTGCAGAGACAGCAGATGAGCTCCATTAGCAACCAATTAATCTAAAAATCAACGGTTTAAATAAATTTATGGAATCTGGTCTCTTCCCATGGTCCTTATCCCAATAGAGAGACATTTCATCAGCATCCCACAGGATACTCACAGCGCATGACAGTGTCCCTGATCTGCCTGAAGCTTTTCTCCTTCAGCGCCATGTAGATGTAGTAGATGTTTCGCAGCTCCCTGGGATAATCCTTGCGATCCACGTCCTTCAGCACTGGGATAGTGCGTCCGTTAGCCATCGGAGCCTCAGCCAGGGCCTGGTGCATCTGGTATTTGCACCAGGGGTCCTGCAGGAAGCTGGGGGTGATGAGCATGACCCAGCAGTGGCTGTTCTGCACAGCGTCGCACAGCTCTGTCACCACTGCACCTCCCGCCACCGCATCCCGCAGCTGGAGGAAGCATCGGAAGCTCTCAGGTTGGCCCTCCAGGTAGGACACCAGCTCCTCCACCAGCTCCATGTCCCCCTCACTGTGGCAGATGCAGACGTCGTAGCTCTTGTCCCACCAGGGGCTGTCCACGGCACTGATGTCTGGTGCTGACACAGGTGACAGGGAGATGGAGCTGGTGGCCAAGCTCGTGCCAGGAGAAGAGCTGGAGCTCTTCGCAGAGGATGAGGAGGAAGGTGAGGATGAAGCAGAGTGGCTGGACTTGATGCTGCTTTCCACTGAGCTAGGCTTGGGCTTGTGCAGGAGCCGCCTAAACCAACCTGCAGAGTGAGGTCACAGTGAGGTTCCGGGGGCGCAGCGTCCCCTGGGCTTCCCAAGCACAGCTTCATTTGATCAGCAGGATGCCTGCAGATGGAAAGGGGTGGGTGCGATCTCACCTTGACCCCCCAAACCATCCTGGTCCCTAAAATCTGAGCTGCCGCAAACACCTGAATGCTGTGGCACCACGAGGAGCAGCTGATGGGCACCCTTGTGTTCCGTCAGGGAGGGGATGCTGTGAGGGAGGGGATAGGGCCAGAGGGTTTATTCCCAGACTCACCAGCCATAGCGGGCAGCACACTGCTCAGCTGCCAATTGCCAGCAGGACACCTCTCCTGAGAGCAGAAAAGAAGAATAAAAAAAACCTGTGAGCAAGCACCACTCCACAGCAGGTCTCAGCCCCAGGAGCTCAGGTCTGTTCCAGGGACCTGCAGCTCTGGGGTGCTCTCTTACAGCCCCAAAATCACCCACAGGAGGGTTTTTCCCAAAATTTGCTGGGAAGGAACATTTACCTGTTACTGGCTCTCTCCACTGGAGATACACACCTGCAGCGAGCAAGGCTGAGAGATAATGGGGAGGAGAGACCCTCATTCCCATCAGTGGGGAAAGGATCCTGTGGAAGGGAGAAGTGGGAATCAGCTGCGATCACCAGGGATGGATGCTGGTAAACCAAAGGCAGTGTGGGTGATGCCCAGAGCTGTGCATCCTTGTTGCTGCCTGCCCTGGTATTCCTGCAAGCTCACACCATCCCATGCCTGGGCATTGTGCTCCCAGCATGGTTTAGGGACTGCAGACACTCCTTGTGGACACCCAAGAGCAGCAATACGGGAAACAGCTACTGTTTTCCACTGCTGGCATCACCCCTTCCGAAATGAAACACCCCAAGTTACGCTGAAGCCTTTCCTCTACTCCAAAAAATGCCACCGGACTGCAGGAAATGCCCGCAAAACCCCGGCACGCCCACGGAAACCACAGTGCCCAAGTGTCAGCATTTAGTGACAGCAAAAAGCTCAAGCGTGACTGGAACAATGAGCACGGACAGTGAACGGTACGGGGGAAGTCTGGGGGATGCTTACCTGGAATGCAGGAGTCCAGCAATGGAACAGGGAAGGGGATGCATCAGCCCCTGGGTTTGGGAAAGAAAGATCTTCTGGGATTACCCAGGTGGGAAAAGACAGGTAGAATGCAGCATGTTCACTCTGGAGTCTAATGGGATCTGCAGTGAATGGCAAGGCTGATCCATCCTTACAGCTTCCACATCTGCAAGCAGTTCCCAGTGAAGCTGTCCTGGGGTGGAAATGAGATGGGGTACCCACTTGCTTCCCCAGGGCCAGAGTGGAGGAGCTCCCCGAAAACCCAGGTGCCCCCAGCTGCCAGCAGCTCCAGCCTCTGCCAGGGCATATGAAAGCACAGGCAGGGAAATGGGCCAGGACTGCAGGGACGGGAAGCCAAGCCCTCCCAAGGGCCTCCCTCCCACATCCGCCACATGCCATCACTGCCTGGGTGTCACAGTGCCCAGCCCTCACCAGCACCCAGATCTGTTTCCCTCCCCAGTTTCCTAGCTAAATACAGACAGGTCCATGTCTGCCACTCACACTTACTTTATCAGTTAAATTTACCAGACAAGTCATTTTTTCACCCCAAAAATGTTTCTCCTTTCCCAGGTCACGTTCCCCTGGTGCTGCTGGTGGTGGCTGATGACTGACACTGCCTTCATCTCCTCATCATCCTCGACTGCTCCAATGTCTGGCAGTTGCTCCTCAAGGCCCTGTGAGAGACAGGCTCCAGGTGAGTCCTGGTTCCATCCCCTAGGAATTTGGGGAGATCTCCAGAGCCCACATGGCCACCCAGCCCCTGCCACCACCCTGCCTGCCTTTCTCTTCACCAAGCACAGGACACCAGCTGGCCCCTTGCTGGCTAAATTCCAAAGGAAAAAGCCAAAGGCCGAGTGGTACTGAGCCGCACACAGACCCACAGGCTACCACAGCCCATTGTGACCCACTTTGCATTAGTCCCTGCCCTAGCACTGCTGCCACCACCCCAAAAATCAACTGCCCGCCCAAGGACAGGACCCGTAGGAGGGCGAGTCCCCTGCCTGTGTGAGTCACCCCACCTGGAAACCCCAGAGGGGGAACCTGAGCAAGGGTGAACCCACAAACTCGGGTCCCCAAGAGGCAGCAGCCCCTGGATCGACCTCCACCCTGCCTCAGCAATAATATAACCATTATTAAAGGAGTAATTAAGCAGGTACAGCTTAATTCACAGCGTGCCTTGCCCCACCAGCAGCTGCACCACGCTGGGATCCCTGCAGCGGGAGTCCTGCTCATCACCAGGAGCCTGTGGTTTACAGGATTGCCTGTGAAATTAAGAAACGGTGAGGACAGGGTGCTGCAAGGCAGGGTCAAACAAAGGTGTTCGGGAAAGAAAATAAGGCTAATTTTGTCCCTAAATACACGCACCATTAATATGTTTCATTTACAGTGCCACTACAAAACGATACACAGCTACCCAGAAAACACAGAATAAGTTTTCTCCTGGAAAGCTCTAAGTACACCCAAATTCCGCCACACAGATGCTTGAAGACATCATAGGGGCCGTCCAGGCACCGCTTGTACCTCACAGGGCTGGAGACGCAGTCGCACAGACACGAACCCAGGCAGCGGCAGCTAGCGGAAGAGCAGCCCCTGAGGGGTAGGGGAGCACGGGGACACGGCCAGGCCCAGAGAAGCGCAGGCAGCCGAACGCACCCAGCACTGCCACCCAGCCTGGCACTGCACTGCGCTGCCCATGCGCCCGAGCCCTTTAGAGCTCGCGTGGCCTCGCGACACCATCGCTGAGGTCCCACGTCTGGCCCCGCCTCTTCCGCTCCGAGCCCCAGCAGGGCGGGGCCGAGGGGGCGGGGCTGCCGTCACGCGGGGCGGGGCGTAGCCGGGCGCGAGGCGGCTGCGCGCGGCGCGGCGGCGTCTCCTCAACGGGGCCGCGCGCGCGGCGCCAGGTGCGTGCGCGGGGGAGGCGGGCGGGCAGGGCGCGGTTGCCATGGAGACAGCGGGGGGGAAGGCGTTGCCATGGCGACAGCGGCCGCCATAACGTAAGGGGGTCCCCTGGCCGTGAGGGGACGGAGCGTTCTGCGGGGAGCGGAGGAGACCGGCGGGGCCGGGGCTGAGGCGGGGGGGCCGGGAAACCTCTGACAGCGGCGGGCGGCCTGGCTGTGACTCCCCCCGCCGCGCTGTCGCCCTCTATAAAAGCTCGTTTTTATGGATGTGTCACCCTGGGAAGGAGCCTCGGTGTCCTCTCTGCCTGCTGAATCCCCGTGTTGTTGCTTTTCCCGCAGGTTTAGCGAGGAGGGGGCACAACGGAGAGGACAGGTAAGGGCTCGGGCAACCCTGAAGGTGTGACCCCCATCCCTGGTTCTCTGTCCAGGGTCAATCCTGGAACGCCAGCGTGCTTCCGTGGGAGCCTGTGGGACACAGAGCTCAGCCAGGCTTTGCTGTGTCACTCCCTCTCCTTGCTCGTGGAGCCACTGGGAAGCACGTGGAGAATCACAGCGTTGAATAAAAACCTCTGGTGTGTTTTAACTCACATCAAAGGAGGTTGAATCTTGTGTTTTTGTGCTGTGGACAGAGGCAGGGCTTGTCCTCAGTCCCATTGTCCGTGTAGCCTGTGCGTTTCTAGGATGGCTTTGATCCAGCTCCAATTGCTGCTCCCACGTGGAGGGACAGGCTTGGGAATTGGCCAGGGACAACTCAGCTTGTAGCTGAACCATAGTGGCTTTTAAACTGTCTTGTCCCAACATCTTAAAGCCGCTGGATTGAAAAAGAAGCTAGGAATTACACCCATGCTGGTGGCAGTTCTCAGCACTCAAAGAAGCTAAAAATAATGGATGAGTAGTAGGTTTGTACTTGTTTCTTTGTGGAATTTGTGGGGGCTGTTCTGGAGGAGCCCATCTCCCAGCATGGAGCTGGATGACTTGGCTTTGATTTTAAACATCCAGGTGTAGCTTTGGTTGTGTGTTGGGTGCTGAGCATGGAGATGGTGTCAGCAGCGACTTCTCCATGAGATGGTGGAGAATATGTTCCATTAATTTCCCATTTTGGTTCTGCAGGTTGGGCTCTGGTGTTGACTGTGTGGTCTGGTCATGTTTTGCAGAGCTACTGCAAGGTTTCTGTAAATACACATGCTGTGTGAACCTCGGCCTTCGTTTGACACACTTGGTGTTCAGGTGTTTGCTTTTACCTGGGATACACCTTCATATTTCCAACATTTCTGCAGCTGGTGTGTCTCTGTCACACGGGGACTTGCTGTGGTTGGGTTTATCCAGTGTTGGTGACTTAGGCACCGTTTAAAGCTGAAGTGTGAAAAGCTTTAGGATAAATTAAGGGATTTCTGTGGTGTGGAGGGAGGAGAATGCAGCAAACCCACACAGGGACTCTCTTAGTATCGTTTATAAAGGTAATGGGGACAAGGCTGGAACAAGGGAACAGGGCAGCCGAGCCAGGAATCCATGGAGTGTTGTGTTTACAGTCTTCAACTCCCTGTAGTCTAAATAGCTGGAAGCTTCCCAATGTCTGGAGAAGGCTGGAGAGACACTTCTTACCTTGTAAGTGCCTATGGCTCCCTCTCCCCCATGGCACCTGTGTTCCCAGGGGGAGCCTGCAGTACCTGGTGTGTTTCTTCCCCATGGCAATGTCATGCTCTGAGGTAATTCCATTTCATTTTGGCTACCTCAGCTGTGCCAGCGCAATCCATCCCCCTGGGGAACAGAGCTTCTCCCCAGGACTAAAAACTGGAGGTTTCTATTTCTTGGCTGAATCCCCATGAATTCTTTTTAAGACCAATAAAAACTTTTTTTTTTAAACTAGGCTGTATTTATAATGGGGTTTTTGTTCCTTTATGCCTCTCTGCACTACATAATAGGCATGAAGGTTGAAGGTCATTGTATCAGACAACCTCACTAGGTGATTATAATTCTAAAAGGTGTTTTTTCCTAAGTTTAAAATTACTTTTGAAATGTCCTTAGTGCTTTAGAGGCACTTAAAATTGATTTGATGGCTCCATTCCTGCTGTTAATAGCATGGGAATGCACAGGGTGAGTGAGATGGGAGCGATGCTGAGGCAGGTGGAAGCAAACAGGGGAAGGCCTAGGTGGGAGTTTACAAACAGCCTCAGTATTTGAGGCTCAGCTCCCGAATATAATATAAACTTAAATTATAGCCAGTTTAGAAAGTGAGGATTTACCTTTGGCTATAGCTGTGCTGCTGTGGAGGGGCCAAGGGCAGACCCGGCACCAGCAGGAGCTCAGACTTCCCTCTGAAACATTCCAGTTATCCATTGTTAGTCCCTGGCTGGTCTGAAGTGTCTTTGCACCATTAAATAAAATCTGACTGACTTTGTGGAAGCAGCCTGTCCTTCCAGAAAAATCAGCTTATCCAAAAGGAGAGATATTTTTCCTTTCTCCTGGAAAGGAAAAATAAGGGCTTTTCTCCCCTTTATCCTGACTGTGCTTGGCTGCATTCACTCAGCAGGGCTTTGATGGTACCGCCCGTCTGATCCTGTGTCCAGCACATCCTCCTATCTTCCTGAGAGTCATCACTTTGATGTTTTTTTTTGAGGTTTAACCCCCCCAAAATAGTTCACCATGAGGCCTGAGCGGTTGCAGGCCTTCAGGAGTGATGAAGCTGCAGAGGTTCATTGTCAGAACAGTGCTGAAGTGCTCCTGTGCTCAGTGTGGGGTGGAAAAACACAGGGTACAATGTTCATGAGGGTGTGTGATGGAGGAGCCCTGCCTGGCATGCACAGAGGGAGAAAACCGGAAGTGCTAAAGGCTATTGACACTTGTATCCAAAATCTGGTCCCTACAGTAAGGCCCAGTAAGATAAAGAAGTGATTATTTGAAGTGATGAGCAGCATGTATTAAGTGATCTTTCAGGAGGCAGGTGGTGAAAACCAGCTCTCTGAGGTGTTTTACTGTTGTTACAATGATTTATTACTGAGCAGCCTGGTGTGGTGGAAAGTGCCCCTGCCCATGGCAGGGGGGTGGACCGACACGAACTTTAAGGTCCTGTCCAGCCCAAACCATTCCATGATTCCATTGTATAAGGTTTTCTGAAGGGGTCAGAAGGAAAAGGCTGCATACACGGTGTATCTGAGCATCTGCCAGTGTTGCTTTGCCCTGTTCTCATCATCCAGTATTGAAAGTTGCTGGTTTCCTAGAATATTGGCTGTTTTCTCATGTGATCCATACACACACTTGCAGCACAGCTGAGGTGTCCTACCTAGAAAGACCTGCCCCGTGTCACTTGCTTTGCTGCCAGGGAGCAATTGCAGCATCTCATCTTTAGGACAAGCCCACAGATCTCCCTGAGATGGCAAAACCTGCAAAAACTCTGATTTTGGGTCAGCAGCTCTTCCCCAGCATTTCCTCTGGCCAAAAGCCCCGTGTCTAACAGAGTTTTTGCTGGACTCTTCATCACAACTGGCAAGAGAAAAGCAGAGGAGGGTGAACAGTTCTGTTCGTTTTCATTCCCTTTTCATAGACTTATTTGGGAGAAGCGGAGTGGGAGAGGACTGCGTGCTGGCAGGCCTTTTGTGTTTTATGTCACAGGCTGCTGAAAGAGTTCTCAGACTGCACTTCCTTTCCGTGGGCTTTAAGGTCATTTCCCAGTGCTTGCAGATGCATGGCGGGCTGGGAAACCCTTCTCTCATCACCAGGGAATGAAACGCTCTCCGTGGCTTTTTGGAGCCAACAAATATAGTTTTGTCTTCTCTTCCCTCCCACTGTTTCCCAAGCAGCAAGTTTGCCGACAGGCCTCGTCAGGAAGGAGGGAGTGCTCCTCCAGGATCCAGACTGTCTGGGAAAATGAACAGCTGCTGGCAAACTGTGTTTTGCTGGGGCAATCACAGCTGTACAAAACAGCCCAGGATTGTATGGTAAAGGAGGTTAAGGAAATGGATGAGACTGAGGGGCAAAGTTCAGAGACAAAAACATGCAATTCTCAGCCCAGAGATGATAACAAACCTGGGATTTATCCACCTGTGCAAAGGTGGTTCTGCAAAACCCTGTTGTCCAGGTGGTGTTGTCCATGTGCACTGACTTTGCTTGTGGTCATTTGTCTACCATAGAAACTGGATGGCTTCTACAGTGAGCCCTGTTGCATTCGACACGCAGCGCGGTGGCCTGAGTCAAGAACAGCACGGCAACCAGTCTCCCCTGGCCGCTCGGGCCATAGCTCACAGACACCAATGTGGTGGACGGCAAATGGCGTTTATTGGTGATTAGCACCGTGTAATATACCTTTGGTTTACAACGTCACGTCCGCCTGCTTACATCATAAAACTAATTGCTATTGGCTACCTGGGGAGGGGGTCTTATCTTTCCGTACAGCGCGGTTTCTTCCGATCGCCAGGCCCTACCTGCCCACATTTCCCCCCTCCCTATGCTAATCTAAGAGAGCTAACAAACGTATAAAAGGCATTAACAAGGTAAAGTGTAAGGCACCTTGAACTAATAAACGTATAAAAGGTATTGACGAGGTAAAGTATAAGGCACTTTAAACTAGTGGTGACTAGGGGGCGTAAGGGGACAGGATATAAATTGGGGTAACTAGGGAGAACTAGGGATAATACTGCATAAGGAATTAGGGATAACTGGGGATAACACTACAGAAGTACATTCTTAACACAGTTGTTTGTTTTCTACTAACAGAATGTTGACCTTGCTTAGTCGGTTCTGGACAAATGACACGAGCTTGCTCAGTATGCAGGGCCCGAAGGCCAATGCCAGTATGATCATTGCGATCAGACCCAGCAAAGTAGATATCAGGGTGGTTAGCCATGGCGAATGGTTGAACCAGGATTTGAACCAACTCTGCTGTGCTTCTCGCTCTCTTCTTCTTTCTTTTTTCTTTTTCTTTTTCTGCTTTGCTCTTTTCAGCAGCAGCTTGCAGGGAAGGAGAAGATGCTAAAGGCTGAGCAGCATCAGATGATATCTGAGTAGGAGGTACTGTAGCTGCTGGTAAAGGATTAGAGATCATTGGGTTAAAGATATTTAGGTTATTATTCAGTGTTGTGACAGTAGCAGTGTTTTTAATCCGTGAGAGGGATTGGACTCTCTAACGGCCTCTCCTTATTCTGGGTTTTAATTCTGTTTGCTCTCATCTCTTTCCACTCTGAGTCTGAATCAGTGGAAAGCCACTCGCTCTAGCTTGTGTCTGACTCAGAGCTGGAAGTTGACTGACTGGCTATTTCCGGGTTTCAGAACTTTTTGGTCGGGCTCCGGCCTCGCCCACCTCCCTTGCGGGCGGGCCGTTCCCTCCCTCTTGCCTCGCCCTGCCTTCTGCTCGGCAGGGGGTTGAGCTTATAGGGGGAGTGTTTAAATTAGGCGCTCTGGCTACCTCTCTGCCCCTCGCTCGCGCTCCCCTCCCCCTTTTGGTTGCTCTCGCAGTTTCTCTCCTTATCACATTCCTTATCACTTTCCTCTCCCACTCGTTTACTTGCGCATGTTGGATTTGGCACTATCTCTCTGTTCCCGCCGGGCACATCTCCGTCCCGGTCCCGCCCACCTTCTTTGTTCCCGGCACCATGCTGGGGTGCATAGGGAGGTGGCCTGGGCCAGCTCTCTTCGGGCCCCCCTCCCTCTGCGGCGATCTTAGCTTCTCGGGCTAATTCGTTCGAAAAAGCCTCTGCCTGCCTTGGCTCCCCCGCAAAGGAGCCTGGATTCGGGGATTGCGGGGGTGCAGCACCCCCCCCGCGAGTCCCCAGGCTTAGCCGAATCGCCATCGTCTGGGGGGTGCAGAGTCTGGGTAGCCGCCCCAACCCCCAGCTTTGGGACGGCCATCAAACAGTTTTTTGCTGCCTTCCAGGTCTCCTGCTCTTGGATAGCTTTTTGCAGGGCCTGCACAACTCTACCCCACGATTTAAGATGTTTTCCGCTACCTGAGGACATCGTCTCCTCAGCAAAAGCCTTAGTACATTATCCCACACCTCAGGGTGGAGTATATCTGCTGGTTGGTCTATGACCCCGATCTGCATAAGTCTCGCAACAGCGAGCGTAAAATCTTTGGGTTTGCAATCTACCCGCCACTGTCTCTGAATTTCATATACGACCTTCACAAGAGCCTCCATCCTCCTTGTGGGTCCCGGAGCGTCCTCCGTCACCGGAGACAGTCCAGCTGCTCTGGCCGCTGTTCACCTGGTCTCAGGCGATCTCCCGAGGTCCCCAGTTGTCCCGAGGTTTCGGCACCACTTTGTTGCAGTCGACACGCAGCGCGGTGGCCTGAGTCAAGAACAGTACGGCAACCAGTCTCCCCTGGCCGCTCAGGCCATAGCTCACAGACACCAATGTGGTGGACGGCAAATGGCGTTTATTGGTGATTAGCACCGTGTAATATACCTTTGGTTTACAACGTCACGTCCGCCTGCTTACATCATAAAACTAATTGCTATTGGCTACCTGGGGAGGGGGTCTTATCTTTCCGTACAGCGCGGTTTCTTCCGATCGCCAGGCCCTACCTGCCCACAGTTTCCTCTCCCCTTCTCACTAAATATCACGTGTTTGCTGATAAAGCCATTCCTTCCAAACGAGCTGCTTCCCTGGGCTGCTGCTCCAATCTTCTGGGAAGCTGCAGCAGTCCCTGCTGCAGAAAGCAGTTGGAAACCAGGCAAGGCAAGGCGAGGAGCAGCACATCTGCTTAATAAATGATAAAGGTCACATTTAAAAGCACTGTGCAGGTGTAAAGCCAGGAAAATAGGGAAGAGGGGAGGAGGAGTAAGGAGAATACAGCCCTGCAGCCCTTTCATGTGACTCTGTATCATCTGGGATCTTCGAAAAGATTGGCCTAGAGCATCCTACTGACATTGCAGCCATCACAGGGAAGGGAGTGCTGGTACAGCTGAGGGGGCTCCTCAGCAAACTGGGGCTGGGCTCCCTGCAGGGCAAAGCTAGGAGGAAGTCTTCCCTTGTTTTTCTCTCTGCTGGGATAAATGGAGCTGTTGTCTCCAGGCCCCTGTTCTGCACATAGTTTAAAGTAGGTCGTATTTCCGACCTGCATGGGATGCAACCTGCATTTTGTCTGGGGACATAGAGCCTGTGTGTGTCTCATTCTCTTGTGCTCACCACACCTTTCCCATGCCCTCCAGCCTTCCCGGTAACTTTTATTAATAGACTTCCCTTATTCCAGATTTTCAATCGATTAGCTTTGCTTCAGAAACACCCCAGGGCATCATTGACTTCCTCAGTAACCATCCTGGTAACAGATTCAATTCCCAAAAATGTTGTAATTACATGCCTTGTATTGGGAGCTGTGCTACTGATCTGTGCAGCTGCCTGCTGTCTTTTAGGGATACCAAGCTGCTCCGCTCATCCTCCGTTTATCAGAGAGCCCCAATGGATATGCTGATTCAAAATTTAGGCATGGGGTAGCTCCCTCTCCCTCAATCTGGGTGTCCCACTGCGGAGGGTGGATTTCCCCCCTCCGCAGCAAGAAGCGGTTCCGCCCCTATGTTGCTCCCGCCTCCCAGCCTGGCTCCACCTGCCGTGGGAGGACCTCGGGGGAGAAGTCTCTGGGCCCGCCCCTGAACTGAGGGACAAGGCGTGCCCAGGGCCCAGGAACCGCCCAGCTCTCCAGATTATTCCTGACAGTTATTTGTATTATTGGTTTATTTGAACTGTACCCCGCCTTCCTTTGTTACCATTGGTTCTTGTATGCTGTAACCGCCCTTCCCCTCGTCCCTTATTGGTTGTCCTGTCCTATACTTAACCGGGTGCCTCCAGGCACTCGGCGGCCACTAGCCATTAGCCATGCGGCCATACCATCGCCGAGGCAGTGGCCCCCCTTCCCCTGCTCTCCCTTCCCGACCACCCAAGCCCTGCTACCCTCAATAAAGGAGAGCTCGGGAAGGAGTCATCCTCCCACCAGCCTATCGCCGCACCGTCTCCTTCTTTTATTTCGCCTACGACTCCCAGCTTCCTTTACCGCGCCCGGCATAGGGATCGAGCAGCCAGCGCACGGCTCTCGACCCTGCCGACGACAGCGAGCGAGAGGCTCGACAACATCCCACCACCCCTGACACCCTTCCACTCATGGTGGTACCAGCTGTGCTCCTTTCTCCTCTTGCAGGAAGCTGTTGCCAAGCCTCAAAACCAAGAAGCCTCAGGAGCTTGTTTTGGTGATTGGGACAGGAATTAGTGCCGCAGTTGCTCCCCAGGTCCCAGTGCTGAAGTCTTGGAAGGGGCTGATTCAGGCCCTCCTGGATGCTGCTATTGACTTTGATCTCCTGGAAGATGAAGAGAGCAAACGGTTCCAGAAGTGTCTTCATGAAGACAAGAACTTGGTTCATGTTGCCCACGACCTTATCCAGAAGCTGTCTCCGGTCAGTGCGCTTGTACCTGCCCTGAGCGTAGGATTTGGCTTCTGGAAATAACCGGATTTGGTTTTCCAGCAATGGTGCCCCCATCCCAACAATTCTTCTATGTACAAGGAACCAAAAGTGCAGTTGCTGTGCCAGGTTTCTGCTGTGGACACAGGTTTTGGGTATTTTGCCTGGACCAAGATGATTAGAGGGATGGAGCACCTTCCTGTGAGGAAAGGCTGAGAGAATTGGGATTGTTCAGCCTGGAGAAGAAGGCTTCAGGGGTGACCTAATTGTGGCTTTCCAATACCTGAAGGGAGCTGACAAGAAAGCTGGAGAGAGACTGTAGACAAGGGCCGGGGGTGACAGAACAAGGGGAGAGAGCAGGGTTAGATGGGGTACTGGGGAGGAAATCTTCCCTGTGAGGGTACTGAGGCCCTGGCACAAGAGCAACTGTGGCTGCCCCTGGATCCCTGGAAGTGTTCAAGGCCAGGTTGGACAGGGCTTGGAACAGCCTGGGATAGTGGAAGGTGTCCCTGCCCATGGCAGGGGGTGGGATGGGATGGGCCCTTCCCAACCCAAACCATTCTACGATTCTGTGTTCCTATGACTATGCTGAGGGAGAGCACCCACCTTGGTGCAGCCAGAGCTCTTGTGTTTGCCGTGCAGGGACCCAGAGCTTTGCAGGGTCTTGGTGAAACGTGGGTAGTTTCTCATGGAGTCATTTGGCATGAGGTGTTAAGGGGCCGGGCTCTGACCTCAATCTGTCTCCCCTTCTCAGCGCACAAGCAACGTTCGCTCAACCTTTTTCAAGGACTGTTTATACAAGGTGTTTGATGACCTGGAATCCAAAATGGAAGATTCTGGGAAGCAGCTGCTTCAGTCTGTGCTTCACTTGATGGAAAATGGGGCCCTTGTTTTAACCACAAACTTCGGTAACCTGCTGGAGCTGTATGCAGCACACCAGGGGAAGCACCTCGAGTCTCTTGACCTGACTGATGAAAAGAAGGTAAAGGATGATTATTTCTTTTGTCAGGAACTGTGGTGCTGCAGGGTGTGCCCTCATGCTGCCTGAGGGCATTGTACTGATCGTAGTGGTTTAACTGGTGGCAGACAAGCTCCAGGCAGAGCCTCTGCCTGCTCAGGGCAGCAAGCAGAAGAATGAGGAGGAGAGCTCCTTTCTGGAACGCTGTGCTTGCTGGCTGCCATCCAGTGCTCAGGAGGAGGCCTTAAGCCTGGTATTCCTTTGATCTCTGTCCTTGAAACTTCTGGCTTGGCCTTGCTTCCACATAAGGCTCGGGCTGATGTTTCTAACCAATGTGGGAAACTCCATGTGAGATGCAAAGCTGAACTTTCTATTTTTATAACGTGCTGCAAAGTGCTTTCTGTGATGGGCATTTAGGGCTGCAGCCTTTGAGGCTCTCTTCTCGTGCCCCATGTCCTCTTCCTGCAGTGGCTGGAATGGCTCCTTCTGCTGCACTTCCAGAGCTGTAGCTATTCTCTTCATGCAAACATCTCTCCTCCTGCCCCAGTCAGGCTGTGAAACCCTGACCTCTTTGCACCTGCTGCACAAAGGGATCAAAGTGATTGCCTACGGAGACGAATACTCTGACTTGCCCGAGTACTTCGAGCGGCTGACCAGCGAGATTGTCATGCGAGGCCGCACAGGTATGGAGTCAGGGGCTGGGGGACACTTGGCTGTCACCATGGAGAGCAGGCAGGGTCAGTAGCCCCTGTTCTTCATGCTATACAGATTCCTTAAGAGTTTTTTTTTTTTTAAAGCAAACGTGTCTCAAAGCGTAGCTGGATTTGAGGGTTACTTTCAGAAATCACTGTATGCTCTAACAGTTTAAGCAGCTGTGCTGCTTCCCACGCCTGCAAACCTTTTCATGTGCAGTTGCAGCTGTTTGTTCCCTTTCCAGCGAAGGGGCATTTTAGTCTCACTGACCTTCGTGCTGCTCAGACTGAGCCAATGCTTTTACACAAGAGGTATAACTCATAAATCATAAAAACAAGGGAAAGTGGGTTCACTGGCCGGAGCCTAGCTGGCCCCCATTCTGAGGGTTAGCCCGGCCAGGAAAGCCTGTGTGAAACCACCACGTGGGCAGCTGGCTCTCCACCTGACACTGGTCTCTGCTTTGCCCCAGGTATGCCCAACGAGGGGCAACAGCTGAATGCTCTGCCGCCGCCCACACCGAGGTAAAAGGTAAGGAGGCTCTCTAGAGCCGAGAGGCTTCACTCTGTGTAGTTCCCTGGAGTCCCAGGCAGGTTTTCAGCCTTTGCTTCCACACAGGATGCAGCCCGAGCCTCAGCCCTGCCCAGGCCCTGAGCCATGGCAGGGGCTTCTGGGACAGGCCCCAGCCAGGCCAGCAGCCCTCAGGAAGGCCAGAGCCCACCGCTGTCCAGCTGCTATCCAGCACCGAGCCAGGACCCTTCCAGCAGGGAGAAGGCTGGGACACAGCCTCCACAGATGAACACCTGGTCTAACATAGTAATTGTGCTTTTACTGGGGCTGCATGTGCCTGCGGAGTGCGGTGTCCCCAAGGGAGCTGCAGCCTCCTCTAACTTCATACCTAGTGCTTTTATATTCTGTATTTCAATTAAAAAATGAAACTTGAGCTTTTTTTTTTTTACTGGAAGCTCTAGTTTTCTAGTCCTGTCTTTTTACTGTACAGGATTTTGTATGTTGAAGTTGTATTAAAGGCCTGCTCACTGAACTTTTGGCTGCTCTATCATTTACAGGCCTCATCACACCTCACACTGGTGGGAGTTCATCTCCCCCAAACCCAGGAGGAAACAGGTCCTGGCTGGAGGCAAGTTATTTATACACAGAGAACAAATTAGGAAGTTTATTTTATATAAATTATGTCTCTTAGCAGACAGCATTCAATTTATTGCACTATAGCACATCTGCGATACAGAGCTACAAGACATCGTCAGAGAGGTTTGTATTATTCAGTGTAGCACTTCTGACCGGGATCAAGAGGCACTCTGAGGGGGAGAAAGGGTGCAGGAAAGCAGCAAGCAGCCACCATTCTCTTCCAGTATTAATGTGGTTTGGTTTTTTTTTCCTTTTTACTAGCAAATAATGCCAAGACCAGCAGGCAGGAGCCAGGCAGGGCACGCTGCCTTCCTCCTCCGGACCCAGCTGCCACAGCTCTCCAGCTCCTGCCCAAATACGTGGAGTCTGGGGACCCTGCTGCAGAGTCCGGGTGAGGAGAGAGATGGGGGACTTTAAGGCAATTTAGCATGTCCCCTCCAGCCCAGCATAGGCTGTCACCTTTTTTTGGTTTATCAGCTTCGGTGGAGCGGCGATGAGCGGCGACATTAACGGCCAGATCTAGCGCTGCCCCTAAGCCCAAGTGACTCCTGCCTCCTCCCTAAGCTGGTCTAAAAATCAAAAGCAGCTCAAAAAAAAGCCTTCAAACCCACCTGGCTCTGACAGCCAGGCTCTTGGCCGCCCTCAGCTCCCCCACCCCAAATACCAGACCCCGCCCGGGAGCGAAACCTGTTGAGCCCGAATATGCCCAAACAGACAGCTCTTTGTGATTCTTTTTTTTTCCCTCCTATTTTTTGGTTTGGAAGCAGCACTGGTGATCACACAGGGATGGGCCCAAGGACTTCCCAGCCCTTGGCACTGCTCCTGACACCTTGTTCGAAGGCAGCATCACATTTAACCCCTGAAGACCCTCACTGCCCTTCATTTCTGACACCATCCCACTTCCCACACCGTGGTCCTGTTCAGTCCTGCATCCCCACGCTCCACTTGCATCCCCCCTCTCTGCACTTTTCTCCGTCATTTCTCCCTTTCCACCTCATTTTTCCCCTCAGTGCTTCAGCGCTCTCCTCCATTCCCAACACAGACAGGTCTGATCCATCCTCACGCCATAAAATCACAGACCACATGCCAGGGGGGTCAGATGAGCCCAATAGCCACAGAGCTGCCAGGCTGGGGTTCAGTGCCCATCCAGGGGTGTTTTATGATCCGTGGTGGGAATGCTGGGCTGGCAGGGTGCACACAGCATCAGCAAAGCCCCCGAGCAGCACTTAGGACTCTTCAACTCTTGCTCAGCACTCTCCTGCCTCAGTTTCCTGCTGTTTCGGGGCTCAGGGAAGCTCTGCACCATTGGCAATGCGGGCAGGGGGTGCAGCAGGGACCCCAAACCCCAAACTGCATCCCAGCTCATTTATCTACATTTTAAAAGAAATTTAAAAGCCACCCGATGTTGCAAGCAGCTCAAACCCTGACGGAGGATCCACCCCGGGGCTCCGACTTGTGCAACACCGCGGGGTGAGTTCCAACCTCCCGCCACTGGCATCAGGCTCTGGTTAAAAAATTAAGGCTCAGCTTACTCAGCCTGGCCGGATATCGGGATGGCGAATCCGGCCGGGAAAACTTCGGCGGGCTGGGGGAGACATTTTGCAAGGGGAAGAGCCGGAGCAGGAATGGCATCTGGAAGCGATTGAAGGCAAGGAGCCTCTCCCTGGCGCAGCAGGGAATTCCAACGGCGTGAGCTCAGGTTAAAGCCTCCTTCACAAACCCGGGATTAAAGAGAAGAACCAAACTTCAGCACAGATATGTATTTTTAAACCTGCAAAAAACAAGGGAGACGGAGCCAGCTTCCTGCTTGGTCCTATCCGGACGTGGCTTTGTCATTTAGGGTCGTTCTGACTTGCAATGAAAAGAAACCAAAACTCCAAAAAGGAGCAGAAATTTCTCCATGCGTTTGTGGTTCTAAATTCAGGTGTGGTGTCAGGAGTCCTCTTTCATCACTGTACCATCCATCCCTCGGGATTGCTGCATCCCAGCTCCGAGCATCCCTTGCCAGCACAGGCTGCATCCCACGGTGGTCCTTGAGTGGCAGCAAGCCCAGGAGCATCCCAGAATCCTGGGGATGGCATGGAAGAGCCAGTGGAGGATGCCAGCCTAGCTTAGACCGAGCCATCCTCTGCAAGGAGCTGACGCAGTGCAGAGTCCCCAGCCCCTTCCAGTCTTCCCTGAGTCGAGATGAAATATTGAAGCTAAAATCCTAATGCATCAGAGGCACAGGGAGCAGCAGCTGGTCAAACCCACCTTCACTGGACATCCCAGCGGAGCAGTTTACGGCAGGGCAGGATCCCCATGGGCTGGGCAGGATCCCCATGGGCTGGGCAGGATCCCCACGGGATGGGCAGGATCCCCATGGGCTGGGCAGACTCAGCCGCGCCCCATGTCCTCTTCCTGCAGTGGCTGGAATGGCTCCTTCTGCTACACTTCCAGAGCTGTAGCTATTCCCTTCATGCAAACATCTCTCCTCCTGCCCCAGTCAGGCTGTGAAACCCTGACCTCTTTGCACCTGCTGCACAAAGGGATCAAAGTGATTGCCTACGGAGACGAATACTCCGACTTGCCCGAGTACTTCGAGCGGCTGACCAGCGAGATTGTCATGCGAGGCCGCACAGGTATGGAGTCAGGGGCTGGGGGACACTTGGCTGTCACCATGGAGAGCAGGCAGGGTCAGTAGCCCCTGTTCTTCATGCTATACAGATTCCTTAAGAGTTGTTTTTTTTTAAAAGCAAACGTGTCTCAAAGCGTAGCTGGATTTGAGGGTTACTTTCAGAAATCACTGTATGCTCTAACAGTTTAAACAGCTGTGCTGCTTCCCACGCCTGCAAACCTTTTCATGTGCAGTTGCAGCTGTTTGTTCCCTTTCCAGCGAAGGGGCATTTTAGTCTCACTGACCTTCGTGCTGCTCAGACTGAGCCAATGCTTTTACACAAGAGGTATAACTCATAAATCATAAAAACAAGGGAAAGTGGGTTCACTGGCCGGAGCCTAGCTGGCCCCCATTCTGAGGGTTAGCCCGGCCAGGAAAGCCTGTGTGAAACCACCACGTGGGCAGCTGGCTCTCCACCTGACACTGGTCTCTGCTTTGCCCCAGGTGTGCCCAACGAGGGGCAACAGCTGAATGCTCTGCCGCCGCCCACACCGAGGTAAAAGGTAAGGAGGCTCTCTAGAGCCGAGAGGCTTCACTCTGTGTAGTTCCCTGGAGTCCCAGGCAGGTTTTCAGCCTTTGCTTCCACACAGGATGCAGCCCGAGCCTCAGCCCTGCCCAGGCCCTGAGCCATGGCAGGGGCTTCTGGGACAGGCCCCAGCCAGGCCAGCAGCCCTCAGGAAGGCCAGAGCCCACCGCTGTCCAGCTGCTATCCAGCACCGAGCCAGGACCCTTCCAGCAGGGAGAAGGCTGGGACACAGCCTCCACAGATGAACACCTGGTCTAACATAGTAATTGTGGTTTTACTGGGGCTGCATGTGCCTGCGGAGTGCGGTGTCCCCAAGGGAGCTGCAGCCTCCTCTAACTTCATACCTAGTGCTTTTATATTCTGTATTTCAATTAAAAAATGAAACTTGAGCTTTTTTTTTTTTACTGGAAGCTCTAGTTTTCTAGTCCTGTCTTTTTACTGTACAGGATTTTGTATGTTGAAGTTGTATTAAAGGCCTGCTCACTGAACTTTTGGCTGCTCTATCATTTACAGGCCTCATCACACCTCACACTGGTGGGAGTTCATCTCCCCCAAACCCAGGAGGAAACAGGTCCTGGCTGGAGGCAAGTTATTTATACACAGAGAACAAATTAGGAAGTTTATTTTATATAAATTATGTCTCTTAGCAGACAGCATTCAATTTATTGCACTATAGCACATCTGCGATACAGAGCTACAAGACATCGTCAGAGAGGTTTGTATTATTCAGTGTAGCACTTCTGACCGGGATCAAGAGGCACTCTGAGGGGGAGAAAGGGTGCAGGAAAGCAGCAAGCAGCCACCATTCTCTTCCAGTATTAATGTGGTTTGGTTTTTTTTTCCTTTTTACTAGCAAATAATGCCAAGACCAGCAGGCAGGAGCCAGGCAGGGCACGCTGCCTTCCTCCTCCGGACCCAGCTGCCACAGCTCTCCAGCTCCTGCCCAAATACGTGGAGTCTGGGGACCCTGCTGCAGAGTCCGGGTGAGGAGAGAGATGGGGGACTTTAAGGCAATTTAGCATGTCCCCTCCAGCCCAGCATAGGCTGTCACCTTTTTTTGGTTTATCAGCTTCGGTGGAGCGGCGATGAGCGGCGACATTAACGGCCAGATCTAGCGCTGCCCCTAAGCCCAAGTGACTCCTGCCTCCTCCCTAAGCTGGTCTAAAAATCAAAAGCAGCTCAAAAAAAAGTCTTCAAACCCACCTGGCTCTGACAGCCAGGCTCTTGGCCGCCCTCAGCTCCCCCACCCCAAATACCAGACCCCGCCCGGGAGCGAAACCTGTTGAGCCCGAATATGCCCAAACAGACAGCTCTTTGTGATTCTTTTTTTTTCCCTCCTATTTTTTGGTTTGGAAGCAGCACTGGTGATCACACAGGGATGGGCCCAAGGACTTCCCAGCCCTTGGCACTGCTCCTGACACCTTGTTCGAAGGCAGCATCACATTTAACCCCTGAAGACCCTCACTGCCCTTCATTTCTGACACCATCCCACTTCCCACACCGTGGTCCTGTTCAGTCCTGCATCCCCACGCTCCACTTGCATCCCCCCTCTCTGCACTTTTCTCCGTCATTTCTCCCTTTCCACCTCATTTTTCCCCTCAGTGCTTCAGCGCTCTCCTCCATTCCCAACACAGACAGGTCTGATCCATCCTCACGCCATAAAATCACAGACCACATGCCAGGGGGGTCAGATGAGCCCAATAGCCACAGAGCTGCCAGGCTGGGGTTCAGTGCCCATCCAGGGGTGTTTTATGATCCGTGGTGGGAATGCTGGGCTGGCAGGGTGCACACAGCATCAGCAAAGCCCCCGAGCAGCACTTAGGACTCTTCAACTCTTGCTCAGCACTCTCCTGCCTCAGTTTCCTGCTGTTTCGGGGCTCAGGGAAGCTCTGCACCATTGGCAATGCGGGCAGGGGGTGCAGCAGGGACCCCAAACCCCAAACTGCATCCCAGCTCATTTATCTACATTTTAAAAGAAATTTAAAAGCCACCCGATGTTGCAAGCAGCTCAAACCCTGACGGAGGATCCACCCCGGGGCTCCGACTTGTGCAACACCGCGGGGTGAGTTCCAACCTCCCGCCACTGGCATCAGGCTCTGGTTCAAAAATTAAGGCTCAGCTTACTCAGCCTGGCCGGATATCGGGATGGCGAATCCGGCCGGGAAAACTTTGGCGGGCTGGGGGAGACATTTTGCAAGGGGAAGAGCCGGAGCAGGAATGGCATCTGGAAGCGATTGAAGGCAAGGAGCCTCTCCCTGGCGCAGCAGGGAATTCCAACGGCGTGAGCTCAGGTTAAAGCCTCCTTCACAAACCCGGGATTAAAGAGAAGAACCAAACTTCAGCACAGATATGTATTTTTAAACCTGCAAAAAACAAGGGAGACGGAGCCAGCTTCCTGCTTGGTCCTATCCGGACGTGGCTTTGTCATTTAGGGTCGTTCTGACTTGCAATGAAAAGAAACCAAAACTCCAAAAAGGAGCAGAAATTTCTCCATGCGTTTGTGGTTCTAAATTCAGGTGTGGTGTCAGGAGTCCTCTTTCATCACTGTACCATCCATCCCTCGGGATTGCTGCATCCCAGCTCCGAGCATCCCTTGCCAGCACAGGCTGCATCCCACGGTGGTCCTTGAGTGGCAGCAAGCCCAGGAGCATCCCAGAATCCTGGGGATGGCATGGAAGAGCCAGTGGAGGATGCCAGCCTAGCTTAGACCGAGCCATCCTCTGCAAGGAGCTGACGCAGTGCAGAGTCCCCAGCCCCTTCCAGTCTTCCCTGAGTCGAGATGAAATATTGAAGCTAAAATCCTAATGCATCAGAGGCACAGGGAGCAGCAGCTGGTCAAACCCACCTTCACTGGACATCCCAGCGGAGCAGTTTACGGCAGGGCAGGATCCCCATGGGCTGGGCAGGATCCCCATGGGCTGGGCAGGATCCCCACGGGATGGGCAGGATCCCCATGGGCTGGGCAGACTCAGCCGCGCCCCATGTCCTCTTCCTGCAGTGGCTGGAATGGCTCCTTCTGCTACACTTCCAGAGCTGTAGCTATTCCCTTCATGCAAACATCTCTCCTCCTGCCCCAGTCAGGCTGTGAAACCCTGACCTCTTTGCACCTGCTGCACAAAGGGATCAAAGTGATTGCCTACGGAGACGAATACTCCGACTTGCCCGAGTACTTCGAGCGGCTGACCAGCGAGATTGTCATGCGAGGCCGCACAGGTATGGAGTCAGGGGCTGGGGGACACTTGGCTGTCACCATGGAGAGCAGGCAGGGTCAGTAGCCCCTGTTCTTCATGCTATACAGATTCCTTAAGAGTTGTTTTTTTTTAAAAGCAAACGTGTCTCAAAGCGTAGCTGGATTTGAGGGTTACTTTCAGAAATCACTGTATGCTCTAACAGTTTAAACAGCTGTGCTGCTTCCCACGCCTGCAAACCTTTTCATGTGCAGTTGCAGCTGTTTGTTCCCTTTCCAGCGAAGGGGCATTTTAGTCTCACTGACCTTCGTGCTGCTCAGACTGAGCCAATGCTTTTACACAAGAGGTATAACTCATAAATCATAAAAACAAGGGAAAGTGGGTTCACTGGCCGGAGCCTAGCTGGCCCCCATTCTGAGGGTTAGCCCGGCCAGGAAAGCCTGTGTGAAACCACCACGTGGGCAGCTGGCTCTCCACCTGACACTGGTCTCTGCTTTGCCCCAGGTGTGCCCAACGAGGGGCAACAGCTGAATGCTCTGCCGCCGCCCACACCGAGGTAAAAGGTAAGGAGGCTCTCTAGAGCCGAGAGGCTTCACTCTGTGTAGTTCCCTGGAGTCCCAGGCAGGTTTTCAGCCTTTGCTTCCACACAGGATGCAGCCCGAGCCTCAGCCCTGCCCAGGCCCTGAGCCATGGCAGGGGCTTCTGGGACAGGCCCCAGCCAGGCCAGCAGCCCTCAGGAAGGCCAGAGCCCACCGCTGTCCAGCTGCTATCCAGCACCGAGCCAGGACCCTTCCAGCAGGGAGAAGGCTGGGACACAGCCTCCACAGATGAACACCTGGTCTAACATAGTAATTGTGCTTTTACTGGGGCTGCATGTGCCTGCGGAGTGCGGTGTCCCCAAGGGAGCTGCAGCCTCCTCTAACTTCATACCTAGTGCTTTTATATTCTGTATTTCAATTAAAAAATGAAACTTGAGCTTTTTTTTTTTACTGGAAGCTCTAGTTTTCTAGTCCTGTCTTTTTACTGTACAGGATTTTGTATGTTGAAGTTGTATTAAAGGCCTGCTCACTGAACTTTTGGCTGCTCTATCATTTACAGGCCTCATCACACCTCACACTGGTGGGAGTTCATCTCCCCCAAACCCAGGAGGAAACAGGTCCTGGCTGGAGGCAAGTTATTTATACACAGAGAACAAATTAGGAAGTTTATTTTATATAAATTATGTCTCTTAGCAGACAGCATTCAATTTATTGCACTATAGCACATCTGCGATACAGAGCTACAAGACATCGTCAGAGAGGTTTGTATTATTCAGTGTAGCACTTCTGACCGGGATCAAGAGGCACTCTGAGGGGGAGAAAGGGTGCAGGAAAGCAGCAAGCAGCCACCATTCTCTTCCAGTATTAATGTGGTTTGGTTTTTTTTTCCTTTTTACTAGCAAATAATGCCAAGACCAGCAGGCAGGAGCCAGGCAGGGCACGCTGCCTTCCTCCTCCGGACCCAGCTGCCACAGCTCTCCAGCTCCTGCCCAAATACGTGGAGTCTGGGGACCCTGCTGCAGAGTCCGGGTGAGGAGAGAGATGGGGGACTTTAAGGCAATTTAGCATGTCCCCTCCAGCCCAGCATAGGCTGTCACCTTTTTTTGGTTTATCAGCTTCGGTGGAGCGGCGATGAGCGGCGACATTAACGGCCAGATCTAGCGCTGCCCCTAAGCCCAAGTGACTCCTGCCTCCTCCCTAAGCTGGTCTAAAAATCAAAAGCAGCTCAAAAAAAAGTCTTCAAACCCACCTGGCTCTGACAGCCAGGCTCTTGGCCGCCCTCAGCTCCCCCACCCCAAATACCAGACCCCGCCCGGGAGCGAAACCTGTTGAGCCCGAATATGCCCAAACAGACAGCTCTTTGTGATTCTTTTTTTTTCCCTCCTATTTTTTGGTTTGGAAGCAGCACTGGTGATCACACAGGGATGGGCCCAAGGACTTCCCAGCCCTTGGCACTGCTCCTGACACCTTGTTCGAAGGCAGCATCACATTTAACCCCTGAAGACCCTCACTGCCCTTCATTTCTGACACCATCCCACTTCCCACACCGTGGTCCTGTTCAGTCCTGCATCCCCACGCTCCACTTGCATCCCCCCTCTCTGCACTTTTCTCCGTCATTTCTCCCTTTCCACCTCATTTTTCCCCTCAGTGCTTCAGCGCTCTCCTCCATTCCCAACACAGACAGGTCTGATCCATCCTCACGCCATAAAATCACAGACCACATGCCAGGGGGGTCAGATGAGCCCAATAGCCACAGAGCTGCCAGGCTGGGGTTCAGTGCCCATCCAGGGGTGTTTTATGATCCGTGGTGGCAATGCTGGGCTGGCAGGGTGCACACAGCATCAGCAAAGCCCCCGAGCAGCACTTAGGACTCTTCAACTCTTGCTCAGCACTCTCCTGCCTCAGTTTCCTGCTGTTTCGGGGCTCAGGGAAGCTCTGCACCATTGGCAATGCGGGCAGGGGGTGCAGCAGGGACCCCAAACCCCAAACTGCATCCCAGCTCATTTATCTACATTTTAAAAGAAATTTAAAAGCCACCCGATGTTGCAAGCAGCTCAAACCCTGACGGAGGATCCACCCCGGGGCTCCGACTTGTGCAACACCGTGGGGTGAGTTCCAACCTCCCGCCACTGGCATCAGGCTCTGGTTCAAAAATTAAGGCTCAGCTTACTCAGCCTGGCCGGATATCGGGATGGCGAATCCGGCCGGGAAAACTTCGGCGGGCTGGGGGAGACATTTTGCAAGGGGAAGAGCCGGAGCAGGAATGGCATCTGGAAGCGATTGAAGGCAAGGAGCCTCTCCCTGGCGCAGCAGGGAATTCCAACGGCGTGAGCTCAGGTTAAAGCCTCCTTCACAAACCCGGGATTAAAGAGAAGAACCAAACTTCAGCACAGATATGTATTTTTAAACCTGCAAAAAACAAGGGAGACGGAGCCAGCTTCCTGCTTGGTCCTATCCGGACGTGGCTTTGTCATTTAGGGTCGTTCTGACTTGCAATGAAAAGAAACCAAAACTCCAAAAAGGAGCAGAAATTTCTCCATGCGTTTGTGGTTCTAAATTCAGGTGTGGTGTCAGGAGTCCTCTTTCATCACTGTACCATCCATCCCTCGGGATTGCTGCATCCCAGCTCCGAGCATCCCTTGCCAGCACAGGCTGCATCCCACGGTGGTCCTTGAGTGGCAGCAAGCCCAGGAGCATCCCAGAATCCTGGGGATGGCATGGAAGAGCCAGTGGAGGATGCCAGCCTAGCTTAGACCGAGCCATCCTCTGCAAGGAGCTGACGCAGTGCAGAGTCCCCAGCCCCTTCCAGTCTTCCCTGAGTCGAGATGAAATATTGAAGCTAAAATCCTAATGCATCAGAGGCACAGGGAGCAGCAGCTGGTCAAACCCACCTTCACTGGACATCCCAGCGGAGCAGTTTACGGCAGGGCAGGATCCCCATGGGCTGGGCAGGATCCCCATGGGCTGGGCAGGATCCCCACGGGATGGGCAGGATCCCCATGGGCTGGGCAGACTCAGCCGCGCCCCATGTCCTCTTCCTGCAGTGGCTGGAATGGCTCCTTCTGCTACACTTCCAGAGCTGTAGCTATTCCCTTCATGCAAACATCTCTCCTCCTGCCCCAGTCAGGCTGTGAAACCCTGACCTCTTTGCACCTGCTGCACAAAGGGATCAAAGTGATTGCCTACGGAGACGAATACTCCGACTTGCCCGAGTACTTCGAGCGGCTGACCAGCGAGATTGTCATGCGAGGCCGCACAGGTATGGAGTCAGGGGCTGGGGGACACTTGGCTGTCACCATGGAGAGCAGGCAGGGTCAGTAGCCCCTGTTCTTCATGCTATACAGATTCCTTAAGAGTTGTTTTTTTTTAAAAGCAAACGTGTCTCAAAGCGTAGCTGGATTTGAGGGTTACTTTCAGAAATCACTGTATGCTCTAACAGTTTAAACAGCTGTGCTGCTTCCCACGCCTGCAAACCTTTTCATGTGCAGTTGCAGCTGTTTGTTCCCTTTCCAGCGAAGGGGCATTTTAGTCTCACTGACCTTCGTGCTGCTCAGACTGAGCCAATGCTTTTACACAAGAGGTATAACTCATAAATCATAAAAACAAGGGAAAGTGGGTTCACTGGCCGGAGCCTAGCTGGCCCCCATTCTGAGGGTTAGCCCGGCCAGGAAAGCCTGTGTGAAACCACCACGTGGGCAGCTGGCTCTCCACCTGACACTGGTCTCTGCTTTGCCCCAGGTGTGCCCAACGAGGGGCAACAGCTGAATGCTCTGCCGCCGCCCACACCGAGGTAAAAGGTAAGGAGGCTCTCTAGAGCCGAGAGGCTTCACTCTGTGTAGTTCCCTGGAGTCCCAGGCAGGTTTTCAGCCTTTGCTTCCACACAGGATGCAGCCCGAGCCTCAGCCCTGCCCAGGCCCTGAGCCATGGCAGGGGCTTCTGGGACAGGCCCCAGCCAGGCCAGCAGCCCTCAGGAAGGCCAGAGCCCACCGCTGTCCAGCTGCTATCCAGCACCGAGCCAGGACCCTTCCAGCAGGGAGAAGGCTGGGACACAGCCTCCACAGATGAACACCTGGTCTAACATAGTAATTGTGCTTTTACTGGGGCTGCATGTGCCTGCGGAGTGCGGTGTCCCCAAGGGAGCTGCAGCCTCCTCTAACTTCATACCTAGTGCTTTTATATTCTGTATTTCAATTAAAAAATGAAACTTGAGCTTTTTTTTTTTTACTGGAAGCTCTAGTTTTCTAGTCCTGTCTTTTTACTGTACAGGATTTTGTATGTTGAAGTTGTATTAAAGGCCTGCTCACTGAACTTTTGGCTGCTCTATCATTTACAGGCCTCATCACACCTCACACTGGTGGGAGTTCATCTCCCCCAAACCCAGGAGGAAACAGGTCCTGGCTGGAGGCAAGTTATTTATACACAGAGAACAAATTAGGAAGTTTATTTTATATAAATTATGTCTCTTAGCAGACAGCATTCAATTTATTGCACTATAGCACATCTGCGATACAGAGCTACAAGACATCGTCAGAGAGGTTTGTATTATTCAGTGTAGCACTTCTGACCGGGATCAAGAGGCACTCTGAGGGGGAGAAAGGGTGCAGGAAAGCAGCAAGCAGCCACCATTCTCTTCCAGTATTAATGTGGTTTGGTTTTTTTTTCCTTTTTACTAGCAAATAATGCCAAGACCAGCAGGCAGGAGCCAGGCAGGGCACGCTGCCTTCCTCCTCCGGACCCAGCTGCCACAGCTCTCCAGCTCCTGCCCAAATACGTGGAGTCTGGGGACCCTGCTGCAGAGTCCGGGTGAGGAGAGAGATGGGGGACTTTAAGGCAATTTAGCATGTCCCCTCCAGCCCAGCATAGGCTGTCACCTTTTTTTGGTTTATCAGCTTCGGTGGAGCGGCGATGAGCGGCGACATTAACGGCCAGATCTAGCGCTGCCCCTAAGCCCAAGTGACTCCTGCCTCCTCCCTAAGCTGGTCTAAAAATCAAAAGCAGCTCAAAAAAAAGCCTTCAAACCCACCTGGCTCTGACAGCCAGGCTCTTGGCCGCCCTCAGCTCCCCCACCCCAAATACCAGACCCCGCCCGGGAGCGAAACCTGTTGAGCCCGAATATGCCCAAACAGACAGCTCTTTGTGATTCTTTTTTTTTCCCTCCTATTTTTTGGTTTGGAAGCAGCACTGGTGATCACACAGGGATGGGCCCAAGGACTTCCCAGCCCTTGGCACTGCTCCTGACACCTTGTTCGAAGGCAGCATCACATTTAACCCCTGAAGACCCTCACTGCCCTTCATTTCTGACACCATCCCACTTCCCACACCGTGGTCCTGTTCAGTCCTGCATCCCCACGCTCCACTTGCATCCCCCCTCTCTGCACTTTTCTCCGTCATTTCTCCCTTTCCACCTCATTTTTCCCCTCAGTGCTTCAGCGCTCTCCTCCATTCCCAACACAGACAGGTCTGATCCATCCTCACGCCATAAAATCACAGACCACATGCCAGGGGGGTCAGATGAGCCCAATAGCCACAGAGCTGCCAGGCTGGGGTTCAGTGCCCATCCAGGCGTGTTTTATGATCCGTGGTGGGAATGCTGGGCTGGCAGGGTGCACACAGCATCAGCAAAGCCCCCGAGCAGCACTTAGGACTCTTCAACTCTTGCTCAGCACTCTCCTGCCTCAGTTTCCTGCTGTTTCGGGGCTCAGGGAAGCTCTGCACCATTGGCAATGCGGGCAGGGGGTGCAGCAGGGACCCCAAACCCCAAACTGCATCCCAGCTCATTTATCTACATTTTAAAAGAAATTTAAAAGCCACCCGATGTTGCAAGCAGCTCAAACCCTGACGGAGGATCCACCCCGGGGCTCCGACTTGTGCAACACCGCGGGGTGAGTTCCAACCTCCCGCCACTGGCATCAGGCTCTGGTTCAAAAATTAAGGCTCAGCTTACTCAGCCTTAAAAAACACCCAGGGGAAGAATTTTCCTTTGTTCTCCACTCTCCAGAACAACAAAACACCATTGGTTCACCCTGCAAAGACCTGCCATGAAAAGATCAATGGGGAAAGGTCTGGCTGGTCCTCTTCCTGCAGTCTCAGGGCAGGAATCCTCATCTCTCCCTGGAACAAGCCTGTCCCGTGGGACGAGAGGGCTCCAGGCGCACACAGTGGGTCGGGATGGGGCTTGTCCTGCACGAACATGCCCAGATCCTGCTCCCAGCAGCTCTGTCCGCACCAGCATTGGGTGGGGGATCGGCAGGGACCCCTCCTACCCCTCTGGGATCACTAGGATACCGGAGCACATCCATCAACCAGCCAGAGGATGCTCAGGGATGGGGACAAAAAGGCTCAGACCACTTAATAAACCCTCCTGAGCCCGTGGTTCCGCACGAGAGCCGTCCTGAGCTGCACACGGGGCACATCCTCCCCTCCCAGAGCCTCCGGGAGGATTTTCCCTTCCTTATCCCGGCTCCCGGGCATTCCTATGGCCCAGACCCATCGCAGCGAGCCCACCCTGTGCCATGGGGAGATGCCAGAGCCTCTCTTCCCCGGGCTCTCGGGGTGGGATCTCCCTCCACGGGAGTGGCCTCGGGCAGGAGCGATGCCAAAGGCCGTTTTTCCCGGCAAGACGAGGGGGTTTGTTTTGCCGGGAATGGGGAGACGGCAGATGGAAGGGCTCGGGGGGAGCGGGGGCTTTCCTCTCGCCGCTGCCCACACTCACACTCCAGGCACTGATTAATTGCGTTAAATAGAAAAATAATCATAACAATTATTTTTAAAAGCCACAAAACGTAGAAATAAAACCACTTTCTGCCTCTCCGATGTGCCGCGCTCGCCGGGGCAGCGATGCCAAAGGCGGGGGATGCAGGGGCGGGGGTCCGAGCTGGGGTTAACAGGGTGTGTACCCCCACATCCCCTCTTTGCCCCCCATGCCAGCCCTGCCCGGGAGCTGCCAGGCGAGCAATGCTCCTGCCCTGCCCCGCGCCCTCCCAGCGCGGGGACCCCCTCCAGCCCCCCAAAAACACTGGGGCTTCGCTTCCCACCCCTCTTTTTCCGCTCAGCACCTCCCGAGTCGCAAACCCGCTCTGGACACGCGGACCCGGGGGGACATAAGGGGACACGGAGGGACACAAGGGGACACGGGAGGATGCGGGGGGGCACAAGGGGACGCGGGGGGACCCCCGTGTGCAGACTCACCATGGGGCGGCGGGGGGGGTCGTGCGGCGGAGGCTGGGGGTGGTGCGGGATGCGGGGCCGGCCCGGGGGGCGGGCGGGGGGCGGACACGCTTGCGCACAGCGCGGATGGGCGGCGGAGGGAGCGACGAGGAGGAGGAAGGAGGGAGGGGAAGAGCATCCCGGGAGGAGAAGGCACTCGGTCCCTCATCCGCGGCACGGGAGAGGTGGGGGAGGACGAGGACCCTCGCCCCGCGCCCTGCGGACCCCCAAAAGTCGTGGCGCTGGGGGCAGACCTTCCCAAGGCAACCCCGCACCGCATAAATCTCCCCAAAACCCGCCCAAATCCGCTCATAGCAAATTTTGGGGGTGGGCAAAGCTCATCCCACTTGAGATTTACACTGAGCCCAGGAGTTCGCTCCGCTCCCCCACTGAACCCCCATGAGATGATCTGGAAGCCCCATGAGATTCTGCTCAAACCGTCATGAGATGGCACACCAAGGCTCTGGGGATGGCTTTGCTTCAAATCATCAACTAATATTTTTTTTTTCCTGAAAATAAATTAATCCTCACCACAGCAATGCCCCATGTCAGGCCACCTTGCTCTCCCACAGGATTCCATTTCCATCCCACCCCACAATCCACAAAATTAGCAGTCAACCTTTTGAATCTTTTTTTATTCCCCTCAAAACTTTTTTTATTTCTACAGTCTCAAACTCAATCCCTCCTGCCCAGGGTGAGTTTTGCCAATCCCTGAGATAAAATGTCCAACGCCAATATTAATCAACAAAATACCTGTGGAGCTGACACATCTGATTTTGCCAAGGGAACTACATCAATATTTGAAGAGAATCAACCCACCTGCACCTCCCCAGATGCTCCCAGGTTTCCTGCTGACCCATAGCACCAATTTCATCACTGACGCTTCACAGGAAGAGGGAAGTGGCAGGCGTAGGGATTTGCATCATGGTCAGGGAGCAAGTTCTGGGGCAGGGGGCACTTACTGCTGCCCTGCTCCAAGGAACCACAGCCCTGATCCCGTGGCCCCAGCGTGCTGATTTTTGGAGGTGCTGAGCGTGGAACATTCCCCAAAATCACTCCTGTCTGTACAGGAGTCAGGTGAGGCTTCACCACACCACCTGGGGAGAGTAACGGGGCTCACTTGGGGCTCCCAACCCCATCACGCTCACAGGGCAGAGCAGGCCTGTGCCCAGTTCAGTTACCCCAGCACCACACTGCCCCAAGACCAAAGCAACAGCCTGGAACGTCCCTATCCTCATCTCCTGCTCGGATGCACGTCTTCAGGAAACGGGAGCCGAGACAGCTGCATAGTTCCCACGCCATGGCCAGACCCTCTGGCCATAAAACCTTAGGAGTTATTACAAATTTTCCTATAATGGGTGTACTGTTTACAGTCCCAGGGTCGGCATACTGCATGCAATCCAGTGCCACTTGACCTACCAAGCACGAACAACCTATTGTTGCTGTTTTTGTAACCTATTGTTGCTTTTAGCTTGAACCCAAAAGTACGAAATTACGCGAACAAGAAAGAGGGCTGCAGTAAGGTCCCCAGCCGCCCCCTTGCCCCCAGGTTAGCCTGATTTGAGCAGCGCCAGGCTGGAAAAAGCGAGCCAGAGCTAGGCTACGACGCTGTGACCGGAGGGGCGATCAGAGGGCTCACGGCACGTGGTGCCGGGAGGCGTGGCCTGCCCGGAGCGCGCCGCGGGGGCGGGGCCGAGCCCTCAGCGGGGAAAATGGCGGCGGGCGGGCCCCCCCACTCCCTCGTACCTCCGCGTGCAGGAACACGATTTTGTCCTGCGCCGACTCCCGCAGGACGCGCCGCACCCGCAGGTCCGACAGCGGGAAGGCGGCAGCGACCCCGCCCTCAGCGGCGGGCCCGCCATTTTTCTCCTCCTCCTCCCGCTTCCTCTTCGGCTGCGGGCCCTCCGCCATGGCTCGCGCGCGCGCGCCCCTGCACTGCGCGTGCGCGGCGCCTCGCGGACCATCTTAGAGCCACGCCCCCCGGCGGCTCGGAGGTCGCGTGTCCCCGCGGCTCCTTCTCCCACACACCCCCGGAATAGTGACTGAGACAAAAATAAGGAAAACCACCACCATTTAAAACTTCTGCATTCTCTTTTCATAGTCGCAACGATCCCGTTTAAAGTCGCTGCCTGCCTCATCTTGTCCTGCCCACAGCCCAGCAGGCACCTTGTCAGCTTAGTGGGGGTCCCAGAGCCCACCAGGACCAGGAACTCCAGCACGGGAAGGAGTTCTGGTGACCCTGAGAGCCACTCGATGTCAGAGCTTAGTGTTTGTGTGATGGATGTCCCTGTCCCTGCCGAGGAGGTTTTGGCCACCGGGATGGAGGTCACACCACTGGGATGTGGTGCGTTCCGGTCCGCTGTCCCTCCATGTCCATGGAAGTGGGGAACTCGCCATCCTTGGCTCCCACATCTGGCCAGAGCAGCTCAGGTTGGACCCCAAGGTTCACTGGGACATGGCTACACCCAGATCCAAAGATGACAGCTCCATGATGCCCATGGGGATGCATCCGCCTGCTCGCAGCACTACTCCATCCTCTTTGTGGAGCTCCGGCACAGTTCCTGGAGGTCTGCAGAGACAGCAGATGAGCTCCATTAGCAACCAATTAATCTAAAAATCAACGGTTTAAATAAATTTATGGAATCTGGTCTCTTCCCATGGTCCTTATCCCAATAGAGAGACATTTCATCAGCATCCCACAGGATACTCACAGCGCATGACAGTGTCCCTGATCTGCCTGAAGCTTTTCTCCTTCAGCGCCATGTAGATGTAGTAGATGTTTCGCAGCTCCCTGGGATAATCCTTGCGATCCACGTCCTTCAGCACTGGGATAGTGCGTCCGTTAGCCATCGGAGCCTCAGCCAGGGCCTGGTGCATCTGGTATTTGCACCAGGGGTCCTGCAGGAAGCTGGGGGTGATGAGCATGACCCAGCAGTGGCTGTTCTGCACAGCGTCGCACAGCTCTGTCACCACTGCACCTCCCGCCACCGCATCCCGCAGCTGGAGGAAGCATCGGAAGCTCTCAGGTTGGCCCTCCAGGTAGGACACCAGCTCCTCCACCAGCTCCATGTCCCCCTCACTGTGGCAGATGCAGACGTCGTAGCTCTTGTCCCACCAGGGGCTGTCCACGGCACTGATGTCTGGTGCTGACACAGGTGACAGGGAGATGGAGCTGGTGGCCAAGCTCGTGCCAGGAGAAGAGCTGGAGCTCTTCGCAGAGGATGAGGAGGAAGGTGAGGATGAAGCAGAGTGGCTGGACTTGATGCTGCTTTCCACTGAGCTAGGCTTGGGCTTGTGCAGGAGCCGCCTAAACCAACCTGCAGAGTGAGGTCACAGTGAGGTTCCGGGGGCGCAGCGTCCCCTGGGCTTCCCAAGCACAGCTTCATTTGATCAGCAGGATGCCTGCAGATGGAAAGGGGTGGGTGCGATCTCACCTTGACCCCCCAAACCATCCTGGTCCCTAAAATCTGAGCTGCCGCAAACACCTGAATGCTGTGGCACCACGAGGAGCAGCTGATGGGCACCCTTGTGTTCCGTCAGGGAGGGGATGCTGTGAGGGAGGGGATAGGGCCAGAGGGTTTATTCCCAGACTCACCAGCCATAGCGGGCAGCACACTGCTCAGCTGCCAATTGCCAGCAGGACACCTCTCCTGAGAGCAGAAAAGAAGAATAAAAAAAAACTGTGAGCAAGCACCACTCCACAGCAGGTCTCAGCCCCAGGAGCTCAGGTCTGTTCCAGGGACCTGCAGCTCTGGGGTGCTCTCTTACAGCCCCAAAATCACCCACAGGAGGGTTTTTCCCAAAATTTGCTGGGAAGGAACATTTACCTGTTACTGGCTCTCTCCACTGGAGATACACACCTGCAGCGAGCAAGGCTGAGAGATAATGGGGAGGAGAGACCCTCATTCCCATCAGTGGGGAAAGGATCCTGTGGAAGGGAGAAGTGGGAATCAGCTGCGATCACCAGGGATGGATGCTGGTAAACCAAAGGCAGTGTGGGTGATGCCCAGAGCTGTGCATCCTTGTTGCTGCCTGCCCTGGTATTCCTGCAAGCTCACACCATCCCATGCCTGGGCATTGTGCTCCCAGCATGGTTTAGGGACTGCAGACACTCCTTGTGGACACCCAAGAGCAGCAATACGGGAAACAGCTACTGTTTTCCACTGCTGGCATCACCCCTTCCGAAATGAAACACCCCAAGTTACGCTGAAGCCTTTCCTCTACTCCAAAAAATGCCACCGGACTGCAGGAAATGCCCGCAAAACCCCGGCACGCCCACGGAAACCACAGTGCCCAAGTGTCAGCATTTAGTGACAGCAAAAAGCTCAAGCGTGACTGGAACAATGAGCACGGACAGTGAACGGTACGGGGGAAGTCTGGGGGATGCTTACCTGGAATGCAGGAGTCCAGCAATGGAACAGGGAAGGGGATGCATCAGCCCCTGGGTTTGGGAAAGAAAGATCTTCTGGGATTACCCAGGTGGGAAAAGACAGGTAGAATGCAGCATGTTCACTCTGGAGTCTAATGGGATCTGCAGTGAATGGCAAGGCTGATCCATCCTTACAGCTTCCACATCTGCAAGCAGTTCCCAGTGAAGCTGTCCTGGGGTGGAAATGAGATGGGGTACCCACTTGCTTCCCCAGGGCCAGAGTGGAGGAGCTCCCCGAAAACCCAGGTGCCCCCAGCTGCCAGCAGCTCCAGCCTCTGCCAGGGCATATGAAAGCACAGGCAGGGAAATGGGCCAGGACTGCAGGGACGGGAAGCCAAGCCCTCCCAAGGGCCTCCCTCCCACATCCGCCACATGCCATCACTGCCTGGGTGTCACAGTGCCCAGCCCTCACCAGCACCCAGATCTGTTTCCCTCCCCAGTTTCCTAGCTAAATACAGACAGGTCCATGTCTGCCACTCACACTTACTTTATGAGTTAAATTTACCAGACAAGTCATTTTTTCACCCCAAAAATGTTTCTCCTTTCCCAGGTCACGTTCCCCTGGTGCTGCTGGTGGTGGCTGATGACTGACACTGCCTTCATCTCCTCATCATCCTCGACTGCTCCAATGTCTGGCAGTTGCTCCTCAAGGCCCTGTGAGAGACAGGCTCCAGGTGAGTCCTGGTTCCATCCCCTAGGAATTTGGGGAGATCTCCAGAGCCCACATGGCCACCCAGCCCCTGCCACCACCCTGCCTGCCTTTCTCTTCACCAAGCACAGGACACCAGCTGGCCCCTTGCTGGCTAAATTCCAAAGGAAAAAGCCAAAGGCCGAGTGGTACTGAGCCGCACACAGACCCACAGGCTACCACAGCCCATTGTGACCCACTTTGCATTAGTCCCTGCCCTAGCACTGCTGCCACCACCCCAAAAATCAACTGCCCGCCCAGGGACAGGACCCGTAGGAGGGCGAGTCCCCTGCCTGTGTGAGTCACCCCACCTGGAAACCCCAGAGGGGGAACCTGAGCAAGGGTGAACCCACAAACTCGGGTCCCCAAGAGGCAGCAGCCCCTGGATCGACCTCCACCCTGCCTCAGCAATAATATAACCATTATTAAAGGAGTAATTAAGCAGGTACAGCTTAATTCACAGCGTGCCTTGCCCCACCAGCAGCTGCACCACGCTGGGATCCCTGCAGCGGGAGTCCTGCTCATCACCAGGAGCCTGTGGTTTACAGGATTGCCTGTGAAATTAAGAAACGGTGAGGACAGGGTGCTGCAAGGCAGGGTCAAACAAAGGTGTTCGGGAAAGAAAATAAGGCTAATTTTGTCCCTAAATACACGCACCATTAATATGTTTCATTTACAGTGCCACTACAAAACGATACACAGCTACCCAGAAAACACAGAATAAGTTTTCTCCTGGAAAGCTCTAAGTACACCCAAATTCCGCCACACAGATGCTTGAAGACATCATAGGGGCCGTCCAGGCACCGCTTGTACCTCACAGGGCTGGAGACGCAGTCGCACAGACACGAACCCAGGCAGCGGCAGCTAGCGGAAGAGCAGCCCCTGAGGGGTAGGGGAGCACGGGGACACGGCCAGGCCCAGAGAAGCGCAGGCAGCCGAACGCACCCAGCACTGCCACCCAGCCTGGCACTGCACTGCGCTGCCCATGCGCCCGAGCCCTTTAGAGCTCGCGTGGCCTCGCGACACCATCGCTGAGGTCCCACGTCTGGCCCCGCCTCTTCCGCTCCGAGCCCCAGCAGGGCGGGGCCGAGGGGGCGGGGCTGCCGTCACGCGGGGCGGGGCGTAGCCGGGCGCGAGGCGGCTGCGCGCGGCGCGGCGGCGTCTCCTCAACGGGGCCGCGCGCGCGGCGCGAGGTGCGTGCGCGGGGGAGGCGGGCGGGCAGGGCGCAGTTGCCATGGAGACAGCGGGGGGGAAGCCGTTGCCATGGCGACAGCGGCCGCCATAACGTAAGGGGGTCCCCTGGCCGTGAGGGGACGGAGCGTTCTGCGGGGAGCGGAGGAGACCGGCGGGGCCGGGGCTGAGGCGGGGGGGCCGGGAAACCTCTGACAGCGGCGGGCGGCCTGGCTGTGACTCCCCCCGCCGCGCTGTCGCCCTCTATAAAAGCTCGTTTTTATGGATGTGTCCCCCTGGGAAGGAGCCTCGGTGTCCTCTCTGCCTGCTGAATCCCCGTGTTGTTGCTTTTCCCGCAGGTTTAGCGAGGAGGGGGCACAACGGAGAGGACAGGTAAGGGCTCGGGCAACCCTGAAGGTGTGACCCCCATCCCTGGTTCTCTGTCCAGGGTCAATCCTGGAACGCCAGCGTGCTTCCGTGGGAGCCTGTGGGACACAGAGCTCAGCCAGGCTTTGCTGTGTCACTCCCTCTCCTTGCTCGTGGAGCCACTGGGAAGCACGTGGAGAATCACAGCGTTGAATAAAAACCTCTGGTGTGTTTTAACTCACATCAAAGGAGGTTGAATCTTGTGTTTTTGTGCTGTGGACAGAGGCAGGGCTTGTCCTCAGTCCCATTGTCCGTGTAGCCTGTGCGTTTCTAGGATGGCTTTGATCCAGCTCCAATTGCTGCTCCCACGTGGAGGGACAGGCTTGGGAATTGGCCAGGGACAACTCAGCTTGTAGCTGAACCATAGTGGCTTTTAAACTGTCTTGTCCCAACATCTTAAAGCCGCTGGATTGAAAAAGAAGCTAGGAATTACACCCATGCTGGTGGCAGTTCTCAGCACTCAAAGAAGCTAAAAATAATGGATGAGTAGTAGGTTTGTACTTGTTTCTTTGTGGAATTTGTGGGGGCTGTTCTGGAGGAGCCCATCTCCCAGCATGGAGCTGGATGACTTGGCTTTGATTTTAAACATCCAGGTGTAGCTTTGGTTGTGTGTTGGGTGCTGAGCATGGAGATGGTGTCAGCAGCGACTTCTCCATGAGATGGTGGAGAATATGTTCCATTAATTTCCCATTTTGGTTCTGCAGGTTGGGCTCTGGTGTTGACTGTGTGGTCTGGTCATGTTTTGCAGAGCTACTGCAAGGTTTCTGTAAATACACATGCTGTGTGAACCTCGGCCTTCGTTTGACACACTTGGTGTTCAGGTGTTTGCTTTTACCTGGGATACACCTTCATATTTCCAACATTTCTGCAGCTGGTGTGTCTCTGTCACACGGGGACTTGCTGTGGTTGGGTTTATCCAGTGTTGGTGACTTAGGCACCGTTTAAAGCTGAAGTGTGAAAAGCTTTAGGATAAATTAAGGGATTTCTGTGGTGTGGAGGGAGGAGAATGCAGCAAACCCACACAGGGACTCTCTTAGTATCGTTTATAAAGGTAATGGGGACAAGGCTGGAACAAGGGAACAGGGCAGCCGAGCCAGGAATCCATGGAGTGTTGTGTTTACAGTCTTCAACTCCCTGTAGTCTAAATAGCTGGAAGCTTCCCAATGTCTGGAGAAGGCTGGAGAGACACTTCTTACCTTGTAAGTGCCTATGGCTCCCTCTCCCCCATGGCACCTGTGTTCCCAGGGGGAGCCTGCAGTACCTGGTGTGTTTCTTCCCCATGGCAATGTCATGCTCTGAGGTAATTCCATTTCATTTTGGCTACCTCAGCTGTGCCAGCGCAATCCATCCCCCTGGGGAACAGAGCTTCTCCCCAGGACTAAAAACTGGAGGTTTCTATTTCTTGGCTGAATCCCCATGAATTCTTTTTAAGACCAATAAAAACTTTTTTTTTTAAACTAGGCTGTATTTATAATGGGGTTTTTGTTCCTTTATGCCTCTCTGCACTACATAATAGGCATGAAGGTTGAAGGTCATTGTATCAGACAACCTCACTAGGTGATTATAATTCTAAAAGGTGTTTTTTCCTAAGTTTAAAATTACTTTTGAAATGTCCTTAGTGCTTTAGAGGCACTTAAAATTGATTTGATGGCTCCATTCCTGCTGTTAATAGCATGGGAATGCACAGGGTGAGTGAGATGGGAGCGATGCTGAGGCAGGTGGAAGCAAACAGGGGAAGGCCTAGGTGGGAGTTTACAAACAGCCTCAGTATTTGAGGCTCAGCTCCCGAATATAATATAAACTTAAATTATAGCCAGTTTAGAAAGTGAGGATTTACCTTTGGCTGTAGCTGTGCTGCTGTGGAGGGGCCAAGGGCAGACCCGGCACCAGCAGGAGCTCAGACTTCCCTCTGAAACATTCCAGTTATCCATTGTTAGTCCCTGGCTGGTCTGAAGTGTCTTTGCACCATTAAATAAAATCTGACTGACTTTGTGGAAGCAGCCTGTCCTTCCAGAAAAATCAGCTTATCCAAAAGGAGAGATATTTTTCCTTTCTCCTGGAAAGGAAAAATAAGGGCTTTTCTCCCCTTTATCCTGACTGTGCTTGGCTGCATTCACTCAGCAGGGCTTTGATGGTACCGCCCGTCTGATCCTGTGTCCAGCACATCCTCCTATCTTCCTGAGAGTCATCACTTTGATGTTTTTTTTTGAGGTTTAACCCCCCCAAAATAGTTCACCATGAGGCCTGAGCGGTTGCAGGCCTTCAGGAGTGATGAAGCTGCAGAGGTTCATTGTCAGAACAGTGCTGAAGTGCTCCTGTGCTCAGTGTGGGGTGGAAAAACACAGGGTACAATGTTCATGAGGGTGTGTGATGGAGGAGCCCTGCCTGGCATGCACAGAGGGAGAAAACCGGAAGTGCTAAAGGCTATTGACACTTGTATCCAAAATCTGGTCCCTACAGTAAGGCCCAGTAAGATAAAGAAGTGATTATTTGAAGTGATGAGCAGCATGTATTAAGTGATCTTTCAGGAGGCAGGTGGTGAAAACCAGCTCTCTGAGGTGTTTTACTGTTGTTACAATGATTTATTACTGAGCAGCCTGGTGTGGTGGAAAGTGCCCCTGCCCATGGCAGGGGGGTGGACCGACACGAACTTTAAGGTCCTGTCCAGCCCAAACCATTCCATGATTCCATTGTATAAGGTTTTCTGAAGGGGTCAGAAGGAAAAGGCTGCATACACGGTGTATCTGAGCATCTGCCAGTGTTGCTTTGCCCTGTTCTCATCATCCAGTATTGAAAGTTGCTGGTTTCCTAGAATATTGGCTGTTTTCTCATGTGATCCATACACACACTTGCAGCACAGCTGAGGTGTCCTACCTAGAAAGACCTGCCCCGTGTCACTTGCTTTGCTGCCAGGGAGCAATTGCAGCATCTCATCTTTAGGACAAGCCCACAGATCTCCCTGAGATGGCAAAACCTGCAAAAACTCTGATTTTGGGTCAGCAGCTCTTCCCCAGCATTTCCTCTGGCCAAAAGCCCCGTGTCTAACAGAGTTTTTGCTGGACTCTTCATCACAACTGGCAAGAGAAAAGCAGAGGAGGGTGAACAGTTCTGTTCGTTTTCATTCCCTTTTCATAGACTTATTTGGGAGAAGCGGAGTGGGAGAGGACTGCGTGCTGGCAGGCCTTTTGTGTTTTATGTCACAGGCTGCTGAAAGAGTTCTCAGACTGCACTTCCTTTCCGTGGGCTTTAAGGTCATTTCCCAGTGCTTGCAGATGCATGGCGGGCTGGGAAACCCTTCTCTCATCACCAGGGAATGAAACGCTCTCCGTGGCTTTTTGGAGCCAACAAATATAGTTTTGTCTTCTCTTCCCTCCCACTGTTTCCCAAGCAGCAAGTTTGCCGACAGGCCTCGTCAGGAAGGAGGGAGTGCTCCTCCAGGATCCAGACTGTCTGGGAAAATGAACAGCTGCTGGCAAACTGTGTTTTGCTGGGGCAATCACAGCTGTACAAAACAGCCCAGGATTGTATGGTAAAGGAGGTTAAGGAAATGGATGAGACTGAGGGGCAAAGTTCAGAGACAAAAACATGCAATTCTCAGCCCAGAGATGATAACAAACCTGGGATTTATCCACCTGTGCAAAGGTGGTTCTGCAAAACCCTGTTGTCCAGGTGGTGTTGTCCATGTGCACTGACTTTGCTTGTGGTCATTTGTCTACCATAGAAACTGGATGGCTTCTACAGTGAGCCCTGTTGCATTCGACACGCAGCGCGGTGGCCTGAGTCAAGAACAGCACGGCAACCAGTCTCCCCTGGCCGCTCGGGCCATAGCTCACAGACACCAATGTGGTGGACGGCAAATGGCGTTTATTGGTGATTAGCACCGTGTAATATACCTTTGGTTTACAACGTCACGTCCGCCTGCTTACATCATAAAACTAATTGCTATTGGCTACCTGGGGAGGGGGTCTTATCTTTCCGTACAGCGCGGTTTCTTCCGATCGCCAGGCCCTACCTGCCCACATTTCCCCCCTCCCTATGCTAATCTAAGAGAGCTAACAAACGTATAAAAGGCATTAACAAGGTAAAGTGTAAGGCACCTTGAACTAATAAACGTATAAAAGGTATTGACGAGGTAAAGTATAAGGCACTTTAAACTAGTGGTGACTAGGGGGCGTAAGGGGACAGGATATAAATTGGGGTAACTAGGGAGAACTAGGGATAATACTGCATAAGGAATTAGGGATAACTGGGGATAACACTACAGAAGTACATTCTTAACACAGTTGTTTGTTTTCTACTAACAGAATGTTGACCTTGCTTAGTCGGTTCTGGACAAATGACACGAGCTTGCTCAGTATGCAGGGCCCGAAGGCCAATGCCAGTATGATCATTGCGATCAGACCCAGCAAAGTAGATATCAGGGTGGTTAGCCATGGCGAATGGTTGAACCAGGATTTGAACCAACTCTGCTGTGCTTCTCGCTCTCTTCTTCTCTTCTTTCTTTTTTCTTTTTCTTTTTCTGCTTTGCTCTTTTCAGCAGCAACTTGCAGGGAAGGAGAAGATGCTAAAGGCTGAGCAGCATCAGATGATATCTGAGTAGGAGGTACTGTAGCTGCTGGTAAAGGATTAGAGATCATTGGGTTAAAGATATTTAGGTTATTATTCAGTGTTGTGACAGTAGCAGTGTTTTTAATCCGTGAGAGGGATTGGACTCTCTAACGGCCTCTCCTTATTCTGGGTTTTAATTCTGTTTGCTCTCATCTCTTTCCACTCTGAGTCTGAATCAGTGGAAAGCCACTCGCTCTAGCTTGTGTCTGACTCAGAGCTGGAAGTTGACTGACTGGCTATTTCCGGGTTTCAGAACTTTTTGGTCGGGCTCCGGCCTCGCCCACCTCCCTTGCGGGCGGGCCGTTCCCTCCCTCTTGCCTCGCCCTGCCTTCTGCTCGGCAGGGGGTTGAGCTTATAGGGGGAGTGTTTAAATTAGGCGCTCTGGCTACCTCTCTGCCCCTCGCTCGCGCTCCCCTCCCCCTTTTGGTTGCTCTCGCAGTTTCTCTCCTTATCACATTCCTTATCACTTTCCTCTCCCACTCGTTTACTTGCGCATGTTGGATTCGGCACTATCTCTCTGTTCCCGCCGGGCACATCTCCGTCCCGGTCCCGCCCACCTTCTTTGTTCCCGGCACCATGCTGGGGTGCATAGGGAGGTGGCCTGGGCCAGCTCTCTTCGGGCCCCCCTCCCTCCGCGGCGATCTTAGCTTCTCGGGCTAATTCGTTCAAAAAAGCCTCTGCCTGCCTTGGCTCCCCCGCAAAGGAGCCTGGATTCGGGGATTGCGGGGGTGCAGCACCCCCCCCCGCGAGTCCCCAGGCTTAGCCGAATCGCCATCGTCTGGGGGGTGCAGAGTCTGGGTAGCCGCCCCAACCCCCAGCTTTGGGACGGCCATCAAACAGTTTTTTGCTGCCTTCCAGGTCTCCTGCTCTTGGATAGCTTTTTGCAGGGCCTGCACAACTCTACCCCACGATTTAAGATGTTTTCCGCTACCTGAGGACATCGTCTCCTCAGCAAAAGCCTTAGTACATTATCCCACACCTCAGGGTGGAGTATATCTGCTGGTTGGTCTATGACCCCGATCTGCATAAGTCTCGCAACAGCGAGCGTAAAATCTTTGGGTTTGCAATCTACCCGCCACTGTCTCTGAATTTCATATACGACCTTCACAAGAGCCTCCATCCTCCTTGTGGGTCCCGGAGCGTCCTCCGTCACCGGAGACAGTCCAGCTGCTCTGGCCGCTGTTCACCTGGTCTCAGGCGATCTCCCGAGGTCCCCAGTTGTCCCGAGGTTTCGGCACCACTTTGTTGCAGTCGACACGCAGCGCGGTGGCCTGAGTCAAGAACAGTACGGCAACCACTCTCCCCTGGCCGCTCAGGCCATAGCTCGCAGACACCAATGTGGTGGACGGCAAATGGCGTTTATTGGTGATTAGCACCGTGTAATATACCTTTGGTTTACAACGTCACGTCCGCCTGCTTACATCATAAAACTAATTGCTATTGGCTACCTGGGGAGGGGGTCTTATCTTTCCGTACAGCGCGGTTTCTTCCGATCGCCAGGCCCTACCTGCCCACAGTTTCCTCTCCCCTTCTCACTAAATATCACGTGTTTGCTGATAAAGCCATTCCTTCCAAACGAGCTGCTTCCCTGGGCTGCTGCTCCAATCTTCTGGGAAGCTGCAGCAGTCCCTGCTGCAGAAAGCAGCTGGAAACCAGGCAAGGCAAGGCGAGGAGCAGCACATCTGCTTAATAAATGATAAAGGTCACATTTAAAAGCACTGTGCAGGTGTAAAGCCAGGAAAATAGGGAAGAGGGGAGGAGGAGTAAGGAGAATACAGCCCTGCAGCCCTTTCATGTGACTCTGTATCATCTGGGATCTTCGAAAAGATTGGCCTAGAGCATCCTACTGACATTGCAGCCATCACAGGGAAGGGAGCGCTGGTACAGCTGAGGGGGCTCCTCAGCAAACTGGGGCTGGGCTCCCTGCAGGGCAAAGCTAGGAGGAAGTCTTCCCTTGTTTTTCTCTCTGCTGGGATAAATGGAGCTGTTGTCTCCAGGCCCCTGTTCTGCACATAGTTTAAAGTAGGTCGTATTTCCGACCTGCATGGGATGCAACCTGCATTTTGTCTGGGGACATAGAGCCTGTGTGTGTCTCATTCTCTTGTGCTCACCACACCTTTCCCATGCCCTCCAGCCTTCCCGGTAACTTTTATTAATAGACTTCCCTTATTCCAGATTTTCAATCGATTAGCTTTGCTTCAGAAACACCCCAGGGCATCATTGACTTCCTCAGTAACCATCCTGGTAACAGATTCAATTCCCAAAAATGTTGTAATTACATGCCTTGTATTGGGAGCTGTGCTACTGATCTGTGCAGCTGCCTGCTGTCTTTTAGGGATACCAAGCTGCTCCGCTCATCCTCCGTTTATCAGAGAGCCCCAATGGATATGCTGATTCAAAATTTAGGCATGGGGTAGCTCCCTCTCCCTCAATCTGGGTGTCCCACTGCGGAGGGTGGATTTCCCCCCTCCGCAGCAAGAAGCGGTTCCGCCCCTATGTTGCTCCCGCCTCCCAGCCTGGCTCCACCTGCCGTGGGAGGACCTCGGGGGAGAAGTCTCTGGGCCCGCCCCTGAACTGAGGGACAAGGCGTGCCCAGGGCCCAGGAACCGCCCAGCTCTCCAGATTATTCCTGACAGTTATTTGTATTATTGGTTTATTTGAACTGTACCCCGCCTTCCTTTGTTACCATTGGTTCTTGTATGCTGTAACCGCCCTTCCCCTCGTCCCTTATTGGTTGTCCTGTCCTATACTTAACCGGGTGCCTCCAGGCACTCGGCGGCCACTAGCCATTAGCCATGCGGCCATACCATCGCCGAGGCAGTGGCCCCCCTTCCCCTGCTCTCCCTTCCCGACCACCCAAGCCCTGCTACCCTCAATAAAGGAGAGCTCGGGAAGGAGTCATCCTCCCACCAGCCTATCGCCGCACCGTCTCCTTCTTTTATTTCGCCTACGACTCCCAGCTTCCTTTACCGCGCCCGGCATAGGGATCGAGCAGCCAGCGCACGGCTCTCGACCCTGCCGACGACAGCGAGCGAGAGGCTCGACAACATCCCACCACCCCTGACACCCTTCCACTCATGGTGGTACCAGCTGTGCTCCTTTCTCCTCTTGCAGGAAGCTGTTGCCAAGCCTCAAAACCAAGAAGCCTCGGGAGCTTGTTTTGGTGATTGGGACAGGAATTAGTGCCGCAGTTGCTCCCCAGGTCCCAGTGCTGAAGTCTTGGAAGGGGCTGATTCAGGCCCTCCTGGATGCTGCTATTGACTTTGATCTCCTGGAAGATGAAGAGAGCAAACGGTTCCAGAAGTGTCTTCATGAAGACAAGAACTTGGTTCATGTTGCCCACGACCTTATCCAGAAGCTGTCTCCGGTCAGTGCGCTTGTACCTGCCCTGAGCGTAGGATTTGGCTTCTGGAAATAACCGGATTTGGTTTTCCAGCAATGGTGCCCCCATCCCAACAATTCTTCTATGTACAAGGAACCAAAAGTGCAGTTGCTGTGCCAGGTTTCTGCTGTGGACACAGGTTTTGGGTATTTTGCCTGGACCAAGATGATTAGAGGGATGGAGCACCTTCCTGTGAGGAAAGGCTGAGAGAATTGGGATTGTTCAGCCTGGAGAAGAAGGCTTCAGGGGTGACCTAATTGTGGCTTTCCAATACCTGAAGGGAGCTGACAAGAAAGCTGGAGAGAGACTGTAGACAAGGGCCGGGGGTGACAGAACAAGGGGAGAGAGCAGGGTTAGATGGGGTACTGGGGAGGAAATCTTCCCTGTGAGGGTACTGAGGCCCTGGCACAAGAGCAACTGTGGCTGCCCCTGGATCCCTGGAAGTGTTCAAGGCCAGGTTGGACAGGGCTTGGAACAGCCTGGGATAGTGGAAGGTGTCCCTGCCCATGGCAGGGGGTGGGATGGGATGGGCCCTTCCCAACCCAAACCATTCTACGATTCTGTGTTCCTATGACTATGCTGAGGGAGAGCACCCACCTTGGTGCAGCCAGAGCTCTTGTGTTTGCCGTGCAGGGACCCAGAGCTTTGCAGGGTCTTGGTGAAACGTGGGTAGTTTCTCATGGAGTCATTTGGCATGAGGTGTTAAGGGGCCGGGCTCTGACCTCAATCTGTCTCCCCTTCTCAGCGCACAAGCAACGTTCGCTCAACCTTTTTCAAGGACTGTTTATACAAGGTGTTTGATGACCTGGAATCCAAAATGGAAGATTCTGGGAAGCAGCTGCTTCAGTCTGTGCTTCACTTGATGGAAAATGGGGCCCTTGTTTTAACCACAAACTTCGGTAACCTGCTGGAGCTGTATGCAGCACACCAGGGGAAGCACCTCGAGTCTCTTGACCTGACTGATGAAAAGAAGGTAAAGGATGATTATTTCTTTTGTCAGGAACTGTGGTGCTGCAGGGTGTGCCCTCATGCTGCCTGAGGGCATTGTACTGATCGTAGTGGTTTAACTGGTGGCAGACAAGCTCCAGGCAGAGCCTCTGCCTGCTCAGGGCAGCAAGCAGAAGAATGAGGAGGAGAGCTCCTTTCTGGAACGCTGTGCTTGCTGGCTGCCATCCAGTGCTCAGGAGGAGGCCTTAAGCCTGGTATTCCTTTGATCTCTGTCCTTGAAACTTCTGGCTTGGCCTTGCTTCCACATAAGGCTCGGGTTGATGTTTCTAACCAATGTGGGAAACTCCATGTGAGATGCAAAGCTGAACTTTCTATTTTTATAACGTGCTGCAAAGTGCTTTCTGTGATGGGCATTTAGGGCTGCAGCCTTTGAGGCTCTCTTCTCGTGCCCCATGTCCTCTTCCTGCAGTGGCTGGAATGGCTCCTTCTGCTGCACTTCCAGAGCTGTAGCTATTCTCTTCATGCAAACATCTCTCCTCCTGCCCCAGTCAGGCTGTGAAACCCTGACCTCTTTGCACCTGCTGCACAAAGGGATCAAAGTGATTGCCTACGGAGACGAATACTCTGACTTGCCCGAGTACTTCGAGCGGCTGACCAGCGAGATTGTCATGCGAGGCCGCACAGGTATGGAGTCAGGGGCTGGGGGACACTTGGCTGTCACCATGGAGAGCAGGCAGGGTCAGTAGCCCCTGTTCTTCATGCTATACAGATTCCTTAAGAGTTGTTTTTTTTTAAAAGCAAACGTGTCTCAAAGCGTAGCTGGATTTGAGGGTTACTTTCAGAAATCACTGTATGCTCTAACAGTTTAAACAGCTGTGCTGCTTCCCACGCCTGCAAACCTTTTCATGTGCAGTTGCAGCTGTTTGTTCCCTTTCCAGCGAAGGGGCATTTTAGTCTCACTGACCTTCGTGCTGCTCAGACTGAGCCAATGCTTTTACACAAGAGGTATAACTCATAAATCATAAAAACAAGGGAAAGTGGGTTCACTGGCCGGAGCCTAGCTGGCCCCCATTCTGAGGGTTAGCCCGGCCAGGAAAGCCTGTGTGAAACCACCACGTGGGCAGCTGGCTCTCCACCTGACACTGGTCTCTGCTTTGCCCCAGGTATGCCCAACGAGGGGCAACAGCTGAATGCTCTGCCGCCGCCCACACCGAGGTAAAAGGTAAGGAGGCTCTCTAGAGCCGAGAGGCTTCACTCTGTGTAGTTCCCTGGAGTCCCAGGCAGGTTTTCAGCCTTTGCTTCCACACAGGATGCAGCCCGAGCCTCAGCCCTGCCCAGGCCCTGAGCCATGGCAGGGGCTTCTGGGACAGGCCCCAGCCAGGCCAGCAGCCCTCAGGAAGGCCAGAGCCCACCGCTGTCCAGCTGCTATCCAGCACCGAGCCAGGACCCTTCCAGCAGGGAGAAGGCTGGGACACAGCCTCCACAGATGAACACCTGGTCTAACATAGTAATTGTGCTTTTACTGGGGCTGCATGTGCCTGCGGAGTGCGGTGTCCCCAAGGGAGCTGCAGCCTCCTCTAACTTCATACCTAGTGCTTTTATACTCTGTATTTCAATTAAAAAATGAAACTTGAGCTTTTTTTTTTTTACTGGAAGCTCTAGTTTTCTAGTCCTGTCTTTTTACTGTACAGGATTTTGTATGTTGAAGTTGTATTAAAGGCCTGCTCACTGAACTTTTGGCTGCTCTATCATTTACAGGCCTCATCACACCTCACACTGGTGGGAGTTCATTTCCCACAAACCCAGGAGGAAACAGGTCCTGGCTGGAGGCAAGTTATTTATACACAGAGAACAAATTAGGAAGTTTATTTTATATAAATTATGTCTCTTAGCAGACAGCATTCAATTTATTGCACTATAGCACATCTGCGATACAGAGCTACAAGACATCGTCAGAGAGGTTTGTATTATTCAGTGTAGCACTTCTGACCGGGATCAAGAGGCACTCTGAGGGGGAGAAAGGGTGCAGGAAAGCAGCAAGCAGCCACCATTCTCTTCCAGTATTAATGTGGTTTGGTTTTTTTTTCCTTTTTACTAGCAAATAATGCCAAGACCAGCAGGCAGGAGCCAGGCAGGGCACGCTGCCTTCCTCCTCCGGACCCAGCTGCCACAGCTCTCCAGCTCCTGCCCAAATACGTGGAGTCTGGGGACCCTGCTGCAGAGTCCGGGTGAGGAGAGAGATGGGGGACTTTAAGGCAATTTAGCATGTCCCCTCCAGCCCAGCATAGGCTGTCACCTTTTTTTGGTTTATCAGCTTCGGTGGAGCGGCGATGAGCGGCGACATTAACGGCCAGATCTAGCGCTGCCCCTAAGCCCAAGTGACTCCTGCCTCCTCCCTAAGCTGGTCTAAAAATCAAAAGCAGCTCAAAAAAAAGTCTTCAAACCCACCTGGCTCTGACAGCCAGGCTCTTGGCCGCCCTCAGCTCCCCCACCCCAAATACCAGACCCCGCCCGGGAGCGAAACCTGTTGAGCCCGAATATGCCCAAACAGACAGCTCTTTGTGATTCTTTTTTTTTCCCTCCTATTTTTTGGTTTGGAAGCAGCACTGGTGATCACCCAGGGATGGGCCCAAGGACTTCCCAGCCCTTGGCACTGCTCCTGACACCTTGTTCGAAGGCAGCATCACATTTAACCCCTGAAGACCCTCACTGCCCTTCATTTCTGACACCATCCCACTTCCCACACCGTGGTCCTGTTCAGTCCTGCATCCCCACGCTCCACTTGCATCCCCCCTCTCTGCACTTTTCTCCGTCATTTCTCCCTTTCCACCTCATTTTTCCCCTCAGTGCTTCAGCGCTCTCCTCCATTCCCAACACAGACAGGTCTGATCCATCCTCACGCCATAAAATCACAGACCACATGCCAGGGGGGTCAGATGAGCCCAATAGCCACAGAGCTGCCAGGCTGGGGTTCAGTGCCCATCCAGGGGTGTTTTATGATCCGTGGTGGGAATGCTGGGCTGGCAGGGTGCACACAGCATCAGCAAAGCCCCCGAGCAGCACTTAGGACTCTTCAACTCTTGCTCAGCACTCTCCTGCCTCAGTTTCCTGCTGTTTCGGGGCTCAGGGAAGCTCTGCACCATTGGCAATGCGGGCAGGGGGTGCAGCAGGGACCCCAAACCCCAAACTGCATCCCAGCTCATTTATCTACATTTTAAAAGAAATTTAAAAGCCACCCGATGTTGCAAGCAGCTCAAACCCTGACGGAGGATCCACCCCGGGGCTCCGACTTGTGCAACACCGCGGGGTGAGTTCCAACCTCCCGCCACTGGCATCAGGCTCTGGTTCAAAAATTAAGGCTCAGCTTACTCAGCCTTAAAAAACACCCAGGGGAAGAATTTTCCTTTGTTCTCCACTCTCCAGAACAACAAAACACCATTGGTTCACCCTGCAAAGACCTGCCATGAAAAGATCAATGGGGAAAGGTCTGGCTGGTCCTCTTCCTGCAGTCTCAGGGCAGGAATCCTCATCTCTCCCTGGAACAAGCCTGTCCCGTGGGACGAGAGGGCTCCAGGCGCACACAGTGGGTCGGGATGGGGCTTGTCCTGCACGAACATGCCCAGATCCTGCTCCCAGCAGCTCTGTCCGCACCAGCATTGGGTGGGGGATCGGCAGGGACCCCTCCTACCCCTCTGGGATCACTAGGATACCGGAGCACATCCATCAACCAGCCAGAGGATGCTCAGGGATGGGGACAAAAAGGCTCAGACCACTTAATAAACCCTCCTGAGCCCGTGGTTCCGCACGAGAGCCGTCCTGAGCTGCACACGGGGCACATCCTCCCCTCCCAGAGCCTCCGGGAGGATTTTCCCTTCCTTATCCCGGCTCCCGGGCATTCCTATGGCCCAGACCCATCGCAGCGAGCCCACCCTGTGCCATGGGGAGATGCCAGAGCCTCTCTTCCCCGGGCTCTCGGGGTGGGATCTCCCTCCACGGGAGTGGCCTCGGGCAGGAGCGATGCCAAAGGCCGTTTTTCCCGGCAAGACGAGGGGGTTTGTTTTGCCGGGAATGGGGAGACGGCAGATGGAAGGGCTCGGGGGGAGCGGGGGCTTTCCTCTCGCCGCTGCCCACACTCACACTCCAGGCACTGATTAATTGCGTTAAATAGAAAAATAATCATAACAATTATTTTTAAAAGCCACAAAACGTAGAAATAAAACCACTTTCTGCCTCTCCGATGTGCCGCGCTCGCCGGGGCAGCGATGCCAAAGGCGGGGGATGCAGGGGCGGGGGTCCGAGCTGGGGTTAACAGGGTGTGTACCCCCACATCCCCTCTTTGCCCCCCATGCCAGCCCTGCCCGGGAGCTGCCAGGCGAGCAATGCTCCTGCCCTGCCCCGCGCCCTCCCAGCGCGGGGACCCCCTCCAGCCCCCCAAAAACACTGGGGCTTCGCTTCCCACCCCTCTTTTTCCGCTCAGCACCTCCCGAGTCGCAAACCCGCTCTGGACACGCGGACCCGGGGGGACATAAGGGGACACGGAGGGACACAAGGGGACACGGGAGGATGCGGGGGGGCACAAGGGGACGCGGGGGGACCCCCGTGTGCAGACTCACCATGGGGCGGCGGGGGGGGTCGTGCGGCGGAGGCTGGGGGTGGTGCGGGATGCGGGGCCGGCCCGGGGGGCGGGCGGGGGGCGGACACGCTTGCGCACAGCGCGGATGGGCGGCGGAGGGAGCGACGAGGAGGAGGGAGGGAGGGGAAGAGCATCCCGGGAGGAGAAGGCACTCGGTCCCTCATCCGCGGCACGGGAGAGGTGGGGGAGGACGAGGACCCTCGCCCCGCGCCCTGCGGACCCCCAAAAGTCGTGGCGCTGGGGGCAGACCTTCCCAAGGCAACCCCGCACCGCATAAATCTCCCCAAAACCCGCCCAAATCCGCTCATAGCAAATTTTGGGGGTGGGCAAAGCTCATCCCACTTGAGATTTACACTGAGCCCAGGAGTTCGCTCCGCTCCCCCACTGAACCCCCATGAGATGATCTGGAAGCCCCATGAGATTCTGCTCAAACCGTCATGAGATGGCACACCAAGGCTCTGGGGATGGCTTTGCTTCAAATCATCAACTAATATTTTTTTTTTCCTGAAAATAAATTAATCCTCACCACAGCAATGCCCCATGTCAGGCCACCTTGCTCTCCCACAGGATTCCATTTCCATCCCACCCCACAATCCACAAAATTAGCAGTCAACCTTTTGAATCTTTTTTTATTCCCCTCAAAACTTTTTTTATTTCTACAGTCTCAAACTCAATCCCTCCTGCCCAGGGTGAGTTTTGCCAATCCCTGAGATAAAATGTCCAACGCCAATATTAATCAACAAAATACCTGTGGAGCTGACACATCTGATTTTGCCAAGGGAACTACATCAATATTTGAAGAGAATCAACCCACCTGCACCTCCCCAGATGCTCCCAGGTTTCCTGCTGACCCATAGCACCAATTTCATCACTGACGCTTCACAGGAAGAGGGAAGTGGCAGGCGTAGGGATTTGCATCATGGTCAGGGAGCAAGTTCTGGGGCAGGGGGCACTTACTGCTGCCCTGCTCCAAGGAACCACAGCCCTGATCCCGTGGCCCCAGCGTGCTGATTTTTGGAGGTGCTGAGCGTGGAACATTCCCCAAAATCACTCCTGTCTGTACAGGAGTCAGGTGAGGCTTCACCACACCACCTGGGGAGAGTAACGGGGCTCACTTGGGGCTCCCAACCCCATCACGCTCACAGGGCAGAGCAGGCCTGTGCCCAGTTCAGTTACCCCAGCACCACACTGCCCCAAGACCAAAGCAACAGCCTGGAACGTCCCTATCCTCATCTCCTGCTCGGATGCACGTCTTCAGGAAACGGGAGCCGAGACAGCTGCATAGTTCCCACGCCATGGCCAGACCCTCTGGCCATAAAACCTTAGGAGTTATTACAAATTTTCCTATAATGGGTGTACTGTTTACAGTCCCAGGGTCGGCATACTGCATGCAATCCAGTGCCACTTGACCTACCAAGCACGAACAACCTATTGTTGCTGTTTTTGTAACCTATTGTTGCTTTTAGCTTGAACCCAAAAGTACGAAATTACGCGAACAAGAAAGAGGGCTGCAGTAAGGTCCCCAGCCGCCCCCTTGCCCCCAGGTTAGCCTGATTTGAGCAGCGCCAGGCTGGAAAAAGCGAGCCAGAGCTAGGCTACGACGCTGTGACCGGAGGGGCGATCAGAGGGCTCACGGCACGTGGTGCCGGGAGGCGTGGCCTGCCCGGAGCGCGCCGCGGGGGCGGGGCCGAGCCCTCAGCGGGGAAAATGGCGGCGGGCGGGCCCCCCCACTCCCTCGTACCTCCGCGTGCAGGAACACGATTTTGTCCTGCGCCGACTCCCGCAGGACGCGCCGCACCCGCAGGTCCGACAGCGGGAAGGCGGCAGCGACCCCGCCCTCAGCGGCGGGCCCGCCATTTTTCTCCTCCTCCTCCCGCTTCCTCTTCGGCTGCGGGCCCTCCGCCATGGCTCGCGCGCGCGCGCCCCTGCACTGCGCGTGCGCGGCGCCTCGCGGACCGTCTTAGAGCCACGCCCCCCGGCGGCTCGGAGGTCGCGTGTCCCCGCGGCTCCTTCTCCCACACACCCCCGGAATAGTGACTGAGACAAAAATAAGGAAAACCACCACCATTTAAAACTTCTGCATTCTCTTTTCATAGTCGCAACGATCCCGTTTAAAGTCGCTGCCTGCCTCATCTTGTCCTGCCCACAGCCCAGCAGGCACCTTGTCAGCTTAGTGGGGGTCCCAGAGCCCACCAGGACCAGGAACTCCAGCACGGGAAGGAGTTCTGGTGACCCTGAGAGCCACTCGATGTCAGAGCTTAGTGTTTGTGTGATGGATGTCCCTGTCCCTGCCGAGGAGGTTTTGGCCACCGGGATGGAGGTCACACCACTGGGATGTGGTGCGTTCCGGTCCGCTGTCCCTCCATGTCCATGGAAGTGGGGAACTCGCCATCCTTGGCTCCCACATCTGGCCAGAGCAGCTCAGGTTGGACCCCAAGGTTCACTGGGACATGGCTACACCCAGATCCAAAGATGACAGCTCCATGATGCCCATGGGGATGCATCCGCCTGCTCGCAGCACTACTCCATCCTCTTTGTGGAGCTCCGGCACAGTTCCTGGAGGTCTGCAGAGACAGCAGATGAGCTCCATTAGCAACCAATTAATCTAAAAATCAACGGTTTAAATAAATTTATGGAATCTGGTCTCTTCCCATGGTCCTTATCCCAATAGAGAGACATTTCATCAGCATCCCACAGGATACTCACAGCGCATGACAGTGTCCCTGATCTGCCTGAAGCTTTTCTCCTTCAGCGCCATGTAGATGTAGTAGATGTTTCGCAGCTCCCTGGGATAATCCTTGCGATCCACGTCCTTCAGCACTGGGATAGTGCGTCCGTTAGCCATCGGAGCCTCAGCCAGGGCCTGGTGCATCTGGTATTTGCACCAGGGGTCCTGCAGGAAGCTGGGGGTGATGAGCATGACCCAGCAGTGGCTGTTCTGCACAGCGTCGCACAGCTCTGTCACCACTGCACCTCCCGCCACCGCATCCCGCAGCTGGAGGAAGCATCGGAAGCTCTCAGGTTGGCCCTCCAGGTAGGACACCAGCTCCTCCACCAGCTCCATGTCCCCCTCACTGTGGCAGATGCAGACGTCGTAGCTCTTGTCCCACCAGGGGCTGTCCACGGCACTGATGTCTGGTGCTGACACAGGTGACAGGGAGATGGAGCTGGTGGCCAAGCTCGTGCCAGGAGAAGAGCTGGAGCTCTTCGCAGAGGATGAGGAGGAAGGTGAGGATGAAGCAGAGTGGCTGGACTTGATGCTGCTTTCCACTGAGCTAGGCTTGGGCTTGTGCAGGAGCCGCCTAAACCAACCTGCAGAGTGAGGTCACAGTGAGGTTCCGGGGGCGCAGCGTCCCCTGGGCTTCCCAAGCACAGCTTCATTTGATCAGCAGGATGCCTGCAGATGGAAAGGGGTGGGTGCGATCTCACCTTGACCCCCCAAACCATCCTGGTCCCTAAAATCTGAGCTGCCGCAAACACCTGAATGCTGTGGCACCACGAGGAGCAGCTGATGGGCACCCTTGTGTTCCGTCAGGGAGGGGATGCTGTGAGGGAGGGGATAGGGCCAGAGGGTTTATTCCCAGACTCACCAGCCATAGCGGGCAGCACACTGCTCAGCTGCCAATTGCCAGCAGGACACCTCTCCTGAGAGCAGAAAAGAAGAATAAAAAAAAACTGTGAGCAAGCACCACTCCACAGCAGGTCTCAGCCCCAGGAGCTCAGGTCTGTTCCAGGGACCTGCAGCTCTGGGGTGCTCTCTTACAGCCCCAAAATCACCCACAGGAGGGTTTTTCCCAAAATTTGCTGGGAAGGAACATTTACCTGTTACTGGCTCTCTCCACTGGAGATACACACCTGCAGCGAGCAAGGCTGAGAGATAATGGGGAGGAGAGACCCTCATTCCCATCAGTGGGGAAAGGATCCTGTGGAAGGGAGAAGTGGGAATCAGCTGCGATCACCAGGGATGGATGCTGGTAAACCAAAGGCAGTGTGGGTGATGCCCAGAGCTGTGCATCCTTGTTGCTGCCTGCCCTGGTATTCCTGCAAGCTCACACCATCCCATGCCTGGGCATTGTGCTCCCAGCATGGTTTAGGGACTGCAGACACTCCTTGTGGACACCCAAGAGCAGCAATACGGGAAACAGCTACTGTTTTCCACTGCTGGCATCACCCCTTCCGAAATGAAACACCCCAAGTTACGCTGAAGCCTTTCCTCTACTCCAAAAAATGCCACCGGACTGCAGGAAATGCCCGCAAAACCCCGGCACGCCCACGGAAACCACAGTGCCCAAGTGTCAGCATTTAGTGACAGCAAAAAGCTCAAGCGTGACTGGAACAATGAGCACGGACAGTGAACGGTATGGGGGAAGTCTGGGGGATGCTTACCTGGAATGCAGGAGTCCAGCAATGGAACAGGGAAGGGGATGCATCAGCCCCTGGGTTTGGGAAAGAAAGATCTTCTGGGATTACCCAGGTGGGAAAAGACAGGTAGAATGCAGCATGTTCACTCTGGAGTCTAATGGGATCTGCAGTGAATGGCAAGGCTGATCCATCCTTACAGCTTCCACATCTGCAAGCAGTTCCCAGTGAAGCTGTCCTGGGGTGGAAATGAGATGGGGTACCCACTTGCTTCCCCAGGGCCAGAGTGGAGGAGCTCCCCGAAAACCCAGGTGCCCCCAGCTGCCAGCAGCTCCAGCCTCTGCCAGGGCATATGAAAGCACAGGCAGGGAAATGGGCCAGGACTGCAGGGACGGGAAGCCAAGCCCTCCCAAGGGCCTCCCTCCCACATCCGCCACATGCCATCACTGCCTGGGTGTCACAGTGCCCAGCCCTCACCAGCACCCAGATCTGTTTCCCTCCCCAGTTTCCTAGCTAAATACAGACAGGTCCATGTCTGCCACTCACACTTACTTTATGAGTTAAATTTACCAGACAAGTCATTTTTTCACCCCAAAAATGTTTCTCCTTTCCCAGGTCACGTTCCCCTGGTGCTGCTGGTGGTGGCTGATGACTGACACTGCCTTCATCTCCTCATCATCCTCGACTGCTCCAATGTCTGGCAGTTGCTCCTCAAGGCCCTGTGAGAGACAGGCTCCAGGTGAGTCCTGGTTCCATCCCCTAGGAATTTGGGGAGATCTCCAGAGCCCACATGGCCACCCAGCCCCTGCCACCACCCTGCCTGCCTTTCTCTTCACCAAGCACAGGACACCAGCTGGCCCCTTGCTGGCTAAATTCCAAAGGAAAAAGCCAAAGGCCGAGTGGTACTGAGCCGCACACAGACCCACAGGCTACCACAGCCCATTGTGACCCACTTTGCATTAGTCCCTGCCCTAGCACTGCTGCCACCACCCCAAAAATCAACTGCCCGCCCAAGGACAGGACCCGTAGGAGGGCGAGTCCCCTGCCTGTGTGAGTCACCCCACCTGGAAACCCCAGAGGGGGAACCTGAGCAAGGGTGAACCCACAAACTCGGGTCCCCAAGAGGCAGCAGCCCCTGGATCGACCTCCACCCTGCCTCAGCAATAATATAACCATTATTAAAGGAGTAATTAAGCAGGTACAGCTTAATTCACAGCGTGCCTTGCCCCACCAGCAGCTGCACCACGCTGGGATCCCTGCAGCGGGAGTCCTGCTCATCACCAGGAGCCTGTGGTTTACAGGATTGCCTGTGAAATTAAGAAACGGTGAGGACAGGGTGCTGCAAGGCAGGGTCAAACAAAGGTGTTCGGGAAAGAAAATAAGGCTAATTTTGTCCCTAAATACACGCACCATTAATATGTTTCATTTACAGTGCCACTACAAAACGATACACAGCTACCCAGAAAACACAGAATAAGTTTTCTCCTGGAAAGCTCTAAGTACACCCAAATTCCGCCACACAGATGCTTGAAGACATCATAGGGGCCGTCCAGGCACCGCTTGTACCTCACAGGGCTGGAGACGCAGTCGCACAGACACGAACCCAGGCAGCGGCAGCTAGCGGAAGAGCAGCCCCTGAGGGGTAGGGGAGCACGGGGACACGGCCAGGCCCAGAGAAGCGCAGGCAGCCGAACGCACCCAGCACTGCCACCCAGCCTGGCACTGCACTGCGCTGCCCATGCGCCCGAGCCCTTTAGAGCTCGCGTGGCCTCGCGACACCATCGCTGAGGTCCCACGTCTGGCCCCGCCTCTTCCGCTCCGAGCCCCAGCAGGGCGGGGCCGAGGGGGCGGGGCTGCCGTCACGCGGGGCGGGGCGTAGCCGGGCGCGAGGCGGCTGCGCGCGGCGCGGCGGCGTCTCCTCAACGGGGCCGCGCGCGCGGCGCCAGGTGCGTGCGCGGGGGAGGCGGGCGGGCAGGGCGCGGTTGCCATGGAGACAGCGGGGGGGAAGCCGTTGCCATGGCGACAGCGGCCGCCATAACGTAAGGGGGTCCCCTGGCCGTGAGGGGACGGAGCGTTCTGCGGGGAGCGGAGGAGACCGGCGGGGCCGGGGCTGAGGCGGGGGGGCCGGGAAACCTCTGACAGCGGCGGGCGGCCTGGCTGTGACTCCCCCCGCCGCGCTGTCGCCCTCTATAAAAGCTCGTTTTTATGGATGTGTCCCCCTGGGAAGGAGCCTCGGTGTCCTCTCTGCCTGCTGAATCCCCGTGTTGTTGCTTTTCCCGCAGGTTTAGCGAGGAGGGGGCACAACGGAGAGGACAGGTAAGGGCTCGGGCAACCCTGAAGGTGTGACCCCCCTCCCTGGTTCTCTGTCCAGGGTCAATCCTGGAACGCCAGCGTGCTTCCGTGGGAGCCTGTGGGACACAGAGCTCAGCCAGGCTTTGCTGTGTCACTCCCTCTCCTTGCTCGTGGAGCCACTGGGAAGCACGTGGAGAATCACAGCGTTGAATAAAAACCTCTGGTGTGTTTTAACTCACATCAAAGGAGGTTGAATCTTGTGTTTTTGTGCTGTGGACAGAGGCAGGGCTTGTCCTCAGTCCCATTGTCCGTGTAGCCTGTGCGTTTCTAGGATGGCTTTGATCCAGCTCCAATTGCTGCTCCCACGTGGAGGGACAGGCTTGGGAATTGGCCAGGGACAACTCAGCTTGTAGCTGAACCATAGTGGCTTTTAAACTGTCTTGTCCCAACATCTTAAAGCCGCTGGATTGAAAAAGAAGCTAGGAATTACACCCATGCTGGTGGCAGTTCTCAGCACTCAAAGAAGCTAAAAATAATGGATGAGTAGTAGGTTTGTACTTGTTTCTTTGTGGAATTTGTGGGGGCTGTTCTGGAGGAGCCCATCTCCCAGCATGGAGCTGGATGACTTGGCTTTGATTTTAAACATCCAGGTGTAGCTTTGGTTGTGTGTTGGGTGCTGAGCATGGAGATGGTGTCAGCAGCGACTTCTCCATGAGATGGTGGAGAATATGTTCCATTAATTTCCCATTTTGGTTCTGCAGGTTGGGCTCTGGTGTTGACTGTGTGGTCTGGTCATGTTTTGCAGAGCTACTGCAAGGTTTCTGTAAATACACATGCTGTGTGAACCTCGGCCTTCGTTTGACACACTTGGTGTTCAGGTGTTTGCTTTTACCTGGGATACACCTTCATATTTCCAACATTTCTGCAGCTGGTGTGTCTCTGTCACACGGGGACTTGCTGTGGTTGGGTTTATCCAGTGTTGGTGACTTAGGCACTGTTTAAAGCTGAAGTGTGAAAAGCTTTAGGATAAATTAAGGGATTTCTGTGGTGTGGAGGGAGGAGAATGCAGCAAACCCACACAGGGACTCTCTTAGTATCGTTTATAAAGGTAATGGGGACAAGGCTGGAACAAGGGAACAGGGCAGCCGAGCCAGGAATCCATGGAGTGTTGTGTTTACAGTCTTCAACTCCCTGTAGTCTAAATAGCTGGAAGCTTCCCAATGTCTGGAGAAGGCTGGAGAGACACTTCTTACCTTGTAAGTGCCTATGGCTCCCTCTCCCCCATGGCACCTGTGTTCCCAGGGGGAGCCTGCAGTACCTGGTGTGTTTCTTCCCCATGGCAATGTCATGCTCTGAGGTAATTCCATTTCATTTTGGCTACCTCAGCTGTGCCAGCGCAATCCATCCCCCTGGGGAACAGAGCTTCTCCCCAGGACTAAAAACTGGAGGTTTCTATTTCTTGGCTGAATCCCCATGAATTCTTTTTAAGACCAATAAAAACTTTTTTTTTTAAACTAGGCTGTATTTATAATGGGGTTTTTGTTCCTTTATGCCTCTCTGCACTACATAATAGGCATGAAGGTTGAAGGTCATTGTATCAGACAACCTCACTAGGTGATTATAATTCTAAAAGGTGTTTTTTCCTAAGTTTAAAATTACTTTTGAAATGTCCTTAGTGCTTTAGAGGCACTTAAAATTGATTTGATGGCTCCATTCCTGCTGTTAATAGCATGGGAATGCACAGGGTGAGTGAGATGGGAGCGATGCTGAGGCAGGTGGAAGCAAACAGGGGAAGGCCTAGGTGGGAGTTTACAAACAGCCTCAGTATTTGAGGCTCAGCTCCCGAATATAATATAAACTTAAATTATAGCCAGTTTAGAAAGTGAGGATTTACCTTTGGCTGTAGCTGTGCTGCTGTGGAGGGGCCAAGGGCAGACCCGGCACCAGCAGGAGCTCAGACTTCCCTCTGAAACATTCCAGTTATCCATTGTTAGTCCCTGGCTGGTCTGAAGTGTCTTTGCACCATTAAATAAAATCTGACTGACTTTGTGGAAGCAGCCTGTCCTTCCAGAAAAATCAGCTTATCCAAAAGGAGAGATATTTTTCCTTTCTCCTGGAAAGGAAAAATAAGGGCTTTTCTCCCCTTTATCCTGACTGTGCTTGGCTGCATTCACTCAGCAGGGCTTTGATGGTACCGCCCGTCTGATCCTGTGTCCAGCACATCCTCCTATCTTCCTGAGAGTCATCACTTTGATGTTTTTTTTTGAGGTTTAACCCCCCCAAAATAGTTCACCATGAGGCCTGAGCGGTTGCAGGCCTTCAGGAGTGATGAAGCTGCAGAGGTTCATTGTCAGAACAGTGCTGAAGTGCTCCTGTGCTCAGTGTGGGGTGGAAAAACACAGGGTACAATGTTCATGAGGGTGTGTGATGGAGGAGCCCTGCCTGGCATGCACAGAGGGAGAAAACCGGAAGTGCTAAAGGCTATTGACACTTGTATCCAAAATCTGGTCCCTACAGTAAGGCCCAGTAAGATAAAAAAGTGATTATTTGAAGTGATGAGCAGCATGTATTAAGTGATCTTTCAGGAGGCAGGTGGTGAAAACCAGCTCTCTGAGGTGTTTTACTGTTGTTACAATGATTTATTACTGAGCAGCCTGGTGTGGTGGAAAGTGCCCCTGCCCATGGCAGGGGGGTGGACCGACACGAACTTTAAGGTCCTGTCCAGCCCAAACCATTCCATGATTCCATTGTATAAGGTTTTCTGAAGGGGTCAGAAGGAAAAGGCTGCATACACGGTGTATCTGAGCATCTGCCAGTGTTGCTTTGCCCTGTTCTCATCATCCAGTATTGAAAGTTGCTGGTTTCCTAGAATATTGGCTGTTTTCTCATGTGATCCATACACACACTTGCAGCACAGCTGAGGTGTCCTACCTAGAAAGACCTGCCCCGTGTCACTTGCTTTGCTGCCAGGGAGCAATTGCAGCATCTCATCTTTAGGACAAGCCCACAGATCTCCCTGAGATGGCAAAACCTGCAAAAACTCTGATTTTGGGTCAGCAGCTCTTCCCCAGCATTTCCTCTGGCCAAAAGCCCCGTGTCTAACAGAGTTTTTGCTGGACTCTTCATCACAACTGGCAAGAGAAAAGCAGAGGAGGGTGAACAGTTCTGTTCGTTTTCATTCCCTTTTCATAGACTTATTTGGGAGAAGCGGAGTGGGAGAGGACTGCGTGCTGGCAGGCCTTTTGTGTTTTATGTCACAGGCTGCTGAAAGAGTTCTCAGACTGCACTTCCTTTCCGTGGGCTTTAAGGTCATTTCCCAGTGCTTGCAGATGCATGGCGGGCTGGGAAACCCTTCTCTCATCACCAGGGAATGAAACGCTCTCCGTGGCTTTTTGGAGCCAACAAATATAGTTTTGTCTTCTCTTCCCTCCCACTGTTTCCCAAGCAGCAAGTTTGCCGACAGGCCTCGTCAGGAAGGAGGGAGTGCTCCTCCAGGATCCAGACTGTCTGGGAAAATGAACAGCTGCTGGCAAACTGTGTTTTGCTGGGGCAATCACAGCTGTACAAAACAGCCCAGGATTGTATGGTAAAGGAGGTTAAGGAAATGGATGAGACTGAGGGGCAAAGTTCAGAGACAAAAACATGCAATTCTCAGCCCAGAGATGATAACAAACCTGGGATTTATCCACCTGTGCAAAGGTGGTTCTGCAAAACCCTGTTGTCCAGGTGGTGTTGTCCATGTGCACTGACTTTGCTTGTGGTCATTTGTCTACCATAGAAACTGGATGGCTTCTACAGTGAGCCCTGTTGCATTCGACACGCAGCGCGGTGGCCTGAGTCAAGAACAGCACGGCAACCAGTCTCCCCTGGCCGCTCGGGCCATAGCTCACAGACACCAATGTGGTGGACGGCAAATGGCGTTTATTGGTGATTAGCACCGTGTAATATACCTTTGGTTTACAACGTCACGTCCGCCTGCTTACATCATAAAACTAATTGCTATTGGCTACCTGGGGAGGGGGTCTTATCTTTCCGTACAGCGCGGTTTCTTCCGATCGCCAGGCCCTACCTGCCCACATTTCCCCCCTCCCTATGCTAATCTAAGAGAGCTAACAAACGTATAAAAGGCATTAACAAGGTAAAGTGTAAGGCACCTTGAACTAATAAACGTATAAAAGGTATTGACGAGGTAAAGTATAAGGCACTTTAAACTAGTGGTGACTAGGGGGCGTAAGGGGACAGGATATAAATTGGGGTAACTAGGGAGAACTAGGGATAATACTGCATAAGGAATTAGGGATAACTGGGGATAACACTACAGAAGTACATTCTTAACACAGTTGTTTGTTTTCTACTAACAGAATGTTGACCTTGCTTAGTCGGTTCTGGACAAATGACACGAGCTTGCTCAGTATGCAGGGCCCGAAGGCCAATGCCAGTATGATCATTGTGATCAGACCCAGCAAAGTAGATATCAGGGTGGTTAGCCATGGCGAATGGTTGAACCAGGATTTGAACCAACTCTGCTGTGCTTCTCGCTCTCTTCTTCTCTTCTTTCTTTTTTCTTTTTCTTTTTCTGCTTTGCTCTTTTCAGCAGCAGCTTGCAGGGAAGGAGAAGATGCTAAAGGCTGAGCAGCATCAGATGATATCTGAGTAGGAGGTACTGTAGCTGCTGGTAAAGGATTAGAGATCATTGGGTTAAAGATATTTAGGTTATTATTCAGTGTTGTGACAGTAGCAGTGTTTTTAATCCGTGAGAGGGATTGGACTCTCTAACGGCCTCTCCTTATTCTGGGTTTTAATTCTGTTTGCTCTCATCTCTTTCCACTCTGAGTCTGAATCAGTGGAAAGCCACTCGCTCTAGCTTGTGTCTGACTCAGAGCTGGAAGTTGACTGACTGGCTATTTCCGGGTTTCAGAACTTTTTGGTCGGGCTCCGGCCTCGCCCACCTCCCTTGCGGGCGGGCCGTTCCCTCCCTCTTGCCTCGCCCTGCCTTCTGCTCGGCAGGGGGTTGAGCTTATAGGGGGAGTGTTTAAATTAGGCGCTCTGGCTACCTCTCTGCCCCTCGCTCGCGCTCCCCTCCCCCTTTTGGTTGCTCTCGCAGTTTCTCTCCTTATCACATTCCTTATCACTTTCCTCTCCCACTCGTTTACTTGCGCATGTTGGATTCGGCACTATCTCTCTGTTCCCGCCGGGCACATCTCCGTCCCGGTCCCGCCCACCTTCTTTGTTCCCGGCACCATGCTGGGGTGCATAGGGAGGTGGCCTGGGCCAGCTCTCTTCGGGCCCCCCTCCCTCCGCGGCGATCTTAGCTTCTCGGGCTAATTCGTTCGAAAAAGCCTCTGCCTGCCTTGGCTCCCCCGCAAAGGAGCCTGGATTCGGGGATTGCGGGGGTGCAGCACCCCCCCCCGCGAGTCCCCAGGCTTAGCCGAATCGCCATCGTCTGGGGGGTGCAGAGTCTGGGTAGCCGCCCCAACCCCCAGCTTTGGGACGGCCATCAAACAGTTTTTTGCTGCCTTCCAGGTCTCCTGCTCTTGGATAGCTTTTTGCAGGGCCTGCACAACTCTACCCCACGATTTAAGATGTTTTCCGCTACCTGAGGACATCGTCTCCTCAGCAAAAGCCTTAGTACATTATCCCACACCTCAGGGTGGAGTATATCTGCTGGTTGGTCTATGACCCCGATCTGCATAAGTCTCGCAACAGCGAGCGTAAAATCTTTGGGTTTGCAATCTACCCGCCACTGTCTCTGAATTTCATATACGACCTTCACAAGAGCCTCCATCCTCCTTGTGGGTCCCGGAGCGTCCTCCGTCACCGGAGACAGTCCAGCTGCTCTGGCCGCTGTTCACCTGGTCTCAGGCGATCTCCCGAGGTCCCCAGTTGTCCCGAGGTTTCGGCACCACTTTGTTGCAGTCGACACGCAGCGCGGTGGCCTGAGTCAAGAACAGTACGGCAACCACTCTCCCCTGGCCGCTCAGGCCATAGCTCGCAGACACCAATGTGGTGGACGGCAAATGGCGTTTATTGGTGATTAGCACCGTGTAATATACCTTTGGTTTACAACGTCACGTCCGCCTGCTTACATCATAAAACTAATTGCTATTGGCTACCTGGGGAGGGGGTCTTATCTTTCCGTACAGCGCGGTTTCTTCCGATCGCCAGGCCCTACCTGCCCACAGTTTCCTCTCCCCTTCTCACTAAATATCACGTGTTTGCTGATAAAGCCATTCCTTCCAAACGAGCTGCTTCCCTGGGCTGCTGCTCCAATCTTCTGGGAAGCTGCAGCAGTCCCTGCTGCAGAAAGCAGCTGGAAACCAGGCAAGGCAAGGCGAGGAGCAGCACATCTGCTTAATAAATGATAAAGGTCACATTTAAAAGCACTGTGCAGGTGTAAAGCCAGGAAAATAGGGAAGAGGGGAGGAGGAGTAAGGAGAATACAGCCCTGCAGCCCTTTCATGTGACTCTGTATCATCTGGGATCTTCGAAAAGATTGGCCTAGAGCATCCTACTGACATTGCAGCCATCACAGGGAAGGGAGCGCTGGTACAGCTGAGGGGGCTCCTCAGCAAACTGGGGCTGGGCTCCCTGCAGGGCAAAGCTAGGAGGAAGTCTTCCCTTGTTTTTCTCTCTGCTGGGATAAATGGAGCTGTTGTCTCCAGGCCCCTGTTCTGCACATAGTTTAAAGTAGGTCGTATTTCCGACCTGCATGGGATGCAACCTGCATTTTGTCTGGGGACATAGAGCCTGTGTGTGTCTCATTCTCTTGTGCTCACCACACCTTTCCCATGCCCTCCAGCCTTCCCGGTAACTTTTATTAATAGACTTCCCTTATTCCAGATTTTCAATCGATTAGCTTTGCTTCAGAAACACCCCAGGGCATCATTGACTTCCTCAGTAACCATCCTGGTAACAGATTCAATTCCCAAAAATGTTGTAATTACATGCCTTGTATTGGGAGCTGTGCTACTGATCTGTGCAGCTGCCTGCTGTCTTTTAGGGATACCAAGCTGCTCCGCTCATCCTCCGTTTATCAGAGAGCCCCAATGGATATGCTGATTCAAAATTTAGGCATGGGGTAGCTCCCTCTCCCTCAATCTGGGTGTCCCACTGCGGAGGGTGGATTTCCCCCCTCCGCAGCAAGAAGCGGTTCCGCCCCTATGTTGCTCCCGCCTCCCAGCCTGGCTCCACCTGCCGTGGGAGGACCTCGGGGGAGAAGTCTCTGGGCCCGCCCCTGAACTGAGGGACAAGGCGTGCCCAGGGCCCAGGAACCGCCCAGCTCTCCAGATTATTCCTGACAGTTATTTGTATTATTGGTTTATTTGAACTGTACCCCGCCTTCCTTTGTTACCATTGGTTCTTGTATGCTGTAACCGCCCTTCCCCTCGTCCCTTATTGGTTGTCCTGTCCTATACTTAACCGGGTGCCTCCAGGCACTCGGCGGCCACTAGCCATTAGCCATGTGGCCATACCATCGCCGAGGCAGTGGCCCCCCTTCCCCTGCTCTCCCTTCCCGACCACCCAAGCCCTGCTACCCTCAATAAAGGAGAGCTCGGGAAGGAGTCATCCTCCCACCAGCCTATCGCCGCACCGTCTCCTTCTTTTATTTCGCCTACGACTCCCAGCTTCCTTTACCGCGCCCGGCATAGGGATCAAGCAGCCAGCGCACGGCTCTCGACCCTGCCGACGACAGCGAGCGAGAGGCTCGACAACATCCCACCACCCCTGACACCCTTCCACTCATGGTGGTACCAGCTGTGCTCCTTTCTCCTCTTGCAGGAAGCTGTTGCCAAGCCTCAAAACCAAGAAGCCTCGGGAGCTTGTTTTGGTGATTGGGACAGGAATTAGTGCCGCAGTTGCTCCCCAGGTCCCAGTGCTGAAGTCTTGGAAGGGGCTGATTCAGGCCCTCCTGGATGCTGCTATTGACTTTGATCTCCTGGAAGATGAAGAGAGCAAACGGTTCCAGAAGTGTCTTCATGAAGACAAGAACTTGGTTCATGTTGCCCACGACCTTATCCAGAAGCTGTCTCCGGTCAGTGCGCTTGTACCTGCCCTGAGCGTAGGATTTGGCTTCTGGAAATAACCGGATTTGGTTTTCCAGCAATGGTGCCCCCATCCCAACAATTCTTCTATGTACAAGGAACCAAAAGTGCAGTTGCTGTGCCAGGTTTCTGCTGTGGACACAGGTTTTGGGTATTTTGCCTGGACCAAGATGATTAGAGGGATGGAGCACCTTCCTGTGAGGAAAGGCTGAGAGAATTGGGATTGTTCAGCCTGGAGAAGAAGGCTTCAGGGGTGACCTAATTGTGGCTTTCCAATACCTGAAGGGAGCTGACAAGAAAGCTGGAGAGAGACTGTAGACAAGGGCCGGGGGTGACAGAACAAGGGGAGAGAGCAGGGTTAGATGGGGTACTGGGGAGGAAATCTTCCCTGTGAGGGTACTGAGGCCCTGGCACAAGAGCAACTGTGGCTGCCCCTGGATCCCTGGAAGTGTTCAAGGCCAGGTTGGACAGGGCTTGGAACAGCCTGGGATAGTGGAAGGTGTCCCTGCCCATGGCAGGGGGTGGGATGGGATGGGCCCTTCCCAACCCAAACCATTCTACGATTCTGTGTTCCTATGACTATGCTGAGGGAGAGCACCCACCTTGGTGCAGCCAGAGCTCTTGTGTTTGCCGTGCAGGGACCCAGAGCTTTGCAGGGTCTTGGTGAAACGTGGGTAGTTTCTCATGGAGTCATTTGGCATGAGGTGTTAAGGGGCCGGGCTCTGACCTCAATCTGTCTCCCCTTCTCAGCGCACAAGCAACGTTCGCTCAACCTTTTTCAAGGACTGTTTATACAAGGTGTTTGATGACCTGGAATCCAAAATGGAAGATTCTGGGAAGCAGCTGCTTCAGTCTGTGCTTCACTTGATGGAAAATGGGGCCCTTGTTTTAACCACAAACTTCGGTAACCTGCTGGAGCTGTATGCAGCACACCAGGGGAAGCACCTCGAGTCTCTTGACCTGACTGATGAAAAGAAGGTAAAGGATGATTATTTCTTTTGTCAGGAACTGTGGTGCTGCAGGGTGTGCCCTCATGCTGCCTGAGGGCATTGTACTGATCGTAGTGGTTTAACTGGTGGCAGACAAGCTCCAGGCAGAGCCTCTGCCTGCTCAGGGCAGCAAGCAGAAGAATGAGGAGGAGAGCTCCTTTCTGGAACGCTGTGCTTGCTGGCTGCCATCCAGTGCTCAGGAGGAGGCCTTAAGCCTGGTATTCCTTTGATCTCTGTCCTTGAAACTTCTGGCTTGGCCTTGCTTCCACATAAGGCTCGGGTTGATGTTTCTAACCAATGTGGGAAACTCCATGTGAGATGCAAAGCTGAACTTTCTATTTTTATAACGTGCTGAAAAGTGCTTTCTGTGATGGGCATTTAGGGCTGCAGCCTTTGAGGCTCTCTTCTCGTGCCCCATGTCCTCTTCCTGCAGTGGCTGGAATGGCTCCTTCTGCTGCACTTCCAGAGCTGTAGCTATTCTCTTCATGCAAACATCTCTCCTCCTGCCCCAGTCAGGCTGTGAAACCCTGACCTCTTTGCACCTGCTGCACAAAGGGATCAAAGTGATTGCCTACGGAGACGAATACTCCGACTTGCCCGAGTACTTCGAGCGGCTGACCAGCGAGATTGTCATGCGAGGCCGCACAGGTATGGAGTCAGGGGCTGGGGGACACTTGGCTGTCACCATGGAGAGCAGGCAGGGTCAGTAGCCCCTGTTCTTCATGCTATACAGATTCCTTAAGAGTTGTTTTTTTTTAAAAGCAAACGTGTCTCAAAGCGTAGCTGGATTTGAGGGTTACTTTCAGAAATCACTGTATGCTCTAACAGTTTAAACAGCTGTGCTGCTTCCCACGCCTGCAAACCTTTTCATGTGCAGTTGCAGCTGTTTGTTCCCTTTCCAGCGAAGGGGCATTTTAGTCTCACTGACCTTCGTGCTGCTCAGACTGAGCCAATGCTTTTACACAAGAGGTATAACTCATAAATCATAAAAACAAGGGAAAGTGGGTTCACTGGCCGGAGCCTAGCTGGCCCCCATTCTGAGGGTTAGCCCGGCCAGGAAAGCCTGTGTGAAACCACCACGTGGGCAGCTGGCTCTCCACCTGACACTGGTCTCTGCTTTGCCCCAGGTATGCCCAACGAGGGGCAACAGCTGAATGCTCTGCCGCCGCCCACACCGAGGTAAAAGGTAAGGAGGCTCTCTAGAGCTGAGAGGCTTCACTCTGTGTAGTTCCCTGGAGTCCCAGGCAGGTTTTCAGCCTTTGCTTCCACACAGGATGCAGCCCGAGCCTCAGCCCTGCCCAGGCCCTGAGCCATGGCAGGGGCTTCTGGGACAGGCCCCAGCCAGGCCAGCAGCCCTCAGGAAGGCCAGAGCCCACCGCTGTCCAGCTGCTATCCAGCACCGAGCCAGGACCCTTCCAGCAGGGAGAAGGCTGGGACACAGCCTCCACAGATGAACACCTGGTCTAACATAGTAATTGTGGTTTTACTGGGGCTGCATGTGCCTGCGGAGTGCGGTGTCCCCAAGGGAGCTGCAGCCTCCTCTAACTTCATACCTAGTGCTTTTATATTCTGTATTTCAATTAAAAAATGAAACTTGAGCTTTTTTTTTTTACTGGAAGCTCTAGTTTTCTAGTCCTGTCTTTTTACTGTACAGGATTTTGTATGTTGAAGTTGTATTAAAGGCCTGCTCACTGAACTTTTGGCTGCTCTATCATTTACAGGCCTCATCACACCTCACACTGGTGGGAGTTCATCTCCCCCAAACCCAGGAGGAAACAGGTCCTGGCTGGAGGCAAGTTATTTATACACAGAGAACAAATTAGGAAGTTTATTTTATATAAATTATGTCTCTTAGCAGACAGCATTCAATTTATTGCACTATAGCACATCTGCGATACAGAGCTACAAGACATCGTCAGAGAGGTTTGTATTATTCAGTGTAGCACTTCTGACCGGGATCAAGAGGCACTCTGAGGGGGAGAAAGGGTGCAGGAAAGCAGCAAGCAGCCACCATTCTCTTCCAGTATTAATGTGGTTTGGTTTTTTTTTCCTTTTTACTAGCAAATAATGCCAAGACCAGCAGGCAGGAGCCAGGCAGGGCACGCTGCCTTCCTCCTCCGGACCCAGCTGCCACAGCTCTCCAGCTCCTGCCCAAATACGTGGAGTCTGGGGACCCTGCTGCAGAGTCCGGGTGAGGAGAGAGATGGGGGACTTTAAGGCAATTTAGCATGTCCCCTCCAGCCCAGCATAGGCTGTCACCTTTTTTTGGTTTATCAGCTTCGGTGGAGCGGCGATGAGCGGCGACATTAACGGCCAGATCTAGCGCTGCCCCTAAGCCCAAGTGACTCCTGCCTCCTCCCTAAGCTGGTCTAAAAATCAAAAGCAGCTCAAAAAAAAGCCTTCAAACCCACCTGGCTCTGACAGCCAGGCTCTTGGCCGCCCTCAGCTCCCCCACCCCAAATACCAGACCCCGCCCGGGAGCGAAACCTGTTGAGCCCGAATATGCCCAAACAGACAGCTCTTTGTGATTCTTTTTTTTTCCCTCCTATTTTTTGGTTTGGAAGCAGCACTGGTGATCACCCAGGGATGGGCCCAAGGACTTCCCAGCCCTTGGCACTGCTCCTGACACCTTGTTCGAAGGCAGCATCACATTTAACCCCTGAAGACCCTCACTGCCCTTCATTTCTGACACCATCCCACTTCCCACACCGTGGTCCTGTTCAGTCCTGCATCCCCACGCTCCACTTGCATCCCCCCTCTCTGCACTTTTCTCCGTCATTTCTCCCTTTCCACCTCATTTTTCCCCTCAGTGCTTCAGCGCTCTCCTCCATTCCCAACACAGACAGGTCTGATCCATCCTCACGCCATAAAATCACAGACCACATGCCAGGGGGGTCAGATGAGCCCAATAGCCACAGAGCTGCCAGGCTGGGGTTCAGTGCCCATCCAGGGGTGTTTTATGATCCGTGGTGGGAATGCTGGGCTGGCAGGGTGCACACAGCATCAGCAAAGCCCCCGAGCAGCACTTAGGACTCTTCAACTCTTGCTCAGCACTCTCCTGCCTCAGTTTCCTGCTGTTTCGGGGCTCAGGGAAGCTCTGCACCATTGGCAATGCGGGCAGGGGGTGCAGCAGGGACCCCAAACCCCAAACTGCATCCCAGCTCATTTATCTACATTTTAAAAGAAATTTAAAAGCCACCCGATGTTGCAAGCAGCTCAAACCCTGACGGAGGATCCACCCCGGGGCTCCGACTTGTGCAACACCGCGGGGTGAGTTCCAACCTCCCGCCACTGGCATCAGGCTCTGGTTCAAAAATTAAGGCTCAGCTTACTCAGCCTGGCCGGATATCGGGATGGCGAATCCGGCCGGGAAAACTTCGGCGGGCTGGGGGAGACATTTTGCAAGGGGAAGAGCCGGAGCAGGAATGGCATCTGGAAGCGATTGAAGGCAAGGAGCCTCTCCCTGGCGCAGCAGGGAATTCCAACGGCGTGAGCTCAGGTTAAAGCCTCCTTCACAAACCCGGGATTAAAGAGAAGAACCAAACTTCAGCACAGATATGTATTTTTAAACCTGCAAAAAACAAGGGAGACGGAGCCAGCTTCCTGCTTGGTCCTATCCGGACGTGGCTTTGTCATTTAGGGTCGTTCTGACTTGCAATGAAAAGAAACCAAAACTCCAAAAAGGAGCAGAAATTTCTCCATGCGTTTGTGGTTCTAAATTCAGGTGTGGTGTCAGGAGTCCTCTTTCATCACTGTACCATCCATCCCTCGGGATTGCTGCATCCCAGCTCCGAGCATCCCTTGCCAGCACAGGCTGCATCCCACGGTGGTCCTTGAGTGGCAGCAAGCCCAGGAGCATCCCAGAATCCTGGGGATGGCATGGAAGAGCCAGTGGAGGATGCCAGCCTAGCTTAGACTGAGCCATCCTCTGCAAGGAGCTGACGCAGTGCAGAGTCCCCAGCCCCTTCCAGTCTTCCCTGAGTCGAGATGAAATATTGAAGCTAAAATCCTAATGCATCAGAGGCACAGGGAGCAGCAGCTGGTCAAACCCACCTTCACTGGACATCCCAGCGGAGCAGTTTACGGCAGGGCAGGATCCCCATGGGCTGGGCAGGATCCCCATGGGCTGGGCAGGATCCCCACGGGATGGGCAGGATCCCCATGGGCTGGGCAGACTCAGCCGCGCCCCATGTCCTCTTCCTGCAGTGGCTGGAATGGCTCCTTCTGCTGCACTTCCAGAGCTGTAGCTATTCCCTTCATGCAAACATCTCTCCTCCTGCCCCAGTCAGGCTGTGAAACCCTGACCTCTTTGCACCTGCTGCACAAAGGGATCAAAGTGATTGCCTACGAGACGAATACTCCGACTTGCCCGAGTACTTCGAGCGGCTGACCAGCGAGATTGTCATGCGAGGCCGCACAGGTATGGAGTCAGGGGCTGGGGGACACTTGGCTGTCACCATGGAGAGCAGGCAGGGTCAGTAGCCCCTGTTCTTCATGCTATACAGATTCCTTAAGAGTTTTTTTTTTTTAAAAGCAAACGTGTCTCAAAGCGTAGCTGGATTTGAGGGTTACTTTCAGAAATCACTGTATGCTCTAACAGTTTAAACAGCTGTGCTGCTTCCCACGCCTGCAAACCTTTTCATGTGCAGTTGCAGCTGTTTGTTCCCTTTCCAGCGAAGGGGCATTTTAGTCTCACTGACCTTCGTGCTGCTCAGACTGAGCCAATGCTTTTACACAAGAGGTATAACTCATAAATCATAAAAACAAGGGAAAGTGGGTTCACTGGCCGGAGCCTAGCTGGCCCCCATTCTGAGGGTTAGCCCGGCCAGGAAAGCCTGTGTGAAACCACCACGTGGGCAGCTGGCTCTCCACCTGACACTGGTCTCTGCTTTGCCCCAGGTATGCCCAACGAGGGGCAACAGCTGAATGCTCTGCCGCCGCCCACACCGAGGTAAAAGGTAAGGAGGCTCTCTAGAGCTGAGAGGCTTCACTCTGTGTAGTTCCCTGGAGTCCCAGGCAGGTTTTCAGCCTTTGCTTCCACACAGGATGCAGCCCGAGCCTCAGCCCTGCCCAGGCCCTGAGCCATGGCAGGGGCTTCTGGGACAGGCCCCAGCCAGGCCAGCAGCCCTCAGGAAGGCCAGAGCCCACCGCTGTCCAGCTGCTATCCAGCACCGAGCCAGGACCCTTCCAGCAGGGAGAAGGCTGGGACACAGCCTCCACAGATGAACACCTGGTCTAACATAGTAATTGTGGTTTTACTGGAGCTGCATGTGCCTGCGGAGTGCGGTGTCCCCAAGGGAGCTGCAGCCTCCTCTAACTTCATACCTAGTGCTTTTATATTCTGTATTTCAATTAAAAAATGAAACTTGAGCTTTTTTTTTTTTACTGGAAGCTCTAGTTTTCTAGTCCTGTCTTTTTACTGTACAGGATTTTGTATGTTGAAGTTGTATTAAAGGCCTGCTCACTGAACTTTTGGCTGCTCTATCATTTACAGGCCTCATCACACCTCACACTGGTGGGAGTTCATTTCCCCCAAACCCAGGAGGAAACAGGTCCTGGCTGGAGGCAAGTTATTTATACACAGAGAACAAATTAGGAAGTTTATTTTATATAAATTATGTCTCTTAGCAGACAGCATTCAATTTATTGCACTATAGCACATCTGCGATACAGAGCTACAAGACATCGTCAGAGAGGTTTGTATTATTCAGTGTAGCACTTCTGACCGGGATCAAGAGGCACTCTGAGGGGGAGAAAGGGTGCAGGAAAGCAGCAAGCAGCCACCATTCTCTTCCAGTATTAATGTGGTTTGGTTTTTTTTTCCTTTTTACTAGCAAATAATGCCAAGACCAGCAGGCAGGAGCCAGGCAGGGCACGCTGCCTTCCTCCTCCGGACCCAGCTGCCACAGCTCTCCAGCTCCTGCCCAAATACGTGGAGTCTGGGGACCCTGCTGCAGAGTCCGGGTGAGGAGAGAGATGGGGGACTTTAAGGCAATTTAGCATGTCCCCTCCAGCCCAGCATAGGCTGTCACCTTTTTTTGGTTTATCAGCTTCGGTGGAGCGGCGATGAGCGGCGACATTAACGGCCAGATCTAGCGCTGCCCCTAAGCCCAAGTGACTCCTGCCTCCTCCCTAAGCTGGTCTAAAAATCAAAAGCAGCTCAAAAAAAAGCCTTCAAACCCACCTGGCTCTGACAGCCAGGCTCTTGGCCGCCCTCAGCTCCCCCACCCCAAATACCAGACCCCGCCCGGGAGCGAAACCTGTTGAGCCCGAATATGCCCAAACAGACAGCTCTTTGTGATTCTTTTTTTTTCCCTCCTATTTTTTGGTTTGGAAGCAGCACTGGTGATCACCCAGGGATGGGCCCAAGGACTTCCCAGCCCTTGGCACTGCTCCTGACACCTTGTTCGAAGGCAGCATCACATTTAACCCCTGAAGACCCTCACTGCCCTTCATTTCTGACACCATCCCACTTCCCACACCGTGGTCCTGTTCAGTCCTGCATCCCCACGCTCCACTTGCATCCCCCCTCTCTGCACTTTTCTCCGTCATTTCTCCCTTTCCACCTCATTTTTCCCCTCAGTGCTTCAGCGCTCTCCTCCATTCCCAACACAGGCAGGTCTGATCCATCCTCACGCCATAAAATCACAGACCACATGCCAGGGGGGTCAGATGAGCCCAATAGCCACAGAGCTGCCAGGCTGGGGTTCAGTGCCCATCCAGGGGTGTTTTATGATCCGTGGTGGGAATGCTGGGCTGGCAGGGTGCACACAGCATCAGCAAAGCCCCCGAGCAGCACTTAGGACTCTTCAACTCTTGCTCAGCACTCTCCTGCCTCAGTTTCCTGCTGTTTCGGGGCTCAGGGAAGCTCTGCACCATTGGCAATGCGGGCAGGGGGTGCAGCAGGGACCCCAAACCCCAAACTGCATCCCAGCTCATTTATCTACATTTTAAAAGAAATTTAAAAGCCACCCGATGTTGCAAGCAGCTCAAACCCTGACGGAGGATCCACCCCGGGGCTCCGACTTGTGCAACACCGCGGGGTGAGTTCCAACCTCCCGCCACTGGCATCAGGCTCTGGTTAAAAAATTAAGGCTCAGCTTACTCAGCCTGGCCGGATATCGGGATGGCGAATCCAGCCGGGAAAACTTCGGCGGGCTGGGGGAGACATTTTGCAAGGGGAAGAGCCGGAGCAGGAATGGCATCTGGAAGCGATTGAAGGCAAGGAGCCTCTCCCTGGCGCAGCAGGGAATTCCAACGGCGTGAGCTCAGGTTAAAGCCTCCTTCACAAACCCGGGATTAAAGAGAAGAACCAAACTTCAGCACAGATATGTATTTTTAAACCTGCAAAAAACAAGGGAGACGGAGCCAGCTTCCTGCTTGGTCCTATCCGGACGTGGCTTTGTCATTTAGGATCGTTCTGACTTGCAATGAAAAGAAACCAAAACTCCAAAAAGGAGCAGAAATTTCTCCATGCGTTTGTGGTTCTAAATTCAGGTGTGGTGTCAGGAGTCCTCTTTCATCACTGTACCATCCATCCCTCGGGATTGCTGCATCCCAGCTCCGAGCATCCCTTGCCAGCACAGGCTGCATCCCACGGTGGTCCTTGAGTGGCAGCAAGCCCAGGAGCATCCCAGAATCCTGGGGATGGCATGGAAGAGCCAGTGGAGGATGCCAGCCTAGCTTAGACCGAGCCATCCTCTGCAAGGAGCTGACGCAGTGCAGAGTCCCCAGCCCCTTCCAGTCTTCCCTGAGTCGAGATGAAATATTGAAGCTAAAATCCTAATGCATCAGAGGCACAGGGAGCAGCAGCTGGTCAAACCCACCTTCACTGGACATCCCAGCGGAGCAGTTTACGGCAGGGCAGGATCCCCATGGGCTGGGCAGGATCCCCATGGGCTGGGCAGGATCCCCACGGGATGGGCAGGATCCCCATGGGCTGGGCAGACTCAGCCGCGCCCCATGTCCTCTTCCTGCAGTGGCTGGAATGGCTCCTTCTGCTACACTTCCAGAGCTGTAGCTATTCCCTTCATGCAAACATCTCTCCTCCTGCCCCAGTCAGGCTGTGAAACCCTGACCTCTTTGCACCTGCTGCACAAAGGGATCAAAGTGATTGCCTACGGAGACGAATACTCCGACTTGCCCGAGTACTTCGAGCGGCTGACCAGCGAGATTGTCATGCGAGGCCGCACAGGTATGGAGTCAGGGGCTGGGGGACACTTGGCTGTCACCATGGAGAGCAGGCAGGGTCAGTAGCCCCTGTTCTTCATGCTATACAGATTCCTTAAGAGTTTTTTTTTTTTAAAAGCAAACGTGTCTCAAAGCGTAGCTGGATTTGAGGGTTACTTTCAGAAATCACTGTATGCTCTAACAGTTTAAACAGCTGTGCTGCTTCCCACGCCTGCAAACCTTTTCATGTGCAGTTGCAGCTGTTTGTTCCCTTTCCAGCGAAGGGGCATTTTAGTCTCACTGACCTTCGTGCTGCTCAGACTGAGCCAATGCTTTTACACAAGAGGTATAACTCATAAATCATAAAAACAAGGGAAAGTGGGTTCACTGGCCGGAGCCTAGCTGGCCCCCATTCTGAGGGTTAGCCCGGCCAGGAAAGCCTGTGTGAAACCACCACGTGGGCAGCTGGCTCTCCACCTGACACTGGTCTCTGCTTTGCCCCAGGTATGCCCAACGAGGGGCAACAGCTGAATGCTCTGCCGCCGCCCACACCGAGGTAAAAGGTAAGGAGGCTCTCTAGAGCCGAGAGGCTTCACTCTGTGTAGTTCCCTGGAGTCCCAGGCAGGTTTTCAGCCTTTGCTTCCACACAGGATGCAGCCCGAGCCTCAGCCCTGCCCAGGCCCTGAGCCATGGCAGGGGCTTCTGGGACAGGCCCCAGCCAGGCCAGCAGCCCTCAGGAAGGCCAGAGCCCACCGCTGTCCAGCTGCTATCCAGCACCGAGCCAGGACCCTTCCAGCAGGGAGAAGGCTGGGACACAGCCTCCACAGATGAACACCTGGTCTAACATAGTAATTGTGGTTTTACTGGGGCTGCATGTGCCTGCGGAGTGCGGTGTCCCCAAGGGAGCTGCAGCCTCCTCTAACTTCATACCTAGTGCTTTTATATTCTGTATTTCAATTAAAAAATGAAACTTGAGCTTTTTTTTTTTTACTGGAAGCTCTAGTTTTCTAGTCCTGTCTTTTTACTGTACAGGATTTTGTATGTTGAAGTTGTATTAAAGGCCTGCTCACTGAACTTTTGGCTGCTCTATCATTTACAGGCCTCATCACACCTCACACTGGTGGGAGTTCATTTCCCCCAAACCCAGGAGGAAACAGGTCCTGGCTGGAGGCAAGTTATTTATACACAGAGAACAAATTAGGAAGTTTATTTTATATAAATTATGTCTCTTAGCAGACAGCATTCAATTTATTGCACTATAGCACATCTGCGATACAGAGCTACAAGACATCGTCAGAGAGGTTTGTATTATTCAGTGTAGCACTTCTGACCGGGATCAAGAGGCACTCTGAGGGGGAGAAAGGGTGCAGGAAAGCAGCAAGCAGCCACCATTCTCTTCCAGTATTAATGTGGTTTGGTTTTTTTTTCCTTTTTACTAGCAAATAATGCCAAGACCAGCAGGCAGGAGCCAGGCAGGGCACGCTGCCTTCCTCCTCCGGACCCAGCTGCCACAGCTCTCCAGCTCCTGCCCAAATACGTGGAGTCTGGGGACCCTGCTGCAGAGTCCGGGTGAGGAGAGAGATGGGGGACTTTAAGGCAATTTAGCATGTCCCCTCCAGCCCAGCATAGGCTGTCACCTTTTTTTGGTTTATCAGCTTCGGTGGAGCGGCGATGAGCGGCGACATTAACGGCCAGATCTAGCGCTGCCCCTAAGCCCAAGTGACTCCTGCCTCCTCCCTAAGCTGGTCTAAAAATCAAAAGCAGCTCAAAAAAAAGCCTTCAAACCCACCTGGCTCTGACAGCCAGGCTCTTGGCCGCCCTCAGCTCCCCCACCCCAAATACCAGACCCCGCCCGGGAGCGAAACCTGTTGAGCCCGAATATGCCCAAACAGACAGCTCTTTGTGATTCTTTTTTTTTCCCTCCTATTTTTTGGTTTGGAAGCAGCACTGGTGATCACCCAGGGATGGGCCCAAGGACTTCCCAGCCCTTGGCACTGCTCCTGACACCTTGTTCGAAGGCAGCATCACATTTAACCCCTGAAGACCCTCACTGCCCTTCATTTCTGACACCATCCCACTTCCCACACCGTGGTCCTGTTCAGTCCTGCATCCCCACGCTCCACTTGCATCCCCCCTCTCTGCACTTTTCTCCGTCATTTCTCCCTTTCCACCTCATTTTTCCCCTCAGTGCTTCAGCGCTCTCCTCCATTCCCAACACAGACAGGTCTGATCCATCCTCACGCCATAAAATCACAGACCACATGCCAGGGGGGTCAGATGAGCCCAATAGCCACAGAGCTGCCAGGCTGGGGTTCAGTGCCCATCCAGGGGTGTTTTATGATCCGTGGTGGGAATGCTGGGCTGGCAGGGTGCACACAGCATCAGCAAAGCCCCCGAGCAGCACTTAGGACTCTTCAACTCTTGCTCAGCACTCTCCTGCCTCAGTTTCCTGCTGTTTCGGGGCTCAGGGAAGCTCTGCACCATTGGCAATGCGGGCAGGGGGTGCAGCAGGGACCCCAAACCCCAAACTGCATCCCAGCTCATTTATCTACATTTTAAAAGAAATTTAAAAGCCACCCGATGTTGCAAGCAGCTCAAACCCTGACGGAGGATCCACCCCGGGGCTCCGACTTGTGCAACACCGCGGGGTGAGTTCCAACCTCCCGCCACTGGCATCAGGCTCTGGTTAAAAAATTAAGGCTCAGCTTACTCAGCCTGGCCGGATATCGGGATGGCGAATCCAGCCGGGAAAACTTCGGCGGGCTGGGGGAGACATTTTGCAAGGGGAAGAGCCGGAGCAGGAATGGCATCTGGAAGCGATTGAAGGCAAGGAGCCTCTCCCTGGCGCAGCAGGGAATTCCAACGGCGTGAGCTCAGGTTAAAGCCTCCTTCACAAACCCGGGATTAAAGAGAAGAACCAAACTTCAGCACAGATATGTATTTTTAAACCTGCAAAAAACAAGGGAGACGGAGCCAGCTTCCTGCTTGGTCCTATCCGGACGTGGCTTTGTCATTTAGGATCGTTCTGACTTGCAATGAAAAGAAACCAAAACTCCAAAAAGGAGCAGAAATTTCTCCATGCGTTTGTGGTTCTAAATTCAGGTGTGGTGTCAGGAGTCCTCTTTCATCACTGTACCATCCATCCCTCGGGATTGCTGCATCCCAGCTCCGAGCATCCCTTGCCAGCACAGGCTGCATCCCACGGTGGTCCTTGAGTGGCAGCAAGCCCAGGAGCATCCCAGAATCCTGGGGATGGCATGGAAGAGCCAGTGGAGGATGCCAGCCTAGCTTAGACCGAGCCATCCTCTGCAAGGAGCTGACGCAGTGCAGAGTCCCCAGCCCCTTCCAGTCTTCCCTGAGTCGAGATGAAATATTGAAGCTAAAATCCTAATGCATCAGAGGCACAGGGAGCAGCAGCTGGTCAAACCCACCTTCACTGGACATCCCAGCGGAGCAGTTTACGGCAGGGCAGGATCCCCATGGGCTGGGCAGGATCCCCATGGGCTGGGCAGGATCCCCACGGGATGGGCAGGATCCCCATGGGCTGGGCAGACTCAGCCGCGCCCCATGTCCTCTTCCTGCAGTGGCTGGAATGGCTCCTTCTGCTACACTTCCAGAGCTGTAGCTATTCCCTTCATGCAAACATCTCTCCTCCTGCCCCAGTCAGGCTGTGAAACCCTGACCTCTTTGCACCTGCTGCACAAAGGGATCAAAGTGATTGCCTACGGAGACGAATACTCCGACTTGCCCGAGTACTTCGAGCGGCTGACCAGCGAGATTGTCATGCGAGGCCGCACAGGTATGGAGTCAGGGGCTGGGGGACACTTGGCTGTCACCATGGAGAGCAGGCAGGGTCAGTAGCCCCTGTTCTTCATGCTATACAGATTCCTTAAGAGTTTTTTTTTTTTAAAAGCAAACGTGTCTCAAAGCGTAGCTGGATTTGAGGGTTACTTTCAGAAATCACTGTATGCTCTAACAGTTTAAGCAGCTGTGCTGCTTCCCACGCCTGCAAACCTTTTCATGTGCAGTTGCAGCTGTTTGTTCCCTTTCCAGCGAAGGGGCATTTTAGTCTCACTGACCTTCGTGCTGCTCAGACTGAGCCAATGCTTTTACACAAGAGGTATAACTCATAAATCATAAAAACAAGGGAAAGTGGGTTCACTGGCCGGAGCCTAGCTGGCCCCCATTCTGAGGGTTAGCCCGGCCAGGAAAGCCTGTGTGAAACCACCACGTGGGCAGCTGGCTCTCCACCTGACACTGGTCTCTGCTTTGCCCCAGGTATGCCCAACGAGGGGCAACAGCTGAATGCTCTGCCGCCGCCCACACCGAGGTAAAAGGTAAGGAGGCTCTCTAGAGCCGAGAGGCTTCACTCTGTGTAGTTCCCTGGAGTCCCAGGCAGGTTTTCAGCCTTTGCTTCCACACAGGATGCAGCCCGAGCCTCAGCCCTGCCCAGGCCCTGAGCCATGGCAGGGGCTTCTGGGACAGGCCCCAGCCAGGCCAGCAGCCCTCAGGAAGGCCAGAGCCCACCGCTGTCCAGCTGCTATCCAGCACCGAGCCAGGACCCTTCCAGCAGGGAGAAGGCTGGGACACAGCCTCCACAGATGAACACCTGGTCTAACATAGTAATTGTGGTTTTACTGGGGCTGCATGTGCCTGCGGAGTGCGGTGTCCCCAAGGGAGCTGCAGCCTCCTCTAACTTCATACCTAGTGCTTTTATATTCTGTATTTCAATTAAAAAATGAAACTTGAGCTTTTTTTTTTTTACTGGAAGCTCTAGTTTTCTAGTCCTGTCTTTTTACTGTACAGGATTTTGTATGTTGAAGTTGTATTAAAGGCCTGCTCACTGAACTTTTGGCTGCTCTATCATTTACAGGCCTCATCACACCTCACACTGGTGGGAGTTCATTTCCCCCAAACCCAGGAGGAAACAGGTCCTGGCTGGAGGCAAGTTATTTATACACAGAGAACAAATTAGGAAGTTTATTTTATATAAATTATGTCTCTTAGCAGACAGCATTCAATTTATTGCACTATAGCACATCTGCGATACAGAGCTACAAGACATCGTCAGAGAGGTTTGTATTATTCAGTGTAGCACTTCTGACCGGGATCAAGAGGCACTCTGAGGGGGAGAAAGGGTGCAGGAAAGCAGCAAGCAGCCACCATTCTCTTCCAGTATTAATGTGGTTTGGTTTTTTTTTCCTTTTTACTAGCAAATAATGCCAAGACCAGCAGGCAGGAGCCAGGCAGGGCACGCTGCCTTCCTCCTCCGGACCCAGCTGCCACAGCTCTCCAGCTCCTGCCCAAATACGTGGAGTCTGGGGACCCTGCTGCAGAGTCCGGGTGAGGAGAGAGATGGGGGACTTTAAGGCAATTTAGCATGTCCCCTCCAGCCCAGCATAGGCTGTCACCTTTTTTTGGTTTATCAGCTTCGGTGGAGCGGCGATGAGCGGCGACATTAACGGCCAGATCTAGCGCTGCCCCTAAGCCCAAGTGACTCCTGCCTCCTCCCTAAGCTGGTCTAAAAATCAAAAGCAGCTCAAAAAAAAGCCTTCAAACCCACCTGGCTCTGACAGCCAGGCTCTTGGCCGCCCTCAGCTCCCCCACCCCAAATACCAGACCCCGCCCGGGAGCGAAACCTGTTGAGCCCGAATATGCCCAAACAGACAGCTCTTTGTGATTCTTTTTTTTTCCCTCCTATTTTTTGGTTTGGAAGCAGCACTGGTGATCACCCAGGGATGGGCCCAAGGACTTCCCAGCCCTTGGCACTGCTCCTGACACCTTGTTCGAAGGCAGCATCACATTTAACCCCTGAAGACCCTCACTGCCCTTCATTTCTGACACCATCCCACTTCCCACACCGTGGTCCTGTTCAGTCCTGCATCCCCACGCTCCACTTGCATCCCCCCTCTCTGCACTTTTCTCCGTCATTTCTCCCTTTCCACCTCATTTTTCCCCTCAGTGCTTCAGCGCTCTCCTCCATTCCCAACACAGACAGGTCTGATCCATCCTCACGCCATAAAATCACAGACCACATGCCAGGGGGGTCAGATGAGCCCAATAGCCACAGAGCTGCCAGGCTGGGGTTCAGTGCCCATCCAGGCGTGTTTTATGATCCGTGGTGGGAATGCTGGGCTGGCAGGGTGCACACAGCATCAGCAAAGCCCCCGAGCAGCACTTAGGACTCTTCAACTCTTGCTCAGCACTCTCCTGCCTCAGTTTCCTGCTGTTTCGGGGCTCAGGGAAGCTCTGCACCATTGGCAATGCGGGCAGGGGGTGCAGCAGGGACCCCAAACCCCAAACTGCATCCCAGCTCATTTATCTACATTTTAAAAGAAATTTAAAAGCCACCCGATGTTGCAAGCAGCTCAAACCCTGACGGAGGATCCACCCCGGGGCTCCGACTTGTGCAACACCGCGGGGTGAGTTCCAACCTCCCGCCACTGGCATCAGGCTCTGGTTAAAAAATTAAGGCTCAGCTTACTCAGCCTTAAAAAACACCCAGGGGAAGAATTTTCCTTTGTTCTCCACTCTCCAGAACAACAAAACACCATTGGTTCACCCTGCAAAGACCTGCCATGAAAAGATCAATGGGGAAAGGTCTGGCTGGTCCTCTTCCTGCAGTCTCAGGGCAGGAATCCTCATCTCTCCCTGGAACAAGCCTGTCCCGTGGGACGAGAGGGCTCCAGGCGCACACAGTGGGTCGGGATGGGTCTTGTCCTGCACGAACATGCCCAGATCCTGCTCCCAGCAGCTCTGTCCGCACCAGCATTGGGTGGGGGATCGGCAGGGACCCCTCCTACCCCTCTGGGATCACTAGGATACCGGAGCACATCCATCAACCAGCCAGAGGATGCTCAGGGATGGGGACAAAAAGGCTCAGACCACTTAATAAACCCTCCTGAGCCCGTGGTTCCGCACGAGAGCCGTCCTGAGCTGCACACGGGGCACATCCTCCCCTCCCAGAGCCTCCGGGAGGATTTTCCCTTCCTTATCCCGGCTCCCGGGCATTCCTATGGCCCAGACCCATCGCAGCGAGCCCACCCTGTGCCATGGGGAGATGCCAGAGCCTCTCTTCCCCGGGCTCTCGGGGTGGGATCTCCCTCCACGGGAGTGGCCTCGGGCAGGAGCGATGCCAAAGGCCGTTTTTCCCGGCAAGACGAGGGGGTTTGTTTTGCCGGGAATGGGGAGACGGCAGATGGAAGGGCTCGGGGGGAGCGGGGGCTTTCCTCTCGCCGCTGCCCACACTCACACTCCAGGCACTGATTAATTGCGTTAAATAGAAAAATAATCATAACAATTATTTTTAAAAGCCACAAAACGTAGAAATAAAACCACTTTCTGCCTCTCCGATGTGCCGCGCTCGCCGGGGCAGCGATGCCAAAGGCGGGGGATGCAGGGGCGGGGGTCCGAGCTGGGGTTAACAGGGTGTGTACCCCCACATCCCCTCTTTGCCCCCCATGCCAGCCCTGCCCGGGAGCTGCCAGGCGAGCAATGCTCCTGCCCTGCCCCGCGCCCTCCCAGCGCGGGGACCCCCTCCAGCCCCCCAAAAACACTGGGGCTTCGCTTCCCACCCCTCTTTTTCCGCTCAGCACCTCCCGAGTCGCAAACCCGCTCTGGACACGCGGACCCGGGGGGACATAAGGGGACACGGAGGGACACAAGGGGACACGGGAGGATGCGGGGGGGCACAAGGGGACGCGGGGGGACCCCCGTGTGCAGACTCACCATGGGGCGGCGGGGGGGGTCGTGCGGCGGAGGCTGGGGGTGGTGCGGGATGCGGGGCCGGCCCGGGGGGCGGGCGGGGGGCGGACACGCTTGCGCACAGCGCGGATGGGCGGCGGAGGGAGCGACGAGGAGGAGGAAGGAGGGAGGGGAAGAGCATCCCGGGAGGAGAAGGCAGTCGGTCCCTCATCCGCGGCACGGGAGAGGTGGGGGAGGACGAGGACCCTCGCCCCGCGCCCTGCGGACCCCCAAAAGTCGTGGCGCTGGGGGCAGACCTTCCCAAGGCAACCCCGCACCGCATAAATCTCCCCAAAACCCGCCCAAATCCGCTCATAGCAAATTTTGGGGGTGGGCAAAGCTCATCCCACTTGAGATTTACACTGAGCCCAGGAGTTCGCTCCGCTCCCCCACTGAACCCCCATGAGATGATCTGGAAGCCCCATGAGATTCTGCTCAAACCGTCATGAGATGGCCCACCAAGGCTCTGGGGATGGCTTTGCTTCAAATCATCAACTAATATTTTTTTTTTCCTGAAAATAAATTAATCCTCACCACAGCAATGCCCCATGTCAGGCCACCTTGCTCTCCCACAGGATTCCATTTCCATCCCACCCCACAATCCACAAAATTAGCAGTCAACCTTTTGAATCTTTTTTTATTCCCCTCAAAACTTTTTTTATTTCTACAGTCTCAAACTCAATCCCTCCTGCCCAGGGTGAGTTTTGCCAATCCCTGAGATAAAATGTCCAACGCCAATATTAATCAACAAAATACCTGTGGAGCTGACACATCTGATTTTGCCAAGGGAACTACATCAATATTTGAAGAGAATCAACCCACCTGCACCTCCCCAGATGCTCCCAGGTTTCCTGCTGACCCATAGCACCAATTTCATCACTGACGCTTCACAGGAAGAGGGAAGTGGCAGGCGTAGGGATTTGCATCATGGTCAGGGAGCAAGTTCTGGGGCAGGGGGCACTTACTGCTGCCCTGCTCCAAGGAACCACAGCCCTGATCCCGTGGCCCCAGCGTGCTGATTTTTGGAGGTGCTGAGCGTGGAACATTCCCCAAAATCACTCCTGTCTGTACAGGAGTCAGGTGAGGCTTCACCACACCACCTGGGGAGAGTAACGGGGCTCACTTGGGGCTCCCAACCCCATCACGCTCACAGGGCAGAGCAGGCCTGTGCCCAGTTCAGTTACCCCAGCACCACACTGCCCCAAGACCAAAGCAACAGCCTGGAACGTCCCTATCCTCATCTCCTGCTCGGATGCACGTCTTCAGGAAACGGGAGCCGAGACAGCTGCATAGCTCCCACGCCATGGCCAGACCCTCTGGCCATAAAACCTTAGGAGTTATTACAAATTTTCCTATAATGGGTGTACTGTTTACAGTCCCAGGGTCGGCATACTGCATGCAATCCAGTGCCACTTGACCTACCAAGCACGAACAACCTATTGCTGCTGTTTTTGTAACCTATTGTTGCTTTTAGCTTGAACCCAAAAGTACGAAATTACGCGAACAAGAAAGAGGGCTGCAGTAAGGTCCCCAGCCGCCCCCTTGCCCCCAGGTTAGCCTGATTTGAGCAGCGCCAGGCTGGAAAAAGCGAGCCAGAGCTAGGCTACGACGCTGTGACCGGAGGGGCGATCAGAGGGCTCACGGCACGTGGTGCCGGGAGGCGTGGCCTGCCCGGAGCGCGCCGCGGGGGCGGGGCCGAGCCCTCAGCGGGGAAAATGGCGGCGGGCGGGCCCCCCCACTCCCTCGTACCTCCGCGTGCAGGAACACGATTTTGTCCCGCGCCGACTCCCGCAGGACGCGCCGCACCCGCAGGTCCGACAGCGGGAAGGCGGCAGCGACCCCGCCCTCAGCGGCGGGCCCGCCATTTTTCTCCTCCTCCTCCCGCTTCCTCTTCGGCTGCGGGCCCTCCGCCATGGCTCGCGCGCGCGCGCCCCTGCACTGCGCGTGCGCGGCGCCTCGCGGACCGTCTTAGAGCCACGCCCCCCGGCGGCTCGGAGGTCGCGTGTCCCCGCGGCTCCTTCTCCCACACACCCCCGGAATAGTGACTGAGACAAAAATAAGGAAAACCACCACCATTTAAAACTTCTGCATTCTCTTTTCATAGTCGCAACGATCCCGTTTAAAGTCGCTGCCTGCCTCATCTTGTCCTGCCCACAGCCCAGCAGGCACCTTGTCAGCTTAGTGGGGGTCCCAGAGCCCACCAGGACCAGGAACTCCAGCACGGGAAGGAGTTCTGGTGACCCTGAGAGCCACTCGATGTCAGAGCTTAGTGTTTGTGTGATGGATGTCCCTGTCCCTGCCGAGGAGGTTTTGGCCACCGGGATGGAGGTCACACCACTGGGATGTGGTGCGTTCCGGTCCGCTGTCCCTCCATGTCCATGGAAGTGGGGAACTCGCCATCCTTGGCTCCCACATCTGGCCAGAGCAGCTCAGGTTGGACCCCAAGGTTCACTGGGACATGGCTACACCCAGATCCAAAGATGACAGCTCCATGATGCCCATGGGGATGCATCCGCCTGCTCGCAGCACTACTCCATCCTCTTTGTGGAGCTCCGGCACAGTTCCTGGAGGTCTGCAGAGACAGCAGATGAGCTCCATTAGCAACCAATTAATCTAAAAATCAACGGTTTAAATAAATTTATGGAATCTGGTCTCTTCCCATGGTCCTTATCCCAATAGAGAGACATTTCATCAGCATCCCACAGGATACTCACAGCGCATGACAGTGTCCCTGATCTGCCTGAAGCTTTTCTCCTTCAGCGCCATGTAGATGTAGTAGATGTTTCGCAGCTCCCTGGGATAATCCTTGCGATCCACGTCCTTCAGCACTGGGATAGTGCGTCCGTTAGCCATCGGAGCCTCAGCCAGGGCCTGGTGCATCTGGTATTTGCACCAGGGGTCCTGCAGGAAGCTGGGGGTGATGAGCATGACCCAGCAGTGGCTGTTCTGCACAGCGTCGCACAGCTCTGTCACCACTGCACCTCCCGCCACCGCATCCCGCAGCTGGAGGAAGCATCGGAAGCTCTCAGGTTGGCCCTCCAGGTAGGACACCAGCTCCTCCACCAGCTCCATGTCCCCCTCACTGTGGCAGATGCAGACGTCGTAGCTCTTGTCCCACCAGGGGCTGTCCACGGCACTGATGTCTGGTGCTGACACAGGTGACAGGGAGATGGAGCTGGTGGCCAAGCTCGTGCCAGGAGAAGAGCTGGAGCTCTTCGCAGAGGATGAGGAGGAAGGTGAGGATGAAGCAGAGTGGCTGGACTTGATGCTGCTTTCCACTGAGCTAGGCTTGGGCTTGTGCAGGAGCCGCCTAAACCAACCTGCAGAGTGAGGTCACAGTGAGGTTCCGGGGGCGCAGCGTCCCCTGGGCTTCCCAAGCACAGCATCATTTGATCAGCAGGATGCCTGCAGATGGAAAGGGGTGGGTGCGATCTCACCTTGACCCCCCAAACCATCCTGGTCCCTAAAATCTGAGCTGCCGCAAACACCTGAATGCTGTGGCACCACGAGGAGCAGCTGATGGGCACCCTTGTGTTCCGTCAGGGAGGGGATGCTGTGAGGGAGGGGATAGGGCCAGAGGGTTTATTCCCAGACTCACCAGCCATAGCGGGCAGCACACTGCTCAGCTGCCAATTGCCAGCAGGACACCTGTCCTGAGAGCAGAAAAGAAGAATAAAAAAAAACTGTGAGCAAGCACCACTCCACAGCAGGTCTCAGCCCCAGGAGCTCAGGTCTGTTCCAGGGACCTGCAGCTCTGGGGTGCTCTCTTACAGCCCCAAAATCACCCACAGGAGGGTTTTTCCCAAAATTTGCTGGGAAGGAACATTTACCTGTTACTGGCTCTCTCCACTGGAGATACACACCTGCAGCGAGCAAGGCTGAGAGATAATGGGGAGGAGAGACCCTCATTCCCATCAGTGGGGAAAGGATCCTGTGGAAGGGAGAAGCGGGAATCAGCTGCGATCACCAGGGATGGATGCTGGTAAACCAAAGGCAGTGTGGGTGATGCCCAGAGCTGTGCATCCTTGTTGCTGCCTGCCCTGGTATTCCTGCAAGCTCACACCATCCCATGCCTGGGCATTGTGCTCCCAGCATGGTTTAGGGACTGCAGACACTCCTTGTGGACACCCAAGAGCAGCAATACGGGAAACAGCTACTGTTTTCCACTGCTGGCATCACCCCTTCCGAAATGAAACACCCCAAGTTACGCTGAAGCCTTTCCTCTACTCCAAAAAATGCCACCGGACTGCAGGAAATGCCCGCAAAACCCCGGCACGCCCACGGAAACCACAGTGCCCAAGTGTCAGCATTTAGTGACAGCAAAAAGCTCAAGCGTGACTGGAACAATGAGCACGGACAGTGAACGGTACGGGGGAAGTCTGGGGGATGCTTACCTGGAATGCAGGAGTCCAGCAATGGAACAGGGAAGGGGATGCATCAGCCCCTGGGTTTGGGAAAGAAAGATCTTCTGGGATTACCCAGGTGGGAAAAGACAGGTAGAATGCAGCATGTTCACTCTGGAGTCTAATGGGATCTGCAGTGAATGGCAAGGCTGATCCATCCTTACAGCTTCCACATCTGCAAGCAGTTCCCAGTGAAGCTGTCCTGGGGTGGAAATGAGATGGGGTACCCACTTGCTTCCCCAGGGCCAGAGTGGAGGAGCTCCCCGAAAACCCAGGTGCCCCCAGCTGCCAGCAGCTCCAGCCTCTGCCAGGGCATATGAAAGCACAGGCAGGGAAATGGGCCAGGACTGCAGGGACGGGAAGCCAAGCCCTCCCAAGGGCCTCCCTCCCACATCCGCCACATGCCATCACTGCCTGGGTGTCACAGTGCCCAGCCCTCACCAGCACCCAGATCTGTTTCCCTCCCCAGTTTCCTAGCTAAATACAGACAGGTCCATGTCTGCCACTCACACTTACTTTATGAGTTAAATTTACCAGACAAGTCATTTTTTCACCCCAAAAATGTTTCTCCTTTCCCAGGTCACGTTCCCCTGGTGCTGCTGGTGGTGGCTGATGACTGACACTGCCTTCATCTCCTCATCATCCTCGACTGCTCCAATGTCTGGCAGTTGCTCCTCAAGGCCCTGTGAGAGACAGGCTCCAGGTGAGTCCTGGTTCCATCCCCTAGGAATTTGGGGAGATCTCCAGAGCCCACATGGCCACCCAGCCCCTGCCACCACCCTGCCTGCCTTTCTCTTCACCAAGCACAGGACACCAGCTGGCCCCTTGCTGGCTAAATTCCAAAGGAAAAAGCCAAAGGCCGAGTGGTACTGAGCCGCACACAGACCCACAGGCTACCACAGCCCATTGTGACCCACTTTGCATTAGTCCCTGCCCTAGCACTGCTGCCACCACCCCAAAAATCAACTGCCCGCCCAAGGACAGGACCCGTAGGAGGGCGAGTCCCCTGCCTGTGTGAGTCACCCCACCTGGAAACCCCAGAGGGGGAACCTGAGCAAGGGTGAACCCACAAACTCGGGTCCCCAAGAGGCAGCAGCCCCTGGATCGACCTCCACCCTGCCTCAGCAATAATATAACCATTATTAAAGGAGTAATTAAGCAGGTACAGCTTAATTCACAGCGTGCCTTGCCCCACCAGCAGCTGCACCACGCTGGGATCCCTGCAGCGGGAGTCCTGCTCATCACCAGGAGCCTGTGGTTTACAGGATTGCCTGTGAAATTAAGAAACGGTGAGGACAGGGTGCTGCAAGGCAGGGTCAAACAAAGGTGTTCGGGAAAGAAAATAAGGCTAATTTTGTCCCTAAATACACGCACCATTAATATGTTTCATTTACAGTGCCACTACAAAACGATACACAGCTACCCAGAAAACACAGAATAAGTTTTCTCCTGGAAAGCTCTAAGTACACCCAAATTCCGCCACACAGATGCTTGAAGACATCATAGGGGCCGTCCAGGCACCGCTTGTACCTCCCAGGGCTGGAGACGCAGTCGCACAGACACGAACCCAGGCAGCGGCAGCTAGCGGAAGAGCAGCCCCTGAGGGGTAGGGGAGCACGGGGACACGGCCAGGCCCAGAGAAGCGCAGGCAGCCGAACGCACCCAGCACTGCCACCCAGCCTGGCACTGCACTGCGCTGCCCATGCGCCCGAGCCCTTTAGAGCTCGCGTGGCCTCGCGACACCATCGCTGAGGTCCCACGTCTGGCCCCGCCTCTTCCGCTCCGAGCCCCAGCAGGGCGGGGCCGAGGGGGCGGGGCTGCCGTCACGCGGGGCGGGGCGTAGCCGGGCGCGAGGCGGCTGCGCGCGGCGCGGCGGCGTCTCCTCAACGGGGCCGCGCGCGCGGCGCCAGGTGTGTGCGCGGGGGAGGCGGGCGGGCAGGGCGCGGTTGCCATGGAGACAGCGGGGGGGAAGCCGTTGCCATGGCGACAGCGGCCGCCATAACGTAGGGGGGTCCCCTGGCCGCCGCCGTGAGGGGACGGAGCGTTCTGCGGGGAGCGGAGGAGACCGGCGGGGCCGGGGCTGAGGCGGGGGGGCCGGGAAACCTCTGACAGCGGCGGGCGGCCTGGCTGTGACTCCCCCCGCCGCGCTGTCGCCCTCTATAAAAGCTCGTTTTTATGGATGTGTCCCCCTGGGAAGGAGCCTCGGTGTCCTCTCCGCCTGCTGAATCCCCGTGTTGTTGCTTTTCCCGCAGGTTTAGCGAGGAGGGGGCACAACGGAGAGGACAGGTAAGGGCTCGGGCAACCCTGAAGGTGTGACCCCCATCCCTGGTTCTCTGTCCAGGGTCAATCCTGGAACGCCAGCGTGCTTCCGTGGGAGCCTGTGGGACACAGAGCTCAGCCAGGCTTTGCTGTGTCACTCCCTCTCCTTGCTCGTGGAGCCACTGGGAAGCACGTGGAGAATCACAGCGTTGAATAAAAACCTCTGGTGTGTTTTAACTCACATCAAAGGAGGTTGAATCTTGTGTTTTTGTGCTGTGGACAGAGGCAGGGCTTGTCCTCAGTCCCATTGTCCGTGTAGCCTGTGCGTTTCTAGGATGGCTTTGATCCAGCTCCAATTGCTGCTCCCACGTGGAGGGACAGGCTTGGGAATTGGCCAGGGACAACTCAGCTTGTAGCTGAACCATAGTGGCTTTTAAACTGTCTTGTCCCAACATCTTAAAGCCGCTGGATTGAAAAAGAAGCTAGGAATTACACCCATGCTGGTGGCAGTTCTCAGCACTCAAAGAAGCTAAAAATAATGGATGAGTAGTAGGTTTGTACTTGTTTCTTTGTGGAATTTGTGGGGGCTGTTCTGGAGGAGCCCATCTCCCAGCATGGAGCTGGATGACTTGGCTTTGATTTTAAACATCCAGGTGTAGCTTTGGTTGTGTGTTGGGTGCTGAGCATGGAGATGGTGTCAGCAGCGACTTCTCCATGAGATGGTGGAGAATATGTTCCATTAATTTCCCATTTTGGTTCTGCAGGTTGGGCTCTGGTGTTGACTGTGTGGTCTGGTCATGTTTTGCAGAGCTACTGCAAGGTTTCTGTAAATACACATGCTGTGTGAACCTCGGCCTTCGTTTGACACACTTGGTGTTCAGGTGTTTGCTTTTACCTGGGATACACCTTCATATTTCCAACATTTCTGCAGCTGGTGTGTCTCTGTCACACGGGGACTTGCTGTGGTTGGGTTTATCCAGTGTTGGTGACTTAGGCACCGTTTAAAGCTGAAGTGTGAAAAGCTTTAGGATAAATTAAGGGATTTCTGTGGTGTGGAGGGAGGAGAATGCAGCAAACCCACACAGGGACTCTCTTAGTATCGTTTATAAAGGTAATGGGGACAAGGCTGGAACAAGGGAACAGGGCAGCCGAGCCAGGAATCCATGGAGTGTTGTGTTTACAGTCTTCAACTCCCTGTAGTCTAAATAGCTGGAAGCTTCCCAATGTCTGGAGAAGGCTGGAGAGACACTTCTTACCTTGTAAGTGCCTATGGCTCCCTCTCCCCCATGGCACCTGTGTTCCCAGGGGGAGCCTGCAGTACCTGGTGTGTTTCTTCCCCATGGCAATGTCATGCTCTGAGGTAATTCCATTTCATTTTGGCTACCTCAGCTGTGCCAGCGCAATCCATCCCCCTGGGGAACAGAGCTTCTCCCCAGGACTAAAAACTGGAGGTTTCTATTTCTTGGCTGAATCCCCATGAATTCTTTTTAAGACCAATAAAAACTTTTTTTTTTAAACTAGGCTGTATTTATAATGGGGTTTTTGTTCCTTTATGCCTCTCTGCACTACATAATAGGCATGAAGGTTGAAGGTCATTGTATCAGACAACCTCACTAGGTGATTATAATTCTAAAAGGTGTTTTTTCCTAAGTTTAAAATTACTTTTGAAATGTCCTTAGTGCTTTAGAGGCACTTAAAATTGATTTGATGGCTCCATTCCTGCTGTTAATAGCATGGGAATGCACAGGGTGAGTGAGATGGGAGCGATGCTGAGGCAGGTGGAAGCAAACAGGGGAAGGCCTAGGTGGGAGTTTACAAACAGCCTCAGTATTTGAGGCTCAGCTCCCGAATATAATATCAACTTAAATTATAGCCAGTTTAGAAAGTGAGGATTTACCTTTGGCTGTAGCTGTGCTGCTGTGGAGGGGCCAAGGGCAGACCCGGCACCAGCAGGAGCTCAGACTTCCCTCTGAAACATTCCAGTTATCCATTGTTAGTCCCTGGCTGGTCTGAAGTGTCTTTGCACCATTAAATAAAATCTGACTGACTTTGTGGAAGCAGCCTGTCCTTCCAGAAAAATCAGCTTATCCAAAAGGAGAGATATTTTTCCTTTCTCCTGGAAAGGAAAAATAAGGGCTTTTCTCCCCTTTATCCTGACTGTGCTTGGCTGCATTCACTCAGCAGGGCTTTGATGGTACCGCCCGTCTGATCCTGTGTCCAGCACATCCTCCTATCTTCCTGAGAGTCATCACTTTGATGTTTTTTTTTGAGGTTTAACCCCCCCAAAATAGTTCACCATGAGGCCTGAGCGGTTGCAGGCCTTCAGGAGTGATGAAGCTGCAGAGGTTCATTGTCAGAACAGTGCTGAAGTGCTCCTGTGCTCAGTGTGGGGTGGAAAAACACAGGGTACAATGTTCATGAGGGTGTGTGATGGAGGAGCCCTGCCTGGCATGCACAGAGGGAGAAAACCGGAAGTGCTAAAGGCTATTGACACTTGTATCCAAAATCTGGTCCCTACAGTAAGGCCCAGTAAGATAAAGAAGTGATTATTTGAAGTGATGAGCAGCATGTATTAAGTGATCTTTCAGGAGGCAGGTGGTGAAAACCAGCTCTCTGAGGTGTTTTACTGTTGTTACAATGATTTATTACTGAGCAGCCTGGTGTGGTGGAAAGTGCCCCTGCCCATGGCAGGGGGGTGGACCGACACGAACTTTAAGGTCCTGTCCAGCCCAAACCATTCCATGATTCCATTGTATAAGGTTTTCTGAAGGGGTCAGAAGGAAAAGGCTGCATACACGGCGTATCTGAGCATCTGCCAGTGTTGCTTTGCCCTGTTCTCATCATCCAGTATTGAAAGTTGCTGGTTTCCTAGAATATTGGCTGTTTTCTCATACACACACTTGCAGCACAGCTGAGGTGTCCTACCTAGAAAGACCTGCCCCGTGTCACTTGCTTTGCTGCCAGGGAGCAATTGCAGCATCTCATCTTTAGGACAAGCCCACAGATCTCCCTGAGATGGCAAAACCTGCAAAAACTCTGATTTTGGGTCAGCAGCTCTTCCCCAGCATTTCCTCTGGCCAAAAGCCCCGTGTCTAACAGAGTTTTTGCTGGACTCTTCATCACAACTGGCAAGAGAAAAGCAGAGGAGGGTGAACAGTTCTGTTCGTTTTCATTCCCTTTTCATAGACTTATTTGGGAGAAGCGGAGTGGGAGAGGACTGCGTGCTGGCAGGCCTTTTGTGTTTTATGTCACAGGCTGCTGAAAGAGTTCTCAGACTGCACTTCCTTTCCGTGGGCTTTAAGGTCATTTCCCAGTGCTTGCAGATGCATGGCGGGCTGGGAAACCCTTCTCTCATCACCAGGGAATGAAACGCTCTCCGTGGCTTTTTGGAGCCAACAAATATAGTTTTGTCTTCTCTTCCCTCCCACTGTTTCCCAAGCAGCAAGTTTGCCGACAGGCCTCGTCAGGAAGGAGGGAGTGCTCCTCCAGGATCCAGACTGTCTGGGAAAATGAACAGCTGCTGGCAAACTGTGTTTTGCTGGGGCAATCACAGCTGTACAAAACAGCCCAGGATTGTATGGTAAAGGAGGTTAAGGAAATGGATGAGACTGAGGGGCAAAGTTCAGAGACAAAAACATGCAATTCTCAGCCCAGAGATGATAACAAACCTGGGATTTATCCACCTGTGCAAAGGTGGTTCTGCAAAACCCTGTTGTCCAGGTGGTGTTGTCCATGTGCACTGACTTTGCTTGTGGTCATTTGTCTACCATAGAAACTGGATGGCTTCTACAGTGAGCCCTGTTGCATTCGACACGCAGCGCGGTGGCCTGAGTCAAGAACAGCACGGCAACCAGTCTCCCCTGGCCGCTCGGGCCATAGCTCACAGACACCAATGTGGTGGACGGCAAATGGCGTTTATTGGTGATTAGCACCGTGTAATATACCTTTGGTTTACAACGTCACGTCCGCCTGCTTACATCATAAAACTAATTGCTATTGGCTACCTGGGGAGGGGGTCTTATCTTTCCGTACAGCGCGGTTTCTTCCGATCGCCAGGCCCTACCTGCCCACATTTCCCCCCTCCCTATGCTAATCTAAGAGAGCTAACAAACGTATAAAAGGCATTAACAAGGTAAAGTGTAAGGCACCTTGAACTAATAAACGTATAAAAGGTATTGACGAGGTAAAGTATAAGGCACTTTAAACTAGTGGTGACTAGGGGGCGTAAGGGGACAGGATATAAATTGGGGTAACTAGGGAGAACTAGGGATAATACTGCATAAGGAATTAGGGATAACTGGGGATAACACTACAGAAGTACATTCTTAACACAGTTGTTTGTTTTCTACTAACAGAATGTTGACCTTGCTTAGTCGGTTCTGGACAAATGACACGAGCTTGCTCAGTATGCAGGGCCCGAAGGCCAATGCCAGTATGATCATTGTGATCAGACCCAGCAAAGTAGATATCAGGGTGGTTAGCCATGGCGAATGGTTGAACCAGGATTTGAACCAACTCTGCTGTGCTTCTCGCTCTCTTCTTCTCTTCTTTCTTTTTTCTTTTTCTTTTTCTGCTTTGCTCTTTTCAGCAGCAGCTTGCAGGGAAGGAGAAGATGCTAAAGGCTGAGCAGCATCAGATGATATCTGAGTAGGAGGTACTGTAGCTGCTGGTAAAGGATTAGAGATCATTGGGTTAAAGATATTTAGGTTATTATTCAGTGTTGTGACAGTAGCAGTGTTTTTAATCCGTGAGAGGGATTGGACTCTCTAACGGCCTCTCCTTATTCTGGGTTTTAATTCTGTTTGCTCTCATCTCTTTCCACTCTGAGTCTGAATCAGTGGAAAGCCACTCGCTCTAGCTTGTGTCTGACTCAGAGCTGGAAGTTGACTGACTGGCTATTTCCGGGTTTCAGAACTTTTTGGTCGGGCTCCGGCCTCGCCCACCTCCCTTGCGGGCGGGCCGTTCCCTCCCTCTTGCCTCGCCCTGCCTTCTGCTCGGCAGGGGGTTGAGCTTATAGGGGGAGTGTTTAAATTAGGCGCTCTGGCTACCTCTCTGCCCCTCGCTCGCGCTCCCCTCCCCCTTTTGGTTGCTCTCGCAGTTTCTCTCCTTATCACATTCCTTATCACTTTCCTCTCCCACTCGTTTACTTGCGCATGTTGGATTCGGCACTATCTCTCTGTTCCCGCCGGGCACATCTCCGTCCCGGTCCCGCCCACCTTCTTTGTTCCCGGCACCATGCTGGGGTAGATAGGGAGGTGGCCTGGGCCAGCTCTCTTCGGGCCCCCCTCCCTCCGCGGCGATCTTAGCTTCTCGGGCTAATTCGTTCGAAAAAGCCTCTGCCTGCCTTGGCTCCCCCGCAAAGGAGCCTGGATTCGGGGATTGCGGGGGTGCAGCACCCCCCCCGCGAGTCCCCAGGCTTAGCCGAATCGCCATCGTCTGGGGGGTGCAGAGTCTGGGTAGCCGCCCCAACCCCCAGCTTTGGGACGGCCATCAAACAGTTTTTTGCTGCCTTCCAGGTCTCCTGCTCTTGGATAGCTTTTTGCAGGGCCTGCACAACTCTACCCCACGATTTAAGATGTTTTCCGCTACCTGAGGACATCGTCTCCTCAGCAAAAGCCTTAGTACATTATCCCACACCTCAGGGTGGAGTATATCTGCCGGTTGGTCTATGACCCCGATCTGCATAAGTCTCGCAACAGCGAGCGTAAAATCTTTGGGTTTGCAATCTACCCGCCACTGTCTCTGAATTTCATATACGACCTTCACAAGAGCCTCCATCCTCCTTGTGGGTCCCGGAGCGTCCTCCGTCACCGGAGACAGTCCAGCTGCTCTGGCCGCTGTTCACCTGGTCTCAGGCGATCTCCCGAGGTCCCCAGTTGTCCCGAGGTTTCGGCACCACTTTGTTGCAGTCGACACGCAGCGCGGTGGCCTGAGTCAAGAACAGTACGGCAACCACTCTCCCCTGGCCGCTCAGGCCATAGCTCACAGACACCAATGTGGTGGACGGCAAATGGCGTTTATTGGTGATTAGCACCGTGTAATATACCTTTGGTTTACAACGTCACGTCCGCCTGCTTACATCATAAAACTAATTGCTATTGGCTACCTGGGGAGGGGGTCTTATCTTTCCGTACAGCGCGGTTTCTTCCGATCGCCAGGCCCTACCTGCCCACAGTTTCCTCTCCCCTTCTCACTAAATATCACGTGTTTGCTGATAAAGCCATTCCTTCCAAACGAGCTGCTTCCCTGGGCTGCTGCTCCAATCTTCTGGGAAGCTGCAGCAGTCCCTGCTGCAGAAAGCAGCTGGAAACCAGGCAAGGCAAGGCGAGGAGCAGCACATCTGCTTAATAAATGATAAAGGTCACATTTAAAAGCACTGTGCAGGTGTAAAGCCAGGAAAATAGGGAAGAGGGGAGGAGGAGTAAGGAGAATACAGCCCTGCAGCCCTTTCATGTGACTCTGTATCATCTGGGATCTTCGAAAAGATTGGCCTAGAGCATCCTACTGACATTGCAGCCATCACAGGGAAGGGAGCGCTGGTACAGCTGAGGGGGCTCCTCAGCAAACTGGGGCTGGGCTCCCTGCAGGGCAAAGCTAGGAGGAAGTCTTCCCTTGTTTTTCTCTCTGCTGGGATAAATGGAGCTGTTGTCTCCAGGCCCCTGTTCTGCACATAGTTTAAAGTAGGTCGTATTTCCGACCTGCATGGGATGCAACCTGCATTTTGTCTGGGGACATAGAGCCTGTGTGTGTCTCATTCTCTTGTGCTCACCACACCTTTCCCATGCCCTCCAGCCTTCCCGGTAACTTTTATTAATAGACTTCCCTTATTCCAGATTTTCAATCGATTAGCTTTGCTTCAGAAACACCCCAGGGCATCATTGACTTCCTCAGTAACCATCCTGGTAACAGATTCAATTCCCAAAAATGTTGTAATTACATGCCTTGTATTGGGAGCTGTGCTACTGATCTGTGCAGCTGCCTGCTGTCTTTTAGGGATACCAAGCTGCTCCGCTCATCCTCCGTTTATCAGAGAGCCCCAATGGATATGCTGATTCAAAATTTAGGCATGGGGTAGCTCCCTCTCCCTCAATCTGGGTGTCCCACTGCGGAGGGTGGATTTCCCCCCTCCGCAGCAAGAAGCGGTTCCGCCCCTATGTTGCTCCCGCCTCCCAGCCTGGCTCCACCTGCCGTGGGAGGACCTCGGGGGAGAAGTCTCTGGGCCCGCCCCTGAACTGAGGGACAAGGCGTGCCCAGGGCCCAGGAACCGCCCAGCTCTCCAGATTATTCCTGACAGTTATTTGTATTATTGGTTTATTTGAACTGTACCCCGCCTTCCTTTGTTACCATTGGTTCTTGTATGCTGTAACCGCCCTTCCCCTCGTCCCTTATTGGTTGTCCTGTCCTATACTTAACCGGGTGCCTCCAGGCACTCGGCGGCCACTAGCCATTAGCCATGCGGCCATACCATCGCCGAGGCAGTGGCCCCCCTTCCCCTGCTCTCCCTTCCCGACCACCCAAGCCCTGCTACCCTCAATAAAGGAGAGCTCGGGAAGGAGTCATCCTCCCACCAGCCTATCGCCGCACCGTCTCCTTCTTTTATTTCGCCTACGACTCCCAGCTTCCTTTACCGCGCCCGGCATAGGGATCGAGCAGCCAGCGCACGGCTCTCGACCCTGCCGACGACAGCGAGCGAGAGGCTCGACAACATCCCACCACCCCTGACACCCTTCCACTCATGGTGGTACCAGCTGTGCTCCTTTCTCCTCTTGCAGGAAGCTGTTGCCAAGCCTCAAAACCAAGAAGCCTCAGGAGCTTGTTTTGGTGATTGGGACAGGAATTAGTGCCGCAGTTGCTCCCCAGGTCCCAGTGCTGAAGTCTTGGAAGGGGCTGATTCAGGCCCTCCTGGATGCTGCTATTGACTTTGATCTCCTGGAAGATGAAGAGAGCAAACGGTTCCAGAAGTGTCTTCATGAAGACAAGAACTTGGTTCATGTTGCCCACGACCTTATCCAGAAGCTGTCTCCGGTCAGTGCGCTTGTACCTGCCCTGAGCGTAGGATTTGGCTTCTGGAAATAACCGGATTTGGTTTTCCAGCAATGGTGCCCCCATCCCAACAATTCTTCTATGTACAAGGAACCAAAAGTGCAGTTGCTGTGCCAGGTTTCTGCTGTGGACACAGGTTTTGGGTATTTTGCCTGGACCAAGATGATTAGAGGGATGGAGCACCTTCCTGTGAGGAAAGGCTGAGAGAATTGGGATTGTTCAGCCTGGAGAAGAAGGCTTCAGGGGTGACCTAATTGTGGCTTTCCAATACCTGAAGGGAGCTGACAAGAAAGCTGGAGAGAGACTGTAGACAAGGGCCGGGGGTGACAGAACAAGGGGAGAGAGCAGGGTTAGATGGGGTACTGGGGAGGAAATCTTCCCTGTGAGGGTACTGAGGCCCTGGCACAAGAGCAACTGTGGCTGCCCCTGGATCCCTGGAAGTGTTCAAGGCCAGGTTGGACAGGGCTTGGAACAGCCTGGGATAGTGGAAGGTGTCCCTGCCCATGGCAGGGGGTGGGATGGGATGGGCCCTTCCCAACCCAAACCATTCTACGATTCTGTGTTCCTATGACTATGCTGAGGGAGAGCACCCACCTTGGTGCAGCCAGAGCTCTTGTGTTTGCCGTGCAGGGACCCAGAGCTTTGCAGGGTCTTGGTGAAACGTGGGTAGTTTCTCATGGAGTCATTTGGCATGAGGTGTTAAGGGGCCGGGCTCTGACCTCAATCTGTCTCCCCTTCTCAGCGCACAAGCAACGTTCGCTCAACCTTTTTCAAGGACTGTTTATACAAGGTGTTTGATGACCTGGAATCCAAAATGGAAGATTCTGGGAAGCAGCTGCTTCAGTCTGTGCTTCACTTGATGGAAAATGGGGCCCTTGTTTTAACCACAAACTTCGATAACCTGCTGGAGCTGTATGCAGCACACCAGGGGAAGCACCTCGAGTCTCTTGACCTGACTGATGAAAAGAAGGTAAAGGATGATTATTTCTTTTGTCAGGAACTGTGGTGCTGCAGGGTGTGCCCTCATGCTGCCTGAGGGCATTGTACTGATCGTAGTGGTTTAACTGGTGGCAGACAAGCTCCAGGCAGAGCCTCTGCCTGCTCAGGGCAGCAAGCAGAAGAATGAGGAGGAGAGCTCCTTTCTGGAACGCTGTGCTTGCTGGCTGCCATCCAGTGCTCAGGAGGAGGCCTTAAGCCTGGTATTCCTTTGATCTCTGTCCTTGAAACTTCTGGCTTGGCCTTGCTTCCACATAAGGCTCGGGTTGATGTTTCTAACCAATGTGGGAAACTCCATGTGAGATGCAAAGCTGAACTTTCTATTTTTATAACGTGCTGCAAAGTGCTTTCTGTGATGGGCATTTAGGGCTGCAGCCTTTGAGGCGCTTCTCGTGCCCCATGTCCTCTTCCTGCAGTGGCTGGAATGGCTCCTTCTGCTGCACTTCCAGAGCTGTAGCTATTCCCTTCATGCAAACATCTCTCCTCCTGCCCCAGTCAGGCTGTGAAACCCTGACCTCTTTGCACCTGCTGCACAAAGGGATCAAAGTGATTGCCTACGGAGACGAATACTCCGACTTGCCCGAGTACTTCGAGCGGCTGACCAGCGAGATTGTCATGCGAGGCCGCACAGGTATGGAGTCAGGGGCTGGGGGACACTTGGCTGTCACCATGGAGAGCAGGCAGGGTCAGTAGCCCCTGTTCTTCATGCTATACAGATTCCTTAAGAGTTTTTTTTTTTTAAAAGCAAACGTGTCTCAAAGCGTAGCTGGATTTGAGGGTTACTTTCAGAAATCACTGTATGCTCTAACAGTTTAAACAGCTGTGCTGCTTCCCACGCCTGCAAACCTTTTCATGTGCAGTTGCAGCTGTTTGTTCCCTTTCCAGCGAAGGGGCATTTTAGTCTCACTGACCTTCGTGCTGCTCAGACTGAGCCAATGCTTTTACACAAGAGGTATAACTCATAAATCATAAAAACAAGGGAAAGTGGGTTCACTGGCCGGAGCCTAGCTGGCCCCCATTCTGAGGGTTAGCCCGGCCAGGAAAGCCTGTGTGAAACCACCACGTGGGCAGCTGGCTCTCCACCTGACACTGCTCTCTGCTTTGCCCCAGGTATGCCCAACGAGGGGCAACAGCTGAATGCTCTGCCGCCGCCCACACCGAGGTAAAAGGTAAGGAGGCTCTCTAGAGCCGAGAGGCTTCACTCTGTGTAGTTCCCTGGAGTCCCAGGCAGGTTTTCAGCCTTTGCTTCCACACAGGATGCAGCCCGAGCCTCAGCCCTGCCCAGGCCCTGAGCCATGGCAGGGGCTTCTGGGACAGGCCCCAGCCAGGCCAGCAGCCCTCAGGAAGGCCAGAGCCCACCGCTGTCCAGCTGCTATCCAGCACCGAGCCAGGACCCTTCCAGCAGGGAGAAGGCTGGGACACAGCCTCCACAGATGAACACCTGGTCTAACATAGTAATTGTGGTTTTACTGGGGCTGCATGTGCCTGCGGAGTGCGGTGTCCCCAAGGGAGCTGCAGCCTCCTCTAACTTCATACCTAGTGCTTTTATATTCTGTATTTCAATTAAAAAATGAAACTTGAGCTTTTTTTTTTTTACTGGAAGCTCTAGTTTTCTAGTCCTGTCTTTTTACTGTACAGGATTTTGTATGTTGAAGTTGTATTAAAGGCCTGCTCACTGAACTTTTGGCTGCTCTATCATTTACAGGCCTCATCACACCTCACACTGGTGGGAGTTCATTTCCCCCAAACCCAGGAGGAAACAGGTCCTGGCTGGAGGCAAGTTATTTATACACAGAGAACAAATTAGGAAGTTTATTTTATATAAATTATGTCTCTTAGCAGACAGCATTCAATTTATTGCACTATAGCACATCTGCGATACAGAGCTACAAGACATCGTCAGAGAGGTTTGTATTATTCAGTGTAGCACTTCTGACCGGGATCAAGAGGCACTCTGAGGGGGAGAAAGGGTGCAGGAAAGCAGCAAGCAGCCACCATTCTCTTCCAGTATTAATGTGGTTTGGTTTTTTTTTCCTTTTTACTAGCAAATAATGCCAAGACCAGCAGGCAGGAGCCAGGCAGGGCACGCTGCCTTCCTCCTCCGGACCCAGCTGCCACAGCTCTCCAGCTCCTGCCCAAATACATGGAGTCTGGGGACCCTGCTGCAGAGTCCGGGTGAGGAGAGAGATGGGGGACTTTAAGGCAATTTAGCATGTCCCCTCCAGCCCAGCATAGGCTGTCACCTTTTTTTGGTTTATCAGCTTCGGTGGAGCGGCGATGAGCGGCGACATTAACGGCCAGATCTAGCGCTGCCCCTAAGCCCAAGTGACTCCTGCCTCCTCCCTAAGCTGGTCTAAAAATCAAAAGCAGCTCAAAAAAAAGCCTTCAAACCCACCTGGCTCTGACAGCCAGGCTCTTGGCCGCCCTCAGCTCCCCCACCCCAAATACCAGACCCCGCCCGGGAGCGAAACCTGTTGAGCCCGAATATGCCCAAACAGACAGCTCTTTGTGATTCTTTTTTTTTCCCTCCTATTTTTTGGTTTGGAAGCAGCACTGGTGATCACCCAGGGATGGGCCCAAGGACTTCCCAGCCCTTGGCACTGCTCCTGACACCTTGTTCGAAGGCAGCATCACATTTAACCCCTGAAGACCCTCACTGCCCTTCATTTCTGACACCATCCCACTTCCCACACCGTGGTCCTGTTCAGTCCTGCATCCCCACGCTCCACTTGCATCCCCCCTCTCTGCACTTTTCTCCGTCATTTCTCCCTTTCCACCTCATTTTTCCCCTCAGTGCTTCAGCGCTCTCCTCCATTCCCAACACAGACAGGTCTGATCCATCCTCACGCCATAAAATCACAGACCACATGCCAGGGGGGTCAGATGAGCCCAATAGCCACAGAGCTGCCAGGCTGGGGTTCAGTGCCCATCCAGGGGTGTTTTATGATCCGTGGTGGGAATGCTGGGCTGGCAGGGTGCACACAGCATCAGCAAAGCCCCCGAGCAGCACTTAGGACTCTTCAACTCTTGCTCAGCACTCTCCTGCCTCAGTTTCCTGCTGTTTCGGGGCTCAGGGAAGCTCTGCACCATTGGCAATGCGGGCAGGGGGTGCAGCAGGGACCCCAAACCCCAAACTGCATCCCAGCTCATTTATCTACATTTTAAAAGAAATTTAAAAGCCACCCGATGTTGCAAGCAGCTCAAACCCTGACGGAGGATCCACCCCGGGGCTCCGACTTGTGCAACACCGCGGGGTGAGTTCCAACCTCCCGCCACTGGCATCAGGCTCTGGTTCAAAAATTAAGGCTCAGCTTACTCAGCCTGGCCGGATATCGGGATGGCGAATCCGGCCGGGAAAACTTCGGCGGGCTGGGGGAGACATTTTGCAAGGGGAAGAGCCGGAGCAGGAATGGCATCTGGAAGCGATTGAAGGCAAGGAGCCTCTCCCTGGCGCAGCAGGGAATTCCAACGGCGTGAGCTCAGGTTAAAGCCTCCTTCACAAACCCGGGATTAAAGAGAAGAACCAAACTTCAGCACAGATATGTATTTTTAAACCTGCAAAAAACAAGGGAGACGGAGCCAGCTTCCTGCTTGGTCCTATCCGGACGTGGCTTTGTCATTTAGGATCGTTCTGACTTGCAATGAAAAGAAACCAAAACTCCAAAAAGGAGCAGAAATTTCTCCATGCGTTTGTGGTTCTAAATTCAGGTGTGGTGTCAGGAGTCCTCTTTCATCACTGTACCATCCATCCCTCGGGATTGCTGCGTCCCAGCTCCGAGCATCCCTTGCCAGCACAGGCTGCATCCCACGGTGGTCCTTGAGTGGCAGCAAGCCCAGGAGCATCCCAGAATCCTGGGGATGGCATGGAAGAGCCAGTGGAGGATGCCAGCCTAGCTTAGACCGAGCCATCCTCTGCAAGGAGCTGACGCAGTGCAGAGTCCCCAGCCCCTTCCAGTCTTCCCTGAGTCGAGATGAAATATTGAAGCTAAAATCCTAATGCATCAGAGGCACAGGGAGCAGCAGCTGGTCAAACCCACCTTCACTGGACATCCCAGCGGAGCAGTTTACGGCAGGGCAGGATCCCCATGGGCTGGGCAGGATCCCCATGGGCTGGGCAGGATCCCCACGGGATGGGCAGGATCCCCATGGGCTGGGCAGACTCAGCCGCGCCCCATGTCCTCTTCCTGCAGTGGCTGGAATGGCTCCTTCTGCTACACTTCCAGAGCTGTAGCTATTCCCTTCATGCAAACATCTCTCCTCCTGCCCCAGTCAGGCTGTGAAACCCTGACCTCTTTGCACCTGCTGCACAAAGGGATCAAAGTGATTGCCTACGGAGACGAATACTCCGACTTGCCCGAGTACTTCGAGCGGCTGACCAGCGAGATTGTCATGCGAGGCCGCACAGGTATGGAGTCAGGGGCTGGGGGACACTTGGCTGTCACCATGGAGAGCAGGCAGGGTCAGTAGCCCCTGTTCTTCATGCTATACAGATTCCTTAAGAGTTTTTTTTTTTTAAAAGCAAACGTGTCTCAAAGCGTAGCTGGATTTGAGGGTTACTTTCAGAAATCACTGTATGCTCTAACAGTTTAAACAGCTGTGCTGCTTCCCACGCCTGCAAACCTTTTCATGTGCAGTTGCAGCTGTTTGTTCCCTTTCCAGCGAAGGGGCATTTTAGTCTCACTGACCTTCGTGCTGCTCAGACTGAGCCAATGCTTTTACACAAGAGGTATAACTCATAAATCATAAAAACAAGGGAAAGTGGGTTCACTGGCCGGAGCCTAGCTGGCCCCCATTCTGAGGGTTAGCCCAGCCAGGAAAGCCTGTGTGAAACCACCACGTGGGCAGCTGGCTCTCCACCTGACACTGCTCTCTGCTTTGCCCCAGGTATGCCCAACGAGGGGCAACAGCTGAATGCTCTGCCGCCGCCCACACCGAGGTAAAAGGTAAGGAGGCTCTCTAGAGCCGAGAGGCTTCACTCTGTGTAGTTCCCTGGAGTCCCAGGCAGGTTTTCAGCCTTTGCTTCCACACAGGATGCAGCCCGAGCCTCAGCCCTGCCCAGGCCCTGAGCCATGGCAGGGGCTTCTGGGACAGGCCCCAGCCAGGCCAGCAGCCCTCAGGAAGGCCAGAGCCCACCGCTGTCCAGCTGCTATCCAGCACCGAGCCAGGACCCTTCCAGCAGGGAGAAGGCTGGGACACAGCCTCCACAGATGAACACCTGGTCTAACATAGTAATTGTGCTTTTACTGGGGCTGCATGTGCCTGCGGAGTGCGGTGTCCCCAAGGGAGCTGCAGCCTCCTCTAACTTCATACCTAGTGCTTTTATACTCTGTATTTCAATTAAAAAATGAAACTTGAGCTTTTTTTTTTTTACTGGAAGCTCTAGTTTTCTAGTCCTGTCTTTTTACTGTACAGGATTTTGTATGTTGAAGTTGTATTAAAGGCCTGCTCACTGAACTTTTGGCTGCTCTATCATTTACAGGCCTCATCACACCTCACACTGGTGGGAGTTCATTTCCCCCAAACCCAGGAGGAAACAGGTCCTGGCTGGAGGCAAGTTATTTATACACAGAGAACAAATTAGGAAGTTTATTTTATATAAATTATGTCTCTTAGCAGACAGCATTCAATTTATTGCACTATAGCACATCTGCGATACAGAGCTACAAGACATCGTCAGAGAGGTTTGTATTATTCAGTGTAGCACTTCTGACCGGGATCAAGAGGCACTCTGAGGGGGAGAAAGGGTGCAGGAAAGCAGCAAGCAGCCACCATTCTCTTCCAGTATTAATGTGGTTTGGTTTTTTTTTCCTTTTTACTAGCAAATAATGCCAAGACCAGCAGGCAGGAGCCAGGCAGGGCACGCTGCCTTCCTCCTCCGGACCCAGCTGCCACAGCTCTCCAGCTCCTGCCCAAATACGTGGAGTCTGGGGACCCTGCTGCAGAGTCCGGGTGAGGAGAGAGATGGGGGACTTTAAGGCAATTTAGCATGTCCCCTCCAGCCCAGCATAGGCTGTCACCTTTTTTTGGTTTATCAGCTTCGGTGGAGCGGCGATGAGCGGCGACATTAACGGCCAGATCTAGCGCTGCCCCTAAGCCCAAGTGACTCCTGCCTCCTCCCTAAGCTGGTCTAAAAATCAAAAGCAGCTCAAAAAAAAGTCTTCAAACCCACCTGGCTCTGACAGCCAGGCTCTTGGCCGCCCTCAGCTCCCCCACCCCAAATACCAGACCCCGCCCGGGAGCGAAACCTGTTGAGCCCGAATATGCCCAAAGAGACAGCTCTTTGTGATTCTTTTTTTTTCCCTCCTATTTTTTGGTTTGGAAGCAGCACTGGTGATCACACAGGGATGGGCCCAAGGACTTCCCAGCCCTTGGCACTGCTCCTGACACCTTGTTCGAAGGCAGCATCACATTTAACCCCTGAAGACCCTCACTGCCCTTCATTTCTGACACCATCCCACTTCCCACACCGTGGTCCTGTTCAGTCCTGCATCCCCACGCTCCACTTGCATCCCCCCTCTCTGCACTTTTCTCCGTCATTTCTCCCTTTCCACCTCATTTTTCCCCTCAGTGCTTCAGCGCTCTCCTCCATTCCCAACACAGACAGGTCTGATCCATCCTCACGCCATAAAATCACAGACCACATGCCAGGGGGGTCAGATGAGCCCAATAGCCACAGAGCTGCCAGGCTGGGGTTCAGTGCCCATCCAGGGGTGTTTTATGATCCGTGGTGGGAATGCTGGGCTGGCAGGGTGCACACAGCATCAGCAAAGCCCCCGAGCAGCACTTAGGACTCTTCAACTCTTGCTCAGCACTCTCCTGCCTCAGTTTCCTGCTGTTTCGGGGCTCAGGGAAGCTCTGCACCATTGGCAATGCGGGCAGGGGGTGCAGCAGGGACCCCAAACCCCAAACTGCATCCCAGCTCATTTATCTACATTTTAAAAGAAATTTAAAAGCCACCCGATGTTGCAAGCAGCTCAAACCCTGACGGAGGATCCACCCCGGGGCTCCGACTTGTGCAACACCGCAGGGTGAGTTCCAACCTCCCGCCACTGGCATCAGGCTCTGGTTAAAAAATTAAGGCTCAGCTTACTCAGCCTTAAAAAACACCCAGGGGAAGAATTTTCCTTTGTTCTCCACTCTCCAGAACAACAAAACACCATTGGTTCACCCTGCAAAGACCTGCCATGAAAAGATCAATGGGGAAAGGTCTGGCTGGTCCTCTTCCTGCAGTCTCAGGGCAGGAATCCTCATCTCTCCCTGGAACAAGCCTGTCCCGTGGGACGAGAGGGCTCCAGGCGCACACAGTGGGTCGGGATGGGGCTTGTCCTGCACGAACATGCCCAGATCCTGCTCCCAGCAGCTCTGTCCGCACCAGCATTGGGTGGGGGATCGGCAGGGACCCCTCCTACCCCTCTGGGATCACTAGGATACCGGAGCACATCCATCAACCAGCCAGAGGATGCTCAGGGATGGGGACAAAAAGGCTCAGACCACTTAATAAACCCTCCTGAGCCCGTGGTTCCGCACGAGAGCCGTCCTGAGCTGCACACGGGGCACATCCTCCCCTCCCAGAGCCTCCGGGAGGATTTTCCCTTCCTTATCCCGGCTCCCGGGCATTCCTATGGCCCAGACCCATCGCAGCGAGCCCACCCTGTGCCATGGGGAGATGCCAGAGCCTCTCTTCCCCGGGCTCTCGGGGTGGGATCTCCCTCCACGGGAGTGGCCTCGGGCAGGAGCGATGCCAAAGGCCGTTTTTCCCGGCAAGACGAGGGGGTTTGTTTTGCCGGGAATGGGGAGACGGCAGATGGAAGGGCTCGGGGGGAGCGGGGGCTTTCCTCTCGCCGCTGCCCACACTCACACTCCAGGCACTGATTAATTGCGTTAAATAGAAAAATAATCATAACAATTATTTTTAAAAGCCACAAAACGTAGAAATAAAACCACTTTCTGCCTCTCCGATGTGCCGCGCTCGCCGGGGCAGCGATGCCAAAGGCGGGGGATGCAGGGGCGGGGGTCCGAGCTGGGGTTAACAGGGTGTGTACCCCCACATCCCCTCTTTGCCCCCCATGCCAGCCCTGCCCGGGAGCTGCCAGGCGAGCAATGCTCCTGCCCTGCCCCGCGCCCTCCCAGCGCGGGGACCCCCTCCAGCCCCCCAAAAACACTGGGGCTTCGCTTCCCACCCCTCTTTTTCCGCTCAGCACCTCCCGAGTCGCAAACCCGCTCTGGACACGCGGACCCGGGGGGACATAAGGGGACACGGAGGGACACAAGGGGACACGGGAGGATGCGGGGGGGCACAAGGGGACGCGGGGGGACCCCCGTGTGCAGACTCACCATGGGGCGGCGGGGGGGGTCGTGCGGCGGAGGCTGGGGGTGGTGCGGGATGCGGGGCCGGCCCGGGGGGCGGGCGGGGGGCGGACACGCTTGCGCACAGCGCGGATGGGCGGCGGAGGGAGCGACGAGGAGGAGGAAGGAGGGAGGGGAAGAGCATCCCGGGAGGAGAAGGCAGTCGGTCCCTCATCCGCGGCACGGGAGAGGTGGGGGAGGACGAGGACCCTCGCCCCGCGCCCTGCGGACCCCCAAAAGTCGTGGCGCTGGGGGCAGACCTTCCCAAGGCAACCCCGCACCGCATAAATCTCCCCAAAACCCGCCCAAATCCGCTCATAGCAAATTTTGGGGGTGGGCAAAGCTCATCCCACTTGAGATTTACACTGAGCCCAGGAGTTCGCTCCGCTCCCCCACTGAACCCCCATGAGATGATCTGGAAGCCCCATGAGATTCTGCTCAAACCGTCATGAGATGGCACACCAAGGCTCTGGGGATGGCTTTGCTTCAAATCATCAACTAATATTTTTTTTTTCCTGAAAATAAATTAATCCTCACCACAGCAATGCCCCATGTCAGGCCACCTTGCTCTCCCACAGGATTCCATTTCCATCCCACCCCACAATCCACAAAATTAGCAGTCAACCTTTTGAATCTTTTTTTATTCCCCTCAAAACTTTTTTTATTTCTACAGTCTCAAACTCAATCCCTCCTGCCCAGGGTGAGTTTTGCCAATCCCTGAGATAAAATGTCCAACGCCAATATTAATCAACAAAATACCTGTGGAGCTGACACATCTGATTTTGCCAAGGGAACTACATCAATATTTGAAGAGAATCAACCCACCTGCACCTCCCCAGATGCTCCCAGGTTTCCTGCTGACCCATAGCACCAATTTCATCACTGACGCTTCACAGGAAGAGGGAAGTGGCAGGCGTAGGGATTTGCATCATGGTCAGGGAGCAAGTTCTGGGGCAGGGGGCACTTACTGCTGCCCTGCTCCAAGGAACCACAGCCCTGATCCCGTGGCCCCAGCGTGCTGATTTTTGGAGGTGCTGAGCGTGGAACATTCCCCAAAATCACTCCTGTCTGTACAGGAGTCAGGTGAGGCTTCACCACACCACCTGGGGAGAGTAACGGGGCTCACTTGGGGCTCCCAACCCCATCACGCTCACAGGGCAGAGCAGGCCTGTGCCCAGTTCAGTTACCCCAGCACCACACTGCCCCAAGACCAAAGCAACAGCCTGGAACGTCCCTATCCTCATCTCCTGCTCGGATGCACGTCTTCAGGAAACGGGAGCCGAGACAGCTGCATAGTTCCCACGCCATGGCCAGACCCTCTGGCCATAAAACCTTAGGAGTTATTACAAATTTTCCTATAATGGGTGTACTGTTTACAGTCCCAGGGTCGGCATACTGCATGCAATCCAGTGCCACTTGACCTACCAAGCACGAACAACCTATTGTTGCTGTTTTTGTAACCTATTGTTGCTTTTAGCTTGAACCCAAAAGTACGAAATTACGCGAACAAGAAAGAGGGCTGCAGTAAGGTCCCCAGCCGCCCCCTTGCCCCCAGGTTAGCCTGATTTGAGCAGCGCCAGGCTGGAAAAAGCGAGCCAGAGCTAGGCTACGACGCTGTGACCGGAGGGGCGATCAGAGGGCTCACGGCACGTGGTGCCGGGAGGCGTGGCCTGCCCGGAGCGCGCCGCGGGGGCGGGGCCGAGCCCTCAGCGGGGAAAATGGCGGCGGGCGGGCCCCCCCACTCCCTCGTACCTCCGCGTGCAGGAACACGATTTTGTCCCGCGCCGACTCCCGCAGGACGCGCCGCACCCGCAGGTCCGACAGCGGGAAGGCGGCAGCGACCCCGCCCTCAGCGGCGGGCCCGCCATTTTTCTCCTCCTCCTCCCGCTTCCTCTTCGGCTGCGGGCCCTCCGCCATGGCTCGCGCGCGCGCGCCCCTGCACTGCGCGTGCGCGGCGCCTCGCGGACCGTCTTAGAGCCACGCCCCCCGGCGGCTCGGAGGTCGCGTGTCCCCGCGGCTCCTTCTCCCACACACCCCCGGAATAGTGACTGAGACAAAAATAAGGAAAGCCACCACCATTTAAAACTTCTGCATTCTCTTTTCATAGTCGCAACGATCCCGTTTAAAGTCGCTGCCTGCCTCATCTTGTCCTGCCCACAGCCCAGCAGGCACCTTGTCAGCTTAGTGGGGGTCCCAGAGCCCACCAGGACCAGGAACTCCAGCACGGGAAGGAGTTCTGGTGACCCTGAGAGCCACTCGATGTCAGAGCTTAGTGTTTGTGTGATGGATGTCCCTGTCCCTGCCGAGGAGGTTTTGGCCACCGGGATGGAGGTCACACCACTGGGATGTGGTGCGTTCCGGTCCGCTGTCCCTCCATGTCCATGGAAGTGGGGAACTCGCCATCCTTGGCTCCCACATCTGGCCAGAGCAGCTCAGGTTGGACCCCAAGGTTCACTGGGACATGGCTACACCCAGATCCAAAGATGACAGCTCCATGATGCCCATGGGGATGCATCCGCCTGCTCGCAGCACTACTCCATCCTCTTTGTGGAGCTCCGGCACAGTTCCTGGAGGTCTGCAGAGACAGCAGATGAGCTCCATTAGCAACCAATTAATCTAAAAATCAACGGTTTAAATAAATTTATGGAATCTGGTCTCTTCCCATGGTCCTTATCCCAATAGAGAGACATTTCATCAGCATCCCACAGGATACTCACAGCGCATGACAGTGTCCCTGATCTGCCTGAAGCTTTTCTCCTTCAGCGCCATGTAGATGTAGTAGATGTTTCGCAGCTCCCTGGGATAATCCTTGCGATCCACGTCCTTCAGCACTGGGATAGTGCGTCCGTTAGCCATCGGAGCCTCAGCCAGGGCCTGGTGCATCTGGTATTTGCACCAGGGGTCCTGCAGGAAGCTGGGGGTGATGAGCATGACCCAGCAGTGGCTGTTCTGCACAGCGTCGCACAGCTCTGTCACCACTGCACCTCCCGCCACCGCATCCCGCAGCTGGAGGAAGCATCGGAAGCTCTCAGGTTGGCCCTCCAGGTAGGACACCAGCTCCTCCACCAGCTCCATGTCCCCCTCACTGTGGCAGATGCAGACGTCGTAGCTCTTGTCCCACCAGGGGCTGTCCACGGCACTGATGTCTGGTGCTGACACAGGTGACAGGGAGATGGAGCTGGTGGCCAAGCTCGTGCCAGGAGAAGAGCTGGAGCTCTTCGCAGAGGATGAGGAGGAAGGTGAGGATGAAGCAGAGTGGCTGGACTTGATGCTGCTTTCCACTGAGCTAGGCTTGGGCTTGTGCAGGAGCCGCCTAAACCAACCTGCAGAGTGAGGTCACAGTGAGGTTCCGGGGGCGCAGCGTCCCCTGGGCTTCCCAAGCACAGCATCATTTGATCAGCAGGATGCCTGCAGATGGAAAGGGGTGGGTGCGATCTCACCTTGACCCCCCAAACCATCCTGGTCCCTAAAATCTGAGCTGCCGCAAACACCTGAATGCTGTGGCACCACGAGGAGCAGCTGATGGGCACCCTTGTGTTCCGTCAGGGAGGGGATGCTGTGAGGGAGGGGATAGGGCCAGAGGGTTTATTCCCAGACTCACCAGCCATAGCGGGCAGCACACTGCTCAGCTGCCAATTGCCAGCAGGACACCTCTCCTGAGAGCAGAAAAGAAGAATAAAAAAAAACTGTGAGCAAGCACCACTCCACAGCAGGTCTCAGCCCCAGGAGCTCAGGTCTGTTCCAGGGACCTGCAGCTCTGGGGTGCTCTCTTACAGCCCCAAAATCACCCACAGGAGGGTTTTTCCCAAAATTTGCTGGGAAGGAACATTTACCTGTTACTGGCTCTCTCCACTGGAGATACACACCTGCAGCGAGCAAGGCTGAGAGATAATGGGGAGGAGAGACCCTCATTCCCATCAGTGGGGAAAGGATCCTGTGGAAGGGAGAAGTGGGAATCAGCTGCGATCACCAGGGATGGATGCTGGTAAACCAAAGGCAGTGTGGGTGATGCCCAGAGCTGTGCATCCTTGTTGCTGCCTGCCCTGGTATTCCTGCAAGCTCACACCATCCCATGCCTGGGCATTGTGCTCCCAGCATGGTTTAGGGACTGCAGACACTCCTTGTGGACACCCAAGAGCAGCAATACGGGAAACAGCTACTGTTTTCCACTGCTGGCATCACCCCTTCCGAAATGAAACACCCCAAGTTACACTGAAGCCTTTCCTCTACTCCAAAAAATGCCACCGGACTGCAGGAAATGCCCGCAAAACCCCGGCACGCCCACGGAAACCACAGTGCCCAAGTGTCAGCATTTAGTGACAGCAAAAAGCTCAAGCGTGACTGGAACAATGAGCACGGACAGTGAACGGTATGGGGGAAGTCTGGGGGATGCTTACCTGGAATGCAGGAGTCCAGCAATGGAACAGGGAAGGGGATGCATCAGCCCCTGGGTTTGGGAAAGAAAGATCTTCTGGGATTACCCAGGTGGGAAAAGACAGGTAGAATGCAGCATGTTCACTCTGGAGTCTAATGGGATCTGCAGTGAATGGCAAGGCTGATCCATCCTTACAGCTTCCACATCTGCAAGCAGTTCCCAGTGAAGCTGTCCTGGGGTGGAAATGAGATGGGGTACCCACTTGCTTCCCCAGGGCCAGAGTGGAGGAGCTCCCCGAAAACCCAGGTGCCCCCAGCTGCCAGCAGCTCCAGCCTCTGCCAGGGCATATGAAAGCACAGGCAGGGAAATGGGCCAGGACTGCAGGGACGGGAAGCCAAGCCCTCCCAAGGGCCTCCCTCCCACATCCGCCACATGCCATCACTGCCTGGGTGTCACAGTGCCCAGCCCTCACCAGCACCCAGATCTGTTTCCCTCCCCAGTTTCCTAGCTAAATACAGACAGGTCCATGTCTGCCACTCACACTTACTTTATCAGTTAAATTTACCAGACAAGTCATTTTTTCACCCCAAAAATGTTTCTCCTTTCCCAGGTCACGTTCCCCTGGTGCTGCTGGTGGTGGCTGATGACTGACACTGCCTTCATCTCCTCATCATCCTCGACTGCTCCAATGTCTGGCAGTTGCTCCTCAAGGCCCTGTGAGAGACAGGCTCCAGGTGAGTCCTGGTTCCATCCCCTAGGAATTTGGGGAGATCTCCAGAGCCCACATGGCCACCCAGCCCCTGCCACCACCCTGCCTGCCTTTCTCTTCACCAAGCACAGGACACCAGCTGGCCCCTTGCTGGCTAAATTCCAAAGGAAAAAGCCAAAGGCCGAGTGGTACTGAGCCGCACACAGACCCACAGGCTACCACAGCCCATTGTGACCCACTTTGCATTAGTCCCTGCCCTAGCACTGCTGCCACCACCCCAAAAATCAACTGCCCGCCCAAGGACAGGACCCGTAGGAGGGCGAGTCCCCTGCCTGTGTGAGTCACCCCACCTGGAAACCCCAGAGGGGGAACCTGAGCAAGGGTGAACCCACAAACTCGGGTCCCCAAGAGGCAGCAGCCCCTGGATCGACCTCCACCCTGCCTCAGCAATAATATAACCATTATTAAAGGAGTAATTAAGCAGGTACAGCTTAATTCACAGCGTGCCTTGCCCCACCAGCAGCTGCACCACGCTGGGATCCCTGCAGCGGGAGTCCTGCTCATCACCAGGAGCCTGTGGTTTACAGGATTGCCTGTGAAATTAAGAAACGGTGAGGACAGGGTGCTGCAAGGCAGGGTCAAACAAAGGTGTTCGGGAAAGAAAATAAGGCTAATTTTGTCCCTAAATACACGCACCATTAATATGTTTCATTTACAGTGCCACTACAAAACGATACACAGCTACCCAGAAAACACAGAATAAGTTTTCTCCTGGAAAGCTCTAAGTACACCCAAATTCCGCCACACAGATGCTTGAAGACATCATAGGGGCCGTCCAGGCACCGCTTGTACCTCACAGGGCTGGAGACGCAGTCGCACAGACACGAACCCAGGCAGCGGCAGCTAGCGGAAGAGCAGCCCCTGAGGGGTAGGGGAGCACGGGGACACGGCCAGGCCCAGAGAAGCGCAGGCAGCCGAACGCACCCAGCACTGCCACCCAGCCTGGCACTGCACTGCGCTGCCCATGCGCCCGAGCCCTTTAGAGCTCGCGTGGCCTCGCGACACCATCGCTGAGGTCCCACGTCTGGCCCCGCCTCTTCCGCTCCGAGCCCCAGCAGGGCGGGGCCGAGGGGGCGGGGCTGCCGTCATGCGGGGCGGGGCGTAGCCGGGCGCGAGGCGGCTGCGCGCGGCGCGGCGGCGTCTCCTCAACGGGGCCGCGCGCGCGGCGCCAGGTGCGTGCGCGGAGGAGGCGGGCGGGCAGGGCGCGGTTGCCATGGAGACAGCGGGGGGAAGCCGTTGCCATGGCGACAGCGGCCGCCATAACGTAAGGGGGTCCCCTGGCCGTGAGGGGACGGAGCGTTCTGCGGGGAGCGGAGGAGACCGGCGGGGCCGGGGCTGAGGCGGGGGGGCCGGGAAACCTCTGACAGCGGCGGGCGGCCTGGCTGTGACTCCCCCCGCCGCGCTGTCGCCCTCTATAAAAGCTCGTTTTTATGGATGTGTCCCCCTGGGAAGGAGCCTCGGTGTCCTCTCCGCCTGCTGAATCCCCGTGTTGTTGCTTTTCCCGCAGGTTTAGCGAGGAGGGGGCACAACGGAGAGGACAGGTAAGGGCTCGGGCAACCCTGAAGGTGTGACCCCCATCCCTGGTTCTCTGTCCAGGGTCAATCCTGGAACGCCAGCGTGCTTCCGTGGGAGCCTGTGGGACACAGAGCTCAGCCAGGCTTTGCTGTGTCACTCCCTCTCCTTGCTCGTGGAGCCACTGGGAAGCACGTGGAGAATCACAGCGTTGAATAAAAACCTCTGGTGTGTTTTAACTCACATCAAAGGAGGTTGAATCTTGTGTTTTTGTGCTGTGGACAGAGGCAGGGCTTGTCCTCAGTCCCATTGTCCGTGTAGCCTGTGCGTTTCTAGGATGGCTTTGATCCAGCTCCAATTGCTGCTCCCACGTGGAGGGACAGGCTTGGGAATTGGCCAGGGACAACTCAGCTTGTAGCTGAACCATAGTGGCTTTTAAACTGTCTTGTCCCAACATCTTAAAGCCGCTGGATTGAAAAAGAAGCTAGGAATTACACCCATGCTGGTGGCAGTTCTCAGCACTCAAAGAAGCTAAAAATAATGGATGAGTAGTAGGTTTGTACTTGTTTCTTTGTGGAATTTGTGGGGGCTGTTCTGGAGGAGCCCATCTCCCAGCATGGAGCTGGATGACTTGGCTTTGATTTTAAACATCCAGGTGTAGCTTTGGTTGTGTGTTGGGTGCTGAGCATGGAGATGGTGTCAGCAGCGACTTCTCCATGAGATGGTGGAGAATATGTTCCATTAATTTCCCATTTTGGTTCTGCAGGTTGGGCTTTGGTGTTGACTGTGTGGTCTGGTCATGTTTTGCAGAGCTACTGCAAGGTTTCTGTAAATACACATGCTGTGTGAACCTCGGCCTTCGTTTGACACACTTGGTGTTCAGGTGTTTGCTTTTACCTGGGATACACCTTCATATTTCCAACATTTCTGCAGCTGGTGTGTCTCTGTCACACGGGGACTTGCTGTGGTTGGGTTTATCCAGTGTTGGTGACTTAGGCACCGTTTAAAGCTGAAGTGTGAAAAGCTTTAGGATAAATTAAGGGATTTCTGTGGTGTGGAGGGAGGAGAATGCAGCAAACCCACACAGGGACTCTCTTAGTATCGTTTATAAAGGTAATGGGGACAAGGCTGGAACAAGGGAACAGGGCAGCCGAGCCAGGAATCCATGGAGTGTTGTGTTTACAGTCTTCAACTCCCTGTAGTCTAAATAGCTGGAAGCTTCCCAATGTCTGGAGAAGGCTGGAGAGACACTTCTTACCTTGTAAGTGCCTATGGCTCCCTCTCCCCCATGGCACCTGTGTTCCCAGGGGGAGCCTGCAGTACCTGGTGTGTTTCTTCCCCATGGCAATGTCATGCTCTGAGGTAATTCCATTTCATTTTGGCTACCTCAGCTGTGCCAGCGCAATCCATCCCCCTGGGGAACAGAGCTTCTCCCCAGGACTAAAAACTGGAGGTTTCTATTTCTTGGCTGAATCCCCATGAATTCTTTTTAAGACCAATAAAAACTTTTTTTTTTAAACTAGGCTGTATTTATAATGGGGTTTTTGTTCCTTTATGCCTCTCTGCACTACATAATAGGCATGAAGGTTGAAGGTCATTGTATCAGACAACCTCACTAGGTGATTATAATTCTAAAAGGTGTTTTTTCCTAAGTTTAAAATTACTTTTGAAATGTCCTTAGTGCTTTAGAGGCACTTAAAATTGATTTGATGGCTCCATTCCTGCTGTTAATAGCATGGGAATGCACAGGGTGAGTGAGATGGGAGCGATGCTGAGGCAGGTGGAAGCAAACAGGGGAAGGCCTAGGTGGGAGTTTACAAACAGCCTCAGTATTTGAGGCTCAGCTCCCGAATATAATATCAACTTAAATTATAGCCAGTTTAGAAAGTGAGGATTTACCTTTGGCTGTAGCTGTGCTGCTGTGGAGGGGCCAAGGGCAGACCCGGCACCAGCAGGAGCTCAGACTTCCCTCTGAAACATTCCAGTTATCCATTGTTAGTCCCTGGCTGGTCTGAAGTGTCTTTGCACCATTAAATAAAATCTGACTGACTTTGTGGAAGCAGCCTGTCCTTCCAGAAAAATCAGCTTATCCAAAAGGAGAGATATTTTTCCTTTCTCCTGGAAAGGAAAAATAAGGGCTTTTCTCCCCTTTATCCTGACTGTGCTTGGCTGCATTCACTCAGCAGGGCTTTGATGGTACCGCCCGTCTGATCCTGTGTCCAGCACATCCTCCTATCTTCCTGAGAGTCATCACTTTGATGTTTTTTTTTGAGGTTTAACCCCCCCAAAATAGTTCACCATGAGGCCTGAGCGGTTGCAGGCCTTCAGGAGTGATGAAGCTGCAGAGGTTCATTGTCAGAACAGTGCTGAAGTGCTCCTGTGCTCAGTGTGGGGTGGAAAAACACAGGGTACAATGTTCATGAGGGTGTGTGATGGAGGAGCCCTGCCTGGCATGCACAGAGGGAGAAAACCGGAAGTGCTAAAGGCTATTGACACTTGTATCCAAAATCTGGTCCCTACAGTAAGGCCCAGTAAGATAAAGAAGTGATTATTTGAAGTGATGAGCAGCATGTATTAAGTGATCTTTCAGGAGGCAGGTGGTGAAAACCAGCTCTCTGAGGTGTTTTACTGTTGTTACAATGATTTATTACTGAGCAGCCTGGTGTGGTGGAAAGTGCCCCTGCCCATGGCAGGGGGGTGGACCGACACGAACTTTAAGGTCCTGTCCAGCCCAAACCATTCCATGATTCCATTGTATAAGGTTTTCTGAAGGGGTCAGAAGGAAAAGGCTGCATACACGGTGTATCTGAGCATCTGCCAGTGTTGCTTTGCCCTGTTCTCATCATCCAGTATTGAAAGTTGCTGGTTTCCTAGAATATTGGCTGTTTTCTCATGTGATCCATACACACACTTGCAGCACAGCTGAGGTGTCCTACCTAGAAAGACCTGCCCCGTGTCACTTGCTTTGCTGCCAGGGAGCAATTGCAGCATCTCATCTTTAGGACAAGCCCACAGATCTCCCTGAGATGGCAAAACCTGCAAAAACTCTGATTTTGGGTCAGCAGCTCTTCCCCAGCATTTCCTCTGGCCAAAAGCCCCGTGTCTAACAGAGTTTTTGCTGGACTCTTCATCACAACTGGCAAGAGAAAAGCAGAGGAGGGTGAACAGTTCTGTTCGTTTTCATTCCCTTTTCATAGACTTATTTGGGAGAAGCGGAGTGGGAGAGGACTGCGTGCTGGCAGGCCTTTTGTGTTTTATGTCACAGGCTGCTGAAAGAGTTCTCAGACTGCACTTCCTTTCCGTGGGCTTTAAGGTCATTTCCCAGTGCTTGCAGATGCATGGCGGGCTGGGAAACCCTTCTCTCATCACCAGGGAATGAAACGCTCTCCGTGGCTTTTTGGAGCCAACAAATATAGTTTTGTCTTCTCTTCCCTCCCACTGTTTCCCAAGCAGCAAGTTTGCCGACAGGCCTCGTCAGGAAGGAGGGAGTGCTCCTCCAGGATCCAGACTGTCTGGGAAAATGAACAGCTGCTGGCAAACTGTGTTTTGCTGGGGCAATCACAGCTGTACAAAACAGCCCAGGATTGTATGGTAAAGGAGGTTAAGGAAATGGATGAGACTGAGGGGCAAAGTTCAGAGACAAAAACATGCAATTCTCAGCCCAGAGATGATAACAAACCTGGGATTTATCCACCTGTGCAAAGGTGGTTCTGCAAAACCCTGTTGTCCAGGTGGTGTTGTCCATGTGCACTGACTTTGCTTGTGGTCATTTGTCTACCATAGAAACTGGATGGCTTCTACAGTGAGCCCTGTTGCATTCGACACGCAGCGCGGTGGCCTGAGTCAAGAACAGCACGGCAACCAGTCTCCCCTGGCCGCTCGGGCCATAGCTCACAGACACCAATGTGGTGGACGGCAAATGGCGTTTATTGGTGATTAGCACCGTGTAATATACCTTTGGTTTACAACGTCACGTCCGCCTGCTTACATCATAAAACTAATTGCTATTGGCTACCTGGGGAGGGGGTCTTATCTTTCCGTACAGCGCGGTTTCTTCCGATCGCCAGGCCCTACCTGCCCACATTTCCCCCCTCCCTATGCTAATCTAAGAGAGCTAACAAACGTATAAAAGGCATTAACAAGGTAAAGTGTAAGGCACCTTGAACTAATAAACGTATAAAAGGTATTGACGAGGTAAAGTATAAGGCACTTTAAACTAGTGGTGACTAGGGGGCGTAAGGGGACAGGATATAAATTGGGGTAACTAGGGAGAACTAGGGATAATACTGCATAAGGAATTAGGGATAACTGGGGATAACACTACAGAAGTACATTCTTAACACAGTTGTTTGTTTTCTACTAACAGAATGTTGACCTTGCTTAGTCGGTTCTGGACAAATGACACGAGCTTGCTCAGTATGCAGGGCCCGAAGGCCAATGCCAGTATGATCATTGCGATCAGACCCAGCAAAGTAGATATCAGGGTGGTTAGCCATGGCGAATGGTTGAACCAGGATTTGAACCAACTCTGCTGTGCTTCTCGCTCTCTTCTTCTCTTCTTTCTTTTTTCTTTTTCTTTTTCTGCTTTGCTCTTTTCAGCAGCAGCTTGCAGGGAAGGAGAAGATGCTAAAGGCTGAGCAGCATCAGATGATATCTGAGTAGGAGGTACTGTAGCTGCTGGTAAAGGATTAGAGATCATTGGGTTAAAGATATTTAGGTTATTATTCAGTGTTGTGACAGTAGCAGTGTTTTTAATCCGTGAGAGGGATTGGACTCTCTAACGGCCTCTCCTTATTCTGGGTTTTAATTCTGTTTGCTCTCATCTCTTTCCACTCTGAGTCTGAATCAGTGGAAAGCCACTCGCTCTAGCTTGTGTCTGACTCAGAGCTGGAAGTTGACTGACTGGCTATTTCCGGGTTTCAGAACTTTTTGGTCGGGCTCCGGCCTCGCCCACCTCCCTTGCGGGCGGGCCGTTCCCTCCCTCTTGCCTCGCCCTGCCTTCTGCTCGGCAGGGGGTTGAGCTTATAGGGGGAGTGTTTAAATTAGGCGCTCTGGCTACCTCTCTGCCCCTCGCTCGCGCTCCCCTCCCCCTTTTGGTTGCTCTCGCAGTTTCTCTCCTTATCACATTCCTTATCACTTTCCTCTCCCACTCGTTTACTTGCGCATGTTGGATTCGGCACTATCTCTCTGTTCCCGCCGGGCACATCTCCGTCCCGGTCCCGCCCACCTTCTTTGTTCCCGGCACCATGCTGGGGTGCATAGGGAGGTGGCCTGGGCCAGCTCTCTTCGGGCCCCCCTCCCTCCGCGGCGATCTTAGCTTCTCGGGCTAATTCGTTCGAAAAAGCCTCTGCCTGCCTTGGCTCCCCCGCAAAGGAGCCTGGATTCGGGGATTGCGGGGGTGCAGCACCCCCCCCCGCGAGTCCCCAGGCTTAGCCGAATCGCCATCGTCTGGGGGGTGCAGAGTCTGGGTAGCCGCCCCAACCCCCAGCTTTGGGACGGCCATCAAACAGTTTTTTGCTGCCTTCCAGGTCTCCTGCTCTTGGATAGCTTTTTGCAGGGCCTGCACAACTCTACCCCACGATTTAAGATGTTTTCCGCTACCTGAGGACATCGTCTCCTCAGCAAAAGCCTTAGTACATTATCCCACACCTCAGGGTGGAGTATATCTGCCGGTTGGTCTATGACCCCGATCTGCATAAGTCTCGCAACAGCGAGCGTAAAATCTTTGGGTTTGCAATCTACCCGCCACTGTCTCTGAATTTCATATACGACCTTCACAAGAGCCTCCATCCTCCTTGTGGGTCCCGGAGCGTCCTCCGTCACCGGAGACAGTCCAGCTGCTCTGGCCGCTGTTCACCTGGTCTCAGGCGATCTCCCGAGGTCCCCAGTTGTCCCGAGGTTTCGGCACCACTTTGTTGCAGTCGACACGCAGCGCGGTGGCCTGAGTCAAGAACAGTACGGCAACCACTCTCCCCTGGCCGCTCAGGCCATAGCTCGCAGACACCAATGTGGTGGACGGCAAATGGCGTTTATTGGTGATTAGCACCGTGTAATATACCTTTGGTTTACAACGTCACGTCCGCCTGCTTACATCATAAAACTAATTGCTATTGGCTACCTGGGGAGGGGGTCTTATCTTTCCGTACAGCGCGGTTTCTTCCGATCGCCAGGCCCTACCTGCCCACAGTTTCCTCTCCCCTTCTCACTAAATATCACGTGTTTGCTGATAAAGCCATTCCTTCCAAACGAGCTGCTTCCCTGGGCTGCTGCTCCAATCTTCTGGGAAGCTGCAGCAGTCCCTGCTGCAGAAAGCAGCTGGAAACCAGGCAAGGCAAGGCGAGGAGCAGCACATCTGCTTAATAAATGATAAAGGTCACATTTAAAAGCACTGTGCAGGTGTAAAGCCAGGAAAATAGGGAAGAGGGGAGGAGGAGTAAGGAGAATACAGCCCTGCAGCCCTTTCATGTGACTCTGTATCATCTGGGATCTTCGAAAAGATTGGCCTAGAGCATCCTACTGACATTGCAGCCATCACAGGGAAGGGAGCGCTGGTACAGCTGAGGGGGCTCCTCAGCAAACTGGGGCTGGGCTCCCTGCAGGGCAAAGCTAGGAGGAAGTCTTCCCTTGTTTTTCTCTCTGCTGGGATAAATGGAGCTGTTGTCTCCAGGCCCCTGTTCTGCACATAGTTTAAAGTAGGTCGTATTTCCGACCTGCATGGGATGCAACCTGCATTTTGTCTGGGGACATAGAGCCTGTGTGTGTCTCATTCTCTTGTGCTCACCACACCTTTCCCATGCCCTCCAGCCTTCCCGGTAACTTTTATTAATAGACTTCCCTTATTCCAGATTTTCAATCGATTAGCTTTGCTTCAGAAACACCCCAGGGCATCATTGACTTCCTCAGTAACCATCCTGGTAACAGATTCAATTCCCAAAAATGTTGTAATTACATGCCTTGTATTGGGAGCTGTGCTACTGATCTGTGCAGCTGCCTGCTGTCTTTTAGGGATACCAAGCTGCTCCGCTCATCCTCCGTTTATCAGAGAGCCCCAATGGATATGCTGATTCAAAATTTAGGCATGGGGTAGCTCCCTCTCCCTCAATCTGGGTGTCCCACTGCGGAGGGTGGATTTCCCCCCTCCGCAGCAAGAAGCGGTTCCGCCCCTATGTTGCTCCCGCCTCCCAGCCTGGCTCCACCTGCCGTGGGAGGACCTCGGGGGAGAAGTCTCTGGGCCCGCCCCTGAACTGAGGGACAAGGCGTGCCCAGGGCCCAGGAACCGCCCAGCTCTCCAGATTATTCCTGACAGTTATTTGTATTATTGGTTTATTTGAACTGTACCCCGCCTTCCTTTGTTACCATTGGTTCTTGTATGCTGTAACCGCCCTTCCCCTCGTCCCTTATTGGTTGTCCTGTCCTATACTTAACCGGGTGCCTCCAGGCACTCGGCGGCCACTAGCCATTAGCCATGCGGCCATACCATCGCCGAGGCAGTGGCCCCCCTTCCCCTGCTCTCCCTTCCCGACCACCCAAGCCCTGCTACCCTCAATAAAGGAGAGCTCGGGAAGGAGTCATCCTCCCACCAGCCTATCGCCGCACCGTCTCCTTCTTTTATTTCGCCTACGACTCCCAGCTTCCTTTACCGCGCCCGGCATAGGGATCGAGCAGCCAGCGCACGGCTCTCGACCCTGCCGACGACAGCGAGCGAGAGGCTCGACAACATCCCACCACCCCTGACACCCTTCCACTCATGGTGGTACCAGCTGTGCTCCTTTCTCCTCTTGCAGGAAGCTGTTGCCAAGCCTCAAAACCAAGAAGCCTCGGGAGCTTGTTTTGGTGATTGGGACAGGAATTAGTGCCGCAGTTGCTCCCCAGGTCCCAGTGCTGAAGTCTTGGAAGGGGCTGATTCAGGCCCTCCTGGATGCTGCTATTGACTTTGATCTCCTGGAAGATGAAGAGAGCAAACGGTTCCAGAAGTGTCTTCATGAAGACAAGAACTTGGTTCATGTTGCCCACGACCTTATCCAGAAGCTGTCTCCGGTCAGTGCGCTTGTACCTGCCCTGAGCGTAGGATTTGGCTTCTGGAAATAACCGGATTTGGTTTTCCAGCAATGGTGCCCCCATCCCAACAATTCTTCTATGTACAAGGAACCAAAAGTGCAGTTGCTGTGCCAGGTTTCTGCTGTGGACACAGGTTTTGGGTATTTTGCCTGGACCAAGATGATTAGAGGGATGGAGCACCTTCCTGTGAGGAAAGGCTGAGAGAATTGGGATTGTTCAGCCTGGAGAAGAAGGCTTCAGGGGTGACCTAATTGTGGCTTTCCAATACCTGAAGGGAGCTGACAAGAAAGCTGGAGAGAGACTGTAGACAAGGGCCGGGGGTGACAGAACAAGGGGAGAGAGCAGGGTTAGATGGGGTACTGGGGAGGAAATCTTCCCTGTGAGGGTACTGAGGCCCTGGCACAAGAGCAACTGTGGCTGCCCCTGGATCCCTGGAAGTGTTCAAGGCCAGGTTGGACAGGGCTTGGAACAGCCTGGGATAGTGGAAGGTGTCCCTGCCCATGGCAGGGGGTGGGATGGGATGGGCCCTTCCCAACCCAAACCATTCTACGATTCTGTGTTCCTATGACTATGCTGAGGGAGAGCACCCACCTTGGTGCAGCCAGAGCTCTTGTGTTTGCCATGCAGGGACCCAGAGCTTTGCACGGTCTTGGTGAAACGTGGGTAGTTTCTCATGGAGTCATTTGGCATGAGGTGTTAAGGGGCCGGGCTCTGACCTCAATCTGTCTCCCCTTCTCAGCGCACAAGCAACGTTCGCTCAACCTTTTTCAAGGACTGTTTATACAAGGTGTTTGATGACCTGGAATCCAAAATGGAAGATTCTGGGAAGCAGCTGCTTCAGTCTGTGCTTCACTTGATGGAAAATGGGGCCCTTGTTTTAACCACAAACTTCGGTAACCTGCTGGAGCTGTATGCAGCACACCAGGGGAAGCACCTCGAGTCTCTTGACCTGACTGATGAAAAGAAGGTAAAGGATGATTATTTCTTTTGTCAGGAACTGTGGTGCTGCAGGGTGTGCCCTCATGCTGCCTGAGGGCATTGTACTGATCGTAGTGGTTTAACTGGTGGCAGACAAGCTCCAGGCAGAGCCTCTGCCTGCTCAGGGCAGCAAGCAGAAGAATGAGGAGGAGAGCTCCTTTCTGGAACGCTGTGCTTGCTGGCTGCCATCCAGTGCTCAGGAGGAGGCCTTAAGCCTGGTATTCCTTTGATCTCTGTCCTTGAAACTTCTGGCTTGGCCTTGCTTCCACATAAGGCTCGGGTTGATGTTTCTAACCAATGTGGGAAACTCCATGTGAGATGCAAAGCTGAACTTTCTATTTTTATAACGTGCTGCAAAGTGCTTTCTGTGATGGGCATTTAGGGCTGCAGCCTTTGAGGCTCTCTTCTCGTGCCCCATGTCCTCTTCCTGCAGTGGCTGGAATGGCTCCTTCTGCTGCACTTCCAGAGCTGTAGCTATTCTCTTCATGCAAACATCTCTCCTCCTGCCCCAGTCAGGCTGTGAAACCCTGACCTCTTTACACCTGCTGCACAAAGGGATCAAAGTGATTGCCTACGGAGACGAATACTCTGACTTGCCCGAGTACTTCGAGCGGCTGACCAGCGAGATTGTCATGCGAGGCCGCACAGGTATGGAGTCAGGGGCTGGGGGACACTTGGCTGTCACCATGGAGAGCAGGCAGGGTCAGTAGCCCCTGTTCTTCATGCTATACAGATTCCTTAAGAGTTTTTTTTTTTTTAAAGCAAACGTGTCTCAAAGCGTAGCTGGATTTGAGGGTTACTTTCAGAAATCACTGTATGCTCTAACAGTTTAAACAGCTGTGCTGCTTCCCACGCCTGCAAACCTTTTCATGTGCAGTTGCAGCTGTTTGTTCCCTTTCCAGCGAAGGGGCATTTTAGTCTCACTGACCTTCGTGCTGCTCAGACTGAGCCAATGCTTTTACACAAGAGGTATAACTCATAAATCATAAAAACAAGGGAAAGTGGGTTCACTGGCCGGAGCCTAGCTGGCCCCCATTCTGAGGGTTAGCCCGGCCAGGAAAGCCTGTGTGAAACCACCACGTGGGCAGCTGGCTCTCCACCTGACACTGGTCTCTGCTTTGCCCCAGGTATGCCCAACGAGGGGCAACAGCTGAATGCTCTGCCGCCGCCCACACCGAGGTAAAAGGTAAGGAGGCTCTCTAGAGCCGAGAGGCTTCACTCTGTGTAGTTCCCTGGAGTCCCAGGCAGGTTTTCAGCCTTTGCTTCCACACAGGATGCAGCCCGAGCCTCAGCCCTGCCCAGGCCCTGAGCCATGGCAGGGGCTTCTGGGACAGGCCCCAGCCAGGCCAGCAGCCCTCAGGAAGGCCAGAGCCCACCGCTGTCCAGCTGCTATCCAGCACCGAGCCAGGACCCTTCCAGCAGGGAGAAGGCTGGGACACAGCCTCCACAGATGAACACCTGGTCTAACATAGTAATTGTGGTTTTACTGGGGCTGCATGTGCCTGCGGAGTGCGGTGTCCCCAAGGGAGCTGCAGCCTCCTCTAACTTCATACCTAGTGCTTTTATATTCTGTATTTCAATTAAAAAATGAAACTTGAGCTTTTTTTTTTTACTGGAAGCTCTAGTTTTCTAGTCCTGTCTTTTTACTGTACAGGATTTTGTATGTTGAAGTTGTATTAAAGGCCTGCTCACTGAACTTTTGGCTGCTCTATCATTTACAGGCCTCATCACACCTCACACTGGTGGGAGTTCATCTCCCCCAAACCCAGGAGGAAACAGGTCCTGGCTGGAGGCAAGTTATTTATACACAGAAAACAAATTAGGAAGTTTATTTTATATAAATTATGTCTCTTAGCAGACAGCATTCAATTTATTGCACTATAGCACATCTGCGATACAGAGCTACAAGACATCGTCAGAGAGGTTTGTATTATTCAGTGTAGCACTTCTGACCGGGATCAAGAGGCACTCTGAGGGGGAAAAAGGGTGCAGGAAAGCAGCAAGCAGCCACCATTCTCTTCCAGTATTAATGTGGTTTGGTTTTTTTTTCCTTTTTACTAGCAAATAATGCCAAGACCAGCAGGCAGGAGCCAGGCAGGGCACGCTGCCTTCCTCCTCCGGACCCAGCTGCCACAGCTCTCCAGCTCCTGCCCAAATACGTGGAGTCTGGGGACCCTGCTGCAGAGTCCGGGTGAGGAGAGAGATGGGGGACTTTAAGGCAATTTAGCATGTCCCCTCCAGCCCAGCATAGGCTGTCACCTTTTTTTGGTTTATCAGCTTCGGTGGAGCGGCGATGAGCGGCGACATTAACGGCCAGATCTAGCGCTGCCCCTAAGCCCAAGTGACTCCTGCCTCCTCCCTAAGCTGGTCTAAAAATCAAAAGCAGCTCAAAAAATAGCCTTCAAACCCACCTGGCTCTGACAGCCAGGCTCTTGGCCGCCCTCAGCTCCCCCACCCCAAATACCAGACCCCGCCCGGGAGCGAAACCTGTTGAGCCCGAATATGCCCAAACAGACAGCTCTTTGTGATTCTTTTTTTTTCCCTCCTATTTTTTGGTTTGGAAGCAGCACTGGTGATCACACAGGGATGGGCCCAAGGACTTCCCAGCCCTTGGCACTGCTCCTGACACCTTGTTCGAAGGCAGCATCACATTTAACCCCTGAAGACCCTCACTGCCCTTCATTTCTGACACCATCCCACTTCCCACACCGTGGTCCTGTTCAGTCCTGCATCCCCACGCTCCACTTGCATCCCCCCTCTCTGCACTTTTCTCCGTCATTTCTCCCTTTCCACCTCATTTTTCCCCTCAGTGCTTCAGCGCTCTCCTCCATTCCCAACACAGACAGGTCTGATCCATCCTCACGCCATAAAATCACAGACCACATGCCAGGGCGGTCAGATGAGCCCAATAGCCACAGAGCTGCCAGGCTGGGGTTCAGTGCCCATCCAGGGGTGTTTTATGATCCGTGGTGGGAATGCTGGGCTGGCAGGGTGCACACAGCATCAGCAAAGCCCCCGAGCAGCACTTAGGACTCTTCAACTCTTGCTCAGCACTCTCCTGCCTCAGTTTCCTGCTGTTTCGGGGCTCAGGGAAGCTCTGCACCATTGGCAATGCGGGCAGGGGGTGCAGCAGGGACCCCAAACCCCAAACTGCATCCCAGCTCATTTATCTACATTTTAAAAGAAATTTAAAAGCCACCCGATGTTGCAAGCAGCTCAAACCCTGACGGAGGATCCACCCCGGGGCTCCGACTTGTGCAACACCGCGGGGTGAGTTCCAACCTCCCGCCACTGGCATCAGGCTCTGGTTCAAAAATTAAGGCTCAGCTTACTCAGCCTGGCCGGATATCGGGATGGCGAATCCGGCCGGGAAAACTTCGGCGGGCTGGGGGAGACATTTTGCAAGGGGAAGAGCCGGAGCAGGAATGGCATCTGGAAGCGATTGAAGGCAAGGAGCCTCTCCCTGGCGCAGCAGGGAATTCCAACGGCGTGAGCTCAGGTTAAAGCCTCCTTCACAAACCCGGGATTAAAGAGAAGAACCAAACTTCAGCACAGATATGTATTTTTAAACCTGCAAAAAACAAGGGAGACGGAGCCAGCTTCCTGCTTGGTCCTATCCGGACGTGGCTTTGTCATTTAGGATCGTTCTGACTTGCAATGAAAAGAAACCAAAACTCCAAAAAGGAGCAGAAATTTCTCCATGCGTTTGTGGTTCTAAATTCAGGTGTGGTGTCAGGAGTCCTCTTTCATCACTGTACCATCCATCCCTCGGGATTGCTGCATCCCAGCTCCGAGCATCCCTTGCCAGCACAGGCTGCATCCCACGGTGGTCCTTGAGTGGCAGCAAGCCCAGGAGCATCCCAGAATCCTGGGGATGGCATGGAAGAGCCAGTGGAGGATGCCAGCCTAGCTTAGACCGAGCCATCCTCTGCAAGGAGCTGACGCAGTGCAGAGTCCCCAGCCCCTTCCAGTCTTCCCTGAGTCGACATGAAATATTGAAGCTAAAATCCTAATGCATCAGAGGCACAGGGAGCAGCAGCTGGTCAAACCCACCTTCACTGGACATCCCAGCGGAGCAGTTTACGGCAGGGCAGGATCCCCATGGGCTGGGCAGGATCCCCATGGGCTGGGCAGGATCCCCACGGGATGGGCAGGATCCCCATGGGCTGGGCAGACTCAGCCGCGCCCCATGTCCTCTTCCTGCAGTGGCTGGAATGGCTCCTTCTGCTGCACTTCCAGAGCTGTAGCTATTCCCTTCATGCAAACATCTCTCCTCCTGCCCCAGTCAGGCTGTGAAACCCTGACCTCTTTGCACCTGCTGCACAAAGGGATCAAAGTGATTGCCTACGGAGACGAATACTCCGACTTGCCCGAGTACTTCGAGCGGCTGACCAGCGAGATTGTCATGCGAGGCCGCACAGGTATGGAGTCAGGGGCTGGGGGACACTTGGCTGTCACCATGGAGAGCAGGCAGGGTCAGTAGCCCCTGTTCTTCATGCTATACAGATTCCTTAAGAGTTTTTTTTTTTTAAAAGCAAACGTGTCTCAAAGCGTAGCTGGATTTGAGGGTTACTTTCAGAAATCACTGTATGCTCTAACAGTTTAAACAGCTGTGCTGCTTCCCACGCCTGCAAACCTTTTCATGTGCAGTTGCAGCTGTTTGTTCCCTTTCCAGCGAAGGGGCATTTTAGTCTCACTGACCTTCGTGCTGCTCAGACTGAGCCAATGCTTTTACACAAGAGGTATAACTCATAAATCATAAAAACAAGGGAAAGTGGGTTCACTGGCCGGAGCCTAGCTGGCCCCCATTCTGAGGGTTAGCCCAGCCAGGAAAGCCTGTGTGAAACCACCACGTGGGCAGCTGGCTCTCCACCTGACACTGGTCTCTGCTTTGCCCCAGGTATGCCCAACGAGGGGCAACAGCTGAATGCTCTGCCGCCGCCCACACCGAGGTAAAAGGTAAGGAGGCTCTCTAGAGCCGAGAGGCTTCACTCTGTGTAGTTCCCTGGAGTCCCAGGCAGGTTTTCAGCCTTTGCTTCCACACAGGATGCAGCCCGAGCCTCAGCCCTGCCCAGGCCCTGAGCCATGGCAGGGGCTTCTGGGACAGGCCCCAGCCAGGCCAGCAGCCCTCAGGAAGGCCAGAGCCCACCGCTGTCCAGCTGCTATCCAGCACCGAGCCAGGACCCTTCCAGCAGGGAGAAGGCTGGGACACAGCCTCCACAGATGAACACCTGGTCTAACATAGTAATTGTGCTTTTACTGGGGCTGCATGTGCCTGCGGAGTGCGGTGTCCCCAAGGGAGCTGCAGCCTCCTCTAACTTCATACCTAGTGCTTTTATATTCTGTATTTCAATTAAAAAATGAAACTTGAGCTTTTTTTTTTTTACTGGAAGCTCTAGTTTTCTAGTCCTGTCTTTTTACTGTACAGGATTTTGTATGTTGAAGTTGTATTAAAGGCCTGCTCACTGAACTTTTGGCTGCTCTATCATTTACAGGCCTCATCCCACCTCACACTGGTGGGAGTTCATCTCCCCCAAACCCAGGAGGAAACAGGTCCTGGCTGGAGGCAAGTTATTTATACACAGAGAACAAATTAGGAAGTTTATTTTATATAAATTATGTCTCTTAGCAGACAGCATTCAATTTATTGCACTATAGCACATCTGCGATACAGAGCTACAAGACATCGTCAGAGAGGTTTGTATTATTCAGTGTAGCACTTCTGACTGGGATCAAGAGGCACTCTGAGGGGGAGAAAGGGTGCAGGAAAGCAGCAAGCAGCCACCATTCTCTTCCAGTATTAATGTGGTTTGGTTTTTTTTTCCTTTTTACTAGCAAATAATGCCAAGACCAGCAGGCAGGAGCCAGGCAGGGCACGCTGCCTTCCTCCTCCGGACCCAGCTGCCACAGCTCTCCAGCTCCTGCCCAAATACGTGGAGTCTGGGGACCCTGCTGCAGAGTCCGGGTGAGGAGAGAGATGGGGGACTTTAAGGCAATTTAGCATGTCCCCTCCAGCCCAGCATAGGCTGTCACCTTTTTTTGGTTTATCAGCTTCGGTGGAGCGGCGATGAGCGGCGACATTAACGGCCAGATCTAGCGCTGCCCCTAAGCCCAAGTGACTCCTGCCTCCTCCCTAAGCTGGTCTAAAAATCAAAAGCAGCTCAAAAAAAAGCCTTCAAACCCACCTGGCTCTGACAGCCAGGCTCTTGGCCGCCCTCAGCTCCCCCACCCCAAATACCAGACCCCGCCCGGGAGCGAAACCTGTTGAGCCCGAATATGCCCAAACAGACAGCTCTTTGTGATTCTTTTTTTTTCCCTCCTATTTTTTGGTTTGGAAGCAGCACTGGTGATCACACAGGGATGGGCCCAAGGACTTCCCAGCCCTTGGCACTGCTCCTGACACCTTGTTCGAAGGCAGCATCACATTTAACCCCTGAAGACCCTCACTGCCCTTCATTTCTGGCACCATCCCACTTCCCACACCGTGGTCCTGTTCAGTCCTGCATCCCCACGCTCCACTTGCATCCCCCCTCTCTGCACTTTTCTCCGTCATTTCTCCCTTTCCACCTCATTTTTCCCCTCAGTGCTTCAGCGCTCTCCTCCATTCCCAACACAGACAGGTCTGATCCATCCTCACGCCATAAAATCACAGACCACATGCCAGGGGGGTCAGATGAGCCCAATAGCCACAGAGCTGCCAGGCTGGGGTTCAGTGCCCATCCAGGGGTGTTTTATGATCCGTGGTGGGAATGCTGGGCTGGCAGGGTGCACACAGCATCAGCAAAGCCCCCGAGCAGCACTTAGGACTCTTCAACTCTTGCTCAGCACTCTCCTGCCTCAGTTTCCTGCTGTTTCGGGGCTCAGGGAAGCTCTGCACCATTGGCAATGCGGGCAGGGGGTGCAGCAGGGACCCCAAACCCCAAACTGCATCCCAGCTCATTTATCTACATTTTAAAAGAAATTTAAAAGCCACCCGATGTTGCAAGCAGCTCAAACCCTGACGGAGGATCCACCCCGGGGCTCCGACTTGTGCAACACCGCAGGGTGAGTTCCAACCTCCTGCCACTGGCATCAGGCTCTGGTTCAAAAATTAAGGCTCAGCTTACTCAGCCTGGCCGGATATCGGGATGGCGAATCCGGCCGGGAAAACTTCGGCGGGCTGGGGGAGACATTTTGCAAGGGGAAGAGCCGGAGCAGGAATGGCATCTGGAAGCGATTGAAGGCAAGGAGCCTCTCCCTGGCGCAGCAGGGAATTCCAACGGCGTGAGCTCAGGTTAAAGCCTCCTTCACAAACCCGGGATTAAAGAGAAGAACCAAACTTCAGCACAGATATGTATTTTTAAACCTGCAAAAAACAAGGGAGACGGAGCCAGCTTCCTGCTTGGTCCTATCCGGACGTGGCTTTGTCATTTAGGGTCGTTCTGACTTGCAATGAAAAGAAACCAAAACTCCAAAAAGGAGCAGAAATTTCTCCATGCGTTTGTGGTTCTAAATTCAGGTGTGGTGTCAGGAGTCCTCTTTCATCACTGCACCATCCATCCCTCGGGATTGCTGCATCCCAGCTCCGAGCATCCCTTGCCAGCACAGGCTGCATCCCACGGTGGTCCTTGAGTGGCAGCAAGCCCAGGAGCATCCCAGAATCCTGGGGATGGCATGGAAGAGCCAGTGGAGGATGCCAGCCTAGCTTGGACCGAGCCATCCTCTGCAAGGAGCTGACGCAGTGCAGAGTCCCCAGCCCCTTCCAGTCTTCCCTGAGTCGACATGAAATATTGAAGCTAAAATCCTAATGCATCAGAGGCACAGGGAGCAGCAGCTGGTCAAACCCACCTTCACTGGACATCCCAGCGGAGCAGTTTACGGCAGGGCAGGATCCCCATGGGCTGGGCAGGATCCCCACGGGATGGGCAGGATCCCCATGGGATGGGCAGGATCCCCACGGGATGGGCAGACTCAGCCGCGCCCCATGTCCTCTTCCTGCAGTGGCTGGAATGGCTCCTTCTGCTGCACTTCCAGAGCTGTAGCTATTCCCTTCATGCAAACATCTCTCCTCCTGCCCCAGTCAGGCTGTGAAACCCTGACCTCTTTGCACCTGCTGCACAAAGGGATCAAAGTGATTGCCTACGGAGACGAATACTCTGACTTGCCCGAGTACTTTGAGCGGCTGACCAGCGAGATTGTCATGCGAGGCCGCACAGGTATGGAGTCAGGGGCTGGGGGACACTTGGCTGTCACCATGGAGAGCAGGCAGGGTCAGTAGCCCCTGTTCTTCATGCTATACAGATTCCTTAAGAGTTTTTTTTTTTTAAAAGCAAACGTGTCTCAAAGCGTAGCTGGATTTGAGGGTTACTTTCAGAAATCACTGTATGCTCTAACAGTTTAAACAGCTGTGCTGCTTCCCACGCCTGCAAACCTTTTCATGTGCAGTTGCAGCTGTTTGTTCCCTTTCCAGCGAAGGGGCATTTTAGTCTCACTGACCTTCGTGCTGCTCAGACTGAGCCAATGCTTTTACACAAGAGGTATAACTCATAAATCATAAAAACAAGGGAAAGTGGGTTCACTGGCCGGAGCCTAGCTGGCCCCCATTCTGAGGGTTAGCCCGGCCAGGAAAGCCTGTGTGAAACCACCACGTGGGCAGCTGGCTCTCCACCTGACACTGCTCTCTGCTTTGCCCCAGGTATGCCCAACGAGGGGCAACAGCTGAATGGTCTGCCGCCGCCCACACCGAGGTAAAAGGTAAGGAGGCTCTCTAGAGCCGAGAGGCTTCACTCTGTGTAGTTCCCTGGAGTCCCAGGCAGGTTTTCAGCCTTTGCTTCCACACAGGATGCAGCCCGAGCCTCAGCCCTGCCCAGGCCCTGAGCCATGGCAGGGGCTTCTGGGACAGGCCCCAGCCAGGCCAGCAGCCCTCAGGAAGGCCAGAGCCCACCGCTGTCCAGCTGCTATCCAGCACCGAGCCAGGACCCTTCCAGCAGGGAGAAGGCTGGGACACAGCCTCCACAGATGAACACCTGGTCTAACATAGTAATTGTGGTTTTACTGGGGCTGCATGTGCCTGCGGAGTGCGGTGTCCCCAAGGGAGCTGCAGCCTCCTCTAACTTCATACCTAGTGCTTTTATATTCTGTATTTCAATTAAAAAATGAAACTTGAGCTTTTTTTTTTTTACTGGAAGCTCTAGTTTTCTAGTCCTGTCTTTTTACTGTACAGGATTTTGTATGTTGAAGTTGTATTAAAGGCCTGCTCACTGAACTTTTGGCTGCTCTATCATTTACAGGCCTCATCCCACCTCACACTGGTGGGAGTTCATCTCCCCCAAACCCAGGAGGAAACAGGTCCTGGCTGGAGGCAAGTTATTTATACACAGAGAACAAATTAGGAAGTTTATTTTATATAAATTATGTCTCTTAGCAGACAGCATTCAATTTATTGCACTATAGCACATCTGCGATACAGAGCTACAAGACATCGTCAGAGAGGTTTGTATTATTCAGTGTAGCACTTCTGACTGGGATCAAGAGGCACTCTGAGGGGGAGAAAGGGTGCAGGAAAGCAGCAAGCAGCCACCATTCTCTTCCAGTATTAATGTGGTTTGGTTTTTTTTTCCTTTTTACTAGCAAATAATGCCAAGACCAGCAGGCAGGAGCCAGGCAGGGCACGCTGCCTTCCTCCTCCGGACCCAGCTGCCACAGCTCTCCAGCTCCTGCCCAAATACGTGGAGTCTGGGGACCCTGCTGCAGAGTCCGGGTGAGGAGAGAGATGGGGGACTTTAAGGCAATTTAGCATGTCCCCTCCAGCCCAGCATAGGCTGTCACCTTTTTTTGGTTTATCAGCTTCGGTGGAGCGGCGATGAGCGGCGACATTAACGGCCAGATCTAGCGCTGCCCCTAAGCCCAAGTGACTCCTGCCTCCTCCCTAAGCTGGTCTAAAAATCAAAAGCAGCTCAAAAAAAAGTCTTCAAACCCACCTGGCTCTGACAGCCAGGCTCTTGGCCGCCCTCAGCTCCCCCACCCCAAATACCAGACCCCGCCCGGGAGCGAAACCTGTTGAGCCCGAATATGCCCAAAGAGACAGCTCTTTGTGATTCTTTTTTTTTCCCTCCTATTTTTTGGTTTGGAAGCAGCACTGGTGATCACACAGGGATGGGCCCAAGGACTTCCCAGCCCTTGGCACTGCTCCTGACACCTTGTTCGAAGGCAGCATCACATTTAACCCCTGAAGACCCTCACTGCCCTTCATTTCTGACACCATCCCACTTCCCACACCGTGGTCCTGTTCAGTCCTGCATCCCCACGCTCCACTTGCATCCCCCCTCTCTGCACTTTTCTCCGTCATTTCTCCCTTTCCACCTCATTTTTCCCCTCAGTGCTTCAGCGCTCTCCTCCATTCCCAACACAGACAGGTCTGATCCATCCTCACGCCATAAAATCACAGACCACATGCCAGGGGGGTCAGATGAGCCCAATAGCCACAGAGCTGCCAGGCTGGGGTTCAGTGCCCATCCAGGGGTGTTTTATGATCCGTGGTGGGAATGCTGGGCTGGCAGGGTGCACACAGCATCAGCAAAGCCCCCGAGCAGCACTTAGGACTCTTCAACTCTTGCTCAGCACTCTCCTGCCTCAGTTTCCTGCTGTTTCGGGGCTCAGGGAAGCTCTGCACCATTGGCAATGCGGGCAGGGGGTGCAGCAGGGACCCCAAACCCCAAACTGCATCCCAGCTCATTTATCTACATTTTAAAAGAAATTTAAAAGCCACCCGATGTTGCAAGCAGCTCAAACCCTGACGGAGGATCCACCCCGGGGCTCCGACTTGTGCAACACCGCAGGGTGAGTTCCAACCTCCCGCCACTGGCATCAGGCTCTGGTTAAAAAATTAAGGCTCAGCTTACTCAGCCTTAAAAAACACCCAGGGGAAGAATTTTCCTTTGTTCTCCACTCTCCAGAACAACAAAACACCATTGGTTCACCCTGCAAAGACCTGCCATGAAAAGATCAATGGGGAAAGGTCTGGCTGGTCCTCTTCCTGCAGTCTCAGGGCAGGAATCCTCATCTCTCCCTGGAACAAGCCTGTCCCGTGGGACGAGAGGGCTCCAGGCGCACACAGTGGGTCGGGATGGGGCTTGTCCTGCACGAACATGCCCAGATCCTGCTCCCAGCAGCTCTGTCCGCACCAGCATTGGGTGGGGGATCGGCAGGGACCCCTCCTACCCCTCTGGGATCACTAGGATACCGGAGCACATCCATCAACCAGCCAGAGGATGCTCAGGGATGGGGACAAAAAGGCTCAGACCACTTAATAAACCCTCCTGAGCCCGTGGTTCCGCACGAGAGCCGTCCTGAGCTGCACACGGGGCACATCCTCCCCTCCCAGAGCCTCCGGGAGGATTTTCCCTTCCTTATCCCGGCTCCCGGGCATTCCTATGGCCCAGACCCATCGCAGCGAGCCCACCCTGTGCCATGGGGAGATGCCAGAGCCTCTCTTCCCCGGGCTCTCGGGGTGGGATCTCCCTCCACGGGAGTGGCCTCGGGCAGGAGCGATGCCAAAGGCCGTTTTTCCCGGCAAGACGAGGGGGTTTGTTTTGCCGGGAATGGGGAGACGGCAGATGGAAGGGCTCGGGGGGAGCGGGGGCTTTCCTCTCGCCGCTGCCCACACTCACACTCCAGGCACTGATTAATTGCGTTAAATAGAAAAATAATCATAACAATTATTTTTAAAAGCCACAAAACGTAGAAATAAAACCACTTTCTGCCTCTCCGATGTGCCGCGCTCGCCGGGGCAGCGATGCCAAAGGCGGGGGATGCAGGGGCGGGGGTCCGAGCTGGGGTTAACAGGGTGTGTACCCCCACATCCCCTCTTTGCCCCCCATGCCAGCCCTGCCCGGGAGCTGCCAGGCGAGCAATGCTCCTGCCCTGCCCCGCGCCCTCCCAGCGCGGGGACCCCCTCCAGCCCCCCAAAAACACTGGGGCTTCGCTTCCCACCCCTCTTTTTCCGCTCAGCACCTCCCGAGTCGCAAACCCGCTCTGGACACGCGGACCCGGGGGGACATAAGGGGACACGGAGGGACACAAGGGGACACGGGAGGATGCGGGGGGGCACAAGGGGACGCGGGGGGACCCCCGTGTGCAGACTCACCATGGGGCGGCGGGGGGGGTCGTGCGGCGGAGGCTGGGGGTGGTGCGGGATGCGGGGCCGGCCCGGGGGGCGGGCGGGGGGCGGACACGCTTGCGCACAGCGCGGATGGGCGGCGGAGGGAGCGACGAGGAGGAGGAAGGAGGGAGGGGAAGAGCATCCCGGGAGGAGAAGGCACTCGGTCCCTCATCCGCGGCACGGGAGAGGTGGGGGAGGACGAGGACCCTCGCCCCGCGCCCTGCGGACCCCCAAAAGTCGTGGCGCTGGGGGCAGACCTTCCCAAGGCAACCCCGCACCGCATAAATCTCCCCAAAACCCGCCCAAATCCGCTCATAGCAAATTTTGGGGGTGGGCAAAGCTCATCCCACTTGAGATTTACACTGAGCCCAGGAGTTCGCTCCGCTCCCCCACTGAACCCCCATGAGATGATCTGGAAGCCCCATGAGATTCTGCTCAAACCGTCATGAGATGGCACACCAAGGCTCTGGGGATGGCTTTGCTTCAAATCATCAACTAATATTTTTTTTTTCCTGAAAATAAATTAATCCTCACCACAGCAATGCCCCATGTCAGGCCACCTTGCTCTCCCACAGGATTCCATTTCCATCCCACCCCACAATCCACAAAATTAGCAGTCAACCTTTTGAATCTTTTTTTATTCCCCTCAAAACTTTTTTTATTTCTACAGTCTCAAACTCAATCCCTCCTGCCCAGGGTGAGTTTTGCCAATCCCTGAGATAAAATGTCCAACGCCAATATTAATCAACAAAATACCTGTGGAGCTGACACATCTGATTTTGCCAAGGGAACTACATCAATATTTGAAGAGAATCAACCCACCTGCACCTCCCCAGATGCTCCCAGGTTTCCTGCTGACCCATAGCACCAATTTCATCACTGACGCTTCACAGGAAGAGGGAAGTGGCAGGCGTAGGGATTTGCATCATGGTCAGGGAGCAAGTTCTGGGGCAGGGGGCACTTACTGCTGCCCTGCTCCAAGGAACCACAGCCCTGATCCCGTGGCCCCAGCGTGCTGATTTTTGGAGGTGCTGAGCGTGGAACATTCCCCAAAATCACTCCTGTCTGTACAGGAGTCAGGTGAGGCTTCACCACACCACCTGGGGAGAGTAACGGGGCTCACTTGGGGCTCCCAACCCCATCACGCTCACAGGGCAGAGCAGGCCTGTGCCCAGTTCAGTTACCCCAGCACCACACTGCCCCAAGACCAAAGCAACAGCCTGGAACGTCCCTATCCTCATCTCCTGCTCGGATGCACGTCTTCAGGAAACGGGAGCCGAGACAGCTGCATAGTTCCCACGCCATGGCCAGACCCTCTGGCCATAAAACCTTAGGAGTTATTACAAATTTTCCTATAATGGGTGTACTGTTTACAGTCCCAGGGTCGGCATACTGCATGCAATCCAGTGCCACTTGACCTACCAAGCACGAACAACCTATTGTTGCTGTTTTTGTAACCTATTGTTGCTTTTAGCTTGAACCCAAAAGTACGAAATTACGCGAACAAGAAAGAGGGCTGCAGTAAGGTCCCCAGCCGCCCCCTTGCCCCCAGGTTAGCCTGATTTGAGCAGCGCCAGGCTGGAAAAAGCGAGCCAGAGCTAGGCTACGACGCTGTGACCGGAGGGGCGATCAGAGGGCTCACGGCACGTGGTGCCGGGAGGCGTGGCCTGCCCGGAGCGCGCCGCGGGGGCGGGGCCGAGCCCTCAGCGGGGAAAATGGCGGCGGGCGGGCCCCCCCACTCCCTCGTACCTCCGCGTGCAGGAACACGATTTTGTCCCGCGCCGACTCCCGCAGGACGCGCCGCACCCGCAGGTCCGACAGCGGGAAGGCGGCAGCGACCCCGCCCTCAGCGGCGGGCCCGCCATTTTTCTCCTCCTCCTCCCGCTTCCTCTTCGGCTGCGGGCCCTCCGCCATGGCTCGCGCGCGCGCGCCCCTGCACTGCGCGTGCGCGGCGCCTCGCGGACCGTCTTAGAGCCACGCCCCCCGGCGGCTCGGAGGTCGCGTGTCCCCGCGGCTCCTTCTCCCACACACCCCCGGAATAGTGACTGAGACAAAAATAAGGAAAACCACCACCATTTAAAACTTCTGCATTCTCTTTTCATAGTCGCAACGATCCCGTTTAAAGTCGCTGCCTGCCTCATCTTGTCCTGCCCACAGCCCAGCAGGCACCTTGTCAGCTTAGTGGGGGTCCCAGAGCCCACCAGGACCAGGAACTCCAGCACGGGAAGGAGTTCTGGTGACCCTGAGAGCCACTCGATGTCAGAGCTTAGTGTTTGTGTGATGGATGTCCCTGTCCCTGCCGAGGAGGTTTTGGCCACCGGGATGGAGGTCACACCACTGGGATGTGGTGCGTTCCGGTCCGCTGTCCCTCCATGTCCATGGAAGTGGGGAACTCGCCATCCTTGGCTCCCACATCTGGCCAGAGCAGCTCAGGTTGGACCCCAAGGTTCACTGGGACATGGCTACACCCAGATCCAAAGATGACAGCTCCATGATGCCCATGGGGATGCATCCGCCTGCTCGCAGCACTACTCCATCCTCTTTGTGGAGCTCCGGCACAGTTCCTGGAGGTCTGCAGAGACAGCAGATGAGCTCCATTAGCAACCAATTAATCTAAAAATCAACGGTTTAAATAAATTTATGGAATCTGGTCTCTTCCCATGGTCCTTATCCCAATAGAGAGACATTTCATCAGCATCCCACAGGATACTCACAGCGCATGACAGTGTCCCTGATCTGCCTGAAGCTTTTCTCCTTCAGCGCCATGTAGATGTAGTAGATGTTTCGCAGCTCCCTGGGATAATCCTTGCGATCCACGTCCTTCAGCACTGGGATAGTGCGTCCGTTAGCCATCGGAGCCTCAGCCAGGGCCTGGTGCATCTGGTATTTGCACCAGGGGTCCTGCAGGAAGCTGGGGGTGATGAGCATGACCCAGCAGTGGCTGTTCTGCACAGCGTCGCACAGCTCTGTCACCACTGCACCTCCCGCCACCGCATCCCGCAGCTGGAGGAAGCATCGGAAGCTCTCAGGTTGGCCCTCCAGGTAGGACACCAGCTCCTCCACCAGCTCCATGTCCCCCTCACTGTGGCAGATGCAGACGTCGTAGCTCTTGTCCCACCAGGGGCTGTCCACGGCACTGATGTCTGGTGCTGACACAGGTGACAGGGAGATGGAGCTGGTGGCCAAGCTCGTGCCAGGAGAAGAGCTGGAGCTCTTCGCAGAGGATGAGGAGGAAGGTGAGGATGAAGCAGAGTGGCTGGACTTGATGCTGCTTTCCACTGAGCTAGGCTTGGGCTTGTGCAGGAGCCGCCTAAACCAACCTGCAGAGTGAGGTCACAGTGAGGTTCCGGGGGCGCAGCGTCCCCTGGGCTTCCCAAGCACAGCTTCATTTGATCAGCAGGATGCCTGCAGATGGAAAGGGGTGGGTGCGATCTCACCTTGACCCCCCAAACCATCCTGGTCCCTAAAATCTGAGCTGCCGCAAACACCTGAATGCTGTGGCACCACGAGGAGCAGCTGATGGGCACCCTTGTGTTCCGTCAGGGAGGGGATGCTGTGAGGGAGGGGATAGGGCCAGAGGGTTTATTCCCAGACTCACCAGCCATAGCGGGCAGCACACTGCTCAGCTGCCAATTGCCAGCAGGACACCTCTCCTGAGAGCAGAAAAGAAGAATAAAAAAAAACTGTGAGCAAGCACCACTCCACAGCAGGTCTCAGCCCCAGGAGCTCAGGTCTGTTCCAGGGACCTGCAGCTCTGGGGTGCTCTCTTACAGCCCCAAAATCACCCACAGGAGGGTTTTTCCCAAAATTTGCTGGGAAGGAACATTTACCTGTTACTGGCTCTCTCCACTGGAGATACACACCTGCAGCGAGCAAGGCTGAGAGATAATGGGGAGGAGAGACCCTCATTCCCATCAGTGGGGAAAGGATCCTGTGGAAGGGAGAAGTGGGAATCAGCTGCGATCACCAGGGATGGATGCTGGTAAACCAAAGGCAGTGTGGGTGATGCCCAGAGCTGTGCATCCTTGTTGCTGCCTGCCCTGGTATTCCTGCAAGCTCACACCATCCCATGCCTGGGCATTGTGCTCCCAGCATGGTTTAGGGACTGCAGACACTCCTTGTGGACACCCAAGAGCAGCAATACGGGAAACAGCTACTGTTTTCCACTGCTGGCATCACCCCTTCCGAAATGAAACACCCCAAGTTACGCTGAAGCCTTTCCTCTACTCCAAAAAATGCCACCGGACTGCAGGAAATGCCCGCAAAACCCCGGCACGCCCACGGAAACCACAGTGCCCAAGTGTCAGCATTTAGTGACAGCAAAAAGCTCAAGCGTGACTGGAACAATGAGCACGGACAGTGAACGGTATGGGGGAAGTCTGGGGGATGCTTACCTGGAATGCAGGAGTCCAGCAATGGAACAGGGAAGGGGATGCATCAGCCCCTGGGTTTGGGAAAGAAAGATCTTCTGGGATTACCCAGGTGGGAAAAGACAGGTAGAATGCAGCATGTTCACTCTGGAGTCTAATGGGATCTGCAGTGAATGGCAAGGCTGATCCATCCCTACAGCTTCCACATCTGCAAGCAGTTCCCAGTGAAGCTGTCCTGGGGTGGAAATGAGATGGGGTACCCACTTGCTTCCCCAGGGCCAGAGTGGAGGAGCTCCCCGAAAACCCAGGTGCCCCCAGCTGCCAGCAGCTCCAGCCTCTGCCAGGGCATATGAAAGCACAGGCAGGGAAATGGGCCAGGACTGCAGGGACGGGAAGCCAAGCCCTCCCAAGGGCCTCCCTCCCACATCCGCCACATGCCATCACTGCCTGGGTGTCACAGTGCCCAGCCCTCACCAGCACCCAGATCTGTTTCCCTCCCCAGTTTCCTAGCTAAATACAGACAGGTCCATGTCTGCCACTCACACTTACTTTATCAGTTAAATTTACCAGACAAGTCATTTTTTCACCCCAAAAATGTTTCTCCTTTCCCAGGTCACGTTCCCCTGGTGCTGCTGGTGGTGGCTGATGACTGACACTGCCTTCATCGCCTCATCATCCTCGACTGCTCCAATGTCTGGCAGTTGCTCCTCAAGGCCCTGTGAGAGACAGGCTCCAGGTGAGTCCTGGTTCCATCCCCTAGGAATTTGGGGAGATCTCCAGAGCCCACATGGCCACCCAGCCCCTGCCACCACCCTGCCTGCCTTTCTCTTCACCAAGCACAGGACACCAGCTGGCCCCTTGCTGGCTAAATTCCAAAGGAAAAAGCCAAAGGCCGAGTGGTACTGAGCCGCACACAGACCCACAGGCTACCACAGCCCATTGTGACCCACTTTGCATTAGTCCCTGCCCTAGCACTGCTGCCACCACCCCAAAAATCAACTGCCCGCCCAAGGACAGGACCCGTAGGAGGGCGAGTCCCCTGCCTGTGTGAGTCACCCCACCTGGAAACCCCAGAGGGGGAACCTGAGCAAGGGTGAACCCACAAACTCGGGTCCCCAAGAGGCAGCAGCCCCTGGATCGACCTCCACCCTGCCTCAGCAATAATATAACCATTATTAAAGGAGTAATTAAGCAGGTACAGCTTAATTCACAGCGTGCCTTGCCCCACCAGCAGCTGCACCACGCTGGGATCCCTGCAGCGGGAGTCCTGCTCATCACCAGGAGCCTGTGGTTTACAGGATTGCCTGTGAAATTAAGAAACGGTGAGGACAGGGTGCTGCAAGGCAGGGTCAAACAAAGGTGTTCGGGAAAGAAAATAAGGCTAATTTTGTCCCTAAATACACGCACCATTAATATGTTTCATTTACAGTGCCACTACAAAACGATACACAGCTACCCAGAAAACACAGAATAAGTTTTCTCCTGGAAAGCTCTAAGTACACCCAAATTCCGCCACACAGATGCTTGAAGACATCATAGGGGCCGTCCAGGCACCGCTTGTACCTCCCAGGGCTGGAGACGCAGTCGCACAGACACGAACCCAGGCAGCGGCAGCTAGCGGAAGAGCAGCCCCTGAGGGGTAGGGGAGCACGGGGACACGGCCAGGCCCAGAGAAGCGCAGGCAGCCGAACGCACCCAGCACTGCCACCCAGCCTGGCACTGCACTGCGCTGCCCATGCGCCCGAGCCCTTTAGAGCTCGCGTGGCCTCGTGACACCATCGCTGAGGTCCCACGTCTGGCCCCGCCTCTTCCGCTCCGAGCCCCAGCAGGGCGGGGCCGAGGGGGCGGGGCTGCCGTCACGCGGGGCGGGGCGTAGCCGGGCGCGAGGCGGCTGCGCGCGGCGCGGCGGCGTCTCCTCAACGGGGCCGCGCGCGCGGCGCGAGGTGCGTGCGCGGGGGAGGCGGGCGGGCAGGGCGCGGTTGCCATGGAGACAGCGGGGGGAAGCCGTTGCCATGGCGACAGCGGCCGCCATAACGTAAGGGGGTCCCCTGGCCGTGAGGGGACGGAGCGTTCTGCGGGGAGCGGAGGAGACCGGCGGGGCCGGGGCTGAGGCGGGGGGGCCGGGAAACCTCTGACAGCGGCGGGCGGCCTGGCTGTGACTCCCCCCGCCGCGCTGTCGCCCTCTATAAAAGCTCGTTTTTATGGATGTGTCCCCCTGGGAAGGAGCCTCGGTGTCCTCTCTGCCTGCTGAATCCCCGTGTTGTTGCTTTTCCCGCAGGTTTAGCGAGGAGGGGGCACAACGGAGAGGACAGGTAAGGGCTCGGGCAACCCTGAAGGTGTGACCCCCCATCCCTGGTTCTCTGTCCAGGGTCAATCCTGGAACGCCAGCGTGCTTCCGTGGGAGCCTGTGGGACACAGAGCTCAGCCAGGCTTTGCTGTGTCACTCCCTCTCCTTGCTCGTGGAGCCACTGGGAAGCACGTGGAGAATCACAGCGTTGAATAAAAACCTCTGGTGTGTTTTAACTCACATCAAAGGAGGTTGAATCTTGTGTTTTTGTGCTGTGGACAGAGGCAGGGCTTGTCCTCAGTCCCATTGTCCGTGTAGCCTGTGCGTTTCTAGGATGGCTTTGATCCAGCTCCAATTGCTGCTCCCACGTGGAGGGACAGGCTTGGGAATTGGCCAGGGACAACTCAGCTTGTAGCTGAACCATAGTGGCTTTTAAACTGTCTTGTCCCAACATCTTAAAGCCGCTGGATTGAAAAAGAAGCTAGGAATTACACCCATGCTGGTGGCAGTTCTCAGCACTCAAAGAAGCTAAAAATAATGGATGAGTAGTAGGTTTGTACTTGTTTCTTTGTGGAATTTGTGGGGGCTGTTCTGGAGGAGCCCATCTCCCAGCATGGAGCTGGATGACTTGGCTTTGATTTTAAACATCCAGGTGTAGCTTTGGTTGTGTGTTGGGTGCTGAGCATGGAGATGGTGTCAGCAGCGACTTCTCCATGAGATGGTGGAGAATATGTTCCATTAATTTCCCATTTTGGTTCTGCAGGTTGGGCTCTGGTGTTGACTGTGTGGTCTGGTCATGTTTTGCAGAGCTACTGCAAGGTTTCTGTAAATACACATGCTGTGTGAACCTCGGCCTTCGTTTGACACACTTGGTGTTCAGGTGTTTGCTTTTACCTGGGATACACCTTCATATTTCCAACATTTCTGCAGCTGGTGTGTCTCTGTCACACGGGGACTTGCTGTGGTTGGGTTTATCCAGTGTTGGTGACTTAGGCACCGTTTAAAGCTGAAGTGTGAAAAGCTTTAGGATAAATTAAGGGATTTCTGTGGTGTGGAGGGAGGAGAATGCAGCAAACCCACACAGGGACTCTCTTAGTATCGTTTATAAAGGTAATGGGGACAAGGCTGGAACAAGGGAACAGGGCAGCCGAGCCAGGAATCCATGGAGTGTTGTGTTTACAGTCTTCAACTCCCTGTAGTCTAAATAGCTGGAAGCTTCCCAATGTCTGGAGAAGGCTGGAGAGACACTTCTTACCTTGTAAGTGCCTATGGCTCCCTCTCCCCCATGGCACCTGTGTTCCCAGGGGGAGCCTGCAGTACCTGGTGTGTTTCTTCCCCATGGCAATGTCATGCTCTGAGGTAATTCCATTTCATTTTGGCTACCTCAGCTGTGCCAGCGCAATCCATCCCCCTGGGGAACAGAGCTTCTCCCCAGGACTAAAAACTGGAGGTTTCTATTTCTTGGCTGAATCCCCATGAATTCTTTTTAAGACCAATAAAAACTTTTTTTTTTAAACTAGGCTGTATTTATAATGGGGTTTTTGTTCCTTTATGCCTCTCTGCACTACATAATAGGCATGAAGGTTGAAGGTCATTGTATCAGACAACCTCACTAGGTGATTATAATTCTAAAAGGTGTTTTTTCCTAAGTTTAAAATTACTTTTGAAATGTCCTTAGTGCTTTAGAGGCACTTAAAATTGATTTGATGGCTCCATTCCTGCTGTTAATAGCATGGGAATGCACAGGGTGAGTGAGATGGGAGCGATGCTGAGGCAGGTGGAAGCAAACAGGGGAAGGCCTAGGTGGGAGTTTACAAACAGCCTCAGTATTTGAGGCTCAGCTCCCGAATATAATATAAACTTAAATTATAGCCAGTTTAGAAAGTGAGGATTTACCTTTGGCTATAGCTGTGCTGCTGTGGAGGGGCCAAGGGCAGACCCGGCACCAGCAGGAGCTCAGACTTCCCTCTGAAACATTCCAGTTATCCATTGTTAGTCCCTGGCTGGTCTGAAGTGTCTTTGCACCATTAAATAAAATCTGACTGACTTTGTGGAAGCAGCCTGTCCTTCCAGAAAAATCAGCTTATCCAAAAGGAGAGATATTTTTCCTTTCTCCTGGAAAGGAAAAATAAGGGCTTTTCTCCCCTTTATCCTGACTGTGCTTGGCTGCATTCACTCAGCAGGGCTTTGATGGTACCGCCCGTCTGATCCTGTGTCCAGCACATCCTCCTATCTTCCTGAGAGTCATCACTTTGATGTTTTTTTTTGAGGTTTAACCCCCCCAAAATAGTTCACCATGAGGCCTGAGCGGTTGCAGGCCTTCAGGAGTGATGAAGCTGCAGAGGTTCATTGTCAGAACAGTGCTGAAGTGCTCCTGTGCTCAGTGTGGGGTGGAAAAACACAGGGTACAATGTTCATGAGGGTGTGTGATGGAGGAGCCCTGCCTGGCATGCACAGAGGGAGAAAACCGGAAGTGCTAAAGGCTATTGACACTTGTATCCAAAATCTGGTCCCTACAGTAAGGCCCAGTAAGATAAAAAAGTGATTATTTGAAGTGATGAGCAGCATGTATTAAGTGATCTTTCAGGAGGCAGGTGGTGAAAACCAGCTCTCTGAGGTGTTTTACTGTTGTTACAATGATTTATTACTGAGCAGCCTGGTGTGGTGGAAAGTGCCCCTGCCCATGGCAGGGGGGTGGACCGACACGGACTTTAAGGTCCTGTCCAGCCCAAACCATTCCATGATTCCATTGTATAAGGTTTTCTGAAGGGGTCAGAAGGAAAAGGCTGCATACACGGTGTATCTGAGCATCTGCCAGTGTTGCTTTGCCCTGTTCTCATCATCCAGTATTGAAAGTTGCTGGTTTCCTAGAATATTGGCTGTTTTCTCATGTGATCCATACACACACTTGCAGCACAGCTGAGGTGTCCTACCTAGAAAGACCTGCCCCGTGTCACTTGCTTTGCTGCCAGGGAGCAATTGCAGCATCTCATCTTTAGGACAAGCCCACAGATCTCCCTGAGATGGCAAAACCTGCAAAAACTCTGATTTTGGGTCAGCAGCTCTTCCCCAGCATTTCCTCTGGCCAAAAGCCCCGTGTCTAACAGAGTTTTTGCTGGACTCTTCATCACAACTGGCAAGAGAAAAGCAGAGGAGGGTGAACAGTTCTGTTCGTTTTCATTCCCTTTTCATAGACTTATTTGGGAGAAGCGGAGTGGGAGAGGACTGCGTGCTGGCAGGCCTTTTGTGTTTTATGTCACAGGCTGCTGAAAGAGTTCTCAGACTGCACTTCCTTTCCGTGGGCTTTAAGGTCATTTCCCAGTGCTTGCAGATGCATGGCGGGCTGGGAAACCCTTCTCTCATCACCAGGGAATGAAACGCTCTCCGTGGCTTTTTGGAGCCAACAAATATAGTTTTGTCTTCTCTTCCCTCCCACTGTTTCCCAAGCAGCAAGTTTGCCGACAGGCCTCGTCAGGAAGGAGGGAGTGCTCCTCCAGGATCCAGACTGTCTGGGAAAATGAACAGCTGCTGGCAAACTGTGTTTTGCTGGGGCAATCACAGCTGTACAAAACAGCCCAGGATTGTATGGTAAAGGAGGTTAAGGAAATGGATGAGACTGAGGGGCAAAGTTCAGAGACAAAAACATGCAATTCTCAGCCCAGAGATGATAACAAACCTGGGATTTATCCACCTGTGCAAAGGTGGTTCTGCAAAACCCTGTTGTCCAGGTGGTGTTGTCCATGTGCACTGACTTTGCTTGTGGTCATTTGTCTACCATAGAAACTGGATGGCTTCTACAGTGAGCCCTGTTGCATTCGACACGCAGCGCGGTGGCCTGAGTCAAGAACAGCACGGCAACCAGTCTCCCCTGGCCGCTCGGGCCATAGCTCACAGACACCAATGTGGTGGACGGCAAATGGCGTTTATTGGTGATTAGCACCGTGTAATATACCTTTGGTTTACAACGTCACGTCCGCCTGCTTACATCATAAAACTAATTGCTATTGGCTACCTGGGGAGGGGGTCTTATCTTTCCGTACAGCGCGGTTTCTTCCGATCGCCAGGCCCTACCTGCCCACATTTCCCCCCTCCCTATGCTAATCTAAGAGAGCTAACAAACGTATAAAAGGCATTAACAAGGTAAAGTGTAAGGCACCTTGAACTAATAAACGTATAAAAGGTATTGACGAGGTAAAGTATAAGGCACTTTAAACTAGTGGTGACTAGGGGGCGTAAGGGGACAGGATATAAATTGGGGTAACTAGGGAGAACTAGGGATAATACTGCATAAGGAATTAGGGATAACTGGGGATAACACTACAGAAGTACATTCTTAACACAGTTGTTTGTTTTCTACTAACAGAATGTTGACCTTGCTTAGTCGGTTCTGGACAAATGACACGAGCTTGCTCAGTATGCAGGGCCCGAAGGCCAATGCCAGTATGATCATTGCGATCAGACCCAGCAAAGTAGATATCAGGGTGGTTAGCCATGGCGAATGGTTGAACCAGGATTTGAACCAACTCTGCTGTGCTTCTCGCTCTCTTCTTCTCTTCTTTCTTTTTTCTTTTTCTTTTTCTGCTTTGCTCTTTTCAGCAGCAGCTTGCAGGGAAGGAGAAGATGCTAAAGGCTGAGCAGCATCAGATGATATCTGAGTAGGAGGTACTGTAGCTGCTGGTAAAGGATTAGAGATCATTGGGTTAAAGATATTTAGGTTATTATTCAGTGTTGTGACAGTAGCAGTGTTTTTAATCCGTGAGAGGGATTGGACTCTCTAACGGCCTCTCCTTATTCTGGGTTTTAATTCTGTTTGCTCTCATCTCTTTCCACTCTGAGTCTGAATCAGTGGAAAGCCACTCGCTCTAGCTTGTGTCTGACTCAGAGCTGGAAGTTGACTGACTGGCTATTTCCGGGTTTCAGAACTTTTTGGTCGGGCTCCGGCCTCGCCCACCTCCCTTGCGGGCGGGCCGTTCCCTCCCTCTTGCCTCGCCCTGCCTTCTGCTCGGCAGGGGGTTGAGCTTATAGGGGGAGTGTTTAAATTAGGCGCTCTGGCTACCTCTCTGCCCCTCGCTCACGCTCCCCTCCCCCTTTTGGTTGCTCTCGCAGTTTCTCTCCTTATCACATTCCTTATCACTTTCCTCTCCCACTCGTTTACTTGCGCATGTTGGATTCGGCACTATCTCTCTGTTCCCGCCGGGCACATCTCCGTCCCGGTCCCGCCCACCTTCTTTGTTCCCGGCACCATGCTGGGGTGCATAGGGAGGTGGCCTGGGCCAGCTCTCTTCGGGCCCCCCTCCCTCCGCGGCGATCTTAGCTTCTCGGGCTAATTCGTTCGAAAAAGCCTCTGCCTGCCTTGGCTCCCCCGCAAAGGAGCCTGGATTCGGGGATTGCGGGGGTGCAGCACCCCCCCCCGCGAGTCCCCAGGCTTAGCCGAATCGCCATCGTCTGGGGGGTGCAGAGTCTGGGTAGCCGCCCCAACCCCCAGCTTTGGGACGGCCATCAAACAGTTTTTTGCTGCCTTCCAGGTCTCCTGCTCTTGGATAGCTTTTTGCAGGGCCTGCACAACTCTACCCCACGATTTAAGATGTTTTCCGCTACCTGAGGACATCGTCTCCTCAGCAAAAGCCTTAGTACATTATCCCACACCTCAGGGTGGAGTATATCTGCTGGTTGGTCTATGACCCCGATCTGCATAAGTCTCGCAACAGCGAGCGTAAAATCTTTGGGTTTGCAATCTACCCGCCACTGTCTCTGAATTTCATATACGACCTTCACAAGAGCCTCCATCCTCCTTGTGGGTCCCGGAGCGTCCTCCGTCACCGGAGACAGTCCAGCTGCTCTGGCCGCTGTTCACCTGGTCTCAGGCGATCTCCCGAGGTCCCCAGTTGTCCCGAGGTTTCGGCACCACTTTGTTGCAGTCGACACGCAGCGCGGTGGCCTGAGTCAAGAACAGTACGGCAACCACTCTCCCCTGGCCGCTCAGGCCATAGCTCGCAGACACCAATGTGGTGGACGGCAAATGGCGTTTATTGGTGATTAGCACCGTGTAATATACCTTTGGTTTACAACGTCACGTCCGCCTGCTTACATCATAAAACTAATTGCTATTGGCTACCTGGGGAGGGGGTCTTATCTTTCCGTACAGCGCGGTTTCTTCCGATCGCCAGGCCCTACCTGCCCACAGTTTCCTCTCCCCTTCTCACTAAATATCACGTGTTTGCTGATAAAGCCATTCCTTCCAAACGAGCTGCTTCCCTGGGCTGCTGCTCCAATCTTCTGGGAAGCTGCAGCAGTCCCTGCTGCAGAAAGCAGCTGGAAACCAGGCAAGGCAAGGCGAGGAGCAGCACATCTGCTTAATAAATGATAAAGGTCACATTTAAAAGCACTGTGCAGGTGTAAAGCCAGGAAAATAGGGAAGAGGGGAGGAGGAGTAAGGAGAATACAGCCCTGCAGCCCTTTCATGTGACTCTGTATCATCTGGGATCTTCGAAAAGATTGGCCTAGAGCATCCTACTGACATTGCAGCCATCACAGGGAAGGGAGCGCTGGTACAGCTGAGGGGGCTCCTCAGCAAACTGGGGCTGGGCTCCCTGCAGGGCAAAGCTAGGAGGAAGTCTTCCCTTGTTTTTCTCTCTGCTGGGATAAATGGAGCTGTTGTCTCCAGGCCCCTGTTCTGCACATAGTTTAAAGTAGGTCGTATTTCCGACCTGCATGGGATGCAACCTGCATTTTGTCTGGGGACATAGAGCCTGTGTGTGTCTCATTCTCTTGTGCTCACCACACCTTTCCCATGCCCTCCAGCCTTCCCGGTAACTTTTATTAATAGACTTCCCTTATTCCAGATTTTCAATCGATTAGCTTTGCTTCAGAAACACCCCAGGGCATCATTGACTTCCTCAGTAACCATCCTGGTAACAGATTCAATTCCCAAAAATGTTGTAATTACATGCCTTGTATTGGGAGCTGTGCTACTGATCTGTGCAGCTGCCTGCTGTCTTTTAGGGATACCAAGCTGCTCCGCTCATCCTCCGTTTATCAGAGAGCCCCAATGGATATGCTGATTCAAAATTTAGGCATGGGGTAGCTCCCTCTCCCTCAATCTGGGTGTCCCACTGCGGAGGGTGGATTTCCCCCCTCCGCAGCAAGAAGCGGTTCCGCCCCTATGTTGCTCCCGCCTCCCAGCCTGGCTCCACCTGCCGTGGGAGGACCTCGGGGGAGAAGTCTCTGGGCCCGCCCCTGAACTGAGGGACAAGGCGTGCCCAGGGCCCAGGAACCGCCCAGCTCTCCAGATTATTCCTGACAGTTATTTGTATTATTGGTTTATTTGAACTGTACCCCGCCTTCCTTTGTTACCATTGGTTCTTGTATGCTGTAACCGCCCTTCCCCTCGTCCCTTATTGGTTGTCCTGTCCTATACTTAACCGGGTGCCTCCAGGCACTCGGCGGCCACTAGCCATTAGCCATGCGGCCATACCATCGCCGAGGCAGTGGCCCCCCTTCCCCTGCTCTCCCTTCCCGACCACCCAAGCCCTGCTACCCTCAATAAAGGAGAGCTCGGGAAGGAGTCATCCTCCCACCAGCCTATCGCCGCACCGTCTCCTTCTTTTATTTCGCCTACGACTCCCAGCTTCCTTTACCGCGCCCGGCATAGGGATCGAGCAGCCAGCGCACGGCTCTCGACCCTGCCGACGACAGCGAGCGAGAGGCTCGACAACATCCCACCACCCCTGACACCCTTCCACTCATGGTGGTACCAGCTGTGCTCCTTTCTCCTCTTGCAGGAAGCTGTTGCCAAGCCTCAAAACCAAGAAGCCTCGGGAGCTTGTTTTGGTGATTGGGACAGGAATTAGTGCCGCAGTTGCTCCCCAGGTCCCAGTGCTGAAGTCTTGGAAGGGGCTGATTCAGGCCCTCCTGGATGCTGCTATTGACTTTGATTTCCTGGAAGATGAAGAGAGCAAACGGTTCCAGAAGTGTCTTCATGAAGACAAGAACTTGGTTCATGTTGCCCACGACCTTATCCAGAAGCTGTCTCCGGTCAGTGCGCTTGTACCTGCCCTGAGCGTAGGATTTGGCTTCTGGAAATAACCGGATTTGGTTTTCCAGCAATGGTGCCCCCATCCCAACAATTCTTCTATGTACAAGGAACCAAAAGTGCAGTTGCTGTGCCAGGTTTCTGCTGTGGACACAGGTTTTGGGTATTTTGCCTGGACCAAGATGATTAGAGGGATGGAGCACCTTCCTGTGAGGAAAGGCTGAGAGAATTGGGATTGTTCAGCCTGGAGAAGAAGGCTTCAGGGGTGACCTAATTGTGGCTTTCCAATACCTGAAGGGAGCTGACAAGAAAGCTGGAGAGAGACTGTAGACAAGGGCCGGGGGTGACAGAACAAGGGGAGAGAGCAGGGTTAGATGGGGTACTGGGGAGGAAATCTTCCCTGTGAGGGTACTGAGGCCCTGGCACAAGAGCAACTGTGGCTGCCCCTGGATCCCTGGAAGTGTTCAAGGCCAGGTTGGACAGGGCTTGGAACAGCCTGGGATAGTGGAAGGTGTCCCTGCCCATGGCAGGGGGTGGGATGGGATGGGCCCTTCCCAACCCAAACCATTCTACGATTCTGTGTTCCTATGACTATGCTGAGGGAGAGCACCCACCTTGGTGCAGCCAGAGCTCTTGTGTTTGCCGTGCAGGGACCCAGAGCTTTGCAGGGTCTTGGTGAAACGTGGGTAGTTTCTCATGGAGTCATTTGGCATGAGGTGTTAAGGGGCCGGGCTCTGACCTCAATCTGTCTCCCCTTCTCAGCGCACAAGCAACGTTCGCTCAACCTTTTTCAAGGACTGTTTATACAAGGTGTTTGATGACCTGGAATCCAAAATGGAAGATTCTGGGAAGCAGCTGCTTCAGTCTGTGCTTCACTTGATGGAAAATGGGGCCCTTGTTTTAACCACAAACTTCGGTAACCTGCTGGAGCTGTATGCAGCACACCAGGGGAAGCACCTCGAGTCTCTTGACCTGACTGATGAAAAGAAGGTAAAGGATGATTATTTCTTTTGTCAGGAACTGTGGTGCTGCAGGGTGTGCCCTCATGCTGCCTGAGGGCATTGTACTGATCGTAGTGGTTTAACTGGTGGCAGACAAGCTCCAGGCAGAGCCTCTGCCTGCTCAGGGCAGCAAGCAGAAGAATGAGGAGGAGAGCTCCTTTCTGGAACGCTGTGCTTGCTGGCTGCCATCCAGTGCTCAGGAGGAGGCCTTAAGCCTGGTATTCCTTTGATCTCTGTCCTTGAAACTTCTGGCTTGGCCTTGCTTCCACATAAGGCTCGGGTTGATGTTTCTAACCAATGTGGGAAACTCCATGTGAGATGCAAAGCTGAACTTTCTATTTTTATAACGTGCTGCAAAGTGCTTTCTGTGATGGGCATTTAGGGCTGCAGCCTTTGAGGCTCTCTTCTCGTGCCCCATGTCCTCTTCCTGCAGTGGCTGGAATGGCTCCTTCTGCTGCACTTCCAGAGCTGTAGCTATTCTCTTCATGCAAACATCTCTCCTCCTGCCCCAGTCAGGCTGTGAAACCCTGACCTCTTTGCACCTGCTGCACAAAGGGATCAAAGTGATTGCCTACGGAGACGAATACTCTGACTTGCCCGAGTACTTCGAGCGGCTGACCAGCGAGATTGTCATGCGAGGCCGCACAGGTATGGAGTCAGGGGCTGGGGGACACTTGGCTGTCACCATGGAGAGCAGGCAGGGTCAGTAGCCCCTGTTCTTCATGCTATACAGATTCCTTAAGAGTTTTTTTTTTTTAAAAGCAAACGTGTCTCAAAGCGTAGCTGGATTTGAGGGTTACTTTCAGAAATCACTGTATGCTCTAACAGTTTAAGCAGCTGTGCTGCTTCCCACGCCTGCAAACCTTTTCATGTGCAGTTGCAGCTGTTTGTTCCCTTTCCAGCGAAGGGGCATTTTAGTCTCACTGACCTTCGTGCTGCTCAGACTGAGCCAATGCTTTTACACAAGAGGTATAACTCATAAATCATAAAAACAAGGGAAAGTGGGTTCACTGGCCGGAGCCTAGCTGGCCCCCATTCTGAGGGTTAGCCCGGCCAGGAAAGCCTGTGTGAAACCACCACGTGGGCAGCTGGCTCTCCACCTGACACTGGTCTCTGCTTTGCCCCAGGTGTGCCCAACGAGGGGCAACAGCTGAATGCTCTGCCGCCGCCCACACCGAGGTAAAAGGTAAGGAGGCTCTCTAGAGCCGAGAGGCTTCACTCTGTGTAGTTCCCTGGAGTCCCAGGCAGGTTTTCAGCCTTTGCTTCCACACAGGATGCAGCCCGAGCCTCAGCCCTGCCCAGGCCCTGAGCCATGGCAGGGGCTTCTGGGACAGGCCCCAGCCAGGCCAGCAGCCCTCAGGAAGGCCAGAGCCCACCGCTGTCCAGCTGCTATCCAGCACCGAGCCAGGACCCTTCCAGCAGGGAGAAGGCTGGGACACAGCCTCCACAGATGAACACCTGGTCTAAAATAGTAATTGTGCTTTTACTGGGGCTGCATGTGCCTGCGGAGTGCGGTGTCCCCAAGGGAGCTGCAGCCTCCTCTAACTTCATACCTAGTGCTTTTATATTCTGTATTTCAATTAAAAAATGAAACTTGAGCTTTTTTTTTTTACTGGAAGCTCTAGTTTTCTAGTCCTGTCTTTTTACTGTACAGGATTTTGTATGTTGAAGTTGTATTAAAGGCCTGCTCACTGAACTTTTGGCTGCTCTATCATTTACAGGCCTCATCCCACCTCACACTGGTGGGAGTTCATCTCCCCCAAACCCAGGAGGAAACAGGTGCTGGCTGGAGGCAAGTTATTTATACACAGAGAACAAATTAGGAAGTTTATTTTATATAAATTATGTCTCTTAGCAGACAGCATTCAATTTATTGCACTATAGCACATCTGCGATACAGAGCTACAAGACATCGTCAGAGAGGTTTGTATTATTCAGTGTAGCACTTCTGACCGGGATCAAGAGGCACTCTGAGGGGGAGAAAGGGTGCAGGAAAGCAGCAAGCAGCCACCATTCTCTTCCAGTATTAATGTGGTTTGGTTTTTTTTTCCTTTTTACTAGCAAATAATGCCAAGACCAGCAGGCAGGAGCCAGGCAGGGCACGCTGCCTTCCTCCTCCGGACCCAGCTGCCACAGCTCTCCAGCTCCTGCCCAAATACGTGGAGTCTGGGGACCCTGCTGCAGAGTCCGGGTGAGGAGAGAGATGGGGGACTTTAAGGCAATTTAGCATGTCCCCTCCAGCCCAGCATAGGCTGTCACCTTTTTTTGGTTTATCAGCTTCGGTGGAGCGGCGATGAGCGGCGACATTAACGGCCAGATCTAGCGCTGCCCCTAAGCCCAAGTGACTCCTGCCTCCTCCCTAAGCTGGTCTAAAAATCAAAAGCAGCTCAAAAAAAAGCCTTCAAACCCACCTGGCTCTGACAGCCAGGCTCTTGGCCGCCCTCAGCTCCCCCACCCCAAATACCAGACCCCGCCCGGGAGCGAAACCTGTTGAGCCCGAATATGCCCAAACAGACAGCTCTTTGTGATTCTTTTTTCTTCCCTCCTATTTTTTGGTTTGGAAGCAGCACTGGTGATCACACAGGGATGGGCCCAAGGACTTCCCAGCCCTTGGCACTGCTCCTGACACCTTGTTCGAAGGCAGCATCACATTTAACCCCTGAAGACCCTCACTGCCCTTCATTTCTGACACCATCCCACTTCCCACACCGTGGTCCTGTTCAGTCCTGCATCCCCACGCTCCACTTGCATCCCCCCTCTCTGCACTTTTCTCCGTCATTTCTCCCTTTCCACCTCATTTTTCCCCTCAGTGCTTCAGCGCTCTCCTCCATTCCCAACACAGACAGGTCTGATCCATCCTCACGCCATAAAATCACAGACCACATGCCAGGGGGGTCAGATGAGCCCAATAGCCACAGAGCTGCCAGGCTGGGGTTCAGTGCCCATCCAGGCGTGTTTTATGATCCGTGGTGGGAATGCTGGGCTGGCAGGGTGCACACAGCATCAGCAAAGCCCCCGAGCAGCACTTAGGACTCTTCAACTCTTGCTCAGCACTCTCCTGCCTCAGTTTCCTGCTGTTTCGGGGCTCAGGGAAGCTCTGCACCATTGGCAATGCGGGCAGGGGGTGCAGCAGGGACCCCAAACCCCAAACTGCATCCCAGCTCATTTATCTACATTTTAAAAGAAATTTAAAAGCCACCCGATGTTGCAAGCAGCTCAAACCCTGACGGAGGATCCACCCCGGGGCTCCGACTTGTGCAACACCGCGGGGTGAGTTCCAACCTCCCGCCACTGGCATCAGGCTCTGGTTCAAAAATTAAGGCTCAGCTTACTCAGCCTGGCCGGATATCGGGATGGCGAATCCGGCCGGGAAAACTTCGGCGGGCTGGGGGAGACATTTTGCAAGGGGAAGAGCCGGAGCAGGAATGGCATCTGGAAGCGATTGAAGGCAAGGAGCCTCTCCCTGGCGCAGCAGGGAATTCCAACGGCGTGAGCTCAGGTTAAAGCCTCCTTCACAAACCCGGGATTAAAGAGAAGAACCAAACTTCAGCACAGATATGTATTTTTAAACCTGCAAAAAACAAGGGAGACGGAGCCAGCTTCCTGCTTGGTCCTATCCGGACGTGGCTTTGTCATTTAGGGTCGTTCTGACTTGCAATGAAAAGAAACCAAAACTCCAAAAAGGAGCAGAAATTTCTCCATGCGTTTGTGGTTCTAAATTCAGGTGTGGTGTCAGGAGTCCTCTTTCATCACTGTACCATCCATCCCTCGGGATTGCTGCATCCCAGCTCCGAGCATCCCTTGCCAGCACAGGCTGCATCCCACGGTGGTCCTTGAGTGGCAGCAAGCCCAGGAGCATCCCAGAATCCTGGGGATGGCATGGAAGAGCCAGTGGAGGATGCCAGCCTAGCTTAGACCGAGCCATCCTCTGCAAGGAGCTGACGCAGTGCAGAGTCCCCAGCCCCTTCCAGTCTTCCCTGAGTCGAGATGAAATATTGAAGCTAAAATCCTAATGCATCAGAGGCACAGGGAGCAGCAGCTGGTCAAACCCACCTTCACTGGACATCCCAGCGGAGCAGTTTACGGCAGGGCAGGATCCCCATGGGCTGGGCAGGATCCCCACGGGATGGGCAGGATCCCCATGGGCTGGGCAGACTCAGCCGCGCCCCATGTCCTCTTCCTGCAGTGGCTGGAATGGCTCCTTCTGCTACACTTCCAGAGCTGTAGCTATTCCCTTCATGCAAACATCTCTCCTCCTGCCCCAGTCAGGCTGTGAAACCCTGACCTCTTTGCACCTGCTGCACAAAGGGATCAAAGTGATTGCCTACGGAGACGAATACTCCGACTTGCCCGAGTACTTCGAGCGGCTGACCAGCGAGATTGTCATGCGAGGCCGCACAGGTATGGAGTCAGGGGCTGGGGGACACTTGGCTGTCACCATGGAGAGCAGGCAGGGTCAGTAGCCCCTGTTCTTCATGCTATACAGATTCCTTAAGAGTTGTTTTTTTTTAAAAGCAAACGTGTCTCAAAGCGTAGCTGGATTTGAGGGTTACTTTCAGAAATCACTGTATGCTCTAACAGTTTAAACAGCTGTGCTGCTTCCCACGCCTGCAAACCTTTTCATGTGCAGTTGCAGCTGTTTGTTCCCTTTCCAGCGAAGGGGCATTTTAGTCTCACTGACCTTCGTGCTGCTCAGACTGAGCCAATGCTTTTACACAAGAGGTATAACTCATAAATCATAAAAACAAGGGAAAGTGGGTTCACTGGCCGGAGCCTAGCTGGCCCCCATTCTGAGGGTTAGCCCGGCCAGGAAAGCCTGTGTGAAACCACCACGTGGGCAGCTGGCTCTCCACCTGACACTGGTCTCTGCTTTGCCCCAGGTATGCCCAACGAGGGGCAACAGCTGAATGCTCTGCCGCCGCCCACACCGAGGTAAAAGGTAAGGAGGCTCTCTAGAGCCGAGAGGCTTCACTCTGTGTAGTTCCCTGGAGTCCCAGGCAGGTTTTCAGCCTTTGCTTCCACACAGGATGCAGCCCGAGCCTCAGCCCTGCCCAGGCCCTGAGCCATGGCAGGGGCTTCTGGGACAGGCCCCAGCCAGGCCAGCAGCCCTCAGGAAGGCCAGAGCCCACCGCTGTCCAGCTGCTATCCAGCACCGAGCCAGGACCCTTCCAGCAGGGAGAAGGCTGGGACACAGCCTCCACAGATGAACACCTGGTCTAACATAGTAATTGTGCTTTTACTGGGGCTGCATGTGCCTGCGGAGTGCGGTGTCCCCAAGGGAGCTGCAGCCTCCTCTAACTTCATACCTAGTGCTTTTATACTCTGTATTTCAATTAAAAAATGAAACTTGAGCTTTTTTTTTTTTACTGGAAGCTCTAGTTTTCTAGTCCTGTCTTTTTACTGTACAGGATTTTGTATGTTGAAGTTGTATTAAAGGCCTGCTCACTGAACTTTTGGCTGCTCTATCATTTACAGGCCTCATCACACCTCACACTGGTGGGAGTTCATTTCCCCCAAACCCAGGAGGAAACAGGTCCTGGCTGGAGGCAAGTTATTTATACACAGAGAACAAATTAGGAAGTTTATTTTATATAAATTATGTCTCTTAGCAGACAGCATTCAATTTATTGCACTATAGCACATCTGCGATACAGAGCTACAAGACATCGTCAGAGAGGTTTGTATTATTCAGTGTAGCACTTCTGACTGGGATCAAGAGGCACTCTGAGGGGGAGAAAGGGTGCAGGAAAGCAGCAAGCAGCCACCATTCTCTTCCAGTATTAATGTGGTTTGGTTTTTTTTTCCTTTTTACTAGCAAATAATGCCAAGACCAGCAGGCAGGAGCCAGGCAGGGCACGCTGCCTTCCTCCTCCGGACCCAGCTGCCACAGCTCTCCAGCTCCTGCCCAAATACGTGGAGTCTGGGGACCCTGCTGCAGAGTCCGGGTGAGGAGAGAGATGGGGGACTTTAAGGCAATTTAGCATGTCCCCTCCAGCCCAGCATAGGCTGTCACCTTTTTTTGGTTTATCAGCTTCGGTGGAGCGGCGATGAGCGGCGACATTAACGGCCAGATCTAGCGCTGCCCCTAAGCCCAAGTGACTCCTGCCTCCTCCCTAAGCTGGTCTAAAAATCAAAAGCAGCTCAAAAAAAAGCCTTCAAACCCACCTGGCTCTGACAGCCAGGCTCTTGGCCGCCCTCAGCTCCCCCACCCCAAATACCAGACCCCGCCCGGGAGCGAAACCTGTTGAGCCCGAATATGCCCAAACAGACAGCTCTTTGTGATTCTTTTTTTTTCCCTCCTATTTTTTGGTTTGGAAGCAGCACTGGTGATCACACAGGGATGGGCCCAAGGACTTCCCAGCCCTTGGCACTGCTCCTGACACCTTGTTCGAAGGCAGCATCACATTTAACCCCTGAAGACCCTCACTGCCCTTCATTTCTGACACCATCCCACTTCCCACACCGTGGTCCTGTTCAGTCCTGCATCCCCACGCTCCACTTGCATCCCCCCTCTCTGCACTTTTCTCCGTCATTTCTCCCTTTCCACCTCATTTTTCCCCTCAGTGCTTCAGCGCTCTCCTCCATTCCCAACACAGACAGGTCTGATCCATCCTCACGCCATAAAATCACAGACCACATGCCAGGGGGGTCAGATGAGCCCAATAGCCACAGAGCTGCCAGGCTGGGGTTCAGTGCCCATCCAGGCGTGTTTTATGATCCGTGGTGGGAATGCTGGGCTGGCAGGGTGCACACAGCATCAGCAAAGCCCCCGAGCAGCACTTAGGACTCTTCAACTCTTGCTCAGCACTCTCCTGCCTCAGTTTCCTGCTGTTTCGGGGCTCAGGGAAGCTCTGCACCATTGGCAATGCGGGCAGGGGGTGCAGCAGGGACCCCAAACCCCAAACTGCATCCCAGCTCATTTATCTACATTTTAAAAGAAATTTAAAAGCCACCCGATGTTGCAAGCAGCTCAAACCCTGACGGAGGATCCACCCCGGGGCTCCGACTTGTGCAACACCGCGGGGTGAGTTCCAACCTCCCGCCACTGGCATCAGGCTCTGGTTCAAAAATTAAGGCTCAGCTTACTCAGCCTTAAAAAACACCCAGGGGAAGAATTTTCCTTTGTTCTCCACTCTCCAGAACAACAAAACACCATTGGTTCACCCTGCAAAGACCTGCCATGAAAAGATCAATGGGGAAAGGTCTGGCTGGTCCTCTTCCTGCAGTCTCAGGGCAGGAATCCTCATCTCTCCCTGGAACAAGCCTGTCCCGTGGGACGAGAGGGCTCCAGGCGCACACAGTGGGTCGGGATGGGGCTTGTCCTGCACGAACATGCCCAGATCCTGCTCCCAGCAGCTCTGTCCGCACCAGCATTGGGTGGGGGATCGGCAGGGACCCCTCCTACCCCTCTGGGATCACTAGGATACCGGAGCACATCCATCAACCAGCCAGAGGATGCTCAGGGATGGGGACAAAAAGGCTCAGACCACTTAATAAACCCTCCTGAGCCCGTGGTTCCGCACGAGAGCCGTCCTGAGCTGCACACGGGGCACATCCTCCCCTCCCAGAGCCTCCGGGAGGATTTTCCCTTCCTTATCCCGGCTCCCGGGCATTCCTATGGCCCAGACCCATCGCAGCGAGCCCACCCTGTGCCATGGGGAGATGCCAGAGCCTCTCTTCCCCGGGCTCTCGGGGTGGGATCTCCCTCCACGGGAGTGGCCTCGGGCAGGAGCGATGCCAAAGGCCGTTTTTCCCGGCAAGACGAGGGGGTTTGTTTTGCCGGGAATGGGGAGACGGCAGATGGAAGGGCTCGGGGGGAGCGGGGGCTTTCCTCTCGCCGCTGCCCACACTCACACTCCAGGCACTGATTAATTGCGTTAAATAGAAAAATAATCATAACAATTATTTTTAAAAGCCACAAAACGTAGAAATAAAACCACTTTCTGCCTCTCCGATGTGCCGCGCTCGCCGGGGCAGCGATGCCAAAGGCGGGGGATGCAGGGGCGGGGGTCCGAGCTGGGGTTAACAGGGTGTGTACCCCCACATCCCCTCTTTGCCCCCCATGCCAGCCCTGCCCGGGAGCTGCCAGGCGAGCAATGCTCCTGCCCTGCCCCGCGCCCTCCCAGCGCGGGGACCCCCTCCAGCCCCCCAAAAACACTGGGGCTTCGCTTCCCACCCCTCTTTTTCCGCTCAGCACCTCCCGAGTCGCAAACCCGCTCTGGACACGCGGACCCGGGGGGACATAAGGGGACACGGAGGGACACAAGGGGACACGGGAGGATGCGGGGGGGCACAAGGGGACGCGGGGGGACCCCCGTGTGCAGACTCACCATGGGGCGGCGGGGGGGGTCGTGCGGCGGAGGCTGGGGGTGGTGCGGGATGCGGGGCCGGCCCGGGGGGCGGGCGGGGGGCGGACACGCTTGCGCACAGCGCGGATGGGCGGCGGAGGGAGCGACGAGGAGGAGGAAGGAGGGAGGGGAAGAGCATCCCGGGAGGAGAAGGCACTCGGTCCCTCATCCGCGGCACGGGAGAGGTGGGGGAGGACGAGGACCCTCGCCCCGCGCCCTGCGGACCCCCAAAAGTCGTGGCGCTGGGGGCAGACCTTCCCAAGGCAACCCCGCACCGCATAAATCTCCCCAAAACCCGCCCAAATCCGCTCATAGCAAATTTTGGGGGTGGGCAAAGCTCATCCCACTTGAGATTTACACTGAGCCCAGGAGTTCGCTCCGCTCCCCCACTGAACCCCCATGAGATGATCTGGAAGCCCCATGAGATTCTGCTCAAACCGTCATGAGATGGCACACCAAGGCTCTGGGGATGGCTTTGCTTCAAATCATCAACTAATATTTTTTTTTTCCTGAAAATAAATTAATCCTCACCACAGCAATGCCCCATGTCAGGCCACCTTGCTCTCCCACAGGATTCCATTTCCATCCCACCCCACAATCCACAAAATTAGCAGTCAACCTTTTGAATCTTTTTTTATTCCCCTCAAAACTTTTTTTATTTCTACAGTCTCAAACTCAATCCCTCCTGCCCAGGGTGAGTTTTGCCAATCCCTGAGATAAAATGTCCAACGCCAATATTAATCAACAAAATACCTGTGGAGCTGACACATCTGATTTTGCCAAGGGAACTACATCAATATTTGAAGAGAATCAACCCACCTGCACCTCCCCAGATGCTCCCAGGTTTCCTGCTGACCCATAGCACCAATTTCATCACTGACGCTTCACAGGAAGAGGGAAGTGGCAGGCGTAGGGATTTGCATCATGGTCAGGGAGCAAGTTCTGGGGCAGGGGGCACTTACTGCTGCCCTGCTCCAAGGAACCACAGCCCTGATCCCGTGGCCCCAGCGTGCTGATTTTTGGAGGTGCTGAGCGTGGAACATTCCCCAAAATCACTCCTGTCTGTACAGGAGTCAGGTGAGGCTTCACCACACCACCTGGGGAGAGTAACGGGGCTCACTTGGGGCTCCCAACCCCATCACGCTCACAGGGCAGAGCAGGCCTGTGCCCAGTTCAGTTACCCCAGCACCACACTGCCCCAAGACCAAAGCAACAGCCTGGAACGTCCCTATCCTCATCTCCTGCTCGGATGCACGTCTTCAGGAAACGGGAGCCGAGACAGCTGCATAGTTCCCACGCCATGGCCAGACCCTCTGGCCATAAAACCTTAGGAGTTATTACAAATTTTCCTATAATGGGTGTACTGTTTACAGTCCCAGGGTCAGCATACTGCATGCAATCCAGTGCCACTTGACCTACCAAGCACGAACAACCTATTGTTGCTGTTTTTGTAACCTATTGTTGCTTTTAACTTCAACCCAAAAGTACGAAATTACGCGAACAAGAAAGAGGGCTGCAGTAAGGTCCCCAGCCGCCCCCTTGCCCCCAGGTTAGCCTGATTTGAGCAGCGCCAGGCTGGAAAAAGCGAGCCAGAGCTAGGCTACGACGCTGTGACCGGAGGGGCGATCAGAGGGCTCACGGCACGTGGTGCCGGGAGGCGTGGCCTGCCCGGAGCGCGCCGCGGGGGCGGGGCCGAGCCCTCAGCGGGGAAAATGGCGGCGGGCGGGCCCCCCCACTCCCTCGTACCTCCGCGTGCAGGAACACGATTTTGTCCCGCGCCGACTCCCGCAGGACGCGCCGCACCCGCAGGTCCGACAGCGGGAAGGCGGCAGCGACCCCGCCCTCAGCGGCGGGCCCGCCATTTTTCTCCTCCTCCTCCCGCTTCCTCTTCGGCTGCGGGCCCTCCGCCATGGCTCGCGCGCGCGCGCCCCTGCACTGCGCGTGCGCGGCGCCTCGCGGACCGTCTTAGAGCCACGCCCCCCGGCGGCTCGGAGGTCGCGTGTCCCCGCGGCTCCTTCTCCCACACACCCCCGGAATAGTGACTGAGACAAAAATAAGGAAAACCACCACCATTTAAAACTTCTGCATTCTCTTTTCATAGTCGCAACGATCCCGTTTAAAGTCGCTGCCTGCCTCATCTTGTCCTGCCCACAGCCCAGCAGGCACCTTGTCAGCTTAGTGGGGGTCCCAGAGCCCACCAGGACCAGGAACTCCAGCACGGGAAGGAGTTCTGGTGACCCTGAGAGCCACTCGATGTCAGAGCTTAGTGTTTGTGTGATGGATGTCCCTGTCCCTGCCGAGGAGGTTTTGGCCACCGGGATGGAGGTCACACCACTGGGATGTGGTGCGTTCCGGTCCGCTGTCCCTCCATGTCCATGGAAGTGGGGAACTCGCCATCCTTGGCTCCCACATCTGGCCAGAGCAGCTCAGGTTGGACCCCAAGGTTCACTGGGACATGGCTACACCCAGATCCAAAGATGACAGCTCCATGATGCCCATGGGGATGCATCCGCCTGCTCGCAGCACTACTCCATCCTCTTTGTGGAGCTCCGGCACAGTTCCTGGAGGTCTGCAGAGACAGCAGATGAGCTCCATTAGCAACCAATTAATCTAAAAATCAACGGTTTAAATAAATTTATGGAATCTGGTCTCTTCCCATGGTCCTTATCCCAATAGAGAGACATTTCATCAGCATCCCACAGGATACTCACAGCGCATGACAGTGTCCCTGATCTGCCTGAAGCTTTTCTCCTTCAGCGCCATGTAGATGTAGTAGATGTTTCGCAGCTCCCTGGGATAATCCTTGCGATCCACGTCCTTCAGCACTGGGATAGTGCGTCCGTTAGCCATCGGAGCCTCAGCCAGGGCCTGGTGCATCTGGTATTTGCACCAGGGGTCCTGCAGGAAGCTGGGGGTGATGAGCATGACCCAGCAGTGGCTGTTCTGCACAGCGTCGCACAGCTCTGTCACCACTGCACCTCCCGCCACCGCATCCCGCAGCTGGAGGAAGCATCGGAAGCTCTCAGGTTGGCCCTCCAGGTAGGACACCAGCTCCTCCACCAGCTCCATGTCCCCCTCACTGTGGCAGATGCAGACGTCGTAGCTCTTGTCCCACCAGGGGCTGTCCACGGCACTGATGTCTGGTGCTGACACAGGTGACAGGGAGATGGAGCTGGTGGCCAAGCTCGTGCCAGGAGAAGAGCTGGAGCTCTTCGCAGAGGATGAGGAGGAAGGTGAGGATGAAGCAGAGTGGCTGGACTTGATGCTGCTTTCCACTGAGCTAGGCTTGGGCTTGTGCAGGAGCCGCCTAAACCAACCTGCAGAGTGAGGTCACAGTGAGGTTCCGGGGGCGCAGCGTCCCCTGGGCTTCCCAAGCACAGCTTCATTTGATCAGCAGGATGCCTGCAGATGGAAAGGGGTGGGTGCGATCTCACCTTGACCCCCCAAACCATCCTGGTCCCTAAAATCTGAGCTGCCGCAAACACCTGAATGCTGTGGCACCACGAGGAGCAGCTGATGGGCACCCTTGTGTTCCGTCAGGGAGGGGATGCTGTGAGGGAGGGGATAGGGCCAGAGGGTTTATTCCCAGACTCACCAGCCATAGCGGGCAGCACACTGCTCAGCTGCCAATTGCCAGCAGGACACCTCTCCTGAGAGCAGAAAAGAAGACTAAAAAAAAACTGTGAGCAAGCACCACTCCACAGCAGGTCTCAGCCCCAGGAGCTCAGGTCTGTTCCAGGGACCTGCAGCTCTGGGGTGCTCTCTTACAGCCCCAAAATCACCCACAGGAGGGTTTTTCCCAAAATTTGCTGGGAAGGAACATTTACCTGTTACTGGCTCTCTCCACTGGAGATACACACCTGCAGCGAGCAAGGCTGAGAGATAATGGGGAGGAGAGACCCTCATTCCCATCAGTGGGGAAAGGATCCTGTGGAAGGGAGAAGTGGGAATCAGCTGCGATCACCAGGGATGGATGCTGGTAAACCAAAGGCAGTGTGGGTGATGCCCAGAGCTGTGCATCCTTGTTGCTGCCTGCCCTGGTATTCCTGCAAGCTCACACCATCCCATGCCTGGGCATTGTGCTCCCAGCATGGTTTAGGGACTGCAGACACTCCTTGTGGACACCCAAGAGCAGCAATACGGGAAACAGCTACTGTTTTCCACTGCTGGCATCACCCCTTCCGAAATGAAACACCCCAAGTTACGCTGAAGCCTTTCCTCTACTCCAAAAAATGCCACCGGACTGCAGGAAATGCCCGCAAAACCCCGGCACGCCCACGGAAACCACAGTGCCCAAGTGTCAGCATTTAGTGACAGCAAAAAGCTCAAGCGTGACTGGAACAATGAGCACGGACAGTGAACGGTATGGGGGAAGTCTGGGGGATGCTTACCTGGAATGCAGGAGTCCAGCAATGGAACAGGGAAGGGGATGCATCAGCCCCTGGGTTTGGGAAAGAAAGATCTTCTGGGATTACCCAGGTGGGAAAAGACAGGTAGAATGCAGCATGTTCACTCTGGAGTCTAATGGGATCTGCAGTGAATGGCAAGGCTGATCCATCCTTACAGCTTCCACATCTGCAAGCAGTTCCCAGTGAAGCTGTCCTGGGGTGGAAATGAGATGGGGTACCCACTTGCTTCCCCAGGGCCAGAGTGGAGGAGCTCCCCGAAAACCCAGGTGCCCCCAGCTGCCAGCAGCTCCAGCCTCTGCCAGGGCATATGAAAGCACAGGCAGGGAAATGGGCCAGGACTGCAGGGACGGGAAGCCAAGCCCTCCCAAGGGCCTCCCTCCCACATCCGCCACATGCCATCACTGCCTGGGTGTCACAGTGCCCAGCCCTCACCAGCACCCAGATCTGTTTCCCTCCCCAGTTTCCTAGCTAAATACAGACAGGTCCATGTCTGCCACTCACACTTACTTTATCAGTTAAATTTACCAGACAAGTCATTTTTTCACCCCAAAAATGTTTCTCCTTTCCCAGGTCACGTTCCCCTGGTGCTGCTGGTGGTGGCTGATGACTGACACTGCCTTCATCTCCTCATCATCCTCGACTGCTCCAATGTCTGGCAGTTGCTCCTCAAGGCCCTGTGAGAGACAGGCTCCAGGTGAGTCCTGGTTCCATCCCCTAGGAATTTGGGGAGATCTCCAGAGCCCACATGGCCACCCAGCCCCTGCCACCACCCTGCCTGCCTTTCTCTTCACCAAGCACAGGACACCAGCTGGCCCCTTGCTGGCTAAATTCCAAAGGAAAAAGCCAAAGGCCGAGTGGTACTGAGCCGCACACAGACCCACAGGCTACCACAGCCCATTGTGACCCACTTTGCATTAGTCCCTGCCCTAGCACTGCTGCCACCACCCCAAAAATCAACTGCCCGCCCAAGGACAGGACCCGTAGGAGGGCGAGTCCCCTGCCTGTGTGAGTCACCCCACCTGGAAACCCCAGAGGGGGAACCTGAGCAAGGGTGAACCCACAAACTCGGGTCCCCAAGAGGCAGCAGCCCCTGGATCGACCTCCACCCTGCCTCAGCAATAATATAACCATTATTAAAGGAGTAATTAAGCAGGTACAGCTTAATTCACAGCGTGCCTTGCCCCACCAGCAGCTGCACCACGCTGGGATCCCTGCAGCGGGAGTCCTGCTCATCACCAGGAGCCTGTGGTTTACAGGATTGCCTGTGAAATTAAGAAACGGTGAGGACAGGGTGCTGCAAGGCAGGGTCAAACAAAGGTGTTCGGGAAAGAAAATAAGGCTAATTTTGTCCCTAAATACACGCACCATTAATATGTTTCATTTACAGTGCCACTACAAAACGATACACAGCTACCCAGAAAACACAGAATAAGTTTTCTCCTGGAAAGCTCTAAGTACACCCAAATTCCGCCACACAGATGCTTGAAGACATCATAGGGGCCGTCCAGGCACCGCTTGTACCTCACAGGGCTGGAGACGCAGTCGCACAGACACGAACCCAGGCAGCGGCAGCTAGCGGAAGAGCAGCCCCTGAGGGGTAGGGGAGCACGGGGACACGGCCAGGCCCAGAGAAGCGCAGGCAGCCGAACGCACCCAGCACTGCCACCCAGCCTGGCACTGCACTGCGCTGCCCATGCGCCCGAGCCCTTTAGAGCTCGCGTGGCCTCGCGACACCATCGCTGAGGTCCCACGTCTGGCCCCGCCTCTTCCGCTCCGAGCCCCAGCAGGGCGGGGCCGAGGGGGCGGGGCTGCCGTCACGCGGGGCGGGGCGTAGCCGGGCGCGAGGCGGCTGCGCGCGGCGCGGCGGCGTCTCCTCAACGGGGCCGCGCGCGCGGCGCCAGGTGCGTGCGCGGGGGAGGCGGGCGGGCAGGGCGCGGTTGCCATGGAGACAGCGGGGGGGAAGCCGTTGCCATGGCGACAGCGGCCGCCATAACGTAAGGGGGTCCCCTGGCCGTGAGGGGACGGAGCGTTCTGCGGGGAGCGGAGGAGACCGGCGGGGCCGGGGCTGAGGCGGGGGGGCCGGGAAACCTCTGACAGCGGCGGGCGGCCTGGCTGTGACTCCCCCCGCCGCGCTGTCGCCCTCTATAAAAGCTCGTTTTTATGGATGTGTCCCCCTGGGAAGGAGCCTCGGTGTCCTCTCCGCCTGCTGAATCCCCGTGTTGTTGCTTTTCCCGCAGGTTTAGCGAGGAGGGGGCACAACGGAGAGGACAGGTAAGGGCTCGGGCAACCCTGAAGGTGTGACCCCCATCCCTGGTTCTCTGTCCAGGGTCAATCCTGGAACGCCAGCGTGCTTCCGTGGGAGCCTGTGGGACACAGAGCTCAGCCAGGCTTTGCTGTGTCACTCCCTCTCCTTGCTCGTGGAGCCACTGGGAAGCACGTGGAGAATCACAGCGTTGAATAAAAACCTCTGGTGTGTTTTAACTCACATCAAAGGAGGTTGAATCTTGTGGTTTTGTGCTGTGGACAGAGGCAGGGCTTGTCCTCAGTCCCATTGTCCGTGTAGCCTGTGCGTTTCTAGGATGGCTTTGATCCAGCTCCAATTGCTGCTCCCACGTGGAGGGACAGGCTTGGGAATTGGCCAGGGACAACTCAGCTTGTAGCTGAACCATAGTGGCTTTTAAACTGTCTTGTCCCAACATCTTAAAGCCGCTGGATTGAAAAAGAAGCTAGGAATTACACCCATGCTGGTGGCAGTTCTCAGCACTCAAAGAAGCTAAAAATAATGGATGAGTAGTAGGTTTGTACTTGTTTCTTTGTGGAATTTGTGGGGGCTGTTCTGGAGGAGCCCATCTCCCAGCATGGAGCTGGATGACTTGGCTTTGATTTTAAACATCCAGGTGTAGCTTTGGTTGTGTGTTGGGTGCTGAGCATGGAGATGGTGTCAGCAGCGACTTCTCCATGAGATGGTGGAGAATATGTTCCATTAATTTCCCATTTTGGTTCTGCAGGTTGGGCTCTGGTGTTGACTGTGTGGTCTGGTCATGTTTTGCAGAGCTACTGCAAGGTTTCTGTAAATACACATGCTGTGTGAACCTCGGCCTTCGTTTGACACACTTGGTGTTCAGGTGTTTGCTTTTACCTGGGATACACCTTCATATTTCCAACATTTCTGCAGCTGGTGTGTCTCTGTCACACGGGGACTTGCTGTGGTTGGGTTTATCCAGTGTTGGTGACTTAGGCACCGTTTAAAGCTGAAGTGTGAAAAGCTTTAGGATAAATTAAGGGATTTCTGTGGTGTGGAGGGAGGAGAATGCAGCAAACCCACACAGGGACTCTCTTAGTATCGTTTATAAAGGTAATGGGGACAAGGCTGGAACAAGGGAACAGGGCAGCCGAGCCAGGAATCCATGGAGTGTTGTGTTTACAGTCTTCAACTCCCTGTAGTCTAAATAGCTGGAAGCTTCCCAATGTCTGGAGAAGGCTGGAGAGACACTTCTTACCTTGTAAGTGCCTATGGCTCCCTCTCCCCCATGGCACCTGTGTTCCCAGGGGGAGCCTGCAGTACCTGGTGTGTTTCTTCCCCATGGCAATGTCATGCTCTGAGGTAATTCCATTTCATTTTGGCTACCTCAGCTGTGCCAGCGCAATCCATCCCCCTGGGGAACAGAGCTTCTCCCCAGGACTAAAAACTGGAGGTTTCTATTTCTTGGCTGAATCCCCATGAATTCTTTTTAAGACCAATAAAAACTTTTTTTTTTAAACTAGGCTGTATTTATAATGGGGTTTTTGTTCCTTTATGCCTCTCTGCACTACATAATAGGCATGAAGGTTGAAGGTCATTGTATCAGACAACCTCACTAGGTGATTATAATTCTAAAAGGTGTTTTTTCCTAAGTTTAAAATTACTTTTGAAATGTCCTTAGTGCTTTAGAGGCACTTAAAATTGATTTGATGGCTCCATTCCTGCTGTTAATAGCATGGGAATGCACAGGGTGAGTGAGATGGGAGCGATGCTGAGGCAGGTGGAAGCAAACAGGGGAAGGCCTAGGTGGGAGTTTGCAAACAGCCTCAGTATTTGAGGCTCAGCTCCCGAATATAATATAAACTTAAATTATAGCCAGTTTAGAAAGTGAGGATTTACCTTTGGCTATAGCTGTGCTGCTGTGGAGGGGCCAAGGGCAGACCCGGCACCAGCAGGAGCTCAGACTTCCCTCTGAAACATTCCAGTTATCCATTGTTAGTCCCTGGCTGGTCTGAAGTGTCTTTGCACCATTAAATAAAATCTGACTGACTTTGTGGAAGCAGCCTGTCCTTCCAGAAAAATCAGCTTATCCAAAAGGAGAGATATTTTTCCTTTCTCCTGGAAAGGAAAAATAAGGGCTTTTCTCCCCTTTATCCTGACTGTGCTTGGCTGCATTCACTCAGCAGGGCTTTGATGGTACCGCCCGTCTGATCCTGTGTCCAGCACATCCTCCTATCTTCCTGAGAGTCATCACTTTGATGTTTTTTTTTGAGGTTTAACCCCCCCAAAATAGTTCACCATGAGGCCTGAGCGGTTGCAGGCCTTCAGGAGTGATGAAGCTGCAGAGGTTCATTGTCAGAACAGTGCTGAAGTGCTCCTGTGCTCAGTGTGGGGTGGAAAAACACAGGGTACAATGTTCATGAGGGTGTGTGATGGAGGAGCCCTGCCTGGCATGCACAGAGGGAGAAAACCGGAAGTGCTAAAGGCTATTGACACTTGTATCCAAAATCTGGTCCCTACAGTAAGGCCCAGTAAGATAAAAAAGTGATTATTTGAAGTGATGAGCAGCATGTATTAAGTGATCTTTCAGGAGGCAGGTGGTGAAAACCAGCTCTCTGAGGTGTTTTACTGTTGTTACAATGATTTATTACTGAGCAGCCTGGTGTGGTGGAAAGTGCCCCTGCCCATGGCAGGGGGGTGGACCGACACGGACTTTAAGGTCCTGTCCAGCCCAAACCATTCCATGATTCCATTGTATAAGGTTTTCTGAAGGGGTCAGAAGGAAAAGGCTGCATACACGGTGTATCTGAGCATCTGCCAGTGTTGCTTTGCCCTGTTCTCATCATCCAGTATTGAAAGTTGCTGGTTTCCTAGAATATTGGCTGTTTTCTCATGTGATCCATACACACACTTGCAGCACAGCTGAGGTGTCCTACCTAGAAAGACCTGCCCCGTGTCACTTGCTTTGCTGCCAGGGAGCAATTGCAGCATCTCATCTTTAGGACAAGCCCACAGATCTCCCTGAGATGGCAAAACCTGCAAAAACTCTGATTTTGGGTCAGCAGCTCTTCCCCAGCATTTCCTCTGGCCAAAAGCCCCGTGTCTAACAGAGTTTTTGCTGGACTCTTCATCACAACTGGCAAGAGAAAAGCAGAGGAGGGTGAACAGTTCTGTTCGTTTTCATTCCCTTTTCATAGACTTATTTGGGAGAAGCGGAGTGGGAGAGGACTGCGTGCTGGCAGGCCTTTTGTGTTTTATGTCACAGGCTGCTGAAAGAGTTCTCAGACTGCACTTCCTTTCCGTGGGCTTTAAGGTCATTTCCCAGTGCTTGCAGATGCATGGCGGGCTGGGAAACCCTTCTCTCATCACCAGGGAATGAAACGCTCTCCGTGGCTTTTTGGAGCCAACAAATATAGTTTTGTCTTCTCTTCCCTCCCACTGTTTCCCAAGCAGCAAGTTTGCCGACAGGCCTCGTCAGGAAGGAGGGAGTGCTCCTCCAGGATCCAGACTGTCTGGGAAAATGAACAGCTGCTGGCAAACTGTGTTTTGCTGGGGCAATCACAGCTGTACAAAACAGCCCAGGATTGTATGGTAAAGGACGTTAAGGAAATGGATGAGACTGAGGGGCAAAGTTCAGAGACAAAAACATGCAATTCTCAGCCCAGAGATGATAACAAACCTGGGATTTATCCACCTGTGCAAAGGTGGTTCTGCAAAACCCTGTTGTCCAGGTGGTGTTGTCCATGTGCACTGACTTTGCTTGTGGTCATTTGTCTACCATAGAAACTGGATGGCTTCTACAGTGAGCCCTGTTGCATTCGACACGCAGCGCGGTGGCCTGAGTCAAGAACAGCATGGCAACCAGTCTCCCCTGGCCGCTCGGGCCATAGCTCACAGACACCAATGTGGTGGACGGCAAATGGCGTTTATTGGTGATTAGCACCGTGTAATATACCTTTGGTTTACAATGTCACGTCCGCCTGCTTACATCATAAAACTAATTGCTATTGGCTACCTGGGGAGGGGGTCTTATCTTTCCGTACAGCGCGGTTTCTTCCGATCGCCAGGCCCTACCTGCCCACATTTCCCCCCTCCCTATGCTAATCTAAGAGAGCTAACAAACGTATAAAAGGCATTAACAAGGTAAAGTGTAAGGCACCTTGAACTAATAAACGTATAAAAGGTATTGACGAGGTAAAGTATAAGGCACTTTAAACTAGTGGTGACTAGGGGGCGTAAGGGGACAGGATATAAATTGGGGTAACTAGGGAGAACTAGGGATAATACTGCATAAGGAATTAGGGATAACTGGGGATAACACTACAGAAGTACATTCTTAACACAGTTGTTTGTTTTCTACTAACAGAATGTTGACCTTGCTTAGTCGGTTCTGGACAAATGACACGAGCTTGCTCAGTATGCAGGGCCCGAAGGCCAATGCCAGTATGATCATTGCGATCAGACCCAGCAAAGTAGATATCAGGGTGGTTAGCCATGGCGAATGGTTGAACCAGGATTTGAACCAACTCTGCTGTGCTTCTCGCTCTCTTCTTCTCTTCTTTCTTTTTTCTTTTTCTTTTTCTGCTTTGCTCTTTTCAGCAGCAGCTTGCAGGGAAGGAGAAGATGCTAAAGGCTGAGCAGCATCAGATGATATCTGAGTAGGAGGTACTGTAGCTGCTGGTAAAGGATTAGAGATCATTGGGTTAAAGATATTTAGGTTATTATTCAGTGTTGTGACAGTAGCAGTGTTTTTAATCCGTGAGAGGGATTGGACTCTCTAACGGCCTCTCCTTATTCTGGGTTTTAATTCTGTTTGCTCTCATCTCTTTCCACTCTGAGTCTGAATCAGTGGAAAGCCACTCGCTCTAGCTTGTGTCTGACTCAGAGCTGGAAGTTGACTGACTGGCTATTTCCGGGTTTCAGAACTTTTTGGTCGGGCTCCGGCCTCGCCCACCTCCCTTGCGGGCGGGCCGTTCCCTCCCTCTTGCCTCGCCCTGCCTTCTGCTCGGCAGGGGGTTGAGCTTATAGGGGGAGTGTTTAAATTAGGCGCTCTGGCTACCTCTCTGCCCCTCGCTCGCGCTCCCCTCCCCCTTTTGGTTGCTCTCGCAGTTTCTCTCCTTATCACATTCCTTATCACTTTCCTCTCCCACTCGTTTACTTGCGCATGTTGGATTCGGCACTATCTCTCTGTTCCCGCCGGGCACATCTCCGTCCCGGTCCCGCCCACCTTCTTTGTTCCCGGCACCATGCTGGGGTGCATAGGGAGGTGGCCTGGGCCAGCTCTCTTCGGGCCCCCCTCCCTCCGCGGCGATCTTAGCTTCTCGGGCTAATTCGTTCGAAAAAGCCTCTGCCTGCCTTGGCTCCCCCGCAAAGGAGCCTGGATTCGGGGATTGCGGGGGTGCAGCACCCCCCCCCGCGAGTCCCCAGGCTTAGCCGAATCGCCATCGTCTGGGGGGTGCAGAGTCTGGGTAGCCGCCCCAACCCCCAGCTTTGGGACGGCCATCAAACAGTTTTTTGCTGCCTTCCAGGTCTCCTGCTCTTGGATAGCTTTTTGCAGGGCCTGCACAACTCTACCCCACGATTTAAGATGTTTTCCGCTACCTGAGGACATCGTCTCCTCAGCAAAAGCCTTAGTACATTATCCCACACCTCAGGGTGGAGTATATCTGCTGGTTGGTCTATGACCCCGATCTGCATAAGTCTCGCAACAGCGAGCGTAAAATCTTTGGGTTTGCAATCTACCCGCCACTGTCTCTGAATTTCATATACGACCTTCACAAGAGCCTCCATCCTCCTTGTGGGTCCCGGAGCGTCCTCCGTCACCGGAGACAGTCCAGCTGCTCTGGCCGCTGTTCACCTGGTCTCAGGCGATCTCCCGAGGTCCCCAGTTGTCCCGAGGTTTCGGCACCACTTTGTTGCAGTCGACACGCAGCGCGGTGGCCTGAGTCAAGAACAGTACGGCAACCACTCTCCCCTGGCCGCTCAGGCCATAGCTCGCAGACACCAATGTGGTGGACGGCAAATGGCGTTTATTGGTGATTAGCACCGTGTAATATACCTTTGGTTTACAACGTCACGTCCGCCTGCTTACATCATAAAACTAATTGCTATTGGCTACCTGGGGAGGGGGTCTTATCTTTCCGTACAGCGCGGTTTCTTCCGATCGCCAGGCCCTACCTGCCCACAGTTTCCTCTCCCCTTCTCACTAAATATCACGTGTTTGCTGATAAAGCCATTCCTTCCAAACGAGCTGCTTCCCTGGGCTGCTGCTCCAATCTTCTGGGAAGCTGCAGCAGTCCCTGCTGCAGAAAGCAGCTGGAAACCAGGCAAGGCAAGGCGAGGAGCAGCACATCTGCTTAATAAATGATAAAGGTCACATTTAAAAGCACTGTGCAGGTGTAAAGCCAGGAAAATAGGGAAGAGGGGAGGAGGAGTAAGGAGAATACAGCCCTGCAGCCCTTTCATGTGACTCTGTATCATCTGGGATCTTCGAAAAGATTGGCCTAGAGCATCCTACTGACATTGCAGCCATCACAGGGAAGGGAGCGCTGGTACAGCTGAGGGGGCTCCTCAGCAAACTGGGGCTGGGCTCCCTGCAGGGCAAAGCTAGGAGGAAGTCTTCCCTTGTTTTTCTCTCTGCTGGGATAAATGGAGCTGTTGTCTCCAGGCCCCTGTTCTGCACATAGTTTAAAGTAGGTCGTATTTCCGACCTGCATGGGATGCAACCTGCATTTTGTCTGGGGACATAGAGCCTGTGTGTGTCTCATTCTCTTGTGCTCACCACACCTTTCCCATGCCCTCCAGCCTTCCCGGTAACTTTTATTAATAGACTTCCCTTATTCCAGATTTTCAATCGATTAGCTTTGCTTCAGAAACACCCCAGGGCATCATTGACTTCCTCAGTAACCATCCTGGTAACAGATTCAATTCCCAAAAATGTTGTAATTACATGCCTTGTATTGGGAGCTGTGCTACTGATCTGTGCAGCTGCCTGCTGTCTTTTAGGGATACCAAGCTGCTCCGCTCATCCTCCGTTTATCAGAGAGCCCCAATGGATATGCTGATTCAAAATTTAGGCATGGGGTAGCTCCCTCTCCCTCAATCTGGGTGTCCCACTGCGGAGGGTGGATTTCCCCCCTCCGCAGCAAGAAGCGGTTCCGCCCCTATGTTGCTCCCGCCTCCCAGCCTGGCTCCACCTGCCGTGGGAGGACCTCGGGGGAGAAGTCTCTGGGCCCGCCCCTGAACTGAGGGACAAGGCGTGCCCAGGGCCCAGGAACCGCCCAGCTCTCCAGATTATTCCTGACAGTTATTTGTATTATTGGTTTATTTGAACTGTACCCCGCCTTCCTTTGTTACCATTGGTTCTTGTATGCTGTAACCGCCCTTCCCCTCGTCCCTTATTGGTTGTCCTGTCCTATACTTAACCGGGTGCCTCCAGGCACTCGGCGGCCACTAGCCATTAGCCATGCGGCCATACCATCGCCGAGGCAGTGGCCCCCCTTCCCCTGCTCTCCCTTCCCGACCACCCAAGCCCTGCTACCCTCAATAAAGGAGAGCTCGGGAAGGAGTCATCCTCCCACCAGCCTATCGCCGCACCGTCTCCTTCTTTTATTTCGCCTACGACTCCCAGCTTCCTTTACCGCGCCCGGCATAGGGATCGAGCAGCCAGCGCACGGCTCTCGACCCTGCCGACGACAGCGAGCGAGAGGCTCGACAACATCCCACCACCCCTGACACCCTTCCACTCATGGTGGTACCAGCTGTGCTCCTTTCTCCTCTTGCAGGAAGCTGTTGCCAAGCCTCAAAACCAAGAAGCCTCGGGAGCTTGTTTTGGTGATTGGGACAGGAATTAGTGCCGCAGTTGCTCCCCAGGTCCCAGTGCTGAAGTCTTGGAAGGGGCTGATTCAGGCCCTCCTGGATGCTGCTATTGACTTTGATCTCCTGGAAGATGAAGAGAGCAAACGGTTCCAGAAGTGTCTTCATGAAGACAAGAACTTGGTTCATGTTGCCCACGACCTTATCCAGAAGCTGTCTCCGGTCAGTGCGCTTGTACCTGCCCTGAGCGTAGGATTTGGCTTCTGGAAATAACCGGATTTGGTTTTCCAGCAATGGTGCCCCCATCCCAACAATTCTTCTATGTACAAGGAACCAAAAGTGCAGTTGCTGTGCCAGGTTTCTGCTGTGGACACAGGTTTTGGGTATTTTGCCTGGACCAAGATGATTAGAGGGATGGAGCACCTTCCTGTGAGGAAAGGCTGAGAGAATTGGGATTGTTCAGCCTGGAGAAGAAGGCTTCAGGGGTGACCTAATTGTGGCTTTCCAATACCTGAAGGGAGCTGACAAGAAAGCTGGAGAGAGACTGTAGACAAGGGCCGGGGGTGACAGAACAAGGGGAGAGAGCAGGGTTAGATGGGGTACTGGGGAGGAAATCTTCCCTGTGAGGGTACTGAGGCCCTGGCACAAGAGCAACTGTGGCTGCCCCTGGATCCCTGGAAGTGTTCAAGGCCAGGTTGGACAGGGCTTGGAACAGCCTGGGATAGTGGAAGGTGTCCCTGCCCATGGCAGGGGGTGGGATGGGATGGGCCCTTCCCAACCCAAACCATTCTACGATTCTGTGTTCCTATGACTATGCTGAGGGAGAGCACCCACCTTGGTGCAGCCAGAGCTCTTGTGTTTGCCGTGCAGGGACCCAGAGCTTTGCAGGGTCTTGGTGAAACGTGGGTAGTTTCTCATGGAGTCATTTGGCATGAGGTGTTAAGGGGCCGGGCTCTGACCTCAATCTGTCTCCCCTTCTCAGCGCACAAGCAACGTTCGCTCAACCTTTTTCAAGGACTGTTTATACGAGGTGTTTGATGACCTGGAATCCAAAATGGAAGATTCTGGGAAGCAGCTGCTTCAGTCTGTGCTTCACTTGATGGAAAATGGGGCCCTTGTTTTAACCACAAACTTCGATAACCTGCTGGAGCTGTATGCAGCACACCAGGGGAAGCACCTCGAGTCTCTTGACCTGACTGATGAAAAGAAGGTAAAGGATGATTATTTCTTTTGTCAGGAACTGTGGTGCTGCAGGGTGTGCCCTCATGCTGCCTGAGGGCATTGTACTGATCGTAGTGGTTTAACTGGTGGCAGACAAGCTCCAGGCAGAGCCTCTGCCTGCTCAGGGCAGCAAGCAGAAGAATGAGGAGGAGAGCTCCTTTCTGGAACGCTGTGCTTGCTGGCTGCCATCCAGTGCTCAGGAGGAGGCCTTAAGCCTGGTATTCCTTTGATCTCTGTCCTTGAAACTTCTGGCTTGGCCTTGCTTCCACATAAGGCTCGGGTTGATGTTTCTAACCAATGTGGGAAACTCCATGTGAGATGCAAAGCTGAACTTTCTATTTTTATAACGTGCTGCAAAGTGCTTTCTGTGATGGGCATTTAGGGCTGCAGCCTTTGAGGCTCTCTTCTCGTGCCCCATGTCCTCTTCCTGCAGTGGCTGGAATGGCTCCTTCTGCTGCACTTCCAGAGCTGTAGCTATTCCCTTCATGCAAACATCTCTCCTCCTGCCCCAGTCAGGCTGTGAAACCCTGACCTCTTTGCACCTGCTGCACAAAGGGATCAAAGTGATTGCCTACGGAGACGAATACTCTGACTTGCCCGAGTACTTCGAGCGGCTGACCAGCGAGATTGTCATGCGAGGCCGCACAGGTATGGAGTCAGGGGCTGGGGGACACTTGGCTGTCACCATGGAGAGCAGGCAGGGTCAGTAGCCCCTGTTCTTCATGCTATACAGATTCCTTAAGAGTTTTTTTTTTTTAAAAGCAAACGTGTCTCAAAGCGTAGCTGGATTTGAGGGTTACTTTCAGAAATCACTGTATGCTCTAACAGTTTAAACAGCTGTGCTGCTTCCCACGCCTGCAAACCTTTTCATGTGCAGTTGCAGCTGTTTGTTCCCTTTCCAGCGAAGGGGCATTTTAGTCTCACTGACCTTCGTGCTGCTCAGACTGAGCCAATGCTTTTACACAAGAGGTATAACTCATAAATCATAAAAACAAGGGAAAGTGGGTTCACTGGCCGGAGCCTAGCTGGCCCCCATTCTGAGGGTTAGCCCGGCCAGGAAAGCCTGTGTGAAACCACCACGTGGGCAGCTGGCTCTCCACCTGACACTGGTCTCTGCTTTGCCCCAGGTATGCCCAACGAGGGGCAACAGCTGAATGCTCTGCCGCCGCCCACACCGAGGTAAAAGGTAAGGAGGCTCTCTAGAGCCGAGAGGCTTCACTCTGTGTAGTTCCCTGGAGTCCCAGGCAGGTTTTCAGCCTTTGCTTCCACACAGGATGCAGCCCGAGCCTCAGCCCTGCCCAGGCCCTGAGCCATGGCAGGGGCTTCTGGGACAGGCCCCAGCCAGGCCAGCAGCCCTCAGGAAGGCCAGAGCCCACCGCTGTCCAGCTGCTATCCAGCACCGAGCCAGGACCCTTCCAGCAGGGAGAAGGCTGGGACACAGCCTCCACAGATGAACACCTGGTCTAACATAGTAATTGTGCTTTTACTGGGGCTGCATGTGCCTGCGGAGTGCGGTGTCCCCAAGGGAGCTGCAGCCTCCTCTAACTTCATACCTAGTGCTTTTATACTCTGTATTTCAATTAAAAAATGAAACTTGAGCTTTTTTTTTTTTACTGGAAGCTCTAGTTTTCTAGTCCTGTCTTTTTACTGTACAGGATTTTGTATGTTGAAGTTGTATTAAAGGCCTGCTCACTGAACTTTTGGCTGCTCTATCATTTACAGGCCTCATCACACCTCACACTGGTGGGAGTTCATCTCCCCCAAACCCAGGAGGAAACAGGTCCTGGCTGGAGGCAAGTTATTTATACACAGAGAACAAATTAGGAAGTTTATTTTATATAAATTATGTCTCTTAGCAGACAGCATTCAATTTATTGCACTATAGCACATCTGCGATACAGAGCTACAAGACATCGTCAGAGAGGTTTGTATTATTCAGTGTAGCACTTCTGACCGGGATCAAGAGGCACTCTGAGGGGGAGAAAGGGTGCAGGAAAGCAGCAAGCAGCCACCATTCTCTTCCAGTATTAATGTGGTTTGGTTTTTTTTTCCTTTTTACTAGCAAATAATGCCAAGACCAGCAGGCAGGAGCCAGGCAGGGCACGCTGCCTTCCTCCTCCGGACCCAGCTGCCACAGCTCTCCAGCTCCTGCCCAAATACGTGGAGTCTGGGGACCCTGCTGCAGAGTCCGGGTGAGGAGAGAGATGGGGGACTTTAAGGCAATTTAGCATGTCCCCTCCAGCCCAGCATAGGCTGTCACCTTTTTTTGGTTTATCAGCTTCGGTGGAGCGGCGATGAGCGGCGACATTAACGGCCAGATCTAGCGCTGCCCCTAAGCCCAAGTGACTCCTGCCTCCTCCCTAAGCTGGTCTAAAAATCAAAAGCAGCTCAAAAAAAAGCCTTCAAACCCACCTGGCTCTGACAGCCAGGCTCTTGGCCGCCCTCAGCTCCCCCACCCCAAATACCAGACCCCGCCCGGGAGCGAAACCTGTTGAGCCCGAATATGCCCAAACAGACAGCTCTTTGTGATTCTTTTTTCTTCCCTCCTATTTTTTGGTTTGGAAGCAGCACTGGTGATCACACAGGGATGGGCCCAAGGACTTCCCAGCCCTTGGCACTGCTCCTGACACCTTGTTCGAAGGCAGCATCACATTTAACCCCTGAAGACCCTCACTGCCCTTCATTTCTGACACCATCCCACTTCCCACACCGTGGTCCTGTTCAGTCCTGCATCCCCACGCTCCACTTGCATCCCCCCTCTCTGCACTTTTCTCCGTCATTTCTCCCTTTCCACCTCATTTTTCCCCTCAGTGCTTCAGCGCTCTCCTCCATTCCCAACACAGACAGGTCTGATCCATCCTCACGCCATAAAATCACAGACCACATGCCAGGGGGGTCAGATGAGCCCAATAGCCACAGAGCTGCCAGGCTGGGGTTCAGTGCCCATCCAGGCGTGTTTTATGATCCGTGGTGGGAATGCTGGGCTGGCAGGGTGCACACAGCATCAGCAAAGCCCCCGAGCAGCACTTAGGACTCTTCAACTCTTGCTCAGCACTCTCCTGCCTCAGTTTCCTGCTGTTTCGGGGCTCAGGGAAGCTCTGCACCATTGGCAATGCGGGCAGGGGGTGCAGCAGGGACCCCAAACCCCAAACTGCATCCCAGCTCATTTATCTACATTTTAAAAGAAATTTAAAAGCCACCCGATGTTGCAAGCAGCTCAAACCCTGACGGAGGATCCACCCCGGGGCTCCGACTTGTGCAACACCGCGGGGTGAGTTCCAACCTCCCGCCACTGGCATCAGGCTCTGGTTCAAAAATTAAGGCTCAGCTTACTCAGCCTGGCCGGATATCGGGATGGCGAATCCGGCCGGGAAAACTTCGGCGGGCTGGGGGAGACATTTTGCAAGGGGAAGAGCCGGAGCAGGAATGGCATCTGGAAGCGATTGAAGGCAAGGAGCCTCTCCCTGGCGCAGCAGGGAATTCCAACGGCGTGAGCTCAGGTTAAAGCCTCCTTCACAAACCCGGGATTAAAGAGAAGAACCAAACTTCAGCACAGATATGTATTTTTAAACCTGCAAAAAACAAGGGAGACGGAGCCAGCTTCCTGCTTGGTCCTATCCGGACGTGGCTTTGTCATTTAGGGTCGTTCTGACTTGCAATGAAAAGAAACCAAAACTCCAAAAAGGAGCAGAAATTTCTCCATGCGTTTGTGGTTCTAAATTCAGGTGTGGTGTCAGGAGTCCTCTTTCATCACTGTACCATCCATCCCTCGGGATTGCTGCATCCCAGCTCCGAGCATCCCTTGCCAGCACAGGCTGCATCCCACGGTGGTCCTTGAGTGGCAGCAAGCCCAGGAGCATCCCAGAATCCTGGGGATGGCATGGAAGAGCCAGTGGAGGATGCCAGCCTAGCTTAGACCGAGCCATCCTCTGCAAGGAGCTGACGCAGTGCAGAGTCCCCAGCCCCTTCCAGTCTTCCCTGAGTCGAGATGAAATATTGAAGCTAAAATCCTAATGCATCAGAGGCACAGGGAGCAGCAGCTGGTCAAACCCACCTTCACTGGACATCCCAGCGGAGCAGTTTACGGCAGGGCAGGATCCCCATGGGCTGGGCAGGATCCCCATGGGCTGGGCAGGATCCCCACGGGATGGGCAGGATCCCCATGGGCTGGGCAGACTCAGCCGCGCCCCATGTCCTCTTCCTGCAGTGGCTGGAATGGCTCCTTCTGCTGCACTTCCAGAGCTGTAGCTATTCCCTTCATGCAAACATCTCTCCTCCTGCCCCAGTCAGGCTGTGAAACCCTGACCTCTCTGCACCTGCTGCACAAAGGGATCAAAGTGATTGCCTACGGAGACGAATACTCCGACTTGCCCGAGTACTTCGAGCGGCTGACCAGCGAGATTGTCATGCGAGGCCGCACAGGTATGGAGTCAGGGGCTGGGGGACACTTGGCTGTCACCATGGAGAGCAGGCAGGGTCAGTAGCCCCTGTTCTTCATGCTATACAGATTCCTTAAGAGTTTTTTTTTTTTTAAAGCAAACGTGTCTCAAAGCGTAGCTGGATTTGAGGGTTACTTTCAGAAATCACTGTATGCTCTAACAGTTTAAACAGCTGTGCTGCTTCCCACGCCTGCAAACCTTTTCATGTGCAGTTGCAGCTGTTTGTTCCCTTTCCAGCGAAGGGGCATTTTAGTCTCACTGACCTTCGTGCTGCTCAGACTGAGCCAATGCTTTTACACAAGAGGTATAACTCATAAATCATAAAAACAAGGGAAAGTGGGTTCACTGGCCGGAGCCTAGCTGGCCCCCATTCTGAGGGTTAGCCCGGCCAGGAAAGCCTGTGTGAAACCACCACGTGGGCAGCTGGCTCTCCACCTGACACTGGTCTCTGCTTTGCCCCAGGTATGCCCAACGAGGGGCAACAGCTGAATGCTCTGCCGCCGCCCACACCGAGGTAAAAGGTAAGGAGGCTCTCTAGAGCCGAGAGGCTTCACTCTGTGTAGTTCCCTGGAGTCCCAGGCAGGTTTTCAGCCTTTGCTTCCACACAGGATGCAGCCCGAGCCTCAGCCCTGCCCAGGCCCTGAGCCATGGCAGGGGCTTCTGGGACAGGCCCCAGCCAGGCCAGCAGCCCTCAGGAAGGCCAGAGCCCACCGCTGTCCAGCTGCTATCCAGCACCGAGCCAGGACCCTTCCAGCAGGGAGAAGGCTGGGACACAGCCTCCACAGATGAACACCTGGTCTAACATAGTAATTGTGGTTTTACTGGGGCTGCATGTGCCTGCGGAGTGCGGTGTCCCCAAGGGAGCTGCAGCCTCCTCTAACTTCATACCTAGTGCTTTTATATTCTGTATTTCAATTAAAAAATGAAACTTGAGCTTTTTTTTTTTACTGGAAGCTCTAGTTTTCTAGTCCTGTCTTTTTACTGTACAGGATTTTGTATGTTGAAGTTGTATTAAAGGCCTGCTCACTGAACTTTTGGCTGCTCTATCATTTACAGGCCTCATCACACCTCACACTGGTGGGAGTTCATCTCCCCCAAACCCAGGAGGAAACAGGTCCTGGCTGGAGGCAAGTTATTTATACACAGAGAACAAATTAGGAAGTTTATTTTATATAAATTATGTCTCTTAGCAGACAGCATTCAATTTATTGCACTATAGCACATCTGCGATACAGAGCTACAAGACATCGTCAGAGAGGTTTGTATTATTCAGTGTAGCACTTCTGACCGGGATCAAGAGGCACTCTGAGGGGGAGAAAGGGTGCAGGAAAGCAGCAAGCAGCCACCATTCTCTTCCAGTATTAATGTGGTTTGGTTTTTTTTTCCTTTTTACTAGCAAATAATGCCAAGACCAGCAGGCAGGAGCCAGGCAGGGCACGCTGCCTTCCTCCTCCGGACCCAGCTGCCACAGCTCTCCAGCTCCTGCCCAAATACGTGGAGTCTGGGGACCCTGCTGCAGAGTCCGGGTGAGGAGAGAGATGGGGGACTTTAAGGCAATTTAGCATGTCCCCTCCAGCCCAGCATAGGCTGTCACCTTTTTTTGGTTTATCAGCTTCGGTGGAGCGGCGATGAGCGGCGACATTAACGGCCAGATCTAGCGCTGCCCCTAAGCCCAAGTGACTCCTGCCTCCTCCCTAAGCTGGTCTAAAAATCAAAAGCAGCTCAAAAAAAAGTCTTCAAACCCACCTGGCTCTGACAGCCAGGCTCTTGGCCGCCCTCAGCTCCCCCACCCCAAATACCAGACCCCGCCCGGGAGCGAAACCTGTTGAGCCCGAATATGCCCAAACAGACAGCTCTTTGTGATTCTTTTTTTTTCCCTCCTATTTTTTGGTTTGGAAGCAGCACTGGTGATCACACAGGGATGGGCCCAAGGACTTCCCAGCCCTTGGCACTGCTCCTGACACCTTGTTCGAAGGCAGCATCACATTTAACCCCTGAAGACCCTCACTGCCCTTCATTTCTGACACCATCCCACTTCCCACACCGTGGTCCTGTTCAGTCCTGCATCCCCACGCTCCACTTGCATCCCCCCTCTCTGCACTTTTCTCCGTCATTTCTCCCTTTCCACCTCATTTTTCCCCTCAGTGCTTCAGCGCTCTCCTCCATTCCCAACACAGACAGGTCTGATCCATCCTCACGCCATAAAATCACAGACCACATGCCAGGGGGGTCAGATGAGCCCAATAGCCACAGAGCTGCCAGGCTGGGGTTCAGTGCCCATCCAGGGGTGTTTTATGATCCGTGGTGGGAATGCTGGGCTGGCAGGGTGCACACAGCATCAGCAAAGCCCCCGAGCAGCACTTAGGACTCTTCAACTCTTGCTCAGCACTCTCCTGCCTCAGTTTCCTGCTGTTTCGGGGCTCAGGGAAGCTCTGCACCATTGGCAATGCGGGCAGGGGGTGCAGCAGGGACCCCAAACCCCAAACTGCATCCCAGCTCATTTATCTACATTTTAAAAGAAATTTAAAAGCCACCCGATGTTGCAAGCAGCTCAAACCCTGACGGAGGATCCACCCCGGGGCTCCGACTTGTGCAACACCGCGGGGTGAGTTCCAACCTCCCGCCACTGGCATCAGGCTCTGGTTCAAAAATTAAGGCTCAGCTTACTCAGCCTGGCCGGATATCGGGATGGCGAATCCGGCCGGGAAAACTTCGGCGGGCTGGGGGAGACATTTTGCAAGGGGAAGAGCCGGAGCAGGAATGGCATCTGGAAGCGATTGAAGGCAAGGAGCCTCTCCCTGGCGCAGCAGGGAATTCCAACGGCGTGAGCTCAGGTTAAAGCCTCCTTCACAAACCCGGGATTAAAGAGAAGAACCAAACTTCAGCACAGATATGTATTTTTAAACCTGCAAAAAACAAGGGAGACGGAGCCAGCTTCCTGCTTGGTCCTATCCGGACGTGGCTTTGTCATTTAGGGTCGTTCTGACTTGCAATGAAAAGAAACCAAAACTCCAAAAAGGAGCAGAAATTTCTCCATGCGTTTGTGGTTCTAAATTCAGGTGTGGTGTCAGGAGTCCTCTTTCATCACTGTACCATCCATCCCTCGGGATTGCTGCATCCCAGCTCCGAGCATCCCTTGCCAGCACAGGCTGCATCCCACGGTGGTCCTTGAGTGGCAGCAAGCCCAGGAGCATCCCAGAATCCTGGGGATGGCATGGAAGAGCCAGTGGAGGATGCCAGCCTAGCTTAGACCGAGCCATCCTCTGCAAGGAGCTGACGCAGTGCAGAGTCCCCAGCCCCTTCCAGTCTTCCCTGAGTCGAGATGAAATATTGAAGCTAAAATCCTAATGCATCAGAGGCACAGGGAGCAGCAGCTGGTCAAACCCACCTTCACTGGACATCCCAGCGGAGCAGTTTACGGCAGGGCAGGATCCCCATGGGCTGGGCAGGATCCCCATGGGCTGGGCAGGATCCCCACGGGATGGGCAGGATCCCCATGGGCTGGGCAGACTCAGCCGCGCCCCATGTCCTCTTCCTGCAGTGGCTGGAATGGCTCCTTCTGCTGCACTTCCAGAGCTGTAGCTATTCCCTTCATGCAAACATCTCTCCTCCTGCCCCAGTCAGGCTGTGAAACCCTGACCTCTTTGCACCTGCTGCACAAAGGGATCAAAGTGATTGCCTACGAGACGAATACTCCGACTTGCCCGAGTACTTCGAGCGGCTGACCAGCGAGATTGTCATGCGAGGCCGCACAGGTATGGAGTCAGGGGCTGGGGGACACTTGGCTGTCACCATGGAGAGCAGGCAGGGTCAGTAGCCCCTGTTCTTCATGCTATACAGATTCCTTAAGAGTTTTTTTTTTTTAAAAGCAAACGTGTCTCAAAGCGTAGCTGGATTTGAGGGTTACTTTCAGAAATCACTGTATGCTCTAACAGTTTAAGCAGCTGTGCTGCTTCCCACGCCTGCAAACCTTTTCATGTGCAGTTGCAGCTGTTTGTTCCCTTTCCAGCGAAGGGGCATTTTAGTCTCACTGACCTTCGTGCTGCTCAGACTGAGCCAATGCTTTTACACAAGAGGTATAACTCATAAATCATAAAAACAAGGGAAAGTGGGTTCACTGGCCGGAGCCTAGCTGGCCCCCATTCTGAGGGTTAGCCCAGCCAGGAAAGCCTGTGTGAAACCACCACGTGGGCAGCTGGCTCTCCACCTGACACTGGTCTCTGCTTTGCCCCAGGTATGCCCAACGAGGGGCAACAGCTGAATGCTCTGCCGCCGCCCACACCGAGGTAAAAGGTAAGGAGGCTCTCTAGAGCCGAGAGGCTTCACTCTGTGTAGTTCCCTGGAGTCCCAGGCAGGTTTTCAGCCTTTGCTTCCACACAGGATGCAGCCCGAGCCTCAGCCCTGCCCAGGCCCTGAGCCATGGCAGGGGCTTCTGGGACAGGCCCCAGCCAGGCCAGCAGCCCTCAGGAAGGCCAGAGCCCACCGCTGTCCAGCTGCTATCCAGCACCGAGCCAGGACCCTTCCAGCAGGGAGAAGGCTGGGACACAGCCTCCACAGATGAACACCTGGTCTAACATAGTAATTGTGCTTTTACTGGGGCTGCATGTGCCTGCGGAGTGCGGTGTCCCCAAGGGAGCTGCAGCCTCCTCTAACTTCATACCTAGTGCTTTTATATTCTGTATTTCAATTAAAAAATGAAACTTGAGCTTTTTTTTTTTTACTGGAAGCTCTAGTTTTCTAGTCCTGTCTTTTTACTGTACAGGATTTTGTATGTTGAAGTTGTATTGAAGGCCTGCTCACTGAACTTTTGGCTGCTCTATCATTTACAGGCCTCATCACACCTCACACTGGTGGGAGTTCATTTCCCCCAAACCCAGGAGGAAACAGGTCCTGGCTGGAGGCAAGTTATTTATACACAGAGAACAAATTAGGAAGTTTATTTTATATAAATTATGTCTCTTAGCAGACAGCATTCAATTTATTGCACTATAGCACATCTGCGATACAGAGCTACAAGACATCGTCAGAGAGGTTTGTATTATTCAGTGTAGCACTTCTGACCGGGATCAAGAGGCACTCTGAGGGGGAGAAAGGGTGCAGGAAAGCAGCAAGCAGCCACCATTCTCTTCCAGTATTAATGTGGTTTGGTTTTTTTTTCCTTTTTACTAGCAAATAATGCCAAGACCAGCAGGCAGGAGCCAGGCAGGGCACGCTGCCTTCCTCCTCCGGACCCAGCTGCCACAGCTCTCCAGCTCCTGCCCAAATACGTGGAGTCTGGGGACCCTGCTGCAGAGTCCGGGTGAGGAGAGAGATGGGGGACTTTAAGGCAATTTAGCATGTCCCCTCCAGCCCAGCATAGGCTGTCACCTTTTTTTGGTTTATCAGCTTCGGTGGAGCGGCGATGAGCGGCGACATTAACGGCCAGATCTAGCGCTGCCCCTAAGCCCAAGTGACTCCTGCCTCCTCCCTAAGCTGGTCTAAAAATCAAAAGCAGCTCAAAAAAAAGCCTTCAAACCCACCTGGCTCTGACAGCCAGGCTCTTGGCCGCCCTCAGCTCCCCCACCCCAAATACCAGACCCCGCCCGGGAGCGAAACCTGTTGAGCCCGAATATGCCCAAACAGACAGCTCTTTGTGATTCTTTTTTTTTCCCTCCTATTTTTTGGTTTGGAAGCAGCACTGGTGATCACACAGGGATGGGCCCAAGGACTTCCCAGCCCTTGGCACTGCTCCTGACACCTTGTTCGAAGGCAGCATCACATTTAACCCCTGAAGACCCTCACTGCCCTTCATTTCTGACACCATCCCACTTCCCACACCGTGGTCCTGTTCAGTCCTGCATCCCCACGCTCCACTTGCATCCCCCCTCTCTGCACTTTTCTCCGTCATTTCTCCCTTTCCACCTCATTTTTCCCCTCAGTGCTTCAGCGCTCTCCTCCATTCCCAACACAGACAGGTCTGATCCATCCTCACGCCATAAAATCACAGACCACATGCCAGGGGGGTCAGATGAGCCCAATAGCCACAGAGCTGCCAGGCTGGGGTTCAGTGCCCATCCAGGGGTGTTTTATGATCCGTGGTGGGAATGCTGGGCTGGCAGGGTGCACACAGCATCAGCAAAGCCCCCGAGCAGCACTTAGGACTCTTCAACTCTTGCTCAGCACTCTCCTGCCTCAGTTTCCTGCTGTTTCGGGGCTCAGGGAAGCTCTGCACCATTGGCAATGCGGGCAGGGGGTGCAGCAGGGACCCCAAACCCCAAACTGCATCCCAGCTCATTTATCTACATTTTAAAAGAAATTTAAAAGCCACCCGATGTTGCAAGCAGCTCAAACCCTGACGGAGGATCCACCCCGGGGCTCCGACTTGTGCAACACCGCGGGGTGAGTTCCAACCTCCCGCCACTGGCATCAGGCTCTGGTTCAAAAATTAAGGCTCAGCTTACTCAGCCTGGCCGGATATCGGGATGGCGAATCCGGCCGGGAAAACTTCGGCGGGCTGGGGGAGACATTTTGCAAGGGGAAGAGCCGGAGCAGGAATGGCATCTGGAAGCGATTGAAGGCAAGGAGCCTCTCCCTGGCGCAGCAGGGAATTCCAACGGCGTGAGCTCAGGTTAAAGCCTCCTTCACAAACCCGGGATTAAAGAGAAGAACCAAACTTCAGCACAGATATGTATTTTTAAACCTGCAAAAAACAAGGGAGACGGAGCCAGCTTCCTGCTTGGTCCTATCCGGACGTGGCTTTGTCATTTAGGATCGTTCTGACTTGCAATGAAAAGAAACCAAAACTCCAAAAAGGAGCAGAAATTTCTCCATGCGTTTGTGGTTCTAAATTCAGGTGTGGTGTCAGGAGTCCTCTTTCATCACTGTACCATCCATCCCTCGGGATTGCTGCATCCCAGCTCCGAGCATCCCTTGCCAGCACAGGCTGCATCCCACGGTGGTCCTTGAGTGGCAGCAAGCCCAGGAGCATCCCAGAATCCTGGGGATGGCATGGAAGAGCCAGTGGAGGATGCCAGCCTAGCTTAGACCGAGCCATCCTCTGCAAGGAGCTGACGCAGTGCAGAGTCCCCAGCCCCTTCCAGTCTTCCCTGAGTCGAGATGAAATATTGAAGCTAAAATCCTAATGCATCAGAGGCACAGGGAGCAGCAGCTGGTCAAACCCACCTTCACTGGACATCCCAGCGGAGCAGTTTACGGCAGGGCAGGATCCCCATGGGCTGGGCAGGATCCCCATGGGCTGGGCAGGATCCCCACGGGATGGGCAGGATCCCCATGGGCTGGGCAGACTCAGCCGCGCCCCATGTCCTCTTCCTGCAGTGGCTGGAATGGCTCCTTCTGCTGCACTTCCAGAGCTGTAGCTATTCCCTTCATGCAAACATCTCTCCTCCTGCCCCAGTCAGGCTGTGAAACCCTGACCTCTTTGCACCTGCTGCACAAAGGGATCAAAGTGATTGCCTACGGAGACGAATACTCCGACTTGCCCGAGTACTTCGAGCGGCTGACCAGCGAGATTGTCATGCGAGGCCGCACAGGTATGGAGTCAGGGGCTGGGGGACACTTGGCTGTCACCATGGAGAGCAGGCAGGGTCAGTAGCCCCTGTTCTTCATGCTATACAGATTCCTTAAGAGTTTTTTTTTTTTAAAAGCAAACGTGTCTCAAAGCGTAGCTGGATTTGAGGGTTACTTTCAGAAATCACTGTATGCTCTAACAGTTTAAAAAGCTGTGCTGCTTCCCACGCCTGCAAACCTTTTCATGTGCAGTTGCAGCTGTTTGTTCCCTTTCCAGCGAAGGGGCATTTTAGTCTCACTGACCTTCGTGCTGCTCAGACTGAGCCAATGCTTTTACACAAGAGGTATAACTCATAAATCATAAAAACAAGGGAAAGTGGGTTCACTGGCCGGAGCCTAGCTGGCCCCCATTCTGAGGGTTAGCCCGGCCAGGAAAGCCTGTGTGAAACCACCACGTGGGCAGCTGGCTCTCCACCTGACACTGGTCTCTGCTTTGCCCCAGGTATGCCCAACGAGGGGCAACAGCTGAATGCTCTGCCGCCGCCCACACCGAGGTAAAAGGTAAGGAGGCTCTCTAGAGCCGAGAGGCTTCACTCTGTGTAGTTCCCTGGAGTCCCAGGCAGGTTTTCAGCCTTTGCTTCCACACAGGATGCAGCCCGAGCCTCAGCCCTGCCCAGGCCCTGAGCCATGGCAGGGGCTTCTGGGACAGGCCCCAGCCAGGCCAGCAGCCCTCAGGAAGGCCAGAGCCCACCGCTGTCCAGCTGCTATCCAGCACCGAGCCAGGACCCTTCCAGCAGGGAGAAGGCTGGGACACAGCCTCCACAGATGAACACCTGGTCTAACATAGTAATTGTGGTTTTACTGGGGCTGCATGTGCCTGCGGAGTGCGGTGTCCCCAAGGGAGCTGCAGCCTCCTCTAACTTCATACCTAGTGCTTTTATACTCTGTATTTCAATTAAAAAATGAAACTTGAGCTTTTTTTTTTTTACTGGAAGCTCTAGTTTTCTAGTCCTGTCTTTTTACTGTACAGGATTTTGTATGTTGAAGTTGTATTAAAGGCCTGCTCACTGAACTTTTGGCTGCTCTATCATTTACAGGCCTCATCACACCTCACACTGGTGGGAGTTCATTTCCCCCAAACCCAGGAGGAAACAGGTCCTGGCTGGAGGCAAGTTATTTATACACAGAGAACAAATTAGGAAGTTTATTTTATATAAATTATGTCTCTTAGCAGACAGCATTCAATTTATTGCACTATAGCACATCTGCGATACAGAGCTACAAGACATCGTCAGAGAGGTTTGTATTATTCAGTGTAGCACTTCTGACCGGGATCAAGAGGCACTCTGAGGGGGAGAAAGGGTGCAGGAAAGCAGCAAGCAGCCACCATTCTCTTCCAGTATTAATGTGGTTTGGTTTTTTTTTCCTTTTTACTAGCAAATAATGCCAAGACCAGCAGGCAGGAGCCAGGCAGGGCACGCTGCCTTCCTCCTCCGGACCCAGCTGCCACAGCTCTCCAGCTCCTGCCCAAATACGTGGAGTCTGGGGACCCTGCTGCAGAGTCCGGGTGAGGAGAGAGATGGGGGACTTTAAGGCAATTTAGCATGTCCCCTCCAGCCCAGCATAGGCTGTCACCTTTTTTTGGTTTATCAGCTTCGGTGGAGCGGCGATGAGCGGCGACATTAACGGCCAGATCTAGCGCTGCCCCTAAGCCCAAGTGACTCCTGCCTCCTCCCTAAGCTGGTCTAAAAATCAAAAGCAGCTCAAAAAAAAGCCTTCAAACCCACCTGGCTCTGACAGCCAGGCTCTTGGCCGCCCTCAGCTCCCCCACCCCAAATACCAGACCCCGCCCGGGAGCGAAACCTGTTGAGCCCGAATATGCCCAAACAGACAGCTCTTTGTGATTCTTTTTTTTTCCCTCCTATTTTTTGGTTTGGAAGCAGCACTGGTGATCACACAGGGATGGGCCCAAGGACTTCCCAGCCCTTGGCACTGCTCCTGACACCTTGTTCGAAGGCAGCATCACATTTAACCCCTGAAGACCCTCACTGCCCTTCATTTCTGACACCATCCCACTTCCCACACCGTGGTCCTGTTCAGTCCTGCATCCCCACGCTCCACTTGCATCCCCCCTCTCTGCACTTTTCTCCGTCATTTCTCCCTTTCCACCTCATTTTTCCCCTCAGTGCTTCAGCGCTCTCCTCCATTCCCAACACAGACAGGTCTGATCCATCCTCACGCCATAAAATCACAGACCACATGCCAGGGGGGTCAGATGAGCCCAATAGCCACAGAGCTGCCAGGCTGGGGTTCAGTGCCCATCCAGGGGTGTTTTATGATCCGTGGTGGGAATGCTGGGCTGGCAGGGTGCACACAGCATCAGCAAAGCCCCCGAGCAGCACTTAGGACTCTTCAACTCTTGCTCAGCACTCTCCTGCCTCAGTTTCCTGCTGTTTCGGGGCTCAGGGAAGCTCTGCACCATTGGCAATGCGGGCAGGGGGTGCAGCAGGGACCCCAAACCCCAAACTGCATCCCAGCTCATTTATCTACATTTTAAAAGAAATTTAAAAGCCACCCGATGTTGCAAGCAGCTCAAACCCTGACGGAGGATCCACCCCGGGGCTCCGACTTGTGCAACACCGCGGGGTGAGTTCCAACCTCCCGCCACTGGCATCAGGCTCTGGTTAAAAAATTAAGGCTCAGCTTACTCAGCCTGGCCGGATATCGGGATGGCGAATCCGGCCGGGAGAACTTCGGCGGGCTGGGGGAGACATTTTGCAAGGGGAAGAGCCGGAGCAGGAATGGCATCTGGAAGCGATTGAAGGCAAGGAGCCTCTCCCTGGCGCAGCAGGGAATTCCAACGGCGTGAGCTCAGGTTAAAGCCTCCTTCACAAACCCGGGATTAAAGAGAAGAACCAAACTTCAGCACAGATATGTATTTTTAAACCTGCAAAAAACAAGGGAGACGGAGCCAGCTTCCTGCTTGGTCCTATCCGGACGTGGCTTTGTCATTTAGGATCGTTCTGACTTGCAATGAAAAGAAACCAAAACTCCAAAAAGGAGCAGAAATTTCTCCATGCGTTTGTGGTTCTAAATTCAGGTGTGGTGTCAGGAGTCCTCTTTCATCACTGTACCATCCATCCCTCGGGATTGCTGCATCCCAGCTCCGAGCATCCCTTGCCAGCACAGGCTGCATCCCACGGTGGTCCTTGAGTGGCAGCAAGCCCAGGAGCATCCCAGAATCCTGGGGATGGCATGGAAGAGCCAGTGGAGGATGCCAGCCTAGCTTAGACCGAGCCATCCTCTGCAAGGAGCTGACGCAGTGCAGAGTCCCCAGCCCCTTCCAGTCTTCCCTGAGTCGAGATGAAATATTGAAGCTAAAATCCTAATGCATCAGAGGCACAGGGAGCAGCAGCTGGTCAAACCCACCTTCACTGGACATCCCAGCGGAGCAGTTTACGGCAGGGCAGGATCCCCATGGGCTGGGCAGGATCCCCATGGGCTGGGCAGGATCCCCACGGGATGGGCAGGATCCCCATGGGCTGGGCAGACTCAGCCGCGCCCCATGTCCTCTTCCTGCAGTGGCTGGAATGGCTCCTTCTGCTGCACTTCCAGAGCTGTAGCTATTCCCTTCATGCAAACATCTCTCCTCCTGCCCCAGTCAGGCTGTGAAACCCTGACCTCTTTGCACCTGCTGCACAAAGGGATCAAAGTGATTGCCTACGGAGACGAATACTCCGACTTGCCCGAGTACTTCGAGCGGCTGACCAGCGAGATTGTCATGCGAGGCCGCACAGGTATGGAGTCAGGGGCTGGGGGACACTTGGCTGTCACCATGGAGAGCAGGCAGGGTCAGTAGCCCCTGTTCTTCATGCTATACAGATTCCTTAAGAGTTGTTTTTTTTTAAAAGCAAACGTGTCTCAAAGCGTAGCTGGATTTGAGGGTTACTTTCAGAAATCACTGTATGCTCTAACAGTTTAAACAGCTGTGCTGCTTCCCACGCCTGCAAACCTTTTCATGTGCAGTTGCAGCTGTTTGTTCCCTTTCCAGCGAAGGGGCATTTTAGTCTCACTGACCTTCGTGCTGCTCAGACTGAGCCAATGCTTTTACACAAGAGGTATAACTCATAAATCATAAAAACAAGGGAAAGTGGGTTCACTGGCCGGAGCCTATCTGGCCCCCATTCTGAGGGTTAGCCCGGCCAGGAAAGCCTGGGTGAAACCACCACGTGGGCAGCTGGCTCTCCACCTGACACTGGTCTCTGCTTTGCCCCAGGTATGCCCAACGAGGGGCAACAGCTGAATGCTCTGCCGCCGCCCACACCGAGGTAAAAGGTAAGGAGGCTCTCTAGAGCCGAGAGGCTTCACTCTGTGTAGTTCCCTGGAGTCCCAGGCAGGTTTTCAGCCTTTGCTTCCACACAGGATGCAGCCCGAGCCTCAGCCCTGCCCAGGCCCTGAGCCATGGCAGGGGCTTCTGGGACAGGCCCCAGCCAGGCCAGCAGCCCTCAGGAAGGCCAGAGCCCACCGCTGTCCAGCTGCTATCCAGCACCGAGCCAGGACCCTTCCAGCAGGGAGAAGGCTGGGACACAGCCTCCACAGATGAACACCTGGTCTAACATAGTAATTGTGCTTTTACTGGGGCTGCATGTGCCTGCGGAGTGCGGTGTCCCCAAGGGAGCTGCAGCCTCCTCTAACTTCATACCTAGTGCTTTTATATTCTGTATTTCAATTAAAAAATGAAACTTGAGCTTTTTTTTTTTTACTGGAAGCTCTAGTTTTCTAGTCCTGTCTTTTTACTGTACAGGATTTTGTATGTTGAAGTTGTATTAAAGGCCTGCTCACTGAACTTTTGGCTGCTCTATCATTTACAGGCCTCATCACACCTCACACTGGTGGGAGTTCATCTCCCCCAAACCCAGGAGGAAACAGGTCCTGGCTGGAGGCAAGTTATTTATACACAGAGAACAAATTAGGAAGTTTATTTTATATAAATTATGTCTCTTAGCAGACAGCATTCAATTTATTGCACTATAGCACATCTGCGATACAGAGCTACAAGACATCGTCAGAGAGGTTTGTATTATTCAGTGTAGCACTTCTGACCGGGATCAAGAGGCACTCTGAGGGGGAGAAAGGGTGCAGGAAAGCAGCAAGCAGCCACCATTCTCTTCCAGTATTAATGTGGTTTGGTTTTTTTTTCCTTTTTACTAGCAAATAATGCCAAGACCAGCAGGCAGGAGCCAGGCAGGGCACGCTGCCTTCCTCCTCCGGACCCAGCTGCCACAGCTCTCCAGCTCCTGCCCAAATACGTGGAGTCTGGGGACCCTGCTGCAGAGTCCGGGTGAGGAGAGAGATGGGGGACTTTAAGGCAATTTAGCATGTCCCCTCCAGCCCAGCATAGGCTGTCACCTTTTTTTGGTTTATCAGCTTCGGTGGAGCGGCGATGAGCGGCGACATTAACGGCCAGATCTAGCGCTGCCCCTAAGCCCAAGTGACTCCTGCCTCCTCCCTAAGCTGGTCTAAAAATCAAAAGCAGCTCAAAAAAAAGCCTTCAAACCCACCTGGCTCTGACAGCCAGGCTCTTGGCCGCCCTCAGCTCCCCCACCCCAAATACCAGACCCCGCCCGGGAGCGAAACCTGTTGAGCCCGAATATGCCCAAACAGACAGCTCTTTGTGATTCTTTTTTTTTCCCTCCTAGTTTTTGGTTTGGAAGCAGCACTGGTGATCACACAGGGATGGGCCCAAGGACTTCCCAGCCCTTGGCACTGCTCCTGACACCTTGTTCGAAGGCAGCATCACATTTAACCCCTGAAGACCCTCACTGCCCTTCATTTCTGACACCATCCCACTTCCCACACCGTGGTCCTGTTCAGTCCTGCATCCCCACGCTCCACTTGCATCCCCCCTCTCTGCACTTTTCTCCGTCATTTCTCCCTTTCCACCTCATTTTTCCCCTCAGTGCTTCAGTGCTCTCCTCCATTCCCAACACAGACAGGTCTGATCCATCCTCACGCCATAAAATCACAGACCACATGCCAGGGGGGTCAGATGAGCCCAATAGCCACAGAGCTGCCAGGCTGGGGTTCAGTGCCCATCCAGGGGTGTTTTATGATCCGTGGTGGGAATGCTGGGCTGGCAGGGTGCACACAGCATCAGCAAAGCCCCCGAGCAGCACTTAGGACTCTTCAACTCTTGCTCAGCACTCTCCTGCCTCAGTTTCCTGCTGTTTCGGGGCTCAGGGAAGCTCTGCACCATTGGCAATGCGGGCAGGGGGTGCAGCAGGGACCCCAAACCCCAAACTGCATCCCAGCTCATTTATCTACATTTTAAAAGAAATTTAAAAGCCACCCGATGTTGCAAGCAGCTCAAACCCTGACGGAGGATCCACCCCGGGGCTCCGACTTGTGCAACACCGCGGGGTGAGTTCCAACCTCCCGCCACTGGCATCAGGCTCTGGTTCAAAAATTAAGGCTCAGCTTACTCAGCCTGGCCGGATATCGGGATGGCAAATCCGGCCGGGAAAACTTCGGCGGGCTGGGGGAGACATTTTGCAAGGGGAAGAGCCGGAGCAGGAATGGCATCTGGAAGCGATTGAAGGCAAGGAGCCTCTCCCTGGCGCAGCAGGGAATTCCAACGGCGTGAGCTCAGGTTAAAGCCTCCTTCACAAACCCGGGATTAAAGAGAAGAACCAAACTTCAGCACAGATATGTATTTTTAAACCTGCAAAAAACAAGGGAGACGGAGCCAGCTTCCTGCTTGGTCCTATCCGGACGTGGCTTTGTCATTTAGGGTCGTTCTGACTTGCAATGAAAAGAAACCAAAACTCCAAAAAGGAGCAGAAATTTCTCCATGCGTTTGTGGTTCTAAATTCAGGTGTGGTGTCAGGAGTCCTCTTTCATCACTGTACCATCCATCCCTCGGGATTGCTGCATCCCAGCTCCGAGCATCCCTTGCCAGCACAGGCTGCATCCCACGGTGGTCCTTGAGTGGCAGCAAGCCCAGGAGCATCCCAGAATCCTGGGGATGGCATGGAAGAGCCAGTGGAGGATGCCAGCCTAGCTTAGACCGAGCCATCCTCTGCAAGGAGCTGACGCAGTGCAGAGTCCCCAGCCCCTTCCAGTCTTCCCTGAGTCGAGATGAAATATTGAAGCTAAAATCCTAATGCATCAGAGGCACAGGGAGCAGCAGCTGGTCAAACCCACCTTCACTGGACATCCCAGCGGAGCAGTTTACGGCAGGGCAGGATCCCCATGGGCTGGGCAGGATCCCCATGGGCTGGGCAGGATCCCCACGGGATGGGCAGGATCCCCATGGGCTGGGCAGACTCAGCCGCGCCCCATGTCCTCTTCCTGCAGTGGCTGGAATGGCTCCTTCTGCTGCACTTCCAGAGCTGTAGCTATTCCCTTCATGCAAACATCTCTCCTCCTGCCCCAGTCAGGCTGTGAAACCCTGACCTCTTTGCACCTGCTGCACAAAGGGATCAAAGTGATTGCCTACGGAGACGAATACTCCGACTTGCCCGAGTACTTCGAGCGGCTGACCAGCGAGATTGTCATGCGAGGCCGCACAGGTATGGAGTCAGGGGCTGGGGGACACTTGGCTGTCACCATGGAGAGCAGGCAGGGTCAGTAGCCCCTGTTCTTCATGCTATACAGATTCCTTAAGAGTTTTTTTTTTTTAAAAGCAAACGTGTCTCAAAGCGTAGCTGGATTTGAGGGTTACTTTCAGAAATCACTGTATGCTCTAACAGTTTAAACAGCTGTGCTGCTTCCCACGCCTGCAAACCTTTTCATGTGCAGTTGCAGCTGTTTGTTCCCTTTCCAGCGAAGGGGCATTTTAGTCTCACTGACCTTCGTGCTGCTCAGACTGAGCCAATGCTTTTACACAAGAGGTATAACTCATAAATCATAAAAACAAGGGAAAGTGGGTTCACTGGCCGGAGCCTAGCTGGCCCCCATTCTGAGGGTTAGCCCGGCCAGGAAAGCCTGTGTGAAACCACCACGTGGGCAGCTGGCTCTCCACCTGACACTGGTCTCTGCTTTGCCCCAGGTATGCCCAACGAGGGGCAACAGCTGAATGCTCTGCCGCCGCCCACACCGAGGTAAAAGGTAAGGAGGCTCTCTAGAGCCGAGAGGCTTCACTCTGTGTAGTTCCCTGGAGTCCCAGGCAGGTTTTCAGCCTTTGCTTCCACACAGGATGCAGCCCGAGCCTCAGCCCTGCCCAGGCCCTGAGCCATGGCAGGGGCTTCTGGGACAGGCCCCAGCCAGGCCAGCAGCCCTCAGGAAGGCCAGAGCCCACCGCTGTCCAGCTGCTATCCAGCACCGAGCCAGGACCCTTCCAGCAGGGAGAAGGCTGGGACACAGCCTCCACAGATGAACACCTGGTCTAACATAGTAATTGTGCTTTTACTGGGGCTGCATGTGCCTGCGGAGTGCGGTGTCCCCAAGGGAGCTGCAGCCTCCTCTAACTTCATACCTAGTGCTTTTATATTCTGTATTTCAATTAAAAAATGAAACTTGAGCTTTTTTTTTTTTACTGGAAGCTCTAGTTTTCTAGTCCTGTCTTTTTACTGTACAGGATTTTGTATGTTGAAGTTGTATTAAAGGCCTGCTCACTGAACTTTTGGCTGCTCTATCATTTACAGGCCTCATCACACCTCACACTGGTGGGAGTTCATCTCCCCCAAACCCAGGAGGAAACAGGTCCTGGCTGGAGGCAAGTTATTTATACACAGAGAACAAATTAGGAAGTTTATTTTATATAAATTATGTCTCTTAGCAGACAGCATTCAATTTATTGCACTATAGCACATCTGCGATACAGAGCTACAAGACATCGTCAGAGAGGTTTGTATTATTCAGTGTAGCACTTCTGACCGGGATCAAGAGGCACTCTGAGGGGGAGAAAGGGTGCAGGAAAGCAGCAAGCAGCCACCATTCTCTTCCAGTATTAATGTGGTTTGGTTTTTTTTTCCTTTTTACTAGCAAATAATGCCAAGACCAGCAGGCAGGAGCCAGGCAGGGCACGCTGCCTTCCTCCTCCGGACCCAGCTGCCACAGCTCTCCAGCTCCTGCCCAAATACGTGGAGTCTGGGGACCCTGCTGCAGAGTCCGGGTGAGGAGAGAGATGGGGGACTTTAAGGCAATTTAGCATGTCCCCTCCAGCCCAGCATAGGCTGTCACCTTTTTTTGGTTTATCAGCTTCGGTGGAGCGGCGATGAGCGGCGACATTAACGGCCAGATCTAGCGCTGCCCCTAAGCCCAAGTGACTCCTGCCTCCTCCCTAAGCTGGTCTAAAAATCAAAAGCAGCTCAAAAAAAAGCCTTCAAACCCACCTGGCTCTGACAGCCAGGCTCTTGGCCGCCCTCAGCTCCCCCACCCCAAATACCAGACCCCGCCCGGGAGCGAAACCTGTTGAGCCCGAATATGCCCAAACAGACAGCTCTTTGTGATTCTTTTTTTTTCCCTCCTAGTTTTTGGTTTGGAAGCAGCACTGGTGATCACACAGGGATGGGCCCAAGGACTTCCCAGCCCTTGGCACTGCTCCTGACACCTTGTTCGAAGGCAGCATCACATTTAACCCCTGAAGACCCTCACTGCCCTTCATTTCTGACACCATCCCACTTCCCACACCGTGGTCCTGTTCAGTCCTGCATCCCCACGCTCCACTTGCATCCCCCCTCTCTGCACTTTTCTCCGTCATTTCTCCCTTTCCACCTCATTTTTCCCCTCAGTGCTTCAGCGCTCTCCTCCATTCCCAACACAGACAGGTCTGATCCATCCTCACGCCATAAAATCACAGACCACATGCCAGGGGGGTCAGATGAGCCCAATAGCCACAGAGCTGCCAGGCTGGGGTTCAGTGCCCATCCAGGGGTGTTTTATGATCCGTGGTGGCAATGCTGGGCTGGCAGGGTGCACACAGCATCAGCAAAGCCCCCGAGCAGCACTTAGGACTCTTCAACTCTTGCTCAGCACTCTCCTGCCTCAGTTTCCTGCTGTTTCGGGGCTCAGGGAAGCTCTGCACCATTGGCAATGCGGGCAGGGGGTGCAGCAGGGACCCCAAACCCCAAACTGCATCCCAGCTCATTTATCTACATTTTAAAAGAAATTTAAAAGCCACCCGATGTTGCAAGCAGCTCAAACCCTGACGGAGGATCCACCCCGGGGCTCCGACTTGTGCAACACCGCGGGGTGAGTTCCAACCTCCCGCCACTGGCATCAGGCTCTGGTTCAAAAATTAAGGCTCAGCTTACTCAGCCTGGCCGGATATCGGGATGGCGAATCCGGCCGGGAAAACTTCGGCGGGCTGGGGGAGACATTTTGCAAGGGGAAGAGCCGGAGCAGGAATGGCATCTGGAAGCGATTGAAGGCAAGGAGCCTCTCCCTGGCGCAGCAGGGAATTCCAACGGCGTGAGCTCAGGTTAAAGCCTCCTTCACAAACCCGGGATTAAAGAGAAGAACCAAACTTCAGCACAGATATGTATTTTTAAACCTGCAAAAAACAAGGGAGACGGAGCCAGCTTCCTGCTTGGTCCTATCCGGACGTGGCTTTGTCATTTAGGGTCGTTCTGACTTGCAATGAAAAGAAACCAAAACTCCAAAAAGGAGCAGAAATTTCTCCATGCGTTTGTGGTTCTAAATTCAGGTGTGGTGTCAGGAGTCCTCTTTCATCACTGTACCATCCATCCCTCGGGATTGCTGCATCCCAGCTCCGAGCATCCCTTGCCAGCACAGGCTGCATCCCACGGTGGTCCTTGAGTGGCAGCAAGCCCAGGAGCATCCCAGAATCCTGGGGATGGCATGGAAGAGCCAGTGGAGGATGCCAGCCTAGCTTAGACCGAGCCATCCTCTGCAAGGAGCTGACGCAGTGCAGAGTCCCCAGCCCCTTCCAGTCTTCCCTGAGTCGAGATGAAATATTGAAGCTAAAATCCTAATGCATCAGAGGCACAGGGAGCAGCAGCTGGTCAAACCCACCTTCACTGGACATCCCAGCGGAGCAGTTTACGGCAGGGCAGGATCCCCATGGGCTGGGCAGGATCCCCATGGGCTGGGCAGGATCCCCACGGGATGGGCAGGATCCCCATGGGCTGGGCAGACTCAGCCGCGCCCCATGTCCTCTTCCTGCAGTGGCTGGAATGGCTCCTTCTGCTGCACTTCCAGAGCTGTAGCTATTCCCTTCATGCAAACATCTCTCCTCCTGCCCCAGTCAGGCTGTGAAACCCTGACCTCTTTGCACCTGCTGCACAAAGGGATCAAAGTGATTGCCTACGGAGACGAATACTCCGACTTGCCCGAGTACTTCGAGCGGCTGACCAGCGAGATTGTCATGCGAGGCCGCACAGGTATGGAGTCAGGGGCTGGGGGACACTTGGCTGTCACCATGGAGAGCAGGCAGGGTCAGTAGCCCCTGTTCTTCATGCTATACAGATTCCTTAAGAGTTGTTTTTTTTTAAAAGCAAACGTGTCTCAAAGCGTAGCTGGATTTGAGGGTTACTTTCAGAAATCACTGTATGCTCTAACAGTTTAAACAGCTGTGCTGCTTCCCACGCCTGCAAACCTTTTCATGTGCAGTTGCAGCTGTTTGTTCCCTTTCCAGCGAAGGGGCATTTTAGTCTCACTGACCTTCGTGCTGCTCAGACTGAGCCAATGCTTTTACACAAGAGGTATAACTCATAAATCATAAAAACAAGGGAAAGTGGGTTCACTGGCCGGAGCCTAGCTGGCCCCCATTCTGAGGGTTAGCCCGGCCAGGAAAGCCTGTGTGAAACCACCACGTGGGCAGCTGGCTCTCCACCTGACACTGGTCTCTGCTTTGCCCCAGGTATGCCCAACGAGGGGCAACAGCTGAATGCTCTGCCGCCGCCCACACCGAGGTAAAAGGTAAGGAGGCTCTCTAGAGCCGAGAGGCTTCACTCTGTGTAGTTCCCTGGAGTCCCAGGCAGGTTTTCAGCCTTTGCTTCCACACAGGATGCAGCCCGAGCCTCAGCCCTGCCCAGGCCCTGAGCCATGGCAGGGGCTTCTGGGACAGGCCCCAGCCAGGCCAGCAGCCCTCAGGAAGGCCAGAGCCCACCGCTGTCCAGCTGCTATCCAGCACCGAGCCAGGACCCTTCCAGCAGGGAGAAGGCTGGGACACAGCCTCCACAGATGAACACCTGGTCTAACATAGTAATTGTGCTTTTACTGGGGCTGCATGTGCCTGCGGAGTGCGGTGTCCCCAAGGGAGCTGCAGCCTCCTCTAACTTCATACCTAGTGCTTTTATATTCTGTATTTCAATTAAAAAATGAAACTTGAGCTTTTTTTTTTTTACTGGAAGCTCTAGTTTTCTAGTCCTGTCTTTTTACTGTACAGGATTTTGTATGTTGAAGTTGTATTAAAGGCCTGCTCACTGAACTTTTGGCTGCTCTATCATTTACAGGCCTCATCACACCTCACACTGGTGGGAGTTCATCTCCCCCAAACCCAGGAGGAAACAGGTCCTGGCTGGAGGCAAGTTATTTATACACAGAGAACAAATTAGGAAGTTTATTTTATATAAATTATGTCTCTTAGCAGACAGCATTCAATTTATTGCACTATAGCACATCTGCGATACAGAGCTACAAGACATCGTCAGAGAGGTTTGTATTATTCAGTGTAGCACTTCTGACCGGGATCAAGAGGCACTCTGAGGGGGAGAAAGGGTGCAGGAAAGCAGCAAGCAGCCACCATTCTCTTCCAGTATTAATGTGGTTTGGTTTTTTTTTCCTTTTTACTAGCAAATAATGCCAAGACCAGCAGGCAGGAGCCAGGCAGGGCACGCTGCCTTCCTCCTCCGGACCCAGCTGCCACAGCTCTCCAGCTCCTGCCCAAATACGTGGAGTCTGGGGACCCTGCTGCAGAGTCCGGGTGAGGAGAGAGATGGGGGACTTTAAGGCAATTTAGCATGTCCCCTCCAGCCCAGCATAGGCTGTCACCTTTTTTTGGTTTATCAGCTTCGGTGGAGCGGCGATGAGCGGCGACATTAACGGCCAGATCTAGCGCTGCCCCTAAGCCCAAGTGACTCCTGCCTCCTCCCTAAGCTGGTCTAAAAATCAAAAGCAGCTCAAAAAAAAGCCTTCAAACCCACCTGGCTCTGACAGCCAGGCTCTTGGCCGCCCTCAGCTCCCCCACCCCAAATACCAGACCCCGCCCGGGAGCGAAACCTGTTGAGCCCGAATATGCCCAAACAGACAGCTCTTTGTGATTCTTTTTTTTTCCCTCCTAGTTTTTGGTTTGGAAGCAGCACTGGTGATCACACAGGGATGGGCCCAAGGACTTCCCAGCCCTTGGCACTGCTCCTGACACCTTGTTCGAAGGCAGCATCACATTTAACCCCTGAAGACCCTCACTGCCCTTCATTTCTGACACCATCCCACTTCCCACACCGTGGTCCTGTTCAGTCCTGCATCCCCACGCTCCACTTGCATCCCCCCTCTCTGCACTTTTCTCCGTCATTTCTCCCTTTCCACCTCATTTTTCCCCTCAGTGCTTCAGCGCTCTCCTCCATTCCCAACACAGACAGGTCTGATCCATCCTCACGCCATAAAATCACAGACCACATGCCAGGGGGGTCAGATGAGCCCAATAGCCACAGAGCTGCCAGGCTGGGGTTCAGTGCCCATCCAGGGGTGTTTTATGATCCGTGGTGGGAATGCTGGGCTGGCAGGGTGCACACAGCATCAGCAAAGCCCCCGAGCAGCACTTAGGACTCTTCAACTCTTGCTCAGCACTCTCCTGCCTCAGTTTCCTGCTGTTTCGGGGCTCAGGGAAGCTCTGCACCATTGGCAATGCGGGCAGGGGGTGCAGCAGGGACCCCAAACCCCAAACTGCATCCCAGCTCATTTATCTACATTTTAAAAGAAATTTAAAAGCCACCCGATGTTGCAAGCAGCTCAAACCCTGACGGAGGATCCACCCCGGGGCTCCGACTTGTGCAACACCGCGGGGTGAGTTCCAACCTCCCGCCACTGGCATCAGGCTCTGGTTCAAAAATTAAGGCTCAGCTTACTCAGCCTGGCCGGATATCGGGATGGCGAATCCGGCCGGGAAAACTTCGGCGGGCTGGGGGAGACATTTTGCAAGGGGAAGAGCCGGAGCAGGAATGGCATCTGGAAGCGATTGAAGGCAAGGAGCCTCTCCCTGGCGCAGCAGGGAATTCCAACGGCGTGAGCTCAGGTTAAAGCCTCCTTCACAAACCCGGGATTAAAGAGAAGAACCAAACTTCAGCACAGATATGTATTTTTAAACCTGCAAAAAACAAGGGAGACGGAGCCAGCTTCCTGCTTGGTCCTATCCGGACGTGGCTTTGTCATTTAGGATCGTTCTGACTTGCAATGAAAAGAAACCAAAACTCCAAAAAGGAGCAGAAATTTCTCCATGCGTTTGTGGTTCTAAATTCAGGTGTGGTGTCAGGAGTCCTCTTTCATCACTGTACCATCCATCCCTCGGGATTGCTGCATCCCAGCTCCGAGCATCCCTTGCCAGCACAGGCTGCATCCCACGGTGGTCCTTGAGTGGCAGCAAGCCCAGGAGCATCCCAGAATCCTGGGGATGGCATGGAAGAGCCAGTGGAGGATGCCAGCCTAGCTTAGACCGAGCCATCCTCTGCAAGGAGCTGACGCAGTGCAGAGTCCCCAGCCCCTTCCAGTCTTCCCTGAGTCGAGATGAAATATTGAAGCTAAAATCCTAATGCATCAGAGGCACAGGGAGCAGCAGCTGGTCAAACCCACCTTCACTGGACATCCCAGCGGAGCAGTTTACGGCAGGGCAGGATCCCCATGGGCTGGGCAGGATCCCCACGGGATGGGCAGGATCCCCATGGGCTGGGCAGACTCAGCCGCGCCCCATGTCCTCTTCCTGCAGTGGCTGGAATGGCTCCTTCTGCTACACTTCCAGAGCTGTAGCTATTCCCTTCATGCAAACATCTCTCCTCCTGCCCCAGTCAGGCTGTGAAACCCTGACCTCTTTGCACCTGCTGCACAAAGGGATCAAAGTGATTGCCTACGGAGACGAATACTCCGACTTGCCCGAGTACTTCGAGCGGCTGACCAGCGAGATTGTCATGCGAGGCCGCACAGGTATGGAGTCAGGGGCTGGGGGACACTTGGCTGTCACCATGGAGAGCAGGCAGGGTCAGTAGCCCCTGTTCTTCATGCTATACAGATTCCTTAAGAGTTGTTTTTTTTTAAAAGCAAACGTGTCTCAAAGCGTAGCTGGATTTGAGGGTTACTTTCAGAAATCACTGTATGCTCTAACAGTTTAAACAGCTGTGCTGCTTCCCACGCCTGCAAACCTTTTCATGTGCAGTTGCAGCTGTTTGTTCCCTTTCCAGCGAAGGGGCATTTTAGTCTCACTGACCTTCGTGCTGCTCAGACTGAGCCAATGCTTTTACACAAGAGGTATAACTCATAAATCATAAAAACAAGGGAAAGTGGGTTCACTGGCCGGAGCCTAGCTGGCCCCCATTCTGAGGGTTAGCCCGGCCAGGAAAGCCTGTGTGAAACCACCACGTGGGCAGCTGGCTCTCCACCTGACACTGGTCTCTGCTTTGCCCCAGGTATGCCCAACGAGGGGCAACAGCTGAATGCTCTGCCGCCGCCCACACCGAGGTAAAAGGTAAGGAGGCTCTCTAGAGCCGAGAGGCTTCACTCTGTGTAGTTCCCTGGAGTCCCAGGCAGGTTTTCAGCCTTTGCTTCCACACAGGATGCAGCCCGAGCCTCAGCCCTGCCCAGGCCCTGAGCCATGGCAGGGGCTTCTGGGACAGGCCCCAGCCAGGCCAGCAGCCCTCAGGAAGGCCAGAGCCCACCGCTGTCCAGCTGCTATCCAGCACCGAGCCAGGACCCTTCCAGCAGGGAGAAGGCTGGGACACAGCCTCCACAGATGAACACCTGGTCTAACATAGTAATTGTGCTTTTACTGGGGCTGCATGTGCCTGCGGAGTGCGGTGTCCCCAAGGGAGCTGCAGCCTCCTCTAACTTCATACCTAGTGCTTTTATATTCTGTATTTCAATTAAAAAATGAAACTTGAGCTTTTTTTTTTTTACTGGAAGCTCTAGTTTTCTAGTCCTGTCTTTTTACTGTACAGGATTTTGTATGTTGAAGTTGTATTAAAGGCCTGCTCACTGAACTTTTGGCTGCTCTATCATTTACAGGCCTCATCACACCTCACACTGGTGGGAGTTCATCTCCCCCAAACCCAGGAGGAAACAGGTCCTGGCTGGAGGCAAGTTATTTATACACAGAGAACAAATTAGGAAGTTTATTTTATATAAATTATGTCTCTTAGCAGACAGCATTCAATTTATTGCACTATAGCACATCTGCGATACAGAGCTACAAGACATCGTCAGAGAGGTTTGTATTATTCAGTGTAGCACTTCTGACCGGGATCAAGAGGCACTCTGAGGGGGAGAAAGGGTGCAGGAAAGCAGCAAGCAGCCACCATTCTCTTCCAGTATTAATGTGGTTTGGTTTTTTTTTCCTTTTTACTAGCAAATAATGCCAAGACCAGCAGGCAGGAGCCAGGCAGGGCACGCTGCCTTCCTCCTCCGGACCCAGCTGCCACAGCTCTCCAGCTCCTGCCCAAATACGTGGAGTCTGGGGACCCTGCTGCAGAGTCCGGGTGAGGAGAGAGATGGGGGACTTTAAGGCAATTTAGCATGTCCCCTCCAGCCCAGCATAGGCTGTCACCTTTTTTTGGTTTATCAGCTTCGGTGGAGCGGCGATGAGCGGCGACATTAACGGCCAGATCTAGCGCTGCCCCTAAGCCCAAGTGACTCCTGCCTCCTCCCTAAGCTGGTCTAAAAATCAAAAGCAGCTCAAAAAAAAGCCTTCAAACCCACCTGGCTCTGACAGCCAGGCTCTTGGCCGCCCTCAGCTCCCCCACCCCAAATACCAGACCCCGCCCGGGAGCGAAACCTGTTGAGCCCGAATATGCCCAAACAGACAGCTCTTTGTGATTCTTTTTTTTTCCCTCCTATTTTTTGGTTTGGAAGCAGCACTGGTGATCACCCAGGGATGGGCCCAAGGACTTCCCAGCCCTTGGCACTGCTCCTGACACCTTGTTCGAAGGCAGCATCACATTTAACCCCTGAAGACCCTCACTGCCCTTCATTTCTGACACCATCCCACTTCCCACACCGTGGTCCTGTTCAGTCCTGCATCCCCACGCTCCACTTGCATCCCCCCTCTCTGCACTTTTCTCCGTCATTTCTCCCTTTCCACCTCATTTTTCCCCTCAGTGCTTCAGCGCTCTCCTCCATTCCCAACACAGACAGGTCTGATCCATCCTCACGCCATAAAATCACAGACCACATGCCAGGGGGGTCAGATGAGCCCAATAGCCACAGAGCTGCCAGGCTGGGGTTCAGTGCCCATCCAGGGGTGTTTTATGATCCGTGGTGGGAATGCTGGGCTGGCAGGGTGCACACAGCATCAGCAAAGCCCCCGAGCAGCACTTAGGACTCTTCAACTCTTGCTCAGCACTCTCCTGCCTCAGTTTCCTGCTGTTTCGGGGCTCAGGGAAGCTCTGCACCATTGGCAATGCGGGCAGGGGGTGCAGCAGGGACCCCAAACCCCAAACTGCATCCCAGCTCATTTATCTACATTTTAAAAGAAATTTAAAAGCCACCCGATGTTGCAAGCAGCTCAAACCCTGACGGAGGATCCACCCCGGGGCTCCGACTTGTGCAACACCGCGGGGTGAGTTCCAACCTCCCGCCACTGGCATCAGGCTCTGGTTAAAAAATTAAGGCTCAGCTTACTCAGCCTTAAAAAACACCCAGGGGAAGAATTTTCCTTTGTTCTCCACTCTCCAGAACAACAAAACACCATTGGTTCACCCTGCAAAGACCTGCCATGAAAAGATCAATGGGGAAAGGTCTGGCTGGTCCTCTTCCTGCAGTCTCAGGGCAGGAATCCTCATCTCTCCCTGGAACAAGCCTGTCCCGTGGGACGAGAGGGCTCCAGGCGCACACAGTGGGTCGGGATGGGGCTTGTCCTGCACGAACATGCCCAGATCCTGCTCCCAGCAGCTCTGTCCGCACCAGCATTGGGTGGGGGATCGGCAGGGACCCCTCCTACCCCTCTGGGATCACTAGGATACCGGAGCACATCCATCAACCAGCCAGAGGATGCTCAGGGATGGGGACAAAAAGGCTCAGACCACTTAATAAACCCTCCTGAGCCCGTGGTTCCGCACGAGAGCCGTCCTGAGCTGCACACGGGGCACATCCTCCCCTCCCAGAGCCTCCGGGAGGATTTTCCCTTCCTTATCCCGGCTCCCGGGCATTCCTATGGCCCAGACCCATCGCAGCGAGCCCACCCTGTGCCATGGGGAGATGCCAGAGCCTCTCTTCCCCGGGGTCTCGGGGTGGGATCTCCCTCCACGGGAGTGGCCTCGGGCAGGAGCGATGCCAAAGGCCGTTTTTCCCGGCAAGACGAGGGGGTTTGTTTTGCCGGGAATGGGGAGACGGCAGATGGAAGGGCTCGGGGGGAGCGGGGGCTTTCCTCTCGCCGCTGCCCACACTCACACTCCAGGCACTGATTAATTGCGTTAAATAGAAAAATAATCATAACAATTATTTTTAAAAGCCACAAAACGTAGAAATAAAACCACTTTCTGCCTCTCCGATGTGCCGCGCTCGCCGGGGCAGCGATGCCAAAGGCGGGGGATGCAGGGGCGGGGGTCCGAGCTGGGGTTAACAGGGTGTGTACCCCCACATCCCCTCTTTGCCCCCCATGCCAGCCCTGCCCGGGAGCTGCCAGGCGAGCAATGCTCCTGCCCTGCCCCGCGCCCTCCCAGCGCGGGGACCCCCTCCAGCCCCCCAAAAACACTGGGGCTTCGCTTCCCACCCCTCTTTTTCCGCTCAGCACCTCCCGAGTCGCAAACCCGCTCTGGACACGCGGACCCGGGGGGACATAAGGGGACACGGAGGGACACAAGGGGACACGGGAGGATGCGGGGGGGCACAAGGGGACGCGGGGGGACCCCCGTGTGCAGACTCACCATGGGGCGGCGGGGGGGGTCGTGCGGCGGAGGCTGGGGGTGGTGCGGGATGCGGGGCCGGCCCGGGGGGCGGGCGGGGGGCGGACACGCTTGCGCACAGCGCGGATGGGCGGCGGAGGGAGCGACGAGGAGGAGGAAGGAGGGAGGGGAAGAGCATCCCGGGAGGAGAAGGCACTCGGTCCCTCATCCGCGGCACGGGAGAGGTGGGGGAGGACGAGGACCCTCGCCCCGCGCCCTGCGGACCCCCAAAAGTCGTGGCGCTGGGGGCAGACCTTCCCAAGGCAACCCCGCACCGCATAAATCTCCCCAAAACCCGCCCAAATCCGCTCATAGCAAATTTTGGGGGTGGGCAAAGCTCATCCCACTTGAGATTGACACTGAGCCCAGGAGTTCGCTCCGCTCCCCCACTGAACCCCCATGAGATGATCTGGAAGCCCCATGAGATTCTGCTCAAACCGTCATGAGATGGCACACCAAGGCTCTGGGGATGGCTTTGCTTCAAATCATCAACTAATATTTTTTTTTTCCTGAAAATAAATTAATCCTCACCACAGCAATGCCCCATGTCAGGCCACCTTGCTCTCCCACAGGATTCCATTTCCATCCCACCCCACAATCCACAAAATTAGCAGTCAACCTTTTGAATCTTTTTTTATTCCCCTCAAAACTTTTTTTATTTCTACAGTCTCAAACTCAATCCCTCCTGCCCAGGGTGAGTTTTGCCAATCCCTGAGATAAAATGTCCAACGCCAATATTAATCAACAAAATACCTGTGGAGCTGACACATCTGATTTTGCCAAGGGAACTACATCAATATTTGAAGAGAATCAACCCACCTGCACCTCCCCAGATGCTCCCAGGTTTCCTGCTGACCCATAGCACCAATTTCATCACTGACGCTTCACAGGAAGAGGGAAGTGGCAGGCGTAGGGATTTGCATCATGGTCAGGGAGCAAGTTCTGGGGCAGGGGGCACTTACTGCTGCCCTGCTCCAAGGAACCACAGCCCTGATCCCGTGGCCCCAGCGTGCTGATTTTTGGAGGTGCTGAGCGTGGAACATTCCCCAAAATCACTCCTGTCTGTACAGGAGTCAGGTGAGGCTTCACCACACCACCTGGGGAGAGTAACGGGGCTCACTTGGGGCTCCCAACCCCATCACGCTCACAGGGCAGAGCAGGCCTGTGCCCAGTTCAGTTACCCCAGCACCACACTGCCCCAAGACCAAAGCAACAGCCTGGAACGTCCCTATCCTCATCTCCTGCTCGGATGCACGTCTTCAGGAAACGGGAGCCGAGACAGCTGCATAGTTCCCACGCCATGGCCAGACCCTCTGGCCATAAAACCTTAGGAGTTATTACAAATTTTCCTATAATGGGTGTACTGTTTACAGTCCCAGGGTCGGCATACTGCATGCAATCCAGTGCCACTTGACCTACCAAGCACGAACAACCTATTGTTGCTGTTTTTGTAACCTATTGTTGCTTTTAACTTCAACCCAAAAGTACGAAATTACGCGAACAAGAAAGAGGGCTGCAGTAAGGTCCCCAGCCGCCCCCTTGCCCCCAGGTTAGCCTGATTTGAGCAGCGCCAGGCTGGAAAAAGCGAGCCAGAGCTAGGCTACGACGCTGTGACCGGAGGGGCGATCAGAGGGCTCACGGCACGTGGTGCCGGGAGGCGTGGCCTGCCCGGAGCGCGCCGCGGGGGCGGGGCCGAGCCCTCAGCGGGGAAAATGGCGGCGGGCGGGCCCCCCCACTCCCTCGTACCTCCGCGTGCAGGAACACGATTTTGTCCTGCGCCGACTCCCGCAGGACGCGCCGCACCCGCAGGTCCGACAGCGGGAAGGCGGCAGCGACCCCGCCCTCAGCGGCGGGCCCGCCATTTTTCTCCTCCTCCTCCCGCTTCCTCTTCGGCTGCGGGCCCTCCGCCATGGCTCGCGCGCGCGCGCCCCTGCACTGCGCGTGCGCGGCGCCTCGCGGACCGTCTTAGAGCCACGCCCCCCGGCGGCTCGGAGGTCGCGTGTCCCCGCGGCTCCTTCTCCCACACACCCCCGGAATAGTGACTGAGACAAAAATAAGGAAAACCACCACCATTTAAAACTTCTGCATTCTCTTTTCATAGTCGCAACGATCCCGTTTAAAGTCGCTGCCTGCCTCATCTTGTCCTGCCCACAGCCCAGCAGGCACCTTGTCAGCTTAGTGGGGGTCCCAGAGCCCACCAGGACCAGGAACTCCAGCACGGGAAGGAGTTCTGGTGACCCTGAGAGCCACTCGATGTCAGAGCTTAGTGTTTGTGTGATGGATGTCCCTGTCCCTGCCGAGGAGGTTTTGGCCACCGGGATGGAGGTCACACCACTGGGATGTGGTGCGTTCCGGTCCGCTGTCCCTCCATGTCCATGGAAGTGGGGAACTCGCCATCCTTGGCTCCCACATCTGGCCAGAGCAGCTCAGGTTGGACCCCAAGGTTCACTGGGACATGGCTACACCCAGATCCAAAGATGACAGCTCCATGATGCCCATGGGGATGCATCCGCCTGCTCGCAGCACTACGCCATCCTCTTTGTGGAGCTCCGGCACAGTTCCTGGAGGTCTGCAGAGACAGCAGATGAGCTCCATTAGCAACCAATTAATCTAAAAATCAACGGTTTAAATAAATTTATGGAATCTGGTCTCTTCCCATGGTCCTTATCCCAATAGAGAGACATTTCATCAGCATCCCACAGGATACTCACAGCGCATGACAGTGTCCCTGATCTGCCTGAAGCTTTTCTCCTTCAGCGCCATGTAGATGTAGTAGATGTTTCGCAGCTCCCTGGGATAATCCTTGCGATCCACGTCCTTCAGCACTGGGATAGTGCGTCCGTTAGCCATCGGAGCCTCAGCCAGGGCGTGGTGCATCTGGTATTTGCACCAGGGGTCCTGCAGGAAGCTGGGGGTGATGAGCATGACCCAGCAGTGGCTGTTCTGCACAGCGTCGCACAGCTCTGTCACCACTGCACCTCCCGCCACCGCATCCCGCAGCTGGAGGAAGCATCGGAAGCTCTCAGGTTGGCCCTCCAGGTAGGACACCAGCTCCTCCACCAGCTCCATGTCCCCCTCACTGTGGCAGATGCAGACGTCGTAGCTCTTGTCCCACCAGGGGCTGTCCACGGCACTGATGTCTGGTGCTGACACAGGTGACAGGGAGATGGAGCTGGTGGCCAAGCTCGTGCCAGGAGAAGAGCTGGAGCTCTTCGCAGAGGATGAGGAGGAAGGTGAGGATGAAGCAGAGTGGCTGGACTTGATGCTGCTTTCCACTGAGCTAGGCTTGGGCTTGTGCAGGAGCCGCCTAAACCAACCTGCAGAGTGAGGTCACAGTGAGGTTCCGGGGGCGCAGCGTCCCCTGGGCTTCCCAAGCACAGCATCATTTGATCAGCAGGATGCCTGCAGATGGAAAGGGGTGGGTGCGATCTCACCTTGACCCCCCAAACCATCCTGGTCCCTAAAATCTGAGCTGCCGCAAACACCTGAATGCTGTGGCACCACGAGGAGCAGCTGATGGGCACCCTTGTGTTCCGTCAGGGAGGGGATGCTGTGAGGGAGGGGATAGGGCCAGAGGGTTTATTCCCAGACTCACCAGCCATAGCGGGCAGCACACTGCTCAGCTGCCAATTGCCAGCAGGACACCTCTCCTGAGAGCAGAAAAGAAGAATAAAAAAAAACTGTGAGCAAGCACCACTCCACAGCAGGTCTCAGCCCCAGGAGCTCAGGTCTGTTCCAGGGACCTGCAGCTCTGGGGTGCTCTCTTACAGCCCCAAAATCACCCACAGGAGGGTTTTTCCCAAAATTTGCTGGGAAGGAACATTTACCTGTTACTGGCTCTCTCCACTGGAGATACACACCTGCAGCGAGCAAGGCTGAGAGATAATGGGGAGGAGAGACCCTCATTCCCATCAGTGGGGAAAGGATCCTGTGGAAGGGAGAAGTGGGAATCAGCTGCGATCACCAGGGATGGATGCTGGTAAACCAAAGGCAGTGTGGGTGATGCCCAGAGCTGTGCATCCTTGTTGCTGCCTGCCCTGGTATTCCTGCAAGCTCACACCATCCCATGCCTGGGCATTGTGCTCCCAGCATGGTTTAGGGACTGCAGACACTCCTTGTGGACACCCAAGAGCAGCAATACGGGAAACAGCTACTGTTTTCCACTGCTGGCATCACCCCTTCCGAAATGAAACACCCCAAGTTACGCTGAAGCCTTTCCTCTACTCCAAAAAATGCCACCGGACTGCAGGAAATGCCCGCAAAACCCCGGCACGCCCACGGAAACCACAGTGCCCAAGTGTCAGCATTTAGTGACAGCAAAAAGCTCAAGCGTGACTGGAACAATGAGCACGGACAGTGAACGGTACGGGGGAAGTCTGGGGGATGCTTACCTGGAATGCAGGAGTCCAGCAATGGAACAGGGAAGGGGATGCATCAGCCCCTGGGTTTGGGAAAGAAAGATCTTCTGGGATTACCCAGGTGGGAAAAGACAGGTAGAATGCAGCATGTTCACTCTGGAGTCTAATGGGATCTGCAGTGAATGGCAAGGCTGATCCATCCTTACAGCTTCCACATCTGCAAGCAGTTCCCAGTGAAGCTGTCCTGGGGTGGAAATGAGATGGGGTACCCACTTGCTTCCCCAGGGCCAGAGTGGAGGAGCTCCCCGAAAACCCAGGTGCCCCCAGCTGCCAGCAGCTCCAGCCTCTGCCAGGGCATATGAAAGCACAGGCAGGGAAATGGGCCAGGACTGCAGGGACGGGAAGCCAAGCCCTCCCAAGGGCCTCCCTCCCACATCCGCCACATGCCATCACTGCCTGGGTGTCACAGTGCCCAGCCCTCACCAGCACCCAGATCTGTTTCCCTCCCCAGTTTCCTAGCTAAATACAGACAGGTCCATGTCTGCCACTCACACTTACTTTATGAGTTAAATTTACCAGACAAGTCATTTTTTCACCCCAAAAATGTTTCTCCTTTCCCAGGTCACGTTCCCCTGGTGCTGCTGGTGGTGGCTGATGACTGACACTGCCTTCATCTCCTCATCATCCTCGACTGCTCCAATGTCTGGCAGTTGCTCCTCAAGGCCCTGTGAGAGACAGGCTCCAGGTGAGTCCTGGTTCCATCCCCTAGGAATTTGGGGAGATCTCCAGAGCTCACATGGCCACCCAGCCCCTGCCACCACCCTGCCTGCCTTTCTCTTCACCAAGCACAGGACACCAGCTGGCCCCTTGCTGGCTAAATTCCAAAGGAAAAAGCCAAAGGCCGAGTGGTACTGAGCCGCACACAGACCCACAGGCTACCACAGCCCATTGTGACCCACTTTGCATTAGTCCCTGCCCTAGCACTGCTGCCACCACCCCAAAAATCAACTGCCCGCCCAAGGACAGGACCCGTAGGAGGGCGAGTCCCCTGCCTGTGTGAGTCACCCCACCTGGAAACCCCAGAGGGGGAACCTGAGCAAGGGTGAACCCACAAACTCGGGTCCCCAAGAGGCAGCAGCCCCTGGATCGACCTCCACCCTGCCTCAGCAATAATATAACCATTATTAAAGGAGTAATTAAGCAGGTACAGCTTAATTCACAGCGTGCCTTGCCCCACCAGCAGCTGCACCACGCTGGGATCCCTGCAGCGGGAGTCCTGCTCATCACCAGGAGCCTGTGGTTTACAGGATTGCCTGTGAAATTAAGAAACGGTGAGGACAGGGTGCTGCAAGGCAGGGTCAAACAAAGGTGTTCGGGAAAGAAAATAAGGCTAATTTTGTCCCTAAATACACGCACCATTAATATGTTTCATTTACAGTGCCACTACAAAACGATACACAGCTACCCAGAAAACACAGAATAAGTTTTCTCCTGGAAAGCTCTAAGTACACCCAAATTCCGCCACACAGATGCTTGAAGACATCATAGGGGCCGTCCAGGCACCGCTTGTACCTCCCAGGGCTGGAGACGCAGTCGCACAGACACGAACCCAGGCAGCGGCAGCTAGCGGAAGAGCAGCCCCTGAGGGGTAGGGGAGCACGGGGACACGGCCAGGCCCAGAGAAGCGCAGGCAGCCGAACGCACCCAGCACTGCCACCCAGCCTGGCACTGCACTGCGCTGCCCATGCGCCCGAGCCCTTTAGAGCTCGCGTGGCCTCGTGACACCATCGCTGAGGTGCCACGTCTGGCCCCGCCTCTTCCGCTCCGAGCCCCAGCAGGGCGGGGCCGAGGGGGCGGGGCTGCCGTCACGCGGGGCGGGGCGTAGCCGGGCGCGAGGCGGCTGCGCGCGGCGCGGCGGCGTCTCCTCAACGGGGCCGCGCGCGCGGCGCCAGGTGCGTGCGCGGGGGAGGCGGGTGGGCAGGGCGCGGTTGCCATGGAGACAGCGGGGGGGAAGCCGTTGCCATGGCGACAGCGGCCGCCATAACGTAGGGGGGTCCCCTGGCCGCCGCCGTGAGGGGACGGAGCGTTCTGCGGGGAGCGGAGGAGACCGGCGGGGCCGGGGCTGAGGCGGGGGGGCCGGGAAACCTCTGACAGCGGCGGGCGGCCTGGCTGTGACTCCCCCCGCCGCGCTGTCGCCCTCTATAAAAGCTCGTTTTTATGGATGTGTCCCCCTGGGAAGGAGCCTCGGTGTCCTCTCTGCCTGCTGAATCCCCGTGTTGTTGCTTTTCCCGCAGGTTTAGCGAGGAGGGGGCACAACGGAGAGGACAGGTAAGGGCTCGGGCAACCCTGAAGGTGTGACCCCCATCCCTGGTTCTCTGTCCAGGGTCAATCCTGGAACGCCAGCGTGCTTCCGTGGGAGCCTGTGGGACACAGAGCTCAGCCAGGCTTTGCTGTGTCACTCCCTCTCCTTGCTCGTGGAGCCACTGGGAAGCACGTGGAGAATCACAGCGTTGAATAAAAACCTCTGGTGTGTTTTAACTCACATCAAAGGAGGTTGAATCTTGTGTTTTTGTGCTGTGGACAGAGGCAGGGCTTGTCCTCAGTCCCATTGTCCGTGTAGCCTGTGCGTTTCTAGGATGGCTTTGATCCAGCTCCAATTGCTGCTCCCACGTGGAGGGACAGGCTTGGGAATTGGCCAGGGACAACTCAGCTTGTAGCTGAACCATAGTGGCTTTTAAACTGTCTTGTCCCAACATCTTAAAGCCGCTGGATTGAAAAAGAAGCTAGGAATTACACCCATGCTGGTGGCAGTTCTCAGCACTCAAAGAAGCTAAAAATAATGGATGAGTAGTAGGTTTGTACTTGTTTCTTTGTGGAATTTGTGGGGGCTGTTCTGGAGGAGCCCATCTCCCAGCATGGAGCTGGATGACTTGGCTTTGATTTTAAACATCCAGGTGTAGCTTTGGTTGTGTGTTGGGTGCTGAGCATGGAGATGGTGTCAGCAGCGACTTCTCCATGAGATGGTGGAGAATATGTTCCATTAATTTCCCATTTTGGTTCTGCAGGTTGGGCTCTGGTGTTGACTGTGTGGTCTGGTCATGTTTTGCAGAGCTACTGCAAGGTTTCTGTAAATACACATGCTGTGTGAACCTCGGCCTTCGTTTGACACACTTGGTGTTCAGGTGTTTGCTTTTACCTGGGATACACCTTCATATTTCCAACATTTCTGCAGCTGGTGTGTCTCTGTCACACGGGGACTTGCTGTGGTTGGGTTTATCCAGTGTTGGTGACTTAGGCACCGTTTAAAGCTGAAGTGTGAAAAGCTTTAGGATAAATTAAGGGATTTCTGTGGTGTGGAGGGAGGAGAATGCAGCAAACCCACACAGGGACTCTCTTAGTATCGTTTATAAAGGTAATGGGGACAAGGCTGGAACAAGGGAACAGGGCAGCCGAGCCAGGAATCCATGGAGTGTTGTGTTTACAGTCTTCAACTCCCTGTAGTCTAAATAGCTGGAAGCTTCCCAATGTCTGGAGAAGGCTGGAGAGACACTTCTTACCTTGTAAGTGCCTATGGCTCCCTCTCCCCCATGGCACCTGTGTTCCCAGGGGGAGCCTGCAGTACCTGGTGTGTTTCTTCCCCATGGCAATGTCATGCTCTGAGGTAATTCCATTTCATTTTGGCTACCTCAGCTGTGCCAGCGCAATCCATCCCCCTGGGGAACAGAGCTTCTCCCCAGGACTAAAAACTGGAGGTTTCTATTTCTTGGCTGAATCCCCATGAATTCTTTTTAAGACCAATAAAAACTTTTTTTTTTAAACTAGGCTGTATTTATAATGGGGTTTTTGTTCCTTTATGCCTCTCTGCACTACATAATAGGCATGAAGGTTGAAGGTCATTGTATCAGACAACCTCACTAGGTGATTATAATTCTAAAAGGTGTTTTTTCCTAAGTTTAAAATTACTTTTGAAATGTCCTTAGTGCTTTAGAGGCACTTAAAATTGATTTGATGGCTCCATTCCTGCTGTTAATAGCATGGGAATGCACAGGGTGAGTGAGATGGGAGCGATGCTGAGGCAGGTGGAAGCAAACAGGGGAAGGCCTAGGTGGGAGTTTACAAACAGCCTCAGTATTTGAGGCTCAGCTCCCGAATATAATATAAACTTAAATTATAGCCAGTTTAGAAAGTGAGGATTTACCTTTGGCTGTAGCTGTGCTGCTGTGGAGGGGCCAAGGGCAGACCCGGCACCAGCAGGAGCTCAGACTTCCCTCTGAAACATTCCAGTTATCCATTGTTAGTCCCTGGCTGGTCTGAAGTGTCTTTGCACCATTAAATAAAATCTGACTGACTTTGTGGAAGCAGCCTGTCCTTCCAGAAAAATCAGCTTATCCAAAAGGAGAGATATTTTTCCTTTCTCCTGGAAAGGAAAAATAAGGGCTTTTCTCCCCTTTATCCTGACTGTGCTTGGCTGCATTCACTCAGCAGGGCTTTGATGGTACCGCCCGTCTGATCCTGTGTCCAGCACATCCTCCTATCTTCCTGAGAGTCATCACTTTGATGTTTTTTTTTGAGGTTTAACCCCCCCAAAATAGTTCACCATGAGGCCTGAGCGGTTGCAGGCCTTCAGGAGTGATGAAGCTGCAGAGGTTCATTGTCAGAACAGTGCTGAAGTGCTCCTGTGCTCAGTGTGGGGTGGAAAAACACAGGGTACAATGTTCATGAGGGTGTGTGATGGAGGAGCCCTGCCTGGCATGCACAGAGGGAGAAAACCGGAAGTGCTAAAGGCTATTGACACTTGTATCCAAAATCTGGTCCCTACAGTAAGGCCCAGTAAGATAAAAAAGTGATTATTTGAAGTGATGAGCAGCATGTATTAAGTGATCTTTCAGGAGGCAGGTGGTGAAAACCAGCTCTCTGAGGTGTTTTACTGTTGTTACAATGATTTATTACTGAGCAGCCTGGTGTGGTGGAAAGTGCCCCTGCCCATGGCAGGGGGGTGGACCGACACGAACTTTAAGGTCCTGTCCAGCCCAAACCATTCCATGATTCCATTGTATAAGGTTTTCTGAAGGGGTCAGAAGGAAAAGGCTGCATACACGGTGTATCTGAGCATCTGCCAGTGTTGCTTTGCCCTGTTCTCATCATCCAGTATTGAAAGTTGCTGGTTTCCTAGAATATTGGCTGTTTTCTCATGTGATCCATACACACACTTGCAGCACAGCTGAGGTGTCCTACCTAGAAAGACCTGCCCCGTGTCACTTGCTTTGCTGCCAGGGAGCAATTGCAGCATCTCATCTTTAGGACAAGCCCACAGATCTCCCTGAGATGGCAAAACCTGCAAAAACTCTGATTTTGGGTCAGCAGCTCTTCCCCAGCATTTCCTCTGGCCAAAAGCCCCGTGTCTAACAGAGTTTTTGCTGGACTCTTCATCACAACTGGCAAGAGAAAAGCAGAGGAGGGTGAACAGTTCTGTTCGTTTTCATTCCCTTTTCATAGACTTATTTGGGAGAAGCGGAGTGGGAGAGGACTGCGTGCTGGCAGGCCTTTTGTGTTTTATGTCACAGGCTGCTGAAAGAGTTCTCAGACTGCACTTCCTTTCCGTGGGCTTTAAGGTCATTTCCCAGTGCTTGCAGATGCATGGCGGGCTGGGAAACCCTTCTCTCATCACCAGGGAATGAAACGCTCTCCGTGGCTTTTTGGAGCCAACAAATATAGTTTTGTCTTCTCTTCCCTCCCACTGTTTCCCAAGCAGCAAGTTTGCCGACAGGCCTCGTCAGGAAGGAGGGAGTGCTCCTCCAGGATCCAGACTGTCTGGGAAAATGAACAGCTGCTGGCAAACTGTGTTTTGCTGGGGCAATCACAGCTGTACAAAACAGCCCAGGATTGTATGGTAAAGGAGGTTAAGGAAATGGATGAGACTGAGGGGCAAAGTTCAGAGACAAAAACATGCAATTCTCAGCCCAGAGATGATAACAAACCTGGGATTTATCCACCTGTGCAAAGGTGGTTCTGCAAAACCCTGTTGTCCAGGTGGTGTTGTCCATGTGCACTGACTTTGCTTGTGGTCATTTGTCTACCATAGAAACTGGATGGCTTCTACAGTGAGCCCTGTTGCATTCGACACGCAGCGCGGTGGCCTGAGTCAAGAACAGCACGGCAACCAGTCTCCCCTGGCCGCTCGGGCCATAGCTCACAGACACCAATGTGGTGGACGGCAAATGGCGTTTATTGGTGATTAGCACCGTGTAATATACCTTTGGTTTACAACGTCACGTCCGCCTGCTTACATCATAAAACTAATTGCTATTGGCTACCTGGGGAGGGGGTCTTATCTTTCCGTACAGCGCGGTTTCTTCCGATCGCCAGGCCCTACCTGCCCACATTTCCCCCCTCCCTATGCTAATCTAAGAGAGCTAACAAACGTATAAAAGGCATTAACAAGGTAAAGTGTAAGGCACCTTGAACTAATAAACGTATAAAAGGTATTGACGAGGTAAAGTATAAGGCACTTTAAACTAGTGGTGACTAGGGGGCGTAAGGGGACAGGATATAAATTGGGGTAACTAGGGAGAACTAGGGATAATACTGCATAAGGAATTAGGGATAACTGGGGATAACACTACAGAAGTACATTCTTAACACAGTTGTTTGTTTTCTACTAACAGAATGTTGACCTTGCTTAGTCGGTTCTGGACAAATGACACGAGCTTGCTCAGTATGCAGGGCCCGAAGGCCAATGCCAGTATGATCATTGCGATCAGACCCAGCAAAGTAGATATCAGGGTGGTTAGCCATGGCGAATGGTTGAACCAGGATTTGAACCAACTCTGCTGTGCTTCTCGCTCTCTTCTTCTCTTCTTTCTTTTTTCTTTTTCTTTTTCTGCTTTGCTCTTTTCAGCAGCAGCTTGCAGGGAAGGAGAAGATGCTAAAGGCTGAGCAGCATCAGATGATATCTGAGTAGGAGGTACTGTAGCTGCTGGTAAAGGATTAGAGATCATTGGGTTAAAGATATTTAGGTTATTATTCAGTGTTGTGACAGTAGCAGTGTTTTTAATCCGTGAGAGGGATTGGACTCTCTAACGGCCTCTCCTTATTCTGGGTTTTAATTCTGTTTGCTCTCATCTCTTTCCACTCTGAGTCTGAATCAGTGGAAAGCCACTCGCTCTAGCTTGTGTCTGACTCAGAGCTGGAAGTTGACTGACTGGCTATTTCCGGGTTTCAGAACTTTTTGGTCGGGCTCCGGCCTCGCCCACCTCCCTTGCGGGCGGGCCGTTCCCTCCCTCTTGCCTCGCCCTGCCTTCTGCTCGGCAGGGGGTTGAGCTTATAGGGGGAGTGTTTAAATTAGGCGCTCTGGCTACCTCTCTGCCCCTCGCTCGCGCTCCCCTCCCCCTTTTGGTTGCTCTCGCAGTTTCTCTCCTTATCACATTCCTTATCACTTTCCTCTCCCACTCGTTTACTTGCGCATGTTGGATTCGGCACTATCTCTCTGTTCCCGCCGGGCACATCTCCGTCCCGGTCCCGCCCACCTTCTTTGTTCCCGGCACCATGCTGGGGTGCATAGGGAGGTGGCCTGGGCCAGCTCTCTTCGGGCCCCCCTCCCTCCGCGGCGATCTTAGCTTCTCGGGCTAATTCGTTCGAAAAAGCCTCTGCCTGCCTTGGCTCCCCCGCAAAGGAGCCTGGATTCGGGGATTGCGGGGGTGCAGCACCCCCCCCCGCGAGTCCCCAGGCTTAGCCGAATCGCCATCGTCTGGGGGGTGCAGAGTCTGGGTAGCCGCCCCAACCCCCAGCTTTGGGACGGCCATCAAACAGTTTTTTGCTGCCTTCCAGGTCTCCTGCTCTTGGATAGCTTTTTGCAGGGCCTGCACAACTCTACCCCACGATTTAAGATGTTTTCCGCTACCTGAGGACATCGTCTCCTCAGCAAAAGCCTTAGTACATTATCCCACACCTCAGGGTGGAGTATATCTGCCGGTTGGTCTATGACCCCGATCTGCATAAGTCTCGCAACAGCGAGCGTAAAATCTTTGGGTTTGCAATCTACCCGCCACTGTCTCTGAATTTCATATACGACCTTCACAAGAGCCTCCATCCTCCTTGTGGGTCCCGGAGCGTCCTCCGTCACCGGAGACAGTCCAGCTGCTCTGGCCGCTGTTCACCTGGTCTCAGGCGATCTCCCGAGGTCCCCAGTTGTCCCGAGGTTTCGGCACCACTTTGTTGCAGTCGACACGCAGCGCGGTGGCCTGAGTCAAGAACAGTACGGCAACCACTCTCCCCTGGCCGCTCAGGCCATAGCTCGCAGACACCAATGTGGTGGACGGCAAATGGCGTTTATTGGTGATTAGCACCGTGTAATATACCTTTGGTTTACAACGTCACGTCCGCCTGCTTACATCATAAAACTAATTGCTATTGGCTACCTGGGGAGGGGGTCTTATCTTTCCGTACAGCGCGGTTTCTTCCGATCGCCAGGCCCTACCTGCCCACAGTTTCCTCTCCCCTTCTCACTAAATATCACGTGTTTGCTGATAAAGCCATTCCTTCCAAACGAGCTGCTTCCCTGGGCTGCTGCTCCAATCTTCTGGGAAGCTGCAGCAGTCCCTGCTGCAGAAAGCAGCTGGAAACCAGGCAAGGCAAGGCGAGGAGCAGCACATCTGCTTAATAAATGATAAAGGTCACATTTAAAAGCACTGTGCAGGTGTAAAGCCAGGAAAATAGGGAAGAGGGGAGGAGGAGTAAGGAGAATACAGCCCTGCAGCCCTTTCATGTGACTCTGTATCATCTGGGATCTTCGAAAAGATTGGCCTAGAGCATCCTACTGACATTGCAGCCATCACAGGGAAGGGAGCGCTGGTACAGCTGAGGGGGCTCCTCAGCAAACTGGGGCTGGGCTCCCTGCAGGGCAAAGCTAGGAGGAAGTCTTCCCTTGTTTTTCTCTCTGCTGGGATAAATGGAGCTGTTGTCTCCAGGCCCCTGTTCTGCACATAGTTTAAAGTAGGTCGTATTTCCGACCTGCATGGGATGCAACCTGCATTTTGTCTGGGGACATAGAGCCTGTGTGTGTCTCATTCTCTTGTGCTCACCACACCTTTCCCATGCCCTCCAGCCTTCCCGGTAACTTTTATTAATAGACTTCCCTTATTCCAGATTTTCAATCGATTAGCTTTGCTTCAGAAACACCCCAGGGCATCATTGATTTCCTCAGTAACCATCCTGGTAACAGATTCAATTCCCAAAAATGTTGTAATTACATGCCTTGTATTGGGAGCTGTGCTACTGATCTGTGCAGCTGCCTGCTGTCTTTTAGGGATACCAAGCTGCTCCGCTCATCCTCCGTTTATCAGAGAGCCCCAATGGATATGCTGATTCAAAATTTAGGCATGGGGTAGCTCCCTCTCCCTCAATCTGGGTGTCCCACTGCGGAGGGTGGATTTCCCCCCTCCGCAGCAAGAAGCGGTTCCGCCCCTATGTTGCTCCCGCCTCCCAGCCTGGCTCCACCTGCCGTGGGAGGACCTCGGGGGAGAAGTCTCTGGGCCCGCCCCTGAACTGAGGGACAAGGCGTGCCCAGGGCCCAGGAACCGCCCAGCTCTCCAGATTATTCCTGACAGTTATTTGTATTATTGGTTTATTTGAACTGTACCCCGCCTTCCTTTGTTACCATTGGTTCTTGTATGCTGTAACCGCCCTTCCCCTCGTCCCTTATTGGTTGTCCTGTCCTATACTTAACCGGGTGCCTCCAGGCACTCGGCGGCCACTAGCCATTAGCCATGCGGCCATACCATCGCCGAGGCAGTGGCCCCCCTTCCCCTGCTCTCCCTTCCCGACCACCCAAGCCCTGCTACCCTCAATAAAGGAGAGCTCGGGAAGGAGTCATCCTCCCACCAGCCTATCGCCGCACCGTCTCCTTCTTTTATTTCGCCTACGACTCCCAGCTTCCTTTACCGCGCCCGGCATAGGGATCGAGCAGCCAGCGCACGGCTCTCGACCCTGCCGACGACAGCGAGCGAGAGGCTCGACAACATCCCACCACCCCTGACACCCTTCCACTCATGGTGGTACCAGCTGTGCTCCTTTCTCCTCTTGCAGGAAGCTGTTGCCAAGCCTCAAAACCAAGAAGCCTCAGGAGCTTGTTTTGGTGATTGGGACAGGAATTAGTGCCGCAGTTGCTCCCCAGGTCCCAGTGCTGAAGTCTTGGAAGGGGCTGATTCAGGCCCTCCTGGATGCTGCTATTGACTTTGATCTCCTGGAAGATGAAGAGAGCAAACGGTTCCAGAAGTGTCTTCATGAAGACAAGAACTTGGTTCATGTTGCCCACGACCTTATCCAGAAGCTGTCTCCGGTCAGTGCGCTTGTACCTGCCCTGAGCGTAGGATTTGGCTTCTGGAAATAACCGGATTTGGTTTTCCAGCAATGGTGCCCCCATCCCAACAATTCTTCTATGTACAAGGAACCAAAAGTGCAGTTGCTGTGCCAGGTTTCTGCTGTGGACACAGGTTTTGGGTATTTTGCCTGGACCAAGATGATTAGAGGGATGGAGCACCTTCCTGTGAGGAAAGGCTGAGAGAATTGGGATTGTTCAGCCTGGAGAAGAAGGCTTCAGGGGTGACCTAATTGTGGCTTTCCAATACCTGAAGGGAGCTGACAAGAAAGCTGGAGAGAGACTGTAGACAAGGGCCGGGGGTGACAGAACAAGGGGAGAGAGCAGGGTTAGATGGGGTACTGGGGAGGAAATCTTCCCTGTGAGGGTACTGAGGCCCTGGCACAAGAGCAACTGTGGCTGCCCCTGGATCCCTGGAAGTGTTCAAGGCCAGGTTGGACAGGGCTTGGAACAGCCTGGGATAGTGGAAGGTGTCCCTGCCCATGGCAGGGGGTGGGATGGGATGGGCCCTTCCCAACCCAAACCATTCTACGATTCTGTGTTCCTATGACTATGCTGAGGGAGAGCACCCACCTTGGTGCAGCCAGAGCTCTTGTGTTTGCCGTGCAGGGACCCAGAGCTTTGCAGGGTCTTGGTGAAACGTGGGTAGTTTCTCATGGAGTCATTTGGCATGAGGTGTTAAGGGGCCGGGCTCTGACCTCAATCTGTCTCCCCTTCTCAGCGCACAAGCAACGTTCGCTCAACCTTTTTCAAGGACTGTTTATACAAGGTGTTTGATGACCTGGAATCCAAAATGGAAGATTCTGGGAAGCAGCTGCTTCAGTGTGTGCTTCACTTGATGGAAAATGGGGCCCTTGTTTTAACCACAAACTTCGATAACCTGCTGGAGCTGTATGCAGCACACCAGGGGAAGCACCTCGAGTCTCTTGACCTGACTGATGAAAAGAAGGTAAAGGATGATTATTTCTTTTGTCAGGAACTGTGGTGCTGCAGGGTGTGCCCTCATGCTGCCTGAGGGCATTGTACTGATCGTAGTGGTTTAACTGGTGGCAGACAAGCTCCAGGCAGAGCCTCTGCCTGCTCAGGGCAGCAAGCAGAAGAATGAGGAGGAGAGCTCCTTTCTGGAACGCTGTGCTTGCTGGCTGCCATCCAGTGCTCAGGAGGAGGCCTTAAGCCTGGTATTCCTTTGATCTCTGTCCTTGAAACTTCTGGCTTGGCCTTGCTTCCACATAAGGCTCGGGTTGATGTTTCTAACCAATGTGGGAAACTCCATGTGAGATGCAAAGCTGAACTTTCTATTTTTATAACGTGCTGCAAAGTGCTTTCTGTGATGGGCATTTAGGGCTGCAGCCTTTGAGGCGCTTCTCGTGCCCCATGTCCTCTTCCTGCAGTGGCTGGAATGGCTCCTTCTGCTGCACTTCCAGAGCTGTAGCTATTCCCTTCATGCAAACATCTCTCCTCCTGCCCCAGTCAGGCTGTGAAACCCTGACCTCTTTGCACCTGCTGCACAAAGGGATCAAAGTGATTGCCTACGGAGACGAATACTCCGACTTGCCCGAGTACTTCGAGCGGCTGACCAGCGAGATTGTCATGCGAGGCCGCACAGGTATGGAGTCAGGGGCTGGGGGACACTTGGCTGTCACCATGGAGAGCAGGCAGGGTCAGTAGCCCCTGTTCTTCATGCTATACAGATTCCTTAAGAGTTTTTTTTTTTTAAAAGCAAACGTGTCTCAAAGCGTAGCTGGATTTGAGGGTTACTTTCAGAAATCACTGTATGCTCTAACAGTTTAAACAGCTGTGCTGCTTCCCACGCCTGCAAACCTTTTCATGTGCAGTTGCAGCTGTTTGTTCCCTTTCCAGCGAAGGGGCATTTTAGTCTCACTGACCTTCGTGCTGCTCAGACTGAGCCAATGCTTTTACACAAGAGGTATAACTCATAAATCATAAAAACAAGGGAAAGTGGGTTCACTGGCCGGAGCCTAGCTGGCCCCCATTCTGAGGGTTAGCCCGGCCAGGAAAGCCTGTGTGAAACCACCACGTGGGCAGCTGGCTCTCCACCTGACACTGGTCTCTGCTTTGCCCCAGGTGTGCCCAACGAGGGGCAACAGCTGAATGCTCTGCCGCCGCCCACACCGAGGTAAAAGGTAAGGAGGCTCTCTAGAGCCGAGAGGCTTCACTCTGTGTAGTTCCCTGGAGTCCCAGGCAGGTTTTCAGCCTTTGCTTCCACACAGGATGCAGCCCGAGCCTCAGCCCTGCCCAGGCCCTGAGCCATGGCAGGGGCTTCTGGGACAGGCCCCAGCCAGGCCAGCAGCCCTCAGGAAGGCCAGAGCCCACCGCTGTCCAGCTGCTATCCAGCACCGAGCCAGGACCCTTCCAGCAGGGAGAAGGCTGGGACACAGCCTCCACAGATGAACACCTGGTCTAACATAGTAATTGTGGTTTTACTGGGGCTGCATGTGCCTGCGGAGTGCGGTGTCCCCAAGGGAGCTGCAGCCTCCTCTAACTTCATACCTAGTGCTTTTATATTCTGTATTTCAATTAAAAAATGAAACTTGAGCTTTTTTTTTTTTACTGGAAGCTCTAGTTTTCTAGTCCTGTCTTTTTACTGTACAGGATTTTGTATGTTGAAGTTGTATTAAAGGCCTGCTCACTGAACTTTTGGCTGCTCTATCATTTACAGGCCTCATCACACCTCACACTGGTGGGAGTTCATCTCCCCCAAACCCAGGAGGAAACAGGTCCTGGCTGGAGGCAAGTTATTTATACACAGAGAACAAATTAGGAAGTTTATTTTATATAAATTATGTCTCTTAGCAGACAGCATTCAATTTATTGCACTATAGCACATCTGCGATACAGAGCTACAAGACATCGTCAGAGAGGTTTGTATTATTCAGTGTAGCACTTCTGACCGGGATCAAGAGGCACTCTGAGGGGGAGAAAGGGTGCAGGAAAGCAGCAAGCAGCCACCATTCTCTTCCAGTATTAATGTGGTTTGGTTTTTTTTTCCTTTTTACTAGCAAATAATGCCAAGACCAGCAGGCAGGAGCCAGGCAGGGCACGCTGCCTTCCTCCTCCGGACCCAGCTGCCACAGCTCTCCAGCTCCTGCCCAAATACGTGGAGTCTGGGGACCCTGCTGCAGAGTCCGGGTGAGGAGAGAGATGGGGGACTTTAAGGCAATTTAGCATGTCCCCTCCAGCCCAGCATAGGCTGTCACCTTTTTTTGGTTTATCAGCTTCGGTGGAGCGGCGATGAGCGGCGACATTAACGGCCAGATCTAGCGCTGCCCCTAAGCCCAAGTGACTCCTGCCTCCTCCCTAAGCTGGTCTAAAAATCAAAAGCAGCTCAAAAAAAAGCCTTCAAACCCACCTGGCTCTGACAGCCAGGCTCTTGGCCGCCCTCAGCTCCCCCACCCCAAATACCAGACCCCGCCCGGGAGCGAAACCTGTTGAGCCCGAATATGCCCAAACAGACAGCTCTTTGTGATTCTTTTTTTTTCCCTCCTATTTTTTGGTTTGGAAGCAGCACTGGTGATCACCCAGGGATGGGCCCAAGGACTTCCCAGCCCTTGGCACTGCTCCTGACACCTTGTTCGAAGGCAGCATCACATTTAACCCCTGAAGACCCTCACTGCCCTTCATTTCTGACACCATCCCACTTCCCACACCGTGGTCCTGTTCAGTCCTGCATCCCCACGCTCCACTTGCATCCCCCCTCTCTGCACTTTTCTCCGTCATTTCTCCCTTTCCACCTCATTTTTCCCCTCAGTGCTTCAGCGCTCTCCTCCATTCCCAACACAGACAGGTCTGATCCATCCTCACGCCATAAAATCACAGACCACATGCCAGGGGGGTCAGATGAGCCCAATAGCCACAGAGCTGCCAGGCTGGGGTTCAGTGCCCATCCAGGGGTGTTTTATGATCCGTGGTGGGAATGCTGGGCTGGCAGGGTGCACACAGCATCAGCAAAGCCCCCGAGCAGCACTTAGGACTCTTCAACTCTTGCTCAGCACTCTCCTGCCTCAGTTTCCTGCTGTTTCGGGGCTCAGGGAAGCTCTGCACCATTGGCAATGCGGGCAGGGGGTGCAGCAGGGACCCCAAACCCCAAACTGCATCCCAGCTCATTTATCTACATTTTAAAAGAAATTTAAAAGCCACCCGATGTTGCAAGCAGCTCAAACCCTGACGGAGGATCCACCCCGGGGCTCCGACTTGTGCAACACCGCGGGGTGAGTTCCAACCTCCCGCCACTGGCATCAGGCTCTGGTTAAAAAATTAAGGCTCAGCTTACTCAGCCTGGCCGGATATCGGGATGGCGAATCCGGCCGGGAAAACTTCGGCGGGCTGGGGGAGACATTTTGCAAGGGGAAGAGCCGGAGCAGGAATGGCATCTGGAAGCGATTGAAGGCAAGGAGCCTCTCCCTGGCGCAGCAGGGAATTCCAACGGCGTGAGCTCAGGTTAAAGCCTCCTTCACAAACCCGGGATTAAAGAGAAGAACCAAACTTCAGCACAGATATGTATTTTTAAACCTGCAAAAAACAAGGGAGACGGAGCCAGCTTCCTGCTTGGTCCTATCCGGACGTGGCTTTGTCATTTAGGGTCGTTCTGACTTGCAATGAAAAGAAACCAAAACTCCAAAAAGGAGCAGAAATTTCTCCATGCGTTTGTGGTTCTAAATTCAGGTGTGGTGTCAGGAGTCCTCTTTCATCACTGTACCATCCATCCCTCGGGATTGCTGCATCCCAGCTCCGAGCATCCCTTGCCAGCACAGGCTGCATCCCACGGTGGTCCTTGAGTGGCAGCAAGCCCAGGAGCATCCCAGAATCCTGGGGATGGCATGGAAGAGCCAGTGGAGGATGCCAGCCTAGCTTAGACCGAGCCATCCTCTGCAAGGAGCTGACGCAGTGCAGAGTCCCCAGCCCCTTCCAGTCTTCCCTGAGTCGAGATGAAATATTGAAGCTAAAATCCTAATGCATCAGAGGCACAGGGAGCAGCAGCTGGTCAAACCCACCTTCACTGGACATCCCAGCGGAGCAGTTTACGGCAGGGCAGGATCCCCATGGGCTGGGCAGGATCCCCATGGGCTGGGCAGGATCCCCACGGGATGGGCAGGATCCCCATGGGCTGGGCAGACTCAGCCGCGCCCCATGTCCTCTTCCTGCAGTGGCTGGAATGGCTCCTTCTGCTACACTTCCAGAGCTGTAGCTATTCCCTTCATGCAAACATCTCTCCTCCTGCCCCAGTCAGGCTGTGAAACCCTGACCTCTTTGCACCTGCTGCACAAAGGGATCAAAGTGATTGCCTACGGAGACGAATACTCCGACTTGCCCGAGTACTTCGAGCGGCTGACCAGCGAGATTGTCATGCGAGGCCGCACAGGTATGGAGTCAGGGGCTGGGGGACACTTGGCTGTCACCATGGAGAGCAGGCAGGGTCAGTAGCCCCTGTTCTTCATGCTATACAGATTCCTTAAGAGTTTTTTTTTTTTAAAAGCAAACGTGTCTCAAAGCGTAGCTGGATTTGAGGGTTACTTTCAGAAATCACTGTATGCTCTAACAGTTTAAACAGCTGTGCTGCTTCCCACGCCTGCAAACCTTTTCATGTGCAGTTGCAGCTGTTTGTTCCCTTTCCAGCGAAGGGGCATTTTAGTCTCACTGACCTTCGTGCTGCTCAGACTGAGCCAATGCTTTTACACAAGAGGTATAACTCATAAATCATAAAAACAAGGGAAAGTGGGTTCACTGGCCGGAGCCTAGCTGGCCCCCATTCTGAGGGTTAGCCCGGCCAGGAAAGCCTGTGTGAAACCACCACGTGGGCAGCTGGCTCTCCACCTGACACTGGTCTCTGCTTTGCCCCAGGTATGCCCAACGAGGGGCAACAGCTGAATGCTCTGCCGCCGCCCACACCGAGGTAAAAGGTAAGGAGGCTCTCTAGAGCCGAGAGGCTTCACTCTGTGTAGTTCCCTGGAGTCCCAGGCAGGTTTTCAGCCTTTGCTTCCACACAGGATGCAGCCCGAGCCTCAGCCCTGCCCAGGCCCTGAGCCATGGCAGGGGCTTCTGGGACAGGCCCCAGCCAGGCCAGCAGCCCTCAGGAAGGCCAGAGCCCACCGCTGTCCAGCTGCTATCCAGCACCGAGCCAGGACCCTTCCAGCAGGGAGAAGGCTGGGACACAGCCTCCACAGATGAACACCTGGTCTAACATAGTAATTGTGCTTTTACTGGGGCTGCATGTGCCTGCGGAGTGCGGTGTCCCCAAGGGAGCTGCAGCCTCCTCTAACTTCATACCTAGTGCTTTTATACTCTGTATTTCAATTAAAAAATGAAACTTGAGCTTTTTTTTTTTTACTGGAAGCTCTAGTTTTCTAGTCCTATCTTTTTACTGTACAGGATTTTGTATGTTGAAGTTGTATTAAAGGCCTGCTCACTGAACTTTTGGCTGCTCTATCATTTACAGGCCTCATCACACCTCACACTGGTGGGAGTTCATCTCCCCCAAACCCAGGAGGAAACAGGTCCTGGCTGGAGGCAAGTTATTTATACACAGAGAACAAATTAGGAAGTTTATTTTATATAAATTATGTCTCTTAGCAGACAGCATTCAATTTATTGCACTATAGCACATCTGCGATACAGAGCTACAAGACATCGTCAGAGAGGTTTGTATTATTCAGTGTAGCACTTCTGACCGGGATCAAGAGGCACTCTGAGGGGGAGAAAGGGTGCAGGAAAGCAGCAAGCAGCCACCATTCTCTTCCAGTATTAATGTGGTTTGGTTTTTTTTTCCTTTTTACTAGCAAATAATGCCAAGACCAGCAGGCAGGAGCCAGGCAGGGCACGCTGCCTTCCTCCTCCGGACCCAGCTGCCACAGCTCTCCAGCTCCTGCCCAAATACGTGGAGTCTGGGGACCCTGCTGCAGAGTCCGGGTGAGGAGAGAGATGGGGGACTTTAAGGCAATTTAGCATGTCCCCTCCAGCCCAGCATAGGCTGTCACCTTTTTTTGGTTTATCAGCTTCGGTGGAGCGGCGATGAGCGGCGACATTAACGGCCAGATCTAGCGCTGCCCCTAAGCCCAAGTGACTCCTGCCTCCTCCCTAAGCTGGTCTAAAAATCAAAAGCAGCTCAAAAAAAAGTCTTCAAACCCACCTGGCTCTGACAGCCAGGCTCTTGGCCGCCCTCAGCTCCCCCACCCCAAATACCAGACCCCGCCCGGGAGCGAAACCTGTTGAGCCCGAATATGCCCAAACAGACAGCTCTTTGTGATTCTTTTTTTTTCCCTCCTAGTTTTTGGTTTGGAAGCAGCACTGGTGATCACACAGGGATGGGCCCAAGGACTTCCCAGCCCTTGGCACTGCTCCTGACACCTTGTTCGAAGGCAGCATCACATTTAACCCCTGAAGACCCTCACTGCCCTTCATTTCTGACACCATCCCACTTCCCACACCGTGGTCCTGTTCAGTCCTGCATCCCCACGCTCCACTTGCATCCCCCCTCTCTGCACTTTTCTCCGTCATTTCTCCCTTTCCACCTCATTTTTCCCCTCAGTGCTTCAGCGCTCTCCTCCATTCCCAACACAGACAGGTCTGATCCATCCTCACGCCATAAAATCACAGACCACATGCCAGGGGGGTCAGATGAGCCCAATAGCCACAGAGCTGCCAGGCTGGGGTTCAGTGCCCATCCAGGGGTGTTTTATGATCCGTGGTGGGAATGCTGGGCTGGCAGGGTGCACACAGCATCAGCAAAGCCCCCGAGCAGCACTTAGGACTCTTCAACTCTTGCTCAGCACTCTCCTGCCTCAGTTTCCTGCTGTTTCGGGGCTCAGGGAAGCTCTGCACCATTGGCAATGCGGGCAGGGGGTGCAGCAGGGACCCCAAACCCCAAACTGCATCCCAGCTCATTTATCTACATTTTAAAAGAAATTTAAAAGCCACCCGATGTTGCAAGCAGCTCAAACCCTGACGGAGGATCCACCCCGGGGCTCCGACTTGTGCAACACCGCGGGGTGAGTTCCAACCTCCCGCCACTGGCATCAGGCTCTGGTTCAAAAATTAAGGCTCAGCTTACTCAGCCTTAAAAAACACCCAGGGGAAGAATTTTCCTTTGTTCTCCACTCTCCAGAACAACAAAACACCATTGGTTCACCCTGCAAAGACCTGCCATGAAAAGATCAATGGGGAAAGGTCTGGCTGGTCCTCTTCCTGCAGTCTCAGGGCAGGAATCCTCATCTCTCCCTGGAACAAGCCTGTCCCGTGGGACGAGAGGGCTCCAGGCGCACACAGTGGGTCGGGATGGGGCTTGTCCTGCACGAACATGCCCAGATCCTGCTCCCAGCAGCTCTGTCCGCACCAGCATTGGGTGGGGGATCGGCAGGGACCCCTCCTACCCCTCTGGGATCACTAGGATACCGGAGCACATCCATCAACCAGCCAGAGGATGCTCAGGGATGGGGACAAAAAGGCTCAGACCACTTAATAAACCCTCCTGAGCCCGTGGTTCCGCACGAGAGCCGTCCTGAGCTGCACACGGGGCACATCCTCCCCTCCCAGAGCCTCCGGGAGGATTTTCCCTTCCTTATCCCGGCTCCCGGGCATTCCTATGGCCCAGACCCATCGCAGCGAGCCCACCCTGTGCCATGGGGAGATGCCAGAGCCTCTCTTCCCCGGGCTCTCGGGGTGGGATCTCCCTCCACGGGAGTGGCCTCGGGCAGGAGCGATGCCAAAGGCCGTTTTTCCCGGCAAGACGAGGGGGTTTGTTTTGCCGGGAATGGGGAGACGGCAGATGGAAGGGCTCGGGGGGAGCGGGGGCTTTCCTCTCGCCGCTGCCCACACTCACACTCCAGGCACTGATTAATTGCGTTAAATAGAAAAATAATCATAACAATTATTTTTAAAAGCCACAAAACGTAGAAATAAAACCACTTTCTGCCTCTCCGATGTGCCGCGCTCGCCGGGGCAGCGATGCCAAAGGCGGGGGATGCAGGGGCGGGGGTCCGAGCTGGGGTTAACAGGGTGTGTACCCCCACATCCCCTCTTTGCCCCCCATGCCAGCCCTGCCCGGGAGCTGCCAGGCGAGCAATGCTCCTGCCCTGCCCCGCGCCCTCCCAGCGCGGGGACCCCCTCCAGCCCCCCAAAAACACTGGGGCTTCGCTTCCCACCCCTCTTTTTCCGCTCAGCACCTCCCGAGTCGCAAACCCGCTCTGGACACGCGGACCCGGGGGGACATAAGGGGACACGGAGGGACACAAGGGGACACGGGAGGATGCGGGGGGGCACAAGGGGACGCGGGGGGACCCCCGTGTGCAGACTCACCATGGGGCGGCGGGGGGGGTCGTGCGGCGGAGGCTGGGGGTGGTGCGGGATGCGGGGCCGGCCCGGGGGGCGGGCGGGGGGCGGACACGCTTGCGCACAGCGCGGATGGGCGGCGGAGGGAGCGACGAGGAGGAGGAAGGAGGGAGGGGAAGAGCATCCCGGGAGGAGAAGGCACTCGGTCCCTCATCCGCGGCACGGGAGAGGTGGGGGAGGACGAGGACCCTCGCCCCGCGCCCTGCGGACCCCCAAAAGTCGTGGCGCTGGGGGCAGACCTTCCCAAGGCAACCCCGCACCGCATAAATCTCCCCAAAACCCGCCCAAATCCGCTCATAGCAAATTTTGGGGGTGGGCAAAGCTCATCCCACTTGAGATTTACACTGAGCCCAGGAGTTCGCTCCGCTCCCCCACTGAACCCCCATGAGATGATCTGGAAGCCCCATGAGATTCTGCTCAAACCGTCATGAGATGGCACACCAAGGCTCTGGGGATGGCTTTGCTTCAAATCATCAACTAATATTTTTTTTTTCCTGAAAATAAATTAATCCTCACCACAGCAATGCCCCATGTCAGGCCACCTTGCTCTCCCACAGGATTCCATTTCCATCCCACCCCACAATCCACAAAATTAGCAGTCAACCTTTTGAATCTTTTTTTATTCCCCTCAAAACTTTTTTTATTTCTACAGTCTCAAACTCAATCCCTCCTGCCCAGGGTGAGTTTTGCCAATCCCTGAGATAAAATGTCCAACGCCAATATTAATCAACAAAATACCTGTGGAGCTGACACATCTGATTTTGCCAAGGGAACTACATCAATATTTGAAGAGAATCAACCCACCTGCACCTCCCCAGATGCTCCCAGGTTTCCTGCTGACCCATAGCACCAATTTCATCACTGACGCTTCACAGGAAGAGGGAAGTGGCAGGCGTAGGGATTTGCATCATGGTCAGGGAGCAAGTTCTGGGGCAGGGGGCACTTACTGCTGCCCTGCTCCAAGGAACCACAGCCCTGATCCCGTGGCCCCAGCGTGCTGATTTTTGGAGGTGCTGAGCGTGGAACATTCCCCAAAATCACTCCTGTCTGTACAGGAGTCAGGTGAGGCTTCACCACACCACCTGGGGAGAGTAACGGGGCTCACTTGGGGCTCCCAACCCCATCACGCTCACAGGGCAGAGCAGGCCTGTGCCCAGTTCAGTTACCCCAGCACCACACTGCCCCAAGACCAAAGCAACAGCCTGGAACGTCCCTATCCTCATCTCCTGCTCGGATGCACGTCTTCAGGAAACGGGAGCCGAGACAGCTGCATAGCTCCCACGCCATGGCCAGACCCTCTGGCCATAAAACCTTAGGAGTTATTACAAATTTTCCTATAATGGGTGTACTGTTTACAGTCCCAGGGTCGGCATACTGCATGCAATCCAGTGCCACTTGACCTACCAAGCACGAACAACCTATTGTTGCTGTTTTTGTAACCTATTGTTGCTTTTAACTTCAACCCAAAAGTACGAAATTACGCGAACAAGAAAGAGGGCTGCAGTAAGGTCCCCAGCCGCCCCCTCGCCCCCAGGTTAGCCTGATTTGAGCAGCGCCAGGCTGGAAAAAGCGAGCCAGAGCTAGGCTACGACGCTGTGACCGGAGGGGCGATCAGAGGGCTCACGGCACGTGGTGCCGGGAGGCGTGGCCTGCCCGGAGCGCGCCGCGGGGGCGGGGCCGAGCCCTCAGCGGGGAAAATGGCGGCGGGCGGGCCCCCCCACTCCCTCGTACCTCCGCGTGCAGGAACACGATTTTGTCCCGCGCCGACTCCCGCAGGACGCGCCGCACCCGCAGGTCCGACAGCGGGAAGGCGGCAGCGACCCCGCCCTCAGCGGCGGGCCCGCCATTTTTCTCCTCCTCCTCCCGCTTCCTCTTCGGCTGCGGGCCCTCCGCCATGGCTCGCGCGTGCGCGCCCCTGCACTGCGCGTGCGCGGCGCCTCGCGGACCATCTTAGAGCCACGCCCCCCGGCGGTTCGGAGGTCGCGTGTCCCCGCGGCTCCTTCTCCCACACACCCCCGGAATAGTGACTGAGACAAAAATAAGGAAAACCACCACCATTTAAAACTTCTGCATTCTCTTTTCATAGTCGCAACGATCCCGTTTAAAGTCGCTGCCTGCCTCATCTTGTCCTGCCCACAGCCCAGCAGGCACCTTGTCAGCTTAGTGGGGGTCCCAGAGCCCACCAGGACCAGGAACTCCAGCACGGGAAGGAGTTCTGGTGACCCTGAGAGCCACTCGATGTCAGAGCTTAGTGTTTGTGTGATGGATGTCCCTGTCCCTGCCGAGGAGGTTTTGGCCACCGGGATGGAGGTCACACCACTGGGATGTGGTGCGTTCCGGTCCGCTGTCCCTCCATGTCCATGGAAGTGGGGAACTCGCCATCCTTGGCTCCCACATCTGGTCAGAGCAGCTCAGGTTGGACCCCAAGGTTCACTGGGACATGGCTACACCCAGATCCAAAGATGACAGCTCCATGATGCCCATGGGGATGCATCCGCCTGCTCGCAGCACTACTCCATCCTCTTTGTGGAGCTCCGGCACAGTTCCTGGAGGTCTGCAGAGACAGCAGATGAGCTCCATTAGCAACCAATTAATCTAAAAATCAACGGTTTAAATAAATTTATGGAATCTGGTCTCTTCCCATGGTCCTTATCCCAATAGAGAGACATTTCATCAGCATCCCACAGGATACTCACAGCGCATGACAGTGTCCCTGATCTGCCTGAAGCTTTTCTCCTTCAGCGCCATGTAGATGTAGTAGATGTTTCGCAGCTCCCTGGGATAATCCTTGCGATCCACGTCCTTCAGCACTGGGATAGTGCGTCCGTTAGCCATCGGAGCCTCAGCCAGGGCCTGGTGCATCTGGTATTTGCACCAGGGGACCTGCAGGAAGCTGGGGGTGATGAGCATGACCCAGCAGTGGCTGTTCTGCACAGCGTCGCACAGCTCTGTCACCACTGCACCTCCCGCCACCGCATCCCGCAGCTGGAGGAAGCATCGGAAGCTCTCAGGTTGGCCCTCCAGGTAGGACACCAGCTCCTCCACCAGCTCCATGTCCCCCTCACTGTGGCAGATGCAGACGTCGTAGCTCTTGTCCCACCGGGGGCTGTCCACGGCACTGATGTCTGGTGCTGACACAGGTGACAGGGAGATGGAGCTGGTGGCCAAGCTCGTGCCAGGAGAAGAGCTGGAGCTCTTCGCAGAGGATGAGGAGGAAGGTGAGGATGAAGCAGAGTGGCTGGACTTGATGCTGCTTTCCACTGAGCTAGGCTTGGGCTTGTGCAGGAGCCGCCTAAACCAACCTGCAGAGTGAGGTCACAGTGAGGTTCCGGGGGCGCAGCGTCCCCTGGGCTTCCCAAGCACAGCTTCATTTGATCAGCAGGATGCCTGCAGATGGAAAGGGGTGGGTGCGATCTCACCTTGACCCCCCAAACCATCCTGGTCCCTAAAATCTGAGCTGCCGCAAACACCTGAATGCTGTGGCACCACGAGGAGCAGCTGATGGGCACCCTTGTGTTCCGTCAGGGAGGGGATGCTGTGAGGGAGGGGATAGGGCCAGAGGGTTTATTCCCAGACTCACCAGCCATAGCGGGCAGCACACTGCTCAGCTGCCAATTGCCAGCAGGACACCTCTCCTGAGAGCAGAAAAGAAGAATAAAAAAAAACTGTGAGCAAGCACCACTCCACAGCAGGTCTCAGCCCCAGGAGCTCAGGTCTGTTCCAGGGACCTGCAGCTCTGGGGTGCTCTCTTACAGCCCCAAAATCACCCACAGGAGGGTTTTTCCCAAAATTTGCTGGGAAGGAACATTTACCTGTTACTGGCTCTCTCCACTGGAGATACACACCTGCAGCGAGCAAGGCTGAGAGATAATGGGGAGGAGAGACCCTCATTCCCATCAGTGGGGAAAGGATCCTGTGGAAGGGAGAAGTGGGAATCAGCTGCGATCACCAGGGATGGATGCTGGTAAACCAAAGGCAGTGTGGGTGATGCCCAGAGCTGTGCATCCTTGTTGCTGCCTGCCCTGGTATTCCTGCAAGCTCACACCATCCCATGCCTGGGCATTGTGCTCCCAGCATGGTTTAGGGACTGCAGACACTCCTTGTGGACACCCAAGAGCAGCAATACGGGAAACAGCTACTGTTTTCCACTGCTGGCATCACCCCTTCCGAAATGAAACACCCCAAGTTACACTGAAGCCTTTCCTCTACTCCAAAAAATGCCACCGGACTGCAGGAAATGCCCGCAAAACCCCGGCACGCCCACGGAAACCACAGTGCCCAAGTGTCAGCATTTAGTGACAGCAAAAAGCTCAAGCGTGACTGGAACAATGAGCACGGACAGTGAACGGTACGGGGGAAGTCTGGGGGATGCTTACCTGGAATGCAGGAGTCCAGCAATGGAACAGGGAAGGGGATGCATCAGCCCCTGGGTTTGGGAAAGAAAGATCTTCTGGGATTACCCAGGTGGGAAAAGACAGGTAGAATGCAGCATGTTCACTCTGGAGTCTAATGGGATCTGCAGTGAATGGCAAGGCTGATCCATCCTTACAGCTTCCACATCTGCAAGCAGTTCCCAGTGAAGCTGTCCTGGGGTGGAAATGAGATGGGGTACCCACTTGCTTCCCCAGGGCCAGAGTGGAGGAGCTCCCCGAAAACCCAGGTGCCCCCAGCTGCCAGCAGCTCCAGCCTCTGCCAGGGCATATGAAAGCACAGGCAGGGAAATGGGCCAGGACTGCAGGGACGGGAAGCCAAGCTCTCCCAAGGGCCTCCCTCCCACATCCGCCACATGCCATCACTGCCTGGGTGTCACAGTGCCCAGCCCTCACCAGCACCCAGATCTGTTTCCCTCCCCAGTTTCCTAGCTAAATACAGACAGGTCCATGTCTGCCACTCACACTTACTTTATGAGTTAAATTTACCAGACAAGTCATTTTTTCACCCCAAAAATGTTTCTCCTTTCCCAGGTCACGTTCCCCTGGTGCTGCTGGTGGTGGCTGATGACTGACACTGCCTTCATCGCCTCATCATCCTCGACTGCTCCAATGTCTGGCAGTTGCTCCTCAAGGCCCTGTGAGAGACAGGCTCCAGGTGAGTCCTGGTTCCATCCCCTAGGAATTTGGGGAGATCTCCAGAGCCCACATGGCCACCCAGCCCCTGCCACCACCCTGCCTGCCTTTCTCTTCACCAAGCACAGGACACCAGCTGGCCCCTTGCTGGCTAAATTCCAAAGGAAAAAGCCAAAGGCCGAGTGGTACTGAGCCGCACACAGACCCACAGGCTACCACAGCCCATTGTGACCCACTTTGCATTAGTCTCTGCCCTAGCACTGCTGCCACCACCCCAAAAATCAACTGCCCGCCCAAGGACAGGACCCGTAGGAGGGCGAGTCCCCTGCCTGTGTGAGTCACCCCACCTGGAAACCCCAGAGGGGGAACCTGAGCAAGGGTGAACCCACAAACTCGGGTCCCCAAGAGGCAGCAGCCCCTGGATCGACCTCCACCCTGCCTCAGCAATAATATAACCATTATTAAAGCAGTAATTAAGCAGGTACAGCTTAATTCACAGCATGCCTTGCCCCACCAGCAGCTGCACCACGCTGGGATCCCTGCAGCGGGAGTCCTGCTCATCACCAGGAGCCTGTGGTTTACAGGATTGCCTGTGAAATTAAGAAACGGTGAGGACAGGGTGCTGCAAGGCAGGGTCAAACAAAGGTGTTCGGGAAAGAAAATAAGGCTAATTTTGTCCCTAAATACACGCACCATTAATATGTTTCATTTACAGTGCCACTACAAAACGATACACAGCTACCCAGAAAACACAGAATAAGTTTTCTCCTGGAAAGCTCTAAGTACACCCAAATTCCGCCACACAGATGCTTGAAGACATCATAGGGGCCGTCCAGGCACCGCTTGTACCTCCCAGGGCTGGAGACGCAGTCGCACAGACACGAACCCAGGCAGCGGCAGCTAGCGGAAGAGCAGCCCCTGAGGGGTAGGGGAGCACGGGGACACGGCCAGGCCCAGAGAAGCGCAGGCAGCCGAACGCACCCAGCACTGCCACCCAGCCTGGCACTGCACTGCGCTGCCCATGCGCCCGAGCCCTTTAGAGCTCGCGTGGCCTCGCGACACCATCGTTGAGGTGCCACGTCTGGCCCCGCCTCTTCCGCTCCGAGCCCCAGCAGGGCGGGGCCGAGGGGGCGGGGCTGCCGTCACGCGGGGCGTGGCGTAGCCGGGCGCGAGGCGGCTGCGCGCGGCGCGGCGGCGTCTCCTCAACGGGGCCGCGCGCGCGGCGCCAGGTGCGTGCGCGGGGGAGGCGGGCGGGCAGGGCGCGGTTGCCATGGAGACAGCGGGGGGGAAGCCGTTGCCATGGCGACAGCGGCCGCCATAACGTAGGGGGGTCCCCTGGCCGCCGCCGTGAGGGGACGGAGCGTTCTGCGGGGAGCGGAGGAGACCGGCGGGGCCGGGGCTGAGGCGGGGGGGCCGGGAAACCTCTGACAGCGGCGGGCGGCCTGGCTGTGACTCCCCCCGCCGCGCTGTCGCCCTCTATAAAAGCTCGTTTTTATGGATGTGTCCCCCTGGGAAGGAGCCTCGGTGTCCTCTCCGCCTGCTGAATCCCCGTGTTGTTGCTTTTCCCGCAGGTTTAGCGAGGAGGGGGCACAACGGAGAGGACAGGTAAGGGCTCGGGCAACCCTGAAGGTGTGACCCCCATCCCTGGTTCTCTGTCCAGGGTCAATCCTGGAACGCCAGCGTGCTTCCGTGGGAGCCTGTGGGACACAGAGCTCAGCCAGGCTTTGCTGTGTCACTCCCTCTCCTTGCTCGTGGAGCCACTGGGAAGCACGTGGAGAATCACAGCGTTGAATAAAAACCTCTGGTGTGTTTTAACTCACATCAAAGGAGGTTGAATCTTGTGTTTTTGTGCTGTGGACAGAGGCAGGGCTTGTCCTCAGTCCCATTGTCCGTGTAGCCTGTGCGTTTCTAGGATGGCTTTGATCCAGCTCCAATTGCTGCTCCCACGTGGAGGGACAGGCTTGGGAATTGGCCAGGGACAACTCAGCTTGTAGCTGAACCATAGTGGCTTTTAAACTGTCTTGTCCCAACATCTTAAAGCCGCTGGATTGAAAAAGAAGCTAGGAATTACACCCATGCTGGTGGCAGTTCTCAGCACTCAAAGAAGCTAAAAATAATGGATGAGTAGTAGGTTTGTACTTGTTTCTTTGTGGAATTTGTGGGGGCTGTTCTGGAGGAGCCCATCTCCCAGCATGGAGCTGGATGACTTGGCTTTGATTTTAAACATCCAGGTGTAGCTTTGGTTGTGTGTTGGGTGCTGAGCATGGAGATGGTGTCAGCAGCGACTTCTCCATGAGATGGTGGAGAATATGTTCCATTAATTTCCCATTTTGGTTCTGCAGGTTGGGCTCTGGTGTTGACTGTGTGGTCTGGTCATGTTTTGCAGAGCTACTGCGAGGTTTCTGTAAATACACATGCTGTGTGAACCTCGGCCTTCGTTTGACACACTTGGTGTTCAGGTGTTTGCTTTTACCTGGGATACACCTTCATATTTCCAACATTTCTGCAGCTGGTGTGTCTCTGTCACACGGGGACTTGCTGTGGTTGGGTTTATCCAGTGTTGGTGACTTGGGCACCGTTTAAAGCTGAAGTGTGAAAAGCTTTAGGATAAATTAAGGGATTTCTGTGGTGTGGAGGGAGGAGAATGCAGCAAACCCACACAGGGACTCTCTTAGTATCGTTTATAAAGGTAATGGGGACAAGGCTGGAACAAGGGAACAGGGCAGCCGAGCCAGGAATCCATGGAGTGTTGTGTTTACAGTCTTCAACTCCCTGTAGTCTAAATAGCTGGAAGCTTCCCAATGTCTGGAGAAGGCTGGAGAGACACTTCTTACCTTGTAAGTGCCTATGGCTCCCTCTCCCCCATGGCACCTGTGTTCCCAGGGGGAGCCTGCAGTACCTGGTGTGTTTCTTCCCCATGGCAATGTCATGCTCTGAGGTAATTCCATTTCATTTTGGCTACCTCAGCTGTGCCAGCGCAATCCATCCCCCTGGGGAACAGAGCTTCTCCCCAGGACTAAAAACTGGAGGTTTCTATTTCTTGGCTGAATCCCCATGAATTCTTTTTAAGACCAATAAAAACTTTTTTTTTTAAACTAGGCTGTATTTATAATGGGGTTTTTGTTCCTTTATGCCTCTCTGCACTACATAATAGGCATGAAGGTTGAAGGTCATTGTATCAGACAACCTCACTAGGTGATTATAATTCTAAAAGGTGTTTTTTCCTAAGTTTAAAATTACTTTTGAAATGTCCTTAGTGCTTTAGAGGCACTTAAAATTGATTTGATGGCTCCATTCCTGCTGTTAATAGCATGGGAATGCACAGGGTGAGTGAGATGGGAGCGATGCTGAGGCAGGTGGAAGCAAACAGGGGAAGGCCTAGGTGGGAGTTTACAAACAGCCTCAGTATTTGAGGCTCAGCTCCCGAATATAATATAAACTTAAATTATAGCCAGTTTAGAAAGTGAGGATTTACCTTTGGCTGTAGCTGTGCTGCTGTGGAGGGGCCAAGGGCAGACCCGGCACCAGCAGGAGCTCAGACTTCCCTCTGAAACATTCCAGTTATCCATTGTTAGTCCCTGGCTGGTCTGAAGTGTCTTTGCACCATTAAATAAAATCTGACTGACTTTGTGGAAGCAGCCTGTCCTTCCAGAAAAATCAGCTTATCCAAAAGGAGAGATATTTTTCCTTTCTCCTGGAAAGGAAAAATAAGGGCTTTTCTCCCCTTTATCCTGACTGTGCTTGGCTGCATTCACTCAGCAGGGCTTTGATGGTACCGCCCGTCTGATCCTGTGTCCAGCACATCCTCCTATCTTCCTGAGAGTCATCACTTTGATGTTTTTTTTTGAGGTTTAACCCCCCCAAAATAGTTCACCATGAGGCCTGAGCGGTTGCAGGCCTTCAGGAGTGATGAAGCTGCAGAGGTTCATTGTCAGAACAGTGCTGAAGTGCTCCTGTGCTCAGTGTGGGGTGGAAAAACACAGGGTACAATGTTCATGAGGGTGTGTGATGGAGGAGCCCTGCCTGGCATGCACAGAGGGAGAAAACCGGAAGTGCTAAAGGCTATTGACACTTGTATCCAAAATCTGGTCCCTACAGTAAGGCCCAGTAAGATAAAGAAGTGATTATTTGAAGTGATGAGCAGCATGTATTAAGTGATCTTTCAGGAGGCAGGTGGTGAAAACCAGCTCTCTGAGGTGTTTTACTGTTGTTACAATGATTTATTACTGAGCAGCCTGGTGTGGTGGAAAGTGCCCCTGCCCATGGCAGCGGGGTGGACCGACACGAACTTTAAGGTCCTGTCCAGCCCAAACCATTCCATGATTCCATTGTATAAGGTTTTCTGAAGGGGTCAGAAGGAAAAGGCTGCATACACAGTGTATCTGAGCATCTGCCAGTGTTGCTTTGCCCTGTTCTCATCATCCAGTATTGAAAGTTGCTGGTTTCCTAGAATATTGGCTGTTTTCTCATGTGATCCATACACACACTTGCAGCACAGCTGAGGTGTCCTACCTAGAAAGACCTGCCCCGTGTCACTTGCTTTGCTGCCAGGGAGCAATTGCAGCATCTCATCTTTAGGACAAGCCCACAGATCTCCCTGAGATGGCAAAACCTGCAAAAACTCTGATTTTGGGTCAGCAGCTCTTCCCCAGCATTTCCTCTGGCCAAAAGCCCCGTGTCTAACAGAGTTTTTGCTGGACTCTTCATCACAACTGGCAAGAGAAAAGCAGAGGAGGGTGAACAGTTCTGTTCGTTTTCATTCCCTTTTCATAGACTTATTTGGGAGAAGCGGAGTGGGAGAGGACTGCGTGCTGGCAGGCCTTTTGTGTTTTATGTCACAGGCTGCTGAAAGAGTTCTCAGACTGCACTTCCTTTCCGTGGGCTTTAAGGTAATTTCCCAGTGCTTGCAGATGCATGGCGGGCTGGGAAACCCTTCTCTCATCACCAGGGAATGAAACGCTCTCCGTGGCTTTTCGGAGCCAACAAATATAGTTTTGTCTTCTCTTCCCTCCCACTGTTTCCCAAGCAGCAAGTTTGCCGACAGGCCTCGTCAGGAAGGAGGGAGTGCTCCTCCAGGATCCAGACTGTCTGGGAAAATGAACAGCTGCTGGCAAACTGTGTTTTGCTGGGGCAATCACAGCTGTACAAAACAGCCCAGGATTGTATGGTAAAGGAGGTTAAGGAAATGGATGAGACTGAGGGGCAAAGTTCAGAGACAAAAACATGCAATTCTCAGCCCAGAGATGATAACAAACCTGGGATTTATCCACCTGTGCAAAGGTGGTTCTGCAAAACCCTGTTGTCCAGGTGGTGTTGTCCATGTGCACTGACTTTGCTTGTGGTCATTTGTCTACCATAGAAACTGGATGGCTTCTACAGTGAGCCCTGTTGCATTCGACACGCAGCGCGGTGGCCTGAGTCAAGAACAGCACGGCAACCAGTCTCCCCTGGCCGCTCGGGCCATAGCTCACAGACACCAATGTGGTGGACGGCAAATGGCGTTTATTGGTGATTAGCACCGTGTAATATACCTTTGGTTTACAACGTCACGTCCGCCTGCTTACATCATAAAACTAATTGCTATTGGCTACCTGGGGAGGGGGTCTTATCTTTCCGTACAGCGCGGTTTCTTCCGATCGCCAGGCCCTACCTGCCCACATTTCCCCCCTCCCTATGCTAATCTAAGAGAGCTAACAAACGTATAAAAGGCATTAACAAGGTAAAGTGTAAGGCACCTTGAACTAATAAACGTATAAAAGGTATTGACGAGGTAAAGTATAAGGCACTTTAAACTAGTGGTGACTAGGGGGCGTAAGGGGACAGGATATAAATTGGGGTAACTAGGGAGAACTAGGGATAATACTGCATAAGGAATTAGGGATAACTGGGGATAACACTACAGAAGTACATTCTTAACACAGTTGTTTGTTTTCTACTAACAGAATGTTGACCTTGCTTAGTCGGTTCTGGACAAATGACACGAGCTTGCTCAGTATGCAGGGCCCGAAGGCCAATGCCAGTATGATCATTGTGATCAGACCCAGCAAAGTAGATATCAGGGTGGTTAGCCATGGCGAATGGTTGAACCAGGATTTGAACCAACTCTGCTGTGCTTCTCGCTCTCTTCTTCTCTTCTTTCTTTTTTCTTTTTCTTTTTCTGCTTTGCTCTTTTCAGCAGCAGCTTGCAGGGAAGGAGAAGATGCTAAAGGCTGAGCAGCATCAGATGATATCTGAGTAGGAGGTACTGTAGCTGCTGGTAAAGGATTAGAGATCATTGGGTTAAAGATATTTAGGTTATTATTCAGTGTTGTGACAGTAGCAGTGTTTTTAATCCGTGAGAGGGATTGGACTCTCTAACGGCCTCTCCTTATTCTGGGTTTTAATTCTGTTTGCTCTCATCTCTTTCCACTCTGAGTCTGAATCAGTGGAAAGCCACTCGCTCTAGCTTGTGTCTGACTCAGAGCTGGAAGTTGACTGACTGGCTATTTCCGGGTTTCAGAACTTTTTGGTCGGGCTCCGGCCTCGCCCACCTCCCTTGTGGGCGGGCCGTTCCCTCCCTCTTGCCTCGCCCTGCCTTCTGCTCGGCAGGGGGTTGAGCTTATAGGGGGAGTGTTTAAATTAGGCGCTCTGGCTACCTCTCTGCCCCTCGCTCGCGCTCCCCTCCCCCTTTTGGTTGCTCTCGCAGTTTCTCTCCTTATCACATTCCTTATCACTTTCCTCTCCCACTCGTTTACTTGCGCATGTTGGATTCGGCACTATCTCTCTGTTCCCGCCGGGCACATCTCCGTCCCGGTCCCGCCCACCTTCTTTGTTCCCGGCACCATGCTGGGGTGCATAGGGAGGTGGCCTGGGCCAGCTCTCTTCGGGCCCCCCTCCCTCCGCGGCGATCTTAGCTTCTCGGGCTAATTCGTTCGAAAAAGCCTCTGCCTGCCTTGGCTCCCCCGCAAAGGAGCCTGGATTCGGGGATTGCGGGGGTGCAGCACCCCCCCCCGCGAGTCCCCAGGCTTAGCCGAATCGCCATCGTCTGGGGGGTGCAGAGTCTGGGTAGCCGCCCCAACCCCCAGCTTTGGGACGGCCATCAAACAGTTTTTTGCTGCCTTCCAGGTCTCCTGCTCTTGGATAGCTTTTTGCAGGGCCTGCACAACTCTACCCCACGATTTAAGATGTTTTCCGCTACCTGAGGACATCGTCTCCTCAGCAAAAGCCTTAGTACATTATCCCACACCTCAGGGTGGAGTATATCTGCTGGTTGGTCTATGACCCCGATCTGCATAAGTCTCGCAACAGCGAGCGTAAAATCTTTGGGTTTGCAATCTACCCGCCACTGTCTCTGAATTTCATATACGACCTTCACAAGAGCCTCCATCCTCCTTGTGGGTCCCGGAGCGTCCTCCGTCACCGGAGACAGTCCAGCTGCTCTGGCCGCTGTTCACCTGGTCTCAGGCGATCTCCCGAGGTCCCCAGTTGTCCCGAGGTTTCGGCACCACTTTGTTGCAGTCGACACGCAGCGCGGTGGCCTGAGTCAAGAACAGTACGGCAACCACTCTCCCCTGGCCGCTCAGGCCATAGCTCGCAGACACCAATGTGGTGGACGGCAAATGGCGTTTATTGGTGATTAGCACCGTATAATATACCTTTGGTTTACAACGTCACGTCCGCCTGCTTACATCATAAAACTAATTGCTATTGGCTACCTGGGGAGGGGGTCTTATCTTTCCGTACAGCGCGGTTTCTTCCGATCGCCAGGCCCTACCTGCCCACAGTTTCCTCTCCCCTTCTCACTAAATATCACGTGTTTGCTGATAAAGCCATTCCTTCCAAACGAGCTGCTTCCCTGGGCTGCTGCTCCAATCTTCTGGGAAGCTGCAGCAGTCCCTGCTGCAGAAAGCAGTTGGAAACCAGGCAAGGCAAGGCGAGGAGCAGCACATCTGCTTAATAAATGATAAAGGTCACATTTAAAAGCACTGTGCAGGTGTAAAGCCAGGAAAATAGGGAAGAGGGGAGGAGGAGTAAGGAGAATACAGCCCTGCAGCCCTTTCATGTGACTCTGTATCATCTGGGATCTTCGAAAAGATTGGCCTAGAGCATCCTACTGACATTGCAGCCATCACAGGGAAGGGAGTGCTGGTACAGCTGAGGGGGCTCCTCAGCAAACTGGGGCTGGGCTCCCTGCAGGGCAAAGCTAGGAGGAAGTCTTCCCTTGTTTTTCTCTCTGCTGGGATAAATGGAGCTGTTGTCTCCAGGCCCCTGTTCTGCACATAGTTTAAAGTAGGTCGTATTTCCGACCTGCATGGGATGCAACCTGCATTTTGTCTGGGGACATAGAGCCTGTGTGTGTCTCATTCTCTTGTGCTCACCACACCTTTCCCATGCCCTCCAGCCTTCCCGGTAACTTTTATTAATAGACTTCCCTTATTCCAGATTTTCAATCGATTAGCTTTGCTTCAGAAACACCCCAGGGCATCATTGACTTCCTCAGTAACCATCCTGGTAACAGATTCAATTCCCAAAAATGTTGTAATTACATGCCTTGTATTGGGAGCTGTGCTACTGATCTGTGCAGCTGCCTGCTGTCTTTTAGGGATACCAAGCTGCTCCGCTCATCCTCCGTTTATCAGAGAGCCCCAATGGATATGCTGATTCAAAATTTAGGCATGGGGTAGCTCCCTCTCCCTCAATCTGGGTGTCCCACTGCGGAGGGTGGATTTCCCCCCTCCGCAGCAAGAAGCGGTTCCGCCCCTATGTTGCTCCCGCCTCCCAGCCTGGCTCCACCTGCCGTGGGAGGACCTCGGGGGAGAAGTCTCTGGGCCCGCCCCTGAACTGAGGGACAAGGCGTGCCCAGGGCCCAGGAACCGCCCAGCTCTCCAGATTATTCCTGACAGTTATTTGTATTATTGGTTTATTTGAACTGTACCCCGCCTTCCTTTGTTACCATTGGTTCTTGTATGCTGTAACCGCCCTTCCCCTCGTCCCTTATTGGTTGTCCTGTCCTATACTTAACCGGGTGCCTCCAGGCACTCGGCGGCCACTAGCCATTAGCCATGCGGCCATACCATCGCCGAGGCAGTGGCCCCCCTTCCCCTGCTCTCCCTTCCCGACCACCCAAGCCCTGCTACCCTCAATAAAGGAGAGCTCGGGAAGGAGTCATCCTCCCACCAGCCTATCGCCGCACCGTCTCCTTCTTTTATTTCGCCTACGACTCCCAGCTTCCTTTACCGCGCCCGGCATAGGGATCGAGCAGCCAGCGCACGGCTCTCGACCCTGCCGACGACAGCGAGCGAGAGGCTCGACAACATCCCACCACCCCTGACACCCTTCCACTCATGGTGGTACCAGCTGTGCTCCTTTCTCCTCTTGCAGGAAGCTGTTGCCAAGCCTCAAAACCAAGAAGCCTCAGGAGCTTGTTTTGGTGATTGGGACAGGAATTAGTGCCGCAGTTGCTCCCCAGGTCCCAGTGCTGAAGTCTTGGAAGGGGCTGATTCAGGCCCTCCTGGATGCTGCTATTGACTTTGATCTCCTGGAAGATGAAGAGAGCAAACGGTTCCAGAAGTGTCTTCATGAAGACAAGAACTTGGTTCATGTTGCCCACGACCTTATCCAGAAGCTGTCTCCGGTCAGTGCGCTTGTACCTGCCCTGAGCGTAGGATTTGGCTTCTGGAAATAACCGGATTTGGTTTTCCAGCAATGGTGCCCCCATCCCAACAATTCTTCTATGTACAAGGAACCAAAAGTGCAGTTGCTGTGCCAGGTTTCTGCTGTGGACACAGGTTTTGGGTATTTTGCCTGGACCAAGATGATTAGAGGGATGGAGCACCTTCCTGTGAGGAAAGGCTGAGAGAATTGGGATTGTTCAGCCTGGAGAAGAAGGCTTCAGGGGTGACCTAATTGTGGCTTTCCAATACCTGAAGGGAGCTGACAAGAAAGCTGGAGAGAGACTGTAGACAAGGGCCGGGGGTGACAGAACAAGGGGAGAGAGCAGGGTTAGATGGGGTACTGGGGAGGAAATCTTCCCTGTGAGGGTACTGAGGCCCTGGCACAAGAGCAACTGTGGCTGCCCCTGGATCCCTGGAAGTGTTCAAGGCCAGGTTGGACAGGGCTTGGAACAGCCTGGGATAGTGGAAGGTGTCCCTGCCCATGGCAGGGGGTGGGATGGGATGGGCCCTTCCCAACCCAAACCATTCTACGATTCTGTGTTCCTATGACTATGCTGAGGGAGAGCACCCACCTTGGTGCAGCCAGAGCTCTTGTGTTTGCCGTGCAGGGACCCAGAGCTTTGCAGGGTCTTGGTGAAACGTGGGTAGTTTCTCATGGAGTCATTTGGCATGAGGTGTTAAGGGGCCGGGCTCTGACCTCAATCTGTCTCCCCTTCTCAGCGCACAAGCAACGTTCGCTCAACCTTTTTCAAGGACTGTTTATACAAGGTGTTTGATGACCTGGAATCCAAAATGGAAGATTCTGGGAAGCAGCTGCTTCAGTCTGTGCTTCACTTGATGGAAAATGGGGCCCTTGTTTTAACCACAAACTTCGGTAACCTGCTGGAGCTGTATGCAGCACACCAGGGGAAGCACCTCGAGTCTCTTGACCTGACTGATGAAAAGAAGGTAAAGGATGATTATTTCATTTGTCAGGAACTGTGGTGCTGCAGGGTGTGCCCTCATGCTGCCTGAGGGCATTGTACTGATGGTAGTGGTTTAACTGGTGGCAGACAAGCTCCAGGCAGAGCCTCTGCCTGCTCAGGGCAGCAAGCAGAAGAATGAGGAGGAGAGCTCCTTTCTGGAACGCTGTGCTTGCTGGCTGCCATCCAGTGCTCAGGAGGAGGCCTTAAGCCTGGTATTCCTTTGATCTCTGTCCTTGAAACTTCTGGCTTGGCCTTGCTTCCACATAAGGCTCGGGTTGATGTTTCTAACCAATGTGGGAAACTCCATGTGAGATGCAAAGCTGAACTTTCTATTTTTATAACGTGCTGCAAAGTGCTTTCTGTGATGGGCATTTAGGGCTGCAGCCTTTGAGGCTCTCTTCTCGTGCCCCATGTCCTCTTCCTGCAGTGGCTGGAATGGCTCCTTCTGCTGCACTTCCAGAGCTGTAGCTATTCTCTTCATGCAAACATCTCTCCTCCTGCCCCAGTCAGGCTGTGAAACCCTGACCTCTTTGCACCTGCTGCACAAAGGGATCAAAGTGATTGCCTACGGAGACGAATACTCCGACTTGCCCGAGTACTTCGAGCGGCTGACCAGCGAGATTGTCATGCGAGGCCGCACAGGTATGGAGTCAGGGGCTGGGGGACACTTGGCTGTCACCATGGAGAGCAGGCAGGGTCAGTAGCCCCTGTTCTTCATGCTATACAGATTCCTTAAGAGTTGTTTTTTTTTTAAAGCAAACGTGTCTCAAAGCGTAGCTGGATTTGAGGGTTACTTTCAGAAATCACTGTATGCTCTAACAGTTTAAGCAGCTGTGCTGCTTCCCACGCCTGCAAACCTTTTCATGTGCAGTTGCAGCTGTTTGTTCCCTTTCCAGCGAAGGGGCATTTTAGTCTCACTGACCTTCGTGCTGCTCAGACTGAGCCAATGCTTTTACACAAGAGGTATAACTCATAAATCATAAAAACAAGGGAAAGTGGGTTCACTGGCCGGAGCCTAGCTGGCCCCCATTCTGAGGGTTAGCCCGGCCAGGAAAGCCTGTGTGAAACCACCACGTGGGCAGCTGGCTCTCCACCTGACACTGGTCTCTGCTTTGCCCCAGGTATGCCCAACGAGGGGCAACAGCTGAATGCTCTGCCGCCGCCCACACCGAGGTAAAAGGTAAGGAGGCTCTCTAGAGCCGAGAGGCTTCACTCTGTGTAGTTCCCTGGAGTCCCAGGCAGGTTTTCAGCCTTTGCTTCCACACAGGATGCAGCCCGAGCCTCAGCCCTGCCCAGGCCCTGAGCCATGGCAGGGGCTTCTGGGACAGGCCCCAGCCAGGCCAGCAGCCCTCAGGAAGGCCAGAGCCCACCGCTGTCCAGCTGCTATCCAGCACCGAGCCAGGACCCTTCCAGCAGGGAGAAGGCTGGGACACAGCCTCCACAGATGAACACCTGGTCTAACATAGTAATTGTGCTTTTACTGGGGCTGCATGTGCCTGCGGAGTGCGGTGTCCCCAAGGGAGCTGCAGCCTCCTCTAACTTCATACCTAGTGCTTTTATATTCTGTATTTCAATTAAAAAATGAAACTTGAGCTTTTTTTTTTTACTGGAAGCTCTAGTTTTCTAGTCCTGTCTTTTTACTGTACAGGATTTTGTATGTTGAAGTTGTATTAAAGGCCTGCTCACTGAACTTCTGGCTGCTCTATCATTTACAGGCCTCATCACACCTCACACTGGTGGGAGTTCATCTCCCCCAAACCCAGGAGGAAACAGGTGCTGGCTGGAGGCAAGTTATTTATACACAGAGAACAAATTAGGAAGTTTATTTTATATAAATTATGTCTCTTAGCAGACAGCATTCAATTTATTGCACTATAGCACATCTGCGATACAGAGCTACAAGACATCGTCAGAGAGGTTTGTATTATTCAGTGTAGCACTTCTGACCGGGATCAAGAGGCACTCTGAGGGGGAGAAAGGGTGCAGGAAAGCAGCAAGCAGCCACCATTCTCTTCCAGTATTAATGTGGTTTGGTTTTTTTTTCCTTTTTACTAGCAAATAATGCCAAGACCAGCAGGCAGGAGCCAGGCAGGGCACGCTGCCTTCCTCCTCCGGACCCAGCTGCCACAGCTCTCCAGCTCCTGCCCAAATACGTGGAGTCTGGGGACCCTGCTGCAGAGTCCGGGTGAGGAGAGAGATGGGGGACTTTAAGGCAATTTAGCATGTCCCCTCCAGCCCAGCATAGGCTGTCACCTTTTTTTGGTTTATCAGCTTCGGTGGAGCGGCAATGAGCGGCGACATTAACGGCCAGATCTAGCGCTGCCCCTAAGCCCAAGTGACTCCTGCCTCCTCCCTAAGCTGGTCTAAAAATCAAAAGCAGCTCAAAAAAAAGCCTTCAAACCCACCTGGCTCTGACAGCCAGGCTCTTGGCCGCCCTCAGCTCCCCCACCCCAAATACCAGACCCCGCCCGGGAGCGAAACCTGTTGAGCCCGAATATGCCCAAACAGACAGCTCTTTGTGATTCTTTTTTTTTCCCTCCTATTTTTTGGTTTGGAAGCAGCACTGGTGATCACACAGGGATGGGCCCAAGGACTTCCCAGCCCTTGGCACTGCTCCTGACACCTTGTTCGAAGGCAGCATCACATTTAACCCCTGAAGACCCTCACTGCCCTTCATTTCTGACACCATCCCACTTCCCACACCGTGGTCCTGTTCAGTCCTGCATCCCCACGCTCCACTTGCATCCCCCCTCTCTGCACTTTTCTCCGTCATTTCTCCCTTTCCACCTCATTTTTCCCCTCAGTGCTTCAGCGCTCTCCTCCATTCCCAACACAGACAGGTCTGATCCATCCTCACGCCATAAAATCACAGACCACATGCCAGGGGCGTCAGATGAGCCCAATAGCCACAGAGCTGCCAGGCTGGGGTTCAGTGCCCATCCAGGGGTGTTTTATGATCCGTGGTGGCAATGCTGGGCTGGCAGGGTGCACACAGCATCAGCAAAGCCCCCGAGCAGCACTTAGGACTCTTCAACTCTTGCTCAGCACTCTCCTGCCTCAGTTTCCTGCTGTTTCGGGGCTCAGGGAAGCTCTGCACCATTGGCAATGCGGGCAGGGGGTGCAGCAGGGACCCCAAACCCCAAACTGCATCCCAGCTCATTTATCTACATTTTAAAAGAAATTTAAAAGCCACCCGATGTTGCAAGCAGCTCAAACCCTGACGGAGGATCCACCCCGGGGCTCCGACTTGTGCAACACCGCGGGGTGAGTTCCAACCTCCCGCCACTGGCATCAGGCTCTGGTTAAAAAATTAAGGCTCAGCTTACTCAGCCTGGCCGGATATCGGGATGGCGAATCCGGCCGGGAAAACTTCGGCGGGCTGGGGGAGACATTTTGCAAGGGGAAGAGCCGGAGCAGGAATGGCATCTGGAAGCGATTGAAGGCAAGGAGCCTCTCCCTGGCGCAGCAGGGAATTCCAACGGCGTGAGCTCAGGTTAAAGCCTCCTTCACAAACCCGGGATTAAAGAGAAGAACCAAACTTCAGCACAGATATGTATTTTTAAACCTGCAAAAAACAAGGGAGACGGAGCCAGCTTCCTGCTTGGTCCTATCCGGACGTGGCTTTGTCATTTAGGGTCGTTCTGACTTGCAATGAAAAGAAACCAAAACTCCAAAAAGGAGCAGAAATTTCTCCATGCGTTTGTGGTTCTAAATTCAGGTGTGGTGTCAGGAGTCCTCTTTCATCACTGTACCATCCATCCCTCGGGATTGCTGCATCCCAGCTCCGAGCATCCCTTGCCAGCACAGGCTGCATCCCACGGTGGTCCTTGAGTGGCAGCAAGCCCAGGAGCATCCCAGAATCCTGGGGATGGCATGGAAGAGCCAGTGGAGGATGCCAGCCTAGCTTAGACCGAGCCATCCTCTGCAAGGAGCTGACGCAGTGCAGAGTCCCCAGCCCCTTCCAGTCTTCCCTGAGTCGAGATGAAATATTGAAGCTAAAATCCTAATGCATCAGAGGCACAGGGAGCAGCAGCTGGTCAAACCCACCTTCACTGGACATCCCAGCGGAGCAGTTTACGGCAGGGCAGGATCCCCATGGGCTGGGCAGGATCCCCATGGGCTGGGCAGGATCCCCACGGGATGGGCAGGATCCCCATGGGCTGGGCAGACTCAGCCGCGCCCCATGTCCTCTTCCTGCAGTGGCTGGAATGGCTCCTTCTGCTGCACTTCCAGAGCTGTAGCTATTCCCTTCATGCAAACATCTCTCCTCCTGCCCCAGTCAGGCTGTGAAACCCTGACCTCTTTGCACCTGCTGCACAAAGGGATCAAAGTGATTGCCTACGGAGACGAATACTCCGACTTGCCCGAGTACTTCGAGCGGCTGACCAGCGAGATTGTCATGCGAGGCCGCACAGGTATGGAGTCAGGGGCTGGGGGACACTTGGCTGTCACCATGGAGAGCAGGCAGGGTCAGTAGCCCCTGTTCTTCATGCTATACAGATTCCTTAAGAGTTTTTTTTTTTTAAAAGCAAACGTGTCTCAAAGCGTAGCTGGATTTGAGGGTTACTTTCAGAAATCACTGTATGCTCTAACAGTTTAAACAGCTGTGCTGCTTCCCACGCCTGCAAACCTTTTCATGTGCAGTTGCAGCTGTTTGTTCCCTTTCCAGCGAAGGGGCATTTTAGTCTCACTGACCTTCGTGCTGCTCAGACTGAGCCAATGCTTTTACACAAGAGGTATAACTCATAAATCATAAAAACAAGGGAAAGTGGGTTCACTGGCCGGAGCCTAGCTGGCCCCCATTCTGAGGGTTAGCCCGGCCAGGAAAGCCTGTGTGAAACCACCACGTGGGCAGCTGGCTCTCCACCTGACACTGGTCTCTGCTTTGCCCCAGGTATGCCCAACGAGGGGCAACAGCTGAATGCTCTGCCGCCGCCCACACCGAGGTAAAAGGTAAGGAGGCTCTCTAGAGCCGAGAGGCTTCACTCTGTGTAGTTCCCTGGAGTCCCAGGCAGGTTTTCAGCCTTTGCTTCCACACAGGATGCAGCCCGAGCCTCAGCCCTGCCCAGGCCCTGAGCCATGGCAGGGGCTTCTGGGACAGGCCCCAGCCAGGCCAGCAGCCCTCAGGAAGGCCAGAGCCCACCGCTGTCCAGCTGCTATCCAGCACCGAGCCAGGACCCTTCCAGCAGGGAGAAGGCTGGGACACAGCCTCCACAGATGAACACCTGGTCTAACATAGTAATTGTGGTTTTACTGGGGCTGCATGTGCCTGCGGAGTGCGGTGTCCCCAAGGGAGCTGCAGCCTCCTCTAACTTCATACCTAGTGCTTTTATATTCTGTATTTCAATTAAAAAATGAAACTTGAGCTTTTTTTTTTTTACTGGAAGCTCTAGTTTTCTAGTCCTGTCTTTTTACTGTACAGGATTTTGTATGTTGAAGTTGTATTAAAGGCCTGCTCACTGAACTTTTGGCTGCTCTATCATTTACAGGCCTCATCACACCTCACACTGGTGGGAGTTCATCTCCCCCAAACCCAGGAGGAAACAGGTCCTGGCTGGAGGCAAGTTATTTATACACAGAGAACAAATTAGGAAGTTTATTTTATATAAATTATGTCTCTTAGCAGACAGCATTCAATTTATTGCACTATAGCACATCTGCGATACAGAGCTACAAGACATCGTCAGAGAGGTTTGTATTATTCAGTGTAGCACTTCTGACCGGGATCAAGAGGCACTCTGAGGGGGAGAAAGGGTGCAGGAAAGCAGCAAGCAGCCACCATTCTCTTCCAGTATTAATGTGGTTTGGTTTTTTTTTCCTTTTTACTAGCAAATAATGCCAAGACCAGCAGGCAGGAGCCAGGCAGGGCACGCTGCCTTCCTCCTCCGGACCCAGCTGCCACAGCTCTCCAGCTCCTGCCCAAATACGTGGAGTCTGGGGACCCTGCTGCAGAGTCCGGGTGAGGAGAGAGATGGGGGACTTTAAGGCAATTTAGCATGTCCCCTCCAGCCCAGCATAGGCTGTCACCTTTTTTTGGTTTATCAGCTTCGGTGGAGCGGCGATGAGCGGCGACATTAACGGCCAGATCTAGCGCTGCCCCTAAGCCCAAGTGACTCCTGCCTCCTCCCTAAGCTGGTCTAAAAATCAAAAGCAGCTCAAAAAAAAGTCTTCAAACCCACCTGGCTCTGACAGCCAGGCTCTTGGCCGCCCTCAGCTCCCCCACCCCAAATACCAGACCCCGCCCGGGAGCGAAACCTGTTGAGCCCGAATATGCCCAAACAGACAGCTCTTTGTGATTCTTTTTTTTTCCCTCCTATTTTTTGGTTTGGAAGCAGCACTGGTGATCACACAGGGATGGGCCCAAGGACTTCCCAGCCCTTGGCACTGCTCCTGACACCTTGTTCGAAGGCAGCATCACATTTAACCCCTGAAGACCCTCACTGCCCTTCATTTCTGACACCATCCCACTTCCCACACCGTGGTCCTGTTCAGTCCTGCATCCCCACGCTCCACTTGCATCCCCCCTCTCTGCACTTTTCTCCGTCATTTCTCCCTTTCCACCTCATTTTTCCCCTCAGTGCTTCAGCGCTCTCCTCCATTCCCAACACAGACAGGTCTGATCCATCCTCACGCCATAAAATCACAGACCACATGCCAGGGGGGTCAGATGAGCCCAATAGCCACAGAGCTGCCAGGCTGGGGTTCAGTGCCCATCCAGGGGTGTTTTATGATCCGTGGTGGGAATGCTGGGCTGGCAGGGTGCACACAGCATCAGCAAAGCCCCCGAGCAGCACTTAGGACTCTTCAACTCTTGCTCAGCACTCTCCTGCCTCAGTTTCCTGCTGTTTCGGGGCTCAGGGAAGCTCTGCACCATTGGCAATGCGGGCAGGGGGTGCAGCAGGGACCCCAAACCCCAAACTGCATCCCAGCTCATTTATCTACATTTTAAAAGAAATTTAAAAGCCACCCGATGTTGCAAGCAGCTCAAACCCTGACGGAGGATCCACCCCGGGGCTCCGACTTGTGCAACACCGCGGGGTGAGTTCCAACCTCCCGCCACTGGCATCAGGCTCTGGTTAAAAAATTAAGGCTCAGCTTACTCAGCCTGGCCGGATATCGGGATGGCGAATCCGGCCGGGAAAACTTCGGCGGGCTGGGGGAGACATTTTGCAAGGGGAAGAGCCGGAGCAGGAATGGCATCTGGAAGCGATTGAAGGCAAGGAGCCTCTCCCTGGCGCAGCAAGGAATTCCAACGGCGTGAGCTCAGGTTAAAGCCTCCTTCACAAACCCGGGATTAAAGAGAAGAACCAAACTTCAGCACAGATATGTATTTTTAAACCTGCAAAAAACAAGGGAGACGGAGCCAGCTTCCTGCTTGGTCCTATCCGGACGTGGCTTTGTCATTTAGGGTCGTTCTGACTTGCAATGAAAAGAAACCAAAACTCCAAAAAGGAGCAGAAATTTCTCCATGCGTTTGTGGTTCTAAATTCAGGTGTGGTGTCAGGAGTCCTCTTTCATCACTGTACCATCCATCCCTCGGGATTGCTGCATCCCAGCTCCGAGCATCCCTTGCCAGCACAGGCTGCATCCCACGGTGGTCCTTGAGTGGCAGCAAGCCCAGGAGCATCCCAGAATCCTGGGGATGGCATGGAAGAGCCAGTGGAGGATGCCAGCCTAGCTTAGACCGAGCCATCCTCTGCAAGGAGCTGACGCAGTGCAGAGTCCCCAGCCCCTTCCAGTCTTCCCTGAGTCGAGATGAAATATTGAAGCTAAAATCCTAATGCATCAGAGGCACAGGGAGCAGCAGCTGGTCAAACCCACCTTCACTGGACATCCCAGCGGAGCAGTTTACGGCAGGGCAGGATCCCCATGGGCTGGGCAGGATCCCCACGGGATGGGCAGGATCCCCACGGGATGGGCAGGATCCCCATGGGCTGGGCAGACTCAGCCGCGCCCCATGTCCTCTTCCTGCAGTGGCTGGAATGGCTCCTTCTGCTACACTTCCAGAGCTGTAGCTATTCCCTTCATGCAAACATCTCTCCTCCTGCCCCAGTCAGGCTGTGAAACCCTGACCTCTTTGCACCTGCTGCACAAAGGGATCAAAGTGATTGCCTACGGAGACGAATACTCCGACTTGCCCGAGTACTTCGAGCGGCTGACCAGCGAGATTGTCATGCGAGGCCGCACAGGTATGGAGTCAGGGGCTGGGGGACACTTGGCTGTCACCATGGAGAGCAGGCAGGGTCAGTAGCCCCTGTTCTTCATGCTATACAGATTCCTTAAGAGTTTTTTTTTTTTAAAAGCAAACGTGTCTCAAAGCGTAGCTGGATTTGAGGGTTACTTTCAGAAATCACTGTATGCTCTAACAGTTTAAACAGCTGTGCTGCTTCCCACGCCTGCAAACCTTTTCATGTGCAGTTGCAGCTGTTTGTTCCCTTTCCAGCGAAGGGGCATTTTAGTCTCACTGACCTTCGTGCTGCTCAGACTGAGCCAATGCTTTTACACAAGAGGTATAACTCATAAATCATAAAAACAAGGGAAAGTGGGTTCACTGGCCGGAGCCTAGCTGGCCCCCATTCTGAGGGTTAGCCCGGCCAGGAAAGCCTGTGTGAAACCACCACGTGGGCAGCTGGCTCTCCACCTGACACTGGTCTCTGCTTTGCCCCAGGTATGCCCAACGAGGGGCAACAGCTGAATGCTCTGCCGCCGCCCACACCGAGGTAAAAGGTAAGGAGGCTCTCTAGAGCCGAGAGGCTTCACTCTGTGTAGTTCCCTGGAGTCCCAGGCAGGTTTTCAGCCTTTGCTTCCACACAGGATGCAGCCCGAGCCTCAGCCCTGCCCAGGCCCTGAGCCATGGCAGGGGCTTCTGGGACAGGCCCCAGCCAGGCCAGCAGCCCTCAGGAAGGCCAGAGCCCACCGCTGTCCAGCTGCTATCCAGCACCGAGCCAGGACCCTTCCAGCAGGGAGAAGGCTGGGACACAGCCTCCACAGATGAACACCTGGTCTAACATAGTAATTGTGGTTTTACTGGGGCTGCATGTGCCTGCGGAGTGCGGTGTCCCCAAGGGAGCTGCAGCCTCCTCTAACTTCATACCTAGTGCTTTTATACTCTGTATTTCAATTAAAAAATGAAACTTGAGCTTTTTTTTTTTTACTGGAAGCTCTAGTTTTCTAGTCCTGTCTTTTTACTGTACAGGATTTTGTATGTTGAAGTTGTATTAAAGGCCTGCTCACTGAACTTTTGGCTGCTCTATCATTTACAGGCCTCATCACACCTCACACTGGTGGGAGTTCATTTCCCCCAAACCCAGGAGGAAACAGGTCCTGGCTGGAGGCAAGTTATTTATACACAGAGAACAAATTAGGAAGTTTATTTTATATAAATTATGTCTCTTAGCAGACAGCATTCAATTTATTGCACTATAGCACATCTGCGATACAGAGCTACAAGACATCGTCAGAGAGGTTTGTATTATTCAGTGTAGCACTTCTGACCGGGATCAAGAGGCACTCTGAGGGGGAGAAAGGGTGCAGGAAAGCAGCAAGCAGCCACCATTCTCTTCCAGTATTAATGTGGTTTGGTTTTTTTTTCCTTTTTACTAGCAAATAATGCCAAGACCAGCAGGCAGGAGCCAGGCAGGGCACGCTGCCTTCCTCCTCCGGACCCAGCTGCCACAGCTCTCCAGCTCCTGCCCAAATACGTGGAGTCTGGGGACCCTGCTGCAGAGTCCGGGTGAGGAGAGAGATGGGGGACTTTAAGGCAATTTAGCATGTCCCCTCCAGCCCAGCATAGGCTGTCACCTTTTTTTGGTTTATCAGCTTCGGTGGAGCGGCGATGAGCGGCGACATTAACGGCCAGATCTAGCGCTGCCCCTAAGCCCAAGTGACTCCTGCCTCCTCCCTAAGCTGGTCTAAAAATCAAAAGCAGCTCAAAAAAAAGTCTTCAAACCCACCTGGCTCTGACAGCCAGGCTCTTGGCCGCCCTCAGCTCCCCCACCCCAAATACCAGACCCCGCCCGGGAGCGAAACCTGTTGAGCCCGAATATGCCCAAACAGACAGCTCTTTGTGATTCTTTTTTTTTCCCTCCTATTTTTTGGTTTGGAAGCAGCACTGGTGATCACACAGGGATGGGCCCAAGGACTTCCCAGCCCTTGGCACTGCTCCTGACACCTTGTTCGAAGGCAGCATCACATTTAACCCCTGAAGACCCTCACTGCCCTTCATTTCTGACACCATCCCACTTCCCACACCGTGGTCCTGTTCAGTCCTGCATCCCCACGCTCCACTTGCATCCCCCCTCTCTGCACTTTTCTCCGTCATTTCTCCCTTTCCACCTCATTTTTCCCCTCAGTGCTTCAGCGCTCTCCTCCATTCCCAACACAGACAGGTCTGATCCATCCTCACGCCATAAAATCACAGACCACATGCCAGGGGGGTCAGATGAGCCCAATAGCCACAGAGCTGCCAGGCTGGGGTTCAGTGCCCATCCAGGGGTGTTTTATGATCCGTGGTGGGAATGCTGGTCTGGCAGGGTGCACACAGCATCAGCAAAGTCCCCGAGCAGCACTTAGGACTCTTCAACTCTTGCTCAGCACTCTCCTGCCTCAGTTTCCTGCTGTTTCGGGGCTCAGGGAAGCTCTGCACCATTGGCAATGCGGGCAGGGGGTGCAGCAGGGACCCCAAACCCCAAACTGCATCCCAGCTCATTTATCTACATTTTAAAAGAAATTTAAAAGCCACCCGATGTTGCAAGCAGCTCAAACCCTGACGGAGGATCCACCCCGGGGCTCCGACTTGTGCAACACCGCGGGGTGAGTTCCAACCTCCCGCCACTGGCATCAGGCTCTGGTTAAAAAATTAAGGCTCAGCTTACTCAGCCTTAAAAAACACCCAGGGGAAGAATTTTCCTTTGTTCTCCACTCTCCAGAACAACAAAACACCATTGGTTCACCCTGCAAAGACCTGCCATGAAAAGATCAATGGGGAAAGGTCTGGCTGGTCCTCTTCCTGCAGTCTCAGGGCAGGAATCCTCATCTCTCCCTGGAACAAGCCTGTCCCGTGGGACGAGAGGGCTCCAGGTGCACACAGTGGGTCGGGATGGGGCTTGTCCTGCACGAACATGCCCAGATCCTGCTCCCAGCAGCTCTGTCCGCACCAGCATTGGGTGGGGGATCGGCAGGGACCCCTCCTACCCCTCTGGGATCACTAGGATACCGGAGCACATCCATCAACCAGCCAGAGGATGCTCAGGGATGGGGACAAAAAGGCTCAGACCACTTAATAAACCCTCCTGAGCCCGTGGTTCCGCACGAGAGCCGTCCTGAGCTGCACACGGGGCACATCCTCCCCTCCCAGAGCCTCCGGGAGGATTTTCCCTTCCTTATCCCGGCTCCCGGGCATTCCTATGGCCCAGACCCATCGCAGCGAGCCCACCCTGTGCCATGGGGAGATGCCAGAGCCTCTCTTCCCCGGGCTCTCGGGGTGGGATCTCCCTCCACGGGAGTGGCCTCGGGCAGGAGCGATGCCAAAGGCCGTTTTTCCCGGCAAGACGAGGGGGTTTGTTTTGCCGGGAATGGGGAGACGGCAGATGGAAGGGCTCGGGGGGAGCGGGGGCTTTCCTCTCGCCGCTGCCCACACTCACACTCCAGGCACTGATTAATTGCGTTAAATAGAAAAATAATCATAACAATTATTTTTAAAAGCCACAAAACGTAGAAATAAAACCACTTTCTGCCTCTCCGATGTGCCGCGCTCGCCGGGGCAGCGATGCCAAAGGCGGGGGATGCAGGGGCGGGGGTCCGAGCTGGGGTTAACAGGGTGTGTACCCCCACATCCCCTCTTTGCCCCCCATGCCAGCCCTGCCCGGGAGCTGCCAGGCGAGCAATGCTCCTGCCCTGCCCCGCGCCCTCCCAGCGCGGGGACCCCCTCCAGCCCCCCAAAAACACTGGGGCTTCGCTTCCCACCCCTCTTTTTCCGCTCAGCACCTCCCGAGTCGCAAACCCGCTCTGGACACGCGGACCCGGGGGGACATAAGGGGACACGGAGGGACACAAGGGGACACGGGAGGATGCGGGGGGGCACAAGGGGACGCGGGGGGACCCCCGTGTGCAGACTCACCATGGGGCGGCGGGGGGGGTCGTGCGGCGGAGGCTGGGGGTGGTGCGGGATGCGGGGCCGGCCCGGGGGGCGGGCGGGGGGCGGACACGCTTGCGCACAGCGCGGATGGGCGGCGGAGGGAGCGACGAGGAGGAGGAAGGAGGGAGGGGAAGAGCATCCCGGGAGGAGAAGGCACTCGGTCCCTCATCCGCGGCACGGGAGAGGTGGGGGAGGACGAGGACCCTCGCCCCGCGCCCTGCGGACCCCCAAAAGTCGTGGCGCTGGGGGCAGACCTTCCCAAGGCAACCCCGCACCGCATAAATCTCCCCAAAACCCGCCCAAATCCGCTCATAGCAAATTTTGGGGGTGGGCAAAGCTCATCCCACTTGAGATTTACACTGAGCCCAGGAGTTCGCTCCGCTCCCCCACTGAACCCCCATGAGATGATCTGGAAGCCCCATGAGATTCTGCTCAAATCGTCATGAGATGGCACACCAAGGCTCTGGGGATGGCTTTGCTTCAAATCATCAACTAATATTTTTTTTTTCCTGAAAATAAATTAATCCTCACCACAGCAATGCCCCATGTCAGGCCACCTTGCTCTCCCACAGGATTCCATTTCCATCCCACCCCACAATCCACAAAATTAGCAGTCAACCTTTTGAATCTTTTTTTATTCCCCTCAAAACTTTTTTTATTTCTACAGTCTCAAACTCAATCCCTCCTGCCCAGGGTGAGTTTTGCCAATCCCTGAGATAAAATGTCCAACGCCAATATTAATCAACAAAATACCTGTGGAGCTGACACATCTGATTTTGCCAAGGGAACTACATCAATATTTGAAGAGAATCAACCCACCTGCACCTCCCCAGATGCTCCCAGGTTTCCTGCTGACCCATAGCACCAATTTCATCACTGACGCTTCACAGGAAGAGGGAAGTGGCAGGCGTAGGGATTTGCATCATGGTCAGGGAGCAAGTTCTGGGGCAGGGGGCACTTACTGCTGCCCTGCTCCAAGGAACCACAGCCCTGATCCCGTGGCCCCAGCGTGCTGATTTTTGGAGGTGCTGAGCGTGGAACATTCCCCAAAATCACTCCTGTCTGTACAGGAGTCAGGTGAGGCTTCACCACACCACCTGGGGAGAGTAACGGGGCTCACTTGGGGCTCCCAACCCCATCACGCTCACAGGGCAGAGCAGGCCTGTGCCCAGTTCAGTTACCCCAGCACCACACTGCCCCAAGACCAAAGCAACAGCCTGGAACGTCCCTATCCTCATCTCCTGCTCGGATGCACGTCTTCAGGAAACGGGAGCCGAGACAGCTGCATAGCTCCCACGCCATGGCCAGACCCTCTGGCCATAAAACCTTAGGAGTTATTACAAATTTTCCTATAATGGGTGTACTGTTTACAGTCCCAGGGTCAGCATACTGCATGCAATCCAGTGCCACTTGACCTACCAAGCACGAACAACCTATTGTTGCTGTTTTTGTAACCTATTGTTGCTTTTAACTTCAACCCAAAAGTACGAAATTACGCGAACAAGAAAGAGGGCTGCAGTAAGGTCCCCAGCCGCCCCCTTGCCCCCAGGTTAGCCTGATTTGAGCAGCGCCAGGCTGGAAAAAGCGAGCCAGAGCTAGGCTACGACGCTGTGACCGGAGGGGCGATCAGAGGGCTCACGGCACGTGGTGCCGGGAGGCGTGGCCTGCCCGGAGCGCGCCGCGGGGGCGGGGCCGAGCCCTCAGCGGGGAAAATGGCGGCGGGCGGGCCCCCCCACTCCCTCGTACCTCCGCGTGCAGGAACACGATTTTGTCCCGCGCCGACTCCCGCAGGACGCGCCGCACCCGCAGGTCCGACAGCGGGAAGGCGGCAGCGACCCCGCCCTCAGCGGCGGGCCCGCCATTTTTCTCCTCCTCCTCCCGCTTCCTCTTCGGCTGCGGGCCCTCCGCCATGGCTCGCGCGCGCGCGCCCCTGCACTGCGCGTGCGCGGCGCCTCGCGGACCGTCTTAGAGCCACGCCCCCCGGCGGCTCGGAGGTCGCGTGTCCCCGCGGCTCCTTCTCCCACACACCCCCGGAATAGTGACTGAGACAAAAATAAGGAAAACCACCACCATTTAAAACTTCTGCATTCTCTTTTCATAGTCGCAACGATCCCCTTTAAAGTCGCTGCCTGCCTCATCTTGTCCTGCCCACAGCCCAGCAGGCACCTTGTCAGCTTAGTGGGGGTCCCAGAGCCCACCAGGACCAGGAACTCCAGCACGGGAAGGAGTTCTGGTGACCCTGAGAGCCACTCGATGTCAGAGCTTAGTGTTTGTGTGATGGATGTCCCTGTCCCTGCCGAGGAGGTTTTGGCCACCGGGATGGAGGTCACACCACTGGGATGTGGTGCGTTCCGGTCCGCTGTCCCTCCATGTCCATGGAAGTGGGGAACTCGCCATCCTTGGCTCCCACATCTGGCCAGAGCAGCTCAGGTTGGACCCCAAGGTTCACTGGGACATGGCTACACCCAGATCCAAAGATGACAGCTCCATGATGCCCATGGGGATGCATCCGCCTGCTCGCAGCACTACTCCATCCTCTTTGTGGAGCTCCGGCACAGTTCCTGGAGGTCTGCAGAGACAGCAGATGAGCTCCATTAGCAACCAATTAATCTAAAAATCAACGGTTTAAATAAATTTATGGAATCTGGTCTCTTCCCATGGTCCTTATCCCAATAGAGAGACATTTCATCAGCATCCCACAGGATACTCACAGCGCATGACAGTGTCCCTGATCTGCCTGAAGCTTTTCTCCTTCAGCGCCATGTAGATGTAGTAGATGTTTCGCAGCTCCCTGGGATAATCCTTGCGATCCACGTCCTTCAGCACTGGGATAGTGCGTCCGTTAGCCATCGGAGCCTCAGCCAGGGCCTGGTGCATCTGGTATTTGCACCAGGGGTCCTGCAGGAAGCTGGGGGTGATGAGCATGACCCAGCAGTGGCTGTTCTGCACAGCGTCGCACAGCTCTGTCACCACTGCACCTCCCGCCACCGCATCCCGCAGCTGGAGGAAGCATCGGAAGCTCTCAGGTTGGCCCTCCAGGTAGGACACCAGCTCCTCCACCAGCTCCATGTCCCCCTCACTGTGGCAGATGCAGACGTCGTAGCTCTTGTCCCACCAGGGGCTGTCCACGGCACTGATGTCTGGTGCTGACACAGGTGACAGGGAGATGGAGCTGGTGGCCAAGCTCGTGCCAGGAGAAGAGCTGGAGCTCTTCGCAGAGGATGAGGAGGAAGGTGAGGATGAAGCAGAGTGGCTGGACTTGATGCTGCTTTCCACTGAGCTAGGCTTGGGCTTGTGCAGGAGCCGCCTAAACCAACCTGCAGAGTGAGGTCACAGTGAGGTTCCGGGGGCGCAGCGTCCCCTGGGCTTCCCAAGCACAGCTTCATTTGATCAGCAGGATGCCTGCAGATGGAAAGGGGTGGGTGCGATCTCACCTTGACCCCCCAAACCATCCTGGTCCCTAAAATCTGAGCTGCCGCAAACACCTGAATGCTGTGGCACCACGAGGAGCAGCTGATGGGCACCCTTGTGTTCCGTCAGGGAGGGGATGCTGTGAGGGAGGGGATAGGGCCAGAGGGTTTATTCCCAGACTCACCAGCCATAGCGGGCAGCACACTGCTCAGCTGCCAATTGCCAGCAGGACACCTCTCCTGAGAGCAGAAAAGAAGAATAAAAAAAAACTGTGAGCAAGCACCACTCCACAGCAGGTCTCAGCCCCAGGAGCTCAGGTCTGTTCCAGGGACCTGCAGCTCTGGGGTGCTCTCTTACAGCCCCAAAATCACCCACAGGAGGGTTTTTCCCAAAATTTGCTGGGAAGGAACATTTACCTGTTACTGGCTCTCTCCACTGGAGATACACACCTGCAGCGAGCAAGGCTGAGAGATAATGGGGAGGAGAGACCCTCATTCCCATCAGTGGGGAAAGGATCCTGTGGAAGGGAGAAGTGGGAATCAGCTGCGATCACCAGGGATGGATGCTGGTAAACCAAAGGCAGTGTGGGTGATGCCCAGAGCTGTGCATCCTTGTTGCTGCCTGCCCTGGTATTCCTGCAAGCTCACACCATCCCATGCCTGGGCATTGTGCTCCCAGCATGGTTTAGGGACTGCAGACACTCCTTGTGGACACCCAAGAGCAGCAATACGGGAAACAGCTACTGTTTTCCACTGCTGGCATCACCCCTTCCGAAATGAAACACCCCAAGTTACGCTGAAGCCTTTCCTCTACTCCAAAAAATGCCACCGGACTGCAGGAAATGCCCGCAAAACCCCGGCACGCCCACGGAAACCACAGTGCCCAAGTGTCACCATTTAGTGACAGCAAAAAGCTCAAGCGTGACTGGAACAATGAGCACGGACAGTGAACGGTACGGGGGAAGTCTGGGGGATGCTTACCTGGAATGCAGGAGTCCAGCAATGGAACAGGGAAGGGGATGCATCAGCCCCTGGGTTTGGGAAAGAAAGATCTTCTGGGATTACCCAGGTGGGAAAAGACAGGTAGAATGCAGCATGTTCACTCTGGAGTCTAATGGGATCTGCAGTGAATGGCAAGGCTGATCCATCCTTACAGCTTCCACATCTGCAAGCAGTTCCCAGTGAAGCTGTCCTGGGGTGGAAATGAGATGGGGTACCCACTTGCTTCCCCCGGGCCAGAGTGGAGGAGCTCCCCGAAAACCCAGGTGCCCCCAGCTGCCAGCAGCTCCAGCCTCTGCCAGGGCATATGAAAGCACAGGCAGGGAAATGGGCCAGGACTGCAGGGACGGGAAGCCAAGCCCTCCCAAGGGCCTCCCTCCCACATCCGCCACATGCCATCACTGCCTGGGTGTCACAGTGCCCAGCCCTCACCAGCACCCAGATCTGTTTCCCTCCCCAGTTTCCTAGCTAAATACAGACAGGTCCATGTCTGCCACTCACACTTACTTTATGAGTTAAATTTACCAGACAAGTCATTTTTTCACCCCAAAAATGTTTCTCCTTTCCCAGGTCACGTTCCCCTGGTGCTGCTGGTGGTGGCTGATGACTGACACTGCCTTCATCTCCTCATCATCCTCGACTGCTCCAATGTCTGGCAGTTGCTCCTCAAGGCCCTGTGAGAGACAGGCTCCAGGTGAGTCCTGGTTCCATCCCCTAGGAATTTGGGGAGATCTCCAGAGCCCACATGGCCACCCAGCCCCTGCCACCACCCTGCCTGCCTTTCTCTTCACCAAGCACAGGACACCAGCTGGCCCCTTTGCTGGCTAAATTCCAAAGGAAAAAGCCAAAGGCCGAGTGGTACTGAGCCGCACACAGACCCACAGGCTACCACAGCCCATTGTGACCCACTTTGCATTAGTCCCTGCCCTAGCACTGCTGCCACCACCCCAAAAATCAACTGCCCGCCCAAGGACAGGACCCGTAGGAGGGCGAGTCCCCTGCCTGTGTGAGTCACCCCACCTGGAAACCCCAGAGGGGGAACCTGAGCAAGGGTGAACCCACAAACTCGGGTCCCCAAGAGGCAGCAGCCCCTGGATCGACCTCCACCCTGCCTCAGCAATAATATAACCATTATTAAAGGAGTAATTAAGCAGGTACAGCTTAATTCACAGCGTGCCTTGCCCCACCAGCAGCTGCACCACGCTGGGATCCCTGCAGCGGGAGTCCTGCTCATCACCAGGAGCCTGTGGTTTACAGGATTGCCTGTGAAATTAAGAAACGGTGAGGACAGGGTGCTGCAAGGCAGGGTCAAACAAAGGTGTTCGGGAAAGAAAATAAGGCTAATTTTGTCCCTAAATACACGCACCATTAATATGTTTCATTTACAGTGCCACTACAAAACGATACACAGCTACCCAGAAAACACAGAATAAGTTTTCTCCTGGAAAGCTCTAAGTACACCCAAATTCCGCCACACAGATGCTTGAAGACATCATAGGGGCCGTCCAGGCACCGCTTGTACCTCCCAGGGCTGGAGACGCAGTCGCACAGACACGAGCCCAGGCAGCGGCAGCTAGCGGAAGAGCAGCCCCTGAGGGGTAGGGGAGCACGGGGACACGGCCAGGCCCAGAGAAGCGCAGGCAGCCGAACGCACCCAGCACTGCCACCCAGCCTGGCACTGCACTGCGCTGCCCATGCGCCCGAGCCCTTTAGAGCTCGCGTGGCCTCGCGACACCATCGCTGAGGTGCCACGTCTGGCCCCGCCTCTTCCGCTCCGAGCCCCAGCAGGGCGGGGCCGAGGGGGCGGGGCTGCCGTCACGCGGGGCGGGGCGTAGCCGGGCGCGAGGCGGCTGCGCGCGGCGCGGCGGCGTCTCCTCAACGGGGCCGCGCGCGCGGCGCCAGGTGCGTGCGTGGGGGAGGCGGGCGGGCAGGGCGCGGTTGCCATGGAGACAGCGGGGGGGAAGGCGTTGCCATGGCGACAGTGGCCGCCATAACGTAAGGGGGTCCCCTGGCCGTGAGGGGACGGAGCGTTCTGCGGGGAGCGGAGGAGACCGGCGGGGCCGGGGCTGAGGCGGGGGGGCCGGGAAACCTCTGACAGCGGCGGGCGGCCTGGCTGTGACTCCCCCCGCCGCGCTGTCGCCCTCTATAAAAGCTCGTTTTTATGGATGTGTCCCCCTGGGAAGGAGCCTCGGTGTCCTCTCTGCCTGCTGAATCCCCGTGTTGTTGCTTTTCCCGCAGGTTTAGCGAGGAGGGGGCACAACGGAGAGGACAGGTAAGGGCTCGGGCAACCCTGAAGGTGTGACCCCCATCCCTGGTTCTCTGTCCAGGGTCAATCCTGGAACGCCAGCGTGCTTCCGTGGGAGCCTGTGGGACACAGAGCTCAGCCAGGCTTTGCTGTGTCACTCCCTCTCCTTGCTCGTGGAGCCACTGGGAAGCACGTGGAGAATCACAGCGTTGAATAAAAACCTCTGGTGTGTTTTAACTCACATCAAAGGAGATTGAATCTTGTGTTTTTGTGCTGTGGACAGAGGCAGGGCTTGTCCTCAGTCCCATTGTCCGTGTAGCCTGTGCGTTTCTAGGATGGCTTTGATCCAGCTCCAATTGCTGCTCCCACGTGGAGGGACAGGCTTGGGAATTGGCCAGGGACAACTCAGCTTGTAGCTGAACCATAGTGGCTTTTAAACTGTCTTGTCCCAACATCTTAAAGCCGCTGGATTGAAAAAGAAGCTAGGAATTACACCCATGCTGGTGGCAGTTCTCAGCACTCAAAGAGGCTAAAAATAATGGATGAGTAGTAGGTTTGTACTTGTTTCTTTGTGGAATTTGTGGGGGCTGTTCTGGAGGAGCCCATCTCCCAGCATGGAGCTGGATGACTTGGCTTTGATTTTAAACATCCAGGTGTAGCTTTGGTTGTGTGTTGGGTGCTGAGCATGGAGATGGTGTCAGCAGCGACTTCTCCATGAGATGGTGGAGAATATGTTCCATTAATTTCCCATTTTGGTTCTGCAGGTTGGGCTCTGGTGTTGACTGTGTGGTCTGGTCATGTTTTGCAGAGCTACTGCAAGGTTTCTGTAAATACACATGCTGTGTGAACCTCGGCCTTCGTTTGACACACTTGGTGTTCAGGTGTTTGCTTTTACCTGGGATACACCTTCATATTTCCAATATTTCTGCAGCTGGTGTGTCTCTGTCACACGGGGACTTGCTGTGGTTGGGTTTATCCAGTGTTGGTGACTTGGGCACCGTTTAAAGCTGAAGTGTGAAAAGCTTTAGGATAAATTAAGGGATTTCTGTGGTGTGGAGGGAGGAGAACACAGCAAACCCACACAGGGACTCTCTTAGTATCGTTTATAAAGGTAATGGGGACAAGGCTGGAACAAGGGAACAGGGCAGCCGAGCCAGGAATCCATGGAGTGTTGTGTTTACAGTCTTCAACTCCCTGTAGTCTAAATAGCTGGAAGCTTCCCAATGTCTGGAGAAGGCTGGAGAGACACTTCTTACCTTGTAAGTGCCTATGGCTCCCTCTCCCCCATGGCACCTGTGTTCCCAGGGGGAGCCTGCAGTACCTGGTGTGTTTCTTCCCCATGGCAATGTCATGCTCTGAGGTAATTCCATTTCATTTTGGCTACCTCAGCTGTGCCAGCGCAATCCATCCCCCTGGGGAACAAAGCTTCTCCCCAGGACTAAAAACTGGAGGTTTCTATTTCTTGGCTGAATCCCCATGAATTCTTTTTAAGACCAATAAAAACTTTTTTTTTTAAACTAGGCTGTATTTTTAATGGGGTTTTTGTTCCTTTATGCCTCTCTGCACTACATAATAGGCATGAAGGTTGAAGGTCATTGTATCAGACAACCTCACTAGGTGATTATAATTCTAAAAGGTGTTTTTTCCTAAGTTTAAAATTACTTTTGAAATGTCCTTAGTGCTTTAGAGGCACTTAAAATTGATTTGATGGCTCCATTCCTGCTGTTAATAGCATGGGAATGTACAGGGTGAGTGAGATGGGAGCGATGCTGAGGCAGGTGGAAGCAAACAGGGGAAGGCCTAGGTGGGAGTTTACAAACAGCCTCAGTATTTGAGGCTCAGCTCCCGAATATAATATAAACTTAAATTATAGCCAGTTTAGAAAGTGAGGATTTACCTTTGGCTGTAGCTGTGCTGCTGTGGAGGGGCCAAGGGCAGACCCGGCACCAGCAGGAGCTCAGACTTCCCTCTGAAACATTCCAGTTATCCATTGTTAGTCCCTGGCTGGTCTGAAGTGTCTTTGCACCATTAAATAAAATCTGACTCACTTTGTGGAAGCAGCCTGTCCTTCCAGAAAAATCAGCTTATCCAAAAGGAGAGATATTTTTCCTTTCTCCTGGAAAGGAAAAATAAGGGCTTTTCTCCCCTTTATCCTGACTGTGCTTGGCTGCATTCACTCAGCAGGGCTTTGATGGTACCGCCCGTCTGATCCTGTGTCCAGCACATCCTCCTATCTTCCTGAGAGTCATCACTTTGATGTTTTTTTTTGAGGTTTAACCCCCCCAAAATAGTTCACCATGAGGCCTGAGCGGTTGCAGGCCTTCAGGAGTGATGAAGCTGCAGAGGTTCATTGTCAGAACAGTGCTGAAGTGCTCCTGTGCTCAGTGTGGGGTGGAAAAACACAGGGTACAATGTTCATGAGGGTGTGTGATGGAGGAGCCCTGCCTGGCATGCACAGAGGGAGAAAACCGGAAGTGCTAAAGGCTATTGACACTTGTATCCAAAATCTGGTCCCTACAGTAAGGCCCAGTAAGATAAAAAAGTGATTATTTGAAGTGATGAGCAGCATGTATTAAGTGATCTTTCAGGAGGCAGGTGGTGAAAACCAGCTCTCTGAGGTGTTTTACTGTTGTTACAATGATTTATTACTGAGCAGCCTGGTGTGGTGGAAAGTGCCCCTGCCCATGGCAGGGGGGTGGACCGACACGAACTTTAAGGTCCTGTCCAGCCCAAACCATTCCATGATTCCATTGTATAAGGTTTTCTGAAGGGGTCAGAAGGAAAAGGCTGCATACACGGTGTATCTGAGCATCTGCCAGTGTTGCTTTGCCCTGTTCTCATCATCCAGTATTGAAAGTTGCTGGTTTCCTAGAATATTGGCTGTTTTCTCATGTGATCCATACACACACTTGCAGCACAGCTGAGGTGTCCTACCTAGAAAGACCTGCCCCGTGTCACTTGCTTTGCTGCCAGGGAGCAATTGCAGCATCTCATCTTTAGGACAAGCCCACAGATCTCCCTGAGATGGCAAAACCTGCAAAAACTCTGATTTTGGGTCAGCAGCTCTTCCCCAGCATTTCCTCTGGCCAAAAGCCCTGTGTCTAACAGAGTTTTTGCTGGACTCTTCATCACAACTGGCAAGAGAAAAGCAGAGGAGGGTGAACAGTTCTGTTCGTTTTCATTCCCTTTTCATAGACTTATTTGGGAGAAGCGGAGTGGGAGAGGACTGCGTGCTGGCAGGCCTTTTGTGTTTTATGTCACAGGCTGCTGAAAGAGTTCTCAGACTGCACTTCCTTTCCGTGGGCTTTAAGGTCATTTCCCAGTGCTTGCAGATGCATGGCGGGCTGGGAAACCCTTCTCTCATCACCAGGGAATGAAACGCTCTCCGTGGCTTTTTGGAGCCAACAAATATAGTTTTGTCTTCTCTTCCCTCCCACTGTTTCCCAAGCAGCAAGTTTGCCGACAGGCCTCGTCAGGAAGGAGGGAGTGCTCCTCCAGGATCCAGACTGTCTGGGAAAATGAACAGCTGCTGGCAAACTGTGTTTTGCTGGGGCAATCACAGCTGTACAAAACAGCCCAGGATTGTATGGTAAAGGAGGTTAAGGAAGTGGATGAGACTGAGGGGCAAAGTTCAGAGACAAAAACATGCAATTCTCAGCCCAGAGATGATAACAAACCTGGGATTTATCCACCTGTGCAAAGGTGGTTCTGCAAAACCCTGTTGTCCAGGTGGTGTTGTCCATGTGCACTGACTTTGCTTGTGGTCATTTGTCTACCATAGAAACTGGATGGCTTCTACAGTGAGCCCTGTTGCATTCGACACGCAGCGCGGTGGCCTGAGTCAAGAACAGCACGGCAACCAGTCTCCCCTGGCCGCTCGGGCCATAGCTCACAGACACCAATGTGGTGGACGGCAAATGGCATTTATTGGTGATTAGCACCGTGTAATATACCTTTGGTTTACAACGTCACGTCCGCCTGCTTACATCATAAAACTAATTGCTATTGGCTACCTGGGGAGGGGGTCTTATCTTTCCGTACAGCGCGGTTTCTTCCGATCGCCAGGCCCTACCTGCCCACATTTCCCCCCTCCCTATGCTAATCTAAGAGAGCTAACAAACGTATAAAAGGCATTAACAAGGTAAAGTGTAAGGCACCTTGAACTAATAAACGTATAAAAGGTATTGACGAGGTAAAGTATAAGGCACTTTAAACTAGTGGTGACTAGGGGGCGTAAGGGGACAGGATATAAATTGGGGTAACTAGGGAGAACTAGGGATAATACTGCATAAGGAATTAGGGATAACTGGGGATAACACTACAGAAGTACATTCTTAACACAGTTGTTTGTTTTCTACTAACAGAATGTTGACCTTGCTTAGTCGGTTCTGGACAAATGACACGAGCTTGCTCAGTATGCAGGGCCCGAAGGCCAATGCCAGTATGATCATTGTGATCAGACCCAGCAAAGTAGATATCAGGGTGGTTAGCCATGGCGAATGGTTGAACCAGGATTTGAACCAACTCTGCTGTGCTTCTCGCTCTCTTCTTCTCTTCTTTCTTTTTTCTTTTTCTTTTTCTGCTTTGCTCTTTTCAGCAGCAGCTTGCAGGGAAGGAGAAGATGCTAAAGGCTGAGCAGCATCAGATGATATCTGAGTAGGAGGTACTGTAGCTGCTGGTAAAGGATTAGAGATCATTGGGTTAAAGATATTTAGGTTATTATTCAGTGTTGTGACAGTAGCAGTGTTTTTAATCCGTGAGAGGGATTGGACTCTCTAACGGCCTCTCCTTATTCTGGGTTTTAAGTCTGTTTGCTCTCATCTCTTTCCACTCTGAGTCTGAATCAGTGGAAAGCCACTCGCTCTAGCTTGTGTCTGACTCAGAGCTGGAAGTTGACTGACTGGCTATTTCCGGGTTTCAGAACTTTTTGGTCGGGCTCCGGCCTCGCCCACCTCCCTTGCGGGCGGGCCGTTCCCTCCCTCTTGCCTCGCCCTGCCTTCTGCTCGGCAGGGGGTTGAGCTTATAGGGGGAGTGTTTAAATTAGGCGCTCTGGCTACCTCTCTGCCCATCGCTCGCGCTCCCCTCCCCCTTTTGGTTGCTCTCGCAGTTTCTCTCCTTATCACATTCCTTATCACTTTCCTCTCCCACTCGTTTACTTGCGCATGTTGGATTCGGCACTATCTCTCTGTTCCCGCCGGGCACATCTCCGTCCCGGTCCCGCCCACCTTCTTTGTTCCCGGCACCATGCTGGGGTGCATAGGGAGGTGGCCTGGGCCAGCTCTCTTCGGGCCCCCCTCCCTCCGCGGCGATCTTAGCTTCTCGGGCTAATTCGTTCGAAAAAGCCTCTGCCTGCCTTGGCTCCCCCGCAAATGAGCCTGGATTCGGGGATTGCGGGGGTGCAGCACCCCCCCGCGAGTCCCCAGGCTTAGCCGAATCGCCATCGTCTGGGGGGTGCAGAGTCTGGGTAGCCGCCCCAACCCCCAGCTTTGGGACGGCCATCAAACAGTTTTTTGCTGCCTTCCAGGTCTCCTGCTCTTGGATAGCTTTTTGCAGGGCCTGCACAACTCTACCCCACGATTTAAGATGTTTTCCGCTACCTGAGGACATCGTCTCCTCAGCAAAAGCCTTAGTACATTATCCCACACCTCAGGGTGGAGTATATCTGCCGGTTGGTCTATGACCCCGATCTGCATAAGTCTCGCAACAGCGAGCGTAAAATCTTTGGGTTTGCAATCTACCCGCCACTGTCTCTGAATTTCATATACGACCTTCACAAGAGCCTCCATCCTCCTTGTGGGTCCTGGAGCGTCCTCCGTCACCAGAGACAGTCCAGCTGCTCTGGCCGCTGTTCACCTGGTCTCAGGCGATCTCCCGAGGTCCCCAGTTGTCCCGAGGTTTCGGCACCACTTTGTTGCAGTCGACACGCAGCGCGGTGGCCTGAGTCAAGAACAGCACGGCGACCACTCTCCCCTGGCCGCTCAGGCCATAGCTCGCAGACACCAATGTGGTGGACGGCAAATGGCGTTTATTGGTGATTAGCACCGTGTAATATACCTTTGGTTTACAACGTCACGTCCGCCTGCTTACATCATAAAACTAATTGCTATTGGCTACCTGGGGAGGGGGTCTTATCTTTCCGTACAGCGCGGTTTCTTCCGATCGCCAGGCCCTACCTGCCCACAGTTTCCTCTCCCCTTCTCACTAAATATCACGTGTTTGCTGATAAAGCCATTCCTTCCAAACGAGCTGCTTCCCTGGGCTGCTGCTCCAATCTTCTGGGAAGTTGCAGCAGTCCCTGCTGCAGAAAGCAGCTGGAAACCAGGCAAGGCAAGGCGAGGAGCAGCACATCTGCTTAATAAATGATAAAGGTCACATTTAAAAGCACTGTGCAGGTGTAAAGCCAGGAAAATAGAGAAGAGGGGAGGAGGAGTAAGGAGAATACAGCCCTGCAGCCCTTTCATGTGACTCTGTATCATCTGGGATCTTCGAAAAGATTGGCCTAGAGCATCCTACTGACATTGCAGCCATCACAGGGAAGGGAGCGCTGGTACAGCTGAGGGGGCTCCTCAGCAAACTGGGGCTGGGCTCCCTGCAGGGCAAAGCTAGGAGGAAGTCTTCCCTTGTTTTTCTCTCTGCTGGGATAAATGGAGCTGTTGTCTCCAGGCCCCTGTTCTGCACATAGTTTAAAGTAGGTCGTATTTCCGACCTGCATGGGATGCAACCTGCATTTTGTCTGGGGACATAGAGCCTGTGTGTGTCTCATTCTCTTGTGCTCACCACACCTTTCCCATGCCCTCCAGCCTTCCCGGTAACTTTTATTAATAGACTTCCCTTATTCCAGATTTTCAATCGATTAGCTTTGCTTCAGAAACACCCCAGGGCATCATTGACTTCCTCAGTAACCATCCTGGTAACAGATTCAATTCCCAAAAATGTTGTAATTACATGCCTTGTATTGGGAGCTGTGCTACTGATCTGTGCAGCTGCCTGCTGTCTTTTAGGGATACCAAGCTGCTCCGCTCATCCTCCGTTTATCAGAGAGCCCCAATGGATATGCTGATTCAAAATTTAGGCATGGGGTAGCTCCCTCTCCCTCAATCTGGGTGTCCCACTGCGGAGGGTGGATTTCCCCCCTCCGCAGCAAGAAGCGGTTCCGCCCCTATGTTGCTCCCGCCTCCCAGCCTGGCTCCACCTGCCGTGGGAGGACCTCGGGGGAGAAGTCTCTGGGCCCGCCCCTGAACTGAGGGACAAGGCGTGCCCAGGGCCCAGGAACCGCCCAGCTCTCCAGATTATTCCTGACAGTTATTTGTATTATTGGTTTATTTGAACTGTACCCCGCCTTCCTTTGTTACCATTGGTTCTTGTATGCTGTAACCGCCCTTCCCCTCGTCCCTTATTGGTTGTCCTGTCCTATACTTAACCGGGTGCCTCCAGGCACTCGGCGGCCACTAGCCATTAGCCATGCGGCCATACCATCGCCGAGGCAGTGGCCCCCCTTCCCCTGCTCTCCCTTCCCGACCACCCAAGCCCTGCTACCCTCAATAAAGGAGAGCTCGGGAAGGAGTCATCCTCCCACCAGCCTATCGCCGCACCGTCTCCTCCTTTTATTTCGCCTACGACTCCCAGCTTCCTTTACCGCGCCCGGCATAGGGATCGAGCAGCCAGCGCACGGCTCTCGACCCTGCCGACGACAGCGAGCGAGAGGCTCGACAACATCCCACCACCCCTGACACCCTTCCACTCATGGTGGTACCAGCTGTGCTCCTTTCTCCTCTTGCAGGAAGCTGTTGCCAAGCCTCAAAACCAAGAAGCCTCGGGAGCTTGTTTTGGTGATTGGGACAGGAATTAGTGCCGCAGTTGCTCCCCAGGTCCCAGCGCTGAAGTCTTGGAAGGGGCTGATTCAGGCCCTCCTGGATGCTGCTATTGACTTTGATCTCCTGGAAGATGAAGAGAGCAAACGGTTCCAGAAGTGTCTTCATGAAGACAAGAACTTGGTTCATGTTGCCCACGACCTTATCCAGAAGCTGTCTCCGGTCAGTGCGCTTGTACCTGCCCTGAGCGTAGGATTTGGCTTCTGGAAATAACCGGATTTGGTTTTCCAGCAATGGTGCCCCCATCCCAACAATTCTTCTATGTACAAGGAACCAAAAGTGCAGTTGCTGTGCCAGGTTTCTGCTGTGGACACAGGTTTTGGGTATTTTGCCTGGACCAAGATGATTAGAGGGATGGAGCACCTTCCTGTGAGGAAAGGCTGAGAGAATTGGGATTGTTCAGCCTGGAGAAGAAGGCTTCAGGGGTGACCTAATTGTGGCTTTCCAATACCTGAAGGGAGCTGACAAGAAAGCTGGAGAGAGACTGTAGACAAGGGCCGGGGGTGACAGAACAAGGGGAGAGAGCAGGGTTAGATGGGGTACTGGGGAGGAAATCTTCCCTGTGAGGGTACTGAGGCCCTGGCACAAGAGCAACTGTGGCTGCCCCTGGATCCCTGGAAGTGTTCAAGGCCAGGTTGGACAGGGCTTGGAACAGCCTGGGATAGTGGAAGGTGTCCCTGCCCATGGCAGGGGGTGGGATGGGATGGGCCCTTCCCAACCCAAACCATTCTACGATTCTGTGTTCCTATGACTATGCTGAGGGAGAGCACCCACCTTGGTGCAGCCAGAGCTCTTGTGTTTGCCGTGCAGGGACCCAGAGCTTTGCAGGGTCTTGGTGAAACGTGGGTAGTTTCTCATGGAGTCATTTGGCATGAGGTGTTAAGGGGCCGGGCTCTGACCTCAATCTGTCTCCCCTTCTCAGCGCACAAGCAACGTTCGCTCAACCTTTTTCAAGGACTGTTTATACAAGGTGTTTGATGACCTGGAATCCAAAATGGAAGATTCTGGGAAGCAGCTGCTTCAGTCTGTGCTTCACTTGATGGAAAATGGGGCCCTTGTTTTAACCACAAACTTCGGTAACCTGCTGGAGCTGTATGCAGCACACCAGGGGAAGCACCTCGAGTCTCTTGACCTGACTGATGAAAAGAAGGTAAAGGATGATTATTTCTTTTGTCAGGAACTGTGGTGCTGCAGGGTGTGCCCTCATGCTGCCTGAGGGCATTGTACTGATCGTAGTGGTTTAACTGGGGGCAGACAAGCTCCAGGCAGAGCCTCTGCCTGCTCAGGGCAGCAAGCAGAAGAATGAGGAGGAGAGCTCCTTTCTGGAACGCTGTGCTTGCTGGCTGCCATCCAGTGCTCAGGAGGAGGCCTTAAGCCTGGTATTCCTTTGATCTCTGTCCTTGAAACTTCTGGCTTGGCCTTGCTTCCACATAAGGCTCGGGTTGATGTTTCTAACCAATGTGGGAAACTCCATGTGAGATGCAAAGCTGAACTTTCTATTTTTATAACGTGCTGCAAAGTGCTTTCTGTGATGGGCATTTAGGGCTGCAGCCTTTGAGGCTCTCTTCTCGTGCCCCATGTCCTCTTCCTGCAGTGGCTGGAATGGCTCCTTCTGCTGCACTTCCAGAGCTGTAGCTATTCTCTTCATGCAAACATCTCTCCTCCTGCCCCAGTCAGGCTGTGAAACCCTGACCTCTTTGCACCTGCTGCACAAAGGGATCAAAGTGATTGCCTACGGAGACGAATACTCTGACTTGCCCGAGTACTTTGAGCGGCTGACCAGCGAGATTGTCATGCGAGGCCGCACAGGTATGGAGTCAGGGGCTGGGGGACACTTGGCTGTCACCATGGAGAGCAGGCAGGGTCAGTAGCCCCTGTTCTTCATGCTATACAGATTCCTTAAGAGTTTTTTTTTTTTAAAAGCAAACGTGTCTCAAAGCGTAGCTGGATTTGAGGGTTACTTTCAGAAATCACTGTATGCTCTAACAGTTTAAACAGCTGTGCTGCTTCCCATGCCTGCAAACCTTTTCATGTGCAGTTGCAGCTGTTTGTTCCCTTTCCAGCGAAGGGGCATTTTAGTCTCACTGACCTTCGTGCTGCTCAGACTGAGCCAATGCTTTTACACAAGAGGTATAACTCATAAATCATAAAAACAAGGGAAAGTGGGTTCACTGGCCGGAGCCTAGCTGGCCCCCATTCTGAGGGTTAGCCCGGCCAGGAAAGCCTGTGTGAAACCACCACGTGGGCAGCTGGCTCTCCACCTGACACTGGTCTCTGCTTTGCCCCAGGTATGCCCAACGAGGGGCAACAGCTGAATGCTCTGCCACCGCCCACACCGAGGTAAAAGGTAAGGAGGCTCTCTAGAGCCGAGAGGCTTCACTCTGTGTAGTTCCCTGGAGTCCCAGGCAGGTTTTCAGCCTTTGCTTCCACACAGGATGCAGCCCGAGCCTCAGCCCTGCCCAGGCCCTGAGCCATGGCAGGGGCTTCTGGGACAGGCCCCAGCCAGGCCAGCAGCCCTCAGGAAGGCCAGAGCCCACCGCTGTCCAGCTGCTATCCAGCACCGAGCCAGGACCCTTCCAGCAGGGAGAAGGCTGGGACACAGCCTCCACAGATGAACACCTGGTCTAACATAGTAATTGTGGTTTTACTGGGGCTGCATGTGCCTGCGGAGTGCGGTGTCCCCAAGGGAGCTGCAGCCTCCTCTAACTTCATACCTAGTGCTTTTATATTCTGTATTTCAATTAAAAAATGAAACTTGAGCTTTTTTTTTTTTACTGGAAGCTCTAGTTTTCTAGTCCTGTCTTTTTACTGTACAGGATTTTGTATGTTGAAGTTGTATTAAAGGCCTGCTCACTGAACTTTTGGCTGCTCTATCATTTACAGGCCTCATCACACCTCACACTGGTGGGAGTTCATCTCCCCCAAACCCAGGAGGAAACAGGTCCTGGCTGGAGGCAAGTTATTTATACACAGAGAACAAATTAGGAAGTTTATTTTATATAAATTATGTCTCTTAGCAGACAGCATTCAATTTATTGCACTATAGCACATCTGCGATACAGAGCTACAAGACATCGTCAGAGAGGTTTGTATTATTCAGTGTAGCACTTCTGACCGGGATCAAGAGGCACTCTGAGGGGGAGAAAGGGTGCAGGAAAGCAGCAAGCAGCCACCATTCTCTTCCAGTATTAATGTGGTTTGGTTTTTTTTTCCTTTTTACTAGCAAATAATGCCAAGACCAGCAGGCAGGAGCCAGGCAGGGCACGCTGCCTTCCTCCTCCGGACCCAGCTGCCACAGCTCTCCAGCTCCTGCCCAAATACGTGGAGTCTGGGGACCCTGCTGCAGAGTCCGGGTGAGGAGAGAGATGGGGGACTTTAAGGCAATTTAGCATGTCCCCTCCAGCCCAGCATAGGCTGTCACCTTTTTTTGGTTTATCAGCTTCGGTGGAGCGGCGATGAGCGGCGACATTAACGGCCAGATCTAGCGCTGCCCCTAAGCCCAAGTGACTCCTGCCTCCTCCCTAAGCTGGTCTAAAAATCAAAAGCAGCTCAAAAAAAAGCCTTCAAACCCACCTGGCTCTGACAGCCAGGCTCTTGGCCGCCCTCAGCTCCCCCACCCCAAATACCAGACCCCGCCCGGGAGCGAAACCTGTTGAGCCCGAATATGCCCAAACAGACAGCTCTTTGTGATTCTTTTTTTTTCCCTCCTATTTTTTGGTTTGGAAGCAGCACTGGTGATCACACAGGGATGGGCCCAAGGACTTCCCAGCCCTTGGCACTGCTCCTGACACCTTGTTCGAAGGCAGCATCACATTTAACCCCTGAAGACCCTCACTGCCCTTCATTTCTGACACCATCCCACTTCCCACACCGTGGTCCTGTTCAGTCCTGCATCCCCACGCTCCACTTGCATCCCCCCTCTCTGCACTTTTCTCCGTCATTTCTCCCTTTCCACCTCATTTTTCCCCTCAGTGCTTCAGCGCTCTCCTCCATTCCCAACACAGACAGGTCTGATCCATCCTCACGCCATAAAATCACAGACCACATGCCAGGGGGGTCAGATGAGCCCAATAGCCACAGAGCTGCCAGGCTGGGGTTCAGTGCCCATCCAGGGGTGTTTTATGATCCGTGGTGGGAATGCTGGGCTGGCAGGGTGCACACAGCATCAGCAAAGCCCCCGAGCAGCACTTAGGACTCTTCAACTCTTGCTCAGCACTCTCCTGCCTCAGTTTCCTGCTGTTTCGGGGCTCAGGGAAGCTCTGCACCATTGGCAATGCGGGCAGGGGGTGCAGCAGGGACCCCAAACCCCAAACTGCATCCCAGCTCATTTATCTACATTTTAAAAGAAATTTAAAAGCCACCCGATGTTGCAAGCAGCTCAAACCCTGACGGAGGATCCACCCCGGGGCTCCGACTTGTGCAACACCGCTGGGTGAGTTCCAACCTCCCGCCACTGGCATCAGGCTCTGGTTAAAAAATTAAGGCTCAGCTTACTCAGCCTGGCCGGATATCGGGATGGCGAATCCGGCCGGGAAAACTTCGGCGGGCTGGGGGAGACATTTTGCAAGGGGAAGAGCCGGAGCAGGAATGGCATCTGGAAGCGATTGAAGGCAAGGAGCCTCTCCCTGGCGCAGCAGGGAATTCCAACGGCGTGAGCTCAGGTTAAAGCCTCCTTCACAAACCCGGGATTAAAGAGAAGAACCAAACTTCAGCACAGATATGTATTTTTAAACCTGCAAAAAACAAGGGAGACGGAGCCAGCTTCCTGCTTGGTCCTATCCGGACGTGGCTTTGTCATTTAGGGTCGTTCTGACTTGCAATGAAAAGAAACCAAAACTCCAAAAAGGAGCAGAAATTTCTCCATGCGTTTGTGGTTCTAAATTCAGGTGTGGTGTCAGGAGTCCTCTTTCATCACTGCACCATCCATCCCTCGGGATTGCTGCATCCCAGCTCCGAGCATCCCTTGCCAGCACAGGCTGCATCCCACGGTGGTCCTTGAGTGGCAGCAAGCCCAGGAGCATCCCAGAATCCTCGGGATGGCATGGAAGAGCCAGTGGAGGATGCCAGCCTAGCTTGGACCGAGCCATCCTCTGCAAGGAGCTGACGCAGTGCAGAGTCCCCAGCCCCTTCCAGTCTTCCCTGAGTCAAGATGAAATATTGAAGCTAAAATCCTAATGCATCAGAGGCACAGGGAGCAGCAGCTGGTCAAACCCACCTTCACTGGACATCCCAGCGGAGCAGTTTACGGCAGGGCAGGATCCCCATGGGCTGGGCAGGATCCCCACGGGATGGGCAGGATCCCCACGGGATGGGCAGACTCAGCCGCGCCCCATGTCCTCTTCCTGCAGTGGCTGGAATGGCTCCTTCTGCTGCACTTCCAGAGCTGTAGCTATTCTCTTCATGCAAACATCTCTCCTCCTGCCCCAGTCAGGCTGTGAAACCCTGACCTCTTTGCACCTGCTGCCTCATCTCTCCATCACGGATTTCACTTGTGGGGAATATGTTATGCTTCTGTTTGCATGTTAAACACACCCGATGTGTGTATCCTGTGCAGTCCTTGGTCTCTTTTCATTCTCATTTCTGTGCTTCACGTTTCCTGCATGACCTCTTAATCTACATTGCTGGAAGTACTTACAGTGTTACAAATAAGCATTCTAATTATTGCAAGCTTAAACGAGCCGAGGTCTGCAGGAGTAAACCGAGAGCCTCAGAAGCTGCTGTCTGAAATGGAGGTCAGCTGGTGAGCTCCTTTAGGGGCCACAAAATAAAACTTGGTAGGCTTGAGAAACATGCTGATGTAGGATTTGTAGTTTTTTCCCCTTTTTCTGGTCAATCTGGTGTATTGATTCAGTCTTCTCATCACATTCACCAATCAGCTGAAGTGTTGACCCAACAAGAACCACAGGCTGTGGCTGCAGGCCATGGTGTTGAGGCAGATGGACTCAGCTTGAGGAGAGAAGATGAGGAAGGAGCTGCTTCTTCGGAATACTTCACCAAAATGTTCCATTTAGCAGTGCTGTGGTAGCCAATGCGACGCACTCACTGACATTGCTGTGGGTTTGTGTTGTGCAGGTGCTGGAGTGGGCACAAGAGAAGAGGAAGCTCAGTGTTCTGCACATCCACGGCGTCTACACCAACCCCAGCGGCATCGTCCTGCACCCGGCTGGTTACCAGAATGTGCTGCGCAACACCGAGGTCATGGTGAGGCCACACTGGGGGCCTGGGCCTTGTGTAGCTGCAGCTCCCACTTGGGTCAACTGGGCACAGGCTCAGCTGAGTTTAGACGGAGCTTCACAGAGGGTGGGGGAGAATTAATTAGTTATGGGAAATAGGAGGGGTGAATTCCCTAGCCTGTTAACATACCAGAACACCTCCCACACTTGCTGAAGGATGGCATTGCTGCAGAGCCTCATCAGGGATAGGGCAGGTGCTGTCTCTTGTGAGGATGAAGCTCGCCTTGACCAAGAACATCTTTCCCTTTCTTAAAGCGAGAGATTCAGAAGCTGTATGAAAATAAGTCCTTCCTCTTCTTGGGCTGTGGTTGGACAGTTGATGACACCACGTTTCAGGCCCTGTTTTTAGAGGCTGTCAAGCACAAGTCAGACCTGGAGCACTTCATGCTGGTGCGGAAGGGAGATGTGCACGAGTTCAAGAAGCTCCGTGAGAACATGCTGCACAAAGGGATCAAAGTGATTGCCTACGGAGACGAATACTCCGACTTGCCCGAGTACTTTGAGCGGCTGACCAGCGAGATTGTCATGCGAGGCCGCACAGGTATGGAGTCAGGGGCTGGGGGACACTTGGCTGTCACCATGGAGAGCAGGCAGGGTCAGTAGCCCCTGTTCTTCATGCTATACAGATTCCTTAAGAGTTTTTTTTTTTTAAAAGCAAACGTGTCTCAAAGCGTAGCTGGATTTGAGGGTTACTTTCAGAAATCACTGTATGCTCTAACAGTTTAAACAGCTGTGCTGCTTCCCACGCCTGCAAACCTTTTCATGTGCAGTTGCAGCTGTTTGTTCCCTTTCCAGCGAAGGGGCATTTTAGTCTCACTGACCTTCGTGCTGCTCAGACTGAGCCAATGCTTTTACACAAGAGGTATAACTCATAAATCATAAAAACAAGGGAAAGTGGGTTCACTGGCCGGAGCCTAGCTGGCCCCCATTCTGAGGGTTAGCCCGGCCAGGAAAGCCTGTGTGAAACCACCACGTGGGCAGCTGGCTCTCCACCTGACACTGGTCTCTGCTTTGCCCCAGGTATGCCCAACGAGGGGCAACAGCTGAATGCTCTGCCGCCGCCCACACCGAGGTAAAAGGTAAGGAGGCTCTCTAGAGCCGAGAGGCTTCACTCTGTGTAGTTCCCTGGAGTCCCAGGCAGGTTTTCAGCCTTTGCTTCCACACAGGATGCAGCCCGAGCCTCAGCCCTGCCCAGGCCCTGAGCCATGGCAGGGGCTTCTGGGACAGGCCCCAGCCAGGCCAGCAGCCCTCAGGAAGGCCAGAGCCCACCGCTGTCCAGCTGCTATCCAGCACCGAGCCAGGACCCTTCCAGCAGGGAGAAGGCTGGGACACAGCCTCCACAGATGAACACCTGGTCTAACATAGTAATTGTGGTTTTACTGGGGCTGCATGTGCCTGCGGAGTGCGGTGTCCCCAAGGGAGCTGCAGCCTCCTCTAACTTCATACCTAGTGCTTTTATATTCTGTATTTCAATTAAAAAATGAAACTTGAGCTTTTTTTTTTTTACTGGAAGCTCTAGTTTTCTAGTCCTGTCTTTTTACTGTACAGGATTTTGTATGTTGAAGTTGTATTAAAGGCCTGCTCACTGAACTTTTGGCTGCTCTATCATTTACAGGCCTCATCACACCTCACACTGGTGGGAGTTCATCTCCCCCAAACCCAGGAGGAAACAGGTCCTGGCTGGAGGCAAGTTATTTATACACAGAGAACAAATTAGGAAGTTTATTTTATATAAATTATGTCTCTTAGCAGACAGCATTCAATTTATTGCACTATAGCACATCTGCGATACAGAGCTACAAGACATCGTCAGAGAGGTTTGTATTATTCAGTGTAGCACTTCTGACCGGGATCAAGAGGCACTCTGAGGGGGAGAAAGGGTGCAGGAAAGCAGCAAGCAGCCACCATTCTCTTCCAGTATTAATGTGGTTTGGTTTTTTTTTCCTTTTTACTAGCAAATAATGCCAAGACCAGCAGGCAGGAGCCAGGCAGGGCACGCTGCCTTCCTCCTCCGGACCCAGCTGCCACAGCTCTCCAGCTCCTGCCCAAATACGTGGAGTCTGGGGACCCTGCTGCAGAGTCCGGGTGAGGAGAGAGATGGGGGACTTTAAGGCAATTTAGCATGTCCCCTCCAGCCCAGCATAGGCTGTCACCTTTTTTTGGTTTATCAGCTTCGGTGGAGCGGCGATGAGCGGCGACATTAACGGCCAGATCTAGCGCTGCCCCTAAGCCCAAGTGACTCCTGCCTCCTCCCTAAGCTGGTCTAAAAATCAAAAGCAGCTCAAAAAAAAGCCTTCAAACCCACCTGGCTCTGACAGCCAGGCTCTTGGCCGCCCTCAGCTCCCCCACCCCAAATACCAGACCCCGCCCGGGAGCGAAACCTGTTGAGCCCGAATATGCCCAAACAGACAGCTCTTTGTGATTCTTTTTTTTTCCCTCCTAGTTTTTGGTTTGGAAGCAGCACTGGTGATCACACAGGGATGGGCCCAAGGACTTCCCAGCCCTTGGCACTGCTCCTGACACCTTGTTCGAAGGCAGCATCTCATTTAACCCCTGAAGACCCTCACTGCCCTTCATTTCTGACACCATCCCACTTCCCACACCGTGGTCCTGTTCAGTCCTGCATCCCCACGCTCCACTTGCATCCCCCCTCTCTGCACTTTTCTCCGTCATTTCTCCCTTTCCACCTCATTTTTCCCCTCAGTGCTTCAGCGCTCTCCTCCATTCCCAACACAGACAGGTCTGATCCATCCTCACGCCATAAAATCACAGACCACATGCCAGGGGGGTCAGATGAGCCCAATAGCCACAGAGCTGCCAGGCTGGGGTTCAGTGCCCATCCAGGGGTGTTTTATGATCCGTGGTGGCAATGCTGGGCTGGCAGGGTGCACACAGCATCAGCAAAGCCCCCGAGCAGCACTTAGGACTCTTCAACTCTTGCTCAGCACTCTCCTGCCTCAGTTTCCTGCTGTTTCGGGGCTCAGGGAAGCTCTGCACCATTGGCAATGCGGGCAGGGGGTGCAGCAGGGACCCCAAACCCCAAACTGCATCCCAGCTCATTTATCTACATTTTAAAAGAAATTTAAAAGCCACCCGATGTTGCAAGCAGCTCAAACCCTGACGGAGGATCCACCCCGGGGCTCCGACTTGTGCAACACCGCGGGGTGAGTTCCAACCTCCCGCCACTGGCATCAGGCTCTGGTTAAAAAATTAAGGCTCAGCTTACTCAGCCTGGCCGGATATCGGGATGGCGAATCCGGCCGGGAAAACTTCGGCGGGCTGGGGGAGACATTTTGCAAGGGGAAGAGCCGGAGCAGGAATGGCATCTGGAAGCGATTGAAGGCAAGGAGCCTCTCCCTGGCGCAGCAGGGAATTCCAACGGCGTGAGCTCAGGTTAAAGCCTCCTTCACAAACCCGGGATTAAAGAGAAGAACCAAACTTCAGCACAGATATGTATTTTTAAACCTGCAAAAAACAAGGGAGACGGAGCCAGCTTCCTGCTTGGTCCTATCCGGACGTGGCTTTGTCATTTAGGGTCGTTCTGACTTGCAATGAAAAGAAACCAAAACTCCAAAAAGGAGCAGAAATTTCTCCATGCGTTTGTGGTTCTAAATTCAGGTGTGGTGTCAGGAGTCCTCTTTCATCACTGCACCATCCATCCCTCGGGATTGCTGCATCCCAGCTCCGAGCATCCCTTGCCAGCACAGGCTGCATCCCACGGTGGTCCTTGAGTGGCAGCAAGCCCAGGAGCATCCCAGAATCCTGGGGATGGCATGGAAGAGCCAGTGGAGGATGCCAGCCTAGCTTGGACCGAGCCATCCTCTGCAAGGAGCTGACGCAGTGCAGAGTCCCCAGCCCCTTCCAGTCTTCCCTGAGTCAAGATGAAATATTGAAGCTAAAATCCTAATGCATCAGAGGCACAGGGAGCAGCAGCTGGTCAAACCCACCTTCACTGGACATCCCAGCGGAGCAGTTTACGGCAGGGCAGGATCCCCATGGGCTGGGCAGGATCCCCATGGGCTGGGCAGGATCCCCACGGGATGGGCAGGATCCCCACGGGATGGGCAGACTCAGCCGCGCCCCATGTCCTCTTCCTGCAGTGGCTGGAATGGCTCCTTCTGCTGCACTTCCAGAGCTGTAGCTATTCTCTTCATGCAAACATCTCTCCTCCTGCCCCAGTCAGGCTGTGAAACCCTGACCTCTTTGCACCTGCTGCCTCATCTCTCCATCACGGATTTCACTTGTGGGGAATATGTTATGCTTCTGTTTGCATGTTAAACACACCCGATGTGTGTATCCTGTGCAGTCCTTGGTCTCTTTTCATTCTCATTTCTGTGCTTCACGTTTCCTGCATGACCTCTTAATCTACATTGCTGGAAGTACTTACAGTGTTACAAATAAGCATTCTAATTATTGCAAGCTTAAACGAGCCGAGGTCTGCAGGAGTAAACCGAGAGCCTCAGAAGCTGCTGTCTGAAATGGAGGTCAGCTGGTGAGCTCCTTTAGGGGCCACAAAATAAAACTTGGTAGGCTTGAGAAACATGCTGATGTAGGATTTGTAGTTTTTTCCCCTTTTTCTGGTCAATCTGGTGTATTGATTCAGTCTTCTCATCACATTCACCAATCAGCTGAAGTGTTGACCCAACAAGAACCACAGGCTGTGGCTGCAGGCCATGGTGTTGAGGCAGATGGACTCAGCTTGAGGAGAGAAGATGAGGAAGGAGCTGCTTCTTCGGAATACTTCACCAAAATGTTCCATTTAGCAGTGCTGTGGTAGCCAATGCGACGCACTCACTGACATTGCTGTGGGTTTGTGTTGTGCAGGTGCTGGAGTGGGCACAAGAGAAGAGGAAGCTCAGTGTTCTGCACATCCACGGCGTCTACACCAACCCCAGCGGCATCGTCCTGCACCCGGCTGGTTACCAGAATGTGCTGCGCAACACCGAGGTCGTGGTGAGGCCACACTGGGGGCCTGGGCCTTGTGTAGCTGCAGCTCCCACTTGGGTCAACTGGGCACAGGCTCAGCTGAGTTTAGACGGAGCTTCACAGAGGGTGGGGGAGAATTAATTAGTTATGGGAAATAGGAGGGGTGAATTCCCTAGCCTGTTAACATACCAGAACACCTCCCACACTTGCTGAAGGATGGCATTGCTGCAGAGCCTCATCAGGGATAGGGCAGGTGCTGTCTCTTGTGAGGATGAAGCTCGCCTTGACCAAGAACATCTTTCCCTTTCTTAAAGCGAGAGATTCAGAAGCTGTATGAAAATAAGTCCTTCCTCTTCTTGGGCTGTGGTTGGACAGTTGATGACACCACGTTTCAGGCCCTGTTTTTAGAGGCTGTCAAGCACAAGTCAGACCTGGAGCACTTCATGCTGGTGCGGAAGGGAGATGTGCACGAGTTCAAGAAGCTCTGTGAGAACATGCTGCACAAAGGGATCAAAGTGATTGCCTACGGAGACGAATACTCCGACTTGCCCGAGTACTTCGAGCGGCTGACCAGCGAGATTGTCATGCGAGGCCGCACAGGTATGGAGTCAGGGGCTGGGGGACACTTGGCTGTCACCATGGAGAGCAGGCAGGGTCAGTAGCCCCTGTTCTTCATGCTATACAGATTCCTTAAGAGTTTTTTTTTTTTAAAAGCAAACGTGTCTCAAAGCGTAGCTGGATTTGAGGGTTACTTTCAGAAATCACTGTATGCTCTAACAGTTTAAACAGCTGTGCTGCTTCCCACGCCTGCAAACCTTTTCATGTGCAGTTGCAGCTGTTTGTTCCCTTTCCAGCGAAGGGGCATTTTAGTCTCACTGACCTTCATGCTGCTCAGACTGAGCCAATGCTTTTACACAAGAGGTATAACTCATAAATCATAAAAACAAGGGAAAGTGGGTTCACTGGCCGGAGCCTAGCTGGCCCCCATTCTGAGGGTTAGCCCGGCCAGGAAAGCCTGTGTGAAACCACCACGTGGGCAGCTGGCTCTCCACCTGACACTGGTCTCTGCTTTGCCCCAGGTATGCCCAACGAGGGGCAACAGCTGAATGCTCTGCCGCCGCCCACACCGAGGTAAAAGGTAAGGAGGCTCTCTAGAGCCGAGAGGCTTCACTCTGTGTAGTTCCCTGGAGTCCCAGGCAGGTTTTCAGCCTTTGCTTCCACACAGGATGCAGCCCGAGCCTCAGCCCTGCCCAGGCCCTGAGCCATGGCAGGGGCTTCTGGGACAGGCCCCAGCCAGGCCAGCAGCCCTCAGGAAGGCCAGAGCCCACCGCTGTCCAGCTGCTATCCAGCACCGAGCCAGGACCCTTCCAGCAGGGAGAAGGCTGGGACACAGCCTCCACAGATGAACACCTGGTCTAACATAGTAATTGTGGTTTTACTGGGGCTGCATGTGCCTGCGGAGTGCGGTGTCCCCAAGGGAGCTGCAGCCTCCTCTAACTTCATACCTAGTGCTTTTATATTCTGTATTTCAATTAAAAAATGAAACTTGAGCTTTTTTTTTTTACTGGAAGCTCTAGTTTTCTAGTCCTGTCTTTTTACTGTACAGGATTTTGTATGTTGAAGTTGTATTAAAGGCCTGCTCACTGAACTTTTGGCTGCTCTATCATTTACAGGCCTCATCACACCTCACACTGGTGGGAGTTCATCTCCCCCAAACCCAGGAGGAAACAGGTCCTGGCTGGAGGCAAGTTATTTATACACAGAGAACAAATTAGGAAGTTTATTTTATATAAATTATGTCTCTTAGCAGACAGCATTCAATTTATTGCACTATAGCACATCTGCGATACAGAGCTACAAGACATCGTCAGAGAGGTTTGTATTATTCAGTGTAGCACTTCTGACCGGGATCAAGAGGCACTCTGAGGGGGAGAAAGGGTGCAGGAAAGCAGCAAGCAGCCACCATTCTCTTCCAGTATTAATGTGGTTTGGTTTTTTTTTCCTTTTTACTAGCAAATAATGCCAAGACCAGCAGGCAGGAGCCAGGCAGGGCACGCTGCCTTCCTCCTCCGGACCCAGCTGCCACAGCTCTCCAGCTCCTGCCCAAATACGTGGAGTCTGGGGACCCTGCTGCAGAGTCCGGGTGAGGAGAGAGATGGGGGACTTTAAGGCAATTTAGCATGTCCCCTCCAGCCCAGCATAGGCTGTCACCTTTTTTTGGTTTATCAGCTTCGGTGGAGCGGCGATGAGCGGCGACATTAACGGCCAGATCTAGCGCTGCCCCTAAGCCCAAGTGACTCCTGCCTCCTCCCTAAGCTGGTCTAAAAATCAAAAGCAGCTCAAAAAAAAGCCTTCAAACCCACCTGGCTCTGACAGCCAGGCTCTTGGCCGCCCTCAGCTCCCCCACCCCAAATACCAGACCCCGCCCGGGAGCGAAACCTGTTGAGCCCGAATATGCCCAAACAGACAGCTCTTTGTGATTCTTTTTTTTTCCCTCCTATTTTTTGGTTTGGAAGCAGCACTGGTGATCACACAGGGATGGGCCCAAGGACTTCCCAGCCCTTGGCACTGCTCCTGACACCTTGTTCGAAGGCAGCATCACATTTAACCCCTGAAGACCCTCACTGCCCTTCATTTCTGACACCATCCCACTTCCCACACCGTGGTCCTGTTCAGTCCTGCATCCCCACGCTCCACTTGCATCCCCCCTCTCTGCACTTTTCTCCGTCATTTCTCCCTTTCCACCTCATTTTTCCCCTCAGTGCTTCAGCGCTCTCCTCCATTCCCAACACAGACAGGTCTGATCCATCCTCACGCCATAAAATCACAGACCACATGCCAGGGGGGTCAGATGAGCCCAATAGCCACAGAGCTGCCAGGCTGGGGTTCAGTGCCCATCCAGGGGTGTTTTATGATCCGTGGTGGGAATGCTGGGCTGGCAGGGTGCACACAGCATCAGCAAAGCCCCCGAGCAGCACTTAGGACTCTTCAACTCTTGCTCAGCACTCTCCTGCCTCAGTTTCCTGCTGTTTCGGGGCTCAGGGAAGCTCTGCACCATTGGCAATGCGGGCAGGGGGTGCAGCAGGGACCCCAAACCCCAAACTGCATCCCAGCTCATTTATCTACATTTTAAAAGAAATTTAAAAGCCACCCGATGTTGCAAGCAGCTCAAACCCTGACGGAGGATCCACCCCGGGGCTCCGACTTGTGCAACACCGCGGGGTGAGTTCCAACCTCCCGCCACTGGCATCAGGCTCTGGTTCAAAAATTAAGGCTCAGCTTACTCAGCCTTAAAAAACACCCAGGGGAAGAATTTTCCTTTGTTCTCCACTCTCCAGAACAACAAAACACCATTGGTTCACCCTGCAAAGACCTGCCATGAAAAGATCAATGGGGAAAGGTCTGGCTGGTCCTCTTCCTGCAGTCTCAGGGCAGGAATCCTCATCTCTCCCTGGAACAAGCCTGTCCCGTGGGACGAGAGGGCTCCAGGCGCACACAGTGGGTCGGGATGGGGCTTGTCCTGCACGAACATGCCCAGATCCTGCTCCCAGCAGCTCTGTCCGCACCAGCATTGGGTGGGGGATCGGCAGGGACCCCTCCTACCCCTCTGGGATCACTAGGATACCGGAGCACATCCATCAACCAGCCAGAGGATGCTCAGGGATGGGGACAAAAAGGCTCAGACCACTTAATAAACCCTCCTGAGCCCGTGGTTCCGCACGAGAGCCGTCCTGAGCTGCACACGGGGCACATCCTCCCCTCCCAGAGCCTCCGGGAGGATTTTCCCTTCCTTATCCCGGCTCCCGGGCATTCCTATGGCCCAGACCCATCGCAGCGAGCCCACCCTGTGCCATGGGGAGATGCCAGAGCCTCTCTTCCCCGGGCTCTCGGGGTGGGATCTCCCTCCACGGGAGTGGCCTCGGGCAGGAGCGATGCCAAAGGCCGTTTTTCCCGGCAAGACGAGGGGGTTTGTTTTGCCGGGAATGGGGAGACGGCAGATGGAAGGGCTCGGGGGGAGCGGGGGCTTTCCTCTCGCCGCTGCCCACACTCACACTCCAGGCACTGATTAATTGCGTTAAATAGAAAAATAATCATAACAATTATTTTTAAAAGCCACAAAACGTAGAAATAAAACCACTTTCTGCCTCTCCGATGTGCCGCGCTCGCCGGGGCAGCGATGCCAAAGGCGGGGGATGCAGGGGCGGGGGTCCGAGCTGGGGTTAACAGGGTGTGTACCCCCACATCCCCTCTTTGCCCCCCATGCCAGCCCTGCCCGGGAGCTGCCAGGCGAGCAATGCTCCTGCCCTGCCCCGCGCCCTCCCAGCGCGGGGACCCCCTCCAGCCCCCCAAAAACACTGGGGCTTCGCTTCCCACCCCTCTTTTTCCGCTCAGCACCTCCCGAGTCGCAAACCCGCTCTGGACACGCGGACCCGGGGGGACATAAGGGGACACGGAGGGACACAAGGGGACACGGGAGGATGCGGGGGGGGCACAAGGGGACGCGGGGGGACCCCCGTGTGCAGACTCACCATGGGGCGGCGGGGGGGGTCGTGCGGCGGAGGCTGGGGGTGGTGCGGGATGCGGGGCCGGCCCGGGGGGCGGGCGGGGGGCGGACACGCTTGCGCACAGCGCGGATGGGCGGCGGAGGGAGCGACGAGGAGGAGGAAGGAGGGAGGGGAAGAGCATCCCGGGAGGAGAAGGCACTCGGTCCCTCATCCGCGGCACGGGAGAGGTGGGGGAGGACGAGGACCCTCGCCCCGCGCCCTGCGGACCCCCAAAAGTCGTGGCGCTGGGGGCAGACCTTCCCAAGGCAACCCCGCACCGCATAAATCTCCCCAAAACCCGCCCAAATCCGCTCATAGCAAATTTTGGGGGTGGGCAAAGCTCATCCCACTTGAGATTTACACTGAGCCCAGGAGTTCGCTCCGCTCCCCCACTGAACCCCCATGAGATGATCTGGAAGCCCCATGAGATTCTGCTCAAACCGTCATGAGATGGCACACCAAGGCTCTGGGGATGGCTTTGCTTCAAATCATCAACTAATATTTTTTTTTTCCTGAAAATAAATTAATCCTCACCACAGCAATGCCCCATGTCAGGCCACCTTGCTCTCCCACAGGATTCCATTTCCATCCCACCCCACAATCCACAAAATTAGCAGTCAACCTTTTGAATCTTTTTTTATTCCCCTCAAAACTTTTTTTATTTCTACAGTCTCAAACTCAATCCCTCCTGCCCAGGGTGAGTTTTGCCAATCCCTGAGATAAAATGTCCAACACCAATATTAATCAACAAAATACCTGTGGAGCTGACACATCTGATTTTGCCAAGGGAACTACATCAATATTTGAAGAGAATCAACCCACCTGCACCACCCCAGATGCTCCCAGGTTTCCTGCTGACCCATAGCACCAATTTCATCACTGACGCTTCACAGGAAGAGGGAAGTGGCAGGCGTAGGGATTTGCATCATGGTCAGGGAGCAAGTTCTGGGGCAGGGGGCACTTACTGCTGCCCTGCTCCAAGGAACCACAGCCCTGATCCCGTGGCCCCAGCGTGCTGATTTTTGGAGGTGCTGAGCGTGGAACATTCCCCAAAATCACTCCTGTCTGTACAGGAGTCAGGTGAGGCTTCACCACACCACCTGGGGAGAGTAACGGGGCTCACTTGGGGCTCCCAACCCCATCACGCTCACAGGGCAGAGCAGGCCTGTGCCCAGTTCAGTTACCCCAGCACCACACTGCCCCAAGACCAAAGCAACAGCCTGGAACGTCCCTATCCTCATCTCCTGCTCGGATGCACGTCTTCAGGAAACGGGAGCCGAGACAGCTGCATAGTTCCCACGCCATGGCCAGACCCTCTGGCCATAAAACCTTAGGAGTTATTACAAATTTTTCTATAATGGGTGTACTGTTTACAGTCCCAGGGTCGGCATACTGCTTGCAATCCAGTGCCACTTGACCTACCAAGCACGAACAACCTATTGTTGCTGTTTTTGTAACCTATTGTTGCTTTTAGCTTGAACCCAAAAGTACGAAATTACGCGAACAAGAAAGAGGGCTGCAGTAAGGTCCCCAGCCGCCCCCTTGCCCCCAGGTTAGCCTGATTTGAGCAGCGCCAGGCTGGAAAAAGCGAGCCAGAGCTAGGCTACGACGCTGTGACCGGAGGGGCGATCAGAGGGCTCACGGCACGTGGTGCCGGGAGGCGTGGCCTGCCCGGAGCGCGCCGCGGGGGCGGGGCCGAGCCCTCAGCGGGGAAAATGGCGGCGGGCGGGCCCCCCCACTCCCTCGTACCTCCGCGTGCAGGAACACGATTTTGTCCCGCGCCGACTCCCGCAGGACGCGCCGCACCCGCAGGTCCGACAGCGGGAAGGCGGCAGCGACCCCGCCCTCAGCGGCGGGCCCGCCATTTTTCTCCTCCTCCTCCCGCTTCCTCTTCGGCTGCGGGCCCTCCGCCATGGCTCGCGCGCGCGCGCCCCTGCACTGCGCGTGCGCGGCGCCTCGCGGACCATCTTAGAGCCACGCCCCCCGGCGGCTCGGAGGTCGCGTGTCCCCGCGGCTCCTTCTCCCACACACCCCCGGAATAGTGACTGAGACAAAAATAAGGAAAACCACCACCATTTAAAACTTCTGCATTCTCTTTTCATAGTCGCAACGATCCCCTTTAAAGTCGCTGCCTGCCTCATCTTGTCCTTCCCACAGCCCAGCAGGCACCTTGTCAGCTTAGTGGGGGTCCCAGAGCCCACCAGGACCAGGAACTCCAGCACGGGAAGGAGTTCTGGTGACCCTGAGAGCCACTCGATGTCAGAGCTTAGTGTTTGTGTGATGGATGTCCCTGTCCCTGCCGAGGAGGTTTTGGCCACCGGGATGGAGGTCACACCACTGGGATGTGGTGCGTTCCGGTCCGCTGTCCCTCCATGTCCATGGAAGTGGGGAACTCACCATCCTTGGCTCCCACATCTGGTCAGAGCAGCTCAGGTTGGACCCCAAGGTTCACTGGGACATGGCTACACCCAGATCCAAAGATGACAGCTCCATGATGCCCATGGGGATGCATCCGCCTGCTCGCAGCACTACTCCATCCTCTTTGTGGAGCTCCGGCACAGTTCCTGGAGGTCTGCAGAGACAGCAGATGAGCTCCATTAGCAACCAATTAATCTAAAAATCAACGGTTTAAATAAATTTATGGAATCTGGTCTCTTCCCATGGTCCTTATCCCAATAGAGAGACATTTCATCAGCATCCCACAGGATACTCACAGCGCATGACAGTGTCCCTGATCTGCCTGAAGCTTTTCTCCTTCAGCGCCATGTAGATGTAGTAGATGTTTCGCAGCTCCCTGGGATAATCCTTGCGATCCACGTCCTTCAGCACTGGGATAGTGCGTCCGTTAGCCATCGGAGCCTCAGCCAGGGCCTGGTGCATCTGGTATTTGCACCAGGGGTCCTGCAGGAAGCTGGGGGTGATGAGCATGACCCAGCAGTGGCTGTTCTGCACAGCGTCGCACAGCTCTGTCACCACTGCACCTCCCGCCACCGCATCCCGCAGCTGGAGGAAGCATCGGAAGCTCTCAGGTTGGCCCTCCAGGTAGGACACCAGCTCCTCCACCAGCTCCATGTCCCCCTCACTGTGGCAGATGCAGACGTCGTAGCTCTTGTCCCACCAGGGGCTGTCCACGGCACTGATGTCTGGTGCTGACACAGGTGACAGGGAGATGGAGCTGGTGGCCAAGCTCGTGCCAGGAGAAGAGCTGGAGCTCTTCGCAGAGGATGAGGAGGAAGGTGAGGATGAAGCAGAGTGGCTGGACTTGATGCTGCTTTCCACTGAGCTAGGCTTGGGCTTGTGCAGGAGCCGCCTAAACCAACCTGCAGAGTGAGGTCACAGTGAGGTTCTGGGGGCGCAGCGTCCCCTGGGCTTCCCAAGCACAGCATCATTTGATCAGCAGGATGCCTGCAGATGGAAAGGGGTGAGTGCGATCTCACCTTGACCCCCCAAACCATCCTGGTCCCTAAAATCTGAGCTGCCGCAAACACCTGAATGCTGTGGCACCACGAGGAGCAGCTGATGGGCACCCTTGTGTTCCGTCAGGGAGGGGATGCTGTGAGGGAGGGGATAGGGCCAGAGGGTTTATTCCCAGACTCACCAGCCATAGCGGGCAGCACACTGCTCAGCTGCCAATTGCCAGCAGGACACCTCTCCTGAGAGCAGAAAAGAAGAATAAAAAAAAACTGTGAGCAAGCACCACTCCACAGCAGGTCTCAGCCCCAGGAGCTCAGGTCTGTTCCAGGGACCTGCAGCTCTGGGGTGCTCTCTTACAGCCCCAAAATCACCCACAGGAGGGTTTTTCCCAAAATTTGCTGGGAAGGAACATTTACCTGTTACTGGCTCTCTCCACTGGAGATACACACCTGCAGCGAGCAAGGCTGAGAGATAATGGGGAGGAGAGACCCTCATTCCCATCAGTGGGGAAAGGATCCTGTGGAAGGGAGAAGTGGGAATCAGCTGCGATCACCAGGGATGGATGCTGGTAAACCAAAGGCAGTGTGGGTGATGCCCAGAGCTGTGCATCCTTGTTGCTGCCTGCCCTGGTATTCCTGCAAGCTCACACCATCCCATGCCTGGGCATTGTGCTCCCAGCATGGTTTAGGGACTGCAGACACTCCTTGTGGACACCCAAGAGCAGCAATACGGGAAACAGCTACTGTTTTCCACTGCTGGCATCACCCCTTCCGAAATGAAACACCCCAAGTTACGCTGAAGCCTTTCCTCTACTCCAAAAAATGCCACCGGACTGCAGGAAATGCCCGCAAAACCCCGGCACGCCCACGGAAACCACAGTGCCCAAGTGTCAGCATTTAGTGACAGCAAAAAGCTCAAGCGTGACTGGAACAATGAGCACGGACAGTGAACGGTACGGGGGAAGTCTGGGGGATGCTTACCTGGAATGCAGGAGTCCAGCAATGGAACAGGGAAGGGGATGCATCAGCCCCTGGGTTTGGGAAAGAAAGATCTTCTGGGATTACCCAGGTGGGAAAAGACAGGTAGAATGCAGCATGTTCACTCTGGAGTCTAATGGGATCTGCAGTGAATGGCAAGGCTGATCCATCCTTACAGCTTCCACATCTGCAAGCAGTTCCCAGTGAAGCTGTCCTGGGGTGGAAATGAGATGGGGTACCCACTTGCTTCCCCAGGGCCAGAGTGGAGGAGCTCCCCGAAAACCCAGGTGCCCCCAGCTGCCAGCAGCTCCAGCCTCTGCCAGGGCATATGAAAGCACAGGCAGGGAAATGGGCCAGGACTGCAGGGACGGGAAGCCAAGCCCTCCCAAGGGCCTCCCTCCCACATCCGCCACATGCCATCACTGCCTGGGTGTCACAGTGCCCAGCCCTCACCAGCACCCAGATCTGTTTCCCTCCCCAGTTTCCTAGCTAAATACAGACAGGTCCATGTCTGCCACTCACACTTACTTTATGAGTTAAATTTACCAGACAAGTCATTTTTTCACCCCAAAAATGTTTCTCCTTTCCCAGGTCACGTTCCCCTGGTGCTGCTGGTGGTGGCTGATGACTGACACTGCCTTCATCTCCTCATCATCCTCGACTGCTCCAATGTCTGGCAGTTGCTCCTCAAGGCCCTGTGAGAGACAGGCTCCAGGTGAGTCCTGGTTCCATCCCCTAGGAATTTGGGGAGATCTCCAGAGCCCACATGGCCACCCAGCCCCTGCCACCACCCTGCCTGCCTTTCTCTTCACCAAGCACAGGACACCAGCTGGCCCCTTGCTGGCTAAATTCCAAAGGAAAAAGCCAAAGGCCGAGTGGTACTGAGCCGCACACAGACCCACAGGCTACCACAGCCCATTGTGACCCACTTTGCATTAGTCCCTGCCCTAGCACTGCTGCCACCACCCCAAAAATCAACTGCCCGCCCAAGGACAGGACCCGTAGGAGGGCGAGTCCCCTGCCTGTGTGAGTCACCCCACCTGGAAACCCCAGAGGGGGAACCTGAGCAAGGGTGAACCCACAAACTCGGGTCCCCAAGAGGCAGCAGCCCCTGGATCGACCTCCACCCTGCCTCAGCAATAATATAACCATTATTAAAGGAGTAATTAAGCAGGTACAGCTTAATTCACAGCGTGCCTTGCCCCACCAGCAGCTGCACCACGCTGGGATCCCTGCAGCGGGAGTCCTGCTCATCACCACGAGCCTGTGGTTTACAGGATTGCCTGTGAAATTAAGAAACGGTGAGGACAGGGTGCTGCAAGGCAGGGTCAAACAAAGGTGTTCGGGAAAGAAAATAAGGCTAATTTTGTCCCTAAATACACGCACCATTAATATGTTTCATTTACAGTGCCACTACAAAACGATACACAGCTACCCAGAAAACACAGAATAAGTTTTCTCCTGGAAAGCTCTAAGTACACCCAAATTCCGCCACACAGATGCTTGAAGACATCATAGGGGCCGTCCAGGCACCGCTTGTACCTCACAGGGCTGGAGACGCAGTCGCACAGACACGAACCCAGGCAGCGGCAGCTAGCGGAAGAGCAGCCCCTGAGGGGTAGGAGAGCACGGGGACACGGCCAGGCCCAGAGAAGCGCAGGCAGCCGAACGCACCCAGCACTGCCACCCAGCCTGGCACTGCACTGCGCTGCCCATGCGCCCGAGCCCTTTAGAGCTCGCGTGGCCTCGCGACACCATCGCTGAGGTGCCACGTCTGGCCCCGCCTCTTCCGCTCCGAGCCCCAGCAGGGCGGGGCCGAGGGGGCGGGGCTGCCGTCACGCGGGGCGGGGCGTAGCCGGGCGCGAGGCGGCTGCGCGCGGCGCGGCGGCGTCTCCTCAACGGGGCCGCGCGCGCGGCGCCAGGTGCGTGCGCGGGGGAGGCGGGCGGGCAGGGCGCGGTTGCCATGGAGACAGCGGGGGGGAAGCCGTTGCCATGGCGACAGCGGCCGCCATAACGTAGGGGGGTCCCCTGGCCGCCGCCGTGAGGGGACGGAGCGTTCTGCGGGGAGCGGAGGAGACCGGCGGGGCCGGGGCTGAGGCGGGGGGCCGGGAAACCTCTGACAGCGGCGGGCGGCCTGGCTGTGACTCCCCCCGCCGCGCTGTCGCCCTCTATAAAAGCTCGTTTTTATGGATGTGTCCCCCTGGGAAGGAGCCTCGGTGTCCTCTCTGCCTGCTGAATCCCCGTGTTGTTGCTTTTCCCGCAGGTTTAGCGAGGAGGGGGCACAACGGAGAGGACAGGTAAGGGCTCGGGCAACCCTGAAGGTGTGACCCCCATCCCTGGTTCTCTGTCCAGGGTCAATCCTGGAACGCCAGCGTGCTTCCGTGGGAGCCTGTGGGACACAGAGCTCAGCCAGGCTTTGCTGTGTCACTCCCTCTCCTTGCTCGTGGAGCCACTGGGAAGCACGTGGAGAATCACAGCGTTGAATAAAAACCTCTGGTGTGTTTTAACTCACATCAAAGGAGGTTGAATCTTGTGGTTTTGTGCTGTGGACAGAGGCAGGGCTTGTCCTCAGTCCCATTGTCCGTGTAGCCTGTGCGTTTCTAGGATGGCTTTGATCCAGCTCCAATTGCTGCTCCCACGTGGAGGGACAGGCTTGGGAATTGGCCAGGGACAACTCAGCTTGTAGCTGAACCATAGTGGCTTTTAAACTGTCTTGTCCCAACATCTTAAAGCCGCTGGATTGAAAAAGAAGCTAGGAATTACACCCATGCTGGTGGCAGTTCTCAGCACTCAAAGAAGCTAAAAATAATGGATGAGTAGTAGGTTTGTACTTGTTTCTTTGTGGAATTTGTGGGGGCTGTTCTGGAGGAGCCCATCTCCCAGCATGGAGCTGGATGACTTGGCTTTGATTTTAAACATCCAGGTGTAGCTTTGGTTGTGTGTTGGGTGCTGAGCATGGAGATGGTGTCAGCAGCGACTTCTCCATGAGATGGTGGAGAATATGTTCCATTAATTTCCCATTTTGGTTCTGCAGGTTGGGCTCTGGTGTTGACTGTGTGGTCTGGTCATGTTTTGCAGAGCTACTGCGAGGTTTCTGTAAATACACATGCTGTGTGAACCTCGGCCTTCGTTTGACACACTTGGTGTTCAGGTGTTTGCTTTTACCTGGGATACACCTTCATATTTCCAACATTTCTGCAGCTGGTGTGTCTCTGTCACACGGGGACTTGCTGTGGTTGGGTTTATCCAGTGTTGGTGACTTGGGCACCGTTTAAAGCTGAAGTGTGAAAAGCTTTAGGATAAATTAAGGGATTTCTGTGGTGTGGAGGGAGGAGAACGCAGCAAACCCACACAGGGACTCTCTTAGTATCGTTTATAAAGGTAATGGGGACAAGGCTGGAACAAGGGAACAGGGCAGCCGAGCCAGGAATCCATGGAGTGTTGTGTTTACAGTCTTCAACTCCCTGTAGTCTAAATAGCTGGAAGCTTCCCAATGTCTGGAGAAGGCTGGAGAGACACTTCTTACCTTGTAAGTGCCTATGGCTCCCTCTCCCCCATGGCACCTGTGTTCCCAGGGGGAGCCTGCAGTACCTGGTGTGTTTCTTCCCCATGGCAATGTCATGCTCTGAGGTAATTCCATTTCATTTTGGCTACCTCAGCTGTGCCAGCGCAATCCATCCCCCTGGGGAACAGAGCTTCTCCCCAGGACTAAAAACTGGAGGTTTCTATTTCTTGGCTGAATCCCCATGAATTCTTTTTAAGACCAATAAAAACTTTTTTTTTTAAACTAGGCTGTATTTATAATGGGGTTTTTGTTCCTTTATGCCTCTCTGCACTACATAATAGGCATGAAGGTTGAAGGTCATTGTATCAGACAACCTCACTAGGTGATTATAATTCTAAAAGGTGTTTTTTCCTAAGTTTAAAATTACTTTTGAAATGTCCTTAGTGCTTTAGAGGCACTTAAAATTGATTTGATGGCTCCATTCCTGCTGTTAATAGCATGGGAATGTACAGGGTGAGTGAGATGGGAGCGATGCTGAGGCAGGTGGAAGCAAACAGGGGAAGGCCTAGGTGGGAGTTTACAAACAGCCTCAGTATTTGAGGCTCAGCTCCCGAATATAATATAAACTTAAATTATAGCCAGTTTAGAAAGTGAGGATTTACCTTTGGCTGTAGCTGTGCTGCTGTGGAGGGGCCAAGGGCAGACCCGGCACCAGCAGGAGCTCAGACTTCCCTCTGAAACATTCCAGTTATCCATTGTTAGTCCCTGGCTGGTCTGAAGTGTCTTTGCACCATTAAATAAAATCTGACTGACTTTGTGGAAGCAGCCTGTCCTTCCAGAAAAATCAGCTTATCCAAAAGGAGAGATATTTTTCCTTTCTCCTGGAAAGGAAAAATAAGGGCTTTTCTCCCCTTTATCCTGACTGTGCTTGGCTGCATTCACTCAGCAGGGCTTTGATGGTACCGCCCGTCTGATCCTGTGTCCAGCACATCCTCCTATCTTCCTGAGAGTCATCACTTTGATGTTTTTTTTTTGAGGTTTAACCCCACCAAAATAGTTCACCATGAGGCCTGAGCGGTTGCAGGCCTTCAGGAGTGATGAAGCTGCAGAGGTTCATTGTCAGAACAGTGCTGAAGTGCTCCTGTGCTCAGTGTGGGGTGGAAAAACACAGGGTACAATGTTCATGAGGGTGTGTGATGGAGGAGCCCTGCCTGGCATGCACAGAGGGAGAAAACCGGAAGTGCTAAAGGCTATTGACACTTTTATCCAAAATCTGGTCCCTACAGTAAGGCCCAGTAAGATAAAGAAGTGATTATTTGAAGTGATGAGCAGCATGTATTAAGTGATCTTTCAGGAGGCAGGTGGTGAAAACCAGCTCTCTGAGGCGTTTTACTGTTGTTACAATGATTTATTACTGAGCAGCCTGGTGTGGTGGAAAGTGCCCCTGCCCATGGCAGGGGGGTGGACCGACACGAACTTTAAGGTCCTGTCCAGCCCAAACCATTCCACGATTCCATTGTATAAGGTTTTCTGAAGGGGTCAGAAGGAAAAGGCTGCATACACGGCGTATCTGAGCATCTGCCAGTGTTGCTTTGCCCTGTTCTCATCATCCAGTATTGAAAGTTGCTGGTTTCCTAGAATATTGGCTGTTTTCTCATGTGATCCATACACACACTTGCAGCACAGCTGAGGTGTCCTACCTAGAAAGACCTGCCCCGTGTCACTTGCTTTGCTGCCAGGGAGCAATTGCAGCATCTCATCTTTAGGACAAGCCCACAGATCTCCCTGAGATGGCAAAACCTGCAAAAACTCTGATTTTGGGTCAGCAGCTCTTCCCCAGCATTTCCTCTGGCCAAAAGCCCCGTGTCTAACAGAGTTTTTGCTGGACTCTTCATCACAACTGGCAAGAGAAAAGCAGAGGAGGGTGAACAGTTCTGTTCGTTTTCATTCCCTTTTCATAGACTTATTTGGGAGAAGCGGAGTGGGAGAGGACTGCGTGCTGGCAGGCCTTTTGTGTTTTATGTCACAGGCTGCTGAAAGAGTTCTCAGACTGCACTTCCTTTCCGTGGGCTTTAAGGTCATTTCCCAGTGCTTGCAGATGCATGGCGGGCTGGGAAACCCTTCTCTCATCACCAGGGAATGAAACGCTCTCCGTGGCTTTTTGGAGCCAACAAATATAGTTTTGTCTTCTCTTCCCTCCCACTGTTTCCCAAGCAGCAAGTTTGCCGACAGGCCTCGTCAGGAAGGAGGGAGTGCTCCTCCAGGATCCAGACTGTCTGGGAAAATGAACAGCTGCTGGCAAACTGTGTTTTGCTGGGGCAATCACAGCTGTACAAAACAGCCCAGGATTGTATGGTAAAGGAGGTTAAGGAAGTGGATGAGACTGAGGGGCAAAGTTCAGAGACAAAAACATGCAATTCTCAGCCCAGAGATGATAACAAACCTGGGATTTATCCACCTGTGCAAAGGTGGTTCTGCAAAACCCTGTTGTCCAGGTGGTGTTGTCCATGTGCACTGACTTTGCTTGTGGTCATTTGTCTACCATAGAAACTGGATGGCTTCTACAGTGAGCCCTGTTGCATTCGACACGCAGCGCGGTGGCCTGAGTCAAGAACAGCACGGCAACCAGTCTCCCCTGGCCGCTCGGGCCATAGCTCACAGACACCAATGTGGTGGACGGCAAATGGCGTTTATTGGTGATTAGCACCGTGTAATATACCTTTGGTTTACAACGTCACGTCCGCCTGCTTACATCATAAAACTAATTGCTATTGGCTACCTGGGGAGGGGGTCTTATCTTTCCGTACAGCGCGGTTTCTTCCGATCGCCAGGCCCTACCTGCCCACATTTCCCCCCTCCCTATGCTAATCTAAGAGAGCTAACAAACGTATAAAAGGCATTAACAAGGTAAAGTGTAAGGCACCTTGAACTAATAAACGTATAAAAGGTATTGACGAGGTAAAGTATAAGGCACTTTAAACTAGTGGTGACTAGGGGGCGTAAGGGGACAGGATATAAATTGGGGTAACTAGGGAGAACTAGGGATAATACTGCATAAGGAATTAGGGATAACTGGGGATAACACTACAGAAGTACATTCTTAACACAGTTGTTTGTTTTCTACTAACAGAATGTTGACCTTGCTTAGTCGGTTCTGGACAAATGACACGAGCTTGCTCAGTATGCAGGGCCCGAAGGCCAATGCCAGTATGATCATTGTGATCGGACCCAGCAAAGTAGATATCAGGGTGGTTAGCCATGGCGAATGGTTGAACCAGGATTTGAACCAACTCTGCTGTGCTTCTCGCTCTCTTCTTCTCTTCTTTCTTTTTTCTTTTTCTTTTTCTGCTTTGCTCTTTTCAGCAGCAGCTTGCAGGGAAGGAGAAGATGCTAAAGGCTGAGCAGCATCAGATGATATCTGAGTAGGAGGTACTGTAGCTGCTGGTAAAGGATTAGAGATCATTGGGTTAAAGATATTTAGGTTATTATTCAGTGTTGTGACAGTAGCAGTGTTTTTAATCCGTGAGAGGGATTGGACTCTCTAACGGCCTCTCCTTATTCTGGGTTTTAATTCTGTTTGCTCTCATCTCTTTCCACTCTGAGTCTGAATCAGTGGAAAGCCACTCGCTCTAGCTTGTGTCTGACTCAGAGCTGGAAGTTGACTGACTGGCTATTTCCGGGTTTCAGAACTTTTTGGTCGGGCTCCGGCCTCGCCCACCTCCCTTGCGGGCGGGCCGTTCCCTCCCTCTTGCCTCGCCCTGCCTTCTGCTCGGCAGGGGGTTGAGCTTATAGGGGGAGTGTTTAAATTAGGCGCTCTGGCTACCTCTCTGCCCCTCGCTCGCGCTCCCCTCCCCCTTTTGGTTGCTCTCGCAGTTTCTCTCCTTATCACATTCCTTATCACTTTCCTCTCCCACTCGTTTACTTGCGCATGTTGGATTCGGCACTATCTCTCTGTTCCCGCCGGGCACATCTCCGTCCCGGTCCCGCCCACCTTCTTTGTTCCCGGCACCATGCTGGGGTGCATAGGGAGGTGGCCTGGGCCAGCTCTCTTCGGGCCCCCCTCCCTCCGCGGCGATCTTAGCTTCTCGGGCTAATTCGTTCGAAAAAGCCTCTGCCTGCCTTGGCTCCCCCGCAAAGGAGCCTGGATTCGGGGATTGCGGGGGTGCAGCACCCCCCCCGCGAGTCCCCAGGCTTAGCCGAATCGCCATCGTCTGGGGGGTGCAGAGTCTGGGTAGCCGCCCCAACCCCCAGCTTTGGGACGGCCATCAAACAGTTTTTTGCTGCCTTCCAGGTCTCCTGCTCTTGGATAGCTTTTTGCAGGGCCTGCACAACTCTACCCCACGATTTAAGATGTTTTCCGCTACCTGAGGACATCGTCTCCTCAGCAAAAGCCTTAGTACATTATCCCACACCTCAGGGTGGAGTATATCTGCCGGTTGGTCTATGACCCCGATCTGCATAAGTCTCGCAACAGCGAGCGTAAAATCTTTGGGTTTGCAATCTACCCGCCACTGTCTCTGAATTTCATATACGACCTTCACAAGAGCCTCCATCCTCCTTGTGGGTCCCGGAGCATCCTCCGTCACCAGAGACAGTCCAGCTGCTCTGGCCGCTGTTCACCTGGTCTCAGGCGATCTCCCGAGGTCCCCAGTTGTCCCGAGGTTTCGGCACCACTTTGTTGCAGTCGACACGCAGCGCGGTGGCCTGAGTCAAGAACAGCACGGCGACCACTCTCCCCTGGCCGCTCAGGCCATAGCTCACAGACACCAATGTGGTGGACGGCAAATGGCGTTTATTGGTGATTAGCACCGTGTAATATACCTTTGGTTTACAACGTCACGTCCGCCTGCTTACATCATAAAACTAATTGCTATTGGCTACCTGGGGAGGGGGTCTTATCTTTCCGTACAGCGCGGTTTCTTCCGATCGCCAGGCCCTACCTGCCCACAGTTTCCTCTCCCCTTCTCACTAAATATCACGTGTTTGCTGATAAAGCCATTCCTTCCAAACGAGCTGCTTCCCTGGGCTGCTGCTCCAATCTTCTGGGAAGCTGCAGCAGTCCCTGCTGCAGAAAGCAGCTGGAAACCAGGCAAGGCAAGGCGAGGAGCAGCACATCTGCTTAATAAATGATAAAGGTCACATTTAAAAGCACTGTGCAGGTGTAAAGCCAGGAAAATAGGGAAGAGGGGAGGAGGAGTAAGGAGAATACAGCCCTGCAGCCCTTTCATGTGACTCTGTATCATCTGGGATCTTCGAAAAGATTGGCCTAGAGCATCCTACTGACATTGCAGCCATCACAGGGAAGGGAGCGCTGGTACAGCTGAGGGGGCTCCTCAGCAAACTGGGGCTGGGCTCCCTGCAGGGCAAAGCTAGGAGGAAGTCTTCCCTTGTTTTTCTCTCTGCTGGGATAAATGGAGCTGTTGTCTCCAGGCCCCTGTTCTGCACATAGTTTAAAGTAGGTCGTATTTCCGACCTGCATGGGATGCAACCTGCATTTTGTCTGGGGACATAGAGCCTGTGTGTGTCTCATTCTCTTGTGCTCACCACACCTTTCCCATGCCCTCCAGCCTTCCCGGTAACTTTTATTAATAGACTTCCCTTATTCCAGATTTTCAATCGATTAGCTTTGCTTCAGAAACACCCCAGGGCATCATTGACTTCCTCAGTAACCATCCTGGTAACAGATTCAATTCCCAAAAATGTTGTAATTACATGCCTTGTATTGGGAGCTGTGCTACTGATCTGTGCAGCTGCCTGCTGTCTTTTAGGGATACCAAGCTGCTCCGCTCATCCTCCGTTTATCAGAGAGCCCCAATGGATATGCTGATTCAAAATTTAGGCATGGGGTAGCTCCCTCTCCCTCAATCTGGGTGTCCCACTGCGGAGGGTGGATTTCCCCCCTCCGCAGCAAGAAGCGGTTCCGCCCCTATGTTGCTCCCGCCTCCCAGCCTGGCTCCACCTGCCGTGGGAGGACCTCGGGGGAGAAGTCTCTGGGCCCGCCCCTGAACTGAGGGACAAGGCGTGCCCAGGGCCCAGCTCTCCAGATTATTCCTGACAGTTATTTGTATTATTGGTTTATTTGAACTGTACCCCGCCTTCCTTTGTTACCATTGGTTCTTGTATGCTGTAACCGCCCTTCCCCTCGTCCCTTATTGGTTGTCCTGTCCTATACTTAACCGGGTGCCTCCAGGCACTCGGCGGCCACTAGCCATTAGCCATGCGGCCATACCATCGCCGAGGCAGTGGCCCCCCTTCCCCTGCTCTCCCTTCCCGACCACCCAAGCCCTGCTACCCTCAATAAAGGAGAGCTCGGGAAGGAGTCATCCTCCCACCAGCCTATCGCCGCACCGTCTCCTTCTTTTATTTCGCCTACGACTCCCAGCTTCCTTTACCGCGCCCGGCATAGGGATCGAGCAGCCAGCGCACGGCTCTCGACCCTGCCGACGACAGTGAGCGAGAGGCTCGACAACATCCCACCACCCCTGACACCCTTCCACTCATGGTGGTACCAGCTGTGCTCCTTTCTCCTCTTGCAGGAAGCTGTTGCCAAGCCTCAAAACCAAGAAGCCTCGGGAGCTTGTTTTGGTGATTGGGACAGGAATTAGTGCCGCAGTTGCTCCCCAGGTCCCAGTGCTGAAGTCTTGGAAGGGGCTGATTCAGGCCCTCCTGGATGCTGCTATTGACTTTGATCTCCTGGAAGATGAAGAGAGCAAACGGTTCCAGAAGTGTCTTCATGAAGACAAGAACTTGGTTCATGTTGCCCACGACCTTATCCAGAAGCTGTCTCCGGTCAGTGCGCTTGTACCTGCCCTGAGCGTAGGATTTGGCTTCTGGAAATAACCGGATTTGGTTTTCCAGCAATGGTGCCCCCATCCCAACAATTCTTCTATGTACAAGGAACCAAAAGTGCAGTTGCTGTGCCAGGTTTCTGCTGTGGACACAGGTTTTGGGTATTTTGCCTGGACCAAGATGATTAGAGGGATGGAGCACCTTCCTGTGAGGAAAGGCTGAGAGAATTGGGATTGTTCAGCCTGGAGAAGAAGGCTTCAGGGGTGACCTAATTGTGGCTTTCCAATACCTGAAGGGAGCTGACAAGAAAGCTGGAGAGAGACTGTAGACAAGGGCCGGGGGTGACAGAACAAGGGGAGAGAGCAGGGTTAGATGGGGTACTGGGGAGGAAATCTTCCCTGTGAGGGTACTGAGGCCCTGGCACAAGAGCAACTGTGGCTGCCCCTGGATCCCTGGAAGTGTTCAAGGCCAGGTTGGACAGGGCTTGGAACAGCCTGGGATAGTGGAAGGTGTCCCTGCCCATGGCAGGGGGTGGGATGGGATGGGCCCTTCCCAACCCAAACCATTCTACGATTCTGTGTTCCTATGACTATGCTGAGGGAGAGCACCCACCTTGGTGCAGCCAGAGCTCTTGTGTTTGCCGTGCAGGGACCCAGAGCTTTGCAGGGTCTTGGTGAAACGTGGGTAGTTTCTCATGGAGTCATTTGGCATGAGGTGTTAAGGGGCCGGGCTCTGACCTCAATCTGTCTCCCCTTCTCAGCGCACAAGCAACGTTCGCTCAACCTTTTTCAAGGACTGTTTATACAAGGTGTTTGATGACCTGGAATCCAAAATGGAAGATTCTGGGAAGCAGCTGCTTCAGTCTGTGCTTCACTTGATGGAAAATGGGGCCCTTGTTTTAACCACAAACTTCGGTAACCTGCTGGAGCTGTATGCAGCACACCAGGGGAAGCACCTCGAGTCTCTTGACCTGACTGATGAAAAGAAGGTAAAGGATGATTATTTCTTTTGTCAGGAACTGTGGTGCTGCAGGGTGTGCCCTCATGCTGCCTGAGGGCATTGTACTGATCGTAGTGGTTTAACTGGGGGCAGACAAGCTCCAGGCAGAGCCTCTGCCTGCTCAGGGCAGCAAGCAGAAGAATGAGGAGGAGAGCTCCTTTCTGGAACGCTGTGCTTGCTGGCTGCCATCCAGTGCTCAGGAGGAGGCCTTAAGCCTGGTATTCCTTTGATCTCTGTCCTTGAAACTTCTGGCTTGGCCTTGCTTCCACATAAGGCTCGGGTTGATGTTTCTAACCAATGTGGGAAACTCCATGTGAGATGCAAAGCTGAACTTTCTATTTTTATAACGTGCTGCAAAGTGCTTTCTGTGATGGGCATTTAGGGCTGCAGCCTTTGAGGCTCTCTTCTCGTGCCCCATGTCCTCTTCCTGCAGTGGCTGGAATGGCTCCTTCTGCTGCACTTCCAGAGCTGTAGCTATTCTCTTCATGCAAACATCTCTCCTCCTGCCCCAGTCAGGCTGTGAAACCCTGACCTCTTTGCACCTGCTGCACAAAGGGATCAAAGTGATTGCCTACGGAGACGAATACTCTGACTTGCCCGAGTACTTCGAGCGGCTGACCAGCGAGATTGTCATGCGAGGCCGCACAGGTATGGAGTCAGGGGCTGGGGGACACTTGGCTGTCACCATGGAGAGCAGGCAGGGTCAGTAGCCCCTGTTCTTCATGCTATACAGATTCCTTAAGAGTTTTTTTTTTTTTAAAGCAAACGTGTCTCAAAGCGTAGCTGGATTTGAGGGTTACTTTCAGAAATCACTGTATGCTCTAACAGTTTAAACAGCTGTGCTGCTTCCCACGCCTGCAAACCTTTTCATGTGCAGTTGCAGCTGTTTGTTCCCTTTCCAGCGAAGGGGCATTTTAGTCTCACTGACCTTCGTGCTGCTCAGACTGAGCCAATGCTTTTACACAAGAGGTATAACTCATAAATCATAAAAACAAGGGAAAGTGGGTTCACTGGCCAGAGCCTAGCTGGCCCCCATTCTGAGGGTTAGCCCAGCCAGGAAAGCCTGTGTGAAACCACCACGTGGGCAGCTGGCTCTCCACCTGACACTGGTCTCTGCTTTGCCCCAGGTATGCCCAACGAGGGGCAACAGCTGAATGCTCTGCCGCCGCCCACACCGAGGTAAAAGGTAAGGAGGCTCTCTAGAGCCGAGAGGCTTCACTCTGTGTAGTTCCCTGGAGTCCCAGGCAGGTTTTCAGCCTTTGCTTCCACACAGGATGCAGCCCGAGCCTCAGCCCTGCCCAGGCCCTGAGCCATGGCAGGGGCTTCTGGGACAGGCCCCAGCCAGGCCAGCAGCCCTCAGGAAGGCCAGAGCCCACCGCTGTCCAGCTGCTATCCAGCACCGAGCCAGGACCCTTCCAGCAGGGAGAAGGCTGGGACACAGCCTCCACAGATGAACACCTGGTCTAACATAGTAATTGTGGTTTTACTGGGGCTGCATGTGCCTGCGGAGTGCGGTGTCCCCAAGGGAGCTGCAGCCTCCTCTAACTTCATACCTAGTGCTTTTATATTCTGTATTTCAATTAAAAAATGAAACTTGAGCTTTTTTTTTTTTACTGGAAGCTCTAGTTTTCTAGTCCTGTCTTTTTACTGTACAGGATTTTGTATGTTGAAGTTGTATTAAAGGCCTGCTCACTGAACTTTTGGCTGCTCTATCATTTACAGGCCTCATCACACCTCACACTGGTGGGAGTTCATCTCCCCCAAACCCAGGAGGAAACAGGTCCTGGCTGGAGGCAAGTTATACACAGAGAACAAATTAGGAAGTTTATTTTATATAAATTATGTCTCTTAGCAGACAGCATTCAATTTATTGCACTATAGCACATCTGCGATACAGAGCTACAAGACATCGTCAGAGAGGTTTGTATTATTCAGTGTAGCACTTCTGACCGGGATCAAGAGGCACTCTGAGGGGGAGAAAGGGTGCAGGAAAGCAGCAAGCAGCCACCATTCTCTTCCAGTATTAATGTGGTTTGGTTTTTTTTCCTTTTTACTAGCAAATAATGCCAAGACCAGCAGGCAGGAGCCAGGCAGGGCACGCTGCCTTCCTCCTCCGGACCCAGCTGCCACAGCTCTCCAGCTCCTGCCCAAATACGTGGAGTCTGGGGACCCTGCTGCAGAGTCCGGGTGAGGAGAGAGATGGGGGACTTTAAGGCAATTTAGCATGTCCCCTCCAGCCCAGCATAGGCTGTCACCTTTTTTTGGTTTATCAGCTTCGGTGGAGCGGCGATGAGCGGCGACATTAACGGCCAGATCTAGCGCTGCCCCTAAGCCCAAGTGACTCCTGCCTCCTCCCTAAGCTGGTCTAAAAATCAAAAGCAGCTCAAAAAAAAGCCTTCAAACCCACCTGGCTCTGACAGCCAGGCTCTTGGCCGCCCTCAGCTCCCCCACCCCAAATACCAGACCCTGCCCGGGAGCGAAACCTGTTGAGCCCGAATATGCCCAAACAGACAGCTCTTTGTGATTCTTTTTTTTTCCCTCCTATTTTTTGGTTTGGAAGCAGCACTGGTGATCACACAGGGATGGGCCCAAGGACTTCCCAGCCCTTGGCACTGCTCCTGACACCTTGTTCGAAGGCAGCATCACATTTAACCCCTGAAGACCCTCACTGCCCTTCATTTCTGACACCATCCCACTTCCCACACCGTGGTCCTGTTCAGTCCTGCATCCCCACGCTCCACTTGCATCCCCCCTCTCTGCACTTTTCTCCGTCATTTCTCCCTTTCCACCTCATTTTTCCCCTCAGTGCTTCAGCGCTCTCCTCCATTCCCAACACAGACAGGTCTGATCCATCCTCACGCCATAAAATCACAGACCACATGCCAGGGGCGTCAGATGAGCCCAATAGCCACAGAGCTGCCAGGCTGGGGTTCAGTGCCCATCCAGGGGTGTTTTATGATCCGTGGTGGGAATGCTGGGCTGGCAGGGTGCACACAGCATCAGCAAAGCCCCCGAGCAGCACTTAGGACTCTTCAACTCTTGCTCAGCACTCTCCTGCCTCAGTTTCCTGCTGTTTCGGGGCTCAGGGAAGCTCTGCACCATTGGCAATGCGGGCAGGGGGTGCAGCAGGGACCCCAAACCCCAAACTGCATCCCAGCTCATTTATCTACATTTTAAAAGAAATTTAAAAGCCACCCGATGTTGCAAGCAGCTCAAACCCTGACGGAGGATCCACCCCGGGGCTCCGACTTGTGCAACACCGCGGGGTGAGTTCCAACCTCCCGCCACTGGCATCAGGCTCTGGTTAAAAAATTAAGGCTCAGCTTACTCAGCCTGGCCGGATATCGGGATGGCAAATCCGGCCGGGAAAACTTCGGCGGGCTGGGGGAGACATTTTGCAAGGGGAAGAGCCGGAGCAGGAATGGCATCTGGAAGCGATTGAAGGCAAGGAGCCTCTCCCTGGCGCAGCAGGGAATTCCAACGGCGTGAGCTCAGGTTAAAGCCTCCTTCACAAACCCGGGATTAAAGAGAAGAACCAAACTTCAGCACAGATATGTATTTTTAAACCTGCAAAAAACAAGGGAGACGGAGCCAGCTTCCTGCTTGGTCCTATCCGGACGTGGCTTTGTCATTTAGGGTCGTTCTGACTTGCAATGAAAAGAAACCAAAACTCCAAAAAGGAGCAGAAATTTCTCCATGCGTTTGTGGTTCTAAATTCAGGTGTGGTGTCAGGAGTCCTCTTTCATCACTGCACCATCCATCCCTCGGGATTGCTGCATCCCAGCTCCGAGCATCCCTTGCCAGCACAGGCTGCATCCCACGGTGGTCCTTGAGTGGCAGCAAGCCCAGGAGCATCCCAGAATCCTGGGGATGGCATGGAAGAGCCAGTGGAGGATGCCAGCCTAGCTTAGACCGAGCCATCCTCTGCAAGGAGCTGACGCAGTGCAGAGTCCCCAGCCCCTTCCAGTCTTCCCTGAGTCGAGATGAAATATTGAAGCTAAAATCCTAATGCATCAGAGGCACAGGGAGCAGCAGCTGGTCAAACCCACCTTCACTGGACATCCCAGCGGAGCAGTTTACGGCAGGGCAGGATCCCCATGGGCTGGGCAGGATCCCCATGGGATGGGCAGGATCCCCACGGGATGGGCAGGATCCCCACGGGATGGGCAGACTCAGCCGCGCCCCATGTCCTCTTCCTGCAGTGGCTGGAATGGCTCCTTCTGCTGCACTTCCAGAGCTGTAGCTATTCCCTTCATGCAAACATCTCTCCTCCTGCCCCAGTCAGGCTGTGAAACCCTGACCTCTTTGCACCTGCTGCCTCATCTCTCCATCACGGATTTCACTTGTGGGGAATATGTTATGCTTCTGTTTGCATGTTAAACACACCCGATGTGTGTATCCTGTGCAGTCCTTGGTCTCTTTTCATTCTCATTTCTGTGCTTCACGTTTCCTGCATGACCTCTTAATCTACATGGCTGGAAGTACTTACAGTGTTACAAATAAGCATTCTAATTATTGCAAGCTTAAACGAGCCGAGGTCTGCAGGAGTAAACCGAGAGCCTCAGAAGCTGCTGTCTGAAATGGAGGTCAGCTGGTGAGCTCCTTTAGGGGCCACAAAATAAAACTTGGTAGGCTTGAGAAACATGCTGATGTAGGATTTGTAGTTTTTTCCCCTTTTTCTGGTCAATCTGGTGTATTGATTCAGTCTTCTCATCACATTCACCAATCAGCTGAAGTGTTGACCCAACAAGAACCACAGGCTGTGGCTGCAGGCCATGGTGTTGAGGCAGATGGACTCAGCTTGAGGAGAGAAGATGAGGAAGGAGCTGCTTCTTCGGAATACTTCACCAAAATGTTCCATTTAGCAGTGCTGTGGTAGCCAATGCGACGCACTCACTGACATTGCTGTGGGTTTGTGTTGTGCAGGTGCTGGAGTGGGCACAAGAGAAGAGGAAGCTCAGTGTTCTGCACATCCACGGCGTCTACACCAACCCCAGCGGCATCGTCCTGCACCCGGCTGGTTACCAGAATGTGCTGCGCAACACCGAGGTCATGGTGAGGCCACACTGGGGGCCTGGGCCTTGTGTAGCTGCAGCTCCCACTTGGGTCAACTGGGCACAGGCTCAGCTGAGTTTAGACGGAGCTTCACAGAGGGTGGGGGAGAATTAATTAGTTATGGGAAATAGGAGGGGTGAATTCCCTAGCCTGTTAACATACCAGAACACCTCCCACACTTGCTGAAGGATGGCATTGCTGCAGAGCCTCATCAGGGATAGGGCAGGTGCTGTCTCTTGTGAGGATGAAGCTCGCCTTGACCAAGAACATCTTTCCCTTTCTTAAAGCGAGAGATTCAGAAGCTGTATGAAAATAAGTCCTTCCTCTTCTTGGGCTGTGGTTGGACAGTTGATGACACCACGTTTCAGGCCCTGTTTTTAGAGGCTGTCAAGCACAAGCCAGACCTGGAGCACTTCATGCTGGTGCGGAAGGGAGATGTGCACGAGTTCAAGAAGCTCTGTGAGAACATGCTGCACAAAGGGATCAAAGTGATTGCCTACGGAGACGAATACTCCGACTTGCCCGAGTACTTTGAGCGGCTGACCAGCGAGATTGTCATGCGAGGCCGCACAGGTATAGAGTCAGGGGCTGGGGGACACTTGGCTGTCACCATGGAGAGCAGGCAGGGTCAGTAGCCCCTGTTCTTCATGCTATACAGATTCCTTAAGAGTTGTTTTTTTTTAAAAGCAAACGTGTCTCAAAGCGTAGCTGGATTTGAGGGTTACTTTCAGAAATCACTGTATGCTCTAACAGTTTAAACAGCTGTGCTGCTTCCCACGCCTGCAAACCTTTTCATGTGCAGTTGCAGCTGTTTGTTCCCTTTCCAGCGAAGGGGCATTTTAGTCTCACTGACCTTCGTGCTGCTCAGACTGAGCCAATGCTTTTACACAAGAGGTATAACTCATAAATCATAAAAACAAGGGAAAGTGGGTTCACTGGCCGGAGCCTAGCTGGCCCCCATTCTGAGGGTTAGCCCGGCCAGGAAAGCCTGTGTGAAACCACCACGTGGGCAGCTGGCTCTCCACCTGACACTGGTCTCTGCTTTGCCCCAGGTATGCCCAACGAGGGGCAACAGCTGAATGGTCTGCCGCCGCCCACACCGAGGTAAAAGGTAAGGAGGCTCTCTAGAGCCGAGAGGCTTCACTCTGTGTAGTTCCCTGGAGTCCCAGGCAGGTTTTCAGCCTTTGCTTCCACACAGGATGCAGCCCGAGCCTCAGCCCTGCCCAGGCCCTGAGCCATGGCAGGGGCTTCTGGGACAGGCCCCAGCCAGGCCAGCAGCCCTCAGGAAGGCCAGAGCCCACCGCTGTCCAGCTGCTATCCAGCACCGAGCCAGGACCCTTCCAGCAGGGAGAAGGCTGGGACACAGCCTCCACAGATGAACACCTGGTCTAACATAGTAATTGTGGTTTTACTGGGGCTGCATGTGCCTGCGGAGTGCGGTGTCCCCAAGGGAGCTGCAGCCTCCTCTAACTTCATACCTAGTGCTTTTATATTCTGTATTTCAATTAAAAAATGAAACTTGAGCTTTTTTTTTTTACTGGAAGCTCTAGTTTTCTAGTCCTGTCTTTTTACTGTACAGGATTTTGTATGTTGAAGTTGTATTAAAGGCCTGCTCACTGAACTTTTGGCTGCTCTATCATTTACAGGCCTCATCACACCTCACACTGGTGGGAGTTCATCTCCCCCAAACCCAGGAGGAAACAGGTCCTGGCTGGAGGCAAGTTATTTATACACAGAGAACAAATTAGGAAGTTTATTTTATATAAATTATGTCTCTTAGCAGACAGCATTCAATTTATTGCACTATAGCACATCTGCGATACAGAGCTACAAGACATCGTCAGAAAGGTTTGTATTATTCAGTGTAGCACTTCTGACCGGGATCAAGAGGCACTCTGAGGGGGAGAAAGGGTGCAGGAAAGCAGCAAGCAGCCACCATTCTCTTCCAGTATTAATGTGGTTTGGTTTTTTTTTCCTTTTTACTAGCAAATAATGCCAAGACCAGCAGGCAGGAGCCAGGCAGGGCACGCTGCCTTCCTCCTCCGGACCCAGCTGCCACAGCTCTCCAGCTCCTGCCCAAATACGTGGAGTCTGGGGACCCTGCTGCAGAGTCCGGGTGAGGAGAGAGATGGGGGACTTTAAGGCAATTTAGCATGTCCCCTCCAGCCCAGCATAGGCTGTCACCTTTTTTTGGTTTATCAGCTTCGGTGGAGCGGCGATGAGCGGCGACATTAACGGCCAGATCTAGCGCTGCCCCTAAGCCCAAGTGACTCCTGCCTCCTCCCTAAGCTGGTCTAAAAATCAAAAGCAGCTCAAAAAAAAGTCTTCAAACCCACCTGGCTCTGACAGCCAGGCTCTTGGCCGCCCTCAGCTCCCCCACCCCAAATACCAGACCTTCCCGGGAGCGAAACCTGTTGAGCCCGAATATGCCCAAACAGACAGCTCTTTGTGATTCTTTTTTTTTCCCTCCTATTTTTTGGTTTGGAAGCAGCACTGGTGATCACACAGGGATGGGCCCAAGGACTTCCCAGCCCTTGGCACTGCTCCTGACACCTTGTTCGAAGGCAGCATCACATTTAACCCCTGAAGACCCTCACTGCCCTTCATTTCTGACACCATCCCACTTCCCACACCGTGGTCCTGTTCAGTCCTGCATCCCCACGCTCCACTTGCATCCCCCCTCTCTGCACTTTTCTCCGTCATTTCTCCCTTTCCACCTCATTTTTCCCCTCAGTGCTTCAGCGCTCTCCTCCATTCCCAACACAGACAGGTCTGATCCATCCTCACGCCATAAAATCACAGACCACATGCCAGGGGCGTCAGATGAGCCCAATAGCCACAGAGCTGCCAGGCTGGGGTTCAGTGCCCATCCAGGGGTGTTTTATGATCCGTGGTGGCAATGCTGGGCTGGCAGGGTGCACACAGCATCAGCAAAGCCCCCGAGCAGCACTTAGGACTCTTCAACTCTTGCTCAGCACTCTCCTGCCTCAGTTTCCTGCTGTTTCGGGGCTCAGGGAAGCTCTGCACCATTGGCAATGCGGGCAGGGGGTGCAGCAGGGACCCCAAACCCCAAACTGCATCCCAGCTCATTTATCTACATTTTAAAAGAAATTTAAAAGCCACCCGATGTTGCAAGCAGCTCAAACCCTGACGGAGGATCCACCCCGGGGCTCCGACTTGTGCAACACCGCGGGGTGAGTTCCAACCTCCCGCCACTGGCATCAGGCTCTGGTTAAAAAATTAAGGCTCAGCTTACTCAGCCTTAAAAAACACCCAGGGGAAGAATTTTCCTTTGTTCTCCACTCTCCAGAACAACAAAACACCATTGGTTCACCCTGCAAAGACCTGCCATGAAAAGATCAATGGGGAAAGGTCTGGCTGGTCCTCTTCCTGCAGTCTCAGGGCAGGAATCCTCATCTCTCCCTGGAACAAGCCTGTCCCGTGGGACGAGAGGGCTCCAGGCGCACACAGTGGGTCGGGATGGGGCTTGTCCTGCACGAACATGCCCAGATCCTGCTCCCAGCAGCTCTGTCCGCACCAGCATTGGGTGGGGGATCGGCAGGGACCCCTCCTACCCCTCTGGGATCACTAGGATACCGGAGCACATCCATCAACCAGCCAGAGGATGCTCAGGGATGGGGACAAAAAGGCTCAGACCACTTAATAAACCCTCCTGAGCCCGTGGTTCCGCACGAGAGCCGTCCTGAGCTGCACACGGGGCACATCCTCCCCTCCCAGAGCCTCCGGGAGGATTTTCCCTTCCTTATCCCGGCTCCCGGGCATTCCTATGGCCCAGACCCATCGCAGCGAGCCCACCCTGTGCCATGGGGAGATGCCAGAGCCTCTCTTCCCCGGGCTCTCGGGGTGGGATCTCCCTCCACGGGAGTGGCCTCGGGCAGGAGCGATGCCAAAGGCCGTTTTTCCCGGCAAGACGAGGGGGTTTGTTTTGCCGGGAATGGGGAGACGGCAGATGGAAGGGCTCGGGGGGAGCGGGGGCTTTCCTCTCGCCGCTGCCCACACTCACACTCCAGGCACTGATTAATTGCGTTAAATAGAAAAATAATCATAACAATTATTTTTAAAAGCCACAATGTTATAAGTTGGAGACAAAAACCAAGCCAATTAAAATAATTTGATTTATTGAGCAAGCTACAACAAGCAAAAAACAGCGCTGGGCGACCGGGGAGACTGTGCTCCGCCAACGGTCTGCGCCCACCTCCCCTAATTCCTCAATTTTTATAGTCTCTTTGACCCGGTACACATATATCTTCCGGTAGTACTCTGCGTCTGCGCGGGCTGTTGCTAGGGGGTCTTCTTTCTGCCTTTTGGTGGTCGTGAGGCCGAAGACCGACGTCTTCCTCAGGGGGGCTCATCTCAGGGGGGCTCATACATCGCTTACTTCACTGGGTATAGGTCATCCTGACCTGACTTCGTTATCTGTTCCCTCTGTTCTTGCTGAGACATCTGTTTTTCTTGGCCTTGCTTAGCTTTTTGTTAGATAAAACTTGTGAGCTTTCTGACTCAATTTTAACCATTTATTCCCTGTGTGATAAACGAGGTTCACTCTCCTGTTGAAATTTAAAAGTTTAATAAAGAACAATAGGGGATCCGGTCAAGCAGGTAGTGTGGTTAGTAAAGGAAAGTCTTTTAAACTACCTCTATCAGTTATTTTACTATTCTATCAAAATCTAGTTAATAACAGAAATTAAAACATTGGTTATATACCTCTATTCTTTATGACAAGACTACTTATATAAACAGAATAAAACCATACACACGATGAATATCTGTGAAAAGCCAACACTATATTATTACGTATTTATCACACCTGGCTTAAGCAAGATTTGATTAACAAACACACACGGTTATTTATCACAATCCCCACTTTTTCTTTTATCATTTTGTTCATCAAATCTTTGAAGTTCAGCTCGGCTTAGTACTAAGGCTTCCTCTATTCCTGATTCCTGATCTAGTGGTTCGTAGTGGGCTTTAATTAACATTAAATGGGCAGCTTCCAGCCTGTTTTTCACTATTGCAATTATCCTGTTAAATACACAAGGACCGAAGGTTAATCCTAAGACTATCAACATTAAAGGACCTGCAATGGTAGATAACAATGTTGTTAACCATGGGGAGTGATTAAACCATGCCTCGTACCAACTCTGCTGAGCTTCTCGTTCCCGTTTTCGTTTTTCTAGCCCTTCACGCAATTTAGCCATAGTGTCTCTTACCACTCCAGTGTGATCAGCATATACACAGCATTCTTCCTTTAAAGCGGCGCAAAGTCCTCCCTGCTGTAGAAATAACAAATCTAAACTCCGGCGATTTTGTAATACCACTTTTGATAAAGATCGTAGGGAAGTTTCCAACGCACTGATTGATTTTTCGATCCTAATTAAGTCGTCGTCTACTGCTTGTCTCAAGGAGTAAAACTCTTTATTTTGTTGGATTAATGATGTCGCACCTGTACCAACCTCAGCAGCTCCCATAAAACACTACTGGGAGTAGGCAGAACCGTGGTATTAATGATAGCAGATTTGTTAATTGTGAGAACGGTCGTTGTAGGTAACAATTGTCCAGATAGCACTAGATTTGGTCCGACTGGTTCGGGGTCATTGGCAATTGGTTCTTTTTTTATAAAGATTAGGCCACCTCTATCGGTCCCTGATTCCCAATATCTAACTCCCCAGGTCTTTCCCAAGAACCAGCTAGGGTCTTGGCTTTGGGTAACATTGATGTAAATATGCCAACAATTTCCAGGCACCACTGTGCCACCAGTATTATCCCTCTGGGGTGTCTTGCAGCCGTGGGGCCCCCACCCTACTGTAATATGTTGGTCCTTTCCTCCTCCTGGAGCCCAGTCTGATGCTATTGTCTCACAGCCCCAGTAAGCACAGTAATAGGAATTCGGGTAATTACAATATCTTCGTCCCGGGTTTGAGCTAGGGCAAAAGTAAAATGCCATTCGGTTAAGGCAAGGGCTTATCGGAGCTAACTGACATAAGGTAGGATTGAAACTGGGAGACCCAGGTCCCACTATAGTTTGGATAACAACTTGATCTTCCCATCGGGATAAGGTCCATTTAAAGGGTTGGTGATCAAAGCTTCTTACAGGATTTTGTACCCATCCTAATATCCAGCAAATGGCATAGAGAGTTGGTGGGTTCCCCTTCATTTTTACAATTAGTAAGTTCCAATTTTCCCTTTTTTGATTTGGTGTAATCTTTGTTACTCACTCGCTTTATTACATTGCTCTGCTCTTTTTCCACTTCAGGCTCTCGGGAGCACAGGCCTCTTTATGTCCCCACCGTGATACGCCTCTGCCTCCTTCGCCTACTCCGTTGCTTGAAGCAGCGAGGTCACTTCTCTTCTCGGCAGCAGTCGCAGTCTTCAGGGGCTAGGCCTTCGTGGGTCTTTTTATATCTGTAACCTCAATTATAGATGTTTACAGAGCAGAATCTTAGGCTTGTGGGTAAACACTTGTTTTTACTCTAATTATTTTCCCCCCTTCATTGAAAAAGAAATATCCTTTAGATGGATACTTTGGAACCCACCAGCTTTCCTCCAAATGTTACATTTAAATTTTCTTCTCAGTTTGTCTTTGTTTCCATCCAAACCTCACTTTACACATCTGAATAGTCTGATCCCAATCTTCCTCCCGTACCTCCCAAATCTCAGGAATCAGATAAGATCTTCCACATAGTAATTTTAGAATTTCAGGGTTGAAGTGTATTCTATCAGGATACCTTTTTCGACATCTATGACACAGATTATGTCTGTGTGAGGAAGAACAATACCATCTTTGCATACAATTTTCACACTCAATCAATACCCAAGCGGCATGTATCCCTTGATTAGATTGCAAAACACGGACACGTCTACAAATACAAGGTATTATTACAGTCCTTTCAAAGTGTAGTTGTTCTACAGGAGGCTGTTCCCAATCTAAAGCTACTATTTTCTCTACTAGTGTTTTATATATTTTTTCTAATAAAATTTGTTCATCCACTCTATTTACATAATGTTTTACTGGATTTAAAAACTCTCATGGTTCAAGACCAAACCATTGGATATTAACATTTCTTGTACTGCTTCCAACCTTTCTCGCAGCTACAGTTACACAGGTTATTATTGTCTTTTTGTCAGAGTAACTTTGAGGTCCCCAGGCCGGCTGGTCACTTTCCACTGTGGGTCTTGAATGGGTCTCTTGACGCGACTAGCATGTGTCCATCCACGTTCCGCTGTCCGGATTGCTGTTTCTGTAGTGAGCAAAACGAGACAAGGCCTTTCCCAACGAGGGGTTAATGAGGATTCCTTCCATGATGTTGCCTTTATACAAATATATGTAGCTGAACCAGGTGGCATTTATATTAAGATGTAACATTTGCAGATCAACATTAAACTGCAGCTATATAAAGAAGTTCCTCAGAACACTAACAAGATTAAGATAATGAATTCTGCTTAAAAGCATACTAAGTTCAGACAGCACTTCTGGTATTAGAAAAGGGGAAAAAGCCACAAACCACTCCGGCTTTATTGTTGAGTACTCAACACTCAGAAAGATGAAATATTAATTGAAACATTATAGGAAGTACAGTAGATAAAATGGATATGCTGCGAACAACTGCTATCCAAGTGACTAATATCTATTATACTTTGTGTATAATGGTGACATATTTGGCATAATTACAGCAAAAAAAAAAAAAAAAAAAAAAAACAGAAGTGTTTCAAATGCAACATTTCTTCTGGCTCTTAAGTGTTACACCAAGAGCAGCTGAAGTTCGCAGGACAGCAAGGCTTTCTACATTTGAGAAAAGAGCTGCTTTGTATTTGAGGCAAATGCAATAAATCACTGAGACATTCGTATGGAACTCAATTGGTGGTGAAACATTCCATACTAATTGAGCAACAGAATGCAAGTAATAACTGAACTTTTCATTTGTTTGTTATATCAGTGGATTAAATCCACTAACTGTAAAATGTGAGCACTAAGAAGTTTTGTTATTTCATATCTACATACTTTATCCAAATGGTGTGTGTGTATAATATATAATTGCTGTCATGCATATAGCACTGCCTCCAAAGTACATACCACAAAATATAAAGAGTTACAATAGAAAGGGGTAAAGTACCTAACAGTAAAAAAAAAAAAGAAACTCTCACAAATTTTTACAAGCAGCCAGATTAAAGAAAAGTCTTCTTTTATGTTCACTGATGTAATTGCGTGCATCCAGTAATTGAAATCTTGATGTCACAAAACACACACTGATGAAGAAAAGGAGTGACAGGGAGACCGAAGCTAAATCTAGTCCAACTCCTTTCAGCTGGGTGACGTTCTTTGCACTCTTGGGCCTCCTCCTATGACTCCAGGTAGCAGGAAAGCTGTAAACTAGGGCAGCCTTCCCATGGCAAAGAGAAGCACTTCAGCACTTTTTATCCTACCTTGCTTGTTATTGCTGACAACCCAATAATTCATTTTGCTTCTTTATTATTTACATCTCATAGAAAATTAAATATAGATACACAACTACAAACATAAGTGCATCTTTAGCTCAGTGTTTCAACTACCAGGATCAAATCCACACAGAAATACATCTTCAAACTGAAGCTCTTCCACTTTTAAGTCTGGTCTAATCTTTGTCTGTTCTTCGATGTTATATAAGCAATCATGGGTTATTTTCTTACTCGGTTTTCCATATAAAAACTGTGCTGGACTCTGCAAATTGGTGACTCTGAGTTCAAGCTTGGGCAAGGATATCAGGATGCCTTCGTACTTTAAGAGCCTAGCATCAGTGATCCACTTGTCAGCTTTTTGCTGCAAAATTCCCCTGATATTATGGGGTGACAGTACTTTTAATTCCCCTCCAAACGTGATTTTGTGGGCTTCTTTCACTAAGAGGGCTGCAGCCACTACTGCCAGTAGGCATGTAGGCCACCCTCTACTCACAGGGTCCAAAAGCTTTGAGAGGTACCCCACAGGTTTCTTTCTTCCCGCCCACTCTTGTGCTAGTACTCTGAATACAGTTTTCTCATCAACATTTGTAAATAGATAAAATGGTTTCTTTACATCTGATAAACTCGAAACCGGGGCATTCACTAAATCTGTTTTCAATGCCTCTAATTGTTCATCATCTTCCTTTAACCATTTCAACAGGCCATCCTTACCTTATTTTATATATAATCACCATATACACACACATATATATATATATATGTGTGTGTGTATATATATACTACCTTATACCTTATATAATTACTTTATTATAAAGAAATTTCACTTCCCTGCTGTTATCCTCTATCCATTGTCTGCAATATCCAAAAAGGCCTAATAATTGCCTAACTTGTCTTTTGGTTTTAGGAACTGGCAGCGACAATATGCTGTTAACCCTTTCAGGATCCAATTTCTCAGTTCCCCTGCTTAATCTGTGTCTTAAGTACTTCTTCGACAAATTGTGATTTTGATTTTGACACTTTTAATCCCTGTAAGTTCAAAAAGTTCAATAATTCAATACTTTTTTTATCTCACCTTCTCCTCATCTTTACCAGCTAACAATAAATCATCAACATATTGAACTAATGTAACTCCTTTACCTAATTCATATTCTCTTAAAATTTGCTCTAGAGCTTGTCCAAATAAATTTGGGCATTCTGTAAATCTCTAGGGTAACACTGTCCAGCGTAGCTGTTGCTTACGGTGTGTGTCTGGTCCTCCCCTTCAAAGGCAAAATAATCTCTGCAATCTTCTTTAAGAGGACATGCCCAAAATGCATCCTTTACATCTATTACACTGTACTATTGATCGTCAGGACTTAACTGACTCAAATTCCACAACCCCGGGGCAGTTCTTGAAAAGTAGACCTCCCCGCTTCTGAGTCCACTACGAACTCGACTTCTCTTGTTGGGGACTCACATTTAATATTACCAAGGGCTCTGTTTCTTCTCGGGTCTCCAGCAAATAGCGCTCCTGACACCCCTAACCTTCTTTAAACATCTTTTCATTCATCATCCACGTTCTGCAATCTTTCCTGACATGTCCTGCGGCCCCGCTGCAGCCCTGGTACGTGCAGCTCTTGCGCTTGCCACCCGCTACCGCTTCCCCGCTCGCAGCCGCGACCCCGGCCCCGGCCCCGGCCCCGGCCCCGGCCCCGGCCCCGGCCCCGGCCCCAGCCCCGGCCCCGGCCCCGGCTCCGACCCCGGCCCTGGCCTCCCCCCCTCGCCCCGGCGGAGGCGGCAGGCCCCAGCACGAGCAGCGCCAGCCGCCGCCGCCGCGGCCGCGACGAGGAGGAGGAAGAAGCGGAGGAGGCGGGAGCAGCGGCGGGGCTGCCCCGCAGGGCGGCGGTGCCCGGCCCGGCCGATCCCTCAGCACGCCGCTAACAACATTCTGGTTTGCTTTCTATGTGTCTCTTCTTCTCTACAAGCATACACTTTCTAGGCTTCCCTCAACAATTCATCCAATCCCCGATCCTGCCAGGGGTAGCAGGGTCCACTCCTGCCTAAGCCTTTCTAACCATTCTGTAGGGGTCTCTCTCTCTCCCTCTTTCTTTCCCCCTTTTCTTCCTTCCTTCCAAAAAAAAGTTTTATTATTATTCTGTCACCTAGGGACAGATTCTCTTATTCCTTGAACAATGCCTAGTCTCGGATCCTATCCATAAATGTGGATACTCACTTTCTTCAACACTAAATGGCTTTTTGGAATTTACATATGTGTAAAAACTGGCATTGCTTTGCCCTTACCCCGCCTAGAAGGGGTAGGCACTCAAATTCTCTATCATTAATCCTGGGGGAGTTTAATTCTAAACTCCGACCCACCCATGGGACCAGAGTGCTTGCTTTTCCTCTGTCCCATCTTCCGGAGTGCCTTTTTCCACACACACACTCTTCACCCCCTGTTTGTGGCCCAGCCCCTCGCGGGGTTTGGGAACTGCACTACTGAGGGGTCCGCACTCACTTCGTCCCTCACTGGACGTCTCACACAAGCGCACTCCAGGATACCCAACCCCGACCGAACGGATCACTGGCCTATACTCACGCGTCCTGCGTCTTCGTTCGGAGCTTCGTGCACAAAGATTATGGGGTTTGCCGGCGTTTATTTTGCTTGTTGTATAATTTAGGTTCGTCGGTAGAGGTTCCAGCAGTAGAAGTACTTACACAGGGGCTGTTTATCCAGCCAAACGCCGGACAAGCAGGGCGCGCCTCCCCCGTGCAGGACTTCCAGCCGAATTGCCTCTATCCGAGTCACGGCACCAAAATTGTTATAAGTTGGAGACAAAAACCAAGCCAATTAAAATAATTTGATTTATTGAGCAAGCTACAACAAGCAAAAAACAGCGCTGGGCGACCGGGGAGACTGTGCTCCGCCAACGGTCTGCGCCCACCTCCCCTAATTCCTCAATTTTTATAGTCTCTTTGACCCGGTACACGTATATCTTCCGGTAGTACTCTGCGTCTGCGCGGGCTGTTGCTAGGGGGTCTTCTTTCTGCCTTTTGGTGGTCGTGAGGCCGAAGACCGACGTCTTCCTCAGGGGGGCTCATCTCAGGGGGGCTCATACATCGCTTACTTCACTGGGTATAGGTCATCCTGACCTGACTTCGTTATCTGTTCCCTCTGTTCTTGCTGAGACATCTGTTTTTCTTGGCCTTGCTTAGCTTTTTGTTAGATAAAACTTGTGAGCTTTCTGACTCAATTTTAACCATTTATTCCCTGTGTGATAAACGAGGTTCACTCTCCTGTTGAAATTTAAAAGTTTAATAAAGAACAATAGGGGATCCGGTCAAGCAGGTAGTGTGGTTAGTAAAGGAAAGTCTTTTAAACTACCTCTATCAGTTATTTTACTATTCTATCAAAATCTAGTTAATAACAGAAATTAAAACATTGGTTATATACCTCTATTCTTTATGACAAGACTACTTATATAAACAGAATAAAACCATACACACGATGAATATCTGTGAAAAGCCAACACTATATTATTACGTATATATCACACCTGGCTTAAGCAAGATTTGATTAACAAACACACACGGTTATTTATCACAACAAAACGTAGAAATAAAACCACTTTCTGCCTCTCCGATGTGCCGCGCTCGCCGGGGCAGCGATGCCAAAGGCGGGGGATGCAGGGGCGGGGGTCCGAGCTGGGGTTAACAGGGTGTGTACCCCCACATCCCCTCTTTGCCCCCCATGCCAGCCCTGCCCGGGAGCTGCCAGGCGAGCAATGCTCCTGCCCTGCCCCGCGCCCTCCCAGCGCGGGGACCCCCTCCAGCCCCCCAAAAACACTGGGGCTTCGCTTCCCACCCCTCTTTTTCCGCTCAGCACCTCCCGAGTCGCAAACCCGCTCTGGACACGCGGACCCGGGGGGACATAAGGGGACACGGAGGGACACAAGGGGACACGGGAGGATGCGGGGGGGCACAAGGGGACGCGGGGGGACCCCCGTGTGCAGACTCACCATGGGGCGGCGGGGGGGGTCGTGCGGCGGAGGCTGGGGGTGGTGCGGGATGCGGGGCCGGCCCGGGGGGCGGGCGGGGGGCGGACACGCTTGCGCACAGCGCGGATGGGCGGCGGAGGGAGCGACGAGGAGGAGGAAGGAGGGAGGGGAAGAGCATCCCGGGAGGAGAAGGCACTCGGTCCCTCATCCGCGGCACGGGAGAGGTGGGGGAGGACGAGGACCCTCGCCCCGCGCCCTGCGGACCCCCAAAAGTCGTGGCGCTGGGGGCAGACCTTCCCAAGGCAACCCCGCACCGCATAAATCTCCCCAAAACCCGCCCAAATCCGCTCATAGCAAATTTTGGGGGTGGGCAAAGCTCATCCCACTTGAGATTGACACTGAGCCCAGGAGTTCGCTCCGCTCCCCCACTGAACCCCCATGAGATGATCTGGAAGCCCCATGAGATTCTGCTCAAACCGTCATGAGATGGCACACCAAGGCTCTGGGGATGGCTTTGCTTCAAATCATCAACTAATATTTTTTTTTTCCTGAAAATAAATTAATCCTCACCACAGCAATGCCCCATGTCAGGCCACCTTGCTCTCCCACAGGATTCCATTTCCATCCCACCCCACAATCCACAAAATTAGCAGTCAACCTTTTGAATCTTTTTTTATTCCCCTCAAAACTTTTTTTATTTCTACAGTCTCAAACTCAATCCCTCCTGCCCAGGGTGAGTTTTGCCAATCCCTGAGATAAAATGTCCAACGCCAATATTAATCAACAAAATACCTGTGGAGCTGACACATCTGATTTTGCCAAGGGAACTACATCAATATTTGAAGAGAATCAACCCACCTGCACCTCCCCAGATGCTCCCAGGTTTCCTGCTGACCCATAGCACCAATTTCATCACTGACGCTTCACAGGAAGAGGGAAGTGGCAGGCGTAGGGATTTGCATCATGGTCAGGGAGCAAGTTCTGGGGCAGGGGGCACTTACTGCTGCCCTGCTCCAAGGAACCACAGCCCTGATCCCGTGGCCCCAGCGTGCTGATTTTTGGAGGTGCTGAGCGTGGAACATTCCCCAAAATCACTCCTGTCTGTACAGGAGTCAGGTGAGGCTTCACCACACCACCTGGGGAGAGTAACGGGGCTCACTTGGGGCTCCCAACCCCATCACGCTCACAGGGCAGAGCAGGCCTGTGCCCAGTTCAGTTACCCCAGCACCACACTGCCCCAAGACCAAAGCAACAGCCTGGAACGTCCCTATCCTCATCTCCTGCTCGGATGCACGTCTTCAGGAAACGGGAGCCGAGACAGCTGCATAGTTCCCACGCCATGGCCAGACCCTCTGGCCATAAAACCTTAGGAGTTATTACAAATTTTCCTATAATGGGTGTACTGTTTACAGTCCCAGGGTCGGCATACTGCATGCAATCCAGTGCCACTTGACCTACCAAGCACGAACAACCTATTGTTGCTGTTTTTGTAACCTATTGTTGCTTTTAACTTCAACCCAAAAGTACGAAATTACGCGAACAAGAAAGAGGGCTGCAGTAAGGTCCCCAGCCGCCCCCTTGCCCCCAGGTTAGCCTGATTTGAGCAGCGCCAGGCTGGAAAAAGCGAGGCAGAGCTAGGCTACGACGCTGTGACCGGAGGGGCGATCAGAGGGCTCACGGCACGTGGTGCCGGGAGGCGTGGCCTGCCCGGAGCGCGCCGCGGGGGCGGGGCCGAGCCCTCAGCGGGGAAAATGGCGGCGGGCGGGCCCCCCCACTCCCTCGTACCTCCGCGTGCAGGAACACGATTTTGTCCCGCGCCGACTCCCGCAGGACGCGCCGCACCCGCAGGTCCGACAGCGGGAAGGCGGCAGCGACCCCGCCCTCAGCGGCGGGCCCGCCATTTTTCTCCTCCTCCTCCCGCTTCCTCTTCGGCTGCGGGCCCTCCGCCATGGCTCGCGCGCGCGCGCCCCTGCACTGCGCGTGCGCGGCGCCTCGCGGACCGTCTTAGAGCCACGCCCCCCGGCGGCTCGGAGGTCGCGTGTCCCCGCGGCTCCTTCTCCCACACACCCCCGGAATAGTGACTGAGACAAAAATAAGGAAAGCCACCACCATTTAAAACTTCTGCATTCTCTTTTCATAGTCGCAACGATCCCGTTTAAAGTCGCTGCCTGCCTCATCTTGTCCTGCCCACAGCCCAGCAGGCACCTTGTCAGCTTAGTGGGGGTCCCAGAGCCCACCAGGACCAGGAACTCCAGCACGGGAAGGAGTTCTGGTGACCCTGAGAGCCACTCGATGTCAGAGCTTAGTGTTTGTGTGATGGATGTCCCTGTCCCTGCCGAGGAGGTTTTGGCCACCGGGATGGAGGTCACACCACTGGGATGTGGTGCGTTCCGGTCCGCTGTCCCTCCATGTCCATGGAAGTGGGGAACTCGCCATCCTTGGCTCCCACATCTGGCCAGAGCAGCTCAGGTTGGACCCCAAGGTTCACTGGGACATGGCTACACCCAGATCCAAAGATGACAGCTCCATGATGCCCATGGGGATGCATCCGCCTGCTCGCAGCACTACTCCATCCTCTTTGTGGAGCTCCGGCACAGTTCCTGGAGGTCTGCAGAGACAGCAGATGAGCTCCATTAGCAACCAATTAATCTAAAAATCAACGGTTTAAATAAATTTATGGAATCTGGTCTCTTCCCATGGTCCTTATCCCAATAGAGAGACATTTCATCAGCATCCCACAGGATACTCACAGCGCATGACAGTGTCCCTGATCTGCCTGAAGCTTTTCTCCTTCAGCGCCATGTAGATGTAGTAGATGTTTCGCAGCTCCCTGGGATAATCCTTGCGATCCACGTCCTTCAGCACTGGGATAGTGCGTCCGTTAGCCATCGGAGCCTCAGCCAGGGCCTGGTGCATCTGGTATTTGCACCAGGGGTCCTGCAGGAAGCTGGGGGTGATGAGCATGACCCAGCAGTGGCTGTTCTGCACAGCGTCGCACAGCTCTGTCACCACTGCACCTCCCGCCACCGCATCCCGCAGCTGGAGGAAGCATCGGAAGCTCTCAGGTTGGCCCTCCAGGTAGGACACCAGCTCCTCCACCAGTTCCATGTCCCCCTCACTGTGGCAGATGCAGACGTCGTAGCTCTTGTCCCACCGGGGGCTGTCCACGGCACTGATGTCTGGTGCTGACACAGGTGACAGGGAGATGGAGCTGGTGGCCAAGCTCGTGCCAGGAGAAGAGCTGGAGCTCTTCGCAGAGGATGAGGAGGAAGGTGAGGATGAAGCAGAGTGGCTGGACTTGATGCTGCTTTCCACTGAGCTAGGCTTGGGCTTGTGCAGGAGCCGCCTAAACCAACCTGCAGAGTGAGGTCACAGTGAGGTTCCGGGGGCGCAGCGTCCCCTGGGCTTCCCAAGCACAGCTTCATTTGATCAGCAGGATGCCTGCAGATGGAAAGGGGTGGGTGCGATCTCACCTTGACCCCCCAAACCATCCTGGTCCCTAAAATCTGAGCTGCCGCAAACACCTGAATGCTGTGGCACCACGAGGAGCAGCTGATGGGCACCCTTGTGTTCCGTCAGGGAGGGGATGCTGTGAGGGAGGGGATAGGGCCAGAGGGTTTATTCCCAGACTCACCAGCCATAGCGGGCAGCACACTGCTCAGCTGCCAATTGCCAGCAGGACACCTCTCCTGAGAGCAGAAAAGAAGACTAAAAAAAAACTGTGAGCAAGCACCACTCCACAGCAGGTCTCAGCCCCAGGAGCTCAGGTCTGTTCCAGGGACCTGCAGCTCTGGGGTGCTCTCTTACAGCCCCAAAATCACCCACAGGAGGGTTTTTCCCAAAATTTGCTGGGAAGGAACATTTACCTGTTACTGGCTCTCTCCACTGGAGATACACACCTGCAGCGAGCAAGGCTGAGAGATAATGGGGAGGAGAGACCCTCATTCCCATCAGTGGGGAAAGGATCCTGTGGAAGGGAGAAGTGGGAATCAGCTGCGATCACCAGGGATGGATGCTGGTAAACCAAAGGCAGTGTGGGTGATGCCCAGAGCTGTGCATCCTTGTTGCTGCCTGCCCTGGTATTCCTGCAAGCTCACACCATCCCATGCCTGGGCATTGTGCTCCCAGCATGGTTTAGGGACTGCAGACACTCCTTGTGGACACCCAAGAGCAGCAATACGGGAAACAGCTACTGTTTTCCACTGCTGGCATCACCCCTTCCGAAATGAAACACCCCAAGTTACGCTGAAGCCTTTCCTCTACTCCAAAAAATGCCACCGGACTGCAGGAAATGCCCGCAAAACCCCGGCACGCCCACGGAAACCACAGTGCCCAAGTGTCACCATTTAGTGACAGCAAAAAGCTCAAGCGTGACTGGAACAATGAGCACGGACAGTGAACGGTACGGGGGAAGTCTGGGGGATGCTTACCTGGAATGCAGGAGTCCAGCAATGGAACAGGGAAGGGGATGCATCAGCCCCTGGGTTTGGGAAAGAAAGATCTTCTGGGATTACCCAGGTGGGAAAAGACAGGTAGAATGCAGCATGTTCACTCTGGAGTCTAATGGGATCTGCAGTGAATGGCAAGGCTGATCCATCCTTACAGCTTCCACATCTGCAAGCAGTTCCCAGTGAAGCTGTCCTGGGGTGGAAATGAGATGGGGTACCCACTTGCTTCCCCAGGGCCAGAGTGGAGGAGCTCCCCGAAAACCCAGGTGCCCCCAGCTGCCAGCAGCTCCAGCCTCTGCCAGGGCATATGAAAGCACAGGCAGGGAAATGGGCCAGGACTGCAGGGACGGGAAGCCAAGCCCTCCCAAGGGCCTCCCTCCCACATCCGCCACATGCCATCACTGCCTGGGTGTCACAGTGCCCAGCCCTCACCAGCACCCAGATCTGTTTCCCTCCCCAGTTTCCTAGCTAAATACAGACAGGTCCATGTCTGCCACTCACACTTACTTTATCAGTTAAATTTACCAGACAAGTCATTTTTTCACCCCAAAAATGTTTCTCCTTTCCCAGGTCACGTTCCCCTGGTGCTGCTGGTGGTGGCTGATGACTGACACTGCCTTCATCTCCTCATCATCCTCGACTGCTCCAATGTCTGGCAGTTGCTCCTCAAGGCCCTGTGAGAGACAGGCTCCAGGTGAGTCCTGGTTCCATCCCCTAGGAATTTGGGGAGATCTCCAGAGCCCACATGGCCACCCAGCCCCTGCCACCACCCTGCCTGCCTTTCTCTTCACCAAGCACAGGACACCAGCTGGCCCCTTGCTGGCTAAATTCCAAAGGAAAAAGCCAAAGGCCGAGTGGTACTGAGCCGCACACAGACCCACAGGCTACCACAGCCCATTGTGACCCACTTTGCATTAGTCCCTGCCCTAGCACTGCTGCCACCACCCCAAAAATCAACTGCCCGCCCAAGGACAGGACCCGTAGGAGGGCGAGTCCCCTGCCTGTGTGAGTCACCCCACCTGGAAACCCCAGAGGGGGAACCTGAGCAAGGGTGAACCCACAAACTCGGGTCCCCAAGAGGCAGCAGCCCCTGGATCGACCTCCACCCTGCCTCAGCAATAATATAACCATTATTAAAGGAGTAATTAAGCAGGTACAGCTTAATTCACAGCGTGCCTTGCCCCACCAGCAGCTGCACCACGCTGGGATCCCTGCAGCGGGAGTCCTGCTCATCACCAGGAGCCTGTGGTTTACAGGATTGCCTGTGAAATTAAGAAACGGTGAGGACAGGGTGCTGCAAGGCAGGGTCAAACAAAGGTGTTCGGGAAAGAAAATAAGGCTAATTTTGTCCCTAAATACACGCACCATTAATATGTTTCATTTACAGTGCCACTACAAAACGATACACAGCTACCCAGAAAACACAGAATAAGTTTTCTCCTGGAAAGCTCTAAGTACACCCAAATTCCGCCACACAGATGCTTGAAGACATCATAGGGGCCGTCCAGGCACCGCTTGTACCTCACAGGGCTGGAGACGCAGTCGCACAGACACGAACCCAGGCAGCGGCAGCTAGCGGAAGAGCAGCCCCTGAGGGGTAGGGGAGCACGGGGACACGGCCAGGCCCAGAGAAGCGCAGGCAGCCGAACGCACCCAGCACTGCCACCCAGCCTGGCACTGCACTGCGCTGCCCATGCGCCCGAGCCCTTTAGAGCTCGCGTGGCCTCGCGACACCATCGCTGAGGTCCCACGTCTGGCCCCGCCTCTTCCGCTCCGAGCCCCAGCAGGGCGGGGCCGAGGGGGCGGGGCTGCCGTCACGCGGGGCGGGGCGTAGCCGGGCGCGAGGCGGCTGCGCGCGGCGCGGCGGCGTCTCCTCAACGGGGCCGCGCGCGCGGCGCCAGGTGCGTGCGCGGGGGAGGCGGGCGGGCAGGGCGCGGTTGCCATGGAGACAGCGGGGGGGAAGCCGTTGCCATGGCGACAGCGGCCGCCATAACGTAGGGGGGTCCCCTGGCCGCCGCCGTGAGGGGACGGAGCGTTCTGCGGGGAGCGGAGGAGACCGGCGGGGCCGGGGGTGAGGCGGGGGGGCCGGGAAACCTCTGACAGCGGCGGGCGGCCTGGCTGTGACTCCCCCCGCCGCGCTGTCGCCCTCTATAAAAGCTCGTTTTTATGGATGTGTCCCCCTGGGAAGGAGCCTCGGTGTCCTCTCCGCCTGCTGAATCCCCGTGTTGTTGCTTTTCCCGCACGTTTAGCGAGGAGGGGGCACAACGGAGAGGACAGGTAAGGGCTCGGGCAACCCTGAAGGTGTGACCCCCATCCCTGGTTCTCTGTCCAGGGTCAATCCTGGAACGCCAGCGTGCTTCCGTGGGAGCCTGTGGGACACAGAGCTCAGCCAGGCTTTGCTGTGTCACTCCCTCTCCTTGCTCGTGGAGCCACTGGGAAGCACGTGGAGAATCACAGCGTTGAATAAAAACCTCTGGTGTGTTTTAACTCACATCAAAGGAGGTTGAATCTTGTGTTTTTGTGCTGTGGACAGAGGCAGGGCTTGTCCTCAGTCCCATTGTCCGTGTAGCCTGTGCGTTTCTAGGATGGCTTTGATCCAGCTCCAATTGCTGCTCCCACGTGGAGGGACAGGCTTGGGAATTGGCCAGGGACAACTCAGCTTGTAGCTGAACCATAGTGGCTTTTAAACTGTCTTGTCCCAACATCTTAAAGCCGCTGGATTGAAAAAGAAGCTAGGAATTACACCCATGCTGGTGGCAGTTCTCAGCACTCAAAGAAGCTAAAAATAATGGATGAGTAGTAGGTTTGTACTTGTTTCTTTGTGGAATTTGTGGGGGCTGTTCTGGAGGAGCCCATCTCCCAGCATGGAGCTGGATGACTTGGCTTTGATTTTAAACATCCAGGTGTAGCTTTGGTTGTGTGTTGGGTGCTGAGCATGGAGATGGTGTCAGCAGCAACTTCTCCATGAGATGGTGGAGAATATGTTCCATTAATTTCCCATTTTGGTTCTGCAGGTTGGGCTCTGGTGTTGACTGTGTGGTCTGGTCATGTTTTGCAGAGCTACTGCAAGGTTTCTGTAAATACACATGCTGTGTGAACCTCGGCCTTCGTTTGACACACTTGGTGTTCAGGTGTTTGCTTTTACCTGGGATACACCTTCATATTTCCAACATTTCTGCAGCTGGTGTGTCTCTGTCACACGGGGACTTGCTGTGGTTGGGTTTATCCAGTGTTGGTGACTTAGGCACCGTTTAAAGCTGAAGTGTGAAAAGCTTTAGGATAAATTAAGGGATTTCTGTGGTGTGGAGGGAGGAGAATGCAGCAAACCCACACAGGGACTCTCTTAGTATCGTTTATAAAGGTAATGGGGACAAGGCTGGAACAAGGGAACAGGGCAGCCGAGCCAGGAATCCATGGTGTGTTGTGTTTACAGTCTTCAACTCCCTGTAGTCTAAATAGCTGGAAGCTTCCCAATGTCTGGAGAAGGCTGGAGAGACACTTCTTACCTTGTAAGTGCCTATGGCTCCCTCTCCCCCATGGCACCTGTGTTCCCAGGGGGAGCCTGCAGTACCTGGTGTGTTTCTTCCCCATGGCAATGTCATGCTCTGAGGTAATTCCATTTCATTTTGGCTACCTCAGCTGTGCCAGCGCAATCCATCCCCCTGGGGAACAGAGCTTCTCCCCAGGACTAAAAACTGGAGGTTTCTATTTCTTGGCTGAATCCCCATGAATTCTTTTTAAGACCAATAAAAACTTTTTTTTTTAAACTAGGCTGTATTTATAATGGGGTTTTTGTTCCTTTATGCCTCTCTGCACTACATAATAGGCATGAAGGTTGAAGGTCATTGTATCAGACAACCTCACTAGGTGATTATAATTCTAAAAGGTGTTTTTTCCTAAGTTTAAAATTACTTTTGAAATGTCCTTAGTGCTTTAGAGGCACTTAAAATTGATTTGATGGCTCCATTCCTGCTGTTAATAGCATGGGAATGCACAGGGTGAGTGAGATGGGAGCGATGCTGAGGCAGGTGGAAGCAAACAGGGGAAGGCCTAGGTGGGAGTTTACAAACAGCCTCAGTATTTGAGGCTCAGCTCCCGAATATAATATAAACTTAAATTATAGCCAGTTTAGAAAGTGAGGATTTACCTTTGGCTGTAGCTGTGCTGCTGTGGAGGGGCCAAGGGCAGACCCGGCACCAGCAGGAGCTCAGACTTCCCTCTGAAACATTCCAGTTATCCATTGTTAGTCCCTGGCTGGTCTGAAGTGTCTTTGCACCATTAAATAAAATCTGACTGACTTTGTGGAAGCAGCCTGTCCTTCCAGAAAAATCAGCTTATCCAAAAGGAGAGATATTTTTCCTTTCTCCTGGAAAGGAAAAATAAGGGCTTTTCTCCCCTTTATCCTGACTGTGCTTGGCTGCATTCACTCAGCAGGGCTTTGATGGTACCGCCCGTCTGATCCTGTGTCCAGCACATCCTCCTATCTTCCTGAGAGTCATCACTTTGATGTTTTTTTTTGAGGTTTAACCCCCCCAAAATAGTTCACCATGAGGCCTGAGCGGTTGCAGGCCTTCAGGAGTGATGAAGCTGCAGAGGTTCATTGTCAGAACAGTGCTGAAGTGCTCCTGTGCTCAGTGTGGGGTGGAAAAACACAGGGTACAATGTTCATGAGGGTGTGTGATGGAGGAGCCCTGCCTGGCATGCACAGAGGGAGAAAACCGGAAGTGCTAAAGGCTATTGACACTTGTATCCAAAATCTGGTCCCTACAGTAAGGCCCAGTAAGATAAAGAAGTGATTATTTGAAGTGATGAGCAGCATGTATTAAGTGATCTTTCAGGAGGCAGGTGGTGAAAACCAGCTCTCTGAGGTGTTTTACTGTTGTTACAATGATTTATTACTGAGCAGCCTGGTGTGGCGGAAAGTGCCCCTGCCCATGGCAGGGGGGTGGACCGACACGAACTTTAAGGTCCTGTCCAGCCCAAACCATTCCATGATTCCATTGTATAAGGTTTTCTGAAGGGGTCAGAAGGAAAAGGCTGCATACACGGCGTATCTGAGCATCTGCCAGTGTTGCTTTGCCCTGTTCTCATCATCCAGTATTGAAAGTTGCTGGTTTCCTAGAATATTGGCTGTTTTCTCATGTGATCCATACACACACTTGCAGCACAGCTGAGGTGTCCTACCTAGAAAGACCTGCCCCGTGTCACTTGCTTTGCTGCCAGGGAGCAATTGCAGCATCTCATCTTTAGGACAAGCCCACAGATCTCCCTGAGATGGCAAAACCTGCAAAAACTCTGATTTTGGGTCAGCAGCTCTTCCCCAGCATTTCCTCTGGCCAAAAGCCCCGTGTCTAACAGAGTTTTTGCTGGACTCTTCATCACAACTGGCAAGAGAAAAGCAGAGGAGGGTGAACAGTTCTGTTCGTTTTCATTCCCTTTTCATAGACTTATTTGGGAGAAGCGGAGTGGGAGAGGACTGCGTGCTGGCAGGCCTTTTGTGTTTTATGTCACAGGCTGCTGAAAGAGTTCTCAGACTGCACTTCCTTTCCGTGGGCTTTAAGGTCATTTCCCAGTGCTTGCAGATGCATGGCGGGCTGGGAAACCCTTCTCTCATCACCAGGGAATGAAACGCTCTCCGTGGCTTTTTGGAGCCAACAAATATAGTTTTGTCTTCTCTTCCCTCCCACTGTTTCCCAAGCAGCAAGTTTGCCGACAGGCCTCGTCAGGAAGGAGGGAGTGCTCCTCCAGGATCCAGACTGTCTGGGAAAATGAACAGCTGCTGGCAAACTGTGTTTTGCTGGGGCAATCACACCTGGCTGTACAAAACAGCCCAGGATTGTATGGTAAAGGAGGTTAAGGAAGTGGATGAGACTGAGGGGCAAAGTTCAGAGACAAAAACATGCAATTCTCAGCCCAGAGATGATAACAAACCTGGGATTTATCCACCTGTGCAAAGGTGGTTCTGCAAAACCCTGTTGTCCAGGTGGTGTTGTCCATGTGCACTGACTTTGCTTGTGGTCATTTGTCTACCATAGAAACTGGATGGCTTCTACAGTGAGCCCTGTTGCATTCGACACGCAGCGCGGTGGCCTGAGTCAAGAACAGCACGGCAACCAGTCTCCCCTGGCCGCTCGGGCCATAGCTCACAGACACCAATGTGGTGGACGGCAAATGGCGTTTATTGGTGATTAGCACCGTGTAATATACCTTTGGTTTACAACGTCACATCCGCCTGCTTACATCATAAAACTAATTGCTATTGGCTACCTGGGGAGGGGGTCTTATCTTTCCGTACAGCGCGGTTTCTTCCGATCGCCAGGCCCTACCTGCCCACATTTCCCCCCTCCCTATGCTAATCTAAGAGAGCTAACAAACGTATAAAAGGCATTAACAAGGTAAAGTGTAAGGCACCTTGAACTAATAAACGTATAAAAGGTATTGACGAGGTAAAGTATAAGGCACTTTAAACTAGTGGTGACTAGGGGGCGTAAGGGGACAGGATATAAATTGGGGTAACTAGGGAGAACTAGGGATAATACTGCATAAGGAATTAGGGATAACTGGGGATAACACTACAGAAGTACATTCTTAACACAGTTGTTTGTTTTCTACTAACAGAATGTTGACCTTGCTTAGTCGGTTCTGGACAAATGACACGAGCTTGCTCAGTATGCAGGGCCCGAAGGCCAATGCCAGTATGATCATTGTGATCGGACCCAGCAAAGTAGATATCAGGGTGGTTAGCCATGGCGAATGGTTGAACCAGGATTTGAACCAACTCTGCTGTGCTTCTCGCTCTCTTCTTCTCTTCTTTCTTTTTTCTTTTTCTTTTTCTGCTTTGCTCTTTTCAGCAGCAGCTTGCAGGGAAGGAGAAGATGCTAAAGGCTGAGCAGCATCAGATGATATCTGAGTAGGAGGTACTGTAGCTGCTGGTAAAGGATTAGAGATCATTGGGTTAAAGATATTTAGGTTATTATTCAGTGTTGTGACAGTAGCAGTGTTTTTAATCCGTGAGAGGGATTGGACTCTCTAACGGCCTCTCCTTATTCTGGGTTTTAATTCTGTTTGCTCTCATCTCTTTCCACTCTGAGTCTGAATCAGTGGAAAGCCACTCGCTCTAGCTTGTGTCTGACTCAGAGCTGGAAGTTGACTGACTGGCTATTTCCGGGTTTCAGAACTTTTTGGTCGGGCTCCGGCCTCGCCCACCTCCCTTGCGGGCGGGCCGTTCCCTCCCTCTTGCCTCGCCCTGCCTTCTGCTCGGCAGGGGGTTGAGCTTATAGGGGGAGTGTTTAAATTAGGCGCTCTGGCTACCTCTCTGCCCCTCGCTCGCGCTCCCCTCCCCCTTTTGGTTGCTCTCGCAGTTTCTCTCCTTATCACATTCCTTATCACTTTCCTCTCCCACTCGTTTACTTGCGCATGTTGGATTCGGCACTATCTCTCTGTTCCCGCCGGGCACATCTCCGTCCCGGTCCCGCCCACCTTCTTTGTTCCCGGCACCATGCTGGGGTGCATAGGGAGGTGGCCTGGGCCAGCTCTCTTCGGGCCCCCCTCCCTCCGCGGCGATCTTAGCTTCTCGGGCTAATTCGTTCGAAAAAGCCTCTGCCTGCCTTGGCTCCCCCGCAAAGGAGCCTGGATTCGGGGATTGCGGGGGTGCAGCACCCCCCCCGCGAGTCCCCAGGCTTAGCCGAATCGCCATCGTCTGGGGGGTGCAGAGTCTGGGTAGCCGCCCCAACCCCCAGCTTTGGGACGGCCATCAAACAGTTTTTTGCTGCCTTCCAGGTCTCCTGCTCTTGGATAGCTTTTTGCAGGGCCTGCACAACTCTACCCCACGATTTAAGATGTTTTCCGCTACCTGAGGACATCGTCTCCTCAGCAAAAGCCTTAGTACATTATCCCACACCTCAGGGTGGAGTATATCTGCTGGTTGGTCTATGACCCCGATCTGCATAAGTCTCGCAACAGCGAGCGTAAAATCTTTGGGTTTGCAATCTACCCGCCACTGTCTCTGAATTTCATATACGACCTTCACAAGAGCCTCCATCCTCCTTGTGGGTCCCGGAGCGTCCTCCGTCACCGGAGACAGTCCAGCTGCTCTGGCCGCTGTTCACCTGGTCTCAGGCGATCTCCCGAGGTCCCCAGTTGTCCCGAGGTTTCGGCACCACTTTGTTGCAGTCGACACGCAGCGCGGTGGCCTGAGTCAAGAACAGTACGGCAACCACTCTCCCCTGGCCGCTCAGGCCATAGCTCGCAGACACCAATGTGGTGGACGGCAAATGGCGTTTATTGGTGATTAGCACCGTGTAATATACCTTTGGTTTACAACGTCACGTCCGCCTGCTTACATCATAAAACTAATTGCTATTGGCTACCTGGGGAGGGGGTCTTATCTTTCCGTACAGCGCGGTTTCTTCCGATCGCCAGGCCCTACCTGCCCACAGTTTCCTCTCCCCTTCTCACTAAATATCACGTGTTTGCTGATAAAGCCATTCCTTCCAAACGAGCTGCTTCCCTGGGCTGCTGCTCCAATCTTCTGGGAAGCTGCAGCAGTCCCTGCTGCAGAAAGCAGCTGGAAACCAGGCAAGGCAAGGCGAGGAGCAGCACATCTGCTTAATAAATGATAAAGGTCACATTTAAAAGCACTGTGCAGGTGTAAAGCCAGGAAAATAGGGAAGAGGGGAGGAGGAGTAAGGAGAATACAGCCCTGCAGCCCTTTCATGTGACTCTGTATCATCTGGGATCTTCGAAAAGATTGGCCTAGAGCATCCTACTGACATTGCAGCCATCACAGGGAAGGGAGCGCTGGTACAGCTGAGGGGGCTCCTCAGCAAACTGGGGCTGGGCTCCCTGCAGGGCAAAGCTAGGAGGAAGTCTTCCCTTGTTTTTCTCTCTGCTGGGATAAATGGAGCTGTTGTCTCCAGGCCCCTGTTCTGCACATAGTTTAAAGTAGGTCGTATTTCCGACCTGCATGGGATGCAACCTGCATTTTGTCTGGGGACATAGAGCCTGTGTGTGTCTCATTCTCTTGTGCTCACCACACCTTTCCCATGCCCTCCAGCCTTCCCGGTAACTTTTATTAATAGACTTCCCTTATTCCAGATTTTCAATCGATTAGCTTTGCTTCAGAAACACCCCAGGGCATCATTGACTTCCTCAGTAACCATCCTGGTAACAGATTCAATTCCCAAAAATGTTGTAATTACATGCCTTGTATTGGGAGCTGTGCTACTGATCTGTGCAGCTGCCTGCTGTCTTTTAGGGATACCAAGCTGCTCCGCTCATCCTCCGTTTATCAGAGAGCCCCAATGGATATGCTGATTCAAAATTTAGGCATGGGGTAGCTCCCTCTCCCTCAATCTGGGTGTCCCACTGCGGAGGGTGGATTTCCCCCCTCCGCAGCAAGAAGCGGTTCCGCCCCTATGTTGCTCCCGCCTCCCAGCCTGGCTCCACCTGCCGTGGGAGGACCTCGGGGGAGAAGTCTCTGGGCCCGCCCCTGAACTGAGGGACAAGGCGTGCCCAGGGCCCAGGAACCGCCCAGCTCTCCAGATTATTCCTGACAGTTATTTGTATTATTGGTTTATTTGAACTGTACCCCGCCTTCCTTTGTTACCATTGGTTCTTGTATGCTGTAACCGCCCTTCCCCTCGTCCCTTATTGGTTGTCCTGTCCTATACTTAACCGGGTGCCTCCAGGCACTCGGCGGCCACTAGCCATTAGCCATGCGGCCATACCATCGCCGAGGCAGTGGCCCCCCTTCCCCTGCTCTCCCTTCCCGACCACCCAAGCCCTGCTACCCTCAATAAAGGAGAGCTCGGGAAGGAGTCATCCTCCCACCAGCCTATCGCCGCACCGTCTCCTTCTTTTATTTCGCCTACGACTCCCAGCTTCCTTTACCGCGCCCGGCATAGGGATCGAGCAGCCAGCGCACGGCTCTCGACCCTGCCGACGACAGCGAGCGAGAGGCTCGACAACATCCCACCACCCCTGACACCCTTCCACTCATGGTGGTACCAGCTGTGCTCCTTTCTCCTCTTGCAGGAAGCTGTTGCCAAGCCTCAAAACCAAGAAGCCTCAGGAGCTTGTTTTGGTGATTGGGACAGGAATTAGTGCCGCAGTTGCTCCCCAGGTCCCAGCGCTGAAGTCTTGGAAGGGGCTGATTCAGGCCCTCCTGGATGCTGCTATTGACTTTGATCTCCTGGAAGATGAAGAGAGCAAACGGTTCCAGAAGTGTCTTCATGAAGACAAGAACTTGGTTCATGTTGCCCACGACCTTATCCAGAAGCTGTCTCCGGTCAGTGCGCTTGTACCTGCCCTGAGCGTAGGATTTGGCTTCTGGAAATAACCGGATTTGGTTTTCCAGCAATGGTGCCCCCATCCCAACAATTCTTCTATGTACAAGGAACCAAAAGTGCAGTTGCTGTGCCAGGTTTCTGCTGTGGACACAGGTTTTGGGTATTTTGCCTGGACCAAAATGATTAGAGGGATGGAGCACCTTCCTGTGAGGAAAGGCTGAGAGAATTGGGATTGTTCAGCCTGGAGAAGAAGGCTTCAGGGGTGACCTAATTGTGGCTTTCCAATACCTGAAGGGAGCTGACAAGAAAGCTGGAGAGAGACTGTAGACAAGGGCCGGGGGTGACAGAACAAGGGGAGAGAGCAGGGTTAGATGGGGTACTGGGGAGGAAATCTTCCCTGTGAGGGTACTGAGGCCCTGGCACAAGAGCAACTGTGGCTGCCCCTGGATCCCTGGAAGTGTTCAAGGCCAGGTTGGACAGGGCTTGGAACAGCCTGGGATAGTGGAAGGTGTCCCTGCCCATGGCAGGGGGTGGGATGGGATGGGCCCTTCCCAACCCAAACCATTCTACGATTCTGTGTTCCTATGACTATGCTGAGGGAGAGCACCCACCTTGGTGCAGCCAGAGCTCTTGTGTTTGCCGTGCAGGGACCCAGAGCTTTGCAGGGTCTTGGTGAAACGTGGGTAGTTTCTCATGGAGTCATTTGGCATGAGGTGTTAAGGGGCCGGGCTCTGACCTCAATCTGTCTCCCCTTCTCAGCGCACAAGCAACGTTCGCTCAACCTTTTTCAAGGACTGTTTATACAAGGTGTTTGATGACCTGGAATCCAAAATGGAAGATTCTGGGAAGCAGCTGCTTCAGTCTGTGCTTCACTTGATGGAAAATGGGGCCCTTGTTTTAACCACAAACTTCGGTAACCTGCTGGAGCTGTATGCAGCACACCAGGGGAAGCACCTCGAGTCTCTTGACCTGACTGATGAAAAGAAGGTAAAGGATGATTATTTCTTTTGTCAGGAACTGTGGTGCTGCAGGGTGTGCCCTCATGCTGCCTGAGGGCATTGTACTGATCGTAGTGGTTTAACTGGTGGCAGACAAGCTCCAGGCAGAGCCTCTGCCTGCTCAGGGCAGCAAGCAGAAGAATGAGGAGGAGAGCTCCTTTCTGGAACGCTGTGCTTGCTGGCTGCCATCCAGTGCTCAGGAGGAGGCCTTAAGCCTGGTATTCCTTTGATCTCTGTCCTTGAAACTTCTGGCTTGGCCTTGCTTCCACATAAGGCTCGGGTTGATGTTTCTAACCAATGTGGGAAACTCCATGTGAGATGCAAAGCTGAACTTTCTATTTTTATAACGTGCTGCAAAGTGCTTTCTGTGATGGGCATTTAGGGCTGCAGCCTTTGAGGCGCTTCTCGTGCCCCATGTCCTCTTCCTGCAGTGGCTGGAATGGCTCCTTCTGCTGCACTTCCAGAGCTGTAGCTATTCTCTTCATGCAAACATCTCTCCTCCTGCCCCAGTCAGGCTGTGAAACCCTGACCTCTTTGCACATGCTGCACAAAGGGATCAAAGTGATTGCCTACGGAGACGAATACTCTGACTTGCCCGAGTACTTCGAGCGGCTGACCAGCGAGATTGTCATGCGAGGCCGCACAGGTATGGAGTCAGGGGCTGGGGGACACTTGGCTGTCACCATGGAGAGCAGGCAGGGTCAGTAGCCCCTGTTCTTCATGCTATACAGATTCCTTAAGAGTTTTTTTTTTTTTAAAGCAAACGTGTCTCAAAGCGTAGCTGGATTTGAGGGTTACTTTCAGAAATCACTGTATGCTCTAACAGTTTAAGCAGCTGTGCTGCTTCCCACGCCTGCAAACCTTTTCATGTGCAGTTGCAGCTGTTTGTTCCCTTTCCAGCGAAGGGGCATTTTAGTCTCACTGACCTTCGTGCTGCTCAGACTGAGCCAATGCTTTTACACAAGAGGTATAACTCATAAATCATAAAAACAAGGGAAAGTGGGTTCACTGGCCGGAGCCTAGCTGGCCCCCATTCTGAGGGTTAGCCCGGCCAGGAAAGCCTGTGTGAAACCACCACGTGGGCAGCTGGCTCTCCACCTGACACTGGTCTCTGCTTTGCCCCAGGTATGCCCAACGAGGGGCAACAGCTGAATGGTCTGCCGCCGCCCACACCGAGGTAAAAGGTAAGGAGGCTCTCTAGAGCCGAGAGGCTTCACTCTGTGTAGTTCCCTGGAGTCCCAGGCAGGTTTTCAGCCTTTGCTTCCACACAGGATGCAGCCCGAGCCTCAGCCCTGCCCAGGCCCTGAGCCATGGCAGGGGCTTCTGGGACAGGCCCCAGCCAGGCCAGCAGCCCTCAGGAAGGCCAGAGCCCACCGCTGTCCAGCTGCTATCCAGCACCGAGCCAGGACCCTTCCGGCAGGGAGAAGGCTGGGACACAGCCTCCACAGATGAACACCTGGTCTAACATAGTAATTGTGGTTTTACTGGGGCTGCATGTGCCTGCGGAGTGCGGTGTCCCCAAGGGAGCTGCAGCCTCCTCTAACTTCATACCTAGTGCTTTTATATTCTGTATTTCAATTAAAAAATGAAACTTGAGCTTTTTTTTTTTACTGGAAGCTCTAGTTTTCTAGTCCTGTCTTTTTACTGTACAGGATTTTGTATGTTGAAGTTGTATTAAAGGCCTGCTCACTGAACTTTTGGCTGCTCTATCATTTACAGGCCTCATCACACCTCACACTGGTGGGAGTTCATCTCCCCCAAACCCAGGAGGAAACAGGTCCTGGCTGGAGGCAAGTTATTTATACACAGAGAACAAATTAGGAAGTTTATTTTATATAAATTATGTCTCTTAGCAGACAGCATTCAATTTATTGCACTATAGCACATCTGCGATACAGAGCTACAAGACATCGTCAGAGAGGTTTGTATTATTCAGTGTAGCACTTCTGACCGGGATCAAGAGGCACTCTGAGGGGGAGAAAGGGTGCAGGAAAGCAGCAAGCAGCCACCATTCTCTTCCAGTATTAATGTGGTTTGGTTTTTTTTTCCTTTTTACTAGCAAATAATGCCAAGACCAGCAGGCAGGAGCCAGGCAGGGCACGCTGCCTTCCTCCTCCGGACCCAGCTGCCACAGCTCTCCAGCTCCTGCCCAAATACGTGGAGTCTGGGGACCCTGCTGCAGAGTCCGGGTGAGGAGAGAGATGGGGGACTTTAAGGCAATTTAGCATGTCCCCTCCAGCCCAGCATAGGCTGTCACCTTTTTTTGGTTTATCAGCTTCGGTGGAGCGGCGATGAGCGGCGACATTAACGGCCAGATCTAGCGCTGCCCCTAAGCCCAAGTGACTCCTGCCTCCTCCCTAAGCTGGTCTAAAAATCAAAAGCAGCTCAAAAAAAAGCCTTCAAACCCACCTGGCTCTGACAGCCAGGCTCTTGGCCGCCCTCAGCTCCCCCACCCCAAATACCAGACCCCGCCCGGGAGCGAAACCTGTTGAGCCCGAATATGCCCAAACAGACAGCTCTTTGTGATTCTTTTTTTTTCCCTCCTATTTTTTGGTTTGGAAGCAGCACTGGTGATCACACAGGGATGGGCCCAAGGACTTCCCAGCCCTTGGCACTGCTCCTGACACCTTGTTCGAAGGCAGCATCACATTTAACCCCTGAAGACCCTCACTGCCCTTCATTTCTGACACCATCCCACTTCCCACACCGTGGTCCTGTTCAGTCCTGCATCCCCACGCTCCACTTGCATCCCCCCTCTCTGCACTTTTCTCCGTCATTTCTCCCTTTCCACCTCATTTTTCCCCTCAGTGCTTCAGCGCTCTCCTCCATTCCCAACACAGACAGGTCTGATCCATCCTCACGCCATAAAATCACAGACCACATGCCAGGGGGGTCAGATGAGCCCAATAGCCACAGAGCTGCCAGGCTGGGGTTCAGTGCCCATCCAGGGGTGTTTTATGATCCGTGGTGGCAATGCTGGGCTGGCAGGGTGCACACAGCATCAGCAAAGCCCCCGAGCAGCACTTAGGACTCTTCAACTCTTGCTCAGCACTCTCCTGCCTCAGTTTCCTGCTGTTTCGGGGCTCAGGGAAGCTCTGCACCATTGGCAATGCGGGCAGGGGGTGCAGCAGGGACCCCAAACCCCAAACTGCATCCCAGCTCATTTATCTACATTTTAAAAGAAATTTAAAAGCCACCCGATGTTGCAAGCAGCTCAAACCCTGACGGAGGATCCACCCCGGGGCTCCGACTTGTGCAACACCGCGGGGTGAGTTCCAACCTCCCGCCACTGGCATCAGGCTCTGGTTAAAAAATTAAGGCTCAGCTTACTCAGCCTTAAAAAACACCCAGGGGAAGAATTTTCCTTTGTTCTCCACTCTCCAGAACAACAAAACACCATTGGTTCACCCTGCAAAGACCTGCCATGAAAAGATCAATGGGGAAAGGTCTGGCTGGTCCTCTTCCTGCAGTCTCAGGGCAGGAATCCTCATCTCTCCCTGGAACAAGCCTGTCCCGTGGGACGAGAGGGCTCCAGGCGCACACAGTGGGTCGGGATGGGGCTTGTCCTGCACGAACATGCCCAGATCCTGCTCCCAGCAGCTCTGTCCGCACCAGCATTGGGTGGGGGATCGGCAGGGACCCCTCCTACCCCTCTGGGATCACTAGGATACCGGAGCACATCCATCAACCAGCCAGAGGATGCTCAGGGATGGGGACAAAAAGGCTCAGACCACTTAATAAACCCTCCTGAGCCCGTGGTTCCGCACGAGAGCCGTCCTGAGCTGCACACGGGGCACATCCTCCCCTCCCAGAGCCTCCGGGAGGATTTTCCCTTCCTTATCCCGGCTCCCGGGCATTCCTATGGCCCAGACCCATCGCAGCGAGCCCACCCTGTGCCATGGGGAGATGCCAGAGCCTCTCTTCCCCGGGGTCTCGGGGTGGGATCTCCCTCCACGGGAGTGGCCTCGGGCAGGAGCGATGCCAAAGGCCGTTTTTCCCGGCAAGACGAGGGGGTTTGTTTTGCCGGGAATGGGGAGACGGCAGATGGAAGGGCTCGGGGGGAGCGGGGGCTTTCCTCTCGCCGCTGCCCACACTCACACTCCAGGCACTGATTAATTGCGTTAAATAGAAAAATAATCATAACAATTATTTTTAAAAGCCACAAAACGTAGAAATAAAACCACTTTCTGCCTCTCCGATGTGCCGCGCTCGCCGGGGCAGCGATGCCAAAGGCGGGGGATGCAGGGGCGGGGGTCCGAGCTGGGGTTAACAGGGTGTGTACCCCCACATCCCCTCTTTGCCCCCCATGCCAGCCCTGCCCGGGAGCTGCCAGGCGAGCAATGCTCCTGCCCTGCCCCGCGCCCTCCCAGCGCGGGGACCCCCTCCAGCCCCCCAAAAACACTGGGGCTTCGCTTCCCACCCCTCTTTTTCCGCTCAGCACCTCCCGAGTCGCAAACCCGCTCTGGACACGCGGACCCGGGGGGACATAAGGGGACACGGAGGGACACAAGGGGACACGGGAGGATGCGGGGGGGCACAAGGGGACGCGGGGGGACCCCCGTGTGCAGACTCACCATGGGGCGGCGGGGGGGGTCGTGCGGCGGAGGCTGGGGGTGGTGCGGGATGCGGGGCCGGCCCGGGGGGCGGGCGGGGGGCGGACACGCTTGCGCACAGCGCGGATGGGCGGCGGAGGGAGCGACGAGGAGGAGGAAGGAGGGAGGGGAAGAGCATTCCGGGAGGAGAAGGCAGTCGGTCCCTCATCCGCGGCACGGGAGAGGTGGGGGAGGACGAGGACCCTCGCCCCGCGCCCTGCGGACCCCCAAAAGTCGTGGCGCTGGGGGCAGACCTTCCCAAGGCAACCCCGCACCGCATAAATCTCCCCAAAACCCGCCCAAATCCGCTCATAGCAAATTTTGGGGGTGGGCAAAGCTCATCCCACTTGAGATTTACACTGAGCCCAGGAGTTCGCTCCGCTCCCCCACTGAACCCCCATGAGATGATCTGGAAGCCCCATGAGATTCTGCTCAAACCGTCATGAGATGGCACACCAAGGCTCTGGGGATGGCTTTGCTTCAAATCATCAACTAATATTTTTTTTTTCCTGAAAATAAATTAATCCTCACCACAGCAATGCCCCATGTCAGGCCACCTTGCTCTCCCACAGGATTCCATTTCCATCCCACCCCACAATCCACAAAATTAGCAGTCAACCTTTTGAATATTTTTTTATTCCCCTCAAAACTTTTTTTATTTCTACAGTCTCAAACTCAATCCCTCCTGCCCAGGGTGAGTTTTGCCAATCCCTGAGATAAAATGTCCAACGCCAATATTAATCAACAAAATACCTGTGGAGCTGACACATCTGATTTTGCCAAGGGAACTACATCAATATTTGAAGAGAATCAACCCACCTGCACCTCCCCAGATGCTCCCAGGTTTCCTGCTGACCCATAGCACCAATTTCATCACTGACGCTTCACAGGAAGAGGGAAGTGGCAGGCGTAGGGATTTGCATCATGGTCAGGGAGCAAGTTCTGGGGCAGGGGGCACTTACTGCTGCCCTGCTCCAAGGAACCACAGCCCTGATCCCGTGGCCCCAGCGTGCTGATTTTTGGAGGTGCTGAGCGTGGAACATTCCCCAAAATCACTCCTGTCTGTACAGGAGTCAGGTGAGGCTTCACCACACCACCTGGGGAGAGTAACGGGGCTCACTTGGGGCTCCCAACCCCATCACGCTCACAGGGCAGAGCAGGCCTGTGCCCAGTTCAGTTACCCCAGCACCACACTGCCCCAAGACCAAAGCAACAGCCTGGAACGTCCCTATCCTCATCTCCTGCTCGGATGCACGTCTTCAGGAAACGGGAGCCGAGACAGCTGCATAGTTGCCACGCCATGGCCAGACCCTCTGGCCATAAAACCTTAGGAGTTATTACAAATTTTCCTATAATGGGTGTACTGTTTACAGTCCCAGGGTCGGCATACTGCATGCAATCCAGTGCCACTTGACCTACCAAGCACGAACAACCTATTGTTGCTGTTTTTGTAACCTATTGTTGCTTTTAACTTCAACCCAAAAGTACGAAATTACGCGAACAAGAAAGAGGGCTGCAGTAAGGTCCCCAGCCGCCCCCTTGCCCCCAGGTTAGCCTGATTTGAGCAGCGCCAGGCTGGAAAAAGCGAGCCAGAGCTAGGCTACGACGCTGTGACCGGAGGGGCGATCAGAGGGCTCACGGCACGTGGTGCCGGGAGGCGTGGCCTGCCCGGAGCGCGCCGCGGGGGCGGGGCCGAGCCCTCAGCGGGGAAAATGGCGGCGGGCGGGCCCCCCCACTCCCTCGTACCTCCGCGTGCAGGAACACGATTTTGTCCCGCGCCGACTCCCGCAGGACGCGCCGCACCCGCAGGTCCGACAGCGGGAAGGCGGCAGCGACCCCGCCCTCAGCGGCGGGCCCGCCATTTTTCTCCTCCTCCTCCCGCTTCCTCTTCGGCTGCGGGCCCTCCGCCATGGCTCGCGCGCGCGCGCCCCTGCACTGCGCGTGCGCGGCGCCTCGCGGACCGTCTTAGAGCCACGCCCCCCGGCGGCTCGGAGGTCGCGTGTCCCCGCGGCTCCTTCTCCCACACACCCCCGGAATAGTGACTGAGACAAAAATAAGGAAAACCACCACCATTTAAAACTTCTGCATTCTCTTTTCATAGTCGCAACGATCCCGTTTAAAGTCGCTGCCTGCCTCATCTTGTCCTGCCCACAGCCCAGCAGGCACCTTGTCAGCTTAGTGGGGGTCCCAGAGCCCACCAGGACCAGGAACTCCAGCACGGGAAGGAGTTCTGGTGACCCTGAGAGCCACTCGATGTCAGAGCTTAGTGTTTGTGTGATGGATGTCCCTGTCCCTGCCGAGGAGGTTTTGGCCACCGGGATGGAGGTCACACCACTGGGATGTGGTGCGTTCCGGTCCGCTGTCCCTCCATGTCCATGGAAGTGGGGAACTCGCCATCCTTGGCTCCCACATCTGGCCAGAGCAGCTCAGGTTGGACCCCAAGGTTCACTGGGACATGGCTACACCCAGATCCAAAGATGACAGCTCCATGATGCCCATGGGGATGCATCCGCCTGCTCGCAGCACTACTCCATCCTCTTTGTGGAGCTCCGGCACAGTTCCTGGAGGTCTGCAGAGACAGCAGATGAGCTCCATTAGCAACCAATTAATCTAAAAATCAACGGTTTAAATAAATTTATGGAATCTGGTCTCTTCCCATGGTCCTTATCCCAATAGAGAGACATTTCATCAGCATCCCACAGGATACTCACAGCGCATGACAGTGTCCCTGATCTGCCTGAAGCTTTTCTCCTTCAGCGCCATGTAGATGTAGTAGATGTTTCGCAGCTCCCTGGGATAATCCTTGCGATCCACGTCCTTCAGCACTGGGATAGTGCGTCCGTTAGCCATCGGAGCCTCAGCCAGGGCCTGGTGCATCTGGTATTTGCACCAGGGGTCCTGCAGGAAGCTGGGGGTGATGAGCATGACCCAGCAGTGGCTGTTCTGCACAGCGTCGCACAGCTCTGTCACCACTGCACCTCCCGCCACCGCATCCCGCAGCTGGAGGAAGCATCGGAAGCTCTCAGGTTGGCCCTCCAGGTAGGACACCAGCTCCTCCACCAGCTCCATGTCCCCCTCACTGTGGCAGATGCAGACGTCGTAGCTCTTGTCCCACCAGGGGCTGTCCACGGCACTGATGTCTGGTGCTGACACAGGTGACAGGGAGATGGAGCTGGTGGCCAAGCTCGTGCCAGGAGAAGAGCTGGAGCTCTTCGCAGAGGATGAGGAGGAAGGTGAGGATGAAGCAGAGTGGCTGGACTTGATGCTGCTTTCCACTGAGCTAGGCTTGGGCTTGTGCAGGAGCCGCCTAAACCAACCTGCAGAGTGAGGTCACAGTGAGGTTCCGGGGGCGCAGCGTCCCCTGGGCTTCCCAAGCACAGCTTCATTTGATCAGCAGGATGCCTGCAGATGGAAAGGGGTGGATGCGATCTCACCTTGACCCCCCAAACCATCCTGGTCCCTAAAATCTGAGCTGCCGCAAACACCTGAATGCTGTGGCACCACGAGGAGCAGCTGATGGGCACCCTTGTGTTCCGTCAGGGAGGGGATGCTGTGAGGGAGGGGATAGGGCCAGAGGGTTTATTCCCAGACTCACCAGCCATAGCGGGCAGCACACTGCTCAGCTGCCAATTGCCAGCAGGACACCTCTCCTGAGAGCAGAAAAGAAGAATAAAAAAAAACTGTGAGCAAGCACCACTCCACAGCAGGTCTCAGCCCCAGGAGCTCAGGTCTGTTCCAGGGACCTGCAGCTCTGGGGTGCTCTCTTACAGCCCCAAAATCACCCACAGGAGGGTTTTTCCCAAAATTTGCTGGGAAGGAACATTTACCTGTTACTGGCTCTCTCCACTGGAGATACACACCTGCAGCGAGCAAGGCTGAGAGATAATGGGGAGGAGAGACCCTCATTCCCATCAGTGGGGAAAGGATCCTGTGGAAGGGAGAAGTGGGAATCAGCTGCGATCACCAGGGATGGATGCTGGTAAACCAAAGGCAGTGTGGGTGATGCCCAGAGCTGTGCATCCTTGTTGCTGCCTGCCCTGGTATTCCTGCAAGCTCACACCATCCCATGCCTGGGCATTGTGCTCCCAGCATGGTTTAGGGACTGCAGACACTCCTTGTGGACACCCAAGAGCAGCAATACGGGAAACAGCTACTGTTTTCCACTGCTGGCATCACCCCTTCCGAAATGAAACACCCCAAGTTACGCTGAAGCCTTTCCTCTACTCCAAAAAATGCCACCGGACTGCAGGAAATGCCCGCAAAACCCCGGCACGCCCACGGAAACCACAGTGCCCAAGTGTCACCATTTAGTGACAGCAAAAAGCTCAAGCGTGACTGGAACAATGAGCACGGACAGTGAACGGTACGGGGGAAGTCTGGGGGATGCTTACCTGGAATGCAGGAGTCCAGCAATGGAACAGGGAAGGGGATGCATCAGCCCCTGGGTTTGGGAAAGAAAGATCTTCTGGGATTACCCAGGTGGGAAAAGACAGGTAGAATGCAGCATGTTCACTCTGGAGTCTAATGGGATCTGCAGTGAATGGCAAGGCTGATCCATCCTTACAGCTTCCACATCTGCAAGCAGTTCCCAGTGAAGCTGTCCTGGGGTGGAAATGAGATGGGGTACCCACTTGCTTCCCCAGGGCCAGAGTGGAGGAGCTCCCCGAAAACCCAGGTGCCCCCAGCTGCCAGCAGCTCCAGCCTCTGCCAGGGCATATGAAAGCACAGGCAGGGAAATGGGCCAGGACTGCAGGGACGGGAAGCCAAGCCCTCCCAAGGGCCTCCCTCCCACATCCGCCACATGCCATCACTGCCTGGGTGTCACAGTGCCCAGCCCTCACCAGCACCCAGATCTGTTTCCCTCCCCAGTTTCCTAGCTAAATACAGACAGGTCCATGTCTGCCACTCACACTTACTTTATGAGTTAAATTTACCAGACAAGTCATTTTTTCACCCCAAAAATGTTTCTCCTTTCCCAGGTCACGTTCCCCTGGTGCTGCTGGTGGTGGCTGATGACTGACACTGCCTTCATCTCCTCATCATCCTCGACTGCTCCAATGTCTGGCAGTTGCTCCTCAAGGCCCTGTGAGAGACAGGCTCCAGGTGAGTCCTGGTTCCATCCCCTAGGAATTTGGGGAGATCTCCAGAGCCCACATGGCCACCCAGCCCCTGCCACCGCCCTGCCTGCCTTTCTCTTCACCAAGCACAGGACACCAGCTGGCCCCTTGCTGGCTAAATTCCAAAGGAAAAAGCCAAAGGCCGAGTGGTACTGAGCCGCACACAGACCCACAGGCTACCACAGCCCATTGTGACCCACTTTGCATTAGTCCCTGCCCTAGCACTGCTGCCACCACCCCAAAAATCAACTGCCCGCCCAAGGACAGGACCCGTAGGAGGGCGAGTCCCCTGCCTGTGTGAGTCACCCCACCTGGAAACCCCAGAGGGGGAACCTGAGCAAGGGTGAACCCACAAACTCGGGTCCCCAAGAGGCAGCAGCCCCTGGATCGACCTCCACCCTGCCTCAGCAATAATATAACCATTATTAAAGGAGTAATTAAGCAGGTACAGCTTAATTCACAGCGTGCCTTGCCCCACCAGCAGCTGCACCACGCTGGGATCCCTGCAGCGGGAGTCCTGCTCATCACCAGGAGCCTGTGGTTTACAGGATTGCCTGTGAAATTAAGAAACGGTGAGGACAGGGTGCTGCAAGGCAGGGTCAAACAAAGGTGTTCGGGAAAGAAAATAAGGCTAATTTTGTCCCTAAATACACGCACCATTAATATGTTTCATTTACAGTGCCACTACAAAACGATACACAGCTACCCAGAAAACACAGAATAAGTTTTCTCCTGGAAAGCTCTAAGTACACCCAAATTCCGCCACACAGATGCTTGAAGACATCATAGGGGCCGTCCAGGCACCGCTTGTACCTCCCAGGGCTGGAGACGCAGTCGCACAGACACGAACCCAGGCAGCGGCAGCTAGCGGAAGAGCAGCCCCTGAGGGGTAGGGGAGCACGGGGACACGGCCAGGCCCAGAGAAGCGCAGGCAGCCGAACGCACCCAGCACTGCCACCCAGCCTGGCACTGCACTGCGCTGCCCATGCGCCCGAGCCCTTTAGAGCTCGCGTGGCCTCGCGACACCATCGCTGAGGTCCCACGTCTGGCCCCGCCTCTTCCGCTCCGAGCCCCAGCAGGGCGGGGCCGAGGGGGCGGGGCTGCTGTCACGCGGGGCGGGGCGTAGCCGGGCGCGAGGCGGCTGCGCGCGGCGCGGCGGCGTCTCCTCAACGGGGCCGCGCGCGCGGCGCCAGGTGCGTGCGCGGGGGAGGCGGGCGGGCAGGGCGCGGTTGCCATGGAGACAGCGGGGGGGAAGGCGTTGCCATGGCGACAGCGGCCGCCATAACGTAAGGGGGTCCCCTGGCCGTGAGGGGACGGAGCGTTCTGCGGGGAGCGGAGGAGACCGGCGGGGCCGGGGCTGAGGCGGGGGGGCCGGGAAACCTCTGACAGCGGCGGGCGGCCTGGCTGTGACTCCCCCCGCCGCGCTGTCGCCCTCTATAAAAGCTCGTTTTTATGGATGTGTCCCCCTGGGAAGGAGCCTCGGTGTCCTCTCCGCCTGCTGAATCCCCGTGTTGTTGCTTTTCCCGCAGGTTTAGCGAGGAGGGGGCACAACGGAGAGGACAGGTAAGGGCTCGGGCAACCCTGAAGGTGTGACCCCCATCCCTGGTTCTCTGTCCAGGGTCAATCCTGGAACGCCAGCGTGCTTCCGTGGGAGCCTGTGGGACACAGAGCTCAGCCAGGCTGTGCTGTGTCACTCCCTCTCCTTGCTCGTGGAGCCACTGGGAAGCACGTGGAGAATCACAGCGTTGAATAAAAACCTCTGGTGTGTTTTAACTCACATCAAAGGAGGTTGAATCTTGTGTTTTTGTGCTGTGGACAGAGGCAGGGCTTGTCCTCAGTCCCATTGTCCGTGTAGCCTGTGCGTTTCTAGGATGGCTTTGATCCAGCTCCAATTGCTGCTCCCACGTGGAGGGACAGGCTTGGGAATTGGCCAGGGACAACTCAGCTTGTAGCTGAACCATAGTGGCTTTTAAACTGTCTTGTCCCAACATCTTAAAGCCGCTGGATTGAAAAAGAAGCTAGGAATTACACCCATGCTGGTGGCAGTTCTCAGCACTCAAAGAAGCTAAAAATAATGGATGAGTAGTAGGTTTGTACTTGTTTCTTTGTGGAATTTGTGGGGGCTGTTCTGGAGGAGCCCATCTCCCAGCATGGAGCTGGATGACTTGGCTTTGATTTTAAACATCCAGGTGTAGCTTTGGTTGTGTGTTGGGTGCTGAGCATGGAGATGGTGTCAGCAGCGACTTCTCCATGAGATGGTGGAGAATATGTTCCATTAATTTCCCATTTTGGTTCTGCAGGTTGGGCTCTGGTGTTGACTGTGTGGTCTGGTCATGTTTTGCAGAGCTACTGCAAGGTTTCTGTAAATACACATGCTGTGTGAACCTCGGCCTTCGTTTGACACACTTGGTGTTCAGGTGTTTGCTTTTACCTGGGATACACCTTCATATTTCCAACATTTCTGCAGCTGGTGTGTCTCTGTCACACGGGGACTTGCTGTGGTTGGGTTTATCCAGTGTTGGTGACTTAGGCACCGTTTAAAGCTGAAGTGTGAAAAGCTTTAGGATAAATTAAGGGATTTCTGTGGTGTGGAGGGAGGAGAATGCAGCAAACCCACACAGGGACTCTCTTAGTATCGTTTATAAAGGTAATGGGGACAAGGCTGGAACAAGGGAACAGGGCAGCCGAGCCAGGAATCCATGGAGTGTTGTGTTTACAGTCTTCAACTCCCTGTAGTCTAAATAGCTGGAAGCTTCCCAATGTCTGGAGAAGGCTGGAGAGACACTTCTTACCTTGTAAGTGCCTATGGCTCCCTCTCCCCCATGGCACCTGTGTTCCCAGGGGGAGCCTGCAGTACCTGGTGTGTTTCTTCCCCATGGCAATGTCATGCTCTGAGGTAATTCCATTTCATTTTGGCTACCTCAGCTGTGCCAGCGCAATCCATCCCCCTGGGGAACAGAGCTTCTCCCCAGGACTAAAAACTGGAGGTTTCTATTTCTTGGCTGAATCCCCATGAATTCTTTTTAAGACCAATAAAAACTTTTTTTTTTAAACTAGGCTGTATTTATAATGGGGTTTTTGTTCCTTTATGCCTCTCTGCACTACATAATAGGCATGAAGGTTGAAGGTCATTGTATCAGACAACCTCACTAGGTGATTATAATTCTAAAAGGTGTTTTTTCCTAAGTTTAAAATTACTTTTGAAATGTCCTTAGTGCTTTAGAGGCACTTAAAATTGATTTGATGGCTCCATTCCTGCTGTTAATAGCATGGGAATGCACAGGGTGAGTGAGATGGGAGCGATGCTGAGGCAGGTGGAAGCAAACAGGGGAAGGCCTAGGTGGGAGTTTACAAACAGCCTCAGTATTTGAGGCTCAGCTCCCGAATATAATATAAACTTAAATTATAGCCAGTTTAGAAAGTGAGGATTTACCTTTGGCTGTAGCTGTGCTGCTGTGGAGGGGCCAAGGGCAGGCCCGGCACCAGCAGGAGCTCAGACTTCCCTCTGAAACATTCCAGTTATCCATTGTTAGTCCCTGGCTGGTCTGAAGTGTCTTTGCACCATTAAATAAAATCTGACTGACTTTGTGGAAGCAGCCTGTCCTTCCAGAAAAATCAGCTTATCCAAAAGGAGAGATATTTTTCCTTTCTCCTGGAAAGGAAAAATAAGGGCTTTTCTCCCCTTTATCCTGACTGTGCTTGGCTGCATTCACTCAGCAGGGCTTTGATGGTACCGCCCGTCTGATCCTGTGTCCAGCACATCCTCCTATCTTCCTGAGAGTCATCACTTTGATGTTTTTTTTTGAGGTTTAACCCCCCCAAAATAGTTCACCATGAGGCCTGAGCGGTTGCAGGCCTTCAGGAGTGATGAAGCTGCAGAGGTTCATTGTCAGAACAGTGCTGAAGTGCTCCTGTGCTCAGTGTGGGGTGGAAAAACACAGGGTACAATGTTCATGAGGGTGTGTGATGGAGGAGCCCTGCCTGGCATGCACAGAGGGAGAAAACCGGAAGTGCTAAAGGCTATTGACACTTGTATCCAAAATCTGGTCCCTACAGTAAGGCCCAGTAAGATAAAAAAGTGATTATTTGAAGTGATGAGCAGCATGTATTAAGTGATCTTTCAGGAGGCAGGTGGTGAAAACCAGCTCTCTGAGGTGTTTTACTGTTGTTACAATGATTTATTACTGAGCAGCCTGGTGTGGTGGAAAGTGCCCCTGCCCATGGCAGGGGGGTGGACCGACACGAACTTTAAGGTCCTGTCCAGCCCAAACCATTCCATGATTCCATTGTATAAGGTTTTCTGAAGGGGTCAGAAGGAAAAGGCTGCATACACGGTGTATCTGAGCATCTGCCAGTGTTGCTTTGCCCTGTTCTCATCATCCAGTATTGAAAGTTGCTGGTTTCCTAGAATATTGGCTGTTTTCTCATGTGATCCATACACACACTTGCAGCACAGCTGAGGTGTCCTACCTAGAAAGACCTGCCCCGTGTCACTTGCTTTGCTGCCAGGGAGCAATTGCAGCATCTCATCTTTAGGACAAGCCCACAGATCTCCCTGAGATGGCAAAACCTGCAAAAACTCTGATTTTGGGTCAGCAGCTCTTCCCCAGCATTTCCTCTGGCCAAAAGCCCCGTGTCTAACAGAGTTTTTGCTGGACTCTTCATCACAACTGGCAAGAGAAAAGCAGAGGAGGGTGAACAGTTCTGTTCGTTTTCATTCCCTTTTCATAGACTTATTTGGGAGAAGCGGAGTGGGAGAGGACTGCGTGCTGGCAGGCCTTTTGTGTTTTATGTCACAGGCTGCTGAAAGAGTTCTCAGACTGCACTTCCTTTCCGTGGGCTTTAAGGTCATTTCCCAGTGCTTGCAGATGCATGGCGGGCTGGGAAACCCTTCTCTCATCACCAGGGAATGAAACGCTCTCCGTGGCTTTTTGGAGCCAACAAATATAGTTTTGTCTTCTCTTCCCTCCCACTGTTTCCCAAGCAGCAAGTTTGCCGACAGGCCTCGTCAGGAAGGAGGGAGTGCTCCTCCAGGATCCAGACTGTCTGGGAAAATGAACAGCTGCTGGCAAACTGTGTTTTGCTGGGGCAATCACAGCTGTACAAAACAGCCCAGGATTGTATGGTAAAGGAGGTTAAGGAAATGGATGAGACTGAGGGGCAAAGTTCAGAGACAAAAACATGCAATTCTCAGCCCAGAGATGATAACAAACCTGGGATTTATCCACCTGTGCAAAGGTGGTTCTGCAAAACCCTGTTGTCCAGGTGGTGTTGTCCATGTGCACTGACTTTGCTTGTGGTCATTTGTCTACCATAGAAACTGGATGGCTTCTACAGTGAGCCCTGTTGCATTCGACACGCAGCGCGGTGGCCTGAGTCAAGAACAGCACGGCAACCAGTCTCCCCTGGCCGCTCGGGCCATAGCTCACAGACACCAATGTGGTGGACGGCAAATGGCGTTTATTGGTGATTAGCACCGTGTAATATACCTTTGGTTTACAACGTCACGTCCGCCTGCTTACATCATAAAACTAATTGCTATTGGCTACCTGGGGAGGGGGTCTTATCTTTCCGTACAGCGCGGTTTCTTCCGATCGCCAGGCCCTACCTGCCCACATTTCCCCCCTCCCTATGCTAATCTAAGAGAGCTAACAAACGTATAAAAGGCATTAACAAGGTAAAGTGTAAGGCACCTTGAACTAATAAACGTATAAAAGGTATTGACGAGGTAAAGTATAAGGCACTTTAAACTAGTGGTGACTAGGGGGCGTAAGGGGACAGGATATAAATTGGGGTAACTAGGGAGAACTAGGGATAATACTGCATAAGGAATTAGGGATAACTGGGGATAACACTACAGAAGTACATTCTTAACACAGTTGTTTGTTTTCTACTAACAGAATGTTGACCTTGCTTAGTCGGTTCTGGACAAATGACACGAGCTTGCTCAGTATGCAGGGCCCGAAGGCCAATGCCAGTATGATCATTGCGATCAGACCCAGCAAAGTAGATATCAGGGTGGTTAGCCATGGCGAATGGTTGAACCAGGATTTGAACCAACTCTGCTGTGCTTCTCGCTCTCTTCTTCTCTTCTTTCTTTTTTCTTTTTCTTTTTCTGCTTTGCTCTTTTCAGCAGCAGCTTGCAGGGAAGGAGAAGATGCTAAAGGCTGAGCAGCATCAGATGATATCTGAGTAGGAGGTACTGTAGCTGCTGGTAAAGGATTAGAGATCATTGGGTTAAAGATATTTAGGTTATTATTCAGTGTTGTGACAGTAGCAGTGTTTTTAATCCGTGAGAGGGATTGGACTCTCTAACGGCCTCTCCTTATTCTGGGTTTTAATTCTGTTTGCTCTCATCTCTTTCCACTCTGAGTCTGAATCAGTGGAAAGCCACTCGCTCTAGCTTGTGTCTGACTCAGAGCTGGAAGTTGACTGACTGGCTATTTCCGGGTTTCAGAACTTTTTGGTCGGGCTCCGGCCTCGCCCACCTCCCTTGCGGGCGGGCCGTTCCCTCCCTCTTGCCTCGCCCCGCCTTCTGCTCGGCAGGGGGTTGAGCTTATAGGGGGAGTGTTTAAATTAGGCGCTCTGGCTACCTCTCTGCCCCTCGCTCGCGCTCCCCTCCCCCTTTTGGTTGCTCTCGCAGTTTCTCTCCTTATCACATTCCTTATCACTTTCCTCTCCCACTCGTTTACTTGCGCATGTTGGATTCGGCACTATCTCTCTGTTCCCGCCGGGCACATCTCCGTCCCGGTCCCGCCCACCTTCTTTGTTCCCGGCACCATGCTGGGGTGCATAGGGAGGTGGCCTGGGCCAGCTCTCTTCGGGCCCCCCTCCCTCCGCGGCGATCTTAGCTTCTCGGGCTAATTCGTTCGAAAAAGCCTCTGCCTGCCTTGGCTCCCCCGCAAAGGAGCCTGGATTCGGGGATTGCGGGGGTGCAGCACCCCCCCCCGCGAGTCCCCAGGCTTAGCCGAATCGCCATCGTCTGGGGGGTGCAGAGTCTGGGTAGCCGCCCCAACCCCCAGCTTTGGGACGGCCATCAAACAGTTTTTTGCTGCCTTCCAGGTCTCCTGCTCTTGGATAGCTTTTTGCAGGGCCTGCACAACTCTACCCCACGATTTAAGATGTTTTCCGCTACCTGAGGACATCGTCTCCTCAGCAAAAGCCTTAGTACATTATCCCACACCTCAGGGTGGAGTATATCTGCTGGTTGGTCTATGACCCCGATCTGCATAAGTCTCGCAACAGCGAGCGTAAAATCTTTGGGTTTGCAATCTACCCGCCACTGTCTCTGAATTTCATATACGACCTTCACAAGAGCCTCCATCCTCCTTGTGGGTCCCGGAGCGTCCTCCGTCACCGGAGACAGTCCAGCTGCTCTGGCCGCTGTTCACCTGGTCTCAGGCGATCTCCCGAGGTCCCCAGTTGTCCCGAGGTTTCGGCACCACTTTGTTGCAGTCGACACGCAGCGCGGTGGCCTGAGTCAAGAACAGTACGGCAACCACTCTCCCCTGGCCGCTCAGGCCATAGCTCGCAGACACCAATGTGGTGGACGGCAAATGGCGTTTATTGGTGATTAGCACCGTGTAATATACCTTTGGTTTACAACGTCATGTCCGCCTGCTTACATCATAAAACTAATTGCTATTGGCTATCTGGGGAGGGGGTCTTATCTTTCCGTACAGCGCGGTTTCTTCCGATCGCCAGGCCCTACCTGCCCACAGTTTCCTCTCCCCTTCTCACTAAATATCACGTGTTTGCTGATAAAGCCATTCCTTCCAAACGAGCTGCTTCCCTGGGCTGCTGCTCCAATCTTCTGGGAAGCTGCAGCAGTCCCTGCTGCAGAAAGCAGCTGGAAACCAGGCAAGGCAAGGCGAGGAGCAGCACATCTGCTTAATAAATGATAAAGGTCACATTTAAAAGCACTGTGCAGGTGTAAAGCCAGGAAAATAGGGAAGAGGGGAGGAGGAGTAAGGAGAATACAGCCCTGCAGCCCTTTCATGTGACTCTGTATCATCTGGGATCTTCGAAAAGATTGGCCTAGAGCATCCTACTGACATTGCAGCCATCACAGGGAAGGGAGCGCTGGTACAGCTGAGGGGGCTCCTCAGCAAACTGGGGCTGGGCTCCCTGCAGGGCAAAGCTAGGAGGAAGTCTTCCCTTGTTTTTCTCTCTGCTGGGATAAATGGAGCTGTTGTCTCCAGGCCCCTGTTCTGCACATAGTTTAAAGTAGGTCGTATTTCCGACCTGCATGGGATGCAACCTGCATTTTGTCTGGGGACATAGAGCCTGTGTGTGTCTCATTCTCTTGTGCTCACCACACCTTTCCCATGCCCTCCAGCCTTCCCGGTAACTTTTATTAATAGACTTCCCTTATTCCAGATTTTCAATCGATTAGCTTTGCTTCAGAAACACCCCAGGGCATCATTGACTTCCTCAGTAACCATCCTGGTAACAGATTCAATTCCCAAAAATGTTGTAATTACATGCCTTGTATTGGGAGCTGTGCTACTGATCTGTGCAGCTGCCTGCTGTCTTTTAGGGATACCAAGCTGCTCCGCTCATCCTCCGTTTATCAGAGAGCCCCAATGGATATGCTGATTCAAAATTTAGGCATGGGGTAGCTCCCTCTCCCTCAATCTGGGTGTCCCACTGCGGAGGGTGGATTTCCCCCCTCCGCAGCAAGAAGCGGTTCCGCCCCTATGTTGCTCCCGCCTCCCAGCCTGGCTCCACCTGCCGTGGGAGGACCTCGGGGGAGAAGTCTCTGGGCCCGCCCCTGAACTGAGGGACAAGGCGTGCCCAGGGCCCAGGAACCGCCCAGCTCTCCAGATTATTCCTGACAGTTATTTGTATTATTGGTTTATTTGAACTGTACCCCGCCTTCCTTTGTTACCATTGGTTCTTGTATGCTGTAACCGCCCTTCCCCTCGTCCCTTATTGGTTGTCCTGTCCTATACTTAACCGGGTGCCTCCAGGCACTCGGCGGCCACTAGCCATTAGCCATGCGGCCATACCATCGCCGAGGCAGTGGCCCCCCTTCCCCTGCTCTCCCTTCCCGACCACCCAAGCCCTGCTACCCTCAATAAAGGAGAGCTCGGGAAGGAGTCATCCTCCCACCAGCCTATCGCCGCACCGTCTCCTTCTTTTATTTCGCCTACGACTCCCAGCTTCCTTTACCGCGCCCGGCATAGGGATCGAGCAGCCAGCGCACGGCTCTCGACCCTGCCGACGACAGCGAGCGAGAGGCTCGACAACATCCCACCACCCCTGACACCCTTCCACTCATGGTGGTACCAGCTGTGCTCCTTTCTCCTCTTGCAGGAAGCTGTTGCCAAGCCTCAAAACCAAGAAGCCTCAGGAGCTTGTTTTGGTGATTGGGACAGGAATTAGTGCCGCAGTTGCTCCCCAGGTCCCAGTGCTGAAGTCTTGGAAGGGGCTGATTCAGGCCCTCCTGGATGCTGCTATTGACTTTGATCTCCTGGAAGATGAAGAGAGCAAACGGTTCCAGAAGTGTCTTCATGAAGACAAGAACTTGGTTCATGTTGCCCACGACCTTATCCAGAAGCTGTCTCCGGTCAGTGCGCTTGTACCTGCCCTGAGCGTAGGATTTGGCTTCTGGAAATAACCGGATTTGGTTTTCCAGCAATGGTGCCCCCATCCCAACAATTCTTCTATGTACAAGGAACCAAAAGTGCAGTTGCTGTGCCAGGTTTCTGCTGTGGACACAGGTTTTGGGTATTTTGCCTGGACCAAGATGATTAGAGGGATGGAGCACCTTCCTGTGAGGAAAGGCTGAGAGAATTGGGATTGTTCAGCCTGGAGAAGAAGGCTTCAGGGGTGACCTAATTGTGGCTTTCCAATACCTGAAGGGAGCTGACAAGAAAGCTGGAGAGAGACTGTAGACAAGGGCCGGGGGTGACAGAACAAGGGGAGAGAGCAGGGTTAGATGGGGTACTGGGGAGGAAATCTTCCCTGTGAGGGTACTGAGGCCCTGGCACAAGAGCAACTGTGGCTGCCCCTGGATCCCTGGAAGTGTTCAAGGCCAGGTTGGACAGGGCTTGGAACAGCCTGGGATAGTGGAAGGTGTCCCTGACCATGGCAGGGGGTGGGATGGGATGGGCCCTTCCCAACCCAAACCATTCTACGATTCTGTGTTCCTATGACTATGCTGAGGGAGAGCACCCACCTTGGTGCAGCCAGAGCTCTTGTGTTTGCCGTGCAGGGACCCAGAGCTTTGCAGGGTCTTGGTGAAACGTGGGTAGTTTCTCATGGAGTCATTTGGCATGAGGTGTTAAGGGGCCGGGCTCTGACCTCAATCTGTCTCCCCTTCTCAGCGCACAAGCAACGTTCGCTCAACCTTTTTCAAGGACTGTTTATACAAGGTGTTTGATGACCTGGAATCCAAAATGGAAGATTCTGGGAAGCAGCTGCTTCAGTCTGTGCTTCACTTGATGGAAAATGGGGCCCTTGTTTTAACCACAAACTTCGGTAACCTGCTGGAGCTGTATGCAGCACACCAGGGGAAGCACCTCGAGTCTCTTGACCTGACTGATGAAAAGAAGGTAAAGGATGATTATTTCTTTTGTCAGGAACTGTGGTGCTGCAGGGTGTGCCCTCATGCTGCCTGAGGGCATTGTACTGATCGTAGTGGTTTAACTGGTGGCAGACAAGCTCCAGGCAGAGCCTCTGCCTGCTCAGGGCAGCAAGCAGAAGAATGAGGAGGAGAGCTCCTTTCTGGAACGCTGTGCTTGCTGGCTGCCATCCAGTGCTCAGGAGGAGGCCTTAAGCCTGGTATTCCTTTGATCTCTGTCCTTGAAACTTCTGGCTTGGCCTTGCTTCCACATAAGGCTCGGGTTGATGTTTCTAACCAATGTGGGAAACTCCATGTGAGATGCAAAGCTGAACTTTCTATTTTTATAACGTGCTGCAAAGTGCTTTCTGTGATGGGCATTTAGGGCTGCAGCCTTTGAGGCTCTCTTCTCGTGCCCCATGTCCTCTTCCTGCAGTGGCTGGAATGGCTCCTTCTGCTGCACTTCCAGAGCTGTAGCTATTCCCTTCATGCAAACATCTCTCCTCCTGCCCCAGTCAGGCTGTGAAACCCTGACCTCTTTGCACCTGCTGCACAAAGGGATCAAAGTGATTGCCTACGGAGACGAATACTCTGACTTGCCCGAGTACTTCGAGCGGCTGACCAGCGAGATTGTCATGCGAGGCCGCACAGGTATGGAGTCAGGGGCTGGGGGACACTTGGCTGTCACCATGGAGAGCAGGCAGGGTCAGTAGCCCCTGTTCTTCATGCTATACAGATTCCTTAAGAGTTTTTTTTTTTTTTAAAGCAAACGTGTCTCAAAGCGTAGCTGGATTTGAGGGTTACTTTCAGAAATCACTGTATGCTCTAACAGTTTAAGCAGCTGTGCTGCTTCCCACGCCTGCAAACCTTTTCATGTGCAGTTGCAGCTGTTTGTTCCCTTTCCAGCGAAGGGGCATTTTAGTCTCACTGACCTTCGTGCTGCTCAGACTGAGCCAATGCTTTTACACAAGAGGTATAACTCATAAATCATAAAAACAAGGGAAAGTGGGTTCACTGGCCGGAGCCTAGCTGGCCCCCATTCTGAGGGTTAGCCCGGCCAGGAAAGCCTGTGTGAAACCACCACGTGGGCAGCTGGCTCTCCACCTGACACTGGTCTCTGCTTTGCCCCAGGTATGCCCAACGAGGGGCAACAGCTGAATGCTCTGCCGCCGCCCACACCGAGGTAAAAGGTAAGGAGGCTCTCTAGAGCCGAGAGGCTTCACTCTGTGTAGTTCCCTGGAGTCCCAGGCAGGTTTTCAGCCTTTGCTTCCACACAGGATGCAGCCCGAGCCTCAGCCCTGCCCAGGCCCTGAGCCATGGCAGGGGCTTCTGGGACAGGCCCCAGCCAGGCCAGCAGCCCTCAGGAAGGCCAGAGCCCACCGCTGTCCAGCTGCTATCCAGCACCGAGCCAGGACCCTTCCAGCAGGGAGAAGGCTGGGACACAGCCTCCACAGATGAACACCTGGTCTAACATAGTAATTGTGGTTTTACTGGGGCTGCATGTGCCTGCGGAGTGCGGTGTCCCCAAGGGAGCTGCAGCCTCCTCTAACTTCATACCTAGTGCTTTTATATTCTGTATTTCAATTAAAAAATGAAACTTGAGCTTTTTTTTTTTACTGGAAGCTCTAGTTTTCTAGTCCTGTCTTTTTACTGTACAGGATTTTGTATGTTGAAGTTGTATTAAAGGCCTGCTCACTGAACTTTTGGCTGCTCTATCATTTACAGGCCTCATCACACCTCACACTGGTGGGAGTTCATCTCCCCCAAACCCAGGAGGAAACAGGTCCTGGCTGGAGGCAAGTTATTTATACACAGAGAACAAATTAGGAAGTTTATTTTATATAAATTATGTCTCTTAGCAGACAGCATTCAATTTATTGCACTATAGCACATCTGCGATACAGAGCTACAAGACATCGTCAGAGAGGTTTGTATTATTCAGTGTAGCACTTCTGACCGGGATCAAGAGGCACTCTGAGGGGGAGAAAGGGTGCAGGAAAGCAGCAAGCAGCCACCATTCTCTTCCAGTATTAATGTGGTTTGGTTTTTTTTTCCTTTTTACTAGCAAATAATGCCAAGACCAGCAGGCAGGAGCCAGGCAGGGCACGCTGCCTTCCTCCTCCGGACCCAGCTGCCACAGCTCTCCAGCTCCTGCCCAAATACGTGGAGTCTGGGGACCCTGCTGCAGAGTCCGGGTGAGGAGAGAGATGGGGGACTTTAAGGCAATTTAGCATGTCCCCTCCAGCCCAGCATAGGCTGTCACCTTTTTTTGGTTTATCAGCTTCGGTGGAGCGGCGATGAGCGGCGACATTAACGGCCAGATCTAGCGCTGCCCCTAAGCCCAAGTGACTCCTGCCTCCTCCCTAAGCTGGTCTAAAAATCAAAAGCAGCTCAAAAAAAAGCCTTCAAACCCACCTGGCTCTGACAGCCAGGCTCTTGGCCGCCCTCAGCTCCCCCACCCCAAATACCAGACCCCGCCCGGGAGCGAAACCTGTTGAGCCCGAATATGCCCAAACAGACAGCTCTTTGTGATTCTTTTTTTTTCCCTCCTATTTTTTGGTTTGGAAGCAGCACTGGTGATCACACAGGGATGGGCCCAAGGACTTCCCAGCCCTTGGCACTGCTCCTGACACCTTGTTCGAAGGCAGCATCACATTTAACCCCTGAAGACCCTCACTGCCCTTCATTTCTGACACCATCCCACTTCCCACACCGTGGTCCTGTTCAGTCCTGCATCCCCACGCTCCACTTGCATCCCCCCTCTCTGCACTTTTCTCCGTCATTTCTCCCTTTCCACCTCATTTTTCCCCTCAGTGCTTCAGCGCTCTCCTCCATTCCCAACACAGACAGGTCTGATCCATCCTCACGCCATAAAATCACAGACCACATGCCAGGGGGGTCAGATGAGCCCAATAGCCACAGAGCTGCCAGGCTGGGGTTCAGTGCCCATCCAGGGGTGTTTTATGATCCGTGGTGGGAATGCTGGGCTGGCAGGGTGCACACAGCATCAGCAAAGCCCCCGAGCAGCACTTAGGACTCTTCAACTCTTGCTCAGCACTCTCCTGCCTCAGTTTCCTGCTGTTTCGGGGCTCAGGGAAGCTCTGCACCATTGGCAATGCGGGCAGGGGGTGCAGCAGGGACCCCAAACCCCAAACTGCATCCCAGCTCATTTATCTACATTTTAAAAGAAATTTAAAAGCCACCCGATGTTGCAAGCAGCTCAAACCCTGACGGAGGATCCACCCCGGGGCTCCGACTTGTGCAACACCGCGGGGTGAGTTCCAACCTCCCGCCACTGGCATCAGGCTCTGGTTAAAAAATTAAGGCTCAGCTTACTCAGCCTGGCCGGATATCGGGATGGCGAATCCGGCCGGGAAAACTTCGGCGGGCTGGGGGAGACATTTTGCAAGGGGAAGAGCCGGAGCAGGAATGGCATCTGGAAGCGATTGAAGGCAAGGAGCCTCTCCCTGGCGCAGCAGGGAATTCCAACGGCGTGAGCTCAGGTTAAAGCCTCCTTCACAAACCCGGGATTAAAGAGAAGAACCAAACTTCAGCACAGATATGTATTTTTAAACCTGCAAAAAACAAGGGAGACGGAGCCAGCTTCCTGCTTGGTCCTATCCGGACGTGGCTTTGTCATTTAGGATCGTTCTGACTTGCAATGAAAAGAAACCAAAACTCCAAAAAGGAGCAGAAATTTCTCCATGGGTTTGTGGTTCTAAATTCAGGTGTGGTGTCAGGAGTCCTCTTTCATCACTGTACCATCCATCCCTCGGGATTGCTGCATCCCAGCTCCGAGCATCCCTTGCCAGCACAGGCTGCATCCCACGGTGGTCCTTGAGTGGCAGCAAGCCCAGGAGCATCCCAGAATCCTGGGGATGGCATGGAAGAGCCAGTGGAGGATGCCAGCCTAGCTTAGACCGAGCCATCCTCTGCAAGGAGCTGACGCAGTGCAGAGTCCCCAGCCCCTTCCAGTCTTCCCTGAGTCGAGATGAAATATTGAAGCTAAAATCCTAATGCATCAGAGGCACAGGGAGCAGCAGCTGGTCAAACCCACCTTCACTGGACATCCCAGCGGAGCAGTTTACGGCAGGGCAGGATCCCCATGGGCTGGGCAGGATCCCCATGGGCTGGGCAGGATCCCCACGGGATGGGCAGGATCCCCATGGGCTGGGCAGACTCAGCCGCGCCCCATGTCCTCTTCCTGCAGTGGCTGGAATGGCTCCTTCTGCTGCACTTCCAGAGCTGTAGCTATTCCCTTCATGCAAACATCTCTCCTCCTGCCCCAGTCAGGCTGTGAAACCCTGACCTCTTTGCACCTGCTGCACAAAGGGATCAAAGTGATTGCCTACGGAGACGAATACTCCGACTTGCCCGAGTACTTCGAGCGGCTGACCAGCGAGATTGTCATGCGAGGCCGCACAGGTATGGAGTCAGGGGCTGGGGGACACTTGGCTGTCACCATGGAGAGCAGGCAGGGTCAGTAGCCCCTGTTCTTCATGCTATACAGATTCCTTAAGAGTTTTTTTTTTTTAAAAGCAAACGTGTCTCAAAGCGTAGCTGGATTTGAGGGTTACTTTCAGAAATCACTGTATGCTCTAACAGTTTAAACAGCTGTGCTGCTTCCCACGCCTGCAAACCTTTTCATGTGCAGTTGCAGCTGTTTGTTCCCTTTCCAGCGAAGGGGCATTTTAGTCTCACTGACCTTCGTGCTGCTCAGACTGAGCCAATGCTTTTACACAAGAGGTATAACTCATAAATCATAAAAACAAGGGAAAGTGGGTTCACTGGCCGGAGCCTAGCTGGCCCCCATTCTGAGGGTTAGCCCGGCCAGGAAAGCCTGTGTGAAACCACCACGTGGGCAGCTGGCTCTCCACCTGACACTGGTCTCTGCTTTGCCCCAGGTATGCCCAACGAGGGGCAACAGCTGAATGCTCTGCCGCCGCCCACACCGAGGTAAAAGGTAAGGAGGCTCTCTAGAGCCGAGAGGCTTCACTCTGTGTAGTTCCCTGGAGTCCCAGGCAGGTTTTCAGCCTTTGCTTCCACACAGGATGCAGCCCGAGCCTCAGCCCTGCCCAGGCCCTGAGCCATGGCAGGGGCTTCTGGGACAGGCCCCAGCCAGGCCAGCAGCCCTCAGGAAGGCCAGAGCCCACCGCTGTCCAGCTGCTATCCAGCACCGAGCCAGGACCCTTCCAGCAGGGAGAAGGCTGGGACACAGCCTCCACAGATGAACACCTGGTCTAACATAGTAATTGTGCTTTTACTGGGGCTGCATGTGCCTGCGGAGTGCGGTGTCCCCAAGGGAGCTGCAGCCTCCTCTAACTTCATACCTAGTGCTTTTATATTCTGTATTTCAATTAAAAAATGAAACTTGAGCTTTTTTTTTTTTACTGGAAGCTCTAGTTTTCTAGTCCTGTCTTTTTACTGTACAGGATTTTGTATGTTGAAGTTGTATTAAAGGCCTGCTCACTGAACTTTTGGCTGCTCTATCATTTACAGGCCTCATCACACCTCACACTGGTGGGAGTTCATTTCCCCCAAACCCAGGAGGAAACAGGTCCTGGCTGGAGGCAAGTTATTTATACACAGAGAACAAATTAGGAAGTTTATTTTATATAAATTATGTCTCTTAGCAGACAGCATTCAATTTATTGCACTATAGCACATCTGCGATACAGAGCTACAAGACATCGTCAGAGAGGTTTGTATTATTCAGTGTAGCACTTCTGACCGGGATCAAGAGGCACTCTGAGGGGGAGAAAGGGTGCAGGAAAGCAGCAAGCAGCCACCATTCTCTTCCAGTATTAATGTGGTTTGGTTTTTTTTTCCTTTTTACTAGCAAATAATGCCAAGACCAGCAGGCAGGAGCCAGGCAGGGCACGCTGCCTTCCTCCTCCGGACCCAGCTGCCACAGCTCTCCAGCTCCTGCCCAAATACGTGGAGTCTGGGGACCCTGCTGCAGAGTCCGGGTGAGGAGAGAGATGGGGGACTTTAAGGCAATTTAGCATGTCCCCTCCAGCCCAGCATAGGCTGTCACCTTTTTTTGGTTTATCAGCTTCGGTGGAGCGGCGATGAGCGGCGACATTAACGGCCAGATCTAGCGCTGCCCCTAAGCCCAAGTGACTCCTGCCTCCTCCCTAAGCTGGTCTAAAAATCAAAAGCAGCTCAAAAAAAAGTCTTCAAACCCACCTGGCTCTGACAGCCAGGCTCTTGGCCGCCCTCAGCTCCCCCACCCCAAATACCAGACCCCGCCCGGGAGCGAAACCTGTTGAGCCCGAATATGCCCAAACAGACAGCTCTTTGTGATTCTTTTTTTTTCCCTCCTATTTTTTGGTTTGGAAGCAGCACTGGTGATCACACAGGGATGGGCCCAAGGACTTCCCAGCCCTTGGCACTGCTCCTGACACCTTGTTCGAAGGCAGCATCACATTTAACCCCTGAAGACCCTCACTGCCCTTCATTTCTGACACCATCCCACTTCCCACACCGTGGTCCTGTTCAGTCCTGCATCCCCACGCTCCACTTGCATCCCCCCTCTCTGCACTTTTCTCCGTCATTTCTCCCTTTCCACCTCATTTTTCCCCTCAGTGCTTCAGCGCTCTCCTCCATTCCCAACACAGACAGGTCTGATCCATCCTCACGCCATAAAATCACAGACCACATGCCAGGGGGGTCAGATGAGCCCAATAGCCACAGAGCTGCCAGGCTGGGGTTCAGTGCCCATCCAGGGGTGTTTTATGATCCGTGGTGGGAATGCTGGGCTGGCAGGGTGCACACAGCATCAGCAAAGCCCCCGAGCAGCACTTAGGACTCTTCAACTCTTGCTCAGCACTCTCCTGCCTCAGTTTCCTGCTGTTTCGGGGCTCAGGGAAGCTCTGCACCATTGGCAATGCGGGCAGGGGGTGCAGCAGGGACCCCAAACCCCAAACTGCATCCCAGCTCATTTATCTACATTTTAAAAGAAATTTAAAAGCCACCCGATGTTGCAAGCAGCTCAAACCCTGACGGAGGATCCACCCCGGGGCTCCGACTTGTGCAACACCGCGGGGTGAGTTCCAACCTCCCGCCACTGGCATCAGGCTCTGGTTAAAAAATTAAGGCTCAGCTTACTCAGCCTGGCCGGATATCGGGATGGCGAATCCGGCCGGGAAAACTTCGGCGGGCTGGGGGAGACATTTTGCAAGGGGAAGAGCCGGAGCAGGAATGGCATCTGGAAGCGATTGAAGGCAAGGAGCCTCTCCCTGGCGCAGCAGGGAATTCCAACGGCGTGAGCTCAGGTTAAAGCCTCCTTCACAAACCCGGGATTAAAGAGAAGAACCAAACTTCAGCACAGATATGTATTTTTAAACCTGCAAAAAACAAGGGAGACGGAGCCAGCTTCCTGCTTGGTCCTATCCGGACGTGGCTTTGTCATTTAGGGTCGTTCTGACTTGCAATGAAAAGAAACCAAAACTCCAAAAAGGAGCAGAAATTTCTCCATGGGTTTGTGGTTCTAAATTCAGGTGTGGTGTCAGGAGTCCTCTTTCATCACTGTACCATCCATCCCTCGGGATTGCTGCATCCCAGCTCCGAGCATCCCTTGCCAGCACAGGCTGCATCCCACGGTGGTCCTTGAGTGGCAGCAAGCCCAGGAGCATCCCAGAATCCTGGGGATGGCATGGAAGAGCCAGTGGAGGATGCCAGCCTAGCTTAGACCGAGCCATCCTCTGCAAGGAGCTGACGCAGTGCAGAGTCCCCAGCCCCTTCCAGTCTTCCCTGAGTCGAGATGAAATATTGAAGCTAAAATCCTAATGCATCAGAGGCACAGGGAGCAGCAGCTGGTCAAACCCACCTTCACTGGACATCCCAGCGGAGCAGTTTACGGCAGGGCAGGATCCCCATGGGCTGGGCAGGATCCCCATGGGCTGGGCAGGATCCCCACGGGATGGGCAGGATCCCCATGGGCTGGGCAGACTCAGCCGCGCCCCATGTCCTCTTCCTGCAGTGGCTGGAATGGCTCCTTCTGCTGCACTTCCAGAGCTGTAGCTATTCCCTTCATGCAAACATCTCTCCTCCTGCCCCAGTCAGGCTGTGAAACCCTGACCTCTTTGCACCTGCTGCACAAAGGGATCAAAGTGATTGCCTACGGAGACGAATACTCCGACTTGCCCGAGTACTTCGAGCGGCTGACCAGCGAGATTGTCATGCGAGGCCGCACAGGTATGGAGTCAGGGGCTGGGGGACACTTGGCTGTCACCATGGAGAGCAGGCAGGGTCAGTAGCCCCTGTTCTTCATGCTATACAGATTCCTTAAGAGTTTTTTTTTTTTAAAAGCAAACGTGTCTCAAAGCGTAGCTGGATTTGAGGGTTACTTTCAGAAATCACTGTATGCTCTAACAGTTTAAACAGCTGTGCTGCTTCCCACGCCTGCAAACCTTTTCATGTGCAGTTGCAGCTGTTTGTTCCCTTTCCAGCGAAGGGGCATTTTAGTCTCACTGACCTTCGTGCTGCTCAGACTGAGCCAATGCTTTTACACAAGAGGTATAACTCATAAATCATAAAAACAAGGGAAAGTGGGTTCACTGGCCAGAGCCTAGCTGGCCCCCATTCTGAGGGTTAGCCCGGCCAGGAAAGCCTGTGTGAAACCACCACGTGGGCAGCTGGCTCTCCACCTGACACTGGTCTCTGCTTTGCCCCAGGTATGCCCAACGAGGGGCAACAGCTGAATGCTCTGCCGCCGCCCACACCGAGGTAAAAGGTAAGGAGGCTCTCTAGAGCCGAGAGGCTTCACTCTGTGTAGTTCCCTGGAGTCCCAGGCAGGTTTTCAGCCTTTGCTTCCACACAGGATGCAGCCCGAGCCTCAGCCCTGCCCAGGCCCTGAGCCATGGCAGGGGCTTCTGGGACAGGCCCCAGCCAGGCCAGCAGCCCTCAGGAAGGCCAGAGCCCACCGCTGTCCAGCTGCTATCCAGCACCGAGCCAGGACCCTTCCAGCAGGGAGAAGGCTGGGACACAGCCTCCACAGATGAACACCTGGTCTAACATAGTAATTGTGGTTTTACTGGGGCTGCATGTGCCTGCGGAGTGCGGTGTCCCCAAGGGAGCTGCAGCCTCCTCTAACTTCATACCTAGTGCTTTTATATTCTGTATTTCAATTAAAAAATGAAACTTGAGCTTTTTTTTTTTTACTGGAAGCTCTAGTTTTCTAGTCCTGTCTTTTTACTGTACAGGATTTTGTATGTTGAAGTTGTATTAAAGGCCTGCTCACTGAACTTTTGGCTGCTCTATCATTTACAGGCCTCATCACACCTCACACTGGTGGGAGTTCATTTCCCCCAAACCCAGGAGGAAACAGGTCCTGGCTGGAGGCAAGTTATTTATACACAGAGAACAAATTAGGAAGTTTATTTTATATAAATTATGTCTCTTAGCAGACAGCATTCAATTTATTGCACTATAGCACATCTGCGATACAGAGCTACAAGACATCGTCAGAGAGGTTTGTATTATTCAGTGTAGCACTTCTGACCGGGATCAAGAGGCACTCTGAGGGGGAGAAAGGGTGCAGGAAAGCAGCAAGCAGCCACCATTCTCTTCCAGTATTAATGTGGTTTGGTTTTTTTTTCCTTTTTACTAGCAAATAATGCCAAGACCAGCAGGCAGGAGCCAGGCAGGGCACGCTGCCTTCCTCCTCCGGACCCAGCTGCCACAGCTCTCCAGCTCCTGCCCAAATACGTGGAGTCTGGGGACCCTGCTGCAGAGTCCGGGTGAGGAGAGAGATGGGGGACTTTAAGGCAATTTAGCATGTCCCCTCCAGCCCAGCATAGGCTGTCACCTTTTTTTGGTTTATCAGCTTCGGTGGAGCGGCGATGAGCGGCGACATTAACGGCCAGATCTAGCGCTGCCCCTAAGCCCAAGTGACTCCTGCCTCCTCCCTAAGCTGGTCTAAAAATCAAAAGCAGCTCAAAAAAAAGTCTTCAAACCCACCTGGCTCTGACAGCCAGGCTCTTGGCCGCCCTCAGCTCCCCCACCCCAAATACCAGACCCCGCCCGGGAGCGAAACCTGTTGAGCCCGAATATGCCCAAACAGACAGCTCTTTGTGATTCTTTTTTTTTCCCTCCTATTTTTTGGTTTGGAAGCAGCACTGGTGATCACACAGGGATGGGCCCAAGGACTTCCCAGCCCTTGGCACTGCTCCTGACACCTTGTTCGAAGGCAGCATCACATTTAACCCCTGAAGACCCTCACTGCCCTTCATTTCTGACACCATCCCACTTCCCACACCGTGGTCCTGTTCAGTCCTGCATCCCCACGCTCCACTTGCATCCCCCCTCTCTGCACTTTTCTCCGTCATTTCTCCCTTTCCACCTCATTTTTCCCCTCAGTGCTTCAGCGCTCTCCTCCATTCCCAACACAGACAGGTCTGATCCATCCTCACGCCATAAAATCACAGACCACATGCCAGGGGGGTCAGATGAGCCCAATAGCCACAGAGCTGCCAGGCTGGGGTTCAGTGCCCATCCAGGGGTGTTTTATGATCCGTGGTGGGAATGCTGGGCTGGCAGGGTGCACACAGCATCAGCAAAGCCCCCGAGCAGCACTTAGGACTCTTCAACTCTTGCTCAGCACTCTCCTGCCTCAGTTTCCTGCTGTTTCGGGGCTCAGGGAAGCTCTGCACCATTGGCAATGCGGGCAGGGGGTGCAGCAGGGACCCCAAACCCCAAACTGCATCCCAGCTCATTTATCTACATTTTAAAAGAAATTTAAAAGCCACCCGATGTTGCAAGCAGCTCAAACCCTGACGGAGGATCCACCCCGGGGCTCCGACTTGTGCAACACCGCGGGGTGAGTTCCAACCTCCCGCCACTGGCATCAGGCTCTGGTTAAAAAATTAAGGCTCAGCTTACTCAGCCTGGCCGGATATCGGGATGGCGAATCCGGCCGAGAAAACTTCGGCGGGCTGGGGGAGACATTTTGCAAGGGGAAGAGCCGGAGCAGGAATGGCATCTGGAAGCGATTGAAGGCAAGGAGCCTCTCCCTGGCGCAGCAGGGAATTCCAACGGCGTGAGCTCAGGTTAAAGCCTCCTTCACAAACCCGGGATTAAAGAGAAGAACCAAACTTCAGCACAGATATGTATTTTTAAACCTGCAAAAAACAAGGGAGACGGAGCCAGCTTCCTGCTTGGTCCTATCCGGACGTGGCTTTGTCATTTAGGGTCGTTCTGACTTGCAATGAAAAGAAACCAAAACTCCAAAAAGGAGCAGAAATTTCTCCATGGGTTTGTGGTTCTAAATTCAGGTGTGGTGTCAGGAGTCCTCTTTCATCACTGTACCATCCATCCCTCGGGATTGCTGCATCCCAGCTCCGAGCATCCCTTGCCAGCACAGGCTGCATCCCACGGTGGTCCTTGAGTGGCAGCAAGCCCAGGAGCATCCCAGAATCCTGGGGATGGCATGGAAGAGCCAGTGGAGGATGCCAGCCTAGCTTAGACCGAGCCATCCTCTGCAAGGAGCTGACGCAGTGCAGAGTCCCCAGCCCCTTCCAGTCTTCCCTGAGTCGAGATGAAATATTGAAGCTAAAATCCTAATGCATCAGAGGCACAGGGAGCAGCAGCTGGTCAAACCCACCTTCACTGGACATCCCAGCGGAGCAGTTTACGGCAGGGCAGGATCCCCATGGGCTGGGCAGGATCCCCATGGGCTGGGCAGGATCCCCACGGGATGGGCAGGATCCCCATGGGCTGGGCAGACTCAGCCGCGCCCCATGTCCTCTTCCTGCAGTGGCTGGAATGGCTCCTTCTGCTGCACTTCCAGAGCTGTAGCTATTCCCTTCATGCAAACATCTCTCCTCCTGCCCCAGTCAGGCTGTGAAACCCTGACCTCTTTGCACCTGCTGCACAAAGGGATCAAAGTGATTGCCTACGGAGACGAATACTCCGACTTGCCCGAGTACTTCGAGCGGCTGACCAGCGAGATTGTCATGCGAGGCCGCACAGGTATGGAGTCAGGGGCTGGGGGACACTTGGCTGTCACCATGGAGAGCAGGCAGGGTCAGTAGCCCCTGTTCTTCATGCTATACAGATTCCTTAAGAGTTTTTTTTTTTTAAAAGCAAACGTGTCTCAAAGCGTAGCTGGATTTGAGGGTTACTTTCAGAAATCACTGTATGCTCTAACAGTTTAAACAGCTGTGCTGCTTCCCACGCCTGCAAACCTTTTCATGTGCAGTTGCAGCTGTTTGTTCCCTTTCCAGCGAAGGGGCATTTTAGTCTCACTGACCTTCGTGCTGCTCAGACTGAGCCAATGCTTTTACACAAGAGGTATAACTCATAAATCATAAAAACAAGGGAAAGTGGGTTCACTGGCCAGAGCCTAGCTGGCCCCCATTCTGAGGGTTAGCCCGGCCAGGAAAGCCTGTGTGAAACCACCACGTGGGCAGCTGGCTCTCCACCTGACACTGGTCTCTGCTTTGCCCCAGGTATGCCCAACGAGGGGCAACAGCTGAATGCTCTGCCGCCGCCCACACCGAGGTAAAAGGTAAGGAGGCTCTCTAGAGCCGAGAGGCTTCACTCTGTGTAGTTCCCTGGAGTCCCAGGCAGGTTTTCAGCCTTTGCTTCCACACAGGATGCAGCCCGAGCCTCAGCCCTGCCCAGGCCCTGAGCCATGGCAGGGGCTTCTGGGACAGGCCCCAGCCAGGCCAGCAGCCCTCAGGAAGGCCAGAGCCCACCGCTGTCCAGCTGCTATCCAGCACCGAGCCAGGACCCTTCCAGCAGGGAGAAGGCTGGGACACAGCCTCCACAGATGAACACCTGGTCTAACATAGTAATTGTGCTTTTACTGGGGCTGCATGTGCCTGCGGAGTGCGGTGTCCCCAAGGGAGCTGCAGCCTCCTCTAACTTCATACCTAGTGCTTTTATATTCTGTATTTCAATTAAAAAATGAAACTTGAGCTTTTTTTTTTTTACTGGAAGCTCTAGTTTTCTAGTCCTGTCTTTTTACTGTACAGGATTTTGTATGTTGAAGTTGTATTAAAGGCCTGCTCACTGAACTTTTGGCTGCTCTATCATTTACAGGCCTCATCACACCTCACACTGGTGGGAGTTCATTTCCCCCAAACCCAGGAGGAAACAGGTCCTGGCTGGAGGCAAGTTATTTATACACAGAGAACAAATTAGGAAGTTTATTTTATATAAATTATGTCTCTTAGCAGACAGCATTCAATTTATTGCACTATAGCACATCTGCGATACAGAGCTACAAGACATCGTCAGAGAGGTTTGTATTATTCAGTGTAGCACTTCTGACCGGGATCAAGAGGCACTCTGAGGGGGAGAAAGGGTGCAGGAAAGCAGCAAGCAGCCACCATTCTCTTCCAGTATTAATGTGGTTTGGTTTTTTTTTCCTTTTTACTAGCAAATAATGCCAAGACCAGCAGGCAGGAGCCAGGCAGGGCACGCTGCCTTCCTCCTCCGGACCCAGCTGCCACAGCTCTCCAGCTCCTGCCCAAATACGTGGAGTCTGGGGACCCTGCTGCAGAGTCCGGGTGAGGAGAGAGATGGGGGACTTTAAGGCAATTTAGCATGTCCCCTCCAGCCCAGCATAGGCTGTCACCTTTTTTTGGTTTATCAGCTTCGGTGGAGCGGCGATGAGCGGCGACATTAACGGCCAGATCTAGCGCTGCCCCTAAGCCCAAGTGACTCCTGCCTCCTCCCTAAGCTGGTCTAAAAATCAAAAGCAGCTCAAAAAAAAGTCTTCAAACCCACCTGGCTCTGACAGCCAGGCTCTTGGCCGCCCTCAGCTCCCCCACCCCAAATACCAGACCCCGCCCGGGAGCGAAACCTGTTGAGCCCGAATATGCCCAAACAGACAGCTCTTTGTGATTCTTTTTTTTTCCCTCCTATTTTTTGGTTTGGAAGCAGCACTGGTGATCACACAGGGATGGGCCCAAGGACTTCCCAGCCCTTGGCACTGCTCCTGACACCTTGTTCGAAGGCAGCATCACATTTAACCCCTGAAGACCCTCACTGCCCTTCATTTCTGACACCATCCCACTTCCCACACCGTGGTCCTGTTCAGTCCTGCATCCCCACGCTCCACTTGCATCCCCCCTCTCTGCACTTTTCTCCGTCATTTCTCCCTTTCCACCTCATTTTTCCCCTCAGTGCTTCAGCGCTCTCCTCCATTCCCAACACAGACAGGTCTGATCCATCCTCACGCCATAAAATCACAGACCACATGCCAGGGGGGTCAGATGAGCCCAATAGCCACAGAGCTGCCAGGCTGGGGTTCAGTGCCCATCCAGGGGTGTTTTATGATCCGTGGTGGGAATGCTGGGCTGGCAGGGTGCACACAGCATCAGCAAAGCCCCCGAGCAGCACTTAGGACTCTTCAACTCTTGCTCAGCACTCTCCTGCCTCAGTTTCCTGCTGTTTCGGGGCTCAGGGAAGCTCTGCACCATTGGCAATGCGGGCAGGGGGTGCAGCAGGGACCCCAAACCCCAAACTGCATCCCAGCTCATTTATCTACATTTTAAAAGAAATTTAAAAGCCACCCGATGTTGCAAGCAGCTCAAACCCTGACGGAGGATCCACCCCGGGGCTCCGACTTGTGCAACACCGCGGGGTGAGTTCCAACCTCCCGCCACTGGCATCAGGCTCTGGTTAAAAAATTAAGGCTCAGCTTACTCAGCCTTAAAAAACACCCAGGGGAAGAATTTTCCTTTGTTCTCCACTCTCCAGAACAACAAAACACCATTGGTTCACCCTGCAAAGACCTGCCATGAAAAGATCAATGGGGAAAGGTCTGGCTGGTCCTCTTCCTGCAGTCTCAGGGCAGGAATCCTCATCTCTCCCTGGAACAAGCCTGTCCCGTGGGACGAGAGGGCTCCAGGCGCACACAGTGGGTCGGGATGGGGCTTGTCCTGCACGAACATGCCCAGATCCTGCTCCCAGCAGCTCTGTCCGCACCAGCATTGGGTGGGGGATCGGCAGGGACCCCTCCTACCCCTCTGGGATCACTAGGATACCGGAGCACATCCATCAACCAGCCAGAGGATGCTCAGGGATGGGGACAAAAAGGCTCAGACCACTTAATAAACCCTCCTGAGCCCGTGGTTCCGCACGAGAGCCGTCCTGAGCTGCACACGGGGCACATCCTCCCCTCCCAGAGCCTCCGGGAGGATTTTCCCTTCCTTATCCCGGCTCCCGGGCATTCCTATGGCCCAGACCCATCGCAGCGAGCCCACCCTGTGCCATGGGGAGATGCCAGAGCCTCTCTTCCCCGGGGTCTCGGGGTGGGATCTCCCTCCACGGGAGTGGCCTCGGGCAGGAGCGATGCCAAAGGCCGTTTTTCCCGGCAAGACGAGGGGGTTTGTTTTGCCGGGAATGGGGAGACGGCAGATGGAAGGGCTCGGGGGGAGCGGGGGCTTTCCTCTCGCCGCTGCCCACACTCACACTCCAGGCACTGATTAATTGCGTTAAATAGAAAAATAATCATAACAATTATTTTTAAAAGCCACAAAACGTAGAAATAAAACCACTTTCTGCCTCTCCGATGTGCCGCGCTCGCCGGGGCAGCGATGCCAAAGGCGGGGGATGCAGGGGCGGGGGTCCGAGCTGGGGTTAACAGGGTGTGTACCCCCACATCCCCTCTTTGCCCCCCATGCCAGCCCTGCCCGGGAGCTGCCAGGCGAGCAATGCTCCTGCCCTGCCCCGCGCCCTCCCAGCGCAGGGACCCCCTCCAGCCCCCCAAAAACACTGGGGCTTCGCTTCCCACCCCTCTTTTTCCGCTCAGCACCTCCCGAGTCGCAAACCCGCTCTGGACACGCGGACCCGGGGGGACATAAGGGGACACGGAGGGACACAAGGGGACACGGGAGGATGCGGGGGGGCACAAGGGGACGCGGGGGGACCCCCGTGTGCAGACTCACCATGGGGCGGCGGGGGGGGTCGTGCGGCGGAGGCTGGGGGTGGTGCGGGATGCGGGGCCGGCCCGGGGGGCGGGCGGGGGGCGGACACGCTTGCGCACAGCGCGGATGGGCGGCGGAGGGAGCGACGAGGAGGAGGAAGGAGGGAGGGGAAGAGCATCCCGGGAGGAGAAGGCAGTCGGTCCCTCATCCGCGGCACGGGAGAGGTGGGGGAGGACGAGGACCCTCGCCCCGCGCCCTGCGGACCCCCAAAAGTCGTGGCGCTGGGGGCAGACCTTCCCAAGGCAACCCTGCACCGCATAAATCTCCCCAAAACCCGCCCAAATCCGCTCATAGCAAATTTTGGGGGTGGGCAAAGCTCATCCCACTTGAGATTTACACTGAGCCCAGGAGTTCGCTCCGCTCCCCCACTGAACCCCCATGAGATGATCTGGAAGCCCCATGAGATTCTGCTCAAACCGTCATGAGATGGCACACCAAGGCTCTGGGGATGGCTTTGCTTCAAATCATCAACTAATATTCTTTTTTTCCTGAAAATAAATTAATCCTCACCACAGCAATGCCCCATGTCAGGCCACCTTGCTCTCCCACAGGATTCCATTTCCATCCCACCCCACAATCCACAAAATTAGCAGTCAACCTTTTGAATCTTTTTTTATTCCCCTCAAAACTTTTTTTATTTCTACAGTCTCAAACTCAATCCCTCCTGCCCAGGGTGAGTTTTGCCAATCCCTGAGATAAAATGTCCAACGCCAATATTAATCAACAAAATACCTGTGGAGCTGACACATCTGATTTTGCCAAGGGAACTACATCAATATTTGAAGAGAATCAACCCACCTGCACCACCCCAGATGCTCCCAGGTTTCCTGCTGACCCATAGCACCAATTTCATCACTGACGCTTCACAGGAAGAGGGAAGTGGCAGGCGTAGGGATTTGCATCATGGTCAGGGAGCAAGTTCTGGGGCAGGGGGCACTTACTGCTGCCCTGCTCCAAGGAACCACAGCCCTGATCCCGTGGCCCCAGCGTGCTGATTTTTGGAGGTGCTGAGCGTGGAACATTCCCCAAAATCACTCCTGTCTGTACAGGAGTCAGGTGAGGCTTCACCACACCACCTGGGGAGAGTAACGGGGCTCACTTGGGGCTCCCAACCCCATCACGCTCACAGGGCAGAGCAGGCCTGTGCCCAGTTCAGTTACCCCAGCACCACACTGCCCCAAGACCAAAGCAACAGCCTGGAACGTCCCTATCCTCATCTCCTGCTCGGATGCACGTCTTCAGGAAACGGGAGCCGAGACAGCTGCATAGTTCCCACGCCATGGCCAGACCCTCTGGCCATAAAACCTTAGGAGTTATTACAAATTTTCCTATAATGGGTGTACTGTTTACAGTCCCAGGGTCGGCATACTGCATGCAATCCAGTGCCACTTGACCTACCAAGCACGAACAACCTATTGTTGCTGTTTTTGTAACCTATTGTTGCTTTTAGCTTGAACCCAAAAGTACGAAATTACGCGAACAAGAAAGAGGGCTGCAGTAAGGTCCCCAGCCGCCCCCTTGCCCCCAGGTTAGCCTGATTTGAGCAGCGCCAGGCTGGAAAAAGCGAGTCAGAGCCAGGCTACGACGCTGTGACCGGAGGGGCGATCAGAGGGCTCACGGCACGTGGTGCCGGGAGGCGTGGCCTGCCCGGAGCGCGCCGCGGGGGCGGGGCCGAGCCCTCAGCGGGGAAAATGGCGGCGGGCGGGCCCCCCCACTCCCTCGTACCTCCGCGTGCAGGAACACGATTTTGTCCCGCGCCGACTCCCGCAGGACGCGCCGCACCCGCAGGTCCGACAGCGGGAAGGCGGCAGCGACCCCGCCCTCAGCGGCGGGCCCGCCATTTTTCTCCTCCTCCTCCCGCTTCCTCTTCGGCTGCGGGCCCTCCGCCATGGCTCGCGCGCGCGCGCCCCTGCACTGCGCGTGCGCGGCGCCTCGCGGACCGTCTTAGAGCCACGCCCCCCGGCGGCTCGGAGGTCGCGTGTCCCCGCGGCTCCTTCTCCCACACACCCCCGGAATAGTGACTGAGACAAAAATAAGGAAAACCACCACCATTTAAAACTTCTGCATTCTCTTTTCATAGTCGCAACGATCCCGTTTAAAGTCGCTGCCTGCCTCATCTTGTCCTGCCCACAGCCCAGCAGGCACCTTGTCAGCTTAGTGGGGGTCCCAGAGCCCACCAGGACCAGGAACTCCAGCACGGGAAGGAGTTCTGGTGACCCTGAGAGCCACTCGATGTCAGAGCTTAGTGTTTGTGTGATGGATGTCCCTGTCCCTGCCGAGGAGGTTTTGGCCACCGGGATGGAGGTCACACCACTGGGATGTGGTGCGTTCCGGTCCGCTGTCCCTCCATGTCCATGGAAGTGGGGAACTCGCCATCCTTGGCTCCCACATCTGGCCAGAGCAGCTCAGGTTGGACCCCAAGGTTCACTGGGACATGGCTACACCCAGATCCAAAGATGACAGCTCCATGATGCCCATGGGGATGCATCCGCCTGCTCGCAGCACTACTCCATCCTCTTTGTGGAGCTCCGGCACAGTTCCTGGAGGTCTGCAGAGACAGCAGATGAGCTCCATTAGCAACCAATTAATCTAAAAATCAACGGTTTAAATAAATTTATGGAATCTGGTCTCTTCCCATGGTCCTTATCCCAATAGAGAGACATTTCATCAGCATCCCACAGGATACTCACAGCGCATGACAGTGTCCCTGATCTGCCTGAAGCTTTTCTCCTTCAGCGCCATGTAGATGTAGTAGATGTTTCGCAGCTCCCTGGGATAATCCTTGCGATCCACGTCCTTCAGCACTGGGATAGTGCGTCCGTTAGCCATCGGAGCCTCAGCCAGGGCCTGGTGCATCTGGTATTTGCACCAGGGGTCCTGCAGGAAGCTGGGGGTGATGAGCATGACCCAGCAGTGGCTGTTCTGCACAGCGTCGCACAGCTCTGTCACCACTGCACCTCCCGCCAGCGCATCCCGCAGCTGGAGGAAGCATCGGAAGCTCTCAGGTTGGCCCTCCAGGTAGGACACCAGCTCCTCCACCAGCTCCATGTCCCCCTCACTGTGGCAGATGCAGACGTCGTAGCTCTTGTCCCACCAGGGGCTGTCCACGGCACTGATGTCTGGTGCTGACACAGGTGACAGGGAGATGGAGCTGGTGGCCAAGCTCGTGCCAGGAGAAGAGCTGGAGCTCTTCGCAGAGGATGAGGAGGAAGGTGAGGATGAAGCAGAGTGGCTGGACTTGATGCTGCTTTCCACTGAGCTAGGCTTGGGCTTGTGCAGGAGCCGCCTAAACCAACCTGCAGAGTGAGGTCACAGTGAGGTTCCGGGGGCGCAGCGTCCCCTGGGCTTCCCAAGCACAGCATCATTTGATCAGCAGGATGCCTGCAGATGGAAAGGGGTGGGTGCGATCTCACCTTGACCCCCCAAACCATCCTGGTCCCTAAAATCTGAGCTGCCGCAAACACCTGAATGCTGTGGCACCACGAGGAGCAGCTGATGGGCACCCTTGTGTTCCGTCAGGGAGGGGATGCTGTGAGGGAGGGGATAGGGCCAGAGGGTTTATTCCCAGACTCACCAGCCATAGCGGGCAGCACACTGCTCAGCTGCCAATTGCCAGCAGGACACCTCTCCTGAGAGCAGAAAAGAAGAATAAAAAAAAACTGTGAGCAAGCACCACTCCACAGCAGGTCTCAGCCCCAGGAGCTCAGGTCTGTTCCAGGGACCTGCAGCTCTGGGGTGCTCTCTTACAGCCCCAAAATCACCCACAGGAGGGTTTTTCCCAAAATTTGCTGGGAAGGAACATTTACCTGTTACTGGCTCTCTCCACTGGAGATACACACCTGCAGCGAGCAAGGCTGAGAGATAATGGGGAGGAGAGACCCTCATTCCCATCAGTGGGGAAAGGATCCTGTGGAAGGGAGAAGTGGGAATCAGCTGCGATCACCAGGGATGGATGCTGGTAAACCAAAGGCAGTGTGGGTGATGCCCAGAGCTGTGCATCCTTGTTGCTGCCTGCCCTGGTATTCCTGCAAGCTCACACCATCCCATGCCTGGGCATTGTGCTCCCAGCATGGTTTAGGGACTGCAGACACTCCTTGTGGACACCCAAGAGCAGCAATACGGGAAACAGCTACTGTTTTCCACTGCTGGCATCACCCCTTCCGAAATGAAACACCCCAAGTTACGCTGAAGCCTTTCCTCTACTCCAAAAAATGCCACCGGACTGCAGGAAATGCCCGCAAAACCCCGGCACGCCCACGGAAACCACAGTGCCCAAGTGTCACCATTTAGTGACAGCAAAAAGCTCAAGCGTGACTGGAACAATGAGCACGGACAGTGAACGGTACGGGGGAAGTCTGGGGGATGCTTACCTGGAATGCAGGAGTCCAGCAATGGAACAGGGAAGGGGATGCATCAGCCCCTGGGTTTGGGAAAGAAAGATCTTCTGGGATTACCCAGGTGGGAAAAGACAGGTAGAATGCAGCATGTTCACTCTGGAGTCTAATGGGATCTGCAGTGAATGGCAAGGCTGATCCATCCTTACAGCTTCCACATCTGCAAGCAGTTCCCAGTGAAGCTGTCCTGGGGTGGAAATGAGATGGGGTACCCACTTGCTTCCCCAGGGCCAGAGTGGAGGAGCTCCCCGAAAACCCAGGTGCCCCCAGCTGCCAGCAGCTCCAGCCTCTGCCAGGGCATATGAAAGCACAGGCAGGGAAATGGGCCAGGACTGCAGGGACGGGAAGCCAAGCCCTCCCAAGGGCCTCCCTCCCACATCCGCCACATGCCATCACTGCCTGGGTGTCACAGTGCCCAGCCCTCACCAGCACCCAGATCTGTTTCCCTCCCCAGTTTCCTAGCTAAATACAGACAGGTCCATGTCTGCCACTCACACTTACTTTATGAGTTAAATTTACCAGACAAGTCATTTTTTCACCCCAAAAATGTTTCTCCTTTCCCAGGTCACGTTCCCCTGGTGCTGCTGGTGGTGGCTGATGACTGACACTGCCTTCATCTCCTCATCATCCTCGACTGCTCCAATGTCTGGCAGTTGCTCCTCAAGGCCCTGTGAGAGACAGGCTCCAGGTGAGTCCTGGTTCCATCCCCTAGGAATTTGGGGAGATCTCCAGAGCCCACATGGCCACCCAGCCCCTGCCACCACCCTGCCTGCCTTTCTCTTCACCAAGCACAGGACACCAGCTGGCCCCTTGCTGGCTAAATTCCAAAGGAAAAAGCCAAAGGCCGAGTGGTACTGAGCCGCACACAGACCCACAGGCTACCACAGCCCATTGTGACCCACTTTGCATTAGTCCCTGCCCTAGCACTGCTGCCACCACCCCAAAAATCAACTGCCCGCCCAAGGACAGGACCCGTAGGAGGGCGAGTCCCCTGCCTGTGTGAGTCACCCCACCTGGAAACCCCAGAGGGGGAACCTGAGCAAGGGTGAACCCACAAACTCGGGTCCCCAAGAGGCAGCAGCCCCTGGATCGACCTCCACCCTGCCTCAGCAATAATATAACCATTATTAAAGGAGTAATTAAGCAGGTACAGCTTAATTCACAGCGTGCCTTGCCCCACCAGCAGCTGCACCACGCTGGGATCCCTGCAGCGGGAGTCCTGCTCATCACCAGGAGCCTGTGGTTTACAGGATTGCCTGTGAAATTAAGAAACGGTGAGGACAGGGTGCTGCAAGGCAGGGTCAAACAAAGGTGTTCGGGAAAGAAAATAAGGCTAATTTTGTCCCTAAATACACGCACCATTAATATGTTTCATTTACAGTGCCACTACAAAACGATACACAGCTACCCAGAAAACACAGAATAAGTTTTCTCCTGGAAAGCTCTAAGTACACCCAAATTCCGCCACACAGATGCTTGAAGACATCATAGGGGCCGTCCAGGCACCGCTTGTACCTCCCAGGGCTGGAGACGCAGTCGCACAGACACGAACCCAGGCAGCGGCAGCTAGCGGAAGAGCAGCCCCTGAGGGGTAGGGGAGCACGGGGACACGGCCAGGCCCAGAGAAGCGCAGGCAGCCGAACGCACCCAGCACTGCCACCCAGCCTGGCACTGCACTGCGCTGCCCATGCGCCCGAGCCCTTTAGAGCTCGCGTGGCCTCGCGACACCATCGCTGAGGTCCCACGTCTGGCCCCGCCTCTTCCGCTCCGAGCCCCAGCAGGGCGGGGCCGAGGGGGCGGGGCTGCCGTCACGCGGGGCGGGGCGTAGCCGGGCGCGAGGCGGCTGCGCGCGGCGCGGCGGCGTCTCCTCAACGGGGCCGCGCGCGCGGCGCCAGGTGCGTGCGCGGGGGAGGCGGGCGGGCAGGGCGCGGTTGCCATGGAGACAGCGGGGGGGAAGGCGTTGCCATGGCGACAGCGGCCGCCATAACGTAAGGGGGTCCCCTGGCCGTGAGGGGACGGAGCGTTCTGCGGGGAGCGGAGGAGACCGGCGGGGCCGGGGCTGAGGCGGGGGGGCCGGGAAACCTCTGACAGCGGCGGGCGGCCTGGCTGTGACTCCCCCCGCCGCGCTGTCGCCCTCTATAAAAGCTCGTTTTTATGGATGTGTCCCCCTGGGAAGGAGCCTCGGTGTCCTCTCTGCCTGCTGAATCCCCGTGTTGTTGCTTTTCCCGCAGGTTTAGCGAGGAGGGGGCACAACGGAGAGGACAGGTAAGGGCTCGGGCAACCCTGAAGGTGTGACCCCCCATCCCTGGTTCTCTGTCCAGGGTCAATCCTGGAACGCCAGCGTGCTTCCGTGGGAGCCTGTGGGACACAGAGCTCAGCCAGGCTTTGCTGTGTCACTCCCTCTCCTTGCTCGTGGAGCCACTGGGAAGCACGTGGAGAATCACAGCGTTGAATAAAAACCTCTGGTGTGTTTTAACTCACATCAAAGGAGGTTGAATCTTGTGTTTTTGTGCTGTGGACAGAGGCAGGGCTTGTCCTCAGTCCCATTGTCCGTGTAGCCTGTGCGTTTCTAGGATGGCTTTGATCCAGCTCCAATTGCTGCTCCCACGTGGAGGGACAGGCTTGGGAATTGGCCAGGGACAACTCAGCTTGTAGCTGAACCATAGTGGCTTTTAAACTGTCTTGTCCCAACATCTTAAAGCCGCTGGATTGAAAAAGAAGCTAGGAATTACACCCATGCTGGTGGCAGTTCTCAGCACTCAAAGAAGCTAAAAATAATGGATGAGTAGTAGGTTTGTACTTGTTTCTTTGTGGAATTTGTGGGGGCTGTTCTGGAGGAGCCCATCTCCCAGCATGGAGCTGGATGACTTGGCTTTGATTTTAAACATCCAGGTGTAGCTTTGGTTGTGTGTTGGGTGCTGAGCATGGAGATGGTGTCAGCAGCGACTTCTCCATGAGATGGTGGAGAATATGTTCCATTAATTTCCCATTTTGGTTCTGCAGGTTGGGCTCTGGTGTTGACTGTGTGGTCTGGTCATGTTTTGCAGAGCTACTGCAAGGTTTCTGTAAATACACATGCTGTGTGAACCTCGGCCTTCGTTTGACACACTTGGTGTTCAGGTGTTTGCTTTTACCTGGGATACACCTTCATATTTCCAACATTTCTGCAGCTGGTGTGTCTCTGTCACACGGGGACTTGCTGTGGTTGGGTTTATCCAGTGTTGGTGACTTAGGCACCGTTTAAAGCTGAAGTGTGAAAAGCTTTAGGATAAATTAAGGGATTTCTGTGGTGTGGAGGGAGGAGAATGCAGCAAACCCACACAGGGACTCTCTTAGTATCGTTTATAAAGGTAATGGGGACAAGGCTGGAACAAGGGAACAGGGCAGCCGAGCCAGGAATCCATGGAGTGTTGTGTTTACAGTCTTCAACTCCCTGTAGTCTAAATAGCTGGAAGCTTCCCAATGTCTGGAGAAGGCTGGAGAGACACTTCTTACCTTGTAAGTGCCTATGGCTCCCTCTCCCCCATGGCACCTGTGTTCCCAGGGGGAGCCTGCAGTACCTGGTGTGTTTCTTCCCCATGGCAATGTCATGCTCTGAGGTAATTCCATTTCATTTTGGCTACCTCAGCTGTGCCAGCGCAATCCATCCCCCTGGGGAACAGAGCTTCTCCCCAGGACTAAAAACTGGAGGTTTCTATTTCTTGGCTGAATCCCCATGAATTCTTTTTAAGACCAATAAAAACTTTTTTTTTTAAACTAGGCTGTATTTATAATGGGGTTTTTGTTCCTTTATGCCTCTCTGCACTACATAATAGGCATGAAGGTTGAAGGTCATTGTATCAGACAACCTCACTAGGTGATTATAATTCTAAAAGGTGTTTTTTCCTAAGTTTAAAATTACTTTTGAAATGTCCTTAGTGCTTTAGAGGCACTTAAAATTGATTTGATGGCTCCATTCCTGCTGTTAATAGCATGGGAATGCACAGGCTGAGTGAGATGGGAGCGATGCTGAGGCAGGTGGAAGCAAACAGGGGAAGGCCTAGGTGGGAGTTTACAAACAGCCTCAGTATTTGAGGCTCAGCTCCCGAATATAATATAAACTTAAATTATAGCCAGTTTAGAAAGTGAGGATTTACCTTTGGCTGTAGCTGTGCTGCTGTGGAGGGGCCAAGGGCAGGCCCGGCACCAGCAGGAGCTCAGACTTCCCTCTGAAACATTCCAGTTATCCATTGTTAGTCCCTGGCTGGTCTGAAGTGTCTTTGCACCATTAAATAAAATCTGACTGACTTTGTGGAAGCAGCCTGTCCTTCCAGAAAAATCAGCTTATCCAAAAGGAGAGATATTTTTCCTTTCTCCTGGAAAGGAAAAATAAGGGCTTTTCTCCCCTTTATCCTGACTGTGCTTGGCTGCATTCACTCAGCAGGGCTTTGATGGTACCGCCCGTCTGATCCTGTGTCCAGCACATCCTCCTATCTTCCTGAGAGTCATCACTTTGATGTTTTTTTTTGAGGTTTAACCCCCCCAAAATAGTTCACCATGAGGCCTGAGCGGTTGCAGGCCTTCAGGAGTGATGAAGCTGCAGAGGTTCATTGTCAGAACAGTGCTGAAGTGCTCCTGTGCTCAGTGTGGGGTGGAAAAACACAGGGTACAATGTTCATGAGGGTGTGTGATGGAGGAGCCCTGCCTGGCATGCACAGAGGGAGAAAACCGGAAGTGCTAAAGGCTATTGACACTTGTATCCAAAATCTGGTCCCTACAGTAAGGCCCAGTAAGATAAAGAAGTGATTATTTGAAGTGATGAGCAGCATGTATTAAGTGATCTTTCAGGAGGCAGGTGGTGAAAACCAGCTCTCTGAGGTGTTTTACTGTTGTTACAATGATTTATTACTGAGCAGCCTGGTGTGGTGGAAAGTGCCCCTGCCCATGGCAGGGGGGTGGACCGACACGAACTTTAAGGTCCTGTCCAGCCCAAACCATTCCATGATTCCATTGTATAAGGTTTTCTGAAGGGGTCAGAAGGAAAAGGCTGCATACACGGTGTATCTGAGCATCTGCCAGTGTTGCTTTGCCCTGTTCTCATCATCCAGTATTGAAAGTTGCTGGTTTCCTAGAATATTGGCTGTTTTCTCATGTGATCCATACACACACTTGCAGCACAGCTGAGGTGTCCTACCTAGAAAGACCTGCCCCGTGTCACTTGCTTTGCTGCCAGGGAGCAATTGCAGCATCTCATCTTTAGGACAAGCCCACAGATCTCCCTGAGATGGCAAAACCTGCAAAAACTCTGATTTTGGGTCAGCAGCTCTTCCCCAGCATTTCCTCTGGCCAAAAGCCCCGTGTCTAACAGAGTTTTTGCTGGACTCTTCATCACAACTGGCAAGAGAAAAGCAGAGGAGGGTGAACAGTTCTGTTCGTTTTCATTCCCTTTTCATAGACTTATTTGGGAGAAGCGGAGTGGGAGAGGACTGCGTGCTGGCAGGCCTTTTGTGTTTTATGTCACAGGCTGCTGAAAGAGTTCTCAGACTGCACTTCCTTTCCGTGGGCTTTAAGGTCATTTCCCAGTGCTTGCAGATGCATGGCGGGCTGGGAAACCCTTCTCTCATCACCAGGGAATGAAACGCTCTCCGTGGCTTTTTGGAGCCAACAAATATAGTTTTGTCTTCTCTTCCCTCCCACTGTTTCCCAAGCAGCAAGTTTGCCGACAGGCCTCGTCAGGAAGGAGGGAGTGCTCCTCCAGGATCCAGACTGTCTGGGAAAATGAACAGCTGCTGGCAAACTGTGTTTTGCTGGGGCAATCACAGCTGTACAAAACAGCCCAGGATTGTATGGTAAAGGAGGTTAAGGAAATGGATGAGACTGAGGGGCAAAGTTCAGAGACAAAAACATGCAATTCTCAGCCCAGAGATGATAACAAACCTGGGATTTATCCACCTGTGCAAAGGTGGTTCTGCAAAACCCTGTTGTCCAGGTGGTGTTGTCCATGTGCACTGACTTTGCTTGTGGTCATTTGTCTACCATAGAAACTGGATGGCTTCTACAGTGAGCCCTGTTGCATTCGACACGCAGCGCGGTGGCCTGAGTCAAGAACAGCACGGCAACCAGTCTCCCCTGGCCGCTCGGGCCATAGCTCACAGACACCAATGTGGTGGACGGCAAATGGCGTTTATTGGTGATTAGCACCGTGTAATATACCTTTGGTTTACAACGTCACGTCCGCCTGCTTACATCATAAAACTAATTGCTATTGGCTACCTGGGGAGGGGGTCTTATCTTTCCGTACAGCGCGGTTTCTTCCGATCGCCAGGCCCTACCTGCCCACATTTCCCCCCTCCCTATGCTAATCTAAGAGAGCTAACAAACGTATAAAAGGCATTAACAAGGTAAAGTGTAAGGCACCTTGAACTAATAAACGTATAAAAGGTATTGACGAGGTAAAGTATAAGGCACTTTAAACTAGTGGTGACTAGGGGGCGTAAGGGGACAGGATATAAATTGGGGTAACTAGGGAGAACTAGGGATAATACTGCATAAGGAATTAGGGATAACTGGGGATAACACTACAGAAGTACATTCTTAACACAGTTGTTTGTTTTCTACTAACAGAATGTTGACCTTGCTTAGTCGGTTCTGGACAAATGACACGAGCTTGCTCAGTATGCAGGGCCCGAAGGCCAATGCCAGTATGATCATTGCGATCAGACCCAGCAAAGTAGATATCAGGGTGGTTAGCCATGGCGAATGGTTGAACCAGGATTTGAACCAACTCTGCTGTGCTTCTCGCTCTCTTCTTCTCTTCTTTCTTTTTTCTTTTTCTTTTTCTGCTTTGCTCTTTTCAGCAGCAGCTTGCAGGGAAGGAGAAGATGCTAAAGGCTGAGCAGCATCAGATGATATCTGAGTAGGAGGTACTGTAGCTGCTGGTAAAGGATTAGAGATCATTGGGTTAAAGATATTTAGGTTATTATTCAGTGTTGTGACAGTAGCAGTGTTTTTAATCCGTGAGAGGGATTGGACTCTCTAACGGCCTCTCCTTATTCTGGGTTTTAATTCTGTTTGCTCTCATCTCTTTCCACTCTGAGTCTGAATCAGTGGAAAGCCACTCGCTCTAGCTTGTGTCTGACTCAGAGCTGGAAGTTGACTGACTGGCTATTTCCGGGTTTCAGAACTTTTTGGTCGGGCTCCGGCCTCGCCCACCTCCCTTGCGGGCGGGCCGTTCCCTCCCTCTTGCCTCGCCCCGCCTTCTGCTCGGCAGGGGGTTGAGCTTATAGGGGGAGTGTTTAAATTAGGCGCTCTGGCTACCTCTCTGCCCCTCGCTCGCGCTCCCCTCCCCCTTTTGGTTGCTCTCGCAGTTTCTCTCCTTATCACATTCCTTATCACTTTCCTCTCCCACTCGTTTACTTGCGCATGTTGGATTCGGCACTATCTCTCTGTTCCCGCCGGGCACATCTCCGTCCCGGTCCCGCCCACCTTCTTTGTTCCCGGCACCATGCTGGGGTGCATAGGGAGGTGGCCTGGGCCAGCTCTCTTCGGGCCCCCCTCCCTCCGCGGCGATCTTAGCTTCTCGGGCTAATTCGTTCGAAAAAGCCTCTGCCTGCCTTGGCTCCCCCGCAAAGGAGCCTGGATTCGGGGATTGCGGGGGTGCAGCACCCCCCCCCGCGAGTCCCCAGGCTTAGCCGAATCGCCATCGTCTGGGGGGTGCAGAGTCTGGGTAGCCGCCCCAACCCCCAGCTTTGGGACGGCCATCAAACAGTTTTTTGCTGCCTTCCAGGTCTCCTGCTCTTGGATAGCTTTTTGCAGGGCCTGCACAACTCTACCCCACGATTTAAGATGTTTTCCGCTACCTGAGGACATCGTCTCCTCAGCAAAAGCCTTAGTACATTATCCCACACCTCAGGGTGGAGTATATCTGCTGGTTGGTCTATGACCCCGATCTGCATAAGTCTCGCAACAGCGAGCGTAAAATCTTTGGGTTTGCAATCTACCCGCCACTGTCTCTGAATTTCATATACGACCTTCACAAGAGCCTCCATCCTCCTTGTGGGTCCCGGAGCGTCCTCCGTCACCGGAGACAGTCCAGCTGCTCTGGCCGCTGTTCACCTGGTCTCAGGCGATCTCCCGAGGTCCCCAGTTGTCCCGAGGTTTCGGCACCACTTTGTTGCAGTCGACACGCAGCGCGGTGGCCTGAGTCAAGAACAGTACGGCAACCACTCTCCCCTGGCCGCTCAGGCCATAGCTCGCAGACACCAATGTGGTGGACGGCAAATGGCGTTTATTGGTGATTAGCACCGTGTAATATACCTTTGGTTTACAACGTCACGTCCGCCTGCTTACATCATAAAACTAATTGCTATTGGCTACCTGGGGAGGGGGTCTTATCTTTCCGTACAGCGCGGTTTCTTCCGATCGCCAGGCCCTACCTGCCCACAGTTTCCTCTCCCCTTCTCACTAAATATCACGTGTTTGCTGATAAAGCCATTCCTTCCAAACGAGCTGCTTCCCTGGGCTGCTGCTCCAATCTTCTGGGAAGCTGCAGCAGTCCCTGCTGCAGAAAGCAGCTGGAAACCAGGCAAGGCAAGGCGAGGAGCAGCACATCTGCTTAATAAATGATAAAGGTCACATTTAAAAGCACTGTGCAGGTGTAAAGCCAGGAAAATAGGGAAGAGGGGAGGAGGAGTAAGGAGAATACAGCCCTGCAGCCCTTTCATGTGACTCTGTATCATCTGGGATCTTCGAAAAGATTGGCCTAGAGCATCCTACTGACATTGCAGCCATCACAGGGAAGGGAGCGCTGGTACAGCTGAGGGGGCTCCTCAGCAAACTGGGGCTGGGCTCCCTGCAGGGCAAAGCTAGGAGGAAGTCTTCCCTTGTTTTTCTCTCTGCTGGGATAAATGGAGCTGTTGTCTCCAGGCCCCTGTTCTGCACATAGTTTAAAGTAGGTCGTATTTCCGACCTGCATGGGATGCAACCTGCATTTTGTCTGGGGACATAGAGCCTGTGTGTGTCTCATTCTCTTGTGCTCACCACACCTTTCCCATGCCCTCCAGCCTTCCCGGTAACTTTTATTAATAGACTTCCCTTATTCCAGATTTTCAATCGATTAGCTTTGCTTCAGAAACACCCCAGGGCATCATTGACTTCCTCAGTAACCATCCTGGTAACAGATTCAATTCCCAAAAATGTTGTAATTACATGCCTTGTATTGGGAGCTGTGCTACTGATCTGTGCAGCTGCCTGCTGTCTTTTAGGGATACCAAGCTGCTCCGCTCATCCTCCGTTTATCAGAGAGCCCCAATGGATATGCTGATTCAAAATTTAGGCATGGGGTAGCTCCCTCTCCCTCAATCTGGGTGTCCCACTGCGGAGGGTGGATTTCCCCCCTCCGCAGCAAGAAGCGGTTCCGCCCCTATGTTGCTCCCGCCTCCCAGCCTGGCTCCACCTGCCGTGGGAGGACCTCGGGGGAGAAGTCTCTGGGCCCGCCCCTGAACTGAGGGACAAGGCGTGCCCAGGGCCCAGGAACCGCCCAGCTCTCCAGATTATTCCTGACAGTTATTTGTATTATTGGTTTATTTGAACTGTACCCCGCCTTCCTTTGTTACCATTGGTTCTTGTATGCTGTAACCGCCCTTCCCCTCGTCCCTTATTGGTTGTCCTGTCCTATACTTAACCGGGTGCCTCCAGGCACTCGGCGGCCACTAGCCATTAGCCATGCGGCCATACCATCGCCGAGGCAGTGGCCCCCCTTCCCCTGCTCTCCCTTCCCGACCACCCAAGCCCTGCTACCCTCAATAAAGGAGAGCTCGGGAAGGAGTCATCCTCCCACCAGCCTATCGCCGCACCGTCTCCTTCTTTTATTTCGCCTACGACTCCCAGCTTCCTTTACCGCGCCCGGCATAGGGATCGAGCAGCCAGCGCACGGCTCTCGACCCTGCCGACGACAGCGAGCGAGAGGCTCGACAACATCCCACCACCCCTGACACCCTTCCACTCATGGTGGTACCAGCTGTGCTCCTTTCTCCTCTTGCAGGAAGCTGTTGCCAAGCCTCAAAACCAAGAAGCCTCAGGAGCTTGTTTTGGTGATTGGGACAGGAATTAGTGCCGCAGTTGCTCCCCAGGTCCCAGCGCTGAAGTCTTGGAAGGGGCTGATTCAGGCCCTCCTGGATGCTGCTATTGACTTTGATCTCCTGGAAGATGAAGAGAGCAAACGGTTCCAGAAGTGTCTTCATGAAGACAAGAACTTGGTTCATGTTGCCCACGACCTTATCCAGAAGCTGTCTCCGGTCAGTGCGCTTGTACCTGCCCTGAGCGTAGGATTTGGCTTCTGGAAATAACCGGATTTGGTTTTCCAGCAATGGTGCCCCCATCCCAACAATTCTTCTATGTACAAGGAACCAAAAGTGCAGTTGCTGTGCCAGGTTTCTGCTGTGGACACAGGTTTTGGGTATTTTGCCTGGACCAAGATGATTAGAGGGATGGAGCACCTTCCTGTGAGGAAAGGCTGAGAGAATTGGGATTGTTCAGCCTGGAGAAGAAGGCTTCAGGGGTGACCTAATTGTGGCTTTCCAATACCTGAAGGGAGCTGACAAGAAAGCTGGAGAGAGACTGTAGACAAGGGCCGGGGGTGACAGAACAAGGGGAGAGAGCAGGGTTAGATGGGGTACTGGGGAGGAAATCTTCCCTGTGAGGGTACTGAGGCCCTGGCACAAGAGCAACTGTGGCTGCCCCTGGATCCCTGGAAGTGTTCAAGGCCAGGTTGGACAGGGCTTGGAACAGCCTGGGATAGTGGAAGGTGTCCCTGCCCATGGCAGGGGGTGGGATGGGATGGGCCCTTCCCAACCCAAACCATTCTACGATTCTGTGTTCCTATGACTATGCTGAGGGAGAGCACCCACCTTGGTGCAGCCAGAGCTCTTGTGTTTGCCGTGCAGGGACCCAGAGCTTTGCAGGGTCTTGGTGAAACGTGGGTAGTTTCTCATGGAGTCATTTGGCATGAGGTGTTAAGGGGCCGGGCTCTGACCTCAATCTGTCTCCCCTTCTCAGCGCACAAGCAACGTTCGCTCAACCTTTTTCAAGGACTGTTTATACAAGGTGTTTGATGACCTGGAATCCAAAATGGAAGATTCTGGGAAGCAGCTGCTTCAGTCTGTGCTTCACTTGATGGAAAATGGGGCCCTTGTTTTAACCACAAACTTCGGTAACCTGCTGGAGCTGTATGCAGCACACCAGGGGAAGCACCTCGAGTCTCTTGACCTGACTGATGAAAAGAAGGTAAAGGATGATTATTTCTTTTGTCAGGAACTGTGGTGCTGCAGGGTGTGCCCTCATGCTGCCTGAGGGCATTGTACTGATCGTAGTGGTTTAACTGGTGGCAGACAAGCTCCAGGCAGAGCCTCTGCCTGCTCAGGGCAGCAAGCAGAAGAATGAGGAGGAGAGCTCCTTTCTGGAACGCTGTGCTTGCTGGCTGCCATCCAGTGCTCAGGAGGAGGCCTTAAGCCTGGTATTCCTTTGATCTCTGTCCTTGAAACTTCTGGCTTGGCCTTGCTTCCACATAAGGCTCGGGTTGATGTTTCTAACCAATGTGGGAAACTCCATGTGAGATGCAAAGCTGAACTTTCTATTTTTATAACGTGCTGCAAAGTGCTTTCTGTGATGAGCATTTAGGGCTGCAGCCTTTGAGGCTCTCTTCTCGTGCCCCATGTCCTCTTCCTGCAGTGGCTGGAATGGCTCCTTCTGCTGCACTTCCAGAGCTGTAGCTATTCTCTTCATGCAAACATCTCTCCTCCTGCCCCAGTCAGGCTGTGAAACCCTGACCTCTTTGCACCTGCTGCACAAAGGGATCAAAGTGATTGCCTACGGAGACGAATACTCTGACTTGCCCGAGTACTTCGAGCGGCTGACCAGCGAGATTGTCATGCGAGGCCGCACAGGTATGGAGTCAGGGGCTGGGGGACACTTGGCTGTCACCATGGAGAGCAGGCAGGGTCAGTAGCCCCTGTTCTTCATGCTATACAGATTCCTTAAGAGTTTTTTTTTTTTAAAGCAAACGTGTCTCAAAGCGTAGCTGGATTTGAGGGTTACTTTCAGAAATCACTGTATGCTCTAACAGTTTAAGCAGCTGTGCTGCTTCCCACGCCTGCAAACCTTTTCATGTGCAGTTGCAGCTGTTTGTTCCCTTTCCAGCGAAGGGGCATTTTAGTCTCACTGACCTTCGTGCTGCTCAGACTGAGCCAATGCTTTTACACAAGAGGTATAACTCATAAATCATAAAAACAAGGGAAAGTGGGTTCACTGGCCGGAGCCTAGCTGGCCCCCATTCTGAGGGTTAGCCCGGCCAGGAAAGCCTGTGTGAAACCACCACGTGGGCAGCTGGCTCTCCACCTGACACTGCTCTCTGCTTTGCCCCAGGTATGCCCAACGAGGGGCAACAGCTGAATGCTCTGCCGCCGCCCACACCGAGGTAAAAGGTAAGGAGGCTCTCTAGAGCCGAGAGGCTTCACTCTGTGTAGTTCCCTGGAGTCCCAGGCAGGTTTTCAGCCTTTGCTTCCACACAGGATGCAGCCCGAGCCTCAGCCCTGCCCAGGCCCTGAGCCATGGCAGGGGCTTCTGGGACAGGCCCCAGCCAGGCCAGCAGCCCTCAGGAAGGCCAGAGCCCACCGCTGTCCAGCTGCTATCCAGCACCGAGCCAGGACCCTTCCAGCAGGGAGAAGGCTGGGACACAGCCTCCACAGATGAACACCTGGTCTAACATAGTAATTGTGGTTTTACTGGGGCTGCATGTGCCTGCGGAGTGCGGTGTCCCCAAGGGAGCTGCAGCCTCCTCTAACTTCATACCTAGTGCTTTTATATTCTGTATTTCAATTAAAAAATGAAACTTGAGCTTTTTTTTTTTTACTGGAAGCTCTAGTTTTCTAGTCCTGTCTTTTTACTGTACAGGATTTTGTATGTTGAAGTTGTATTAAAGGCCTGCTCACTGAACTTTTGGCTGCTCTATCATTTACAGGCCTCATCACACCTCACACTGGTGGGAGTTCATTTCCCCCAAACCCAGGAGGAAACAGGTCCTGGCTGGAGGCAAGTTATTTATACACAGAGAACAAATTAGGAAGTTTATTTTATATAAATTATGTCTCTTAGCAGACAGCATTCAATTTATTGCACTATAGCACATCTGCGATACAGAGCTACAAGACATCGTCAGAGAGGTTTGTATTATTCAGTGTAGCACTTCTGACCGGGATCAAGAGGCACTCTGAGGGGGAGAAAGGGTGCAGGAAAGCAGCAAGCAGCCACCATTCTCTTCCAGTATTAATGTGGTTTGGTTTTTTTTTCCTTTTTACTAGCAAATAATGCCAAGACCAGCAGGCAGGAGCCAGGCAGGGCACGCTGCCTTCCTCCTCCGGACCCAGCTGCCACAGCTCTCCAGCTCCTGCCCAAATACGTGGAGTCTGGGGACCCTGCTGCAGAGTCCGGGTGAGGAGAGAGATGGGGGACTTTAAGGCAATTTAGCATGTCCCCTCCAGCCCAGCATAGGCTGTCACCTTTTTTTGGTTTATCAGCTTCGGTGGAGCGGCGATGAGCGGCGACATTAACGGCCAGATCTAGCGCTGCCCCTAAGCCCAAGTGACTCCTGCCTCCTCCCTAAGCTGGTCTAAAAATCAAAAGCAGCTCAAAAAAAAGTCTTCAAACCCACCTGGCTCTGACAGCCAGGCTCTTGGCCGCCCTCAGCTCCCCCACCCCAAATACCAGACCCCGCCCGGGAGCGAAACCTGTTGAGCCCGAATATGCCCAAACAGACAGCTCTTTGTGATTCTTTTTTTTTCCCTCCTATTTTTTGGTTTGGAAGCAGCACTGGTGATCACACAGGGATGGGCCCAAGGACTTCCCAGCCCTTGGCACTGCTCCTGACACCTTGTTCGAAGGCAGCATCACATTTAACCCCTGAAGACCCTCACTGCCCTTCATTTCTGACACCATCCCACTTCCCACACCGTGGTCCTGTTCAGTCCTGCATCCCCACGCTCCACTTGCATCCCCCCTCTCTGCACTTTTCTCCGTCATTTCTCCCTTTCCACCTCATTTTTCCCCTCAGTGCTTCAGCGCTCTCCTCCATTCCCAACACAGACAGGTCTGATCCATCCTCACGCCATAAAATCACAGACCACATGCCAGGGGGGTCAGATGAGCCCAATAGCCACAGAGCTGCCAGGCTGGGGTTCAGTGCCCATCCAGGGGTGTTTTATGATCCGTGGTGGCAATGCTGGGCTGGCAGGGTGCACACAGCATCAGCAAAGCCCCCGAGCAGCACTTAGGACTCTTCAACTCTTGCTCAGCACTCTCCTGCCTCAGTTTCCTGCTGTTTCGGGGCTCAGGGAAGCTCTGCACCATTGGCAATGCGGGCAGGGGGTGCAGCAGGGACCCCAAACCCCAAACTGCATCCCAGCTCATTTATCTACATTTTAAAAGAAATTTAAAAGCCACCCGATGTTGCAAGCAGCTCAAACCCTGACGGAGGATCCACCCCGGGGCTCCGACTTGTGCAACACCGCGGGGTGAGTTCCAACCTCCCGCCACTGGCATCAGGCTCTGGTTAAAAAATTAAGGCTCAGCTTACTCAGCCTGGCCGGATATCGGGATGGCGAATCCGGCCGAGAAAACTTCGGCGGGCTGGGGGAGACATTTTGCAAGGGGAAGAGCCGGAGCAGGAATGGCATCTGGAAGCGATTGAAGGCAAGGAGCCTCTCCCTGGCGCAGCAGGGAATTCCAACGGCGTGAGCTCAGGTTAAAGCCTCCTTCACAAACCCGGGATTAAAGAGAAGAACCAAACTTCAGCACAGATATGTATTTTTAAACCTGCAAAAAACAAGGGAGACGGAGCCAGCTTCCTGCTTGGTCCTATCCGGACGTGGCTTTGTCATTTAGGGTCGTTCTGACTTGCAATGAAAAGAAACCAAAACTCCAAAAAGGAGCAGAAATTTCTCCATGGGTTTGTGGTTCTAAATTCAGGTGTGGTGTCAGGAGTCCTCTTTCATCACTGTACCATCCATCCCTCGGGATTGCTGCATCCCAGCTCCGAGCATCCCTTGCCAGCACAGGCTGCATCCCACGGTGGTCCTTGAGTGGCAGCAAGCCCAGGAGCATCCCAGAATCCTGGGGATGGCATGGAAGAGCCAGTGGAGGATGCCAGCCTAGCTTAGACCGAGCCATCCTCTGCAAGGAGCTGACGCAGTGCAGAGTCCCCAGCCCCTTCCAGTCTTCCCTGAGTCGAGATGAAATATTGAAGCTAAAATCCTAATGCATCAGAGGCACAGGGAGCAGCAGCTGGTCAAACCCACCTTCACTGGACATCCCAGCGGAGCAGTTTACGGCAGGGCAGGATCCCCATGGGCTGGGCAGGATCCCCATGGGCTGGGCAGGATCCCCACGGGATGGGCAGGATCCCCATGGGCTGGGCAGACTCAGCCGCGCCCCATGTCCTCTTCCTGCAGTGGCTGGAATGGCTCCTTCTGCTGCACTTCCAGAGCTGTAGCTATTCCCTTCATGCAAACATCTCTCCTCCTGCCCCAGTCAGGCTGTGAAACCCTGACCTCTTTGCACCTGCTGCACAAAGGGATCAAAGTGATTGCCTACGGAGACGAATACTCCGACTTGCCCGAGTACTTCGAGCGGCTGACCAGCGAGATTGTCATGCGAGGCCGCACAGGTATGGAGTCAGGGGCTGGGGGACACTTGGCTGTCACCATGGAGAGCAGGCAGGGTCAGTAGCCCCTGTTCTTCATGCTATACAGATTCCTTAAGAGTTTTTTTTTTTTAAAAGCAAACGTGTCTCAAAGCGTAGCTGGATTTGAGGGTTACTTTCAGAAATCACTGTATGCTCTAACAGTTTAAACAGCTGTGCTGCTTCCCACGCCTGCAAACCTTTTCATGTGCAGTTGCAGCTGTTTGTTCCCTTTCCAGCGAAGGGGCATTTTAGTCTCACTGACCTTCGTGCTGCTCAGACTGAGCCAATGCTTTTACACAAGAGGTATAACTCATAAATCATAAAAACAAGGGAAAGTGGGTTCACTGGCCAGAGCCTAGCTGGCCCCCATTCTGAGGGTTAGCCCGGCCAGGAAAGCCTGTGTGAAACCACCACGTGGGCAGCTGGCTCTCCACCTGACACTGGTCTCTGCTTTGCCCCAGGTATGCCCAACGAGGGGCAACAGCTGAATGCTCTGCCGCCGCCCACACCGAGGTAAAAGGTAAGGAGGCTCTCTAGAGCCGAGAGGCTTCACTCTGTGTAGTTCCCTGGAGTCCCAGGCAGGTTTTCAGCCTTTGCTTCCACACAGGATGCAGCCCGAGCCTCAGCCCTGCCCAGGCCCTGAGCCATGGCAGGGGCTTCTGGGACAGGCCCCAGCCAGGCCAGCAGCCCTCAGGAAGGCCAGAGCCCACCGCTGTCCAGCTGCTATCCAGCACCGAGCCAGGACCCTTCCAGCAGGGAGAAGGCTGGGACACAGCCTCCACAGATGAACACCTGGTCTAACATAGTAATTGTGGTTTTACTGGGGCTGCATGTGCCTGCGGAGTGCGGTGTCCCCAAGGGAGCTGCAGCCTCCTCTAACTTCATACCTAGTGCTTTTATATTCTGTATTTCAATTAAAAAATGAAACTTGAGCTTTTTTTTTTTTACTGGAAGCTCTAGTTTTCTAGTCCTGTCTTTTTACTGTACAGGATTTTGTATGTTGAAGTTGTATTAAAGGCCTGCTCACTGAACTTTTGGCTGCTCTATCATTTACAGGCCTCATCACACCTCACACTGGTGGGAGTTCATTTCCCCCAAACCCAGGAGGAAACAGGTCCTGGCTGGAGGCAAGTTATTTATACACAGAGAACAAATTAGGAAGTTTATTTTATATAAATTATGTCTCTTAGCAGACAGCATTCAATTTATTGCACTATAGCACATCTGCGATACAGAGCTACAAGACATCGTCAGAGAGGTTTGTATTATTCAGTGTAGCACTTCTGACCGGGATCAAGAGGCACTCTGAGGGGGAGAAAGGGTGCAGGAAAGCAGCAAGCAGCCACCATTCTCTTCCAGTATTAATGTGGTTTGGTTTTTTTTTCCTTTTTACTAGCAAATAATGCCAAGACCAGCAGGCAGGAGCCAGGCAGGGCACGCTGCCTTCCTCCTCCGGACCCAGCTGCCACAGCTCTCCAGCTCCTGCCCAAATACGTGGAGTCTGGGGACCCTGCTGCAGAGTCCGGGTGAGGAGAGAGATGGGGGACTTTAAGGCAATTTAGCATGTCCCCTCCAGCCCAGCATAGGCTGTCACCTTTTTTTGGTTTATCAGCTTCGGTGGAGCGGCGATGAGCGGCGACATTAACGGCCAGATCTAGCGCTGCCCCTAAGCCCAAGTGACTCCTGCCTCCTCCCTAAGCTGGTCTAAAAATCAAAAGCAGCTCAAAAAAAAGTCTTCAAACCCACCTGGCTCTGACAGCCAGGCTCTTGGCCGCCCTCAGCTCCCCCACCCCAAATACCAGACCCCGCCCGGGAGCGAAACCTGTTGAGCCCGAATATGCCCAAACAGACAGCTCTTTGTGATTCTTTTTTTTTCCCTCCTATTTTTTGGTTTGGAAGCAGCACTGGTGATCACACAGGGATGGGCCCAAGGACTTCCCAGCCCTTGGCACTGCTCCTGACACCTTGTTCGAAGGCAGCATCACATTTAACCCCTGAAGACCCTCACTGCCCTTCATTTCTGACACCATCCCACTTCCCACACCGTGGTCCTGTTCAGTCCTGCATCCCCACGCTCCACTTGCATCCCCCCTCTCTGCACTTTTCTCCGTCATTTCTCCCTTTCCACCTCATTTTTCCCCTCAGTGCTTCAGCGCTCTCCTCCATTCCCAACACAGACAGGTCTGATCCATCCTCACGCCATAAAATCACAGACCACATGCCAGGGGGGTCAGATGAGCCCAATAGCCACAGAGCTGCCAGGCTGGGGTTCAGTGCCCATCCAGGGGTGTTTTATGATCCGTGGTGGGAATGCTGGGCTGGCAGGGTGCACACAGCATCAGCAAAGCCCCCGAGCAGCACTTAGGACTCTTCAACTCTTGCTCAGCATTCTCCTGCCTCAGTTTCCTGCTGTTTCGGGGCTCAGGGAAGCTCTGCACCATTGGCAATGCGGGCAGGGGGTGCAGCAGGGACCCCAAACCCCAAACTGCATCCCAGCTCATTTATCTACATTTTAAAAGAAATTTAAAAGCCACCCGATGTTGCAAGCAGCTCAAACCCTGACGGAGGATCCACCCCGGGGCTCCGACTTGTGCAACACCGCGGGGTGAGTTCCAACCTCCCGCCACTGGCATCAGGCTCTGGTTAAAAAATTAAGGCTCAGCTTACTCAGCCTTAAAAAACACCCAGGGGAAGAATTTTCCTTTGTTCTCCACTCTCCAGAACAACAAAACACCATTGGTTCACCCTGCAAAGACCTGCCATGAAAAGATCAATGGGGAAAGGTCTGGCTGGTCCTCTTCCTGCAGTCTCAGGGCAGGAATCCTCATCTCTCCCTGGAACAAGCCTGTCCCGTGGGACGAGAGGGCTCCAGGCGCACACAGTGGGTCGGGATGGGGCTTGTCCTGCACGAACATGCCCAGATCCTGCTCCCAGCAGCTCTGTCCGCACCAGCATTGGGTGGGGGATCGGCAGGGACCCCTCCTACCCCTCTGGGATCACTAGGATACCGGAGCACATCCATCAACCAGCCAGAGGATGCTCAGGGATGGGGACAAAAAGGCTCAGACCACTTAATAAACCCTCCTGAGCCCGTGGTTCCGCACGAGAGCCGTCCTGAGCTGCACACGGGGCACATCCTCCCCTCCCAGAGCCTCCGGGAGGATTTTCCCTTCCTTATCCCGGCTCCCGGGCATTCCTATGGCCCAGACCCATCGCAGCGAGCCCACCCTGTGCCATGGGGAGATGCCAGAGCCTCTCTTCCCCGGGGTCTCGGGGTGGGATCTCCCTCCACGGGAGTGGCCTCGGGCAGGAGCGATGCCAAAGGCCGTTTTTCCCGGCAAGACGAGGGGGTTTGTTTTGCCGGGAATGGGGAGACGGCAGATGGAAGGGCTCGGGGGGAGCGGGGGCTTTCCTCTCGCCGCTGCCCACACTCACACTCCAGGCACTGATTAATTGCGTTAAATAGAAAAATAATCATAACAATTATTTTTAAAAGCCACAAAACGTAGAAATAAAACCACTTTCTGCCTCTCCGATGTGCCGCGCTCGCCGGGGCAGCGATGCCAAAGGCGGGGGATGCAGGGGCGGGGGTCCGAGCTGGGGTTAACAGGGTGTGTACCCCCACATCCCCTCTTTGCCCCCCATGCCAGCCCTGCCCGGGAGCTGCCAGGCGAGCAATGCTCCTGCCCTGCCCCGCGCCCTCCCAGCGCGGGGACCCCCTCCAGCCCCCCAAAAACACTGGGGCTTCGCTTCCCACCCCTCTTTTTCCGCTCAGCACCTCCCGAGTCGCAAACCCGCTCTGGACACGCGGACCCGGGGGGACATAAGGGGACACGGAGGGACACAAGGGGACACGGGAGGATGCGGGGGGGCACAAGGGGACGCGGGGGGACCCCCGTGTGCAGACTCACCATGGGGCGGCGGGGGGGGTCGTGCGGCGGAGGCTGGGGGTGGTGCGGGATGCGGGGCCGGCCCGGGGGGCGGGCGGGGGGCGGACACGCTTGCGCACAGCGCGGATGGGCGGCGGAGGGAGCGACGAGGAGGAGGAAGGAGGGAGGGGAAGAGCATCCCGGGAGGAGAAGGCAGTCGGTCCCTCATCCGCGGCACGGGAGAGGTGGGGGAGGACGAGGACCCTCGCCCCGCGCCCTGCGGACCCCCAAAAGTCGTGGCGCTGGGGGCAGACCTTCCCAAGGCAACCCTGCACCGCATAAATCTCCCCAAAACCCGCCCAAATCCGCTCATAGCAAATTTTGGGGGTGGGCAAAGCTCATCCCACTTGAGATTTACACTGAGCCCAGGAGTTCGCTCCGCTCCCCCACTGAACCCCCATGAGATGATCTGGAAGCCCCATGAGATTCTGCTCAAACCGTCATGAGATGGCACACCAAGGCTCTGGGGATGGCTTTGCTTCAAATCATCAACTAATATTCTTTTTTTCCTGAAAATAAATTAATCCTCACCACAGCAATGCCCCATGTCAGGCCACCTTGCTCTCCCACAGGATTCCATTTCCATCCCACCCCACAATCCACAAAATTAGCAGTCAACCTTTTGAATCTTTTTTTATTCCCCTCAAAACTTTTTTTATTTCTACAGTCTCAAACTCAATCCCTCCTGCCCAGGGTGAGTTTTGCCAATCCCTGAGATAAAATGTCCAACGCCAATATTAATCAACAAAATACCTGTGGAGCTGACACATCTGATTTTGCCAAGGGAACTACATCAATATTTGAAGAGAATCAACCCACCTGCACCACCCCAGATGCTCCCAGGTTTCCTGCTGACCCATAGCACCAATTTCATCACTGACGCTTCACAGGAAGAGGGAAGTGGCAGGCGTAGGGATTTGCATCATGGTCAGGGAGCAAGTTCTGGGGCAGGGGGCACTTACTGCTGCCCTGCTCCAAGGAACCACAGCCCTGATCCCGTGGCCCCAGCGTGCTGATTTTTGGAGGTGCTGAGCGTGGAACATTCCCCAAAATCACTCCTGTCTGTACAGGAGTCAGGTGAGGCTTCACCACACCACCTGGGGAGAGTAACGGGGCTCACTTGGGGCTCCCAACCCCATCACGCTCACAGGGCAGAGCAGGCCTGTGCCCAGTTCAGTTACCCCAGCACCACACTGCCCCAAGACCAAAGCAACAGCCTGGAACGTCCCTATCCTCATCTCCTGCTCGGATGCACGTCTTCAGGAAACGGGAGCCGAGACAGCTGCATAGTTCCCACGCCATGGCCAGACCCTCTGGCCATAAAACCTTAGGAGTTATTACAAATTTTCCTATAATGGGTGTACTGTTTACAGTCCCAGGGTCGGCATACTGCATGCAATCCAGTGCCACTTGACCTACCAAGCACGAACAACCTATTGTTGCTGTTTTTGTAACCTATTGTTGCTTTTAGCTTGAACCCAAAAGTACGAAATTACGCGAACAAGAAAGAGGGCTGCAGTAAGGTCCCCAGCCGCCCCCTTGCCCCCAGGTTAGCCTGATTTGAGCAGCGCCAGGCTGGAAAAAGCGAGTCAGAGCCAGGCTACGACGCTGTGACCGGAGGGGCGATCAGAGGGCTCACGGCACGTGGTGCCGGGAGGCGTGGCCTGCCCGGAGCGCGCCGCGGGGGCGGGGCCGAGCCCTCAGCGGGGAAAATGGCGGCGGGCGGGCCCCCCCACTCCCTCGTACCTCCGCGTGCAGGAACACGATTTTGTCCCGCGCCGACTCCCGCAGGACGCGCCGCACCCGCAGGTCCGACAGCGGGAAGGCGGCAGCGACCCCGCCCTCAGCGGCGGGCCCGCCATTTTTCTCCTCCTCCTCCCGCTTCCTCTTCGGCTGCGGGCCCTCCTCCATGGCTCGCGCGCGCGCGCCCCTGCACTGCGCGTGCGCGGCGCCTCGCGGACCGTCTTAGAGCCACGCCCCCCGGCGGCTCGGAGGTCGCGTGTCCCCGCGGCTCCTTCTCCCACACACCCCCGGAATAGTGACTGAGACAAAAATAAGGAAAACCACCACCATTTAAAACTTCTGCATTCTCTTTTCATAGTCGCAACGATCCCGTTTAAAGTCGCTGCCTGCCTCATCTTGTCCTGCCCACAGCCCAGCAGGCACCTTGTCAGCTTAGTGGGGGTCCCAGAGCCCACCAGGACCAGGAACTCCAGCACGGGAAGGAGTTCTGGTGACCCTGAGAGCCACTCGATGTCAGAGCTTAGTGTTTGTGTGATGGATGTCCCTGTCCCTGCCGAGGAGGTTTTGGCCACCGGGATGGAGGTCACACCACTGGGATGTGGTGCGTTCCGGTCCGCTGTCCCTCCATGTCCATGGAAGTGGGGAACTCGCCATCCTTGGCTCCCACATCTGGCCAGAGCAGCTCAGGTTGGACCCCAAGGTTCACTGGGACATGGCTACACCCAGATCCAAAGATGACAGCTCCATGATGCCCATGGGGATGCATCCGCCTGCTCGCAGCACTACTCCATCCTCTTTGTGGAGCTCCGGCACAGTTCCTGGAGGTCTGCAGAGACAGCAGATGAGCTCCATTAGCAACCAATTAATCTAAAAATCAACGGTTTAAATAAATTTATGGAATCTGGTCTCTTCCCATGGTCCTTATCCCAATAGAGAGACATTTCATCAGCATCCCACAGGATACTCACAGCGCATGACAGTGTCCCTGATCTGCCTGAAGCTTTTCTCCTTCAGCGCCATGTAGATGTAGTAGATGTTTCGCAGCTCCCTGGGATAATCCTTGCGATCCACGTCCTTCAGCACTGGGATAGTGCGTCCGTTAGCCATCGGAGCCTCAGCCAGGGCCTGGTGCATCTGGTATTTGCACCAGGGGTCCTGCAGGAAGCTGGGGGTGATGAGCATGACCCAGCAGTGGCTGTTCTGCACAGCGTCGCACAGCTCTGTCACCACTGCACCTCCCGCCACCGCATCCCGCAGCTGGAGGAAGCATCGGAAGCTCTCAGGTTGGCCCTCCAGGTAGGACACCAGCTCCTCCACCAGCTCCATGTCCCCCTCACTGTGGCAGATGCAGACGTCGTAGCTCTTGTCCCACCGGGGGCTGTCCACGGCACTGATGTCTGGTGCTGACACAGGTGACAGGGAGATGGAGCTGGTGGCCAAGCTCGTGCCAGGAGAAGAGCTGGAGCTCTTCGCAGAGGATGAGGAGGAAGGTGAGGATGAAGCAGAGTGGCTGGACTTGATGCTGCTTTCCACTGAGCTAGGCTTGGGCTTGTGCAGGAGCCGCCTAAACCAACCTGCAGAGTGAGGTCACAGTGAGGTTCCGGGGGCGCAGCGTCCCCTGGGCTTCCCAAGCACAGCATCATTTGATCAGCAGGATGCCTGCAGATGGAAAGGGGTGGGTGCGATCTCACCTTGACCCCCCAAACCATCCTGGTCCCTAAAATCTGAGCTGCCGCAAACACCTGAATGCTGTGGCACCACGAGGAGCAGCTGATGGGCACCCTTGTGTTCCGTCAGGGAGGGGATGCTGTGAGGGAGGGGATAGGGCCAGAGGGTTTATTCCCAGACTCACCAGCCATAGCGGGCAGCACACTGCTCAGCTGCCAATTGCCAGCAGGACACCTCTCCTGAGAGCAGAAAAGAAGACTAAAAAAAAACTGTGAGCAAGCACCACTCCACAGCAGGTCTCAGCCCCAGGAGCTCAGGTCTGTTCCAGGGACCTGCAGCTCTGGGGTGCTCTCTTACAGCCCCAAAATCACCCACAGGAGGGTTTTTCCCAAAATTTGCTGGGAAGGAACATTTACCTGTTACTGGCTCTCTCCACTGGAGATACACACCTGCAGCGAGCAAGGCTGAGAGATAATGGGGAGGAGAGACCCTCATTCCCATCAGTGGGGAAAGGATCCTGTGGAAGGGAGAAGTGGGAATCAGCTGCGATCACCAGGGATGGATGCTGGTAAACCAAAGGCAGTGTGGGTGATGCCCAGAGCTGTGCATCCTTGTTGCTGCCTGCCCTGGTATTCCTGCAAGCTCACACCATCCCATGCCTGGGCATTGTGCTCCCAGCATGGTTTAGGGACTGCAGACACTCCTTGTGGACACCCAAGAGCAGCAATACGGGAAACAGCTACTGTTTTCCACTGCTGGCATCACCCCTTCCGAAATGAAACACCCCAAGTTACGCTGAAGCCTTTCCTCTACTCCAAAAAATGCCACCGGACTGCAGGAAATGCCCGCAAAACCCCGGCACGCCCACGGAAACCACAGTGCCCAAGTGTCACCATTTAGTGACAGCAAAAAGCTCAAGCGTGACTGGAACAATGAGCACGGACAGTGAACGGTACGGGGGAAGTCTGGGGGATGCTTACCTGGAATGCAGGAGTCCAGCAATGGAACAGGGAAGGGGATGCATCAGCCCCTGGGTTTGGGAAAGAAAGATCTTCTGGGATTACCCAGGTGGGAAAAGACAGGTAGAATGCAGCATGTTCACTCTGGAGTCTAATGGGATCTGCAGTGAATGGCAAGGCTGATCCATCCTTACAGCTTCCACATCTGCAAGCAGTTCCCAGTGAAGCTGTCCTGGGGTGGAAATGAGATGGGGTACCCACTTGCTTCCCCAGGGCCAGAGTGGAGGAGCTCCCCGAAAACCCAGGTGCCCCCAGCTGCCAGCAGCTCCAGCCTCTGCCAGGGCATATGAAAGCACAGGCAGGGAAATGGGCCAGGACTGCAGGGACGGGAAGCCAAGCCCTCCCAAGGGCCTCCCTCCCACATCCGCCACATGCCATCACTGCCTGGGTGTCACAGTGCCCAGCCCTCACCAGCACCCAGATCTGTTTCCCTCCCCAGTTTCCTAGCTAAATACAGACAGGTCCATGTCTGCCACTCACACTTACTTTATGAGTTAAATTTACCAGACAAGTCATTTTTTCACCCCAAAAATGTTTCTCCTTTCCCAGGTCACGTTCCCCTGGTGCTGCTGGTGGTGGCTGATGACTGACACTGCCTTCATCTCCTCATCATCCTCGACTGCTCCAATGTCTGGCAGTTGCTCCTCAAGGCCCTGTGAGAGACAGGCTCCAGGTGAGTCCTGGTTCCATCCCCTAGGAATTTGGGGAGATCTCCAGAGCCCACATGGCCACCCAGCCCCTGCCACCACCCTGCCTGCCTTTCTCTTCACCAAGCACAGGACACCAGCTGGCCCCTTGCTGGCTAAATTCCAAAGGAAAAAGCCAAAGGCCGAGTGGTACTGAGCCGCACACAGACCCACAGGCTACCACAGCCCATTGTGACCCACTTTGCATTAGTCCCTGCCCTAGCACTGCTGCCACCACCCCAAAAATCAACTGCCCGCCCAAGGACAGGACCCGTAGGAGGGCGAGTCCCCTGCCTGTGTGAGTCACCCCACCTGGAAACCCCAGAGGGGGAACCTGAGCAAGGGTGAACCCACAAACTCGGGTCCCCAAGAGGCAGCAGCCCCTGGATCGACCTCCACCCTGCCTCAGCAATAATATAACCATTATTAAAGGAGTAATTAAGCAGGTACAGCTTAATTCACAGCGTGCCTTGCCCCACCAGCAGCTGCACCACGCTGGGATCCCTGCAGCGGGAGTCCTGCTCATCACCAGGAGCCTGTGGTTTACAGGATTGCCTGTGAAATTAAGAAACGGTGAGGACAGGGTGCTGCAAGGCAGGGTCAAACAAAGGTGTTCGGGAAAGAAAATAAGGCTAATTTTGTCCCTAAATACACGCACCATTAATATGTTTCATTTACAGTGCCACTACAAAACGATACACAGCTACCCAGAAAACACAGAATAAGTTTTCTCCTGGAAAGCTCTAAGTACACCCAAATTCCGCCACACAGATGCTTGAAGACATCATAGGGGCCGTCCAGGCACCGCTTGTACCTCCCAGGGCTGGAGACGCAGTCGCACAGACACGAACCCAGGCAGCGGCAGCTAGCGGAAGAGCAGCCCCTGAGGGGTAGGGGAGCACGGGGACACGGCCAGGCCCAGAGAAGCGCAGGCAGCCGAACGCACCCAGCACTGCCACCCAGCCTGGCACTGCACTGCGCTGCCCATGCGCCCGAGCCCTTTAGAGCTCGCGTGGCCTCGCGACACCATCGCTGAGGTCCCACGTCTGGCCCCGCCTCTTCCGCTCCGAGCCCCAGCAGGGCGGGGCCGAGGGGGCGGGGCTGCCGTCACGCGGGGCGGGGCGTAGCCGGGCGCGAGGCGGCTGCGCGCGGCGCGGCGGCGTCTCCTCAACGGGGCCGCGCGCGCGGCGCCAGGTGCGTGCGCGGGGGAGGCGGGCGGGCAGGGCGCGGTTGCCATGGAGACAGCGGGGGGGAAGGCGTTGCCATGGCGACAGCGGCCGCCATAACGTAAGGGGGTCCCCTGGCCGTGAGGGGACGGAGCGTTCTGCGGGGAGCGGAGGAGACCGGCGGGGCCGGGGCTGAGGCGGGGGGGCCGGGAAACCTCTGACAGCGGCGGGCGGCCTGGCTGTGACTCCCCCCGCCGCGCTGTCGCCCTCTATAAAAGCTCGTTTTTATGGATGTGTCCCCCTGGGAAGGAGCCTCGGTGTCCTCTCTGCCTGCTGAATCCCCGTGTTGTTGCTTTTCCCGCAGGTTTAGCGAGGAGGGGGCACAACGGAGAGGACAGGTAAGGGCTCGGGCAACCCTGAAGGTGTGACCCCCCATCCCTGGTTCTCTGTCCAGGGTCAATCCTGGAACGCCAGCGTGCTTCCGTGGGAGCCTGTGGGACACAGAGCTCAGCCAGGCTTTGCTGTGTCACTCCCTCTCCTTGCTCGTGGAGCCACTGGGAAGCACGTGGAGAATCACAGCGTTGAATAAAAACCTCTGGTGTGTTTTAACTCACATCAAAGGAGGTTGAATCTTGTGGTTTTGTGCTGTGGACAGAGGCAGGGCTTGTCCTCAGTCCCATTGTCCGTGTAGCCTGTGCGTTTCTAGGATGGCTTTGATCCAGCTCCAATTGCTGCTCCCACGTGGAGGGACAGGCTTGGGAATTGGCCAGGGACAACTCAGCTTGTAGCTGAACCATAGTGGCTTTTAAACTGTCTTGTCCCAACATCTTAAAGCCGCTGGATTGAAAAAGAAGCTAGGAATTACACCCATGCTGGTGGCAGTTCTCAGCACTCAAAGAAGCTAAAAATAATGGATGAGTAGTAGGTTTGTACTTGTTTCTTTGTGGAATTTGTGGGGGCTGTTCTGGAGGAGCCCATCTCCCAGCATGGAGCTGGATGACTTGGCTTTGATTTTAAACATCCAGGTGTAGCTTTGGTTGTGTGTTGGGTGCTGAGCATGGAGATGGTGTCAGCAGCGACTTCTCCATGAGATGGTGGAGAATATGTTCCATTAATTTCCCATTTTGGTTCTGCAGGTTGGGCTCTGGTGTTGACTGTGTGGTCTGGTCATGTTTTGCAGAGCTACTGCAAGGTTTCTGTAAATACACATGCTGTGTGAACCTCGGCCTTCGTTTGACACACTTGGTGTTCAGGTGTTTGCTTTTACCTGGGATACACCTTCATATTTCCAACATTTCTGCAGCTGGTGTGTCTCTGTCACACGGGGACTTGCTGTGGTTGGGTTTATCCAGTGTTGGTGACTTAGGCACCGTTTAAAGCTGAAGTGTGAAAAGCTTTAGGATAAATTAAGGGATTTCTGTGGTGTGGAGGGAGGAGAATGCAGCAAACCCACACAGGGACTCTCTTAGTATCGTTTATAAAGGTAATGGGGACAAGGCTGGAACAAGGGAACAGGGCAGCCGAGCCAGGAATCCATGGAGTGTTGTGTTTACAGTCTTCAACTCCCTGTAGTCTAAATAGCTGGAAGCTTCCCAATGTCTGGAGAAGGCTGGAGAGACACTTCTTACCTTGTAAGTGCCTATGGCTCCCTCTCCCCCATGGCACCTGTGTTCCCAGGGGGAGCCTGCAGTACCTGGTGTGTTTCTTCCCCATGGCAATGTCATGCTCTGAGGTAATTCCATTTCATTTTGGCTACCTCAGCTGTGCCAGCGCAATCCATCCCCCTGGGGAACAGAGCTTCTCCCCAGGACTAAAAACTGGAGGTTTCTATTTCTTGGCTGAATCCCCATGAATTCTTTTTAAGACCAATAAAAACTTTTTTTTTTAAACTAGGCTGTATTTATAATGGGGTTTTTGTTCCTTTATGCCTCTCTGCACTACATAATAGGCATGAAGGTTGAAGGTCATTGTATCAGACAACCTCACTAGGTGATTATAATTCTAAAAGGTGTTTTTTCCTAAGTTTAAAATTACTTTTGAAATGTCCTTAGTGCTTTAGAGGCACTTAAAATTGATTTGATGGCTCCATTCCTGCTGTTAATAGCATGGGAATGCACAGGCTGAGTGAGATGGGAGCGATGCTGAGGCAGGTGGAAGCAAACAGGGGAAGGCCTAGGTGGGAGTTTACAAACAGCCTCAGTATTTGAGGCTCAGCTCCCGAATATAATATAAACTTAAATTATAGCCAGTTTAGAAAGTGAGGATTTACCTTTGGCTGTAGCTGTGCTGCTGTGGAGGGGCCAAGGGCAGGCCCGGCACCAGCAGGAGCTCAGACTTCCCTCTGAAACATTCCAGTTATCCATTGTTAGTCCCTGGCTGGTCTGAAGTGTCTTTGCACCATTAAATAAAATCTGACTGACTTTGTGGAAGCAGCCTGTCCTTCCAGAAAAATCAGCTTATCCAAAAGGAGAGATATTTTTCCTTTCTCCTGGAAAGGAAAAATAAGGGCTTTTCTCCCCTTTATCCTGACTGTGCTTGGCTGCATTCACTCAGCAGGGCTTTGATGGTACCGCCCGTCTGATCCTGTGTCCAGCACATCCTCCTATCTTCCTGAGAGTCATCACTTTGATGTTTTTTTTTGAGGTTTAACCCCCCCAAAATAGTTCACCATGAGGCCTGAGCGGTTGCAGGCCTTCAGGAGTGATGAAGCTGCAGAGGTTCATTGTCAGAACAGTGCTGAAGTGCTCCTGTGCTCAGTGTGGGGTGGAAAAACACAGGGTACAATGTTCATGAGGGTGTGTGATGGAGGAGCCCTGCCTGGCATGCACAGAGGGAGAAAACCGGAAGTGCTAAAGGCTATTGACACTTGTATCCAAAATCTGGTCCCTACAGTAAGGCCCAGTAAGATAAAGAAGTGATTATTTGAAGTGATGAGCAGCATGTATTAAGTGATCTTTCAGGAGGCAGGTGGTGAAAACCAGCTCTCTGAGGTGTTTTACTGTTGTTACAATGATTTATTACTGAGCAGCCTGGTGTGGTGGAAAGTGCCCCTGCCCATGGCAGGGGGGTGGACCGACACGAACTTTAAGGTCCTGTCCAGCCCAAACCATTCCATGATTCCATTGTATAAGGTTTTCTGAAGGGGTCAGAAGGAAAAGGCTGCATACACGGTGTATCTGAGCATCTGCCAGTGTTGCTTTGCCCTGTTCTCATCATCCAGTATTGAAAGTTGCTGGTTTCCTAGAATATTGGCTGTTTTCTCATGTGATCCATACACACACTTGCAGCACAGCTGAGGTGTCCTACCTAGAAAGACCTGCCCCGTGTCACTTGCTTTGCTGCCAGGGAGCAATTGCAGCATCTCATCTTTAGGACAAGCCCACAGATCTCCCTGAGATGGCAAAACCTGCAAAAACTCTGATTTTGGGTCAGCAGCTCTTCCCCAGCATTTCCTCTGGCCAAAAGCCCCGTGTCTAACAGAGTTTTTGCTGGACTCTTCATCACAACTGGCAAGAGAAAAGCAGAGGAGGGTGAACAGTTCTGTTCGTTTTCATTCCCTTTTCATAGACTTATTTGGGAGAAGCGGAGTGGGAGAGGACTGCGTGCTGGCAGGCCTTTTGTGTTTTATGTCACAGGCTGCTGAAAGAGTTCTCAGACTGCACTTCCTTTCCGTGGGCTTTAAGGTCATTTCCCAGTGCTTGCAGATGCATGGCGGGCTGGGAAACCCTTCTCTCATCACCAGGGAATGAAACGCTCTCCGTGGCTTTTTGGAGCCAACAAATATAGTTTTGTCTTCTCTTCCCTCCCACTGTTTCCCAAGCAGCAAGTTTGCCGACAGGCCTCGTCAGGAAGGAGGGAGTGCTCCTCCAGGATCCAGACTGTCTGGGAAAATGAACAGCTGCTGGCAAACTGTGTTTTGCTGGGGCAATCACAGCTGTACAAAACAGCCCAGGATTGTATGGTAAAGGAGGTTAAGGAAATGGATGAGACTGAGGGGCAAAGTTCAGAGACAAAAACATGCAATTCTCAGCCCAGAGATGATAACAAACCTGGGATTTATCCACCTGTGCAAAGGTGGTTCTGCAAAACCCTGTTGTCCAGGTGGTGTTGTCCATGTGCACTGACTTTGCTTGTGGTCATTTGTCTACCATAGAAACTGGATGGCTTCTACAGTGAGCCCTGTTGCATTCGACACGCAGCGCGGTGGCCTGAGTCAAGAACAGCACGGCAACCAGTCTCCCCTGGCCGCTCGGGCCATAGCTCACAGACACCAATGTGGTGGACGGCAAATGGCGTTTATTGGTGATTAGCACCGTGTAATATACCTTTGGTTTACAACGTCACGTCCGCCTGCTTACATCATAAAACTAATTGCTATTGGCTACCTGGGGAGGGGGTCTTATCTTTCCGTACAGCGCGGTTTCTTCCGATCGCCAGGCCCTACCTGCCCACATTTCCCCCCTCCCTATGCTAATCTAAGAGAGCTAACAAACGTATAAAAGGCATTAACAAGGTAAAGTGTAAGGCACCTTGAACTAATAAACGTATAAAAGGTATTGACGAGGTAAAGTATAAGGCACTTTAAACTAGTGGTGACTAGGGGGCGTAAGGGGACAGGATATAAATTGGGGTAACTAGGGAGAACTAGGGATAATACTGCATAAGGAATTAGGGATAACTGGGGATAACACTACAGAAGTACATTCTTAACACAGTTGTTTGTTTTCTACTAACAGAATGTTGACCTTGCTTAGTCGGTTCTGGACAAATGACACGAGCTTGCTCAGTATGCAGGGCCCGAAGGCCAATGCCAGTATGATCATTGCGATCAGACCCAGCAAAGTAGATATCAGGGTGGTTAGCCATGGCGAATGGTTGAACCAGGATTTGAACCAACTCTGCTGTGCTTCTCGCTCTCTTCTTCTCTTCTTTCTTTTTTCTTTTTCTTTTTCTGCTTTGCTCTTTTCAGCAGCAGCTTGCAGGGAAGGAGAAGATGCTAAAGGCTGAGCAGCATCAGATGATATCTGAGTAGGAGGTACTGTAGCTGCTGGTAAAGGATTAGAGATCATTGGGTTAAAGATATTTAGGTTATTATTCAGTGTTGTGACAGTAGCAGTGTTTTTAATCCGTGAGAGGGATTGGACTCTCTAACGGCCTCTCCTTATTCTGGGTTTTAATTCTGTTTGCTCTCATCTCTTTCCACTCTGAGTCTGAATCAGTGGAAAGCCACTCGCTCTAGCTTGTGTCTGACTCAGAGCTGGAAGTTGACTGACTGGCTATTTCCGGGTTTCAGAACTTTTTGGTCGGGCTCCGGCCTCGCCCACCTCCCTTGCGGGCGGGCCGTTCCCTCCCTCTTGCCTCGCCCCGCCTTCTGCTCGGCAGGGGGTTGAGCTTATAGGGGGAGTGTTTAAATTAGGCGCTCTGGCTACCTCTCTGCCCCTCGCTCGCGCTCCCCTCCCCCTTTTGGTTGCTCTCGCAGTTTCTCTCCTTATCACATTCCTTATCACTTTCCTCTCCCACTCGTTTACTTGCGCATGTTGGATTCGGCACTATCTCTCTGTTCCCGCCGGGCACATCTCCGTCCCGGTCCCGCCCACCTTCTTTGTTCCCGGCACCATGCTGGGGTGCATAGGGAGGTGGCCTGGGCCAGCTCTCTTCGGGCCCCCCTCCCTCCGCGGCGATCTTAGCTTCTCGGGCTAATTCGTTCGAAAAAGCCTCTGCCTGCCTTGGCTCCCCCGCAAAGGAGCCTGGATTCGGGGATTGCGGGGGTGCAGCACCCCCCCCCGCGAGTCCCCAGGCTTAGCCGAATCGCCATCGTCTGGGGGGTGCAGAGTCTGGGTAGCCGCCCCAACCCCCAGCTTTGGGACGGCCATCAAACAGTTTTTTGCTGCCTTCCAGGTCTCCTGCTCTTGGATAGCTTTTTGCAGGGCCTGCACAACTCTACCCCACGATTTAAGATGTTTTCCGCTACCTGAGGACATCGTCTCCTCAGCAAAAGCCTTAGTACATTATCCCACACCTCAGGGTGGAGTATATCTGCTGGTTGGTCTATGACCCCGATCTGCATAAGTCTCGCAACAGCGAGCGTAAAATCTTTGGGTTTGCAATCTACCCGCCACTGTCTCTGAATTTCATATACGACCTTCACAAGAGCCTCCATCCTCCTTGTGGGTCCCGGAGCGTCCTCCGTCACCGGAGACAGTCCAGCTGCTCTGGCCGCTGTTCACCTGGTCTCAGGCGATCTCCCGAGGTCCCCAGTTGTCCCGAGGTTTCGGCACCACTTTGTTGCAGTCGACACGCAGCGCGGTGGCCTGAGTCAAGAACAGTACGGCAACCACTCTCCCCTGGCCGCTCAGGCCATAGCTCGCAGACACCAATGTGGTGGACGGCAAATGGCGTTTATTGGTGATTAGCACCGTGTAATATACCTTTGGTTTACAACGTCACGTCCGCCTGCTTACATCATAAAACTAATTGCTATTGGCTACCTGGGGAGGGGGTCTTATCTTTCCGTACAGCGCGGTTTCTTCCGATCGCCAGGCCCTACCTGCCCACAGTTTCCTCTCCCCTTCTCACTAAATATCACGTGTTTGCTGATAAAGCCATTCCTTCCAAACGAGCTGCTTCCCTGGGCTGCTGCTCCAATCTTCTGGGAAGCTGCAGCAGTCCCTGCTGCAGAAAGCAGCTGGAAACCAGGCAAGGCAAGGCGAGGAGCAGCACATCTGCTTAATAAATGATAAAGGTCACATTTAAAAGCACTGTGCAGGTGTAAAGCCAGGAAAATAGGGAAGAGGGGAGGAGGAGTAAGGAGAATACAGCCCTGCAGCCCTTTCATGTGACTCTGTATCATCTGGGATCTTCGAAAAGATTGGCCTAGAGCATCCTACTGACATTGCAGCCATCACAGGGAAGGGAGCGCTGGTACAGCTGAGGGGGCTCCTCAGCAAACTGGGGCTGGGCTCCCTGCAGGGCAAAGCTAGGAGGAAGTCTTCCCTTGTTTTTCTCTCTGCTGGGATAAATGGAGCTGTTGTCTCCAGGCCCCTGTTCTGCACATAGTTTAAAGTAGGTCGTATTTCCGACCTGCATGGGATGCAACCTGCATTTTGTCTGGGGACATAGAGCCTGTGTGTGTCTCATTCTCTTGTGCTCACCACACCTTTCCCATGCCCTCCAGCCTTCCCGGTAACTTTTATTAATAGACTTCCCTTATTCCAGATTTTCAATCGATTAGCTTTGCTTCAGAAACACCCCAGGGCATCATTGACTTCCTCAGTAACCATCCTGGTAACAGATTCAATTCCCAAAAATGTTGTAATTACATGCCTTGTATTGGGAGCTGTGCTACTGATCTGTGCAGCTGCCTGCTGTCTTTTAGGGATACCAAGCTGCTCCGCTCATCCTCCGTTTATCAGAGAGCCCCAATGGATATGCTGATTCAAAATTTAGGCATGGGGTAGCTCCCTCTCCCTCAATCTGGGTGTCCCACTGCGGAGGGTGGATTTCCCCCCTCCGCAGCAAGAAGCGGTTCCGCCCCTATGTTGCTCCCGCCTCCCAGCCTGGCTCCACCTGCCGTGGGAGGACCTCGGGGGAGAAGTCTCTGGGCCCGCCCCTGAACTGAGGGACAAGGCGTGCCCAGGGCCCAGGAACCGCCCAGCTCTCCAGATTATTCCTGACAGTTATTTGTATTATTGGTTTATTTGAACTGTACCCCGCCTTCCTTTGTTACCATTGGTTCTTGTATGCTGTAACCGCCCTTCCCCTCGTCCCTTATTGGTTGTCCTGTCCTATACTTAACCGGGTGCCTCCAGGCACTCGGCGGCCACTAGCCATTAGCCATGCGGCCATACCATCGCCGAGGCAGTGGCCCCCCTTCCCCTGCTCTCCCTTCCCGACCACCCAAGCCCTGCTACCCTCAATAAAGGAGAGCTCGGGAAGGAGTCATCCTCCCACCAGCCTATCGCCGCACCGTCTCCTTCTTTTATTTCGCCTACGACTCCCAGCTTCCTTTACCGCGCCCGGCATAGGGATCGAGCAGCCAGCGCACGGCTCTCGACCCTGCCGACGACAGCGAGCGAGAGGCTCGACAACATCCCACCACCCCTGACACCCTTCCACTCATGGTGGTACCAGCTGTGCTCCTTTCTCCTCTTGCAGGAAGCTGTTGCCAAGCCTCAAAACCAAGAAGCCTCAGGAGCTTGTTTTGGTGATTGGGACAGGAATTAGTGCCGCAGTTGCTCCCCAGGTCCCAGTGCTGAAGTCTTGGAAGGGGCTGATTCAGGCCCTCCTGGATGCTGCTATTGACTTTGATCTCCTGGAAGATGAAGAGAGCAAACGGTTCCAGAAGTGTCTTCATGAAGACAAGAACTTGGTTCATGTTGCCCACGACCTTATCCAGAAGCTGTCTCCGGTCAGTGCGCTTGTACCTGCCCTGAGCGTAGGATTTGGCTTCTGGAAATAACCGGATTTGGTTTTCCAGCAATGGTGCCCCCATCCCAACAATTCTTCTATGTACAAGGAACCAAAAGTGCAGTTGCTGTGCCAGGTTTCTGCTGTGGACACAGGTTTTGGGTATTTTGCCTGGACCAAGATGATTAGAGGGATGGAGCACCTTCCTGTGAGGAAAGGCTGAGAGAATTGGGATTGTTCAGCCTGGAGAAGAAGGCTTCAGGGGTGACCTAATTGTGGCTTTCCAATACCTGAAGGGAGCTGACAAGAAAGCTGGAGAGAGACTGTAGACAAGGGCCGGGGGTGACAGAACAAGGGGAGAGAGCAGGGTTAGATGGGGTACTGGGGAGGAAATCTTCCCTGTGAGGGTACTGAGGCCCTGGCACAAGAGCAACTGTGGCTGCCCCTGGATCCCTGGAAGTGTTCAAGGCCAGGTTGGACAGGGCTTGGAACAGCCTGGGATAGTGGAAGGTGTCCCTGACCATGGCAGGGGGTGGGATGGGATGGGCCCTTCCCAACCCAAACCATTCTACGATTCTGTGTTCCTATGACTATGCTGAGGGAGAGCACCCACCTTGGTGCAGCCAGAGCTCTTGTGTTTGCCGTGCAGGGACCCAGAGCTTTGCAGGGTCTTGGTGAAACGTGGGTAGTTTCTCATGGAGTCATTTGGCATGAGGTGTTAAGGGGCCGGGCTCTGACCTCAATCTGTCTCCCCTTCTCAGCGCACAAGCAACGTTCGCTCAACCTTTTTCAAGGACTGTTTATACAAGGTGTTTGATGACCTGGAATCCAAAATGGAAGATTCTGGGAAGCAGCTGCTTCAGTCTGTGCTTCACTTGATGGAAAATGGGGCCCTTGTTTTAACCACAAACTTCGGTAACCTGCTGGAGCTGTATGCAGCACACCAGGGGAAGCACCTCGAGTCTCTTGACCTGACTGATGAAAAGAAGGTAAAGGATGATTATTTCTTTTGTCAGGAACTGTGGTGCTGCAGGGTGTGCCCTCATGCTGCCTGAGGGCATTGTACTGATCGTAGTGGTTTAACTGGTGGCAGACAAGCTCCAGGCAGAGCCTCTGCCTGCTCAGGGCAGCAAGCAGAAGAATGAGGAGGAGAGCTCCTTTCTGGAACGCTGTGCTTGCTGGCTGCCATCCAGTGCTCAGGAGGAGGCCTTAAGCCTGGTATTCCTTTGATCTCTGTCCTTGAAACTTCTGGCTTGGCCTTGCTTCCACATAAGGCTCGGGTTGATGTTTCTAACCAATGTGGGAAACTCCATGTGAGATGCAAAGCTGAACTTTCTATTTTTATAACGTGCTGCAAAGTGCTTTCTGTGATGGGCATTTAGGGCTGCAGCCTTTGAGGCTCTCTTCTCGTGCCCCATGTCCTCTTCCTGCAGTGGCTGGAATGGCTCCTTCTGCTGCACTTCCAGAGCTGTAGCTATTCTCTTCATGCAAACATCTCTCCTCCTGCCCCAGTCAGGCTGTGAAACCCTGACCTCTTTGCACCTGCTGCACAAAGGGATCAAAGTGATTGCCTACGGAGACGAATACTCTGACTTGCCCGAGTACTTCGAGCGGCTGACCAGCGAGATTGTCATGCGAGGCCGCACAGGTATGGAGTCAGGGGCTGGGGGACACTTGGCTGTCACCATGGAGAGCAGGCAGGGTCAGTAGCCCCTGTTCTTCATGCTATACAGATTCCTTAAGAGTTTTTTTTTTTTAAAAGCAAACGTGTCTCAAAGCGTAGCTGGATTTGAGGGTTACTTTCAGAAATCACTGTATGCTCTAACAGTTTAAACAGCTGTGCTGCTTCCCACGCCTGCAAACCTTTTCATGTGCAGTTGCAGCTGTTTGTTCCCTTTCCAGCGAAGGGGCATTTTAGTCTCACTGACCTTCGTGCTGCTCAGACTGAGCCAATGCTTTTACACAAGAGGTATAACTCATAAATCATAAAAACAAGGGAAAGTGGGTTCACTGGCCGGAGCCTAGCTGGCCCCCATTCTGAGGGTTAGCCCGGCCAGGAAAGCCTGTGTGAAACCACCACGTGGGCAGCTGGCTCTCCACCTGACACTGGTCTCTGCTTTGCCCCAGGTATGCCCAACGAGGGGCAACAGCTGAATGCTCTGCCGCCGCCCACACCGAGGTAAAAGGTAAGGAGGCTCTCTAGAGCCGAGAGGCTTCACTCTGTGTAGTTCCCTGGAGTCCCAGGCAGGTTTTCAGCCTTTGCTTCCACACAGGATGCAGCCCGAGCCTCAGCCCTGCCCAGGCCCTGAGCCATGGCAGGGGCTTCTGGGACAGGCCCCAGCCAGGCCAGCAGCCCTCAGGAAGGCCAGAGCCCACCGCTGTCCAGCTGCTATCCAGCACCGAGCCAGGACCCTTCCGGCAGGGAGAAGGCTGGGACACAGCCTCCACAGATGAACACCTGGTCTAACATAGTAATTGTGGTTTTACTGGGGCTGCATGTGCCTGCGGAGTGCGGTGTCCCCAAGGGAGCTGCAGCCTCCTCTAACTTCATACCTAGTGCTTTTATATTCTGTATTTCAATTAAAAAATGAAACTTGAGCTTTTTTTTTTTACTGGAAGCTCTAGTTTTCTAGTCCTGTCTTTTTACTGTACAGGATTTTGTATGTTGAAGTTGTATTAAAGGCCTGCTCACTGAACTTTTGGCTGCTCTATCATTTACAGGCCTCATCACACCTCACACTGGTGGGAGTTCATCTCCCCCAAACCCAGGAGGAAACAGGTCCTGGCTGGAGGCAAGTTATTTATACACAGAGAACAAATTAGGAAGTTTATTTTATATAAATTATGTCTCTTAGCAGACAGCATTCAATTTATTGCACTATAGCACATCTGCGATACAGAGCTACAAGACATCGTCAGAGAGGTTTGTATTATTCAGTGTAGCACTTCTGACCGGGATCAAGAGGCACTCTGAGGGGGAGAAAGGGTGCAGGAAAGCAGCAAGCAGCCACCATTCTCTTCCAGTATTAATGTGGTTTGGTTTTTTTTTCCTTTTTACTAGCAAATAATGCCAAGACCAGCAGGCAGGAGCCAGGCAGGGCACGCTGCCTTCCTCCTCCGGACCCAGCTGCCACAGCTCTCCAGCTCCTGCCCAAATACGTGGAGTCTGGGGACCCTGCTGCAGAGTCCGGGTGAGGAGAGAGATGGGGGACTTTAAGGCAATTTAGCATGTCCCCTCCAGCCCAGCATAGGCTGTCACCTTTTTTTGGTTTATCAGCTTCGGTGGAGCGGCGATGAGCGGCGACATTAACGGCCAGATCTAGCGCTGCCCCTAAGCCCAAGTGACTCCTGCCTCCTCCCTAAGCTGGTCTAAAAATCAAAAGCAGCTCAAAAAAAAGTCTTCAAACCCACCTGGCTCTGACAGCCAGGCTCTTGGCCGCCCTCAGCTCCCCCACCCCAAATACCAGACCCCGCCCGGGAGCGAAACCTGTTGAGCCCGAATATGCCCAAACAGACAGCTCTTTGTGATTCTTTTTTTTTCCCTCCTATTTTTTGGTTTGGAAGCAGCACTGGTGATCACACAGGGATGGGCCCAAGGACTTCCCAGCCCTTGGCACTGCTCCTGACACCTTGTTCGAAGGCAGCATCACATTTAACCCCTGAAGACCCTCACTGCCCTTCATTTCTGACACCATCCCACTTCCCACACCGTGGTCCTGTTCAGTCCTGCATCCCCACGCTCCACTTGCATCCCCCCTCTCTGCACTTTTCTCCGTCATTTCTCCCTTTCCACCTCATTTTTCCCCTCAGTGCTTCAGCGCTCTCCTCCATTCCCAACACAGACAGGTCTGATCCATCCTCACGCCATAAAATCACAGACCACATGCCAGGGGGGTCAGATGAGCCCAATAGCCACAGAGCTGCCAGGCTGGGGTTCAGTGCCCATCCAGGGGTGTTTTATGATCCGTGGTGGGAATGCTGGGCTGGCAGGGTGCACACAGCATCAGCAAAGCCCCCGAGCAGCACTTAGGACTCTTCAACTCTTGCTCAGCACTCTCCTGCCTCAGTTTCCTGCTGTTTCGGGGCTCAGGGAAGCTCTGCACCATTGGCAATGCGGGCAGGGGGTGCAGCAGGGACCCCAAACCCCAAACTGCATCCCAGCTCATTTATCTACATTTTAAAAGAAATTTAAAAGCCACCCGATGTTGCAAGCAGCTCAAACCCTGACGGAGGATCCACCCCGGGGCTCCGACTTGTGCAACACCGCGGGGTGAGTTCCAACCTCCCGCCACTGGCATCAGGCTCTGGTTAAAAAATTAAGGCTCAGCTTACTCAGCCTGGCCGGATATCGGGATGGCGAATCCGGCCGGGAAAACTTCGGCGGGCTGGGGGAGACATTTTGCAAGGGGAAGAGCCGGAGCAGGAATGGCATCTGGAAGCGATTGAAGGCAAGGAGCCTCTCCCTGGCGCAGCAGGGAATTCCAACGGCGTGAGCTCAGGTTAAAGCCTCCTTCACAAACCCGGGATTAAAGAGAAGAACCAAACTTCAGCACAGATATGTATTTTTAAACCTGCAAAAAACAAGGGAGACGGAGCCAGCTTCCTGCTTGGTCCTATCCGGACGTGGCTTTGTCATTTAGGGTCGTTCTGACTTGCAATGAAAAGAAACCAAAACTCCAAAAAGGAGCAGAAATTTCTCCATGGGTTTGTGGTTCTAAATTCAGGTGTGGTGTCAGGAGTCCTCTTTCATCACTGCACCATCCATCCCTCGGGATTGCTGCATCCCAGCTCCGAGCATCCCTTGCCAGCACAGGCTGCATCCCACGGTGGTCCTTGAGTGGCAGCAAGCCCAGGAGCATCCCAGAATCCTGGGGATGGCATGGAAGAGCCAGTGGAGGATGCCAGCCTAGCTTAGACCGAGCCATCCTCTGCAAGGAGCTGACGCAGTGCAGAGTCCCCAGCCCCTTCCAGTCTTCCCTGAGTCGAGATGAAATATTGAAGCTAAAATCCTAATGCATCAGAGGCACAGGGAGCAGCAGCTGGTCAAACCCACCTTCACTGGACATCCCAGCGGAGCAGTTTCCGGCAGGGCAGGATCCCCATGGGCTGGGCAGGATCCCCATGGGCTGGGCAGGATCCCCACGGGATGGGCAGGATCCCCATGGGCTGGGCAGACTCAGCCGCGCCCCATGTCCTCTTCCTGCAGTGGCTGGAATGGCTCCTTCTGCTACACTTCCAGAGCTGTAGCTATTCCCTTCATGCAAACATCTCTCCTCCTGCCCCAGTCAGGCTGTGAAACCCTGACCTCTTTGCACCTGCTGCACAAAGGGATCAAAGTGATTGCCTACGGAGACGAATACTCCGACTTGCCCGAGTACTTCGAGCGGCTGACCAGCGAGATTGTCATGCGAGGCCGCACAGGTATGGAGTCAGGGGCTGGGGGACACTTGGCTGTCACCATGGAGAGCAGGCAGGGTCAGTAGCCCCTGTTCTTCATGCTATACAGATTCCTTAAGAGTTTTTTTTTTTTAAAAGCAAACGTGTCTCAAAGCGTAGCTGGATTTGAGGGTTACTTTCAGAAATCACTGTATGCTCTAACAGTTTAAGCAGCTGTGCTGCTTCCCACGCCTGCAAACCTTTTCATGTGCAGTTGCAGCTGTTTGTTCCCTTTCCAGCGAAGGGGCATTTTAGTCTCACTGACCTTCGTGCTGCTCAGACTGAGCCAATGCTTTTACACAAGAGGTATAACTCATAAATCATAAAAACAAGGGAAAGTGGGTTCACTGGCCGGAGCCTAGCTGGCCCCCATTCTGAGGGTTAGCCCGGCCAGGAAAGCCTGTGTGAAACCACCACGTGGGCAGCTGGCTCTCCACCTGACACTGGTCTCTGCTTTGCCCCAGGTATGCCCAACGAGGGGCAACAGCTGAATGCTCTGCCGCCGCCCACACCGAGGTAAAAGGTAAGGAGGCTCTCTAGAGCCGAGAGGCTTCACTCTGTGTAGTTCCCTGGAGTCCCAGGCAGGTTTTCAGCCTTTGCTTCCACACAGGATGCAGCCCGAGCCTCAGCCCTGCCCAGGCCCTGAGCCATGGCAGGGGCTTCTGGGACAGGCCCCAGCCAGGCCAGCAGCCCTCAGGAAGGCCAGAGCCCACCGCTGTCCAGCTGCTATCCAGCACCGAGCCAGGACCCTTCCAGCAGGGAGAAGGCTGGGACACAGCCTCCACAGATGAACACCTGGTCTAACATAGTAATTGTGGTTTTACTGGGGCTGCATGTGCCTGCGGAGTGCGGTGTCCCCAAGGGAGCTGCAGCCTCCTCTAACTTCATACCTAGTGCTTTTATATTCTGTATTTCAATTAAAAAATGAAACTTGAGCTTTTTTTTTTTACTGGAAGCTCTAGTTTTCTAGTCCTGTCTTTTTACTGTACAGGATTTTGTATGTTGAAGTTGTATTAAAGGCCTGCTCACTGAACTTTTGGCTGCTCTATCATTTACAGGCCTCATCACACCTCACACTGGTGGGAGTTCATCTCCCCCAAACCCAGGAGGAAACAGGTCCTGGCTGGAGGCAAGTTATTTATACACAGAGAACAAATTAGGAAGTTTATTTTATATAAATTATGTCTCTTAGCAGACAGCATTCAATTTATTGCACTATAGCACATCTGCGATACAGAGCTACAAGACATCGTCAGAGAGGTTTGTATTATTCAGTGTAGCACTTCTGACCGGGATCAAGAGGCACTCTGAGGGGGAGAAAGGGTGCAGGAAAGCAGCAAGCAGCCACCATTCTCTTCCAGTATTAATGTGGTTTGGTTTTTTTTTCCTTTTTACTAGCAAATAATGCCAAGACCAGCAGGCAGGAGCCAGGCAGGGCACGCTGCCTTCCTCCTCCGGACCCAGCTGCCACAGCTCTCCAGCTCCTGCCCAAATACGTGGAGTCTGGGGACCCTGCTGCAGAGTCCGGGTGAGGAGAGAGATGGGGGACTTTAAGGCAATTTAGCATGTCCCCTCCAGCCCAGCATAGGCTGTCACCTTTTTTTGGTTTATCAGCTTCGGTGGAGCGGCGATGAGCGGCGACATTAACGGCCAGATCTAGCGCTGCCCCTAAGCCCAAGTGACTCCTGCCTCCTCCCTAAGCTGGTCTAAAAATCAAAAGCAGCTCAAAAAAAAGTCTTCAAACCCACCTGGCTCTGACAGCCAGGCTCTTGGCCGCCCTCAGCTCCCCCACCCCAAATACCAGACCCCGCCCGGGAGCGAAACCTGTTGAGCCCGAATATGCCCAAACAGACAGCTCTTTGTGATTCTTTTTTTTTCCCTCCTATTTTTTGGTTTGGAAGCAGCACTGGTGATCACACAGGGATGGGCCCAAGGACTTCCCAGCCCTTGGCACTGCTCCTGACACCTTGTTCGAAGGCAGCATCACATTTAACCCCTGAAGACCCTCACTGCCCTTCATTTCTGACACCATCCCACTTCCCACACCGTGGTCCTGTTCAGTCCTGCATCCCCACGCTCCACTTGCATCCCCCCTCTCTGCACTTTTCTCCGTCATTTCTCCCTTTCCACCTCATTTTTCCCCTCAGTGCTTCAGCGCTCTCCTCCATTCCCAACACAGACAGGTCTGATCCATCCTCACGCCATAAAATCACAGACCACATGCCAGGGGGGTCAGATGAGCCCAATAGCCACAGAGCTGCCAGGCTGGGGTTCAGTGCCCATCCAGGGGTGTTTTATGATCCGTGGTGGCAATGCTGGGCTGGCAGGGTGCACACAGCATCAGCAAAGCCCCCGAGCAGCACTTAGGACTCTTCAACTCTTGCTCAGCACTCTCCTGCCTCAGTTTCCTGCTGTTTCGGGGCTCAGGGAAGCTCTGCACCATTGGCAATGCGGGCAGGGGGTGCAGCAGGGACCCCAAACCCCAAACTGCATCCCAGCTCATTTATCTACATTTTAAAAGAAATTTAAAAGCCACCCGATGTTGCAAGCAGCTCAAACCCTGACGGAGGATCCACCCCGGGGCTCCGACTTGTGCAACACCGCGGGGTGAGTTCCAACCTCCCGCCACTGGCATCAGGCTCTGGTTAAAAAATTAAGGCTCAGCTTACTCAGCCTGGCCGGATATCGGGATGGCGAATCCGGCCGGGAAAACTTCGGCGGGCTGGGGGAGACATTTTGCAAGGGGAAGAGCCGGAGCAGGAATGGCATCTGGAAGCGATTGAAGGCAAGGAGCCTCTCCCTGGCGCAGCAGGGAATTCCAACGGCGTGAGCTCAGGTTAAAGCCTCCTTCACAAACCCGGGATTAAAGAGAAGAACCAAACTTCAGCACAGATATGTATTTTTAAACCTGCAAAAAACAAGGGAGACGGAGCCAGCTTCCTGCTTGGTCCTATCCGGACGTGGCTTTGTCATTTAGGGTCGTTCTGACTTGCAATGAAAAGAAACCAAAACTCCAAAAAGGAGCAGAAATTTCTCCATGGGTTTGTGGTTCTAAATTCAGGTGTGGTGTCAGGAGTCCTCTTTCATCACTGCACCATCCATCCCTCGGGATTGCTGCATCCCAGCTCCGAGCATCCCTTGCCAGCACAGGCTGCATCCCACGGTGGTCCTTGAGTGGCAGCAAGCCCAGGAGCATCCCAGAATCCTGGGGATGGCATGGAAGAGCCAGTGGAGGATGCCAGCCTAGCTTAGACCGAGCCATCCTCTGCAAGGAGCTGACGCAGTGCAGAGTCCCCAGCCCCTTCCAGTCTTCCCTGAGTCGAGATGAAATATTGAAGCTAAAATCCTAATGCATCAGAGGCACAGGGAGCAGCAGCTGGTCAAACCCACCTTCACTGGACATCCCAGCGGAGCAGTTTCCGGCAGGGCAGGATCCCCATGGGCTGGGCAGGATCCCCATGGGCTGGGCAGGATCCCCACGGGATGGGCAGGATCCCCATGGGCTGGGCAGACTCAGCCGCGCCCCATGTCCTCTTCCTGCAGTGGCTGGAATGGCTCCTTCTGCTACACTTCCAGAGCTGTAGCTATTCCCTTCATGCAAACATCTCTCCTCCTGCCCCAGTCAGGCTGTGAAACCCTGACCTCTTTGCACCTGCTGCACAAAGGGATCAAAGTGATTGCCTACGGAGACGAATACTCCGACTTGCCCGAGTACTTCGAGCGGCTGACCAGCGAGATTGTCATGCGAGGCCGCACAGGTATGGAGTCAGGGGCTGGGGGACACTTGGCTGTCACCATGGAGAGCAGGCAGGGTCAGTAGCCCCTGTTCTTCATGCTATACAGATTCCTTAAGAGTTTTTTTTTTTTAAAAGCAAACGTGTCTCAAAGCGTAGCTGGATTTGAGGGTTACTTTCAGAAATCACTGTATGCTCTAACAGTTTAAGCAGCTGTGCTGCTTCCCACGCCTGCAAACCTTTTCATGTGCAGTTGCAGCTGTTTGTTCCCTTTCCAGCGAAGGGGCATTTTAGTCTCACTGACCTTCGTGCTGCTCAGACTGAGCCAATGCTTTTACACAAGAGGTATAACTCATAAATCATAAAAACAAGGGAAAGTGGGTTCACTGGCCGGAGCCTAGCTGGCCCCCATTCTGAGGGTTAGCCCGGCCAGGAAAGCCTGTGTGAAACCACCACGTGGGCAGCTGGCTCTCCACCTGACACTGGTCTCTGCTTTGCCCCAGGTATGCCCAACGAGGGGCAACAGCTGAATGCTCTGCCGCCGCCCACACCGAGGTAAAAGGTAAGGAGGCTCTCTAGAGCCGAGAGGCTTCACTCTGTGTAGTTCCCTGGAGTCCCAGGCAGGTTTTCAGCCTTTGCTTCCACACAGGATGCAGCCCGAGCCTCAGCCCTGCCCAGGCCCTGAGCCATGGCAGGGGCTTCTGGGACAGGCCCCAGCCAGGCCAGCAGCCCTCAGGAAGGCCAGAGCCCACCGCTGTCCAGCTGCTATCCAGCACCGAGCCAGGACCCTTCCAGCAGGGAGAAGGCTGGGACACAGCCTCCACAGATGAACACCTGGTCTAACATAGTAATTGTGGTTTTACTGGGGCTGCATGTGCCTGCGGAGTGCGGTGTCCCCAAGGGAGCTGCAGCCTCCTCTAACTTCATACCTAGTGCTTTTATATTCTGTATTTCAATTAAAAAATGAAACTTGCGCTTTTTTTTTTTACTGGAAGCTCTAGTTTTCTAGTCCTGTCTTTTTACTGTACAGGATTTTGTATGTTGAAGTTGTATTAAAGGCCTGCTCACTGAACTTTTGGCTGCTCTATCATTTACAGGCCTCATCACACCTCACACTGGTGGGAGTTCATCTCCCCCAAACCCAGGAGGAAACAGGTCCTGGCTGGAGGCAAGTTATTTATACACAGAGAACAAATGATGAAGTTTATTTTATATAAATTATGTCTCTTAGCAGACAGCATTCAATTTATTGCACTATAGCACATCTGCGATACAGAGCTACAAGACATCGTCAGAGAGGTTTGTATTATTCAGTGTAGCACTTCTGACCGGGATCAAGAGGCACTCTGAGGGGGAGAAAGGGTGCAGGAAAGCAGCAAGCAGCCACCATTCTCTTCCAGTATTAATGTGGTTTGGTTTTTTTTTCCTTTTTACTAGCAAATAATGCCAAGACCAGCAGGCAGGAGCCAGGCAGGGCACGCTGCCTTCCTCCTCCGGACCCAGCTGCCACAGCTCTCCAGCTCCTGCCCAAATACGTGGAGTCTGGGGACCCTGCTGCAGAGTCCGGGTGAGGAGAGAGATGGGGGACTTTAAGGCAATTTAGCATGTCCCCTCCAGCCCAGCATAGGCTGTCACCTTTTTTTGGTTTATCAGCTTCGGTGGAGCGGCGATGAGCGGCGACATTAACGGCCAGATCTAGCGCTGCCCCTAAGCCCAAGTGACTCCTGCCTCCTCCCTAAGCTGGTCTAAAAATCAAAAGCAGCTCAAAAAAAAGCCTTCAAACCCACCTGGCTCTGACAGCCAGGCTCTTGGCCGCCCTCAGCTCCCCCACCCCAAATACCAGACCCCGCCCGGGAGCGAAACCTGTTGAGCCCGAATATGCCCAAACAGACAGCTCTTTGTGATTCTTTTTTTTTCCCTCCTATTTTTTGGTTTGGAAGCAGCACTGGTGATCACACAGGGATGGGCCCAAGGACTTCCCAGCCCTTGGCACTGCTCCTGACACCTTGTTCGAAGGCAGCATCACATTTAACCCCTGAAGACCCTCACTGCCCTTCATTTCTGACACCATCCCACTTCCCACACCGTGGTCCTGTTCAGTCCTGCATCCCCACGCTCCACTTGCATCCCCCCTCTCTGCACTTTTCTCCGTCATTTCTCCCTTTCCACCTCATTTTTCCCCTCAGTGCTTCAGCGCTCTCCTCCATTCCCAACACAGACAGGTCTGATCCATCCTCACGCCATAAAATCACAGACCACATGCCAGGGGGGTCAGATGAGCCCAATAGCCACAGAGCTGCCAGGCTGGGGTTCAGTGCCCATCCAGGGGTGTTTTATGATCCGTGGTGGCAATGCTGGGCTGGCAGGGTGCACACAGCATCAGCAAAGCCCCCGAGCAGCACTTAGGACTCTTCAACTCTTGCTCAGCACTCTCCTGCCTCAGTTTCCTGCTGTTTCGGGGCTCAGGGAAGCTCTGCACCATTGGCAATGCGGGCAGGGGGTGCAGCAGGGACCCCAAACCCCAAACTGCATCCCAGCTCATTTATCTACATTTTAAAAGAAATTTAAAAGCCACCCGATGTTGCAAGCAGCTCAAACCCTGACGGAGGATCCACCCCGGGGCTCCGACTTGTGCAACACCGCGGGGTGAGTTCCAACCTCCCGCCACTGGCATCAGGCTCTGGTTAAAAAATTAAGGCTCAGCTTACTCAGCCTGGCCGGATATCGGGATGGCGAATCCGGCCGGGAAAACTTCGGCGGGCTGGGGGAGACATTTTGCAAGGGGAAGAGCCGGAGCAGGAATGGCATCTGGAAGCGATTGAAGGCAAGGAGCCTCTCCCTGGCGCAGCAGGGAATTCCAACGGCGTGAGCTCAGGTTAAAGCCTCCTTCACAAACCCGGGATTAAAGAGAAGAACCAAACTTCAGCACAGATATGTATTTTTAAACCTGCAAAAAACAAGGGAGACGGAGCCAGCTTCCTGCTTGGTCCTATCCGGACGTGGCTTTGTCATTTAGGGTCGTTCTGACTTGCAATGAAAAGAAACCAAAACTCCAAAAAGGAGCAGAAATTTCTCCATGCGTTTGTGGTTCTAAATTCAGGTGTGGTGTCAGGAGTCCTCTTTCATCACTGTACCATCCATCCCTCGGGATTGCTGCATCCCAGCTCCGAGCATCCCTTGCCAGCACAGGCTGCATCCCACGGTGGTCCTTGAGTGGCAGCAAGCCCAGGAGCATCCCAGAATCCTGGGGATGGCATGGAAGAGCCAGTGGAGGATGCCAGCCTAGCTTAGACCGAGCCATCCTCTGCAAGGAGCTGACGCAGTGCAGAGTCCCCAGCCCCTTCCAGTCTTCCCTGAGTCGAGATGAAATATTGAAGCTAAAATCCTAATGCATCAGAGGCACAGGGAGCAGCAGCTGGTCAAACCCACCTTCACTGGACATCCCAGCGGAGCAGTTTCCGGCAGGGCAGGATCCCCATGGGCTGGGCAGGATCCCCATGGGCTGGGCAGGATCCCCACGGGATGGGCAGGATCCCCATGGGCTGGGCAGACTCAGCCGCGCCCCATGTCCTCTTCCTGCAGTGGCTGGAATGGCTCCTTCTGCTGCACTTCCAGAGCTGTAGCTATTCCCTTCATGCAAACATCTCTCCTCCTGCCCCAGTCAGGCTGTGAAACCCTGACCTCTTTGCACCTGCTGCACAAAGGGATCAAAGTGATTGCCTACGGAGACGAATACTCCGACTTGCCCGAGTACTTCGAGCGGCTGACCAGCGAGATTGTCATGCGAGGCCGCACAGGTATGGAGTCAGGGGCTGGGGGACACTTGGCTGTCACCATGGAGAGCAGGCAGGGTCAGTAGCCCCTGTTCTTCATGCTATACAGATTCCTTAAGAGTTTTTTTTTTTTAAAAGCAAACGTGTCTCAAAGCGTAGCTGGATTTGAGGGTTACTTTCAGAAATCACTGTATGCTCTAACAGTTTAAACAGCTGTGCTGCTTCCCACGCCTGCAAACCTTTTCATGTGCAGTTGCAGCTGTTTGTTCCCTTTCCAGCGAAGGGGCATTTTAGTCTCACTGACCTTCGTGCTGCTCAGACTGAGCCAATGCTTTTACACAAGAGGTATAACTCATAAATCATAAAAACAAGGGAAAGTGGGTTCACTGGCCGGAGCCTAGCTGGCCCCCATTCTGAGGGTTAGCCCGGCCAGGAAAGCCTGTGTGAAACCACCACGTGGGCAGCTGGCTCTCCACCTGACACTGGTCTCTGCTTTGCCCCAGGTATGCCCAACGAGGGGCAACAGCTGAATGCTCTGCCGCCGCCCACACCGAGGTAAAAGGTAAGGAGGCTCTCTAGAGCCGAGAGGCTTCACTCTGTGTAGTTCCCTGGAGTCCCAGGCAGGTTTTCAGCCTTTGCTTCCACACAGGATGCAGCCCGAGCCTCAGCCCTGCCCAGGCCCTGAGCCATGGCAGGGGCTTCTGGGACAGGCCCCAGCCAGGCCAGCAGCCCTCAGGAAGGCCAGAGCCCACCGCTGTCCAGCTGCTATCCAGCACCGAGCCAGGACCCTTCCAGCAGGGAGAAGGCTGGGACACAGCCTCCACAGATGAACACCTGGTCTAACATAGTAATTGTGGTTTTACTGGGGCTGCATGTGCCTGCGGAGTGCGGTGTCCCCAAGGGAGCTGCAGCCTCCTCTAACTTCATACCTAGTGCTTTTATATTCTGTATTTCAATTAAAAAATGAAACTTGCGCTTTTTTTTTTTACTGGAAGCTCTAGTTTTCTAGTCCTGTCTTTTTACTGTACAGGATTTTGTATGTTGAAGTTGTATTAAAGGCCTGCTCACTGAACTTTTGGCTGCTCTATCATTTACAGGCCTCATCACACCTCACACTGGTGGGAGTTCATCTCCCCCAAACCCAGGAGGAAACAGGTCCTGGCTGGAGGCAAGTTATTTATACACAGAGAACAAATGATGAAGTTTATTTTATATAAATTATGTCTCTTAGCAGACAGCATTCAATTTATTGCACTATAGCACATCTGCGATACAGAGCTACAAGACATCGTCAGAGAGGTTTGTATTATTCAGTGTAGCACTTCTGACCGGGATCAAGAGGCACTCTGAGGGGGAGAAAGGGTGCAGGAAAGCAGCAAGCAGCCACCATTCTCTTCCAGTATTAATGTGGTTTGGTTTTTTTTTCCTTTTTACTAGCAAATAATGCCAAGACCAGCAGGCAGGAGCCAGGCAGGGCACGCTGCCTTCCTCCTCCGGACCCAGCTGCCACAGCTCTCCAGCTCCTGCCCAAATACGTGGAGTCTGGGGACCCTGCTGCAGAGTCCGGGTGAGGAGAGAGATGGGGGACTTTAAGGCAATTTAGCATGTCCCCTCCAGCCCAGCATAGGCTGTCACCTTTTTTTGGTTTATCAGCTTCGGTGGAGCGGCGATGAGCGGCGACATTAACGGCCAGATCTAGCGCTGCCCCTAAGCCCAAGTGACTCCTGCCTCCTCCCTAAGCTGGTCTAAAAATCAAAAGCAGCTCAAAAAAAAGCCTTCAAACCCACCTGGCTCTGACAGCCAGGCTCTTGGCCGCCCTCAGCTCCCCCACCCCAAATACCAGACCCCGCCCGGGAGCGAAACCTGTTGAGCCCGAATATGCCCAAACAGACAGCTCTTTGTGATTCTTTTTTTTTCCCTCCTATTTTTTGGTTTGGAAGCAGCACTGGTGATCACACAGGGATGGGCCCAAGGACTTCCCAGCCCTTGGCACTGCTCCTGACACCTTGTTCGAAGGCAGCATCACATTTAACCCCTGAAGACCCTCACTGCCCTTCATTTCTGACACCATCCCACTTCCCACACCGTGGTCCTGTTCAGTCCTGCATCCCCACGCTCCACTTGCATCCCCCCTCTCTGCACTTTTCTCCGTCATTTCTCCCTTTCCACCTCATTTTTCCCCTCAGTGCTTCAGCGCTCTCCTCCATTCCCAACACAGACAGGTCTGATCCATCCTCACGCCATAAAATCACAGACCACATGCCAGGGGGGTCAGATGAGCCCAATAGCCACAGAGCTGCCAGGCTGGGGTTCAGTGCCCATCCAGGGGTGTTTTATGATCCGTGGTGGCAATGCTGGGCTGGCAGGGTGCACACAGCATCAGCAAAGCCCCCGAGCAGCACTTAGGACTCTTCAACTCTTGCTCAGCACTCTCCTGCCTCAGTTTCCTGCTGTTTCGGGGCTCAGGGAAGCTCTGCACCATTGGCAATGCGGGCAGGGGGTGCAGCAGGGACCCCAAACCCCAAACTGCATCCCAGCTCATTTATCTACATTTTAAAAGAAATTTAAAAGCCACCCGATGTTGCAAGCAGCTCAAACCCTGACGGAGGATCCACCCCGGGGCTCCGACTTGTGCAACACCGCGGGGTGAGTTCCAACCTCCCGCCACTGGCATCAGGCTCTGGTTAAAAAATTAAGGCTCAGCTTACTCAGCCTGGCCGGATATCGGGATGGCGAATCCGGCCGGGAAAACTTCGGCGGGCTGGGGGAGACATTTTGCAAGGGGAAGAGCCGGAGCAGGAATGGCATCTGGAAGCGATTGAAGGCAAGGAGCCTCTCCCTGGCGCAGCAGGGAATTCCAACGGCGTGAGCTCAGGTTAAAGCCTCCTTCACAAACCCGGGATTAAAGAGAAGAACCAAACTTCAGCACAGATATGTATTTTTAAACCTGCAAAAAACAAGGGAGACGGAGCCAGCTTCCTGCTTGGTCCTATCCGGACGTGGCTTTGTCATTTAGGGTCGTTCTGACTTGCAATGAAAAGAAACCAAAACTCCAAAAAGGAGCAGAAATTTCTCCATGCGTTTGTGGTTCTAAATTCAGGTGTGGTGTCAGGAGTCCTCTTTCATCACTGTACCATCCATCCCTCGGGATTGCTGCATCCCAGCTCCGAGCATCCCTTGCCAGCACAGGCTGCATCCCACGGTGGTCCTTGAGTGGCAGCAAGCCCAGGAGCATCCCAGAATCCTGGGGATGGCATGGAAGAGCCAGTGGAGGATGCCAGCCTAGCTTAGACCGAGCCATCCTCTGCAAGGAGCTGACGCAGTGCAGAGTCCCCAGCCCCTTCCAGTCTTCCCTGAGTCGAGATGAAATATTGAAGCTAAAATCCTAATGCATCAGAGGCACAGGGAGCAGCAGCTGGTCAAACCCACCTTCACTGGACATCCCAGCGGAGCAGTTTCCGGCAGGGCAGGATCCCCATGGGCTGGGCAGGATCCCCATGGGCTGGGCAGGATCCCCACGGGATGGGCAGGATCCCCATGGGCTGGGCAGACTCAGCCGCGCCCCATGTCCTCTTCCTGCAGTGGCTGGAATGGCTCCTTCTGCTGCACTTCCAGAGCTGTAGCTATTCCCTTCATGCAAACATCTCTCCTCCTGCCCCAGTCAGGCTGTGAAACCCTGACCTCTTTGCACCTGCTGCACAAAGGGATCAAAGTGATTGCCTACGGAGACGAATACTCCGACTTGCCCGAGTACTTCGAGCGGCTGACCAGCGAGATTGTCATGCGAGGCCGCACAGGTATGGAGTCAGGGGCTGGGGGACACTTGGCTGTCACCATGGAGAGCAGGCAGGGTCAGTAGCCCCTGTTCTTCATGCTATACAGATTCCTTAAGAGTTTTTTTTTTTTAAAAGCAAACGTGTCTCAAAGCGTAGCTGGATTTGAGGGTTACTTTCAGAAATCACTGTATGCTCTAACAGTTTAAACAGCTGTGCTGCTTCCCACGCCTGCAAACCTTTTCATGTGCAGTTGCAGCTGTTTGTTCCCTTTCCAGCGAAGGGGCATTTTAGTCTCACTGACCTTCGTGCTGCTCAGACTGAGCCAATGCTTTTACACAAGAGGTATAACTCATAAATCATAAAAACAAGGGAAAGTGGGTTCACTGGCCGGAGCCTAGCTGGCCCCCATTCTGAGGGTTAGCCCGGCCAGGAAAGCCTGTGTGAAACCACCACGTGGGCAGCTGGCTCTCCACCTGACACTGCTCTCTGCTTTGCCCCAGGTATGCCCAACGAGGGGCAACAGCTGAATGCTCTGCCGCCGCCCACACCGAGGTAAAAGGTAAGGAGGCTCTCTAGAGCCGAGAGGCTTCACTCTGTGTAGTTCCCTGGAGTCCCAGGCAGGTTTTCAGCCTTTGCTTCCACACAGGATGCAGCCCGAGCCTCAGCCCTGCCCAGGCCCTGAGCCATGGCAGGGGCTTCTGGGACAGGCCCCAGCCAGGCCAGCAGCCCTCAGGAAGGCCAGAGCCCACCGCTGTCCAGCTGCTATCCAGCACCGAGCCAGGACCCTTCCAGCAGGGAGAAGGCTGGGACACAGCCTCCACAGATGAACACCTGGTCTAACATAGTAATTGTGGTTTTACTGGGGCTGCATGTGCCTGCGGAGTGCGGTGTCCCCAAGGGAGCTGCAGCCTCCTCTAACTTCATACCTAGTGCTTTTATACTCTGTATTTCAATTAAAAAATGAAACTTGAGCTTTTTTTTTTTTACTGGAAGCTCTAGTTTTCTAGTCCTGTCTTTTTACTGTACAGGATTTTGTATGTTGAAGTTGTATTAAAGGCCTGCTCACTGAACTTTTGGCTGCTCTATCATTTACAGGCCTCATCACACCTCACACTGGTGGGAGTTCATTTCCCCCAAACCCAGGAGGAAACAGGTCCTGGCTGGAGGCAAGTTATTTATACACAGAGAACAAATTAGGAAGTTTATTTTATATAAATTATGTCTCTTAGCAGACAGCATTCAATTTATTGCACTATAGCACATCTGCGATACAGAGCTACAAGACATCGTCAGAGAGGTTTGTATTATTCAGTGTAGCACTTCTGACCGGGATCAAGAGGCACTCTGAGGGGGAGAAAGGGTGCAGGAAAGCAGCAAGCAGCCACCATTCTCTTCCAGTATTAATGTGGTTTGGTTTTTTTTTCCTTTTTACTAGCAAATAATGCCAAGACCAGCAGGCAGGAGCCAGGCAGGGCACGCTGCCTTCCTCCTCTGGACCCAGCTGCCACAGCTCTCCAGCTCCTGCCCAAATACGTGGAGTCTGGGGACCCTGCTGCAGAGTCCGGGTGAGGAGAGAGATGGGGGACTTTAAGGCAATTTAGCATGTCCCCTCCAGCCCAGCATAGGCTGTCACCTTTTTTTGGTTTATCAGCTTCGGTGGAGCGGCGATGAGCGGCGACATTAACGGCCAGATCTAGCGCTGCCCCTAAGCCCAAGTGACTCCTGCCTCCTCCCTAAGCTGGTCTAAAAATCAAAAGCAGCTCAAAAAAAAGTCTTCAAACCCACCTGGCTCTGACAGCCAGGCTCTTGGCCGCCCTCAGCTCCCCCACCCCAAATACCAGACCCCGCCCGGGAGCGAAACCTGTTGAGCCCGAATATGCCCAAACAGACAGCTCTTTGTGATTCTTTTTTTTTCCCTCCTATTTTTTGGTTTGGAAGCAGCACTGGTGATCACACAGGGATGGGCCCAAGGACTTCCCAGCCCTTGGCACTGCTCCTGACACCTTGTTCGAAGGCAGCATCACATTTAACCCCTGAAGACCCTCACTGCCCTTCATTTCTGACACCATCCCACTTCCCACACCGTGGTCCTGTTCAGTCCTGCATCCCCACGCTCCACTTGCATCCCCCCTCTCTGCACTTTTCTCCGTCATTTCTCCCTTTCCACCTCATTTTTCCCCTCAGTGCTTCAGCGCTCTCCTCCATTCCCAACACAGACAGGTCTGATCCATCCTCACGCCATAAAATCACAGACCACATGCCAGGGGGGTCAGATGAGCCCAATAGCCACAGAGCTGCCAGGCTGGGGTTCAGTGCCCATCCAGGGGTGTTTTATGATCCGTGGTGGGAATGCTGGGCTGGCAGGGTGCACACAGCATCAGCAAAGCCCCCGAGCAGCACTTAGGACTCTTCAACTCTTGCTCAGCACTCTCCTGCCTCAGTTTCCTGCTGTTTCGGGGCTCAGGGAAGCTCTGCACCATTGGCAATGCGGGCAGGGGGTGCAGCAGGGACCCCAAACCCCAAACTGCATCCCAGCTCATTTATCTACATTTTAAAAGAAATTTAAAAGCCACCCGATGTTGCAAGCAGCTCAAACCCTGACGGAGGATCCACCCCGGGGCTCCGACTTGTGCAACACCGCGGGGTGAGTTCCAACCTCCCGCCACTGGCATCAGGCTCTGGTTAAAAAATTAAGGCTCAGCTTACTCAGCCTGGCCGGATATCGGGATGGCGAATCCGGCCGGGAAAACTTCGGCGGGCTGGGGGAGACATTTTGCAAGGGGAAGAGCCGGAGCAGGAATGGCATCTGGAAGCGATTGAAGGCAAGGAGCCTCTCCCTGGCGCAGCAGGGAATTCCAACGGCGTGAGCTCAGGTTAAAGCCTCCTTCACAAACCCGGGATTAAAGAGAAGAACCAAACTTCAGCACAGATATGTATTTTTAAACCTGCAAAAAACAAGGGAGACGGAGCCAGCTTCCTGCTTGGTCCTATCCGGACGTGGCTTTGTCATCTAGGGTCGTTCTGACTTGCAATGAAAAGAAACCAAAACTCCAAAAAGGAGCAGAAATTTCTCCATGCGTTTGTGGTTCTGAATTCAGGTGTGGTGTCAGGAGTCCTCTTTCATCACTGTACCATCCATCCCTCGGGATTGCTGCATCCCAGCTCCGAGCATCCCTTGCCAGCACAGGCTGCATCCCACGGTGGTCCTTGAGTGGCAGCAAGCCCAGGAGCATCCCAGAATCCTGGGGATGGCATGGAAGAGCCAGTGGAGGATGCCAGCCTAGCTTAGACCGAGCCATCCTCTGCAAGGAGCTGACGCAGTGCAGAGTCCCCAGCCCCTTCCAGTCTTCCCTGAGTCGAGATGAAATATTGAAGCTAAAATCCTAATGCATCAGAGGCACAGGGAGCAGCAGCTGGTCAAACCCACCTTCACTGGACATCCCAGCGGAGCAGTTTCCGGCAGGGCAGGATCCCCATGGGCTGGGCAGGATCCCCATGGGCTGGGCAGGATCCCCACGGGATGGGCAGGATCCCCATGGGCTGGGCAGACTCAGCCGCGCCCCATGTCCTCTTCCTGCAGTGGCTGGAATGGCTCCTTCTGCTACACTTCCAGAGCTGTAGCTATTCCCTTCATGCAAACATCTCTCCTCCTGCCCCAGTCAGGCTGTGAAACCCTGACCTCTTTGCACCTGCTGCACAAAGGGATCAAAGTGATTGCCTACGGAGACGAATACTCTGACTTGCCCGAGTACTTCGAGCGGCTGACCAGCGAGATTGTCATGCGAGGCCGCACAGGTATGGAGTCAGGGGCTGGGGGACACTTGGCTGTCACCATGGAGAGCAGGCAGGGTCAGTAGCCCCTGTTCTTCATGCTATACAGATTCCTTAAGAGTTTTTTTTTTTTAAAAGCAAACGTGTCTCAAAGCGTAGCTGGATTTGAGGGTTACTTTCAGAAATCACTGTATGCTCTAACAGTTTAAACAGCTGTGCTGCTTCCCACGCCTGCAAACCTTTTCATGTGCAGTTGCAGCTGTTTGTTCCCTTTCCAGCGAAGGGGCATTTTAGTCTCACTGACCTTCGTGCTGCTCAGACTGAGCCAATGCTTTTACACAAGAGGTATAACTCATAAATCATAAAAACAAGGGAAAGTGGGTTCACTGGCCGGAGCCTAGCTGGCCCCCATTCTGAGGGTTAGCCCGGCCAGGAAAGCCTGTGTGAAACCACCACGTGGGCAGCTGGCTCTCCACCTGACACTGGTCTCTGCTTTGCCCCAGGTATGCCCAACGAGGGGCAACAGCTGAATGCTCTGCCGCCGCCCACACCGAGGTAAAAGGTAAGGAGGCTCTCTAGAGCCGAGAGGCTTCACTCTGTGTAGTTCCCTGGAGTCCCAGGCAGGTTTTCAGCCTTTGCTTCCACACAGGATGCAGCCCGAGCCTCAGCCCTGCCCAGGCCCTGAGCCATGGCAGGGGCTTCTGGGACAGGCCCCAGCCAGGCCAGCAGCCCTCAGGAAGGCCAGAGCCCACCGCTGTCCAGCTGCTATCCAGCACCGAGCCAGGACCCTTCCAGCAGGGAGAAGGCTGGGACACAGCCTCCACAGATGAACACCTGGTCTAACATAGTAATTGTGGTTTTACTGGGGCTGCATGTGCCTGCGGAGTGCGGTGTCCCCAAGGGAGCTGCAGCCTCCTCTAACTTCATACCTAGTGCTTTTATACTCTGTATTTCAATTAAAAAATGAAACTTGAGCTTTTTTTTTTTTACTGGAAGCTCTAGTTTTCTAGTCCTGTCTTTTTACTGTACAGGATTTTGTATGTTGAAGTTGTATTAAAGGCCTGCTCACTGAACTTTTGGCTGCTCTATCATTTACAGGCCTCATCACACCTCACACTGGTGGGAGTTCATTTCCCCCAAACCCAGGAGGAAACAGGTCCTGGCTGGAGGCAAGTTATTTATACACAGAGAACAAATTAGGAAGTTTATTTTATATAAATTATGTCTCTTAGCAGACAGCATTCAATTTATTGCACTATAGCACATCTGCGATACAGAGCTACAAGACATCGTCAGAGAGGTTTGTATTATTCAGTGTAGCACTTCTGACCGGGATCAAGAGGCACTCTGAGGGGGAGAAAGGGTGCAGGAAAGCAGCAAGCAGCCACCATTCTCTTCCAGTATTAATGTGGTTTGGTTTTTTTTTCCTTTTTACTAGCAAATAATGCCAAGACCAGCAGGCAGGAGCCAGGCAGGGCACGCTGCCTTCCTCCTCCGGACCCAGCTGCCACAGCTCTCCAGCTCCTGCCCAAATACGTGGAGTCTGGGGACCCTGCTGCAGAGTCCGGGTGAGGAGAGAGATGGGGGACTTTAAGGCAATTTAGCATGTCCCCTCCAGCCCAGCATAGGCTGTCACCTTTTTTTGGTTTATCAGCTTCGGTGGAGCGGCAATGAGCGGCGACATTAACGGCCAGATCTAGCGCTGCCCCTAAGCCCAAGTGACTCCTGCCTCCTCCCTAAGCTGGTCTAAAAATCAAAAGCAGCTCAAAAAAAAGCCTTCAAACCCACCTGGCTCTGACAGCCAGGCTCTTGGCCGCCCTCAGCTCCCCCACCCCAAATACCAGACCCCGCCCGGGAGCGAAACCTGTTGAGCCCGAATATGCCCAAACAGACAGCTCTTTGTGATTCTTTTTTTTTCCCTCCTATTTTTTGGTTTGGAAGCAGCACTGGTGATCACACAGGGATGGGCCCAAGGACTTCCCAGCCCTTGGCACTGCTCCTGACACCTTGTTCGAAGGCAGCATCACATTTAACCCCTGAAGACCCTCACTGCCCTTCATTTCTGACACCATCCCACTTCCCACACCGTGGTCCTGTTCAGTCCTGCATCCCCACGCTCCACTTGCATCCCCCCTCTCTGCACTTTTCTCCGTCATTTCTCCCTTTCCACCTCATTTTTCCCCTCAGTGCTTCAGCGCTCTCCTCCATTCCCAACACAGACAGGTCTGATCCATCCTCACGCCATAAAATCACAGACCACATGCCAGGGGGGTCAGATGAGCCCAATAGCCACAGAGCTGCCAGGCTGGGGTTCAGTGCCCATCCAGGGGTGTTTTATGATCCGTGGTGGGAATGCTGGGCTGGCAGGGTGCACACAGCATCAGCAAAGCCCCCGAGCAGCACTTAGGACTCTTCAACTCTTGCTCAGCACTCTCCTGCCTCAGTTTCCTGCTGTTTCGGGGCTCAGGGAAGCTCTGCACCATTGGCAATGCGGGCAGGGGGTGCAGCAGGGACCCCAAACCCCAAACTGCATCCCAGCTCATTTATCTACATTTTAAAAGAAATTTAAAAGCCACCCGATGTTGCAAGCAGCTCAAACCCTGACGGAGGATCCACCCCGGGGCTCCGACTTGTGCAACACCGCGGGGTGAGTTCCAACCTCCCGCCACTGGCATCAGGCTCTGGTTAAAAAATTAAGGCTCAGCTTACTCAGCCTTAAAAAACACCCAGGGGAAGAATTTTCCTTTGTTCTCCACTCTCCAGAACAACAAAACACCATTGGTTCACCCTGCAAAGACCTGCCATGAAAAGATCAATGGGGAAAGGTCTGGCTGGTCCTCTTCCTGCAGTCTCAGGGCAGGAATCCTCATCTCTCCCTGGAACAAGCCTGTCCCGTGGGACGAGAGGGCTCCAGGCGCACACAGTGGGTCGGGATGGGGCTTGTCCTGCACGAACATGCCCAGATCCTGCTCCCAGCAGCTCTGTCCGCACCAGCATTGGGTGGGGGATCGGCAGGGACCCCTCCTACCCCTCTGGGATCACTAGGATACCGGAGCACATCCATCAACCAGCCAGAGGATGCTCAGGGATGGGGACAAAAAGGCTCAGACCACTTAATAAACCCTCCTGAGCCCGTGGTTCCGCACGAGAGCCGTCCTGAGCTGCACACGGGGCACATCCTCCCCTCCCAGAGCCTCCGGGAGGATTTTCCCTTCCTTATCCCGGCTCCCGGGCATTCCTATGGCCCAGACCCATCGCAGCGAGCCCACCCTGTGCCATGGGGAGATGCCAGAGCCTCTCTTCCCCGGGGTCTCGGGGTGGGATCTCCCTCCACGGGAGTGGCCTCGGGCAGGAGCGATGCCAAAGGCCGTTTTTCCCGGCAAGACGAGGGGGTTTGTTTTGCCGGGAATGGGGAGACGGCAGATGGAAGGGCTCGGGGGGAGCGGGGGCTTTCCTCTCGCCGCTGCCCACACTCACACTCCAGGCACTGATTAATTGCGTTAAATAGAAAAATAATCATAACAATTATTTTTAAAAGCCACAAAACGTAGAAATAAAACCACTTTCTGCCTCTCCGATGTGCCGTGCTCGCCGGGACAGCGATGCCAAAGGCGGGGGATGCAGGGGCGGGGGTCCGAGCTGGGGTTAACAGGGTGTGTACCCCCACATCCCCTCTTTGCCCCCCATGCCAGCCCTGCCCGGGAGCTGCCAGGCGAGCAATGCTCCTGCCCTGCCCCGCGCCCTCCCAGCGCGGGGACCCCCTCCAGCCCCCCAAAAACACTGGGGCTTCGCTTCCCACCCCTCTTTTTCCGCTCAGCACCTCCCGAGTCGCAAACCCGCTCTGGACACGCGGACCCGGGGGGACATAAGGGGACACGGAGGGACACAAGGGGACACGGGAGGATGCGGGGGGGCACAAGGGGACGCGGGGGGACCCCCGTGTGCAGACTCACCATGGGGCGGCGGGGGGGGTCGTGCGGCGGAGGCTGGGGGTGGTGCGGGATGCGGGGCCGGCCCGGGGGGCGGGCGGGGGGCGGACACGCTTGCGCACAGCGCGGATGGGCGGCGGAGGGAGCGACGAGGAGGAGGAAGGAGGGAGGGGAAGAGCATCCCGGGAGGAGAAGGCAGTCGGTCCCTCATCCGCGGCACGGGAGAGGTGGGGGAGGACGAGGACCCTCGCCCTGCGCCCTGCGGACCCCCAAAAGTCGTGGCGCTGGGGGCAGACCTTCCCAAGGCAACCCCGCACCGCATAAATCTCCCCAAAACCCGCCCAAATCCGCTCATAGCAAATTTTGGGGGTGGGCAAAGCTCATCCCACTTGAGATTTACACTGAGCCCAGGAGTTCGCTCCGCTCCCCCACTGAACCCCCATGAGATGATCTGGAAGCCCCATGAGATTCTGCTCAAACCGTCATGAGATGGCACACCAAGGCTCTGGGGATGGCTTTGCTTCAAATCATCAACTAATATTTTTTTTTTCCTGAAAATAAATTAATCCTCACCACAGCAATGCCCCATGTCAGGCCACCTTGCTCTCCCACAGGATTCCATTTCCATCCCACCCCACAATCCACAAAATTAGCAGTCAACCTTTTGAATCTTTTTTTATTCCCCTCAAAACTTTTTTTATTTCTACAGTCTCAAACTCAATCCCTCCTGCCCAGGGTGAGTTTTGCCAATCCCTGAGATAAAATGTCCAACGCCAATATTAATCAACAAAATACCTGTGGAGCTGACACATCTGATTTTGCCAAGGGAACTACATCAATATTTGAAGAGAATCAACCCACCTGCACCACCCCAGATGCTCCCAGGTTTCCTGCTGACCCATAGCACCAATTTCATCACTGACGCTTCACAGGAAGAGGGAAGTGGCAGGCGTAGGGATTTGCATCATGGTCAGGGAGCAAGTTCTGGGGCAGGGGGCACTTACTGCTGCCCTGCTCCAAGGAACCACAGCCCTGATCCCGTGGCCCCAGCGTGCTGATTTTTGGAGGTGCTGAGCGTGGAACATTCCCCAAAATCACTCCTGTCTGTACAGGAGTCAGGTGAGGCTTCACCACACCACCTGGGGAGAGTAACGGGGCTCACTTGGGGCTCCCAACCCCATCACGCTCACAGGGCAGAGCAGGCCTGTGCCCAGTTCAGTTACCCCAGCACCACACTGCCCCAAGACCAAAGCAACAGCCTGGAACGTCCCTATCCTCATCTCCTGCTCGGATGCACGTCTTCAGGAAACGGGAGCCGAGACAGCTGCATAGTTCCCACGCCATGGCCAGACCCTCTGGCCATAAAACCTTAGGAGTTATTACAAATTTTCCTATAATGGGTGTACTGTTTACAGTCCCAGGGTCGGCATACTGCATGCAATCCAGTGCCACTTGACCTACCAAGCACGAACAACCTATTGTTGCTGTTTTTGTAACCTATTGTTGCTTTTAGCTTGAACCCAAAAGTACGAAATTACGCGAACAAGAAAGAGGGCTGCAGTAAGGTCCCCAGCCGCCCCCTTGCCCCCAGGTTAGCCTGATTTGAGCAGCGCCAGGCTGGAAAAAGCGAGTCAGAGCTAGGCTACGACGCTGTGACCGGAGGGGCGATCAGAGGGCTCACGGCACGTGGTGCCGGGAGGCGTGGCCTGCCCGGAGCGCGCCGCGGGGGCAGGGCCGAGCCCTCAGCGGGGAAAATGGCGGCGGGCGGGCCCCCCCACTCCCTCGTACCTCCGCGTGCAGGAACACGATTTTGTCCCGCGCCGACTCCCGCAGGACGCGCCGCACCCGCAGGTCCGACAGCGGGAAGGCGGCAGCGACCCCGCCCTCAGCGGCGGGCCCGCCATTTTTCTCCTCCTCCTCCCGCTTCCTCTTCGGCTGCGGGCCCTCCGCCATGGCTCGCGCGCGCGCGCCCCTGCACTGCGCGTGCGCGGCGCCTCGCGGACCGTCTTAGAGCCACGCCCCCCGGCGGCTCGGAGGTCGCGTGTCCCCGCGGCTCCTTCTCCCACACACCCCCGGAATAGTGACTGAGACAAAAATAAGGAAAACCACCACCATTTAAAACTTCTGCATTCTCTTTTCATAGTCGCAACGATCCCGTTTAAAGTCGCTGCCTGCCTCATCTTGTCCTGCCCACAGCCCAGCAGGCACCTTGTCAGCTTAGTGGGGGTCCCAGAGCCCACCAGGACCAGGAACTCCAGCACGGGAAGGAGTTCTGGTGACCCTGAGAGCCACTCGATGTCAGAGCTTAGTGTTTGTGTGATGGATGTCCCTGTCCCTGCCGAGGAGGTTTTGGCCACCGGGATGGAGGTCACACCACTGGGATGTGGTGCGTTCCGGTCCGCTGTCCCTCCATGTCCATGGAAGTGGGGAACTCGCCATCCTTGGCTCCCACATCTGGCCAGAGCAGCTCAGGTTGGACCCCAAGGTTCACTGGGACATGGCTACACCCAGATCCAAAGATGACAGCTCCATGATGCCCATGGGGATGCATCCGCCTGCTCGCAGCACTACTCCATCCTCTTTGTGGAGCTCCGGCACAGTTCCTGGAGGTCTGCAGAGACAGCAGATGAGCTCCATTAGCAACCAATTAATCTAAAAATCAACGGTTTAAATAAATTTATGGAATCTGGTCTCTTCCCATGGTCCTTATCCCAATAGAGAGACATTTCATCAGCATCCCACAGGATACTCACAGCGCATGACAGTGTCCCTGATCTGCCTGAAGCTTTTCTCCTTCAGCGCCATGTAGATGTAGTAGATGTTTCGCAGCTCCCTGGGATAATCCTTGCGATCCACGTCCTTCAGCACTGGGATAGTGCGTCCGTTAGCCATCGGAGCCTCAGCCAGGGCCTGGTGCATCTGGTATTTGCACCAGGGGTCCTGCAGGAAGCTGGGGGTGATGAGCATGACCCAGCAGTGGCTGTTCTGCACAGCGTCGCACAGCTCTGTCACCACTGCACCTCCCGCCAGCGCATCCCGCAGCTGGAGGAAGCATCGGAAGCTCTCAGGTTGGCCCTCCAGGTAGGACACCAGCTCCTCCACCAGCTCCATGTCCCCCTCACTGTGGCAGATGCAGACGTCGTAGCTCTTGTCCCACCGGGGGCTGTCCACGGCACTGATGTCTGGTGCTGACACAGGTGACAGGGAGATGGAGCTGGTGGCCAAGCTCGTGCCAGGAGAAGAGCTGGAGCTCTTCGCAGAGGATGAGGAGGAAGGTGAGGATGAAGCAGAGTGGCTGGACTTGATGCTGCTTTCCACTGAGCTAGGCTTGGGCTTGTGCAGGAGCCGCCTAAACCAACCTGCAGAGTGAGGTCACAGTGAGGTTCCGGGGGCGCAGCGTCCCCTGGGCTTCCCAAGCACAGCTTCATTTGATCAGCAGGATGCCTGCAGATGGAAAGGGGTGGGTGCGATCTCACCTTGACCCCCCAAACCATCCTGGTCCCTAAAATCTGAGCTGCCGCAAACACCTGAATGCTGTGGCACCACGAGGAGCAGCTGATGGGCACCCTTGTGTTCCGTCAGGGAGGGGATGCTGTGAGGGAGGGGATAGGGCCAGAGGGTTTATTCCCAGACTCACCAGCCATAGCGGGCAGCACACTGCTCAGCTGCCAATTGCCAGCAGGACACCTCTCCTGAGAGCAGAAAAGAAGAATAAAAAAAAACTGTGAGCAAGCACCACTCCACAGCAGGTCTCAGCCCCAGGAGCTCAGGTCTGTTCCAGGGACCTGCAGCTCTGGGGTGCTCTCTTACAGCCCCAAAATCACCCACAGGAGGGTTTTTCCCAAAATTTGCTGGGAAGGAACATTTACCTGTTACTGGCTCTCTCCACTGGAGATACACACCTGCAGCGAGCAAGGCTGAGAGATAATGGGGAGGAGAGACCCTCATTCCCATCAGTGGGGAAAGGATCCTGTGGAAGGGAGAAGTGGGAATCAGCTGCGATCACCAGGGATGGATGCTGGTAAACCAAAGGCAGTGTGGGTGATGCCCAGAGCTGTGCATCCTTGTTGCTGCCTGCCCTGGTATTCCTGCAAGCTCACACCATCCCATGCCTGGGCATTGTGCTCCCAGCATGGTTTAGGGACTGCAGACACTCCTTGTGGACACCCAAGAGCAGCAATACGGGAAACAGCTACTGTTTTCCACTGCTGGCATCACCCCTTCCGAAATGAAACACCCCAAGTTACACTGAAGCCTTTCCTCTACTCCAAAAAATGCCACCGGACTGCAGGAAATGCCCGCAAAACCCCGGCACGCCCACGGAAACCACAGTGCCCAAGTGTCAGCATTTAGTGACAGCAAAAAGCTCAAGCGTGACTGGAACAATGAGCACGGACAGTGAACGGTACGGGGGAAGTCTGGGGGATGCTTACCTGGAATGCAGGAGTCCAGCAATGGAACAGGGAAGGGGATGCATCAGCCCCTGGGTTTGGGAAAGAAAGATCTTCTGGGATTACCCAGGTGGGAAAAGACAGGTAGAATGCAGCATGTTCACTCTGGAGTCTAATGGGATCTGCAGTGAATGGCAAGGCTGATCCATCCTTACAGCTTCCACATCTGCAAGCAGTTCCCAGTGAAGCTGTCCTGGGGTGGAAATGAGATGGGGTACCCACTTGCTTCCCCAGGGCCAGAGTGGAGGAGCTCCCCGAAAACCCAGGTGCCCCCAGCTGCCAGCAGCTCCAGCCTCTGCCAGGGCATATGAAAGCACAGGCAGGGAAATGGGCCAGGACTGCAGGGACGGGAAGCCAAGCCCTCCCAAGGGCCTCCCTCCCACATCCGCCACATGCCATCACTGCCTGGGTGTCACAGTGCCCAGCCCTCACCAGCACCCAGATCTGTTTCCCTCCCCAGTTTCCTAGCTAAATACAGACAGGTCCATGTCTGCCACTCACACTTACTTTATGAGTTAAATTTACCAGACAAGTCATTTTTTCACCCCAAAAATGTTTCTCCTTTCCCAGGTCACGTTCCCCTGGTGCTGCTGGTGGTGGCTGATGACTGACACTGCCTTCATCTCCTCATCATCCTCGACTGCTCCAATGTCTGGCAGTTGCTCCTCAAGGCCCTGTGAGAGACAGGCTCCAGGTGAGTCCTGGTTCCATCCCCTAGGAATTTGGGGAGATCTCCAGAGCCCACATGGCCACCCAGCCCCTGCCACCACCCTGCCTGCCTTTCTCTTCACCAAGCACAGGACACCAGCTGGCCCCTTGCTGGCTAAATTCCAAAGGAAAAAGCCAAAGGCCGAGTGGTACTGAGCCGCACACAGACCCACAGGCTACCACAGCCCATTGTGACCCACTTTGCATTAGTCCCTGCCCTAGCACTGCTGCCACCACCCCAAAAATCAACTGCCCGCCCAAGGACAGGACCCGTAGGAGGGCGAGTCCCCTGCCTGTGTGAGTCACCCCACCTGGAAACCCCAGAGGGGGAACCTGAGCAAGGGTGAACCCACAAACTCGGGTCCCCAAGAGGCAGCAGCCCCTGGATCGACCTCCACCCTGCCTCAGCAATAATATAACCATTATTAAAGGAGTAATTAAGCAGGTACAGCTTAATTCACAGCGTGCCTTGCCCCACCAGCAGCTGCACCACGCTGGGATCCCTGCAGCGGGAGTCCTGCTCATCACCAGGAGCCTGTGGTTTACAGGATTGCCTGTGAAATTAAGAAACGGTGAGGACAGGGTGCTGCAAGGCAGGGTCAAACAAAGGTGTTCGGGAAAGAAAATAAGGCTAATTTTGTCCCTAAATACACGCACCATTAATATGTTTCATTTACAGTGCCACTACAAAACGATACACAGCTACCCAGAAAACACAGAATAAGTTTTCTCCTGGAAAGCTCTAAGTACACCCAAATTCCGCCACACAGATGCTTGAAGACATCATAGGGGCCGTCCAGGCACCGCTTGTACCTCACAGGGCTGGAGACGCAGTCGCACAGACACGAACCCAGGCAGCGGCAGCTAGCGGAAGAGCAGCCCCTGAGGGGTAGGGGAGCACGGGGACACGGCCAGGCCCAGAGAAGCGCAGGCAGCCGAACGCACCCAGCACTGCCACCCAGCCTGGCACTGCACTGCGCTGCCCATGCGCCCGAGCCCTTTAGAGCTCGCGTGGCCTCGCGACACCATCGCTGAGGTCCCACGTCTGGCCCCGCCTCTTCCGCTCCGAGCCCCAGCAGGGCGGGGCCGAGGGGGCGGGGCTGCTGTCACGCGGGGCGGGGCGTAGCCGGGCGCGAGGCGGCTGCGCGCGGCGCGGCGGCGTCTCCTCAACGGGGCCGCGCGCGCGGCGCCAGGTGCGTGCGCGGGGGAGGCGGGCGGGCAGGGCGCGGTTGCCATGGAGACAGCGGGGGGGAAGGCGTTGCCATGGCGACAGCGGCCGCCATAACGTAAGGGGGTCCCCTGGCCGTGAGGGGACGGAGCGTTCTGCGGGGAGCGGAGGAGACCGGCGGGGCCGGGGCTGAGGCGGGGGGGCCGGGAAACCTCTGACAGCGGCGGGCGGCCTGGCTGTGACTCCCCCCGCCGCGCTGTCGCCCTCTATAAAAGCTCGTTTTTATGGATGTGTCCCCCTGGGAAGGAGCCTCGGTGTCCTCTCCGCCTGCTGAATCCCCGTGTTGTTGCTTTTCCTGCAGGTTTAGCGAGGAGGGGGCACAACGGAGAGGACAGGTAAGGGCTCGGGCAACCCTGAAGGTGTGACCCCCCATCCCTGGTTCTCTGTCCAGGGTCAATCCTGGAAAGCCAGCGTGCTTCCGTGGGAGCCTGTGGGACACAGAGCTCAGCCAGGCTTTGCTGTGTCACTCCCTCTCCTTGCTCGTGGAGCCACTGGGAAGCACGTGGAGAATCACAGCGTTGAATAAAAACCTCTGGTGTGTTTTAACTCACATCAAAGGAGGTTGAATCTTGTGGTTTTGTGCTGTGGACAGAGGCAGGGCTTGTCCTCAGTCCCATTGTCCGTGTAGCCTGTGCGTTTCTAGGATGGCTTTGATCCAGCTCCAATTGCTGCTCCCACGTGGAGGGACAGGCTTGGGAATTGGCCAGGGACAACTCAGCTTGTAGCTGAACCATAGTGGCTTTTAAACTGTCTTGTCCCAACATCTTAAAGCCGCTGGATTGAAAAAGAAGCTAGGAATTACACCCATGCTGGTGGCAGTTCTCAGCACTCAAAGAAGCTAAAAATAATGGATGAGTAGTAGGTTTGTACTTGTTTCTTTGTGGAATTTGTGGGGGCTGTTCTGGAGGAGCCCATCTCCCAGCATGGAGCTGGATGACTTGGCTTTGATTTTAAACATCCAGGTGTAGCTTTGGTTGTGTGTTGGGTGCTGAGCATGGAGATGGTGTCAGCAGCGACTTCTCCATGAGATGGTGGAGAATATGTTCCATTAATTTCCCATTTTGGTTCTGCAGGTTGGGCTCTGGTGTTGACTGTGTGGTCTGGTCATGTTTTGCAGAGCTACTGCGAGGTTTCTGTAAATACACATGCTGTGTGAACCTCGGCCTTCGTTTGACACACTTGGTGTTCAGGTGTTTGCTTTTACCTGGGATACACCTTCATATTTCCAACATTTCTGCAGCTGGTGTGTCTCTGTCACACGGGGACTTGCTGTGGTTGGGTTTATCCAGTGTTGGTGACTTGGGCACCGTTTAAAGCTGAAGTGTGAAAAGCTTTAGGATAAATTAAGGGATTTCTGTGGTGTGGAGGGAGGAGAACACAGCAAACCCACACAGGGACTCTCTTAGTATCGTTTATAAAGGTAATGGGGACAAGGCTGGAACAAGGGAACAGGGCAGCCGAGCCAGGAACCCATGGAGTGTTGTGTTTACAGTCTTCAACTCCCTGTACTCTAAATAGCTGGAAGCTTCCCAATGTCTGGAGAAGGCTGGAGAGACACTTCTTACCTTGTAAGTGCCTATGGCTCCCTCTCCCCCATGGCACCTGTGTTCCCAGGGGGAGCCTGCAGTACCTGGTGTGTTTCTTCCCCATGGCAATGTCATGCTCTGAGGTAATTCCATTTCATTTTGGCTACCTCAGCTGTGCCAGCGCAATCCATCCCCCTGGGGAACAGAGCTTCTCCCCAGGACTAAAAACTGGAGGTTTCTATTTCTTGGCTGAATCCCCATGAATTCTTTTTAAGACCAATAAAAACTTTTTTTTTTAAACTAGGCTGTATTTATAATGGGGTTTTTGTTCCTTTATGCCTCTCTGCACTACATAATAGGCATGAAGGTTGAAGGTCATTGTATCAGACAACCTCACTAGGTGATTATAATTCTAAAAGGTGTTTTTTCCTAAGTTTAAAATTACTTTTGAAATGTCCTTAGTGCTTTAGAGGCACTTAAAATTGATTTGATGGCTCCATTCCTGCTGTTAATAGCATGGGAATGCACAGGGTGAGTGAGATGGGAGCGATGCTGAGGCAGGTGGAAGCAAACAGGGGAAGGCCTAGGTGGGAGTTTACAAACAGCCTCAGTATTTGAGGCTCAGCTCCCGAATATAATATAAACTTAAATTATAGCCAGTTTAGAAAGTGAGGATTTACCTTTGGCTGTAGCTGTGCTGCTGTGGAGGGGCCAAGGGCAGGCCCGGCACCAGCAGGAGCTCAGACTTCCCTCTGAAACATTCCAGTTATCCATTGTTAGTCCCTGGCTGGTCTGAAGTGTCTTTGCACCATTAAATAAAATCTGACTGACTTTGTGGAAGCAGCCTGTCCTTCCAGAAAAATCAGCTTATCCAAAAGGAGAGATATTTTTCCTTTCTCCTGGAAAGGAAAAATAAGGGCTTTTCTCCCCTTTATCCTGACTGTGCTTGGCTGCATTCACTCAGCAGGGCTTTGATGGTACCGCCCGTCTGATCCTGTGTCCAGCACATCCTCCTATCTTCCTGAGAGTCATCACTTTGATGTTTTTTTTTGAGGTTTAACCCCCCCAAAATAGTTCACCATGAGGCCTGAGCGGTTGCAGGCCTTCAGGAGTGATGAAGCTGCAGAGGTTCATTGTCAGAACAGTGCTGAAGTGCTCCTGTGCTCAGTGTGGGGTGGAAAAACACAGGGTACAATGTTCATGAGGGTGTGTGATGGAGGAGCCCTGCCTGGCATGCACAGAGGGAGAAAACCGGAAGTGCTAAAGGCTATTGACACTTGTATCCAAAATCTGGTCCCTACAGTAAGGCCCAGTAAGATAAAGAAGTGATTATTTGAAGTGATGAGCAGCATGTATTAAGTGATCTTTCAGGAGGCAGGTGGTGAAAACCAGCTCTCTGAGGTGTTTTACTGTTGTTACAATGATTTATTACTGAGCAGCCTGGTGTGGTGGAAAGTGCCCCTGCCCATGGCAGGGGGGTGGACCGACACGAACTTTAAGGTCCTGTCCAGCCCAAACCATTCCATGATTCCATTGTATAAGGTTTTCTGAAGGGGTCAGAAGGAAAAGGCTGCATACACGGTGTATCTGAGCATCTGCCAGTGTTGCTTTGCCCTGTTCTCATCATCCAGTATTGAAAGTTGCTGGTTTCCTAGAATATTGGCTGTTTTCTCATGTGATCCATACACACACTTGCAGCACAGCTGAGGTGTCCTACCTAGAAAGACCTGCCCCGTGTCACTTGCTTTGCTGCCAGGGAGCAATTGCAGCATCTCATCTTTAGGACAAGCCCACAGATCTCCCTGAGATGGCAAAACCTGCAAAAACTCTGATTTTGGGTCAGCAGCTCTTCCCCAGCATTTCCTCTGGCCAAAAGCCCCGTGTCTAAGAGAGTTTTTGCTGGACTCTTCATCACAATTGGCAAGAGAAAAGCAGAGGAGGGTGAACAGTTCTGTTCGTTTTCATTCCCTTTTCATAGACTTATTTGGGAGAAGCGGAGTGGGAGAGGACTGCGTGCTGGCAGGCCTTTTGTGTTTTATGTCACAGGCTGCTGAAAGAGTTCTCAGACTGCACTTCCTTTCCGTGGGCTTTAAGGTCATTTCCCAGTGCTTGCAGATGCATGGCGGGCTGGGAAACCCTTCTCTCATCACCAGGGAATGAAACGCTCTCCGTGGCTTTTTGGAGCCAACAAATATAGTTTTGTCTTCTCTTCCCTCCCACTGTTTCCCAAGCAGCAAGTTTGCCGACAGGCCTCGTCAGGAAGGAGGGAGTGCTCCTCCAGGATCCAGACTGTCTGGGAAAATGAACAGCTGCTGGCAAACTGTGTTTTGCTGGGGCAATCACACCTGGCTGTACAAAACAGCCCAGGATTGTATGGTAAAGGAGGTTAAGGAAGTGGATGAGACTGAGGGGCAAAGTTCAGAGACAAAAACATGCAATTCTCAGCCCAGAGATGATAACAAACCTGGGATTTATCCACCTGTGCAAAGGTGGTTCTGCAAAACCCTGTTGTCCAGGTGGTGTTGTCCATGTGCACTGACTTTGCTTGTGGTCATTTGTCTACCATAGAAACTGGATGGCTTCTACAGTGAGCCCTGTTGCATTCGACACGCAGCGCGGTGGCCTGAGTCAAGAACAGCACGGCAACCACTCTCCCCTGGCCGCTCGGGCCATAGCTCACAGACACCAATGTGGTGGACGGCAAATGGCGTTTATTGGTGATTAGCACCGTGTAATATACCTTTGGTTTACAACGTCACGTCCGCCTGCTTACATCATAAAACTAATTGCTATTGGCTACCTGGGGAGGGGGTCTTATCTTTCCGTACAGCGCGGTTTCTTCCGATCGCCAGGCCCTACCTGCCCACATTTCCCCCCTCCCTATGCTAATCTAAGAGAGCTAACAAACGTATAAAAGGCATTAACAAGGTAAAGTGTAAGGCACCTTGAACTAATAAACGTATAAAAGGTATTGACGAGGTAAAGTATAAGGCACTTTAAACTAGTGGTAACTAGGGGGCGTAAGGGGACAGGATATAAATTGGGGTAACTAGGGAGAACTAGGGATAATACTGCATAAGGAATTAAGGATAACTGGGGATAACACTACAGAAGTACATTCTTAACACAGTTGTTTGTTTTCTACTAACAGAATGTTGACCTTGCTTAGTCGGTTCTGGACAAATGACACGAGCTTGCTCAGTATGCAGGGCCCGAAGGCCAATGCCAGTATGATCATTGCGATCAGACCCAGCAAAGTAGATATCAGGGTGGTTAGCCATGGCGAATGGTTGAACCAGGATTTGAACCAACTCTGCTGTGCTTCTCGCTCTCTTCTTCTCTTCTTTCTTTTTTCTTTTTCTTTTTCTGCTTTGCTCTTTTCAGCAGCAGCTTGCAGGGAAGGAGAAGATGCTAAAGGCTGAGCAGCATCAGATGATATCTGAGTAGGAGGTACTGTAGCTGCTGGTAAAGGATTAGAGATCATTGGGTTAAAGATATTTAGGTTATTATTCAGTGTTGTGACAGTAGCAGTGTTTTTAATCCGTGAGAGGGATTGGACTCTCTAACGGCCTCTCCTTATTCTGGGTTTTAATTCTGTTTGCTCTCATCTCTTTCCACTCTGAGTCTGAATCAGTGGAAAGCCACTCGCTCTAGCTTGTGTCTGACTCAGAGCTGGAAGTTGACTGACTGGCTATTTCCGGGTTTCAGAACTTTTTGGTCGGGCTCCGGCCTCGCCCACCTCCCTTGCGGGCGGGCCGTTCCCTCCCTCTTGCCTCGCCCCGCCTTCTGCTCGGCAGGGGGTTGAGCTTATAGGGGGAGTGTTTAAATTAGGCGCTCTGGCTACCTCTCTGCCCCTCGCTCGCGCTCCCCTCCCCCTTTTGGTTGCTCTCGCAGTTTCTCTCCTTATCACATTCCTTATCACTTTCCTCTCCCACTCGTTTACTTGCGCATGTTGGATTCGGCACTATCTCTCTGTTCCCGCCGGGCACATCTCCGTCCCGGTCCCGCCCACCTTCTTTGTTCCCGGCACCATGCTGGGGTGCATAGGGAGGTGGCCTGGGCCAGCTCTCTTCGGGCCCCCCTCCCTCCGCGGCGATCTTAGCTTCTCGGGCTAATTCGTTCGAAAAAGCCTCTGCCTGCCTTGGCTCCCCCGCAAAGGAGCCTGGATTCGGGGATTGCGGGGGTGCAGCACCCCCCCCCGCGAGTCCCCAGGCTTAGCCGAATCGCCATCGTCTGGGGGGTGCAGAGTCTGGGTAGCCGCCCCAACCCCCAGCTTTGGGACGGCCATCAAACAGTTTTTTGCTGCCTTCCAGGTCTCCTGCTCTTGGATAGCTTTTTGCAGGGCCTGCACAACTCTACCCCACGATTTAAGATGTTTTCCGCTACCTGAGGACATCGTCTCCTCAGCAAAAGCCTTAGTACATTATCCCACACCTCAGGGTGGAGTATATCTGCTGGTTGGTCTATGACCCCGATCTGCATAAGTCTCGCAACAGCGAGCGTAAAATCTTTGGGTTTGCAATCTACCCGCCACTGTCTCTGAATTTCATATACGGCCTTCACAAGAGCCTCCATCCTCCTTGTGGGTCCCGGAGCGTCCTCCGTCACCAGAGACAGTCCAGCTGCTCTGGCCGCTGTTCACCTGGTCTCAGGCGATCTCCCGAGGTCCCCAGTTGTCCCGAGGTTTCGGCACCACTTTGTTGCAGTCGACACGCAGCGCGGTGGCCTGAGTCAAGAACAGCACGGCAACCACTCTCCCCTGGCCGCTCAGGCCATAGCTCGCAGACACCAATGTGGTGGACGGCAAATGGCCATTTATTGGTGATTAGCACCGTGTAATATACCTTTGGTTTACAACGTCACGTCCGCCTGCTTACATCATAAAACTAATTGCTATTGGCTACCTGGGGAGGGGGTCTTATCTTTCCGTACAGCGCGGTTTCTTCCGATCGCCAGGCCCTACCTGCCCACAGTTTCCTCTCCCCTTCTCACTAAATATCACGTGTTTGCTGATAAAGCCATTCCTTCCAAACGAGCTGCTTCCCTGGGCTGCTGCTCCAATCTTCTGGGAAGCTGCAGCAGTCCCTGCTGCAGAAAGCAGCTGGAAACCAGGCAAGGCAAGGCGAGGAGCAGCACATCTGCTTAATAAATGATAAAGGTCACATTTAAAAGCACTGTGCAGGTGTAAAGCCAGGAAAATAGGGAAGAGGGGAGGAGGAGTAAGGAGAATACAGCCCTGCAGCCCTTTCATGTGACTCTGTATCATCTGGGATCTTCGAAAAGATTGGCCTAGAGCATCCTACTGACATTGCAGCCATCACAGGGAAGGGAGTGCTGGTACAGCTGAGGGGGCTCCTCAGCAAACTGGGGCTGGGCTCCCTGCAGGGCAAAGCTAGGAGGAAGTCTTCCCTTGTTTTTCTCTCTGCTGGGATAAATGGAGCTGCTGTCTCCAGGCCCCTGTTCTGCACATAGTTTAAAGTAGGTCGTATTTCCGACCTGCATGGGATGCAACCTGCATTTTGTCTGGGGACATAGAGCCTGTGTGTGTCTCATTCTCTTGTGCTCACCACACCTTTCCCATGCCCTCCAGCCTTCCCGGTAACTTTTATTAATAGACTTCCCTTATTCCAGATTTTCAATCGATTAGCTTTGCTTCAGAAGCACCCCAGGGCATCATTGACTTCCTCAGTAACCATCCTGGTAACAGATTCAATTCCCAAAAATGTTGTAATTACATGCCTTGTATTGGGAGCTGTGCTACTGATCTGTGCAGCTGCCTGCTGTCTTTTAGGGATACCAAGCTGCTCCGCTCATCCTCCGTTTATCAGAGAGCCCCAATGGATATGCTGATTCAAAATTTAGGCATGGGGTAGCTCCCTCTCCCTCAATCTGGGTGTCCCACTGCGGAGGGTGGATTTCCCCCCTCCGCAGCAAGAAGCGGTTCCGCCCCTATGTTGCTCCCACCTCCCAGCCTGGCTCCACCTGCCGTGGGAGGACCTCGGGGGAGAAGTCTCTGGGCCCGCCCCTGAACTGAGGGACAAGGCGTGCCCAGGGCCCAGGAACCGCCCAGCTCTCCAGATTATTCCTGACAGTTATTTGTATTATTGGTTTATTTGAACTGTACCCCGCCTTCCTTTGTTACCATTGGTTCTTGTATGCTGTAACCGCCCTTCCCCTCGTCCCTTATTGGTTGTCCTGTCCTATACTTAACCGGGTGCCTCCAGGCACTCGGCGGCCACTAGCCATTAGCCATGCGGCCATACCATCGCCGAGGCAGTGGCCCCCCTTCCCCTGCTCTCCCTTCCCGACCACCCAAGCCCTGCTACCCTCAATAAAGGAGAGCTCGGGAAGGAGTCATCCTCCCACCAGCCTATCGCCGCACCGTCTCCTTCTTTTATTTCGCCTACGACTCCCAGCTTCCTTTACCGCGCCCGGCATAGGGATCGAGCAGCCAGCGCACGGCTCTCGACCCTGCCGACGACAGCGAGCGAGAGGCTCGACAACATCCCACCACCCCTGACACCCTTCCACTCATGGTGGTACCAGCTGTGCTCCTTTCTCCTCTTGCAGGAAGCTGTTGCCAAGCCTCAAAACCAAGAAGCCTCGGGAGCTTGTTTTGGTGATTGGGACAGGAATTAGTGCCGCAGTTGCTCCCCAGGTCCCAGTGCTGAAGTCTTGGAAGGGGCTGATTCAGGCCCTCCTGGATGCTGCTATTGACTTTGATCTCCTGGAAGATGAAGAGAGCAAACGGTTCCAGAAGTGTCTTCATGAAGACAAGAACTTGGTTCATGTTGCCCACGACCTTATCCAGAAGCTGTCTCCGGTCAGTGCGCTTGTACCTGCCCTGAGCGTAGGATTTGGCTTCTGGAAATAACCGGATTTGGTTTTCCAGCAATGGTGCCCCCATCCCAACAATTCTTCTATGTACAAGGAACCAAAAGTGCAGTTGCTGTGCCAGGTTTCTGCTGTGGACACAGGTTTTGGGTATTTTGCCTGGACCAAGATGATTAGAGGGATGGAGCACCTTCCTGTGAGGAAAGGCTGAGAGAATTGGGATTGTTCAGCCTGGAGAAGAAGGCTTCAGGGGTGACCTAATTGTGGCTTTCCAATACCTGAAGGGAGCTGACAAGAAAGCTGGAGAGAGACTGTAGACAAGGGCCGGGGGTGACAGAACAAGGGGAGAGAGCAGGGTTAGATGGGGTACTGGGGAGGAAATCTTCCCTGTGAGGGTACTGAGGCCCTGGCACAAGAGCAACTGTGGCTGCCCCTGGATCCCTGGAAGTGTTCAAGGCCAGGTTGGACAGGGCTTGGAACAGCCTGGGATAGTGGAAGGTGTCCCTGACCATGGCAGGGGGTGGGATGGGATGGGCCCTTCCCAACCCAAACCATTCTACGATTCTGTGTTCCTATGACTATGCTGAGGGAGAGCACCCACCTTGGTGCAGCCAGAGCTCTTGTGTTTGCCGTGCAGGGACCCAGAGCTTTGCAGGGTCTTGGTGAAACGTGGGTAGTTTCTCATGGAGTCATTTGGCATGAGGTGTTAAGGGGCCGGGCTCTGACCTCAATCTGTCTCCCCTTCTCAGCGCACAAGCAACGTTCGCTCAACCTTTTTCAAGGACTGTTTATACAAGGTGTTTGATGACCTGGAATCCAAAATGGAAGATTCTGGGAAGCAGCTGCTTCAGTCTGTGCTTCACTTGATGGAAAATGGGGCCCTTGTTTTAACCACAAACTTCGGTAACCTGCTGGAGCTGTATGCAGCACACCAGGGGAAGCACCTCGAGTCTCTTGACCTGACTGATGAAAAGAAGGTAAAGGATGATTATTTCTTTTGTCAGGAACTGTGGTGCTGCAGGGTGTGCCCTCATGCTGCCTGAGGGCATTGTACTGATCGTAGTGGTTTAACTGGTGGCAGACAAGCTCCAGGCAGAGCCTCTGCCTGCTCAGGGCAGCAAGCAGAAGAATGAGGAGGAGAGCTCCTTTCTGGAACGCTGTGCTTGCTGGCTGCCATCCAGTGCTCAGGAGGAGGCCTTAAGCCTGGTATTCCTTTGATCTCTGTCCTTGAAACTTCTGGCTTGGCCTTGCTTCCACATAAGGCTCGGGTTGATGTTTCTAACCAATGTGGGAAACTCCATGTGAGATGCAAAGCTGAACTTTCTATTTTTATAACGTGCTGCAAAGTGCTTTCTGTGATGGGCATTTAGGGCTGCAGCCTTTGAGGCGCTTCTCGTGCCCCATGTCCTCTTCCTGCAGTGGCTGGAATGGCTCCTTCTGCTGCACTTCCAGAGCTGTAGCTATTCTCTTCATGCAAACATCTCTCCTCCTGCCCCAGTCAGGCTGTGAAACCCTGACCTCTTTGCACCTGCTGCACAAAGGGATCAAAGTGATTGCCTACGGAGACGAATACTCTGACTTGCCCGAGTACTTCGAGCGGCTGACCAGCGAGATTGTCATGCGAGGCCGCACAGGTATGGAGTCAGGGGCTGGGGGACACTTGGCTGTCACCATGGAGAGCAGGCAGGGTCAGTAGCCCCTGTTCTTCATGCTATACAGATTCCTTAAGAGTTTTTTTTTTTTAAAAGCAAACGTGTCTCAAAGCGTAGCTGGATTTGAGGGTTACTTTCAGAAATCACTGTATGCTCTAACAGTTTAAACAGCTGTGCTGCTTCCCACGCCTGCAAACCTTTTCATGTGCAGTTGCAGCTGTTTGTTCCCTTTCCAGCGAAGGGGCATTTTAGTCTCACTGACCTTCGTGCTGCTCAGACTGAGCCAATGCTTTTACACAAGAGGTATAACTCATAAATCATAAAAACAAGGGAAAGTGGGTTCACTGGCCGGAGCCTAGCTGGCCCCCATTCTGAGGGTTAGCCCGGCCAGGAAAGCCTGTGTGAAACCACCACGTGGGCAGCTGGCTCTCCACCTGACACTGGTCTCTGCTTTGCCCCAGGTATGCCCAACGAGGGGCAACAGCTGAATGCTCTGCCGCCGCCCACACCGAGGTAAAAGGTAAGGAGGCTCTCTAGAGCCGAGAGGCTTCACTCTGTGTAGTTCCCTGGAGTCCCAGGCAGATTTTCAGCCTTTGCTTCCACACAGGATGCAGCCCGAGCCTCAGCCCTGCCCAGGCCCTGAGCCATGGCAGGGGCTTCTGGGACAGGCCCCAGCCAGGCCAGCAGCCCTCAGGAAGGCCAGAGCCCACCGCTGTCCAGCTGCTATCCAGCACCGAGCCAGGACCCTTCCAGCAGGGAGAAGGCTGGGACACAGCCTCCACAGATGAACACCTGGTCTAACATAGTAATTGTGGTTTTACTGGGGCTGCATGTGCCTGCGGAGTGCGGTGTCCCCAAGGGAGCTGCAGCCTCCTCTAACTTCATACCTAGTGCTTTTATATTCTGTATTTCAATTAAAAAATGAAACTTGCGCTTTTTTTTTTTACTGGAAGCTCTAGTTTTCTAGTCCTGTCTTTTTACTGTACAGGATTTTGTATGTTGAAGTTGTATTAAAGGCCTGCTCACTGAACTTTTGGCTGCTCTATCATTTACAGGCCTCATCACACCTCACACTGGTGGGAGTTCATCTCCCCCAAACCCAGGAGGAAACAGGTCCTGGCTGGAGGCAAGTTATTTATACACAGAGAACAAATGATGAAGTTTATTTTATATAAATTATGTCTCTTAGCAGACAGCATTCAATTTATTGCACTATAGCACATCTGCGATACAGAGCTACAAGACATCGTCAGAGAGGTTTGTATTATTCAGTGTAGCACTTCTGACCGGGATCAAGAGGCACTCTGAGGGGGAGAAAGGGTGCAGGAAAGCAGCAAGCAGCCACCATTCTCTTCCAGTATTAATGTGGTTTGGTTTTTTTTTCCTTTTTACTAGCAAATAATGCCAAGACCAGCAGGCAGGAGCCAGGCAGGGCACGCTGCCTTCCTCCTCCGGACCCAGCTGCCACAGCTCTCCAGCTCCTGCCCAAATACGTGGAGTCTGGGGACCCTGCTGCAGAGTCCGGGTGAGGAGAGAGATGGGGGACTTTAAGGCAATTTAGCATGTCCCCTCCAGCCCAGCATAGGCTGTCACCTTTTTTTGGTTTATCAGCTTCGGTGGAGCGGCAATGAGCGGCGACATTAACGGCCAGATCTAGCGCTGCCCCTAAGCCCAAGTGACTCCTGCCTCCTCCCTAAGCTGGTCTAAAAATCAAAAGCAGCTCAAAAAAAAGCCTTCAAACCCACCTGGCTCTGACAGCCAGGCTCTTGGCCGCCCTCAGCTCCCCCACCCCAAATACCAGACCCCGCCCGGGAGCGAAACCTGTTGAGCCCGAATATGCCCAAACAGACAGCTCTTTGTGATTCTTTTTTTTTCCCTCCTATTTTTTGGTTTGGAAGCAGCACTGGTGATCACACAGGGATGGGCCCAAGGACTTCCCAGCCCTTGGCACTGCTCCTGACACCTTGTTCGAAGGCAGCATCACATTTAACCCCTGAAGACCCTCACTGCCCTTCATTTCTGACACCATCCCACTTCCCACACCGTGGTCCTGTTCAGTCCTGCATCCCCACGCTCCACTTGCATCCCCCCTCTCTGCACTTTTCTCTGTCATTTCTCCCTTTCCACCTCATTTTTCCCCTCAGTGCTTCAGCGCTCTCCTCCATTCCCAACACAGACAGGTCTGATCCATCCTCACGCCATAAAATCACAGACCACATGCCAGGGGGGTCAGATGAGCCCAATAGCCACAGAGCTGCCAGGCTGGGGTTCAGTGCCCATCCAGGGGTGTTTTATGATCCGTGGTGGCAATGCTGGGCTGGCAGGGTGCACACAGCATCAGCAAAGCCCCCGAGCAGCACTTAGGACTCTTCAACTCTTGCTCAGCACTCTCCTGCCTCAGTTTCCTGCTGTTTCGGGGCTCAGGGAAGCTCTGCACCATTGGCAATGCGGGCAGGGGGTGCAGCAGGGACCCCAAACCCCAAACTGCATCCCAGCTCATTTATCTACATTTTAAAAGAAATTTAAAAGCCACCCGATGTTGCAAGCAGCTCAAACCCTGACGGAGGATCCACCCCGGGGCTCCGACTTGTGCAACACCGCGGGGTGAGTTCCAACCTCCCGCCACTGGCATCAGGCTCTGGTTCAAAAATTAAGGCTCAGCTTACTCAGCCTGGCCGGATATCGGGATGGCGAATCCGGCCGGGAAAACTTCGGCGGGCTGGGGGAGACATTTTGCAAGGGGAAGAGCCGGAGCAGGAATGGCATCTGGAAGCGATTGAAGGCAAGGAGCCTCTCCCTGGCGCAGCAGGGAATTCCAACGGCGTGAGCTCAGGTTAAAGCCTCCTTCACAAACCCGGGATTAAAGAGAAGAACCAAACTTCAGCACAGATATGTATTTTTAAACCTGCAAAAAACAAGGGAGACGGAGCCAGCTTCCTGCTTGGTCCTATCCGGACGTGGCTTTGTCATTTAGGGTCGTTCTGACTTGCAATGAAAAGAAACCAAAACTCCAAAAAGGAGCAGAAATTTCTCCATGCGTTTGTGGTTCTAAATTCAGGTGTGGTGTCAGGAGTCCTCTTTCATCACTGTACCATCCATCCCTCGGGATTGCTGCATCCCAGCTCCGAGCATCCCTTGCCAGCACAGGCTGCATCCCACGGTGGTCCTTGAGTGGCAGCAAGCCCAGGAGCATCCCAGAATCCTGGGGATGGCATGGAAGAGCCAGTGGAGGATGCCAGCCTAGCTTAGACCGAGCCATCCTCTGCAAGGAGCTGACGCAGTGCAGAGTCCCCAGCCCCTTCCAGTCTTCCCTGAGTCGAGATGAAATATTGAAGCTAAAATCCTAATGCATCAGAGGCACAGGGAGCAGCAGCTGGTCAAACCCACCTTCACTGGACATCCCAGCGGAGCAGTTTACGGCAGGGCAGGATCCCCATGGGCTGGGCAGGATCCCCATGGGCTGGGCAGGATCCCCATGGGCTGGGCAGACTCAGCCGCGCCCCATGTCCTCTTCCTGCAGTGGCTGGAATGGCTCCTTCTGCTACACTTCCAGAGCTGTAGCTATTCCCTTCATGCAAACATCTCTCCTCCTGCCCCAGTCAGGCTGTGAAACCCTGACCTCTTTGCACCTGCTGCACAAAGGGATCAAAGTGATTGCCTACGGAGACGAATACTCTGACTTGCCCGAGTACTTCGAGCGGCTGACCAGCGAGATTGTCATGCGAGGCCGCACAGGTATGGAGTCAGGGGCTGGGGGACACTTGGCTGTCACCATGGAGAGCAGGCAGGGTCAGTAGCCCCTGTTCTTCATGCTATACAGATTCCTTAAGAGTTTTTTTTTTTTAAAAGCAAACGTGTCTCAAAGCGTAGCTGGATTTGAGGGTTACTTTCAGAAATCACTGTATGCTCTAACAGTTTAAACAGCTGTGCTGCTTCCCACGCCTGCAAACCTTTTCATGTGCAGTTGCAGCTGTTTGTTCCCTTTCCAGCGAAGGGGCATTTTAGTCTCACTGACCTTCGTGCTGCTCAGACTGAGCCAATGCTTTTACACAAGAGGTATAACTCATAAATCATAAAAACAAGGGAAAGTGGGTTCACTGGCCGGAGCCTAGCTGGCCCCCATTCTGAGGGTTAGCCCGGCCAGGAAAGCCTGTGTGAAACCACCACGTGGGCAGCTGGCTCTCCACCTGACACTGGTCTCTGCTTTGCCCCAGGTATGCCCAACGAGGGGCAACAGCTGAATGCTCTGCCGCCGCCCACACCGAGGTAAAAGGTAAGGAGGCTCTCTAGAGCCGAGAGGCTTCACTCTGTGTAGTTCCCTGGAGTCCCAGGCAGGTTTTCAGCCTTTGCTTCCACACAGGATGCAGCCCGAGCCTCAGCCCTGCCCAGGCCCTGAGCCATGGCAGGGGCTTCTGGGACAGGCCCCAGCCAGGCCAGCAGCCCTCAGGAAGGCCAGAGCCCACCGCTGTCCAGCTGCTATCCAGCACCGAGCCAGGACCCTTCCAGCAGGGAGAAGGCTGGGACACAGCCTCCACAGATGAACACCTGGTCTAACATAGTAATTGTGGTTTTACTGGGGCTGCATGTGCCTGCGGAGTGCGGTGTCCCCAAGGGAGCTGCAGCCTCCTCTTACTTCATACCTAGTGCTTTTATACTCTGTATTTCAATTAAAAAATGAAACTTGAGCTTTTTTTTTTTTACTGGAAGCTCTAGTTTTCTAGTCCTGTCTTTTTACTGTACAGGATTTTGTATGTTGAAGTTGTATTAAAGGCCTGCTCACTGAACTTTTGGCTGCTCTATCATTTACAGGCCTCATCACACCTCACACTGGTGGGAGTTCATTTCCCCCAAACCCAGGAGGAAACAGGTCCTGGCTGGAGGCAAGTTATTTATACACAGAGAACAAATTAGGAAGTTTATTTTATATAAATTATGTCTCTTAGCAGACAGCATTCAATTTATTGCACTATAGCACATCTGCGATACAGAGCTACAAGACATCGTCAGAGAGGTTTGTATTATTCAGTGTAGCACTTCTGACCGGGATCAAGAGGCACTCTGAGGGGGAGAAAGGGTGCAGGAAAGCAGCAAGCAGCCACCATTCTCTTCCAGTATTAATGTGGTTTGGTTTTTTTTTCCTTTTTACTAGCAAATAATGCCAAGACCAGCAGGCAGGAGCCAGGCAGGGCACGCTGCCTTCCTCCTCCGGACCCAGCTGCCACAGCTCTCCAGCTCCTGCCCAAATACGTGGAGTCTGGGGACCCTGCTGCAGAGTCCGGGTGAGGAGAGAGATGGGGGACTTTAAGGCAATTTAGCATGTCCCCTCCAGCCCAGCATAGGCTGTCACCTTTTTTTGGTTTATCAGCTTCGGTGGAGCGGCAATGAGCGGCGACATTAACGGCCAGATCTAGCGCTGCCCCTAAGCCCAAGTGACTCCTGCCTCCTCCCTAAGCTGGTCTAAAAATCAAAAGCAGCTCAAAAAAAAGCCTTCAAACCCACCTGGCTCTGACAGCCAGGCTCTTGGCCGCCCTCAGCTCCCCCACCCCAAATACCAGACCCCGCCCGGGAGCGAAACCTGTTGAGCCCGAATATGCCCAAACAGACAGCTCTTTGTGATTCTTTTTTTTTCCCTCCTATTTTTTGGTTTGGAAGCAGCACTGGTGATCACACAGGGATGGGCCCAAGGACTTCCCAGCCCTTGGCACTGCTCCTGACACCTTGTTCGAAGGCAGCATCACATTTAACCCCTGAAGACCCTCACTGCCCTTCATTTCTGACACCATCCCACTTCCCACACCGTGGTCCTGTTCAGTCCTGCATCCCCACGCTCCACTTGCATCCCCCCTCTCTGCACTTTTCTCTGTCATTTCTCCCTTTCCACCTCATTTTTCCCCTCAGTGCTTCAGCGCTCTCCTCCATTCCCAACACAGACAGGTCTGATCCATCCTCACGCCATAAAATCACAGACCACATGCCAGGGGGGTCAGATGAGCCCAATAGCCACAGAGCTGCCAGGCTGGGGTTCAGTGCCCATCCAGGGGTGTTTTATGATCCGTGGTGGCAATGCTGGGCTGGCAGGGTGCACACAGCATCAGCAAAGCCCCCGAGCAGCACTTAGGACTCTTCAACTCTTGCTCAGCACTCTCCTGCCTCAGTTTCCTGCTGTTTCGGGGCTCAGGGAAGCTCTGCACCATTGGCAATGCGGGCAGGGGGTGCAGCAGGGACCCCAAACCCCAAACTGCATCCCAGCTCATTTATCTACATTTTAAAAGAAATTTAAAAGCCACCCGATGTTGCAAGCAGCTCAAACCCTGACGGAGGATCCACCCCGGGGCTCCGACTTGTGCAACACCGCGGGGTGAGTTCCAACCTCCCGCCACTGGCATCAGGCTCTGGTTCAAAAATTAAGGCTCAGCTTACTCAGCCTGGCCGGATATCGGGATGGCGAATCCGGCCGGGAAAACTTCGGCGGGCTGGGGGAGACATTTTGCAAGGGGAAGAGCCGGAGCAGGAATGGCATCTGGAAGCGATTGAAGGCAAGGAGCCTCTCCCTGGCGCAGCAGGGAATTCCAACGGCGTGAGCTCAGGTTAAAGCCTCCTTCACAAACCCGGGATTAAAGAGAAGAACCAAACTTCAGCACAGATATGTATTTTTAAACCTGCAAAAAACAAGGGAGACGGAGCCAGCTTCCTGCTTGGTCCTATCCGGACGTGGCTTTGTCATTTAGGGTCGTTCTGACTTGCAATGAAAAGAAACCAAAACTCCAAAAAGGAGCAGAAATTTCTCCATGCGTTTGTGGTTCTAAATTCAGGTGTGGTGTCAGGAGTCCTCTTTCATCACTGTACCATCCATCCCTCGGGATTGCTGCATCCCAGCTCCGAGCATCCCTTGCCAGCACAGGCTGCATCCCACGGTGGTCCTTGAGTGGCAGCAAGCCCAGGAGCATCCCAGAATCCTGGGGATGGCATGGAAGAGCCAGTGGAGGATGCCAGCCTAGCTTAGACCGAGCCATCCTCTGCAAGGAGCTGACGCAGTGCAGAGTCCCCAGCCCCTTCCAGTCTTCCCTGAGTCGAGATGAAATATTGAAGCTAAAATCCTAATGCATCAGAGGCACAGGGAGCAGCAGCTGGTCAAACCCACCTTCACTGGACATCCCAGCGGAGCAGTTTACGGCAGGGCAGGATCCCCATGGGCTGGGCAGGATCCCCATGGGCTGGGCAGGATCCCCATGGGCTGGGCAGACTCAGCCGCGCCCCATGTCCTCTTCCTGCAGTGGCTGGAATGGCTCCTTCTGCTACACTTCCAGAGCTGTAGCTATTCCCTTCATGCAAACATCTCTCCTCCTGCCCCAGTCAGGCTGTGAAACCCTGACCTCTTTGCACCTGCTGCACAAAGGGATCAAAGTGATTGCCTACGGAGACGAATACTCTGACTTGCCCGAGTACTTCGAGCGGCTGACCAGCGAGATTGTCATGCGAGGCCGCACAGGTATGGAGTCAGGGGCTGGGGGACACTTGGCTGTCACCATGGAGAGCAGGCAGGGTCAGTAGCCCCTGTTCTTCATGCTATACAGATTCCTTAAGAGTTTTTTTTTTTTAAAAGCAAACGTGTCTCAAAGCGTAGCTGGATTTGAGGGTTACTTTCAGAAATCACTGTATGCTCTAACAGTTTAAACAGCTGTGCTGCTTCCCACGCCTGCAAACCTTTTCATGTGCAGTTGCAGCTGTTTGTTCCCTTTCCAGCGAAGGGGCATTTTAGTCTCACTGACCTTCGTGCTGCTCAGACTGAGCCAATGCTTTTACACAAGAGGTATAACTCATAAATCATAAAAACAAGGGAAAGTGGGTTCACTGGCCGGAGCCTAGCTGGCCCCCATTCTGAGGGTTAGCCCGGCCAGGAAAGCCTGTGTGAAACCACCACGTGGGCAGCTGGCTCTCCACCTGACACTGGTCTCTGCTTTGCCCCAGGTATGCCCAACGAGGGGCAACAGCTGAATGCTCTGCCGCCGCCCACACCGAGGTAAAAGGTAAGGAGGCTCTCTAGAGCCGAGAGGCTTCACTCTGTGTAGTTCCCTGGAGTCCCAGGCAGGTTTTCAGCCTTTGCTTCCACACAGGATGCAGCCCGAGCCTCAGCCCTGCCCAGGCCCTGAGCCATGGCAGGGGCTTCTGGGACAGGCCCCAGCCAGGCCAGCAGCCCTCAGGAAGGCCAGAGCCCACCGCTGTCCAGCTGCTATCCAGCACCGAGCCAGGACCCTTCCAGCAGGGAGAAGGCTGGGACACAGCCTCCACAGATGAACACCTGGTCTAACATAGTAATTGTGGTTTTACTGGGGCTGCATGTGCCTGCGGAGTGCGGTGTCCCCAAGGGAGCTGCAGCCTCCTCTTACTTCATACCTAGTGCTTTTATACTCTGTATTTCAATTAAAAAATGAAACTTGAGCTTTTTTTTTTTTACTGGAAGCTCTAGTTTTCTAGTCCTGTCTTTTTACTGTACAGGATTTTGTATGTTGAAGTTGTATTAAAGGCCTGCTCACTGAACTTTTGGCTGCTCTATCATTTACAGGCCTCATCACACCTCACACTGGTGGGAGTTCATTTCCCCCAAACCCAGGAGGAAACAGGTCCTGGCTGGAGGCAAGTTATTTATACACAGAGAACAAATTAGGAAGTTTATTTTATATAAATTATGTCTCTTAGCAGACAGCATTCAATTTATTGCACTATAGCACATCTGCGATACAGAGCTACAAGACATCGTCAGAGAGGTTTGTATTATTCAGTGTAGCACTTCTGACCGGGATCAAGAGGCACTCTGAGGGGGAGAAAGGGTGCAGGAAAGCAGCAAGCAGCCACCATTCTCTTCCAGTATTAATGTGGTTTGGTTTTTTTTTCCTTTTTACTAGCAAATAATGCCAAGACCAGCAGGCAGGAGCCAGGCAGGGCACGCTGCCTTCCTCCTCCGGACCCAGCTGCCACAGCTCTCCAGCTCCTGCCCAAATACGTGGAGTCTGGGGACCCTGCTGCAGAGTCCGGGTGAGGAGAGAGATGGGGGACTTTAAGGCAATTTAGCATGTCCCCTCCAGCCCAGCATAGGCTGTCACCTTTTTTTGGTTTATCAGCTTCGGTGGAGCGGCAATGAGCGGCGACATTAACGGCCAGATCTAGCGCTGCCCCTAAGCCCAAGTGACTCCTGCCTCCTCCCTAAGCTGGTCTAAAAATCAAAAGCAGCTCAAAAAAAAGCCTTCAAACCCACCTGGCTCTGACAGCCAGGCTCTTGGCCGCCCTCAGCTCCCCCACCCCAAATACCAGACCCCGCCCGGGAGCGAAACCTGTTGAGCCCGAATATGCCCAAACAGACAGCTCTTTGTGATTCTTTTTTTTTCCCTCCTATTTTTTGGTTTGGAAGCAGCACTGGTGATCACACAGGGATGGGCCCAAGGACTTCCCAGCCCTTGGCACTGCTCCTGACACCTTGTTCGAAGGCAGCATCACATTTAACCCCTGAAGACCCTCACTGCCCTTCATTTCTGACACCATCCCACTTCCCACACCGTGGTCCTGTTCAGTCCTGCATCCCCACGCTCCACTTGCATCCCCCCTCTCTGCACTTTTCTCCGTCATTTCTCCCTTTCCACCTCATTTTTCCCCTCAGTGCTTCAGCGCTCTCCTCCATTCCCAACACAGACAGGTCTGATCCATCCTCACGCCATAAAATCACAGACCACATGCCAGGGGGGTCAGATGAGCCCAATAGCCACAGAGCTGCCAGGCTGGGGTTCAGTGCCCATCCAGGGGTGTTTTATGATCCGTGGTGGCAATGCTGGGCTGGCAGGGTGCACACAGCATCAGCAAAGCCCCCGAGCAGCACTTAGGACTCTTCAACTCTTGCTCAGCACTCTCCTGCCTCAGTTTCCTGCTGTTTCGGGGCTCAGGGAAGCTCTGCACCATTGGCAATGCGGGCAGGGGGTGCAGCAGGGACCCCAAACCCCAAACTGCATCCCAGCTCATTTATCTACATTTTAAAAGAAATTTAAAAGCCACCCGATGTTGCAAGCAGCTCAAACCCTGACGGAGGATCCACCCCGGGGCTCCGACTTGTGCAACACCGCGGGGTGAGTTCCAACCTCCCGCCACTGGCATCAGGCTCTGGTTAAAAAATTAAGGCTCAGCTTACTCAGCCTTAAAAAACACCCAGGGGAAGAATTTTCCTTTGTTCTCCACTCTCCAGAACAACAAAACACCATTGGTTCACCCTGCAAAGACCTGCCATGAAAAGATCAATGGGGAAAGGTCTGGCTGGTCCTCTTCCTGCAGTCTCAGGGCAGGAATCCTCATCTCTCCCTGGAACAAGCCTGTCCCGTGGGATGAGAGGGCTCCAGGCGCACACAGTGGGTCGGGATGGGGCTTGTCCTGCACGAACATGCCCAGATCCTGCTCCCAGCAGCTCTGTCCGCACCAGCATTGGGTGGGGGATCGGCAGGGACCCCTCCTACCCCTCTGGGATCACTAGGATACCGGAGCACATCCATCAACCAGCCAGAGGATGCTCAGGGATGGGGACAAAAAGGCTCAGACCACTTAATAAACCCTCCTGAGCCCGTGGTTCCGCACGAGAGCCGTCCTGAGCTGCACACGGGGCACATCCTCCCCTCCCAGAGCCTCCGGGAGGATTTTCCCTTCCTTATCCCGGCTCCCGGGCATTCCTATGGCCCAGACCCATCGCAGCGAGCCCACCCTGTGCCATGGGGAGATGCCAGAGCCTCTCTTCCCCGGGCTCTCGGGGTGGGATCTCCCTCCACGGGAGTGGCCTCGGGCAGGAGCGATGCCAAAGGCCGTTTTTCCCGGCAAGACGAGGGGGTTTGTTTTGCCGGGAATGGGGAGACGGCAGATGGAAGGGCTCGGGGGGAGCGGGGGCTTTCCTCTCGCCGCTGCCCACACTCACACTCCAGGCACTGATTAATTGCGTTAAATAGAAAAATAATCATAACAATTATTTTTAAAAGCCACAAAACGTAGAAATAAAACCACTTTCTGCCTCTCCGATGTGCCGCGCTCGCCGGGGCAGCGATGCCAAAGGCGGGGGATGCAGGGGCGGGGGTCCGAGCTGGGGTTAACAGGGTGTGTACCCCCACATCCCCTCTTTGCCCCCCATGCCAGCCCTGCCCGGGAGCTGCCAGGCGAGCAATGCTCCTGCCCTGCCCCGCGCCCTCCCAGCGCGGGGACCCCCTCCAGCCCCCCAAAAACACTGGGGCTTCGCTTCCCACCCCTCTTTTTCCGCTCAGCACCTCCCGAGTCGCAAACCCGCTCTGGACACGCGGACCCGGGGGGACATAAGGGGACACGGAGGGACACAAGGGGACACGGGAGGATGCGGGGGGGCACAAGGGGACGCGGGGGGACCCCCGTGTGCAGACTCACCATGGGGCGGCGGGGGGGGTCGTGCGGCGGAGGCTGGGGGTGGTGCGGGATGCGGGGCCGGCCCGGGGGGCGGGCGGGGGGCGGACACGCTTGCGCACAGCGCGGATGGGCGGCGGAGGGAGCGACGAGGAGGAGGAAGGAGGGAGGGGAAGAGCATCCCGGGAGGAGAAGGCAGTCGGTCCCTCATCCGCGGCACGGGAGAGGTGGGGGAGGACGAGGACCCTCGCCCCGCGCCCTGCGGACCCCCAAAAGTCGTGGCGCTGGGGGCAGACCTTCCCAAGGCAACCCCGCACCGCATAAATCTCCCCAAAACCCGCCCAAATCCGCTCATAGCAAATTTTGGGGGTGGGCAAAGCTCATCCCACTTGAGATTTACACTGAGCCCAGGAGTTCGCTCCGCTCCCCCACTGAACCCCCATGAGATGATCTGGAAGCCCCATGAGATTCTGCTCAAACCGTCATGAGATGGCACACCAAGGCTCTGGGGATGGCTTTGCTTCAAATCATCAACTAATATTTTTTTTTTCCTGAAAATAAATTAATCCTCACCACAGCAATGCCCCATGTCAGGCCACCTTGCTCTCCCACAGGATTCCATTTCCATCCCACCCCACAATCCACAAAATTAGCAGTCAACCTTTTGAATCTTTTTTTATTCCCCTCAAAACTTTTTTTATTTCTACAGTCTCAAACTCAATCCCTCCTGCCCAGGGTGAGTTTTGCCAATCCCTGAGATAAAATGTCCAACGCCAATATTAATCAACAAAATACCTGTGGAGCTGACACATCTGATTTTGCCAAGGGAACTACATCAATATTTGAAGAGAATCAACCCACCTGCACCTCCCCAGATGCTCCCAGGTTTCCTGCTGACCCATAGCACCAATTTCATCACTGACGCTTCACAGGAAGAGGGAAGTGGCAGGCGTAGGGATTTGCATCATGGTCAGGGAGCAAGTTCTGGGGCAGGGGGCACTTACTGCTGCCCTGCTCCAAGGAACCACAGCCCTGATCCCGTGGCCCCAGCGTGCTGATTTTTGGAGGTGCTGAGCGTGGAACATTTCCCAAAATCACTCCTGTCTGTACAGGAGTCAGGTGAGGCTTCACCACACCACCTGGGGAGAGTAACGGGGCTCACTTGGGGCTCCCAACCCCATCACGCTCACAGGGCAGAGCAGGCCTGTGCCCAGTTCAGTTACCCCAGCACCACACTGCCCCAAGACCAAAGCAACAGCCTGGAACGTCCCTATCCTCATCTCCTGCTCGGATGCACGTCTTCAGGAAACGGGAGCCGAGACAGCTGCATAGCTCCCACGCCATGGCCAGACCCTCTGGCCATAAAACCTTAGGAGTTATTACAAATTTTCCTATAATGGGTGTACTGTTTACAGTCCCAGGGTCGGCATACTGCATGCAATCCAGTGCCACTTGACCTACCAAGCACGAACAACCTATTGTTGCTGTTTTTGTAACCTATTGTTGCTTTTAGCTTGAACCCAAAAGTACGAAATTACGCGAACAAGAAAGAGGGCTGCAGTAAGGTCCCCAGCCGCCCCCTTGCCCCCAGGTTAGCCTGATTTGAGCAGCGCCAGGCTGGAAAAAGCGAGCCAGAGCTAGGCTACGACGCTGTGACCGGAGGGGCGATCAGAGGGCTCACGGCACGTGGTGCCGGGAGGCGTGGCCTGCCCGGAGCGCGCCGCGGGGGCGGGGCCGAGCCCTCAGCGGGGAAAATGGCGGCGGGCGGGCCCCCCCACTCCCTCGTACCTCCGCGTGCAGGAACACGATTTTGTCCCGCGCCGACTCCCGCAGGACGCGCCGCACCCGCAGGTCCGACAGCGGGAAGGCGGCAGCGACCCCGCCCTCAGCGGCGGGCCCGCCATTTTTCTCCTCCTCCTCCCGCTTCCTCTTCGGCTGCGGGCCCTCCGCCATGGCTCGCGCGCGCGCGCCCCTGCACTGCGCGTGCGCGGCGCCTCGCGGACCGTCTTAGAGCCACGCCCCCCGGCGGCTCGGAGGTCGCGTGTCCCCGCGGCTCCTTCTCCCACACACCCCCGGAATAGTGACTGAGACAAAAATAAGGAAAACCACCACCATTTAAAACTTCTGCATTCTCTTTTCATAGTCGCAACGATCCCGTTTAAAGTCGCTGCCTGCCTCATCTTGTCCTGCCCACAGCCCAGCAGGCACCTTGTCAGCTTAGTGGGGGTCCCAGAGCCCACCAGGACCAGGAACTCCAGCACGGGAAGGAGTTCTGGTGACCCTGAGAGCCACTCGATGTCAGAGCTTAGTGTTTGTGTGATGGATGTCCCTGTCCCTGCCGAGGAGGTTTTGGCCACCGGGATGGAGGTCACACCACTGGGATGTGGTGCGTTCCGGTCCGCTGTCCCTCCATGTCCATGGAAGTGGGGAACTCGCCATCCTTGGCTCCCACATCTGGCCAGAGCAGCTCAGGTTGGACCCCAAGGTTCACTGGGACATGGCTACACCCAGATCCAAAGATGACAGCTCCATGATGCCCATGGGGATGCATCCGCCTGCTCGCAGCACTACTCCATCCTCTTTGTGGAGCTCCGGCACAGTTCCTGGAGGTCTGCAGAGACAGCAGATGAGCTCCATTAGCAACCAATTAATCTAAAAATCAACGGTTTAAATAAATTTATGGAATCTGGTCTCTTCCCATGGTCCTTATCCCAATAGAGAGACATTTCATCAGCATCCCACAGGATACTCACAGCGCATGACAGTGTCCCTGATCTGCCTGAAGCTTTTCTCCTTCAGCGCCATGTAGATGTAGTAGATGTTTCGCAGCTCCCTGGGATAATCCTTGCGATCCACGTCCTTCAGCACTGGGATAGTGCGTCCGTTAGCCATCGGAGCCTCAGCCAGGGCCTGGTGCATCTGGTATTTGCACCAGGGGTCCTGCAGGAAGCTGGGGGTGATGAGCATGACCCAGCAGTGGCTGTTCTGCACAGCGTCGCACAGCTCTGTCACCACTGCACCTCCCGCCACCGCATCCCGCAGCTGGAGGAAGCATCGGAAGCTCTCAGGTTGGCCCTCCAGGTAGGACACCAGCTCCTCCACCAGCTCCATGTCCCCCTCACTGTGGCAGATGCAGACGTCGTAGCTCTTGTCCCACCGGGGGCTGTCCACGGCACTGATGTCTGGTGCTGACACAGGTGACAGGGAGATGGAGCTGGTGGCCAAGCTCGTGCCAGGAGAAGAGCTGGAGCTCTTCGCAGAGGATGAGGAGGAAGGTGAGGATGAAGCAGAGTGGCTGGACTTGATGCTGCTTTCCACTGAGCTAGGCTTGGGCTTGTGCAGGAGCCGCCTAAACCAACCTGCAGAGTGAGGTCACAGTGAGGTTCCGGGGGCGCAGCGTCCCCTGGGCTTCCCAAGCACAGCTTCATTTGATCAGCAGGATGCCTGCAGATGGAAAGGGGTGGGTGCGATCTCACCTTGACCCCCCAAACCATCCTGGTCCCTAAAATCTGAGCTGCCGCAAACACCTGAATGCTGTGGCACCACGAGGAGCAGCTGATGGGCACCCTTGTGTTCCGTCAGGGAGGGGATGCTGTGAGGGAGGGGATAGGGCCAGAGGGTTTATTCCCAGACTCACCAGCCATAGCGGGCAGCACACTGCTCAGCTGCCAATTGCCAGCAGGACACCTCTCCTGAGAGCAGAAAAGAAGAATAAAAAAAAACTGTGAGCAAGCACCACTCCACAGCAGGTCTCAGCCCCAGGAGCTCAGGTCTGTTCCAGGGACCTGCAGCTCTGGGGTGCTCTCTTACAGCCCCAAAATCACCCACAGGAGGGTTTTTCCCAAAATTTGCTGGGAAGGAACATTTACCTGTTACTGGCTCTCTCCACTGGAGATACACACCTGCAGCGAGCAAGGCTGAGAGATAATGGGGAGGAGAGACCCTCATTCCCATCAGTGGGGAAAGGATCCTGTGGAAGGGAGAAGTGGGAATCAGCTGCGATCACCAGGGATGGATGCTGGTAAACCAAAGGCAGTGTGGGTGATGCCCAGAGCTGTGCATCCTTGTTGCTGCCTGCCCTGGTATTCCTGCAAGCTCACACCATCCCATGCCTGGGCATTGTGCTCCCAGCATGGTTTAGGGACTGCAGACACTCCTTGTGGACACCCAAGAGCAGCAATACGGGAAACAGCTACTGTTTTCCACTGCTGGCATCACCCCTTCCGAAATGAAACACCCCAAGTTACACTGAAGCCTTTCCTCTACTCCAAAAAATGCCACCGGACTGCAGGAAATGCCCGCAAAACCCCGGCACGCCCACGGAAACCACAGTGCCCAAGTGTCAGCATTTAGTGACAGCAAAAAGCTCAAGCGTGACTGGAACAATGAGCACGGACAGTGAACGGTACGGGGGAAGTCTGGGGGATGCTTACCTGGAATGCAGGAGTCCAGCAATGGAACAGGGAAGGGGATGCATCAGCCCCTGGGTTTGGGAAAGAAAGATCTTCTGGGATTACCCAGGTGGGAAAAGACAGGTAGAATGCAGCATGTTCACTCTGGAGTCTAATGGGATCTGCAGTGAATGGCAAGGCTGATCCATCCTTACAGCTTCCACATCTGCAAGCAGTTCCCAGTGAAGCTGTCCTGGGGTGGAAATGAGATGGGGTACCCACTTGCTTCCCCAGGGCCAGAGTGGAGGAGCTCCCCGAAAACCCAGGTGCCCCCAGCTGCCAGCAGCTCCAGCCTCTGCCAGGGCATATGAAAGCACAGGCAGGGAAATGGGCCAGGACTGCAGGGACGGGAAGCCAAGCCCTCCCAAGGGCCTCCCTCCCACATCCGCCACATGCCATCACTGCCTGGGTGTCACAGTGCCCAGCCCTCACCAGCACCCAGATCTGTTTCCCTCCCCAGTTTCCTAGCTAAATACAGACAGGTCCATGTCTGCCACTCACACTTACTTTATGAGTTAAATTTACCAGACAAGTCATTTTTTCACCCCAAAAATGTTTCTCCTTTCCCAGGTCACGTTCCCCTGGTGCTGCTGGTGGTGGCTGATGACTGACACTGCCTTCATCTCCTCATCATCCTCGACTGCTCCAATGTCTGGCAGTTGCTCCTCAAGGCCCTGTGAGAGACAGGCTCCAGGTGAGTCCTGGTTCCATCCCCTAGGAATTTGGGGAGATCTCCAGAGCCCACATGGCCACCCAGCCCCTGCCACCACCCTGCCTGCCTTTCTCTTCACCAAGCACAGGACACCAGCTGGCCCCTTGCTGGCTAAATTCCAAAGGAAAAAGCCAAAGGCCGAGTGGTACTGAGCCGCACACAGACCCACAGGCTACCACAGCCCATTGTGACCCACTTTGCATTAGTCCCTGCCCTAGCACTGCTGCCACCACCCCAAAAATCAACTGCCCGCCCAAGGACAGGACCCGTAGGAGGGCGAGTCCCCTGCCTGTGTGAGTCACCCCACCTGGAAACCCCAGAGGGGGAACCTGAGCAAGGGTGAACCCACAAACTCGGGTCCCCAAGAGGCAGCAGCCCCTGGATCGACCTCCACCCTGCCTCAGCAATAATATAACCATTATTAAAGGAGTAATTAAGCAGGTACAGCTTAATTCACAGCGTGCCTTGCCCCACCAGCAGCTGCACCACGCTGGGATCCCTGCAGCGGGAGTCCTGCTCATCACCAGGAGCCTGTGGTTTACAGGATTGCCTGTGAAATTAAGAAACGGTGAGGACAGGGTGCTGCAAGGCAGGGTCAAACAAAGGTGTTCGGGAAAGAAAATAAGGCTAATTTTGTCCCTAAATACACGCACCATTAATATGTTTCATTTACAGTGCCACTACAAAACGATACACAGCTACCCAGAAAACACAGAATAAGTTTTCTCCTGGAAAGCTCTAAGTACACCCAAATTCCGCCACACAGATGCTTGAAGACATCATAGGGGCCGTCCAGGCACCGCTTGTACCTCCCAGGGCTGGAGACGCAGTCGCACAGACACGAACCCAGGCAGCGGCAGCTAGCGGAAGAGCAGCCCCTGAGGGGTAGGGGAGCACGGGGACACGGCCAGGCCCAGAGAAGCGCAGGCAGCCGAACGCACCCAGCACTGCCACCCAGCCTGGCACTGCACTGCGCTGCCCATGCGCCCGAGCCCTTTAGAGCTCGCGTGGCCTCGCGACACCATCGCTGAGGTCCCACGTCTGGCCCCGCCTCTTCCGCTCCGAGCCCCAGCAGGGCGGGGCCGAGGGGGCGGGGCTGCTGTCACGCGGGGCGGGGCGTAGCCGGGCGCGAGGCGGCTGCGCGCGGCGCGGCGGCGTCTCCTCAACGGGGCCGCGCGCGCGGCGCCAGGTGCGTGCGCGGGGGAGGCGGGCGGGCAGGGCGCGGTTGCCATGGAGACAGCGGGGGGGAAGGCGTTGCCATGGCGACAGCGGCCGCCATAACGTAAGGGGGTCCCCTGGCCGTGAGGGGACGGAGCGTTCTGCGGGGAGCGGAGGAGACCGGCGGGGCCGGGGCTGAGGCGGGGGGGCCGGGAAACCTCTGACAGCGGCGGGCGGCCTGGCTGTGACTCCCCCCGCCGCGCTGTCGCCCTCTATAAAAGCTCGTTTTTATGGATGTGTCCCCCTGGGAAGGAGCCTCGGTGTCCTCTCCGCCTGCTGAATCCCCGTGTTGTTGCTTTTCCTGCAGGTTTAGCGAGGAGGGGGCACAACGGAGAGGACAGGTAAGGGCTCGGGCAACCCTGAAGGTGTGACCCCCCATCCCTGGTTCTCTGTCCAGGGTCAATCCTGGAACGCCAGCGTGCTTCCGTGGGAGCCTGTGGGACACAGAGCTCAGCCAGGCTTTGCTGTGTCACTCCCTCTCCTTGCTCGTGGAGCCACTGGGAAGCACGTGGAGAATCACAGCGTTGAATAAAAACCTCTGGTGTGTTTTAACTCACATCAAAGGAGGTTGAATCTTGTGGTTTTGTGCTGTGGACAGAGGCAGGGCTTGTCCTCAGTCCCATTGTCCGTGTAGCCTGTGCGTTTCTAGGATGGCTTTGATCCAGCTCCAATTGCTGCTCCCACGTGGAGGGACAGGCTTGGGAATTGGCCAGGGACAACTCAGCTTGTAGCTGAACCATAGTGGCTTTTAAACTGTCTTGTCCCAACATCTTAAAGCCGCTGGATTGAAAAAGAAGCTAGGAATTACACCCATGCTGGTGGCAGTTCTCAGCACTCAAAGAAGCTAAAAATAATGGATGAGTAGTAGGTTTGTACTTGTTTCTTTGTGGAATTTGTGGGGGCTGTTCTGGAGGAGCCCATCTCCCAGCATGGAGCTGGATGACTTGGCTTTGATTTTAAACATCCAGGTGTAGCTTTGGTTGTGTGTTGGGTGCTGAGCATGGAGATGGTGTCAGCAGCGACTTCTCCATGAGATGGTGGAGAATATGTTCCATTAATTTCCCATTTTGGTTCTGCAGGTTGGGCTCTGGTGTTGACTGTGTGGTCTGGTCATGTTTTGCAGAGCTACTGCGAGGTTTCTGTAAATACACATGCTGTGTGAACCTCGGCCTTCGTTTGACACACTTGGTGTTCAGGTGTTTGCTTTTACCTGGGATACACCTTCATATTTCCAACATTTCTGCAGCTGGTGTGTCTCTGTCACACGGGGACTTGCTGTGGTTGGGTTTATCCAGTGTTGGTGACTTGGGCACCGTTTAAAGCTGAAGTGTGAAAAGCTTTAGGATAAATTAAGGGATTTCTGTGGTGTGGAGGGAGGAGAACACAGCAAACCCACACAGGGACTCTCTTAGTATCGTTTATAAAGGTAATGGGGACAAGGCTGGAACAAGGGAACAGGGCAGCCGAGCCAGGAACCCATGGAGTGTTGTGTTTACAGTCTTCAACTCCCTGTACTCTAAATAGCTGGAAGCTTCCCAATGTCTGGAGAAGGCTGGAGAGACACTTCTTACCTTGTAAGTGCCTATGGCTCCCTCTCCCCCATGGCACCTGTGTTCCCAGGGGGAGCCTGCAGTACCTGGTGTGTTTCTTCCCCATGGCAATGTCATGCTCTGAGGTAATTCCATTTCATTTTGGCTACCTCAGCTGTGCCAGCGCAATCCATCCCCCTGGGGAACAGAGCTTCTCCCCAGGACTAAAAACTGGAGGTTTCTATTTCTTGGCTGAATCCCCATGAATTCTTTTTAAGACCAATAAAAACTTTTTTTTTTAAACTAGGCTGTATTTATAATGGGGTTTTTGTTCCTTTATGCCTCTCTGCACTACATAATAGGCATGAAGGTTGAAGGTCATTGTGTCAGACAACCTCACTAGGTGATTATAATTCTAAAAGGTGTTTTTTCCTAAGTTTAAAATTACTTTTGAAATGTCCTTAGTGCTTTAGAGGCACTTAAAATTGATTTGATGGCTCCATTCCTGCTGTTAATAGCATGGGAATGCACAGGGTGAGTGAGATGGGAGCGATGCTGAGGCAGGTGGAAGCAAACAGGGGAAGGCCTAGGTGGGAGTTTACAAACAGCCTCAGTATTTGAGGCTCAGCTCCCGAATATAATATAAACTTAAATTATAGCCAGTTTAGAAAGTGAGGATTTACCTTTGGCTGTAGCTGTGCTGCTGTGGAGGGGCCAAGGGCAGGCCCGGCACCAGCAGGAGCTCAGACTTCCCTCTGAAACATTCCAGTTATCCATTGTTAGTCCCTGGCTGGTCTGAAGTGTCTTTGCACCATTAAATAAAATCTGACTGACTTTGTGGAAGCAGCCTGTCCTTCCAGAAAAATCAGCTTATCCAAAAGGAGAGATATTTTTCCTTTCTCCTGGAAAGGAAAAATAAGGGCTTTTCTCCCCTTTATCCTGACTGTGCTTGGCTGCATTCACTCAGCAGGGCTTTGATGGTACCGCCCGTCTGATCCTGTGTCCAGCACATCCTCCTATCTTCCTGAGAGTCATCACTTTGATGTTTTTTTTTGAGGTTTAACCCCCCCAAAATAGTTCACCATGAGGCCTGAGCGGTTGCAGGCCTTCAGGAGTGATGAAGCTGCAGAGGTTCATTGTCAGAACAGTGCTGAAGTGCTCCTGTGCTCAGTGTGGGGTGGAAAAACACAGGGTACAATGTTCATGAGGGTGTGTGATGGAGGAGCCCTGCCTGGCATGCACAGAGGGAGAAAACCGGAAGTGCTAAAGGCTATTGACACTTGTATCCAAAATCTGGTCCCTACAGTAAGGCCCAGTAAGATAAAGAAGTGATTATTTGAAGTGATGAGCAGCATGTATTAAGTGATCTTTCAGGAGGCAGGTGGTGAAAACCAGCTCTCTGAGGTGTTTTACTGTTGTTACAATGATTTATTACTGAGCAGCCTGGTGTGGTGGAAAGTGCCCCTGCCCATGGCAGCGGGGTGGAACGACACGAACTTTAAGGTCCTGTCCAGCCCAAACCATTCCATGATTCCATTGTATAAGGTTTTCTGAAGGGGTCAGAAGGAAAAGGCTGCATACACGGTGTATCTGAGCATCTGCCAGTGTTGCTTTGCCCTGTTCTCATCATCCAGTATTGAAAGTTGCTGGTTTCCTAGAATATTGGCTGTTTTCTCATGTGATCCATACACACACTTGCAGCACAGCTGAGGTGTCCTACCTAGAAAGACCTGCCCCGTGTCACTTGCTTTGCTGCCAGGGAGCAATTGCAGCATCTCATCTTTAGGACAAGCCCACAGATCTCCCTGAGATGGCAAAACCTGCAAAAACTCTGATTTTGGGTCAGCAGCTCTTCCCCAGCATTTCCTCTGGCCAAAAGCCCCGTGTCTAAGAGAGTTTTTGCTGGACTCTTCATCACAATTGGCAAGAGAAAAGCAGAGGAGGGTGAACAGTTCTGTTCGTTTTCATTCCCTTTTCATAGACTTATTTGGGAGAAGCGGAGTGGGAGAGGACTGCGTGCTGGCAGGCCTTTTGTGTTTTATGTCACAGGCTGCTGAAAGAGTTCTCAGACTGCACTTCCTTTCCGTGGGCTTTAAGGTCATTTCCCAGTGCTTGCAGATGCATGGCGGGCTGGGAAACCCTTCTCTCATCACCAGGGAATGAAACGCTCTCCGTGGCTTTTTGGAGCCAACAAATATAGTTTTGTCTTCTCTTCCCTCCCACTGTTTCCCAAGCAGCAAGTTTGCCGACAGGCCTCGTCAGGAAGGAGGGAGTGCTCCTCCAGGATCCAGACTGTCTGGGAAAATGAACAGCTGCTGGCAAACTGTGTTTTGCTGGGGCAATCACACCTGGCTGTACAAAACAGCCCAGGATTGTATGGTAAAGGAGGTTAAGGAAGTGGATGAGACTGAGGGGCAAAGTTCAGAGACAAAAACATGCAATTCTCAGCCCAGAGATGATAACAAACCTGGGATTTATCCACCTGTGCAAAGGTGGTTCTGCAAAACCCTGTTGTCCAGGTGGTGTTGTCCATGTGCACTGACTTTGCTTGTGGTCATTTGTCTACCATAGAAACTGGATGGCTTCTACAGTGAGCCCTGTTGCATTCGACACGCAGCGCGGTGGCCTGAGTCAAGAACAGCACGGCAACCACTCTCCCCTGGCCGCTCGGGCCATAGCTCACAGACACCAATGTGGTGGACGGCAAATGGCGTTTATTGGTGATTAGCACCGTGTAATATACCTTTGGTTTACAACGTCACGTCCGCCTGCTTACATCATAAAACTAATTGCTATTGGCTACCTGGGGAGGGGGTCTTATCTTTCCGTACAGCGCGGTTTCTTCCGATCGCCAGGCCCTACCTGCCCACATTTCCCCCCTCCCTATGCTAATCTAAGAGAGCTAACAAACGTATAAAAGGCATTAACAAGGTAAAGTGTAAGGCACCTTGAACTAATAAACGTATAAAAGGTATTGACGAGGTAAAGTATAAGGCACTTTAAACTAGTGGTAACTAGGGGGCGTAAGGGGACAGGATATAAATTGGGGTAACTAGGGAGAACTAGGGATAATACTGCATAAGGAATTAAGGATAACTGGGGATAACACTACAGAAGTACATTCTTAACACAGTTGTTTGTTTTCTACTAACAGAATGTTGACCTTGCTTAGTCGGTTCTGGACAAATGACACGAGCTTGCTCAGTATGCAGGGCCCGAAGGCCAATGCCAGTATGATCATTGCGATCAGACCCAGCAAAGTAGATATCAGGGTGGTTAGCCATGGCGAATGGTTGAACCAGGATTTGAACCAACTCTGCTGTGCTTCTCGCTCTCTTCTTCTCTTCTTTCTTTTTTCTTTTTCTTTTTCTGCTTTGCTCTTTTCAGCAGCAGCTTGCAGGGAAGGAGAAGATGCTAAAGGCTGAGCAGCATCAGATGATATCTGAGTAGGAGGTACTGTAGCTGCTGGTAAAGGATTAGAGATCATTGGGTTAAAGATATTTAGGTTATTATTCAGTGTTGTGACAGTAGCAGTGTTTTTAATCCGTGAGAGGGATTGGACTCTCTAACGGCCTCTCCTTATTCTGGGTTTTAATTCTGTTTGCTCTCATCTCTTTCCACTCTGAGTCTGAATCAGTGGAAAGCCACTCGCTCTAGCTTGTGTCTGACTCAGAGCTGGAAGTTGACTGACTGGCTATTTCCGGGTTTCAGAACTTTTTGGTCGGGCTCCGGCCTCGCCCACCTCCCTTGCGGGCGGGCCGTTCCCTCCCTCTTGCCTCGCCCCGCCTTCTGCTCGGCAGGGGGTTGAGCTTATAGGGGGAGTGTTTAAATTAGGCGCTCTGGCTACCTCTCTGCCCCTCGCTCGCGCTCCCCTCCCCCTTTTGGTTGCTCTCGCAGTTTCTCTCCTTATCACATTCCTTATCACTTTCCTCTCCCACTCGTTTACTTGCGCATGTTGGATTCGGCACTATCTCTCTGTTCCCGCCGGGCACATCTCCGTCCCGGTCCCGCCCACCTTCTTTGTTCCCGGCACCATGCTGGGGTGCATAGGGAGGTGGCCTGGGCCAGCTCTCTTCGGGCCCCCCTCCCTCCGCGGCGATCTTAGCTTCTCGGGCTAATTCGTTCGAAAAAGCCTCTGCCTGCCTTGGCTCCCCCGCAAAGGAGCCTGGATTCGGGGATTGCGGGGGTGCAGCACCCCCCCCCGCGAGTCCCCAGGCTTAGCCGAATCGCCATCGTCTGGGGGGTGCAGAGTCTGGGTAGCCGCCCCAACCCCCAGCTTTGGGACGGCCATCAAACAGTTTTTTGCTGCCTTCCAGGTCTCCTGCTCTTGGATAGCTTTTTGCAGGGCCTGCACAACTCTACCCCACGATTTAAGATGTTTTCCGCTACCTGAGGACATCGTCTCCTCAGCAAAAGCCTTAGTACATTATCCCACACCTCAGGGTGGAGTATATCTGCTGGTTGGTCTATGACCCCGATCTGCATAAGTCTCGCAACAGCGAGCGTAAAATCTTTGGGTTTGCAATCTACCCGCCACTGTCTCTGAATTTCATATACGGCCTTCACAAGAGCCTCCATCCTCCTTGTGGGTCCCGGAGCGTCCTCCGTCACCAGAGACAGTCCAGCTGCTCTGGCCGCTGTTCACCTGGTCTCAGGCGATCTCCCGAGGTCCCCAGTTGTCCCGAGGTTTCGGCACCACTTTGTTGCAGTCGACACGCAGCGCGGTGGCCTGAGTCAAGAACAGCACGGCAACCAGTCTCCCCTGGCCGCTCAGGCCATAGCTCGCAGACACCAATGTGGTGGACGGCAAATGGCCATTTATTGGTGATTAGCACCGTGTAATATACCTTTGGTTTACAACGTCACGTCCGCCTGCTTACATCATAAAACTAATTGCTATTGGCTACCTGGGGAGGGGGTCTTATCTTTCCGTACAGCGCGGTTTCTTCCGATCGCCAGGCCCTACCTGCCCACAGTTTCCTCTCCCCTTCTCACTAAATATCACGTGTTTGCTGATAAAGCCATTCCTTCCAAACGAGCTGCTTCCCTGGGCTGCTGCTCCAATCTTCTGGGAAGCTGCAGCAGTCCCTGCTGCAGAAAGCAGCTGGAAACCAGGCAAGGCAAGGCGAGGAGCAGCACATCTGCTTAATAAATGATAAAGGTCACATTTAAAAGCACTGTGCAGGTGTAAAGCCAGGAAAATAGGGAAGAGGGGAGGAGGAGTAAGGAGAATACAGCCCTGCAGCCCTTTCATGTGACTCTGTATCATCTGGGATCTTCGAAAAGATTGGCCTAGAGCATCCTACTGACATTGCAGCCATCACAGGGAAGGGAGTGCTGGTACAGCTGAGGGGGCTCCTCAGCAAACTGGGGCTGGGCTCCCTGCAGGGCAAAGCTAGGAGGAAGTCTTCCCTTGTTTTTCTCTCTGCTGGGATAAATGGAGCTGCTGTCTCCAGGCCCCTGTTCTGCACATAGTTTAAAGTAGGTCGTATTTCCGACCTGCATGGGATGCAACCTGCATTTTGTCTGGGGACATAGAGCCTGTGTGTGTCTCATTCTCTTGTGCTCACCACACCTTTCCCATGCCCTCCAGCCTTCCCGGTAACTTTTATTAATAGACTTCCCTTATTCCAGATTTTCAATCGATTAGCTTTGCTTCAGAAGCACCCCAGGGCATCATTGACTTCCTCAGTAACCATCCTGGTAACAGATTCAATTCCCAAAAATGTTGTAATTACATGCCTTGTATTGGGAGCTGTGCTACTGATCTGTGCAGCTGCCTGCTGTCTTTTAGGGATACCAAGCTGCTCCGCTCATCCTCCGTTTATCAGAGAGCCCCAATGGATATGCTGATTCAAAATTTAGGCATGGGGTAGCTCCCTCTCCCTCAATCTGGGTGTCCCACTGCGGAGGGTGGATTTCCCCCCTCCGCAGCAAGAAGCGGTTCCGCCCCTATGTTGCTCCCACCTCCCAGCCTGGCTCCACCTGCCGTGGGAGGACCTCGGGGGAGAAGTCTCTGGGCCCGCCCCTGAACTGAGGGACAAGGCGTGCCCAGGGCCCAGGAACCGCCCAGCTCTCCAGATTATTCCTGACAGTTATTTGTATTATTGGTTTATTTGAACTGTACCCCGCCTTCCTTTGTTACCATTGGTTCTTGTATGCTGTAACCGCCCTTCCCCTCGTCCCTTATTGGTTGTCCTGTCCTATACTTAACCGGGTGCCTCCAGGCACTCGGCGGCCACTAGCCATTAGCCATGCGGCCATACCATCGCCGAGGCAGTGGCCCCCCTTCCCCTGCTCTCCCTTCCCGACCACCCAAGCCCTGCTACCCTCAATAAAGGAGAGCTCGGGAAGGAGTCATCCTCCCACCAGCCTATCGCCGCACCGTCTCCTTCTTTTATTTCGCCTACGACTCCCAGCTTCCTTTACCGCGCCCGGCATAGGGATCGAGCAGCCAGCGCACGGCTCTCGACCCTGCCGACGACAGCGAGCGAGAGGCTCGACAACATCCCACCACCCCTGACACCCTTCCACTCATGGTGGTACCAGCTGTGCTCCTTTCTCCTCTTGCAGGAAGCTGTTGCCAAGCCTCAAAACCAAGAAGCCTCGGGAGCTTGTTTTGGTGATTGGGACAGGAATTAGTGCCGCAGTTGCTCCCCAGGTCCCAGTGCTGAAGTCTTGGAAGGGGCTGATTCAGGCCCTCCTGGATGCTGCTATTGACTTTGATCTCCTGGAAGATGAAGAGAGCAAACGGTTCCAGAAGTGTCTTCATGAAGACAAGAACTTGGTTCATGTTGCCCACGACCTTATCCAGAAGCTGTCTCCGGTCAGTGCGCTTGTACCTGCCCTGAGCGTAGGATTTGGCTTCTGGAAATAACCGGATTTGGTTTTCCAGCAATGGTGCCCCCATCCCAACAATTCTTCTATGTACAAGGAACCAAAAGTGCAGTTGCTGTGCCAGGTTTCTGCTGTGGACACAGGTTTTGGGTATTTTGCCTGGACCAAGATTAGAGGGATGGAGCACCTTCCTGTGAGGAAAGGCTGAGAGAATTGGGATTGTTCAGCCTGGAGAAGAAGGCTTCAGGGGTGACCTAATTGTGGCTTTCCAATACCTGAAGGGAGCTGACAAGAAAGCTGGAGAGAGACTGTAGACAAGGGCCGGGGGTGACAGAACAAGGGGAGAGAGCAGGGTTAGATGGGGTACTGGGGAGGAAATCTTCCCTGTGAGGGTACTGAGGCCCTGGCACAAGAGCAACTGTGGCTGCCCCTGGATCCCTGGAAGTGTTCAAGGCCAGGTTGGACAGGGCTTGGAACAGCCTGGGATAGTGGAAGGTGTCCCTGACCATGGCAGGGGGTGGGATGGGATGGGCCCTTCCCAACCCAAACCATTCTACGATTCTGTGTTCCTATGACTATGCTGAGGGAGAGCACCCACCTTGGTGCAGCCAGAGCTCTTGTGTTTGCCGTGCAGGGACCCAGAGCTTTGCAGGGTCTTGGTGAAACGTGGGTAGTTTCTCATGGAGTCATTTGGCATGAGGTGTTAAGGGGCCGGGCTCTGACCTCAATCTGTCTCCCCTTCTCAGCGCACAAGCAACGTTCGCTCAACCTTTTTCAAGGACTGTTTATACAAGGTGTTTGATGACCTGGAATCCAAAATGGAAGATTCTGGGAAGCAGCTGCTTCAGTCTGTGCTTCACTTGATGGAAAATGGGGCCCTTGTTTTAACCACAAACTTCGGTAACCTGCTGGAGCTGTATGCAGCACACCAGGGGAAGCACCTCGAGTCTCTTGACCTGACTGATGAAAAGAAGGTAAAGGATGATTATTTCTTTTGTCAGGAACTGTGGTGCTGCAGGGTGTGCCCTCATGCTGCCTGAGGGCATTGTACTGATCGTAGTGGTTTAACTGGTGGCAGACAAGCTCCAGGCAGAGCCTCTGCCTGCTCAGGGCAGCAAGCAGAAGAATGAGGAGGAGAGCTCCTTTCTGGAACGCTGTGCTTGCTGGCTGCCATCCAGTGCTCAGGAGGAGGCCTTAAGCCTGGTATTCCTTTGATCTCTGTCCTTGAAACTTCTGGCTTGGCCTTGCTTCCACATAAGGCTCGGGTTGATGTTTCTAACCAATGTGGGAAACTCCATGTGAGATGCAAAGCTGAACTTTCTATTTTTATAACGTGCTGCAAAGTGCTTTCTGTGATGGGCATTTAGGGCTGCAGCCTTTGAGGCGCTTCTCGTGCCCCATGTCCTCTTCCTGCAGTGGCTGGAATGGCTCCTTCTGCTGCACTTCCAGAGCTGTAGCTATTCTCTTCATGCAAACATCTCTCCTCCTGCCCCAGTCAGGCTGTGAAACCCTGACCTCTTTGCACCTGCTGCACAAAGGGATCAAAGTGATTGCCTACGGAGACGAATACTCTGACTTGCCCGAGTACTTCGAGCGGCTGACCAGCGAGATTGTCATGCGAGGCCGCACAGGTATGGAGTCAGGGGCTGGGGGACACTTGGCTGTCACCATGGAGAGCAGGCAGGGTCAGTAGCCCCTGTTCTTCATGCTATACAGATTCCTTAAGAGTTTTTTTTTTTTAAAAGCAAACGTGTCTCAAAGCGTAGCTGGATTTGAGGGTTACTTTCAGAAATCACTGTATGCTCTAACAGTTTAAACAGCTGTGCTGCTTCCCACGCCTGCAAACCTTTTCATGTGCAGTTGCAGCTGTTTGTTCCCTTTCCAGCGAAGGGGCATTTTAGTCTCACTGACCTTCGTGCTGCTCAGACTGAGCCAATGCTTTTACACAAGAGGTATAACTCATAAATCATAAAAACAAGGGAAAGTGGGTTCACTGGCCGGAGCCTAGCTGGCCCCCATTCTGAGGGTTAGCCCGGCCAGGAAAGCCTGTGTGAAACCACCACGTGGGCAGCTGGCTCTCCACCTGACACTGGTCTCTGCTTTGCCCCAGGTATGCCCAACGAGGGGCAACAGCTGAATGGTCTGCCGCCGCCCACACCGAGGTAAAAGGTAAGGAGGCTCTCTAGAGCCGAGAGGCTTCACTCTGTGTAGTTCCCTGGAGTCCCAGGCAGATTTTCAGCCTTTGCTTCCACACAGGATGCAGCCCGAGCCTCAGCCCTGCCCAGGCCCTGAGCCATGGCAGGGGCTTCTGGGACAGGCCCCAGCCAGGCCAGCAGCCCTCAGGAAGGCCAGAGCCCACCGCTGTCCAGCTGCTATCCAGCACCGAGCCAGGACCCTTCCAGCAGGGAGAAGGCTGGGACACAGCCTCCACAGATGAACACCTGGTCTAACATAGTAATTGTGGTTTTACTGGGGCTGCATGTGCCTGCGGAGTGCGGTGTCCCCAAGGGAGCTGCAGCCTCCTCTAACTTCATACCTAGTGCTTTTATATTCTGTATTTCAATTAAAAAATGAAACTTGCGCTTTTTTTTTTTACTGGAAGCTCTAGTTTTCTAGTCCTGTCTTTTTACTGTACAGGATTTTGTATGTTGAAGTTGTATTAAAGGCCTGCTCACTGAACTTTTGGCTGCTCTATCATTTACAGGCCTCATCACACCTCACACTGGTGGGAGTTCATCTCCCCCAAACCCAGGAGGAAACAGGTCCTGGCTGGAGGCAAGTTATTTATACACAGAGAACAAATGATGAAGTTTATTTTATATAAATTATGTCTCTTAGCAGACAGCATTCAATTTATTGCACTATAGCACATCTGCGATACAGAGCTACAAGACATCGTCAGAGAGGTTTGTATTATTCAGTGTAGCACTTCTGACCGGGATCAAGAGGCACTCTGAGGGGGAGAAAGGGTGCAGGAAAGCAGCAAGCAGCCACCATTCTCTTCCAGTATTAATGTGGTTTGGTTTTTTTTTCCTTTTTACTAGCAAATAATGCCAAGACCAGCAGGCAGGAGCCAGGCAGGGCACGCTGCCTTCCTCCTCCGGACCCAGCTGCCACAGCTCTCCAGCTCCTGCCCAAATACGTGGAGTCTGGGGACCCTGCTGCAGAGTCCGGGTGAGGAGAGAGATGGGGGACTTTAAGGCAATTTAGCATGTCCCCTCCAGCCCAGCATAGGCTGTCACCTTTTTTTGGTTTATCAGCTTCGGTGGAGCGGCAATGAGCGGCGACATTAACGGCCAGATCTAGCGCTGCCCCTAAGCCCAAGTGACTCCTGCCTCCTCCCTAAGCTGGTCTAAAAATCAAAAGCAGCTCAAAAAAAAGCCTTCAAACCCACCTGGCTCTGACAGCCAGGCTCTTGGCCGCCCTCAGCTCCCCCACCCCAAATACCAGACCCCGCCCGGGAGCGAAACCTGTTGAGCCCGAATATGCCCAAACAGACAGCTCTTTGTGATTCTTTTTTTTTCCCTCCTATTTTTTGGTTTGGAAGCAGCACTGGTGATCACACAGGGATGGGCCCAAGGACTTCCCAGCCCTTGGCACTGCTCCTGACACCTTGTTCGAAGGCAGCATCACATTTAACCCCTGAAGACCCTCACTGCCCTTCATTTCTGACACCATCCCACTTCCCACACCGTGGTCCTGTTCAGTCCTGCATCCCCACGCTCCACTTGCATCCCCCCTCTCTGCACTTTTCTCTGTCATTTCTCCCTTTCCACCTCATTTTTCCCCTCAGTGCTTCAGCGCTCTCCTCCATTCCCAACACAGACAGGTCTGATCCATCCTCACGCCATAAAATCACAGACCACATGCCAGGGGGGTCAGATGAGCCCAATAGCCACAGAGCTGCCAGGCTGGGGTTCAGTGCCCATCCAGGGGTGTTTTATGATCCGTGGTGGCAATGCTGGGCTGGCAGGGTGCACACAGCATCAGCAAAGCCCCCGAGCAGCACTTAGGACTCTTCAACTCTTGCTCAGCACTCTCCTGCCTCAGTTTCCTGCTGTTTCGGGGCTCAGGGAAGCTCTGCACCATTGGCAATGCGGGCAGGGGGTGCAGCAGGGACCCCAAACCCCAAACTGCATCCCAGCTCATTTATCTACATTTTAAAAGAAATTTAAAAGCCACCCGATGTTGCAAGCAGCTCAAACCCTGACGGAGGATCCACCCCGGGGCTCCGACTTGTGCAACACCGCGGGGTGAGTTCCAACCTCCCGCCACTGGCATCAGGCTCTGGTTCAAAAATTAAGGCTCAGCTTACTCAGCCTGGCCGGATATCGGGATGGCGAATCCGGCCGGGAAAACTTCGGCGGGCTGGGGGAGACATTTTGCAAGGGGAAGAGCCGGAGCAGGAATGGCATCTGGAAGCGATTGAAGGCAAGGAGCCTCTCCCTGGCGCAGCAGGGAATTCCAACGGCGTGAGCTCAGGTTAAAGCCTCCTTCACAAACCCGGGATTAAAGAGAAGAACCAAACTTCAGCACAGATATGTATTTTTAAACCTGCAAAAAACAAGGGAGACGGAGCCAGCTTCCTGCTTGGTCCTATCCGGACGTGGCTTTGTCATTTAGGGTCGTTCTGACTTGCAATGAAAAGAAACCAAAACTCCAAAAAGGAGCAGAAATTTCTCCATGCGTTTGTGGTTCTAAATTCAGGTGTGGTGTCAGGAGTCCTCTTTCATCACTGTACCATCCATCCCTCGGGATTGCTGCATCCCAGCTCCGAGCATCCCTTGCCAGCACAGGCTGCATCCCACGGTGGTCCTTGAGTGGCAGCAAGCCCAGGAGCATCCCAGAATCCTGGGGATGGCATGGAAGAGCCAGTGGAGGATGCCAGCCTAGCTTAGACCGAGCCATCCTCTGCAAGGAGCTGACGCAGTGCAGAGTCCCCAGCCCCTTCCAGTCTTCCCTGAGTCGAGATGAAATATTGAAGCTAAAATCCTAATGCATCAGAGGCACAGGGAGCAGCAGCTGGTCAAACCCACCTTCACTGGACATCCCAGCGGAGCAGTTTACGGCAGGGCAGGATCCCCATGGGCTGGGCAGGATCCCCATGGGCTGGGCAGGATCCCCATGGGCTGGGCAGACTCAGCCGCGCCCCATGTCCTCTTCCTGCAGTGGCTGGAATGGCTCCTTCTGCTACACTTCCAGAGCTGTAGCTATTCCCTTCATGCAAACATCTCTCCTCCTGCCCCAGTCAGGCTGTGAAACCCTGACCTCTTTGCACCTGCTGCACAAAGGGATCAAAGTGATTGCCTACGGAGACGAATACTCTGACTTGCCCGAGTACTTCGAGCGGCTGACCAGCGAGATTGTCATGCGAGGCCGCACAGGTATGGAGTCAGGGGCTGGGGGACACTTGGCTGTCACCATGGAGAGCAGGCAGGGTCAGTAGCCCCTGTTCTTCATGCTATACAGATTCCTTAAGAGTTTTTTTTTTTTAAAAGCAAACGTGTCTCAAAGCGTAGCTGGATTTGAGGGTTACTTTCAGAAATCACTGTATGCTCTAACAGTTTAAACAGCTGTGCTGCTTCCCACGCCTGCAAACCTTTTCATGTGCAGTTGCAGCTGTTTGTTCCCTTTCCAGCGAAGGGGCATTTTAGTCTCACTGACCTTCGTGCTGCTCAGACTGAGCCAATGCTTTTACACAAGAGGTATAACTCATAAATCATAAAAACAAGGGAAAGTGGGTTCACTGGCCGGAGCCTAGCTGGCCCCCATTCTGAGGGTTAGCCCGGCCAGGAAAGCCTGTGTGAAACCACCACGTGGGCAGCTGGCTCTCCACCTGACACTGGTCTCTGCTTTGCCCCAGGTATGCCCAACGAGGGGCAACAGCTGAATGCTCTGCCGCCGCCCACACCGAGGTAAAAGGTAAGGAGGCTCTCTAGAGCCGAGAGGCTTCACTCTGTGTAGTTCCCTGGAGTCCCAGGCAGGTTTTCAGCCTTTGCTTCCACACAGGATGCAGCCCGAGCCTCAGCCCTGCCCAGGCCCTGAGCCATGGCAGGGGCTTCTGGGACAGGCCCCAGCCAGGCCAGCAGCCCTCAGGAAGGCCAGAGCCCACCGCTGTCCAGCTGCTATCCAGCACCGAGCCAGGACCCTTCCAGCAGGGAGAAGGCTGGGACACAGCCTCCACAGATGAACACCTGGTCTAACATAGTAATTGTGGTTTTACTGGGGCTGCATGTGCCTGCGGAGTGCGGTGTCCCCAAGGGAGCTGCAGCCTCCTCTTACTTCATACCTAGTGCTTTTATACTCTGTATTTCAATTAAAAAATGAAACTTGAGCTTTTTTTTTTTTACTGGAAGCTCTAGTTTTCTAGTCCTGTCTTTTTACTGTACAGGATTTTGTATGTTGAAGTTGTATTAAAGGCCTGCTCACTGAACTTTTGGCTGCTCTATCATTTACAGGCCTCATCACACCTCACACTGGTGGGAGTTCATCTCCCCCAAACCCAGGAGGAAACAGGTCCTGGCTGGAGGCAAGTTATTTATACACAGAGAACAAATGATGAAGTTTATTTTATATAAATTATGTCTCTTAGCAGACAGCATTCAATTTATTGCACTATAGCACATCTGCGATACAGAGCTACAAGACATCGTCAGAGAGGTTTGTATTATTCAGTGTAGCACTTCTGACCGGGATCAAGAGGCACTCTGAGGGGGAGAAAGGGTGCAGGAAAGCAGCAAGCAGCCACCATTCTCTTCCAGTATTAATGTGGTTTGGTTTTTTTTTCCTTTTTACTAGCAAATAATGCCAAGACCAGCAGGCAGGAGCCAGGCAGGGCACGCTGCCTTCCTCCTCCGGACCCAGCTGCCACAGCTCTCCAGCTCCTGCCCAAATACGTGGAGTCTGGGGACCCTGCTGCAGAGTCCGGGTGAGGAGAGAGATGGGGGACTTTAAGGCAATTTAGCATGTCCCCTCCAGCCCAGCATAGGCTGTCACCTTTTTTTGGTTTATCAGCTTCGGTGGAGCGGCAATGAGCGGCGACATTAACGGCCAGATCTAGCGCTGCCCCTAAGCCCAAGTGACTCCTGCCTCCTCCCTAAGCTGGTCTAAAAATCAAAAGCAGCTCAAAAAAAAGCCTTCAAACCCACCTGGCTCTGACAGCCAGGCTCTTGGCCGCCCTCAGCTCCCCCACCCCAAATACCAGACCCCGCCCGGGAGCGAAACCTGTTGAGCCCGAATATGCCCAAACAGACAGCTCTTTGTGATTCTTTTTTTTTCCCTCCTATTTTTTGGTTTGGAAGCAGCACTGGTGATCACACAGGGATGGGCCCAAGGACTTCCCAGCCCTTGGCACTGCTCCTGACACCTTGTTCGAAGGCAGCATCACATTTAACCCCTGAAGACCCTCACTGCCCTTCATTTCTGACACCATCCCACTTCCCACACCGTGGTCCTGTTCAGTCCTGCATCCCCACGCTCCACTTGCATCCCCCCTCTCTGCACTTTTCTCTGTCATTTCTCCCTTTCCACCTCATTTTTCCCCTCAGTGCTTCAGCGCTCTCCTCCATTCCCAACACAGACAGGTCTGATCCATCCTCACGCCATAAAATCACAGACCACATGCCAGGGGGGTCAGATGAGCCCAATAGCCACAGAGCTGCCAGGCTGGGGTTCAGTGCCCATCCAGGGGTGTTTTATGATCCGTGGTGGCAATGCTGGGCTGGCAGGGTGCACACAGCATCAGCAAAGCCCCCGAGCAGCACTTAGGACTCTTCAACTCTTGCTCAGCACTCTCCTGCCTCAGTTTCCTGCTGTTTCGGGGCTCAGGGAAGCTCTGCACCATTGGCAATGCGGGCAGGGGGTGCAGCAGGGACCCCAAACCCCAAACTGCATCCCAGCTCATTTATCTACATTTTAAAAGAAATTTAAAAGCCACCCGATGTTGCAAGCAGCTCAAACCCTGACGGAGGATCCACCCCGGGGCTCCGACTTGTGCAACACCGCGGGGTGAGTTCCAACCTCCCGCCACTGGCATCAGGCTCTGGTTCAAAAATTAAGGCTCAGCTTACTCAGCCTGGCCGGATATCGGGATGGCGAATCCGGCCGGGAAAACTTCGGCGGGCTGGGGGAGACATTTTGCAAGGGGAAGAGCCGGAGCAGGAATGGCATCTGGAAGCGATTGAAGGCAAGGAGCCTCTCCCTGGCGCAGCAGGGAATTCCAACGGCGTGAGCTCAGGTTAAAGCCTCCTTCACAAACCCGGGATTAAAGAGAAGAACCAAACTTCAGCACAGATATGTATTTTTAAACCTGCAAAAAACAAGGGAGACGGAGCCAGCTTCCTGCTTGGTCCTATCCGGACGTGGCTTTGTCATTTAGGGTCGTTCTGACTTGCAATGAAAAGAAACCAAAACTCCAAAAAGGAGCAGAAATTTCTCCATGCGTTTGTGGTTCTAAATTCAGGTGTGGTGTCAGGAGTCCTCTTTCATCACTGTACCATCCATCCCTCGGGATTGCTGCATCCCAGCTCCGAGCATCCCTTGCCAGCACAGGCTGCATCCCACGGTGGTCCTTGAGTGGCAGCAAGCCCAGGAGCATCCCAGAATCCTGGGGATGGCATGGAAGAGCCAGTGGAGGATGCCAGCCTAGCTTAGACCGAGCCATCCTCTGCAAGGAGCTGACGCAGTGCAGAGTCCCCAGCCCCTTCCAGTCTTCCCTGAGTCGAGATGAAATATTGAAGCTAAAATCCTAATGCATCAGAGGCACAGGGAGCAGCAGCTGGTCAAACCCACCTTCACTGGACATCCCAGCGGAGCAGTTTACGGCAGGGCAGGATCCCCATGGGCTGGGCAGGATCCCCATGGGCTGGGCAGGATCCCCATGGGCTGGGCAGACTCAGCCGCGCCCCATGTCCTCTTCCTGCAGTGGCTGGAATGGCTCCTTCTGCTACACTTCCAGAGCTGTAGCTATTCCCTTCATGCAAACATCTCTCCTCCTGCCCCAGTCAGGCTGTGAAACCCTGACCTCTTTGCACCTGCTGCACAAAGGGATCAAAGTGATTGCCTACGGAGACGAATACTCTGACTTGCCCGAGTACTTCGAGCGGCTGACCAGCGAGATTGTCATGCGAGGCCGCACAGGTATGGAGTCAGGGGCTGGGGGACACTTGGCTGTCACCATGGAGAGCAGGCAGGGTCAGTAGCCCCTGTTCTTCATGCTATACAGATTCCTTAAGAGTTTTTTTTTTTTAAAAGCAAACGTGTCTCAAAGCGTAGCTGGATTTGAGGGTTACTTTCAGAAATCACTGTATGCTCTAACAGTTTAAACAGCTGTGCTGCTTCCCACGCCTGCAAACCTTTTCATGTGCAGTTGCAGCTGTTTGTTCCCTTTCCAGCGAAGGGGCATTTTAGTCTCACTGACCTTCGTGCTGCTCAGACTGAGCCAATGCTTTTACACAAGAGGTATAACTCATAAATCATAAAAACAAGGGAAAGTGGGTTCACTGGCCGGAGCCTAGCTGGCCCCCATTCTGAGGGTTAGCCCGGCCAGGAAAGCCTGTGTGAAACCACCACGTGGGCAGCTGGCTCTCCACCTGACACTGGTCTCTGCTTTGCCCCAGGTATGCCCAACGAGGGGCAACAGCTGAATGCTCTGCCGCCGCCCACACCGAGGTAAAAGGTAAGGAGGCTCTCTAGAGCCGAGAGGCTTCACTCTGTGTAGTTCCCTGGAGTCCCAGGCAGGTTTTCAGCCTTTGCTTCCACACAGGATGCAGCCCGAGCCTCAGCCCTGCCCAGGCCCTGAGCCATGGCAGGGGCTTCTGGGACAGGCCCCAGCCAGGCCAGCAGCCCTCAGGAAGGCCAGAGCCCACCGCTGTCCAGCTGCTATCCAGCACCGAGCCAGGACCCTTCCAGCAGGGAGAAGGCTGGGACACAGCCTCCACAGATGAACACCTGGTCTAACATAGTAATTGTGGTTTTACTGGGGCTGCATGTGCCTGCGGAGTGCGGTGTCCCCAAGGGAGCTGCAGCCTCCTCTTACTTCATACCTAGTGCTTTTATACTCTGTATTTCAATTAAAAAATGAAACTTGAGCTTTTTTTTTTTTACTGGAAGCTCTAGTTTTCTAGTCCTGTCTTTTTACTGTACAGGATTTTGTATGTTGAAGTTGTATTAAAGGCCTGCTCACTGAACTTTTGGCTGCTCTATCATTTACAGGCCTCATCACACCTCACACTGGTGGGAGTTCATTTCCCCCAAACCCAGGAGGAAACAGGTCCTGGCTGGAGGCAAGTTATTTATACACAGAGAACAAATTAGGAAGTTTATTTTATATAAATTATGTCTCTTAGCAGACAGCATTCAATTTATTGCACTATAGCACATCTGCGATACAGAGCTACAAGACATCGTCAGAGAGGTTTGTATTATTCAGTGTAGCACTTCTGACCGGGATCAAGAGGCACTCTGAGGGGGAGAAAGGGTGCAGGAAAGCAGCAAGCAGCCACCATTCTCTTCCAGTATTAATGTGGTTTGGTTTTTTTTTCCTTTTTACTAGCAAATAATGCCAAGACCAGCAGGCAGGAGCCAGGCAGGGCACGCTGCCTTCCTCCTCCGGACCCAGCTGCCACAGCTCTCCAGCTCCTGCCCAAATACGTGGAGTCTGGGGACCCTGCTGCAGAGTCCGGGTGAGGAGAGAGATGGGGGACTTTAAGGCAATTTAGCATGTCCCCTCCAGCCCAGCATAGGCTGTCACCTTTTTTTGGTTTATCAGCTTCGGTGGAGCGGCAATGAGCGGCGACATTAACGGCCAGATCTAGCGCTGCCCCTAAGCCCAAGTGACTCCTGCCTCCTCCCTAAGCTGGTCTAAAAATCAAAAGCAGCTCAAAAAAAAGCCTTCAAACCCACCTGGCTCTGACAGCCAGGCTCTTGGCCGCCCTCAGCTCCCCCACCCCAAATACCAGACCCCGCCCGGGAGCGAAACCTGTTGAGCCCGAATATGCCCAAACAGACAGCTCTTTGTGATTCTTTTTTTTTCCCTCCTATTTTTTGGTTTGGAAGCAGCACTGGTGATCACACAGGGATGGGCCCAAGGACTTCCCAGCCCTTGGCACTGCTCCTGACACCTTGTTCGAAGGCAGCATCACATTTAACCCCTGAAGACCCTCACTGCCCTTCATTTCTGACACCATCCCACTTCCCACACCGTGGTCCTGTTCAGTCCTGCATCCCCACGCTCCACTTGCATCCCCCCTCTCTGCACTTTTCTCCGTCATTTCTCCCTTTCCACCTCATTTTTCCCCTCAGTGCTTCAGCGCTCTCCTCCATTCCCAACACAGACAGGTCTGATCCATCCTCACGCCATAAAATCACAGACCACATGCCAGGGGGGTCAGATGAGCCCAATAGCCACAGAGCTGCCAGGCTGGGGTTCAGTGCCCATCCAGGGGTGTTTTATGATCCGTGGTGGCAATGCTGGGCTGGCAGGGTGCACACAGCATCAGCAAAGCCCCCGAGCAGCACTTAGGACTCTTCAACTCTTGCTCAGCACTCTCCTGCCTCAGTTTCCTGCTGTTTCGGGGCTCAGGGAAGCTCTGCACCATTGGCAATGCGGGCAGGGGGTGCAGCAGGGACCCCAAACCCCAAACTGCATCCCAGCTCATTTATCTACATTTTAAAAGAAATTTAAAAGCCACCCGATGTTGCAAGCAGCTCAAACCCTGACGGAGGATCCACCCCGGGGCTCCGACTTGTGCAACACCGCGGGGTGAGTTCCAACCTCCCGCCACTGGCATCAGGCTCTGGTTAAAAAATTAAGGCTCAGCTTACTCAGCCTTAAAAAACACCCAGGGGAAGAATTTTCCTTTGTTCTCCACTCTCCAGAACAACAAAACACCATTGGTTCACCCTGCAAAGACCTGCCATGAAAAGATCAATGGGGAAAGGTCTGGCTGGTCCTCTTCCTGCAGTCTCAGGGCAGGAATCCTCATCTCTCCCTGGAACAAGCCTGTCCCGTGGGATGAGAGGGCTCCAGGCGCACACAGTGGGTCGGGATGGGGCTTGTCCTGCACGAACATGCCCAGATCCTGCTCCCAGCAGCTCTGTCCGCACCAGCATTGGGTGGGGGATCGGCAGGGACCCCTCCTACCCCTCTGGGATCACTAGGATACCGGAGCACATCCATCAACCAGCCAGAGGATGCTCAGGGATGGGGACAAAAAGGCTCAGACCACTTAATAAACCCTCCTGAGCCCGTGGTTCCGCACGAGAGCCGTCCTGAGCTGCACACGGGGCACATCCTCCCCTCCCAGAGCCTCCGGGAGGATTTTCCCTTCCTTATCCCGGCTCCCGGGCATTCCTATGGCCCAGACCCATCGCAGCGAGCCCACCCTGTGCCATGGGGAGATGCCAGAGCCTCTCTTCCCCGGGCTCTCGGGGTGGGATCTCCCTCCACGGGAGTGGCCTCGGGCAGGAGCGATGCCAAAGGCCGTTTTTCCCGGCAAGACGAGGGGGTTTGTTTTGCCGGGAATGGGGAGACGGCAGATGGAAGGGCTCGGGGGGAGCGGGGGCTTTCCTCTCGCCGCTGCCCACAGTCACACTCCAGGCACTGATTAATTGCGTTAAATAGAAAAATAATCATAACAATTATTTTTAAAAGCCACAAAACGTAGAAATAAAACCACTTTCTGCCTCTCCGATGTGCCGCGCTCGCCGGGGCAGCGATGCCAAAGGCGGGGGATGCAGGGGCGGGGGTCCGAGCTGGGGTTAACAGGGTGTGTACCCCCACATCCCCTCTTTGCCCCCCATGCCAGCCCTGCCCGGGAGCTGCCAGGCGAGCAATGCTCCTGCCCTGCCCCGCGCCCTCCCAGCGCGGGGACCCCCTCCAGCCCCCCAAAAACACTGGGGCTTCGCTTCCCACCCCTCTTTTTCCGCTCAGCACCTCCCGAGTCGCAAACCCGCTCTGGACACGCGGACCCGGGGGGACATAAGGGGACACGGAGGGACACAAGGGGACACGGGAGGATGCGGGGGGGCACAAGGGGACGCGGGGGGACCCCCGTGTGCAGACTCACCATGGGGCGGCGGGGGGGGTCGTGCGGCGGAGGCTGGGGGTGGTGCGGGATGCGGGGCCGGCCCGGGGGGCGGGCGGGGGGCGGACACGCTTGCGCACAGCGCGGATGGGCGGCGGAGGGAGCGACGAGGAGGAGGAAGGAGGGAGGGGAAGAGCATCCCGGGAGGAGAAGGCAGTCGGTCCCTCATCCGCGGCACGGGAGAGGTGGGGGAGGACGAGGACCCTCGCCCCGCGCCCTGCGGACCCCCAAAAGTCGTGGCGCTGGGGGCAGACCTTCCCAAGGCAACCCCGCACCGCATAAATCTCCCCAAAACCCGCCCAAATCCGCTCATAGCAAATTTTGGGGGTGGGCAAAGCTCATCCCACTTGAGATTTACACTGAGCCCAGGAGTTCGCTCCGCTCCCCCACTGAACCCCCATGAGATGATCTGGAAGCCCCATGAGATTCTGCTCAAACCGTCATGAGATGGCACACCAAGGCTCTGGGGATGGCTTTGCTTCAAATCATCAACTAATATTTTTTTTTTCCTGAAAATAAATTAATCCTCACCACAGCAATGCCCCATGTCAGGCCACCTTGCTCTCCCACAGGATTCCATTTCCATCCCACCCCACAATCCACAAAATTAGCAGTCAACCTTTTGAATCTTTTTTTATTCCCCTCAAAACTTTTTTTATTTCTACAGTCTCAAACTCAATCCCTCCTGCCCAGGGTGAGTTTTGCCAATCCCTGAGATAAAATGTCCAACGCCAATATTAATCAACAAAATACCTGTGGAGCTGACACATCTGATTTTGCCAAGGGAACTACATCAATATTTGAAGAGAATCAACCCACCTGCACCTCCCCAGATGCTCCCAGGTTTCCTGCTGACCCATAGCACCAATTTCATCACTGACGCTTCACAGGAAGAGGGAAGTGGCAGGCGTAGGGATTTGCATCATGGTCAGGGAGCAAGTTCTGGGGCAGGGGGCACTTACTGCTGCCCTGCTCCAAGGAACCACAGCCCTGATCCCGTGGCCCCAGCGTGCTGATTTTTGGAGGTGCTGAGCGTGGAACATTTCCCAAAATCACTCCTGTCTGTACAGGAGTCAGGTGAGGCTTCACCACACCACCTGGGGAGAGTAACGGGGCTCACTTGGGGCTCCCAACCCCATCACGCTCACAGGGCAGAGCAGGCCTGTGCCCAGTTCAGTTACCCCAGCACCACACTGCCCCAAGACCAAAGCAACAGCCTGGAACGTCCCTATCCTCATCTCCTGCTCGGATGCACGTCTTCAGGAAACGGGAGCCGAGACAGCTGCATAGCTCCCACGCCATGGCCAGACCCTCTGGCCATAAAACCTTAGGAGTTATTACAAATTTTCCTATAATGGGTGTACTGTTTACAGTCCCAGGGTCGGCATACTGCATGCAATCCAGTGCCACTTGACCTACCAAGCACGAACAACCTATTGTTGCTGTTTTTGTAACCTATTGTTGCTTTTAGCTTGAACCCAAAAGTACGAAATTACGCGAACAAGAAAGAGGGCTGCAGTAAGGTCCCCAGCCGCCCCCTTGCCCCCAGGTTAGCCTGATTTGAGCAGCGCCAGGCTGGAAAAAGCGAGCCAGAGCTAGGCTACGACGCTGTGACCGGAGGGGCGATCAGAGGGCTCACGGCACGTGGTGCCGGGAGGCGTGGCCTGCCCGGAGCGCGCCGCGGGGGCGGGGCCGAGCCCTCAGCGGGGAAAATGGCGGCGGGCGGGCCCCCCCACTCCCTCGTACCTCCGCGTGCAGGAACACGATTTTGTCCCGCGCCGACTCCCGCAGGACGCGCCGCACCCGCAGGTCCGACAGCGGGAAGGCGGCAGCGACCCCGCCCTCAGCGGCGGGCCCGCCATTTTTCTCCTCCTCCTCCCGCTTCCTCTTCGGCTGCGGGCCCTCCGCCATGGCTCGCGCGCGCGCGCCCCTGCACTGCGCGTGCGCGGCGCCTCGCGGACCGTCTTAGAGCCACGCCCCCCGGCGGCTCGGAGGTCGCGTGTCCCCGCGGCTCCTTCTCCCACACACCCCCGGAATAGTGACTGAGACAAAAATAAGGAAAACCACCACCATTTAAAACTTCTGCATTCTCTTTTCATAGTCGCAACGATCCCGTTTAAAGTCGCTGCCTGCCTCATCTTGTCCTGCCCACAGCCCAGCAGGCACCTTGTCAGCTTAGTGGGGGTCCCAGAGCCCACCAGGACCAGGAACTCCAGCCCGGGAAGGAGTTCTGGTGACCCTGAGAGCCACTCGATGTCAGAGCTTAGTGTTTGTGTGATGGATGTCCCTGTCCCTGCCGAGGAGGTTTTGGCCACCGGGATGGAGGTCACACCACTGGGATGTGGTGCGTTCCGGTCCGCTGTCCCTCCATGTCCATGGAAGTGGGGAACTCGCCATCCTTGGCTCCCACATCTGGTCAGAGCAGCTCAGGTTGGACCCCAGGGTTCACTGGGACATGGCTACACCCAGATCCAAAGATGACAGCTCCATGATGCCCATGGGGATGCATCCGCCTGCTCGCAGCACTACTCCATCCTCTTTGTGGAGCTCCGGCACAGTTCCTGGAGGTCTGCAGAGACAGCAGATGAGCTCCATTAGCAACCAATTAATCTAAAAATCAACGGTTTAAATAAATTTATGGAATCTGGTCTCTTCCCATGGTCCTTATCCCAATAGAGAGACATTTCATCAGCATCCCACAGGATACTCACAGCGCATGACAGTGTCCCTGATCTGCCTGAAGCTTTTCTCCTTCAGCGCCATGTAGATGTAGTAGATGTTTCGCAGCTCCCTGGGATAATCCTTGCGATCCACGTCCTTCAGCACTGGGATAGTGCGTCCGTTAGCCATCGGAGCCTCAGCCAGGGCCTGGTGCATCTGGTATTTGCACCAGGGGTCCTGCAGGAAGCTGGGGGTGATGAGCATGACCCAGCAGTGGCTGTTCTGCACAGCGTCGCACAGCTCTGTCACCACTGCACCTCCCGCCACCGCATCCCGCAGCTGGAGGAAGCATCGGAAGCTCTCAGGTTGGCCCTCCAGGTAGGACACCAGCTCCTCCACCAGCTCCATGTCCCCCTCACTGTGGCAGATGCAGACGTCGTAGCTCTTGTCCCACCGGGGGCTGTCCACGGCACTGATGTCTGGTGCTGACACAGGTGACAGGGAGATGGAGCTGGTGGCCAAGCTCGTGCCAGGAGAAGAGCTGGAGCTCTTCGCAGAGGATGAGGAGGAAGGTGAGGATGAAGCAGAGTGGCTGGACTTGATGCTGCTTTCCACTGAGCTAGGCTTGGGCTTGTGCAGGAGCCGCCTAAACCAACCTGCAGAGTGAGGTCACAGTGAGGTTCCGGGGGCGCAGCGTCCCCTGGGCTTCCCAAGCACAGCTTCATTTGATCAGCAGGATGCCTGCAGATGGAAAGGGGTGGATGCGATCTCACCTTGACCCCCCAAACCATCCTGGTCCCTAAAATCTGAGCTGCCGCAAACACCTGAATGCTGTGGCACCACGAGGAGCAGCTGATGGGCACCCTTGTGTTCCGTCAGGGAGGGGATGCTGTGAGGGAGGGGATAGGGCCAGAGGGTTTATTCCCAGACTCACCAGCCATAGCGGGCAGCACACTGCTCAGCTGCCAATTGCCAGCAGGACACCTCTCCTGAGAGCAGAAAAGAAGAATAAAAAAAAACTGTGAGCAAGCACCACTCCACAGCAGGTCTCAGCCCCAGGAGCTCAGGTCTGTTCCAGGGACCTGCAGCTCTGGGGTGCTCTCTTACAGCCCCAAAATCACCCACAGGAGGGTTTTTCCCAAAATTTGCTGGGAAGGAACATTTACCTGTTACTGGCTCTCTCCACTGGAGATACACACCTGCAGCGAGCAAGGCTGAGAGATAATGGGGAGGAGAGACCCTCATTCCCATCAGTGGGGAAAGGATCCTGTGGAAGGGAGAAGTGGGAATCAGCTGCGATCACCAGGGATGGATGCTGGTAAACCAAAGGCAGTGTGGGTGATGCCCAGAGCTGTGCATCCTTGTTGCTGCCTGCCCTGGTATTCCTGCAAGCTCACACCATCCCATGCCTGGGCATTGTGCTCCCAGCATGGTTTAGGGACTGCAGACACTCCTTGTGGACACCCAAGAGCAGCAATACGGGAAACAGCTACTGTTTTCCACTGCTGGCATCACCCCTTCCGAAATGAAACACCCCAAGTTACGCTGAAGCCTTTCCTCTACTCCAAAAAATGCCACCGGACTGCAGGAAATGCCCGCAAAACCCCGGCACGCCCACGGAAACCACAGTGCCCAAGTGTCACCATTTAGTGACAGCAAAAAGCTCAAGCGTGACTGGAACAATGAGCACGGACAGTGAACGGTACGGGGGAAGTCTGGGGGATGCTTACCTGGAATGCAGGAGTCCAGCAATGGAACAGGGAAGGGGATGCATCAGCCCCTGGGTTTGGGAAAGAAAGATCTTCTGGGATTACCCAGGTGGGAAAAGACAGGTAGAATGCAGCATGTTCACTCTGGAGTCTAATGGGATCTGCAGTGAATGGCAAGGCTGATCCATCCTTACAGCTTCCACATCTGCAAGCAGTTCCCAGTGAAGCTGTCCTGGGGTGGAAATGAGATGGGGTACCCACTTGCTTCCCCAGGGCCAGAGTGGAGGAGCTCCCCGAAAACCCAGGTGCCCCCAGCTGCCAGCAGCTCCAGCCTCTGCCAGGGCATATGAAAGCACAGGCAGGGAAATGGGCCAGGACTGCAGGGACGGGAAGCCAAGCCCTCCCAAGGGCCTCCCTCCCACATCCGCCACATGCCATCACTGCCTGGGTGTCACAGTGCCCAGCCCTCACCAGCACCCAGATCTGTTTCCCTCCCCAGTTTCCTAGCTAAATACAGACAGGTCCATGTCTGCCACTCACACTTACTTTATGAGTTAAATTTACCAGACAAGTCATTTTTTCACCCCAAAAATGTTTCTCCTTTCCCAGGTCACGTTCCCCTGGTGCTGCTGGTGGTGGCTGATGACTGACACTGCCTTCATCTCCTCATCATCCTCGACTGCTCCAATGTCTGGCAGTTGCTCCTCAAGGCCCTGTGAGAGACAGGCTCCAGGTGAGTCCTGGTTCCATCCCCTAGGAATTTGGGGAGATCTCCAGAGCCCACATGGCCACCCAGCCCCTGCCACCACCCTGCCTGCCTTTCTCTTCACCAAGCACAGGACACCAGCTGGCCCCTTGCTGGCTAAATTCCAAAGGAAAAAGCCAAAGGCCGAGTGGTACTGAGCCGCACACAGACCCACAGGCTACCACAGCCCATTGTGACCCACTTTGCATTAGTCCCTGCCCTAGCACTGCTGCCACCACCCCAAAAATCAACTGCCCGCCCAAGGACAGGACCCGTAGGAGGGCGAGTCCCCTGCCTGTGTGAGTCACCCCACCTGGAAACCCCAGAGGGGGAACCTGAGCAAGGGTGAACCCACAAACTCGGGTCCCCAAGAGGCAGCAGCCCCTGGATCGACCTCCACCCTGCCTCAGCAATAATATAACCATTATTAAAGGAGTAATTAAGCAGGTACAGCTTAATTCACAGCGTGCCTTGCCCCACCAGCAGCTGCACCACGCTGGGATCCCTGCAGCGGGAGTCCTGCTCATCACCAGGAGCCTGTGGTTTACAGGATTGCCTGTGAAATTAAGAAACGGTGAGGACAGGGTGCTGCAAGGCAGGGTCAAACAAAGGTGTTCGGGAAAGAAAATAAGGCTAATTTTGTCCCTAAATACACGCACCATTAATATGTTTCATTTACAGTGCCACTACAAAACGATACACAGCTACCCAGAAAACACAGAATAAGTTTTCTCCTGGAAAGCTCTAAGTACACCCAAATTCCGCCACACAGATGCTTGAAGACATCATAGGGGCCGTCCAGGCACCGCTTGTACCTCCCAGGGCTGGAGACGCAGTCGCACAGACACGAACCCAGGCAGCGGCAGCTAGCGGAAGAGCAGCCCCTGAGGGGTAGGGGAGCACGGGGACACGGCCAGGCCCAGAGAAGCGCAGGCAGCCGAACGCACCCAGCACTGCCACCCAGCCTGGCACTGCACTGCGCTGCCCATGCGCCCGAGCCCTTTAGAGCTCGCGTGGCCTCGCGACACCATCGCTGAGGTCCCACGTCTGGCCCCGCCTCTTCCGCTCCGAGCCCCAGCAGGGCGGGGCCGAGGGGGCGGGGCTGCCGTCACGCGGGGCGGGGCGTAGCCGGGCGCGAGGCGGCTGCGCGCGGCGCGGCGGCGTCTCCTCAACGGGGCCGCGCGCGCGGCGCCAGGTGCGTGCGCGGGGGAGGCGGGCGGGCAGGGCGCGGTTGCCATGGAGACAGCGGGGGGGAAGGCGTTGCCATGGCGACAGCGGCCGCCATAACGTAAGGGGGTCCCCTGGCCGTGAGGGGACGGAGCGTTCTGCGGGGAGCGGAGGAGACCAGCGGGGCCGGGGCTGAGGCGGGGGGGCCGGGAAACCTCTGACAGCGGCGGGCGGCCTGGCTGTGACTCCCCCCGCCGCGCTGTCGCCCTCTATAAAAGCTCGTTTTTATGGATGTGTCCCCCTGGGAAGGAGCCTCGGTGTCCTCTCTGCCTGCTGAATCCCCGTGTTGTTGCTTTTCCCGCAGGTTTAGCGAGGAGGGGGCACAACGGAGAGGACAGGTAAGGGCTCGGGCAACCCTGAAGGTGTGACCCCCATCCCTGGTTCTCTGTCCAGGGTCAATCCTGGAACGCCAGCGTGCTTCCGTGGGAGCCTGTGGGACACAGAGCTCAGCCAGGCTTTGCTGTGTCACTCCCTCTCCTTGCTCGTGGAGCCACTGGGAAGCACGTGGAGAATCACAGCGTTGAATAAAAACCTCTGGTGTGTTTTAACTCACATCAAAGGAGGTTGAATCTTGTGTTTTTGTGCTGTGGACAGAGGCAGGGCTTGTCCTCAGTCCCATTGTCCGTGTAGCCTGTGCGTTTCTAGGATGGCTTTGATCCAGCTCCAATTGCTGCTCCCACGTGGAGGGACAGGCTTGGGAATTGGCCAGGGACAACTCAGCTTGTAGCTGAACCATAGTGGCTTTTAAACTGTCTTGTCCCAACATCTTAAAGCCGCTGGATTGAAAAAGAAGCTAGGAATTACACCCATGCTGGTGGCAGTTCTCAGCACTCAAAGAAGCTAAAAATAATGGATGAGTAGTAGGTTTGTACTTGTTTCTTTGTGGAATTTGTGGGGGCTGTTCTGGAGGAGCCCATCTCCCAGCATGGAGCTGGATGACTTGGCTTTGATTTTAAACATCCAGGTGTAGCTTTGGTTGTGTGTTGGGTGCTGAGCATGGAGATGGTGTCAGCAGCGACTTCTCCATGAGATGGTGGAGAATATGTTCCATTAATTTCCCATTTTGGTTCTGCAGGTTGGGCTCTGGTGTTGACTGTGTGGTCTGGTCATGTTTTGCAGAGCTACTGCGAGGTTTCTGTAAATACACATGCTGTGTGAACCTCGGCCTTCGTTTGACACACTTGGTGTTCAGGTGTTTGCTTTTACCTGGGATACACCTTCATATTTCCAACATTTCTGCAGCTGGTGTGTCTCTGTCACACGGGGACTTGCTGTGGTTGGGTTTATCCAGTGTTGGTGACTTGGGCACCGTTTAAAGCTGAAGTGTGAAAAGCTTTAGGATAAATTAAGGGATTTCTGTGGTGTGGAGGGAGGAGAATGCAGCAAACCCACACAGGGACTCTCTTAGTATCGTTTATAAAGGTAATGGGGACAAGGCTGGAACAAGGGAACAGGGCAGCCGAGCCAGGAATCCATGGAGTGTTGTGTTTACAGTCTTCAACTCCCTGTAGTCTAAATAGCTGGAAGCTTCCCAATGTCTGGAGAAGGCTGGAGAGACACTTCTTACCTTGTAAGTGCCTATGGCTCCCTCTCCCCCATGGCACCTGTGTTCCCAGGGGGAGCCTGCAGTACCTGGTGTGTTTCTTCCCCATGGCAATGTCATGCTCTGAGGTAATTCCATTTCATTTTGGCTACCTCAGCTGTGCCAGCGCAATCCATCCCCCTGGGGAACAGAGCTTCTCCCCAGGACTAAAAACTGGAGGTTTCTATTTCTTGGCTGAATCCCCATGAATTCTTTTTAAGACCAATAAAAACTTTTTTTTTTAAACTAGGCTGTATTTATAATGGGGTTTTTGTTCCTTTATGCCTCTCTGCACTACATAATAGGCATGAAGGTTGAAGGTCATTGTATCAGACAACCTCACTAGGTGATTATAATTCTAAAAGGTGTTTTTTCCTAAGTTTAAAATTACTTTTGAAATGTCCTTAGTGCTTTAGAGGCACTTAAAATTGATTTGATGGCTCCATTCCTGCTGTTAATAGCATGGGAATGCACAGGGTGAGTGAGATGGGAGCGATGCTGAGGCAGGTGGAAGCAAACAGGGGAAGGCCTAGGTGGGAGTTTACAAACAGCCTCAGTATTTGAGGCTCAGCTCCCGAATATAATATAAACTTAAATTATAGCCAGTTTAGAAAGTGAGGATTTACCTTTGGCTGTAGCTGTGCTGCTGTGGAGGGGCCAAGGGCAGGCCCGGCACCAGCAGGAGCTCAGACTTCCCTCTGAAACATTCCAGTTATCCATTGTTAGTCCCTGGCTGGTCTGAAGTGTCTTTGCACCATTAAATAAAATCTGACTGACTTTGTGGAAGCAGCCTGTCCTTCCAGAAAAATCAGCTTATCCAAAAGGAGAGATATTTTTCCTTTCTCCTGGAAAGGAAAAATAAGGGCTTTTCTCCCCTTTATCCTGACTGTGCTTGGCTGCATTCACTCAGCAGGGCTTTGATGGTACCGCCCGTCTGATCCTGTGTCCAGCACATCCTCCTATCTTCCTGAGAGTCATCACTTTGATGTTTTTTTTTGAGGTTTAACCCCCCCAAAATAGTTCACCATGAGGCCTGAGCGGTTGCAGGCCTTCAGGAGTGATGAAGCTGCAGAGGTTCATTGTCAGAACAGTGCTGAAGTGCTCCTGTGCTCAGTGTGGGGTGGAAAAACACAGGGTACAATGTTCATGAGGGTGTGTGATGGAGGAGCCCTGCCTGGCATGCACAGAGGGAGAAAACCGGAAGTGCTAAAGGCTATTGACACTTGTATCCAAAATCTGGTCCCTACAGTAAGGCCCAGTAAGATAAAGAAGTGATTATTTGAAGTGATGAGCAGCATGTATTAAGTGATCTTTCAGGAGGCAGGTGGTGAAAACCAGCTCTCTGAGGTGTTTTACTGTTGTTACAATGATTTATTACTGAGCAGCCTGGTGTGGCGGAAAGTGCCCCTGCCCATGGCAGGGGGGTGGAACGACACGAACTTTAAGGTCCTGTCCAGCCCAAACCATTCCATGATTCCATTGTATAAGGTTTTCTGAAGGGGTCAGAAGGAAAAGGCTGCATACACGGTGTATCTGAGCATCTGCCAGTGTTGCTTTGCCCTGTTCTCATCATCCAGTATTGAAAGTTGCTGGTTTCCTAGAATATTGGCTGTTTTCTCATGTGATCCATACACACACTTGCAGCACAGCTGAGGTGTCCTACCTAGAAAGACCTGCCCCGTGTCACTTGCTTTGCTGCCAGGGAGCAATTGCAGCATCTCATCTTTAGGACAAGCCCACAGATCTCCCTGAGATGGCAAAACCTGCAAAAACTCTGATTTTGGGTCAGCAGCTCTTCCCCAGCATTTCCTCTGGCCAAAAGCCCTGTGTCTAACAGAGTTTTTGCTGGACTCTTCATCACAACTGGCAAGAGAAAAGCAGAGGAGGGTGAACAGTTCTGTTCGTTTTCATTCCCTTTTCATAGACTTATTTGGGAGAAGCGGAGTGGGAGAGGACTGCGTGCTGGCAGGCCTTTTGTGTTTTATGTCACAGGCTGCTGAAAGAGTTCTCAGACTGCACTTCCTTTCCGTGGGCTTTAAGGTCATTTCCCAGTGCTTGCAGATGCATGGCGGGCTGGGAAACCCTTCTCTCATCACCAGGGAATGAAACGCTCTCCGTGGCTTTTTGGAGCCAACAAATATAGTTTTGTCTTCTCTTCCCTCCCCCTGTTTCCCAAGCAGCAAGTTTGCCGACAGGCCTCGTCAGGAAGGAGGGAGTGCTCCTCCAGGATCCAGACTGTCTGGGAAAATGAACAGCTGCTGGCAAACTGTGTTTTGCTGGGGCAATCACAGCTGTACAAAACAGCCCAGGATTGTATGGTAAAGGAGGTTAAGGAAGTGGATGAGACTGAGGGGCAAAGTTCAGAGACAAAAACATGCAATTCTCAGCCCAGAGATGATAACAAACCTGGGATTTATCCACCTGTGCAAAGGTGGTTCTGCAAAACCCTGTTGTCCAGGTGGTGTTGTCCATGTGCACTGACTTTGCTTGTGGTCATTTGTCTACCATAGAAACTGGATGGCTTCTACAGTGAGCCCTGTTGCAGTCGACACGCAGCGCGGTGGCCTGAGTCAAGAACAGCACGGCAACCAGTCTCCCCTGGCCGCTCGGGCCATAGCTCACAGACACCAATGTGGTGGACGGCAAATGGCGTTTATTGGTGATTAGCACCGTGTAATATACCTTTGGTTTACAACGTCACGTCCGCCTGCTTACATCATAAAACTAATTGCTATTGGCTACCTGGGGAGGGGGTCTTATCTTTCCGTACAGCGCGGTTTCTTCCGATCGCCAGGCCCTACCTGCCCACATTTCCCCCCTCCCTATGCTAATCTAAGAGAGCTAACAAACGTATAAAAGGCATTAACAAGGTAAAGTGTAAGGCACCTTGAACTAATAAATGTATAAAAGGTATTGACGAGGTAAAGTATAAGGCACTTTAAACTAGTGGTGACTAGGGGGCGTAAGGGGACAGGATATAAATTGGGGTAACTAGGGAGAACTAGGGATAATACTGCATAAGGAATTAGGGATAACTGGGGATAACACTACAGAAGTACATTCTTAACACAGTTGTTTGTTTTCTACTAACAGAATGTTGACCTTGCTTAGTCGGTTCTGGACAAATGACACGAGCTTGCTCAGTATGCAGGGCCCGAAGGCCAATGCCAGTATGATCATTGCGATCAGACCCAGCAAAGTAGATATCAGGGTGGTTAGCCATGGCGAATGGTTGAACCAGGATTTGAACCAACTCTGCTGTGCTTCTCGCTCTCTTCTTCTCTTCTTTCTTTTTTCTTTTTCTTTTTCTGCTTTGCTCTTTTCAGCAGCAGCTTGCAGGGAAGGAGAAGATGCTAAAGGCTGAGCAGCATCAGATGATATCTGAGTAGGAGGTACTGTAGCTGCTGGTAAAGGATTAGAGATCATTGGGTTAAAGATATTTAGGTTATTATTCAGTGTTGTGACAGTAGCAGTGTTTTTAATCCGTGAGAGGGATTGGACTCTCTAACGGCCTCTCCTTATTCTGGGTTTTAATTCTGTTTGCTCTCATCTCTTTCCACTCTGAGTCTGAATCAGTGGAAAGCCACTCGCTCTAGCTTGTGTCTGACTCAGAGCTGGAAGTTGACTGACTGGCTATTTCCGGGTTTCAGAACTTTTTGGTCGGGCTCCGGCCTCGCCCACCTCCCTTGCGGGCGGGCCGTTCCCTCCCTCTTGCCTCGCCCCGCCTTCTGCTCGGCAGGGGGTTGAGCTTATAGGGGGAGTGTTTAAATTAGGCGCTCTGGCTACCTCTCTGCCCCTCGCTCGCGCTCCCCTCCCCCTTTTGGTTGCTCTCGCAGTTTCTCTCCTTATCACATTCCTTATCACTTTCCTCTCCCACTCGTTTACTTGCGCATGTTGGATTCGGCACTATCTCTCTGTTCCCGCCGGGCACATCTCCGTCCCGGTCCCGCCCACCTTCTTTGTTCCCGGCACCATGCTGGGGTGCATAGGGAGGTGGCCTGGGCCAGCTCTCTTCGGGCCCCCCTCCCTCCGCGGCGATCTTAGCTTCTCGGGCTAATTCGTTTGAAAAAGCCTCTGCCTGCCTTGGCTCCCCCGCAAAGGAGCCTGGATTCGGGGATTGCGGGGGTGCAGCACCCCCCCCCGCGAGTCCCCAGGCTTAGCCGAATCGCCATCGTCTGGGGGGTGCAGAGTCTGGGTAGCCGCCCCAACCCCCAGCTTTGGGACGGCCATCAAACAGTTTTTTGCTGCCTTCCAGGTCTCCTGCTCTTGGATAGCTTTTTGCAGGGCCTGCACAACTCTACCCCACGATTTAAGATGTTTTCCGCTACCTGAGGACATCGTCTCCTCAGCAAAAGCCTTAGTACATTATCCCACACCTCAGGGTGGAGTATATCTGCTGGTTGGTCTATGACCCCGATCTGCATAAGTCTCGCAACAGCGAGCGTAAAATCTTTGGGTTTGCAATCTACCCGCCACTGTCTCTGAATTTCATATACGACCTTCACAAGAGCCTCCATCCTCCTTGTGGGTCCCGGAGCGTCCTCCGTCACCGGAGACAGTCCAGCTGCTCTGGCCGCTGTTCACCTGGTCTCAGGCGATCTCCCGAGGTCCCCAGTTGTCCCGAGGTTTCGGCACCACTTTGTTGCAGTCGACACGCAGCGCGGTGGCCTGAGTCAAGAACAGTACGGCAACCACTCTCCCCTGGCCGCTCAGGCCATAGCTCGCAGACACCAATGTGGTGGACGGCAAATGGCGTTTATTGGTGATTAGCACCGTGTAATATACCTTTGGTTTACAACGTCACGTCCGCCTGCTTACATCATAAAACTAATTGCTATTGGCTACCTGGGGAGGGGGTCTTATCTTTCCGTACAGCGCGGTTTCTTCCGATCGCCAGGCCCTACCTGCCCACAGTTTCCTCTCCCCTTCTCACTAAATATCACGTGTTTGCTGATAAAGCCATTCCTTCCAAACGAGCTGCTTCCCTGGGCTGCTGCTCCAATCTTCTGGGAAGCTGCAGCAGTCCCTGCTGCAGAAAGCAGCTGGAAACCAGGCAAGGCAAGGCGAGGAGCAGCACATCTGCTTAATAAATGATAAAGGTCACATTTAAAAGCACTGTGCAGGTGTAAAGCCAGGAAAATAAGGAAGAGGGGAGGAGGAGTAAGGAGAATACAGCCCTGCAGCCCTTTCATGTGACTCTGTATCATCTGGGATCTTCGAAAAGATTGGCCTAGAGCATCCTACTGACATTGCAGCCATCACAGGGAAGGGAGCGCTGGTACAGCTGAGGGGGCTCCTCAGCAAACTGGGGCTGGGCTCCCTGCAGGGCAAAGCTAGGAGGAAGTCTTCCCTTGTTTTTCTCTCTGCTGGGATAAATGGAGCTGTTGTCTCCAGGCCCCTGTTCTGCACATAGTTTAAAGTAGGTCGTATTTCCGACCTGCATGGGATGCAACCTGCATTTTGTCTGGGGACATAGAGCCTGTGTGTGTCTCATTCTCTTGTGCTCACCACACCTTTCCCATGCCCTCCAGCCTTCCCGGTAACTTTTATTAATAGACTTCCCTTATTCCAGATTTTCAATCGATTAGCTTTGCTTCAGAAACACCCCAGGGCATCATTGACTTCCTCAGTAACCATCCTGGTAACAGATTCAATTCCCAAAAATGTTGTAATTACATGCCTTGTATTGGGAGCTGTGCTACTGATCTGTGCAGCTGCCTGCTGTCTTTTAGGGATACCAAGCTGCTCCGCTCATCCTCCGTTTATCAGAGAGCCCCAATGGATATGCTGATTCAAAATTTAGGCATGGGGTAGCTCCCTCTCCCTCAATCTGGGTGTCCCACTGCGGAGGGTGGATTTCCCCCCTCCGCAGCAAGAAGCGGTTCCGCCCCTATGTTGCTCCCGCCTCCCAGCCTGGCTCCACCTGCCGTGGGAGGACCTCGGGGGAGAAGTCTCTGGGCCCGCCCCTGAACTGAGGGACAAGGCGTGCCCAGGGCCCAGGAACCGCCCAGCTCTCCAGATTATTCCTGACAGTTATTTGTATTATTGGTTTATTTGAACTGTACCCCGCCTTCCTTTGTTACCATTGGTTCTTGTATGCTGTAACCGCCCTTCCCCTCGTCCCTTATTGGTTGTCCTGTCCTATACTTAACCGGGTGCCTCCAGGCACTCGGCGGCCACTAGCCATTAGCCATGCGGCCATACCATCGCCGAGGCAGTGGCCCCCCTTCCCCTGCTCTCCCTTCCCGACCACCCAAGCCCTGCTACCCTCAATAAAGGAGAGCTCGGGAAGGAGTCATCCTCCCACCAGCCTATCGCCGCACCGTCTCCTTCTTTTATTTCGCCTACGACTCCCAGCTTCCTTTACCACGCCCGGCATAGGGATCGAGCAGCCAGCGCACGGCTCTCGACCCTGCCGACGACAGCGAGCGAGAGGCTCGACAACATCCCACCACCCCTGACACCCTTCCACTCATGGTGGTACCAGCTGTGCTCCTTTCTCCTCTTGCAGGAAGCTGTTGCCAAGCCTCAAAACCAAGAAGCCTCAGGAGCTTGTTTTGGTGATTGGGACAGGAATTAGTGCCGCAGTTGCTCCCCAGGTCCCAGTGCTGAAGTCTTGGAAGGGGCTGATTCAGGCCCTCCTGGATGCTGCTATTGACTTTGATCTCCTGGAAGATGAAGAGAGCAAACGGTTCCAGAAGTGTCTTCATGAAGACAAGAACTTGGTTCATGTTGCCCACGACCTTATCCAGAAGCTGTCTCCGGTCAGTGCGCTTGTACCTGCCCTGAGCGTAGGATTTGGCTTCTGGAAATAACCGGATTTGGTTTTCCAGCAATGGTGCCCCCATCCCAACAATTCTTCTATGTACAAGGAACCAAAAGTGCAGTTGCTGTGCCAGGTTTCTGCTGTGGACACAGGTTTTGGGTATTTTGCCTGGACCAAGATGATTAGAGGGATGGAGCACCTTCCTGTGAGGAAAGGCTGAGAGAATTGGGATTGTTCAGCCTGGAGAAGAAGGCTTCAGGGGTGACCTAATTGTGGCTTTCCAATACCTGAAGGGAGCTGACAAGAAAGCTGGAGAGAGACTGTAGACAAGGGCCGGGGGTGACAGAACAAGGGGAGAGAGCAGGGTTAGATGGGGTACTGGGGAGGAAATCTTCCCTGTGAGGGTACTGAGGCCCTGGCACAAGAGCAACTGTGGCTGCCCCTGGATCCCTGGAAGTGTTCAAGGCCAGGTTGGACAGGGCTTGGAACAGCCTGGGATAGTGGAAGGTGTCCCTGCCCATGGCAGGGGGTGGGATGGGATGGGCCCTTCCCAACCCAAACCATTCTACGATTCTGTGTTCCTATGACTATGCTGAGGGAGAGCACCCACCTTGGTGCAGCCAGAGCTCTTGTGTTTGCCGTGCAGGGACCCAGAGCTTTGCAGGGTCTTGGTGAAACGTGGGTAGTTTCTCATGGAGTCATTTGGCATGAGGTGTTAAGGGGCCGGGCTCTGACCTCAATCTGTCTCCCCTTCTCAGCGCACAAGCAACGTTCGCTCAACCTTTTTCAAGGACTGTTTATACAAGGTGTTTGATGACCTGGAATCCAAAATGGAAGATTCTGGGAAGCAGCTGCTTCAGTCTGTGCTTCACTTGATGGAAAATGGGGCCCTTGTTTTAACCACAAACTTCGGTAACCTGCTGGAGCTGTATGCAGCACACCAGGGGAAGCACCTCGAGTCTCTTGACCTGACTGATGAAAAGAAGGTAAAGGATGATTATTTCTTTTGTCAGGAACTGTGGTGCTGCAGGGTGTGCCCTCATGCTGCCTGAGGGCATTGTACTGATCGTAGTGGTTTAACTGGTGGCAGACAAGCTCCAGGCAGAGCCTCTGCCTGCTCAGGGCAGCAAGCAGAAGAATGAGGAGGAGAGCTCCTTTCTGGAACGCTGTGCTTGCTGGCTGCCATCCAGTGCTCAGGAGGAGGCCTTAAGCCTGGTATTCCTTTGATCTCTGTCCTTGAAACTTCTGGCTTGGCCTTGCTTCCACATAAGGCTCGGGTTGATGTTTCTAACCAATGTGGGAAACTCCATGTGAGATGCAAAGCTGAACTTTCTATTTTTATAACGTGCTGCAAAGTGCTTTCTGTGATGGGCATTTAGGGCTGCAGCCTTTGAGGATCTTCTCGTGCCCCATGTCCTCTTCCTGCAGTGGCTGGAATGGCTCCTTCTGCTGCACTTCCAGAGCTGTAGCTATTCTCTTCATGCAAACATCTCTCCTCCTGCCCCAGTCAGGCTGTGAAACCCTGACCTCTTTGCACCTGCTGCACAAAGGGATCAAAGTGATTGCCTACGGAGACGAATACTCTGACTTGCCCGAGTACTTCGAGCGGCTGACCAGCGAGATTGTCATGCGAGGCCGCACAGGTATGGAGTCAGGGGCTGGGGGACACTTGGCTGTCACCATGGAGAGCAGGCAGGGTCAGTAGCCCCTGTTCTTCATGCTATACAGATTCCTTAAGAGTTTTTTTTTTTTAAAAGCAAACGTGTCTCAAAGCGTAGCTGGATTTGAGGGTTACTTTCAGAAATCACTGTATGCTCTAACAGTTTAAACAGCTGTGCTGCTTCCCACGCCTGCAAACCTTTTCATGTGCAGTTGCAGCTGTTTGTTCCCTTTCCAGCGAAGGGGCATTTTAGTCTCACTGACCTTCGTGCTGCTCAGACTGAGCCAATGCTTTTACACAAGAGGTATAACTCATAAATCATAAAAACAAGGGAAAGTGGGTTCACTGGCCGGAGCCTAGGTGGCCCCCATTCTGAGGGTTAGCCCGGCCAGGAAAGCCTGTGTGAAACCACCACGTGGGCAGCTGGCTCTCCACCTGACACTGGTCTCTGCTTTGCCCCAGGTATGCCCAACGAGGGGCAACAGCTGAATGCTCTGCCGCCGCCCACACCGAGGTAAAAGGTAAGGAGGCTCTCTAGAGCCGAGAGGCTTCACTCTGTGTAGTTCCCTGGAGTCCCAGGCAGGTTTTCAGCCTTTGCTTCCACACAGGATGCAGCCCGAGCCTCAGCCCTGCCCAGGCCCTGAGCCATGGCAGGGGCTTCTGGGACAGGCCCCAGCCAGGCCAGCAGCCCTCAGGAAGGCCAGAGCCCACCGCTGTCCAGCTGCTATCCAGCACCGAGCCAGGACCCTTCCAGCAGGGAGAAGGCTGGGACACAGCCTCCACAGATGAACACCTGGTCTAACATAGTAATTGTGGTTTTACTGGGGCTGCATGTGCCTGCGGAGTGCGGTGTCCCCAAGGGAGCTGCAGCCTCCTCTAACTTCATACCTAGTGCTTTTATATTCTGTATTTCAATTAAAAAATGAAACTTGAGCTTTTTTTTTTACTGGAAGCTCTAGTTTTCTAGTCCTGTCTTTTTACTGTACAGGATTTTGTATGTTGAAGTTGTATTAAAGGCCTGCTCACTGAACTTTTGGCTGCTCTATCATTTACAGGCCTCATCACACCTCACACTGGTGGGAGTTCATCTCCCCCAAACCCAGGAGGAAACAGGTCCTGGCTGGAGGCAAGTTATTTATACACAGAGAACAAATTAGGAAGTTTATTTTATATAAATTATGTCTCTTAGCAGACAGCATTCAATTTATTGCACTATAGCACATCTGCGATACAGAGCTACAAGACATCGTCAGAGAGGTTTGTATTATTCAGTGTAGCACTTCTGACCGGGATCAAGAGGCACTCTGAGGGGGAGAAAGGGTGCAGGAAAGCAGCAAGCAGCCACCATTCTCTTCCAGTATTAATGTGGTTTGGTTTTTTTTTCCTTTTTACTAGCAAATAATGCCAAGACCAGCAGGCAGGAGCCAGGCAGGGCACGCTGCCTTCCTCCTCCGGACCCAGCTGCCACAGCTCTCCAGCTCCTGCCCAAATACGTGGAGTCTGGGGACCCTGCTGCAGAGTCCGGGTGAGGAGAGAGATGGGGGACTTTAAGGCAATTTAGCATGTCCCCTCCAGCCCAGCATAGGCTGTCACCTTTTTTTGGTTTATCAGCTTCGGTGGAGCGGCGATGAGCGGCGACATTAACGGCCAGATCTAGCGCTGCCCCTAAGCCCAAGTGACTCCTGCCTCCTCCCTAAGCTGGTCTAAAAATCAAAAGCAGCTCAAAAAAAAGCCTTCAAACCCACCTGGCTCTGACAGCCAGGCTCTTGGCCGCCCTCAGCTCCCCCACCCCAAATACCAGACCCCGCCCGGGAGCGAAACCTGTTGAGCCCGAATATGCCCAAACAGACAGCTCTTTGTGATTCTTTTTTTTTCCCTCCTATTTTTTGGTTTGGAAGCAGCACTGGTGATCACACAGGGATGGGCCCAAGGACTTCCCAGCCCTTGGCACTGCTCCTGACACCTTGTTCGAAGGCAGCATCACATTTAACCCCTGAAGACCCTCACTGCCCTTCATTTCTGACACCATCCCACTTCCCACACCGTGGTCCTGTTCAGTCCTGCATCCCCACGCTCCACTTGCATCCCCCCTCTCTGCACTTTTCTCCGTCATTTCTCCCTTTCCACCTCATTTTTCCCCTCAGTGCTTCAGCGCTCTCCTCCATTCCCAACACAGGCAGGTCTGATCCATCCTCACGCCATAAAATCACAGACCACATGCCAGGGGGGTCAGATGAGCCCAATAGCCACAGAGCTGCCAGGCTGGGGTTCAGTGCCCATCCAGGGGTGTTTTATGATCCGTGGTGGGAATGCTGGGCTGGCAGGGTGCACACAGCATCAGCAAAGCCCCCGAGCAGCACTTAGGACTCTTCAACTCTTGCTCAGCACTCTCCTGCCTGAGTTTCCTGCTGTTTCGGGGCTCAGGGAAGCTCTGCACCATTGGCAATGCGGGCAGGGGGTGCAGCAGGGACCCCAAACCCCAAACTGCATCCCAGCTCATTTATCTACATTTTAAAAGAAATTTAAAAGCCACCCGATGTTGCAAGCAGCTCAAACCCTGACGGAGGATCCACCCCGGGGCTCCGACTTGTGCAACACCGCGGGGTGAGTTCCAACCTCCCGCCACTGGCATCAGGCTCTGGTTCAAAAATTAAGGCTCAGCTTACTCAGCCTGGCCGGATATCGGGATGGCGAATCCGGCCGGGAAAACTTCGGCGGGCTGGGGGAGACATTTTGCAAGGGGAAGAGCCGGAGCAGGAATGGCATCTGGAAGCGATTGAAGGCAAGGAGCCTCTCCCTGGCGCAGCAGGGAATTCCAACGGCGTGAGCTCAGGTTAAAGCCTCCTTCACAAACCCGGGATTAAAGAGAAGAACCAAACTTCAGCACAGATATGTATTTTTAAACCTGCAAAAAACAAGGGAGACGGAGCCAGCTTCCTGCTTGGTCCTATCCGGACGTGGCTTTGTCATTTAGGATCGTTCTGACTTGCAATGAAAAGAAACCAAAACTCCAAAAAGGAGCAGAAATTTCTCCATGGGTTTGTGGTTCTAAATTCAGGTGTGGTGTCAGGAGTCCTCTTTCATCACTGTACCATCCATCCCTCGGGATTGCTGCATCCCAGCTCCGAGCATCCCTTGCCAGCACAGGCTGCATCCCACGGTGGTCCTTGAGTGGCAGCAAGCCCAGGAGCATCCCAGAATCCTGGGGATGGCATGGAAGAGCCAGTGGAGGATGCCAGCCTAGCTTAGACCGAGCCATCCTCTGCAAGGAGCTGACGCAGTGCAGAGTCCCCAGCCCCTTCCAGTCTTCCCTGAGTCGAGATGAAATATTGAAGCTAAAATCCTAATGCATCAGAGGCACAGGGAGCAGCAGCTGGTCAAACCCACCTTCACTGGACATCCCAGCGGAGCAGTTTACGGCAGGGCAGGATCCCCATGGGCTGGGCAGGATCCCCATGGGCTGGGCAGGATCCCCACGGGATGGGCAGGATCCCCATGGGCTGGGCAGACTCAGCCGCGCCCCATGTCCTCTTCCTGCAGTGGCTGGAATGGCTCCTTCTGCTGCACTTCCAGAGCTGTAGCTATTCCCTTCATGCAAACATCTCTCCTCCTGCCCCAGTCAGGCTGTGAAACCCTGACCTCTTTGCACCTGCTGCACAAAGGGATCAAAGTGATTGCCTACGGAGACGAATACTCCGACTTGCCCGAGTACTTCGAGCGGCTGACCAGCGAGATTGTCATGCGAGGCCGCACAGGTATGGAGTCAGGGGCTGGGGGACACTTGGCTGTCACCATGGAGAGCAGGCAGGGTCAGTAGCCCCTGTTCTTCATGCTATACAGATTCCTTAAGAGTTTTTTTTTTTTAAAAGCAAACGTGTCTCAAAGCGTAGCTGGATTTGAGGGTTACTTTCAGAAATCACTGTATGCTCTAACAGTTTAAACAGCTGTGCTGCTTCCCACGCCTGCAAACCTTTTCATGTGCAGTTGCAGCTGTTTGTTCCCTTTCCAGCGAAGGGGCATTTTAGTCTCACTGACCTTCGTGCTGCTCAGACTGAGCCAATGCTTTTACACAAGAGGTATAACTCATAAATCATAAAAACAAGGGAAAGTGGGTTCACTGGCCGGAGCCTAGCTGGCCCCCATTCTGAGGGTTAGCCCGGCCAGGAAAGCCTGTGTGAAACCACCACGTGGGCAGCTGGCTCTCCACCTGACACTGGTCTCTGCTTTGCCCCAGGTATGCCCAACGAGGGGCAACAGCTGAATGGTCTGCCGCCGCCCACACCGAGGTAAAAGGTAAGGAGGCTCTCTAGAGCCGAGAGGCTTCACTCTGTGTAGCTCCCTGGAGTCCCAGGCAGGTTTTCAGCCTTTGCTTCCACACAGGATGCAGCCCGAGCCTCAGCCCTGCCCAGGCCCTGAGCCATGGCAGGGGCTTCTGGGACAGGCCCCAGCCAGGCCAGCAGCCCTCAGGAAGGCCAGAGCCCACCGCTGTCCAGCTGCTATCCAGCACCGAGCCAGGACCCTTCCAGCAGGGAGAAGGCTGGGACACAGCCTCCACAGATGAACACCTGGTCTAACATAGTAATTGTGGTTTTACTGGGGCTGCATGTGCCTGCGGAGTGCGGTGTCCCCAAGGGAGCTGCAGCCTCCTCTAACTTCATACCTAGTGCTTTTATATTCTGTATTTCAATTAAAAAATGAAACTTGAGCTTTTTTTTTTTACTGGAAGCTCTAGTTTTCTAGTCCTGTCTTTTTACTGTACAGGATTTTGTATGTTGAAGTTGTATTAAAGGCCTGCTCACTGAACTTTTGGCTGCTCTATCATTTACAGGCCTCATCACACCTCACACTGGTGGGAGTTCATCTCCCCCAAACCCAGGAGGAAACAGGTCCTGGCTGGAGGCAAGTTATTTATACACAGAGAACAAATTAGGAAGTTTATTTTATATAAATTATGTCTCTTAGCAGACAGCATTCAATTTATTGCACTATAGCACATCTGCGATACAGAGCTACAAGACATCGTCAGAGAGGTTTGTATTATTCAGTGTAGCACTTCTGACCGGGATCAAGAGGCACTCTGAGGGGGAGAAAGGGTGCAGGAAAGCAGCAAGCAGCCACCATTCTCTTCCAGTATTAATGTGGTTTGGTTTTTTTTTCCTTTTTACTAGCAAATAATGCCAAGACCAGCAGGCAGGAGCCAGGCAGGGCACGCTGCCTTCCTCCTCCGGACCCAGCTGCCACAGCTCTCCAGCTCCTGCCCAAATACGTGGAGTCTGGGGACCCTGCTGCAGAGTCCGGGTGAGGAGAGAGATGGGGGACTTTAAGGCAATTTAGCATGTCCCCTCCAGCCCAGCATAGGCTGTCACCTTTTTTTGGTTTATCAGCTTCGGTGGAGCGGCGATGAGCGGCGACATTAACGGCCAGATCTAGCGCTGCCCCTAAGCCCAAGTGACTCCTGCCTCCTCCCTAAGCTGGTCTAAAAATCAAAAGCAGCTCAAAAAAAAGCCTTCAAACCCACCTGGCTCTGACAGCCAGGCTCTTGGCCGCCCTCAGCTCCCCCACCCCAAATACCAGACCCCGCCCGGGAGCGAAACCTGTTGAGCCCGAATATGCCCAAACAGACAGCTCTTTGTGATTCTTTTTTTTTCCCTCCTATTTTTTGGTTTGGAAGCAGCACTGGTGATCACACAGGGATGGGCCCAAGGACTTCCCAGCCCTTGGCACTGCTCCTGACACCTTGTTCGAAGGCAGCATCACATTTAACCCCTGAAGACCCTCACTGCCCTTCATTTCTGACACCATCCCACTTCCCACACCGTGGTCCTGTTCAGTCCTGCATCCCCACGCTCCACTTGCATCCCCCCTCTCTGCACTTTTCTCCGTCATTTCTCCCTTTCCACCTCATTTTTCCCCTCAGTGCTTCAGCGCTCTCCTCCATTCCCAACACAGACAGGTCTGATCCATCCTCACGCCATAAAATCACAGACCACATGCCAGGGGGGTCAGATGAGCCCAATAGCCACAGAGCTGCCAGGCTGGGGTTCAGTGCCCATCCAGGGGTGTTTTATGATCCGTGGTGGGAATGCTGGGCTGGCAGGGTGCACACAGCATCAGCAAAGCCCCCGAGCAGCACTTAGGACTCTTCAACTCTTGCTCAGCACTCTCCTGCCTCAGTTTCCTGCTGTTTCGGGGCTCAGGGAAGCTCTGCACCATTGGCAATGCGGGCAGGGGGTGCAGCAGGGACCCCAAACCCCAAACTGCATCCCAGCTCATTTATCTACATTTTAAAAGAAATTTAAAAGCCACCCGATGTTGCAAGCAGCTCAAACCCTGACGGAGGATCCACCCCGGGGCTCCGACTTGTGCAACACCGCGGGGTGAGTTCCAACCTCCCGCCACTGGCATCAGGCTCTGGTTAAAAAATTAAGGCTCAGCTTACTCAGCCTGGCCGGATATCGGGATGGCGAATCCGGCCGGGAAAACTTCGGCGGGCTGGGGGAGACATTTTGCAAGGGGAAGAGCCGGAGCAGGAATGGCATCTGGAAGCGATTGAAGGCAAGGAGCCTCTCCCTGGCGCAGCAGGGAATTCCAACGGCGTGAGCTCAGGTTAAAGCCTCCTTCACAAACCCGGGATTAAAGAGAAGAACCAAACTTCAGCACAGATATGTATTTTTAAACCTGCAAAAAACAAGGGAGACGGAGCCAGCTTCCTGCTTGGTCCTATCCGGACGTGGCTTTGTCATTTAGGGTCGTTCTGACTTGCAATGAAAAGAAACCAAAACTCCAAAAAGGAGCAGAAATTTCTCCATGCGTTTGTGGTTCTAAATTCAGGTGTGGTGTCAGGAGTCCTCTTTCATCACTGTACCATCCATCCCTCGGGATTGCTGCATCCCAGCTCCGAGCATCCCTTGCCAGCACAGGCTGCATCCCACGGTGGTCCTTGAGTGGCAGCAAGCCCAGGAGCATCCCAGAATCCTGGGGATGGCATGGAAGAGCCAGTGGAGGATGCCAGCCTAGCTTAGACCGAGCCATCCTCTGCAAGGAGCTGACGCAGTGCAGAGTCCCCAGCCCCTTCCAGTCTTCCCTGAGTCGAGATGAAATATTGAAGCTAAAATCCTAATGCATCAGAGGCACAGGGAGCAGCAGCTGGTCAAACCCACCTTCACTGGACATCCCAGCGGAGCAGTTTACGGCAGGGCAGGATCCCCATGGGCTGGGCAGGATCCCCATGGGCTGGGCAGGATCCCCACGGGATGGGCAGGATCCCCATGGGCTGGGCAGACTCAGCCGCGCCCCATGTCCTCTTCCTGCAGTGGCTGGAATGGCTCCTTCTGCTACACTTCCAGAGCTGTAGCTATTCCCTTCATGCAAACATCTCTCCTCCTGCCCCAGTCAGGCTGTGAAACCCTGACCTCTTTGCACCTGCTGCACAAAGGGATCAAAGTGATTGCCTACGGAGACGAATACTCCGACTTGCCCAAGTACTTTGAGCGGCTGACCAGCGAGATTGTCATGCGAGGCCGCACAGGTATGGAGTCAGGGGCTGGGGGACACTTGGCTGTCACCATGGAGAGCAGGCAGGGTCAGTAGCCCCTGTTCTTCATGCTATACAGATTCCTTAAGAGTTTTTTTTTTTTAAAAGCAAACGTGTCTCAAAGCGTAGCTGGATTTGAGGGTTACTTTCAGAAATCACTGTATGCTCTAACAGTTTAAACAGCTGTGCTGCTTCCCACGCCTGCAAACCTTTTCATGTGCAGTTGCAGCTGTTTGTTCCCTTTCCAGCGAAGGGGCATTTTAGTCTCACTGACCTTCGTGCTGCTCAGACTGAGCCAATGCTTTTACACAAGAGGTATAACTCATAAATCATAAAAACAAGGGAAAGTGGGTTCACTGGCCGGAGCCTAGCTGGCCCCCATTCTGAGGGTTAGCCCGGCCAGGAAAGCCTGTGTGAAACCACCACGTGGGCAGCTGGCTCTCCACCTGACACTGGTCTCTGCTTTGCCCCAGGTATGCCCAACGAGGGGCAACAGCTGAATGCTCTGCCGCCGCCCACACCGAGGTAAAAGGTAAGGAGGCTCTCTAGAGCCGAGAGGCTTCACTCTGTGTAGTTCCCTGGAGTCCCAGGCAGGTTTTCAGCCTTTGCTTCCACACAGGATGCAGCCCGAGCCTCAGCCCTGCCCAGGCCCTGAGCCATGGCAGGGGCTTCTGGGACAGGCCCCAGCCAGGCCAGCAGCCCTCAGGAAGGCCAGAGCCCACCGCTGTCCAGCTGCTATCCAGCACCGAGCCAGGACCCTTCCAGCAGGGAGAAGGCTGGGACACAGCCTCCACAGATGAACACCTGGTCTAACATAGTAATTGTGGTTTTACTGGGGCTGCATGTGCCTGCGGAGTGCGGTGTCCCCAAGGGAGCTGCAGCCTCCTCTAACTTCATACCTAGTGCTTTTATACTCTGTATTTCAATTAAAAAATGAAACTTGAGCTTTTTTTTTTTTACTGGAAGCTCTAGTTTTCTAGTCCTGTCTTTTTACTGTACAGGATTTTGTATGTTGAAGTTGTATTAAAGGCCTGCTCACTGAACTTTTGGCTGCTCTATCATTTACAGGCCTCATCACACCTCACACTGGTGGGAGTTCATTTCCCCCAAACCCAGGAGGAAACAGGTCCTGGCTGGAGGCAAGTTATTTATACACAGAGAACAAATTAGGAAGTTTATTTTATATAAATTATGTCTCTTAGCAGACAGCATTCAATTTATTGCACTATAGCACATCTGCGATACAGAGCTACAAGACATCGTCAGAGAGGTTTGTATTATTCAGTGTAGCACTTCTGACCGGGATCAAGAGGCACTCTGAGGGGGAGAAAGGGTGCAGGAAAGCAGCAAGCAGCCACCATTCTCTTCCAGTATTAATGTGGTTTGGTTTTTTTTTCCTTTTTACTAGCAAATAATGCCAAGACCAGCAGGCAGGAGCCAGGCAGGGCACGCTGCCTTCCTCCTCCGGACCCAGCTGCCACAGCTCTCCAGCTCCTGCCCAAATACGTGGAGTCTGGGGACCCTGCTGCAGAGTCCGGGTGAGGAGAGAGATGGGGGACTTTAAGGCAATTTAGCATGTCCCCTCCAGCCCAGCATAGGCTGTCACCTTTTTTTGGTTTATCAGCTTCGGTGGAGCGGCGATGAGCGGCGACATTAACGGCCAGATCTAGCGCTGCCCCTAAGCCCAAGTGACTCCTGCCTCCTCCCTAAGCTGGTCTAAAAATCAAAAGCAGCTCAAAAAAAAGCCTTCAAACCCACCTGGCTCTGACAGCCAGGCTCTTGGCCGCCCTCAGCTCCCCCACCCCAAATACCAGACCCCGCCCGGGAGCGAAACCTGTTGAGCCCGAATATGCCCAAACAGACAGCTCTTTGTGATTCTTTTTTTTTCCCTCCTATTTTTTGGTTTGGAAGCAGCACTGGTGATCACACAGGGATGAGCCCAAGGACTTCCCAGCCCTTGGCACTGCTCCTGACACCTTGTTCGAAGGCAGCATCACATTTAACCCCTGAAGACCCTCACTGCCCTTCATTTCTGACACCATCCCACTTCCCACACCGTGGTCCTGTTCAGTCCTGCATCCCCACGCTCCACTTGCATCCCCCCTCTCTGCACTTTTCTCCGTCATTTCTCCCTTTCCACCTCAGTTTTCCCCTCAGTGCTTCAGCGCTCTCCTCCATTCCCAACACAGACAGGTCTGATCCATCCTCACGCCATAAAATCACAGACCACATGCCAGGGGGGTCAGATGAGCCCAATAGCCACAGAGCTGCCAGGCTGGGGTTCAGTGCCCATCCAGGGGTGTTTTATGATCCGTGGTGGGAATGCTGGGCTGGCAGGGTGCACACAGCATCAGCAAAGCCCCCGAGCAGCACTTAGGACTCTTCAACTCTTGCTCAGCACTCTCCTGCCTCAGTTTCCTGCTGTTTCGGGGCTCAGGGAAGCTCTGCACCATTGGCAATGCGGGCAGGGGGTGCAGCAGGGACCCCAAACCCCAAACTGCATCCCAGCTCATTTATCTACATTTTAAAAGAAATTTAAAAGCCACCCGATGTTGCAAGCAGCTCAAACCCTGACGGAGGATCCACCCCGGGGCTCCGACTTGTGCAACACCGCGGGGTGAGTTCCAACCTCCCGCCACTGGCATCAGGCTCTGGTTAAAAAATTAAGGCTCAGCTTACTCAGCCTTAAAAAACACCCAGGGGAAGAATTTTCCTTTGTTCTCCACTCTCCAGAACAACAAAACACCATTGGTTCACCCTGCAAAGACCTGCCATGAAAAGATCAATGGGGAAAGGTCTGGCTGGTCCTCTTCCTGCAGTCTCAGGGCAGGAATCCTCATCTCTCCCTGGAACAAGCCTGTCCCGTGGGACGAGAGGGCTCCAGGCGCACACAGTGGGTCGGGATGGGGCTTGTCCTGCACGAACATGCCCAGATCCTGCTCCCAGCAGCTCTGTCCGCACCAGCATTGGGTGGGGGATCGGCAGGGACCCCTCCTACCCCTCTGGGATCACTAGGATACCGGAGCACATCCATCAACCAGCCAGAGGATGCTCAGGGATGGGGACAAAAAGGCTCAGACCACTTAATAAACCCTCCTGAGCCCGTGGTTCCGCACGAGAGCCGTCCTGAGCTGCACACGGGGCACATCCTCCCCTCCCAGAGCCTCCGGGAGGATTTTCCCTTCCTTATCCCGGCTCCCGGGCATTCCTATGGCCCAGACCCATCGCAGCGAGCCCACCCTGTGCCATGGGGAGATGCCAGAGCCTCTCTTCCCCGGGCTCTCGGGGTGGGATCTCCCTCCACGGGAGTGGCCTCGGGCAGGAGCGATGCCAAAGGCCGTTTTTCCCGGCAAGACGAGGGGGTTTGTTTTGCCGGGAATGGGGAGACGGCAGATGGAAGGGCTCGGGGGGAGCGGGGGCTTTCCTCTCGCCGCTGCCCACACTCACACTCCAGGCACTGATTAATTGCGTTAAATAGAAAAATAATCATAACAATTATTTTTAAAAGCCACAAAACGTAGAAATAAAACCACTTTCTGCCTCTCCGATGTGCCGCGCTCGCCGGGGCAGCGATGCCAAAGGCGGGGGATGCAGGGGCGGGGGTCCGAGCTGGGGTTAACAGGGTGTGTACCCCCACATCCCCTCTTTGCCCCCCATGCCAGCCCTGCCCGGGAGCTGCCAGGCGAGCAATGCTCCTGCCCTGCCCCGCGCCCTCCCAGCGCGGGGACCCCCTCCAGCCCCCCAAAAACACTGGGGCTTCGCTTCCCACCCCTCTTTTTCCGCTCAGCACCTCCCGAGTCGCAAACCCGCTCTGGACACGCGGACCCGGGGGGACATAAGGGGACACGGAGGGACACAAGGGGACACGGGAGGATGCGGGGGGGCACAAGGGGACGCGGGGGGACCCCCGTGTGCAGACTCACCATGGGGCGGCGGGGGGGGTCGTGCGGCGGAGGCTGGGGGTGGTGCGGGATGCGGGGCCGGCCCGGGGGGCGGGCGGGGGGCGGACACGCTTGCGCACAGCGCGGATGGGCGGCGGAGGGAGCGACGAGGAGGAGGAAGGAGGGAGGGGAAGAGCATCCCGGGAGGAGAAGGCACTCGGTCCCTCATCCGCGGCACGGGAGAGGTGGGGGAGGACGAGGACCCTCGCCCCGCGCCCTGCGGACCCCCAAAAGTCGTGGCGCTGGGGGCAGACCTTCCCAAGGCAACCCCGCACCGCATAAATCTCCCCAAAACCCGCCAAAATCCGCTCATAGCAAATTTTGGGGGTGGGCAAAGCTCATCCCACTTGAGATTTACACTGAGCCCAGGAGTTCGCTCCGCTCCCCCACTGAACCCCCATGAGATGATCTGGAAGCCCCATGAGATTCTGCTCAAACCGTCATGAGATGGCACACCAAGGCTCTGGGGATGGCTTTGCTTCAAATCATCAACTAATATTTTTTTTTTCCTGAAAATAAATTAATCCTCACCACAGCAATGCCCCATGTCAGGCCACCTTGCTCTCCCACAGGATTCCATTTCCATCCCACCCCACAATCCACAAAATTAGCAGTCAACCTTTTGAATCTTTTTTTATTCCCCTCAAAACTTTTTTTATTTCTACAGTCTCAAACTCAATCCCTCCTGCCCAGGGTGAGTTTTGCCAATCCCTGAGATAAAATGTCCAACGCCAATATTAATCAACAAAATACCTGTGGAGCTGACACATCTGATTTTGCCAAGGGAACTACATCAATATTTGAAGAGAATCAACCCACCTGCACCTCCCCAGATGCTCCCAGGTTTCCTGCTGACCCATAGCACCAATTTCATCACTGACGCTTCACAGGAAGAGGGAAGTGGCAGGCGTAGGGATTTGCATCATGGTCAGGGAGCAAGTTCTGGGGCAGGGGGCACTTACTGCTGCCCTGCTCCAAGGAACCACAGCCCTGATCCCGTGGCCCCAGCGTGCTGATTTTTGGAGGTGCTGAGCGTGGAACATTCCCCAAAATCACTCCTGTCTGTACAGGAGTCAGGTGAGGCTTCACCACACCACCTGGGGAGAGTAACGGGGCTCACTTGGGGCTCCCAACCCCATCACGCTCACAGGGCAGAGCAGGCCTGTGCCCAGTTCAGTTACCCCAGCACCACACTGCCCCAAGACCAAAGCAACAGCCTGGAACGTCCCTATCCTCATCTCCTGCTCGGATGCACGTCTTCAGGAAACGGGAGCCGAGACAGCTGCATAGTTCCCACGCCATGGCCAGACCCTCTGGCCATAAAACCTTAGGAGTTATTACAAATTTTCCTATAATGGGTGTACTGTTTACAGTCCCAGGGTCGGCATACTGCATGCAATCCAGTGCCACTTGACCTACCAAGCACGAACAACCTATTGTTGCTGTTTTTGTAACCTATTGTTGCTTTTAGCTTGAACCCAAAAGTACGAAATTACGCGAACAAGAAAGAGGGCTGCAGTAAGGTCCCCAGCCGCCCCCTTGCCCCCAGGTTAGCCTGATTTGAGCAGCGCCAGGCTGGAAAAAGCGAGTCAGAGCTAGGCTACGACGCTGTGACCGGAGGGGCGATCAGAGGGCTCACGGCACGTGGTGCCGGGAGGCGTGGCCTGCCCGGAGCGCGCCGCGGGGGCGGGGCCGAGCCCTCAGCGGGGAAAATGGCGGCGGGCGGGGCCCCCCACTCCCTCGTACCTCCGCGTGCAGGAACACGATTTTGTCCCGCGCCGACTCCCGCAGGACGCGCCGCACCCGCAGGTCCGACAGCGGGAAGGCGGCAGCGACCCCGCCCTCAGCGGCGGGCCCGCCATTTTTCTCCTCCTCCTCCCGCTTCCTCTTCGGCTGCGGGCCCTCCGCCATGGCTCGCGCGCGCGCGCCCCTGCACTGCGCGTGCGCGGCGCCTCGCGGACCGTCTTAGAGCCACGCCCCCCGGCGGCTCGGAGGTCGCGTGTCCCCGCGGCTCCTTCTCCCACACACCCCCGGAATAGTGACTGAGACAAAAATAAGGAAAACCACCACCATTTAAAACTTCTGCATTCTCTTTTCATAGTCGCAACGATCCCGTTTAAAGTCGCTGCCTGCCTCATCTTGTCCTGCCCACAGCCCAGCAGGCACCTTGTCAGCTTAGTGGGGGTCCCAGAGCCCACCAGGACCAGGAACTCCAGCACGGGAAGGAGTTCTGGTGACCCTGAGAGCCACTCGATGTCAGAGCTTAGTGTTTGTGTGATGGATGTCCCTGTCCCTGCCGAGGAGGTTTTGGCCACCGGGATGGAGGTCACACCACTGGGATGTGGTGCGTTCCGGTCCGCTGTCCCTCCATGTCCATGGAAGTGGGGAACTCGCCATCCTTGGCTCCCACATCTGGCCAGAGCAGCTCAGGTTGGACCCCAAGGTTCACTGGGACATGGCTACACCCAGATCCAAAGATGACAGCTCCATGATGCCCATGGGGATGCATCCGCCTGCTCGCAGCACTACTCCATCCTCTTTGTGGAGCTCCGGCACAGTTCCTGGAGGTCTGCAGAGACAGCAGATGAGCTCCATTAGCAACCAATTAATCTAAAAATCAACGGTTTAAATAAATTTATGGAATCTGGTCTCTTCCCATGGTCCTTATCCCAATAGAGAGACATTTCATCAGCATCCCACAGGATACTCACAGCGCATGACAGTGTCCCTGATCTGCCTGAAGCTTTTCTCCTTCAGCGCCATGTAGATGTAGTAGATGTTTCGCAGCTCCCTGGGATAATCCTTGCGATCCACGTCCTTCAGCACTGGGATAGTGCGTCCGTTAGCCATCGGAGCCTCAGCCAGGGCCTGGTGCATCTGGTATTTGCACCAGGGGACCTGCAGGAAGCTGGGGGTGATGAGCATGACCCAGCAGTGGCTGTTCTGCACAGCGTCGCACAGCTCTGTCACCACTGCACCTCCCGCCACCGCATCCCGCAGCTGGAGGAAGCATCGGAAGCTCTCAGGTTGGCCCTCCAGGTAGGACACCAGCTCCTCCACCAGCTCCATGTCCCCCTCACTGTGGCAGATGCAGACGTCGTAGCTCTTGTCCCACCAGGGGCTGTCCACGGCACTGATGTCTGGTGCTGACACAGGTGACAGGGAGATGGAGCTGGTGGCCAAGCTCGTGCCAGGAGAAGAGCTGGAGCTCTTCGCAGAGGATGAGGAGGAAGGTGAGGATGAAGCAGAGTGGCTGGACTTGATGCTGCTTTCCACTGAGCTAGGCTTGGGCTTGTGCAGGAGCCGCCTAAACCAACCTGCAGAGTGAGGTCACAGTGAGGTTCCGGGGGCGCAGCGTCCCCTGGGCTTCCCAAGCACAGCTTCATTTGATCAGCAGGATGCCTGCAGATGGAAAGGGGTGGGTGCGATCTCACCTTGACCCCCCAAACCATCCTGGTCCCTAAAATCTGAGCTGCCGCAAACACCTGAATGCTGTGGCACCACGAGGAGCAGCTGATGGGCACCCTTGTGTTCCGTCAGGGAGGGGATGCTGTGAGGGAGGGGATAGGGCCAGAGGGTTTATTCCCAGACTCACCAGCCATAGCGGGCAGCACACTGCTCAGCTGCCAATTGCCAGCAGGACACCTCTCCTGAGAGCAGAAAAGAAGACTAAAAAAAAACTGTGAGCAAGCACCACTCCACAGCAGGTCTCAGCCCCAGGAGCTCAGGTCTGTTCCAGGGACCTGCAGCTCTGGGGTGCTCTCTTACAGCCCCAAAATCACCCACAGGAGGGTTTTTCCCAAAATTTGCTGGGAAGGAACATTTACCTGTTACTGGCTCTCTCCACTGGAGATACACACCTGCAGCGAGCAAGGCTGAGAGATAATGGGGAGGAGAGACCCTCATTCCCATCAGTGGGGAAAGGATCCTGTGGAAGGGAGAAGTGGGAATCAGCTGCGATCACCAGGGATGGATGCTGGTAAACCAAAGGCAGTGTGGGTGATGCCCAGAGCTGTGCATCCTTGTTGCTGCCTGCCCTGGTATTCCTGCAAGCTCACACCATCCCATGCCTGGGCATTGTGCTCCCAGCATGGTTTAGGGACTGCAGACACTCCTTGTGGACACCCAAGAGCAGCAATACGGGAAACAGCTACTGTTTTCCACTGCTGGCATCACCCCTTCCGAAATGAAACACCCCAAGTTACACTGAAGCCTTTCCTCTACTCCAAAAAATGCCACCGGACTGCAGGAAATGCCCGCAAAACCCCGGCACGCCCACGGAAACCACAGTGCCCAAGTGTCACCATTTAGTGACAGCAAAAAGCTCAAGCGTGACTGGAACAATGAGCACGGACAGTGAACGGTACGGGGGAAGTCTGGGGGATGCTTACCTGGAATGCAGGAGTCCAGCAATGGAACAGGGAAGGGGATGCATCAGCCCCTGGGTTTGGGAAAGAAAGATCTTCTGGGATTACCCAGGTGGGAAAAGACAGGTAGAATGCAGCATGTTCACTCTGGAGTCTAATGGGATCTGCAGTGAATGGCAAGGCTGATCCATCCTTACAGCTTCCACATCTGCAAGCAGTTCCCAGTGAAGCTGTCCTGGGGTGGAAATGAGATGGGGTACCCACTTGCTTCCCCAGGGCCAGAGTGGAGGAGCTCCCCGAAAACCCAGGTGCCCCCAGCTGCCAGCAGCTCCAGCCTCTGCCAGGGCATATGAAAGCACAGGCAGGGAAATGGGCCAGGACTGCAGGGACGGGAAGCCAAGCCCTCCCAAGGGCCTCCCTCCCACATCCGCCACATGCCATCACTGCCTGGGTGTCACAGTGCCCAGCCCTCACCAGCACCCAGATCTGTTTCCCTCCCCAGTTTCCTAGCTAAATACAGACAGGTCCATGTCTGCCACTCACACTTACTTTATCAGTTAAATTTACCAGACAAGTCATTTTTTCACCCCAAAAATGTTTCTCCTTTCCCAGGTCACGTTCCCCTGGTGCTGCTGGTGGTGGCTGATGACTGACACTGCCTTCATCTCCTCATCATCCTCGACTGCTCCAATGTCTGGCAGTTGCTCCTCAAGGCCCTGTGAGAGACAGGCTCCAGGTGAGTCCTGGTTCCATCCCCTAGGAATTTGGGGAGATCTCCAGAGCCCACATGGCCACCCAGCCCCTGCCACCACCCTGCCTGCCTTTCTCTTCACCAAGCACAGGACACCAGCTGGCCCCTTGCTGGCTAAATTCCAAAGGAAAAAGCCAAAGGCCGAGTGGTACTGAGCCGCACACAGACCCACAGGCTACCACAGCCCATTGTGACCCACTTTGCATTAGTCCCTGCCCTAGCACTGCTGCCACCACCCCAAAAATCAACTGCCCGCCCAAGGACAGGACCCGTAGGAGGGCGAGTCCCCTGCCTGTGTGAGTCACCCCACCTGGAAACCCCAGAGGGGGAACCTGAGCAAGGGTGAACCCACAAACTCGGGTCCCCAAGAGGCAGCAGCCCCTGGATCGACCTCCACCCTGCCTCAGCAATAATATAACCATTATTAAAGGAGTAATTAAGCAGGTACAGCTTAATTCACAGCGTGCCTTGCCCCACCAGCAGCTGCACCACGCTGGGATCCCTGCAGCGGGAGTCCTGCTCATCACCAGGAGCCTGTGGTTTACAGGATTGCCTGTGAAATTAAGAAACGGTGAGGACAGGGTGCTGCAAGGCAGGGTCAAACAAAGGTGTTCGGGAAAGAAAATAAGGCTAATTTTGTCCCTAAATACACGCACCATTAATATGTTTCATTTACAGTGCCACTACAAAACGATACACAGCTACCCAGAAAACACAGAATAAGTTTTCTCCTGGAAAGCTCTAAGTACACCCAAATTCCGCCACACAGATGCTTGAAGACATCATAGGGGCCGTCCAGGCACCGCTTGTACCTCCCAGGGCTGGAGACGCAGTCGCACAGACACGAACCCAGGCAGCGGCAGCTAGCGGAAGAGCAGCCCCTGAGGGGTAGGGGAGCACGGGGACACGGCCAGGCCCAGAGAAGCGCAGGCAGCCGAACGCACCCAGCACTGCCACCCAGCCTGGCACTGCACTGCGCTGCCCATGCGCCCGAGCCCTTTAGAGCTCGCGTGGCCTCGCGACACCATCGCTGAGGTCCCACGTCTGGCCCCGCCTCTTCCGCTCCGAGCCCCAGCAGGGCGGGGCCGAGGGGGCGGGGCTGCCGTCACGCGGGGCGGGGCGTAGCCGGGCGCGAGGCGGCTGCGCGCGGCGCGGCGGCGTCTCCTCAACGGGGCCGCGCGCGCGGCGCCAGGTGCGTGCGCGGGGGAGGCGGGCGGGCAGGGCGCGGTTGCCATGGAGACAGCGGGGGGGAAGGCGTTGCCATGGCGACAGCGGCCGCCATAACGTAAGGGGGTCCCCTGGCCGTGAGGGGACGGAGCGTTCTGCGGGGAGCGGAGGAGACCGGCGGGGCCGGGGCTGAGGCGGGGGGGCCGGGAAACCTCTGACAGCGGCGGGCGGCCTGGCTGTGACTCCCCCCGCCGCGCTGTCGCCCTCTATAAAAGCTCGTTTTTATGGATGTGTCCCCCTGGGAAGGAGCCTCGGTGTCCTCTCCGCCTGCTGAATCCCCGTGTTGTTGCTTTTCCCGCAGGTTTAGCGAGGAGGGGGCACAACGGAGAGGACAGGTAAGGGCTCGGGCAACCCTGAAGGTGTGACCCCCCATCCCTGGTTCTCTGTCCAGGGTCAATCCTGGAACGCCAGCGTGCTTCCGTGGGAGCCTGTGGGACACAGAGCTCAGCCAGGCTTTGCTGTGTCACTCCCTCTCCTTGCTCGTGGAGCCACTGGGAAGCACGTGGAGAATCACAGCGTTGAATAAAAACCTCTGGTGTGTTTTAACTCACATCAAAGGAGGTTGAATCTTGTGTTTTTGTGCTGTGGACAGAGGCAGGGCTTGTCCTCAGTCCCATTGTCCGTGTAGCCTGTGCGTTTCTAGGATGGCTTTGATCCAGCTCCAATTGCTGCTCCCACGTGGAGGGACAGGCTTGGGAATTGGCCAGGGACAACTCAGCTTGTAGCTGAACCATAGTGGCTTTTAAACTGTCTTGTCCCAACATCTTAAAGCCGCTGGATTGAAAAAGAAGCTAGGAATTACACCCATGCTGGTGGCAGTTCTCAGCACTCAAAGAAGCTAAAAATAATGGATGAGTAGTAGGTTTGTACTTGTTTCTTTGTGGAATTTGTGGGGGCTGTTCTGGAGGAGCCCATCTCCCAGCATGGAGCTGGATGACTTGGCTTTGATTTTAAACATCCAGGTGTAGCTTTGGTTGTGTGTTGGGTGCTGAGCATGGAGATGGTGTCAGCAGCGACTTCTCCATGAGATGGTGGAGAATATGTTCCATTAATTTCCCATTTTGGTTCTGCAGGTTGGGCTCTGGTGTTGACTGTGTGGTCTGGTCATGTTTTGCAGAGCTACTGCAAGGTTTCTGTAAATACACATGCTGTGTGAACCTCGGCCTTCGTTTGACACACTTGGTGTTCAGGTGTTTGCTTTTACCTGGGATACACCTTCATATTTCCAACATTTCTGCAGCTGGTGTGTCTCTGTCACACGGGGACTTGCTGTGGTTGGGTTTATCCAGTGTTGGTGACTTAGGCACCGTTTAAAGCTGAAGTGTGAAAAGCTTTAGGATAAATTAAGGGATTTCTGTGGTGTGGAGGGAGGAGAATGCAGCAAACCCACACAGGGACTCTCTTAGTATCGTTTATAAAGGTAATGGGGACAAGGCTGGAACAAGGGAACAGGGCAGCCGAGCCAGGAATCCATGGAGTGTTGTGTTTACAGTCTTCAACTCCCTGTAGTCTAAATAGCTGGAAGCTTCCCAATGTCTGGAGAAGGCTGGAGAGACACTTCTTACCTTGTAAGTGCCTATGGCTCCCTCTCCCCCATGGCACCTGTGTTCCCAGGGGGAGCCTGCAGTACCTGGTGTGTTTCTTCCCCATGGCAATGTCATGCTCTGAGGTAATTCCATTTCATTTTGGCTACCTCAGCTGTGCCAGCGCAATCCATCCCCCTGGGGAACAGAGCTTCTCCCCAGGACTAAAAACTGGAGGTTTCTATTTCTTGGCTGAATCCCCATGAATTCTTTTTAAGACCAATAAAAACTTTTTTTTTTAAACTAGGCTGTATTTATAATGGGGTTTTTGTTCCTTTATGCCTCTCTGCACTACATAATAGGCATGAAGGTTGAAGGTCATTGTATCAGACAACCTCACTAGGTGATTATAATTCTAAAAGGTGTTTTTTCCTAAGTTTAAAATTACTTTTGAAATGTCCTTAGTGCTTTAGAGGCACTTAAAATTGATTTGATGGCTCCATTCCTGCTGTTAATAGCATGGGAATGCACAGGGTGAGTGAGATGGGAGCGATGCTGAGGCAGGTGGAAGCAAACAGGGGAAGGCCTAGGTGGGAGTTTACAAACAGCCTCAGTATTTGAGGCTCAGCTCCCGAATATAATATAAACTTAAATTATAGCCAGTTTAGAAAGTGAGGATTTACCTTTGGCTGTAGCTGTGCTGCTGTGGAGGGGCCAAGGGCAGACCCGGCACCAGCAGGAGCTCAGACTTCCCTCTGAAACATTCCAGTTATCCATTGTTAGTCCCTGGCTGGTCTGAAGTGTCTTTGCACCATTAAATAAAATCTGACTGACTTTGTGGAAGCAGCCTGTCCTTCCAGAAAAATCAGCTTATCCAAAAGGAGAGATATTTTTCCTTTCTCCTGGAAAGGAAAAATAAGGGCTTTTCTCCCCTTTATCCTGACTGTGCTTGGCTGCATTCACTCAGCAGGGCTTTGATGGTACCGCCCGTCTGATCCTGTGTCCAGCACATCCTCCTATCTTCCTGAGAGTCATCACTTTGATGTTTTTTTTTGAGGTTTAACCCCCCCAAAATAGTTCACCATGAGGCCTGAGCGGTTGCAGGCCTTCAGGAGTGATGAAGCTGCAGAGGTTCATTGTCAGAACAGTGCTGAAGTGCTCCTGTGCTCAGTGTGGGGTGGAAAAACACAGGGTACAATGTTCATGAGGGTGTGTGATGGAGGAGCCCTGCCTGGCATGCACAGAGGGAGAAAACCGGAAGTGCTAAAGGCTATTGACACTTGTATCCAAAATCTGGTCCCTACAGTAAGGCCCAGTAAGATAAAGAAGTGATTATTTGAAGTGATGAGCAGCATGTATTAAGTGATCTTTCAGGAGGCAGGTGGTGAAAACCAGCTCTCTGAGGTGTTTTACTGTTGTTACAATGATTTATTACTGAGCAGCCTGGTGTGGTGGAAAGTGCCCCTGCCCATGGCAGGGGGGTGGACCGACACGAACTTTAAGGTCCTGTCCAGCCCAAACCATTCCATGATTCCATTGTATAAGGTTTTCTGAAGGGGTCAGAAGGAAAAGGCTGCATACACGGTGTATCTGAGCATCTGCCAGTGTTGCTTTGCCCTGTTCTCATCATCCAGTATTGAAAGTTGCTGGTTTCCTAGAATATTGGCTGTTTTCTCATGTGATCCATACACACACTTGCAGCACAGCTGAGGTGTCCTACCTAGAAAGACCTGCCCCGTGTCACTTGCTTTGCTGCCAGGGAGCAATTGCAGCATCTCATCTTTAGGACAAGCCCACAGATCTCCCTGAGATGGCAAAACCTGCAAAAACTCTGATTTTGGGTCAGCAGCTCTTCCCCAGCATTTCCTCTGGCCAAAAGCCCCGTGTCTAACAGAGTTTTTGCTGGACTCTTCATCACAACTGGCAAGAGAAAAGCAGAGGAGGGTGAACAGTTCTGTTCGTTTTCATTCCCTTTTCATAGACTTATTTGGGAGAAGCGGAGTGGGAGAGGACTGCGTGCTGGCAGGCCTTTTGTGTTTTATGTCACAGGCTGCTGAAAGAGTTCTCAGACTGCACTTCCTTTCCGTGGGCTTTAAGGTCATTTCCCAGTGCTTGCAGATGCATGGCGGGCTGGGAAACCCTTCTCTCATCACCAGGGAATGAAACGCTCTCCGTGGCTTTTTGGAGCCAACAAATATAGTTTTGTCTTCTCTTCCCTCCCACTGTTTCCCAAGCAGCAAGTTTGCCGACAGGCCTCGTCAGGAAGGAGGGAGTGCTCCTCCAGGATCCAGACTGTCTGGGAAAATGAACAGCTGCTGGCAAACTGTGTTTTGCTGGGGCAATCACAGCTGTACAAAACAGCCCAGGATTGTATGGTAAAGGAGGTTAAGGAAATGGATGAGACTGAGGGGCAAAGTTCAGAGACAAAAACATGCAATTCTCAGCCCAGAGATGATAACAAACCTGGGATTTATCCACCTGTGCAAAGGTGGTTCTGCAAAACCCTGTTGTCCAGGTGGTGTTGTCCATGTGCACTGACTTTGCTTGTGGTCATTTGTCTACCATAGAAACTGGATGGCTTCTACAGTGAGCCCTGTTGCATTCGACACGCAGCGCGGTGGCCTGAGTCAAGAACAGCACGGCAACCAGTCTCCCCTGGCCGCTCGGGCCATAGCTCACAGACACCAATGTGGTGGACGGCAAATGGCGTTTATTGGTGATTAGCACCGTGTAATATACCTTTGGTTTACAACGTCACGTCCGCCTGCTTACATCATAAAACTAATTGCTATTGGCTACCTGGGGAGGGGGTCTTATCTTTCCGTACAGCGCGGTTTCTTCCGATCGCCAGGCCCTACCTGCCCACATTTCCCCCCTCCCTATGCTAATCTAAGAGAGCTAACAAACGTATAAAAGGCATTAACAAGGTAAAGTGTAAGGCACCTTGAACTAATAAACGTATAAAAGGTATTGACGAGGTAAAGTATAAGGCACTTTAAACTAGTGGTGACTAGGGGGCGTAAGGGGACAGGATATAAATTGGGGTAACTAGGGAGAACTAGGGATAATACTGCATAAGGAATTAGGGATAACTGGGGATAACACTACAGAAGTACATTCTTAACACAGTTGTTTGTTTTCTACTAACAGAATGTTGACCTTGCTTAGTCGGTTCTGGACAAATGACACGAGCTTGCTCAGTATGCAGGGCCCGAAGGCCAATGCCAGTATGATCATTGCGATCAGACCCAGCAAAGTAGATATCAGGGTGGTTAGCCATGGCGAATGGTTGAACCAGGATTTGAACCAACTCTGCTGTGCTTCTCGCTCTCTTCTTCTCTTCTTTCTTTTTTCTTTTTCTTTTTCTGCTTTGCTCTTTTCAGCAGCAGCTTGCAGGGAAGGAGAAGATGCTAAAGGCTGAGCAGCATCAGATGATATCTGAGTAGGAGGTACTGTAGCTGCTGGTAAAGGATTAGAGATCATTGGGTTAAAGATATTTAGGTTATTATTCAGTGTTGTGACAGTAGCAGTGTTTTTAATCCGTGAGAGGGATTGGACTCTCTAACGGCCTCTCCTTATTCTGGGTTTTAATTCTGTTTGCTCTCATCTCTTTCCACTCTGAGTCTGAATCAGTGGAAAGCCACTCGCTCTAGCTTGTGTCTGACTCAGAGCTGGAAGTTGACTGACTGGCTATTTCCGGGTTTCAGAACTTTTTGGTCGGGCTCCGGCCTCGCCCACCTCCCTTGCGGGCGGGCCGTTCCCTCCCTCTTGCCTCGCCCCGCCTTCTGCTCGGCAGGGGGTTGAGCTTATAGGGGGAGTGTTTAAATTAGGCGCTCTGGCTACCTCTCTGCCCCTCGCTCGCGCTCCCCTCCCCCTTTTGGTTGCTCTCGCAGTTTCTCTCCTTATCACATTCCTTATCACTTTCCTCTCCCACTCGTTTACTTGCGCATGTTGGATTCGGCACTATCTCTCTGTTCCCGCCGGGCACATCTCCGTCCCGGTCCCGCCCACCTTCTTTGTTCCCGGCACCATGCTGGGGTGCATAGGGAGGTGGCCTGGGCCAGCTCTCTTCGGGCCCCCCTCCCTCCGCGGCGATCTTAGCTTCTCGGGCTAATTCGTTCGAAAAAGCCTCTGCCTGCCTTGGCTCCCCCGCAAAGGAGCCTGGATTCGGGGATTGCGGGGGTGCAGCACCCCCCCGCGAGTCCCCAGGCTTAGCCGAATCGCCATCGTCTGGGGGGTGCAGAGTCTGGGTAGCCGCCCCAACCCCCAGCTTTGGGACGGCCATCAAACAGTTTTTTGCTGCCTTCCAGGTCTCCTGCTCTTGGATAGCTTTTTGCAGGGCCTGCACAACTCTACCCCACGATTTAAGATGTTTTCCGCTACCTGAGGACATCGTCTCCTCAGCAAAAGCCTTAGTACATTATCCCACACCTCAGGGTGGAGTATATCTGCTGGTTGGTCTATGACCCCGATCTGCATAAGTCTCGCAACAGCGAGCGTAAAATCTTTGGGTTTGCAATCTACCCGCCACTGTCTCTGAATTTCATATACGACCTTCACAAGAGCCTCCATCCTCCTTGTGGGTCCCGGAGCGTCCTCCGTCACCAGAGACAGTCCAGCTGCTCTGGCCGCTGTTCACCTGGTCTCAGGCGATCTCCCGAGGTCCCCAGTTGTCCCGAGGTTTCGGCACCACTTTGTTGCAGTCGACACGCAGCGCGGTGGCCTGAGTCAAGAACAGCACGGCAACCACTCTCCCCTGGCCGCTCAGGCCATAGCTCACAGACACCAATGTGGTGGACGGCAAATGGCCATTTATTGGTGATTAGCACCGTGTAATATACCTTTGGTTTACAACGTCACGTCCGCCTGCTTACATCATAAAACTAATTGCTATTGGCTACCTGGGGAGGGGGTCTTATCTTTCCGTACAGCGCGGTTTCTTCCGATCGCCAGGCCCTACCTGCCCACAGTTTCCTCTCCCCTTCTCACTAAATATCACGTGTTTGCTGATAAAGCCATTCCTTCCAAACGAGCTGCTTCCCTGGGCTGCTGCTCCAATCTTCTGGGAAGCTGCAGCAGTCCCTGCTGCAGAAAGCAGCTGGAAACCAGGCAAGGCAAGGCGAGGAGCAGCACATCTGCTTAATAAATGATAAAGGTCACATTTAAAAGCACTGTGCAGGTGTAAAGCCAGGAAAATAGGGAAGAGGGGAGGAGGAGTAAGGAGAATACAGCCCTGCAGCCCTTTCATGTGACTCTGTATCATCTGGGATCTTCAAAAAGATTGGCCTAGAGCATCCTACTGACATTGCAGCCATCACAGGGAAGGGAGTGCTGGTACAGCTGAGGGGGCTCCTCAGCAAACTGGGGCTGGGCTCCCTGCAGGGCAAAGCTAGGAGGAAGTCTTCCCTTGTTTTTCTCTCTGCTGGGATAAATGGAGCTGTTGTCTCCAGGCCCCTGTTCTGCACATAGTTTAAAGTAGGTCGTATTTCCGACCTGCATGGGATGCAACCTGCATTTTGTCTGGGGACATAGAGCCTGTGTGTGTCTCATTCTCTTGTGCTCACCACACCTTTCCCATGCCCTCCAGCCTTCCCGGTAACTTTTATTAATAGACTTCCCTTATTCCAGATTTTCAATCGATTAGCTTTGCTTCAGAAACACCCCAGGGCATCATTGACTTCCTCAGTAACCATCCTGGTAACAGATTCAATTCCCAAAAATGTTGTAATTACATGCCTTGTATTGGGAGCTGTGCTGCTGATCTGTGCAGCTGCCTGCTGTCTTTTAGGGATACCAAGCTGCTCCGCTCATCCTCCGTTTATCAGAGAGCCCCAATGGATATGCTGATTCAAAATTTAGGCATGGGGTAGCTCCCTCTCCCTCAATCTGGGTGTCCCACTGCGGAGGGTGGATTTCCCCCCTCCGCAGCAAGAAGCGGTTCCGCCCCTATGTTGCTCCCGCCTCCCAGCCTGGCTCCACCTGCCGTGGGAGGACCTCGGGGGAGAAGTCTCTGGGCCCGCCCCTGAACTGAGGGACAAGGCGTGCCCAGGGCCCAGGAACCGCCCAGCTCTCCAGATTATTCCTGACAGTTATTTGTATTATTGGTTTATTTGAACTGTACCCCGCCTTCCTTTGTTACCATTGGTTCTTGTATGCTGTAACCGCCCTTCCCCTCGTCCCTTATTGGTTGTCCTGTCCTATACTTAACCGGGTGCCTCCAGGCACTCGGCGGCCACTAGCCATTAGCCATGCGGCCATACCATCGCCGAGGCAGTGGCCCCCCTTCCCCTGCTCTCCCTTCCCGACCACCCAAGCCCTGCTACCCTCAATAAAGGAGAGCTCGGGAAGGAGTCATCCTCCCACCAGCCTATCGCCGCACCGTCTCCTTCTTTTATTTCGTCTACGACTCCCAGCTTCCTTTACCGCGCCCGGCATAGGGATCGAGCAGCCAGCGCACGGCTCTCGACCCCGCCGACGACAGCGAGCGAGAGGCTCGACAACATCCCACCACCCCTGACACCCTTCCACTCATGGTGGTACCAGCTGTGCTCCTTTCTCCTCTTGCAGGAAGCTGTTGCCAAGCCTCAAAACCAAGAAGCCTCAGGAGCTTGTTTTGGTGATTGGGACAGGAATTAGTGCCGCAGTTGCTCCCCAGGTCCCAGTGCTGAAGTCTTGGAAGGGGCTGATTCAGGCCCTCCTGGATGCTGCTATTGACTTTGATCTCCTGGAAGATGAAGAGAGCAAACGGTTCCAGAAGTGTCTTCATGAAGACAAGAACTTGGTTCATGTTGCCCACGACCTTATCCAGAAGCTGTCTCTGGTCAGTGCGCTTGTACCTGCCCTGAGCGTAGGATTTGGCTTCTGGAAATAACCGGATTTGGTTTTCCAGCAATGGTGCCCCCATCCCAACAATTCTTCTATGTACAAGGAACCAAAAGTGCAGTTGCTGTGCCAGGTTTCTGCTGTGGACACAGGTTTTGGGTATTTTGCCTGGACCAAGATGATTAGAGGGATGGAGCACCTTCCTGTGAGGAAAGGCTGAGAGAATTGGGATTGTTCAGCCTGGAGAAGAAGGCTTCAGGGGTGACCTAATTGTGGCTTTCCAATACCTGAAGGGAGCTGACAAGAAAGCTGGAGAGAGACTGTAGACAAGGGCCGGGGGTGACAGAACAAGGGGAGAGAGCAGGGTTAGATGGGGTACTGGGGAGGAAATCTTCCCTGTGAGGGTACTGAGGCCCTGGCACAAGAGCAACTGTGGCTGCCCCTGGATCCCTGGAAGTGTTCAAGGCCAGGTTGGACAGGGCTTGGAACAGCCTGGGATAGTGGAAGGTGTCCCTGCCCATGGCAGGGGGTGGGATGGGATGGGCCCTTCCCAACCCAAACCATTCTACGATTCTGTGTTCCTATGACTATGCTGAGGGAGAGCACCCACCTTGGTGCAGCCAGAGCTCTTGTGTTTGCCGTGCAGGGACCCAGAGCTTTGCAGGGTCTTGGTGAAACGTGGGTAGTTTCTCATGGAGTCATTTGGCATGAGGTGTTAAGGGGCCGGGCTCTGACCTCAATCTGTCTCCCCTTCTCAGCGCACAAGCAACGTTCGCTCAACCTTTTTCAAGGACTGTTTATACAAGGTGTTTGATGACCTGGAATCCAAAATGGAAGATTCTGGGAAGCAGCTGCTTCAGTCTGTGCTTCACTTGATGGAAAATGGGGCCCTTGTTTTAACCACAAACTTCGGTAACCTGCTGGAGCTGTATGCAGCACACCAGGGGAAGCACCTCGAGTCTCTTGACCTGACTGATGAAAAGAAGGTAAAGGATGATTATTTCTTTTGTCAGGAACTGTGGTGCTGCAGGGTGTGCCCTCATGCTGCCTGAGGGCATTGTACTGATCGTAGTGGTTTAACTGGTGGCAGACAAGCTCCAGGCAGAGCCTCTGCCTGCTCAGGGCAGCAAGCAGAAGAATGAGGAGGAGAGCTCCTTTCTGGAACGCTGTGCTTGCTGGCTGCCATCCAGTGCTCAGGAGGAGGCCTTAAGCCTGGTATTCCTTTGATCTCTGTCCTTGAAACTTCTGGCTTGGCCTTGCTTCCACATAAGGCTCGGGTTGATGTTTCTAACCAATGTGGGAAACTCCATGTGAGATGCAAAGCTGAACTTTCTATTTTTATAACGTGCTGCAAAGTGCTTTCTGTGATGGGCATTTAGGGCTGCAGCCTTTGAGGCTCTCTTCTCGTGCCCCATGTCCTCTTCCTGCAGTGGCTGGAATGGCTCCTTCTGCTGCACTTCCAGAGCTGTAGCTATTCTCTTCATGCAAACATCTCTCCTCCTGCCCCAGTCAGGCTGTGAAACCCTGACCTCTTTGCACCTGCTGCACAAAGGGATCAAAGTGATTGCCTACGGAGACGAATACTCTGACTTGCCCGAGTACTTCGAGCGGCTGACCAGCGAGATTGTCATGCGAGGCCGCACAGGTATGGAGTCAGGGGCTGGGGGACACTTGGCTGTCACCATGGAGAGCAGGCAGGGTCAGTAGCCCCTGTTCTTCATGCTATACAGATTCCTTAAGAGTTTTTTTTTTTTAAAAGCAAACGTGTCTCAAAGTGTAGCTGGATTTGAGGGTTACTTTCAGAAATCACTGTATGCTCTAACAGTTTAAACAGCTGTGCTGCTTCCCACGCCTGCAAACCTTTTCATGTGCAGTTGCAGCTGTTTGTTCCCTTTCCAGCGAAGGGGCATTTTAGTCTCACTGACCTTCGTGCTGCTCAGACTGAGCCAATGCTTTTACACAAGAGGTATAACTCATAAATCATAAAAACAAGGGAAAGTGGGTTCACTGGCCGGAGCCTAGCTGGCCCCCATTCTGAGGGTTAGCCCGGCCAGGAAAGCCTGTGTGAAACCACCACGTGGGCAGCTGGCTCTCCACCTGACACTGGTCTCTGCTTTGCCCCAGGTATGCCCAACGAGGGGCAACAGCTGAATGCTCTGCCGCCGCCCACACCGAGGTAAAAGGTAAGGAGGCTCTCTAGAGCCGAGAGGCTTCACTCTGTGTAGTTCCCTGGAGTCCCAGGCAGGTTTTCAGCCTTTGCTTCCACACAGGATGCAGCCCGAGCCTCAGCCCTGCCCAGGCCCTGAGCCATGGCAGGGGCTTCTGGGACAGGCCCCAGCCAGGCCAGCAGCCCTCAGGAAGGCCAGAGCCCACCGCTGTCCAGCTGCTATCCAGCACCGAGCCAGGACCCTTCCAGCAGGGAGAAGGCTGGGACACAGCCTCCACAGATGAACACCTGGTCTAACATAGTAATTGTGGTTTTACTGGGGCTGCATGTGCCTGCGGAGTGCGGTGTCCCCAAGGGAGCTGCAGCCTCCTCTAACTTCATACCTAGTGCTTTTATACTCTGTATTTCAATTAAAAAATGAAACTTGAGCTTTTTTTTTTTTACTGGAAGCTCTAGTTTTCTAGTCCTGTCTTTTTACTGTACAGGATTTTGTATGTTGAAGTTGTATTAAAGGCCTGCTCACTGAACTTTTGGCTGCTCTATCATTTACAGGCCTCATCACACCTCACACTGGTGGGAGTTTATCTCCCCCAAACCCAGGAGGAAACAGGTCCTGGCTGGAGGCAAGTTATTTATACACAGAGAACAAATTAGGAAGTTTATTTTATATAAATTATGTCTCTTAGCAGACAGCATTCAATTTATTGCACTATAGCACATCTGCGATACAGAGCTACAAGACATCGTCAGAGAGGTTTGTATTATTCAGTGTAGCACTTCTGACCGGGATCAAGAGGCACTCTGAGGGGGAGAAAGGGTGCAGGAAAGCAGCAAGCAGCCACCATTCTCTTCCAGTATTAATGTGGTTTGGTTTTTTTTTCCTTTTTACTAGCAAATAATGCCAAGACCAGCAGGCAGGGGCCAGGCAGGGCACGCTGCCTTCCTCCTCCGGACCCAGCTGCCACAGCTCTCCAGCTCCTGCCCAAATACGTGGAGTCTGGGGACCCTGCTGCAGAGTCCGGGTGAGGAGAGAGATGGGGGACTTTAAGGCAATTTAGCATGTCCCCTCCAGCCCAGCATAGGCTGTCACCTTTTTTTGGTTTATCAGCTTCGGTGGAGCGGCGATGAGCGGCGACATTAACGGCCAGATCTAGCGCTGCCCCTAAGCCCAAGTGACTCCTGCCTCCTCCCTAAGCTGGTCTAAAAATCAAAAGCAGCTCAAAAAAAAGCCTTCAAACCCACCTGGCTCTGACAGCCAGGCTCTTGGCCGCCCTCAGCTCCCCCACCCCAAATACCAGACCCCGCCCGGGAGCGAAACCTGTTGAGCCCGAATATGCCCAAACAGACAGCTCTTTGTGATTCTTTTTTTTTCCCTCCTATTTTTTGGTTTGGAAGCAGCACTGGTGATCACACAGGGATGGGCCCAAGGACTTCCCAGCCCTTGGCACTGCTCCTGACACCTTGTTCGAAAGCAGCATCACATTTAACCCCTGAAGACCCTCACTGCCCTTCATTTCTGACACCATCCCACTTCCCACACCGTGGTCCTGTTCAGTCCTGCATCCCCACGCTCCACTTGCATCCCCCCTCTCTGCACTTTTCTCCGTCATTTCTCCCTTTCCACCTCATTTTTCCCCTCAGTGCTTCAGCGCTCTCCTCCATTCCCAACACAGACAGGTCTGATCCATCCTCACGCCATAAAATCACAGACCACATGCCAGGGGGGTCAGATGAGCCCAATAGCCACAGAGCTGCCAGGCTGGGGTTCAGTGCCCATCCAGGGGTGTTTTATGATCCGTGGTGGCAATGCTGGGCTGGCAGGGTGCACACAGCATCAGCAAAGCCCCCGAGCAGCACTTAGGACTCTTCAACTCTTGCTCAGCACTCTCCTGCCTCAGTTTCCTGCTGTTTCGGGGCTCAGGGAAGCTCTGCACCATTGGCAATGCGGGCAGGGGGTGCAGCAGGGACCCCAAACCCCAAACTGCATCCCAGCTCATTTATCTACATTTTAAAAGAAATTTAAAAGCCACCCGATGTTGCAAGCAGCTCAAACCCTGACGGAGGATCCACCCCGGGGCTCCGACTTGTGCAACACCGCGGGGTGAGTTCCAACCTCCCGCCACTGGCATCAGGCTCTGGTTAAAAAATTAAGGCTCAGCTTACTCAGCCTGGCCGGATATCGGGATGGCGAATCCGGCCGGGAAAACTTCGGCGGGCTGGGGGAGACATTTTGCAAGGGGAAGAGCCGGAGCAGGAATGGCATCTGGAAGCGATTGAAGGCAAGGAGCCTCTCCCTGGCGCAGCAGGGAATTCCAACGGCGTGAGCTCAGGTTAAAGCCTCCTTCACAAACCCGGGATTAAAGAGAAGAACCAAACTTCAGCACAGATATGTATTTTTAAACCTGCAAAAAACAAGGGAGACGGAGCCAGCTTCCTGCTTGGTCCTATCCGGACGTGGCTTTGTCATTTAGGATCGTTCTGACTTGCAATGAAAAGAAACCAAAACTCCAAAAAGGAGCAGAAATTTCTCCATGCGTTTGTGGTTCTAAATTCAGGTGTGGTGTCAGGAGTCCTCTTTCATCACTGTACCATCCATCCCTCGGGATTGCTGCATCCCAGCTCCGAGCATCCCTTGCCAGCACAGGCTGCATCCCACGGTGGTCCTTGAGTGGCAGCAAGCCCAGGAGCATCCCAGAATCCTGGGGATGGCATGGAAGAGCCAGTGGAGGATGCCAGCCTAGCTTAGACTGAGCCATCCTCTGCAAGGAGCTGACGCAGTGCAGAGTCCCCAGCCCCTTCCAGTCTTCCCTGAGTCGAGATGAAATATTGAAGCTAAAATCCTAATGCATCAGAGGCACAGGGAGCAGCAGCTGGTCAAACCCACCTTCACTGGACATCCCAGCGGAGCAGTTTACGGCAGGGCAGGATCCCCATGGGCTGGGCAGGATCCCCATGGGCTGGGCAGGATCCCCACGGGATGGGCAGGATCCCCATGGGCTGGGCAGACTCAGCCGCGCCCCATGTCCTCTTCCTGCAGTGGCTGGAATGGCTCCTTCTGCTACACTTCCAGAGCTGTAGCTATTCCCTTCATGCAAACATCTCTCCTCCTGCCCCAGTCAGGCTGTGAAACCCTGACCTCTTTGCACCTGCTGCACAAAGGGATCAAAGTGATTGCCTACGGAGACGAATACTCCGACTTGCCCGAGTACTTTGAGCGGCCGACCAGCTAGATTGTCATGCGAGGCCGCACAGGTATGGAGTCAGGGGCTGGGGGACACTTGGCTGTCACCATGGAGAGCAGGCAGGGTCAGTAGCCCCTGTTCTTCATGCTATACAGATTCCTTAAGAGTTTTTTTTTTTTAAAAGCAAACGTGTCTCAAAGCGTAGCTGGATTTGAGGGTTACTTTCAGAAATCACTGTATGCTCTAACAGTTTAAACAGCTGTGCTGCTTCCCACGCCTGCAAACCTTTTCATGTGCAGTTGCAGCTGTTTGTTCCCTTTCCAGCGAAGGGGCATTTTAGTCTCACTGACCTTCGTGCTGCTCAGACTGAGCCAATGCTTTTACACAAGAGGTATAACTCATAAATCATAAAAACAAGGGAAAGTGGGTTCACTGGCCGGAGCCTAGCTGGCCCCCATTCTGAGGGTTAGCCCGGCCAGGAAAGCCTGTGTGAAACCACCACGTGGGCAGCTGGCTCTCCACCTGACACTGGTCTCTGCTTTGCCCCAGGTATGCCCAACGAGGGGCAACAGCTGAATGCTCTGCCGCCGCCCACACCGAGGTAAAAGGCAAGGAGGCTCTCTAGAGCCGAGAGGCTTCACTCTGTGTAGTTCCCTGGAGTCCCAGGCAGGTTTTCAGCCTTTGCTTCCACACAGGATGCAGCCCGAGCCTCAGCCCTGCCCAGGCCCTGAGCCATGGCAGGGGCTTCTGGGACAGGCCCCAGCCAGGCCAGCAGCCCTCAGGAAGGCCAGAGCCCACCGCTGTCCAGCTGCTATCCAGCACCGAGCCAGGACCCTTCCAGCAGGGAGAAGGCTGGGACACAGCCTCCACAGATGAACACCTGGTCTAACATAGTAATTGTGCTTTTACTGGGGCTGCATGTGCCTGCGGAGTGCGGTGTCCCCAAGGGAGCTGCAGCCTCCTCTAACTTCATACCTAGTGCTTTTATACTCTGTATTTAAATTAAAAAATGAAACTTGAGCTTTTTTTTTTTTACTGGAAGCTCTAGTTTTCTAGTCCTGTCTTTTTACTGTACAGGATTTTGTATGTTGAAGTTGTATTAAAGGCCTGCTCACTGAACTTTTGGCTGCTCTATCATTTACAGGCCTCATCACACCTCACACTGGTGGGAGTTCATTTCCCCCAAACCCAGGAGGAAACAGGTCCTGGCTGGAGGCAAGTTATTTATACACAGAGAACAAATTAGGAAGTTTATTTTATATAAATTATGTCTCTTAGCAGACAGCATTCAATTTATTGCACTATAGCACATCTGCGATACAGAGCTACAAGACATCGTCAGAGAGGTTTGTATTATTCAGTGTAGCACTTCTGACCGGGATCAAGAGGCACTCTGAGGGGGAGAAAGGGTGCAGGAAAGCAGCAAGCAGCCACCATTCTCTTCCAGTATTAATGTGGTTTGGTTTTTTTTTCCTTTTTACTAGCAAATAATGCCAAGACCAGCAGGCAGGAGCCAGGCAGGGCATGCTGCCTTCCTCCTCCGGACCCAGCTGCCACAGCTCTCCAGCTCCTGCCCAAATACGTGGAGTCTGGGGACCCTGCTGCAGAGTCCGGGTGAGGAGAGAGATGGGGGACTTTAAGGCAATTTAGCATGTCCCCTCCAGCCCAGCATAGGCTGTCACCTTTTTTTGGTTTATCAGCTTCGGTGGAGCGGCGATGAGCGGCGACATTAACGGCCAGATCTAGCGCTGCCCCTAAGCCCAAGTGACTCCTGCCTCCTCCCTAAGCTGGTCTAAAAATCAAAAGCAGCTCAAAAAAAAGTCTTCAAACCCACCTGGCTCTGACAGCCAGGCTCTTGGCCGCCCTCAGCTCCCCCACCCCAAATACCAGACCCCGCCCGGGAGCGAAACCTGTTGAGCCCGAATATGCCCAAACAGACAGCTCTTTGTGATTCTTTTTTTTTCCCTCCTATTTTTTGGTTTGGAAGCAGCACTGGTGATCACACAGGGATGGGCCCAAGGACTTCCCAGCCCTTGGCACTGCTCCTGACACCTTGTTCGAAGGCAGCATCACATTTAACCCCTGAAGACCCTCACTGCCCTTCATTTCTGACACCATCCCACTTCCCACACCGTGGTCCTGTTCAGTCCTGCATCCCCACGCTCCACTTGCATCCCCCCTCTCTGCACTTTTCTCCGTCATTTCTCCCTTTCCACCTCATTTTTCCCCTCAGTGCTTCAGCGCTCTCCTCCATTCCCAACACAGACAGGTCTGATCCATCCTCACGCCATAAAATCACAGACCACATGCCAGGGGGGTCAGATGAGCCCAATAGCCACAGAGCTGCCAGGCTGGGGTTCAGTGCCCATCCAGGGGTGTTTTATGATCCGTGGTGGCAATGCTGGGCTGGCAGGGTGCACACAGCATCAGCAAAGCCCCCGAGCAGCACTTAGGACTCTTCAACTCTTGCTCAGCACTCTCCTGCCTCAGTTTCCTGCTGTTTCGGGGCTCAGGGAAGCTCTGCACCATTGGCAATGCGGGCAGGGGGTGCAGCAGGGACCCCAAACCCCAAACTGCATCCCAGCTCATTTATCTACATTTTAAAAGAAATTTAAAAGCCACCCGATGTTGCAAGCAGCTCAAACCCTGACGGAGGATCCACCCCGGGGCTCCGACTTGTGCAACACCGCGGGGTGAGTTCCAACCTCCCGCCACTGGCATCAGGCTCTGGTTAAAAAATTAAGGCTCAGCTTACTCAGCCTGGCCGGATATCGGGATGGCGAATCCGGCCGGGAAAACTTCGGCGGGCTGGGGGAGACATTTTGCAAGGGGAAGAGCCGGAGCAGGAATGGCATCTGGAAGCGATTGAAGGCAAGGAGCCTCTCCCTGGCGCAGCAGGGAATTCCAACGGCGTGAGCTCAGGTTAAAGCCTCCTTCACAAACCCGGGATTAAAGAGAAGAACCAAACTTCAGCACAGATATGTATTTTTAAACCTGCAAAAAACAAGGGAGACGGAGCCAGCTTCCTGCTTGGTCCTATCCGGACGTGGCTTTGTCATTTAGGATCGTTCTGACTTGCAATGAAAAGAAACCAAAACTCCAAAAAGGAGCAGAAATTTCTCCATGCGTTTGTGGTTCTAAATTCAGGTGTGGTGTCAGGAGTCCTCTTTCATCACTGTACCATCCATCCCTCGGGATTGCTGCATCCCAGCTCCGAGCATCCCTTGCCAGCACAGGCTGCATCCCACGGTGGTCCTTGAGTGGCAGCAAGCCCAGGAGCATCCCAGAATCCTGGGGATGGCATGGAAGAGCCAGTGGAGGATGCCAGCCTAGCTTAGACCGAGCCATCCTCTGCAAGGAGCTGACGCAGTGCAGAGTCCCCAGCCCCTTCCAGTCTTCCCTGAGTCGAGATGAAATATTGAAGCTAAAATCCTAATGCATCAGAGGCACAGGGAGCAGCAGCTGGTCAAACCCACCTTCACTGGACATCCCAGCGGAGCAGTTTACGGCAGGGCAGGATCCCCATGGGCTGGGCAGGATCCCCATGGGCTGGGCAGGATCCCCACGGGATGGGCAGGATCCCCATGGGCTGGGCAGACTCAGCCGCGCCCCATGTCCTCTTCCTGCAGTGGCTGGAATGGCTCCTTCTGCTACACTTCCAGAGCTGTAGCTATTCCCTTCATGCAAACATCTCTCCTCCTGCCCCAGTCAGGCTGTGAAACCCTGACCTCTTTGCACCTGCTGCACAAAGGGATCAAAGTGATTGCCTACGGAGACGAATACTCCGACTTGCCCGAGTACTTTGAGCGGCTGACCAGCGAGATTGTCATGCGAGGCCGCACAGGTATGGAGTCAGGGGCTGGGGGACACTTGGCTGTCACCATGGAGAGCAGGCAGGGTCAGTAGCCCCTGTTCTTCATGCTATACAGATTCCTTAAGAGTTTTTTTTTTTTAAAAGCAAACGTGTCTCAAAGCGTAGCTGGATTTGAGGGTTACTTTCAGAAATCACTGTATGCTCTAACAGTTTAAACAGCTGTGCTGCTTCCCACGCCTGCAAACCTTTTCATGTGCAGTTGCAGCTGTTTGTTCCCTTTCCAGCGAAGGGGCATTTTAGTCTCACTGACCTTCGTGCTGCTCAGACTGAGCCAATGCTTTTACACAAGAGGTATAACTCATAAATCATAAAAACAAGGGAAAGTGGGTTCACTGGCCGGAGCCTAGCTGGCCCCCATTCTGAGGGTTAGCCCGGCCAGGAAAGCCTGTGTGAAACCACCACGTGGGCAGCTGGCTCTCCACCTGACACTGGTCTCTGCTTTGCCCCAGGTATGCCCAACGAGGGGCAACAGCTGAATGCTCTGCCGCCGCCCACACCGAGGTAAAAGGTAAGGAGGCTCTCTAGAGCCGAGAGGCTTCACTCTGTGTAGTTCCCTGGAGTCCCAGGCAGGTTTTCAGCCTTTGCTTCCACACAGGATGCAGCCCGAGCCTCAGCCCTGCCCAGGCCCTGAGCCATGGCAGGGGCTTCTGGGACAGGCCCCAGCCAGGCCAGCAGCCCTCAGGAAGGCCAGAGCCCACCGCTGTCCAGCTGCTATCCAGCACCGAGCCAGGACCCTTCCAGCAGGGAGAAGGCTGGGACACAGCCTCCACAGATGAACACCTGGTCTAACATAGTAATTGTGCTTTTACTGGGGCTGCATGTGCCTGCGGAGTGCGGTGTCCCCAAGGGAGCTGCAGCCTCCTCTAACTTCATACCTAGTGCTTTTATATTCTGTATTTCAATTAAAAAATGAAACTTGAGCTTTTTTTTTTTTACTGGAAGCTCTAGTTTTCTAGTCCTGTCTTTTTACTGTACAGGATTTTGTATGTTGAAGTTGTATTAAAGGCCTGCTCACTGAACTTTTGGCTGCTCTATCATTTACAGGCCTCATCACACCTCACACTGGTGGGAGTTCATCTCCCCCAAACCCAGGAGGAAACAGGTCCTGGCTGGAGGCAAGTTATTTATACACAGAGAACAAATTAGGAAGTTTATTTTATATAAATTATGTCTCTTAGCAGACAGCATTCAATTTATTGCACTATAGCACATCTGCGATACAGAGCTACAAGACATCGTCAGAGAGGTTTGTATTATTCAGTGTAGCACTTCTGACCGGGATCAAGAGGCACTCTGAGGGGGAGAAAGGGTGCAGGAAAGCAGCAAGCAGCCACCATTCTCTTCCAGTATTAATGTGGTTTGGTTTTTTTTTCCTTTTTACTAGCAAATAATGCCAAGACCAGCAGGCAGGAGCCAGGCAGGGCACGCTGCCTTCCTCCTCCGGACCCAGCTGCCACAGCTCTCCAGCTCCTGCCCAAATACGTGGAGTCTGGGGACCCTGCTGCAGAGTCCGGGTGAGGAGAGAGATGGGGGACTTTAAGGCAATTTAGCATGTCCCCTCCAGCCCAGCATAGGCTGTCACCTTTTTTTGGTTTATCAGCTTCGGTGGAGCGGCGATGAGCGGCGACATTAACGGCCAGATCTAGCGCTGCCCCTAAGCCCAAGTGACTCCTGCCTCCTCCCTAAGCTGGTCTAAAAATCAAAAGCAGCTCAAAAAAAAGCCTTCAAACCCACCTGGCTCTGACAGCCAGGCTCTTGGCCGCCCTCAGCTCCCCCACCCCAAATACCAGACCCCGCCCGGGAGCGAAACCTGTTGAGCCCGAATATGCCCAAACAGACAGCTCTTTGTGATTCTTTTTTTTTCCCTCCTATTTTTTGGTTTGGAAGCAGCACTGGTGATCACACAGGGATGGGCCCAAGGACTTCCCAGCCCTTGGCACTGCTCCTGACACCTTGTTCGAAGGCAGCATCACATTTAACCCCTGAAGACCCTCACTGCCCTTCATTTCTGACACCATCCCACTTCCCACACCGTGGTCCTGTTCAGTCCTGCATCCCCACGCTCCACTTGCATCCCCCCTCTCTGCACTTTTCTCCGTCATTTCTCCCTTTCCACCTCATTTTTCCCCTCAGTGCTTCAGCGCTCTCCTCCATTCCCAACACAGACAGGTCTGATCCATCCTCACGCCATAAAATCACAGACCACATGCCAGGGGGGTCAGATGAGCCCAATAGCCACAGAGCTGCCAGGCTGGGGTTCAGTGCCCATCCAGGGGTGTTTTATGATCCGTGGTGGCAATGCTGGGCTGGCAGGGTGCACACAGCATCAGCAAAGCCCCCGAGCAGCACTTAGGACTCTTCAACTCTTGCTCAGCACTCTCCTGCCTCAGTTTCCTGCTGTTTCGGGGCTCAGGGAAGCTCTGCACCATTGGCAATGCGGGCAGGGGGTGCAGCAGGGACCCCAAACCCCAAACTGCATCCCAGCTCATTTATCTACATTTTAAAAGAAATTTAAAAGCCACCCGATGTTGCAAGCAGCTCAAACCCTGACGGAGGATCCACCCCGGGGCTCCGACTTGTGCAACACCGCGGGGTGAGTTCCAACCTCCCGCCACTGGCATCAGGCTCTGGTTCAAAAATTAAGGCTCAGCTTACTCAGCCTGGCCGGATATCGGGATGGCGAATCCGGCCGGGAAAACTTCGGCGGGCTGGGGGAGACATTTTGCAAGGGGAAGAGCCGGAGCAGGAATGGCATCTGGAAGCGATTGAAGGCAAGGAGCCTCTCCCTGGCGCAGCAGGGAATTCCAACGGCGTGAGCTCAGGTTAAAGCCTCCTTCACAAACCCGGGATTAAAGAGAAGAACCAAACTTCAGCACAGATATGTATTTTTAAACCTGCAAAAAACAAGGGAGACGGAGCCAGCTTCCTGCTTGGTCCTATCCGGACGTGGCTTTGTCATTTAGGGTCGTTCTGACTTGCAATGAAAAGAAACCAAAACTCCAAAAAGGAGCAGAAATTTCTCCATGCGTTTGTGGTTCTAAATTCAGGTGTGGTGTCAGGAGTCCTCTTTCATCACTGTACCATCCATCCCTCGGGATTGCTGCATCCCAGCTCCGAGCATCCCTTGCCAGCACAGGCTGCATCCCACGGTGGTCCTTGAGTGGCAGCAAGCCCAGGAGCATCCCAGAATCCTGGGGATGGCATGGAAGAGCCAGTGGAGGATGCCAGCCTAGCTTAGACCGAGCCATCCTCTGCAAGGAGCTGACGCAGTGCAGAGTCCCCAGCCCCTTCCAGTCTTCCCTGAGTCGAGATGAAATATTGAAGCTAAAATCCTAATGCATCAGAGGCACAGGGAGCAGCAGCTGGTCAAACCCACCTTCACTGGACATCCCAGCGGAGCAGTTTACGGCAGGGCAGGATCCCCATGGGCTGGGCAGGATCCCCATGGGCTGGGCAGGATCCCCACGGGATGGGCAGGATCCCCATGGGCTGGGCAGACTCAGCCGCGCCCCATGTCCTCTTCCTGCAGTGGCTGGAATGGCTCCTTCTGCTACACTTCCAGAGCTGTAGCTATTCCCTTCATGCAAACATCTCTCCTCCTGCCCCAGTCAGGCTGTGAAACCCTGACCTCTTTGCACCTGCTGCACAAAGGGATCAAAGTGATTGCCTACGGAGACGAATACTCCGACTTGCCCGAGTACTTTGAGCGGCTGACCAGCGAGATTGTCATGCGAGGCCGCACAGGTATGGAGTCAGGGGCTGGGGGACACTTGGCTGTCACCATGGAGAGCAGGCAGGGTCAGTAGCCCCTGTTCTTCATGCTATACAGATTCCTTAAGAGTTTTTTTTTTTTAAAAGCAAACGTGTCTCAAAGCGTAGCTGGATTTGAGGGTTACTTTCAGAAATCACTGTATGCTCTAACAGTTTAAACAGCTGTGCTGCTTCCCACGCCTGCAAACCTTTTCATGTGCAGTTGCAGCTGTTTGTTCCCTTTCCAGCGAAGGGGCATTTTAGTCTCACTGACCTTCGTGCTGCTCAGACTGAGCCAATGCTTTTACACAAGAGGTATAACTCATAAATCATAAAAACAAGGGAAAGTGGGTTCACTGGCCGGAGCCTAGCTGGCCCCCATTCTGAGGGTTAGCCCGGCCAGGAAAGCCTGTGTGAAACCACCACGTGGGCAGCTGGCTCTCCACCTGACACTGGTCTCTGCTTTGCCCCAGGTATGCCCAACGAGGGGCAACAGCTGAATGCTCTGCCGCCGCCCACACCGAGGTAAAAGGTAAGGAGGCTCTCTAGAGCCGAGAGGCTTCACTCTGTGTAGTTCCCTGGAGTCCCAGGCAGGTTTTCAGCCTTTGCTTCCACACAGGATGCAGCCCGAGCCTCAGCCCTGCCCAGGCCCTGAGCCATGGCAGGGGCTTCTGGGACAGGCCCCAGCCAGGCCAGCAGCCCTCAGGAAGGCCAGAGCCCACCGCTGTCCAGCTGCTATCCAGCACCGAGCCAGGACCCTTCCAGCAGGGAGAAGGCTGGGACACAGCCTCCACAGATGAACACCTGGTCTAACATAGTAATTGTGCTTTTACTGGGGCTGCATGTGCCTGCGGAGTGCGGTGTCCCCAAGGGAGCTGCAGCCTCCTCTAACTTCATACCTAGTGCTTTTATACTCTGTATTTAAATTAAAAAATGAAACTTGAGCTTTTTTTTTTTTACTGGAAGCTCTAGTTTTCTAGTCCTGTCTTTTTACTGTACAGGATTTTGTATGTTGAAGTTGTATTAAAGGCCTGCTCACTGAACTTTTGGCTGCTCTATCATTTACAGGCCTCATCACACCTCACACTGGTGGGAGTTCATCTCCCCCAAACCCAGGAGGAAACAGGTCCTGGCTGGAGGCAAGTTATTTATACACAGAGAACAAATTAGGAAGTTTATTTTATATAAATTATGTCTCTTAGCAGACAGCATTCAATTTATTGCACTATAGCACATCTGCGATACAGAGCTACAAGACATCGTCAGAGAGGTTTGTATTATTCAGTGTAGCACTTCTGACCGGGATCAAGAGGCACTCTGAGGGGGAGAAAGGGTGCAGGAAAGCAGCAAGCAGCCACCATTCTCTTCCAGTATTAATGTGGTTTGGTTTTTTTTTCCTTTTTACTAGCAAATAATGCCAAGACCAGCAGGCAGGAGCCAGGCAGGGCACGCTGCCTTCCTCCTCCGGACCCAGCTGCCACAGCTCTCCAGCTCCTGCCCAAATACGTGGAGTCTGGGGACCCTGCTGCAGAGTCCGGGTGAGGAGAGAGATGGGGGACTTTAAGGCAATTTAGCATGTCCCCTCCAGCCCAGCATAGGCTGTCACCTTTTTTTGGTTTATCAGCTTCGGTGGAGCGGCAATGAGCGGCGACATTAACGGCCAGATCTAGCGCTGCCCCTAAGCCCAAGTGACTCCTGCCTCCTCCCTAAGCTGGTCTAAAAATCAAAAGCAGCTCAAAAAAAAGTCTTCAAACCCACCTGGCTCTGACAGCCAGGCTCTTGGCCGCCCTCAGCTCCCCCACCCCAAATACCAGACCCCGCCCGGGAGCGAAACCTGTTGAGCCCGAATATGCCCAAACAGACAGCTCTTTGTGATTCTTTTTTTTTCCCTCCTATTTTTTGGTTTGGAAGCAGCACTGGTGATCACACAGGGATGGGCCCAAGGACTTCCCAGCCCTTGGCACTGCTCCTGACACCTTGTTCGAAGGCAGCATCACATTTAACCCCTGAAGACCCTCACTGCCCTTCATTTCTGACACCATCCCACTTCCCACACCGTGGTCCTGTTCAGTCCTGCATCCCCACGCTCCACTTGCATCCCCCCTCTCTGCACTTTTCTCCGTCATTTCTCCCTTTCCACCTCATTTTTCCCCTCAGTGCTTCAGCGCTCTCCTCCATTCCCAACACAGACAGGTCTGATCCATCCTCACGCCATAAAATCACAGACCACATGCCAGGGGGGTCAGATGAGCCCAATAGCCACAGAGCTGCCAGGCTGGGGTTCAGTGCCCATCCAGGGGTGTTTTATGATCCGTGGTGGCAATGCTGGGCTGGCAGGGTGCACACAGCATCAGCAAAGCCCCCGAGCAGCACTTAGGACTCTTCAACTCTTGCTCAGCACTCTCCTGCCTCAGTTTCCTGCTGTTTCGGGGCTCAGGGAAGCTCTGCACCATTGGCAATGCGGGCAGGGGGTGCAGCAGGGACCCCAAACCCCAAACTGCATCCCAGCTCATTTATCTACATTTTAAAAGAAATTTAAAAGCCACCCGATGTTGCAAGCAGCTCAAACCCTGACGGAGGATCCACCCCGGGGCTCCGACTTGTGCAACACCGCGGGGTGAGTTCCAACCTCCCGCCACTGGCATCAGGCTCTGGTTAAAAAATTAAGGCTCAGCTTACTCAGCCTTAAAAAACACCCAGGGGAAGAATTTTCCTTTGTTCTCCACTCTCCAGAACAACAAAACACCATTGGTTCACCCTGCAAAGACCTGCCATGAAAAGATCAATGGGGAAAGGTCTGGCTGGTCCTCTTCCTGCAGTCTCAGGGCAGGAATCCTCATCTCTCCCTGGAACAAGCCTGTCCCGTGGGACGAGAGGGCTCCAGGCGCACACAGTGGGTCGGGATGGGGCTTGTCCTGCACGAACATGCCCAGATCCTGCTCCCAGCAGCTCTGTCCGCACCAGCATTGGGTGGGGGATCGGCAGGGACCCCTCCTACCCCTCTGGGATCACTAGGATACCGGAGCACATCCATCAACCAGCCAGAGGATGCTCAGGGATGGGGACAAAAAGGCTCAGACCACTTAATAAACCCTCCTGAGCCCGTGGTTCCGCACGAGAGCCGTCCTGAGCTGCACACGGGGCACATCCTCCCCTCCCAGAGCCTCCGGGAGGATTTTCCCTTCCTTATCCCGGCTCCCGGGCATTCCTATGGCCCAGACCCATCGCAGCGAGCCCACCCTGTGCCATGGGGAGATGCCAGAGCCTCTCTTCCCCGGGCTCTCGGGGTGGGATCTCCCTCCACGGGAGTGGCCTCGGGCAGGAGCGATGCCAAAGGCCGTTTTTCCCGGCAAGACGAGGGGGTTTGTTTTGCCGGGAATGGGGAGACGGCAGATGGAAGGGCTCGGGGGGAGCGGGGGCTTTCCTCTCGCCGCTGCCCACACTCACACTCCAGGCACTGATTAATTGCGTTAAATAGAAAAAGAATCATAACAATTATTTTTAAAAGCCACAAAACGTAGAAATAAAACCACTTTCTGCCTCTCCGATGTGCCGCGCTCGCCGGGGCAGCGATGCCAAAGGCGGGGGATGCAGGGGCGGGGGTCCGAGCTGGGGTTAACAGGGTGTGTACCCCCACATCCCCTCTTTGCCCCCCATGCCAGCCCTGCCCGGGAGCTGCCAGGCGAGCAATGCTCCTGCCCTGCCCCGCGCCCTCCCAGCGCGGGGACCCCCTCCAGCCCCCCAAAAACACTGGGGCTTCGCTTCCCACCCCTCTTTTTCCGCTCAGCACCTCCCGAGTCGCAAACCCGCTCTGGACACGCGGACCCGGGGGGACATAAGGGGACACGGAGGGACACAAGGGGACACGGGAGGATGCGGGGGGGCACAAGGGGACGCGGGGGGACCCCCGTGTGCAGACTCACCATGGGGCGGCGGGGGGGGTCGTGCGGCGGAGGCTGGGGGTGGTGCGGGATGCGGGGCCGGCCCGGGGGGCGGGCGGGGGGCGGACACGCTTGCGCACAGCGCGGATGGGCGGCGGAGGGAGCGACGAGGAGGAGGAAGGAGGGAGGGGAAGAGCATCCCGGGAGGAGAAGGCACTCGGTCCCTCATCCGCGGCACGGGAGAGGTGGGGGAGGACGAGGACCCTCGCCCCGCGCCCTGCGGACCCCCAAAAGTCGTGGCGCTGGGGGCAGACCTTCCCAAGGCAACCCCGCACCGCATAAATCTCCCCAAAACCCGCCAAAATCCGCTCATAGCAAATTTTGGGGGTGGGCAAAGCTCATCCCACTTGAGATTTACACTGAGCCCAGGAGTTCGCTCCGCTCCCCCACTGAACCCCCATGAGATGATCTGGAAGCCCCATGAGATTCTGCTCAAACCGTCATGAGATGGCACACCAAGGCTCTGGGGATGGCTTTGCTTCAAATCATCAACTAATATTTTTTTTTTCCTGAAAATAAATTAATCCTCACCACAGCAATGCCCCATGTCAGGCCACCTTGCTCTCCCACAGGATTCCATTTCCATCCCACCCCACAATCCACAAAATTAGCAGTCAACCTTTTGAATCTTTTTTTATTCCCCTCAAAACTTTTTTTATTTCTACAGTCTCAAACTCAATCCCTCCTGCCCAGGGTGAGTTTTGCCAATCCCTGAGATAAAATGTCCAACGCCAATATTAATCAACAAAATACCTGTGGAGCTGACACATCTGATTTTGCCAAGGGAACTACATCAATATTTGAAGAGAATCAACCCACCTGCACCTCCCCAGATGCTCCCAGGTTTCCTGCTGACCCATAGCACCAATTTCATCACTGACGCTTCACAGGAAGAGGGAAGTGGCAGGCGTAGGGATTTGCATCATGGTCAGGGAGCAAGTTCTGGGGCAGGGGGCACTTACTGCTGCCCTGCTCCAAGGAACCACAGCCCTGATCCCGTGGCCCCAGCGTGCTGATTTTTGGAGGTGCTGAGCGTGGAACATTCCCCAAAATCACTCCTGTCTGTACAGGAGTCAGGTGAGGCTTCACCACACCACCTGGGGAGAGTAACGGGGCTCACTTGGGGCTCCCAACCCCATCACGCTCACAGGGCAGAGCAGGCCTGTGCCCAGTTCAGTTACCCCAGCACCACACTGCCCCAAGACCAAAGCAACAGCCTGGAACGTCCCTATCCTCATCTCCTGCTCGGATGCACGTCTTCAGGAAACGGGAGCCGAGACAGCTGCATAGTTCCCACGCCATGGCCAGACCCTCTGGCCATAAAACCTTAGGAGTTATTACAAATTTTCCTATAATGGGTGTACTGTTTACAGTCCCAGGGTCGGCATACTGCATGCAATCCAGTGCCACTTGACCTACCAAGCACGAACAACCTATTGTTGCTGTTTTTGTAACCTATTGTTGCTTTTAACTTCAACCCAAAAGTACGAAATTACGCGAACAAGAAAGAGGGCTGCAGTAAGGTCCCCAGCCGCCCCCTTGCCCCCAGGTTAGCCTGATTTGAGCAGCGCCAGGCTGGAAAAAGCGAGTCAGAGCTAGGCTACGACGCTGTGACCGGAGGGGCGATCAGAGGGCTCACGGCACGCGGTGCCGGGAGGCGTGGCCTGCCCGGAGCGCGCCGCGGGGGCGGGGCCGAGCCCTCAGCGGGGAAAATGGCGGCGGGCGGGCCCCCCCACTCCCTCGTACCTCCGCGTGCAGGAACACGATTTTGTCCCGCGCCGACTCCCGCAGGACGCGCCGCACCCGCAGGTCCGACAGCGGGAAGGCGGCAGCGACCCCGCCCTCAGCGGCGGGCCCGCCATTTTTCTCCTCCTCCTCCCGCTTCCTCTTCGGCTGCGGGCCCTCCGCCATGGCTCGCGCGCGCGCGCCCCTGCACTGCGCGTGCGCGGCGCCTCGCGGACCGTCTTAGAGCCACGCCCCCCGGCGGCTCGGAGGTCGCGTGTCCCCGCGGCTCCTTCTCCCACACACCCCCGGAATAGTGACTGAGACAAAAATAAGGAAAACCACCACCATTTAAAACTTCTGCATTCTCTTTTCATAGTCGCAACGATCCCGTTTAAAGTCGCTGCCTGCCTCATCTTGTCCTGCCCACAGCCCAGCAGGCACCTTGTCAGCTTAGTGGGGGTCCCAGAGCCCACCAGGACCAGGAACTCCAGCACGGGAAGGAGTTCTGGTGACCCTGAGAGCCACTCGATGTCAGAGCTTAGTGTTTGTGTGATGGATGTCCCTGTCCCTGCCGAGGAGGTTTTGGCCACCGGGATGGAGGTCACACCACTGGGATGTGGTGCGTTCCGGTCCGCTGTCCCTCCATGTCCATGGAAGTGGGGAACTCGCCATCCTTGGCTCCCACATCTGGCCAGAGCAGCTCAGGTTGGACCCCAAGGTTCACTGGGACATGGCTACACCCAGATCCAAAGATGACAGCTCCATGATGCCCATGGGGATGCATCCGCCTGCTCGCAGCACTACTCCATCCTCTTTGTGGAGCTCCGGCACAGTTCCTGGAGGTCTGCAGAGACAGCAGATGAGCTCCATTAGCAACCAATTAATCTAAAAATCAACGGTTTAAATAAATTTATGGAATCTGGTCTCTTCCCATGGTCCTTATCCCAATAGAGAGACATTTCATCAGCATCCCACAGGATACTCACAGCGCATGACAGTGTCCCTGATCTGCCTGAAGCTTTTCTCCTTCAGCGCCATGTAGATGTAGTAGATGTTTCGCAGCTCCCTGGGATAATCCTTGCGATCCACGTCCTTCAGCACTGGGATAGTGCGTCCGTTAGCCATCGGAGCCTCAGCCAGGGCCTGGTGCATCTGGTATTTGCACCAGGGGTCCTGCAGGAAGCTGGAGGTGATGAGCATGACCCAGCAGTGGCTGTTCTGCACAGCGTCGCACAGCTCTGTCACCACTGCACCTCCCGCCACCGCATCCCGCAGCTGGAGGAAGCATCGGAAGCTCTCAGGTTGGCCCTCCAGGTAGGACACCAGCTCCTCCACCAGCTCCATGTCCCCCTCACTGTGGCAGATGCAGACGTCGTAGCTCTTGTCCCACCGGGGGCTGTCCACGGCACTGATGTCTGGTGCTGACACAGGTGACAGGGAGATGGAGCTGGTGGCCAAGCTCGTGCCAGGAGAAGAGCTGGAGCTCTTCGCAGAGGATGAGGAGGAAGGTGAGGATGAAGCAGAGTGGCTGGACTTGATGCTGCTTTCCACTGAGCTAGGCTTGGGCTTGTGCAGGAGCCGCCTAAACCAACCTGCAGAGTGAGGTCACAGTGAGGTTCCGGGGGCGCAGCGTCCCCTGGGCTTCCCAAGCACAGCTTCATTTGATCAGCAGGATGCCTGCAGATGGAAAGGGGTGGGTGCGATCTCACCTTGACCCCCCAAACCATCCTGGTCCCTAAAATCTGAGCTGCCGCAAACACCTGAATGCTGTGGCACCACGAGGAGCAGCTGATGGGCACCCTTGTGTTCCGTCAGGGAGGGGATGCTGTGAGGGAGGGGATAGGGCCAGAGGGTTTATTCCCAGACTCACCAGCCATAGCGGGCAGCACACTGCTCAGCTGCCAATTGCCAGCAGGACACCTCTCCTGAGAGCAGAAAAGAAGAATAAAAAAAAACTGTGAGCAAGCACCACTCCACAGCAGGTCTCAGCCCCAGGAGCTCAGGTCTGTTCCAGGGACCTGCAGCTCTGGGGTGCTCTCTTACAGCCCCAAAATCACCCACAGGAGGGTTTTTCCCAAAATTTGCTGGGAAGGAACATTTACCTGTTACTGGCTCTCTCCACTGGAGATACACACCTGCAGCGAGCAAGGCTGAGAGATAATGGGGAGGAGAGACCCTCATTCCCATCAGTGGGGAAAGGATCCTGTGGAAGGGAGAAGTGGGAATCAGCTGCGATCACCAGGGATGGATGCTGGTAAACCAAAGGCAGTGTGGGTGATGCCCAGAGCTGTGCATCCTTGTTGCTGCCTGCCCTGGTATTCCTGCAAGCTCACACCATCCCATGCCTGGGCATTGTGCTCCCAGCATGGTTTAGGGACTGCAGACACTCCTTGTGGACACCCAAGAGCAGCAATACGGGAAACAGCTACTGTTTTCCACTGCTGGCATCACCCCTTCTGAAATGAAACACCCCAAGTTACGCTGAAGCCTTTCCTCTACTCCAAAAAATGCCACCCGACTGCAGGAAATGCCCGCAAAACCCCGGCACGCCCACGGAAACCACAGTGCCCAAGTGTCACCATTTAGTGACAGCAAAAAGCTCAAGCGTGACTGGAACAATGAGCACGGACAGTGAACGGTACGGGGGAAGTCTGGGGGATGCTTACCTGGAATGCAGGAGTCCAGCAATGGAACAGGGAAGGGGATGCATCAGCCCCTGGGTTTGGGAAAGAAAGATCTTCTGGGATTACCCAGGTGGGAAAAGACAGGTAGAATGCAGCATGTTCACTCTGGAGTCTAATGGGATCTGCAGTGAATGGCAAGGCTGATCCATCCTTACAGCTTCCACATCTGCAAGCAGTTCCCAGTGAAGCTGTCCTGGGGTGGAAATGAGATGGGGTACCCACTTGCTTCCCCAGGGCCAGAGTGGAGGAGCTCCCCGAAAACCCAGGTGCCCCCAGCTGCCAGCAGCTCCAGCCTCTGCCAGGGCATATGAAAGCACAGGCAGGGAAATGGGCCAGGACTGCAGGGACGGGAAGCCAAGCCCTCCCAAGGGCCTCCCTCCCACATCCGCCACATGCCATCACTGCCTGGGTGTCACAGTGCCCAGCCCTCACCAGCACCCAGATCTGTTTCCCTCCCCAGTTTCCTAGCTAAATACAGACAGGTCCATGTCTGCCACTCACACTTACTTTATGAGTTAAATTTACCAGACAAGTCATTTTTTCACCCCAAAAATGTTTCTCCTTTCCCAGGTCACGTTCCCCTGGTGCTGCTGGTGGTGGCTGATGACTGACACTGCCTTCATCTCCTCATCATCCTCGACTGCTCCAATGTCTGGCAGTTGCTCCTCAAGGCCCTGTGAGAGACAGGCTCCAGGTGAGTCCTGGTTCCATCCCCTAGGAATTTGGGGAGATCTCCAGAGCCCACATGGCCACCCAGCCCCTGCCACCACCCTGCCTGCCTTTCTCTTCACCAAGCACAGGACACCAGCTGGCCCCTTGCTGGCTAAATTCCAAAGGAAAAAGCCAAAGGCCGAGTGGTACTGAGCCGCACACAGACCCACAGGCTACCACAGCCCATTGTGACCCACTTTGCATTAGTCCCTGCCCTAGCACTGCTGCCACCACCCCAAAAATCAACTGCCCGCCCAAGGACAGGACCCGTAGGAGGGCGAGTCCCCTGCCTGTGTGAGTCACCCCACCTGGAAACCCCAGAGGGGGAACCTGAGCAAGGGTGAACCCACAAACTCGGGTCCCCAAGAGGCAGCAGCCCCTGGATCGACCTCCACCCTGCCTCAGCAATAATATAACCATTATTAAAGGAGTAATTAAGCAGGTACAGCTTAATTCACAGCGTGCCTTGCCCCACCAGCAGCTGCACCACGCTGGGATCCCTGCAGCGGGAGTCCTGCTCATCACCAGGAGCCTGTGGTTTACAGGATTGCCTGTGAAATTAAGAAACGGTGAGGACAGGGTGCTGCAAGGCAGGGTCAAACAAAGGTGTTCGGGAAAGAAAATAAGGCTAATTTTGTCCCTAAATACACGCACCATTAATATGTTTCATTTACAGTGCCACTACAAAACGATACACAGCTACCCAGAAAACACAGAATAAGTTTTCTCCTGGAAAGCTCTAAGTACACCCAAATTCCGCCACACAGATGCTTGAAGACATCATAGGGGCCGTCCAGGCACCGCTTGTACCTCCCAGGGCTGGAGACGCAGTCGCACAGACACGAACCCAGGCAGCGGCAGCTAGCGGAAGAGCAGCCCCTGAGGGGTAGGGGAGCACGGGGACACGGCCAGGCCCAGAGAAGCGCAGGCAGCCGAACGCACCCAGCACTGCCACCCAGCCTGGCACTGCACTGCGCTGCCCATGCGCCCGAGCCCTTTAGAGCTCGCGTGGCCTCGCGACACCATCGCTGAGGTCCCACGTCTGGCCCCGCCTCTTCCGCTCCGAGCCCCAGCAGGGCGGGGCCGAGGGGGCGGGGCTGCCGTCACGCGGGGCGGGGCGTAGCCGGGCGCGAGGCGGCTGCGCGCGGCGCGGCGGCGTCTCCTCAACGGGGCCGCGCGCGCGGCGCCAGGTGCGTGCGCGGGGGAGGCGGGCGGGCAGGGCGCGGTTGCCATGGAGACAGCGGGGGGGAAGGCGTTGCCATGGCGACAGCGGCCGCCATAACGTAAGGGGGTCCCCTGGCCGCCGCCGTGAGGGGACGGAGCGTTCTGCGGGGAGCGGAGGAGACCGGCGGGGCCGGGGCTGAGGCGGGGGGGCCGGGAAACCTCTGACAGCGGCGGGCGGCCTGGCTGTGACTCCCCCCGCCGCGCTGTCGCCCTCTATAAAAGCTCGTTTTTATGGATGTGTCCCCCTGGGAAGGAGCCTCGGTGTCCTCTCTGCCTGCTGAATCCCCGTGTTGTTGCTTTTCCCGCAGGTTTAGCGAGGAGGGGGCACAACGGAGAGGACAGGTAAGGGCTCGGGCAACCCTGAAGGTGTGACCCCCCATCCCTGGTTCTCTGTCCAGGGTCAATCCTGGAACGCCAGCGTGCTTCCGTGGGAGCCTGTGGGACACAGAGCTCAGCCAGGCTTTGCTGTGTCACTCCCTCTCCTTGCTCGTGGAGCCACTGGGAAGCACGTGGAGAATCACAGCGTTGAATAAAAACCTCTGGTGTGTTTTAACTCACATCAAAGGAGGTTGAATCTTGTGGTTTTGTGCTGTGGACAGAGGCAGGGCTTGTCCTCAGTCCCATTGTCCGTGTAGCCTGTGCGTTTCTAGGATGGCTTTGATCCAGCTCCAATTGCTGCTCCCACGTGGAGGGACAGGCTTGGGAATTGGCCAGGGACAACTCAGCTTGTAGCTGAACCATAGTGGCTTTTAAACTGTCTTGTCCCAACATCTTAAAGCCGCTGGATTGAAAAAGAAGCTAGGAATTACACCCATGCTGGTGGCAGTTCTCAGCACTCAAAGAAGCTAAAAATAATGGATGAGTAGTAGGTTTGTACTTGTTTCTTTGTGGAATTTGTGGGGGCTGTTCTGGAGGAGCCCATCTCCCAGCATGGAGCTGGATGACTTGGCTTTGATTTTAAACATCCAGGTGTAGCTTTGGTTGTGTGTTGGGTGCTGAGCATGGAGATGGTGTCAGCAGCGACTTCTCCATGAGATGGTGGAGAATATGTTCCATTAATTTCCCATTTTGGTTCTGCAGGTTGGGCTCTGGTGTTGACTGTGTGGTCTGGTCATGTTTTGCAGAGCTACTGCAAGGTTTCTGTAAATACACATGCTGTGTGAACCTCGGCCTTCGTTTGACACACTTGGTGTTCAGGTGTTTGCTTTTACCTGGGATACACCTTCATATTTCCAACATTTCTGCAGCTGGTGTGTCTCTGTCACACGGGGACTTGCTGTGGTTGGGTTTATCCAGTGTTGGTGACTTAGGCACCGTTTAAAGCTGAAGTGTGAAAAGCTTTAGGATAAATTAAGGGATTTCTGTGGTGTGGAGGGAGGAGAATGCAGCAAACCCACACAGGGACTCTCTTAGTATCGTTTATAAAGGTAATGGGGACAAGGCTGGAACAAGGGAACAGGGCAGCCGAGCCAGGAATCCATGGAGTGTTGTGTTTACAGTCTTCAACTCCCTGTAGTCTAAATAGCTGGAAGCTTCCCAATGTCTGGAGAAGGCTGGAGAGACACTTCTTACCTTGTAAGTGCCTATGGCTCCCTCTCCCCCATGGCACCTGTGTTCCCAGGGGGAGCCTGCAGTACCTGGTGTGTTTCTTCCCCATGGCAATGTCATGCTCTGAGGTAATTCCATTTCATTTTGGCTACCTCAGCTGTGCCAGCGCAATCCATCCCCCTGGGGAACAGAGCTTCTCCCCAGGACTAAAAACTGGAGGTTTCTATTTCTTGGCTGAATCCCCATGAATTCTTTTTAAGACCAATAAAAACTTTTTTTTTTAAACTAGGCTGTATTTATAATGGGGTTTTTGTTCCTTTATGCCTCTCTGCACTACATAATAGGCATGAAGGTTGAAGGTCATTGTATCAGACAACCTCACTAGGTGATTATAATTCTAAAAGGTGTTTTTTCCTAAGTTTAAAATTACTTTTGAAATGTCCTTAGTGCTTTAGAGGCACTTAAAATTGATTTGATGGCTCCATTCCTGCTGTTAATAGCATGGGAATGCACAGGGTGAGTGAGATGGGAGCGATGCTGAGGCAGGTGGAAGCAAACAGGGGAAGGCCTAGGTGGGAGTTTACAAACAGCCTCAGTATTTGAGGCTCAGCTCCCGAATATAATATAAACTTAAATTATAACCAGTTTAGAAAGTGAGGATTTACCTTTGGCTGTAGCTGTGCTGCTGTGGAGGGGCCAAGGGCAGACCCGGCACCAGCAGGAGCTCAGACTTCCCTCTGAAACATTCCAGTTATCCATTGTTAGTCCCTGGCTGGTCTGAAGTGTCTTTGCACCATTAAATAAAATCTGACTGACTTTGTGGAAGCAGCCTGTCCTTCCAGAAAAATCAGCTTATCCAAAAGGAGAGATATTTTTCCTTTCTCCTGGAAAGGAAAAATAAGGGCTTTTCTCCCCTTTATCCTGACTGTGCTTGGCTGCATTCACTCAGCAGGGCTTTGATGGTACCGCCCGTCTGATCCTGTGTCCAGCACATCCTCCTATCTTCCTGAGAGTCATCACTTTGATGTTTTTTTTTGAGGTTTAACCCCCTCAAAATAGTTCACCATGAGGCCTGAGCGGTTGCAGGCCTTCAGGAGTGATGAAGCTGCAGAGGTTCATTGTCAGAACAGTGCTGAAGTGCTCCTGTGCTCAGTGTGGGGTGGAAAAACACAGGGTACAATGTTCATGAGGGTGTGTGATGGAGGAGCCCTGCCTGGCATGCACAGAGGGAGAAAACCGGAAGTGCTAAAGGCTATTGACACTTGTATCCAAAATCTGGTCCCTACAGTAAGGCCCAGTAAGATAAAAAAGTGATTATTTGAAGTGATGAGCAGCATGTATTAAGTGATCTTTCAGGAGGCAGGTGGTGAAAACCAGCTCTCTGAGGTGTTTTACTGTTGTTACAATGATTTATTACTGAGCAGCCTGGTGTGGTGGAAAGTGCCCCTGCCCATGGCAGGGGGGTGGAACGACACGAACTTTAAGGTCCTGTCCAGCCCAAACCATTCCATGATTCCATTGTATAAGGTTTTCTGAAGGGGTCAGAAGGAAAAGGCTGCATACACGGTGTATCTGAGCATCTGCCAGTGTTGCTTTGCCCTGTTCTCATCATCCAGTATTGAAAGTTGCTGGTTTCCTAGAATATTGGCTGTTTTCTCATGTGATCCATACACACACTTGCAGCACAGCTGAGGTGTCCTACCTAGAAAGACCTGCCCCGTGTCACTTGCTTTGCTGCCAGGGAGCAATTGCAGCATCTCATCTTTAGGACAAGCCCACAGATCTCCCTGAGATGGCAAAACCTGCAAAAACTCTGATTTTGGGTCAGCAGCTCTTCCCCAGCATTTCCTCTGGCCAAAAGCCCCGTGTCTAACAGAGTTTTTGCTGGACTCTTCATCACAACTGGCAAGAGAAAAGCAGAGGAGGGTGAACAGTTCTGTTCGTTTTCATTCCCTTTTCATAGACTTATTTGGGAGAAGCGGAGTGGGAGAGGACTGCGTGCTGGCAGGCCTTTTGTGTTTTATGTCACAGGCTGCTGAAAGAGTTCTCAGACTGCACTTCCTTTCCGTGGGCTTTAAGGTCATTTCCCAGTGCTTGCAGATGCATGGCGGGCTGGGAAACCCTTCTCTCATCACCAGGGAATGAAACGCTCTCCGTGGCTTTTTGGAGCCAACAAATATAGTTTTGTCTTCTCTTCCCTCCCACTGTTTCCCAAGCAGCAAGTTTGCCGACAGGCCTCGTCAGGAAGGAGGGAGTGCTCCTCCAGGATCCAGACTGTCTGGGAAAATGAACAGCTGCTGGCAAACTGTGTTTTGCTGGGGCAATCACAGCTGTACAAAACAGCCCAGGATTGTATGGTAAAGGAGGTTAAGGAAATGGATGAGACTGAGGGGCAAAGTTCAGAGACAAAAACATGCAATTCTCAGCCCAGAGATGATAACAAACCTGGGATTTATCCACCTGTGCAAAGGTGGTTCTGCAAAACCCTGTTGTCCAGGTGGTGTTGTCCATGTGCACTGACTTTGCTTGTGGTCATTTGTCTACCATAGAAACTGGATGGCTTCTACAGTGAGCCCTGTTGCATTCGACACGCAGCGCGGTGGCCTGAGTCAAGAACAGCACGGCAACCAGTCTCCCCTGGCCGCTCGGGCCATAGCTCACAGACACCAATGTGGTGGACGGCAAATGGCGTTTATTGGTGATTAGCACCGTGTAATATACCTTTGGTTTACAACGTCACGTCCGCCTGCTTACATCATAAAACTAATTGCTATTGGCTACCTGGGGAGGGGGTCTTATCTTTCCGTACAGCGCGGTTTCTTCCGATCGCCAGGCCCTACCTGCCCACATTTCCCCCCTCCCTATGCTAATCTAAGAGAGCTAACAAACGTATAAAAGGCATTAACAAGGTAAAGTGTAAGGCACCTTGAACTAATAAACGTATAAAAGGTATTGACGAGGTAAAGTATAAGGCACTTTAAACTAGTGGTGACTAGGGGGCGTAAGGGGACAGGATATAAATTGGGGTAACTAGGGAGAACTAGGGATAATACTGCATAAGGAATTAGGGATAACTGGGGATAACACTACAGAAGTACATTCTTAACACAGTTGTTTGTTTTCTACTAACAGAATGTTGACCTTGCTTAGTCGGTTCTGGACAAATGACACGAGCTTGCTCAGTATGCAGGGCCCGAAGGCCAATGCCAGTATGATCATTGCGATCAGACCCAGCAAAGTAGATATCAGGGTGGTTAGCCATGGCAAATGGTTGAACCAGGATTTGAACCAACTCTGCTGTGCTTCTCGCTCTCTTCTTCTCTTCTTTCTTTTTTCTTTTTCTTTTTCTGCTTTGCTCTTTTCAGCAGCAGCTTGCAGGGAAGGAGAAGATGCTAAAGGCTGAGCAGCATCAGATGATATCTGAGTAGGAGGTACTGTAGCTGCTGGTAAAGGATTAGAGATCATTGGGTTAAAGATATTTAGGTTATTATTCAGTGTTGTGACAGTAGCAGTGTTTTTAATCCGTGAGAGGGATTGGACTCTCTAACGGCCTCTCCTTATTCTGGGTTTTAATTCTGTTTGCTCTCATCTCTTTCCACTCTGAGTCTGAATCAGTGGAAAGCCACTCGCTCTAGCTTGTGTCTGACTCAGAGCTGGAAGTTGACTGACTGGCTATTTCCGGGTTTCAGAACTTTTTGGTCGGGCTCCGGCCTCGCCCACCTCCCTTGCGGGCGGGCCGTTCCCTCCCTCTTGCCTCGCCCTGCCTTCTGCTCGGCAGGGGGTTGAGCTTATAGGGGGAGTGTTTAAATTAGGCGCTCTGGCTACCTCTCTGCCCCTCGCTCGCGCTCCCCTCCCCCTTTTGGTTGCTCTCGCAGTTTCTCTCCTTATCACATTCCTTATCACTTTCCTCTCCCACTCGTTTACTTGCGCATGTTGGATTCGGCACTATCTCTCTGTTCCCGCCGGGCACATCTCCGTCCCGGTCCCGCCCACCTTCTTTGTTCCCGGCACCATGCTGGGGTGCATAGGGAGGTGGCCTGGGCCAGCTCTCTTCGGGCCCCCCTCCCTCCGCGGCGATCTTAGCTTCTCGGGCTAATTCGTTCGAAAAAGCCTCTGCCTGCCTTGGCTCCCCCGCAAAGGAGCCTGGATTCGGGGATTGCGGGGGTGCAGCACCCCCCCCCGCGAGTCCCCAGGCTTAGCCGAATCGCCATCGTCTGGGGGGTGCAGAGTCTGGGTAGCCGCCCCAACCCCCAGCTTTGGGACGGCCATCAAACAGTTTTTTGCTGCCTTCCAGGTCTCCTGCTCTTGGATAGCTTTTTGCAGGGCCTGCACAACTCTACCCCACGATTTAAGATGTTTTCCGCTACCTGAGGACATCGTCTCCTCAGCAAAAGCCTTAGTACATTATCCCACACCTCAGGGTGGAGTATATCTGCTGGTTGGTCTATGACCCCGATCTGCATAAGTCTCGCAACAGCGAGCGTAAAATCTTTGGGTTTGCAATCTACCCGCCACTGTCTCTGAATTTCATATACGACCTTCACAAGAGCCTCCATCCTCCTTGTGGGTCCCGGAGCGTCCTCCGTCACCGGAGACAGTCCAGCTGCTCTGGCCGCTGTTCACCTGGTCTCAGGCGATCTCCCGAGGTCCCCAGTTGTCCCGAGGTTTCGGCACCACTTTGTTGCAGTCGACACGCAGCGCGGTGGCCTGAGTCAAGAACAGTACGGCAACCACTCTCCCCTGGCCGCTCAGGCCATAGCTCGCAGACACCAATGTGGTGGACGGCAAATGGCGTTTATTGGTGATTAGCACCGTGTAATATACCTTTGGTTTACAACGTCACGTCCGCCTGCTTACATCATAAAACTAATTGCTATTGGCTACCTGGGGAGGGGGTCTTATCTTTCCGTACAGCGCGGTTTCTTCCGATCGCCAGGCCCTACCTGCCCACAGTTTCCTCTCCCCTTCTCACTAAATATCACGTGTTTGCTGATAAAGCCATTCCTTCCAAACGAGCTGCTTCCCTGGGCTGCTGCTCCAATCTTCTGGGAAGCTGCAGCAGTCCCTGCTGCAGAAAGCAGCTGGAAACCAGGCAAGGCAAGGGGGAGGAGCAGCACATCTGCTTAATAAATGATAAAGGTCACATTTAAAAGCACTGTGCAGGTGTAAAGCCAGGAAAATAGGGAAGAGGGGAGGAGGAGTAAGGAGAATACAGCCCTGCAGCCCTTTCATGTGACTCTGTATCATCTGGGATCTTCAAAAAGATTGGCCTAGAGCATCCTACTGACATTGCAGCCATCACAGGGAAGGGAGTGCTGGTACAGCTGAGGGGGCTCCTCAGCAAACTGGGGCTGGGCTCCCTGCAGGGCAAAGCTAGGAGGAAGTCTTCCCTTGTTTTTCTCTCTGCTGGGATAAATGGAGCTGTTGTCTCCAGGCCCCTGTTCTGCACATAGTTTAAAGTAGGTCGTATTTCCGACCTGCATGGGATGCAACCTGCATTTTGTCTGGGGACATAGAGCCTGTGTGTGTCTCATTCTCTTGTGCTCACCACACCTTTCCCATGCCCTCCAGCCTTCCCGGTAACTTTTATTAATAGACTTCCCTTATTCCAGATTTTCAATCGATTAGCTTTGCTTCAGAAACACCCCAGGGCATCATTGACTTCCTCAGTAACCATCCTGGTAACAGATTCAATTCCCAAAAATGTTGTAATTACATGCCTTGTATTGGGAGCTGTGCTACTGATCTGTGCAGCTGCCTGCTGTCTTTTAGGGATACCAAGCTGCTCCGCTCATCCTCCGTTTATCAGAGAGCCCCAATGGATATGCTGATTCAAAATTTAGGCATGGGGTAGCTCCCTCTCCCTCAATCTGGGTGTCCCACTGCGGAGGGTGGATTTCCCCCCTCCGCAGCAAGAAGCGGTTCCGCCCCTATGTTGCTCCCGCCTCCCAGCCTGGCTCCACCTGCCGTGGGAGGACCTCGGGGGAGAAGTCTCTGGGCCCGCCCCTGAACTGAGGGACAAGGCGTGCCCAGGGCCCAGGAACCGCCCAGCTCTCCAGATTATTCCTGACAGTTATTTGTATTATTGGTTTATTTGAACTGTACCCCGCCTTCCTTTGTTACCATTGGTTCTTGTATGCTGTAACCGCCCTTCCCCTCGTCCCTTATTGGTTGTCCTGTCCTATACTTAACCGGGTGCCTCCAGGCACTCGGCGGCCACTAGCCATTAGCCATGCGGCCATACCATCGCCGAGGCAGTGGCCCCCCTTCCCCTGCTCTCCCTTCCCGACCACCCAAGCCCTGCTACCCTCAATAAAGGAGAGCTCGGGAAGGAGTCATCCTCCCACCAGCCTATCGCCGCACCGTCTCCTTCTTTTATTTCGCCTACGACTCCCAGCTTCCTTTACCGCGCCCGGCATAGGGATCGAGCAGCCAGCGCACGGCTCTCGACCCTGCCGACGACAGCGAGCGAGAGGCTCGACAACATCCCACCACCCCTGACACCCTTCCACTCATGGTGGTACCAGCTGTGCTCCTTTCTCCTCTTGCAGGAAGCTGTTGCCAAGCCTCAAAACCAAGAAGCCTCAGGAGCTTGTTTTGGTGATTGGGGCAGGAATTAGTGCCGCAGTTGCTCCCCAGGTCCCAGTGCTGAAGTCTTGGAAGGGGCTGATTCAGGCCCTCCTGGATGCTGCTATTGACTTTGATCTCCTGGAAAATGAAGAGAGCAAACGGTTCCAGAAGTGTCTTCATGAAGACAAGAACTTGGTTCATGTTGCCCACGACCTTATCCAGAAGCTGTCTCCGGTCAGTGCGCTTGTACCTGCCCTGAGCGTAGGATTTGGCTTCTGGAAATAACCGGATTTGGTTTTCCAGCAATGGTGCCCCCATCCCAACAATTCTTCTATGTACAAGGAACCAAAAGTGCAGTTGCTGTGCCAGGTTTCTGCTGTGGACACAGGTTTTGGGTATTTTGCCTGGACCAAGATGATTAGAGGGATGGAGCACCTTCCTGTGAGGAAAGGCTGAGAGAATTGGGATTGTTCAGCCTGGAGAAGAAGGCTTCAGGGGTGACCTAATTGTGGCTTTCCAATACCTGAAGGGAGCTGACAAGAAAGCTGGAGAGAGACTGTAGACAAGGGCCGGGGGTGACAGAACAAGGGGAGAGAGCAGGGTTAGATGGGGTACTGGGGAGGAAATCTTCCCTGTGAGGGTACTGAGGCCCTGGCACAAGAGCAACTGTGGCTGCCCCTGGATCCCTGGAAGTGTTCAAGGCCAGGTTGGACAGGGCTTGGAACAGCCTGGGATAGTGGAAGGTGTCCCTGCCCATGGCAGGGGGTGGGATGGGATGGGCCCTTCCCAACCCAAACCATTCTACGATTCTGTGTTCCTATGACTATGCTGAGGGAGAGCACCCACCTTGGTGCAGCCAGAGCTCTTGTGTTTGTCGTGCAGGGACCCAGAGCTTTGCAGGGTCTTGGTGAAACGTGGGTAGTTTCTCATGGAGTCATTTGGCATGAGGTGTTAAGGGGCCGGGCTCTGACCTCAATCTGTCTCCCCTTCTCAGCGCACAAGCAACGTTCGCTCAACCTTTTTCAAGGACTGTTTATACAAGGTGTTTGATGACCTGGAATCCAAAATGGAAGATTCTGGGAAGCAGCTGCTTCAGTCTGTGCTTCACTTGATGGAAAATGGGGCCCTTGTTTTAACCACAAACTTCGGTAACCTGCTGGAGCTGTATGCAGCACACCAGGGGAAGCACCTCGAGTCTCTTGACCTGACTGATGAAAAGAAGGTAAAGGATGATTATTTCTTTTGTCAGGAACTGTGGTGCTGCAGGGTGTGCCCTCATGCTGCCTGAGGGCATTGTACTGATCGTAGTGGTTTAACTGGTGGCAGACAAGCTCCAGGCAGAGCCTCTGCCTGCTCAGGGCAGCAAGCAGAAGAATGAGGAGGAGAGCTCCTTTCTGGAACGCTGTGCTTGCTGGCTGCCATCCAGTGCTCAGGAGGAGGCCTTAAGCCTGGTATTCCTTTGATCTCTGTCCTTGAAACTTCTGGCTTGGCCTTGCTTCCACATAAGGCTCGGGTTGATGTTTCTAACCAATGTGGGAAACTCCATGTGAGATGCAAAGCTGAACTTTCTATTTTTATAACGTGCTGCAAAGTGCTTTCTGTGATGGGCATTTAGGGCTGCAGCCTTTGAGGATCTTCTCGTGCCCCATGTCCTCTTCCTGCAGTGGCTGGAATGGCTCCTTCTGCTGCACTTCCAGAGCTGTAGCTATTCTCTTCATGCAAACATCTCTCCTTCTGCCCCAGTCAGGCTGTGAAACCCTGACCTCTTTGCACCTGCTGCACAAAGGGATCAAAGTGATTGCCTACGGAGACGAATACTCTGACTTGCCCGAGTACTTCGAGCGGCTGACCAGCGAGATTGTCATGCGAGGCCGCACAGGTATGGAGTCAGGGGCTGGGGGACACTTGGCTGTCACCATGGAGAGCAGGCAGGGTCAGTAGCCCCTGTTCTTCATGCTATACAGATTCCTTAAGAGTTTTTTTTTTTTAAAAGCAAACGTGTCTCAAAGCGTAGCTGGATTTGAGGGTTACTTTCAGAAATCACTGTATGCTCTAACAGTTTAAACAGCTGTGCTGCTTCCCACGCCTGCAAACCTTTTCATGTGCAGTTGCAGCTGTTTGTTCCCTTTCCAGCGAAGGGGCATTTTAGTCTCACTGACCTTCGTGCTGCTCAGACTGAGCCAATGCTTTTACACAAGAGGTATAACTCATAAATCATAAAAACAAGGGAAAGTGGGTTCACTGGCCGGAGCCTAGGTGGCCCCCATTCTGAGGGTTAGCCCGGCCAGGAAAGCCTGTGTGAAACCACCACGTGGGCAGCTGGCTCTCCACCTGACACTGGTCTCTGCTTTGCCCCAGGTATGCCCAACGAGGGGCAACAGCTGAATGCTCTGCCGCCGCCCACACCGAGGTAAAAGGTAAGGAGGCTCTCTAGAGCCGAGAGGCTTCACTCTGTGTAGTTCCCTGGAGTCCCAGGCAGGTTTTCAGCCTTTGCTTCCACACAGGATGCAGCCCGAGCCTCAGCCCTGCCCAGGCCCTGAGCCATGGCAGGGGCTTCTGGGACAGGCCCCAGCCAGGCCAGCAGCCCTCAGGAAGGCCAGAGCCCACCGCTGTCCAGCTGCTATCCAGCACCGAGCCAGGACCCTTCCAGCAGGGAGAAGGCTGGGACACAGCCTCCACAGATGAACACCTGGTCTAACATAGTAATTGTGCTTTTACTGGGGCTGCATGTGCCTGCGGAGTGCGGTGTCCCCAAGGGAGCTGCAGCCTCCTCTAACTTCATACCTAGTGCTTTTATATTCTGTATTTCAATTAAAAAATGAAACTTGAGCTTTTTTTTTTTTACTGGAAGCTCTAGTTTTCTAGTCCTGTCTTTTTACTGTACAGGATTTTGTATGTTGAAGTTGTATTAAAGGCCTGCTCACTGAACTTTTGGCTGCTCTATCATTTACAGGCCTCATCACACCTCACACTGGTGGGAGTTCATTTCCCCCAAACCCAGGAGGAAACAGGTCCTGGCTGGAGGCAAGTTATTTATACACAGAGAACAAATTAGGAAGTTTATTTTATATAAATTATGTCTCTTAGCAGACAGCATTCAATTTATTGCACTATAGCACATCTGCGATACAGAGCTACAAGACATCGTCAGAGAGGTTTGTATTATTCAGTGTAGCACTTCTGACGGGGATCAAGAGGCACTCTGAGGGGGAGAAAGGGTGCAGGAAAGCAGCAAGCAGCCACCATTCTCTTCCAGTATTAATGTGGTTTGGTTTTTTTTTCCTTTTTACTAGCAAATAATGCCAAGACCAGCAGGCAGGAGCCAGGCAGGGCACGCTGCCTTCCTCCTCCGGACCCAGCTGCCACAGCTCTCCAGCTCCTGCCCAAATACGTGGAGTCTGGGGACCCTGCTGCAGAGTCCGGGTGAGGAGAGAGATGGGGGACTTTAAGGCAATTTAGCATGTCCCCTCCAGCCCAGCATAGGCTGTCACCTTTTTTTGGTTTATCAGCTTCGGTGGAGCGGCGATGAGCGGCGACATTAACGGCCAGATCTAGCGCTGCCCCTAAGCCCAAGTGACTCCTGCCTCCTCCCTAAGCTGGTCTAAAAATCAAAAGCAGCTCAAAAAAAAGTCTTCAAACCCACCTGGCTCTGACAGCCAGGCTCTTGGCCGCCCTCAGCTCCCCCACCCCAAATACCAGACCCCGCCCGGGAGCGAAACCTGTTGAGCCCGAATATGCCCAAACAGACAGCTCTTTGTGATTCTTTTTTTTTCCCTCCTATTTTTTGGTTTGGAAGCAGCACTGGTGATCACACAGGGATGGGCCCAAGGACTTCCCAGCCCTTGGCACTGCTCCTGACACCTTGTTCGAAGGCAGCATCACATTTAACCCCTGAAGACCCTCACTGCCCTTCATTTCTGACACCATCCCACTTCCCACACCGTGGTCCTGTTCAGTCCTGCATCCCCACGCTCCACTTGCATCCCCCCTCTCTGCACTTTTCTCCGTCATTTCTCCCTTTCCACCTCATTTTTCCCCTCAGTGCTTCAGCGCTCTCCTCCATTCCCAACACAGACAGGTCTGATCCATCCTCACGCCATAAAATCACAGACCACATGCCAGGGGGGTCAGATGAGCCCAATAGCCACAGAGCTGCCAGGCTGGGGTTCAGTGCCCATCCAGGGGTGTTCTATGATCCGTGGTGGGAATGCTGGGCTGGCAGGGTGCACACAGCATCAGCAAAGCCCCCGAGCAGCACTTAGGACTCTTCAACTCTTGCTCAGCACTCTCCTGCCTCAGTTTCCTGCTGTTTCGGGGCTCAGGGAAGCTCTGCACCATTGGCAATGCGGGCAGGGGGTGCAGCAGGGACCCCAAACCCCAAACTGCATCCCAGCTCATTTATCTACATTTTAAAAGAAATTTAAAAGCCACCCGATGTTGCAAGCAGCTCAAACCCTGACGGAGGATCCACCCCGGGGCTCCGACTTGTGCAACACCGCGGGGTGAGTTCCAACCTCCCGCCACTGGCATCAGGCTCTGGTTAAAAAATTAAGGCTCAGCTTACTCAGCCTTAAAAAACACCCAGGGGAAGAATTTTCCTTTGTTCTCCACTCTCCAGAACAACAAAACACCATTGGTTCACCCTGCAAAGACCTGCCATGAAAAGATCAATGGGGAAAGGTCTGGCTGGTCCTCTTCCTGCAGTCTCAGGGCAGGAATCCTCATCTCTCCCTGGAACAAGCCTGTCCCGTGGGACGAGAGGGCTCCAGGCGCACACAGTGGGTCGGGATGGGGCTTGTCCTGCACGAACATGCCCAGATCCTGCTCCCAGCAGCTCTGTCCGCACCAGCATTGGGTGGGGGATCGGCAGGGACCCCTCCTACCCCTCTGGGATCACTAGGATACCGGAGCACATCCATCAACCAGCCAGAGGATGCTCAGGGATGGGGACAAAAAGGCTCAGACCACTTAATAAACCCTCCTGAGCCCGTGGTTCCGCACGAGAGCCGTCCTGAGCTGCACACGGGGCACATCCTCCCCTCCCAGAGCCTCCGGGAGGATTTTCCCTTCCTTATCCCGGCTCCCGGGCATTCCTATGGCCCAGACCCATCGCAGCGAGCCCACCCTGTGCCATGGGGAGATGCCAGAGCCTCTCTTCCCCGGGCTCTCGGGGTGGGATCTCCCTCCACGGGAGTGGCCTCGGGCAGGAGCGATGCCAAAGGCCGTTTTTCCCGGCAAGACGAGGGGGTTTGTTTTGCCGGGAATGGGGAGACGGCAGATGGAAGGGCTCGGGGGGAGCGGGGGCTTTCCTCTCGCCGCTGCCCACACTCACACTCCAGGCACTGATTAATTGCGTTAAATAGAAAAAGAATCATAACAATTATTTTTAAAAGCCACAAAACGTAGAAATAAAACCACTTTCTGCCTCTCCGATGTGCCGCGCTCGCCGGGGCAGCGATGCCAAAGGCGGGGGATGCAGGGGCGGGGGTCCGAGCTGGGGTTAACAGGGTGTGTACCCCCACATCCCCTCTTTGCCCCCCATGCCAGCCCTGCCCGGGAGCTGCCAGGCGAGCAATGCTCCTGCCCTGCCCCGCGCCCTCCCAGCGCGGGGACCCCCTCCAGCCCCCCAAAAACACTGGGGCTTCGCTTCCCACCCCTCTTTTTCCGCTCAGCACCTCCCGAGTCGCAAACCCGCTCTGGACACGCGGACCCGGGGGGACATAAGGGGACACGGAGGGACACAAGGGGACACGGGAGGATGCGGGGGGGCACAAGGGGACGCGGGGGGACCCCCGTGTGCAGACTCACCATGGGGCGGCGGGGGGGGTCGTGCGGCGGAGGCTGGGGGTGGTGCGGGATGCGGGGCCGGCCCGGGGGGCGGGCGGGGGGCGGACACGCTTGCGCACAGCGCGGATGGGCGGCGGAGGGAGCGACGAGGAGGAGGAAGGAGGGAGGGGAAGAGCATCCCGGGAGGAGAAGGCACTCGGTCCCTCATCCGCGGCACGGGAGAGGTGGGGGAGGACGAGGACCCTCGCCCCGCGCCCTGCGGACCCCCAAAAGTCGTGGCGCTGGGGGCAGACCTTCCCAAGGCAACCCCGCACCGCATAAATCTCCCCAAAACCCGCCCAAATCCGCTCATAGCAAATTTTGGGGGTGGGCAAAGCTCATCCCACTTGAGATTGACACTGAGCCCAGGAGTTCGCTCCGCTCCCCCACTGAACCCCCATGAGATGATCTGGAAGCCCCATGAGATTCTGCTCAAACCGTCATGAGATGGCACACCAAGGCTCTGGGGATGGCTTTGCTTCAAATCATCAACTAATATTTTTTTTTTCCTGAAAATAAATTAATCCTCACCACAGCAATGCCCCATGTCAGGCCACCTTGCTCTCCCACAGGATTCCATTTCCATCCCACCCCACAATCCACAAAATTAGCAGTCAACCTTTTGAATCTTTTTTTATTCCCCTCAAAACTTTTTTTATTTCTACAGTCTCAAACTCAATCCCTCCTGCCCAGGGTGAGTTTTGCCAATCCCTGAGATAAAATGTCCAACGCCAATATTAATCAACAAAATACCTGTGGAGCTGACACATCTGATTTTGCCAAGGGAACTACATCAATATTTGAAGAGAATCAACCCACCTGCACCTCCCCAGATGCTCCCAGGTTTCCTGCTGACCCATAGCACCAATTTCATCACTGACGCTTCACAGGAAGAGGGAAGTGGCAGGCGTAGGGATTTGCATCATGGTCAGGGAGCAAGTTCTGGGGCAGGGGGCACTTACTGCTGCCCTGCTCCAAGGAACCACAGCCCTGATCCCGTGGCCCCAGCGTGCTGATTTTTGGAGGTGCTGAGCGTGGAACATTCCCCAAAATCACTCCTGTCTGTACAGGAGTCAGGTGAGGCTTCACCACACCACCTGGGGAGAGTAACGGGGCTCACTTGGGGCTCCCAACCCCATCACGCTCACAGGGCAGAGCAGGCCTGTGCCCAGTTCAGTTACCCCAGCACCACACTGCCCCAAGACCAAAGCAACAGCCTGGAACGTCCCTATCCTCATCTCCTGCTCGGATGCACGTCTTCAGGAAACGGGAGCCGAGACAGCTGCATAGTTCCCACGCCATGGCCAGACCCTCTGGCCATAAAACCTTAGGAGTTATTACAAATTTTCCTATAATGGGTGTACTGTTTACAGTCCCAGGGTCGGCATACTGCATGCAATCCAGTGCCACTTGACCTACCAAGCACGAACAACCTATTGTTGCTGTTTTTGTAACCTATTGTTGCTTTTAACTTCAACCCAAAAGTACGAAATTACGCGAACAAGAAAGAGGGCTGCAGTAAGGTCCCCAGCCGCCCCCTTGCCCCCAGGTTAGCCTGATTTGAGCAGCGCCAGGCTGGAAAAAGCGAGCCAGAGCTAGGCTACGACGCTGTGACCGGAGGGGCGATCAGAGGGCTCACGGCACGTGGTGCCGGGAGGCGTGGCCTGCCCGGAGCGCGCCGCGGGGGCGGGGCCGAGCCCTCAGCGGGGAAAATGGCGGCGGGCGGGCCCCCCCACTCCCTCGTACCTCCGCGTGCAGGAACACGATTTTGTCCCGCGCCGACTCCCGCAGGACGCGCCGCACCCGCAGGTCCGACAGCGGGAAGGCGGCAGCGACCCCGCCCTCAGCGGCGGGCCCGCCATTTTTCTCCTCCTCCTCCCGCTTCCTCTTCGGCTGCGGGCCCTCCGCCATGGCTCGCGCGCGCGCGCCCCTGCACTGCGCGTGCGCGGCGCCTCGCGGACCGTCTTAGAGCCACGCCCCCCGGCGGCTCCTTCTCCCACACACCCCCGGAATAGTGACTGAGACAAAAATAAGGAAAACCACCACCATTTAAAACTTCTGCATTCTCTTTTCATAGTCGCAACGATCCCGTTTAAAGTCGCTGCCTGCCTCATCTTGTCCTGCCCACAGCCCAGCAGGCACCTTGTCAGCTTAGTGGGGGTCCCAGAGCCCACCAGGACCAGGAACTCCAGCACGGGAAGGAGTTCTGGTGACCCTGAGAGCCACTCGATGTCAGAGCTTAGTGTTTGTGTGATGGATGTCCCTGTCCCTGCCGAGGAGGTTTTGGCCACCGGGATGGAGGTCACACCACTGGGATGTGGTGCGTTCCGGTCCGCTGTCCCTCCATGTCCATGGAAGTGGGGAACTCGCCATCCTTGGCTCCCACATCTGGCCAGAGCAGCTCAGGTTGGACCCCAAGGTTCACTGGGACATGGCTACACCCAGATCCAAAGATGACAGCTCCATGATGCCCATGGGGATGCATCCGCCTGCTCGCAGCACTACTCCATCCTCTTTGTGGAGCTCCGGCACAGTTCCTGGAGGTCTGCAGAGACAGCAGATGAGCTCCATTAGCAACCAATTAATCTAAAAATCAACGGTTTAAATAAATTTATGGAATCTGGTCTCTTCCCATGGTCCTTATCCCAATAGAGAGACATTTCATCAGCATCCCACAGGATACTCACAGCGCATGACAGTGTCCCTGATCTGCCTGAAGCTTTTCTCCTTCAGCGCCATGTAGATGTAGTAGATGTTTCGCAGCTCCCTGGGATAATCCTTGCGATCCACGTCCTTCAGCACTGGGATAGTGCGTCCGTTAGCCATCGGAGCCTCAGCCAGGGCCTGGTGCATCTGGTATTTGCACCAGGGGTCCTGCAGGAAGCTGGGGGTGATGAGCATGACCCAGCAGTGGCTGTTCTGCACAGCGTCGCACAGCTCTGTCACCACTGCACCTCCCGCCACCGCATCCCGCAGCTGGAGGAAGCATCGGAAGCTCTCAGGTTGGCCCTCCAGGTAGGACACCAGCTCCTCCACCAGCTCCATGTCCCCCTCACTGTGGCAGATGCAGACGTCGTAGCTCTTGTCCCACCGGGGGCTGTCCACGGCACTGATGTCTGGTGCTGACACAGGTGACAGGGAGATGGAGCTGGTGGCCAAGCTCGTGCCAGGAGAAGAGCTGGAGCTCTTCGCAGAGGATGAGGAGGAAGGTGAGGATGAAGCAGAGTGGCTGGACTTGATGCTGCTTTCCACTGAGCTAGGCTTGGGCTTGTGCAGGAGCCGCCTAAACCAACCTGCAGAGTGAGGTCACAGTGAGGTTCCGGGGGCGCAGCGTCCCCTGGGCTTCCCAAGCACAGCTTCATTTGATCAGCAGGATGCCTGCAGATGGAAAGGGGTGGGTGCGATCTCACCTTGACCCCCCAAACCATCCTGGTCCCTAAAATCTGAGCTGCCGCAAACACCTGAATGCTGTGGCACCACGAGGAGCAGCTGATGGGCACCCTTGTGTTCCGTCAGGGAGGGGATGCTGTGAGGGAGGGGATAGGGCCAGAGGGTTTATTCCCAGACTCACCAGCCATAGCGGGCAGCACACTGCTCAGCTGCCAATTGCCAGCAGGACACCTCTCCTGAGAGCAGAAAAGAAGAATAAAAAAAAACTGTGAGCAAGCACCACTCCACAGCAGGTCTCAGCCCCAGGAGCTCAGGTCTGTTCCAGGGACCTGCAGCTCTGGGGTGCTCTCTTACAGCCCCAAAATCACCCACAGGAGGGTTTTTCCCAAAATTTGCTGGGAAGGAACATTTACCTGTTACTGGCTCTCTCCACTGGAGATACACACCTGCAGCGAGCAAGGCTGAGAGATAATGGGGAGGAGAGACCCTCATTCCCATCAGTGGGGAAAGGATCCTGTGGAAGGGAGAAGTGGGAATCAGCTGCGATCACCAGGGATGGATGCTGGTAAACCAAAGGCAGTGTGGGTGATGCCCAGAGCTGTGCATCCTTGTTGCTGCCTGCCCTGGTATTCCTGCAAGCTCACACCATCCCATGCCTGGGCATTGTGCTCCCAGCATGGTTTAGGGACTGCAGACACTCCTTGTGGACACCCAAGAGCAGCAATACGGGAAACAGCTACTGTTTTCCACTGCTGGCATCACCCCTTCTGAAATGAAACACCCCAAGTTACGCTGAAGCCTTTCCTCTACTCCAAAAAATGCCACCGGACTGCAGGAAATGCCCGCAAAACCCCGGCACGCCCACGGAAACCACAGTGCCCAAGTGTCACCATTTAGTGACAGCAAAAAGCTCAAGCGTGACTGGAACAATGAGCACGGACAGTGAACGGTACGGGGGAAGTCTGGGGGATGCTTACCTGGAATGCAGGAGTCCAGCAATGGAACAGGGAAGGGGATGCATCAGCCCCTGGGTTTGGGAAAGAAAGATCTTCTGGGATTACCCAGGTGGGAAAAGACAGGTAGAATGCAGCATGTTCACTCTGGAGTCTAATGGGATCTGCAGTGAATGGCAAGGCTGATCCATCCTTACAGCTTCCACATCTGCAAGCAGTTCCCAGTGAAGCTGTCCTGGGGTGGAAATGAGATGGGGTACCCACTTGCTTCCCCAGGGCCAGAGTGGAGGAGCTCCCCGAAAACCCAGGTGCCCCCAGCTGCCAGCAGCTCCAGCCTCTGCCAGGGCATATGAAAGCACAGGCAGGGAAATGGGCCAGGACTGCAGGGACGGGAAGCCAAGCCCTCCCAAGGGCCTCCCTCCCACATCCGCCACATGCCATCACTGCCTGGGTGTCACAGTGCCCAGCCCTCACCAGCACCCAGATCTGTTTCCCTCCCCAGTTTCCTAGCTAAATACAGACAGGTCCATGTCTGCCACTCACACTTACTTTATGAGTTAAATTTACCAGACAAGTCATTTTTTCACCCCAAAAATGTTTCTCCTTTCCCAGGTCACGTTCCCCTGGTGCTGCTGGTGGTGGCTGATGACTGACACTGCCTTCATCTCCTCATCATCCTCGACTGCTCCAATGTCTGGCAGTTGCTCCTCAAGGCCCTGTGAGAGACAGGCTCCAGGTGAGTCCTGGTTCCATCCCCTAGGAATTTGGGGAGATCTCCAGAGCCCACATGGCCACCCAGCCCCTGCCACCACCCTGCCTGCCTTTCTCTTCACCAAGCACAGGACACCAGCTGGCCCCTTGCTGGCTAAATTCCAAAGGAAAAAGCCAAAGGCCGAGTGGTACTGAGCCGCACACAGACCCACAGGCTACCACAGCCCATTGTGACCCACTTTGCATTAGTCCCTGCCCTAGCACTGCTGCCACCACCCCAAAAATCAACTGCCCGCCCAAGGACAGGACCCGTAGGAGGGCGAGTCCCCTGCCTGTGTGAGTCACCCCACCTGGAAACCCCAGAGGGGGAACCTGAGCAAGGGTGAACCCACAAACTCGGGTCCCCAAGAGGCAGCAGCCCCTGGATCGACCTCCACCCTGCCTCAGCAATAATATAACCATTATTAAAGGAGTAATTAAGCAGGTACAGCTTAATTCACAGCGTGCCTTGCCCCACCAGCAGCTGCACCACGCTGGGATCCCTGCAGCGGGAGTCCTGCTCATCACCAGGAGCCTGTGGTTTACAGGATTGCCTGTGAAATTAAGAAACGGTGAGGACAGGGTGCTGCAAGGCAGGGTCAAACAAAGGTGTTCGGGAAAGAAAATAAGGCTAATTTTGTCCCTAAATACACGCACCATTAATATGTTTCATTTACAGTGCCACTACAAAACGATACACAGCTACCCAGAAAACACAGAATAAGTTTTCTCCTGGAAAGCTCTAAGTACACCCAAATTCCGCCACACAGATGCTTGAAGACATCATAGGGGCCGTCCAGGCACCGCTTGTACCTCCCAGGGCTGGAGACGCAGTCGCACAGACACGAACCCAGGCAGCGGCAGCTAGCGGAAGAGCAGCCCCTGAGGGGTAGGGGAGCACGGGGACACGGCCAGGCCCAGAGAAGCGCAGGCAGCCGAACGCACCCAGCACTGCCACCCAGCCTGGCACTGCACTGCGCTGCCCATGCGCCCGAGCCCTTTAGAGCTCGCGTGGCCTCGCGACACCATCGCTGAGGTCCCACGTCTGGCCCCGCCTCTTCCGCTCCGAGCCCCAGCAGGGCGGGGCCGAGGGGGCGGGGCTGCCGTCACGCGGGGCGGGGCGTAGCCGGGCGCGAGGCGGCTGCGCGCGGCGCGGCGGCGTCTCCTCAACGGGGCCGCGCGCGCGGCGCCAGGTGCGTGCGCGGGGGAGGCGGGCGGGCAGGGCGCGGTTGCCATGGAGACAGCGGGGGGGAAGCCGTTGCCATGGCGACAGCGGCCGCCATAACGTAAGGGGGTCCCCTGGCCGTGAGGGGACGGAGCGTTCTGCGGGGAGCGGAGGAGACCGGCGGGGCCGGGGCTGAGGCGGGGGGGCCGGGAAACCTCTGACAGCGGCGGGCGGCCTGGCTGTGACTCCCCCCGCCGCGCTGTCGCCCTCTATAAAAGCTCGTTTTTATGGATGTGTCCCCCTGGGAAGGAGCCTCGGTGTCCTCTCCGCCTGCTGAATCCCCGTGTTGTTGCTTTTCCCGCAGGTTTAGCGAGGAGGGGGCACAACGGAGAGGACAGGTAAGGGCTCGGGCAACCCTGAAGGTGTGACCCCCCATCCCTGGTTCTCTGTCCAGGGTCAATCCTGGAACGCCAGCGTGCTTCCGTGGGAGCCTGTGGGACACAGAGCTCAGCCAGGCTTTGCTGTGTCACTCCCTCTCCTTGCTCGTGGAGCCACTGGGAAGCACGTGGAGAATCACAGCGTTGAATAAAAACCTCTGGTGTGTTTTAACTCACATCAAAGGAGGTTGAATCTTGTGGTTTTGTGCTGTGGACAGAGGCAGGGCTTGTCCTCAGTCCCATTGTCCGTGTAGCCTGTGCGTTTCTAGGATGGCTTTGATCCAGCTCCAATTGCTGCTCCCACGTGGAGGGACAGGCTTGGGAATTGGCCAGGGACAACTCAGCTTGTAGCTGAACCATAGTGGCTTTTAAACTGTCTTGTCCCAACATCTTAAAGCCGCTGGATTGAAAAAGAAGCTAGGAATTACACCCATGCTGGTGGCAGTTCTCAGCACTCAAAGAAGCTAAAAATAATGGATGAGTAGTAGGTTTGTACTTGTTTCTTTGTGGAATTTGTGGGGGCTGTTCTGGAGGAGCCCATCTCCCAGCATGGAGCTGGATGACTTGGCTTTGATTTTAAACATCCAGGTGTAGCTTTGGTTGTGTGTTGGGTGCTGAGCATGGAGATGGTGTCAGCAGCGACTTCTCCATGAGATGGTGGAGAATATGTTCCATTAATTTCCCATTTTGGTTCTGCAGGTTGGGCTCTGGTGTTGACTGTGTGGTCTGGTCATGTTTTGCAGAGCTACTGCAAGGTTTCTGTAAATACACATGCTGTGTGAACCTCGGCCTTCGTTTGACACACTTGGTGTTCAGGTGTTTGCTTTTACCTGGGATACACCTTCATATTTCCAACATTTCTGCAGCTGGTGTGTCTCTGTCACACGGGGACTTGCTGTGGTTGGGTTTATCCAGTGTTGGTGACTTAGGCACCGTTTAAAGCTGAAGTGTGAAAAGCTTTAGGATAAATTAAGGGATTTCTGTGGTGTGGAGGGAGGAGAATGCAGCAAACCCACACAGGGACTCTCTTAGTATCGTTTATAAAGGTAATGGGGACAAGGCTGGAACAAGGGAACAGGGCAGCCGAGCCAGGAATCCATGGAGTGTTGTGTTTACAGTCTTCAACTCCCTGTAGTCTAAATAGCTGGAAGCTTCCCAATGTCTGGAGAAGGCTGGAGAGACACTTCTTACCTTGTAAGTGCCTATGGCTCCCTCTCCCCCATGGCACCTGTGTTCCCAGGGGGAGCCTGCAGTACCTGGTGTGTTTCTTCCCCATGGCAATGTCATGCTCTGAGGTAATTCCATTTCATTTTGGCTACCTCAGCTGTGCCAGCGCAATCCATCCCCCTGGGGAACAGAGCTTCTCCCCAGGACTAAAAACTGGAGGTTTCTATTTCTTGGCTGAATCCCCATGAATTCTTTTTAAGACCAATAAAAACTTTTTTTTTTAAACTAGGCTGTATTTATAATGGGGTTTTTGTTCCTTTATGCCTCTCTGCACTACATAATAGGCATGAAGGTTGAAGGTCATTGTATCAGACAACCTCACTAGGTGATTATAATTCTAAAAGGTGTTTTTTCCTAAGTTTAAAATTACTTTTGAAATGTCCTTAGTGCTTTAGAGGCACTTAAAATTGATTTGATGGCTCCATTCCTGCTGTTAATAGCATGGGAATGCACAGGGTGAGTGAGATGGGAGCGATGCTGAGGCAGGTGGAAGCAAACAGGGGAAGGCCTAGGTGGGAGTTTACAAACAGCCTCAGTATTTGAGGCTCAGCTCCCGAATATAATATAAACTTAAATTATAGCCAGTTTAGAAAGTGAGGATTTACCTTTGGCTGTAGCTGTGCTGCTGTGGAGGGGCCAAGGGCAGACCCGGCACCAGCAGGAGCTCAGACTTCCCTCTGAAACATTCCAGTTATCCATTGTTAGTCCCTGGCTGGTCTGAAGTGTCTTTGCACCATTAAATAAAATCTGACTGACTTTGTGGAAGCAGCCTGTCCTTCCAGAAAAATCAGCTTATCCAAAAGGAGAGATATTTTTCCTTTCTCCTGGAAAGGAAAAATAAGGGCTTTTCTCCCCTTTATCCTGACTGTGCTTGGCTGCATTCACTCAGCAGGGCTTTGATGGTACCGCCCGTCTGATCCTGTGTCCAGCACATCCTCCTATCTTCCTGAGAGTCATCACTTTGATGTTTTTTTTTGAGGTTTAACCCCCCCAAAATAGTTCACCATGAGGCCTGAGCGGTTGCAGGCCTTCAGGAGTGATGAAGCTGCAGAGGTTCATTGTCAGAACAGTGCTGAAGTGCTCCTGTGCTCAGTGTGGGGTGGAAAAACACAGGGTACAATGTTCATGAGGGTGTGTGATGGAGGAGCCCTGCCTGGCATGCAGAGAGGGAGAAAACCGGAAGTGCTAAAGGCTATTGACACTTGTATCCAAAATCTGGTCCCTACAGTAAGGCCCAGTAAGATAAAAAAGTGATTATTTGAAGTGATGAGCAGCATGTATTAAGTGATCTTTCAGGAGGCAGGTGGTGAAAACCAGCTCTCTGAGGTGTTTTACTGTTGTTACAATGATTTATTACTGAGCAGCCTGGTGTGGTGGAAAGTGCCCCTGCCCATGGCAGGGGGGTGGACCGACACGAACTTTAAGGTCCTGTCCAGCCCAAACCATTCCATGATTCCATTGTATAAGGTTTTCTGAAGGGGTCAGAAGGAAAAGGCTGCATACACGGTGTATCTGAGCATCTGCCAGTGTTGCTTTGCCCTGTTCTCATCATCCAGTATTGAAAGTTGCTGGTTTCCTAGAATATTGGCTGTTTTCTCATGTGATCCATACACACACTTGCAGCACAGCTGAGGTGTCCTACCTAGAAAGACCTGCCCCGTGTCACTTGCTTTGCTGCCAGGGAGCAATTGCAGCATCTCATCTTTAGGACAAGCCCACAGATCTCCCTGAGATGGCAAAACCTGCAAAAACTCTGATTTTGGGTCAGCAGCTCTTCCCCAGCATTTCCTCTGGCCAAAAGCCCCGTGTCTAACAGAGTTTTTGCTGGACTCTTCATCACAACTGGCAAGAGAAAAGCAGAGGAGGGTGAACAGTTCTGTTCGTTTTCATTCCCTTTTCATAGACTTATTTGGGAGAAGCGGAGTGGGAGAGGACTGCGTGCTGGCAGGCCTTTTGTGTTTTATGTCACAGGCTGCTGAAAGAGTTCTCAGACTGCACTTCCTTTCCGTGGGCTTTAAGGTCATTTCCCAGTGCTTGCAGATGCATGGCGGGCTGGGAAACCCTTCTCTCATCACCAGGGAATGAAACGCTCTCCGTGGCTTTTTGGAGCCAACAAATATAGTTTTGTCTTCTCTTCCCTCCCACTGTTTCCCAAGCAGCAAGTTTGCCGACAGGCCTCGTCAGGAAGGAGGGAGTGCTCCTCCAGGATCCAGACTGTCTGGGAAAATGAACAGCTGCTGGCAAACTGTGTTTTGCTGGGGCAATCACAGCTGTACAAAACAGCCCAGGATTGTATGGTAAAGGAGGTTAAGGAAATGGATGAGACTGAGGGGCAAAGTTCAGAGACAAAAACATGCAATTCTCAGCCCAGAGATGATAACAAACCTGGGATTTATCCACCTGTGCAAAGGTGGTTCTGCAAAACCCTGTTGTCCAGGTGGTGTTGTCCATGTGCACTGACTTTGCTTGTGGTCATTTGTCTACCATAGAAACTGGATGGCTTCTACAGTGAGCCCTGTTGCATTCGACACGCAGCGCGGTGGCCTGAGTTAAGAACAGCACGGCAACCAGTCTCCCCTGGCCGCTCGGGCCATAGCTCACAGACACCAATGTGGTGGACGGCAAATGGCGTTTATTGGTGATTAGCACCGTGTAATATACCTTTGGTTTACGTCACGTCCGCCTGCTTACATCATAAAACTAATTGCTATTGGCTACCTGGGGAGGGGGTCTTATCTTTCCGTACAGCGCGGTTTCTTCCGATCGCCAGGCCCTACCTGCCCACATTTCCCCCCTCCCTATGCTAATCTAAGAGAGCTAACAAACGTATAAAAGGCATTAACAAGGTAAAGTGTAAGGCACCTTGAACTAATAAACGTATAAAAGGTATTGACGAGGTAAAGTATAAGGCACTTTAAACTAGTGGTGACTAGGGGGCGTAAGGGGACAGGATATAAATTGGGGTATCTAGGGAGAACTAGGGATAATACTGCATAAGGAATTAGGGATAACTGGGGATAACACTACAGAAGTACATTCTTAACACAGTTGTTTGTTTTCTACTAACAGAATGTTGACCTTGCTTAGTCGGTTCTGGACAAATGACACGAGCTTGCTCAGTATGCAGGGCCCGAAGGCCAATGCCAGTATGATCATTGCGATCAGACCCAGCAAAGTAGATATCAGGGTGGTTAGCCATGGCGAATGGTTGAACCAGGATTTGAACCAACTCTGCTGTGCTTCTCGCTCTCTTCTTCTCTTCTTTCTTTTTTCTTTTTCTTTTTCTGCTTTGCTCTTTTCAGCAGCAGCTTGCAGGGAAGGAGAAGATGCTAAAGGCTGAGCAGCATCAGATGATATCTGAGTAGGAGGTACTGTAGCTGCTGGTAAAGGATTAGAGATCATTGGGTTAAAGATATTTAGGTTATTATTCAGTGTTGTGACAGTAGCAGTGTTTTTAATCCGTGAGAGGGATTGGACTCTCTAACGGCCTCTCCTTATTCTGGGTTTTAATTCTGTTTGCTCTCATCTCTTTCCACTCTGAGTCTGAATCAGTGGAAAGCCACTCGCTCTAGCTTGTGTCTGACTCAGAGCTGGAAGTTGACTGACTGGCTATTTCCGGGTTTCAGAACTTTTTGGTCGGGCTCCGGCCTCGCCCACCTCCCTTGCGGGCGGGCCGTTCCCTCCCTCTTGCCTCGCCCCGCCTTCTGCTCGGCAGGGGGTTGAGCTTATAGGGGGAGTGTTTAAATTAGGCGCTCTGGCTACCTCTCTGCCCCTCGCTCGCGCTCCCCTCCCCCTTTTGGTTGCTCTCGCAGTTTCTCTCCTTATCACATTCCTTATCACTTTCCTCTCCCACTCGTTTACTTGCGCATGTTGGATTCGGCACTATCTCTCTGTTCCCGCCGGGCACATCTCCGTCCCGGTCCCGCCCACCTTCTTTGTTCCCGGCACCATGCTGGGGTGCATAGGGAGGTGGCCTGGGCCAGCTCTCTTCGGGCCCCCCTCCCTCCGCGGCGATCTTAGCTTCTCGGGCTAATTCGTTCGAAAAAGCCTCTGCCTGCCTTGGCTCCCCCGCAAAGGAGCCTGGATTCGGGGATTGCGGGGGTGCAGCACCCCCCCCCGCGAGTCCCCAGGCTTAGCCGAATCGCCATCGTCTGGGGGGTGCAGAGTCTGGGTAGCCGCCCCAACCCCCAGCTTTGGGACGGCCATCAAACAGTTTTTTGCTGCCTTCCAGGTCTCCTGCTCTTGGATAGCTTTTTGCAGGGCCTGCACAACTCTACCCCACGATTTAAGATGTTTTCCGCTACCTGAGGACATCGTCTCCTCAGCAAAAGCCTTAGTACATTATCCCACACCTCAGGGTGGAGTATATCTGCTGGTTGGTCTATGACCCCGATCTGCATAAGTCTCGCAACAGCGAGCATAAAATCTTTGGGTTTGCAATCTACCCGCCACTGTCTCTGAATTTCATATACGACCTTCACAAGAGCCTCCATCCTCCTTGTGGGTCCCGGAGCGTCCTCCGTCACCGGAGACAGTCCAGCTGCTCTGGCCGCTGTTCACCTGGTCTCAGGCGATCTCCCGAGGTCCCCAGTTGTCCCGAGGTTTCGGCACCACTTTGTTGCAGTCGACACGCAGCGCGGTGGCCTGAGTCAAGAACAGTACGGCAACCACTCTCCCCTGGCCGCTCAGGCCATAGCTCGCAGACACCAATGTGGTGGACGGCAAATGGCGTTTATTGGTGATTAGCACCGTGTAATATACCTTTGGTTTACAACGTCACGTCCGCCTGCTTACATCATAAAACTAATTGCTATTGGCTACCTGGGGAGGGGGTCTTATCTTTCCGTACAGCGCGGTTTCTTCCGATCGCCAGGCCCTACCTGCCCACAGTTTCCTCTCCCCTTCTCACTAAATATCACGTGTTTGCTGATAAAGCCATTCCTTCCAAACGAGCTGCTTCCCTGGGCTGCTGCTCCAATCTTCTGGGAAGCTGCAGCAGTCCCTGCTGCAGAAAGCAGCTGGAAACCAGGCAAGGCAAGGCGAGGAGCAGCACATCTGCTTAATAAATGATAAAGGTCACATTTAAAAGCACTGTGCAGGTGTAAAGCCAGGAAAATAGGGAAGAGGGGAGGAGGAGTAAGGAGAATACAGCCCTGCAGCCCTTTCATGTGACTCTGTATCATCTGGGATCTTCGAAAAGATTGGCCTAGAGCATCCTACTGACATTGCAGCCATCACAGGGAAGGGAGCGCTGGTACAGCTGAGGGGGCTCCTCAGCAAACTGGGGCTGGGCTCCCTGCAGGGCAAAGCTAGGAGGAAGTCTTCCCTTGTTTTTCTCTCTGCTGGGATAAATGGAGCTGTTGTCTCCAGGCCCCTGTTCTGCACATAGTTTAAAGTAGGTCGTATTTCCGACCTGCATGGGATGCAACCTGCATTTTGTCTGGGGACATAGAGCCTGTGTGTGTCTCATTCTCTTGTGCTCACCACACCTTTCCCATGCCCTCCAGCCTTCCCGGTAACTTTTATTAATAGACTTCCCTTATTCCAGATTTTCAATCGATTAGCTTTGCTTCAGAAACACCCCAGGGCATCATTGACTTCCTCAGTAACCATCCTGGTAACAGATTCAATTCCCAAAAATGTTGTAATTACATGCCTTGTATTGGGAGCTGTGCTACTGATCTGTGCAGCTGCCTGCTGTCTTTTAGGGATACCAAGCTGCTCCGCTCATCCTCCGTTTATCAGAGAGCCCCAATGGATATGCTGATTCAAAATTTAGGCATGGGGTAGCTCCCTCTCCCTCAATCTGGGTGTCCCACTGCGGAGGGTGGATTTCCCCCCTCCGCAGCAAGAAGCGGTTCCGCCCCTATGTTGCTCCCGCCTCCCAGCCTGGCTCCACCTGCCGTGGGAGGACCTCGGGGGAGAAGTCTCTGGGCCCGCCCCTGAACTGAGGGACAAGGCGTGCCCAGGGCCCAGGAACCGCCCAGCTCTCCAGATTATTCCTGACAGTTATTTGTATTATTGGTTTATTTGAACTGTACCCCGCCTTCCTTTGTTACCATTGGTTCTTGTATGCTGTAACCGCCCTTCCCCTCGTCCCTTATTGGTTGTCCTGTCCTATACTTAACCGGGTGCCTCCAGGCACTCGGCGGCCACTAGCCATTAGCCATGCGGCCATACCATCGCCGAGGCAGTGGCCCCCCTTCCCCTGCTCTCCCTTCCCGACCACCCAAGCCCTGCTACCCTCAATAAAGGAGAGCTCGGGAAGGAGTCATCCTCCCACCAGCCTATCGCCGCACCGTCTCCTTCTTTTATTTCGCCTACGACTCCCAGCTTCCTTTACCGCGCCCGGCATAGGGATCGAGCAGCCAGCGCACGGCTCTCGACCCTGCCGACGACAGCGAGCGAGAGGCTCGACAACATCCCACCACCCCTGACACCCTTCCACTCATGGTGGTACCAGCTGTGCTCCTTTCTCCTCTTGCAGGAAGCTGTTGCCAAGCCTCAAAACCAAGAAGCCTCAGGAGCTTGTTTTGGTGATTGGGACAGGAATTAGTGCCGCAGTTGCTCCCCAGGTCCCAGCGCTGAAGTCTTGGAAGGGGCTGATTCAGGCCCTCCTGGATGCTGCTATTGACTTTGATCTCCTGGAAGATGAAGAGAGCAAACGGTTCCAGAAGTGTCTTCATGAAGACAAGAACTTGGTTCATGTTGCCCACGACCTTATCCAGAAGCTGTCTCCGGTCAGTGCGCTTGTACCTGCCCTGAGCGTAGGATTTGGCTTCTGGAAATAACCGGATTTGGTTTTCCAGCAATGGTGCCCCCATCCCAACAATTCTTCTATGTACAAGGAACCAAAAGTGCAGTTGCTGTGCCAGGTTTCTGCTGTGGACACAGGTTTTGGGTATTTTGCCTGGACCAAGATGATTAGAGGGATGGAGCACCTTCCTGTGAGGAAAGGCTGAGAGAATTGGGATTGTTCAGCCTGGAGAAGAAGGCTTCAGGGGTGACCTAATTGTGGCTTTCCAATACCTGAAGGGAGCTGACAAGAAAGCTGGAGAGAGACTGTAGACAAGGGCCGGGGGTGACAGAACAAGGGGAGAGAGCAGGGTTAGATGGGGTACTGGGGAGGAAATCTTCCCTGTGAGGGTACTGAGGCCCTGGCACAAGAGCAACTGTGGCTGCCCCTGGATCCCTGGAAGTGTTCAAGGCCAGGTTGGACAGGGCTTGGAACAGCCTGGGATAGTGGAAGGTGTCCCTGCCCATGGCAGGGGGTGGGATGGGATGGGCCCTTCCCAACCCAAACCATTCTACGATTCTGTGTTCCTATGACTATGCTGAGGGAGAGCACCCACCTTGGTGCAGCCAGAGCTCTTGTGTTTGCCGTGCAGGGACCCAGAGCTTTGCAGGGTCTTGGTGAAACGTGGGTAGTTTCTCATGGAGTCATTTGGCATGAGGTGTTAAGGGGCCGGGCTCTGACCTCAATCTGTCTCCCCTTCTCAGCGCACAAGCAACGTTCGCTCAACCTTTTTCAAGGACTGTTTATACAAGGTGTTTGATGACCTGGAATCCAAAATGGAAGATTCTGGGAAGCAGCTGCTTCAGTCTGTGCTTCACTTGATGGAAAATGGGGCCCTTGTTTTAACCACAAACTTCGGTAACCTGCTGGAGCTGTATGCAGCACACCAGGGGAAGCACCTCGAGTCTCTTGACCTGACTGATGAAAAGAAGGTAAAGGATGATTATTTCTTTTGTCAGGAACTGTGGTGCTGCAGGGTGTGCCCTCATGCTGCCTGAGGGCATTGTACTGATCGTAGTGGTTTAACTGGTGGCAGACAAGCTCCAGGCAGAGCCTCTGCCTGCTCAGGGCAGCAAGCAGAAGAATGAGGAGGAGAGCTCCTTTCTGGAACGCTGTGCTTGCTGGCTGCCATCCAGTGCTCAGGAGGAGGCCTTAAGCCTGGTATTCCTTTGATCTCTGTCCTTGAAACTTCTGGCTTGGCCTTGCTTCCACATAAGGCTCGGGTTGATGTTTCTAACCAATGTGGGAAACTCCATGTGAGATGCAAAGCTGAACTTTCTATTTTTATAACGTGCTGCAAAGTGCTTTCTGTGATGGGCATTTAGGGCTGCAGCCTTTGAGGCTCTCTTCTCGTGCCCCATGTCCTCTTCCTGCAGTGGCTGGAATGGCTCCTTCTGCTGCACTTCCAGAGCTGTAGCTATTCTCTTCATGCAAACATCTCTCCTCCTGCCCCAGTCAGGCTGTGAAACCCTGACCTCTTTGCACCTGCTGCACAAAGGGATCAAAGTGATTGCCTACGGAGACGAATACTCTGACTTGCCCGAGTACTTTGAGCGACTGACCAGCGAGATTGTCATGCGAGGCCGCACAGGTATGGAGTCAGGGGCTGGGGGACACTTGGCTGTCACCATGGAGAGCAGGCAGGGTCAGTAGCCCCTGTTCTTCATGCTATACAGATTCCTTAAGAGTTTTTTTTTTTTAAAAGCAAACGTGTCTCAAAGCGTAGCTGGATTTGAGGGTTACTTTCAGAAATCACTGTATGCTCTAACAGTTTAAGCAGCTGTGCTGCTTCCCACGCCTGCAAACCTTTTCATGTGCAGTTGCAGCTGTTTGTTCCCTTTCCAGCGAAGGGGCATTTTAGTCTCACTGACCTTCGTGCTGCTCAGACTGAGCCAATGCTTTTACACAAGAGGTATAACTCATAAATCATAAAAACAAGGGAAAGTGGGTTCACTGGCCGGAGCCTAGCTGGCCCCCATTCTGAGGGTTAGCCCGGCCAGGAAAGCCTGTGTGAAACCACCACGTGGGCAGCTGGCTCTCCACCTGACACTGGTCTCTGCTTTGCCCCAGGTATGCCCAACGAGGGGCAACAGCTGAATGCTCTGCCGCCGCCCACACCGAGGTAAAAGGTAAGGAGGCTCTCTAGAGCCGAGAGGCTTCACTCTGTGTAGTTCCCTGGAGTCCCAGGCAGGTTTTCAGCCTTTGCTTCCACACAGGATGCAGCCCGAGCCTCAGCCCTGCCCAGGCCCTGAGCCATGGCAGGGGCTTCTGGGACAGGCCCCAGCCAGGCCAGCAGCCCTCAGGAAGGCCAGAGCCCACCGCTGTCCAGCTGCTATCCAGCACCGAGCCAGGACCCTTCCAGCAGGGAGAAGGCTGGGACACAGCTTCCACAGATGAACACCTGGTCTAACATAGTAATTGTGCTTTTACTGGGGCTGCATGTGCCTGCGGAGTGCGGTGTCCCCAAGGGAGCTGCAGCCTCCTCTAACTTCATACCTAGTGCTTTTATATTCTGTATTTCAATTAAAAAATGAAACTTGAGCTTTTTTTTTTTACTGGAAGCTCTAGTTTTCTAGTCCTGTCTTTTTACTGTACAGGATTTTGTATGTTGAAGTTGTATTAAAGGCCTGCTCACTGAACTTTTGGCTGCTCTATCATTTACAGGCCTCATCACACCTCACACTGGTGGGAGTTCATCTCCCCCAAACCCAGGAGGAAACAGGTCCTGGCTGGAGGCAAGTTATTTATACACAGAGAACAAATTAGGAAGTTTATTTTATATAAATTATGTCTCTTAGCAGACAGCATTCAATTTATTGCACTATAGCACATCTGCGATACAGAGCTACAAGACATCGTCAGAGAGGTTTGTATTATTCAGTGTAGCACTTCTGACCGGGATCAAGAGGCACTCTGAGGGGGAGAAAGGGTGCAGGAAAGCAGCAAGCAGCCACCATTCTCTTCCAGTATTAATGTGGTTTGGTTTTTTTTTCCTTTTTACTAGCAAATAATGCCAAGACCAGCAGGCAGGAGCCAGGCAGGGCACGCTGCCTTCCTCCTCCGGACCCAGCTGCCACAGCTCTCCAGCTCCTGCCCAAATACGTGGAGTCTGGGGACCCTGCTGCAGAGTCCGGGTGAGGAGAGAGATGGGGGACTTTAAGGCAATTTAGCATGTCCCCTCCAGCCCAGCATAGGCTGTCACCTTTTTTTGGTTTATCAGCTTCGGTGGAGCGGCGATGAGCGGCGACATTAACGGCCAGATCTAGCGCTGCCCCTAAGCCCAAGTGACTCCTGCCTCCTCCCTAAGCTGGTCTAAAAATCAAAAGCAGCTCAAAAAAAAGTCTTCAAACCCACCTGGCTCTGACAGCCAGGCTCTTGGCCGCCCTCAGCTCCCCCACCCCAAATACCAGACCCCGCCCGGGAGCGAAACCTGTTGAGCCCGAATATGCCCAAACAGACAGCTCTTTGTGATTCTTTTTTTTTCCCTCCTATTTTTTGGTTTGGAAGCAGCACTGGTGATCACACAGGGATGGGCCCAAGGACTTCCCAGCCCTTGGCACTGCTCCTGACACCTTGTTCGAAGGCAGCATCACATTTAACCCCTGAAGACCCTCACTGCCCTTCATTTCTGACACCATCCCACTTCCCACACCGTGGTCCTGTTCAGTCCTGCATCCCCACGCTCCACTTGCATCCCCCCTCTCTGCACTTTTCTCCGTCATTTCTCCCTTTCCACCTCATTTTTCCCCTCAGTGCTTCAGCGCTCTCCTCCATTCCCAACACAGACAGGTCTGATCCATCCTCACGCCATAAAATCACAGACCACATGCCAGGGGGGTCAGATGAGCCCAATAGCCACAGAGCTGCCAGGCTGGGGTTCAGTGCCCATCCAGGGGTGTTTTATGATCCGTGGTGGGAATGCTGGGCTGGCAGGGTGCACACAGCATCAGCAAAGCCCCCGAGCAGCACTTAGGACTCTTCAACTCTTGCTCAGCACTCTCCTGCCTCAGTTTCCTGCTGTTTCGGGGCTCAGGGAAGCTCTGCACCATTGGCAATGCGGGCAGGGGGTGCAGCAGGGACCCCAAACCCCAAACTGCATCCCAGCTCATTTATCTACATTTTAAAAGAAATTTAAAAGCCACCCGATGTTGCAAGCAGCTCAAACCCTGACGGAGGATCCACCCCGGGGCTCCGACTTGTGCAACACCGCGGGGTGAGTTCCAACCTCCCGCCACTGGCATCAGGCTCTGGTTAAAAAATTAAGGCTCAGCTTACTCAGCCTGGCCGGATATCGGGATGGCGAATCCGGCCGGGAAAACTTCGGCGGGCTGGGGGAGACATTTTGCAAGGGGAAGAGCCGGAGCAGGAATGGCATCTGGAAGCGATTGAAGGCAAGGAGCCTCTCCCTGGCGCAGCAGGGAATTCCAACGGCGTGAGCTCAGGTTAAAGCCTCCTTCACAAACCCGGGATTAAAGAGAAGAACCAAACTTCAGCACAGATATGTATTTTTAAACCTGCAAAAAACAAGGGAGACGGAGCCAGCTTCCTGCTTGGTCCTATCCGGACGTGGCTTTGTCATTTAGGATCGTTCTGACTTGCAATGAAAAGAAACCAAAACTCCAAAAAGGAGCAGAAATTTCTCCATGCGTTTGTGGTTCTAAATTCAGGTGTGGTGTCAGGAGTCCTCTTTCATCACTGTACCATCCATCCCTCGGGATTGCTGCATCCCAGCTCCGAGCATCCCTTGCCAGCACAGGCTGCATCCCACGGTGGTCCTTGAGTGGCAGCAAGCCCAGGAGCATCCCAGAATCCTGGGGATGGCATGGAAGAGCCAGTGGAGGATGCCAGCCTAGCTTAGACCGAGCCATCCTCTGCAAGGAGCTGACGCAGTGCAGAGTCCCCAGCCCCTTCCAGTCTTCCCTGAGTCGAGATGAAATATTGAAGCTAAAATCCTAATGCATCAGAGGCACAGGGAGCAGCAGCTGGTCAAACCCACCTTCACTGGACATCCCAGCGGAGCAGTTTACGGCAGGGCAGGATCCCCATGGGCTGGGCAGGATCCCCATGGGCTGGGCAGGATCCCCACGGGATGGGCAGGATCCCCATGGGCTGGGCAGACTCAGCCGCGCCCCATGTCCTCTTCCTGCAGTGGCTGGAATGGCTCCTTCTGCTGCACTTCCAGAGCTGTAGCTATTCCCTTCATGCAAACATCTCTCCTCCTGCCCCAGTCAGGCTGTGAAACCCTGACCTCTTTGCACCTGCTGCACAAAGGGATCAAAGTGATTGCCTACGGAGACGAATACTCCGACTTGCCCGAGTACTTCGAGCGGCTGACCAGCGAGATTGTCATGCGAGGCCGCACAGGTATGGAGTCAGGGGCTGGGGGACACTTGGCTGTCACCATGGAGAGCAGGCAGGGTCAGTAGCCCCTGTTCTTCATGCTATACAGATTCCTTAAGAGTTTTTTTTTTTTAAAAGCAAACGTGTCTCAAAGCGTAGCTGGATTTGAGGGTTACTTTCAGAAATCACTGTATGCTCTAACAGTTTAAACAGCTGTGCTGCTTCCCACGCCTGCAAACCTTTTCATGTGCAGTTGCAGCTGTTTGTTCCCTTTCCAGCGAAGGGGCATTTTAGTCTCACTGACCTTCGTGCTGCTCAGACTGAGCCAATGCTTTTACACAAGAGGTATAACTCATAAATCATAAAAACAAGGGAAAGTGGGTTCACTGGCCGGAGCCTAGCTGGCCCCCATTCTGAGGGTTAGCCCGGCCAGGAAAGCCTGTGTGAAACCACCACGTGGGCAGCTGGCTCTCCACCTGACACTGGTCTCTGCTTTGCCCCAGGTATGCCCAACGAGGGGCAACAGCTGAATGCTCTGCCGCCGCCCACACCGAGGTAAAAGGTAAGGAGGCTCTCTAGAGCCGAGAGGCTTCACTCTGTGTAGTTCCCTGGAGTCCCAGGCAGGTTTTCAGCCTTTGCTTCCACACAGGATGCAGCCCGAGCCTCAGCCCTGCCCAGGCCCTGAGCCATGGCAGGGGCTTCTGGGACAGGCCCCAGCCAGGCCAGCAGCCCTCAGGAAGGCCAGAGCCCACCGCTGTCCAGCTGCTATCCAGCACCGAGCCAGGACCCTTCCAGCAGGGAGAAGGCTGGGACACAGCCTCCACAGATGAACACCTGGTCTAACATAGTAATTGTGGTTTTACTGGGGCTGCATGTGCCTGCGGAGTGCGGTGTCCCCAAGGGAGCTGCAGCCTCCTCTAACTTCATACCTAGTGCTTTTATATTCTGTATTTCAATTAAAAAATGAAACTTGAGCTTTTTTTTTTTTACTGGAAGCTCTAGTTTTCTAGTCCTGTCTTTTTACTGTACAGGATTTTGTATGTTGAAGTTGTATTAAAGGCCTGCTCACTGAACTTTTGGCTGCTCTATCATTTACAGGCCTCATCACACCTCACACTGGTGGGAGTTCATCTCCCCCAAACCCAGGAGGAAACAGGTCCTGGCTGGAGGCAAGTTATTTATACACAGAGAACAAATTAGGAAGTTTATTTTATATAAATTATGTCTCTTAGCAGACAGCATTCAATTTATTGCACTATAGCACATCTGCGATACAGAGCTACAAGACATCGTCAGAGAGGTTTGTATTATTCAGTGTAGCACTTCTGACCGGGATCAAGAGGCACTCTGAGGGGGAGAAAGGGTGCAGGAAAGCAGCAAGCAGCCACCATTCTCTTCCAGTATTAATGTGGTTTGGTTTTTTTTTCCTTTTTACTAGCAAATAATGCCAAGACCAGCAGGCAGGAGCCAGGCAGGGCACGCTGCCTTCCTCCTCCGGACCCAGCTGCCACAGCTCTCCAGCTCCTGCCCAAATACGTGGAGTCTGGGGACCCTGCTGCAGAGTCCGGGTGAGGAGAGAGATGGGGGACTTTAAGGCAATTTAGCATGTCCCCTCCAGCCCAGCATAGGCTGTCACCTTTTTTTGGTTTATCAGCTTCGGTGGAGCGGCGATGAGCGGCGACATTAACGGCCAGATCTAGCGCTGCCCCTAAGCCCAAGTGACTCCTGCCTCCTCCCTAAGCTGGTCTAAAAATCAAAAGCAGCTCAAAAAAAAGTCTTCAAACCCACCTGGCTCTGACAGCCAGGCTCTTGGCCGCCCTCAGCTCCCCCACCCCAAATACCAGACCCCGCCCGGGAGCGAAACCTGTTGAGCCCGAATATGCCCAAACAGACAGCTCTTTGTGATTCTTTTTTTTTCCCTCCTATTTTTTGGTTTGGAAGCAGCACTGGTGATCACACAGGGATGGGCCCAAGGACTTCCCAGCCCTTGGCACTGCTCCTGACACCTTGTTCGAAGGCAGCATCACATTTAACCCCTGAAGACCCTCACTGCCCTTCATTTCTGACACCATCCCACTTCCCACACCGTGGTCCTGTTCAGTCCTGCATCCCCACGCTCCACTTGCATCCCCCCTCTCTGCACTTTTCTCCGTCATTTCTCCCTTTCCACCTCATTTTTCCCCTCAGTGCTTCAGCGCTCTCCTCCATTCCCAACACAGACAGGTCTGATCCATCCTCACGCCATAAAATCACAGACCACATGCCAGGGGGGTCAGATGAGCCCAATAGCCACAGAGCTGCCAGGCTGGGGTTCAGTGCCCATCCAGGGGTGTTCTATGATCCGTGGTGGGAATGCTGGGCTGGCAGGGTGCACACAGCATCAGCAAAGCCCCCGAGCAGCACTTAGGACTCTTCAACTCTTGCTCAGCACTCTCCTGCCTCAGTTTCCTGCTGTTTCGGGGCTCAGGGAAGCTCTGCACCATTGGCAATGCGGGCAGGGGGTGCAGCAGGGACCCCAAACCCCAAACTGCATCCCAGCTCATTTATCTACATTTTAAAAGAAATTTAAAAGCCACCCGATGTTGCAAGCAGCTCAAACCCTGACGGAGGATCCACCCCGGGGCTCCGACTTGTGCAACACCGCGGGGTGAGTTCCAACCTCCCGCCACTGGCATCAGGCTCTGGTTAAAAAATTAAGGCTCAGCTTACTCAGCCTGGCCGGATATCGGGATGGCGAATCCGGCCGGGAAAACTTCGGCGGGCTGGGGGAGACATTTTGCAAGGGGAAGAGCCGGAGCAGGAATGGCATCTGGAAGCGATTGAAGGCAAGGAGCCTCTCCCTGGCGCAGCAGGGAATTCCAACGGCGTGAGCTCAGGTTAAAGCCTCCTTCACAAACCCGGGATTAAAGAGAAGAACCAAACTTCAGCACAGATATGTATTTTTAAACCTGCAAAAAACAAGGGAGACGGAGCCAGCTTCCTGCTTGGTCCTATCCGGACGTGGCTTTGTCATTTAGGGTCGTTCTGACTTGCAATGAAAAGAAACCAAAACCCCAAAAAGGAGCAGAAATTTCTCCATGCGTTTGTGGTTCTAAATTCAGGTGTGGTGTCAGGAGTCCTCTTTCATCACTGTACCATCCATCCCTCGGGATTGCTGCATCCCAGCTCCGAGCATCCCTTGCCAGCACAGGCTGCATCCCACGGTGGTCCTTGAGTGGCAGCAAGCCCAGGAGCATCCCAGAATCCTGGGGATGGCATGGAAGAGCCAGTGGAGGATGCCAGCCTAGCTTAGACCGAGCCATCCTCTGCAAGGAGCTGACGCAGTGCAGAGTCCCCAGCCCCTTCCAGTCTTCCCTGAGTCGAGATGAAATATTGAAGCTAAAATCCTAATGCATCAGAGGCACAGGGAGCAGCAGCTGGTCAAACCCACCTTCACTGGACATCCCAGCGGAGCAGTTTACGGCAGGGCAGGATCCCCATGGGCTGGGCAGGATCCCCATGGGCTGGGCAGGATCCCCACGGGATGGGCAGGATCCCCATGGGCTGGGCAGACTCAGCCGCGCCCCATGTCCTCTTCCTGCAGTGGCTGGAATGGCTCCTTCTGCTACACTTCCAGAGCTGTAGCTATTCCCTTCATGCAAACATCTCTCCTCCTGCCCCAGTCAGGCTGTGAAACCCTGACCTCTTTGCACCTGCTGCACAAAGGGATCAAAGTGATTGCCTACGGAGACGAATACTCCGACTTGCCCGAGTACTTCGAGCGGCTGACCAGCGAGATTGTCATGCGAGGCCGCACAGGTATGGAGTCAGGGGCTGGGGGACACTTGGCTGTCACCATGGAGAGCAGGCAGGGTCAGTAGCCCCTGTTCTTCATGCTATACAGATTCCTTAAGAGTTTTTTTTTTTTAAAAGCAAACGTGTCTCAAAGCGTAGCTGGATTTGAGGGTTACTTTCAGAAATCACTGTATGCTCTAACAGTTTAAACAGCTGTGCTGCTTCCCACGCCTGCAAACCTTTTCATGTGCAGTTGCAGCTGTTTGTTCCCTTTCCAGCGAAGGGGCATTTTAGTCTCACTGACCTTCGTGCTGCTCAGACTGAGCCAATGCTTTTACACAAGAGGTATAACTCATAAATCATAAAAACAAGGGAAAGTGGGTTCACTGGCCGGAGCCTAGGTGGCCCCCATTCTGAGGGTTAGCCCGGCCAGGAAAGCCTGTGTGAAACCACCACGTGGGCAGCTGGCTCTCCACCTGACACTGGTCTCTGCTTTGCCCCAGGTATGCCCAACGAGGGGCAACAGCTGAATGCTCTGCCGCCGCCCACACCGAGGTAAAAGGCAAGGAGGCTCTCTAGAGCCGAGAGGCTTCACTCTGTGTAGTTCCCTGGAGTCCCAGGCAGGTTTTCAGCCTTTGCTTCCACACAGGATGCAGCCCGAGCCTCAGCCCTGCCCAGGCCCTGAGCCATGGCAGGGGCTTCTGGGACAGGCCCCAGCCAGGCCAGCAGCCCTCAGGAAGGCCAGAGCCCACCGCTGTCCAGCTGCTATCCAGCACCGAGCCAGGACCCTTCCAGCAGGGAGAAGGCTGGGACACAGCCTCCACAGATGAACACCTGGTCTAACATAGTAATTGTGCTTTTACTGGGGCTGCATGTGCCTGCGGAGTGCGGTGTCCCCAAGGGAGCTGCAGCCTCCTCTAACTTCATACCTAGTGCTTTTATATTCTGTATTTCAATTAAAAAATGAAACTTGAGCTTTTTTTTTTTTTACTGGAAGCTCTAGTTTTCTAGTCCTGTCTTTTTACTGTACAGGATTTTGTATGTTGAAGTTGTATTAAAGGCCTGCTCACTGAACTTTTGGCTGCTCTATCATTTACAGGCCTCATCACACCTCACACTGGTGGGAGTTCATTTCCCCCAAACCCAGGAGGAAACAGGTCCTGGCTGGAGGCAAGTTATTTATACACAGAGAACAAATTAGGAAGTTTATTTTATATAAATTATGTCTCTTAGCAGACAGCATTCAATTTATTGCACTATAGCACATCTGCGATACAGAGCTACAAGACATCGTCAGAGAGGTTTGTATTATTCAGTGTAGCACTTCTGACCGGGATCAAGAGGCACTCTGAGGGGGAGAAAGGGTGCAGGAAAGCAGCAAGCAGCCACCATTCTCTTCCAGTATTAATGTGGTTTGGTTTTTTTTTCCTTTTTACTAGCAAATAATGCCAAGACCAGCAGGCAGGAGCCAGGCAGGGCACGCTGCCTTCCTCCTCCGGACCCAGCTGCCACAGCTCTCCAGCTCCTGCCCAAATACGTGGAGTCTGGGGACCCTGCTGCAGAGTCCGGGTGAGGAGAGAGATGGGGGACTTTAAGGCAATTTAGCATGTCCCCTCCAGCCCAGCATAGGCTGTCACCTTTTTTTGGTTTATCAGCTTCGGTGGAGCGGCGATGAGCGGCGACATTAACGGCCAGATCTAGCGCTGCCCCTAAGCCCAAGTGACTCCTGCCTCCTCCCTAAGCTGGTCTAAAAATCAAAAGCAGCTCAAAAAAAAGCCTTCAAACCCACCTGGCTCTGACAGCCAGGCTCTTGGCCGCCCTCAGCTCCCCCACCCCAAATACCAGACCCCGCCCGGGAGCGAAACCTGTTGAGCCCGAATATGCCCAAACAGACAGCTCTTTGTGATTCTTTTTTTTTCCCTCCTATTTTTTGGTTTGGAAGCAGCACTGGTGATCACACAGGGATGGGCCCAAGGACTTCCCAGCCCTTGGCACTGCTCCTGACACCTTGTTCGAAGGCAGCATCACATTTAACCCCTGAAGACCCTCACTGCCCTTCATTTCTGACACCATCCCACTTCCCACACCGTGGTCCTGTTCAGTCCTGCATCCCCACGCTCCACTTGCATCCCCCCTCTCTGCACTTTTCTCCGTCATTTCTCCCTTTCCACCTCATTTTTCCCCTCAGTGCTTCAGCGCTCTCCTCCATTCCCAACACAGACAGGTCTGATCCATCCTCACGCCATAAAATCACAGACCACATGCCAGGGGGGTCAGATGAGCCCAATAGCCACAGAGCTGCCAGGCTGGGGTTCAGTGCCCATCCAGGGGTGTTTTATGATCCGTGGTGGCAATGCTGGGCTGGCAGGGTGCACACAGCATCAGCAAAGCCCCCGAGCAGCACTTAGGACTCTTCAACTCTTGCTCAGCACTCTCCTGCCTCAGTTTCCTGCTGTTTCGGGGCTCAGGGAAGCTCTGCACCATTGGCAATGCGGGCAGGGGGTGCAGCAGGGACCCCAAACCCCAAACTGCATCCCAGCTCATTTATCTACATTTTAAAAGAAATTTAAAAGCCACCCGATGTTGCAAGCAGCTCAAACCCTGACGGAGGATCCACCCCGGGGCTCCGACTTGTGCAACACCGCGGGGTGAGTTCCAACCTCCCGCCACTGGCATCAGGCTCTGGTTAAAAAATTAAGGCTCAGCTTACTCAGCCTGGCCGGATATCGGGATGGCGAATCCGGCCGGGAAAACTTCGGCGGGCTGGGGGAGACATTTTGCAAGGGGAAGAGCCGGAGCAGGAATGGCATCTGGAAGCGATTGAAGGCAAGGAGCCTCTCCCTGGCGCAGCAGGGAATTCCAACGGCGTGAGCTCAGGTTAAAGCCTCCTTCACAAACCCGGGATTAAAGAGAAGAACCAAACTTCAGCACAGATATGTATTTTTAAACCTGCAAAAAACAAGGGAGACGGAGCCAGCTTCCTGCTTGGTCCTATCCGGACGTGGCTTTGTCATTTAGGGTCGTTCTGACTTGCAATGAAAAGAAACCAAAACTCCAAAAAGGAGCAGAAATTTCTCCATGCGTTTGTGGTTCTAAATTCAGGTGTGGTGTCAGGAGTCCTCTTTCATCACTGTACCATCCATCCCTCGGGATTGCTGCATCCCAGCTCCGAGCATCCCTTGCCAGCACAGGCTGCATCCCACGGTGGTCCTTGAGTGGCAGCAAGCCCAGGAGCATCCCAGAATCCTGGGGATGGCATGGAAGAGCCAGTGGAGGATGCCAGCCTAGCTTAGACCGAGCCATCCTCTGCAAGGAGCTGACGCAGTGCAGAGTCCCCAGCCCCTTCCAGTCTTCCCTGAGTCGAGATGAAATATTGAAGCTAAAATCCTAATGCATCAGAGGCACAGGGAGCAGCAGCTGGTCAAACCCACCTTCACTGGACATCCCAGCGGAGCAGTTTACGGCAGGGCAGGATCCCCATGGGCTGGGCAGGATCCCCATGGGCTGGGCAGGATCCCCACGGGATGGGCAGGATCCCCATGGGCTGGGCAGACTCAGCCGCGCCCCATGTCCTCTTCCTGCAGTGGCTGGAATGGCTCCTTCTGCTACACTTCCAGAGCTGTAGCTATTCCCTTCATGCAAACATCTCTCCTCCTGCCCCAGTCAGGCTGTGAAACCCTGACCTCTTTGCACCTGCTGCACAAAGGGATCAAAGTGATTGCCTACGGAGACGAATACTCCGACTTGCCCGAGTACTTCGAGCGGCTGACCAGCGAGATTGTCATGCGAGGCCGCACAGGTATGGAGTCAGGGGCTGGGGGACACTTGGCTGTCACCATGGAGAGCAGGCAGGGTCAGTAGCCCCTGTTCTTCATGCTATACAGATTCCTTAAGAGTTTTTTTTTTTTAAAAGCAAACGTGTCTCAAAGCGTAGCTGGATTTGAGGGTTACTTTCAGAAATCACTGTATGCTCTAACAGTTTAAACAGCTGTGCTGCTTCCCACGCCTGCAAACCTTTTCATGTGCAGTTGCAGCTGTTTGTTCCCTTTCCAGCGAAGGGGCATTTTAGTCTCACTGACCTTCGTGCTGCTCAGACTGAGCCAATGCTTTTACACAAGAGGTATAACTCATAAATCATAAAAACAAGGGAAAGTGGGTTCACTGGCCGGAGCCTAGCTGGCCCCCATTCTGAGGGTTAGCCCGGCCAGGAAAGCCTGTGTGAAACCACCACGTGGGCAGCTGGCTCTCCACCTGACACTGCTCTCTGCTTTGCCCCAGGTATGCCCAACGAGGGGCAACAGCTGAATGCTCTGCCGCCGCCCACACCGAGGTAAAAGGTAAGGAGGCTCTCTAGAGCCGAGAGGCTTCACTCTGTGTAGTTCCCTGGAGTCCCAGGCAGGTTTTCAGCCTTTGCTTCCACACAGGATGCAGCCCGAGCCTCAGCCCTGCCCAGGCCCTGAGCCATGGCAGGGGCTTCTGGGACAGGCCCCAGCCAGGCCAGCAGCCCTCAGGAAGGCCAGAGCCCACCGCTGTCCAGCTGCTATCCAGCACCGAGCCAGGACCCTTCCAGCAGGGAGAAGGCTGGGACACAGCCTCCACAGATGAACACCTGGTCTAACATAGTAATTGTGGTTTTACTGGGGCTGCATGTGCCTGCGGAGTGCGGTGTCCCCAAGGGAGCTGCAGCCTCCTCTAACTTCATACCTAGTGCTTTTATATTCTGTATTTCAATTAAAAAATGAAACTTGAGCTTTTTTTTTTTACTGGAAGCTCTAGTTTTCTAGTCCTGTCTTTTTACTGTACAGGATTTTGTATGTTGAAGTTGTATTAAAGGCCTGCTCACTGAACTTTTGGCTGCTCTATCATTTACAGGCCTCATCACACCTCACACTGGTGGGAGTTCATCTCCCCCAAACCCAGGAGGAAACAGGTCCTGGCTGGAGGCAAGTTATTTATACACAGAGAACAAATTAGGAAGTTTATTTTATATAAATTATGTCTCTTAGCAGACAGCATTCAATTTATTGCACTATAGCACATCTGCGATACAGAGCTACAAGACATCGTCAGAGAGGTTTGTATTATTCAGTGTAGCACTTCTGACCGGGATCAAGAGGCACTCTGAGGGGGAGAAAGGGTGCAGGAAAGCAGCAAGCAGCCACCATTCTCTTCCAGTATTAATGTGGTTTGGTTTTTTTTTCCTTTTTACTAGCAAATAATGCCAAGACCAGCAGGCAGGAGCCAGGCAGGGCACGCTGCCTTCCTCCTCCGGACCCAGCTGCCACAGCTCTCCAGCTCCTGCCCAAATACGTGGAGTCTGGGGACCCTGCTGCAGAGTCCGGGTGAGGAGAGAGATGGGGGACTTTAAGGCAATTTAGCATGTCCCCTCCACCCCAGCATAGGCTGTCACCTTTTTTTGGTTTATCAGCTTCGGTGGAGCGGCGATGAGCGGCGACATTAACGGCCAGATCTAGCGCTGCCCCTAAGCCCAAGTGACTCCTGCCTCCTCCCTAAGCTGGTCTAAAAATCAAAAGCAGCTCAAAAAAAAGTCTTCAAACCCACCTGGCTCTGACAGCCAGGCTCTTGGCCGCCCTCAGCTCCCCCACCCCAAATACCAGACCCTGCCCGGGAGCGAAACCTGTTGAGCCCGAATATGCCCAAACAGACAGCTCTTTGTGATTCTTTTTTTTTCCCTCCTATTTTTTGGTTTGGAAGCAGCACTGGTGATCACACAGGGATGGGCCCAAGGACTTCCCAGCCCTTGGCACTGCTCCTGACACCTTGTTCGAAGGCAGCATCACATTTAACCCCTGAAGACCCTCACTGCCCTTCATTTCTGACACCATCCCACTTCCCACACCGTGGTCCTGTTCAGTCCTGCATCCCCACGCTCCACTTGCATCCCCCCTCTCTGCACTTTTCTCCGTCATTTCTCCCTTTCCACCTCATTTTTCCCCTCAGTGCTTCAGCGCTCTCCTCCATTCCCAACACAGACAGGTCTGATCCATCCTCACGCCATAAAATCACAGACCACATGCCAGGGGGGTCAGATGAGCCCAATAGCCACAGAGCTGCCAGGCTGGGGTTCAGTGCCCATCCAGGGGTGTTTTATGATCCGTGGTGGCAATGCTGGGCTGGCAGGGTGCACACAGCATCAGCAAAGCCCCCGAGCAGCACTTAGGACTCTTCAACTCTTGCTCAGCACTCTCCTGCCTCAGTTTCCTGCTGTTTCGGGGCTCAGGGAAGCTCTGCACCATTGGCAATGCGGGCAGGGGGTGCAGCAGGGACCCCAAACCCCAAACTGCATCCCAGCTCATTTATCTACATTTTAAAAGAAATTTAAAAGCCACCCGATGTTGCAAGCAGCTCAAACCCTGACGGAGGATCCACCCCGGGGCTCCGACTTGTGCAACACCGCGGGGTGAGTTCCAACCTCCCGCCACTGGCATCAGGCTCTGGTTAAAAAATTAAGGCTCAGCTTACTCAGCCTGGCCGGATATCGGGATGGCGAATCCGGCCGGGAAAACTTCGGCGGGCTGGGGGAGACATTTTGCAAGGGGAAGAGCCGGAGCAGGAATGGCATCTGGAAGCGATTGAAGGCAAGGAGCCTCTCCCTGGCGCAGCAGGGAATTCCAACGGCGTGAGCTCAGGTTAAAGCCTCCTTCACAAACCCGGGATTAAAGAGAAGAACCAAACTTCAGCACAGATATGTATTTTTAAACCTGCAAAAAACAAGGGAGACGGAGCCAGCTTCCTGCTTGGTCCTATCCGGACGTGGCTTTGTCATTTAGGGTCGTTCTGACTTGCAATGAAAAGAAACCAAAACCCCAAAAAGGAGCAGAAATTTCTCCATGCGTTTGTGGTTCTAAATTCAGGTGTGGTGTCAGGAGTCCTCTTTCATCACTGTACCATCCATCCCTCGGGATTGCTGCATCCCAGCTCCGAGCATCCCTTGCCAGCACAGGCTGCATCCCACGGTGGTCCTTGAGTGGCAGCAAGCCCAGGAGCATCCCAGAATCCTGGGGATGGCATGGAAGAGCCAGTGGAGGATGCCAGCCTAGCTTAGACCGAGCCATCCTCTGCAAGGAGCTGACGCAGTGCAGAGTCCCCAGCCCCTTCCAGTCTTCCCTGAGTCGAGATGAAATATTGAAGCTAAAATCCTAATGCATCAGAGGCACAGGGAGCAGCAGCTGGTCAAACCCACCTTCACTGGACATCCCAGCGGAGCAGTTTACGGCAGGGCAGGATCCCCATGGGCTGGGCAGGATCCCCATGGGCTGGGCAGGATCCCCACGGGATGGGCAGGATCCCCATGGGCTGGGCAGACTCAGCCGCGCCCCATGTCCTCTTCCTGCAGTGGCTGGAATGGCTCCTTCTGCTACACTTCCAGAGCTGTAGCTATTCCCTTCATGCAAACATCTCTCCTCCTGCCCCAGTCAGGCTGTGAAACCCTGACCTCTTTGCACCTGCTGCACAAAGGGATCAAAGTGATTGCCTACGGAGACGAATACTCCGACTTGCCCGAGTACTTCGAGCGGCTGACCAGCGAGATTGTCATGCGAGGCCGCACAGGTATGGAGTCAGGGGCTGGGGGACACTTGGCTGTCACCATGGAGAGCAGGCAGGGTCAGTAGCCCCTGTTCTTCATGCTATACAGATTCCTTAAGAGTTTTTTTTTTTTAAAAGCAAACGTGTCTCAAAGCGTAGCTGGATTTGAGGGTTACTTTCAGAAATCACTGTATGCTCTAACAGTTTAAACAGCTGTGCTGCTTCCCACGCCTGCAAACCTTTTCATGTGCAGTTGCAGCTGTTTGTTCCCTTTCCAGCGAAGGGGCATTTTAGTCTCACTGACCTTCGTGCTGCTCAGACTGAGCCAATGCTTTTACACAAGAGGTATAACTCATAAATCATAAAAACAAGGGAAAGTGGGTTCACTGGCCGGAGCCTAGCTGGCCCCCATTCTGAGGGTTAGCCCGGCCAGGAAAGCCTGTGTGAAACCACCACGTGGGCAGCTGGCTCTCCACCTGACACTGGTCTCTGCTTTGCCCCAGGTATGCCCAACGAGGGGCAACAGCTGAATGCTCTGCCGCCGCCCACACCGAGGTAAAAGGCAAGGAGGCTCTCTAGAGCCGAGAGGCTTCACTCTGTGTAGTTCCCTGGAGTCCCAGGCAGGTTTTCAGCCTTTGCTTCCACACAGGATGCAGCCCGAGCCTCAGCCCTGCCCAGGCCCTGAGCCATGGCAGGGGCTTCTGGGACAGGCCCCAGCCAGGCCAGCAGCCCTCAGGAAGGCCAGAGCCCACCGCTGTCCAGCTGCTATCCAGCACCGAGCCAGGACCCTTCCAGCAGGGAGAAGGCTGGGACACAGCCTCCACAGATGAACACCTGGTCTAACATAGTAATTGTGCTTTTACTGGGGCTGCATGTGCCTGCGGAGTGCGGTGTCCCCAAGGGAGCTGCAGCCTCCTCTAACTTCATACCTAGTGCTTTTATATTCTGTATTTCAATTAAAAAATGAAACTTGAGCTTTTTTTTTTTTTACTGGAAGCTCTAGTTTTCTAGTCCTGTCTTTTTACTGTACAGGATTTTGTATGTTGAAGTTGTATTAAAGGCCTGCTCACTGAACTTTTGGCTGCTCTATCATTTACAGGCCTCATCACACCTCACACTGGTGGGAGTTCATTTCCCCCAAACCCAGGAGGAAACAGGTCCTGGCTGGAGGCAAGTTATTTATACACAGAGAACAAATTAGGAAGTTTATTTTATATAAATTATGTCTCTTAGCAGACAGCATTCAATTTATTGCACTATAGCACATCTGCGATACAGAGCTACAAGACATCGTCAGAGAGGTTTGTATTATTCAGTGTAGCACTTCTGACCGGGATCAAGAGGCACTCTGAGGGGGAGAAAGGGTGCAGGAAAGCAGCAAGCAGCCACCATTCTCTTCCAGTATTAATGTGGTTTGGTTTTTTTTTCCTTTTTACTAGCAAATAATGCCAAGACCAGCAGGCAGGAGCCAGGCAGGGCACGCTGCCTTCCTCCTCCGGACCCAGCTGCCACAGCTCTCCAGCTCCTGCCCAAATACGTGGAGTCTGGGGACCCTGCTGCAGAGTCCGGGTGAGGAGAGAGATGGGGGACTTTAAGGCAATTTAGCATGTCCCCTCCAGCCCAGCATAGGCTGTCACCTTTTTTTGGTTTATCAGCTTCGGTGGAGCGGCGATGAGCGGCGACATTAACGGCCAGATCTAGCGCTGCCCCTAAGCCCAAGTGACTCCTGCCTCCTCCCTAAGCTGGTCTAAAAATCAAAAGCAGCTCAAAAAAAAGCCTTCAAACCCACCTGGCTCTGACAGCCAGGCTCTTGGCCGCCCTCAGCTCCCCCACCCCAAATACCAGACCCCGCCCGGGAGCGAAACCTGTTGAGCCCGAATATGCCCAAACAGACAGCTCTTTGTGATTCTTTTTTTTTCCCTCCTATTTTTTGGTTTGGAAGCAGCACTGGTGATCACACAGGGATGGGCCCAAGGACTTCCCAGCCCTTGGCACTGCTCCTGACACCTTGTTCGAAGGCAGCATCACATTTAACCCCTGAAGACCCTCACTGCCCTTCATTTCTGACACCATCCCACTTCCCACACCGTGGTCCTGTTCAGTCCTGCATCCCCACGCTCCACTTGCATCCCCCCTCTCTGCACTTTTCTCCGTCATTTCTCCCTTTCCACCTCATTTTTCCCCTCAGTGCTTCAGCGCTCTCCTCCATTCCCAACACAGACAGGTCTGATCCATCCTCACGCCATAAAATCACAGACCACATGCCAGGGGGGTCAGATGAGCCCAATAGCCACAGAGCTGCCAGGCTGGGGTTCAGTGCCCATCCAGGGGTGTTTTATGATCCGTGGTGGCAATGCTGGGCTGGCAGGGTGCACACAGCATCAGCAAAGCCCCCGAGCAGCACTTAGGACTCTTCAACTCTTGCTCAGCACTCTCCTGCCTCAGTTTCCTGCTGTTTCGGGGCTCAGGGAAGCTCTGCACCATTGGCAATGCGGGCAGGGGGTGCAGCAGGGACCCCAAACCCCAAACTGCATCCCAGCTCATTTATCTACATTTTAAAAGAAATTTAAAAGCCACCCGATGTTGCAAGCAGCTCAAACCCTGACGGAGGATCCACCCCGGGGCTCCGACTTGTGCAACACCGCGGGGTGAGTTCCAACCTCCCGCCACTGGCATCAGGCTCTGGTTAAAAAATTAAGGCTCAGCTTACTCAGCCTGGCCGGATATCGGGATGGCGAATCCGGCCGGGAAAACTTCGGCGGGCTGGGGGAGACATTTTGCAAGGGGAAGAGCCGGAGCAGGAATGGCATCTGGAAGCGATTGAAGGCAAGGAGCCTCTCCCTGGCGCAGCAGGGAATTCCAACGGCGTGAGCTCAGGTTAAAGCCTCCTTCACAAACCCGGGATTAAAGAGAAGAACCAAACTTCAGCACAGATATGTATTTTTAAACCTGCAAAAAACAAGGGAGACGGAGCCAGCTTCCTGCTTGGTCCTATCCGGACGTGGCTTTGTCATTTAGGGTCGTTCTGACTTGCAATGAAAAGAAACCAAAACTCCAAAAAGGAGCAGAAATTTCTCCATGCGTTTGTGGTTCTAAATTCAGGTGTGGTGTCAGGAGTCCTCTTTCATCACTGTACCATCCATCCCTCGGGATTGCTGCATCCCAGCTCCGAGCATCCCTTGCCAGCACAGGCTGCATCCCACGGTGGTCCTTGAGTGGCAGCAAGCCCAGGAGCATCCCAGAATCCTGGGGATGGCATGGAAGAGCCAGTGGAGGATGCCAGCCTAGCTTAGACCGAGCCATCCTCTGCAAGGAGCTGACGCAGTGCAGAGTCCCCAGCCCCTTCCAGTCTTCCCTGAGTCGAGATGAAATATTGAAGCTAAAATCCTAATGCATCAGAGGCACAGGGAGCAGCAGCTGGTCAAACCCACCTTCACTGGACATCCCAGCGGAGCAGTTTACGGCAGGGCAGGATCCCCATGGGCTGGGCAGGATCCCCATGGGCTGGGCAGGATCCCCACGGGATGGGCAGGATCCCCATGGGCTGGGCAGACTCAGCCGCGCCCCATGTCCTCTTCCTGCAGTGGCTGGAATGGCTCCTTCTGCTACACTTCCAGAGCTGTAGCTATTCCCTTCATGCAAACATCTCTCCTCCTGCCCCAGTCAGGCTGTGAAACCCTGACCTCTTTGCACCTGCTGCACAAAGGGATCAAAGTGATTGCCTACGGAGACGAATACTCCGACTTGCCCGAGTACTTCGAGCGGCTGACCAGCGAGATTGTCATGCGAGGCCGCACAGGTATGGAGTCAGGGGCTGGGGGACACTTGGCTGTCACCATGGAGAGCAGGCAGGGTCAGTAGCCCCTGTTCTTCATGCTATACAGATTCCTTAAGAGTTTTTTTTTTTTAAAAGCAAACGTGTCTCAAAGCGTAGCTGGATTTGAGGGTTACTTTCAGAAATCACTGTATGCTCTAACAGTTTAAACAGCTGTGCTGCTTCCCACGCCTGCAAACCTTTTCATGTGCAGTTGCAGCTGTTTGTTCCCTTTCCAGCGAAGGGGCATTTTAGTCTCACTGACCTTCGTGCTGCTCAGACTGAGCCAATGCTTTTACACAAGAGGTATAACTCATAAATCATAAAAACAAGGGAAAGTGGGTTCACTGGCCGGAGCCTAGCTGGCCCCCATTCTGAGGGTTAGCCCGGCCAGGAAAGCCTGTGTGAAACCACCACGTGGGCAGCTGGCTCTCCACCTGACACTGGTCTCTGCTTTGCCCCAGGTATGCCCAACGAGGGGCAACAGCTGAATGCTCTGCCGCCGCCCACACCGAGGTAAAAGGTAAGGAGGCTCTCTAGAGCCGAGAGGCTTCACTCTGTGTAGTTCCCTGGAGTCCCAGGCAGGTTTTCAGCCTTTGCTTCCACACAGGATGCAGCCCGAGCCTCAGCCCTGCCCAGGCCCTGAGCCATGGCAGGGGCTTCTGGGACAGGCCCCAGCCAGGCCAGCAGCCCTCAGGAAGGCCAGAGCCCACCGCTGTCCAGCTGCTATCCAGCACCGAGCCAGGACCCTTCCAGCAGGGAGAAGGCTGGGACACAGCCTCCACAGATGAACACCTGGTCTAACATAGTAATTGTGCTTTTACTGGGGCTGCATGTGCCTGCGGAGTGCGGTGTCCCCAAGGGAGCTGCAGCCTCCTCTAACTTCATACCTAGTGCTTTTATATTCTGTATTTCAATTAAAAAATGAAACTTGAGCTTTTTTTTTTTTACTGGAAGCTCTAGTTTTCTAGTCCTGTCTTTTTACTGTACAGGATTTTGTATGTTGAAGTTGTATTAAAGGCCTGCTCACTGAACTTTTGGCTGCTCTATCATTTACAGGCCTCATCACACCTCACACTGGTGGGAGTTCATTTCCCCCAAACCCAGGAGGAAACAGGTCCTGGCTGGAGGCAAGTTATTTATACACAGAGAACAAATTAGGAAGTTTATTTTATATAAATTATGTCTCTTAGCAGACAGCATTCAATTTATTGCACTATAGCACATCTGCGATACAGAGCTACAAGACATCGTCAGAGAGGTTTGTATTATTCAGTGTAGCACTTCTGACCGGGATCAAGAGGCACTCTGAGGGGGAGAAAGGGTGCAGGAAAGCAGCAAGCAGCCACCATTCTCTTCCAGTATTAATGTGGTTTGGTTTTTTTTTCCTTTTTACTAGCAAATAATGCCAAGACCAGCAGGCAGGAGCCAGGCAGGGCACGCTGCCTTCCTCCTCCGGACCCAGCTGCCACAGCTCTCCAGCTCCTGCCCAAATACGTGGAGTCTGGGGACCCTGCTGCAGAGTCCGGGTGAGGAGAGAGATGGGGGACTTTAAGGCAATTTAGCATGTCCCCTCCAGCCCAGCATAGGCTGTCACCTTTTTTTGGTTTATCAGCTTCGGTGGAGCGGCGATGAGCGGCGACATTAACGGCCAGATCTAGCGCTGCCCCTAAGCCCAAGTGACTCCTGCCTCCTCCCTAAGCTGGTCTAAAAATCAAAAGCAGCTCAAAAAAAAGTCTTCAAACCCACCTGGCTCTGACAGCCAGGCTCTTGGCCGCCCTCAGCTCCCCCACCCCAAATACCAGACCCCGCCCGGGAGCGAAACCTGTTGAGCCCGAATATGCCCAAACAGACAGCTCTTTGTGATTCTTTTTTTTTCCCTCCTATTTTTTGGTTTGGAAGCAGCACTGGTGATCACACAGGGATGGGCCCAAGGACTTCCCAGCCCTTGGCACTGCTCCTGACACCTTGTTCGAAGGCAGCATCACATTTAACCCCTGAAGACCCTCACTGCCCTTCATTTCTGACACCATCCCACTTCCCACACCGTGGTCCTGTTCAGTCCTGCATCCCCACGCTCCACTTGCATCCCCCCTCTCTGCACTTTTCTCCGTCATTTCTCCCTTTCCACCTCATTTTTCCCCTCAGTGCTTCAGCGCTCTCCTCCATTCCCAACACAGACAGGTCTGATCCATCCTCACGCCATAAAATCACAGACCACATGCCAGGGGGGTCAGATGAGCCCAATAGCCACAGAGCTGCCAGGCTGGGGTTCAGTGCCCATCCAGGGGTGTTTTATGATCCGTGGTGGCAATGCTGGGCTGGCAGGGTGCACACAGCATCAGCAAAGCCCCCGAGCAGCACTTAGGACTCTTCAACTCTTGCTCAGCACTCTCCTGCCTCAGTTTCCTGCTGTTTCGGGGCTCAGGGAAGCTCTGCACCATTGGCAATGCGGGCAGGGGGTGCAGCAGGGACCCCAAACCCCAAACTGCATCCCAGCTCATTTATCTACATTTTAAAAGAAATTTAAAAGCCACCCGATGTTGCAAGCAGCTCAAACCCTGACGGAGGATCCACCCCGGGGCTCCGACTTGTGCAACACCGCGGGGTGAGTTCCAACCTCCCGCCACTGGCATCAGGCTCTGGTTAAAAAATTAAGGCTCAGCTTACTCAGCCTGGCCGGATATCGGGATGGCGAATCCGGCCGGGAAAACTTCGGCGGGCTGGGGGAGACATTTTGCAAGGGGAAGAGCCGGAGCAGGAATGGCATCTGGAAGCGATTGAAGGCAAGGAGCCTCTCCCTGGCGCAGCAGGGAATTCCAACGGCGTGAGCTCAGGTTAAAGCCTCCTTCACAAACCCGGGATTAAAGAGAAGAACCAAACTTCAGCACAGATATGTATTTTTAAACCTGCAAAAAACAAGGGAGACGGAGCCAGCTTCCTGCTTGGTCCTATCCGGACGTGGCTTTGTCATTTAGGGTCGTTCTGACTTGCAATGAAAAGAAACCAAAACTCCAAAAAGGAGCAGAAATTTCTCCATGCGTTTGTGGTTCTAAATTCAGGTGTGGTGTCAGGAGTCCTCTTTCATCACTGTACCATCCATCCCTCGGGATTGCTGCATCCCAGCTCCGAGCATCCCTTGCCAGCACAGGCTGCATCCCACGGTGGTCCTTGAGTGGCAGCAAGCCCAGGAGCATCCCAGAATCCTGGGGATGGCATGGAAGAGCCAGTGGAGGATGCCAGCCTAGCTTAGACCGAGCCATCCTCTGCAAGGAGCTGACGCAGTGCAGAGTCCCCAGCCCCTTCCAGTCTTCCCTGAGTCGAGATGAAATATTGAAGCTAAAATCCTAATGCATCAGAGGCACAGGGAGCAGCAGCTGGTCAAACCCACCTTCACTGGACATCCCAGCGGAGCAGTTTACGGCAGGGCAGGATCCCCATGGGCTGGGCAGGATCCCCATGGGCTGGGCAGGATCCCCACGGGATGGGCAGGATCCCCATGGGCTGGGCAGACTCAGCCGCGCCCCATGTCCTCTTCCTGCAGTGGCTGGAATGGCTCCTTCTGCTACACTTCCAGAGCTGTAGCTATTCCCTTCATGCAAACATCTCTCCTCCTGCCCCAGTCAGGCTGTGAAACCCTGACCTCTTTGCACCTGCTGCACAAAGGGATCAAAGTGATTGCCTACGGAGACGAATACTCCGACTTGCCCGAGTACTTCGAGCGGCTGACCAGCGAGATTGTCATGCGAGGCCGCACAGGTATGGAGTCAGGGGCTGGGGGACACTTGGCTGTCACCATGGAGAGCAGGCAGGGTCAGTAGCCCCTGTTCTTCATGCTATACAGATTCCTTAAGAGTTTTTTTTTTTTAAAAGCAAACGTGTCTCAAAGCGTAGCTGGATTTGAGGGTTACTTTCAGAAATCACTGTATGCTCTAACAGTTTAAACAGCTGTGCTGCTTCCCACGCCTGCAAACCTTTTCATGTGCAGTTGCAGCTGTTTGTTCCCTTTCCAGCGAAGGGGCATTTTAGTCTCACTGACCTTCGTGCTGCTCAGACTGAGCCAATGCTTTTACACAAGAGGTATAACTCATAAATCATAAAAACAAGGGAAAGTGGGTTCACTGGCCGGAGCCTAGCTGGCCCCCATTCTGAGGGTTAGCCCGGCCAGGAAAGCCTGTGTGAAACCACCACGTGGGCAGCTGGCTCTCCACCTGACACTGGTCTCTGCTTTGCCCCAGGTATGCCCAACGAGGGGCAACAGCTGAATGCTCTGCCGCCGCCCACACCGAGGTAAAAGGTAAGGAGGCTCTCTAGAGCCGAGAGGCTTCACTCTGTGTAGTTCCCTGGAGTCCCAGGCAGGTTTTCAGCCTTTGCTTCCACACAGGATGCAGCCCGAGCCTCAGCCCTGCCCAGGCCCTGAGCCATGGCAGGGGCTTCTGGGACAGGCCCCAGCCAGGCCAGCAGCCCTCAGGAAGGCCAGAGCCCACCGCTGTCCAGCTGCTATCCAGCACCGAGCCAGGACCCTTCCAGCAGGGAGAAGGCTGGGACACAGCCTCCACAGATGAACACCTGGTCTAACATAGTAATTGTGCTTTTACTGGGGCTGCATGTGCCTGCGGAGTGCGGTGTCCCCAAGGGAGCTGCAGCCTCCTCTAACTTCATACCTAGTGCTTTTATATTCTGTATTTCAATTAAAAAATGAAACTTGAGCTTTTTTTTTTTTACTGGAAGCTCTAGTTTTCTAGTCCTGTCTTTTTACTGTACAGGATTTTGTATGTTGAAGTTGTATTAAAGGCCTGCTCACTGAACTTTTGGCTGCTCTATCATTTACAGGCCTCATCACACCTCACACTGGTGGGAGTTCATTTCCCCCAAACCCAGGAGGAAACAGGTCCTGGCTGGAGGCAAGTTATTTATACACAGAGAACAAATTAGGAAGTTTATTTTATATAAATTATGTCTCTTAGCAGACAGCATTCAATTTATTGCACTATAGCACATCTGCGATACAGAGCTACAAGACATCGTCAGAGAGGTTTGTATTATTCAGTGTAGCACTTCTGACCGGGATCAAGAGGCACTCTGAGGGGGAGAAAGGGTGCAGGAAAGCAGCAAGCAGCCACCATTCTCTTCCAGTATTAATGTGGTTTGGTTTTTTTTTCCTTTTTACTAGCAAATAATGCCAAGACCAGCAGGCAGGAGCCAGGCAGGGCACGCTGCCTTCCTCCTCCGGACCCAGCTGCCACAGCTCTCCAGCTCCTGCCCAAATACGTGGAGTCTGGGGACCCTGCTGCAGAGTCCGGGTGAGGAGAGAGATGGGGGACTTTAAGGCAATTTAGCATGTCCCCTCCAGCCCAGCATAGGCTGTCACCTTTTTTTGGTTTATCAGCTTCGGTGGAGCGGCGATGAGCGGCGACATTAACGGCCAGATCTAGCGCTGCCCCTAAGCCCAAGTGACTCCTGCCTCCTCCCTAAGCTGGTCTAAAAATCAAAAGCAGCTCAAAAAAAAGCCTTCAAACCCACCTGGCTCTGACAGCCAGGCTCTTGGCCGCCCTCAGCTCCCCCACCCCAAATACCAGACCCCGCCCGGGAGCGAAACCTGTTGAGCCCGAATATGCCCAAACAGACAGCTCTTTGTGATTCTTTTTTTTTCCCTCCTATTTTTTGGTTTGGAAGCAGCACTGGTGATCACACAGGGATGGGCCCAAGGACTTCCCAGCCCTTGGCACTGCTCCTGACACCTTGTTCGAAGGCAGCATCACATTTAACCCCTGAAGACCCTCACTGCCCTTCATTTCTGACACCATCCCACTTCCCACACCGTGGTCCTGTTCAGTCCTGCATCCCCACGCTCCACTTGCATCCCCCCTCTCTGCACTTTTCTCCGTCATTTCTCCCTTTCCACCTCATTTTTCCCCTCAGTGCTTCAGCGCTCTCCTCCATTCCCAACACAGACAGGTCTGATCCATCCTCACGCCATAAAATCACAGACCACATGCCAGGGGGGTCAGATGAGCCCAATAGCCACAGAGCTGCCAGGCTGGGGTTCAGTGCCCATCCAGGGGTGTTTTATGATCCGTGGTGGCAATGCTGGGCTGGCAGGGTGCACACAGCATCAGCAAAGCCCCCGAGCAGCACTTAGGACTCTTCAACTCTTGCTCAGCACTCTCCTGCCTCAGTTTCCTGCTGTTTCGGGGCTCAGGGAAGCTCTGCACCATTGGCAATGCGGGCAGGGGGTGCAGCAGGGACCCCAAACCCCAAACTGCATCCCAGCTCATTTATCTACATTTTAAAAGAAATTTAAAAGCCACCCGATGTTGCAAGCAGCTCAAACCCTGACGGAGGATCCACCCCGGGGCTCCGACTTGTGCAACACCGCGGGGTGAGTTCCAACCTCCCGCCACTGGCATCAGGCTCTGGTTAAAAAATTAAGGCTCAGCTTACTCAGCCTGGCCGGATATCGGGATGGCGAATCCGGCCGGGAAAACTTCGGCGGGCTGGGGGAGACATTTTGCAAGGGGAAGAGCCGGAGCAGGAATGGCATCTGGAAGCGATTGAAGGCAAGGAGCCTCTCCCTGGCGCAGCAGGGAATTCCAACGGCGTGAGCTCAGGTTAAAGCCTCCTTCACAAACCCGGGATTAAAGAGAAGAACCAAACTTCAGCACAGATATGTATTTTTAAACCTGCAAAAAACAAGGGAGACGGAGCCAGCTTCCTGCTTGGTCCTATCCGGACGTGGCTTTGTCATTTAGGGTCGTTCTGACTTGCAATGAAAAGAAACCAAAACTCCAAAAAGGAGCAGAAATTTCTCCATGCGTTTGTGGTTCTAAATTCAGGTGTGGTGTCAGGAGTCCTCTTTCATCACTGTACCATCCATCCCTCGGGATTGCTGCATCCCAGCTCCGAGCATCCCTTGCCAGCACAGGCTGCATCCCACGGTGGTCCTTGAGTGGCAGCAAGCCCAGGAGCATCCCAGAATCCTGGGGATGGCATGGAAGAGCCAGTGGAGGATGCCAGCCTAGCTTAGACCGAGCCATCCTCTGCAAGGAGCTGACGCAGTGCAGAGTCCCCAGCCCCTTCCAGTCTTCCCTGAGTCGAGATGAAATATTGAAGCTAAAATCCTAATGCATCAGAGGCACAGGGAGCAGCAGCTGGTCAAACCCACCTTCACTGGACATCCCAGCGGAGCAGTTTACGGCAGGGCAGGATCCCCATGGGCTGGGCAGGATCCCCATGGGCTGGGCAGGATCCCCACGGGATGGGCAGGATCCCCATGGGCTGGGCAGACTCAGCCGCGCCCCATGTCCTCTTCCTGCAGTGGCTGGAATGGCTCCTTCTGCTACACTTCCAGAGCTGTAGCTATTCCCTTCATGCAAACATCTCTCCTCCTGCCCCAGTCAGGCTGTGAAACCCTGACCTCTTTGCACCTGCTGCACAAAGGGATCAAAGTGATTGCCTACGGAGACGAATACTCCGACTTGCCCGAGTACTTCGAGCGGCTGACCAGCGAGATTGTCATGCGAGGCCGCACAGGTATGGAGTCAGGGGCTGGGGGACACTTGGCTGTCACCATGGAGAGCAGGCAGGGTCAGTAGCCCCTGTTCTTCATGCTATACAGATTCCTTAAGAGTTTTTTTTTTTTAAAAGCAAACGTGTCTCAAAGCGTAGCTGGATTTGAGGGTTACTTTCAGAAATCACTGTATGCTCTAACAGTTTAAACAGCTGTGCTGCTTCCCACGCCTGCAAACCTTTTCATGTGCAGTTGCAGCTGTTTGTTCCCTTTCCAGCGAAGGGGCATTTTAGTCTCACTGACCTTCGTGCTGCTCAGACTGAGCCAATGCTTTTACACAAGAGGTATAACTCATAAATCATAAAAACAAGGGAAAGTGGGTTCACTGGCCGGAGCCTAGCTGGCCCCCATTCTGAGGGTTAGCCCGGCCAGGAAAGCCTGTGTGAAACCACCACGTGGGCAGCTGGCTCTCCACCTGACACTGCTCTCTGCTTTGCCCCAGGTATGCCCAACGAGGGGCAACAGCTGAATGCTCTGCCGCCGCCCACACCGAGGTAAAAGGTAAGGAGGCTCTCTAGAGCCGAGAGGCTTCACTCTGTGTAGTTCCCTGGAGTCCCAGGCAGGTTTTCAGCCTTTGCTTCCACACAGGATGCAGCCCGAGCCTCAGCCCTGCCCAGGCCCTGAGCCATGGCAGGGGCTTCTGGGACAGGCCCCAGCCAGGCCAGCAGCCCTCAGGAAGGCCAGAGCCCACCGCTGTCCAGCTGCTATCCAGCACCGAGCCAGGACCCTTCCAGCAGGGAGAAGGCTGGGACACAGCCTCCACAGATGAACACCTGGTCTAACATAGTAATTGTGCTTTTACTGGGGCTGCATGTGCCTGCGGAGTGCGGTGTCCCCAAGGGAGCTGCAGCCTCCTCTAACTTCATACCTAGTGCTTTTATATTCTGTATTTCAATTAAAAAATGAAACTTGAGCTTTTTTTTTTTTACTGGAAGCTCTAGTTTTCTAGTCCTGTCTTTTTACTGTACAGGATTTTGTATGTTGAAGTTGTATTAAAGGCCTGCTCACTGAACTTTTGGCTGCTCTATCATTTACAGGCCTCATCACACCTCACACTGGTGGGAGTTCATTTCCCCCAAACCCAGGAGGAAACAGGTCCTGGCTGGAGGCAAGTTATTTATACACAGAGAACAAATTAGGAAGTTTATTTTATATAAATTATGTCTCTTAGCAGACAGCATTCAATTTATTGCACTATAGCACATCTGCGATACAGAGCTACAAGACATCGTCAGAGAGGTTTGTATTATTCAGTGTAGCACTTCTGACCGGGATCAAGAGGCACTCTGAGGGGGAGAAAGGGTGCAGGAAAGCAGCAAGCAGCCACCATTCTCTTCCAGTATTAATGTGGTTTGGTTTTTTTTTCCTTTTTACTAGCAAATAATGCCAAGACCAGCAGGCAGGAGCCAGGCAGGGCACGCTGCCTTCCTCCTCCGGACCCAGCTGCCACAGCTCTCCAGCTCCTGCCCAAATACGTGGAGTCTGGGGACCCTGCTGCAGAGTCCGGGTGAGGAGAGAGATGGGGGACTTTAAGGCAATTTAGCATGTCCCCTCCAGCCCAGCATAGGCTGTCACCTTTTTTTGGTTTATCAGCTTCGGTGGAGCGGCGATGAGCGGCGACATTAACGGCCAGATCTAGCGCTGCCCCTAAGCCCAAGTGACTCCTGCCTCCTCCCTAAGCTGGTCTAAAAATCAAAAGCAGCTCAAAAAAAAGCCTTCAAACCCACCTGGCTCTGACAGCCAGGCTCTTGGCCGCCCTCAGCTCCCCCACCCCAAATACCAGACCCCGCCCGGGAGCGAAACCTGTTGAGCCCGAATATGCCCAAACAGACAGCTCTTTGTGATTCTTTTTTTTTCCCTCCTATTTTTTGGTTTGGAAGCAGCACTGGTGATCACACAGGGATGGGCCCAAGGACTTCCCAGCCCTTGGCACTGCTCCTGACACCTTGTTCGAAGGCAGCATCACATTTAACCCCTGAAGACCCTCACTGCCCTTCATTTCTGACACCATCCCACTTCCCACACCGTGGTCCTGTTCAGTCCTGCATCCCCACGCTCCACTTGCATCCCCCCTCTCTGCACTTTTCTCCGTCATTTCTCCCTTTCCACCTCATTTTTCCCCTCAGTGCTTCAGCGCTCTCCTCCATTCCCAACACAGACAGGTCTGATCCATCCTCACGCCATAAAATCACAGACCACATGCCAGGGGGGTCAGATGAGCCCAATAGCCACAGAGCTGCCAGGCTGGGGTTCAGTGCCCATCCAGGGGTGTTTTATGATCCGTGGTGGCAATGCTGGGCTGGCAGGGTGCACACAGCATCAGCAAAGCCCCCGAGCAGCACTTAGGACTCTTCAACTCTTGCTCAGCACTCTCCTGCCTCAGTTTCCTGCTGTTTCGGGGCTCAGGGAAGCTCTGCACCATTGGCAATGCGGGCAGGGGGTGCAGCAGGGACCCCAAACCCCAAACTGCATCCCAGCTCATTTATCTACATTTTAAAAGAAATTTAAAAGCCACCCGATGTTGCAAGCAGCTCAAACCCTGACGGAGGATCCACCCCGGGGCTCCGACTTGTGCAACACCGCGGGGTGAGTTCCAACCTCCCGCCACTGGCATCAGGCTCTGGTTAAAAAATTAAGGCTCAGCTTACTCAGCCTGGCCGGATATCGGGATGGCGAATCCGGCCGGGAAAACTTCGGCGGGCTGGGGGAGACATTTTGCAAGGGGAAGAGCCGGAGCAGGAATGGCATCTGGAAGCGATTGAAGGCAAGGAGCCTCTCCCTGGCGCAGCAGGGAATTCCAACGGCGTGAGCTCAGGTTAAAGCCTCCTTCACAAACCCGGGATTAAAGAGAAGAACCAAACTTCAGCACAGATATGTATTTTTAAACCTGCAAAAAACAAGGGAGACGGAGCCAGCTTCCTGCTTGGTCCTATCCGGACGTGGCTTTGTCATTTAGGGTCGTTCTGACTTGCAATGAAAAGAAACCAAAACTCCAAAAAGGAGCAGAAATTTCTCCATGCGTTTGTGGTTCTAAATTCAGGTGTGGTGTCAGGAGTCCTCTTTCATCACTGTACCATCCATCCCTCGGGATTGCTGCATCCCAGCTCCGAGCATCCCTTGCCAGCACAGGCTGCATCCCACGGTGGTCCTTGAGTGGCAGCAAGCCCAGGAGCATCCCAGAATCCTGGGGATGGCATGGAAGAGCCAGTGGAGGATGCCAGCCTAGCTTAGACCGAGCCATCCTCTGCAAGGAGCTGACGCAGTGCAGAGTCCCCAGCCCCTTCCAGTCTTCCCTGAGTCGAGATGAAATATTGAAGCTAAAATCCTAATGCATCAGAGGCACAGGGAGCAGCAGCTGGTCAAACCCACCTTCACTGGACATCCCAGCGGAGCAGTTTACGGCAGGGCAGGATCCCCATGGGCTGGGCAGGATCCCCATGGGCTGGGCAGGATCCCCACGGGATGGGCAGGATCCCCATGGGCTGGGCAGACTCAGCCGCGCCCCATGTCCTCTTCCTGCAGTGGCTGGAATGGCTCCTTCTGCTACACTTCCAGAGCTGTAGCTATTCCCTTCATGCAAACATCTCTCCTCCTGCCCCAGTCAGGCTGTGAAACGCTGACCTCTTTGCACCTGCTGCACAAAGGGATCAAAGTGATTGCCTACGGAGACGAATACTCCGACTTGCCCGAGTACTTCGAGCGGCTGACCAGCGAGATTGTCATGCGAGGCCGCACAGGTATGGAGTCAGGGGCTGGGGGACACTTGGCTGTCACCATGGAGAGCAGGCAGGGTCAGTAGCCCCTGTTCTTCATGCTATACAGATTCCTTAAGAGTTTTTTTTTTTTAAAAGCAAACGTGTCTCAAAGCGTAGCTGGATTTGAGGGTTACTTTCAGAAATCACTGTATGCTCTAACAGTTTAAACAGCTGTGCTGCTTCCCACGCCTGCAAACCTTTTCATGTGCAGTTGCAGCTGTTTGTTCCCTTTCCAGCGAAGGGGCATTTTAGTCTCACTGACCTTCGTGCTGCTCAGACTGAGCCAATGCTTTTACACAAGAGGTATAACTCATAAATCATAAAAACAAGGGAAAGTGGGTTCACTGGCCGGAGCCTAGCTGGCCCCCATTCTGAGGGTTAGCCCGGCCAGGAAAGCCTGTGTGAAACCACCACGTGGGCAGCTGGCTCTCCACCTGACACTGGTCTCTGCTTTGCCCCAGGTATGCCCAACGAGGGGCAACAGCTGAATGCTCTGCCGCCGCCCACACCGAGGTAAAAGGTAAGGAGGCTCTCTAGAGCCGAGAGGCTTCACTCTGTGTAGTTCCCTGGAGTCCCAGGCAGGTTTTCAGCCTTTGCTTCCACACAGGATGCAGCCCGAGCCTCAGCCCTGCCCAGGCCCTGAGCCATGGCAGGGGCTTCTGGGACAGGCCCCAGCCAGGCCAGCAGCCCTCAGGAAGGCCAGAGCCCACCGCTGTCCAGCTGCTATCCAGCACCGAGCCAGGACCCTTCCAGCAGGGAGAAGGCTGGGACACAGCCTCCACAGATGAACACCTGGTCTAACATAGTAATTGTGGTTTTACTGGGGCTGCATGTGCCTGCGGAGTGCGGTGTCCCCAAGGGAGCTGCAGCCTCCTCTAACTTCATACCTAGTGCTTTTATATTCTGTATTTCAATTAAAAAATGAAACTTGAGCTTTTTTTTTTTTACTGGAAGCTCTAGTTTTCTAGTCCTGTCTTTTTACTGTACAGGATTTTGTATGTTGAAGTTGTATTAAAGGCCTGCTCACTGAACTTTTGGCTGCTCTATCATTTACAGGCCTCATCACACCTCACACTGGTGGGAGTTCATTTCCCCCAAACCCAGGAGGAAACAGGTCCTGGCTGGAGGCAAGTTATTTATACACAGAGAACAAATTAGGAAGTTTATTTTATATAAATTATGTCTCTTAGCAGACAGCATTCAATTTATTGCACTATAGCACATCTGCGATATAGAGCTACAAGACATCGTCAGAGAGGTTTGTATTATTCAGTGTAGCACTTCTGACCGGGATCAAGAGGCACTCTGAGGGGGAGAAAGGGTGCAGGAAAGCAGCAAGCAGCCACCATTCTCTTCCAGTATTAATGTGGTTTGGTTTTTTTTTCCTTTTTACTAGCAAATAATGCCAAGACCAGCAGGCAGGAGCCAGGCAGGGCACGCTGCCTTCCTCCTCCGGACCCAGCTGCCACAGCTCTCCAGCTCCTGCCCAAATACGTGGAGTCTGGGGACCCTGCTGCAGAGTCCGGGTGAGGAGAGAGATGGGGGACTTTAAGGCAATTTAGCATGTCCCCTCCAGCCCAGCATAGGCTGTCACCTTTTTTTGGTTTATCAGCTTCGGTGGAGCGGCAATGAGCGGCGACATTAACGGCCAGATCTAGCGCTGCCCCTAAGCCCAAGTGACTCCTGCCTCCTCCCTAAGCTGGTCTAAAAATCAAAAGCAGCTCAAAAAAAAGTCTTCAAACCCACCTGGCTCTGACAGCCAGGCTCTTGGCCGCCCTCAGCTCCCCCACCCCAAATACCAGACCCCGCCCGGGAGCGAAACCTGTTGAGCCCGAATATGCCCAAACAGACAGCTCTTTGTGATTCTTTTTTTTTCCCTCCTATTTTTTGGTTTGGAAGCAGCACTGGTGATCACACAGGGATGGGCCCAAGGACTTCCCAGCCCTTGGCACTGCTCCTGACACCTTGTTCGAAGGCAGCATCACATTTAACCCCTGAAGACCCTCACTGCCCTTCATTTCTGACACCATCCCACTTCCCACACCGTGGTCCTGTTCAGTCCTGCATCCCCACGCTCCACTTGCATCCCCCCTCTCTGCACTTTTCTCCGTCATTTCTCCCTTTCCACCTCATTTTTCCCCTCAGTGCTTCAGCGCTCTCCTCCATTCCCAACACAGACAGGTCTGATCCATCCTCACGCCATAAAATCACAGACCACATGCCAGGGGGGTCAGATGAGCCCAATAGCCACAGAGCTGCCAGGCTGGGGTTCAGTGCCCATCCAGGGGTGTTTTATGATCCGTGGTGGCAATGCTGGGCTGGCAGGGTGCACACAGCATCAGCAAAGCCCCCGAGCAGCACTTAGGACTCTTCAACTCTTGCTCAGCACTCTCCTGCCTCAGTTTCCTGCTGTTTCGGGGCTCAGGGAAGCTCTGCACCATTGGCAATGCGGGCAGGGGGTGCAGCAGGGACCCCAAACCCCAAACTGCATCCCAGCTCATTTATCTACATTTTAAAAGAAATTTAAAAGCCACCCGATGTTGCAAGCAGCTCAAACCCTGACGGAGGATCCACCCCGGGGCTCCGACTTGTGCAACACCGCGGGGTGAGTTCCAACCTCCCGCCACTGGCATCAGGCTCTGGTTAAAAAATTAAGGCTCAGCTTACTCAGCCTTAAAAAACACCCAGGGGAAGAATTTTCCTTTGTTCTCCACTCTCCAGAACAACAAAACACCATTGGTTCACCCTGCAAAGACCTGCCATGAAAAGATCAATGGGGAAAGGTCTGGCTGGTCCTCTTCCTGCAGTCTCAGGGCAGGAATCCTCATCTCTCCCTGGAACAAGCCTGTCCCGTGGGACGAGAGGGCTCCAGGCGCACACAGTGGGTCGGGATGGGGCTTGTCCTGCACGAACATGCCCAGATCCTGCTCCCAGCAGCTCTGTCCGCACCAGCATTGGGTGGGGGATCGGCAGGGACCCCTCCTACCCCTCTGGGATCACTAGGATACCGGAGCACATCCATCAACCAGCCAGAGGATGCTCAGGGATGGGGACAAAAAGGCTCAGACCACTTAATAAACCCTCCTGAGCCCGTGGTTCCGCACGAGAGCCGTCCTGAGCTGCACACGGGGCACATCCTCCCCTCCCAGAGCCTCCGGGAGGATTTTCCCTTCCTTATCCCGGCTCCCGGGCATTCCTATGGCCCAGACCCATCGCAGCGAGCCCACCCTGTGCCATGGGGAGATGCCAGAGCCTCTCTTCCCCGGGCTCTCGGGGTGGGATCTCCCTCCACGGGAGTGGCCTCGGGCAGGAGCGATGCCAAAGGCCGTTTTTCCCGGCAAGACGAGGGGGTTTGTTTTGCCGGGAATGGGGAGACGGCAGATGGAAGGGCTCGGGGGGAGCGGGGGCTTTCCTCTCGCCGCTGCCCACACTCACACTCCAGGCACTGATTAATTGCGTTAAATAGAAAAAGAATCATAACAATTATTTTTAAAAGCCACAAAACGTAGAAATAAAACCACTTTCTGCCTCTCCGATGTGCCGCGCTCGCCGGGGCAGCGATGCCAAAGGCGGGGGATGCAGGGGCGGGGGTCCGAGCTGGGGTTAACAGGGTGTGTACCCCCACATCCCCTCTTTGCCCCCCATGCCAGCCCTGCCCGGGAGCTGCCAGGCGAGCAATGCTCCTGCCCTGCCCCGCGCCCTCCCAGCGCGGGGACCCCCTCCAGCCCCCCAAAAACACTGGGGCTTCGCTTCCCACCCCTCTTTTTCCGCTCAGCACCTCCCGAGTCGCAAACCCGCTCTGGACACGCGGACCCGGGGGGACATAAGGGGACACGGAGGGACACAAGGGGACACGGGAGGATGCGGGGGGGCACAAGGGGACGCGGGGGGACCCCCGTGTGCAGACTCACCATGGGGCGGCGGGGGGGGTCGTGCGGCGGAGGCTGGGGGTGGTGCGGGATGCGGGGCCGGCCCGGGGGGCGGGCGGGGGGCGGACACGCTTGCGCACAGCGCGGATGGGCGGCGGAGGGAGCGACGAGGAGGAGGAAGGAGGGAGGGGAAGAGCATCCCGGGAGGAGAAGGCAGTCGGTCCCTCATCCGCGGCACGGGAGAGGTGGGGGAGGACGAGGACCCTCGCCCCGCGCCCTGCGGACCCCCAAAAGTCGTGGCGCTGGGGGCAGACCTTCCCAAGGCAACCCCGCACCGCATAAATCTCCCCAAAACCCGCCCAAATCCGCTCATAGCAAATTTTGGGGGTGGGCAAAGCTCATCCCACTTGAGATTGACACTGAGCCCAGGAGTTCGCTCCGCTCCCCCACTGAACCCCCATGAGATGATCTGGAAGCCCCATGAGATTCTGCTCAAACCGTCATGAGATGGCACACCAAGGCTCTGGGGATGGCTTTGCTTCAAATCATCAACTAATATTTTTTTTTTCCTGAAAATAAATTAATCCTCACCACAGCAATGCCCCATGTCAGGCCACCTTGCTCTCCCACAGGATTCCATTTCCATCCCACCCCACAATCCACAAAATTAGCAGTCAACCTTTTGAATCTTTTTTTATTCCCCTCAAAACTTTTTTTATTTCTACAGTCTCAAACTCAATCCCTCCTGCCCAGGGTGAGTTTTGCCAATCCCTGAGATAAAATGTCCAACGCCAATATTAATCAACAAAATACCTGTGGAGCTGACACATCTGATTTTGCCAAGGGAACTACATCAATATTTGAAGAGAATCAACCCACCTGCACCTCCCCAGATGCTCCCAGGTTTCCTGCTGACCCATAGCACCAATTTCATCACTGACGCTTCACAGGAAGAGGGAAGTGGCAGGCGTAGGGATTTGCATCATGGTCAGGGAGCAAGTTCTGGGGCAGGGGGCACTTACTGCTGCCCTGCTCCAAGGAACCACAGCCCTGATCCCGTGGCCCCAGCGTGCTGATTTTTGGAGGTGCTGAGCGTGGAACATTCCCCAAAATCACTCCTGTCTGTACAGGAGTCAGGTGAGGCTTCACCACACCACCTGGGGAGAGTAACGGGGCTCACTTGGGGCTCCCAACCCCATCACGCTCACAGGGCAGAGCAGGCCTGTGCCCAGTTCAGTTACCCCAGCACCACACTGCCCCAAGACCAAAGCAACAGCCTGGAACGTCCCTATCCTCATCTCCTGCTCGGATGCACGTCTTCAGGAAACGGGAGCCGAGACAGCTGCATAGTTCCCACGCCATGGCCAGACCCTCTGGCCATAAAACCTTAGGAGTTATTACAAATTTTCCTATAATGGGTGTACTGTTTACAGTCCCAGGGTCGGCATACTGCATGCAATCCAGTGCCACTTGACCTACCAAGCACGAACAACCTATTGTTGCTGTTTTTGTAACCTATTGTTGCTTTTAACTTCAACCCAAAAGTACGAAATTACGCGAACAAGAAAGAGGGCTGCAGTAAGGTCCCCAGCCGCCCCCTTGCCCCCAGGTTAGCCTGATTTGAGCAGCGCCAGGCTGGAAAAAGCGAGCCAGAGCTAGGCTACGACGCTGTGACCGGAGGGGCGATCAGAGGGCTCACGGCACGTGGTGCCGGGAGGCGTGGCCTGCCCGGAGCGCGCCGCGGGGGCGGGGCCGAGCCCTCAGCGGGGAAAATGGCGGCGGGCGGGCCCCCCCACTCCCTCGTACCTCCGCGTGCAGGAACACGATTTTGTCCCGCGCCGACTCCCGCAGGACGCGCCGCACCCGCAGGTCCGACAGCGGGAAGGCGGCAGCGACCCCGCCCTCAGCGGCGGGCCCGCCATTTTTCTCCTCCTCCTCCCGCTTCCTCTTCGGCTGCGGGCCCTCCGCCATGGCTCGCGCGCGCGCGCCCCTGCACTGCGCGTGCGCGGCGCCTCGCGGACCGTCTTAGAGCCACGCCCCCCGGCGGCTCGGAGGTCGCGTGTCCCCGCGGCTCCTTCTCCCACACACCCCCGGAATAGTGACTGAGACAAAAATAAGGAAAACCACCACCATTTAAAACTTCTGCATTCTCTTTTCATAGTCGCAACGATCCCGTTTAAAGTCGCTGCCTGCCTCATCTTGTCCTGCCCACAGCCCAGCAGGCACCTTGTCAGCTTAGTGGGGGTCCCAGAGCCCACCAGGACCAGGAACTCCAGCACGGGAAGGAGTTCTGGTGACCCTGAGAGCCACTCGATGTCAGAGCTTAGTGTTTGTGTGATGGATGTCCCTGTCCCTGCCGAGGAGGTTTTGGCCACCGGGATGGAGGTCACACCACTGGGATGTGGTGCGTTCCGGTCCGCTGTCCCTCCATGTCCATGGAAGTGGGGAACTCGCCATCCTTGGCTCCCACATCTGGCCAGAGCAGCTCAGGTTGGACCCCAAGGTTCACTGGGACATGGCTACACCCAGATCCAAAGATGACAGCTCCATGATGCCCATGGGGATGCATCCGCCTGCTCGCAGCACTACTCCATCCTCTTTGTGGAGCTCCGGCACAGTTCCTGGAGGTCTGCAGAGACAGCAGATGAGCTCCATTAGCAACCAATTAATCTAAAAATCAACGGTTTAAATAAATTTATGGAATCTGGTCTCTTCCCATGGTCCTTATCCCAATAGAGAGACATTTCATCAGCATCCCACAGGATACTCACAGCGCATGACAGTGTCCCTGATCTGCCTGAAGCTTTTCTCCTTCAGCGCCATGTAGATGTAGTAGATGTTTCGCAGCTCCCTGGGATAATCCTTGCGATCCACGTCCTTCAGCACTGGGATAGTGCGTCCGTTAGCCATCGGAGCCTCAGCCAGGGCCTGGTGCATCTGGTATTTGCACCAGGGGTCCTGCAGGAAGCTGGGGGTGATGAGCATGACCCAGCAGTGGCTGTTCTGCACAGCGTCGCACAGCTCTGTCACCACTGCACCTCCCGCCACCGCATCCCGCAGCTGGAGGAAGCATCGGAAGCTCTCAGGTTGGCCCTCCAGGTAGGACACCAGCTCCTCCACCAGCTCCATGTCCCCCTCACTGTGGCAGATGCAGACGTCGTAGCTCTTGTCCCACCAGGGGCTGTCCACGGCACTGATGTCTGGTGCTGACACAGGTGACAGGGAGATGGAGCTGGTGGCCAAGCTCGTGCCAGGAGAAGAGCTGGAGCTCTTCGCAGAGGATGAGGAGGAAGGTGAGGATGAAGCAGAGTGGCTGGACTTGATGCTGCTTTCCACTGAGCTAGGCTTGGGCTTGTGCAGGAGCCGCCTAAACCAACCTGCAGAGTGAGGTCACAGTGAGGTTCCGGGGGCGCAGCGTCCCCTGGGCTTCCCAAGCACAGCTTCATTTGATCAGCAGGATGCCTGCAGATGGAAAGGGGTGGGTGCGATCTCACCTTGACCCCCCAAACCATCCTGGTCCCTAAAATCTGAGCTGCCGCAAACACCTGAATGCTGTGGCACCACGAGGAGCAGCTGATGGGCACCCTTGTGTTCCGTCAGGGAGGGGATGCTGTGAGGGAGGGGATAGGGCCAGAGGGTTTATTCCCAGACTCACCAGCCATAGCGGGCAGCACACTGCTCAGCTGCCAATTGCCAGCAGGACACCTCTCCTGAGAGCAGAAAAGAAGACTAAAAAAAAACTGTGAGCAAGCACCACTCCACAGCAGGTCTCAGCCCCAGGAGCTCAGGTCTGTTCCAGGGACCTGCAGCTCTGGGGTGCTCTCTTACAGCCCCAAAATCACCCACAGGAGGGTTTTTCCCAAAATTTGCTGGGAAGGAACATTTACCTGTTACTGGCTCTCTCCACTGGAGATACACACCTGCAGCGAGCAAGGCTGAGAGATAATGGGGAGGAGAGACCCTCATTCCCATCAGTGGGGAAAGGATCCTGTGGAAGGGAGAAGTGGGAATCAGCTGCGATCACCAGGGATGGATGCTGGTAAACCAAAGGCAGTGTGGGTGATGCCCAGAGCTGTGCATCCTTGTTGCTGCCTGCCCTGGTATTCCTGCAAGCTCACACCATCCCATGCCTGGGCATTGTGCTCCCAGCATGGTTTAGGGACTGCAGACACTCCTTGTGGACACCCAAGAGCAGCAATACGGGAAACAGCTACTGTTTTCCACTGCTGGCATCACCCCTTCCGAAATGAAACACCCCAAGTTACGCTGAAGCCTTTCCTCTACTCCAAAAAATGCCACCGGACTGCAGGAAATGCCCGCAAAACCCCGGCACGCCCACGGAAACCACAGTGCCCAAGTGTCACCATTTAGTGACAGCAAAAAGCTCAAGCGTGACTGGAACAATGAGCACGGACAGTGAACGGTACGGGGGAAGTCTGGGGGATGCTTACCTGGAATGCAGGAGTCCAGCAATGGAACAGGGAAGGGGATGCATCAGCCCCTGGGTTTGGGAAAGAAAGATCTTCTGGGATTACCCAGGTGGGAAAAGACAGGTAGAATGCAGCATGTTCACTCTGGAGTCTAATGGGATCTGCAGTGAATGGCAAGGCTGATCCATCCTTACAGCTTCCACATCTGCAAGCAGTTCCCAGTGAAGCTGTCCTGGGGTGGAAATGAGATGGGGTACCCACTTGCTTCCCCAGGGCCAGAGTGGAGGAGCTCCCCGAAAACCCAGGTGCCCCCAGCTGCCAGCAGCTCCAGCCTCTGCCAGGGCATATGAAAGCACAGGCAGGGAAATGGGCCAGGACTGCAGGGACGGGAAGCCAAGCCCTCCCAAGGGCCTCCCTCCCACATCCGCCACATGCCATCACTGCCTGGGTGTCACAGTGCCCAGCCCTCACCAGCACCCAGATCTGTTTCCCTCCCCAGTTTCCTAGCTAAATACAGACAGGTCCATGTCTGCCACTCACACTTACTTTATGAGTTAAATTTACCAGACAAGTCATTTTTTCACCCCAAAAATGTTTCTCCTTTCCCAGGTCACGTTCCCCTGGTGCTGCTGGTGGTGGCTGATGACTGACACTGCCTTCATCTCCTCATCATCCTCGACTGCTCCAATGTCTGGCAGTTGCTCCTCAAGGCCCTGTGAGAGACAGGCTCCAGGTGAGTCCTGGTTCCATCCCCTAGGAATTTGGGGAGATCTCCAGAGCCCACATGGCCACCCAGCCCCTGCCACCACCCTGCCTGCCTTTCTCTTCACCAAGCACAGGACACCAGCTGGCCCCTTGCTGGCTAAATTCCAAAGGAAAAAGCCAAAGGCCGAGTGGTACTGAGCCGCACACAGACCCACAGGCTACCACAGCCCATTGTGACCCACTTTGCATTAGTCCCTGCCCTAGCACTGCTGCCACCACCCCAAAAATCAACTGCCCGCCCAAGGACAGGACCCGTAGGAGGGCGAGTCCCCTGCCTGTGTGAGTCACCCCACCTGGAAACCCCAGAGGGGGAACCTGAGCAAGGGTGAACCCACAAACTCGGGTCCCCAAGAGGCAGCAGCCCCTGGATCGACCTCCACCCTGCCTCAGCAATAATATAACCATTATTAAAGGAGTAATTAAGCAGGTACAGCTTAATTCACAGCGTGCCTTGCCCCACCAGCAGCTGCACCACGCTGGGATCCCTGCAGCGGGAGTCCTGCTCATCACCAGGAGCCTGTGGTTTACAGGATTGCCTGTGAAATTAAGAAACGGTGAGGACAGGGTGCTGCAAGGCAGGGTCAAACAAAGGTGTTCGGGAAAGAAAATAAGGCTAATTTTGTCCCTAAATACACGCACCATTAATATGTTTCATTTACAGTGCCACTACAAAACGATACACAGCTACCCAGAAAACACAGAATAAGTTTTCTCCTGGAAAGCTCTAAGTACACCCAAATTCCGCCACACAGATGCTTGAAGACATCATAGGGGCCGTCCAGGCACCGCTTGTACCTCCCAGGGCTGGAGACGCAGTCGCACAGACACGAACCCAGGCAGCGGCAGCTAGCGGAAGAGCAGCCCCTGAGGGGTAGGGGAGCACGGGGACACGGCCAGGCCCAGAGAAGCGCAGGCAGCCGAACGCACCCAGCACTGCCACCCAGCCTGGCACTGCACTGCGCTGCCCATGCGCCCGAGCCCTTTAGAGCTCGCGTGGCCTCGCGACACCATCGCTGAGGTCCCACGTCTGGCCCCGCCTCTTCCGCTCCGAGCCCCAGCAGGGCGGGGCCGAGGGGGCGGGGCTGCCGTCACGCGGGGCGGGGCGTAGCCGGGCGCGAGGCGGCTGCGCGCGGCGCGGCGGCGTCTCCTCAACGGGGCCGCGCGCGCGGCGCCAGGTGCGTGCGCGGGGGAGGCGGGCGGGCAGGGCGCGGTTGCCATGGAGACAGCGGGGGGGAAGGCGTTGCCATGGCGACAGCGGCCGCCATAACGTAAGGGGGTCCCCTGGCCGTGAGGGGACGGAGCGTTCTGCGGGGAGCGGAGGAGACCGGCGGGGCCGGGGCTGAGGCGGGGGGGCCGGGAAACCTCTGACAGCGGCGGGCGGCCTGGCTGTGACTCCCCCCGCCGCGCTGTCGCCCTCTATAAAAGCTCATTTTTATGGATGTGTCCCCCTGGGAAGGAGCCTCGGTGTCCTCTCTGCCTGCTGAATCCCCGTGTTGTTGCTTTTCCCGCAGGTTTAGCGAGGAGGGGGCACAACGGAGAGGACAGGTAAGGGCTCGGGCAACCCTGAAGGTGTGACCCCCCATCCCTGGTTCTCTGTCCAGGGTCAATCCTGGAACGCCAGCGTGCTTCCGTGGGAGCCTGTGGGACACAGAGCTCAGCCAGGCTTTGCTGTGTCACTCCCTCTCCTTGCTCGTGGAGCCACTGGGAAGCACGTGGAGAATCACAGCGTTGAATAAAAACCTCTGGTGTGTTTTAACTCACATCAAAGGAGGTTGAATCTTGTGTTTTTGTGCTGTGGACAGAGGCAGGGCTTGTCCTCAGTCCCATTGTCCGTGTAGCCTGTGCGTTTCTAGGATGGCTTTGATCCAGCTCCAATTGCTGCTCCCACGTGGAGGGACAGGCTTGGGAATTGGCCAGGGACAACTCAGCTTGTAGCTGAACCATAGTGGCTTTTAAACTGTCTTGTCCCAACATCTTAAAGCCGCTGGATTGAAAAAGAAGCTAGGAATTACACCCATGCTGGTGGCAGTTCTCAGCACTCAAAGAAGCTAAAAATAATGGATGAGTAGTAGGTTTGTACTTGTTTCTTTGTGGAATTTGTGGGGGCTGTTCTGGAGGAGCCCATCTCCCAGCATGGAGCTGGATGACTTGGCTTTGATTTTAAACATCCAGGTGTAGCTTTGGTTGTGTGTTGGGTGCTGAGCATGGAGATGGTGTCAGCAGCGACTTCTCCATGAGATGGTGGAGAATATGTTCCATTAATTTCCCATTTTGGTTCTGCAGGTTGGGCTCTGGTGTTGACTGTGTGGTCTGGTCATGTTTTGCAGAGCTACTGCAAGGTTTCTGTAAATACACATGCTGCGTGAACCTCGGCCTTCGTTTGACACACTTGGTGTTCAGGTGTTTGCTTTTACCTGGGATACACCTTCATATTTCCAACATTTCTGCAGCTGGTGTGTCTCTGTCACACGGGGACTTGCTGTGGTTGGGTTTATCCAGTGTTGGTGACTTAGGCACCGTTTAAAGCTGAAGTGTGAAAAGCTTTAGGATAAATTAAGGGATTTCTGTGGTGTGGAGGGAGGAGAATGCAGCAAACCCACACAGGGACTCTCTTAGTATCGTTTATAAAGGTAATGGGGACAAGGCTGGAACAAGGGAACAGGGCAGCCGAGCCAGGAATCCATGGAGTGTTGTGTTTACAGTCTTCAACTCCCTGTAGTCTAAATAGCTGGAAGCTTCCCAATGTCTGGAGAAGGCTGGAGAGACACTTCTTACCTTGTAAGTGCCTATGGCTCCCTCTCCCCCATGGCACCTGTGTTCCCAGGGGGAGCCTGCAGTACCTGGTGTGTTTCTTCCCCATGGCAATGTCATGCTCTGAGGTAATTCCATTTCATTTTGGCTACCTCAGCTGTGCCAGCGCAATCCATCCCCCTGGGGAACAGAGCTTCTCCCCAGGACTAAAAACTGGAGGTTTCTATTTCTTGGCTGAATCCCCATGAATTCTTTTTAAGACCAATAATAACTTTTTTTTTTAAACTAGGCTGTATTTATAATGGGGTTTTTGTTCCTTTATGCCTCTCTGCACTACATAATAGGCATGAAGGTTGAAGGTCATTGTATCAGACAACCTCACTAGGTGATTATAATTCTAAAAGGTGTTTTTTCCTAAGTTTAAAATTACTTTTGAAATGTCCTTAGTGCTTTAGAGGCACTTAAAATTGATTTGATGGCTCCATTCCTGCTGTTAATAGCATGGGAATGCACAGGGTGAGTGAGATGGGAGCGATGCTGAGGCAGGTGGAAGCAAACAGGGGAAGGCCTAGGTGGGAGTTTACAAACAGCCTCAGTATTTGAGGCTCAGCTCCCGAATATAATATAAACTTAAATTATAGCCAGTTTAGAAAGTGAGGATTTACCTTTGGCTGTAGCTGTGCTGCTGTGGAGGGGCCAAGGGCAGACCCGGCACCAGCAGGAGCTCAGACTTCCCTCTGAAACATTCCAGTTATCCATTGTTAGTCCCTGGCTGGTCTGAAGTGTCTTTGCACCATTAAATAAAATCTGACTGACTTTGTGGAAGCAGCCTGTCCTTCCAGAAAAATCAGCTTATCCAAAAGGAGAGATATTTTTCCTTTCTCCTGGAAAGGAAAAATAAGGGCTTTTCTCCCCTTTATCCTGACTGTGCTTGGCTGCATTCACTCAGCAGGGCTTTGATGGTACCGCCCGTCTGATCCTGTGTCCAGCACATCCTCCTATCTTCCTGAGAGTCATCACTTTGATGTTTTTTTTTGAGGTTTAACCCCCCCAAAATAGTTCACCATGAGGCCTGAGCGGTTGCAGGCCTTCAGGAGTGATGAAGCTGCAGAGGTTCATTGTCAGAACAGTGCTGAAGTGCTCCTGTGCTCAGTGTGGGGTGGAAAAACACAGGGTACAATGTTCATGAGGGTGTGTGATGGAGGAGCCCTGCCTGGCATGCACAGAGGGAGAAAACCGGAAGTGCTAAAGGCTATTGACACTTGTATCCAAAATCTGGTCCCTACAGTAAGGCCCAGTAAGATAAAAAAGTGATTATTTGAAGTGATGAGCAGCATGTATTAAGTGATCTTTCAGGAGGCAGGTGGTGAAAACCAGCTCTCTGAGGTGTTTTACTGTTGTTACAATGATTTATTACTGAGCAGCCTGGTGTGGCGGAAAGTGCCCCTGCCCATGGCAGGGGGGTGGACCGACACGAACTTTAAGGTCCTGTCCAGCCCAAACCATTCCATGATTCCATTGTATAAGGTTTTCTGAAGGGGTCAGAAGGAAAAGGCTGCATACACGGTGTATCTGAGCATCTGCCAGTGTTGCTTTGCCCTGTTCTCATCATCCAGTATTGAAAGTTGCTGGTTTCCTAGAATATTGGCTGTTTTCTCATGTGATCCATACACACACTTGCAGCACAGCTGAGGTGTCCTACCTAGAAAGACCTGCCCCGTGTCACTTGCTTTGCTGCCAGGGAGCAATTGCAGCATCTCATCTTTAGGACAAGCCCACAGATCTCCCTGAGATGGCAAAACCTGCAAAAACTCTGATTTTGGGTCAGCAGCTCTTCCCCAGCATTTCCTCTGGCCAAAAGCCCCGTGTCTAACAGAGTTTTTGCTGGACTCTTCATCACAACTGGCAAGAGAAAAGCAGAGGAGGGTGAACAGTTCTGTTCGTTTTCATTCCCTTTTCATAGACTTATTTGGGAGAAGCGGAGTGGGAGAGGACTGCGTGCTGGCAGGCCTTTTGTGTTTTATGTCACAGGCTGCTGAAAGAGTTCTCAGACTGCACTTCCTTTCCGTGGGCTTTAAGGTCATTTCCCAGTGCTTGCAGATGCATGGCGGGCTGGGAAACCCTTCTCTCATCACCAGGGAATGAAACGCTCTCCGTGGCTTTTTGGAGCCAACAAATATAGTTTTGTCTTCTCTTCCCTCCCACTGTTTCCCAAGCAGCAAGTTTGCCGACAGGCCTCGTCAGGAAGGAGGGAGTGCTCCTCCAGGATCCAGACTGTCTGGGAAAATGAACAGCTGCTGGCAAACTGTGTTTTGCTGGGGCAATCACAGCTGTACAAAACAGCCCAGGATTGTATGGTAAAGGAGGTTAAGGAAATGGATGAGACTGAGGGGCAAAGTTCAGAGACAAAAACATGCAATTCTCAGCCCAGAGATGATAACAAACCTGGGATTTATCCACCTGTGCAAAGGTGGTTCTGCAAAACCCTGTTGTCCAGGTGGTGTTGTCCATGTGCACTGACTTTGCTTGTGGTCATTTGTCTACCATAGAAACTGGATGGCTTCTACAGTGAGCCCTGTTGCATTCGACACGCAGCGCGGTGGCCTGAGTCAAGAACAGCACGGCAACCAGTCTCCCCTGGCCGCTCGGGCCATAGCTCACAGACACCAATGTGGTGGACGGCAAATGGCGTTTATTGGTGATTAGCACCGTGTAATATACCTTTGGTTTACAACGTCACGTCCGCCTGCTTACATCATAAAACTAATTGCTATTGGCTACCTGGGGAGGGGGTCTTATCTTTCCGTACAGCGCGGTTTCTTCCGATCGCCAGGCCCTACCTGCCCACATTTCCCCCCTCCCTATGCTAATCTAAGAGAGCTAACAAACGTATAAAAGGCATTAACAAGGTAAAGTGTAAGGCACCTTGAACTAATAAACGTATAAAAGGTATTGACGAGGTAAAGTATAAGGCACTTTAAACTAGTGGTGACTAGGGGGCGTAAGGGGACAGGATATAAATTGGGGTAACTAGGGAGAACTAGGGATAATACTGCATAAGGAATTAGGGATAACTGGGGATAACACTACAGAAGTACATTCTTAACACAGTTGTTTGTTTTCTACTAACAGAATGTTGACCTTGCTTAGTCGGTTCTGGACAAATGACACGAGCTTGCTCAGTATGCAGGGCCCGAAGGCCAATGCCAGTATGATCATTGCGATCAGACCCAGCAAAGTAGATATCAGGGTGGTTAGCCATGGCGAATGGTTGAACCAGGATTTGAACCAACTCTGCTGTGCTTCTCGCTCTCTTCTTCTCTTCTTTCTTTTTTCTTTTTCTTTTTCTGCTTTGCTCTTTTCAGCAGCAGCTTGCAGGGAAGGAGAAGATGCTAAAGGCTGAGCAGCATCAGATGATATCTGAGTAGGAGGTACTGTAGCTGCTGGTAAAGGATTAGAGATCATTGGGTTAAAGATATTTAGGTTATTATTCAGTGTTGTGACAGTAGCAGTGTTTTTAATCCGTGAGAGGGATTGGACTCTCTAACGGCCTCTCCTTATTCTGGGTTTTAATTCTGTTTGCTCTCATCTCTTTCCACTCTGAGTCTGAATCAGTGGAAAGCCACTCGCTCTAGCTTGTGTCTGACTCAGAGCTGGAAGTTGACTGACTGGCTATTTCCGGGTTTCAGAACTTTTTGGTCGGGCTCCGGCCTCGCCCACCTCCCTTGCGGGCGGGCCGTTCCCTCCCTCTTGCCTCGCCCTGCCTTCTGCTCGGCAGGGGGTTGAGCTTATAGGGGGAGTGTTTAAATTAGGCGCTCTGGCTACCTCTCTGCCCCTCGCTCGCGCTCCCCTCCCCCTTTTGGTTGCTCTCGCAGTTTCTCTCCTTATCACATTCCTTATCACTTTCCTCTCCCACTCGTTTACTTGCGCATGTTGGATTCGGCACTATCTCTCTGTTCCCGCCGGGCACATCTCCGTCCCGGTCCCGCCCACCTTTTTTGTTCCCGGCACCATGCTGGGGTGCATAGGGAGGTGGCCTGGGCCAGCTCTCTTTGGGCCCCCCTCCCTCCGCGGCGATCTTAGCTTCTCGGGCTAATTCGTTCGAAAAAGCCTCTGCCTGCCTTGGCTCCCCCGCAAAGGAGCCTGGATTCGGGGATTGCGGGGGTGCAGCACCCCCCCCCGCGAGTCCCCAGGCTTAGCCGAATCGCCATCGTCTGGGGGGTGCAGAGTCTGGGTAGCCGCCCCAACCCCCAGCTTTGGGACGGCCATCAAACAGTTTTTTGCTGCCTTCCAGGTCTCCTGCTCTTGGATAGCTTTTTGCAGGGCCTGCACAACTCTACCCCACGATTTAAGATGTTTTCCGCTACCTGAGGACATCGTCTCCTCAGCAAAAGCCTTAGTACATTATCCCACACCTCAGGGTGGAGTATATCTGCTGGTTGGTCTATGACCCCGATCTGCATAAGTCTCGCAACAGCGAGCGTAAAATCTTTGGGTTTGCAATCTACCCGCCACTGTCTCTGAATTTCATATACGACCTTCACAAGAGCCTCCATCCTCCTTGTGGGTCCCGGAGCGTCCTCCGTCACCAGAGACAGTCCAGCTGCTCTGGCCGCTGTTCACCTGGTCTCAGGCGATCTCCCGAGGTCCCCAGTTGTCCCGAGGTTTCGGCACCACTTTGTTGCAGTCGACACGCAGCGCGGTGGCCTGAGTCAAGAACAGTACGGCAACCACTCTCCCCTGGCCGCTCAGGCCATAGCTCGCAGACACCAATGTGGTGGACGGCAAATGGCGTTTATTGGTGATTAGCACCGTGTAATATACCTTTGGTTTACAACGTCACGTCCGCCTGCTTACATCATAAAACTAATTGCTATTGGCTACCTGGGGAGGGGGTCTTATCTTTCCGTACAGCGCGGTTTCTTCCGATCGCCAGGCCCTACCTGCCCACAGTTTCCTCTCCCCTTCTCACTAAATATCACGTGTTTGCTGATAAAGCCATTCCTTCCAAACGAGCTGCTTCCCTGGGCTGCTGCTCCAATCTTCTGGGAAGCTGCAGCAGTCCCTGCTGCAGAAAGCAGCTGGAAACCAGGCAAGGCAAGGCGAGGAGCAGCACATCTGCTTAATAAATGATAAAGGTCACATTTAAAAGCACTGTGCAGGTGTAAAGCCAGGAAAATAGGGAAGAGGGGAGGAGGAGTAAGGAGAATACAGCCCTGCAGCCCTTTCATGTGACTCTGTATCATCTGGGATCTTCGAAAAGATTGGCCTAGAGCATCCTACTGACATTGCAGCCATCACAGGGAAGGGAGCGCTGGTACAGCTGAGGGGGCTCCTCAGCAAACTGGGGCTGGGCTCCCTGCAGGGCAAAGCTAGGAGGAAGTCTTCCCTTGTTTTTCTCTCTGCTGGGATAAATGGAGCTGTTGTCTCCAGGCCCCTGTTTTGCACATAGTTTAAAGTAGGTCGTATTTCCGACCTGCATGGGATGCAACCTGCATTTTGTCTGGGGACATAGAGCCTGTGTGTGTCTCATTCTCTTGTGCTCACCACACCTTTCCCATGCCCTCCAGCCTTCCCGGTAACTTTTATTAATAGACTTCCCTTATTCCAGATTTTCAATCGATTAGCTTTGCTTCAGAAACACCCCAGGGCATCATTGACTTCCTCAGTAACCATCCTGGTAACAGATTCAATTCCCAAAAATGTTGTAATTACATGCCTTGTATTGGGAGCTGTGCTACTGATCTGTGCAGCTGCCTGCTGTCTTTTAGGGATACCAAGCTGCTCCGCTCATCCTCCGTTTATCAGAGAGCCCCAATGGATATGCTGATTCAAAATTTAGGCATGGGGTAGCTCCCTCTCCCTCAATCTGGGTGTCCCACTGTGGAGGGTGGATTTCCCCCCTCCGCAGCAAGAAGCGGTTCCGCCCCTATGTTGCTCCCGCCTCCCAGCCTGGCTCCACCTGCCGTGGGAGGACCTCGGGGGAGAAGTCTCTGGGCCCGCCCCTGAACTGAGGGACAAGGCGTGCCCAGGGCCCAGGAACCGCCCAGCTCTCCAGATTATTCCTGACAGTTATTTGTATTATTGGTTTATTTGAACTGTACCCCGCCTTCCTTTGTTACCATTGGTTCTTGTATGCTGTAACCGCCCTTCCCCTCGTCCCTTATTGGTTGTCCTGTCCTATACTTAACCGGGTGCCTCCAGGCACTCGGCGGCCACTAGCCATTAGCCATGCGGCCATACCATCGCCGAGGCAGTGGCCCCCCTTCCCCTGCTCTCCCTTCCCGACCACCCAAGCCCTGCTACCCTCAATAAAGGAGAGCTCGGGAAGGAGTCATCCTCCCACCAGCCTATCGCCGCACCGTCTCCTTCTTTTATTTCGCCTACGACTCCCAGCTTCCTTTACCGCGCCCGGCATAGGGATCGAGCAGCCAGCGCACGGCTCTCGACCCTGCCGACGACAGCGAGCGAGAGGCTCGACAACATCCCACCACCCCTGACACCCTTCCACTCATGGTGGTACCAGCTGTGCTCCTTTCTCCTCTTGCAGGAAGCTGTTGCCAAGCCTCAAAACCAAGAAGCCTCAGGAGCTTGTTTTGGTGATTGGGACAGGAATTAGTGCCGCAGTTGCTCCCCAGGTCCCAGTGCTGAAGTCTTGGAAGGGGCTGATTCAGGCCCTCCTGGATGCTGCTATTGACTTTGATCTCCTGGAAGATGAAGAGAGCAAACGGTTCCAGAAGTGTCTTCATGAAGACAAGAACTTGGTTCATGTTGCCCACGACCTTATCCAGAAGCTGTCTCCGGTCAGTGCGCTTGTACCTGCCCTGAGCGTAGGATTTGGCTTCTGGAAATAAGCGGATTTGGTTTTCCAGCAATGGTGCCCCCATCCCAACAATTCTTCTATGTACAAGGAACCAAAAGTGCAGTTGCTGTGCCAGGTTTCTGCTGTGGACACAGGTTTTGGGTATTTTGCCTGGACCAAGATGATTAGAGGGATGGAGCACCTTCCTGTGAGGAAAGGCTGAGAGAATTGGGATTGTTCAGCCTGGAGAAGAAGGCTTCAGGGGTGACCTAATTGTGGCTTTCCAATACCTGAAGGGAGCTGACAAGAAAGCTGGAGAGAGACTGTAGACAAGGGCCGGGGGTGACAGAACAAGGGGAGAGAGCAGGGTTAGATGGGGTACTGGGGAGGAAATCTTCCCTGTGAGGGTACTGAGGCCCTGGCACAAGAGCAACTGTGGCTGCCCCTGGATCCCTGGAAGTGTTCAAGGCCAGGTTGGACAGGGCTTGGAACAGCCTGGGATAGTGGAAGGTGTCCCTGCCCATGGCAGGGGGTGGGATGGGATGGGCCCTTCCCAACCCAAACCATTCTACGATTCTGTGTTCCTATGACTATGCTGAGGGAGAGCACCCACCTTGGTGCAGCCAGAGCTCTTGTGTTTGCCGTGCAGGGACCCAGAGCTTTGCAGGGTCTTGGTGAAACGTGGGTAGTTTCTCATGGAGTCATTTGGCATGAGGTGTTAAGGGGCCGGGCTCTGACCTCAATCTGTCTCCCCTTCTCAGCGCACAAGCAACGTTCGCTCAACCTTTTTCAAGGACTGTTTATACAAGGTGTTTGATGACCTGGAATCCAAAATGGAAGATTCTGGGAAGCAGCTGCTTCAGTCTGTGCTTCACTTGATGGAAAATGGGGCCCTTGTTTTAACCACAAACTTCGGTAACCTGCTGGAGCTGTATGCAGCACACCAGGGGAAGCACCTCGAGTCTCTTGACCTGACTGATGAAAAGAAGGTAAAGGATGATTATTTCTTTTGTCAGGAACTGTGGTGCTGCAGGGTGTGCCCTCATGCTGCCTGAGGGCATTGTACTGATCGTAGTGGTTTAACTGGTGGCAGACAAGCTCCAGGCAGAGCCTCTGCCTGCTCAGGGCAGCAAGCAGAAGAATGAGGAGGAGAGCTCCTTTCTGGAACGCTGTGCTTGCTGGCTGCCATCCAGTGCTCAGGAGGAGGCCTTAAGCCTGGTATTCCTTTGATCTCTGTCCTTGAAACTTCTGGCTTGGCCTTGCTTCCACATAAGGCTCGGGTTGATGTTTCTAACCAATGTGGGAAACTCCATGTGAGATGCAAAGCTGAACTTTCTATTTTTATAACGTGCTGCAAAGTGCTTTCTGTGATGGGCATTTAGGGCTGCAGCCTTTGAGGCTCTCTTCTCGTGCCCCATGTCCTCTTCCTGCAGTGGCTGGAATGGCTCCTTCTGCTGCACTTCCAGAGCTGTAGCTATTCTCTTCATGCAAACATCTCTCCTCCTGCCCCAGTCAGGCTGTGAAACCCTGACCTCTTTGCACCTGCTGCACAAAGGGATCAAAGTGATTGCCTACGGAGACGAATACTCTGACTTGCCCGAGTACTTCGAGCGGCTGACCAGCGAGATTGTCATGCGAGGCCGCACAGGTATGGAGTCAGGGGCTGGGGGACACTTGGCTGTCACCATGGAGAGCAGGCAGGGTCAGTAGCCCCTGTTCTTCATGCTATACAGATTCCTTAAGAGTTTTTTTTTTTTAAAAGCAAACGTGTCTCAAAGCGTAGCTGGATTTGAGGGTTACTTTCAGAAATCACTGTATGCTCTAACAGTTTAAACAGCTGTGCTGCTTCCCACGCCTGCAAACCTTTTCATGTGCAGTTGCAGCTGTTTGTTCCCTTTCCAGCGAAGGGGCATTTTAGTCTCACTGACCTTCGTGCTGCTCAGACTGAGCCAATGCTTTTACACAAGAGGTATAACTCATAAATCATAAAAACAAGGGAAAGTGGGTTCACTGGCCGGAGCCTAGCTGGCCCCCATTCTGAGGGTTAGCCCGGCCAGGAAAGCCTGTGTGAAACCACCACGTGGGCAGCTGGCTCTCCACCTGACACTGGTCTCTGCTTTGCCCCAGGTATGCCCAACGAGGGGCAACAGCTGAATGCTCTGCCGCCGCCCACACCGAGGTAAAAGGTAAGGAGGCTCTCTAGAGCCGAGAGGCTTCACTCTGTGTAGTTCCCTGGAGTCCCAGGCAGGTTTTCAGCCTTTGCTTCCACACAGGATGCAGCCCGAGCCTCAGCCCTGCCCAGGCCCTGAGCCATGGCAGGGGCTTCTGGGACAGGCCCCAGCCAGGCCAGCAGCCCTCAGGAAGGCCAGAGCCCACCGCTGTCCAGCTGCTATCCAGCACCGAGCCAGGACCCTTCCAGCAGGGAGAAGGCTGGGACACAGCCTCCACAGATGAACACCTGGTCTAACATAGTAATTGTGGTTTTACTGGGGCTGCATGTGCCTGCGGAGTGCGGTGTCCCCAAGGGAGCTGCAGCCTCCTCTAACTTCATACCTAGTGCTTTTATATTCTGTATTTCAATTAAAAAATGAAACTTGAGCTTTTTTTTTTTTACTGGAAGCTCTAGTTTTCTAGTCCTGTCTTTTTACTGTACAGGATTTTGTATGTTGAAGTTGTATTAAAGGCCTGCTCACTGAACTTTTGGCTGCTCTATCATTTACAGGCCTCATCACACCTCACACTGGTGGGAGTTCATTTCCCCCAAACCCAGGAGGAAACAGGTCCTGGCTGGAGGCAAGTTATTTATACACAGAGAACAAATTAGGAAGTTTATTTTATATAAATTATGTCTCTTAGCAGACAGCATTCAATTTATTGCACTATAGCACATCTGCGATACAGAGCTACAAGACATCGTCAGAGAGGTTTGTATTATTCAGTGTAGCACTTCTGACCGGGATCAAGAGGCACTCTGAGGGGGAGAAAGGGTGCAGGAAAGCAGCAAGCAGCCACCATTCTCTTCCAGTATTAATGTGGTTTGGTTTTTTTTTCCTTTTTACTAGCAAATAATGCCAAGACCAGCAGGCAGGAGCCAGGCAGGGCACGCTGCCTTCCTCCTCCGGACCCAGCTGCCACAGCTCTCCAGCTCCTGCCCAAATACGTGGAGTCTGGGGACCCTGCTGCAGAGTCCGGGTGAGGAGAGAGATGGGGGACTTTAAGGCAATTTAGCATGTCCCCTCCAGCCCAGCATAGGCTGTCACCTTTTTTTGGTTTATCAGCTTCGGTGGAGCGGCGATGAGCGGCGACATTAACGGCCAGATCTAGCGCTGCCCCTAAGCCCAAGTGACTCCTGCCTCCTCCCTAAGCTGGTCTAAAAATCAAAAGCAGCTCAAAAAAAAGCCTTCAAACCCACCTGGCTCTGACAGCCAGGCTCTTGGCCGCCCTCAGCTCCCCCACCCCAAATACCAGACCCCGCCCGGGAGCGAAACCTGTTGAGCCCGAATATGCCCAAACAGACAGCTCTTTGTGATTCTTTTTTTTTCCCTCCTATTTTTTGGTTTGGAAGCAGCACTGGTGATCACACAGGGATGGGCCCAAGGACTTCCCAGCCCTTGGCACTGCTCCTGACACCTTGTTCGAAGGCAGCATCACATTTAACCCCTGAAGACCCTCACTGCCCTTCATTTCTGACACCATCCCACTTCCCACACCGTGGTCCTGTTCAGTCCTGCATCCCCACGCTCCACTTGCATCCCCCCTCTCTGCACTTTTCTCCGTCATTTCTCCCTTTCCACCTCATTTTTCCCCTCAGTGCTTCAGCGCTCTCCTCCATTCCCAACACAGACAGGTCTGATCCATCCTCACGCCATAAAATCACAGACCACATGCCAGGGGGGTCAGATGAGCCCAATAGCCACAGAGCTGCCAGGCTGGGGTTCAGTGCCCATCCAGGGGTGTTTTATGATCCGTGGTGGCAATGCTGGGCTGGCAGGGTGCACACAGCATCAGCAAAGCCCCCGAGCAGCACTTAGGACTCTTCAACTCTTGCTCAGCACTCTCCTGCCTCAGCTTCCTGCTGTTTCGGGGCTCAGGGAAGCTCTGCACCATTGGCAATGCGGGCAGGGGGTGCAGCAGGGACCCCAAACCCCAAACTGCATCCCAGCTCATTTATCTACATTTTAAAAGAAATTTAAAAGCCACCCGATGTTGCAAGCAGCTCAAACCCTGACGGAGGATCCACCCCGGGGCTCCGACTTGTGCAACACCGCGGGGTGAGTTCCAACCTCCCGCCACTGGCATCAGGCTCTGGTTAAAAAATTAAGGCTCAGCTTACTCAGCCTGGCCGGATATCGGGATGGCGAATCCGGCCGGGAAAACTTCGGCGGGCTGGGGGAGACATTTTGCAAGGGGAAGAGCCGGAGCAGGAATGGCATCTGGAAGCGATTGAAGGCAAGGAGCCTCTCCCTGGCGCAGCAGGGAATTCCAACGGCGTGAGCTCAGGTTAAAGCCTCCTTCACAAACCCGGGATTAAAGAGAAGAACCAAACTTCAGCACAGATATGTATTTTTAAACCTGCAAAAAACAAGGGAGACGGAGCCAGCTTCCTGCTTGGTCCTATCCGGACGTGGCTTTGTCATTTAGGGTCGTTCTGACTTGCAATGAAAAGAAACCAAAACTCCAAAAAGGAGCAGAAATTTCTCCATGCGTTTGTGGTTCTAAATTCAGGTGTGGTGTCAGGAGTCCTCTTTCATCACTGTACCATCCATCCCTCGGGATTGCTGCATCCCAGCTCCGAGCATCCCTTGCCAGCACAGGCTGCATCCCACGGTGGTCCTTGAGTGGCAGCAAGCCCAGGAGCATCCCAGAATCCTGGGGATGGCATGGAAGAGCCAGTGGAGGATGCCAGCCTAGCTTAGACCGAGCCATCCTCTGCAAGGAGCTGACGCAGTGCAGAGTCCCCAGCCCCTTCCAGTCTTCCCTGAGTCGAGATGAAATATTGAAGCTAAAATCCTAATGCATCAGAGGCACAGGGAGCAGCAGCTGGTCAAACCCACCTTCACTGGACATCCCAGCGGAGCAGTTTACGGCAGGGCAGGATCCCCATGGGCTGGGCAGGATCCCCATGGGCTGGGCAGGATCCCCACGGGATGGGCAGGATCCCCATGGGCTGGGCAGACTCAGCCGCGCCCCATGTCCTCTTCCTGCAGTGGCTGGAATGGCTCCTTCTGCTACACTTCCAGAGCTGTAGCTATTCCCTTCATGCAAACATCTCTCCTCCTGCCCCAGTCAGGCCGTGAAACCCTGACCTCTTTGCACCTGCTGCACAAAGGGATCAAAGTGATTGCCTACGGAGACGAATACTCCGACTTGCCCGAGTACTTCGAGCGGCTGACCAGCGAGATTGTCATGCGAGGCCGCACAGGTATGGAGTCAGGGGCTGGGGGACACTTGGCTGTCACCATGGAGAGCAGGCAGGGTCAGTAGCCCCTGTTCTTCATGCTATACAGATTCCTTAAGAGTTTTTTTTTTTTAAAAGCAAACGTGTCTCAAAGCGTAGCTGGATTTGAGGGTTACTTTCAGAAATCACTGTATGCTCTAACAGTTTAAACAGCTGTGCTGCTTCCCACGCCTGCAAACCTTTTCATGTGCAGTTGCAGCTGTTTGTTCCCTTTCCAGCGAAGGGGCATTTTAGTCTCACTGACCTTCGTGCTGCTCAGACTGAGCCAATGCTTTTACACAAGAGGTATAACTCATAAATCATAAAAACAAGGGAAAGTGGGTTCACTGGCCGGAGCCTAGCTGGCCCCCATTCTGAGGGTTAGCCCGGCCAGGAAAGCCTGTGTGAAACCACCACGTGGGCAGCTGGCTCTCCACCTGACACTGGTCTCTGCTTTGCCCCAGGTATGCCCAACGAGGGGCAACAGCTGAATGCTCTGCCGCCGCCCACACCGAGGTAAAAGGTAAGGAGGCTCTCTAGAGCCGAGAGGCTTCACTCTGTGTAGTTCCCTGGAGTCCCAGGCAGGTTTTCAGCCTTTGCTTCCACACAGGATGCAGCCCGAGCCTCAGCCCTGCCCAGGCCCTGAGCCATGGCAGGGGCTTCTGGGACAGGCCCCAGCCAGGCCAGCAGCCCTCAGGAAGGCCAGAGCCCACCGCTGTCCAGCTGCTATCCAGCACCGAGCCAGGACCCTTCCAGCAGGGAGAAGGCTGGGACACAGCCTCCACAGATGAACACCTGGTCTAACATAGTAATTGTGGTTTTACTGGGGCTGCATGTGCCTGCGGAGTGCGGTGTCCCCAAGGGAGCTGCAGCCTCCTCTAACTTCATACCTAGTGCTTTTATATTCTGTATTTCAATTAAAAAATGAAACTTGAGCTTTTTTTTTTTACTGGAAGCTCTAGTTTTCTAGTCCTGTCTTTTTACTGTACAGGATTTTGTATGTTGAAGTTGTATTAAAGGCCTGCTCACTGAACTTTTGGCTGCTCTATCATTTACAGGCCTCATCACACCTCACACTGGTGGGAGTTCATCTCCCCCAAACCCAGGAGGAAACAGGTCCTGGCTGGAGGCAAGTTATTTATACACAGAGAACAAATTAGGAAGTTTATTTTATATAAATTATGTCTCTTAGCAGACAGCATTCAATTTATTGCACTATAGCACATCTGCGATACAGAGCTACAAGACATCGTCAGAGAGGTTTGTATTATTCAGTGTAGCACTTCTGACCGGGATCAAGAGGCACTCTGAGGGGGAGAAAGGGTGCAGGAAAGCAGCAAGCAGCCACCATTCTCTTCCAGTATTAATGTGGTTTGGTTTTTTTTTCCTTTTTACTAGCAAATAATGCCAAGACCAGCAGGCAGGAGCCAGGCAGGGCACGCTGCCTTCCTCCTCCGGACCCAGCTGCCACAGCTCTCCAGCTCCTGCCCAAATACGTGGAGTCTGGGGACCCTGCTGCAGAGTCCGGGTGAGGAGAGAGATGGGGGACTTTAAGGCAATTTAGCATGTCCCCTCCAGCCCAGCATAGGCTGTCACCTTTTTTTGGTTTATCAGCTTCGGTGGAGCGGCGATGAGCGGCGACATTAACGGCCAGATCTAGCGCTGCCCCTAAGCCCAAGTGACTCCTGCCTCCTCCCTAAGCTGGTCTAAAAATCAAAAGCAGCTCAAAAAAAAGCCTTCAAACCCACCTGGCTCTGACAGCCAGGCTCTTGGCCGCCCTCAGCTCCCCCACCCCAAATACCAGACCCCGCCCGGGAGCGAAACCTGTTGAGCCCGAATATGCCCAAACAGACAGCTCTTTGTGATTCTTTTTTTTTCCCTCCTATTTTTTGGTTTGGAAGCAGCACTGGTGATCACACAGGGATGGGCCCAAGGACTTCCCAGCCCTTGGCACTGCTCCTGACACCTTGTTCGAAGGCAGCATCACATTTAACCCCTGAAGACCCTCACTGCCCTTCATTTCTGACACCATCCCACTTCCCACACCGTGGTCCTGTTCAGTCCTGCATCCCCACGCTCCACTTGCATCCCCCCTCTCTGCACTTTTCTCCGTCATTTCTCCCTTTCCACCTCATTTTTCCCCTCAGTGCTTCAGCGCTCTCCTCCATTCCCAACACAGACAGGTCTGATCCATCCTCACGCCATAAAATCACAGACCACATGCCAGGGGGGTCAGATGAGCCCAATAGCCACAGAGCTGCCAGGCTGGGGTTCAGTGCCCATCCAGGGGTGTTTTATGATCCGTGGTGGGAATGCTGGGCTGGCAGGGTGCACACAGCATCAGCAAAGCCCCCGAGCAGCACTTAGGACTCTTCAACTCTTGCTCAGCACTCTCCTGCCTCAGTTTCCTGCTGTTTCGGGGCTCAGGGAAGCTCTGCACCATTGGCAATGCGGGCAGGGGGTGCAGCAGGGACCCCAAACCCCAAACTGCATCCCAGCTCATTTATCTACATTTTAAAAGAAATTTAAAAGCCACCCGATGTTGCAAGCAGCTCAAACCCTGACGGAGGATCCACCCCGGGGCTCCGACTTGTGCAACACCGCGGGGTGAGTTCCAACCTCCCGCCACTGGCATCAGGCTCTGGTTAAAAAATTAAGGCTCAGCTTACTCAGCCTTAAAAAACACCCAGGGGAAGAATTTTCCTTTGTTCTCCACTCTCCAGAACAACAAAACACCATTGGTTCACCCTGCAAAGACCTGCCATGAAAAGATCAATGGGGAAAGGTCTGGCTGGTCCTCTTCCTGCAGTCTCAGGGCAGGAATCCTCATCTCTCCCTGGAACAAGCCTGTCCCGTGGGACGAGAGGGCTCCAGGCGCACACAGTGAGTCGGGATGGGGCTTGTCCTGCACGAACATGCCCAGATCCTGCTCCCAGCAGCTCTGTCCGCACCAGCATTGGGTGGGGGATCGGCAGGGACCCCTCCTACCCCTCTGGGATCACTAGGATACCGGAGCACATCCATCAACCAGCCAGAGGATGCTCAGGGATGGGGACAAAAAGGCTCAGACCACTTAATAAACCCTCCTGAGCCCGTGGTTCCGCACGAGAGCCGTCCTGAGCTGCACACGGGGCACATCCTCCCCTCCCAGAGCCTCCGGGAGGATTTTCCCTTCCTTATCCCGGCTCCCGGGCATTCCTATGGCCCAGACCCATCGCAGCGAGCCCACCCTGTGCCATGGGGAGATGCCAGAGCCTCTCTTCCCCGGGCTCTCGGGGTGGGATCTCCCTCCACGGGAGTGGCCTCGGGCAGGAGCGATGCCAAAGGCCGTTTTTCCCGGCAAGACGAGGGGGTTTGTTTTGCCGGGAATGGGGAGACGGCAGATGGAAGGGCTCGGGGGGAGCGGGGGCTTTCCTCTCGCCGCTGCCCACACTCACACTCCAGGCACTGATTAACTGCGTTAAATAGAAAAATAATCATAACAATTATTTTTAAAAGCCACAAAACGTAGAAATAAAACCACTTTCTGCCTCTCCGATGTGCCGCGCTCGCCGGGGCAGCGATGCCAAAGGCGGGGGATGCAGGGGCGGGGGTCCGAGCTGGGGTTAACAGGGTGTGTACCCCCACATCCCCTCTTTGCCCCCCATGCCAGCCCTGCCCGGGAGCTGCCAGGCGAGCAATGCTCCTGCCCTGCCCCGCGCCCTCCCAGCGCGGGGACCCCCTCCAGCCCCCCAAAAACACTGGGGCTTCGCTTCCCACCCCTCTTTTTCCGCTCAGCACCTCCCGAGTCGCAAACCCGCTCTGGACACGCGGACCCGGGGGGACATAAGGGGACACGGAGGGACACAAGGGGACACGGGAGGATGCGGGGGGGCACAAGGGGACGCGGGGGGACCCCCGTGTGCAGACTCACCATGGGGCGGCGGGGGGGGTCGTGCGGCGGAGGCTGGGGGTGGTGCGGGATGCGGGGCCGGCCCGGGGGGCGGGCGGGGGGCGGACACGCTTGCGCACAGCGCGGATGGGCGGCGGAGGGAGCGACGAGGAGGAGGAAGGAGGGAGGGGAAGAGCATCCCGGGAGGAGAAGGCAGTCGGTCCCTCATCCGCGGCACGGGAGAGGTGGGGGAGGACGAGGACCCTCGCCCCGCGCCCTGCGGACCCCCAAAAGTCGTGGCGCTGGGGGCAGACCTTCCCAAGGCAACCCCGCACCGCATAAATCTCCCCAAAACCCGCCCAAATCCGCTCATAGCAAATTTTGGGGGTGGGCAAAGCTCATCCCACTTGAGATTTACACTGAGCCCAGGAGTTCGCTCCGCTCCCCCACTGAACCCCCATGAGATGATCTGGAAGCCCCATGAGATTCTGCTCAAACCGTCATGAGATGGCACACCAAGGCTCTGGGGATGGCTTTGCTTCAAATCATCAACTAATATTTTTTTTTTCCTGAAAATAAATTAATCCTCACCACAGCAATGCCCCATGTCAGGCCACCTTGCTCTCCCACAGGATTCCATTTCCATCCCACCCCACAATCCACAAAATTAGCAGTCAACCTTTTGAATCTTTTTTTATTCCCCTCAAAACTTTTTTTATTTCTACAGTCTCAAACTCAATCCCTCCTGCCCAGGGTGAGTTTTGCCAATCCCTGAGATAAAATGTCCAACGCCAATATTAATCAACAAAATACCTGTGGAGCTGACACATCTGATTTTGCCAAGGGAACTACATCAATATTTGAAGAGAATCAACCCACCTGCACCTCCCCAGATGCTCCCAGGTTTCCTGCTGACCCATAGCACCAATTTCATCACTGACGCTTCACAGGAAGAGGGAAGTGGCAGGCGTAGGGATTTGCATCATGGTCAGGGAGCAAGTTCTGGGGCAGGGGGCACTTACTGCTGCCCTGCTCCAAGGAACCACAGCCCTGATCCCGTGGCCCCAGCGTGCTGATTTTTGGAGGTGCTGAGCGTGGAACATTCCCCAAAATCACTCCTGTCTGTACAGGAGTCAGGTGAGGCTTCACCACACCACCTGGGGAGAGTAACGGGGCTCACTTGGGGCTCCCAACCCCATCACGCTCACAGGGCAGAGCAGGCCTGTGCCCAGTTCAGTTACCCCAGCACCACACTGCCCCAAGACCAAAGCAACAGCCTGGAACGTCCCTATCCTCATCTCCTGCTCGGATGCACGTCTTCAGGAAACGGGAGCCGAGACAGCTGCATAGTTCCCACGCCATGGCCAGACCCTCTGGCCATAAAACCTTAGGAGTTATTACAAATTTTCCTATAATGGGTGTACTGTTTACAGTCCCAGGGTCGGCATACTGCATGCAATCCAGTGCCACTTGACCTACCAAGCACGAACAACCTATTGTTGCTGTTTTTGTAACCTATTGTTGCTTTTAGCTTGAACCCAAAAGTACGAAATTACGCGAACAAGAAAGAGGGCTGCAGTAAGGTCCCCAGCCGCCCCCTTGCCCCCAGGTTAGCCTGATTTGAGCAGCGCCAGGCTGGAAAAAGCGAGCCAGAGCTAGGCTACGACGCTGTGACCGGAGGGGCGATCAGAGGGCTCACGGCACGTGGTGCCGGGAGGCGTGGCCTGCCCGGAGCGCGCCGCGGGGGCGGGGCCGAGCCCTCAGCGGGGAAAATGGCGGCGGGCGGGCCCCCCCACTCCCTCGTACCTCCGCGTGCAGGAACACGATTTTGTCCCGCGCCGACTCCCGCAGGACGCGCCGCACCCGCAGGTCCGACAGCGGGAAGGCGGCAGCGACCCCGCCCTCAGCGGCGGGCCCGCCATTTTTCTCCTCCTCCTCCCGCTTCCTCTTCGGCTGCGGGCCCTCCGCCATGGCTCGCGCGCGCGCGCCCCTGCACTGCGCGTGCGCGGCGCCTCGCGGACCGTCTTAGAGCCACGCCCCCCGGCGGCTCGGAGGTCGCGTGTCCCCGCGGCTCCTTCTCCCACACACCCCCGGAATAGTGACTGAGACAAAAATAAGGAAAACCACCACCATTTAAAACTTCTGCATTCTCTTTTCATAGTCGCAACGATCCCGTTTAAAGTCGCTGCCTGCCTCATCTTGTCCTGCCCACAGCCCAGCAGGCACCTTGTCAGCTTAGTGGGGGTCCCAGAGCCCACCAGGACCAGGAACTCCAGCACGGGAAGGAGTTCTGGTGACCCTGAGAGCCACTCGATGTCAGAGCTTAGTGTTTGTGTGATGGATGTCCCTGTCCCTGCCGAGGAGGTTTTGGCCACCGGGATGGAGGTCACACCACTGGGATGTGGTGCGTTCCGGTCCGCTGTCCCTCCATGTCCATGGAAGTGGGGAACTCGCCATCCTTGGCTCCCACATCTGGCCAGAGCAGCTCAGGTTGGACCCCAAGGTTCACTGGGACATGGCTACACCCAGATCCAAAGATGACAGCTCCATGATGCCCATGGGGATGCATCCGCCTGCTCGCAGCACTACTCCATCCTCTTTGTGGAGCTCCGGCACAGTTCCTGGAGGTCTGCAGAGACAGCAGATGAGCTCCATTAGCAACCAATTAATCTAAAAATCAACGGTTTAAATAAATTTATGGAATCTGGTCTCTTCCCATGGTCCTTATCCCAATAGAGAGACATTTCATCAGCATCCCACAGGATACTCACAGCGCATGACAGTGTCCCTGATCTGCCTGAAGCTTTTCTCCTTCAGCGCCATGTAGATGTAGTAGATGTTTCGCAGCTCCCTGGGATAATCCTTGCGATCCACGTCCTTCAGCACTGGGATAGTGCGTCCGTTAGCCATCGGAGCCTCAGCCAGGGCCTGGTGCATCTGGTATTTGCACCAGGGGTCCTGCAGGAAGCTGGGGGTGATGAGCATGACCCAGCAGTGGCTGTTCTGCACAGCGTCGCACAGCTCTGTCACCACTGCACCTCCCGCCACCGCATCCCACAGCTGGAGGAAGCATCGGAAGCTCTCAGGTTGGCCCTCCAGGTAGGACACCAGCTCCTCCACCAGCTCCATGTCCCCCTCACTGTGGCAGATGCAGACGTCGTAGCTCTTGTCCCACCAGGGGCTGTCCACGGCACTGATGTCTGGTGCTGACACAGGTGACAGGGAGATGGAGCTGGTGGCCAAGCTCGTGCCAGGAGAAGAGCTGGAGCTCTTCGCAGAGGATGAGGAGGAAGGTGAGGATGAAGCAGAGTGGCTGGACTTGATGCTGCTTTCCACTGAGCTAGGCTTGGGCTTGTGCAGGAGCCGCCTAAACCAACCTGCAGAGTGAGGTCACAGTGAGGTTCCGGGGGCGCAGCGTCCCCTGGGCTTCCCAAGCACAGCTTCATTTGATCAGCAGGATGCCTGCAGATGGAAAGGGGTGGGTGCGATCTCACCTTGACCCCCCAAACCATCCTGGTCCCTAAAATCTGAGCTGCCGCAAACACCTGAATGCTGTGGCACCACGAGGAGCAGCTGATGGGCACCCTTGTGTTCCGTCAGGGAGGGGATGCTGTGAGGGAGGGGATAGGGCCAGAGGGTTTATTCCCAGACTCACCAGCCATAGCGGGCAGCACACTGCTCAGCTGCCAATTGCCAGCAGGACACCTCTCCTGAGAGCAGAAAAGAAGAATAAAAAAAAACTGTGAGCAAGCACCACTCCACAGCAGGTCTCAGCCCCAGGAGCTCAGGTCTGTTCCAGGGACCTGCAGCTCTGGGGTGCTCTCTTACAGCCCCAAAATCACCCACAGGAGGGTTTTTCCCAAAATTTGCTGGGAAGGAACATTTACCTGTTACTGGCTCTCTCCACTGGAGATACACACCTGCAGCGAGCAAGGCTGAGAGATAATGGGGAGGAGAGACCCTCATTCCCATCAGTGGGGAAAGGATCCTGTGGAAGGGAGAAGTGGGAATCAGCTGCGATCACCAGGGATGGATGCTGGTAAACCAAAGGCAGTGTGGGTGATGCCCAGAGCTGTGCATCCTTGTTGCTGCCTGCCCTGGTATTCCTGCAAGCTCACACCATCCCATGCCTGGGCATTGTGCTCCCAGCATGGTTTAGGGACTGCAGACACTCCTTGTGGACACCCAAGAGCAGCAATACGGGAAACAGCTACTGTTTTCCACTGCTGGCATCACCCCTTCCGAAATGAAACACCCCAAGTTACGCTGAAGCCTTTCCTCTACTCCAAAAAATGCCACCGGACTGCAGGAAATGCCCGCAAAACCCCGGCACGCCCACGGAAACCACAGTGCCCAAGTGTCACCATTTAGTGACAGCAAAAAGCTCAAGCGTGACTGGAACAATGAGCATGGACAGTGAACGGTACGGGGGAAGTCTGGGGGATGCTTACCTGGAATGCAGGAGTCCAGCAATGGAACAGGGAAGGGGATGCATCAGCCCCTGGGTTTGGGAAAGAAAGATCTTCTGGGATTACCCAGGTGGGAAAAGACAGGTAGAATGCAGCATGTTCACTCTGGAGTCTAATGGGATCTGCAGTGAATGGCAAGGCTGATCCATCCTTACAGCTTCCACATCTGCAAGCAGTTCCCAGTGAAGCTGTCCTGGGGTGGAAATGAGATGGGGTACCCACTTGCTTCCCCAGGGCCAGAGTGGAGGAGCTCCCCGAAAACCCAGGTGCCCCCAGCTGCCAGCAGCTCCAGCCTCTGCCAGGGCATATGAAAGCACAGGCAGGGAAATGGGCCAGGACTGCAGGGACGGGAAGCCAAGCCCTCCCAAGGGCCTCCCTCCCACATCCGCCACATGCCATCACTGCCTGGGTGTCACAGTGCCCAGCCCTCACCAGCACCCAGATCTGTTTCCCTCCCCAGTTTCCTAGCTAAATACAGACAGGTCCATGTCTGCCACTCACACTTACTTTATGAGTTAAATTTACCAGACAAGTCATTTTTTCACCCCAAAAATGTTTCTCCTTTCCCAGGTCACGTTCCCCTGGTGCTGCTGGTGGTGGCTGATGACTGACACTGCCTTCATCTCCTCATCATCCTCGACTGCTCCAATGTCTGGCAGTTGCTCCTCAAGGCCCTGTGAGAGACAGGCTCCAGGTGAGTCCTGGTTCCATCCCCTAGGAATTTGGGGAGATCTCCAGAGCCCACATGGCCACCCAGCCCCTGCCACCACCCTGCCTGCCTTTCTCTTCACCAAGCACAGGACACCAGCTGGCCCCTTGCTGGCTAAATTCCAAAGGAAAAAGCCAAAGGCCGAGTGGTACTGAGCCGCACACAGACCCACAGGCTACCACAGCCCATTGTGACCCACTTTGCATTAGTCCCTGCCCTAGCACTGCTGCCACCACCCCAAAAATCAACTGCCCGCCCAAGGACAGGACCCGTAGGAGGGCGAGTCCCCTGCCTGTGTGAGTCACCCCACCTGGAAACCCCAGAGGGGGAACCTGAGCAAGGGTGAACCCACAAACTCGGGTCCCCAAGAGGCAGCAGCCCCTGGATCGACCTCCACCCTGCCTCAGCAATAATATAACCATTATTAAAGGAGTAATTAAGCAGGTACAGCTTAATTCACAGCGTGCCTTGCCCCACCAGCAGCTGCACCACGCTGGGATCCCTGCAGCGGGAGTCCTGCTCATCACCAGGAGCCTGTGGTTTACAGGATTGCCTGTGAAATTAAGAAACGGTGAGGACAGGGTGCTGCAAGGCAGGGTCAAACAAAGGTGTTCGGGAAAGAAAATAAGGCTAATTTTGTCCCTAAATACACGCACCATTAATATGTTTCATTTACAGTGCCACTACAAAACGATACACAGCTACCCAGAAAACACAGAATAAGTTTTCTCCTGGAAAGCTCTAAGTACACCCAAATTCCGCCACACAGATGCTTGAAGACATCATAGGGGCCGTCCAGGCACCGCTTGTACCTCCCAGGGCTGGAGACGCAGTCGCACAGACACGAACCCAGGCAGCGGCAGCTAGCGGAAGAGCAGCCCCTGAGGGGTAGGGGAGCACGGGGACACGGCCAGGCCCAGAGAAGCGCAGGCAGCCGAACGCACCCAGCACTGCCACCCAGCCTGGCACTGCACTGCGCTGCCCATGCGCCCGAGCCCTTTAGAGCTCGCGTGGCCTCGCGACACCATCGCTGAGGTCCCACGTCTGGCCCCGCCTCTTCCGCTCCGAGCCCCAGCAGGGCGGGGCCGAGGGGGCGGGGCTGCCGTCACGCGGGGCGGGGCGTAGCCGGGCGCGAGGCGGCTGCGCGCGGCGCGGCGGCGTCTCCTCAACGGGGCCGCGCGCGCGGCGCCAGGTGCGTGCACGGGGGAGGCGGGCGGGCAGGGCGCGGTTGCCATGGAGACAGCGGGGGGGAAGGCGTTGCCATGGCGACAGCGGCCGCCATAACGTAAGGGGGTCCCCTGGCCGCCGCCGTGAGGGGACGGAGCGTTCTGCGGGGAGCGGAGGAGACCGGCGGGGCCGGGGCTGAGGCGGGGGGGCCGGGAAACCTCTGACAGCGGCAGGCGGCCTGGCTGTGACTCCCCCCGCCGCGCTGTCGCCCTCTATAAAAGCTCATTTTTATGGATGTGTCCCCCTGGGAAGGAGCCTCGGTGTCCTCTCTGCCTGCTGAATCCCCGTGTTGTTGCTTTTCCCGCAGGTTTAGCGAGGAGGGGGCACAACGGAGAGGACAGGTAAGGGCTCGGGCAACCCTGAAGGTGTGACCCCCCATCCCTGGTTCTCTGTCCAGGGTCAATCCTGGAACGCCAGCGTGCTTCCGTGGGAGCCTGTGGGACACAGAGCTCAGCCAGGCTTTGCTGTGTCACTCCCTCTCCTTGCTCGTGGAGCCACTGGGAAGCACGTGGAGAATCACAGCGTTGAATAAAAACCTCTGGTGTGTTTTAACTCACATCAAAGGAGGTTGAATCTTGTGTTTTTGTGCTGTGGACAGAGGCAGGGCTTGTCCTCAGTCCCATTGTCCGTGTAGCCTGTGCGTTTCTAGGATGGCTTTGATCCAGCTCCAATTGCTGCTCCCACGTGGAGGGACAGGCTTGGGAATTGGCCAGGGACAACTCAGCTTGTAGCTGAACCATAGTGGCTTTTAAACTGTCTTGTCCCAACATCTTAAAGCCGCTGGATTGAAAAAGAAGCTAGGAATTACACCCATGCTGGTGGCAGTTCTCAGCACTCAAAGAAGCTAAAAATAATGGATGAGTAGTAGGTTTGTACTTGTTTCTTTGTGGAATTTGTGGGGGCTGTTCTGGAGGAGCCCATCTCCCAGCATGGAGCTGGATGACTTGGCTTTGATTTTAAACATCCAGGTGTAGCTTTGGTTGTGTGTTGGGTGCTGAGCATGGAGATGGTGTCAGCAGCGACTTCTCCATGAGATGGTGGAGAATATGTTCCATTAATTTCCCATTTTGGTTCTGCAGGTTGGGCTCTGGTGTTGACTGTGTGGTCTGGTCATGTTTTGCAGAGCTACTGCAAGGTTTCTGTAAATACACATGCTGCGTGAACCTCGGCCTTCGTTTGACACACTTGGTGTTCAGGTGTTTGCTTTTACCTGGGATACACCTTCATATTTCCAACATTTCTGCAGCTGGTGTGTCTCTGTCACACGGGGACTTGCTGTGGTTGGGTTTATCCAGTGTTGGTGACTTAGGCACCGTTTAAAGCTGAAGTGTGAAAAGCTTTAGGATAAATTAAGGGATTTCTGTGGTGTGGAGGGAGGAGAATGCAGCAAACCCACACAGGGACTCTCTTAGTATCGTTTATAAAGGTAATGGGGACAAGGCTGGAACAAGGGAACAGGGCAGCCGAGCCAGGAATCCATGGAGTGTTGTGTTTACAGTCTTCAACTCCCTGTAGTCTAAATAGCTGGAAGCTTCCCAATGTCTGGAGAAGGCTGGAGAGACACTTCTTACCTTGTAAGTGCCTATGGCTCCCTCTCCCCCATGGCACCTGTGTTCCCAGGGGGAGCCTGCAGTACCTGGTGTGTTTCTTCCCCATGGCAATGTCATGCTCTGAGGTAATTCCATTTCATTTTGGCTACCTCAGCTGTGCCAGCGCAATCCATCCCCCTGGGGAACAGAGCTTCTCCCCAGGACTAAAAACTGGAGGTTTCTATTTCTTGGCTGAATCCCCATGAATTCTTTTTAAGACCAATAATAACTTTTTTTTTTAAACTAGGCTGTATTTATAATGGGGTTTTTGTTCCTTTATGCCTCTCTGCACTACATAATAGGCATGAAGGTTGAAGGTCATTGTATCAGACAACCTCACTAGGTGATTATAATTCTAAAAGGTGTTTTTTCCTAAGTTTAAAATTACTTTTGAAATGTCCTTAGTGCTTTAGAGGCACTTAAAATTGATTTGATGGCTCCATTCCTGCTGTTAATAGCATGGGAATGCACAGGGTGAGTGAGATGGGAGCGATGCTGAGGCAGGTGGAAGCAAACAGGGGAAGGCCTAGGTGGGAGTTTACAAACAGCCTCAGTATTTGAGGCTCAGCTCCCGAATATAATATAAACTTAAATTATAGCCAGTTTAGAAAGTGAGGATTTACCTTTGGCTGTAGCTGTGCTGCTGTGGAGGGGCCAAGGGCAGACCCGGCACCAGCAGGAGCTCAGACTTCCCTCTGAAACATTCCAGTTATCCATTGTTAGTCCCTGGCTGGTCTGAAGTGTCTTTGCACCATTAAATAAAATCTGACTGACTTTGTGGAAGCAGCCTGTCCTTCCAGAAAAATCAGCTTATCCAAAAGGAGAGATATTTTTCCTTTCTCCTGGAAAGGAAAAATAAGGGCTTTTCTCCCCTTTATCCTGACTGTGCTTGGCTGCATTCACTCAGCAGGGCTTTGATGGTACCGCCCGTCTGATCCTGTGTCCAGCACATCCTCCTATCTTCCTGAGAGTCATCACTTTGATGTTTTTTTTTGAGGTTTAACCCCCCCAAAATAGTTCACCATGAGGCCTGAGCGGTTGCAGGCCTTCAGGAGTGATGAAGCTGCAGAGGTTCATTGTCAGAACAGTGCTGAAGTGCTCCTGTGCTCAGTGTGGGGTGGAAAAACACAGGGTACAATGTTCATGAGGGTGTGTGATGGAGGAGCCCTGCCTGGCATGCACAGAGGGAGAAAACCGGAAGTGCTAAAGGCTATTGACACTTGTATCCAAAATCTGGTCCCTACAGTAAGGCCCAGTAAGATAAAAAAGTGATTATTTGAAGTGATGAGCAGCATGTATTAAGTGATCTTTCAGGAGGCAGGTGGTGAAAACCAGCTCTCTGAGGTGTTTTACTGTTGTTACAATGATTTATTACTGAGCAGCCTGGTGTGGCGGAAAGTGCCCCTGCCCATGGCAGGGGGGTGGACCGACACGAACTTTAAGGTCCTGTCCAGCCCAAACCATTCCATGATTCCATTGTATAAGGTTTTCTGAAGGGGTCAGAAGGAAAAGGCTGCATACACGGTGTATCTGAGCATCTGCCAGTGTTGCTTTGCCCTGTTCTCATCATCCAGTATTGAAAGTTGCTGGTTTCCTAGAATATTGGCTGTTTTCTCATGTGATCCATACACACACTTGCAGCACAGCTGAGGTGTCCTACCTAGAAAGACCTGCCCCGTGTCACTTGCTTTGCTGCCAGGGAGCAATTGCAGCATCTCATCTTTAGGACAAGCCCACAGATCTCCCTGAGATGGCAAAACCTGCAAAAACTCTGATTTTGGGTCAGCAGCTCTTCCCCAGCATTTCCTCTGGCCAAAAGCCCCGTGTCTAACAGAGTTTTTGCTGGACTCTTCATCACAACTGGCAAGAGAAAAGCAGAGGAGGGTGAACAGTTCTGTTCGTTTTCATTCCCTTTTCATAGACTTATTTGGGAGAAGCGGAGTGGGAGAGGACTGCGTGCTGGCAGGCCTTTTGTGTTTTATGTCACAGGCTGCTGAAAGAGTTCTCAGACTGCACTTCCTTTCCGTGGGCTTTAAGGTCATTTCCCAGTGCTTGCAGATGCATGGCGGGCTGGGAAACCCTTCTCTCATCACCAGGGAATGAAACGCTCTCCGTGGCTTTTTGGAGCCAACAAATATAGTTTTGTCTTCTCTTCCCTCCCACTGTTTCCCAAGCAGCAAGTTTGCCGACAGGCCTCGTCAGGAAGGAGGGAGTGCTCCTCCAGGATCCAGACTGTCTGGGAAAATGAACAGCTGCTGGCAAACTGTGTTTTGCTGGGGCAATCACAGCTGTACAAAACAGCCCAGGATTGTATGGTAAAGGAGGTTAAGGAAATGGATGAGACTGAGGGGCAAAGTTCAGAGACAAAAACATGCAATTCTCAGCCCAGAGATGATAACAAACCTGGGATTTATCCACCTGTGCAAAGGTGGTTCTGCAAAACCCTGTTGTCCAGGTGGTGTTGTCCATGTGCACTGACTTTGCTTGTGGTCATTTGTCTACCATAGAAACTGGATGGCTTCTACAGTGAGCCCTGTTGCATTCGACACGCAGCGCGGTGGCCTGAGTCAAGAACAGCACGGCAACCAGTCTCCCCTGGCCGCTCGGGCCATAGCTCACAGACACCAATGTGGTGGACGGCAAATGGCGTTTATTGGTGATTAGCACCGTGTAATATACCTTTGGTTTACAACGTCACGTCCGCCTGCTTACATCATAAAACTAATTGCTATTGGCTACCTGGGGAGGGGGTCTTATCTTTCCGTACAGCGCGGTTTCTTCCGATCGCCAGGCCCTACCTGCCCACATTTCCCCCCTCCCTATGCTAATCTAAGAGAGCTAACAAACGTATAAAAGGCATTAACAAGGTAAAGTGTAAGGCACCTTGAACTAATAAACGTATAAAAGGTATTGACGAGGTAAAGTATAAGGCACTTTAAACTAGTGGTGACTAGGGGGCGTAAGGGGACAGGATATAAATTGGGGTAACTAGGGAGAACTAGGGATAATACTGCATAAGGAATTAGGGATAACTGGGGATAACACTACAGAAGTACATTCTTAACACAGTTGTTTGTTTTCTACTAACAGAATGTTGACCTTGCTTAGTCGGTTCTGGACAAATGACACGAGCTTGCTCAGTATGCAGGGCCCGAAGGCCAATGCCAGTATGATCATTGCGATCAGACCCAGCAAAGTAGATATCAGGGTGGTTAGCCATGGCGAATGGTTGAACCAGGATTTGAACCAACTCTGCTGTGCTTCTCGCTCTCTTCTTCTCTTCTTTCTTTTTTCTTTTTCTTTTTCTGCTTTGCTCTTTTCAGCAGCAGCTTGCAGGGAAGGAGAAGATGCTAAAGGCTGAGCAGCATCAGATGATATCTGAGTAGGAGGTACTGTAGCTGCTGGTAAAGGATTAGAGATCATTGGGTTAAAGATATTTAGGTTATTATTCAGTGTTGTGACAGTAGCAGTGTTTTTAATCCGTGAGAGGGATTGGACTCTCTAACGGCCTCTCCTTATTCTGGGTTTTAATTCTGTTTGCTCTCATCTCTTTCCACTCTGAGTCTGAATCAGTGGAAAGCCACTCGCTCTAGCTTGTGTCTGACTCAGAGCTGGAAGTTGACTGACTGGCTATTTCCGGGTTTCAGAACTTTTTGGTCGGGCTCCGGCCTCGCCCACCTCCCTTGCGGGCAGGCCGTTCCCTCCCTCTTGCCTCGCCCTGCCTTCTGCTCGGCAGGGGGTTGAGCTTATAGGGGGAGTGTTTAAATTAGGCGCTCTGGCTACCTCTCTGCCCCTCGCTCGCGCTCCCCTCCCCCTTTTGGTTGCTCTCGCAGTTTCTCTCCTTATCACATTCCTTATCACTTTCCTCTCCCACTCGTTTACTTGCGCATGTTGGATTCGGCACTATCTCTCTGTTCCCGCCGGGCACATCTCCGTCCCGGTCCCGCCCACCTTCTTTGTTCCCGGCACCATGCTGGGGTGCATAGGGAGGTGGCCTGGGCCAGCTCTCTTCGGGCCCCCCTCCCTCCGCGGCGATCTTAGCTTCTCGGGCTAATTCGTTCGAAAAAGCCTCTGCCTGCCTTGGCTCCCCCGCAAAGGAGCCTGGATTCGGGGATTGCGGGGGTGCAGCACCCCCCCCCGCGAGTCCCCAGGCTTAGCCGAATCGCCATCGTCTGGGGGGTGCAGAGTCTGGGTAGCCGCCCCAACCCCCAGCTTTGGGACGGCCATCAAACAGTTTTTTGCTGCCTTCCAGGTCTCCTGCTCTTGGATAGCTTTTTGCAGGGCCTGCACAACTCTACCCCACGATTTAAGATGTTTTCCGCTACCTGAGGACATCGTCTCCTCAGCAAAAGCCTTAGTACATTATCCCACACCTCAGGGTGGAGTATATCTGCTGGTTGGTCTATGACCCCGATCTGCATAAGTCTCGCAACAGCGAGCGTAAAATCTTTGGGTTTGCAATCTACCCGCCACTGTCTCTGAATTTCATATACGACCTTCACAAGAGCCTCCATCCTCCTTGTGGGTCCCGGAGCGTCCTCCGTCACCAGAGACAGTCCAGCTGCTCTGGCCGCTGTTCACCTGGTCTCAGGCGATCTCCCGAGGTCCCCAGTTGTCCCGAGGTTTCGGCACCACTTTGTTGCAGTCGACACGCAGCGCGGTGGCCTGAGTCAAGAACAGTACGGCAACCAGTCTCCCCTGGCCGCTCAGGCCATAGCTCGCAGACACCAATGTGGTGGACGGCAAATGGCGTTTATTGGTGATTAGCACCGTGTAATATACCTTTGGTTTACAACGTCACGTCCGCCTGCTTACATCATAAAACTAATTGCTATTGGCTACCTGGGGAGGGGGTCTTATCTTTCCGTACAGCGCGGTTTCTTCCGATCGCCAGGCCCTACCTGCCCACAGTTTCCTCTCCCCTTCTCACTAAATATCACGTGTTTGCTGATAAAGCCATTCCTTCCAAACGAGCTGCTTCCCTGGGCTGCTGCTCCAATCTTCTGGGAAGCTGCAGCAGTCCCTGCTGCAGAAAGCAGCTGGAAACCAGGCAAGGCAAGGCGAGGAGCAGCACATCTGCTTAATAAATGATAAAGGTCACATTTAAAAGCACTGTGCAGGTGTAAAGCCAGGAAAATAGGGAAGAGGGGAGGAGGAGTAAGGAGAATACAGCCCTGCAGCCCTTTCATGTGACTCTGTATCATCTGGGATCTTCGAAAAGATTGGCCTAGAGCATCCTACTGACATTGCAGCCATCACAGGGAAGGGAGCGCTGGTACAGCTGAGGGGGCTCCTCAGCAAACTGGGGCTGGGCTCCCTGCAGGGCAAAGCTAGGAGGAAGTCTTCCCTTGTTTTTCTCTCTGCTGGGATAAATGGAGCTGTTGTCTCCAGGCCCCTGTTCTGCACATAGTTTAAAGTAGGTCGTATTTCCGACCTGCATGGGATGCAACCTGCATTTTGTCTGGGGACATAGAGCCTGTGTGTGTCTCATTCTCTTGTGCTCACCACACCTTTCCCATGCCCTCCAGCCTTCCCGGTAACTTTTATTAATAGACTTCCCTTATTCCAGATTTTCAATCGATTAGCTTTGCTTCAGAAACACCCCAGGGCATCATTGACTTCCTCAGTAACCATCCTGGTAACAGATTCAATTCCCAAAAATGTTGTAATTACATGCCTTGTATTGGGAGCTGTGCTACTGATCTGTGCAGCTGCCTGCTGTCTTTTAGGGATACCAAGCTGCTCCGCTCATCCTCCGTTTATCAGAGAGCCCCAATGGATATGCTGATTCAAAATTTAGGCATGGGGTAGCTCCCTCTCCCTCAATCTGGGTGTCCCACTGTGGAGGGTGGATTTCCCCCCTCCGCAGCAAGAAGCGGTTCCGCCCCTATGTTGCTCCCGCCTCCCAGCCTGGCTCCACCTGCCGTGGGAGGACCTCGGGGGAGAAGTCTCTGGGCCCGCCCCTGAACTGAGGGACAAGGCGTGCCCAGGGCCCAGGAACTGCCCAGCTCTCCAGATTATTCCTGACAGTTATTTGTATTATTGGTTTATTTGAACTGTACCCCGCCTTCCTTTGTTACCATTGGTTCTTGTATGCTGTAACCGCCCTTCCCCTCGTCCCTTATTGGTTGTCCTGTCCTATACTTAACCGGGTGCCTCCAGGCACTCGGCGGCCACTAGCCATTAGCCATGCGGCCATACCATCGCCGAGGCAGTGGCCCCCCTTCCCCTGCTCTCCCTTCCCGACCACCCAAGCCCTGCTACCCTCAATAAAGGAGAGCTCGGGAAGGAGTCATCCTCCCACCAGCCTATCGCCGCACCGTCTCCTTCTTTTATTTCGCCTACGACTCCCAGCTTCCTTTACCGCGCCCGGCATAGGGATCGAGCAGCCAGCGCACGGCTCTCGACCCTGCCGACGACAGCGAGCGAGAGGCTCGACAACATCCCACCACCCCTGACACCCTTCCACTCATGGTGGTACCAGCTGTGCTCCTTTCTCCTCTTGCAGGAAGCTGTTGCCAAGCCTCAAAACCAAGAAGCCTCAGGAGCTTGTTTTGGTGATTGGGACAGGAATTAGTGCCGCAGTTGCTCCCCAGGTCCCAGTGCTGAAGTCTTGGAAGGGGCTGATTCAGGCCCTCCTGGATGCTGCTATTGACTTTGATCTCCTGGAAGATGAAGAGAGCAAACGGTTCCAGAAGTGTCTTCATGAAGACAAGAACTTGGTTCATGTTGCCCACGACCTTATCCAGAAGCTGTCTCCGGTCAGTGCGCTTGTACCTGCCCTGAGCGTAGGATTTGGCTTCTGGAAATAAGCGGATTTGGTTTTCCAGCAATGGTGCCCCCATCCCAACAATTCTTCTATGTACAAGGAACCAAAAGTGCAGTTGCTGTGCCAGGTTTCTGCTGTGGACACAGGTTTTGGGTATTTTGCCTGGACCAAGATGATTAGAGGGATGGAGCACCTTCCTGTGAGGAAAGGCTGAGAGAATTGGGATTGTTCAGCCTGGAGAAGAAGGCTTCAGGGGTGACCTAATTGTGGCTTTCCAATACCTGAAGGGAGCTGACAAGAAAGCTGGAGAGAGACTGTAGACAAGGGCCGGGGGTGACAGAACAAGGGGAGAGAGCAGGGTTAGATGGGGTACTGGGGAGGAAATCTTCCCTGTGAGGGTACTGAGGCCCTGGCACAAGAGCAACTGTGGCTGCCCCTGGATCCCTGGAAGTGTTCAAGGCCAGGTTGGACAGGGCTTGGAACAGCCTGGGATAGTGGAAGGTGTCCCTGCCCATGGCAGGGGGTGGGATGGGATGGGCCCTTCCCAACCCAAACCATTCTACGATTCTGTGTTCCTATGACTATGCTGAGGGAGAGCACCCACCTTGGTGCAGCCAGAGCTCTTGTGTTTGCCGTGCAGGGACCCAGAGCTTTGCAGGGTCTTGGTGAAACGTGGGTAGTTTCTCATGGAGTCATTTGGCATGAGGTGTTAAGGGGCCGGGCTCTGACCTCAATCTGTCTCCCCTTCTCAGCGCACAAGCAACGTTCGCTCAACCTTTTTCAAGGACTGTTTATACAAGGTGTTTGATGACCTGGAATCCAAAATGGAAGATTCTGGGAAGCAGCTGCTTCAGTCTGTGCTTCACTTGATGGAAAATGGGGCCCTTGTTTTAACCACAAACTTCGGTAACCTGCTGGAGCTGTATGCAGCACACCAGGGGAAGCACCTCGAGTCTCTTGACCTGACTGATGAAAAGAAGGTAAAGGATGATTATTTCTTTTGTCAGGAACTGTGGTGCTGCAGGGTGTGCCCTCATGCTGCCTGAGGGCATTGTACTGATCGTAGTGGTTTAACTGGTGGCAGACAAGCTCCAGGCAGAGCCTCTGCCTGCTCAGGGCAGCAAGCAGAAGAATGAGGAGGAGAGCTCCTTTCTGGAACGCTGTGCTTGCTGGCTGCCATCCAGTGCTCAGGAGGAGGCCTTAAGCCTGGTATTCCTTTGATCTCTGTCCTTGAAACTTCTGGCTTGGCCTTGCTTCCACATAAGGCTCGGGTTGATGTTTCTAACCAATGTGGGAAACTCCATGTGAGATGCAAAGCTGAACTTTCTATTTTTATAACGTGCTGCAAAGTGCTTTCTGTGATGGGCATTTAGGGCTGCAGCCTTTGAGGCTCTCTTCTCGTGCCCCATGTCCTCTTCCTGCAGTGGCTGGAATGGCTCCTTCTGCTGCACTTCCAGAGCTGTAGCTATTCTCTTCATGCAAACATCTCTCCTCCTGCCCCAGTCAGGCTGTGAAACCCTGACCTCTTTGCACCTGCTGCACAAAGGGATCAAAGTGATTGCCTACGGAGACGAATACTCCGACTTGCCCGAGTACTTCGAGCGGCTGACCAGCGAGATTGTCATGCGAGGCCGCACAGGTATGGAGTCAGGGGCTGGGGGACACTTGGCTGTCACCATGGAGAGCAGGCAGGGTCAGTAGCCCCTGTTCTTCATGCTATACAGATTCCTTAAGAGTTTTTTTTTTTTAAAAGCAAACGTGTCTCAAAGCGTAGCTGGATTTGAGGGTTACTTTCAGAAATCACTGTATGCTCTAACAGTTTAAACAGCTGTGCTGCTTCCCACGCCTGCAAACCTTTTCATGTGCAGTTGCAGCTGTTTGTTCCCTTTCCAGCGAAGGGGCATTTTAGTCTCACTGACCTTCGTGCTGCTCAGACTGAGCCAATGCTTTTACACAAGAGGTATAACTCATAAATCATAAAAACAAGGGAAAGTGGGTTCACTGGCCGGAGCCTAGCTGGCCCCCATTCTGAGGGTTAGCCCGGCCAGGAAAGCCTGTGTGAAACCACCACGTGGGCAGCTGGCTCTCCACCTGACACTGGTCTCTGCTTTGCCCCAGGTATGCCCAACGAGGGGCAACAGCTGAATGCTCTGCCGCCGCCCACACCGAGGTAAAAGGTAAGGAGGCTCTCTAGAGCCGAGAGGCTTCACTCTGTGTAGTTCCCTGGAGTCCCAGGCAGGTTTTCAGCCTTTGCTTCCACACAGGATGCAGCCCGAGCCTCAGCCCTGCCCAGGCCCTGAGCCATGGCAGGGGCTTCTGGGACAGGCCCCAGCCAGGCCAGCAGCCCTCAGGAAGGCCAGAGCCCACCGCTGTCCAGCTGCTATCCAGCACCGAGCCAGGACCCTTCCAGCAGGGAGAAGGCTGGGACACAGCCTCCACAGATGAACACCTGGTCTAACATAGTAATTGTGGTTTTACTGGGGCTGCATGTGCCTGCGGAGTGCGGTGTCCCCAAGGGAGCTGCAGCCTCCTCTAACTTCATACCTAGTGCTTTTATATTCTGTATTTCAATTAAAAAATGAAACTTGAGCTTTTTTTTTTTTACTGGAAGCTCTAGTTTTCTAGTCCTGTCTTTTTACTGTACAGGATTTTGTATGTTGAAGTTGTATTAAAGGCCTGCTCACTGAACTTTTGGCTGCTCTATCATTTACAGGCCTCATCACACCTCACACTGGTGGGAGTTCATTTCCCCCAAACCCAGGAGGAAACAGGTCCTGGCTGGAGGCAAGTTATTTATACACAGAGAACAAATTAGGAAGTTTATTTTATATAAATTATGTCTCTTAGCAGACAGCATTCAATTTATTGCACTATAGCACATCTGCGATACAGAGCTACAAGACATCGTCAGAGAGGTTTGTATTATTCAGTGTAGCACTTCTGACCGGGATCAAGAGGCACTCTGAGGGGGAGAAAGGGTGCAGGAAAGCAGCAAGCAGCCACCATTCTCTTCCAGTATTAATGTGGTTTGGTTTTTTTTTCCTTTTTACTAGCAAATAATGCCAAGACCAGCAGGCAGGAGCCAGGCAGGGCACGCTGCCTTCCTCCTCCGGACCCAGCTGCCACAGCTCTCCAGCTCCTGCCCAAATACGTGGAGTCTGGGGACCCTGCTGCAGAGTCCGGGTGAGGAGAGAGATGGGGGACTTTAAGGCAATTTAGCATGTCCCCTCCAGCCCAGCATAGGCTGTCACCTTTTTTTGGTTTATCAGCTTCGGTGGAGCGGCGATGAGCGGCGACATTAACGGCCAGATCTAGCGCTGCCCCTAAGCCCAAGTGACTCCTGCCTCCTCCCTAAGCTGGTCTAAAAATCAAAAGCAGCTCAAAAAAAAGCCTTCAAACCCACCTGGCTCTGACAGCCAGGCTCTTGGCCGCCCTCAGCTCCCCCACCCCAAATACCAGACCCCGCCCGGGAGCGAAACCTGTTGAGCCCGAATATGCCCAAACAGACAGCTCTTTGTGATTCTTTTTTTTCCCTCCTATTCTTTGGTTTGGAAGCAGCACTGGTGATCACACAGGGATGGGCCCAAGGACTTCCCAGCCCTTGGCACTGCTCCTGACACCTTGTTCGAAGGCAGCATCACATTTAACCCCTGAAGACCCTCACTGCCCTTCATTTCTGACACCATCCCACTTCCCACACCGTGGTCCTGTTCAGTCCTGCATCCCCACGCTCCACTTGCATCCCCCCTCTCTGCACTTTTCTCCGTCATTTCTCCCTTTCCACCTCATTTTTCCCCTCAGTGCTTCAGCGCTCTCCTCCATTCCCAACACAGACAGGTCTGATCCATCCTCACGCCATAAAATCACAGACCACATGCCAGGGGGGTCAGATGAGCCCAATAGCCACAGAGCTGCCAGGCTGGGGTTCAGTGCCCATCCAGGGGTGTTTTATGATCCGTGGTGGGAATGCTGGGCTGGCAGGGTGCACACAGCATCAGCAAAGCCCCCGAGCAGCACTTAGGACTCTTCAACTCTTGCTCAGCACTCTCCTGCCTCAGTTTCCTGCTGTTTCGGGGCTCAGGGAAGCTCTGCACCATTGGCAATGCGGGCAGGGGGTGCAGCAGGGACCCCAAACCCCAAACTGCATCCCAGCTCATTTATCTACATTTTAAAAGAAATTTAAAAGCCACCCGATGTTGCAAGCAGCTCAAACCCTGACGGAGGATCCACCCCGGGGCTCCGACTTGTGCAACACCGCGGGGTGAGTTCCAACCTCCCGCCACTGGCATCAGGCTCTGGTTAAAAAATTAAGGCTCAGCTTACTCAGCCTGGCCGGATATCGGGATGGCGAATCCGGCCGGGAAAACTTCGGCGGGCTGGGGGAGACATTTTGCAAGGGGAAGAGCCGGAGCAGGAATGGCATCTGGAAGCGATTGAAGGCAAGGAGCCTCTCCCTGGCGCAGCAGGGAATTCCAACGGCGTGAGCTCAGGTTAAAGCCTCCTTCACAAACCCGGGATTAAAGAGAAGAACCAAACTTCAGCACAGATATGTATTTTTAAACCTGCAAAAAACAAGGGAGACGGAGCCAGCTTCCTGCTTGGTCCTATCCGGACGTGGCTTTGTCATTTAGGGTCGTTCTGACTTGCAATGAAAAGAAACCAAAACTCCAAAAAGGAGCAGAAATTTCTCCATGCGTTTGTGGTTCTAAATTCAGGTGTGGTGTCAGGAGTCCTCTTTCATCACTGTACCATCCATCCCTCGGGATTGCTGCATCCCAGCTCCGAGCATCCCTTGCCAGCACAGGCTGCATCCCACGGTGGTCCTTGAGTGGCAGCAAGCCCAGGAGCATCCCAGAATCCTGGGGATGGCATGGAAGAGCCAGTGGAGGATGCCAGCCTAGCTTAGACCGAGCCATCCTCTGCAAGGAGCTGACGCAGTGCAGAGTCCCCAGCCCCTTCCAGTCTTCCCTGAGTCGAGATGAAATATTGAAGCTAAAATCCTAATGCATCAGAGGCACAGGGAGCAGCAGCTGGTCAAACCCACCTTCACTGGACATCCCAGCGGAGCAGTTTACGGCAGGGCAGGATCCCCATGGGCTGGGCAGGATCCCCATGGGCTGGGCAGGATCCCCACGGGATGGGCAGGATCCCCATGGGCTGGGCAGACTCAGCCGCACCCCATGTCCTCTTCCTGCAGTGGCTGGAATGGCTCCTTCTGCTACACTTCCAGAGCTGTAGCTATTCCCTTCATGCAAACATCTCTCCTCCTGCCCCAGTCAGGCCGTGAAACCCTGACCTCTTTGCACCTGCTGCACAAAGGGATCAAAGTGATTGCCTACGGAGACGAATACTCCGACTTGCCCGAGTACTTCGAGCGGCTGACCAGCGAGATTGTCATGCGAGGCCGCACAGGTATGGAGTCAGGGGCTGGGGGACACTTGGCTGTCACCATGGAGAGCAGGCAGGGTCAGTAGCCCCTGTTCTTCATGCTATACAGATTCCTTAAGAGTTTTTTTTTTTTAAAAGCAAACGTGTCTCAAAGCGTAGCTGGATTTGAGGGTTACTTTCAGAAATCACTGTATGCTCTAACAGTTTAAACAGCTGTGCTGCTTCCCACGCCTGCAAACCTTTTCATGTGCAGTTGCAGCTGTTTGTTCCCTTTCCAGCGAAGGGGCATTTTAGTCTCACTGACCTTCGTGCTGCTCAGACTGAGCCAATGCTTTTACACAAGAGGTATAACTCATAAATCATAAAAACAAGGGAAAGTGGGTTCACTGGCCGGAGCCTAGCTGGCCCCCATTCTGAGGGTTAGCCCGGCCAGGAAAGCCTGTGTGAAACCACCATGTGGGCAGCTGGCTCTCCACCTGACACTGGTCTCTGCTTTGCCCCAGGTATGCCCAACGAGGGGCAACAGCTGAATGCTCTGCCGCCGCCCACACCGAGGTAAAAGGTAAGGAGGCTCTCTAGAGCCGAGAGGCTTCACTCTGTGTAGTTCCCTGGAGTCCCAGGCAGGTTTTCAGCCTTTGCTTCCACACAGGATGCAGCCCGAGCCTCAGCCCTGCCCAGGCCCTGAGCCATGGCAGGGGCTTCTGGGACAGGCCCCAGCCAGGCCAGCAGCCCTCAGGAAGGCCAGAGCCCACCGCTGTCCAGCTGCTATCCAGCACCGAGCCAGGACCCTTCCAGCAGGGAGAAGGCTGGGACACAGCCTCCACAGATGAACACCTGGTCTAACATAGTAATTGTGGTTTTACTGGGGCTGCATGTGCCTGCGGAGTGCGGTGTCCCCAAGGGAGCTGCAGCCTCCTCTAACTTCATACCTAGTGCTTTTATATTCTGTATTTCAATTAAAAAATGAAACTTGAGCTTTTTTTTTTTACTGGAAGCTCTAGTTTTCTAGTCCTGTCTTTTTACTGTACAGGATTTTGTATGTTGAAGTTGTATTAAAGGCCTGCTCACTGAACTTTTGGCTGCTCTATCATTTACAGGCCTCATCACACCTCACACTGGTGGGAGTTCATCTCCCCCAAACCCAGGAGGAAACAGGTCCTGGCTGGAGGCAAGTTATTTATACACAGAGAACAAATTAGGAAGTTTATTTTATATAAATTATGTCTCTTAGCAGACAGCATTCAATTTATTGCACTATAGCACATCTGCGATACAGAGCTACAAGACATCGTCAGAGAGGTTTGTATTATTCAGTGTAGCACTTCTGACCGGGATCAAGAGGCACTCTGAGGGGGAGAAAGGGTGCAGGAAAGCAGCAAGCAGCCACCATTCTCTTCCAGTATTAATGTGGTTTGGTTTTTTTTTCCTTTTTACTAGCAAATAATGCCAAGACCAGCAGGCAGGAGCCAGGCAGGGCACGCTGCCTTCCTCCTCCGGACCCAGCTGCCACAGCTCTCCAGCTCCTGCCCAAATACGTGGAGTCTGGGGACCCTGCTGCAGAGTCCGGGTGAGGAGAGAGATGGGGGACTTTAAGGCAATTTAGCATGTCCCCTCCAGCCCAGCATAGGCTGTCACCTTTTTTTGGTTTATCAGCTTCGGTGGAGCGGCGATGAGCGGCGACATTAACGGCCAGATCTAGCGCTGCCCCTAAGCCCAAGTGACTCCTGCCTCCTCCCTAAGCTGGTCTAAAAATCAAAAGCAGCTCAAAAAAAAGCCTTCAAACCCACCTGGCTCTGACAGCCAGGCTCTTGGCCGCCCTCAGCTCCCCCACCCCAAATACCAGACCCCGCCCGGGAGCGAAACCTGTTGAGCCCGAATATGCCCAAACAGACAGCTCTTTGTGATTCTTTTTTTTTCCCTCCTATTTTTTGGTTTGGAAGCAGCACTGGTGATCACACAGGGATGGGCCCAAGGACTTCCCAGCCCTTGGCACTGCTCCTGACACCTTGTTCGAAGGCAGCATCACATTTAACCCCTGAAGACCCTCACTGCCCTTCATTTCTGACACCATCCCACTTCCCACACCGTGGTCCTGTTCAGTCCTGCATCCCCACGCTCCACTTGCATCCCCCCTCTCTGCACTTTTCTCCGTCATTTCTCCCTTTCCACCTCATTTTTCCCCTCAGTGCTTCAGCGCTCTCCTCCATTCCCAACACAGACAGGTCTGATCCATCCTCACGCCATAAAATCACAGACCACATGCCAGGGGGGTCAGATGAGCCCAATAGCCACAGAGCTGCCAGGCTGGGGTTCAGTGCCCATCCAGGGGTGTTTTATGATCCGTGGTGGCAATGCTGGGCTGGCAGGGTGCACACAGCATCAGCAAAGCCCCCGAGCAGCACTTAGGACTCTTCAACTCTTGCTCAGCACTCTCCTGCCTCAGTTTCCTGCTGTTTCGGGGCTCAGGGAAGCTCTGCACCATTGGCAATGCGGGCAGGGGGTGCAGCAGGGACCCCAAACCCCAAACTGCATCCCAGCTCATTTATCTACATTTTAAAAGAAATTTAAAAGCCACCCGATGTTGCAAGCAGCTCAAACCCTGACGGAGGATCCACCCTGGGGCTCCGACTTGTGCAACACCGCGGGGTGAGTTCCAACCTCCCGCCACTGGCATCAGGCTCTGGTTAAAAAATTAAGGCTCAGCTTACTCAGCCTTAAAAAACACCCAGGGGAAGAATTTTCCTTTGTTCTTCACTCTCCAGAACAACAAAACACCATTGGTTCACCCTGCAAAGACCTGCCATGAAAAGATCAATGGGGAAAGGTCTGGCTGGTCCTCTTCCTGCAGTCTCAGGGCAGGAATCCTCATCTCTCCCTGGAACAAGCCTGTCCCGTGGGACGAGAGGGCTCCAGGCGCACACAGTGAGTCGGGATGGGGCTTGTCCTGCACGAACATGCCCAGATCCTGCTCCCAGCAGCTCTGTCCGCACCAGCATTGGGTGGGGGATCGGCAGGGACCCCTCCTACCCCTCTGGGATCACTAGGATACCGGAGCACATCCATCAACCAGCCAGAGGATGCTCAGGGATGGGGACAAAAAGGCTCAGACCACTTAATAAACCCTCCTGAGCCCGTGGTTCCGCACGAGAGCCGTCCTGAGCTGCACACGGGGCACATCCTCCCCTCCCAGAGCCTCCGGGAGGATTTTCCCTTCCTTATCCCGGCTCCCGGGCATTCCTATGGCCCAGACCCATCGCAGCGAGCCCACCCTGTGCCATGGGGAGATGCCAGAGCCTCTCTTCCCCGGGCTCTCGGGGTGGGATCTCCCTCCACGGGAGTGGCCTCGGGCAGGAGCGATGCCAAAGGCCGTTTTTCCCGGCAAGACGAGGGGGTTTGTTTTGCCGGGAATGGGGAGACGGCAGATGGAAGGGCTCGGGGGGAGCGGGGGCTTTCCTCTCGCCGCTGCCCACACTCACACTCCAGGCACTGATTAACTGCGTTAAATAGAAAAATAATCATAACAATTATTTTTAAAAGCCACAAAACGTAGAAATAAAACCACTTTCTGCCTCTCCGATGTGCCGCGCTCGCCGGGGCAGCGATGCCAAAGGCGGGGGATGCAGGGGCGGGGGTCCGAGCTGGGGTTAACAGGGTGTGTACCCCCACATCCCCTCTTTGCCCCCCATGCCAGCCCTGCCCGGGAGCTGCCAGGCGAGCAATGCTCCTGCCCTGCCCCGCGCCCTCCCAGCGCGGGGACCCCCTCCAGCCCCCCAAAAACACTGGGGCTTCGCTTCCCACCCCTCTTTTTCCGCTCAGCACCTCCCGAGTCGCAAACCCGCTCTGGACACGCGGACCCGGGGGGACATAAGGGGACACGGAGGGACACAAGGGGACACGGGAGGATGCGGGGGGGCACAAGGGGACGCGGGGGGACCCCCGTGTGCAGACTCACCATGGGGCGGCGGGGGGGGTCGTGCGGCGGAGGCTGGGGGTGGTGCGGGATGCGGGGCCGGCCCGGGGGGCGGGCGGGGGGCGGACACGCTTGCGCACAGCGCGGATGGGCGGCGGAGGGAGCGACGAGGAGGAGGAAGGAGGGAGGGGAAGAGCATCCCGGGAGGAGAAGGCAGTCGGTCCCTCATCCGCGGCACGGGAGAGGTGGGGGAGGACGAGGACCCTCGCCCCGCGCCCTGCGGACCCCCAAAAGTCGTGGCGCTGGGGGCAGACCTTCCCAAGGCAACCCCGCACCGCATAAATCTCCCCAAAACCCGCCCAAATCCGCTCATAGCAAATTTTGGGGGTGGGCAAAGCTCATCCCACTTGAGATTTACACTGAGCCCAGGAGTTCGCTCCGCTCCCCCACTGAACCCCCATGAGATGATCTGGAAGCCCCATGAGATTCTGCTCAAACCGTCATGAGATGGCACACCAAGGCTCTGGGGATGGCTTTGCTTCAAATCATCAACTAATATTTTTTTTTCCTGAAAATAAATTAATCCTCACCACAGCAATGCCCCATGTCAGGCCACCTTGCTCTCCCACAGGATTCCATTTCCATCCCACCCCACAATCCACAAAATTAGCAGTCAACCTTTTGAATCTTTTTTTATTCCCCTCAAAACTTTTTTTATTTCTACAGTCTCAAACTCAATCCCTCCTGCCCAGGGTGAGTTTTGCCAATCCCTGAGATAAAATGTCCAACGCCAATATTAATCAACAAAATACCTGTGGAGCTGACACATCTGATTTTGCCAAGGGAACTACATCAATATTTGAAGAGAATCAACCCACCTGCACCTCCCCAGATGCTCCCAGGTTTCCTGCTGACCCATAGCACCAATTTCATCACTGACGCTTCACAGGAAGAGGGAAGTGGCAGGCGTAGGGATTTGCATCATGGTCAGGGAGCAAGTTCTGGGGCAGGGGGCACTTACTGCTGCCCTGCTCCAAGGAACCACAGCCCTGATCCCGTGGCCCCAGCGTGCTGATTTTTGGAGGTGCTGAGCGTGGAACATTCCCCAAAATCACTCCTGTCTGTACAGGAGTCAGGTGAGGCTTCACCACACCACCTGGGGAGAGTAACGGGGCTCACTTGGGGCTCCCAACCCCATCACGCTCACAGGGCAGAGCAGGCCTGTGCCCAGTTCAGTTACCCCAGCACCACACTGCCCCAAGACCAAAGCAACAGCCTGGAACGTCCCTATCCTCATCTCCTGCTCGGATGCACGTCTTCAGGAAACGGGAGCCGAGACAGCTGCATAGTTCCCACGCCATGGCCAGACCCTCTGGCCATAAAACCTTAGGAGTTATTACAAATTTTCCTATAATGGGTGTACTGTTTACAGTCCCAGGGTCGGCATACTGCATGCAATCCAGTGCCACTTGACCTACCAAGCACGAACAACCTATTGTTGCTGTTTTTGTAACCTATTGTTGCTTTTAGCTTCAACCCAAAAGTACGAAATTACGCGAACAAGAAAGAGGGCTGCAGTAAGGTCCCCAGCCGCCCCCTTGCCCCCAGGTTAGCCTGATTTGAGCAGCGCCAGGCTGGAAAAAGCGAGCCAGAGCTAGGCTACGACGCTGTGACCGGAGGGGCGATCAGAGGGCTCACGGCACGTGGTGCCGGGAGGCGTGGCCTGCCCGGAGCGCGCCGCGGGGGCGGGGCCGAGCCCTCAGCGGGGAAAATGGCGGCGGGCGGGCCCCCCCACTCCCTCGTACCTCCGCGTGCAGGAACACGATTTTGTCCCGCGCCGACTCCCGCAGGACGCGCCGCACCCGCAGGTCCGACAGCGGGAAGGCGGCAGCGACCCCGCCCTCAGCGGCGGGCCCGCCATTTTTCTCCTCCTCCTCCCGCTTCCTCTTCGGCTGCGGGCCCTCCGCCATGGCTCGCGCGCGCGCGCCCCTGCACTGCGCGTGCGCGGCGCCTCGCGGACCGTCTTAGAGCCACGCCCCCCGGCGGCTCGGAGGTCGCGTGTCCCCGCGGCTCCTTCTCCCACACACCCCCGGAATAGTGACTGAGACAAAAATAAGGAAAACCACCACCATTTAAAACTTCTGCATTCTCTTTTCATAGTCGCAACGATCCCGTTTAAAGTCGCTGCCTGCCTCATCTTGTCCTGCCCACAGCCCAGCAGGCACCTTGTCAGCTTAGTGGGGGTCCCAGAGCCCACCAGGACCAGGAACTCCAGCACGGGAAGGAGTTCTGGTGACCCTGAGAGCCACTCGATGTCAGAGCTTAGTGTTTGTGTGATGGATGTCCCTGTCCCTGCCGAGGAGGTTTTGGCCACCGGGATGGAGGTCACACCACTGGGATGTGGTGCGTTCCGGTCCGCTGTCCCTCCATGTCCATGGAAGTGGGGAACTCGCCATCCTTGGCTCCCACATCTGGCCAGAGCAGCTCAGGTTGGACCCCAAGGTTCACTGGGACATGGCTACACCCAGATCCAAAGATGACAGCTCCATGATGCCCATGGGGATGCATCCGCCTGCTCGCAGCACTACTCCATCCTCTTTGTGGAGCTCCGGCACAGTTCCTGGAGGTCTGCAGAGACAGCAGATGAGCTCCATTAGCAACCAATTAATCTAAAAATCAACGGTTTAAATAAATTTATGGAATCTGGTCTCTTCCCATGGTCCTTATCCCAATAGAGAGACATTTCATCAGCATCCCACAGGATACTCACAGCGCATGACAGTGTCCCTGATCTGCCTGAAGCTTTTCTCCTTCAGCGCCATGTAGATGTAGTAGATGTTTCGCAGCTCCCTGGGATAATCCTTGCGATCCACGTCCTTCAGCACTGGGATAGTGCGTCCGTTAGCCATCGGAGCCTCAGCCAGGGCCTGGTGCATCTGGTATTTGCACCAGGGGTCCTGCAGGAAGCTGGGGGTGATGAGCATGACCCAGCAGTGGCTGTTCTGCACAGCGTCGCACAGCTCTGTCACCACTGCACCTCCCGCCACCGCATCCCACAGCTGGAGGAAGCATCGGAAGCTCTCAGGTTGGCCCTCCAGGTAGGACACCAGCTCCTCCACCAGCTCCATGTCCCCCTCACTGTGGCAGATGCAGACGTCGTAGCTCTTGTCCCACCAGGGGCTGTCCACGGCACTGATGTCTGGTGCTGACACAGGTGACAGGGAGATGGAGCTGGTGGCCAAGCTCGTGCCAGGAGAAGAGCTGGAGCTCTTCGCAGAGGATGAGGAGGAAGGTGAGGATGAAGCAGAGTGGCTGGACTTGATGCTGCTTTCCACTGAGCTAGGCTTGGGCTTGTGCAGGAGCCGCCTAAACCAACCTGCAGAGTGAGGTCACAGTGAGGTTCCGGGGGCGCAGCGTCCCCTGGGCTTCCCAAGCACAGCTTCATTTGATCAGCAGGATGCCTGCAGATGGAAAGGGGTGGGTGCGATCTCACCTTGACCCCCCAAACCATCCTGGTCCCTAAAATCTGAGCTGCCGCAAACACCTGAATGCTGTGGCACCACGAGGAGCAGCTGATGGGCACCCTTGTGTTCCGTCAGGGAGGGGATGCTGTGAGGGAGGGGATAGGGCCAGAGGGTTTATTCCCAGACTCACCAGCCATAGCGGGCAGCACACTGCTCAGCTGCCAATTGCCAGCAGGACACCTCTCCTGAGAGCAGAAAAGAAGAATAAAAAAAAACTGTGAGCAAGCACCACTCCACAGCAGGTCTCAGCCCCAGGAGCTCAGGTCTGTTCCAGGGACCTGCAGCTCTGGGGTGCTCTCTTACAGCCCCAAAATCACCCACAGGAGGGTTTTTCCCAAAATTTGCTGGGAAGGAACATTTACCTGTTACTGGCTCTCTCCACTGGAGATACACACCTGCAGCGAGCAAGGCTGAGAGATAATGGGGAGGAGAGACCCTCATTCCCATCAGTGGGGAAAGGATCCTGTGGAAGGGAGAAGTGGGAATCAGCTGCGATCACCAGGGATGGATGCTGGTAAACCAAAGGCAGTGTGGGTGATGCCCAGAGCTGTGCATCCTTGTTGCTGCCTGCCCTGGTATTCCTGCAAGCTCACACCATCCCATGCCTGGGCATTGTGCTCCCAGCATGGTTTAGGGACTGCAGACACTCCTTGTGGACACCCAAGAGCAGCAATACGGGAAACAGCTACTGTTTTCCACTGCTGGCATCACCCCTTCCGAAATGAAACACCCCAAGTTACGCTGAAGCCTTTCCTCTACTCCAAAAAATGCCACCGGACTGCAGGAAATGCCCGCAAAACCCCGGCACGCCCACGGAAACCACAGTGCCCAAGTGTCACCATTTAGTGACAGCAAAAAGCTCAAGCGTGACTGGAACAATGAGCATGGACAGTGAACGGTACGGGGGAAGTCTGGGGGATGCTTACCTGGAATGCAGGAGTCCAGCAATGGAACAGGGAAGGGGATGCATCAGCCCCTGGGTTTGGGAAAGAAAGATCTTCTGGGATTACCCAGGTGGGAAAAGACAGGTAGAATGCAGCATGTTCACTCTGGAGTCTAATGGGATCTGCAGTGAATGGCAAGGCTGATCCATCCTTACAGCTTCCACATCTGCAAGCAGTTCCCAGTGAAGCTGTCCTGGGGTGGAAATGAGATGGGGTACCCACTTGCTTCCCCAGGGCCAGAGTGGAGGAGCTCCCCGAAAACCCAGGTGCCCCCAGCTGCCAGCAGCTCCAGCCTCTGCCAGGGCATATGAAAGCACAGGCAGGGAAATGGGCCAGGACTGCAGGGACGGGAAGCCAAGCCCTCCCAAGGGCCTCCCTCCCACATCCGCCACATGCCATCACTGCCTGGGTGTCACAGTGCCCAGCCCTCACCAGCACCCAGATCTGTTTCCCTCCCCAGTTTCCTAGCTAAATACAGACAGGTCCATGTCTGCCACTCACACTTACTTTATCAGTTAAATTTACCAGACAAGTCATTTTTTCACCCCAAAAATGTTTCTCCTTTCCCAGGTCACGTTCCCCTGGTGCTGCTGGTGGTGGCTGATGACTGACACTGCCTTCATCTCCTCATCATCCTCGACTGCTCCAATGTCTGGCAGTTGCTCCTCAAGGCCCTGTGAGAGACAGGCTCCAGGTGAGTCCTGGTTCCATCCCCTAGGAATTTGGGGAGATCTCCAGAGCCCACATGGCCACCCAGCCCCTGCCACCACCCTGCCTGCCTTTCTCTTCACCAAGCACAGGACACCAGCTGGCCCCTTGCTGGCTAAATTCCAAAGGAAAAAGCCAAAGGCCGAGTGGTACTGAGCCGCACACAGACCCACAGGCTACCACAGCCCATTGTGACCCACTTTGCATTAGTCCCTGCCCTAGCACTGCTGCCACCACCCCAAAAATCAACTGCCCGCCCAAGGACAGGACCCGTAGGAGGGCGAGTCCCCTGCCTGTGTGAGTCACCCCACCTGGAAACCCCAGAGGGGGAACCTGAGCAAGGGTGAACCCACAAACTCGGGTCCCCAAGAGGCAGCAGCCCCTGGATCGACCTCCACCCTGCCTCAGCAATAATATAACCATTATTAAAGGAGTAATTAAGCAGGTACAGCTTAATTCACAGCGTGCCTTGCCCCACCAGCAGCTGCACCACGCTGGGATCCCTGCAGCGGGAGTCCTGCTCATCACCAGGAGCCTGTGGTTTACAGGATTGCCTGTGAAATTAAGAAACGGTGAGGACAGGGTGCTGCAAGGCAGGGTCAAACAAAGGTGTTCGGGAAAGAAAATAAGGCTAATTTTGTCCCTAAATACACGCACCATTAATATGTTTCATTTACAGTGCCACTACAAAACGATACACAGCTACCCAGAAAACACAGAATAAGTTTTCTCCTGGAAAGCTCTAAGTACACCCAAATTCCGCCACACAGATGCTTGAAGACATCATAGGGGCCGTCCAGGCACCGCTTGTACCTCCCAGGGCTGGAGACGCAGTCGCACAGACACGAACCCAGGCAGCGGCAGCTAGCGGAAGAGCAGCCCCTGAGGGGTAGGGGAGCACGGGGACACGGCCAGGCCCAGAGAAGCGCAGGCAGCCGAACGCACCCAGCACTGCCACCCAGCCTGGCACTGCACTGCGCTGCCCATGCGCCCGAGCCCTTTAGAGCTCGCGTGGCCTCGCGACACCATCGCTGAGGTCCCACGTCTGGCCCCGCCTCTTCCGCTCCGAGCCCCAGCAGGGCGGGGCCGAGGGGGCGGGGCTGCCGTCACGCGGGGCGGGGCGTAGCCGGGCGCGAGGCGGCTGCGCGCGGCGCGGCGGCGTCTCCTCAACGGGGCCGCGCGCGCGGCGCCAGGTGCGTGCGCGGGGGAGGCGGGCGGGCAGGGCGCGGTTGCCATGGAGACAGCGGGGGGGAAGCCGTTGCCATGGCGACAGCGGCCGCCATAACGTAGGGGGGTCCCCTGGCCGCCGCCGTGAGGGGACGGAGCGTTCTGCGGGGAGCGGAGGAGACCGGCGGGGCCGGGGGTGAGGCGGGGGGGCCGGGAAACCTCTGACAGCGGCGGGCGGCCTGGCTGTGACTCCCCCCGCCGTGCTGTCGCCCTCTATAAAAGCTCGTTTTTATGGATGTGTCCCCCTGGGAAGGAGCCTCGGTGTCCTCTCCGCCTGCTGAATCCCCGTGTTGTTGCTTTTCCCGCAGGTTTAGCGAGGAGGGGGCACAACGGAGAGGACAGGTAAGGGCTCGGGCAACCCTGAAGGTGTGACCCCCATCCCTGGTTCTCTGTCCAGGGTCAATCCTGGAACGCCAGCGTGCTTCCGTGGGAGCCTGTGGGACACAGAGCTCAGCCAGGCTGTGCTGTGTCACTCCCTCTCCTTGCTCGTGGAGCCACTGGGAAGCACGTGGAGAATCACAGCGTTGAATAAAAACCTCTGGTGTGTTTTAACTCACATCAAAGGAGGTTGAATCTTGTGTTTTTGTGCTGTGGACAGAGGCAGGGCTTGTCCTCAGTCCCATTGTCCGTGTAGCCTGTGCGTTTCTAGGATGGCTTTGATCCAGCTCCAATTGCTGCTCCCACGTGGAGGGACAGGCTTGGGAATTGGCCAGGGACAACTCAGCTTGTAGCTGAACCATAGTGGCTTTTAAACTGTCTTGTCCCAACATCTTAAAGCCGCTGGATTGAAAAAGAAGCTAGGAATTACACCCATGCTGGTGGCAGTTCTCAGCACTCAAAGAAGCTAAAAATAATGGATGAGTAGTAGGTTTGTACTTGTTTCTTTGTGGAATTTGTGGGGGCTGTTCTGGAGGAGCCCATCTCCCAGCATGGAGCTGGATGACTTGGCTTTGATTTTAAACATCCAGGTGTAGCTTTGGTTGTGTGTTGGGTGCTGAGCATGGAGATGGTGTCAGCAGCGACTTCTCCATGAGATGGTGGAGAATATGTTCCATTAATTTCCCATTTTGGTTCTGCAGGTTGGGCTCTGGTGTTGACTGTGTGGTCTGGTCATGTTTTGCAGAGCTACTGCAAGGTTTCTGTAAATACACATGCTGTGTGAACCTCGGCCTTCGTTTGACACACTTGGTGTTCAGGTGTTTGCTTTTACCTGGGATACACCTTCATATTTCCAACATTTCTGCAGCTGGTGTGTCTCTGTCACACGGGGACTTGCTGTGGTTGGGTTTATCCAGTGTTGGTGACTTGGGCACCGTTTAAAGCTGAAGTGTGAAAAGCTTTAGGATAAATTAAGGGATTTCTGTGGTGTGGAGGGAGGAGAATGCAGCAAACCCACACAGGGACTCTCTTAGTATCGTTTATAAAGGTAATGGGGACAAGGCTGGAACAAGGGAACAGGGCAGCCGAGCCAGGAATCCATGGAGTGTTGTGTTTACAGTCTTCAACTCCCTGTAGTCTAAATAGCTGGAAGCTTCCCAATGTCTGGAGAAGGCTGGAGAGACACTTCTTACCTTGTAAGTGCCTATGGCTCCCTCTCCCCCATGGCACCTGTGTTCCCAGGGGGAGCCTGCAGTACCTGGTGTGTTTCTTCCCCATGGCAATGTCATGCTCTGAGGTAATTCCATTTCATTTTGGCTACCTCAGCTGTGCCAGCACAATCCATCCCCCTGGGGAACAGAGCTTCTCCCCAGGACTAAAAACTGGAGGTTTCTATTTCTTGGCTGAATCCCCATGAATTCTTTTTAAGACCAATAAAAACTTTTTTTTTTAAACTAGGCTGTATTTATAATGGGGTTTTTGTTCCTTTATGCCTCTCTGCACTACATAATAGGCATGAAGGTTGAAGGTCATTGTATCAGACAACCTCACTAGGTGATTATAATTCTAAAAGGTGTTTTTTCCTAAGTTTAAAATTACTTTTGAAATGTCCTTAGTGCTTTAGAGGCACTTAAAATTGATTTGATGGCTCCATTCCTGCTGTTAATAGCATGGGAATGCACAGGGTGAGTGAGATGGGAGCGATGCTGAGGCAGGTGGAAGCAAACAGGGGAAGGCCTAGGTGGGAGTTTACAAACAGCCTCAGTATTTGAGGCTCAGCTCCCGAATATAATATAAACTTAAATTATAGCCAGTTTAGAAAGTGAGGATTTACCTTTGGCTGTAGCTGTGCTGCTGTGGAGGGGCCAAGGGCAGACCCGGCACCAGCAGGAGCTCAGACTTCCCTCTGAAACATTCCAGTTATCCATTGTTAGTCCCTGGCTGGTCTGAAGTGTCTTTGCACCATTAAATAAAATCTGACTGACTTTGTGGAAGCAGCCTGTCCTTCCAGAAAAATCAGCTTATCCAAAAGGAGAGATATTTTTCCTTTCTCCTGGAAAGGAAAATAAGGGCTTTTCTCCCCTTTATCCTGACTGTGCTTGGCTGCATTCACTCAGCAGGGCTTTGATGGTACCGCCCGTCTGATCCTGTGTCCAGCACATCCTCCTATCTTCCTGAGAGTCATCACTTTGATGTTTTTTTTTGAGGTTTAACCCCCCCAAAATAGTTCACCATGAGGCCTGAGCGGTTGCAGGCCTTCAGGAGTGATGAAGCTGCAGAGGTTCATTGTCAGAACAGTGCTGAAGTGCTCCTGTGCTCAGTGTGGGGTGGAAAAACACAGGGTACAATGTTCATGAGGGTGTGTGATGGAGGAGCCCTGCCTGGCATGCACAGAGGGAGAAAACCGGAAGTGCTAAAGGCTATTGACACTTGTATCCAAAATCTGGTCCCTACAGTAAGGCCCAGTAAGATAAAGAAGTGATTATTTGAAGTGATGAGCAGCATGTATTAAGTGATCTTTCAGGAGGCAGGTGGTGAAAACCAGCTCTCTGAGGTGTTTTACTGTTGTTACAATGATTTATTACTGAGCAGCCTGGTGTGGTGGAAAGTGCCCCTGCCCATGGCAGCGGGGTGGACCGACACGAACTTTAAGGTCCTGTCCAGCCCAAACCATTCCATGATTCCATTGTATAAGGTTTTCTGAAGGGGTCAGAAGGAAAAGGCTGCATACACGGTGTATCTGAGCATCTGCCAGTGTTGCTTTGCCCTGTTCTCATCATCCAGTATTGAAAGTTGCTGGTTTCCTAGAATATTGGCTGTTTTCTCATGTGAACCATACACACACTTGCAGCACAGCTGAGGTGTCCTACCTAGAAAGACCTGCCCCGTGTCACTTGCTTTGCTGCCAGGGAGCAATTGCAGCATCTCATCTTTAGGACAAGCCCACAGATCTCCCTGAGATGGCAAAACCTGCAAAAACTCTGATTTTGGGTCAGCAGCTCTTCCCCAGCATTTCCTCTGGCCAAAAGCCCTGTGTCTAACAGAGTTTTTGCTGGACTCTTCATCACAATTGGCAAGAGAAAAGCAGAGGAGGGTGAACAGTTCTGTTTGTTTTCATTCCCTTTTCATAGACTTATTTGGGAGAAGCGGAGTGGGAGAGGACTGCGTGCTGGCAGGCCTTTTGTGTTTTATGTCACAGGCTGCTGAAAGAGTTCTCAGACTGCACTTCCTTTCCGTGGGCTTTAAGGTCATTTCCCAGTGCTTGCAGATGCATGGCGGGCTGGGAAACCCTTCTCTCATCACCAGGGAATGAAACGCTCTCCGTGGCTTTTTGGAGCCAACAAATATAGTTTTGTCTTCTCTTCCCTCCCACTGTTTCCCAAGCAGCAAGTTTGCCGACAGGCCTCGTCAGGAAGGAGGGAGTGCTCCTCCAGGATCCAGACTGTCTGGGAAAATGAACAGCTGCTGGCAAACTGTGTTTTGCTGGGGCAATCACACCTGGCTGTACAAAACAGCCCAGGATTGTATGGTAAAGGAGGTTAAGGAAGTGGATGAGACTGAGGGGCAAAGTTCAGAGACAAAAACATGCAATTCTCAGCCCAGAGATGATAACAAACCTGGGATTTATCCACCTGTGCAAAGGTGGTTCTGCAAAACCCTGTTGTCCAGGTGGTGTTGTCCATGTGCACTGACTTTGCTTGTGGTCATTTGTCTACCATAGAAACTGGATGGCTTCTACAGTGAGCCCGGGCAAGGAAACGTTCTTAGAAGATGGAATGCCACCTGCAAAAAAGCCCAGGTAAATTTAATTATACTCCAGTGAATTTCTTCTAACAAGAGCCTTTGCCTTTGCCTTGCATTGTTCTTTAAGGACTGTGACCCTTGGTGACTGCGGCCGTTTCGCTTCCTGATCCAAGAACTGCGCACTGGCTTCTAGCCATGCCCTGGGCTTTCCTGCCGTTTGTGGAACAAAGGCCTTCACACCCAGAATGTACTTTTTGGGGGGTTTTAACCCTCAGCCAGGGTGTGGGGTTGCGGTCAAAGCTGTATTTTACTGTCCTGTCTGCTCGCAGCATCAGGTCAGACACGGTGGTTGTGCTTCTTTGCTTTAGTGGGATGGTGGTTTCCAGGAGGACAGGGAGTTACTCAAATTAGTATGACTGAGCTGCGTGTAAAGGCTAAATAATTCCACTCTGAGGCTCCCTGTGCTGAGAAGTGGTCTTACAGTTCTGTGAGCAAGGACCTGACTGGTGGATGATTCTGTCCATACAAGACTGGGACTGTGGCTGCTGTGGGCTCAAAAGTTCTTGTGAACAAGCAGCTAATTCATCTGGGGAGTTGTCTCCCACTAATTTGATTTATTTGCAAGTTCTGGAGGGCTGCAGGATAGTTCTGTGTGGTCTTGAGATTGATCAGTGACCCTGGAATGTGCAGAAAAGAGGCTGGGAGCTGATTTTTTCCTTGCTCAGGATATCAGGGCAGAAACAAGTGCATTTATCAGCAGGGAACAGAATACCTCTTTCAGAGATGTCACATAGGGCACTAAGACTTGGGTATTTGTTACTATTTTGGATTTCAGTACCTGGATTTGCAGTAGTGTTTTTATACTACCTCTAGCACGAACACTGATTTATTCCTCTCACGAGGCTTACTGTCCTCAAATTAAACCCTGTTCATCAGCACTGACAGTGAAGCCCTCCTCAAGGAAAGGGTTAATGAGTCTGTTTTCGTAGGCAGGAGCTGAGGGAAGGCACAGCTCCATCTGTGTGGTGTTGGTTTCCTCTCCCCTTCTCACTAAATATCACGTGTTTGCTGATAAAGCCATTCCTTCCAAACGAGCTGCTTCCCTGGGCTGCTGCTCCAATCTTCTGGGAAGCTGCAGCAGTCCCTGCTGCAGAAAGCAGCTGGAAACCAGGCAAGGCAAGGCGAGGAGCAGCACATCTGCTTAATAAATGATAAAGGTCACATTTAAAAGCACTGTGCAGGTGTAAAGCCAGGAAAATAGGGAAGAGGGGAGGAGGAGTAAGGAGAATACAGCCCTGCAGCCCTTTCATGTGACTCTGTTATCATCTGGGATCTTCAAAAAGATTGGCCTAGAGCATCCTACTGACATTGCAGCCATCACAGGGAAGGGAGTGCTGGTACAGCTGAGGGGGCTCCTCAGCAAACTGGGGCTGGGCTCCCTGCAGGGCAAAGCTAGGAGGAAGTCTTCCCTTGTTTTTCTCTCTGCTGGGATAAATGGAGCTGTTGTCTCCAGGCCCCTGTTCTGCACATAGTTTAAAGTAGGTCGTATTTCCGACCTGCATGGGATGCAACCTGCATTTTGTCTGGGGACATAGAGCCTGTGTGTGTCTCATTCTCTTGTGCTCACCACACCTTTCCCATGCCCTCCAGCCTTCCCGGTAACTTTTATTAATAGACTTCCCTTATTCCAGATTTTCAATCGATTAGCTTTGCTTCAGAAACACCCCAGGGCATCATTGACTTCCTCAGTAACCATCCTGGTAACAGATTCAATTCCCAAAAATGTTGTAATTACATGCCTTGTATTGGGAGCTGTGCTACTGATCTGTGCAGCTGCCTGCTGTCTTTTAGGGATACCAAGCTGCTCCGCTCATCCTCCGTTTATCAGAGAGCCCCAATAGATATGCTGATTCAAAATTTAGGCATGGGGTAGCTCCCTCTCCCTCAATCTGGGTGTCCCACTGCGGAGGGTGGATTTCCCCCCTCCGCAGCAAGAAGCGGTTCCGCCCCTATGTTGCTCCCGCCTCCCAGCCTGGCTCCACCTGCCGTGGGAGGACCTCGGGGGAGAAGTCTCTGGGCCCGCCCCTGAACTGAGGGACAAGGCGTGCCCAGGGCCCAGGAACCGCCCAGCTCTCCAGATTATTCCTGACAGTTATTTGTATTATTGGTTTATTTGAACTGTACCCCGCCTTCCTTTGTTACCATTGGTTCTTGTATGCTGTAACCGCCCTTCCCCTCGTCCCTTATTGGTTGTCCTGTCCTATACTTAACCGGGTGCCTCCAGGCACTCGGCGGCCACTAGCCATTAGCCATGCGGCCATACCATCGCCGAGGCAGTGGCCCCCCTTCCCCTGCTCTCCCTTCCCGACCACCCAAGCCCTGCTACCCTCAATAAAGGAGAGCTCGGGAAGGAGTCATCCTCCCACCAGCCTATCGCCGCACCGTCTCCTTCTTTTATTTCGCCTACGACTCCCAGCTTCCTTTACCGCGCCCGACATAGGGATCGAGCAGCCAGCGCACGGCTCTCGACCCTGCCGACGACAGCGAGCGAGAGGCTCGACAACATCCCACCACCCCTGACACCCTTCCACTCATGGTGGTACCAGCTGTGCTCCTTTCTCCTCTTGCAGGAAGCTGTTGCCAAGCCTCAAAACCAAGAAGCCTCAGGAGCTTGTTTTGGTGATTGGGACAGGAATTAGTGCCGCAGTTGCTCCCCAGGTCCCAGTGCTGAAGTCTTGGAAGGGGCTGATTCAGGCCCTCCTGGATGCTGCTATTGACTTTGATCTCCTGGAAGATGAAGAGAGCAAACGGTTCCAGAAGTGTCTTCATGAAGACAAGAACTTGGTTCATGTTGCCCACGACCTTATCCAGAAGCTGTCTCCGGTCAGTGCGCTTGTACCTGCCCTGAGCGTAGGATTTGGCTTCTGGAAATAACCGGATTTGGTTTTCCAGCAATGGTGCCCCCATCCCAACAATTCTTCTATGTACAAGGAACCAAAAGTGCAGTTGCTGTGCCAGGTTTCTGCTGTGGACACAGGTTTTGGGTATTTTGCCTGGACCAAGATGATTAGAGGGATGGAGCACCTTCCTGTGAGGAAAGGCTGAGAGAATTGGGATTGTTCAGCCTGGAGAAGAAGGCTTCAGGGGTGACCTAATTGTGGCTTTCCAATACCTGAAGGGAGCTGACAAGAAAGCTGGAGAGAGACTGTAGACAAGGGCCGGGGGTGACAGAACAAGGGGAGAGAGCAGGGTTAGATGGGGTACTGGGGAGGAAATCTTCCCTGTGAGGGTACTGAGGCCCTGGCACAAGAGCAACTGTGGCTGCCCCTGGATCCCTGGAAGTGTTCAAGGCCAGGTTGGACAGGGCTTGGAACAGCCTGGGATAGTGGAAGGTGTCCCTGCCCATGGCAGGGGGTGGGATGGGATGGGCCCTTCCCAACCCAAACCATTCTACGATTCTGTGTTCCTATGACTATGCTGAGGGAGAGCACCCACCTTGGTGCAGCCAGAGCTCTTGTGTTTGCCGTGCAGGGACCCAGAGCTTTGCAGGGTCTTGGTGAAACGTGGGTAGTTTCTCATGGAGTCATTTGGCATGAGGTGTTAAGGGGCCGGGCTCTGACCTCAATCTGTCTCCCCTTCTCAGCGCACAAGCAACGTTCGCTCAACCTTTTTCAAGGACTGTTTATACAAGGTGTTTGATGACCTGGAATCCAAAATGGAAGATTCTGGGAAACAGCTGCTTCAGTCTGTGCTTCACTTGATGGAAAATGGGGCCCTTGTTTTAACCACAAACTTCGATAACCTGCTGGAGCTGTATGCAGCACACCAGGGGAAGCACCTCGAGTCTCTTGACCTGACTGATGAAAAGAAGGTAAAGGATGATTATTTCTTTTGTCAGGAACTGTGGTGCTGCAGGGTGTGCCCTCATGCTGCCTGAGGGCATTGTACTGATCGTAGTGGTTTAACTGGTGGCAGACAAGCTCCAGGCAGAGCCTCTGCCTGCTCAGGGCAGCAAGCAGAAGAATGAGGAGGAGAGCTCCTTTCTGGAACGCTGTGCTTGCTGGCTGCCATCCAGTGCTCAGGAGGAGGCCTTAAGCCTGGTATTCCTTTGATCTCTGTCCTTGAAACTTCTGGCTTGGCCTTGCTTCCACATAAGGCTCGGGTTGATGTTTCTAACCAATGTGGGAAACTCCATGTGAGATGCAAAGCTGAACTTTCTATTTTTATAACGTGCTGCAAAGTGCTTTCTGTGATGGGCATTTAGGGCTGCAGCCTTTGAGGCTCTCTTCTCGTGCCCCATGTCCTCTTCCTGCAGTGGCTGGAATGGCTCCTTCTGCTGCACTTCCAGAGCTGTAGCTATTCTCTTCATGCAAACATCTCTCCTCCTGCCCCAGTCAGGCTGTGAAACCCTGACCTCTTTGCACCTGCTGCACAAAGGGATCAAAGTGATTGCCTACGGAGACGAATACTCTGACTTGCCCGAGTACTTCGAGCGGCTGACCAGCGAGATTGTCATGCGAGGCCGCACAGGTATGGAGTCAGGGGCTGGGGGACACTTGGCTGTCACCATGGAGAGCAGGCAGGGTCAGTAGCCCCTGTTCTTCATGCTATACAGATTCCTTAAGAGTTTTTTTTTTTTTAAAGCAAACGTGTCTCAAAGCGTAGCTGGATTTGAGGGTTACTTTCAGAAATCACTGTATGCTCTAACAGTTTAAGCAGCTGTGCTGCTTCCCACGCCTGCAAACCTTTTCATGTGCAGTTGCAGCTGTTTGTTCCCTTTCCAGCGAAGGGGCATTTTAGTCTCACTGACCTTCGTGCTGCTCAGACTGAGCCAATGCTTTTACACAAGAGGTATAACTCATAAATCATAAAAACAAGGGAAAGTGGGTTCACTGGCCGGAGCCTAGCTGGCCCCCATTCTGAGGGTTAGCCCGGCCAGGAAAGCCTGTGTGAAACCACCACGTGGGCAGCTGGCTCTCCACCTGACACTGCTCTCTGCTTTGCCCCAGGTATGCCCAACGAGGGGCAACAGCTGAATGCTCTGCCGCCGCCCACACCGAGGTAAAAGGTAAGGAGGCTCTCTAGAGCCGAGAGGCTTCACTCTGTGTAGTTCCCTGGAGTCCCAGGCAGGTTTTCAGCCTTTGCTTCCACACAGGATGCAGCCCGAGCCTCAGCCCTGCCCAGGCCCTGAGCCATGGCAGGGGCTTCTGGGACAGGCCCCAGCCAGGCCAGCAGCCCTCAGGAAGGCCAGAGCCCACCGCTGTCCAGCTGCTATCCAGCACCGAGCCAGGACCCTTCCAGCAGGGAGAAGGCTGGGACACAGCCTCCACAGATGAACACCTGGTCTAACATAGTAATTGTGGTTTTACTGGGGCTGCATGTGCCTGCGGAGTGCGGTGTCCCCAAGGGAGCTGCAGCCTCCTCTAACTTCATACCTAGTGCTTTTATATTCTGTATTTCAATTAAAAAATGAAACTTGAGCTTTTTTTTTTTACTGGAAGCTCTAGTTTTCTAGTCCTGTCTTTTTACTGTACAGGATTTTGTATGTTGAAGTTGTATTAAAGGCCTGCTCACTGAACTTTTGGCTGCTCTATCATTTACAGGCCTCATCACACCTCACACTGGTGGGAGTTCATCTCCCCCAAACCCAGGAGGAAACAGGTCCTGGCTGGAGGCAAGTTATTTATACACAGAGAACAAATTAGGAAGTTTATTTTATATAAATTATGTCTCTTAGCAGACAGCATTCAATTTATTGCACTATAGCACATCTGCGATACAGAGCTACAAGACATCGTCAGAGAGGTTTGTATTATTCAGTGTAGCACTTCTGACCGGGATCAAGAGGCACTCTGAGGGGGAGAAAGGGTGCAGGAAAGCAGCAAGCAGCCACCATTCTCTTCCAGTATTAATGTGGTTTGGTTTTTTTTTCCTTTTTACTAGCAAATAATGCCAAGACCAGCAGGCAGGAGCCAGGCAGGGCACGCTGCCTTCCTCCTCCGGACCCAGCTGCCACAGCTCTCCAGCTCCTGCCCAAATACGTGGAGTCTGGGGACCCTGCTGCAGAGTCCGGGTGAGGAGAGAGATGGGGGACTTTAAGGCAATTTAGCATGTCCCCTCCAGCCCAGCATAGGCTGTCACCTTTTTTTGGTTTATCAGCTTCGGTGGAGCGGCGATGAGCGGCGACATTAACGGCCAGATCTAGCGCTGCCCCTAAGCCCAAGTGACTCCTGCCTCCTCCCTAAGCTGGTCTAAAAATCAAAAGCAGCTCAAAAAAAAGTCTTCAAACCCACCTGGCTCTGACAGCCAGGCTCTTGGCCGCCCTCAGCTCCCCCACCCCAAATACCAGACCCCGCCCGGGAGCGAAACCTGTTGAGCCCGAATATGCCCAAACAGACAGCTCTTTGTGATTCTTTTTTTTTCCCTCCTATTTTTTGGTTTGGAAGCAGCACTGGTGATCACACAGGGATGGGCCCAAGGACTTCCCAGCCCTTGGCACTGCTCCTGACACCTTGTTCGAAGGCAGCATCACATTTAACCCCTGAAGACCCTCACTGCCCTTCATTTCTGACACCATCCCACTTCCCACACCGTGGTCCTGTTCAGTCCTGCATCCCCACGCTCCACTTGCATCCCCCCTCTCTGCACTTTTCTCCGTCATTTCTCCCTTTCCACCTCATTTTTCCCCTCAGTGCTTCAGCGCTCTCCTCCATTCCCAACACAGACAGGTCTGATCCATCCTCACGCCATAAAATCACAGACCACATGCCAGGGGGGTCAGATGAGCCCAATAGCCACAGAGCTGCCAGGCTGGGGTTCAGTGCCCATCCAGGGGTGTTTTATGATCCGTGGTGGGAATGCTGGGCTGGCAGGGTGCACACAGCATCAGCAAAGCCCCCGAGCAGCACTTAGGACTCTTCAACTCTTGCTCAGCACTCTCCTGCCTCAGTTTCCTGCTGTTTCGGGGCTCAGGGAAGCTCTGCACCATTGGCAATGCGGGCAGGGGGTGCAGCAGGGACCCCAAACCCCAAACTGCATCCCAGCTCATTTATCTACATTTTAAAAGAAATTTAAAAGCCACCCGATGTTGCAAGCAGCTCAAACCCTGACGGAGGATCCACCCCGGGGCTCCGACTTGTGCAACACCGCGGGGTGAGTTCCAACCTCCCGCCACTGGCATCAGGCTCTGGTTAAAAAATTAAGGCTCAGCTTACTCAGCCTTAAAAAACACCCAGGGGAAGAATTTTCCTTTGTTCTCCACTCTCCAGAACAACAAAACACCATTGGTTCACCCTGCAAAGACCTGCCATGAAAAGATCAATGGGGAAAGGTCTGGCTGGTCCTCTTCCTGCAGTCTCAGGGCAGGAATCCTCATCTCTCCCTGGAACAAGCCTGTCCCGTGGGACGAGAGGGCTCCAGGCGCACACAGTGGGTCGGGATGGGGCTTGTCCTGCACGAACATGCCCAGATCCTGCTCCCAGCAGCTCTGTCCGCACCAGCATTGGGTGGGGGATCGGCAGGGACCCCTCCTACCCCTCTGGGATCACTAGGATACCGGAGCACATCCATCAACCAGCCAGAGGATGCTCAGGGATGGGGACAAAAAGGCTCAGACCACTTAATAAACCCTCCTGAGCCCGTGGTTCCGCACGAGAGCCGTCCTGAGCTGCACACGGGGCACATCCTCCCCTCCCAGAGCCTCCGGGAGGATTTTCCCTTCCTTATCCCGGCTCCCGGGCATTCCTATGGCCCAGACCCATCGCAGCGAGCCCACCCTGTGCCATGGGGAGATGCCAGAGCCTCTCTTCCCCGGGCTCTCGGGGTGGGATCTCCCTCCACGGGAGTGGCCTCGGGCAGGAGCGATGCCAAAGGCCGTTTTTCCCGGCAAGACGAGGGGGTTTGTTTTGCCGGGAATGGGGAGACGGCAGATGGAAGGGCTCGGGGGGAGCGGGGGCTTTCCTCTCGCCGCTGCCCACACTCACACTCCAGGCACTGATTAATTGCGTTAAATAGAAAAATAATCATAACAATTATTTTTAAAAGCCACAAAACGTAGAAATAAAACCACTTTCTGCCTCTCCGATGTGCCGCGCTCGCCGGGGCAGCGATGCCAAAGGCGGGGGATGCAGGGGCGGGGGTCCGAGCTGGGGTTAACAGGGTGTGTACCCCCACATCCCCTCTTTGCCCCCCATGCCAGCCCTGCCCGGGAGCTGCCAGGCGAGCAATGCTCCTGCCCTGCCCCGCGCCCTCCCAGCGCGGGGACCCCCTCCAGCCCCCCAAAAACACTGGGGCTTCGCTTCCCACCCCTCTTTTTCCGCTCAGCACCTCCCGAGTCGCAAACCCGCTCTGGACACGCGGACCCGGGGGGACATAAGGGGACACGGAGGGACACAAGGGGACACGGGAGGATGCGGGGGGGCACAAGGGGACGCGGGGGGACCCCCGTGTGCAGACTCACCATGGGGCGGCGGGGGGGGTCGTGCGGCGGAGGCTGGGGGTGGTGCGGGATGCGGGGCCGGCCCGGGGGGCGGGCGGGGGGCGGACACGCTTGCGCACAGCGCGGATGGGCGGCGGAGGGAGCGACGAGGAGGAGGAAGGAGGGAGGGGAAGAGCATCCCGGGAGGAGAAGGCACTCGGTCCCTCATCCGCGGCACGGGAGAGGTGGGGGAGGACGAGGACCCTCGCCCCGCGCCCTGCGGACCCCCAAAAGTCGTGGCGCTGGGGGCAGACCTTCCCAAGGCAACCCCGCACCGCATAAATCTCCCCAAAACCCGCCCAAATCCGCTCATAGCAAATTTTGGGGGTGGGCAAAGCTCATCCCACTTGAGATTTACACTGAGCCCAGGAGTTCGCTCCGCTCCCCCACTGAACCCCCATGAGATGATCTGGAAGCCCCATGAGATTCTGCTCAAACCGTCATGAGATGGCACACCAAGGCTCTGGGGATGGCTTTGCTTCAAATCATCAACTAATATTTTTTTTTTCCTGAAAATAAATTAATCCTCACCACAGCAATGCCCCATGTCAGGCCACCTTGCTCTCCCACAGGATTCCATTTCCATCCCACCCCACAATCCACAAAATTAGCAGTCAACCTTTTGAATCTTTTTTTATTCCCCTCAAAACTTTTTTTATTTCTACAGTCTCAAACTCAATCCCTCCTGCCCAGGGTGAGTTTTGCCAATCCCTGAGATAAAATGTCCAACGCCAATATTAATCAACAAAATACCTGTGGAGCTGACACATCTGATTTTGCCAAGGGAACTACATCAATATTTGAAGAGAATCAACCCACCTGCACCTCCCCAGATGCTCCCAGGTTTCCTGCTGACCCATAGCACCAATTTCATCACTGACGCTTCACAGGAAGAGGGAAGTGGCAGGCGTAGGGATTTGCATCATGGTCAGGGAGCAAGTTCTGGGGCAGGGGGCACTTACTGCTGCCCTGCTCCAAGGAACCACAGCCCTGATCCCGTGGCCCCAGCGTGCTGATTTTTGGAGGTGCTGAGCGTGGAACATTCCCCAAAATCACTCCTGTCTGTACAGGAGTCAGGTGAGGCTTCACCACACCACCTGGGGAGAGTAACGGGGCTCACTTGGGGCTCCCAACCCCATCACGCTCACAGGGCAGAGCAGGCCTGTGCCCAGTTCAGTTACCCCAGCACCACACTGCCCCAAGACCAAAGCAACAGCCTGGAACGTCCCTATCCTCATCTCCTGCTCGGATGCACGTCTTCAGGAAACGGGAGCCGAGACAGCTGCATAGTTCCCACGCCATGGCCAGACCCTCTGGCCATAAAACCTTAGGAGTTATTACAAATTTTCCTATAATGGGTGTACTGTTTACAGTCCCAGGGTCGGCATACTGCATGCAATCCAGTGCCACTTGACCTACCAAGCACGAACAACCTATTGTTGCTGTTTTTGTAACCTATTGTTGCTTTTAGCTTGAACCCAAAAGTACGAAATTACGCGAACAAGAAAGAGGGCTGCAGTAAGGTCCCCAGCCGCCCCCTTGCCCCCAGGTTAGCCTGATTTGAGCAGCGCCAGGCTGGAAAAAGCGAGCCAGAGCTAGGCTACGACGCTGTGACCGGAGGGGCGATCAGAGGGCTCACGGCACGTGGTGCCGGGAGGCGTGGCCTGCCCGGAGCGCGCCGCGGGGTCGGGGCCGAGCCCTCAGCGGGGAAAATGGCGGCGGGCGGGCCCCCCCACTCCCTCGTACCTCCGCGTGCAGGAACACGATTTTGTCCCGCGCCGACTCCCGCAGGACGCGCCGCACCCGCAGGTCCAACAGCGGGAAGGCGGCAGCGACCCCGCCCTCAGCGGCGGGCCCGCCATTTTTCTCCTCCTCCTCCCGCTTCCTCTTCGGCTGCGGGCCCTCCGCCATGGCTCGCGCGCGCGCGCCCCTGCACTGCGCGTGCGCGGCGCCTCGCGGACCGTCTTAGAGCCACGCCCCCCGGCGGCTCGGAGGTCGCGTGTCCCCGCGGCTCCTTCTCCCACACACCCCCGGAATAGTGACTGAGACAAAAATAAGGAAAACCACCACCATTTAAAACTTCTGCATTCTCTTTTCATAGTCGCAACGATCCCGTTTAAAGTCGCTGCCTGCCTCATCTTGTCCTGCCCACAGCCCAGCAGGCACCTTGTCAGCTTAGTGGGGGTCCCAGAGCCCACCAGGACCAGGAACTCCAGCACGGGAAGGAGTTCTGGTGACCCTGAGAGCCACTCGATGTCAGAGCTTAGTGTTTGTGTGATGGATGTCCCTGTCCCTGCCGAGGAGGTTTTGGCCACCGGGATGGAGGTCACACCACTGGGATGTGGTGCGTTCCGGTCCGCTGTCCCTCCATGTCCATGGAAGTGGGGAACTCGCCATCCTTGGCTCCCACATCTGGCCAGAGCAGCTCAGGTTGGACCCCAAGGTTCACTGGGACATGGCTACACCCAGATCCAAAGATGACAGCTCCATGATGCCCATGGGGATGCATCCGCCTGCTCGCAGCACTACTCCATCCTCTTTGTGGAGCTCCGGCACAGTTCCTGGAGGTCTGCAGAGACAGCAGATGAGCTCCATTAGCAACCAATTAATCTAAAATTAAAATCATAAATTTAAATAAATTTATGGAATCTGGTCTCTTCCCATGGTCCTTATCCCAATAGAGAGACATTTCATCAGCATCCCACAGGATACTCACAGCGCATGACAGTGTCCCTGATCTGCCTGAAGCTTTTCTCCTTCAGCGCCATGTAGATGTAGTAGATGTTTCGCAGCTCCCTGGGATAATCCTTGCGATCCACGTCCTTCAGCACTGGGATAGTGCGTCCGTTAGCCATCGGAGCCTCAGCCAGGGCCTGGTGCATCTGGTATTTGCACCAGGGGACCTGCAGGAAGCTGGGGGTGATGAGCATGACCCAGCAGTGGCTGTTCTGCACAGCGTCGCACAGCTCTGTCACCACTGCACCTCCCGCCACCGCATCCCACAGCTGGAGGAAGCATCGGAAGCTCTCAGGTTGGCCCTCCAGGTAGGACACCAGCTCCTCCACCAGCTCCATGTCCCCCTCACTGTGGCAGATGCAGACGTCGTAGCTCTTGTCCCACCGGGGGCTGTCCACGGCACTGATGTCTGGTGCTGACACAGGTGACAGGGAGATGGAGCTGGTGGCCAAGCTCGTGCCAGGAGAAGAGCTGGAGCTCTTCGCAGAGGATGAGGAGGAAGGTGAGGATGAAGCAGAGTGGCTGGACTTGATGCTGCTTTCCACTGAGCTAGGCTTGGGCTTGTGCAGGAGCCGCCTAAACCAACCTGCAGAGTGAGGTCACAGTGAGGTTCCGGGGGCGCAGCGTCCCCTGGGCTTCCCAAGCACAGCATCATTTGATCAGCAGGATGCCTGCAGATGGAAAGGGGTGGGTGCGATCTCACCTTGACCCCCCAAACCATCCTGGTCCCTAAAATCTGAGCTGCCGCAAACACCTGAATGCTGTGGCACCACGAGGAGCAGCTGATGGGCACCCTTGTGTTCCGTCAGGGAGGGGATGCTGTGAGGGAGGGGATAGGGCCAGAGGGTTTATTCCCAGACTCACCAGCCATAGCGGGCAGCACACTGCTCAGCTGCCAATTGCCAGCAGGACACCTCTCCTGAGAGCAGAAAAGAAGACTAAAAAAAAACTGTGAGCAAGCACCACTCCACAGCAGGTCTCAGCCCCAGGAGCTCAGGTCTGTTCCAGGGACCTGCAGCTCTGGGGTGCTCTCTTACAGCCCCAAAATCACCCACAGGAGGGTTTTTCCCAAAATTTGCTGGGAAGGAACATTTACCTGTTACTGGCTCTCTCCACTGGAGATACACACCTGCAGCGAGCAAGGCTGAGAGATAATGGGGAGGAGAGACCCTCATTCCCATCAGTGGGGAAAGGATCCTGTGGAAGGGAGAAGTGGGAATCAGCTGCGATCACCAGGGATGGATGCTGGTAAACCAAAGGCAGTGTGGGTGATGCCCAGAGCTGTGCATCCTTGTTGCTGCCTGCCCTGGTATTCCTGCAAGCTCACACCATCCCATGCCTGGGCATTGTGCTCCCAGCATGGTTTAGGGACTGCAGACACTCCTTGTGGACACCCAAGAGCAGCAATACGGGAAACAGCTACTGTTTTCCACTGCTGGCATCACCCCTTCCGAAATGAAACACCCCAAGTTACGCTGAAGCCTTTCCTCTACTCCAAAAAATGCCACCGGACTGCAGGAAATGCCCGCAAAACCCCGGCACGCCCACGGAAACCACAGTGCCCAAGTGTCAGCATTTAGTGACAGCAAAAAGCTCAAGCGTGACTGGAACAATGAGCACGGACAGTGAACGGTACGGGGGAAGTCTGGGGGATGCTTACCTGGAATGCAGGAGTCCAGCAATGGAACAGGGAAGGGGATGCATCAGCCCCTGGGTTTGGGAAAGAAAGATCTTCTGGGATTACCCAGGTGGGAAAAGACAGGTAGAATGCAGCATGTTCACTCTGGAGTCTAATGGGATCTGCAGTGAATGGCAAGGCTGATCCATCCTTACAGCTTCCACATCTGCAAGCAGTTCCCAGTGAAGCTGTCCTGGGGTGGAAATGAGATGGGGTACCCACTTGCTTCCCCAGGGCCAGAGTGGAGGAGCTCCCCGAAAACCCAGGTGCCCCCAGCTGCCAGCAGCTCCAGCCTCTGCCAGGGCATATGAAAGCACAGGCAGGGAAATGGGCCAGGACTGCAGGGACGGGAAGCCAAGCTCTCCCAAGGGCCTCCCTCCCACATCCGCCACATGCCATCACTGCCTGGGTGTCACAGTGCCCAGCCCTCACCAGCACCCAGATCTGTTTCCCTCCCCAGTTTCCTAGCTAAATACAGACAGGTCCATGTCTGCCACTCACACTTACTTTATCAGTTAAATTTACCAGACAAGTCATTTTTTCACCCCAAAAATGTTTCTCCTTTCCCAGGTCACGTTCCCCTGGTGCTGCTGGTGGTGGCTGATGACTGACACTGCCTTCATCTCCTCATCATCCTCGACTGCTCCAATGTCTGGCAGTTGCTCCTCAAGGCCCTGTGAGAGACAGGCTCCAGGTGAGTCCTGGTTCCATCCCCTAGGAATTTGGGGAGATCTCCAGAGCCCACATGGCCACCCAGCCCCTGCCACCACCCTGCCTGCCTTTCTCTTCACCAAGCACAGGACACCAGCTGGCCCCTTGCTGGCTAAATTCCAAAGGAAAAAGCCAAAGGCCGAGTGGTACTGAGCCGCACACAGACCCACAGGCTACCACAGCCCATTGTGACCCACTTTGCATTAGTCCCTGCCCTAGCACTGCTGCCACCACCCCAAAAATCAACTGCCCGCCCAAGGACAGGACCCGTAGGAGGGCGAGTCCCCTGCCTGTGTGAGTCACCCCACCTGGAAACCCCAGAGGGGGAACCTGAGCAAGGGTGAACCCACAAACTCGGGTCCCCAAGAGGCAGCAGCCCCTGGATCGACCTCCACCCTGCCTCAGCAATAATATAACCATTATTAAAGGAGTAATTAAGCAGGTACAGCTTAATTCACAGCGTGCCTTGCCCCACCAGCAGCTGCACCACGCTGGGATCCCTGCAGCGGGAGTCCTGCTCATCACCAGGAGCCTGTGGTTTACAGGATTGCCTGTGAAATTAAGAAACGGTGAGGACAGGGTGCTGCAAGGCAGGGTCAAACAAAGGTGTTCGGGAAAGAAAATAAGGCTAATTTTGTCCCTAAATACACGCACCATTAATATGTTTCATTTACAGTGCCACTACAAAACGATACACAGCTACCCAGAAAACACAGAATAAGTTTTCTCCTGGAAAGCTCTAAGTACACCCAAATTCCGCCACACAGATGCTTGAAGACATCATAGGGGCCGTCCAGGCACCGCTTGTACCTCCCAGGGCTGGAGACGCAGTCGCACAGACACGAACCCAGGCAGCGGCAGCTAGCGGAAGAGCAGCCCCTGAGGGGTAGGGGAGCACGGGGACACGGCCAGGCCCAGAGAAGCGCAGGCAGCCGAACGCACCCAGCACTGCCACCCAGCCTGGCACTGCACTGCGCTGCCCATGCGCCCGAGCCCTTTAGAGCTCGCGTGGCCTCGCGACACCATCGCTGAGGTCCCACGTCTGGCCCCGCCTCTTCCGCTCCGAGCCCCAGCAGGGCGGGGCCGAGGGGGCGGGGCTGCCGTCACGCGGGGCGGGGCGTAGCCGGGCGCGAGGCGGCTGCGCGCGGCGCGGCGGCGTCTCCTCAACGGGGCCGCGCGCGCGGCGCCAGGTGCGTGCGCGGGGGAGGCGGGCGGGCAGGGCGCGGTTGCCATGGAGACAGCGGGGGGGAAGCCGTTGCCATGGCGACAGCGGCCGCCATAACGTAGGGGGGTCCCCTGGCCGCCGCCGTGAGGGGACGGAGCGTTCTGCGGGGAGCGGAGGAGACCGGCGGGGCCGGGGCTGAGGCGGGGGGGCCGGGAAACCTCTGACAGCGGCGGGCGGCCTGGCTGTGACTCCCCCCGCCGCGCTGTCGCCCTCTATAAAAGCTCGTTTTTATGGATGTGTCCCCCTGGGAAGGAGCCTCGGTGTCCTCTCCGCCTGCTGAATCCCCGTGTTGTTGCTTTTCCCGCAGGTTTAACGAGGAGGGGGCACAACGGAGAGGACAGGTAAGGGCTCGGGCAACCCTGAAGGTGTGACCCCCATCCCTGGTTCTCTGTCCAGGGTCAATCCTGGAACGCCAGCGTGCTTCCGTGGGAGCCTGTGGGACACAGAGCTCAGCCAGGCTGTGCTGTGTCACTCCCTCTCCTTGCTCGTGGAGCCACTGGGAAGCACGTGGAGAATCACAGCGTTGAATAAAAACCTCTGGTGTGTTTTAACTCACATCAAAGGAGGTTGAATCTTGTGTTTTTGTGCTGTGGACAGAGGCAGGGCTTGTCCTCAGTCCCATTGTCCGTGTAGCCTGTGCGTTTCTAGGATGGCTTTGATCCAGCTCCAATTGCTGCTCCCACGTGGAGGGACAGGCTTGGGAATTGGCCAGGGACAACTCAGCTTGTAGCTGAACCATAGTGGCTTTTAAACTGTCTTGTCCCAACATCTTAAAGCCGCTGGATTGAAAAAGAAGCTAGGAATTACACCCATGCTGGTGGCAGTTCTCAGCACTCAAAGAAGCTAAAAATAATGGATGAGTAGTAGGTTTGTACTTGTTTCTTTGTGGAATTTGTGGGGGCTGTTCTGGAGGAGCCCATCTCCCAGCATGGAGCTGGATGACTTGGCTTTGATTTTAAACATCCAGGTGTAGCTTTGGTTGTGTGTTGGGTGCTGAGCATGGAGATGGTGTCAGCAGCGACTTCTCCATGAGATGGTGGAGAATATGTTCCATTAATTTCCCATTTTGGTTCTGCAGGTTGGGCTCTGGTGTTGACTGTGTGGTCTGGTCATGTTTTGCAGAGCTACTGCAAGGTTTCTGTAAATACACATGCTGTGTGAACCTCGGCCTTCGTTTGACACACTTGGTGTTCAGGTGTTTGCTTTTACCTGGGATACACCTTCATATTTCCAACATTTCTGCAGCTGGTGTGTCTCTGTCACACGGGGACTTGCTGTGGTTGGGTTTATCCAGTGTTGGTGACTTGGGCACCGTTTAAAGCTGAAGTGTGAAAAGCTTTAGGATAAATTAAGGGATTTCTGTGGTGTGGAGGGAGGAGAATGCAGCAAACCCACACAGGGACTCTCTTAGTATCGTTTATAAAGGTAATGGGGACAAGGCTGGAACAAGGGAACAGGGCAGCCGAGCCAGGAATCCATGGAGTGTTGTGTTTACAGTCTTCAACTCCCTGTAGTCTAAATAGCTGGAAGCTTCCCAATGTCTGGAGAAGGCTGGAGAGACACTTCTTACCTTGTAAGTGCCTATGGCTCCCTCTCCCCCATGGCACCTGTGTTCCCAGGGGGAGCCTGCAGTACCTGGTGTGTTTCTTCCCCATGGCAATGTCATGCTCTGAGGTAATTCCATTTCATTTTGGCTACCTCAGCTGTGCCAGCACAATCCATCCCCCTGGGGAACAGAGCTTCTCCCCAGGACTAAAAACTGGAGGTTTCTATTTCTTGGCTGAATCCCCATGAATTCTTTTTAAGACCAATAAAAACTTTTTTTTTTAAACTAGGCTGTATTTATAATGGGGTTTTTGTTCCTTTATGCCTCTCTGCACTACATAATAGGCATGAAGGTTGAAGGTCATTGTATCAGACAACCTCACTAGGTGATTATAATTCTAAAAGGTGTTTTTTCCTAAGTTTAAAATTACTTTTGAAATGTCCTTAGTGCTTTAGAGGCACTTAAAATTGATTTGATGGCTCCATTCCTGCTGTTAATAGCATGGGAATGCACAGGGTGAGTGAGATGGGAGCGATGCTGAGGCAGGTGGAAGCAAACAGGGGAAGGCCTAGGTGGGAGTTTACAAACAGCCTCAGTATTTGAGGCTCAGCTCCCGAATATAATATAAACTTAAATTATAGCCAGTTTAGAAAGTGAGGATTTACCTTTGGCTGTAGCTGTGCTGCTGTGGAGGGGCCAAGGGCAGACCCGGCACCAGCAGGAGCTCAGACTTCCCTCTGAAACATTCCAGTTATCCATTGTTAGTCCCTGGCTGGTCTGAAGTGTCTTTGCACCATTAAATAAAATCTGACTGACTTTGTGGAAGCAGCCTGTCCTTCCAGAAAAATCAGCTTATCCAAAAGGAGAGATATTTTTCCTTTCTCCTGGAAAGGAAAATAAGGGCTTTTCTCCCCTTTATCCTGACTGTGCTTGGCTGCATTCACTCAGCAGGGCTTTGATGGTACCGCCCGTCTGATCCTGTGTCCAGCACATCCTCCTATCTTCCTGAGAGTCATCACTTTGATGTTTTTTTTTGAGGTTTAACCCCCCCAAAATAGTTCACCATGAGGCCTGAGCGGTTGCAGGCCTTCAGGAGTGATGAAGCTGCAGAGGTTCATTGTCAGAACAGTGCTGAAGTGCTCCTGTGCTCAGTGTGGGGTGGAAAAACACAGGGTACAATGTTCATGAGGGTGTGTGATGGAGGAGCCCTGCCTGGCATGCACAGAGGGAGAAAACCGGAAGTGCTAAAGGCTATTGACACTTGTATCCAAAATCTGGTCCCTACAGTAAGGCCCAGTAAGATAAAGAAGTGATTATTTGAAGTGATGAGCAGCATGTATTAAGTGATCTTTCAGGAGGCAGGTGGTGAAAACCAGCTCTCTGAGGTGTTTTACTGTTGTTACAATGATTTATTACTGAGCAGCCTGGTGTGGTGGAAAGTGCCCCTGCCCATGGCAGCGGGGTGGACCGACACGAACTTTAAGGTCCTGTCCAGCCCAAACCATTCCATGATTCCATTGTATAAGGTTTTCTGAAGGGGTCAGAAGGAAAAGGCTGCATACACGGTGTATCTGAGCATCTGCCAGTGTTGCTTTGCCCTGTTCTCATCATCCAGTATTGAAAGTTGCTGGTTTCCTAGAATATTGGCTGTTTTCTCATGTGATCCATACACACACTTGCAGCACAGCTGAGGTGTCCTACCTAGAAAGACCTGCCCCGTGTCACTTGCTTTGCTGCCAGGGAGCAATTGCAGCATCTCATCTTTAGGACAAGCCCACAGATCTCCCTGAGATGGCAAAACCTGCAAAAACTCTGATTTTGGGTCAGCAGCTCTTCCCCAGCATTTCCTCTGGCCAAAAGCCCTGTGTCTAACAGAGTTTTTGCTGGACTCTTCATCACAACTGGCAAGAGAAAAGCAGAGGAGGGTGAACAGTTCTGTTCGTTTTCATTCCCTTTTCATAGACTTATTTGGGAGAAGCGGAGTGGGAGAGGACTGCGTGCTGGCAGGCCTTTTGTGTTTTATGTCACAGGCTGCTGAAAGAGTTCTCAGACTGCACTTCCTTTCCGTGGGCTTTAAGGTCATTTCCCAGTGCTTGCAGATGCATGGCGGGCTGGGAAACCCTTCTCTCATCACCAGGGAATGAAACGCTCTCCGTGGCTTTTTGGAGCCAACAAATATAGTTTTGTCTTCTCTTCCCTCCCACTGTTTCCCAAGCAGCAAGTTTGCCGACAGGCCTCGTCAGGAAGGAGGGAGTGCTCCTCCAGGATCCAGACTGTCTGGGAAAATGAACAGCTGCTGGCAAACTGTGTTTTGCTGGGGCAATCACACCTGGCTGTACAAAACAGCCCAGGATTGTATGGTAAAGGAGGTTAAGGAAGTGGATGAGACTGAGGGGCAAAGTTCAGAGACAAAAACATGCAATTCTCAGCCCAGAGATGATAACAAACCTGGGATTTATCCACCTGTGCAAAGGTGGTTCTGCAAAACCCTGTTGTCCAGGTGGTGTTGTCCATGTGCACTGACTTTGCTTGTGGTCATTTGTCTACCATAGAAACTGGATGGCTTCTACAGTGAGCCCTGTTGCATTCGACACGCAGCGCGGTGGCCTGAGTCAAGAACAGCACGGCAACCACTCTCCCCTGGCCGCTCGGGCCATAGCTCACAGACACCAATGTGGTGGACGGCAAATGGCGTTTATTGGTGATTAGCACCGTGTAATATACCTTTGGTTTACAACGTCACGTCCGCCTGCTTACATCATAAAACTAATTGCTATTGGCTACCTGGGGAGGGGGTCTTATCTTTCCGTACAGCGCGGTTTCTTCCGATCGCCAGGCCCTACCTGCCCACAGTTTCCTCTCCCCTTCTCACTAAATATCACGTGTTTGCTGATAAAGCCATTCCTTCCAAACGAGCTGCTTCCCTGGGCTGCTGCTCCAATCTTCTGGGAAGCTGCAGCAGTCCCTGCTGCAGAAAGCAGCTGGAAACCAGGCAAGGCAAGGCGAGGAGCAGCACATCTGCTTAATAAATGATAAAGGTCACATTTAAAAGCACTGTGCAGGTGTAAAGCCAGGAAAATAGGGAAGAGGGGAGGAGGAGTAAGGAGAATACAGCCCTGCAGCCCTTTCATGTGACTCTGTATCATCTGGGATCTTCGAAAAGATTGGCCTAGAGCATCCTACTGACATTGCAGCCATCACAGGGAAGGGAGTGCTGGTACAGCTGAGGGGGCTCCTCAGCAAACTGGGGCTGGGCTCCCTGCAGGGCAAAGCTAGGAGGAAGTCTTCCCTTGTTTTTCTCTCTGCTGGGATAAATGGAGCTGTTGTCTCCAGGCCCCTGTTCTGCACATAGTTTAAAGTAGGTCGTATTTCCGACCTGCATGGGATGCAACCTGCATTTTGTCTGGGGACATAGAGCCTGTGTGTGTCTCATTCTCTTGTGCTCACCACACCTTTCCCATGCCCTCCAGCCTTCCCGGTAACTTTTATTAATAGACTTCCCTTATTCCAGATTTTCAATCGATTAGCTTTGCTTCAGAAGCACCCCAGGGCATCATTGACTTCCTCAGTAACCATCCTGGTAACAGATTCAATTCCCAAAAATGTTGTAATTACATGCCTTGTATTGGGAGCTGTGCTACTGATCTGTGCAGCTGCCTGCTGTCTTTTAGGGATACCAAGCTGCTCCGCTCATCCTCCGTTTATCAGAGAGCCCCAATGGATATGCTGATTCAAAATTTAGGCATGGGGTAGCTCCCTCTCCCTCAATCTGGGTGTCCCACTGCGGAGGGTGGATTTCCCCCCTCCGCAGCAAGAAGCGGTTCCGCCCCTATGTTGCTCCCGCCTCCCAGCCTGGCTCCACCTGCCGTGGGAGGACCTCGGGGGAGAAGTCTCTGGGCCCGCCCCTGAACTGAGGGACAAGGCGTGCCCAGGGCCCAGGAACCGCCCAGCTCTCCAGATTATTCCTGACAGTTATTTGTATTATTGGTTTATTTGAACTGTACCCCGCCTTCCTTTGTTACCATTGGTTCTTGTATGCTGTAACCGCCCTTCCCCTCGTCCCTTATTGGTTGTCCTGTCCTATACTTAACCGGGTGCCTCCAGGCACTCGGCGGCCACTAGCCATTAGCCATGCGGCCATACCATCGCCGAGGCAGTGGCCCCCCTTCCCCTGCTCTCCCTTCCCGACCACCCAAGCCCTGCTACCCTCAATAAAGGAGAGCTCGGGAAGGAGTCATCCTCCCACCAGCCTATCGCCGCACCGTCTCCTTCTTTTATTTCGCCTACGACTCCCAGCTTCCTTTACCGCGCCCGGCATAGGGATCGAGCAGCCAGCGCACGGCTCTCGACCCTGCCGACGACAGCGAGCGAGAGGCTCGACAACATCCCACCACCCCTGACACCCTTCCACTCATGGTGGTACCAGCTGTGCTCCTTTCTCCTCTTGCAGGAAGCTGTTGCCAAGCCTCAAAACCAAGAAGCCTCGGGAGCTTGTTTTGGTGATTGGGACAGGAATTAGTGCCGCAGTTGCTCCCCAGGTCCCAGTGCTGAAGTCTTGGAAGGGGCTGATTCAGGCCCTCCTGGATGCTGCTATTGACTTTGATCTCCTGGAAGATGAAGAGAGCAAACGGTTCCAGAAGTGTCTTCATGAAGACAAGAACTTGGTTCATGTTGCCCACGACCTTATCCAGAAGCTGTCTCCGGTCAGTGCGCTTGTACCTGCCCTGAGCGTAGGATTTGGCTTCTGGAAATAACCGGATTTGGTTTTCCAGCAATGGTGCCCCCATCCCAACAATTCTTCTATGTACAAGGAACCAAAAGTGCAGTTGCTGTGCCAGGTTTCTGCTGTGGACACAGGTTTTGGGTATTTTGCCTGGACCAAGATGATTAGAGGGATGGAGCACCTTCCTGTGAGGAAAGGCTGAGAGAATTGGGATTGTTCAGCCTGGAGAAGAAGGCTTCAGGGGTGACCTAATTGTGGCTTTCCAATACCTGAAGGGAGCTGACAAGAAAGCTGGAGAGAGACTGTAGACAAGGGCCGGGGGTGACAGAACAAGGGGAGAGAGCAGGGTTAGATGGGGTACTGGGGAGGAAATCTTCCCTGTGAGGGTACTGAGGCCCTGGCACAAGAGCAACTGTGGCTGCCCCTGGATCCCTGGAAGTGTTCAAGGCCAGGCTGGACAGGGCTTGGAACAGCCTGGGATAGTGGAAGGTGTCCCTGACCATGGCAGGGGGTGGGATGGGATGGGCCCTTCCCAACCCAAACCATTCTACGATTCTGTGTTCCTATGACTATGCTGAGGGAGAGCACCCACCTTGGTGCAGCCAGAGCTCTTGTGTTTGCCGTGCAGGGACCCAGAGCTTTGCAGGGTCTTGGTGAAACGTGGGTAGTTTCTCATGGAGTCATTTGGCATGAGGTGTTAAGGGGCCGGGCTCTGACCTCAATCTGTCTCCCCTTCTCAGCGCACAAGCAACGTTCGCTCAACCTTTTTCAAGGACTGTTTATACAAGGTGTTTGATGACCTGGAATCCAAAATGGAAGATTCTGGGAAGCAGCTGCTTCAGTCTGTGCTTCACTTGATGGAAAATGGGGCCCTTGTTTTAACCACAAACTTCGGTAACCTGCTGGAGCTGTATGCAGCACACCAGGGGAAGCACCTCGAGTCTCTTGACCTGACTGATGAAAAGAAGGTAAAGGATGATTATTTCTTTTGTCAGGAACTGTGGTGCTGCAGGGTGTGCCCTCATGCTGCCTGAGGGCATTGTACTGATCATAGTGGTTTAACTGGTGGCAGACAAGCTCCAGGCAGAGCCTCTGCCTGCTCAGGGCAGCAAGCAGAAGAATGAGGAGGAGAGCTCCTTTCTGGAACGCTGTGCTTGCTGGCTGCCATCCAGTGCTCAGGAGGAGGCCTTAAGCCTGGTATTCCTTTGATCTCTGTCCTTGAAACTTCTGGCTTGGCCTTGCTTCCACATAAGGCTCGGGTTGATGTTTCTAACCAATGTGGGAAACTCCATGTGAGATGCAAAGCTGAACTTTCTATTTTTATAACGTGCTGCAAAGTGCTTTCTGTGATGGGCATTTAGGGCTGCAGCCTTTGAGGCTCTCTTCTCGTGCCCCATGTCCTCTTCCTGCAGTGGCTGGAATGGCTCCTTCTGCTGCACTTCCAGAGCTGTAGCTATTCTCTTCATGCAAACATCTCTCCTCCTGCCCCAGTCAGGCTGTGAAACCCTGACCTCTTTGCACCTGCTGCACAAAGGGATCAAAGTGATTGCCTACGGAGACGAATACTCCGACTTGCCCGAGTACTTCGAGCGGCTGACCAGCGAGATTGTCATGCGAGGCCGCACAGGTATGGAGTCAGGGGCTGGGGGACACTTGGCTGTCACCATGGAGAGCAGGCAGGGTCAGTAGCCCCTGTTCTTCATGCTATACAGATTCCTTAAGAGTTTTTTTTTTTTAAAAGCAAACGTGTCTCAAAGCGTAGCTGGATTTGAGGGTTACTTTCAGAAATCACTGTATGCTCTAACAGTTTAAGCAGCTGTGCTGCTTCCCACGCCTGCAAACCTTTTCATGTGCAGTTGCAGCTGTTTGTTCCCTTTCCAGCGAAGGGGCATTTTAGTCTCACTGACCTTCGTGCTGCTCAGACTGAGCCAATGCTTTTACACAAGAGGTATAACTCATAAATCATAAAAACAAGGGAAAGTGGGTTCACTGGCCGGAGCCTAGCTGGCCCCCATTCTGAGGGTTAGCCCAGCCAGGAAAGCCTGTGTGAAACCACCACGTGGGCAGCTGGCTCTCCACCTGACACTGGTCTCTGCTTTGCCCAACGAGGGGCAACAGCTGAATGGTCTGCCGCCGCCCACACCGAGGTAAAAGGTAAGGAGGCTCTCTAGAGCCGAGAGGCTTCACTCTGTGTAGTTCCCTGGAGTCCCAGGCAGGTTTTCAGCCTTTGCTTCCACACAGGATGCAGCTCGAGCCTCAGCCCTGCCCAGGCCCTGAGCCATGGCAGGGGCTTCTGGGACAGGCCCCAGCCAGGCCAGCAGCCCTCAGGAAGGCCAGAGCCCACCGCTGTCCAGCTGCTATCCAGCACCGAGCCAGGACCCTTCCAGCAGGGAGAAGGCTGGGACACAGCCTCCACAGATGAACACCTGGTCTAACATAGTAATTGTGGTTTTACTGGGGCTGCATGTGCCTGCGGAGTGCGGTGTCCCCAAGGGAGCTGCAGCCTCCTCTAACTTCATACCTAGTGCTTTTATATTCTGTATTTCAATTAAAAAATGAAACTTGCGCTTTTTTTTTTTTACTGGAAGCTCTAGTTTTCTAGTCCTGTCTTTTTACTGTACAGGATTTTGTATGTTGAAGTTGTATTAAAGGCCTGCTCACTGAACTTTTGGCTGCTCTATCATTTACAGGCCTCATCACACCTCACACTGGTGGGAGTTCATCTCCCCCAAACCCAGGAGGAAACAGGTCCTGGCTGGAGGCAAGTTATTTATACACAGAGAACAAATGATGAAGTTTATTTTATATAAATTATGTCTCTTAGCAGACAGCATTCAATTTATTGCACTATAGCACATCTGCGATACAGAGCTACAAGACATCGTCAGAGAGGTTTGTATTATTCAGTGTAGCACTTCTGACCGGGATCAAGAGGCACTCTGAGGGGGAGAAAGGGTGCAGGAAAGCAGCAAGCAGCCACCATTCTCTTCCAGTATTAATGTGGTTTGGTTTTTTTTTCCTTTTTACTAGCAAATAATGCCAAGACCAGCAGGCAGGAGCCAGGCAGGGCACGCTGCCTTCCTCCTCCGGACCCAGCTGCCACAGCTCTCCAGCTCCTGCCCAAATACGTGGAGTCTGGGGACCCTGCTGCAGAGTCTGGGTGAGGAGAGAGATGGGGGACTTTAAGGCAATTTAGCATGTCCCCTCCAGCCCAGCATAGGCTGTCACCTTTTTTTGGTTTATCAGCTTCGGTGGAGCGGCGATGAGCGGCGACATTAACGGCCAGATCTAGCGCTGCCCCTAAGCCCAAGTGACTCCTGCCTCCTCCCTAAGCTGGTCTAAAAATCAAAAGCAGCTCAAAAAAAAGTCTTCAAACCCACCTGGCTCTGACAGCCAGGCTCTTGGCCGCCCTCAGCTCCCCCACCCCAAATACCAGACCCCGCCCGGGAGCGAAACCTGTTGAGCCCGAATATGCCCAAACAGACAGCTCTTTGTGATTCTTTTTTTTTCCCTCCTATTTTTTGGTTTGGAAGCAGCACTGGTGATCACACAGGGATGGGCCCAAGGACTTCCCAGCCCTTGGCACTGCTCCTGACACCTTGTTCGAAGGCAGCATCACATTTAACCCCTGAAGACCCTCACTGCCCTTCATTTCTGACACCATCCCACTTCCCACACCGTGGTCCTGTTCAGTCCTGCATCCCCACGCTCCACTTGCATCCCCCCTCTCTGCACTTTTCTCCGTCATTTCTCCCTTTCCACCTCATTTTTCCCCTCAGTGCTTCAGCGCTCTCCTCCATTCCCAACACAGACAGGTCTGATCCATCCTCACGCCATAAAATCACAGACCACATGCCAGGGGGGTCAGATGAGCCCAACAGCCACAGAGCTGCCAGGCTGGGGTTCAGTGCCCATCCAGGGGTGTTTTATGATCCGTGGTGGGAATGCTGGGCTGGCAGGGTGCACACAGCATCAGCAAAGCCCCCGAGCAGCACTTAGGACTCTTCAACTCTTGCTCAGCACTCTCCTGCCTCAGTTTCCTGCTGTTTCGGGGCTCAGGGAAGCTCTGCACCATTGGCAATGCGGGCAGGGGGTGCAGCAGGGACCCCAAACCCCAAACTGCATCCCAGCTCATTTATCTACATTTTAAAAGAAATTTAAAAGCCACCCGATGTTGCAAGCAGCTCAAACCCTGACGGAGGATCCACCCCGGGGCTCCGACTTGTGCAACACCGCGGGGTGAGTTCCAACCTCCCGCCACTGGCATCAGGCTCTGGTTAAAAAATTAAGGCTCAGCTTACTCAGCCTTAAAAAACACCCAGGGGAAGAATTTTCCTTTGTTCTCCACTCTCCAGAACAACAAAACACCATTGGTTCACCCTGCAAAGACCTGCCATGAAAAGATCAATGGGGAAAGGTCTGGCTGGTCCTCTTCCTGCAGTCTCAGGGCAGGAATCCTCATCTCTCCCTGGAACAAGCCTGTCCCGTGGGACGAGAGGGCTCCAGGCGCACACAGTGGGTCGGGATGGGGCTTGTCCTGCACGAACATGCCCAGATCCTGCTCCCAGCAGCTCTGTCCGCACCAGCATTGGGTGGGGGATCGGCAGGGACCCCTCCTACCCCTCTGGGATCACTAGGATACCGGAGCACATCCATCAACCAGCCAGAGGATGCTCAGGGATGGGGACAAAAAGGCTCAGACCACTTAATAAACCCTCCTGAGCCCGTGGTTCCGCACGAGAGCCGTCCTGAGCTGCACACGGGGCACATCCTCCCCTCCCAGAGCCTCCGGGAGGATTTTCCCTTCCTTATCCCGGCTCCCGGGCATTCCTATGGCCCAGACCCATCGCAGCGAGCCCACCCTGTGCCATGGGGAGATGCCAGAGCCTCTCTTCCCCGGGCTCTCGGGGTGGGATCTCCCTCCACGGGAGTGGCCTCGGGCAGGAGCGATGCCAAAGGCCGTTTTTCCCGGCAAGACGAGGGGGTTTGTTTTGCCGGGAATGGGGAGACGGCAGATGGAAGGGCTCGGGGGGAGCGGGGGCTTTCCTCTCGCCGCTGCCCACACTCACACTCCAGGCACTGATTAATTGCGTTAAATAGAAAAATAATCATAACAATTATTTTTAAAAGCCACAAAACGTAGAAATAAAACCACTTTCTGCCTCTCCGATGTGCCGCGCTCGCCGGGGCAGCGATGCCAAAGGCGGGGGATGCAGGGGCAGGGGTCCGAGCTGGGGTTAACAGGGTGTGTACCCCCACATCCCCTCTTTGCCCCCCATGCCAGCCCTGCCCGGGAGCTGCCAGGCGAGCAATGCTCCTGCCCTGCCCCGCGCCCTCCCAGCGCGGGGACCCCCTCCAGCCCCCCAAAAACACTGGGGCTTCGCTTCCCACCCCTCTTTTTCCGCTCAGCACCTCCCGAGTCGCAAACCCGCTCTGGACACGCGGACCCGGGGGGACATAAGGGGACACGGAGGGACACAAGGGGACACGGGAGGATGCGGGGGGGCACAAGGGGACGCGGGGGGACCCCCGTGTGCAGACTCACCATGGGGCGGCGGGGGGGGTCGTGCGGCGGAGGCTGGGGGTGGTGCGGGATGCGGGGCCGGCCCGGGGGGCGGGCGGGGGGCGGACACGCTTGCGCACAGCGCGGATGGGCGGCGGAGGGAGCGACGAGGAGGAGGAAGGAGGGAGGGGAAGAGCATCCCGGGAGGAGAAGGCACTCGGTCCCTCATCCGCGGCACGGGAGAGGTGGGGGAGGACGAGGACCCTCGCCCCGCGCCCTGCGGACCCCCAAAAGTCGTGGCGCTGGGGGCAGACCTTCCCAAGGCAACCCCGCACCGCATAAATCTCCCCAAAACCCGCCCAAATCCGCTCATAGCAAATTTTGGGGGTGGGCAAAGCTCATCCCACTTGAGATTTACACTGAGCCCAGGAGTTCGCTCCGCTCCCCCACTGAACCCCCATGAGATGATCTGGAAGCCCCATGAGATTCTGCTCAAACCGTCATGAGATGGCACACCAAGGCTCTGGGGATGGCTTTGCTTCAAATCATCAACTAATATTTTTTTTTTCCTGAAAATAAATTAATCCTCACCACAGCAATGCCCCATGTCAGGCCACCTTGCTCTCCCACAGGATTCCATTTCCATCCCACCCCACAATCCACAAAATTAGCAGTCAACCTTTTGAATCTTTTTTTATTCCCCTCAAAACTTTTTTTATTTCTACAGTCTCAAACTCAATCCCTCCTGCCCAGGGTGAGTTTTGCCAATCCCTGAGATAAAATGTCCAACGCCAATATTAATCAACAAAATACCTGTGGAGCTGACACATCTGATTTTGCCAAGGGAACTACATCAATATTTGAAGAGAATCAACCCACCTGCACCTCCCCAGATGCTCCCAGGTTTCCTGCTGACCCATAGCACCAATTTCATCACTGACGCTTCACAGGAAGAGGGAAGTGGCAGGCGTAGGGATTTGCATCATGGTCAGGGAGCAAGTTCTGGGGCAGGGGGCACTTACTGCTGCCCTGCTCCAAGGAACCACAGCCCTGATCCCGTGGCCCCAGCGTGCTGATTTTTGGAGGTGCTGAGCGTGGAACATTCCCCAAAATCACTCCTGTCTGTACAGGAGTCAGGTGAGGCTTCACCACACCACCTGGGGAGAGTAACGGGGCTCACTTGGGGCTCCCAACCCCATCACGCTCACAGGGCAGAGCAGGCCTGTGCCCAGTTCAGTTACCCCAGCACCACACTGCCCCAAGACCAAAGCAACAGCCTGGAACGTCCCTATCCTCATCTCCTGCTCGGATGCACGTCTTCAGGAAACGGGAGCCGAGACAGCTGCATAGTTCCCACGCCATGGCCAGACCCTCTGGCCATAAAACCTTAGGAGTTATTACAAATTTTCCTATAATGGGTGTACTGTTTACAGTCCCAGGGTCGGCATACTGCATGCAATCCAGTGCCACTTGACCTACCAAGCACGAACAACCTATTGTTGCTGTTTTTGTAACCTATTGTTGCTTTTAGCTTGAACCCAAAAGTACGAAATTACGCGAACAAGAAAGAGGGCTGCAGTAAGGTCCCCAGCCGCCCCCTTGCCCCCAGGTTAGCCTGATTTGAGCAGCGCCAGGCTGGAAAAAGCGAGCCAGAGCTAGGCTACGACGCTGTGACCGGAGGGGCGATCAGAGGGCTCAGGGCACGTGGTGCCGGGAGGCGTGGCCTGCCCGGAGCGCGCCGCGGGGGCGGGGCCGAGCCCTCAGCGGGGAAAATGGCGGCGGGCGGGCCCCCCCACTCCCTCGTACCTCCGCGTGCAGGAACACGATTTTGTCCCGCGCCGACTCCCGCAGGACGCGCCGCACCCGCAGGTCCAACAGCGGGAAGGCGGCAGCGACCCCGCCCTCAGCGGCGGGCCCGCCATTTTTCTCCTCCTCCTCCCGCTTCCTCTTCGGCTGCGGGCCCTCCGCCATGGCTCGCGCGCGCGCGCCCCTGCACTGCGCGTGCGCGGCGCCTCGCGGACCGTCTTAGAGCCACGCCCCCCGGCGGCTCGGAGGTCGCGTGTCCCCGCGGCTCCTTCTCCCACACACCCCCGGAATAGTGACTGAGACAAAAATAAGGAAAATCACCACCATTTAAAACTTCTGCATTCTCTTTTCATAGTCGCAACGATCCCGTTTAAAGTCGCTGCCTGCCTCATCTTGTCCTGCCCACAGCCCAGCAGGCACCTTGTCAGCTTAGTGGGGGTCCCAGAGCCCACCAGGACCAGGAACTCCAGCACGGGAAGGAGTTCTGGTGACCCTGAGAGCCACTCGATGTCAGAGCTTAGTGTTTGTGTGATGGATGTCCCTGTCCCTGCCGAGGAGGTTTTGGCCACCGGGATGGAGGTCACACCACTGGGATGTGGTGCGTTCCGGTCCGCTGTCCCTCCATGTCCATGGAAGTGGGGAACTCGCCATCCTTGGCTCCCACATCTGGCCAGAGCAGCTCAGGTTGGACCCCAAGGTTCACTGGGACATGGCTACACCCAGATCCAAAGATGACAGCTCCATGATGCCCATGGGGATGCATCCGCCTGCTCGCAGCACTACTCCATCCTCTTTGTGGAGCTCCGGCACAGTTCCTGGAGGTCTGCAGAGACAGCAGATGAGCTCCATTAGCAACCAATTAATCTAAAATTAAAATCATAAATTTAAATAAATTTATGGAATCTGGTCTCTTCCCATGGTCCTTATCCCAATAGAGAGACATTTCATCAGCATCCCACAGGATACTCACAGCGCATGACAGTGTCCCTGATCTGCCTGAAGCTTTTCTCCTTCAGCGCCATGTAGATGTAGTAGATGTTTCGCAGCTCCCTGGGATAATCCTTGCGATCCACGTCCTTCAGCACTGGGATAGTGCGTCCGTTAGCCATCGGAGCCTCAGCCAGGGCCTGGTGCATCTGGTATTTGCACCAGGGGACCTGCAGGAAGCTGGGGGTGATGAGCATGACCCAGCAGTGGCTGTTCTGCACAGCGTCGCACAGCTCTGTCACCACTGCACCTCCCGCCACCGCATCCCACAGCTGGAGGAAGCATCGGAAGCTCTCAGGTTGGCCCTCCAGGTAGGACACCAGCTCCTCCACCAGCTCCATGTCCCCCTCACTGTGGCAGATGCAGACGTCGTAGCTCTTGTCCCACCGGGGGCTGTCCACGGCACTGATGTCTGGTGCTGACACAGGTGACAGGGAGATGGAGCTGGTGGCCAAGCTCGTGCCAGGAGAAGAGCTGGAGCTCTTCGCAGAGGATGAGGAGGAAGGTGAGGATGAAGCAGAGTGGCTGGACTTGATGCTGCTTTCCACTGAGCTAGGCTTGGGCTTGTGCAGGAGCCGCCTAAACCAACCTGCAGAGTGAGGTCACAGTGAGGTTCCGGGGGCGCAGCGTCCCCTGGGCTTCCCAAGCACAGCATCATTTGATCAGCAGGATGCCTGCAGATGGAAAGGGGTGGGTGCGATCTCACCTTGACCCCCCAAACCATCCTGGTCCCTAAAATCTGAGCTGCCGCAAACACCTGAATGCTGTGGCACCACGAGGAGCAGCTGATGGGCACCCTTGTGTTCCGTCAGGGAGGGGATGCTGTGAGGGAGGGGATAGGGCCAGAGGGTTTATTCCCAGACTCACCAGCCATAGCGGGCAGCACACTGCTCAGCTGCCAATTGCCAGCAGGACACCTCTCCTGAGAGCAGAAAAGAAGACTAAAAAAAAACTGTGAGCAAGCACCACTCCACAGCAGGTCTCAGCCCCAGGAGCTCAGGTCTGTTCCAGGGACCTGCAGCTCTGGGGTGCTCTCTTACAGCCCCAAAATCACCCACAGGAGGGTTTTTCCCAAAATTTGCTGGGAAGGAACATTTACCTGTTACTGGCTCTCTGCACTGGAGATACACACCTGCAGCGAGCAAGGCTGAGAGATAATGGGGAGGAGAGACCCTCATTCCCATCAGTGGGGAAAGGATCCTGTGGAAGGGAGAAGTGGGAATCAGCTGCGATCACCAGGGATGGATGCTGGTAAACCAAAGGCAGTGTGGGTGATGCCCAGAGCTGTGCATCCTTGTTGCTGCCTGCCCTGGTATTCCTGCAAGCTCACACCATCCCATGCCTGGGCATTGTGCTCCCAGCATGGTTTAGGGACTGCAGACACTCCTTGTGGACACCCAAGAGCAGCAATACGGGAAACAGCTACTGTTTTCCACTGCTGGCATCACCCCTTCCGAAATGAAACACCCCAAGTTACGCTGAAGCCTTTCCTCTACTCCAAAAAATGCCACCGGACTGCAGGAAATGCCCGCAAAACCCCGGCACGCCCACGGAAACCACAGTGCCCAAGTGTCACCATTTAGTGACAGCAAAAAGCTCAAGCGTGACTGGAACAATGAGCACGGACAGTGAACGGTACGGGGGAAGTCTGGGGGATGCTTACCTGGAATGCAGGAGTCCAGCAATGGAACAGGGAAGGGGATGCATCAGCCCCTGGGTTTGGGAAAGAAAGATCTTCTGGGATTACCCAGGTGGGAAAAGACAGGTAGAATGCAGCATGTTCACTCTGGAGTCTAATGGGATCTGCAGTGAATGGCAAGGCTGATCCATCCTTACAGCTTCCACATCTGCAAGCAGTTCCCAGTGAAGCTGTCCTGGGGTGGAAATGAGATGGGGTACCCACTTGCTTCCCCAGGGCCAGAGTGGAGGAGCTCCCCGAAAACCCAGGTGCCCCCAGCTGCCAGCAGCTCCAGCCTCTGCCAGGGCATATGAAAGCACAGGCAGGGAAATGGGCCAGGACTGCAGGGACGGGAAGCCAAGCTCTCCCAAGGGCCTCCCTCCCACATCCGCCACATGCCATCACTGCCTGGGTGTCACAGTGCCCAGCCCTCACCAGCACCCAGATCTGTTTCCCTCCCCAGTTTCCTAGCTAAATACAGACAGGTCCATGTCTGCCACTCACACTTACTTTATGAGTTAAATTTACCAGACAAGTCATTTTTTCACCCCAAAAATGTTTCTCCTTTCCCAGGTCACGTTCCCCTGGTGCTGCTGGTGGTGGCTGATGACTGACACTGCCTTCATCGCCTCATCATCCTCGACTGCTCCAATGTCTGGCAGTTGCTCCTCAAGGCCCTGTGAGAGACAGGCTCCAGGTGAGTCCTGGTTCCATCCCCTAGGAATTTGGGGAGATCTCCAGAGCCCACATGGCCACCCAGCCCCTGCCACCACCCTGCCTGCCTTTCTCTTCACCAAGCACAGGACACCAGCTGGCCCCTTGCTGGCTAAATTCCAAAGGAAAAAGCCAAAGGCCGAGTGGTACTGAGCCGCACACAGACCCACAGGCTACCACAGCCCATTGTGACCCACTTTGCATTAGTCCCTGCCCTAGCACTGCTGCCACCACCCCAAAAATCAACTGCCCGCCCAAGGACAGGACCCGTAGGAGGGTGAGTCCCCTGCCTGTGTGAGTCACCCCACCTGGAAACCCCAGAGGGGGAACCTGAGCAAGGGTGAACCCACAAACTCGGGTCCCCAAGAGGCAGCAGCCCCTGGATCGACCTCCACCCTGCCTCAGCAATAATATAACCATTATTAAAGCAGTAATTAAGCAGGTACAGCTTAATTCACAGCATGCCTTGCCCCACCAGCAGCTGCACCACGCTGGGATCCCTGCAGCGGGAGTCCTGCTCATCACCAGGAGCCTGTGGTTTACAGGATTGCCTGTGAAATTAAGAAACGGTGAGGACAGGGTGCTGCAAGGCAGGGTCAAACAAAGGTGTTCGGGAAAGAAAATAAGGCTAATTTTGTCCCTAAATACACGCACCATTAATATGTTTCATTTACAGTGCCACTACAAAACGATACACAGCTACCCAGAAAACACAGAATAAGTTTTCTCCTGGAAAGCTCTAAGTACACCCAAATTCCGCCACACAGATGCTTGAAGACATCATAGGGGCCGTCCAGGCACCGCTTGTACCTCCCAGGGCTGGAGACGCAGTCGCACAGACACGAACCCAGGCAGCGGCAGCTAGCGGAAGAGCAGCCCCTGAGGGGTAGGGGAGCACGGGGACACGGCCAGGCCCAGAGAAGCGCAGGCAGCCGAACGCACCCAGCACTGCCACCCAGCCTGGCACTGCACTGCGCTGCCCATGCGCCCGAGCCCTTTAGAGCTCGCGTGGCCTCGCGACACCATCGCTGAGGTCCCACGTCTGGCCCCGCCTCTTCCGCTCCGAGCCCCAGCAGGGCGGGGCCGAGGGGGCGGGGCTGCCGTCACGCGGGGCGGGGCGTAGCCGGGCGCGAGGCGGCTGCGCGCGGCGCGGCGGCGTCTCCTCAACGGGGCCGCGCGCGCGGCGCCAGGTGCGTGCGCGGGGGAGGCGGGCGGGCAGGGCGCGGTTGCCATGGAGACAGCGGGGGGGAAGCCGTTGCCATGGCGACAGCGGCCGCCATAACGTAGGGGGGTCCCCTGGCCGTCGCCGTGAGGGGACGGAGCGTTCTGCGGGGAGCGGAGGAGACCGGCGGGGCCGGGGGTGAGGCGGGGGGGCCGGGAAACCTCTGACAGCGGCGGGCGGCCTGGCTGTGACTCCCCCCGCCGCGCTGTCGCCCTCTATAAAAGCTCGTTTTTATGGATGTGTCCCCCTGGGAAGGAGCCTCGGTGTCCTCTCCGCCTGCTGAATCCCCGTGTTGTTGCTTTTCCCGCAGGTTTAGCGAGGAGGGGGCACAACGGAGAGGACAGGTAAGGGCTCGGGCAACCCTGAAGGTGTGACCCCCATCCCTGGTTCTCTGTCCAGGGTCAATCCTGGAACGCCAGCGTGCTTCCGTGGGAGCCTGTGGGACACAGAGCTCAGCCAGGCTTTGCTGTGTCACTCCCTCTCCTTGCTCGTGGAGCCACTGGGAAGCACGTGGAGAATCACAGCGTTGAATAAAAACCTCTGGTGTGTTTTAACTCACATCAAAGGAGGTTGAATCTTGTGGTTTTGTGCTGTGGACAGAGGCAGGGCTTGTCCTCAGTCCCATTGTCCGTGTAGCCTGTGCGTTTCTAGGATGGCTTTGATCCAGCTCCAATTGCTGCTCCCACGTGGAGGGACAGGCTTGGGAATTGGCCAGGGACAACTCAGCTTGTAGCTGAACCATAGTGGCTTTTAAACTGTCTTGTCCCAACATCTTAAAGCCGCTGGATTGAAAAAGAAGCTAGGAATTACACCCATGCTGGTGGCAGTTCTCAGCACTCAAAGAAGCTAAAAATAATGGATGAGTAGTAGGTTTGTACTTGTTTCTTTGTGGAATTTGTGGGGGCTGTTCTGGAGGAGCCCATCTCCCAGCATGGAGCTGGATGACTTGGCTTTGATTTTAAACATCCAGGTGTAGCTTTGGTTGTGTGTTGGGTGCTGAGCATGGAGATGGTGTCAGCAGCGACTTCTCCATGAGATGGTGGAGAATATGTTCCATTAATTTCCCATTTTGGTTCTGCAGGTTGGGCTCTGGTGTTGACTGTGTGGTCTGGTCATGTTTTGCAGAGCTACTGCAAGGTTTCTGTAAATACACATGCTGTGTGAACCTCGGCCTTCGTTTGACACACTTGGTGTTCAGGTGTTTGCTTTTACCTGGGATACACCTTCATATTTCCAACATTTCTGCAGCTGGTGTGTCTCTGTCACACGGGGACTTGCTGTGGTTGGGTTTATCCAGTGTTGGTGACTTAGGCACCGTTTAAAGCTGAAGTGTGAAAAGCTTTAGGATAAATTAAGGGATTTCTGTGGTGTGGAGGGAGGAGAATGCAGCAAACCCACACAGGGACTCTCTTAGTATCGTTTATAAAGGTAATGGGGACAAGGCTGGAACAAGGGAACAGGGCAGCCGAGCCAGGAATCCATGGAGTGTTGTGTTTACAGTCTTCAACTCCCTGTAGTCTAAATAGCTGGAAGCTTCCCAATGTCTGGAGAAGGCTGGAGAGACACTTCTTACCTTGTAAGTGCCTATGGCTCCCTCTCCCCCATGGCACCTGTGTTCCCAGGGGGAGCCTGCAGTACCTGGTGTGTTTCTTCCCCATGGCAATGTCATGCTCTGAGGTAATTCCATTTCATTTTGGCTACCTCAGCTGTGCCAGCGCAATCCATCCCCCTGGGGAACAGAGCTTCTCCCCAGGACTAAAAACTGGAGGTTTCTATTTCTTGGCTGAATCCCCATGAATTCTTTTTAAGACCAATAAAAACTTTTTTTTTTAAACTAGGCTGTATTTATAATGGGGTTTTTGTTCCTTTATGCCTCTCTGCACTACATAATAGGCATGAAGGTTGAAGGTCATTGTATCAGACAACCTCACTAGGTGATTATAATTCTAAAAGGTGTTTTTTCCTAAGTTTAAAATTACTTTTGAAATGTCCTTAGTGCTTTAGAGGCACTTAAAATTGATTTGATGGCTCCATTCCTGCTGTTAATAGCATGGGAATGCACAGGGTGAGTGAGATGGGAGCGATGCTGAGGCAGGTGGAAGCAAACAGGGGAAGGCCTAGGTGGGAGTTTACAAACAGCCTCAGTATTTGAGGCTCAGCTCCCGAATATAATATAAACTTAAATTATAGCCAGTTTAGAAAGTGAGGATTTACCTTTGGCTATAGCTGTGCTGCTGTGGAGGGGCCAAGGGCAGACCCGGCACCAGCAGGAGCTCAGACTTCCCTCTGAAACATTCCAGTTATCCATTGTTAGTCCCTGGCTGGTCTGAAGTGTCTTTGCACCATTAAATAAAATCTGACTGACTTTGTGGAAGCAGCCTGTCCTTCCAGAAAAATCAGCTTATCCAAAAGGAGAGATATTTTTCCTTTCTCCTGGAAAGGAAAAATAAGGGCTTTTCTCCCCTTTATCCTGACTGTGCTTGGCTGCATTCACTCAGCAGGGCTTTGATGGTACCGCCCGTCTGATCCTGTGTCCAGCACATCCTCCTATCTTCCTGAGAGTCATCACTTTGATGTTTTTTTTTGAGGTTTAACCCCCCCAAAATAGTTCACCATGAGGCCTGAGCGGTTGCAGGCCTTCAGGAGTGATGAAGCTGCAGAGGTTCATTGTCAGAACAGTGCTGAAGTGCTCCTGTGCTCAGTGTGGGGTGGAAAAACACAGGGTACAATGTTCATGAGGGTGTGTGATGGAGGAGCCCTGCCTGGCATGCACAGAGGGAGAAAACCGGAAGTGCTAAAGGCTATTGACACTTGTATCCAAAATCTGGTCCCTACAGTAAGGCCCAGTAAGATAAAAAAGTGATTATTTGAAGTGATGAGCAGCATGTATTAAGTGATCTTTCAGGAGGCAGGTGGTGAAAACCAGCTCTCTGAGGTGTTTTACTGTTGTTACAATGATTTATTACTGAGCAGCCTGGTGTGGTGGAAAGTGCCCCTGCCCATGGCAGGGGGGTGGACCGACACGAACTTTAAGGTCCTGTCCAGCCCAAACCATTCCATGATTCCATTGTATAAGGTTTTCTGAAGGGGTCAGAAGGAAAAGGCTGCATACACGGTGTATCTGAGCATCTGCCAGTGTTGCTTTGCCCTGTTCTCATCATCCAGTATTGAAAGTTGCTGGTTTCCTAGAATATTGGCTGTTTTCTCATGTGATCCATACACACACTTGCAGCACAGCTGAGGTGTCCTACCTAGAAAGACCTGCCCCGTGTCACTTGCTTTGCTGCCAGGGAGCAATTGCAGCATCTCATCTTTAGGACAAGCCCACAGATCTCCCTGAGATGGCAAAACCTGCAAAAACTCTGATTTTGGGTCAGCAGCTCTTCCCCAGCATTTCCTCTGGCCAAAAGCCCCGTGTCTAACAGAGTTTTTGCTGGACTCTTCATCACAACTGGCAAGAGAAAAGCAGAGGAGGGTGAACAGTTCTGTTCGTTTTCATTCCCTTTTCATAGACTTATTTGGGAGAAGCGGAGTGGGAGAGGACTGCGTGCTGGCAGGCCTTTTGTGTTTTATGTCACAGGCTGCTGAAAGAGTTCTCAGACTGCACTTCCTTTCCGTGGGCTTTAAGGTCATTTCCCAGTGCTTGCAGATGCATGGCGGGCTGGGAAACCCTTCTCTCATCACCAGGGAATGAAACGCTCTCCGTGGCTTTTTGGAGCCAACAAATATAGTTTTGTCTTCTCTTCCCTCCCACTGTTTCCCAAGCAGCAAGTTTGCCGACAGGCCTCGTCAGGAAGGAGGGAGTGCTCCTCCAGGATCCAGACTGTCTGGGAAAATGAACAGCTGCTGGCAAACTGTGTTTTGCTGGGGCAATCACAGCTGTACAAAACAGCCCAGGATTGTATGGTAAAGGAGGTTAAGGAAATGGATGAGACTGAGGGGCAAAGTTCAGAGACAAAAACATGCAATTCTCAGCCCAGAGATGATAACAAACCTGGGATTTATCCACCTGTGCAAAGGTGGTTCTGCAAAACCCTGTTGTCCAGGTGGTGTTGTCCATGTGCACTGACTTTGCTTGTGGTCATTTGTCTACCATAGAAACTGGATGGCTTCTACAGTGAGCCCTGTTGCATTCGACACGCAGCGCGGTGGCCTGAGTCAAGAACAGCACGGCAACCAGTCTCCCCTGGCCGCTCGGGCCATAGCTCACAGACACCAATGTGGTGGACGGCAAATGGCGTTTATTGGTGATTAGCACCGTGTAATATACCTTTGGTTTACAACGTCACGTCCGCCTGCTTACATCATAAAACTAATTGCTATTGGCTACCTGGGGAGGGGGTCTTATCTTTCCGTACAGCGCGGTTTCTTCCGATCGCCAGGCCCTACCTGCCCACATTTCCCCCCTCCCTATGCTAATCTAAGAGAGCTAACAAACGTATAAAAGGCATTAACAAGGTAAAGTGTAAGGCACCTTGAACTAATAAACGTATAAAAGGTATTGACGAGGTAAAGTATAAGGCACTTTAAACTAGTGGTGACTAGGGGGCGTAAGGGGACAGGATATAAATTGGGGTAACTAGGGAGAACTAGGGATAATACTGCATAAGGAATTAGGGATAACTGGGGATAACACTACAGAAGTACATTCTTAACACAGTTGTTTGTTTTCTACTAACAGAATGTTGACCTTGCTTAGTCGGTTCTGGACAAATGACACGAGCTTGCTCAGTATGCAGGGCCCGAAGGCCAATGCCAGTATGATCATTGCGATCAGACCCAGCAAAGTAGATATCAGGGTGGTTAGCCATGGCGAATGGTTGAACCAGGATTTGAACCAACTCTGCTGTGCTTCTCGCTCTCTTCTTCTCTTCTTTCTTTTTTCTTTTTCTTTTTCTGCTTTGCTCTTTTCAGCAGCAGCTTGCAGGGAAGGAGAAGATGCTAAAGGCTGAGCAGCATCAGATGATATCTGAGTAGGAGGTACTGTAGCTGCTGGTAAAGGATTAGAGATCATTGGGTTAAAGATATTTAGGTTATTATTCAGTGTTGTGACAGTAGCAGTGTTTTTAATCCGTGAGAGGGATTGGACTCTCTAACGGCCTCTCCTTATTCTGGGTTTTAATTCTGTTTGCTCTCATCTCTTTCCACTCTGAGTCTGAATCAGTGGAAAGCCACTCGCTCTAGCTTGTGTCTGACTCAGAGCTGGAAGTTGACTGACTGGCTATTTCCGGGTTTCAGAACTTTTTGGTCGGGCTCCGGCCTCGCCCACCTCCCTTGCGGGCGGGCCGTTCCCTCCCTCTTGCCTCGCCCTGCCTTCTGCTCGGCGGGGGGTTGAGCTTATAGGGGGAGTGTTTAAATTAGGCGCTCTGGCTACCTCTCTGCCCCTCGCTCGCGCTCCCCTCCCCCTTTTGGTTGCTCTCGCAGTTTCTCTCCTTATCACATTCCTTATCACTTTCCTCTCCCACTCGTTTACTTGCGCATGTTGGATTCGGCACTATCTCTCTGTTCCCGCCGGGCACATCTCCGTCCCGGTCCCGCCCACCTTCTTTGTTCCCGGCACCATGCTGGGGTGCATAGGGAGGTGGCCTGGGCCAGCTCTCTTCGGGCCCCCCTCCCTCCGCGGCGATCTTAGCTTCTCGGGCTAATTCGTTCGAAAAAGCCTCTGCCTGCCTTGGCTCCCCCGCAAAGGAGCCTGGATTCGGGGATTGCGGGGGTGCAGCACCCCCCCCGCGAGTCCCCAGGCTTAGCCGAATCGCCATCGTCTGGGGGGTGCAGAGTCTGGGTAGCCGCCCCAACCCCCAGCTTTGGGACGGCCATCAAACAGTTTTTTGCTGCCTTCCAGGTCTCCTGCTCTTGGATAGCTTTTTGCAGGGCCTGCACAACTCTACCCCACGATTTAAGATGTTTTCCGCTACCTGAGGACATCGTCTCCTCAGCAAAAGCCTTAGTACATTATCCCACACCTCAGGGTGGAGTATATCTGCTGGTTGGTCTATGACCCCGATCTGCATAAGTCTCGCAACAGCGAGCGTAAAATCTTTGGGTTTGCAATCTACCCGCCACTGTCTCTGAATTTCATATACGACCTTCACAAGAGCCTCCATCCTCCTTGTGGGTCCCGGAGCGTCCTCCGTCACCGGAGACAGTCCAGCTGCTCTGGCCGCTGTTCACCTGGTCTCAGGCGATCTCCCGAGGTCCCCAGTTGTCCCGAGGTTTCGGCACCACTTTGTTGCAGTCGACACGCAGCGCGGTGGCCTGAGTCAAGAACAGTACGGCAACCACTCTCCCCTGGCCGCTCAGGCCATAGCTCGCAGACACCAATGTGGTGGACGGCAAATGGCGTTTATTGGTGATTAGCACCGTGTAATATACCTTTGGTTTACAACGTCACGTCTGCCTGCTTACATCATAAAACTAATTGCTATTGGCTACCTGGGGAGGGGGTCTTATCTTTCCGTACAGCGCGGTTTCTTCCGATCGCCAGGCCCTACCTGCCCACAGTTTCCTCTCCCCTTCTCACTAAATATCACGTGTTTGCTGATAAAGCCATTCCTTCCAAACGAGCTGCTTCCCTGGGCTGCTGCTCCAATCTTCTGGGAAGCTGCAGCAGTCCCTGCTGCAGAAAGCAGCTGGAAACCAGGCAAGGCAAGGCGAGGAGCAGCACATCTGCTTAATAAATGATAAAGGTCACATTTAAAAGCACTGTGCAGGTGTAAAGCCAGGAAAATAGGGAAGAGGGGAGGAGGAGTAAGGAGAATACAGCCCTGCAGCCCTTTCATGTGACTCTGTATCATCTGGGATCTTCGAAAAGATTGGCCTAGAGCATCCTACTGACATTGCAGCCATCACAGGGAAGGGAGCGCTGGTACAGCTGAGGGGGCTCCTCAGCAAACTGGGGCTGGGCTCCCTGCAGGGCAAAGCTAGGAGGAAGTCTTCCCTTGTTTTTCTCTCTGCTGGGATAAATGGAGCTGTTGTCTCCAGGCCCCTGTTCTGCACATAGTTTAAAGTAGGTCGTATTTCCGACCTGCATGGGATGCAACCTGCATTTTGTCTGGGGACATAGAGCCTGTGTGTGTCTCATTCTCTTGTGCTCACCACACCTTTCCCATGCCCTCCAGCCTTCCCGGTAACTTTTATTAATAGACTTCCCTTATTCCAGATTTTCAATCGATTAGCTTTGCTTCAGAAACACCCCAGGGCATCATTGACTTCCTCAGTAACCATCCTGGTAACAGATTCAATTCCCAAAAATGTTGTAATTACATGCCTTGTATTGGGAGCTGTGCTACTGATCTGTGCAGCTGCCTGCTGTCTTTTAGGGATACCAAGCTGCTCCGCTCATCCTCCGTTTATCAGAGAGCCCCAATGGATATGCTGATTCAAAATTTAGGCATGGGGTAGCTCCCTCTCCCTCAATCTGGGTGTCCCACTGCGGAGGGTGGATTTCCCCCCTCCGCAGCAAGAAGCGGTTCCGCCCCTATGTTGCTCCCGCCTCCCAGCCTGGCTCCACCTGCCGTGGGAGGACCTCGGGGGAGAAGTCTCTGGGCCCGCCCCTGAACTGAGGGACAAGGCGTGCCCAGGGCCCAGGAACCGCCCAGCTCTCCAGATTATTCCTGACAGTTATTTGTATTATTGGTTTATTTGAACTGTACCCCGCCTTCCTTTGTTACCATTGGTTCTTGTATGCTGTAACCGCCCTTCCCCTCGTCCCTTATTGGTTGTCCTGTCCTATACTTAACCGGGTGCCTCCAGGCACTCGGCGGCCACTAGCCATTAGCCATGCGGCCATACCATCGCCGAGGCAGTGGCCCCCCTTCCCCTGCTCTCCCTTCCCGACCACCCAAGCCCTGCTACCCTCAATAAAGGAGAGCTCGGGAAGGAGTCATCCTCCCACCAGCCTATCGCCGCACCGTCTCCTTCTTTTATTTCGCCTACGACTCCCAGCTTCCTTTACCGCGCCCGGCATAGGGATCGAGCAGCCAGCGCACGGCTCTCGACCCTGCCGACGACAGCGAGCGAGAGGCTCGACAACATCCCACCACCCCTGACACCCTTCCACTCATGGTGGTACCAGCTGTGCTCCTTTCTCCTCTTGCAGGAAGCTGTTGCCAAGCCTCAAAACCAAGAAGCCTCGGGAGCTTGTTTTGGTGATTGGGACAGGAATTAGTGCCGCAGTTGCTCCCCAGGTCCCAGTGCTGAAGTCTTGGAAGGGGCTGATTCAGGCCCTCCTGGATGCTGCTATTGACTTTGATCTCCTGGAAGATGAAGAGAGCAAACGGTTCCAGAAGTGTCTTCATGAAGACAAGAACTTGGTTCATGTTGCCCACGACCTTATCCAGAAGCTGTCTCCGGTCAGTGCGCTTGTACCTGCCCTGAGCGTAGGATTTGGCTTCTGGAAATAACCGGATTTGGTTTTCCAGCAATGGTGCCCCCATCCCAACAATTCTTCTATGTACAAGGAACCAAAAGTGCAGTTGCTGTGCCAGGTTTCTGCTGTGGACACAGGTTTTGGGTATTTTGCCTGGACCAAGATGATTAGAGGGATGGAGCACCTTCCTGTGAGGAAAGGCTGAGAGAATTGGGATTGTTCAGCCTGGAGAAGAAGGCTTCAGGGGTGACCTAATTGTGGCTTTCCAATACCTGAAGGGAGCTGACAAGAAAGCTGGAGAGAGACTGTAGACAAGGGCCGGGGGTGACAGAACAAGGGGAGAGAGCAGGGTTAGATGGGGTACTGGGGAGGAAATCTTCCCTGTGAGGGTACTGAGGCCCTGGCACAAGAGCAACTGTGGCTGCCCCTGGATCCCTGGAAGTGTTCAAGGCCAGGTTGGACAGGGCTTGGAACAGCCTGGGATAGTGGAAGGTGTCCCTGCCCATGGCAGGGGGTGGGATGGGATGGGCCCTTCCCAACCCAAACCATTCTACGATTCTGTGTTCCTATGACTATGCTGAGGGAGAGCACCCACCTTGGTGCAGCCAGAGCTCTTGTGTTTGCCGTGCAGGGACCCAGAGCTTTGCAGGGTCTTGGTGAAACGTGGGTAGTTTCTCATGGAGTCATTTGGCATGAGGTGTTAAGGGGCCGGGCTCTGACCTCAATCTGTCTCCCCTTCTCAGCGCACAAGCAACGTTCGCTCAACCTTTTTCAAGGACTGTTTATACAAGGTGTTTGATGACCTGGAATCCAAAATGGAAGATTCTGGGAAGCAGCTGCTTCAGTCTGTGCTTCACTTGATGGAAAATGGGGCCCTTGTTTTAACCACAAACTTCGATAACCTGCTGGAGCTGTATGCAGCACACCAGGGGAAGCACCTCGAGTCTCTTGACCTGACTGATGAAAAGAAGGTAAAGGATGATTATTTCTTTTGTCAGGAACTGTGGTGCTGCAGGGTGTGCCCTCATGCTGCCTGAGGGCATTGTACTGATGGTAGTGGTTTAACTGGTGGCAGACAAGCTCCAGGCAGAGCCTCTGCCTGCTCAGGGCAGCAAGCAGAAGAATGAGGAGGAGAGCTCCTTTCTGGAACGCTGTGCTTGCTGGCTGCCATCCAGTGCTCAGGAGGAGGCCTTAAGCCTGGTATTCCTTTGATCTCTGTCCTTGAAACTTCTGGCTTGGCCTTGCTTCCACATAAGGCTCGGGTTGATGTTTCTAACCAATGTGGGAAACTCCATGTGAGATGCAAAGCTGAACTTTCTATTTTTATAACGTGCTGCAAAGTGCTTTCTGTGATGGGCATTTAGGGCTGCAGCCTTTGAGGCGCTTCTCGTGCCCCATGTCCTCTTCCTGCAGTGGCTGGAATGGCTCCTTCTGCTGCACTTCCAGAGCTGTAGCTATTCCCTTCATGCAAACATCTCTCCTCCTGCCCCAGTCAGGCTGTGAAACCCTGACCTCTTTGCACCTGCTGCACAAAGGGATCAAAGTGATTGCCTACGGAGACGAATACTCTGACTTGCCCGAGTACTTCGAGCGGCTGACCAGCGAGATTGTCATGCGAGGCCGCACAGGTATGGAGTCAGGGGCTGGGGGACACTTGGCTGTCACCATGGAGAGCAGGCAGGGTCAGTAGCCCCTGTTCTTCATGCTATACAGATTCCTTAAGAGTTTTTTTTTTTTAAAAGCAAACGTGTCTCAAAGCGTAGCTGGATTTGAGGGTTACTTTCAGAAATCACTGTATGCTCTAACAGTTTAAACAGCTGTGCTGCTTCCCACGCCTGCAAACCTTTTCATGTGCAGTTGCAGCTGTTTGTTCCCTTTCCAGCGAAGGGGCATTTTAGTCTCACTGACCTTCGTGCTGCTCAGACTGAGCCAATGCTTTTACACAAGAGGTATAACTCATAAATCATAAAAACAAGGGAAAGTGGGTTCACTGGCCGGAGCCTAGCTGGCCCCCATTCTGAGGGTTAGCCCGGCCAGGAAAGCCTGTGTGAAACCACCACGTGGGCAGCTGGCTCTCCACCTGACACTGGTCTCTGCTTTGCCCCAGGTATGCCCAACGAGGGGCAACAGCTGAATGCTCTGCCGCCGCCCACACCGAGGTAAAAGGTAAGGAGGCTCTCTAGAGCCGAGAGGCTTCACTCTGTGTAGTTCCCTGGAGTCCCAGGCAGGTTTTCAGCCTTTGCTTCCACACAGGATGCAGCCCGAGCCTCAGCACTGCCCAGGCCCTGAGCCATGGCAGGGGCTTCTGGGACAGGCCCCAGCCAGGCCAGCAGCCCTCAGGAAGGCCAGAGCCCACCGCTGTCCAGCTGCTATCCAGCACCGAGCCAGGACCCTTCCAGCAGGGAGAAGGCTGGGACACAGCCTCCACAGATGAACACCTGGTCTAACATAGTAATTGTGGTTTTACTGGGGCTGCATGTGCCTGCGGAGTGCGGTGTCCCCAAGGGAGCTGCAGCCTCCTCTAACTTCATACCTAGTGCTTTTATATTCTGTATTTCAATTAAAAAATGAAACTTGAGCTTTTTTTTTTTTACTGGAAGCTCTAGTTTTCTAGTCCTGTCTTTTTACTGTACAGGATTTTGTATGTTGAAGTTGTATTAAAGGCCTGCTCACTGAACTTTTGGCTGCTCTATCATTTACAGGCCTCATCACACCTCACACTGGTGGGAGTTCATCTCCCCCAAACCCAGGAGGAAACAGGTCCTGGCTGGAGGCAAGTTATTTATACACAGAGAACAAATTAGGAAGTTTATTTTATATAAATTATGTCTCTTAGCAGACAGCATTCAATTTATTGCACTATAGCACATCTGCGATACAGAGCTACAAGACATCGTCAGAGAGGTTTGTATTATTCAGTGTAGCACTTCTGACCGGGATCAAGAGGCACTCTGAGGGGGAGAAAGGGTGCAGGAAAGCAGCAAGCAGCCACCATTCTCTTCCAGTATTAATGTGGTTTGGTTTTTTTTTCCTTTTTACTAGCAAATAATGCCAAGACCAGCAGGCAGGAGCCAGGCAGGGCACGCTGCCTTCCTCCTCCGGACCCAGCTGCCACAGCTCTCCAGCTCCTGCCCAAATACGTGGAGTCTGGGGACCCTGCTGCAGAGTCCGGGTGAGGAGAGAGATGGGGGACTTTAAGGCAATTTAGCATGTCCCCTCCAGCCCAGCATAGGCTGTCACCTTTTTTTGGTTTATCAGCTTCGGTGGAGCGGCGATGAGCGGCGACATTAACGGCCAGATCTAGCGCTGCCCCTAAGCCCAAGTGACTCCTGCCTCCTCCCTAAGCTGGTCTAAAAATCAAAAGCAGCTCAAAAAAAAGTCTTCAAACCCACCTGGCTCTGACAGCCAGGCTCTTGGCCGCCCTCAGCTCCCCCACCCCAAATACCAGACCCCGCCCGGGAGCGAAACCTGTTGAGCCCGAATATGCCCAAACAGACAGCTCTTTGTGATTCTTTTTTTTTCCCTCCTATTTTTTGGTTTGGAAGCAGCACTGGTGATCACACAGGGATGGGCCCAAGGACTTCCCAGCCCTTGGCACTGCTCCTGACACCTTGTTCGAAGGCAGCATCACATTTAACCCCTGAAGACCCTCACTGCCCTTCATTTCTGACACCATCCCACTTCCCACACCGTGGTCCTGTTCAGTCCTGCATCCCCACGCTCCACTTGCATCCCCCCTCTCTGCACTTTTCTCCGTCATTTCTCCCTTTCCACCTCATTTTTCCCCTCAGTGCTTCAGCGCTCTCCTCCATTCCCAACACAGACAGGTCTGATCCATCCTCACGCCATAAAATCACAGACCACATGCCAGGGGGGTCAGATGAGCCCAATAGCCACAGAGCTGCCAGGCTGGGGTTCAGTGCCCATCCAGGGGTGTTTTATGATCCGTGGTGGGAATGCTGGGCTGGCAGGGTGCACACAGCATCAGCAAAGCCCCCGAGCAGCACTTAGGACTCTTCAACTCTTGCTCAGCACTCTCCTGCCTCAGTTTCCTGCTGTTTCGGGGCTCAGGGAAGCTCTGCACCATTGGCAATGCGGGCAGGGGGTGCAGCAGGGACCCCAAACCCCAAACTGCATCCCAGCTCATTTATCTACATTTTAAAAGAAATTTAAAAGCCACCCGATGTTGCAAGCAGCTCAAACCCTGACGGAGGATCCACCCCGGGGCTCCGACTTGTGCAACACCGCGGGGTGAGTTCCAACCTCCCGCCACTGGCATCAGGCTCTGGTTCAAAAATTAAGGCTCAGCTTACTCAGCCTGGCCGGATATCGGGATGGCGAATCTGGCCGGGAAAACTTCGGCGGGCTGGGGGAGACATTTTGCAAGGGGAAGAGCCGGAGCAGGAATGGCATCTGGAAGCGATTGAAGGCAAGGAGCCTCTCCCTGGCGCAGCAGGGAATTCCAACGGCGTGAGCTCAGGTTAAAGCCTCCTTCACAAACCCGGGATTAAAGAGAAGAACCAAACTTCAGCACAGATATGTATTTTTAAACCTGCAAAAAACAAGGGAGACGGAGCCAGCTTCCTGCTTGGTCCTATCCGGACGTGGCTTTGTCATTTAGGATCGTTCTGACTTGCAATGAAAAGAAACCAAAACTCCAAAAAGGAGCAGAAATTTCTCCATGCGTTTGTGGTTCTAAATTCAGGTGTGGTGTCAGGAGTCCTCTTTCATCACTGTACCATCCATCCCTCGGGATTGCTGCATCCCAGCTCCGAGCATCCCTTGCCAGCACAGGCTGCATCCCACGGTGGTCCTTGAGTGGCAGCAAGCCCAGGAGCATCCCAGAATCCTGGGGATGGCATGGAAGAGCCAGTGGAGGATGCCAGCCTAGCTTAGACCGAGCCATCCTCTGCAAGGAGCTGACGCAGTGCAGAGTCCCCAGCCCCTTCCAGTCTTCCCTGAGTCGAGATGAAATATTGAAGCTAAAATCCTAATGCATCAGAGGCACAGGGAGCAGCAGCTGGTCAAACCCACCTTCACTGGACATCCCAGCGGAGCAGTTTACGGCAGGGCAGGATCCCCATGGGCTGGGCAGGATCCCCATGGGCTGGGCAGGATCCCCACGGGATGGGCAGGATCCCCATGGGCTGGGCAGACTCAGCCGCGCCCCATGTCCTCTTCCTGCAGTGGCTGGAATGGCTCCTTCTGCTGCACTTCCAGAGCTGTAGCTATTCCCTTCATGCAAACATCTCTCCTCCTGCCCCAGTCAGGCTGTGAAACCCTGACCTCTTTGCACCTGCTGCACAAAGGGATCAAAGTGATTGCCTACGGAGACGAATACTCCGACTTGCCCGAGTACTTCGAGCGGCTGACCAGCGAGATTGTCATGCGAGGCCGCACAGGTATGGAGTCAGGGGCTGGGGGACACTTGGCTGTCACCATGGAGAGCAGGCAGGGTCAGTAGCCCCTGTTCTTCATGCTATACAGATTCCTTAAGAGTTTTTTTTTTTTAAAAGCAAACGTGTCTCAAAGCGTAGCTGGATTTGAGGGTTACTTTCAGAAATCACTGTATGCTCTAACAGTTTAAACAGCTGTGCTGCTTCCCACGCCTGCAAACCTTTTCATGTGCAGTTGCAGCTGTTTGTTCCCTTTCCAGCGAAGGGGCATTTTAGTCTCACTGACCTTCGTGCTGCTCAGACTGAGCCAATGCTTTTACACAAGAGGTATAACTCATAAATCATAAAAACAAGGGAAAGTGGGTTCACTGGCCGGAGCCTAGCTGGCCCCCATTCTGAGGGTTAGCCCGGCCAGGAAAGCCTGTGTGAAACCACCACGTGGGCAGCTGGCTCTCCACCTGACACTGCTCTCTGCTTTGCCCCAGGTATGCCCAACGAGGGGCAACAGCTGAATGCTCTGCCGCCGCCCACACCGAGGTAAAAGGTAAGGAGGCTCTCTAGAGCCGAGAGGCTTCACTCTGTGTAGTTCCCTGGAGTCCCAGGCAGGTTTTCAGCCTTTGCTTCCACACAGGATGCAGCCCGAGCCTCAGCCCTGCCCAGGCCCTGAGCCATGGCAGGGGCTTCTGGGACAGGCCCCAGCCAGGCCAGCAGCCCTCAGGAAGGCCAGAGCCCACCGCTGTCCAGCTGCTATCCAGCACCGAGCCAGGACCCTTCCAGCAGGGAGAAGGCTGGGACACAGCCTCCACAGATGAACACCTGGTCTAACATAGTAATTGTGGTTTTACTGGGGCTGCATGTGCCTGCGGAGTGCGGTGTCCCCAAGGGAGCTGCAGCCTCCTCTAACTTCATACCTAGTGCTTTTATATTCTGTATTTCAATTAAAAAATGAAACTTGAGCTTTTTTTTTTTACTGGAAGCTCTAGTTTTCTAGTCCTGTCTTTTTACTGTACAGGATTTTGTATGTTGAAGTTGTATTAAAGGCCTGCTCACTGAACTTTTGGCTGCTCTATCATTTACAGGCCTCATCACACCTCACACTGGTGGGAGTTCATCTCCCCCAAACCCAGGAGGAAACAGGTCCTGGCTGGAGGCAAGTTATTTATACACAGAGAACAAATTAGGAAGTTTATTTTATATAAATTATGTCTCTTAGCAGACAGCATTCAATTTATTGCACTATAGCACATCTGCGATACAGAGCTACAAGACATCGTCAGAGAGGTTTGTATTATTCAGTGTAGCACTTCTGACCGGGATCAAGAGGCACTCTGAGGGGGAGAAAGGGTGCAGGAAAGCAGCAAGCAGCCACCATTCTCTTCCAGTATTAATGTGGTTTGGTTTTTTTTTCCTTTTTACTAGCAAATAATGCCAAGACCAGCAGGCAGGAGCCAGGCAGGGCACGCTGCCTTCCTCCTCCGGACCCAGCTGCCACAGCTCTCCAGCTCCTGCCCAAATACGTGGAGTCTGGGGACCCTGCTGCAGAGTCCGGGTGAGGAGAGAGATGGGGGACTTTAAGGCAATTTAGCATGTCCCCTCCAGCCCAGCATAGGCTGTCACCTTTTTTTGGTTTATCAGCTTCGGTGGAGCGGCGATGAGCGGCGACATTAACGGCCAGATCTAGCGCTGCCCCTAAGCCCAAGTGACTCCTGCCTCCTCCCTAAGCTGGTCTAAAAATCAAAAGCAGCTCAAAAAAAAGTCTTCAAACCCACCTGGCTCTGACAGCCAGGCTCTTGGCCGCCCTCAGCTCCCCCACCCCAAATACCAGACCCCGCCCGGGAGCGAAACCTGTTGAGCCCGAATATGCCCAAACAGACAGCTCTTTGTGATTCTTTTTTTTTCCCTCCTATTTTTTGGTTTGGAAGCAGCACTGGTGATCACACAGGGATGGGCCCAAGGACTTCCCAGCCCTTGGCACTGCTCCTGACACCTTGTTCGAAGGCAGCATCACATTTAACCCCTGAAGACCCTCACTGCCCTTCATTTCTGACACCATCCCACTTCCCACACCGTGGTCCTGTTCAGTCCTGCATCCCCACGCTCCACTTGCATCCCCCCTCTCTGCACTTTTCTCCGTCATTTCTCCCTTTCCACCTCATTTTTCCCCTCAGTGCTTCAGCGCTCTCCTCCATTCCCAACACAGACAGGTCTGATCCATCCTCACGCCATAAAATCACAGACCACATGCCAGGGGGGTCAGATGAGCCCAATAGCCACAGAGCTGCCAGGCTGGGGTTCAGTGCCCATCCAGGGGTGTTTTATGATCCGTGGTGGGAATGCTGGGCTGGCAGGGTGCACACAGCATCAGCAAAGCCCCCGAGCAGCACTTAGGACTCTTCAACTCTTGCTCAGCACTCTCCTGCCTCAGTTTCCTGCTGTTTCGGGGCTCAGGGAAGCTCTGCACCATTGGCAATGCGGGCAGGGGGTGCAGCAGGGACCCCAAACCCCAAACTGCATCCCAGCTCATTTATCTACATTTTAAAAGAAATTTAAAAGCCACCCGATGTTGCAAGCAGCTCAAACCCTGACGGAGGATCCACCCCGGGGCTCCGACTTGTGCAACACCGCGGGGTGAGTTCCAACCTCCCGCCACTGGCATCAGGCTCTGGTTCAAAAATTAAGGCTCAGCTTACTCAGCCTGGCCGGATATCGGGATGGCGAATCCGGCCGGGAAAACTTCGGCGGGCTGGGGGAGACATTTTGCAAGGGGAAGAGCCGGAGCAGGAATGGCATCTGGAAGCGATTGAAGGCAAGGAGCCTCTCCCTGGCGCAGCAGGGAATTCCAACGGCGTGAGCTCAGGTTAAAGCCTCCTTCACAAACCCGGGATTAAAGAGAAGAACCAAACTTCAGCACAGATATGTATTTTTAAACCTGCAAAAAACAAGGGAGACGGAGCCAGCTTCCTGCTTGGTCCTATCCGGACGTGGCTTTGTCATTTAGGGTCGTTCTGACTTGCAATGAAAAGAAACCAAAACTCCAAAAAGGAGCAGAAATTTCTCCATGCGTTTGTGGTTCTAAATTCAGGTGTGGTGTCAGGAGTCCTCTTTCATCACTGTACCATCCATCCCTCGGGATTGCTGCATCCCAGCTCCGAGCATCCCTTGCCAGCACAGGCTGCATCCCACGGTGGTCCTTGAGTGGCAGCAAGCCCAGGAGCATCCCAGAATCCTGGGGATGGCATGGAAGAGCCAGTGGAGGATGCCAGCCTAGCTTAGACCGAGCCATCCTCTGCAAGGAGCTGACGCAGTGCAGAGTCCCCAGCCCCTTCCAGTCTTCCCTGAGTCGAGATGAAATATTGAAGCTAAAATCCTAATGCATCAGAGGCACAGGGAGCAGCAGCTGGTCAAACCCACCTTCACTGGACATCCCAGCGGAGCAGTTTACGGCAGGGCAGGATCCCCATGGGCTGGGCAGGATCCCCATGGGCTGGGCAGGATCCCCACGGGATGGGCAGGATCCCCATGGGCTGGGCAGACTCAGCCGCGCCCCATGTCCTCTTCCTGCAGTGGCTGGAATGGCTCCTTCTGCTGCACTTCCAGAGCTGTAGCTATTCCCTTCATGCAAACATCTCTCCTCCTGCCCCAGTCAGGCTGTGAAACCCTGACCTCTTTGCACCTGCTGCACAAAGGGATCAAAGTGATTGCCTACGAGACGAATACTCCGACTTGCCCGAGTACTTCGAGCGGCTGACCAGCGAGATTGTCATGCAAGGCCGCACAGGTATGGAGTCAGGGGCTGGGGGACACTTGGCTGTCACCATGGAGAGCAGGCAGGGTCAGTAGCCCCTGTTCTTCATGCTATACAGATTCCTTAAGAGTTTTTTTTTTTTAAAAGCAAACGTGTCTCAAAGCGTAGCTGGATTTGAGGGTTACTTTCAGAAATCACTGTATGCTCTAACAGTTTAAACAGCTGTGCTGCTTCCCACGCCTGCAAACCTTTTCATGTGCAGTTGCAGCTGTTTGTTCCCTTTCCAGCGAAGGGGCATTTTAGTCTCACTGACCTTCGTGCTGCTCAGACTGAGCCAATGCTTTTACACAAGAGGTATAACTCATAAATCATAAAAACAAGGGAAAGTGGGTTCACTGGCCGGAGCCTAGCTGGCCCCCATTCTGAGGGTTAGCCCGGCCAGGAAAGCCTGTGTGAAACCACCACGTGGGCAGCTGGCTCTCCACCTGACACTGCTCTCTGCTTTGCCCCAGGTATGCCCAACGAGGGGCAACAGCTGAATGCTCTGCCGCCGCCCACACCGAGGTAAAAGGTAAGGAGGCTCTCTAGAGCCGAGAGGCTTCACTCTGTGTAGTTCCCTGGAGTCCCAGGCAGGTTTTCAGCCTTTGCTTCCACACAGGATGCAGCCCGAGCCTCAGCCCTGCCCAGGCCCTGAGCCATGGCAGGGGCTTCTGGGACAGGCCCCAGCCAGGCCAGCAGCCCTCAGGAAGGCCAGAGCCCACCGCTGTCCAGCTGCTATCCAGCACCGAGCCAGGACCCTTCCAGCAGGGAGAAGGCTGGGACACAGCCTCCACAGATGAACACCTGGTCTAACATAGTAATTGTGGTTTTACTGGGGCTGCATGTGCCTGCGGAGTGCGGTGTCCCCGAGGGAGCTGCAGCCTCCTCTAACTTCATACCTAGTGCTTTTATACTCTGTATTTCAATTAAAAAATGAAACTTGAGCTTTTTTTTTTTTACTGGAAGCTCTAGTTTTCTAGTCCTGTCTTTTTACTGTACAGGATTTTGTATGTTGAAGTTGTATTAAAGGCCTGCTCACTGAACTTTTGGCTGCTCTATCATTTACAGGCCTCATCACACCTCACACTGGTGGGAGTTCATTTCCCCCAAACCCAGGAGGAAACAGGTCCTGGCTGGAGGCAAGTTATTTATACACAGAGAACAAATTAGGAAGTTTATTTTATATAAATTATGTCTCTTAGCAGACAGCATTCAATTTATTGCACTATAGCACATCTGCGATACAGAGCTACAAGACATCGTCAGAGAGGTTTGTATTATTCAGTGTAGCACTTCTGACCGGGATCAAGAGGCACTCTGAGGGGGAGAAAGGGTGCAGGAAAGCAGCAAGCAGCCACCATTCTCTTCCAGTATTAATGTGGTTTGGTTTTTTTTTCCTTTTTACTAGCAAATAATGCCAAGACCAGCAGGCAGGAGCCAGGCAGGGCACGCTGCCTTCCTCCTCCGGACCCAGCTGCCACAGCTCTCCAGCTCCTGCCCAAATACGTGGAGTCTGGGGACCCTGCTGCAGAGTCCGGGTGAGGAGAGAGATGGGGGACTTTAAGGCAATTTAGCATGTCCCCTCCAGCCCAGCATAGGCTGTCACCTTTTTTTGGTTTATCAGCTTCGGTGGAGCGGCGATGAGCGGCGACATTAACGGCCAGATCTAGCGCTGCCCCTAAGCCCAAGTGACTCCTGCCTCCTCCCTAAGCTGGTCTAAAAATCAAAAGCAGCTCAAAAAAAAGCCTTCAAACCCACCTGGCTCTGACAGCCAGGCTCTTGGCCGCCCTCAGCTCCCCCACCCCAAATACCAGACCCCGCCCGGGAGCGAAACCTGTTGAGCCCGAATATGCCCAAACAGACAGCTCTTTGTGATTCTTTTTTTTTCCCTCCTATTTTTTGGTTTGGAAGCAGCACTGGTGATCACACAGGGATGGGCCCAAGGACTTCCCAGCCCTTGGCACTGCTCCTGACACCTTGTTCGAAGGCAGCATCACATTTAACCCCTGAAGACCCTCACTGCCCTTCATTTCTGACACCATCCCACTTCCCACACCGTGGTCCTGTTCAGTCCTGCATCCCCACGCTCCACTTGCATCCCCCCTCTCTGCACTTTTCTCCGTCATTTCTCCCTTTCCACCTCATTTTTCCCCTCAGTGCTTCAGCGCTCTCCTCCATTCCCAACACAGACAGGTCTGATCCATCCTCACGCCATAAAATCACAGACCACATGCCAGGGGGGTCAGATGAGCCCAATAGCCACAGAGCTGCCAGGCTGGGGTTCAGTGCCCATCCAGGGGTGTTTTATGATCCGTGGTGGGAATGCTGGGCTGGCAGGGTGCACACAGCATCAGCAAAGCCCCCGAGCAGCACTTAGGACTCTTCAACTCTTGCTCAGCACTCTCCTGCCTCAGTTTCCTGCTGTTTCGGGGCTCAGGGAAGCTCTGCACCATTGGCAATGCGGGCAGGGGGTGCAGCAGGGACCCCAAACCCCAAACTGCATCCCAGCTCATTTATCTACATTTTAAAAGAAATTTAAAAGCCACCCGATGTTGCAAGCAGCTCAAACCCTGACGGAGGATCCACCCTGGGGCTCCGACTTGTGCAACACCGCGGGGTGAGTTCCAACCTCCCGCCACTGGCATCAGGCTCTGGTTCAAAAATTAAGGCTCAGCTTACTCAGCCTGGCCGGATATCGGGATGGCGAATCCGGCCGGGAAAACTTCGGCGGGCTGGGGGAGACATTTTGCAAGGGGAAGAGCCGGAGCAGGAATGGCATCTGGAAGCGATTGAAGGCAAGGAGCCTCTCCCTGGCGCAGCAGGGAATTCCAACGGCGTGAGCTCAGGTTAAAGCCTCCTTCACAAACCCGGGATTAAAGAGAAGAACCAAACTTCAGCACAGATATGTATTTTTAAACCTGCAAAAAACAAGGGAGACGGAGCCAGCTTCCTGCTTGGTCCTATCCGGACGTGGCTTTGTCATTTAGGGTCGTTCTGACTTGCAATGAAAAGAAACCAAAACTCCAAAAAGGAGCAGAAATTTCTCCATGCGTTTGTGGTTCTAAATTCAGGTGTGGTGTCAGGAGTCCTCTTTCATCACTGTACCATCCATCCCTCGGGATTGCTGCATCCCAGCTCCGAGCATCCCTTGCCAGCACAGGCTGCATCCCACGGTGGTCCTTGAGTGGCAGCAAGCCCAGGAGCATCCCAGAATCCTGGGGATGGCATGGAAGAGCCAGTGGAGGATGCCAGCCTAGCTTAGACCGAGCCATCCTCTGCAAGGAGCTGACGCAGTGCAGAGTCCCCAGCCCCTTCCAGTCTTCCCTGAGTCGAGATGAAATATTGAAGCTAAAATCCTAATGCATCAGAGGCACAGGGAGCAGCAGCTGGTCAAACCCACCTTCACTGGACATCCCAGCGGAGCAGTTTACGGCAGGGCAGGATCCCCATGGGCTGGGCAGGATCCCCATGGGCTGGGCAGGATCCCCACGGGATGGGCAGGATCCCCATGGGCTGGGCAGACTCAGCCGCGCCCCATGTCCTCTTCCTGCAGTGGCTGGAATGGCTCCTTCTGCTGCACTTCCAGAGCTGTAGCTATTCCCTTCATGCAAACATCTCTCCTCCTGCCCCAGTCAGGCTGTGAAACCCTGACCTCTTTGCACCTGCTGCACAAAGGGATCAAAGTGATTGCCTACGAGACGAATACTCCGACTTGCCCGAGTACTTCGAGCGGCTGACCAGCGAGATTGTCATGCGAGGCCGCACAGGTATGGAGTCAGGGGCTGGGGGACACTTGGCTGTCACCATGGAGAGCAGGCAGGGTCAGTAGCCCCTGTTCTTCATGCTATACAGATTCCTTAAGAGTTTTTTTTTTTTAAAAGCAAACGTGTCTCAAAGCGTAGCTGGATTTGAGGGTTACTTTCAGAAATCACTGTATGCTCTAACAGTTTAAACAGCTGTGCTGCTTCCCACGCCTGCAAACCTTTTCATGTGCAGTTGCAGCTGTTTGTTCCCTTTCCAGCGAAGGGGCATTTTAGTCTCACTGACCTTCGTGCTGCTCAGACTGAGCCAATGCTTTTACACAAGAGGTATAACTCATAAATCATAAAAACAAGGGAAAGTGGGTTCACTGGCCGGAGCCTAGCTGGCCCCCATTCTGAGGGTTAGCCCGGCCAGGAAAGCCTGTGTGAAACCACCACGTGGGCAGCTGGCTCTCCACCTGACACTGCTCTCTGCTTTGCCCCAGGTATGCCCAACGAGGGGCAACAGCTGAATGGTCTGCCGCCGCCCACACCGAGGTAAAAGGTAAGGAGGCTCTCTAGAGCCGAGAGGCTTCACTCTGTGTAGTTCCCTGGAGTCCCAGGCAGGTTTTCAGCCTTTGCTTCCACACAGGATGCAGCCCGAGCCTCAGCCCTGCCCAGGCCCTGAGCCATGGCAGGGGCTTCTGGGACAGGCCCCAGCCAGGCCAGCAGCCCTCAGGAAGGCCAGAGCCCACCGCTGTCCAGCTGCTATCCAGCACCGAGCCAGGACCCTTCCAGCAGGGAGAAGGCTGGGACACAGCCTCCACAGATGAACACCTGGTCTAACATAGTAATTGTGGTTTTACTGGGGCTGCATGTGCCTGCGGAGTGCGGTGTCCCCGAGGGAGCTGCAGCCTCCTCTAACTTCATACCTAGTGCTTTTATATTCTGTATTTCAATTAAAAAATGAAACTTGAGCTTTTTTTTTTTTACTGGAAGCTCTAGTTTTCTAGTCCTGTCTTTTTACTGTACAGGATTTTGTATGTTGAAGTTGTATTAAAGGCCTGCTCACTGAACTTTTGGCTGCTCTATCATTTACAGGCCTCATCACACCTCACACTGGTGGGAGTTCATTTCCCCCAAACCCAGGAGGAAACAGGTCCTGGCTGGAGGCAAGTTATTTATACACAGAGAACAAATTAGGAAGTTTATTTTATATAAATTATGTCTCTTAGCAGACAGCATTCAATTTATTGCACTATAGCACATCTGCGATACAGAGCTACAAGACATCGTCAGAGAGGTTTGTATTATTCAGTGTAGCACTTCTGACCGGGATCAAGAGGCACTCTGAGGGGGAGAAAGGGTGCAGGAAAGCAGCAAGCAGCCACCATTCTCTTCCAGTATTAATGTGGTTTGGTTTTTTTTTCCTTTTTACTAGCAAATAATGCCAAGACCAGCAGGCAGGAGCCAGGCAGGGCACGCTGCCTTCCTCCTCCGGACCCAGCTGCCACAGCTCTCCAGCTCCTGCCCAAATACGTGGAGTCTGGGGACCCTGCTGCAGAGTCCGGGTGAGGAGAGAGATGGGGGACTTTAAGGCAATTTAGCATGTCCCCTCCAGCCCAGCATAGGCTGTCACCTTTTTTTGGTTTATCAGCTTCGGTGGAGCGGCGATGAGCGGCGACATTAACGGCCAGATCTAGCGCTGCCCCTAAGCCCAAGTGACTCCTGCCTCCTCCCTAAGCTGGTCTAAAAATCAAAAGCAGCTCAAAAAAAAGCCTTCAAACCCACCTGGCTCTGACAGCCAGGCTCTTGGCCGCCCTCAGCTCCCCCACCCCAAATACCAGACCCCGCCCGGGAGCGAAACCTGTTGAGCCCGAATATGCCCAAACAGACAGCTCTTTGTGATTCTTTTTTTTTCCCTCCTATTTTTTGGTTTGGAAGCAGCACTGGTGATCACACAGGGATGGGCCCAAGGACTTCCCAGCCCTTGGCACTGCTCCTGACACCTTGTTCGAAGGCAGCATCACATTTAACCCCTGAAGACCCTCACTGCCCTTCATTTCTGACACCATCCCACTTCCCACACCGTGGTCCTGTTCAGTCCTGCATCCCCACGCTCCACTTGCATCCCCCCTCTCTGCACTTTTCTCCGTCATTTCTCCCTTTCCACCTCATTTTTCCCCTCAGTGCTTCAGCGCTCTCCTCCATTCCCAACACAGACAGGTCTGATCCATCCTCACGCCATAAAATCACAGACCACATGCCAGGGGGGTCAGATGAGCCCAATAGCCACAGAGCTGCCAGGCTGGGGTTCAGTGCCCATCCAGGGGTGTTTTATGATCCGTGGTGGGAATGCTGGGCTGGCAGGGTGCACACAGCATCAGCAAAGCCCCCGAGCAGCACTTAGGACTCTTCAACTCTTGCTCAGCACTCTCCTGCCTCAGTTTCCTGCTGTTTCGGGGCTCAGGGAAGCTCTGCACCATTGGCAATGCGGGCAGGGGGTGCAGCAGGGACCCCAAACCCCAAACTGCATCCCAGCTCATTTATCTACATTTTAAAAGAAATTTAAAAGCCACCCGATGTTGCAAGCAGCTCAAACCCTGACGGAGGATCCACCCCGGGGCTCCGACTTGTGCAACACCGCGGGGTGAGTTCCAACCTCCCGCCACTGGCATCAGGCTCTGGTTCAAAAATTAAGGCTCAGCTTACTCAGCCTGGCCGGATATCGGGATGGCGAATCCGGCCGGGAAAACTTCGGCGGGCTGGGGGAGACATTTTGCAAGGGGAAGAGCCGGAGCAGGAATGGCATCTGGAAGCGATTGAAGGCAAGGAGCCTCTCCCTGCCGCAGCAGGGAATTCCAACGGCGTGAGCTCAGGTTAAAGCCTCCTTCACAAACCCGGGATTAAAGAGAAGAACCAAACTTCAGCACAGATATGTATTTTTAAACCTGCAAAAAACAAGGGAGACGGAGCCAGCTTCCTGCTTGGTCCTATCCGGACGTGGCTTTGTCATTTAGGGTCGTTCTGACTTGCAATGAAAAGAAACCAAAACTCCAAAAAGGAGCAGAAATTTCTCCATGCGTTTGTGGTTCTAAATTCAGGTGTGGTGTCAGGAGTCCTCTTTCATCACTGTACCATCCATCCCTCGGGATTGCTGCATCCCAGCTCCGAGCATCCCTTGCCAGCACAGGCTGCATCCCACGGTGGTCCTTGAGTGGCAGCAAGCCCAGGAGCATCCCAGAATCCTGGGGATGGCATGGAAGAGCCAGTGGAGGATGCCAGCCTAGCTTAGACCGAGCCATCCTCTGCAAGGAGCTGACGCAGTGCAGAGTCCCCAGCCCCTTCCAGTCTTCCCTGAGTCGAGATGAAATATTGAAGCTAAAATCCTAATGCATCAGAGGCACAGGGAGCAGCAGCTGGTCAAACCCACCTTCACTGGACATCCCAGCGGAGCAGTTTACGGCAGGGCAGGATCCCCATGGGCTGGGCAGGATCCCCATGGGCTGGGCAGGATCCCCACGGGATGGGCAGGATCCCCATGGGCTGGGCAGACTCAGCCGCGCCCCATGTCCTCTTCCTGCAGTGGCTGGAATGGCTCCTTCTGCTGCACTTCCAGAGCTGTAGCTATTCCCTTCATGCAAACATCTCTCCTCCTGCCCCAGTCAGGCTGTGAAACCCTGACCTCTTTGCACCTGCTGCACAAAGGGATCAAAGTGATTGCCTACGAGACGAATACTCCGACTTGCCCGAGTACTTCGAGCGGCTGACCAGCGAGATTGTCATGCAAGGCCGCACAGGTATGGAGTCAGGGGCTGGGGGACACTTGGCTGTCACCATGGAGAGCAGGCAGGGTCAGTAGCCCCTGTTCTTCATGCTATACAGATTCCTTAAGAGTTTTTTTTTTTTAAAAGCAAACGTGTCTCAAAGCGTAGCTGGATTTGAGGGTTACTTTCAGAAATCACTGTATGCTCTAACAGTTTAAACAGCTGTGCTGCTTCCCACGCCTGCAAACCTTTTCATGTGCAGTTGCAGCTGTTTGTTCCCTTTCCAGCGAAGGGGCATTTTAGTCTCACTGACCTTCGTGCTGCTCAGACTGAGCCAATGCTTTTACACAAGAGGTATAACTCATAAATCATAAAAACAAGGGAAAGTGGGTTCACTGGCCGGAGCCTAGCTGGCCCCCATTCTGAGGGTTAGCCCGGCCAGGAAAGCCTGTGTGAAACCACCACGTGGGCAGCTGGCTCTCCACCTGACACTGCTCTCTGCTTTGCCCCAGGTATGCCCAACGAGGGGCAACAGCTGAATGCTCTGCCGCCGCCCACACCGAGGTAAAAGGTAAGGAGGCTCTCTAGAGCCGAGAGGCTTCACTCTGTGTAGTTCCCTGGAGTCCCAGGCAGGTTTTCAGCCTTTGCTTCCACACAGGATGCAGCCCGAGCCTCAGCCCTGCCCAGGCCCTGAGCCATGGCAGGGGCTTCTGGGACAGGCCCCAGCCAGGCCAGCAGCCCTCAGGAAGGCCAGAGCCCACCGCTGTCCAGCTGCTATCCAGCACCGAGCCAGGACCCTTCCAGCAGGGAGAAGGCTGGGACACAGCCTCCACAGATGAACACCTGGTCTAACATAGTAATTGTGGTTTTACTGGGGCTGCATGTGCCTGCGGAGTGCGGTGTCCCCGAGGGAGCTGCAGCCTCCTCTAACTTCATACCTAGTGCTTTTATACTCTGTATTTCAATTAAAAAATGAAACTTGAGCTTTTTTTTTTTTACTGGAAGCTCTAGTTTTCTAGTCCTGTCTTTTTACTGTACAGGATTTTGTATGTTGAAGTTGTATTAAAGGCCTGCTCACTGAACTTTTGGCTGCTCTATCATTTACAGGCCTCATCACACCTCACACTGGTGGGAGTTCATTTCCCCCAAACCCAGGAGGAAACAGGTCCTGGCTGGAGGCAAGTTATTTATACACAGAGAACAAATTAGGAAGTTTATTTTATATAAATTATGTCTCTTAGCAGACAGCATTCAATTTATTGCACTATAGCACATCTGCGATACAGAGCTACAAGACATCGTCAGAGAGGTTTGTATTATTCAGTGTAGCACTTCTGACCGGGATCAAGAGGCACTCTGAGGGGGAGAAAGGGTGCAGGAAAGCAGCAAGCAGCCACCATTCTCTTCCAGTATTAATGTGGTTTGGTTTTTTTTTCCTTTTTACTAGCAAATAATGCCAAGACCAGCAGGCAGGAGCCAGGCAGGGCACGCTGCCTTCCTCCTCCGGACCCAGCTGCCACAGCTCTCCAGCTCCTGCCCAAATACGTGGAGTCTGGGGACCCTGCTGCAGAGTCCGGGTGAGGAGAGAGATGGGGGACTTTAAGGCAATTTAGCATGTCCCCTCCAGCCCAGCATAGGCTGTCACCTTTTTTTGGTTTATCAGCTTCGGTGGAGCGGCGATGAGCGGCGACATTAACGGCCAGATCTAGCGCTGCCCCTAAGCCCAAGTGACTCCTGCCTCCTCCCTAAGCTGGTCTAAAAATCAAAAGCAGCTCAAAAAAAAGCCTTCAAACCCACCTGGCTCTGACAGCCAGGCTCTTGGCCGCCCTCAGCTCCCCCACCCCAAATACCAGACCCCGCCCGGGAGCGAAACCTGTTGAGCCCGAATATGCCCAAACAGACAGCTCTTTGTGATTCTTTTTTTTTCCCTCCTATTTTTTGGTTTGGAAGCAGCACTGGTGATCACACAGGGATGGGCCCAAGGACTTCCCAGCCCTTGGCACTGCTCCTGACACCTTGTTCGAAGGCAGCATCACATTTAACCCCTGAAGACCCTCACTGCCCTTCATTTCTGACACCATCCCACTTCCCACACCGTGGTCCTGTTCAGTCCTGCATCCCCACGCTCCACTTGCATCCCCCCTCTCTGCACTTTTCTCCGTCATTTCTCCCTTTCCACCTCATTTTTCCCCTCAGTGCTTCAGCGCTCTCCTCCATTCCCAACACAGACAGGTCTGATCCATCCTCACGCCATAAAATCACAGACCACATGCCAGGGGGGTCAGATGAGCCCAATAGCCACAGAGCTGCCAGGCTGGGGTTCAGTGCCCATCCAGGGGTGTTTTATGATCCGTGGTGGGAATGCTGGGCTGGCAGGGTGCACACAGCATCAGCAAAGCCCCCGAGCAGCACTTAGGACTCTTCAACTCTTGCTCAGCACTCTCCTGCCTCAGTTTCCTGCTGTTTCGGGGCTCAGGGAAGCTCTGCACCATTGGCAATGCGGGCAGGGGGTGCAGCAGGGACCCCAAACCCCAAACTGCATCCCAGCTCATTTATCTACATTTTAAAAGAAATTTAAAAGCCACCCGATGTTGCAAGCAGCTCAAACCCTGACGGAGGATCCACCCCGGGGCTCCGACTTGTGCAACACCGCGGGGTGAGTTCCAACCTCCCGCCACTGGCATCAGGCTCTGGTTAAAAAATTAAGGCTCAGCTTACTCAGCCTTAAAAAACACCCAGGGGAAGAATTTTCCTTTGTTCTCCACTCTCCAGAACAACAAAACACCATTGGTTCACCCTGCAAAGACCTGCCATGAAAAGATCAATGGGGAAAGGTCTGGCTGGTCCTCTTCCTGCAGTCTCAGGGCAGGAATCCTCATCTCTCCCTGGAACAAGCCTGTCCCGTGGGATGAGAGGGCTCCAGGCGCACACAGTGGGTCGGGATGGGGCTTGTCCTGCACGAACATGCCCAGATCCTGCTCCCAGCAGCTCTGTCCGCACCAGCATTGGGTGGGGGATCAGCAGGGACCCCTCCTACCCCTCTGGGATCACTAGGATACCGGAGCACATCCATCAACCAGCCAGAGGATGCTCAGGGATGGGGACAAAAAGGCTCAGACCACTTAATAAACCCTCCTGAGCCCGTGGTTCCGCACGAGAGCCGTCCTGAGCTGCACACGGGGCACATCCTCCCCTCCCAGAGCCTCCGGGAGGATTTTCCCTTCCTTATCCCGGCTCCCGGGCATTCCTATGGCCCAGACCCATCGCAGCGAGCCCACCCTGTGCCATGGGGAGATGCCAGAGCCTCTCTTCCCCGGGCTCTCGGGGTGGGATCTCCCTCCACGGGAGTGGCCTCGGGCAGGAGCGATGCCAAAGGCCGTTTTTCCCGGCAAGACGAGGGGGTTTGTTTTGCCGGGAATGGGGAGACGGCAGATGGAAGGGCTCGGGGGGAGCGGGGGCTTTCCTCTCGCCGCTGCCCACACTCACACTCCAGGCACTGATTAATTGCGTTAAATAGAAAAATAATCATAACAATTATTTTTAAAAGCCACAAAACGTAGAAATAAAACCACTTTCTGCCTCTCCGATGTGCCGCGCTCGCCGGGGCAGCGATGCCAAAGGCGGGGGATGCAGGGGCGGGGGTCCGAGCTGGGGTTAACAGGGTGTGTACCCCCACATCCCCTCTTTGCCCCCCATGCCAGCCCTGCCCGGGAGCTGCCAGGCGAGCAATGCTCCTGCCCTGCCCCGCGCCCTCCCAGCGCGGGGACCCCCTCCAGCCCCCCAAAAACACTGGGGCTTCGCTTCCCACCCCTCTTTTTCCGCTCAGCACCTCCCGAGTCGCAAACCCGCTCTGGACACGCGGACCCGGGGGGACATAAGGGGACACGGAGGGACACAAGGGGACACGGGAGGATGCGGGGGGGCACAAGGGGACGCGGGGGGACCCCCGTGTGCAGACTCACCATGGGGCGGCGGGGGGGGTCGTGCGGCGGAGGCTGGGGGTGGTGCGGGATGCGGGGCCGGCCCGGGGGGCGGGCGGGGGGCGGACACGCTTGCGCACAGCGCGGATGGGCGGCGGAGGGAGCGACGAGGAGGAGGAAGGAGGGAGGGGAAGAGCATCCCGGGAGGAGAAGGCACTCGGTCCCTCATCCGCGGCACGGGAGAGGTGGGGGAGGACGAGGACCCTCGCCCTGCGCCCTGCGGACCCCCAAAAGTCGTGGCGCTGGGGGCAGACCTTCCCAAGGCAACCCCGCACCGCATAAATCTCCCCAAAACCAGCCCAAATCCGCTCATAGCAAATTTTGGGGGTGGGCAAAGCTCATCCCACTTGAGATTTACACTGAGCCCAGGAGTTCGCTCCGCTCCCCCACTGAACCCCCATGAGATGATCTGGAAGCCCCATGAGATTCTGCTCAAACCGTCATGAGATGGCACACCAAGGCTCTGGGGATGGCTTTGCTTCAAATCATCAACTAATATTTTTTTTTTCCTGAAAATAAATTAATCCTCACCACAGCAATGCCCCATGTCAGGCCACCTTGCTCTCCCACAGGATTCCATTTCCATCCCACCCCACAATCCACAAAATTAGCAGTCAACCTTTTGAATCTTTTTTTATTCCCCTCAAAACTTTTTTTATTTCTACAGTCTCAAACTCAATCCCTCCTGCCCAGGGTGAGTTTTGCCAATCCCTGAGATAAAATGTCCAACGCCAATATTAATCAACAAAATACCTGTGGAGCTGACACATCTGATTTTGCCAAGGGAACTACATCAATATTTGAAGAGAATCAACCCACCTGCACCTCCCCAGATGCTCCCAGGTTTCCTGCTGACCCATAGCACCAATTTCATCACTGACGCTTCACAGGAAGAGGGAAGTGGCAGGCGTAGGGATTTGCATCATGGTCAGGGAGCAAGTTCTGGGGCAGGGGGCACTTACTGCTGCCCTGCTCCAAGGAACCACAGCCCTGATCCCGTGGCCCCAGCGTGCTGATTTTTGGAGGTGCTGAGCGTGGAACATTCCCCAAAATCACTCCTGTCTGTACAGGAGTCAGGTGAGGCTTCACCACACCACCTGGGGAGAGTAACGGGGCTCACTTGGGGCTCCCAACCCCATCACGCTCACAGGGCAGAGCAGGCCTGTGCCCAGTTCAGTTACCCCAGCACCACACTGCCCCAAGACCAAAGCAACAGCCTGGAACGTCCCTATCCTCATCTCCTGCTCGGATGCACGTCTTCAGGAAACGGGAGCCGAGACAGCTGCATAGTTCCCACGCCATGGCCAGACCCTCTGGCCATAAAACCTTAGGAGTTATTACAAATTTTCCTATAATGGGTGTACTGTTTACAGTCCCAGGGTCGGCATACTGCATGCAATCCAGTGCCACTTGACCTACCAAGCACGAACAACCTATTGTTGCTGTTTTTGTAACCTATTGTTGCTTTTAGCTTGAACCCAAAAGTACGAAATTACGCGAACAAGAAAGAGGGCTGCAGTAAGGTCCCCAGCCGCCCCCTTGCCCCCAGGTTAGCCTGATTTGAGCAGCGCCAGGCTGGAAAAAGCGAGCCAGAGCTAGGCTACGACGCTGTGACCGGAGGGGCGATCAGAGGGCTCACGGCACGTGGTGCCGGGAGGCGTGGCCTGCCCGGAGCGCGCCGCGGGGGCGGGGCCGAGCCCTCAGCGGGGAAAATGGCGGCGGGCGGGCCCCCCCACTCCCTCGTACCTCCGCGTGCAGGAACACGATTTTGTCCCGCGCCGACTCCCGCAGGACGCGCCGCACCCGCAGGTCCGACAGCGGGAAGGCGGCAGCGACCCCGCCCTCAGCGGCGGGCCCGCCATTTTTCTCCTCCTCCTCCCGCTTCCTCTTCGGCTGCGGGCCCTCCGCCATGGCTCGCGCGCGCGCGCCCCTGCACTGCGCGTGCGCGGCGCCTCGCGGACCGTCTTAGAGCCACGCCCCCCGGCGGCTCGGAGGTCGCGTGTCCCCGCGGCTCCTTCTCCCACACACCCCCGGAATAGTGACTGAGACAAAAATAAGGAAAACCACCACCATTTAAAACTTCTGCATTCTCTTTTCATAGTCGCAACGATCCCGTTTAAAGTCGCTGCCTGCCTCATCTTGTCCTGCCCACAGCCCAGCAGGCACCTTGTCAGCTTAGTGGGGGTCCCAGAGCCCACCAGGACCAGGAACTCCAGCACGGGAAGGAGTTCTGGTGACCCTGAGAGCCACTCGATGTCAGAGCTTAGTGTTTGTGTGATGGATGTCCCTGTCCCTGCCGAGGAGGTTTTGGCCACCGGGATGGAGGTCACACCACTGGGATGTGGTGCGTTCCGGTCCGCTGTCCCTCCATGTCCATGGAAGTGGGGAACTCGCCATCCTTGGCTCCCACATCTGGCCAGAGCAGCTCAGGTTGGACCCCAAGGTTCACTGGGACATGGCTACACCCAGATCCAAAGATGACAGCTCCATGATGCCCATGGGGATGCATCCGCCTGCTCGCAGCACTACTCCATCCTCTTTGTGGAGCTCCGGCACAGTTCCTGGAGGTCTGCAGAGACAGCAGATGAGCTCCATTAGCAACCAATTAATCTAAAAATCAACGGTTTAAATAAATTTATGGAATCTGGTCTCTTCCCATGGTCCTTATCCCAATAGAGAGACATTTCATCAGCATCCCACAGGATACTCACAGCGCATGACAGTGTCCCTGATCTGCCTGAAGCTTTTCTCCTTCAGCGCCATGTAGATGTAGTAGATGTTTCGCAGCTCCCTGGGATAATCCTTGCGATCCACGTCCTTCAGCACTGGCATAGTGCGTCCGTTAGCCATCGGAGCCTCAGCCAGGGCCTGGTGCATCTGGTATTTGCACCAGGGGTCCTGCAGGAAGCTGGGGGTGATGAGCATGACCCAGCAGTGGCTGTTCTGCACAGCGTCGCACAGCTCTGTCACCACTGCACCTCCCGCCACCGCATCCCGCAGCTGGAGGAAGCATCGGAAGCTCTCAGGTTGGCCCTCCAGGTAGGACACCAGCTCCTCCACCAGCTCCATGTCCCCCTCACTGTGGCAGATGCAGACGTCGTAGCTCTTGTCCCACCAGGGGCTGTCCACGGCACTGATGTCTGGTGCTGACACAGGTGACAGGGAGATGGAGCTGGTGGCCAAGCTCGTGCCAGGAGAAGAGCTGGAGCTCTTCGCAGAGGATGAGGAGGAAGGTGAGGATGAAGCAGAGTGGCTGGACTTGATGCTGCTTTCCACTGAGCTAGGCTTGGGCTTGTGCAGGAGCCGCCTAAACCAACCTGCAGAGTGAGGTCACAGTGAGGTTCCGGGGGCGCAGCGTCCCCTGGGCTTCCCAAGCACAGCATCATTTGATCAGCAGGATGCCTGCAGATGGAAAGGGGTGGGTGCGATCTCACCTTGACCCCCCAAACCATCCTGGTCCCTAAAATCTGAGCTGCCGCAAACACCTGAATGCTGTGGCACCACGAGGAGCAGCTGATGGGCACCCTTGTGTTCCGTCAGGGAGGGGATGCTGTGAGGGAGGGGATAGGGCCAGAGGGTTTATTCCCAGACTCACCAGCCATAGCGGGCAGCACACTGCTCAGCTGCCAATTGCCAGCAGGACACCTCTCCTGAGAGCAGAAAAGAAGAATAAAAAAAAACTGTGAGCAAGCACCACTCCACAGCAGGTCTCAGCCCCAGGAGCTCAGGTCTGTTCCAGGGACCTGCAGCTCTGGGGTGCTCTCTTACAGCCCCAAAATCACCCACAGGAGGGTTTTTCCCAAAATTTGCTGGGAAGGAACATTTACCTGTTACTGGCTCTCTCCACTGGAGATACACACCTGCAGCGAGCAAGGCTGAGAGATAATGGGGAGGAGAGACCCTCATTCCCATCAGTGGGGAAAGGATCCTGTGGAAGGGAGAAGTGGGAATCAGCTGCGATCACCAGGGATGGATGCTGGTAAACCAAAGGCAGTGTGGGTGATGCCCAGAGCTGTGCATCCTTGTTGCTGCCTGCCCTGGTATTCCTGCAAGCTCACACCATCCCATGCCTGGGCATTGTGCTCCCAGCATGGTTTAGGGACTGCAGACACTCCTTGTGGACACCCAAGAGCAGCAATACGGGAAACAGCTACTGTTTTCCACTGCTGGCATCACCCCTTCCGAAATGAAACACCCCAAGTTACACTGAAGCCTTTCCTCTACTCCAAAAAATGCCACCGGACTGCAGGAAATGCCCGCAAAACCCCGGCACGCCCACGGAAACCACAGTGCCCAAGTGTCAGCATTTAGTGACAGCAAAAAGCTCAAGCGTGACTGGAACAATGAGCACGGACAGTGAACGGTACGGGGGAAGTCTGGGGGATGCTTACCTGGAATGCAGGAGTCCAGCAATGGAACAGGGAAGGGGATGCATCAGCCCCTGGGTTTGGGAAAGAAAGATCTTCTGGGATTACCCAGGTGGGAAAAGACAGGTAGAATGCAGCATGTTCACTCTGGAGTCTAATGGGATCTGCAGTGAATGGCAAGGCTGATCCATCCTTACAGCTTCCACATCTGCAAGCAGTTCCCAGTGAAGCTGTCCTGGGGTGGAAATGAGATGGGGTACCCACTTGCTTCCCCAGGGCCAGAGTGGAGGAGCTCCCCGAAAACCCAGGTGCCCCCAGCTGCCAGCAGCTCCAGCCTCTGCCAGGGCATATGAAAGCACAGGCAGGGAAATGGGCCAGGACTGCAGGGACGGGAAGCCAAGCCCTCCCAAGGGCCTCCCTCCCACATCCGCCACATGCCATCACTGCCTGGGTGTCACAGTGCCCAGCCCTCACCAGCACCCAGATCTGTTTCCCTCCCCAGTTTCCTAGCTAAATACAGACAGGTCCATGTCTGCCACTCACACTTACTTTATCAGTTAAATTTACCAGACAAGTCATTTTTTCACCCCAAAAATGTTTCTCCTTTCCCAGGTCACGTTCCCCTGGTGCTGCTGGTGGTGGCTGATGACTGACACTGCCTTCATCGCCTCATCATCCTCGACTGCTCCAATGTCTGGCAGTTGCTCCTCAAGGCCCTGTGAGAGACAGGCTCCAGGTGAGTCCTGGTTCCATCCCCTAGGAATTTGGGGAGATCTCCAGAGCCCACATGGCCACCCAGCCCCTGCCACCACCCTGCCTGCCTTTCTCTTCACCAAGCACAGGACACCAGCTGGCCCCTTGCTGGCTAAATTCCAAAGGAAAAAGCCAAAGGCCGAGTGGTACTGAGCCGCACACAGACCCACAGGCTACCACAGCCCATTGTGACCCACTTTGCATTAGTCCCTGCCCTAGCACTGCTGCCACCACCCCAAAAATCAACTGCCCGCCCAAGGACAGGACCCGTAGGAGGGCGAGTCCCCTGCCTGTGTGAGTCACCCCACCTGGAAACCCCAGAGGGGGAACCTGAGCAAGGGTGAACCCACAAACTCGGGTCCCCAAGAGGCAGCAGCCCCTGGATCGACCTCCACCCTGCCTCAGCAATAATATAACCATTATTAAAGGAGTAATTAAGCAGGTACAGCTTAATTCACAGCGTGCCTTGCCCCACCAGCAGCTGCACCACGCTGGGATCCCTGCAGCGGGAGTCCTGCTCATCACCAGGAGCCTGTGGTTTACAGGATTGCCTGTGAAATTAAGAAACGGTGAGGACAGGGTGCTGCAAGGCAGGGTCAAACAAAGGTGTTCGGGAAAGAAAATAAGGCTAATTTTGTCCCTAAATACACGCACCATTAATATGTTTCATTTACAGTGCCACTACAAAACGATACACAGCTACCCAGAAAACACAGAATAAGTTTTCTCCTGGAAAGCTCTAAGTACACCCAAATTCTGCCACACAGATGCTTGAAGACATCATAGGGGCCGTCCAGGCACCGCTTGTACCTCACAGGGCTGGAGACGCAGTCGCACAGACACGAACCCAGGCAGCGGCAGCTAGCGGAAGAGCAGCCCCTGAGGGGTAGGGGAGCACGGGGACACGGCCAGGCCCAGAGAAGCGCAGGCAGCCGAACGCACCCAGCACTGCCACCCAGCCTGGCACTGCACTGCGCTGCCCATGCGCCCGAGCCCTTTAGAGCTCGCGTGGCCTCGCGACACCATCGCTGAGGTCCCACGTCTGGCCCCGCCTCTTCCGCTCCGAGCCCCAGCAGGGCGGGGCCGAGGGGGCGGGGCTGCCGTCACGCGGGGCGGGGCGTAGCCGGGCGCGAGGCGGCTGCGCGCGGCGCGGCGGCGTCTCCTCAACGGGGCCGCGCGCGCGGCGCCAGGTGCGTGCGCGGGGGAGGCGGGCGGGCAGGGCGCGGTTGCCATGGAGACAGCGGGGGGAAGCCGTTGCCATGGCGACAGCGGCCGCCATAACGTAAGGGGGTCCCCTGGCCGTGAGGGGACGGAGCGTTCTGCGGGGAGCGGAGGAGACCGGCGGGGCCGGGGCTGAGGCGGGGGGGCCGGGAAACCTCTGACAGCGGCGGGCCGCCTGGCTGTGACTCCCCCCGCCGCGCTGTCGCCCTCTATAAAAGCTCGTTTTTATGGATGTGTCCCCCTGGGAAGGAGCCTCGGTGTCCTCTCTGCCTGCTGAATCCCCGTGTTGTTGCTTTTCCCGCAGGTTTAGCGAGGAGGGGGCACAACGGAGAGGACAGGTAAGGGCTCGGGCAACCCTGAAGGTGTGACCCCCCATCCCTGGTTCTCTGTCCAGGGTCAATCCTGGAACGCCAGCGTGCTTCCGTGGGAGCCTGTGGGACACAGAGCTCAGCCAGGCTTTGCTGTGTCACTCCCTCTCCTTGCTCGTGGAGCCACTGGGAAGCACGTGGAGAATCACAGCGTTGAATAAAAACCTCTGGTGTGTTTTAACTCACATCAAAGGAGGTTGAATCTTGTGTTTTTGTGCTGTGGACAGAGGCAGGGCTTGTCCTCAGTCCCATTGTCCGTGTAGCCTGTGCGTTTCTAGGATGGCTTTGATCCAGCTCCAATTGCTGCTCCCACGTGGAGGGACAGGCTTGGGAATTGGCCAGGGACAACTCAGCTTGTAGCTGAACCATAGTGGCTTTTAAACTGTCTTGTCCCAACATCTTAAAGCCGCTGGATTGAAAAAGAAGCTAGGAATTACACCCATGCTGGTGGCAGTTCTCAGCACTCAAAGAAGCTAAAAATAATGGATGAGTAGTAGGTTTGTACTTGTTTCTTTGTGGAATTTGTGGGGGCTGTTCTGGAGGAGCCCATCTCCCAGCATGGAGCTGGATGACTTGGCTTTGATTTTAAACATCCAGGTGTAGCTTTGGTTGTGTGTTGGGTGCTGAGCATGGAGATGGTGTCAGCAGCGACTTCTCCATGAGATGGTGGAGAATATGTTCCATTAATTTCCCATTTTGGTTCTGCAGGTTGGGCTCTGGTGTTGACTGTGTGGTCTGGTCATGTTTTGCAGAGCTACTGCAAGGTTTCTGTAAATACACATGCTGTGTGAACCTCGGCCTTCGTTTGACACACTTGGTGTTCAGGTGTTTGCTTTTACCTGGGATACACCTTCATATTTCCAACATTTCTGCAGCTGGTGTGTCTCTGTCACACGGGGACTTGCTGTGGTTGGGTTTATCCAGTGTTGGTGACTTGGGCACCGTTTAAAGCTGAAGTGTGAAAAGCTTTAGGATAAATTAAGGGATTTCTGTGGTGTGGAGGGAGGAGAATGCAGCAAACCCACACAGGGACTCTCTTAGTATCGTTTATAAAGGTAATGGGGACAAGGCTGGAACAAGGGAACAGGGCAGCCGAGCCAGGAATCCATGGAGTGTTGTGTTTACAGTCTTCAACTCCCTGTAGTCTAAATAGCTGGAAGCTTCCCAATGTCTGGAGAAGGCTGGAGAGACACTTCTTACCTTGTAAGTGCCTATGGCTCCCTCTCCCCCATGGCACCTGTGTTCCCAGGGGGAGCCTGCAGTACCTGGTGTGTTTCTTCCCCATGGCAATGTCATGCTCTGAGGTAATTCCATTTCATTTTGGCTACCTCAGCTGTGCCAGCGCAATCCATCCCCCTGGGGAACAGAGCTTCTCCCCAGGACTAAAAACTGGAGGTTTCTATTTCTTGGCTGAATCCCCATGAATTCTTTTTAAGACCAATAAAAACTTTTTTTTTTTAACTAGGCTGTATTTATAATGGGGTTTTTGTTCCTTTATGCCTCTCTGCACTACATAATAGGCATGAAGGTTGAAGGTCATTGTATCAGACAACCTCACTAGGTGATTATAATTCTAAAAGGTGTTTTTTCCTAAGTTTAAAATTACTTTTGAAATGTCCTTAGTGCTTTAGAGGCACTTAAAATTGATTTGATGGCTCCATTCCTGCTGTTAATAGCATGGGAATGCACAGGGTGAGTGAGATGGGAGCGATGCTGAGGCAGGTGGAAGCAAACAGGGGAAGGCCTAGGTGGGAGTTTACAAACAGCCTCAGTATTTGAGGCTCAGCTCCCGAATATAATATAAACTTAAATTATAGCCAGTTTAGAAAGTGAGGATTTACCTTTGGCTGTAGCTGTGCTGCTGTGGAGGGGCCAAGGGCAGACCCGGCACCAGCAGGAGCTCAGACTTCCCTCTGAAACATTCCAGTTATCCATTGTTAGTCCCTGGCTGGTCTGAAGTGTCTTTGCACCATTAAATAAAATCTGACTGACTTTGTGGAAGCAGCCTGTCCTTCCAGAAAAATCAGCTTATCCAAAAGGAGAGATATTTTTCCTTTCTCCTGGAAAGGAAAAATAAGGGCTTTTCTCCCCTTTATCCTGACTGTGCTTGGCTGCATTCACTCAGCAGGGCTTTGATGGTACCGCCCGTCTGATCCTGTGTCCAGCACATCCTCCTATCTTCCTGAGAGTCATCACTTTGATGTTTTTTTTTGAGGTTTAACCCCCCCAAAATAGTTCACCATGAGGCCTGAGCGGTTGCAGGCCTTCAGGAGTGATGAAGCTGCAGAGGTTCATTGTCAGAACAGTGCTGAAGTGCTCCTGTGCTCAGTGTGGGGTGGAAAAACACAGGGTACAATGTTCATGAGGGTGTGTGATGGAGGAGCCCTGCCTGGCATGCACAGAGGGAGAAAACCGGAAGTGCTAAAGGCTATTGACACTTGTATCCAAAATCTGGTCCCTACAGTAAGGCCCAGTAAGATAAAAAAGTGATTATTTGAAGTGATGAGCAGCATGTATTAAGTGATCTTTCAGGAGGCAGGTGGTGAAAACCAGCTCTCTGAGGTGTTTTACTGTTGTTACAATGATTTATTACTGAGCAGCCTGGTGTGGTGGAAAGTGCCCCTGCCCATGGCAGGGGGGTGGACCGACACGAACTTTAAGGTCCTGTCCAGCCCAAACCATTCCATGATTCCATTGTATAAGGTTTTCTGAAGGGGTCAGAAGGAAAAGGCTGCATACACGGTGTATCTGAGCATCTGCCAGTGTTGCTTTGCCCTGTTCTCATCATCCAGTATTGAAAGTTGCTGGTTTCCTAGAATATTGGCTGTTTTCTCATGTGATCCATACACACACTTGCAGCACAGCTGAGGTGTCCTACCTAGAAAGACCTGCCCCGTGTCACTTGCTTTGCTGCCAGGGAGCAATTGCAGCATCTCATCTTTAGGACAAGCCCACAGATCTCCCTGAGATGGCAAAACCTGCAAAAACTCTGATTTTGGGTCAGCAGCTCTTCCCCAGCATTTCCTCTGGCCAAAAGCCCCGTGTCTAACAGAGTTTTTGCTGGACTCTTCATCACAACTGGCAAGAGAAAAGCAGAGGAGGGTGAACAGTTCTGTTCGTTTTCATTCCCTTTTCATAGACTTATTTGGGAGAAGCGGAGTGGGAGAGGACTGCGTGCTGGCAGGCCTTTTGTGTTTTATGTCACAGGCTGCTGAAAGAGTTCTCAGACTGCACTTCCTTTCCGTGGGCTTTAAGGTCATTTCCCAGTGCTTGCAGATGCATGGCGGGCTGGGAAACCCTTCTCTCATCACCAGGGAATGAAACGCTCTCCGTGGCTTTTTGGAGCCAACAAATATAGTTTTGTCTTCTCTTCCCTCCCACTGTTTCCCAAGCAGCAAGTTTGCCGACAGGCCTCGTCAGGAAGGAGGGAGTGCTCCTCCAGGATCCAGACTGTCTGGGAAAATGAACAGCTGCTGGCAAACTGTGTTTTGCTGGGGCAATCACAGCTGTACAAAACAGCCCAGGATTGTATGGTAAAGGAGGTTAAGGAAATGGATGAGACTGAGGGGCAAAGTTCAGAGACAAAAACATGCAATTCTCAGCCCAGAGATGATAACAAACCTGGGATTTATCCACCTGTGCAAAGGTGGTTCTGCAAAACCCTGTTGTCCAGGTGGTGTTGTCCATGTGCACTGACTTTGCTTGTGGTCATTTGTCTACCATAGAAACTGGATGGCTTCTACAGTGAGCCCTGTTGCATTCGACACGCAGCGCGGTGGCCTGAGTCAAGAACAGCACGGCAACCAGTCTCCCCTGGCCGCTCGGGCCATAGCTCACAGACACCAATGTGGTGGACGGCAAATGGCGTTTATTGGTGATTAGCACCGTGTAATATACCTTTGGTTTACAACGTCACGTCCGCCTGCTTACATCATAAAACTAATTGCTATTGGCTACCTGGGGAGGGGGTCTTATCTTTCCGTACAGCGCGGTTTCTTCCGATCGCCAGGCCCTACCTGCCCACAGTTTCCTCTCCCCTTCTCACTAAATATCACGTGTTTGCTGATAAAGCCATTCCTTCCAAACGAGCTGCTTCCCTGGGCTGCTGCTCCAATCTTCTGGGAAGCTGCAGCAGTCCCTGCTGCAGAAAGCAGCTGGAAACCAGGCAAGGCAAGGCGAGGAGCAGCACATCTGCTTAATAAATGATAAAGGTCACATTTAAAAGCACTGTGCAGGTGTAAAGCCAGGAAAATAGGGAAGAGGGGAGGAGGAGTAAGGAGAATACAGCCCTGCAGCCCTTTCATGTGACTCTGTATCATCTGGGATCTTCAAAAAGATTGGCCTAGAGCATCCTACTGACATTGCAGCCATCACAGGGAAGGGAGTGCTGGTACAGCTGAGGGGGCTCCTCAGCAAACTGGGGCTGGGCTCCCTGCAGGGCAAAGCTAGGAGGAAGTCTTCCCTTGTTTTTCTCTCTGCTGGGATAAATGGAGCTGTTGTCTCCAGGCCCCTGTTCTGCACATAGTTTAAAGTAGGTCGTATTTCCGACCTGCATGGGATGCAACCTGCATTTTGTCTGGGGACATAGAGCCTGTGTGTGTCTCATTCTCTTGTGCTCACCACACCTTTCCCATGCCCTCCAGCCTTCCCGGTAACTTTTATTAATAGACTTCCCTTATTCCAGATTTTCAATCGATTAGCTTTGCTTCAGAAGCACCCCAGGGCATCATTGACTTCCTCAGTAACCATCCTGGTAACAGATTCAATTCCCAAAAATGTTGTAATTACATGCCTTGTATTGGGAGCTGTGCTACTGATCTGTGCAGCTGCCTGCTGTCTTTTAGGGATACCAAGCTGCTCCGCTCATCCTCCGTTTATCAGAGAGCCCCAATGGATATGCTGATTCAAAATTTAGGCATGGGGTAGCTCCCTCTCCCTCAATCTGGGTGTCCCACTGCGGAGGGTGGATTTCCCCCCTCCGCAGCAAGAAGCGGTTCCGCCCCTATGTTGCTCCCGCCTCCCAGCCTGGCTCCACCTGCCGTGGGAGGACCTCGGGGGAGAAGTCTCTGGGCCCGCCCCTGAACTGAGGGACAAGGCGTGCCCAGGGCCCAGGAACCGCCCAGCTCTCCAGATTATTCCTGACAGTTATTTGTATTATTGGTTTATTTGAACTGTACCCCGCCTTCCTTTGTTACCATTGGTTCTTGTATGCTGTAACCGCCCTTCCCCTCGTCCCTTATTGGTTGTCCTGTCCTATACTTAACCGGGTGCCTCCAGGCACTCGGCGGCCACTAGCCATTAGCCATGCGGCCATACCATCGCCGAGGCAGTGGCCCCCCTTCCCCTGCTCTCCCTTCCCGACCACCCAAGCCCTGCTACCCTCAATAAAGGAGAGCTCGGGAAGGAGTCATCCTCCCACCAGCCTATCGCCGCACCGTCTCCTTCTTTTATTTCGCCTACGACTCCCAGCTTCCTTTACCGCGCCCGGCATAGGGATCGAGCAGCCAGCGCACGGCTCTCGACCCTGCCGACGACAGCGAGCGAGAGGCTCGACAACATCCCACCACCCCTGACACCCTTCCACTCATGGTGGTACCAGCTGTGCTCCTTTCTCCTCTTGCAGGAAGCTGTTGCCAAGCCTCAAAACCAAGAAGCCTCAGGAGCTTGTTTTGGTGATTGGGACAGGAATTAGTGCCGCAGTTGCTCCCCAGGTCCCAGTGCTGAAGTCTTGGAAGGGGCTGATTCAGGCCCTCCTGGATGCTGCTATTGACTTTGATCTCCTGGAAGATGAAGAGAGCAAACGGTTCCAGAAGTGTCTTCATGAAGACAAGAACTTGGTTCATGTTGCCCACGACCTTATCCAGAAGCTGTCTCCGGTCAGTGCGCTTGTACCTGCCCTGAGCGTAGGATTTGGCTTCTGGAAATAACCGGATTTGGTTTTCCAGCAATGGTGCCCCCATCCCAACAATTCTTCTATGTACAAGGAACCAAAAGTGCAGTTGCTGTGCCAGGTTTCTGCTGTGGACACAGGTTTTGGGTATTTTGCCTGGACCAAGATGATTAGAGGGATGGAGCACCTTCCTGTGAGGAAAGGCTGAGAGAATTGGGATTGTTCAGCCTGGAGAAGAAGGCTTCAGGGGTGACCTAATTGTGGCTTTCCAATACCTGAAGGGAGCTGACAAGAAAGCTGGAGAGAGACTGTAGACAAGGGCCGGGGGTGACAGAACAAGGGGAGAGAGCAGGGTTAGATGGGGTACTGGGGAGGAAATCTTCCCTGTGAGGGTACTGAGGCCCTGGCACAAGAGCAACTGTGGCTGCCCCTGGATCCCTGGAAGTGTTCAAGGCCAGGTTGGACAGGGCTTGGAATCGCCTGGGATAGTGGAAGGTGTCCCTGCCCATGGCAGGGGGTGGCATGGGATGGGCCCTTCCCAACCCAAACCATTCTACGATTCTGTGTTCCTATGACTATGCTGAGGGAGAGCACCCACCTTGGTGCAGCCAGAGCTCTTGTGTTTGCCGTGCAGGGACCCAGAGCTTTGCAGGGTCTTGGTGAAACGTGGGTAGTTTCTCATGGAGTCATTTGGCATGAGGTGTTAAGGGGCCGGGCTCTGACCTCAATCTGTCTCCCCTTCTCAGCGCACAAGCAACGTTCGCTCAACCTTTTTCAAGGACTGTTTATACAAGGTGTTTGATGACCTGGAATCCAAAATGGAAGATTCTGGGAAGCAGCTGCTTCAGTCTGTGCTTCACTTGATGGAAAATGGGGCCCTTGTTTTAACCACAAACTTCGGTAACCTGCTGGAGCTGTATGCAGCACACCAGGGGAAGCACCTCGAGTCTCTTGACCTGACTGATGAAAAGAAGGTAAAGGATTATTATTTCTTTTGTCAGGAACTGTGGTGCTGCAGGGTGTGCCCTCATGCTGCCTGAGGGCATTGTACTGATCGTAGTGGTTTAACTGGTGGCAGACAAGCTCCAGGCAGAGCCTCTGCCTGCTCAGGGCAGCAAGCAGAAGAATGAGGAGGAGAGCTCCTTTCTGGAACGCTGTGCTTGCTGGCTGCCATCCAGTGCTCAGGAGGAGGCCTTAAGCCTGGTATTCCTTTGATCTCTGTCCTTGAAACTTCTGGCTTGGCCTTGCTTCCACATAAGGCTCGGGTTGATGTTTCTAACCAATGTGGGAAACTCCATGTGAGATGCAAAGCTGAACTTTCTATTTTTATAACGTGCTGCAAAGTGCTTTCTGTGATGGGCATTTAGGGCTGCAGCCTTTGAGGCTCTCTTCTCGTGCCCCATGTCCTCTTCCTGCAGTGGCTGGAATGGCTCCTTCTGCTGCACTTCCAGAGCTGTAGCTATTCTCTTCATGCAAACATCTCTCCTCCTGCCCCAGTCAGGCTGTGAAACCCTGACCTCTTTGCACCTGCTGCACAAAGGGATCAAAGTGATTGCCTACGGAGACGAATACTCTGACTTGCCCGAGTACTTCGAGCGGCTGACCAGCGAGATTGTCATGCGAGGCCGCACAGGTATGGAGTCAGGGGCTGGGGGACACTTGGCTGTCACCATGGAGAGCAGGCAGGGTCAGTAGCCCCTGTTCTTCATGCTATACAGATTCCTTAAGAGTTTTTTTTTTTTAAAAGCAAACGTGTCTCAAAGCGTAGCTGGATTTGAGGGTTACTTTCAGAAATCACTGTATGCTCTAACAGTTTAAGCAGCTGTGCTGCTTCCCACGCCTGCAAACCTTTTCATGTGCAGTTGCAGCTGTTTGTTCCCTTTCCAGCGAAGGGGCATTTTAGTCTCACTGACCTTCGTGCTGCTCAGACTGAGCCAATGCTTTTACACAAGAGGTATAACTCATAAATCATAAAAACAAGGGAAAGTGGGTTCACTGGCCGGAGCCTAGCTGGCCCCCATTCTGAGGGTTAGCCCGGCCAGGAAAGCCTGTGTGAAACCACCACGTGGGCAGCTGGCTCTCCACCTGACACTGCTCTCTGCTTTGCCCCAGGTATGCCCAACGAGGGGCAACAGCTGAATGCTCTGCCGCCGCCCACACCGAGGTAAAAGGTAAGGAGGCTCTCTAGAGCCGAGAGGCTTCACTCTGTGTAGTTCCCTGGAGTCCCAGGCAGGTTTTCAGCCTTTGCTTCCACACAGGATGCAGCCCGAGCCTCAGCCCTGCCCAGGCCCTGAGCCATGGCAGGGGCTTCTGGGACAGGCCCCAGCCAGGCCAGCAGCCCTCAGGAAGGCCAGAGCCCACCGCTGTCCAGCTGCTATCCAGCACCGAGCCAGGACCCTTCCAGCAGGGAGAAGGCTGGGACACAGCCTCCACAGATGAACACCTGGTCTAACATAGTAATTGTGGTTTTACTGGGGCTGCATGTGCCTGCGGAGTGCGGTGTCCCCAAGGGAGCTGCAGCCTCCTCTAACTTCATACCTAGTGCTTTTATATTCTGTATTTCAATTAAAAAATGAAACTTGAGCTTTTTTTTTTTACTGGAAGCTCTAGTTTTCTAGTCCTGTCTTTTTACTGTACAGGATTTTGTATGTTGAAGTTGTATTAAAGGCCTGCTCACTGAACTTTTGGCTGCTCTATCATTTACAGGCCTCATCACACCTCACACTGGTGGGAGTTCATCTCCCCCAAACCCAGGAGGAAACAGGTCCTGGCTGGAGGCAAGTTATTTATACACAGAGAACAAATTAGGAAGTTTATTTTATATAAATTATGTCTCTTAGCAGACAGCATTCAATTTATTGCACTATAGCACATCTGCGATACAGAGCTACAAGACATCGTCAGAGAGGTTTGTATTATTCAGTGTAGCACTTCTGACCGGGATCAAGAGGCACTCTGAGGGGGAGAAAGGGTGCAGGAAAGCAGCAAGCAGCCACCATTCTCTTCCAGTATTAATGTGGTTTGGTTTTTTTTTCCTTTTTACTAGCAAATAATGCCAAGACCAGCAGGCAGGAGCCAGGCAGGGCACGCTGCCTTCCTCCTCCGGACCCAGCTGCCACAGCTCTCCAGCTCCTGCCCAAATACGTGGAGTCTGGGGACCCTGCTGCAGAGTCCGGGTGAGGAGAGAGATGGGGGACTTTAAGGCAATTTAGCATGTCCCCTCCAGCCCAGCATAGGCTGTCACCTTTTTTTGGTTTATCAGCTTCGGTGGAGCGGCGATGAGCGGCGACATTAACGGCCAGATCTAGCGCTGCCCCTAAGCCCAAGTGACTCCTGCCTCCTCCCTAAGCTGGTCTAAAAATCAAAAGCAGCTCAAAAAAAAGCCTTCAAACCCACCTGGCTCTGACAGCCAGGCTCTTGGCCGCCCTCAGCTCCCCCACCCCAAATACCAGACCCCGCCCGGGAGCGAAACCTGTTGAGCCCGAATATGCCCAAACAGACAGCTCTTTGTGATTCTTTTTTTTTCCCTCCTATTTTTTGGTTTGGAAGCAGCACTGGTGATCACACAGGGATGGGCCCAAGGACTTCCCAGCCCTTGGCACTGCTCCTGACACCTTGTTCGAAGGCAGCATCACATTTAACCCCTGAAGACCCTCACTGCCCTTCATTTCTGACACCATCCCACTTCCCACACCGTGGTCCTGTTCAGTCCTGCATCCCCACGCTCCACTTGCATCCCCCCTCTCTGCACTTTTCTCCGTCATTTCTCCCTTTCCACCTCATTTTTCCCCTCAGTGCTTCAGCGCTCTCCTCCATTCCCAACACAGACAGGTCTGATCCATCCTCACGCCATAAAATCACAGACCACATGCCAGGGGGGTCAGATGAGCCCAATAGCCACAGAGCTGCCAGGCTGGGGTTCAGTGCCCATCCAGGGGTGTTTTATGATCCGTGGTGGGAATGCTGGGCTGGCAGGGTGCACACAGCATCAGCAAAGCCCCCGAGCAGCACTTAGGACTCTTCAACTCTTGCTCAGCACTCTCCTGCCTCAGTTTCCTGCTGTTTCGGGGCTCAGGGAAGCTCTGCACCATTGGCAATGCGGGCAGGGGGTGCAGCAGGGACCCCAAACCCCAAACTGCATCCCAGCTCATTTATCTACATTTTAAAAGAAATTTAAAAGCCACCCGATGTTGCAAGCAGCTCAAACCCTGACGGAGGATCCACCCCGGGGCTCCGACTTGTGCAACACCGCGGGGTGAGTTCCAACCTCCCGCCACTGGCATCAGGCTCTGGTTAAAAAATTAAGGCTCAGCTTACTCAGCCTTAAAAAACACCCAGGGGAAGAATTTTCCTTTGTTCTCCACTCTCCAGAACAACAAAACACCATTGGTTCACCCTGCAAAGACCTGCCATGAAAAGATCAATGGGGAAAGGTCTGGCTGGTCCTCTTCCTGCAGTCTCAGGGCAGGAATCCTCATCTCTCCCTGGAACAAGCCTGTCCCGTGGGACGAGAGGGCTCCAGGCGCACACAGTGGGTCGGGATGGGGCTTGTCCTGCACGAACATGCCCAGATCCTGCTCCCAGCAGCTCTGTCCGCACCAGCATTGGGTGGGGGATCGGCAGGGACCCCTCCTACCCCTCTGGGATCACTAGGATACCGGAGCACATCCATCAACCAGCCAGAGGATGCTCAGGGATGGGGACAAAAAGGCTCAGACCACTTAACAAACCCTCCTGAGCCCGTGGTTCCGCACGAGAGCCGTCCTGAGCTGCACACGGGGCACATCCTCCCCTCCCAGAGCCTCCGGGAGGATTTTCCCTTCCTTATCCCGGCTCCCGGGCATTCCTATGGCCCAGACCCATCGCAGCGAGCCCACCCTGTGCCATGGGGAGATGCCAGAGCCTCTCTTCCCCGGGCTCTCGGGGTGGGATCTCCCTCCACGGGAGTGGCCTCGGGCAGGAGCGATGCCAAAGGCCGTTTTTCCCGGCAAGACGAGGGGGTTTGTTTTGCCGGGAATGGGGAGACGGCAGATGGAAGGGCTCGGGGGGAGCGGGGGCTTTCCTCTCGCCGCTGCCCACACTCACACTCCAGGCACTGATTAATTGCGTTAAATAGAAAAATAATCATAACAATTATTTTTAAAAGCCACAAAACGTAGAAATAAAACCACTTTCTGCCTCTCCGATGTGCCGCGCTCGCCGGGGCAGCGATGCCAAAGGCGGGGGATGCAGGGGCGGGGGTCCGAGCTGGGGTTAACAGGGTGTGTACCCCCACATCCCCTCTTTGCCCCCCATGCCAGCCCTGCCCGGGAGCTGCCAGGCGAGCAATGCTCCTGCCCTGCCCCGCGCTCTCCCAGCGCGGGGACCCCCTCCAGCCCCCCAAAAACACTGGGGCTTCGCTTCCCACCCCTCTTTTTCCGCTCAGCACCTCCCGAGTCGCAAACCCGCTCTGGACACGCGGACCCGGGGGGACATAAGGGGACACGGAGGGACACAAGGGGACACGGGAGGATGCGGGGGGGCACAAGGGGACGCGGGGGGACCCCCGTGTGCAGACTCACCATGGGGCGGCGGGGGGAGTCGTGCGGCGGAGGCTGGGGGTGGTGCGGGATGCGGGGCCGGCCCGGGGGGCGGGCGGGGGGCGGACACGCTTGCGCACAGCGCGGATGGGCGGCGGAGGGAGCGACGAGGAGGAGGAAGGAGGGAGGGGAAGAGCATCCCGGGAGGAGAAGGCACTCGGTCCCTCATCCGCGGCACGGGAGAGGTGGGGGAGGACGAGGACCCTCGCCCCGCGCCCTGCGGACCCCCAAAAGTCGTGGCGCTGGGGGCAGACCTTCCCAAGGCAACCCCGCACCGCATAAATCTCCCCAAAACCCGCCCAAATCCGCTCATAGCAAATTTTGGGGGTGGGCAAAGCTCATCCCACTTGAGATTGACACTGAGCCCAGGAGTTCGCTCCGCTCCCCCACTGAACCCCCATGAGATGATCTGGAAGCCCCATGAGATTCTGCTCAAACCGTCATGAGATGGCACACCAAGGCTCTGGGGATGGCTTTGCTTCAAATCATCAACTAATATTTTTTTTTTCCTGAAAATAAATTAATCCTCACCACAGCAATGCCCCATGTCAGGCCACCTTGCTCTCCCACAGGATTCCATTTCCATCCCACCCCACAATCCACAAAATTAGCAGTCAACCTTTTGAATCTTTTTTTATTCCCCTCAAAACTTTTTTTATTTCTACAGTCTCAAACTCAATCCCTCCTGCCCAGGGTGAGTTTTGCCAATCCCTGAGATAAAATGTCCAACGCCAATATTAATCAACAAAATACCTGTGGAGCTGACACATCTGATTTTGCCAAGGGAACTACATCAATATTTGAAGAGAATCAACCCACCTGCACCTCCCCAGATGCTCCCAGGTTTCCTGCTGACCCATAGCACCAATTTCATCACTGACGCTTCACAGGAAGAGGGAAGTGGCAGGCGTAGGGATTTGCATCATGGTCAGGGAGCAAGTTCTGGGGCAGGGGGCACTTACTGCTGCCCTGCTCCAAGGAACCACAGCCCTGATCCCGTGGCCCCAGCGTGCTGATTTTTGGAGGTGCTGAGCGTGGAACATTCCCCAAAATCACTCCTGTCTGTACAGGAGTCAGGTGAGGCTTCACCACACCACCTGGGGAGAGTAACGGGGCTCACTTGGGGCTCCCAACCCCATCACGCTCACAGGGCAGAGCAGGCCTGTGCCCAGTTCAGTTACCCCAGCACCACACTGCCCCAAGACCAAAGCAACAGCCTGGAACGTCCCTATCCTCATCTCCTGCTCGGATGCACGTCTTCAGGAAACGGGAGCCGAGACAGCTGCATAGTTCCCACGCCATGGCCAGACCCTCTGGCCATAAAACCTTAGGAGTTATTACAAATTTTCCTATAATGGGTGTACTGTTTACAGTCCCAGGGTCGGCATACTGCATGCAATCCAGTGCCACTTGACCTACCAAGCACGAACAACCTATTGTTGCTGTTTTTGTAACCTATTGTTGCTTTTAGCTTGAACCCAAAAGTACGAAATTACGCGAACAAGAAAGAGGGCTGCAGTAAGGTCCCCAGCCGCCCCCTTGCCCCCAGGTTAGCCTGATTTGAGCAGCGCCAGGCTGGAAAAAGCGAGCCAGAGCTAGGCTACGACGCTGTGACCGGAGGGGCGATCAGAGGGCTCACGGCACGTGGTGCCGGGAGGCGTGGCCTGCCCGGAGCGCGCCGCGGGGGCGGGGCCGAGCCCTCAGCGGGGAAAATGGCGGCGGGCGGGCCCCCCCACTCCCTCGTACCTCCGCGTGCAGGAACACGATTTTGTCCCGCGCCGACTCCCGCAGGACGCGCCGCACCCGCAGGTCCGACAGCGGGAAGGCGGCAGCGACCCCGCCCTCAGCGGCGGGCCCGCCATTTTTCTCCTCCTCCTCCCGCTTCCTCTTCGGCTGCGGGCCCTCCGCCATGGCTCGCGCGCGCGCGCCCCTGCACTGCGCGTGCGCGGCGCCTCGCGGACCGTCTTAGAGCCACGCCCCCCGGCGGCTCGGAGGTCGCGTGTCCCCGCGGCTCCTTCTCCCACACACCCCCGGAATAGTGACTGAGACAAAAATAAGGAAAACCACCACCATTTAAAACTTCTGCATTCTCTTTTCATAGTCGCAACGATCCCGTTTAAAGTCGCTGCCTGCCTCATCTTGTCCTGCCCACAGCCCAGCAGGCACCTTGTCAGCTTAGTGGGGGTCCCAGAGCCCACCAGGACCAGGAACTCCAGCACGGGAAGGAGTTCTGGTGACCCTGAGAGCCACTCGATGTCAGAGCTTAGTGTTTGTGTGATGGATGTCCCTGTCCCTGCCGAGGAGGTTTTGGCCACCGGGATGGAGGTCACACCACTGGGATGTGGTGCGTTCCGGTCCGCTGTCCCTCCATGTCCATGGAAGTGGGGAACTCGCCATCCTTGGCTCCCACATCTGGCCAGAGCAGCTCAGGTTGGACCCCAAGGTTCACTGGGACATGGCTACACCCAGATCCAAAGATGACAGCTCCATGATGCCCATGGGGATGCATCCGCCTGCTCGCAGCACTACTCCATCCTCTTTGTGGAGCTCCGGCACAGTTCCTGGAGGTCTGCAGAGACAGCAGATGAGCTCCATTAGCAACCAATTAATCTAAAAATCAACGGTTTAAATAAATTTATGGAATCTGGTCTCTTCCCATGGTCCTTATCCCAATAGAGAGACATTTCATCAGCATCCCACAGGATACTCACAGCGCATGACAGTGTCCCTGATCTGCCTGAAGCTTTTCTCCTTCAGCGCCATGTAGATGTAGTAGATGTTTCGCAGCTCCCTGGGATAATCCTTGCGATCCACGTCCTTCAGCACTGGGATAGTGCGTCCGTTAGCCATCGGAGCCTCAGCCAGGGCCTGGTGCATCTGGTATTTGCACCAGGGGTCCTGCAGGAAGCTGGGGGTGATGAGCATGACCCAGCAGTGGCTGTTCTGCACAGCGTCGCACAGCTCTGTCACCACTGCACCTCCCGCCACCGCATCCCGCAGCTGGAGGAAGCATCGGAAGCTCTCAGGTTGGCCCTCCAGGTAGGACACCAGCTCCTCCACCAGCTCCATGTCCCCCTCACTGTGGCAGATGCAGACGTCGTAGCTCTTGTCCCACCGGGGGCTGTCCACGGCACTGATGTCTGGTGCTGACACAGGTGACAGGGAGATGGAGCTGGTGGCCAAGCTCGTGCCAGGAGAAGAGCTGGAGCTCTTCGCAGAGGATGAGGAGGAAGGTGAGGATGAAGCAGAGTGGCTGGACTTGATGCTGCTTTCCACTGAGCTAGGCTTGGGCTTGTGCAGGAGCCGCCTAAACCAACCTGCAGAGTGAGGTCACAGTGAGGTTCCGGGGGCGCAGCGTCCCCTGGGCTTCCCAAGCACAGCTTCATTTGATCAGCAGGATGCCTGCAGATGGAAAGGGGTGGGTGCGATCTCACCTTGACCCCCCAAACCATCCTGGTCCCTAAAATCTGAGCTGCCGCAAACACCTGAATGCTGTGGCACCACGAGGAGCAGCTGATGGGCACCCTTGTGTTCCGTCAGGGAGGGGATGCTGTGAGGGAGGGGATAGGGCCAGAGGGTTTATTCCCAGACTCACCAGCCATAGCGGGCAGCACACTGCTCAGCTGCCAATTGCCAGCAGGACACCTCTCCTGAGAGCAGAAAAGAAGAATAAAAAAAAACTGTGAGCAAGCACCACTCCACAGCAGGTCTCAGCCCCAGGAGCTCAGGTCTGTTCCAGGGACCTGCAGCTCTGGGGTGCTCTCTTACAGCCCCAAAATCACCCACAGGAGGGTTTTTCCCAAAATTTGCTGGGAAGGAACATTTACCTGTTACTGGCTCTCTCCACTGGAGATACACACCTGCAGCGAGCAAGGCTGAGAGATAATGGGGAGGAGAGACCCTCATTCCCATCAGTGGGGAAAGGATCCTGTGGAAGGGAGAAGTGGGAATCAGCTGCGATCACCAGGGATGGATGCTGGTAAACCAAAGGCAGTGTGGGTGATGCCCAGAGCTGTGCATCCTTGTTGCTGCCTGCCCTGGTATTCCTGCAAGCTCACACCATCCCATGCCTGGGCATTGTGCTCCCAGCATGGTTTAGGGACTGCAGACACTCCTTGTGGACACCCAAGAGCAGCAATACGGGAAACAGCTACTGTTTTCCACTGCTGGCATCACCCCTTCCGAAATGAAACACCCCAAGTTACGCTGAAGCCTTTCCTCTACTCCAAAAAATGCCACCAGACTGCAGGAAATGCCCGCAAAACCCCGGCACGCCCACGGAAACCACAGTGCCCAAGTGTCACCATTTAGTGACAGCAAAAAGCTCAAGCGTGACTGGAACAATGAGCACGGACAGTGAACGGTACGGGGGAAGTCTGGGGGATGCTTACCTGGAATGCAGGAGTCCAGCAATGGAACAGGGAAGGGGATGCATCAGCCCCTGGGTTTGGGAAAGAAAGATCTTCTGGGATTACCCAGGTGGGAAAAGACAGGTAGAATGCAGCATGTTCACTCTGGAGTCTAATGGGATCTGCAGTGAATGGCAAGGCTGATCCATCCTTACAGCTTCCACATCTGCAAGCAGTTCCCAGTGAAGCTGTCCTGGGGTGGAAATGAGATGGGGTACCCACTTGCTTCCCCAGGGCCAGAGTGGAGGAGCTCCCCGAAAACCCAGGTGCCCCCAGCTGCCAGCAGCTCCAGCCTCTGCCAGGGCATATGAAAGCACAGGCAGGGAAATGGGCCAGGACTGCAGGGACGGGAAGCCAAGCCCTCCCAAGGGCCTCCCTCCCACATCCGCCACATGCCATCACTGCCTGGGTGTCACAGTGCCCAGCCCTCACCAGCACCCAGATCTGTTTCCCTCCCCAGTTTCCTAGCTAAATACAGACAGGTCCATGTCTGCCACTCACACTTACTTTATCAGTTAAATTTACCAGACAAGTCATTTTTTCACCCCAAAAATGTTTCTCCTTTCCCAGGTCACGTTCCCCTGGTGCTGCTGGTGGTGGCTGATGACTGACACTGCCTTCATCTCCTCATCATCCTCGACTGCTCCAATGTCTGGCAGTTGCTCCTCAAGGCCCTGTGAGAGACAGGCTCCAGGTGAGTCCTGGTTCCATCCCCTAGGAATTTGGGGAGATCTCCAGAGCCCACATGGCCACCCAGCCCCTGCCACCACCCTGCCTGCCTTTCTCTTCACCAAGCACAGGACACCAGCTGGCCCCTTGCTGGCTACATTCCAAAGGAAAAAGCCAAAGGCCGAGTGGTACTGAGCCGCACACAGACCCACAGGCTACCACAGCCCATTGTGACCCACTTTGCATTAGTCCCTGCCCTAGCACTGCTGCCACCACCCCAAAAATCAACTGCCCGCCCAAGGACAGGACCCGTAGGAGGGCGAGTCCCCTGCCTGTGTGAGTCACCCCACCTGGAAACCCCAGAGGGGGAACCTGAGCAAGGGTGAACCCACAAACTCGGGTCCCCAAGAGGCAGCAGCCCCTGGATCGACCTCCACCCTGCCTCAGCAATAATATAACCATTATTAAAGCAGTAATTAAGCAGGTACAGCTTAATTCACAGCGTGCCTTGCCCCACCAGCAGCTGCACCACGCTGGGATCCCTGCAGCGGGAGTCCTGCTCATCACCAGGAGCCTGTGGTTTACAGGATTGCCTGTGAAATTAAGAAACGGTGAGGACAGGGTGCTGCAAGGCAGGGTCAAACAAAGGTGTTCGGGAAAGAAAATAAGGCTAATTTTGTCCCTAAATACACGCACCATTAATATGTTTCATTTACAGTGCCACTACAAAACGATACACAGCTACCCAGAAAACACAGAATAAGTTTTCTCCTGGAAAGCTCTAAGTACACCCAAATTCCGCCACACAGATGCTTGAAGACATCATAGGGGCCGTCCAGGCACCGCTTGTACCTCACAGGGCTGGAGACGCAGTCGCACAGACACGAACCCAGGCAGCGGCAGCTAGCGGAAGAGCAGCCCCTGAGGGGTAGGGGAGCACGGGGACACGGCCAGGCCCAGAGAAGCGCAGGCAGCCGAACGCACCCAGCACTGCCACCCAGCCTGGCACTGCACTGCGCTGCCCATGCGCCCGAGCCCTTTAGAGCTCGCGTGGCCTCGCGACACCATCGCTGAGGTCCCACGTCTGGCCCCGCCTCTTCCGCTCCGAGCCCCAGCAGGGCGGGGCCGAGGGGGCGGGGCTGCCGTCACGCGGGGCGGGGCGTAGCCGGGCGCGAGGCGGCTGCGCGCGGCGCGGCGGCGTCTCCTCAACGGGGCCGCGCGCGCGGCGCCAGGTGCGTGCGCGGGGGAGGCGGGCGGGCAGGGCGCGGTTGCCATGGAGACAGCGGGGGGGAAGCCGTTGCCATGGCGACAGCGGCCGCCATAACGTAGGGGGGTCCCCTGGCCGCCGCCGTGAGGGGACGGAGCGTTCTGCGGGGAGCGGAGGAGACCGGCGGGGCCGGGGGTGAGGCGGGGGGGCCGGGAAACCTCTGACAGCGGCGGGCGGCCTGGCTGTGACTCCCCCCGCCGCGCTGTCGCCCTCTATAAAAGCTCGTTTTTATGGATGTGTCCCCCTGGGAAGGAGCCTCGGTGTCCTCTCCGCCTGCTGAATCCCCGTGTTGTTGCTTTTCCCGCAGGTTTAGCGAGGAGGGGGCACAACGGAGAGGACAGGTAAGGGCTCGGGCAACCCTGAAGGTGTGACCCCCATCCCTGGTTCTCTGTCCAGGGTCAATCCTGGAACGTCAGCGTGCTTCCGTGGGAGCCTGTGGGACACAGAGCTCAGCCAGGCTTTGCTGTGTCACTCCCTCTCCTTGCTCGTGGAGCCACTGGGAAGCACGTGGAGAATCACAGCGTTGAATAAAAACCTCTGGTGTGTTTTAACTCACATCAAAGGAGGTTGAATCTTGTGTTTTTGTGCTTTGGACAGAGGCAGGGCTTGTCCTCAGTCCCATTGTCCGTGTAGCCTGTGCGTTTCTAGGATGGCTTTGATCCAGCTCCAGTTGCTGCTCCCACGTGGAGGGACAGGCTTGGGAATTGGCCAGGGACAACTCAGCTTGTAGCTGAACCATAGTGGCTTTTAAACTGTCTTGTCCCAACATCTTAAAGCCGCTGGATTGAAAAAGAAGCTAGGAATTACACCCATGCTGGTGGCAGTTCTCAGCACTCAAAGAAGCTAAAAATAATGGATGAGTAGTAGGTTTGTACTTGTTTCTTTGTGGAATTTGTGGGGGCTGTTCTGGAGGAGCCCATCTCCCAGCATGGAGCTGGATGACTTGGCTTTGATTTTAAACATCCAGGTGTAGCTTTGGTTGTGTGTTGGGTGCTGAGCATGGAGATGGTGTCAGCAGCGACTTCTCCATGAGATGGTGGAGAATATGTTCCATTAATTTCCCATTTTGGTTCTGCAGGTTGGGCTCTGGTGTTGACTGTGTGGTCTGGTCATGTTTTGCAGAGCTACTGCGAGGTTTCTGTAAATACACATGCTGTGTGAACCTCGGCCTTCGTTTGACACACTTGGTGTTCAGGTGTTTGCTTTTACCTGGGATACACCTTCATATTTCCAACATTTCTGCAGCTGGTGTGTCTCTGTCACACGGGGACTTGCTGTGGTTGGGTTTATCCAGTGTTGGTGACTTGGGCACCGTTTAAAGCTGAAGTGTGAAAAGCTTTAGGATAAATTAAGGGATTTCTGTGGTGTGGAGGGAGGAGAATGCAGCAAACCCACACAGGGACTCTCTTAGTATCGTTTATAAAGGTAATGGGGACAAGGCTGGAACAAGGGAACAGGGCAGCCGAGCCAGGAATCCATGGAGTGTTGTGTTTACAGTCTTCAACTCCCTGTAGTCTAAATAGCTGGAAGCTTCCCAATGTCTGGAGAAGGCTGGAGAGACACTTCTTACCTTGTAAGTGCCTATGGCTCCCTCTCCCCCATGGCACCTGTGTTCCCAGGGGGAGCCTGCAGTACCTGGTGTGTTTCTTCCCCATGGCAATGTCATGCTCTGAGGTAATTCCATTTCATTTTGGCTACCTCAGCTGTGCCAGCGCAATCCATCCCCCTGGGGAACAGAGCTTCTCCCCAGGACTAAAAACTGGAGGTTTCTATTTCTTGGCTGAATCCCCATGAATTCTTTTTAAGACCAATAAAAACTTTTTTTTTTTAACTAGGCTGTATTTATAATGGGGTTTTTGTTCCTTTATGCCTCTCTGCACTACATAATAGGCATGAAGGTTGAAGGTCATTGTATCAGACAACCTCACTAGGTGATTATAATTCTAAAAGGTGTTTTTTCCTAAGTTTAAAATTACTTTTGAAATGTCCTTAGTGCTTTAGAGGCACTTAAAATTGATTTGATGGCTCCATTCCTGCTGTTAATAGCATGGGAATGCACAGGGTGAGTGAGATGGGAGCGATGCTGAGGCAGGTGGAAGCAAACAGGGGAAGGCCTAGGTGGGAGTTTACAAACAGCCTCAGTATTTGAGGCTCAGCTCCCGAATATAATATAAACTTAAATTATAGCCAGTTTAGAAAGTGAGGATTTACCTTTGGCTGTAGCTGTGCTGCTGTGGAGGGGCCAAGGGCAGACCCGGCACCAGCAGGAGCTCAGACTTCCCTCTGAAACATTCCAGTTATCCATTGTTAGTCCCTGGCTGGTCTGAAGTGTCTTTGCACCATTAAATAAAATCTGACTGACTTTGTGGAAGCAGCCTGTCCTTCCAGAAAAATCAGCTTATCCAAAAGGAGAGATATTTTTCCTTTCTCCTGGAAAGGAAAAATAAGGGCTTTTCTCCCCTTTATCCTGACTGTGCTTGGCTGCATTCACTCAGCAGGGCTTTGATGGTACCGCCCGTCTGATCCTGTGTCCAGCACATCCTCCTATCTTCCTGAGAGTCATCACTTTGATGTTTTTTTTTGAGGTTTAACCCCCCCAAAATAGTTCACCATGAGGCCTGAGCGGTTGCAGGCCTTCAGGAGTGATGAAGCTGCAGAGGTTCATTGTCAGAACAGTGCTGAAGTGCTCCTGTGCTCAGTGTGGGGTGGAAAAACACAGGGTACAATGTTCATGAGGGTGTGTGATGGAGGAGCCCTGCCTGGCATGCACAGAGGGAGAAAACCGGAAGTGCTAAAGGCTATTGACACTTGTATCCAAAATCTGGTCCCTACAGTAAGGCCCAGTAAGATAAAGAAGTGATTATTTGAAGTGATGAGCAGCATGTATTAAGTGATCTTTCAGGAGGCAGGTGGTGAAAACCAGCTCTCTGAGGTGTTTTACTGTTGTTACAATGATTTATTACTGAGCAGCCTGGTGTGGTGGAAAGTGCCCCTGCCCATGGCAGGGGGGTGGACCGACACGAACTTTAAGGTCCTGTCCAGCCCAAACCATTCCATGATTCCATTGTATAAGGTTTTCTGAAGGGGTCAGAAGGAAAAGGCTGCATACACAGTGTATCTGAGCATCTGCCAGTGTTGCTTTGCCCTGTTCTCATCATCCAGTATTGAAAGTTGCTGGTTTCCTAGAATATTGGCTGTTTTCTCATGTGATCCATACACACACTTGCAGCACAGCTGAGGTGTCCTACCTAGAAAGACCTGCCCCGTGTCACTTGCTTTGCTGCCAGGGAGCAATTGCAGCATCTCATCTTTAGGACAAGCCCACAGATCTCCCTGAGATGGCAAAACCTGCAAAAACTCTGATTTTGGGTCAGCAGCTCTTCCCCAGCATTTCCTCTGGCCAAAAGCCCCGTGTCTAACAGAGTTTTTGCTGGACTCTTCATCACAACTGGCAAGAGAAAAGCAGAGGAGGGTGAACAGTTCTGTTCGTTTTCATTCCCTTTTCATAGACTTATTTGGGAGAAGCGGAGTGGGAGAGGACTGCGTGCTGGCAGGCCTTTTGTGTTTTATGTCACAGGCTGCTGAAAGAGTTCTCAGACTGCACTTCCTTTCCGTGGGCTTTAAGGTCATTTCCCAGTGCTTGCAGATGCATGGCGGGCTGGGAAACCCTTCTCTCATCACCAGGGAATGAAACGCTCTCCGTGGCTTTTTGGAGCCAACAAATATAGTTTTGTCTTCTCTTCCCTCCCACTGTTTCCCAAGCAGCAAGTTTGCCGACAGGCCTCGTCAGGAAGGAGGGAGTGCTCCTCCAGGATCCAGACTGTCTGGGAAAATGAACAGCTGCTGGCAAACTGTGTTTTGCTGGGGCAATCACAGCTGTACAAAACAGCCCAGGATTGTATGGTAAAGGAGGTTAAGGAAGTGGATGAGACTGAGGGGCAAAGTTCAGAGACAAAAACATGCAATTCTCAGCCCAGAGATGATAACAAACCTGGGATTTATCCACCTGTGCAAAGGTGGTTCTGCAAAACCCTGTTGTCCAGGTGGTGTTGTCCATGTGCACTGACTTTGCTTGTGGTCATTTGTCTACCACAGAAACTGGATGGCTTCTACAGTGAGCCCTGTTGCATTCGACACGCAGCGCGGTGGCCTGAGTCAAGAACAGCACGGCAACCAGTCTCCCCTGGCCGCTCGGGCCATAGCTCACAGACACCAATGTGGTGGACGGCAAATGGCGTTTATTGGTGATTAGCACCGTGTAATATACCTTTGGTTTACAACGTCACGTCCGCCTGCTTACATCATAAAACTAATTGCTATTGGCTACCTGGGGAGGGGGTCTTATCTTTCCGTACAGCGCGGTTTCTTCCGATCGCCAGGCCCTACCTGCCCACATTTCCCCCCTCCCTATGCTAATCTAAGAGAGCTAACAAACGTATAAAAGGCATTAACAAGGTAAAGTGTAAGGCACTTTGAACTAATAAACGTATAAAAGGTATTGACGAGGTAAAGTATAAGGCACTTTAAACTAGTGGTGACTAGGGGGCGTAAGGGGACAGGATATAAATTGGGGTAACTAGGGAGAACTAGGGATAATACTGCATAAGGAATTAGGGATAACTGGGGATAACACTACAGAAGTACATTCTTAACACAGTTGTTTGTTTTCTACTAACAGAATGTTGACCTTGCTTAGTCGGTTCTGGACAAATGACACGAGCTTGCTCAGTATGCAGGGCCCGAAGGCCAATGCCAGTATGATCATTGCGATCAGACCCAGCAAAGTAGATATCAGGGTGGTTAGCCATGGCGAATGGTTGAACCAGGATTTGAACCAACTCTGCTGTGCTTCTCGCTCTCTTCTTCTCTTCTTTCTTTTTTCTTTTTCTTTTTCTGCTTTGCTCTTTTCAGCAGCAGCTTGCAGGGAAGGAGAAGATGCTAAAGGCTGAGCAGCATCAGATGATATCTGAGTAGGAGGTACTGTAGCTGCTGGTAAAGGATTAGAGATCATTGGGTTAAAGATATTTAGGTTATTATTCAGTGTTGTGACAGTAGCAGTGTTTTTAATCCGTGAGAGGGATTGGACTCTCTAACGGCCTCTCCTTATTCTGGGTTTTAATTCTGTTTGCTCTCATCTCTTTCCACTCTGAGTCTGAATCAGTGGAAAGCCACTCGCTCTAGCTTGTGTCTGACTCAGAGCTGGAAGTTGACTGACTGGCTATTTCCGGGTTTCAGAACTTTTTGGTCGGGCTCCGGCCTCGCCCACCTCCCTTGCGGGCGGGCCGTTCCCTCCCTCTTGCCTCGCCCTGCCTTCTGCTCGGCGGGGGGTTGAGCTTATAGGGGGAGTGTTTAAATTAGGCGCTCTGGCTACCTCTCTGCCCCTCGCTCGCGCTCCCCTCCCCCTTTTGGTTGCTCTCGCAGTTTCTCTCCTTATCACATTCCTTATCACTTTCCTCTCCCACTCGTTTACTTGCGCATGTTGGATTCGGCACTATCTCTCTGTTCCCGCCGGGCACATCTCCGTCCCGGTCCCGCCCACCTTCTTTGTTCCCGGCACCATGCTGGGGTGCATAGGGAGGTGGCCTGGGCCAGCTCTCTTCGGGCCCCCCTCCCTCCGCGGCGATCTTAGCTTCTCGGGCTAATTCGTTCGAAAAAGCCTCTGCCTGCCTTGGCTCCCCCGCAAAGGAGCCTGGATTCGGGGATTGCGGGGGTGCAGCACCTCCCCCGCGAGTCCCCAGGCTTAGCCGAATCGCCATCGTCTGGGGGGTGCAGAGTCTGGGTAGCCGCCCCAACCCCCAGCTTTGGGACGGCCATCAAACAGTTTTTTGCTGCCTTCCAGGTCTCCTGCTCTTGGATAGCTTTTTGCAGGGCCTGCACAACTCTACCCCACGATTTAAGATGTTTTCCGCTACCTGAGGACATCGTCTCCTCAGCAAAAGCCTTAGTACATTATCCCACACCTCAGGGTGGAGTATATCTGCTGGTTGGTCTATGACCCCGATCTGCATAAGTCTCGCAACAGCGAGCGTAAAATCTTTGGGTTTGCAATCTACCCGCCACTGTCTCTGAATTTCATATACGACCTTCACAAGAGCCTCCATCCTCCTTGTGGGTCCCGGAGCGTCCTCCGTCACCAGAGACAGTCCAGCTGCTCTGGCCGCTGTTCACCTGGTCTCAGGCGATCTCCCGAGGTCCCCAGTTGTCCCGAGGTTTCGGCACCACTTTGTTGCAGTCGACACGCAGCGCAGTGGCCTGAGTCAAGAACAGCACGGCAACCACTCTCCCCTGGCCGCTCAGGCCATAGCTCACAGACACCAATGTGGTGGACGGCAAATGGCGTTTATTGGTGATTAGCACCGTGTAATATACCTTTGGTTTACAACGTCACGTCCGCCTGCTTACATCATAAAACTAATTGCTATTGGCTACCTGGGGAGGGGGTCTTATCTTTCCGTACAGCGCGGTTTCTTCCGATCGCCAGGCCCTACCTGCCCACAGTTTCCTCTCCCCTTCTCACTAAATATCACGTGTTTGCTGATAAAGCCATTCCTTCCAAACGAGCTGCTTCCCTGGGCTGCTGCTCCAATCTTCTGGGAAGCTGCAGCAGTCCCTGCTGCAGAAAGCAGCTGGAAACCAGGCAAGGCAAGGCGAGGAGCAGCACATCTGCTTAATAAATGATAAAGGTCACATTTAAAAGCACTGTGCAGGTGTAAAGCCAGGAAAATAGGGAAGAGGGGAGGAGGAGTAAGGAGAATACAGCCCTGCAGCCCTTTCATGTGACTCTGTATCATCTGGGATCTTCGAAAAGATTGGCCTAGAGCATCCTACTGACATTGCAGCCATCACAGGGAAGGGAGTGCTGGTACAGCTGAGGGGGCTCCTCAGCAAACTGGGGCTGGGCTCCCTGCAGGGCAAAGCTAGGAGGAAGTCTTCCCTTGTTTTTCTCTCTGCTGGGATAAATGGAGCTGTTGTCTCCAGGCCCCTGTTCTGCACATAGTTTAAAGTAGGTCGTATTTCCGACCTGCATGGGATGCAACCTGCATTTTGTCTGGGGACATAGAGCCTGTGTGTGTCTCATTCTCTTGTGCTCACCACACCTTTCCCATGCCCTCCAGCCTTCCCGGTAACTTTTATTAATAGACTTCCCTTATTCCAGATTTTCAATCGATTAGCTTTGCTTCAGAAACACCCCAGGGCATCATTGACTTCCTCAGTAACCATCCTGGTAACAGATTCAATTCCCAAAAATGTTGTAATTACATGCCTTGTATTGGGAGCTGTGCTACTGATCTGTGCAGCTGCCTGCTGTCTTTTAGGGATACCAAGCTGCTCCGCTCATCCTCCGTTTATCAGAGAGCCCCAATGGATATGCTGATTCAAAATTTAGGCATGGGGTAGCTCCCTCTCCCTCAATCTGGGTGTCCCACTGCGGAGGGTGGATTTCCCCCCTCCGCAGCAAGAAGCGGTTCCGCCCCTATGTTGCTCCCGCCTCCCAGCCTGGCTCCACCTGCCGTGGGAGGACCTCGGGGGAGAAGTCTCTGGGCCCGCCCCTGAACTGAGGGACAAGGCGTGCCCAGGGCCCAGGAACCGCCCAGCTCTCCAGATTATTCCTGACAGTTATTTGTATTATTGGTTTATTTGAACTGTACCCCGCCTTCCTTTGTTACCATTGGTTCTTGTATGCTGTAACCGCCCTTCCCCTCGTCCCTTATTGGTTGTCCTGTCCTATACTTAACCGGGTGCCTCCAGGCACTCGGCGGCCACTAGCCATTAGCCATGCGGCCATACCATCGCCGAGGCAGTGGCCCCCCTTCCCCTGCTCTCCCTTCCCGACCACCCAAGCCCTGCTACCCTCAATAAAGGAGAGCTCGGGAAGGAGTCATCCTCCCACCAGCCTATCGCCGCACCGTCTCCTTCTTTTATTTCGCCTACGACTCCCAGCTTCCTTTACCGCGCCCGGCATAGGGATCGAGCAGCCAGCGCACGGCTCTCGACCCTGCCGACGACAGCGAGCGAGAGGCTCGACAACATCCCACCACCCCTGACACCCTTCCACTCATGGTGGTACCAGCTGTGCTCCTTTCTCCTCTTGCAGGAAGCTGTTGCCAAGCCTCAAAACCAAGAAGCCTCGGGAGCTTGTTTTGGTGATTGGGACAGGAATTAGTGCCGCAGTTGCTCCCCAGGTCCCAGCGCTGAAGTCTTGGAAGGGGCTGATTCAGGCCCTCCTGGATGCTGCTATTGACTTTGATCTCCTGGAAGATGAAGAGAGCAAACGGTTCCAGAAGTGTCTTCATGAAGACAAGAACTTGGTTCATGTTGCCCACGACCTTATCCAGAAGCTGTCTCCGGTCAGTGCGCTTGTACCTGCCCTGAGCGTAGGATTTGGCTTCTGGAAATAACCGGATTTGGTTTTCCAGCAATGGTGCCCCCATCCCAACAATTCTTCTATGTACAAGGAACCAAAAGTGCAGTTGCTGTGCCAGGTTTCTGCTGTGGACACAGGTTTTGGGTATTTTGCCTGGACCAAGATGATTAGAGGGATGGAGCACCTTCCTGTGAGGAAAGGCTGAGAGAATTGGGATTGTTCAGCCTGGAGAAGAAGGCTTCAGGGGTGACCTAATTGTGGCTTTCCAATACCTGAAGGGAGCTGACAAGAAAGCTGGAGAGAGACTGTAGACAAGGGCCGGGGGTGACAGAACAAGGGGAGAGAGCAGGGTTAGATGGGGTACTGGGGAGGAAATCTTCCCTGTGAGGGTACTGAGGCCCTGGCACAAGAGCAACTGTGGCTGCCCCTGGATCCCTGGAAGTGTTCAAGGCCAGGTTGGACAGGGCTTGGAACAGCCTGGGATAGTGGAAGGTGTCCCTGCCCATGGCAGGGGGTGGGATGGGATGGGCCCTTCCCAACCCAAACCATTCTACGATTCTGTGTTCCTATGACTATGCTGAGGGAGAGCACCCACCTTGGTGCAGCCAGAGCTCTTGTGTTTGCCGTGCAGGGACCCAGAGCTTTGCAGGGTCTTGGTGAAACGTGGGTAGTTTCTCATGGAGTCATTTGGCATGAGGTGTTAAGGGGCCGGGCTCTGACCTCAATCTGTCTCCCCTTCTCAGCGCACAAGCAACGTTCGCTCAACCTTTTTCAAGGACTGTTTATACAAGGTGTTTGATGACCTGGAATCCAAAATGGAAGATTCTGGGAAGCAGCTGCTTCAGTCTGTGCTTCACTTGATGGAAAATGGGGCCCTTGTTTTAACCACAAACTTCGGTAACCTGCTGGAGCTGTATGCAGCACACCAGGGGAAGCACCTCGAGTCTCTTGACCTGACTGATGAAAAGAAGGTAAAGGATGATTATTTCTTTTGTCAGGAACTGTGGTGCTGCAGGGTGTGCCCTCATGCTGCCTGAGGGCATTGTACTGATCATAGTGGTTTAACTGGTGGCAGACAAGCTCCAGGCAGAGCCTCTGCCTGCTCAGGGCAGCAAGCAGAAGAATGAGGAGGAGAGCTCCTTTCTGGAACGCTGTGCTTGCTGGCTGCCATCCAGTGCTCAGGAGGAGGCCTTAAGCCTGGTATTCCTTTGATCTCTGTCCTTGAAACTTCTGGCTTGGCCTTGCTTCCACATAAGGCTCGGGTTGATGTTTCTAACCAATGTGGGAAACTCCATGTGAGATGCAAAGCTGAACTTTCTATTTTTATAACGTGCTGCAAAGTGCTTTCTGTGATGGGCATTTAGGGCTGCAGCCTTTGAGGCTCTCTTCTCGTGCCCCATGTCCTCTTCCTGCAGTGGCTGGAATGGCTCCTTCTGCTGCACTTCCAGAGCTGTAGCTATTCCCTTCATGCAAACATCTCTCCTCCTGCCCCAGTCAGGCTGTGAAACCCTGACCTCTTTGCACCTGCTGCACAAAGGGATCAAAGTGATTGCCTACGGAGACGAATACTCCGACTTGCCCGAGTACTTCGAGCGGCTGACCAGCGAGATTGTCATGCGAGGCCGCACAGGTATGGAGTCAGGGGCTGGGGGACACTTGGCTGTCACCATGGAGAGCAGGCAGGGTCAGTAGCCCCTGTTCTTCATGCTATACAGATTCCTTAAGAGTTGTTTTTTTTTAAAAGCAAACGTGTCTCAAAGCGTAGCTGGATTTGAGGGTTACTTTCAGAAATCACTGTATGCTCTAACAGTTTAAACAGCTGTGCTGCTTCCCACGCCTGCAAACCTTTTCATGTGCAGTTGCAGCTGTTTGTTCCCTTTCCAGCGAAGAGGCATTTTAGTCTCACTGACCTTCATGCTGCTCAGACTGAGCCAATGCTTTTACACAAGAGGTATAACTCATAAATCATAAAAACAAGGGAAAGTGGGTTCACTGGCCGGAGCCTAGCTGGCCCCCATTCTGAGGGTTAGCCCGGCCAGGAAAGCCTGTGTGAAACCACCACGTGGGCAGCTGGCTCTCCACCTGACACTGCTCTCTGCTTTGCCCCAGGTATGCCCAACGAGGGGCAACAGCTGAATGCTCTGCCGCCACCCACACCGAGGTAAAAGGTAAGGAGGCTCTCTAGAGCCGAGAGGCTTCACTCTGTGTAGTTCCCTGGAGTCCCAGGCAGGTTTTCAGCCTTTGCTTCCACACAGGATGCAGCCCGAGCCTCAGCCCTGCCCAGGCCCTGAGCCATGGCAGGGGCTTCTGGGACAGGCCCCAGCCAGGCCAGCAGCCCTCAGGAAGGCCAGAGCCCACCGCTGTCCAGCTGCTATCCAGCACCGAGCCAGGACCCTTCCAGCAGGGAGAAGGCTGGGACACAGCCTCCACAGATGAACACCTGGTCTAACATAGTAATTGTGCTTTTACTGGGGCTGCATGTGCCTGCGGAGTGCGGTGTCCCCAAGGGAGCTGCAGCCTCCTCTAACTTCATACCTTGTGCTTTTATATTCTGTATTTCAATTAAAAAATGAAACTTGAGCTTTTTTTTTTTTACTGGAAGCTCTAGTTTTCTAGTCCTGTCTTTTTACTGTACAGGATTTTGTATGTTGAAGTTGTATTAAAGGCCTGCTCACTGAACTTTTGGCTGCTCTATCATTTACAGGCCTCATCACACCTCACACTGGTGGGAGTTCATCTCCCCCAAACCCAGGAGGAAACAGGTCCTGGCTGGAGGCAAGTTATTTATACACAGAGAACAAATTAGGAAGTTTATTTTATATAAATTATGTCTCTTAGCAGACAGCATTCAATTTATTGCACTATAGCACATCTGCGATACAGAGCTACAAGACATCGTCAGAGAGGTTTGTATTATTCAGTGTAGCACTTCTGACCGGGATCAAGAGGCACTCTGAGGGGGAGAAAGGGTGCAGGAAAGCAGCAAGCAGCCACCATTCTCTTCCAGTATTAATGTGGTTTGGTTTTTTTTTCCTTTTTACTAGCAAATAATGCCAAGACCAGCAGGCAGGAGCCAGGCAGGGCACGCTGCCTTCCTCCTCCGGACCCAGCTGCCACAGCTCTCCAGCTCCTGCCCAAATACGTGGAGTCTGGGGACCCTGCTGCAGAGTCCGGGTGAGGAGAGAGATGGGGGACTTTAAGGCAATTTAGCATGTTCCCTCCAGCCCAGCATAGGCTGTCACCTTTTTTTGGTTTATCAGCTTCGGTGGAGCGGCGATGAGCGGCGACATTAACGGCCAGATCTAGCGCTGCCCCTAAGCCCAAGTGACTCCTGCCTCCTCCCTAAGCTGGTCTAAAAATCAAAAGCAGCTCAAAAAAAAGCCTTCAAACCCACCTGGCTCTGACAGCCAGGCTCTTGGCCGCCCTCAGCTCCCCCACCCCAAATACCAGACCCCGCCCGGGAGCGAAACCTGTTGAGCCCGAATATGCCCAAACAGACAGCTCTTTGTGATTCTTTTTTTTTCCCTCCTAGTTTTTGGTTTGGAAGCAGCACTGGTGATCACACAGGGATGGGCCCAAGGACTTCCCAGCCCTTGGCACTGCTCCTGACACCTTGTTCGAAGGCAGCATCACATTTAACCCCTGAAGACCCTCACTGCCCTTCATTTCTGGCACCATCCCACTTCCCACACCGTGGTCCTGTTCAGTCCTGCATCCCCACGCTCCACTTGCATCCCCCCTCTCTGCACTTTTCTCCGTCATTTCTCCCTTTCCACCTCATTTTTCCCCTCAGTGCTTCTGCGCTCTCCTCCATTCCCAACACAGACAGGTCTGATCCATCCTCACGCCATAAAATCACAGACCACATGCCAGGGGGGTCAGATGAGCCCAATAGCCACAGAGCTGCCAGGCTGGGGTTCAGTGCCCATCCAGGGGTGTTTTATGATCCGTGGTGGGAATGCTGGGCTGGCAGGGTGCACACAGCATCAGCAAAGCCCCCGAGCAGCACTTAGGACTCTTCAACTCTTGCTCAGCATTCTCCTGCCTCAGTTTCCTGCTGTTTCGGGGCTCAGGGAAGCTCTGCACCATTGGCAATGCGGGCAGGGGGTGCAGCAGGGACCCCAAACCCCAAACTGCATCCCAGCTCATTTATCTACATTTTAAAAGAAATTTAAAAGCCACCCGATGTTGCAAGCAGCTCAAACCCTGACGGAGGATCCACCCCGGGGCTCCGACTTGTGCAACACCGCGGGGTGAGTTCCAACCTCCCGCCACTGGCATCAGGCTCTGGTTAAAAAATTAAGGCTCAGCTTACTCAGCCTTAAAAAACACCCAGGGGAAGAATTTTCCTTTGTTCTCCACTCTCCAGAACAACAAAGCACCATTGGTTCACCCTGCAAAGACCTGCCATGAAAAGATCAATGGGGAAAGGTCTGGCTGGTCCTCTTCCTGCAGTCTCAGGGCAGGAATCCTCATCTCTCCCTGGAACAAGCCTGTCCCGTGGGATGAGAGGGCTCCAGGCGCACACAGTGGGTCGGGATGGGGCTTGTCCTGCACGAACATGCCCAGATCCTGCTCCCAGCAGCTCTGTCCGCACCAGCATTGGGTGGGGGATCGGCAGGGACCCCTCCTACCCCTCTGGGATCACTAGGATACCGGAGCACATCCATCAACCAGCCAGAGGATGCTCAGGGATGGGGACAAAAAGGCTCAGACCACTTAATAAACCCTCCTGAGCCCGTGGTTCCGCACGAGAGCCGTCCTGAGCTGCACACGGGGCACATCCTCCCCTCCCAGAGCCTCCGGGAGGATTTTCCCTTCCTTATCCCGGCTCCCGGGCATTCCTATGGCCCAGACCCATCGCAGCGAGCCCACCCTGTGCCATGGGGAGATGCCAGAGCCTCTCTTCCCCGGGCTCTCGGGGTGGGATCTCCCTCCACGGGAGTGGCCTCGGGCAGGAGCGATGCCAAAGGCCGTTTTTCCCGGCAAGACGAGGGGGTTTGTTTTGCCGGGAATGGGGAGACGGCAGATGGAAGGGCTCGGGGGGAGCGGGGGCTTTCCTCTCGCCGCTGCCCACACTCACACTCCAGGCACTGATTAATTGCGTTAAATAGAAAAATAATCATAACAATTATTTTTAAAAGCCACAAAACGTAGAAATAAAACCACTTTCTGCCTCTCCGATGTGCCGCGCTCGCCGGGGCAGCGATGCCAAAGGCGGGGGATGCAGGGGCGGGGGTCCGAGCTGGGGTTAACAGGGTGTGTACCCCCACATCCCCTCTTTGCCCCCCATGCCAGCCCTGCCCGGGAGCTGCCAGGCGAGCAATGCTCCTGCCCTGCCCCGCGCCCTCCCAGCGCGGGGACCCCCTCCAGCCCCCCAAAAACACTGGGGCTTCGCTTCCCACCCCTCTTTTTCCGCTCAGCACCTCCCGAGTCGCAAACCCGCTCTGGACACGCGGACCCGGGGGGACATAAGGGGACACGGAGGGACACAAGGGGACACGGGAGGATGCGGGGGGGCACAAGGGGACGCGGGGGGACCCCCGTGTGCAGACTCACCATGGGGCGGCGGGGGGGGTCGTGCGGCGGAGGCTGGGGGTGGTGCGGGATGCGGGGCCGGCCCGGGGGGCGGGCGGGGGGCGGACACGCTTGCGCACAGCGCGGATGGGCGGCGGAGGGAGCGACGAGGAGGAGGAAGGAGGGAGGGGAAGAGCATCCCGGGAGGAGAAGGCACTCGGTCCCTCATCCGCGGCACGGGAGAGGTGGGGGAGGACGAGGACCCTCGCCCCGCGCCCTGCGGACCCCCAAAAGTCGTGGCGCTGGGGGCAGACCTTCCCAAGGCAACCCCGCACCGCATAAATCTCCCCAAAACCCGCCCAAATCCGCTCATAGCAAATTTTGGGGGTGGGCAAAGCTCATCCCACTTGAGATTTACACTGAGCCCAGGAGTTCGCTCCGCTCCCCCACTGAACCCCCATGAGATGATCTGGAAGCCCCATGAGATTCTGCTCAAACCGTCATGAGATGGCACACCAAGGCTCTGGGGATGGCTTTGCTTCAAATCATCAACTAATATTTTTTTTTTCCTGAAAATAAATTAATCCTCACCACAGCAATGCCCCATGTCAGGCCACCTTGCTCTCCCACAGGATTCCATTTCCATCCCACCCCACAATCCACAAAATTAGCAGTCAACCTTTTGAGTGTTTTTTTATTCCCCTCAAAACTTTTTTTATTTCTACAGTCTCAAACTCAATCCCTCCTGCCCAGGGTGAGTTTTGCCAATCCCTGAGATAAAATGTCCAACGCCAATATTAATCAACAAAATACCTGTGGAGCTGACACATCTGATTTTGCCAAGGGAACTACATCAATATTTGAAGAGAATCAACCCACCTGCACCTCCCCAGATGCTCCCAGGTTTCCTGCTGACCCATAGCACCAATTTCATCACTGACGCTTCACAGGAAGAGGGAAGTGGCAGGCGTAGGGATTTGCATCATGGTCAGGGAGCAAGTTCTGGGGCAGGGGGCACTTACTGCTGCCCTGCTCCAAGGAACCACAGCCCTGATCCCGTGGCCCCAGCGTGCTGATTTTTGGAGGTGCTGAGCGTGGAACATTCCCCAAAATCACTCCTGTCTGTACAGGAGTCAGGTGAGGCTTCACCACACCACCTGGGGAGAGTAACGGGGCTCACTTGGGGCTCCCAACCCCATCACGCTCACAGGGCAGAGCAGGCCTGTGCCCAGTTCAGTTACCCCAGCACCACACTGCCCCAAGACCAAAGCAACAGCCTGGAACGTCCCTATCCTCATCTCCTGCTCGGATGCACGTCTTCAGGAAACGGGAGCCGAGACAGCTGCATAGTTCCCACGCCATGGCCAGACCCTCTGGCCATAAAACCTTAGGAGTTATTACAAATTTTCCTATAATGGGTGTACTGTTTACAGTCCCAGGGTCGGCATACTGCATGCAATCCAGTGCCACTTGACCTACCAAGCACGAACAACCTATTGTTGCTGTTTTTGTAACCTATTGTTGCTTTTAGCTTGAACCCAAAAGTACGAAATTACGCGAACAAGAAAGAGGGCTGCAGTAAGGTCCCCAGCCGCCCCCTTGCCCCCAGGTTAGCCTGATTTGAGCAGCGCCAGGCTGGAAAAAGCGAGCCAGAGCTAGGCTACGACGCTGTGACCGGAGGGGCGATCAGAGGGCTCACGGCACGTGGTGCCGGGAGGCGTGGCCTGCCCGGAGCGCGCCGCGGGGGCGGGGCCGAGCCCTCAGCGGGGAAAATGGCGGCGGGCGGGCCCCCCCACTCCCTCGTACCTCCGCGTGCAGGAACACGATTTTGTCCCGCGCCGACTCCCGCAGGACGCGCCGCACCCGCAGGTCCGACAGCGGGAAGGCGGCAGCGACCCCGCCCTCAGCGGCGGGCCCGCCATTTTTCTCCTCCTCCTCCCGCTTCCTCTTCGGCTGCGGGCCCTCCGCCATGGCTCGCGCGCGCGCGCCCCTGCACTGCGCGTGCGCGGCGCCTCGCGGACCGTCTTAGAGCCACGCCCCCCGGCGGCTCGGAGGTCGCGTGTCCCCGCGGCTCCTTCTCCCACACACCCCCGGAATAGTGACTGAGACAAAAATAAGGAAAACCACCACCATTTAAAACTTCTGCATTCTCTTTTCATAGTCGCAACGATCCCGTTTAAAGTCGCTGCCTGCCTCATCTTGTCCTGCCCACAGCCCAGCAGGCACCTTGTCAGCTTAGTGGGGGTCCCAGAGCCCACCAGGACCAGGAACTCCAGCACGGGAAGGAGTTCTGGTGACCCTGAGAGCCACTCGATGTCAGAGCTTAGTGTTTGTGTGATGGATGTCCCTGTCCCTGCCGAGGAGGTTTTGGCCACCGGGATGGAGGTCACACCACTGGGATGTGGTGCGTTCCGGTCCGCTGTCCCTCCATGTCCATGGAAGTGGGGAACTCGCCATCCTTGGCTCCCACATCTGGTCAGAGCAGCTCAGGTTGGACCCCAAGGTTCACTGGGACATGGCTACACCCAGATCCAAAGATGACAGCTCCATGATGCCCATGGGGATGCATCCGCCTGCTCGTAGCACTACTCCATCCTCTTTGTGGAGCTCCGGCACAGTTCCTGGAGGTCTGCAGAGACAGCAGATGAGCTCCATTAGCAACCAATTAATCTAAAAATCAACGGTTTAAATAAATTTATGGAATCTGGTCTCTTCCCATGGTCCTTATCCCAATAGAGAGACATTTCATCAGCATCCCACAGGATACTCACAGCGCATGACAGTGTCCCTGATCTGCCTGAAGCTTTTCTCCTTCAGCGCCATGTAGATGTAGTAGATGTTTCGCAGCTCCCTGGGATAATCCTTGCGATCCACGTCCTTCAGCACTGGGATAGTGCGTCCGTTAGCCATCGGAGCCTCAGCCAGGGCCTGGTGCATCTGGTATTTGCACCAGGGGTCCTGCAGGAAGCTGGGGGTGATGAGCATGACCCAGCAGTGGCTGTTCTGCACAGCGTCGCACAGCTCTGTCACCACTGCACCTCCCGCCACCGCATCCCGCAGCTGGAGGAAGCATCGGAAGCTCTCAGGTTGGCCCTCCAGGTAGGACACCAGCTCCTCCACCAGCTCCATGTCCCCCTCACTGTGGCAGATGCAGACGTCGTAGCTCTTGTCCCACCGGGGGCTGTCCACGGCACTGATGTCTGGTGCTGACACAGGTGACAGGGAGATGGAGCTGGTGGCCAAGCTCGTGCCAGGAGAAGAGCTGGAGCTCTTCGCAGAGGATGAGGAGGAAGGTGAGGATGAAGCAGAGTGGCTGGACTTGATGCTGCTTTCCACTGAGCTAGGCTTGGGCTTGTGCAGGAGCCGCCTAAACCAACCTGCAGAGTGAGGTCACAGTGAGGTTCCGGGGGCGCAGCGTCCCCTGGGCTTCCCAAGCACAGCTTCATTTGATCAGCAGGATGCCTGCAGATGGAAAGGGGTGAGTGCGATCTCACCTTGACCCCCCAAACCATCCTGGTCCCTAAAATCTGAGCTGCCGCAAACACCTGAATGCTGTGGCACCACGAGGAGCAGCTGATGGGCACCCTTGTGTTCCGTCAGGGAGGGGATGCTGTGAGGGAGGGGATAGGGCCAGAGGGTTTATTCCCAGACTCACCAGCCATAGCGGGCAGCACACTGCTCAGCTGCCAATTGCCAGCAGGACACCTCTCCTGAGAGCAGAAAAGAAGACTAAAAAAAAACTGTGAGCAAGCACCACTCCACAGCAGGTCTCAGCCCCAGGAGCTCAGGTCTGTTCCAGGGACCTGCAGCTCTGGGGTGCTCTCTTACAGCCCCAAAATCACCCACAGGAGGGTTTTTCCCAAAATTTGCTGGGAAGGAACATTTACCTGTTACTGGCTCTCTCCACTGGAGATACACACCTGCAGCGAGCAAGGCTGAGAGATAATGGGGAGGAGAGACCCTCATTCCCATCAGTGGGGAAAGGATCCTGTGGAAGGGAGAAGTGGGAATCAGCTGCGATCACCAGGGATGGATGCTGGTAAACCAAAGGCAGTGTGGGTGATGCCCAGAGCTGTGCATCCTTGTTGCTGCCTGCCCTGGTATTCCTGCAAGCTCACACCATCCCATGCCTGGGCATTGTGCTCCCAGCATGGTTTAGGGACTGCAGACACTCCTTGTGGACACCCAAGAGCAGCAATACGGGAAACAGCTACTGTTTTCCACTGCTGGCATCACCCCTTCCGAAATGAAACACCCCAAGTTACGCTGAAGCCTTTCCTCTACTCCAAAAAATGCCACCGGACTGCAGGAAATGCCCGCAAAACCCCGGCACGCCCACGGAAACCACAGTGCCCAAGTGTCACCATTTAGTGACAGCAAAAAGCTCAAGCGTGACTGGAACAATGAGCACGGACAGTGAACGGTACGGGGGAAGTCTGGGGGATGCTTACCTGGAATGCAGGAGTCCAGCAATGGAACAGGGAAGGGGATGCATCAGCCCCTGGGTTTGGGAAAGAAAGATCTTCTGGGATTACCCAGGTGGGAAAAGACAGGTAGAATGCAGCATGTTCACTCTGGAGTCTAATGGGATCTGCAGTGAATGGCAAGGCTGATCCATCCTTACAGCTTCCACATCTGCAAGCAGTTCCCAGTGAAGCTGTCCTGGGGTGGAAATGAGATGGGGTACCCACTTGCTTCCCCAGGGCCAGAGTGGAGGAGCTCCCCGAAAACCCAGGTGCCCCCAGCTGCCAGCAGCTCCAGCCTCTGCCAGGGCATATGAAAGCACAGGCAGGGAAATGGGCCAGGACTGCAGGGACGGGAAGCCAAGCTCTCCCAAGGGCCTCCCTCCCACATCCGCCACATGCCATCACTGCCTGGGTGTCACAGTGCCCAGCCCTCACCAGCACCCAGATCTGTTTCCCTCCCCAGTTTCCTAGCTAAATACAGACAGGTCCATGTCTGCCACTCACACTTACTTTATGAGTTAAATTTACCAGACAAGTCATTTTTTCACCCCAAAAATGTTTCTCCTTTCCCAGGTCACGTTCCCCTGGTGCTGCTGGTGGTGGCTGATGACTGACACTGCCTTCATCGCCTCATCATCCTCGACTGCTCCAATGTCTGGCAGTTGCTCCTCAAGGCCCTGTGAGAGACAGGCTCCAGGTGAGTCCTGGTTCCATCCCCTAGGAATTTGGGGAGATCTCCAGAGCCCACATGGCCACCCAGCCCCTGCCACCACCCTGCCTGCCTTTCTCTTCACCAAGCACAGGACACCAGCTGGCCCCTTGCTGGCTAAATTCCAAAGGAAAAAGCCAAAGGCCGAGTGGTACTGAGCCGCACACAGACCCACAGGCTACCACAGCCCATTGTGACCCACTTTGCATTAGTCTCTGCCCTAGCACTGCTGCCACCACCCCAAAAATCAACTGCCCGCCCAAGGACAGGACCCGTAGGAGGGTGAGTCCCCTGCCTGTGTGAGTCACCCCACCTGGAAACCCCAGAGGGGGAACCTGAGCAAGGGTGAACCCACAAACTCGGGTCCCCAAGAGGCAGCAGCCCCTGGATCGACCTCCACCCTGCCTCAGCAATAATATAACCATTATTAAAGCAGTAATTAAGCAGGTACAGCTTAATTCACAGCATGCCTTGCCCCACCAGCAGCTGCACCACGCTGGGATCCCTGCAGCGGGAGTCCTGCTCATCACCAGGAGCCTGTGGTTTACAGGATTGCCTGTGAAATTAAGAAACGGTGAGGACAGGGTGCTGCAAGGCAGGGTCAAACAAAGGTGTTCGGGAAAGAAAATAAGGCTAATTTTGTCCCTAAATACACGCACCATTAATATGTTTCATTTACAGTGCCACTACAAAACGATACACAGCTACCCAGAAAACACAGAATAAGTTTTCTCCTGGAAAGCTCTAAGTACACCCAAATTCCGCCACACAGATGCTTGAAGACATCATAGGGGCCGTCCAGGCACCGCTTGTACCTCACAGGGCTGGAGACGCAGTCGCACAGACACGAACCCAGGCAGCGGCAGCTAGCGGAAGAGCAGCCCCTGAGGGGTAGGGGAGCACGGGGACACGGCCAGGCCCAGAGAAGCGCAGGCAGCCGAACGCACCCAGCACTGCCACCCAGCCTGGCACTGCACTGCGCTGCCCATGCGCCCGAGCCCTTTAGAGCTCGCGTGGCCTCGCGACACCATCGCTGAGGTCCCACGTCTGGCCCCGCCTCTTCCGCTCCGAGCCCCAGCAGGGCGGGGCCGAGGGGGCGGGGCTGCCGTCACGCGGGGCGGGGCGTAGCCGGGCGCGAGGCGGCTGCGCGCGGCGCGGCGGCGTCTCCTCAACGGGGCCGCGCGCGCGGCGCCAGGTGCGTGCGCGGGGGAGGCGGGCGGGCAGGGCGCGGTTGCCATGGAGACAGCGGGGGGGAAGCCGTTGCCATGGCGACAGCGGCCGCCATAACGTAGGGGGGTCCCCTGGCCGCCGCCGTGAGGGGACGGAGCGTTCTGCGGGGAGCGGAGGAGACCGGCGGGGCCGGGGCTGAGGCGGGGGGGCCGGGAAACCTCTGACAGCGGCGGGCGGCCTGGCTGTGACTCCCCCCGCCGCGCTGTCGCCCTCTATAAAAGCTCGTTTTTATGGATGTGTCCCCCTGGGAAGGAGCCTCGGTGTCCTCTCCGCCTGCTGAATCCCCGTGTTGTTGCTTTTCCCGCAGGTTTAGCGAGGAGGGGGCACAACGGAGAGGACAGGTAAGGGCTCGGGCAACCCTGAAGGTGTGACCCCCATCCCTGGTTCTCTGTCCAGGGTCAATCCTGGAACGCCAGCGTGCTTCCGTGGGAGCCTGTGGGACACAGAGCTCAGCCAGGCTTTGCTGTGTCACTCCCTCTCCTTGCTCGTGGAGCCACTGGGAAGCACGTGGAGAATCACAGCGTTGAATAAAAACCTCTGGTGTGTTTTAACTCACATCAAAGGAGGTTGAATCTTGTGTTTTTGTGCTGTGGACAGAGGCAGGGCTTGTCCTCAGTCCCATTGTCCGTGTAGCCTGTGCGTTTCTAGGATGGCTTTGATCCAGCTCCAATTGCTGCTCCCACGTGGAGGGACAGGCTTGGGAATTGGCCAGGGACAACTCAGCTTGTAGCTGAACCATAGTGGCTTTTAAACTGTCTTGTCCCAACATCTTAAAGCCGCTGGATTGAAAAAGAAGCTAGGAATTACACCCATGCTGGTGGCAGTTCTCAGCACTCAAAGAAGCTAAAAATAATGGATGAGTAGTAGGTTTGTACTTGTTTCTTTGTGGAATTTGTGGGGGCTGTTCTGGAGGAGCCCATCTCCCAGCATGGAGCTGGATGACTTGGCTTTGATTTTAAACATCCAGGTGTAGCTTTGGTTGTGTGTTGGGTGCTGAGCATGGAGATGGTGTCAGCAGCGACTTCTCCATGAGATGGTGGAGAATATGTTCCATTAATTTCCCATTTTGGTTCTGCAGGTTGGGCTCTGGTGTTGACTGTGTGGTCTGGTCATGTTTTGCAGAGCTACTGCGAGGTTTCTGTAAATACACATGCTGTGTGAACCTCGGCCTTCGTTTGACACACTTGGTGTTCAGGTGTTTGCTTTTACCTGGGATACACCTTCATATTTCCAACATTTCTGCAGCTGGTGTGTCTCTGTCACACAGGGACTTGCTGTGGTTGGGTTTATCCAGTGTTGGTGACTTGGGCACCGTTTAAAGCTGAAGTGTGAAAAGCTTTAGGATAAATTAAGGGATTTCTGTGGTGTGGAGGGAGGAGAATGCAGCAAACCCACACAGGGACTCTCTTAGTATCGTTTATAAAGGTAATGGGGACAAGGCTGGAACAAGGGAACAGGGCAGCCGAGCCAGGAATCCATGGAGTGTTGTGTTTACAGTCTTCAACTCCCTGTAGTCTAAATAGCTGGAAGCTTCCCAATGTCTGGAGAAGGCTGGAGAGACACTTCTTACCTTGTAAGTGCCTATGGCTCCCTCTCCCCCATGGCACCTGTGTTCCCAGGGGGAGCCTGCAGTACCTGGTGTGTTTCTTCCCCATGGCAATGTCATGCTCTGAGGTAATTCCATTTCATTTTGGCTACCTCAGCTGTGCCAGCGCAATCCATCCCCCTGGGGAACAGAGCTTCTCCCCAGGACTAAAAACTGGAGGTTTCTATTTCTTGGCTGAATCCCCATGAATTCTTTTTAAGACCAATAAAAACTTTTTTTTTTAAACTAGGCTGTATTTATAATGGGGTTTTTGTTCCTTTATGCCTCTCTGCACTACATAATAGGCATGAAGGTTGAAGGTCATTGTATCAGACAACCTCACTAGGTGATTATAATTCTAAAAGGTGTTTTTTCCTAAGTTTAAAATTACTTTTGAAATGTCCTTAGTGCTTTAGAGGCACTTAAAATTGATTTGATGGCTCCATTCCTGCTGTTAATAGCATGGGAATGCACAGGGTGAGTGAGATGGGAGCGATGCTGAGGCAGGTGGAAGCAAACAGGGGAAGGCCTAGGTGGGAGTTTACAAACAGCCTCAGTATTTGAGGCTCAGCTCCCGAATATAATATAAACTTAAATTATAGCCAGTTTAGAAAGTGAGGATTTACCTTTGGCTGTAGCTGTGCTGCTGTGGAGGGGCCAAGGGCAGACCCGGCACCAGCAGGAGCTCAGACTTCCCTCTGAAACATTCCAGTTATCCATTGTTAGTCCCTGGCTGGTCTGAAGTGTCTTTGCACCATTAAATAAAATCTGACTGACTTTGTGGAAGCAGCCTGTCCTTCCAGAAAAATCAGCTTATCCAAAAGGAGAGATATTTTTCCTTTCTCCTGGAAAGGAAAAATAAGGGCTTTTCTCCCCTTTATCCTGACTGTGCTTGGCTGCATTCACTCAGCAGGGCTTTGATGGTACCGCCCGTCTGATCCTGTGTCCAGCACATCCTCCTATCTTCCTGAGAGTCATCACTTTGATGTTTTTTTTTGAGGTTTAACCCCCCCAAAATAGTTCACCATGAGGCCTGAGCGGTTGCAGGCCTTCAGGAGTGATGAAGCTGCAGAGGTTCATTGTCAGAACAGTGCTGAAGTGCTCCTGTGCTCAGTGTGGGGTGGAAAAACACAGGGTACAATGTTCATGAGGGTGTGTGATGGAGGAGCCCTGCCTGGCATGCACAGAGGGAGAAAACCGGAAGTGCTAAAGGCTATTGACACTTGTATCCAAAATCTGGTCCCTACAGTAAGGCCCAGTAAGATAAAGAAGTGATTATTTGAAGTGATGAGCAGCATGTATTAAGTGATCTTTCAGGAGGCAGGTGGTGAAAACCAGCTCTCTGAGGTGTTTTACTGTTGTTACAATGATTTATTACTGAGCAGCCTGGTGTGGTGGAAAGTGCCCCTGCCCATGGCAGCGGGGTGGACCGACACGAACTTTAAGGTCCTGTCCAGCCCAAACCATTCCATGATTCCATTGTATAAGGTTTTCTGAAGGGGTCAGAAGGAAAAGGCTGCATACACAGTGTATCTGAGCATCTGCCAGTGTTGCTTTGCCCTGTTCTCATCATCCAGTATTGAAAGTTGCTGGTTTCCTAGAATATTGGCTGTTTTCTCATGTGATCCATACACACACTTGCAGCACAGCTGAGGTGTCCTACCTAGAAAGACCTGCCCCGTGTCACTTGCTTTGCTGCCAGGGAGCAATTGCAGCATCTCATCTTTAGGACAAGCCCACAGATCTCCCTGAGATGGCAAAACCTGCAAAAACTCTGATTTTGGGTCAGGAGCTCTTCCCCAGCATTTCCTCTGGCCAAAAGCCCCGTGTCTAACAGAGTTTTTGCTGGACTCTTCATCACAACTGGCAAGAGAAAAGCAGAGGAGGGTGAACAGTTCTGTTCGTTTTCATTCCCTTTTCATAGACTTATTTGGGAGAAGCGGAGTGGGAGAGGACTGCGTGCTGGCAGGCCTTTTGTGTTTTATGTCACAGGCTGCTGAAAGAGTTCTCAGACTGCACTTCCTTTCCGTGGGCTTTAAGGTCATTTCCCAGTGCTTGCAGATGCATGGCGGGCTGGGAAACCCTTCTCTCATCACCAGGGAATGAAACGCTCTCCGTGGCTTTTTGGAGCCAACAAATATAGTTTTGTCTTCTCTTCCCTCCCACTGTTTCCCAAGCAGCAAGTTTGCCGACAGGCCTCGTCAGGAAGGAGGGAGTGCTCCTCCAGGATCCAGACTGTCTGGGAAAATGAACAGCTGCTGGCAAACTGTGTTTTGCTGGGGCAATCACAGCTGTACAAAACAGCCCAGGATTGTATGGTAAAGGAGGTTAAGGAAGTGGATGAGACTGAGGGGCAAAGTTCAGAGACAAAAACATGCAATTCTCAGCCCAGAGATGATAACAAACCTGGGATTTATCCACCTGTGCAAAGGTGGTTCTGCAAAACCCTGTTGTCCAGGTGGTGTTGTCCATGTGCACTGACTTTGCTTGTGGTCATTTGTCTACCATAGAAACTGGATGGCTTCTACAGTGAGCCCTGTTGCATTCGACACGCAGCGCGGTGGCCTGAGTCAAGAACAGCACGGCAACCAGTCTCCCCTGGCCGCTCGGGCCATAGCTCACAGACACCAATGTGGTGGACGGCAAATGGCGTTTATTGGTGATTAGCACCGTGTAATATACCTTTGGTTTACAACGTCACGTCCGCCTGCTTACATCATAAAACTAATTGCTATTGGCTACCTGGGGAGGGGGTCTTATCTTTCCGTACAGCGCGGTTTCTTCCGATCGCCAGGCCCTACCTGCCCACATTTCCCCCCTCCCTATGCTAATCTAAGAGAGCTAACAAACGTATAAAAGGCATTAACAAGGTAAAGTGTAAGGCACCTTGAACTAATAAACGTATAAAAGGTATTGACGAGGTAAAGTATAAGGCACTTTAAACTAGTGGTGACTAGGGGGCGTAAGGGGACAGGATATAAATTGGGGTAACTAGGGAGAACTAGGGATAATACTGCATAAGGAATTAGGGATAACTGGGGATAACACTACAGAAGTACATTCTTAACACAGTTGTTTGTTTTCTACTAACAGAATGTTGACCTTGCTTAGTCGGTTCTGGACAAATGACACGAGCTTGCTCAGTATGCAGGGCCCGAAGGCCAATGCCAGTATGATCATTGCGATCAGACCCAGCAAAGTAGATATCAGGGTGGTTAGCCATGGCGAATGGTTGAACCAGGATTTGAACCAACTGTGCTGTGCTTCTCGCTCTCTTCTTCTCTTCTTTCTTTTTTCTTTTTCTTTTTCTGCTTTGCTGTTTTCAGCAGCAGCTTGCAGGGAAGGAGAAGATGCTAAAGGCTGAGCAGCATCAGATGATATCTGAGTAGGAGGTACTGTAGCTGCTGGTAAAGGATTAGAGATCATTGGGTTAAAGATATTTAGGTTATTATTCAGTGTTGTGACAGTAGCAGTGTTTTTAATCCGTGAGAGGGATTGGACTCTCTAACGGCCTCTCCTTATTCTGGGTTTTAATTCTGTTTGCTCTCATCTCTTTCCACTCTGAGTCTGAATCAGTGGAAAGCCACTCGCTCTAGCTTGTGTCTGACTCAGAGCTGGAAGTTGACTGACTGGCTATTTCCGGGTTTCAGAACTTTTTGGTCGGGCTCCGGCCTCGCCCACCTCCCTTGCGGGCGGGCCGTTCCCTCCCTCTTGCCTCGCCCTGCCTTCTGCTCGGCAGGGGGTTGAGCTTATAGGGGGAGTGTTTAAATTAGGCGCTCTGGCTACCTCTCTGCCCCTCGCTCGCGCTCCCCTCCCCCTTTTGGTTGCTCTCGCAGTTTCTCTCCTTATCACATTCCTTATCACTTTCCTCTCCCACTCGTTTACTTGCGCATGTTGGATTCGGCACTATCTCTCTGTTCCCGCCGGGCACATCTCCGTCCCGGTCCCGCCCACCTTCTTTGTTCCCGGCACCATGCTGGGGTGCATAGGGAGGTGGCCTGGGCCAGCTCTCTTCGGGCCCCCCTCCCTCCGCGGCGATCTTAGCTTCTCGGGCTAATTCGTTCGAAAAAGCCTCTGCCTGCCTTGGCTCCCCCGCAAAGGAGCCTGGATTCGGGGATTGCGGGGGTGCAGCACCCCCCCCCGCAAGTCCCCAGGCTTAGCCGAATCGCCATCGTCTGGGGGGTGCAGAGTCTGGGTAGCCGCCCCAACCCCCAGCTTTGGGACGGCCATCAAACAGTTTTTTGCTGCCTTCCAGGTCTCCTGCTCTTGGATAGCTTTTTGCAGGGCCTGCACAACTCTACCCCACGATTTAAGATGTTTTCCGCTACCTGAGGACATCGTCTCCTCAGCAAAAGCCTTAGTACATTATCCCACACCTCAGGGTGGAGTATATCTGCCGGTTGGTCTATGACCCCGATCTGCATAAGTCTCGCAACAGCGAGCGTAAAATCTTTGGGTTTGCAATCTACCCGCCACTGTCTCTGAATTTCATATACGACCTTCACAAGAGCCTCCATCCTCCTTGTGGGTCCCGGAGCGTCCTCCGTCACCAGAGACAGTCCAGCTGCTCTGGCCGCTGTTCACCTGGTCTCAGGCGATCTCCCGAGGTCCCCACTTGTCCCGAGGTTTCAGCACCACTTTGTTGCAGTCGACACGCAGCGCAGTGGCCTGAGTCAAGAACAGCACGGCAACCACTCTCCCCTGGCCGCTCAGGCCATAGCTCGCAGACACCAATGTGGTGGACGGCAAATGGCGTTTATTGGTGATTAGCACCGTGTAATATACCTTTGGTTTACAACGTCACGTCCGCCTGCTTACATCATAAAACTAATTGCTATTGGCTACCTGGGGAGGGGGTCTTATCTTTCCGTACAGCGCGGTTTCTTCCGATCGCCAGGCCCTACCTGCCCACAGTTTCCTCTCCCCTTCTCACTAAATATCACGTGTTTGCTGATAAAGCCATTCCTTCCAAACGAGCTGCTTCCCTGGGCTGCTGCTCCAATCTTCTGGGAAGCTGCAGCAGTCCCTGCTGCAGAAAGCAGCTGGAAACCAGGCAAGGCAAGGCGAGGAGCAGCACATCTGCTTAATAAATGATAAAGGTCACATTTAAAAGCACTGTGCAGGTGTAAAGCCAGGAAAATAGGGAAGAGGGGAGGAGGAGTAAGGAGAATACAGCCCTGCAGCCCTTTCATGTGACTCTGTATCATCTGGGATCTTCGAAAAGATTGGCCTAGAGCATCCTACTGACATTGCAGCCATCACAGGGAAGGGAGTGCTGGTACAGCTGAGGGGGCTCCTCAGCAAACTGGGGCTGGGCTCCCTGCAGGGCAAAGCTAGGAGGAAGTCTTCCCTTGTTTTTCTCTCTGCTGGGATAAATGGAGCTGTTGTCTCCAGGCCCCTGTTCTGCACATAGTTTAAAGTAGGTCGTATTTCCGACCTGCATGGGATGCAACCTGCATTTTGTCTGGGGACATAGAGCCTGTGTGTGTCTCATTCTCTTGTGCTCACCACACCTTTCCCATGCCCTCCAGCCTTCCCGGTAACTTTTATTAATAGACTTCCCTTATTCCAGATTTTCAATCGATTAGCTTTGCTTCAGAAACACCCCAGGGCATCATTGACTTCCTCAGTAACCATCCTGGTAACAGATTCAATTCCCAAAAATGTTGTAATTACATGCCTTGTATTGGGAGCTGTGCTACTGATCTGTGCAGCTGCCTGCTGTCTTTTAGGGATACCAAGCTGCTCCGCTCATCCTCCGTTTATCAGAGAGCCCCAATGGATATGCTGATTCAAAATTTAGGCATGGGGTAGCTCCCTCTCCCTCAATCTGGGTGTCCCACTGCGGAGGGTGGATTTCCCCCCTCCGCAGCAAGAAGCGGTTCCGCCCCTATGTTGCTCCCGCCTCCCAGCCTGGCTCCACCTGCCGTGGGAGGACCTCGGGGGAGAAGTCTCTGGGCCCGCCCCTGAACTGAGGGACAAGGCGTGCCCAGGGCCCAGCTCTCCAGATTATTCCTGACAGTTATTTGTATTATTGGTTTATTTGAACTGTACCCCGCCTTCCTTTGTTACCATTGGTTCTTGTATGCTGTAACCGCCCTTCCCCTCGTCCCTTATTGGTTGTCCTGTCCTATACTTAACCGGGTGCCTCCAGGCACTCGGCGGCCACTAGCCATTAGCCATGCGGCCATACCATCGCCGAGGCAGTGGCCCCCCTTCCCCTGCTCTCCCTTCCCGACCACCCAAGCCCTGCTACCCTCAATAAAGGAGAGCTCGGGAAGGAGTCATCCTCCCACCAGCCTATCGCCGCACCGTCTCCTTCTTTTATTTCGCCTACGACTCCCAGCTTCCTTTACCGCGCCCGGCATAGGGATCGAGCAGCCAGCGCACGGCTCTCGACCCTGCCGACGACAGCGAGCGAGAGGCTCGACAACATCCCACCACCCCTGACACCCTTCCACTCATGGTGGTACCAGCTGTGCTCCTTTCTCCTCTTGCAGGAAGCTGTTGCCAAGCCTCAAAACCAAGAAGCCTCAGGAGCTTGTTTTGGTGATTGGGACAGGAATTAGTGCCGCAGTTGCTCCCCAGGTCCCAGTGCTGAAGTCTTGGAAGGGGCTGATTCAGGCCCTCCTGGATGCTGCTATTGACTTTGATCTCCTGGAAGATGAAGAGAGCAAACGGTTCCAGAAGTGTCTTCATGAAGACAAGAACTTGGTTCATGTTGCCCACGACCTTATCCAGAAGCTGTCTCCGGTCAGTGCGCTTGTACCTGCCCTGAGCGTAGGATTTGGCTTCTGGAAATAACCGGATTTGGTTTTCCAGCAATGGTGCCCCCATCCCAACAATTCTTCTATGTACAAGGAACCAAAAGTGCAGTTGCTGTGCCAGGTTTCTGCTGTGGACACAGGTTTTGGGTATTTTGCCTGGACCAAGATGATTAGAGGGATGGAGCACCTTCCTGTGAGGAAAGGCTGAGAGAATTGGGATTGTTCAGCCTGGAGAAGAAGGCTTCAGGGGTGACCTAATTGTGGCTTTCCAATACCTGAAGGGAGCTGACAAGAAAGCTGGAGAGAGACTGTAGACAAGGGCCGGGGGTGACAGAACAAGGGGAGAGAGCAGGGTTAGATGGGGTACTGGGGAGGAAATCTTCCCTGTGAGGGTACTGAGGCCCTGGCACAAGAGCAACTGTGGCTGCCCCTGGATCCCTGGAAGTGTTCAAGGCCAGGTTGGACAGGGCTTGGAACAGCCTGGGATAGTGGAAGGTGTCCCTGCCCATGGCAGGGGGTGGGATGGGATGGGCCCTTCCCAACCCAAACCATTCTACGATTCTGTGTTCCTATGACTATGCTGAGGGAGAGCACCCACCTTGGTGCAGCCAGAGCTCTTGTGTTTGCCGTGCAGGGACCCAGAGCTTTGCAGGGTCTTGGTGAAACGTGGGTAGTTTCTCATGGAGTCATTTGGCATGAGGTGTTAAGGGGCCGGGCTCTGACCTCAATCTGTCTCCCCTTCTCAGCGCACAAGCAACGTTCGCTCAACCTTTTTCAAGGACTGTTTATACAAGGTGTTTGATGACCTGGAATCCAAAATGGAAGATTCTGGGAAGCAGCTGCTTCAGTCTGTGCTTCACTTGATGGAAAATGGGGCCCTTGTTTTAACCACAAACTTCGGTAACCTGCTGGAGCTGTATGCAGCACACCAGGGGAAGCACCTCGAGTCTCTTGACCTGACTGATGAAAAGAAGGTAAAGGATGATTATTTCTTTTGTCAGGAACTGTGGTGCTGCAGGGTGTGCCCTCATGCTGCCTGAGGGCATTGTACTGATCCTAGTGGTTTAACTGGTGGCAGACAAGCTCCAGGCAGAGCCTCTGCCTGCTCAGGGCAGCAAGCAGAAGAATGAGGAGGAGAGCTCCTTTCTGGAACGCTGTGCTTGCTGGCTGCCATCCAGTGCTCAGGAGGAGGCCTTAAGCCTGGTATTCCTTTGATCTCTGTCCTTGAAACTTCTGGCTTGGCCTTGCTTCCACATAAGGCTCGGGTTGATGTTTCTAACCAATGTGGGAAACTCCATGTGAGATGCAAAGCTGAACTTTCTATTTTTATAACGTGCTGCAAAGTGCTTTCTGTGATGGGCATTTAGGGCTGCAGCCTTTGAGGCTCTCTTCTCGTGCCCCATGTCCTCTTCCTGCAGTGGCTGGAATGGCTCCTTCTGCTGCACTTCCAGAGCTGTAGCTATTCTCTTCATGCAAACATCTCTCCTCCTGCCCCAGTCAGGCTGTGAAACCCTGACCTCTTTGCACCTGCTGCACAAAGGGATCAAAGTGATTGCCTACGGAGACGAATACTCCGACTTGCCCGAGTACTTCGAGCGGCTGACCAGCGAGATTGTCATGCGAGGCCGCACAGGTATGGAGTCAGGGGCTGGGGGACACTTGGCTGTCACCATGGAGAGCAGGCAGGGTCAGTAGCCCCTGTTCTTCATGCTATACAGATTCCTTAAGAGTTTTTTTTTTTTAAAAGCAAACGTGTCTCAAAGCGTAGCTGGATTTGAGGGTTACTTTCAGAAATCACTGTATGCTCTAACAGTTTAAGCAGCTGTGCTGCTTCCCACGCCTGCAAACCTTTTCATGTGCAGTTGCAGCTGTTTGTTCCCTTTCCAGCGAAGGGGCATTTTAGTCTCACTGACCTTCATGCTGCTCAGACTGAGCCAATGCTTTTACACAAGAGGTATAACTCATAAATCATAAAAACAAGGGAAAGTGGGTTCACTGGCCGGAGCCTAGCTGGCCCCCATTCTGAGGGTTAGCCCGGCCAGGAAAGCCTGTGTGAAACCACCACGTGGGCAGCTGGCTCTCCACCTGACACTGCTCTCTGCTTTGCCCCAGGTATGCCCAACGAGGGGCAACAGCTGAATGCTCTGCCGCCGCCCACACCGAGGTAAAAGGTAAGGAGGCTCTCTAGAGCCGAGAGGCTTCACTCTGTGTAGTTCCCTGGAGTCCCAGGCAGGTTTTCAGCCTTTGCTTCCACACAGGATGCAGCCCGAGCCTCAGCCCTGCCCAGGCCCTGAGCCATGGCAGGGGCTTCTGGGACAGGCCCCAGCCAGGCCAGCAGCCCTCAGGAAGGCCAGAGCCCACCGCTGTCCAGCTGCTATCCAGCACCGAGCCAGGACCCTTCCAGCAGGGAGAAGGCTGGGACACAGCCTCCACAGATGAACACCTGGTCTAACATAGTAATTGTGCTTTTACTGGGGCTGCATGTGCCTGCGGAGTGCGGTGTCCCCAAGGGAGCTGCAGCCTCCTCTAACTTCATACCTAGTGCTTTTATATTCTGTATTTCAATTAAAAAATGAAACTTGAGCTTTTTTTTTTTACTGGAAGCTCTAGTTTTCTAGTCCTGTCTTTTTACTGTACAGGATTTTGTATGTTGAAGTTGTATTAAAGGCCTGCTCACTGAACTTTTGGCTGCTCTATCATTTACAGGCCTCATCACACCTCACACTGGTGGGAGTTCATCTCCCCCAAACCCAGGAGGAAACAGGTCCTGGCTGGAGGCAAGTTATTTATACACAGAGAACAAATTAGGAAGTTTATTTTATATAAATTATGTCTCTTAGCAGACAGCATTCAATTTATTGCACTATAGCACATCTGCGATACAGAGCTACAAGACATCGTCAGAGAGGTTTGTATTATTCAGTGTAGCACTTCTGACCGGGATCAAGAGGCACTCTGAGGGGGAGAAAGGGTGCAGGAAAGCAGCAAGCAGCCACCATTCTCTTCCAGTATTAATGTGGTTTGGTTTTTTTTTCCTTTTTACTAGCAAATAATGCCAAGACCAGCAGGCAGGAGCCAGGCAGGGCACGCTGCCTTCCTCCTCCGGACCCAGCTGCCACAGCTCTCCAGCTCCTGCCCAAATACGTGGAGTCTGGGGACCCTGCTGCAGAGTCCGGGTGAGGAGAGAGATGGGGGACTTTAAGGCAATTTAGCATGTCCCCTCCAGCCCAGCATAGGCTGTCACCTTTTTTTGGTTTATCAGCTTCGGTGGAGCGGCGATGAGCGGCGACATTAACGGCCAGATCTAGCGCTGCCCCTAAGCCCAAGTGACTCCTGCCTCCTCCCTAAGCTGGTCTAAAAATCAAAAGCAGCTCAAAAAAAAGTCTTCAAACCCACCTGGCTCTGACAGCCAGGCTCTTGGCCGCCCTCAGCTCCCCCACCCCAAATACCAGACCCCGCCCGGGAGCGAAACCTGTTGAGCCCGAATATGCCCAAACAGACAGCTCTTTGTGATTCTTTTTTTTTCCCTCCTATTTTTTGGTTTGGAAGCAGCACTGGTGATCACACAGGGATGGGCCCAAGGACTTCCCAGCCCTTGGCACTGCTCCTGACACCTTGTTCGAAGGCAGCATCACATTTAACCCCTGAAGACCCTCACTGCCCTTCATTTCTGACACCATCCCACTTCCCACACCGTGGTCCTGTTCAGTCCTGCATCCCCACGCTCCACTTGCATCCCCCCTCTCTGCACTTTTCTCCGTCATTTCTCCCTTTCCACCTCATTTTTCCCCTCAGTGCTTCAGCGCTCTCCTCCATTCCCAACACAGACAGGTCTGATCCATCCTCACGCCATAAAATCACAGACCACATGCCAGGGGGGTCAGATGAGCCCAATAGCCACAGAGCTGCCAGGCTGGGGTTCAGTGCCCATCCAGGGGTGTTTTATGATCCGTGGTGGGAATGCTGGGCTGGCAGGGTGCACACAGCATCAGCAAAGCCCCCGAGCAGCACTTAGGACTCTTCAACTCTTGCTCAGCACTCTCCTGCCTCAGTTTCCTGCTGTTTCGGGGCTCAGGGAAGCTCTGCACCATTGGCAATGCGGGCAGGGGGTGCAGCAGGGACCCCAAACCCCAAACTGCATCCCAGCTCATTTATCTACATTTTAAAAGAAATTTAAAAGCCACCCGATGTTGCAAGCAGCTCAAACCCTGACGGAGGATCCACCCCGGGGCTCCGACTTGTGCAACACCGCGGGGTGAGTTCCAACCTCCCGCCACTGGCATCAGGCTCTGGTTCAAAAATTAAGGCTCAGCTTACTCAGCCTGGCCGGATATCGGGATGGCGAATCCGGCCGGGAAAACTTCGGCGGGCTGGGGGAGACATTTTGCAAGGGGAAGAGCCGGAGCAGGAATGGCATCTGGAAGCGATTGAAGGCAAGGAGCCTCTCCCTGGCGCAGCAGGGAATTCCAACAGCGTGAGCTCAGGTTAAAGCCTCCTTCACAAACCCGGGATTAAAGAGAAGAACCAAACTTCAGCACAGATATGTATTTTTAAACCTGCAAAAAACAAGGGAGACGGAGCCAGCTTCCTGCTTGGTCCTATCCGGACGTGGCTTTGTCATTTAGGGTCGTTCTGACTTGCAATGAAAAGAAACCAAAACTCCAAAAAGGAGCAGAAATTTCTCCATGCGTTTGTGGTTCTAAATTCAGGTGTGGTGTCAGGAGTCCTCTTTCATCACTGTACCATCCATCCCTCGGGATTGCTGCATCCCAGCTCCGAGCATCCCTTGCCAGCACAGGCTGCATCCCACGGTGGTCCTTGAGTGGCAGCAAGCCCAGGAGCATCCCAGAATCCTGGGGATGGCATGGAAGAGCCAGTGGAGGATGCCAGCCTAGCTTAGACCGAGCCATCCTCTGCAAGGAGCTGACGCAGTGCAGAGTCCCCAGCCCCTTCCAGTCTTCCCTGAGTCGAGATGAAATATTGAAGCTAAAATCCTAATGCATCAGAGGCACAGGGAGCAGCAGCTGGTCAAACCCACCTTCACTGGACATCCCAGCGGAGCAGTTTACGGCAGGGCAGGATCCCCATGGGCTGGGCAGGATCCCCATGGGCTGGGCAGGATCCCCACGGGATGGGCAGGATCCCCATGGGCTGGGCAGACTCAGCCGCGCCCCATGTCCTCTTCCTGCAGTGGCTGGAATGGGTCCTTCTGCTACACTTCCAGAGCTGTAGCTATTCCCTTCATGCAAACATCTCTCCTCCTGCCCCAGTCAGGCTGTGAAACCCTGACCTCTTTGCACCTGCTGCACAAAGGGATCAAAGTGATTGCCTACGGAGACGAATACTCCGACTTGCCCGAGTACTTCGAGCGGCTGACCAGCGAGATTGTCATGCGAGGCCGCACAGGTATGGAGTCAGGGGCTGGGGGACACTTGGCTGTCACCATGGAGAGCAGGCAGGGTCAGTAGCCCCTGTTCTTCATGCTATACAGATTCCTTAAGAGTTTTTTTTTTTAAAAGCAAACGTGTCTCAAAGCGTAGCTGGATTTGAGGGTTACTTTCAGAAATCACTGTATGCTCTAACAGTTTAAGCAGCTGTGCTGCTTCCCACGCCTGCAAACCTTTTCATGTGCAGTTGCAGCTGTTTGTTCCCTTTCCAGCGAAGGGGCATTTTAGTCTCACTGACCTTCGTGCTGCTCAGACTGAGCCAATGCTTTTACACAAGAGGTATAACTCATAAATCATAAAAACAAGGGAAAGTGGGTTCACTGGCCGGAGCCTAGCTGGCCCCCATTCTGAGGGTTAGCCCGGCCAGGAAAGCCTGTGTGAAACCACCACGTGGGCAGCTGGCTCTCCACCTGACACTGGTCTCTGCTTTGCCCCAGGTATGCCCAACGAGGGGCAACAGCTGAATGCTCTGCCGCCGCCCACACCGAGGTAAAAGGTAAGGAGGCTCTCTAGAGCCGAGAGGCTTCACTCTGTGTAGTTCCCTGGAGTCCCAGGCAGGTTTTCAGCCTTTGCTTCCACACAGGATGCAGCCCGAGCCTCAGCCCTGCCCAGGCCCTGAGCCATGGCAGGGGCTTCTGGGACAGGCCCCAGCCAGGCCAGCAGCCCTCAGGAAGGCCAGAGCCCACCGCTGTCCAGCTGCTATCCAGCACCGAGCCAGGACCCTTCCAGCAGGGAGAAGGCTGGGACACAGCCTCCACAGATGAACACCTGGTCTAACATAGTAATTGTGCTTTTACTGGGGCTGCATGTGCCTGCGGAGTGCGGTGTCCCCAAGGGAGCTGCAGCCTCCTCTAACTTCATACCTAGTGCTTTTATATTCTGTATTTCAATTAAAAAATGAAACTTGAGCTTTTTTTTTTTTACTGGAAGCTCTAGTTTTCTAGTCCTGTCTTTTTACTGTACAGGATTTTGTATGTTGAAGTTGTATTAAAGGCCTGCTCACTGAACTTTTGGCTGCTCTATCATTTACAGGCCTCATCACACCTCACACTGGTGGGAGTTCATTTCCCCCAAACCCAGGAGGAAACAGGTCCTGGCTGGAGGCAAGTTATTTATACACAGAGAACAAATTAGGAAGTTTATTTTATATAAATTATGTCTCTTAGCAGACAGCATTCAATTTATTGCACTATAGCACATCTGCGATACAGAGCTACAAGACATCGTCAGAGAGGTTTGTATTATTCAGTGTAGCACTTCTGACCGGGATCAAGAGGCACTCTGAGGGGGAGAAAGGGTGCAGGAAAGCAGCAAGCAGCCACCATTCTCTTCCAGTATTAATGTGGTTTGGTTTTTTTTTCCTTTTTACTAGCAAATAATGCCAAGACCAGCAGGCAGGAGCCAGGCAGGGCACGCTGCCTTCCTCCTCCGGACCCAGCTGCCACAGCTCTCCAGCTCCTGCCCAAATACGTGGAGTCTGGGGACCCTGCTGCAGAGTCCGGGTGAGGAGAGAGATGGGGGACTTTAAGGCAATTTAGCATGTCCCCTCCAGCCCAGCATAGGCTGTCACCTTTTTTTGGTTTATCAGCTTCGGTGGAGCGGCGATGAGCGGCGACATTAACGGCCAGATCTAGCGCTGCCCCTAAGCCCAAGTGACTCCTGCCTCCTCCCTAAGCTGGTCTAAAAATCAAAAGCAGCTCAAAAAAAAGTCTTCAAACCCACCTGGCTCTGACAGCCAGGCTCTTGGCCGCCCTCAGCTCCCCCACCCCAAATACCAGACCCCGCCCGGGAGCGAAACCTGTTGAGCCCGAATATGCCCAAACAGACAGCTCTTTGTGATTCTTTTTTTTTCCCTCCTATTTTTTGGTTTGGAAGCAGCACTGGTGATCACACAGGGATGGGCCCAAGGACTTCCCAGCCCTTGGCACTGCTCCTGACACCTTGTTCGAAGGCAGCATCACATTTAACCCCTGAAGACCCTCACTGCCCTTCATTTCTGACACCATCCCACTTCCCACACCGTGGTCCTGTTCAGTCCTGCATCCCCACGCTCCACTTGCATCCCCCCTCTCTGCACTTTTCTCCGTCATTTCTCCCTTTCCACCTCATTTTTCCCCTCAGTGCTTCAGCGCTCTCCTCCATTCCCAACACAGACAGGTCTGATCCATCCTCACGCCATAAAATCACAGACCACATGCCAGGGGGGTCAGATGAGCCCAATAGCCACAGAGCTGCCAGGCTGGGGTTCAGTGCCCATCCAGGGGTGTTTTATGATCCGTGGTGGGAATGCTGGGCTGGCAGGGTGCACACAGCATCAGCAAAGCCCCCGAGCAGCACTTAGGACTCTTCAACTCTTGCTCAGCACTCTCCTGCCTCAGTTTCCTGCTGTTTCGGGGCTCAGGGAAGCTCTGCACCATTGGCAATGCGGGCAGGGGGTGCAGCAGGGACCCCAAACCCCAAACTGCATCCCAGCTCATTTATCTACATTTTAAAAGAAATTTAAAAGCCACCCGATGTTGCAAGCAGCTCAAACCCTGACGGAGGATCCACCCCGGGGCTCCGACTTGTGCAACACCGCGGGGTGAGTTCCAACCTCCCGCCACTGGCATCAGGCTCTGGTTCAAAAATTAAGGCTCAGCTTACTCAGCCTGGCCGGATATCGGGATGGCGAATCCGGCCGGGAAAACTTCGGCGGGCTGGGGGAGACATTTTGCAAGGGGAAGAGCCGGAGCAGGAATGGCATCTGGAAGCGATTGAAGGCAAGGAGCCTCTCCCTGGCGCAGCAGGGAATTCCAACAGCGTGAGCTCAGGTTAAAGCCTCCTTCACAAACCCGGGATTAAAGAGAAGAACCAAACTTCAGCACAGATATGTATTTTTAAACCTGCAAAAAACAAGGGAGACGGAGCCAGCTTCCTGCTTGGTCCTATCCGGACGTGGCTTTGTCATTTAGGGTCGTTCTGACTTGCAATGAAAAGAAACCAAAACTCCAAAAAGGAGCAGAAATTTCTCCATGCGTTTGTGGTTCTAAATTCAGGTGTGGTGTCAGGAGTCCTCTTTCATCACTGTACCATCCATCCCTCGGGATTGCTGCATCCCAGCTCCGAGCATCCCTTGCCAGCACAGGCTGCATCCCACGGTGGTCCTTGAGTGGCAGCAAGCCCAGGAGCATCCCAGAATCCTGGGGATGGCATGGAAGAGCCAGTGGAGGATGCCAGCCTAGCTTAGACCGAGCCATCCTCTGCAAGGAGCTGACGCAGTGCAGAGTCCCCAGCCCCTTCCAGTCTTCCCTGAGTCGAGATGAAATATTGAAGCTAAAATCCTAATGCATCAGAGGCACAGGGAGCAGCAGCTGGTCAAACCCACCTTCACTGGACATCCCAGCGGAGCAGTTTACGGCAGGGCAGGATCCCCATGGGCTGGGCAGGATCCCCATGGGCTGGGCAGGATCCCCACGGGATGGGCAGGATCCCCATGGGCTGGGCAGACTCAGCCGCGCCCCATGTCCTCTTCCTGCAGTGGCTGGAATGGCTCCTTCTGCTACACTTCCAGAGCTGTAGCTATTCCCTTCATGCAAACATCTCTCCTCCTGCCCCAGTCAGGCTGTGAAACCCTGACCTCTTTGCACCTGCTGCACAAAGGGATCAAAGTGATTGCCTACGGAGACGAATACTCCGACTTGCCCGAGTACTTCGAGCGGCTGACCAGCGAGATTGTCATGCGAGGCCGCACAGGTATGGAGTCAGGGGCTGGGGGACACTTGGCTGTCACCATGGAGAGCAGGCAGGGTCAGTAGCCCCTGTTCTTCATGCTATACAGATTCCTTAAGAGTTTTTTTTTTTTAAAAGCAAACGTGTCTCAAAGCGTAGCTGGATTTGAGGGTTACTTTCAGAAATCACTGTATGCTCTAACAGTTTAAGCAGCTGTGCTGCTTCCCACGCCTGCAAACCTTTTCATGTGCAGTTGCAGCTGTTTGTTCCCTTTCCAGCGAAGGGGCATTTTAGTCTCACTGACCTTCGTGCTGCTCAGACTGAGCCAATGCTTTTACACAAGAGGTATAACTCATAAATCATAAAAACAAGGGAAAGTGGGTTCACTGGCCGGAGCCTAGCTGGCCCCCATTCTGAGGGTTAGCCCGGCCAGGAAAGCCTGTGTGAAACCACCACGTGGGCAGCTGGCTCTCCACCTGACACTGCTCTCTGCTTTGCCCCAGGTATGCCCAACGAGGGGCAACAGCTGAATGCTCTGCCGCCGCCCACACCGAGGTAAAAGGTAAGGAGGCTCTCTAGAGCCGAGAGGCTTCACTCTGTGTAGTTCCCTGGAGTCCCAGGCAGGTTTTCAGCCTTTGCTTCCACACAGGATGCAGCCCGAGCCTCAGCCCTGCCCAGGCCCTGAGCCATGGCAGGGGCTTCTGGGACAGGCCCCAGCCAGGCCAGCAGCCCTCAGGAAGGCCAGAGCCCACCGCTGTCCAGCTGCTATCCAGCACCGAGCCAGGACCCTTCCAGCAGGGAGAAGGCTGGGACACAGCCTCCACAGATGAACACCTGGTCTAACATAGTAATTGTGGTTTTACTGGGGCTGCATGTGCCTGCGGAGTGCGGTGCCCCCAAGGGAGCTGCAGCCTCCTCTAACTTCATACCTAGTGCTTTTATACTCTGTATTTCAATTAAAAAATGAAACTTGAGCTTTTTTTTTTTTACTGGAAGCTCTAGTTTTCTAGTCCTGTCTTTTTACTGTACAGGATTTTGTATGTTGAAGTTGTATTAAAGGCCTGCTCACTGAACTTTTGGCTGCTCTATCATTTACAGGCCTCATCACACCTCACACTGGTGGGAGTTCATTTCCCCCAAACCCAGGAGGAAACAGGTCCTGGCTGGAGGCAAGTTATTTATACACAGAGAACAAATTAGGAAGTTTATTTTATATAAATTATGTCTCTTAGCAGACAGCATTCAATTTATTGCACTATAGCACATCTGCGATACAGAGCTACAAGACATCGTCAGAGAGGTTTGTATTATTCAGTGTAGCACTTCTGACCGGGATCAAGAGGCACTCTGAGGGGGAGAAAGGGTGCAGGAAAGCAGCAAGCAGCCACCATTCTCTTCCAGTATTAATGTGGTTTGGTTTTTTTTTCCTTTTTACTAGCAAATAATGCCAAGACCAGCAGGCAGGAGCCAGGCAGGGCACGCTGCCTTCCTCCTCCGGACCCAGCTGCCACAGCTCTCCAGCTCCTGCCCAAATACGTGGAGTCTGGGGACCCTGCTGCAGAGTCCGGGTGAGGAGAGAGATGGGGGACTTTAAGGCAATTTAGCATGTCCCCTCCAGCCCAGCATAGGCTGTCACCTTTTTTTGGTTTATCAGCTTCGGTGGAGCGGCGATGAGCGGCGACATTAACGGCCAGATCTAGCGCTGCCCCTAAGCCCAAGTGACTCCTGCCTCCTCCCTAAGCTGGTCTAAAAATCAAAAGCAGCTCAAAAAAAAGCCTTCAAACCCACCTGGCTCTGACAGCCAGGCTCTTGGCCGCCCTCAGCTCCCCCACCCCAAATACCAGACCCCGCCCGGGAGCGAAACCTGTTGAGCCCGAATATGCCCAAACAGACAGCTCTTTGTGATTCTTTTTTTTTCCCTCCTATTTTTTGGTTTGGAAGCAGCACTGGTGATCACACAGGGATGGGCCCAAGGACTTCCCAGCCCTTGGCACTGCTCCTGACACCTTGTTCAAAGGCAGCATCACATTTAACCCCTGAAGACCCTCACTGCCCTTCATTTCTGACACCATCCCACTTCCCACACCGTGGTCCTGTTCAGTCCTGCATCCCCACGCTCCACTTGCATCCCCCCTCTCTGCACTTTTCTCCGTCATTTCTCCCTTTCCACCTCATTTTTCCCCTCAGTGCTTCAGCGCTCTCCTCCATTCCCAACACAGACAGGTCTGATCCATCCTCACGCCATAAAATCACAGACCACATGCCAGGGGGGTCAGATGAGCCCAATAGCCACAGAGCTGCCAGGCTGGGGTTCAGTGCCCATCCAGGGGTGTTTTATGATCCGTGGTGGGAATGCTGGGCTGGCAGGGTGCACACAGCATCAGCAAAGCCCCCGAGCAGCACTTAGGACTCTTCAACTCTTGCTCAGCACTCTCCTGCCTCAGTTTCCTGCTGTTTCGGGGCTCAGGGAAGCTCTGCACCATTGGCAATGCGGGCAGGGGGTGCAGCAGGGACCCCAAACCCCAAACTGCATCCCAGCTCATTTATCTACATTTTAAAAGAAATTTAAAAGCCACCCGATGTTGCAAGCAGCTCAAACCCTGACGGAGGATCCACCCCGGGGCTCCGACTTGTGCAACACCGCGGGGTGAGTTCCAACCTCCCGCCACTGGCATCAGGCTCTGGTTCAAAAATTAAGGCTCAGCTTACTCAGCCTTAAAAAACACCCAGGGGAAGAATTTTCCTTTGTTCTCCACTCTCCAGAACAACAAAACACCATTGGTTCACCCTGCAAAGACCTGCCATGAAAAGATCAATGGGGAAAGGTCTGGCTGGTCCTCTTCCTGCAGTCTCAGGGCAGGAATCCTCATCTCTCCCTGGAACAAGCCTGTCCCGTGGGACGAGAGGGCTCCAGGCGCACACAGTGGGTCGGGATGGGGCTTGTCCTGCACGAACATGCCCAGATCCTGCTCCCAGCAGCTCTGTCCGCACCAGCATTGGGTGGGGGATCGGCAGGGACCCCTCCTACCCCTCTGGGATCACTAGGATACCGGAGCACATCCATCAACCAGCCAGAGGATGCTCAGGGATGGGGACAAAAAGGCTCAGACCACTTAATAAACCCTCCTGAGCCCGTGGTTCCGCACGAGAGCCGTCCTGAGCTGCACACGGGGCACATCCTCCCCTCCCAGAGCCTCCGGGAGGATTTTCCCTTCCTTATCCCGGCTCCCGGGCATTCCTATGGCCCAGACCCATCGCAGCGAGCCCACCCTGTGCCATGGGGAGATGCCAGAGCCTCTCTTCCCCGGGCTCTCGGGGTGGGATCTCCCTCCACGGGAGTGGCCTCGGGCAGGAGCGATGCCAAAGGCCGTTTTTCCCGGCAAGACGAGGGGGTTTGTTTTGCCGGGAATGGGGAGACGGCAGATGGAAGGGCTCGGGGGGAGCGGGGGCTTTCCTCTCGCCGCTGCCCACACTCACACTCCAGGCACTGATTAATTGCGTTAAATAGAAAAATAATCATAACAATTATTTTTAAAAGCCACAAAACGTAGAAATAAAACCACTTTCTGCCTCTCCGATGTGCCGCGCTCGCCGGGGCAGCGATGCCAAAGGCGGGGGATGCAGGGGCGGGGGTCCGAGCTGGGGTTAACAGGGTGTGTACCCCCACATCCCCTCTTTGCCCCCCATGCCAGCCCTGCCCGGGAGCTGCCAGGCGAGCAATGCTCCTGCCCTGCCCCGCGCCCTCCCAGCGCGGGGACCCCCTCCAGCCCCCCAAAAACACTGGGGCTTCGCTTCCCACCCCTCTTTTTCCGCTCAGCACCTCCCGAGTCGCAAACCCGCTCTGGACACGCGGACCCGGGGGGACATAAGGGGACACGGAGGGACACAAGGGGACACGGGAGGATGCGGGGGGGCACAAGGGGACGCGGGGGGACCCCCGTGTGCAGACTCACCATGGGGCGGCGGGGGGGGTCGTGCGGCGGAGGCTGGGGGTGGTGCGGGATGCGGGGCCGGCCCGGGGGGCGGGCGGGGGGCGGACACGCTTGCGCACAGCGCGGATGGGCGGCGGAGGGAGCGACGAGGAGGAGGAAGGAGGGAGGGGAAGAGCATCCCGGGAGGAGAAGGCACTCGGTCCCTCATCCGCGGCACGGGAGAGGTGGGGGAGGACGAGGACCCTCGCCCCGCGCCCTGCGGACCCCCAAAAGTCGTGGCGCTGGGGGCAGACCTTCCCAAGGCAACCCCGCACCGCATAAATCTCCCCAAAACCCGCCCAAATCCGCTCATAGCAAATTTTGGGGGTGGGCAAAGCTCATCCCACTTGAGATTTACACTGAGCCCAGGAGTTCGCTCCGCTCCCCCACTGAACCCCCATGAGATGATCTGGAAGCCCCATGAGATTCTGCTCAAACCGTCATGAGATGGCACACCAAGGCTCTGGGGATGGCTTTGCTTCAAATCATCAACTAATATTTTTTTTTCCTGAAAATAAATTAATCCTCACCACAGCAATGCCCCATGTCAGGCCACCTTGCTCTCCCACAGGATTCCATTTCCATCCCACCCCACAATCCACAAAATTAGCAGTCAACCTTTTGAATCTTTTTTTATTCCCCTCAAAACTTTTTTTATTTCTACAGTCTCAAACTCAATCCCTCCTGCCCAGGGTGAGTTTTGCCAATCCCTGAGATAAAATGTCCAACGCCAATATTAATCAACAAAATACCTGTGGAGCTGACACATCTGATTTTGCCAAGGGAACTACATCAATATTTGAAGAGAATCAACCCACCTGCACCTCCCCAGATGCTCCCAGGTTTCCTGCTGACCCATAGCACCAATTTCATCACTGACGCTTCACAGGAAGAGGGAAGTGGCAGGCGTAGGGATTTGCATCATGGTCAGGGAGCAAGTTCTGGGGCAGGGGGCACTTACTGCTGCCCTGCTCCAAGGAACCACAGCCCTGATCCCGTGGCCCCAGCGTGCTGATTTTTGGAGGTGCTGAGCGTGGAACATTCCCCAAAATCACTCCTGTCTGTACAGGAGTCAGGTGAGGCTTCACCACACCACCTGGGGAGAGTAACGGGGCTCACTTGGGGCTCCCAACCCCATCACGCTCACAGGGCAGAGCAGGCCTGTGCCCAGTTCAGTTACCCCAGCACCACACTGCCCCAAGACCAAAGCAACAGCCTGGAACGTCCCTATCCTCATCTCCTGCTCGGATGCACGTCTTCAGGAAACGGGAGCCGAGACAGCTGCATAGTTCCCACGCCATGGCCAGACCCTCTGGCCATAAAACCTTAGGAGTTATTACAAATTTTCCTATAATGGGTGTACTGTTTACAGTCCCAGGGTCGGCATACTGCATGCAATCCAGTGCCACTTGACCTACCAAGCACGAACAACCTATTGTTGCTGTTTTTGTAACCTATTGTTGCTTTTAGCTTGAACCCAAAAGTACGAAATTACGCGAACAAGAAAGAGGGCTGCAGTAAGGTCCCCAGCCGCCCCCTTGCCCCCAGGTTAGCCTGATTTGAGCAGCGCCAGGCTGGAAAAAGCGAGCCAGAGCTAGGCTACGACGCTGTGACCGGAGGGGCGATCAGAGGGCTCACGGCACGTGGTGCCGGGAGGCGTGGCCTGCCCGGAGCGCGCCGCGGGGGCGGGGCCGAGCCCTCAGCGGGGAAAATGGCGGCGGGCGGGCCCCCCCACTCCCTCGTACCTCCGCGTGCAGGAACACGATTTTGTCCCGCGCCGACTCCCGCAGGACGCGCCGCACCCGCAGGTCCGACAGCGGGAAGGCGGCAGCGACCCCGCCCTCAGCGGCGGGCCCGCCATTTTTCTCCTCCTCCTCCCGCTTCCTCTTCGGCTGCGGGCCCTCCGCCATGGCTCGCGCGCGCGCGCCCCTGCACTGCGCGTGCGCGGCGCCTCGCGGACCGTCTTAGAGCCACGCCCCCCGGCGGCTCGGAGGTCGCGTGTCCCCGCGGCTCCTTCTCCCACACACCCCCGGAATAGTGACTGAGACAAAAATAAGGAAAACCACCACCATTTAAAACTTCTGCATTCTCTTTTCATAGTCGCAACGATCCCGTTTAAAGTCGCTGCCTGCCTCATCTTGTCCTGCCCACAGCCCAGCAGGCACCTTGTCAGCTTAGTGGGGGTCCCAGAGCCCACCAGGACCAGGAACTCCAGCACGGGAAGGAGTTCTGGTGACCCTGAGAGCCACTCGATGTCAGAGCTTAGTGTTTGTGTGATGGATGTCCCTGTCCCTGCCGAGGAGGTTTTGGCCACCGGGATGGAGGTCACACCACTGGGATGTGGTGCGTTCCGGTCCGCTGTCCCTCCATGTCCATGGAAGTGGGGAACTCGCCATCCTTGGCTCCCACATCTGGCCAGAGCAGCTCAGGTTGGACCCCAAGGTTCACTGGGACATGGCTACACCCAGATCCAAAGATGACAGCTCCATGATGCCCATGGGGATGCATCCGCCTGCTCGCAGCACTACTCCATCCTCTTTGTGGAGCTCCGGCACAGTTCCTGGAGGTCTGCAGAGACAGCAGATGAGCTCCATTAGCAACCAATTAATCTAAAAATCAACGGTTTAAATAAATTTATGGAATCTGGTCTCTTCCCATGGTCCTTATCCCAATAGAGAGACATTTCATCAGCATCCCACAGGATACTCACAGCGCATGACAGTGTCCCTGATCTGCCTGAAGCTTTTCTCCTTCAGCGCCATGTAGATGTAGTAGATGTTTCGCAGCTCCCTGGGATAATCCTTGCGATCCACGTCCTTCAGCACTGGGATAGTGCGTCCGTTAGCCATCGGAGCCTCAGCCAGGGCCTGGTGCATCTGGTATTTGCACCAGGGGTCCTGCAGGAAGCTGGGGGTGATGAGCATGACCCAGCAGTGGCTGTTCTGCACAGCGTCGCACAGCTCTGTCACCACTGCACCTCCCGCCACCGCATCCCGCAGCTGGAGGAAGCATCGGAAGCTCTCAGGTTGGCCCTCCAGGTAGGACACCAGCTCCTCCACCAGCTCCATGTCCCCCTCACTGTGGCAGATGCAGACGTCGTAGCTCTTGTCCCACCGGGGGCTGTCCACGGCACTGATGTCTGGTGCTGACACAGGTGACAGGGAGATGGAGCTGGTGGCCAAGCTGGAGAAGAGCTGGAGCTCTTCGCAGAGGATGAGGAGGAAGGTGAGGATGAAGCAGAGTGGCTGGACTTGATGCTGCTTTCCACTGAGCTAGGCTTGGGCTTGTGCAGGAGCCGCCTAAACCAACCTGCAGAGTGAGGTCACAGTGAGGTTCCGGGGGCGCAGCGTCCCCTGGGCTTCCCAAGCACAGCATCATTTGATCAGCAGGATGCCTGCAGATGGAAAGGGGTGGGTGCGATCTCACCTTGACCCCCCAAACCATCCTGGTCCCTAAAATCTGAGCTGCCGCAAACACCTGAATGCTGTGGCACCACGAGGAGCAGCTGATGGGCACCCTTGTGTTCCGTCAGGGAGGGGATGCTGTGAGGGAGGGGATAGGGCCAGAGGGTTTATTCCCAGACTCACCAGCCATAGCGGGCAGCACACTGCTCAGCTGCCAATTGCCAGCAGGACACCTCTCCTGAGAGCAGAAAAGAAGACTAAAAAAAAACTGTGAGCAAGCACCACTCCACAGCAGGTCTCAGCCCCAGGAGCTCAGGTCTGTTCCAGGGACCTGCAGCTCTGGGGTGCTCTCTTACAGCCCCAAAATCACCCACAGGAGGGTTTTTCCCAAAATTTGCTGGGAAGGAACATTTACCTGTTACTGGCTCTCTCCACTGGAGATACACACCTGCAGCGAGCAAGGCTGAGAGATAATGGGGAGGAGAGACCCTCATTCCCATCAGTGGGGAAAGGATCCTGTGGAAGGGAGAAGTGGGAATCAGCTGCGATCACCAGGGATGGATGCTGGTAAACCAAAGGCAGTGTGGGTGATGCCCAGAGCTGTGCATCCTTGTTGCTGCCTGCCCTGGTATTCCTGCAAGCTCACACCATCCCATGCCTGGGCATTGTGCTCCCAGCATGGTTTAGGGACTGCAGACACTCCTTGTGGACACCCAAGAGCAGCAATACGGGAAACAGCTACTGTTTTCCACTGCTGGCATCACCCCTTCCGAAATGAAACACCCCAAGTTACGCTGAAGCCTTTCCTCTACTCCAAAAAATGCCACCGGACTGCAGGAAATGCCCGCAAAACCCCGGCACGCCCACGGAAACCACAGTGCCCAAGTGTCACCATTTAGTGACAGCAAAAAGCTCAAGCGTGACTGGAACAATGAGCATGGACAGTGAACGGTACGGGGGAAGTCTGGGGGATGCTTACCTGGAATGCAGGAGTCCAGCAATGGAACAGGGAAGGGGATGCATCAGCCCCTGGGTTTGGGAAAGAAAGATCTTCTGGGATTACCCAGCTGGGAAAAGACAGGTAGAATGCAGCATGTTCACTCTGGAGTCTAATGGGATCTGCAGTGAATGGCAAGGCTGATCCATCCTTACAGCTTCCACATCTGCAAGCAGTTCCCAGTGAAGCTGTCCTGGGGTGGAAATGAGATGGGGTACCCACTTGCTTCCCCAGGGCCAGAGTGGAGGAGCTCCCCGAAAACCCAGGTGCCCCCAGCTGCCAGCAGCTCCAGCCTCTGCCAGGGCATATGAAAGCACAGGCAGGGAAATGGGCCAGGACTGCAGGGACGGGAAGCCAAGCCCTCCCAAGGGCCTCCCTCCCACATCCGCCACATGCCATCACTGCCTGGGTGTCACAGTGCCCAGCCCTCACCAGCACCCAGATCTGTTTCCCTCCCCAGTTTCCTAGCTAAATACAGACAGGTCCATGTCTGCCACTCACACTTACTTTATCAGTTAAATTTACCAGACAAGTCATTTTTTCACCCCAAAAATGTTTCTCCTTTCCCAGGTCACGTTCCCCTGGTGCTGCTGGTGGTGGCTGATGACTGACACTGCCTTCATCTCCTCATCATCCTCGACTGCTCCAATGTCTGGCAGTTGCTCCTCAAGGCCCTGTGAGAGACAGGCTCCAGGTGAGTCCTGGTTCCATCCCCTAGGAATTTGGGGAGATCTCCAGAGCCCACATGGCCACCCAGCCCCTGCCACCACCCTGCCTGCCTTTCTCTTCACCAAGCACAGGACACCAGCTGGCCCCTTGCTGGCTACATTCCAAAGGAAAAAGCCAAAGGCCGAGTGGTACTGAGCCGCACACAGACCCACAGGCTACCACAGCCCATTGTGACCCACTTTGCATTAGTCCCTGCCCTAGCACTGCTGCCACCACCCCAAAAATCAACTGCCCGCCCAAGGACAGGACCCGTAGGAGGGCGAGTCCCCTGCCTGTGTGAGTCACCCCACCTGGAAACCCCAGAGGGGGAACCTGAGCAAGGGTGAACCCACAAACTCGGGTCCCCAAGAGGCAGCAGCCCCTGGATCGACCTCCACCCTGCCTCAGCAATAATATAACCATTATTAAAGGAGTAATTAAGCAGGTACAGCTTAATTCACAGCGTGCCTTGCCCCACCAGCAGCTGCACCACGCTGGGATCCCTGCAGCGGGAGTCCTGCTCATCACCAGGAGCCTGTGGTTTACAGGATTGCCTGTGAAATTAAGAAACGGTGAGGACAGGGTGCTGCAAGGCAGGGTCAAACAAAGGTGTTCGGGAAAGAAAATAAGGCTAATTTTGTCCCTAAATACACGCACCATTAATATGTTTCATTTACAGTGCCACTACAAAACGATACACAGCTACCCAGAAAACACAGAATAAGTTTTCTCCTGGAAAGCTCTAAGTACACCCAAATTCCGCCACACAGATGCTTGAAGACATCATAGGGGCCGTCCAGGCACCGCTTGTACCTCACAGGGCTGGAGACGCAGTCGCACAGACACGAACCCAGGCAGCGGCAGCTAGCGGAAGAGCAGCCCCTGAGGGGTAGGGGAGCACGGGGACACGGCCAGGCCCAGAGAAGCGCAGGCAGCCGAACGCACCCAGCACTGCCACCCAGCCTGGCACTGCACTGCGCTGCCCATGCGCCCGAGCCCTTTAGAGCTCGCGTGGCCTCGCGACACCATCGCTGAGGTCCCACGTCTGGCCCCGCCTCTTCCGCTCCGAGCCCCAGCAGGGCGGGGCCGAGGGGGCGGGGCTGCCGTCACGCGGGGCGGGGCGTAGCCGGGCGCGAGGCGGCTGCGCGCGGCGCGGCGGCGTCTCCTCAACGGGGCCGCGCGCGCGGCGCCAGGTGCGTGCGCGGGGGAGGCGGGCGGGCAGGGCGCGGTTGCCATGGAGACAGCGGGGGGGAAGCCGTTGCCATGGCGACAGCGGCCGCCATAACGTAGGGGGGTCCCCTGGCCGCCGCCGTGAGGGGACGGAGCGTTCTGCGGGGAGCGGAGGAGACCGGCGGGGCCGGGGCTGAGGCGGGGGGGCCGGGAAACCTCTGACAGCGGCGGGCGGCCTGGCTGTGACTCCCCCCGCCGCGCTGTCGCCCTCTATAAAAGCTCGTTTTTATGGATGTGTCCCCCTGGGAAGGAGCCTCGGTGTCCTCTCCGCCTGCTGAATCCCCGTGTTGTTGCTTTTCCCGCAGGTTTAGCGAGGAGGGGGCACAACGGAGAGGACAGGTAAGGGCTCGGGCAACCCTGAAGGTGTGACCCCCATCCCTGGTTCTCTGTCCAGGGTCAATCCTGGAACGCCAGCGTGCTTCCGTGGGAGCCTGTGGGACACAGAGCTCAGCCAGGCTTTGCTGTGTCACTCCCTCTCCTTGCTCGTGGAGCCACTGGGAAGCACGTGGAGAATCACAGCGTTGAATAAAAACCTCTGGTGTGTTTTAACTCACATCAAAGGAGGTTGAATCTTGTGTTTTTGTGCTGTGGACAGAGGCAGGGCTTGTCCTCAGTCCCATTGTCCGTGTAGCCTGTGCGTTTCTAGGATGGCTTTGATCCAGCTCCAATTGCTGCTCCCACGTGGAGGGACAGGCTTGGGAATTGGCCAGGGACAACTCAGCTTGTAGCTGAACCATAGTGGCTTTTAAACTGTCTTGTCCCAACATCTTAAAGCCGCTGGATTGAAAAAGAAGCTAGGAATTACACCCATGCTGGTGGCAGTTCTCAGCACTCAAAGAAGCTAAAAATAATGGATGAGTAGTAGGTTTGTACTTGTTTCTTTGTGGAATTTGTGGGGGCTGTTCTGGAGGAGCCCATCTCCCAGCATGGAGCTGGATGACTTGGCTTTGATTTTAAACATCCAGGTGTAGCTTTGGTTGTGTGTTGGGTGCTGAGCATGGAGATGGTGTCAGCAGCGACTTCTCCATGAGATGGTGGAGAATATGTTCCATTAATTTCCCATTTTGGTTCTGCAGGTTGGGCTCTGGTGTTGACTGTGTGGTCTGGTCATGTTTTGCAGAGCTACTGCGAGGTTTCTGTAAATACACATGCTGTGTGAACCTCGGCCTTCGTTTGACACACTTGGTGTTCAGGTGTTTGCTTTTACCTGGGATACACCTTCATATTTCCAATATTTCTGCAGCTGGTGTGTCTCTGTCACACGGGGACTTGCTGTGGTTGGGTTTATCCAGTGTTGGTGACTTGGGCACCGTTTAAAGCTGAAGTGTGAAAAGCTTTAGGATAAATTAAGGGATTTCTGTGGTGTGGAGGGAGGAGAACACAGCAAACCCACACAGGGACTCTCTTAGTATCGTTTATAAAGGTAATGGGGACAAGGCTGGAACAAGGGAACAGGGCAGCCGAGCCAGGAATCCATGGAGTGTTGTGTTTACAGTCTTCAACTCCCTGTAGTCTAAATAGCTGGAAGCTTCCCAATGTCTGGAGAAGGCTGGAGAGACACTTCTTACCTTGTAAGTGCCTATGGCTCCCTCTCCCCCATGGCACCTGTGTTCCCAGGGGGAGCCTGCAGTACCTGGTGTGTTTCTTCCCCATGGCAATGTCATGCTCTGAGGTAATTCCATTTCATTTTGGCTACCTCAGCTGTGCCAGCGCAATCCATCCCCCTGGGGAACAGAGCTTCTCCCCAGGACTAAAAACTGGAGGTTTCTATTTCTTGGCTGAATCCCCATGAATTCTTTTTAAGACCAATAAAAACTTTTTTTTTTAAACTAGGCTGTATTTATAATGGGGTTTTTGTTCCTTTATGCCTCTCTGCACTACATAATAGGCATGAAGGTTGAAGGTCATTGTATCAGACAACCTCACTAGGTGATTATAATTCTAAAAGGTGTTTTTTCCTAAGTTTAAAATTACTTTTGAAATGTCCTTAGTGCTTTAGAGGCACTTAAAATTGATTTGATGGCTCCATTCCTGCTGTTAATAGCATGGGAATGCACAGGGTGAGTGAGATGGGAGCGATGCTGAGGCAGGTGGAAGCAAACAGGGGAAGGCCTAGGTGGGAGTTTACAAACAGCCTCAGTATTTGAGGCTCAGCTCCCGAATATAATATAAACTTAAATTATAGCCAGTTTAGAAAGTGAGGATTTACCTTTGGCTGTAGCTGTGCTGCTGTGGAGGGGCCAAGGGCAGACCCGGCACCAGCAGGAGCTCAGACTTCCCTCTGAAACATTCCAGTTATCCATTGTTAGTCCCTGGCTGGTCTGAAGTGTCTTTGCACCATTAAATAAAATCTGACTGACTTTGTGGAAGCAGCCTGTCCTTCCAGAAAAATCAGCTTATCCAAAAGGAGAGATATTTTTCCTTTCTCCTGGAAAGGAAAAATAAGGGCTTTTCTCCCCTTTATCCTGACTGTGCTTGGCTGCATTCACTCAGCAGGGCTTTGATGGTACCGCCCGTCTGATCCTGTGTCCAGCACATCCTCCTATCTTCCTGAGAGTCATCACTTTGATGTTTTTTTTTGAGGTTTAACCCCCCCAAAATAGTTCACCATGAGGCCTGAGCGGTTGCAGGCCTTCAGGAGTGATGAAGCTGCAGAGGTTCATTGTCAGAACAGTGCTGAAGTGCTCCTGTGCTCAGTGTGGGGTGGAAAAACACAGGGTACAATGTTCATGAGGGTGTGTGATGGAGGAGCCCTGCCTGGCATGCACAGAGGGAGAAAACCGGAAGTGCTAAAGGCTATTGACACTTGTATCCAAAATCTGGTCCCTACAGTAAGGCCCAGTAAGATAAAAAAGTGATTATTTGAAGTGATGAGCAGCATGTATTAAGTGATCTTTCAGGAGGCAGGTGGTGAAAACCAGCTCTCTGAGGTGTTTTACTGTTGTTACAATGATTTATTACTGAGCAGCCTGGTGTGGTGGAAAGTGCCCCTGCCCATGGCAGGGGGGTGGACCGACACGAACTTTAAGGTCCTGTCCAGCCCAAACCATTCCATGATTCCATTGTATAAGGTTTTCTGAAGGGGTCAGAAGGAAAAGGCTGCATACACGGTGTATCTGAGCATCTGCCAGTGTTGCTTTGCCCTGTTCTCATCATCCAGTATTGAAAGTTGCTGGTTTCCTAGAATATTGGCTGTTTTCTCATGTGATCCATACACACACTTGCAGCACAGCTGAGGTGTCCTACCTAGAAAGACCTGCCCCGTGTCACTTGCTTTGCTGCCAGGGAGCAATTGCAGCATCTCATCTTTAGGACAAGCCCACAGATCTCCCTGAGATGGCAAAACCTGCAAAAACTCTGATTTTGGGTCAGCAGCTCTTCCCCAGCATTTCCTCTGGCCAAAAGCCCCGTGTCTAACAGAGTTTTTGCTGGACTCTTCATCACAACTGGCAAGAGAAAAGCAGAGGAGGGTGAACAGTTCTGTTCGTTTTCATTCCCTTTTCATAGACTTATTTGGGAGAAGCGGAGTGGGAGAGGACTGCGTGCTGGCAGGCCTTTTGTGTTTTATGTCACAGGCTGCTGAAAGAGTTCTCAGACTGCACTTCCTTTCCGTGGGCTTTAAGGTCATTTCCCAGTGCTTGCAGATGCATGGCGGGCTGGGAAACCCTTCTCTCATCACCAGGGAATGAAACGCTCTCCGTGGCTTTTTGGAGCCAACAAATATAGTTTTGTCTTCTCTTCCCTCCCACTGTTTCCCAAGCAGCAAGTTTGCCGACAGGCCTCGTCAGGAAGGAGGGAGTGCTCCTCCAGGATCCAGACTGTCTGGGAAAATGAACAGCTGCTGGCAAACTGTGTTTTGCTGGGGCAATCACACCTGGCTGTACAAAACAGCCCAGGATTGTATGGTAAAGGAGGTTAAGGAAGTGGATGAGACTGAGGGGCAAAGTTCAGAGACAAAAACATGCAATTCTCAGCCCAGAGATGATAACAAACCTGGGATTTATCCACCTGTGCAAAGGTGGTTCTGCAAAACCCTGTTGTCCAGGTGGTGTTGTCCATGTGCACTGACTTTGCTTGTGGTCATTTGTCTACCATAGAAACTGGATGGCTTCTACAGTGAGCCCTGTTGCATTCGACACGCAGCACGATGGCCTGAGTCAAGAACAGCACGGCAACCAGTCTCCCCTGGCCGCTCGGGCCATAGCTCACAGACACCAATGTGGTGGACGGCAAATGGCGTTTATTGGTGATTAGCACCGTGTAATATACCTTTGGTTTACAACGTCACGTCCGCCTGCTTACATCATAAAACTAATTGCTATTGGCTACCTGGGGAGGGGGTCTTATCTTTCCGTACAGCGCGGTTTCTTCCGATCGCCAGGCCCTACCTGCCCACATTTCCCCCCTCCCTATGCTAATCTAAGAGAGCTAACAAACGAATAAAAGGCATTAACAAGGTAAAGTGTAAGGCACCTTGAACTAATAAACGTATAAAAGGTATTGACGAGGTAAAGTATAAGGCACTTTAAACTAGTGGTGACTAGGGGGCGTAAGGGGACAGGATATAAATTGGGGTAACTAGGGAGAACTAGGGATAATACTGCATAAGGAATTAGGGATAACTGGGGATAACACTACAGAAGTACATTCTTAACACAGTTGTTTGTTTTCTACTAACAGAATGTTGACCTTGCTTAGTCGGTTCTGGACAAATGACACGAGCTTGCTCAGTATGCAGGGCCCGAAGGCCAATGCCAGTATGATCATTGCGATCAGACCCAGCAAAGTAGATATCAGGGTGGTTAGCCATGGCGAATGGTTGAACCAGGATTTGAACCAACTGTGCTGTGCTTCTCGCTCTCTTCTTCTCTTCTTTCTTTTTTCTTTTTCTTTTTCTGCTTTGCTCTTCTCAGCAGCAGCTTGCAGGGAAGGAGAAGATGCTAAAGGCTGAGCAGCATCAGATGATATCTGAGTAGGAGGTACTGTAGCTGCTGGTAAAGGATTAGAGATCATTGGGTTAAAGATATTTAGGTTATTATTCAGTGTTGTGACAGTAGCAGTGTTTTTAATCCGTGAGAGGGATTGGACTCTCTAACGGCCTCTCCTTATTCTGGGTTTTAATTCTGTTTGCTCTCATCTCTTTCCACTCTGAGTCTGAATCAGTGGAAAGCCACTCGCTCTAGCTTGTGTCTGACTCAGAGCTGGAAGTTGACTGACTGGCTATTTCCGGGTTTCAGAACTTTTTGGTCGGGCTCCGGCCTCGCCCACCTCCCTTGCGGGCGGGCCGTTCCCTCCCTCTTGCCTCGCCCTGCCTTCTGCTCAGCAGGGGGTTGAGCTTATAGGGGGAGTGTTTAAATTAGGCGCTCTGGCTACCTCTCTGCCCCTCGCTCGCGCTCCCCTCCCCCTTTTGGTTGCTCTCGCAGTTTCTCTCCTTATCACATTCCTTATCACTTTCCTCTCCCACTCGTTTACTTGCGCATGTTGGATTCGGCACTATCTCTCTGTTCCCGCCGGGCACATCTCCGTCCCGGTCCCGCCCACCTTCTTTGTTCCCGGCACCATGCTGGGGTGCATAGGGAGGTGGCCTGGGCCAGCTCTCTTCGGGCCCCCCTCCCTCCGCGGCGATCTTAGCTTCTCGGGCTAATTCGTTCGAAAAAGCCTCTGCCTGCCTTGGCTCCCCCGCAAAGGAGCCTGGATTCGGGGATTGCGGGGGTGCAGCACCCCCCCCCGCGAGTCCCCAGGCTTAGCCGAATCGCCATCGTCTGGGGGGTGCAGAGTCTGGGTAGCCGCCCCAACCCCCAGCTTTGGGACGGCCATCAAACAGTTTTTTGCTGCCTTCCAGGTCTCCTGCTCTTGGATAGCTTTTTGCAGGGCCTGCACAACTCTACCCCACGATTTAAGATGTTTTCCGCTACCTGAGGACATCGCCTCCTCAGCAAAAGCCTTAGTACATTATCCCACACCTCAGGGTGGAGTATATCTGCTGGTTGGTCTATGACCCCGATCTGCATAAGTCTCGCAACAGCGAGCGTAAAATCTTTGGGTTTGCAATCTACCCGCCACTGTCTCTGAATTTCATATACGACCTTCACAAGAGCCTCCATCCTCCTTGTGGGTCCCGGAGCGTCCTCCGTCACCAGAGACAGTCCAGCTGCTCTGGCCGCTGTTCACCTGGTCTCAGGCGATCTCCCGAGGTCCCCAGTTGTCCCGAGGTTTCGGCACCACTTTGTTGCAGTCGACACGCAGCGCGGTGGCCTGAGTCAAGAACAGCACGGCGACCACTCTCCCCTGGCCGCTCAGGCCATAGCTCACAGACACCAATGTGGTGGACGGCAAATGGCGTTTATTGGTGATTAGCACCGTGTAATATACCTTTGGTTTACAACGTCACGTCCGCCTGCTTACATCATAAAACTAATTGCTATTGGCTACCTGGGGAGGGGGTCTTATCTTTCCGTACAGCGCGGTTTCTTCCGATCGCCAGGCCCTACCTGCCCACAGTTTCCTCTCCCCTTCTCACTAAATATCACGTGTTTGCTGATAAAGCCATTCCTTCCAAACGAGCTGCTTCCCTGGGCTGCTGCTCCAATCTTCTGGGAAGCTGCAGCAGTCCCTGCTGCAGAAAGCAGCTGGAAACCAGGCAAGGCAAGGCGAGGAGCAGCACATCTGCTTAATAAATGATAAAGGTCACATTTAAAAGCACTGTGCAGGTGTAAAGCCAGGAAAATAGGGAAGAGGGGAGGAGGAGTAAGGAGAATACAGCCCTGCAGCCCTTTCATGTGACTCTGTATCATCTGGGATCTTCGAAAACATTGGCCTAGAGCATCCTACTGACATTGCAGCCATCACAGGGAAGGGAGTGCTGGTACAGCTGAGGGGGCTCCTCAGCAAACTGGGGCTGGGCTCCCTGCAGGGCAAAGCTAGGAGGAAGTCTTCCCTTGTTTTTCTCTCTGCTGGGATAAATGGAGCTGTTGTCTCCAGGCCCCTGTTCTGCACATAGTTTAAAGTAGGTCGTATTTCCGACCTGCATGGGATGCAACCTGCATTTTGTCTGGGGACATAGAGCCTGTGTGTGTCTCATTCTCTTGTGCTCACCACACCTTTCCCATGCCCTCCAGCCTTCCCGGTAACTTTTATTAATAGACTTCCCTTATTCCAGATTTTCAATCGATTAGCTTTGCTTCAGAAACACCCCAGGGCATCATTGACTTCCTCAGTAACCATCCTGGTAACAGATTCAATTCCCAAAAATGTTGTAATTACATGCCTTGTATTGGGAGCTGTGCTACTGATCTGTGCAGCTGCCTGCTGTCTTTTAGGGATACCAAGCTGCTCCGCTCATCCTCCGTTTATCAGAGAGCCCCAATGGATATGCTGATTCAAAATTTAGGCATGGGGTAGCTCCCTCTCCCTCAATCTGGGTGTCCCACTGCGGAGGGTGGATTTCCCCCCTCCGCAGCAAGAAGCGGTTCCGCCCCTATGTTGCTCCCGCCTCCCAGCCTGGCTCCACCTGCCGTGGGAGGACCTCGGGGGAGAAGTCTCTGGGCCCGCCCCTGAACTGAGGGACAAGGCGTGCCCAGGGCCCAGCTCTCCAGATTATTCCTGACAGTTATTTGTATTATTGGTTTATTTGAACTGTACCCCGCCTTCCTTTGTTACCATTGGTTCTTGTATGCTGTAACCGCCCTTCCCCTCGTCCCTTATTGGTTGTCCTGTCCTATACTTAACCGGGTGCCTCCAGGCACTCGGCGGCCACTAGCCATTAGCCATGCGGCCATACCATCGCCGAGGCAGTGGCCCCCCTTCCCCTGCTCTCCCTTCCCGACCACCCAAGCCCTGCTACCCTCAATAAAGGAGAGCTCGGGAAGGAGTCATCCTCCCACCAGCCTATCGCCGCACCGTCTCCTTCTTTTATTTCGCCTACGACTCCCAGCTTCCTTTACCGCGCCCGGCATAGGGATCGAGCAGCCAGCGCACGGCTCTCGACCCTGCCGACGACAGCGAGCGAGAGGCTCGACAACATCCCACCACCCCTGACACCCTTCCACTCATGGTGGTACCAGCTGTGCTCCTTTCTCCTCTTGCAGGAAGCTGTTGCCAAGCCTCAAAACCAAGAAGCCTTGGGAGCTTGTTTTGGTGATTGGGACAGGAATTAGTGCCGCAGTTGCTCCCCAGGTCCCAGCGCTGAAGTCTTGGAAGGGGCTGATTCAGGCCCTCCTGGATGCTGCTATTGACTTTGATCTCCTGGAAGATGAAGAGAGCAAACGGTTCCAGAAGTGTCTTCATGAAGACAAGAACTTGGTTCATGTTGCCCACGACCTTATCCAGAAGCTGTCTCCGGTCAGTGCGCTTGTACCTGCCCTGAGCGTAGGATTTGGCTTCTGGAAATAACCGGATTTGGTTTTCCAGCAATGGTGCCCCCATCCCAACAATTCTTCTATGTACAAGGAACCAAAAGTGCAGTTGCTGTGCCAGGTTTCTGCTGTGGACACAGGTTTTGGGTATTTTGCCTGGACCAAGATGATTAGAGGGATGGAGCACCTTCCTGTGAGGAAAGGCTGAGAGAATTGGGATTGTTCAGCCTGGAGAAGAAGGCTTCAGGGGTGACCTAATTGTGGCTTTCCAATACCTGAAGGGAGCTGACAAGAAAGCTGGAGAGAGACTGTAGACAAGGGCCGGGGGTGACAGAACAAGGGGAGAGAGCAGGGTTAGATGGGGTACTGGGGAGGAAATCTTCCCTGTGAGGGTACTGAGGCCCTGGCACAAGAGCAACTGTGGCTGCCCCTGGATCCCTGGAAGTGTTCAAGGCCAGGTTGGACAGGGCTTGGAACAGCCTGGGATAGTGGAAGGTGTCCCTGCCCATGGCAGGGGGTGGGATGGGATGGGCCCTTCCCAACCCAAACCATTCTACGATTCTGTGTTCCTATGACTATGCTGAGGGAGAGCACCCACCTTGGTGCAGCCAGAGCTCTTGTGTTTGCCGTGCAGGGACCCAGAGCTTTGCAGGGTCTTGGTGAAACGTGGGTAGTTTCTCATGGAGTCATTTGGCATGAGGTGTTAAGGGGCCGGGCTCTGACCTCAATCTGTCTCCCCTTCTCAGCGCACAAGCAACGTTCGCTCAACCTTTTTCAAGGACTGTTTATACAAGGTGTTTGATGACCTGGAATCCAAAATGGAAGATTCTGGGAAGCAGCTGCTTCAGTCTGTGCTTCACTTGATGGAAAATGGGGCCCTTGTTTTAACCACAAACTTCGGTAACCTGCTGGAGCTGTATGCAGCACACCAGGGGAAGCACCTCGAGTCTCTTGACCTGACTGATGAAAAGAAGGTAAAGGATGATTATTTCTTTTGTCAGGAACTGTGGTGCTGCAGGGTGTGCCCTCATGCTGCCTGAGGGCATTGTACTGATCGTAGTGGTTTAACTGGTGGCAGACAAGCTCCAGGCAGAGCCTCTGCCTGCTCAGGGCAGCAAGCAGAAGAATGAGGAGGAGAGCTCCTTTCTGGAACGCTGTGCTTGCTGGCTGCCATCCAGTGCTCAGGAGGAGGCCTTAAGCCTGGTATTCCTTTGATCTCTGTCCTTGAAACTTCTGGCTTGGCCTTGCTTCCACATAAGGCTCGGGTTGATGTTTCTAACCAATGTGGGAAACTCCATGTGAGATGCAAAGCTGAACTTTCTATTTTTATAACGTGCTGCAAAGTGCTTTCTGTGATGGGCATTTAGGGCTGCAGCCTTTGAGGCGCTTCTCGTGCCCCATGTCCTCTTCCTGCAGTGGCTGGAATGGCTCCTTCTGCTGCACTTCCAGAGCTGTAGCTATTCTCTTCATGCAAACATCTCTCCTCCTGCCCCAGTCAGGCTGTGAAACCCTGACCTCTTTGCACCTGCTGCACAAAGGGATCAAAGTGATTGCCTACGGAGACGAATACTCCGACTTGCCCGAGTACTTTGAGCGGCTGACCAGCGAGATTGTCATGCGAGGCCGCACAGGTATGGAGTCAGGGGCTGGGGGACACTTGGCTGTCACCATGGAGAGCAGGCAGGGTCAGTAGCCCCTGTTCTTCATGCTATACAGATTCCTTAAGAGTTTTTTTTTTTTAAAAGCAAACGTGTCTCAAAGCGTAGCTGGATTTGAGGGTTACTTTCAGAAATCACTGTATGCTCTAACAGTTTAAACAGCTGTGCTGCTTCCCACGCCTGCAAACCTTTTCATGTGCAGTTGCAGCTGTTTGTTCCCTTTCCAGTGAAGGGGCATTTTAGTCTCACTGACCTTCGTGCTGCTCAGACTGAGCCAATGCTTTTACACAAGAGGTATAACTCATAAATCATAAAAACAAGGGAAAGTGGGTTCACTGGCCGGAGCCTAGCTGGCCCCCATTCTGAGGGTTAGCCCGGCCAGGAAAGCCTGTGTGAAACCACCACGTGGGCAGCTGGCTCTCCACCTGACACTGCTCTCTGCTTTGCCCCAGGTATGCCCAACGAGGGGCAACAGCTGAATGCTCTGCTGCCGCCCACACCGAGATAAAAGGTAAGGAGGCTCTCTAGAGCCGAGAGGCTTCACTCTGTGTAGCTCCCTGGAGTCCCAGGCAGGTTTTCAGCCTTTGCTTCCACACAGGATGCAGCCCGAGCCTCAGCCCTGCCCAGGCCCTGAGCCATGGCAGGGGCTTCTGGGACAGGCCCCAGCCAGGCCAGCAGCCCTCAGGAAGGCCAGAGCCCACCGCTGTCCAGCTGCTATCCAGCACCGAGCCAGGACCCTTCCAGCAGGGAGAAGGCTGGGACACAGCCTCCACAGATGAACACCTGGTCTAACATAGTAATTGTGCTTTTACTGGGGCTGCATGTGCCTGCGGAGTGCGGTGTCCCCAAGGGAGCTGCAGCCTCCTCTAACTTCATACCTAGTGCTTTTATATTCTGTATTTCAATTAAAAAATGAAACTTGAGCTTTTTTTTTTTTACTGGAAGCTCTAGTTTTCTAGTCCTGTCTTTTTACTGTACAGGATTTTGTATGTTGAAGTTGTATTAAAGGCCTGCTCACTGAACTTTTGGCTGCTTTATCATTTACAGGCCTCATCACACCTCACACTGGTGGGAGTTCATCTCCCCCAAACCCAGGAGGAAACAGGTCCTGGCTGGAGGCAAGTTATTTATACACAGAGAACAAATTAGGAAGTTTATTTTATATAAATTATGTCTCTTAGCAGACAGCATTCAATTTATTGCACTATAGCACATCTGCGATACAGAGCTACAAGACATCGTCAGAGAGGTTTGTATTATTCAGTGTAGCACTTCTGACCGGGATCAAGAGGCACTCTGAGGGGGAGAAAGGGTGCAGGAAAGCAGCAAGCAGCCACCATTCTCTTCCAGTATTAATGTGGTTTGGTTTTTTTTTCCTTTTTACTAGCAAATAATGCCAAGACCAGCAGGCAGGAGCCAGGCAGGGCACGCTGCCTTCCTCCTCCGGACCCAGCTGCCACAGCTCTCCAGCTCCTGCCCAAATACGTGGAGTCTGGGGACCCTGCTGCAGAGTCCGGGTGAGGAGAGAGATGGGGGACTTTAAGGCAATTTAGCATGTCCCCTCCAGCCCAGCATAGGCTGTCACCTTTTTTTGGTTTATCAGCTTCGGTGGAGCGGCGATGAGCGGCGACATTAACGGCCAGATCTAGCGCTGCCCCTAAGCCCAAGTGACTCCTGCCTCCTCCCTAAGCTGGTCTAAAAATCAAAAGCAGCTCAAAAAAAAGCCTTCAAACCCACCTGGCTCTGACAGCCAGGCTCTTGGCCGCCCTCAGCTCCCCCACCCCAAATACCAGACCCCGCCCGGGAGCGAAACCTGTTGAGCCCGAATATGCCCAAACAGACAGCTCTTTGTGATTCTTTTTTTTTCCCTCCTATTTTTTGGTTTGGAAGCAGCACTGGTGATCACACAGGGATGGGCCCAAGGACTTCCCAGCCCTTGGCACTGCTCCTGACACCTTGTTCGAAGGCAGCATCTCATTTAACCCCTGAAGACCCTCACTGCCCTTCATTTCTGGCACCATCCCACTTCCCACACCGTGGTCCTGTTCAGTCCTGCATCCCCACGCTCCACTTGCATCCCCCCTCTCTGCACTTTTCTCCGTCATTTCTCCCTTTCCACCTCATTTTTCCCCTCAGTGCTTCAGCGCTCTCCTCCATTCCCAACACAGACAGGTCTGATCCATCCTCACGCCATAAAATCACAGACCACATGCCAGGGGGGTCAGATGAGCCCAATAGCCACAGAGCTGCCAGGCTGGGGTTCAGTGCCCATCCAGGGGTGTTTTATGATCCGTGGTGGGAATGCTGGGCTGGCAGGGTGCACACAGCATCAGCAAAGCCCCCGAGCAGCACTTAGGACTCTTCAACTCTTGCTCAGCACTCTCCTGCCTCAGTTTCCTGCTGTTTCGGGGCTCAGGGAAGCTCTGCACCATTGGCAATGCGGGCAGGGGGTGCAGCAGGGACCCCAAACCCCAAACTGCATCCCAGCTCATTTATCTACATTTTAAAAGAAATTTAAAAGCCACCCGATGTTGCAAGCAGCTCAAACCCTGACGGAGGATCCACCCCGGGGCTCCGACTTGTGCAACACCGCGGGGTGAGTTCCAACCTCCCGCCACTGGCATCAGGCTCTGGTTCAAAAATTAAGGCTCAGCTTACTCAGCCTGGCCGGATATCGGGATGGCGAATCCGGCCGGGAAAACTTCGGCGGGCTGGGGGAGACATTTTGCAAGGGGAAGAGCCGGAGCAGGAATGGCATCTGGAAGCGATTGAAGGCAAGGAGCCTCTCCCTGGCCCAGCAGGGAATTCCAACGGCGTGAGCTCAGGTTAAAGCCTCCTTCACAAACCCGAGATTAAAGAGAAGAACCAAACTTCAGCACAGATATGTATTTTTAAACCTGCAAAAAACAAGGGAGACGGAGCCAGCTTCCTGCTTGGTCCTATCCGGACGTGGCTTTGTGATTTAGGGTCATTCTGACTTGCAATGAAAAGAAACCAAAACTCCAAAAAGGAGCAGAAATTTCTCCATGCGTTTGTGGTTCTAAATTCAGGTGTGGTGTCAGGAGTCCTCTTTCATCACTGCACCATCCATCCCTCGGGATTGCTGCATCCCAGCTCCGAGCATCCCTTGCCAGCACAGGCTGCATCCCACGGTGGTCCTTGAGTGGCAGCAAGCCCAGGAGCATCCCAGAATCCTCGGGATGGCATGGAAGAGCCAGTGGAGGATGCCAGCCTAGCTTGGACCGAGCCATCCTCTGCAAGGAGCTGACGCAGTGCAGAGTCCCCAGCCCCTTCCAGTCTTCCCTGAGTCGAGATGAAATATTGAAGCTAAAATCCTAATGCATCAGAGGCACAGGGAGCAGCAGCTGGTCAAACCCACCTTCACTGGACATCCCAGCGGAGCAGTTTACGGCAGGGCAGGATCCCCATGGGCTGGGCAGGATCCCCACGGGATGGGCAGGATCCCCATGGGCTGGGCAGACTCAGCCGCGCCCCATGTCCTCTTCCTGCAGTGGCTGGAATGGCTCCTTCTGCTGCACTTCCAGAGCTGTAGCTATTCTCTTCATGCAAACATCTCTCCTCCTGCCCCAGTCAGGCTGTGAAACCCTGACCTCTTTGCACCTGCTGCCTCATCTCTCCATCACGGATTTCACTTGTGGGGAATATGTTATGCTTCTGTTTGCATGTTAAACACACCCGATGTGTGTATCCTGTGCAGTCCTTGGTCTCTTTTCATTCTCATTTCTGTGCTTCACGTTTCCTGCATGACCTCTTAATCTACATGGCTGGAAGTACTTACAGTGTTACAAATAAGCATTCTAATTATTGCAAGCTTAAACGAGCCGAGGTCTGCAGGAGTAAACCGAGAGCCTCAGAAGCTGCTGTCTGAAATGGAGGTCAGCTGGTGAGCTCCTTTAGGGGCCACAAAATAAAACTTGGTAGGCTTGAGAAACATGCTGATGTAGGATTTGTAGTTTTTTCCCCTTTTTCTGGTCAATCTGGTGTATTGATTCAGTCTTCTCATCACATTCACCAATCAGCTGAAGTGTTGACCCAACAAGAACCACAGGCTGTGGCTGCAGGCCATGGTGTTGAGGCAGATGGACTCAGCTTGAGGAGAGAAGATGAGGAAGGAGCTGCTTCTTCGGAATACTTCACCAAAATGTTCCATTTAGCAGTGCTGTGGTAGCCAATGCGACGCACTCACTGACATTGCTGTGGGTTTGTGTTGTGCAGGTGCTGGAGTGGGCACAAGAGAAGAGGAAGCTCAGTGTTCTGCACATCCACGGCGTCTACACCAACCCCAGCGGCATCGTCCTGCACCCGGCTGGTTACCAGAATGTGCTGCGCAACACCGAGGTCATGGTGAGGCCACACTGGGGGCCTGGGCCTTGTGTAGCTGCAGCTCCCACTTGGGTCAACTGGGCACAGGCTCAGCTGAGTTTAGACGGAGCTTCACAGAGGGTGGGGGAGAATTAATTAGTTATGGGAAATAGGAGGGGTGAATTCCCTAGCCTGTTAACATACCAGAACACCTCCCACACTTGCTGAAGGATGGCATTGCTGCAGAGCCTCATCAGGGATAGGGCAGGTGCTGTCTCTTGTGAGGATGAAGCTCGCCTTGACCAAGAACATCTTTCCCTTTCTTAAAGCGAGAGATTCAGAAGCTGTATGAAAATAAGTCCTTCCTCTTCTTGGGCTGTGGTTGGACAGTTGATGACACCACGTTTCAGGCCCTGTTTTTAGAGGCTGTCAAGCACAAGTCAGACCTGGAGCACTTCATGCTGGTGCGGAAGGGAGATGTGCACGAGTTCAAGAAGCTCCGTGAGAACATGCTGCACAAAGGGATCAAAGTGATTGCCTACGGAGACGAATACTCCGACTTGCCCGAGTACTTTGAGCGGCTGACCAGCGAGATTGTCATGCGAGGCCGCACAGGTATGGAGTCAGGGGCTGGGGGACACTTGCCTGTCACCATGGAGAGCAGGCAGGGTCAGTAGCCCCTGTTCTTCATGCTATACAGATTCCTTAAGAGTTTTTTTTTTTTTAAAGCAAACGTGTCTCAAAGCGTAGCTGGATTTGAGGGTTACTTTCAGAAATCACCGTATGCTCTAACAGTTTAAACAGCTGTGCTGCTTCCCACGCCTGCAAACCTTTTCATGTGCAGTTGCAGCTGTTTGTTCCCTTTCCAGCGAAGGGGCATTTTAGTCTCACTGACCTTCGTGCTGCTCAGACTGAGCCAATGCTTTTACACAAGAGGTATAACTCATAAATCATAAAAACAAGGGAAAGTGGGTTCACTGGCCGGAGCCTAGCTGGCCCCCATTCTGAGGGTTAGCCCGGCCAGGAAAGCCTGTGTGAAACCACCACGTGGGCAGCTGGCTCTCCACCTGACACTGCTCTCTGCTTTGCCCCAGGTATGCCCAACGAGGGGCAACAGCTGAATGCTCTGCCGCCGCCCACACCGAGATAAAAGGTAAGGAGGCTCTCTAGAGCCGAGAGGCTTCACTCTGTGTAGCTCCCTGGAGTCCCAGGCAGGTTTTCAGCCTTTGCTTCCACACAGGATGCAGCCCGAGCCTCAGCCCTGCCCAGGCCCTGAGCCATGGCAGGGGCTTCTGGGACAGGCCCCAGCCAGGCCAGCAGCCCTCAGGAAGGCCAGAGCCCACCGCTGTCCAGCTGCTATCCAGCACCGAGCCAGGACCCTTCCAGCAGGGAGAAGGCTGGGACACAGCCTCCACAGATGAACACCTGGTCTAACATAGTAATTGTGGTTTTACTGGGGCTGCATGTGCCTGCGGAGTGCGGTGTCCCCAAGGGAGCTGCAGCCTCCTCTAACTTCATACCTAGTGCTTTTATATTCTGTATTTCAATTAAAAAATGAAACTTGAGCTTTTTTTTTTTTTACTGGAAGCTCTAGTTTTCTAGTCCTGTCTTTTTACTGTACAGGATTTTGTATGTTGAAGTTGTATTAAAGGCCTGCTCACTGAACTTTTGGCTGCTCTATCATTTACAGGCCTCATCCCACCTCACACTGGTGGGAGTTCATCTCCCCCAAACCCAGGAGGAAACAGGTCCTGGCTGGAGGCAAGTTATTTATACACAGAGAACAAATTAGGAAGTTTATTTTATATAAATTATGTCTCTTAGCAGACAGCATTCAATTTATTGCACTATAGCACATCTGCGATACAGAGCTACAAGACATCGTCAGAGAGGTTTGTATTATTCAGTGTAGCACTTCTGACCGGGATCAAGAGGCACTCTGAGGGGGAGAAAGGGTGCAGGAAAGCAGCAAGCAGCCACCATTCTCTTCCAGTATTAATGTGGTTTGGTTTTTTTTTCCTTTTTACTAGCAAATAATGCCAAGACCAGCAGGCAGGAGCCAGGCAGGGCACGCTGCCTTCCTCCTCCGGACCCAGCTGCCACAGCTCTCCAGCTCCTGCCCAAATACGTGGAGTCTGGGGACCCTGCTGCAGAGTCCGGGTGAGGAGAGAGATGGGGGACTTTAAGGCAATTTAGCATGTCCCCTCCAGCCCAGCATAGGCTGTCACCTTTTTTTGGTTTATCAGCTTCGGTGGAGCGGCGATGAGCGGCGACATTAACGGCCAGATCTAGCGCTGCCCCTAAGCCCAAGTGACTCCTGCCTCCTCCCTAAGCTGGTCTAAAAATCAAAAGCAGCTCAAAAAAAAGCCTTCAAACCCACCTGGCTCTGACAGCCAGGCTCTTGGCCGCCCTCAGCTCCCCCACCCCAAATACCAGACCCCGCCCGGGAGCGAAACCTGTTGAGCCCGAATATGCCCAAACAGACAGCTCTTTGTGATTCCTTTTTTTCCCTCCTATTTTTTGGTTTGGAAGCAGCACTGGTGATCACACAGGGATGGGCCCAAGGACTTCCCAGCCCTTGGCACTGCTCCTGACACCTTGTTCGAAGGCAGCATCTCATTTAACCCCTGAAGACCCTCACTGCCCTTCATTTCTGACACCATCCCACTTCCCACACCGTGGTCCTGTTCAGTCCTGCATCCCCACGCTCCACTTGCATCCCCCCTCTCTGCACTTTTCTCCGTCATTTCTCCCTTTCCACCTCATTTTTCCCCTCAGTGCTTCAGCGCTCTCCTCCATTCCCAACACAGACAGGTCTGATCCATCCTCACGCCATAAAATCACAGACCACATGCCAGGGGGGTCAGATGAGCCCAATAGCCACAGAGCTGCCAGGCTGGGGTTCAGTGCCCATCCAGGGGTGTTTTATGATCCGTGGTGGGAATGCTGGGCTGGCAGGGTGCACACAGCATCAGCAAAGCCCCCGAGCAGCACTTAGGACTCTTCAACTCTTGCTCAGCACTCTCCTGCCTCAGTTTCCTGCTGTTTCGGGGCTCAGGGAAGCTCTGCACCATTGGCAATGCGGGCAGGGGGTGCAGCAGGGACCCCAAACCCCAAACTGCATCCCAGCTCATTTATCTACATTTTAAAAGAAATTTAAAAGCCACCCGATGTTGCAAGCAGCTCAAACCCTGACGGAGGATCCACCCCGGGGCTCCGACTTGTGCAACACCGCGGGGTGAGTTCCAACCTCCCGCCACTGGCATCAGGCTCTGGTTCAAAAATTAAGGCTCAGCTTACTCAGCCTTAAAAAACACCCAGGGGAAGAATTTTCCTTTGTTCTCCACTCTCCAGAACAACAAAACACCATTGGTTCACCCTGCAAAGACCTGCCATGAAAAGATCAATGGGGAAAGGTCTGGCTGGTCCTCTTCCTGCAGTCTCAGGGCAGGAATCCTCATCTCTCCCTGGAACAAGCCTGTCCCGTGGGACGAGAGGGCTCCAGGCGCACACAGTGGGTCGGGATGGGGCTTGTCCTGCACGAACATGCCCAGATCCTGCTCCCAGCAGCTCTGTCCGCACCAGCATTGGGTGGGGGATCGGCAGGGACCCCTCCTACCCCTCTGGGATCACTAGGATACCGGAGCACATCCATCAACCAGCCAGAGGATGCTCAGGGATGGGGACAAAAAGGCTCAGACCACTTAATAAACCCTCCTGAGCCCGTGGTTCCGCACGAGAGCCGTCCTGAGCTGCACACGGGGCACATCCTCCCCTCCCAGAGCCTCCGGGAGGATTTTCCCTTCCTTATCCCGGCTCCCGGGCATTCCTATGGCCCAGACCCATCGCAGCGAGCCCACCCTGTGCCATGGGGAGATGCCAGAGCCTCTCTTCCCCGGGCTCTCGGGGTGGGATCTCCCTCCACGGGAGTGGCCTCGGGCAGGAGCGATGCCAAAGGCCGTTTTTCCCGGCAAGACGAGGGGGTTTGTTTTGCCGGGAATGGGGAGACGGCAGATGGAAGGGCTCGGGGGGAGCGGGGGCTTTCCTCTCGCCGCTGCCCACACTCACACTCCAGGCACTGATTAATTGCGTTAAATAGAAAAATAATCATAACAATTATTTTTAAAAGCCACAAAACGTAGAAATAAAACCACTTTCTGCCTCTCCGATGTGCCGCGCTCGCCGGGGCAGCGATGCCAAAGGCGGGGGATGCAGGGGCGGGGGTCCGAGCTGGGGTTAACAGGGTGTGTACCCCCACATCCCCTCTTTGCCCCCCATGCCAGCCCTGCCCGGGAGCTGCCAGGCGAGCAATGCTCCTGCCCTGCCCCGCGCCCTCCCAGCGCGGGGACCCCCTCCAGCCCCCCAAAAACACTGGGGCTTCGCTTCCCACCCCTCTTTTTCCGCTCAGCACCTCCCGAGTCGCAAACCCGCTCTGGACACGCGGACCCGGGGGGACATAAGGGGACACGGAGGGACACAAGGGGACACGGGAGGATGCGGGGGGGCACAAGGGGACGCGGGGGGACCCCCGTGTGCAGACTCACCATGGGGCGGCGGGGGGGGTCGTGCGGCGGAGGCTGGGGGTGGTGCGGGATGCGGGGCCGGCCCGGGGGGCGGGCGGGGGGCGGACACGCTTGCGCACAGCGCGGATGGGCGGCGGAGGGAGCGACGAGGAGGAGGAAGGAGGGAGGGGAAGAGCATCCCGGGAGGAGAAGGCAGTCGGTCCCTCATCCGCGGCACGGGAGAGGTGGGGGAGGACGAGGACCCTCGCCCCGCGCCCTGCGGACCCCCAAAAGTCGTGGCGCTGGGGGCAGACCTTCCCAAGGCAACCCCGCACCGCATAAATCTCCCCAAAACCCGCCCAAATCCGCTCATAGCAAATTTTGGGGGTGGGCAAAGCTCATCCCACTTGAGATTTACACTGAGCCCAGGAGTTCGCTCCGCTCCCCCACTGAACCCCCATGAGATGATCTGGAAGCCCCATGAGATTCTGCTCAAACCGTCATGAGATGGCACACCAAGGCTCTGGGGATGGCTTTGCTTCAAATCATCAACTAATATTTTTTTTTCCTGAAAATAAATTAATCCTCACCACAGCAATGCCCCATGTCAGGCCACCTTGCTCTCCCACAGGATTCCATTTCCATCCCACCCCACAATCCACAAAATTAGCAGTCAACCTTTTGAATCTTTTTTTATTCCCCTCAAAACTTTTTTTATTTCTACAGTCTCAAACTCAATCCCTCCTGCCCAGGGTGAGTTTTGCCAATCCCTGAGATAAAATGTCCAACGCCAATATTAATCAACAAAATACCTGTGGAGCTGACACATCTGATTTTGCCAAGGGAACTACATCAATATTTGAAGAGAATCAACCCACCTGCACCTCCCCAGATGCTCCCAGGTTTCCTGCTGACCCATAGCACCAATTTCATCACTGACGCTTCACAGGAAGAGGGAAGTGGCAGGCGTAGGGATTTGCATCATGGTCAGGGAGCAAGTTCTGGGGCAGGGGGCACTTACTGCTGCCCTGCTCCAAGGAACCACAGCCCTGATCCCGTGGCCCCAGCGTGCTGATTTTTGGAGGTGCTGAGCGTGGAACATTCCCCAAAATCACTCCTGTCTGTACAGGAGTCAGGTGAGGCTTCACCACACCACCTGGGGAGAGTAACGGGGCTCACTTGGGGCTCCCAACCCCATCACGCTCACAGGGCAGAGCAGGCCTGTGCCCAGTTCAGTTACCCCAGCACCACACTGCCCCAAGACCAAAGCAACAGCCTGGAACGTCCCTATCCTCATCTCCTGCTCGGATGCACGTCTTCAGGAAACGGGAGCCGAGACAGCTGCATAGTTCCCACGCCATGGCCAGACCCTCTGGCCATAAAACCTTAGGAGTTATTACAAATTTTCCTATAATGGGTGTACTGTTTACAGTCCCAGGGTCGGCATACTGCATGCAATCCAGTGCCACTTGACCTACCAAGCACGAACAACCTATTGTTGCTGTTTTTGTAACCTATTGTTGCTTTTAGCTTGAACCCAAAAGTACGAAATTACGCGAACAAGAAAGAGGGCTGCAGTAAGGTCCCCAGCCGCCCCCTTGCCCCCAGGTTAGCCTGATTTGAGCAGCGCCAGGCTGGAAAAAGCGAGCCAGAGCTAGGCTACGACGCTGTGACCGGAGGGGCGATCAGAGGGCTCACGGCACGTGGTGCCGGGAGGCGTGGCCTGCCCGGAGCGCGCCGCGGGGGCGGGGCCGAGCCCTCAGCGGGGAAAATGGCGGCGGGCGGGCCCCCCCACTCCCTCGTACCTCCGCGTGCAGGAACACGATTTTGTCCCGCGCCGACTCCCGCAGGACGCGCCGCACCCGCAGGTCCGACAGCGGGAAGGCGGCAGCGACCCCGCCCTCAGCGGCGGGCCCGCCATTTTTCTCCTCCTCCTCCCGCTTCCTCTTCGGCTGCGGGCCCTCCGCCATGGCTCGCGCGCGCGCGCCCCTGCACTGCGCGTGCGCGGCGCCTCGCGGACCGTCTTAGAGCCACGCCCCCCGGCGGCTCGGAGGTCGCGTGTCCCCGCGGCTCCTTCTCCCACACATCCCCGGAATAGTGACTGAGACAAAAATAAGGAAAACCACCACCATTTAAAACTTCTGCATTCTCTTTTCATAGTCGCAACGATCCCGTTTAAAGTCGCTGCCTGCCTCATCTTGTCCTGCCCACAGCCCAGCAGGCACCTTGTCAGCTTAGTGGGGGTCCCAGAGCCCACCAGGACCAGGAACTCCAGCACGGGAAGGAGTTCTGGTGACCCTGAGAGCCACTCGATGTCAGAGCTTAGTGTTTGTGTGATGGATGTCCCTGTCCCTGCCGAGGAGGTTTTGGCCACCGGGATGGAGGTCACACCACTGGGATGTGGTGCGTTCCGGTCCGCTGTCCCTCCATGTCCATGGAAGTGGGGAACTCGCCATCCTTGGCTCCCACATCTGGCCAGAGCAGCTCAGGTTGGACCCCAAGGTTCACTGGGACATGGCTACACCCAGATCCAAAGATGACAGCTCCATGATGCCCATGGGGATGCATCCGCCTGCTCGCAGCACTACTCCATCCTCTTTGTGGAGCTCCGGCACAGTTCCTGGAGGTCTGCAGAGACAGCAGATGAGCTCCATTAGCAACCAATTAATCTAAAAATCAACGGTTTAAATAAATTTATGGAATCTGGTCTCTTCCCATGGTCCTTATCCCAATAGAGAGACATTTCATCAGCATCCCACAGGATACTCACAGCGCATGACAGTGTCCCTGATCTGCCTGAAGCTTTTCTCCTTCAGCGCCATGTAGATGTAGTAGATGTTTCGCAGCTCCCTGGGATAATCCTTGCGATCCACGTCCTTCAGCACTGGGATAGTGCGTCCGTTAGCCATCGGAGCCTCAGCCAGGGCCTGGTGCATCTGGTATTTGCACCAGGGGTCCTGCAGGAAGCTGGGGGTGATGAGCATGACCCAGCAGTGGCTGTTCTGCACAGCGTCGCACAGCTCTGTCACCACTGCACCTCCCGCCACCGCATCCCGCAGCTGGAGGAAGCATCGGAAGCTCTCAGGTTGGCCCTCCAGGTAGGACACCAGCTCCTCCACCAGCTCCATGTCCCCCTCACTGTGGCAGATGCAGACGTCGTAGCTCTTGTCCCACCGGGGGCTGTCCACGGCACTGATGTCTGGTGCTGACACAGGTGACAGGGAGATGGAGCTGGTGGCCAAGCTCGTGCCAGGAGAAGAGCTGGAGCTCTTCGCAGAGGATGAGGAGGAAGGTGAGGATGAAGCAGAGTGGCTGGACTTGATGCTGCTTTCCACTGAGCTAGGCTTGGGCTTGTGCAGGAGCCGCCTAAACCAACCTGCAGAGTGAGGTCACAGTGAGGTTCCGGGGGCGCAGCGTCCCCTGGGCTTCCCAAGCACAGCTTCATTTGATCAGCAGGATGCCTGCAGATGGAAAGGGGTGGGTGCGATCTCACCTTGACCCCCCAAACCATCCTGGTCCCTAAAATCTGAGCTGCCGCAAACACCTGAATGCTGTGGCACCACGAGGAGCAGCTGATGGGCACCCTTGTGTTCCGTCAGGGAGGGGATGCTGTGAGGGAGGGGATAGGGCCAGAGGGTTTATTCCCAGACTCACCAGCCATAGCGGGCAGCACACTGCTCAGCTGCCAATTGCCAGCAGGACACCTCTCCTGAGAGCAGAAAAGAAGAATAAAAAAAAACTGTGAGCAAGCACCACTCCACAGCAGGTCTCAGCCCCAGGAGCTCAGGTCTGTTCCAGGGACCTGCAGCTCTGGGGTGCTCTCTTACAGCCCCAAAATCACCCACAGGAGGGTTTTTCCCAAAATTTGCTGGGAAGGAACATTTACCTGTTACTGGCTCTCTCCACTGGAGATACACACCTGCAGCGAGCAAGGCTGAGAGATAATGGGGAGGAGAGACCCTCATTCCCATCAGTGGGGAAAGGATCCTGTGGAAGGGAGAAGTGGGAATCAGCTGCGATCACCAGGGATGGATGCTGGTAAACCAAAGGCAGTGTGGGTGATGCCCAGAGCTGTGCATCCTTGTTGCTGCCTGCCCTGGTATTCCTGCAAGCTCACACCATCCCATGCCTGGGCATTGTGCTCCCAGCATGGTTTAGGGACTGCAGACACTCCTTGTGGACACCCAAGAGCAGCAATACGGGAAACAGCTACTGTTTTCCACTGCTGGCATCACCCCTTCCGAAATGAAACACCCCAAGTTACGCTGAAGCCTTTCCTCTACTCCAAAAAATGCCACCAGACTGCAGGAAATGCCCGCAAAACCCCGGCACGCCCACGGAAACCACAGTGCCCAAGTGTCACCATTTAGTGACAGCAAAAAGCTCAAGCGTGACTGGAACAATGAGCACGGACAGTGAACGGTACGGGGGAAGTCTGGGGGATGCTTACCTGGAATGCAGGAGTCCAGCAATGGAACAGGGAAGGGGATGCATCAGCCCCTGGGTTTGGGAAAGAAAGATCTTCTGGGATTACCCAGGTGGGAAAAGACAGGTAGAATGCAGCATGTTCACTCTGGAGTCTAATGGGATCTGCAGTGAATGGCAAGGCTGATCCATCCTTACAGCTTCCACATCTGCAAGCAGTTCCCAGTGAAGCTGTCCTGGGGTGGAAATGAGATGGGGTACCCACTTGCTTCCCCAGGGCCAGAGTGGAGGAGCTCCCCGAAAACCCAGGTGCCCCCAGCTGCCAGCAGCTCCAGCCTCTGCCAGGGCATATGAAAGCACAGGCAGGGAAATGGGCCAGGACTGCAGGGACGGGAAGCCAAGCCCTCCCAAGGGCCTCCCTCCCACATCCGCCACATGCCATCACTGCCTGGGTGTCACAGTGCCCAGCCCTCACCAGCACCCAGATCTGTTTCCCTCCCCAGTTTCCTAGCTAAATACAGACAGGTCCATGTCTGCCACTCACACTTACTTTATCAGTTAAATTTACCAGACAAGTCATTTTTTCACCCCAAAAATGTTTCTCCTTTCCCAGGTCACGTTCCCCTGGTGCTGCTGGTGGTGGCTGATGACTGACACTGCCTTCATCTCCTCATCATCCTCGACTGCTCCAATGTCTGGCAGTTGCTCCTCAAGGCCCTGTGAGAGACAGGCTCCAGGTGAGTCCTGGTTCCATCCCCTAGGAATTTGGGGAGATCTCCAGAGCCCACATGGCCACCCAGCCCCTGCCACCACCCTGCCTGCCTTTCTCTTCACCAAGCACAGGACACCAGCTGGCCCCTTGCTGGCTAAATTCCAAAGGAAAAAGCCAAAGGCCGAGTGGTACTGAGCCGCACACAGACCCACAGGCTACCACAGCCCATTGTGACCCACTTTGCATTAGTCCCTGCCCTAGCACTGCTGCCACCACCCCAAAAATCAACTGCCCGCCCAAGGACAGGACCCGTAGGAGGGCGAGTCCCCTGCCTGTGTGAGTCACCCCACCTGGAAACCCCAGAGGGGGAACCTGAGCAAGGGTGAACCCACAAACTCGGGTCCCCAAGAGGCAGCAGCCCCTGGATCGACCTCCACCCTGCCTCAGCAATAATATAACCATTATTAAAGGAGTAATTAAGCAGGTACAGCTTAATTCACAGCGTGCCTTGCCCCACCAGCAGCTGCACCACGCTGGGATCCCTGCAGCGGGAGTCCTGCTCATCACCAGGAGCCTGTGGTTTACAGGATTGCCTGTGAAATTAAGAAACGGTGAGGACAGGGTGCTGCAAGGCAGGGTCAAACAAAGGTGTTCGGGAAAGAAAATAAGGCTAATTTTGTCCCTAAATACACGCACCATTAATATGTTTCATTTACAGTGCCACTACAAAACGATACACAGCTACCCAGAAAACACAGAATAAGTTTTCTCCTGGAAAGCTCTAAGTACACCCAAATTCCGCCACACAGATGCTTGAAGACATCATAGGGGCCGTCCAGGCACCGCTTGTACCTCCCAGGGCTGGAGACGCAGTCGCACAGACACGAACCCAGGCAGCGGCAGCTAGCGGAAGAGCAGCCCCTGAGGGGTAGGGGAGCACGGGGACACGGCCAGGCCCAGAGAAGCGCAGGCAGCCGAACGCACCCAGCACTGCCACCCAGCCTGGCACTGCACTGCGCTGCCCATGCGCCCGAGCCCTTTAGAGCTCGCGTGGCCTCGCGACACCATCGCTGAGGTCCCACGTCTGGCCCCGCCTCTTCCGCTCCGAGCCCCAGCAGGGCGGGGCCGAGGGGGCGGGGCTGCCGTCACGCGGGGCGGGGCGTAGCCGGGCGCGAGGCGGCTGCGCGCGGCGCGGCGGCGTCTCCTCAACGGGGCCGCGCGCGCGGCGCCAGGTGCGTGCGCGGGGGAGGCGGGCGGGCAGGGCGCGGTTGCCATGGAGACAGCGGGGGGGAAGCCGTTGCCATGGCGACAGCGGCCGCCATAACGTAGGGGGGTCCCCTGGCCGCCGCCGTGAGGGGACGGAGCGTTCTGCGGGGAGCGGAGGAGACCGGCGGGGCCGGGGCTGAGGCGGGGGGGCCGGGAAACCTCTGACAGCGGCGGGCGGCCTGGCTGTGACTCCCCCCGCCGCGCTGTCGCCCTCTATAAAAGCTCGTTTTTATGGATGTGTCCCCCTGGGAAGGAGCCTCGGTGTCCTCTCTGCCTGCTGAATCCCCGTGTTGTTGCTTTTCCCGCAGGTTTAGCGAGGAGGGGGCACAACGGAGAGGACAGGTAAGGGCTCGGGCAACCCTGAAGGTGTGACCCCCATCCCTGGTTCTCTGTCCAGGGTCAATCCTGGAACGCCAGCGTGCTTCCGTGGGAGCCTGTGGGACACAGAGCTCAGCCAGGCTTTGCTGTGTCACTCCCTCTCCTTGCTCGTGGAGCCACTGGGAAGCACGTGGAGAATCACAGCGTTGAATAAAAACCTCTGGTGTGTTTTAACTCACATCAAAGGAGGTTGAATCTTGTGTTTTTGTGCTGTGGACAGAGGCAGGGCTTGTCCTCAGTCCCATTGTCCGTGTAGCCTGTGCGTTTCTAGGATGGCTTTGATCCAGCTCCAATTGCTGCTCCCACGTGGAGGGACAGGCTTGGGAATTGGCCAGGGACAACTCAGCTTGTAGCTGAACCATAGTGGCTTTTAAACTGTCTTGTCCCAACATCTTAAAGCCGCTGGATTGAAAAAGAAGCTAGGAATTACACCCATGCTGGTGGCAGTTCTCAGCACTCAAAGAAGCTAAAAATAATGGATGAGTAGTAGGTTTGTACTTGTTTCTTTGTGGAATTTGTGGGGGCTGTTCTGGAGGAGCCCATCTCCCAGCATGGAGCTGGATGACTTGGCTTTGATTTTAAACATCCAGGTGTAGCTTTGGTTGTGTGTTGGGTGCTGAGCATGGAGATGGTGTCAGCAGCGACTTCTCCATGAGATGGTGGAGAATATGTTCCATTAATTTCCCATTTTGGTTCTGCAGGTTGGGCTCTGGTGTTGACTGTGTGGTCTGGTCATGTTTTGCAGAGCTACTGCAAGGTTTCTGTAAATACACATGCTGTGTGAACCTCGGCCTTCGTTTGACACACTTGGTGTTCAGGTGTTTGCTTTTACCTGGGATACACCTTCATATTTCCAACATTTCTGCAGCTGGTGTGTCTCTGTCACACGGGGACTTGCTGTGGTTGGGTTTATCCAGTGTTGGTGACTTAGGCACCGTTTAAAGCTGAAGTGTGAAAAGCTTTAGGATAAATTAAGGGATTTCTGTGGTGTGGAGGGAGGAGAATGCAGCAAACCCACACAGGGACTCTCTTAGTATCGTTTATAAAGGTAATGGGGACAAGGCTGGAACAAGGGAACAGGGCAGCCGAGCCAGGAATCCGTGGAGTGTTGTGTTTACAGTCTTCAACTCCCTGTAGTCTAAATAGCTGGAAGCTTCCCAATGTCTGGAGAAGGCTGGAGAGACACTTCTTACCTTGTAAGTGCCTATGGCTCCCTCTCCCCCATGGCACCTGTGTTCCCAGGGGGAGCCTGCAGTACCTGGTGTGTTTCTTCCCCATGGCAATGTCATGCTCTGAGGTAATTCCATTTCATTTTGGCTACCTCAGCTGTGCCAGCGCAATCCATCCCCCTGGGGAACAGAGCTTATCCCCAGGACTAAAAACTGGAGGTTTCTATTTCATGGCTGAATCCCCATGAATTCTTTTTAAGACCAATAAAAACTTTTTTTTTTAAACTAGGCTGTATTTATAATGGGGTTTTTGTTCCTTTATGCCTCTCTGCACTACATAATAGGCATGAAGGTTGAAGGTCATTGTATCAGACAACCTCACTAGGTGATTATAATTCTAAAAGGTGTTTTTTCCTAAGTTTAAAATTACTTTTGAAATGTCCTTAGTGCTTTAGAGGCACTTAAAATTGATTTGATGGCTCCATTCCTGCTGTTAATAGCATGGGAATGCACAGGGTGAGTGAGATGGGAGCGATGCTGAGGCAGGTGGAAGCAAACAGGGGAAGGCCTAGGTGGGAGTTTACAAACAGCCTCAGTATTTGAGGCTCAGCTCCCGAATATAATATAAACTTAAATTATAGCCAGTTTAGAAAGTGAGGATTTACCTTTGGCTGTAGCTGTGCTGCTGTGGAGGGGCCAAGGGCAGACCCGGCACCAGCAGGAGCTCAGACTTCCCTCTGAAACATTCCAGTTATCCATTGTTAGTCCCTGGCTGGTCTGAAGTGTCTTTGCACCATTAAATAAAATCTGACTGACTTTGTGGAAGCAGCCTGTCCTTCCAGAAAAATCAGCTTATCCAAAAGGAGAGATATTTTTCCTTTCTCCTGGAAAGGAAAAATAAGGGCTTTTCTCCCCTTTATCCTGACTGTGCTTGGCTGCATTCACTCAGCAGGGCTTTGATGGTACCGCCCGTCTGATCCTGTGTCCAGCACATCCTCCTATCTTCCTGAGAGTCATCACTTTGATGTTTTTTTTTGAGGTTTAACCCCCCCAAAATAGTTCACCATGAGGCCTGAGCGGTTGCAGGCCTTCAGGAGTGATGAAGCTGCAGAGGTTCATTGTCAGAACAGTGCTGAAGTGCTCCTGTGCTCAGTGTGGGGTGGAAAAACACAGGGTACAATGTTCATGAGGGTGTGTGATGGAGGAGCCCTGCCTGGCATGCACAGAGGGAGAAAACCGGAAGTGCTAAAGGCTATTGACACTTGTATCCAAAATCTGGTCCCTACAGTAAGGCCCAGTAAGATAAAGAAGTGATTATTTGAAGTGATGAGCAGCATGTATTAAGTGATCTTTCAGGAGGCAGGTGGTGAAAACCAGCTCTCTGAGGTGTTTTACTGTTGTTACAATGATTTATTACTGAGCAGCCTGGTGTGGTGGAAAGTGCCCCTGCCCATGGCAGGGGGGTGGACCGACACGAACTTTAAGGTCCTGTCCAGCCCAAACCATTCCATGATTCCATTGTATAAGGTTTTCTGAAGGGGTCAGAAGGAAAAGGCTGCATACACGGTGTATCTGAGCATCTGCCAGTGTTGCTTTGCCCTGTTCTCATCATCCAGTATTGAAAGTTGCTGGTTTCCTAGAATATTGGCTGTTTTCTCATGTGATCCATACACACACTTGCAGCACAGCTGAGGTGTCCTACCTAGAAAGACCTGCCCCGTGTCACTTGCTTTGCTGCCAGGGAGCAATTGCAGCATCTCATCTTTAGGACAAGCCCACAGATCTCCCTGAGATGGCAAAACCTGCAAAAACTCTGATTTTGGGTCAGCAGCTCTTCCCCAGCATTTCCTCTGGCCAAAAGCCCCGTGTCTAACAGAGTTTTTGCTGGACTCTTCATCACAATTGGCAAGAGAAAAGCAGAGGAGGGTGAACAGTTCTGTTCGTTTTCATTCCCTTTTCATAGACTTATTTGGGAGAAGCGGAGTGGGAGAGGACTGCGTGCTGGCAGGCCTTTTGTGTTTTATGTCACAGGCTGCTGAAAGAGTTCTCAGACTGCACTTCCTTTCCGTGGGCTTTAAGGTCATTTCCCAGTGCTTGCAGATGCATGGCGGGCTGGGAAACCCTTCTCTCATCACCAGGGAATGAAACGCTCTCCGTGGCTTTTTGGAGCCAACAAATATAGTTTTGTCTTCTCTTCCCTCCCACTGTTTCCCAAGCAGCAAGTTTGCCGACAGGCCTCGTCAGGAAGGAGGGAGTGCTCCTCCAGGATCCAGACTGTCTGGGAAAATGAACAGCTGCTGGCAAACTGTGTTTTGCTGGGGCAATCACAGCTGTACAAAACAGCCCAGGATTGTATGGTAAAGGAGGTTAAGGAAATGGATGAGACTGAGGGGCAAAGTTCAGAGACAAAAACATGCAATTCTCAGCCCAGAGATGATAACAAACCTGGGATTTATCCACCTGTGCAAAGGTGGTTCTGCAAAACCCTGTTGTCCAGGTGGTGTTGTCCATGTGCACTGACTTTGCTTGTGGTCATTTGTCTACCATAGAAACTGGATGGCTTCTACAGTGAGCCCTGTTGCATTCGACACGCAGCGCGGTGGCCTGAGTCAAGAACAGCACGGCAACCAGTCTCCCCTGGCCGCTCGGGCCATAGCTCACAGACACCAATGTGGTGGACGGCAAATGGCGTTTATTGGTGATTAGCACCGTGTAATATACCTTTGGTTTACAACGTCACGTCCGCCTGCTTACATCATAAAACTAATTGCTATTGGCTACCTGGGGAGGGGGTCTTATCTTTCCGTACAGCGCGGTTTCTTCCGATCACCAGGCCCTACCTGCCCACATTTCCCCCCTCCCTATGCTAATCTAAGAGAGCTAACAAACGTATAAAAGGCATTAACAAGGTAAAGTGTAAGGCACCTTGAACTAATAAACGTATAAAAGGTATTGACGAGGTAAAGTATAAGGCACTTTAAACTAGTGGTGACTAGGGGGCGTAAGGGGACAGGATATAAATTGGGGTAACTAGGGAGAACTAGGGATAATACTGCATAAGGAATTAGGGATAACTGGGGATAACACTACAGAAGTACATTCTTAACACAGTTGTTTGTTTTCTACTAACAGAATGTTGACCTTGCTTAGTCGGTTCTGGACAAATGACACGAGCTTGCTCAGTATGCAGGGCCCGAAGGCCAATGCCAGTATGATCATTGCGATCAGACCCAGCAAAGTAGATATCAGGGTGGTTAGCCATGGCGAATGGTTGAACCAGGATTTGAACCAACTGTGCTGTGCTTCTCGCTCTCTTCTTCTCTTCTTTCTTTTTTCTTTTTCTTTTTCTGCTTTGCTCTTCTCAGCAGCAGCTTGCAGGGAAGGAGAAGATGCTAAAGGCTGAGCAGCATCAGATGATATCTGAGTAGGAGGTACTGTAGCTGCTGGTAAAGGATTAGAGATCATTGGGTTAAAGATATTTAGGTTATTATTCAGTGTTGTGACAGTAGCAGTGTTTTTAATCCGTGAGAGGGATTGGACTCTCTAACGGCCTCTCCTTATTCTGGGTTTTAATTCTGTTTGCTCTCATCTCTTTCCACTCTGAGTCTGAATCAGTGGAAAGCCACTCGCTCTAGCTTGTGTCTGACTCAGAGCTGGAAGTTGACTGACTGGCTATTTCCGGGTTTCAGAACTTTTTGGTCGGGCTCCGGCCTCGCCCACCTCCCTTGCGGGCGGGCCGTTCCCTCCCTCTTGCCTCGCCCTGCCTTCTGCTCGGCAGGGGGTTGAGCTTATAGGGGGAGTGTTTAAATTAGGCGCTCTGGCTACCTCTCTGCCCCTCGCTCGCGCTCCCCTCCCCCTTTTGGTTGCTCTCGCAGTTTCTCTCCTTATCACATTCCTTATCACTTTCCTCTCCCACTCGTTTACTTGCGCATGTTGGATTCGGCACTATCTCTCTGTTCCCGCCGGGCACATCTCCGTCCCGGTCCCGCCCACCTTCTTTGTTCCCGGCACCATGCTGGGGTGCATAGGGAGGTGGCCTGGGCCAGCTCTCTTCGGGCCCCCCTCCCTCCGCGGCGATCTTAGCTTCTCGGGCTAATTCGTTCGAAAAAGCCTCTGCCTGCCTTGGCTCCCCCGCAAAGGAGCCTGGATTCGGGGATTGCGGGGGTGCAGCACCCCCCCCCGCGAGTCCCCAGGCTTAGCCGAATCGCCATCGTCTGGGGGGTGCAGAGTCTGGGTAGCCGCCCCAACCCCCAGCTTTGGGACGGCCATCAAACAGTTTTTTGCTGCCTTCCAGGTCTCCTGCTCTTGGATAGCTTTTTGCAGGGCCTGCACAACTCTACCCCACGATTTAAGATGTTTTCCGCTACCTGAGGACATCGTCTCCTCAGCAAAAGCCTTAGTACATTATCCCACACCTCAGGGTGGAGTATATCTGCTGGTTGGTCTATGACCCCGATCTGCATAAGTCTCGCAACAGCGAGCGTAAAATCTTTGGGTTTGCAATCTACCCGCCACTGTCTCTGAATTTCATATACGACCTTCACAAGAGCCTCCATCCTCCTTGTGGGTCCCGGAGCGTCCTCCGTCACCGGAGACAGTCCAGCTGCTCTGGCCGCTGTTCACCTGGTCTCAGGCGATCTCCCGAGGTCCCCAGTTGTCCCGAGGTTTCGGCACCACTTTGTTGCAGTCGACACGCAGCGCGGTGGCCTGAGTCAAGAACAGTACGGCAACCACTCTCCCCTGGCCGCTCAGGCCATAGCTCGCAGACACCAATGTGGTGGACGGCAAATGGCGTTTATTGGTGATTAGCACCGTGTAATATACCTTTGGTTTACAACGTCACGTCCGCCTGCTTACATCATAAAACTAATTGCTATTGGCTACCTGGGGAGGGGGTCTTATCTTTCCGTACAGCGCGGTTTCTTCCGATCGCCAGGCCCTACCTGCCCACAGTTTCCTCTCCCCTTCTCACTAAATATCACGTGTTTGCTGATAAAGCCATTCCTTCCAAACGAGCTGCTTCCCTGGGCTGCTGCTCCAATCTTCTGGGAAGCTGCAGCAGTCCCTGCTGCAGAAAGCAGCTGGAAACCAGGCAAGGCAAGGCGAGGAGCAGCACATCTGCTTAATAAATGATAAAGGTCACATTTAAAAGCACTGTGCAGGTGTAAAGCCAGGAAAATAGGGAAGAGGGGAGGAGGAGTAAGGAGAATACAGCCCTGCAGCCCTTTCATGTGACTCTGTATCATCTGGGATCTTCGAAAAGATTGGCCTAGAGCATCCTACTGACATTGCAGCCATCACAGGGAAGGGAGCGCTGGTACAGCTGAGGGGGCTCCTCAGCAAACTGGGGCTGGGCTCCCTGCAGGGCAAAGCTAGGAGGAAGTCTTCCCTTGTTTTTCTCTCTGCTGGGATAAATGGAGCTGTTGTCTCCAGGCCCCTGTTCTGCACATAGTTTAAAGTAGGTCGTATTTCCGACCTGCATGGGATGCAACCTGCATTTTGTCTGGGGACATAGAGCCTGTGTGTGTCTCATTCTCTTGTGCTCACCACACCTTTCCCATGCCCTCCAGCCTTCCCGGTAACTTTTATTAATAGACTTCCCTTATTCCAGATTTTCAATCGATTAGCTTTGCTTCAGAAACACCCCAGGGCATCATTGACTTCCTCAGTAACCATCCTGGTAACAGATTCAATTCCCAAAAATGTTGTAATTACATGCCTTGTATTGGGAGCTGTGCTACTGATCTGTGCAGCTGCCTGCTGTCTTTTAGGGATACCAAGCTGCTCCGCTCATCCTCCGTTTATCAGAGAGCCCCAATGGATATGCTGATTCAAAATTTAGGCATGGGGTAGCTCCCTCTCCCTCAATCTGGGTGTCCCACTGCGGAGGGTGGATTTCCCCCCTCCGCAGCAAGAAGCGGTTCCGCCCCTATGTTGCTCCCGCCTCCCAGCCTGGCTCCACCTGCCGTGGGAGGACCTCGGGGGAGAAGTCTCTGGGCCCGCCCCTGAACTGAGGGACAAGGCGTGCCCAGGGCCCAGGAACCGCCCAGCTCTCCAGATTATTCCTGACAGTTATTTGTATTATTGGTTTATTTGAACTGTACCCCGCCTTCCTTTGTTACCATTGGTTCTTGTATGCTGTAACCGCCCTTCCCCTCGTCCCTTATTGGTTGTCCTGTCCTATACTTAACCGGGTGCCTCCAGGCACTCGGCGGCCACTAGCCATTAGCCATGCGGCCATACCATCGCCGAGGCAGTGGCCCCCCTTCCCCTGCTCTCCCTTCCCGACCACCCAAGCCCTGCTACCCTCAATAAAGGAGAGCTCGGGAAGGAGTCATCCTCCCACCAGCCTATCGCCGCACCGTCTCCTTCTTTTATTTCGCCTACGACTCCCAGCTTCCTTTACCGCGCCCGGCATAGGGATCGAGCAGCCAGCGCACGGCTCTCGACCCTGCCGACGACAGCGAGCGAGAGGCTCGACAACATCCCACCACCCCTGACACCCTTCCACTCATGGTGGTACCAGCTGTGCTCCTTTCTCCTCTTGCAGGAAGCTGTTGCCAAGCCTCAAAACCAAGAAGCCTCAGGAGCTTGTTTTGGTGATTGGGACAGGAATTAGTGCCGCAGTTGCTCCCCAGGTCCCAGTGCTGAAGTCTTGGAAGGGGCTGATTCAGGCCCTCCTGGATGCTGCTATTGACTTTGATCTCCTGGAAGATGAAGAGAGCAAACGGTTCCAGAAGTGTCTTCATGAAGACAAGAACTTGGTTCATGTTGCCCACGACCTTATCCAGAAGCTGTCTCCGGTCAGTGCGCTTGTACCTGCCCTGAGCGTAGGATTTGGCTTCTGGAAATAACCGGATTTGGTTTTCCAGCAATGGTGCCCCCATCCCAACAATTCTTCTATGTACAAGGAACCAAAAGTGCAGTTGCTGTGCCAGGTTTCTGCTGTGGACACAGGTTTTGGGTATTTTGCCTGGACCAAGATGATTAGAGGGATGGAGCACCTTCCTGTGAGGAAAGGCTGAGAGAATTGGGATTGTTCAGCCTGGAGAAGAAGGCTTCAGGGGTGACCTAATTGTGGCTTTCCAATACCTGAAGGGAGCTGACAAGAAAGCTGGAGAGAGACTGTAGACAAGGGCCGGGGGTGACAGAACAAGGGGAGAGAGCAGGGTTAGATGGGGTACTGGGGAGGAAATCTTCCCTGTGAGGGTACTGAGGCCCTGGCACAAGAGCAACTGTGGCTGCCCCTGGATCCCTGGAAGTGTTCAAGGCCAGGTTGGACAGGGCTTGGAACAGCCTGGGATAGTGGAAGGTGTCCCTGCCCATGGCAGGGGGTGGGATGGGATGGGCCCTTCCCAACCCAAACCATTCTACGATTCTGTGTTCCTATGACTATGCTGAGGGAGAGCACCCACCTTGGTGCAGCCAGAGCTCTTGTGTTTGCCGTGCAGGGACCCAGAGCTTTGCAGGGTCTTGGTGAAACGTGGGTAGTTTCTCATGGAGTCATTTGGCATGAGGTGTTAAGGGGCCGGGCTCTGACCTCAATCTGTCTCCCCTTCTCAGCGCACAAGCAACGTTCGCTCAACCTTTTTCAAGGACTGTTTATACAAGGTGTTTGATGACCTGGAATCCAAAATGGAAGATTCTGGGAAGCAGCTGCTTCAGTCTGTGCTTCACTTGATGGAAAATGGGGCCCTTGTTTTAACCACAAACTTCGGTAACCTGCTGGAGCTGTATGCAGCACACCAGGGGAAGCACCTCGAGTCTCTTGACCTGACTGATGAAAAGAAGGTAAAGGATGATTATTTCTTTTGTCAGGAACTGTGGTGCTGCAGGGTGTGCCCTCATGCTGCCTGAGGGCATTGTACTGATCCTAGTGGTTTAACTGGTGGCAGACAAGCTCCAGGCAGAGCCTCTGCCTGCTCAGGGCAGCAAGCAGAAGAATGAGGAGGAGAGCTCCTTTCTGGAACGCTGTGCTTGCTGGCTGCCATCCAGTGCTCAGGAGGAGGCCTTAAGCCTGGTATTCCTTTGATCTCTGTCCTTGAAACTTCTGGCTTGGCCTTGCTTCCACATAAGGCTCGGGTTGATGTTTCTAACCAATGTGGGAAACTCCATGTGAGATGCAAAGCTGAACTTTCTATTTTTATAACGTGCTGCAAAGTGCTTTCTGTGATGGGCATTTAGGGCTGCAGCCTTTGAGGCGCTTCTCGTGCCCCATGTCCTCTTCCTGCAGTGGCTGGAATGGCTCCTTCTGCTGCACTTCCAGAGCTGTAGCTATTCTCTTCATGCAAACATCTCTCCTCCTGCCCCAGTCAGGCTGTGAAACCCTGACCTCTTTGCACCTGCTGCACAAAGGGATCAAAGTGATTGCCTACGGAGACGAATACTCTGACTTGCCCGAGTACTTCGAGCGGCTGACCAGCGAGATTGTCATGCGAGGCCGCACAGGTATGGAGTCAGGGGCTGGGGGACACTTGGCTGTCACCATGGAGAGCAGGCAGGGTCAGTAGCCCCTGTTCTTCATGCTATACAGATTCCTTAAGAGTTTTTTTTTTTTAAAAGCAAACGTGTCTCAAAGCGTAGCTGGATTTGAGGGTTACTTTCAGAAATCACTGTATGCTCTAACAGTTTAAACAGCTGTGCTGCTTCCCACGCCTGCAAACCTTTTCATGTGCAGTTGCAGCTGTTTGTTCCCTTTCCAGCGAAGGGGCATTTTAGTCTCACTGACCTTCGTGCTGCTCAGACTGAGCCAATGCTTTTACACAAGAGGTATAACTCATAAATCATAAAAACAAGGGAAAGTGGGTTCACTGGCCGGAGCCTAGCTGGCCCCCATTCTGAGGGTTAGCCCGGCCAGGAAAGCCTGTGTGAAACCACCACGTGGGCAGCTGGCTCTCCACCTGACACTGGTCTCTGCTTTGCCCCAGGTATGCCCAACGAGGGGCAACAGCTGAATGGTCTGCCGCCGCCCACACCGAGGTAAAAGGTAAGGAGGCTCTCTAGAGCCGAGAGGCTTCACTCTGTGTAGTTCCCTGGAGTCCCAGGCAGGTTTTCAGCCTTTGCTTCCACACAGGATGCAGCCCGAGCCTCAGCCCTGCCCAGGCCCTGAGCCATGGCAGGGGCTTCTGGGACAGGCCCCAGCCAGGCCAGCAGCCCTCAGGAAGGCCAGAGCCCACCGCTGTCCAGCTGCTATCCAGCACCGAGCCAGGACCCTTCCAGCAGGGAGAAGGCTGGGACACAGCCTCCACAGATGAACACCTGGTCTAACATAGTAATTGTGGTTTTACTGGGGCTGCATGTGCCTGCGGAGTGCGGTGTCCCCAAGGGAGCTGCAGCCTCCTCTAACTTCATACCTAGTGCTTTTATATTCTGTATTTCAATTAAAAAATGAAACTTGAGCTTTTTTTTTTTACTGGAAGCTCTAGTTTTCTAGTCCTGTCTTTTTACTGTACAGGATTTTGTATGTTGAAGTTGTATTAAAGGCCTGCTCACTGAACTTTTGGCTGCTCTATCATTTACAGGCCTCATCACACCTCACACTGGTGGGAGTTCATCTCCCCCAAACCCAGGAGGAAACAGGTCCTGGCTGGAGGCAAGTTATTTATACACAGAGAACAAATTAGGAAGTTTATTTTATATAAATTATGTCTCTTAGCAGACAGCATTCAATTTATTGCACTATAGCACATCTGCGATACAGAGCTACAAGACATCGTCAGAGAGGTTTGTATTATTCAGTGTAGCACTTCTGACCGGGATCAAGAGGCACTCTGAGGGGGAGAAAGGGTGCAGGAAAGCAGCAAGCAGCCACCATTCTCTTCCAGTATTAATGTGGTTTGGTTTTTTTTTCCTTTTTACTAGCAAATAATGCCAAGACCAGCAGGCAGGAGCCAGGCAGGGCACGCTGCCTTCCTCCTCCGGACCCAGCTGCCACAGCTCTCCAGCTCCTGCCCAAATACGTGGAGTCTGGGGACCCTGCTGCAGAGTCCGGGTGAGGAGAGAGATGGGGGACTTTAAGGCAATTTAGCATGTCCCCTCCAGCCCAGCATAGGCTGTCACCTTTTTTTGGTTTATCAGCTTCGGTGGAGCGGCGATGAGCGGCGACATTAACGGCCAGATCTAGCGCTGCCCCTAAGCCCAAGTGACTCCTGCCTCCTCCCTAAGCTGGTCTAAAAATCAAAAGCAGCTCAAAAAAAAGCCTTCAAACCCACCTGGCTCTGACAGCCAGGCTCTTGGCCGCCCTCAGCTCCCCCACCCCAAATACCAGACCCCGCCCGGGAGCGAAACCTGTTGAGCCCGAATATGCCCAAACAGACAGCTCTTTGTGATTCTTTTTTTTTCCCTCCTATTTTTTGGTTTGGAAGCAGCACTGGTGATCACACAGGGATGGGCCCAAGGACTTCCCAGCCCTTGGCACTGCTCCTGACACCTTGTTCGAAGGCAGCATCACATTTAACCCCTGAAGACCCTCACTGCCCTTCATTTCTGACACCATCCCACTTCCCACACCGTGGTCCTGTTCAGTCCTGCATCCCCACGCTCCACTTGCATCCCCCCTCTCTGCACTTTTCTCCGTCATTTCTCCCTTTCCACCTCATTTTTCCCCTCAGTGCTTCAGCGCTCTCCTCCATTCCCAACACAGACAGGTCTGATCCATCCTCACGCCATAAAATCACAGACCACATGCCAGGGGGGTCAGATGAGCCCAATAGCCACAGAGCTGCCAGGCTGGGGTTCAGTGCCCATCCAGGGGTGTTTTATGATCCGTGGTGGGAATGCTGGGCTGGCAGGGTGCACACAGCATCAGCAAAGCCCCCGAGCAGCACTTAGGACTCTTCAACTCTTGCTCAGCACTCTCCTGCCTCAGTTTCCTGCTGTTTCGGGGCTCAGGGAAGCTCTGCACCATTGGCAATGCGGGCAGGGGGTGCAGCAGGGACCCCAAACCCCAAACTGCATCCCAGCTCATTTATCTACATTTTAAAAGAAATTTAAAAGCCACCCGATGTTGCAAGCAGCTCAAACCCTGACGGAGGATCCACCCCGGGGCTCCGACTTGTGCAACACCGCGGGGTGAGTTCCAACCTCCCGCCACTGGCATCAGGCTCTGGTTCAAAAATTAAGGCTCAGCTTACTCAGCCTGGCCGGATATCGGGATGGCGAATCCGGCCGGGAAAACTTCGGCGGGCTGGGGGAGACATTTTGCAAGGGGAAGAGCCGGAGCAGGAATGGCATCTGGAAGCGATTGAAGGCAAGGAGCCTCTCCCTGGCGCAGCAGGGAATTCCAACGGCGTGAGCTCAGGTTAAAGCCTCCTTCACAAACCCGGGATTAAAGAGAAGAACCAAACTTCAGCACAGATATGTATTTTTAAACCTGCAAAAAACAAGGGAGACGGAGCCAGCTTCCTGCTTGGTCCTATCCGGACGTGGCTTTGTCATTTAGGATCGTTCTGACTTGCAATGAAAAGAAACCAAAACTCCAAAAAGGAGCAGAAATTTCTCCATGGGTTTGTGGTTCTAAATTCAGGTGTGGTGTCAGGAGTCCTCTTTCATCACTGTACCATCCATCCCTCGGGATTGCTGCATCCCAGCTCCGAGCATCCCTTGCCAGCACAGGCTGCATCCCACGGTGGTCCTTGAGTGGCAGCAAGCCCAGGAGCATCCCAGAATCCTGGGGATGGCATGGAAGAGCCAGTGGAGGATGCCAGCCTAGCTTAGACCGAGCCATCCTCTGCAAGGAGCTGACGCAGTGCAGAGTCCCCAGCCCCTTCCAGTCTTCCCTGAGTCGAGATGAAATATTGAAGCTAAAATCCTAATGCATCAGAGGCACAGGGAGCAGCAGCTGGTCAAACCCACCTTCACTGGACATCCCAGCGGAGCAGTTTACGGCAGGGCAGGATCCCCATGGGCTGGGCAGGATCCCCATGGGCTGGGCAGGATCCCCACGGGATGGGCAGGATCCCCATGGGCTGGGCAGACTCAGCCGCGCCCCATGTCCTCTTCCTGCAGTGGCTGGAATGGCTCCTTCTGCTTCACTTCCAGAGCTGTAGCTATTCCCTTCATGCAAACATCTCTCCTCCTGCCCCAGTCAGGCTGTGAAACCCTGACCTCTTTGCACCTGCTGCACAAAGGGATCAAAGTGATTGCCTACGAGACGAATACTCCGACTTGCCCGAGTACTTCGAGCGGCTGACCAGCGAGATTGTCATGCGAGGCCGCACAGGTATGGAGTCAGGGGCTGGGGGACACTTGGCTGTCACCATGGAGAGCAGGCAGGGTCAGTAGCCCCTGTTCTTCATGCTATACAGATTCCTTAAGAGTTTTTTTTTTTTAAAAGCAAACGTGTCTCAAAGCGTAGCTGGATTTGAGGGTTACTTTCAGAAATCACTGTATGCTCTAACAGTTTAAGCAGCTGTGCTGCTTCCCACGCCTGCAAACCTTTTCATGTGCAGTTGCAGCTGTTTGTTCCCTTTCCAGCGAAGGGGCATTTTAGTCTCACTGACCTTCGTGCTGCTCAGACTGAGCCAATGCTTTTACACAAGAGGTATAACTCATAAATCATAAAAACAAGGGAAAGTGGGTTCACTGGCCGGAGCCTAGCTGGCCCCCATTCTGAGGGTTAGCCCGGCCAGGAAAGCCTGTGTGAAACCACCACGTGGGCAGCTGGCTCTCCACCTGACACTGGTCTCTGCTTTGCCCCAGGTATGCCCAACGAGGGGCAACAGCTGAATGCTCTGCCGCCGCCCACACCGAGGTAAAAGGTAAGGAGGCTCTCTAGAGCCGAGAGGCTTCACTCTGTGTAGCTCCCTGGAGTCCCAGGCAGGTTTTCAGCCTTTGCTTCCACACAGGATGCAGCCCGAGCCTCAGCCCTGCCCAGGCCCTGAGCCATGGCAGGGGCTTCTGGGACAGGCCCCAGCCAGGCCAGCAGCCCTCAGGAAGGCCAGAGCCCACCGCTGTCCAGCTGCTATCCAGCACCGAGCCAGGACCCTTCCAGCAGGGAGAAGGCTGGGACACAGCCTCCACAGATGAACACCTGGTCTAACATAGTAATTGTGCTTTTACTGGGGCTGCATGTGCCTGCGGAGTGCGGTGTCCCCAAGGGAGCTGCAGCCTCCTCTAACTTCATACCTAGTGCTTTTATATTCTGTATTTCAATTAAAAAATGAAACTTGAGCTTTTTTTTTTTACTGGAAGCTCTAGTTTTCTAGTCCTGTCTTTTTACTGTACAGGATTTTGTATGTTGAAGTTGTATTAAAGGCCTGCTCACTGAACTTTTGGCTGCTCTATCATTTACAGGCCTCATCCCACCTCACACTGGTGGGAGTTCATCTCCCCCAAACCCAGGAGGAAACAGGTCCTGGCTGGAGGCAAGTTATTTATACACAGAGAACAAATTAGGAAGTTTATTTTATATAAATTATGTCTCTTAGCAGACAGCATTCAATTTATTGCACTATAGCACATCTGCAATACAGAGCTACAAGACATCGTCAGAGAGGTTTGTATTATTCAGTGTAGCACTTCTGACCGGGATCAAGAGGCACTCTGAGGGGGAGAAAGGGTGCAGGAAAGCAGCAAGCAGCCACCATTCTCTTCCAGTATTAATGTGGTTTGGTTTTTTTTTCCTTTTTACTAGCAAATAATGCCAAGACCAGCAGGCAGGAGCCAGGCAGGGCACGCTGCCTTCCTCCTCCGGACCCAGCTGCCACAGCTCTCCAGCTCCTGCCCAAATACGTGGAGTCTGGGGACCCTGCTGCAGAGTCCGGGTGAGGAGAGAGATGGGGGACTTTAAGGCAATTTAGCATGTCCCCTCCAGCCCAGCATAGGCTGTCACCTTTTTTTGGTTTATCAGCTTCGGTGGAGCGGCGATGAGCGGCGACATTAACGGCCAGATCTAGCGCTGCCCCTAAGCCCAAGTGACTCCTGCCTCCTCCCTAAGCTGGTCTAAAAATCAAAAGCAGCTCAAAAAAAAGCCTTCAAACCCACCTGGCTCTGACAGCCAGGCTCTTGGCCGCCCTCAGCTCCCCCACCCCAAATACCAGACCCCGCCCGGGAGTGAAACCTGTTGAGCCCGAATATGCCCAAACAGACAGCTCTTTGTGATTCTTTTTTTTTCCCTCCTATTTTTTGGTTTGGAAGCAGCACTGGTGATCACACAGGGATGGGCCCAAGGACTTCCCAGCCCTTGGCACTGCTCCTGACACCTTGTTCGAAGGCAGCATCACATTTAACCCCTGAAGACCCTCACTGCCCTTCATTTCTGACACCATCCCACTTCCCACACCGTGGTCCTGTTCAGTCCTGCATCCCCACGCTCCACTTGCATCCCCCCTCTCTGCACTTTTCTCCGTCATTTCTCCCTTTCCACCTCATTTTTCCCCTCAGTGCTTCAGCGCTCTCCTCCATTCCCAACACAGACAGGTCTGATCCATCCTCACGCCATAAAATCACAGACCACATGCCAGGGGGGTCAGATGAGCCCAATAGCCACAGAGCTGCCAGGCTGGGGTTCAGTGCCCATCCAGGGGTGTTTTATGATCCGTGGTGGGAATGCTGGGCTGGCAGGGTGCACACAGCATCAGCAAAGCCCCCGAGCAGCACTTAGGACTCTTCAACTCTTGCTCAGCACTCTCCTGCCTCAGTTTCCTGCTGTTTCGGGGCTCAGGGAAGCTCTGCACCATTGGCAATGCGGGCAGGGGGTGCAGCAGGGACCCCAAACCCCAAACTGCATCCCAGCTCATTTATCTACATTTTAAAAGAAATTTAAAAGCCACCCGATGTTGCAAGCAGCTCAAACCCTGACGGAGGATCCACCCCGGGGCTCCGACTTGTGCAACACCGCGGGGTGAGTTCCAACCTCCCGCCACTGGCATCAGGCTCTGGTTCAAAAATTAAGGCTCAGCTTACTCAGCCTGGCCGGATATCGGGATGGCGAATCCGGCCGGGAAAACTTCGGCGGGCTGGGGGAGACATTTTGCAAGGGGAAGAGCCGGAGCAGGAATGGCATCTGGAAGCGATTGAAGGCAAGGAGCCTCTCCCTGCCGCAGCAGGGAATTCCAACGGCGTGAGCTCAGGTTAAAGCCTCCTTCACAAACCCGGGATTAAAGAGAAGAACCAAACTTCAGCACAGATATGTATTTTTAAACCTGCAAAAAACAAGGGAGACGGAGCCAGCTTCCTGCTTGGTCCTATCCGGACGTGGCTTTGTCATTTAGGGTCGTTCTGACTTGCAATGAAAAGAAACCAAAACTCCAAAAAGGAGCAGAAATTTCTCCATGCGTTTGTGGTTCTAAATTCAGGTGTGGTGTCAGGAGTCCTCTTTCATCACTGTACCATCCATCCCTCGGGATTGCTGCATCCCAGCTCCGAGCATCCCTTGCCAGCACAGGCTGCATCCCACGGTGGTCCTTGAGTGGCAGCAAGCCCAGGAGCATCCCAGAATCCTGGGGATGGCATGGAAGAGCCAGTGGAGGATGCCAGCCTAGCTTAGACCGAGCCATCCTCTGCAAGGAGCTGACGCAGTGCAGAGTCCCCAGCCCCTTCCAGTCTTCCCTGAGTCGAGATGAAATATTGAAGCTAAAATCCTAATGCATCAGAGGCACAGGGAGCAGCAGCTGGTCAAACCCACCTTCACTGGACATCCCAGCGGAGCAGTTTACGGCAGGGCAGGATCCCCATGGGCTGGGCAGGATCCCCATGGGCTGGGCAGGATCCCCACGGGATGGGCAGGATCCCCATGGGCTGGGCAGACTCAGCCGCGCCCCATGTCCTCTTCCTGCAGTGGCTGGAATGGCTCCTTCTGCTGCACTTCCAGAGCTGTAGCTATTCCCTTCATGCAAACATCTCTCCTCCTGCCCCAGTCAGGCTGTGAAACCCTGACCTCTTTGCACCTGCTGCACAAAGGGATCAAAGTGATTGCCTACGGAGACGAATACTCTGACTTGCCCGAGTACTTCGAGCGGCTGACCAGCGAGATTGTCATGCGAGGCCGCACAGGTATGGAGTCAGGGGCTGGGGGACACTTGGCTGTCACCATGGAGAGCAGGCAGGGTCAGTAGCCCCTGTTCTTCATGCTATACAGATTCCTTAAGAGTTTTTTTTTTTTAAAAGCAAACGTGTCTCAAAGCGTAGCTGGATTTGAGGGTTACTTTCAGAAATCACTGTATGCTCTAACAGTTTAAACAGCTGTGCTGCTTCCCACGCCTGCAAACCTTTTCATGTGCAGTTGCAGCTGTTTGTTCCCTTTCCAGCGAAGGGGCATTTTAGTCTCACTGACCTTCGTGCTGCTCAGACTGAGCCAATGCTTTTACACAAGAGGTATAACTCATAAATCATAAAAACAAGGGAAAGTGGGTTCACTGGCCGGAGCCTAGCTGGCCCCCATTCTGAGGGTTAGCCCGGCCAGGAAAGCCTGTGTGAAACCACCACGTGGGCAGCTGGCTCTCCACCTGACACTGGTCTCTGCTTTGCCCCAGGTATGCCCAACGAGGGGCAACAGCTGAATGCTCTGCCGCCGCCCACACCGAGGTAAAAGGTAAGGAGGCTCTCTAGAGCCGAGAGGCTTCACTCTGTGTAGCTCCCTGGAGTCCCAGGCAGGTTTTCAGCCTTTGCTTCCACACAGGATGCAGCCCGAGCCTCAGCCCTGCCCAGGCCCTGAGCCATGGCAGGGGCTTCTGGGACAGGCCCCAGCCAGGCCAGCAGCCCTCAGGAAGGCCAGAGCCCACCGCTGTCCAGCTGCTATCCAGCACCGAGCCAGGACCCTTCCAGCAGGGAGAAGGCTGGGACACAGCCTCCACAGATGAACACCTGGTCTAACATAGTAATTGTGGTTTTACTGGGGCTGCATGTGCCTGCGGAGTGCGGTGTCCCCAAGGGAGCTGCAGCCTCCTCTAACTTCATACCTAGTGCTTTTATATTCTGTATTTCAATTAAAAAATGAAACTTGAGCTTTTTTTTTTTTACTGGAAGCTCTAGTTTTCTAGTCCTGTCTTTTTACTGTACAGGATTTTGTATGTTGAAGTTGTATTAAAGGCCTGCTCACTGAACTTTTGGCTGCTCTATCATTTACAGGCCTCATCACACCTCACACTGGTGGGAGTTCATCTCCCCCAAACCCAGGAGGAAACAGGTCCTGGCTGGAGGCAAGTTATTTATACACAGAGAACAAATTAGGAAGTTTATTTTATATAAATTATGTCTCTTAGCAGACAGCATTCAATTTATTGCACTATAGCACATCTGCGATACAGAGCTACAAGACATCGTCAGAGAGGTTTGTATTATTCAGTGTAGCACTTCTGACCGGGATCAAGAGGCACTCTGAGGGGGAGAAAGGGTGCAGGAAAGCAGCAAGCAGCCACCATTCTCTTCCAGTATTAATGTGGTTTGGTTTTTTTTTCCTTTTTACTAGCAAATAATGCCAAGACCAGCAGGCAGGAGCCAGGCAGGGCACGCTGCCTTCCTCCTCCGGACCCAGCTGCCACAGCTCTCCAGCTCCTGCCCAAATACGTGGAGTCTGGGGACCCTGCTGCAGAGTCCGGGTGAGGAGAGAGATGGGGGACTTTAAGGCAATTTAGCATGTCCCCTCCAGCCCAGCATAGGCTGTCACCTTTTTTTGGTTTATCAGCTTCGGTGGAGCGGCGATGAGCGGCGACATTAACGGCCAGATCTAGCGCTGCCCCTAAGCCCAAGTGACTCCTGCCTCCTCCCTAAGCTGGTCTAAAAATCAAAAGCAGCTCAAAAAAAAGTCTTCAAACCCACCTGGCTCTGACAGCCAGGCTCTTGGCCGCCCTCAGCTCCCCCACCCCAAATACCAGACCCCGCCCGGGAGCGAAACCTGTTGAGCCCGAATATGCCCAAACAGACAGCTCTTTGTGATTCTTTTTTTTTCCCTCCTATTTTTTGGTTTGGAAGCAGCACTGGTGATCACACAGGGATGGGCCCAAGGACTTCCCAGCCCTTGGCACTGCTCCTGACACCTTGTTCGAAGGCAGCATCACATTTAACCCCTGAAGACCCTCACTGCCCTTCATTTCTGACACCATCCCACTTCCCACACCGTGGTCCTGTTCAGTCCTGCATCCCCACGCTCCACTTGCATCCCCCCTCTCTGCACTTTTCTCCGTCATTTCTCCCTTTCCACCTCATTTTTCCCCTCAGTGCTTCAGCGCTCTCCTCCATTCCCAACACAGACAGGTCTGATCCATCCTCACGCCATAAAATCACAGACCACATGCCAGGGGGGTCAGATGAGCCCAATAGCCACAGAGCTGCCAGGCTGGGGTTCAGTGCCCATCCAGGGGTGTTTTATGATCCGTGGTGGGAATGCTGGGCTGGCAGGGTGCACACAGCATCAGCAAAGCCCCCGAGCAGCACTTAGGACTCTTCAACTCTTGCTCAGCACTCTCCTGCCTCAGTTTCCTGCTGTTTCGGGGCTCAGGGAAGCTCTGCACCATTGGCAATGCGGGCAGGGGGTGCAGCAGGGACCCCAAACCCCAAACTGCATCCCAGCTCATTTATCTACATTTTAAAAGAAATTTAAAAGCCACCCGATGTTGCAAGCAGCTCAAACCCTGACGGAGGATCCACCCCGGGGCTCCGACTTGTGCAACACCGCGGGGTGAGTTCCAACCTCCCGCCACTGGCATCAGGCTCTGGTTCAAAAATTAAGGCTCAGCTTACTCAGCCTGGCCGGATATCGGGATGGCGAATCCGGCCGGGAAAACTTCGGCGGGCTGGGGGAGACATTTTGCAAGGGGAAGAGCCGGAGCAGGAATGGCATCTGGAAGCGATTGAAGGCAAGGAGCCTCTCCCTGGCGCAGCAGGGAATTCCAACGGCGTGAGCTCAGGTTAAAGCCTCCTTCACAAACCCGGGATTAAAGAGAAGAACCAAACTTCAGCACAGATATGTATTTTTAAACCTGCAAAAAACAAGGGAGATGGAGCCAGCTTCCTGCTTGGTCCTATCCGGACGTGGCTTTGTCATTTAGGATCGTTCTGACTTGCAATGAAAAGAAACCAAAACTCCAAAAAGGAGCAGAAATTTCTCCATGCGTTTGTGGTTCTAAATTCAGGTGTGGTGTCAGGAGTCCTCTTTCATCACTGTACCATCCATCCCTCGGGATTGCTGCATCCCAGCTCCGAGCATCCCTTGCCAGCACAGGCTGCATCCCACGGTGGTCCTTGAGTGGCAGCAAGCCCAGGAGCATCCCAGAATCCTGGGGATGGCATGGAAGAGCCAGTGGAGGATGCCAGCCTAGCTTAGACCGAGCCATCCTCTGCAAGGAGCTGACGCAGTGCAGAGTCCCCAGCCCCTTCCAGTCTTCCCTGAGTCGAGATGAAATATTGAAGCTAAAATCCTAATGCATCAGAGGCACAGGGAGCAGCAGCTGGTCAAACCCACCTTCACTGGACATCCCAGCGGAGCAGTTTACGGCAGGGCAGGATCCCCATGGGCTGGGCAGGATCCCCATGGGCTGGGCAGGATCCCCACGGGATGGGCAGGATCCCCATGGGCTGGGCAGACTCAGCCGCGCCCCATGTCCTCTTCCTGCAGTGGCTGGAATGGCTCCTTCTGCTGCACTTCCAGAGCTGTAGCTATTCTCTTCATGCAAACATCTCTCCTCCTGCCCCAGTCAGGCTGTGAAACCCTGACCTCTTTGCACCTGCTGCACAAAGGGATCAAAGTGATTGCCTACGGAGACGAATACTCTGACTTGCCCGAGTACTTCGAGCGGCTGACCAGCGAGATTGTCATGCGAGGCCGCACAGGTATGGAGTCAGGGGCTGGGGGACACTTGGCTGTCACCATGGAGAGCAGGCAGGGTCAGTAGCCCCTGTTCTTCATGCTATACAGATTCCTTAAGAGTTTTTTTTTTTTAAAAGCAAACGTGTCTCAAAGCGTAGCTGGATTTGAGGGTTACTTTCAGAAATCACTGTATGCTCTAACAGTTTAAACAGCTGTGCTGCTTCCCACGCCTGCAAACCTTTTCATGTGCAGTTGCAGCTGTTTGTTCCCTTTCCAGCGAAGGGGCATTTTAGTCTCACTGACCTTCGTGCTGCTCAGACTGAGCCAATGCTTTTACACAAGAGGTATAACTCATAAATCATAAAAACAAGGGAAAGTGGGTTCACTGGCCGGAGCCTAGCTGGCCCCCATTCTGAGGGTTAGCCCGGCCAGGAAAGCCTGTGTGAAACCACCACGTGGGCAGCTGGCTCTCCACCTGACACTGCTCTCTGCTTTGCCCCAGGTATGCCCAACGAGGGGCAACAGCTGAATGGTCTGCCGCCGCCCACACCGAGGTAAAAGGTAAGGAGGCTCTCTAGAGCCGAGAGGCTTCACTCTGTGTAGTTCCCTGGAGTCCCAGGCAGGTTTTCAGCCTTTGCTTCCACACAGGATGCAGCCCGAGCCTCAGCCCTGCCCAGGCCCTGAGCCATGGCAGGGGCTTCTGGGACAGGCCCCAGCCAGGCCAGCAGCCCTCAGGAAGGCCAGAGCCCACCGCTGTCCAGCTGCTATCCAGCACCGAGCCAGGACCCTTCCAGCAGGGAGAAGGCTGGGACACAGCCTCCACAGATGAACACCTGGTCTAACATAGTAATTGTGGTTTTACTGGGGCTGCATGTGCCTGCGGAGTGCGGTGTCCCCAAGGGAGCTGCAGCCTCCTCTAACTTCATACCTAGTGCTTTTATATTCTGTATTTCAATTAAAAAATGAAACTTGAGCTTTTTTTTTTTACTGGAAGCTCTAGTTTTCTAGTCCTGTCTTTTTACTGTACAGGATTTTGTATGTTGAAGTTGTATTAAAGGCCTGCTCACTGAACTTTTGGCTGCTCTATCATTTACAGGCCTCATCACACCTCACACTGGTGGGAGTTCATTTCCCCCAAACCCAGGAGGAAACAGGTCCTGGCTGGAGGCAAGTTATTTATACACAGAGAACAAATTAGGAAGTTTATTTTATATAAATTATGTCTCTTAGCAGACAGCATTCAATTTATTGCACTATAGCACATCTGCGATACAGAGCTACAAGACATCGTCAGAGAGGTTTGTATTATTCAGTGTAGCACTTCTGACCGGGATCAAGAGGCACTCTGAGGGGGAGAAAGGGTGCAGGAAAGCAGCAAGCAGCCACCATTCTCTTCCAGTATTAATGTGGTTTGGTTTTTTTTTCCTTTTTACTAGCAAATAATGCCAAGACCAGCAGGCAGGAGCCAGGCAGGGCACGCTGCCTTCCTCCTCCGGACCCAGCTGCCACAGCTCTCCAGCTCCTGCCCAAATACGTGGAGTCTGGGGACCCTGCTGCAGAGTCCGGGTGAGGAGAGAGATGGGGGACTTTAAGGCAATTTAGCATGTCCCCTCCAGCCCAGCATAGGCTGTCACCTTTTTTTGGTTTATCAGCTTCGGTGGAGCGGCGATGAGCGGCGACATTAACGGCCAGATCTAGCGCTGCCCCTAAGCCCAAGTGACTCCTGCCTCCTCCCTAAGCTGGTCTAAAAATCAAAAGCAGCTCAAAAAAAAGCCTTCAAACCCACCTGGCTCTGACAGCCAGGCTCTTGGCCGCCCTCAGCTCCCCCACCCCAAATACCAGACCCCGCCCGGGAGCGAAACCTGTTGAGCCCGAATATGCCCAAACAGACAGCTCTTTGTGATTCTTTTTTTTTCCCTCCTATTTTTTGGTTTGGAAGCAGCACTGGTGATCACACAGGGATGGGCCCAAGGACTTCCCAGCCCTTGGCACTGCTCCTGACACCTTGTTCGAAGGCAGCATCACATTTAACCCCTGAAGACCCTCACTGCCCTTCATTTCTGACACCATCCCACTTCCCACACCGTGGTCCTGTTCAGTCCTGCATCCCCACGCTCCACTTGCATCCCCCCTCTCTGCACTTTTCTCCGTCATTTCTCCCTTTCCACCTCATTTTTCCCCTCAGTGCTTCAGCGCTCTCCTCCATTCCCAACACAGACAGGTCTGATCCATCCTCACGCCATAAAATCACAGACCACATGCCAGGGGGGTCAGATGAGCCCAATAGCCACAGAGCTGCCAGGCTGGGGTTCAGTGCCCATCCAGGGGTGTTTTATGATCCGTGGTGGGAATGCTGGGCTGGCAGGGTGCACACAGCATCAGCAAAGCCCCCGAGCAGCACTTAGGACTCTTCAACTCTTGCTCAGCACTCTCCTGCCTCAGTTTCCTGCTGTTTCGGGGCTCAGGGAAGCTCTGCACCATTGGCAATGCGGGCAGGGGGTGCAGCAGGGACCCCAAACCCCAAACTGCATCCCAGCTCATTTATCTACATTTTAAAAGAAATTTAAAAGCCACCCGATGTTGCAAGCAGCTCAAACCCTGACGGAGGATCCACCCCGGGGCTCCGACTTGTGCAACACCGCGGGGTGAGTTCCAACCTCCCGCCACTGGCATCAGGCTCTGGTTCAAAAATTAAGGCTCAGCTTACTCAGCCTGGCCGGATATCGGGATGGCGAATCCGGCCGGGAAAACTTCGGCGGGCTGGGGGAGACATTTTGCAAGGGGAAGAGCCGGAGCAGGAATGGCATCTGGAAGCGATTGAAGGCAAGGAGCCTCTCCCTGGCGCAGCAGGGAATTCCAACGGCGTGAGCTCAGGTTAAAGCCTCCTTCACAAACCCGGGATTAAAGAGAAGAACCAAACTTCAGCACAGATATGTATTTTTAAACCTGCAAAAAACAAGGGAGACGGAGCCAGCTTCCTGCTTGGTCCTATCCGGACGTGGCTTTGTCATTTAGGATCGTTCTGACTTGCAATGAAAAGAAACCAAAACTCCAAAAAGGAGCAGAAATTTCTCCATGCGTTTGTGGTTCTAAATTCAGGTGTGGTGTCAGGAGTCCTCTTTCATCACTGTACCATCCATCCCTCGGGATTGCTGCATCCCAGCTCCGAGCATCCCTTGCCAGCACAGGCTGCATCCCACGGTGGTCCTTGAGTGGCAGCAAGCCCAGGAGCATCCCAGAATCCTGGGGATGGCATGGAAGAGCCAGTGGAGGATGCCAGCCTAGCTTAGACCGAGCCATCCTCTGCAAGGAGCTGACGCAGTGCAGAGTCCCCAGCCCCTTCCAGTCTTCCCTGAGTCGAGATGAAATATTGAAGCTAAAATCCTAATGCATCAGAGGCACAGGGAGCAGCAGCTGGTCAAACCCACCTTCACTGGACATCCCAGCGGAGCAGTTTACGGCAGGGCAGGATCCCCATGGGCTGGGCAGGATCCCCATGGGCTGGGCAGGATCCCCACGGGATGGGCAGGATCCCCATGGGCTGGGCAGACTCAGCCGCGCCCCATGTCCTCTTCCTGCAGTGGCTGGAATGGCTCCTTCTGCTTCACTTCCAGAGCTGTAGCTATTCCCTTCATGCAAACATCTCTCCTCCTGCCCCAGTCAGGCTGTGAAACCCTGACCTCTTTGCACCTGCTGCACAAAGGGATCAAAGTGATTGCCTACGGAGACGAATACTCCGACTTGCCCGAGTACTTCGAGCGGCTGACCAGCGAGATTGTCATGCGAGGCCGCACAGGTATGGAGTCAGGGGCTGGGGGACACTTGGCTGTCACCATGGAGAGCAGGCAGGGTCAGTAGCCCCTGTTCTTCATGCTATACAGATTCCTTAAGAGTTTTTTTTTTTTAAAAGCAAACGTGTCTCAAAGCGTAGCTGGATTTGAGGGTTACTTTCAGAAATCACTGTATGCTCTAACAGTTTAAGCAGCTGTGCTGCTTCCCACGCCTGCAAACCTTTTCATGTGCAGTTGCAGCTGTTTGTTCCCTTTCCAGCGAAGGGGCATTTTAGTCTCACTGACCTTCGTGCTGCTCAGACTGAGCCAATGCTTTTACACAAGAGGTATAACTCATAAATCATAAAAACAAGGGAAAGTGGGTTCACTGGCCGGAGCCTAGCTGGCCCCCATTCTGAGGGTTAGCCCGGCCAGGAAAGCCTGTGTGAAACCACCACGTGGGCAGCTGGCTCTCCACCTGACACTGGTCTCTGCTTTGCCCCAGGTATGCCCAACGAGGGGCAACAGCTGAATGCTCTGCCGCCGCCCACACCGAGGTAAAAGGTAAGGAGGCTCTCTAGAGCCGAGAGGCTTCACTCTGTGTAGTTCCCTGGAGTCCCAGGCAGGTTTTCAGCCTTTGCTTCCACACAGGATGCAGCCCGAGCCTCAGCCCTGCCCAGGCCCTGAGCCATGGCAGGGGCTTCTGGGACAGGCCCCAGCCAGGCCAGCAGCCCTCAGGAAGGCCAGAGCCCACCGCTGTCCAGCTGCTATCCAGCACCGAGCCAGGACCCTTCCAGCAGGGAGAAGGCTGGGACACAGCCTCCACAGATGAACACCTGGTCTAACATAGTAATTGTGCTTTTACTGGGGCTGCATGTGCCTGCGGAGTGCGGTGTCCCCAAGGGAGCTGCAGCCTCCTCTAACTTCATACCTAGTGCTTTTATATTCTGTATTTCAATTAAAAAATGAAACTTGAGCTTTTTTTTTTTACTGGAAGCTCTAGTTTTCTAGTCCTGTCTTTTTACTGTACAGGATTTTGTATGTTGAAGTTGTATTAAAGGCCTGCTCACTGAACTTTTGGCTGCTCTATCATTTACAGGCCTCATCCCACCTCACACTGGTGGGAGTTCATCTCCCCCAAACCCAGGAGGAAACAGGTCCTGGCTGGAGGCAAGTTATTTATACACAGAGAACAAATTAGGAAGTTTATTTTATATAAATTATGTCTCTTAGCAGACAGCATTCAATTTATTGCACTATAGCACATCTGCAATACAGAGCTACAAGACATCGTCAGAGAGGTTTGTATTATTCAGTGTAGCACTTCTGACCGGGATCAAGAGGCACTCTGAGGGGGAGAAAGGGTGCAGGAAAGCAGCAAGCAGCCACCATTCTCTTCCAGTATTAATGTGGTTTGGTTTTTTTTTCCTTTTTACTAGCAAATAATGCCAAGACCAGCAGGCAGGAGCCAGGCAGGGCACGCTGCCTTCCTCCTCCGGACCCAGCTGCCACAGCTCTCCAGCTCCTGCCCAAATACGTGGAGTCTGGGGACCCTGCTGCAGAGTCCGGGTGAGGAGAGAGATGGGGGACTTTAAGGCAATTTAGCATGTCCCCTCCAGCCCAGCATAGGCTGTCACCTTTTTTTGGTTTATCAGCTTCGGTGGAGCGGCGATGAGCGGCGACATTAACGGCCAGATCTAGCGCTGCCCCTAAGCCCAAGTGACTCCTGCCTCCTCCCTAAGCTGGTCTAAAAATCAAAAGCAGCTCAAAAAAAAGCCTTCAAACCCACCTGGCTCTGACAGCCAGGCTCTTGGCCGCCCTCAGCTCCCCCACCCCAAATACCAGACCCCGCCCGGGAGTGAAACCTGTTGAGCCCGAATATGCCCAAACAGACAGCTCTTTGTGATTCTTTTTTTTTCCCTCCTATTTTTTGGTTTGGAAGCAGCACTGGTGATCACACAGGGATGGGCCCAAGGACTTCCCAGCCCTTGGCACTGCTCCTGACACCTTGTTCGAAGGCAGCATCACATTTAACCCCTGAAGACCCTCACTGCCCTTCATTTCTGACACCATCCCACTTCCCACACCGTGGTCCTGTTCAGTCCTGCATCCCCACGCTCCACTTGCATCCCCCCTCTCTGCACTTTTCTCCGTCATTTCTCCCTTTCCACCTCATTTTTCCCCTCAGTGCTTCAGCGCTCTCCTCCATTCCCAACACAGACAGGTCTGATCCATCCTCACGCCATAAAATCACAGACCACATGCCAGGGGGGTCAGATGAGCCCAATAGCCACAGAGCTGCCAGGCTGGGGTTCAGTGCCCATCCAGGGGTGTTTTATGATCCGTGGTGGGAATGCTGGGCTGGCAGGGTGCACACAGCATCAGCAAAGCCCCCGAGCAGCACTTAGGACTCTTCAACTCTTGCTCAGCACTCTCCTGCCTCAGTTTCCTGCTGTTTTGGGGCTCAGGGAAGCTCTGCACCATTGGCAATGCGGGCAGGGGGTGCAGCAGGGACCCCAAACCCCAAACTGCATCCCAGCTCATTTATCTACATTTTAAAAGAAATTTAAAAGCCACCCGATGTTGCAAGCAGCTCAAACCCTGACGGAGGATCCACCCCGGGGCTCCGACTTGTGCAACACCGCGGGGTGAGTTCCAACCTCCCGCCACTGGCATCAGGCTCTGGTTCAAAAATTAAGGCTCAGCTTACTCAGCCTGGCCGGATATCGGGATGGCGAATCCGGCCGGGAAAACTTCGGCGGGCTGGGGGAGACATTTTGCAAGGGGAAGAGCCGGAGCAGGAATGGCATCTGGAAGCGATTGAAGGCAAGGAGCCTCTCCCTGCCGCAGCAGGGAATTCCAACGGCGTGAGCTCAGGTTAAAGCCTCCTTCACAAACCCGGGATTAAAGAGAAGAACCAAACTTCAGCACAGATATGTATTTTTAAACCTGCAAAAAACAAGGGAGACGGAGCCAGCTTCCTGCTTGGTCCTATCCGGACGTGGCTTTGTCATTTAGGATCGTTCTGACTTGCAATGAAAAGAAACCAAAACTCCAAAAAGGAGCAGAAATTTCTCCATGCGTTTGTGGTTCTAAATTCAGGTGTGGTGTCAGGAGTCCTCTTTCATCACTGTACCATCCATCCCTCGGGATTGCTGCATCCCAGCTCCGAGCATCCCTTGCCAGCACAGGCTGCATCCCACGGTGGTCCTTGAGTGGCAGCAAGCCCAGGAGCATCCCAGAATCCTGGGGATGGCATGGAAGAGCCAGTGGAGGATGCCAGCCTAGCTTAGACCGAGCCATCCTCTGCAAGGAGCTGACGCAGTGCAGAGTCCCCAGCCCCTTCCAGTCTTCCCTGAGTCGAGATGAAATATTGAAGCTAAAATCCTAATGCATCAGAGGCACAGGGAGCAGCAGCTGGTCAAACCCACCTTCACTGGACATCCCAGCGGAGCAGTTTACGGCAGGGCAGGATCCCCATGGGCTGGGCAGGATCCCCATGGGCTGGGCAGGATCCCCACGGGATGGGCAGGATCCCCATGGGCTGGGCAGACTCAGCCGCGCCCCATGTCCTCTTCCTGCAGTGGCTGGAATGGCTCCTTCTGCTGCACTTCCAGAGCTGTAGCTATTCCCTTCATGCAAACATCTCTCCTCCTGCCCCAGTCAGGCTGTGAAACCCTGACCTCTTTGCACCTGCTGCACAAAGGGATCAAAGTGATTGCCTACGGAGACGAATACTCTGACTTGCCCGAGTACTTCGAGCGGCTGACCAGCGAGATTGTCATGCGAGGCCGCACAGGTATGGAGTCAGGGGCTGGGGGACACTTGGCTGTCACCATGGAGAGCAGGCAGGGTCAGTAGCCCCTGTTCTTCATGCTATACAGATTCCTTAAGAGTTGTTTTTTTTTAAAAGCAAACGTGTCTCAAAGCGTAGCTGGATTTGAGGGTTACTTTCAGAAATCACTGTATGCTCTAACAGTTTAAACAGCTGTGCTGCTTCCCACGCCTGCAAACCTTTTCATGTGCAGTTGCAGCTGTTTGTTCCCTTTCCAGCGAAGGGGCATTTTAGTCTCACTGACCTTCGTGCTGCTCAGACTGAGCCAATGCTTTTACACAAGAGGTATAACTCATAAATCATAAAAACAAGGGAAAGTGGGTTCACTGGCCGGAGCCTAGCTGGCCCCCATTCTGAGGGTTAGCCCGGCCAGGAAAGCCTGTGTGAAACCACCACGTGGGCAGCTGGCTCTCCACCTGACACTGGTCTCTGCTTTGCCCCAGGTATGCCCAACGAGGGGCAACAGCTGAATGGTCTGCCGCCGCCCACACCGAGGTAAAAGGTAAGGAGGCTCTCTAGAGCCGAGAGGCTTCACTCTGTGTAGTTCCCTGGAGTCCCAGGCAGGTTTTCAGCCTTTGCTTCCACACAGGATGCAGCCCGAGCCTCAGCCCTGCCCAGGCCCTGAGCCATGGCAGGGGCTTCTGGGACAGGCCCCAGCCAGGCCAGCAGCCCTCAGGAAGGCCAGAGCCCACCGCTGTCCAGCTGCTATCCAGCACCGAGCCAGGACCCTTCCAGCAGGGAGAAGGCTGGGACACAGCCTCCACAGATGAACACCTGGTCTAACATAGTAATTGTGGTTTTACTGGGGCTGCATGTGCCTGCGGAGTGCGGTGTCCCCAAGGGAGCTGCAGCCTCCTCCTCTTAACTTCATACCTAGTGCTTTTATATTCTGTATTTCAATTAAAAAATGAAACTTGAGCTTTTTTTTTTTACTGGAAGCTCTAGTTTTCTAGTCCTGTCTTTTTACTGTACAGGATTTTGTATGTTGAAGTTGTATTAAAGGCCTGCTCACTGAACTTTTGGCTGCTCTATCATTTACAGGCCTCATCACACCTCACACTGGTGGGAGTTCATCTCCCCCAAACCCAGGAGGAAACAGGTCCTGGCTGGAGGCAAGTTATTTATACACAGAGAACAAATTAGGAAGTTTATTTTATATAAATTATGTCTCTTAGCAGACAGCATTCAATTTATTGCACTATAGCACATCTGCGATACAGAGCTACAAGACATCGTCAGAGAGGTTTGTATTATTCAGTGTAGCACTTCTGACCGGGATCAAGAGGCACTCTGAGGGGGAGAAAGGGTGCAGGAAAGCAGCAAGCAGCCACCATTCTCTTCCAGTATTAATGTGGTTTGGTTTTTTTTTCCTTTTTACTAGCAAATAATGCCAAGACCAGCAGGCAGGAGCCAGGCAGGGCACGCTGCCTTCCTCCTCCGGACCCAGCTGCCACAGCTCTCCAGCTCCTGCCCAAATACGTGGAGTCTGGGGACCCTGCTGCAGAGTCTGGGTGAGGAGAGAGATGGGGGACTTTAAGGCAATTTAGCATGTCCCCTCCAGCCCAGCATAGGCTGTCACCTTTTTTTGGTTTATCAGCTTCGGTGGAGCGGCGATGAGCGGCGACATTAACGGCCAGATCTAGCGCTGCCCCTAAGCCCAAGTGACTCCTGCCTCCTCCCTAAGCTGGTCTAAAAATCAAAAGCAGCTCAAAAAAAAGCCTTCAAACCCACCTGGCTCTGACAGCCAGGCTCTTGGCCGCCCTCAGCTCCCCCACCCCAAATACCAGACCCCGCCCGGGAGCGAAACCTGTTGAGCCCGAATATGCCCAAACAGACAGCTCTTTGTGATTCTTTTTTTTTCCCTCCTATTTTTTGGTTTGGAAGCAGCACTGGTGATCACACAGGGATGGGCCCAAGGACTTCCCAGCCCTTGGCACTGCTCCTGACACCTTGTTCGAAGGCAGCATCACATTTAACCCCTGAAGACCCTCACTGCCCTTCATTTCTGACACCATCCCACTTCCCACACCGTGGTCCTGTTCAGTCCTGCATCCCCACGCTCCACTTGCATCCCCCCTCTCTGCACTTTTCTCCGTCATTTCTCCCTTTCCACCTCATTTTTCCCCTCAGTGCTTCAGCGCTCTCCTCCATTCCCAACACAGACAGGTCTGATCCATCCTCACGCCATAAAATCACAGACCACATGCCAGGGGGGTCAGATGAGCCCAATAGCCACAGAGCTGCCAGGCTGGGGTTCAGTGCCCATCCAGGGGTGTTTTATGATCCGTGGTGGGAATGCTGGGCTGGCAGGGTGCACACAGCATCAGCAAAGCCCCCGAGCAGCACTTAGGACTCTTCAACTCTTGCTCAGCACTCTCCTGCCTCAGTTTCCTGCTGTTTCGGGGCTCAGGGAAGCTCTGCACCATTGGCAATGCGGGCAGGGGGTGCAGCAGGGACCCCAAACCCCAAACTGCATCCCAGCTCATTTATCTACATTTTAAAAGAAATTTAAAAGCCACCCGATGTTGCAAGCAGCTCAAACCCTGACGGAGGATCCACCCTGGGGCTCCGACTTGTGCAACACCGCGGGGTGAGTTCCAACCTCCCGCCACTGGCATCAGGCTCTGGTTCAAAAATTAAGGCTCAGCTTACTCAGCCTGGCCGGATATCGGGATGGCGAATCCGGCCGGGAAAACTTCGGCGGTCTGGGGGAGACATTTTGCAAGGGGAAGAGCCGGAGCAGGAATGGCATCTGGAAGCGATTGAAGGCAAGGAGCCTCTCCCTGGCGCAGCAGGGAATTCCAACGGCGTGAGCTCAGGTTAAAGCCTCCTTCACAAACCCGGGATTAAAGAGAAGAACCAAACTTCAGCACAGATATGTATTTTTAAACCTGCAAAAAACAAGGGAGACGGAGCCAGCTTCCTGCTTGGTCCTATCCGGACGTGGCTTTGTCATTTAGGGTCGTTCTGACTTGCAATGAAAAGAAACCAAAACTCCAAAAAGGAGCAGAAATTTCTCCATGCGTTTGTGGTTCTAAATTCAGGTGCGGTGTCAGGAGTCCTCTTTCATCACTGTACCATCCATCCCTCGGGATTGCTGCATCCCAGCTCCGAGCATCCCTTGCCAGCACAGGCTGCATCCCACGGTGGTCCTTGAGTGGCAGCAAGCCCAGGAGCATCCCAGAATCCTGGGGATGGCATGGAAGAGCCAGTGGAGGATGCCAGCCTAGCTTAGACCGAGCCATCCTCTGCAAGGAGCTGACGCAGTGCAGAGTCCCCAGCCCCTTCCAGTCTTCCCTGAGTCGAGATGAAATATTGAAGCTAAAATCCTAATGCATCAGAGGCACAGGGAGCAGCAGCTGGTCAAACCCACCTTCACTGGACATCCCAGCGGAGCAGTTTACGGCAGGGCAGGATCCCCATGGGCTGGGCAGGATCCCCATGGGCTGGGCAGGATCCCCACGGGATGGGCAGGATCCCCATGGGCTGGGCAGACTCAGCCGCGCCCCATGTCCTCTTCCTGCAGTGGCTGGAATGGCTCCTTCTGCTACACTTCCAGAGCTGTAGCTATTCCCTTCATGCAAACATCTCTCCTCCTGCCCCAGTCAGGCTGTGAAACCCTGACCTCTTTGCACCTGCTGCACAAAGGGATCAAAGTGATTGCCTACGGAGACGAATACTCCGACTTGCCCGAGTACTTCGAGCGGCTGACCAGCGAGATTGTCATGCGAGGCCGCACAGGTATGGAGTCAGGGGCTGGGGGACACTTGGCTGTCACCATGGAGAGCAGGCAGGGTCAGTAGCCCCTGTTCTTCATGCTATACAGATTCCTTAAGAGTTTTTTTTTTTTAAAAGCAAACGTGTCTCAAAGCGTAGCTGGATTTGAGGGTTACTTTCAGAAATCACTGTATGCTCTAACAGTTTAAGCAGCTGTGCTGCTTCCCACGCCTGCAAACCTTTTCATGTGCAGTTGCAGCTGTTTGTTCCCTTTCCAGCGAAGGGGCATTTTAGTCTCACTGACCTTCGTGCTGCTCAGACTGAGCCAATGCTTTTACACAAGAGGTATAACTCATAAATCATAAAAACAAGGGAAAGTGGGTTCACTGGCCGGAGCCTAGCTGGCCCCCATTCTGAGGGTTAGCCCGGCCAGGAAAGCCTGTGTGAAACCACCACGTGGGCAGCTGGCTCTCCACCTGACACTGGTCTCTGCTTTGCCCCAGGTATGCCCAACGAGGGGCAACAGCTGAATGCTCTGCCGCCGCCCACACCGAGGTAAAAGGTAAGGAGGCTCTCTAGAGCCGAGAGGCTTCACTCTGTGTAGTTCCCTGGAGTCCCAGGCAGGTTTTCAGCCTTTGCTTCCACACAGGATGCAGCCCGAGCCTCAGCCCTGCCCAGGCCCTGAGCCATGGCAGGGGCTTCTGGGACAGGCCCCAGCCAGGCCAGCAGCCCTCAGGAAGGCCAGAGCCCACCGCTGTCCAGCTGCTATCCAGCACCGAGCCAGGACCCTTCCAGCAGGGAGAAGGCTGGGACACAGCCTCCACAGATGAACACCTGGTCTAACATAGTAATTGTGGTTTTACTGGGGCTGCATGTGCCTGCGGAGTGCGGTGTCCCCAAGGGAGCTGCAGCCTCCTCTAACTTCATACCTAGTGCTTTTATATTCTGTATTTCAATTAAAAAATGAAACTTGAGCTTTTTTTTTTTTACTGGAAGCTCTAGTTTTCTAGTCCTGTCTTTTTACTGTACAGGATTTTGTATGTTGAAGTTGTATTAAAGGCCTGCTCACTGAACTTTTGGCTGCTTTATCATTTACAGGCCTCATCACACCTCACACTGGTGGGAGTTCATTTCCCCCAAACCCAGGAGGAAACAGGTCCTGGCTGGAGGCAAGTTATTTATACACAGAGAACAAATTAGGAAGTTTATTTTATATAAATTATGTCTCTTAGCAGACAGCATTCAATTTATTGCACTATAGCACATCTGCGATACAGAGCTACAAGACATCGTCAGAGAGGTTTGTATTATTCAGTGTAGCACTTCTGACCGGGATCAAGAGGCACTCTGAGGGGGAGAAAGGGTGCAGGAAAGCAGCAAGCAGCCACCATTCTCTTCCAGTATTAATGTGGTTTGGTTTTTTTTTCCTTTTTACTAGCAAATAATGCCAAGACCAGCAGGCAGGAGCCAGGCAGGGCACGCTGCCTTCCTCCTCCGGACCCAGCTGCCACAGCTCTCCAGCTCCTGCCCAAATACGTGGAGTCTGGGGACCCTGCTGCAGAGTCCGGGTGAGGAGAGAGATGGGGGACTTTAAGGCAATTTAGCATGTCCCCTCCAGCCCAGCATAGGCTGTCACCTTTTTTTGGTTTATCAGCTTCGGTGGAGCGGCGATGAGCGGCGACATTAACGGCCAGATCTAGCGCTGCCCCTAAGCCCAAGTGACTCCTGCCTCCTCCCTAAGCTGGTCTAAAAATCAAAAGCAGCTCAAAAAAAAGTCTTCAAACCCACCTGGCTCTGACAGCCAGGCTCTTGGCCGCCCTCAGCTCCCCCACCCCAAATACCAGACCCCGCCCGGGAGCGAAACCTGTTGAGCCCGAATATGCCCAAACAGACAGCTCTTTGTGATTCTTTTTTTTTCCCTCCTATTTTTTGGTTTGGAAGCAGCACTGGTGATCACACAGGGATGGGCCCAAGGACTTCCCAGCCCTTGGCACTGCTCCTGACACCTTGTTCGAAGGCAGCATCACATTTAACCCCTGAAGACCCTCACTGCCCTTCATTTCTGACACCATCCCACTTCCCACACCGTGGTCCTGTTCAGTCCTGCATCCCCACGCTCCACTTGCATCCCCCCTCTCTGCACTTTTCTCCGTCATTTCTCCCTTTCCACCTCATTTTTCCCCTCAGTGCTTCAGCGCTCTCCTCCATTCCCAACACAGACAGGTCTGATCCATCCTCACGCCATAAAATCACAGACCACATGCCAGGGGGGTCAGATGAGCCCAATAGCCACAGAGCTGCCAGGCTGGGGTTCAGTGCCCATCCAGGGGTGTTTTATGATCCGTGGTGGGAATGCTGGGCTGGCAGGGTGCACACAGCATCAGCAAAGCCCCCGAGCAGCACTTAGGACTCTTCAACTCTTGCTCAGCACTCTCCTGCCTCAGTTTCCTGCTGTTTCGGGGCTCAGGGAAGCTCTGCACCATTGGCAATGCGGGCAGGGGGTGCAGCAGGGACCCCAAACCCCAAACTGCATCCCAGCTCATTTATCTACATTTTAAAAGAAATTTAAAAGCCACCCGATGTTGCAAGCAGCTCAAACCCTGACGGAGGATCCACCCCGGGGCTCCGACTTGTGCAACACCGCGGGGTGAGTTCCAACCTCCCGCCACTGGCATCAGGCTCTGGTTCAAAAATTAAGGCTCAGCTTACTCAGCCTGGCCGGATATCGGGATGGCGAATCCGGCCGGGAAAACTTCGGCGGTCTGGGGGAGACATTTTGCAAGGGGAAGAGCCGGAGCAGGAATGGCATCTGGAAGCGATTGAAGGCAAGGAGCCTCTCCCTGGCGCAGCAGGGAATTCCAACGGCGTGAGCTCAGGTTAAAGCCTCCTTCACAAACCCGGGATTAAAGAGAAGAACCAAACTTCAGCACAGATATGTATTTTTAAACCTGCAAAAAACAAGGGAGACGGAGCCAGCTTCCTGCTTGGTCCTATCCGGACGTGGCTTTGTCATTTAGGGTCGTTCTGACTTGCAATGAAAAGAAACCAAAACTCCAAAAAGGAGCAGAAATTTCTCCATGGGTTTGTGGTTCTAAATTCAGGTGTGGTGTCAGGAGTCCTCTTTCATCACTGTACCATCCATCCCTCGGGATTGCTGCATCCCAGCTCCGAGCATCCCTTGCCAGCACAGGCTGCATCCCACGGTGGTCCTTGAGTGGCAGCAAGCCCAGGAGCATCCCAGAATCCTGGGGATGGCATGGAAGAGCCAGTGGAGGATGCCAGCCTAGCTTAGACCGAGCCATCCTCTGCAAGGAGCTGACGCAGTGCAGAGTCCCCAGCCCCTTCCAGTCTTCCCTGAGTCGAGATGAAATATTGAAGCTAAAATCCTAATGCATCAGAGGCACAGGGAGCAGCAGCTGGTCAAACCCACCTTCACTGGACATCCCAGCGGAGCAGTTTACGGCAGGGCAGGATCCCCATGGGCTGGGCAGGATCCCCATGGGCTGGGCAGGATCCCCACGGGATGGGCAGGATCCCCATGGGCTGGGCAGACTCAGCCGCGCCCCATGTCCTCTTCCTGCAGTGGCTGGAATGGCTCCTTCTGCTACACTTCCAGAGCTGTAGCTATTCCCTTCATGCAAACATCTCTCCTCCTGCCCCAGTCAGGCTGTGAAACCCTGACCTCTTTGCACCTGCTGCACAAAGGGATCAAAGTGATTGCCTACGGAGACGAATACTCCGACTTGCCCGAGTACTTCGAGCGGCTGACCAGCGAGATTGTCATGCGAGGCCGCACAGGTATGGAGTCAGGGGCTGGGGGACACTTGGCTGTCACCATGGAGAGCAGGCAGGGTCAGTAGCCCCTGTTCTTCATGCTATACAGATTCCTTAAGAGTTGTTTTTTTTTAAAAGCAAACGTGTCTCAAAGCGTAGCTGGATTTGAGGGTTACTTTCAGAAATCACTGTATGCTCTAACAGTTTAAACAGCTGTGCTGCTTCCCACGCCTGCAAACCTTTTCATGTGCAGTTGCAGCTGTTTGTTCCCTTTCCAGCGAAGGGGCATTTTAGTCTCACTGACCTTCGTGCTGCTCAGACTGAGCCAATGCTTTTACACAAGAGGTATAACTCATAAATCATAAAAACAAGGGAAAGTGGGTTCACTGGCCGGAGCCTAGCTGGCCCCCATTCTGAGGGTTAGCCCGGCCAGGAAAGCCTGTGTGAAACCACCACGTGGGCAGCTGGCTCTCCACCTGACACTGGTCTCTGCTTTGCCCCAGGTATGCCCAACGAGGGGCAACAGCTGAATGCTCTGCCGCCGCCCACACCGAGGTAAAAGGTAAGGAGGCTCTCTAGAGCCGAGAGGCTTCACTCTGTGTAGTTCCCTGGAGTCCCAGGCAGGTTTTCAGCCTTTGCTTCCACACAGGATGCAGCCCGAGCCTCAGCCCTGCCCAGGCCCTGAGCCATGGCAGGGGCTTCTGGGACAGGCCCCAGCCAGGCCAGCAGCCCTCAGGAAGGCCAGAGCCCACCGCTGTCCAGCTGCTATCCAGCACCGAGCCAGGACCCTTCCAGCAGGGAGAAGGCTGGGACACAGCCTCCACAGATGAACACCTGGTCTAACATAGTAATTGTGGTTTTACTGGGGCTGCATGTGCCTGCGGAGTGCGGTGTCCCCAAGGGAGCTGCAGCCTCCTCTAACTTCATACCTAGTGCTTTTATACTCTGTATTTCAATTAAAAAATGAAACTTGAGCTTTTTTTTTTTTACTGGAAGCTCTAGTTTTCTAGTCCTGTCTTTTTACTGTACAGGATTTTGTATGTTGAAGTTGTATTAAAGGCCTGCTCACTGAACTTTTGGCTGCTCTATCATTTACAGGCCTCATCACACCTCACACTGGTGGGAGTTCATTTCCCCCAAACCCAGGAGGAAACAGGTCCTGGCTGGAGGCAAGTTATTTATACACAGAGAACAAATTAGGAAGTTTATTTTATATAAATTATGTCTCTTAGCAGACAGCATTCAATTTATTGCACTATAGCACATCTGCGATACAGAGCTACAAGACATCGTCAGAGAGGTTTGTATTATTCAGTGTAGCACTTCTGACCGGGATCAAGAGGCACTCTGAGGGGGAGAAAGGGTGCAGGAAAGCAGCAAGCAGCCACCATTCTCTTCCAGTATTAATGTGGTTTGGTTTTTTTTTCCTTTTTACTAGCAAATAATGCCAAGACCAGCAGGCAGGAGCCAGGCAGGGCACGCTGCCTTCCTCCTCCGGACCCAGCTGCCACAGCTCTCCAGCTCCTGCCCAAATACGTGGAGTCTGGGGACCCTGCTGCAGAGTCCGGGTGAGGAGAGAGATGGGGGACTTTAAGGCAATTTAGCATGTCCCCTCCAGCCCAGCATAGGCTGTCACCTTTTTTTGGTTTATCAGCTTCGGTGGAGCGGCAATGAGCGGCGACATTAACGGCCAGATCTAGCGCTGCCCCTAAGCCCAAGTGACTCCTGCCTCCTCCCTAAGCTGGTCTAAAAATCAAAAGCAGCTCAAAAAAAAGTCTTCAAACCCACCTGGCTCTGACAGCCAGGCTCTTGGCCGCCCTCAGCTCCCCCACCCCAAATACCAGACCCCGCCCGGGAGCGAAACCTGTTGAGCCCGAATATGCCCAAACAGACAGCTCTTTGTGATTCTTTTTTTTTCCCTCCTATTTTTTGGTTTGGAAGCAGCACTGGTGATCACACAGGGATGGGCCCAAGGACTTCCCAGCCCTTGGCACTGCTCCTGACACCTTGTTCGAAGGCAGCATCACATTTAACCCCTGAAGACCCTCACTGCCCTTCATTTCTGACACCATCCCACTTCCCACACCGTGGTCCTGTTCAGTCCTGCATCCCCACGCTCCACTTGCATCCCCCCTCTCTGCACTTTTCTCCGTCATTTCTCCCTTTCCACCTCATTTTTCCCCTCAGTGCTTCAGCGCTCTCCTCCATTCCCAACACAGACAGGTCTGATCCATCCTCACGCCATAAAATCACAGACCACATGCCAGGGGGGTCAGATGAGCCCAATAGCCACAGAGCTGCCAGGCTGGGGTTCAGTGCCCATCCAGGGGTGTTTTATGATCCGTGGTGGGAATGCTGGGCTGGCAGGGTGCACACAGCATCAGCAAAGCCCCCGAGCAGCACTTAGGACTCTTCAACTCTTGCTCAGCACTCTCCTGCCTCAGTTTCCTGCTGTTTCGGGGCTCAGGGAAGCTCTGCACCATTGGCAATGCGGGCAGGGGGTGCAGCAGGGACCCCAAACCCCAAACTGCATCCCAGCTCATTTATCTACATTTTAAAAGAAATTTAAAAGCCACCCGATGTTGCAAGCAGCTCAAACCCTGACGGAGGATCCACCCCGGGGCTCCGACTTGTGCAACACCGCGGGGTGAGTTCCAACCTCCCGCCACTGGCATCAGGCTCTGGTTCAAAAATTAAGGCTCAGCTTACTCAGCCTTAAAAAACACCCAGGGGAAGAATTTTCCTTTGTTCTCCACTCTCCAGAACAACAAAACACCATTGGTTCACCCTGCAAAGACCTGCCATGAAAAGATCAATGGGGAAAGGTCTGGCTGGTCCTCTTCCTGCAGTCTCAGGGCAGGAATCCTCATCTCTCCCTGGAACAAGCCTGTCCCGTGGGACGAGAGGGCTCCAGGCGCACACAGTGGGTCGGGATGGGGCTTGTCCTGCACGAACATGCCCAGATCCTGCTCCCAGCAGCTCTGTCCGCACCAGCATTGGGTGGGGGATCGGCAGGGACCCCTCCTACCCCTCTGGGATCACTAGGATACCGGAGCACATCCATCAACCAGCCAGAGGATGCTCAGGGATGGGGACAAAAAGGCTCAGACCACTTAATAAACCCTCCTGAGCCCGTGGTTCCGCACGAGAGCCGTCCTGAGCTGCACACGGGGCACATCCTCCCCTCCCAGAGCCTCCGGGAGGATTTTCCCTTCCTTATCCCGGCTCCCGGGCATTCCTATGGCCCAGACCCATCGCAGCGAGCCCACCCTGTGCCATGGGGAGATGCCAGAGCCTCTCTTCCCCGGGCTCTCGGGGTGGGATCTCCCTCCACGGGAGTGGCCTCGGGCAGGAGCGATGCCAAAGGCCGTTTTTCCCGGCAAGACGAGGGGGTTTGTTTTGCCGGGAATGGGGACACGGCAGATGGAAGGGCTCGGGGGGAGCGGGGGCTTTCCTCTCGCCGCTGCCCACACTCACACTCCAGGCACTGATTAATTGCGTTAAATAGAAAAATAATCATAACAATTATTTTTAAAAGCCACAAAACGTAGAAATAAAACCACTTTCTGCCTCTCCGATGTGCCGCGCTCGCCGGGGCAGCAATGCCAAAGGCGGGGGATGCAGGGGCGGGGGTCCGAGCTGGGGTTAACAGGGTGTGTACCCCCACATCCCCTCTTTGCCCCCCATGCCAGCCCTGCCCGGGAGCTGCCAGGCGAGCAATGCTCCTGCCCTGCCCCGCGCCCTCCCAGCGCGGGGACCCCCTCCAGCCCCCCAAAAACACTGGGGCTTCGCTTCCCACCCCTCTTTTTCCGCTCAGCACCTCCCGAGTCGCAAACCCGCTCTGGACACGCGGACCCGGGGGGACATAAGGGGACACGGAGGGACACAAGGGGACACGGGAGGATGCGGGGGGGCACAAGGGGACGCGGGGGGACCCCCGTGTGCAGACTCACCATGGGGCGGCGGGGGGGGTCGTGCGGCGGAGGCTGGGGGTGGTGCGGGATGCGGGGCCGGCCCGGGGGGCGGGCGGGGGGCGGACACGCTTGCGCACAGCGCGGATGGGCGGCGGAGGGAGCGACGAGGAGGAGGAAGGAGGGAGGGGAAGAGCATCCCGGGAGGAGAAGGCACTCGGTCCCTCATCCGCGGCACGGGAGAGGTGGGGGAGGACGAGGACCCTCGCCCCGCGCCCTGCGGACCCCCAAAAGTCGTGGCGCTGGGGGCAGACCTTCCCAAGGCAACCCCGCACCGCATAAATCTCCCCAAAACCCGCCCAAATCCGCTCATAGCAAATTTTGGGGGTGGGCAAAGCTCATCCCACTTGAGATTTACACTGAGCCCAGGAGTTCGCTCCGCTCCCCCACTGAACCCCCATGAGATGATCTGGAAGCCCCATGAGATTCTGCTCAAACCGTCATGAGATGGCACACCAAGGCTCTGGGGATGGCTTTGCTTCAAATCATCAACTAATATTTTTTTTTTCCTGAAAATAAATTAATCCTCACCACAGCAATGCCCCATGTCAGGCCACCTTGCTCTCCCACAGGATTCCATTTCCATCCCACCCCACAATCCACAAAATTAGCAGTCAACCTTTTGAATCTTTTTTTATTCCCCTCAAAACTTTTTTTATTTCTACAGTCTCAAACTCAATCCCTCCTGCCCAGGGTGAGTTTTGCCAATCCCTGAGATAAAATGTCCAACGCCAATATTAATCAACAAAATACCTGTGGAGCTGACACATCTGATTTTGCCAAGGGAACTACATCAATATTTGAAGAGAATCAACCCACCTGCACCTCCCCAGATGCTCCCAGGTTTCCTGCTGACCCATAGCACCAATTTCATCACTGACGCTTCACAGGAAGAGGGAAGTGGCAGGCGTAGGGATTTGCATCATGGTCAGGGAGCAAGTTCTGGGGCAGGGGGCACTTACTGCTGCCCTGCTCCAAGGAACCACAGCCCTGATCCCGTGGCCCCAGCGTGCTGATTTTTGGAGGTGCTGAGCGTGGAACATTCCCCAAAATCACTCCTGTCTGTACAGGAGTCAGGTGAGGCTTCACCACACCACCTGGGGAGAGTAACGGGGCTCACTTGGGGCTCCCAACCCCATCACGCTCACAGGGCAGAGCAGGCCTGTGCCCAGTTCAGTTACCCCAGCACCACACTGCCCCAAGACCAAAGCAACAGCCTGGAACGTCCCTATCCTCATCTCCTGCTCGGATGCACGTCTTCAGGAAACGGGAGCCGAGACAGCTGCATAGTTCCCACGCCATGGCCAGACCCTCTGGCCATAAAACCTTAGGAGTTATTACAAATTTTCCTATAATGGGTGTACTGTTTACAGTCCCAGGGTCGGCATACTGCATGCAATCCAGTGCCACTTGACCTACCAAGCACGAACAACCTATTGTTGCTGTTTTTGTAACCTATTGTTGCTTTTAACTTCAACCCAAAAGTACGAAATTACGCGAACAAGAAAGAGGGCTGCAGTAAGGTCCCCAGCCGCCCCCTTGCCCCCAGGTTAGCCTGATTTGAGCAGCGCCAGGCTGGAAAAAGCGAGCCAGAGCTAGGCTACGACGCTGTGACCGGAGGGGCGATCAGAGGGCTCACGGCACGTGGTGCCGGGAGGCGTGGCCTGCCCGGAGCGCGCCGCGGGGGCGGGGCCGAGCCCTCAGCGGGGAAAATGGCGGCGGGCGGGCCCCCCCACTCCCTCGTACCTCCGCGTGCAGGAACACGATTTTGTCCCGCGCCGACTCCCGCAGGACGCGCCGCACCCGCAGGTCCGACAGCGGGAAGGCGGCAGCGACCCCGCCCTCAGCGGCGGGCCCGCCATTTTTCTCCTCCTCCTCCCGCTTCCTCTTCGGCTGCGGGCCCTCCGCCATGGCTCGCGCGCGCGCGCCCCTGCACTGCGCGTGCGCGGCGCCTCGCGGACCGTCTTAGAGCCACGCCCCCCGGCGGCTCGGAGGTCGCGTGTCCCCGCGGCTCCTTCTCCCACACACCCCCGGAATAGTGACTGAGACAAAAATAAGGAAAACCACCACCATTTAAAACTTCTGCATTCTCTTTTCATAGTCGCAACGATCCCGTTTAAAGTCGCTGCCTGCCTCATCTTGTCCTGCCCACAGCCCAGCAGGCACCTTGTCAGCTTAGTGGGGGTCCCAGAGCCCACCAGGACCAGGAACTCCAGCACGGGAAGGAGTTCTGGTGACCCTGAGAGCCACTCGATGTCAGAGCTTAGTGTTTGTGTGATGGATGTCCCTGTCCCTGCCGAGGAGGTTTTGGCCACCGGGATGGAGGTCACACCACTGGGATGTGGTGCGTTCCGGTCCGCTGTCCCTCCATGTCCATGGAAGTGGGGAACTCGCCATCCTTGGCTCCCACATCTGGCCAGAGCAGCTCAGGTTGGACCCCAAGGTTCACTGGGACATGGCTACACCCAGATCCAAAGATGACAGCTCCATGATGCCCATGGGGATGCATCCGCCTGCTCGCAGCACTACTCCATCCTCTTTGTGGAGCTCCGGCACAGTTCCTGGAGGTCTGCAGAGACAGCAGATGAGCTCCATTAGCAACCAATTAATCTAAAAATCAACGGTTTAAATAAATTTATGGAATCTGGTCTCTTCCCATGGTCCTTATCCCAATAGAGAGACATTTCATCAGCATCCCACAGGATACTCACAGCGCATGACAGTGTCCCTGATCTGCCTGAAGCTTTTCTCCTTCAGCGCCATGTAGATGTAGTAGATGTTTCGCAGCTCCCTGGGATAATCCTTGCGATCCACGTCCTTCAGCACTGGGATAGTGCGTCCGTTAGCCATCGGAGCCTCAGCCAGGGCCTGGTGCATCTGGTATTTGCACCAGGGGTCCTGCAGGAAGCTGGGGGTGATGAGCATGACCCAGCAGTGGCTGTTCTGCACAGCGTCGCACAGCTCTGTCACCACTGCACCTCCCGCCACCGCATCCCGCAGCTGGAGGAAGCATCGGAAGCTCTCAGGTTGGCCCTCCAGGTAGGACACCAGCTCCTCCACCAGCTCCATGTCCCCCTCACTGTGGCAGATGCAGACGTCGTAGCTCTTGTCCCACCAGGGGCTGTCCACGGCACTGATGTCTGGTGCTGACACAGGTGACAGGGAGATGGAGCTGGTGGCCAAGCTCGTGCCAGGAGAAGAGCTGGAGCTCTTCGCAGAGGATGAGGAGGAAGGTGAGGATGAAGCAGAGTGGCTGGACTTGATGCTGCTTTCCACTGAGCTAGGCTTGGGCTTGTGCAGGAGCCGCCTAAACCAACCTGCAGAGTGAGGTCACAGTGAGGTTCCGGGGGCGCAGCGTCCCCTGGGCTTCCCAAGCACAGCATCATTTGATCAGCAGGATGCCTGCAGATGGAAAGGGGTGGGTGCGATCTCACCTTGACCCCCCAAACCATCCTGGTCCCTAAAATCTGAGCTGCCGCAAACACCTGAATGCTGTGGCACCACGAGGAGCAGCTGATGGGCACCCTTGTGTTCCGTCAGGGAGGGGATGCTGTGAGGGAGGGGATAGGGCCAGAGGGTTTATTCCCAGACTCACCAGCCATAGCGGGCAGCACACTGCTCAGCTGCCAATTGCCAGCAGGACACCTCTCCTGAGAGCAGAAAAGAAGACTAAAAAAAAACTGTGAGCAAGCACCACTCCACAGCAGGTCTCAGCCCCAGGAGCTCAGGTCTGTTCCAGGGACCTGCAGCTCTGGGGTGCTCTCTTACAGCCCCAAAATCACCCACAGGAGGGTTTTTCCCAAAATTTGCTGGGAAGGAACATTTACCTGTTACTGGCTCTCTCCACTGGAGATACACACCTGCAGCGAGCAAGGCTGAGAGATAATGGGGAGGAGAGACCCTCATTCCCATCAGTGGGGAAAGGATCCTGTGGAAGGGAGAAGTGGGAATCAGCTGCGATCACCAGGGATGGATGCTGGTAAACCAAAGGCAGTGTGGGTGATGCCCAGAGCTGTGCATCCTTGTTGCTGCCTGCCCTGGTATTCCTGCAAGCTCACACCATCCCATGCCTGGGCATTGTGCTCCCAGCATGGTTTAGGGACTGCAGACACTCCTTGTGGACACCCAAGAGCAGCAATACGGGAAACAGCTACTGTTTTCCACTGCTGGCATCACCCCTTCCGAAATGAAACACCCCAAGTTACACTGAAGCCTTTCCTCTACTCCAAAAAATGCCACCGGACTGCAGGAAATGCCCGCAAAATCCCGGCACGCCCACGGAAACCACAGTGCCCAAGTGTCAGCATTTAGTGACAGCAAAAAGCTCAAGCGTGACTGGAACAATGAGCACGGACAGTGAACGGTACGGGGGAAGTCTGGGGGATGCTTACCTGGAATGCAGGAGTCCAGCAATGGAACAGGGAAGGGGATGCATCAGCCCCTGGGTTTGGGAAAGAAAGATCTTCTGGGATTACCCAGGTGGGAAAAGACAGGTAGAATGCAGCATGTTCACTCTGGAGTCTAATGGGATCTGCAGTGAATGGCAAGGCTGATCCATCCTTACAGCTTCCACATCTGCAAGCAGTTCCCAGTGAAGCTGTCCTGGGGTGGAAATGAGATGGGGTACCCACTTGCTTCCCCAGGGCCAGAGTGGAGGAGCTCCCCGAAAACCCAGGTGCCCCCAGCTGCCAGCAGCTCCAGCCTCTGCCAGGGCATATGAAAGCACAGGCAGGGAAATGGGCCAGGACTGCAGGGACGGGAAGCCAAGCCCTCCCAAGGGCCTCCCTCCCACATCCGCCACATGCCATCACTGCCTGGGTGTCACAGTGCCCAGCCCTCACCAGCACCCAGATCTGTTTCCCTCCCCAGTTTCCTAGCTAAATACAGACAGGTCCATGTCTGCCACTCACACTTACTTTATCAGTTAAATTTACCAGACAAGTCATTTTTTCACCCCAAAAATGTTTCTCCTTTCCCAGGTCACGTTCCCCTGGTGCTGCTGGTGGTGGCTGATGACTGACACTGCCTTCATCTCCTCATCATCCTCGACTGCTCCAATGTCTGGCAGTTGCTCCTCAAGGCCCTGTGAGAGACAGGCTCCAGGTGAGTCCTGGTTCCATCCCCTAGGAATTTGGGGAGATCTCCAGAGCCCACATGGCCACCCAGCCCCTGCCACCACCCTGCCTGCCTTTCTCTTCACCAAGCACAGGACACCAGCTGGCCCCTTGCTGGCTAAATTCCAAAGGAAAAAGCCAAAGGCCGAGTGGTACTGAGCCGCACACAGACCCACAGGCTACCACAGCCCATTGTGACCCACTTTGCATTAGTCCCTGCCCTAGCACTGCTGCCACCACCCCAAAAATCAACTGCCCGCCCAAGGACAGGACCCGTAGGAGGGCGAGTCCCCTGCCTGTGTGAGTCACCCCACCTGGAAACCCCAGAGGGGGAACCTGAGCAAGGGTGAACCCACAAACTCGGGTCCCCAAGAGGCAGCAGCCCCTGGATCGACCTCCACCCTGCCTCAGCAATAATATAACAATTATTAAAGGAGTAATTAAGCAGGTACAGCTTAATTCACAGCGTGCCTTGCCCCACCAGCAGCTGCACCACGCTGGGATCCCTGCAGCGGGAGTCCTGCTCATCACCAGGAGCCTGTGGTTTACAGGATTGCCTGTGAAATTAAGAAACGGTGAGGACAGGGTGCTGCAAGGCAGGGTCAAACAAAGGTGTTCGGGAAAGAAAATAAGGCTAATTTTGTCCCTAAATACACGCACCATTAATATGTTTCATTTACAGTGCCACTACAAAACGATACACAGCTACCCAGAAAACACAGAATAAGTTTTCTCCTGGAAAGCTCTAAGTACACCCAAATTCCACCACACAGATGCTTGAAGACATCATAGGGGCCGTCCAGGCACCGCTTGTACCTCACAGGGCTGGAGACGCAGTCGCACAGACACGAACCCAGGCAGCGGCAGCTAGCGGAAGAGCAGCCCCTGAGGGGTAGGGGAGCACGGGGACACGGCCAGGCCCAGAGAAGCGCAGGCAGCCGAACGCACCCAGCACTGCCACCCAGCCTGGCACTGCACTGCGCTGCCCATGCGCCCGAGCCCTTTAGAGCTCGCGTGGCCTCGCGACACCATCGCTGAGGTCCCACGTCTGGCCCCGCCTCTTCCGCTCCGAGCCCCAGCAGGGCGGGGCCGAGGGGGCGGGGCTGCCGTCACGCGGGGCGGGGCGTAGCCGGGCGCGAGGCGGCTGCGCGCGGCGCGGCGGCGTCTCCTCAACGGGGCCGCGCGCGCGGCGCCAGGTGCGTGCGCGGGGGAGGCGGGCGGGCAGGGCGCGGTTGCCATGGAGACAGCGGGGGGGAAGCCGTTGCCATGGCGACAGCGGCCGCCATAACGTAGGGGGGTCCCCTGGCCGCCGCCGTGAGGGGACGGAGCGTTCTGCGGGGAGCGGAGGAGACCGGCGGGGCCGGGGCTGAGGCGGGGGGGCCGGGAAACCTCTGACAGCGGCGGGCGGCCTGGCTGTGACTCCCCCCGCCGCGCTGTCGCCCTCTATAAAAGCTCGTTTTTATGGATGTGTCCCCCTGGGAAGGAGCCTCGGTGTCCTCTCCGCCTGCTGAATCCCCGTGTTGTTGCTTTTCCCGCAGGTTTAGCGAGGAGGGGGCACAACGGAGAGGACAGGTAAGGGCTCGGGCAACCCTGAAGGTGTGACCCCCATCCCTGGTTCTCTGTCCAGGGTCAATCCTGGAACGCCAGCGTGCTTCCGTGGGAGCCTGTGGGACACAGAGCTCAGCCAGGCTTTGCTGTGTCACTCCCTCTCCTTGCTCGTGGAGCCACTGGGAAGCACGTGGAGAATCACAGCGTTGAATAAAAACCTCTGGTGTGTTTTAACTCACATCAAAGGAGGTTGAATCTTGTGTTTTTGTGCTGTGGACAGAGGCAGGGCTTGTCCTCAGTCCCATTGTCCGTGTAGCCTGTGCGTTTCTAGGATGGCTTTGATCCAGCTCCAATTGCTGCTCCCACGTGGAGGGACAGGCTTGGGAATTGGCCAGGGACAACTCAGCTTGTAGCTGAACCATAGTGGCTTTTAAACTGTCTTGTCCCAACATCTTAAAGCCGCTGGATTGAAAAAGAAGCTAGGAATTACACCCATGCTGGTGGCAGTTCTCAGCACTCAAAGAAGCTAAAAATAATGGATGAGTAGTAGGTTTGTACTTGTTTCTTTGTGGAATTTGTGGGGGCTGTTCTGGAGGAGCCCATCTCCCAGCATGGAGCTGGATGACTTGGCTTTGATTTTAAACATCCAGGTGTAGCTTTGGTTGTGTGTTGGGTGCTGAGCATGGAGATGGTGTCAGCAGCGACTTCTCCATGAGATGGTGGAGAATATGTTCCATTAATTTCCCATTTTGGTTCTGCAGGTTGGGCTCTGGTGTTGACTGTGTGGTCTGGTCATGTTTTGCAGAGCTACTGCGAGGTTTCTGTAAATACACATGCTGTGTGAACCTCGGCCTTCGTTTGACACACTTGGTGTTCAGGTGTTTGCTTTTACCTGGGATACACCTTCATATTTCCAATATTTCTGCAGCTGGTGTGTCTCTGTCACACGGGGACTTGCTGTGGTTGGGTTTATCCAGTGTTGGTGACTTAGGCACCGTTTAAAGCTGAAGTGTGAAAAGCTTTAGGATAAATTAAGGGATTTCTGTGGTGTGGAGGGAGGAGAACACAGCAAACCCACACAGGGACTCTCTTAGTATCGTTTATAAAGGTAATGGGGACAAGGCTGGAACAAGGGAACAGGGCAGCCGAGCCAGGAATCCATGGAGTGTTGTGTTTACAGTCTTCAACTCCCTGTAGTCTAAATAGCTGGAAGCTTCCCAATGTCTGGAGAAGGCTGGAGAGACACTTCTTACCTTGTAAGTGCCTATGGCTCCCTCTCCCCCATGGCACCTGTGTTCCCAGGGGGAGCCTGCAGTACCTGGTGTGTTTCTTCCCCATGGCAATGTCATGCTCTGAGGTAATTCCATTTCATTTTGGCTACCTCAGCTGTGCCAGCACAATCCATCCCCCTGGGGAACAGAGCTTATCCCCAGGACTAAAAACTGGAGGTTTCTATTTCTTGGCTGAATCCCCATGAATTCTTTTTAAGACCAATAAAAACTTTTTTTTTTAAACTAGGCTGTATTTATAATGGGGTTTTTGTTCCTTTATGCCTCTCTGCACTACATAATAGGCATGAAGGTTGAAGGTCATTGTATCAGACAACCTCACTAGGTGATTATAATTCTAAAAGGTGTTTTTTCCTAAGTTTAAAATTACTTTTGAAATGTCCTTAGTGCTTTAGAGGCACTTAAAATTGATTTGATGGCTCCATTCCTGCTGTTAATAGCATGGGAATGCACAGGGTGAGTGAGATGGGAGCGATGCTGAGGCAGGTGGAAGCAAACAGGGGAAGGCCTAGGTGGGAGTTTACAAACAGCCTCAGTATTTGAGGCTCAGCTCCCGAATATAATATAAACTTAAATTATAGCCAGTTTAGAAAGTGAGGATTTACCTTTGGCTGTAGCTGTGCTGCTGTGGAGGGGCCAAGGGCAGACCCGGCACCAGCAGGAGCTCAGACTTCCCTCTGAAACATTCCAGTTATCCATTGTTAGTCCCTGGCTGGTCTGAAGTGTCTTTGCACCATTAAATAAAATCTGACTGACTTTGTGGAAGCAGCCTGTCCTTCCAGAAAAATCAGCTTATCCAAAAGGAGAGATATTTTTCCTTTCTCCTGGAAAGGAAAAATAAGGGCTTTTCTCCCCTTTATCCTGACTGTGCTTGGCTGCATTCACTCAGCAGGGCTTTGATGGTACCGCCCGTCTGATCCTGTGTCCAGCACATCCTCCTATCTTCCTGAGAGTCATCACTTTGATGTTTTTTTTTGAGGTTTAACCCCCCCAAAATAGTTCACCATGAGGCCTGAGCGGTTGCAGGCCTTCAGGAGTGATGAAGCTGCAGAGGTTCATTGTCAGAACAGTGCTGAAGTGCTCCTGTGCTCAGTGTGGGGTGGAAAAACACAGGGTACAATGTTCATGAGGGTGTGTGATGGAGGAGCCCTGCCTGGCATGCACAGAGGGAGAAAACCGGAAGTGCTAAAGGCTATTGACACTTGTATCCAAAATCTGGTCCCTACAGTAAGGCCCAGTAAGATAAAAAAGTGATTATTTGAAGTGATGAGCAGCATGTATTAAGTGATCTTTCAGGAGGCAGGTGGTGAAAACCAGCTCTCTGAGGTGTTTTACTGTTGTTACAATGATTTATTACTGAGCAGCCTGGTGTGGTGGAAAGTGCCCCTGCCCATGGCAGGGGGGTGGACCGACACGAACTTTAAGGTCCTGTCCAGCCCAAACCATTCCATGATTCCATTGTATAAGGTTTTCTGAAGGGGTCAGAAGGAAAAGGCTGCATACACGGCGTATCTGAGCATCTGCCAGTGTTGCTTTGCCCTGTTCTCATCATCCAGTATTGAAAGTTGCTGGTTTCCTAGAATATTGGCTGTTTTCTCATGTGATCCATACACACACTTGCAGCACAGCTGAGGTGTCCTACCTAGAAAGACCTGCCCCGTGTCACTTGCTTTGCTGCCAGGGAGCAATTGCAGCATCTCATCTTTAGGACAAGCCCACAGATCTCCCTGAGATGGCAAAACCTGCAAAAACTCTGATTTTGGGTCAGCAGCTCTTCCCCAGCATTTCCTCTGGCCAAAAGCCCCGTGTCTAACAGAGTTTTTGCTGGACTCTTCATCACAACTGGCAAGAGAAAAGCAGAGGAGGGTGAACAGTTCTGTTCGTTTTCATTCCCTTTTCATAGACTTATTTGGGAGAAGCGGAGTGGGAGAGGACTGCGTGCTGGCAGGCCTTTTGTGTTTTATGTCACAGGCTGCTGAAAGAGTTCTCAGACTGCACTTCCTTTCCGTGGGCTTTAAGGTCATTTCCCAGTGCTTGCAGATGCATGGCGGGCTGGGAAACCCTTCTCTCATCACCAGGGAATGAAACGCTCTCCGTGGCTTTTTGGAGCCAACAAATATAGTTTTGTCTTCTCTTCCCTCCCACTGTTTCCCAAGCAGCAAGTTTGCCGACAGGCCTCGTCAGGAAGGAGGGAGTGCTCCTCCAGGATCCAGACTGTCTGGGAAAATGAACAGCTGCTGGCAAACTGTGTTTTGCTGGGGCAATCACACCTGGCTGTACAAAACAGCCCAGGATTGTATGGTAAAGGAGGTTAAGGAAGTGGATGAGACTGAGGGGCAAAGTTCAGAGACAAAAACATGCAATTCTCAGCCCAGAGATGATAACAAACCTGGGATTTATCCACCTGTGCAAAGGTGGTTCTGCAAAACCCTGTTGTCCAGGTGGTGTTGTCCATGTGCACTGACTTTGCTTGTGGTCATTTGTCTACCATAGAAACTGGATGGCTTCTACAGTGAGCCCTGTTGCATTCGACACGCAGCGCGATGGCCTGAGTCAAGAACAGCACGGCAACCAGTCTCCCCTGGCCGCTCGGGCCATAGCTCACAGACACCAATGTGGTGGACGGCAAATGGCGTTTATTGGTGATTAGCACCGTGTAATATACCTTTGGTTTACAACGTCACGTCCGCCTGCTTACATCATAAAACTAATTGCTATTGGCTACCTGGGGAGGGGGTCTTATCTTTCCGTACAGCGCGGTTTCTTCCGATCGCCAGGCCCTACCTGCCCACATTTCCCCCCTCCCTATGCTAATCTAAGAGAGCTAACAAACGAATAAAAGGCATTAACAAGGTAAAGTGTAAGGCACCTTGAACTAATAAACGTATAAAAGGTATTGACGAGGTAAAGTATAAGGCACTTTAAACTAGTGGTGACTAGGGGGCGTAAGGGGACAGGATATAAATTGGGGTAACTAGGGAGAACTAGGGATAATACTGCATAAGGAATTAGGGATAACTGGGGATAACACTACAGAAGTACATTCTTAACACAGTTGTTTGTTTTCTACTAACAGAATGTTGACCTTGCTTAGTCGGTTCTGGACAAATGACACGAGCTTGCTCAGTATGCAGGGCCCGAAGGCCAATGCCAGTATGATCATTGCGATCAGACCCAGCAAAGTAGATATCAGGGTGGTTAGCCATGGCGAATGGTTGAACCAGGATTTGAACCAACTCTGCTGTGCTTCTCGCTCTCTTCTTCTCTTCTTTCTTTTTTCTTTTTCTTTTTCTGCTTTGCTCTTCTCAGCAGCAGCTTGCAGGGAAGGAGAAGATGCTAAAGGCTGAGCAGCATCAGATGATATCTGAGTAGGAGGTACTGTAGCTGCTGGTAAAGGATTAGAGATCATTGGGTTAAAGATATTTAGGTTATTATTCAGTGTTGTGACAGTAGCAGTGTTTTTAATCCGTGAGAGGGATTGGACTCTCTAACGGCCTCTCCTTATTCTGGGTTTTAATTCTGTTTGCTCTCATCTCTTTCCACTCTGAGTCTGAATCAGTGGAAAGCCACTCGCTCTAGCTTGTGTCTGACTCAGAGCTGGAAGTTGACTGACTGGCTATTTCCGGGTTTCAGAACTTTTTGGTCGGGCTCCGGCCTCGCCCACCTCCCTTGCGGGCGGGCCGTTCCCTCCCTCTTGCCTCGCCCTGCCTTCTGCTCGGCAGGGGGTTGAGCTTATAGGGGGAGTGTTTAAATTAGGCGCTCTGGCTACCTCTCTGCCCCTCGCTCGCGCTCCCCTCCCCCTTTTGGTTGCTCTCGCAGTTTCTCTCCTTATCACATTCCTTATCACTTTCCTCTCCCACTCGTTTACTTGCGCATGTTGGATTCGGCACTATCTCTCTGTTCCCGCCGGGCACATCTCCGTCCCGGTCCCGCCCACCTTCTTTGTTCCCGGCACCATGCTGGGGTGCATAGGGAGGTGGCCTGGGCCAGCTCTCTTCGGGCCCCCCTCCCTCCGCGGCGATCTTAGCTTCTCGGGCTAATTCGTTCGAAAAAGCCTCTGCCTGCCTTGGCTCCCCCGCAAAGGAGCCTGGATTCGGGGATTGCGGGGGTGCAGCACCCCCCCCCGCGAGTCCCCAGGCTTAGCCGAATTGCCATCGTCTGGGGGGTGCAGAGTCTGGGTAGCCGCCCCAACCCCCAGCTTTGGGACGGCCATCAAACAGTTTTTTGCTGCCTTCCAGGTCTCCTGCTCTTGGATAGCTTTTTGCAGGGCCTGCACAACTCTACCCCACGATTTAAGATGTTTTCCGCTACCTGAGGACATCGTCTCCTCAGCAAAAGCCTTAGTACATTATCCCACACCTCAGGGTGGAGTATATCTGCCGGTTGGTCTATGACCCCGATCTGCATAAGTCTCGCAACAGCGAGCGTAAAATCTTTGGGTTTGCAATCTACCCGCCACTGTCTCTGAATTTCATATACGACCTTCACAAGAGCCTCCATCCTCCTTGTGGGTCCCGGAGCGTCCTCCGTCACCAGAGACAGTCCAGCTGCTCTGGCCACTGTTCACCTGGTCTCAGGCGATCTCCCGAGGTCCCCAGTTGTCCCGAGGTTTCGGCACCACTTTGTTGCAGTCGACACGCAGCGCGGTGGCCTGAGTCAAGAACAGCACGGCGACCACTCTCCCCTGGCTGCTCAGGCCATAGCTCACAGACACCAATGTGGTGGACGGCAAATGGCGTTTATTGGTGATTAGCACCGTGTAATATACCTTTGGTTTACAACGTCACGTCCGCCTGCTTACATCATAAAACTAATTGCTATTGGCTACCTGGGGAGGGGGTCTTATCTTTCCGTACAGCGCGGTTTCTTCCGATCGCCAGGCCCTACCTGCCCACAGTTTCCTCTCCCCTTCTCACTAAATATCACGTGTTTGCTGATAAAGCCATTCCTTCCAAACGAGCTGCTTCCCTGGGCTGCTGCTCCAATCTTCTGGGAAGCTGCAGCAGTCCCTGCTGCAGAAAGCAGCTGGAAACCAGGCAAGGCAAGGCGAGGAGCAGCACATCTGCTTAATAAATGATAAAGGTCACATTTAAAAGCACTGTGCAGGTGTAAAGCCAGGAAAATAGGGAAGAGGGGAGGAGGAGTAAGGAGAATACAGCCCTGCAGCCCTTTCATGTGACTCTGTATCATCTGGGATCTTCGAAAAGATTGGCCTAGAGCATCCTACTGACATTGCAGCCATCACAGGGAAGGGAGTGCTGGTACAGCTGAGGGGGCTCCTCAGCAAACTGGGGCTGGGCTCCCTGCAGGGCAAAGCTAGGAGGAAGTCTTCCCTTGTTTTTCTCTCTGCTGGGATAAATGGAGCTGTTGTCTCCAGGCCCCTGTTCTGCACATAGTTTAAAGTAGGTCGTATTTCCGACCTGCATGGGATGCAACCTGCATTTTGTCTGGGGACATAGAGCCTGTGTGTGTCTCATTCTCTTGTGCTCACCACACCTTTCCCATGCCCTCCAGCCTTCCCGGTAACTTTTATTAATAGACTTCCCTTATTCCAGATTTTCAATCGATTAGCTTTGCTTCAGAAACACCCCAGGGCATCATTGACTTCCTCAGTAACCATCCTGGTAACAGATTCAATTCCCAAAAATGTTGTAATTACATGCCTTGTATTGGGAGCTGTGCTACTGATCTGTGCAGCTGCCTGCTGTCTTTTAGGGATACCAAGCTGCTCCGCTCATCCTCCGTTTATCAGAGAGCCCCAATGGATATGCTGATTCAAAATTTAGGCATGGGGTAGCTCCCTCTCCCTCAATCTGGGTGTCCCACTGCGGAGGGTGGATTTCCCCCCTCCGCAGCAAGAAGCGGTTCCGCCCCTATGTTGCTCCCGCCTCCCAGCCTGGCTCCACCTGCCGTGGGAGGACCTCGGGGGAGAAGTCTCTGGGCCCGCCCCTGAACTGAGGGACAAGGCGTGCCCAGGGCCCAGCTCTCCAGATTATTCCTGACAGTTATTTGTATTATTGGTTTATTTGAACTGTACCCCGCCTTCCTTTGTTACCATTGGTTCTTGTATGCTGTAACCGCCCTTCCCCTCGTCCCTTATTGGTTGTCCTGTCCTATACTTAACCGGGTGCCTCCAGGCACTCGGCGGCCACTAGCCATTAGCCATGCGGCCATACCATCGCCGAGGCAGTGGCCCCCCTTCCCCTGCTCTCCCTTCCCGACCACCCAAGCCCTGCTACCCTCAATAAAGGAGAGCTCGGGAAGGAGTCATCCTCCCACCAGCCTATCGCCGCACCGTCTCCTTCTTTTATTTCGCCTACGACTCCCAGCTTCCTTTACCGCGCCCGGCATAGGGATCGAGCAGCCAGCGCACGGCTCTCGACCCCGCCGACGACAGCGAGCGAGAGGCTCGACAACATCCCACCACCCCTGACACCCTTCCACTCATGGTGGTACCAGCTGTGCTCCTTTCTCCTCTTGCAGGAAGCTGTTGCCAAGCCTCAAAACCAAGAAGCCTCGGGAGCTTGTTTTGGTGATTGGGACAGGAATTAGTGCCGCAGTTGCTCCCCAGGTCCCAGCGCTGAAGTCTTGGAAGGGGCTGATTCAGGCCCTCCTGGATGCTGCTATTGACTTTGATCTCCTGGAAGATGAAGAGAGCAAACGGTTCCAGAAGTGTCTTCATGAAGACAAGAACTTGGTTCATGTTGCCCACGACCTTATCCAGAAGCTGTCTCCGGTCAGTGCGCTTGTACCTGCCCTGAGCGTAGGATTTGGCTTCTGGAAATAACCGGATTTGGTTTTCCAGCAATGGTGCCCCCATCCCAACAATTCTTCTATGTACAAGGAACCAAAAGTGCAGTTGCTGTGCCAGGTTTCTGCTGTGGACACAGGTTTTGGGTATTTTGCCTGGACCAAGATGATTAGAGGGATGGAGCACCTTCCTGTGAGGAAAGGCTGAGAGAATTGGGATTGTTCAGCCTGGAGAAGAAGGCTTCAGGGGTGACCTAATTGTGGCTTTCCAATACCTGAAGGGAGCTGACAAGAAAGCTGGAGAGAGACTGTAGACAAGGGCCGGGGGTGACAGAACAAGGGGAGAGAGCAGGGTTAGATGGGGTACTGGGGAGGAAATCTTCCCTGTGAGGGTACTGAGGCCCTGGCACAAGAGCAACTGTGGCTGCCCCTGGATCCCTGGAAGTGTTCAAGGCCAGGTTGGACAGGGCTTGGAACAGCCTGGGATAGTGGAAGGTGTCCCTGCCCATGGCAGGGGGTGGGATGGGATGGGCCCTTCCCAACCCAAACCATTCTACGATTCTGTGTTCCTATGACTATGCTGAGGGAGAGCACCCACCTTGGTGCAGCCAGAGCTCTTGTGTTTGCCGTGCAGGGACCCAGAGCTTTGCAGGGTCTTGGTGAAACGTGGGTAGTTTCTCATGGAGTCATTTGGCATGAGGTGTTAAGGGGCCGGGCTCTGACCTCAATCTGTCTCCCCTTCTCAGCGCACAAGCAACGTTCGCTCAACCTTTTTCAAGGACTGTTTATACAAGGTGTTTGATGACCTGGAATCCAAAATGGAAGATTCTGGGAAGCAGCTGCTTCAGTCTGTGCTTCACTTGATGGAAAATGGGGCCCTTGTTTTAACCACAAACTTCGGTAACCTGCTGGAGCTGTATGCAGCACACCAGGGGAAGCACCTCGAGTCTCTTGACCTGACTGATGAAAAGAAGGTAAAGGATGATTATTTCTTTTGTCAGGAACTGTGGTGCTGCAGGGTGTGCCCTCATGCTGCCTGAGGGCATTGTACTGATCGTAGTGGTTTAACTGGTGGCAGACAAGCTCCAGGCAGAGCCTCTGCCTGCTCAGGGCAGCAAGCAGAAGAATGAGGAGGAGAGCTCCTTTCTGGAACGCTGTGCTTGCTGGCTGCCATCCAGTGCTCAGGAGGAGGCCTTAAGCCTGGTATTCCTTTGATCTCTGTCCTTGAAACTTCTGGCTTGGCCTTGCTTCCACATAAGGCTCGGGTTGATGTTTCTAACCAATGTGGGAAACTCCATGTGAGATGCAAAGCTGAACTTTCTATTTTTATAACGTGCTGCAAAGTGCTTTCTGTGATGGGCATTTAGGGCTGCAGCCTTTGAGGCTCTCTTCTCGTGCCCCATGTCCTCTTCCTGCAGTGGCTGGAATGGCTCCTTCTGCTGCACTTCCAGAGCTGTAGCTATTCTCTTCATGCAAACATCTCTCCTCCTGCCCCAGTCAGGCTGTGAAACCCTGACCTCTTTGCACCTGCTGCACAAAGGGATCAAAGTGATTGCCTACGGAGACGAATACTCCGACTTGCCCGAGTACTTTGAGCGGCTGACCAGCGAGATTGTCATGCGAGGCCGCACAGGTATGGAGTCAGGGGCTGGGGGACACTTGGCTGTCACCATGGAGAGCAGGCAGGGTCAGTAGCCCCTGTTCTTCATGCTATACAGATTCCTTAAGAGTTTTTTTTTTTTAAAAGCAAACGTGTCTCAAAGCCTAGCTGGATTTGAGGGTTACTTTCAGAAATCACTGTATGCTCTAACAGTTTAAACAGCTGTGCTGCTTCCCACGCCTGCAAACCTTTTCATGTGCAGTTGCAGCTGTTTGTTCCCTTTCCAGCGAAGGGGCATTTTAGTCTCACTGACCTTCGTGCTGCTCAGACTGAGCCAATGCTTTTACACAAGAGGTATAACTCATAAATCATAAAAACAAGGGAAAGTGGGTTCACTGGCCGGAGCCTAGCTGGCCCCCATTCTGAGGGTTAGCCCGGCCAGGAAAGCCTGTGTGAAACCACCACGTGGGCAGCTGGCTCTCCACCTGACACTGGTCTCTGCTTTGCCCCAGGTATGCCCAACGAGGGGCAACAGCTGAATGCTCTGCCGCCGCCCACACCGAGGTAAAAGGTAAGGAGGCTCTCTAGAGCCGAGAGGCTTCACTCTGTGTAGCTCCCTGGAGTCCCAGGCAGGTTTTCAGCCTTTGCTTCCACACAGGATGCAGCCCGAGCCTCAGCCCTGCCCAGGCCCTGAGCCATGGCAGGGGCTTCTGGGACAGGCCCCAGCCAGGCCAGCAGCCCTCAGGAAGGCCAGAGCCCACCGCTGTCCAGCTGCTATCCAGCACCGAGCCAGGACCCTTCCAGCAGGGAGAAGGCTGGGACACAGCCTCCACAGATGAACACCTGGTCTAACATAGTAATTGTGGTTTTACTGGGGCTGCATGTGCCTGCGGAGTGCGGTGTCCCCAAGGGAGCTGCAGCCTCCTCTAACTTCATACCTAGTGCTTTTATATTCTGTATTTCAATTAAAAAATGAAACTTGAGCTTTTTTTTTTTTACTGGAAGCTCTAGTTTTCTAGTCCTGTCTTTTTACTGTACAGGATTTTGTATGTTGAAGTTGTATTAAAGGCCTGCTCACTGAACTTTTGGCTGCTCTATCATTTACAGGCCTCATCACACCTCACACTGGTGGGAGTTCATCTCCCCCAAACCCAGGAGGAAACAGGTCCTGGCTGGAGGCAAGTTATTTATACACAGAGAACAAATTAGGAAGTTTATTTTATATAAATTATGTCTCTTAGCAGACAGCATTCAATTTATTGCACTATAGCACATCTGCGATACAGAGCTACAAGACATCGTCAGAGAGGTTTGTATTATTCAGTGTAGCACTTCTGACCGGGATCAAGAGGCACTCTGAGGGGGAGAAAGGGTGCAGGAAAGCAGCAAGCAGCCACCATTCTCTTCCAGTATTAATGTGGTTTGGTTTTTTTTTCCTTTTTACTAGCAAATAATGCCAAGACCAGCAGGCAGGAGCCAGGCAGGGCACGCTGCCTTCCTCCTCCGGACCCAGCTGCCACAGCTCTCCAGCTCCTGCCCAAATACGTGGAGTCTGGGGACCCTGCTGCAGAGTCCGGGTGAGGAGAGAGATGGGGGACTTTAAGGCAATTTAGCATGTCCCCTCCAGCCCAGCATAGGCTGTCACCTTTTTTTGGTTTATCAGCTTCGGTGGAGCGGCGATGAGCGGCGACATTAACGGCCAGATCTAGCGCTGCCCCTAAGCCCAAGTGACTCCTGCCTCCTCCCTAAGCTGGTCTAAAAATCAAAAGCAGCTCAAAAAAAAGCCTTCAAACCCACCTGGCTCTGACAGCCAGGCTCTTGGCCGCCCTCAGCTCCCCCACCCCAAATACCAGACCCCGCCCGGGAGCGAAACCTGTTGAGCCCGAATATGCCCAAACAGACAGCTCTTTGTGATTCTTTTTTTTTCCCTCCTATTTTTTGGTTTGGAAGCAGCACTGGTGATCACACAGGGATGGGCCCAAGGACTTCCCAGCCCTTGGCACTGCTCCTGACACCTTGTTCGAAGGCAGCATCTCATTTAACCCCTGAAGACCCTCACTGCCCTTCATTTCTGGCACCATCCCACTTCCCACACCGTGGTCCTGTTCAGTCCTGCATCCCCACGCTCCACTTGCATCCCCCCTCTCTGCACTTTTCTCCGTCATTTCTCCCTTTCCACCTCATTTTTCCCCTCAGTGCTTCAGCGCTCTCCTCCATTCCCAACACAGACAGGTCTGATCCATCCTCACGCCATAAAATCACAGACCACATGCCAGGGGGGTCAGATGAGCCCAATAGCCACAGAGCTGCCAGGCTGGGGTTCAGTGCCCATCCAGGGGTGTTTTATGATCCGTGGTGGGAATGCTGGGCTGGCAGGGTGCACACAGCATCAACAAAGCCCCCGAGCAGCACTTAGGACTCTTCAACTCTTGCTCAGCACTCTCCTGCCTCAGTTTCCTGCTGTTTCGGGGCTCAGGGAAGCTCTGCACCATTGGCAATGCGGGCAGGGGGTGCAGCAGGGACCCCAAACCCCAAACTGCATCCCAGCTCATTTATCTACATTTTAAAAGAAATTTAAAAGCCACCCGATGTTGCAAGCAGCTCAAACCCTGACGGAGGATCCACCCCGGGGCTCCGACTTGTGCAACACCGCGGGGTGAGTTCCAACCTCCCGCCACTGGCATCAGGCTCTGGTTCAAAAATTAAGGCTCAGCTTACTCAGCCTGGCCGGATATCGGGATGGCGAATCCGGCCGGGAAAACTTCGGCGGGCTGGGGGAGACATTTTGCAAGGGGAAGAGCCGGAGCAGGAATGGCATCTGGAAGCGATTGAAGGCAAGGAGCCTCTCCCTGGCCCAGCAGGGAATTCCAACGGCGTGAGCTCAGGTTAAAGCCTCCTTCACAAACCCGAGATTAAAGAGAAGAACCAAACTTCAGCACAGATATGTATTTTTAAACCTGCAAAAAACAAGGGAGACGGAGCCAGCTTCCTGCTTGGTCCTATCCGGACGTGGCTTTGTGATTTAGGGTCATTCTGACTTGCAATGAAAAGAAACCAAAACTCCAAAAAGGAGCAGAAATTTCTCCATGCGTTTGTGGTTCTAAATTCAGGTGTGGTGTCAGGAGTCCTCTTTCATCACTGCACCATCCATCCCTCGGGATTGCTGCATCCCAGCTCCGAGCATCCCTTGCCAGCACAGGCTGCATCCCACGGTGGTCCTTGAGTGGCAGCAAGCCCAGGAGCATCCCAGAATCCTCGGGATGGCATGGAAGAGCCAGTGGAGGATGCCAGCCTAGCTTGGACCGAGCCATCCTCTGCAAGGAGCTGACGCAGTGCAGAGTCCCCAGCCCCTTCCAGTCTTCCCTGAGTCGAGATGAAATATTGAAGCTAAAATCCTAATGCATCAGAGGCACAGGGAGCAGCAGCTGGTCAAACCCACCTTCACTGGACATCCCAGCGGAGCAGTTTACGGCAGGGCAGGATCCCCATGGGCTGGGCAGGATCCCCACGGGATGGGCAGGATCCCCATGGGCTGGGCAGACTCAGCCGCGCCCCATGTCCTCTTCCTGCAGTGGCTGGAATGGCTCCTTCTGCTGCACTTCCAGAGCTGTAGCTATTCTCTTCATGCAAACATCTCTCCTCCTGCCCCAGTCAGGCTGTGAAACCCTGACCTCTTTGCACCTGCTGCCTCATCTCTCCATCACGGATTTCACTTGTGGGGAATATGTTATGCTTCTGTTTGCATGTTAAACACACCCGATGTGTGTATCCTGTGCAGTCCTTGGTCTCTTTTCATTCTCATTTCTGTGCTTCACGTTTCCTGCATGACCTCTTAATCTACATGGCTGGAAGTACTTACAGTGTTACAAATAAGCATTCTAATTATTGCAAGCTTAAACGAGCCGAGGTCTGCAGGAGTAAACCGAGAGCCTCAGAAGCTGCTGTCTGAAATGGAGGTCAGCTGGTGAGCTCCTTTAGGGGCCACAAAATAAAACTTGGTAGGCTTGAGAAACATGCTGATGTAGGATTTGTAGTTTTTTCCCCTTTTTCTGGTCAATCTGGTGTATTGATTCAGTCTTCTCATCACATTCACCAATCAGCTGAAGTGTTGACCCAACAAGAACCACAGGCTGTGGCTGCAGGCCATGGTGTTGAGGCAGATGGACTCAGCTTGAGGAGAGAAGATGAGGAAGGAGCTGCTTCTTCGGAATACTTCACCAAAATGTTCCATTTAGCAGTGCTGTGGTAGCCAATGCGACGCACTCACTGACATTGCTGTGGGTTTGTGTTGTGCAGGTGCTGGAGTGGGCACAAGAGAAGAGGAAGCTCAGTGTTCTGCACATCCACGGCGTCTACACCAACCCCAGCGGCATCGTCCTGCACCCGGCTGGTTACCAGAATGTGCTGCGCAACACCGAGGTCATGGTGAGGCCACACTGGGGGCCTGGGCCTTGTGTAGCTGCAGCTCCCACTTGGGTCAACTGGGCACAGGCTCAGCTGAGTTTAGACGGAGCTTCACAGAGGGTGGGGGAGAATTAATTAGTTATGGGAAATAGGAGGGGTGAATTCCCTAGCCTGTTAACATACCAGAACACCTCCCACACTTGCTGAAGGATGGCATTGCTGCAGAGCCTCATCAGGGATAGGGCAGGTGCTGTCTCTTGTGAAGATGAAGCTCGCCTTGACCAAGAACATCTTTCCCTTTCTTAAAGCGAGAGATTCAGAAGCTGTATGAAAATAAGTCCTTCCTCTTCTTGGGCTGTGGTTGGACAGTTGATGACACCACGTTTCAGGCCCTGTTTTTAGAGGCTGTCAAGCACAAGTCAGACCTGGAGCACTTCATGCTGGTGCGGAAGGGAGATGTGCACGAGTTCAAGAAGCTCCGTGAGAACATGCTGCACAAAGGGATCAAAGTGATTGCCTACGGAGACGAATACTCCGACTTGCCCGAGTACTTCGAGCGGCTGACCAGCAAGATTGTCATGCGAGGCCGCACAGGTATGGAGTCAGGGGCTGGGGGACACTTGGCTGTCACCATGGAGAGCAGGCAGGGTCAGTAGCCCCTGTTCTTCATGCTATACAGATTCCTTAAGAGTTTTTTTTTTTTAAAAGCAAACGTGTCTCAAAGCGTAGCTGGATTTGAGGGTTACTTTCAGAAATCACCGTATGCTCTAACAGTTTAAACAGCTGTGCTGCTTCCCACGCCTGCAAACCTTTTCATGTGCAGTTGCAGCTGTTTGTTCCCTTTCCAGCGAAGGGGCATTTTAGTCTCACTGACCTTCGTGCTGCTCAGACTGAGCCAATGCTTTTACACAAGAGGTATAACTCATAAATCATAAAAACAAGGGAAAGTGGGTTCACTGGCCGGAGCCTAGCTGGCCCCCATTCTGAGGGTTAGCCCGGCCAGGAAAGCCTGTGTGAAACCACCACGTGGGCAGCTGGCTCTCCACCTGACACTGGTCTCTGCTTTGCCCCAGGTATGCCCAACGAGGGGCAACAGCTGAATGCTCTGCCGCCGCCCACACCGAGGTAAAAGGCAAGGAGGCTCTCTAGAGCCGAGAGGCTTCACTCTGTGTAGTTCCCTGGAGTCCCAGGCAGGTTTTCAGCCTTTGCTTCCACACAGGATGCAGCCCGAGCCTCAGCCCTGCCCAGGCCCTGAGCCATGGCAGGGGCTTCTGGGACAGGCCCCAGCCAGGCCAGCAGCCCTCAGGAAGGCCAGAGCCCACCGCTGTCCAGCTGCTATCCAGCACCGAGCCAGGACCCTTCCAGCAGGGAGAAGGCTGGGACACAGCCTCCACAGATGAACACCTGGTCTAACATAGTAATTGTGCTTTTACTGGGGCTGCATGTGCCTGCGGAGTGCGGTGTCCCCAAGGGAGCTGCAGCCTCCTCTAACTTCATACCTAGTGCTTTTATATTCTGTATTTCAATTAAAAAATGAAACTTGAGCTTTTTTTTTTTTACTGGAAGCTCTAGTTTTCTAGTCCTGTCTTTTTACTGTACAGGATTTTGTATGTTGAAGTTGTATTAAAGGCCTGCTCACTGAACTTTTGGCTGCTCTATCATTTACAGGCCTCATCACACCTCACACTGGTGGGAGTTCATCTCCCCCAAACCCAGGAGGAAACAGGTCCTGGCTGGAGGCAAGTTATTTATACACAGAGAACAAATTAGGAAGTTTATTTTATATAAATTATGTCTCTTAGCAGACAGCATTCAATTTATTGCACTATAGCACATCTGCGATACAGAGCTACAAGACATCGTCAGAGAGGTTTGTATTATTCAGTGTAGCACTTCTGACCGGGATCAAGAGGCACTCTGAGGGGGAGAAAGGGTGCAGGAAAGCAGCAAGCAGCCACCATTCTCTTCCAGTATTAATGTGGTTTGGTTTTTTTTTCCTTTTTACTAGCAAATAATGCCAAGACCAGCAGGCAGGAGCCAGGCAGGGCACGCTGCCTTCCTCCTCCGGACCCAGCTGCCACAGCTCTCCAGCTCCTGCCCAAATACGTGGAGTCTGGGGACCCTGCTGCAGAGTCCGGGTGAGGAGAGAGATGGGGGACTTTAAGGCAATTTAGCATGTCCCCTCCAGCCCAGCATAGGCTGTCACCTTTTTTTGGTTTATCAGCTTCGGTGGAGCGGCGATGAGCGGCGACATTAACGGCCAGATCTAGCGCTGCCCCTAAGCCCAAGTGACTCCTGCCTCCTCCCTAAGCTGGTCTAAAAATCAAAAGCAGCTCAAAAAAAAGCCTTCAAACCCACCTGGCTCTGACAGCCAGGCTCTTGGCCGCCCTCAGCTCCCCCACCCCAAATACCAGACCCCGCCCGGGAGCGAAACCTGTTGAGCCCGAATATGCCCAAACAGACAGCTCTTTGTGATTCTTTTTTTTTCCCTCCTATTTTTTGGTTTGGAAGCAGCACTGGTGATCACACAGGGATGGGCCCAAGGACTTCCCAGCCCTTGGCACTGCTCCTGACACCTTGTTCGAAGGCAGCATCTCATTTAACCCCTGAAGACCCTCACTGCCCTTCATTTCTGGCACCATCCCACTTCCCACACCGTGGTCCTGTTCAGTCCTGCATCCCCACGCTCCACTTGCATCCCCCCTCTCTGCACTTTTCTCCGTCATTTCTCCCTTTCCACCTCATTTTTCCCCTCAGTGCTTCAGCGCTCTCCTCCATTCCCAACACAGACAGGTCTGATCCATCCTCACGCCATAAAATCACAGACCACATGCCAGGGGGGTCAGATGAGCCCAATAGCCACAGAGCTGCCAGGCTGGGGTTCAGTGCCCATCCAGGGGTGTTTTATGATCCGTGGTGGGAATGCTGGGCTGGCAGGGTGCACACAGCATCAGCAAAGCCCCCGAGCAGCACTTAGGACTCTTCAACTCTTGCTCAGCACTCTCCTGCCTCAGTTTCCTGCTGTTTCGGGGCTCAGGGAAGCTCTGCACCATTGGCAATGCGGGCAGGGGGTGCAGCAGGGACCCCAAACCCCAAACTGCATCCCAGCTCATTTATCTACATTTTAAAAGAAATTTAAAAGCCACCCGATGTTGCAAGCAGCTCAAACCCTGACGGAGGATCCACCCCGGGGCTCCGACTTGTGCAACACCGCGGGGTGAGTTCCAACCTCCCGCCACTGGCATCAGGCTCTGGTTCAAAAATTAAGGCTCAGCTTACTCAGCCTGGCCGGATATCGGGATGGCGAATCCGGCCGGGAAAACTTCGGCGGGCTGGGGGAGACATTTTGCAAGGGGAAGAGCCGGAGCAGGAATGGCATCTGGAAGCGATTGAAGGCAAGGAGCCTCTCCCTGGCCCAGCAGGGAATTCCAACGGCGTGAGCTCAGGTTAAAGCCTCCTTCACAAACCCGAGATTAAAGAGAAGAACCAAACTTCAGCACAGATATGTATTTTTAAACCTGCAAAAAACAAGGGAGACGGAGCCAGCTTCCTGCTTGGTCCTATCCGGACGTGGCTTTGTGATTTAGGGTCATTCTGACTTGCAATGAAAAGAAACCAAAACTCCAAAAAGGAGCAGAAATTTCTCCATGCGTTTGTGGTTCTAAATTCAGGTGTGGTGTCAGGAGTCCTCTTTCATCACTGCACCATCCATCCCTCGGGATTGCTGCATCCCAGCTCCGAGCATCCCTTGCCAGCACAGGCTGCATCCCACGGTGGTCCTTGAGTGGCAGCAAGCCCAGGAGCATCCCAGAATCCTCGGGATGGCATGGAAGAGCCAGTGGAGGATGCCAGCCTAGCTTGGACCGAGCCATCCTCTGCAAGGAGCTGACGCAGTGCAGAGTCCCCAGCCCCTTCCAGTCTTCCCTGAGTCGAGATGAAATATTGAAGCTAAAATCCTAATGCATCAGAGGCACAGGGAGCAGCAGCTGGTCAAACCCACCTTCACTGGACATCCCAGCGGAGCAGTTTACGGCAGGGCAGGATCCCCATGGGCTGGGCAGGATCCCCACGGGATGGGCAGGATCCCCATGGGCTGGGCAGACTCAGCCGCGCCCCATGTCCTCTTCCTGCAGTGGCTGGAATGGCTCCTTCTGCTGCACTTCCAGAGCTGTAGCTATTCTCTTCATGCAAACATCTCTCCTCCTGCCCCAGTCAGGCTGTGAAACCCTGACCTCTTTGCACCTGCTGCCTCATCTCTCCATCACGGATTTCACTTGTGGGGAATATGTTATGCTTCTGTTTGCATGTTAAACACACCCGATGTGTGTATCCTGTGCAGTCCTTGGTCTCTTTTCATTCTCATTTCTGTGCTTCACGTTTCCTGCATGACCTCTTAATCTACATGGCTGGAAGTACTTACAGTGTTACAAATAAGCATTCTAATTATTGCAAGCTTAAACGAGCCGAGGTCTGCAGGAGTAAACCGAGAGCCTCAGAAGCTGCTGTCTGAAATGGAGGTCAGCTGGTGAGCTCCTTTAGGGGCCACAAAATAAAACTTGGTAGGCTTGAGAAACATGCTGATGTAGGATTTGTAGTTTTTTCCCCTTTTTCTGGTCAATCTGGTGTATTGATTCAGTCTTCTCATCACATTCACCAATCAGCTGAAGTGTTGACCCAACAAGAACCACAGGCTGTGGCTGCAGGCCATGGTGTTGAGGCAGATGGACTCAGCTTGAGGAGAGAAGATGAGGAAGGAGCTGCTTCTTCGGAATACTTCACCAAAATGTTCCATTTAGCAGTGCTGTGGTAGCCAATGCGACGCACTCACTGACATTGCTGTGGGTTTGTGTTGTGCAGGTGCTGGAGTGGGCACAAGAGAAGAGGAAGCTCAGTGTTCTGCACATCCACGGCGTCTACACCAACCCCAGCGGCATCGTCCTGCACCCGGCTGGTTACCAGAATGTGCTGCGCAACACCGAGGTCATGGTGAGGCCACACTGGGGGCCTGGGCCTTGTGTAGCTGCAGCTCCCACTTGGGTCAACTGGGCACAGGCTCAGCTGAGTTTAGACGGAGCTTCACAGAGGGTGGGGGAGAATTAATTAGTTATGGGAAATAGGAGGGGTGAATTCCCTAGCCTGTTAACATACCAGAACACCTCCCACACTTGCTGAAGGATGGCATTGCTGCAGAGCCTCATCAGGGATAGGGCAGGTGCTGTCTCTTGTGAGGATGAAGCTCGCCTTGACCAAGAACATCTTTCCCTTTCTTAAAGCGAGAGATTCAGAAGCTGTATGAAAATAAGTCCTTCCTCTTCTTGGGCTGTGGTTGGACAGTTGATGACACCACGTTTCAGGCCCTGTTTTTAGAGGCTGTCAAGCACAAGTCAGACCTGGAGCACTTCATGCTGGTGCGGAAGGGAGATGTGCACGAGTTCAAGAAGCTCCGTGAGAACATGCTGCACAAAGGGATCAAAGTGATTGCCTACGGAGACGAATACTCCGACTTGCCCGAGTGCTTCGAGCGGCTGACCAGCGAGATTGTCATGCGAGGCCGCACAGGTATGGAGTCAGGGGCTGGGGGACACTTGGCTGTCACCATGGAGAGCAGGCAGGGTCAGTAGCCCCTGTTCTTCATGCTATACAGATTCCTTAAGAGTTTTTTTTTTTTAAAAGCAAACGTGTCTCAAAGCCTAGCTGGATTTGAGGGTTACTTTCAGAAATCACCGTATGCTCTAACAGTTTAAACAGCTGTGCTGCTTCCCACGCCTGCAAACCTTTTCATGTGCAGTTGCAGCTGTTTGTTCCCTTTCCAGCGAAGGGGCATTTTAGTCTCACTGACCTTCGTGCTGCTCAGACTGAGCCAATGCTTTTACACAAGAGGTATAACTCATAAATCATAAAAACAAGGGAAAGTGGGTTCACTGGCCGGAGCCTAGCTGGCCCCCATTCTGAGGGTTAGCCCGGCCAGGAAAGCCTGTGTGAAACCACCACGTGGGCAGCTGGCTCTCCACCTGACACTGCTCTCTGCTTTGCCCCAGGTATGCCCAACGAGGGGCAACAGCTGAATGCTCTGCCGCCACCCACACCGAGGTAAAAGGTAAGGAGGCTCTCTAGAGCCGAGAGGCTTCACTCTGTGTAGTTCCCTGGAGTCCCAGGCAGGTTTTCAGCCTTTGCTTCCACACAGGATGCAGCCCGAGCCTCAGCCCTGCCCAGGCCCTGAGCCATGGCAGGGGCTTCTGGGACAGGCCCCAGCCAGGCCAGCAGCCCTCAGGAAGGCCAGAGCCCACCGCTGTCCAGCTGCTATCCAGCACCGAGCCAGGACCCTTCCAGCAGGGAGAAGGCTGGGACACAGCCTCCACAGATGAACACCTGGTCTAACATAGTAATTGTGCTTTTACTGGGGCTGCATGTGCCTGCGGAGTGCGGTGTCCCCAAGGGAGCTGCAGCCTCCTCTAACTTCATACCTAGTGCTTTTATATTCTGTATTTCAATTAAAAAATGAAACTTGAGCTTTTTTTTTTTTTACTGGAAGCTCTAGTTTTCTAGTCCTGTCTTTTTACTGTACAGGATTTTGTATGTTGAAGTTGTATTAAAGGCCTGCTCACTGAACTTTTGGCTGCTCTATCATTTACAGGCCTCATCCCACCTCACACTGGTGGGAGTTCATCTCCCCCAAACCCAGGAGGAAACAGGTCCTGGCTGGAGGCAAGTTATTTATACACAGAGAACAAATTAGGAAGTTTATTTTATATAAATTATGTCTCTTAGCAGACAGCATTCAATTTATTGCACTATAGCACATCTGCGATACAGAGCTACAAGACATCGTCAGAGAGGTTTGTATTATTCAGTGTAGCACTTCTGACCGGGATCAAGAGGCACTCTGAGGGGGAGAAAGGGTGCAGGAAAGCAGCAAGCAGCCACCATTCTCTTCCAGTATTAATGTGGTTTGGTTTTTTTTTCCTTTTTACTAGCAAATAATGCCAAGACCAGCAGGCAGGAGCCAGGCAGGGCACGCTGCCTTCCTCCTCCGGACCCAGCTGCCACAGCTCTCCAGCTCCTGCCCAAATACGTGGAGTCTGGGGACCCTGCTGCAGAGTCCGGGTGAGGAGAGAGATGGGGGACTTTAAGGCAATTTAGCATGTCCCCTCCAGCCCAGCATAGGCTGTCACCTTTTTTTGGTTTATCAGCTTCGGTGGAGCGGCGATGAGCGGCGACATTAACGGCCAGATCTAGCGCTGCCCCTAAGCCCAAGTGACTCCTGCCTCCTCCCTAAGCTGGTCTAAAAATCAAAAGCAGCTCAAAAAAAAGCCTTCAAACCCACCTGGCTCTGACAGCCAGGCTCTTGGCCGCCCTCAGCTCCCCCACCCCAAATACCAGACCCCGCCCGGGAGCGAAACCTGTTGAGCCCGAATATGCCCAAACAGACAGCTCTTTGTGATTCTTTTTTTTTCCCTCCTATTTTTTGGTTTGGAAGCAGCACTGGTGATCACACAGGGATGGGCCCAAGGACTTCCCAGCCCTTGGCACTGCTCCTGACACCTTGTTCGAAGGCAGCATCTCATTTAACCCCTGAAGACCCTCACTGCCCTTCATTTCTGACACCATCCCACTTCCCACACCGTGGTCCTGTTCAGTCCTGCATCCCCACGCTCCACTTGCATCCCCCCTCTCTGCACTTTTCTCCGTCATTTCTCCCTTTCCACCTCATTTTTCCCCTCAGTGCTTCAGCGCTCTCCTCCATTCCCAACACAGACAGGTCTGATCCATCCTCACGCCATAAAATCACAGACCACATGCCAGGGGGGTCAGATGAGCCCAATAGCCACAGAGCTGCCAGGCTGGGGTTCAGTGCCCATCCAGGGGTGTTTTATGATCCGTGGTGGGAATGCTGGGCTGGCAGGGTGCACACAGCATCAGCAAAGCCCCCGAGCAGCACTTAGGACTCTTCAACTCTTGCTCAGCACTCTCCTGCCTCAGTTTCCTGCTGTTTCGGGGCTCAGGGAAGCTCTGCACCATTGGCAATGCGGGCAGGGGGTGCAGCAGGGACCCCAAACCCCAAACTGCATCCCAGCTCATTTATCTACATTTTAAAAGAAATTTAAAAGCCACCCGATGTTGCAAGCAGCTCAAACCCTGACGGAGGATCCACCCCGGGGCTCCGACTTGTGCAACACCGCGGGGTGAGTTCCAACCTCCCGCCACTGGCATCAGGCTCTGGTTCAAAAATTAAGGCTCAGCTTACTCAGCCTTAAAAAACACCCAGGGGAAGAATTTTCCTTTGTTCTCCACTCTCCAGAACAACAAAACACCATTGGTTCACCCTGCAAAGACCTGCCATGAAAAGATCAATGGGGAAAGGTCTGGCTGGTCCTCTTCCTGCAGTCTCAGGGCAGGAATCCTCATCTCTCCCTGGAACAAGCCTGTCCCGTGGGACGAGAGGGCTCCAGGCGCACACAGTGGGTCGGGATGGGGCTTGTCCTGCACGAACATGCCCAGATCCTGCTCCCAGCAGCTCTGTCCGCACCAGCATTGGGTGGGGGATCGGCAGGGACCCCTCCTACCCCTCTGGGATCACTAGGATACCGGAGCACATCCATCAACCAGCCAGAGGATGCTCAGGGATGGGGACAAAAAGGCTCAGACCACTTAATAAACCCTCCTGAGCCCGTGGTTCCGCACGAGAGCCGTCCTGAGCTGCACACGGGGCACATCCTCCCCTCCCAGAGCCTCCGGGAGGATTTTCCCTTCCTTATCCCGGCTCCCGGGCATTCCTATGGCCCAGACCCATCGCAGCGAGCCCACCCTGTGCCATGGGGAGATGCCAGAGCCTCTCTTCCCCGGGCTCTCGGGGTGGGATCTCCCTCCACGGGAGTGGCCTCGGGCAGGAGCGATGCCAAAGGCCGTTTTTCCCGGCAAGACGAGGGGGTTTGTTTTGCCGGGAATGGGGACACGGCAGATGGAAGGGCTCGGGGGGAGCGGGGGCTTTCCTCTCGCCGCTGCCCACACTCACACTCCAGGCACTGATTAATTGCGTTAAATAGAAAAATAATCATAACAATTATTTTTAAAAGCCACAAAACGTAGAAATAAAACCACTTTCTGCCTCTCCGATGTGCCGCGCTCGCCGGGGCAGCGATGCCAAAGGCGGGGGATGCAGGGGCGGGGGTCCGAGCTGGGGTTAACAGGGTGTGTACCCCCACATCCCCTCTTTGCCCCCCATGCCAGCCCTGCCCGGGAGCTGCCAGGCGAGCAATGCTCCTGCCCTGCCCCGCGCCCTCCCAGCGCGGGGACCCCCTCCAGCCCCCCAAAAACACTGGGGCTTCGCTTCCCACCCCTCTTTTTCCGCTCAGCACCTCCCGAGTCGCAAACCCGCTCTGGACACGCGGACCCGGGGGGACATAAGGGGACACGGAGGGACACAAGGGGACACGGGAGGATGCGGGGGGGCACAAGGGGACGCGGGGGGACCCCCGTGTGCAGACTCACCATGGGGCGGCGGGGGGGGTCGTGCGGCGGAGGCTGGGGGTGGTGCGGGATGCGGGGCCGGCCCGGGGGGCGGGCGGGGGGCGGACACGCTTGCGCACAGCGCGGATGGGCGGCGGAGGGAGCGACGAGGAGGAGGAAGGAGGGAGGGGAAGAGCATCCCGGGAGGAGAAGGCACTCGGTCCCTCATCCGCGGCACGGGAGAGGTGGGGGAGGACGAGGACCCTCGCCCCGCGCCCTGCGGACCCCCAAAAGTCGTGGCGCTGGGGGCAGACCTTCCCAAGGCAACCCCGCACCGCATAAATCTCCCCAAAACCCGCCCAAATCCGCTCATAGCAAATTTTGGGGGTGGGCAAAGCTCATCCCACTTGAGATTTACACTGAGCCCAGGAGTTCGCTCCGCTCCCCCACTGAACCCCCATGAGATGATCTGGAAGCCCCATGAGATTCTGCTCAAACCGTCATGAGATGGCACACCAAGGCTCTGGGGATGGCTTTGCTTCAAATCATCAACTAATATTTTTTTTTTCCTGAAAATAAATTAATCCTCACCACAGCAATGCCCCATGTCAGGCCACCTTGCTCTCCCACAGGATTCCATTTCCATCCCACCCCACAATCCACAAAATTAGCAGTCAACCTTTTGAATCTTTTTTTATTCCCCTCAAAACTTTTTTTATTTCTACAGTCTCAAACTCAATCCCTCCTGCCCAGGGTGAGTTTTGCCAATCCCTGAGATAAAATGTCCAACGCCAATATTAATCAACAAAATACCTGTGGAGCTGACACATCTGATTTTGCCAAGGGAACTACATCAATATTTGAAGAGAATCAACCCACCTGCACCTCCCCAGATGCTCCCAGGTTTCCTGCTGACCCATAGCACCAATTTCATCACTGACGCTTCACAGGAAGAGGGAAGTGGCAGGCGTAGGGATTTGCATCATGGTCAGGGAGCAAGTTCTGGGGCAGGGGGCACTTACTGCTGCCCTGCTCCAAGGAACCACAGCCCTGATCCCGTGGCCCCAGCGTGCTGATTTTTGGAGGTGCTGAGCGTGGAACATTCCCCAAAATCACTCCTGTCTGTACAGGAGTCAGGTGAGGCTTCACCACACCACCTGGGGAGAGTAACGGGGCTCACTTGGGGCTCCCAACCCCATCACGCTCACAGGGCAGAGCAGGCCTGTGCCCAGTTCAGTTACCCCAGCACCACACTGCCCCAAGACCAAAGCAACAGCCTGGAACGTCCCTATCCTCATCTCCTGCTCGGATGCACGTCTTCAGGAAACGGGAGCCGAGACAGCTGCATAGTTCCCACGCCATGGCCAGACCCTCTGGCCATAAAACCTTAGGAGTTATTACAAATTTTCCTATAATGGGTGTACTGTTTACAGTCCCAGGGTCGGCATACTGCATGCAATCCAGTGCCACTTGACCTACCAAGCACGAACAACCTATTGTTGCTGTTTTTGTAACCTATTGTTGCTTTTAGCTTGAACCCAAAAGTACGAAATTACGCGAACAAGAAAGAGGGCTGCAGTAAGGTCCCCAGCCGCCCCCTTGCCCCCAGGTTAGCCTGATTTGAGCAGCGCCAGGCTGGAAAAAGCGAGCCAGAGCTAGGCTACGACGCTGTGACCGGAGGGGCGATCAGAGGGCTCACGGCACGTGGTGCCGGGAGGCGTGGCCTGCCCGGAGCGCGCCGCGGGGGCGGGGCCGAGCCCTCAGCGGGGAAAATGGCGGCGGGCGGGCCCCCCCACTCCCTCGTACCTCCGCGTGCAGGAACACGATTTTGTCCCGCGCCGACTCCCGCAGGACGCGCCGCACCCGCAGGTCCGACAGCGGGAAGGCGGCAGCGACCCCGCCCTCAGCGGCGGGCCCGCCATTTTTCTCCTCCTCCTCCCGCTTCCTCTTCGGCTGCGGGCCCTCCGCCATGGCTCGCGCGCGCGCGCCCCTGCACTGCGCGTGCGCGGCGCCTCGCGGACCGTCTTAGAGCCACGCCCCCCGGCGGCTCGGAGGTCGCGTGTCCCCGCGGCTCCTTCTCCCACACACCCCCGGAATAGTGACTGAGACAAAAATAAGGAAAACCACCACCATTTAAAACTTCTGCATTCTCTTTTCATAGTCGCAACGATCCCGTTTAAAGTCGCTGCCTGCCTCATCTTGTCCTGCCCACAGCCCAGCAGGCACCTTGTCAGCTTAGTGGGGGTCCCAGAGCCCACCAGGACCAGGAACTCCAGCACGGGAAGGAGTTCTGGTGACCCTGAGAGCCACTCGATGTCAGAGCTTAGTGTTTGTGTGATGGATGTCCCTGTCCCTGCCGAGGAGGTTTTGGCCACCGGGATGGAGGTCACACCACTGGGATGTGGTGCGTTCCGGTCCGCTGTCCCTCCATGTCCATGGAAGTGGGGAACTCGCCATCCTTGGCTCCCACATCTGGCCAGAGCAGCTCAGGTTGGACCCCAAGGTTCACTGGGACATGGCTACACCCAGATCCAAAGATGACAGCTCCATGATGCCCATGGGGATGCATCCGCCTGCTCGCAGCACTACTCCATCCTCTTTGTGGAGCTCCGGCACAGTTCCTGGAGGTCTGCAGAGACAGCAGATGAGCTCCATTAGCAACCAATTAATCTAAAAATCAACGGTTTAAATAAATTTATGGAATCTGGTCTCTTCCCATGGTCCTTATCCCAATAGAGAGACATTTCATCAGCATCCCACAGGATACTCACAGCGCATGACAGTGTCCCTGATCTGCCTGAAGCTTTTCTCCTTCAGCGCCATGTAGATGTAGTAGATGTTTCGCAGCTCCCTGGGATAATCCTTGCGATCCACGTCCTTCAGCACTGGGATAGTGCGTCCGTTAGCCATCGGAGCCTCAGCCAGGGCCTGGTGCATCTGGTATTTGCACCAGGGGTCCTGCAGGAAGCTGGGGGTGATGAGCATGACCCAGCAGTGGCTGTTCTGCACAGCGTCGCACAGCTCTGTCACCACTGCACCTCCCGCCACCGCATCCCGCAGCTGGAGGAAGCATCGGAAGCTCTCAGGTTGGCCCTCCAGGTAGGACACCAGCTCCTCCACCAGCTCCATGTCCCCCTCACTGTGGCAGATGCAGACGTCGTAGCTCTTGTCCCACCGGGGGCTGTCCACGGCACTGATGTCTGGTGCTGACACAGGTGACAGGGAGATGGAGCTGGTGGCCAAGCTCGTGCCAGGAGAAGAGCTGGAGCTCTTCGCAGAGGATGAGGAGGAAGGTGAGGATGAAGCAGAGTGGCTGGACTTGATGCTGCTTTCCACTGAGCTAGGCTTGGGCTTGTGCAGGAGCCGCCTAAACCAACCTGCAGAGTGAGGTCACAGTGAGGTTCCGGGGGCGCAGCGTCCCCTGGGCTTCCCAAGCACAGCATCATTTGATCAGCAGGATGCCTGCAGATGGAAAGGGGTGGGTGCGATCTCACCTTGACCCCCCAAACCATCCTGGTCCCTAAAATCTGAGCTGCCGCAAACACCTGAATGCTGTGGCACCACGAGGAGCAGCTGATGGGCACCCTTGTGTTCCGTCAGGGAGGGGATGCTGTGAGGGAGGGGATAGGGCCAGAGGGTTTATTCCCAGACTCACCAGCCATAGCGGGCAGCACACTGCTCAGCTGCCAATTGCCAGCAGGACACCTCTCCTGAGAGCAGAAAAGAAGACTAAAAAAAAACTGTGAGCAAGCACCACTCCACAGCAGGTCTCAGCCCCAGGAGCTCAGGTCTGTTCCAGGGACCTGCAGCTCTGGGGTGCTCTCTTACAGCCCCAAAATCACCCACAGGAGGGTTTTTCCCAAAATTTGCTGGGAAGGAACATTTACCTGTTACTGGCTCTCTCCACTGGAGATACACACCTGCAGCGAGCAAGGCTGAGAGATAATGGGGAGGAGAGACCCTCATTCCCATCAGTGGGGAAAGGATCCTGTGGAAGGGAGAAGTGGGAATCAGCTGCGATCACCAGGGATGGATGCTGGTAAACCAAAGGCAGTGTGGGTGATGCCCAGAGCTGTGCATCCTTGTTGCTGCCTGCCCTGGTATTCCTGCAAGCTCACACCATCCCATGCCTGGGCATTGTGCTCCCAGCATGGTTTAGGGACTGCAGACACTCCTTGTGGACACCCAAGAGCAGCAATACGGGAAACAGCTACTGTTTTCCACTGCTGGCATCACCCCTTCCGAAATGAAACACCCCAAGTTACGCTGAAGCCTTTCCTCTACTCCAAAAAATGCCACCGGACTGCAGGAAATGCCCGCAAAACCCCGGCACGCCCACGGAAACCACAGTGCCCAAGTGTCACCATTTAGTGACAGCAAAAAGCTCAAGCGTGACTGGAACAATGAGCATGGACAGTGAACGGTACGGGGGAAGTCTGGGGGATGCTTACCTGGAATGCAGGAGTCCAGCAATGGAACAGGGAAGGGGATGCATCAGCCCCTGGGTTTGGGAAAGAAAGATCTTCTGCGATTACCCAGGTGGGAAAAGACAGGTAGAATGCAGCATGTTCACTCTGGAGTCTAATGGGATCTGCAGTGAATGGCAAGGCTGATCCATCCTTACAGCTTCCACATCTGCAAGCAGTTCCCAGTGAAGCTGTCCTGGGGTGGAAATGAGATGGGGTACCCACTTGCTTCCCCAGGGCCAGAGTGGAGGAGCTCCCCGAAAACCCAGGTGCCCCCAGCTGCCAGCAGCTCCAGCCTCTGCCAGGGCATATGAAAGCACAGGCAGGGAAATGGGCCAGGACTGCAGGGACGGGAAGCCAAGCCCTCCCAAGGGCCTCCCTCCCACATCCGCCACATGCCATCACTGCCTGGGTGTCACAGTGCCCAGCCCTCACCAGCACCCAGATCTGTTTCCCTCCCCAGTTTCCTAGCTAAATACAGACAGGTCCATGTCTGCCACTCACACTTACTTTATCAGTTAAATTTACCAGACAAGTCATTTTTTCACCCCAAAAATGTTTCTCCTTTCCCAGGTCACGTTCCCCTGGTGCTGCTGGTGGTGGCTGATGACTGACACTGCCTTCATCTCCTCATCATCCTCGACTGCTCCAATGTCTGGCAGTTGCTCCTCAAGGCCCTGTGAGAGACAGGCTCCAGGTGAGTCCTGGTTCCATCCCCTAGGAATTTGGGGAGATCTCCAGAGCCCACATGGCCACCCAGCCCCTGCCACCACCCTGCCTGCCTTTCTCTTCACCAAGCACAGGACACCAGCTGGCCCCTTGCTGGCTACATTCCAAAGGAAAAAGCCAAAGGCCGAGTGGTACTGAGCCGCACACAGACCCACAGGCTACCACAGCCCATTGTGACCCACTTTGCATTAGTCCCTGCCCTAGCACTGCTGCCACCACCCCAAAAATCAACTGCCCGCCCAAGGACAGGACCCGTAGGAGGGCGAGTCCCCTGCCTGTGTGAGTCACCCCACCTGGAAACCCCAGAGGGGGAACCTGAGCAAGGGTGAACCCACAAACTCGGGTCCCCAAGAGGCAGCAGCCCCTGGATCGACCTCCACCCTGCCTCAGCAATAATATAACCATTATTAAAGGAGTAATTAAGCAGGTACAGCTTAATTCACAGCGTGCCTTGCCCCACCAGCAGCTGCACCACGCTGGGATCCCTGCAGCGGGAGTCCTGCTCATCACCAGGAGCCTGTGGTTTACAGGATTGCCTGTGAAATTAAGAAACGGTGAGGACAGGGTGCTGCAAGGCAGGGTCAAACAAAGGTGTTCGGGAAAGAAAATAAGGCTAATTTTGTCCCTAAATACACGCACCATTAATATGTTTCATTTACAGTGCCACTACAAAACGATACACAGCTACCCAGAAAACACAGAATAAGTTTTCTCCTGGAAAGCTCTAAGTACACCCAAATTCCGCCACACAGATGCTTGAAGATATCATAGGGGCCGTCCAGGCACCGCTTGTACCTCACAGGGCTGGAGACGCAGTCGCACAGACACGAACCCAGGCAGCGGCAGCTAGCGGAAGAGCAGCCCCTGAGGGGTAGGGGAGCACGGGGACACGGCCAGGCCCAGAGAAGCGCAGGCAGCCGAACGCACCCAGCACTGCCACCCAGCCTGGCACTGCACTGCGCTGCCCATGCGCCCGAGCCCTTTAGAGCTCGCGTGGCCTCGCGACACCATCGCTGAGGTCCCACGTCTGGCCCCGCCTCTTCCGCTCCGAGCCCCAGCAGGGCGGGGCCGAGGGGGCGGGGCTGCCGTCACGCGGGGCGGGGCGTAGCCGGGCGCGAGGCGGCTGCGCGCGGCGCGGCGGCGTCTCCTCAACGGGGCCGCGCGCGCGGCGCCAGGTGCGTGCGCGGGGGAGGCGGGCGGGCAGGGCGCGGTTGCCATGGAGACAGCGGGGGGGAAGCCGTTGCCATGGCGACAGCGGCCGCCATAACGTAGGGGGGTCCCCTGGCCGCCGCCGTGAGGGGACGGAGCGTTCTGCGGGGAGCGGAGGAGACCGGCGGGGCCGGGGGTGAGGCGGGGGGGCCGGGAAACCTCTGACAGCGGCGGGCGGCCTGGCTGTGACTCCCCCCGCCGCGCTGTCGCCCTCTATAAAAGCTCGTTTTTATGGATGTGTCCCCCTGGGAAGGAGCCTCGGTGTCCTCTCCGCCTGCTGAATCCCCGTGTTGTTGCTTTTCCCGCAGGTTTAGCGAGGAGGGGGCACAACGGAGAGGACAGGTAAGGGCTCGGGCAACCCTGAAGGTGTGACCCCCATCCCTGGTTCTCTGTCCAGGGTCAATCCTGGAACGCCAGCGTGCTTCCGTGGGAGCCTGTGGGACACAGAGCTCAGCCAGGCTTTGCTGTGTCACTCCCTCTCCTTGCTCGTGGAGCCACTGGGAAGCACGTGGAGAATCACAGCGTTGAATAAAAACCTCTGGTGTGTTTTAACTCACATCAAAGGAGGTTGAATCTTGTGTTTTTGTGCTGTGGACAGAGGCAGGGCTTGTCCTCAGTCCCATTGTCCGTGTAGCCTGTGCGTTTCTAGGATGGCTTTGATCCAGCTCCAATTGCTGCTCCCACGTGGAGGGACAGGCTTGGGAATTGGCCAGGGACAACTCAGCTTGTAGCTGAACCATAGTGGCTTTTAAACTGTCTTGTCCCAACATCTTAAAGCCGCTGGATTGAAAAAGAAGCTAGGAATTACACCCATGCTGGTGGCAGTTCTCAGCACTCAAAGAAGCTAAAAATAATGGATGAGTAGTAGGTTTGTACTTGTTTCTTTGTGGAATTTGTGGGGGCTGTTCTGGAGGAGCCCATCTCCCAGCATGGAGCTGGATGACTTGGCTTTGATTTTAAACATCCAGGTGTAGCTTTGGTTGTGTGTTGGGTGCTGAGCATGGAGATGGTGTCAGCAGCGACTTCTCCATGAGATGGTGGAGAATATGTTCCATTAATTTCCCATTTTGGTTCTGCAGGTTGGGCTCTGGTGTTGACTGTGTGGTCTGGTCATGTTTTGCAGAGCTACTGCGAGGTTTCTGTAAATACACATGCTGTGTGAACCTCGGCCTTCGTTTGACACACTTGGTGTTCAGGTGTTTGCTTTTACCTGGGATACACCTTCATATTTCCAACATTTCTGCAGCTGGTGTGTCTCTGTCACACGGGGACTTGCTGTGGTTGGGTTTATCCAGTGTTGGTGACTTGGGCACCGTTTAAAGCTGAAGTGTGAAAAGCTTTAGGATAAATTAAGGGATTTCTGTGGTGTGGAGGGAGGAGAATGCAGCAAACCCACACAGGGACTCTCTTAGTATCGTTTATAAAGGTAATGGGGACAAGGCTGGAACAAGGGAACAGGGCAGCCGAGCCAGGAATCCATGGAGTGTTGTGTTTACAGTCTTCAACTCCCTGTAGTCTAAATAGCTGGAAGCTTCCCAATGTCTGGAGAAGGCTGGAGAGACACTTCTTACCTTGTAAGTGCCTATGGCTCCCTCTCCCCCATGGCACCTGTGTTCCCAGGGGGAGCCTGCAGTACCTGGTGTGTTTCTTCCCCATGGCAATGTCATGCTCTGAGGTAATTCCATTTCATTTTGGCTACCTCAGCTGTGCCAGCGCAATCCATCCCCCTGGGGAACAGAGCTTCTCCCCAGGACTAAAAACTGGAGGTTTCTATTTCTTGGCTGAATCCCCATGAATTCTTTTTAAGACCAATAAAAACTTTTTTTTTTAAACTAGGCTGTATTTATAATGGGGTTTTTGTTCCTTTATGCCTCTCTGCACTACATAATAGGCATGAAGGTTGAAGGTCATTGTATCAGACAACCTCACTAGGTGATTATAATTCTAAAAGGTGTTTTTTCCTAAGTTTAAAATTACTTTTGAAATGTCCTTAGTGCTTTAGAGGCACTTAAAATTGATTTGATGGCTCCATTCCTGCTGTTAATAGCATGGGAATGCACAGGGTGAGTGAGATGGGAGCGATGCTGAGGCAGGTGGAAGCAAACAGGGGAAGGCCTAGGTGGGAGTTTACAAACAGCCTCAGTATTTGAGGCTCAGCTCCCGAATATAATATAAACTTAAATTATAGCCAGTTTAGAAAGTGAGGATTTACCTTTGGCTGTAGCTGTGCTGCTGTGGAGGGGCCAAGGGCAGACCCGGCACCAGCAGGAGCTCAGACTTCCCTCTGAAACATTCCAGTTATCCATTGTTAGTCCCTGGCTGGTCTGAAGTGTCTTTGCACCATTAAATAAAATCTGACTGACTTTGTGGAAGCAGCCTGTCCTTCCAGAAAAATCAGCTTATCCAAAAGGAGAGATATTTTTCCTTTCTCCTGGAAAGGAAAAATAAGGGCTTTTCTCCCCTTTATCCTGACTGTGCTTGGCTGCATTCACTCAGCAGGGCTTTGATGGTACCGCCCGTCTGATCCTGTGTCCAGCACATCCTCCTATCTTCCTGAGAGTCATCACTTTGATGTTTTTTTTTGAGGTTTAACCCCCCCAAAATAGTTCACCATGAGGCCTGAGCGGTTGCAGGCCTTCAGGAGTGATGAAGCTGCAGAGGTTCATTGTCAGAACAGTGCTGAAGTGCTCCTGTGCTCAGTGTGGGGTGGAAAAACACAGGGTACAATGTTCATGAGGGTGTGTGATGGAGGAGCCCTGCCTGGCATGCACAGAGGGAGAAAACCGGAAGTGCTAAAGGCTATTGACACTTGTATCCAAAATCTGGTCCCTACAGTAAGGCCCAGTAAGATAAAAAAGTGATTATTTGAAGTGATGAGCAGCATGTATTAAGTGATCTTTCAGGAGGCAGGTGGTGAAAACCAGCTCTCTGAGGTGTTTTACTGTTGTTACAATGATTTATTACTGAGCAGCCTGGTGTGGTGGAAAGTGCCCCTGCCCATGGCAGGGGGGTGGACCGACACGAACTTTAAGGTCCTGTCCAGCCCAAACCATTCCATGATTCCATTGTATAAGGTTTTCTGAAGGGGTCAGAAGGAAAAGGCTGCATACACGGCGTATCTGAGCATCTGCCAGTGTTGCTTTGCCCTGTTCTCATCATCCAGTATTGAAAGTTGCTGGTTTCCTAGAATATTGGCTGTTTTCTCATGTGATCCATACACACACTTGCAGCACAGCTGAGGTGTCCTACCTAGAAAGACCTGCCCCGTGTCACTTGCTTTGCTGCCAGGGAGCAATTGCAGCATCTCATCTTTAGGACAAGCCCACAGATCTCCCTGAGATGGCAAAACCTGCAAAAACTCTGATTTTGGGTCAGCAGCTCTTCCCCAGCATTTCCTCTGGCCAAAAGCCCCGTGTCTAACAGAGTTTTTGCTGGACTCTTCATCACAACTGGCAAGAGAAAAGCAGAGGAGGGTGAACAGTTCTGTTCGTTTTCATTCCCTTTTCATAGACTTATTTGGGAGAAGCGGAGTGGGAGAGGACTGCGTGCTGGCAGGCCTTTTGTGTTTTATGTCACAGGCTGCTGAAAGAGTTCTCAGACTGCACTTCCTTTCCGTGGGCTTTAAGGTCATTTCCCAGTGCTTGCAGATGCATGGCGGGCTGGGAAACCCTTCTCTCATCACCAGGGAATGAAACGCTCTCCGTGGCTTTTTGGAGCCAACAAATATAGTTTTGTCTTCTCTTCCCTCCCACTGTTTCCCAAGCAGCAAGTTTGCCGACAGGCCTCGTCAGGAAGGAGGGAGTGCTCCTCCAGGATCCAGACTGTCTGGGAAAATGAACAGCTGCTGGCAAACTGTGTTTTGCTGGGGCAATCACACCTGGCTGTACAAAACAGCCCAGGATTGTATGGTAAAGGAGGTTAAGGAAGTGGATGAGACTGAGGGGCAAAGTTCAGAGACAAAAACATGCAATTCTCAGCCCAGAGATGATAACAAACCTGGGATTTATCCACCTGTGCAAAGGTGGTTCTGCAAAACCCTGTTGTCCAGGTGGTGTTGTCCATGTGCACTGACTTTGCTTGTGGTCATTTGTCTACCATAGAAACTGGATGGCTTCTACAGTGAGCCCTGTTGCATTCGACACGCAGCGCGATGGCCTGAGTCAAGAACAGCACGGCAACCAGTCTCCCCTGGCCGCTCGGGCCATAGCTCACAGACACCAATGTGGTGGACGGCAAATGGCGTTTATTGGTGATTAGCACCGTGTAATATACCTTTGGTTTACAACGTCACGTCCGCCTGCTTACATCATAAAACTAATTGCTATTGGCTACCTGGGGAGGGGGTCTTATCTTTCCGTACAGCGCGGTTTCTTCCGATCGCCAGGCCCTACCTGCCCACATTTCCCCCCTCCCTATGCTAATCTAAGAGAGCTAACAAACGAATAAAAGGCATTAACAAGGTAAAGTGTAAGGCACCTTGAACTAATAAACGTATAAAAGGTATTGACGAGGTAAAGTATAAGGCACTTTAAACTAGTGGTGACTAGGGGGCGTAAGGGGACAGGATATAAATTGGGGTAACTAGGGAGAACTAGGGATAATACTGCATAAGGAATTAGGGATAACTGGGGATAACACTACAGAAGTACATTCTTAACACAGTTGTTTGTTTTCTACTAACAGAATGTTGACCTTGCTTAGTCGGTTCTGGACAAATGACACGAGCTTGCTCAGTATGCAGGGCCCGAAGGCCAATGCCAGTATGATCATTGCGATCAGACCCAGCAAAGTAGATATCAGGGTGGTTAGCCATGGCGAATGGTTGAACCAGGATTTGAACCAACTCTGCTGTGCTTCTCGCTCTCTTCTTCTCTTCTTTCTTTTTTCTTTTTCTTTTTCTGCTTTGCTCTTCTCAGCAGCAGCTTGCAGGGAAGGAGAAGATGCTAAAGGCTGAGCAGCATCAGATGATATCTGAGTAGGAGGTACTGTAGCTGCTGGTAAAGGATTAGAGATCATTGGGTTAAAGATATTTAGGTTATTATTCAGTGTTGTGACAGTAGCAGTGTTTTTAATCCGTGAGAGGGATTGGACTCTCTAACGGCCTCTCCTTATTCTGGGTTTTAATTCTGTTTGCTCTCATCTCTTTCCACTCTGAGTCTGAATCAGTGGAAAGCCACTCGCTCTAGCTTGTGTCTGACTCAGAGCTGGAAGTTGACTGACTGGCTATTTCCGGGTTTCAGAACTTTTTGGTCGGGCTCCGGCCTCGCCCACCTCCCTTGCGGGCGGGCCGTTCCCTCCCTCTTGCCTCGCCCTGCCTTCTGCTCGGCAGGGGGTTGAGCTTATAGGGGGAGTGTTTAAATTAGGCGCTCTGGCTACCTCTCTGCCCCTCGCTCGCGCTCCCCTCCCCCTTTTGGTTGCTCTCGCAGTTTCTCTCCTTATCACATTCCTTATCACTTTCCTCTCCCACTCGTTTACTTGCGCATGTTGGATTCGGCACTATCTCTCTGTTCCCGCCGGGCACATCTCCGTCCCGGTCCCGCCCACCTTCTTTGTTCCCGGCACCATGCTGGGGTGCATAGGGAGGTGGCCTGGGCCAGCTCTCTTCGGGCCCCCCTCCCTCCGCGGCGATCTTAGCTTCTCGGGCTAATTCGTTCGAAAAAGCCTCTGCCTGCCTTGGCTCCCCCGCAAAGGAGCCTGGATTCGGGGATTGCGGGGGTGCAGCACCCCCCCCGCGAGTCCCCAGGCTTAGCCGAATCGCCATCGTCTGGGGGGTGCAGAGTCTGGGTAGCCGCCCCAACCCCCAGCTTTGGGACGGCCATCAAACAGTTTTTTGCTGCCTTCCAGGTCTCCTGCTCTTGGATAGCTTTTTGCAGGGCCTGCACAACTCTACCCCACGATTTAAGATGTTTTCCGCTACCTGAGGACATCGTCTCCTCAGCAAAAGCCTTAGTACATTATCCCACACCTCAGGGTGGAGTATATCTGCCGGTTGGTCTATGACCCCGATCTGCATAAGTCTCGCAACAGCGAGCGTAAAATCTTTGGGTTTGCAATCTACCCGCCACTGTCTCTGAATTTCATATACGACCTTCACAAGAGCCTCCATCCTCCTTGTGGGTCCCGGAGCGTCCTCCGTCACCAGAGACAGTCCAGCTGCTCTGGCCGCTGTTCACCTGGTCTCAGGCGATCTCCCGAGGTCCCCAGTTGTCCCGAGGTTTCGGCACCACTTTGTTGCAGTCGACACGCAGCGCGGTGGCCTGAGTCAAGAACAGCACGGCGACCACTCTCCCCTGGCCGCTCAGGCCATAGCTCACAGACACCAATGTGGTGGACGGCAAATGGCGTTTATTGGTGATTAGCACCGTGTAATATACCTTTGGTTTACAACGTCACGTCCGCCTGCTTACATCATAAAACTAATTGCTATTGGCTACCTGGGGAGGGGGTCTTATCTTTCCGTACAGCGCGGTTTCTTCCGATCGCCAGGCCCTACCTGCCCACAGTTTCCTCTCCCCTTCTCACTAAATATCACGTGTTTGCTGATAAAGCCATTCCTTCCAAACGAGCTGCTTCCCTGGGCTGCTGCTCCAATCTTCTGGGAAGCTGCAGCAGTCCCTGCTGCAGAAAGCAGCTGGAAACCAGGCAAGGCAAGGCGAGGAGCAGCACATCTGCTTAATAAATGATAAAGGTCACATTTAAAAGCACTGTGCAGGTGTAAAGCCAGGAAAATAGGGAAGAGGGGAGGAGGAGTAAGGAGAATACAGCCCTGCAGCCCTTTCATGTGACTCTGTATCATCTGGGATCTTCGAAAAGATTGGCCTAGAGCATCCTACTGACATTGCAGCCATCACAGGGAAGGGAGTGCTGGTACAGCTGAGGGGGCTCCTCAGCAAACTGGGGCTGGGCTCCCTGCAGGGCAAAGCTAGGAGGAAGTCTTCCCTTGTTTTTCTCTCTGCTGGGATAAATGGAGCTGTTGTCTCCAGGCCCCTGTTCTGCACATAGTTTAAAGTAGGTCGTATTTCCGACCTGCATGGGATGCAACCTGCATTTTGTCTGGGGACATAGAGCCTGTGTGTGTCTCATTCTCTTGTGCTCACCACACCTTTCCCATGCCCTCCAGCCTTCCCGGTAACTTTTATTAATAGACTTCCCTTATTCCAGATTTTCAATCGATTAGCTTTGCTTCAGAAACACCCCAGGGCATCATTGACTTCCTCAGTAACCATCCTGGTAACAGATTCAATTCCCAAAAATGTTGTAATTACATGCCTTGTATTGGGAGCTGTGCTACTGATCTGTGCAGCTGCCTGCTGTCTTTTAGGGATACCAAGCTGCTCCGCTCATCCTCCGTTTATCAGAGAGCCCCAATGGATATGCTGATTCAAAATTTAGGCATGGGGTAGCTCCCTCTCCCTCAATCTGGGTGTCCCACTGCGGAGGGTGGATTTCCCCCCTCCGCAGCAAGAAGCGGTTCCGCCCCTATGTTGCTCCCGCCTCCCAGCCTGGCTCCACCTGCCGTGGGAGGACCTCGGGGGAGAAGTCTCTGGGCCCGCCCCTGAACTGAGGGACAAGGCGTGCCCAGGGCCCAGCTCTCCAGATTATTCCTGACAGTTATTTGTATTATTGGTTTATTTGAACTGTACCCCGCCTTCCTTTGTTACCATTGGTTCTTGTATGCTGTAACCGCCCTTCCCCTCGTCCCTTATTGGTTGTCCTGTCCTATACTTAACCGGGTGCCTCCAGGCACTCGGCGGCCACTAGCCATTAGCCATGCGGCCATACCATCGCCGAGGCAGTGGCCCCCCTTCCCCTGCTCTCCCTTCCCGACCACCCAAGCCCTGCTACCCTCAATAAAGGAGAGCTCGGGAAGGAGTCATCCTCCCACCAGCCTATCGCCGCACCGTCTCCTTCTTTTATTTCGCCTACGACTCCCAGCTTCCTTTACCGCGCCCGGCATAGGGATCGAGCAGCCAGCGCACGGCTCTCGACCCTGCCGACGACAGCGAGCGAGAGGCTCGACAACATCCCACCACCCCTGACACCCTTCCACTCATGGTGGTACCAGCTGTGCTCCTTTCTCCTCTTGCAGGAAGCTGTTGCCAAGCCTCAAAACCAAGAAGCCTCAGGAGCTTGTTTTGGTGATTGGGACAGGAATTAGTGCCGCAGTTGCTCCCCAGGTCCCAGCGCTGAAGTCTTGGAAGGGGCTGATTCAGGCCCTCCTGGATGCTGCTATTGACTTTGATCTCCTGGAAGATGAAGAGAGCAAACGGTTCCAGAAGTGTCTTCATGAAGACAAGAACTTGGTTCATGTTGCCCACGACCTTATCCAGAAGCTGTCTCCGGTCAGTGCGCTTGTACCTGCCCTGAGCGTAGGATTTGGCTTCTGGAAATAACCGGATTTGGTTTTCCAGCAATGGTGCCCCCATCCCAACAATTCTTCTATGTACAAGGAACCAAAAGTGCAGTTGCTGTGCCAGGTTTCTGCTGTGGACACAGGTTTTGGGTATTTTGCCTGGACCAAGATGATTAGAGGGATGGAGCACCTTCCTGTGAGGAAAGGCTGAGAGAATTGGGATTGTTCAGCCTGGAGAAGAAGGCTTCAGGGGTGACCTAATTGTGGCTTTCCAATACCTGAAGGGAGCTGACAAGAAAGCTGGAGAGAGACTGTAGACAAGGGCCGGGGGTGACAGAACAAGGGGAGAGAGCAGGGTTAGATGGGGTACTGGGGAGGAAATCTTCCCTGTGAGGGTACTGAGGCCCTGGCACAAGAGCAACTGTGGCTGCCCCTGGATCCCTGGAAGTGTTCAAGGCCAGGTTGGACAGGGCTTGGAACAGCCTGGGATAGTGGAAGGTGTCCCTGCCCATGGCAGGGGGTGGGATGGGATGGGCCCTTCCCAACCCAAACCATTCTACGATTCTGTGTTCCTATGACTATGCTGAGGGAGAGCACCCACCTTGGTGCAGCCAGAGCTCTTGTGTTTGCCGTGCAGGGACCCAGAGCTTTGCAGGGTCTTGGTGAAACGTGGGTAGTTTCTCATGGAGTCATTTGGCATGAGGTGTTAAGGGGCCGGGCTCTGACCTCAATCTGTCTCCCCTTCTCAGCGCACAAGCAACGTTCGCTCAACCTTTTTCAAGGACTGTTTATACAAGGTGTTTGATGACCTGGAATCCAAAATGGAAGATTCTGGGAAGCAGCTGCTTCAGTCTGTGCTTCACTTGATGGAAAATGGGGCCCTTGTTTTAACCACAAACTTCGGTAACCTGCTGGAGCTGTATGCAGCACACCAGGGGAAGCACCTCGAGTCTCTTGACCTGACTGATGAAAAGAAGGTAAAGGATGATTATTTCTTTTGTCAGGAACTGTGGTGCTGCAGGGTGTGCCCTCATGCTGCCTGAGGGCATTGTACTGATGGTAGTGGTTTAACTGGTGGCAGACAAGCTCCAGGCAGAGCCTCTGCCTGCTCAGGGCAGCAAGCAGAAGAATGAGGAGGAGAGCTCCTTTCTGGAACGCTGTGCTTGCTGGCTGCCATCCAGTGCTCAGGAGGAGGCCTTAAGCCTGGTATTCCTTTGATCTCTGTCCTTGAAACTTCTGGCTTGGCCTTGCTTCCACATAAGGCTCGGGTTGATGTTTCTAACCAATGTGGGAAACTCCATGTGAGATGCAAAGCTGAACTTTCTATTTTTATAACGTGCTGCAAAGTGCTTTCTGTGATGGGCATTTAGGGCTGCAGCCTTTGAGGCGCTTCTCGTGCCCCATGTCCTCTTCCTGCAGTGGCTGGAATGGCTCCTTCTGCTGCACTTCCAGAGCTGTAGCTATTCTCTTCATGCAAACATCTCTCCTCCTGCCCCAGTCAGGCTGTGAAACCCTGACCTCTTTGCACCTGCTGCACAAAGGGATCAAAGTGATTGCCTACGGAGACGAATACTCCGACTTGCCCGAGTACTTTGAGCGGCTGACCAGCGAGATTGTCATGCGAGGCCGCACAGGTATGGAGTCAGGGGCTGGGGGACACTTGGCTGTCACCATGGAGAGCAGGCAGGGTCAGTAGCCCCTGTTCTTCATGCTATACAGATTCCTTAAGAGTTTTTTTTTTTTAAAAGCAAACGTGTCTCAAAGCCTAGCTGGATTTGAGGGTTACTTTCAGAAATCACTGTATGCTCTAACAGTTTAAACAGCTGTGCTGCTTCCCACGCCTGCAAACCTTTTCATGTGCAGTTGCAGCTGTTTGTTCCCTTTCCAGCGAAGGGGCATTTTAGTCTCACTGACCTTCGTGCTGCTCAGACTGAGCCAATGCTTTTACACAAGAGGTATAACTCATAAATCATAAAAACAAGGGAAAGTGGGTTCACTGGCCGGAGCCTAGCTGGCCCCCATTCTGAGGGTTAGCCCGGCCAGGAAAGCCTGTGTGAAACCACCACGTGGGCAGCTGGCTCTCCACCTGACACTGCTCTCTGCTTTGCCCCAGGTATGCCCAACGAGGGGCAACAGCTGAATGCTCTGCCGCCGCCCACACCGAGATAAAAGGTAAGGAGGCTCTCTAGAGCCGAGAGGCTTCACTCTGTGTAGCTCCCTGGAGTCCCAGGCAGGTTTTCAGCCTTTGCTTCCACACAGGATGCAGCCCGAGCCTCAGCCCTGCCCAGGCCCTGAGCCATGGCAGGGGCTTCTGGGACAGGCCCCAGCCAGGCCAGCAGCCCTCAGGAAGGCCAGAGCCCACCGCTGTCCAGCTGCTATCCAGCACCGAGCCAGGACCCTTCCAGCAGGGAGAAGGCTGGGACACAGCCTCCACAGATGAACACCTGGTCTAACATAGTAATTGTGGTTTTACTGGGGCTGCATGTGCCTGCGGAGTGCGGTGTCCCCAAGGGAGCTGCAGCCTCCTCTAACTTCATACCTAGTGCTTTTATATTCTGTATTTCAATTAAAAAATGAAACTTGAGCTTTTTTTTTTTTACTGGAAGCTCTAGTTTTCTAGTCCTGTCTTTTTACTGTACAGGATTTTGTATGTTGAAGTTGTATTAAAGGCCTGCTCACTGAACTTTTGGCTGCTCTATCATTTACAGGCCTCATCACACCTCACACTGGTGGGAGTTCATCTCCCCCAAACCCAGGAGGAAACAGGTCCTGGCTGGAGGCAAGTTATTTATACACAGAGAACAAATTAGGAAGTTTATTTTATATAAATTATGTCTCTTAGCAGACAGCATTCAATTTATTGCACTATAGCACATCTGCGATACAGAGCTACAAGACATCGTCAGAGAGGTTTGTATTATTCAGTGTAGCACTTCTGACCGGGATCAAGAGGCACTCTGAGGGGGAGAAAGGGTGCAGGAAAGCAGCAAGCAGCCACCATTCTCTTCCAGTATTAATGTGGTTTGGTTTTTTTTTCCTTTTTACTAGCAAATAATGCCAAGACCAGCAGGCAGGAGCCAGGCAGGGCACGCTGCCTTCCTCCTCCGGACCCAGCTGCCACAGCTCTCCAGCTCCTGCCCAAATACGTGGAGTCTGGGGACCCTGCTGCAGAGTCCGGGTGAGGAGAGAGATGGGGGACTTTAAGGCAATTTAGCATGTCCCCTCCAGCCCAGCATAGACTGTCACCTTTTTTTGGTTTATCAGCTTCGGTGGAGCGGCGATGAGCGGCGACATTAACGGCCAGATCTAGCGCTGCCCCTAAGCCCAAGTGACTCCTGCCTCCTCCCTAAGCTGGTCTAAAAATCAAAAGCAGCTCAAAAAAAAGCCTTCAAACCCACCTGGCTCTGACAGCCAGGCTCTTGGCCGCCCTCAGCTCCCCCACCCCAAATACCAGACCCCGCCCGGGAGCGAAACCTGTTGAGCCCGAATATGCCCAAACAGACAGCTCTTTGTGATTCTTTTTTTTTCCCTCCTAGTTTTTGGTTTGGAAGCAGCACTGGTGATCACACAGGGATGGGCCCAAGGACTTCCCAGCCCTTGGCACTGCTCCTGACACCTTGTTCGAAGGCAGCATCTCATTTAACCCCTGAAGACCCTCACTGCCCTTCATTTCTGGCACCATCCCACTTCCCACACCGTGGTCCTGTTCAGTCCTGCATCCCCACGCTCCACTTGCATCCCCCCTCTCTGCACTTTTCTCCGTCATTTCTCCCTTTCCACCTCATTTTTCCCCTCAGTGCTTCAGCGCTCTCCTCCATTCCCAACACAGACAGGTCTGATCCATCCTCACGCCATAAAATCACAGACCACATGCCAGGGGGGTCAGATGAGCCCAATAGCCACAGAGCTGCCAGGCTGGGGTTCAGTGCCCATCCAGGGGTGTTTTATGATCCGTGGTGGGAATGCTGGGCTGGCAGGGTGCACACAGCATCAGCAAAGCCCCCGAGCAGCACTTAGGACTCTTCAACTCTTGCTCAGCACTCTCCTGCCTCAGTTTCCTGCTGTTTCGGGGCTCAGGGAAGCTCTGCACCATTGGCAATGCGGGCAGGGGGTGCAGCAGGGACCCCAAACCCCAAACTGCATCCCAGCTCATTTATCTACATTTTAAAAGAAATTTAAAAGCCACCCGATGTTGCAAGCAGCTCAAACCCTGACGGAGGATCCACCCCGGGGCTCCGACTTGTGCAACACCGCGGGGTGAGTTCCAACCTCCCGCCACTGGCATCAGGCTCTGGTTCAAAAATTAAGGCTCAGCTTACTCAGCCTGGCCGGATATCGGGATGGCGAATCCGGCCGGGAAAACTTCGGCGGGCTGGGGGAGACATTTTGCAAGGGGAAGAGCCGGAGCAGGAATGGCATCTGGAAGCGATTGAAGGCAAGGAGCCTCTCCCTGGCCCAGCAGGGAATTCCAACGGCGTGAGCTCAGGTTAAAGCCTCCTTCACAAACCCGAGATTAAAGAGAAGAACCAAACTTCAGCACAAATATGTATTTTTAAACCTGCAAAAAACAAGGGAGACGGAGCCAGCTTCCTGCTTGGTCCTATCCGGACGTGGCTTTGTGATTTAGGGTCATTCTGACTTGCAATGAAAAGAAACCAAAACTCCAAAAAGGAGCAGAAATTTCTCCATGCGTTTGTGGTTCTAAATTCAGGTGTGGTGTCAGGAGTCCTCTTTCATCACTGCACCATCCATCCCTCGGGATTGCTGCATCCCAGCTCCGAGCATCCCTTGCCAGCACAGGCTGCATCCCACGGTGGTCCTTGAGTGGCAGCAAGCCCAGGAGCATCCCAGAATCCTCGGGATGGCATGGAAGAGCCAGTGGAGGATGCCAGCCTAGCTTGGACCGAGCCATCCTCTGCAAGGAGCTGACGCAGTGCAGAGTCCCCAGCCCCTTCCAGTCTTCCCTGAGTCGAGATGAAATATTGAAGCTAAAATCCTAATGCATCAGAGGCACAGGGAGCAGCAGCTGGTCAAACCCACCTTCACTGGACATCCCAGCGGAGCAGTTTACGGCAGGGCAGGATCCCCATGGGCTGGGCAGGATCCCCACGGGATGGGCAGGATCCCCATGGGCTGGGCAGACTCAGCCGCGCCCCATGTCCTCTTCCTGCAGTGGCTGGAATGGCTCCTTCTGCTGCACTTCCAGAGCTGTAGCTATTCTCTTCATGCAAACATCTCTCCTCCTGCCCCAGTCAGGCTGTGAAACCCTGACCTCTTTGCACCTGCTGCCTCATCTCTCCATCACGGATTTCACTTGTGGGGAATATGTTATGCTTCTGTTTGCATGTTAAACACACCCGATGTGTGTATCCTGTGCAGTCCTTGGTCTCTTTTCATTCTCATTTCTGTGCTTCACGTTTCCTGCATGACCTCTTAATCTACATGGCTGGAAGTACTTACAGTGTTACAAATAAGCATTCTAATTATTGCAAGCTTAAACGAGCCGAGGTCTGCAGGAGTAAACCGAGAGCCTCAGAAGCTGCTGTCTGAAATGGAGGTCAGCTGGTGAGCTCCTTTAGGGGCCACAAAATAAAACTTGGTAGGCTTGAGAAACATGCTGATGTAGGATTTGTAGTTTTTTCCCCTTTTTCTGGTCAATCTGGTGTATTGATTCAGTCTTCTCATCACATTCACCAATCAGCTGAAGTGTTGACCCAACAAGAACCACAGGCTGTGGCTGCAGGCCATGGTGTTGAGGCAGATGGACTCAGCTTGAGGAGAGAAGATGAGGAAGGAGCTGCTTCTTCGGAATACTTCACCAAAATGTTCCATTTAGCAGTGCTGTGGTAGCCAATGCGACGCACTCACTGACATTGCTGTGGGTTTGTGTTGTGCAGGTGCTGGAGTGGGCACAAGAGAAGAGGAAGCTCAGTGTTCTGCACATCCACGGCGTCTACACCAACCCCAGCGGCATCGTCCTGCACCCGGCTGGTTACCAGAATGTGCTGCGCAACACCGAGGTCATGGTGAGGCCACACTGGGGGCCTGGGCCTTGTGTAGCTGCAGCTCCCACTTGGGTCAACTGGGCACAGGCTCAGCTGAGTTTAGACGGAGCTTCACAGAGGGTGGGGGAGAATTAATTAGTTATGGGAAATAGGAGGGGTGAATTCCCTAGCCTGTTAACATACCAGAACACCTCCCACACTTGCTGAAGGATGGCATTGCTGCAGAGCCTCATCAGGGATAGGGCAGGTGCTGTCTCTTGTGAGGATGAAGCTCGCCTTGACCAAGAACATCTTTCCCTTTCTTAAAGCGAGAGATTCAGAAGCTGTATGAAAATAAGTCCTTCCTCTTCTTGGGCTGTGGTTGGACAGTTGATGACACCACGTTTCAGGCCCTGTTTTTAGAGGCTGTCAAGCACAAGTCAGACCTGGAGCACTTCATGCTGGTGCGGAAGGGAGATGTGCACGAGTTCAAGAAGCTCCATGAGAACATGCTGCACAAAGGGATCAAAGTGATTGCCTACGGAGACGAATACTCCGACTTGCCCGAGTACTTTGAGCGGCTGACCAGCGAGATTGTCATGCGAGGCCGCACAGGTATGGAGTCAGGGGCTGGGGGACACTTGGCTGTCACCATGGAGAGCAGGCAGGGTCAGTAGCCCCTGTTCTTCATGCTATACAGATTCCTTAAGAGTTTTTTTTTTTTAAAAGCAAACGTGTCTCAAAGCGTAGCTGGATTTGAGGGTTACTTTCAGAAATCACCGTATGCTCTAACAGTTTAAACAGCTGTGCTGCTTCCCACGCCTGCAAACCTTTTCATGTGCAGTTGCAGCTGTTTGTTCCCTTTCCAGCGAAGGGGCATTTTAGTCTCACTGACCTTCGTGCTGCTCAGACTGAGCCAATGCTTTTACACAAGAGGTATAACTCATAAATCATAAAAACAAGGGAAAGTGGGTTCACTGGCCGGAGCCTAGCTGGCCCCCATTCTGAGGGTTAGCCCGGCCAGGAAAGCCTGTGTGAAACCACCACGTGGGCAGCTGGCTCTCCACCTGACACTGCTCTCTGCTTTGCCCCAGGTATGCCCAACGAGGGGCAACAGCTGAATGCTCTGCCGCCACCCACACCGAGGTAAAAGGTAAGGAGGCTCTCTAGAGCCGAGAGGCTTCACTCTGTGTAGCTCCCTGGAGTCCCAGGCAGGTTTTCAGCCTTTGCTTCCACACAGGATGCAGCCCGAGCCTCAGCCCTGCCCAGGCCCTGAGCCATGGCAGGGGCTTCTGGGACAGGCCCCAGCCAGGCCAGCAGCCCTCAGGAAGGCCAGAGCCCACCGCTGTCCAGCTGCTATCCAGCACCGAGCCAGGACCCTTCCAGCAGGGAGAAGGCTGGGACACAGCCTCCACAGATGAACACCTGGTCTAACATAGTAATTGTGCTTTTACTGGGGCTGCATGTGCCTGCGGAGTGCGGTGTCCCCAAGGGAGCTGCAGCCTCCTCTAACTTCATACCTAGTGCTTTTATATTCTGTATTTCAATTAAAAAATGAAACTTGAGCTTTTTTTTTTTTTACTGGAAGCTCTAGTTTTCTAGTCCTGTCTTTTTACTGTACAGGATTTTGTATGTTGAAGTTGTATTAAAGGCCTGCTCACTGAACTTTTGGCTGCTCTATCATTTACAGGCCTCATCCCACCTCACACTGGTGGGAGTTCATCTCCCCCAAACCCAGGAGGAAACAGGTCCTGGCTGGAGGCAAGTTATTTATACACAGAGAACAAATTAGGAAGTTTATTTTATATAAATTATGTCTCTTAGCAGACAGCATTCAATTTATTGCACTATAGCACATCTGCGATACAGAGCTACAAGACATCGTCAGAGAGGTTTGTATTATTCAGTGTAGCACTTCTGACCGGGATCAAGAGGCACTCTGAGGGGGAGAAAGGGTGCAGGAAAGCAGCAAGCAGCCACCATTCTCTTCCAGTATTAATGTGGTTTGGTTTTTTTTTCCTTTTTACTAGCAAATAATGCCAAGACCAGCAGGCAGGAGCCAGGCAGGGCACGCTGCCTTCCTCCTCCGGACCCAGCTGCCACAGCTCTCCAGCTCCTGCCCAAATACGTGGAGTCTGGGGACCCTGCTGCAGAGTCCGGGTGAGGAGAGAGATGGGGGACTTTAAGGCAATTTAGCATGTCCCCTCCAGCCCAGCATAGGCTGTCACCTTTTTTTGGTTTATCAGCTTCGGTGGAGCGGCGATGAGCGGCGACATTAACGGCCAGATCTAGCGCTGCCCCTAAGCCCAAGTGACTCCTGCCTCCTCCCTAAGCTGGTCTAAAAATCAAAAGCAGCTCAAAAAAAAGCCTTCAAACCCACCTGGCTCTGACAGCCAGGCTCTTGGCCGCCCTCAGCTCCCCCACCCCAAATACCAGACCCCGCCCGGGAGCGAAACCTGTTGAGCCCGAATATGCCCAAACAGACAGCTCTTTGTGATTCTTTTTTTTTCCCTCCTATTTTTTGGTTTGGAAGCAGCACTGGTGATCACACAGGGATGGGCCCAAGGACTTCCCAGCCCTTGGCACTGCTCCTGACACCTTGTTCGAAGGCAGCATCTCATTTAACCCCTGAAGACCCTCACTGCCCTTCATTTCTGACACCATCCCACTTCCCACACCGTGGTCCTGTTCAGTCCTGCATCCCCACGCTCCACTTGCATCCCCCCTCTCTGCACTTTTCTCCGTCATTTCTCCCTTTCCACCTCATTTTTCCCCTCAGTGCTTCAGCGCTCTCCTCCATTCCCAACACAGACAGGTCTGATCCATCCTCACGCCATAAAATCACAGACCACATGCCAGGGGGGTCAGATGAGCCCAATAGCCACAGAGCTGCCAGGCTGGGGTTCAGTGCCCATCCAGGGGTGTTTTATGATCCGTGGTGGGAATGCTGGGCTGGCAGGGTGCACACAGCATCAGCAAAGCCCCCGAGCAGCACTTAGGACTCTTCAACTCTTGCTCAGCACTCTCCTGCCTCAGTTTCCTGCTGTTTCGGGGCTCAGGGAAGCTCTGCACCATTGGCAATGCGGGCAGGGGGTGCAGCAGGGACCCCAAACCCCAAACTGCATCCCAGCTCATTTATCTACATTTTAAAAGAAATTTAAAAGCCACCCGATGTTGCAAGCAGCTCAAACCCTGACGGAGGATCCACCCCGGGGCTCCGACTTGTGCAACACCGCGGGGTGAGTTCCAACCTCCCGCCACTGGCATCAGGCTCTGGTTCAAAAATTAAGGCTCAGCTTACTCAGCCTGGCCGGATATCGGGATGGCGAATCCGGCCGGGAAAACTTCGGCGGGCTGGGGGAGACATTTTGCAAGGGGAAGAGCCGGAGCAGGAATGGCATCTGGAAGCGATTGAAGGCAAGGAGCCTCTCCCTGGCCCAGCAGGGAATTCCAACGGCGTGAGCTCAGGTTAAAGCCTCCTTCACAAACCCGGGATTAAAGAGAAGAACCAAACTTCAGCACAGATATGTATTTTTAAACCTGCAAAAAACAAGGGAGACGGAGCCAGCTTCCTGCTTGGTCCTATCCGGACGTGGCTTTGTGATTTAGGGTCATTCTGACTTGCAATGAAAAGAAACCAAAACTCCAAAAAGGAGCAGAAATTTCTCCATGCGTTTGTGGTTCTAAATTCAGGTGTGGTGTCAGGAGTCCTCTTTCATCACTGCACCATCCATCCCTCGGGATTGCTGCATCCCAGCTCCGAGCATCCCTTGCCAGCACAGGCTGCATCCCACGGTGGTCCTTGAGTGGCAGCAAGCCCAGGAGCATCCCAGAATCCTCGGGATGGCATGGAAGAGCCAGTGGAGGATGCCAGCCTAGCTTGGACCGAGCCATCCTCTGCAAGGAGCTGACGCAGTGCAGAGTCCCCAGCCCCTTCCAGTCTTCCCTGAGTCGAGATGAAATATTGAAGCTAAAATCCTAATGCATCAGAGGCACAGGGAGCAGCAGCTGGTCAAACCCACCTTCACTGGACATCCCAGCGGAGCAGTTTACGGCAGGGCAGGATCCCCATGGGCTGGGCAGGATCCCCACGGGATGGGCAGGATCCCCATGGGCTGGGCAGACTCAGCCGCGCCCCATGTCCTCTTCCTGCAGTGGCTGGAATGGCTCCTTCTGCTGCACTTCCAGAGCTGTAGCTATTCTCTTCATGCAAACATCTCTCCTCCTGCCCCAGTCAGGCTGTGAAACCCTGACCTCTTTGCACCTGCTGCCTCATCTCTCCATCACGGATTTCACTTGTGGGGAATATGTTATGCTTCTGTTTGCATGTTAAACACACCCGATGTGTGTATCCTGTGCAGTCCTTGGTCTCTTTTCATTCTCATTTCTGTGCTTCACGTTTCCTGCATGACCTCTTAATCTACATGGCTGGAAGTACTTACAGTGTTACAAATAAGCATTCTAATTATTGCAAGCTTAAACGAGCCGAGGTCTGCAGGAGTAAACCGAGAGCCTCAGAAGCTGCTGTCTGAAATGGAGGTCAGCTGGTGAGCTCCTTTAGGGGCCACAAAATAAAACTTGGTAGGCTTGAGAAACATGCTGATGTAGGATTTGTAGTTTTTTCCCCTTTTTCTGGTCAATCTGGTGTATTGATTCAGTCTTCTCATCACATTCACCAATCAGCTGAAGTGTTGACCCAACAAGAACCACAGGCTGTGGCTGCAGGCCATGGTGTTGAGGCAGATGGACTCAGCTTGAGGAGAGAAGATGAGGAAGGAGCTGCTTCTTCGGAATACTTCACCAAAATGTTCCATTTAGCAGTGCTGTGGTAGCCAATGCGACGCACTCACTGACATTGCTGTGGGTTTGTGTTGTGCAGGTGCTGGAGTGGGCACAAGAGAAGAGGAAGCTCAGTGTTCTGCACATCCACGGCGTCTACACCAACCCCAGCGGCATCGTCCTGCACCCGGCTGGTTACCAGAATGTGCTGCGCAACACCGAGGTCATGGTGAGGCCACACTGGGGGCCTGGGCCTTGTGTAGCTGCAGCTCCCACTTGGGTCAACTGGGCACAGGCTCAGCTGAGTTTAGACGGAGCTTCACAGAGGGTGGGGGAGAATTAATTAGTTATGGGAAATAGGAGGGGTGAATTCCCTAGCCTGTTAACATACCAGAACACCTCCCACACTTGCTGAAGGATGGCATTGCTGCAGAGCCTCATCAGGGATAGGGCAGGTGCTGTCTCTTGTGAGGATGAAGCTCGCCTTGACCAAGAACATCTTTCCCTTTCTTAAAGCGAGAGATTCAGAAGCTGTATGAAAATAAGTCCTTCCTCTTCTTGGGCTGTGGTTGGACAGTTGATGACACCACGTTTCAGGCCCTGTTTTTAGAGGCTGTCAAGCACAAGTCAGACCTGGAGCACTTCATGCTGGTGCGGAAGGGAGATGTGCACGAGTTCAAGAAGCTCCGTGAGAACATGCTGCACAAAGGGATCAAAGTGATTGCCTACGGAGACGAATACTCCGACTTGCCCGAGTACTTTGAGCGGCTGACCAGCGAGATTGTCATGCGAGGCCGCACAGGTATGGAGTCAGGGGCTGGGGGACACTTGGCTGTCACCATGGAGAGCAGGCAGGGTCAGTAGCCCCTGTTCTTCATGCTATACAGATTCCTTAAGAGTTTTTTTTTTTTAAAAGCAAACGTGTCTCAAAGCGTAGCTGGATTTGAGGGTTACTTTCAGAAATCACCGTATGCTCTAACAGTTTAAACAGCTGTGCTGCTTCCCACGCCTGCAAACCTTTTCATGTGCAGTTGCAGCTGTTTGTTCCCTTTCCAGCGAAGGGGCATTTTAGTCTCACTGACCTTCGTGCTGCTCAGACTGAGCCAATGCTTTTACACAAGAGGTATAACTCATAAATCATAAAAACAAGGGAAAGTGGGTTCACTGGCCGGAGCCTAGCTGGCCCCCATTCTGAGGGTTAGCCCGGCCAGGAAAGCCTGTGTGAAACCACCACGTGGGCAGCTGGCTCTCCACCTGACACTGCTCTCTGCTTTGCCCCAGGTATGCCCAACGAGGGGCAACAGCTGAATGCTCTGCCGCCACCCACACCGAGGTAAAAGGTAAGGAGGCTCTCTAGAGCCGAGAGGCTTCACTCTGTGTAGTTCCCTGGAGTCCCAGGCAGGTTTTCAGCCTTTGCTTCCACACAGGATGCAGCCCGAGCCTCAGCCCTGCCCAGGCCCTGAGCCATGGCAGGGGCTTCTGGGACAGGCCCCAGCCAGGCCAGCAGCCCTCAGGAAGGCCAGAGCCCACCGCTGTCCAGCTGCTATCCAGCACCGAGCCAGGACCCTTCCAGCAGGGAGAAGGCTGGGACACAGCCTCCACAGATGAACACCTGGTCTAACATAGTAATTGTGCTTTTACTGGGGCTGCATGTGCCTGCGGAGTGCGGTGTCCCCAAGGGAGCTGCAGCCTCCTCTAACTTCATACCTAGTGCTTTTATATTCTGTATTTCAATTAAAAAATGAAACTTGAGCTTTTTTTTTTTTTACTGGAAGCTCTAGTTTTCTAGTCCTGTCTTTTTACTGTACAGGATTTTGTATGTTGAAGTTGTATTAAAGGCCTGCTCACTGAACTTTTGGCTGCTCTATCATTTACAGGCCTCATCCCACCTCACACTGGTGGGAGTTCATCTCCCCCAAACCCAGGAGGAAACAGGTCCTGGCTGGAGGCAAGTTATTTATACACAGAGAACAAATTAGGAAGTTTATTTTATATAAATTATGTCTCTTAGCAGACAGCATTCAATTTATTGCACTATAGCACATCTGCGATACAGAGCTACAAGACATCGTCAGAGAGGTTTGTATTATTCAGTGTAGCACTTCTGACCGGGATCAAGAGGCACTCTGAGGGGGAGAAAGGGTGCAGGAAAGCAGCAAGCAGCCACCATTCTCTTCCAGTATTAATGTGGTTTGGTTTTTTTTTCCTTTTTACTAGCAAATAATGCCAAGACCAGCAGGCAGGAGCCAGGCAGGGCACGCTGCCTTCCTCCTCCGGACCCAGCTGCCACAGCTCTCCAGCTCCTGCCCAAATACGTGGAGTCTGGGGACCCTGCTGCAGAGTCCGGGTGAGGAGAGAGATGGGGGACTTTAAGGCAATTTAGCATGTCCCCTCCAGCCCAGCATAGGCTGTCACCTTTTTTTGGTTTATCAGCTTCGGTGGAGCGGCGATGAGCGGCGACATTAACGGCCAGATCTAGCGCTGCCCCTAAGCCCAAGTGACTCCTGCCTCCTCCCTAAGCTGGTCTAAAAATCAAAAGCAGCTCAAAAAAAAGCCTTCAAACCCACCTGGCTCTGACAGCCAGGCTCTTGGCCGCCCTCAGCTCCCCCACCCCAAATACCAGACCCCGCCCGGGAGCGAAACCTGTTGAGCCCGAATATGCCCAAACAGACAGCTCTTTGTGATTCTTTTTTTTTCCCTCCTATTTTTTGGTTTGGAAGCAGCACTGGTGATCACACAGGGATGGGCCCAAGGACTTCCCAGCCCTTGGCACTGCTCCTGACACCTTGTTCGAAGGCAGCATCTCATTTAACCCCTGAAGACCCTCACTGCCCTTCATTTCTGACACCATCCCACTTCCCACATCGTGGTCCTGTTCAGTCCTGCATCCCCACGCTCCACTTGCATCCCCCCTCTCTGCACTTTTCTCCGTCATTTCTCCCTTTCCACCTCATTTTTCCCCTCAGTGCTTCAGCGCTCTCCTCCATTCCCAACACAGACAGGTCTGATCCATCCTCACGCCATAAAATCACAGACCACATGCCAGGGGGGTCAGATGAGCCCAATAGCCACAGAGCTGCCAGGCTGGGGTTCAGTGCCCATCCAGGGGTGTTTTATGATCCGTGGTGGGAATGCTGGGCTGGCAGGGTGCACACAGCATCAGCAAAGCCCCCGAGCAGCACTTAGGACTCTTCAACTCTTGCTCAGCACTCTCCTGCCTCAGTTTCCTGCTGTTTCGGGGCTCAGGGAAGCTCTGCACCATTGGCAATGCGGGCAGGGGGTGCAGCAGGGACCCCAAACCCCAAACTGCATCCCAGCTCATTTATCTACATTTTAAAAGAAATTTAAAAGCCACCCGATGTTGCAAGCAGCTCAAACCCTGACGGAGGATCCACCCCGGGGCTCCGACTTGTGCAACACCGCGGGGTGAGTTCCAACCTCCCGCCACTGGCATCAGGCTCTGGTTCAAAAATTAAGGCTCAGCTTACTCAGCCTGGCCGGATATCGGGATGGCGAATCCGGCCGGGAAAACTTCGGCGGGCTGGGGGAGACATTTTGCAAGGGGAAGAGCCGGAGCAGGAATGGCATCTGGAAGCGATTGAAGGCAAGGAGCCTCTCCCTGGCCCAGCAGGGAATTCCAACGGCGTGAGCTCAGGTTAAAGCCTCCTTCACAAACCCGGGATTAAAGAGAAGAACCAAACTTCAGCACAGATATGTATTTTTAAACCTGCAAAAAACAAGGGAGACGGAGCCAGCTTCCTGCTTGGTCCTATCCGGACGTGGCTTTGTGATTTAGGGTCATTCTGACTTGCAATGAAAAGAAACCAAAACTCCAAAAAGGAGCAGAAATTTCTCCATGCGTTTGTGGTTCTAAATTCAGGTGTGGTGTCAGGAGTCCTCTTTCATCACTGCACCATCCATCCCTCGGGATTGCTGCATCCCAGCTCCGAGCATCCCTTGCCAGCACAGGCTGCATCCCACGGTGGTCCTTGAGTGGCAGCAAGCCCAGGAGCATCCCAGAATCCTCGGGATGGCATGGAAGAGCCAGTGGAGGATGCCAGCCTAGCTTGGACCGAGCCATCCTCTGCAAGGAGCTGACGCAGTGCAGAGTCCCCAGCCCCTTCCAGTCTTCCCTGAGTCGAGATGAAATATTGAAGCTAAAATCCTAATGCATCAGAGGCACAGGGAGCAGCAGCTGGTCAAACCCACCTTCACTGGACATCCCAGCGGAGCAGTTTACGGCAGGGCAGGATCCCCATGGGCTGGGCAGGATCCCCATGGGCTGGGCAGGATCCCCACGGGATGGGCAGGATCCCCATGGGCTGGGCAGACTCAGCCGCGCCCCATGTCCTCTTCCTGCAGTGGCTGGAATGGCTCCTTCTGCTGCACTTCCAGAGCTGTAGCTATTCTCTTCATGCAAACATCTCTCCTCCTGCCCCAGTCAGGCTGTGAAACCCTGACCTCTTTGCACCTGCTGCCTCATCTCTCCATCACGGATTTCACTTGTGGGGAATATGTTATGCTTCTGTTTGCATGTTAAACACACCCGATGTGTGTATCCTGTGCAGTCCTTGGTCTCTTTTCATTCTCATTTCTGTGCTTCACGTTTCCTGCATGACCTCTTAATCTACATGGCTGGAAGTACTTACAGTGTTACAAATAAGCATTCTAATTATTGCAAGCTTAAACGAGCCGAGGTCTGCAGGAGTAAACCGAGAGCCTCAGAAGCTGCTGTCTGAAATGGAGGTCAGCTGGTGAGCTCCTTTAGGGGCCACAAAATAAAACTTGGTAGGCTTGAGAAACATGCTGATGTAGGATTTGTAGTTTTTTCCCCTTTTTCTGGTCAATCTGGTGTATTGATTCAGTCTTCTCATCACATTCACCAATCAGCTGAAGTGTTGACCCAACAAGAACCACAGGCTGTGGCTGCAGGCCATGGTGTTGAGGCAGATGGACTCAGCTTGAGGAGAGAAGATGAGGAAGGAGCTGCTTCTTCGGAATACTTCACCAAAATGTTCCATTTAGCAGTGCTGTGGTAGCCAATGCGACGCACTCACTGACATTGCTGTGGGTTTGTGTTGTGCAGGTGCTGGAGTGGGCACAAGAGAAGAGGAAGCTCAGTGTTCTGCACATCCACGGCGTCTACACCAACCCCAGCGGCATCGTCCTGCACCCGGCTGGTTACCAGAATGTGCTGCGCAACACCGAGGTCATGGTGAGGCCACACTGGGGGCCTGGGCCTTGTGTAGCTGCAGCTCCCACTTGGGTCAACTGGGCACAGGCTCAGCTGAGTTTAGACGGAGCTTCACAGAGGGTGGGGGAGAATTAATTAGTTATGGGAAATAGGAGGGGTGAATTCCCTAGCCTGTTAACATACCAGAACACCTCCCACACTTGCTGAAGGATGGCATTGCTGCAGAGCCTCATCAGGGATAGGGCAGGTGCTGTCTCTTGTGAGGATGAAGCTCGCCTTGACCAAGAACATCTTTCCCTTTCTTAAAGCGAGAGATTCAGAAGCTGTATGAAAATAAGTCCTTCCTCTTCTTGGGCTGTGGTTGGACAGTTGATGACACCACGTTTCAGGCCCTGTTTTTAGAGGCTGTCAAGCACAAGTCAGACCTGGAGCACTTCATGCTGGTGCGGAAGGGAGATGTGCACGAGTTCAAGAAGCTCCGTGAGAACATGCTGCACAAAGGGATCAAAGTGATTGCCTACGGAGACGAATACTCCGACTTGCCCGAGTACTTTGAGCGGCTGACCAGCGAGATTGTCATGCGAGGCCGCACAGGTATGGAGTCAGGGGCTGGGGGACACTTGGCTGTCACCATGGAGAGCAGGCAGGGTCAGTAGCCCCTGTTCTTCATGCTATACAGATTCCTTAAGAGTTTTTTTTTTTTAAAAGCAAACGTGTCTCAAAGCGTAGCTGGATTTGAGGGTTACTTTCAGAAATCACCGTATGCTCTAACAGTTTAAACAGCTGTGCTGCTTCCCACGCCTGCAAACCTTTTCATGTGCAGTTGCAGCTGTTTGTTCCCTTTCCAGCGAAGGGGCATTTTAGTCTCACTGACCTTCGTGCTGCTCAGACTGAGCCAATGCTTTTACACAAGAGGTATAACTCATAAATCATAAAAACAAGGGAAAGTGGGTTCACTGGCCGGAGCCTAGCTGGCCCCCATTCTGAGGGTTAGCCCGGCCAGGAAAGCCTGTGTGAAACCACCACGTGGGCAGCTGGCTCTCCACCTGACACTGCTCTCTGCTTTGCCCCAGGTATGCCCAACGAGGGGCAACAGCTGAATGCTCTGCCGCCACCCACACCGAGGTAAAAGGTAAGGAGGCTCTCTAGAGCCGAGAGGCTTCACTCTGTGTAGTTCCCTGGAGTCCCAGGCAGGTTTTCAGCCTTTGCTTCCACACAGGATGCAGCCCGAGCCTCAGCCCTGCCCAGGCCCTGAGCCATGGCAGGGGCTTCTGGGACAGGCCCCAGCCAGGCCAGCAGCCCTCAGGAAGGCCAGAGCCCACCGCTGTCCAGCTGCTATCCAGCACCGAGCCAGGACCCTTCCAGCAGGGAGAAGGCTGGGACACAGCCTCCACAGATGAACACCTGGTCTAACATAGTAATTGTGCTTTTACTGGGGCTGCATGTGCCTGCGGAGTGCGGTGTCCCCAAGGGAGCTGCAGCCTCCTCTAACTTCATACCTAGTGCTTTTATATTCTGTATTTCAATTAAAAAATGAAACTTGAGCTTTTTTTTTTTTTACTGGAAGCTCTAGTTTTCTAGTCCTGTCTTTTTACTGTACAGGATTTTGTATGTTGAAGTTGTATTAAAGGCCTGCTCACTGAACTTTTGGCTGCTCTATCATTTACAGGCCTCATCCCACCTCACACTGGTGGGAGTTCATCTCCCCCAAACCCAGGAGGAAACAGGTCCTGGCTGGAGGCAAGTTATTTATACACAGAGAACAAATTAGGAAGTTTATTTTATATAAATTATGTCTCTTAGCAGACAGCATTCAATTTATTGCACTATAGCACATCTGCGATACAGAGCTACAAGACATCGTCAGAGAGGTTTGTATTATTCAGTGTAGCACTTCTGACCGGGATCAAGAGGCACTCTGAGGGGGAGAAAGGGTGCAGGAAAGCAGCAAGCAGCCACCATTCTCTTCCAGTATTAATGTGGTTTGGTTTTTTTTTCCTTTTTACTAGCAAATAATGCCAAGACCAGCAGGCAGGAGCCAGGCAGGGCACGCTGCCTTCCTCCTCCGGACCCAGCTGCCACAGCTCTCCAGCTCCTGCCCAAATACGTGGAGTCTGGGGACCCTGCTGCAGAGTCCGGGTGAGGAGAGAGATGGGGGACTTTAAGGCAATTTAGCATGTCCCCTCCAGCCCAGCATAGGCTGTCACCTTTTTTTGGTTTATCAGCTTCGGTGGAGCGGCGATGAGCGGCGACATTAACGGCCAGATCTAGCGCTGCCCCTAAGCCCAAGTGACTCCTGCCTCCTCCCTAAGCTGGTCTAAAAATCAAAAGCAGCTCAAAAAAAAGCCTTCAAACCCACCTGGCTCTGACAGCCAGGCTCTTGGCCGCCCTCAGCTCCCCCACCCCAAATACCAGACCCCGCCCGGGAGCGAAACCTGTTGAGCCCGAATATGCCCAAACAGACAGCTCTTTGTGATTCTTTTTTTTTCCCTCCTATTTTTTGGTTTGGAAGCAGCACTGGTGATCACACAGGGATGGGCCCAAGGACTTCCCAGCCCTTGGCACTGCTCCTGACACCTTGTTCGAAGGCAGCATCTCATTTAACCCCTGAAGACCCTCACTGCCCTTCATTTCTGACACCATCCCACTTCCCACATCGTGGTCCTGTTCAGTCCTGCATCCCCACGCTCCACTTGCATCCCCCCTCTCTGCACTTTTCTCCGTCATTTCTCCCTTTCCACCTCATTTTTCCCCTCAGTGCTTCAGCGCTCTCCTCCATTCCCAACACAGACAGGTCTGATCCATCCTCACGCCATAAAATCACAGACCACATGCCAGGGGGGTCAGATGAGCCCAATAGCCACAGAGCTGCCAGGCTGGGGTTCAGTGCCCATCCAGGGGTGTTTTATGATCCGTGGTGGGAATGCTGGGCTGGCAGGGTGCACACAGCATCAGCAAAGCCCCCGAGCAGCACTTAGGACTCTTCAACTCTTGCTCAGCACTCTCCTGCCTCAGTTTCCTGCTGTTTCGGGGCTCAGGGAAGCTCTGCACCATTGGCAATGCGGGCAGGGGGTGCAGCAGGGACCCCAAACCCCAAACTGCATCCCAGCTCATTTATCTACATTTTAAAAGAAATTTAAAAGCCACCCGATGTTGCAAGCAGCTCAAACCCTGACGGAGGATCCACCCCGGGGCTCCGACTTGTGCAACACCGCGGGGTGAGTTCCAACCTCCCGCCACTGGCATCAGGCTCTGGTTCAAAAATTAAGGCTCAGCTTACTCAGCCTTAAAAAACACCCAGGGGAAGAATTTTCCTTTGTTCTCCACTCTCCAGAACAACAAAACACCATTGGTTCACCCTGCAAAGACCTGCCATGAAAAGATCAATGGGGAAAGGTCTGGCTGGTCCTCTTCCTGCAGTCTCAGGGCAGGAATCCTCATCTCTCCCTGGAACAAGCCTGTCCCGTGGGACGAGAGGGCTCCAGGCGCACACAGTGGGTCGGGATGGGGCTTGTCCTGCACGAACATGCCCAGATCCTGCTCCCAGCAGCTCTGTCCGCACCAGCATTGGGTGGGGGATCGGCAGGGACCCCTCCTACCCCTCTGGGATCACTAGGATACCGGAGCACATCCATCAACCAGCCAGAGGATGCTCAGGGATGGGGACAAAAAGGCTCAGACCACTTAATAAACCCTCCTGAGCCCGTGGTTCCGCACGAGAGCCGTCCTGAGCTGCACACGGGGCACATCCTCCCCTCCCAGAGCCTCCGGGAGGATTTTCCCTTCCTTATCCCGGCTCCCGGGCATTCCTATGGCCCAGACCCATCGCAGCGAGCCCACCCTGTGCCATGGGGAGATGCCAGAGCCTCTCTTCCCCGGGCTCTCGGGGTGGGATCTCCCTCCACGGGAGTGGCCTCGGGCAGGAGCGATGCCAAAGGCCGTTTTTCCCGGCAAGACGAGGGGGTTTGTTTTGCCGGGAATGGGGACACGGCAGATGGAAGGGCTCGGGGGGAGCGGGGGCTTTCCTCTCGCCGCTGCCCACACTCACACTCCAGGCACTGATTAATTGCGTTAAATAGAAAAATAATCATAACAATTATTTTTAAAAGCCACAAAACGTAGAAATAAAACCACTTTCTGCCTCTCCGATGTGCCGCGCTCGCCGGGGTAGCGATGCCAAAGGCGGGGGATGCAGGGGCGGGGGTCCGAGCTGGGGTTAACAGGGTGTGTACCCCCACATCCCCTCTTTGCCCCCCATGCCAGCCCTGCCCGGGAGCTGCCAGGCGAGCAATGCTCCTGCCCTGCCCCGCGCCCTCCCAGCGCGGGGACCCCCTCCAGCCCCCCAAAAACACTGGGGCTTCGCTTCCCACCCCTCTTTTTCCGCTCAGCACCTCCCGAGTCGCAAACCCGCTCTGGACACGCGGACCCGGGGGGACATAAGGGGACACGGAGGGACACAAGGGGACACGGGAGGATGCGGGGGGGCACAAGGGGACGCGGGGGGACCCCCGTGTGCAGACTCACCATGGGGCGGCGGGGGGGGTCGTGCGGCGGAGGCTGGGGGTGGTGCGGGATGCGGGGCCGGCCCGGGGGGCGGGCGGGGGGCGGACACGCTTGCGCACAGCGCGGATGGGCGGCGGAGGGAGCGACGAGGAGGAGGAAGGAGGGAGGGGAAGAGCATCCCGGGAGGAGAAGGCACTCGGTCCCTCATCCGCGGCACGGGAGAGGTGGGGGAGGACGAGGACCCTCGCCCCGCGCCCTGCGGACCCCCAAAAGTCGTGGCGCTGGGGGCAGACCTTCCCAAGGCAACCCCGCACCGCATAAATCTCCCCAAAACCCGCCCAAATCCGCTCATAGCAAATTTTGGGGGTGGGCAAAGCTCATCCCACTTGAGATTTACACTGAGCCCAGGAGTTCGCTCCGCTCCCCCACTGAACCCCCATGAGATGATCTGGAAGCCCCATGAGATTCTGCTCAAACCGTCATGAGATGGCACACCAAGGCTCTGGGGATGGCTTTGCTTCAAATCATCAACTAATATTTTTTTTTTCCTGAAAATAAATTAATCCTCACCACAGCAATGCCCCATGTCAGGCCACCTTGCTCTCCCACAGGATTCCATTTCCATCCCACCTCACAATCCACAAAATTAGCAGTCAACCTTTTGAATCTTTTTTTATTCCCCTCAAAACTTTTTTTATTTCTACAGTCTCAAACTCAATCCCTCCTGCCCAGGGTGAGTTTTGCCAATCCCTGAGATAAAATGTCCAACGCCAATATTAATCAACAAAATACCTGTGGAGCTGACACATCTGATTTTGCCAAGGGAACTACATCAATATTTGAAGAGAATCAACCCACCTGCACCTCCCCAGATGCTCCCAGGTTTCCTGCTGACCCATAGCACCAATTTCATCACTGACGCTTCACAGGAAGAGGGAAGTGGCAGGCGTAGGGATTTGCATCATGGTCAGGGAGCAAGTTCTGGGGCAGGGGGCACTTACTGCTGCCCTGCTCCAAGGAACCACAGCCCTGATCCCGTGGCCCCAGCGTGCTGATTTTTGGAGGTGCTGAGCGTGGAACATTCCCCAAAATCACTCCTGTCTGTACAGGAGTCAGGTGAGGCTTCACCACACCACCTGGGGAGAGTAACGGGGCTCACTTGGGGCTCCCAACCCCATCACGCTCACAGGGCAGAGCAGGCCTGTGCCCAGTTCAGTTACCCCAGCACCACACTGCCCCAAGACCAAAGCAACAGCCTGGAACGTCCCTATCCTCATCTCCTGCTCGGATGCACGTCTTCAGGAAACGGGAGCCGAGACAGCTGCATAGTTCCCTCGCCATGGCCAGACCCTCTGGCCATAAAACCTTAGGAGTTATTACAAATTTTCCTATAATGGGTGTACTGTTTACAGTCCCAGGGTCGGCATACTGCATGCAATCCAGTGCCACTTGACCTACCAAGCACGAACAACCTATTGTTGCTGTTTTTGTAACCTATTGTTGCTTTTAGCTTGAACCCAAAAGTACGAAATTACGCGAACAAGAAAGAGGGCTGCAGTAAGGTCCCCAGCCGCCCCCTTGCCCCCAGGTTAGCCTGATTTGAGCAGCGCCAGGCTGGAAAAAGCGAGCCAGAGCTAGGCTACGACGCTGTGACCGGAGGGGCGATCAGAGGGCTCACGGCACGTGGTGCCGGGAGGCGTGGCCTGCCCGGAGCGCGCCGCGGGGGCGGGGCCGAGCCCTCAGCGGGGAAAATGGCGGCGGGCGGGCCCCCCCACTCCCTCGTACCTCCGCGTGCAGGAACACGATTTTGTCCCGCGCCGACTCCCGCAGGACGCGCCGCACCCGCAGGTCCGACAGCGGGAAGGCGGCAGCGACCCCGCCCTCAGCGGCGGGCCCGCCATTTTTCTCCTCCTCCTCCCGCTTCCTCTTCGGCTGCGGGCCCTCCGCCATGGCTCGCGCGCGCGCGCCCCTGCACTGCGCGTGCGCGGCGCCTCGCGGACCGTCTTAGAGCCACGCCCCCCGGCGGCTCGGAGGTCGCGTGTCCCCGCGGCTCCTTCTCCCACACACCCCCGGAATAGTGACTGAGACAAAAATAAGGAAAACCACCACCATTTAAAACTTCTGCATTCTCTTTTCATAGTCGCAACGATCCCGTTTAAAGTCGCTGCCTGCCTCATCTTGTCCTGCCCACAGCCCAGCAGGCACCTTGTCAGCTTAGTGGGGGTCCCAGAGCCCACCAGGACCAGGAACTCCAGCACGGGAAGGAGTTCTGGTGACCCTGAGAGCCACTCGATGTCAGAGCTTAGTGTTTGTGTGATGGATGTCCCTGTCCCTGCCGAGGAGGTTTTGGCCACCGGGATGGAGGTCACACCACTGGGATGTGGTGCGTTCCGGTCCGCTGTCCCTCCATGTCCATGGAAGTGGGGAACTCGCCATCCTTGGCTCCCACATCTGGCCAGAGCAGCTCAGGTTGGACCCCAAGGTTCACTGGGACATGGCTACACCCAGATCCAAAGATGACAGCTCCATGATGCCCATGGGGATGCATCCGCCTGCTCGCAGCACTACTCCATCCTCTTTGTGGAGCTCCGGCACAGTTCCTGGAGGTCTGCAGAGACAGCAGATGAGCTCCATTAGCAACCAATTAATCTAAAAATCAACGGTTTAAATAAATTTATGGAATCTGGTCTCTTCCCATGGTCCTTATCCCAATAGAGAGACATTTCATCAGCATCCCACAGGATACTCACAGCGCATGACAGTGTCCCTGATCTGCCTGAAGCTTTTCTCCTTCAGCGCCATGTAGATGTAGTAGATGTTTCGCAGCTCCCTGGGATAATCCTTGTGATCCACGTCCTTCAGCACTGGGATAGTGCGTCCGTTAGCCATCGGAGCCTCAGCCAGGGCCTGGTGCATCTGGTATTTGCACCAGGGGTCCTGCAGGAAGCTGGGGGTGATGAGCATGACCCAGCAGTGGCTGTTCTGCACAGCGTCGCACAGCTCTGTCACCACTGCACCTCCCGCCACCGCATCCCGCAGCTGGAGGAAGCATCGGAAGCTCTCAGGTTGGCCCTCCAGGTAGGACACCAGCTCCTCCACCAGCTCCATGTCCCCCTCACTGTGGCAGATGCAGACGTCGTAGCTCTTGTCCCACCAGGGGCTGTCCACGGCACTGATGTCTGGTGCTGACACAGGTGACAGGGAGATGGAGCTGGTGGCCAAGCTCGTGCCAGGAGAAGAGCTGGAGCTCTTCGCAGAGGATGAGGAGGAAGGTGAGGATGAAGCAGAGTGGCTGGACTTGATGCTGCTTTCCACTGAGCTAGGCTTGGGCTTGTGCAGGAGCCGCCTAAACCAACCTGCAGAGTGAGGTCACAGTGAGGTTCCGGGGCCGCAGCGTCCCCTGGGCTTCCCAAGCACAGCTTCATTTGATCAGCAGGATGCCTGCAGATGGAAAGGGGTGGGTGCGATCTCACCTTGACCCCCCAAACCATCCTGGTCCCTAAAATCTGAGCTGCCGCAAACACCTGAATGCTGTGGCACCACGAGGAGCAGCTGATGGGCACCCTTGTGTTCCGTCAGGGAGGGGATGCTGTGAGGGAGGGGATAGGGCCAGAGGGTTTATTCCCAGACTCACCAGCCATAGCGGGCAGCACACTGCTCAGCTGCCAATTGCCAGCAGGACACCTCTCCTGAGAGCAGAAAAGAAGAATAAAAAAAAACTGTGAGCAAGCACCACTCCACAGCAGGTCTCAGCCCCAGGAGCTCAGGTCTGTTCCAGGGACCTGCAGCTCTGGGGTGCTCTCTTACAGCCCCAAAATCACCCACAGGAGGGTTTTTCCCAAAATTTGCTGGGAAGGAACATTTACCTGTTACTGGCTCTCTCCACTGGAGATACACACCTGCAGCGAGCAAGGCTGAGAGATAATGGGGAGGAGAGACCCTCATTCCCATCAGTGGGGAAAGGATCCTGTGGAAGGGAGAAGTGGGAATCAGCTGCGATCACCAGGGATGGATGCTGGTAAACCAAAGGCAGTGTGGGTGATGCCCAGAGCTGTGCATCCTTGTTGCTGCCTGCCCTGGTATTCCTGCAAGCTCACACCATCCCATGCCTGGGCATTGTGCTCCCAGCATGGTTTAGGGACTGCAGACACTCCTTGTGGACACCCAAGAGCAGCAATACGGGAAACAGCTACTGTTTTCCACTGCTGGCATCACCCCTTCCGAAATGAAACACCCCAAGTTACGCTGAAGCCTTTCCTCTACTCCAAAAAATGCCACCGGACTGCAGGAAATGCCCGCAAAACCCCGGCACGCCCACGGAAACCACAGTGCCCAAGTGTCACCATTTAGTGACAGCAAAAAGCTCAAGCGTGACTGGAACAATGAGCACGGACAGTGAACGGTACGGGGGAAGTCTGGGGGATGCTTACCTGGAATGCAGGAGTCCAGCAATGGAACAGGGAAGGGGATGCATCAGCCCCTGGGTTTGGGAAAGAAAGATCTTCTGGGATTACCCAGGTGGGAAAAGACAGGTAGAATGCAGCATGTTCACTCTGGAGTCTAATGGGATCTGCAGTGAATGGCAAGGCTGATCCATCCTTACAGCTTCCACATCTGCAAGCAGTTCCCAGTGAAGCTGTCCTGGGGTGGAAATGAGATGGGGTACCCACTTGCTTCCCCAGGGCCAGAGTGGAGGAGCTCCCCGAAAACCCAGGTGCCCCCAGCTGCCAGCAGCTCCAGCCTCTGCCAGGGCATATGAAAGCACAGGCAGGGAAATGGGCCAGGACTGCAGGGACGGGAAGCCAAGCCCTCCCAAGGGCCTCCCTCCCACATCCGCCACATGCCATCACTGCCTGGGTGTCACAGTGCCCAGCCCTCACCAGCACCCAGATCTGTTTCCCTCCCCAGTTTCCTAGCTAAATACAGACAGGTCCATGTCTGCCACTCACACTTACTTTATCAGTTAAATTTACCAGACAAGTCATTTTTTCACCCCAAAAATGTTTCTCCTTTCCCAGGTCACGTTCCCCTGGTGCTGCTGGTGGTGGCTGATGACTGACACTGCCTTCATCTCCTCATCATCCTCGACTGCTCCAATGTCTGGCAGTTGCTCCTCAAGGCCCTGTGAGAGACAGGCTCCAGGTGAGTCCTGGTTCCATCCCCTAGGAATTTGGGGAGATCTCCAGAGCCCACATGGCCACCCAGCCCCTGCCACCACCCTGCCTGCCTTTCTCTTCACCAAGCACAGGACACCAGCTGGCCCCTTGCTGGCTACATTCCAAAGGAAAAAGCCAAAGGCCGAGTGGTACTGAGCTGCACACAGACCCACAGGCTACCACAGCCCATTGTGACCCACTTTGCATTAGTCCCTGCCCTAGCACTGCTGCCACCACCCCAAAAATCAACTGCCCGCCCAAGGACAGGACCCGTAGGAGGGCGAGTCCCCTGCCTGTGTGAGTCACCCCACCTGGAAACCCCAGAGGGGGAACCTGAGCAAGGGTGAACCCACAAACTCGGGTCCCCAAGAGGCAGCAGCCCCTGGATCGACCTCCACCCTGCCTCAGCAATAATATAACCATTATTAAAGGAGTAATTAAGCAGGTACAGCTTAATTCACAGCGTGCCTTGCCCCACCAGCAGCTGCACCACGCTGGGATCCCTGCAGCGGGAGTCCTGCTCATCACCAGGAGCCTGTGGTTTACAGGATTGCCTGTGAAATTAAGAAACGGTGAGGACAGGGTGCTGCAAGGCAGGGTCAAACAAAGGTGTTCGGGAAAGAAAATAAGGCTAATTTTGTCCCTAAATACACGCACCATTAATATGTTTCATTTACAGTGCCACTACAAAACGATACACAGCTACCCAGAAAACACAGAATAAGTTTTCTCCTGGAAAGCTCTAAGTACACCCAAATTCCGCCACACAGATGCTTGAAGACATCATAGGGGCCGTCCAGGCACCGCTTGTACCTCACAGGGCTGGAGACGCAGTCGCACAGACACGAACCCAGGCAGCGGCAGCTAGCGGAAGAGCAGCCCCTGAGGGGTAGGGGAGCACGGGGACACGGCCAGGCCCAGAGAAGCGCAGGCAGCCGAACGCACCCAGCACTGCCACCCAGCCTGGCACTGCACTGCGCTGCCCATGCGCCCGAGCCCTTTAGAGCTCGCGTGGCCTCGCGACACCATCGCTGAGGTCCCACGTCTGGCCCCGCCTCTTCCGCTCCGAGCCCCAGCAGGGCGGGGCCGAGGGGGCGGGGCTGCCGTCACGCGGGGCGGGGCGTAGCCGGGCGCGAGGCGGCTGCGCGCGGCGCGGCGGCGTCTCCTCAACGGGGCCGCGCGCGCGGCGCCAGGTGCGTGCGCAGGGGAGGCGGGCGGGCAGGGCGCGGTTGCCATGGAGACAGCGGGGGGGAAGCCGTTGCCATGGCGACAGCGGCCGCCATAACGTAGGGGGGTCCCCTGGCCGTGAGGGGACGGAGCGTTCTGCGGGGAGCGGAGGAGACCGGCGGGGCCGGGGCTGAGGCGGGGGGGCCGGGAAACCTCTGACAGCGGCGGGCGGCCTGGCTGTGACTCCCCCCGCCGCGCTGTCGCCCTCTATAAAAGCTCGTTTTTATGGATGTGTCCCCCTGGGAAGGAGCCTCGGTGTCCTCTCCGCCTGCTGAATCCCCGTGTTGTTGCTTTTCCCGCAGGTTTAGCGAGGAGGGGGCACAACGGAGAGGACAGGTAAGGGCTCGGGCAACCCTGAAGGTGTGACCCCCATCCCTGGTTCTCTGTCCAGGGTCAATCCTGGAACGCCAGCGTGCTTCCGTGGGAGCCTGTGGGACACAGAGCTCAGCCAGGCTTTGCTGTGTCACTCCCTCTCCTTGCTCGTGGAGCCACTGGGAAGCACGTGGAGAATCACAGCGTTGAATAAAAACCTCTGGTGTGTTTTAACTCACATCAAAGGAGGTTGAATCTTGTGGTTTTGTGCTGTGGACAGAGGCAGGGCTTGTCCTCAGTCCCATTGTCCGTGTAGCCTGTGCGTTTCTAGGATGGCTTTGATCCAGCTCCAATTGCTGCTCCCACGTGGAGGGACAGGCTTGGGAATTGGCCAGGGACAACTCAGCTTGTAGCTGAACCATAGTGGCTTTTAAACTGTCTTGTCCCAACATCTTAAAGCCGCTGGATTGAAAAAGAAGCTAGGAATTACACCCATGCTGGTGGCAGTTCTCAGCACTCAAAGAAGCTAAAAATAATGGATGAGTAGTAGGTTTGTACTTGTTTCTTTGTGGAATTTGTGGGGGCTGTTCTGGAGGAGCCCATCTCCCAGCATGGAGCTGGATGACTTGGCTTTGATTTTAAACATCCAGGTGTAGCTTTGGTTGTGTGTTGGGTGCTGAGCATGGAGATGGTGTCAGCAGCGACTTCTCCATGAGATGGTGGAGAATATGTTCCATTAATTTCCCATTTTGGTTCTGCAGGTTGGGCTCTGGTGTTGACTGTGTGGTCTGGTCATGTTTTGCAGAGCTACTGCAAGGTTTCTGTAAATACACATGCTGTGTGAACCTCGGCCTTCGTTTGACACACTTGGTGTTCAGGTGTTTGCTTTTACCTGGGATACACCTTCATATTTCCAACATTTCTGCAGCTGGTGTGTCTCTGTCACACGGGGACTTGCTGTGGTTGGGTTTATCCAGTGTTGGTGACTTAGGCACCGTTTAAAGCTGAAGTGTGAAAAGCTTTAGGATAAATTAAGGGATTTCTGTGGTGTGGAGGGAGGAGAATGCAGCAAACCCACACAGGGACTCTCTTAGTATCGTTTATAAAGGTAATGGGGACAAGGCTGGAACAAGGGAACAGGGCAGCCGAGCCAGGAATCCATGGAGTGTTGTGTTTACAGTCTTCAACTCCCTGTAGTCTAAATAGCTGGAAGCTTCCCAATGTCTGGAGAAGGCTGGAGAGACACTTCTTACCTTGTAAGTGCCTATGGCTCCCTCTCCCCCATGGCACCTGTGTTCCCAGGGGGAGCCTGCAGTACCTGGTGTGTTTCTTCCCCATGGCAATGTCATGCTCTGAGGTAATTCCATTTCATTTTGGCTACCTCAGCTGTGCCAGCGCAATCCATCCCCCTGGGGAACAGAGCTTCTCCCCAGGACTAAAAACTGGAGGTTTCTATTTCTTGGCTGAATCCCCATGAATTCTTTTTAAGACCAATAAAAACTTTTTTTTTTAAACTAGGCTGTATTTATAATGGGGTTTTTGTTCCTTTATGCCTCTCTGCACTACATAATAGGCATGAAGGTTGAAGGTCATTGTATCAGACAACCTCACTAGGTGATTATAATTCTAAAAGGTGTTTTTTCCTAAGTTTAAAATTACTTTTGAAATGTCCTTAGTGCTTTAGAGGCACTTAAAATTGATTTGATGGCTCCATTCCTGCTGTTAATAGCATGGGAATGCACAGGGTGAGTGAGATGGGAGCGATGCTGAGGCAGGTGGAAGCAAACAAGGGAAGGCCTAGGTGGGAGTTTACAAACAGCCTCAGTATTTGAGGCTCAGCTCCCGAATATAATATAAACTTAAATTATAGCCAGTTTAGAAAGTGAGGATTTACCTTTGGCTGTAGCTGTGCTGCTGTGGAGGGGCCAAGGGCAGACCCGGCACCAGCAGGAGCTCAGACTTCCCTCTGAAACATTCCAGTTATCCATTGTTAGTCCCTGGCTGGTCTGAAGTGTCTTTGCACCATTAAATAAAATCTGACTGACTTTGTGGAAGCAGCCTGTCCTTCCAGAAAAATCAGCTTATCCAAAAGGAGAGATATTTTTCCTTTCTCCTGGAAAGGAAAAATAAGGGCTTTTCTCCCCTTTATCCTGACTGTGCTTGGCTGCATTCACTCAGCAGGGCTTTGATGGTACCGCCCGTCTGATCCTGTGTCCAGCACATCCTCCTATCTTCCTGAGAGTCATCACTTTGATGTTTTTTTTTGAGGTTTAACCCCCCCAAAATAGTTCACCATGAGGCCTGAGCGGTTGCAGGCCTTCAGGAGTGATGAAGCTGCAGAGGTTCATTGTCAGAACAGTGCTGAAGTGCTCCTGTGCTCAGTGTGGGGTGGAAAAACACAGGGTACAATGTTCATGAGGGTGTGTGATGGAGGAGCCCTGCCTGGCATGCACAGAGGGAGAAAACCAGAAGTGCTAAAGGCTATTGACACTTGTATCCAAAATCTGGTCCCTACAGTAAGGCCCAGTAAGATAAAAAAGTGATTATTTGAAGTGATGAGCAGCATGTATTAAGTGATCTTTCAGGAGGCAGGTGGTGAAAACCAGCTCTCTGAGGTGTTTTACTGTTGTTACAATGATTTATTACTGAGCAGCCTGGTGTGGTGGAAAGTGCCCCTGCCCATGGCAGGGGGGTGGACCGACACGAACTTTAAGGTCCTGTCCAGCCCAAACCATTCCATGATTCCATTGTATAAGGTTTTCTGAAGGGGTCAGAAGGAAAAGGCTGCATACACGGTGTATCTGAGCATCTGCCAGTGTTGCTTTGCCCTGTTCTCATCATCCAGTATTGAAAGTTGCTGGTTTCCTAGAATATTGGCTGTTTTCTCATGTGATCCATACACACACTTGCAGCACAGCTGAGGTGTCCTACCTAGAAAGACCTGCCCCGTGTCACTTGCTTTGCTGCCAGGGAGCAATTGCAGCATCTCATCTTTAGGACAAGCCCACAGATCTCCCTGAGATGGCAAAACCTGCAAAAACTCTGATTTTGGGTCAGCAGCTCTTCCCCAGCATTTCCTCTGGCCAAAAGCCCCGTGTCTAACAGAGTTTTTGCTGGACTCTTCATCACAACTGGCAAGAGAAAAGCAGAGGAGGGTGAACAGTTCTGTTCGTTTTCATTCCCTTTTCATAGACTTATTTGGGAGAAGCGGAGTGGGAGAGGACTGCGTGCTGGCAGGCCTTTTGTGTTTTATGTCACAGGCTGCTGAAAGAGTTCTCAGACTGCACTTCCTTTCCGTGGGCTTTAAGGTCATTTCCCAGTGCTTGCAGATGCATGGCGGGCTGGGAAACCCTTCTCTCATCACCAGGGAATGAAACGCTCTCCGTGGCTTTTTGGAGCCAACAAATATAGTTTTGTCTTCTCTTCCCTCCCACTGTTTCCCAAGCAGCAAGTTTGCCGACAGGCCTCGTCAGGAAGGAGGGAGTGCTCCTCCAGGATCCAGACTGTCTGGGAAAATGAACAGCTGCTGGCAAACTGTGTTTTGCTGGGGCAATCACAGCTGTACAAAACAGCCCAGGATTGTATGGTAAAGGAGGTTAAGGAAGTGGATGAGACTGAGGGGCAAAGTTCAGAGACAAAAACATGCAATTCTCAGCCCAGAGATGATAACAAACCTGGGATTTATCCACCTGTGCAAAGGTGGTTCTGCAAAACCCTGTTGTCCAGGTGGTGTTGTCCATGTGCACTGACTTTGCTTGTGGTCATTTGTCTACCATAGAAACTGGATGGCTTCTACAGTGAGCCCTGTTGCATTCGACACGCAGCACGATGGCCTGAGTCAAGAACAGCACGGCAACCAGTCTCCCCTGGCCGCTCGGGCCATAGCTCACAGACACCAATGTGGTGGACGGCAAATGGCGTTTATTGGTGATTAGCACCGTGTAATATACCTTTGGTTTACAACGTCACGTCCGCCTGCTTACATCATAAAACTAATTGCTATTGGCTACCTGGGGAGGGGGTCTTATCTTTCCGTACAGCGCGGTTTCTTCCGATCGCCAGGCCCTACCTGCCCACATTTCCCCCCTCCCTATGCTAATCTAAGAGAGCTAACAAACGAATAAAAGGCATTAACAAGGTAAAGTGTAAGGCACCTTGAACTAATAAACGTATAAAAGGTATTGACGAGGTAAAGTATAAGGCACTTTAAACTAGTGGTGACTAGGGGGCGTAAGGGGACAGGATATAAATTGGGGTAACTAGGGAGAACTAGGGATAATACTGCATAAGGAATTAGGGATAACTGGGGATAACACTACAGAAGTACATTCTTAACACAGTTGTTTGTTTTCTACTAACAGAATGTTGACCTTGCTTAGTCGGTTCTGGACAAATGACACGAGCTTGCTCAGTATGCAGGGCCCGAAGGCCAATGCCAGTATGATCATTGCGATCAGACCCAGCAAAGTAGATATCAGGGTGGTTAGCCATGGCGAATGGTTGAACCAGGATTTGAACCAACTGTGCTGTGCTTCTCGCTCTCTTCTTCTCTTCTTTCTTTTTTCTTTTTCTTTTTCTGCTTTGCTCTTCTCAGCAGCAGCTTGCAGGGAAGGAGAAGATGCTAAAGGCTGAGCAGCATCAGATGATATCTGAGTAGGAGGTACTGTAGCTGCTGGTAAAGGATTAGAGATCATTGGGTTAAAGATATTTAGGTTATTATTCAGTGTTGTGACAGTAGCAGTGTTTTTAATCCGTGAGAGGGATTGGACTCTCTAACGGCCTCTCCTTATTCTGGGTTTTAATTCTGTTTGCTCTCATCTCTTTCCACTCTGAGTCTGAATCAGTGGAAAGCCACTCGCTCTAGCTTGTGTCTGACTCAGAGCTGGAAGTTGACTGACTGGCTATTTCCGGGTTTCAGAACTTTTTGGTCGGGCTCCGGCCTCGCCCACCTCCCTTGCGGGCGGGCCGTTCCCTCCCTCTTGCCTCGCCCTGCCTTCTGCTCGGCAGGGGGTTGAGCTTATAGGGGGAGTGTTTAAATTAGGCGCTCTGGCTACCTCTCTGCCCCTCGCTCGCGCTCCCCTCCCCCTTTTGGTTGCTCTCGCAGTTTCTCTCCTTATCACATTCCTTATCACTTTCCTCTCCCACTCGTTTACTTGCGCATGTTGGATTCGGCACTATCTCTCTGTTCCCGCCGGGCACATCTCCGTCCCGGTCCCGCCCACCTTCTTTGTTCCCGGCACCATGCTGGGGTGCATAGGGAGGTGGCCTGGGCCAGCTCTCTTCGGGCCCCCCTCCCTCCGCGGCGATCTTAGCTTCTCGGGCTAATTCGTTCGAAAAAGCCTCTGCCTGCCTTGGCTCCCCCGCAAAGGAGCCTGGATTCGGGGATTGCGGGGGTGCAGCACCCCCCCCCCGCGAGTCCCCAGGCTTAGCCGAATCGCCATCGTCTGGGGGGTGCAGAGTCTGGGTAGCCGCCCCAACCCCCAGCTTTGGGACGGCCATCAAACAGTTTTTTGCTGCCTTCCAGGTCTCCTGCTCTTGGATAGCTTTTTGCAGGGCCTGCACAACTCTACCCCACGATTTAAGATGTTTTCCGCTACCTGAGGACATCGTCTCCTCAGCAAAAGCCTTAGTACATTATCCCACACCTCAGGGTGGAGTATATCTGCTGGTTGGTCTATGACCCCGATCTGCATAAGTCTCGCAACAGCGAGCGTAAAATCTTTGGGTTTGCAATCTACCCGCCACTGTCTCTGAATTTCATATACGACCTTCACAAGAGCCTCCATCCTCCTTGTGGGTCCCGGAGCGTCCTCCGTCACCGGAGACAGTCCAGCTGCTCTGGCCGCTGTTCACCTGGTCTCAGGCGATCTCCCGAGGTCCCCAGTTGTCCCGAGGTTTCGGCACCACTTTGTTGCAGTCGACACGCAGCGCGGTGGCCTGAGTCAAGAACAGTACGGCAACCACTCTCCCCTGGCCGCTCAGGCCATAGCTCGCAGACACCAATGTGGTGGACGGCAAATGGCGTTTATTGGTGATTAGCACCGTGTAATATACCTTTGGTTTACAACGTCACGTCCGCCTGCTTACATCATAAAACTAATTGCTATTGGCTACCTGGGGAGGGGGTCTTATCTTTCCGTACAGCGCGGTTTCTTCCGATCGCCAGGCCCTACCTGCCCACAGTTTCCTCTCCCCTTCTCACTAAATATCACGTGTTTGCTGATAAAGCCATTCCTTCCAAACGAGCTGCTTCCCTGGGCTGCTGCTCCAATCTTCTGGGAAGCTGCAGCAGTCCCTGCTGCAGAAAGCAGCTGGAAACCAGGCAAGGCAAGGCGAGGAGCAGCACATCTGCTTAATAAATGATAAAGGTCACATTTAAAAGCACTGTGCAGGTGTAAAGCCAGGAAAATAGGGAAGAGGGGAGGAGGAGTAAGGAGAATACAGCCCTGCAGCCCTTTCATGTGACTCTGTATCATCTGGGATCTTCGAAAAGATTGGCCTAGAGCATCCTACTGACATTGCAGCCATCACAGGGAAGGGAGCGCTGGTACAGCTGAGGGGGCTCCTCAGCAAACTGGGGCTGGGCTCCCTGCAGGGCAAAGCTAGGAGGAAGTCTTCCCTTGTTTTTCTCTCTGCTGGGATAAATGGAGCTGTTGTCTCCAGGCCCCTGTTCTGCACATAGTTTAAAGTAGGTCGTATTTCCGACCTGCATGGGATGCAACCTGCATTTTGTCTGGGGACATAGAGCCTGTGTGTGTCTCATTCTCTTGTGCTCACCACACCTTTCCCATGCCCTCCAGCCTTCCCGGTAACTTTTATTAATAGACTTCCCTTATTCCAGATTTTCAATCGATTAGCTTTGCTTCAGAAACACCCCAGGGCATCATTGACTTCCTCAGTAACCATCCTGGTAACAGATTCAATTCCCAAAAATGTTGTAATTACATGCCTTGTATTGGGAGCTGTGCTACTGATCTGTGCAGCTGCCTGCTGTCTTTTAGGGATACCAAGCTGCTCCGCTCATCCTCCGTTTATCAGAGAGCCCCAATGGATATGCTGATTCAAAATTTAGGCATGGGGTAGCTCCCTCTCCCTCAATCTGGGTGTCCCACTGCGGAGGGTGGATTTCCCCCCTCCGCAGCAAGAAGCGGTTCCGCCCCTATGTTGCTCCCGCCTCCCAGCCTGGCTCCACCTGCCGTGGGAGGACCTCGGGGGAGAAGTCTCTGGGCCCGCCCCTGAACTGAGGGACAAGGCGTGCCCAGGGCCCAGGAACCGCCCAGCTCTCCAGATTATTCCTGACAGTTATTTGTATTATTGGTTTATTTGAACTGTACCCCGCCTTCCTTTGTTACCATTGGTTCTTGTATGCTGTAACCGCCCTTCCCCTCGTCCCTTATTGGTTGTCCTGTCCTATACTTAACCGGGTGCCTCCAGGCACTCGGCGGCCACTAGCCATTAGCCATGCGGCCATACCATCGCCGAGGCAGTGGCCCCCCTTCCCCTGCTCTCCCTTCCCGACCACCCAAGCCCTGCTACCCTCAATAAAGGAGAGCTCGGGAAGGAGTCATCCTCCCACCAGCCTATCGCCGCACCGTCTCCTTCTTTTATTTCGCCTACGACTCCCAGCTTCCTTTACTGCGCCCGGCATAGGGATCGAGCAGCCAGCGCACGGCTCTCGACCCTGCCGACGACAGCGAGCGAGAGGCTCGACAACATCCCACCACCCCTGACACCCTTCCACTCATGGTGGTACCAGCTGTGCTCCTTTCTCCTCTTGCAGGAAGCTGTTGCCAAGCCTCAAAACCAAGAAGCCTCAGGAGCTTGTTTTGGTGATTGGGACAGGAATTAGTGCCGCAGTTGCTCCCCAGGTCCCAGTGCTGAAGTCTTGGAAGGGGCTGATTCAGGCCCTCCTGGATGCTGCTATTGACTTTGATCTCCTGGAAGATGAAGAGAGCAAACGGTTCCAGAAGTGTCTTCATGAAGACAAGAACTTGGTTCATGTTGCCCACGACCTTATCCAGAAGCTGTCTCCGGTCAGTGCGCTTGTACCTGCCCTGAGCGTAGGATTTGGCTTCTGGAAATAACCGGATTTGGTTTTCCAGCAATGGTGCCCCCATCCCAACAATTCTTCTATGTACAAGGAACCAAAAGTGCAGTTGCTGTGCCAGGTTTCTGCTGTGGACACAGGTTTTGGGTATTTTGCCTGGACCAAGATGATTAGAGGGATGGAGCACCTTCCTGTGAGGAAAGGCTGAGAGAATTGGGATTGTTCAGCCTGGAGAAGAAGGCTTCAGGGGTGACCTAATTGTGGCTTTCCAATACCTGAAGGGAGCTGACAAGAAAGCTGGAGAGAGACTGTAGACAAGGGCCGGGGGTGACAGAACAAGGGGAGAGAGCAGGGTTAGATGGGGTACTGGGGAGGAAATCTTCCCTGTGAGGGTACTGAGGCCCTGGCACAAGAGCAACTGTGGCTGCCCCTGGATCCCTGGAAGTGTTCAAGGCCAGGTTGGACAGGGCTTGGAACAGCCTGGGATAGTGGAAGGTGTCCCTGCCCATGGCAGGGGGTGGGATGGGATGGGCCCTTCCCAACCCAAACCATTCTACGATTCTGTGTTCCTATGACTATGCTGAGGGAGAGCACCCACCTTGGTGCAGCCAGAGCTCTTGTGTTTGCCGTGCAGGGACCCAGAGCTTTGCAGGGTCTTGGTGAAACGTGGGTAGTTTCTCATGGAGTCATTTGGCATGAGGTGTTAAGGGGCCGGGCTCTGACCTCAATCTGTCTCCCCTTCTCAGCGCACAAGCAACGTTCGCTCAACCTTTTTCAAGGACTGTTTATACAAGGTGTTTGATGACCTGGAATCCAAAATGGAAGATTCTGGGAAGCAGCTGCTTCAGTCTGTGCTTCACTTGATGGAAAATGGGGCCCTTGTTTTAACCACAAACTTCGGTAACCTGCTGGAGCTGTATGCAGCACACCAGGGGAAGCACCTCGAGTCTCTTGACCTGACTGATGAAAAGAAGGTAAAGGATGATTATTTCTTTTGTCAGGAACTGTGGTGCTGCAGGGTGTGCCCTCATGCTGCCTGAGGGCATTGTACTGATCCTAGTGGTTTAACTGGTGGCAGACAAGCTCCAGGCAGAGCCTCTGCCTGCTCAGGGCAGCAAGCAGAAGAATGAGGAGGAGAGCTCCTTTCTGGAACGCTGTGCTTGCTGGCTGCCATCCAGTGCTCAGGAGGAGGCCTTAAGCCTGGTATTCCTTTGATCTCTGTCCTTGAAACTTCTGGCTTGGCCTTGCTTCCACATAAGGCTCGGGTTGATGTTTCTAACCAATGTGGGAAACTCCATGTGAGATGCAAAGCTGAACTTTCTATTTTTATAACGTGCTGCAAAGTGCTTTCTGTGATGGGCATTTAGGGCTGCAGCCTTTGAGGCTCTCTTCTCGTGCCCCATGTCCTCTTCCTGCAGTGGCTGGAATGGCTCCTTCTGCTGCACTTCCAGAGCTGTAGCTATTCTCTTCATGCAAACATCTCTCCTCCTGCCCCAGTCAGGCTGTGAAACCCTGACCTCTTTGCACCTGCTGCACAAAGGGATCAAAGTGATTGCCTACGGAGACGAATACTCCGACTTGCCCGAGTACTTCGAGCGGCTGACCAGCGAGATTGTCATGCGAGGCCGCACAGGTATGGAGTCAGGGGCTGGGGGACACTTGGCTGTCACCATGGAGAGCAGGCAGGGTCAGTAGCCCCTGTTCTTCATGCTATACAGATTCCTTAAGAGTTTTTTTTTTTTAAAAGCAAACGTGTCTCAAAGCGTAGCTGGATTTGAGGGTTACTTTCAGAAATCACTGTATGCTCTAACAGTTTAAGCAGCTGTGCTGCTTCCCACGCCTGCAAACCTTTTCATGTGCAGTTGCAGCTGTTTGTTCCCTTTCCAGCGAAGGGGCATTTTAGTCTCACTGACCTTCGTGCTGCTCAGACTGAGCCAATGCTTTTACACAAGAGGTATAACTCATAAATCATAAAAACAAGGGAAAGTGGGTTCACTGGCCGGAGCCTAGCTGGCCCCCATTCTGAGGGTTAGCCCGGCCAGGAAAGCCTGTGTGAAACCACCACGTGGGCAGCTGGCTCTCCACCTGACACTGCTCTCTGCTTTGCCCCAGGTATGCCCAACGAGGGGCAACAGCTGAATGCTCTGCCGCCGCCCACACCGAGGTAAAAGGTAAGGAGGCTCTCTAGAGCCGAGAGGCTTCACTCTGTGTAGTTCCCTGGAGTCCCAGGCAGGTTTTCAGCCTTTGCTTCCACACAGGATGCAGCCCGAGCCTCAGCCCTGCCCAGGCCCTGAGCCATGGCAGGGGCTTCTGGGACAGGCCCCAGCCAGGCCAGCAGCCCTCAGGAAGGCCAGAGCCCACCGCTGTCCAGCTGCTATCCAGCACCGAGCCAGGACCCTTCCAGCAGGGAGAAGGCTGGGACACAGCCTCCACAGATGAACACCTGGTCTAACATAGTAATTGTGGTTTTACTGGGGCTGCATGTGCCTGCGGAGTGCGGTGTCCCCAAGGGAGCTGCAGCCTCCTCTAACTTCATACCTAGTGCTTTTATATTCTGTATTTCAATTAAAAAATGAAACTTGAGCTTTTTTTTTTTACTGGAAGCTCTAGTTTTCTAGTCCTGTCTTTTTACTGTACAGGATTTTGTATGTTGAAGTTGTATTAAAGGCCTGCTCACTGAACTTTTGGCTGCTCTATCATTTACAGGCCTCATCACACCTCACACTGGTGGGAGTTCATCTCCCCCAAACCCAGGAGGAAACAGGTCCTGGCTGGAGGCAAGTTATTTATACACAGAGAACAAATTAGGAAGTTTATTTTATATAAATTATGTCTCTTAGCAGACAGCATTCAATTTATTGCACTATAGCACATCTGCGATACAGAGCTACAAGACATCGTCAGAGAGGTTTGTATTATTCAGTGTAGCACTTCTGACCGGGATCAAGAGGCACTCTGAGGGGGAGAAAGGGTGCAGGAAAGCAGCAAGCAGCCACCATTCTCTTCCAGTATTAATGTGGTTTGGTTTTTTTTTCCTTTTTACTAGCAAATAATGCCAAGACCAGCAGGCAGGAGCCAGGCAGGGCACGCTGCCTTCCTCCTCCGGACCCAGCTGCCACAGCTCTCCAGCTCCTGCCCAAATACGTGGAGTCTGGGGACCCTGCTGCAGAGTCCGGGTGAGGAGAGAGATGGGGGACTTTAAGGCAATTTAGCATGTCCCCTCCAGCCCAGCATAGGCTGTCACCTTTTTTTGGTTTATCAGCTTCGGTGGAGCGGCGATGAGCGGCGACATTAACGGCCAGATCCAGCGCTGCCCCTAAGCCCAAGTGACTCCTGCCTCCTCCCTAAGCTGGTCTAAAAATCAAAAGCAGCTCAAAAAAAAGCCTTCAAACCCACCTGGCTCTGACAGCCAGGCTCTTGGCCGCCCTCAGCTCCCCCACCCCAAATACCAGACCTCGCCCGGGAGTGAAACCTGTTGAGCCCGAATATGCCCAAACAGACAGCTCCTTGTGATTCTTTTTTTTTCCCTCCTATTTTTTGGTTTGGAAGCAGCACTGGTGATCACACAGGGATGGGCCCAAGGACTTCCCAGCCCTTGGCACTGCTCCTGACACCTTGTTCGAAGGCAGCATCACATTTAACCCCTGAAGACCCTCACTGCCCTTCATTTCTGACACCATCCCACTTCCCACACCGTGGTCCTGTTCAGTCCTGCATCCCCACGCTCCACTTGCATCCCCCCTCTCTGCACTTTTCTCCGTCATTTCTCCCTTTCCACCTCATTTTTCCCCTCAGTGCTTCAGCGCTCTCCTCCATTCCCAACACAGACAGGTCTGATCCATCCTCACGCCATAAAATCACAGACCACATGCCAGGGGGGTCAGATGAGCCCAATAGCCACAGAGCTGCCAGGCTGGGGTTCAGTGCCCATCCAGGGGTGTTTTATGATCCGTGGTGGGAATGCTGGGCTGGCAGGGTGCACACAGCATCAGCAAAGCCCCCGAGCAGCACTTAGGACTCTTCAACTCTTGCTCAGCACTCTCCTGCCTCAGTTTCCTGCTGTTTCGGGGCTCAGGGAAGCTCTGCACCATTGGCAATGCGGGCAGGGGGTGCAGCAGGGACCCCAAACCCCAAACTGCATCCCAGCTCATTTATCTACATTTTAAAAGAAATTTAAAAGCCACCCGATGTTGCAAGCAGCTCAAACCCTGACGGAGGATCCACCCCGGGGCTCCGACTTGTGCAACACCGCGGGGTGAGTTCCAACCTCCCGCCACTGGCATCAGGCTCTGGTTCAAAAATTAAGGCTCAGCTTACTCAGCCTGGCCGGATATCGGGATGGCGAATCCGGCCGGGAAAACTTCGGCGGGCTGGGGGAGACATTTTGCAAGGGGAAGAGCCGGAGCAGGAATGGCATCTGGAAGCGATTGAAGGCAAGGAGCCTCTCCCTGGCGCAGCAGGGAATTCCAACGGCGTGAGCTCAGGTTAAAGCCTCCTTCACAAACCCGGGATTAAAGAGAAGAACCAAACTTCAGCACAGATATGTATTTTTAAACCTGCAAAAAACAAGGGAGACGGAGCCAGCTTCCTGCTTGGTCCTATCCGGACGTGGCTTTGTCATTTAGGATCGTTCTGACTTGCAATGAAAAGAAACCAAAACTCCAAAAAGGAGCAGAAATTTCTCCATGCGTTTGTGGTTCTAAATTCAGGTGTGGTGTCAGGAGTCCTCTTTCATCACTGTACCATCCATCCCTCGGGATTGCTGCATCCCAGCTCCGAGCATCCCTTGCCAGCACAGGCTGCATCCCACGGTGGTCCTTGAGTGGCAGCAAGCCCAGGAGCATCCCAGAATCCTGGGGATGGCATGGAAGAGCCAGTGGAGGATGCCAGCCTAGCTTAGACCGAGCCATCCTCTGCAAGGAGCTGACGCAGTGCAGAGTCCCCAGCCCCTTCCAGTCTTCCCTGAGTCGAGATGAAATATTGAAGCTAAAATCCTAATGCATCAGAGGCACAGGGAGCAGCAGCTGGTCAAACCCACCTTCACTGGACATCCCAGCGGAGCAGTTTACGGCAGGGCAGGATCCCCATGGGCTGGGCAGGATCCCCATGGGCTGGGCAGGATCCCCACGGGATGGGCAGGATCCCCATGGGCTGGGCAGACTCAGCCGCGCCCCATGTCCTCTTCCTGCAGTGGCTGGAATGGCTCCTTCTGCTTCACTTCCAGAGCTGTAGCTATTCCCTTCATGCAAACATCTCTCCTCCTGCCCCAGTCAGGCTGTGAAACCCTGACCTCTTTGCACCTGCTGCACAAAGGGATCAAAGTGATTGCCTACGGAGACGAATACTCCGACTTGCCCGAGTACTTCGAGCGGCTGACCAGCGAGATTGTCATGCGAGGCCGCACAGGTATGGAGTCAGGGGCTGGGGGACACTTGGCTGTCACCATGGAGAGCAGGCAGGGTCAGTAGCCCCTGTTCTTCATGCTATACAGATTCCTTAAGAGTTTTTTTTTTTTAAAAGCAAACGTGTCTCAAAGCGTAGCTGGATTTGAGGGTTACTTTCAGAAATCACTGTATGCTCTAACAGTTTAAGCAGCTGTGCTGCTTCCCACGCCTGCAAACCTTTTCATGTGCAGTTGCAGCTGTTTGTTCCCTTTCCAGCGAAGGGGCATTTTAGTCTCACTGACCTTCGTGCTGCTCAGACTGAGCCAATGCTTTTACACAAGAGGTATAACTCATAAATCATAAAAACAAGGGAAAGTGGGTTCACTGGCCGGAGCCTAGCTGGCCCCCATTCTGAGGGTTAGCCCGGCCAGGAAAGCCTGTGTGAAACCACCACGTGGGCAGCTGGCTCTCCACCTGACACTGCTCTCTGCTTTGCCCCAGGTATGCCCAACGAGGGGCAACAGCTGAATGCTCTGCCGCCGCCCACACCGAGGTAAAAGGTAAGGAGGCTCTCTAGAGCCGAGAGGCTTCACTCTGTGTAGTTCCCTGGAGTCCCAGGCAGGTTTTCAGCCTTTGCTTCCACACAGGATGCAGCCCGAGCCTCAGCCCTGCCCAGGCCCTGAGCCATGGCAGGGGCTTCTGGGACAGGCCCCAGCCAGGCCAGCAGCCCTCAGGAAGGCCAGAGCCCACCGCTGTCCAGCTGCTATCCAGCACCGAGCCAGGACCCTTCCAGCAGGGAGAAGGCTGGGACACAGCCTCCACAGATGAACACCTGGTCTAACACAGTAATTGTGGTTTTACTGGGGCTGCATGTGCCTGCGGAGTGCGGTGTCCCCAAGGGAGCTGCAGCCTCCTCTAACTTCATACCTAGTGCTTTTATATTCTGTATTTCAATTAAAAAATGAAACTTGAGCTTTTTTTTTTTACTGGAAGCTCTAGTTTTCTAGTCCTGTCTTTTTACTGTACAGGATTTTGTATGTTGAAGTTGTATTAAAGGCCTGCTCACTGAACTTTTGGCTGCTCTATCATTTACAGGCCTCATCACACCTCACACTGGTGGGAGTTCATCTCCCCCAAACCCAGGAGGAAACAGGTCCTGGCTGGAGGCAAGTTATTTATACACAGAGAACAAATTAGGAAGTTTATTTTATATAAATTATGTCTCTTAGCAGACAGCATTCAATTTATTGCACTATAGCACATCTGCAATACAGAGCTACAAGACATCGTCAGAGAGGTTTGTATTATTCAGTGTAGCACTTCTGACCGGGATCAAGAGGCACTCTGAGGGGGAGAAAGGGTGCAGGAAAGCAGCAAGCAGCCACCATTCTCTTCCAGTATTAATGTGGTTTGGTTTTTTTTTCCTTTTTACTAGCAAATAATGCCAAGACCAGCAGGCAGGAGCCAGGCAGGGCACGCTGCCTTCCTCCTCCGGACCCAGCTGCCACAGCTCTCCAGCTCCTGCCCAAATACGTGGAGTCTGGGGACCCTGCTGCAGAGTCCGGGTGAGGAGAGAGATGGGGGACTTTAAGGCAATTTAGCATGTCCCCTCCAGCCCAGCATAGGCTGTCACCTTTTTTTGGTTTATCAGCTTCGGTGGAGCGGCGATGAGCGGCGACATTAACGGCCAGATCTAGCGCTGCCCCTAAGCCCAAGTGACTCCTGCCTCCTCCCTAAGCTGGTCTAAAAATCAAAAGCAGCTCAAAAAAAAGCCTTCAAACCCACCTGGCTCTGACAGCCAGGCTCTTGGCCGCCCTCAGCTCCCCCACCCCAAATACCAGACCCCGCCCGGGAGCGAAACCTGTTGAGCCCGAATATGCCCAAACAGACAGCTCTTTGTGATTCTTTTTTTTTCCCTCCTATTTTTTGGTTTGGAAGCAGCACTGGTGATCACACAGGGATGGGCCCAAGGACTTCCCAGCCCTTGGCACTGCTCCTGACACCTTGTTCGAAGGCAGCATCACATTTAACCCCTGAAGACCCTCACTGCCCTTCATTTCTGACACCATCCCACTTCCCACACCGTGGTCCTGTTCAGTCCTGCATCCCCACGCTCCACTTGCATCCCCCCTCTCTGCACTTTTCTCCGTCATTTCTCCCTTTCCACCTCATTTTTCCCCTCAGTGCTTCAGCGCTCTCCTCCATTCCCAACACAGACAGGTCTGATCCATCCTCACGCCATAAAATCACAGACCACATGCCAGGGGGGTCAGATGAGCCCAATAGCCACAGAGCTGCCAGGCTGGGGTTCAGTGCCCATCCAGGGGTGTTTTATGATCCGTGGTGGGAATGCTGGGCTGGCAGGGTGCACACAGCATCAGCAAAGCCCCCGAGCAGCACTTAGGACTCTTCAACTCTTGCTCAGCACTCTCCTGCCTCAGTTTCCTGCTGTTTCGGGGCTCAGGGAAGCTCTGCACCATTGGCAATGCGGGCAGGGGGTGCAGCAGGGACCCCAAACCCCAAACTGCATCCCAGCTCATTTATCTACATTTTAAAAGAAATTTAAAAGCCACCCGATGTTGCAAGCAGCTCAAACCCTGACGGAGGATCCACCCCGGGGCTCCGACTTGTGCAACACCGCGGGGTGAGTTCCAACCTCCCGCCACTGGCATCAGGCTCTGGTTCAAAAATTAAGGCTCAGCTTACTCAGCCTGGCCGGATATCGGGATGGCGAATCCGGCCGGGAAAACTTCGGCGGGCTGGGGGAGACATTTTGCAAGGGGAAGAGCCGGAGCAGGAATGGCATCTGGAAGCGATTGAAGGCAAGGAGCCTCTCCCTGGCGCAGCAGGGAATTCCAACGGCGTGAGCTCAGGTTAAAGCCTCCTTCACAAACCCGGGATTAAAGAGAAGAACCAAACTTCAGCACAGATATGTATTTTTAAACCTGCAAAAAACAAGGGAGACGGAGCCAGCTTCCTGCTTGGTCCTATCCGGACGTGGCTTTGTCATTTAGGATCGTTCTGACTTGCAATGAAAAGAAACCAAAACTCCAAAAAGGAGCAGAAATTTCTCCATGCGTTTGTGGTTCTAAATTCAGGTGTGGTGTCAGGAGTCCTCTTTCATCACTGTACCATCCATCCCTCGGGATTGCTGCATCCCAGCTCCGAGCATCCCTTGCCAGCACAGGCTGCATCCCACGGTGGTCCTTGAGTGGCAGCAAGCCCAGGAGCATCCCAGAATCCTGGGGATGGCATGGAAGAGCCAGTGGAGGATGCCAGCCTAGCTTAGACCGAGCCATCCTCTGCAAGGAGCTGACGCAGTGCAGAGTCCCCAGCCCCTTCCAGTCTTCCCTGAGTCGAGATGAAATATTGAAGCTAAAATCCTAATGCATCAGAGGCACAGGGAGCAGCAGCTGGTCAAACCCACCTTCACTGGACATCCCAGCGGAGCAGTTTACGGCAGGGCAGGATCCCCATGGGCTGGGCAGGATCCCCATGGGCTGGGCAGGATCCCCACGGGATGGGCAGGATCCCCATGGGCTGGGCAGACTCAGCCGCGCCCCATGTCCTCTTCCTGCAGTGGCTGGAATGGCTCCTTCTGCTGCGCTTCCAGAGCTGTAGCTATTCCCTTCATGCAAACATCTCTCCTCCTGCCCCAGTCAGGCTGTGAAACCCTGACCTCTTTGCACCTGCTGCACAAAGGGATCAAAGTGATTGCCTACGGAGACGAATACTCCGACTTGCCCGAGTACTTCGAGCGGCTGACCAGCGAGATTGTCATGCGAGGCCGCACAGGTATGGAGTCAGGGGCTGGGGGACACTTGGCTGTCACCATGGAGAGCAGGCAGGGTCAGTAGCCCCTGTTCTTCATGCTATACAGATTCCTTAAGAGTTGTTTTTTTTTAAAAGCAAACGTGTCTCAAAGCGTAGCTGGATTTGAGGGTTACTTTCAGAAATCACTGTATGCTCTAACAGTTTAAACAGCTGTGCTGCTTCCCACGCCTGCAAACCTTTTCATGTGCAGTTGCAGCTGTTTGTTCCCTTTCCAGCGAAGGGGCATTTTAGTCTCACTGACCTTCGTGCTGCTCAGACTGAGCCAATGCTTTTACACAAGAGGTATAACTCATAAATCATAAAAACAAGGGAAAGTGGGTTCACTGGCCGGAGCCTAGCTGGCCCCCATTCTGAGGGTTAGCCCGGCCAGGAAAGCCTGTGTGAAACCACCACGTGGGCAGCTGGCTCTCCACCTGACACTGGTCTCTGCTTTGCCCCAGGTATGCCCAACGAGGGGCAACAGCTGAATGCTCTGCCGCCGCCCACACCGAGGTAAAAGGTAAGGAGGCTCTCTAGAGCCGAGAGGCTTCACTCTGTGTAGCTCCCTGGAGTCCCAGGCAGGTTTTCAGCCTTTGCTTCCACACAGGATGCAGCCCGAGCCTCAGCCCTGCCCAGGCCCTGAGCCATGGCAGGGGCTTCTGGGACAGGCCCCAGCCAGGCCAGCAGCCCTCAGGAAGGCCAGAGCCCACCGCTGTCCAGCTGCTATCCAGCACCGAGCCAGGACCCTTCCAGCAGGGAGAAGGCTGGGACACAGCCTCCACAGATGAACACCTGGTCTAACATAGTAATTGTGCTTTTACTGGGGCTGCATGTGCCTGCGGAGTGCGGTGTCCCCAAGGGAGCTGCAGCCTCCTCTAACTTCATACCTAGTGCTTTTATATTCTGTATTTCAATTAAAAAATGAAACTTGAGCTTTTTTTTTTTTACTGGAAGCTCTAGTTTTCTAGTCCTGTCTTTTTACTGTACAGGATTTTGTATGTTGAAGTTGTATTAAAGGCCTGCTCACTGAACTTTTGGCTGCTCTATCATTTACAGGCCTCATCACACCTCACACTGGTGGGAGTTCATTTCCCCCAAACCCAGGAGGAAACAGGTCCTGGCTGGAGGCAAGTTATTTATACACAGAGAACAAATTAGGAAGTTTATTTTATATAAATTATGTCTCTTAGCAGACAGCATTCAATTTATTGCACTATAGCACATCTGCGATACAGAGCTACAAGACATCGTCAGAGAGGTTTGTATTATTCAGTGTAGCACTTCTGACCGGGATCAAGAGGCACTCTGAGGGGGAGAAAGGGTGCAGGAAAGCAGCAAGCAGCCACCATTCTCTTCCAGTATTAATGTGGTTTGGTTTTTTTTTCCTTTTTACTAGCAAATAATGCCAAGACCAGCAGGCAGGAGCCAGGCAGGGCACGCTGCCTTCCTCCTCCGGACCCAGCTGCCACAGCTCTCCAGCTCCTGCCCAAATACGTGGAGTCTGGGGACCCTGCTGCAGAGTCCGGGTGAGGAGAGAGATGGGGGACTTTAAGGCAATTTAGCATGTCCCCTCCAGCCCAGCATAGGCTGTCACCTTTTTTTGGTTTATCAGCTTCGGTGGAGCGGCGATGAGCGGCGACATTAACGGCCAGATCTAGCGCTGCCCCTAAGCCCAAGTGACTCCTGCCTCCTCCCTAAGCTGGTCTAAAAATCAAAAGCAGCTCAAAAAAAAGTCTTCAAACCCACCTGGCTCTGACAGCCAGGCTCTTGGCCGCCCTCAGCTCCCCCACCCCAAATACCAGACCCCGCCCGGGAGCGAAACCTGTTGAGCCCGAATATGCCCAAACAGACAGCTCTTTGTGATTCTTTTTTTTTCCCTCCTATTTTTTGGTTTGGAAGCAGCACTGGTGATCACACAGGGATGGGCCCAAGGACTTCCCAGCCCTTGGCACTGCTCCTGACACCTTGTTCGAAGGCAGCATCACATTTAACCCCTGAAGACCCTCACTGCCCTTCATTTCTGACACCATCCCACTTCCCACACCGTGGTCCTGTTCAGTCCTGCATCCCCACGCTCCACTTGCATCCCCCCTCTCTGCACTTTTCTCCGTCATTTCTCCCTTTCCACCTCATTTTTCCCCTCAGTGCTTCAGCGCTCTCCTCCATTCCCAACACAGACAGGTCTGATCCATCCTCACGCCATAAAATCACAGACCACATGCCAGGGGGGTCAGATGAGCCCAATAGCCACAGAGCTGCCAGGCTGGGGTTCAGTGCCCATCCAGGGGTGTTTTATGATCCGTGGTGGGAATGCTGGGCTGGCAGGGTGCACACAGCATCAGCAAAGCCCCCGAGCAGCACTTAGGACTCTTCAACTCTTGCTCAGCACTCTCCTGCCTCAGTTTCCTGCTGTTTCGGGGCTCAGGGAAGCTCTGCACCATTGGCAATGCGGGCAGGGGGTGCAGCAGGGACCCCAAACCCCAAACTGCATCCCAGCTCATTTATCTACATTTTAAAAGAAATTTAAAAGCCACCCGATGTTGCAAGCAGCTCAAACCCTGACGGAGGATCCACTCCGGGGCTCCGACTTGTGCAACACCGCGGGGTGAGTTCCAACCTCCCGCCACTGGCATCAGGCTCTGGTTCAAAAATTAAGGCTCAGCTTACTCAGCCTTAAAAAACACCCAGGGGAAGAATTTTCCTTTGTTCTCCACTCTCCAGAACAACAAAACACCATTGGTTCACCCTGCAAAGACCTGCCATGAAAAGATCAATGGGGAAAGGTCTGGCTGGTCCTCTTCCTGCAGTCTCAGGGCAGGAATCCTCATCTCTCCCTGGAACAAGCCTGTCCCGTGGGACGAGAGGGCTCCAGGCGCACACAGTGGGTCGGGATGGGGCTTGTCCTGCACGAACATGCCCAGATCCTGCTCCCAGCAGCTCTGTCCGCACCAGCATTGGGTGGGGGATCGGCAGGGACCCCTCCTACCCCTCTGGGATCACTAGGATACCGGAGCACATCCATCAACCAGCCAGAGGATGCTCAGGGATGGGGACAAAAAGGCTCAGACCACTTAATAAACCCTCCTGAGCCCGTGGTTCCGCACGAGAGCCGTCCTGAGCTGCACACGGGGCACATCCTCCCCTCCCAGAGCCTCCGGGAGGATTTTCCCTTCCTTATCCCGGCTCCCGGGCATTCCTATGGCCCAGACCCATCGCAGCGAGCCCACCCTGTGCCATGGGGAGATGCCAGAGCCTCTCTTCCCCGGGCTCTCGGGGTGGGATCTCCCTCCACGGGAGTGGCCTCGGGCAGGAGCGATGCCAAAGGCCGTTTTTCCCGGCAAGACGAGGGGGTTTGTTTTGCCGGGAATGGGGACACGGCAGATGGAAGGGCTCGGGGGGAGCGGGGGCTTTCCTCTCGCCGCTGCCCACACTCACACTCCAGGCACTGATTAATTGCGTTAAATAGAAAAATAATCATAACAATTATTTTTAAAAGCCACAAAACGTAGAAATAAAACCACTTTCTGCCTCTCCGATGTGCCGCGCTCGCCGGGGCAGCGATGCCAAAGGTGGGGGATGCAGGGGCGGGGGTCCGAGCTGGGGTTAACAGGGTGTGTACCCCCACATCCCCTCTTTGCCCCCCATGCCAGCCCTGCCCGGGAGCTGCCAGGCGAGCAATGCTCCTGCCCTGCCCCGCGCCCTCCCAGCGCGGGGACCCCCTCCAGCCCCCCAAAAACACTGGGGCTTCGCTTCCCACCCCTCTTTTTCCGCTCAGCACCTCCCGAGTCGCAAACCCGCTCTGGACACGCGGACCCGGGGGGACATAAGGGGACACGGAGGGACACAAGGGGACACGGGAGGATGCGGGGGGGCACAAGGGGACGCGGGGGGACCCCCGTGTGCAGACTCACCATGGGGCGGCGGGGGGGGTCGTGCGGCGGAGGCTGGGGGTGGTGCGGGATGCGGGGCCGGCCCGGGGGGCGGGCGGGGGGCGGACACGCTTGCGCACAGCGCGGATGGGCGGCGGAGGGAGCGACGAGGAGGAGGAAGGAGGGAGGGGAAGAGCATCCCGGGAGGAGAAGGCAGTCGGTCCCTCATCCGCGGCACGGGAGAGGTGGGGGAGGACGAGGACCCTCGCCCCGCGCCCTGCGGACCCCCAAAAGTCGTGGCGCTGGGGGCAGACCTTCCCAAGGCAACCCCGCACCGCATAAATCTCCCCAAAACCCGCCCAAATCCGCTCATAGCAAATTTTGGGGGTGGGCAAAGCTCATCCCACTTGAGATTTACACTGAGCCCAGGAGTTCGCTCCGCTCCCCCACTGAACCCCCATGAGATGATCTGGAAGCCCCATGAGATTCTGCTCAAACCGTCATGAGATGGCACACCAAGGCTCTGGGGATGGCTTTGCTTCAAATCATCAACTAATATTTTTTTTTTCCTGAAAATAAATTAATCCTCACCACAGCAATGCCCCATGTCAGGCCACCTTGCTCTCCCACAGGATTCCATTTCCATCCCACCCCACAATCCACAAAATTAGCAGTCAACCTTTTGAATCTTTTTTTATTCCCCTCAAAACTTTTTTTATTTCTACAGTCTCAAACTCAATCCCTCCTGCCCAGGGTGAGTTTTGCCAATCCCTGAGATAAAATGTCCAACGCCAATATTAATCAACAAAATACCTGTGGAGCTGACACATCTGATTTTGCCAAGGGAACTACATCAATATTTGAAGAGAATCAACCCACCTGCACCTCCCCAGATGCTCCCAGGTTTCCTGCTGACCCATAGCACCAATTTCATCACTGACGCTTCACAGGAAGAGGGAAGTGGCAGGCGTAGGGATTTGCATCATGGTCAGGGAGCAAGTTCTGGGGCAGGGGGCACTTACTGCTGCCCTGCTCCAAGGAACCACAGCCCTGATCCCGTGGCCCCAGCGTGCTGATTTTTGGAGGTGCTGAGCGTGGAACATTCCCCAAAATCACTCCTGTCTGTACAGGAGTCAGGTGAGGCTTCACCACACCACCTGGGGAGAGTAACGGGGCTCACTTGGGGCTCCCAACCCCATCACGCTCACAGGGCAGAGCAGGCCTGTGCCCAGTTCAGTTACCCCAGCACCACACTGCCCCAAGACCAAAGCAACAGCCTGGAACGTCCCTATCCTCATCTCCTGCTCGGATGCACGTCTTCAGGAAACGGGAGCCGAGACAGCTGCATAGTTCCCACGCCATGGCCAGACCCTCTGGCCATAAAACCTTAGGAGTTATTACAAATTTTCCTATAATGGGTGTACTGTTTACAGTCCCAGGGTCGGCATACTGCATGCAATCCAGTGCCACTTGACCTACCAAGCACGAACAACCTATTGTTGCTGTTTTTGTAACCTATTGTTGCTTTTAACTTCAACCCAAAAGTACGAAATTACGCGAACAAGAAAGAGGGCTGCAGTAAGGTCCCCAGCCGCCCCCTTGCCCCCAGGTTAGCCTGATTTGAGCAGCGCCAGGCTGGAAAAAGCGAGCCAGAGCTAGGCTACGACGCTGTGACCGGAGGGGCGATCAGAGGGCTCACGGCACGTGGTGCCGGGAGGCGTGGCCTGCCCGGAGCGCGCCGCGGGGGCGGGGCCGAGCCCTCAGCGGGGAAAATGGCGGCGGGCGGGCCCCCCCACTCCCTCGTACCTCCGCGTGCAGGAACACGATTTTGTCCCGCGCCGACTCCCGCAGGACGCGCCGCACCCGCAGGTCCGACAGCGGGAAGGCGGCAGCGACCCCGCCCTCAGCGGCGGGCCCGCCATTTTTCTCCTCCTCCTCCCGCTTCCTCTTCGGCTGCGGGCCCTCCGCCATGGCTCGCGCGCGCGCGCCCCTGCACTGCGCGTGCGCGGCGCCTCGCGGACCGTCTTAGAGCCACGCCCCCCGGCGGCTCGGAGGTCGCGTGTCCCCGCGGCTCCTTCTCCCACACACCCCCGGAATAGTGACTGAGACAAAAATAAGGAAAACCACCACCATTTAAAACTTCTGCATTCTCTTTTCATAGTCGCAACGATCCCGTTTAAAGTCGCTGCCTGCCTCATCTTGTCCTGCCCACAGCCCAGCAGGCACCTTGTCAGCTTAGTGGGGGTCCCAGAGCCCACCAGGACCAGGAACTCCAGCACGGGAAGGAGTTCTGGTGACCCTGAGAGCCACTCGATGTCAGAGCTTAGTGTTTGTGTGATGGATGTCCCTGTCCCTGCCGAGGAGGTTTTGGCCACCGGGATGGAGGTCACACCACTGGGATGTGGTGCGTTCCGGTCCGCTGTCCCTCCATGTCCATGGAAGTGGGGAACTCGCCATCCTTGGCTCCCACATCTGGCCAGAGCAGCTCAGGTTGGACCCCAAGGTTCACTGGGACATGGCTACACCCAGATCCAAAGATGACAGCTCCATGATGCCCATGGGGATGCATCCGCCTGCTCGCAGCACTACTCCATCCTCTTTGTGGAGCTCCGGCACAGTTCCTGGAGGTCTGCAGAGACAGCAGATGAGCTCCATTAGCAACCAATTAATCTAAAAATCAACGGTTTAAATAAATTTATGGAATCTGGTCTCTTCCCATGGTCCTTATCCCAATAGAGAGACATTTCATCAGCATCCCACAGGATACTCACAGCGCATGACAGTGTCCCTGATCTGCCTGAAGCTTTTCTCCTTCAGCGCCATGTAGATGTAGTAGATGTTTCGCAGCTCCCTGGGATAATCCTTGCGATCCACGTCCTTCAGCACTGGGATAGTGCGTCCGTTAGCCATCGGAGCCTCAGCCAGGGCCTGGTGCATCTGGTATTTGCACCAGGGGTCCTGCAGGAAGCTGGGGGTGATGAGCATGACCCAGCAGTGGCTGTTCTGCACAGCGTCGCACAGCTCTGTCACCACTGCACCTCCCGCCACCGCATCCCGCAGCTGGAGGAAGCATCGGAAGCTCTCAGGTTGGCCCTCCAGGTAGGACACCAGCTCCTCCACCAGCTCCATGTCCCCCTCACTGTGGCAGATGCAGACGTCGTAGCTCTTGTCCCACCAGGGGCTGTCCACGGCACTGATGTCTGGTGCTGACACAGGTGACAGGGAGATGGAGCTGGTGGCCAAGCTCGTGCCAGGAGAAGAGCTGGAGCTCTTCGCAGAGGATGAGGAGGAAGGTGAGGATGAAGCAGAGTGGCTGGACTTGATGCTGCTTTCCACTGAGCTAGGCTTGGGCTTGTGCAGGAGCCGCCTAAACCAACCTGCAGAGTGAGGTCACAGTGAGGTTCCGGGGGCGCAGCGTCCCCTGGGCTTCCCAAGCACAGCATCATTTGATCAGCAGGATGCCTGCAGATGGAAAGGGGTGGGTGCGATCTCACCTTGACCCCCCAAACCATCCTGGTCCCTAAAATCTGAGCTGCCGCAAACACCTGAATGCTGTGGCACCACGAGGAGCAGCTGATGGGCACCCTTGTGTTCCGTCAGGGAGGGGATGCTGTGAGGGAGGGGATAGGGCCAGAGGGTTTATTCCCAGACTCACCAGCCATAGCGGGCAGCACACTGCTCAGCTGCCAATTGCCAGCAGGACACCTCTCCTGAGAGCAGAAAAGAAGAATAAAAAAAAACTGTGAGCAAGCACCACTCCACAGCAGGTCTCAGCCCCAGGAGCTCAGGTCTGTTCCAGGGACCTGCAGCTCTGGGGTGCTCTCTTACAGCCCCAAAATCACCCACAGGAGGGTTTTTCCCAAAATTTGCTGGGAAGGAACATTTACCTGTTACTGGCTCTCTCCACTGGAGATACACACCTGCAGCGAGCAAGGCTGAGAGATAATGGGGAGGAGAGACCCTCATTCCCATCAGTGGGGAAAGGATCCTGTGGAAGGGAGAAGTGGGAATCAGCTGCGATCACCAGGGATGGATGCTGGTAAACCAAAGGCAGTGTGGGTGATGCCCAGAGCTGTGCATCCTTGTTGCTGCCTGCCCTGGTATTCCTGCAAGCTCACACCATCCCATGCCTGGGCATTGTGCTCCCAGCATGGTTTAGGGACTGCAGACACTCCTTGTGGACACCCAAGAGCAGCAATACGGGAAACAGCTACTGTTTTCCACTGCTGGCATCACCCCTTCCGAAATGAAACACCCCAAGTTACACTGAAGCCTTTCCTCTACTCCAAAAAATGCCACCGGACTGCAGGAAATGCCCGCAAAACCCCGGCACGCCCACGGAAACCACAGTGCCCAAGTGTCAGCATTTAGTGACAGCAAAAAGCTCAAGCGTGACTGGAACAATGAGCACGGACAGTGAACGGTACGGGGGAAGTCTGGGGGATGCTTACCTGGAATGCAGGAGTCCAGCAATGGAACAGGGAAGGGGATGCATCAGCCCCTGGGTTTGGGAAAGAAAGATCTTCTGGGATTACCCAGGTGGGAAAAGACAGGTAGAATGCAGCATGTTCACTCTGGAGTCTAATGGGATCTGCAGTGAATGGCAAGGCTGATCCATCCTTACAGCTTCCACATCTGCAAGCAGTTCCCAGTGAAGCTGTCCTGGGGTGGAAATGAGATGGGGTACCCACTTGCTTCCCCAGGGCCAGAGTGGAGGAGCTCCCCGAAAACCCAGGTGCCCCCAGCTGCCAGCAGCTCCAGCCTCTGCCAGGGCATATGAAAGCACAGGCAGGGAAATGGGCCAGGACTGCAGGGACGGGAAGCCAAGCCCTCCCAAGGGCCTCCCTCCCACATCCGCCACATGCCATCACTGCCTGGGTGTCACAGTGCCCAGCCCTCACCAGCACCCAGATCTGTTTCCCTCCCCAGTTTCCTAGCTAAATACAGACAGGTCCATGTCTGCCACTCACACTTACTTTATCAGTTAAATTTACCAGACAAGTCATTTTTTCACCCCAAAAATGTTTCTCCTTTCCCAGGTCACGTTCCCCTGGTGCTGCTGGTGGTGGCTGATGACTGACACTGCCTTCATCTCCTCATCATCCTCGACTGCTCCAATGTCTGGCAGTTGCTCCTCAAGGCCCTGTGAGAGACAGGCTCCAGGTGAGTCCTGGTTCCATCCCCTAGGAATTTGGGGAGATCTCCAGAGCCCACATGGCCACCCAGCCCCTGCCACCACCCTGCCTGCCTTTCTCTTCACCAAGCACAGGACACCAGCTGGCCCCTTGCTGGCTAAATTCCAAAGGAAAAAGCCAAAGGCCGAGTGGTACTGAGCCGCACACAGACCCACAGGCTACCACAGCCCATTGTGACCCACTTTGCATTAGTCCCTGCCCTAGCACTGCTGCCACCACCCCAAAAATCAACTGCCCGCCCAAGGACAGGACCCGTAGGAGGGCGAGTCCCCTGCCTGTGTGAGTCACCCCACCTGGAAACCCCAGAGGGGGAACCTGAGCAAGGGTGAACCCACAAACTCGGGTCCCCAAGAGGCAGCAGCCCCTGGATCGACCTCCACCCTGCCTCAGCAATAATATAACCATTATTAAAGGAGTAATTAAGCAGGTACAGCTTAATTCACAGCGTGCCTTGCCCCACCAGCAGCTGCACCACGCTGGGATCCCTGCAGCGGGAGTCCTGCTCATCACCAGGAGCCTGTGGTTTACAGGATTGCCTGTGAAATTAAGAAACGGTGAAGACAGGGTGCTGCAAGGCAGGGTCAAACAAAGGTGTTCGGGAAAGAAAATAAGGCTAATTTTGTCCCTAAATACACGCACCATTAATATGTTTCATTTACAGTGCCACTACAAAACGATACACAGCTACCCAGAAAACACAGAATAAGTTTTCTCCTGGAAAGCTCGAAGTACACCCAAATTCCGCCACACAGATGCTTGAAGACATCATAGGGGCCGTCCAGGCACCGCTTGTACCTCACAGGGCTGGAGACGCAGTCGCACAGACACGAACCCAGGCAGCGGCAGCTAGCGGAAGAGCAGCCCCTGAGGGGTAGGGGAGCACGGGGACACGGCCAGGCCCAGAGAAGCGCAGGCAGCCGAACGCACCCAGCACTGCCACCCAGCCTGGCACTGCACTGCGCTGCCCATGCGCCCGAGCCCTTTAGAGCTCGCGTGGCCTCGCGACACCATCGCTGAGGTCCCACGTCTGGCCCCGCCTCTTCCGCTCCGAGCCCCAGCAGGGCGGGGCCGAGGGGGCGGGGCTGCCGTCACGCGGGGCGGGGCGTAGCCAGGCGCGAGGCGGCTGCGCGCGGCGCGGCGGCGTCTCCTCAACGGGGCCGCGCGCGCGGCGCCAGGTGCGTGCGCGGGGGAGGCGGGCGGGCAGGGCGCGGTTGCCATGGAGACAGCGGGGGGGAAGCCGTTGCCATGGCGACAGCGGCCGCCATAACGTAAGGGGGTCCCCTGGCCGTGAGGGGACGGAGCGTTCTGCGGGGAGCGGAGGAGACCGGCGGGGCCGGGGGTGAGGCGGGGGGGCCGGGAAACCTCTGACAGCGGCGGGCGGCCTGGCTGTGACTCCCCCCGCCGCGCTGTCGCCCTCTATAAAAGCTCGTTTTTATGGATGTGTCCCCCTGGGAAGGAGCCTCGGTGTCCTCTCCGCCTGCTGAATCCCCGTGTTGTTGCTTTTCCCGCAGGTTTAGCGAGGAGGGGGCACAACGGAGAGGACAGGTAAGGGCTCGGGCAACCCTGAAGGTGTGACCCCCCATCCCTGGTTCTCTGTCCAGGGTCAATCCTGGAACGCCAGCGTGCTTCCGTGGGAGCCTGTGGGACACAGAGCTCAGCCAGGCTTTGCTGTGTCACTCCCTCTCCTTGCTCGTGGAGCCACTGGGAAGCACGTGGAGAATCACAGCGTTGAATAAAAACCTCTGGTGTGTTTTAACTCACATCAAAGGAGGTTGAATCTTGTGTTTTTGTGCTGTGGACAGAGGCAGGGCTTGTCCTCAGTCCCATTGTCCGTGTAGCCTGTGCGTTTCTAGGATGGCTTTGATCCAGCTCCAATTGCTGCTCCCACGTGGAGGGACAGGCTTGGGAATTGGCCAGGGACAACTCAGCTTGTAGCTGAACCATAGTGGCTTTTAAACTGTCTTGTCCCAACATCTTAAAGCCGCTGGATTGAAAAAGAAGCTAGGAATTACACCCATGCTGGTGGCAGTTCTCAGCACTCAAAGAAGCTAAAAATAATGGATGAGTAGTAGGTTTGTACTTGTTTCTTTGTGGAATTTGTGGGGGCTGTTCTGGAGGAGCCCATCTCCCAGCATGGAGCTGGATGACTTGGCTTTGATTTTAAACATCCAGGTGTAGCTTTGGTTGTGTGTTGGGTGCTGAGCATGGAGATGGTGTCAGCAGCGACTTCTCCATGAGATGGTGGAGAATATGTTCCATTAATTTCCCATTTTGGTTCTGCAGGTTGGGCTCTGGTGTTGACTGTGTGGTCTGGTCATGTTTTGCAGAGCTACTGCAAGGTTTCTGTAAATACACATGCTGTGTGAACCTCGGCCTTCGTTTGACACACTTGGTGTTCAGGTGTTTGCTTTTACCTGGGATACACCTTCATATTTCCAACATTTCTGCAGCTGGTGTGTCTCTGTCACACGGGGACTTGCTGTGGTTGGGTTTATCCAGTGTTGGTGACTTAGGCACCGTTTAAAGCTGAAGTGTGAAAAGCTTTAGGATAAATTAAGGGATTTCTGTGGTGTGGAGGGAGGAGAATGCAGCAAACCCACACAGGGACTCTCTTAGTATCGTTTATAAAGGTAATGGGGACAAGGCTGGAACAAGGGAACAGGGCAGCCGAGCCAGGAATCCATGGAGTGTTGTGTTTACAGTCTTCAACTCCCTGTAGTCTAAATAGCTGGAAGCTTCCCAATGTCTGGAGAAGGCTGGAGAGACACTTACCTTGTAAGTGCCTATGGCTCCCTCTCCCCCATGGCACCTGTGTTCCCAGGGGGAGCCTGCAGTACCTGGTGTGTTTCTTCCCCATGGCAATGTCATGCTCTGAGGTAATTCCATTTCATTTTGGCTACCTCAGCTGTGCCAGCGCAATCCATCCCCCTGGGGAACAGAGCTTCTCCCCAGGACTAAAAACTGGAGGTTTCTATTTCTTGGCTGAATCCCCATGAATTCTTTTTAAGACCAATAAAAACTTTTTTTTTTAAACTAGGCTGTATTTATAATGGGGTTTTTGTTCCTTTATGCCTCTCTGCACTACATAATAGGCATGAAGGTTGAAGGTCATTGTATCAGACAACCTCACTAGGTGATTATAATTCTAAAAGGTGTTTTTTCCTAAGTTTAAAATTACTTTTGAAATGTCCTTAGTGCTTTAGAGGCACTTAAAATTGATTTGATGGCTCCATTCCTGCTGTTAATAGCATGGGAATGCACAGGGTGAGTGAGATGGGAGCGATGCTGAGGCAGGTGGAAGCAAACAGGGGAAGGCCTAGGTGGGAGTTTACAAACAGCCTCAGTATTTGAGGCTCAGCTCCCGAATATAATATAAACTTAAATTATAGCCAGTTTAGAAAGTGAGGATTTACCTTTGGCTGTAGCTGTGCTGCTGTGGAGGGGCCAAGGGCAGACCCGGCACCAGCAGGAGCTCAGACTTCCCTCTGAAACATTCCAGTTATCCATTGTTAGTCCCTGGCTGGTCTGAAGTGTCTTTGCACCATTAAATAAAATCTGACTGACTTTGTGGAAGCAGCCTGTCCTTCCAGAAAAATCAGCTTATCCAAAAGGAGAGATATTTTTCCTTTCTCCTGGAAAGGAAAAATAAGGGCTTTTCTCCCCTTTATCCTGACTGTGCTTGGCTGCATTCACTCAGCAGGGCTTTGATGGTACCGCCCGTCTGATCCTGTGTCCAGCACATCCTCCTATCTTCCTGAGAGTCATCACTTTGATGTTTTTTTTTGAGGTTTAACCCCCCCAAAATAGTTCACCATGAGGCCTGAGCGGTTGCAGGCCTTCAGGAGTGATGAAGCTGCAGAGGTTCATTGTCAGAACAGTGCTGAAGTGCTCCTGTGCTCAGTGTGGGGTGGAAAAACACAGGGTACAATGTTCATGAGGGTGTGTGATGGAGGAGCCCTGCCTGGCATGCACAGAGGGAGAAAACCGGAAGTGCTAAAGGCTATTGACACTTGTATCCAAAATCTGGTCCCTACAGTAAGGCCCAGTAAGATAAAGAAGTGATTATTTGAAGTGATGAGCAGCATGTATTAAGTGATCTTTCAGGAGGCAGGTGGTGAAAACCAGCTCTCTGAGGTGTTTTACTGTTGTTACAATGATTTATTACTGAGCAGCCTGGTGTGGTGGAAAGTGCCCCTGCCCATGGCAGGGGGGTGGACCGACACGAACTTTAAGGTCCTGTCCAGCCCAAACCATTCCATGATTCCATTGTATAAGGTTTTCTGAAGGGGTCAGAAGGAAAAGGCTGCATACACGGTGTATCTGAGCATCTGCCAGTGTTGCTTTGCCCTGTTCTCATCATCCAGTATTGAAAGTTGCTGGTTTCCTAGAATATTGGCTGTTTTCTCATGTGATCCATACACACACTTGCAGCACAGCTGAGGTGTCCTACCTAGAAAGACCTGCCCCGTGTCACTTGCTTTGCTGCCAGGGAGCAATTGCAGCATCTCATCTTTAGGACAAGCCCACAGATCTCCCTGAGATGGCAAAACCTGCAAAAACTCTGATTTTGGGTCAGCAGCTCTTCCCCAGCATTTCCTCTGGCCAAAAGCCCCGTGTCTAACAGAGTTTTTGCTGGACTCTTCATCACAACTGGCAAGAGAAAAGCAGAGGAGGGTGAACAGTTCTGTTCGTTTTCATTCCCTTTTCATAGACTTATTTGGGAGAAGCGGAGTGGGAGAGGACTGCGTGCTGGCAGGCCTTTTGTGTTTTATGTCACAGGCTGCTGAAAGAGTTCTCAGACTGCACTTCCTTTCCGTGGGCTTTAAGGTCATTTCCCAGTGCTTGCAGATGCATGGCGGGCTGGGAAACCCTTCTCTCATCACCAGGGAATGAAACGCTCTCCGTGGCTTTTTGGAGCCAACAAATATAGTTTTGTCTTCTCTTCCCTCCCACTGTTTCCCAAGCAGCAAGTTTGCCGACAGGCCTCGTCAGGAAGGAGGGAGTGCTCCTCCAGGATCCAGACTGTCTGGGAAAATGAACAGCTGCTGGCAAACTGTGTTTTGCTGGGGCAATCACAGCTGTACAAAACAGCCCAGGATTGTATGGTAAAGGAGGTTAAGGAAATGGATGAGACTGAGGGGCAAAGTTCAGAGACAAAAACATGCAATTCTCAGCCCAGAGATGATAACAAACCTGGGATTTATCCACCTGTGCAAAGGTGGTTCTGCAAAACCCTGTTGTCCAGGTGGTGTTGTCCATGTGCACTGACTTTGCTTGTGGTCATTTGTCTACCATAGAAACTGGATGGCTTCTACAGTGAGCCCTGTTGCATTCGACACGCAGCGCGGTGGCCTGAGTCAAGAACAGCACGGCAACCAGTCTCCCCTGGCCGCTCGGGCCATAGCTCACAGACACCAATGTGGTGGACGGCAAATGGCGTTTATTGGTGATTAGCACCGTGTAATATACCTTTGGTTTACAACGTCACGTCCGCCTGCTTACATCATAAAACTAATTGCTATTGGCTACCTGGGGAGGGGGTCTTATCTTTCCGTACAGCGCGGTTTCTTCCGATCGCCAGGCCCTACCTGCCCACATTTCCCCCCTCCCTATGCTAATCTAAGAGAGCTAACAAACGTATAAAAGGCATTAACAAGGTAAAGTGTAAGGCACCTTGAACTAATAAACGTATAAAAGGTATTGACGAGGTAAAGTATAAGGCACTTTAAACTAGTGGTGACTAGGGGGCGTAAGGGGACAGGATATAAATTGGGGTAACTAGGGAGAACTAGGGATAATACTGCATAAGGAATTAGGGATAACTGGGGATAACACTACAGAAGTACATTCTTAACACAGTTGTTTGTTTTCTACTAACAGAATGTTGACCTTGCTTAGTCGGTTCTGGACAAATGACACGAGCTTGCTCAGTATGCAGGGCCCGAAGGCCAATGCCAGTATGATCATTGCGATCGGACCCAGCAAAGTAGATATCAGGGTGGTTAGCCATGGCGAATGGTTGAACCAGGATTTGAACCAACTCTGCTGTGCTTCTCGCTCTCTTCTTCTCTTCTTTCTTTTTTCTTTTTCTTTTTCTGCTTTGCTCTTTTCAGCAGCAGCTTGCAGGGAAGGAGAAGATGCTAAAGGCTGAGCAGCATCAGATGATATCTGAGTAGGAGGTACTGTAGCTGCTGGTAAAGGATTAGAGATCATTGGGTTAAAGATATTTAGGTTATTATTCAGTGTTGTGACAGTAGCAGTGTTTTTAATCCGTGAGAGGGATTGGACTCTCTAACGGCCTCTCCTTATTCTGGGTTTTAATTCTGTTTGCTCTCATCTCTTTCCACTCTGAGTCTGAATCAGTGGAAAGCCACTCGCTCTAGCTTGTGTCTGACTCAGAGCTGGAAGTTGACTGACTGGCTATTTCCGGGTTTCAGAACTTTTTGGTCGGGCTCCGGCCTCGCCCACCTCCCTTGCGGGCGGGCCGTTCCCTCCCTCTTGCCTCGCCCCGCCTTCTGCTCGGCAGGGGGTTGAGCTTATAGGGGGAGTGTTTAAATTAGGCGCTCTGGCTACCTCTCTGCCCCTCGCTCGCGCTCCCCTCCCCCTTTTGGTTGCTCTCGCAGTTTCTCTCCTTATCACATTCCTTATCACTTTCCTCTCCCACTCGTTTACTTGCGCATGTTGGATTCGGCACTATCTCTCTGTTCCCGCCGGGCACATCTCCGTCCCGGTCCCGCCCACCTTCTTTGTTCCCGGCACCATGCTGGGGTGCATAGGGAGGTGGCCTGGGCCAGCTCTCTTCGGGCCCCCCTCCCTCCGCGGCGATCTTAGCTTCTCGGGCTAATTCGTTCGAAAAAGCCTCTGCCTGCCTTGGCTCCCCCGCAAAGGAGCCTGGATTCGGGGATTGCGGGGGTGCAGCACCCCCCCCCGCGAGTCCCCAGGCTTAGCCGAATCGCCATCGTCTGGGGGGTGCAGAGTCTGGGTAGCCGCCCCAACCCCCAGCTTTGGGACGGCCATCAAACAGTTTTTTGCTGCCTTCCAGGTCTCCTGCTCTTGGATAGCTTTTTGCAGGGCCTGCACAACTCTACCCCACGATTTAAGATGTTTTCCGCTACCTGAGGACATCGTCTCCTCAGCAAAAGCCTTAGTACATTATCCCACACCTCAGGGTGGAGTATATCTGCTGGTTGGTCTATGACCCCGATCTGCATAAGTCTCGCAACAGCGAGCGTAAAATCTTTGGGTTTGCAATCTACCCGCCACTGTCTCTGAATTTCATATACGACCTTCACAAGAGCCTCCATCCTCCTTGTGGGTCCCGGAGCGTCCTCCGTCACCGGAGACAGTCCAGCTGCTCTGGCCGCTGTTCACCTGGTCTCAGGCGATCTCCCGAGGTCCCCAGTTGTCCCGAGGTTTCGGCACCACTTTGTTGCAGTCGACACGCAGCGCGGTGGCCTGAGTCAAGAACAGTACGGCAACCACTCTCCCCTGGCCGCTCAGGCCATAGCTCGCAGACACCAATGTGGTGGACGGCAAATGGCGTTTATTGGTGATTAGCACCGTGTAATATACCTTTGGTTTACAACGTCACGTCCGCCTGCTTACATCATAAAACTAATTGCTATTGGCTACCTGGGGAGGGGGTCTTATCTTTCCGTACAGCGCGGTTTCTTCCGATCGCCAGGCCCTACCTGCCCACAGTTTCCTCTCCCCTTCTCACTAAATATCACGTGTTTGCTGATAAAGCCATTCCTTCCAAACGAGCTGCTTCCCTGGGCTGCTGCTCCAATCTTCTGGGAAGCTGCAGCAGTCCCTGCTGCAGAAAGCAGCTGGAAACCAGGCAAGGCAAGGCGAGGAGCAGCACATCTGCTTAATAAATGATAAAGGTCACATTTAAAAGCACTGTGCAGGTGTAAAGCCAGGAAAATAGGGAAGAGGGGAGGAGGAGTAAGGAGAATACAGCCCTGCAGCCCTTTCATGTGACTCTGTATCATCTGGGATCTTCGAAAAGATTGGCCTAGAGCATCCTACTGACATTGCAGCCATCACAGGGAAGGGAGCGCTGGTACAGCTGAGGGGGCTCCTCAGCAAACTGGGGCTGGGCTCCCTGCAGGGCAAAGCTAGGAGGAAGTCTTCCCTTGTTTTTCTCTCTGCTGGGATAAATGGAGCTGTTGTCTCCAGGCCCCTGTTCTGCACATAGTTTAAAGTAGGTCGTATTTCCGACCTGCATGGGATGCAACCTGCATTTTGTCTGGGGACATAGAGCCTGTGTGTGTCTCATTCTCTTGTGCTCACCACACCTTTCCCATGCCCTCCAGCCTTCCCGGTAACTTTTATTAATAGACTTCCCTTATTCCAGATTTTCAATCGATTAGCTTTGCTTCAGAAACACCCCAGGGCATCATTGACTTCCTCAGTAACCATCCTGGTAACAGATTCAATTCCCAAAAATGTTGTAATTACATGCCTTGTATTGGGAGCTGTGCTACTGATCTGTGCAGCTGCCTGCTGTCTTTTAGGGATACCAAGCTGCTCCGCTCATCCTCCGTTTATCAGAGAGCCCCAATGGATATGCTGATTCAAAATTTAGGCATGGGGTAGCTCCCTCTCCCTCAATCTGGGTGTCCCACTGCGGAGGGTGGATTTCCCCCCTCCGCAGCAAGAAGCGGTTCCGCCCCTATGTTGCTCCCGCCTCCCAGCCTGGCTCCACCTGCCGTGGGAGGACCTCGGGGGAGAAGTCTCTGGGCCCGCCCCTGAACTGAGGGACAAGGCGTGCCCAGGGCCCAGGAACCGCCCAGCTCTCCAGATTATTCCTGACAGTTATTTGTATTATTGGTTTATTTGAACTGTACCCCGCCTTCCTTTGTTACCATTGGTTCTTGTATGCTGTAACCGCCCTTCCCCTCGTCCCTTATTGGTTGTCCTGTCCTATACTTAACCGGGTGCCTCCAGGCACTCGGCGGCCACTAGCCATTAGCCATGCGGCCATACCATCGCCGAGGCAGTGGCCCCCCTTCCCCTGCTCTCCCTTCCCGACCACCCAAGCCCTGCTACCCTCAATAAAGGAGAGCTCGGGAAGGAGTCATCCTCCCACCAGCCTATCGCCGCACCGTCTCCTTCTTTTATTTCGCCTACGACTCCCAGCTTCCTTTACCGCGCCCGGCATAGGGATCGAGCAGCCAGCGCACGGCTCTCGACCCTGCCGACGACAGCGAGCGAGAGGCTCGACAACATCCCACCACCCCTGACACCCTTCCACTCATGGTGGTACCAGCTGTGCTCCTTTCTCCTCTTGCAGGAAGCTGTTGCCAAGCCTCAAAACCAAGAAGCCTCGGGAGCTTGTTTTGGTGATTGGGACAGGAATTAGTGCCGCAGTTGCTCCCCAGGTCCCAGTGCTGAAGTCTTGGAAGGGGCTGATTCAGGCCCTCCTGGATGCTGCTATTGACTTTGATCTCCTGGAAGATGAAGAGAGCAAACGGTTCCAGAAGTGTCTTCATGAAGACAAGAACTTGGTTCATGTTGCCCACGACCTTATCCAGAAGCTGTCTCCGGTCAGTGCGCTTGTACCTGCCCTGAGCGTAGGATTTGGCTTCTGGAAATAACCGGATTTGGTTTTCCAGCAATGGTGCCCCCATCCCAACAATTCTTCTATGTACAAGGAACCAAAAGTGCAGTTGCTGTGCCAGGTTTCTGCTGTGGACACAGGTTTTGGGTATTTTGCCTGGACCAAGATGATTAGAGGGATGGAGCACCTTCCTGTGAGGAAAGGCTGAGAGAATTGGGATTGTTCAGCCTGGAGAAGAAGGCTTCAGGGGTGACCTAATTGTGGCTTTCCAATACCTGAAGGGAGCTGACAAGAAAGCTGGAGAGAGACTGTAGACAAGGGCCGGGGGTGACAGAACAAGGGGAGAGAGCAGGGTTAGATGGGGTACTGGGGAGGAAATCTTCCCTGTGAGGGTACTGAGGCCCTGGCACAAGAGCAACTGTGGCTGCCCCTGGATCCCTGGAAGTGTTCAAGGCCAGGTTGGACAGGGCTTGGAACAGCCTGGGATAGTGGAAGGTGTCCCTGCCCATGGCAGGGGGTGGGATGGGATGGGCCCTTCCCAACCCAAACCATTCTACGATTCTGTGTTCCTATGACTATGCTGAGGGAGAGCACCCACCTTGGTGCAGCCAGAGCTCTTGTGTTTGCCGTGCAGGGACCCAGAGCTTTGCAGGGTCTTGGTGAAACGTGGGTAGTTTCTCATGGAGTCATTTGGCATGAGGTGTTAAGGGGCCGGGCTCTGACCTCAATCTGTCTCCCCTTCTCAGCGCACAAGCAACGTTCGCTCAACCTTTTTCAAGGACTGTTTATACAAGGTGTTTGATGACCTGGAATCCAAAATGGAAGATTCTGGGAAGCAGCTGCTTCAGTCTGTGCTTCACTTGATGGAAAATGGGGCCCTTGTTTTAACCACAAACTTCGGTAACCTGCTGGAGCTGTATGCAGCACACCAGGGGAAGCACCTCGAGTCTCTTGACCTGACTGATGAAAAGAAGGTAAAGGATGATTATTTCTTTTGTCAGGAACTGTGGTGCTGCAGGGTGTGCCCTCATGCTGCCTGAGGGCATTGTACTGATCGTAGTGGTTTAACTGGTGGCAGACAAGCTCCAGGCAGAGCCTCTGCCTGCTCAGGGCAGCAAGCAGAAGAATGAGGAGGAGAGCTCCTTTCTGGAACGCTGTGCTTGCTGGCTGCCATCCAGTGCTCAGGAGGAGGCCTTAAGCCTGGTATTCCTTTGATCTCTGTCCTTGAAACTTCTGGCTTGGCCTTGCTTCCACATAAGGCTCGGGTTGATGTTTCTAACCAATGTGGGAAACTCCATGTGAGATGCAAAGCTGAACTTTCTATTTTTATAACGTGCTGCAAAGTGCTTTCTGTGATGGGCATTTAGGGCTGCAGCCTTTGAGGCTCTCTTCTCGTGCCCCATGTCCTCTTCCTGCAGTGGCTGGAATGGCTCCTTCTGCTGCACTTCCAGAGCTGTAGCTATTCTCTTCATGCAAACATCTCTCCTCCTGCCCCAGTCAGGCTGTGAAACCCTGACCTCTTTGCACCTGCTGCACAAAGGGATCAAAGTGATTGCCTACGGAGACGAATACTCCGACTTGCCCGAGTACTTCGAGCGGCTGACCAGCGAGATTGTCATGCGAGGCCGCACAGGTATGGAGTCAGGGGCTGGGGGACACTTGGCTGTCACCATGGAGAGCAGGCAGGGTCAGTAGCCCCTGTTCTTCATGCTATACAGATTCCTTAAGAGTTTTTTTTTTTTAAAAGCAAACGTGTCTCAAAGCGTAGCTGGATTTGAGGGTTACTTTCAGAAATCACTGTATGCTCTAACAGTTTAAGCAGCTGTGCTGCTTCCCACGCCTGCAAACCTTTTCATGTGCAGTTGCAGCTGTTTGTTCCCTTTCCAGCGAAGGGGCATTTTAGTCTCACTGACCTTCGTGCTGCTCAGACTGAGCCAATGCTTTTACACAAGAGGTATAACTCATAAATCATAAAAACAAGGGAAAGTGGGTTCACTGGCCGGAGCCTAGCTGGCCCCCATTCTGAGGGTTAGCCCGGCCAGGAAAGCCTGTGTGAAACCACCACGTGGGCAGCTGGCTCTCCACCTGACACTGCTCTCTGCTTTGCCCCAGGTATGCCCAACGAGGGGCAACAGCTGAATGCTCTGCCGCCGCCCACACCGAGGTAAAAGGTAAGGAGGCTCTCTAGAGCCGAGAGGCTTCACTCTGTGTAGTTCCCTGGAGTCCCAGGCAGGTTTTCAGCCTTTGCTTCCACACAGGATGCAGCCCGAGCCTCAGCCCTGCCCAGGCCCTGAGCCATGGCAGGGGCTTCTGGGACAGGCCCCAGCCAGGCCAGCAGCCCTCAGGAAGGCCAGAGCCCACCGCTGTCCAGCTGCTATCCAGCACCGAGCCAGGACCCTTCCAGCAGGGAGAAGGCTGGGACACAGCCTCCACAGATGAACACCTGGTCTAACATAGTAATTGTGGTTTTACTGGGGCTGCATGTGCCTGCGGAGTGCGGTGTCCCCAAGGGAGCTGCAGCCTCCTCTAACTTCATACCTAGTGCTTTTATACTCTGTATTTCAATTAAAAAATGAAACTTGAGCTTTTTTTTTTTACTGGAAGCTCTAGTTTTCTAGTCCTGTCTTTTTACTGTACAGGATTTTGTATGTTGAAGTTGTATTAAAGGCCTGCTCACTGAACTTTTGGCTGCTCTATCATTTACAGGCCTCATCACACCTCACACTGGTGGGAGTTCATTTCCCCCAAACCCAGGAGGAAACAGGTCCTGGCTGGAGGCAAGTTATTTATACACAGAGAACAAATTAGGAAGTTTATTTTATATAAATTATGTCTCTTAGCAGACAGCATTCAATTTATTGCACTATAGCACATCTGCGATACAGAGCTACAAGACATCGTCAGAGAGGTTTGTATTATTCAGTGTAGCACTTCTGACCGGGATCAAGAGGCACTCTGAGGGGGAGAAAGGGTGCAGGAAAGCAGCAAGCAGCCACCATTCTCTTCCAGTATTAATGTGGTTTGGTTTTTTTTTCCTTTTTACTAGCAAATAATGCCAAGACCAGCAGGCAGGAGCCAGGCAGGGCACGCTGCCTTCCTCCTCCGGACCCAGCTGCCACAGCTCTCCAGCTCCTGCCCAAATACGTGGAGTCTGGGGACCCTGCTGCAGAGTCCGGGTGAGGAGAGAGATGGGGGACTTTAAGGCAATTTAGCATGTCCCCTCCAGCCCAGCATAGGCTGTCACCTTTTTTTGGTTTATCAGCTTCGGTGGAGCGGCGATGAGCGGCGACATTAACGGCCAGATCTAGCGCTGCCCCTAAGCCCAAGTGACTCCTGCCTCCTCCCTAAGCTGGTCTAAAAATCAAAAGCAGCTCAAAAAAAAGTCTTCAAACCCACCTGGCTCTGACAGCCAGGCTCTTGGCCGCCCTCAGCTCCCCCACCCCAAATACCAGACCCCGCCCGGGAGCGAAACCTGTTGAGCCCGAATATGCCCAAACAGACAGCTCTTTGTGATTCTTTTTTTTTCCCTCCTATTTTTTGGTTTGGAAGCAGCACTGGTGATCACACAGGGATGGGCCCAAGGACTTCCCAGCCCTTGGCACTGCTCCTGACACCTTGTTCGAAGGCAGCATCACATTTAACCCCTGAAGACCCTCACTGCCCTTCATTTCTGACACCATCCCACTTCCCACACCGTGGTCCTGTTCAGTCCTGCATCCCCACGCTCCACTTGCATCCCCCCTCTCTGCACTTTTCTCCGTCATTTCTCCCTTTCCACCTCATTTTTCCCCTCAGTGCTTCAGCGCTCTCCTCCATTCCCAACACAGACAGGTCTGATCCATCCTCACGCCATAAAATCACAGACCACATGCCAGGGGGGTCAGATGAGCCCAATAGCCACAGAGCTGCCAGGCTGGGGTTCAGTGCCCATCCAGGGGTGTTTTATGATCCGTGGTGGGAATGCTGGGCTGGCAGGGTGCACACAGCATCAGCAAAGCCCCCGAGCAGCACTTAGGACTCTTCAACTCTTGCTCAGCACTCTCCTGCCTCAGTTTCCTGCTGTTTCGGGGCTCAGGGAAGCTCTGCACCATTGGCAATGCGGGCAGGGGGTGCAGCAGGGACCCCAAACCCCAAACTGCATCCCAGCTCATTTATCTACATTTTAAAAGAAATTTAAAAGCCACCCGATGTTGCAAGCAGCTCAAACCCTGACGGAGGATCCACCCCGGGGCTCCGACTTGTGCAACACTGCGGGGTGAGTTCCAACCTCCCGCCACTGGCATCAGGCTCTGGTTCAAAAATTAAGGCTCAGCTTACTCAGCCTGGCCGGATATCGGGATGGCGAATCCGGCCGGGAAAACTTCGGCGGGCTGGGGGAGACATTTTGCAAGGGGAAGAGCCGGAGCAGGAATGGCATCTGGAAGCGATTGAAGGCAAGGAGCCTCTCCCTGGCGCAGCAGGGAATTCCAACGGCGTGAGCTCAGGTTAAAGCCTCCTTCACAAACCCGGGATTAAAGAGAAGAACCAAACTTCAGCACAGATATGTATTTTTAAACCTGCAAAAAACAAGGGAGACGGAGCCAGCTTCCTGCTTGGTCCTATCCGGACGTGGCTTTGTCATTTAGGATCGTTCTGACTTGCAATGAAAAGAAACCAAAACTCCAAAAAGGAGCAGAAATTTCTCCATGGGTTTGTGGTTCTAAATTCAGGTGTGGTGTCAGGAGTCCTCTTTCATCACTGTACCATCCATCCCTCGGGATTGCTGCATCCCAGCTCCGAGCATCCCTTGCCAGCACAGGCTGCATCCCACGGTGGTCCTTGAGTGGCAGCAAGCCCAGGAGCATCCCAGAATCCTGGGGATGGCATGGAAGAGCCAGTGGAGGATGCCAGCCTAGCTTAGACCGAGCCATCCTCTGCAAGGAGCTGACGCAGTGCAGAGTCCCCAGCCCCTTCCAGTCTTCCCTGAGTCGAGATGAAATATTGAAGCTAAAATCCTAATGCATCAGAGGCACAGGGAGCAGCAGCTGGTCAAACCCACCTTCACTGGACATCCCAGCGGAGCAGTTTACGGCAGGGCAGGATCCCCATGGGCTGGGCAGGATCCCCATGGGCTGGGCAGGATCCCCACGGGATGGGCAGGATCCCCATGGGCTGGGCAGACTCAGCCGCGCCCCATGTCCTCTTCCTGCAGTGGCTGGAATGGCTCCTTCTGCTGCACTTCCAGAGCTGTAGCTATTCCCTTCATGCAAACATCTCTCCTCCTGCCCCAGTCAGGCTGTGAAACCCTGACCTCTTTGCACCTGCTGCACAAAGGGATCAAAGTGATTGCCTACGAGACGAATACTCCGACTTGCCCGAGTACTTCGAGCGGCTGACCAGCGAGATTGTCATGCGAGGCCGCACAGGTATGGAGTCAGGGGCTGGGGGACACTTGGCTGTCACCATGGAGAGCAGGCAGGGTCAGTAGCCCCTGTTCTTCATGCTATACAGATTCCTTAAGAGTTTTTTTTTTTTAAAAGCAAACGTGTCTCAAAGCGTAGCTGGATTTGAGGGTTACTTTCAGAAATCACTGTATGCTCTAACAGTTTAAGCAGCTGTGCTGCTTCCCACGCCTGCAAACCTTTTCATGTGCAGTTGCAGCTGTTTGTTCCCTTTCCAGCGAAGGGGCATTTTAGTCTCACTGACCTTCGTGCTGCTCAGACTGAGCCAATGCTTTTACACAAGAGGTATAACTCATAAATCATAAAAACAAGGGAAAGTGGGTTCACTGGCCGGAGCCTAGCTGGCCCCCATTCTGAGGGTTAGCCCGGCCAGGAAAGCCTGTGTGAAACCACCACGTGGGCAGCTGGCTCTCCACCTGACACTGGTCTCTGCTTTGCCCCAGGTATGCCCAACGAGGGGCAACAGCTGAATGCTCTGCCGCCGCCCACACCGAGGTAAAAGGTAAGGAGGCTCTCTAGAGCCGAGAGGCTTCACTCTGTGTAGTTCCCTGGAGTCCCAGGCAGGTTTTCAGCCTTTGCTTCCACACAGGATGCAGCCCGAGCCTCAGCCCTGCCCAGGCCCTGAGCCATGGCAGGGGCTTCTGGGACAGGCCCCAGCCAGGCCAGCAGCCCTCAGGAAGGCCAGAGCCCACCGCTGTCCAGCTGCTATCCAGCACCGAGCCAGGACCCTTCCAGCAGGGAGAAGGCTGGGACACAGCCTCCACAGATGAACACCTGGTCTAACATAGTAATTGTGGTTTTACTGGGGCTGCATGTGCCTGCGGAGTGCGGTGTCCCCAAGGGAGCTGCAGCCTCCTCTAACTTCATACCTAGTGCTTTTATATTCTGTATTTCAATTAAAAAATGAAACTTGAGCTTTTTTTTTTTTACTGGAAGCTCTAGTTTTCTAGTCCTGTCTTTTTACTGTACAGGATTTTGTATGTTGAAGTTGTATTAAAGGCCTGCTCACTGAACTTTTGGCTGCTCTATCATTTACAGGCCTCATCACACCTCACACTGGTGGGAGTTCATCTCCCCCAAACCCAGGAGGAAACAGGTGCTGGCTGGAGGCAAGTTATTTATACACAGAGAACAAATTAGGAAGTTTATTTTATATAAATTATGTCTCTTAGCAGACAGCATTCAATTTATTGCACTATAGCACATCTGCGATACAGAGCTACAAGACATCGTCAGAGAGGTTTGTATTATTCAGTGTAGCACTTCTGACCGGGATCAAGAGGCACTCTGAGGGGGAGAAAGGGTGCAGGAAAGCAGCAAGCAGCCACCATTCTCTTCCAGTATTAATGTGGTTTGGTTTTTTTTTCCTTTTTACTAGCAAATAATGCCAAGACCAGCAGGCAGGAGCCAGGCAGGGCACGCTGCCTTCCTCCTCCGGACCCAGCTGCCACAGCTCTCCAGCTCCTGCCCAAATACGTGGAGTCTGGGGACCCTGCTGCAGAGTCCGGGTGAGGAGAGAGATGGGGGACTTTAAGGCAATTTAGCATGTCCCCTCCAGCCCAGCATAGGCTGTCACCTTTTTTTGGTTTATCAGCTTCGGTGGAGCGGCGATGAGCGGCGACATTAACGGCCAGATCTAGCGCTGCCCCTAAGCCCAAGTGACTCCTGCCTCCTCCCTAAGCTGGTCTAAAAATCAAAAGCAGCTCAAAAAAAAGCCTTCAAACCCACCTGGCTCTGACAGCCAGGCTCTTGGCCGCCCTCAGCTCCCCCACCCCAAATACCAGACCCCGCCCGGGAGCGAAACCTGTTGAGCCCGAATATGCCCAAACAGACAGCTCTTTGTGATTCTTTTTTTTTCCCTCCTATTTTTTGGTTTGGAAGCAGCACTGGTGATCACACAGGGATGGGCCCAAGGACTTCCCAGCCCTTGGCACTGCTCCTGACACCTTGTTCGAAGGCAGCATCACATTTAACCCCTGAAGACCCTCACTGCCCTTCATTTCTGACACCATCCCACTTCCCACACCGTGGTCCTGTTCAGTCCTGCATCCCCACGCTCCACTTGCATCCCCCCTCTCTGCACTTTTCTCCGTCATTTCTCCCTTTCCACCTCATTTTTCCCCTCAGTGCTTCAGCGCTCTCCTCCATTCCCAACACAGACAGGTCTGATCCATCCTCACGCCATAAAATCACAGACCACATGCCAGGGGGGTCAGATGAGCCCAATAGCCACAGAGCTGCCAGGCTGGGGTTCAGTGCCCATCCAGGGGTGTTTTATGATCCGTGGTGGGAATGCTGGGCTGGCAGGGTGCACACAGCATCAGCAAAGCCCCCGAGCAGCACTTAGGACTCTTCAACTCTTGCTCAGCACTCTCCTGCCTCAGTTTCCTGCTGTTTCGGGGCTCAGGGAAGCTCTGCACCATTGGCAATGCGGGCAGGGGGTGCAGCAGGGACCCCAAACCCCAAACTGCATCCCAGCTCATTTATCTACATTTTAAAAGAAATTTAAAAGCCACCCGATGTTGCAAGCAGCTCAAACCCTGACGGAGGATCCACCCCGGGGCTCCGACTTGTGCAACACCGCGGGGTGAGTTCCAACCTCCCGCCACTGGCATCAGGCTCTGGTTCAAAAATTAAGGCTCAGCTTACTCAGCCTGGCCGGATATCGGGATGGCGAATCCGGCCGGGAAAACTTCGGCGGGCTGGGGGAGACATTTTGCAAGGGGAAGAGCCGGAGCAGGAATGGCATCTGGAAGCGATTGAAGGCAAGGAGCCTCTCCCTGGCGCAGCAGGGAATTCCAACGGCGTGAGCTCAGGTTAAAGCCTCCTTCACAAACCCAGGATTAAAGAGAAGAACCAAACTTCAGCACAGATATGTATTTTTAAACCTGCAAAAAACAAGGGAGACGGAGCCAGCTTCCTGCTTGGTCCTATCCGGACGTGGCTTTGTCATTTAGGATCGTTCTGACTTGCAATGAAAAGAAACCAAAACTCCAAAAAGGAGCAGAAATTTCTCCATGGGTTTGTGGTTCTAAATTCAGGTGTGGTGTCAGGAGTCCTCTTTCATCACTGTACCATCCATCCCTCGGGATTGCTGCATCCCAGCTCCGAGCATCCCTTGCCAGCACAGGCTGCATCCCACGGTGGTCCTTGAGTGGCAGCAAGCCCAGGAGCATCCCAGAATCCTGGGGATGGCATGGAAGAGCCAGTGGAGGATGCCAGCCTAGCTTAGACCGAGCCATCCTCTGCAAGGAGCTGACGCAGTGCAGAGTCCCCAGCCCCTTCCAGTCTTCCCTGAGTCGAGATGAAATATTGAAGCTAAAATCCTAATGCATCAGAGGCACAGGGAGCAGCAGCTGGTCAAACCCACCTTCACTGGACATCCCAGCGGAGCAGTTTACGGCAGGGCAGGATCCCCATGGGCTGGGCAGGATCCCCATGGGCTGGGCAGGATCCCCATGGGCTGGGCAGACTCAGCCGCGCCCCATGTCCTCTTCCTGCAGTGGCTGGAATGGCTCCTTCTGCTGCACTTCCAGAGCTGTAGCTATTCTCTTCATGCAAACATCTCTCCTCCTGCCCCAGTCAGGCTGTGAAACCCTGACCTCTTTGCACCTGCTGCACAAAGGGATCAAAGTGATTGCCTATGGAGACGAATACTCCGACTTGCCCGAGTACTTCGAGCGGCTGACCAGCGAGATTGTCATGCGAGGCCGCACAGGTATGGAGTCAGGGGCTGGGGGACACTTGGCTGTCACCATGGAGAGCAGGCAGGGTCAGTAGCCCCTGTTCTTCATGCTATACAGATTCCTTAAGAGTTTTTTTTTTTTAAAAGCAAACGTGTCTCAAAGCGTAGCTGGATTTGAGGGTTACTTTCAGAAATCACTGTATACTCTAACAGTTTAAGCAGCTGTGCTGCTTCCCACGCCTGCAAACCTTTTCATGTGCAGTTGCAGCTGTTTGTTCCCTTTCCAGCGAAGGGGCATTTTAGTCTCACTGACCTTCGTGCTGCTCAGACTGAGCCAATGCTTTTACACAAGAGGTATAACTCATAAATCATAAAAACAAGGGAAAGTGGGTTCACTGGCCGGAGCCTAGCTGGCCCCCATTCTGAGGGTTAGCCCGGCCAGGAAAGCCTGTGTGAAACCACCACGTGGGCAGCTGGCTCTCCACCTGACACTGGTCTCTGCTTTGCCCCAGGTATGCCCAACGAGGGGCAACAGCTGAATGCTCTGCCGCCGCCCACACCGAGGTAAAAGGTAAGGAGGCTCTCTAGAGCCGAGAGGCTTCACTCTGTGTAGTTCCCTGGAGTCCCAGGCAGGTTTTCAGCCTTTGCTTCCACACAGGATGCAGCCCGAGCCTCAGCCCTGCCCAGGCCCTGAGCCATGGCAGGGGCTTCTGGGACAGGCCCCAGCCAGGCCAGCAGCCCTCAGGAAGGCCAGAGCCCACCGCTGTCCAGCTGCTATCCAGCACCGAGCCAGGACCCTTCCAGCAGGGAGAAGGCTGGGACACAGCCTCCACAGATGAACACCTGGTCTAACATAGTAATTGTGCTTTTACTGGGGCTGCATGTGCCTGCGGAGTGCGGTGTCCCCAAGGGAGCTGCAGCCTCCTCTAACTTCATACCTAGTGCTTTTATATTCTGTATTTCAATTAAAAAATGAAACTTGAGCTTTTTTTTTTTTACTGGAAGCTCTAGTTTTCTAGTCCTGTCTTTTTACTGTACAGGATTTTGTATGTTGAAGTTGTATTAAAGGCCTGCTCACTGAACTTTTGGCTGCTCTATCATTTACAGGCCTCATCACACCTCACACTGGTGGGAGTTCATCTCCCCCAAACCCAGGAGGAAACAGGTCCTGGCTGGAGGCAAGTTATTTATACACAGAGAACAAATTAGGAAGTTTATTTTATATAAATTATGTCTCTTAGCAGACAGCATTCAATTTATTGCACTATAGCACATCTGCGATACAGAGCTACAAGACATCGTCAGAGAGGTTTGTATTATTCAGTGTAGCACTTCTGACCGGGATCAAGAGGCACTCTGAGGGGGAGAAAGGGTGCAGGAAAGCAGCAAGCAGCCACCATTCTCTTCCAGTATTAATGTGGTTTGGTTTTTTTTTCCTTTTTACTAGCAAATAATGCCAAGACCAGCAGGCAGGAGCCAGGCAGGGCACGCTGCCTTCCTCCTCCGGACCCAGCTGCCACAGCTCTCCAGCTCCTGCCCAAATACGTGGAGTCTGGGGACCCTGCTGCAGAGTCCGGGTGAGGAGAGAGATGGGGGACTTTAAGGCAATTTAGCATGTCCCCTCCAGCCCAGCATAGGCTGTCACCTTTTTTTGGTTTATCAGCTTCGGTGGAGCGGCGATGAGCGGCGACATTAACGGCCAGATCTAGCGCTGCCCCTAAGCCCAAGTGACTCCTGCCTCCTCCCTAAGCTGGTCTAAAAATCAAAAGCAGCTCAAAAAAAAGTCTTCAAACCCACCTGGCTCTGACAGCCAGGCTCTTGGCCGCCCTCAGCTCCCCCACCCCAAATACCAGACCCCGCCCGGGAGCGAAACCTGTTGAGCCCGAATATGCCCAAACAGACAGCTCTTTGTGATTCTTTTTTTTTCCCTCCTATTTTTTGGTTTGGAAGCAGCACTGGTGATCACACAGGGATGGGCCCAAGGACTTCCCAGCCCTTGGCACTGCTCCTGACACCTTGTTCGAAGGCAGCATCACATTTAACCCCTGAAGACCCTCACTGCCCTTCATTTCTGACACCATCCCACTTCCCACACCGTGGTCCTGTTCAGTCCTGCATCCCCACGCTCCACTTGCATCCCCCCTCTCTGCACTTTTCTCCGTCATTTCTCCCTTTCCACCTCATTTTTCCCCTCAGTGCTTCAGCGCTCTCCTCCATTCCCAACACAGACAGGTCTGATCCATCCTCACGCCATAAAATCACAGACCACATGCCAGGGGGGTCAGATGAGCCCAATAGCCACAGAGCTGCCAGGCTGGGGTTCAGTGCCCATCCAGGGGTGTTTTATGATCCGTGGTGGGAATGCTGGGCTGGCAGGGTGCACACAGCATCAGCAAAGCCCCCGAGCAGCACTTAGGACTCTTCAACTCTTGCTCAGCACTCTCCTGCCTCAGTTTCCTGCTGTTTCGGGGCTCAGGGAAGCTCTGCACCATTGGCAATGCGGGCAGGGGGTGCAGCAGGGACCCCAAACCCCAAACTGCATCCCAGCTCATTTATCTACATTTTAAAAGAAATTTAAAAGCCACCCGATGTTGCAAGCAGCTCAAACCCTGACGGAGGATCCACCCCGGGGCTCCGACTTGTGCAACACCGCGGGGTGAGTTCCAACCTCCCGCCACTGGCATCAGGCTCTGGTTCAAAAATTAAGGCTCAGCTTACTCAGCCTGGCCGGATATCGGGATGGCGAATCCGGCCGGGAAAACTTCGGCGGGCTGGGGGAGACATTTTGCAAGGGGAAGAGCCGGAGCAGGAATGGCATCTGGAAGCGATTGAAGGCAAGGAGCCTCTCCCTGGCGCAGCAGGGAATTCCAACGGCGTGAGCTCAGGTTAAAGCCTCCTTCACAAACCCGGGATTAAAGAGAAGAACCAAACTTCAGCACAGATATGTATTTTTAAACCTGCAAAAAACAAGGGAGACGGAGCCAGCTTCCTGCTTGGTCCTATCCGGACGTGGCTTTGTCATTTAGGGTCGTTCTGACTTGCAATGAAAAGAAACCAAAACTCCAAAAAGGAGCAGAAATTTCTCCATGCGTTTGTGGTTCTAAATTCAGGTGTGGTGTCAGGAGTCCTCTTTCATCACTGTACCATCCATCCCTCGGGATTGCTGCATCCCAGCTCCGAGCATCCCTTGCCAGCACAGGCTGCATCCCACGGTGGTCCTTGAGTGGCAGCAAGCCCAGGAGCATCCCAGAATCCTGGGGATGGCATGGAAGAGCCAGTGGAGGATGCCAGCCTAGCTTAGACCGAGCCATCCTCTGCAAGGAGCTGACGCAGTGCAGAGTCCCCAGCCCCTTCCAGTCTTCCCTGAGTCGAGATGAAATATTGAAGCTAAAATCCTAATGCATCAGAGGCACAGGGAGCAGCAGCTGGTCAAACCCACCTTCACTGGACATCCCAGCGGAGCAGTTTACGGCAGGGCAGGATCCCCATGGGCTGGGCAGGATCCCCATGGGCTGGGCAGGATCCCCACGGGATGGGCAGGATCCCCATGGGCTGGGCAGACTCAGCCGCGCCCCATGTCCTCTTCCTGCAGTGGCTGGAATGGCTCCTTCTGCTACACTTCCAGAGCTGTAGCTATTCCCTTCATGCAAACATCTCTCCTCCTGCCCCAGTCAGGCTGTGAAACCCTGACCTCTTTGCACCTGCTGCACAAAGGGATCAAAGTGATTGCCTACGGAGACGAATACTCCGACTTGCCCGAGTACTTCGAGCGGCTGACCAGCGAGATTGTCATGCGAGGCCGCACAGGTATGGAGTCAGGGGCTGGGGGACACTTGGCTGTCACCATGGAGAGCAGGCAGGGTCAGTAGCCCCTGTTCTTCATGCTATACAGATTCCTTAAGAGTTTTTTTTTTTAAAAGCAAACGTGTCTCAAAGCGTAGCTGGATTTGAGGGTTACTTTCAGAAATCACTGTATGCTCTAACAGTTTAAACAGCTGTGCTGCTTCCCACGCCTGCAAACCTTTTCATGTGCAGTTGCAGCTGTTTGTTCCCTTTCCAGCGAAGGGGCATTTTAGTCTCACTGACCTTCGTGCTGCTCAGACTGAGCCAATGCTTTTACACAAGAGGTATAACTCATAAATCATAAAAACAAGGGAAAGTGGGTTCACTGGCCGGAGCCTAGCTGGCCCCCATTCTGAGGGTTAGCCCGGCCAGGAAAGCCTGTGTGAAACCACCACGTGGGCAGCTGGCTCTCCACCTGACACTGGTCTCTGCTTTGCCCCAGGTATGCCCAACGAGGGGCAACAGCTGAATGCTCTGCCGCCGCCCACACCGAGGTAAAAGGTAAGGAGGCTCTCTAGAGCTGAGAGGCTTCACTCTGTGTAGTTCCCTGGAGTCCCAGGCAGGTTTTCAGCCTTTGCTTCCACACAGGATGCAGCCCGAGCCTCAGCCCTGCCCAGGCCCTGAGCCATGGCAGGGGCTTCTGGGACAGGCCCCAGCCAGGCCAGCAGCCCTCAGGAAGGCCAGAGCCCACCGCTGTCCAGCTGCTATCCAGCACCGAGCCAGGACCCTTCCAGCAGGGAGAAGGCTGGGACACAGCCTCCACAGATGAACACCTGGTCTAACATAGTAATTGTGCTTTTACTGGGGCTGCATGTGCCTGCGGAGTGCGGTGTCCCCAAGGGAGCTGCAGCCTCCTCTAACTTCATACCTAGTGCTTTTATACTCTGTATTTCAATTAAAAAATGAAACTTGAGCTTTTTTTTTTTTACTGGAAGCTCTAGTTTTCTAGTCCTGTCTTTTTACTGTACAGGATTTTGTATGTTGAAGTTGTATTAAAGGCCTGCTCACTGAACTTTTGGCTGCTCTATCATTTACAGGCCTCATCACACCTCACACTGGTGGGAGTTCATCTCCCCCAAACCCAGGAGGAAACAGGTCCTGGCTGGAGGCAAGTTATTTATACACAGAGAACAAATTAGGAAGTTTATTTTATATAAATTATGTCTCTTAGCAGACAGCATTCAATTTATTGCACTATAGCACATCTGCGATACAGAGCTACAAGACATCGTCAGAGAGGTTTGTATTATTCAGTGTAGCACTTCTGACCGGGATCAAGAGGCACTCTGAGGGGGAGAAAGGGTGCAGGAAAGCAGCAAGCAGCCACCATTCTCTTCCAGTATTAATGTGGTTTGGTTTTTTTTTCCTTTTTACTAGCAAATAATGCCAAGACCAGCAGGCAGGAGCCAGGCAGGGCACGCTGCCTTCCTCCTCCGGACCCAGCTGCCACAGCTCTCCAGCTCCTGCCCAAATACGTGGAGTCTGGGGACCCTGCTGCAGAGTCCGGGTGAGGAGAGAGATGGGGGACTTTAAGGCAATTTAGCATGTCCCCTCCAGCCCAGCATAGGCTGTCACCTTTTTTTGGTTTATCAGCTTCGGTGGAGCGGCGATGAGCGGCGACATTAACGGCCAGATCTAGCGCTGCCCCTAAGCCCAAGTGACTCCTGCCTCCTCCCTAAGCTGGTCTAAAAATCAAAAGCAGCTCAAAAAAAAGTCTTCAAACCCACCTGGCTCTGACAGCCAGGCTCTTGGCCGCCCTCAGCTCCCCCACCCCAAATACCAGACCCCGCCCGGGAGCGAAACCTGTTGAGCCCGAATATGCCCAAACAGACAGCTCTTTGTGATTCTTTTTTTTTCCCTCCTATTTTTTGGTTTGGAAGCAGCACTGGTGATCACACAGGGATGGGCCCAAGGACTTCCCAGCCCTTGGCACTGCTCCTGACACCTTGTTCGAAGGCAGCATCACATTTAACCCCTGAAGACCCTCACTGCCCTTCATTTCTGACACCATCCCACTTCCCACACCGTGGTCCTGTTCAGTCCTGCATCCCCACGCTCCACTTGCATCCCCCCTCTCTGCACTTTTCTCCGTCATTTCTCCCTTTCCACCTCATTTTTCCCCTCAGTGCTTCAGCGCTCTCCTCCATTCCCAACACAGACAGGTCTGATCCATCCTCACGCCATAAAATCACAGACCACATGCCAGGGGGGTCAGATGAGCCCAATAGCCACAGAGCTGCCAGGCTGGGGTTCAGTGCCCATCCAGGGGTGTTTTATGATCCGTGGTGGGAATGCTGGGCTGGCAGGGTGCACACAGCATCAGCAAAGCCCCCGAGCAGCACTTAGGACTCTTCAACTCTTGCTCAGCACTCTCCTGCCTCAGTTTCCTGCTGTTTCGGGGCTCAGGGGAGCTCTGCACCATTGGCAATGCGGGCAGGGGGTGCAGCAGGGACCCCAAACCCCAAACTGCATCCCAGCTCATTTATCTACATTTTAAAAGAAATTTAAAAGCCACCCGATGTTGCAAGCAGCTCAAACCCTGACGGAGGATCCACCCCGGGGCTCCGACTTGTGCAACACCGCGGGGTGAGTTCCAACCTCCCGCCACTGGCATCAGGCTCTGGTTCAAAAATTAAGGCTCAGCTTACTCAGCCTGGCCGGATATCGGGATGGCGAATCCGGCCGGGAAAACTTCGGCGGGCTGGGGGAGACATTTTGCAAGGGGAAGAGCCGGAGCAGGAATGGCATCTGGAAGCGATTGAAGGCAAGGAGCCTCTCCCTGGCGCAGCAGGGAATTCCAACGGCGTGAGCTCAGGTTAAAGCCTCCTTCACAAACCCGGGATTAAAGAGAAGAACCAAACTTCAGCACAGATATGTATTTTTAAACCTGCAAAAAACAAGGGAGACGGAGCCAGCTTCCTGCTTGGTCCTATCCGGACGTGGCTTTGTCATTTAGGGTCGTTCTGACTTGCAATGAAAAGAAACCAAAACTCCAAAAAGGAGCAGAAATTTCTCCATGCGTTTGTGGTTCTAAATTCAGGTGTGGTGTCAGGAGTCCTCTTTCATCACTGTACCATCCATCCCTCGGGATTGCTGCATCCCAGCTCCGAGCATCCCTTGCCAGCACAGGCTGCATCCCACGGTGGTCCTTGAGTGGCAGCAAGCCCAGGAGCATCCCAGAATCCTGGGGATGGCATGGAAGAGCCAGTGGAGGATGCCAGCCTAGCTTAGACCGAGCCATCCTCTGCAAGGAGCTGACGCAGTGCAGAGTCCCCAGCCCCTTCCAGTCTTCCCTGAGTCGAGATGAAATATTGAAGCTAAAATCCTAATGCATCAGAGGCACAGGGAGCAGCAGCTGGTCAAACCCACCTTCACTGGACATCCCAGCGGAGCAGTTTACGGCAGGGCAGGATCCCCATGGGCTGGGCAGGATCCCCATGGGCTGGGCAGGATCCCCACGGGATGGGCAGGATCCCCATGGGCTGGGCAGACTCAGCCGCGCCCCATGTCCTCTTCCTGCAGTGGCTGGAATGGCTCCTTCTGCTACACTTCCAGAGCTGTAGCTATTCCCTTCATGCAAACATCTCTCCTCCTGCCCCAGTCAGGCTGTGAAACCCTGACCTCTTTGCACCTGCTGCACAAAGGGATCAAAGTGATTGCCTACGGAGACGAATACTCCGACTTGCCCGAGTACTTCGAGCGGCTGACCAGCGAGATTGTCATGCGAGGCCGCACAGGTATGGAGTCAGGGGCTGGGGGACACTTGGCTGTCACCATGGAGAGCAGGCAGGGTCAGTAGCCCCTGTTCTTCATGCTATACAGATTCCTTAAGAGTTGTTTTTTTTTAAAAGCAAACGTGTCTCAAAGCGTAGCTGGATTTGAGGGTTACTTTCAGAAATCACTGTATGCTCTAACAGTTTAAACAGCTGTGCTGCTTCCCACGCCTGCAAACCTTTTCATGTGCAGTTGCAGCTGTTTGTTCCCTTTCCAGCGAAGGGGCATTTTAGTCTCACTGACCTTCGTGCTGCTCAGACTGAGCCAATGCTTTTACACAAGAGGTATAACTCATAAATCATAAAAACAAGGGAAAGTGGGTTCACTGGCCGGAGCCTAGCTGGCCCCCATTCTGAGGGTTAGCCCGGCCAGGAAAGCCTGTGTGAAACCACCACGTGGGCAGCTGGCTCTCCACCTGACACTGGTCTCTGCTTTGCCCCAGGTATGCCCAACGAGGGGCAACAGCTGAATGGTCTGCCGCCGCCCACACCGAGGTAAAAGGTAAGGAGGCTCTCTAGAGCCGAGAGGCTTCACTCTGTGTAGTTCCCTGGAGTCCCAGGCAGGTTTTCAGCCTTTGCTTCCACACAGGATGCAGCCCGAGCCTCAGCCCTGCCCAGGCCCTGAGCCATGGCAGGGGCTTCTGGGACAGGCCCCAGCCAGGCCAGCAGCCCTCAGGAAGGCCAGAGCCCACCGCTGTCCAGCTGCTATCCAGCACCGAGCCAGGACCCTTCCAGCAGGGAGAAGGCTGGGACACAGCCTCCACAGATGAACACCTGGTCTAACATAGTAATTGTGGTTTTACTGGGGCTGCATGTGCCTGCGGAGTGCGGTGTCCCCAAGGGAGCTGCAGCCTCCTCTAACTTCATACCTAGTGCTTTTATACTCTGTATTTCAATTAAAAAATGAAACTTGAGCTTTTTTTTTTTACTGGAAGCTCTAGTTTTCTAGTCCTGTCTTTTTACTGTACAGGATTTTGTATGTTGAAGTTGTATTAAAGGCCTGCTCACTGAACTTTTGGCTGCTCTATCATTTACAGGCCTCATCACACCTCACACTGGTGGGAGTTCATTTCCCCCAAACCCAGGAGGAAACAGGTCCTGGCTGGAGGCAAGTTATTTATACACAGAGAACAAATTAGGAAGTTTATTTTATATAAATTATGTCTCTTAGCAGACAGCATTCAATTTATTGCACTATAGCACATCTGCGATACAGAGCTACAAGACATCGTCAGAGAGGTTTGTATTATTCAGTGTAGCACTTCTGACCGGGATCAAGAGGCACTCTGAGGGGGAGAAAGGGTGCAGGAAAGCAGCAAGCAGCCACCATTCTCTTCCAGTATTAATGTGGTTTGGTTTTTTTTTCCTTTTTACTAGCAAATAATGCCAAGACCAGCAGGCAGGAGCCAGGCAGGGCACGCTGCCTTCCTCCTCCGGACCCAGCTGCCACAGCTCTCCAGCTCCTGCCCAAATACGTGGAGTCTGGGGACCCTGCTGCAGAGTCCGGGTGAGGAGAGAGATGGGGGACTTTAAGGCAATTTAGCATGTCCCCTCCAGCCCAGCATAGGCTGTCACCTTTTTTTGGTTTATCAGCTTCGGTGGAGCGGCGATGAGCGGCGACATTAACGGCCAGATCTAGCGCTGCCCCTAAGCCCAAGTGACTCCTGCCTCCTCCCTAAGCTGGTCTAAAAATCAAAAGCAGCTCAAAAAAAAGTCTTCAAACCCACCTGGCTCTGACAGCCAGGCTCTTGGCCGCCCTCAGCTCCCCCACCCCAAATACCAGACCCCGCCCGGGAGCGAAACCTGTTGAGCCCGAATATGCCCAAACAGACAGCTCTTTGTGATTCTTTTTTTTTCCCTCCTATTTTTTGGTTTGGAAGCAGCACTGGTGATCACACAGGGATGGGCCCAAGGACTTCCCAGCCCTTGGCACTGCTCCTGACACCTTGTTCGAAGGCAGCATCACATTTAACCCCTGAAGACCCTCACTGCCCTTCATTTCTGACACCATCCCACTTCCCACACCGTGGTCCTGTTCAGTCCTGCATCCCCACGCTCCACTTGCATCCCCCCTCTCTGCACTTTTCTCCGTCATTTCTCCCTTTCCACCTCATTTTTCCCCTCAGTGCTTCAGCGCTCTCCTCCATTCCCAACACAGACAGGTCTGATCCATCCTCACGCCATAAAATCACAGACCACATGCCAGGGGGGTCAGATGAGCCCAATAGCCACAGAGCTGCCAGGCTGGGGTTCAGTGCCCATCCAGGGGTGTTTTATGATCCGTGGTGGGAATGCTGGGCTGGCAGGGTGCACACAGCATCAGCAAAGCCCCCGAGCAGCACTTAGGACTCTTCAACTCTTGCTCAGCACTCTCCTGCCTCAGTTTCCTGCTGTTTCGGGGCTCAGGGAAGCTCTGCACCATTGGCAATGCGGGCAGGGGGTGCAGCAGGGACCCCAAACCCCAAACTGCATCCCAGCTCATTTATCTACATTTTAAAAGAAATTTAAAAGCCACCCGATGTTGCAAGCAGCTCAAACCCTGACGGAGGATCCACCCCGGGGCTCCGACTTGTGCAACACCGCGGGGTGAGTTCCAACCTCCCGCCACTGGCATCAGGCTCTGGTTAAAAAATTAAGGCTCAGCTTACTCAGCCTTAAAAAACACCCAGGGGAAGAATTTTCCTTTGTTCTCCACTCTCCAGAACAACAAAACACCATTGGTTCACCCTGCAAAGACCTGCCATGAAAAGATCAATGGGGAAAGGTCTGGCTGGTCCTCTTCCTGCAGTCTCAGGGCAGGAATCCTCATCTCTCCCTGGAACAAGCCTGTCCCGTGGGACGAGAGGGCTCCAGGCGCACACAGTGGGTCGGGATGGGGCTTGTCCTGCACGAACATGCCCAGATCCTGCTCCCAGCAGCTCTGTCCACACCAGCATTGGGTGGGGGATCGGCAGGGACCCCTCCTACCCCTCTGGGATCACTAGGATACCGGAGCACATCCATCAACCAGCCAGAGGATGCTCAGGGATGGGGACAAAAAGGCTCAGACCACTTAATAAACCCTCCTGAGCCCGTGGTTCCGCACGAGAGCCGTCCTGAGCTGCACACGGGGCACATCCTCCCCTCCCAGAGCCTCCGGGAGGATTTTCCCTTCCTTATCCCGGCTCCCGGGCATTCCTATGGCCCAGACCCATCGCAGCGAGCCCACCCTGTGCCATGGGGAGATGCCAGAGCCTCTCTTCCCCGGGCTCTCGGGGTGGGATCTCCCTCCACGGGAGTGGCCTCGGGCAGGAGCGATGCCAAAGGCCGTTTTTCCCGGCAAGACGAGGGGGTTTGTTTTGCCGGGAATGGGGAGACGGCAGATGGAAGGGCTCGGGGGGAGCGGGGGCTTTCCTCTCGCCGCTGCCCACACTCACACTCCAGGCACTGATTAATTGCGTTAAATAGAAAAATAATCATAACAATTATTTTTAAAAGCCACAAAACGTAGAAATAAAACCACTTTCTGCCTCTCCGATGTGCCGCGCTCGCCGGGGCAGCGATGCCAAAGGCGGGGGATGCAGGGGCGGGGGTCCGAGCTGGGGTTAACAGGGTGTGTACCCCCACATCCCCTCTTTGCCCCCCATGCCAGCCCTGCCCGGGAGCTGCCAGGCGAGCAATGCTCCTGCCCTGCCCCGCGCCCTCCCAGCGCGGGGACCCCCTCCAGCCCCCCAAAAACACTGGGGCTTCGCTTCCCACCCCTCTTTTTCCGCTCAGCACCTCCCGAGTCGCAAACCCGCTCTGGACACGCGGACCCGGGGGGACATAAGGGGACACGGAGGGACACAAGGGGACACGGGAGGATGCGGGGGGGCACAAGGGGACGCGGGGGGACCCCCGTGTGCAGACTCACCATGGGGCGGCGGGGGGGGTCGTGCGGCGGAGGCTGGGGGTGGTGCGGGATGCGGGGCCGGCCCGGGGGGCGGGCGGGGGGCGGACACGCTTGCGCACAGCGCGGATGGGCGGCGGAGGGAGCGACGAGGAGGAGGAAGGAGGGAGGGGAAGAGCATCCCGGGAGGAGAAGGCACTCGGTCCCTCATCCGCGGCACGGGAGAGGTGGGGGAGGACGAGGACCCTCGCCCCGCGCCCTGCGGACCCCCAAAAGTCGTGGCGCTGGGGGCAGACCTTCCCAAGGCAACCCCGCACCGCATAAATCTCCCCAAAACCAGCCCAAATCCGCTCATAGCAAATTTTGGGGGTGGGCAAAGCTCATCCCACTTGAGATTTACACTGAGCCCAGGAGTTCGCTCCGCTCCCCCACTGAACCCCCATGAGATGATCTGGAAGCCCCATGAGATTCTGCTCAAACCGTCATGAGATGGCACACCAAGGCTCTGGGGATGGCTTTGCTTCAAATCATCAACTAATATTTTTTTTTTCCTGAAAATAAATTAATCCTCACCACAGCAATGCCCCATGTCAGGCCACCTTGCTCTCCCACAGGATTCCATTTCCATCCCACCCCACAATCCACAAAATTAGCAGTCAACCTTTTGAATCTTTTTTTATTCCCCTCAAAACTTTTTTTATTTCTACAGTCTCAAACTCAATCCCTCCTGCCCAGGGTGAGTTTTGCCAATCCCTGAGATAAAATGTCCAACGCCAATATTAATCAACAAAATACCTGTGGAGCTGACACATCTGATTTTGCCAAGGGAACTACATCAATATTTGAAGAGAATCAACCCACCTGCACCTCCCCAGATGCTCCCAGGTTTCCTGCTGACCCATAGCACCAATTTCATCACTGACGCTTCACAGGAAGAGGGAAGTGGCAGGCGTAGGGATTTGCATCATGGTCAGGGAGCAAGTTCTGGGGCAGGGGGCACTTACTGCTGCCCTGCTCCAAGGAACCACAGCCCTGATCCCGTGGCCCCAGCGTGCTGATTTTTGGAGGTGCTGAGCGTGGAACATTCCCCAAAATCACTCCTGTCTGTACAGGAGTCAGGTGAGGCTTCACCACACCACCTGGGGAGAGTAACGGGGCTCACTTGGGGCTCCCAACCCCATCACGCTCACAGGGCAGAGCAGGCCTGTGCCCAGTTCAGTTACCCCAGCACCACACTGCCCCAAGACCAAAGCAACAGCCTGGAACGTCCCTATCCTCATCTCCTGCTCGGATGCACGTCTTCAGGAAACGGGAGCCGAGACAGCTGCATAGTTCCCACGCCATGGCCAGACCCTCTGGCCATAAAACCTTAGGAGTTATTACAAATTTTCCTATAATGGGTGTACTGTTTACAGTCCCAGGGTCGGCATACTGCATGCAATCCAGTGCCACTTGACCTACCAAGCACGAACAACCTATTGTTGCTGTTTTTGTAACCTATTGTTGCTTTTAGCTTGAACCCAAAAGTACGAAATTACGCGAACAAGAAAGAGGGCTGCAGTAAGGTCCCCAGCCGCCCCCTTGCCCCCAGGTTAGCCTGATTTGAGCAGCGCCAGGCTGGAAAAAGCGAGCCAGAGCTAGGCTACGACGCTGTGACCGGAGGGGCGATCAGAGGGCTCACGGCACGTGGTGCCGGGAGGCGTGGCCTGCCCGGAGCGCGCCGCGGGGGCGGGGCCGAGCCCTCAGCGGGGAAAATGGCGGCGGGCGGGCCCCCCCACTCCCTCGTACCTCCGCGTGCAGGAACACGATTTTGTCCTGCGCTGACTACCGCAGAACGCGCCGCACCCGCAGGTCCGACAGCGGGAAGGCGGCAGCGACCCCGCCCTCAGCGGCGGGCCCGCCATTTTTCTCCTCCTCCTCCCGCTTCCTCTTCGGCTGCGGGCCCTCCGCCATGGCTCGCGCGCGCGCGCCCCTGCACTGCGCGTGCGCGGCGCCTCGCGGACCGTCTTAGAGCCACGCCCCCCGGCGGCTCGGAGGTCGCGTGTCCCCGCGGCTCCTTCTCCCACACACCCCCGGAATAGTGACTGAGACAAAAATAAGGAAAACCACCACCATTTAAAACTTCTGCATTCTCTTTTCATAGTCGCAACGATCCCGTTTAAAGTCGCTGCCTGCCTCATCTTGTCCTGCCCACAGCCCAGCAGGCACCTTGTCAGCTTAGTGGGGGTCCCAGAGCCCACCAGGACCAGGAACTCCAGCACGGGAAGGAGTTCTGGTGACCCTGAGAGCCACTCGATGTCAGAGCTTAGTGTTTGTGTGATGGATGTCCCTGTCCCTGCCGAGGAGGTTTTGGCCACCGGGATGGAGGTCACACCACTGGGATGTGGTGCGTTCCGGTCCGCTGTCCCTCCATGTCCATGGAAGTGGGGAACTCGCCATCCTTGGCTCCCACATCTGGCCAGAGCAGCTCAGGTTGGACCCCAAGGTTCACTGGGACATGGCTACACCCAGATCCAAAGATGACAGCTCCATGATGCCCATGGGGATGCATCCGCCTGCTCGCAGCACTACTCCATCCTCTTTGTGGAGCTCCGGCACAGTTCCTGGAGGTCTGCAGAGACAGCAGATGAGCTCCATTAGCAACCAATTAATCTAAAAATCAACGGTTTAAATAAATTTATGGAATCTGGTCTCTTCCCATGGTCCTTATCCCAATAGAGAGACATTTCATCAGCATCCCACAGGATACTCACAGCGCATGACAGTGTCCCTGATCTGCCTGAAGCTTTTCTCCTTCAGCGCCATGTAGATGTAGTAGATGTTTCGCAGCTCCCTGGGATAATCCTTGCGATCCACGTCCTTCAGCACTGGGATAGTGCGTCCGTTAGCCATCGGAGCCTCAGCCAGGGCCTGGTGCATCTGGTATTTGCACCAGGGGTCCTGCAGGAAGCTGGGGGTGATGAGCATGACCCAGCAGTGGCTGTTCTGCACAGCGTCGCACAGCTCTGTCACCACTGCACCTCCCGCCACCGCATCCCGCAGCTGGAGGAAGCATCGGAAGCTCTCAGGTTGGCCCTCCAGGTAGGACACCAGCTCCTCCACCAGCTCCATGTCCCCCTCACTGTGGCAGATGCAGACGTCGTAGCTCTTGTCCCACCAGGGGCTGTCCACGGCACTGATGTCTGGTGCTGACACAGGTGACAGGGAGATGGAGCTGGTGGCCAAGCTCGTGCCAGGAGAAGAGCTGGAGCTCTTCGCAGAGGATGAGGAGGAAGGTGAGGATGAAGCAGAGTGGCTGGACTTGATGCTGCTTTCCACTGAGCTAGGCTTGGGCTTGTGCAGGAGCCGCCTAAACCAACCTGCAGAGTGAGGTCACAGTGAGGTTCCGGGGGCGCAGCGTCCCCTGGGCTTCCCAAGCACAGCTTCATTTGATCAGCAGGATGCCTGCAGATGGAAAGGGGTGGGTGCGATCTCACCTTGACCCCCCAAACCATCCTGGTCCCTAAAATCTGAGCTGCCGCAAACACCTGAATGCTGTGGCACCACGAGGAGCAGCTGATGGGCACCCTTGTGTTCCGTCAGGGAGGGGATGCTGTGAGGGAGGGGATAGGGCCAGAGGGTTTATTCCCAGACTCACCAGCCATAGCGGGCAGCACACTGCTCAGCTGCCAATTGCCAGCAGGACACCTCTCCTGAGAGCAGAAAAGAAGAATAAAAAAAAACTGTGAGCAAGCACCACTCCACAGCAGGTCTCAGCCCCAGGAGCTCAGGTCTGTTCCAGGGACCTGCAGCTCTGGGGTGCTCTCTTACAGCCCCAAAATCACCCACAGGAGGGTTTTTCCCAAAATTTGCTGGGAAGGAACATTTACCTGTTACTGGCTCTCTCCACTGGAGATACACACCTGCAGCGAGCAAGGCTGAGAGATAATGGGGAGGAGAGACCCTCATTCCCATCAGTGGGGAAAGGATCCTGTGGAAGGGAGAAGTGGGAATCAGCTGCGATCACCAGGGATGGATGCTGGTAAACCAAAGGCAGTGTGGGTGATGCCCAGAGCTGTGCATCCTTGTTGCTGCCTGCCCTGGTATTCCTGCAAGCTCACACCATCCCATGCCTGGGCATTGTGCTCCCAGCATGGTTTAGGGACTGCAGACACTCCTTGTGGACACCCAAGAGCAGCAATACGGGAAACAGCTACTGTTTTCCACTGCTGGCATCACCCCTTCCGAAATGAAACACCCCAAGTTACGCTGAAGCCTTTCCTCTACTCCAAAAAATGCCACCGGACTGCAGGAAATGCCCGCAAAACCCCGGCACGCCCACGGAAACCACAGTGCCCAAGTGTCAGCATTTAGTGACAGCAAAAAGCTCAAGCGTGACTGGAACAATGAGCACGGACAGTGAACGGTACGGGGGAAGTCTGGGGGATGCTTACCTGGAATGCAGGAGTCCAGCAATGGAACAGGGAAGGGGATGCATCAGCCCCTGGGTTTGGGAAAGAAAGATCTTCTGGGATTACCCAGGTGGGAAAAGACAGGTAGAATGCAGCATGTTCACTCTGGAGTCTAATGGGATCTGCAGTGAATGGCAAGGCTGATCCATCCTTACAGCTTCCACATCTGCAAGCAGTTCCCAGTGAAGCTGTCCTGGGGTGGAAATGAGATGGGGTACCCACTTGCTTCCCCAGGGCCAGAGTGGAGGAGCTCCCCGAAAACCCAGGTGCCCCCAGCTGCCAGCAGCTCCAGCCTCTGCCAGGGCATATGAAAGCACAGGCAGGGAAATGGGCCAGGACTGCAGGGACGGGAAGCCAAGCCCTCCCAAGGGCCTCCCTCCCACATCCGCCACATGCCATCACTGCCTGGGTGTCACAGTGCCCAGCCCTCACCAGCACCCAGATCTGTTTCCCTCCCCAGTTTCCTAGCTAAATACAGACAGGTCCATGTCTGCCACTCACACTTACTTTATCAGTTAAATTTACCAGACAAGTCATTTTTTCACCCCAAAAATGTTTCTCCTTTCCCAGGTCACGTTCCCCTGGTGCTGCTGGTGGTGGCTGATGACTGACACTGCCTTCATCTCCTCATCATCCTCGACTGCTCCAATGTCTGGCAGTTGCTCCTCAAGGCCCTGTGAGAGACAGGCTCCAGGTGAGTCCTGGTTCCATCCCCTAGGAATTTGGGGAGATCTCCAGAGCCCACATGGCCACCCAGCCCCTGCCACCACCCTGCCTGCCTTTCTCTTCACCAAGCACAGGACACCAGCTGGCCCCTTGCTGGCTAAATTCCAAAGGAAAAAGCCAAAGGCCGAGTGGTACTGAGCCGCACACAGACCCACAGGCTACCACAGCCCATTGTGACCCACTTTGCATTAGTCCCTGCCCTAGCACTGCTGCCACCACCCCAAAAATCAACTGCCCGCCCAAGGACAGGACCCGTAGGAGGGCGAGTCCCCTGCCTGTGTGAGTCACCCCACCTGGAAACCCCAGAGGGGGAACCTGAGCAAGGGTGAACCCACAAACTCGGGTCCCCAAGAGGCAGCAGCCCCTGGATCGACCTCCACCCTGCCTCAGCAATAATATAACCATTATTAAAGGAGTAATTAAGCAGGTACAGCTTAATTCACAGCGTGCCTTGCCCCACCAGCAGCTGCACCACGCTGGGATCCCTGCAGCGGGAGTCCTGCTCATCACCAGGAGCCTGTGGTTTACAGGATTGCCTGTGAAATTAAGAAACGGTGAGGACAGGGTGCTGCAAGGCAGGGTCAAACAAAGGTGTTCGGGAAAGAAAATAAGGCTAATTTTGTCCCTAAATACACGCACCATTAATATGTTTCATTTACAGTGCCACTACAAAACGATACACAGCTACCCAGAAAACACAGAATAAGTTTTCTCCTGGAAAGCTCTAAGTACACCCAAATTCCGCCACACAGATGCTTGAAGACATCATAGGGGCCGTCCAGGCACCGCTTGTACCTCACAGGGCTGGAGACGCAGTCGCACAGACACGAACCCAGGCAGCGGCAGCTAGCGGAAGAGCAGCCCCTGAGGGGTAGGGGAGCACGGGGACACGGCCAGGCCCAGAGAAGCGCAGGCAGCCGAACGCACCCAGCACTGCCACCCAGCCTGGCACTGCACTGCGCTGCCCATGCGCCCGAGCCCTTTAGAGCTCGCGTGGCCTCGCGACACCATCGCTGAGGTCCCACGTCTGGCCCCGCCTCTTCCGCTCCGAGCCCCAGCAGGGCGGGGCCGAGGGGGCGGGGCTGCCGTCACGCGGGGCGGGGCGTAGCCGGGCGCGAGGCGGCTGCGCGCGGCGCGGCGGCGTCTCCTCAACGGGGCCGCGCGCGCGGCGCCAGGTGCGTGCGCGGGGGAGGCGGGCGGGCAGGGCGCGGTTGCCATGGAGACAGCGGGGGGGAAGGCGTTGCCATGGCGACAGCGGCCGCCATAACGTAAGGGGGTCCCCTGGCCGTGAGGGGACGGAGCGTTCTGCGGGGAGCGGAGGAGACCGGCGGGGCCGGGGCTGAGGCGGGGGGGCCGGGAAACCTCTGACAGCGGCGGGCGGCCTGGCTGTGACTCCCCCCGCCGCGCTGTCGCCCTCTATAAAAGCTCGTTTTTATGGATGTGTCCCCCTGGGAAGGAGCCTCGGTGTCCTCTCCGCCTGCTGAATCCCCGTGTTGTTGCTTTTCCCGCAGGTTTAGCGAGGAGGGGGCACAACGGAGAGGACAGGTAAGGGCTCGGGCAACCCTGAAGGTGTGACCCCCCATCCCTGGTTCTCTGTCCAGGGTCAATCCTGGAACGCCAGCGTGCTTCCGTGGGAGCCTGTGGGACACAGAGCTCAGCCAGGCTTTGCTGTGTCACTCCCTCTCCTTGCTCGTGGAGCCACTGGGAAGCACGTGGAGAATCACAGCGTTGAATAAAAACCTCTGGTGTGTTTTAACTCACATCAAAGGAGGTTGAATCTTGTGTTTTTGTGCTGTGGACAGAGGCAGGGCTTGTCCTCAGTCCCATTGTCCGTGTAGCCTGTGCGTTTCTAGGATGGCTTTGATCCAGCTCCAATTGCTGCTCCCACGTGGAGGGACAGGCTTGGGAATTGGCCAGGGACAACTCAGCTTGTAGCTGAACCATAGTGGCTTTTAAACTGTCTTGTCCCAACATCTTAAAGCCGCTGGATTGAAAAAGAAGCTAGGAATTACACCCATGCTGGTGGCAGTTCTCAGCACTCAAAGAAGCTAAAAATAATGGATGAGTAGTAGGTTTGTACTTGTTTCTTTGTGGAATTTGTGGGGGCTGTTCTGGAGGAGCCCATCTCCCAGCATGGAGCTGGATGACTTGGCTTTGATTTTAAACATCCAGGTGTAGCTTTGGTTGTGTGTTGGGTGCTGAGCATGGAGATGGTGTCAGCAGCGACTTCTCCATGAGATGGTGGAGAATATGTTCCATTAATTTCCCATTTTGGTTCTGCAGGTTGGGCTCTGGTGTTGACTGTGTGGTCTGGTCATGTTTTGCAGAGCTACTGCGAGGTTTCTGTAAATACACATGCTGTGTGAACCTCGGCCTTCGTTTGACACACTTGGTGTTCAGGTGTTTGCTTTTACCTGGGATACACCTTCATATTTCCAACATTTCTGCAGCTGGTGTGTCTCTGTCACACGGGGACTTGCTGTGGTTGGGTTTATCCAGTGTTGGTGACTTGGGCACCGTTTAAAGCTGAAGTGTGAAAAGCTTTAGGATAAATTAAGGGATTTCTGTGGTGTGGAGGGAGGAGAACACAGCAAACCCACACAGGGACTCTCTTAGTATCGTTTATAAAGGTAATGGGGACAAGGCTGGAACAAGGGAACAGGGCAGCCGAGCCAGGAATCCATGGAGTGTTGTGTTTACAGTCTTCAACTCCCTGTAGTCTAAATAGCTGGAAGCTTCCCAATGTCTGGAGAAGGCTGGAGAGACACTTCTTACCTTGTAAGTGCCTATGGCTCCCTCTCCCCCATGGCACCTGTGTTCCCAGGGGGAGCCTGCAGTACCTGGTGTGTTTCTTCCCCATGGCAATGTCATGCTCTGAGGTAATTCCATTTCATTTTGGCTACCTCAGCTGTGCCAGCACAATCCATCCCCCTGGGGAACAGAGCTTCTCCCCAGGACTAAAAACTGGAGGTTTCTATTTCTTGGCTGAATCCCCATGAATTCTTTTTAAGACCAATAAAAACTTTTTTTTTTAAACTAGGCTGTATTTATAATGGGGTTTTTGTTCCTTTATGCCTCTCTGCACTACATAATAGGCATGAAGGTTGAAGGTCATTGTATCAGACAACCTCACTAGGTGATTATAATTCTAAAAGGTGTTTTTTCCTAAGTTTAAAATTACTTTTGAAATGTCCTTAGTGCTTTAGAGGCACTTAAAATTGATTTGATGGCTCCATTCCTGCTGTTAATAGCATGGGAATGCACAGGGTGAGTGAGATGGGAGCGATGCTGAGGCAGGTGGAAGCAAACAGGGGAAGGCCTAGGTGGGAGTTTACAAACAGCCTCAGTATTTGAGGCTCAGCTCCCGAATATAATATAAACTTAAATTATAGCCAGTTTAGAAAGTGAGGATTTACCTTTGGCTGTAGCTGTGCTGCTGTGGAGGGGCCAAGGGCAGACCCGGCACCAGCAGGAGCTCAGACTTCCCTCTGAAACATTCCAGTTATCCATTGTTAGTCCCTGGCTGGTCTGAAGTGTCTTTGCACCGTTAAATAAAATCTGACTGACTTTGTGGAAGCAGCCTGTCCTTCCAGAAAAATCAGCTTATCCAAAAGGAGAGATATTTTTCCTTTCTCCTGGAAAGGAAAAATAAGGGCTTTTCTCCCCTTTATCCTGACTGTGCTTGGCTGCATTCACTCAGCAGGGCTTTGATGGTACCGCCCGTCTGATCCTGTGTCCAGCACATCGTCCTATCTTCCTGAGAGTCATCACTTTGATGTTTTTTTTTGAGGTTTAACCCCCCCAAAATAGTTCACCATGAGGCCTGAGCGGTTGCAGGCCTTCAGGAGTGATGAAGCTGCAGAGGTTCATTGTCAGAACAGTGCTGAAGTGCTCCTGTGCTCAGTGTGGGGTGGAAAAACACAGGGTACAATGTTCATGAGGGTGTGTGATGGAGGAGCCCTGCCTGGCATGCACAGAGGGAGAAAACCGGAAGTGCTAAAGGCTATTGACACTTGTATCCAAAATCTGGTCCCTACAGTAAGGCCCAGTAAGATAAAAAAGTGATTATTTGAAGTGATGAGCAGCATGTATTAAGTGATCTTTCAGGAGGCAGGTGGTGAAAACCAGCTCTCTGAGGTGTTTTCCTGTTGTTACAATGATTATTACTGAGCAGCCTGGTGTGGTGGAAAGTGCCCCTGCCCATGGCAGGGGGGTGGACCGACACGAACTTTAAGGTCCTGTCCAGCCCAAACCATTCCATGATTCCATTGTATAAGGTTTTCTGAAGGGGTCAGAAGGAAAAGGCTGCATACACGGCGTATCTGAGCATCTGCCAGTGTTGCTTTGCCCTGTTCTCATCATCCAGTATTGAAAGTTGCTGGTTTCCTAGAATATTGGCTGTTTTCTCATGTGATCCATACACACACTTGCAGCACAGCTGAGGTGTCCTACCTAGAAAGACCTGCCCCGTGTCACTTGCTTTGCTGCCAGGGAGCAATTGCAGCATCTCATCTTTAGGACAAGCCCACAGATCTCCCTGAGATGGCAAAACCTGCAAAAACTCTGATTTTGGGTCAGCAGCTCTTCCCCAGCATTTCCTCTGGCCAAAAGCCCCGTGTCTAACAGAGTTTTTGCTGGACTCTTCATCACAACTGGCAAGAGAAAAGCAGAGGAGGGTGAACAGTTCTGTTCGTTTTCATTCCCTTTTCATAGACTTATTTGGGAGAAGCGGAGTGGGAGAGGACTGCGTGCTGGCAGGCCTTTTGTGTTTTATGTCACAGGCTGCTGAAAGAGTTCTCAGACTGCACTTCCTTTCCGTGGGCTTTAAGGTCATTTCCCAGTGCTTGCAGATGCATGGCGGGCTGGGAAACCCTTCTCTCATCACCAGGGAATGAAACGCTCTCCGTGGCTTTTTGGAGCCAACAAATATAGTTTTGTCTTCTCTTCCCTCCCACTGTTTCCCAAGCAGCAAGTTTGCCGACAGGCCTCGTCAGGAAGGAGGGAGTGCTCCTCCAGGATCCAGACTGTCTGGGAAAATGAACAGCTGCTGGCAAACTGTGTTTTGCTGGGGCAATCACACCTGGCTGTACAAAACAGCCCAGGATTGTATGGTAAAGGAGGTTAAGGAAGTGGATGAGACTGAGGGGCAAAGTTCAGAGACAAAAACATGCAATTCTCAGCCCAGAGATGATAACAAACCTGGGATTTATCCACCTGTGCAAAGGTGGTTCTGCAAAACCCTGTTGTCCAGGTGGTGTTGTCCATGTGCACTGACTTTGCTTGTGGTCATTTGTCTACCATAGAAACTGGATGGCTTCTACAGTGAGCCCTGTTGCATTCGACACGCAGCGCGGTGGCCTGAGTCAAGAACAGCACGGCAACCAGTCTCCCCTGGCCGCTCGGGCCATAGCTCACAGACACCAATGTGGTGGACGGCAAATGGCGTTTATTGGTGATTAGCACCGTGTAATATACCTTTGGTTTACAACGTCACGTCCGCCTGCTTACATCATAAAACTAATTGCTATTGGCTACCTGGGGAGGGGGTCTTATCTTTCCGTACAGCGCGGTTTCTTCCGATCGCCAGGCCCTACCTGCCCACATTTCCCCCCTCCCTATGCTAACAAACGTATAAAAGGCATTAACAAGGTAAAGTGTAAGGCACCTTGAACTAATAAACGTATAAAAGGTATTGACGAGGTAAAGTATAAGGCACTTTAAACTAGTGGTGACTAGGGGGCGTAAGGGGACAGGATATAAATTGGGGTAACTAGGGAGAACTAGGGATAATACTGCATAAGGAATTAGGGATAACTGGGGATAACACTACAGAAGTACATTCTTAACACAGTTGTTTGTTTTCTACTAACAGAATGTTGACCTTGCTTAGTCGGTTCTGGACAAATGACACGAGCTTGCTCAGTATGCAGGGCCCGAAGGCCAATGCCAGTATGATCATTGCGATCAGACCCAGCAAAGTAGATATCAGGGTGGTTAGCCATGGCGAATGGTTGAACCAGGATTTGAACCAACTCTGCTGTGCTTCTCGCTCTCTTCTTCTCTTCTTTCTTTTTTCTTTTTCTTTTTCTGCTTTGCTCTTTTCAGCAGCAGCTTGCAGGGAAGGAGAAGATGCTAAAGGCTGAGCAGCATCAGATGATATCTGAGTAGGAGGTACTGTAGCTGCTGGTAAAGGATTAGAGATCATTGGGTTAAAGATATTTAGGTTATTATTCAGTGTTGTGACAGTAGCAGTGTTTTTAATCCGTGAGAGGGATTGGACTCTCTAACGGCCTCTCCTTATTCTGGGTTTTAATTCTGTTTGCTCTCATCTCTTTCCACTCTGAGTCTGAATCAGTGGAAAGCCACTCGCTCTAGCTTGTGTCTGACTCAGAGCTGGAAGTTGACTGACTGGCTATTTCCGGGTTTCAGAACTTTTTGGTCGGGCTCCGGCCTCGCCCACCTCCCTTGCGGGCGGGCCGTTCCCTCCCTCTTGCCTCGCCCTGCCTTCTGCTCGGCAGGGGGTTGAGCTTATAGGGGGAGTGTTTAAATTAGGCGCTCTGGCTACCTCTCTGCCCCTCGCTCGCGCTCCCCTCCCCCTTTTGGTTGCTCTCGCAGTTTCTCTCCTTATCACATTCCTTATCACTTTCCTCTCCCACTCGTTTACTTGCGCATGTTGGATTCGGCACTATCTCTCTGTTCCCGCCGGGCACATCTCCGTCCCGGTCCCGCCCACCTTCTTTGTTCCCGGCACCATGCTGGGGTGCATAGGGAGGTGGCCTGGGCCAGCTCTCTTCGGGCCCCCCTCCCTCCGCGGCGATCTTAGCTTCTCGGGCTAATTCGTTCGAAAAAGCCTCTGCCTGCCTTGGCTCCCCCGCAAAGGAGCCTGGATTCGGGGATTGCGGGGGTGCAGCACCCCCCCCGCGAGTCCCCAGGCTTAGCCGAATCGCCATCGTCTGGGGGGTGCAGAGTCTGGGTAGCCGCCCCAACCCCCAGCTTTGGGACGGCCATCAAACAGTTTTTTGCTGCCTTCCAGGTCTCCTGCTCTTGGATAGCTTTTTGCAGGGCCTGCACAACTCTACCCCACGATTTAAGATGTTTTCCGCTACCTGAGGACATCGTCTCCTCAGCAAAAGCCTTAGTACATTATCCCACACCTCAGGGTGGAGTATATCTGCCGGTTGGTCTATGACCCCGATCTGCATAAGTCTCGCAACAGCGAGCGTAAAATCTTTGGGTTTGCAATCTACCCGCCACTGTCTCTGAATTTCATATACGACCTTCACAAGAGCCTCCATCCTCCTTGTGGGTCCCGGAGCGTCCTCCGTCACCGGAGACAGTCCAGCTGCTCTGGCCGCTGTTCACCTGGTCTCAGGCGATCTCCCGAGGTCCCCAGTTGTCCCGAGGTTTCGGCACCACTTTGTTGCAGTCGACACGCAGCGCGGTGGCCTGAGTCAAGAACAGTACGGCAACCACTCTCCCCTGGCCGCTCAGGCCATAGCTCGCAGACACCAATGTGGTGGACGGCAAATGGCGTTTATTGGTGATTAGCACCGTGTAATATACCTTTGGTTTACAACGTCACATCCGCCTGCTTACATCATAAAACTAATTGCTATTGGCTACCTGGGGAGGGGGTCTTATCTTTCCGTACAGCGCGGTTTCTTCCGATCGCCAGGCCCTACCTGCCCACAGTTTCCTCTCCCCTTCTCACTAAATATCACGTGTTTGCTGATAAAGCCATTCCTTCCAAACGAGCTGCTTCCCTGGGCTGCTGCTTCAATCTTCTGGGAAGCTGCAGCAGTCCCTGCTGCAGAAAGCAGCTGGAAACCAGGCAAGGCAAGGCGAGGAGCAGCACATCTGCTTAATAAATGATAAAGGTCACATTTAAAAGCACTGTGCAGGTGTAAAGCCAGGAAAATAGGGAAGAGGGGAGGAGGAGTAAGGAGAATACAGCCCTGCAGCCCTTTCATGTGACTCTGTATCATCTGGGATCTTCGAAAAGATTGGCCTAGAGCATCCTACTGACATTGCAGCCATCACAGGGAAGGGAGTGCTGGTACAGCTGAGGGGGCTCCTCAGCAAACTGGGGCTGGGCTCCCTGCAGGGCAAAGCTAGGAGGAAGTCTTCCCTTGTTTTTCTCTCTGCTGGGATAAATGGAGCTGTTGTCTCCAGGCCCCTGTTCTGCACATAGTTTAAAGTAGGTCGTATTTCCGACCTGCATGGGATGCAACCTGCATTTTGTCTGGGGACATAGAGCCTGTGTGTGTCTCATTCTCTTGTGCTCACCACACCTTTCCCATGCCCTCCAGCCTTCCCGGTAACTTTTATTAATAGACTTCCCTTATTCCAGATTTTCAATCGATTAGCTTTGCTTCAGAAACACCCCAGGGCATCATTGACTTCCTCAGTAACCATCCTGGTAACAGATTCAATTCCCAAAAATGTTGTAATTACATGCCTTGTATTGGGAGCTGTGCTACTGATCTGTGCAGCTGCCTGCTGTCTTTTAGGGATACCAAGCTGCTCCGCTCATCCTCCGTTTATCAGAGAGCCCCAATGGATATGCTGATTCAAAATTTAGGCATGGGGTAGCTCCCTCTCCCTCAATCTGGGTGTCCCACTGCGGAGGGTGGATTTCCCCCCTCCGCAGCAAGAAGCGGTTCCGCCCCTATGTTGCTCCCGCCTCCCAGCCTGGCTCCACCTGCCGTGGGAGGACCTCGGGGGAGAAGTCTCTGGGCCCGCCCCTGAACTGAGGGACAAGGCGTGCCCAGGGCCCAGGAACCGCCCAGCTCTCCAGATTATTCCTGACAGTTATTTGTATTATTGGTTTATTTGAACTGTACCCCGCCTTCCTTTGTTACCATTGGTTCTTGTATGCTGTAACCGCCCTTCCCCTCGTCCCTTATTGGTTGTCCTGTCCTATACTTAACCGGGTGCCTCCAGGCACTCGGCGGCCACTAGCCATTAGCCATGCGGCCATACCATCGCCGAGGCAGTGGCCCCCCTTCCCCTGCTCTCCCTTCCCGACCACCCAAGCCCTGCTACCCTCAATAAAGGAGAGCTCGGGAAGGAGTCATCCTCCCACCAGCCTATCGCCGCACCGTCTCCTTCTTTTATTTCGCCTACGACTCCCAGCTTCCTTTACCGCGCCCGGCATAGGGATCGAGCAGCCAGCGCACGGCTCTCGACCCTGCCGACGACAGCGAGCGAGAGGCTCGACAACATCCCACCACCCCTGACACCCTTCCACTCATGGTGGTACCAGCTGTGCTCCTTTCTCCTCTTGCAGGAAGCTGTTGCCAAGCCTCAAAACCAAGAAGCCTCGGGAGCTTGTTTTGGTGATTGGGACAGGAATTAGTGCCGCAGTTGCTCCCCAGGTCCCAGTGCTGAAGTCTTGGAAGGGGCTGATTCAGGCCCTCCTGGATGCTGCTATTGACTTTGATCTCCTGGAAGATGAAGAGAGCAAACGGTTCCAGAAGTGTCTTCATGAAGACAAGAACTTGGTTCATGTTGCCCACGACCTTATCCAGAAGCTGTCTCCGGTCAGTGCGCTTGTACCTGCCCTGAGCGTAGGATTTGGCTTCTGGAAATAACCGGATTTGGTTTTCCAGCAATGGTGCCCCCATCCCAACAATTCTTCTATGTACAAGGAACCAAAAGTGCAGTTGCTGTGCCAGGTTTCTGCTGTGGACACAGGTTTTGGGTATTTTGCCTGGACCAAGATGATTAGAGGGATGGAGCACCTTCCTGTGAGGAAAGGCTGAGAGAATTGGGATTGTTCAGCCTGGAGAAGAAGGCTTCAGGGGTGACCTAATTGTGGCTTTCCAATACCTGAAGGGAGCTGACAAGAAAGCTGGAGAGAGACTGTAGACAAGGGCCGGGGGTGACAGAACAAGGGGAGAGAGCAGGGTTAGATGGGGTACTGGGGAGGAAATCTTCCCTGTGAGGGTACTGAGGCCCTGGCACAAGAGCAACTGTGGCTGCCCCTGGATCCCTGGAAGTGTTCAAGGCCAGGTTGGACAGGGCTTGGAACAGCCTGGGATAGTGGAAGGTGTCCCTGCCCATGGCAGGGGGTGGCATGGGATGGGCCCTTCCCAACCCAAACCATTCTACGATTCTGTGTTCCTATGACTATGCTGAGGGAGAGCACCCACCTTGGTGCAGCCAGAGCTCTTGTGTTTGCCGTGCAGGGACCCAGAGCTTTGCAGGGTCTTGGTGAAACGTGGGTAGTTTCTCATGGAGTCATTTGGCATGAGGTGTTAAGGGGCCGGGCTCTGACCTCAATCTGTCTCCCCTTCTCAGCGCACAAGCAACGTTCGCTCAACCTTTTTCAAGGACTGTTTATACAAGGTGTTTGATGACCTGGAATCCAAAATGGAAGATTCTGGGAAGCAGCTGCTTCAGTCTGTGCTTCACTTGATGGAAAATGGGGCCCTTGTTTTAACCACAAACTTCGGTAACCTGCTGGAGCTGTATGCAGCACACCAGGGGAAGCACCTCGAGTCTCTTGACCTGACTGATGAAAAGAAGGTAAAGGATGATTATTTCTTTTGTCAGGAACTGTGGTGCTGCAGGGTGTGCCCTCATGCTGCCTGAGGGCATTGTACTGATCGTAGTGGTTTAACTGGTGGCAGACAAGCTCCAGGCAGAGCCTCTGCCTGCTCAGGGCAGCAAGCAGAAGAATGAGGAGGAGAGCTCCTTTCTGGAACGCTGTGCTTGCTGGCTGCCATCCAGTGCTCAGGAGGAGGCCTTAAGCCTGGTATTCCTTTGATCTCTGTCCTTGAAACTTCTGGCTTGGCCTTGCTTCCACATAAGGCTCGGGTTGATGTTTCTAACCAATGTGGGAAACTCCATGTGAGATGCAAAGCTGAACTTTCTATTTTTATAACGTGCTGCAAAGTGCTTTCTGTGATGGGCATTTAGGGCTGCAGCCTTTGAGGCGCTTCTCGTGCCCCATGTCCTCTTCCTGCAGTGGCTGGAATGGCTCCTTCTGCTGCACTTCCAGAGCTGTAGCTATTCTCTTCATGCAAACATCTCTCCTCCTGCCCCAGTCAGGCTGTGAAACCCTGACCTCTTTGCACCTGCTGCACAAAGGGATCAAAGTGATTGCCTACGGAGACGAATACTCCGACTTGCCCGAGTACTTCGAGCGGCTGACCAGCGAGATTGTCATGCGAGGCCGCACAGGTATGGAGTCAGGGGCTGGGGGACACTTGGCTGTCACCATGGAGAGCAGGCAGGGTCAGTAGCCCCTGTTCTTCATGCTATACAGATTCCTTAAGAGTTTTTTTTTTTTAAAAGCAAACGTGTCTCAAAGCGTAGCTGGATTTGAGGGTTACTTTCAGAAATCACTGTATGCTCTAACAGTTTAAGCAGCTGTGCTGCTTCCCACGCCTGCAAACCTTTTCATGTGCAGTTGCAGCTGTTTGTTCCCTTTCCAGCGAAGGGGCATTTTAGTCTCACTGACCTTCGTGCTGCTCAGACTGAGCCAATGCTTTTACACAAGAGGTATAACTCATAAATCATAAAAACAAGGGAAAGTGGGTTCACTGGCCGGAGCCTAGCTGGCCCCCATTCTGAGGGTTAGCCCGGCCAGGAAAGCCTGTGTGAAACCACCACGTGGGCAGCTGGCTCTCCACCTGACACTGGTCTCTGCTTTGCCCCAGGTATGCCCAACGAGGGGCAACAGCTGAATGCTCTGCCGCCGCCCACACCGAGGTAAAAGGTAAGGAGGCTCTCTAGAGCCGAGAGGCTTCACTCTGTGTAGTTCCCTGGAGTCCCAGGCAGGTTTTCAGCCTTTGCTTCCACACAGGATGCAGCCCGAGCCTCAGCCCTGCCCAGGCCCTGAGCCATGGCAGGGGCTTCTGGGACAGGCCCCAGCCAGGCCAGCAGCCCTCAGGAAGGCCAGAGCCCACCGCTGTCCAGCTGCTATCCAGCACCGAGCCAGGACCCTTCCAGCAGGGAGAAGGCTGGGACACAGCCTCCACAGATGAACACCTGGTCTAACATAGTAATTGTGGTTTTACTGGGGCTGCATGTGCCTGCGGAGTGCGGTGTCCCCAAGGGAGCTGCAGCCTCCTCTAACTTCATACCTAGTGCTTTTATATTCTGTATTTCAATTAAAAAATGAAACTTGAGCTTTTTTTTTTTACTGGAAGCTCTAGTTTTCTAGTCCTGTCTTTTTACTGTACAGGATTCTGTATGTTGAAGTTGTATTAAAGGCCTGCTCACTGAACTTTTGGCTGCTCTATCATTTACAGGCCTCATCACACCTCACACTGGTGGGAGTTCATCTCCCCCAAACCCAGGAGGAAACAGGTCCTGGCTGGAGGCAAGTTATTTATACACAGAGAACAAATTAGGAAGTTTATTTTATATAAATTATGTCTCTTAGCAGACAGCATTCAATTTATTGCACTATAGCACATCTGCGATACAGAGCTACAAGACATCGTCAGAGAGGTTTGTATTATTCAGTGTAGCACTTCTGACCGGGATCAAGAGGCACTCTGAGGGGGAGAAAGGGTGCAGGAAAGCAGCAAGCAGCCACCATTCTCTTCCAGTATTAATGTGGTTTGGTTTTTTTTTCCTTTTTACTAGCAAATAATGCCAAGACCAGCAGGCAGGAGCCAGGCAGGGCACGCTGCCTTCCTCCTCCGGACCCAGCTGCCACAGCTCTCCAGCTCCTGCCCAAATACGTGGAGTCTGGGGACCCTGCTGCAGAGTCCGGGTGAGGAGAGAGATGGGGGACTTTAAGGCAATTTAGCATGTCCCCTCCAGCCCAGCATAGGCTGTCACCTTTTTTTGGTTTATCAGCTTCGGTGGAGCGGCGATGAGCGGCGACATTAACGGCCAGATCTAGCGCTGCCCCTAAGCCCAAGTGACTCCTGCCTCCTCCCTAAGCTGGTCTAAAAATCAAAAGCAGCTCAAAAAAAAGTCTTCAAACCCACCTGGCTCTGACAGCCAGGCTCTTGGCCGCCCTCAGCTCCCCCACCCCAAATACCAGACCCCGCCCGGGAGCGAAACCTGTTGAGCCCGAATATGCCCAAACAGACAGCTCTTTGTGATTCTTTTTTTTTCCCTCCTATTTTTTGGTTTGGAAGCAGCACTGGTGATCACACAGGGATGGGCCCAAGGACTTCCCAGCCCTTGGCACTGCTCCTGACACCTTGTTCGAAGGCAGCATCACATTTAACCCCTGAAGACCCTCACTGCCCTTCATTTCTGACACCATCCCACTTCCCACACCGTGGTCCTGTTCAGTCCTGCATCCCCACGCTCCACTTGCATCCCCCCTCTCTGCACTTTTCTCCGTCATTTCTCCCTTTCCACCTCATTTTTCCCCTCAGTGCTTCAGCGCTCTCCTCCATTCCCAACACAGACAGGTCTGATCCATCCTCACGCCATAAAATCACAGACCACATGCCAGGGGGGTCAGATGAGCCCAATAGCCACAGAGCTGCCAGGCTGGGGTTCAGTGCCCATCCAGGGGTGTTTTATGATCCGTGGTGGGAATGCTGGGCTGGCAGGGTGCACACAGCATCAGCAAAGCCCCCGAGCAGCACTTAGGACTCTTCAACTCTTGCTCAGCACTCTCCTGCCTCAGTTTCCTGCTGTTTCGGGGCTCAGGGAAGCTCTGCACCATTGGCAATGCGGGCAGGGGGTGCAGCAGGGACCCCAAACCCCAAACTGCATCCCAGCTCATTTATCTACATTTTAAAAGAAATTTAAAAGCCACCCGATGTTGCAAGCAGCTCAAACCCTGACGGAGGATCCACCCCGGGGCTCCGACTTGTGCAACACCGCGGGGTGAGTTCCAACCTCCCGCCACTGGCATCAGGCTCTGGTTAAAAAATTAAGGCTCAGCTTACTCAGCCTGGCCGGATATCGGGATGGCGAATCCGGCCGGGAAAACTTCGGCGGGCTGGGGGAGACATTTTGCAAGGGGAAGAGCCGGAGCAGGAATGGCATCTGGAAGCGATTGAAGGCAAGGAGCCTCTCCCTGGCGCAGCAGGGAATTCCAACGGCGTGAGCTCAGGTTAAAGCCTCCTTCACAAACCCGGGATTAAAGAGAAGAACCAAACTTCAGCACAGATATGTATTTTTAAACCTGCAAAAAACAAGGGAGACGGAGCCAGCTTCCTGCTTGGTCCTATCCGGACGTGGCTTTGTCATTTAGGGTCGTTCTGACTTGCAATGAAAAGAAACCAAAACTCCAAAAAGGAGCAGAAATTTCTCCATGCGTTTGTGGTTCTAAATTCAGGTGTGGTGTCAGGAGTCCTCTTTCATCACTGTACCATCCATCCCTCGGGATTGCTGCATCCCAGCTCCGAGCATCCCTTGCCAGCACAGGCTGGATCCCACGGTGGTCCTTGAGTGGCAGCAAGCCCAGGAGCATCCCAGAATCCTGGGGATGGCATGGAAGAGCCAGTGGAGGATGCCAGCCTAGCTTAGACCGAGCCATCCTCTGCAAGGAGCTGACGCAGTGCAGAGTCCCCAGCCCCTTCCAGTCTTCCCTGAGTCGAGATGAAATATTGAAGCTAAAATCCTAATGCATCAGAGGCACAGGGAGCAGCAGCTGGTCAAACCCACCTTCACTGGACATCCCAGCGGAGCAGTTTACGGCAGGGCAGGATCCCCATGGGCTGGGCAGGATCCCCATGGGCTGGGCAGGATCCCCACGGGATGGGCAGGATCCCCATGGGCTGGGCAGACTCAGCCGCGCCCCATGTCCTCTTCCTGCAGTGGCTGGAATGGCTCCTTCTGCTGCACTTCCAGAGCTGTAGCTATTCCCTTCATGCAAACATCTCTCCTCCTGCCCCAGTCAGGCTGTGAAACCCTGACCTCTTTGCACCTGCTGCACAAAGGGATCAAAGTGATTGCCTACGGAGACGAATACTCCGACTTGCCCGAGTACTTCGAGCGGCTGACCAGCGAGATTGTCATGCGAGGCCGCACAGGTATGGAGTCAGGGGCTGGGGGACACTTGGCTGTCACCATGGAGAGCAGGCAGGGTCAGTAGGCCCTGTTCTTCATGCTATACAGATTCCTTAAGAGTTGTTTTTTTTTAAAAGCAAACGTGTCTCAAAGCGTAGCTGGATTTGAGGGTTACTTTCAGAAATCACTGTATGCTCTAACAGTTTAAACAGCTGTGCTGCTTCCCACGCCTGCAAACCTTTTCATGTGCAGTTGCAGCTGTTTGTTCCCTTTCCAGCGAAGGGGCATTTTAGTCTCACTGACCTTCGTGCTGCTCAGACTGAGCCAATGCTTTTACACAAGAGGTATAACTCATAAATCATAAAAACAAGGGAAAGTGGGTTCACTGGCCGGAGCCTAGCTGGCCCCCATTCTGAGGGTTAGCCCGGCCAGGAAAGCCTGTGTGAAACCACCACGTGGGCAGCTGGCTCTCCACCTGACACTGGTCTCTGCTTTGCCCCAGGTATGCCCAACGAGGGGCAACAGCTGAATGCTCTGCCGCCGCCCACACCGAGGTAAAAGGTAAGGAGGCTCTCTAGAGCCGAGAGGCTTCACTCTGTGTAGTTCCCTGGAGTCCCAGGCAGGTTTTCAGCCTTTGCTTCCACACAGGATGCAGCCCGAGCCTCAGCCCTGCCCAGGCCCTGAGCCATGGCAGGGGCTTCTGGGACAGGCCCCAGCCAGGCCAGCAGCCCTCAGGAAGGCCAGAGCCCACCGCTGTCCAGCTGCTATCCAGCACCGAGCCAGGACCCTTCCAGCAGGGAGAAGGCTGGGACACAGCCTCCACAGATGAACACCTGGTCTAACATAGTAATTGTGCTTTTACTGGGGCTGCATGTGCCTGCGGAGTGCGGTGTCCCCAAGGGAGCTGCAGCCTCCTCTAACTTCATACCTAGTGCTTTTATACTCTGTATTTCAATTAAAAAATGAAACTTGAGCTTTTTTTTTTTACTGGAAGCTCTAGTTTTCTAGTCCTGTCTTTTTACTGTACAGGATTTTGTATGTTGAAGTTGTATTAAAGGCCTGCTCACTGAACTTTTGGCTGCTCTATCATTTACAGGCCTCATCACACCTCACACTGGTGGGAGTTCATTTCCCCCAAACCCAGGAGGAAACAGGTCCTGGCTGGAGGCAAGTTATTTATACACAGAGAACAAATTAGGAAGTTTATTTTATATAAATTATGTCTCTTAGCAGACAGCATTCAATTTATTGCACTATAGCACATCTGCGATACAGAGCTACAAGACATCGTCAGAGAGGTTTGTATTATTCAGTGTAGCACTTCTGACCGGGATCAAGAGGCACTCTGAGGGGGAGAAAGGGTGCAGGAAAGCAGCAAGCAGCCACCATTCTCTTCCAGTATTAATGTGGTTTGGTTTTTTTTTCCTTTTTACTAGCAAATAATGCCAAGACCAGCAGGCAGGAGCCAGGCAGGGCACGCTGCCTTCCTCCTCCGGACCCAGCTGCCACAGCTCTCCAGCTCCTGCCCAAATACGTGGAGTCTGGGGACCCTGCTGCAGAGTCCGGGTGAGGAGAGAGATGGGGGACTTTAAGGCAATTTAGCATGTCCCCTCCAGCCCAGCATAGGCTGTCACCTTTTTTTGGTTTATCAGCTTCGGTGGAGCGGCGATGAGCGGCGACATTAACGGCCAGATCTAGCGCTGCCCCTAAGCCCAAGTGACTCCTGCCTCCTCCCTAAGCTGGTCTAAAAATCAAAAGCAGCTCAAAAAAAAGTCTTCAAACCCACCTGGCTCTGACAGCCAGGCTCTTGGCCGCCCTCAGCTCCCCCACCCCAAATACCAGACCCCGCCCGGGAGCGAAACCTGTTGAGCCCGAATATGCCCAAACAGACAGCTCTTTGTGATTCTTTTTTTTTCCCTCCTATTTTTTGGTTTGGAAGCAGCACTGGTGATCACACAGGGATGGGCCCAAGGACTTCCCAGCCCTTGGCACTGCTCCTGACACCTTGTTCGAAGGCAGCATCACATTTAACCCCTGAAGACCCTCACTGCCCTTCATTTCTGACACCATCCCACTTCCCACACCGTGGTCCTGTTCAGTCCTGCATCCCCACGCTCCACTTGCATCCCCCCTCTCTGCACTTTTCTCCGTCATTTCTCCCTTTCCACCTCATTTTTCCCCTCAGTGCTTCAGCGCTCTCCTCCATTCCCAACACAGACAGGTCTGATCCATCCTCACGCCATAAAATCACAGACCACATGCCAGGGGGGTCAGATGAGCCCAATAGCCACAGAGCTGCCAGGCTGGGGTTCAGTGCCCATCCAGGGGTGTTTTATGATCCGTGGTGGGAATGCTGGGCTGGCAGGGTGCACACAGCATCAGCAAAGCCCCCGAGCAGCACTTAGGACTCTTCAACTCTTGCTCAGCACTCTCCTGCCTCAGTTTCCTGCTGTTTCGGGGCTCAGGGAAGCTCTGCACCATTGGCAATGCGGGCAGGGGGTGCAGCAGGGACCCCAAACCCCAAACTGCATCCCAGCTCATTTATCTACATTTTAAAAGAAATTTAAAAGCCACCCGATGTTGCAAGCAGCTCAAACCCTGACGGAGGATCCACCCCGGGGCTCCGACTTGTGCAACACCGCGGGGTGAGTTCCAACCTCCCGCCACTGGCATCAGGCTCTGGTTCAAAAATTAAGGCTCAGCTTACTCAGCCTGGCCGGATATCGGGATGGCGAATCCGGCCGGGAAAACTTCGGCGGGCTGGGGGAGACATTTTGCAAGGGGAAGAGCCGGAGCAGGAATGGCATCTGGAAGCGATTGAAGGCAAGGAGCCTCTCCCTGGCGCAGCAGGGAATTCCAACGGCGTGAGCTCAGGTTAAAGCCTCCTTCACAAACCCGGGATTAAAGAGAAGAACCAAACTTCAGCACAGATATGTATTTTTAAACCTGCAAAAAACAAGGGAGACGGAGCCAGCTTCCTGCTTGGTCCTATCCGGACGTGGCTTTGTCATTTAGGGTCGTTCTGACTTGCAATGAAAAGAAACCAAAACTCCAAAAAGGAGCAGAAATTTCTCCATGCGTTTGTGGTTCTAAATTCAGGTGTGGTGTCAGGAGTCCTCTTTCATCACTGTACCATCCATCCCTCGGGATTGCTGCATCCCAGCTCCGAGCATCCCTTGCCAGCACAGGCTGCATCCCACGGTGGTCCTTGAGTGGCAGCAAGCCCAGGAGCATCCCAGAATCCTGGGGATGGCATGGAAGAGCCAGTGGAGGATGCCAGCCTAGCTTAGACCGAGCCATCCTCTGCAAGGAGCTGACGCAGTGCAGAGTCCCCAGCCCCTTCCAGTCTTCCCTGAGTCGAGATGAAATATTGAAGCTAAAATCCTAATGCATCAGAGGCACAGGGAGCAGCAGCTGGTCAAACCCACCTTCACTGGACATCCCAGCGGAGCAGTTTACGGCAGGGCAGGATCCCCATGGGCTGGGCAGGATCCCCATGGGCTGGGCAGGATCCCCACGGGATGGGCAGGATCCCCATGGGCTGGGCAGACTCAGCCGCGCCCCATGTCCTCTTCCTGCAGTGGCTGGAATGGCTCCTTCTGCTACACTTCCAGAGCTGTAGCTATTCCCTTCATGCAAACATCTCTCCTCCTGCCCCAGTCAGGCTGTGAAACCCTGACCTCTTTGCACCTGCTGCACAAAGGGATCAAAGTGATTGCCTACGGAGACGAATACTCCGACTTGCCCGAGTACTTCGAGCGGCTGACCAGCGAGATTGTCATGCGAGGCCGCACAGGTATGGAGTCAGGGGCTGGGGGACACTTGGCTGTCACCATGGAGAGCAGGCAGGGTCAGTAGCCCCTGTTCTTCATGCTATACAGATTCCTTAAGAGTTTTTTTTTTTTTAAAAGCAAACGTGTCTCAAAGCGTAGCTGGATTTGAGGGTTACTTTCAGAAATCACTGTATGCTCTAACAGTTTAAACAGCTGTGCTGCTTCCCACGCCTGCAAACCTTTTCATGTGCAGTTGCAGCTGTTTGTTCCCTTTCCAGCGAAGGGGCATTTTAGTCTCACTGACCTTCGTGCTGCTCAGACTGAGCCAATGCTTTTACACAAGAGGTATAACTCATAAATCATAAAAACAAGGGAAAGTGGGTTCACTGGCCGGAGCCTAGCTGGCCCCCATTCTGAGGGTTAGCCCGGCCAGGAAAGCCTGTGTGAAACCACCACGTGGGCAGCTGGCTCTCCACCTGACACTGGTCTCTGCTTTGCCCCAGGTATGCCCAACGAGGGGCAACAGCTGAATGGTCTGCCGCCGCCCACACCGAGGTAAAAGGTAAGGAGGCTCTCTAGAGCCGAGAGGCTTCACTCTGTGTAGTTCCCTGGAGTCCCAGGCAGGTTTTCAGCCTTTGCTTCCACACAGGATGCAGCCCGAGCCTCAGCCCTGCCCAGGCCCTGAGCCATGGCAGGGGCTTCTGGGACAGGCCCCAGCCAGGCCAGCAGCCCTCAGGAAGGCCAGAGCCCACCGCTGTCCAGCTGCTATCCAGCACCGAGCCAGGACCCTTCCAGCAGGGAGAAGGCTGGGACACAGCCTCCACAGATGAACACCTGGTCTAACATAGTAATTGTGGTTTTACTGGGGCTGCATGTGCCTGCGGAGTGCGGTGTCCCCAAGGGAGCTGCAGCCTCCTCTAACTTCATACCTAGTGCTTTTATATTCTGTATTTCAATTAAAAAATGAAACTTGAGCTTTTTTTTTTTTACTGGAAGCTCTAGTTTTCTAGTCCTGTCTTTTTACTGTACAGGATTTTGTATGTTGAAGTTGTATTAAAGGCCTGCTCACTGAACTTTTGGCTGCTCTATCATTTACAGGCCTCATCCCACCTCACACTGGTGGGAGTTCATCTCCCCCAAACCCAGGAGGAAACAGGTCCTGGCTGGAGGCAAGTTATTTATACACAGAGAACAAATTAGGAAGTTTATTTTATATAAATTATGTCTCTTAGCAGACAGCATTCAATTTATTGCACTATAGCACATCTGCGATACAGAGCTACAAGACATCGTCAGAGAGGTTTGTATTATTCAGTGTAGCACTTCTGACCGGGATCAAGAGGCACTCTGAGGGGGAGAAAGGGTGCAGGAAAGCAGCAAGCAGCCACCATTCTCTTCCAGTATTAATGTGGTTTGGTTTTTTTTTCCTTTTTACTAGCAAATAATGCCAAGACCAGCAGGCAGGAGCCAGGCAGGGCACGCTGCCTTCCTCCTCCGGACCCAGCTGCCACAGCTCTCCAGCTCCTGCCCAAATACGTGGAGTCTGGGGACCCTGCTGCAGAGTCCGGGTGAGGAGAGAGATGGGGGACTTTAAGGCAATTTAGCATGTCCCCTCCAGCCCAGCATAGGCTGTCACCTTTTTTTGGTTTATCAGCTTCGGTGGAGCGGCGATGAGCGGCGACATTAACGGCCAGATCTAGCGCTGCCCCTAAGCCCAAGTGACTCCTGCCTCCTCCCTAAGCTGGTCTAAAAATCAAAAGCAGCTCAAAAAAAAGTCTTCAAACCCACCTGGCTCTGACAGCCAGGCTCTTGGCCGCCCTCAGCTCCCCCACCCCAAATACCAGACCCCGCCCGGGAGCGAAACCTGTTGAGCCCGAATATGCCCAAACAGACAGCTCTTTGTGATTCTTTTTTTTTCCCTCCTATTTTTTGGTTTGGAAGCAGCACTGGTGATCACACAGGGATGGGCCCAAGGACTTCCCAGCCCTTGGCACTGCTCCTGACACCTTGTTCGAAGGCAGCATCACATTTAACCCCTGAAGACCCTCACTGCCCTTCATTTCTGACACCATCCCACTTCCCACACCGTGGTCCTGTTCAGTCCTGCATCCCCACGCTCCACTTGCATCCCCCCTCTCTGCACTTTTCTCCGTCATTTCTCCCTTTCCACCTCATTTTTCCCCTCAGTGCTTCAGCGCTCTCCTCCATTCCCAACACAGACAGGTCTGATCCATCCTCACGCCATAAAATCACAGACCACATGCCAGGGGGGTCAGATGAGCCCAATAGCCACAGAGCTGCCAGGCTGGGGTTCAGTGCCCATCCAGGGGTGTTTTATGATCCGTGGTGGCAATGCTGGGCTGGCAGGGTGCACACAGCATCAGCAAAGCCCCCGAGCAGCACTTAGGACTCTTCAACTCTTGCTCAGCACTCTCCTGCCTCAGTTTCCTGCTGTTTCGGGGCTCAGGGAAGCTCTGCACCATTGGCAATGCGGGCAGGGGGTGCAGCAGGGACCCCAAACCCCAAACTGCATCCCAGCTCATTTATCTACATTTTAAAAGAAATTTAAAAGCCACCCGATGTTGCAAGCAGCTCAAACCCTGACGGAGGATCCACCCCGGGGCTCCGACTTGTGCAACACCGCGGGGTGAGTTCCAACCTCCCGCCACTGGCATCAGGCTCTGGTTCAAAAATTAAGGCTCAGCTTACTCAGCCTGGCCGGATATCGGGATGGCGAATCCGGCCGGGAAAACTTCGGCGGGCTGGGGGAGACATTTTGCAAGGGGAAGAGCCGGAGCAGGAATGGCATCTGGAAGCGATTGAAGGCAAGGAGCCTCTCCCTGGCGCAGCAGGGAATTCCAACGGCGTGAGCTCAGGTTAAAGCCTCCTTCACAAACCCGGGATTAAAGAGAAGAACCAAACTTCAGCACAGATATGTATTTTTAAACCTGCAAAAAACAAGGGAGACGGAGCCAGCTTCCTGCTTGGTCCTATCCGGACGTGGCTTTGTCATTTAGGGTCGTTCTGACTTGCAATGAAAAGAAACCAAAACTCCAAAAAGGAGCAGAAATTTCTCCATGCGTTTGTGGTTCTAAATTCAGGTGTGGTGTCAGGAGTCCTCTTTCATCACTGTACCATCCATCCCTCGGGATTGCTGCATCCCAGCTCCGAGCATCCCTTGCCAGCACAGGCTGCATCCCACGGTGGTCCTTGAGTGGCAGCAAGCCCAGGAGCATCCCAGAATCCTGGGGATGGCATGGAAGAGCCAGTGGAGGATGCCAGCCTAGCTTAGACCGAGCCATCCTCTGCAAGGAGCTGACGCAGTGCAGAGTCCCCAGCCCCTTCCAGTCTTCCCTGAGTCGAGATGAAATATTGAAGCTAAAATCCTAATGCATCAGAGGCACAGGGAGCAGCAGCTGGTCAAACCCACCTTCACTGGACATCCCAGCGGAGCAGTTTACGGCAGGGCAGGATCCCCATGGGCTGGGCAGGATCCCCATGGGCTGGGCAGGATCCCCACGGGATGGGCAGGATCCCCATGGGCTGGGCAGACTCAGCCGCGCCCCATGTCCTCTTCCTGCAGTGGCTGGAATGGCTCCTTCTGCTACACTTCCAGAGCTGTAGCTATTCCCTTCATGCAAACATCTCTCCTCCTGCCCCAGTCAGGCTGTGAAACCCTGACCTCTTTGCACCTGCTGCACAAAGGGATCAAAGTGATTGCCTACGGAGACGAATACTCCGACTTGCCCGAGTACTTCGAGCGGCTGACCAGCGAGATTGTCATGCGAGGCCGCACAGGTATGGAGTCAGGGGCTGGGGGACACTTGGCTGTCACCATGGAGAGCAGGCAGGGTCAGTAGCCCCTGTTCTTCATGCTATACAGATTCCTTAAGAGTTTTTTTTTTTTAAAAGCAAACGTGTCTCAAAGCGTAGCTGGATTTGAGGGTTACTTTCAGAAATCACTGTATGCTCTAACAGTTTAAACAGCTGTGCTGCTTCCCACGCCTGCAAACCTTTTCATGTGCAGTTGCAGCTGTTTGTTCCCTTTCCAGCGAAGGGGCATTTTAGTCTCACTGACCTTCGTGCTGCTCAGACTGAGCCAATGCTTTTACACAAGAGGTATAACTCATAAATCATAAAAACAAGGGAAAGTGGGTTCACTGGCCGGAGCCTAGCTGGCCCCCATTCTGAGGGTTAGCCCGGCCAGGAAAGCCTGTGTGAAACCACCACGTGGGCAGCTGGCTCTCCACCTGACACTGGTCTCTGCTTTGCCCCAGGTATGCCCAACGAGGGGCAACAGCTGAATGGTCTGCCGCCGCCCACACCGAGGTAAAAGGTAAGGAGGCTCTCTAGAGCCGAGAGGCTTCACTCTGTGTAGTTCCCTGGAGTCCCAGGCAGGTTTTCAGCCTTTGCTTCCACACAGGATGCAGCCCGAGCCTCAGCCCTGCCCAGGCCCTGAGCCATGGCAGGGGCTTCTGGGACAGGCCCCAGCCAGGCCAGCAGCCCTCAGGAAGGCCAGAGCCCACCGCTGTCCAGCTGCTATCCAGCACCGAGCCAGGACCCTTCCAGCAGGGAGAAGGCTGGGACACAGCCTCCACAGATGAACACCTGGTCTAACATAGTAATTGTGGTTTTACTGGGGCTGCATGTGCCTGCGGAGTGCGGTGTCCCCAAGGGAGCTGCAGCCTCCTCTAACTTCATACCTAGTGCTTTTATATTCTGTATTTCAATTAAAAAATGAAACTTGAGCTTTTTTTTTTACTGGAAGCTCTAGTTTTCTAGTCCTGTCTTTTTACTGTACAGGATTTTGTATGTTGAAGTTGTATTAAAGGCCTGCTCACTGAACTTTTGGCTGCTCTATCATTTACAGGCCTCATCACACCTCACACTGGTGGGAGTTCATCTCCCCCAAACCCAGGAGGAAACAGGTCCTGGCTGGAGGCAAGTTATTTATACACAGAGAACAAATTAGGAAGTTTATTTTATATAAATTATGTCTCTTAGCAGACAGCATTCAATTTATTGCACTATAGCACATCTGCGATACAGAGCTACAAGACATCGTCAGAGAGGTTTGTATTATTCAGTGTAGCACTTCTGACCGGGATCAAGAGGCACTCTGAGGGGGAGAAAGGGTGCAGGAAAGCAGCAAGCAGCCACCATTCTCTTCCAGTATTAATGTGGTTTGGTTTTTTTTTCCTTTTTACTAGCAAATAATGCCAAGACCAGCAGGCAGGAGCCAGGCAGGGCACGCTGCCTTCCTCCTCCGGACCCAGCTGCCACAGCTCTCCAGCTCCTGCCCAAATACGTGGAGTCTGGGGACCCTGCTGCAGAGTCCGGGTGAGGAGAGAGATGGGGGACTTTAAGGCAATTTAGCATGTCCCCTCCAGCCCAGCATAGGCTGTCACCTTTTTTTGGTTTATCAGCTTCGGTGGAGCGGCGATGAGCGGCGACATTAACGGCCAGATCTAGCGCTGCCCCTAAGCCCAAGTGACTCCTGCCTCCTCCCTAAGCTGGTCTAAAAATCAAAAGCAGCTCAAAAAAAAGCCTTCAAACCCACCTGGCTCTGACAGCCAGGCTCTTGGCCGCCCTCAGCTCCCCCACCCCAAATACCAGACCCCGCCCGGGAGCGAAACCTGTTGAGCCCGAATATGCCCAAACAGACAGCTCTTTGTGATTCTTTTTTTTTCCCTCCTATTTTTTGGTTTGGAAGCAGCACTGGTGATCACACAGGGATGGGCCCAAGGACTTCCCAGCCCTTGGCACTGCTCCTGACACCTTGTTCGAAGGCAGCATCACATTTAACCCCTGAAGACCCTCACTGCCCTTCATTTCTGACACCATCCCACTTCCCACACCGTGGTCCTGTTCAGTCCTGCATCCCCACGCTCCACTTGCATCCCCCCTCTCTGCACTTTTCTCCGTCATTTCTCCCTTTCCACCTCATTTTTCCCCTCAGTGCTTCAGCGCTCTCCTCCATTCCCAACACAGACAGGTCTGATCCATCCTCACGCCATAAAATCACAGACCACATGCCAGGGGGGTCAGATGAGCCCAATAGCCACAGAGCTGCCAGGCTGGGGTTCAGTGCCCATCCAGGGGTGTTTTATGATCCGTGGTGGCAATGCTGGGCTGGCAGGGTGCACACAGCATCAGCAAAGCCCCCGAGCAGCACTTAGGACTCTTCAACTCTTGCTCAGCACTCTCCTGCCTCAGTTTCCTGCTGTTTCGGGGCTCAGGGAAGCTCTGCACCATTGGCAATGCGGGCAGGGGGTGCAGCAGGGACCCCAAACCCCAAACTGCATCCCAGCTCATTTATCTACATTTTAAAAGAAATTTAAAAGCCACCCGATGTTGCAAGCAGCTCAAACCCTGACGGAGGATCCACCCCGGGGCTCCGACTTGTGCAACACCGCGGGGTGAGTTCCAACCTCCCGCCACTGGCATCAGGCTCTGGTTCAAAAATTAAGGCTCAGCTTACTCAGCCTGGCCGGATATCGGGATGGCGAATCCGGCCGGGAAAACTTCGGCGGGCTGGGGGAGACATTTTGCAAGGGGAAGAGCCGGAGCAGGAATGGCATCTGGAAGCGATTGAAGGCAAGGAGCCTCTCCCTGGCGCAGCAGGGAATTCCAACGGCGTGAGCTCAGGTTAAAGCCTCCTTCACAAACCCGGGATTAAAGAGAAGAACCAAACTTCAGCACAGATATGTATTTTTAAACCTGCAAAAAACAAGGGAGACGGAGCCAGCTTCCTGCTTGGTCCTATCCGGACGTGGCTTTGTCATTTAGGATCGTTCTGACTTGCAATGAAAAGAAACCAAAACTCCAAAAAGGAGCAGAAATTTCTCCATGCGTTTGTGGTTCTAAATTCAGGTGTGGTGTCAGGAGTCCTCTTTCATCACTGTACCATCCATCCCTCGGGATTGCTGCATCCCAGCTCCGAACATCCCTTGCCAGCACAGGCTGCATCCCACGGTGGTCCTTGAGTGGCAGCAAGCCCAGGAGCATCCCAGAATCCTGGGGATGGCATGGAAGAGCCAGTGGAGGATGCCAGCCTAGCTTAGACCGAGCCATCCTCTGCAAGGAGCTGACGCAGTGCAGAGTCCCCAGCCCCTTCCAGTCTTCCCTGAGTCGAGATGAAATATTGAAGCTAAAATCCTAATGCATCAGAGGCACAGGGAGCAGCAGCTGGTCAAACCCACCTTCACTGGACATCCCAGCGGAGCAGTTTACGGCAGGGCAGGATCCCCATGGGCTGGGCAGGATCCCCACGGGATGGGCAGGATCCCCATGGGCTGGGCAGACTCAGCCGCGCCCCATGTCCTCTTCCTGCAGTGGCTGGAATGGCTCCTTCTGCTACACTTCCAGAGCTGTAGCTATTCCCTTCATGCAAACATCTCTCCTCCTGCCCCAGTCAGGCTGTGAAACCCTGACCTCTTTGCACCTGCTGCACAAAGGGATCAAAGTGATTGCCTACGGAGACGAATACTCCGACTTGCCCGAGTACTTCGAGCGGCTGACCAGCGAGATTGTCATGCGAGGCCGCACAGGTATGGAGTCAGGGGCTGGGGGACACTTGGCTGTCACCATGGAGAGCAGGCAGGGTCAGTAGCCCCTGTTCTTCATGCTATACAGATTCCTTAAGAGTTGTTTTTTTTTAAAAGCAAACGTGTCTCAAAGCGTAGCTGGATTTGAGGGTTACTTTCAGAAATCACTGTATGCTCTAACAGTTTAAACAGCTGTGCTGCTTCCCACGCCTGCAAACCTTTTCATGTGCAGTTGCAGCTGTTTGTTCCCTTTCCAGCGAAGGGGCATTTTAGTCTCACTGACCTTCGTGCTGCTCAGACTGAGCCAATGCTTTTACACAAGAGGTATAACTCATAAATCATAAAAACAAGGGAAAGTGGGTTCACTGGCCGGAGCCTAGCTGGCCCCCATTCTGAGGGTTAGCCCGGCCAGGAAAGCCTGTGTGAAACCACCACGTGGGCAGCTGGCTCTCCACCTGACACTGGTCTCTGCTTTGCCCCAGGTATGCCCAACGAGGGGCAACAGCTGAATGGTCTGCCGCCGCCCACACCGAGGTAAAAGGTAAGGAGGCTCTCTAGAGCCGAGAGGCTTCACTCTGTGTAGTTCCCTGGAGTCCCAGGCAGGTTTTCAGCCTTTGCTTCCACACAGGATGCAGCCCGAGCCTCAGCCCTGCCCAGGCCCTGAGCCATGGCAGGGGCTTCTGGGACAGGCCCCAGCCAGGCCAGCAGCCCTCAGGAAGGCCAGAGCCCACCGCTGTCCAGCTGCTATCCAGCACCGAGCCAGGACCCTTCCAGCAGGGAGAAGGCTGGGACACAGCCTCCACAGATGAACACCTGGTCTAACATAGTAATTGTGGTTTTACTGGGGCTGCATGTGCCTGCGGAGTGCGGTGTCCCCAAGGGAGCTGCAGCCTCCTCTAACTTCATACCTAGTGCTTTTATACTCTGTATTTCAATTAAAAAATGAAACTTGAGCTTTTTTTTTTTACTGGAAGCTCTAGTTTTCTAGTCCTGTCTTTTTACTGTACAGGATTTTGTATGTTGAAGTTGTATTAATGGCCTGCTCACTGAACTTTTGGCTGCTCTATCATTTACAGGCCTCATCACACCTCACACTGGTGGGAGTTCATTTCCCCCAAACCCAGGAGGAAACAGGTCCTGGCTGGAGGCAAGTTATTTATACACAGAGAACAAATTAGGAAGTTTATTTTATATAAATTATGTCTCTTAGCAGACAGCATTCAATTTATTGCACTATAGCACATCTGCGATACAGAGCTACAAGACATCGTCAGAGAGGTTTGTATTATTCAGTGTAGCACTTCTGACCGGGATCAAGAGGCACTCTGAGGGGGAGAAAGGGTGCAGGAAAGCAGCAAGCAGCCACCATTCTCTTCCAGTATTAATGTGGTTTGGTTTTTTTTTCCTTTTTACTAGCAAATAATGCCAAGACCAGCAGGCAGGAGCCAGGCAGGGCACGCTGCCTTCCTCCTCCGGACCCAGCTGCCACAGCTCTCCAGCTCCTGCCCAAATACGTGGAGTCTGGGGACCCTGCTGCAGAGTCCGGGTGAGGAGAGAGATGGGGGACTTTAAGGCAATTTAGCATGTCCCCTCCAGCCCAGCATAGGCTGTCACCTTTTTTTGGTTTATCAGCTTCGGTGGAGCGGCGATGAGCGGCGACATTAACGGCCAGATCTAGCGCTGCCCCTAAGCCCAAGTGACTCCTGCCTCCTCCCTAAGCTGGTCTAAAAATCAAAAGCAGCTCAAAAAAAAGTCTTCAAACCCACCTGGCTCTGACAGCCAGGCTCTTGGCCGCCCTCAGCTCCCCCACCCCAAATACCAGACCCCGCCCGGGAGCGAAACCTGTTGAGCCCGAATATGCCCAAACAGACAGCTCTTTGTGATTCTTTTTTTTTCCCTCCTATTTTTTGGTTTGGAAGCAGCACTGGTGATCACACAGGGATGGGCCCAAGGACTTCCCAGCCCTTGGCACTGCTCCTGACACCTTGTTCGAAGGCAGCATCACATTTAACCCCTGAAGACCCTCACTGCCCTTCATTTCTGACACCATCCCACTTCCCACACCGTGGTCCTGTTCAGTCCTGCATCCCCACGCTCCACTTGCATCCCCCCTCTCTGCACTTTTCTCCGTCATTTCTCCCTTTCCACCTCATTTTTCCCCTCAGTGCTTCAGCGCTCTCCTCCATTCCCAACACAGACAGGTCTGATCCATCCTCACGCCATAAAATCACAGACCACATGCCAGGGGGGTCAGATGAGCCCAATAGCCACAGAGCTGCCAGGCTGGGGTTCAGTGCCCATCCAGGGGTGTTTTATGATCCGTGGTGGCAATGCTGGGCTGGCAGGGTGCACACAGCATCAGCAAAGCCCCCGAGCAGCACTTAGGACTCTTCAACTCTTGCTCAGCACTCTCCTGCCTCAGTTTCCTGCTGTTTCGGGGCTCAGGGAAGCTCTGCACCATTGGCAATGCGGGCAGGGGGTGCAGCAGGGACCCCAAACCCCAAACTGCATCCCAGCTCATTTATCTACATTTTAAAAGAAATTTAAAAGCCACCCGATGTTGCAAGCAGCTCAAACCCTGACGGAGGATCCACCCCGGGGCTCCGACTTGTGCAACACCGCGGGGTGAGTTCCAACCTCCCGCCACTGGCATCAGGCTCTGGTTAAAAAATTAAGGCTCAGCTTACTCAGCCTTAAAAAACACCCAGGGGAAGAATTTTCCTTTGTTCTCCACTCTCCAGAACAACAAAACACCATTGGTTCACCCTGCAAAGACCTGCCATGAAAAGATCAATGGGGAAAGGTCTGGCTGGTCCTCTTCCTGCAGTCTCAGGGCAGGAATCCTCATCTCTCCCTGGAACAAGCCTGTCCCGTGGGACGAGAGGGCTCCAGGCGCACACAGTGGGTCGGGATGGGGCTTGTCCTGCACGAACATGCCCAGATCCTGCTCCCAGCAGCTCTGTCCACACCAGCATTGGGTGGGGGATCGGCAGGGACCCCTCCTACCCCTCTGGGATCACTAGGATACCGGAGCACATCCATCAACCAGCCAGAGGATGCTCAGGGATGGGGACAAAAAGGCTCAGACCACTTAATAAACCCTCCTGAGCCCGTGGTTCCGCACGAGAGCCGTCCTGAGCTGCACACGGGGCACATCCTCCCCTCCCAGAGCCTCCGGGAGGATTTTCCCTTCCTTATCCCGGCTCCCGGGCATTCCTATGGCCCAGACCCATCGCAGCGAGCCCACCCTGTGCCATGGGGAGATGCCAGAGCCTCTCTTCCCCGGGCTCTCGGGGTGGGATCTCCCTCCACGGGAGTGGCCTCGGGCAGGAGCGATGCCAAAGGCCGTTTTTCCCGGCAAGACGAGGGGGTTTGTTTTGCCGGGAATGGGGAGACGGCAGATGGAAGGGCTCGGGGGGAGCGGGGGCTTTCCTCTCGCCGCTGCCCACACTCACACTCCAGGCACTGATTAATTGCGTTAAATAGAAAAATAATCATAACAATTATTTTTAAAAGCCACAAAACGTAGAAATAAAACCACTTTCTGCCTCTCCGATGTGCCGCGCTCGCCGGGGCAGCGATGCCAAAGGCGGGGGATGCAGGGGCGGGGGTCCGAGCTGGGGTTAACAGGGTGTGTACCCCCACATCCCCTCTTTGCCCCCCATGCCAGCCCTGCCCGGGAGCTGCCAGGCGAGCAATGCTCCTGCCCTGCCCCGCGCCCTCCCAGCGCGGGGACCCCCTCCAGCCCCCCAAAAACACTGGGGCTTCGCTTCCCACCCCTCTTTTTCCGCTCAGCACCTCCCGAGTCGCAAACCCGCTCTGGACACGCGGACCCGGGGGGACATAAGGGGACACGGAGGGACACAAGGGGACACGGGAGGATGCGGGGGGGCACAAGGGGACGCGGGGGGACCCCCGTGTGCAGACTCACCATGGGGCGGCGGGGGGGGGTCGTGCGGCGGAGGCTGGGGGTGGTGCGGGATGCGGGGCCGGCCCGGGGGGCGGGCGGGGGGCGGACACGCTTGCGCACAGCGCGGATGGGCGGCGGAGGGAGCGACGAGGAGGAGGAAGGAGGGAGGGGAAGAGCATCCCGGGAGGAGAAGGCACTCGGTCCCTCATCCGCGGCACGGGAGAGGTGGGGGAGGACGAGGACCCTCGCCCCGCGCCCTGCGGACCCCCAAAAGTCGTGGCGCTGGGGGCAGACCTTCCCAAGGCAACCCCGCACCGCATAAATCTCCCCAAAACCCGCCCAAATCCGCTCATAGCAAATTTTGGGGGTGGGCAAAGCTCATCCCACTTGAGATTTACACTGAGCCCAGGAGTTCGCTCCGCTCCCCCACTGAACCCCCATGAGATGATCTGGAAGCCCCATGAGATTCTGCTCAAACCGTCATGAGATGGCACACCAAGGCTCTGGGGATGGCTTTGCTTCAAATCATCAACTAATATTTTTTTTTTCCTGAAAATAAATTAATCCTCACCACAGCAATGCCCCATGTCAGGCCACCTTGCTCTCCCACAGGATTCCATTTCCATCCCACCCCACAATCCACAAAATTAGCAGTCAACCTTTTGAATCTTTTTTTATTCCCCTCAAAACTTTTTTTATTTCTACAGTCTCAAACTCAATCCCTCCTGCCCAGGGTGAGTTTTGCCAATCCCTGAGATAAAATGTCCAACGCCAATATTAATCAACAAAATACCTGTGGAGCTGACACATCTGATTTTGCCAAGGGAACTACATCAATATTTGAAGAGAATCAACCCACCTGCACCTCCCCAGATGCTCCCAGGTTTCCTGCTGACCCATAGCACCAATTTCATCACTGACGCTTCACAGGAAGAGGGAAGTGGCAGGCGTAGGGATTTGCATCATGGTCAGGGAGCAAGTTCTGGGGCAGGGGGCACTTACTGCTGCCCTGCTCCAAGGAACCACAGCCCTGATCCCGTGGCCCCAGCGTGCTGATTTTTGGAGGTGCTGAGCGTGGAACATTCCCCAAAATCACTCCTGTCTGTACAGGAGTCAGGTGAGGCTTCACCACACCACCTGGGGAGAGTAACGGGGCTCACTTGGGGCTCCCAACCCCATCACGCTCACAGGGCAGAGCAGGCCTGTGCCCAGTTCAGTTACCCCAGCACCACACTGCCCCAAGACCAAAGCAACAGCCTGGAACGTCCCTATCCTCATCTCCTGCTCGGATGCACGTCTTCAGGAAACGGGAGCCGAGACAGCTGCATAGTTCCCACGCCATGGCCAGACCCTCTGGCCATAAAACCTTAGGAGTTATTACAAATTTTCCTATAATGGGTGTACTGTTTACAGTCCCAGGGTCGGCATACTGCATGCAATCCAGTGCCACTTGACCTACCAAGCACGAACAACCTATTGTTGCTGTTTTTGTAACCTATTGTTGCTTTTAGCTTGAACCCAAAAGTACGAAATTACGCGAACAAGAAAGAGGGCTGCAGTAAGGTCCCCAGCCGCCCCCTTGCCCCCAGGTTAGCCTGATTTGAGCAGCGCCAGGCTGGAAAAAGCGAGCCAGAGCTAGGCTACGACGCTGTGACCGGAGGGGCGATCAGAGGGCTCACGGCACGTGGTGCCGGGAGGCGTGGCCTGCCCGGAGCGCGCCGCGGGGGCGGGGCCGAGCCCTCAGCGGGGAAAATGGCGGCGGGCGGGCCCCCCCACTCCCTCGTACCTCCGCGTGCAGGAACACGATTTTGTCCCGCGCCGACTCCCGCAGGACGCGCCGCACCCGCAGGTCCGACAGCGGGAAGGCGGCAGCGACCCCGCCCTCAGCGGCGGGCCCGCCATTTTTCTCCTCCTCCTCCCGCTTCCTCTTCGGCTGCGGGCCCTCCGCCATGGCTCGCGCGCGCGCGCCCCTGCACTGCGCGTGCGCGGCGCCTCGCGGACCGTCTTAGAGCCACGCCCCCCGGCGGCTCGGAGGTCGCGTGTCCCCGCGGCTCCTTCTCCCACACACCCCCGGAATAGTGACTGAGACAAAAATAAGGAAAACCACCACCATTTAAAACTTCTGCATTCTCTTTTCATAGTCGCAACGATCCCGTTTAAAGTCGCTGCCTGCCTCATCTTGTCCTGCCCACAGCCCAGCAGGCACCTTGTCAGCTTAGTGGGGGTCCCAGAGCCCACCAGGACCAGGAACTCCAGCACGGGAAGGAGTTCTGGTGACCCTGAGAGCCACTCGATGTCAGAGCTTAGTGTTTGTGTGATGGATGTCCCTGTCCCTGCCGAGGAGGTTTTGGCCACCGGGATGGAGGTCACACCACTGGGATGTGGTGCGTTCCGGTCCGCTGTCCCTCCATGTCCATGGAAGTGGGGAACTCGCCATCCTTGGCTCCCACATCTGGCCAGAGCAGCTCAGGTTGGACCCCAAGGTTCACTGGGACATGGCTACACCCAGATCCAAAGATGACAGCTCCATGATGCCCATGGGGATGCATCCGCCTGCTCGCAGCACTACTCCATCCTCTTTGTGGAGCTCCGGCACAGTTCCTGGAGGTCTGCAGAGACAGCAGATGAGCTCCATTAGCAACCAATTAATCTAAAAATCAACGGTTTAAATAAATTTATGGAATCTGGTCTCTTCCCATGGTCCTTATCCCAATAGAGAGACATTTCATCAGCATCCCACAGGATACTCACAGCGCATGACAGTGTCCCTGATCTGCCTGAAGCTTTTCTCCTTCAGCGCCATGTAGATGTAGTAGATGTTTCGCAGCTCCCTGGGATAATCCTTGCGATCCACGTCCTTCAGCACTGGCATAGTGCGTCCGTTAGCCATCGGAGCCTCAGCCAGGGCCTGGTGCATCTGGTATTTGCACCAGGGGTCCTGCAGGAAGCTGGGGGTGATGAGCATGACCCAGCAGTGGCTGTTCTGCACAGCGTCGCACAGCTCTGTCACCACTGCACCTCCCGCCACCGCATCCCGCAGCTGGAGGAAGCATCGGAAGCTCTCAGGTTGGCCCTCCAGGTAGGACACCAGCTCCTCCACCAGCTCCATGTCCCCCTCACTGTGGCAGATGCAGACGTCGTAGCTCTTGTCCCACCAGGGGCTGTCCACGGCACTGATGTCTGGTGCTGACACAGGTGACAGGGAGATGGAGCTGGTGGCCAAGCTCGTGCCCGGAGAAGAGCTGGAGCTCTTCGCAGAGGATGAGGAGGAAGGTGAGGATGAAGCAGAGTGGCTGGACTTGATGCTGCTTTCCACTGAGCTAGGCTTGGGCTTGTGCAGGAGCCGCCTAAACCAACCTGCAGAGTGAGGTCACAGTGAGGTTCCGGGGGCGCAGCGTCCCCTGGGCTTCCCAAGCACAGCTTCATTTGATCAGCAGGATGCCTGCAGATGGAAAGGGGTGGGTGCGATCTCACCTTGACCCCCCAAACCATCCTGGTCCCTAAAATCTGAGCTGCCGCAAACACCTGAATGCTGTGGCACCACGAGGAGCAGCTGATGGGCACCCTTGTGTTCCGTCAGGGAGGGGATGCTGTGAGGGAGGGGATAGGGCCAGAGGGTTTATTCCCAGACTCACCAGCCATAGCGGGCAGCACACTGCTCAGCTGCCAATTGCCAGCAGGACACCTCTCCTGAGAGCAGAAAAGAAGAATAAAAAAAAACTGTGAGCAAGCACCACTCCACAGCAGGTCTCAGCCCCAGGAGCTCAGGTCTGTTCCAGGGACCTGCAGCTCTGGGGTGCTCTCTTACAGCCCCAAAATCACCCACAGGAGGGTTTTTCCCAAAATTTGCTGGGAAGGAACATTTACCTGTTACTGGCTCTCTCCACTGGAGATACACACCTGCAGCGAGCAAGGCTGAGAGATAATGGGGAGGAGAGACCCTCATTCCCATCAGTGGGGAAAGGATCCTGTGGAAGGGAGAAGTGGGAATCAGCTGCGATCACCAGGGATGGATGCTGGTAAACCAAAGGCAGTGTGGGTGATGCCCAGAGCTGTGCATCCTTGTTGCTGCCTGCCCTGGTATTCCTGCAAGCTCACACCATCCCATGCCTGGGCATTGTGCTCCCAGCATGGTTTAGGGACTGCAGACACTCCTTGTGGACACCCAAGAGCAGCAATACGGGAAACAGCTACTGTTTTCCACTGCTGGCATCACCCCTTCCGAAATGAAACACCCCAAGTTACGCTGAAGCCTTTCCTCTACTCCAAAAAATGCCACCGGACTGCAGGAAATGCCCGCAAAACCCCGGCACGCCCACGGAAACCACAGTGCCCAAGTGTCAGCATTTAGTGACAGCAAAAAGCTCAAGCGTGACTGGAACAATGAGCACGGACAGTGAACGGTACGGGGGAAGTCTGGGGGATGCTTACCTGGAATGCAGGAGTCCAGCAATGGAACAGGGAAGGGGATGCATCAGCCCCTGGGTTTGGGAAAGAAAGATCTTCTGGGATTACCCAGGTGGGAAAAGACAGGTAGAATGCAGCATGTTCACTCTGGAGTCTAATGGGATCTGCAGTGAATGGCAAGGCTGATCCATCCTTACAGCTTCCACATCTGCAAGCAGTTCCCAGTGAAGCTGTCCTGGGGTGGAAATGAGATGGGGTACCCACTTGCTTCCCCAGGGCCAGAGTGGAGGAGCTCCCCGAAAACCCAGGTGCCCCCAGCTGCCAGCAGCTCCAGCCTCTGCCAGGGCATATGAAAGCACAGGCAGGGAAATGGGCCAGGACTGCAGGGACGGGAAGCCAAGCCCTCCCAAGGGCCTCCCTCCCACATCCGCCACATGCCATCACTGCCTGGGTGTCACAGTGCCCAGCCCTCACCAGCACCCAGATCTGTTTCCCTCCCCAGTTTCCTAGCTAAATACAGACAGGTCCATGTCTGCCACTCACACTTACTTTATCAGTTAAATTTACCAGACAAGTCATTTTTTCACCCCAAAAATGTTTCTCCTTTCCCAGGTCACGTTCCCCTGGTGCTGCTGGTGGTGGCTGATGACTGACACTGCCTTCATCTCCTCATCATCCTCGACTGCTCCAATGTCTGGCAGTTGCTCCTCAAGGCCCTGTGAGAGGGCTCCAGGTGAGTCCTGGTTCCATCCCCTAGGAATTTGGGGAGATCTCCAGAGCCCACATGGCCACCCAGCCCCTGCCACCACCCTGCCTGCCTTTCTCTTCACCAAGCACAGGACACCAGCTGGCCCCTTGCTGGCTAAATTCCAAAGGAAAAAGCCAAAGGCCGAGTGGTACTGAGCCGCACACAGACCCACAGGCTACCACAGCCCATTGTGACCCACTTTGCATTAGTCCCTGCCCTAGCACTGCTGCCACCACCCCAAAAATCAACTGCCCGCCCAAGGACAGGACCCGTAGGAGGGCGAGTCCCCTGCCTGTGTGAGTCACCCCACCTGGAAACCCCAGAGGGGGAACCTGAGCAAGGGTGAACCCACAAACTCGGGTCCCCAAGAGGCAGCAGCCCCTGGATCGACCTCCACCCTGCCTCAGCAATAATATAACCATTATTAAAGGAGTAATTAAGCAGGTACAGCTTAATTCACAGCGTGCCTTGCCCCACCAGCAGCTGCACCACGCTGGGATCCCTGCAGCGGGAGTCCTGCTCATCACCAGGAGCCTGTGGTTTACAGGATTGCCTGTGAAATTAAGAAACGGTGAGGACAGGGTGCTGCAAGGCAGGGTCAAACAAAGGTGTTCGGGAAAGAAAATAAGGCTAATTTTGTCCCTAAATACACGCACCATTAATATGTTTCATTTACAGTGCCACTACAAAACGATACACAGCTACCCAGAAAACACAGAATAAGTTTTCTCCTGGAAAGCTCTAAGTACACCCAAATTCCGCCACACAGATGCTTGAAGACATCATAGGGGCCGTCCAGGCACCGCTTGTACCTCACAGGGCTGGAGACGCAGTCGCACAGACACGAACCCAGGCAGCGGCAGCTAGCGGAAGAGCAGCCCCTGAGGGCTAGGGGAGCACGGGGACACGGCCAGGCCCAGAGAAGCGCAGGCAGCCGAACGCACCCAGCACTGCCACCCAGCCTGGCACTGCACTGCGCTGCCCATGCGCCCGAGCCCTTTAGAGCTCGCGTGGCCTCGCGACACCATCGCTGAGGTCCCACGTCTGGCCCCGCCTCTTCCGCTCCGAGCCCCAGCAGGGCGGGGCCGAGGGGGCGGGGCTGCCGTCACGCGGGGCGGGGCGTAGCCGGGCGCGAGGCGGCTGCGCGCGGCGCGGCGGCGTCTCCTCAACGGGGCCGCGCGCGCGGCGCCAGGTGCGTGCGCGGGGGAGGCGGGCGGGCAGGGCGCGGTTGCCATGGAGACAGCGGGGGGGAAGGCGTTGCCATGGCGACAGCGGCCGCCATAACGTAAGGGGGTCCCCTGGCCGTGAGGGGACGGAGCGTTCTGCGGGGAGCGGAGGAGACCGGCGGGGCCGGGGCTGAGGCGGGGGGGCCGGGAAACCTCTGACAGCGGCGGGCGGCCTGGCTGTGACTCCCCCCGCCGCGCTGTCGCCCTCTATAAAAGCTCGTTTTTATGGATGTGTCCCCCTGGGAAGGAGCCTCGGTGTCCTCTCCGCCTGCTGAATCCCCGTGTTGTTGCTTTTCCCGCAGGTTTAGCGAGGAGGGGGCACAACGGAGAGGACAGGTAAGGGCTCGGGCAACCCTGAAGGTGTGACCCCCCATCCCTGGTTCTCTGTCCAGGGTCAATCCTGGAACGCCAGCGTGCTTCCGTGGGAGCCTGTGGGACACAGAGCTCAGCCAGGCTTTGCTGTGTCACTCCCTCTCCTTGCTCGTGGAGCCACTGGGAAGCACGTGGAGAATCACAGCGTTGAATAAAAACCTCTGGTGTGTTTTAACTCACATCAAAGGAGGTTGAATCTTGTGTTTTTGTGCTGTGGACAGAGGCAGGGCTTGTCCTCAGTCCCATTGTCCGTGTAGCCTGTGCGTTTCTAGGATGGCTTTGATCCAGCTCCAATTGCTGCTCCCACGTGGAGGGACAGGCTTGGGAATTGGCCAGGGACAACTCAGCTTGTAGCTGAACCATAGTGGCTTTTAAACTGTCTTGTCCCAACATCTTAAAGCCGCTGGATTGAAAAAGAAGCTAGGAATTACACCCATGCTGGTGGCAGTTCTCAGCACTCAAAGAAGCTAAAAATAATGGATGAGTAGTAGGTTTGTACTTGTTTCTTTGTGGAATTTGTGGGGGCTGTTCTGGAGGAGCCCATCTCCCAGCATGGAGCTGGATGACTTGGCTTTGATTTTAAACATCCAGGTGTAGCTTTGGTTGTGTGTTGGGTGCTGAGCATGGAGATGGTGTCAGCAGCGACTTCTCCATGAGATGGTGGAGAATATGTTCCATTAATTTCCCATTTTGGTTCTGCAGGTTGGGCTCTGGTGTTGACTGTGTGGTCTGGTCATGTTTTGCAGAGCTACTGCGAGGTTTCTGTAAATACACATGCTGTGTGAACCTCGGCCTTCGTTTGACACACTTGGTGTTCAGGTGTTTGCTTTTACCTGGGATACACCTTCATATTTCCAACATTTCTGCAGCTGGTGTGTCTCTGTCACACGGGGACTTGCTGTGGTTGGGTTTATCCAGTGTTGGTGACTTGGGCACCGTTTAAAGCTGAAGTGTGAAAAGCTTTAGGATAAATTAAGGGATTTCTGTGGTGTGGAGGGAGGAGAATGCAGCAAACCCACACAGGGACTCTCTTAGTATCGTTTATAAAGGTAATGGGGACAAGGCTGGAACAAGGGAACAGGGCAGCCGAGCCAGGAATCCATGGAGTGTTGTGTTTACAGTCTTCAACTCCCTGTAGTCTAAATAGCTGGAAGCTTCCCAATGTCTGGAGAAGGCTGGAGAGACACTTCTTACCTTGTAAGTGCCTATGGCTCCCTCTCCCCCATGGCACCTGTGTTCCCAGGGGGAGCCTGCAGTACCTGGTGTGTTTCTTCCCCATGGCAATGTCATGCTCTGAGGTAATTCCATTTCATTTTGGCTACCTCAGCTGTGCCAGCACAATCCATCCCCCTGGGGAACAGAGCTTCTCCCCAGGACTAAAAACTGGAGGTTTCTATTTCTTGGCTGAATCCCCATGAATTCTTTTTAAGACCAATAAAAACTTTTTTTTTTAAACTAGGCTGTATTTATAATGGGGTTTTTGTTCCTTTATGCCTCTCTGCACTACATAATAGGCATGAAGGTTGAAGGTCATTGTATCAGACAACCTCACTAGGTGATTATAATTCTAAAAGGTGTTTTTTCCTAAGTTTAAAATTACTTTTGAAATGTCCTTAGTGCTTTAGAGGCACTTAAAATTGATTTGATGGCTCCATTCCTGCTGTTAATAGCATGGGAATGCACAGGGTGAGTGAGATGGGAGCGATGCTGAGGCAGGTGGAAGCAAACAGGGGAAGGCCTAGGTGGGAGTTTACAAACAGCCTCAGTATTTGAGGCTCAGCTCCCGAATATAATATAAACTTAAATTATAGCCAGTTTAGAAAGTGAGGATTTACCTTTGGCTGTAGCTGTGCTGCTGTGGAGGGGCCAAGGGCAGACCCGGCACCAGCAGGAGCTCAGACTTCCCTCTGAAACATTCCAGTTATCCATTGTTAGTCCCTGGCTGGTCTGAAGTGTCTTTGCACCGTTAAATAAAATCTGACTGACTTTGTGGAAGCAGCCTGTCCTTCCAGAAAAATCAGCTTATCCAAAAGGAGAGATATTTTTCCTTTCTCCTGGAAAGGAAAAATAAGGGCTTTTCTCCCCTTTATCCTGACTGTGCTTGGCTGCATTCACTCAGCAGGGCTTTGATGGTACCGCCCGTCTGATCCTGTGTCCAGCACATCGTCCTATCTTCCTGAGAGTCATCACTTTGATGTTTTTTTTTGAGGTTTAACCCCCCCAAAATAGTTCACCATGAGGCCTGAGCGGTTGCAGGCCTTCAGGAGTGATGAAGCTGCAGAGGTTCATTGTCAGAACAGTGCTGAAGTGCTCCTGTGCTCAGTGTGGGGTGGAAAAACACAGGGTACAATGTTCATGAGGGTGTGTGATGGAGGAGCCCTGCCTGGCATGCACAGAGGGAGAAAACCGGAAGTGCTAAAGGCTATTGACACTTGTATCCAAAATCTGGTCCCTACAGTAAGGCCCAGTAAGATAAAAAAGTGATTATTTGAAGTGATGAGCAGCATGTATTAAGTGATCTTTCAGGAGGCAGGTGGTGAAAACCAGCTCTCTGAGGTGTTTTACTGTTGTTACAATGATTTATTACTGAGCAGCCTGGTGTGGTGGAAAGTGCCCCTGCCCATGGCAGGGGGGTGGACCGACACGAACTTTAAGGTCCTGTCCAGCCCAAACCATTCCATGATTCCATTGTATAAGGTTTTCTGAAGGGGTCAGAAGGAAAAGGCTGCATACACGGCGTATCTGAGCATCTGCCAGTGTTGCTTTGCCCTGTTCTCATCATCCAGTATTGAAAGTTGCTGGTTTCCTAGAATATTGGCTGTTTTCTCATGTGATCCATACACACACTTGCAGCACAGCTGAGGTGTCCTACCTAGAAAGACCTGCCCCGTGTCACTTGCTTTGCTGCCAGGGAGCAATTGCAGCATCTCATCTTTAGGACAAGCCCACAGATCTCCCTGAGATGGCAAAACCTGCAAAAACTCTGATTTTGGGTCAGCAGCTCTTCCCCAGCATTTCCTCTGGCCAAAAGCCCCGTGTCTAACAGAGTTTTTGCTGGACTCTTCATCACAACTGGCAAGAGAAAAGCAGAGGAGGGTGAACAGTTCTGTTCGTTTTCATTCCCTTTTCATAGACTTATTTGGGAGAAGCGGAGTGGGAGAGGACTGCGTGCTGGCAGGCCTTTTGTGTTTTATGTCACAGGCTGCTGAAAGAGTTCTCAGACTGCACTTCCTTTCCGTGGGCTTTAAGGTCATTTCCCAGTGCTTGCAGATGCATGGCGGGCTGGGAAACCCTTCTCTCATCACCAGGGAATGAAACGCTCTCCGTGGCTTTTTGGAGCCAACAAATATAGTTTTGTCTTCTCTTCCCTCCCACTGTTTCCCAAGCAGCAAGTTTGCCGACAGGCCTCGTCAGGAAGGAGGGAGTGCTCCTCCAGGATCCAGACTGTCTGGGAAAATGAACAGCTGCTGGCAAACTGTGTTTTGCTGGGGCAATCACACCTGGCTGTACAAAACAGCCCAGGATTGTATGGTAAAGGAGGTTAAGGAAGTGGATGAGACTGAGGGGCAAAGTTCAGAGACAAAAACATGCAATTCTCAGCCCAGAGATGATAACAAACCTGGGATTTATCCACCTGTGCAAAGGTGGTTCTGCAAAACCCTGTTGTCCAGGTGGTGTTGTCCATGTGCACTGACTTTGCTTGTGGTCATTTGTCTACCATAGAAACTGGATGGCTTCTACAGTGAGCCCTGTTGCATTCGACACGCAGCGCGGTGGCCTGAGTCAAGAACAGCACGGCAACCAGTCTCCCCTGGCCGCTCGGGCCATAGCTCACAGACACCAATGTGGTGGACGGCAAATGGCGTTTATTGGTGATTAGCACCGTGTAATATACCTTTGGTTTACAACGTCACGTCCGCCTGCTTACATCATAAAACTAATTGCTATTGGCTACCTGGGGAGGGGGTCTTATCTTTCCGTACAGCGCGGTTTCTTCCGATCGCCAGGCCCTACCTGCCCACATTTCCCCCCTCCCTATGCTAACAAACGTATAAAAGGCATTAACAAGGTAAAGTGTAAGGCACCTTGAACTAATAAACGTATAAAAGGTATTGACGAGGTAAAGTATAAGGCACTTTAAACTAGTGGTGACTAGGGGGCGTAAGGGGACAGGATATAAATTGGGGTAACTAGGGAGAACTAGGGATAATACTGCATAAGGAATTAGGGATAACTGGGGATAACACTACAGAAGTACATTCTTAACACAGTTGTTTGTTTTCTACTAACAGAATGTTGACCTTGCTTAGTCGGTTCTGGACAAATGACACGAGCTTGCTCAGTATGCAGGGCCCGAAGGCCAATGCCAGTATGATCATTGCGATCAGACCCAGCAAAGTAGATATCAGGGTGGTTAGCCATGGCGAATGGTTGAACCAGGATTTGAACCAACTCTGCTGTGCTTCTCGCTCTCTTCTTCTCTTCTTTCTTTTTTCTTTTTCTTTTTCTGCTTTGCTCTTTTCAGCAGCAGCTTGCAGGGAAGGAGAAGATGCTAAAGGCTGAGCAGCATCAGATGATATCTGAGTAGGAGGTACTGTAGCTGCTGGTAAAGGATTAGAGATCATTGGGTTAAAGATATTTAGGTTATTATTCAGTGTTGTGACAGTAGCAGTGTTTTTAATCCGTGAGAGGGATTGGACTCTCTAACGGCCTCTCCTTATTCTGGGTTTTAATTCTGTTTGCTCTCATCTCTTTCCACTCTGAGTCTGAATCAGTGGAAAGCCACTCGCTCTAGCTTGTGTCTGACTCAGAGCTGGAAGTTGACTGACTGGCTATTTCCGGGTTTCAGAACTTTTTGGTCGGGCTCCGGCCTCGCCCACCTCCCTTGCGGGCGGGCCGTTCCCTCCCTCTTGCCTCGCCCTGCCTTCTGCTCGGCAGGGGGTTGAGCTTATAGGGGGAGTGTTTAAATTAGGCGCTCTGGCTACCTCTCTGCCCCTCGCTCGCGCTCCCCTCCCCCTTTTGGTTGCTCTCGCAGTTTCTCTCCTTATCACATTCCTTATCACTTTCCTCTCCCACTCGTTTACTTGCGCATGTTGGATTCGGCACTATCTCTCTGTTCCCGCCGGGCACATCTCCGTCCCGGTCCCGCCCACCTTCTTTGTTCCCGGCACCATGCTGGGGTGCATAGGGAGGTGGCCTGGGCCAGCTCTCTTCGGGCCCCCCTCCCTCCGCGGCGATCTTAGCTTCTCGGGCTAATTCGTTCGAAAAAGCCTCTGCCTGCCTTGGCTCCCCCGCAAAGGAGCCTGGATTCGGGGATTGCGGGGGTGCAGCACCCCCCCCCGCGAGTCCCCAGGCTTAGCCGAATCGCCATCGTCTGGGGGGTGCAGAGTCTGGGTAGCCGCCCCAACCCCCAGCTTTGGGACGGCCATCAAACAGTTTTTTGCTGCCTTCCAGGTCTCCTGCTCTTGGATAGCTTTTTGCAGGGCCTGCACAACTCTACCCCACGATTTAAGATGTTTTCCGCTACCTGAGGACATCGTCTCCTCAGCAAAAGCCTTAGTACATTATCCCACACCTCAGGGTGGAGTATATCTGCCGGTTGGTCTATGACCCCGATCTGCATAAGTCTCGCAACAGCGAGCGTAAAATCTTTGGGTTTGCAATCTACCCGCCACTGTCTCTGAATTTCATATACGACCTTCACAAGAGCCTCCATCCTCCTTGTGGGTCCCGGAGCGTCCTCTGTCACCGGAGACAGTCCAGCTGCTCTGGCCGCTGTTCACCTGGTCTCAGGCGATCTCCCGAGGTCCCCAGTTGTCCCGAGGTTTCGGCACCACTTTGTTGCAGTCGACACGCAGCGCGGTGGCCTGAGTCAAGAACAGTACGGCAACCACTCTCCCCTGGCCGCTCAGGCCATAGCTCGCAGACACCAATGTGGTGGACGGCAAATGGCGTTTATTGGTGATTAGCACCGTGTAATATACCTTTGGTTTACAACGTCACATCCGCCTGCTTACATCATAAAACTAATTGCTATTGGCTACCTGGGGAGGGGGTCTTATCTTTCCGTACAGCGCGGTTTCTTCCGATCGCCAGGCCCTACCTGCCCACAGTTTCCTCTCCCCTTCTCACTAAATATCACGTGTTTGCTGATAAAGCCATTCCTTCCAAACGAGCTGCTTCCCTGGGCTGCTGCTCCAATCTTCTGGGAAGCTGCAGCAGTCCCTGCTGCAGAAAGCAGCTGGAAACCAGGCAAGGCAAGGCGAGGAGCAGCACATCTGCTTAATAAATGATAAAGGTCACATTTAAAAGCACTGTGCAGGTCTAAAGCCAGGAAAATAGGGAAGAGGGGAGGAGGAGTAAGGAGAATACAGCCCTGCAGCCCTTTCATGTGACTCTGTATCATCTGGGATCTTCGAAAAGATTGGCCTAGAGCATCCTACTGACATTGCAGCCATCACAGGGAAGGGAGTGCTGGTACAGCTGAGGGGGCTCCTCAGCAAACTGGGGCTGGGCTCCCTGCAGGGCAAAGCTAGGAGGAAGTCTTCCCTTGTTTTTCTCTCTGCTGGGATAAATGGAGCTGTTGTCTCCAGGCCCCTGTTCTGCACATAGTTTAAAGTAGGTCGTATTTCCGACCTGCATGGGATGCAACCTGCATTTTGTCTGGGGACATAGAGCCTGTGTGTGTCTCATTCTCTTGTGCTCACCACACCTTTCCCATGCCCTCCAGCCTTCCCGGTAACTTTTATTAATAGACTTCCCTTATTCCAGATTTTCAATCGATTAGCTTTGCTTCAGAAACACCCCAGGGCATCATTGACTTCCTCAGTAACCATCCTGGTAACAGATTCAATTCCCAAAAATGTTGTAATTACATGCCTTGTATTGGGAGCTGTGCTACTGATCTGTGCAGCTGCCTGCTGTCTTTTAGGGATACCAAGCTGCTCCGCTCATCCTCCGTTTATCAGAGAGCCCCAATGGATATGCTGATTCAAAATTTAGGCATGGGGTAGCTCCCTCTCCCTCAATCTGGGTGTCCCACTGCGGAGGGTGGATTTCCCCCCTCCGCAGCAAGAAGCGGTTCCGCCCCTATGTTGCTCCCGCCTCCCAGCCTGGCTCCACCTGCCGTGGGAGGACCTCGGGGGAGAAGTCTCTGGGCCCGCCCCTGAACTGAGGGACAAGGCGTGCCCAGGGCCCAGGAACCGCCCAGCTCTCCAGATTATTCCTGACAGTTATTTGTATTATTGGTTTATTTGAACTGTACCCCGCCTTCCTTTGTTACCATTGGTTCTTGTATGCTGTAACCGCCCTTCCCCTCGTCCCTTATTGGTTGTCCTGTCCTATACTTAACCGGGTGCCTCCAGGCACTCGGCGGCCACTAGCCATTAGCCATGCGGCCATACCATCGCCGAGGCAGTGGCCCCCCTTCCCCTGCTCTCCCTTCCCGACCACCCAAGCCCTGCTACCCTCAATAAAGGAGAGCTCGGGAAGGAGTCATCCTCCCACCAGCCTATCGCCGCACCGTCTCCTTCTTTTATTTCGCCTACGACTCCCAGCTTCCTTTACCGCGCCCGGCATAGGGATCGAGCAGCCAGCGCACGGCTCTCGACCCCGCCGACGACAGTGAGCGAGAGGCTCGACAACATCCCACCACCCCTGACACCCTTCCACTCATGGTGGTACCAGCTGTGCTCCTTTCTCCTCTTGCAGGAAGCTGTTGCCAAGCCTCAAAACCAAGAAGCCTCGGGAGCTTGTTTTGGTGATTGGGACAGGAATTAGTGCCGCAGTTGCTCCCCAGGTCCCAGTGCTGAAGTCTTGGAAGGGGCTGATTCAGGCCCTCCTGGATGCTGCTATTGACTTTGATCTCCTGGAAGATGAAGAGAGCAAACGGTTCCAGAAGTGTCTTCATGAAGACAAGAACTTGGTTCATGTTGCCCACGACCTTATCCAGAAGCTGTCTCCGGTCAGTGCGCTTGTACCTGCCCTGAGCGTAGGATTTGGCTTCTGGAAATAACCGGATTTGGTTTTCCAGCAATGGTGCCCCCATCCCAACAATTCTTCTATGTACAAGGAACCAAAAGTGCAGTTGCTGTGCCAGGTTTCTGCTGTGGACACAGGTTTTGGGTATTTTGCCTGGACCAAGATGATTAGAGGGATGGAGCACCTTCCTGTGAGGAAAGGCTGAGAGAATTGGGATTGTTCAGCCTGGAGAAGAAGGCTTCAGGGGTGACCTAATTGTGGCTTTCCAATACCTGAAGGGAGCTGACAAGAAAGCTGGAGAGAGACTGTAGACAAGGGCCGGGGGTGACAGAACAAGGGGAGAGAGCAGGGTTAGATGGGGTACTGGGGAGGAAATCTTCCCTGTGAGGGTACTGAGGCCCTGGCACAAGAGCAACTGTGGCTGCCCCTGGATCCCTGGAAGTGTTCAAGGCCAGGTTGGACAGGGCTTGGAACAGCCTGGGATAGTGGAAGGTGTCCCTGCCCATGGCAGGGGGTGGGATGGGATGGGCCCTTCCCAACCCAAACCATTCTACGATTCTGTGTTCCTATGACTATGCTGAGGGAGAGCACCCACCTTGGTGCAGCCAGAGCTCTTGTGTTTGCCGTGCAGGGACCCAGAGCTTTGCAGGGTCTTGGTGAAACGTGGGTAGTTTCTCATGGAGTCATTTGGCATGAGGTGTTAAGGGGCCGGGCTCTGACCTCAATCTGTCTCCCCTTCTCAGCGCACAAGCAACGTTCGCTCAACCTTTCTCAAGGACTGTTTATACAAGGTGTTTGATGACCTGGAATCCAAAATGGAAGATTCTGGGAAGCAGCTGCTTCAGTCTGTGCTTCACTTGATGGAAAATGGGGCCCTTGTTTTAACCACAAACTTCGGTAACCTGCTGGAGCTGTATGCAGCACACCAGGGGAAGCACCTCGAGTCTCTTGACCTGACTGATGAAAAGAAGGTAAAGGATGATTATTTCTTTTGTCAGGAACTGTGGTGCTGCAGGGTGTGCCCTCATGCTGCCTGAGGGCATTGTACTGATCGTAGTGGTTTAACTGGTGGCAGACAAGCTCCAGGCAGAGCCTCTGCCTGCTCAGGGCAGCAAGCAGAAGAATGAGGAGGAGAGCTCCTTTCTGGAACGCTGTGCTTGCTGGCTGCCATCCAGTGCTCAGGAGGAGGCCTTAAGCCTGGTATTCCTTTGATCTCTGTCCTTGAAACTTCTGGCTTGGCCTTGCTTCCACATAAGGCTCGGGTTGATGTTTCTAACCAATGTGGGAAACTCCATGTGAGATGCAAAGCTGAACTTTCTATTTTTATAACGTGCTGCAAAGTGCTTTCTGTGATGGGCATTTAGGGCTGCAGCCTTTGAGGCGCTTCTCGTGCCCCATGTCCTCTTCCTGCAGTGGCTGGAATGGCTCCTTCTGCTGCACTTCCAGAGCTGTAGCTATTCTCTTCATGCAAACATCTCTCCTCCTGCCCCAGTCAGGCTGTGAAACCCTGACCTCTTTGCACCTGCTGCACAAAGGGATCAAAGTGATTGCCTACGGAGACGAATACTCCGACTTGCCCGAGTACTTCGAGCGGCTGACCAGCGAGATTGTCATGCGAGGCCGCACAGGTATGGAGTCAGGGGCTGGGGGACACTTGGCTGTCACCATGGAGAGCAGGCAGGGTCAGTAGCCCCTGTTCTTCATGCTATACAGATTCCTTAAGAGTTTTTTTTTTTTAAAAGCAAACGTGTCTCAAAGCGTAGCTGGATTTGAGGGTTACTTTCAGAAATCACTGTATGCTCTAACAGTTTAAGCAGCTGTGCTGCTTCCCACGCCTGCAAACCTTTTCATGTGCAGTTGCAGCTGTTTGTTCCCTTTCCAGCGAAGGGGCATTTTAGTCTCACTGACCTTCGTGCTGCTCAGACTGAGCCAATGCTTTTACACAAGAGGTATAACTCATAAATCATAAAAACAAGGGAAAGTGGGTTCACTGGCCGGAGCCTAGCTGGCCCCCATTCTGAGGGTTAGCCCGGCCAGGAAAGCCTGTGTGAAACCACCACGTGGGCAGCTGGCTCTCCACCTGACACTGGTCTCTGCTTTGCCCCAGGTATGCCCAACGAGGGGCAACAGCTGAATGCTCTGCCGCCGCCCACACCGAGGTAAAAGGTAAGGAGGCTCTCTAGAGCCGAGAGGCTTCACTCTGTGTAGTTCCCTGGAGTCCCAGGCAGGTTTTCAGCCTTTGCTTCCACACAGGATGCAGCCCGAGCCTCAGCCCTGCCCAGGCCCTGAGCCATGGCAGGGGCTTCTGGGACAGGCCCCAGCCAGGCCAGCAGCCCTCAGGAAGGCCAGAGCCCACCGCTGTCCAGCTGCTATCCAGCACCGAGCCAGGACCCTTCCAGCAGGGAGAAGGCTGGGACACAGCCTCCACAGATGAACACCTGGTCTAACATAGTAATTGTGGTTTTACTGGGGCTGCATGTGCCTGCGGAGTGCGGTGTCCCCAAGGGAGCTGCAGCCTCCTCTAACTTCATACCTAGTGCTTTTATACTCTGTATTTCAATTAAAAAATGAAACTTGAGCTTTTTTTTTTTACTGGAAGCTCTAGTTTTCTAGTCCTGTCTTTTTACTGTACAGGATTCTGTATGTTGAAGTTGTATTAAAGGCCTGCTCACTGAACTTTTGGCTGCTCTATCATTTACAGGCCTCATCACACCTCACACTGGTGGGAGTTCATCTCCCCCAAACCCAGGAGGAAACAGGTCCTGGCTGGAGGCAAGTTATTTATACACAGAGAACAAATTAGGAAGTTTATTTTATATAAATTATGTCTCTTAGCAGACAGCATTCAATTTATTGCACTATAGCACATCTGCGATACAGAGCTACAAGACATCGTCAGAGAGGTTTGTATTATTCAGTGTAGCACTTCTGACCGGGATCAAGAGGCACTCTGAGGGGGAGAAAGGGTGCAGGAAAGCAGCAAGCAGCCACCATTCTCTTCCAGTATTAATGTGGTTTGGTTTTTTTTTCCTTTTTACTAGCAAATAATGCCAAGACCAGCAGGCAGGAGCCAGGCAGGGCACGCTGCCTTCCTCCTCTGGACCCAGCTGCCACAGCTCTCCAGCTCCTGCCCAAATACGTGGAGTCTGGGGACCCTGCTGCAGAGTCCGGGTGAGGAGAGAGATGGGGGACTTTAAGGCAATTTAGCATGTCCCCTCCAGCCCAGCATAGGCTGTCACCTTTTTTTGGTTTATCAGCTTCGGTGGAGCGGCGATGAGCGGCGACATTAACGGCCAGATCTAGCGCTGCCCCTAAGCCCAAGTGACTCCTGCCTCCTCCCTAAGCTGGTCTAAAAATCAAAAGCAGCTCAAAAAAAAGTCTTCAAACCCACCTGGCTCTGACAGCCAGGCTCTTGGCCGCCCTCAGCTCCCCCACCCCAAATACCAGACCCCGCCCGGGAGCGAAACCTGTTGAGCCCGAATATGCCCAAACAGACAGCTCTTTGTGATTCTTTTTTTTTCCCTCCTATTTTTTGGTTTGGAAGCAGCACTGGTGATCACACAGGGATGGGCCCAAGGACTTCCCAGCCCTTGGCACTGCTCCTGACACCTTGTTCGAAGGCAGCATCACATTTAACCCCTGAAGACCCTCACTGCCCTTCATTTCTGACACCATCCCACTTCCCACACCGTGGTCCTGTTCAGTCCTGCATCCCCACGCTCCACTTGCATCCCCCCTCTCTGCACTTTTCTCCGTCATTTCTCCCTTTCCACCTCATTTTTCCCCTCAGTGCTTCAGCGCTCTCCTCCATTCCCAACACAGACAGGTCTGATCCATCCTCACGCCATAAAATCACAGACCACATGCCAGGGGGGTCAGATGAGCCCAATAGCCACAGAGCTGCCAGGCTGGGGTTCAGTGCCCATCCAGGGGTGTTTTATGATCCGTGGTGGGAATGCTGGGCTGGCAGGGTGCACACAGCATCAGCAAAGCCCCCGAGCAGCACTTAGGACTCTTCAACTCTTGCTCAGCACTCTCCTGCCTCAGTTTCCTGCTGTTTCGGGGCTCAGGGAAGCTCTGCACCATTGGCAATGCGGGCAGGGGGTGCAGCAGGGACCCCAAACCCCAAACTGCATCCCAGCTCATTTATCTACATTTTAAAAGAAATTTAAAAGCCACCCGATGTTGCAAGCAGCTCAAACCCTGACGGAGGATCCACCCCGGGGCTCCGACTTGTGCAACACCGCGGGGTGAGTTCCAACCTCCCGCCACTGGCATCAGGCTCTGGTTAAAAAATTAAGGCTCAGCTTACTCAGCCTGGCCGGATATCGGGATGGCGAATCCGGCCGGGAAAACTTCGGCGGGCTGGGGGAGACATTTTGCAAGGGGAAGAGCCGGAGCAGGAATGGCATCTGGAAGCGATTGAAGGCAAGGAGCCTCTCCCTGGCGCAGCAGGGAATTCCAACGGCGTGAGCTCAGGTTAAAGCCTCCTTCACAAACCCGGGATTAAAGAGAAGAACCAAACTTCAGCACAGATATGTATTTTTAAACCTGCAAAAAACAAGGGAGACGGAGCCAGCTTCCTGCTTGGTCCTATCCGGACGTGGCTTTGTCATTTAGGGTCGTTCTGACTTGCAATGAAAAGAAACCAAAACTCCAAAAAGGAGCAGAAATTTCTCCATGCGTTTGTGGTTCTAAATTCAGGTGTGGTGTCAGGAGTCCTCTTTCATCACTGTACCATCCATCCCTCGGGATTGCTGCATCCCAGCTCCGAGCATCCCTTGCCAGCACAGGCTGGATCCCACGGTGGTCCTTGAGTGGCAGCAAGCCCAGGAGCATCCCAGAATCCTGGGGATGGCATGGAAGAGCCAGTGGAGGATGCCAGCCTAGCTTAGACCGAGCCATCCTCTGCAAGGAGCTGACGCAGTGCAGAGTCCCCAGCCCCTTCCAGTCTTCCCTGAGTCGAGATGAAATATTGAAGCTAAAATCCTAATGCATCAGAGGCACAGGGAGCAGCAGCTGGTCAAACCCACCTTCACTGGACATCCCAGCGGAGCAGTTTACGGCAGGGCAGGATCCCCATGGGCTGGGCAGGATCCCCATGGGCTGGGCAGGATCCCCACGGGATGGGCAGGATCCCCATGGGCTGGGCAGACTCAGCCGCGCCCCATGTCCTCTTCCTGCAGTGGCTGGAATGGCTCCTTCTGCTGCACTTCCAGAGCTGTAGCTATTCCCTTCATGCAAACATCTCTCCTCCTGCCCCAGTCAGGCTGTGAAACCCTGACCTCTTTGCACCTGCTGCACAAAGGGATCAAAGTGATTGCCTACGGAGACGAATACTCCGACTTGCCCGAGTACTTCGAGCGGCTGACCAGCGAGATTGTCATGCGAGGCCGCACAGGTATGGAGTCAGGGGCTGGGGGACACTTGGCTGTCACCATGGAGAGCAGGCAGGGTCAGTAGGCCCTGTTCTTCATGCTATACAGATTCCTTAAGAGTTGTTTTTTTTTAAAAGCAAACGTGTCTCAAAGCGTAGCTGGATTTGAGGGTTACTTTCAGAAATCACTGTATGCTCTAACAGTTTAAACAGCTGTGCTGCTTCCCACGCCTGCAAACCTTTTCATGTGCAGTTGCAGCTGTTTGTTCCCTTTCCAGCGAAGGGGCATTTTAGTCTCACTGACCTTCGTGCTGCTCAGACTGAGCCAATGCTTTTACACAAGAGGTATAACTCATAAATCATAAAAACAAGGGAAAGTGGGTTCACTGGCCGGAGCCTAGCTGGCCCCCATTCTGAGGGTTAGCCCGGCCAGGAAAGCCTGTGTGAAACCACCACGTGGGCAGCTGGCTCTCCACCTGACACTGCTCTCTGCTTTGCCCCAGGTATGCCCAACGAGGGGCAACAGCTGAATGCTCTGCCGCCGCCCACACCGAGGTAAAAGGTAAGGAGGCTCTCTAGAGCCGAGAGGCTTCACTCTGTGTAGTTCCCTGGAGTCCCAGGCAGGTTTTCAGCCTTTGCTTCCACACAGGATGCAGCCCGAGCCTCAGCCCTGCCCAGGCCCTGAGCCATGGCAGGGGCTTCTGGGACAGGCCCCAGCCAGGCCAGCAGCCCTCAGGAAGGCCAGAGCCCACCGCTGTCCAGCTGCTATCCAGCACCGAGCCAGGACCCTTCCAGCAGGGAGAAGGCTGGGACACAGCCTCCACAGATGAACACCTGGTCTAACATAGTAATTGTGCTTTTACTGGGGCTGCATGTGCCTGCGGAGTGCGGTGTCCCCAAGGGAGCTGCAGCCTCCTCTAACTTCATACCTAGTGCTTTTATACTCTGTATTTCAATTAAAAAATGAAACTTGAGCTTTTTTTTTTTACTGGAAGCTCTAGTTTTCTAGTCCTGTCTTTTTACTGTACAGGATTTTGTATGTTGAAGTTGTATTAAAGGCCTGCTCACTGAACTTTTGGCTGCTCTATCATTTACAGGCCTCATCACACCTCACACTGGTGGGAGTTCATTTCCCCCAAACCCAGGAGGAAACAGGTCCTGGCTGGAGGCAAGTTATTTATACACAGAGAACAAATTAGGAAGTTTATTTTATATAAATTATGTCTCTTAGCAGACAGCATTCAATTTATTGCACTATAGCACATCTGCGATACAGAGCTACAAGACATCGTCAGAGAGGTTTGTATTATTCAGTGTAGCACTTCTGACCGGGATCAAGAGGCACTCTGAGGGGGAGAAAGGGTGCAGGAAAGCAGCAAGCAGCCACCATTCTCTTCCAGTATTAATGTGGTTTGGTTTTTTTTTCCTTTTTACTAGCAAATAATGCCAAGACCAGCAGGCAGGAGCCAGGCAGGGCACGCTGCCTTCCTCCTCCGGACCCAGCTGCCACAGCTCTCCAGCTCCTGCCCAAATACGTGGAGTCTGGGGACCCTGCTGCAGAGTCCGGGTGAGGAGAGAGATGGGGGACTTTAAGGCAATTTAGCATGTCCCCTCCAGCCCAGCATAGGCTGTCACCTTTTTTTGGTTTATCAGCTTCGGTGGAGCGGCGATGAGCGGCGACATTAACGGCCAGATCTAGCGCTGCCCCTAAGCCCAAGTGACTCCTGCCTCCTCCCTAAGCTGGTCTAAAAATCAAAAGCAGCTCAAAAAAAAGTCTTCAAACCCACCTGGCTCTGACAGCCAGGCTCTTGGCCGCCCTCAGCTCCCCCACCCCAAATACCAGACCCCGCCCGGGAGCGAAACCTGTTGAGCCCGAATATGCCCAAACAGACAGCTCTTTGTGATTCTTTTTTTTTCCCTCCTATTTTTTGGTTTGGAAGCAGCACTGGTGATCACACAGGGATGGGCCCAAGGACTTCCCAGCCCTTGGCACTGCTCCTGACACCTTGTTCGAAGGCAGCATCACATTTAACCCCTGAAGACCCTCACTGCCCTTCATTTCTGACACCATCCCACTTCCCACACCGTGGTCCTGTTCAGTCCTGCATCCCCACGCTCCACTTGCATCCCCCCTCTCTGCACTTTTCTCCGTCATTTCTCCCTTTCCACCTCATTTTTCCCCTCAGTGCTTCAGCGCTCTCCTCCATTCCCAACACAGACAGGTCTGATCCATCCTCACGCCATAAAATCACAGACCACATGCCAGGGGGGTCAGATGAGCCCAATAGCCACAGAGCTGCCAGGCTGGGGTTCAGTGCCCATCCAGGGGTGTTTTATGATCCGTGGTGGGAATGCTGGGCTGGCAGGGTGCACACAGCATCAGCAAAGCCCCCGAGCAGCACTTAGGACTCTTCAACTCTTGCTCAGCACTCTCCTGCCTCAGTTTCCTGCTGTTTCGGGGCTCAGGGAAGCTCTGCACCATTGGCAATGCGGGCAGGGGGTGCAGCAGGGACCCCAAACCCCAAACTGCATCCCAGCTCATTTATCTACATTTTAAAAGAAATTTAAAAGCCACCCGATGTTGCAAGCAGCTCAAACCCTGACGGAGGATCCACCCCGGGGCTCCGACTTGTGCAACACCGCGGGGTGAGTTCCAACCTCCCGCCACTGGCATCAGGCTCTGGTTAAAAAATTAAGGCTCAGCTTACTCAGCCTGGCCGGATATCGGGATGGCGAATCCGGCCGGGAAAACTTCGGCGGGCTGGGGGAGACATTTTGCAAGGGGAAGAGCCGGAGCAGGAATGGCATCTGGAAGCGATTGAAGGCAAGGAGCCTCTCCCTGGCGCAGCAGGGAATTCCAACGGCGTGAGCTCAGGTTAAAGCCTCCTTCACAAACCCGGGATTAAAGAGAAGAACCAAACTTCAGCACAGATATGTATTTTTAAACCTGCAAAAAACAAGGGAGACGGAGCCAGCTTCCTGCTTGGTCCTATCCGGACGTGGCTTTGTCATTTAGGGTCGTTCTGACTTGCAATGAAAAGAAACCAAAACTCCAAAAAGGAGCAGAAATTTCTCCATGCGTTTGTGGTTCTAAATTCAGGTGTGGTGTCAGGAGTCCTCTTTCATCACTGTACCATCCATCCCTCGGGATTGCTGCATCCCAGCTCCGAGCATCCCTTGCCAGCACAGGCTGGATCCCACGGTGGTCCTTGAGTGGCAGCAAGCCCAGGAGCATCCCAGAATCCTGGGGATGGCATGGAAGAGCCAGTGGAGGATGCCAGCCTAGCTTAGACCGAGCCATCCTCTGCAAGGAGCTGACGCAGTGCAGAGTCCCCAGCCCCTTCCAGTCTTCCCTGAGTCGAGATGAAATATTGAAGCTAAAATCCTAATGCATCAGAGGCACAGGGAGCAGCAGCTGGTCAAACCCACCTTCACTGGACATCCCAGCGGAGCAGTTTACGGCAGGGCAGGATCCCCATGGGCTGGGCAGGATCCCCATGGGCTGGGCAGGATCCCCACGGGATGGGCAGGATCCCCATGGGCTGGGCAGACTCAGCCGCGCCCCATGTCCTCTTCCTGCAGTGGCTGGAATGGCTCCTTCTGCTACACTTCCAGAGCTGTAGCTATTCCCTTCATGCAAACATCTCTCCTCCTGCCCCAGTCAGGCTGTGAAACCCTGACCTCTTTGCACCTGCTGCACAAAGGGATCAAAGTGATTGCCTACGGAGACGAATACTCCGACTTGCCCGAGTACTTCGAGCGGCTGACCAGCGAGATTGTCATGCGAGGCCGCACAGGTATGGAGTCAGGGGCTGGGGGACACTTGGCTGTCACCATGGAGAGCAGGCAGGGTCAGTAGCCCCTGTTCTTCATGCTATACAGATTCCTTAAGAGTTTTTTTTTTTTTAAAAGCAAACGTGTCTCAAAGCGTAGCTGGATTTGAGGGTTACTTTCAGAAATCACTGTATGCTCTAACAGTTTAAACAGCTGTGCTGCTTCCCACGCCTGCAAACCTTTTCATGTGCAGTTGCAGCTGTTTGTTCCCTTTCCAGCGAAGGGGCATTTTAGTCTCACTGACCTTCGTGCTGCTCAGACTGAGCCAATGCTTTTACACAAGAGGTATAACTCATAAATCATAAAAACAAGGGAAAGTGGGTTCACTGGCCGGAGCCTAGCTGGCCCCCATTCTGAGGGTTAGCCCGGCCAGGAAAGCCTGTGTGAAACCACCACGTGGGCAGCTGGCTCTCCACCTGACACTGGTCTCTGCTTTGCCCCAGGTATGCCCAACGAGGGGCAACAGCTGAATGGTCTGCCGCCGCCCACACCGAGGTAAAAGGTAAGGAGGCTCTCTAGAGCCGAGAGGCTTCACTCTGTGTAGTTCCCTGGAGTCCCAGGCAGGTTTTCAGCCTTTGCTTCCACACAGGATGCAGCCCGAGCCTCAGCCCTGCCCAGGCCCTGAGCCATGGCAGGGGCTTCTGGGACAGGCCCCAGCCAGGCCAGCAGCCCTCAGGAAGGCCAGAGCCCACCGCTGTCCAGCTGCTATCCAGCACCGAGCCAGGACCCTTCCAGCAGGGAGAAGGCTGGGACACAGCCTCCACAGATGAACACCTGGTCTAACATAGTAATTGTGCTTTTACTGGGGCTGCATGTGCCTGCGGAGTGCGGTGTCCCCAAGGGAGCTGCAGCCTCCTCTAACTTCATACCTAGTGCTTTTATATTCTGTATTTCAATTAAAAAATGAAACTTGAGCTTTTTTTTTTTTACTGGAAGCTCTAGTTTTCTAGTCCTGTCTTTTTACTGTACAGGATTTTGTATGTTGAAGTTGTATTAAAGGCCTGCTCACTGAACTTTTGGCTGCTCTATCATTTACAGGCCTCATCCCACCTCACACTGGTGGGAGTTCATCTCCCCCAAACCCAGGAGGAAACAGGTCCTGGCTGGAGGCAAGTTATTTATACACAGAGAACAAATTAGGAAGTTTATTTTATATAAATTATGTCTCTTAGCAGACAGCATTCAATTTATTGCACTATAGCACATCTGCGATACAGAGCTACAAGACATCGTCAGAGAGGTTTGTATTATTCAGTGTAGCACTTCTGACCGGGATCAAGAGGCACTCTGAGGGGGAGAAAGGGTGCAGGAAAGCAGCAAGCAGCCACCATTCTCTTCCAGTATTAATGTGGTTTGGTTTTTTTTTCCTTTTTACTAGCAAATAATGCCAAGACCAGCAGGCAGGAGCCAGGCAGGGCACGCTGCCTTCCTCCTCCGGACCCAGCTGCCACAGCTCTCCAGCTCCTGCCCAAATACGTGGAGTCTGGGGACCCTGCTGCAGAGTCCGGGTGAGGAGAGAGATGGGGGACTTTAAGGCAATTTAGCATGTCCCCTCCAGCCCAGCATAGGCTGTCACCTTTTTTTGGTTTATCAGCTTCGGTGGAGCGGCGATGAGCGGCGACATTAACGGCCAGATCTAGCGCTGCCCCTAAGCCCAAGTGACTCCTGCCTCCTCCCTAAGCTGGTCTAAAAATCAAAAGCAGCTCAAAAAAAAGCCTTCAAACCCACCTGGCTCTGACAGCCAGGCTCTTGGCCGCCCTCAGCTCCCCCACCCCAAATACCAGACCCCGCCCGGGAGCGAAACCTGTTGAGCCCGAATATGCCCAAACAGACAGCTCTTTGTGATTCTTTTTTTTTCCCTCCTATTTTTTGGTTTGGAAGCAGCACTGGTGATCACACAGGGATGGGCCCAAGGACTTCCCAGCCCTTGGCACTGCTCCTGACACCTTGTTCGAAGGCAGCATCACATTTAACCCCTGAAGACCCTCACTGCCCTTCATTTCTGACACCATCCCACTTCCCACACCGTGGTCCTGTTCAGTCCTGCATCCCCACGCTCCACTTGCATCCCCCCTCTCTGCACTTTTCTCCGTCATTTCTCCCTTTCCACCTCATTTTTCCCCTCAGTGCTTCAGCGCTCTCCTCCATTCCCAACACAGACAGGTCTGATCCATCCTCACGCCATAAAATCACAGACCACATGCCAGGGGGGTCAGATGAGCCCAATAGCCACAGAGCTGCCAGGCTGGGGTTCAGTGCCCATCCAGGGGTGTTTTATGATCCGTGGTGGCAATGCTGGGCTGGCAGGGTGCACACAGCATCAGCAAAGCCCCCGAGCAGCACTTAGGACTCTTCAACTCTTGCTCAGCACTCTCCTGCCTCAGTTTCCTGCTGTTTCGGGGCTCAGGGAAGCTCTGCACCATTGGCAATGCGGGCAGGGGGTGCAGCAGGGACCCCAAACCCCAAACTGCATCCCAGCTCATTTATCTACATTTTAAAAGAAATTTAAAAGCCACCCGATGTTGCAAGCAGCTCAAACCCTGACGGAGGATCCACCCCGGGGCTCCGACTTGTGCAACACCGCGGGGTGAGTTCCAACCTCCCGCCACTGGCATCAGGCTCTGGTTAAAAAATTAAGGCTCAGCTTACTCAGCCTGGCCGGATATCGGGATGGCGAATCCGGCCGGGAAAACTTCGGCGGGCTGGGGGAGACATTTTGCAAGGGGAAGAGCCGGAGCAGGAATGGCATCTGGAAGCGATTGAAGGCAAGGAGCCTCTCCCTGGTGCAGCAGGGAATTCCAACGGCGTGAGCTCAGGTTAAAGCCTCCTTCACAAACCCGGGATTAAAGAGAAGAACCAAACTTCAGCACAGATATGTATTTTTAAACCTGCAAAAAACAAGGGAGACGGAGCCAGCTTCCTGCTTGGTCCTATCCGGACGTGGCTTTGTCATTTAGGGTCGTTCTGACTTGCAATGAAAAGAAACCAAAACTCCAAAAAGGAGCAGAAATTTCTCCATGCGTTTGTGGTTCTAAATTCAGGTGTGGTGTCAGGAGTCCTCTTTCATCACTGTACCATCCATCCCTCGGGATTGCTGCATCCCAGCTCCGAGCATCCCTTGCCAGCACAGGCTGCATCCCACGGTGGTCCTTGAGTGGCAGCAAGCCCAGGAGCATCCCAGAATCCTGGGGATGGCATGGAAGAGCCAGTGGAGGATGCCAGCCTAGCTTAGACCGAGCCATCCTCTGCAAGGAACTGACGCAGTGCAGAGTCCCCAGCCCCTTCCAGTCTTCCCTGAGTCGAGATGAAATATTGAAGCTAAAATCCTAATGCATCAGAGGCACAGGGAGCAGCAGCTGGTCAAACCCACCTTCACTGGACATCCCAGCGGAGCAGTTTACGGCAGGGCAGGATCCCCATGGGCTGGGCAGGATCCCCATGGGCTGGGCAGGATCCCCACGGGATGGGCAGGATCCCCATGGGCTGGGCAGACTCAGCCGCGCCCCATGTCCTCTTCCTGCAGTGGCTGGAATGGCTCCTTCTGCTACACTTCCAGAGCTGTAGCTATTCCCTTCATGCAAACATCTCTCCTCCTGCCCCAGTCAGGCTGTGAAACCCTGACCTCTTTGCACCTGCTGCACAAAGGGATCAAAGTGATTGCCTACGGAGACGAATACTCCGACTTGCCCGAGTACTTCGAGCGGCTGACCAGCGAGATTGTCATGCGAGGCCGCACAGGTATGGAGTCAGGGGCTGGGGGACACTTGGCTGTCACCATGGAGAGCAGGCAGGGTCAGTAGCCCCTGTTCTTCATGCTATACAGATTCCTTAAGAGTTTTTTTTTTTTAAAAGCAAACGTGTCTCAAAGCGTAGCTGGATTTGAGGGTTACTTTCAGAAATCACTGTATGCTCTAACAGTTTAAACAGCTGTGCTGCTTCCCACGCCTGCAAACCTTTTCATGTGCAGTTGCAGCTGTTTGTTCCCTTTCCAGCGAAGGGGCATTTTAGTCTCACTGACCTTCGTGCTGCTCAGACTGAGCCAATGCTTTTACACAAGAGGTATAACTCATAAATCATAAAAACAAGGGAAAGTGGGTTCACTGGCCGGAGCCTAGCTGGCCCCCATTCTGAGGGTTAGCCCGGCCAGGAAAGCCTGTGTGAAACCACCACGTGGGCAGCTGGCTCTCCACCTGACACTGCTCTCTGCTTTGCCCCAGGTATGCCCAACGAGGGGCAACAGCTGAATGCTCTGCCGCCGCCCACACCGAGGTAAAAGGTAAGGAGGCTCTCTAGAGCCGAGAGGCTTCACTCTGTGTAGTTCCCTGGAGTCCCAGGCAGGTTTTCAGCCTTTGCTTCCACACAGGATGCAGCCCGAGCCTCAGCCCTGCCCAGGCCCTGAGCCATGGCAGGGGCTTCTGGGACAGGCCCCAGCCAGGCCAGCAGCCCTCAGGAAGGCCAGAGCCCACCGCTGTCCAGCTGCTATCCAGCACCGAGCCAGGACCCTTCCAGCAGGGAGAAGGCTGGGACACAGCCTCCACAGATGAACACCTGGTCTAACATAGTAATTGTGGTTTTACTGGGGCTGCATGTGCCTGCGGAGTGCGGTGTCCCCAAGGGAGCTGCAGCCTCCTCTAACTTCATACCTAGTGCTTTTATACTCTGTATTTCAATTAAAAAATGAAACTTGAGCTTTTTTTTTTTTACTGGAAGCTCTAGTTTTCTAGTCCTGTCTTTTTACTGTACAGGATTTTGTATGTTGAAGTTGTATTAAAGGCCTGCTCACTGAACTTTTGGCTGCTCTATCATTTACAGGCCTCATCACACCTCACACTGGTGGGAGTTCATTTCCCCCAAACCCAGGAGGAAACAGGTCCTGGCTGGAGGCAAGTTATTTATACACAGAGAACAAATTAGGAAGTTTATTTTATATAAATTATGTCTCTTAGCAGACAGCATTCAATTTATTGCACTATAGCACATCTGTGATACAGAGCTACAAGACATCGTCAGAGAGGTTTGTATTATTCAGTGTAGCACTTCTGACCGGGATCAAGAGGCACTCTGAGGGGGAGAAAGGGTGCAGGAAAGCAGCAAGCAGCCACCATTCTCTTCCAGTATTAATGTGGTTTGGTTTTTTTTTCCTTTTTACTAGCAAATAATGCCAAGACCAGCAGGCAGGAGCCAGGCAGGGCACGCTGCCTTCCTCCTCCGGACCCAGCTGCCACAGCTCTCCAGCTCCTGCCCAAATACGTGGAGTCTGGGGACCCTGCTGCAGAGTCCGGGTGAGGAGAGAGATGGGGGACTTTAAGGCAATTTAGCATGTCCCCTCCAGCCCAGCATAGGCTGTCACCTTTTTTTGGTTTATCAGCTTCGGTGGAGCGGCGATGAGCGGCGACATTAACGGCCAGATCTAGCGCTGCCCCTAAGCCCAAGTGACTCCTGCCTCCTCCCTAAGCTGGTCTAAAAATCAAAAGCAGCTCAAAAAAAAGTCTTCAAACCCACCTGGCTCTGACAGCCAGGCTCTTGGCCGCCCTCAGCTCCCCCACCCCAAATACCAGACCCCGCCCGGGAGCGAAACCTGTTGAGCCCGAATATGCCCAAACAGACAGCTCTTTGTGATTCTTTTTTTTTCCCTCCTATTTTTTGGTTTGGAAGCAGCACTGGTGATCACACAGGGATGGGCCCAAGGACTTCCCAGCCCTTGGCACTGCTCCTGACACCTTGTTCGAAGGCAGCATCACATTTAACCCCTGAAGACCCTCACTGCCCTTCATTTCTGGCACCATCCCACTTCCCACACCGTGGTCCTGTTCAGTCCTGCATCCCCACGCTCCACTTGCATCCCCCCTCTCTGCACTTTTCTCCGTCATTTCTCCCTTTCCACCTCATTTTTCCCCTCAGTGCTTCAGCGCTCTCCTCCATTCCCAACACAGACAGGTCTGATCCATCCTCACGCCATAAAATCACAGACCACATGCCAGGGGGGTCAGATGAGCCCAATAGCCACAGAGCTGCCAGGCTGGGGTTCAGTGCCCATCCAGGGGTGTTTTATGATCCGTGGTGGGAATGCTGGGCTGGCAGGGTGCACACAGCATCAGCAAAGCCCCCGAGCAGCACTTAGGACTCTTCAACTCTTGCTCAGCACTCTCCTGCCTCAGTTTCCTGCTGTTTCGGGGCTCAGGGAAGCTCTGCACCATTGGCAATGCGGGCAGGGGGTGCAGCAGGGACCCCAAACCCCAAACTGCATCCCAGCTCATTTATCTACATTTTAAAAGAAATTTAAAAGCCACCCGATGTTGCAAGCAGCTCAAACCCTGACGGAGGATCCACCCCGGGGCTCCGACTTGTGCAACACCGCGGGGTGAGTTCCAACCTCCCGCCACTGGCATCAGGCTCTGGTTAAAAAATTAAGGCTCAGCTTACTCAGCCTTAAAAAACACCCAGGGGAAGAATTTTCCTTTGTTCTCCACTCTCCAGAACAACAAAACACCATTGGTTCACCCTGCAAAGACCTGCCATGAAAAGATCAATGGGGAAAGGTCTGGCTGGTCCTCTTCCTGCAGTCTCAGGGCAGGAATCCTCATCTCTCCCTGGAACAAGCCTGTCCCGTGGGACGAGAGGGCTCCAGGCGCACACAGTGGGTCGGGATGGGGCTTGTCCTGCACGAACATGCCCAGATCCTGCTCCCAGCAGCTCTGTCCGCACCAGCATTGGGTGGGGGATCGGCAGGGACCCCTCCTACCCCTCTGGGATCAGTAGGATACCGGAGCACATCCATCAACCAGCCAGAGGATGCTCAGGGATGGGGACAAAAAGGCTCAGACCACTTAATAAACCCTCCTGAGCCCGTGGTTCCGCACGAGAGCCGTCCTGAGCTGCACACGGGGCACATCCTCCCCTCCCAGAGCCTCCGGGAGGATTTTCCCTTCCTTATCCCGGCTCCCGGGCATTCCTATGGCCCAGACCCATCGCAGCGAGCCCACCCTGTGCCATGGGGAGATGCCAGAGCCTCTCTTCCCCGGGCTCTCGGGGTGGGATCTCCCTCCACGGGAGTGGCCTCGGGCAGGAGCGATGCCAAAGGCCGTTTTTCCCGGCAAGACGAGGGGGTTTGTTTTGCCGGGAATGGGGAGACGGCAGATGGAAGGGCTCGGGGGGAGCGGGGGCTTTCCTCTCGCCGCTGCCCACACTCACACTCCAGGCACTGATTAATTGCGTTAAATAGAAAAATAATCATAACAATTATTTTTAAAAGCCACAAAACGTAGAAATAAAACCACTTTCTGCCTCTCCGATGTGCCGCGCTCGCCGGGGCAGCGATGCCAAAGGCGGGGGATGCAGGGGCGGGGGTCCGAGCTGGGGTTAACAGGGTGTGTACCCCCACATCCCCTCTTTGCCCCCCATGCCAGCCCTGCCCGGGAGCTGCCAGGCGAGCAATGCTCCTGCCCTGCCCCGCGCCCTCCCAGCGCGGGGACCCCCTCCAGCCCCCCAAAAACACTGGGGCTTCGCTTCCCACCCCTCTTTTTCCGCTCAGCACCTCCCGAGTCGCAAACCCGCTCTGGACACGCGGACCCGGGGGGACATAAGGGGACACGGAGGGACACAAGGGGACACGGGAGGATGCGGGGGGGCACAAGGGGACGCGGGGGGACCCCCGTGTGCAGACTCACCATGGGGCGGCGGGGGGGGTCGTGCGGCGGAGGCTGGGGGTGGTGCGGGATGCGGGGCCGGCCCGGGGGGCGGGCGGGGGGCGGACACGCTTGCGCACAGCGCGGATGGGCGGCGGAGGGAGCGACGAGGAGGAGGAAGGAGGGAGGGGAAGAGCATCCCGGGAGGAGAAGGCACTCGGTCCCTCATCCGCGGCACGGGAGAGGTGGGGGAGGACGAGGACCCTCGCCCCGCGCCCTGCGGACCCCCAAAAGTCGTGGCGCTGGGGGCAGACCTTCCCAAGGCAACCCCGCACCGCATAAATCTCCCCAAAACCCGCCCAAATCCGCTCATAGCAAATTTTGGGGGTGGGCAAAGCTCATCCCACTTGAGATTTACACTGAGCCCAGGAGTTCGCTCCGCTCCCCCACTGAACCCCCATGAGATGATCTGGAAGCCCCATGAGATTCTGCTCAAACCGTCATGAGATGGCACACCAAGGCTCTGGGGATGGCTTTGCTTCAAATCATCAACTAATATTTTTTTTTTCCTGAAAATAAATTAATCCTCACCACAGCAATGCCCCATGTCAGGCCACCTTGCTCTCCCACAGGATTCCATTTCCATCCCACCCCACAATCCACAAAATTAGCAGTCAACCTTTTGAATCTTTTTTTATTCCCCTCAAAACTTTTTTTATTTCTACAGTCTCAAACTCAATCCCTCCTGCCCAGGGTGAGTTTTGCCAATCCCTGAGATAAAATGTCCAACGCCAATATTAATCAACAAAATACCTGTGGAGCTGACACATCTGATTTTGCCAAGGGAACTACATCAATATTTGAAGAGAATCAACCCACCTGCACCTCCCCAGATGCTCCCAGGTTTCCTGCTGACCCATAGCACCAATTTCATCACTGACGCTTCACAGGAAGAGGGAAGTGGCAGGCGTAGGGATTTGCATCATGGTCAGGGAGCAAGTTCTGGGGCAGGGGGCACTTACTGCTGCCCTGCTCCAAGGAACCACAGCCCTGATCCCGTGGCCCCAGCGTGCTGATTTTTGGAGGTGCTGAGCGTGGAACATTCCCCAAAATCACTCCTGTCTGTACAGGAGTCAGGTGAGGCTTCACCACACCACCTGGGGAGAGTAACGGGGCTCACTTGGGGCTCCCAACCCCATCACGCTCACAGGGCAGAGCAGGCCTGTGCCCAGTTCAGTTACCCCAGCACCACACTGCCCCAAGACCAAAGCAACAGCCTGGAACGTCCCTATCCTCATCTCCTGCTCGGATGCACGTCTTCAGGAAACGGGAGCCGAGACAGCTGCATAGCTCCCACGCCATGGCCAGACCCTCTGGCCATAAAACCTTAGGAGTTATTACAAATTTTCCTATAATGGGTGTACTGTTTACAGTCCCAGGGTCGGCATACTGCATGCAATCCAGTGCCACTTGACCTACCAAGCACGAACAACCTATTGTTGCTGTTTTTGTAACCTATTGTTGCTTTTAGCTTGAACCCAAAAGTACGAAATTACGCGAACAAGAAAGAGGGCTGCAGTAAGGTCCCCAGCCGCCCCCTTGCCCCCAGGTTAGCCTGATTTGAGCAGCGCCAGGCTGGAAAAAGCGAGCCAGAGCTAGGCTACGACGCTGTGACCGGAGGGGCGATCAGAGGGCTCACGGCACGTGGTGCCGGGAGGCGTGGCCTGCCCGGAGCGCGCCGCGGGGGCGGGGCCGAGCCCTCAGCGGGGAAAATGGCGGCGGGCGGGCCCCCCCACTCCCTCGTACCTCCGCGTGCAGGAACACGATTTTGTCCCGCGCCGACTCCCGCAGGACGCGCCGCACCCGCAGGTCCGACAGCGGGAAGGCGGCAGCGACCCCGCCCTCAGCGGCGGGCCCGCCATTTTTCTCCTCCTCCTCCCGCTTCCTCTTCGGCTGCGGGCCCTCCGCCATGGCTCGCGCGCGCGCGCCCCTGCACTGCGCGTGCGCGGCGCCTCGCGGACCATCTTAGAGCCACGCCCCCCGGCGGCTCGGAGGTCGCGTGTCCCCGCGGCTCCTTCTCCCACACACCCCCGGAATAGTGACTGAGACAAAAATAAGGAAAACCACCACCATTTAAAACTTCTGCATTCTCTTTTCATAGTCGCAACGATCCCGTTTAAAGTCGCTGCCTGCCTCATCTTGTCCTGCCCACAGCCCAGCAGGCACCTTGTCAGCTTAGTGGGGGTCCCAGAGCCCACCAGGACCAGGAACTCCAGCACGGGAAGGAGTTCTGGTGACCCTGAGAGCCACTCGATGTCAGAGCTTAGTGTTTGTGTGATGGATGTCCCTGTCCCTGCCGAGGAGGTTTTGGCCACCGGGATGGAGGTCACACCACTGGGATGTGGTGCGTTCCGGTCCGCTGTCCCTCCATGTCCATGGAAGTGGGGAACTCGCCATCCTTGGCTCCCACATCTGGTCAGAGCAGCTCAGGTTGGACCCCAGGGTTCACTGGGACATGGCTACACCCAGATCCAAAGATGACAGCTCCATGATGCCCATGGGGATGCATCCGCCTGCTCGCAGCACTACTCCATCCTCTTTGTGGAGCTCCGGCACAGTTCCTGGAGGTCTGCAGAGACAGCAGATGAGCTCCATTAGCAACCAATTAATCTAAAAATCAACGGTTTAAATAAATTTATGGAATCTGGTCTCTTCCCATGGTCCTTATCCCAATAGAGAGACATTTCATCAGCATCCCACAGGATACTCACAGCGCATGACAGTGTCCCTGATCTGCCTGAAGCTTTTCTCCTTCAGCGCCATGTAGATGTAGTAGATGTTTCGCAGCTCCCTGGGATAATCCTTGCGATCCACGTCCTTCAGCACTGGGATAGTGCGTCCGTTAGCCATCGGAGCCTCAGCCAGGGCCTGGTGCATCTGGTATTTGCACCAGGGGTCCTGCAGGAAGCTGGGGGTGATGAGCATGACCCAGCAGTGGCTGTTCTGCACAGCGTCGCACAGCTCTGTCACCACTGCACCTCCCGCCACCGCATCCCGCAGCTGGAGGAAGCATCGGAAGCTCTCAGGTTGGCCCTCCAGGTAGGACACCAGCTCCTCCACCAGCTCCATGTCCCCCTCACTGTGGCAGATGCAGACGTCGTAGCTCTTGTCCCACCGGGGGCTGTCCACGGCACTGATGTCTGGTGCTGACACAGGTGACAGGGAGATGGAGCTGGTGGCCAAGCTCGTGCCAGGAGAAGAGCTGGAGCTCTTCGCAGAGGATGAGGAGGAAGGTGAGGATGAAGCAGAGTGGCTGGACTTGATGCTGCTTTCCACTGAGCTAGGCTTGGGCTTGTGCAGGAGCCGCCTAAACCAACCTGCAGAGTGAGGTCACAGTGAGGTTCCGGGGGCGCAGCGTCCCCTGGGCTTCCCAAGCACAGCTTCATTTGATCAGCAGGATGCCTGCAGATGGAAAGGGGTGGGTGCGATCTCACCTTGACCCCCCAAACCATCCTGGTCCCTAAAATCTGAGCTGCCGCAAACACCTGAATGCTGTGGCACCACGAGGAGCAGCTGATGGGCACCCTTGTGTTCCGTCAGGGAGGGGATGCTGTGAGGGAGGGGATAGGGCCAGAGGGTTTATTCCCAGACTCACCAGCCATAGCGGGCAGCACACTGCTCAGCTGCCAATTGCCAGCAGGACACCTCTCCTGAGAGCAGAAAAGAAGAATAAAAAAAAACGGTGAGCAAGCACCACTCCACAGCAGGTCTCAGCCCCAGGAGCTCAGGTCTGTTCCAGGGACCTGCAGCTCTGGGGTGCTCTCTTACAGCCCCAAAATCACCCACAGGAGGGTTTTTCCCAAAATTTGCTGGGAAGGAACATTTACCTGTTACTGGCTCTCTCCACTGGAGATACACACCTGCAGCGAGCAAGGCTGAGAGATAATGGGGAGGAGAGACCCTCATTCCCATCAGTGGGGAAAGGATCCTGTGGAAGGGAGAAGTGGGAATCAGCTGCGATCACCAGGGATGGATGCTGGTAAACCAAAGGCAGTGTGGGTGATGCCCAGAGCTGTGCATCCTTGTTGCTGCCTGCCCTGGTATTCCTGCAAGCTCACACCATCCCATGCCTGGGCATTGTGCTCCCAGCATGGTTTAGGGACTGCAGACACTCCTTGTGGACACCCAAGAGCAGCAATACGGGAAACAGCTACTGTTTTCCACTGCTGGCATCACCCCTTCTGAAATGAAACACCCCAAGTTACGCTGAAGCCTTTCCTCTACTCCAAAAAATGCCACCGGACTGCAGGAAATGCCCGCAAAACCCCGGCACGCCCACGGAAACCACAGTGCCCAAGTGTCACCATTTAGTGACAGCAAAAAGCTCAAGCGTGACTGGAACAATGAGCACGGACAGTGAACGGTACGGGGGAAGTCTGGGGGATGCTTACCTGGAATGCAGGAGTCCAGCAATGGAACAGGGAAGGGGATGCATCAGCCCCTGGGTTTGGGAAAGAAAGATCTTCTGGGATTACCCAGGTGGGAAAAGACAGGTAGAATGCAGCATGTTCACTCTGGAGTCTAATGGGATCTGCAGTGAATGGCAAGGCTGATCCATCCTTACAGCTTCCACATCTGCAAGCAGTTCCCAGTGAAGCTGTCCTGGGGTGGAAATGAGATGGGGTACCCACTTGCTTCCCCAGGGCCAGAGTGGAGGAGCTCCCCGAAAACCCAGGTGCCCCCAGCTGCCAGCAGCTCCAGCCTCTGCCAGGGCATATGAAAGCACAGGCAGGGAAATGGGCCAGGACTGCAGGGACGGGAAGCCAAGCCCTCCCAAGGGCCTCCCTCCCACATCCGCCACATGCCATCACTGCCTGGGTGTCACAGTGCCCAGCCCTCACCAGCACCCAGATCTGTTTCCCTCCCCAGTTTCCTAGCTAAATACAGACAGGTCCATGTCTGCCACTCACACTTACTTTATCAGTTAAATTTACCAGACAAGTCATTTTTTCACCCCAAAAATGTTTCTCCTTTCCCAGGTCACGTTCCCCTGGTGCTGCTGGTGGTGGCTGATGACTGACACTGCCTTCATCTCCTCATCATCCTCGACTGCTCCAATGTCTGGCAGTTGCTCCTCAAGGCCCTGTGAGAGACAGGCTCCAGGTGAGTCCTGGTTCCATCCCCTAGGAATTTGGGGAGATCTCCAGAGCCCACATGGCCACCCAGCCCCTGCCACCACCCTGCCTGCCTTTCTCTTCACCAAGCACAGGACACCAGCTGGCCCCTTGCTGGCTAAATTCCAAAGGAAAAAGCCAAAGGCCGAGTGGTACTGAGCCGCACACAGACCCACAGGCTACCACAGCCCATTGTGACCCACTTTGCATTAGTCCCTGCCCTAGCACTGCTGCCACCACCCCAAAAATCAACTGCCCGCCCAAGGACAGGACCCGTAGGAGGGCGAGTCCCCTGCCTGTGTGAGTCACCCCACCTGGAAACCCCAGAGGGGGAACCTGAGCAAGGGTGAACCCACAAACTCGGGTCCCCAAGAGGCAGCAGCCCCTGGATCGACCTCCACCCTGCCTCAGCAATAATATAACCATTATTAAAGGAGTAATTAAGCAGGTACAGCTTAATTCACAGCGTGCCTTGCCCCACCAGCAGCTGCACCACGCTGGGATCCCTGCAGCGGGAGTCCTGCTCATCACCAGGAGCCTGTGGTTTACAGGATTGCCTGTGAAATTAAGAAACGGTGAGGACAGGGTGCTGCAAGGCAGGGTCAAACAAAGGTGTTCGGGAAAGAAAATAAGGCTAATTTTGTCCCTAAATACACGCACCATTAATATGTTTCATTTACAGTGCCACTACAAAACGATACACAGCTACCCAGAAAACACAGAATAAGTTTTCTCCTGGAAAGCTCTAAGTACACCCAAATTCCGCCACACAGATGCTTGAAGACATCATAGGGGCCGTCCAGGCACCGCTTGTACCTCCCAGGGCTGGAGACGCAGTCGCACAGACACGAACCCAGGCAGCGGCAGCTAGCGGAAGAGCAGCCCCTGAGGGGTAGGGGAGCACGGGGACACGGCCAGGCCCAGAGAAGCGCAGGCAGCCGAACGCAGCCAGCACTGCCACCCAGCCTGGCACTGCACTGCGCTGCCCATGCGCCCGAGCCCTTTAGAGCTCGCGTGGCCTCGCGACACCATCGCTGAGGTCCCACGTCTGGCCCCGCCTCTTCCGCTCCGAGCCCCAGCAGGGCGGGGCCGAGGGGGCGGGGCTGCCGTCACGCGGGGCGGGGCGTAGCCGGGCGCGAGGCGGCTGCGCGCGGCGCGGCGGCGTCTCCTCAACGGGGCCGCGCGCGCGGCGCCAGGTGCGTGCGCGGGGGAGGCGGGCGGGCAGGGCGCGGTTGCCATGGAGACAGCGGGGGGGAAGGCGTTGCCATGGCGACAGCGGCCGCCATAACGTAAGGGGGTCCCCTGGCCGTGAGGGGACGGAGCGTTCTGCGGGGAGCGGAGGAGACCGGCGGGGCCGGGGCTGAGGCGGGGGGGCCGGGAAACCTCTGACAGCGGCGGGCGGCCTGGCTGTGACTCCCCCCGCCGCGCTGTCGCCCTCTATAAAAGCTCGTTTTTATGGATGTGTCCCCCTGGGAAGGAGCCTCGGTGTCCTCTCTGCCTGCTGAATCCCCGTGTTGTTGCTTTTCCCGCAGGTTTAGCGAGGAGGGGGCACAACGGAGAGGACAGGTAAGGGCTCGGGCAACCCTGAAGGTGTGACCCCCCATCCCTGGTTCTCTGTCCAGGGTCAATCCTGGAACGCCAGCGTGCTTCCGTGGGAGCCTGTGGGACACAGAGCTCAGCCAGGCTGTGCTGTGTCACTCCCTCTCCTTGCTCGTGGAGCCACTGGGAAGCACGTGGAGAATCACAGCGTTGAATAAAAACCTCTGGTGTGTTTTAACTCACATCAAAGGAGGTTGAATCTTGTGTTTTTGTGCTGTGGACAGAGGCAGGGCTTGTCCTCAGTCCCATTGTCCGTGTAGCCTGTGCGTTTCTAGGATGGCTTTGATCCAGCTCCAATTGCTGCTCCCACGTGGAGGGACAGGCTTGGGAATTGGCCAGGGACAACTCAGCTTGTAGCTGAACCATAGTGGCTTTTAAACTGTCTTGTCCCAACATCTTAAAGCCGCTGGATTGAAAAAGAAGCTAGGAATTACACCCATGCTGGTGGCAGTTCTCAGCACTCAAAGAAGCTAAAAATAATGGATGAGTAGTAGGTTTGTACTTGTTTCTTTGTGGAATTTGTGGGGGCTGTTCTGGAGGAGCCCATCTCCCAGCATGGAGCTGGATGACTTGGCTTTGATTTTAAACATCCAGGTGTAGCTTTGGTTGTGTGTTGGGTGCTGAGCATGGAGATGGTGTCAGCAGCGACTTCTCCATGAGATGGTGGAGAATATGTTCCATTAATTTCCCATTTTGGTTCTGCAGGTTGGGCTCTGGTGTTGACTGTGTGGTCTGGTCATGTTTTGCAGAGCTACTGCAAGGTTTCTGTAAATACACATGCTGTGTGAACCTCGGCCTTCGTTTGACACACTTGGTGTTCAGGTGTTTGCTTTTACCTGGGATACACCTTCATATTTCCAACATTTCTGCAGCTGGTGTGTCTCTGTCACACGGGGACTTGCTGTGGTTGGGTTTATCCAGTGTTGGTGACTTAGGCACCGTTTAAAGCTGAAGTGTGAAAAGCTTTAGGATAAATTAAGGGATTTCTGTGGTGTGGAGGGAGGAGAATGCAGCAAACCCACACAGGGACTCTCTTAGTATCGTTTATAAAGGTAATGGGGACAAGGCTGGAACAAGGGAACAGGGCAGCCGAGCCAGGAATCCATGGAGTGTTGTGTTTACAGTCTTCAACTCCCTGTAGTCTAAATAGCTGGAAGCTTCCCAATGTCTGGAGAAGGCTGGAGAGACACTTCTTACCTTGTAAGTGCCTATGGCTCCCTCTCCCCCATGGCACCTGTGTTCCCAGGGGGAGCCTGCAGTACCTGGTGTGTTTCTTCCCCATGGCAATGTCATGCTCTGAGGTAATTCCATTTCATTTTGGCTACCTCAGCTGTGCCAGCGCAATCCATCCCCCTGGGGAACAGAGCTTCTCCCCAGGACTAAAAACTGGAGGTTTCTATTTCTTGGCTGAATCCCCATGAATTCTTTTTAAGACCAATAAAAACTTTTTTTTTTAAACTAGGCTGTATTTATAATGGGGTTTTTGTTCCTTTATGCCTCTCTGCACTACATAATAGGCATGAAGGTTGAAGGTCATTGTATCAGACAACCTCACTAGGTGATTATAATTCTAAAAGGTGTTTTTTCCTAAGTTTAAAATTACTTTTGAAATGTCCTTAGTGCTTTAGAGGCACTTAAAATTGATTTGATGGCTCCATTCCTGCTGTTAATAGCATGGGAATGCACAGGGTGAGTGAGATGGGAGCGATGCTGAGGCAGGTGGAAGCAAACAGGGGAAGGCCTAGGTGGGAGTTTACAAACAGCCTCAGTATTTGAGGCTCAGCTCCCGAATATAATATAAACTTAAATTATAGCCAGTTTAGAAAGTGAGGATTTACCTTTGGCTGTAGCTGTGCTGCTGTGGAGGGGCCAAGGGCAGACCCGGCACCAGCAGGAGCTCAGACTTCCCTCTGAAACATTCCAGTTATCCATTGTTAGTCCCTGGCTGGTCTGAAGTGTCTTTGCACCATTAAATAAAATCTGACTGACTTTGTGGAAGCAGCCTGTCCTTCCAGAAAAATCAGCTTATCCAAAAGGAGAGATATTTTTCCTTTCTCCTGGAAAGGAAAAATAAGGGCTTTTCTCCCCTTTATCCTGACTGTGCTTGGCTGCATTCACTCAGCAGGGCTTTGATGGTACCGCCCGTCTGATCCTGTGTCCAGCACATCCTCCTATCTTCCTGAGAGTCATCACTTTGATGTTTTTTTTTGAGGTTTAACCCCCCCAAAATAGTTCACCATGAGGCCTGAGCGGTTGCAGGCCTTCAGGAGTGATGAAGCTGCAGAGGTTCATTGTCAGAACAGTGCTGAAGTGCTCCTGTGCTCAGTGTGGGGTGGAAAAACACAGGGTACAATGTTCATGAGGGTGTGTGATGGAGGAGCCCTGCCTGGCATGCACAGAGGGAGAAAACCGGAAGTGCTAAAGGCTATTGACACTTGTATCCAAAATCTGGTCCCTACAGTAAGGCCCAGTAAGATAAAAAAGTGATTATTTGAAGTGATGAGCAGCATGTATTAAGTGATCTTTCAGGAGGCAGGTGGTGAAAACCAGCTCTCTGAGGTGTTTTACTGTTGTTACAATGATTTATTACTGAGCAGCCTGGTGTGGTGGAAAGTGCCCCTGCCCATGGCAGGGGGGTGGACCGACACGAACTTTAAGGTCCTGTCCAGCCCAAACCATTCCATGATTCCATTGTATAAGGTTTTCTGAAGGGGTCAGAAGGAAAAGGCTGCATACACGGTGTATCTGAGCATCTGCCAGTGTTGCTTTGCCCTGTTCTCATCATCCAGTATTGAAAGTTGCTGGTTTCCTAGAATATTGGCTGTTTTCTCATGTGATCCATACACACACTTGCAGCACAGCTGAGGTGTCCTACCTAGAAAGACCTGCCCCGTGTCACTTGCTTTGCTGCCAGGGAGCAATTGCAGCATCTCATCTTTAGGACAAGCCCACAGATCTCCCTGAGATGGCAAAACCTGCAAAAACTCTGATTTTGGGTCAGCAGCTCTTCCCCAGCATTTCCTCTGGCCAAAAGCCCCGTGTCTAACAGAGTTTTTGCTGGACTCTTCATCACAACTGGCAAGAGAAAAGCAGAGGAGGGTGAACAGTTCTGTTCGTTTTCATTCCCTTTTCATAGACTTATTTGGGAGAAGCGGAGTGGGAGAGGACTGCGTGCTGGCAGGCCTTTTGTGTTTTATGTCACAGGCTGCTGAAAGAGTTCTCAGACTGCACTTCCTTTCCGTGGGCTTTAAGGTCATTTCCCAGTGCTTGCAGATGCATGGCGGGCTGGGAAACCCTTCTCTCATCACCAGGGAATGAAACGCTCTCCGTGGCTTTTTGGAGCCAACAAATATAGTTTTGTCTTCTCTTCCCTCCCACTGTTTCCCAAGCAGCAAGTTTGCCGACAGGCCTCGTCAGGAAGGAGGGAGTGCTCCTCCAGGATCCAGACTGTCTGGGAAAATGAACAGCTGCTGGCAAACTGTGTTTTGCTGGGGCAATCACAGCTGTACAAAACAGCCCAGGATTGTATGGTAAAGGAGGTTAAGGAAATGGATGAGACTGAGGGGCAAAGTTCAGAGACAAAAACATGCAATTCTCAGCCCAGAGATGATAACAAACCTGGGATTTATCCACCTGTGCAAAGGTGGTTCTGCAAAACCCTGTTGTCCAGGTGGTGTTGTCCATGTGCACTGACTTTGCTTGTGGTCATTTGTCTACCATAGAAACTGGATGGCTTCTACAGTGAGCCCTGTTGCATTCGACACGCAGCGCGGTGGCCTGAGTCAAGAACAGCACGGCAACCAGTCTCCCCTGGCCGCTCGGGCCATAGCTCACAGACACCAATGTGGTGGACGGCAAATGGCGTTTATTGGTGATTAGCACCGTGTAATATACCTTTGGTTTACAACGTCACGTCCGCCTGCTTACATCATAAAACTAATTGCTATTGGCTACCTGGGGAGGGGGTCTTATCTTTCCGTACAGCGCGGTTTCTTCCGATCGCCAGGCCCTACCTGCCCACATTTCCCCCCTCCCTATGCTAATCTAAGAGAGCTAACAAACGTATAAAAGGCATTAACAAGGTAAAGTGTAAGGCACCTTGAACTAATAAACGTATAAAAGGTATTGACGAGGTAAAGTATAAGGCACTTTAAACTAGTGGTGACTAGGGGGCGTAAGGGGACAGGATATAAATTGGGGTAACTAGGGAGAACTAGGGATAATACTGCATAAGGAATTAGGGATAACTGGGGATAACACTACAGAAGTACATTCTTAACACAGTTGTTTGTTTTCTACTAACAGAATGTTGACCTTGCTTAGTCGGTTCTGGACAAATGACACGAGCTTGCTCAGTATGCAGGGCCCGAAGGCCAATGCCAGTATGATCATTGCGATCAGACCCAGCAAAGTAGATATCAGGGTGGTTAGCCATGGCGAATGGTTGAACCAGGATTTGAACCAACTCTGCTGTGCTTCTCGCTCTCTTCTTCTCTTCTTTCTTTTTTCTTTTTCTTTTTCTGCTTTGCTCTTTTCAGCAGCAGCTTGCAGGGAAGGAGAAGATGCTAAAGGCTGAGCAGCATCAGATGATATCTGAGTAGGAGGTACTGTAGCTGCTGGTAAAGGATTAGAGATCATTGGGTTAAAGATATTTAGGTTATTATTCAGTGTTGTGACAGTAGCAGTGTTTTTAATCCGTGAGAGGGATTGGACTCTCTAACGGCCTCTCCTTATTCTGGGTTTTAATTCTGTTTGCTCTCATCTCTTTCCACTCTGAGTCTGAATCAGTGGAAAGCCACTCGCTCTAGCTTGTGTCTGACTCAGAGCTGGAAGTTGACTGACTGGCTATTTCCGGGTTTCAGAACTTTTTGGTCGGGCTCCGGCCTCGCCCACCTCCCTTGCGGGCGGGCCGTTCCCTCCCTCTTGCCTCGCCCTGCCTTCTGCTCGGCAGGGGGTTGAGCTTATAGGGGGAGTGTTTAAATTAGGCGCTCTGGCTACCTCTCTGCCCCTCGCTCGCGCTCCCCTCCCCCTTTTGGTTGCTCTCGCAGTTTCTCTCCTTATCACATTCCTTATCACTTTCCTCTCCCACTCGTTTACTTGCGCATGTTGGATTCGGCACTATCTCTCTGTTCCCGCCGGGCACATCTCCGTCCCGGTCCCGCCCACCTTCTTTGTTCCCGGCACCATGCTGGGGTGCATAGGGAGGTGGCCTGGGCCAGCTCTCTTCGGGCCCCCCTCCCTCCGCGGCGATCTTAGCTTCTCGGGCTAATTCGTTCGAAAAAGCCTCTGCCTGCCTTGGCTCCCCCGCAAAGGAGCCTGGATTCGGGGATTGCGGGGGTGCAGCACCCCCCCCCGCGAGTCCCCAGGCTTAGCCGAATCGCCATCGTCTGGGGGGTGCAGAGTCTGGGTAGCCGCCCCAACCCCCAGCTTTGGGACGGCCATCAAACAGTTTTTTGCTGCCTTCCAGGTCTCCTGCTCTTGGATAGCTTTTTGCAGGGCCTGCACAACTCTACCCCACGATTTAAGATGTTTTCCGCTACCTGAGGACATCGTCTCCTCAGCAAAAGCCTTAGTACATTATCCCACACCTCAGGGTGGAGTATATCTGCTGGTTGGTCTATGACCCCGATCTGCATAAGTCTCGCAACAGCGAGCGTAAAATCTTTGGGTTTGCAATCTACCCGCCACTGTCTCTGAATTTCATATACGACCTTCACAAGAGCCTCCATCCTCCTTGTGGGTCCCGGAGCGTCCTCCGTCACCGGAGACAGTCCAGCTGCTCTGGCCGCTGTTCACCTGGTCTCAGGCGATCTCCCGAGGTCCCCAGTTGTCCCGAGGTTTCGGCACCACTTTGTTGCAGTCGACACGCAGCGCGGTGGCCTGAGTCAAGAACAGTACGGCAACCACTCTCCCCTGGCCGCTCAGGCCATAGCTCGCAGACACCAATGTGGTGGACGGCAAATGGCGTTTATTGGTGATTAGCACCGTGTAATATACCTTTGGTTTACAACGTCACGTCCGCCTGCTTACATCATAAAACTAATTGCTATTGGCTACCTGGGGAGGGGGTCTTATCTTTCCGTACAGCGCGGTTTCTTCCGATCGCCAGGCCCTACCTGCCCACAGTTTCCTCTCCCCTTCTCACTAAATATCACGTGTTTGCTGATAAAGCCATTCCTTCCAAACGAGCTGCTTCCCTGGGCTGCTGCTCCAATCTTCTGGGAAGCTGCAGCAGTCCCTGCTGCAGAAAGCAGCTGGAAACCAGGCAAGGCAAGGCGAGGAGCAGCACATCTGCTTAATAAATGATAAAGGTCACATTTAAAAGCACTGTGCAGGTGTAAAGCCAGGAAAATAGGGAAGAGGGGAGGAGGAGTAAGGAGAATACAGCCCTGCAGCCCTTTCATGTGACTCTGTATCATCTGGGATCTTCAAAAAGATTGGCCTAGAGCATCCTACTGACATTGCAGCCATCACAGGGAAGGGAGCGCTGGTACAGCTGAGGGGGCTCCTCAGCAAACTGGGGCTGGGCTCCCTGCAGGGCAAAGCTAGGAGGAAGTCTTCCCTTGTTTTTCTCTCTGCTGGGATAAATGGAGCTGTTGTCTCCAGGCCCCTGTTCTGCACATAGTTTAAAGTAGGTCGTATTTCCGACCTGCATGGGATGCAACCTGCATTTTGTCTGGGGACATAGAGCCTGTGTGTGTCTCATTCTCTTGTGCTCACCACACCTTTCCCATGCCCTCCAGCCTTCCCGGTAACTTTTATTAATAGACTTCCCTTATTCCAGATTTTCAATCGATTAGCTTTGCTTCAGAAACACCCCAGGGCATCATTGATTTCCTCAGTAACCATCCTGGTAACAGATTCAATTCCCAAAAATGTTGTAATTACATGCCTTGTATTGGGAGCTGTGCTACTGATCTGTGCAGCTGCCTGCTGTCTTTTAGGGATACCAAGCTGCTCCGCTCATCCTCCGTTTATCAGAGAGCCCCAATGGATATGCTGATTCAAAATTTAGGCATGGGGTAGCTCCCTCTCCCTCAATCTGGGTGTCCCACTGCGGAGGGTGGATTTCCCCCCTCCGCAGCAAGAAGCGGTTCCGCCCCTATGTTGCTCCCGCCTCCCAGCCTGGCTCCACCTGCCGTGGGAGGACCTCGGGGGAGAAGTCTCTGGGCCCGCCCCTGAACTGAGGGACAAGGTGTGCCCAGGGCCCAGGAACCGCCCAGCTCTCCAGATTATTCCTGACAGTTATTTGTATTATTGGTTTATTTGAACTGTACCCCGCCTTCCTTTGTTACCATTGGTTCTTGTATGCTGTAACCGCCCTTCCCCTCGTCCCTTATTGGTTGTCCTGTCCTATACTTAACCGGGTGCCTCCAGGCACTCGGCGGCCACTAGCCATTAGCCATGCGGCCATACCATCGCCGAGGCAGTGGCCCCCCTTCCCCTGCTCTCCCTTCCCGACCACCCAAGCCCTGCTACCCTCAATAAAGGAGAGCTCGGGAAGGAGTCATCCTCCCACCAGCCTATCGCCGCACCGTCTCCTTCTTTTATTTCGCCTACGACTCCCAGCTTCCTTTACCGCGCCCGGCATAGGGATCGAGCAGCCAGCGCACGGCTCTCGACCCTGCCGACGACAGCGAGCGAGAGGCTCGACAACATCCCACCACCCCTGACACCCTTCCACTCATGGTGGTACCAGCTGTGCTCCTTTCTCCTCTTGCAGGAAGCTGTTGCCAAGCCTCAAAACCAAGAAGCCTCGGGAGCTTGTTTTGGTGATTGGGACAGGAATTAGTGCCGCAGTTGCTCCCCAGGTCCCAGTGCTGAAGTCTTGGAAGGGGCTGATTCAGGCCCTCCTGGATGCTGCTATTGACTTTGATCTCCTGGAAGATGAAGAGAGCAAACGGTTCCAGAAGTGTCTTCATGAAGACAAGAACTTGGTTCATGTTGCCCACGACCTTATCCAGAAGCTGTCTCCGGTCAGTGCGCTTGTACCTGCCCTGAGCGTAGGATTTGGCTTCTGGAAATAACCGGATTTGGTTTTCCAGCAATGGTGCCCCCATCCCAACAATTCTTCTATGTACAAGGAACCAAAAGTGCAGTTGCTGTGCCAGGTTTCTGCTGTGGACACAGGTTTTGGGTATTTTGCCTGGACCAAGATGATTAGAGGGATGGAGCACCTTCCTGTGAGGAAAGGCTGAGAGAATTGGGATTGTTCAGCCTGGAGAAGAAGGCTTCAGGGGTGACCTAATTGTGGCTTTCCAATACCTGAAGGGAGCTGACAAGAAAGCTGGAGAGAGACTGTAGACAAGGGCCGGGGGTGACAGAACAAGGGGAGAGAGCAGGGTTAGATGGGGTACTGGGGAGGAAATCTTCCCTGTGAGGGTACTGAGGCCCTGGCACAAGAGCAACTGTGGCTGCCCCTGGATCCCTGGAAGTGTTCAAGGCCAGGTTGGACAGGGCTTGGAACAGCCTGGGATAGTGGAAGGTGTCCCTGCCCATGGCAGGGGGTGGGATGGGATGGGCCCTTCCCAACCCAAACCATTCTACGATTCTGTGTTCCTATGACTATGCTGAGGGAGAGCACCCACCTTGGTGCAGCCAGAGCTCTTGTGTTTGCCGTGCAGGGACCCAGAGCTTTGCAGGGTCTTGGTGAAACGTGGGTAGTTTCTCATGGAGTCATTTGGCATGAGGTGTTAAGGGGCCGGGCTCTGACCTCAATCTGTCTCCCCTTCTCAGCGCACAAGCAACGTTCGCTCAACCTTTTTCAAGGACTGTTTATACAAGGTGTTTGATGACCTGGAATCCAAAATGGAAGATTCTGGGAAGCAGCTGCTTCAGTCTGTGCTTCACTTGATGGAAAATGGGGCCCTTGTTTTAACCACAAACTTCGGTAACCTGCTGGAGCTGTATGCAGCACACCAGGGGAAGCACCTCGAGTCTCTTGACCTGACTGATGAAAAGAAGGTAAAGGATGATTATTTCTTTTGTCAGGAACTGTGGTGCTGCAGGGTGTGCCCTCATGCTGCCTGAGGGCATTGTACTGATCGTAGTGGTTTAACTGGTGGCAGACAAGCTCCAGGCAGAGCCTCTGCCTGCTCAGGGCAGCAAGCAGAAGAATGAGGAGGAGAGCTCCTTTCTGGAACGCTGTGCTTGCTGGCTGCCATCCAGTGCTCAGGAGGAGGCCTTAAGCCTGGTATTCCTTTGATCTCTGTCCTTGAAACTTCTGGCTTGGCCTTGCTTCCACATAAGGCTCGGGTTGATGTTTCTAACCAATGTGGGAAACTCCATGTGAGATGCAAAGCTGAACTTTCTATTTTTATAACGTGCTGCAAAGTGCTTTCTGTGATGGGCATTTAGGGCTGCAGCCTTTGAGGCTCTCTTCTCGTGCCCCATGTCCTCTTCCTGCAGTGGCTGGAATGGCTCCTTCTGCTGCACTTCCAGAGCTGTAGCTATTCTCTTCATGCAAACATCTCTCCTCCTGCCCCAGTCAGGCTGTGAAACCCTGACCTCTTTGCACCTGCTGCACAAAGGGATCAAAGTGATTGCCTACGGAGACGAATACTCTGACTTGCCCGAGTACTTCGAGCGGCTGACCAGCGAGATTGTCATGCGAGGCCGCACAGGTATGGAGTCAGGGGCTGGGGGACACTTGGCTGTCACCATGGAGAGCAGGCAGGGTCAGTAGCCCCTGTTCTTCATGCTATACAGATTCCTTAAGAGTTTTTTTTTTTTTAAAGCAAACGTGTCTCAAAGCGTAGCTGGATTTGAGGGTTACTTTCAGAAATCACTGTATGCTCTAACAGTTTAAGCAGCTGTGCTGCTTCCCACGCCTGCAAACCTTTTCATGTGCAGTTGCAGCTGTTTGTTCCCTTTCCAGCGAAGGGGCATTTTAGTCTCACTGACCTTCGTGCTGCTCAGACTGAGCCAATGCTTTTACACAAGAGGTATAACTCATAAATCATAAAAACAAGGGAAAGTGGGTTCACTGGCCGGAGCCTAGCTGGCCCCCATTCTGAGGGTTAGCCCGGCCAGGAAAGCCTGTGTGAAACCACCACGTGGGCAGCTGGCTCTCCACCTGACACTGGTCTCTGCTTTGCCCCAGGTATGCCCAACGAGGGGCAACAGCTGAATGGTCTGCCGCCGCCCACACCGAGGTAAAAGGTAAGGAGGCTCTCTAGAGCCGAGAGGCTTCACTCTGTGTAGTTCCCTGGAGTCCCAGGCAGGTTTTCAGCCTTTGCTTCCACACAGGATGCAGCCCGAGCCTCAGCCCTGCCCAGGCCCTGAGCCATGGCAGGGGCTTCTGGGACAGGCCCCAGCCAGGCCAGCAGCCCTCAGGAAGGCCAGAGCCCACCGCTGTCCAGCTGCTATCCAGCACCGAGCCAGGACCCTTCCAGCAGGGAGAAGGCTGGGACACAGCCTCCACAGATGAACACCTGGTCTAACATAGTAATTGTGGTTTTACTGGGGCTGCATGTGCCTGCGGAGTGCGGTGTCCCCAAGGGAGCTGCAGCCTCCTCTAACTTCATACCTAGTGCTTTTATACTCTGTATTTCAATTAAAAAATGAAACTTGAGCTTTTTTTTTTTTACTGGAAGCTCTAGTTTTCTAGTCCTGTCTTTTTACTGTACAGGATTTTGTATGTTGAAGTTGTATTAAAGGCCTGCTCACTGAACTTTTGGCTGCTCTATCATTTACAGGCCTCATCACACCTCACACTGGTGGGAGTTCATTTCCCCCAAACCCAGGAGGAAACAGGTCCTGGCTGGAGGCAAGTTATTTATACACAGAGAACAAATTAGGAAGTTTATTTTATATAAATTATGTCTCTTAGCAGACAGCATTCAATTTATTGCACTATAGCACATCTGCGATACAGAGCTACAAGACATCGTCAGAGAGGTTTGTATTATTCAGTGTAGCACTTCTGACCGGGATCAAGAGGCACTCTGAGGGGGAGAAAGGGTGCAGGAAAGCAGCAAGCAGCCACCATTCTCTTCCAGTATTAATGTGGTTTGGTTTTTTTTTCCTTTTTACTAGCAAATAATGCCAAGACCAGCAGGCAGGAGCCAGGCAGGGCACGCTGCCTTCCTCCTCCGGACCCAGCTGCCACAGCTCTCCAGCTCCTGCCCAAATACGTGGAGTCTGGGGACCCTGCTGCAGAGTCCGGGTGAGGAGAGAGATGGGGGACTTTAAGGCAATTTAGCATGTCCCCTCCAGCCCAGCATAGGCTGTCACCTTTTTTTGGTTTATCAGCTTCGGTGGAGCGGCGATGAGCGGCGACATTAACGGCCAGATCTAGCGCTGCCCCTAAGCCCAAGTGACTCCTGCCTCCTCCCTAAGCTGGTCTAAAAATCAAAAGCAGCTCAAAAAAAAGCCTTCAAACCCACCTGGCTCTGACAGCCAGGCTCTTGGCCGCCCTCAGCTCCCCCACCCCAAATACCAGACCCCGCCCGGGAGCGAAACCTGTTGAGCCCGAATATGCCCAAACAGACAGCTCTTTGTGATTCTTTTTTTTTCCCTCCTATTTTTTGGTTTGGAAGCAGCACTGGTGATCACACAGGGATGGGCCCAAGGACTTCCCAGCCCTTGGCACTGCTCCTGACACCTTGTTCGAAGGCAGCATCACATTTAACCCCTGAAGACCCTCACTGCCCTTCATTTCTGACACCATCCCACTTCCCACACCGTGGTCCTGTTCAGTCCTGCATCCCCACGCTCCACTTGCATCCCCCCTCTCTGCACTTTTCTCCGTCATTTCTCCCTTTCCACCTCATTTTTCCCCTCAGTGCTTCAGCGCTCTCCTCCATTCCCAACACAGACAGGTCTGATCCATCCTCACGCCATAAAATCACAGACCACATGCCAGGGGGGTCAGATGAGCCCAATAGCCACAGAGCTGCCAGGCTGGGGTTCAGTGCCCATCCAGGGGTGTTTTATGATCCGTGGTGGCAATGCTGGGCTGGCAGGGTGCACACAGCATCAGCAAAGCCCCCGAGCAGCACTTAGGACTCTTCAACTCTTGCTCAGCACTCTCCTGCCTCAGTTTCCTGCTGTTTCGGGGCTCAGGGAAGCTCTGCACCATTGGCAATGCGGGCAGGGGGTGCAGCAGGGACCCCAAACCCCAAACTGCATCCCAGCTCATTTATCTACATTTTAAAAGAAATTTAAAAGCCACCCGATGTTGCAAGCAGCTCAAACCCTGACGGAGGATCCACCCCGGGGCTCCGACTTGTGCAACACCGCGGGGTGAGTTCCAACCTCCCGCCACTGGCATCAGGCTCTGGTTAAAAAATTAAGGCTCAGCTTACTCAGCCTGGCCGGATATCGGGATGGCGAATCCGGCCGGGAAAACTTCGGCGGGCTGGGGGAGACATTTTGCAAGGGGAAGAGCCGGAGCAGGAATGGCATCTGGAAGCGATTGAAGGCAAGGAGCCTCTCCCTGGCGCAGCAGGGAATTCCAACGGCGTGAGCTCAGGTTAAAGCCTCCTTCACAAACCCGGGATTAAAGAGAAGAACCAAACTTCAGCACAGATATGTATTTTTAAACCTGCAAAAAACAAGGGAGACGGAGCCAGCTTCCTGCTTGGTCCTATCCGGACGTGGCTTTGTCATTTAGGATCGTTCTGACTTGCAATGAAAAGAAACCAAAACTCCAAAAAGGAGCAGAAATTTCTCCATGCGTTTGTGGTTCTAAATTCAGGTGTGGTGTCAGGAGTCCTCTTTCATCACTGTACCATCCATCCCTCGGGATTGCTGCATCCCAGCTCCGAGCATCCCTTGCCAGCACAGGCTGCATCCCACGGTGGTCCTTGAGTGGCAGCAAGCCCAGGAGCATCCCAGAATCCTGGGGATGGCATGGAAGAGCCAGTGGAGGATGCCAGCCTAGCTTAGACCGAGCCATCCTCTGCAAGGAGCTGACGCAGTGCAGAGTCCCCAGCCCCTTCCAGTCTTCCCTGAGTCGAGATGAAATATTGAAGCTAAAATCCTAATGCATCAGAGGCACAGGGAGCAGCAGCTGGTCAAACCCACCTTCACTGGACATCCCAGCGGAGCAGTTTACGGCAGGGCAGGATCCCCATGGGCTGGGCAGGATCCCCACGGGATGGGCAGGATCCCCATGGGCTGGGCAGACTCAGCCGCGCCCCATGTCCTCTTCCTGCAGTGGCTGGAATGGCTCCTTCTGCTACACTTCCAGAGCTGTAGCTATTCCCTTCATGCAAACATCTCTCCTCCTGCCCCAGTCAGGCTGTGAAACCCTGACCTCTTTGCACCTGCTGCACAAAGGGATCAAAGTGATTGCCTACGGAGACGAATACTCCGACTTGCCCGAGTACTTCGAGCGGCTGACCAGCGAGATTGTCATGCGAGGCCGCACAGGTATGGAGTCAGGGGCTGGGGGACACTTGGCTGTCACCATGGAGAGCAGGCAGGGTCAGTAGCCCCTGTTCTTCATGCTATACAGATTCCTTAAGAGTTTTTTTTTTTTAAAAGCAAACGTGTCTCAAAGCGTAGCTGGATTTGAGGGTTACTTTCAGAAATCACTGTATGCTCTAACAGTTTAAACAGCTGTGCTGCTTCCCACGCCTGCAAACCTTTTCATGTGCAGTTGCAGCTGTTTGTTCCCTTTCCAGCGAAGGGGCATTTTAGTCTCACTGACCTTCGTGCTGCTCAGACTGAGCCAATGCTTTTACACAAGAGGTATAACTCATAAATCATAAAAACAAGGGAAAGTGGGTTCACTGGCCGGAGCCTAGCTGGCCCCCATTCTGAGGGTTAGCCCGGCCAGGAAAGCCTGTGTGAAACCACCACGTGGGCAGCTGGCTCTCCACCTGACACTGCTCTCTGCTTTGCCCCAGGTATGCCCAACGAGGGGCAACAGCTGAATGGTCTGCCGCCGCCCACACCGAGGTAAAAGGTAAGGAGGCTCTCTAGAGCCGAGAGGCTTCACTCTGTGTAGTTCCCTGGAGTCCCAGGCAGGTTTTCAGCCTTTGCTTCCACACAGGATGCAGCCCGAGCCTCAGCCCTGCCCAGGCCCTGAGCCATGGCAGGGGCTTCTGGGACAGGCCCCAGCCAGGCCAGCAGCCCTCAGGAAGGCCAGAGCCCACCGCTGTCCAGCTGCTATCCAGCACCGAGCCAGGACCCTTCCAGCAGGGAGAAGGCTGGGACACAGCCTCCACAGATGAACACCTGGTCTAACATAGTAATTGTGGTTTTACTGGGGCTGCATGTGCCTGCGGAGTGCGGTGTCCCCAAGGGAGCTGCAGCCTCCTCTAACTTCATACCTAGTGCTTTTATATTCTGTATTTCAATTAAAAAATGAAACTTGAGCTTTTTTTTTTACTGGAAGCTCTAGTTTTCTAGTCCTGTCTTTTTACTGTACAGGATTTTGTATGTTGAAGTTGTATTAAAGGCCTGCTCACTGAACTTTTGGCTGCTCTATCATTTACAGGCCTCATCATACCTCACACTGGTGGGAGTTCATCTCCCCCAAACCCAGGAGGAAACAGGTCCTGGCTGGAGGCAAGTTATTTATACACAGAGAACAAATTAGGAAGTTTATTTTATATAAATTATGTCTCTTAGCAGACAGCATTCAATTTATTGCACTATAGCACATCTGCGATACAGAGCTACAAGACATCGTCAGAGAGGTTTGTATTATTCAGTGTAGCACTTCTGACCGGGATCAAGAGGCACTCTGAGGGGGAGAAAGGGTGCAGGAAAGCAGCAAGCAGCCACCATTCTCTTCCAGTATTAATGTGGTTTGGTTTTTTTTTCCTTTTTACTAGCAAATAATGCCAAGACCAGCAGGCAGGAGCCAGGCAGGGCACGCTGCCTTCCTCCTCCGGACCCAGCTGCCACAGCTCTCCAGCTCCTGCCCAAATACGTGGAGTCTGGGGACCCTGCTGCAGAGTCCGGGTGAGGAGAGAGATGGGGGACTTTAAGGCAATTTAGCATGTCCCCTCCAGCCCAGCATAGGCTGTCACCTTTTTTTGGTTTATCAGCTTCGGTGGAGCGGCGATGAACGGCGACATTAACGGCCAGATCTAGCGCTGCCCCTAAGCCCAAGTGACTCCTGCCTCCTCCCTAAGCTGGTCTAAAAATCAAAAGCAGCTCAAAAAAAAGCCTTCAAACCCACCTGGCTCTGACAGCCAGGCTCTTGGCCGCCCTCAGCTCCCCCACCCCAAATACCAGACCCCGCCCGGGAGCGAAACCTGTTGAGCCCGAATATGCCCAAACAGACAGCTCTTTGTGATTCTTTTTTTTTCCCTCCTATTTTTTGGTTTGGAAGCAGCACTGGTGATCACACAGGGATGGGCCCAAGGACTTCCCAGCCCTTGGCACTGCTCCTGACACCTTGTTCGAAGGCAGCATCACATTTAACCCCTGAAGACCCTCACTGCCCTTCATTTCTGACACCATCCCACTTCCCACACCGTGGTCCTGTTCAGTCCTGCATCCCCACGCTCCACTTGCATCCCCCCTCTCTGCACTTTTCTCCGTCATTTCTCCCTTTCCACCTCATTTTTCCCCTCAGTGCTTCAGCGCTCTCCTCCATTCCCAACACAGACAGGTCTGATCCATCCTCACGCCATAAAATCACAGACCACATGCCAGGGGGGTCAGATGAGCCCAATAGCCACAGAGCTGCCAGGCTGGGGTTCAGTGCCCATCCAGGGGTGTTTTATGATCCGTGGTGGGAATGCTGGGCTGGCAGGGTGCACACAGCATCAGCAAAGCCCCCGAGCAGCACTTAGGACTCTTCAACTCTTGCTCAGCACTCTCCTGCCTCAGTTTCCTGCTGTTTCGGGGCTCAGGGAAGCTCTGCACCATTGGCAATGCGGGCAGGGGGTGCAGCAGGGACCCCAAACCCCAAACTGCATCCCAGCTCATTTATCTACATTTTAAAAGAAATTTAAAAGCCACCCGATGTTGCAAGCAGCTCAAACCCTGACGGAGGATCCACCCCGGGGCTCCGACTTGTGCAACACCGCGGGGTGAGTTCCAACCTCCCGCCACTGGCATCAGGCTCTGGTTAAAAAATTAAGGCTCAGCTTACTCAGCCTGGCCGGATATCGGGATGGCGAATCCGGCCGGGAAAACTTCGGCGGGCTGGGGGAGACATTTTGCAAGGGGAAGAGCCGGAGCAGGAATGGCATCTGGAAGCGATTGAAGGCAAGGAGCCTCTCCCTGGCGCAGCAGGGAATTCCAACGGCGTGAGCTCAGGTTAAAGCCTCCTTCACAAACCCGGGATTAAAGAGAAGAACCAAACTTCAGCACAGATATGTATTTTTAAACCTGCAAAAAACAAGGGAGACGGAGCCAGCTTCCTGCTTGGTCCTATCCGGACGTGGCTTTGTCATTTAGGATCGTTCTGACTTGCAATGAAAAGAAACCAAAACTCCAAAAAGGAGCAGAAATTTCTCCATGCGTTTGTGGTTCTAAATTCAGGTGTGGTGTCAGGAGTCCTCTTTCATCACTGTACCATCCATCCCTCGGGATTGCTGCATCCCAGCTCCGAACATCCCTTGCCAGCACAGGCTGCATCCCACGGTGGTCCTTGAGTGGCAGCAAGCCCAGGAGCATCCCAGAATCCTGGGGATGGCATGGAAGAGCCAGTGGAGGATGCCAGCCTAGCTTAGACCGAGCCATCCTCTGCAAGGAGCTGACGCAGTGCAGAGTCCCCAGCCCCTTCCAGTCTTCCCTGAGTCGAGATGAAATATTGAAGCTAAAATCCTAATGCATCAGAGGCACAGGGAGCAGCAGCTGGTCAAACCCACCTTCACTGGACATCCCAGCGGAGCAGTTTACGGCAGGGCAGGATCCCCATGGGCTGGGCAGGATCCCCACGGGATGGGCAGGATCCCCATGGGCTGGGCAGACTCAGCCGCGCCCCATGTCCTCTTCCTGCAGTGGCTGGAATGGCTCCTTCTGCTGCACTTCCAGAGCTGTAGCTATTCCCTTCATGCAAACATCTCTCCTCCTGCCCCAGTCAGGCTGTGAAACCCTGACCTCTTTGCACCTGCTGCACAAAGGGATCAAAGTGATTGCCTACGGAGACGAATACTCCGACTTGCCCGAGTACTTCGAGCGGCTGACCAGCGAGATTGTCATGCGAGGCCGCACAGGTATGGAGTCAGGGGCTGGGGGACACTTGGCTGTCACCATGGAGAGCAGGCAGGGTCAGTAGCCCCTGTTCTTCATGCTATACAGATTCCTTAAGAGTTTTTTTTTTTTAAAAGCAAACGTGTCTCAAAGCGTAGCTGGATTTGAGGGTTACTTTCAGAAATCACTGTATGCTCTAACAGTTTAAACAGCTGTGCTGCTTCCCACGCCTGCAAACCTTTTCATGTGCAGTTGCAGCTGTTTGTTCCCTTTCCAGCGAAGGGGCATTTTAGTCTCACTGACCTTCGTGCTGCTCAGACTGAGCCAATGCTTTTACACAAGAGGTATAACTCATAAATCATAAAAACAAGGGAAAGTGGGTTCACTGGCCGGAGCCTAGCTGGCCCCCATTCTGAGGGTTAGCCCGGCCAGGAAAGCCTGTGTGAAACCACCACGTGGGCAGCTGGCTCTCCACCTGACACTGCTCTCTGCTTTGCCCCAGGTATGCCCAACGAGGGGCAACAGCTGAATGGTCTGCCGCCGCCCACACCGAGGTAAAAGGTAAGGAGGCTCTCTAGAGCCGAGAGGCTTCACTCTGTGTAGTTCCCTGGAGTCCCAGGCAGGTTTTCAGCCTTTGCTTCCACACAGGATGCAGCCCGAGCCTCAGCCCTGCCCAGGCCCTGAGCCATGGCAGGGGCTTCTGGGACAGGCCCCAGCCAGGCCAGCAGCCCTCAGGAAGGCCAGAGCCCACCGCTGTCCAGCTGCTATCCAGCACCGAGCCAGGACCCTTCCAGCAGGGAGAAGGCTGGGACACAGCCTCCACAGATGAACACCTGGTCTAACATAGTAATTGTGGTTTTACTGGGGCTGCATGTGCCTGCGGAGTGCGGTGTCCCCAAGGGAGCTGCAGCCTCCTCTAACTTCATACCTAGTGCTTTTATATTCTGTATTTCAATTAAAAAATGAAACTTGAGCTTTTTTTTTTTACTGGAAGCTCTAGTTTTCTAGTCCTGTCTTTTTACTGTACAGGATTTTGTATGTTGAAGTTGTATTAAAGGCCTGCTCACTGAACTTTTGGCTGCTCTATCATTTACAGGCCTCATCACACCTCACACTGGTGGGAGTTCATCTCCCCCAAACCCAGGAGGAAACAGGTCCTGGCTGGAGGCAAGTTATTTATACACAGAGAACAAATTAGGAAGTTTATTTTATATAAATTATGTCTCTTAGCAGACAGCATTCAATTTATTGCACTATAGCACATCTGCGATACAGAGCTACAAGACATCGTCAGAGAGGTTTGTATTATTCAGTGTAGCACTTCTGACCGGGATCAAGAGGCACTCTGAGGGGGAGAAAGGGTGCAGGAAAGCAGCAAGCAGCCACCATTCTCTTCCAGTATTAATGTGGTTTGGTTTTTTTTTCCTTTTTACTAGCAAATAATGCCAAGACCAGCAGGCAGGAGCCAGGCAGGGCACGCTGCCTTCCTCCTCCGGACCCAGCTGCCACAGCTCTCCAGCTCCTGCCCAAATACGTGGAGTCTGGGGACCCTGCTGCAGAGTCCGGGTGAGGAGAGAGATGGGGGACTTTAAGGCAATTTAGCATGTCCCCTCCAGCCCAGCATAGGCTGTCACCTTTTTTTGGTTTATCAGCTTCGGTGGAGCGGCAATGAGCGGCGACATTAACGGCCAGATCTAGCGCTGCCCCTAAGCCCAAGTGACTCCTGCCTCCTCCCTAAGCTGGTCTAAAAATCAAAAGCAGCTCAAAAAAAAGTCTTCAAACCCACCTGGCTCTGACAGCCAGGCTCTTGGCCGCCCTCAGCTCCCCCACCCCAAATACCAGACCCCGCCCGGGAGCGAAACCTGTTGAGCCCGAATATGCCCAAACAGACAGCTCTTTGTGATTCTTTTTTTTTCCCTCCTATTTTTTGGTTTGGAAGCAGCACTGGTGATCACACAGGGATGGGCCCAAGGACTTCCCAGCCCTTGGCACTGCTCCTGACACCTTGTTCGAAGGCAGCATCACATTTAACCCCTGAAGACCCTCACTGCCCTTCATTTCTGACACCATCCCACTTCCCACACCGTGGTCCTGTTCAGTCCTGCATCCCCACGCTCCACTTGCATCCCCCCTCTCTGCACTTTTCTCCGTCATTTCTCCCTTTCCACCTCATTTTTCCCCTCAGTGCTTCAGCGCTCTCCTCCATTCCCAACACAGACAGGTCTGATCCATCCTCACGCCATAAAATCACAGACCACATGCCAGGGGGGTCAGATGAGCCCAATAGCCACAGAGCTGCCAGGCTGGGGTTCAGTGCCCATCCAGGGGTGTTTTATGATCCGTGGTGGGAATGCTGGGCTGGCAGGGTGCACACAGCATCAGCAAAGCCCCCGAGCAGCACTTAGGACTCTTCAACTCTTGCTCAGCACTCTCCTGCCTCAGTTTCCTGCTGTTTCGGGGCTCAGGGAAGCTCTGCACCATTGGCAATGCGGGCAGGGGGTGCAGCAGGGACCCCAAACCCCAAACTGCATCCCAGCTCATTTATCTACATTTTAAAAGAAATTTAAAAGCCACCCGATGTTGCAAGCAGCTCAAACCCTGACGGAGGATCCACCCCGGGGCTCCGACTTGTGCAACACCGCGGGGTGAGTTCCAACCTCCCGCCACTGGCATCAGGCTCTGGTTAAAAAATTAAGGCTCAGCTTACTCAGCCTGGCCGGATATCGGGATGGCGAATCCGGCCGGGAAAACTTCGGCGGGCTGGGGGAGACATTTTGCAAGGGGAAGAGCCGGAGCAGGAATGGCATCTGGAAGCGATTGAAGGCAAGGAGCCTCTCCCTGGCGCAGCAGGGAATTCCAACGGCGTGAGCTCAGGTTAAAGCCTCCTTCACAAACCCGGGATTAAAGAGAAGAACCAAACTTCAGCACAGATATGTATTTTTAAACCTGCAAAAAACAAGGGAGACGGAGCCAGCTTCCTGCTTGGTCCTATCCGGACGTGGCTTTGTCATTTAGGATCGTTCTGACTTGCAATGAAAAGAAACCAAAACTCCAAAAAGGAGCAGAAATTTCTCCATGCGTTTGTGGTTCTAAATTCAGGTGTGGTGTCAGGAGTCCTCTTTCATCACTGTACCATCCATCCCTCGGGATTGCTGCATCCCAGCTCCGAGCATCCCTTGCCAGCACAGGCTGCATCCCACGGTGGTCCTTGAGTGGCAGCAAGCCCAGGAGCATCCCAGAATCCTGGGGATGGCATGGAAGAGCCAGTGGAGGATGCCAGCCTAGCTTAGACCGAGCCATCCTCTGCAAGGAGCTGACGCAGTGCAGAGTCCCCAGCCCCTTCCAGTCTTCCCTGAGTCGAGATGAAATATTGAAGCTAAAATCCTAATGCATCAGAGGCACAGGGAGCAGCAGCTGGTCAAACCCACCTTCACTGGACATCCCAGCGGAGCAGTTTACGGCAGGGCAGGATCCCCATGGGCTGGGCAGGATCCCCACGGGATGGGCAGGATCCCCATGGGCTGGGCAGACTCAGCCGCGCCCCATGTCCTCTTCCTGCAGTGGCTGGAATGGCTCCTTCTGCTACACTTCCAGAGCTGTAGCTATTCCCTTCATGCAAACATCTCTCCTCCTGCCCCAGTCAGGCTGTGAAACCCTGACCTCTTTGCACCTGCTGCACAAAGGGATCAAAGTGATTGCCTACGGAGACGAATACTCCGACTTGCCCGAGTACTTCGAGCGGCTGACCAGCGAGATTGTCATGCGAGGCCGCACAGGTATGGAGTCAGGGGCTGGGGGACACTTGGCTGTCACCATGGAGAGCAGGCAGGGTCAGTAGCCCCTGTTCTTCATGCTATACAGATTCCTTAAGAGTTTTTTTTTTTTAAAAGCAAACGTGTCTCAAAGCGTAGCTGGATTTGAGGGTTACTTTCAGAAATCACTGTATGCTCTAACAGTTTAAACAGCTGTGCTGCTTCCCACGCCTGCAAACCTTTTCATGTGCAGTTGCAGCTGTTTGTTCCCTTTCCAGCGAAGGGGCATTTTAGTCTCACTGACCTTCGTGCTGCTCAGACTGAGCCAATGCTTTTACACAAGAGGTATAACTCATAAATCATAAAAACAAGGGAAAGTGGGTTCACTGGCCGGAGCCTAGCTGGCCCCCATTCTGAGGGTTAGCCCGGCCAGGAAAGCCTGTGTGAAACCACCACGTGGGCAGCTGGCTCTCCACCTGACACTGGTCTCTGCTTTGCCCCAGGTATGCCCAACGAGGGGCAACAGCTGAATGGTCTGCCGCCGCCCACACCGAGGTAAAAGGTAAGGAGGCTCTCTAGAGCCGAGAGGCTTCACTCTGTGTAGTTCCCTGGAGTCCCAGGCAGGTTTTCAGCCTTTGCTTCCACACAGGATGCAGCCCGAGCCTCAGCCCTGCCCAGGCCCTGAGCCATGGCAGGGGCTTCTGGGACAGGCCCCAGCCAGGCCAGCAGCCCTCAGGAAGGCCAGAGCCCACCGCTGTCCAGCTGCTATCCAGCACCGAGCCAGGACCCTTCCAGCAGGGAGAAGGCTGGGACACAGCCTCCACAGATGAACACCTGGTCTAACATAGTAATTGTGGTTTTACTGGGGCTGCATGTGCCTGCGGAGTGCGGTGTCCCCAAGGGAGCTGCAGCCTCCTCTAACTTCATACCTAGTGCTTTTATATTCTGTATTTCAATTAAAAAATGAAACTTGAGCTTTTTTTTTTACTGGAAGCTCTAGTTTTCTAGTCCTGTCTTTTTACTGTACAGGATTTTGTATGTTGAAGTTGTATTAAAGGCCTGCTCACTGAACTTTTGGCTGCTCTATCATTTACAGGCCTCATCACACCTCACACTGGTGGGAGTTCATCTCCCCCAAACCCAGGAGGAAACAGGTCCTGGCTGGAGGCAAGTTATTTATACACAGAGAACAAATTAGGAAGTTTATTTTATATAAATTATGTCTCTTAGCAGACAGCATTCAATTTATTGCACTATAGCACATCTGCGATACAGAGCTACAAGACATCGTCAGAGAGGTTTGTATTATTCAGTGTAGCACTTCTGACCGGGATCAAGAGGCACTCTGAGGGGGAGAAAGGGTGCAGGAAAGCAGCAAGCAGCCACCATTCTCTTCCAGTATTAATGTGGTTTGGTTTTTTTTTCCTTTTTACTAGCAAATAATGCCAAGACCAGCAGGCAGGAGCCAGGCAGGGCACGCTGCCTTCCTCCTCCGGACCCAGCTGCCACAGCTCTCCAGCTCCTGCCCAAATACGTGGAGTCTGGGGACCCTGCTGCAGAGTCCGGGTGAGGAGAGAGATGGGGGACTTTAAGGCAATTTAGCATGTCCCCTCCAGCCCAGCATAGGCTGTCACCTTTTTTTGGTTTATCAGCTTCGGTGGAGCAGCGATGAACGGCGACATTAACGGCCAGATCTAGCGCTGCCCCTAAGCCCAAGTGACTCCTGCCTCCTCCCTAAGCTGGTCTAAAAATCAAAAGCAGCTCAAAAAAAAGCCTTCAAACCCACCTGGCTCTGACAGCCAGGCTCTTGGCCGCCCTCAGCTCCCCCACCCCAAATACCAGACCCCGCCCGGGAGCGAAACCTGTTGAGCCCGAATATGCCCAAACAGACAGCTCTTTGTGATTCTTTTTTTTTCCCTCCTATTTTTTGGTTTGGAAGCAGCACTGGTGATCACACAGGGATGGGCCCAAGGACTTCCCAGCCCTTGGCACTGCTCCTGACACCTTGTTCGAAGGCAGCATCACATTTAACCCCTGAAGACCCTCACTGCCCTTCATTTCTGACACCATCCCACTTCCCACACCGTGGTCCTGTTCAGTCCTGCATCCCCACGCTCCACTTGCATCCCCCCTCTCTGCACTTTTCTCCGTCATTTCTCCCTTTCCACCTCATTTTTCCCCTCAGTGCTTCAGCGCTCTCCTCCATTCCCAACACAGACAGGTCTGATCCATCCTCACGCCATAAAATCACAGACCACATGCCAGGGGGGTCAGATGAGCCCAATAGCCACAGAGCTGCCAGGCTGGGGTTCAGTGCCCATCCAGGGGTGTTTTATGATCCGTGGTGGGAATGCTGGGCTGGCAGGGTGCACACAGCATCAGCAAAGCCCCCGAGCAGCACTTAGGACTCTTCAACTCTTGCTCAGCACTCTCCTGCCTCAGTTTCCTGCTGTTTCGGGGCTCAGGGAAGCTCTGCACCATTGGCAATGCGGGCAGGGGGTGCAGCAGGGACCCCAAACCCCAAACTGCATCCCAGCTCATTTATCTACATTTTAAAAGAAATTTAAAAGCCACCCGATGTTGCAAGCAGCTCAAACCCTGACGGAGGATCCACCCCGGGGCTCCGACTTGTGCAACACCGCGGGGTGAGTTCCAACCTCCCGCCACTGGCATCAGGCTCTGGTTAAAAAATTAAGGCTCAGCTTACTCAGCCTGGCCGGATATCGGGATGGCGAATCCGGCCGGGAAAACTTCGGCGGGCTGGGGGAGACATTTTGCAAGGGGAAGAGCCGGAGCAGGAATGGCATCTGGAAGCGATTGAAGGCAAGGAGCCTCTCCCTGGCGCAGCAGGGAATTCCAACGGCGTGAGCTCAGGTTAAAGCCTCCTTCACAAACCCGGGATTAAAGAGAAGAACCAAACTTCAGCACAGATATGTATTTTTAAACCTGCAAAAAACAAGGGAGACGGAGCCAGCTTCCTGCTTGGTCCTATCCGGACGTGGCTTTGTCATTTAGGATCGTTCTGACTTGCAATGAAAAGAAACCAAAACTCCAAAAAGGAGCAGAAATTTCTCCATGGGTTTGTGGTTCTAAATTCAGGTGTGGTGTCAGGAGTCCTCTTTCATCACTGTACCATCCATCCCTCGGGATTGCTGCATCCCAGCTCCGAACATCCCTTGCCAGCACAGGCTGCATCCCACGGTGGTCCTTGAGTGGCAGCAAGCCCAGGAGCATCCCAGAATCCTGGGGATGGCATGGAAGAGCCAGTGGAGGATGCCAGCCTAGCTTAGACCGAGCCATCCTCTGCAAGGAGCTGACGCAGTGCAGAGTCCCCAGCCCCTTCCAGTCTTCCCTGAGTCGAGATGAAATATTGAAGCTAAAATCCTAATGCATCAGAGGCACAGGGAGCAGCAGCTGGTCAAACCCACCTTCACTGGACATCCCAGCGGAGCAGTTTACGGCAGGGCAGGATCCCCATGGGCTGGGCAGGATCCCCACGGGATGGGCAGGATCCCCATGGGCTGGGCAGACTCAGCCGCGCCCCATGTCCTCTTCCTGCAGTGGCTGGAATGGCTCCTTCTGCTGCACTTCCAGAGCTGTAGCTATTCCCTTCATGCAAACATCTCTCCTCCTGCCCCAGTCAGGCTGTGAAACCCTGACCTCTTTGCACCTGCTGCACAAAGGGATCAAAGTGATTGCCTACGGAGACGAATACTCCGACTTGCCCGAGTACTTCGAGCGGCTGACCAGCGAGATTGTCATGCGAGGCCGCACAGGTATGGAGTCAGGGGCTGGGGGACACTTGGCTGTCACCATGGAGAGCAGGCAGGGTCAGTAGCCCCTGTTCTTCATGCTATACAGATTCCTTAAGAGTTTTTTTTTTTTAAAAGCAAACGTGTCTCAAAGCGTAGCTGGATTTGAGGGTTACTTTCAGAAATCACTGTATGCTCTAACAGTTTAAACAGCTGTGCTGCTTCCCACGCCTGCAAACCTTTTCATGTGCAGTTGCAGCTGTTTGTTCCCTTTCCAGCGAAGGGGCATTTTAATCTCACTGACCTTCGTGCTGCTCAGACTGAGCCAATGCTTTTACACAAGAGGTATAACTCATAAATCATAAAAACAAGGGAAAGTGGGTTCACTGGCCGGAGCCTAGCTGGCCCCCATTCTGAGGGTTAGCCCGGCCAGGAAAGCCTGTGTGAAACCACCACGTGGGCAGCTGGCTCTCCACCTGACACTGGTCTCTGCTTTGCCCCAGGTATGCCCAACGAGGGGCAACAGCTGAATGGTCTGCCGCCGCCCACACCGAGGTAAAAGGTAAGGAGGCTCTCTAGAGCCGAGAGGCTTCACTCTGTGTAGTTCCCTGGAGTCCCAGGCAGGTTTTCAGCCTTTGCTTCCACACAGGATGCAGCCCGAGCCTCAGCCCTGCCCAGGCCCTGAGCCATGGCAGGGGCTTCTGGGACAGGCCCCAGCCAGGCCAGCAGCCCTCAGGAAGGCCAGAGCCCACCGCTGTCCAGCTGCTATCCAGCACCGAGCCAGGACCCTTCCAGCAGGGAGAAGGCTGGGACACAGCCTCCACAGATGAACACCTGGTCTAACATAGTAATTGTGGTTTTACTGGGGCTGCATGTGCCTGCGGAGTGCGGTGTCCCCAAGGGAGCTGCAGCCTCCTCTAACTTCATACCTAGTGCTTTTATATTCTGTATTTCAATTAAAAAATGAAACTTGAGCTTTTTTTTTTTACTGGAAGCTCTAGTTTTCTAGTCCTGTCTTTTTACTGTACAGGATTTTGTATGTTGAAGTTGTATTAAAGGCCTGCTCACTGAACTTTTGGCTGCTCTATCATTTACAGGCCTCATCACACCTCACACTGGTGGGAGTTCATCTCCCCCAAACCCAGGAGGAAACAGGTCCTGGCTGGAGGCAAGTTATTTATACACAGAGAACAAATTAGGAAGTTTATTTTATATAAATTATGTCTCTTAGCAGACAGCATTCAATTTATTGCACTATAGCACATCTGCGATACAGAGCTACAAGACATCGTCAGAGAGGTTTGTATTATTCAGTGTAGCACTTCTGACCGGGATCAAGAGGCACTCTGAGGGGGAGAAAGGGTGCAGGAAAGCAGCAAGCAGCCACCATTCTCTTCCAGTATTAATGTGGTTTGGTTTTTTTTTCCTTTTTACTAGCAAATAATGCCAAGACCAGCAGGCAGGAGCCAGGCAGGGCACGCTGCCTTCCTCCTCCGGACCCAGCTGCCACAGCTCTCCAGCTCCTGCCCAAATACGTGGAGTCTGGGGACCCTGCTGCAGAGTCCGGGTGAGGAGAGAGATGGGGGACTTTAAGGCAATTTAGCATGTCCCCTCCAGCCCAGCATAGGCTGTCACCTTTTTTTGGTTTATCAGCTTCGGTGGAGCGGCGATGAGCGGCGACATTAACGGCCAGATCTAGCGCTGCCCCTAAGCCCAAGTGACTCCTGCCTCCTCCCTAAGCTGGTCTAAAAATCAAAAGCAGCTCAAAAAAAAGTCTTCAAACCCACCTGGCTCTGACAGCCAGGCTCTTGGCCGCCCTCAGCTCCCCCACCCCAAATACCAGACCCCGCCCGGGAGCGAAACCTGTTGAGCCCGAATATGCCCAAACAGACAGCTCTTTGTGATTCTTTTTTTTTCCCTCCTATTTTTTGGTTTGGAAGCAGCACTGGTGATCACACAGGGATGGGCCCAAGGACTTCCCAGCCCTTGGCACTGCTCCTGACACCTTGTTCGAAGGCAGCATCACATTTAACCCCTGAAGACCCTCACTGCCCTTCATTTCTGACACCATCCCACTTCCCACACCGTGGTCCTGTTCAGTCCTGCATCCCCACGCTCCACTTGCATCCCCCCTCTCTGCACTTTTCTCCGTCATTTCTCCCTTTCCACCTCATTTTTCCCCTCAGTGCTTCAGCGCTCTCCTCCATTCCCAACACAGACAGGTCTGATCCATCCTCACGCCATAAAATCACAGACCACATGCCAGGGGGGTCAGATGAGCCCAATAGCCACAGAGCTGCCAGGCTGGGGTTCAGTGCCCATCCAGGGGTGTTTTATGATCCGTGGTGGGAATGCTGGGCTGGCAGGGTGCACACAGCATCAGCAAAGCCCCCGAGCAGCACTTAGGACTCTTCAACTCTTGCTCAGCACTCTCCTGCCTCAGTTTCCTGCTGTTTCGGGGCTCAGGGAAGCTCTGCACCATTGGCAATGCGGGCAGGGGGTGCAGCAGGGACCCCAAACCCCAAACTGCATCCCAGCTCATTTATCTACATTTTAAAAGAAATTTAAAAGCCACCCGATGTTGCAAGCAGCTCAAACCCTGACGGAGGATCCACCCCGGGGCTCCGACTTGTGCAACACCGCGGGGTGAGTTCCAACCTCCCGCCACTGGCATCAGGCTCTGGTTAAAAAATTAAGGCTCAGCTTACTCAGCCTGGCCGGATATCGGGATGGCGAATCCGGCCGGGAAAACTTCGGCGGGCTGGGGGAGACATTTTGCAAGGGGAAGAGCCGGAGCAGGAATGGCATCTGGAAGCGATTGAAGGCAAGGAGCCTCTCCCTGGCGCAGCAGGGAATTCCAACGGCGTGAGCTCAGGTTAAAGCCTCCTTCACAAACCCGGGATTAAAGAGAAGAACCAAACTTCAGCACAGATATGTATTTTTAAACCTGCAAAAAACAAGGGAGACGGAGCCAGCTTCCTGCTTGGTCCTATCCGGACGCGGCTTTGTCATTTAGGGTCGTTCTGACTTGCAATGAAAAGAAACCAAAACTCCAAAAAGGAGCAGAAATTTCTCCATGCGTTTGTGGTTCTAAATTCAGGTGTGGTGTCAGGAGTCCTCTTTCATCACTGTACCATCCATCCCTCGGGATTGCTGCATCCCAGCTCCGAGCATCCCTTGCCAGCACAGGCTGCATCCCACGGTGGTCCTTGAGTGGCAGCAAGCCCAGGAGCATCCCAGAATCCTGGGGATGGCATGGAAGAGCCAGTGGAGGATGCCAGCCTAGCTTAGACCGAGCCATCCTCTGCAAGGAGCTGACGCAGTGCAGAGTCCCCAGCCCCTTCCAGTCTTCCCTGAGTCGAGATGAAATATTGAAGCTAAAATCCTAATGCATCAGAGGCACAGGGAGCAGCAGCTGGTCAAACCCACCTTCACTGGACATCCCAGCGGAGCAGTTTACGGCAGGGCAGGATCCCCATGGGCTGGGCAGGATCCCCATGGGCTGGGCAGGATCCCCACGGGATGGGCAGGATCCCCATGGGCTGGGCAGACTCAGCCGCGTCCCATGTCCTCTTCCTGCAGTGGCTGGAATGGCTCCTTCTGCTACACTTCCAGAGCTGTAGCTATTCCCTTCATGCAAACATCTCTCCTCCTGCCCCAGTCAGGCTGTGAAACCCTGACCTCTTTGCACCTGCTGCACAAAGGGATCAAAGTGATTGCCTACGGAGACGAATACTCCGACTTGCCCGAGTACTTCGAGCGGCTGACCAGCGAGATTGTCATGCGAGGCTGCACAGGTATGGAGTCAGGGGCTGGGGGACACTTGGCTGTCACCATGGAGAGCAGGCAGGGTCAGTAGCCCCTGTTCTTCATGCTATACAGATTCCTTAAGAGTTTTTTTTTTTTAAAAGCAAACGTGTCTCAAAGCGTAGCTGGATTTGAGGGTTACTTTCAGAAATCACTGTATGCTCTAACAGTTTAAACAGCTGTGCTGCTTCCCACGCCTGCAAACCTTTTCATGTGCAGTTGCAGCTGTTTGTTCCCTTTCCAGCGAAGGGGCATTTTAGTCTCACTGACCTTCGTGCTGCTCAGACTGAGCCAATGCTTTTACACAAGAGGTATAACTCATAAATCATAAAAACAAGGGAAAGTGGGTTCACTGGCCGGAGCCTAGCTGGCCCCCATTCTGAGGGTTAGCCCGGCCAGGAAAGCCTGTGTGAAACCACCACGTGGGCAGCTGGCTCTCCACCTGACACTGCTCTCTGCTTTGCCCCAGGTATGCCCAACGAGGGGCAACAGCTGAATGCTCTGCCGCCGCCCACACCGAGGTAAAAGGTAAGGAGGCTCTCTAGAGCCGAGAGGCTTCACTCTGTGTAGTTCCCTGGAGTCCCAGGCAGGTTTTCAGCCTTTGCTTCCACACAGGATGCAGCCCGAGCCTCAGCCCTGCCCAGGCCCTGAGCCATGGCAGGGGCTTCTGGGACAGGCCCCAGCCAGGCCAGCAGCCCTCAGGAAGGCCAGAGCCCACCGCTGTCCAGCTGCTATCCAGCACCGAGCCAGGACCCTTCCAGCAGGGAGAAGGCTGGGACACAGCCTCCACAGATGAACACCTGGTCTAACATAGTAATTGTGGTTTTACTGGGGCTGCATGTGCCTGCGGAGTGCGGTGTCCCCAAGGGAGCTGCAGCCTCCTCTAACTTCATACCTAGTGCTTTTATATTCTGTATTTCAATTAAAAAATGAAACTTGAGCTTTTTTTTTTTACTGGAAGCTCTAGTTTTCTAGTCCTGTCTTTTTACTGTACAGGATTTTGTATGTTGAAGTTGTATTAAAGGCCTGCTCACTGAACTTTTGGCTGCTCTATCATTTACAGGCCTCATCACACCTCACACTGGTGGGAGTTCATCTCCCCCAAACCCAGGAGGAAACAGGTCCTGGCTGGAGGCAAGTTATTTATACACAGAGAACAAATTAGGAAGTTTATTTTATATAAATTATGTCTCTTAGCAGACAGCATTCAATTTATTGCACTATAGCACATCTGCGATACAGAGCTACAAGACATCGTCAGAGAGGTTTGTATTATTCAGTGTAGCACTTCTGACCGGGATCAAGAGGCACTCTGAGGGGGAGAAAGGGTGCAGGAAAGCAGCAAGCAGCCACCATTCTCTTCCAGTATTAATGTGGTTTGGTTTTTTTTTCCTTTTTACTAGCAAATAATGCCAAGACCAGCAGGCAGGAGCCAGGCAGGGCACGCTGCCTTCCTCCTCCGGACCCAGCTGCCACAGCTCTCCAGCTCCTGCCCAAATACGTGGAGTCTGGGGACCCTGCTGCAGAGTCCGGGTGAGGAGAGAGATGGGGGACTTTAAGGCAATTTAGCATGTCCCCTCCAGCCCAGCATAGGCTGTCACCTTTTTTTGGTTTATCAGCTTCGGTGGAGCGGCGATGAGCGGCGACATTAACGGCCAGATCTAGCGCTGCCCCTAAGCCCAAGTGACTCCTGCCTCCTCCCTAAGCTGGTCTAAAAATCAAAAGCAGCTCAAAAAAAAGCCTTCAAACCCACCTGGCTCTGACAGCCAGGCTCTTGGCCGCCCTCAGCTCCCCCACCCCAAATACCAGACCCCGCCCGGGAGCGAAACCTGTTGAGCCCGAATATGCCCAAACAGACAGCTCTTTGTGATTCTTTTTTTTTCCCTCCTATTTTTTGGTTTGGAAGCAGCACTGGTGATCACACAGGGATGGGCCCAAGGACTTCCCAGCCCTTGGCACTGCTCCTGACACCTTGTTCGAAGGCAGCATCACATTTAACCCCTGAAGACCCTCACTGCCCTTCATTTCTGACACCATCCCACTTCCCACACCGTGGTCCTGTTCAGTCCTGCATCCCCACGCTCCACTTGCATCCCCCCTCTCTGCACTTTTCTCCGTCATTTCTCCCTTTCCACCTCATTTTTCCCCTCAGTGCTTCAGCGCTCTCCTCCATTCCCAACACAGACAGGTCTGATCCATCCTCACGCCATAAAATCACAGACCACATGCCAGGGGGGTCAGATGAGCCCAATAGCCACAGAGCTGCCAGGCTGGGGTTCAGTGCCCATCCAGGGGTGTTTTATGATCCGTGGTGGCAATGCTGGGCTGGCAGGGTGCACACAGCATCAGCAAAGCCCCCGAGCAGCACTTAGGACTCTTCAACTCTTGCTCAGCACTCTCCTGCCTCAGTTTCCTGCTGTTTCGGGGCTCAGGGAAGCTCTGCACCATTGGCAATGCGGGCAGGGGGTGCAGCAGGGACCCCAAACCCCAAACTGCATCCCAGCTCATTTATCTACATTTTAAAAGAAATTTAAAAGCCACCCGATGTTGCAAGCAGCTCAAACCCTGACGGAGGATCCACCCCGGGGCTCCGACTTGTGCAACACCGCGGGGTGAGTTCCAACCTCCCGCCACTGGCATCAGGCTCTGGTTAAAAAATTAAGGCTCAGCTTACTCAGCCTGGCCGGATATCGGGATGGCGAATCCGGCCGGGAAAACTTCGGCGGGCTGGGGGAGACATTTTGCAAGGGGAAGAGCCGGAGCAGGAATGGCATCTGGAAGCGATTGAAGGCAAGGAGCCTCTCCCTGGCGCAGCAGGGAATTCCAACGGCGTGAGCTCAGGTTAAAGCCTCCTTCACAAACCCGGGATTAAAGAGAAGAACCAAACTTCAGCACAGATATGTATTTTTAAACCTGCAAAAAACAAGGGAGACGGAGCCAGCTTCCTGCTTGGTCCTATCCGGACGTGGCTTTGTCATTTAGGATCGTTCTGACTTGCAATGAAAAGAAACCAAAACTCCAAAAAGGAGCAGAAATTTCTCCATGGGTTTGTGGTTCTAAATTCAGGTGTGGTGTCAGGAGTCCTCTTTCATCACTGTACCATCCATCCCTCGGGATTGCTGCATCCCAGCTCCGAGCATCCCTTGCCAGCACAGGCTGCATCCCACGGTGGTCCTTGAGTGGCAGCAAGCCCAGGAGCATCCCAGAATCCTGGGGATGGCATGGAAGAGCCAGTGGAGGATGCCAGCCTAGCTTAGACCGAGCCATCCTCTGCAAGGAGCTGACGCAGTGCAGAGTCCCCAGCCCCTTCCAGTCTTCCCTGAGTCGAGATGAAATATTGAAGCTAAAATCCTAATGCATCAGAGGCACAGGGAGCAGCAGCTGGTCAAACCCACCTTCACTGGACATCCCAGCGGAGCAGTTTACGGCAGGGCAGGATCCCCATGGGCTGGGCAGGATCCCCATGGGCTGGGCAGGATCCCCACGGGATGGGCAGGATCCCCATGGGCTGGGCAGACTCAGCCGCGCCCCATGTCCTCTTCCTGCAGTGGCTGGAATGGCTCCTTCTGCTGCACTTCCAGAGCTGTAGCTATTCCCTTCATGCAAACATCTCTCCTCCTGCCCCAGTCAGGCTGTGAAACCCTGACCTCTTTGCACCTGCTGCACAAAGGGATCAAAGTGATTGCCTACGGAGACGAATACCCCGACTTGCCCGAGTACTTCGAGCGGCTGACCAGCGAGATTGTCATGCGAGGCCGCACAGGTATGGAGTCAGGGGCTGGGGGACACTTGGCTGTCACCATGGAGAGCAGGCAGGGTCAGTAGCCCCTGTTCTTCATGCTATACAGATTCCTTAAGAGTTTTTTTTTTTTAAAAGCAAACGTGTCTCAAAGCGTAGCTGGATTTGAGGGTTACTTTCAGAAATCACTGTATGCTCTAACAGTTTAAACAGCTGTGCTGCTTCCCACGCCTGCAAACCTTTTCATGTGCAGTTGCAGCTGTTTGTTCCCTTTCCAGCGAAGAGGCATTTTAGTCTCACTGACCTTCGTGCTGCTCAGACTGAGCCAATGCTTTTACACAAGAGGTATAACTCATAAATCATAAAAACAAGGGAAAGTGGGTTCACTGGCCGGAGCCTAGCTGGCCCCCATTCTGAGGGTTAGCCCGGCCAGGAAAGCCTGTGTGAAACCACCACGTGGGCAGCTGGCTCTCCACCTGACACTGGTCTCTGCTTTGCCCCAGGTATGCCCAACGAGGGGCAACAGCTGAATGCTCTGCCGCCGCCCACACCGAGGTAAAAGGTAAGGAGGCTCTCTAGAGCCGAGAGGCTTCACTCTGTGTAGTTCCCTGGAGTCCCAGGCAGGTTTTCAGCCTTTGCTTCCACACAGGATGCAGCCCGAGCCTCAGCCCTGCCCAGGCCCTGAGCCATGGCAGGGGCTTCTGGGACAGGCCCCAGCCAGGCCAGCAGCCCTCAGGAAGGCCAGAGCCCACCGCTGTCCAGCTGCTATCCAGCACCGAGCCAGGACCCTTCCAGCAGGGAGAAGGCTGGGACACAGCCTCCACAGATGAACACCTGGTCTAACATAGTAATTGTGGTTTTACTGGGGCTGCATGTGCCTGCGGAGTGCGGTGTCCCCAAGGGAGCTGCAGCCTCCTCTAACTTCATACCTAGTGCTTTTATACTCTGTATTTCAATTAAAAAATGAAACTTGAGCTTTTTTTTTTTACTGGAAGCTCTAGTTTTCTAGTCCTGTCTTTTTACTGTACAGGATTTTGTATGTTGAAGTTGTATTAAAGGCCTGCTCACTGAACTTTTGGCTGCTCTATCATTTACAGGCCTCATCACACCTCACACTGGTGGGAGTTCATCTCCCCCAAACCCAGGAGGAAACAGGTCCTGGCTGGAGGCAAGTTATTTATACACAGAGAACAAATTAGGAAGTTTATTTTATATAAATTATGTCTCTTAGCAGACAGCATTCAATTTATTGCACTATAGCACATCTGCGATACAGAGCTACAAGACATCGTCAGAGAGGTTTGTATTATTCAGTGTAGCACTTCTGACCGGGATCAAGAGGCACTCTGAGGGGGAGAAAGGGTGCAGGAAAGCAGCAAGCAGCCACCATTCTCTTCCAGTATTAATGTGGTTTGGTTTTTTTTTCCTTTTTACTAGCAAATAATGCCAAGACCAGCAGGCAGGAGCCAGGCAGGGCACGCTGCCTTCCTACTCCGGACCCAGCTGCCACAGCTCTCCAGCTCCTGCCCAAATACGTGGAGTCTGGGGACCCTGCTGCAGAGTCCGGGTGAGGAGAGAGATGGGGGACTTTAAGGCAATTTAGCATGTCCCCTCCAGCCCAGCATAGGCTGTCACCTTTTTTTGGTTTATCAGCTTCGGTGGAGCGGCGATGAGCGGCGACATTAACGGCCAGATCTAGCGCTGCCCCTAAGCCCAAGTGACTCCTGCCTCCTCCCTAAGCTGGTCTAAAAATCAAAAGCAGCTCAAAAAAAAGCCTTCAAACCCACCTGGCTCTGACAGCCAGGCTCTTGGCCGCCCTCAGCTCCCCCACCCCAAATACCAGACCCCGCCCGGGAGCGAAACCTGTTGAGCCCGAATATGCCCAAACAGACAGCTCTTTGTGATTCTTTTTTTTTCCCTCCTATTTTTTGGTTTGGAAGCAGCACTGGTGATCACACAGGGATGGGCCCAAGGACTTCCCAGCCCTTGGCACTGCTCCTGACACCTTGTTCGAAGGCAGCATCACATTTAACCCCTGAAGACCCTCACTGCCCTTCATTTCTGACACCATCCCACTTCCCACACCGTGGTCCTGTTCAGTCCTGCATCCCCACGCTCCACTTGCATCCCCCCTCTCTGCACTTTTCTCCGTCATTTCTCCCTTTCCACCTCATTTTTCCCCTCAGTGCTTCAGCGCTCTCCTCCATTCCCAACACAGACAGGTCTGATCCATCCTCACGCCATAAAATCACAGACCACATGCCAGGGGGGTCAGATGAGCCCAATAGCCACAGAGCTGCCAGGCTGGGGTTCAGTGCCCATCCAGGGGTGTTTTATGATCCGTGGTGGCAATGCTGGGCTGGCAGGGTGCACACAGCATCAGCAAAGCCCCCGAGCAGCACTTAGGACTCTTCAACTCTTGCTCAGCACTCTCCTGCCTCAGTTTCCTGCTGTTTCGGGGCTCAGGGAAGCTCTGCACCATTGGCAATGCGGGCAGGGGGTGCAGCAGGGACCCCAAACCCCAAACTGCATCCCAGCTCATTTATCTACATTTTAAAAGAAATTTAAAAGCCACCCGATGTTGCAAGCAGCTCAAACCCTGACGGAGGATCCACCCCGGGGCTCCGACTTGTGCAACACCGCGGGGTGAGTTCCAACCTCCCGCCACTGGCATCAGGCTCTGGTTAAAAAATTAAGGCTCAGCTTACTCAGCCTGGCCGGATATCGGGATGGCGAATCCGGCCGGGAAAACTTCGGCGGGCTGGGGGAGACATTTTGCAAGGGGAAGAGCCGGAGCAGGAATGGCATCTGGAAGCGATTGAAGGCAAGGAGCCTCTCCCTGGCGCAGCAGGGAATTCCAACGGCGTGAGCTCAGGTTAAAGCCTCCTTCACAAACCCGGGATTAAAGAGAAGAACCAAACTTCAGCACAGATATGTATTTTTAAACCTGCAAAAAACAAGGGAGACGGAGCCAGCTTCCTGCTTGGTCCTATCCGGACGTGGCTTTGTCATTTAGGGTCGTTCTGACTTGCAATGAAAAGAAACCAAAACTCCAAAAAGGAGCAGAAATTTCTCCATGCGTTTGTGGTTCTAAATTCAGGTGTGGTGTCAGGAGTCCTCTTTCATCACTGTACCATCCATCCCTCGGGATTGCTGCATCCCAGCTCCGAGCATCCCGTGCCAGCACAGGCTGCATCCCACGGTGGTCCTTGAGTGGCAGCAAGCCCAGGAGCATCCCAGAATCCTGGGGATGGCATGGAAGAGCCAGTGGAGGATGCCAGCCTAGCTTAGACTGAGCCATCCTCTGCAAGGAGCTGACGCAGTGCAGAGTCCCCAGCCCCTTCCAGTCTTCCCTGAGTCGAGATGAAATATTGAAGCTAAAATCCTAATGCATCAGAGGCACAGGGAGCAGCAGCTGGTCAAACCCACCTTCACTGGACATCCCAGCGGAGCAGTTTACGGCAGGGCAGGATCCCCATGGGCTGGGCAGGATCCCCATGGGCTGGGCAGGATCCCCACGGGATGGGCAGGATCCCCATGGGCTGGGCAGACTCAGCCGCGCCCCATGTCCTCTTCCTGCAGTGGCTGGAATGGCTCCTTCTGCTACACTTCCAGAGCTGTAGCTATTCCCTTCATGCAAACATCTCTCCTCCTGCCCCAGTCAGGCTGTGAAACCCTGACCTCTTTGCACCTGCTGCACAAAGGGATCAAAGTGATTGCCTACGGAGACGAATACTCCGACTTGCCCGAGTACTTCGAGCGGCTGACCAGCGAGATTGTCATGCGAGGCCGCACAGGTATGGAGTCAGGGGCTGGGGGACACTTGGCTGTCACCATGGAGAGCAGGCAGGGTCAGTAGCCCCTGTTCTTCATGCTATACAGATTCCTTAAGAGTTTTTTTTTTTTAAAAGCAAACGTGTCTCAAAGCGTAGCTGGATTTGAGGGTTACTTTCAGAAATCACTGTATGCTCTAACAGTTTAAACAGCTGTGCTGCTTCCCACGCCTGCAAACCTTTTCATGTGCAGTTGCAGCTGTTTGTTCCCTTTCCAGCGAAGGGGCATTTTAGTCTCACTGACCTTCGTGCTGCTCAGACTGAGCCAATGCTTTTACACAAGAGGTATAACTCATAAATCATAAAAACAAGGGAAAGTGGGTTCACTGGCCGGAGCCTAGCTGGCCCCCATTCTGAGGGTTAGCCCGGCCAGGAAAGCCTGTGTGAAACCACCACGTGGGCAGCTGGCTCTCCACCTGACACTGCTCTCTGCTTTGCCCCAGGTATGCCCAACGAGGGGCAACAGCTGAATGCTCTGCCGCCGCCCACACCGAGGTAAAAGGTAAGGAGGCTCTCTAGAGCCGAGAGGCTTCACTCTGTGTAGTTCCCTGGAGTCCCAGGCAGGTTTTCAGCCTTTGCTTCCACACAGGATGCAGCCCGAGCCTCAACCCTGCCCAGGCCCTGAGCCATGGCAGGGGCTTCTGGGACAGGCCCCAGCCAGGCCAGCAGCCCTCAGGAAGGCCAGAGCCCACCGCTGTCCAGCTGCTATCCAGCACCGAGCCAGGACCCTTCCAGCAGGGAGAAGGCTGGGACACAGCCTCCACAGATGAACACCTGGTCTAACATAGTAATTGTGGTTTTACTGGGGCTGCATGTGCCTGCGGAGTGCGGTGTCCCCAAGGGAGCTGCAGCCTCCTCTAACTTCATACCTAGTGCTTTTATACTCTGTATTTCAATTAAAAAATGAAACTTGAGCTTTTTTTTTTTTACTGGAAGCTCTAGTTTTCTAGTCCTGTCTTTTTACTGTACAGGATTTTGTATGTTGAAGTTGTATTAAAGGCCTGCTCACTGAACTTTTGGCTGCTCTATCATTTACAGGCCTCATCACACCTCACACTGGTGGGAGTTCATCTCCCCCAAACCCAGGAGGAAACAGGTCCTGGCTGGAGGCAAGTTATTTATACACAGAGAACAAATTAGGAAGTTTATTTTATATAAATTATGTCTCTTAGCAGACAGCATTCAATTTATTGCACTATAGCACATCTGCGATACAGAGCTACAAGACATCGTCAGAGAGGTTTGTATTATTCAGTGTAGCACTTCTGACCGGGATCAAGAGGCACTCTGAGGGGGAGAAAGGGTGCAGGAAAGCAGCAAGCAGCCACCATTCTCTTCCAGTATTAATGTGGTTTGGTTTTTTTTTCCTTTTTACTAGCAAATAATGCCAAGACCAGCAGGCAGGAGCCAGGCAGGGCACGCTGCCTTCCTCCTCCGGACCCAGCTGCCACAGCTCTCCAGCTCCTGCCCAAATACGTGGAGTCTGGGGACCCTGCTGCAGAGTCCGGGTGAGGAGAGAGATGGGGGACTTTAAGGCAATTTAGCATGTCCCCTCCAGCCCAGCATAGGCTGTCACCTTTTTTTGGTTTATCAGCTTCGGTGGAGCGGCGATGAGCGGCGACATTAACGGCCAGATCTAGCGCTGCCCCTAAGCCCAAGTGACTCCTGCCTCCTCCCTAAGCTGGTCTAAAAATCAAAAGCAGCTCAAAAAAAAGCCTTCAAACCCACCTGGCTCTGACAGCCAGGCTCTTGGCCGCCCTCAGCTCCCCCACCCCAAATACCAGACCCCGCCCAGGAGCGAAACCTGTTGAGCCCGAATATGCCCAAACAGACAGCTCTTTGTGATTCTTTTTTTTTCCCTCCTATTTTTTGGTTTGGAAGCAGCACTGGTGATCACACAGGGATGGGCCCAAGGACTTCCCAGCCCTTGGCACTGCTCCTGACACCTTGTTCGAAGGCAGCATCACATTTAACCCCTGAAGACCCTCACTGCCCTTCATTTCTGGCACCATCCCACTTCCCACACCGTGGTCCTGTTCAGTCCTGCATCCCCACGCTCCACTTGCATGCCCCCTCTCTGCACTTTTCTCCGTCATTTCTCCCTTTCCACCTCATTTTTCCCCTCAGTGCTTCAGCGCTCTCCTCCATTCCCAACACAGGCAGGTCTGATCCATCCTCACGCCATAAAATCACAGACCACATGCCAGGGGGGTCAGATGAGCCCAATAGCCACAGAGCTGCCAGGCTGGGGTTCAGTGCCCATCCAGGGGTGTTTTATGATCCGTGGTGGGAATGCTGGGCTGGCAGGGTGCACACAGCATCAGCAAAGCCCCCGAGCAGCACTTAGGACTCTTCAACTCTTGCTCAGCACTCTCCTGCCTCAGTTTCCTGCTGTTTCGGGGCTCAGGGAAGCTCTGCACCATTGGCAATGCGGGCAGGGGGTGCAGCAGGGACCCCAAACCCCAAACTGCATCCCAGCTCATTTATCTACATTTTAAAAGAAATTTAAAAGCCACCCGATGTTGCAAGCAGCTCAAACCCTGACGGAGGATCCACCCCGGGGCTCCGACTTGTGCAACACCACGGGGTGAGTTCCAACCTCCCGCCACTGGCATCAGGCTCTGGTTAAAAAATTAAGGCTCAGCTTACTCAGCCTGGCCGGATATCGGGATGGCGAATCCGGCCGGGAAAACTTCGGCGGGCTGGGGGAGACATTTTGCAAGGGGAAGAGCCGGAGCAGGAATGGCATCTGGAAGCGATTGAAGGCAAGGAGCCTCTCCCTGGCGCAGCAGGGAATTCCAACGGCGTGAGCTCAGGTTAAAGCCTCCTTCACAAACCCGGGATTAAAGAGAAGAACCAAACTTCAGCACAGATATGTATTTTTAAACCTGCAAAAAACAAGGGAGACGGAGCCAGCTTCCTGCTTGGTCCTATCCGGACGTGGCTTTGTGATTTAGGGTCATTCTGACTTGCAATGAAAAGAAACCAAAACTTCAAAAAAGGAGCAGAAATTTCTCCATGGGTTTGTGGTTCTAAATTCAGGTGTGGTGTCAGGAGTCCTCTTTCATCACTGCACCATCCATCCCTCGGGATTGCTGCATCCCAGCTCCGAGCATCCCTTGCCAGCACAGGCTGCATCCCACGGTGGTCCTTGAGTGGCAGCAAGCCCAGGAGCATCCCAGAATCCTCGGGATGGCATGGAAGAGCCAGTGGAGGATGCCAGCCTAGCTTGGACCGAGCCATCCTCTGCAAGGAGCTGACGCAGTGCAGAGTCCCCAGCCCCTTCCAGTCTTCCCTGAGTCGAGATGAAATATTGAAGCTAAAATCCTAATGCATCAGAGGCACAGGGAGCAGCAGCTGGTCAAACCCACCTTCACTGGACATCCCAGCGGAGCAGTTTACGGCAGGGCAGGATCCCCATGGGCTGGGCAGGATCCCCATGGGATGGGCAGGATCCCCATGGGCTGGGCAGACTCAGCCGCGCCCCATGTCCTCTTCCTGCAGTGGCTGGAGTGGCTCCTTCTGCTGCACTTCCAGAGCTGTAGCTATTCTCTTCATGCAAACATCTCTCCTCCTGCCCCAGTCAGGCTGTGAAACCCTGACCTCTTTGCACCTGCTGCCTCATCTCTCCATCACGGATTTCACTTGTGGGGAATATGTTATGCTTCAGGTCCAAGTCACACCTGGAGCACTTCATGCTGGTGCGGAAGGGAGATGTGCATGAGTTCAAGAAGCTCCGTGAGAACATGCTGCACAAAGGGATCAAAGTGATTGCCTACGGAGACGAATACTCCGACTTGCCCGAGTACTTCGAGCGGCTGACCAGCGAGATTGTCATGCGAGGCCGCACAGGTATGGAGTCAGGGGCTGGGGGACACTTGGCTGTCACCATGGAGAGCAGGCAGGGTCAGTAGCCCCTGTTCTTCATGCTATACAGATTCCTTAAGAGTTGTTTTTTTTTAAAAGCAAACGTGTCTCAAAGCGTAGCTGGATTTGAGGGTTACTTTCAGAAATCACTGTATGCTCTAACAGTTTAAACAGCTGTGCTGCTTCCCACACCTGCAAACCTTTTCATGTGCAGTTGCAGCTGTTTGTTCCCTTTCCAGCGAAGAGGCATTTTAGTCTCACTGACCTTCATGCTGCTCAGACTGAGCCAATGCTTTTACACAAGAGGTATAACTCATAAATCATAAAAACAAGGGAAAGTGGGTTCACTGGCCGGAGCCTAGCTGGCCCCCATTCTGAGGGTTAGCCCGGCCAGGAAAGCCTGTGTGAAACCACCACGTGGGCAGCTGGCTCTCCACCTGACACTGCTCTCTGCTTTGCCCCAGGTGTGCCCAACGAGGGGCAACAGCTGAATGCTCTGCCGCCGCCCACACCGAGGTAAAAGGTAAGGAGGCTCTCTAGAGCCGAGAGGCTTCACTCTGTGTAGTTCCCTGGAGTCCCAGGCAGGTTTTCAGCCTTTGCTTCCACACAGGATGCAGCCCGAGCCTCAGCCCTGCCCAGGCCCTGAGCCATGGCAGGGGCTTCTGGGACAGGCCCCAGCCAGGCCAGCAGCCCTCAGGAAGGCCAGAGCCCACCGCTGTCCAGCTGCTATCCAGCACCGAGCCAGGACCCTTCCAGCAGGGAGAAGGCTGGGACACAGCCTCCACAGATGAACACCTGGTCCAACATAGTAATTGTGGTTTTACTGGGGCTGCATGTGCCTGCGGAGTGCGGTGTCCCCAAGGGAGCTGCAGCCTCCTCTAACTTCATACCTAGTGCTTTTATATTCTGTATTTCAATTAAAAAATGAAACTTGAGCTTTTTTTTTTTTACTGGAAGCTCTAGTTTTCTAGTCCTGTCTTTTTACTGTACAGGATTTTGTATGTTGAAGTTGTATTAAAGGCCTGCTCACTGAACTTTTGGCTGCTCTATCATTTACAGGCCTCATCACACCTCACACTGGTGGGAGTTCATCTCCCCCAAACCCAGGAGGAAACAGGTCCTGGCTGGAGGCAAGTTATTTATACACAGAGAACAAATTAGGAAGTTTATTTTATATAAATTATGTCTCTTAGCAGACAGCATTCAATTTATTGCACTATAGCACATCTGCGATACAGAGCTACAAGACATCGTCAGAGAGGTTTGTATTATTCAGTGTAGCACTTCTGACCGGGATCAAGAGGCACTCTGAGGGGGAGAAAGGGTGCAGGAAAGCAGCAAGCAGCCACCATTCTCTTCCAGTATTAATGTGGTTTGGTTTTTTTTTCCTTTTTACTAGCAAATAATGCCAAGACCAGCAGGCAGGAGCCAGGCAGGGCACGCTGCCTTCCTCCTCCGGACCCAGCTGCCACAGCTCTCCAGCTCCTGCCCAAATACGTGGAGTCTGGGGACCCTGCTGCAGAGTCCGGGTGAGGAGAGAGATGGGGGACTTTAAGGCAATTTAGCATGTCCCCTCCAGCCCAGCATAGGCTGTCACCTTTTTTTGGTTTATCAGCTTCGGTGGAGCGGCGATGAGCGGCGACATTAACGGCCAGATCTAGCGCTGCCCCTAAGCCCAAGTGACTCCTGCCTCCTCCCTAAGCTGGTCTAAAAATCAAAAGCAGCTCAAAAAAAAGCCTTCAAACCCACCTGGCTCTGACAGCCAGGCTCTTGGCCGCCCTCAGCTCCCCCACCCCAAATACCAGACCCCGCCCAGGAGCGAAACCTGTTGAGCCCGAATATGCCCAAACAGACAGCTCTTTGTGATTCTTTTTTTTTCCCTCCTATTTTTTGGTTTGGAAGCAGCACTGGTGATCACACAGGGATGGGCCCAAGGACTTCCCAGCCCTTGGCACTGCTCCTGACACCTTGTTCGAAGGCAGCATCACATTTAACCCCTGAAGACCCTCACTGCCCTTCATTTCTGGCACCATCCCACTTCCCACACCGTGGTCCTGTTCAGTCCTGCATCCCCACGCTCCACTTGCATGCCCCCTCTCTGCACTTTTCTCCGTCATTTCTCCCTTTCCACCTCATTTTTCCCCTCAGTGCTTCAGCGCTCTCCTCCATTCCCAACACAGGCAGGTCTGATCCATCCTCACGCCATAAAATCACAGACCACATGCCAGGGGGGTCAGATGAGCCCAATAGCCACAGAGCTGCCAGGCTGGGGTTCAGTGCCCATCCAGGGGTGTTTTATGATCCGTGGTGGGAATGCTGGGCTGGCAGGGTGCACACAGCATCAGCAAAGCCCCCGAGCAGCACTTAGGACTCTTCAACTCTTGCTCAGCACTCTCCTGCCTCAGTTTCCTGCTGTTTCGGGGCTCAGGGAAGCTCTGCACCATTGGCAATGCGGGCAGGGGGTGCAGCAGGGACCCCAAACCCCAAACTGCATCCCAGCTCATTTATCTACATTTTAAAAGAAATTTAAAAGCCACCCGATGTTGCAAGCAGCTCAAACCCTGACGGAGGATCCACCCCGGGGCTCCGACTTGTGCAACACCACGGGGTGAGTTCCAACCTCCCGCCACTGGCATCAGGCTCTGGTTAAAAAATTAAGGCTCAGCTTACTCAGCCTGGCCGGATATCGGGATGGCGAATCCGGCCGGGAAAACTTCGGCGGGCTGGGGGAGACATTTTGCAAGGGGAAGAGCCGGAGCAGGAATGGCATCTGGAAGCGATTGAAGGCAAGGAGCCTCTCCCTGGCGCAGCAGGGAATTCCAACGGCGTGAGCTCAGGTTAAAGCCTCCTTCACAAACCCGGGATTAAAGAGAAGAACCAAACTTCAGCACAGATATGTATTTTTAAACCTGCAAAAAACAAGGGAGACGGAGCCAGCTTCCTGCTTGGTCCTATCCGGACGTGGCTTTGTGATTTAGGGTCATTCTGACTTGCAATGAAAAGAAACCAAAACTTCAAAAAAGGAGCAGAAATTTCTCCATGGGTTTGTGGTTCTAAATTCAGGTGTGGTGTCAGGAGTCCTCTTTCATCACTGCACCATCCATCCCTCGGGATTGCTGCATCCCAGCTCCGAGCATCCCTTGCCAGCACAGGCTGCATCCCACGGTGGTCCTTGAGTGGCAGCAAGCCCAGGAGCATCCCAGAATCCTCGGGATGGCATGGAAGAGCCAGTGGAGGATGCCAGCCTAGCTTGGACCGAGCCATCCTCTGCAAGGAGCTGACGCAGTGCAGAGTCCCCAGCCCCTTCCAGTCTTCCCTGAGTCGAGATGAAATATTGAAGCTAAAATCCTAATGCATCAGAGGCACAGGGAGCAGCAGCTGGTCAAACCCACCTTCACTGGACATCCCAGCGGAGCAGTTTACGGCAGGGCAGGATCCCCATGGGCTGGGCAGGATCCCCATGGGATGGGCAGGATCCCCATGGGCTGGGCAGACTCAGCCGCGCCCCATGTCCTCTTCCTGCAGTGGCTGGAATGGCTCCTTCTGCTGCACTTCCAGAGCTGTAGCTATTCTCTTCATGCAAACATCTCTCCTCCTGCCCCAGTCAGGCTGTGAAACCCTGACCTCTTTGCACCTGCTGCCTCATCTCTCCATCACGGATTTCACTTGTGGGGAATATGTTATGCTTCAGGTCCAAGTCACACCTGGAGCACTTCATGCTGGTGCGGAAGGGAGATGTGCATGAGTTCAAGAAGCTCCGTGAGAACATGCTGCACAAAGGGATCAAAGTGATTGCCTACGGAGACGAATACTCCGACTTGCCCGAGTACTTCGAGCGGCTGACCAGCGAGATTGTCATGCGAGGCCGCACAGGTATGGAGTCAGGGGCTGGGGGACACTTGGCTGTCACCATGGAGAGCAGGCAGGGTCAGTAGCCCCTGTTCTTCATGCTATACAGATTCCTTAAGAGTTGTTTTTTTTTAAAAGCAAACGTGTCTCAAAGCGTAGCTGGATTTGAGGGTTACTTTCAGAAATCACTGTATGCTCTAACAGTTTAAACAGCTGTGCTGCTTCCCACACCTGCAAACCTTTTCATGTGCAGTTGCAGCTGTTTGTTCCCTTTCCAGCGAAGAGGCATTTTAGTCTCACTGACCTTCGTGCTGCTCAGACTGAGCCAATGCTTTTACACAAGAGGTATAACTCATAAATCATAAAAACAAGGGAAAGTGGGTTCACTGGCCGGAGCCTAGCTGGCCCCCATTCTGAGGGTTAGCCCGGCCAGGAAAGCCTGTGTGAAACCACCACGTGGGCAGCTGGCTCTCCACCTGACACTGCTCTCTGCTTTGCCCCAGGTGTGCCCAACGAGGGGCAACAGCTGAATGCTCTGCCGCCGCCCACACCGAGGTAAAAGGTAAGGAGGCTCTCTAGAGCCGAGAGGCTTCACTCTGTGTAGTTCCCTGGAGTCCCAGGCAGGTTTTCAGCCTTTGCTTCCACACAGGATGCAGCCCGAGCCTCAGCCCTGCCCAGGCCCTGAGCCATGGCAGGGGCTTCTGGGACAGGCCCCAGCCAGGCCAGCAGCCCTCAGGAAGGCCAGAGCCCACCGCTGTCCAGCTGCTATCCAGCACCGAGCCAGGACCCTTCCAGCAGGGAGAAGGCTGGGACACAGCCTCCACAGATGAACACCTGGTCCAACATAGTAATTGTGGTTTTACTGGGGCTGCATGTGCCTGCGGAGTGCGGTGTCCCCAAGGGAGCTGCAGCCTCCTCTAACTTCATACCTAGTGCTTTTATATTCTGTATTTCAATTAAAAAATGAAACTTGAGCTTTTTTTTTTTTACTGGAAGCTCTAGTTTTCTAGTCCTGTCTTTTTACTGTACAGGATTTTGTATGTTGAAGTTGTATTAAAGGCCTGCTCACTGAACTTTTGGCTGCTCTATCATTTACAGGCCTCATCACACCTCACACTGGTGGGAGTTCATCTCCCCCAAACCCAGGAGGAAACAGGTCCTGGCTGGAGGCAAGTTATTTATACACAGAGAACAAATTAGGAAGTTTATTTTATATAAATTATGTCTCTTAGCAGACAGCATTCAATTTATTGCACTATAGCACATCTGCGATACAGAGCTACAAGACATCGTCAGAGAGGTTTGTATTATTCAGTGTAGCACTTCTGACCGGGATCAAGAGGCACTCTGAGGGGGAGAAAGGGTGCAGGAAAGCAGCAAGCAGCCACCATTCTCTTCCAGTATTAATGTGGTTTGGTTTTTTTTTCCTTTTTACTAGCAAATAATGCCAAGACCAGCAGGCAGGAGCCAGGCAGGGCACGCTGCCTTCCTCCTCCGGACCCAGCTGCCACAGCTCTCCAGCTCCTGCCCAAATACGTGGAGTCTGGGGACCCTGCTGCAGAGTCCGGGTGAGGAGAGAGATGGGGGACTTTAAGGCAATTTAGCATGTCCCCTCCAGCCCAGCATAGGCTGTCACCTTTTTTTGGTTTATCAGCTTCGGTGGAGCGGCGATGAGCGGCGACATTAACGGCCAGATCTAGCGCTGCCCCTAAGCCCAAGTGACTCCTGCCTCCTCCCTAAGCTGGTCTAAAAATCAAAAGCAGCTCAAAAAAAAGCCTTCAAACCCACCTGGCTCTGACAGCCAGGCTCTTGGCCGCCCTCAGCTCCCCCACCCCAAATACCAGACCCCGCCCGGGAGCGAAACCTGTTGAGCCCAAATATGCCCAAACAGACAGCTCTTTGTGATTCTTTTTTTTTCCCTCCTATTTTTTGGTTTGGAAGCAGCACTGGTGATCACACAGGGATGGGCCCAAGGACTTCCCAGCCCTTGGCACTGCTCCTGACACCTTGTTCGAAGGCAGCATCACATTTAACCCCTGAAGACCCTCACTGCCCTTCATTTCTGGCACCATCCCACTTCCCACACCGTGGTCCTGTTCAGTCCTGCATCCCCACGCTCCACTTGCATCCCCCCTCTCTGCACTTTTCTCTGTCATTTCTCCCTTTCCACCTCATTTTTCCCCTCAGTGCTTCAGCGCTCTCCTCCATTCCCAACACAGGCAGGTCTGATCCATCCTCACGCCATAAAATCACAGACCACATGCCAGGGGGGTCAGATGAGCCCAATAGCCACAGAGCTGCCAGGCTGGGGTTCAGTGCCCATCCAGGGGTGTTTTATGATCCATGGTGGGAATGCTGGGCTGGCAGGGTGCACACAGCATCAGTAAAGCCCCCGAGCAGCACTTAGGACTCTTCAACTCTTGCTCAGCACTCTCCTGCCTCAGTTTCCTGCTGTTTCGGGGCTCAGGGAAGCTCTGCACCATTGGCAATGCGGGCAGGGGGTGCAGCAGGGACCCCAAACCCCAAACTGCATCCCAGCTCATTTATCTACATTTTAAAAGAAATTTAAAAGCCACCCGATGTTGCAAGCAGCTCAAACCCTGACGGAGGATCCACCCCGGGGCTCCGACTTGTGCAACACCGCGGGGTGAGTTCCAACCTCCCGCCACTGGCATCAGGCTCTGGTTCAAAAATTAAGGCTCAGCTTACTCAGCCTGGCCGGATATCGGGATGGCGAATCCGGCCGGGAAAACTTCGGCGGGCTGGGGGAGACATTTTGCAAGGGGAAGAGCCGGAGCAGGAATGGCATCTGGAAGCGATTGAAGGCAAGGAGCCTCTCCCTGGCGCAGCAGGGAATTCCAACGGCGTGAGCTCAGGTTAAAGCCTCCTTCACAAACCCGGGATTAAAGAGAAGAACCAAACTTCAGCACAGATATGTACTTTTAAACCTGCAAAAAACAAGGGAGACGGAGCCAGCTTCCTGCTTGGTCCTATCCGGACGTGGCTTTGTGATTTAGGGTCATTCTGACTTGCAATGAAAAGAAACCAAAACTTCAAAAAAGGAGCAGAAATTTCTCCATGGGTTTGTGGTTCTAAATTCAGGTGTGGTGTCAGGAGTCCTCTTTCATCACTGCACCATCCATCCCTCGGGATTGCTGCATCCCAGCTCCGAGCATCCCTTGCCAGCACAGGCTGCATCCCACGGTGGTCCTTGAGTGGCAGCAAGCCCAGGAGCATCCCAGAATCCTCGGGATGGCATGGAAGAGCCAGTGGAGGATGCCAGCCTAGCTTGGACCGAGCCATCCTCTGCAAGGAGCTGACGCAGTGCAGAGTCCCCAGCCCCTTCCAGTCTTCCCTGAGTCGAGATGAAATATTGAAGCTAAAATCCTAATGCATCAGAGGCACAGGGAGCAGCAGCTGGTCAAACCCACCTTCACTGGACATCCCAGCGGAGCAGTTTACGGCAGGGCAGGATCCCCATGGGCTGGGCAGGATCCCCATGGGCTGGGCAGGATCCCCATGGGCTGGGCAGACTCAGCCGCGCCCCATGTCCTCTTCCTGCAGTGGCTGGAATGGCTCCTTCTGCTGCACTTCCAGAGCTGTAGCTATTCTCTTCATGCAAACATCTCTCCTCCTGCCCCAGTCAGGCTGTGAAACCCTGACCTCTTTGCACCTGCTGCCTCATCTCTCCATCACGGATTTCACTTGTGGGGAATATGTTATGCTTCAGGTCCAAGTCACACCTGGAGCACTTCATGCTGGTGCGGAAGGGAGATGTGCATGAGTTCAAGAAGCTCCGTGAGAACATGCTGCACAAAGGGATCAAAGTGATTGCCTACGGAGACGAATACTCCGACTTGCCCGAGTACTTCGAGCGGCTGACCAGCGAGATTGTCATGCGAGGCCGCACAGGTATGGAGTCAGGGGCTGGGGGACACTTGGCTGTCACCATGGAGAGCAGGCAGGGTCAGTAGCCCCTGTTCTTCATGCTATACAGATTCCTTAAGAGTTGGTTTTTTTTAAAAGCAAACGTGTCTCAAAGCGTAGCTGGATTTGAGGGTTACTTTCAGAAATCACTGTATGCTCTAACAGTTTAAACAGCTGTGCTGCTTCCCACGCCTGCAAACCTTTTCATGTGCAGTTGCAGCTGTTTGTTCCCTTTCCAGCGAAGAGGCATTTTAGTCTCACTGACCTTCGTGCTGCTCAGACTGAGCCAATGCTTTTACACAAGAGGTATAACTCATAAATCATAAAAACAAGGGAAAGTGGGTTCACTGGCCGGAGCCTAGCTGGCCCCCATTCTGAGGGTTAGCCCGGCCAGGAAAGCCTGTGTGAAACCACCACGTGGGCAGCTGGCTCTCCACCTGACACTGCTCTCTGCTTTGCCCCAGGTGTGCCCAACGAGGGGCAACAGCTGAATGCTCTGCCGCCGCCCACACCGAGGTAAAAGGTAAGGAGGCTCTCTAGAGCCGAGAGGCTTCACTCTGTGTAGTTCCCTGGAGTCCCAGGCAGGTTTTCAGCCTTTGCTTCCACACAGGATGCAGCCCGAGCCTCAGCCCTGCCCAGGCCCTGAGCCATGGCAGGGGCTTCTGGGACAGGCCCCAGCCAGGCCAGCAGCCCTCAGGAAGGCCAGAGCCCACCGCTGTCCAGCTGCTATCCAGCACCGAGCCAGGACCCTTCCAGCAGGGAGAAGGCTGGGACACAGCCTCCACAGATGAACACCTGGTCTAACATAGTAATTGTGGTTTTACTGGGGCTGCATGTGCCTGCGGAGTGCGGTGTCCCCAAGGGAGCTGCAGCCTCCTCTAACTTCATACCTAGTGCTTTTATATTCTGTATTTCAATTAAAAAATGAAACTTGAGCTTTTTTTTTTTTACTGGAAGCTCTAGTTTTCTAGTCCTGTCTTTTTACTGTACAGGATTTTGTATGTTGAAGTTGTATTAAAGGCCTGCTCACTGAACTTTTGGCTGCTCTATCATTTACAGGCCTCATCACACCTCACACTGGTGGGAGTTCATCTCCCCCAAACCCAGGAGGAAACAGGTCCTGGCTGGAGGCAAGTTATTTATACACAGAGAACAAATTAGGAAGTTTATTTTATATAAATTATGTCTCTTAGCAGACAGCATTCAATTTATTGCACTATAGCACATCTGCGATACAGAGCTACAAGACATCGTCAGAGAGGTTTGTATTATTCAGTGTAGCACTTCTGACCGGGATCAAGAGGCACTCTGAGGGGGAGAAAGGGTGCAGGAAAGCAGCAAGCAGCCACCATTCTCTTCCAGTATTAATGTGGTTTGGTTTTTTTTTCCTTTTTACTAGCAAATAATGCCAAGACCAGCAGGCAGGAGCCAGGCAGGGCACGCTGCCTTCCTCCTCCGGACCCAGCTGCCACAGCTCTCCAGCTCCTGCCCAAATACGTGGAGTCTGGGGACCCTGCTGCAGAGTCCGGGTGAGGAGAGAGATGGGGGACTTTAAGGCAATTTAGCATGTCCCCTCCAGCCCAGCATAGGCTGTCACCTTTTTTTGGTTTATCAGCTTCGGTGGAGCGGCGATGAGCGGCGACATTAACGGCCAGATCTAGCGCTGCCCCTAAGCCCAAGTGACTCCTGCCTCCTCCCTAAGCTGGTCTAAAAATCAAAAGCAGCTCAAAAAAAAGCCTTCAAACCCACCTGGCTCTGACAGCCAGGCTCTTGGCCGCCCTCAGCTCCCCCACCCCAAATACCAGACCCCGCCCGGGAGCGAAACCTGTTGAGCCCGAATATGCCCAAACAGACAGCTCTTTGTGATTCTTTTTTTTTCCCTCCTATTTTTTGGTTTGGAAGCAGCACTGGTGATCACACAGGGATGGGCCCAAGGACTTCCCAGCCCTTGGCACTGCTCCTGACACCTTGTTCGAAGGCAGCATCACATTTAACCCCTGAAGACCCTCACTGCCCTTCATTTCTGGCACCATCCCACTTCCCACACCGTGGTCCTGTTCAGTCCTGCATCCCCACGCTCCACTTGCATCCCCCCTCTCTGCACTTTTCTCTGTCATTTCTCCCTTTCCACCTCATTTTTCCCCTCAGTGCTTCAGCGCTCTCCTCCATTCCCAACACAGGCAGGTCTGATCCATCCTCACGCCATAAAATCACAGACCACATGCCAGGGGGGTCAGATGAGCCCAATAGCCACAGAGCTGCCAGGCTGGGGTTCAGTGCCCATCCAGGGGTGTTTTATGATCCATGGTGGGAATGCTGGGCTGGCAGGGTGCACACAGCATCAGCAAAGCCCCCGAGCAGCACTTAGGACTCTTCAACTCTTGCTCAGCACTCTCCTGCCTCAGTTTCCTGCTGTTTCGGGGCTCAGGGAAGCTCTGCACCATTGGCAATGCGGGCAGGGGGTGCAGCAGGGACCCCAAACCCCAAACTGCATCCCAGCTCATTTATCTACATTTTAAAAGAAATTTAAAAGCCACCCGATGTTGCAAGCAGCTCAAACCCTGACGGAGGATCCACCCCGGGGCTCCGACTTGTGCAACACCGCGGGGTGAGTTCCAACCTCCCGCCACTGGCATCAGGCTCTGGTTCAAAAATTAAGGCTCAGCTTACTCAGCCTGGCCGGATATCGGGATGGCGAATCCGGCCGGGAAAACTTCGGCGGGCTGGGGGAGACATTTTGCAAGGGGAAGAGCCGGAGCAGGAATGGCATCTGGAAGCGATTGAAGGCAAGGAGCCTCTCCCTGGCGCAGCAGGGAATTCCAACGGCGTGAGCTCAGGTTAAAGCCTCCTTCACAAACCCGGGATTAAAGAGAAGAACCAAACTTCAGCACAGATATGTACTTTTAAACCTGCAAAAAACAAGGGAGACGGAGCCAGCTTCCTGCTTGGTCCTATCCGGACGTGGCTTTGTGATTTAGGGTCATTCTGACTTGCAATGAAAAGAAACCAAAACTTCAAAAAAGGAGCACAAATTTCTCCATGGGTTTGTGTTTCTAAATTCAGGTGTGGTGTCAGGAGTCCTCTTTCATCACTGCACCATCCATCCCTCGGGATTGCTGCATCCCAGCTCCGAGCATCCCTTGCCAGCACAGGCTGCATCCCACGGTGGTCCTTGAGTGGCAGCAAGCCCAGGAGCATCCCAGAATCCTCGGGATGGCATGGAAGAGCCAGTGGAGGATGCCAGCCTAGCTTGGACCGAGCCATCCTCTGCAAGGAGCTGACGCAGTGCAGAGTCCCCAGCCCCTTCCAGTCTTCCCTGAGTCGAGATGAAATATTGAAGCTAAAATCCTAATGCATCAGAGGCACAGGGAGCAGCAGCTGGTCAAACCCACCTTCACTGGACATCCCAGCGGAGCAGTTTACGGCAGGGCAGGATCCCCATGGGCTGGGCAGGATCCCCATGGGCTGGGCAGACTCAGCCGCGCCCCATGTCCTCTTCCTGCAGTGGCTGGAATGGCTCCTTCTGCTGCACTTCCAGAGCTGTAGCTATTCTCTTCATGCAAACATCTCTCCTCCTGCCCCAGTCAGGCTGTGAAACCCTGACCTCTTTGCACCTGCTGCCTCATCTCTCCATCACGGATTTCACTTGTGGGGAATATGTTATGCTTCAGGTCCAAGTCACACCTGGAGCACTTCATGCTGGTGCGGAAGGGAGATGTGCATGAGTTCAAGAAGCTCCGTGAGAACATGCTGCACAAAGGGATCAAAGTGATTGCCTACGGAGACGAATACTCCGACTTGCCCGAGTACTTCGAGCGGCTGACCAGCGAGATTGTCATGCGAGGCCGCACAGGTATGGAGTCAGGGGCTGGGGGACACTTGGCTGTCACCATGGAGAGCAGGCAGGGTCAGTAGCCCCTGTTCTTCATGCTATACAGATTCCTTAAGAGTTGTTTTTTTTTAAAAGCAAACGTGTCTCAAAGCGTAGCTGGATTTGAGGGTTACTTTCAGAAATCACTGTATGCTCTAACAGTTTAAACAGCTGTGCTGCTTCCCACGCCTGCAAACCTTTTCATGTGCAGTTGCAGCTGTTTGTTCCCTTTCCAGCGAAGGGGCATTTTAGTCTCACTGACCTTCGTGCTGCTCACACTGAGCCAATGCTTTTACACAAGAGGTATAACTCATAAATCATAAAAACAAGGGAAAGTGGGTTCACTGGCCGGAGCCTAGCTGGCCCCCATTCTGAGGGTTAGCCCGGCCAGGAAAGCCTGTGTGAAACCACCACGTGGGCAGCTGGCTCTCCACCTGACACTGCTCTCTGCTTTGCCCCAGGTGTGCCCAACGAGGGGCAACAGCTGAATGCTCTGCCGCCGCCCACACCGAGGTAAAAGGTAAGGAGGCTCTCTAGAGCCGAGAGGCTTCACTCTGTGTAGTTCCCTGGAGTCCCAGGCAGGTTTTCAGCCTTTGCTTCCACACAGGATGCAGCCCGAGCCTCAGCCCTGCCCAGGCCCTGAGCCATGGCAGGGGCTTCTGGGACAGGCCCCAGCCAGGCCAGCAGCCCTCAGGAAGGCCAGAGCCCACCGCTGTCCAGCTGCTATCCAGCACCGAGCCAGGACCCTTCCAGCAGGGAGAAGGCTGGGACACAGCCTCCACAGATGAACACCTGGTCTAACATAGTAATTGTGGTTTTACTGGGGCTGCATGTGCCTGCGGAGTGCGGTGCCCCCAAGGGAGCTGCAGCCTCCTCTAACTTCATACCTAGTGCTTTTATATTCTGTATTTCAATTAAAAAATGAAACTTGAGCTTTTTTTTTTTTTACTGGAAGCTCTAGTTTTCTAGTCCTGTCTTTTTACTGTACAGGATTTTGTATGTTGAAGTTGTATTAAAGGCCTGCTCACTGAACTTTTGGCTGCTCTATCATTTACAGGCCTCATCACACCTCACACTGGTGGGAGTTCATCTCCCCCAAACCCAGGAGGAAACAGGTCCTGGCTGGAGGCAAGTTATTTATACACAGAGAACAAATTAGGAAGTTTATTTTATATAAATTATGTCTCTTAGCAGACAGCATTCAATTTATTGCACTATAGCACATCTGCGATACAGAGCTACAAGACATCGTCAGAGAGGTTTGTATTATTCAGTGTAGCACTTCTGACCGGGATCAAGAGGCACTCTGAGGGGGAGAAAGGGTGCAGGAAAGCAGCAAGCAGCCACCATTCTCTTCCAGTATTAATGTGGTTTGGTTTTTTTTTCCTTTTTACTAGCAAATAATGCCAAGACCAGCAGGCAGGAGCCAGGCAGGGCACGCTGCCTTCCTCCTCCGGACCCAGCTGCCACAGCTCTCCAGCTCCTGCCCAAATACGTGGAGTCTGGGGACCCTGCTGCAGAGTCCGGGTGAGGAGAGAGATGGGGGACTTTAAGGCAATTTAGCATGTCCCCTCCAGCCCAGCATAGGCTGTCACCTTTTTTTGGTTTATCAGCTTCGGTGGAGCGGCGATGAGCGGCGACATTAACGGCCAGATCTAGCGCTGCCCCTAAGCCCAAGTGACTCCTGCCTCCTCCCTAAGCTGGTCTAAAAATCAAAAGCAGCTCAAAAAAAAGCCTTCAAACCCACCTGGCTCTGACAGCCAGGCTCTTGGCCGCCCTCAGCTCCCCCACCCCAAATACCAGACCCCGCCCGGGAGCGAAACCTGTTGAGCCCGAATATGCCCAAACAGACAGCTCTTTGTGATTCTTTTTTTTTCCCTCCTAGTTTTTGGTTTGGAAGCAGCACTGGTGATCACACAGGGATGGGCCCAAGGACTTCCCAGCCCTTGGCACTGCTCCTGACACCTTGTTCGAAGGCAGCATCACATTTAACCCCTGAAGACCCTCACTGCCCTTCATTTCTGGCACCATCCCACTTCCCACACCGTGGTCCTGTTCAGTCCTGCATCCCCACGCTCCACTTGCATCCCCCCTCTCTGCACTTTTCTCCGTCATTTCTCCCTTTCCACCTCATTTTTCCCCTCAGTGCTTCAGCGCTCTCCTCCATTCCCAACACAGGCAGGTCTGATCCATCCTCACGCCATAAAATCACAGACCACATGCCAGGGGGGTCAGATGAGCCCAATAGCCACAGAGCTGCCAGGCTGGGGTTCAGTGCCCATCCAGGGGTGTTTTATGATCCGCGGTGGGAATGCTGGGCTGGCAGGGTGCACACAGCATCAGCAAAGCCCCCGAGCAGCACTTAGGACTCTTCAACTCTTGCTCAGCACTCTCCTGCCTCAGTTTCCTGCTGTTTCGGGGCTCAGGGAAGCTCTGCACCATTGGCAATGCGGGCAGGGGGTGCAGCAGGGACCCCAAACCCCAAACTGCATCCCAGCTCATTTATCTACATTTTAAAAGAAATTTAAAAGCCACCCGATGTTGCAAGCAGCTCAAACCCTGACGGAGGATCCACCCCGGGGCTCCGACTTGTGCAACACCGCGGGGTGAGTTCCAACCTCCCGCCACTGGCATCAGGCTCTGGTTCAAAAATTAAGGCTCAGCTTACTCAGCCTGGCCGGATATCGGGATGGCGAATCCGGCCGGGAAAACTTCGGCGGGCTGGGGGAGACATTTTGCAAGGGGAAGAGCCGGAGCAGGAATGGCATCTGGAAGTGATTGAAGGCAAGGAGCCTCTCCCTGGCGTAGCAGGGAATTCCAACGGCGTGAGCTCAGGTTAAAGCCTCCTTCACAAACCCGGGATTAAAGAGAAGAACCAAACTTCAGCACAGATATGTATTTTTAAACCTGCAAAAAACAAGGGAGACGGAGCCAGCTTCCTGCTTGGTCCTATCCGGACGTGGCTTTGTGATTTAGGGTCATTCTGACTTGCAATGAAAAGAAACCAAAACTCCAAAAAGGAGCAGAAATTTCTCCATGGGTTTGTGGTTCTAAATTCAGGTGTGGTGTCAGGAGTCCTCTTTCATCACTGCACCATCCATCCCTCGGGATTGCTGCATCCCAGCTCCGAGCATCCCTTGCCAGCACAGGCTGCATCCCACGGTGGTCCTTGAGTGGCAGCAAGCCCAGGAGCATCCCAGAATCCTCGGGATGGCATGGAAGAGCCAGTGGAGGATGCCAGCCTAGCTTGGACCGAGCCATCCTCTGCAAGGAGCTGACGCAGTGCAGAGTCCCCAGCCCCTTCCAGTCTTCCCTGAGTCGAGATGAAATATTGAAGCTAAAATCCTAATGCATCAGAGGCACAGGGAGCAGCAGCTGGTCAAACCCACCTTCACTGGACATCCCAGCGGAGCAGTTTACGGCAGGGCAGGATCCCCATGGGCTGGGCAGGATCCCCATGGGCTGGGCAGACTCAGCCGCGCCCCATGTCCTCTTCCTGCAGTGGCTGGAATGGCTCCTTCTGCTGCACTTCCAGAGCTGTAGCTATTCTCTTCATGCAAACATCTCTCCTCCTGCCCCAGTCAGGCTGTGAAACCCTGACCTCTTTGCACCTGCTGCCTCATCTCTCCATCACGGATTTCACTTGTGGGGAATATGTTATGCTTCTGTTTGCATGTTAAACACACCCGATGTGTGTATCCTGTGCAGTCCTTGGTCTCTTTTCATTCTCATTTCTGTGCTTCACGTTTCCTGCATGACCTCTTAATCTACATGGCTGGAAGTACTTACAGTGTTACAAATAAGCATTCTAATTATTGCAAGCTTAAACGAGCCGAGGTCTGCAGGAGTAAACCGAGAGCCTCAGAAGCTGCTGTCTGAAATGGAGGTCAGCTGGTGAGCTCCTTTAGGGGCCACAAAATAAAACTTGGTAGGCTTGAGAAACATGCTGATGTAGGATTTGTAGTTTTTTCCCCTTTTTCTGGTCAATCTGGTGTATTGATTCAGTCTTCTCATCACATTCACCAATCAGCTGAAGTGTTGACCCAACAAGAACCACAGGCTGTGGCTGCAGGCCATGGTGTTGAGGCAGATGGACTCAGCTTGAGGAGAGAAGATGAGGAAGGAGCTGCTTCTTCGGAATACTTCACCAAAATGTTCCATTTAGCAGTGCTGTGGTAGCCAATGCGACGCACTCACTGACATTGCTGTGGGTTTGTGTTGTGCAGGTGCTGGAGTGGGCACAAGAGAAGAGGAAGCTCAGTGTTCTGCACATCCACGGCGTCTACACCAACCCCAGCGGCATCGTCCTGCACCCGGCTGGTTACCAGAATGTGCTGCGCAACACCGAGGTCATGGTGAGGCCACACTGGGGGCCTGGGCCTTGTGTAGCTGCAGCTCCCACTTGGGTCAACTGGGCACAGGCTCAGCTGAGTTTAGACGGAGCTTCACAGAGGGTGGGGGAGAATTAATTAGTTATGGGAAATAGGAGGGGTGAATTCCCTAGCCTGTTAACATACCAGAACACCTCCCACACTTGCTGAAGGATGGCATTGCTGCAGAGCCTCATCAGGGATAGGGCAGGTGCTGTCTCTTGTGAGGATGAAGCTCGCCTTGACCAAGAACATCTTTCCCTTTCTTAAAGCGAGAGATTCAGAAGCTGTATGAAAAGAAGTCCTTCCTCTTCTTGGGCTGTGGTTGGACAGTTGATGACACCACGTTTCAGGCCCTGTTTTTAGAGGCTGTCAAGCACAAGTCACACCTGGAGCACTTCATGCTGGTGCGGAAGGGAGATGTGCATGAGTTCAAGAAGCTCCGTGAGAACATGCTGCACAAAGGGATCAAAGTGATTGCCTACGGAGACGAATACTCCGACTTGCCCGAGTACTTCGAGCGGCTGACCAGCGAGATTGTCATGCGAGGCCGCACAGGTATGGAGTCAGGGGCTGGGGGACACTTGGCTGTCACCATGGAGAGCAGGCAGGGTCAGTAGCCCCTGTTCTTCATGCTATACAGATTCCTTAAGAGTTGTTTTTTTTTAAAAGCAAACGTGTCTCAAAGCGTAGCTGGATTTGAGGGTTACTTTCAGAAATCACTGTATGCTCTAACAGTTTAAACAGCTGTGCTGCTTCCCACGCCTGCAAACCTTTTCATGTGCAGTTGCAGCTGTTTGTTCCCTTTCCAGCGAAGAGGCATTTTAGTCTCACTGACCTTCGTGCTGCTCAGACTGAGCCAATGCTTTTACACAAGAGGTATAACTCATAAATCATAAAAACAAGGGAAAGTGGGTTCACTGGCCGGAGCCTAGCTGGCCCCCATTCTGAGGGTTAGCCCGGCCAGGAAAGCCTGTGTGAAACCACCACGTGGGCAGCTGGCTCTCCACCTGACACTGCTCTCTGCTTTGCCCCAGGTGTGCCCAAGGAGGGGCAACAGCTGAATGCTCTGCCGCCGCCCACACCGAGGTAAAAGGTAAGGAGGCTCTCTAGAGCCGAGAGGCTTCACTCTGTGTAGTTCCCTGGAGTCCCAGGCAGGTTTTCAGCCTTTGCTTCCACACAGGATGCAGCCCGAGCCTCAGCCCTGCCCAGGCCCTGAGCCATGGCAGGGGCTTCTGGGACAGGCCCCAGCCAGGCCAGCAGCCCTCAGGAAGGCCAGAGCCCACCGCTGTCCAGCTGCTATCCAGCACCGAGCCAGGACCCTTCCAGCAGGGAGAAGGCTGGGACACAGCCTCCACAGATGAACACCTGGTCTAACATAGTAATTGTGGTTTTACTGGGGCTGCATGTGCCTGCGGAGTGCGGTGTCCCCAAGGGAGCTGCAGCCTCCTCTAACTTCATACCTAGTGCTTTTATACTCTGTATTTCAATTAAAAAATGAAACTTGAGCTTTTTTTTTTTTACTGGAAGCTCTAGTTTTCTAGTCCTGTCTTTTTACTGTACAGGATTTTGTATGTTGAAGTTGTATTAAAGGCCTGCTCACTGAACTTTTGGCTGCTCTATCATTTACAGGCCTCATCACACCTCACACTGGTGGGAGTTCATCTCCCCCAAACCCAGGAGGAAACAGGTCCTGGCTGGAGGCAAGTTATTTATACACAGAGAACAAATTAGGAAGTTTATTTTATATAAATTATGTCTCTTAGCAGACAGCATTCAATTTATTGCACTATAGCACATCTGCGATACAGAGCTACAAGACATCGTCAGAGAGGTTTGTATTATTCAGTGTAGCACTTCTGACCGGGATCAAGAGGCACTCTGAGGGGGAGAAAGGGTGCAGGAAAGCAGCAAGCAGCCACCATTCTCTTCCAGTATTAATGTGGTTTGGTTTTTTTTTCCTTTTTACTAGCAAATAATGCCAAGACCAGCAGGCAGGAGCCAGGCAGGGCACGCTGCCTTCCTCCTCCGGACCCAGCTGCCACAGCTCTCCAGTTCCTGCCCAAATACGTGGAGTCTGGGGACCCTGCTGCAGAGTCCGGGTGAGGAGAGAGATGGGGGACTTTAAGGCAATTTAGCATGTCCCCTCCAGCCCAGCATAGGCTGTCACCTTTTTTTGGTTTATCAGCTTCGGTGGAGCGGCGATGAGCGGCGACATTAACGGCCAGATCTAGCGCTGCCCCTAAGCCCAAGTGACTCCTGCCTCCTCCCTAAGCTGGTCTAAAAATCAAAAGCAGCTCAAAAAAAAGCCTTCAAACCCACCTGGCTCTGACAGCCAGGCTCTTGGCCGCCCTCAGCTCCCCCACCCCAAATACCAGACCCCGCCCGGGAGCGAAACCTGTTGAGCCCGAATATGCCCAAACAGACAGCTCTTTGTGATTCTTTTTTTTTCCCTCCTAGTTTTTGGTTTGGAAGCAGCACTGGTGATCACACAGGGATGGGCCCAAGGACTTCCCAGCCCTTGGCACTGCTCCTGACACCTTGTTCGAAGGCAGCATCACATTTAACCCCTGAAGACCCTCACTGCCCTTCATTTCTGGCACCATCCCACTTCCCACACCGTGGTCCTGTTCAGTCCTGCATCCCCACGCTCCACTTGCATCCCCCCTCTCTGCACTTTTCTCCGTCATTTCTCCCTTTCCACCTCATTTTTCCCCTCAGTGCTTCGGCGCTCTCCTCCATTCCCAACACAGACAGGTCTGATCCATCCTCACGCCATAAAATCACAGACCACATGCCAGGGGGGTCAGATGAGCCCAATAGCCACAGAGCTGCCAGGCTGGGGTTCAGTGCCCATCCAGGGGTGTTTTATGATCCGTGGTGGGAATGCTGGGCTGGCAGGGTGCACACAGCATCAGCAAAGCCCCCGAGCAGCACTTAGGACTCTTCAACTCTTGCTCAGCACTCTCCTGCCTCAGTTTCCTGCTGTTTCGGGGCTCAGGGAAGCTCTGCACCATTGGCAATGCGGGCAGGGGGTGCAGCAGGGACCCCAAACCCCAAACTGCATCCCAGCTCATTTATCTACATTTTAAAAGAAATTTAAAAGCCACCCGATGTTGCAAGCAGCTCAAACCCTGACGGAGGATCCACCCCGGGGCTCCGACTTGTGCAACACCGCGGGGTGAGTTCCAACCTCCCGCCACTGGCATCAGGCTCTGGTTCAAAAATTAAGGCTCAGCTTACTCAGCCTGGCCGGATATCGGGATGGCGAATCCGGCCGGGAAAACTTCGGCGGGCTGGGGGAGACATTTTGCAAGGGGAAGAGCCGGAGCAGGAATGGCATCTGGAAGCGATTGAAGGCAAGGAGCCTCTCCCTGGCGCAGCAGGGAATTCCAACGGCGTGAGCTCAGGTTAAAGCCTCCTTCACAAACCCGGGATTAAAGAGAAGAACCAAACTTCAGCACAGATATGTATTTTTAAACCTGCAAAAAACAAGGGAGACGGAGCCAGCTTCCTGCTTGGTCCTATCCGGACGTGGCTTTGTGATTTAGGGTCATTCTGACTTGCAATGAAAAGAAACCAAAACTCCAAAAAGGAGCAGAAATTTCTCCATGGGTTTGTGGTTCTAAATTCAGGTGTGGTGTCAGGAGTCCTCTTTCATCACTGCACCATCCATCCCTCGGGATTGCTGCATCCCAGCTCCGAGCATCCCTTGCCAGCACAGGCTGCATCCCACGGTGGTCCTTGAGTGGCAGCAAGCCCAGGAGCATCCCAGAATCCTCGGGATGGCATGGAAGAGCCAGTGGAGGATGCCAGCCTAGCTTGGACCGAGCCATCCTCTGCAAGGAGCTGACGCAGTGCAGAGTCCCCAGCCCCTTCCAGTCTTCCCTGAGTCGAGATGAAATATTGAAGCTAAAATCCTAATGCATCAGAGGCACAGGGAGCAGCAGCTGGTCAAACCCACCTTCACTGGACATCCCAGCGGAGCAGTTTACGGCAGGGCAGGATCCCCATGGGCTGGGCAGGATCCCCATGGGCTGGGCAGGATCCCCACGGGATGGGCAGGATCCCCATGGGCTGGGCAGACTCAGCCGCACCCCATGTCCTCTTCCTGCAGTGGCTGGAATGGCTCCTTCTGCTGCACTTCCAGAGCTGTAGCTATTCTCTTCATGCAAACATCTCTCCTCCTGCCCCAGTCAGGCTGTGAAACCCTGACCTCTTTGCACCTGCTGCCTCATCTCTCCATCACGGATTTCACTTGTGGGGAATATGTTATGCTTCTGTTTGCATGTTAAACACACCCGATGTGTGTATCCTGTGCAGTCCTTGGTCTCTTTTCATTCTCATTTCTGTGCTTCACGTTTCCTGCATGACCTCTTAATCTACATGGCTGGAAGTACTTACAGTGTTACAAATAAGCATTCTAATTATTGCAAGCTTAAACGAGCCGAGGTCTGCAGGAGTAAACCGAGAGCCTCAGAAGCTGCTGTCTGAAATGGAGGTCAGCTGGTGAGCTCCTTTAGGGGCCACAAAATAAAACTTGGTAGGCTTGAGAAACATGCTGATGTAGGATTTGTAGTTTTTTCCCCTTTTTCTGGTCAATCTGGTGTATTGATTCAGTCTTCTCATCACATTCACCAATCAGCTGAAGTGTTGACCCAACAAGAACCACAGGCTGTGGCTGCAGGCCATGGTGTTGAGGCAGATGGACTCAGCTTGAGGAGAGAAGATGAGGAAGGAGCTGCTTCTTCGGAATACTTCACCAAAATGTTCCATTTAGCAGTGCTGTGGTAGCCAATGCGACGCACTCACTGACATTGCTGTGGGTTTGTGTTGTGCAGGTGCTGGAGTGGGCACAAGAGAAGAGGAAGCTCAGTGTTCTGCACATCCACGGCGTCTACACCAACCCCAGCGGCATCGTCCTGCACCCGGCTGGTTACCAGAATGTGCTGCGCAACACCGAGGTCATGGTGAGGCCACACTGGGGGCCTGGGCCTTGTGTAGCTGCAGCTCCCACTTGGGTCAACTGGGCACAGGCTCAGCTGAGTTTAGACGGAGCTTCACAGAGGGTGGGGGAGAATTAATTAGTTATGGGAAATAGGAGGGGTGAATTCCCTAGCCTGTTAACATACCAGAACACCTCCCACACTTGCTGAAGGATGGCATTGCTGCAGAGCCTCATCAGGGATAGGGCAGGTGCTGTCTCTTGTGAGGATGAAGCTCGCCTTGACCAAGAACATCTTTCCCTTTCTTAAAGCGAGAGATTCAGAAGCTGTATGAAAAGAAGTCCTTCCTCTTCTTGGGCTGTGGTTGGACAGTTGATGACACCACGTTTCAGGCCCTGTTTTTAGAGGCTGTCAAGCACAAGTCACACCTGGAGCACTTCATGCTGCTGCGGAAGGGAGATGTGCATGAGTTCAAGAAGCTCCGTGAGAACATGCTGCACAAAGGGATCAAAGTGATTGCCTACGGAGACGAATACTCCGACTTGCCCGAGTACTTCGAGCGGCTGACCAGCGAGATTGTCATGCGAGGCCGCACAGGTATGGAGTCAGGGGCTGGGGGACACTTGGCTGTCACCATGGAGAGCAGGCAGGGTCAGTAGCCCCTGTTCTTCATGCTATACAGATTCCTTAAGAGTTGTTTTTTTTTAAAAGCAAACGTGTCTCAAAGCGTAGCTGGATTTGAGGGTTACTTTCAGAAATCACTGTATGCTCTAACAGTTTAAACAGCTGTGCTGCTTCCCACGCCTGCAAACCTTTTCATGTGCAGTTGCAGCTGTTTGTTCCCTTTCCAGCGAAGAGGCATTTTAGTCTCACTGACCTTCGTGCTGCTCAGACTGAGCCAATGCTTTTACACAAGAGGTATAACTCATAAATCATAAAAACAAGGGAAAGTGGGTTCACTGGCCGGAGCCTAGCTGGCCCCCATTCTGAGGGTTAGCCCGGCCAGGAAAGCCTGTGTGAAACCACCACGTGGGCAGCTGGCTCTCCACCTGACACTGCTCTCTGCTTTGCCCCAGGTGTGCCCAACGAGGGGCAACAGCTGAATGCTCTGCCGCCGCCCACACCGAGGTAAAAGGTAAGGAGGCTCTCTAGAGCCGAGAGGCTTCACTCTGTGTAGTTCCCTGGAGTCCCAGGCAGGTTTTCAGCCTTTGCTTCCACACAGGATGCAGCCCGAGCCTCAGCCCTGCCCAGGCCCTGAGCCATGGCAGGGGCTTCTGGGACAGGCCCCAGCCAGGCCAGCAGCCCTCAGGAAGGCCAGAGCCCACCGCTGTCCAGCTGCTATCCAGCACCGAGCCAGGACCCTTCCAGCAGGGAGAAGGCTGGGACACAGCCTCCACAGATGAACACCTGGTCTAACATAGTAATTGTGGTTTTACTGGGGCTGCATGTGCCTGCGGAGTGCGGTGTCCCCAAGGGAGCTGCAGCCTCCTCTAACTTCATACCTAGTGCTTTTATATTCTGTATTTCAATTAAAAAATGAAACTTGAGCTTTTTTTTTTTTACTGGAAGCTCTAGTTTTCTAGTCCTGTCTTTTTACTGTACAGGATTTTGTATGTTGAAGTTGTATTAAAGGCCTGCTCACTGAACTTTTGGCTGCTCTATCATTTACAGGCCTCATCACACCTCACACTGGTGGGAGTTCATTTCCCCCAAACCCAGGAGGAAACAGGTCCTGGCTGGAGGCAAGTTATTTATACACAGAGAACAAATTAGGAAGTTTATTTTATATAAATTATGTCTCTTAGCAGACAGCATTCAATTTATTGCACTATAGCACATCTGCGATACAGAGCTACAAGACATCGTCAGAGAGGTTTGTATTATTCAGTGTAGCACTTCTGACCGGGATCAAGAGGCACTCTGAGGGGGAGAAAGGGTGCAGGAAAGCAGCAAGCAGCCACCATTCTCTTCCAGTATTAATGTGGTTTGGTTTTTTTTTTCCTTTTTACTAGCAAATAATGCCAAGACCAGCAGGCAGGAGCCAGGCAGGGCACGCTGCCTTCCTCCTCCGGACCCAGCTGCCACAGCTCTCCAGCTCCTGCCCAAATACGTGGAGTCTGGGGACCCTGCTGCAGAGTCCGGGTGAGGAGAGAGATGGGGGACTTTAAGGCAATTTAGCATGTCCCCTCCAGCCCAGCATAGGCTGTCACCTTTTTTTGGTTTATCAGCTTCGGTGGAGCGGCGATGAGCGGCGACATTAACGGCCAGATCTAGCGCTGCCCCTAAGCCCAAGTGACTCCTGCCTCCTCCCTAAGCTGGTCTAAAAATCAAAAGCAGCTCAAAAAAAAGCCTTCAAACCCACCTGGCTCTGACAGCCAGGCTCTTGGCCGCCCTCAGCTCCCCCACCCCAAATACCAGACCCCGCCCGGGAGCGAAACCTGTTGAGCCCGAATATGCCCAAACAGACAGCTCTTTGTGATTCTTTTTTTTTCCCTCCTAGTTTTTGGTTTGGAAGCAGCACTGGTGATCACACAGGGATGGGCCCAAGGACTTCCCAGCCCTTGGCACTGCTCCTGACACCTTGTTCGAAGGCAGCATCACATTTAACCCCTGAAGACCCTCACTGCCCTTCATTTCTGGCACCATCCCACTTCCCACACCGTGGTCCTGTTCAGTCCTGCATCCCCACGCTCCACTTGCATCCCCCCTCTCTGCACTTTTCTCCGTCATTTCTCCCTTTCCACCTCATTTTTCCCCTCAGTGCTTCGGCGCTCTCCTCCATTCCCAACACAGACAGGTCTGATCCATCCTCACGCCATAAAATCACAGACCACATGCCAGGGGGGTCAGATGAGCCCAATAGCCACAGAGCTGCCAGGCTGGGGTTCAGTGCCCATCCAGGGGTGTTTTATGATCCGCGGTGGGAATGCTGGGCTGGCAGGGTGCACACAGCATCAGCAAAGCCCCCGAGCAGCACTTAGGACTCTTCAACTCTTGCTCAGCACTCTCCTGCCTCAGTTTCCTGCTGTTTCGGGGCTCAGGGAAGCTCTGCACCATTGGCAATGCGGGCAGGGGGTGCAGCAGGGACCCTAAACCCCAAACTGCATCCCAGCTCATTTATCTACATTTTAAAAGAAATTTAAAAGCCACCCGATGTTGCAAGCAGCTCAAACCCTGACGGAGGATCCACCCCGGGGCTCCGACTTGTGCAACACCGCGGGGTGAGTTCCAACCTCCCGCCACTGGCATCAGGCTCTGGTTCAAAAATTAAGGCTCAGCTTACTCAGCCTGGCCGGATATCGGGATGGCGAATCCGGCCGGGAAAACTTCGGCGGGCTGGGGGAGACATTTTGCAAGGGGAAGAGCCGGAGCAGGAATGGCATCTGGAAGTGATTGAAGGCAAGGAGCCTCTCCCTGGCGCAGCAGGGAATTCCAACGGCGTGAGCTCAGGTTAAAGCCTCCTTCACAAACCCGGGATTAAAGAGAAGAACCAAACTTCAGCACAGATATGTACTTTTAAACCTGCAAAAAACAAGGGAGACGGAGCCAGCTTCCTGCTTGGTCCTATCCGGACGTGGCTTTGTGATTTAGGGTCATTCTGACTTGCAATGAAAAGAAACCAAAACTCCAAAAAGGAGCAGAAATTTCTCCATGGGTTTGTGGTTCTAAATTCAGGTGTGGTGTCAGGAGTCCTCTTTCATCACTGCACCATCCATCCCTCGGGATTGCTGCATCCCAGCTCCGAGCATCCCTTGCCAGCACAGGCTGCATCCCACGGTGGTCCTTGAGTGGCAGCAAGCCCAGGAGCATCCCAGAATCCTCGGGATGGCATGGAAGAGCCAGTGGAGGATGCCAGCCTAGCTTGGACCGAGCCATCCTCTGCAAGGAGCTGACGCAGTGCAGAGTCCCCAGCCCCTTCCAGTCTTCCCTGAGTCGAGATGAAATATTGAAGCTAAAATCCTAATGCATCAGAGGCACAGGGAGCAGCAGCTGGTCAAACCCACCTTCACTGGACATCCCAGCGGAGCAGTTTACGGCAGGGCAGGATCCCCATGGGCTGGGCAGGATCCCCACGGGATGGGCAGGATCCCCATGGGCTGGGCAGACTCAGCCGTGCCCCATGTCCTCTTCCTGCAGTGGCTGGAATGGCTCCTTCTGCTGCACTTCCAGAGCTGTAGCTATTCTCTTCATGCAAACATCTCTCCTCCTGCCCCAGTCAGGCTGTGAAACCCTGACCTCTTTGCACCTGCTGCCTCATCTCTCCATCACGGATTTCACTTGTGGGGAATATGTTATGCTTCTGTCTGCATGTTAAACACACCCGATGTGTGTATCCTGTGCAGTCCTTGGTCTCTTTTCATTCTCATTTCTGTGCTTCACGTTTCCTGCATGACCTCTTAATCTACATGGCTGGAAGTACTTACAGTGTTACAAATAAGCATTCTAATTATTGCAAGCTTAAACGAGCCGAGGTCTGCAGGAGTAAACCGAGAGCCTCAGAAGCTGCTGTCTGAAATGGAGGTCAGCTGGTGAGCTCCTTTAGGGGCCACAAAATAAAACTTGGTAGGCTTGAGAAACATGCTGATGTAGGATTTGTAGTTTTTTCCCCTTTTTCTGGTCAATCTGGTGTATTGATTCAGTCTTCTCATCACATTCACCAATCAGCTGAAGTGTTGACCCAACAAGAACCACAGGCTGTGGCTGCAGGCCATGGTGTTGAGGCAGATGGACTCAGCTTGAGGAGAGAAGATGAGGAAGGAGCTGCTTCTTCGGAATACTTCACCAAAATGTTCCATTTAGCAGTGCTGTGGTAGCCAATGCGACGCACTCACTGACATTGCTGTGGGTTTGTGTTGTGCAGGTGCTGGAGTGGGCACAAGAGAAGAGGAAGCTCAGTGTTCTGCACATCCACGGCGTCTACACCAACCCCAGCGGCATCGTCCTGCACCCGGCTGGTTACCAGAATGTGCTGCGCAACACCGAGGTCACGGTGAGGCCACACTGGGGGCCTGGGCCTTGTGTAGCTGCAGCTCCCACTTGGGTCAACTGGGCACAGGCTCAGCTGAGTTTAGACGGAGCTTCACAGAGGGTGGGGGAGAATTAATTAGTTATGGGAAATAGGAGGGGTGAATTCCCTAGCCTGTTAACATACCAGAACACCTCCCACACTTGCTGAAGGATGGCATTGCTGCAGAGCCTCATCAGGGATAGGGCAGGTGCTGTCTCTTGTGAGGATGAAGCTCGCCTTGACCAAGAACATCTTTCCCTTTCTTAAAGCGAGAGATTCAGAAGCTGTATGAAAAGAAGTCCTTCCTCTTCTTGGGCTGTGGTTGGACAGTTGATGACACCACGTTTCAGGCCCTGTTTTTAGAGGCTGTCAAGCACAAGTCACACCTGGAGCACTTCATGCTGCTGCGGAAGGGAGATGTGCATGAGTTCAAGAAGCTCCGTGAGAACATGCTGCACAAAGGGATCAAAGTGATTGCCTACGGAGACGAATACTCCGACTTGCCCGAGTACTTCGAGCGGCTGACCAGCGAGATTGTCATGCGAGGCCGCACAGGTATGGAGTCAGGGGCTGGGGGACACTTGGCTGTCACCATGGAGAGCAGGCAGGGTCAGTAGCCCCTGTTCTTCATGCTATACAGATTCCTTAAGAGTTGTTTTTTTTTAAAAGCAAACGTGTCTCAAAGCGTAGCTGGATTTGAGGGTTACTTTCAGAAATCACTGTATGCTCTAACAGTTTAAACAGCTGTGCTGCTTCCCACGCCTGCAAACCTTTTCATGTGCAGTTGCAGCTGTTTGTTCCCTTTCCAGCGAAGAGGCATTTTAGTCTCACTGACCTTCGTGCTGCTCAGACTGAGCCAATGCTTTTACACAAGAGGTATAACTCATAAATCATAAAAACAAGGGAAAGTGGGTTCACTGGCCGGAGCCTAGCTGGCCCCCATTCTGAGGGTTAGCCCGGCCAGGAAAGCCTGTGTGAAACCACCACGTGGGCAGCTGGCTCTCCACCTGACACTGCTCTCTGCTTTGCCCCAGGTGTGCCCAAGGAGGGGCAACAGCTGAATGCTCTGCCGCCGCCCACACCGAGGTAAAAGGTAAGGAGGCTCTCTAGAGCCGAGAGGCTTCACTCTGTGTAGTTCCCTGGAGTCCCAGGCAGGTTTTCAGCCTTTGCTTCCACACAGGATGCAGCCCGAGCCTCAGCCCTGCCCAGGCCCTGAGCCATGGCAGGGGCTTCTGGGACAGGCCCCAGCCAGGCCAGCAGCCCTCAGGAAGGCCAGAGCCCACCGCTGTCCAGCTGCTATCCAGCACCGAGCCAGGACCCTTCCAGCAGGGAGAAGGCTGGGACACAGCCTCCACAGATGAACACCTGGTCTAACATAGTAATTGTGGTTTTACTGGGGCTGCATGTGCCTGCGGAGTGCGGTGTCCCCAAGGGAGCTGCAGCCTCCTCTAACTTCATACCTAGTGCTTTTATATTCTGTATTTCAATTAAAAAATGAAACTTGAGCTTTTTTTTTTTTACTGGAAGCTCTAGTTTTCTAGTCCTGTCTTTTTACTGTACAGGATTTTGTATGCTGAAGTTGTATTAAAGGCCTGCTCACTGAACTTTTGGCTGCTCTATCATTTACAGGCCTCATCACACCTCACACTGGTGGGAGTTCATCTCCCCCAAACCCAGGAGGAAACAGGTCCTGGCTGGAGGCAAGTTATTTATACACAGAGAACAAATTAGGAAGTTTATTTTATATAAATTATGTCTCTTAGCAGACAGCATTCAATTTATTGCACTATAGCACATCTGCGATACAGAGCTACAAGACATCGTCAGAGAGGTTTGTATTATTCAGTGTAGCACTTCTGACCGGGATCAAGAGGCACTCTGAGGGGGAGAAAGGGTGCAGGAAAGCAGCAAGCAGCCACCATTCTCTTCCAGTATTAATGTGGTTTGGTTTTTTTTTCCTTTTTACTAGCAAATAATGCCAAGACCAGCAGGCAGGAGCCAGGCAGGGCACGCTGCCTTCCTCCTCCGGACCCAGCTGCCACAGCTCTCCAGCTCCTGCCCAAATACGTGGAGTCTGGGGACCCTGCTGCAGAGTCCGGGTGAGGAGAGAGATGGGGGACTTTAAGGCAATTTAGCATGTCCCCTCCAGCCCAGCATAGGCTGTCACCTTTTTTTGGTTTATCAGCTTCGGTGGAGCGGCGATGAGCGGCGACATTAACGGCCAGATCTAGCGCTGCCCCTAAGCCCAAGTGACTCCTGCCTCCTCCCTAAGCTGGTCTAAAAATCAAAAGCAGCTCAAAAAAAAGCCTTCAAACCCACCTGGCTCTGACAGCCAGGCTCTTGGCCGCCCTCAGCTCCCCCACCCCAAATACCAGACCCCGCCCGGGAGCGAAACCTGTTGAGCCCGAATATGCCCAAACAGACAGCTCTTTGTGATTCTTTTTTTTTCCCTCCTAGTTTTTGGTTTGGAAGCAGCACTGGTGATCACACAGGGATGGGCCCAAGGACTTCCCAGCCCTTGGCACTGCTCCTGACACCTTGTTCGAAGGCAGCATCACATTTAACCCCTGAAGACCCTCACTGCCCTTCATTTCTGGCACCATCCCACTTCCCACACCGTGGTCCTGTTCAGTCCTGCATCCCCACACTCCACTTGCATCCCCCCTCTCTGCACTTTTCTCCGTCATTTCTCCCTTTCCACCTCATTTTTCCCCTCAGTGCTTCAGCGCTCTCCTCCATTCCCAACACAGGCAGGTCTGATCCATCCTCACGCCATAAAATCACAGACCACATGCCAGGGGGGTCAGATGAGCCCAATAGCCACAGAGCTGCCAGGCTGGGGTTCAGTGCCCATCCAGGGGTGTTTTATGATCCGTGGTGGGAATGCTGGGCTGGCAGGGTGCACACAGCATCAGCAAAGCCCCCGAGCAGCACTTAGGACTCTTCAACTCTTGCTCAGCACTCTCCTGCCTCAGTTTCCTGCTGTTTCGGGGCTCAGGGAAGCTCTGCACCATTGGCAATGCGGGCAGGGGGTGCAGCAGGGACCCCAAACCCCAAACTGCATCCCAGCTCATTTATCTACATTTTAAAAGAAATTTAAAAGCCACCCGATGTTGCAAGCAGCTCAAACCCTGACGGAGGATCCACCCCGGGGCTCCGACTTGTGCAACACCGCGGGGTGAGTTCCAACCTCCCGCCACTGGCATCAGGCTCTGGTTCAAAAATTAAGGCTCAGCTTACTCAGCCTGGCCGGATATCGGGATGGCGAATCCGGCCGGGAAAACTTCGGCGGGCTGGGGGAGACATTTTGCAAGGGGAAGAGCCGGAGCAGGAATGGCATCTGGAAGCGATTGAAGGCAACGAGCCTCTCCCTGGCGCAGCAGGGAATTCCAACGGCGTGAGCTCAGGTTAAAGCCTCCTTCACAAACCCGGGATTAAAGAGAAGAACCAAACTTCAGCACAGATATGTACTTTTAAACCTGCAAAAAACAAGGGAGACGGAGCCAGCTTCCTGCTTGGTCCTATCCGGACGTGGCTTTGTGATTTAGGGTCATTCTGACTTGCAATGAAAAGAAACCAAAACTCCAAAAAGGAGCAGAAATTTCTCCATGGGTTTGTGGTTCTAAATTCAGGTGTGGTGTCAGGAGTCCTCTTTCATCACTGCACCATCCATCCCTCGGGATTGCTGCATCCCAGCTCCGAGCATCCCTTGCCAGCACAGGCTGCATCCCACGGTGGTCCTTGAGTGGCAGCAAGCCCAGGAGCATCCCAGAATCCTCGGGATGGCATGGAAGAGCCAGTGGAGGATGCCAGCCTAGCTTGGACCGAGCCATCCTCTGCAAGGAGCTGACGCAGTGCAGAGTCCCCAGCCCCTTCCAGTCTTCCCTGAGTCGAGATGAAATATTGAAGCTAAAATCCTAATGCATCAGAGGCACAGGGAGCAGCAGCTGGTCAAACCCACCTTCACTGGACATCCCAGCGAAGCAGTTTACGGCAGGGCAGGATCACCATGGGCTGGGCAGGATCCCCATGGGCTGGGCAGGATCCCCACGGGATGGGCAGGATCCCCATGGGCTGGGCAGACTCAGCCGCGCCCCATGTCCTCTTCCTGCAGTGGCTGGAATGGCTCCTTCTGCTGCACTTCCAGAGCTGTAGCTATTCTCTTCATGCAAACATCTCTCCTCCTGCCCCAGTCAGGCTGTGAAACCCTGACCTCTTTGCACCTGCTGCCTCATCTCTCCATCACGGATTTCACTTGTGGGGAATATGTTATGCTTCTGTCTGCATGTTAAACACACCCGATGTGTGTATCCTGTGCAGTCCTTGGTCTCTTTTCATTCTCATTTCTGTGCTTCACGTTTCCTGCATGACCTCTTAATCTACATGGCTGGAAGTACTTACAGTGTTACAAATAAGCATTCTAATTATTGCAAGCTTAAACGAGCCGAGGTCTGCAGGAGTAAACCGAGAGCCTCAGAAGCGGCTGTCTGAAATGGAGGTCAGCTGGTGAGCTCCTTTAGGGGCCACAAAATAAAACTTGGTAGGCTTGAGAAACATGCTGATGTAGGATTTGTAGTTTTTTCCCCTTTTTCTGGTCAATCTGGTGTATTGATTCAGTCTTCTCATCACATTCACCAATCAGCTGAAGTGTTGACCCAACAAGAACCACAGGCTGTGGCTGCAGGCCATGGTGTTGAGGCAGATGGACTCAGCTTGAGGAGAGAAGATGAGGAAGGAGCTGCTTCTTCGGAATACTTCACCAAAATGTTCCATTTAGCAGTGCTGTGGTAGCCAATGCGACGCACTCACTGACATTGCTGTGGGTTTGTGTTGTGCAGGTGCTGGAGTGGGCACAAGAGAAGAGGAAGCTCAGTGTTCTGCACATCCACGGCGTCTACACCAACCCCAGCGGCATCGTCCTGCACCCGGCTGGTTACCAGAATGTGCTGCGCAACACCGAGGTCATGGTGAGGCCACACTGGGGGCCTGGGCCTTGTGTAGCTGCAGCTCCCACTTGGGTCAACTGGGCACAGGCTCAGCTGAGTTTAGACGGAGCTTCACAGAGGGTGGGGGAGAATTAATTAGTTATGGGAAATAGGAGGGGTGAATTCCCTAGCCTGTTAACATACCAGAACACCTCCCACACTTGCTGAAGGATGGCATTGCTGCAGAGCCTCATCAGGGATAGGGCAGGTGCTGTCTCTTGTGAGGATGAAGCTCGCCTTGACCAAGAACATCTTTCCCTTTCTTAAAGCGAGAGATTCAGAAGCTGTATGAAAAGAAGTCCTTCCTCTTCTTGGGCTGTGGTTGGACAGTTGATGACACCACGTTTCAGGCCCTGTTTTTAGAGGCTGTCAAGCACAAGTCACACCTGGAGCACTTCATGCTGCTGCGGAAGGGAGATGTGCATGAGTTCAAGAAGCTCCGTGAGAACATGCTGCACAAAGGGATCAAAGTGATTGCCTACGGAGACGAATACTCCGACTTGCCCGAGTACTTCGAGCGGCTGACCAGCGAGATTGTCATGCGAGGCCGCACAGGTATGGAGTCAGGGGCTGGGGGACACTTGGCTGTCACCATGGAGAGCAGGCAGGGTCAGTAGCCCCTGTTCTTCATGCTATACAGATTCCTTAAGAGTTGTTTTTTTTTAAAAGCAAACGTGTCTCAAAGCGTAGCTGGATTTGAGGGTTACTTTCAGAAATCACTGTATGCTCTAACAGTTTAAACAGCTGTGCTGCTTCCCACGCCTGCAAACCTTTTCATGTGCAGTTGCAGCTGTTTGTTCCCTTTCCAGCGAAGGGGCATTTTAGTCTCACTGACCTTCGTGCTGCTCAGACTGAGCCAATGCTTTTACACAAGAGGTATAACTCATAAATCATAAAAACAAGGGAAAGTGGGTTCACTGGCCGGAGCCTAGCTGGCCCCCATTCTGAGGGTTAGCCCGGCCAGGAAAGCCTGTGTGAAACCACCACGTGGGCAGCTGGCTCTCCACCTGACACTGCTCTCTGCTTTGCCCCAGGTGTGCCCAAGGAGGGGCAACAGCTGAATGCTCTGCCGCCGCCCACACCGAGGTAAAAGGTAAGGAGGCTCTCTAGAGCCGAGAGGCTTCACTCTGTGTAGTTCCCTGGAGTCCCAGGCAGGTTTTCAGCCTTTGCTTCCACACAGGATGCAGCCCGAGCCTCAGCCCTGCCCAGGCCCTGAGCCATGGCAGGGGCTTCTGGGACAGGCCCCAGCCAGGCCAGCAGCCCTCAGGAAGGCCAGAGCCCACCGCTGTCCAGCTGCTATCCAGCACCGAGCCAGGACCCTTCCAGCAGGGAGAAGGCTGGGACACAGCCTCCACAGATGAACACCTGGTCTAACATAGTAATTGTGGTTTTACTGGGGCTGCATGTGCCTGCGGAGTGCGGTGTCCCCAAGGGAGCTGCAGCCTCCTCTAACTTCATACCTAGTGCTTTTATATTCTGTATTTCAATTAAAAAATGAAACTTGAGCTTTTTTTTTTTTACTGGAAGCTCTAGTTTTCTAGTCCTGTCTTTTTACTGTACAGGATTTTGTATGCTGAAGTTGTATTAAAGGCCTGCTCACTGAACTTTTGGCTGCTCTATCATTTACAGGCCTCATCACACCTCACACTGGTGGGAGTTCATCTCCCCCAAACCCAGGAGGAAACAGGTCCTGGCTGGAGGCAAGTTATTTATACACAGAGAACAAATTAGGAAGTTTATTTTATATAAATTATGTCTCTTAGCAGACAGCATTCAATTTATTGCACTATAGCACATCTGCGATACAGAGCTACAAGACATCGTCAGAGAGGTTTGTATTATTCAGTGTAGCACTTCTGACCGGGATCAAGAGGCACTCTGAGGGGGAGAAAGGGTGCAGGAAAGCAGCAAGCAGCCACCATTCTCTTCCAGTATTAATGTGGTTTGGTTTTTTTTTCCTTTTTACTAGCAAATAATGCCAAGACCAGCAGGCAGGAGCCAGGCAGGGCACGCTGCCTTCCTCCTCCGGACCCAGCTGCCACAGCTCTCCAGCTCCTGCCCAAATACGTGGAGTCTGGGGACCCTGCTGCAGAGTCCGGGTGAGGAGAGAGATGGGGGACTTTAAGGCAATTTAGCATGTCCCCTCCAGCCCAGCATAGGCTGTCACCTTTTTTTGGTTTATCAGCTTCGGTGGAGCGGCGATGAGCGGCGACATTAACGGCCAGATCTAGCGCTGCCCCTAAGCCCAAGTGACTCCTGCCTCCTCCCTAAGCTGGTCTAAAAATCAAAAGCAGCTCAAAAAAAAGCCTTCAAACCCACCTGGCTCTGACAGCCAGGCTCTTGGCCGCCCTCAGCTCCCCCACCCCAAATACCAGACCCCGCCCGGGAGCGAAACCTGTTGAGCCCGAATATGCCCAAACAGACAGCTCTTTGTGATTCTTTTTTTTTCCCTCCTAGTTTTTGGTTTGGAAGCAGCACTGGTGATCACACAGGGATGGGCCCAAGGACTTCCCAGCCCTTGGCACTGCTCCTGACACCTTGTTCGAAGGCAGCATCACATTTAACCCCTGAAGACCCTCACTGCCCTTCATTTCTGGCACCATCCCACTTCCCACACCGTGGTCCTGTTCAGTCCTGCATCCCCACGCTCCACTTGCATCCCCCCTCTCTGCACTTTTCTCCGTCATTTCTCCCTTTCCACCTCATTTTTCCCCTCAGTGCTTCAGCGCTCTCCTCCATTCCCAACACAGGCAGGTCTGATCCATCCTCACGCCATAAAATCACAGACCACATGCCAGGGGGTGTCAGATGAGCCCAATAGCCACAGAGCTGCCAGGCTGGGGTTCAGTGCCCATCCAGGGGTGTTTTATGATCCGTGGTGGGAATGCTGGGCTGGCAGGGTGCACACAGCATCAGCAAAGCCCCCGAGCAGCACTTAGGACTCTTCAACTCTTGCTCAGCACTCTCCTGCCTCAGTTTCCTGCTGTTTCGGGGCTCAGGGAAGCTCTGCACCATTGGCAATGCGGGCAGGGGGTGCAGCAGGGACCCCAAACCCCAAACTGCATCCCAGCTCATTTATCTACATTTTAAAAGAAATTTAAAAGCCACCCGATGTTGCAAGCAGCTCAAACCCTGACGGAGGATCCACCCCGGGGCTCCGACTTGTGCAACACCGCGGGGTGAGTTCCAACCTCCCGCCACTGGCATCAGGCTCTGGTTCAAAAATTAAGGCTCAGCTTACTCAGCCTGGCCGGATATCGGGATGGCGAATCCGGCCGGGAAAACTTCGGCGGGCTGGGGGAGACATTTTGCAAGGGGAAGAGCCGGAGCAGGAATGGCATCTGGAAGCGATTGAAGGCAACGAGCCTCTCCCTGGCGCAGCAGGGAATTCCAACGGCGTGAGCTCAGGTTAAAGCCTCCTTCACAAACCCGGGATTAAAGAGAAGAACCAAACTTCAGCACAGATATGTATTTTTAAACCTGCAAAAAACAAGGGAGACGGAGCCAGCTTCCTGCTTGGTCCTATCCGGACGTGGCTTTGTGATTTAGGGTCATTCTGACTTGCAATGAAAAGAAACCAAAACTCCAAAAAGGAGCAGAAATTTCTCCATGGGTTTGTGGTTCTAAATTCAGGTGTGGTGTCAGGAGTCCTCTTTCATCACTGCACCATCCATCCCTCGGGATTGCTGCATCCCAGCTCCGAGCATCCCTTGCCAGCACAGGCTGCATCCCACGGTGGTCCTTGAGTGGCAGCAAGCCCAGGAGCATCCCAGAATCCTCGGGATGGCATGGAAGAGCCAGTGGAGGATGCCAGCCTAGCTTGGACCGAGCCATCCTCTGCAAGGAGCTGACGCAGTGCAGAGTCCCCAGCCCCTTCCAGTCTTCCCTGAGTCGAGATGAAATATTGAAGCTAAAATCCTAATGCATCAGAGGCACAGGGAGCAGCAGCTGGTCAAACCCACCTTCACTGGACATCCCAGCGGAGCAGTTTACGGCAGGGCAGGATCCCCATGGGCTGGGCAGGATCCCCACGGGATGGGCAGGATCCCCATGGGCTGGGCAGACTCAGCCGTGCCCCATGTCCTCTTCCTGCAGTGGCTGGAATGGCTCCTTCTGCTGCACTTCCAGAGCTGTAGCTATTCTCTTCATGCAAACATCTCTCCTCCTGCCCCAGTCAGGCTGTGAAACCCTGACCTCTTTGCACCTGCTGCCTCATCTCTCCATCACGGATTTCACTTGTGGGGAATATGTTATGCTTCTGTCTGCATGTTAAACACACCCGATGTGTGTATCCTGTGCAGTCCTTGGTCTCTTTTCATTCTCATTTCTGTGCTTCACGTTTCCTGCATGACCTCTTAATCTACATGGCTGGAAGTACTTACAGTGTTACAAATAAGCATTCTAATTATTGCAAGCTTAAACGAGCCGAGGTCTGCAGGAGTAAACCGAGAGCCTCAGAAGCTGCTGTCTGAAATGGAGGTCAGCTGGTGAGCTCCTTTAGGGGCCACAAAATAAAACTTGGTAGGCTTGAGAAACATGCTGATGTAGGATTTGTAGTTTTTTCCCCTTTTTCTGGTCAATCTGGTGTATTGATTCAGTCTTCTCATCACATTCACCAATCAGCTGAAGTGTTGACCCAACAAGAACCACAGGCTGTGGCTGCAGGCCATGGTGTTGAGGCAGATGGACTCAGCTTGAGGAGAGAAGATGAGGAAGGAGCTGCTTCTTCGGAATACTTCACCAAAATGTTCCATTTAGCAGTGCTGTGGTAGCCAATGCGACGCACTCACTGACATTGCTGTGGGTTTGTGTTGTGCAGGTGCTGGAGTGGGCACAAGAGAAGAGGAAGCTCAGTGTTCTGCACATCCACGGCGTCTACACCAACCCCAGCGGCATCGTCCTGCACCCGGCTGGTTACCAGAATGTGCTGCGCAACACCGAGGTCACGGTGAGGCCACACTGGGGGCCTGGGCCTTGTGTAGCTGCAGCTCCCACTTGGGTCAACTGGGCACAGGCTCAGCTGAGTTTAGACGGAGCTTCACAGAGGGTGGGGGAGAATTAATTAGTTATGGGAAATAGGAGGGGTGAATTCCCTAGCCTGTTAACATACCAGAACACCTCCCACACTTGCTGAAGGATGGCATTGCTGCAGAGCCTCATCAGGGATAGGGCAGGTGCTGTCTCTTGTGAGGATGAAGCTCGCCTTGACCAAGAACATCTTTCCCTTTCTTAAAGCGAGAGATTCAGAAGCTGTATGAAAAGAAGTCCTTCCTCTTCTTGGGCTGTGGTTGGACAGTTGATGACACCACGTTTCAGGCCCTGTTTTTAGAGGCTGTCAAGCACAAGTCACACCTGGAGCACTTCATGCTGCTGCGGAAGGGAGATGTGCATGAGTTCAAGAAGCTCCGTGAGAACATGCTGCACAAAGGGATCAAAGTGATTGCCTACGGAGACGAATACTCCGACTTGCCCGAGTACTTCGAGCGGCTGACCAGCGAGATTGTCATGCGAGGCCGCACAGGTATGGAGTCAGGGGCTGGGGGACACTTGGCTGTCACCATGGAGAGCAGGCAGGGTCAGTAGCCCCTGTTCTTCATGCTATACAGATTCCTTAAGAGTTGTTTTTTTTTAAAAGCAAACGTGTCTCAAAGCGTAGCTGGATTTGAGGGTTACTTTCAGAAATCACTGTATGCTCTAACAGTTTAAACAGCTGTGCTGCTTCCCACGCCTGCAAACCTTTTCATGTGCAGTTGCAGCTGTTTGTTCCCTTTCCAGCGAAGAGGCATTTTAGTCTCACTGACCTTCGTGCTGCTCAGACTGAGCCAATGCTTTTACACAAGAGGTATAACTCATAAATCATAAAAACAAGGGAAAGTGGGTTCACTGGCCGGAGCCTAGCTGGCCCCCATTCTGAGGGTTAGCCCGGCCAGGAAAGCCTGTGTGAAACCACCACGTGGGCAGCTGGCTCTCCACCTGACACTGCTCTCTGCTTTGCCCCAGGTGTGCCCAAGGAGGGGCAACAGCTGAATGCTCTGCCGCCGCCCACACCGAGGTAAAAGGTAAGGAGGCTCTCTAGAGCCGAGAGGCTTCACTCTGTGTAGTTCCCTGGAGTCCCAGGCAGGTTTTCAGCCTTTGCTTCCACACAGGATGCAGCCCGAGCCTCAGCCCTGCCCAGGCCCTGAGCCATGGCAGGGGCTTCTGGGACAGGCCCCAGCCAGGCCAGCAGCCCTCAGGAAGGCCAGAGCCCACCGCTGTCCAGCTGCTATCCAGCACCGAGCCAGGACCCTTCCAGCAGGGAGAAGGCTGGGACACAGCCTCCACAGATGAACACCTGGTCTAACATAGTAATTGTGGTTTTACTGGGGCTGCATGTGCCTGCGGAGTGCGGTGTCCCCAAGGGAGCTGCAGCCTCCTCTAACTTCATACCTAGTGCTTTTATATTCTGTATTTCAATTAAAAAATGAAACTTGAGCTTTTTTTTTTTTACTGGAAGCTCTAGTTTTCTAGTCCTGTCTTTTTACTGTACAGGATTTTGTATGCTGAAGTTGTATTAAAGGCCTGCTCACTGAACTTTTGGCTGCTCTATCATTTACAGGCCTCATCACACCTCACACTGGTGGGAGTTCATCTCCCACAAACCCAGGAGGAAACAGGTCCTGGCTGGAGGCAAGTTATTTATACACAGAGAACAAATTAGGAAGTTTATTTTATATAAATTATGTCTCTTAGCAGACAGCATTCAATTTATTGCACTATAGCACATCTGCGATACAGAGCTACAAGACATCGTCAGAGAGGTTTGTATTATTCAGTGTAGCACTTCTGACCGGGATCAAGAGGCACTCTGAGGGGGAGAAAGGGTGCAGGAAAGCAGCAAGCAGCCACCATTCTCTTCCAGTATTAATGTGGTTTGGTTTTTTTTTCCTTTTTACTAGCAAATAATGCCAAGACCAGCAGGCAGGAGCCAGGCAGGGCACGCTGCCTTCCTCCTCCGGACCCAGCTGCCACAGCTCTCCAGCTCCTGCCCAAATACGTGGAGTCTGGGGACCCTGCTGCAGAGTCCGGGTGAGGAGAGAGATGGGGGACTTTAAGGCAATTTAGCATGTCCCCTCCAGCCCAGCATAGGCTGTCACCTTTTTTTGGTTTATCAGCTTCGGTGGAGCGGCGATGAGCGGCGACATTAACGGCCAGATCTAGCGCTGCCCCTAAGCCCAAGTGACTCCTGCCTCCTCCCTAAGCTGGTCTAAAAATCAAAAGCAGCTCAAAAAAAAGCCTTCAAACCCACCTGGCTCTGACAGCCAGGCTCTTGGCCGCCCTCAGCTCCCCCACCCCAAATACCAGACCCCGCCCGGGAGCGAAACCTGTTGAGCCCGAATATGCCCAAACAGACAGCTCTTTGTGATTCTTTTTTTTTCCCTCCTAGTTTTTGGTTTGGAAGCAGCACTGGTGATCACACAGGGATGGGCCCAAGGACTTCCCAGCCCTTGGCACTGCTCCTGACACCTTGTTCGAAGGCAGCATCACATTTAACCCCTGAAGACCCTCACTGCCCTTCATTTCTGGCACCATCCCACTTCCCACACCGTGGTCCTGTTCAGTCCTGCATCCCCACACTCCACTTGCATCCCCCCTCTCTGCACTTTTCTCCGTCATTTCTCCCTTTCCACCTCATTTTTCCCCTCAGTGCTTCAGCGCTCTCCTCCATTCCCAACACAGGCAGGTCTGATCCATCCTCACGCCATAAAATCACAGACCACATGCCAGGGGGGTCAGATGAGCCCAATAGCCACAGAGCTGCCAGGCTGGGGTTCAGTGCCCATCCAGGGGTGTTTTATGATCCGTGGTGGGAATGCTGGGCTGGCAGGGTGCACACAGCATCAGCAAAGCCCCCGAGCAGCACTTAGGACTCTTCAACTCTTGCTCAGCACTCTCCTGCCTCAGTTTCCTGCTGTTTCGGGGCTCAGGGAAGCTCTGCACCATTGGCAATGCGGGCAGGGGGTGCAGCAGGGACCCCAAACCCCAAACTGCATCCCAGCTCATTTATCTACATTTTAAAAGAAATTTAAAAGCCACCCGATGTTGCAAGCAGCTCAAACCCTGACGGAGGATCCACCCCGGGGCTCCGACTTGTGCAACACCGCGGGGTGAGTTCCAACCTCCCGCCACTGGCATCAGGCTCTGGTTCAAAAATTAAGGCTCAGCTTACTCAGCCTGGCCGGATATCGGGATGGCGAATCCGGCCGGGAAAACTTCGGCGGGCTGGGGGAGACATTTTGCAAGGGGAAGAGCCGGAGCAGGAATGGCATCTGGAAGCGATTGAAGGCAACGAGCCTCTCCCTGGCGCAGCAGGGAATTCCAACGGCGTGAGCTCAGGTTAAAGCCTCCTTCACAAACCCGGGATTAAAGAGAAGAACCAAACTTCAGCACAGATATGTACTTTTAAACCTGCAAAAAACAAGGGAGACGGAGCCAGCTTCCTGCTTGGTCCTATCCGGACGTGGCTTTGTGATTTAGGGTCATTCTGACTTGCAATGAAAAGAAACCAAAACTCCAAAAAGGAGCAGAAATTTCTCCATGGGTTTGTGGTTCTAAATTCAGGTGTGGTGTCAGGAGTCCTCTTTCATCACTGCACCATCCATCCCTCGGGATTGCTGCATCCCAGCTCCGAGCATCCCTTGCCAGCACAGGCTGCATCCCACGGTGGTCCTTGAGTGGCAGCAAGCCCAGGAGCATCCCAGAATCCTCGGGATGGCATGGAAGAGCCAGTGGAGGATGCCAGCCTAGCTTGGACCGAGCCATCCTCTGCAAGGAGCTGACGCAGTGCAGAGTCCCCAGCCCCTTCCAGTCTTCCCTGAGTCGAGATGAAATATTGAAGCTAAAATCCTAATGCATCAGAGGCACAGGGAGCAGCAGCTGGTCAAACCCACCTTCACTGGACATCCCAGCGGAGCAGTTTACGGCAGGGCAGGATCCCCACGGGATGGGCAGGATCCCCATGGGCTGGGCAGACTCAGCCGTGCCCCATGTCCTCTTCCTGCAGTGGCTGGAATGGCTCCTTCTGCTGCACTTCCAGAGCTGTAGCTATTCTCTTCATGCAAACATCTCTCCTCCTGCCCCAGTCAGGCTGTGAAACCCTGACCTCTTTGCACCTGCTGCCTCATCTCTCCATCACGGATTTCACTTGTGGGGAATATGTTATGCTTCTGTTTGCATGTTAAACACACCCGATGTGTGTATCCTGTGCAGTCCTTGGTCTCTTTTCATTCTCATTTCTGTGCTTCACGTTTCCTGCATGACCTCTTAATCTACATGGCTGGAAGTACTTACAGTGTTACAAATAAGCATTCTAATTATTGCAAGCTTAAACGAGCCGAGGTCTGCAGGAGTAAACCGAGAGCCTCAGAAGCTGCTGTCTGAAATGGAGGTCAGCTGGTGAGCTCCTTTAGGGGCCACAAAATAAAACTTGGTAGGCTTGAGAAACATGCTGATGTAGGATTTGTAGTTTTTTCCCCTTTTTCTGGTCAATCTGGTGTATTGATTCAGTCTTCTCATCACATTCACCAATCAGCTGAAGTGTTGACCCAACAAGAACCACAGGCTGTGGCTGCAGGCCATGGTGTTGAGGCAGATGGACTCAGCTTGAGGAGAGAAGATGAGGAAGGAGCTGCTTCTTCGGAATACTTCACCAAAATGTTCCATTTAGCAGTGCTGTGGTAGCCAATGCGACGCACTCACTGACATTGCTGTGGGTTTGTGTTGTGCAGGTGCTGGAGTGGGCACAAGAGAAGAGGAAGCTCAGTGTTCTGCACATCCACGGCGTCTACACCAACCCCAGCGGCATCGTCCTGCACCCGGCTGGTTACCAGAATGTGCTGCGCAACACCGAGGTCACGGTGAGGCCACACTGGGGGCCTGGGCCTTGTGTAGCTGCAGCTCCCACTTGGGTCAACTGGGCACAGGCTCAGCTGAGTTTAGACGGAGCTTCACAGAGGGTGGGGGAGAATTAATTAGTTATGGGAAATAGGAGGGGTGAATTCCCTAGCCTGTTAACATACCAGAACACCTCCCACACTTGCTGAAGGATGGCATTGCTGCAGAGCCTCATCAGGGATAGGGCAGGTGCTGTCTCTTGTGAGGATGAAGCTCGCCTTGACCAAGAACATCTTTCCCTTTCTTAAAGCGAGAGATTCAGAAGCTGTATGAAAAGAAGTCCTTCCTCTTCTTGGGCTGTGGTTGGACAGTTGATGACACCACGTTTCAGGCCCTGTTTTTAGAGGCTGTCAAGCACAAGTCACACCTGGAGCACTTCATGCTGCTGCGGAAGGGAGATGTGCATGAGTTCAAGAAGCTCCGTGAGAACATGCTGCACAAAGGGATCAAAGTGATTGCCTACGGAGACGAATACTCCGACTTGCCCGAGTACTTCGAGCGGCTGACCAGCGAGATTGTCATGCGAGGCCGCACAGGTATGGAGTCAGGGGCTGGGGGACACTTGGCTGTCACCATGGAGAGCAGGCAGGGTCAGTAGCCCCTGTTCTTCATGCTATACAGATTCCTTAAGAGTTGTTTTTTTTTAAAAGCAAACGTGTCTCAAAGCGTAGCTGGATTTGAGGGTTACTTTCAGAAATCACTGTATGCTCTAACAGTTTAAACAGCTGTGCTGCTTCCCACGCCTGCAAACCTTTTCATGTGCAGTTGCAGCTGTTTGTTCCCTTTCCAGCGAAGAGGCATTTTAGTCTCACTGACCTTCGTGCTGCTCAGACTGAGCCAATGCTTTTACACAAGAGGTATAACTCATAAATCATAAAAACAAGGGAAAGTGGGTTCACTGGCCGGAGCCTAGCTGGCCCCCATTCTGAGGGTTAGCCCGGCCAGGAAAGCCTGTGTGAAACCACCACGTGGGCAGCTGGCTCTCCACCTGACACTGCTCTCTGCTTTGCCCCAGGTGTGCCCAAGGAGGGGCAACAGCTGAATGCTCTGCCGCCGCCCACACCGAGGTAAAAGGTAAGGAGGCTCTCTAGAGCCGAGAGGCTTCACTCTGTGTAGTTCCCTGGAGTCCCAGGCAGGTTTTCAGCCTTTGCTTCCACACAGGATGCAGCCCGAGCCTCAGCCCTGCCCAGGCCCTGAGCCATGGCAGGGGCTTCTGGGACAGGCCCCAGCCAGGCCAGCAGCCCTCAGGAAGGCCAGAGCCCACCGCTGTCCAGCTGCTATCCAGCACCGAGCCAGGACCCTTCCAGCAGGGAGAAGGCTGGGACACAGCCTCCACAGATGAACACCTGGTCTAACATAGTAATTGTGGTTTTACTGGGGCTGCATGTGCCTGCGGAGTGCGGTGTCCCCAAGGGAGCTGCAGCCTCCTCTAACTTCATACCTAGTGCTTTTATATTCTGTATTTCAATTAAAAAATGAAACTTGAGCTTTTTTTTTTTTACTGGAAGCTCTAGTTTTCTAGTCCTGTCTTTTTACTGTACAGGATTTTGTATGCTGAAGTTGTATTAAAGGCCTGCTCACTGAACTTTTGGCTGCTCTATCATTTACAGGCCTCATCACACCTCACACTGGTGGGAGTTCATCTCCCACAAACCCAGGAGGAAACAGGTCCTGGCTGGAGGCAAGTTATTTATACACAGAGAACAAATTAGGAAGTTTATTTTATATAAATTATGTCTCTTAGCAGACAGCATTCAATTTATTGCACTATAGCACATCTGCGATACAGAGCTACAAGACATCGTCAGAGAGGTTTGTATTATTCAGTGTAGCACTTCTGACCGGGATCAAGAGGCACTCTGAGGGGGAGAAAGGGTGCAGGAAAGCAGCAAGCAGCCACCATTCTCTTCCAGTATTAATGTGGTTTGGTTTTTTTTTCCTTTTTACTAGCAAATAATGCCAAGACCAGCAGGCAGGAGCCAGGCAGGGCACGCTGCCTTCCTCCTCCGGACCCAGCTGCCACAGCTCTCCAGCTCCTGCCCAAATACGTGGAGTCTGGGGACCCTGCTGCAGAGTCCGGGTGAGGAGAGAGATGGGGGACTTTAAGGCAATTTAGCATGTCCCCTCCAGCCCAGCATAGGCTGTCACCTTTTTTTGGTTTATCAGCTTCGGTGGAGCGGCGATGAGCGGCGACATTAACGGCCAGATCTAGCGCTGCCCCTAAGCCCAAGTGACTCCTGCCTCCTCCCTAAGCTGGTCTAAAAATCAAAAGCAGCTCAAAAAAAAGCCTTCAAACCCACCTGGCTCTGACAGCCAGGCTCTTGGCCGCCCTCAGCTCCCCCACCCCAAATACCAGACCCCGCCCGGGAGCGAAACCTGTTGAGCCCGAATATGCCCAAACAGACAGCTCTTTGTGATTCTTTTTTTTTCCCTCCTATTTTTTGGTTTGGAAGCAGCACTGGTGATCACACAGGGATGGGCCCAAGGACTTCCCAGCCCTTGGCACTGCTCCTGACACCTTGTTCGAAGGCAGCATCACATTTAACCCCTGAAGACCCTCACTGCCCTTCATTTCTGGCACCATCCCACTTCCCACACCGTGGTCCTGTTCAGTCCTGCATCCCCACACTCCACTTGCATCCCCCCTCTCTGCACTTTTCTCCGTCATTTCTCCCTTTCCACCTCATTTTTCCCCTCAGTGCTTCAGCGCTCTCCTCCATTCCCAACACAGGCAGGTCTGATCCATCCTCACGCCATAAAATCACAGACCACATGCCAGGGGGGTCAGATGAGCCCAATAGCCACAGAGCTGCCAGGCTGGGGTTCAGTGCCCATCCAGGGGTGTTTTATGATCCGTGGTGGGAATGCTGGGCTGGCAGGGTGCACACAGCATCAGCAAAGCCCCCGAGCAGCACTTAGGACTCTTCAACTCTTGCTCAGCACTCTCCTGCCTCAGTTTCCTGCTGTTTCGGGGCTCAGGGAAGCTCTGCACCATTGGCAATGCGGGCAGGGGGTGCAGCAGGGACCCCAAACCCCAAACTGCATCCCAGCTCATTTATCTACATTTTAAAAGAAATTTAAAAGCCACCCGATGTTGCAAGCAGCTCAAACCCTGACGGAGGATCCACCCCGGGGCTCCGACTTGTGCAACACCGCGGGGTGAGTTCCAACCTCCCGCCACTGGCATCAGGCTCTGGTTCAAAAATTAAGGCTCAGCTTACTCAGCCTGGCCGGATATCGGGATGGCGAATCCGGCCGGGAAAACTTCGGCGGGCTGGGGGAGACATTTTGCAAGGGGAAGAGCCGGAGCAGGAATGGCATCTGGAAGCGATTGAAGGCAACGAGCCTCTCCCTGGCGCAGCAGGGAATTCCAACGGCGTGAGCTCAGGTTAAAGCCTCCTTCACAAACCCGGGATTAAAGAGAAGAACCAAACTTCAGCACAGATATGTACTTTTAAACCTGCAAAAAACAAGGGAGACGGAGCCAGCTTCCTGCTTGGTCCTATCCGGACGTGGCTTTGTGATTTAGGGTCATTCTGACTTGCAATGAAAAGAAACCAAAACTCCAAAAAGGAGCAGAAATTTCTCCATGGGTTTGTGGTTCTAAATTCAGGTGTGGTGTCAGGAGTCCTCTTTCATCACTGCACCATCCATCCCTCGGGATTGCTGCATCCCAGCTCCGAGCATCCCTTGCCAGCACAGGCTGCATCCCACGGTGGTCCTTGAGTGGCAGCAAGCCCAGGAGCATCCCAGAATCCTCGGGATGGCATGGAAGAGCCAGTGGAGGATGCCAGCCTAGCTTGGACCGAGCCATCCTCTGCAAGGAGCTGACGCAGTGCAGAGTCCCCAGCCCCTTCCAGTCTTCCCTGAGTCGAGATGAAATATTGAAGCTAAAATCCTAATGCATCAGAGGCACAGGGAGCAGCAGCTGGTCAAACCCACCTTCACTGGACATCCCAGCGGAGCAGTTTACGGCAGGGCAGGATCCCCACGGGATGGGCAGGATCCCCATGGGCTGGGCAGACTCAGCCGCGCCCCATGTCCTCTTCCTGCAGTTGCTGGAATGGCTCCTTCTGCTGCACTTCCAGAGCTGTAGCTATTCTCTTCATGCAAACATCTCTCCTCCTGCCCCAGTCAGGCTGTGAAACCCTGACCTCTTTGCACCTGCTGCCTCATCTCTCCATCACGGATTTCACTTGTGGGGAATATGTTATGCTTCTGTTTGCATGTTAAACACACCCGATGTGTGTATCCTGTGCAGTCCTTGGTCTCTTTTCATTCTCATTTCTGTGCTTCACGTTTCCTGCATGACCTCTTAATCTACATGGCTGGAAGTACTTACAGTGTTACAAATAAGCATTCTAATTATTGCAAGCTTAAACGAGCCGAGGTCTGCAGGAGTAAACCGAGAGCCTCAGAAGCTGCTGTCTGAAATGGAGGTCAGCTGGTGAGCTCCTTTAGGGGCCACAAAATAAAACTTGGTAGGCTTGAGAAACATGCTGATGTAGGATTTGTAGTTTTTTCCCCTTTTTCTGGTCAATCTGGTGTATTGATTCAGTCTTCTCATCACATTCACCAATCAGCTGAAGTGTTGACCCAACAAGAACCACAGGCTGTGGCTGCAGGCCATGGTGTTGAGGCAGATGGACTCAGCTTGAGGAGAGAAGATGAGGAAGGAGCTGCTTCTTCGGAATACTTCACCAAAATGTTCCATTTAGCAGTGCTGTGGTAGCCAATGCGACGCACTCACTGACATTGCTGTGGGTTTGTGTTGTGCAGGTGCTGGAGTGGGCACAAGAGAAGAGGAAGCTCAGTGTTCTGCACATCCACGGCGTCTACACCAACCCCAGCGGCATCGTCCTGCACCCGGCTGGTTACCAGAATGTGCTGCGCAACACCGAGGTCATGGTGAGGCCACACTGGGGGCCTGGGCCTTGTGTAGCTGCAGCTCCCACTTGGGTCAACTGGGCACAGGCTCAGCTGAGTTTAGACGGAGCTTCACAGAGGGTGGGGGAGAATTAATTAGTTATGGGAAATAGGAGGGGTGAATTCCCTAGCCTGTTAACATACCAGAACACCTCCCACACTTGCTGAAGGATGGCATTGCTGCAGAGCCTCATCAGGGATAGGGCAGGTGCTGTCTCTTGTGAGGATGAAGCTCGCCTTGACCAAGAACATCTTTCCCTTTCTTAAAGCGAGAGATTCAGAAGCTGTATGAAAAGAAGTCCTTCCTCTTCTTGGGCTGTGGTTGGACAGTTGATGACACCACGTTTCAGGCCCTGTTTTTAGAGGCTGTCAAGCACAAGTCACACCTGGAGCACTTCATGCTGCTGCGGAAGGGAGATGTGCATGAGTTCAAGAAGCTCCGTGAGAACATGCTGCACAAAGGGATCAAAGTGATTGCCTACGGAGACGAATACTCCGACTTGCCCGAGTACTTCGAGCGGCTGACCAGCGAGATTGTCATGCGAGGCCGCACAGGTATGGAGTCAGGGGCTGGGGGACACTTGGCTGTCACCATGGAGAGCAGGCAGGGTCAGTAGCCCCTGTTCTTCATGCTATACAGATTCCTTAAGAGTTGTTTTTTTTTAAAAGCAAACGTGTCTCAAAGCGTAGCTGGATTTGAGGGTTACTTTCAGAAATCACTGTATGCTCTAACAGTTTAAACAGCTGTGCTGCTTCCCACGCCTGCAAACCTTTTCATGTGCAGTTGCAGCTGTTTGTTCCCTTTCCAGCGAAGAGGCATTTTAGTCTCACTGACCTTCGTGCTGCTCAGACTGAGCCAATGCTTTTACACAAGAGGTATAACTCATAAATCATAAAAACAAGGGAAAGTGGGTTCACTGGCCGGAGCCTAGCTGGCCCCCATTCTGAGGGTTAGCCCGGCCAGGAAAGCCTGTGTGAAACCACCACGTGGGCAGCTGGCTCTCCACCTGACACTGCTCTCTGCTTTGCCCCAGGTATGCCCAACGAGGGGCAACAGCTGAATGCTCTGCCGCCGCCCACACCGAGGTAAAAGGTAAGGAGGCTCTCTAGAGCCGAGAGGCTTCACTCTGTGTAGTTCCCTGGAGTCCCAGGCAGGTTTTCAGCCTTTGCTTCCACACAGGATGCAGCCCGAGCCTCAGCCCTGCCCAGGCCCTGAGCCATGGCAGGGGCTTCTGGGACAGGCCCCAGCCAGGCCAGCAGCCCTCAGGAAGGCCAGAGCCCACCGCTGTCCAGCTGCTATCCAGCACCGAGCCAGGACCCTTCCAGCAGGGAGAAGGCTGGGACACAGCCTCCACAGATGAACACCTGGTCTAACATAGTAATTGTGGTTTTACTGGGGCTGCATGTGCCTGCGGAGTGCGGTGTCCCCAAGGGAGCTGCAGCCTCCTCTAACTTCATACCTAGTGCTTTTATATTCTGTATTTCAATTAAAAAATGAAACTTGAGCTTTTTTTTTTTTTACTGGAAGCTCTAGTTTTCTAGTCCTGTCTTTTTACTGTACAGGATTTTGTATGTTGAAGTTGTATTAAAGGCCTGCTCACTGAACTTTTGGCTGCTCTATCATTTACAGGCCTCATCACACCTCACACTGGTGGGAGTTCATCTCCCACAAACCCAGGAGGAAACAGGTCCTGGCTGGAGGCAAGTTATTTATACACAGAGAACAAATTAGGAAGTTTATTTTATATAAATTATGTCTCTTAGCAGACAGCATTCAATTTATTGCACTATAGCACATCTGCGATACAGAGCTACAAGACATCGTCAGAGAGGTTTGTATTATTCAGTGTAGCACTTCTGACCGGGATCAAGAGGCACTCTGAGGGGGAGAAAGGGTGCAGGAAAGCAGCAAGCAGCCACCATTCTCTTCCAGTATTAATGTGGTTTGGTTTTTTTTTCCTTTTTACTAGCAAATAATGCCAAGACCAGCAGGCAGGAGCCAGGCAGGGCACGCTGCCTTCCTCCTCCGGACCCAGCTGCCACAGCTCTCCAGCTCCTGCCCAAATACGTGGAGTCTGGGGACCCTGCTGCAGAGTCCGGGTGAGGAGAGAGATGGGGGACTTTAAGGCAATTTAGCATGTCCCCTCCAGCCCAGCATAGGCTGTCACCTTTTTTTGGTTTATCAGCTTCGGTGGAGCGGCGATGAGCGGCGACATTAACGGCCAGATCTAGCGCTGCCCCTAAGCCCAAGTGACTCCTGCCTCCTCCCTAAGCTGGTCTAAAAATCAAAAGCAGCTCAAAAAAAAGCCTTCAAACCCACCTGGCTCTGACAGCCAGGCTCTTGGCCGCCCTCAGCTCCCCCACCCCAAATACCAGACCCCGCCCGGGAGCGAAACCTGTTGAGCCCGAATATGCCCAAACAGACAGCTCTTTGTGATTCTTTTTTTTTCCCTCCTAGTTTTTGGTTTGGAAGCAGCACTGGTGATCACACAGGGATGGGCCCAAGGACTTCCCAGCCCTTGGCACTGCTCCTGACACCTTGTTCGAAGGCAGCATCACATTTAACCCCTGAAGACCCTCACTGCCCTTCATTTCTGGCACCATCCCACTTCCCACACCGTGGTCCTGTTCAGTCCTGCATCCCCACGCTCCACTTGCATCCCCCCTCTCTGCACTTTTCTCCGTCATTTCTCCCTTTCCACCTCATTTTTCCCCTCAGTGCTTCTGCGCTCTCCTCCATTCCCAACACAGACAGGTCTGATCCATCCTCACGCCATAAAATCACAGACCACATGCCAGGGGGGTCAGATGAGCCCAATAGCCACAGAGCTGCCAGGCTGGGGTTCAGTGCCCATCCAGGGGTGTTTTATGATCCGTGGTGGGAATGCTGGGCTGGCAGGGTGCACACAGCATCAGCAAAGCCCCCGAGCAGCACTTAGGACTCTTCAACTCTTGCTCAGCACTCTCCTGCCTCAGTTTCCTGCTGTTTCGGGGCTCAGGGAAGCTCTGCACCATTGGCAATGCGGGCAGGGGGTGCAGCAGGGACCCCAAACCCCAAACTGCATCCCAGCTCATTTATCTACATTTTAAAAGAAATTTAAAAGCCACCCGATGTTGCAAGCAGCTCAAACCCTGACGGAGGATCCACCCCGGGGCTCCGACTTGTGCAACACCGCGGGGTGAGTTCCAACCTCCCGCCACTGGCATCAGGCTCTGGTTAAAAAATTAAGGCTCAGCTTACTCAGCCTTAAAAAACACCCAGGGGAAGAATTTTCCTTTGTTCTCCACTCTCCAGAACAACAAAACACCATTGGTTCACCCTGCAAAGACCTGCCATGAAAAGATCAATGGGGAAAGGTCTGGCTGGTCCTCTTCCTGCAGTCTCAGGGCAGGAATCCTCATCTCTCCCTGGAACAAGCCTGTCCCGTGGGACGAGAGGGCTCCAGGCGCACACAGTGGGTCGGGATGGGGCTTGTCCTGCACGAACATGCCCAGATCCTGCTCCCAGCAGCTCTGTCCGCACCAGCATTGGGTGGGGGATCGGCAGGGACCCCTCCTACCCCTCTGGGATCACTAGGATACCGGAGCACATCCATCAACCAGCCAGAGGATGCTCAGGGATGGGGACAAAAAGGCTCAGACCACTTAATAAACCCTCCTGAGCCCGTGGTTCCGCACGAGAGCCGTCCTGAGCTGCACACGGGGCACATCCTCCCCTCCCAGAGCCTCCGGGAGGATTTTCCCTTCCTTATCCCGGCTCCCGGGCATTCCTATGGCCCAGACCCATCGCAGCGAGCCCACCCTGTGCCATGGGGAGATGCCAGAGCCTCTCTTCCCCGGGCTCTCGGGGTGGGATCTCCCTCCACGGGAGTGGCCTCGGGCAGGAGCGATGCCAAAGGCCGTTTTTCCCGGCAAGACGAGGGGGTTTGTTTTGCCGGGAATGGGGAGACGGCAGATGGAAGGGCTCGGGGGGAGCGGGGGCTTTCCTCTCGCCGCTGCCCACACTCACACTCCAGGCACTGATTAATTGCGTTAAATAGAAAAATAATCATCACAATTATTTTTAAAAGCCACAAAACGTAGAAATAAAACCACTTTCTGCCTCTCCGATGTGCCGCGCTCGCCGGGGCAGCGATGCCAAAGGCGGGGGATGCAGGGGCGGGGGTCCGAGCTGGGGTTAACAGGGTGTGTACCCCCACATCCCCTCTTTGCCCCCCATGCCAGCCCTGCCCGGGAGCTGCCAGGCGAGCAATGCTCCTGCCCTGCCCCGCGCCCTCCCAGCGCGGGGACCCCCTCCAGCCCCCCAAAAACACTGGGGCTTCGCTTCCCACCCCTCTTTTTCCGCTCAGCACCTCCCGAGTCGCAAACCCGCTCTGGACACGCGGACCCGGGGGGACATAAGGGGACACGGAGGGACACAAGGGGACACGGGAGGATGCGGGGGGGCACAAGGGGACGCGGGGGGACCCCCGTGTGCAGACTCACCATGGGGCGGCGGGGGGGGTCGTGCGGCGGAGGCTGGGGGTGGTGCGGGATGCGGGGCCGGCCCGGGGGGCGGGCGGGGGGCGGACACGCTTGCGCACAGCGCGGATGGGCGGCGGAGGGAGCGACGAGGAGGAGGAAGGAGGGAGGGGAAGAGCATCCCGGGAGGAGAAGGCACTCGGTCCCTCATCCGCGGCACGGGAGAGGTGGGGGAGGACGAGGACCCTCGCCCCGCGCCCTGCGGACCCCCAAAAGTCGTGGCGCTGGGGGCAGACCTTCCCAAGGCAACCCCGCACCGCATAAATCTCCCCAAAACCCGCCCAAATCCGCTCATAGCAAATTTTGGGGGTGGGCAAAGCTCATCCCACTTGAGATTTACACTGAGCCCAGGAGTTCGCTCCGCTCCCCCACTGAACCCCCATGAGATGATCTGGAAGCCCCATGAGATTCTGCTCAAACCGTCATGAGATGGCACACCAAGGCTCTGGGGATGGCTTTGCTTCAAATCATCAACTAATATTTTTTTTTTCCTGAAAATAAATTAATCCTCACCACAGCAATGCCCCATGTCAGGCCACCTTGCTCTCCCACAGGATTCCATTTCCATCCCACCCCACAATCCACAAAATTAGCAGTCAACCTTTTGAATCTTTTTTTATTCCCCTCAAAACTTTTTTTATTTCTACAGTCTCAAACTCAATCCCTCCTGCCCAGGGTGAGTTTTGCCAATCCCTGAGATAAAATGTCCAACGCCAATATTAATCAACAAAATACCTGTGGAGCTGACACATCTGATTTTGCCAAGGGAACTACATCAATATTTGAAGAGAATCAACCCACCTGCACCTCCCCAGATGCTCCCAGGTTTCCTGCTGACCCATAGCACCAATTTCATCACTGACGCTTCACAGGAAGAGGGAAGTGGCAGGCGTAGGGATTTGCATCATGGTCAGGGAGCAAGTTCTGGGGCAGGGGGCACTTACTGCTGCCCTGCTCCAAGGAACCACAGCCCTGATCCCGTGGCCCCAGCGTGCTGATTTTTGGAGGTGCTGAGCGTGGAACATTCCCCAAAATCACTCCTGTCTGTACAGGAGTCAGGTGAGGCTTCACCACACCACCTGGGGAGAGTAACGGGGCTCACTTGGGGCTCCCAACCCCATCACGCTCACAGGGCAGAGCAGGCCTGTGCCCAGTTCAGTTACCCCAGCACCACACTGCCCCAAGACCAAAGCAACAGCCTGGAACGTCCCTATCCTCATCTCCTGCTCGGATGCACGTCTTCAGGAAACGGGAGCCGAGACAGCTGCATAGTTCCCACGCCATGGCCAGACCCTCTGGCCATAAAACCTTAGGAGTTATTACAAATTTTCCTATAATGGGTGTACTGTTTACAGTCCCAGGGTCGGCATACTGCATGCAATCCAGTGCCACTTGACCTACCAAGCACGAACAACCTATTGTTGCTGTTTTTGTAACCTATTGTTGCTTTTAACTTCAACCCAAAAGTACGAAATTACGCGAACAAGAAAGAGGGCTGCAGTAAGGTCCCCAGCCGCCCCCTTGCCCCCAGGTTAGCCTGATTTGAGCAGCGCCAGGCTGGAAAAAGCGAGCCAGAGCTAGGCTACGACGCTGTGACCGGAGGGGCGATCAGAGGGCTCACGGCACGTGGTGCCGGGAGGCGTGGCCTGCCCGGAGCGCGCCGCGGGGGCGGGGCCGAGCCCTCAGCGGGGAAAATGGCGGCGGGCGGGCCCCCCCACTCCCTCGTACCTCCGCGTGCAGGAACACGATTTTGTCCCGCGCCGACTCCCGCAGGACGCGCCGCACCCGCAGGTCCGACAGCGGGAAGGCGGCAGCGACCCCGCCCTCAGCGGCGGGCCCGCCATTTTTCTCCTCCTCCTCCCGCTTCCTCTTCGGCTGCGGGCCCTCCGCCATGGCTCGCGCGCGCGCGCCCCTGCACTGCGCGTGCGCGGCGCCTCGCGGACCGTCTTAGAGCCACGCCCCCCGGCGGCTCGGAGGTCGCGTGTCCCCGCGGCTCCTTCTCCCACACACCCCCGGAATAGTGACTGAGACAAAAATAAGGAAAACCACCACCATTTAAAACTTCTGCATTCTCTTTTCATAGTCGCAACGATCCCGTTTAAAGTCGCTGCCTGCCTCATCTTGTCCTGCCCACAGCCCAGCAGGCACCTTGTCAGCTTAGTGGGGGTCCCAGAGCCCACCAGGACCAGGAACTCCAGCACGGGAAGGAGTTCTGGTGACCCTGAGAGCCACTCGATGTCAGAGCTTAGTGTTTGTGTGATGGATGTCCCTGTCCCTGCCGAGGAGGTTTTGGCCACCGGGATGGAGGTCACACCACTGGGATGTGGTGCGTTCCGGTCCGCTGTCCCTCCATGTCCATGGAAGTGGGGAACTCGCCATCCTTGGCTCCCACATCTGGTCAGAGCAGCTCAGGTTGGACCCCAAGGTTCACTGGGACATGGCTACACCCAGATCCAAAGATGACAGCTCCATGATGCCCATGGGGATGCATCCGCCTGCTCGCAGCACTACTCCATCCTCTTTGTGGAGCTCCGGCACAGTTCCTGGAGGTCTGCAGAGACAGCAGATGAGCTCCATTAGCAACCAATTAATCTAAAAATCAACGGTTTAAATAAATTTATGGAATCTGGTCTCTTCCCATGGTCCTTATCCCAATAGAGAGACATTTCATCAGCATCCCACAGGATACTCACAGCGCATGACAGTGTCCCTGATCTGCCTGAAGCTTTTCTCCTTCAGCGCCATGTAGATGTAGTAGATGTTTCGCAGCTCCCTGGGATAATCCTTGCGATCCACGTCCTTCAGCACTGGGATAGTGCGTCCGTTAGCCATCGGAGCCTCAGCCAGGGCCTGGTGCATCTGGTATTTGCACCAGGGGTCCTGCAGGAAGCTGGGGGTGATGAGCATGACCCAGCAGTGGCTGTTCTGCACAGCGTCGCACAGCTCTGTCACCACTGCACCTCCCGCCACCGCATCCCGCAGCTGGAGGAAGCATCGGAAGCTCTCAGGTTGGCCCTCCAGGTAGGACACCAGCTCCTCCACCAGCTCCATGTCCCCCTCACTGTGGCAGATGCAGACGTCGTAGCTCTTGTCCCCCCGGGGGCTGTCCACGGCACTGATGTCTGGTGCTGACACAGGTGACAGGGAGATGGAGCTGGTGGCCAAGCTCGTGCCAGGAGAAGAGCTGGAGCTCTTCGCAGAGGATGAGGAGGAAGGTGAGGATGAAGCAGAGTGGCTGGACTTGATGCTGCTTTCCACTGAGCTAGGCTTGGGCTTGTGCAGGAGCCGCCTAAACCAACCTGCAGAGTGAGGTCACAGTGAGGTTCCGGGGGCGCAGCGTCCCCTGGGCTTCCCAAGCACAGCATCATTTGATCAGCAGGATGCCTGCAGATGGAAAGGGGTGGGTGCGATCTCACCTTGACCCCCCAAACCATCCTGGTCCCTAAAATCTGAGCTGCCGCAAACACCTGAATGCTGTGGCACCACGAGGAGCAGCTGATGGGCACCCTTGTGTTCCGTCAGGGAGGGGATGCTGTGAGGGAGGGGATAGGGCCAGAGGGTTTATTCCCAGACTCACCAGCCATAGCGGGCAGCACACTGCTCAGCTGCCAATTGCCAGCAGGACACCTCTCCTGAGAGCAGAAAAGAAGAATAAAAAAAAACTGTGAGCAAGCACCACTCCACAGCAGGTCTCAGCCCCAGGAGCTCAGGTCTGTTCCAGGGACCTGCAGCTCTGGGGTGCTCTCTTACAGCCCCAAAATCACCCACAGGAGGGTTTTTCCCAAAATTTGCTGGGAAGGAACATTTACCTGTTACTGGCTCTCTCCACTGGAGATACACACCTGCAGCGAGCAAGGCTGAGAGATAATGGGGAGGAGAGACCCTCATTCCCATCAGTGGGGAAAGGATCCTGTGGAAGGGAGAAGTGGGAATCAGCTGCGATCACCAGGGATGGATGCTGGTAAACCAAAGGCAGTGTGGGTGATGCCCAGAGCTGTGCATCCTTGTTGCTGCCTGCCCTGGTATTCCTGCAAGCTCACACCATCCCATGCCTGGGCATTGTGCTCCCAGCATGGTTTAGGGACTGCAGACACTCCTTGTGGACACCCAAGAGCAGCAATACGGGAAACAGCTACTGTTTTCCACTGCTGGCATCACCCCTTCCGAAATGAAACACCCCAAGTTACGCTGAAGCCTTTCCTCTACTCCAAAAAATGCCACCGGACTGCAGGAAATGCCCGCAAAACCCCGGCACGCCCACGGAAACCACAGTGCCCAAGTGTCACCATTTAGTGACAGCAAAAAGCTCAAGCGTGACTGGAACAATGAGCACGGACAGTGAACGGTACGGGGGAAGTCTGGGGGATGCTTACCTGGAATGCAGGAGTCCAGCAATGGAACAGGGAAGGGGATGCATCAGCCCCTGGGTTTGGGAAAGAAAGATCTTCTGGGATTACCCAGGTGGGAAAAGACAGGTAGAATGCAGCATGTTCACTCTGGAGTCTAATGGGATCTGCAGTGAATGGCAAGGCTGATCCATCCTTACAGCTTCCACATCTGCAAGCAGTTCCCAGTGAAGCTGTCCTGGGGTGGAAATGAGATGGGGTACCCACTTGCTTCCCCCGGGCCAGAGTGGAGGAGCTCCCCGAAAACCCAGGTGCCCCCAGCTGCCAGCAGCTCCAGCCTCTGCCAGGGCATATGAAAGCACAGGCAGGGAAATGGGCCAGGACTGCAGGGACGGGAAGCCAAGCCCTCCCAAGGGCCTCCCTCCCACATCCGCCACATGCCATCACTGCCTGGGTGTCACAGTGCCCAGCCCTCACCAGCACCCAGATCTGTTTCCCTCCCCAGTTTCCTAGCTAAATACAGACAGGTCCATGTCTGCCACTCACACTTACTTTATGAGTTAAATTTACCAGACAAGTCATTTTTTCACCCCAAAAATGTTTCTCCTTTCCCAGGTCACGTTCCCCTGGTGCTGCTGGTGGTGGCTGATGACTGACACTGCCTTCATCTCCTCATCATCCTCGACTGCTCCAATGTCTGGCAGTTGCTCCTCAAGGCCCTGTGAGAGACAGGCTCCAGGTGAGTCCTGGTTCCATCCCCTAGGAATTTGGGGAGATCTCCAGAGCCCACATGGCCACCCAGCCCCTGCCACCACCCTGCCTGCCTTTCTCTTCACCAAGCACAGGACACCAGCTGGCCCCTTGCTGGCTAAATTCCAAAGGAAAAAGCCAAAGGCCCAGTGGTACTGAGCCGCACACAGACCCACAGGCTACCACAGCCCATTGTGACCCACTTTGCATTAGTCCCTGCCCTAGCACTGCTGCCACCACCCCAAAAATCAACTGCCCGCCCAAGGACAGGACCCGTAGGAGGGCGAGTCCCCTGCCTGTGTGAGTCACCCCACCTGGAAACCCCAGAGGGGGAACCTGAGCAAGGGTGAACCCACAAACTCGGGTCCCCAAGAGGCAGCAGCCCCTGGATCGACCTCCACCCTGCCTCAGCAATAATATAACCATTATTAAAGGAGTAATTAAGCAGGTACAGCTTAATTCACAGCGTGCCTTGCCCCACCAGCAGCTGCACCACGCTGGGATCCCTGCAGCGGGAGTCCTGCTCATCACCAGGAGCCTGTGGTTTACAGGATTGCCTGTGAAATTAAGAAACGGTGAGGACAGGGTGCTGCAAGGCAGGGTCAAACAAAGGTGTTCGGGAAAGAAAATAAGGCTAATTTTGTCCCTAAATACACGCACCATTAATATGTTTCATTTACAGTGCCACTACAAAACGATACACAGCTACCCAGAAAACACAGAATAAGTTTTCTCCTGGAAAGCTCTAAGTACACCCAAATTCCGCCACACAGATGCTTGAAGACATCATAGGGGCCGTCCAGGCACCGCTTGTACCTCCCAGGGCTGGAGACGCAGTCGCACAGACACGAACCCAGGCAGCGGCAGCTAGCGGAAGAGCAGCCCCTGAGGGGTAGGGGAGCACGGGGACACGGCCAGGCCCAGAGAAGCGCAGGCAGCCGAACGCACCCAGCACTGCCACCCAGCCTGGCACTGCACTGCGCTGCCCATGCGCCCGAGCCCTTTAGAGCTCGCGTGGCCTCGCGACACCATCGCTGAGGTCCCACGTCTGGCCCCGCCTCTTCCGCTCCGAGCCCCAGCAGGGCGGGGCCGAGGGGGCGGGGCTGCCGTCACGCGGGGCGGGGCGTAGCCGGGCGCGAGGCGGCTGCGCGCGGCGCGGCGGCGTCTCCTCAACGGGGCCGCGCGCGCGGCGCCAGGTGCGTGCGCGGGGGAGGCGGGCGGGCAGGGCGCGGTTGCCATGGAGACAGCGGGGGGGAAGGTGTTGCCATGGCGACAGCGGCCGCCATAACGTAGGGGGGTCCCCTGGCCGCCGCCGTGAGGGGACGGAGCGTTCTGCGGGGAGCGGAGGAGACCGGCGGGGCCGGGGCTGAGGCGGGGGGGCCGGGAAACCTCTGACAGCGGCGGGCGGCCTGGCTGTGACTCCCCCCGCCGCGCTGTCGCCCTCTATAAAAGCTCGTTTTTATGGATGTGTCCCCCTGGGAAGGAGCCTCGGTGTCCTCTCTGCCTGCTGAATCCCCGTGTTGTTGCTTTTCCCACAGGTTTAGCGAGGAGGGGGCACAACGGAGAGGACAGGTAAGGGCTCGGGCAACCCTGAAGGTGTGACCCCCATCCCTGGTTCTCTGTCCAGGGTCAATCCTGGAACGCCAGCGTGCTTCCGTGGGAGCCTGTGGGACACAGAGCTCAGCCAGGCTTTGCTGTGTCACTCCCTCTCCTTGCTCGTGGAGCCACTGGGAAGCACGTGGAGAATCACAGCGTTGAATAAAAACCTCTGGTGTGTTTTAACTCACATCAAAGGAGGTTGAATCTTGTGGTTTTGTGCTGTGGACAGAGGCAGGGCTTGTCCTCAGTCCCATTGTCCGTGTAGCCTGTGCGTTTCTAGGATGGCTTTGATCCAGCTCCAATTGCTGCTCCCACGTGGAGGGACAGGCTTGGGAATTGGCCAGGGACAACTCAGCTTGTAGCTGAACCATAGTGGCTTTTAAACTGTCTTGTCCCAACATCTTAAAGCCGCTGGATTGAAAAAGAAGCTAGGAATTACACCCATGCTGGTGGCAGATCTCAGCACTCAAAGAAGCTAAAAATAATGGATGAGTAGTAGGTTTGTACTTGTTTCTTTGTGGAATTTGTGGGGGCTGTTCTGGAGGAGCCCATCTCCCAGCATGGAGCTGGATGACTTGGCTTTGATTTTAAACATCCAGGTGTAGCTTTGGTTGTGTGTTGGGTGCTGAGCATGGAGATGGTGTCAGCAGCGACTTCTCCATGAGATGGTGGAGAATATGTTCCATTAATTTCCCATTTTGGTTCTGCAGGTTGGGCTCTGGTGTTGACTGTGTGGTCTGGTCATGTTTTGCAGAGCTACTGCGAGGTTTCTGTAAATACACATGCTGTGTGAACCTCGGCCTTCATTTGACACACTTGGTGTTCAGGTGTTTGCTTTTACCTGGGATACACCTTCATATTTCCAACATTTCTGCAGCTGGTGTGTCTCTGTCACACGGGGACTTGCTGTGGTTGGGTTTATCCAGTGTTGGTGACTTGGGCACCGTTTAAAGCTGAAGTGTGAAAAGCTTTAGGATAAATTAAGGGATTTCTGTGGTGTGGAGGGAGGAGAACGCAGCAAACCCACACAGGGACTCTCTTAGTATCGTTTATAAAGGTAATGGGGACAAGGCTGGAACAAGGGAACAGGGCAGCCGAGCCAGGAACCCATGGAGTGTTGTGTTTACAGTCTTCAACTCCCTGTAGTCTAAATAGCTGGAAGCTTCCCAATGTCTGGAGAAGGCTGGAGAGACACTTCTTACCTTGTAAGTGCCTATGGCTCCCTCTCCCCCATGGCACCTGTGTTCCCAGGGGGAGCCTGCAGTACCTGGTGTGTTTCTTCCCCATGGCAATGTCATGCTCTGAGGTAATTCCATTTCATTTTGGCTACCTCAGCTGTGCCAGCACAATCCATCCCCCTGGGGAACAGAGCTTCTCCCCAGGACTAAAAACTGGAGGTTTCTATTTCTTGGCTGAATCCCCATGAATTCTTTTTAAGACCAATAAAAACTTTTTTTTTTAAACTAGGCTGTATTTATAATGGGGTTTTTGTTCCTTTATGCCTCTCTGCACTACATAATAGGCATGAAGGTTGAAGGTCATTGTATCAGACAACCTCACTAGGTGATTATAATTCTAAAAGGTGTTTTTTCCTAAGTTTAAAATTACTTTTGAAATGTCCTTAGTGCTTTAGAGGCACTTAAAATTGATTTGATGGCTCCATTCCTGCTGTTAATAGCATGGGAATGCACAGGGTGAGTGAGATGGGAGCGATGCTGAGGCAGGTGGAAGCAAACAGGGGAAGGCCTAGGTGGGAGTTTACAAACAGCCTCAGTATTTGAGGCTCAGCTCCCGAATATAATATAAACTTAAATTATAGCCAGTTTAGAAAGTGAGGATTTACCTTTGGCTGTAGCTGTGCTGCTGTGGAGGGGCCAAGGGCAGACCCGGCACCAGCAGGAGCTCAGACTTCCCTCTGAAACATTCCAGTTATCCATTGTTAGTCCCTGGCTGGTCTGAAGTGTCTTTGCACCATTAAATAAAATCTGACTGACTTTGTGGAAGCAGCCTGTCCTTCCAGAAAAATCAGCTTATCCAAAAGGAGAGATAGGACCCTCCTGGAAAGGAAAAATAAGGGCTTTTCTCCCCTTTATCCTGACTGTGCTTGGCTGCATTCACTCAGCAGGGCTTTGATGGTACCGCCCGTCTGATCCTGTGTCCAGCACATCCTCCTATCTTCCTGAGAGTCATCACTTTGATGTTTTTTTTTTGAGGTTTAACCCCCCCAAAATAGTTCACCATGAGGCCTGAGCGGTTGCAGGCCTTCAGGAGTGATGAAGCTGCAGAGGTTCATTGTCAGAACAGTGCTGAAGTGCTCCTGTGCTCAGTGTGGGGTGGAAAAACACAGGGTACAATGTTCATGAGGGTGTGTGATGGAGGAGCCCTGCCTGGCATGCACAGAGGGAGAAAACCGGAAGTGCTAAAGGCTATTGACACTTTTATCCAAAATCTGGTCCCTACAGTAAGGCCCAGTAAGATAAAGAAGTGATTATTTGAAGTGATGAGCAGCATGTATTAAGTGATCTTTCAGGAGGCAGGTGGTGAAAACCAGCTCTCTGAGGTGTTTTACTGTTGTTACAATGATTTATTACTGAGCAGCCTGGTGTGGTGGAAAGTGCCCCTGCCCATGGCAGGGGGGTGGAACGACACGAACTTTAAGGTCCTGTCCAGCCCAAACCATTCCATGATTCCATTGTATAAGGTTTTCTGAAGGGGTCAGAAGGAAAAGGCTGCATACACGGTGTATCTGAGCATCTGCCAGTGTTGCTTTGCCCTGTTCTCATCATCCAGTATTGAAAGTTGCTGGTTTCCTAGAATATTGGCTGTTTTCTCATGTGATCCATACACACACTTGCAGCACAGCTGAGGTGTCCTACCTAGAAAGACCTGCCCCGTGTCACTTGCTTTGCTGCCAGGGAGCAATTGCAGCATCTCATCTTTAGGACAAGCCCACAGATCTCCCTGAGATGGCAAAACCTGCAAAAACTCTGATTTTGGGTCAGCAGCTCTTCCCCAGCATTTCCTCTGGCCAAAAGCCCCGTGTCTAACAGAGTTTTTGCTGGACTCTTCATCACAACTGGCAAGAGAAAAGCAGAGGAGGGTGAACAGTTCTGTTCGTTTTCATTCCCTTTTCATAGACTTATTTGGGAGAAGCGGAGTGGGAGAGGACTGCGTGCTGGCAGGCCTTTTGTGTTTTATGTCACAGGCTGCTGAAAGAGTTCTCAGACTGCACTTCCTTTCCGTGGGCTTTGAGGTCATTTCCCAGTGCTTGCAGATGCATGGCGGGCTGGGAAACCCTTCTCTCATCACCAGGGAATGAAACGCTCTCCGTGGCTTTTTGGAGCCAACAAATATAGTTTTGTCTTCTCTTCCCTCCCACTGTTTCCCAAGCAGCAAGTTTGCCGACAGGCCTCGTCAGGAAGGAGGGAGTGCTCCTCCAGGATCCAGACTGTCTGGGAAAATGAACAGCTGCTGGCAAACTGTGTTTTGCTGGGGCAATCACAGCTGTACAAAACAGCCCAGGATTGTATGGTAAAGGAGGTTAAGGAAGTGGATGAGACTGAGGGGCAAAGTTCAGAGACAAAAACATGCAATTCTCAGCCCAGAGATGATAACAAACCTGGGATTTATCCACCTGTGCAAAGGTGGTTCTGCAAAACCCTGTTGTCCAGGTGGTGTTGTCCATGTGCACTGACTTTGCTTGTGGTCATTTGTCTACCATAGAAACTGGATGGCTTCTACAGTGAGCCCTGTTGCATTCGACACGCAGCGCGGTGGCCTGAGTCAAGAACAGCACGGCAACCAGTCTCCCCTGGCCGCTCGGGCCATAGCTCACAGACACCAATGTGGTGGACGGCAAATGGCGTTTATTGGTGATTAGCACCGTGTAATATACCTTTGGTTTACAACGTCACGTCCGCCTGCTTACATCATAAAACTAATTGCTATTGGCTACCTGGGGAGGGGGTCTTATCTTTCCGTACAGCGCGGTTTCTTCCGATCGCCAGGCCCTACCTGCCCACATTTCCCCCCTCCCTATGCTAATCTAAGAGAGCTAACAAACGTATAAAAGGCATTAACAAGGTAAAGTGTAAGGCACCTTGAACTAATAAACGTATAAAAGGTATTGACGAGGTAAAGTATAAGGCACTTTAAACTAGTGGTGACTAGGGGGCGTAAGGGGACAGGATATAAATTGGGGTAACTAGGGAGAACTAGGGATAATACTGCATAAGGAATTAGGAATAACTGGGGATAACACTACAGAAGTACATTCTTAACACAGTTGTTTGTTTTCTACTAACAGAATGTTGACCTTGCTTAGTCGGTTCTGGACAAATGACACGAGCTTGCTCAGTATGCAGGGCCCGAAGGCCAATGCCAGTATGATCATTGCGATCAGACCCAGCAAAGTAGATATCAGGGTGGTTAGCCATGGCGAATGGTTGAACCAGGATTTGAACCAACTCTGCTGTGCTTCTCGCTCTCTTCTTCTCTTCTTTCTTTTTTCTTTTTCTTTTTCTGCTTTGCTCTTTTCAGCAGCAGCTTGCAGGGAAGGAGAAGATGCTAAAGGCTGAGCAGCATCAGATGATATCTGAGTAGGAGGTACTGTAGCTGCTGGTAAAGGATTAGAGATCATTGGGTTAAAGATATTTAGGTTATTATTCAGTGTTGTGACAGTAGCAGTGTTTTTAATCCGTGAGAGGGATTGGACTCTCTAACGGCCTCTCCTTATTCTGGGTTTTAATTCTGTTTGCTCTCATCTCTTTCCACTCTGAGTCTGAATCAGTGGAAAGCCACTCGCTCTAGCTTGTGTCTGACTCAGAGCTGGAAGTTGACTGACTGGCTATTTCCGGGTTTCAGAACTTTTTGGTCGGGCTCCGGCCTCGCCCACCTCCCTTGCGGGCGGGCCGTTCCCTCCCTCTTGCCTCGCCCTGCCTTCTGCTCGGCAGGGGGTTGAGCTTATAGGGGGAGTGTTTAAATTAGGCGCTCTGGCTACCTCTCTGCCCCTCGCTCGCGCTCCCCTCCCCCTTTTGGTTGCTCTCGCAGTTTCTCTCCTTATCACATTCCTTATCACTTTCCTCTCCCACTCGTTTACTTGCGCATGTTGGATTCGGCACTATCTCTCTGTTCCCGCCGGGCACATCTCCGTCCCGGTCCCGCCCACCTTCTTTGTTCCCGGCACCATGCTGGAGTGCATAGCGAGGTGGCCTGGGCCAGCTCTCTTCGGGCCCCCCTCCCTCCGCGGCGATCTTAGCTTCTCGGGCTAATTCGTTCGAAAAAGCCTCTGCCTGCCTTGGCTCCCCCGCAAAGGAGCCTGGATTCGGGGATTGCGGGGGTGCAGCACCCCCCCCCGCGAGTCCCCAGGCTTAGCCGAATCGCCATCGTCTGGGGGGTGCAGAGTCTGGGTAGCCGCCCCAACCCCCAGCTTTGGGACGGCCATCAAACAGTTTTTTGCTGCCTTCCAGGTCTCCTGCTCTTGGATAGCTTTTTGCAGGGCCTGCACAACTCTACCCCACGATTTAAGATGTTTTCCGCTACCTGAGGACATCGTCTCCTCAGCAAAAGCCTTAGTACATTATCCCACACCTCAGGGTGGAGTATATCTGCCGGTTGGTCTATGACCCCGATCTGCATAAGTCTCGCAACAGCGAGCGTAAAATCTTTGGGTTTGCAATCTACCCGCCACTGTCTCTGAATTTCATATACGACCTTCACAAGAGCCTCCATCCTCCTTGTGGGTCCCGGAGCGTCCTCCGTCACCAGAGACAGTCCAGCTGCTCTGGCCGCTGTTCACCTGGTCTCAGGCGATCTCCCGAGGTCCCCAGTTGTCCCGAGGTTTCGGCACCACTTTGTTGCAGTCGACACGCAGCGCGGTGGCCTGAGTCAAGAACAGCACGGCAACCACTCTCCCCTGGCCGCTCAGGCCATAGCTCGCAGACACCAATGTGGTGGACGGCAAATGGCGTTTATTGGTGATTAGCACCGTGTAATATACCTTTGGTTTACAACGTCACGTCCGCCTGCTTACATCATAAAACTAATTGCTATTGGCTACCTGGGGAGGGGGTCTTATCTTTCCGTACAGCGCGGTTTCTTCCGATCGCCAGGCCCTACCTGCCCACAGTTTCCTCTCCCCTTCTCACTAAATATCACGTGTTTGCTGATAAAGCCATTCCTTCCAAACGAGCTGCTTCCCTGGGCTGCTGCTCCAATCTTCTGGGAAGCTGCAGCAGTCCCTGCTGCAGAAAGCAGCTGGAAACCAGGCAAGGCAAGGCGAGGAGCAGCACATCTGCTTAATAAATGATAAAGGTCACATTTAAAAGCACTGTGCAGGTGTAAAGCCAGGAAAATAGGGAAGAGGGGAGGAGGAGTAAGGAGAATAAAGCCCTGCAGCCCTTTCATGTGACTCTGTATCATCTGGGATCTTCGAAAAGATTGGCCTAGAGCATCCTACTGACATTGCAGCCATCACAGGGAAGGGAGTGCTGGTACAGCTGAGGGGGCTCCTCAGCAAACTGGGGCTGGGCTCCCTGCAGGGCAAAGCTAGGAGGAAGTCTTCCCTTGTTTTTCTCTCTGCTGGGATAAATGGAGCTGTTGTCTCCAGGCCCCTGTTCTGCACATAGTTTAAAGTAGGTCGTATTTCCGACCTGCATGGGATGCAACCTGCATTTTGTCTGGGGACATAGAGCCTGTGTGTGTCTCATTCTCTTGTGCTCACCACACCTTTCCCATGCCCTCCAGCCTTCCCGGTAACTTTTATTAATAGACTTCCCTTATTCCAGATTTTCAATCGATTAGCTTTGCTTCAGAAGCACCCCAGGGCATCATTGACTTCCTCAGTAACCATCCTGGTAACAGATTCAATTCCCAAAAATGTTGTAATTACATGCCTTGTATTGGGAGCTGTGCTACTGATCTGTGCAGCTGCCTGCTGTCTTTTAGGGATACCAAGCTGCTCCGCTCATCCTCCGTTTATCAGAGAGCCCCAATGGATATGCTGATTCAAAATTTAGGCATGGGGTAGCTCCCTCTCCCTCAATCTGGGTGTCCCACTGCGGAGGGTGGATTTCCCCCCTCCGCAGCAAGAAGCGGTTCCGCCCCTATGTTGCTCCCGCCTCCCAGCCTGGCTCCACCTGCCGTGGGAGGACCTCGGGGGAGAAGTCTCTGGGCCCGCCCCTGAACTGAGGGACAAGGCGTGCCCAGGGCCCAGGAACCGCCCAGCTCTCCAGATTATTCCTGACAGTTATTTGTATTATTGGTTTATTTGAACTGTACCCCGCCTTCCTTTGTTACCATTGGTTCTTGTATGCTGTAACCGCCCTTCCCCTCGTCCCTTATTGGTTGTCCTGTCCTATACTTAACCGGGTGCCTCCAGGCACTCGGCGGCCACTAGCCATTAGCCATGCGGCCATACCATCGCCGAGGCAGTGGCCCCCCTTCCCCTGCTCTCCCTTCCCGACCACCCAAGCCCTGCTACCCTCAATAAAGGAGAGCTCGGGAAGGAGTCATCCTCCCACCAGCCTATCGCCGCACCGTCTCCTTCTTTTATTTCGCCTACGACTCCCAGCTTCCTTTACCGCGCCCGGCATAGGGATCGAGCAGCCAGCGCACGGCTCTCGACCCTGCCGACGACAGCGAGCGAGAGGCTCGACAACATCCCACCACCCCTGACACCCTTCCACTCATGGTGGTACCAGCTGTGCTCCTTTCTCCTCTTGCAGGAAGCTGTTGCCAAGCCTCAAAACCAAGAAGCCTCGGGAGCTTGTTTTGGTGATTGGGACAGGAATTAGTGCCGCAGTTGCTCCCCAGGTCCCAGCGCTGAAGTCTTGGAAGGGGCTGATTCAGGCCCTCCTGGATGCTGCTATTGACTTTGATCTCCTGGAAGATGAAGAGAGCAAACGGTTCCAGAAGTGTCTTCATGAAGACAAGAACTTGGTTCATGTTGCCCACGACCTTATCCAGAAGCTGTCTCCGGTCAGTGCGCTTGTACCTGCCCTGAGCGTAGGATTTGGCTTCTGGAAATAACCGGATTTGGTTTTCCAGCAATGGTGCCCCCATCCCAACAATTCTTCTATGTACAAGGAACCAAAAGTGCAGTTGCTGTGCCAGGTTTCTGCTGTGGACACAGGTTTTGGGTATTTTGCCTGGACCAAGATGATTAGAGGGATGGAGCACCTTCCTGTGAGGAAAGGCTGAGAGAATTGGGATTGTTCAGCCTGGAGAAGAAGGCTTCAGGGGTGACCTAATTGTGGCTTTCCAATACCTGAAGGGAGCTGACAAGAAAGCTGGAGAGAGACTGTAGACAAGGGCCGGGGGTGACAGAACAAGGGGAGAGAGCAGGGTTAGATGGGGTACTGGGGAGGAAATCTTCCCTGTGAGGGTACTGAGGCCCTGGCACAAGAGCAACTGTGGCTGCCCCTGGATCCCTGGAAGTGTTCAAGGCCAGGTTGGACAGGGCTTGGAACAGCCTGGGATAGTGGAAGGTGTCCCTGCCCATGGCAGGGGGTGGGATGGGATGGGCCCTTCCCAACCCAAACCATTCTACGATTCTGTGTTCCTATGACTATGCTGAGGGAGAGCACCCACCTTGGTGCAGCCAGAGCTCTTGCGTTTGCCGTGCAGGGACCCAGAGCTTTGCAGGGTCTTGGTGAAACGTGGGTAGTTTCTCATGGAGTCATTTGGCATGAGGTGTTAAGGGGCCGGGCTCTGACCTCAATCTGTCTCCCCTTCTCAGCGCACAAGCAACGTTCGCTCAACCTTTTTCAAGGACTGTTCATACAAGGTGTTTGATGACCTGGAATCCAAAATGGAAGATTCTGGGAAGCAGCTGCTTCAGTCTGTGCTTCACTTGATGGAAAATGGGGCCCTTGTTTTAACCACAAACTTCGGCAACCTGCTGGAGCTGTATGCAGCACACCAGGGGAAGCACCTCGAGTCTCTTGACCTGACTGATGAAAAGAAGGTAAAGGATGATTATTTCTTTTGTCAGGAACTGTGGTGCTGCAGGGTGTGCCCTCATGCTGCCTGAGGGCATTGTACTGATCGTAGTGGTTTAACTGGTGGCAGACAAGCTCCAGGCAGAGCCTCTGCCTGCTCAGGGCAGCAAGCAGAAGAATGAGGAGGAGAGCTCCTTTCTGGAACGCTGTGCTTGCTGGCTGCCATCCAGTGCTCAGGAGGAGGCCTTAAGCCTGGTATTCCTTTGATCTCTGTCCTTGAAACTTCTGGCTTGGCCTTGCTTCCACATAAGGCTCGGGTTGATGTTTCTAACCAATGTGGGAAACTCCATGTGAGATGCAAAGCTGAACTTTCTATTTTTATAACGTGCTCCAAAGTGCTTTCTGTGATGGGCATTTAGGGCTGCAGCCTTTGAGGCCCTTCTCGTGCCCCATGTCCTCTTCCTGCAGTGGCTGGAATGGCTCCTTCTGCTGCACTTCCAGAGCTGTAGCTATTCTCTTCATGCAAACATCTCTCCTCCTGCCCCAGTCAGGCTGTGAAACCCTGACCTCTTTGCACCTGCTGCACAAAGGGATCAAAGTGATTGCCTACGGAGACGAATACTCTGACTTGCCCGAGTACTTCGAGCGGCTGACCAGCGAGATTGTCATGCGAGGCCGCACAGGTATGGAGTCAGGGGCTGGGGGACACTTGGCTGTCACCATGGAGAGCAGGCAGGGTCAGTAGCCCCTGTTCTTCATGCTATACAGATTCCTTAAGAGTTTTTTTTTTTTAAAAGCAAACGTGTCTCAAAGCGTAGCTGGATTTGAGGGTTACTTTCAGAAATCACTGTATGCTCTAACAGTTTAAACAGCTGTGCTGCTTCCCACGCCTGCAAACCTTTTCATGTGCAGTTGCAGCTGTTTGTTCCCTTTCCAGCGAAGGGGCATTTTAGTCTCACTGACCTTCGTGCTGCTCAGACTGAGCCAATGCTTTTACACAAGAGGTATAACTCATAAATCATAAAAACAAGGGAAAGTGGGTTCACTGGCCGGAGCCTAGCTGGCCCCCATTCTGAGGGTTAGCCCGGCCAGGAAAGCCTGTGTGAAACCACCACGTGGGCAGCTGGCTCTCCACCTGACACTGCTCTCTGCTTTGCCCCAGGTATGCCCAACGAGGGGCAACAGCTGAATGCTCTGCCGCCGCCCACACCGAGGTAAAAGGTAAGGAGGCTCTCTAGAGCCGAGAGGCTTCACTCTGTGTAGTTCCCTGGAGTCCCAGGCAGGTTTTCAGCCTTTGCTTCCACACAGGATGCAGCCCGAGCCTCAGCCCTGCCCAGGCCCTGAGCCATGGCAGGGGCTTCTGGGACAGGCCCCAGCCAGGCCAGCAGCCCTCAGGAAGGCCAGAGCCCACCGCTGTCCAGCTGCTATCCAGCACCGAGCCAGGACCCTTCCAGCAGGGAGAAGGCTGGGACACAGCCTCCACAGATGAACACCTGGTCTAACATAGTAATTGTGGTTTTACTGGGGCTGCATGTGCCTGCGGAGTGCGGTGTCCCCAAGGGAGCTGCAGCCTCCTCTAACTTCATACCTAGTGCTTTTATATTCTGTATTTCAATTAAAAAATGAAACTTGAGCTTTTTTTTTTTTTACTGGAAGCTCTAGTTTTCTAGTCCTGTCTTTTTACTGTACAGGATTTTGTATGTTGAAGTTGTATTAAAGGCCTGCTCACTGAACTTTTGGCTGCTCTATCATTTACAGGCCTCATCACACCTCACACTGGTGGGAGTTCATCTCCCCCAAACCCAGGAGGAAACAGGTCCTGGCTGGAGGCAAGTTATTTATACACAGAGAACAAATTAGGAAGTTTATTTTATATAAATTATGTCTCTTAGCAGACAGCATTCAATTTATTGCACTATAGCACATCTGCGATACAGAGCTACAAGACATCGTCAGAGAGGTTTGTATTATTCAGTGTAGCACTTCTGACCGGGATCAAGAGGCACTCTGAGGGGGAGAAAGGGTGCAGGAAAGCAGCAAGCAGCCACCATTCTCTTCCAGTATTAATGTGGTTTGGTTTTTTTTTCCTTTTTACTAGCAAATAATGCCAAGACCAGCAGGCAGGAGCCAGGCAGGGCACGCTGCCTTCCTCCTCCGGACCCAGCTGCCACAGCTCTCCAGCTCCTGCCCAAATACGTGGAGTCTGGGGACCCTGCTGCAGAGTCCGGGTGAGGAGAGAGATGGGGGACTTTAAGGCAATTTAGCATGTCCCCTCCAGCCCAGCATAGGCTGTCACCTTTTTTTGGTTTATCAGCTTCGGTGGAGCGGCGATGAGCGGCGACATTAACGGCCAGATCTAGCGCTGCCCCTAAGCCCAAGTGACTCCTGCCTCCTCCCTAAGCTGGTCTAAAAATCAAAAGCAGCTCAAAAAAAAGCCTTCAAACCCACCTGGCTCTGACAGCCAGGCTCTTGGCCGCCCTCAGCTCCCCCACCCCAAATACCAGACCCCGCCCGGGAGCGAAACCTGTTGAGCCCGAATATGCCCAAACAGACAGCTCTTTGTGATTCTTTTTTTTTCCCTCCTATTTTTTGGTTTGGAAGCAGCACTGGTGATCACACAGGGATGGGCCCAAGGACTTCCCAGCCCTTGGCACTGCTCCTGACACCTTGTTCGAAGGCAGCATCACATTTAACCCCTGAAGACCCTCACTGCCCTTCATTTCTGGCACCATCCCACTTCCCACACCGTGGTCCTGTTCAGTCCTGCATCCCCACGCTCCACTTGCATCCCCCCTCTCTGCACTTTTCTCCGTCATTTCTCCCTTTCCACCTCATTTTTCCCCTCAGTGCTTCTGCGCTCTCCTCCATTCCCAACACAGACAGGTCTGATCCATCCTCACGCCATAAAATCACAGACCACATGCCATGGGGGTCAGATGAGCCCAATAGCCACAGAGCTGCCAGGCTGGGGTTCAGTGCCCATCCAGGGGTGTTTTATGATCCGTGGTGGGAATGCTGGGCTGGCAGGGTGCACACAGCATCAGCAAAGCCCCCGAGCAGCACTTAGGACTCTTCAACTCTTGCTCAGCACTCTCCTGCCTCAGTTTCCTGCTGTTTCGGGGCTCAGGGAAGCTCTGCACCATTGGCAATGCGGGCAGGGGGTGCAGCAGGGACCCCAAACCCCAAACTGCATCCCAGCTCATTTATCTACATTTTAAAAGAAATTTAAAAGCCACCCGATGTTGCAAGCAGCTCAAACCCTGACGGAGGATCCACCCCGGGGCTCCGACTTGTGCAACACCGCGGGGTGAGTTCCAACCTCCCGCCACTGGCATCAGGCTCTGGTTCAAAAATTAAGGCTCAGCTTACTCAGCCTTAAAAAACACCCAGGGGAAGAATTTTCCTTTGTTCTCCACTCTCCAGAACAACAAAACACCATTGGTTCACCCTGCAAAGACCTGCCATGAAAAGATCAATGGGGAAAGGTCTGGCTGGTCCTCTTCCTGCAGTCTCAGGGCAGGAATCCTCATCTCTCCCTGGAACAAGCCTGTCCCGTGGGACGAGAGGGCTCCAGGCGCACACAGTGGGTCGGGATGGGGCTTGTCCTGCACGAACATGCCCAGATCCTGCTCCCAGCAGCTCTGTCCGCACCAGCATTGGGTGGGGGATCGGCAGGGACCCCTCCTACCCCTCTGGGATCACTAGGATACCGGAGCACATCCATCAACCAGCCAGAGGATGCTCAGGGATGGGGACAAAAAGGCTCAGACCACTTAATAAACCCTCCTGAGCCCGTGGTTCCGCACGAGAGCCGTCCTGAGCTGCACACGGGGCACATCCTCCCCTCCCAGAGCCTCCGGGAGGATTTTCCCTTCCTTATCCCGGCTCCCGGGCATTCCTATGGCCCAGACCCATCGCAGCGAGCCCACCCTGTGCCATGGGGAGATGCCAGAGCCTCTCTTCCCCGGGCTCTCGGGGTGGGATCTCCCTCCACGGGAGTGGCCTCGGGCAGGAGCGATGCCAAAGGCCGTTTTTCCCGGCAAGACGAGGGGGTTTGTTTTGCCGGGAATGGGGAGACGGCAGATGGAAGGGCACGGGGGGAGCGGGGGCTTTCCTCTCGCCGCTGCCCACACTCACACTCCAGGCACTGATTAATTGCGTTAAATAGAAAAATAATCATCACAATTATTTTTAAAAGCCACAAAACGTAGAAATAAAACCACTTTCTGCCTCTCCGATGTGCCGCGCTCGCCGGGGCAGCGATGCCAAAGGCGGGGGATGCAGGGGCGGGGGTCCGAGCTGGGGTTAACAGGGTGTGTACCCCCACATCCCCTCTTTGCCCCCCATGCCAGCCCTGCCCGGGAGCTGCCAGGCGAGCAATGCTCCTGCCCTGCCCCGCGCCCTCCCAGCGCGGGGACCCCCTCCAGCCCCCCAAAAACACTGGGGCTTCGCTTCCCACCCCTCTTTTTCCGCTCAGCACCTCCCGAGTCGCAAACCCGCTCTGGACACGCGGACCCGAGGGGACATAAGGGGACACGGAGGGACACAAGGGGACACGGGAGGATGCGGGGGGGCACAAGGGGACGCGGGGGGACCCCCGTGTGCAGACTCACCATGGGGCGGCGGGGGGGGTCGTGCGGCGGAGGCTGGGGGTGGTGCGGGATGCGGGGCCGGCCCGGGGGGCGGGCGGGGGGCGGACACGCTTGCGCACAGCGCGGATGGGCGGCGGAGGGAGCGACGAGGAGGAGGAAGGAGGGAGGGGAAGAGCATCCCGGGAGGAGAAGGCACTCGGTCCCTCATCCGCGGCACGGGAGAGGTGGGGGAGGACGAGGACCCTCGCCCCGCGCCCTGCGGACCCCCAAAAGTCGTGGCGCTGGGGGCAGACCTTCCCAAGGCAACCCCGCACCGCATAAATCTCCCCAAAACCCGCCCAAATCCGCTCATAGCAAATTTTGGGGGTGGGCAAAGCTCATCCCACTTGAGATTTACACTGAGCCCAGGAGTTCGCTCCGCTCCCCCACTGAACCCCCATGAGATGATCTGGAAGCCCCATGAGATTCTGCTCAAACCGTCATGAGATGGCACACCAAGGCTCTGGGGATGGCTTTGCTTCAAATCATCAACTAATATTTTTTTTTTCCTGAAAATAAATTAATCCTCACCACAGCAATGCCCCATGTCAGGCCACCTTGCTCTCCCACAGGATTCCATTTCCATCCCACCCCACAATCCACAAAATTAGCAGTCAACCTTTTGAATCTTTTTTTATTCCCCTCAAAACTTTTTTTATTTCTACAGTCTCAAACTCAATCCCTCCTGCCCAGGGTGAGTTTTGCCAATCCCTGAGATAAAATGTCCAACGCCAATATTAATCAAAATTAATACCTGTGGAGCTGACACATCTGATTTTGCCAAGGGAACTACATCAATATTTGAAGAGAATCAACCCACCTGCACCTCCCCAGATGCTCCCAGGTTTCCTGCTGACCCATAGCACCAATTTCATCACTGACGCTTCACAGGAAGAGGGAAGTGGCAGGCGTAGGGATTTGCATCATGGTCAGGGAGCAAGTTCTGGGGCAGGGGGCACTTACTGCTGCCCTGCTCCAAGGAACCACAGCCCTGATCCCGTGGCCCCAGCGTGCTGATTTTTGGAGGTGCTGAGCGTGGAACATTCCCCAAAATCACTCCTGTCTGTACAGGAGTCAGGTGAGGCTTCACCACACCACCTGGGGAGAGTAACGGGGCTCACTTGGGGCTCCCAACCCCATCACGCTCACAGGGCAGAGCAGGCCTGTGCCCAGTTCAGTTACCCCAGCACCACACTGCCCCAAGACCAAAGCAACAGCCTGGAACGTCCCTATCCTCATCTCCTGCTCGGATGCACGTCTTCAGGAAACGGGAGCCGAGACAGCTGCATAGTTCCCACGCCATGGCCAGACCCTCTGGCCATAAAACCTTAGGAGTTATTACAAATTTTCCTATAATGGGTGTACTGTTTACAGTCCCAGGGTCGGCATACTGCATGCAATCCAGTGCCACTTGACCTACCAAGCACGAACAACCTATTGTTGCTGTTTTTGTAACCTATTGTTGCTTTTAGCTTCAACCCAAAAGTACGAAATTACGCGAACAAGAAAGAGGGCTGCAGTAAGGTCCCCAGCCGCCCCCTTGCCCCCAGGTTAGCCTGATTTGAGCAGCGCCAGGCTGGAAAAAGCGAGCCAGAGCTAGGCTACGACGCTGTGACCGGAGGGGCGATCAGAGGGCTCACGGCACGTGGTGCCGGGAGGCGTGGCCTGCCCGGAGCGCGCCGCGGGGGCGGGGCCGAGCCCTCAGCGGGGAAAATGGCGGCGGGCGGGCCCCCCCACTCCTTCGTACCTCCGCGTGCAGGAACACGATTTTGTCCCGCGCCGACTCCCGCAGGACGCGCCGCACCCGCAGGTCCGACAGCGGGAAGGCGGCAGCGACCCCGCCCTCAGCGGCGGGCCCGCCATTTTTCTCCTCCTCCTCCCGCTTCCTCTTCGGCTGCGGGCCCTCCGCCATGGCTCGCGCGCGCGCGCCCCTGCACTGCGCGTGCGCGGCGCCTCGCGGACCATCTTAGAGCCACGCCCCCCGGCGGCTCGGAGGTCGCGTGTCCCCGCGGCTCCTTCTCCCACACACCCCCGGAATAGTGACTGAGACAAAAATAAGGAAAACCACCACCATTTAAAACTTCTGCATTCTCTTTTCATAGTCGCAACGATCCCGTTTAAAGTCGCTGCCTGCCTCATCTTGTCCTGCCCACAGCCCAGCAGGCACCTTGTCAGCTTAGTGGGGGTCCCAGAGCCCACCAGGACCAGGAACTCCAGCACGGGAAGGAGTTCTGGTGACCCTGAGAGCCACTCGATGTCAGAGCTTAGTGTTTGTGTGATGGATGTCCCTGTCCCTGCCGAGGAGGTTTTGGCCACCGGGATGGAGGTCACACCACTGGGATGTGGTGCGTTCCGGTCCGCTGTCCCTCCATGTCCATGGAAGTGGGGAACTCGCCATCCTTGGCTCCCACATCTGGTCAGAGCAGCTCAGGTTGGACCCCAAGGTTCACTGGGACATGGCTACACCCAGATCCAAAGATGACAGCTCCATGATGCCCATGGGGATGCATCCGCCTGCTCGCAGCACTACTCCATCCTCTTTGTGGAGCTCCGGCACAGTTCCTGGAGGTCTGCAGAGACAGCAGATGAGCTCCATTAGCAACCAATTAATCTAAAAATCAACGGTTTAAATAAATTTATGGAATCTGGTCTCTTCCCATGGTCCTTATCCCAATAGAGAGACATTTCATCAGCATCCCACAGGATACTCACAGCGCATGACAGTGTCCCTGATCTGCCTGAAGCTTTTCTCCTTCAGCGCCATGTAGATGTAGTAGATGTTTCGCAGCTCCCTGGGATAATCCTTGCGATCCACGTCCTTCAGCACTGGGATAGTGCGTCCGTTAGCCATCGGAGCCTCAGCCAGGGCCTGGTGCATCTGGTATTTGCACCAGGGGTCCTGCAGGAAGCTGGGGGTGATGAGCATGACCCAGCAGTGGCTGTTCTGCACAGCGTCGCACAGCTCTGTCACCACTGCACCTCCCGCCACCGCATCCCGCAGCTGGAGGAAGCATCGGAAGCTCTCAGGTTGGCCCTCCAGGTAGGACACCAGCTCCTCCACCAGCTCCATGTCCCCCTCACTGTGGCAGATGCAGACGTCGTAGCTCTTGTCCCACCGGGGGCTGTCCACGGCACTGATGTCTGGTGCTGACACAGGTGACAGGGAGATGGAGCTGGTGGCCAAGCTCGTGCCAGGAGAAGAGCTGGAGCTCTTCGCAGAGGATGAGGAGGAAGGTGAGGATGAAGCAGAGTGGCTGGACTTGATGCTGCTTTCCACTGAGCTAGGCTTGGGCTTGTGCAGGAGCCGCCTAAACCAACCTGCAGAGTGAGGTCACAGTGAGGTTCCGGGGGCGCAGCGTCCCCTGGGCTTCCCAAGCACAGCATCATTTGATCAGCAGGATGCCTGCAGATGGAAAGGGGTGGGTGCGATCTCACCTTGACCCCCCAAACCATCCTGGTCCCTAAAATCTGAGCTGCCGCAAACACCTGAATGCTGTGGCACCACGAGGAGCAGCTGATGGGCACCCTTGTGTTCCGTCAGGGAGGGGATGCTGTGAGGGAGGGGATAGGGCCAGAGGGTTTATTCCCAGACTCACCAGCCATAGCGGGCAGCACACTGCTCAGCTGCCAATTGCCAGCAGGACACCTCTCCTGAGAGCAGAAAAGAAGAATAAAAAAAACCTGTGAGCAAGCACCACTCCACAGCAGGTCTCAGCCCCAGGAGCTCAGGTCTGTTCCAGGGACCTGCAGCTCTGGGGTGCTCTCTTACAGCCCCAAAATCACCCACAGGAGGGTTTTTCCCAAAATTTGCTGGGAAGGAACATTTACCTGTTACTGGCTCTCTCCACTGGAGATACACACCTGCAGCGAGCAAGGCTGAGAGATAATGGGGAGGAGAGACCCTCATTCCCATCAGTGGGGAAAGGATCCTGTGGAAGGGAGAAGTGGGAATCAGCTGCGATCACCAGGGATGGATGCTGGTAAACCAAAGGCAGTGTGGGTGATGCCCAGAGCTGTGCATCCTTGTTGCTGCCTGCCCTGGTATTCCTGCAAGCTCACACCATCCCATGCCTGGGCATTGTGCTCCCAGCATGGTTTAGGGACTGCAGACACTCCTTGTGGACACCCAAGAGCAGCAATACGGGAAACAGCTACTGTTTTCCACTGCTGGCATCACCCCTTCCGAAATGAAACACCCCAAGTTACGCTGAAGCCTTTCCTCTACTCCAAAAAATGCCACCGGACTGCAGGAAATGCCCGCAAAACCCCGGCACGCCCACGGAAACCACAGTGCCCAAGTGTCACCATTTAGTGACAGCAAAAAGCTCAAGCGTGACTGGAACAATGAGCACGGACAGTGAACGGTACGGGGGAAGTCTGGGGGATGCTTACCTGGAATGCAGGAGTCCAGCAATGGAACAGGGAAGGGGATGCATCAGCCCCTGGGTTTGGGAAAGAAAGATCTTCTGGGATTACCCAGGTGGGAAAAGACAGGTAGAATGCAGCATGTTCACTCTGGAGTCTAATGGGATCTGCAGTGAATGGCAAGGCTGATCCATCCTTACAGCTTCCACATCTGCAAGCAGTTCCCAGTGAAGCTGTCCTGGGGTGGAAATGAGATGGGGTACCCACTTGCTTCCCCAGGGCCAGAGTGGAGGAGCTCCCCGAAAACCCAGGTGCCCCCAGCTGCCAGCAGCTCCAGCCTCTGCCAGGGCATATGAAAGCACAGGCAGGGAAATGGGCCAGGACTGCAGGGACGGGAAGCCAAGCCCTCCCAAGGGCCTCCCTCCCACATCCGCCACATGCCATCACTGCCTGGGTGTCACAGTGCCCAGCCCTCACCAGCACCCAGATCTGTTTCCCTCCCCAGTTTCCTAGCTAAATACAGACAGGTCCATGTCTGCCACTCACACTTACTTTATGAGTTAAATTTACCAGACAAGTCATTTTTTCACCCCAAAAATGTTTCTCCTTTCCCAGGTCACGTTCCCCTGGTGCTGCTGGTGGTGGCTGATGACTGACACTGCCTTCATCTCCTCATCATCCTCGACTGCTCCAATGTCTGGCAGTTGCTCCTCAAGGCCCTGTGAGAGACAGGCTCCAGGTGAGTCCTGGTTCCATCCCCTAGGAATTTGGGGAGATCTCCAGAGCCCACATGGCCACCCAGCCCCTGCCACCACCCTGCCTGCCTTTCTCTTCACCAAGCACAGGACACCAGCTGGCCCCTTGCTGGCTAAATTCCAAAGGAAAAAGCCAAAGGCCGAGTGGTACTGAGCCGCACACAGACCCACAGGCTACCACAGCCCATTGTGACCCACTTTGCATTAGTCCCTGCCCTAGCACTGCTGCCACCACCCCAAAAATCAACTGCCCGCCCAAGGACAGGACCCGTAGGAGGGCGAGTCCCCTGCCTGTGTGAGTCACCCCACCTGGAAACCCCAGAGGGGGAACCTGAGCAAGGGTGAACCCACAAACTCGGGTCCCCAAGAGGCAGCAGCCCCTGGATCGACCTCCACCCTGCCTCAGCAATAATATAACCATTATTAAAGGAGTAATTAAGCAGGTACAGCTTAATTCACAGCGTGCCTTGCCCCACCAGCAGCTGCACCACGCTGGGATCCCTGCAGCGGGAGTCCTGCTCATCACCAGGAGCCTGTGGTTTACAGGATTGCCTGTGAAATTAAGAAACGGTGAGGACAGGGTGCTGCAAGGCAGGGTCAAACAAAGGTGTTCGGGAAAGAAAATAAGGCTAATTTTGTCCCTAAATACACGCACCATTAATATGTTTCATTTACAGTGCCACTACAAAACGATACACAGCTACCCAGAAAACACAGAATAAGTTTTCTCCTGGAAAGCTCTAAGTACACCCAAATTCCGCCACACAGATGCTTGAAGACATCATAGGGGCCGTCCAGGCACCGCTTGTACCTCACAGGGCTGGAGACGCAGTCGCACAGACACGAACCCAGGCAGCGGCAGCTAGCGGAAGAGCAGCCCCTGAGGGGTAGGGGAGCACGGGGACACGGCCAGGCCCAGAGAAGCGCAGGCAGCCGAACGCACCCAGCACTGCCACCCAGCCTGGCACTGCACTGCGCTGCCCATGCGCCCGAGCCCTTTAGAGCTCGCGTGGCCTCGCGACACCATCGCTGAGGTCCCACATCTGGCCCCGCCTCTTCCGCTCCGAGCCCCAGCAGGGCGGGGCCGAGGGGGCGGGGCTGCCGTCACGCGGGGCGGGGCGTAGCCAGGCGCGAGGCGGCTGCGCGCGGCGCGGCGGCGTCTCCTCAACGGGGCCGCGCGCGCGGCGCCAGGTGCGTGCGCGGGGGAGGCGGGCGGGCAGGGCGCGGTTGCCATGGAGACAGCGGGGGGGAAGCCGTTGCCATGGCGACAGCGGCCGCCATAACGTAGGGGGGTCCCCTGGCCGTGAGGGGACGGAGCGTTCTGCGGGGAGCGGAGGAGACCGGCGGGGCCGGGGCTGAGGCGGGGGGGCCGGGAAACCTCTGACAGCGGCGGGCGGCCTGGCTGTGACTCCCCCCGCCGCGCTGTCGCCCTCTATAAAAGCTCGTTTTTATGGATGTGTCCCCCTGGGAAGGAGCCTCGGTGTCCTCTCCGCCTGCTGAATCCCCGTGTTGTTGCTTTTCCCGCAGGTTTAGCGAGGAGGGGGCACAACGGAGAGGACAGGTAAGGGCTCGGGCAACCCTGAAGGTGTGACCCCCATCCCTGGTTCTCTGTCCAGGGTCAATCCTGGAACGCCAGCGTGCTTCCGTGGGAGCCTGTGGGACACAGAGCTCAGCCAGGCTTTGCTGTGTCACTCCCTCTCCTTGCTCGTGGAGCCACTGGGAAGCACGTGGAGAATCACAGCGTTGAATAAAAACCTCTGGTGTGTTTTAACTCACATCAAAGGAGGTTGAATCTTGTGTTTTTGTGCTGTGGACAGAGGCAGGGCTTGTCCTCAGTCCCATTGTCCGTGTAGCCTGTGCGTTTCTAGGATGGCTTTGATCCAGCTCCAATTGCTGCTCCCACGTGGAGGGACAGGCTTGGGAATTGGCCAGGGACAACTCAGCTTGTAGCTGAACCATAGTGGCTTTTAAACTGTCTTGTCCCAACATCTTAAAGCCGCTGGATTGAAAAAGAAGCTAGGAATTACACCCATGCTGGTGGCAGTTCTCAGCACTCAAAGAAGCTAAAAATAATGGATGAGTAGTAGGTTTGTACTTGTTTCTTTGTGGAATTTGTGGGGGCTGTTCTGGAGGAGCCCATCTCCCAGCATGGAGCTGGATGACTTGGCTTTGATTTTAAACATCCAGGTGTAGCTTTGGTTGTGTGTTGGGTGCTGAGCATGGAGATGGTGTCAGCAGCGACTTCTCCATGAGATGGTGGAGAATATGTTCCATTAATTTCCCATTTTGGTTCTGCAGGTTGGGCTCTGGTGTTGACTGTGTGGTCTGGTCATGTTTTGCAGAGCTACTGCGAGGTTTCTGTAAATACACATGCTGTGTGAACCTCGGCCTTCGTTTGACACACTTGGTGTTCAGGTGTTTGCTTTTACCTGGGATACACCTTCATATTTCCAACATTTCTGCAGCTGGTGTGTCTCTGTCACACGGGGACTTGCTGTGGTTGGGTTTATCCAGTGTTGGTGACTTGGGCACCGTTTAAAGCTGAAGTGTGAAAAGCTTTAGGATAAATTAAGGGATTTCTGTGGTGTGGAGGGAGGAGAATGCAGCAAACCCACACAGGGACTCTCTTAGTATCGTTTATAAAGGTAATGGGGACAAGGCTGGAACAAGGGAACAGGGCAGCCGAGCCAGGAATCCATGGAGTGTTGTGTTTACAGTCTTCAACTCCCTGTAGTCTAAATAGCTGGAAGCTTCCCAATGTCTGGAGAAGGCTGGAGAGACACTTCTTACCTTGTAAGTGCCTATGGCTCCCTCTCCCCCATGGCACCTGTGTTCCCAGGGGGAGCCTGCAGTACCTGGTGTGTTTCTTCCCCATGGCAATGTCATGCTCTGAGGTAATTCCATTTCATTTTGGCTACCTCAGCTGTGCCAGCACAATCCATCCCTGTTGTAGCGGGGGCACGGGTCAATCACACGCAGACCAATGTGATCGGTGAAAGCCGTTTATTACAGATCAGAAGGCTACTTATATACATCTTCTACTTCTCTATATCTAAGCAGTAGATTGGTTACTAGCTACTTGTTTACACATCTAAACGAATCAGTTAGAGCGATGGTGAGCTGTCATACAAACGCTGCTTCTGTTGGCTCTGCTAAACTAATGCTGGATTGTGCACATTTCACTGCCCTGCCTAATAAGAACACCCAACATATCCCCCGTTTTCTTTTTGCACAAGCCAGGCCTGATTGGTGTATTTTTCTATCACTCTGTGAATTAGCATAGAGCAGCATTGCAAAGCACAGCAAAACAACATTTTGAAAGTTATTATTATCAAAAGCAACAACAACACTGTCTTACACAAATTTTTGAGCTCCTCAATGATTCTTCAGCTTTGAGCAACCTTTCTACTTTAACTCATTACTATACGATTACTTAAAATAATTTCTCTAGCAAGTACTACTTTAGTTAATTGAAACTGTGAAAACAATATACACCGTTGCTCTAAAGTCTCTGTCAAGCTCAAATCTTGATTAAAGAGTCCATGGTTTCTTCTGAACTCTGGTTCTTGATCCTGATCAGGTGAGCAGGTAATTGCTTTGAACCTGTTGGTGATAGAACACATGCATACTCCCTTCTCTAGGTTAACAGGTTACTTGAGCTTTGGTATTACGTGTTATTACACACTCAATTGCGGGTTTTGCATTATGAGCGAAGGTGATAGAGGCAACAGGTGCAACTACAGGTGCAATACATAAGAGAAAGAGAACAGTACTTCAAAAGTACACAGATTATTAACCATTTAGCTATTAGCTACTACCCAGAGTCTACAATCACTGGAGAGTCCCATTTCACAGGCGAGACCTGAAGACCTTTCCCGGGCAAGGCTTTCAAGTTTACCTGAAAGGGGTTCCAGTTCTTATCAAGCCGAATTGGTGAGTCAAAATGACTCAATTGCAGTTTTAGGGTAGAAACATCTGGGATTAAAGATTCAGTACCCGATCAGTTTAGGGCCAGGGCTTGGCCAGAGCCTAGGCCTTGACTGAGAGGGTGTCTCTAAACCATCTGACAAAGAAGTCTCTATTAATATCAGTTTTTAAAAACAATACACTTCTTACAGATAACTACACTTAGTTATGTGAAAATTTATCATTGTCAATTTAGTTTTAACTAAATAATCAATGGTACCATAAACAAACTACAAATAGTTGTGAACAAAGGAATACATATGTGTAGCATCAAATAATATCTTTTGGATAATGCTCTCTATAAAAGCTTAGTAAATTCATATCATTACATTAACAACACATCTAGAATTGTTAATACGGTAACAGTAATTGTTCTGAAAAGGTGAGATTATGTTTTCTACACATCTATGCATGTGACAGTAAAGCAAAATGAAAACAAGAGAGAAGCACTAAGCATCTTACAATTAATAATATTCATGATTTGAAATTGATGTTCATTCTTCTGTGTTACCTATAGAAGGTAAGCTGCAAAGGTTGTTATGAATAGTCATCTTGGTTGACTGATGTAGAACATTCAGAACCATAGGATTTGTGATGAAATTAAGGATTTGACAAATTGCATCTTCACTTGTCTTACCAATTATTTATCATGAGCATTTCAGTTGACTTTATCTTATCTCTATAGCAAGGGAACTGTAAAGAAAAAGAACTGTAAAGAACTCTTTTCCCTGTTTCCCCCTCTTTTTTTTTTTTTTTTTTTTTAATGTTTTCTTTTGTTCTGTTTTGCTTTGTGTTGTCTTGTTTTGCTTGTTTTGACAGAACTTAAACTTTGCTTAAAACTAAGATAAATCTAACAGAGCTTAAAGTCAATAATTGAAAGTGAAGAGAAATTAATGTTAAGCACTTAAAAAATAAGTTTTATCTCATAGGCGCCCTTACCTAGATTTACATGCCGGCAAAATACAAATTAACACAGACAATTCACACACACGCACAAGGAAACAAAATCGGACTTGCTTTTGCTAAAGTTACCACGGGGCTAACTGACTCTTAGGCCACAAAATACTTTACAGAATTTGCCTCAGGATGCTACCCTGCCAGTTCTGGCTCTAAGGCAGCAAGTTACACCCCTCTGCCAGCTGTTACAAATTCACTGAACAACATCACCACTCAGAAACATGGAAATTTTCTTCACTAGACCACAAGCGTCTGTTTTCTCTTTTCTTTCTTTCAGAGGTTACTAAAATTTAACTTCTTAATCGAACTGAAAATCAACAGACTTTACATAAATTTTGATCAACTTAAAGTTGACAAGTCTGACTTATAAACTCAGAATACATAAAAGACTCAAACAACATTCTTAGTACATTTGCTGCAGCATACCTGTGGAAAGAAAAAACAAATCTTTTGAATTAGAGAAGTAGTCACTCTGGATGCCTTTGCAAGCGTTTATCTTTAAACCTACTAAACTAGATATAAGGTTAAGGGTACACTTTGAGAGTTTCAGATACAGCAGAACTCAACGTATTTTGACCTCTCCCGTATAAGAAACTACTGCAAATTCATCATACAGCAGTTAAACATCAGCGAATAATATCAAGAAAAATAACTGAGTTGTAAATGAAACAGCAGCAACATAGAACTTTAGAGGGTAGGATTAACTGGAAAGAAATTTAGAGTGTGGCAGATTTATAGTCGTGTTGAAAATGCCTGTTTAACAATCAGTACTCCTCTAAGATAAGTGTAAGTTTACTAAGATGTTTTCGAGGTGCAGCTTTACTCACAGGGATGATAGTGTACATCTTGGAAAATTGCATCTAAACCCTGCTTAATTCGCAGACGGTAAGACAACTGTCTGTAAATATAAATACAATAGGTTTGAGATGTAAAGACGACATCAAGGACTTAAACTATTCTGATGTTAAGTTCATGTGCAAGCTATAGGTGACAAGGAAGAACAAGCACATCTACATCTCTGAACAGCTGTACCAGCTGGAAATGTTGTCACATGTATTTATGGCAAAACAGTCACATTTAAATTGTTTTATTAAAGCCGTGTATGCAACCAGGTAAAGCTAGCACTACACTTTTTACAGTAGAAAACTATGATCTAATTATAGTCGATTCTTAAAAGTTTCTGCAGATAACAAATAGGGAGTCAGGCCTAGTAGGATTTAAAGTTAATTGCTGTAGCTATGCATCTTGTCCAATGTGAATGTATGCTGAGTAAGACTAAAAAACAAAAAAAAAAAAAAAAACCACCGAGTTGATGCATCGACATATAAGTATAAATGATGCTTTGAGGAAACAACCTGAAAATTTCACTTTGGACTTTGTTAATTTTGTATGGGATATAACTGTGCTGTGTTTAATTATGTTTTAGTATTTGGGTTGTTCCAGGCAGCTCAAGGAATCTGAAGGCCAAACAGCAGGAGTGGTGCCAAGCTAGGTAGAAAACAAGATAAATTTTTTCCTGTGGGAAAAAACAAGTTTTATCAGAGTTGGATAATGTTAGAACTTCAACAGAAAGCTTGTAAAAGTCCTTAAAGGAAACATACACAGTGAGAAAGCGAGAGGGGGCTTGCTGCCATGATTTAAGGCAGAATGTCATAGTTCACATTCCAATTCTGTGGAATAAGATAAGATGTGTAGGGAAAAGTCGAGTAACTTAACAATCTACACAAGACTTTCAGAGCATAAAAGAGACACATAAAACACTTTCTAAACCCTCTCATTTAACCAAGCTGTTATCATTACTGCTGTCTGGTTTTGAAAAGTTGGAAACAAATTCAAAATACAACTCAGATACACTAATTAAAAAGGCACTTGGAAGACTGGAAGCGGCAGGTAACTGCTGTTTCTTCTGTGCTGCTTCCCGAGATGGCTCTGCCAGGGTAACTGGACAGGTCGCACGGTCAGTAAAGTAGCCGCAGTGGGGGAGCTGTCAGCACGGGTTGTTGGGGGTCGAAGCTGTGAGCACTGCGCAGCTCCCGGGGGGAGAGATGTTAACTTCAAAGTAGATCTTCAAGTAGGGGAGAAAGTCAGAGAAGGTGTACGATTTGTTCACGGGTGAAGCAGCTCTAGCAGGTAGATTAAGAGGTAACGCTTGCAAGGTTTTTGTTAAATCTTGGATGGCAATTGAAAAATCAGTAGAGGTCGATGGACCAGCCTCGACCTCCCCTTGAGAGGGGGATTGGGGATCAGCCTCTACGAGGCTGCGTCCTTGGCCTTGGCAGCCTCCGGTGATGAGGGTGGCGGGGGGGGAGCTACTGGCACGATGGCTTCTGGTTGAGGCGCGGGGGGAGCCGCTGGCACGACACTTGTTGGCTGAATAGCCAGGGGAAGCTGCCGGTACGGCAGTCGTTGGCTGCGATCCAAGGGGGGGCACTTCGCAGGGACAGTTGGGGGCTTGAGAAGACATACGGACTGTTTACGGGTGAAGGGTCCTTAGGAGATTGATCTAAGGTTATTGCCTGTAGGGACTTTGTTGGATCTTGAATCACAGCGGACAGATCGGGAGGAGTCGGAGGAGTCAGAGGATCAGCCTTGATCAAAGCTCTAGGAGGGGGTGCTCCCTCCCCCTCCTCGCCTCTGACATCATCAGGGCCTTGAGAGGAGGATCGGGAGTTGGAGGGTCGGGAGTTGGATCGGGAGTTGGAGGATGGGGAGTTGGAGTCTCTATGAGAGACCCTGGCCTCGGCCCCGGGCACCTCTGGTGGTGGGAGTGGCGCAGCCACCGATGGTGGTGGTGACGGGGGGAGGGGAGCATCAACCTCCACCCCTGTCGCCGTTGGTAGGGGCGAACAAGATGAAGGGGGGCGGCGGGATCGGGGGGGGGAGAACCAGCACTCACGAAGGAATGTCCAGCTGGGTCGAAAACAAGTTATTGATGGGAAAAGCCTGTGGGGCCTCTGCAGGGGGTGGGTCAAGAGTTGACGCTGCAGCGGCAGCCGCCTGTTTCTCCGCTTTCATAACACGCAAAACATCAATTATGGTCTTCCAAAGAGGAGCATACTTTGTAGCCTCCTTCACTCCCTTCTCCCCTGCAGCTATAGTATTCCAGAGTGCTGTTCCGATTGCCTCCCAGGTGCTGATCTCAAAAGCTACCGAAGCACCCGATATCAAGTCCTGCTCCCACACCCAGCTAAGAAAGCTTTTCAAAGTCGAGGCATCAAATTTCTGCTCTCTCTTAGAGAGAATTAGTTGGAGGAGGTTTAGGACCGCGTCCCGTTCATGGTGGTCCCGCCCCATCTCCCCCTGCAGCCGCTCACCTCTTATCGGTGAGATTCCACGTCGTCTTGACGTTTCGTGGAGCTCCGTCTTAATAATTCATCCTGCACGGGACTGCAGGGAAAGTTCAGGCCTGAGAAGGGGTCATCCTGCCGGGGCTTGCAGGGAAATACGACTGCCTTCCCCGCACCCCGTGCGCACCTAGCAGTTCGTTACGAACTAATTCGGGCACCTCGGGGTCACCATTATGTTGTAGCGGGGGCACGGGTCAATCACACGCAGACCAATGTGATCGGTGAAAGCCGTTTATTACAGATCAGAAGGCTACTTATATACATCTTCTACTTCTCTATATCTAAGCAGTAGATTGGTTACTAGCTACTTGTTTACACATCTAAACGAATCAGTTAGAGCGATGGTGAGCTGTCATACAAACGCTGCTTCTGTTGGCTCTGCTAAACTAATGCTGGATTGTGCACATTTCACTGCCCTGCCTAATAAGAACACCCAACACATCCCCCTGGGGAACAGAGCTTCTCCCCAGGACTAAAAACTGGAGGTTTCTATTTCTTGGCTGAATCCCCATGAATTCTTTTTAAGACCAATAAAAACTTTTTTTTTTAAACTAGGCTGTATTTATAATGGGGTTTTTGTTCCTTTATGCCTCTCTGCACTACATAATAGGCATGAAGGTTGAAGGTCATTGTATCAGACAACCTCACTAGGTGATTATAATTCTAAAAGGTGTTTTTTCCTAAGTTTAAAATTACTTTTGAAATGTCCTTAGTGCTTTAGAGGCACTTAAAATTGATTTGATGGCTCCATTCCTGCTGTTAATAGCATGGGAATGCACAGGGTGAGTGAGATGGGAGCGATGCTGAGGCAGGTGGAAGCAAACAGGGGAAGGCCTAGGTGGGAGTTTACAAACAGCCTCAGTATTTGAGGCTCAGCTCCCGAATATAATATAAACTTAAATTATAGCCAGTTTAGAAAGTGAGGATTTACCTTTGGCTGTAGCTGTGCTGCTGTGGAGGGGCCAAGGGCAGACCCGGCACCAGCAGGAGCTCAGACTTCCCTCTGAAACATTCCAGTTATCCATTGTTAGTCCCTGGCTGGTCTGAAGTGTCTTTGCACCATTAAATAAAATCTGACTCACTTTGTGGAAGCAGCCTGTCCTTCCAGAAAAATCAGCTTATCCAAAAGGAGAGATAGGACCCTCCTGGAAAGGAAAAATAAGGGCTTTTCTCCCCTTTATCCTGACTGTGCTTGGCTGCATTCACTCAGCAGGGCTTTGATGGTACCGCCCGTCTGATCCTGTGTCCAGCACATCCTCCTATCTTCCTGAGAGTCATCACTTTGATGTTTTTTTTTGAGGTTTAACCCCCCCAAAATAGTTCACCATGAGGCCTGAGCGGTTGCAGGCCTTCAGGAGTGATGAAGCTGCAGAGGTTCATTGTCAGAACAGTGCTGAAGTGCTCCTGTGCTCAGTGTGGGGTGGAAAAACACAGGGTACAATGTTCATGAGGGTGTGTGATGGAGGAGCCCTGCCTGGCATGCACAGAGGGAGAAAACCGGAAGTGCTAAAGGCTATTGACACTTGTATCCAAAATCTGGTCCCTACAGTAAGGCCCAGTAAGATAAAAAAGTGATTATTTGAAGTGATGAGCAGCATGTATTAAGTGATCTTTCAGGAGGCAGGTGGTGAAAACCAGCTCTCTGAGGTGTTTTACTGTTGTTACAATGATTTATTACTGAGCAGCCTGGTGTGGTGGAAAGTGCCCCTGCCCATGGCAGGGGGGTGGACCGACACGAACTTTAAGGTCCTGTCCAGCCCAAACCATTCCATGATTCCATTGTATAAGGTTTTCTGAAGGGGTCAGAAGGAAAAGGCTGCATACACGGTGTATCTGAGCATCTGCCAGTGTTGCTTTGCCCTGTTCTCATCATCCAGTATTGAAAGTTGCTGGTTTCCTAGAATATTGGCTGTTTTCTCATGTGATCCATACACACACTTGCAGCACAGCTGAGGTGTCCTACCTAGAAAGACCTGCCCCGTGTCACTTGCTTTGCTGCCAGGGAGCAATTGCAGCATCTCATCTTTAGGACAAGCCCACAGATCTCCCTGAGATGGCAAAACCTGCAAAAACTCTGATTTTGGGTCAGCAGCTCTTCCCCAGCATTTCCTCTGGCCAAAAGCCCCGTGTCTAACAGAGTTTTTGCTGGACTCTTCATCACAACTGGCAAGAGAAAAGCAGAGGAGGGTGAACAGTTCTGTTCGTTTTCATTCCCTTTTCATAGACTTATTTGGGAGAAGCGGAGTGGGAGAGGACTGCGTGCTGGCAGGCCTTTTGTGTTTTATGTCACAGGCTGCTGAAAGAGTTCTCAGACTGCACTTCCTTTCCGTGGGCTTTGAGGTCATTTCCCAGTGCTTGCAGATGCATGGCGGGCTGGGAAACCCTTCTCTCATCACCAGGGAATGAAACGCTCTCCGTGGCTTTTTGGAGCCAACAAATATAGTTTTGTCTTCTCTTCCCTCCCACTGTTTCCCAAGCAGCAAGTTTGCCGACAGGCCTCGTCAGGAAGGAGGGAGTGCTCCTCCAGGATCCAGACTGTCTGGGAAAATGAACAGCTGCTGGCAAACTGTGTTTTGCTGGGGCAATCACAGCTGTACAAAACAGCCCAGGATTGTATGGTAAAGGAGGTTAAGGAAATGGATGAGACTGAGGGGCAAAGTTCAGAGACAAAAACATGCAATTCTCAGCCCAGAGATGATAACAAACCTGGGATTTATCCACCTGTGCAAAGGTGGTTCTGCAAAACCCTGTTGTCCAGGTGGTGTTGTCCATGTGCACTGACTTTGCTTGTGGTCATTTGTCTACCATAGAAACTGGATGGCTTCTACAGTGAGCCCTGTTGCATTCGACACGCAGCGCGGTGGCCTGAGTCAAGAACAGCACGGCAACCAGTCTCCCCTGGCCGCTCGGGCCATAGCTCACAGACACCAATGTGGTGGACGGCAAATGGCGTTTATTGGTGATTAGCACCGTGTAATATACCTTTGGTTTACAACGTCACGTCCGCCTGCTTACATCATAAAACTAATTGCTATTGGCTACCTGGGGAGGGGGTCTTATCTTTCCGTACAGCGCGGTTTCTTCCGATCGCCAGGCCCTACCTGCCCACATTTCCCCCCTCCCTATGCTAATCTAAGAGAGCTAACAAACGTATAAAAGGCATTAACAAGGTAAAGTGTAAGGCACCTTGAACTAATAAACGTATAAAAGGTATTGACGAGGTAAAGTATAAGGCACTTTAAACTAGTGGTGACTAGGGGGCGTAAGGGGACAGGATATAAATTGGGGTAACTAGGGAGAACTAGGGATAATACTGCATAAGGAATTAGGGATAACTGGGGATAACACTACAGAAGTACATTCTTAACACAGTTGTTTGTTTTCTACTAACAGAATGTTGACCTTGCTTAGTCGGTTCTGGACAAATGACACGAGCTTGCTCAGTATGCAGGGCCCGAAGGCCAATGCCAGTATGATCATTGCGATCAGACCCAGCAAAGTAGATATCAGGGTGGTTAGCCATGGCGAATGGTTGAACCAGGATTTGAACCAACTCTGCTGTGCTTCTCGCTCTCTTCTTCTCTTCTTTCTTTTTTCTTTTTCTTTTTCTGCTTTGCTCTTTTCAGCAGCAGCTTGCAGGGAAGGAGAAGATGCTAAAGGCTGAGCAGCATCAGATGATATCTGAGTAGGAGGTACTGTAGCTGCTGGTAAAGGATTAGAGATCATTGGGTTAAAGATATTTAGGTTATTATTCAGTGTTGTGACAGTAGCAGTGTTTTTAATCCGTGAGAGGGATTGGACTCTCTAACGGCCTCTCCTTATTCTGGGTTTTAATTCTGTTTGCTCTCATCTCTTTCCACTCTGAGTCTGAATCAGTGGAAAGCCACTCGCTCTAGCTTGTGTCTGACTCAGAGCTGGAAGTTGACTGACTGGCTATTTCCGGGTTTCAGAACTTTTTGGTCGGGCTCCGGCCTCGCCCACCTCCCTTGCGGGCGGGCCGTTCCCTCCCTCTTGCCTCGCCCTGCCTTCTGCTCGGCAGGGGGTTGAGCTTATAGGGGGAGTGTTTAAATTAGGCGCTCTGGCTACCTCTCTGCCCCTCGCTCGCGCTCCCCTCCCCCTTTTGGTTGCTCTCGCAGTTTCTCTCCTTATCACATTCCTTATCACTTTCCTCTCCCACTCGTTTACTTGCGCATGTTGGATTCGGCACTATCTCTCTGTTCCCGCCGGGCACATCTCCGTCCCGGTCCCGCCCACCTTCTTTGTTCCCGGCACCATGCTGGGGTGCATAGGGAGGTGGCCTGGGCCAGCTCTCTTCGGGCCCCCCTCCCTCCGCGGCGATCTTAGCTTCTCGGGCTAATTCGTTCGAAAAAGCCTCTGCCTGCCTTGGCTCCCCCGCAAAGGAGCCTGGATTCGGGGATTGCGGGGGTGCAGCACCCCCCCCCGCGAGTCCCCAGGCTTAGCCGAATCGCCATCGTCTGGGGGGTGCAGAGTCTGGGTAGCCGCCCCAACCCCCAGCTTTGGGACGGCCATCAAACAGTTTTTTGCTGCCTTCCAGGTCTCCTGCTCTTGGATAGCTTTTTGCAGGGCCTGCACAACTCTACCCCACGATTTAAGATGTTTTCCGCTACCTGAGGACATCGTCTCCTCAGCAAAAGCCTTAGTACATTATCCCACACCTCAGGGTGGAGTATATCTGCCGGTTGGTCTATGACCCCGATCTGCATAAGTCTCGCAACAGCGAGCGTAAAATCTTTGGGTTTGCAATCTACCCGCCACTGTCTCTGAATTTCATATACGACCTTCACAAGAGCCTCCATCCTCCTTGTGGGTCCCGGAGCGTCCTCCGTCACCGGAGACAGTCCAGCTGCTCTGGCCGCTGTTCACCTGGTCTCAGGCGATCTCCCGAGGTCCCCAGTTGTCCCGAGGTTTCGGCACCACTTTGTTGCAGTCGACACGCAGCGCGGTGGCCTGAGTCAAGAACAGCACGGCAACCACTCTCCCCTGGCCGCTCAGGCCATAGCTCACAGACACCAATGTGGTGGACGGCAAATGGCGTTTATTGGTGATTAGCACCGTGTAATATACCTTTGGTTTACAACGTCACGTCCGCCTGCTTACATCATAAAACTAATTGCTATTGGCTACCTGGGGAGGGGGTCTTATCTTTCCGTACAGCGCGGTTTCTTCCGATCGCCAGGCCCTACCTGCCCACAGTTTCCTCTCCCCTTCTCACTAAATATCACGTGTTTGCTGATAAAGCCATTCCTTCCAAACGAGCTGCTTCCCTGGGCTGCTGCTCCAATCTTCTGGGAAGCTGCAGCAGTCCCTGCTGCAGAAAGCAGCTGGAAACCAGGCAAGGCAAGGCGAGGAGCAGCACATCTGCTTAATAAATGATAAAGGTCACATTTAAAAGCACTGTGCAGGTGTAAAGCCAGGAAAATAGGGAAGAGGGGAGGAGGAGTAAGGAGAATACAGCCCTGCAGCCCTTTCATGTGACTCTGTATCATCTGGGATCTTCGAAAAGATTGGCCTAGAGCATCCTACTGACATTGCAGCCATCACAGGGAAGGGAGCGCTGGTACAGCTGAGGGGGCTCCTCAGCAAACTGGGGCTGGGCTCCCTGCAGGGCAAAGCTAGGAGGAAGTCTTCCCTTGTTTTTCTCTCTGCTGGGATAAATGGAGCTGTTGTCTCCAGGCCCCTGTTCTGCACATAGTTTAAAGTAGGTCGTATTTCCGACCTGCATGGGATGCAACCTGCATTTTGTCTGGGGACATAGAGCCTGTGTGTGTCTCATTCTCTTGTGCTCACCACACCTTTCCCATGCCCTCCAGCCTTCCCGGTAACTTTTATTAATAGACTTCCCTTATTCCAGATTTTCAATCGATTAGCTTTGCTTCAGAAGCACCCCAGGGCATCATTGACTTCCTCAGTAACCATCCTGGTAACAGATTCAATTCCCAAAAATGTTGTAATTACATGCCTTGTATTGGGAGCTGTGCTACTGATCTGTGCAGCTGCCTGCTGTCTTTTAGGGATACCAAGCTGCTCCGCTCATCCTCCGTTTATCAGAGAGCCCCAATGGATATGCTGATTCAAAATTTAGGCATGGGGTAGCTCCCTCTCCCTCAATCTGGGTGTCCCACTGCGGAGGGTGGATTTCCCCCCTCCGCAGCAAGAAGCGGTTCCGCCCCTATGTTGCTCCCGCCTCCCAGCCTGGCTCCACCTGCCGTGGGAGGACCTCGGGGGAGAAGTCTCTGGGCCCGCCCCTGAACTGAGGGACAAGGCGTGCCCAGGGCCCAGGAACCGCCCAGCTCTCCAGATTATTCCTGACAGTTATTTGTATTATTGGTTTATTTGAACTGTACCCCGCCTTCCTTTGTTATCATTGGTTCTTGTATGCTGTAACCGCCCTTCCCCTCGTCCCTTATTGGTTGTCCTGTCCTATACTTAACCGGGTGCCTCCAGGCACTCGGCGGCCACTAGCCATTAGCCATGCGGCCATACCATCGCCGAGGCAGTGGCCCCCCTTCCCCTGCTCTCCCTTCCCGACCACCCAAGCCCTGCTACCCTCAATAAAGGAGAGCTCGGGAAGGAGTCATCCTCCCACCAGCCTATCGCCGCACCGTCTCCTTCTTTTATTTCGCCTACGACTCCCAGCTTCCTTTACCGCGCCCGGCATAGGGATCGAGCAGCCAGCGCACGGCTCTCGACCCTGCCGACGACAGCGAGCGAGAGGCTCGACAACATCCCACCACCCCTGACACCCTTCCACTCATGGTGGTACCAGCTGTGCTCCTTTCTCCTCTTGCAGGAAGCTGTTGCCAAGCCTCAAAACCAAGAAGCCTCGGGAGCTTGTTTTGGTGATTGGGACAGGAATTAGTGCCGCAGTTGCTCCCCAGGTCCCAGTGCTGAAGTCTTGGAAGGGGCTGATTCAGGCCCTCCTGGATGCTGCTATTGTCTTTGATCTCCTGGAAGATGAAGAGAGCAAACGGTTCCAGAAGTGTCTTCATGAAGACAAGAACTTGGTTCATGTTGCCCACGACCTTATCCAGAAGCTGTCTCCGGTCAGTGCGCTTGTACCTGCCCTGAGCGTAGGATTTGGCTTCTGGAAATAACCGGATTTGGTTTTCCAGCAATGGTGCCCCCATCCCAACAATTCTTCTATGTACAAGGAACCAAAAGTGCAGTTGCTGTGCCAGGTTTCTGCTGTGGACACAGGTTTTGGGTATTTTGCCTGGACCAAGATGATTAGAGGGATGGAGCACCTTCCTGTGAGGAAAGGCTGAGAGAATTGGGATTGTTCAGCCTGGAGAAGAAGGCTTCAGGGGTGACCTAATTGTGGCTTTCCAATACCTGAAGGGAGCTGACAAGAAAGCTGGAGAGAGACTGTAGACAAGGGCCGGGGGTGACAGAACAAGGGGAGAGAGCAGGGTTAGATGGGGTACTGGGGAGGAAATCTTCCCTGTGAGGGTACTGAGGCCCTGGCACAAGAGCAACTGTGGCTGCCCCTGGATCCCTGGAAGTGTTCAAGGCCAGGTTGGACAGGGCTTGGAACAGCCTGGGATAGTGGAAGGTGTCCCTGCCCATGGCAGGGGGTGGGATGGGATGGGCCCTTCCCAACCCAAACCATTCTACGATTCTGTGTTCCTATGACTATGCTGAGGGAGAGCACCCACCTTGGTGCAGCCAGAGCTCTTGTGTTTGCCGTGCAGGGACCCAGAGCTTTGCAGGGTCTTGGTGAAACGTGGGTAGTTTCTCATGGAGTCATTTGGCATGAGGTGTTAAGGGGCCGGGCTCTGACCTCAATCTGTCTCCCCTTCTCAGCGCACAAGCAACGTTCGCTCAACCTTTTTCAAGGACTGTTTATACAAGGTGTTTGATGACCTGGAATCCAAAATGGAAGATTCTGGGAAGCAGCTGCTTCAGTCTGTGCTTCACTTGATGGAAAATGGGGCCCTTGTTTTAACCACAAACTTCGGTAACCTGCTGGAGCTGTATGCAGCACACCAGGGGAAGCACCTCGAGTCTCTTGACCTGACTGATGAAAAGAAGGTAAAGGATGATTATTTCTTTTGTCAGGAACTGTGGTGCTGCAGGGTGTGCCCTCATGCTGCCTGAGGGCATTGTACTGATCGTAGTGGTTTAACTGGTGGCAGACAAGCTCCAGGCAGAGCCTCTGCCTGCTCAGGGCAGCAAGCAGAAGAATGAGGAGGAGAGCTCCTTTCTGGAACGCTGTGCTTGCTGGCTGCAATCCAGTGCTCAGGAGGAGGCCTTAAGCCTGGTATTCCTTTGATCTCTGTCCTTGAAACTTCTGGCTTGGCCTTGCTTCCACATAAGGCTCGGGTTGATGTTTCTAACCAATGTGGGAAACTCCATGTGAGATGCAAAGCTGAACTTTCTATTTTTATAACGTGCTGCAAAGTGCTTTCTGTGATGGGCATTTAGGGCTGCAGCCTTTGAGGCTCTCTTCTCGTGCCCCATGTCCTCTTCCTGCAGTGGCTGGAATGGCTCCTTCTGCTGCACTTCCAGAGCTGTAGCTATTCTCTTCATGCAAACATCTCTCCTCCTGCCCCAGTCAGGCTGTGAAACCCTGACCTCTTTGCACCTGCTGCACAAAGGGATCAAAGTGATTGCCTACGGAGACGAATACTCTGACTTGCCCGAGTACTTCGAGCGGCTGACCAGCGAGATTGTCATGCGAGGCCGCACAGGTATGGAGTCAGGGGCTGGGGGACACTTGGCTGTCACCATGGAGAGCAGGCAGGGTCAGTAGCCCCTGTTCTTCATGCTATACAGATTCCTTAAGAGTTTTTTTTTTTTAAAAGCAAACGTGTCTCAAAGCGTAGCTGGATTTGAGGGTTACTTTCAGAAATCACTGTATGCTCTAACAGTTTAAGCAGCTGTGCTGCTTCCCACGCCTGCAAACCTTTTCATGTGCAGTTGCAGCTGTTTGTTCCCTTTCCAGCGAAGGGGCATTTTAGTCTCACTGACCTTCGTGCTGCTCAGACTGAGCCAATGCTTTTACACAAGAGGTATAACTCATAAATCATAAAAACAAGGGAAAGTGGGTTCACTGGCCGGAGCCTAGCTGGCCCCCATTCTGAGGGTTAGCCCGGCCAGGAAAGCCTGTGTGAAACCACCACGTGGGCAGCTGGCTCTCCACCTGACACTGGTCTCTGCTTTGCCCCAGGTATGCCCAACGAGGGGCAACAGCTGAATGCTCTGCCGCCGCCCACACCGAGGTAAAAGGTAAGGAGGCTCTCTAGAGCCGAGAGGCTTCACTCTGTGTAGTTCCCTGGAGTCCCAGGCAGGTTTTCAGCCTTTGCTTCCACACAGGATGCAGCCCGAGCCTCAGCCCTGCCCAGGCCCTGAGCCATGGCAGGGGCTTCTGGGACAGGCCCCAGCCAGGCCAGCAGCCCTCAGGAAGGCCAGAGCCCACCGCTGTCCAGCTGCTATCCAGCACCGAGCCAGGACCCTTCCAGCAGGGAGAAGGCTGGGACACAGCCTCCACAGATGAACACCTGGTCTAACATAGTAATTGTGGTTTTACTGGGGCTGCATGTGCCTGCGGAGTGCGGTGTCCCCAAGGGAGCTGCAGCCTCCTCTAACTTCATACCTAGTGCTTTTATATTCTGTATTTCAATTAAAAAATGAAACTTGAGCTTTTTTTTTTTTACTGGAAGCTCTAGTTTTCTAGTCCTGTCTTTTTACTGTACAGGATTTTGTATGTTGAAGTTGTATTAAAGGCCTGCTCACTGAACTTTTGGCTGCTCTATCATTTACAGGCCTCATCACACCTCACACTGGTGGGAGTTCATCTCCCCCAAACCCAGGAGGAAACAGGTCCTGGCTGGAGGCAAGTTATTTATACACAGAGAACAAATTAGGAAGTTTATTTTATATAAATTATGTCTCTTAGCAGACAGCATTCAATTTATTGCACTATAGCACATCTGCGATACAGAGCTACAAGACATCGTCAGAGAGGTTTGTATTATTCAGTGTAGCACTTCTGACCGGGATCAAGAGGCACTCTGAGGGGGAGAAAGGGTGCAGGAAAGCAGCAAGCAGCCACCATTCTCTTCCAGTATTAATGTGGTTTGGTTTTTTTTTCCTTTTTACTAGCAAATAATGCCAAGACCAGCAGGCAGGAGCCAGGCAGGGCACGCTGCCTTCCTCCTCCGGACCCAGCTGCCACAGCTCTCCAGCTCCTGCCCAAATACGTGGAGTCTGGGGACCCTGCTGCAGAGTCCGGGTGAGGAGAGAGATGGGGGACTTTAAGGCAATTTAGCATGTCCCCTCCAGCCCAGCATAGGCTGTCACCTTTTTTTGGTTTATCAGCTTCGGTGGAGCGGCGATGAGCGGCGACATTAACGGCCAGATCTAGCGCTGCCCCTAAGCCCAAGTGACTCCTGCCTCCTCCCTAAGCTGGTCTAAAAATCAAAAGCAGCTCAAAAAAAAGTCTTCAAACCCACCTGGCTCTGACAGCCAGGCTCTTGGCCGCCCTCAGCTCCCCCACCCCAAATACCAGACCCCGCCCGGGAGCGAAACCTGTTGAGCCCGAATATGCCCAAACAGACAGCTCTTTGTGATTCTTTTTTTTTCCCTCCTATTTTTTGGTTTGGAAGCAGCACTGGTGATCACACAGGGATGGGCCCAAGGACTTCCCAGCCCTTGGCACTGCTCCTGACACCTTGTTCGAAGGCAGCATCACATTTAACCCCTGAAGACCCTCACTGCCCTTCATTTCTGACACCATCCCACTTCCCACACCGTGGTCCTGTTCAGTCCTGCATCCCCACGCTCCACTTGCATCCCCCCTCTCTGCACTTTTCTCCGTCATTTCTCCCTTTCCACCTCATTTTTCCCCTCAGTGCTTCAGCGCTCTCCTCCATTCCCAACACAGACAGGTCTGATCCATCCTCACGCCATAAAATCACAGACCACATGCCAGGGGGGTCAGATGAGCCCAATAGCCACAGAGCTGCCAGGCTGGGGTTCAGTGCCCATCCAGGGGTGTTTTATGATCCGTGGTGGCAATGCTGGGCTGGCAGGGTGCACACAGCATCAGCAAAGCCCCCGAGCAGCACTTAGGACTCTTCAACTCTTGCTCAGCACTCTCCTGCCTCAGTTTCCTGCTGTTTCGGGGCTCAGGGAAGCTCTGCACCATTGGCAATGCGGGCAGGGGGTGCAGCAGGGACCCCAAACCCCAAACTGCATCCCAGCTCATTTATCTACATTTTAAAAGAAATTTAAAAGCCACCCGATGTTGCAAGCAGCTCAAACCCTGACGGAGGATCCACCCCGGGGCTCCGACTTGTGCAACACCGCGGGGTGAGTTCCAACCTCCCGCCACTGGCATCAGGCTCTGGTTAAAAAATTAAGGCTCAGCTTACTCAGCCTGGCCGGATATCGGGATGGCGAATCCGGCCGGGAAAACTTCGGCGGGCTGGGGGAGACATTTTGCAAGGGGAAGAGCCGGAGCAGGAATGGCATCTGGAAGCGATTGAAGGCAAGGAGCCTCTCCCTGGCGCAGCAGGGAATTCCAACGGCGTGAGCTCAGGTTAAAGCCTCCTTCACAAACCCGGGATTAAAGAGAAGAACCAAACTTCAGCACAGATATGTATTTTTAAACCTGCAAAAAACAAGGGAGACGGAGCCAGCTTCCTGCTTGGTCCTATCCGGACGTGGCTTTGTCATTTAGGGTCGTTCTGACTTGCAATGAAAAGAAACCAAAACTCCAAAAAGGAGCAGAAATTTCTCCATCCGTTTGTGGTTCTAAATTCAGGTGTGGTGTCAGGAGTCCTCTTTCATCACTGTACCATCCATCCCTCGGGATTGCTGCATCCCAGCTCCGAGCATCCCTTGCCAGCACAGGCTGCATCCCACGGTGGTCCTTGAGTGGCAGCAAGCCCAGGAGCATCCCAGAATCCTGGGGATGGCATGGAAGAGCCAGTGGAGGATGCCAGCCTAGCTTAGACCGAGCCATCCTCTGCAAGGAGCTGACGCAGTGCAGAGTCCCCAGCCCCTTCCAGTCTTCCCTGAGTCGAGATGAAATATTGAAGCTAAAATCCTAATGCATCAGAGGCACAGGGAGCAGCAGCTGGTCAAACCCACCTTCACTGGACATCCCAGCGGAGCAGTTTACGGCAGGGCAGGATCCCCATGGGCTGGGCAGGATCCCCATGGGCTGGGCAGGATCCCCACGGGATGGGCAGGATCCCCATGGGCTGGGCAGACTCAGCCGCGCCCCATGTCCTCTTCCTGCAGTGGCTGGAATGGCTCCTTCTGCTACACTTCCAGAGCTGTAGCTATTCCCTTCATGCAAACATCTCTCCTCCTGCCCCAGTCAGGCTGTGAAACCCTGACCTCTTTGCACCTGCTGCACAAAGGGATCAAAGTGATTGCCTACGGAGACGAATACTCCGACTTGCCCGAGTACTTCGAGCGGCTGACCAGCGAGATTGTCATGCGAGGCCGCACAGGTATGGAGTCAGGGGCTGGGGGACACTTGGCTGTCACCATGGAGAGCAGGCAGGGTCAGTAGCCCCTGTTCTTCATGCTATACAGATTCCTTAAGAGGTTTTTTTTTTTAAAAGCAAACGTGTCTCAAAGCGTAGCTGGATTTGAGGGTTACTTTCAGAAATCACTGTATGCTCTAACAGTTTAAACAGCTGTGCTGCTTCCCACGCCTGCAAACCTTTTCATGTGCAGTTGCAGCTGTTTGTTCCCTTTCCAGCGAAGGGGCATTTTAGTCTCACTGACCTTCGTGCTGCTCAGACTGAGCCAATGCTTTTACACAAGAGGTATAACTCATAAATCATAAAAACAAGGGAAAGTGGGTTCACTGGCCGGAGCCTAGCTGGCCCCCATTCTGAGGGTTAGCCCGGCCAGGAAAGCCTGTGTGAAACCACCACGTGGGCAGCTGGCTCTCCACCTGACACTGCTCTCTGCTTTGCCCCAGGTATGCCCAACGAGGGGCAACAGCTGAATGCTCTGCCGCCGCCCACACCGAGGTAAAAGGTAAGGAGGCTCTCTAGAGCCGAGAGGCTTCACTCTGTGTAGTTCCCTGGAGTCCCAGGCAGGTTTTCAGCCTTTGCTTCCACACAGGATGCAGCCCGAGCCTCAGCCCTGCCCAGGCCCTGAGCCATGGCAGGGGCTTCTGGGACAGGCCCCAGCCAGGCCAGCAGCCCTCAGGAAGGCCAGAGCCCACCGCTGTCCAGCTGCTATCCAGCACCGAGCCAGGACCCTTCCAGCAGGGAGAAGGCTGGGACACAGCCTCCACAGATGAACACCTGGTCTAACATAGTAATTGTGGTTTTACTGGGGCTGCATGTGCCTGCGGAGTGCGGTGTCCCCAAGGGAGCTGCAGCCTCCTCTAACTTCATACCTAGTGCTTTTATATTCTGTATTTCAATTAAAAAATGAAACTTGAGCTTTTTTTTTTTTACTGGAAGCTCTAGTTTTCTAGTCCTGTCTTTTTACTGTACAGGATTTTGTATGTTGAAGTTGTATTAAAGGCCTGCTCACTGAACTTTTGGCTGCTCTGTCATTTACAGGCCTCATCACACCTCACACTGGTGGGAGTTCATTTCCCCCAAACCCAGGAGGAAACAGGTCCTGGCTGGAGGCAAGTTATTTATACACAGAGAACAAATTAGGAAGTTTATTTTATATAAATTATGTCTCTTAGCAGACAGCATTCAATTTATTGCACTATAGCACATCTGCGATACAGAGCTACAAGACATCGTCAGAGAGGTTTGTATTATTCAGTGTAGCACTTCTGACCGGGATCAAGAGGCACTCTGAGGGGGAGAAAGGGTGCAGGAAAGCAGCAAGCAGCCACCATTCTCTTCCAGTATTAATGTGGTTTGGTTTTTTTTTCCTTTTTACTAGCAAATAATGCCAAGACCAGCAGGCAGGAGCCAGGCAGGGCACGCTGCCTTCCTCCTCCGGACCCAGCTGCCACAGCTCTCCAGCTCCTGCCCAAATACGTGGAGTCTGGGGACCCTGCTGCAGAGTCCGGGTGAGGAGAGAGATGGGGGACTTTAAGGCAATTTAGCATGTCCCCTCCAGCCCAGCATAGGCTGTCACCTTTTTTTGGTTTATCAGCTTCGGTGGAGCGGCGATGAGCGGCGACATTAACGGCCAGATCTAGCGCTGCCCCTAAGCCCAAGTGACTCCTGCCTCCTCCCTAAGCTGGTCTAAAAATCAAAAGCAGCTCAAAAAAAAGTCTTCAAACCCACCTGGCTCTGACAGCCAGGCTCTTGGCCGCCCTCAGCTCCCCCACCCCAAATACCAGACCCCGCCCGGGAGCGAAACCTGTTGAGCCCGAATATGCCCAAACAGACAGCTCTTTGTGATTCTTTTTTTTTCCCTCCTATTTTTTGGTTTGGAAGCAGCACTGGTGATCACACAGGGATGGGCCCAAGGACTTCCCAGCCCTTGGCACTGCTCCTGACACCTTGTTCGAAGGCAGCATCTCATTTAACCCCTGAAGACCCTCACTGCCCTTCATTTCTGACACCATCCCACTTCCCACACCGTGGTCCTGTTCAGTCCTGCATCCCCACGCTCCACTTGCATCCCCCCTCTCTGCACTTTTCTCCGTCATTTCTCCCTTTCCACCTCATTTTTCCCCTCAGTGCTTCAGCGCTCTCCTCCATTCCCAACACAGACAGGTCTGATCCATCCTCACGCCATAAAATCACAGACCACATGCCAGGGGGGTCAGATGAGCCCAATAGCCACAGAGCTGCCAGGCTGGGGTTCAGTGCCCATCCAGGGGTGTTTTATGATCCGTGGTGGCAATGCTGGGCTGGCAGGGTGCACACAGCATCAGCAAAGCCCCCGAGCAGCACTTAGGACTCTTCAACTCTTGCTCAGCACTCTCCTGCCTCAGTTTCCTGCTGTTTCGGGGCTCAGGGAAGCTCTGCACCATTGGCAATGCGGGCAGGGGGTGCAGCAGGGACCCCAAACCCCAAACTGCATCCCAGCTCATTTATCTACATTTTAAAAGAAATTTAAAAGCCACCCGATGTTGCAAGCAGCTCAAACCCTGACGGAGGATCCACCCCGGGGCTCCGACTTGTGCAACACCGCGGGGTGAGTTCCAACCTCCCGCCACTGGCATCAGGCTCTGGTTAAAAAATTAAGGCTCAGCTTACTCAGCCTGGCCGGATATCGGGATGGCGAATCCGGCCGGGAAAACTTCGGCGGGCTGGGGGAGACATTTTGCAAGGGGAAGAGCCGGAGCAGGAATGGCATCTGGAAGCGATTGAAGGCAAGGAGCCTCTCCCTGGCGCAGCAGGGAATTCCAACGGCGTGAGCTCAGGTTAAAGCCTCCTTCACAAACCCGGGATTAAAGAGAAGAACCAAACTTCAGCACAGATATGTATTTTTAAACCTGCAAAAAACAAGGGAGACGGAGCCAGCTTCCTGCTTGGTCCTATCCGGACGTGGCTTTGTCATTTAGGGTCGTTCTGACTTGCAATGAAAAGAAACCAAAACTCCAAAAAGGAGCAGAAATTTCTCCATCCGTTTGTGGTTCTAAATTCAGGTGTGGTGTCAGGAGTCCTCTTTCATCACTGTACCATCCATCCCTCGGGATTGCTGCATCCCAGCTCCGAGCATCCCTTGCCAGCACAGGCTGCATCCCACGGTGGTCCTTGAGTGGCAGCAAGCCCAGGAGCATCCCAGAATCCTGGGGATGGCATGGAAGAGCCAGTGGAGGATGCCAGCCTAGCTTAGACCGAGCCATCCTCTGCAAGGAGCTGACGCAGTGCAGAGTCCCCAGCCCCTTCCAGTCTTCCCTGAGTCGAGATGAAATATTGAAGCTAAAATCCTAATGCATCAGAGGCACAGGGAGCAGCAGCTGGTCAAACCCACCTTCACTGGACATCCCAGAGGAGCAGTTTACGGCAGGGCAGGATCCCCATGGGCTGGGCAGGATCCCCATGGGCTGGGCAGGATCCCCACGGGATGGACAGGATCCCCATGGGCTGGGCAGACTCAGCCGCGCCCCATGTCCTCTTCCTGCAGTGGCTGGAATGGCTCCTTCTGCTACACTTCCAGAGCTGTAGCTATTCCCTTCATGCAAACATCTCTCCTCCTGCCCCAGTCAGGCTGTGAAACCCTGACCTCTTTGCACCTGCTGCACAAAGGGATCAAAGTGATTGCCTACGGAGACGAATACTCCGACTTGCCCGAGTACTTCGAGCGGCTGACCAGCGAGATTGTCATGCGAGGCCGCACAGGTATGGAGTCAGGGGCTGGGGGACACTTGGCTGTCACCATGGAGAGCAGGCAGGGTCAGTAGCCCCTGTTCTTCATGCTATACAGATTCCTTAAGAGGTTTTTTTTTTTAAAAGCAAACGTGTCTCAAAGCGTAGCTGGATTTGAGGGTTACTTTCAGAAATCACTGTATGCTCTAACAGTTTAAACAGCTGTGCTGCTTCCCACGCCTGCAAACCTTTTCATGTGCAGTTGCAGCTGTTTGTTCCCTTTCCAGCGAAGGGGCATTTTAGTCTCACTGACCTTCGTGCTGCTCAGACTGAGCCAATGCTTTTACACAAGAGGTATAACTCATAAATCATAAAAACAAGGGAAAGTGGGTTCACTGGCCGGAGCCTAGCTGGCCCCCATTCTGAGGGTTAGCCCGGCCAGGAAAGCCTGTGTGAAACCACCACGTGGGCAGCTGGCTCTCCACCTGACACTGCTCTCTGCTTTGCCCCAGGTATGCCCAACGAGGGGCAACAGCTGAATGCTCTGCCGCCGCCCACACCGAGGTAAAAGGTAAGGAGGCTCTCTAGAGCCGAGAGGCTTCACTCTGTGTAGTTCCCTGGAGTCCCAGGCAGGTTTTCAGCCTTTGCTTCCACACAGGATGCAGCCCGAGCCTCAGCCCTGCCCAGGCCCTGAGCCATGGCAGGGGCTTCTGGGACAGGCCCCAGCCAGGCCAGCAGCCCTCAGGAAGGCCAGAGCCCACCGCTGTCCAGCTGCTATCCAGCACCGAGCCAGGACCCTTCCAGCAGGGAGAAGGCTGGGACACAGCCTCCACAGATGAACACCTGGTCTAACATAGTAATTGTGGTTTTACTGGGGCTGCATGTGCCTGCGGAGTGCGGTGTCCCCAAGGGAGCTGCAGCCTCCTCTAACTTCATACCTAGTGCTTTTATATTCTGTATTTCAATTAAAAAATGAAACTTGAGCTTTTTTTTTTTTACTGGAAGCTCTAGTTTTCTAGTCCTGTCTTTTTACTGTACAGGATTTTGTATGTTGAAGTTGTATTAAAGGCCTGCTCACTGAACTTTTGGCTGCTCTATCATTTACAGGCCTCATCACACCTCACACTGGTGGGAGTTCATTTCCCCCAAACCCAGGAGGAAACAGGTCCTGGCTGGAGGCAAGTTATTTATACACAGAGAACAAATTAGGAAGTTTATTTTATATAAATTATGTCTCTTAGCAGACAGCATTCAATTTATTGCACTATAGCACATCTGCGATACAGAGCTACAAGACATCGTCAGAGAGGTTTGTATTATTCAGTGTAGCACTTCTGACCGGGATCAAGAGGCACTCTGAGGGGGAGAAAGGGTGCAGGAAAGCAGCAAGCAGCCACCATTCTCTTCCAGTATTAATGTGGTTTGGTTTTTTTTTCCTTTTTACTAGCAAATAATGCCAAGACCAGCAGGCAGGAGCCAGGCAGGGCACGCTGCCTTCCTCCTCCGGACCCAGCTGCCACAGCTCTCCAGCTCCTGCCCAAATACGTGGAGTCTGGGGACCCTGCTGCAGAGTCCGGGTGAGGAGAGAGATGGGGGACTTTAAGGCAATTTAGCATGTCCCCTCCAGCCCAGCATAGGCTGTCACCTTTTTTTGGTTTATCAGCTTCGGTGGAGCGGCGATGAGCGGCGACATTAACGGCCAGATCTAGCGCTGCCCCTAAGCCCAAGTGACTCCTGCCTCCTCCCTAAGCTGGTCTAAAAATCAAAAGCAGCTCAAAAAAAAGCCTTCAAACCCACCTGGCTCTGACAGCCAGGCTCTTGGCCGCCCTCAGCTCCCCCACCCCAAATACCAGACCCCGCCCGGGAGCGAAACCTGTTGAGCCCGAATATGCCCAAACAGACAGCTCTTTGTGATTCTTTTTTTTTCCCTCCTATTTTTTGGTTTGGAAGCAGCACTGGTGATCACACAGGGATGGGCCCAAGGACTTCCCAGCCCTTGGCACTGCTCCTGACACCTTGTTCGAAGGCAGCATCACATTTAACCCCTGAAGACCCTCACTGCCCTTCATTTCTGACACCATCCCACTTCCCACACCGTGGTCCTGTTCAGTCCTGCATCCCCACGCTCCACTTGCATCCCCCCTCTCTGCACTTTTCTCCGTCATTTCTCCCTTTCCACCTCATTTTTCCCCTCAGTGCTTCAGCGCTCTCCTCCATTCCCAACACAGACAGGTCTGATCCATCCTCACGCCATAAAATCACAGACCACATGCCAGGGGGGTCAGATGAGCCCAATAGCCACAGAGCTGCCAGGCTGGGGTTCAGTGCCCATCCAGGGGTGTTTTATGATCCGTGGTGGCAATGCTGGGCTGGCAGGGTGCACACAGCATCAGCAAAGCCCCCGAGCAGCACTTAGGACTCTTCAACTCTTGCTCAGCACTCTCCTGCCTCAGTTTCCTGCTGTTTCGGGGCTCAGGGAAGCTCTGCACCATTGGCAATGCGGGCAGGGGGTGCAGCAGGGACCCCAAACCCCAAACTGCATCCCAGCTCATTTATCTACATTTTAAAAGAAATTTAAAAGCCACCCGATGTTGCAAGCAGCTCAAACCCTGACGGAGGATCCACCCCGGGGCTCCGACTTGTGCAACACCGCGGGGTGAGTTCCAACCTCCCGCCACTGGCATCAGGCTCTGGTTAAAAAATTAAGGCTCAGCTTACTCAGCCTTAAAAAACACCCAGGGGAAGAATTTTCCTTTGTTCTCCACTCTCCAGAACAACAAAACACCATTGGTTCACCCTGCAAAGACCTGCCATGAAAAGATCAATGGGGAAAGGTCTGGCTGGTCCTCTTCCTGCAGTCTCAGGGCAGGAATCCTCATCTCTCCCTGGAACAAGCCTGTCCCGTGGGACGAGAGGGCTCCAGGCGCACACAGTGGGTCGGGATGGGGCTTGTCCTGCACGAACATGCCCAGATCCTGCTCCCAGCAGCTCTGTCCGCACCAGCATTGGGTGGGGGATCGGCAGGGACCCCTCCTACCCCTCTGGGATCACTAGGATACCGGAGCACATCCATCAACCAGCCAGAGGATGCTCAGGGATGGGGACAAAAAGGCTCAGACCACTTAATAAACCCTCCTGAGCCCGTGGTTCCGCACGAGAGCCGTCCTGAGCTGCACACGGGGCACATCCTCCCCTCCCAGAGCCTCCGGGAGGATTTTCCCTTCCTTATCCCGGCTCCCGGGCATTCCTATGGCCCAGACCCATCGCAGCGAGCCCACCCTGTGCCATGGGGAGATGCCAGAGCCTCTCTTCCCCGGGCTCTCGGGGTGGGATCTCCCTCCACGGGAGTGGCCTCGGGCAGGAGCGATGCCAAAGGCCGTTTTTCCCGGCAAGACGAGGGGGTTTGTTTTGCCGGGAATGGGGAGACGGCAGATGGAAGGGCTCGGGGGGAGCGGGGGCTTTCCTCTCGCCGCTGCCCACACTCACACTCCAGGCACTGATTAATTGCGTTAAATAGAAAAAGAATCATAACAATTATTTTTAAAAGCCACAAAACGTAGAAATAAAACCACTTTCTGCCTCTCCGATGTGCCGCGCTCGCCGGGGCAGCGATGCCAAAGGCGGGGGATGCAGGGGCGGGGGTCCGAGCTGGGGTTAACAGGGTGTGTACCCCCACATCCCCTCTTTGCCCCCCATGCCAGCCCTGCCCGGGAGCTGCCAGGCGAGCAATGCTCCTGCCCTGCCCCGCGCCCTCCCAGCGCGGGGACCCCCTCCAGCCCCCCAAAAACACTGGGGCTTCGCTTCCCACCCCTCTTTTTCCGCTCAGCACCTCCCGAGTCGCAAACCCGCTCTGGACACGCGGACCCGGGGGGACATAAGGGGACACGGAGGGACACAAGGGGACACGGGAGGATGCGGGGGGGCACAAGGGGACGCGGGGGGACCCCCGTGTGCAGACTCACCATGGGGCGGCGGGGGGGGTCGTGCGGCGGAGGCTGGGGGTGGTGCGGGATGCGGGGCCGGCCCGGGGGGCGGGCGGGGGGCGGACACGCTTGCGCACAGCGCGGATGGGCGGCGGAGGGAGCGACGAGGAGGAGGAAGGAGGGAGGGGAAGAGCATCCCGGGAGGAGAAGGCACTCGGTCCCTCATCCGCGGCACGGGAGAGGTGGGGGAGGACGAGGACCCTCGCCCCGCGCCCTGCGGACCCCCAAAAGTCGTGGCGCTGGGGGCAGACCTTCCCAAGGCAACCCCGCACCGCATAAATCTCCCCAAAACCCGCCCAAATCCGCTCATAGCAAATTTTGGGGGTGGGCAAAGCTCATCCCACTTGAGATTTACACTGAGCCCAGGAGTTCGCTCCGCTCCCCCACTGAACCCCCATGAGATGATCTGGAAGCCCCATGAGATTCTGCTCAAACCGTCATGAGATGGCACACCAAGGCTCTGGGGATGGCTTTGCTTCAAATCATCAACTAATATTTTTTTTTTCCTGAAAATAAATTAATCCTCACCACAGCAATGCCCCATGTCAGGCCACCTTGCTCTCCCACAGGATTCCATTTCCATCCCACCCCACAATCCACAAAATTAGCAGTCAACCTTTTGAATCTTTTTTTATTCCCCTCAAAACTTTTTTTATTTCTACAGTCTCAAACTCAATCCCTCCTGCCCAGGGTGAGTTTTGCCAATCCCTGAGATAAAATGTCCAACGCCAATATTAATCAACAAAATACCTGTGGAGCTGACACATCTGATTTTGCCAAGGGAACTACATCAATATTTGAAGAGAATCAACCCACCTGCACCTCCCCAGATGCTCCCAGGTTTCCTGCTGACCCATAGCACCAATTTCATCACTGACGCTTCACAGGAAGAGGGAAGTGGCAGGCGTAGGGATTTGCATCATGGTCAGGGAGCAAGTTCTGGGGCAGGGGGCACTTACTGCTGCCCTGCTCCAAGGAACCACAGCCCTGATCCCGTGGCCCCAGCGTGCTGATTTTTGGAGGTGCTGAGCGTGGAACATTCCCCAAAATCACTCCTGTCTGTACAGGAGTCAGGTGAGGCTTCACCACACCACCTGGGGAGAGTAACGGGGCTCACTTGGGGCTCCCAACCCCATCACGCTCACAGGGCAGAGCAGGCCTGTGCCCAGTTCAGTTACCCCAGCACCACACTGCCCCAAGACCAAAGCAACAGCCTGGAACGTCCCTATCCTCATCTCCTGCTCGGATGCACGTCTTCAGGAAACGGGAGCCGAGACAGCTGCATAGTTCCCACGCCATGGCCAGACCCTCTGGCCATAAAACCTTAGGAGTTATTACAAATTTTCCTATAATGGGTGTACTGTTTACAGTCCCAGGGTCGGCATACTGCATGCAATCCAGTGCCACTTGACCTACCAAGCACGAACAACCTATTGTTGCTGTTTTTGTAACCTATTGTTGCTTTTAACTTCAACCCAAAAGTACGAAATTACGCGAACAAGAAAGAGGGCTGCAGTAAGGTCCCCAGCCGCCCCCTTGCCCCCAGGTTAGCCTGATTTGAGCAGCGCCAGGCTGGAAAAAGCGAGCCAGAGCTAGGCTACGACGCTGTGACCGGAGGGGCGATCAGAGGGCTCACGGCACGTGGTGCCGGGAGGCGTGGCCTGCCCGGAGCGCGCCGCGGGGGCGGGGCCGAGCCCTCAGCGGGGAAAATGGCGGCGGGCGGGCCCCCCCACTCCCTCGTACCTCCGCGTGCAGGAACACGATTTTGTCCCGCGCCGACTCCCGCAGGACGCGCCGCACCCGCAGGTCCGACAGCGGGAAGGCGGCAGCGACCCCGCCCTCAGCGGCGGGCCCGCCATTTTTCTCCTCCTCCTCCCGCTTCCTCTTCGGCTGCGGGCCCTCCGCCATGGCTCGCGCGCGCGCGCCCCTGCACTGCGCGTGCGCGGCGCCTCGCGGACCGTCTTAGAGCCACGCCCCCCGGCGGCTCGGAGGTCGCGTGTCCCCGCGGCTCCTTCTCCCACACACCCCCGGAATAGTGACTGAGACAAAAATAAGGAAAACCACCACCATTTAAAACTTCTGCATTCTCTTTTCATAGTCGCAACGATCCCGTTTAAAGTCGCTGCCTGCCTCATCTTGTCCTGCCCACAGCCCAGCAGGCACCTTGTCAGCTTAGTGGGGGTCCCAGAGCCCACCAGGACCAGGAACTCCAGCACGGGAAGGAGTTCTGGTGACCCTGAGAGCCACTCGATGTCAGAGCTTAGTGTTTGTGTGATGGATGTCCCTGTCCCTGCCGAGGAGGTTTTGGCCACCGGGATGGAGGTCACACCACTGGGATGTGGTGCGTTCCGGTCCGCTGTCCCTCCATGTCCATGGAAGTGGGGAACTCGCCATCCTTGGCTCCCACATCTGGCCAGAGCAGCTCAGGTTGGACCCCAAGGTTCACTGGGACATGGCTACACCCAGATCCAAAGATGACAGCTCCATGATGCCCATGGGGATGCATCCGCCTGCTCGCAGCACTACTCCATCCTCTTTGTGGAGCTCCGGCACAGTTCCTGGAGGTCTGCAGAGACAGCAGATGAGCTCCATTAGCAACCAATTAATCTAAAAATCAACGGTTTAAATAAATTTATGGAATCTGGTCTCTTCCCATGGTCCTTATCCCAATAGAGAGACATTTCATCAGCATCCCACAGGATACTCACAGCGCATGACAGTGTCCCTGATCTGCCTGAAGCTTTTCTCCTTCAGCGCCATGTAGATGTAGTAGATGTTTCGCAGCTCCCTGGGATAATCCTTGCGATCCACGTCCTTCAGCACTGGGATAGTGCGTCCGTTAGCCATCGGAGCCTCAGCCAGGGCCTGGTGCATCTGGTATTTGCACCAGGGGTCCTGCAGGAAGCTGGGGGTGATGAGCATGACCCAGCAGTGGCTGTTCTGCACAGCGTCGCACAGCTCTGTCACCACTGCACCTCCCGCCACCGCATCCCGCAGCTGGAGGAAGCATCGGAAGCTCTCAGGTTGGCCCTCCAGGTAGGACACCAGCTCCTCCACCAGCTCCATGTCCCCCTCACTGTGGCAGATGCAGACGTCGTAGCTCTTGTCCCACCGGGGGCTGTCCACGGCACTGATGTCTGGTGCTGACACAGGTGACAGGGAGATGGAGCTGGTGGCCAAGCTCGTGCCAGGAGAAGAGCTGGAGCTCTTCGCAGAGGATGAGGAGGAAGGTGAGGATGAAGCAGAGTGGCTGGACTTGATGCTGCTTTCCACTGAGCTAGGCTTGGGCTTGTGCAGGAGCCGCCTAAACCAACCTGCAGAGTGAGGTCACAGTGAGGTTCCGGGGGCGCAGCGTCCCCTGGGCTTCCCAAGCACAGCATCATTTGATCAGCAGGATGCCTGCAGATGGAAAGGGGTGGATGCGATCTCACCTTGACCCCCCAAACCATCCTGGTCCCTAAAATCTGAGCTGCCGCAAACACCTGAATGCTGTGGCACCACGAGGAGCAGCTGATGGGCACCCTTGTGTTCCGTCAGGGAGGGGATGCTGTGAGGGAGGGGATAGGGCCAGAGGGTTTATTCCCAGACTCACCAGCCATAGCGGGCAGCACACTGCTCAGCTGCCAATTGCCAGCAGGACACCTCTCCTGAGAGCAGAAAAGAAGAATAAAAAAAAACTGTGAGCAAGCACCACTCCACAGCAGGTCTCAGCCCCAGGAGCTCAGGTCTGTTCCAGGGACCTGCAGCTCTGGGGTGCTCTCTTACAGCCCCAAAATCACCCACAGGAGGGTTTTTCCCAAAATTTGCTGGGAAGGAACATTTACCTGTTACTGGCTCTCTCCACTGGAGATACACACCTGCAGCGAGCAAGGCTGAGAGATAATGGGGAGGAGAGACCCTCATTCCCATCAGTGGGGAAAGGATCCTGTGGAAGGGAGAAGTGGGAATCAGCTGCGATCACCAGGGATGGATGCTGGTAAACCAAAGGCAGTGTGGGTGATGCCCAGAGCTGTGCATCCTTGTTGCTGCCTGCCCTGGTATTCCTGCAAGCTCACACCATCCCATGCCTGGGCATTGTGCTCCCAGCATGGTTTAGGGACTGCAGACACTCCTTGTGGACACCCAAGAGCAGCAATACGGGAAACAGCTACTGTTTTCCACTGCTGGCATCACCCCTTCCGAAATGAAACACCCCAAGTTACGCTGAAGCCTTTCCTCTACTCCAAAAAATGCCACCGGACTGCAGGAAATGCCCGCAAAACCCCGGCACGCCCACGGAAACCACAGTGCCCAAGTGTCACCATTTAGTGACAGCAAAAAGCTCAAGCATGACTGGAACAATGAGCACGGACAGTGAACGGTACGGGGGAAGTCTGGGGGATGCTTACCTGGAATGCAGGAGTCCAGCAATGGAACAGGGAAGGGGATGCATCAGCCCCTGGGTTTGGGAAAGAAAGATCTTCTGGGATTACCCAGGTGGGAAAAGACAGGTAGAATGCAGCATGTTCACTCTGGAGTCTAATGGGATCTGCAGTGAATGGCAAGGCTGATCCATCCTTACAGCTTCCACATCTGCAAGCAGTTCCCAGTGAAGCTGTCCTGGGGTGGAAATGAGATGGGGTACCCACTTGCTTCCCCAGGGCCAGAGTGGAGGAGCTCCCCGAAAACCCAGGTGCCCCCAGCTGCCAGCAGCTCCAGCCTCTGCCAGGGCATATGAAAGCACAGGCAGGGAAATGGGCCAGGACTGCAGGGACGGGAAGCCAAGCCCTCCCAAGGGCCTCCCTCCCACATCCGCCACATGCCATCACTGCCTGGGTGTCACAGTGCCCAGCCCTCACCAGCACCCAGATCTGTTTCCCTCCCCAGTTTCCTAGCTAAATACAGACAGGTCCATGTCTGCCACTCACACTTACTTTATCAGTTAAATTTACCAGACAAGTCATTTTTTCACCCCAAAAATGTTTCTCCTTTCCCAGGTCACGTTCCCCTGGTGCTGCTGGTGGTGGCTGATGACTGACACTGCCTTCATCTCCTCATCATCCTCGACTGCTCCAATGTCTGGCAGTTGCTCCTCAAGGCCCTGTGAGAGACAGGCTCCAGGTGAGTCCTGGTTCCATCCCCTAGGAATTTGGGGAGATCTCCAGAGCCCACATGGCCACCCAGCCCCTGCCACCACCCTGCCTGCCTTTCTCTTCACCAAGCACAGGACACCAGCTGGCCCCTTGCTGGCTAAATTCCAAAGGAAAAAGCCAAAGGCCGAGTGGTACTGAGCCGCACACAGACCCACAGGCTACCACAGCCCATTGTGACCCACTTTGCATTAGTCCCTGCCCTAGCACTGCTGCCACCACCCCAAAAATCAACTGCCCGCCCAAGGACAGGACCCGTAGGAGGGCGAGTCCCCTGCCTGTGTGAGTCACCCCACCTGGAAACCCCAGAGGGGGAACCTGAGCAAGGGTGAACCCACAAACTCGGGTCCCCAAGAGGCAGCAGCCCCTGGATCGACCTCCACCCTGCCTCAGCAATAATATAACCATTATTAAAGGAGTAATTAAGCAGGTACAGCTTAATTCACAGCGTGCCTTGCCCCACCAGCAGCTGCACCACGCTGGGATCCCTGCAGCGGGAGTCCTGCTCATCACCAGGAGCCTGTGGTTTACAGGATTGCCTGTGAAATTAAGAAACGGTGAGGACAGGGTGCTGCAAGGCAGGGTCAAACAAAGGTGTTCGGGAAAGAAAATAAGGCTAATTTTGTCCCTAAATACACGCACCATTAATATGTTTCATTTACAGTGCCACTACAAAACGATACACAGCTACCCAGAAAACACAGAATAAGTTTTCTCCTGGAAAGCTCTAAGTACACCCAAATTCCGCCACACAGATGCTTGAAGACATCATAGGGGCCGTCCAGGCACCGCTTGTACCTCACAGGGCTGGAGACGCAGTCGCACAGACACGAACCCAGGCAGCGGCAGCTAGCGGAAGAGCAGCCCCTGAGGGGTAGGGGAGCACGGGGACACGGCCAGGCCCAGAGAAGCGCAGGCAGCCGAACGCACCCAGCACTGCCACCCAGCCTGGCACTGCACTGCGCTGCCCATGCGCCCGAGCCCTTTAGAGCTCGCGTGGCCTCGCGACACCATCGCTGAGGTCCCACGTCTGGCCCCGCCTCTTCCGCTCCGAGCCCCAGCAGGGCGGGGCCGAGGGGGCGGGGCTGCCGTCACGCGGGGCGGGGCGTAGCCGGGCGCGAGGCGGCTGCGCGCGGCGCGGCGGCGTCTCCTCAACGGGGCCGCGCGCGCGGCGCCAGGTGCGTGCGCGGGGGAGGCGGGCGGGCAGGGCGCGGTTGCCATGGAGACAGCGGGGGGGAAGGCGTTGCCATGGCGACAGCGGCCGCCATAACGTAAGGGGGTCCCCTGGCCGTGAGGGGACGGAGCGTTCTGCGGGGAGCGGAGGAGACCGGCGGGGCCGGGGCTGAGGCGGGGGGGCCGGGAAACCTCTGACAGCGGCGGGCGGCCTGGCTGTGACTCCCCCCGCCGCGCTGTCGCCCTCTATAAAAGCTCGTTTTTATGGATGTGTCCCCCTGGGAAGGAGCCTCGGTGTCCTCTCTGCCTGCTGAATCCCCGTGTTGTTGCTTTTCCCGCAGGTTTAGCGAGGAGGGGGCACAACGGAGAGGACAGGTAAGGGCTCGGGCAACCCTGAAGGTGTGACCCCCATCCCTGGTTCTCTGTCCAGGGTCAATCCTGGAACGCCAGCGTGCTTCCGTGGGAGCCTGTGGGACACAGAGCTCAGCCAGGCTTTGCTGTGTCACTCCCTCTCCTTGCTCGTGGAGCCACTGGGAAGCACGTGGAGAATCACAGCGTTGAATAAAAACCTCTGGTGTGTTTTAACTCACATCAAAGGAGGTTGAATCTTGTGTTTTTGTGCTGTGGACAGAGGCAGGGCTTGTCCTCAGTCCCATTGTCCGTGTAGCCTGTGCGTTTCTAGGATGGCTTTGATCCAGCTCCAATTGCTGCTCCCACGTGGAGGGACAGGCTTGGGAATTGGCCAGGGACAACTCAGCTTGTAGCTGAACCATAGTGGCTTTTAAACTGTCTTGTCCCAACATCTTAAAGCCGCTGGATTGAAAAAGAAGCTAGGAATTACACCCATGCTGGTGGCAGTTCTCAGCACTCAAAGAAGCTAAAAATAATGGATGAGTAGTAGGTTTGTACTTGTTTCTTTGTGGAATTTGTGGGGGCTGTTCTGGAGGAGCCCATCTCCCAGCATGGAGCTGGATGACTTGGCTTTGATTTTAAACATCCAGGTGTAGCTTTGGTTGTGTGTTGGGTGCTGAGCATGGAGATGGTGTCAGCAGCGACTTCTCCATGAGATGGTGGAGAATATGTTCCATTAATTTCCCATTTTGGTTCTGCAGGTTGGGCTCTGGTGTTGACTGTGTGGTCTGGTCATGTTTTGCAGAGCTACTGCGAGGTTTCTGTAAATACACATGCTGTGTGAACCTCGGCCTTCGTTTGACACACTTGGTGTTCAGGTGTTTGCTTTTACCTGGGATACACCTTCATATTTCCAACATTTCTGCAGCTGGTGTGTCTCTGTCACACGGGGACTTGCTGTGGTTGGGTTTATCCAGTGTTGGTGACTTAGGCACCGTTTAAAGCTGAAGTGTGAAAAGCTTTAGGATAAATTAAGGGATTTCTGTGGTGTGGAGGGAGGAGAATGCAGCAAACCCACACAGGGACTCTCTTAGTATCGTTTATAAAGGTAATGGGGACAAGGCTGGAACAAGGGAACAGGGCAGCCGAGCCAGGAATCCATGGAGTGTTGTGTTTACAGTCTTCAACTCCCTGTAGTCTAAATAGCTGGAAGCTTCCCAATGTCTGGAGAAGGCTGGAGAGACACTTCTTACCTTGTAAGTGCCTATGGCTCCCTCTCCCCCATGGCACCTGTGTTCCCAGGGGGAGCCTGCAGTACCTGGTGTGTTTCTTCCCCATGGCAATGTCATGCTCTGAGGTAATTCCATTTCATTTTGGCTACCTCAGCTGTGCCAGCGCAATCCATCCCCCTGGGGAACAGAGCTTCTCCCCAGGACTAAAAACTGGAGGTTTCTATTTCTTGGCTGAATCCCCATGAATTCTTTTTAAGACCAATAAAAACTTTTTTTTTTAAACTAGGCTGTATTTATAATGGGGTTTTTGTTCCTTTATGCCTCTCTGCACTACATAATAGGCATGAAGGTTGAAGGTCATTGTATCAGACAACCTCACTAGGTGATTATAATTCTAAAAGGTGTTTTTTCCTAAGTTTAAAATTACTTTTGAAATGTCCTTAGTGCTTTAGAGGCACTTAAAATTGATTTGATGGCTCCATTCCTGCTGTTAATAGCATGGGAATGCACAGGGTGAGTGAGATGGGAGCGATGCTGAGGCAGGTGGAAGCAAACAGGGGAAGGCCTAGGTGGGAGTTTACAAACAGCCTCAGTATTTGAGGCTCAGCTCCCGAATATAATATAAACTTAAATTATAGCCAGTTTAGAAAGTGAGGATTTACCTTTGGCTGTAGCTGTGCTGCTGTGGAGGGGCCAAGGGCAGACCCGGCACCAGCAGGAGCTCAGACTTCCCTCTGAAACATTCCAGTTATCCATTGTTAGTCCCTGGCTGGTCTGAAGTGTCTTTGCACCATTAAATAAAATCTGACTGACTTTGTGGAAGCAGCCTGTCCTTCCAGAAAAATCAGCTTATCCAAAAGGAGAGATATTTTTCCTTTCTCCTGGAAAGGAAAAATAAGGGCTTTTCTCCCCTTTATCCTGACTGTGCTTGGCTGCATTCACTCAGCAGGGCTTTGATGGTACCGCCCGTCTGATCCTGTGTCCAGCACATCCTCCTATCTTCCTGAGAGTCATCACTTTGATGTTTTTTTTTGAGGTTTAACCCCCCCAAAATAGTTCACCATGAGGCCTGAGCGGTTGCAGGCCTTCAGGAGTGATGAAGCTGCAGAGGTTCATTGTCAGAACAGTGCTGAAGTGCTCCTGTGCTCAGTGTGGGGTGGAAAAACACAGGGTACAATGTTCATGAGGGTGTGTGATGGAGGAGCCCTGCCTGGCATGCACAGAGGGAGAAAACCGGAAGTGCTAAAGGCTATTGACACTTGTATCCAAAATCTGGTCCCTACAGTAAGGCCCAGTAAGATAAAAAAGTGATTATTTGAAGTGATGAGCAGCATGTATTAAGTGATCTTTCAGGAGGCAGGTGGTGAAAACCAGCTCTCTGAGGTGTTTTACTGTTGTTACAATGATTTATTACTGAGCAGCCTGGTGTGGTGGAAAGTGCCCCTGCCCATGGCAGGGGGGTGGACCGACACGAACTTTAAGGTCCTGTCCAGCCCAAACCATTCCATGATTCCATTGTATAAGGTTTTCTGAAGGGGTCAGAAGGAAAAGGCTGCATACACGGTGTATCTGAGCATCTGCCAGTGTTGCTTTGCCCTGTTCTCATCATCCAGTATTGAAAGTTGCTGGTTTCCTAGAATATTGGCTGTTTTCTCATGTGATCCATACACACACTTGCAGCGCAGCTGAGGTGTCCTACCTAGAAAGACCTGCCCCGTGTCACTTGCTTTGCTGCCAGGGAGCAATTGCAGCATCTCATCTTTAGGACAAGCCCACAGATCTCCCTGAGATGGCAAAACCTGCAAAAACTCTGATTTTGGGTCAGCAGCTCTTCCCCAGCATTTCCTCTGGCCAAAAGCCCCGTGTCTAACAGAGTTTTTGCTGGACTCTTCATCACAACTGGCAAGAGAAAAGCAGAGGAGGGTGAACAGTTCTGTTCGTTTTCATTCCCTTTTCATAGACTTATTTGGGAGAAGCGGAGTGGGAGAGGACTGCGTGCTGGCAGGCCTTTTGTGTTTTATGTCACAGGCTGCTGAAAGAGTTCTCAGACTGCACTTCCTTTCCGTGGGCTTTAAGGTCATTTCCCAGTGCTTGCAGATGCATGGCGGGCTGGGAAACCCTTCTCTCATCACCAGGGAATGAAACGCTCTCCGTGGCTTTTTGGAGCCAACAAATATAGTTTTGTCTTCTCTTCCCTCCCACTGTTTCCCAAGCAGCAAGTTTGCCGACAGGCCTCGTCAGGAAGGAGGGAGTGCTCCTCCAGGATCCAGACTGTCTGGGAAAATGAACAGCTGCTGGCAAACTGTGTTTTGCTGGGGCAATCACAGCTGTACAAAACAGCCCAGGATTGTATGGTAAAGGAGGTTAAGGAAATGGATGAGACTGAGGGGCAAAGTTCAGAGACAAAAACATGCAATTCTCAGCCCAGAGATGATAACAAACCTGGGATTTATCCACCTGTGCAAAGGTGGTTCTGCAAAACCCTGTTGTCCAGGTGGTGTTGTCCATGTGCACTGACTTTGCTTGTGGTCATTTGTCTACCATAGAAACTGGATGGCTTCTACAGTGAGCCCTGTTGCATTCGACACGCAGCGCGGTGGCCTGAGTCAAGAACAGCACGGCAACCAGTCTCCCCTGGCCGCTCGGGCCATAGCTCACAGACACCAATGTGGTGGACGGCAAATGGCGTTTATTGGTGATTAGCACCGTGTAATATACCTTTGGTTTACAACGTCACGTCCGCCTGCTTACATCATAAAACTAATTGCTATTGGCTACCTGGGGAGGGGGTCTTATCTTTCCGTACAGCGCGGTTTCTTCCGATCGCCAGGCCCTACCTGCCCACATTTCCCCCCTCCCTATGCTAATCTAAGAGAGCTAACAAACGTATAAAAGGCATTAACAAGGTAAAGTGTAAGGCACCTTGAACTAATAAACGTATAAAAGGTATTGACGAGGTAAAGTATAAGGCACTTTAAACTAGTGGTGACTAGGGGGCGTAAGGGGACAGGATATAAATTGGGGTAACTAGGGAGAACTAGGGATAATACTGCATAAGGAATTAGGGATAACTGGGGATAACACTACAGAAGTACATTCTTAACACAGTTGTTTGTTTTCTACTAACAGAATGTTGACCTTGCTTAGTCGGTTCTGGACAAATGACACGAGCTTGCTCAGTATGCAGGGCCCGAAGGCCAATGCCAGTATGATCATTGCGATCAGACCCAGCAAAGTAGATATCAGGGTGGTTAGCCATGGCGAATGGTTGAACCAGGATTTGAACCAACTCTGCTGTGCTTCTCGCTCTCTTCTTCTCTTCTTTCTTTTTTCTTTTTCTTTTTCTGCTTTGCTCTTTTCAGCAGCAGCTTGCAGGGAAGGAGAAGATGCTAAAGGCTGAGCAGCATCAGATGATATCTGAGTAGGAGGTACTGTAGCTGCTGGTAAAGGATTAGAGATCATTGGGTTAAAGATATTTAGGTTATTATTCAGTGTTGTGACAGTAGCAGTGTTTTTAATCCGTGAGAGGGATTGGACTCTCTAACAGCCTCTCCTTATTCTGGGTTTTAATTCTGTTTGCTCTCATCTCTTTCCACTCTGAGTCTGAATCAGTGGAAAGCCACTCGCTCTAGCTTGTGTCTGACTCAGGGCTGGAAGTTGACTGACTGGCTATTTCCGGGTTTCAGAACTTTTTGGTCGGGCTCCGGCCTCGCCCACCTCCCTTGCGGGCGGGCCGTTCCCTCCCTCTTGCCTCGCCCTGCCTTCTGCTCGGCAGGGGGTTGAGCTTATAGGGGGAGTGTTTAAATTAGGCACTCTGGCTACCTCTCTGCCCCTCGCTCGCGCTCCCCTCCCCCTTTTGGTTGCTCTCGCAGTTTCTCTCCTTATCACATTCCTTATCACTTTCCTCTCCCACTCGTTTACTTGCGCATGTTGGATTCGGCACTATCTCTCTGTTCCCGCCAGGCACATCTCCGTCCCGGTCCCGCCCACCTTCTTTGTTCCCGGCACCATGCTGGGGTGCATAGGGAGGTGGCCTGGGCCAGCTCTCTTCGGGCCCCCCTCCCTCCGCGGCGATCTTAGCTTCTCGGGCTAATTCGTTCGAAAAAGCCTCTGCCTGCCTTGGCTCCCCCGCAAAGGAGCCTGGATTCGGGGATTGCGGGGGTGCAGCACCCCCCCCCGCGAGTCCCCAGGCTTAGCCGAATCGCCATCGTCTGGGGGGTGCAGAGTCTGGGTAGCCGCCCCAACCCCCAGCTTTGGGACGGCCATCAAACAGTTTTTTGCTGCCTTCCAGGTCTCCTGCTCTTGGATAGCTTTTTGCAGGGCCTGCACAACTCTACCCCACGATTTAAGATGTTTTCCGCTACCTGAGGACATCGTCTCCTCAGCAAAAGCCTTAGTACATTATCCCACACCTCAGGGTGGAGTATATCTGCTGGTTGGTCTATGACCCCGATCTGCATAAGTCTCGCAACAGCGAGCGTAAAATCTTTGGGTTTGCAATCTACCCGCCACTGTCTCTGAATTTCATATACGACCTTCACAAGAGCCTCCATCCTCCTTGTGGGTCCCGGAGCGTCCTCCGTCACCGGAGACAGTCCAGCTGCTCTGGCCGCTGTTCACCTGGTCTCAGGCGATCTCCCGAGGTCCCCAGTTGTCCCGAGGTTTCGGCACCACTTTGTTGCAGTCGACACGCAGCGCGGTGGCCTGAGTCAAGAACAGTACGGCAACCACTCTCCCCTGGCCGCTCAGGCCATAGCTCGCAGACACCAATGTGGTGGACGGCAAATGGCGTTTATTGGTGATTAGCACCGTGTAATATACCTTTGGTTTACAACGTCACGTCCGCCTGCTTACATCATAAAACTAATTGCTATTGGCTACCTGGGGAGGGGGTCTTATCTTTCCGTACAGCGCGGTTTCTTCCGATCGCCAGGCCCTACCTGCCCACAGTTTCCTCTCCCCTTCTCACTAAATATCACGTGTTTGCTGATAAAGCCATTCCTTCCAAACGAGCTGCTTCCCTGGGCTGCTGCTCCAATCTTCTGGGAAGCTGCAGCAGTCCCTGCTGCAGAAAGCAGCTGGAAACCAGGCAAGGCAAGGCGAGGAGCAGCACATCTGCTTAATAAATGATAAAGGTCACATTTAAAAGCACTGTGCAGGTGTAAAGCCAGGAAAATAGGGAAGAGGGGAGGAGGAGTAAGGAGAATACAGCCCTGCAGCCCTTTCATGTGACTCTGTATCATCTGGGATCTTCGAAAAGATTGGCCTAGAGCATCCTACTGACATTGCAGCCATCACAGGGAAGGGAGTGCTGGTACAGCTGAGGGGGCTCCTCAGCAAACTGGGGCTGGGCTCCCTGCAGGGCAAAGCTAGGAGGAAGTCTTCCCTTGTTTTTCTCTCTGCTGGGATAAATGGAGCTGTTGTCTCCAGGCCCCTGTTCTGCACATAGTTTAAAGTAGGTCGTATTTCCGACCTGCATGGGATGCAACCTGCATTTTGTCTGGGGACATAGAGCCTGTGTGTGTCTCATTCTCTTGTGCTCACCACACCTTTCCCATGCCCTCCAGCCTTCCCGGTAACTTTTATTAATAGACTTCCCTTATTCCAGATTTTCAATCGATTAGCTTTGCTTCAGAAACACCCCAGGGCATCATTGATTTCCTCAGTAACCATCCTGGTAACAGATTCAATTCCCAAAAATGTTGTAATTACATGCCTTGTATTGGGAGCTGTGCTACTGATCTGTGCAGCTGCCTGCTGTCTTTTAGGGATACCAAGCTGCTCCGCTCATCCTCCGTTTATCAGAGAGCCCCAATGGATATGCTGATTCAAAATTTAGGCATGGGGTAGCTCCCTCTCCCTCAATCTGGGTGTCCCACTGCGGAGGGTGGATTTCCCCCCTCCGCAGCAAGAAGCGGTTCCGCCCCTATGTTGCTCCCGCCTCCCAGCCTGGCTCCACCTGCCGTGGGAGGACCTCGGGGGAGAAGTCTCTGGGCCCGCCCCTGAACTGAGGGACAAGGCGTGCCCAGGGCCCAGGAACCGCCCAGCTCTCCAGATTATTCCTGACAGTTATTTGTATTATTGGTTTATTTGAACTGTACCCCGCCTTCCTTTGTTATCATTGGTTCTTGTATGCTGTAACCGCCCTTCCCCTCGTCCCTTATTGGTTGTCCTGTCCTATACTTAACCGGGTGCCTCCAGGCACTCGGCGGCCACTAGCCATTAGCCATGCGGCCATACCATCGCCGAGGCAGTGGCCCCCCTTCCCCTGCTCTCCCTTCCCGACCACCCAAGCCCTGCTACCCTCAATAAAGGAGAGCTCGGGAAGGAGTCATCCTCCCACCAGCCTATCGCCGCACCGTCTCCTTCTTTTATTTCGCCTACGACTCCCAGCTTCCTTTACCGCGCCCGGCATAGGGATCGAGCAGCCAGCGCACGGCTCTCGACCCTGCCGACGACAGCGAGCGAGAGGCTCGACAACATCCCACCACCCCTGACACCCTTCCACTCATGGTGGTACCAGCTGTGCTCCTTTCTCCTCTTGCAGGAAGCTGTTGCCAAGCCTCAAAACCAAGAAGCCTCGGGAGCTTGTTTTGGTGATTGGGACAGGAATTAGTGCCGCAGTTGCTCCCCAGGTCCCAGTGCTGAAGTCTTGGAAGGGGCTGATTCAGGCCCTCCTGGATGCTGCTATTGACTTTGATCTCCTGGAAGATGAAGAGAGCAAACGGTTCCAGAAGTGTCTTCATGAAGACAAGAACTTGGTTCATGTTGCCCACGACCTTATCCAGAAGCTGTCTCCGGTCAGTGCGCTTGTACCTGCCCTGAGCGTAGGATTTGGCTTCTGGAAATAACCGGATTTGGTTTTCCAGCAATGGTGCCCCCATCCCAACAATTCTTCTATGTACAAGGAACCAAAAGTGCAGTTGCTGTGCCAGGTTTCTGCTGTGGACACAGGTTTTGGGTATTTTGCCTGGACCAAGATGATTAGAGGGATGGAGCACCTTCCTGTGAGGAAAGGCTGAGAGAATTGGGATTGTTCAGCCTGGAGAAGAAGGCTTCAGGGGTGACCTAATTGTGGCTTTCCAATACCTGAAGGGAGCTGACAAGAAAGCTGGAGAGAGACTGTAGACAAGGGCCGGGGGTGACAGAACAAGGGGAGAGAGCAGGGTTAGATGGGGTACTGGGGAGGAAATCTTCCCTGTGAGGGTACTGAGGCCCTGGCACAAGAGCAACTGTGGCTGCCCCTGGATCCCTGGAAGTGTTCAAGGCCAGGTTGGACAGGGCTTGGAACAGCCTGGGATAGTGGAAGGTGTCCCTGCCCATGGCAGGGGGTGGGATGGGATGGGCCCTTCCCAACCCAAACCATTCTACGATTCTGTGTTCCTATGACTATGCTGAGGGAGAGCACCCACCTTGGTGCAGCCAGAGCTCTTGTGTTTGCCGTGCAGGGACCCAGAGCTTTGCAGGGTCTTGGTGAAACGTGGGTAGTTTCTCATGGAGTCATTTGGCATGAGGTGTTAAGGGGCCGGGCTCTGACCTCAATCTGTCTCCCCTTCTCAGCGCACAAGCAACGTTCGCTCAACCTTTTTCAAGGACTGTTTATACAAGGTGTTTGATGACCTGGAATCCAAAATGGAAGATTCTGGGAAGCAGCTGCTTCAGTCTGTGCTTCACTTGATGGAAAATGGGGCCCTTGTTTTAACCACAAACTTCGGTAACCTGCTGGAGCTGTATGCAGCACACCAGGGGAAGCACCTCGAGTCTCTTGACCTGACTGATGAAAAGAAGGTAAAGGATGATTATTTCTTTTGTCAGGAACTGTGGTGCTGCAGGGTGTGCCCTCATGCTGCCTGAGGGCATTGTACTGATCGTAGTGGTTTAACTGGTGGCAGACAAGCTCCAGGCAGAGCCTCTGCCTGCTCAGGGCAGCAAGCAGAAGAATGAGGAGGAGAGCTCCTTTCTGGAACGCTGTGCTTGCTGGCTGCAATCCAGTGCTCAGGAGGAGGCCTTAAGCCTGGTATTCCTTTGATCTCTGTCCTTGAAACTTCTGGCTTGGCCTTGCTTCCACATAAGGCTCGGGTTGATGTTTCTAACCAATGTGGGAAACTCCATGTGAGATGCAAAGCTGAACTTTCTATTTTTATAACGTGCTGCAAAGTGCTTTCTGTGATGGGCATTTAGGGCTGCAGCCTTTGAGGCTCTCTTCTCGTGCCCCATGTCCTCTTCCTGCAGTGGCTGGAATGGCTCCTTCTGCTGCACTTCCAGAGCTGTAGCTATTCTCTTCATGCAAACATCTCTCCTCCTGCCCCAGTCAGGCTGTGAAACCCTGACCTCTTTGCACCTGCTGCACAAAGGGATCAAAGTGATTGCCTACGGAGACGAATACTCTGACTTGCCCGAGTACTTCGAGCGGCTGACCAGCGAGATTGTCATGCGAGGCCGCACAGGTATGGAGTCAGGGGCTGGGGGACACTTGGCTGTCACCATGGAGAGCAGGCAGGGTCAGTAGCCCCTGTTCTTCATGCTATACAGATTCCTTAAGAGTTTTTTTTTTTTAAAAGCAAACGTGTCTCAAAGCGTAGCTGGATTTGAGGGTTACTTTCAGAAATCACTGTATGCTCTAACAGTTTAAGCAGCTGTGCTGCTTCCCACGCCTGCAAACCTTTTCATGTGCAGTTGCAGCTGTTTGTTCCCTTTCCAGCGAAGGGGCATTTTAGTCTCACTGACCTTCGTGCTGCTCAGACTGAGCCAATGCTTTTACACAAGAGGTATAACTCATAAATCATAAAAACAAGGGAAAGTGGGTTCACTGGCCGGAGCCTAGCTGGCCCCCATTCTGAGGGTTAGCCCGGCCAGGAAAGCCTGTGTGAAACCACCACGTGGGCAGCTGGCTCTCCACCTGACACTGCTCTCTGCTTTGCCCCAGGTATGCCCAACGAGGGGCAACAGCTGAATGCTCTGCCGCCGCCCACACCGAGGTAAAAGGTAAGGAGGCTCTCTAGAGCCGAGAGGCTTCACTCTGTGTAGTTCCCTGGAGTCCCAGGCAGGTTTTCAGCCTTTGCTTCCACACAGGATGCAGCCCGAGCCTCAGCCCTGCCCAGGCCCTGAGCCATGGCAGGGGCTTCTGGGACAGGCCCCAGCCAGGCCAGCAGCCCTCAGGAAGGCCAGAGCCCACCGCTGTCCAGCTGCTATCCAGCACCGAGCCAGGACCCTTCCAGCAGGGAGAAGGCTGGGACACAGCCTCCACAGATGAACACCTGGTCTAACATAGTAATTGTGGTTTTACTGGGGCTGCATGTGCCTGCGGAGTGCGGTGTCCCCAAGGGAGCTGCAGCCTCCTCTAACTTCATACCTAGTGCTTTTATATTCTGTATTTCAATTAAAAAATGAAACTTGAGCTTTTTTTTTTTTACTGGAAGCTCTAGTTTTCTAGTCCTGTCTTTTTACTGTACAGGATTTTGTATGTTGAAGTTGTATTAAAGGCCTGCTCACTGAACTTTTGGCTGCTCTATCATTTACAGGCCTCATCACACCTCACACTGGTGGGAGTTCATCTCCCCCAAACCCAGGAGGAAACAGGTCCTGGCTGGAGGCAAGTTATTTATACACAGAGAACAAATTAGGAAGTTTATTTTATATAAATTATGTCTCTTAGCAGACAGCATTCAATTTATTGCACTATAGCACATCTGCGATACAGAGCTACAAGACATCGTCAGAGAGGTTTGTATTATTCAGTGTAGCACTTCTGACCGGGATCAAGAGGCACTCTGAGGGGGAGAAAGGGTGCAGGAAAGCAGCAAGCAGCCACCATTCTCTTCCAGTATTAATGTGGTTTGGTTTTTTTTTCCTTTTTACTAGCAAATAATGCCAAGACCAGCAGGCAGGAGCCAGGCAGGGCACGCTGCCTTCCTCCTCCGGACCCAGCTGCCACAGCTCTCCAGCTCCTGCCCAAATACGTGGAGTCTGGGGACCCTGCTGCAGAGTCCGGGTGAGGAGAGAGATGGGGGACTTTAAGGCAATTTAGCATGTCCCCTCCAGCCCAGCATAGGCTGTCACCTTTTTTTGGTTTATCAGCTTCGGTGGAGCGGCGATGAGCGGCGACATTAACGGCCAGATCTAGCGCTGCCCCTAAGCCCAAGTGACTCCTGCCTCCTCCCTAAGCTGGTCTAAAAATCAAAAGCAGCTCAAAAAAAAGTCTTCAAACCCACCTGGCTCTGACAGCCAGGCTCTTGGCCGCCCTCAGCTCCCCCACCCCAAATACCAGACCCCGCCCGGGAGCGAAACCTGTTGAGCCCGAATATGCCCAAACAGACAGCTCTTTGTGATTCTTTTTTTTTCCCTCCTATTTTTTGGTTTGGAAGCAGCACTGGTGATCACACAGGGATGGGCCCAAGGACTTCCCAGCCCTTGGCACTGCTCCTGACACCTTGTTCGAAGGCAGCATCACATTTAACCCCTGAAGACCCTCACTGCCCTTCATTTCTGACACCATCCCACTTCCCACACCGTGGTCCTGTTCAGTCCTGCATCCCCACGCTCCACTTGCATCCCCCCTCTCTGCACTTTTCTCCGTCATTTCTCCCTTTCCACCTCATTTTTCCCCTCAGTGCTTCAGCGCTCTCCTCCATTCCCAACACAGACAGGTCTGATCCATCCTCACGCCATAAAATCACAGACCACATGCCAGGGGGGTCAGATGAGCCCAATAGCCACAGAGCTGCCAGGCTGGGGTTCAGTGCCCATCCAGGGGTGTTTTATGATCCGTGGTGGCAATGCTGGGCTGGCAGGGTGCACACAGCATCAGCAAAGCCCCCGAGCAGCACTTAGGACTCTTCAACTCTTGCTCAGCACTCTCCTGCCTCAGTTTCCTGCTGTTTCGGGGCTCAGGGAAGCTCTGCACCATTGGCAATGCGGGCAGGGGGTGCAGCAGGGACCCCAAACCCCAAACTGCATCCCAGCTCATTTATCTACATTTTAAAAGAAATTTAAAAGCCACCCGATGTTGCAAGCAGCTCAAACCCTGACGGAGGATCCACCCCGGGGCTCCGACTTGTGCAACACCGCGGGGTGAGTTCCAACCTCCCGCCACTGGCATCAGGCTCTGGTTAAAAAATTAAGGCTCAGCTTACTCAGCCTGGCCGGATATCGGGATGGCGAATCCGGCCGGGAAAACTTCGGCGGGCTGGGGGAGACATTTTGCAAGGGGAAGAGCCGGAGCAGGAATGGCATCTGGAAGCGATTGAAGGCAAGGAGCCTCTCCCTGGCGCAGCAGGGAATTCCAACGGCGTGAGCTCAGGTTAAAGCCTCCTTCACAAACCCGGGATTAAAGAGAAGAACCAAACTTCAGCACAGATATGTATTTTTAAACCTGCAAAAAACAAGGGAGACGGAGCCAGCTTCCTGCTTGGTCCTATCCGGACGTGGCTTTGTCATTTAGGGTCGTTCTGACTTGCAATGAAAAGAAACCAAAACTCCAAAAAGGAGCAGAAATTTCTCCATCCGTTTGTGGTTCTAAATTCAGGTGTGGTGTCAGGAGTCCTCTTTCATCACTGTACCATCCATCCCTCGGGATTGCTGCATCCCAGCTCCGAGCATCCCTTGCCAGCACAGGCTGCATCCCACGGTGGTCCTTGAGTGGCAGCAAGCCCAGGAGCATCCCAGAATCCTGGGGATGGCATGGAAGAGCCAGTGGAGGATGCCAGCCTAGCTTGGACCGAGCCATCCTCTGCAAGGAGCTGACGCAGTGCAGAGTCCCCAGCCCCTTCCAGTCTTCCCTGAGTCGAGATGAAATATTGAAGCTAAAATCCTAATGCATCAGAGGCACAGGGAGCAGCAGCTGGTCAAACCCACCTTCACTGGACATCCCAGCGGAGCAGTTTACGGCAGGGCAGGATCCCCATGGGCTGGGCAGGATCCCCATGGGCTGGGCAGGATCCCCACGGGATGGGCAGGATCCCCATGGGCTGGGCAGACTCAGCCGCGCCCCATGTCCTCTTCCTGCAGTGGCTGGAATGGCTCCTTCTGCTACACTTCCAGAGCTGTAGCTATTCCCTTCATGCAAACATCTCTCCTCCTGCCCCAGTCAGGCTGTGAAACCCTGACCTCTTTGCACCTGCTGCACAAAGGGATCAAAGTGATTGCCTACGGAGACGAATACTCCGACTTGCCCGAGTACTTCGAGCGGCTGACCAGCGAGATTGTCATGCGAGGCCGCACAGGTATGGAGTCAGGGGCTGGGGGACACTTGGCTGTCACCATGGAGAGCAGGCAGGGTCAGTAGCCCCTGTTCTTCATGCTATACAGATTCCTTAAGAGTTTTTTTTTTTTAAAAGCAAACGTGTCTCAAAGCGTAGCTGGATTTGAGGGTTACTTTCAGAAATCACTGTATGCTCTAACAGTTTAAACAGCTGTGCTGCTTCCCACGCCTGCAAACCTTTTCATGTGCAGTTGCAGCTGTTTGTTCCCTTTCCAGCGAAGGGGCATTTTAGTCTCACTGACCTTCGTGCTGCTCAGACTGAGCCAATGCTTTTACACAAGAGGTATAACTCATAAATCATAAAAACAAGGGAAAGTGGGTTCACTGGCCGGAGCCTAGCTGGCCCCCATTCTGAGGGTTAGCCCGGCCAGGAAAGCCTGTGTGAAACCACCACGTGGGCAGCTGGCTCTCCACCTGACACTGCTCTCTGCTTTGCCCCAGGTATGCCCAACGAGGGGCAACAGCTGAATGCTCTGCCGCCGCCCACACCGAGGTAAAAGGTAAGGAGGCTCTCTAGAGCCGAGAGGCTTCACTCTGTGTAGTTCCCTGGAGTCCCAGGCAGGTTTTCAGCCTTTGCTTCCACACAGGATGCAGCCCGAGCCTCAGCCCTGCCCAGGCCCTGAGCCATGGCAGGGGCTTCTGGGACAGGCCCCAGCCAGGCCAGCAGCCCTCAGGAAGGCCAGAGCCCACCGCTGTCCAGCTGCTATCCAGCACCGAGCCAGGACCCTTCCAGCAGGGAGAAGGCTGGGACACAGCCTCCACAGATGAACACCTGGTCTAACATAGTAATTGTGGTTTTACTGGGGCTGCATGTGCCTGCGGAGTGCGGTGTCCCCAAGGGAGCTGCAGCCTCCTCTAACTTCATACCTAGTGCTTTTATATTCTGTATTTCAATTAAAAAATGAAACTTGAGCTTTTTTTTTTTTACTGGAAGCTCTAGTTTTCTAGTCCTGTCTTTTTACTGTACAGGATTTTGTATGTTGAAGTTGTATTAAAGGCCTGCTCACTGAACTTTTGGCTGCTCTGTCATTTACAGGCCTCATCACACCTCACACTGGTGGGAGTTCATTTCCCCCAAACCCAGGAGGAAACAGGTCCTGGCTGGAGGCAAGTTATTTATACACAGAGAACAAATTAGGAAGTTTATTTTATATAAATTATGTCTCTTAGCAGACAGCATTCAATTTATTGCACTATAGCACATCTGCGATACAGAGCTACAAGACATCGTCAGAGAGGTTTGTATTATTCAGTGTAGCACTTCTGACCGGGATCAAGAGGCACTCTGAGGGGGAGAAAGGGTGCAGGAAAGCAGCAAGCAGCCACCATTCTCTTCCAGTATTAATGTGGTTTGGTTTTTTTTTCCTTTTTACTAGCAAATAATGCCAAGACCAGCAGGCAGGAGCCAGGCAGGGCACGCTGCCTTCCTCCTCCGGACCCAGCTGCCACAGCTCTCCAGCTCCTGCCCAAATACGTGGAGTCTGGGGACCCTGCTGCAGAGTCCGGGTGAGGAGAGAGATGGGGGACTTTAAGGCAATTTAGCATGTCCCCTCCAGCCCAGCATAGGCTGTCACCTTTTTTTGGTTTATCAGCTTCGGTGGAGCGGCGATGAGCGGCGACATTAACGGCCAGATCTAGCGCTGCCCCTAAGCCCAAGTGACTCCTGCCTCCTCCCTAAGCTGGTCTAAAAATCAAAAGCAGCTCAAAAAAAAGTCTTCAAACCCACCTGGCTCTGACAGCCAGGCTCTTGGCCGCCCTCAGCTCCCCCACCCCAAATACCAGACCCCGCCCGGGAGCGAAACCTGTTGAGCCCGAATATGCCCAAACAGACAGCTCTTTGTGATTCTTTTTTTTTCCCTCCTATTTTTTGGTTTGGAAGCAGCACTGGTGATCACACAGGGATGGGCCCAAGGACTTCCCAGCCCTTGGCACTGCTCCTGACACCTTGTTCGAAGGCAGCATCTCATTTAACCCCTGAAGACCCTCACTGCCCTTCATTTCTGACACCATCCCACTTCCCACACCGTGGTCCTGTTCAGTCCTGCATCCCCACGCTCCACTTGCATCCCCCCTCTCTGCACTTTTCTCCGTCATTTCTCCCTTTCCACCTCATTTTTCCCCTCAGTGCTTCAGCGCTCTCCTCCATTCCCAACACAGACAGGTCTGATCCATCCTCACGCCATAAAATCACAGACCACATGCCAGGGGGGTCAGATGAGCCCAATAGCCACAGAGCTGCCAGGCTGGGGTTCAGTGCCCATCCAGGGGTGTTTTATGATCCGTGGTGGGAATGCTGGGCTGGCAGGGTGCACACAGCATCAGCAAAGCCCCCGAGCAGCACTTAGGACTCTTCAACTCTTGCTCAGCACTCTCCTGCCTCAGTTTCCTGCTGTTTCGGGGCTCAGGGAAGCTCTGCACCATTGGCAATGCGGGCAGGGGGTGCAGCAGGGACCCCAAACCCCAAACTGCATCCCAGCTCATTTATCTACATTTTAAAAGAAATTTAAAAGCCACCCGATGTTGCAAGCAGCTCAAACCCTGACGGAGGATCCACCCCGGGGCTCCGACTTGTGCAACACCGCGGGGTGAGTTCCAACCTCCCGCCACTGGCATCAGGCTCTGGTTAAAAAATTAAGGCTCAGCTTACTCAGCCTGGCCGGATATCGGGATGGCGAATCCGGCCGGGAAAACTTCGGCGGGCTGGGGGAGACATTTTGCAAGGGGAAGAGCCGGAGCAGGAATGGCATCTGGAAGCGATTGAAGGCAAGGAGCCTCTCCCTGGCGCAGCAGGGAATTCCAACGGCGTGAGCTCAGGTTAAAGCCTCCTTCACAAACCCGGGATTAAAGAGAAGAACCAAACTTCAGCACAGATATGTATTTTTAAACCTGCAAAAAACAAGGGAGACGGAGCCAGCTTCCTGCTTGGTCCTATCCGGACGTGGCTTTGTCATTTAGGGTCGTTCTGACTTGCAATGAAAAGAAACCAAAACTCCAAAAAGGAGCAGAAATTTCTCCATCCGTTTGTGGTTCTAAATTCAGGTGTGGTGTCAGGAGTCCTCTTTCATCACTGTACCATCCATCCCTCGGGATTGCTGCATCCCAGCTCCGAGCATCCCTTGCCAGCACAGGCTGCATCCCACGGTGGTCCTTGAGTGGCAGCAAGCCCAGGAGCATCCCAGAATCCTGGGGATGGCATGGAAGAGCCAGTGGAGGATGCCAGCCTAGCTTAGACCGAGCCATCCTCTGCAAGGAGCTGACGCAGTGCAGAGTCCCCAGCCCCTTCCAGTCTTCCCTGAGTCGAGATGAAATATTGAAGCTAAAATCCTAATGCATCAGAGGCACAGGGAGCAGCAGCTGGTCAAACCCACCTTCACTGGACATCCCAGAGGAGCAGTTTACGGCAGGGCAGGATCCCCATGGGCTGGGCAGGATCCCCATGGGCTGGGCAGGATCCCCACGGGATGGACAGGATCCCCATGGGCTGGGCAGACTCAGCCGCGCCCCATGTCCTCTTCCTGCAGTGGCTGGAATGGCTCCTTCTGCTACACTTCCAGAGCTGTAGCTATTCCCTTCATGCAAACATCTCTCCTCCTGCCCCAGTCAGGCTGTGAAACCCTGACCTCTTTGCACCTGCTGCACAAAGGGATCAAAGTGATTGCCTACGGAGACGAATACTCCGACTTGCCCGAGTACTTCGAGCGGCTGACCAGCGAGATTGTCATGCGAGGCCGCACAGGTATGGAGTCAGGGGCTGGGGGACACTTGGCTGTCACCATGGAGAGCAGGCAGGGTCAGTAGCCCCTGTTCTTCATGCTATACAGATTCCTTAAGAGGTTTTTTTTTTTAAAAGCAAACGTGTCTCAAAGCGTAGCTGGATTTGAGGGTTACTTTCAGAAATCACTGTATGCTCTAACAGTTTAAACAGCTGTGCTGCTTCCCACGCCTGCAAACCTTTTCATGTGCAGTTGCAGCTGTTTGTTCCCTTTCCAGCGAAGGGGCATTTTAGTCTCACTGACCTTCGTGCTGCTCAGACTGAGCCAATGCTTTTACACAAGAGGTATAACTCATAAATCATAAAAACAAGGGAAAGTGGGTTCACTGGCCGGAGCCTAGCTGGCCCCCATTCTGAGGGTTAGCCCGGCCAGGAAAGCCTGTGTGAAACCACCACGTGGGCAGCTGGCTCTCCACCTGACACTGCTCTCTGCTTTGCCCCAGGTATGCCCAACGAGGGGCAACAGCTGAATGGTCTGCCGCCGCCCACACCGAGGTAAAAGGTAAGGAGGCTCTCTAGAGCCGAGAGGCTTCACTCTGTGTAGTTCCCTGGAGTCCCAGGCAGGTTTTCAGCCTTTGCTTCCACACAGGATGCAGCCCGAGCCTCAGCCCTGCCCAGGCCCTGAGCCATGGCAGGGGCTTCTGGGACAGGCCCCAGCCAGGCCAGCAGCCCTCAGGAAGGCCAGAGCCCACCGCTGTCCAGCTGCTATCCAGCACCGAGCCAGGACCCTTCCAGCAGGGAGAAGGCTGGGACACAGCCTCCACAGATGAACACCTGGTCTAACATAGTAATTGTGGTTTTACTGGGGCTGCATGTGCCTGCGGAGTGCGGTGTCCCCAAGGGAGCTGCAGCCTCCTCTAACTTCATACCTAGTGCTTTTATATTCTGTATTTCAATTAAAAAATGAAACTTGAGCTTTTTTTTTTTTACTGGAAGCTCTAGTTTTCTAGTCCTGTCTTTTTACTGTACAGGATTTTGTATGTTGAAGTTGTATTAAAGGCCTGCTCACTGAACTTTTGGCTGCTCTATCATTTACAGGCCTCATCACACCTCACACTGGTGGGAGTTCATTTCCCCCAAACCCAGGAGGAAACAGGTCCTGGCTGGAGGCAAGTTATTTATACACAGAGAACAAATTAGGAAGTTTATTTTATATAAATTATGTCTCTTAGCAGACAGCATTCAATTTATTGCACTATAGCACATCTGCGATACAGAGCTACAAGACATCGTCAGAGAGGTTTGTATTATTCAGTGTAGCACTTCTGACCGGGATCAAGAGGCACTCTGAGGGGGAGAAAGGGTGCAGGAAAGCAGCAAGCAGCCACCATTCTCTTCCAGTATTAATGTGGTTTGGTTTTTTTTTCCTTTTTACTAGCAAATAATGCCAAGACCAGCAGGCAGGAGCCAGGCAGGGCACGCTGCCTTCCTCCTCCGGACCCAGCTGCCACAGCTCTCCAGCTCCTGCCCAAATACGTGGAGTCTGGGGACCCTGCTGCAGAGTCCGGGTGAGGAGAGAGATGGGGGACTTTAAGGCAATTTAGCATGTCCCCTCCAGCCCAGCATAGGCTGTCACCTTTTTTTGGTTTATCAGCTTCGGTGGAGCGGCGATGAGCGGCGACATTAACGGCCAGATCTAGCGCTGCCCCTAAGCCCAAGTGACTCCTGCCTCCTCCCTAAGCTGGTCTAAAAATCAAAAGCAGCTCAAAAAAAAGCCTTCAAACCCACCTGGCTCTGACAGCCAGGCTCTTGGCCGCCCTCAGCTCCCCCACCCCAAATACCAGACCCCGCCCGGGAGCGAAACCTGTTGAGCCCGAATATGCCCAAACAGACAGCTCTTTGTGATTCTTTTTTTTTCCCTCCTATTTTTTGGTTTGGAAGCAGCACTGGTGATCACACAGGGATGGGCCCAAGGACTTCCCAGCCCTTGGCACTGCTCCTGACACCTTGTTCGAAGGCAGCATCACATTTAACCCCTGAAGACCCTCACTGCCCTTCATTTCTGACACCATCCCACTTCCCACACCGTGGTCCTGTTCAGTCCTGCATCCCCACGCTCCACTTGCATCCCCCCTCTCTGCACTTTTCTCCGTCATTTCTCCCTTTCCACCTCATTTTTCCCCTCAGTGCTTCAGCGCTCTCCTCCATTCCCAACACAGACAGGTCTGATCCATCCTCACGCCATAAAATCACAGACCACATGCCAGGGGGGTCAGATGAGCCCAATAGCCACAGAGCTGCCAGGCTGGGGTTCAGTGCCCATCCAGGGGTGTTTTATGATCCGTGGTGGCAATGCTGGGCTGGCAGGGTGCACACAGCATCAGCAAAGCCCCCGAGCAGCACTTAGGACTCTTCAACTCTTGCTCAGCACTCTCCTGCCTCAGTTTCCTGCTGTTTCGGGGCTCAGGGAAGCTCTGCACCATTGGCAATGCGGGCAGGGGGTGCAGCAGGGACCCCAAACCCCAAACTGCATCCCAGCTCATTTATCTACATTTTAAAAGAAATTTAAAAGCCACCCGATGTTGCAAGCAGCTCAAACCCTGACGGAGGATCCACCCCGGGGCTCCGACTTGTGCAACACCGCGGGGTGAGTTCCAACCTCCCGCCACTGGCATCAGGCTCTGGTTAAAAAATTAAGGCTCAGCTTACTCAGCCTTAAAAAACACCCAGGGGAAGAATTTTCCTTTGTTCTCCACTCTCCAGAACAACAAAACACCATTGGTTCACCCTGCAAAGACCTGCCATGAAAAGATCAATGGGGAAAGGTCTGGCTGGTCCTCTTCCTGCAGTCTCAGGGCAGGAATCCTCATCTCTCCCTGGAACAAGCCTGTCCCGTGGGACGAGAGGGCTCCAGGCGCACACAGTGGGTCGGGATGGGGCTTGTCCTGCACGAACATGCCCAGATCCTGCTCCCAGCAGCTCTGTCCGCACCAGCATTGGGTGGGGGATCGGCAGGGACCCCTCCTACCCCTCTGGGATCACTAGGATACCGGAGCACATCCATCAACCAGCCAGAGGATGCTCAGGGATGGGGACAAAAAGGCTCAGACCACTTAATAAACCCTCCTGAGCCCGTGGTTCCGCACGAGAGCCGTCCTGAGCTGCACACGGGGCACATCCTCCCCTCCCAGAGCCTCCGGGAGGATTTTCCCTTCCTTATCCCGGCTCCCGGGCATTCCTATGGCCCAGACCCATCGCAGCGAGCCCACCCTGTGCCATGGGGAGATGCCAGAGCCTCTCTTCCCCGGGCTCTCGGGGTGGGATCTCCCTCCACGGGAGTGGCCTCGGGCAGGAGCGATGCCAAAGGCCGTTTTTCCCGGCAAGACGAGGGGGTTTGTTTTGCCGGGAATGGGGAGACGGCAGATGGAAGGGCTCGGGGGGAGCGGGGGCTTTCCTCTCGCCGCTGCCCACACTCACACTCCAGGCACTGATTAATTGCGTTAAATAGAAAAATAATCATAACAATTATTTTTAAAAGCCACAAAACGTAGAAATAAAACCACTTTCTGCCTCTCCGATGTGCCGCGCTCGCCGGGGCAGCGATGCCAAAGGCGGGGGATGCAGGGGCGGGGGTCCGAGCTGGGGTTAACAGGGTGTGTACCCCCACATCCCCTCTTTGCCCCCCATGCCAGCCCTGCCCGGGAGCTGCCAGGCGAGCAATGCTCCTGCCCTGCCCCGCGCCCTCCCAGCGCGGGGACCCCCTCCAGCCCCCCAAAAACACTGGGGCTTCGCTTCCCACCCCTCTTTTTCCGCTCAGCACCTCCCGAGTCGCAAACCCGCTCTGGACACGCGGACCCGGGGGGACATAAGGGGACACGGAGGGACACAAGGGGACACGGGAGGATGCGGGGGGGCACAAGGGGACGCGGGGGGACCCCCGTGTGCAGACTCACCATGGGGCGGCGGGGGGGGTCGTGCGGCGGAGGCTGGGGGTGGTGCGGGATGCGGGGCCGGCCCGGGGGGCGGGCGGGGGGCGGACACGCTTGCGCACAGCGCGGATGGGCGGCGGAGGGAGCGACGAGGAGGAGGAAGGAGGGAGGGGAAGAGCATCCCGGGAGGAGAAGGCAGTCGGTCCCTCATCCGCGGCACGGGAGAGGTGGGGGAGGACGAGGACCCTCGCCCTGCGCCCTGCGGACCCCCAAAAGTCGTGGCGCTGGGGGCAGACCTTCCCAAGGCAACCCCGCACCGCATAAATCTCCCCAAAACCCGCCCAAATCCGCTCATAGCAAATTTTGGGGGTGGGCAAAGCTCATCCCACTTGAGATTTACACTGAGCCCAGGAGTTCGCTCCGCTCCCCCACTGAACCCCCATGAGATGATCTGGAAGCCCCATGAGATTCTGCTCAAACCGTCATGAGATGGCACACCAAGGCTCTGGGGATGGCTTTGCTTCAAATCATCAACTAATATTTTTTTTTTCCTGAAAATAAATTAATCCTCACCACAGCAATGCCCCATGTCAGGCCACCTTGCTCTCCCACAGGATTCCATTTCCATCCCACCCCACAATCCACAAAATTAGCAGTCAACCTTTTGAATCTTTTTTTATTCCCCTCAAAACTTTTTTTATTTCTACAGTCTCAAACTCAATCCCTCCTGCCCAGGGTGAGTTTTGCCAATCCCTGAGATAAAATGTCCAACGCCAATATTAATCAACAAAATACCTGTGGAGCTGACACATCTGATTTTGCCAAGGGAACTACATCAATATTTGAAGAGAATCAACCCACCTGCACCTCCCCAGATGCTCCCAGGTTTCCTGCTGACCCATAGCACCAATTTCATCACTGACGCTTCACAGGAAGAGGGAAGTGGCAGGCGTAGGGATTTGCATCATGGTCAGGGAGCAAGTTCTGGGGCAGGGGGCACTTACTGCTGCCCTGCTCCAAGGAACCACAGCCCTGATCCCGTGGCCCCAGCGTGCTGATTTTTGGAGGTGCTGAGCGTGGAACATTCCCCAAAATCACTCCTGTCTGTACAGGAGTCAGGTGAGGCTTCACCACACCACCTGGGGAGAGTAACGGGGCTCACTTGGGGCTCCCAACCCCATCACGCTCACAGGGCAGAGCAGGCCTGTGCCCAGTTCAGTTACCCCAGCACCACACTGCCCCAAGACCAAAGCAACAGCCTGGAACGTCCCTATCCTCATCTCCTGCTCGGATGCACGTCTTCAGGAAACGGGAGCCGAGACAGCTGCATAGTTCCCACGCCATGGCCAGACCCTCTGGCCATAAAACCTTAGGAGTTATTACAAATTTTCCTATAATGGGTGTACTGTTTACAGTCCCAGGGTCGGCATACTGCATGCAATCCAGTGCCACTTGACCTACCAAGCACGAACAACCTATTGTTGCTGTTTTTGTAACCTATTGTTGCTTTTAACTTCAACCCAAAAGTACGAAATTACGCGAACAAGAAAGAGGGCTGCAGTAAGGTCCCCAGCCGCCCCCTTGCCCCCAGGTTAGCCTGATTTGAGCAGCGCCAGGCTGGAAAAAGCGAGCCAGAGCTAGGCTACGACGCTGTGACCGGAGGGGCGATCAGAGGGCTCACGGCACGTGGTGCCGGGAGGCGTGGCCTGCCCGGAGCGCGCCGCGGGGGCGGGGCCGAGCCCTCAGCGGGGAAAATGGCGGCGGGCGGGCCCCCCCACTCCCTCGTACCTCCGCGTGCAGGAACACGATTTTGTCCCGCGCCGACTCCCGCAGGACGCGCCGCACCCGCAGGTCCGACAGCGGGAAGGCGGCAGCGACCCCGCCCTCAGCGGCGGGCCCGCCATTTTTCTCCTCCTCCTCCCGCTTCCTCTTCGGCTGCGGGCCCTCCGCCATGGCTCGCGCGCGCGCGCCCCTGCACTGCGCGTGCGCGGCGCCTCGCGGACCGTCTTAGAGCCACGCCCCCCGGCGGCTCGGAGGTCGCGTGTCCCCGCGGCTCCTTCTCCCACACACCCCCGGAATAGTGACTGAGACAAAAATAAGGAAAACCACCACCATTTAAAACTTCTGCATTCTCTTTTCATAGTCGCAACGATCCCGTTTAAAGTCGCTGCCTGCCTCATCTTGTCCTGCCCACAGCCCAGCAGGCACCTTGTCAGCTTAGTGGGGGTCCCAGAGCCCACCAGGACCAGGAACTCCAGCACGGGAAGGAGTTCTGGTGACCCTGAGAGCCACTCGATGTCAGAGCTTAGTGTTTGTGTGATGGATGTCCCTGTCCCTGCCGAGGAGGTTTTGGCCACCGGGATGGAGGTCACACCACTGGGATGTGGTGCGTTCCGGTCCGCTGTCCCTCCATGTCCATGGAAGTGGGGAACTCGCCATCCTTGGCTCCCACATCTGGCCAGAGCAGCTCAGGTTGGACCCCAAGGTTCACTGGGACATGGCTACACCCAGATCCAAAGATGACAGCTCCATGATGCCCATGGGGATGCATCCGCCTGCTCGCAGCACTACTCCATCCTCTTTGTGGAGCTCCGGCACAGTTCCTGGAGGTCTGCAGAGACAGCAGATGAGCTCCATTAGCAACCAATTAATCTAAAAATCAACGGTTTAAATAAATTTATGGAATCTGGTCTCTTCCCATGGTCCTTATCCCAATAGAGAGACATTTCATCAGCATCCCACAGGATACTCACAGCGCATGACAGTGTCCCTGATCTGCCTGAAGCTTTTCTCCTTCAGCGCCATGTAGATGTAGTAGATGTTTCGCAGCTCCCTGGGATAATCCTTGCGATCCACGTCCTTCAGCACTGGGATAGTGCGTCCGTTAGCCATCGGAGCCTCAGCCAGGGCCTGGTGCATCTGGTATTTGCACCAGGGGTCCTGCAGGAAGCTGGGGGTGATGAGCATGACCCAGCAGTGGCTGTTCTGCACAGCGTCGCACAGCTCTGTCACCACTGCACCTCCCGCCACCGCATCCCGCAGCTGGAGGAAGCATCGGAAGCTCTCAGGTTGGCCCTCCAGGTAGGACACCAGCTCCTCCACCAGCTCCATGTCCCCCTCACTGTGGCAGATGCAGACGTCGTAGCTCTTGTCCCACCAGGGGCTGTCCACGGCACTGATGTCTGGTGCTGACACAGGTGACAGGGAGATGGAGCTGGTGGCCAAGCTCGTGCCAGGAGAAGAGCTGGAGCTCTTCGCAGAGGATGAGGAGGAAGGTGAGGATGAAGCAGAGTGGCTGGACTTGATGCTGCTTTCCACTGAGCTAGGCTTGGGCTTGTGCAGGAGCCGCCTAAACCAACCTGCAGAGTGAGGTCACAGTGAGGTTCCGGGGGCGCAGCGTCCCCTGGGCTTCCCAAGCACAGCTTCATTTGATCAGCAGGATGCCTGCAGATGGAAAGGGGTGGGTGCGATCTCACCTTGACCCCCCAAACCATCCTGGTCCCTAAAATCTGAGCTGCCGCAAACACCTGAATGCTGTGGCACCACGAGGAGCAGCTGATGGGCACCCTTGTGTTCCGTCAGGGAGGGGATGCTGTGAGGGAGGGGATAGGGCCAGAGGGTTTATTCCCAGACTCACCAGCCATAGCGGGCAGCACACTGCTCAGCTGCCAATTGCCAGCAGGACACCTCTCCTGAGAGCAGAAAAGAAGAATAAAAAAAAACTGTGAGCAAGCACCACTCCACAGCAGGTCTCAGCCCCAGGAGCTCAGGTCTGTTCCAGGGACCTGCAGCTCTGGGGTGCTCTCTTACAGCCCCAAAATCACCCACAGGAGGGTTTTTCCCAAAATTTGCTGGGAAGGAACATTTACCTGTTACTGGCTCTCTCCACTGGAGATACACACCTGCAGCGAGCAAGGCTGAGAGATAATGGGGAGGAGAGACCCTCATTCCCATCAGTGGGGAAAGGATCCTGTGGAAGGGAGAAGTGGGAATCAGCTGCGATCACCAGGGATGGATGCTGGTAAACCAAAGGCAGTGTGGGTGATGCCCAGAGCTGTGCATCCTTGTTGCTGCCTGCCCTGGTATTCCTGCAAGCTCACACCATCCCATGCCTGGGCATTGTGCTCCCAGCATGGTTTAGGGACTGCAGACACTCCTTGTGGACACCCAAGAGCAGCAATACGGGAAACAGCTACTGTTTTCCACTGCTGGCATCACCCCTTCCGAAATGAAACACCCCAAGTTACGCTGAAGCCTTTCCTCTACTCCAAAAAATGCCACCGGACTGCAGGAAATGCCCGCAAAACCCCGGCACGCCCACGGAAACCACAGTGCCCAAGTGTCACCATTTAGTGACAGCAAAAAGCTCAAGCGTGACTGGAACAATGAGCACGGACAGTGAACGGTACGGGGGAAGTCTGGGGGATGCTTACCTGGAATGCAGGAGTCCAGCAATGGAACAGGGAAGGGGATGCATCAGCCCCTGGGTTTGGGAAAGAAAGATCTTCTGGGATTACCCAGGTGGGAAAAGACAGGTAGAATGCAGCGTGTTCACTCTGGAGTCTAATGGGATCTGCAGTGAATGGCAAGGCTGATCCATCCTTACAGCTTCCACATCTGCAAGCAGTTCCCAGTGAAGCTGTCCTGGGGTGGAAATGAGATGGGGTACCCACTTGCTTCCCCAGGGCCAGAGTGGAGGAGCTCCCCGAAAACCCAGGTGCCCCCAGCTGCCAGCAGCTCCAGCCTCTGCCAGGGCATATGAAAGCACAGGCAGGGAAATGGGCCAGGACTGCAGGGACGGGAAGCCAAGCCCTCCCAAGGGCCTCCCTCCCACATCCGCCACATGCCATCACTGCCTGGGTGTCACAGTGCCCAGCCCTCACCAGCACCCAGATCTGTTTCCCTCCCCAGTTTCCTAGCTAAATACAGACAGGTCCATGTCTGCCACTCACACTTACTTTATCAGTTAAATTTACCAGACAAGTCATTTTTTCACCCCAAAAATGTTTCTCCTTTCCCAGGTCACGTTCCCCTGGTGCTGCTGGTGGTGGCTGATGACTGACACTGCCTTCATCTCCTCATCATCCTCGACTGCTCCAATGTCTGGCAGTTGCTCCTCAAGGCCCTGTGAGAGACAGGCTCCAGGTGAGTCCTGGTTCCATCCCCTAGGAATTTGGGGAGATCTCCAGAGCCCACATGGCCACCCAGCCCCTGCCACCACCCTGCCTGCCTTTCTCTTCACCAAGCACAGGACACCAGCTGGCCCCTTGCTGGCTAAATTCCAAAGGAAAAAGCCAAAGGCCGAGTGGTACTGAGCCGCACACAGACCCACAGGCTACCACAGCCCATTGTGACCCACTTTGCATTAGTCCCTGCCCTAGCACTGCTGCCACCACCCCAAAAATCAACTGCCCGCCCAAGGACAGGACCCGTAGGAGGGCGAGTCCCCTGCCTGTGTGAGTCACCCCACCTGGAAACCCCAGAGGGGGAACCTGAGCAAGGGTGAACCCACAAACTCGGGTCCCCAAGAGGCAGCAGCCCCTGGATCGACCTCCACCCTGCCTCAGCAATAATATAACCATTATTAAAGGAGTAATTAAGCAGGTACAGCTTAATTCACAGCGTGCCTTGCCCCACCAGCAGCTGCACCACGCTGGGATCCCTGCAGCGGGAGTCCTGCTCATCACCAGGAGCCTGTGGTTTACAGGATTGCCTGTGAAATTAAGAAACGGTGAGGACAGGGTGCTGCAAGGCAGGGTCAAACAAAGGTGTTCGGGAAAGAAAATAAGGCTAATTTTGTCCCTAAATACACGCACCATTAATATGTTTCATTTACAGTGCCACTACAAAACGATACACAGCTACCCAGAAAACACAGAATAAGTTTTCTCCTGGAAAGCTCTAAGTACACCCAAATTCCGCCACACAGATGCTTGAAGACATCATAGGGGCCGTCCAGGCACCGCTTGTACCTCACAGGGCTGGAGACGCAGTCGCACAGACACGAACCCAGGCAGCGGCAGCTAGCGGAAGAGCAGCCCCTGAGGGGTAGGGGAGCACGGGGACACGGCCAGGCCCAGAGAAGCGCAGGCAGCCGAACGCACCCAGCACTGCCACCCAGCCTGGCACTGCACTGCGCTGCCCATGCGCCCGAGCCCTTTAGAGCTCGCGTGGCCTCGCGACACCATCGCTGAGGTCCCACGTCTGGCCCCGCCTCTTCCGCTCCGAGCCCCAGCAGGGCGGGGCCGAGGGGGCGGGGCTGCCGTCACGCGGGGCGGGGCGTAGCCGGGCGCGAGGCGGCTGCGCGCGGCGCGGCGGCGTCTCCTCAACGGGGCCGCGCGCGCGGCGCCAGGTGCGTGCGCGGGGGAGGCGGGCGGGCAGGGCGCGGTTGCCATGGAGACAGCGGGGGGGAAGGCGTTGCCATGGCGACAGCGGCCGCCATAACGTAAGGGGGTCCCCTGGCCGTGAGGGGACGGAGCGTTCTGCGGGGAGCGGAGGAGACCGGCGGGGCCGGGGCTGAGGCGGGGGGGCCGGGAAACCTCTGACAGCGGCGGGCGGCCTGGCTGTGACTCCCCCCGCCGCGCTGTCGCCCTCTATAAAAGCTCGTTTTTATGGATGTGTCCCCCTGGGAAGGAGCCTCGGTGTCCTCTCTGCCTGCTGAATCCCCGTGTTGTTGCTTTTCCCGCAGGTTTAGCGAGGAGGGGGCACAACGGAGAGGACAGGTAAGGGCTCGGGCAACCCTGAAGGTGTGACCCCCATCCCTGGTTCTCTGTCCAGGGTCAATCCTGGAACGCCAGCGTGCTTCCGTGGGAGCCTGTGGGACACAGAGCTCAGCCAGGCTTTGCTGTGTCACTCCCTCTCCTTGCTCGTGGAGCCACTGGGAAGCACGTGGAGAATCACAGCGTTGAATAAAAACCTCTGGTGTGTTTTAACTCACATCAAAGGAGGTTGAATCTTGTGTTTTTGTGCTGTGGACAGAGGCAGGGCTTGTCCTCAGTCCCATTGTCCGTGTAGCCTGTGCGTTTCTAGGATGGCTTTGATCCAGCTCCAATTGCTGCTCCCACGTGGAGGGACAGGCTTGGGAATTGGCCAGGGACAACTCAGCTTGTAGCTGAACCATAGTGGCTTTTAAACTGTCTTGTCCCAACATCTTAAAGCCGCTGGATTGAAAAAGAAGCTAGGAATTACACCCATGCTGGTGGCAGTTCTCAGCACTCAAAGAAGCTAAAAATAATGGATGAGTAGTAGGTTTGTACTTGTTTCTTTGTGGAATTTGTGGGGGCTGTTCTGGAGGAGCCCATCTCCCAGCATGGAGCTGGATGACTTGGCTTTGATTTTAAACATCCAGGTGTAGCTTTGGTTGTGTGTTGGGTGCTGAGCATGGAGATGGTGTCAGCAGCGACTTCTCCATGAGATGGTGGAGAATATGTTCCATTAATTTCCCATTTTGGTTCTGCAGGTTGGGCTCTGGTGTTGACTGTGTGGTCTGGTCATGTTTTGCAGAGCTACTGCGAGGTTTCTGTAAATACACATGCTGTGTGAACCTCGGCCTTCGTTTGACACACTTGGTGTTCAGGTGTTTGCTTTTACCTGGGATACACCTTCATATTTCCAACATTTCTGCAGCTGGTGTGTCTCTGTCACACGGGGACTTGCTGTGGTTGGGTTTATCCAGTGTTGGTGACTTAGGCACCGTTTAAAGCTGAAGTGTGAAAAGCTTTAGGATAAATTAAGGGATTTCTGTGGTGTGGAGGGAGGAGAATGCAGCAAACCCACACAGGGACTCTCTTAGTATCGTTTATAAAGGTAATGGGGACAAGGCTGGAACAAGGGAACAGGGCAGCTGAGCCAGGAATCCATGGAGTGTTGTGTTTACAGTCTTCAACTCCCTGTAGTCTAAATAGCTGGAAGCTTCCCAATGTCTGGAGAAGGCTGGAGAGACACTTCTTACCTTGTAAGTGCCTATGGCTCCCTCTCCCCCATGGCACCTGTGTTCCCAGGGGGAGCCTGCAGTACCTGGTGTGTTTCTTCCCCATGGCAATGTCATGCTCTGAGGTAATTCCATTTCATTTTGGCTACCTCAGCTGTGCCAGCGCAATCCATCCCCCTGGGGAACAGAGCTTCTCCCCAGGACTAAAAACTGGAGGTTTCTATTTCTTGGCTGAATCCCCATGAATTCTTTTTAAGACCAATAAAAACTTTTTTTTTTAAACTAGGCTGTATTTATAATGGGGTTTTTGTTCCTTTATGCCTCTCTGCACTACATAATAGGCATGAAGGTTGAAGGTCATTGTATCAGACAACCTCACTAGGTGATTATAATTCTAAAAGGTGTTTTTTCCTAAGTTTAAAATTACTTTTGAAATGTCCTTAGTGCTTTAGAGGCACTTAAAATTGATTTGATGGCTCCATTCCTGCTGTTAATAGCATGGGAATGCACAGGGTGAGTGAGATGGGAGCGATGCTGAGGCAGGTGGAAGCAAACAGGGGAAGGCCTAGGTGGGAGTTTACAAACAGCCTCAGTATTTGAGGCTCAGCTCCCGAATATAATATAAACTTAAATTATAGCCAGTTTAGAAAGTGAGGATTTACCTTTGGCTGTAGCTGTGCTGCTGTGGAGGGGCCAAGGGCAGACCCGGCACCAGCAGGAGCTCAGACTTCCCTCTGAAACATTCCAGTTATCCATTGTTAGTCCCTGGCTGGTCTGAAGTGTCTTTGCACCATTAAATAAAATCTGACTGACTTTGTGGAAGCAGCCTGTCCTTCCAGAAAAATCAGCTTATCCAAAAGGAGAGATATTTTTCCTTTCTCCTGGAAAGGAAAAATAAGGGCTTTTCTCCCCTTTATCCTGACTGTGCTTGGCTGCATTCACTCAGCAGGGCTTTGATGGTACCGCCCGTCTGATCCTGTGTCCAGCACATCCTCCTATCTTCCTGAGAGTCATCACTTTGATGTTTTTTTTTGAGGTTTAACCCCCCCAAAATAGTTCACCATGAGGCCTGAGCGGTTGCAGGCCTTCAGGAGTGATGAAGCTGCAGAGGTTCATTGTCAGAACAGTGCTGAAGTGCTCCTGTGCTCAGTGTGGGGTGGAAAAACACAGGGTACAATGTTCATGAGGGTGTGTGATGGAGGAGCCCTGCCTGGCATGCACAGAGGGAGAAAACCGGAAGTGCTAAAGGCTATTGACACTTGTATCCAAAATCTGGTCCCTACAGTAAGGCCCAGTAAGATAAAAAAGTGATTATTTGAAGTGATGAGCAGCATGTATTAAGTGATCTTTCAGGAGGCAGGTGGTGAAAACCAGCTCTCTGAGGTGTTTTACTGTTGTTACAATGATTTATTACTGAGCAGCCTGGTGTGGTGGAAAGTGCCCCTGCCCATGGCAGGGGGGTGGACCGACACGAACTTTAAGGTCCTGTCCAGCCCAAACCATTCCATGATTCCATTGTATAAGGTTTTCTGAAGGGGTCAGAAGGAAAAGGCTGCATACACGGTGTATCTGAGCATCTGCCAGTGTTGCTTTGCCCTGTTCTCATCATCCAGTATTGAAAGTTGCTGGTTTCCTAGAATATTGGCTGTTTTCTCATGTGATCCATACACACACTTGCAGCGCAGCTGAGGTGTCCTACCTAGAAAGACCTGCCCCGTGTCACTTGCTTTGCTGCCAGGGAGCAATTGCAGCATCTCATCTTTAGGACAAGCCCACAGATCTCCCTGAGATGGCAAAACCTGCAAAAACTCTGATTTTGGGTCAGCAGCTCTTCCCCAGCATTTCCTCTGGCCAAAAGCCCCGTGTCTAACAGAGTTTTTGCTGGACTCTTCATCACAACTGGCAAGAGAAAAGCAGAGGAGGGTGAACAGTTCTGTTCGTTTTCATTCCCTTTTCATAGACTTATTTGGGAGAAGCGGAGTGGGAGAGGACTGCGTGCTGGCAGGCCTTTTGTGTTTTATGTCACAGGCTGCTGAAAGAGTTCTCAGACTGCACTTCCTTTCCGTGGGCTTTAAGGTCATTTCCCAGTGCTTGCAGATGCATGGCGGGCTGGGAAACCCTTCTCTCATCACCAGGGAATGAAACGCTCTCCGTGGCTTTTTGGAGCCAACAAATATAGTTTTGTCTTCTCTTCCCTCCCACTGTTTCCCAAGCAGCAAGTTTGCCGACAGGCCTCGTCAGGAAGGAGGGAGTGCTCCTCCAGGATCCAGACTGTCTGGGAAAATGAACAGCTGCTGGCAAACTGTGTTTTGCTGGGGCAATCACAGCTGTACAAAACAGCCCAGGATTGTATGGTAAAGGAGGTTAAGGAAATGGATGAGACTGAGGGGCAAAGTTCAGAGACAAAAACATGCAATTCTCAGCCCAGAGATGATAACAAACCTGGGATTTATCCACCTGTGCAAAGGTGGTTCTGCAAAACCCTGTTGTCCAGGTGGTGTTGTCCATGTGCACTGACTTTGCTTGTGGTCATTTGTCTACCATAGAAACTGGATGGCTTCTACAGTGAGCCCTGTTGCATTCGACACGCAGCGCGGTGGCCTGAGTCAAGAACAGCACGGCAACCAGTCTCCCCTGGCCGCTCGGGCCATAGCTCACAGACACCAATGTGGTGGACGGCAAATGGCGTTTATTGGTGATTAGCACCGTGTAATATACCTTTGGTTTACAACGTCACGTCCGCCTGCTTACATCATAAAACTAATTGCTATTGGCTACCTGGGGAGGGGGTCTTATCTTTCCGTACAGCGCGGTTTCTTCCGATCGCCAGGCCCTACCTGCCCACATTTCCCCCCTCCCTATGCTAATCTAAGAGAGCTAACAAACGTATAAAAGGCATTAACAAGGTAAAGTGTAAGGCACCTTGAACTAATAAACGTATAAAAGGTATTGACGAGGTAAAGTATAAGGCACTTTAAACTAGTGGTGACTAGGGGGCGTAAGGGGACAGGATATAAATTGGGGTAACTAGGGAGAACTAGGGATAATACTGCATAAGGAATTAGGGATAACTGGGGATAACACTACAGAAGTACATTCTTAACACAGTTGTTTGTTTTCTACTAACAGAATGTTGACCTTGCTTAGTCGGTTCTGGACAAATGACACGAGCTTGCTCAGTATGCAGGGCCCGAAGGCCAATGCCAGTATGATCATTGCGATCAGACCCAGCAAAGTAGATATCAGGGTGGTTAGCCATGGCGAATGGTTGAACCAGGATTTGAACCAACTCTGCTGTGCTTCTCGCTCTCTTCTTCTCTTCTTTCTTTTTTCTTTTTCTTTTTCTGCTTTGCTCTTTTCAGCAGCAGCTTGCAGGGAAGGAGAAGATGCTAAAGGCTGAGCAGCATCAGATGATATCTGAGTAGGAGGTACTGTAGCTGCTGGTAAAGGATTAGAGATCATTGGGTTAAAGATATTTAGGTTATTATTCAGTGTTGTGACAGTAGCAGTGTTTTTAATCCGTGAGAGGGATTGGACTCTCTAACGGCCTCTCCTTATTCTGGGTTTTAATTCTGTTTGCTCTCATCTCTTTCCACTCTGAGTCTGAATCAGTGGAAAGCCACTCGCTCTAGCTTGTGTCTGACTCAGAGCTGGAAGTTGACTGACTGGCTATTTCCGGGTTTCAGAACTTTTTGGTCGGGCTCCGGCCTCGCCCACCTCCCTTGCGGGCGGGCCGTTCCCTCCCTCTTGCCTCGCCCTGCCTTCTGCTCGGCAGGGGGTTGAGCTTATAGGGGGAGTGTTTAAATTAGGCGCTCTGGCTACCTCTCTGCCCCTCGCTCGCGCTCCCCTCCCCCTTTTGGTTGCTCTCGCAGTTTCTCTCCTTATCACATTCCTTATCACTTTCCTCTCCCACTCGTTTACTTGCGCATGTTGGATTCGGCACTATCTCTCTGTTCCCGCCGGGCACATCTCCGTCCCGGTCCCGCCCACCTTCTTTGTTCCCGGCACCATGCTGGGGTGCATAGGGAGGTGGCCTGGGCCAGCTCTCTTCGGGCCCCCCTCCCTCCGCGGCGATCTTAGCTTCTCGGGCTAATTCGTTCGAAAAAGCCTCTGCCTGCCTTGGCTCCCCCGCAAAGGAGCCTGGATTCGGGGATTGCGGGGGTGCAGCACCCCCCCCCGCGAGTCCCCAGGCTTAGCCGAATCGCCATCGTCTGGGGGGTGCAGAGTCTGGGTAGCCGCCCCAACCCCCAGCTTTGGGACGGCCATCAAACAGTTTTTTGCTGCCTTCCAGGTCTCCTGCTCTTGGATAGCTTTTTGCAGGGCCTGCACAACTCTACCCCACGATTTAAGATGTTTTCCGCTACCTGAGGACATCGTCTCCTCAGCAAAAGCCTTAGTACATTATCCCACACCTCAGGGTGGAGTATATCTGCTGGTTGGTCTATGACCCCGATCTGCATAAGTCTCGCAACAGCGAGCGTAAAATCTTTGGGTTTGCAATCTACCCGCCACTGTCTCTGAATTTCATATACGACCTTCACAAGAGCCTCCATCCTCCTTGTGGGTCCCGGAGCGTCCTCCGTCACCGGAGACAGTCCAGCTGCTCTGGCCGCTGTTCACCTGGTCTCAGGCGATCTCCCGAGGTCCCCAGCTGTCCCGAGGTTTCGGCACCACTTTGTTGCAGTCGACACGCAGCGCGGTGGCCTGAGTCAAGAACAGTACGGCAACCACTCTCCCCTGGCCGCTCAGGCCATAGCTCGCAGACACCAATGTGGTGGACGGCAAATGGCGTTTATTGGTGATTAGCACCGTGTAATATACCTTTGGTTTACAACGTCACGTCCGCCTGCTTACATCATAAAACTAATTGCTATTGGCTACCTGGGGAGGGGGTCTTATCTTTCCGTACAGCGCGGTTTCTTCCGATCGCCAGGCCCTACCTGCCCACAGTTTCCTCTCCCCTTCTCACTAAATATCACGTGTTTGCTGATAAAGCCATTCCTTCCAAACGAGCTGCTTCCCTGGGCTGCTGCTCCAATCTTCTGGGAAGCTGCAGCAGTCCCTGCTGCAGAAAGCAGCTGGAAACCAGGCAAGGCAAGGCGAGGAGCAGCACATCTGCTTAATAAATGATAAAGGTCACATTTAAAAGCACTGTGCAGGTGTAAAGCCAGGAAAATAGGGAAGAGGGGAGGAGGAGTAAGGAGAATACAGCCCTGCAGCCCTTTCATGTGACTCTGTATCATCTGGGATCTTCGAAAAGATTGGCCTAGAGCATCCTACTGACATTGCAGCCATCACAGGGAAGGGAGCGCTGGTACAGCTGAGGGGGCTCCTCAGCAAACTGGGGCTGGGCTCCCTGCAGGGCAAAGCTAGGAGGAAGTCTTCCCTTGTTTTTCTCTCTGCTGGGATAAATGGAGCTGTTGTCTCCAGGCCCCTGTTCTGCACATAGTTTAAAGTAGGTCGTATTTCCGACCTGCATGGGATGCAACCTGCATTTTGTCTGGGGACATAGAGCCTGTGTGTGTCTCATTCTCTTGTGCTCACCACACCTTTCCCATGCCCTCCAGCCTTCCCGGTAACTTTTATTAATAGACTTCCCTTATTCCAGATTTTCAATCGATTAGCTTTGCTTCAGAAACACCCCAGGGCATCATTGACTTCCTCAGTAACCATCCTGGTAACAGATTCAATTCCCAAAAATGTTGTAATTACATGCCTTGTATTGGGAGCTGTGCTACTGATCTGTGCAGCTGCCTGCTGTCTTTTAGGGATACCAAGCTGCTCCGCTCATCCTCCGTTTATCAGAGAGCCCCAATGGATATGCTGATTCAAAATTTAGGCATGGGGTAGCTCCCTCTCCCTCAATCTGGGTGTCCCACTGTGGAGGGTGGATTTCCCCCCTCCGCAGCAAGAAGCGGTTCCGCCCCTATGTTGCTCCCGCCTCCCAGCCTGGCTCCACCTGCCGTGGGAGGACCTCGGGGGAGAAGTCTCTGGGCCCGCCCCTGAACTGAGGGACAAGGCGTGCCCAGGGCCCAGGAACCGCCCAGCTCTCCAGATTATTCCTGACAGTTATTTGTATTATTGGTTTATTTGAACTGTACCCCGCCTTCCTTTGTTACCATTGGTTCTTGTATGCTGTAACCGCCCTTCCCCTCGTCCCTTATTGGTTGTCCTGTCCTATACTTAACCGGGTGCCTCCAGGCACTCGGTGGCCACTAGCCATTAGCCATGCGGCCATACCATCGCCGAGGCAGTGGCCCCCCTTCCCCTGCTCTCCCTTCCCGACCACCCAAGCCCTGCTACCCTCAATAAAGGAGAGCTCGGGAAGGAGTCATCCTCCCACCAGCCTATCGCCGCACCGTCTCCTTCTTTTATTTCGCCTACGACTCCCAGCTTCCTTTACCGCGCCCGGCATAGGGATCGAGCAGCCAGCGCACGGCTCTCGACCCTGCCGACGACAGCGAGCGAGAGGCTCGACAACATCCCACCACCCCTGACACCCTTCCACTCATGGTGGTACCAGCTGTGCTCCTTTCTCCTCTTGCAGGAAGCTGTTGCCAAGCCTCAAAACCAAGAAGCCTCGGGAGCTTGTTTTGGTGATTGGGACAGGAATTAGTGCCGCAGTTGCTCCCCAGGTCCCAGTGCTGAAGTCTTGGAAGGGGCTGATTCAGGCCCTCCTGGATGCTGCTATTGACTTTGATCTCCTGGAAGATGAAGAGAGCAAACGGTTCCAGAAGTGTCTTCATGAAGACAAGAACTTGGTTCATGTTGCCCACGACCTTATCCAGAAGCTGTCTCCGGTCAGTGCGCTTGTACCTGCCCTGAGCGTAGGATTTGGCTTCTGGAAATAACCGGATTTGGTTTTCCAGCAATGGTGCCCCCATCCCAACAATTCTTCTATGTACAAGGAACCAAAAGTGCAGTTGCTGTGCCAGGTTTCTGCTGTGGACACAGGTTTTGGGTATTTTGCCTGGACCAAGATGATTAGAGGGATGGAGCACCTTCCTGTGAGGAAAGGCTGAGAGAATTGGGATTGTTCAGCCTGGAGAAGAAGGCTTCAGGGGTGACCTAATTGTGGCTTTCCAATACCTGAAGGGAGCTGACAAGAAAGCTGGAGAGAGACTGTAGACAAGGGCCGGGGGTGACAGAACAAGGGGAGAGAGCAGGGTTAGATGGGGTACTGGGGAGGAAATCTTCCCTGTGAGGGTACTGAGGCCCTGGCACAAGAGCAACTGTGGCTGCCCCTGGATCCCTGGAAGTGTTCAAGGCCAGGTTGGACAGGGCTTGGAACAGCCTGGGATAGTGGAAGGTGTCCCTGCCCATGGCAGGGGGTGGGATGGGATGGGCCCTTCCCAACCCAAACCATTCTACGATTCTGTGTTCCTATGACTATGCTGAGGGAGAGCACCCACCTTGGTGCAGCCAGAGCTCTTGTGTTTGCCGTGCAGGGACCCAGAGCTTTGCAGGGTCTTGGTGAAACGTGGGTAGTTTCTCATGGAGTCATTTGGCATGAGGTGTTAAGGGGCCGGGCTCTGACCTCAATCTGTCTCCCCTTCTCAGCGCACAAGCAACGTTCGCTCAACCTTTTTCAAGGACTGTTTATACAAGGTGTTTGATGACCTGGAATCCAAAATGGAAGATTCTGGGAAGCAGCTGCTTCAGTCTGTGCTTCACTTGATGGAAAATGGGGCCCTTGTTTTAACCACAAACTTCGGTAACCTGCTGGAGCTGTATGCAGCACACCAGGGGAAGCACCTCGAGTCTCTTGACCTGACTGATGAAAAGAAGGTAAAGGATGATTATTTCTTTTGTCAGGAACTGTGGTGCTGCAGGGTGTGCCCTCATTCTGCCTGAGGGCATTGTACTGATCGTAGTGGTTTAACTGGTGGCAGACAAGCTCCAGGCAGAGCCTCTGCCTGCTCAGGGCAGCAAGCAGAAGAATGAGGAGGAGAGCTCCTTTCTGGAACGCTGTGCTTGCTGGCTGCCATCCAGTGCTCAGGAGGAGGCCTTAAGCCTGGTATTCCTTTGATCTCTGTCCTTGAAACTTCTGGCTTGGCCTTGCTTCCACATAAGGCTCGGGTTGATGTTTCTAACCAATGTGGGAAACTCCATGTGAGATGCAAAGCTGAACTTTCTATTTTTATAACGTGCTGCAAAGTGCTTTCTGTGATGGGCATTTAGGGCTGCAGCCTTTGAGGCTCTCTTCTCGTGCCCCATGTCCTCTTCCTGCAGTGGCTGGAATGGCTCCTTCTGCTGCACTTCCAGAGCTGTAGCTATTCTCTTCATGCAAACATCTCTCCTCCTGCCCCAGTCAGGCTGTGAAACCCTGACCTCTTTGCACCTGCTGCACAAAGGGATCAAAGTGATTGCCTACGGAGACGAATACTCTGACTTGCCCGAGTACTTCGAGCGGCTGACCAGCGAGATTGTCATGCGAGGCCGCACAGGTATGGAGTCAGGGGCTGGGGGACACTTGGCTGTCACCATGGAGAGCAGGCAGGGTCAGTAGCCCCTGTTCTTCATGCTATACAGATTCCTTAAGAGTTTTTTTTTTTTAAAGCAAACGTGTCTCAAAGCGTAGCTGGATTTGAGGGTTACTTTCAGAAATCACTGTATGCTCTAACAGTTTAAGCAGCTGTGCTGCTTCCCACGCCTGCAAACCTTTTCATGTGCAGTTGCAGCTGTTTGTTCCCTTTCCAGCGAAGGGGCATTTTAGTCTCACTGACCTTCGTGCTGCTCAGACTGAGCCAATGCTTTTACACAAGAGGTATAACTCATAAATCATAAAAACAAGGGAAAGTGGGTTCACTGGCCGGAGCCTAGCTGGCCCCCATTCTGAGGGTTAGCCCGGCCAGGAAAGCCTGTGTGAAACCACCACGTGGGCAGCTGGCTCTCCACCTGACACTGCTCTCTGCTTTGCCCCAGGTATGCCCAACGAGGGGCAACAGCTGAATGCTCTGCCGCCGCCCACACCGAGGTAAAAGGTAAGGAGGCTCTCTAGAGCCGAGAGGCTTCACTCTGTGTAGTTCCCTGGAGTCCCAGGCAGGTTTTCAGCCTTTGCTTCCACACAGGATGCAGCCCGAGCCTCAGCCCTGCCCAGGCCCTGAGCCATGGCAGGGGCTTCTGGGACAGGCCCCAGCCAGGCCAGCAGCCCTCAGGAAGGCCAGAGCCCACCGCTGTCCAGCTGCTATCCAGCACCGAGCCAGGACCCTTCCAGCAGGGAGAAGGCTGGGACACAGCCTCCACAGATGAACACCTGGTCTAACATAGTAATTGTGGTTTTACTGGGGCTGCATGTGCCTGCGGAGTGCGGTGTCCCCAAGGGAGCTGCAGCCTCCTCTAACTTCATACCTAGTGCTTTTATACTCTGTATTTCAATTAAAAAATGAAACTTGAGCTTTTTTTTTTTTACTGGAAGCTCTAGTTTTCTAGTCCTGTCTTTTTACTGTACAGGATTTTGTATGTTGAAGTTGTATTAAAGGCCTGCTCACTGAACTTTTGGCTGCTCTATCATTTACAGGCCTCATCACACCTCACACTGGTGGGAGTTCATTTCCCCCAAACCCAGGAGGAAACAGGTCCTGGCTGGAGGCAAGTTATTTATACACAGAGAACAAATTAGGAAGTTTATTTTATATAAATTATGTCTCTTAGCAGACAGCATTCAATTTATTGCACTATAGCACATCTGCGATACAGAGCTACAAGACATCGTCAGAGAGGTTTGTATTATTCAGTGTAGCACTTCTGACCGGGATCAAGAGGCACTCTGAGGGGGAGAAAGGGTGCAGGAAAGCAGCAAGCAGCCACCATTCTCTTCCAGTATTAATGTGGTTTGGTTTTTTTTTCCTTTTTACTAGCAAATAATGCCAAGACCAGCAGGCAGGAGCCAGGCAGGGCACGCTGCCTTCCTCCTCCGGACCCAGCTGCCACAGCTCTCCAGCTCCTGCCCAAATACGTGGAGTCTGGGGACCCTGCTGCAGAGTCCGGGTGAGGAGAGAGATGGGGGACTTTAAGGCAATTTAGCATGTCCCCTCCAGCCCAGCATAGGCTGTCACCTTTTTTTGGTTTATCAGCTTCGGTGGAGCGGCGATGAGCGGCGACATTAACGGCCAGATCTAGCGCTGCCCCTAAGCCCAAGTGACTCCTGCCTCCTCCCTAAGCTGGTCTAAAAATCAAAAGCAGCTCAAAAAAAAGCCTTCAAACCCACCTGGCTCTGACAGCCAGGCTCTTGGCCGCCCTCAGCTCCCCCACCCCAAATACCAGACCCCGCCCGGGAGCGAAACCTGTTGAGCCCGAATATGCCCAAACAGACAGCTCTTTGTGATTCTTTTTTTTTCCCTCCTATTTTTTGGTTTGGAAGCAGCACTGGTGATCACACAGGGATGGGCCCAAGGACTTCCCAGCCCTTGGCACTGCTCCTGACACCTTGTTCGAAGGCAGCATCACATTTAACCCCTGAAGACCCTCACTGCCCTTCATTTCTGACACCATCCCACTTCCCACACCGTGGTCCTATTCAGTCCTGCATCCCCACGCTCCACTTGCATCCCCCCTCTCTGCACTTTTCTCCGTCATTTCTCCCTTTCCACCTCATTTTTCCCCTCAGTGCTTCAGCGCTCTCCTCCATTCCCAACACAGACAGGTCTGATCCATCCTCACGCCATAAAATCACAGACCACATGCCAGGGGGGTCAGATGAGCCCAATAGCCACAGAGCTGCCAGGCTGGGGTTCAGTGCCCATCCAGGGGTGTTTTATGATCCGTGGTGGGAATGCTGGGCTGGCAGGGTGCACACAGCATCAGCAAAGCCCCCGAGCAGCACTTAGGACTCTTCAACTCTTGCTCAGCACTCTCCTGCCTCAGTTTCCTGCTGTTTCGGGGCTCAGGGAAGCTCTGCACCATTGGCAATGCGGGCAGGGGGTGCAGCATGGACCCCAAACCCCAAACTGCATCCCAGCTCATTTATCTACATTTTAAAAGAAATTTAAAAGCCACCCGATGTTGCAAGCAGCTCAAACCCTGACGGAGGATCCACCCCGGGGCTCCGACTTGTGCAACACCGCGGGGTGAGTTCCAACCTCCCGCCACTGGCATCAGGCTCTGGTTAAAAAATTAAGGCTCAGCTTACTCAGCCTGGCCGGATATCGGGATGGCGAATCCGGCCGGGAAAACTTCGGCGGGCTGGGGGAGACATTTTGCAAGGGGAAGAGCCGGAGCAGGAATGGCATCTGGAAGCGATTGAAGGCAAGGAGCCTCTCCCTGGCGCAGCAGGGAATTCCAACGGCGTGAGCTCAGGTTAAAGCCTCCTTCACAAACCCGGGATTAAAGAGAAGAACCAAACTTCAGCACAGATATGTATTTTTAAACCTGCAAAAAACAAGGGAGACGGAGCCAGCTTCCTGCTTGGTCCTATCCGGACGTGGCTTTGTCATTTAGGATCGTTCTGACTTGCAATGAAAAGAAACCAAAACTCCAAAAAGGAGCAGAAATTTCTCCATGCGTTTGTGGTTCTAAATTCAGGTGTGGTGTCAGGAGTCCTCTTTCATCACTGTACCATCCATCCCTCGGGATTGCTGCATCCCAGCTCCGAGCATCCCTTGCCAGCACAGGCTGCATCCCACGGTGGTCCTTGAGTGGCAGCAAGCCCAGGAGCATCCCAGAATCCTGGGGATGGCATGGAAGAGCCAGTGGAGGATGCCAGCCTAGCTTAGACCGAGCCATCCTCTGCAAGGAGCTGACGCAGTGCAGAGTCCCCAGCCCCTTCCAGTCTTCCCTGAGTCGAGATGAAATATTGAAGCTAAAATCCTAATGCATCAGAGGCACAGGGAGCAGCAGCTGGTCAAACCCACCTTCACTGGACATCCCAGCGGAGCAGTTTACGGCAGGGCAGGATCCCCATGGGCTGGGCAGGATCCCCATGGGCTGGGCAGGATCCCCACGGGATGGGCAGGATCCCCATGGGCTGGGCAGACTCAGCCGCGCCCCATGTCCTCTTCCTGCAGTGGCTGGAATGGCTCCTTCTGCTGCACTTCCAGAGCTGTAGCTATTCCCTTCATGCAAACATCTCTCCTCCTGCCCCAGTCAGGCTGTGAAACCCTGACCTCTTTGCACCTGCTGCACAAAGGGATCAAAGTGATTGCCTACGGAGACGAATACTCCGACTTGCCCGAGTACTTCGAGCGGCTGACCAGCGAGATTGTCATGCGAGGCCGCACAGGTATGGAGTCAGGGGCTGGGGGACACTTGGCTGTCACCATGGAGAGCAGGCAGGGTCAGTAGCCCCTGTTCTTCATGCTATACAGATTCCTTAAGAGTTTTTTTTTTTTAAAAGCAAACGTGTCTCAAAGCGTAGCTGGATTTGAGGGTTACTTTCAGAAATCACTGTATGCTCTAACAGTTTAAACAGCTGTGCTGCTTCCCACGCCTGCAAACCTTTTCATGTGCAGTTGCAGCTGTTTGTTCCCTTTCCAGCGAAGGGGCATTTTAGTCTCACTGACCTTCGTGCTGCTCAGACTGAGCCAATGCTTTTACACAAGAGGTATAACTCATAAATCATAAAAACAAGGGAAAGTGGGTTCACTGGCCGGAGCCTAGCTGGCCCCCATTCTGAGGGTTAGCCCGGCCAGGAAAGCCTGTGTGAAACCACCACGTGGGCAGCTGGCTCTCCACCTGACACTGGTCTCTGCTTTGCCCCAGGTATGCCCAACGAGGGGCAACAGCTGAATGCTCTGCCGCCACCCACACCGAGGTAAAAGGTAAGGAGGCTCTCTAGAGCCGAGAGGCTTCACTCTGTGTAGTTCCCTGGAGTCCCAGGCAGGTTTTCAGCCTTTGCTTCCACACAGGATGCAGCCCGAGCCTCAGCCCTGCCCAGGCCCTGAGCCATGGCAGGGGCTTCTGGGACAGGCCCCAGCCAGGCCAGCAGCCCTCAGGAAGGCCAGAGCCCACCGCTGTCCAGCTGCTATCCAGCACCGAGCCAGGACCCTTCCAGCAGGGAGAAGGCTGGGACACAGCCTCCACAGATGAACACCTGGTCTAACATAGTAATTGTGGTTTTACTGGGGCTGCATGTGCCTGCGGAGTGCGGTGTCCCCAAGGGAGCTGCAGCCTCCTCTAACTTCATACCTAGTGCTTTTATATTCTGTATTTCAATTAAAAAATGAAACTTGAGCTTTTTTTTTTTACTGGAAGCTCTAGTTTTCTAGTCCTGTCTTTTTACTGTACAGGATTTTGTATGTTGAAGTTGTATTAAAGGCCTGCTCACTGAACTTTTGGCTGCTCTATCATTTACAGGCCTCATCACACCTCACACTGGTGGGAGTTCATCTCCCCCAAACCCAGGAGGAAACAGGTCCTGGCTGGAGGCAAGTTATTTATACACAGAGAACAAATTAGGAAGTTTATTTTATATAAATTATGTCTCTTAGCAGACAGCATTCAATTTATTGCACTATAGCACATCTGCGATACAGAGCTACAAGACATCGTCAGAGAGGTTTGTATTATTCAGTGTAGCACTTCTGACCGGGATCAAGAGGCACTCTGAGGGGGAGAAAGGGTGCAGGAAAGCAGCAAGCAGCCACCATTCTCTTCCAGTATTAATGTGGTTTGGTTTTTTTTTCCTTTTTACTAGCAAATAATGCCAAGACCAGCAGGCAGGAGCCAGGCAGGGCACGCTGCCTTCCTCCTCCGGACCCAGCTGCCACAGCTCTCCAGCTCCTGCCCAAATACGTGGAGTCTGGGGACCCTGCTGCAGAGTCCGGGTGAGGAGAGAGATGGGGGACTTTAAGGCAATTTAGCATGTCCCCTCCAGCCCAGCATAGGCTGTCACCTTTTTTTGGTTTATCAGCTTCGGTGGAGCGGCGATGAGCGGCGACATTAACGGCCAGATCTAGCGCTGCCCCTAAGCCCAAGTGACTCCTGCCTCCTCCCTAAGCTGGTCTAAAAATCAAAAGCAGCTCAAAAAAAAGTCTTCAAACCCACCTGGCTCTGACAGCCAGGCTCTTGGCCGCCCTCAGCTCCCCCACCCCAAATACCAGACCCCGCCCGGGAGCGAAACCTGTTGAGCCCGAATATGCCCAAACAGACAGCTCTTTGTGATTCTTTTTTTTTCCCTCCTATTTTTTGGTTTGGAAGCAGCACTGGTGATCACACAGGGATGGGCCCAAGGACTTCCCAGCCCTTGGCACTGCTCCTGACACCTTGTTCGAAGGCAGCATCACATTTAACCCCTGAAGACCCTCACTGCCCTTCATTTCTGACACCATCCCACTTCCCACACCGTGGTCCTGTTCAGTCCTGCATCCCCACGCTCCACTTGCATCCCCCCTCTCTGCACTTTTCTCCGTCATTTCTCCCTTTCCACCTCATTTTTCCCCTCAGTGCTTCAGCGCTCTCCTCCATTCCCAACACAGACAGGTCTGATCCATCCTCACGCCATAAAATCACAGACCACATGCCAGGGGGGTCAGATGAGCCCAATAGCCACAGAGCTGCCAGGCTGGGGTTCAGTGCCCATCCAGGGGTGTTTTATGATCCGTGGTGGCAATGCTGGGCTGGCAGGGTGCACACAGCATCAGCAAAGCCCCCGAGCAGCACTTAGGACTCTTCAACTCTTGCTCAGCACTCTCCTGCCTCAGTTTCCTGCTGTTTCGGGGCTCAGGGAAGCTCTGCACCATTGGCAATGCGGGCAGGGGGTGCAGCAGGGACCCCAAACCCCAAACTGCATCCCAGCTCATTTATCTACATTTTAAAAGAAATTTAAAAGCCACCCGATGTTGCAAGCAGCTCAAACCCTGACGGAGGATCCACCCCGGGGCTCCGACTTGTGCAATACCGCGGGGTGAGTTCCAACCTCCCGCCACTGGCATCAGGCTCTGGTTAAAAAATTAAGGCTCAGCTTACTCAGCCTTAAAAAACACCCAGGGGAAGAATTTTCCTTTGTTCTCCACTCTCCAGAACAACAAAACACCATTGGTTCACCCTGCAAAGACCTGCCATGAAAAGATCAATGGGGAAAGGTCTGGCTGGTCCTCTTCCTGCAGTCTCAGGGCAGGAATCCTCATCTCTCCCTGGAACAAGCCTGTCCCGTGGGACGAGAGGGCTCCAGGCGCACACAGTGGGTCGGGATGGGGCTTGTCCTGCACGAACATGCCCAGATCCTGCTCCCAGCAGCTCTGTCCGCACCAGCATTGGGTGGGGGATCGGCAGGGACCCCTCCTACCCCTCTGGGATCACTAGGATACCGGAGCACATCCATCAACCAGCCAGAGGATGCTCAGGGATGGGGACAAAAAGGCTCAGACCACTTAATAAACCCTCCTGAGCCCGTGGTTCCGCACGAGAGCCGTCCTGAGCTGCACACGGGGCACATCCTCCCCTCCCAGAGCCTCCGGGAGGATTTTCCCTTCCTTATCCCGGCTCCCGGGCATTCCTATGGCCCAGACCCATCGCAGCGAGCCCACCCTGTGCCATGGGGAGATGCCAGAGCCTCTCTTCCCCGGGCTCTCGGGGTGGGATCTCCCTCCACGGGAGTGGCCTCGGGCAGGAGCGATGCCAAAGGCCGTTTTTCCCGGCAAGACGAGGGGGTTTGTTTTGCCGGGAATGGGGAGACGGCAGATGGAAGGGCTCGGGGGGAGCGGGGGCTTTCCTCTCGCCGCTGCCCACACTCACACTCCAGGCACTGATTAATTGCGTTAAATAGAAAAATAATCATAACAATTATTTTTAAAAGCCACAAAACGTAGAAATAAAACCACTTTCTGCCTCTCCGATGTGCCGCGCTCGCCGGGGCAGCGATGCCAAAGGCGGGGGATGCAGGGGCGGGGGTCCGAGCTGGGGTTAACAGGGTGTGTACCCCCACATCCCCTCTTTGCCCCCCATGCCAGCCCTGCCCGGGAGCTGCCAGGCGAGCAATGCTCCTGCCCTGCCCCGCGCCCTCCCAGCGCGGGGACCCCCTCCAGCCCCCCAAAAACACTGGGGCTTCGCTTCCCACCCCTCTTTTTCCGCTCAGCACCTCCCGAGTCGCAAACCCGCTCTGGACACGCGGACCCGGGGGGACATAAGGGGACACGGAGGGACACAAGGGGACACGGGAGGATGCGGGGGGGCACAAGGGGACGCGGGGGGACCCCCGTGTGCAGACTCACCATGGGGCGGCGGGGGGGGTCGTGCGGCGGAGGCTGGGGGTGGTGCGGGATGCGGGGCCGGCCCGGGGGGCGGGCGGGGGGCGGACACGCTTGCGCACAGCGCGGATGGGCGGCGGAGGGAGCGACGAGGAGGAGGAAGGAGGGAGGGGAAGAGCATCCCGGGAGGAGAAGGCACTCGGTCCCTCATCCGCGGCACGGGAGAGGTGGGGGAGGACGAGGACCCTCGCCCCGCGCCCTGCGGACCCCCAAAAGTCGTGGCGCTGGGGGCAGACCTTCCCAAGGCAACCCCGCACCGCATAAATCTCCCCAAAACCCGCCCAAATCCGCTCATAGCAAATTTTGGGGGTGGGCAAAGCTCATCCCACTTGAGATTTACACTGAGCCCAGGAGTTCGCTCCGCTCCCCCACTGAACCCCCATGAGATGATCTGGAAGCCCCATGAGATTCTGCTCAAACCGTCATGAGATGGCACACCAAGGCTCTGGGGATGGCTTTGCTTCAAATCATCAACTAATATTTTTTTTTTCCTGAAAATAAATTAATCCTCACCACAGCAATGCCCCATGTCAGGCCACCTTGCTCTCCCACAGGATTCCATTTCCATCCCACCCCACAATCCACAAAATTAGCAGTCAACCTTTTGAATCTTTTTTTATTCCCCTCAAAACTTTTTTTATTTCTACAGTCTCAAACTCAATCCCTCCTGCCCAGGGTGAGTTTTGCCAATCCCTGAGATAAAATGTCCAACGCCAATATTAATCAACAAAATACCTGTGGAGCTGACACATCTGATTTTGCCAAGGGAACTACATCAATATTTGAAGAGAATCAACCCACCTGCACCTCCCCAGATGCTCCCAGGTTTCCTGCTGACCCATAGCACCAATTTCATCACTGACGCTTCACAGGAAGAGGGAAGTGGCAGGCGTAGGGATTTGCATCATGGTCAGGGAGCAAGTTCTGGGGCAGGGGGCACTTACTGCTGCCCTGCTCCAAGGAACCACAGCCCTGATCCCGTGGCCCCAGCGTGCTGATTTTTGGAGGTGCTGAGCGTGGAACATTCCCCAAAATCACTCCTGTCTGTACAGGAGTCAGGTGAGGCTTCACCACACCACCTGGGGAGAGTAACGGGGCTCACTTGGGGCTCCCAACCCCATCACGCTCACAGGGCAGAGAAGGCCTGTGCCCAGTTCAGTTACCCCAGCACCACACTGCCCCAAGACCAAAGCAACAGCCTGGAACGTCCCTATCCTCATCTCCTGCTCGGATGCACGTCTTCAGGAAACGGGAGCCGAGACAGCTGCATAGTTCCCACGCCATGGCCAGACCCTCTGGCCATAAAACCTTAGGAGTTATTACAAATTTTCCTATAATGGGTGTACTGTTTACAGTCCCAGGGTCGGCATACTGCATGCAATCCAGTGCCACTTGACCTACCAAGCACGAACAACCTATTGTTGCTGTTTTTGTAACCTATTGTTGCTTTTAGCTTCAACCCAAAAGTACGAAATTACGCGAACAAGAAAGAGGGCTGCAGTAAGGTCCCCAGCCGCCCCCTTGCCCCCAGGTTAGCCTGATTTGAGCAGCGCCAGGCTGGAAAAAGCGAGCCAGAGCTAGGCTACGACGCTGTGACCGGAGGGGCGATCAGAGGGCTCACGGCACGTGGTGCCGGGAGGCGTGGCCTGCCCGGAGCGCGCCGCGGGGGCGGGGCCGAGCCCTCAGCGGGGAAAATGGCGGCGGGCGGGCCCCCCCACTCCCTCGTACCTCCGCGTGCAGGAACACGATTTTGTCCCGCGCCGACTCCCGCAGGACGCGCCGCACCCGCAGGTCCGACAGCGGGAAGGCGGCAGCGACCCCGCCCTCAGCGGCGGGCCCGCCATTTTTCTCCTCCTCCTCCCGCTTCCTCTTCGGCTGCGGGCCCTCCGCCATGGCTCGCGCGCGCGCGCCCCTGCACTGCGCGTGCGCGGCGCCTCGCGGACCGTCTTAGAGCCACGCCCCCCGGCGGCTCGGAGGTCGCGTGTCCCCGCGGCTCCTTCTCCCACACACCCCCGGAATAGTGACTGAGACAAAAATAAGGAAAACCACCACCATTTAAAACTTCTGCATTCTCTTTTCATAGTCGCAACGATCCCGTTTAAAGTCGCTGCCTGCCTCATCTTGTCCTGCCCACAGCCCAGCAGGCACCTTGTCAGCTTAGTGGGGGTCCCAGAGCCCACCAGGACCAGGAACTCCAGCACGGGAAGGAGTTCTGGTGACCCTGAGAGCCACTCGATGTCAGAGCTTAGTGTTTGTGTGATGGATGTCCCTGTCCCTGCCGAGGAGGTTTTGGCCACCGGGATGGAGGTCACACCACTGGGATGTGGTGCGTTCCGGTCCGCTGTCCCTCCATGTCCATGGAAGTGGGGAACTCGCCATCCTTGGCTCCCACATCTGGCCAGAGCAGCTCAGGTTGGACCCCAAGGTTCACTGGGACATGGCTACACCCAGATCCAAAGATGACAGCTCCATGATGCCCATGGGGATGCATCCGCCTGCTCGCAGCACTACTCCATCCTCTTTGTGGAGCTCCGGCACAGTTCCTGGAGGTCTGCAGAGACAGCAGATGAGCTCCATTAGCAACCAATTAATCTAAAAATCAACGGTTTAAATAAATTTATGGAATCTGGTCTCTTCCCATGGTCCTTATCCCAATAGAGAGACATTTCATCAGCATCCCACAGGATACTCACAGCGCATGACAGTGTCCCTGATCTGCCTGAAGCTTTTCTCCTTCAGCGCCATGTAGATGTAGTAGATGTTTCGCAGCTCCCTGGGATAATCCTTGCGATCCACGTCCTTCAGCACTGGGATAGTGCGTCCGTTAGCCATCGGAGCCTCAGCCAGGGCCTGGTGCATCTGGTATTTGCACCAGGGGTCCTGCAGGAAGCTGGGGGTGATGAGCATGACCCAGCAGTGGCTGTTCTGCACAGCGTCGCACAGCTCTGTCACCACTGCACCTCCCGCCACCGCATCCCGCAGCTGGAGGAAGCATCGGAAGCTCTCAGGTTGGCCCTCCAGGTAGGACACCAGCTCCTCCACCAGCTCCATGTCCCCCTCACTGTGGCAGATGCAGACGTCGTAGCTCTTGTCCCACCAGGGGCTGTCCACGGCACTGATGTCTGGTGCTGACACAGGTGACAGGGAGATGGAGCTGGTGGCCAAGCTCGTGCCAGGAGAAGAGCTGGAGCTCTTCGCAGAGGATGAGGAGGAAGGTGAGGATGAAGCAGAGTGGCTGGACTTGATGCTGCTTTCCACTGAGCTAGGCTTGGGCTTGTGCAGGAGCCGCCTAAACCAACCTGCAGAGTGAGGTCACAGTGAGGTTCCGGGGGCGCAGCGTCCCCTGGGCTTCCCAAGCACAGCTTCATTTGATCAGCAGGATGCCTGCAGATGGAAAGGGGTGGGTGCGATCTCACCTTGACCCCCCAAACCATCCTGGTCCCTAAAATCTGAGCTGCCGCAAACACCTGAATGCTGTGGCACCACGAGGAGCAGCTGATGGGCACCCTTGTGTTCCGTCAGGGAGGGGATGCTGTGAGGGAGGGGATAGGGCCAGAGGGTTTATTCCCAGACTCACCAGCCATAGCGGGCAGCACACTGCTCAGCTGCCAATTGCCAGCAGGACACCTCTCCTGAGAGCAGAAAAGAAGAATAAAAAAAAACTGTGAGCAAGCACCACTCCACAGCAGGTCTCAGCCCCAGGAGCTCAGGTCTGTTCCAGGGACCTGCAGCTCTGGGGTGCTCTCTTACAGCCCCAAAATCACCCACAGGAGGGTTTTTCCCAAAATTTGCTGGGAAGGAACATTTACCTGTTACTGGCTCTCTCCACTGGAGATACACACCTGCAGCGAGCAAGGCTGAGAGATAATGGGGAGGAGAGACCCTCATTCCCATCAGTGGGGAAAGGATCCTGTGGAAGGGAGAAGTGGGAATCAGCTGCGATCACCAGGGATGGATGCTGGTAAACCAAAGGCAGTGTGGGTGATGCCCAGAGCTGTGCATCCTTGTTGCTGCCTGCCCTGGTATTCCTGCAAGCTCACACCATCCCATGCCTGGGCATTGTGCTCCCAGCATGGTTTAGGGACTGCAGACACTCCTTGTGGACACCCAAGAGCAGCAATACGGGAAACAGCTACTGTTTTCCACTGCTGGCATCACCCCTTCCGAAATGAAACACCCCAAGTTACGCTGAAGCCTTTCCTCTACTCCAAAAAATGCCACCGGACTGCAGGAAATGCCCGCAAAACCCCGGCACGCCCACGGAAACCACAGTGCCCAAGTGTCACCATTTAGTGACAGCAAAAAGCTCAAGCGTGACTGGAACAATGAGCACGGACAGTGAACGGTACGGGGGAAGTCTGGGGGATGCTTACCTGGAATGCAGGAGTCCAGCAATGGAACAGGGAAGGGGATGCATCAGCCCCTGGGTTTGGGAAAGAAAGATCTTCTGGGATTACCCAGGTGGGAAAAGACAGGTAGAATGCAGCATGTTCACTCTGGAGTCTAATGGGATCTGCAGTGAATGGCAAGGCTGATCCATCCTTACAGCTTCCACATCTGCAAGCAGTTCCCAGTGAAGCTGTCCTGGGGTGGAAATGAGATGGGGTACCCACTTGCTTCCCCAGGGCCAGAGTGGAGGAGCTCCCCGAAAACCCAGGTGCCCCCAGCTGCCAGCAGCTCCAGCCTCTGCCAGGGCATATGAAAGCACAGGCAGGGAAATGGGCCAGGACTGCAGGGACGGGAAGCCAAGCCCTCCCAAGGGCCTCCCTCCCACATCCGCCACATGCCATCACTGCCTGGGTGTCACAGTGCCCAGCCCTCACCAGCACCCAGATCTGTTTCCCTCCCCAGTTTCCTAGCTAAATACAGACAGGTCCATGTCTGCCACTCACACTTACTTTATCAGTTAAATTTACCAGACAAGTCATTTTTTCACCCCAAAAATGTTTCTCCTTTCCCAGGTCACGTTCCCCTGGTGCTGCTGGTGGTGGCTGATGACTGACACTGCCTTCATCTCCTCATCATCCTCGACTGCTCCAATGTCTGGCAGTTGCTCCTCAAGGCCCTGTGAGAGACAGGCTCCAGGTGAGTCCTGGTTCCATCCCCTAGGAATTTGGGGAGATCTCCAGAGCCCACATGGCCACCCAGCCCCTGCCACCACCCTGCCTGCCTTTCTCTTCACCAAGCACAGGACACCAGCTGGCCCCTTGCTGGCTAAATTCCAAAGGAAAAAGCCAAAGGCCGAGTGGTACTGAGCCGCACACAGACCCACAGGCTACCACAGCCCATTGTGACCCACTTTGCATTAGTCCCTGCCCTAGCACTGCTGCCACCACCCCAAAAATCAACTGCCCGCCCAAGGACAGGACCCGTAGGAGGGCGAGTCCCCTGCCTGTGTGAGTCACCCCACCTGGAAACCCCAGAGGGGGAACCTGAGCAAGGGTGAACCCACAAACTCGGGTCCCCAAGAGGCAGCAGCCCCTGGATCGACCTCCACCCTGCCTCAGCAATAATATAACCATTATTAAAGGAGTAATTAAGCAGGTACAGCTTAATTCACAGCGTGCCTTGCCCCACCAGCAGCTGCACCACGCTGGGATCCCTGCAGCGGGAGTCCTGCTCATCACCAGGAGCCTGTGGTTTACAGGATTGCCTGTGAAATTAAGAAACGGTGAGGACAGGGTGCTGCAAGGCAGGGTCAAACAAAGGTGTTCGGGAAAGAAAATAAGGCTAATTTTGTCCCTAAATACACGCACCATTAATATGTTTCATTTACAGTGCCACTACAAAACGATACACAGCTACCCAGAAAACACAGAATAAGTTTTCTCCTGGAAAGCTCTAAGTACACCCAAATTCCGCCACACAGATGCTTGAAGACATCATAGGGGCCGTCCAGGCACCGCTTGTACCTCACAGGGCTGGAGACGCAGTCGCACAGACACGAACCCAGGCAGCGGCAGCTAGCGGAAGAGCAGCCCCTGAGGGGTAGGGGAGCACGGGGACACGGCCAGGCCCAGAGAAGCGCAGGCAGCCGAACGCACCCAGCACTGCCACCCAGCCTGGCACTGCACTGCGCTGCCCATGCGCCCGAGCCCTTTAGAGCTCGCGTGGCCTCGCGACACCATCGCTGAGGTCCCACGTCTGGCCCCGCCTCTTCCGCTCCGAGCCCCAGCAGGGCGGGGCCGAGGGGGCGGGGCTGCCGTCACGCGGGGCGGGGCGTAGCCGGGCGCGAGGCGGCTGCGCGCGGCGCGGCGGCGTCTCCTCAACGGGGCCGCGCGCGCGGCGCCAGGTGCGTGCGCGGGGGAGGCGGGCGGGCAGGGCGCGGTTGCCATGGAGACAGCGGGGGGGAAGCCGTTGCCATGGCGACAGCGGCCGCCATAACGTAAGGGGGTCCCCTGGCCGTGAGGGGACGGAGCGTTCTGCGGGGAGCGGAGGAGACCGGCGGGGCCGGGGCTGAGGCGGGGGGGCCGGGAAACCTCTGACAGCGGCGGGCGGCCTGGCTGTGACTCCCCCCGCCGCGCTGTCGCCCTCTATAAAAGCTCGTTTTTATGGATGTGTCCCCCTGGGAAGGAGCCTCGGTGTCCTCTCTGCCTGCTGAATCCCCGTGTTGTTGCTTTTCCCGCAGGTTTAGCGAGGAGGGGGCACAACGGAGAGGACAGGTAAGGGCTCGGGCAACCCTGAAGGTGTGACCCCCATCCCTGGTTCTCTGTCCAGGGTCAATCCTGGAACGCCAGCGTGCTTCCGTGGGAGCCTGTGGGACACAGAGCTCAGCCAGGCTTTGCTGTGTCACTCCCTCTCCTTGCTCGTGGAGCCACTGGGAAGCACGTGGAGAATCACAGCGTTGAATAAAAACCTCTGGTGTGTTTTAACTCACATCAAAGGAGGTTGAATCTTGTGTTTTTGTGCTGTGGACAGAGGCAGGGCTTGTCCTCAGTCCCATTGTCCGTGTAGCCTGTGCGTTTCTAGGATGGCTTTGATCCAGCTCCAATTGCTGCTCCCACGTGGAGGGACAGGCTTGGGAATTGGCCAGGGACAACTCAGCTTGTAGCTGAACCATAGTGGCTTTTAAACTGTCTTGTCCCAACATCTTAAAGCCGCTGGATTGAAAAAGAAGCTAGGAATTACACCCATGCTGGTGGCAGTTCTCAGCACTCAAAGAAGCTAAAAATAATGGATGAGTAGTAGGTTTGTACTTGTTTCTTTGTGGAATTTGTGGGGGCTGTTCTGGAGGAGCCCATCTCCCAGCATGGAGCTGGATGACTTGGCTTTGATTTTAAACATCCAGGTGTAGCTTTGGTTGTGTGTTGGGTGCTGAGCATGGAGATGGTGTCAGCAGCGACTTCTCCATGAGATGGTGGAGAATATGTTCCATTAATTTCCCATTTTGGTTCTGCAGGTTGGGCTCTGGTGTTGACTGTGTGGTCTGGTCATGTTTTGCAGAGCTACTGCGAGGTTTCTGTAAATACACATGCTGTGTGAACCTCGGCCTTCGTTTGACACACTTGGTGTTCAGGTGTTTGCTTTTACCTGGGATACACCTTCATATTTCCAACATTTCTGCAGCTGGTGTGTCTCTGTCACACGGGGACTTGCTGTGGTTGGGTTTATCCAGTGTTGGTGACTTAGGCACCGTTTAAAGCTGAAGTGTGAAAAGCTTTAGGATAAATTAAGGGATTTCTGTGGTGTGGAGGGAGGAGAATGCAGCAAACCCACACAGGGACTCTCTTAGTATCGTTTATAAAGGTAATGGGGACAAGGCTGGAACAAGGGAACAGGGCAGCCGAGCCAGGAATCCATGGAGTGTTGTGTTTACAGTCTTCAACTCCCTGTAGTCTAAATAGCTGGAAGCTTCCCAATGTCTGGAGAAGGCTGGAGAGACACTTCTTACCTTGTAAGTGCCTATGGCTCCCTCTCCCCCATGGCACCTGTGTTCCCAGGGGGAGCCTGCAGTACCTGGTGTGTTTCTTCCCCATGGCAATGTCATGCTCTGAGGTAATTCCATTTCATTTTGGCTACCTCAGCTGTGCCAGCGCAATCCATCCCCCTGGGGAACAGAGCTTCTCCCCAGGACTAAAAACTGGAGGTTTCTATTTCTTGGCTGAATCCCCATGAATTCTTTTTAAGACCAATAAAAACTTTTTTTTTTAAACTAGGCTGTATTTATAATGGGGTTTTTGTTCCTTTATGCCTCTCTGCACTACATAATAGGCATGAAGGTTGAAGGTCATTGTATCAGACAACCTCACTAGGTGATTATAATTCTAAAAGGTGTTTTTTCCTAAGTTTAAAATTACTTTTGAAATGTCCTTAGTGCTTTAGAGGCACTTAAAATTGATTTGATGGCTCCATTCCTGCTGTTAATAGCATGGGAATGCACAGGGTGAGTGAGATGGGAGCGATGCTGAGGCAGGTGGAAGCAAACAGGGGAAGGCCTAGGTGGGAGTTTACAAACAGCCTCAGTATTTGAGGCTCAGCTCCCGAATATAATATAAACTTAAATTATAGCCAGTTTAGAAAGTGAGGATTTACCTTTGGCTGTAGCTGTGCTGCTGTGGAGGGGCCAAGGGCAGACCCGGCACCAGCAGGAGCTCAGACTTCCCTCTGAAACATTCCAGTTATCCATTGTTAGTCCCTGGCTGGTCTGAAGTGTCTTTGCACCATTAAATAAAATCTGACTGACTTTGTGGAAGCAGCCTGTCCTTCCAGAAAAATCAGCTTATCCAAAAGGAGAGATATTTTTCCTTTCTCCTGGAAAGGAAAAATAAGGGCTTTTCTCCCCTTTATCCTGACTGTGCTTGGCTGCATTCACTCAGCAGGGCTTTGATGGTACCGCCCGTCTGATCCTGTGTCCAGCACATCCTCCTATCTTCCTGAGAGTCATCACTTTGATGTTTTTTTTTGAGGTTTAACCCCCCCAAAATAGTTCACCATGAGGCCTGAGCGGTTGCAGGCCTTCAGGAGTGATGAAGCTGCAGAGGTTCATTGTCAGAACAGTGCTGAAGTGCTCCTGTGCTCAGTGTGGGGTGGAAAAACACAGGGTACAATGTTCATGAGGGTGTGTGATGGAGGAGCCCTGCCTGGCATGCACAGAGGGAGAAAACCGGAAGTGCTAAAGGCTATTGACACTTGTATCCAAAATCTGGTCCCTACAGTAAGGCCCAGTAAGATAAAAAAGTGATTATTTGAAGTGATGAGCAGCATGTATTAAGTGATCTTTCAGGAGGCAGGTGGTGAAAACCAGCTCTCTGAGGTGTTTTACTGTTGTTACAATGATTTATTACTGAGCAGCCTGGTGTGGTGGAAAGTGCCCCTGCCCATGGCAGGGGGGTGGACCGACACGAACTTTAAGGTCCTGTCCAGCCCAAACCATTCCATGATTCCATTGTATAAGGTTTTCTGAAGGGGTCAGAAGGAAAAGGCTGCATACACGGTGTATCTGAGCATCTGCCAGTGTTGCTTTGCCCTGTTCTCATCATCCAGTATTGAAAGTTGCTGGTTTCCTAGAATATTGGCTGTTTTCTCATGTGATCCATACACACACTTGCAGCGCAGCTGAGGTGTCCTACCTAGAAAGACCTGCCCCGTGTCACTTGCTTTGCTGCCAGGGAGCAATTGCAGCATCTCATCTTTAGGACAAGCCCACAGATCTCCCTGAGATGGCAAAACCTGCAAAAACTCTGATTTTGGGTCAGCAGCTCTTCCCCAGCATTTCCTCTGGCCAAAAGCCCCGTGTCTAACAGAGTTTTTGCTGGACTCTTCATCACAACTGGCAAGAGAAAAGCAGAGGAGGGTGAACAGTTCTGTTCGTTTTCATTCCCTTTTCATAGACTTATTTGGGAGAAGCGGAGTGGGAGAGGACTGCGTGCTGGCAGGCCTTTTGTGTTTTATGTCACAGGCTGCTGAAAGAGTTCTCAGACTGCACTTCCTTTCCGTGGGCTTTAAGGTCATTTCCCAGTGCTTGCAGATGCATGGCGGGCTGGGAAACCCTTCTCTCATCACCAGGGAATGAAACGCTCTCCGTGGCTTTTTGGAGCCAACAAATATAGTTTTGTCTTCTCTTCCCTCCCACTGTTTCCCAAGCAGCAAGTTTGCCGACAGGCCTCGTCAGGAAGGAGGGAGTGCTCCTCCAGGATCCAGACTGTCTGGGAAAATGAACAGCTGCTGGCAAACTGTGTTTTGCTGGGGCAATCACAGCTGTACAAAACAGCCCAGGATTGTATGGTAAAGGAGGTTAAGGAAATGGATGAGACTGAGGGGCAAAGTTCAGAGACAAAAACATGCAATTCTCAGCCCAGAGATGATAACAAACCTGGGATTTATCCACCTGTGCAAAGGTGGTTCTGCAAAACCCTGTTGTCCAGGTGGTGTTGTCCATGTGCACTGACTTTGCTTGTGGTCATTTGTCTACCATAGAAACTGGATGGCTTCTACAGTGAGCCCTGTTGCATTCGACACGCAGCGCGGTGGCCTGAGTCAAGAACAGCACGGCAACCAGTCTCCCCTGGCCGCTCGGGCCATAGCTCACAGACACCAATGTGGTGGACGGCAAATGGCGTTTATTGGTGATTAGCACCGTGTAATATACCTTTGGTTTACAACGTCACGTCCGCCTGCTTACATCATAAAACTAATTGCTATTGGCTATCTGGGGAGGGGGTCTTATCTTTCCGTACAGCGCGGTTTCTTCCGATCGCCAGGCCCTACCTGCCCACATTTCCCCCCTCCCTATGCTAATCTAAGAGAGCTAACAAACGTATAAAAGGCATTAACAAGGTAAAGTGTAAGGCACCTTGAACTAATAAACGTATAAAAGGTATTGACGAGGTAAAGTATAAGGCACTTTAAACTAGTGGTGACTAGGGGGCGTAAGGGGACAGGATATAAATTGGGGTAACTAGGGAGAACTAGGGATAATACTGCATAAGGAATTAGGGATAACTGGGGATAACACTACAGAAGTACATTCTTAACACAGTTGTTTGTTTTCTACTAACAGAATGTTGACCTTGCTTAGTCGGTTCTGGACAAATGACACGAGCTTGCTCAGTATGCAGGGCCCGAAGGCCAATGCCAGTATGATCATTGCGATCAGACCCAGCAAAGTAGATATCAGGGTGGTTAGCCATGGCGAATGGTTGAACCAGGATTTGAACCAACTCTGCTGTGCTTCTCGCTCTCTTCTTCTCTTCTTTCTTTTTTCTTTTTCTTTTTCTGCTTTGCTCTTTTCAGCAGCAGCTTGCAGGGAAGGAGAAGATGCTAAAGGCTGAGCAGCATCAGATGATATCTGAGTAGGAGGTACTGTAGCTGCTGGTAAAGGATTAGAGATCATTGGGTTAAAGATATTTAGGTTATTATTCAGTGTTGTGACAGTAGCAGTGTTTTTAATCCGTGAGAGGGATTGGACTCTCTAACGGCCTCTCCTTATTCTGGGTTTTAATTCTGTTTGCTCTCATCTCTTTCCACTCTGAGTCTGAATCAGTGGAAAGCCACTCGCTCTAGCTTGTGTCTGACTCAGAGCTGGAAGTTGACTGACTGGCTATTTCCGGGTTTCAGAACTTTTTGGTCGGGCTCCGGCCTCGCCCACCTCCCTTGCGGGCGGGCCGTTCCCTCCCTCTTGCCTCGCCCTGCCTTCTGCTCGGCAGGGGGTTGAGCTTATAGGGGGAGTGTTTAAATTAGGCGCTCTGGCTACCTCTCTGCCCCTCGCTCGCGCTCCCCTCCCCCTTTTGGTTGCTCTCGCAGTTTCTCTCCTTATCACATTCCTTATCACTTTCCTCTCCCACTCGTTTACTTGCGCATGTTGGATTCGGCACTATCTCTCTGTTCCCGCCGGGCACATCTCCGTCCCGGTCCCGCCCACCTTCTTTGTTCCCGGCACCATGCTGGGGTGCATAGGGAGGTGGCCTGGGCCAGCTCTCTTCGGGCCCCCCTCCCTCCGCGGCGATCTTAGCTTCTCGGGCTAATTCGTTCAAAAAAGCCTCTGCCTGCCTTGGCTCCCCCGCAAAGGAGCCTGGATTCGGGGATTGCGGGGGTGCAGTACCCCCCCCCGCGAGTCCCCAGGCTTAGCCGAATCGCCATCGTCTGGGGGGTGCAGAGTCTGGGTAGCCGCCCCAACCCCCAGCTTTGGGACGGCCATCAAACAGTTTTTTGCTGCCTTCCAGGTCTCCTGCTCTTGGATAGCTTTTTGCAGGGCCTGCACAACTCTACCCCACGATTTAAGATGTTTTCCGCTACCTGAGGACATCGTCTCCTCAGCAAAAGCCTTAGTACATTATCCCACACCTCAGGGTGGAGTATATCTGCTGGTTGGTCTATGACCCCGATCTGCATAAGTCTCGCAACAGCGAGCGTAAAATCTTTGGGTTTGCAATCTACCCGCCACTGTCTCTGAATTTCATATACGACCTTCACAAGAGCCTCCATCCTCCTTGTGGGTCCCGGAGCGTCCTCCGTCACCGGAGACAGTCCAGCTGCTCTGGCCGCTGTTCACCTGGTCTCAGGCGATCTCCCGAGGTCCCCAGTTGTCCCGAGGTTTCGGCACCACTTTGTTGCAGTCGACACGCAGCGCGGTGGCCTGAGTCAAGAACAGTACGGCAACCACTCTCCCCTGGCCGCTCAGGCCATAGCTCGCAGACACCAATGTGGTGGACGGCAAATGGCGTTTATTGGTGATTAGCACCGTGTAATATACCTTTGGTTTACAACGTCACGTCCGCCTGCTTACATCATAAAACTAATTGCTATTGGCTACCTGGGGAGGGGGTCTTATCTTTCCGTACAGCGCGGTTTCTTCCGATCGCCAGGCCCTACCTGCCCACAGTTTCCTCTCCCCTTCTCACTAAATATCACGTGTTTGCTGATAAAGCCATTCCTTCCAAACGAGCTGCTTCCCTGGGCTGCTGCTCCAATCTTCTGGGAAGCTGCAGCAGTCCCTGCTGCAGAAAGCAGCTGGAAACCAGGCAAGGCAAGGCGAGGAGCAGCACATCTGCTTAATAAATGATAAAGGTCACATTTAAAAGCACTGTGCAGGTGTAAAGCCAGGAAAATAGGGAAGAGGGGAGGAGGAGTAAGGAGAATACAGCCCTGCAGCCCTTTCATGTGACTCTGTATCATCTGGGATCTTCGAAAAGATTGGCCTAGAGCATCCTACTGACATTGCAGCCATCACAGGGAAGGGAGCGCTGGTACAGCTGAGGGGGCTCCTCAGCAAACTGGGGCTGGGCTCCCTGCAGGGCAAAGCTAGGAGGAAGTCTTCCCTTGTTTTTCTCTCTGCTGGGATAAATGGAGCTGTTGTCTCCAGGCCCCTGTTCTGCACATAGTTTAAAGTAGGTCGTATTTCCGACCTGCATGGGATGCAACCTGCATTTTGTCTGGGGACATAGAGCCTGTGTGTGTCTCATTCTCTTGTGCTCACCACACCTTTCCCATGCCCTCCAGCCTTCCCGGTAACTTTTATTAATAGACTTCCCTTATTCCAGATTTTCAATCGATTAGCTTTGCTTCAGAAACACCCCAGGGCATCATTGACTTCCTCAGTAACCATCCTGGTAACAGATTCAATTCCCAAAAATGTTGTAATTACATGCCTTGTATTGGGAGCTGTGCTACTGATCTGTGCAGCTGCCTGCTGTCTTTTAGGGATACCAAGCTGCTCCGCTCATCCTCCGTTTATCAGAGAGCCCCAATGGATATGCTGATTCAAAATTTAGGCATGGGGTAGCTCCCTCTCCCTCAATCTGGGTGTCCCACTGTGGAGGGTGGATTTCCCCCCTCCGCAGCAAGAAGCGGTTCCGCCCCTATGTTGCTCCCGCCTCCCAGCCTGGCTCCACCTGCCGTGGGAGGACCTCGGGGGAGAAGTCTCTGGGCCCGCCCCTGAACTGAGGGACAAGGCGTGCCCAGGGCCCAGGAACCGCCCAGCTCTCCAGATTATTCCTGACAGTTATTTGTATTATTGGTTTATTTGAACTGTACCCCGCCTTCCTTTGTTACCATTGGTTCTTGTATGCTGTAACCGCCCTTCCCCTCGTCCCTTATTGGTTGTCCTGTCCTATACTTAACCGGGTGCCTCCAGGCACTCGGCGGCCACTAGCCATTAGCCATGCGGCCATACCATCGCCGAGGCAGTGGCCCCCCTTCCCCTGCTCTCCCTTCCCGACCACCCAAGCCCTGCTACCCTCAATAAAGGAGAGCTCGGGAAGGAGTCATCCTCCCACCAGCCTATCGCCGCACCGTCTCCTTCTTTTATTTCGCCTACGACTCCCAGCTTCCTTTACCGCGCCCGGCATAGGGATCGAGCAGCCAGCGCACGGCTCTCGACCCTGCCGACGACAGCGAGCGAGAGGCTCGACAACATCCCACCACCCCTGACACCCTTCCACTCATGGTGGTACCAGCTGTGCTCCTTTCTCCTCTTGCAGGAAGCTGTTGCCAAGCCTCAAAACCAAGAAGCCTCGGGAGCTTGTTTTGGTGATTGGGACAGGAATTAGTGCCGCAGTTGCTCCCCAGGTCCCAGTGCTGAAGTCTTGGAAGGGGCTGATTCAGGCCCTCCTGGATGCTGCTATTGACTTTGATCTCCTGGAAGATGAAGAGAGCAAACGGTTCCAGAAGTGTCTTCATGAAGACAAGAACTTGGTTCATGTTGCCCACGACCTTATCCAGAAGCTGTCTCCGGTCAGTGCGCTTGTACCTGCCCTGAGCGTAGGATTTGGCTTCTGGAAATAACCGGATTTGGTTTTCCAGCAATGGTGCCCCCATCCCAACAATTCTTCTATGTACAAGGAACCAAAAGTGCAGTTGCTGTGCCAGGTTTCTGCTGTGGACACAGGTTTTGGGTATTTTGCCTGGACCAAGATGATTAGAGGGATGGAGCACCTTCCTGTGAGGAAAGGCTGAGAGAATTGGGATTGTTCAGCCTGGAGAAGAAGGCTTCAGGGGTGACCTAATTGTGGCTTTCCAATACCTGAAGGGAGCTGACAAGAAAGCTGGAGAGAGACTGTAGACAAGGGCCGGGGGTGACAGAACAAGGGGAGAGAGCAGGGTTAGATGGGGTACTGGGGAGGAAATCTTCCCTGTGAGGGTACTGAGGCCCTGGCACAAGAGCAACTGTGGCTGCCCCTGGATCCCTGGAAGTGTTCAAGGCCAGGTTGGACAGGGCTTGGAACAGCCTGGGATAGTGGAAGGTGTCCCTGCCCATGGCAGGGGGTGGGATGGGATGGGCCCTTCCCAACCCAAACCATTCTACGATTCTGTGTTCCTATGACTATGCTGAGGGAGAGCACCCACCTTGGTGCAGCCAGAGCTCTTGTGTTTGCCGTGCAGGGACCCAGAGCTTTGCAGGGTCTTGGTGAAACGTGGGTAGTTTCTCATGGAGTCATTTGGCATGAGGTGTTAAGGGGCCGGGCTCTGACCTCAGTCTGTCTCCCCTTCTCAGCGCACAAGCAACGTTCGCTCAACCTTTTTCAAGGACTGTTTATACAAGGTGTTTGATGACCTGGAATCCAAAATGGAAGATTCTGGGAAGCAGCTGCTTCAGTCTGTGCTTCACTTGATGGAAAATGGGGCCCTTGTTTTAACCACAAACTTCGGTAACCTGCTGGAGCTGTATGCAGCACACCAGGGGAAGCACCTCGAGTCTCTTGACCTGACTGATGAAAAGAAGGTAAAGGATGATTATTTCTTTTGTCAGGAACTGTGGTGCTGCAGGGTGTGCCCTCATGCTGCCTGAGGGCATTGTACTGATCGTAGTGGTTTAACTGGTGGCAGACAAGCTCCAGGCAGAGCCTCTGCCTGCTCAGGGCAGCAAGCAGAAGAATGAGGAGGAGAGCTCCTTTCTGGAACGCTGTGCTTGCTGGCTGCCATCCAGTGCTCAGGAGGAGGCCTTAAGCCTGGTATTCCTTTGATCTCTGTCCTTGAAACTTCTGGCTTGGCCTTGCTTCCACATAAGGCTCGGGTTGATGTTTCTAACCAATGTGGGAAACTCCATGTGAGATGCAAAGCTGAACTTTCTATTTTTATAACGTGCTGCAAAGTGCTTTCTGTGATGGGCATTTAGGGCTGCAGCCTTTGAGGCTCTCTTCTCGTGCCCCATGTCCTCTTCCTGCAGTGGCTGGAATGGCTCCTTCTGCTGCACTTCCAGAGCTGTAGCTATTCTCTTCATGCAAACATCTCTCCTCCTGCCCCAGTCAGGCTGTGAAACCCTGACCTCTTTGCACCTGCTGCACAAAGGGATCAAAGTGATTGCCTACGGAGACGAATACTCTGACTTGCCCGAGTACTTCGAGCGGCTGACCAGCGAGATTGTCATGCGAGGCCGCACAGGTATGGAGTCAGGGGCTGGGGGACACTTGGCTGTCACCATGGAGAGCAGGCAGGGTCAGTAGCCCCTGTTCTTCATGCTATACAGATTCCTTAAGAGTTTTTTTTTTTTAAAAGCAAACGTGTCTCAAAGCGTAGCTGGATTTGAGGGTTACTTTCAGAAATCACTGTATGCTCTAACAGTTTAAACAGCTGTGCTGCTTCCCACGCCTGCAAACCTTTTCATGTGCAGTTGCAGCTGTTTGTTCCCTTTCCAGCGAAGGGGCATTTTAGTCTCACTGACCTTCGTGCTGCTCAGACTGAGCCAATGCTTTTACACAAGAGGTATAACTCATAAATCATAAAAACAAGGGAAAGTGGGTTCACTGGCCGGAGCCTAGCTGGCCCCCATTCTGAGGGTTAGCCCGGCCAGGAAAGCCTGTGTGAAACCACCACGTGGGCAGCTGGCTCTCCACCTGACACTGCTCTCTGCTTTGCCCCAGGTATGCCCAACGAGGGGCAACAGCTGAATGCTCTGCCGCCGCCCACACCGAGGTAAAAGGTAAGGAGGCTCTCTAGAGCCGAGAGGCTTCACTCTGTGTAGTTCCCTGGAGTCCCAGGCAGGTTTTCAGCCTTTGCTTCCACACAGGATGCAGCCCGAGCCTCAGCCCTGCCCAGGCCCTGAGCCATGGCAGGGGCTTCTGGGACAGGCCCCAGCCAGGCCAGCAGCCCTCAGGAAGGCCAGAGCCCACCGCTGTCCAGCTGCTATCCAGCACCGAGCCAGGACCCTTCCAGCAGGGAGAAGGCTGGGACACAGCCTCCACAGATGAACACCTGGTCTAACATAGTAATTGTGGTTTTACTGGGGCTGCATGTGCCTGCGGAGTGCGGTGTCCCCAAGGGAGCTGCAGCCTCCTCTAACTTCATACCTAGTGCTTTTATATTCTGTATTTCAATTAAAAAATGAAACTTGAGCTTTTTTTTTTTACTGGAAGCTCTAGTTTTCTAGTCCTGTCTTTTTACTGTACAGGATTTTGTATGTTGAAGTTGTATTAAAGGCCTGCTCACTGAACTTTTGGCTGCTCTATCATTTACAGGCCTCATCACACCTCACACTGGTGGGAGTTCATCTCCCCCAAACCCAGGAGGAAACAGGTCCTGGCTGGAGGCAAGTTATTTATACACAGAGAACAAATTAGGAAGTTTATTTTATATAAATTATGTCTCTTAGCAGACAGCATTCAATTTATTGCACTATAGCACATCTGCGATACAGAGCTACAAGACATCGTCAGAGAGGTTTGTATTATTCAGTGTAGCACTTCTGACCGGGATCAAGAGGCACTCTGAGGGGGAGAAAGGGTGCAGGAAAGCAGCAAGCAGCCACCATTCTCTTCCAGTATTAATGTGGTTTGGTTTTTTTTTCCTTTTTACTAGCAAATAATGCCAAGACCAGCAGGCAGGAGCCAGGCAGGGCACGCTGCCTTCCTCCTCCGGACCCAGCTGCCACAGCTCTCCAGCTCCTGCCCAAATACGTGGAGTCTAGGGACCCTGCTGCAGAGTCCGGGTGAGGAGAGAGATGGGGGACTTTAAGGCAATTTAGCATGTCCCCTCCAGCCCAGCATAGGCTGTCACCTTTTTTTGGTTTATCAGCTTCGGTGGAGCGGCGATGAGCGGCGACATTAACGGCCAGATCTAGCGCTGCCCCTAAGCCCAAGTGACTCCTGCCTCCTCCCTAAGCTGGTCTAAAAATCAAAAGCAGCTCAAAAAAAAGCCTTCAAACCCACCTGGCTCTGACAGCCAGGCTCTTGGCCGCCCTCAGCTCCCCCACCCCAAATACCAGACCCCGCCCGGGAGCGAAACCTGTTGAGCCCGAATATGCCCAAACAGACAGCTCTTTGTGATTCTTTTTTTTTCCCTCCTATTTTTTGGTTTGGAAGCAGCACTGGTGATCACACAGGGACGGGCCCAAGGACTTCCCAGCCCTTGGCACTGCTCCTGACACCTTGTTCGAAGGCAGCATCACATTTAACCCCTGAAGACCCTCACTGCCCTTCATTTCTGACACCATCCCACTTCCCACACCGTGGTCCTGTTCAGTCCTGCATCCCCACGCTCCACTTGCATCCCCCCTCTCTGCACTTTTCTCCGTCATTTCTCCCTTTCCACCTCATTTTTCCCCTCAGTGCTTCAGCGCTCTCCTCCATTCCCAACACAGACAGGTCTGATCCATCCTCACGCCATAAAATCACAGACCACATGCCAGGGGGGTCAGATGAGCCCAATAGCCACAGAGCTGCCAGGCTGGGGTTCAGTGCCCATCCAGGGGTGTTTTATGATCCGTGGTGGCAATGCTGGGCTGGCAGGGTGCACACAGCATCAGCAAAGCCCCCGAGCAGCACTTAGGACTCTTCAACTCTTGCTCAGCACTCTCCTGCCTCAGTTTCCTGCTGTTTCGGGGCTCAGGGAAGCTCTGCACCATTGGCAATGCGGGCAGGGGGTGCAGCAGGGACCCCAAACCCCAAACTGCATCCCAGCTCATTTATCTACATTTTAAAAGAAATTTAAAAGCCACCCGATGTTGCAAGCAGCTCAAACCCTGACGGAGGATCCACCCCGGGGCTCCGACTTGTGCAACACCGCGGGGTGAGTTCCAACCTCCCGCCACTGGCATCAGGCTCTGGTTAAAAAATTAAGGCTCAGCTTACTCAGCCTGGCCGGATATCGGGATGGCGAATCCGGCCGGGAAAACTTCGGCGGGCTGGGGGAGACATTTTGCAAGGGGAAGAGCCGGAGCAGGAATGGCATCTGGAAGCGATTGAAGGCAAGGAGCCTCTCCCTGGCGCAGCAGGGAATTCCAACGGCGTGAGCTCAGGTTAAAGCCTCCTTCACAAACCCGGGATTAAAGAGAAGAACCAAACTTCAGCACAGATATGTATTTTTAAACCTGCAAAAAACAAGGGAGACGGAGCCAGCTTCCTGCTTGGTCCTATCCGGACGTGGCTTTGTCATTTAGGATCGTTCTGACTTGCAATGAAAAGAAACCAAAACTCCAAAAAGGAGCAGAAATTTCTCCATCCGTTTGTGGTTCTAAATTCAGGTGTGGTGTCAGGAGTCCTCTTTCATCACTGTACCATCCATCCCTCGGGATTGCTGCATCCCAGCTCCGAGCATCCCTTGCCAGCACAGGCTGCATCCCACGGTGGTCCTTGAGTGGCAGCAAGCCCAGGAGCATCCCAGAATCCTGGGGATGGCATGGAAGAGCCAGTGGAGGATGCCAGCCTAGCTTAGACCGAGCCATCCTCTGCAAGGAGCTGACGCAGTGCAGAGTCCCCAGCCCCTTCCAGTCTTCCCTGAGTCGAGATGAAATATTGAAGCTAAAATCCTAATGCATCAGAGGCACAGGGAGCAGCAGCTGGTCAAACCCACCTTCACTGGACATCCCAGCGGAGCAGTTTACGGCAGGGCAGGATCCCCATGGGCTGGGCAGGATCCCCATGGGCTGGGCAGGATCCCCACGGGATGGGCAGGATCCCCATGGGCTGGGCAGACTCAGCCGCGCCCCATGTCCTCTTCCTGCAGTGGCTGGAATGGCTCCTTCTGCTGCACTTCCAGAGCTGTAGCTATTCCCTTCATGCAAACATCTCTCCTCCTGCCCCAGTCAGGCTGTGAAACCCTGACCTCTTTGCACCTGCTGCACAAAGGGATCAAAGTGATTGCCTACGGAGACGAATACTCCGACTTGCCCGAGTACTTCGAGCGGCTGACCAGCGAGATTGTCATGCGAGGCCGCACAGGTATGGAGTCAGGGGCTGGGGGACACTTGGCTGTCACCATGGAGAGCAGGCAGGGTCAGTAGCCCCTGCTCTTCATGCTATACAGATTCCTTAAGAGTTTTTTTTTTTTAAAAGCAAACGTGTCTCAAAGCGTAGCTGGATTTGAGGGTTACTTTCAGAAATCACTGTATGCTCTAACAGTTTAAACAGCTGTGCTGCTTCCCACGCCTGCAAACCTTTTCATGTGCAGTTGCAGCTGTTTGTTCCCTTTCCAGCGAAGGGGCATTTTAGTCTCACTGACCTTCGTGCTGCTCAGACTGAGCCAATGCTTTTACACAAGAGGTATAACTCATAAATCATAAAAACAAGGGAAAGTGGGTTCACTGGCCGGAGCCTAGCTGGCCCCCATTCTGAGGGTTAGCCCGGCCAGGAAAGCCTGTGTGAAACCACCACGTGGGCAGCTGGCTCTCCACCTGACACTGGTCTCTGCTTTGCCCCAGGTATGCCCAACGAGGGGCAACAGCTGAATGCTCTGCCGCCGCCCACACCGAGGTAAAAGGTAAGGAGGCTCTCTAGAGCCGAGAGGCTTCACTCTGTGTAGTTCCCTGGAGTCCCAGGCAGGTTTTCAGCCTTTGCTTCCACACAGGATGCAGCCCGAGCCTCAGCCCTGCCCAGGCCCTGAGCCATGGCAGGGGCTTCTGGGACAGGCCCCAGCCAGGCCAGCAGCCCTCAGGAAGGCCAGAGCCCACCGCTGTCCAGCTGCTATCCAGCACCGAGCCAGGACCCTTCCAGCAGGGAGAAGGCTGGGACACAGCCTCCACAGATGAACACCTGGCCTAACATAGTAATTGTGGTTTTACTGGGGCTGCATGTGCCTGCGGAGTGCGGTGTCCCCAAGGGAGCTGCAGCCTCCTCTAACTTCATACCTAGTGCTTTTATATTCTGTATTTCAATTAAAAAATGAAACTTGAGCTTTTTTTTTTTACTGGAAGCTCTAGTTTTCTAGTCCTGTCTTTTTACTGTACAGGATTTTGTATGTTGAAGTTGTATTAAAGGCCTGCTCACTGAACTTTTGGCTGCTCTATCATTTACAGGCCTCATCACACCTCACACTGGTGGGAGTTCATCTCCCCCAAACCCAGGAGGAAACAGGTCCTGGCTGGAGGCAAGTTATTTATACACAGAGAACAAATTAGGAAGTTTATTTTATATAAATTATGTCTCTTAGCAGACAGCATTCAATTTATTGCACTATAGCACATCTGCGATACAGAGCTACAAGACATCGTCAGAGAGGTTTGTATTATTCAGTGTAGCACTTCTGACCGGGATCAAGAGGCACTCTGAGGGGGAGAAAGGGTGCAGGAAAGCAGCAAGCAGCCACCATTCTCTTCCAGTATTAATGTGGTTTGGTTTTTTTTTCCTTTTTACTAGCAAATAATGCCAAGACCAGCAGGCAGGAGCCAGGCAGGGCACGCTGCCTTCCTCCTCCGGACCCAGCTGCCACAGCTCTCCAGCTCCTGCCCAAATACGTGGAGTCTGGGGACCCTGCTGCAGAGTCCGGGTGAGGAGAGAGATGGGGGACTTTAAGGCAATTTAGCATGTCCCCTCCAGCCCAGCATAGGCTGTCACCTTTTTTTGGTTTATCAGCTTCGGTGGAGCGGCGATGAGCGGCGACATTAACGGCCAGATCTAGCGCTGCCCCTAAGCCCAAGTGACTCCTGCCTCCTCCCTAAGCTGGTCTAAAAATCAAAAGCAGCTCAAAAAAAAGTCTTCAAACCCACCTGGCTCTGACAGCCAGGCTCTTGGCCGCCCTCAGCTCCCCCACCCCAAATACCAGACCCCGCCCGGGAGCGAAACCTGTTGAGCCCGAATATGCCCAAACAGACAGCTCTTTGTGATTCTTTTTTTTTCCCTCCTATTTTTTGGTTTGGAAGCAGCACTGGTGATCACACAGGGATGGGCCCAAGGACTTCCCAGCCCTTGGCACTGCTCCTGACACCTTGTTCGAAGGCAGCATCACATTTAACCCCTGAAGACCCTCACTGCCCTTCATTTCTGACACCATCCCACTTCCCACACCGTGGTCCTGTTCAGTCCTGCATCCCCACGCTCCACTTGCATCCCCCCTCTCTGCACTTTTCTCCGTCATTTCTCCCTTTCCACCTCATTTTTCCCCTCAGTGCTTCAGCGCTCTCCTCCATTCCCAACACAGACAGGTCTGATCCATCCTCACGCCATAAAATCACAGACCACATGCCAGGGGGGTCAGATGAGCCCAATAGCCACAGAGCTGCCAGGCTGGGGTTCAGTGCCCATCCAGGGGTGTTTTATGATCCGTGGTGGCAATGCTGGGCTGGCAGGGTGCACACAGCATCAGCAAAGCCCCCGAGCAGCACTTAGGACTCTTCAACTCTTGCTCAGCACTCTCCTGCCTCAGTTTCCTGCTGTTTCGGGGCTCAGGGAAGCTCTGCACCATTGGCAATGCGGGCAGGGGGTGCAGCAGGGACCCCAAACCCCAAACTGCATCCCAGCTCATTTATCTACATTTTAAAAGAAATTTAAAAGCCACCCGATGTTGCAAGCAGCTCAAACCCTGACGGAGGATCCACCCCGGGGCTCCGACTTGTGCAACACCGCGGGGTGAGTTCCAACCTCCCGCCACTGGCATCAGGCTCTGGTTAAAAAATTAAGGCTCAGCTTACTCAGCCTGGCCGGATATCGGGATGGCGAATCCGGCCGGGAAAACTTCGGCGGGCTGGGGGAGACATTTTGCAAGGGGAAGAGCCGGAGCAGGAATGGCATCTGGAAGCGATTGAAGGCAAGGAGCCTCTCCCTGGCGCAGCAGGGAATTCCAACGGCGTGAGCTCAGGTTAAAGCCTCCTTCACAAACCCGGGATTAAAGAGAAGAACCAAACTTCAGCACAGATATGTATTTTTAAACCTGCAAAAAACAAGGGAGACGGAGCCAGCTTCCTGCTTGGTCCTATCCGGACGTGGCTTTGTCATTTAGGATCGTTCTGACTTGCAATGAAAAGAAACCAAAACTCCAAAAAGGAGCAGAAATTTCTCCATGCGTTTGTGGTTCTAAATTCAGGTGTGGTGTCAGGAGTCCTCTTTCATCACTGTACCATCCATCCCTCGGGATTGCTGCATCCCAGCTCCGAGCATCCCTTGCCAGCACAGGCTGCATCCCACGGTGGTCCTTGAGTGGCAGCAAGCCCAGGAGCATCCCAGAATCCTGGGGATGGCATGGAAGAGCCAGTGGAGGATGCCAGCCTAGCTTAGACCGAGCCATCCTCTGCAAGGAGCTGACGCAGTGCAGAGTCCCCAGCCCCTTCCAGTCTTCCCTGAGTCGAGATGAAATATTGAAGCTAAAATCCTAATGCATCAGAGGCACAGGGAGCAGCAGCTGGTCAAACCCACCTTCACTGGACATCCCAGCGGAGCAGTTTACGGCAGGGCAGGATCCCCATGGGCTGGGCAGGATCCCCATGGGCTGGGCAGGATCCCCACGGGATGGGCAGGATCCCCATGGGCTGGGCAGACTCAGCCGCGCCCCATGTCCTCTTCCTGCAGTGGCTGGAATGGCTCCTTCTGCTGCACTTCCAGAGCTGTAGCTATTCCCTTCATGCAAACATCTCTCCTCCTGCCCCAGTCAGGCTGTGAAACCCTGACCTCTTTGCACCTGCTGCACAAAGGGATCAAAGTGATTGCCTACGGAGACGAATACTCCGACTTGCCCGAGTACTTCGAGCGGCTGACCAGCGAGATTGTCATGCGAGGCCGCACAGGTATGGAGTCAGGGGCTGGGGGACACTTGGCTGTCACCATGGAGAGCAGGCAGGGTCAGTAGCCCCTGCTCTTCATGCTATACAGATTCCTTAAGAGTTTTTTTTTTTTAAAAGCAAACGTGTCTCAAAGCGTAGCTGGATTTGAGGGTTACTTTCAGAAATCACTGTATGCTCTAACAGTTTAAACAGCTGTGCTGCTTCCCACGCCTGCAAACCTTTTCATGTGCAGTTGCAGCTGTTTGTTCCCTTTCCAGCGAAGGGGCATTTTAGTCTCACTGACCTTCGTGCTGCTCAGACTGAGCCAATGCTTTTACACAAGAGGTATAACTCATAAATCATAAAAACAAGGGAAAGTGGGTTCACTGGCCGGAGCCTAGCTGGCCCCCATTCTGAGGGTTAGCCCGGCCAGGAAAGCCTGTGTGAAACCACCACGTGGGCAGCTGGCTCTCCACCTGACACTGGTCTCTGCTTTGCCCCAGGTATGCCCAACGAGGGGCAACAGCTGAATGCTCTGCCGCCGCCCACACCGAGGTAAAAGGTAAGGAGGCTCTCTAGAGCCGAGAGGCTTCACTCTGTGTAGTTCCCTGGAGTCCCAGGCAGGTTTTCAGCCTTTGCTTCCACACAGGATGCAGCCCGAGCCTCAGCCCTGCCCAGGCCCTGAGCCATGGCAGGGGCTTCTGGGACAGGCCCCAGCCAGGCCAGCAGCCCTCAGGAAGGCCAGAGCCCACCGCTGTCCAGCTGCTATCCAGCACCGAGCCAGGACCCTTCCAGCAGGGAGAAGGCTGGGACACAGCCTCCACAGATGAACACCTGGCCTAACATAGTAATTGTGGTTTTACTGGGGCTGCATGTGCCTGCGGAGTGCGGTGTCCCCAAGGGAGCTGCAGCCTCCTCTAACTTCATACCTAGTGCTTTTATATTCTGTATTTCAATTAAAAAATGAAACTTGAGCTTTTTTTTTTTACTGGAAGCTCTAGTTTTCTAGTCCTGTCTTTTTACTGTACAGGATTTTGTATGTTGAAGTTGTATTAAAGGCCTGCTCACTGAACTTTTGGCTGCTCTATCATTTACAGGCCTCATCACACCTCACACTGGTGGGAGTTCATCTCCCCCAAACCCAGGAGGAAACAGGTCCTGGCTGGAGGCAAGTTATTTATACACAGAGAACAAATTAGGAAGTTTATTTTATATAAATTATGTCTCTTAGCAGACAGCATTCAATTTATTGCACTATAGCACATCTGCGATACAGAGCTACAAGACATCGTCAGAGAGGTTTGTATTATTCAGTGTAGCACTTCTGACCGGGATCAAGAGGCACTCTGAGGGGGAGAAAGGGTGCAGGAAAGCAGCAAGCAGCCACCATTCTCTTCCAGTATTAATGTGGTTTGGTTTTTTTTTCCTTTTTACTAGCAAATAATGCCAAGACCAGCAGGCAGGAGCCAGGCAGGGCACGCTGCCTTCCTCCTCCGGACCCAGCTGCCACAGCTCTCCAGCTCCTGCCCAAATACGTGGAGTCTGGGGACCCTGCTGCAGAGTCCGGGTGAGGAGAGAGATGGGGGACTTTAAGGCAATTTAGCATGTCCCCTCCAGCCCAGCATAGGCTGTCACCTTTTTTTGGTTTATCAGCTTCGGTGGAGCGGCGATGAGCGGCGACATTAACGGCCAGATCTAGCGCTGCCCCTAAGCCCAAGTGACTCCTGCCTCCTCCCTAAGCTGGTCTAAAAATCAAAAGCAGCTCAAAAAAAAGTCTTCAAACCCACCTGGCTCTGACAGCCAGGCTCTTGGCCGCCCTCAGCTCCCCCACCCCAAATACCAGACCCCGCCCGGGAGCGAAACCTGTTGAGCCCGAATATGCCCAAACAGACAGCTCTTTGTGATTCTTTTTTTTTCCCTCCTATTTTTTGGTTTGGAAGCAGCACTGGTGATCACACAGGGATGGGCCCAAGGACTTCCCAGCCCTTGGCACTGCTCCTGACACCTTGTTCGAAGGCAGCATCACATTTAACCCCTGAAGACCCTCACTGCCCTTCATTTCTGACACCATCCCACTTCCCACACCGTGGTCCTGTTCAGTCCTGCATCCCCACGCTCCACTTGCATCCCCCCTCTCTGCACTTTTCTCCGTCATTTCTCCCTTTCCACCTCATTTTTCCCCTCAGTGCTTCAGCGCTCTCCTCCATTCCCAACACAGACAGGTCTGATCCATCCTCACGCCATAAAATCACAGACCACATGCCAGGGGGGTCAGATGAGCCCAATAGCCACAGAGCTGCCAGGCTGGGGTTCAGTGCCCATCCAGGGGTGTTTTATGATCCGTGGTGGCAATGCTGGGCTGGCAGGGTGCACACAGCATCAGCAAAGCCCCCGAGCAGCACTTAGGACTCTTCAACTCTTGCTCAGCACTCTCCTGCCTCAGTTTCCTGCTGTTTCGGGGCTCAGGGAAGCTCTGCACCATTGGCAATGCGGGCAGGGGGTGCAGCAGGGACCCCAAACCCCAAACTGCATCCCAGCTCATTTATCTACATTTTAAAAGAAATTTAAAAGCCACCCGATGTTGCAAGCAGCTCAAACCCTGACGGAGGATCCACCCCGGGGCTCCGACTTGTGCAACACCGCGGGGTGAGTTCCAACCTCCCGCCACTGGCATCAGGCTCTGGTTAAAAAATTAAGGCTCAGCTTACTCAGCCTGGCCGGATATCGGGATGGCGAATCCGGCCGGGAAAACTTCGGCGGGCTGGGGGAGACATTTTGCAAGGGGAAGAGCCGGAGCAGGAATGGCATCTGGAAGCGATTGAAGGCAAGGAGCCTCTCCCTGGCGCAGCAGGGAATTCCAACGGCGTGAGCTCAGGTTAAAGCCTCCTTCACAAACCCGGGATTAAAGAGAAGAACCAAACTTCAGCACAGATATGTATTTTTAAACCTGCAAAAAACAAGGGAGACGGAGCCAGCTTCCTGCTTGGTCCTATCCGGACGTGGCTTTGTCATTTAGGATCGTTCTGACTTGCAATGAAAAGAAACCAAAACTCCAAAAAGGAGCAGAAATTTCTCCATGCGTTTGTGGTTCTAAATTCAGGTGTGGTGTCAGGAGTCCTCTTTCATCACTGTACCATCCATCCCTCGGGATTGCTGCATCCCAGCTCCGAGCATCCCTTGCCAGCACAGGCTGCATCCCACGGTGGTCCTTGAGTGGCAGCAAGCCCAGGAGCATCCCAGAATCCTGGGGATGGCATGGAAGAGCCAGTGGAGGATGCCAGCCTAGCTTAGACCGAGCCATCCTCTGCAAGGAGCTGACGCAGTGCAGAGTCCCCAGCCCCTTCCAGTCTTCCCTGAGTCAAGATGAAATATTGAAGCTAAAATCCTAATGCATCAGAGGCACAGGGAGCAGCAGCTGGTCAAACCCACCTTCACTGGACATCCCAGCGGAGCAGTTTACGGCAGGGCAGGATCCCCATGGGCTGGGCAGGATCCCCATGGGCTGGGCAGGATCCCCACGGGATGGGCAGGATCCCCATGGGCTGGGCAGACTCAGCCGCGCCCCATGTCCTCTTCCTGCAGTGGCTGGAATGGCTCCTTCTGCTGCACTTCCAGAGCTGTAGCTATTCCCTTCATGCAAACATCTCTCCTCCTGCCCCAGTCAGGCTGTGAAACCCTGACCTCTTTGCACCTGCTGCACAAAGGGATCAAAGTGATTGCCTACGGAGACGAATACTCCGACTTGCCCGAGTACTTCGAGCGGCTGACCAGCGAGATTGTCATGCGAGGCCGCACAGGTATGGAGTCAGGGGCTGGGGGACACTTGGCTGTCACCATGGAGAGCAGGCAGGGTCAGTAGCCCCTGTTCTTCATGCTATACAGATTCCTTAAGAGTTTTTTTTTTTTAAAAGCAAACGTGTCTCAAAGCGTAGCTGGATTTGAGGGTTACTTTCAGAAATCACTGTATGCTCTAACAGTTTAAACAGCTGTGCTGCTTCCCACGCCTGCAAACCTTTTCATGTGCAGTTGCAGCTGTTTGTTCCCTTTCCAGCGAAGGGGCATTTTAGTCTCACTGACCTTCGTGCTGCTCAGACTGAGCCAATGCTTTTACACAAGAGGTATAACTCATAAATCATAAAAACAAGGGAAAGTGGGTTCACTGGCCGGAGCCTAGCTGGCCCCCATTCTGAGGGTTAGCCCGGCCAGGAAAGCCTGTGTGAAACCACCACGTGGGCAGCTGGCTCTCCACCTGACACTGGTCTCTGCTTTGCCCCAGGTATGCCCAACGAGGGGCAACAGCTGAATGCTCTGCCGCCGCCCACACCGAGGTAAAAGGTAAGGAGGCTCTCTAGAGCCGAGAGGCTTCACTCTGTGTAGTTCCCTGGAGTCCCAGGCAGGTTTTCAGCCTTTGCTTCCACACAGGATGCAGCCCGAGCCTCAGCCCTGCCCAGGCCCTGAGCCATGGCAGGGGCTTCTGGGACAGGCCCCAGCCAGGCCAGCAGCCCTCAGGAAGGCCAGAGCCCACCGCTGTCCAGCTGCTATCCAGCACCGAGCCAGGACCCTTCCAGCAGGGAGAAGGCTGGGACACAGCCTCCACAGATGAACACCTGGTCTAACATAGTAATTGTGGTTTTACTGGGGCTGCATGTGCCTGCGGAGTGCGGTGTCCCCAAGGGAGCTGCAGCCTCCTCTAACTTCATACCTAGTGCTTTTATATTCTGTATTTCAATTAAAAAATGAAACTTGAGCTTTTTTTTTTTACTGGAAGCTCTAGTTTTCTAGTCCTGTCTTTTTACTGTACAGGATTTTGTATGTTGAAGTTGTATTAAAGGCCTGCTCACTGAACTTTTGGCTGCTCTATCATTTACAGGCCTCATCACACCTCACACTGGTGGGAGTTCATCTCCCCCAAACCCAGGAGGAAACAGGTCCTGGCTGGAGGCAAGTTATTTATACACAGAGAACAAATTAGGAAGTTTATTTTATATAAATTATGTCTCTTAGCAGACAGCATTCAATTTATTGCACTATAGCACATCTGCGATACAGAGCTACAAGACATCGTCAGAGAGGTTTGTATTATTCAGTGTAGCACTTCTGACCGGGATCAAGAGGCACTCTGAGGGGGAGAAAGGGTGCAGGAAAGCAGCAAGCAGCCACCATTCTCTTCCAGTATTAATGTGGTTTGGTTTTTTTTTCCTTTTTACTAGCAAATAATGCCAAGACCAGCAGGCAGGAGCCAGGCAGGGCACGCTGCCTTCCTCCTCCGGACCCAGCTGCCACAGCTCTCCAGCTCCTGCCCAAATACGTGGAGTCTGGGGACCCTGCTGCAGAGTCCGGGTGAGGAGAGAGATGGGGGACTTTAAGGCAATTTAGCATGTCCCCTCCAGCCCAGCATAGGCTGTCACCTTTTTTTGGTTTATCAGCTTCGGTGGAGCGGCGATGAGCGGCGACATTAACGGCCAGATCTAGCGCTGCCCCTAAGCCCAAGTGACTCCTGCCTCCTCCCTAAGCTGGTCTAAAAATCAAAAGCAGCTCAAAAAAAAGTCTTCAAACCCACCTGGCTCTGACAGCCAGGCTCTTGGCCGCCCTCAGCTCCCCCACCCCAAATACCAGACCCCGCCCGGGAGCGAAACCTGTTGAGCCCGAATATGCCCAAACAGACAGCTCTTTGTGATTCTTTTTTTTTCCCTCCTATTTTTTGGTTTGGAAGCAGCACTGGTGATCACACAGGGATGGGCCCAAGGACTTCCCAGCCCTTGGCACTGCTCCTGACACCTTGTTCGAAGGCAGCATCACATTTAACCCCTGAAGACCCTCACTGCCCTTCATTTCTGACACCATCCCACTTCCCACACCGTGGTCCTGTTCAGTCCTGCATCCCCACGCTCCACTTGCATCCCCCCTCTCTGCACTTTTCTCCGTCATTTCTCCCTTTCCACCTCATTTTTCCCCTCAGTGCTTCAGCGCTCTCCTCCATTCCCAACACAGACAGGTCTGATCCATCCTCACGCCATAAAATCACAGACCACATGCCAGGGGGGTCAGATGAGCCCAATAGCCACAGAGCTGCCAGGCTGGGGTTCAGTGCCCATCCAGGGGTGTTTTATGATCCGTGGTGGCAATGCTGGGCTGGCAGGGTGCACACAGCATCAGCAAAGCCCCCGAGCAGCACTTAGGACTCTTCAACTCTTGCTCAGCACTCTCCTGCCTCAGTTTCCTGCTGTTTCGGGGCTCAGGGAAGCTCTGCACCATTGGCAATGCGGGCAGGGGGTGCAGCAGGGACCCCAAACCCCAAACTGCATCCCAGCTCATTTATCTACATTTTAAAAGAAATTTAAAAGCCACCCGATGTTGCAAGCAGCTCAAACCCTGACGGAGGATCCACCCCGGGGCTCCGACTTGTGCAACACTGCGGGGTGAGTTCCAACCTCCCGCCACTGGCATCAGGCTCTGGTTAAAAAATTAAGGCTCAGCTTACTCAGCCTGGCCGGATATCGGGATGGCGAATCCGGCCGGGAAAACTTCGGCGGGCTGGGGGAGACATTTTGCAAGGGGAAGAGCCGGAGCAGGAATGGCATCTGGAAGCGATTGAAGGCAAGGAGCCTCTCCCTGGCGCAGCAGGGAATTCCAACGGCGTGAGCTCAGGTTAAAGCCTCCTTCACAAACCCGGGATTAAAGAGAAGAACCAAACTTCAGCACAGATATGTATTTTTAAACCTGCAAAAAACAAGGGAGACGGAGCCAGCTTCCTGCTTGGTCCTATCCGGACGTGGCTTTGTCATTTAGGGTCGTTCTGACTTGCAATGAAAAGAAACCAAAACTCCAAAAAGGAGCAGAAATTTCTCCATCCGTTTGTGGTTCTAAATTCAGGTGTGGTGTCAGGAGTCCTCTTTCATCACTGTACCATCCATCCCTCGGGATTGCTGCATCCCAGCTCCGAGCATCCCTTGCCAGCACAGGCTGCATCCCACGGTGGTCCTTGAGTGGCAGCAAGCCCAGGAGCATCCCAGAATCCTGGGGATGGCATGGAAGAGCCAGTGGAGGATGCCAGCCTAGCTTAGACCGAGCCATCCTCTGCAAGGAGCTGACGCAGTGCAGAGTCCCCAGCCCCTTCCAGTCTTCCCTGAGTCGAGATGAAATATTGAAGCTAAAATCCTAATGCATCAGAGGCACAGGGAGCAGCAGCTGGTCAAACCCACCTTCACTGGACATCCCAGCGGAGCAGTTTACGGCAGGGCAGGATCCCCATGGGCTGGGCAGGATCCCCATGGGCTGGGCAGGATCCCCACGGGATGGACAGGATCCCCATGGGCTGGGCAGACTCAGCCGCGCCCCATGTCCTCTTCCTGCAGTGGCTGGAATGGCTCCTTCTGCTGCACTTCCAGAGCTGTAGCTATTCCCTTCATGCAAACATCTCTCCTCCTGCCCCAGTCAGGCTGTGAAACCCTGACCTCTTTGCACCTGCTGCACAAAGGGATCAAAGTGATTGCCTACGGAGACGAATACTCTGACTTGCCCGAGTACTTCGAGCGGCTGACCAGCGAGATTGTCATGCGAGGCCGCACAGGTATGGAGTCAGGGGCTGGGGGACACTTGGCTGTCACCATGGAGAGCAGGCAGGGTCAGTAGCCCCTGTTCTTCATGCTATACAGATTCCTTAAGAGTTTTATTTTTTTAAAAGCAAACGTGTCTCAAAGCGTAGCTGGATTTGAGGGTTACTTTCAGAAATCACTGTATGCTCTAACAGTTTAAACAGCTGTGCTGCTTCCCACGCCTGCAAACCTTTTCATGTGCAGTTGCAGCTGTTTGTTCCCTTTCCAGCGAAGGGGCATTTTAGTCTCACTGACCTTCGTGCTGCTCAGACTGAGCCAATGCTTTTACACAAGAGGTATAACTCATAAATCATAAAAACAAGGGAAAGTGGGTTCACTGGCCGGAGCCTAGCTGGCCCCCATTCTGAGGGTTAGCCCGGCCAGGAAAGCCTGTGTGAAACCACCACGTGGGCAGCTGGCTCTCCACCTGACACTGCTCTCTGCTTTGCCCCAGGTATGCCCAACGAGGGGCAACAGCTGAATGCTCTGCCGCCGCCCACACCGAGGTAAAAGGTAAGGAGGCTCTCTAGAGCCGAGAGGCTTCACTCTGTGTAGTTCCCTGGAGTCCCAGGCAGGTTTTCAGCCTTTGCTTCCACACAGGATGCAGCCCGAGCCTCAGCCCTGCCCAGGCCCTGAGCCATGGCAGGGGCTTCTGGGACAGGCCCCAGCCAGGCCAGCAGCCCTCAGGAAGGCCAGAGCCCACCGCTGTCCAGCTGCTATCCAGCACCGAGCCAGGACCCTTCCAGCAGGGAGAAGGCTGGGACACAGCCTCCACAGATGAACACCTGGTCTAACATAGTAATTGTGGTTTTACTGGGGCTGCATGTGCCTGCGGAGTGCGGTGTCCCCAAGGGAGCTGCAGCCTCCTCTAACTTCATACCTAGTGCTTTTATACTCTGTATTTCAATTAAAAAATGAAACTTGCGCTTTTTTTTTTTTACTGGAAGCTCTAGTTTTCTAGTCCTGTCTTTTTACTGTACAGGATTTTGTATGTTGAAGTTGTATTAAAGGCCTGCTCACTGAACTTTTGGCTGCTCTATCATTTACAGGCCTCATCACACCTCACACTGGTGGGAGTTCATTTCCCCCAAACCCAGGAGGAAACAGGTCCTGGCTGGAGGCAAGTTATTTATACACAGAGAACAAATTAGGAAGTTTATTTTATATAAATTATGTCTCTTAGCAGACAGCATTCAATTTATTGCACTATAGCACATCTGCGATACAGAGCTACAAGACATCGTCAGAGAGGTTTGTATTATTCAGTGTAGCACTTCTGACCGGGATCAAGAGGCACTCTGAGGGGGAGAAAGGGTGCAGGAAAGCAGCAAGCAGCCACCATTCTCTTCCAGTATTAATGTGGTTTGGTTTTTTTTTCCTTTTTACTAGCAAATAATGCCAAGACCAGCAGGCAGGAGCCAGGCAGGGCACGCTGCCTTCCTCCTCCGGACCCAGCTGCCACAGCTCTCCAGCTCCTGCCCAAATACGTGGAGTCTGGGGACCCTGCTGCAGAGTCCGGGTGAGGAGAGAGATGGGGGACTTTAAGGCAATTTAGCATGTCCCCTCCAGCCCAGCATAGGCTGTCACCTTTTTTTGGTTTATCAGCTTCGGTGGAGCGGCAATGAGCGGCGACATTAACGGCCAGATCTAGCGCTGCCCCTAAGCCCAAGTGACTCCTGCCTCCTCCCTAAGCTGGTCTAAAAATCAAAAGCAGCTCAAAAAAAAGCCTTCAAACCCACCTGGCTCTGACAGCCAGGCTCTTGGCCGCCCTCAGCTCCCCCACCCCAAATACCAGACCCCGCCCGGGAGCGAAACCTGTTGAGCCCGAATATGCCCAAACAGACAGCTCTTTGTGATTCTTTTTTTTTCCCTCCTATTTTTTGGTTTGGAAGCAGCACTGGTGATCACACAGGGATGGGCCCAAGGACTTCCCAGCCCTTGGCACTGCTCCTGACACCTTGTTCGAAGGCAGCATCACATTTAACCCCTGAAGACCCTCACTGCCCTTCATTTCTGACACCATCCCACTTCCCACACCGTGGTCCTGTTCAGTCCTGCATCCCCACGCTCCACTTGCATCCCCCCTCTCTGCACTTTTCTCCGTCATTTCTCCCTTTCCACCTCATTTTTCCCCTCAGTGCTTCAGCGCTCTCCTCCATTCCCAACACAGACAGGTCTGATCCATCCTCACGCCATAAAATCACAGACCACATGCCAGGGGGGTCAGATGAGCCCAATAGCCACAGAGCTGCCAGGCTGGGGTTCAGTGCCCATCCAGGGGTGTTTTATGATCCGTGGTGGCAATGCTGGGCTGGCAGGGTGCACACAGCATCAGCAAAGCCCCCGAGCAGCACTTAGGACTCTTCAACTCTTGCTCAGCACTCTCCTGCCTCAGTTTCCTGCTGTTTCGGGGCTCAGGGAAGCTCTGCACCATTGGCAATGCGGGCAGGGGGTGCAGCAGGGACCCCAAACCCCAAACTGCATCCCAGCTCATTTATCTACATTTTAAAAGAAATTTAAAAGCCACCCGATGTTGCAAGCAGCTCAAACCCTGACGGAGGATCCACCCCGGGGCTCCGACTTGTGCAACACCGCGGGGTGAGTTCCAACCTCCCGCCACTGGCATCAGGCTCTGGTTAAAAAATTAAGGCTCAGCTTACTCAGCCTTAAAAAACACCCAGGGGAAGAATTTTCCTTTGTTCTCCACTCTCCAGAACAACAAAACACCATTGGTTCACCCTGCAAAGACCTGCCATGAAAAGATCAATGGGGAAAGGTCTGGCTGGTCCTCTTCCTGCAGTCTCAGGGCAGGAATCCTCATCTCTCCCTGGAACAAGCCTGTCCCGTGGGACGAGAGGGCTCCAGGCGCACACAGTGGGTCGGGATGGGGCTTGTCCTGCACGAACATGCCCAGATCCTGCTCCCAGCAGCTCTGTCCGCACCAGCATTGGGTGGGGGATCGGCAGGGACCCCTCCTACCCCTCTGGGATCACTAGGATACCGGAGCACATCCATCAACCAGCCAGAGGATGCTCAGGGATGGGGACAAAAAGGCTCAGACCACTTAATAAACCCTCCTGAGCCCGTGGTTCCGCACGAGAGCCGTCCTGAGCTGCACACGGGGCACATCCTCCCCTCCCAGAGCCTCCGGGAGGATTTTCCCTTCCTTATCCCGGCTCCCGGGCATTCCTATGGCCCAGACCCATCGCAGCGAGCCCACCCTGTGCCATGGGGAGATGCCAGAGCCTCTCTTCCCCGGGCTCTCGGGGTGGGATCTCCCTCCACGGGAGTGGCCTCGGGCAGGAGCGATGCCAAAGGCCGTTTTTCCCGGCAAGACGAGGGGGTTTGTTTTGCCGGGAATGGGGAGACGGCAGATGGAAGGGCTCGGGGGGAGCGGGGGCTTTCCTCTCGCCGCTGCCCACACTCACACTCCAGGCACTGATTAATTGCGTTAAATAGAAAAAGAATCATAACAATTATTTTTAAAAGCCACAAAACGTAGAAATAAAACCACTTTCTGCCTCTCCGATGTGCCGCGCTCGCCGGGGCAGCGATGCCAAAGGCGGGGGATGCAGGGGCGGGGGTCCGAGCTGGGGTTAACAGGGTGTGTACCCCCACATCCCCTCTTTGCCCCCCATGCCAGCCCTGCCCGGGAGCTGCCAGGCGAGCAATGCTCCTGCCCTGCCCCGCGCCCTCCCAGCGCGGGGACCCCCTCCAGCCCCCCAAAAACACTGGGGCTTCGCTTCCCACCCCTCTTTTTCCGCTCAGCACCTCCCGAGTCGCAAACCCGCTCTGGACACGCGGACCCGGGGGGACATAAGGGGACACGGAGGGACACAAGGGGACACGGGAGGATGCGGGGGGGCACAAGGGGACGCGGGGGGACCCCCGTGTGCAGACTCACCATGGGGCGGCGGGGGGGGTCGTGCGGCGGAGGCTGGGGGTGGTGCGGGATGCGGGGCCGGCCCGGGGGGCGGGCGGGGGGCGGACACGCTTGCGCACAGCGCGGATGGGCGGCGGAGGGAGCGACGAGGAGGAGGAAGGAGGGAGGGGAAGAGCATCCCGGGAGGAGAAGGCACTCGGTCCCTCATCCGCGGCACGGGAGAGGTGGGGGAGGACGAGGACCCTCGCCCCGCGCCCTGCGGACCCCCAAAAGTCGTGGCGCTGGGGGCAGACCTTCCCAAGGCAACCCCGCACCGCATAAATCTCCCCAAAACCCGCCCAAATCCGCTCATAGCAAATTTTGGGGGTGGGCAAAGCTCATCCCACTTGAGATTTACACTGAGCCCAGGAGTTCGCTCCGCTCCCCCACTGAACCCCCATGAGATGATCTGGAAGCCCCATGAGATTCTGCTCAAACCGTCATGAGATGGCACACCAAGGCTCTGGGGATGGCTTTGCTTCAAATCATCAACTAATATTTTTTTTTTCCTGAAAATAAATTAATCCTCACCACAGCAATGCCCCATGTCAGGCCACCTTGCTCTCCCACAGGATTCCATTTCCATCCCACCCCACAATCCACAAAATTAGCAGTCAACCTTTTGAATCTTTTTTTATTCCCCTCAAAACTTTTTTTATTTCTACAGTCTCAAACTCAATCCCTCCTGCCCAGGGTGAGTTTTGCCAATCCCTGAGATAAAATGTCCAACGCCAATATTAATCAACAAAATACCTGTGGAGCTGACACATCTGATTTTGCCAAGGGAACTACATCAATATTTGAAGAGAATCAACCCACCTGCACCTCCCCAGATGCTCCCAGGTTTCCTGCTGACCCATAGCACCAATTTCATCACTGACGCTTCACAGGAAGAGGGAAGTGGCAGGCGTAGGGATTTGCATCATGGTCAGGGAGCAAGTTCTGGGGCAGGGGGCACTTACTGCTGCCCTGCTCCAAGGAACCACAGCCCTGATCCCGTGGCCCCAGCGTGCTGATTTTTGGAGGTGCTGAGCGTGGAACATTCCCCAAAATCACTCCTGTCTGTACAGGAGTCAGGTGAGGCTTCACCACACCACCTGGGGAGAGTAACGGGGCTCACTTGGGGCTCCCAACCCCATCACGCTCACAGGGCAGAGCAGGCCTGTGCCCAGTTCAGTTACCCCAGCACCACACTGCCCCAAGACCAAAGCAACAGCCTGGAACGTCCCTATCCTCATCTCCTGCTCGGATGCACGTCTTCAGGAAACGGGAGCCGAGACAGCTGCATAGTTCCCACGCCATGGCCAGACCCTCTGGCCATAAAACCTTAGGAGTTATTACAAATTTTCCTATAATGGGTGTACTGTTTACAGTCCCAGGGTCGGCATACTGCATGCAATCCAGTGCCACTTGACCTACCAAGCACGAACAACCTATTGTTGCTGTTTTTGTAACCTATTGTTGCTTTTAACTTCAACCCAAAAGTACGAAATTACGCGAACAAGAAAGAGGGCTGCAGTAAGGTCCCCAGCCGCCCCCTTGCCCCCAGGTTAGCCTGATTTGAGCAGCGCCAGGCTGGAAAAAGCGAGCCAGAGCTAGGCTACGACGCTGTGACCGGAGGGGCGATCAGAGGGCTCACGGCACGTGGTGCCGGGAGGCGTGGCCTGCCCGGAGCGCGCCGCGGGGGCGGGGCCGAGCCCTCAGCGGGGAAAATGGCGGCGGGCGGGCCCCCCCACTCCCTCGTACCTCCGCGTGCAGGAACACGATTTTGTCCCGCGCCGACTCCCGCAGGACGCGCCGCACCCGCAGGTCCGACAGCGGGAAGGCGGCAGCGACCCCGCCCTCAGCGGCGGGCCCGCCATTTTTCTCCTCCTCCTCCCGCTTCCTCTTCGGCTGCGGGCCCTCCGCCATGGCTCGCGCGCGCGCGCCCCTGCACTGCGCGTGCGCGGCGCCTCGCGGACCGTCTTAGAGCCACGCCCCCCGGCGGCTCGGAGGTCGCGTGTCCCCGCGGCTCCTTCTCCCACACACCCCCGGAATAGTGACTGAGACAAAAATAAGGAAAACCACCACCATTTAAAACTTCTGCATTCTCTTTTCATAGTCGCAACGATCCCGTTTAAAGTCGCTGCCTGCCTCATCTTGTCCTGCCCACAGCCCAGCAGGCACCTTGTCAGCTTAGTGGGGGTCCCAGAGCCCACCAGGACCAGGAACTCCAGCACGGGAAGGAGTTCTGGTGACCCTGAGAGCCACTCGATGTCAGAGCTTAGTGTTTGTGTGATGGATGTCCCTGTCCCTGCCGAGGAGGTTTTGGCCACCGGGATGGAGGTCACACCACTGGGATGTGGTGCGTTCCGGTCCGCTGTCCCTCCATGTCCATGGAAGTGGGGAACTCGCCATCCTTGGCTCCCACATCTGGTCAGAGCAGCTCAGGTTGGACCCCAGGGTTCACTGGGACATGGCTACACCCAGATCCAAAGATGACAGCTCCATGATGCCCATGGGGATGCATCCGCCTGCTCGCAGCACTACTCCATCCTCTTTGTGGAGCTCCGGCACAGTTCCTGGAGGTCTGCAGAGACAGCAGATGAGCTCCATTAGCAACCAATTAATCTAAAAATCAACGGTTTAAATAAATTTATGGAATCTGGTCTCTTCCCATGGTCCTTATCCCAATAGAGAGACATTTCATCAGCATCCCACAGGATACTCACAGCGCATGACAGTGTCCCTGATCTGCCTGAAGCTTTTCTCCTTCAGCGCCATGTAGATGTAGTAGATGTTTCGCAGCTCCCTGGGATAATCCTTGCGATCCACGTCCTTCAGCACTGGGATAGTGCGTCCGTTAGCCATCGGAGCCTCAGCCAGGGCCTGGTGCATCTGGTATTTGCACCAGGGGTCCTGCAGGAAGCTGGGGGTGATGAGCATGACCCAGCAGTGGCTGTTCTGCACAGCGTCGCACAGCTCTGTCACCACTGCACCTCCCGCCACCGCATCCCGCAGCTGGAGGAAGCATCGGAAGCTCTCAGGTTGGCCCTCCAGGTAGGACACCAGCTCCTCCACCAGCTCCATGTCCCCCTCACTGTGGCAGATGCAGACGTCGTAGCTCTTGTCCCACCGGGGGCTGTCCACGGCACTGATGTCTGGTGCTGACACAGGTGACAGGGAGATGGAGCTGGTGGCCAAGCTCGTGCCAGGAGAAGAGCTGGAGCTCTTCGCAGAGGATGAGGAGGAAGGTGAGGATGAAGCAGAGTGGCTGGACTTGATGCTGCTTTCCACTGAGCTAGGCTTGGGCTTGTGCAGGAGCCGCCTAAACCAACCTGCAGAGTGAGGTCACAGTGAGGTTCCGGGGGCGCAGCGTCCCCTGGGCTTCCCAAGCACAGCATCATTTGATCAGCAGGATGCCTGCAGATGGAAAGGGGTGGATGCGATCTCACCTTGACCCCCCAAACCATCCTGGTCCCTAAAATCTGAGCTGCCGCAAACACCTGAATGCTGTGGCACCACGAGGAGCAGCTGATGGGCACCCTTGTGTTCCGTCAGGGAGGGGATGCTGTGAGGGAGGGGATAGGGCCAGAGGGTTTATTCCCAGACTCACCAGCCATAGCGGGCAGCACACTGCTCAGCTGCCAATTGCCAGCAGGACACCTCTCCTGAGAGCAGAAAAGAAGAATAAAAAAAAACTGTGAGCAAGCACCACTCCACAGCAGGTCTCAGCCCCAGGAGCTCAGGTCTGTTCCAGGGACCTGCAGCTCTGGGGTGCTCTCTTACAGCCCCAAAATCACCCACAGGAGGGTTTTTCCCAAAATTTGCTGGGAAGGAACATTTACCTGTTACTGGCTCTCTCCACTGGAGATACACACCTGCAGCGAGCAAGGCTGAGAGATAATGGGGAGGAGAGACCCTCATTCCCATCAGTGGGGAAAGGATCCTGTGGAAGGGAGAAGTGGGAATCAGCTGCGATCACCAGGGATGGATGCTGGTAAACCAAAGGCAGTGTGGGTGATGCCCAGAGCTGTGCATCCTTGTTGCTGCCTGCCCTGGTATTCCTGCAAGCTCACACCATCCCATGCCTGGGCATTGTGCTCCCAGCATGGTTTAGGGACTGCAGACACTCCTTGTGGACACCCAAGAGCAGCAATACGGGAAACAGCTACTGTTTTCCACTGCTGGCATCACCCCTTCCGAAATGAAACACCCCAAGTTACGCTGAAGCCTTTCCTCTACTCCAAAAAATGCCACCGGACTGCAGGAAATGCCCGCAAAACCCCGGCACGCCCACGGAAACCACAGTGCCCAAGTGTCACCATTTAGTGACAGCAAAAAGCTCAAGCGTGACTGGAACAATGAGCACGGACAGTGAACGGTACGGGGGAAGTCTGGGGGATGCTTACCTGGAATGCAGGAGTCCAGCAATGGAACAGGGAAGGGGATGCATCAGCCCCTGGGTTTGGGAAAGAAAGATCTTCTGGGATTACCCAGGTGGGAAAAGACAGGTAGAATGCAGCGTGTTCACTCTGGAGTCTAATGGGATCTGCAGTGAATGGCAAGGCTGATCCATCCTTACAGCTTCCACATCTGCAAGCAGTTCCCAGTGAAGCTGTCCTGGGGTGGAAATGAGATGGGGTACCCACTTGCTTCCCCAGGGCCAGAGTGGAGGAGCTCCCCGAAAACCCAGGTGCCCCCAGCTGCCAGCAGCTCCAGCCTCTGCCAGGGCATATGAAAGCACAGGCAGGGAAATGGGCCAGGACTGCAGGGACGGGAAGCCAAGCCCTCCCAAGGGCCTCCCTCCCACATCCGCCACATGCCATCACTGCCTGGGTGTCACAGTGCCCAGCCCTCACCAGCACCCAGATCTGTTTCCCTCCCCAGTTTCCTAGCTAAATACAGACAGGTCCATGTCTGCCACTCACACTTACTTTATCAGTTAAATTTACCAGACAAGTCATTTTTTCACCCCAAAAATGTTTCTCCTTTCCCAGGTCACGTTCCCCTGGTGCTGCTGGTGGTGGCTGATGACTGACACTGCCTTCATCTCCTCATCATCCTCGACTGCTCCAATGTCTGGCAGTTGCTCCTCAAGGCCCTGTGAGAGACAGGCTCCAGGTGAGTCCTGGTTCCATCCCCTAGGAATTTGGGGAGATCTCCAGAGCCCACATGGCCACCCAGCCCCTGCCACCACCCTGCCTGCCTTTCTCTTCACCAAGCACAGGACACCAGCTGGCCCCTTGCTGGCTAAATTCCAAAGGAAAAAGCCAAAGGCCGAGTGGTACTGAGCCGCACACAGACCCACAGGCTACCACAGCCCATTGTGACCCACTTTGCATTAGTCCCTGCCCTAGCACTGCTGCCACCACCCCAAAAATCAACTGCCCGCCCAAGGACAGGACCCGTAGGAGGGCGAGTCCCCTGCCTGTGTGAGTCACCCCACCTGGAAACCCCAGAGGGGGAACCTGAGCAAGGGTGAACCCACAAACTCGGGTCCCCAAGAGGCAGCAGCCCCTGGATCGACCTCCACCCTGCCTCAGCAATAATATAACCATTATTAAAGGAGTAATTAAGCAGGTACAGCTTAATTCACAGCGTGCCTTGCCCCACCAGCAGCTGCACCACGCTGGGATCCCTGCAGCGGGAGTCCTGCTCATCACCAGGAGCCTGTGGTTTACAGGATTGCCTGTGAAATTAAGAAACGGTGAGGACAGGGTGCTGCAAGGCAGGGTCAAACAAAGGTGTTCGGGAAAGAAAATAAGGCTAATTTTGTCCCTAAATACACGCACCATTAATATGTTTCATTTACAGTGCCACTACAAAACGATACACAGCTACCCAGAAAACACAGAATAAGTTTTCTCCTGGAAAGCTCTAAGTACACCCAAATTCCGCCACACAGATGCTTGAAGACATCATAGGGGCCGTCCAGGCACCGCTTGTACCTCACAGGGCTGGAGACGCAGTCGCACAGACACGAACCCAGGCAGCGGCAGCTAGCGGAAGAGCAGCCCCTGAGGGGTAGGGGAGCACGGGGACACGGCCAGGCCCAGAGAAGCGCAGGCAGCCGAACGCACCCAGCACTGCCACCCAGCCTGGCACTGCACTGCGCTGCCCATGCGCCCGAGCCCTTTAGAGCTCGCGTGGCCTCGCGACACCATCGCTGAGGTCCCACGTCTGGCCCCGCCTCTTCCGCTCCGAGCCCCAGCAGGGCGGGGCCGAGGGGGCGGGGCTGCCGTCACGCGGGGCGGGGCGTAGCCGGGCGCGAGGCGGCTGCGCGCGGCGCGGCGGCGTCTCCTCAACGGGGCCGCGCGCGCGGCGCCAGGTGCGTGCGCGGGGGAGGCGGGCGGGCAGGGCGCGGTTGCCATGGAGACAGCGGGGGGGAAGGCGTTGCCATGGCGACAGCGGCCGCCATAACGTAAGGGGGTCCCCTGGCCGTGAGGGGACGGAGCGTTCTGCGGGGAGCGGAGGAGACCGGCGGGGCCGGGGCTGAGGCGGGGGGGCCGGGAAACCTCTGACAGCGGCGGGCGGCCTGGCTGTGACTCCCCCCGCCGCGCTGTCGCCCTCTATAAAAGCTCGTTTTTATGGATGTGTCCCCCTGGGAAGGAGCCTCGGTGTCCTCTCTGCCTGCTGAATCCCCGTGTTGTTGCTTTTCCCGCAGGTTTAGCGAGGAGGGGGCACAACGGAGAGGACAGGTAAGGGCTCGGGCAACCCTGAAGGTGTGACCCCCATCCCTGGTTCTCTGTCCAGGGTCAATCCTGGAACGCCAGCGTGCTTCCGTGGGAGCCTGTGGGACACAGAGCTCAGCCAGGCTTTGCTGTGTCACTCCCTCTCCTTGCTCGTGGAGCCACTGGGAAGCACGTGGAGAATCACAGCGTTGAATAAAAACCTCTGGTGTGTTTTAACTCACATCAAAGGAGGTTGAATCTTGTGTTTTTGTGCTGTGGACAGAGGCAGGGCTTGTCCTCAGTCCCATTGTCCGTGTAGCCTGTGCGTTTCTAGGATGGCTTTGATCCAGCTCCAATTGCTGCTCCCACGTGGAGGGACAGGCTTGGGAATTGGCCAGGGACAACTCAGCTTGTAGCTGAACCATAGTGGCTTTTAAACTGTCTTGTCCCAACATCTTAAAGCCGCTGGATTGAAAAAGAAGCTAGGAATTACACCCATGCTGGTGGCAGTTCTCAGCACTCAAAGAAGCTAAAAATAATGGATGAGTAGTAGGTTTGTACTTGTTTCTTTGTGGAATTTGTGGGGGCTGTTCTGGAGGAGCCCATCTCCCAGCATGGAGCTGGATGACTTGGCTTTGATTTTAAACATCCAGGTGTAGCTTTGGTTGTGTGTTGGGTGCTGAGCATGGAGATGGTGTCAGCAGCGACTTCTCCATGAGATGGTGGAGAATATGTTCCATTAATTTCCCATTTTGGTTCTGCAGGTTGGGCTCTGGTGTTGACTGTGTGGTCTGGTCATGTTTTGCAGAGCTACTGCGAGGTTTCTGTAAATACACATGCTGTGTGAACCTCGGCCTTCGTTTGACACACTTGGTGTTCAGGTGTTTGCTTTTACCTGGGATACACCTTCATATTTCCAACATTTCTGCAGCTGGTGTGTCTCTGTCACACGGGGACTTGCTGTGGTTGGGTTTATCCAGTGTTGGTGACTTAGGCACCGTTTAAAGCTGAAGTGTGAAAAGCTTTAGGATAAATTAAGGGATTTCTGTGGTGTGGAGGGAGGAGAATGCAGCAAACCCACACAGGGACTCTCTTAGTATCGTTTATAAAGGTAATGGGGACAAGGCTGGAACAAGGGAACAGGGCAGCCGAGCCAGGAATCCATGGAGTGTTGTGTTTACAGTCTTCAACTCCCTGTAGTCTAAATAGCTGGAAGCTTCCCAATGTCTGGAGAAGGCTGGAGAGACACTTCTTACCTTGTAAGTGCCTATGGCTCCCTCTCCCCCATGGCACCTGTGTTCCCAGGGGGAGCCTGCAGTACCTGGTGTGTTTCTTCCCCATGGCAATGTCATGCTCTGAGGTAATTCCATTTCATTTTGGCTACCTCAGCTGTGCCAGCGCAATCCATCCCCCTGGGGAACAGAGCTTCTCCCCAGGACTAAAAACTGGAGGTTTCTATTTCTTGGCTGAATCCCCATGAATTCTTTTTAAGACCAATAAAAACTTTTTTTTTTAAACTAGGCTGTATTTATAATGGGGTTTTTGTTCCTTTATGCCTCTCTGCACTACATAATAGGCATGAAGGTTGAAGGTCATTGTATCAGACAACCTCACTAGGTGATTATAATTCTAAAAGGTGTTTTTTCCTAAGTTTAAAATTACTTTTGAAATGTCCTTAGTGCTTTAGAGGCACTTAAAATTGATTTGATGGCTCCATTCCTGCTGTTAATAGCATGGGAATGCACAGGGTGAGTGAGATGGGAGCGATGCTGAGGCAGGTGGAAGCAAACAGGGGAAGGCCTAGGTGGGAGTTTACAAACAGCCTCAGTATTTGAGGCTCAGCTCCCGAATATAATATAAACTTAAATTATAGCCAGTTTAGAAAGTGAGGATTTACCTTTGGCTGTAGCTGTGCTGCTGTGGAGGGGCCAAGGGCAGACCCGGCACCAGCAGGAGCTCAGACTTCCCTCTGAAACATTCCAGTTATCCATTGTTAGTCCCTGGCTGGTCTGAAGTGTCTTTGCACCATTAAATAAAATCTGACTGACTTTGTGGAAGCAGCCTGTCCTTCCAGAAAAATCAGCTTATCCAAAAGGAGAGATATTTTTCCTTTCTCCTGGAAAGGAAAAATAAGGGCTTTTCTCCCCTTTATCCTGACTGTGCTTGGCTGCATTCACTCAGCAGGGCTTTGATGGTACCGCCCGTCTGATCCTGTGTCCAGCACATCCTCCTATCTTCCTGAGAGTCATCACTTTGATGTTTTTTTTTGAGGTTTAACCCCCCCAAAATAGTTCACCATGAGGCCTGAGCGGTTGCAGGCCTTCAGGAGTGATGAAGCTGCAGAGGTTCATTGTCAGAACAGTGCTGAAGTGCTCCTGTGCTCAGTGTGGGGTGGAAAAACACAGGGTACAATGTTCATGAGGGTGTGTGATGGAGGAGCCCTGCCTGGCATGCACAGAGGGAGAAAACCGGAAGTGCTAAAGGCTATTGACACTTGTATCCAAAATCTGGTCCCTACAGTAAGGCCCAGTAAGATAAAAAAGTGATTATTTGAAGTGATGAGCAGCATGTATTAAGTGATCTTTCAGGAGGCAGGTGGTGAAAACCAGCTCTCTGAGGTGTTTTACTGTTGTTACAATGATTTATTACTGAGCAGCCTGGTGTGGTGGAAAGTGCCCCTGCCCATGGCAGGGGGGTGGACCGACACGAACTTTAAGGTCCTGTCCAGCCCAAACCATTCCATGATTCCATTGTATAAGGTTTTCTGAAGGGGTCAGAAGGAAAAGGCTGCATACACGGTGTATCTGAGCATCTGCCAGTGTTGCTTTGCCCTGTTCTCATCATCCAGTATTGAAAGTTGCTGGTTTCCTAGAATATTGGCTGTTTTCTCATGTGATCCATACACACACTTGCAGCGCAGCTGAGGTGTCCTACCTAGAAAGACCTGCCCCGTGTCACTTGCTTTGCTGCCAGGGAGCAATTGCAGCATCTCATCTTTAGGACAAGCCCACAGATCTCCCTGAGATGGCAAAACCTGCAAAAACTCTGATTTTGGGTCAGCAGCTCTTCCCCAGCATTTCCTCTGGCCAAAAGCCCCGTGTCTAACAGAGTTTTTGCTGGACTCTTCATCACAACTGGCAAGAGAAAAGCAGAGGAGGGTGAACAGTTCTGTTCGTTTTCATTCCCTTTTCATAGACTTATTTGGGAGAAGCGGAGTGGGAGAGGACTGCGTGCTGGCAGGCCTTTTGTGTTTTATGTCACAGGCTGCTGAAAGAGTTCTCAGACTGCACTTCCTTTCCGTGGGCTTTAAGGTCATTTCCCAGTGCTTGCAGATGCATGGCGGGCTGGGAAACCCTTCTCTCATCACCAGGGAATGAAACGCTCTCCGTGGCTTTTTGGAGCCAACAAATATAGTTTTGTCTTCTCTTCCCTCCCACTGTTTCCCAAGCAGCAAGTTTGCCGACAGGCCTCGTCAGGAAGGAGGGAGTGCTCCTCCAGGATCCAGACTGTCTGGGAAAATGAACAGCTGCTGGCAAACTGTGTTTTGCTGGGGCAATCACAGCTGTACAAAACAGCCCAGGATTGTATGGTAAAGGAGGTTAAGGAAATGGATGAGACTGAGGGGCAAAGTTCAGAGACAAAAACATGCAATTCTCAGCCCAGAGATGATAACAAACCTGGGATTTATCCACCTGTGCAAAGGTGGTTCTGCAAAACCCTGTTGTCCAGGTGGTGTTGTCCATGTGCACTGACTTTGCTTGTGGTCATTTGTCTACCATAGAAACTGGATGGCTTCTACAGTGAGCCCTGTTGCATTCGACACGCAGCGCGGTGGCCTGAGTCAAGAACAGCACGGCAACCAGTCTCCCCTGGCCGCTCGGGCCATAGCTCACAGACACCAATGTGGTGGACGGCAAATGGCGTTTATTGGTGATTAGCACCGTGTAATATACCTTTGGTTTACAACGTCACGTCCGCCTGCTTACATCATAAAACTAATTGCTATTGGCTACCTGGGGAGGGGGTCTTATCTTTCCGTACAGCGCGGTTTCTTCCGATCGCCAGGCCCTACCTGCCCACATTTCCCCCCTCCCTATGCTAATCTAAGAGAGCTAACAAACGTATAAAAGGCATTAACAAGGTAAAGTGTAAGGCACCTTGAACTAATAAACGTATAAAAGGTATTGACGAGGTAAAGTATAAGGCACTTTAAACTAGTGGTGACTAGGGGGCGTAAGGGGACAGGATATAAATTGGGGTAACTAGGGAGAACTAGGGATAATACTGCATAAGGAATTAGGGATAACTGGGGATAACACTACAGAAGTACATTCTTAACACAGTTGTTTGTTTTCTACTAACAGAATGTTGACCTTGCTTAGTCGGTTCTGGACAAATGACACGAGCTTGCTCAGTATGCAGGGCCCGAAGGCCAATGCCAGTATGATCATTGCGATCAGACCCAGCAAAGTAGATATCAGGGTGGTTAGCCATGGCGAATGGTTGAACCAGGATTTGAACCAACTCTGCTGTGCTTCTCGCTCTCTTCTTCTCTTCTTTCTTTTTTCTTTTTCTTTTTCTGCTTTGCTCTTTTCAGCAGCAGCTTGCAGGGAAGGAGAAGATGCTAAAGGCTGAGCAGCATCAGATGATATCTGAGTAGGAGGTACTGTAGCTGCTGGTAAAGGATTAGAGATCATTGGGTTAAAGATATTTAGGTTATTATTCAGTGTTGTGACAGTAGCAGTGTTTTTAATCCGTGAGAGGGATTGGACTCTCTAACAGCCTCTCCTTATTCTGGGTTTTAATTCTGTTTGCTCTCATCTCTTTCCACTCTGAGTCTGAATCAGTGGAAAGCCACTCGCTCTAGCTTGTGTCTGACTCAGAGCTGGAAGTTGACTGACTGGCTATTTCCGGGTTTCAGAACTTTTTGGTCGGGCTCCGGCCTCGCCCACCTCCCTTGCGGGCGGGCCGTTCCCTCCCTCTTGCCTCGCCCTGCCTTCTGCTCGGCAGGGGGTTGAGCTTATAGGGGGAGTGTTTAAATTAGGCGCTCTGGCTACCTCTCTGCCCCTCGCTCGCGCTCCCCTCCCCCTTTTGGTTGCTCTCGCAGTTTCTCTCCTTATCACATTCCTTATCACTTTCCTCTCCCACTCGTTTACTTGCGCATGTTGGATTCGGCACTATCTCTCTGTTCCCGCCGGGCACATCTCCGTCCCGGTCCCGCCCACCTTCTTTGTTCCCGGCACCATGCTGGGGTGCATAGGGAGGTGGCCTGGGCCAGCTCTCTTCGGGCCCCCCTCCCTCCGCGGCGATCTTAGCTTCTCGGGCTAATTCGTTCGAAAAAGCCTCTGCCTGCCTTGGCTCCCCCGCAAAGGAGCCTGGATTCGGGGATTGCGGGGGTGCAGCACCCCCCCCCGCGAGTCCCCAGGCTTAGCCGAATCGCCATCGTCTGGGGGGTGCAGAGTCTGGGTAGCCGCCCCAACCCCCAGCTTTGGGACGGCCATCAAACAGTTTTTTGCTGCCTTCCAGGTCTCCTGCTCTTGGATAGCTTTTTGCAGGGCCTGCACAACTCTACCCCACGATTTAAGATGTTTTCCGCTACCTGAGGACATCGTCTCCTCAGCAAAAGCCTTAGTACATTATCCCACACCTCAGGGTGGAGTATATCTGCTGGTTGGTCTATGACCCCGATCTGCATAAGTCTCGCAACAGCGAGCGTAAAATCTTTGGGTTTGCAATCTACCCGCCACTGTCTCTGAATTTCATATACGACCTTCACAAGAGCCTCCATCCTCCTTGTGGGTCCCGGAGCGTCCTCCGTCACCGGAGACAGTCCAGCTGCTCTGGCCGCTGTTCACCTGGTCTCAGGCGATCTCCCGAGGTCCCCAGTTGTCCCGAGGTTTCGGCACCACTTTGTTGCAGTCGACACGCAGCGCGGTGGCCTGAGTCAAGAACAGTACGGCAACCACTCTCCCCTGGCCGCTCAGGCCATAGCTCGCAGACACCAATGTGGTGGACGGCAAATGGCGTTTATTGGTGATTAGCACCGTGTAATATACCTTTGGTTTACAACGTCACGTCCGCCTGCTTACATCATAAAACTAATTGCTATTGGCTACCTGGGGAGGGGGTCTTATCTTTCCGTACAGCGCGGTTTCTTCCGATCGCCAGGCCCTACCTGCCCACAGTTTCCTCTCCCCTTCTCACTAAATATCACGTGTTTGCTGATAAAGCCATTCCTTCCAAACGAGCTGCTTCCCTGGGCTGCTGCTCCAATCTTCTGGGAAGCTGCAGCAGTCCCTGCTGCAGAAAGCAGCTGGAAACCAGGCAAGGCAAGGCGAGGAGCAGCACATCTGCTTAATAAATGATAAAGGTCACATTTAAAAGCACTGTGCAGGTGTAAAGCCAGGAAAATAGGGAAGAGGGGAGGAGGAGTAAGGAGAATACAGCCCTGCAGCCCTTTCATGTGACTCTGTATCATCTGGGATCTTCGAAAAGATTGGCCTAGAGCATCCTACTGACATTGCAGCCATCACAGGGAAGGGAGTGCTGGTACAGCTGAGGGGGCTCCTCAGCAAACTGGGGCTGGGCTCCCTGCAGGGCAAAGCTAGGAGGAAGTCTTCCCTTGTTTTTCTCTCTGCTGGGATAAATGGAGCTGTTGTCTCCAGGCCCCTGTTCTGCACATAGTTTAAAGTAGGTCGTATTTCCGACCTGCATGGGATGCAACCTGCATTTTGTCTGGGGACATAGAGCCTGTGTGTGTCTCATTCTCTTGTGCTCACCACACCTTTCCCATGCCCTCCAGCCTTCCCGGTAACTTTTATTAATAGACTTCCCTTATTCCAGATTTTCAATCGATTAGCTTTGCTTCAGAAACACCCCAGGGCATCATTGATTTCCTCAGTAACCATCCTGGTAACAGATTCAATTCCCAAAAATGTTGTAATTACATGCCTTGTATTGGGAGCTGTGCTACTGATCTGTGCAGCTGCCTGCTGTCTTTTAGGGATACCAAGCTGCTCCGCTCATCCTCCGTTTATCAGAGAGCCCCAATGGATATGCTGATTCAAAATTTAGGCATGGGGTAGCTCCCTCTCCCTCAATCTGGGTGTCCCACTGCGGAGGGTGGATTTCCCCCCTCCGCAGCAAGAAGCGGTTCCGCCCCTATGTTGCTCCCGCCTCCCAGCCTGGCTCCACCTGCCGTGGGAGGACCTCGGGGGAGAAGTCTCTGGGCCCGCCCCTGAACTGAGGGACAAGGCGTGCCCAGGGCCCAGGAACCGCCCAGCTCTCCAGATTATTCCTGACAGTTATTTGTATTATTGGTTTATTTGAACTGTACCCCGCCTTCCTTTGTTATCATTGGTTCTTGTATGCTGTAACCGCCCTTCCCCTCGTCCCTTATTGGTTGTCCTGTCCTATACTTAACCGGGTGCCTCCAGGCACTCGGCGGCCACTAGCCATTAGCCATGCGGCCATACCATCGCCGAGGCAGTGGCCCCCCTTCCCCTGCTCTCCCTTCCCGACCACCCAAGCCCTGCTACCCTCAATAAAGGAGAGCTCGGGAAGGAGTCATCCTCCCACCAGCCTATCGCCGCACCGTCTCCTTCTTTTATTTCGCCTACGACTCCCAGCTTCCTTTACCGCGCCCGGCATAGGGATCGAGCAGCCAGCGCACGGCTCTCGACCCTGCCGACGACAGCGAGCGAGAGGCTCGACAACATCCCACCACCCCTGACACCCTTCCACTCATGGTGGTACCAGCTGTGCTCCTTTCTCCTCTTGCAGGAAGCTGTTGCCAAGCCTCAAAACCAAGAAGCCTCGGGAGCTTGTTTTGGTGATTGGGACAGGAATTAGTGCCGCAGTTGCTCCCCAGGTCCCAGTGCTGAAGTCTTGGAAGGGGCTGATTCAGGCCCTCCTGGATGCTGCTATTGTCTTTGATCTCCTGGAAGATGAAGAGAGCAAACGGTTCCAGAAGTGTCTTCATGAAGACAAGAACTTGGTTCATGTTGCCCACGACCTTATCCAGAAGCTGTCTCCGGTCAGTGCGCTTGTACCTGCCCTGAGCGTAGGATTTGGCTTCTGGAAATAACCGGATTTGGTTTTCCAGCAATGGTGCCCCCATCCCAACAATTCTTCTATGTACAAGGAACCAAAAGTGCAGTTGCTGTGCCAGGTTTCTGCTGTGGACACAGGTTTTGGGTATTTTGCCTGGACCAAGATGATTAGAGGGATGGAGCACCTTCCTGTGAGGAAAGGCTGAGAGAATTGGGATTGTTCAGCCTGGAGAAGAAGGCTTCAGGGGTGACCTAATTGTGGCTTTCCAATACCTGAAGGGAGCTGACAAGAAAGCTGGAGAGAGACTGTAGACAAGGGCCGGGGGTGACAGAACAAGGGGAGAGAGCAGGGTTAGATGGGGTACTGGGGAGGAAATCTTCCCTGTGAGGGTACTGAGGCCCTGGCACAAGAGCAACTGTGGCTGCCCCTGGATCCCTGGAAGTGTTCAAGGCCAGGTTGGACAGGGCTTGGAACAGCCTGGGATAGTGGAAGGTGTCCCTGCCCATGGCAGGGGGTGGGATGGGATGGGCCCTTCCCAACCCAAACCATTCTACGATTCTGTGTTCCTATGACTATGCTGAGGGAGAGCACCCACCTTGGTGCAGCCAGAGCTCTTGTGTTTGCCGTGCAGGGACCCAGAGCTTTGCAGGGTCTTGGTGAAACGTGGGTAGTTTCTCATGGAGTCATTTGGCATGAGGTGTTAAGGGGCCGGGCTCTGACCTCAATCTGTCTCCCCTTCTCAGCGCACAAGCAACGTTCGCTCAACCTTTTTCAAGGACTGTTTATACAAGGTGTTTGATGACCTGGAATCCAAAATGGAAGATTCTGGGAAGCAGCTGCTTCAGTCTGTGCTTCACTTGATGGAAAATGGGGCCCTTGTTTTAACCACAAACTTCGGTAACCTGCTGGAGCTGTATGCAGCACACCAGGGGAAGCACCTCGAGTCTCTTGACCTGACTGATGAAAAGAAGGTAAAGGATGATTATTTCTTTTGTCAGGAACTGTGGTGCTGCAGGGTGTGCCCTCATGCTGCCTGAGGGCATTGTACTGATCGTAGTGGTTTAACTGGTGGCAGACAAGCTCCAGGCAGAGCCTCTGCCTGCTCAGGGCAGCAAGCAGAAGAATGAGGAGGAGAGCTCCTTTCTGGAACGCTGTGCTTGCTGGCTGCCATCCAGTGCTCAGGAGGAGGCCTTAAGCCTGGTATTCCTTTGATCTCTGTCCTTGAAACTTCTGGCTTGGCCTTGCTTCCACATAAGGCTCGGGTTGATGTTTCTAACCAATGTGGGAAACTCCATGTGAGATGCAAAGCTGAACTTTCTATTTTTATAACGTGCTGCAAAGTGCTTTCTGTGATGGGCATTTAGGGCTGCAGCCTTTGAGGCTCTCTTCTCGTGCCCCATGTCCTCTTCCTGCAGTGGCTGGAATGGCTCCTTCTGCTGCACTTCCAGAGCTGTAGCTATTCTCTTCATGCAAACATCTCTCCTCCTGCCCCAGTCAGGCTGTGAAACCCTGACCTCTTTGCACCTGCTGCACAAAGGGATCAAAGTGATTGCCTACGGAGACGAATACTCTGACTTGCCCGAGTACTTCGAGCGGCTGACCAGCGAGATTGTCATGCGAGGCCGCACAGGTATGGAGTCAGGGGCTGGGGGACACTTGGCTGTCACCATGGAGAGCAGGCAGGGTCAGTAGCCCCTGTTCTTCATGCTATACAGATTCCTTAAGAGTTTTTTTTTTTTAAAAGCAAACGTGTCTCAAAGCGTAGCTGGATTTGAGGGTTACTTTCAGAAATCACTGTATGCTCTAACAGTTTAAGCAGCTGTGCTGCTTCCCACGCCTGCAAACCTTTTCATGTGCAGTTGCAGCTGTTTGTTCCCTTTCCAGCGAAGGGGCATTTTAGTCTCACTGACCTTCGTGCTGCTCAGACTGAGCCAATGCTTTTACACAAGAGGTATAACTCATAAATCATAAAAACAAGGGAAAGTGGGTTCACTGGCCGGAGCCTAGCTGGCCCCCATTCTGAGGGTTAGCCCGGCCAGGAAAGCCTGTGTGAAACCACCACGTGGGCAGCTGGCTCTCCACCTGACACTGCTCTCTGCTTTGCCCCAGGTATGCCCAACGAGGGGCAACAGCTGAATGCTCTGCCGCCGCCCACACCGAGGTAAAAGGTAAGGAGGCTCTCTAGAGCCGAGAGGCTTCACTCTGTGTAGTTCCCTGGAGTCCCAGGCAGGTTTTCAGCCTTTGCTTCCACACAGGATGCAGCCCGAGCCTCAGCCCTGCCCAGGCCCTGAGCCATGGCAGGGGCTTCTGGGACAGGCCCCAGCCAGGCCAGCAGCCCTCAGGAAGGCCAGAGCCCACCGCTGTCCAGCTGCTATCCAGCACCGAGCCAGGACCCTTCCAGCAGGGAGAAGGCTGGGACACAGCCTCCACAGATGAACACCTGGTCTAACATAGTAATTGTGGTTTTACTGGGGCTGCATGTGCCTGCGGAGTGCGGTGTCCCCAAGGGAGCTGCAGCCTCCTCTAACTTCATACCTAGTGCTTTTATATTCTGTATTTCAATTAAAAAATGAAACTTGAGCTTTTTTTTTTTACTGGAAGCTCTAGTTTTCTAGTCCTGTCTTTTTACTGTACAGGATTTTGTATGTTGAAGTTGTATTAAAGGCCTGCTCACTGAACTTTTGGCTGCTCTATCATTTACAGGCCTCATCACACCTCACACTGGTGGGAGTTCATCTCCCCCAAACCCAGGAGGAAACAGGTCCTGGCTGGAGGCAAGTTATTTATACACAGAGAACAAATTAGGAAGTTTATTTTATATAAATTATGTCTCTTAGCAGACAGCATTCAATTTATTGCACTATAGCACATCTGCGATACAGAGCTACAAGACATCGTCAGAGAGGTTTGTATTATTCAGTGTAGCACTTCTGACCGGGATCAAGAGGCACTCTGAGGGGGAGAAAGGGTGCAGGAAAGCAGCAAGCAGCCACCATTCTCTTCCAGTATTAATGTGGTTTGGTTTTTTTTTCCTTTTTACTAGCAAATAATGCCAAGACCAGCAGGCAGGAGCCAGGCAGGGCACGCTGCCTTCCTCCTCCGGACCCAGCTGCCACAGCTCTCCAGCTCCTGCCCAAATACGTGGAGTCTGGGGACCCTGCTGCAGAGTCCGGGTGAGGAGAGAGATGGGGGACTTTAAGGCAATTTAGCATGTCCCCTCCAGCCCAGCATAGGCTGTCACCTTTTTTTGGTTTATCAGCTTCGGTGGAGCGGCGATGAGCGGCGACATTAACGGCCAGATCTAGCGCTGCCCCTAAGCCCAAGTGACTCCTGCCTCCTCCCTAAGCTGGTCTAAAAATCAAAAGCAGCTCAAAAAAAAGTCTTCAAACCCACCTGGCTCTGACAGCCAGGCTCTTGGCCGCCCTCAGCTCCCCCACCCCAAATACCAGACCCCGCCCGGGAGCGAAACCTGTTGAGCCCGAATATGCCCAAACAGACAGCTCTTTGTGATTCTTTTTTTTTCCCTCCTATTTTTTGGTTTGGAAGCAGCACTGGTGATCACACAGGGATGGGCCCAAGGACTTCCCAGCCCTTGGCACTGCTCCTGACACCTTGTTCGAAGGCAGCATCACATTTAACCCCTGAAGACCCTCACTGCCCTTCATTTCTGACACCATCCCACTTCCCACACCGTGGTCCTGTTCAGTCCTGCATCCCCACGCTCCACTTGCATCCCCCCTCTCTGCACTTTTCTCCGTCATTTCTCCCTTTCCACCTCATTTTTCCCCTCAGTGCTTCAGCGCTCTCCTCCATTCCCAACACAGACAGGTCTGATCCATCCTCACGCCATAAAATCACAGACCACATGCCAGGGGGGTCAGATGAGCCCAATAGCCACAGAGCTGCCAGGCTGGGGTTCAGTGCCCATCCAGGGGTGTTTTATGATCCGTGGTGGGAATGCTGGGCTGGCAGGGTGCACACAGCATCAGCAAAGCCCCCGAGCAGCACTTAGGACTCTTCAACTCTTGCTCAGCACTCTCCTGCCTCAGTTTCCTGCTGTTTCGGGGCTCAGGGAAGCTCTGCACCATTGGCAATGCGGGCAGGGGGTGCAGCAGGGACCCCAAACCCCAAACTGCATCCCAGCTCATTTATCTACATTTTAAAAGAAATTTAAAAGCCACCCGATGTTGCAAGCAGCTCAAACCCTGACGGAGGATCCACCCCGGGGCTCCGACTTGTGCAACTCCGCGGGGTGAGTTCCAACCTCCCGCCACTGGCATCAGGCTCTGGTTAAAAAATTAAGGCTCAGCTTACTCAGCCTGGCCGGATATCGGGATGGCGAATCCGGCCGGGAAAACTTCGGCGGGCTGGGGGAGACATTTTGCAAGGGGAAGAGCCGGAGCAGGAATGGCATCTGGAAGCGATTGAAGGCAAGGAGCCTCTCCCTGGCGCAGCAGGGAATTCCAACGGCGTGAGCTCAGGTTAAAGCCTCCTTCACAAACCCGGGATTAAAGAGAAGAACCAAACTTCAGCACAGATATGTATTTTTAAACCTGCAAAAAACAAGGGAGACGGAGCCAGCTTCCTGCTTGGTCCTATCCGGACGTGGCTTTGTCATTTAGGATCGTTCTGACTTGCAATGAAAAGAAACCAAAACTCCAAAAAGGAGCAGAAATTTCTCCATGCGTTTGTGGTTCTAAATTCAGGTGTGGTGTCAGGAGTCCTCTTTCATCACTGTACCATCCATCCCTCGGGATTGCTGCATCCCAGCTCCGAGCATCCCTTGCCAGCACAGGCTGCATCCCACGGTGGTCCTTGAGTGGCAGCAAGCCCAGGAGCATCCCAGAATCCTGGGGATGGCATGGAAGAGCCAGTGGAGGATGCCAGCCTAGCTTAGACCGAGCCATCCTCTGCAAGGAGCTGACGCAGTGCAGAGTCCCCAGCCCCTTCCAGTCTTCCCTGAGTCGAGATGAAATATTGAAGCTAAAATCCTAATGCATCAGAGGCACAGGGAGCAGCAGCTGGTCAAACCCACCTTCACTGGACATCCCAGCGGAGCAGTTTACGGCAGGGCAGGATCCCCATGGGCTGGGCAGGATCCCCATGGGCTGGGCAGGATCCCCACGGGATGGGCAGGATCCCCATGGGCTGGGCAGACTCAGCCGCGCCCCATGTCCTCTTCCTGCAGTGGCTGGAATGGCTCCTTCTGCTACACTTCCAGAGCTGTAGCTATTCCCTTCATGCAAACATCTCTCCTCCTGCCCCAGTCAGGCTGTGAAACCCTGACCTCTTTGCACCTGCTGCACAAAGGGATCAAAGTGATTGCCTACGGAGACGAATACTCCGACTTGCCCGAGTACTTCGAGCGGCTGACCAGCGAGATTGTCATGCGAGGCCGCACAGGTATGGAGTCAGGGGCTGGGGGACACTTGGCTGTCACCATGGAGAGCAGGCAGGGTCAGTAGCCCCTGTTCTTCATGCTATACAGATTCCTTAAGAGTTTTTTTTTTTTAAAAGCAAACGTGTCTCAAAGCGTAGCTGGATTTGAGGGTTACTTTCAGAAATCACTGTATGCTCTAACAGTTTAAGCAGCTGTGCTGCTTCCCACGCCTGCAAACCTTTTCATGTGCAGTTGCAGCTGTTTGTTCCCTTTCCAGCGAAGGGGCATTTTAGTCTCACTGACCTTCGTGCTGCTCAGACTGAGCCAATGCTTTTACACAAGAGGTATAACTCATAAATCATAAAAACAAGGGAAAGTGGGTTCACTGGCCGGAGCCTAGCTGGCCCCCATTCTGAGGGTTAGCCCGGCCAGGAAAGCCTGTGTGAAACCACCACGTGGGCAGCTGGCTCTCCACCTGACACTGGTCTCTGCTTTGCCCCAGGTATGCCCAACGAGGGGCAACAGCTGAATGGTCTGCCGCCGCCCACACCGAGGTAAAAGGTAAGGAGGCTCTCTAGAGCCGAGAGGCTTCACTCTGTGTAGTTCCCTGGAGTCCCAGGCAGGTTTTCAGCCTTTGCTTCCACACAGGATGCAGCCCGAGCCTCAGCCCTGCCCAGGCCCTGAGCCATGGCAGGGGCTTCTGGGACAGGCCCCAGCCAGGCCAGCAGCCCTCAGGAAGGCCAGAGCCCACCGCTGTCCAGCTGCTATCCAGCACCGAGCCAGGACCCTTCCGGCAGGGAGAAGGCTGGGACACAGCCTCCACAGATGAACACCTGGTCTAACATAGTAATTGTGGTTTTACTGGGGCTGCATGTGCCTGCGGAGTGCGGTGTCCCCAAGGGAGCTGCAGCCTCCTCTAACTTCATACCTAGTGCTTTTATATTCTGTATTTCAATTAAAAAATGAAACTTGAGCTTTTTTTTTTTACTGGAAGCTCTAGTTTTCTAGTCCTGTCTTTTTACTGTACAGGATTTTGTATGTTGAAGTTGTATTAAAGGCCTGCTCACTGAACTTTTGGCTGCTCTATCATTTACAGGCCTCATCACACCTCACACTGGTGGGAGTTCATCTCCCCCAAACCCAGGAGGAAACAGGTCCTGGCTGGAGGCAAGTTATTTATACACAGAGAACAAATTAGGAAGTTTATTTTATATAAATTATGTCTCTTAGCAGACAGCATTCAATTTATTGCACTATAGCACATCTGCGATACAGAGCTACAAGACATCGTCAGAGAGGTTTGTATTATTCAGTGTAGCACTTCTGACCGGGATCAAGAGGCACTCTGAGGGGGAGAAAGGGTGCAGGAAAGCAGCAAGCAGCCACCATTCTCTTCCAGTATTAATGTGGTTTGGTTTTTTTTTCCTTTTTACTAGCAAATAATGCCAAGACCAGCAGGCAGGAGCCAGGCAGGGCACGCTGCCTTCCTCCTCCGGACCCAGCTGCCACAGCTCTCCAGCTCCTGCCCAAATACGTGGAGTCTGGGGACCCTGCTGCAGAGTCCGGGTGAGGAGAGAGATGGGGGACTTTAAGGCAATTTAGCATGTCCCCTCCAGCCCAGCATAGGCTGTCACCTTTTTTTGGTTTATCAGCTTCGGTGGAGCGGCGATGAGCGGCGACATTAACGGCCAGATCTAGCGCTGCCCCTAAGCCCAAGTGACTCCTGCCTCCTCCCTAAGCTGGTCTAAAAATCAAAAGCAGCTCAAAAAAAAGTCTTCAAACCCACCTGGCTCTGACAGCCAGGCTCTTGGCCGCCCTCAGCTCCCCCACCCCAAATACCAGACCCCGCCCGGGAGCGAAACCTGTTGAGCCCGAATATGCCCAAACAGACAGCTCTTTGTGATTCTTTTTTTTTCCCTCCTATTTTTTGGTTTGGAAGCAGCACTGGTGATCACACAGGGATGGGCCCAAGGACTTCCCAGCCCTTGGCACTGCTCCTGACACCTTGTTCGAAGGCAGCATCACATTTAACCCCTGAAGACCCTCACTGCCCTTCATTTCTGACACCATCCCACTTCCCACACCGTGGTCCTGTTCAGTCCTGCATCCCCACGCTCCACTTGCATCCCCCCTCTCTGCACTTTTCTCCGTCATTTCTCCCTTTCCACCTCATTTTTCCCCTCAGTGCTTCAGCGCTCTCCTCCATTCCCAACACAGACAGGTCTGATCCATCCTCACGCCATAAAATCACAGACCACATGCCAGGGGGGTCAGATGAGCCCAATAGCCACAGAGCTGCCAGGCTGGGGTTCAGTGCCCATCCAGGGGTGTTTTATGATCCGTGGTGGGAATGCTGGGCTGGCAGGGTGCACACAGCATCAGCAAAGCCCCCGAGCAGCACTTAGGACTCTTCAACTCTTGCTCAGCACTCTCCTGCCTCAGTTTCCTGCTGTTTCGGGGCTCAGGGAAGCTCTGCACCATTGGCAATGCGGGCAGGGGGTGCAGCAGGGACCCCAAACCCCAAACTGCATCCCAGCTCATTTATCTACATTTTAAAAGAAATTTAAAAGCCACCCGATGTTGCAAGCAGCTCAAACCCTGACGGAGGATCCACCCCGGGGCTCCGACTTGTGCAACTCCGCGGGGTGAGTTCCAACCTCCCGCCACTGGCATCAGGCTCTGGTTAAAAAATTAAGGCTCAGCTTACTCAGCCTGGCCGGATATCGGGATGGCGAATCCGGCCGGGAAAACTTCGGCGGGCTGGGGGAGACATTTTGCAAGGGGAAGAGCCGGAGCAGGAATGGCATCTGGAAGCGATTGAAGGCAAGGAGCCTCTCCCTGGCGCAGCAGGGAATTCCAACGGCGTGAGCTCAGGTTAAAGCCTCCTTCACAAACCCGGGATTAAAGAGAAGAACCAAACTTCAGCACAGATATGTATTTTTAAACCTGCAAAAAACAAGGGAGACGGAGCCAGCTTCCTGCTTGGTCCTATCCGGACGTGGCTTTGTCATTTAGGATCGTTCTGACTTGCAATGAAAAGAAACCAAAACTCCAAAAAGGAGCAGAAATTTCTCCATGCGTTTGTGGTTCTAAATTCAGGTGTGGTGTCAGGAGTCCTCTTTCATCACTGTACCATCCATCCCTCGGGATTGCTGCATCCCAGCTCCGAGCATCCCTTGCCAGCACAGGCTGCATCCCACGGTGGTCCTTGAGTGGCAGCAAGCCCAGGAGCATCCCAGAATCCTGGGGATGGCATGGAAGAGCCAGTGGAGGATGCCAGCCTAGCTTAGACCGAGCCATCCTCTGCAAGGAGCTGACGCAGTGCAGAGTCCCCAGCCCCTTCCAGTCTTCCCTGAGTCGAGATGAAATATTGAAGCTAAAATCCTAATGCATCAGAGGCACAGGGAGCAGCAGCTGGTCAAACCCACCTTCACTGGACATCCCAGCGGAGCAGTTTACGGCAGGGCAGGATCCCCATGGGCTGGGCAGGATCCCCATGGGCTGGGCAGGATCCCCACGGGATGGGCAGGATCCCCATGGGCTGGGCAGACTCAGCCGCGCCCCATGTCCTCTTCCTGCAGTGGCTGGAATGGCTCCTTCTGCTACACTTCCAGAGCTGTAGCTATTCCCTTCATGCAAACATCTCTCCTCCTGCCCCAGTCAGGCTGTGAAACCCTGACCTCTTTGCACCTGCTGCACAAAGGGATCAAAGTGATTGCCTACGGAGACGAATACTCCGACTTGCCCGAGTACTTCGAGCGGCTGACCAGCGAGATTGTCATGCGAGGCCGCACAGGTATGGAGTCAGGGGCTGGGGGACACTTGGCTGTCACCATGGAGAGCAGGCAGGGTCAGTAGCCCCTGTTCTTCATGCTATACAGATTCCTTAAGAGTTTTTTTTTTTTAAAAGCAAACGTGTCTCAAAGCGTAGCTGGATTTGAGGGTTACTTTCAGAAATCACTGTATGCTCTAACAGTTTAAGCAGCTGTGCTGCTTCCCACGCCTGCAAACCTTTTCATGTGCAGTTGCAGCTGTTTGTTCCCTTTCCAGCGAAGGGGCATTTTAGTCTCACTGACCTTCGTGCTGCTCAGACTGAGCCAATGCTTTTACACAAGAGGTATAACTCATAAATCATAAAAACAAGGGAAAGTGGGTTCACTGGCCGGAGCCTAGCTGGCCCCCATTCTGAGGGTTAGCCCGGCCAGGAAAGCCTGTGTGAAACCACCACGTGGGCAGCTGGCTCTCCACCTGACACTGGTCTCTGCTTTGCCCCAGGTATGCCCAACGAGGGGCAACAGCTGAATGGTCTGCCGCCGCCCACACCGAGGTAAAAGGTAAGGAGGCTCTCTAGAGCCGAGAGGCTTCACTCTGTGTAGTTCCCTGGAGTCCCAGGCAGGTTTTCAGCCTTTGCTTCCACACAGGATGCAGCCCGAGCCTCAGCCCTGCCCAGGCCCTGAGCCATGGCAGGGGCTTCTGGGACAGGCCCCAGCCAGGCCAGCAGCCCTCAGGAAGGCCAGAGCCCACCGCTGTCCAGCTGCTATCCAGCACCGAGCCAGGACCCTTCCAGCAGGGAGAAGGCTGGGACACAGCCTCCACAGATGAACACCTGGTCTAACATAGTAATTGTGGTTTTACTGGGGCTGCATGTGCCTGCGGAGTGCGGTGTCCCCAAGGGAGCTGCAGCCTCCTCTAACTTCATACCTAGTGCTTTTATACTCTGTATTTCAATTAAAAAATGAAACTTGAGCTTTTTTTTTTTTACTGGAAGCTCTAGTTTTCTAGTCCTGTCTTTTTACTGTACAGGATTTTGTATGTTGAAGTTGTATTAAAGGCCTGCTCACTGAACTTTTGGCTGCTCTATCATTTACAGGCCTCATCACACCTCACACTGGTGGGAGTTCATTTCCCCCAAACCCAGGAGGAAACAGGTCCTGGCTGGAGGCAAGTTATTTATACACAGAGAACAAATTAGGAAGTTTATTTTATATAAATTATGTCTCTTAGCAGACAGCATTCAATTTATTGCACTATAGCACATCTGCGATACAGAGCTACAAGACATCGTCAGAGAGGTTTGTATTATTCAGTGTAGCACTTCTGACCGGGATCAAGAGGCACTCTGAGGGGGAGAAAGGGTGCAGGAAAGCAGCAAGCAGCCACCATTCTCTTCCAGTATTAATGTGGTTTGGTTTTTTTTTCCTTTTTACTAGCAAATAATGCCAAGACCAGCAGGCAGGAGCCAGGCAGGGCACGCTGCCTTCCTCCTCCGGACCCAGCTGCCACAGCTCTCCAGCTCCTGCCCAAATACGTGGAGTCTGGGGACCCTGCTGCAGAGTCCGGGTGAGGAGAGAGATGGGGGACTTTAAGGCAATTTAGCATGTCCCCTCCAGCCCAGCATAGGCTGTCACCTTTTTTTGGTTTATCAGCTTCGGTGGAGCGGCAATGAGCGGCGACATTAACGGCCAGATCTAGCGCTGCCCCTAAGCCCAAGTGACTCCTGCCTCCTCCCTAAGCTGGTCTAAAAATCAAAAGCAGCTCAAAAAAAAGCCTTCAAACCCACCTGGCTCTGACAGCCAGGCTCTTGGCCGCCCTCAGCTCCCCCACCCCAAATACCAGACCCCGCCCGGGAGCGAAACCTGTTGAGCCCGAATATGCCCAAACAGACAGCTCTTTGTGATTCTTTTTTTTTCCCTCCTATTTTTTGGTTTGGAAGCAGCACTGGTGATCACACAGGGATGGGCCCAAGGACTTCCCAGCCCTTGGCACTGCTCCTGACACCTTGTTCGAAGGCAGCATCACATTTAACCCCTGAAGACCCTCACTGCCCTTCATTTCTGACACCATCCCACTTCCCACACCGTGGTCCTGTTCAGTCCTGCATCCCCACGCTCCACTTGCATCCCCCCTCTCTGCACTTTTCTCCGTCATTTCTCCCTTTCCACCTCATTTTTCCCCTCAGTGCTTCAGCGCTCTCCTCCATTCCCAACACAGACAGGTCTGATCCATCCTCACGCCATAAAATCACAGACCACATGCCAGGGGGGTCAGATGAGCCCAATAGCCACAGAGCTGCCAGGCTGGGGTTCAGTGCCCATCCAGGGGTGTTTTATGATCCGTGGTGGGAATGCTGGGCTGGCAGGGTGCACACAGCATCAGCAAAGCCCCCGAGCAGCACTTAGGACTCTTCAACTCTTGCTCAGCACTCTCCTGCCTCAGTTTCCTGCTGTTTCGGGGCTCAGGGAAGCTCTGCACCATTGGCAATGCGGGCAGGGGGTGCAGCAGGGACCCCAAACCCCAAACTGCATCCCAGCTCATTTATCTACATTTTAAAAGAAATTTAAAAGCCACCCGATGTTGCAAGCAGCTCAAACCCTGACGGAGGATCCACCCCGGGGCTCCGACTTGTGCAACACCGCGGGGTGAGTTCCAACCTCCCGCCACTGGCATCAGGCTCTGGTTAAAAAATTAAGGCTCAGCTTACTCAGCCTTAAAAAACACCCAGGGGAAGAATTTTCCTTTGTTCTCCACTCTCCAGAACAACAAAACACCATTGGTTCACCCTGCAAAGACCTGCCATGAAAAGATCAATGGGGAAAGGTCTGGCTGGTCCTCTTCCTGCAGTCTCAGGGCAGGAATCCTCATCTCTCCCTGGAACAAGCCTGTCCCGTGGGACGAGAGGGCTCCAGGCGCACACAGTGGGTCGGGATGGGGCTTGTCCTGCACGAACATGCCCAGATCCTGCTCCCAGCAGCTCTGTCCGCACCAGCATTGGGTGGGGGATCGGCAGGGACCCCTCCTACCCCTCTGGGATCACTAGGATACCGGAGCACATCCATCAACCAGCCAGAGGATGCTCAGGGATGGGGACAAAAAGGCTCAGACCACTTAATAAACCCTCCTGAGCCCGTGGTTCCGCACGAGAGCCGTCCTGAGCTGCACACGGGGCACATCCTCCCCTCCCAGAGCCTCCGGGAGGATTTTCCCTTCCTTATCCCGGCTCCCGGGCATTCCTATGGCCCAGACCCATCGCAGCGAGCCCACCCTGTGCCATGGGGAGATGCCAGAGCCTCTCTTCCCCGGGCTCTCGGGGTGGGATCTCCCTCCACGGGAGTGGCCTCGGGCAGGAGCGATGCCAAAGGCCGTTTTTCCCGGCAAGACGAGGGGGTTTGTTTTGCCGGGAATGGGGAGACGGCAGATGGAAGGGCTCGGGGGGAGCGGGGGCTTTCCTCTCGCCGCTGCCCACACTCACACTCCAGGCACTGATTAATTGCGTTAAATAGAAAAATAATCATAACAATTATTTTTAAAAGCCACAAAACGTAGAAATAAAACCACTTTCTGCCTCTCCGATGTGCCGCGCTCGCCGGGGCAGCGATGCCAAAGGCGGGGGATGCAGGGGCGGGGGTCCGAGCTGGGGTTAACAGGGTGTGTACCCCCACATCCCCTCTTTGCCCCCCATGCCAGCCCTGCCCGGGAGCTGCCAGGCGAGCAATGCTCCTGCCCTGCCCCGCGCCCTCCCAGCGCGGGGACCCCCTCCAGCCCCCCAAAAACACTGGGGCTTCGCTTCCCACCCCTCTTTTTCCGCTCAGCACCTCCCGAGTCGCAAACCCGCTCTGGACACGCGGACCCGGGGGGACATAAGGGGACACGGAGGGACACAAGGGGACACGGGAGGATGCGGGGGGGCACAAGGGGACGCGGGGGGACCCCCGTGTGCAGACTCACCATGGGGCGGCGGGGGGGGTCGTGCGGCGGAGGCTGGGGGTGGTGCGGGATGCGGGGCCGGCCCGGGGGGCGGGCGGGGGGCGGACACGCTTGCGCACAGCGCGGATGGGCGGCGGAGGGAGCGACGAGGAGGAGGAAGGAGGGAGGGGAAGAGCATCCCGGGAGGAGAAGGCACTCGGTCCCTCATCCGCGGCACGGGAGAGGTGGGGGAGGACGAGGACCCTCGCCCCGCGCCCTGCGGACCCCCAAAAGTCGTGGCGCTGGGGGCAGACCTTCCCAAGGCAACCCCGCACCGCATAAATCTCCCCAAAACCCGCCCAAATCCGCTCATAGCAAATTTTGGGGGTGGGCAAAGCTCATCCCACTTGAGATTTACACTGAGCCCAGGAGTTCGCTCCGCTCCCCCACTGAACCCCCATGAGATGATCTGGAAGCCCCATGAGATTCTGCTCAAACCGTCATGAGATGGCACACCAAGGCTCTGGGGATGGCTTTGCTTCAAATCATCAACTAATATTTTTTTTTTCCTGAAAATAAATTAATCCTCACCACAGCAATGCCCCATGTCAGGCCACCTTGCTCTCCCACAGGATTCCATTTCCATCCCACCCCACAATCCACAAAATTAGCAGTCAACCTTTTGAATCTTTTTTTATTCCCCTCAAAACTTTTTTTATTTCTACAGTCTCAAACTCAATCCCTCCTGCCCAGGGTGAGTTTTGCCAATCCCTGAGATAAAATGTCCAACGCCAATATTAATCAACAAAATACCTGTGGAGCTGACACATCTGATTTTGCCAAGGGAACTACATCAATATTTGAAGAGAATCAACCCACCTGCACCTCCCCAGATGCTCCCAGGTTTCCTGCTGACCCATAGCACCAATTTCATCACTGACGCTTCACAGGAAGAGGGAAGTGGCAGGCGTAGGGATTTGCATCATGGTCAGGGAGCAAGTTCTGGGGCAGGGGGCACTTACTGATGCCCTGCTCCAAGGAACCACAGCCCTGATCCCGTGGCCCCAGCGTGCTGATTTTTGGAGGTGCTGAGCGTGGAACATTCCCCAAAATCACTCCTGTCTGTACAGGAGTCAGGTGAGGCTTCACCACACCACCTGGGGAGAGTAACGGGGCTCACTTGGGGCTCCCAACCCCATCACGCTCACAGGGCAGAGAAGGCCTGTGCCCAGTTCAGTTACCCCAGCACCACACTGCCCCAAGACCAAAGCAACAGCCTGGAACGTCCCTATCCTCATCTCCTGCTCGGATGCACGTCTTCAGGAAACGGGAGCCGAGACAGCTGCATAGTTCCCACGCCATGGCCAGACCCTCTGGCCATAAAACCTTAGGAGTTATTACAAATTTTCCTATAATGGGTGTACTGTTTACAGTCCCAGGGTCGGCATACTGCATGCAATCCAGTGCCACTTGACCTACCAAGCACGAACAACCTATTGTTGCTGTTTTTGTAACCTATTGTTGCTTTTAACTTCAACCCAAAAGTACGAAATTACGCGAACAAGAAAGAGGGCTGCAGTAAGGTCCCCAGCCGCCCCCTTGCCCCCAGGTTAGCCTGATTTGAGCAGCGCCAGGCTGGAAAAAGCGAGCCAGAGCTAGGCTACGACGCTGTGACCGGAGGGGCGATCAGAGGGCTCACGGCACGTGGTGCCGGGAGGCGTGGCCTGCCCGGAGCGCGCCGCGGGGGCGGGGCCGAGCCCTCAGCGGGGAAAATGGCGGCGGGCGGGCCCCCCCACTCCCTCGTACCTCCGCGTGCAAGAACACGATTTTGTCCCGCGCCGACTCCCGCAGGACGCGCCGCACCCGCAGGTCCGACAGCGGGAAGGCGGCAGCGACCCCGCCCTCAGCGGTGGGCCCGCCATTTTTCTCCTCCTCCTCCCGCTTCCTCTTCGGCTGCGGGCCCTCCGCCATGGCTCGCGCGCGCGCGCCCCTGCACTGCGCGTGCGCGGCGCCTCGCGGACCGTCTTAGAGCCACGCCCCCCGGCGGCTCGGAGGTCGCGTGTCCCCGCGGCTCCTTCTCCCACACACCCCCGGAATAGTGACTGAGACAAAAATAAGGAAAACCACCACCATTTAAAACTTCTGCATTCTCTTTTCATAGTCGCAACGATCCCGTTTAAAGTCGCTGCCTGCCTCATCTTGTCCTGCCCACAGCCCAGCAGGCACCTTGTCAGCTTAGTGGGGGTCCCAGAGCCCACCAGGACCAGGAACTCCAGCACGGGAAGGAGTTCTGGTGACCCTGAGAGCCACTCGATGTCAGAGCTTAGTGTTTGTGTGATGGATGTCCCTGTCCCTGCCGAGGAGGTTTTGGCCACCGGGATGGAGGTCACACCACTGGGATGTGGTGCGTTCCGGTCCGCTGTCCCTCCATGTCCATGGAAGTGGGGAAGTCGCCATCCTTGGCTCCCACATCTGGCCAGAGCAGCTCAGGTTGGACCCCAAGGTTCACTGGGACATGGCTACACCCAGATCCAAAGATGACAGCTCCATGATGCCCATGGGGATGCATCCGCCTGCTCGCAGCACTACTCCATCCTCTTTGTGGAGCTCCGGCACAGTTCCTGGAGGTCTGCAGAGACAGCAGATGAGCTCCATTAGCAACCAATTAATCTAAAAATCAACGGTTTAAATAAATTTATGGAATCTGGTCTCTTCCCATGGTCCTTATCCCAATAGAGAGACATTTCATCAGCATCCCACAGGATACTCACAGCGCATGACAGTGTCCCTGATCTGCCTGAAGCTTTTCTCCTTCAGCGCCATGTAGATGTAGTAGATGTTTCGCAGCTCCCTGGGATAATCCTTGCGATCCACGTCCTTCAGCACTGGGATAGTGCGTCCGTTAGCCATCGGAGCCTCAGCCAGGGCCTGGTGCATCTGGTATTTGCACCAGGGGTCCTGCAGGAAGCTGGGGGTGATGAGCATGACCCAGCAGTGGCTGTTCTGCACAGCGTCGCACAGCTCTGTCACCACTGCACCTCCCGCCACCGCATCCCGCAGCTGGAGGAAGCATCGGAAGCTCTCAGGTTGGCCCTCCAGGTAGGACACCAGCTCCTCCACCAGCTCCATGTCCCCCTCACTGTGGCAGATGCAGACGTCGTAGCTCTTGTCCCACCAGGGGCTGTCCACGGCACTGATGTCTGGTGCTGACACAGGTGACAGGGAGATGGAGCTGGTGGCCAAGCTCGTGCCAGGAGAAGAGCTGGAGCTCTTCGCAGAGGATGAGGAGGAAGGTGAGGATGAAGCAGAGTGGCTGGACTTGATGCTGCTTTCCACTGAGCTTGGCTTGGGCTTGTGCAGGATCCGCCTAAACCAACCTGCAGAGTGAGGTCACAGTGAGGTTCCGGGGGCGCAGCGTCCCCTGGGCTTCCCAAGCACAGCTTCATTTGATCAGCAGGATGCCTGCAGATGGAAAGGGGTGGGTGCGATCTCACCTTGACCCCCCAAACCATCCTGGTCCCTAAAATCTGAGCTGCCGCAAACACCTGAATGCTGTGGCACCACGAGGAGCAGCTGATGGGCACCCTTGTGTTCCGTCAGGGAGGGGATGCTGTGAGGGAGGGGATAGGGCCAGAGGGTTTATTCCCAGACTCACCAGCCATAGCGGGCAGCACACTGCTCAGCTGCCAATTGCCAGCAGGACACCTCTCCTGAGAGCAGAAAAGAAGAATAAAAAAAAACTGTGAGCAAGCACCACTCCACAGCAGGTCTCAGCCCCAGGAGCTCAGGTCTGTTCCAGGGACCTGCAGCTCTGGGGTGCTCTCTTACAGCCCCAAAATCACCCACAGGAGGGTTTTTCCCAAAATTTGCTGGGAAGGAACATTTACCTGTTACTGGCTCTCTCCACTGGAGATACACACCTGCAGCGAGCAAGGCTGAGAGATAATGGGGAGGAGAGACCCTCATTCCCATCAGTGGGGAAAGGATCCTGTGGAAGGGAGAAGTGGGAATCAGCTGCGATCACCAGGGATGGATGCTGGTAAACCAAAGGCAGTGTGGGTGATGCCCAGAGCTGTGCATCCTTGTTGCTGCCTGCCCTGGTATTCCTGCAAGCTCACACCATCCCATGCCTGGGCATTGTGCTCCCAGCATGGTTTAGGGACTGCAGACACTCCTTGTGGACACCCAAGAGCAGCAATACGGGAAACAGCTACTGTTTTCCACTGCTGGCATCACCCCTTCCGAAATGAAACACCCCAAGTTACGCTGAAGCCTTTCCTCTACTCCAAAAAATGCCACCGGACTGCAGGAAATGCCCGCAAAACCCCGGCACGCCCACGGAAACCACAGTGCCCAAGTGTCAGCATTTAGTGACAGCAAAAAGCTCAAGCGTGACTGGAACAATGAGCACGGACAGTGAACGGTACGGGGGAAGTCTGGGGGATGCTTACCTGGAATGCAGGAGTCCAGCAATGGAACAGGGAAGGGGATGCATCAGCCCCTGGGTTTGGGAAAGAAAGATCTTCTGGGATTACCCAGGTGGGAAAAGACAGGTAGAATGCAGCATGTTCACTCTGGAGTCTAATGGGATCTGCAGTGAATGGCAAGGCTGATCCATCCTTACAGCTTCCACATCTGCAAGCAGTTCCCAGTGAAGCTGTCCTGGGGTGGAAATGAGATGGGGTACCCACTTGCTTCCCCAGGGCCAGAGTGGAGGAGCTCCCCGAAAACCCAGGTGCCCCCAGCTGCCAGCAGCTCCAGCCTCTGCCAGGGCATATGAAAGCACAGGCAGGGAAATGGGCCAGGACTGCAGGGACGGGAAGCCAAGCCCTCCCAAGGGCCTCCCTCCCACATCCGCCACATGCCATCACTGCCTGGGTGTCACAGTGCCCAGCCCTCACCAGCACCCAGATCTGTTTCCCTCCCCAGTTTCCTAGCTAAATACAGACAGGTCCATGTCTGCCACTCACACTTACTTTATCAGTTAAATTTACCAGACAAGTCATTTTTTCACCCCAAAAATGTTTCTCCTTTCCCAGGTCACGTTCCCCTGGTGCTGCTGGTGGTGGCTGATGACTGACACTGCCTTCATCTCCTCATCATCCTCGACTGCTCCAATGTCTGGCAGTTGCTCCTCAAGGCCCTGTGAGAGACAGGCTCCAGGTGAGTCCTGGTTCCATCCCCTAGGAATTTGGGGAGATCTCCAGAGCCCACATGGCCACCCAGCCCCTGCCACCACCCTGCCTGCCTTTCTCTTCACCAAGCACAGGACACCAGCTGGCCCCTTGCTGGCTAAATTCCAAAGGAAAAAGCCAAAGGCCGAGTGGTACTGAGCCGCACACAGACCCACAGGCTACCACAGCCCATTGTGACCCACTTTGCATTAGTCCCTGCCCTAGCACTGCTGCCACCACCCCAAAAATCAACTGCCCGCCCAAGGACAGGACCCGTAGGAGGGCGAGTCCCCTGCCTGTGTGAGTCACCCCACCTGGAAACCCCAGAGGGGGAACCTGAGCAAGGGTGAACCCACAAACTCGGGTCCCCAAGAGGCAGCAGCCCCTGGATCGACCTCCACCCTGCCTCAGCAATAATATAACCATTATTAAAGGAGTAATTAAGCAGGTACAGCTTAATTCACAGCGTGCCTTGCCCCACCAGCAGCTGCACCACGCTGGGATCCCTGCAGCGGGAGTCCTGCTCATCACCAGGAGCCTGTGGTTTACAGGATTGCCTGTGAAATTAAGAAACGGTGAGGACAGGGTGCTGCAAGGCAGGGTCAAACAAAGGTGTTCGGGAAAGAAAATAAGGCTAATTTTGTCCCTAAATACACGCACCATTAATATGTTTCATTTACAGTGCCACTACAAAACGATACACAGCTACCCAGAAAACACAGAATAAGTTTTCTCCTGGAAAGCTCTAAGTACACCCAAATTCCGCCACACAGATGCTTGAAGACATCATAGGGGCCGTCCAGGCACCGCTTGTACCTCCCAGGGCTGGAGACGCAGTCGCACAGACACGAACCCAGGCAGCGGCAGCTAGCGGAAGAGCAGCCCCTGAGGGGTAGGGGAGCACGGGGACACGGCCAGGCCCAGAGAAGCGCAGGCAGCCGAACGCACCCAGCACTGCCACCCAGCCTGGCACTGCACTGCGCTGCCCATGCGCCCGAGCCCTTTAGAGCTCGCGTGGCCTCGCGACACCATCGCTGAGGTCCCACGTCTGGCCCCGCCTCTTCCGCTCCGAGCCCCAGCAGGGCGGGGCCGAGGGGGCGGGGCTGCCGTCACGCGGGGCGGGGCGTAGCCGGGCGCGAGGCGGCTGCGCGCGGCGCGGCGGCGTCTCCTCAACGGGGCCGCGCGCGCGGCGCCAGGTGCGTGCGCGGGGGAGGCGGGCGGGCAGGGCGCGGTTGCCATGGAGACAGCGGGGGGGAAGGCGTTGCCATGGCGACAGCGGCCGCCATAACGTAAGGGGGTCCCCTGGCCGTGAGGGGACGGAGCGTTCTGCGGGGAGCGGAGGAGACCGGCGGGGCCGGGGCTGAGGCGGGGGGGCCGGGAAACCTCTGACAGCGGCGGGCGGCCTGGCTGTGACTCCCCCCGCCGCGCTGTCGCCCTCTATAAAAGCTCGTTTTTATGGATGTGTCCCCCTGGGAAGGAGCCTCGGTGTCCTCTCTGCCTGCTGAATCCCCGTGTTGTTGCTTTTCCCGCAGGTTTAGCGAGGAGGGGGCACAACGGAGAGGACAGGTAAGGGCTCGGGCAACCCTGAAGGTGTGACCCCCATCCCTGGTTCTCTGTCCAGGGTCAATCCTGGAACGCCAGCGTGCTTCCGTGGGAGCCTGTGGGACACAGAGCTCAGCCAGGCTTTGCTGTGTCACTCCCTCTCCTTGCTCGTGGAGCCACTGGGAAGCACGTGGAGAATCACAGCGTTGAATAAAAACCTCTGGTGTGTTTTAACTCACATCAAAGGAGGTTGAATCTTGTGTTTTTGTGCTGTGGACAGAGGCAGGGCTTGTCCTCAGTCCCATTGTCCGTGTAGCCTGTGCGTTTCTAGGATGGCTTTGATCCAGCTCCAATTGCTGCTCCCACGTGGAGGGACAGGCTTGGGAATTGGCCAGGGACAACTCAGCTTGTAGCTGAACCATAGTGGCTTTTAAACTGTCTTGTCCCAACATCTTAAAGCCGCTGGATTGAAAAAGAAGCTAGGAATTACACCCATGCTGGTGGCAGTTCTCAGCACTCAAAGAAGCTAAAAATAATGGATGAGTAGTAGGTTTGTACTTGTTTCTTTGTGGAATTTGTGGGGGCTGTTCTGGAGGAGCCCATCTCCCAGCATGGAGCTGGATGACTTGGCTTTGATTTTAAACATCCAGGTGTAGCTTTGGTTGTGTGTTGGGTGCTGAGCATGGAGATGGTGTCAGCAGCGACTTCTCCATGAGATGGTGGAGAATATGTTCCATTAATTTCCCATTTTGGTTCTGCAGGTTGGGCTCTGGTGTTGACTGTGTGGTCTGGTCATGTTTTGCAGAGCTACTGCAAGGTTTCTGTAAATACACATGCTGTGTGAACCTCGGCCTTCGTTTGACACACTTGGTGTTCAGGTGTTTGCTTTTACCTGGGATACACCTTCATATTTCCAACATTTCTGCAGCTGGTGTGTCTCTGTCACACGGGGACTTGCTGTGGTTGGGTTTATCCAGTGTTGGTGACTTAGGCACCGTTTAAAGCTGAAGTGTGAAAAGCTTTAGGATAAATTAAGGGATTTCTGTGGTGTGGAGGGAGGAGAATGCAGCAAACCCACACAGGGACTCTCTTAGTATCGTTTATAAAGGTAATGGGGACAAGGCTGGAACAAGGGAACAGGGCAGCCGAGCCAGGAATCCATGGAGTGTTGTGTTTACAGTCTTCAACTCCCTGTAGTCTAAATAGCTGGAAGCTTCCCAATGTCTGGAGAAGGCTGGAGAGACACTTCTTACCTTGTAAGTGCCTATGGCTCCCTCTCCCCCATGGCACCTGTGTTCCCAGGGGGAGCCTGCAGTACCTGGTGTGTTTCTTCCCCATGGCAATGTCATGCTCTGAGGTAATTCCATTTCATTTTGGCTACCTCAGCTGTGCCAGCGCAATCCATCCCCCTGGGGAACAGAGCTTCTCCCCAGGACTAAAAACTGGAGGTTTCTATTTCTTGGCTGAATCCCCATGAATTCTTTTTAAGACCAATAAAAACTTTTTTTTTTAAACTAGGCTGTATTTATAATGGGGTTTTTGTTCCTTTATGCCTCTCTGCACTACATAATAGGCATGAAGGTTGAAGGTCATTGTATCAGACAACCTCACTAGGTGATTATAATTCTAAAAGGTGTTTTTTCCTAAGTTTAAAATTACTTTTGAAATGTCCTTAGTGCTTTAGAGGCACTTAAAATTGATTTGATGGCTCCATTCCTGCTGTTAATAGCATGGGAATGCACAGGGTGAGTGAGATGGGAGCGATGCTGAGGCAGGTGGAAGCAAACAGGGGAAGGCCTAGGTGGGAGTTTACAAACAGCCTCAGTATTTGAGGCTCAGCTCCCGAATATAATATAAACTTAAATTATAGCCAGTTTAGAAAGTGAGGATTTACCTTTGGCTGTAGCTGTGCTGCTGTGGAGGGGCCAAGGGCAGACCCGGCACCAGCAGGAGCTCAGACTTCCCTCTGAAACATTCCAGTTATCCATTGTTAGTCCCTGGCTGGTCTGAAGTGTCTTTGCACCATTAAATAAAATCTGACTGACTTTGTGGAAGCAGCCTGTCCTTCCAGAAAAATCAGCTTATCCAAAAGGAGAGATATTTTTCCTTTCTCCTGGAAAGGAAAAATAAGGGCTTTTCTCCCCTTTATCCTGACTGTGCTTGGCTGCATTCACTCAGCAGGGCTTTGATGGTACCGCCCGTCTGATCCTGTGTCCAGCACATCCTCCTATCTTCCTGAGAGTCATCACTTTGATGTTTTTTTTTGAGGTTTAACCCCCCCAAAATAGTTCACCATGAGGCCTGAGCGGTTGCAGGCCTTCAGGAGTGATGAAGCTGCAGAGGTTCATTGTCAGAACAGTGCTGAAGTGCTCCTGTGCTCAGTGTGGGGTGGAAAAACACAGGGTACAATGTTCATGAGGGTGTGTGATGGAGGAGCCCTGCCTGGCATGCACAGAGGGAGAAAACCGGAAGTGCTAAAGGCTATTGACACTTGTATCCAAAATCTGGTCCCTACAGTAAGGCCCAGTAAGATAAAAAAGTGATTATTTGAAGTGATGAGCAGCATGTATTAAGTGATCTTTCAGGAGGCAGGTGGTGAAAACCAGCTCTCTGAGGTGTTTTACTGTTGTTACAATGATTTATTACTGAGCAGCCTGGTGTGGTGGAAAGTGCCCCTGCCCATGGCAGGGGGGTGGACCGACACGAACTTTAAGGTCCTGTCCAGCCCAAACCATTCCATGATTCCATTGTATAAGGTTTTCTGAAGGGGTCAGAAGGAAAAGGCTGCATACACGGTGTATCTGAGCATCTGCCAGTGTTGCTTTGCCCTGTTCTCATCATCCAGTATTGAAAGTTGCTGGTTTCCTAGAATATTGGCTGTTTTCTCATGTGATCCATACACACACTTGCAGCGCAGCTGAGGTGTCCTACCTAGAAAGACCTGCCCCGTGTCACTTGCTTTGCTGCCAGGGAGCAATTGCAGCATCTCATCTTTAGGACAAGCCCACAGATCTCCCTGAGATGGCAAAACCTGCAAAAACTCTGATTTTGGGTCAGCAGCTCTTCCCCAGCATTTCCTCTGGCCAAAAGCCCCGTGTCTAACAGAGTTTTTGCTGGACTCTTCATCACAACTGGCAAGAGAAAAGCAGAGGAGGGTGAACAGTTCTGTTCGTTTTCATTCCCTTTTCATAGACTTATTTGGGAGAAGCGGAGTGGGAGAGGACTGCGTGCTGGCAGGCCTTTTGTGTTTTATGTCACAGGCTGCTGAAAGAGTTCTCAGACTGCACTTCCTTTCCGTGGGCTTTAAGGTCATTTCCCAGTGCTTGCAGATGCATGGCGGGCTGGGAAACCCTTCTCTCATCACCAGGGAATGAAACGCTCTCCGTGGCTTTTTGGAGCCAACAAATATAGTTTTGTCTTCTCTTCCCTCCCACTGTTTCCCAAGCAGCAAGTTTGCCGACAGGCCTCGTCAGGAAGGAGGGAGTGCTCCTCCAGGATCCAGACTGTCTGGGAAAATGAACAGCTGCTGGCAAACTGTGTTTTGCTGGGGCAATCACAGCTGTACAAAACAGCCCAGGATTGTATGGTAAAGGAGGTTAAGGAAATGGATGAGACTGAGGGGCAAAGTTCAGAGACAAAAACATGCAATTCTCAGCCCAGAGATGATAACAAACCTGGGATTTATCCACCTGTGCAAAGGTGGTTCTGCAAAACCCTGTTGTCCAGGTGGTGTTGTCCATGTGCACTGACTTTGCTTGTGGTCATTTGTCTACCATAGAAACTGGATGGCTTCTACAGTGAGCCCTGTTGCATTCGACACGCAGCGCGGTGGCCTGAGTCAAGAACAGCACGGCAACCAGTCTCCCCTGGCCGCTCGGGCCATAGCTCACAGACACCAATGTGGTGGACGGCAAATGGCGTTTATTGGTGATTAGCACCGTGTAATATACCTTTGGTTTACAACGTCACGTCCGCCTGCTTACATCATAAAACTAATTGCTATTGGCTACCTGGGGAGGGGGTCTTATCTTTCCGTACAGCGCGGTTTCTTCCGATCGCCAGGCCCTACCTGCCCACATTTCCCCCCTCCCTATGCTAATCTAAGAGAGCTAACAAACGTATAAAAGGCATTAACAAGGTAAAGTGTAAGGCACCTTGAACTAATAAACGTATAAAAGGTATTGACGAGGTAAAGTATAAGGCACTTTAAACTAGTGGTGACTAGGGGGCGTAAGGGGACAGGATATAAATTGGGGTAACTAGGGAGAACTAGGGATAATACTGCATAAGGAATTAGGGATAACTGGGGATAACACTACAGAAGTACATTCTTAACACAGTTGTTTGTTTTCTACTAACAGAATGTTGACCTTGCTTAGTCGGTTCTGGACAAATGACACGAGCTTGCTCAGTATGCAGGGCCCGAAGGCCAATGCCAGTATGATCATTGCGATCAGACCCAGCAAAGTAGATATCAGGGTGGTTAGCCATGGCGAATGGTTGAACCAGGATTTGAACCAACTCTGCTGTGCTTCTCGCTCTCTTCTTCTCTTCTTTCTTTTTTCTTTTTCTTTTTCTGCTTTGCTCTTTTCAGCAGCAGCTTGCAGGGAAGGAGAAGATGCTAAAGGCTGAGCAGCATCAGATGATATCTGAGTAGGAGGTACTGTAGCTGCTGGTAAAGGATTAGAGATCATTGGGTTAAAGATATTTAGGTTATTATTCAGTGTTGTGACAGTAGCAGTGTTTTTAATCCGTGAGAGGGATTGGACTCTCTAACGGCCTCTCCTTATTCTGGGTTTTAATTCTGTTTGCTCTCATCTCTTTCCACTCTGAGTCTGAATCAGTGGAAAGCCACTCGCTCTAGCTTGTGTCTGACTCAGAGCTGGAAGTTGACTGACTGGCTATTTCCGGGTTTCAGAACTTTTTGGTCGGGCTCCGGCCTCGCCCACCTCCCTTGCGGGCGGGCCGTTCCCTCCCTCTTGCCTCGCCCTGCCTTCTGCTCGGCAGGGGGTTGAGCTTATAGGGGGAGTGTTTAAATTAGGCGCTCTGGCTACCTCTCTGCCCCTCGCTCGCGCTCCCCTCCCCCTTTTGGTTGCTCTCGCAGTTTCTCTCCTTATCACATTCCTTATCACTTTCCTCTCCCACTCGTTTACTTGCGCATGTTGGATTCGGCACTATCTCTCTGTTCCCGCCGGGCACATCTCCGTCCCGGTCCCGCCCACCTTCTTTGTTCCCGGCACCATGCTGGGGTGCATAGGGAGGTGGCCTGGGCCAGCTCTCTTCGGGCCCCCCTCCCTCCGCGGCGATCTTAGCTTCTCGGGCTAATTCGTTCGAAAAAGCCTCTGCCTGCCTTGGCTCCCCCGCAAAGGAGCCTGGATTCGGGGATTGCGGGGGTGCAGCACCCCCCCCCGCGAGTCCCCAGGCTTAGCCGAATCGCCATCGTCTGGGGGGTGCAGAGTCTGGGTAGCCGCCCCAACCCCCAGCTTTGGGACGGCCATCAAACAGTTTTTTGCTGCCTTCCAGGTCTCCTGCTCTTGGATAGCTTTTTGCAGGGCCTGCACAACTCTACCCCACGATTTAAGATGTTTTCCGCTACCTGAGGACATCGTCTCCTCAGCAAAAGCCTTAGTACATTATCCCACACCTCAGGGTGGAGTATATCTGCTGGTTGGTCTATGACCCCGATCTGCATAAGTCTCGCAACAGCGAGCGTAAAATCTTTGGGTTTGCAATCTACCCGCCACTGTCTCTGAATTTCATATACGACCTTCACAAGAGCCTCCATCCTCCTTGTGGGTCCCGGAGCGTCCTCCGTCACCGGAGACAGTCCAGCTGCTCTGGCCGCTGTTCACCTGGTCTCAGGCGATCTCCCGAGGTCCCCAGCTGTCCCGAGGTTTCGGCACCACTTTGTTGCAGTCGACACGCAGCGCGGTGGCCTGAGTCAAGAACAGTACGGCAACCACTCTCCCCTGGCCGCTCAGGCCATAGCTCGCAGACACCAATGTGGTGGACGGCAAATGGCGTTTATTGGTGATTAGCACCGTGTAATATACCTTTGGTTTACAACGTCACGTCCGCCTGCTTACATCATAAAACTAATTGCTATTGGCTACCTGGGGAGGGGGTCTTATCTTTCCGTACAGCGCGGTTTCTTCCGATCGCCAGGCCCTACCTGCCCACAGTTTCCTCTCCCCTTCTCACTAAATATCACGTGTTTGCTGATAAAGCCATTCCTTCCAAACGAGCTGCTTCCCTGGGCTGCTGCTCCAATCTTCTGGGAAGCTGCAGCAGTCCCTGCTGCAGAAAGCAGCTGGAAACCAGGCAAGGCAAGGCGAGGAGCAGCACATCTGCTTAATAAATGATAAAGGTCACATTTAAAAGCACTGTGCAGGTGTAAAGCCAGGAAAATAGGGAAGAGGGGAGGAGGAGTAAGGAGAATACAGCCCTGCAGCCCTTTCATGTGACTCTGTATCATCTGGGATCTTCGAAAAGATTGGCCTAGAGCATCCTACTGACATTGCAGCCATCACAGGGAAGGGAGTGCTGGTACAGCTGAGGGGGCTCCTCAGCAAACTGGGGCTGGGCTCCCTGCAGGGCAAAGCTAGGAGGAAGTCTTCCCTTGTTTTTCTCTCTGCTGGGATAAATGGAGCTGTTGTCTCCAGGCCCCTGTTCTGCACATAGTTTAAAGTAGGTCGTATTTCCGACCTGCATGGGATGCAACCTGCATTTTGTCTGGGGACATAGAGCCTGTGTGTGTCTCATTCTCTTGTGCTCACCACACCTTTCCCATGCCCTCCAGCCTTCCCGGTAACTTTTATTAATAGACTTCCCTTATTCCAGATTTTCAATCGATTAGCTTTGCTTCAGAAACACCCCAGGGCATCATTGATTTCCTCAGTAACCATCCTGGTAACAGATTCAATTCCCAAAAATGTTGTAATTACATGCCTTGTATTGGGAGCTGTGCTACTGATCTGTGCAGCTGCCTGCTGTCTTTTAGGGATACCAAGCTGCTCCGCTCATCCTCCGTTTATCAGAGAGCCCCAATGGATATGCTGATTCAAAATTTAGGCATGGGGTAGCTCCCTCTCCCTCAATCTGGGTGTCCCACTGCGGAGGGTGGATTTCCCCCCTCCGCAGCAAGAAGCGGTTCCGCCCCTATGTTGCTCCCGCCTCCCAGCCTGGCTCCACCTGCCGTGGGAGGACCTCGGGGGAGAAGTCTCTGGGCCCGCCCCTGAACTGAGGGACAAGGCGTGCCCAGGGCCCAGGAACCGCCCAGCTCTCCAGATTATTCCTGACAGTTATTTGTATTATTGGTTTATTTGAACTGTACCCCGCCTTCCTTTGTTATCATTGGTTCTTGTATGCTGTAACCGCCCTTCCCCTCGTCCCTTATTGGTTGTCCTGTCCTATACTTAACCGGGTGCCTCCAGGCACTCGGCGGCCACTAGCCATTAGCCATGCGGCCATACCATCGCCGAGGCAGTGGCCCCCCTTCCCCTGCTCTCCCTTCCCGACCACCCAAGCCCTGCTACCCTCAATAAAGGAGAGCTCGGGAAGGAGTCATCCTCCCACCAGCCTATCGCCGCACCGTCTCCTTCTTTTATTTCGCCTACGACTCCCAGCTTCCTTTACCGCGCCCGGCATAGGGATCGAGCAGCCAGCGCACGGCTCTCGACCCTGCCGACGACAGCGAGCGAGAGGCTCGACAACATCCCACCACCCCTGACACCCTTCCACTCATGGTGGTACCAGCTGTGCTCCTTTCTCCTCTTGCAGGAAGCTGTTGCCAAGCCTCAAAACCAAGAAGCCTCGGGAGCTTGTTTTGGTGATTGGGACAGGAATTAGTGCCGCAGTTGCTCCCCAGGTCCCAGTGCTGAAGTCTTGGAAGGGGCTGATTCAGGCCCTCCTGGATGCTGCTATTGTCTTTGATCTCCTGGAAGATGAAGAGAGCAAACGGTTCCAGAAGTGTCTTCATGAAGACAAGAACTTGGTTCATGTTGCCCACGACCTTATCCAGAAGCTGTCTCCGGTCAGTGCGCTTGTACCTGCCCTGAGCGTAGGATTTGGCTTCTGGAAATAACCGGATTTGGTTTTCCAGCAATGGTGCCCCCATCCCAACAATTCTTCTATGTACAAGGAACCAAAAGTGCAGTTGCTGTGCCAGGTTTCTGCTGTGGACACAGGTTTTGGGTATTTTGCCTGGACCAAGATGATTAGAGGGATGGAGCACCTTCCTGTGAGGAAAGGCTGAGAGAATTGGGATTGTTCAGCCTGGAGAAGAAGGCTTCAGGGGTGACCTAATTGTGGCTTTCCAATACCTGAAGGGAGCTGACAAGAAAGCTGGAGAGAGACTGTAGACAAGGGCCGGGGGTGACAGAACAAGGGGAGAGAGCAGGGTTAGATGGGGTACTGGGGAGGAAATCTTCCCTGTGAGGGTACTGAGGCCCTGGCACAAGAGCAACTGTGGCTGCCCCTGGATCCCTGGAAGTGTTCAAGGCCAGGTTGGACAGGGCTTGGAACAGCCTGGGATAGTGGAAGGTGTCCCTGCCCATGGCAGGGGGTGGGATGGGATGGGCCCTTCCCAACCCAAACCATTCTACGATTCTGTGTTCCTATGACTATGCTGAGGGAGAGCACCCACCTTGGTGCAGCCAGAGCTCTTGTGTTTGCCGTGCAGGGACCCAGAGCTTTGCAGGGTCTTGGTGAAACGTGGGTAGTTTCTCATGGAGTCATTTGGCATGAGGTGTTAAGGGGCCGGGCTCTGACCTCAATCTGTCTCCCCTTCTCAGCGCACAAGCAACGTTCGCTCAACCTTTTTCAAGGACTGTTTATACAAGGTGTTTGATGACCTGGAATCCAAAATGGAAGATTCTGGGAAGCAGCTGCTTCAGTCTGTGCTTCACTTGATGGAAAATGGGGCCCTTGTTTTAACCACAAACTTCGGTAACCTGCTGGAGCTGTATGCAGCACACCAGGGGAAGCACCTCGAGTCTCTTGACCTGACTGATGAAAAGAAGGTAAAGGATGATTATTTCTTTTGTCAGGAACTGTGGTGCTGCAGGGTGTGCCCTCATGCTGCCTGAGGGCATTGTACTGATCGTAGTGGTTTAACTGGTGGCAGACAAGCTCCAGGCAGAGCCTCTGCCTGCTCAGGGCAGCAAGCAGAAGAATGAGGAGGAGAGCTCCTTTCTGGAACGCTGTGCTTGCTGGCTGCCATCCAGTGCTCAGGAGGAGGCCTTAAGCCTGGTATTCCTTTGATCTCTGTCCTTGAAACTTTTGGCTTGGCCTTGCTTCCACATAAGGCTCGGGTTGATGTTTCTAACCAATGTGGGAAACTCCATGTGAGATGCAAAGCTGAACTTTCTATTTTTATAACGTGCTGCAAAGTGCTTTCTGTGATGGGCATTTAGGGCTGCAGCCTTTGAGGCTCTCTTCTCGTGCCCCATGTCCTCTTCCTGCAGTGGCTGGAATGGCTCCTTCTGCTGCACTTCCAGAGCTGTAGCTATTCTCTTCATGCAAACATCTCTCCTCCTGCCCCAGTCAGGCTGTGAAACCCTGACCTCTTTGCACCTGCTGCACAAAGGGATCAAAGTGATTGCCTACGGAGACGAATACTCTGACTTGCCCGAGTACTTCGAGCGGCTGACCAGCGAGATTGTCATGCGAGGCCGCACAGGTATGGAGTCAGGGGCTGGGGGACACTTGGCTGTCACCATGGAGAGCAGGCAGGGTCAGTAGCCCCTGTTCTTCATGCTATACAGATTCCTTAAGAGTTTTTTTTTTTTAAAAGCAAACGTGTCTCAAAGCGTAGCTGGATTTGAGGGTTACTTTCAGAAATCACTGTATGCTCTAACAGTTTAAGCAGCTGTGCTGCTTCCCACGCCTGCAAACCTTTTCATGTGCAGTTGCAGCTGTTTGTTCCCTTTCCAGCGAAGAGGCATTTTAGTCTCACTGACCTTCGTGCTGCTCAGACTGAGCCAATGCTTTTACACAAGAGGTATAACTCATAAATCATAAAAACAAGGGAAAGTGGGTTCACTGGCCGGAGCCTAGCTGGCCCCCATTCTGAGGGTTAGCCCGGCCAGGAAAGCCTGTGTGAAACCACCACGTGGGCAGCTGGCTCTCCACCTGACACTGGTCTCTGCTTTGCCCCAGGTATGCCCAACGAGGGGCAACAGCTGAATGCTCTGCCGCCGCCCACACCGAGGTAAAAGGTAAGGAGGCTCTCTAGAGCCGAGAGGCTTCACTCTGTGTAGTTCCCTGGAGTCCCAGGCAGGTTTTCAGCCTTTGCTTCCACACAGGATGCAGCCCGAGCCTCAGCCCTGCCCAGGCCCTGAGCCATGGCAGGGGCTTCTGGGACAGGCCCCAGCCAGGCCAGCAGCCCTCAGGAAGGCCAGAGCCCACCGCTGTCCAGCTGCTATCCAGCACCGAGCCAGGACCCTTCCAGCAGGGAGAAGGCTGGGACACAGCCTCCACAGATGAACACCTGGTCTAACATAGTAATTGTGGTTTTACTGGGGCTGCATGTGCCTGCGGAGTGCGGTGTCCCCAAGGGAGCTGCAGCCTCCTCTAACTTCATACCTAGTGCTTTTATATTCTGTATTTCAATTAAAAAATGAAACTTGAGCTTTTTTTTTTTACTGGAAGCTCTAGTTTTCTAGTCCTGTCTTTTTACTGTACAGGATTTTGTATGTTGAAGTTGTATTAAAGGCCTGCTCACTGAACTTTTGGCTGCTCTATCATTTACAGGCCTCATCACACCTCACACTGGTGGGAGTTCATCTCCCCCAAACCCAGGAGGAAACAGGTCCTGGCTGGAGGCAAGTTATTTATACACAGAGAACAAATTAGGAAGTTTATTTTATATAAATTATGTCTCTTAGCAGACAGCATTCAATTTATTGCACTATAGCACATCTGCGATACAGAGCTACAAGACATCGTCAGAGAGGTTTGTATTATTCAGTGTAGCACTTCTGACCGGGATCAAGAGGCACTCTGAGGGGGAGAAAGGGTGCAGGAAAGCAGCAAGCAGCCACCATTCTCTTCCAGTATTAATGTGGTTTGGTTTTTTTTTCCTTTTTACTAGCAAATAATGCCAAGACCAGCAGGCAGGAGCCAGGCAGGGCACGCTGCCTTCCTCCTCCGGACCCAGCTGCCACAGCTCTCCAGCTCCTGCCCAAATACGTGGAGTCTGGGGACCCTGCTGCAGAGTCCGGGTGAGGAGAGAGATGGGGGACTTTAAGGCAATTTAGCATGTCCCCTCCAGCCCAGCATAGGCTGTCACCTTTTTTTGGTTTATCAGCTTCGGTGGAGCGGCGATGAGCGGCGACATTAACGGCCAGATCTAGTGCTGCCCCTAAGCCCAAGTGACTCCTGCCTCCTCCCTAAGCTGGTCTAAAAATCAAAAGCAGCTCAAAAAAAAGTCTTCAAACCCACCTGGCTCTGACAGCCAGGCTCTTGGCCGCCCTCAGCTCCCCCACCCCAAATACCAGACCCCGCCCGGGAGCGAAACCTGTTGAGCCCGAATATGCCCAAACAGACAGCTCTTTGTGATTCTTTTTTTTTCCCTCCTATTTTTTGGTTTGGAAGCAGCACTGGTGATCACACAGGGATGGGCCCAAGGACTTCCCAGCCCTTGGCACTGCTCCTGACACCTTGTTCGAAGGCAGCATCACATTTAACCCCTGAAGACCCTCACTGCCCTTCATTTCTGACACCATCCCACTTCCCACACCGTGGTCCTGTTCAGTCCTGCATCCCCACGCTCCACTTGCATCCCCCCTCTCTGCACTTTTCTCCGTCATTTCTCCCTTTCCACCTCATTTTTCCCCTCAGTGCTTCAGCACTCTCCTCCATTCCCAACACAGACAGGTCTGATCCATCCTCACGCCATAAAATCACAGACCACATGCCAGGGGGGTCAGATGAGCCCAATAGCCACAGAGCTGCCAGGCTGGGGTTCAGTGCCCATCCAGGGGTGTTTTATGATCCGTGGTGGGAATGCTGGGCTGGCAGGGTGCACACAGCATCAGCAAAGCCCCCGAGCAGCACTTAGGACTCTTCAACTCTTGCTCAGCACTCTCCTGCCTCAGTTTCCTGCTGTTTCGGGGCTCAGGGAAGCTCTGCACCATTGGCAATGCGGGCAGGGGGTGCAGCAGGGACCCCAAACCCCAAACTGCATCCCAGCTCATTTATCTACATTTTAAAAGAAATTTAAAAGCCACCCGATGTTGCAAGCAGCTCAAACCCTGACGGAGGATCCACCCCGGGGCTCCGACTTGTGCAACACCGCGGGGTGAGTTCCAACCTCCCGCCACTGGCATCAGGCTCTGGTTAAAAAATTAAGGCTCAGCTTACTCAGCCTGGCCGGATATCGGGATGGCGAATCCAGCCGGGAAAACTTCGGCGGGCTGGGGGAGACATTTTGCAAGGGGAAGAGCCAGAGCAGGAATGGCATCTGGAAGCGATTGAAGGCAAGGAGCCTCTCCCTGGCGCAGCAGGGAATTCCAACGGCGTGAGCTCAGGTTAAAGCCTCCTTCACAAACCCGGGATTAAAGAGAAGAACCAAACTTCAGCACAGATATGTATTTTTAAACCTGCAAAAAACAAGGGAGACGGAGCCAGCTTCCTGCTTGGTCCTATCCGGACGTGGCTTTGTCATTTAGGATCGTTCTGACTTGCAATGAAAAGAAACCAAAACTCCAAAAAGGAGCAGAAATTTCTCCATGCGTTTGTGGTTCTAAATTCAGGTGTGGTGTCAGGAGTCCTCTTTCATCACTGTACCATCCATCCCTCGGGATTGCTGCATCCCAGCTCCGAGCATCCCTTGCCAGCACAGGCTGCATCCCACGGTGGTCCTTGAGTGGCAGCAAGCCCAGGAGCATCCCAGAATCCTGGGGATGGCATGGAAGAGCCAGTGGAGGATGCCAGCCTAGCTTAGACCGAGCCATCCTCTGCAAGGAGCTGACGCAGTGCAGAGTCCCCAGCCCCTTCCAGTCTTCCCTGAGTCGAGATGAAATATTGAAGCTAAAATCCTAATGCATCAGAGGCACAGGGAGCAGCAGCTGGTCAAACCCACCTTCACTGGACATCCCAGCGGAGCAGTTTACGGCAGGGCAGGATCCCCATGGGCTGGGCAGGATCCCCATGGGCTGGGCAGGATCCCCACGGGATGGGCAGGATCCCCATGGGCTGGGCAGACTCAGCCGCACCCCATGTCCTCTTCCTGCAGTGGCTGGAATGGCTCCTTCTGCTACACTTCCAGAGCTGTAGCTATTCCCTTCATGCAAACATCTCTCCTCCTGCCCCAGTCAGGCTGTGAAACCCTGACCTCTTTGCACCTGCTGCACAAAGGGATCAAAGTGATTGCCTACGGAGACGAATACTCCGACTTGCCCGAGTACTTCGAGCGGCTGACCAGCGAGATTGTCATGCGAGGCCGCACAGGTATGGAGTCAGGGGCTGGGGGACACTTGGCTGTCACCATGGAGAGCAGGCAGGGTCAGTAGCCCCTGTTCTTCATGCTATACAGATTCCTTAAGAGTTTTTTTTTTTTTAAAGCAAACGTGTCTCAAAGCGTAGCTGGATTTGAGGGTTACTTTCAGAAATCACTGTATGCTCTAACAGTTTAAACAGCTGTGCTGCTTCCCACGCCTGCAAACCTTTTCATGTGCAGTTGCAGCTGTTTGTTCCCTTTCCAGCGAAGGGGCATTTTAGTCTCACTGACCTTCGTGCTGCTCAGACTGAGCCAATGCTTTTACACAAGAGGTATAACTCATAAATCATAAAAACAAGGGAAAGTGGGTTCACTGGCCGGAGCCTAGCTGGCCCCCATTCTGAGGGTTAGCCCGGCCAGGAAAGCCTGTGTGAAACCACCACGTGGGCAGCTGGCTCTCCACCTGACACTGGTCTCTGCTTTGCCCCAGGTATGCCCAACGAGGGGCAACAGCTGAATGCTCTGCCGCCGCCCACACCGAGGTAAAAGGTAAGGAGGCTCTCTAGAGCCGAGAGGCTTCACTCTGTGTAGTTCCCTGGAGTCCCAGGCAGGTTTTCAGCCTTTGCTTCCACACAGGATGCAGCCCGAGCCTCAGCCCTGCCCAGGCCCTGAGCCATGGCAGGGGCTTCTGGGACAGGCCCCAGCCAGGCCAGCAGCCCTCAGGAAGGCCAGAGCCCACCGCTGTCCAGCTGCTATCCAGCACCGAGCCAGGACCCTTCCAGCAGGGAGAAGGCTGGGACACAGCCTCCACAGATGAACACCTGGTCTAACATAGTAATTGTGGTTTTACTGGGGCTGCATGTGCCTGCGGAGTGCGGTGTCCCCAAGGGAGCTGCAGCCTCCTCTAACTTCATACCTAGTGCTTTTATATTCTGTATTTCAATTAAAAAATGAAACTTGAGCTTTTTTTTTTTTACTGGAAGCTCTAGTTTTCTAGTCCTGTCTTTTTACTGTACAGGATTTTGTATGTTGAAGTTGTATTAAAGGCCTGCTCACTGAACTTTTGGCTGCTCTATCATTTACAGGCCTCATCACACCTCACACTGGTGGGAGTTCATTTCCCCCAAACCCAGGAGGAAACAGGTCCTGGCTGGAGGCAAGTTATTTATACACAGAGAACAAATTAGGAAGTTTATTTTATATAAATTATGTCTCTTAGCAGACAGCATTCAATTTATTGCACTATAGCACATCTGCGATACAGAGCTACAAGACATCGTCAGAGAGGTTTGTATTATTCAGTGTAGCACTTCTGACCGGGATCAAGAGGCACTCTGAGGGGGAGAAAGGGTGCAGGAAAGCAGCAAGCAGCCACCATTCTCTTCCAGTATTAATGTGGTTTGGTTTTTTTTTCCTTTTTACTAGCAAATAATGCCAAGACCAGCAGGCAGGAGCCAGGCAGGGCATGCTGCCTTCCTCCTCCGGACCCAGCTGCCACAGCTCTCCAGCTCCTGCCCAAATACGTGGAGTCTGGGGACCCTGCTGCAGAGTCCGGGTGAGGAGAGAGATGGGGGACTTTAAGGCAATTTAGCATGTCCCCTCCAGCCCAGCATAGGCTGTCACCTTTTTTTGGTTTATCAGCTTCGGTGGAGCGGCGATGAGCGGCGACATTAACGGCCAGATCTAGCGCTGCCCCTAAGCCCAAGTGACTCCTGCCTCCTCCCTAAGCTGGTCTAAAAATCAAAAGCAGCTCAAAAAAAAGTCTTCAAACCCACCTGGCTCTGACAGCCAGGCTCTTGGCCGCCCTCAGCTCCCCCACCCCAAATACCAGACCCCGCCCGGGAGCGAAACCTGTTGAGCCCGAATATGCCCAAACAGACAGCTCTTTGTGATTCTTTTTTTTTCCCTCCTATTTTTTGGTTTGGAAGCAGCACTGGTGATCACACAGGGATGGGCCCAAGGACTTCCCAGCCCTTGGCACTGCTCCTGACACCTTGTTCGAAGGCAGCATCTCATTTAACCCCTGAAGACCCTCACTGCCCTTCATTTCTGACACCATCCCACTTCCCACACCGTGGTCCTGTTCAGTCCTGCATCCCCACGCTCCACTTGCATCCCCCCTCTCTGCACTTTTCTCCGTCATTTCTCCCTTTCCACCTCATTTTTCCCCTCAGTGCTTCAGCGCTCTCCTCCATTCCCAACACAGACAGGTCTGATCCATCCTCACGCCATAAAATCACAGACCACATGCCAGGGGGGTCAGATGAGCCCAATAGCCACAGAGCTGCCAGGCTGGGGTTCAGTGCCCATCCAGGGGTGTTTTATGATCCGTGGTGGCAATGCTGGGCTGGCAGGGTGCACACAGCATCAGCAAAGCCCCCGAGCAGCACTTAGGACTCTTCAACTCTTGCTCAGCACTCTCCTGCCTCAGTTTCCTGCTGTTTCGGGGCTCAGGGAAGCTCTGCACCATTGGCAATGCGGGCAGGGGGTGCAGCAGGGACCCCAAACCCCAAACTGCATCCCAGCTCATTTATCTACATTTTAAAAGAAATTTAAAAGCCACCCGATGTTGCAAGCAGCTCAAACCCTGACGGAGGATCCACCCCGGGGCTCCGACTTGTGCAACACCGCGGGGTGAGTTCCAACCTCCCGCCACTGGCATCAGGCTCTGGTTCAAAAATTAAGGCTCAGCTTACTCAGCCTGGCCGGATATCGGGATGGCGAATCCGGCCGGGAAAACTTCGGCGGGCTGGGGGAGACATTTTGCAAGGGGAAGAGCCGGAGCAGGAATGGCATCTGGAAGCGATTGAAGGCAAGGAGCCTCTCCCTGGCGCAGCAGGGAATTCCAACGGCGTGAGCTCAGGTTAAAGCCTCCTTCACAAACCCGGGATTAAAGAGAAGAACCAAACTTCAGCACAGATATGTATTTTTAAACCTGCAAAAAACAAGGGAGACGGAGCCAGCTTCCTGCTTGGTCCTATCCGGACGTGGCTTTGTCATTTAGGATCGTTCTGACTTGCAATGAAAAGAAACCAAAACTCCAAAAAGGAGCAGAAATTTCTCCATCCGTTTGTGGTTCTAAATTCAGGTGTGGTGTCAGGAGTCCTCTTTCATCACTGTACCATCCATCCCTCGGGATTGCTGCATCCCAGCTCCGAGCATCCCTTGCCAGCACAGGCTGCATCCCACGGTGGTCCTTGAGTGGCAGCAAGCCCAGGAGCATCCCAGAATCCTGGGGATGGCATGGAAGAGCCAGTGGAGGATGCCAGCCTAGCTTAGACCGAGCCATCCTCTGCAAGGAGCTGACGCAGTGCAGAGTCCCCAGCCCCTTCCAGTCTTCCCTGAGTCGAGATGAAATATTGAAGCTAAAATCCTAATGCATCAGAGGCACAGGGAGCAGCAGCTGGTCAAACCCACCTTCACTGGACATCCCAGCGGAGCAGTTTATGGCAGGGCAGGATCCCCATGGGCTGGGCAGGATCCCCATGGGCTGGGCAGGATCCCCACGGGATGGGCAGGATCCCCATGGGCTGGGCAGACTCAGCCGCGCCCCATGTCCTCTTCCTGCAGTGGCTGGAATGGCTCCTTCTGCTACACTTCCAGAGCTGTAGCTATTCCCTTCATGCAAACATCTCTCCTCCTGCCCCAGTCAGGCTGTGAAACCCTGACCTCTTTGCACCTGCTGCACAAAGGGATCAAAGTGATTGCCTACGGAGACGAATACTCCGACTTGCCCGAGTACTTCGAGCGGCTGACCAGCGAGATTGTCATGCGAGGCCGCACAGGTATGGAGTCAGGGGCTGGGGGACACTTGGCTGTCACCATGGAGAGCAGGCAGGGTCAGTAGCCCCTGTTCTTCATGCTATACAGATTCCTTAAGAGTTTTTTTTTTTTAAAAGCAAACGTGTCTCAAAGCGTAGCTGGATTTGAGGGTTACTTTCAGAAATCACTGTATGCTCTAACAGTTTAAACAGCTGTGCTGCTTCCCACGCCTGCAAACCTTTTCATGTGCAGTTGCAGCTGTTTGTTCCCTTTCCAGCGAAGGGGCATTTTAGTCTCACTGACCTTCGTGCTGCTCAGACTGAGCCAATGCTTTTACACAAGAGGTATAACTCATAAATCATAAAAACAAGGGAAAGTGGGTTCACTGGCCGGAGCCTAGCTGGCCCCCATTCTGAGGGTTAGCCCGGCCAGGAAAGCCTGTGTGAAACCACCACGTGGGCAGCTGGCTCTCCACCTGACACTGCTCTCTGCTTTGCCCCAGGTATGCCCAACGAGGGGCAACAGCTGAATGCTCTGCCGCCGCCCACACCGAGGTAAAAGGTAAGGAGGCTCTCTAGAGCCGAGAGGCTTCACTCTGTGTAGTTCCCTGGAGTCCCAGGCAGGTTTTCAGCCTTTGCTTCCACACAGGATGCAGCCCGAGCCTCAGCCCTGCCCAGGCCCTGAGCCATGGCAGGGGCTTCTGGGACAGGCCCCAGCCAGGCCAGCAGCCCTCAGGAAGGCCAGAGCCCACCGCTGTCCAGCTGCTATCCAGCACCGAGCCAGGACCCTTCCAGCAGGGAGAAGGCTGGGACACAGCCTCCACAGATGAACACCTGGTCTAACATAGTAATTGTGGTTTTACTGGGGCTGCATGTGCCTGCGGAGTGCGGTGTCCCCAAGGGAGCTGCAGCCTCCTCTAACTTCATACCTAGTGCTTTTATATTCTGTATTTCAATTAAAAAATGAAACTTGAGCTTTTTTTTTTTTACTGGAAGCTCTAGTTTTCTAGTCCTGTCTTTTTACTGTACAGGATTTTGTATGTTGAAGTTGTATTAAAGGCCTGCTCACTGAACTTTTGGCTGCTCTATCATTTACAGGCCTCATCACACCTCACACTGGTGGGAGTTCATTTCCCCCAAACCCAGGAGGAAACAGGTCCTGGCTGGAGGCAAGTTATTTATACACAGAGAACAAATTAGGAAGTTTATTTTATATAAATTATGTCTCTTAGCAGACAGCATTCAATTTATTGCACTATAGCACATCTGCGATACAGAGCTACAAGACATCGTCAGAGAGGTTTGTATTATTCAGTGTAGCACTTCTGACCGGGATCAAGAGGCACTCTGAGGGGGAGAAAGGGTGCAGGAAAGCAGCAAGCAGCCACCATTCTCTTCCAGTATTAATGTGGTTTGGTTTTTTTTTCCTTTTTACTAGCAAATAATGCCAAGACCAGCAGGCAGGAGCCAGGCAGGGCACGCTGCCTTCCTCCTCCGGACCCAGCTGCCACAGCTCTCCAGCTCCTGCCCAAATACGTGGAGTCTGGGGACCCTGCTGCAGAGTCCGGGTGAGGAGAGAGATGGGGGACTTTAAGGCAATTTAGCATGTCCCCTCCAGCCCAGCATAGGCTGTCACCTTTTTTTGGTTTATCAGCTTCGGTGGAGCGGCGATGAGCGGCGACATTAACGGCCAGATCTAGCGCTGCCCCTAAGCCCAAGTGACTCCTGCCTCCTCCCTAAGCTGGTCTAAAAATCAAAAGCAGCTCAAAAAAAAGTCTTCAAACCCACCTGGCTCTGACAGCCAGGCTCTTGGCCGCCCTCAGCTCCCCCACCCCAAATACCAGACCCCGCCCGGGAGCGAAACCTGTTGAGCCCGAATATGCCCAAACAGACAGCTCTTTGTGATTCTTTTTTTTTCCCTCCTATTTTTTGGTTTGGAAGCAGCACTGGTGATCACACAGGGATGGGCCCAAGGACTTCCCAGCCCTTGGCACTGCTCCTGACACCTTGTTCGAAGGCAGCATCTCATTTAACCCCTGAAGACCCTCACTGCCCTTCATTTCTGACACCATCCCACTTCCCACACCGTGGTCCTGTTCAGTCCTGCATCCCCACGCTCCACTTGCATCCCCCCTCTCTGCACTTTTCTCCGTCATTTCTCCCTTTCCACCTCATTTTTCCCCTCAGTGCTTCAGCGCTCTCCTCCATTCCCAACACAGACAGGTCTGATCCATCCTCACGCCATAAAATCACAGACCACATGCCAGGGGGGTCAGATGAGCCCAATAGCCACAGAGCTGCCAGGCTGGGGTTCAGTGCCCATCCAGGGGTGTTTTATGATCCGTGGTGGGAATGCTGGGCTGGCAGGGTGCACACAGCATCAGCAAAGCCCCCGAGCAGCACTTAGGACTCTTCAACTCTTGCTCAGCACTCTCCTGCCTCAGTTTCCTGCTGTTTCGGGGCTCAGGGAAGCTCTGCACCATTGGCAATGCGGGCAGGGGGTGCAGCAGGGACCCCAAACCCCAAACTGCATCCCAGCTCATTTATCTACATTTTAAAAGAAATTTAAAAGCCACCCGATGTTGCAAGCAGCTCAAACCCTGACGGAGGATCCACCCCGGGGCTCCGACTTGTGCAACACCGCGGGGTGAGTTCCAACCTCCCGCCACTGGCATCAGGCTCTGGTTCAAAAATTAAGGCTCAGCTTACTCAGCCTGGCCGGATATCGGGATGGCGAATCCGGCCGGGAAAACTTCGGCGGGCTGGGGGAGACATTTTGCAAGGGGAAGAGCCGGAGCAGGAATGGCATCTGGAAGCGATTGAAGGCAAGGAGCCTCTCCCTGGCGCAGCAGGGAATTCCAACGGCGTGAGCTCAGGTTAAAGCCTCCTTCACAAACCCGGGATTAAAGAGAAGAACCAAACTTCAGCACAGATATGTATTTTTAAACCTGCAAAAAACAAGGGAGACGGAGCCAGCTTCCTGCTTGGTCCTATCCGGACGTGGCTTTGTCATTTAGGGTCGTTCTGACTTGCAATGAAAAGAAACCAAAACTCCAAAAAGGAGCAGAAATTTCTCCATGCGTTTGTGGTTCTAAATTCAGGTGTGGTGTCAGGAGTCCTCTTTCATCACTGTACCATCCATCCCTCGGGATTGCTGCATCCCAGCTCCGAGCATCCCTTGCCAGCACAGGCTGCATCCCACGGTGGTCCTTGAGTGGCAGCAAGCCCAGGAGCATCCCAGAATCCTGGGGATGGCATGGAAGAGCCAGTGGAGGATGCCAGCCTAGCTTAGACCGAGCCATCCTCTGCAAGGAGCTGACGCAGTGCAGAGTCCCCAGCCCCTTCCAGTCTTCCCTGAGTCGAGATGAAATATTGAAGCTAAAATCCTAATGCATCAGAGGCACAGGGAGCAGCAGCTGGTCAAACCCACCTTCACTGGACATCCCAGAGGAGCAGTTTACGGCAGGGCAGGATCCCCATGGGCTGGGCAGGATCCCCATGGGCTGGGCAGGATCCCCACGGGATGGACAGGATCCCCATGGGCTGGGCAGACTCAGCCGCGCCCCATGTCCTCTTCCTGCAGTGGCTGGAATGGCTCCTTCTGCTACACTTCCAGAGCTGTAGCTATTCCCTTCATGCAAACATCTCTCCTCCTGCCCCAGTCAGGCTGTGAAACCCTGACCTCTTTGCACCTGCTGCACAAAGGGATCAAAGTGATTGCCTACGGAGACGAATACTCCGACTTGCCCGAGTACTTCGAGCGGCTGACCAGCGAGATTGTCATGCGAGGCCGCACAGGTATGGAGTCAGGGGCTGGGGGACACTTGGCTGTCACCATGGAGAGCAGGCAGGGTCAGTAGCCCCTGTTCTTCATGCTATACAGATTCCTTAAGAGTTTTTTTTTTTTAAAAGCAAACGTGTCTCAAAGCGTAGCTGGATTTGAGGGTTACTTTCAGAAATCACTGTATGCTCTAACAGTTTAAACAGCTGTGCTGCTTCCCACGCCTGCAAACCTTTTCATGTGCAGTTGCAGCTGTTTGTTCCCTTTCCAGCGAAGGGGCATTTTAGTCTCACTGACCTTCGTGCTGCTCAGACTGAGCCAATGCTTTTACACAAGAGGTATAACTCATAAATCATAAAAACAAGGGAAAGTGGGTTCACTGGCCGGAGCCTAGCTGGCCCCCATTCTGAGGGTTAGCCCGGCCAGGAAAGCCTGTGTGAAACCACCACGTGGGCAGCTGGCTCTCCACCTGACACTGCTCTCTGCTTTGCCCCAGGTATGCCCAACGAGGGGCAACAGCTGAATGCTCTGCCGCCGCCCACACCGAGGTAAAAGGTAAGGAGGCTCTCTAGAGCCGAGAGGCTTCACTCTGTGTAGTTCCCTGGAGTCCCAGGCAGGTTTTCAGCCTTTGCTTCCACACAGGATGCAGCCCGAGCCTCAGCCCTGCCCAGGCCCTGAGCCATGGCAGGGGCTTCTGGGACAGGCCCCAGCCAGGCCAGCAGCCCTCAGGAAGGCCAGAGCCCACCGCTGTCCAGCTGCTATCCAGCACCGAGCCAGGACCCTTCCAGCAGGGAGAAGGCTGGGACACAGCCTCCACAGATGAACACCTGGTCTAACATAGTAATTGTGGTTTTACTGGGGCTGCATGTGCCTGCGGAGTGCGGTGTCCCCAAGGGAGCTGCAGCCTCCTCTAACTTCATACCTAGTGCTTTTATATTCTGTATTTCAATTAAAAAATGAAACTTGAGCTTTTTTTTTTTACTGGAAGCTCTAGTTTTCTAGTCCTGTCTTTTTACTGTACAGGATTTTGTATGTTGAAGTTGTATTAAAGGCCTGCTCACTGAACTTTTGGCTGCTCTATCATTTACAGGCCTCATCACACCTCACACTGGTGGGAGTTCATCTCCCCCAAACCCAGGAGGAAACAGGTCCTGGCTGGAGGCAAGTTATTTATACACAGAGAACAAATTAGGAAGTTTATTTTATATAAATTATGTCTCTTAGCAGACAGCATTCAATTTATTGCACTATAGCACATCTGCGATACAGAGCTACAAGACATCGTCAGAGAGGTTTGTATTATTCAGTGTAGCACTTCTGACCGGGATCAAGAGGCACTCTGAGGGGGAGAAAGGGTGCAGGAAAGCAGCAAGCAGCCACCATTCTCTTCCAGTATTAATGTGGTTTGGTTTTTTTTTCCTTTTTACTAGCAAATAATGCCAAGACCAGCAGGCAGGAGCCAGGCAGGGCACGCTGCCTTCCTCCTCCGGACCCAGCTGCCACAGCTCTCCAGCTCCTGCCCAAATACGTGGAGTCTGGGGACCCTGCTGCAGAGTCCGGGTGAGGAGAGAGATGGGGGACTTTAAGGCAATTTAGCATGTCCCCTCCAGCCCAGCATAGGCTGTCACCTTTTTTTGGTTTATCAGCTTCGGTGGAGCGGCGATGAGCGGCGACATTAACGGCCAGATCTAGCGCTGCCCCTAAGCCCAAGTGACTCCTGCCTCCTCCCTAAGCTGGTCTAAAAATCAAAAGCAGCTCAAAAAAAAGTCTTCAAACCCACCTGGCTCTGACAGCCAGGCTCTTGGCCGCCCTCAGCTCCCCCACCCCAAATACCAGACCCCGCCCGGGAGCGAAACCTGTTGAGCCCGAATATGCCCAAACAGACAGCTCTTTGTGATTCTTTTTTTTTCCCTCCTATTTTTTGGTTTGGAAGCAGCACTGGTGATCACACAGGGATGGGCCCAAGGACTTCCCAGCCCTTGGCACTGCTCCTGACACCTTGTTCAAAGGCAGCATCACATTTAACCCCTGAAGACCCTCACTGCCCTTCATTTCTGACACCATCCCACTTCCCACACCGTGGTCCTGTTCAGTCCTGCATCCCCACGCTCCACTTGCATCCCCCCTCTCTGCACTTTTCTCCGTCATTTCTCCCTTTCCACCTCATTTTTCCCCTCAGTGCTTCAGCGCTCTCCTCCATTCCCAACACAGACAGGTCTGATCCATCCTCACGCCATAAAATCACAGACCACATGCCAGGGGGGTCAGATGAGCCCAATAGCCACAGAGCTGCCAGGCTGGGGTTCAGTGCCCATCCAGGGGTGTTTTATGATCCGTGGTGGGAATGCTGGGCTGGCAGGGTGCACACAGCATCAGCAAAGCCCCCGAGCAGCACTTAGGACTCTTCAACTCTTGCTCAGCACTCTCCTGCCTCAGTTTCCTGCTGTTTCGGGGCTCAGGGAAGCTCTGCACCATTGGCAATGCGGGCAGGGGGTGCAGCAGGGACCCCAAACCCCAAACTGCATCCCAGCTCATTTATCTACATTTTAAAAGAAATTTAAAAGCCACCCGATGTTGCAAGCAGCTCAAACCCTGACGGAGGATCCACCCCGGGGCTCCGACTTGTGCAACACCGTGGGGTGAGTTCCAACCTCCCGCCACTGGCATCAGGCTCTGGTTCAAAAATTAAGGCTCAGCTTACTCAGCCTGGCCGGATATCGGGATGGCGAATCCGGCCGGGAAAACTTCGGCGGGCTGGGGGAGACATTTTGCAAGGGGAAGAGCCGGAGCAGGAATGGCATCTGGAAGCGATTGAAGGCAAGGAGCCTCTCCCTGGCGCAGCAGGGAATTCCAACGGCGTGAGCTCAGGTTAAAGCCTCCTTCACAAACCCGGGATTAAAGAGAAGAACCAAACTTCAGCACAGATATGTATTTTTAAACCTGCAAAAAACAAGGGAGACGGAGCCAGCTTCCTGCTTGGTCCTATCCGGACGTGGCTTTGTCATTTAGGGTCGTTCTGACTTGCAATGAAAAGAAACCAAAACTCCAAAAAGGAGCAGAAATTTCTCCATGCGTTTGTGGTTCTAAATTCAGGTGTGGTGTCAGGAGTCCTCTTTCATCACTGTACCATCCATCCCTCGGGATTGCTGCATCCCAGCTCCGAGCATCCCTTGCCAGCACAGGCTGCATCCCACGGTGGTCCTTGAGTGGCAGCAAGCCCAGGAGCATCCCAGAATCCTGGGGATGGCATGGAAGAGCCAGTGGAGGATGCCAGCCTAGCTTAGACCGAGCCATCCTCTGCAAGGAGCTGACGCAGTGCAGAGTCCCCAGCCCCTTCCAGTCTTCCCTGAGTCGAGATGAAATATTGAAGCTAAAATCCTAATGCATCAGAGGCACAGGGAGCAGCAGCTGGTCAAACCCACCTTCACTGGACATCCCAGCGGAGCAGTTTACGGCAGGGCAGGATCCCCATGGGCTGGGCAGGATCCCCATGGGCTGGGCAGGATCCCCACGGGATGGGCAGGATCCCCATGGGCTGGGCAGACTCAGCCGCACCCCATGTCCTCTTCCTGCAGTGGCTGGAATGGCTCCTTCTGCTGCACTTCCAGAGCTGTAGCTATTCCCTTCATGCAAACATCTCTCCTCCTGCCCCAGTCAGGCTGTGAAACCCTGACCTCTTTGCACCTGCTGCACAAAGGGATCAAAGTGATTGCCTACGGAGACGAATACTCCGACTTGCCCGAGTACTTCGAGCGGCTGACCAGCGAGATTGTCATGCGAGGCCGCACAGGTATGGAGTCAGGGGCTGGGGGACACTTGGCTGTCACCATGGAGAGCAGGCAGGGTCAGTAGCCCCTGTTCTTCATGCTATACAGATTCCTTAAGAGTTTTTTTTTTTTAAAAGCAAACGTGTCTCAAAGCGTAGCTGGATTTGAGGGTTACTTTCAGAAATCACTGTATGCTCTAACAGTTTAAGCAGCTGTGCTGCTTCCCACGCCTGCAAACCTTTTCATGTGCAGTTGCAGCTGTTTGTTCCCTTTCCAGCGAAGGGGCATTTTAGTCTCACTGACCTTCGTGCTGCTCAGACTGAGCCAATGCTTTTACACAAGAGGTATAACTCATAAATCATAAAAACAAGGGAAAGTGGGTTCACTGGCCGGAGCCTAGCTGGCCCCCATTCTGAGGGTTAGCCCGGCCAGGAAAGCCTGTGTGAAACCACCACGTGGGCAGCTGGCTCTCCACCTGACACTGCTCTCTGCTTTGCCCCAGGTATGCCCAACGAGGGGCAACAGCTGAATGCTCTGCCGCCGCCCACACCGAGGTAAAAGGTAAGGAGGCTCTCTAGAGCCGAGAGGCTTCACTCTGTGTAGTTCCCTGGAGTCCCAGGCAGGTTTTCAGCCTTTGCTTCCACACAGGATGCAGCCCGAGCCTCAGCCCTGCCCAGGCCCTGAGCCATGGCAGGGGCTTCTGGGACAGGCCCCAGCCAGGCCAGCAGCCCTCAGGAAGGCCAGAGCCCACCGCTGTCCAGCTGCTATCCAGCACCGAGCCAGGACCCTTCCAGCAGGGAGAAGGCTGGGACACAGCCTCCACAGATGAACACCTGGTCTAACATAGTAATTGTGGTTTTACTGGGGCTGCATGTGCCTGCGGAGTGCGGTGTCCCCAAGGGAGCTGCAGCCTCCTCTAACTTCATACCTAGTGCTTTTATATTCTGTATTTCAATTAAAAAATGAAACTTGAGCTTTTTTTTTTTACTGGAAGCTCTAGTTTTCTAGTCCTGTCTTTTTACTGTACAGGATTTTGTATGTTGAAGTTGTATTAAAGGCCTGCTCACTGAACTTTTGGCTGCTCTATCATTTACAGGCCTCATCACACCTCACACTGGTGGGAGTTCATCTCCCCCAAACCCAGGAGGAAACAGGTGCTGGCTGGAGGCAAGTTATTTATACACAGAGAACAAATTAGGAAGTTTATTTTATATAAATTATGTCTCTTAGCAGACAGCATTCAATTTATTGCACTATAGCACATCTGCGATACAGAGCTACAAGACATCGTCAGAGAGGTTTGTATTATTCAGTGTAGCACTTCTGACCGGGATCAAGAGGCACTCTGAGGGGGAGAAAGGGTGCAGGAAAGCAGCAAGCAGCCACCATTCTCTTCCAGTATTAATGTGGTTTGGTTTTTTTTTCCTTTTTACTAGCAAATAATGCCAAGACCAGCAGGCAGGAGCCAGGCAGGGCACGCTGCCTTCCTCCTCCGGACCCAGCTGCCACAGCTCTCCAGCTCCTGCCCAAATACGTGGAGTCTGGGGACCCTGCTGCAGAGTCCGGGTGAGGAGAGAGATGGGGGACTTTAAGGCAATTTAGCATGTCCCCTCCAGCCCAGCATAGGCTGTCACCTTTTTTTGGTTTATCAGCTTCGGTGGAGCGGCGATGAGCGGCGACATTAACGGCCAGATCTAGCGCTGCCCCTAAGCCCAAGTGACTCCTGCCTCCTCCCTAAGCTGGTCTAAAAATCAAAAGCAGCTCAAAAAAAAGTCTTCAAACCCACCTGGCTCTGACAGCCAGGCTCTTGGCCGCCCTCAGCTCCCCCACCCCAAATACCAGACCCCGCCCGGGAGCGAAACCTGTTGAGCCCGAATATGCCCAAACAGACAGCTCTTTGTGATTCTTTTTTTTTCCCTCCTATTTTTTGGTTTGGAAGCAGCACTGGTGATCACACAGGGATGGGCCCAAGGACTTCCCAGCCCTTGGCACTGCTCCTGACACCTTGTTCAAAGGCAGCATCACATTTAACCCCTGAAGACCCTCACTGCCCTTCATTTCTGACACCATCCCACTTCCCACACCGTGGTCCTGTTCAGTCCTGCATCCCCACGCTCCACTTGCATCCCCCCTCTCTGCACTTTTCTCCGTCATTTCTCCCTTTCCACCTCATTTTTCCCCTCAGTGCTTCAGCGCTCTCCTCCATTCCCAACACAGACAGGTCTGATCCATCCTCACGCCATAAAATCACAGACCACATGCCAGGGGGGTCAGATGAGCCCAATAGCCACAGAGCTGCCAGGCTGGGGTTCAGTGCCCATCCAGGGGTGTTTTATGATCCGTGGTGGGAATGCTGGGCTGGCAGGGTGCACACAGCATCAGCAAAGCCCCCGAGCAGCACTTAGGACTCTTCAACTCTTGCTCAGCACTCTCCTGCCTCAGTTTCCTGCTGTTTCGGGGCTCAGGGAAGCTCTGCACCATTGGCAATGCGGGCAGGGGGTGCAGCAGGGACCCCAAACCCCAAACTGCATCCCAGCTCATTTATCTACATTTTAAAAGAAATTTAAAAGCCACCCGATGTTGCAAGCAGCTCAAACCCTGACGGAGGATCCACCCCGGGGCTCCGACTTGTGCAACACCGCGGGGTGAGTTCCAACCTCCCGCCACTGGCATCAGGCTCTGGTTCAAAAATTAAGGCTCAGCTTACTCAGCCTGGCCGGATATCGGGATGGCGAATCCGGCCGGGAAAACTTCGGCGGGCTGGGGGAGACATTTTGCAAGGGGAAGAGCCGGAGCAGGAATGGCATCTGGAAGCGATTGAAGGCAAGGAGCCTCTCCCTGGCGCAGCAGGGAATTCCAACGGCGTGAGCTCAGGTTAAAGCCTCCTTCACAAACCCGGGATTAAAGAGAAGAACCAAACTTCAGCACAGATATGTATTTTTAAACCTGCAAAAAACAAGGGAGACGGAGCCAGCTTCCTGCTTGGTCCTATCCGGACGTGGCTTTGTCATTTAGGGTCGTTCTGACTTGCAATGAAAAGAAACCAAAACTCCAAAAAGGAGCAGAAATTTCTCCATGCGTTTGTGGTTCTAAATTCAGGTGTGGTGTCAGGAGTCCTCTTTCATCACTGTACCATCCATCCCTCGGGATTGCTGCATCCCAGCTCCGAGCATCCCTTGCCAGCACAGGCTGCATCCCACGGTGGTCCTTGAGTGGCAGCAAGCCCAGGAGCATCCCAGAATCCTGGGGATGGCATGGAAGAGCCAGTGGAGGATGCCAGCCTAGCTTAGACCGAGCCATCCTCTGCAAGGAGCTGACGCAGTGCAGAGTCCCCAGCCCCTTCCAGTCTTCCCTGAGTCGAGATGAAATATTGAAGCTAAAATCCTAATGCATCAGAGGCACAGGGAGCAGCAGCTGGTCAAACCCACCTTCACTGGACATCCCAGTGGAGCAGTTTACGGCAGGGCAGGATCCCCATGGGCTGGGCAGGATCCCCATGGGCTGGGCAGGATCCCCACGGGATGGGCAGGATCCCCATGGGCTGGGCAGACTCAGCCGCGCCCCATGTCCTCTTCCTGCAGTGGCTGGAATGGCTCCTTCTGCTGCACTTCCAGAGCTGTAGCTATTCCCTTCATGCAAACATCTCTCCTCCTGCCCCAGTCAGGCTGTGAAACCCTGACCTCTTTGCACCTGCTGCACAAAGGGATCAAAGTGATTGCCTACGGAGACGAATACTCCGACTTGCCCGAGTACTTCGAGCGGCTGACCAGCGAGATTGTCATGCGAGGCCGCACAGGTATGGAGTCAGGGGCTGGGGGACACTTGGCTGTCACCATGGAGAGCAGGCAGGGTCAGTAGCCCCTGTTCTTCATGCTATACAGATTCCTTAAGAGTTTTTTTTTTTTAAAAGCAAACGTGTCTCAAAGCGTAGCTGGATTTGAGGGTTACTTTCAGAAATCACTGTATGCTCTAACAGTTTAAACAGCTGTGCTGCTTCCCACGCCTGCAAACCTTTTCATGTGCAGTTGCAGCTGTTTGTTCCCTTTCCAGCGAAGGGGCATTTTAGTCTCACTGACCTTCGTGCTGCTCAGACTGAGCCAATGCTTTTACACAAGAGGTATAACTCATAAATCATAAAAACAAGGGAAAGTGGGTTCACTGGCCGGAGCCTAGCTGGCCCCCATTCTGAGGGTTAGCCCGGCCAGGAAAGCCTGTGTGAAACCACCACGTGGGCAGCTGGCTCTCCACCTGACACTGCTCTCTGCTTTGCCCCAGGTATGCCCAACGAGGGGCAACAGCTGAATGCTCTGCCGCCGCCCACACCGAGGTAAAAGGTAAGGAGGCTCTCTAGAGCCGAGAGGCTTCACTCTGTGTAGTTCCCTGGAGTCCCAGGCAGGTTTTCAGCCTTTGCTTCCACACAGGATGCAGCCCGAGCCTCAGCCCTGCCCAGGCCCTGAGCCATGGCAGGGGCTTCTGGGACAGGCCCCAGCCAGGCCAGCAGCCCTCAGGAAGGCCAGAGCCCACCGCTGTCCAGCTGCTATCCAGCACCGAGCCAGGACCCTTCCAGCAGGGAGAAGGCTGGGACACAGCCTCCACAGATGAACACCTGGTCTAACATAGTAATTGTGGTTTTACTGGGGCTGCATGTGCCTGCGGAGTGCGGTGTCCCCAAGGGAGCTGCAGCCTCCTCTAACTTCATACCTAGTGCTTTTATACTCTGTATTTCAATTAAAAAATGAAACTTGAGCTTTTTTTTTTTTACTGGAAGCTCTAGTTTTCTAGTCCTGTCTTTTTACTGTACAGGATTTTGTATGTTGAAGTTGTATTAAAGGCCTGCTCACTGAACTTTTGGCTGCTCTATCATTTACAGGCCTCATCACACCTCACACTGGTGGGAGTTCATCTCCCCCAAACCCAGGAGGAAACAGGTCCTGGCTGGAGGCAAGTTATTTATACACAGAGAACAAATTAGGAAGTTTATTTTATATAAATTATGTCTCTTAGCAGACAGCATTCAATTTATTGCACTATAGCACATCTGCGATACAGAGCTACAAGACATCGTCAGAGAGGTTTGTATTATTCAGTGTAGCACTTCTGACCGGGATCAAGAGGCACTCTGAGGGGGAGAAAGGGTGCAGGAAAGCAGCAAGCAGCCACCATTCTCTTCCAGTATTAATGTGGTTTGGTTTTTTTTTCCTTTTTACTAGCAAATAATGCCAAGACCAGCAGGCAGGAGCCAGGCAGGGCACGCTGCCTTCCTCCTCCGGACCCAGCTGCCACAGCTCTCCAGCTCCTGCCCAAATACGTGGAGTCTGGGGACCCTGCTGCAGAGTCCGGGTGAGGAGAGAGATGGGGGACTTTAAGGCAATTTAGCATGTCCCCTCCAGCCCAGCATAGGCTGTCACCTTTTTTTGGTTTATCAGCTTCGGTGGAGCGGCAATGAGCGGCGACATTAACGGCCAGATCTAGCGCTGCCCCTAAGCCCAAGTGACTCCTGCCTCCTCCCTAAGCTGGTCTAAAAATCAAAAGCAGCTCAAAAAAAAGTCTTCAAACCCACCTGGCTCTGACAGCCAGGCTCTTGGCCGCCCTCAGCTCCCCCACCCCAAATACCAGACCCCGCCCGGGAGCGAAACCTGTTGAGCCCGAATATGCCCAAACAGACAGCTCTTTGTGATTCTTTTTTTTTCCCTCCTATTTTTTGGTTTGGAAGCAGCACTGGTGATCACACAGGGATGGGCCCAAGGACTTCCCAGCCCTTGGCACTGCTCCTGACACCTTGTTCGAAGGCAGCATCACATTTAACCCCTGAAGACCCTCACTGCCCTTCATTTCTGACACCATCCCACTTCCCACACCGTGGTCCTGTTCAGTCCTGCATCCCCACGCTCCACTTGCATCCCCCCTCTCTGCACTTTTCTCCGTCATTTCTCCCTTTCCACCTCATTTTTCCCCTCAGTGCTTCAGCGCTCTCCTCCATTCCCAACACAGACAGGTCTGATCCATCCTCACGCCATAAAATCACAGACCACATGCCAGGGGGGTCAGATGAGCCCAATAGCCACAGAGCTGCCAGGCTGGGGTTCAGTGCCCATCCAGGGGTGTTTTATGATCCGTGGTGGCAATGCTGGGCTGGCAGGGTGCACACAGCATCAGCAAAGCCCCCGAGCAGCACTTAGGACTCTTCAACTCTTGCTCAGCACTCTCCTGCCTCAGTTTCCTGCTGTTTCGGGGCTCAGGGAAGCTCTGCACCATTGGCAATGCGGGCAGGGGGTGCAGCAGGGACCCCAAACCCCAAACTGCATCCCAGCTCATTTATCTACATTTTAAAAGAAATTTAAAAGCCACCCGATGTTGCAAGCAGCTCAAACCCTGACGGAGGATCCACCCCGGGGCTCCGACTTGTGCAACACCGCGGGGTGAGTTCCAACCTCCCGCCACTGGCATCAGGCTCTGGTTCAAAAATTAAGGCTCAGCTTACTCAGCCTTAAAAAACACCCAGGGGAAGAATTTTCCTTTGTTCTCCACTCTCCAGAACAACAAAACACCATTGGTTCACCCTGCAAAGACCTGCCATGAAAAGATCAATGGGGAAAGGTCTGGCTGGTCCTCTTCCTGCAGTCTCAGGGCAGGAATCCTCATCTCTCCCTGGAACAAGCCTGTCCCGTGGGACGAGAGGGCTCCAGGCGCACACAGTGGGTCGGGATGGGGCTTGTCCTGCACGAACATGCCCAGATCCTGCTCCCAGCAGCTCTGTCCGCACCAGCATTGGGTGGGGGATCGGCAGGGACCCCTCCTACCCCTCTGGGATCACTAGGATACCGGAGCACATCCATCAACCAGCCAGAGGATGCTCAGGGATGGGGACAAAAAGGCTCAGACCACTTAATAAACCCTCCTGAGCCCGTGGTTCCGCACGAGAGCCGTCCTGAGCTGCACACGGGGCACATCCTCCCCTCCCAGAGCCTCCGGGAGGATTTTCCCTTCCTTATCCCGGCTCCCGGGCATTCCTATGGCCCAGACCCATCGCAGCGAGCCCACCCTGTGCCATGGGGAGATGCCAGAGCCTCTCTTCCCCGGGCTCTCGGGGTGGGATCTCCCTCCACGGGAGTGGCCTCGGGCAGGAGCGATGCCAAAGGCCGTTTTTCCCGGCAAGACGAGGGGGTTTGTTTTGCCGGGAATGGGGAGACGGCAGATGGAAGGGCTCGGGGGGAGCGGGGGCTTTCCTCTCGCCGCTGCCCACACTCACACTCCAGGCACTGATTAATTGCGTTAAATAGAAAAAGAATCATAACAATTATTTTTAAAAGCCACAAAACGTAGAAATAAAACCACTTTCTGCCTCTCCGATGTGCCGCGCTCGCCGGGGCAGCGATGCCAAAGGCGGGGGATGCAGGGGCGGGGGTCCGAGCTGGGGTTAACAGGGTGTGTACCCCCACATCCCCTCTTTGCCCCCCATGCCAGCCCTGCCCGGGAGCTGCCAGGCGAGCAATGCTCCTGCCCTGCCCCGCGCCCTCCCAGCGCGGGGACCCCCTCCAGCCCCCCAAAAACACTGGGGCTTCGCTTCCCACCCCTCTTTTTCCGCTCAGCACCTCCCGAGTCGCAAACCCGCTCTGGACACGCGGACCCGGGGGGACATAAGGGGACACGGAGGGACACAAGGGGACACGGGAGGATGCGGGGGGGCACAAGGGGACGCGGGGGGACCCCCGTGTGCAGACTCACCATGGGGCGGCGGGGGGGGTCGTGCGGCGGAGGCTGGGGGTGGTGCGGGATGCGGGGCCGGCCCGGGGGGCGGGCGGGGGGCGGACACGCTTGCGCACAGCGCGGATGGGCGGCGGAGGGAGCGACGAGGAGGAGGAAGGAGGGAGGGGAAGAGCATCCCGGGAGGAGAAGGCACTCGGTCCCTCATCCGCGGCACGGGAGAGGTGGGGGAGGACGAGGACCCTCGCCCCGCGCCCTGCGGACCCCCAAAAGTCGTGGCGCTGGGGGCAGACCTTCCCAAGGCAACCCCGCACCGCATAAATCTCCCCAAAACCCGCCCAAATCCGCTCATAGCAAATTTTGGGGGTGGGCAAAGCTCATCCCACTTGAGATTTACACTGAGCCCAGGAGTTCGCTCCGCTCCCCCACTGAACCCCCATGAGATGATCTGGAAGCCCCATGAGATTCTGCTCAAACCGTCATGAGATGGCACACCAAGGCTCTGGGGATGGCTTTGCTTCAAATCATCAACTAATATTTTTTTTTTCCTGAAAATAAATTAATCCTCACCACAGCAATGCCCCATGTCAGGCCACCTTGCTCTCCCACAGGATTCCATTTCCATCCCACCCCACAATCCACAAAATTAGCAGTCAACCTTTTGAATCTTTTTTTATTCCCCTCAAAACTTTTTTTATTTCTACAGTCTCAAACTCAATCCCTCCTGCCCAGGGTGAGTTTTGCCAATCCCTGAGATAAAATGTCCAACGCCAATATTAATCAACAAAATACCTGTGGAGCTGACACATCTGATTTTGCCAAGGGAACTACATCAATATTTGAAGAGAATCAACCCACCTGCACCTCCCCAGATGCTCCCAGGTTTCCTGCTGACCCATAGCACCAATTTCATCACTGACGCTTCACAGGAAGAGGGAAGTGGCAGGCGTAGGGATTTGCATCATGGTCAGGGAGCAAGTTCTGGGGCAGGGGGCACTTACTGCTGCCCTGCTCCAAGGAACCACAGCCCTGATCCCGTGGCCCCAGCGTGCTGATTTTTGGAGGTGCTGAGCGTGGAACATTCCCCAAAATCACTCCTGTCTGTACAGGAGTCAGGTGAGGCTTCACCACACCACCTGGGGAGAGTAACGGGGCTCACTTGGGGCTCCCAACCCCATCACGCTCACAGGGCAGAGCAGGCCTGTGCCCAGTTCAGTTACCCCAGCACCACACTGCCCCAAGACCAAAGCAACAGCCTGGAACGTCCCTATCCTCATCTCCTGCTCGGATGCACGTCTTCAGGAAACGGGAGCCGAGACAGCTGCATAGTTCCCACGCCATGGCCAGACCCTCTGGCCATAAAACCTTAGGAGTTATTACAAATTTTCCTATAATGGGTGTACTGTTTACAGTCCCAGGGTCGGCATACTGCATGCAATCCAGTGCCACTTGACCTACCAAGCACGAACAACCTATTGTTGCTGTTTTTGTAACCTATTGTTGCTTTTAACTTCAACCCAAAAGTACGAAATTACGCGAACAAGAAAGAGGGCTGCAGTAAGGTCCCCAGCCGCCCCCTTGCCCCCAGGTTAGCCTGATTTGAGCAGCGCCAGGCTGGAAAAAGCGAGCCAGAGCTAGGCTACGACGCTGTGACCGGAGGGGCGATCAGAGGGCTCACGGCACGTGGTGCCGGGAGGCGTGGCCTGCCCGGAGCGCGCCGCGGGGGCGGGGCCGAGCCCTCAGCGGGGAAAATGGCGGCGGGCGGGCCCCCCCACTCCCTCGTACCTCCGCGTGCAGGAACACGATTTTGTCCCGCGCCGACTCCCGCAGGACGCGCCGCACCCGCAGGTCCGACAGCGGGAAGGCGGCAGCGACCCCGCCCTCAGCGGCGGGCCCGCCATTTTTCTCCTCCTCCTCCCGCTTCCTCTTCGGCTGCGGGCCCTCCGCCATGGCTCGCGCGCGCGCGCCCCTGCACTGCGCGTGCGCGGCGCCTCGCGGACCGTCTTAGAGCCACGCCCCCCGGCGGCTCGGAGGTCGCGTGTCCCCGCGGCTCCTTCTCCCACACACCCCCGGAATAGTGACTGAGACAAAAATAAGGAAAACCACCACCATTTAAAACTTCTGCATTCTCTTTTCATAGTCGCAACGATCCCGTTTAAAGTCGCTGCCTGCCTCATCTTGTCCTGCCCACAGCCCAGCAGGCACCTTGTCAGCTTAGTGGGGGTCCCAGAGCCCACCAGGACCAGGAACTCCAGCACGGGAAGGAGTTCTGGTGACCCTGAGAGCCACTCGATGTCAGAGCTTAGTGTTTGTGTGATGGATGTCCCTGTCCCTGCCGAGGAGGTTTTGGCCACCGGGATGGAGGTCACACCACTGGGATGTGGTGCGTTCCGGTCCGCTGTCCCTCCATGTCCATGGAAGTGGGGAAGTCGCCATCCTTGGCTCCCACATCTGGCCAGAGCAGCTCAGGTTGGACCCCAGGGTTCACTGGGACATGGCTACACCCAGATCCAAAGATGACAGCTCCATGATGCCCATGGGGATGCATCCGCCTGCTCGCAGCACTACTCCATCCTCTTTGTGGAGCTCCGGCACAGTTCCTGGAGGTCTGCAGAGACAGCAGATGAGCTCCATTAGCAACCAATTAATCTAAAAATCAACGGTTTAAATAAATTTATGGAATCTGGTCTCTTCCCATGGTCCTTATCCCAATAGAGAGACATTTCATCAGCATCCCACAGGATACTCACAGCGCATGACAGTGTCCCTGATCTGCCTGAAGCTTTTCTCCTTCAGCGCCATGTAGATGTAGTAGATGTTTCGCAGCTCCCTGGGATAATCCTTGCGATCCACGTCCTTCAGCACTGGGATAGTGCGTCCGTTAGCCATCGGAGCCTCAGCCAGGGCCTGGTGCATCTGGTATTTGCACCAGGGGTCCTGCAGGAAGCTGGGGGTGATGAGCATGACCCAGCAGTGGCTGTTCTGCACAGCGTCGCACAGCTCTGTCACCACTGCACCTCCCGCCACCGCATCCCGCAGCTGGAGGAAGCATCGGAAGCTCTCAGGTTGGCCCTCCAGGTAGGACACCAGCTCCTCCACCAGCTCCATGTCCCCCTCACTGTGGCAGATGCAGACGTCGTAGCTCTTGTCCCACCAGGGGCTGTCCACGGCACTGATGTCTGGTGCTGACACAGGTGACAGGGAGATGGAGCTGGTGGCCAAGCTCGTGCCAGGAGAAGAGCTGGAGCTCTTCGCAGAGGATGAGGAGGAAGGTGAGGATGAAGCAGAGTGGCTGGACTTGATGCTGCTTTCCACTGAGCTAGGCTTGGGCTTGTGCAGGAGCCGCCTAAACCAACCTGCAGAGTGAGGTCACAGTGAGGTTCCGGGGGCGCAGCGTCCCCTGGGCTTCCCAAGCACAGCTTCATTTGATCAGCAGGATGCCTGCAGATGGAAAGGGGTGGGTGCGATCTCACCTTGACCCCCCAAACCATCCTGGTCCCTAAAATCTGAGCTGCCGCAAACACCTGAATGCTGTGGCACCACGAGGAGCAGCTGATGGGCACCCTTGTGTTCCGTCAGGGAGGGGATGCTGTGAGGGAGGGGATAGGGCCAGAGGGTTTATTCCCAGACTCACCAGCCATAGCGGGCAGCACACTGCTCAGCTGCCAATTGCCAGCAGGACACCTCTCCTGAGAGCAGAAAAGAAGAATAAAAAAAAACTGTGAGCAAGCACCACTCCACAGCAGGTCTCAGCCCCAGGAGCTCAGGTCTGTTCCAGGGACCTGCAGCTCTGGGGTGCTCTCTTACAGCCCCAAAATCACCCACAGGAGGGTTTTTCCCAAAATTTGCTGGGAAGGAACATTTACCTGTTACTGGCTCTCTCCACTGGAGATACACACCTGCAGCGAGCAAGGCTGAGAGATAATGGGGAGGAGAGACCCTCATTCCCATCAGTGGGGAAAGGATCCTGTGGAAGGGAGAAGTGGGAATCAGCTGCGATCACCAGGGATGGATGCTGGTAAACCAAAGGCAGTGTGGGTGATGCCCAGAGCTGTGCATCCTTGTTGCTGCCTGCCCTGGTATTCCTGCAAGCTCACACCATCCCATGCCTGGGCATTGTGCTCCCAGCATGGTTTAGGGACTGCAGACACTCCTTGTGGACACCCAAGAGCAGCAATACGGGAAACAGCTACTGTTTTCCACTGCTGGCATCACCCCTTCCGAAATGAAACACCCCAAGTTACGCTGAAGCCTTTCCTCTACTCCAAAAAATGCCACCGGACTGCAGGAAATGCCCGCAAAACCCCGGCACGCCCACGGAAACCACAGTGCCCAAGTGTCAGCATTTAGTGACAGCAAAAAACTCAAGCGTGACTGGAACAATGAGCACGGACAGTGAACGGTACGGGGGAAGTCTGGGGGATGCTTACCTGGAATGCAGGAGTCCAGCAATGGAACAGGGAAGGGGATGCATCAGCCCCTGGGTTTGGGAAAGAAAGATCTTCTGGGATTACCCAGGTGGGAAAAGACAGGTAGAATGCAGCATGTTCACTCTGGAGTCTAATGGGATCTGCAGTGAATGGCAAGGCTGATCCATCCTTACAGCTTCCACATCTGCAAGCAGTTCCCAGTGAAGCTGTCCTGGGGTGGAAATGAGATGGGGTACCCACTTGCTTCCCCAGGGCCAGAGTGGAGGAGCTCCCCGAAAACCCAGGTGCCCCCAGCTGCCAGCAGCTCCAGCCTCTGCCAGGGCATATGAAAGCACAGGCAGGGAAATGGGCCAGGACTGCAGGGACGGGAAGCCAAGCCCTCCCAAGGGCCTCCCTCCCACATCCGCCACATGCCATCACTGCCTGGGTGTCACAGTGCCCAGCCCTCACCAGCACCCAGATCTGTTTCCCTCCCCAGTTTCCTAGCTAAATACAGACAGGTCCATGTCTGCCACTCACACTTACTTTATCAGTTAAATTTACCAGACAAGTCATTTTTTCACCCCAAAAATGTTTCTCCTTTCCCAGGTCACGTTCCCCTGGTGCTGCTGGTGGTGGCTGATGACTGACACTGCCTTCATCTCCTCATCATCCTCGACTGCTCCAATGTCTGGCAGTTGCTCCTCAAGGCCCTGTGAGAGACAGGCTCCAGGTGAGTCCTGGTTCCATCCCCTAGGAATTTGGGGAGATCTCCAGAGCCCACATGGCCACCCAGCCCCTGCCACCACCCTGCCTGCCTTTCTCTTCACCAAGCACAGGACACCAGCTGGCCCCTTGCTGGCTAAATTCCAAAGGAAAAAGCCAAAGGCCGAGTGGTACTGAGCCGCACACAGACCCACAGGCTACCACAGCCCATTGTGACCCACTTTGCATTAGTCCCTGCCCTAGCACTGCTGCCACCACCCCAAAAATCAACTGCCCGCCCAAGGACAGGACCCGTAGGAGGGCGAGTCCCCTGCCTGTGTGAGTCACCCCACCTGGAAACCCCAGAGGGGGAACCTGAGCAAGGGTGAACCCACAAACTCGGGTCCCCAAGAGGCAGCAGCCCCTGGATCGACCTCCACCCTGCCTCAGCAATAATATAACCATTATTAAAGGAGTAATTAAGCAGGTACAGCTTAATTCACAGCGTGCCTTGCCCCACCAGCAGCTGCACCACGCTGGGATCCCTGCAGCGGGAGTCCTGCTCATCACCAGGAGCCTGTGGTTTACAGGATTGCCTGTGAAATTAAGAAACGGTGAGGACAGGGTGCTGCAAGGCAGGGTCAAACAAAGGTGTTCGGGAAAGAAAATAAGGCTAATTTTGTCCCTAAATACACGCACCATTAATATGTTTCATTTACAGTGCCACTACAAAACGATACACAGCTACCCAGAAAACACAGAATAAGTTTTCTCCTGGAAAGCTCTAAGTACACCCAAATTCCGCCACACAGATGCTTGAAGACATCATAGGGGCCGTCCAGGCACCGCTTGTACCTCACAGGGCTGGAGACGCAGTCGCACAGACACGAACCCAGGCAGCGGCAGCTAGCGGAAGAGCAGCCCCTGAGGGGTAGGGGAGCACGGGGACACGGCCAGGCCCAGAGAAGCGCAGGCAGCCGAACGCACCCAGCACTGCCACCCAGCCTGGCACTGCACTGCGCTGCCCATGCGCCCGAGCCCTTTAGAGCTCGCGTGGCCTCGCGACACCATCGCTGAGGTCCCACGTCTGGCCCCGCCTCTTCCGCTCCGAGCCCCAGCAGGGCGGGGCCGAGGGGGCGGGGCTGCCGTCACGCGGGGCGGGGCGTAGCCGGGCGCGAGGCGGCTGCGCGCGGCGCGGCGGCGTCTCCTCAACGGGGCCGCGCGCGCGGCGCCAGGTGCGTGCGCGGGGGAGGCGGGCGGGCAGGGCGCGGTTGCCATGGAGACAGCGGGGGGGAAGCCGTTGCCATGGCGACAGCGGCCGCCATAACGTAAGGGGGTCCCCTGGCCGTGAGGGGACGGAGCGTTCTGCGGGGAGCGGAGGAGACCGGCGGGGCCGGGGCTGAGGCGGGGGGGCCGGGAAACCTCTGACAGCGGCGGGCGGCCTGGCTGTGACTCCCCCCGCCGCGCTGTCGCCCTCTATAAAAGCTCGTTTTTATGGATGTGTCCCCCTGGGAAGGAGCCTCGGTGTCCTCTCTGCCTGCTGAATCCCCGTGTTGTTGCTTTTCCCGCAGGTTTAGCGAGGAGGGGGCACAACGGAGAGGACAGGTAAGGGCTCGGGCAACCCTGAAGGTGTGACCCCCATCCCTGGTTCTCTGTCCAGGGTCAATCCTGGAACGCCAGCGTGCTTCCGTGGGAGCCTGTGGGACACAGAGCTCAGCCAGGCTTTGCTGTGTCACTCCCTCTCCTTGCTCGTGGAGCCACTGGGAAGCACGTGGAGAATCACAGCGTTGAATAAAAACCTCTGGTGTGTTTTAACTCACATCAAAGGAGGTTGAATCTTGTGTTTTTGTGCTGTGGACAGAGGCAGGGCTTGTCCTCAGTCCCATTGTCCGTGTAGCCTGTGCGTTTCTAGGATGGCTTTGATCCAGCTCCAATTGCTGCTCCCACGTGGAGGGACAGGCTTGGGAATTGGCCAGGGACAACTCAGCTTGTAGCTGAACCATAGTGGCTTTTAAACTGTCTTGTCCCAACATCTTAAAGCCGCTGGATTGAAAAAGAAGCTAGGAATTACACCCATGCTGGTGGCAGTTCTCAGCACTCAAAGAAGCTAAAAATAATGGATGAGTAGTAGGTTTGTACTTGTTTCTTTGTGGAATTTGTGGGGGCTGTTCTGGAGGAGCCCATCTCCCAGCATGGAGCTGGATGACTTGGCTTTGATTTTAAACATCCAGGTGTAGCTTTGGTTGTGTGTTGGGTGCTGAGCATGGAGATGGTGTCAGCAGCGACTTCTCCATGAGATGGTGGAGAATATGTTCCATTAATTTCCCATTTTGGTTCTGCAGGTTGGGCTCTGGTGTTGACTGTGTGGTCTGGTCATGTTTTGCAGAGCTACTGCAAGGTTTCTGTAAATACACATGCTGTGTGAACCTCGGCCTTCGCTTGACACACTTGGTGTTCAGGTGTTTGCTTTTACCTGGGATACACCTTCATATTTCCAACATTTCTGCAGCTGGTGTGTCTCTGTCACACGGGGACTTGCTGTGGTTGGGTTTATCCAGTGTTGGTGACTTAGGCACCGTTTAAAGCTGAAGTGTGAAAAGCTTTAGGATAAATTAAGGGATTTCTGTGGTGTGGAGGGAGGAGAATGCAGCAAACCCACACAGGGACTCTCTTAGTATCGTTTATAAAGGTAATGGGGACAAGGCTGGAACAAGGGAACAGGGCAGCCGAGCCAGGAATCCATGGAGTGTTGTGTTTACAGTCTTCAACTCCCTGTAGTCTAAATAGCTGGAAGCTTCCCAATGTCTGGAGAAGGCTGGAGAGACACTTCTTACCTTGTAAGTGCCTATGGCTCCCTCTCCCCCATGGCACCTGTGTTCCCAGGGGGAGCCTGCAGTACCTGGTGTGTTTCTTCCCCATGGCAATGTCATGCTCTGAGGTAATTCCATTTCATTTTGGCTACCTCAGCTGTGCCAGCGCAATCCATCCCCCTGGGGAACAGAGCTTCTCCCCAGGACTAAAAACTGGAGGTTTCTATTTCTTGGCTGAATCCCCATGAATTCTTTTTAAGACCAATAAAAACTTTTTTTTTTAAACTAGGCTGTATTTATAATGGGGTTTTTGTTCCTTTATGCCTCTCTGCACTACATAATAGGCATGAAGGTTGAAGGTCATTGTATCAGACAACCTCACTAGGTGATTATAATTCTAAAAGGTGTTTTTTCCTAAGTTTAAAATTACTTTTGAAATGTCCTTAGTGCTTTAGAGGCACTTAAAATTGATTTGATGGCTCCATTCCTGCTGTTAATAGCATGGGAATGCACAGGGTGAGTGAGATGGGAGCGATGCTGAGGCAGGTGGAAGCAAACAGGGGAAGGCCTAGGTGGGAGTTTACAAACAGCCTCAGTATTTGAGGCTCAGCTCCCGAATATAATATAAACTTAAATTATAGCCAGTTTAGAAAGTGAGGATTTACCTTTGGCTGTAGCTGTGCTGCTGTGGAGGGGCCAAGGGCAGACCCGGCACCAGCAGGAGCTCAGACTTCCCTCTGAAACATTCCAGTTATCCATTGTTAGTCCCTGGCTGGTCTGAAGTGTCTTTGCACCATTAAATAAAATCTGACTGACTTTGTGGAAGCAGCCTGTCCTTCCAGAAAAATCAGCTTATCCAAAAGGAGAGATATTTTTCCTTTCTCCTGGAAAGGAAAAATAAGGGCTTTTCTCCCCTTTATCCTGACTGTGCTTGGCTGCATTCACTCAGCAGGGCTTTGATGGTACCGCCCGTCTGATCCTGTGTCCAGCACATCCTCCTATCTTCCTGAGAGTCATCACTTTGATGTTTTTTTTTGAGGTTTAACCCCCCCAAAATAGTTCACCATGAGGCCTGAGCGGTTGCAGGCCTTCAGGAGTGATGAAGCTGCAGAGGTTCATTGTCAGAACAGTGCTGAAGTGCTCCTGTGCTCAGTGTGGGGTGGAAAAACACAGGGTACAATGTTCATGAGGGTGTGTGATGGAGGAGCCCTGCCTGGCATGCACAGAGGGAGAAAACCGGAAGTGCTAAAGGCTATTGACACTTGTATCCAAAATCTGGTCCCTACAGTAAGGCCCAGTAAGATAAAAAAGTGATTATTTGAAGTGATGAGCAGCATGTATTAAGTGATCTTTCAGGAGGCAGGTGGTGAAAACCAGCTCTCTGAGGTGTTTTACTGTTGTTACAATGATTTATTACTGAGCAGCCTGGTGTGGTGGAAAGTGCCCCTGCCCATGGCAGGGGGGTGGACCGACACGAACTTTAAGGTCCTGTCCAGCCCAAACCATTCCATGATTCCATTGTATAAGGTTTTCTGAAGGGGTCAGAAGGAAAAGGCTGCATACACGGTGTATCTGAGCATCTGCCAGTGTTGCTTTGCCCTGTTCTCATCATCCAGTATTGAAAGTTGCTGGTTTCCTAGAATATTGGCTGTTTTCTCATGTGATCCATACACACACTTGCAGCACAGCTGAGGTGTCCTACCTAGAAAGACCTGCCCCGTGTCACTTGCTTTGCTGCCAGGGAGCAATTGCAGCATCTCATCTTTAGGACAAGCCCACAGATCTCCCTGAGATGGCAAAACCTGCAAAAACTCTGATTTTGGGTCAGCAGCTCTTCCCCAGCATTTCCTCTGGCCAAAAGCCCCGTGTCTAACAGAGTTTTTGCTGGACTCTTCATCACAACTGGCAAGAGAAAAGCAGAGGAGGGTGAACAGTTCTGTTCGTTTTCATTCCCTTTTCATAGACTTATTTGGGAGAAGCGGAGTGGGAGAGGACTGCGTGCTGGCAGGCCTTTTGTGTTTTATGTCACAGGCTGCTGAAAGAGTTCTCAGACTGCACTTCCTTTCCGTGGGCTTTAAGGTCATTTCCCAGTGCTTGCAGATGCATGGCGGGCTGGGAAACCCTTCTCTCATCACCAGGGAATGAAACGCTCTCCGTGGCTTTTTGGAGCCAACAAATATAGTTTTGTCTTCTCTTCCCTCCCACTGTTTCCCAAGCAGCAAGTTTGCCGACAGGCCTCGTCAGGAAGGAGGGAGTGCTCCTCCAGGATCCAGACTGTCTGGGAAAATGAACAGCTGCTGGCAAACTGTGTTTTGCTGGGGCAATCACAGCTGTACAAAACAGCCCAGGATTGTATGGTAAAGGAGGTTAAGGAAGTGGATGAGACTGAGGGGCAAAGTTCAGAGACAAAAACATGCAATTCTCAGCCCAGAGATGATAACAAACCTGGGATTTATCCACCTGTGCAAAGGTGGTTCTGCAAAACCCTGTTGTCCAGGTGGTGTTGTCCATGTGCACTGACTTTGCTTGTGGTCATTTGTCTACCATAGAAACTGGATGGCTTCTACAGTGAGCCCTGTTGCATTCGACACGCAGCGCGGTGGCCTGAGTCAAGAACAGCACGGCAACCAGTCTCCCCTGGCCGCTCGGGCCATAGCTCACAGACACCAATGTGGTGGACGGCAAATGGCGTTTATTGGTGATTAGCACCGTGTAATATACCTTTGGTTTACAACGTCACGTCCGCCTGCTTACATCATAAAACTAATTGCTATTGGCTACCTGGGGAGGGGGTCTTATCTTTCCGTACAGCGCGGTTTCTTCCGATCGCCAGGCCCTACCTGCCCACATTTCCCCCCTCCCTATGCTAATCTAAGAGAGCTAACAAACGTATAAAAGGCATTAACAAGGTAAAGTGTAAGGCACCTTGAACTAATAAACGTATAAAAGGTATTGACGAGGTAAAGTATAAGGCACTTTAAACTAGTGGTGACTAGGGGGCGTAAGGGGACAGGATATAAATTGGGGTAACTAGGGAGAACTAGGGATAATACTGCATAAGGAATTAGGGATAACTGGGGATAACACTACAGAAGTACATTCTTAACACAGTTGTTTGTTTTCTACTAACAGAATGTTGACCTTGCTTAGTCGGTTCTGGACAAATGACACGAGCTTGCTCAGTATGCAGGGCCCGAAGGCCAATGCCAGTATGATCATTGCGATCGGACCCAGCAAAGTAGATATCAGGGTGGTTAGCCATGGCGAATGGTTGAACCAGGATTTGAACCAACTCTGCTGTGCTTCTCGCTCTCTTCTTCTCTTCTTTCTTTTTTCTTTTTCTTTTTCTGCTTTGCTCTTTTCAGCAGCAGCTTGCAGGGAAGGAGAAGATGCTAAAGGCTGAGCAGCATCAGATGATATCTGAGTAGGAGGTACTGTAGCTGCTGGTAAAGGATTAGAGATCATTGGGTTAAAGATATTTAGGTTATTATTCAGTGTTGTGACAGTAGCAGTGTTTTTAATCCGTGAGAGGGATTGGACTCTAACGGCCTCTCCTTATTCTGGGTTTTAATTCTGTTTGCTCTCATCTCTTTCCACTCTGAGTCTGAATCAGTGGAAAGCCACTCGCTCTAGCTTGTGTCTGACTCAGAGCTGGAAGTTGACTGACTGGCTATTTCCGGGTTTCAGAACTTTTTGGTCGGGCTCCGGCCTCGCCCACCTCCCTTGCGGGCGGGCCGTTCCCTCCCTCTTGCCTCGCCCTGCCTTCTGCTCGGCAGGGGGTTGAGCTTATAGGGGGAGTGTTTAAATTAGGCGCTCTGGCTACCTCTCTGCCCCTCGCTCGCGCTCCCCTCCCCCTTTTGGTTGCTCTCGCAGTTTCTCTCCTTATCACATTCCTTATCACTTTCCTCTCCCACTCGTTTACTTGCGCATGTTGGATTCGGCACTATCTCTCTGTTCCCGCCGGGCACATCTCCGTCCCGGTCCCGCCCACCTTCTTTGTTCCCGGCACCATGCTGGGGTGCATAGGGAGGTGGCCTGGGCCAGCTCTCTTCGGGCCCCCCTCCCTCCGCGGCGATCTTAGCTTCTCGGGCTAATTCGTTCGAAAAAGCCTCTGCCTGCCTTGGCTCCCCCGCAAAGGAGCCTGGATTCGGGGATTGCGGGGGTGCAGCACCCCCCCCCGCGAGTCCCCAGGCTTAGCCGAATCGCCATCGTCTGGGGGGTGCAGAGTCTGGGTAGCCGCCCCAACCCCCAGCTTTGGGACGGCCATCAAACAGTTTTTTGCTGCCTTCCAGGTCTCCTGCTCTTGGATAGCTTTTTGCAGGGCCTGCACAACTCTACCCCACGATTTAAGATGTTTTCCGCTACCTGAGGACATCGTCTCCTCAGCAAAAGCCTTAGTACATTATCCCACACCTCAGGGTGGAGTATATCTGCTGGTTGGTCTATGACCCCGATCTGCATAAGTCTCGCAACAGCGAGCGTAAAATCTTTGGGTTTGCAATCTACCCGCCACTGTCTCTGAATTTCATATACGACCTTCACAAGAGCCTCCATCCTCCTTGTGGGTCCCGGAGCGTCCTCCGTCACCGGAGACAGTCCAGCTGCTCTGGCCGCTGTTCACCTGGTCTCAGGCGATCTCCCGAGGTCCCCAGTTGTCCCGAGGTTTCGGCACCACTTTGTTGCAGTCGACACGCAGCGCGGTGGCCTGAGTCAAGAACAGTACGGCAACCACTCTCCCCTGGCCGCTCAGGCCATAGCTCGCAGACACCAATGTGGTGGACGGCAAATGGCGTTTATTGGTGATTAGCACCGTGTAATATACCTTTGGTTTACAACGTCACGTCCGCCTGCTTACATCATAAAACTAATTGCTATTGGCTACCTGGGGAGGGGGTCTTATCTTTCCGTACAGCGCGGTTTCTTCCGATCGCCAGGCCCTACCTGCCCACAGTTTCCTCTCCCCTTCTCACTAAATATCACGTGTTTGCTGATAAAGCCATTCCTTCCAAACGAGCTGCTTCCCTGGGCTGCTGCTCCAATCTTCTGGGAAGCTGCAGCAGTCCCTGCTGCAGAAAGCAGCTGGAAACCAGGCAAGGCAAGGCGAGGAGCAGCACATCTGCTTAATAAATGATAAAGGTCACATTTAAAAGCACTGTGCAGGTGTAAAGCCAGGAAAATAGGGAAGAGGGGAGGAGGAGTAAGGAGAATACAGCCCTGCAGCCCTTTCATGTGACTCTGTATCATCTGGGATCTTCGAAAAGATTGGCCTAGAGCATCCTACTGACATTGCAGCCATCACAGGGAAGGGAGCGCTGGTACAGCTGAGGGGGCTCCTCAGCAAACTGGGGCTGGGCTCCCTGCAGGGCAAAGCTAGGAGGAAGTCTTCCCTTGTTTTTCTCTCTGCTGGGATAAATGGAGCTGTTGTCTCCAGGCCCCTGTTCTGCACATAGTTTAAAGTAGGTCGTATTTCCGACCTGCATGGGATGCAACCTGCATTTTGTCTGGGGACATAGAGCCTGTGTGTGTCTCATTCTCTTGTGCTCACCACACCTTTCCCATGCCCTCCAGCCTTCCCGGTAACTTTTATTAATAGACTTCCCTTATTCCAGATTTTCAATCGATTAGCTTTGCTTCAGAAACACCCCAGGGCATCATTGACTTCCTCAGTAACCATCCTGGTAACAGATTCAATTCCCAAAAATGTTGTAATTACATGCCTTGTATTGGGAGCTGTGCTACTGATCTGTGCAGCTGCCTGCTGTCTTTTAGGGATACCAAGCTGCTCCGCTCATCCTCCGTTTATCAGAGAGCCCCAATGGATATGCTGATTCAAAATTTAGGCATGGGGTAGCTCCCTCTCCCTCAATCTGGGTGTCCCACTGTGGAGGGTGGATTTCCCCCCTCCGCAGCAAGAAGCGGTTCCGCCCCTATGTTGCTCCCGCCTCCCAGCCTGGCTCCACCTGCCGTGGGAGGACCTCGGGGGAGAAGTCTCTGGGCCCGCCCCTGAACTGAGGGACAAGGCGTGCCCAGGGCCCAGGAACCGCCCAGCTCTCCAGATTATTCCTGACAGTTATTTGTATTATTGGTTTATTTGAACTGTACCCCGCCTTCCTTTGTTACCATTGGTTCTTGTATGCTGTAACCGCCCTTCCCCTCGTCCCTTATTGGTTGTCCTGTCCTATACTTAACCGGGTGCCTCCAGGCACTCGGCGGCCACTAGCCATTAGCCATGCGGCCATACCATCGCCGAGGCAGTGGCCCCCCTTCCCCTGCTCTCCCTTCCCGACCACCCAAGCCCTGCTACCCTCAATAAAGGAGAGCTCGGGAAGGAGTCATCCTCCCACCAGCCTATCGCCGCACCGTCTCCTTCTTTTATTTCGCCTACGACTCCCAGCTTCCTTTACCGCGCCCGGCATAGGGATCGAGCAGCCAGCGCACGGCTCTCGACCCTGCCGACGACAGCGAGCGAGAGGCTCGACAACATCCCACCACCCCTGACACCCTTCCACTCATGGTGGTACCAGCTGTGCTCCTTTCTCCTCTTGCAGGAAGCTGTTGCCAAGCCTCAAAACCAAGAAGCCTCAGGAGCTTGTTTTGGTGATTGGGACAGGAATTAGTGCCGCAGTTGCTCCCCAGGTCCCAGCGCTGAAGTCTTGGAAGGGGCTGATTCAGGCCCTCCTGGATGCTGCTATTGACTTTGATCTCCTGGAAGATGAAGAGAGCAAACGGTTCCAGAAGTGTCTTCATGAAGACAAGAACTTGGTTCATGTTGCCCACGACCTTATCCAGAAGCTGTCTCCGGTCAGTGCGCTTGTACCTGCCCTGAGCGTAGGATTTGGCTTCTGGAAATAACCGGATTTGGTTTTCCAGCAATGGTGCCCCCATCCCAACAATTCTTCTATGTACAAGGAACCAAAAGTGCAGTTGCTGTGCCAGGTTTCTGCTGTGGACACAGGTTTTGGGTATTTTGCCTGGACCAAGATGATTAGAGGGATGGAGCACCTTCCTGTGAGGAAAGGCTGAGAGAATTGGGATTGTTCAGCCTGGAGAAGAAGGCTTCAGGGGTGACCTAATTGTGGCTTTCCAATACCTGAAGGGAGCTGACAAGAAAGCTGGAGAGAGACTGTAGACAAGGGCCGGGGGTGACAGAACAAGGGGAGAGAGCAGGGTTAGATGGGGTACTGGGGAGGAAATCTTCCCTGTGAGGGTACTGAGGCCCTGGCACAAGAGCAACTGTGGCTGCCCCTGGATCCCTGGAAGTGTTCAAGGCCAGGTTGGACAGGGCTTGGAACAGCCTGGGATAGTGGAAGGTGTCCCTGCCCATGGCAGGGGGTGGGATGGGATGGGCCCTTCCCAACCCAAACCATTCTACGATTCTGTGTTCCTATGACTATGCTGAGGGAGAGCACCCACCTTGGTGCAGCCAGAGCTCTTGTGTTTGCCGTGCAGGGACCCAGAGCTTTGCAGGGTCTTGGTGAAACGTGGGTAGTTTCTCATGGAGTCATTTGGCATGAGGTGTTAAGGGGCCGGGCTCTGACCTCAATCTGTCTCCCCTTCTCAGCGCACAAGCAACGTTCGCTCAACCTTTTTCAAGGACTGTTTATACAAGGTGTTTGATGACCTGGAATCCAAAATGGAAGATTCTGGGAAGCAGCTGCTTCAGTCTGTGCTTCACTTGATGGAAAATGGGGCCCTTGTTTTAACCACAAACTTCGGTAACCTGCTGGAGCTGTATGCAGCACACCAGGGGAAGCACCTCGAGTCTCTTGACCTGACTGATGAAAAGAAGGTAAAGGATGATTATTTCTTTTGTCAGGAACTGTGGTGCTGCAGGGTGTGCCCTCACGCTGCCTGAGGGCATTGTACTGATCGTAGTGGTTTAACTGGTGGCAGACAAGCTCCAGGCAGAGCCTCTGCCTGCTCAGGGCAGCAAGCAGAAGAATGAGGAGGAGAGCTCCTTTCTGGAACGCTGTGCTTGCTGGCTGCCATCCAGTGCTCAGGAGGAGGCCTTAAGCCTGGTATTCCTTTGATCTCTGTCCTTGAAACTTCTGGCTTGGCCTTGCTTCCACATAAGGCTCGGGTTGATGTTTCTAACCAATGTGGGAAACTCCATGTGAGATGCAAAGCTGAACTTTCTATTTTTATAACGTGCTGCAAAGTGCTTTCTGTGATGGGCATTTAGGGCTGCAGCCTTTGAGGCTCTCTTCTCGTGCCCCATGTCCTCTTCCTGCAGTGGCTGGAATGGCTCCTTCTGCTGCACTTCCAGAGCTGTAGCTATTCTCTTCATGCAAACATCTCTCCTCCTGCCCCAGTCAGGCTGTGAAACCCTGACCTCTTTGCACCTGCTGCACAAAGGGATCAAAGTGATTGCCTACGGAGACGAATACTCTGACTTGCCCGAGTACTTCGAGCGGCTGACCAGCGAGATTGTCATGCGAGGCCGCACAGGTATGGAGTCAGGGGCTGGGGGACACTTGGCTGTCACCATGGAGAGCAGGCAGGGTCAGTAGCCCCTGTTCTTCATGCTATACAGATTCCTTAAGAGTTTTTTTTTTTTAAAAGCAAACGTGTCTCAAAGCGTAGCTGGATTTGAGGGTTACTTTCAGAAATCACTGTATGCTCTAACAGTTTAAGCAGCTGTGCTGCTTCCCACGCCTGCAAACCTTTTCATGTGCAGTTGCAGCTGTTTGTTCCCTTTCCAGCGAAGGGGCATTTTAGTCTCACTGACCTTCGTGCTGCTCAGACTGAGCCAATGCTTTTACACAAGAGGTATAACTCATAAATCATAAAAACAAGGGAAAGTGGGTTCACTGGCCGGAGCCTAGCTGGCCCCCATTCTGAGGGTTAGCCCGGCCAGGAAAGCCTGTGTGAAACCACCACGTGGGCAGCTGGCTCTCCACCTGACACTGCTCTCTGCTTTGCCCCAGGTATGCCCAACGAGGGGCAACAGCTGAATGCTCTGCCGCCGCCCACACCGAGGTAAAAGGTAAGGAGGCTCTCTAGAGCCGAGAGGCTTCACTCTGTGTAGTTCCCTGGAGTCCCAGGCAGGTTTTCAGCCTTTGCTTCCACACAGGATGCAGCCCGAGCCTCAGCCCTGCCCAGGCCCTGAGCCATGGCAGGGGCTTCTGGGACAGGCCCCAGCCAGGCCAGCAGCCCTCAGGAAGGCCAGAGCCCACCGCTGTCCAGCTGCTATCCAGCACCGAGCCAGGACCCTTCCAGCAGGGAGAAGGCTGGGACACAGCCTCCACAGATGAACACCTGGTCTAACATAGTAATTGTGGTTTTACTGGGGCTGCATGTGCCTGCGGAGTGCGGTGTCCCCAAGGGAGCTGCAGCCTCCTCTAACTTCATACCTAGTGCTTTTATATTCTGTATTTCAATTAAAAAATGAAACTTGAGCTTTTTTTTTTTTACTGGAAGCTCTAGTTTTCTAGTCCTGTCTTTTTACTGTACAGGATTTTGTATGTTGAAGTTGTATTAAAGGCCTGCTCACTGAACTTTTGGCTGCTCTATCATTTACAGGCCTCATCACACCTCACACTGGTGGGAGTTCATCTCCCCCAAACCCAGGAGGAAACAGGTCCTGGCTGGAGGCAAGTTATTTATACACAGAGAACAAATTAGGAAGTTTATTTTATATAAATTATGTCTCTTAGCAGACAGCATTCAATTTATTGCACTATAGCACATCTGCGATACAGAGCTACAAGACATCGTCAGAGAGGTTTGTATTATTCAGTGTAGCACTTCTGACCGGGATCAAGAGGCACTCTGAGGGGGAGAAAGGGTGCAGGAAAGCAGCAAGCAGCCACCATTCTCTTCCAGTATTAATGTGGTTTGGTTTTTTTTTCCTTTTTACTAGCAAATAATGCCAAGACCAGCAGGCAGGAGCCAGGCAGGGCACGCTGCCTTCCTCCTCCGGACCCAGCTGCCACAGCTCTCCAGCTCCTGCCCAAATACGTGGAGTCTGGGGACCCTGCTGCAGAGTCCGGGTGAGGAGAGAGATGGGGGACTTTAAGGCAATTTAGCATGTCCCCTCCAGCCCAGCATAGGCTGTCACCTTTTTTTGGTTTATCACCTTCGGTGGAGCGGCGATGAGCGGCGACATTAACGGCCAGATCTAGCGCTGCCCCTAAGCCCAAGTGACTCCTGCCTCCTCCCTAAGCTGGTCTAAAAATCAAAAGCAGCTCAAAAAAAAGCCTTCAAACCCACCTGGCTCTGACAGCCAGGCTCTTGGCCGCCCTCAGCTCCCCCACCCCAAATACCAGACCCCGCCCGGGAGCGAAACCTGTTGAGCCCGAATATGCCCAAACAGACAGCTCTTTGTGATTCTTTTTTTTTCCCTCCTATTTTTTGGTTTGGAAGCAGCACTGGTGATCACACAGGGATGGGCCCAAGGACTTCCCAGCCCTTGGCACTGCTCCTGACACCTTGTTCGAAGGCAGCATCACATTTAACCCCTGAAGACCCTCACTGCCCTTCATTTCTGACACCATCCCACTTCCCACACCGTGGTCCTGTTCAGTCCTGCATCCCCACGCTCCACTTGCATCCCCCCTCTCTGCACTTTTCTCCGTCATTTCTCCCTTTCCACCTCATTTTTCCCCTCAGTGCTTCAGCGCTCTCCTCCATTCCCAACACAGACAGGTCTGATCCATCCTCACGCCATAAAATCACAGACCACATGCCAGGGGGGTCAGATGAGCCCAATAGCCACAGAGCTGCCAGGCTGGGGTTCAGTGCCCATCCAGGGGTGTTTTATGATCCGTGGTGGCAATGCTGGGCTGGCAGGGTGCACACAGCATCAGCAAAGCCCCCGAGCAGCACTTAGGACTCTTCAACTCTTGCTCAGCACTCTCCTGCCTCAGTTTCCTGCTGTTTCGGGGCTCAGGGAAGCTCTGCACCATTGGCAATGCGGGCAGGGGGTGCAGCAGGGACCCCAAACCCCAAACTGCATCCCAGCTCATTTATCTACATTTTAAAAGAAATTTAAAAGCCACCCGATGTTGCAAGCAGCTCAAACCCTGACGGAGGATCCACCCCGGGGCTCCGACTTGTGCAACACCGCGGGGTGAGTTCCAACCTCCCGCCACTGGCATCAGGCTCTGGTTAAAAAATTAAGGCTCAGCTTACTCAGCCTTAAAAAACACCCAGGGGAAGAATTTTCCTTTGTTCTCCACTCTCCAGAACAACAAAACACCATTGGTTCACCCTGCAAAGACCTCCCATGAAAAGATCAATGGGGAAAGGTCTGGCTGGTCCTCTTCCTGCAGTCTCAGGGCAGGAATCCTCATCTCTCCCTGGAACAAGCCTGTCCCGTGGGACGAGAGGGCTCCAGGCGCACACAGTGGGTCGGGATGGGGCTTGTCCTGCACGAACATGCCCAGATCCTGCTCCCAGCAGCTCTGTCCGCACCAGCATTGGGTGGGGGATCGGCAGGGACCCCTCCTACCCCTCTGGGATCACTAGGATACCGGAGCACATCCATCAACCAGCCAGAGGATGCTCAGGGATGGGGACAAAAAGGCTCAGACCACTTAATAAACCCTCCTGAGCCCGTGGTTCCGCACGAGAGCCGTCCTGAGCTGCACACGGGGCACATCCTCCCCTCCCAGAGCCTCCGGGAGGATTTTCCCTTCCTTATCCCGGCTCCCGGGCATTCCTATGGCCCAGACCCATCGCAGCGAGCCCACCCTGTGCCATGGGGAGATGCCAGAGCCTCTCTTCCCCGGGGTCTCGGGGTGGGATCTCCCTCCACGGGAGTGGCCTCGGGCAGGAGCGATGCCAAAGGCCGTTTTTCCCGGCAAGACGAGGGGGTTTGTTTTGCCGGGAATGGGGAGACGGCAGATGGAAGGGCTCGGGGGGAGCGGGGGCTTTCCTCTCGCCGCTGCCCACACTCACACTCCAGGCACTGATTAATTGCGTTAAATAGAAAAAGAATCATAACAATTATTTTTAAAAGCCACAAAACGTAGAAATAAAACCACTTTCTGCCTCTCCGATGTGCCGCGCTCGCCGGGGCAGCGATGCCAAAGGCGGGGGATGCAGGGGCGGGGGTCCGAGCTGGGGTTAACAGGGTGTGTACCCCCACATCCCCTCTTTGCCCCCCATGCCAGCCCTGCCCGGGAGCTGCCAGGCGAGCAATGCTCCTGCCCTGCCCCGCGCCCTCCCAGCGCGGGGACCCCCTCCAGCCCCCCAAAAACACTGGGGCTTCGCTTCCCACCCCTCTTTTTCCGCTCAGCACCTCCCGAGTCGCAAACCCGCTCTGGACACGCGGACCCGGGGGGACATAAGGGGACACGGAGGGACACAAGGGGACACGGGAGGATGCGGGGGGGCACAAGGGGACGCGGGGGGACCCCCGTGTGCAGACTCACCATGGGGCGGCGGGGGGGGTCGTGCGGCGGAGGCTGGGGGTGGTGCGGGATGCGGGGCCGGCCCGGGGGGCGGGCGGGGGGCGGACACGCTTGCGCACAGCGCGGATGGGCGGCGGAGGGAGCGACGAGGAGGAGGAAGGAGGGAGGGGAAGAGCATCCCGGGAGGAGAAGGCACTCGGTCCCTCATCCGCGGCACGGGAGAGGTGGGGGAGGACGAGGACCCTCGCCCCGCGCCCTGCGGACCCCCAAAAGTCGTGGCGCTGGGGGCAGACCTTCCCAAGGCAACCCCGCACCGCATAAATCTCCCCAAAACCCGCCCAAATCCGCTCATAGCAAATTTTGGGGGTGGGCAAAGCTCATCCCACTTGAGATTTACACTGAGCCCAGGAGTTCGCTCCGCTCCCCCACTGAACCCCCATGAGATGATCTGGAAGCCCCATGAGATTCTGCTCAAACCGTCATGAGATGGCACACCAAGGCTCTGGGGATGGCTTTGCTTCAAATCATCAACTAATATTTTTTTTTTCCTGAAAATAAATTAATCCTCACCACAGCAATGCCCCATGTCAGGCCACCTTGCTCTCCCACAGGATTCCATTTCCATCCCACCCCACAATCCACAAAATTAGCAGTCAACCTTTTGAATCTTTTTTTATTCCCCTCAAAACTTTTTTTATTTCTACAGTCTCAAACTCAATCCCTCCTGCCCAGGGTGAGTTTTGCCAATCCCTGAGATAAAATGTCCAACGCCAATATTAATCAACAAAATACCTGTGGAGCTGACACATCTGATTTTGCCAAGGGAACTACATCAATATTTGAAGAGAATCAACCCACCTGCACCTCCCCAGATGCTCCCAGGTTTCCTGCTGACCCATAGCACCAATTTCATCACTGACGCTTCACAGGAAGAGGGAAGTGGCAGGCGTAGGGATTTGCATCATGGTCAGGGAGCAAGTTCTGGGGCAGGGGGCACTTACTGCTGCCCTGCTCCAAGGAACCACAGCCCTGATCCCGTGGCCCCAGCGTGCTGATTTTTGGAGGTGCTGAGCGTGGAACATTCCCCAAAATCACTCCTGTCTGTACAGGAGTCAGGTGAGGCTTCACCACACCACCTGGGGAGAGTAACGGGGCTCACTTGGGGCTCCCAACCCCATCACGCTCACAGGGCAGAGCAGGCCTGTGCCCAGTTCAGTTACCCCAGCACCACACTGCCCCAAGACCAAAGCAACAGCCTGGAACGTCCCTATCCTCATCTCCTGCTCGGATGCACGTCTTCAGGAAACGGGAGCCGAGACAGCTGCATAGCTCCCACGCCATGGCCAGACCCTCTGGCCATAAAACCTTAGGAGTTATTACAAATTTTCCTATAATGGGTGTACTGTTTACAGTCCCAGGGTCGGCATACTGCATGCAATCCAGTGCCACTTGACCTACCAAGCACGAACAACCTATTGTTGCTGTTTTTGTAACCTATTGTTGCTTTTAGCTTGAACCCAAAAGTACGAAATTACGCGAACAAGAAAGAGGGCTGCAGTAAGGTCCCCAGCCGCCCCCTTGCCCCCAGGTTAGCCTGATTTGAGCAGCGCCAGGCTGGAAAAAGCGAGCCAGAGCTAGGCTACGACGCTGTGACCGGAGGGGCGATCAGAGGGCTCACGGCACGTGGTGCCGGGAGGCGTGGCCTGCCCGGAGCGCGCCGCGGGGGCGGGGCCGAGCCCTCAGCGGGGAAAATGGCGGCGGGCGGGCCCCCCCACTCCCTCGTACCTCCGCGTGCAGGAACACGATTTTGTCCCGCGCCGACTCCCGCAGGACGCGCCGCACCCGCAGGTCCGACAGCGGGAAGGCGGCAGCGACCCCGCCCTCAGCGGCGGGCCCGCCATTTTTCTCCTCCTCCTCCCGCTTCCTCTTCGGCTGCGGGCCCTCCGCCATGGCTCGCGCGCGCGCGCCCCTGCACTGCGCGTGCGCGGCGCCTCGCGGACCATCTTAGAGCCACGCCCCCCGGCGGCTCGGAGGTCGCGTGTCCCCGCGGCTCCTTCTCCCACACACCCCCGGAATAGTGACTGAGACAAAAATAAGGAAAACCACCACCATTTAAAACTTCTGCATTCTCTTTTCATAGTCGCAACGATCCCGTTTAAAGTCGCTGCCTGCCTCATCTTGTCCTGCCCACAGCCCAGCAGGCACCTTGTCAGCTTAGTGGGGGTCCCAGAGCCCACCAGGACCAGGAACTCCAGCACGGGAAGGAGTTCTGGTGACCCTGAGAGCCACTCGATGTCAGAGCTTAGTGTTTGTGTGATGGATGTCCCTGTCCCTGCCGAGGAGGTTTTGGCCACCGGGATGGAGGTCACACCACTGGGATGTGGTGCGTTCCGGTCCGCTGTCCCTCCATGTCCATGGAAGTGGGGAACTCGCCATCCTTGGCTCCCACATCTGGCCAGAGCAGCTCAGGTTGGACCCCAAGGTTCACTGGGACATGGCTACACCCAGATCCAAAGATGACAGCTCCATGATGCCCATGGGGATGCATCCGCCTGCTCGCAGCACTACTCCATCCTCTTTGTGGAGCTCCGGCACAGTTCCTGGAGGTCTGCAGAGACAGCAGATGAGCTCCATTAGCAACCAATTAATCTAAAAATCAACGGTTTAAATAAATTTATGGAATCTGGTCTCTTCCCATGGTCCTTATCCCAACAGAGAGACATTTCATCAGCATCCCACAGGATACTCACAGCGCATGACAGTGTCCCTGATCTGCCTGAAGCTTTTCTCCTTCAGCGCCATGTAGATGTAGTAGATGTTTCGCAGCTCCCTGGGATAATCCTTGCGATCCACGTCCTTCAGCACTGGGATAGTGCGTCCGTTAGCCATCGGAGCCTCAGCCAGGGCCTGGTGCATCTGGTATTTGCACCAGGGGTCCTGCAGGAAGCTGGGGGTGATGAGCATGACCCAGCAGTGGCTGTTCTGCACAGCGTCGCACAGCTCTGTCACCACTGCACCTCCCGCCACCGCATCCCGCAGCTGGAGGAAGCATCGGAAGCTCTCAGGTTGGCCCTCCAGGTAGGACACCAGCTCCTCCACCAGCTCCATGTCCCCCTCACTGTGGCAGATGCAGACGTCGTAGCTCTTGTCCCACCGGGGGCTGTCCACGGCACTGATGTCTGGTGCTGACACAGGTGACAGGGAGATGGAGCTGGTGGCCAAGCTCGTGCCAGGAGAAGAGCTGGAGCTCTTCGCAGAGGATGAGGAGGAAGGTGAGGATGAAGCAGAGTGGCTGGACTTGATGCTGCTTTCCACTGAGCTAGGCTTGGGCTTGTGCAGGAGCCGCCTAAACCAACCTGCAGAGTGAGGTCACAGTGAGGTTCCGGGGGCGCAGCGTCCCCTGGGCTTCCCAAGCACAGCATCATTTGATCAGCAGGATGCCTGCAGATGGAAAGGGGTGGGTGCGATCTCACCTTGACCCCCCAAACCATCCTGGTCCCTAAAATCTGAGCTGCCGCAAACACCTGAATGCTGTGGCACCACGAGGAGCAGCTGATGGGCACCCTTGTGTTCCGTCAGGGAGGGGATGCTGTGAGGGAGGGGATAGGGCCAGAGGGTTTATTCCCAGACTCACCAGCCATAGCGGGCAGCACACTGCTCAGCTGCCAATTGCCAGCAGGACACCTCTCCTGAGAGCAGAAAAGAAGACTAAAAAAAAACTGTGAGCAAGCACCACTCCACAGCAGGTCTCAGCCCCAGGAGCTCAGGTCTGTTCCAGGGACCTGCAGCTCTGGGGTGCTCTCTTACAGCCCCAAAATCACCCACAGGAGGGTTTTTCCCAAAATTTGCTGGGAAGGAACATTTACCTGTTACTGGCTCTCTCCACTGGAGATACACACCTGCAGCGAGCAAGGCTGAGAGATAATGGGGAGGAGAGACCCTCATTCCCATCAGTGGGGAAAGGATCCTGTGGAAGGGAGAAGTGGGAATCAGCTGCGATCACCAGGGATGGATGCTGGTAAACCAAAGGCAGTGTGGGTGATGCCCAGAGCTGTGCATCCTTGTTGCTGCCTGCCCTGGTATTCCTGCAAGCTCACACCATCCCATGCCTGGGCATTGTGCTCCCAGCATGGTTTAGGGACTGCAGACACTCCTTGTGGACACCCAAGAGCAGCAATACGGGAAACAGCTACTGTTTTCCACTGCTGGCATCACCCCTTCCGAAATGAAACACCCCAAGTTACGCTGAAGCCTTTCCTCTACTCCAAAAAATGCCACCGGACTGCAGGAAATGCCCGCAAAACCCCGGCACGCCCACGGAAACCACAGTGCCCAAGTGTCAGCATTTAGTGACAGCAAAAAGCTCAAGCGTGACTGGAACAATGAGCACGGACAGTGAACGGTACGGGGGAAGTCTGGGGGATGCTTACCTGGAATGCAGGAGTCCAGCAATGGAACAGGGAAGGGGATGCATCAGCCCCTGGGTTTGGGAAAGAAAGATCTTCTGGGATTACCCAGGTGGGAAAAGACAGGTAGAATGCAGCATGTTCACTCTGGAGTCTAATGGGATCTGCAGTGAATGGCAAGGCTGATCCATCCTTACAGCTTCCACATCTGCAAGCAGTTCCCAGTGAAGCTGTCCTGGGGTGGAAATGAGATGGGGTACCCACTTGCTTCCCCCGGGCCAGAGTGGAGGAGCTCCCCGAAAACCCAGGTGCCCCCAGCTGCCAGCAGCTCCAGCCTCTGCCAGGGCATATGAAAGCACAGGCAGGGAAATGGGCCAGGACTGCAGGGACGGGAAGCCAAGCCCTCCCAAGGGCCTCCCTCCCACATCCGCCACATGCCATCACTGCCTGGGTGTCACAGTGCCCAGCCCTCACCAGCACCCAGATCTGTTTCCCTCCCCAGTTTCCTAGCTAAATACAGACAGGTCCATGTCTGCCACTCACACTTACTTTATGAGTTAAATTTACCAGACAAGTCATTTTTTCACCCCAAAAATGTTTCTCCTTTCCCAGGTCACGTTCCCCTGGTGCTGCTGGTGGTGGCTGATGACTGACACTGCCTTCATCTCCTCATCATCCTCGACTGCTCCAATGTCTGGCAGTTGCTCCTCAAGGCCCTGTGAGAGACAGGCTCCAGGTGAGTCCTGGTTCCATCCCCTAGGAATTTGGGGAGATCTCCAGAGCCCACATGGCCACCCAGCCCCTGCCACCACCCTGCCTGCCTTTCTCTTCACCAAGCACAGGACACCAGCTGGCCCCTTGCTGGCTAAATTCCAAAGGAAAAAGCCAAAGGCCGAGTGGTACTGAGCCGCACACAGACCCACAGGCTACCACAGCCCATTGTGACCCACTTTGCATTAGTCCCTGCCCTAGCACTGCTGCCACCACCCCAAAAATCAACTGCCCGCCCAAGGACAGGACCCGTAGGAGGGCGAGTCCCCTGCCTGTGTGAGTCACCCCACCTGGAAACCCCAGAGGGGGAACCTGAGCAAGGGTGAACCCACAAACTCGGGTCCCCAAGAGGCAGCAGCCCCTGGATCGACCTCCACCCTGCCTCAGCAATAATATAACCATTATTAAAGGAGTAATTAAGCAGGTACAGCTTAATTCACAGCGTGCCTTGCCCCACCAGCAGCTGCACCACGCTGGGATCCCTGCAGCGGGAGTCCTGCTCATCACCAGGAGCCTGTGGTTTACAGGATTGCCTGTGAAATTAAGAAACGGTGAGGACAGGGTGCTGCAAGGCAGGGTCAAACAAAGGTGTTCGGGAAAGAAAATAAGGCTAATTTTGTCCCTAAATACACGCACCATTAATATGTTTCATTTACAGTGCCACTACAAAACGATACACAGCTACCCAGAAAACACAGAATAAGTTTTCTCCTGGAAAGCTCTAAGTACACCCAAATTCCGCCACACAGATGCTTGAAGACATCATAGGGGCCGTCCAGGCACCGCTTGTACCTCCCAGGGCTGGAGACGCAGTCGCACAGACACGAACCCAGGCAGCGGCAGCTAGCGGAAGAGCAGCCCCTGAGGGGTAGGGGAGCACGGGGACACGGCCAGGCCCAGAGAAGCGCAGGCAGCCGAACGCACCCAGCACTGCCACCCAGCCTGGCACTGCACTGCGCTGCCCATGCGCCCGAGCCCTTTAGAGCTCGCGTGGCCTCGCGACACCATCGCTGAGGTCCCACGTCTGGCCCCGCCTCTTCCGCTCCGAGCCCCAGCAGGGCGGGGCCGAGGGGGCGGGGCTGCCGTCACGCGGGGCGGGGCGTAGCCGGGCGCGAGGCGGCTGCGCGCGGCGCGGCGGCGTCTCCTCAACGGGGCCGCGCGCGCGGCGCCAGGTGCGTGCGCGGGGGAGGCGGGCGGGCAGGGCGCGGTTGCCATGGAGACAGCGGGGGGGAAGCCGTTGCCATGGCGACAGCGGCCGCCATAACGTAAGGGGGTCCCCTGGCCGTGAGGGGACGGAGCGTTCTGCGGGGAGCGGAGGAGACCGGCGGGGCCGGGGCTGAGGCGGGGGGGCCGGGAAACCTCTGACAGCGGCGGGCGGCCTGGCTGTGACTCCCCCCGCCGCGCTGTCGCCCTCTATAAAAGCTCGTTTTTATGGATGTGTCCCCCTGGGAAGGAGCCTCGGTGTCCTCTCTGCCTGCTGAATCCCCGTGTTGTTGCTTTTCCCGCAGGTTTAGCGAGGAGGGGGCACAACGGAGAGGACAGGTAAGGGCTCGGGCAACCCTGAAGGTGTGACCCCCATCCCTGGTTCTCTGTCCAGGGTCAATCCTGGAACGCCAGCGTGCTTCCGTGGGAGCCTGTGGGACACAGAGCTCAGCCAGGCTTTGCTGTGTCACTCCCTCTCCTTGCTCGTGGAGCCACTGGGAAGCACGTGGAGAATCACAGCGTTGAATAAAAACCTCTGGTGTGTTTTAACTCACATCAAAGGAGGTTGAATCTTGTGGTTTTGTGCTGTGGACAGAGGCAGGGCTTGTCCTCAGTCCCATTGTCCGTGTAGCCTGTGCGTTTCTAGGATGGCTTTGATCCAGCTCCAATTGCTGCTCCCACGTGGAGGGACAGGCTTGGGAATTGGCCAGGGACAACTCAGCTTGTAGCTGAACCATAGTGGCTTTTAAACTGTCTTGTCCCAACATCTTAAAGCCGCTGGATTGAAAAAGAAGCTAGGAATTACACCCATGCTGGTGGCAGTTCTCAGCACTCAAAGAGGCTAAAAATAATGGATGAGTAGTAGGTTTGTACTTGTTTCTTTGTGGAATTTGTGGGGGCTGTTCTGGAGGAGCCCATCTCCCAGCATGGAGCTGGATGACTTGGCTTTGATTTTAAACATCCAGGTGTAGCTTTGGTTGTGTGTTGGGTGCTGAGCATGGAGATGGTGTCAGCAGCGACTTCTCCATGAGATGGTGGAGAATATGTTCCATTAATTTCCCATTTTGGTTCTGCAGGTTGGGCTCTGGTGTTGACTGTGTGGTCTGGTCATGTTTTGCAGAGCTACTGCAAGGTTTCTGTAAATACACATGCTGTGTGAACCTCGGCCTTCGTTTGACACACTTGGTGTTCAGGTGTTTGCTTTTACCTGGGATACACCTTCATATTTCCAACATTTCTGCAGCTGGTGTGTCTCTGTCACACGGGGACTTGCTGTGGTTGGGTTTATCCAGTGTTGGTGACTTAGGCACCGTTTAAAGCTGAAGTGTGAAAAGCTTTAGGATAAATTAAGGGATTTCTGTGGTGTGGAGGGAGGAGAATGCAGCAAACCCACACAGGGACTCTCTTAGTATCGTTTATAAAGGTAATGGGGACAAGGCTGGAACAAGGGAACAGGGCAGCCGAGCCAGGAATCCATGGAGTGTTGTGTTTACAGTCTTCAACTCCCTGTAGTCTAAATAGCTGGAAGCTTCCCAATGTCTGGAGAAGGCTGGAGAGACACTTCTTACCTTGTAAGTGCCTATGGCTCCCTCTCCCCCATGGCACCTGTGTTCCCAGGGGGAGCCTGCAGTACCTGGTGTGTTTCTTCCCCATGGCAATGTCATGCTCTGAGGTAATTCCATTTCATTTTGGCTACCTCAGCTGTGCCAGCGCAATCCATCCCCCTGGGGAACAGAGCTTCTCCCCAGGACTAAAAACTGGAGGTTTCTATTTCTTGGCTGAATCCCCATGAATTCTTTTTAAGACCAATAAAAACTTTTTTTTTTAAACTAGGCTGTATTTATAATGGGGTTTTTGTTCCTTTATGCCTCTCTGCACTACATAATAGGCATGAAGGTTGAAGGTCATTGTATCAGACAACCTCACTAGGTGATTATAATTCTAAAAGGTGTTTTTTCCTAAGTTTAAAATTACTTTTGAAATGTCCTTAGTGCTTTAGAGGCACTTAAAATTGATTTGATGGCTCCATTCCTGCTGTTAATAGCATGGGAATGCACAGGGTGAGTGAGATGGGAGCGATGCTGAGGCAGGTGGAAGCAAACAGGGGAAGGCCTAGGTGGGAGTTTACAAACAGCCTCAGTATTTGAGGCTCAGCTCCCGAATATAATATAAACTTAAATTATAGCCAGTTTAGAAAGTGAGGATTTACCTTTGGCTGTAGCTGTGCTGCTGTGGAGGGGCCAAGGGCAGACCCGGCACCAGCAGGAGCTCAGACTTCCCTCTGAAACATTCCAGTTATCCATTGTTAGTCCCTGGCTGGTCTGAAGTGTCTTTGCACCATTAAATAAAATCTGACTGACTTTGTGGAAGCAGCCTGTCCTTCCAGAAAAATCAGCTTATCCAAAAGGAGAGATATTTTTCCTTTCTCCTGGAAAGGAAAAATAAGGGCTTTTCTCCCCTTTATCCTGACTGTGCTTGGCTGCATTCACTCAGCAGGGCTTTGATGGTACCGCCCGTCTGATCCTGTGTCCAGCACATCCTCCTATCTTCCTGAGAGTCATCACTTTGATGTTTTTTTTTGAGGTTTAACCCCCCCAAAATAGTTCACCATAAGGCCTGAGCGGTTGCAGGCCTTCAGGAGTGATGAAGCTGCAGAGGTTCATTGTCAGAACAGTGCTGAAGTGCTCCTGTGCTCAGTGTGGGGTGGAAAAACACAGGGTACAATGTTCATGAGGGTGTGTGATGGAGGAGCCCTGCCTGGCATGCACAGAGGGAGAAAACCGGAAGTGCTAAAGGCTATTGACACTTGTATCCAAAATCTGGTCCCTACAGTAAGGCCCAGTAAGATAAAAAAGTGATTATTTGAAGTGATGAGCAGCATGTATTAAGTGATCTTTCAGGAGGCAGGTGGTGAAAACCAGCTCTCTGAGGTGTTTTACTGTTGTTACAATGATTTATTACTGAGCAGCCTGGTGTGGTGGAAAGTGCCCCTGCCCATGGCAGGGGGGTGGACCGACACGAACTTTAAGGTCCTGTCCAGCCCAAACCATTCCATGATTCCATTGTATAAGGTTTTCTGAAGGGGTCAGAAGGAAAAGGCTGCATACACGGCGTATCTGAGCATCTGCCAGTGTTGCTTTGCCCTGTTCTCATCATCCAGTATTGAAAGTTGCTGGTTTCCTAGAATATTGGCTGTTTTCTCATGTGATCCATACACACACTTGCAGCACAGCTGAGGTGTCCTACCTAGAAAGACCTGCCCCGTGTCACTTGCTTTGCTGCCAGGGAGCAATTGCAGCATCTCATCTTTAGGACAAGCCCACAGATCTCCCTGAGATGGCAAAACCTGCAAAAACTCTGGTTTTGGGTCAGCAGCTCTTCCCCAGCATTTCCTCTGGCCAAAAGCCCCGTGTCTAACAGAGTTTTTGCTGGACTCTTCATCACAACTGGCAAGAGAAAAGCAGAGGAGGGTGAACAGTTCTGTTCGTTTTCATTCCCTTTTCATAGACTTATTTGGGAGAAGCGGAGTGGGAGAGGACTGCGTGCTGGCAGGCCTTTTGTGTTTTATGTCACAGGCTGCTGAAAGAGTTCTCAGACTGCACTTCCTTTCCGTGGGCTTTAAGGTCATTTCCCAGTGCTTGCAGATGCATGGCGGGCTGGGAAACCCTTCTCTCATCACCAGGGAATGAAACGCTCTCCGTGGCTTTTTGGAGCCAACAAATATAGTTTTGTCTTCTCTTCCCTCCCACTGTTTCCCAAGCAGCAAGTTTGCCGACAGGCCTCGTCAGGAAGGAGGGAGTGCTCCTCCAGGATCCAGACTGTCTGGGAAAATGAACAGCTGCTGGCAAACTGTGTTTTGCTGGGGCAATCACACCTGGCTGTACAAAACAGCCCAGGATTGTATGGTAAAGGAGGTTAAGGAAGTGGATGAGACTGAGGGGCAAAGTTCAGAGACAAAAACATGCAATTCTCAGCCCAGAGATGATAACAAACCTGGGATTTATCCACCTGTGCAAAGGTGGTTCTGCAAAACCCTGTTGTCCAGGTGGTGTTGTCCATGTGCACTGACTTTGCTTGTGGTCATTTGTCTACCATAGAAACTGGATGGCTTCTACAGTGAGCCCTGTTGCATTCGACACGCAGCGCGGTGGCCTGAGTCAAGAACAGCACGGCAACCAGTCTCCCCTGGCCGCTCGGGCCATAGCTCACAGACACCAATGTGGTGGACGGCAAATGGCGTTTATTGGTGATTAGCACCGTGTAATATACCTTTGGTTTACAACGTCACGTCCGCCTGCTTACATCATAAAACTAATTGCTATTGGCTACCTGGGGAGGGGGTCTTATCTTTCCGTACAGCGCGGTTTCTTCCGATCGCCAGGCCCTACCTGCCCACATTTCCCCCCTCCCTATGCTAATCTAAGAGAGCTAACAAACGTATAAAAGGCATTAACAAGGTAAAGTGTAAGGCACCTTGAACTAATAAACGTATAAAAGGTATTGACGAGGTAAAGTATAAGGCACTTTAAACTAGTGGTGACTAGGGGGCGTAAGGGGACAGGATATAAATTGGGGTAACTAGGGAGAACTAGGGATAATACTGCATAAGGAATTAGGGATAACTGGGGATAACACTACAGAAGTACATTCTTAACACAGTTGTTTGTTTTCTACTAACAGAATGTTGACCTTGCTTAGTCGGTTCTGGACAAATGACACGAGCTTGCTCAGTATGCAGGGCCCGAAGGCCAATGCCAGTATGATCATTGCGATCGGACCCAGCAAAGTAGATATCAGGGTGGTTAGCCATGGCGAATGGTTGAACCAGGATTTGAACCAACTCTGCTGTGCTTCTCGCTCTCTTCTTCTCTTCTTTCTTTTTTCTTTTTCTTTTTCTGCTTTGCTCTTTTCAGCAGCAGCTTGCAGGGAAGGAGAAGATGCTAAAGGCTGAGCAGCATCAGATGATATCTGAGTAGGAGGTACTGTAGCTGCTGGTAAAGGATTAGAGATCATTGGGTTAAAGATATTTAGGTTATTATTCAGTGTTGTGACAGTAGCAGTGTTTTTAATCCGTGAGAGGGATTGGACTCTCTAACGGCCTCTCCTTATTCTGGGTTTTAATTCTGTTTGCTCTCATCTCTTTCCACTCTGAGTCTGAATCAGTGGAAAGCCACTCGCTCTAGCTTGTGTCTGACTCAGAGCTGGAAGTTGACTGACTGGCTATTTCCGGGTTTCAGAACTTTTTGGTCGGGCTCCGGCCTCGCCCACCTCCCTTGCGGGCGGGCCGTTCCCTCCCTCTTGCCTCGCCCTGCCTTCTGCTCGGCAGGGGGTTGAGCTTATAGGGGGAGTGTTTAAATTAGGCGCTCTGGCTACCTCTCTGCCCCTCGCTCGCGCTCCCCTCCCCCTTTTGGTTGCTCTCGCAGTTTCTCTCCTTATCACATTCCTTATCACTTTCCTCTCCCACTCGTTTACTTGCGCATGTTGGATTCGGCACTATCTCTCTGTTCCCGCCGGGCACATCTCCGTCCCGGTCCCGCCCACCTTCTTTGTTCCCGGCACCATGCTGGGGTGCATAGGGAGGTGGCCTGGGCCAGCTCTCTTCGGGCCCCCCTCCCTCCGCGGCGATCTTAGCTTCTCGGGCTAATTCGTTCGAAAAAGCCTCTGCCTGCCTTGGCTCCCCCGCAAAGGAGCCTGGATTCGGGGATTGCGGGGGTGCAGCACCCCCCCCCGCGAGTCCCCAGGCTTAGCCGAATCGCCATCGTCTGGGGGGTGCAGAGTCTGGGTAGCCGCCCCAACCCCCAGCTTTGGGACGGCCATCAAACAGTTTTTTGCTGCCTTCCAGGTCTCCTGCTCTTGGATAGCTTTTTGCAGGGCCTGCACAACTCTACCCCACGATTTAAGATGTTTTCCGCTACCTGAGGACATCGTCTCCTCAGCAAAAGCCTTAGTACATTATCCCACACCTCAGGGTGGAGTATATCTGCTGGTTGGTCTATGACCCCGATCTGCATAAGTCTCGCAACAGCGAGCGTAAAATCTTTGGGTTTGCAATCTACCCGCCACTGTCTCTGAATTTCATATACGACCTTCACAAGAGCCTCCATCCTCCTTGTGGGTCCCGGAGCGTCCTCCGTCACCGGAGACAGTCCAGCTGCTCTGGCCGCTGTTCACCTGGTCTCAGGCGATCTCCCGAGGTCCCCAGTTGTCCCGAGGTTTCGGCACCACTTTGTTGCAGTCGACACGCAGCGCGGTGGCCTGAGTCAAGAACAGCACGGCAACCACTCTCCCCTGGCCGCTCAGGCCATAGCTCACAGACACCAATGTGGTGGACGGCAAATGGCGTTTATTGGTGATTAGCACCGTGTAATATACCTTTGGTTTACAACGTCACGTCCGCCTGCTTACATCATAAAACTAATTGCTATTGGCTACCTGGGGAGGGGGTCTTATCTTTCCGTACAGCGTGGTTTCTTCCGATCGCCAGGCCCTACCTGCCCACAGTTTCCTCTCCCCTTCTCACTAAATATCACGTGTTTGCTGATAAAGCCATTCCTTCCAAACGAGCTGCTTCCCTGGGCTGCTGCTCCAATCTTCTGGGAAGCTGCAGCAGTCCCTGCTGCAGAAAGCAGTTGGAAACCAGGCAAGGCAAGGCGAGGAGCAGCACATCTGCTTAATAAATGATAAAGGTCACATTTAAAAGCACTGTGCAGGTGTAAAGCCAGGAAAATAGGGAAGAGGGGAGGAGGAGTAAGGAGAATACAGCCCTGCAGCCCTTTCATGTGACTCTGTATCATCTGGGATCTTCGAAAAGATTGGCCTAGAGCGTCCTACTGACATTGCAGCCATCACAGGGAAGGGAGTGCTGGTACAGCTGAGGGGGCTCCTCAGCAAACTGGGGCTGGGCTCCCTGCAGGGCAAAGCTAGGAGGAAGTCTTCCCTTGTTTTTCTCTCTGCTGGGATAAATGGAGCTGTTGTCTCCAGGCCCCTGTTCTGCACATAGTTTAAAGTAGGTCGTATTTCCGACCTGCATGGGATGCAACCTGCATTTTGTCTGGGGACATAGAGCCTGTGTGTGTCTCATTCTCTTGTGCTCACCACACCTTTCCCATGCCCTCCAGCCTTCCCGGTAACTTTTATTAATAGACTTCCCTTATTCCAGATTTTCAATCGATTAGCTTTGCTTCAGAAACACCCCAGGGCATCATTGACTTCCTCAGTAACCATCCTGGTAACAGATTCAATTCCCAAAAATGTTGTAATTACATGCCTTGTATTGGGAGCTGTGCTACTGATCTGTGCAGCTGCCTGCTGTCTTTTAGGGATACCAAGCTGCTCCGCTCATCCTCCGTTTATCAGAGAGCCCCAATGGATATGCTGATTCAAAATTTAGGCATGGGGTAGCTCCCTCTCCCTCAATCTGGGTGTCCCACTGCGGAGGGTGGATTTCCCCCCTCCGCAGCAAGAAGCGGTTCCGCCCCTATGTTGCTCCCGCCTCCCAGCCTGGCTCCACCTGCCGTGGGAGGACCTCGGGGGAGAAGTCTCTGGGCCCGCCCCTGAACTGAGGGACAAGGCGTGCCCAGGGCCCAGGAACCGCCCAGCTCTCCAGATTATTCCTGACAGTTATTTGTATTATTGGTTTATTTGAACTGTACCCCGCCTTCCTTTGTTACCATTGGTTCTTGTATGCTGTAACCGCCCTTCCCCTCGTCCCTTATTGGTTGTCCTGTCCTATACTTAACCGGGTGCCTCCAGGCACTCGGCGGCCACTAGCCATTAGCCATGCGGCCATACCATCGCCGAGGCAGTGGCCCCCCTTCCCCTGCTCTCCCTTCCCGACCACCCAAGCCCTGCTACCCTCAATAAAGGAGAGCTCGGGAAGGAGTCATCCTCCCACCAGCCTATCGCCGCACCGTCTCCTTCTTTTATTTCGCCTACGACTCCCAGCTTCCTTTACCGCGCCCGGCATAGGGATCGAGCAGCCAGCGCACGGCTCTCGACCCTGCCGACGACAGCGAGCGAGAGGCTCGACAACATCCCACCACCCCTGACACCCTTCCACTCATGGTGGTACCAGCTGTGCTCCTTTCTCCTCTTGCAGGAAGCTGTTGCCAAGCCTCAAAACCAAGAAGCCTCAGGAGCTTGTTTTGGTGATTGGGACAGGAATTAGTGCCGCAGTTGCTCCCCAGGTCCCAGTGCTGAAGTCTTGGAAGGGGCTGATTCAGGCCCTCCTGGATGCTGCTATTGACTTTGATCTCCTGGAAGATGAAGAGAGCAAACGGTTCCAGAAGTGTCTTCATGAAGACAAGAACTTGGTTCATGTTGCCCACGACCTTATCCAGAAGCTGTCTCCGGTCAGTGCGCTTGTACCTGCCCTGAGCGTAGGATTTGGCTTCTGGAAATAACCGGATTTGGTTTTCCAGCAATGGTGCCCCCATCCCAACAATTCTTCTATGTACAAGGAACCAAAAGTGCAGTTGCTGTGCCAGGTTTCTGCTGTGGACACAGGTTTTGGGTATTTTGCCTGGACCAAGATGATTAGAGGGATGGAGCACCTTCCTGTGAGGAAAGGCTGAGAGAATTGGGATTGTTCAGCCTGGAGAAGAAGGCTTCAGGGGTGACCTAATTGTGGCTTTCCAATACCTGAAGGGAGCTGACAAGAAAGCTGGAGAGAGACTGTAGACAAGGGCCGGGGGTGACAGAACAAGGGGAGAGAGCAGGGTTAGATGGGGTACTGGGGAGGAAATCTTCCCTGTGAGGGTACTGAGGCCCTGGCACAAGAGCAACTGTGGCTGCCCCTGGATCCCTGGAAGTGTTCAAGGCCAGGTTGGACAGGGCTTGGAACAGCCTGGGATAGTGGAAGGTGTCCCTGCCCATGGCAGGGGGTGGGATGGGATGGGCCCTTCCCAACCCAAACCATTCTACGATTCTGTGTTCCTATGACTATGCTGAGGGAGAGCACCCACCTTGGTGCAGCCAGAGCTCTTGTGTTTGCCGTGCAGGGACCCAGAGCTTTGCAGGGTCTTGGTGAAACGTGGGTAGTTTCTCATGGAGTCATTTGGCATGAGGTGTTAAGGGGCCGGGCTCTGACCTCAATCTGTCTCCCCTTCTCAGCGCACAAGCAACGTTCGCTCAACCTTTTTCAAGGACTGTTTATACAAGGTGTTTGATGACCTGGAATCCAAAATGGAAGATTCTGGGAAGCAGCTGCTTCAGTCTGTGCTTCACTTGATGGAAAATGGGGCCCTTGTTTTAACCACAAACTTCGGTAACCTGCTGGAGCTGTATGCAGCACACCAGGGGAAGCACCTCGAGTCTCTTGACCTGACTGATGAAAAGAAGGTAAAGGATGATTATTTCTTTTGTCAGGAACTGTGGTGCTGCAGGGTGTGCCCTCATGCTGCCTGAGGGCATTGTACTGATCGTAGTGGTTTAACTGGTGGCAGACAAGCTCCAGGCAGAGCCTCTGCCTGCTCAGGGCAGCAAGCAGAAGAATGAGGAGGAGAGCTCCTTTCTGGAACGCTGTGCTTGCTGGCTGCCATCCAGTGCTCAGGAGGAGGCCTTAAGCCTGGTATTCCTTTGATCTCTGTCCTTGAAACTTCTGGCTTGGCCTTGCTTCCACATAAGGCTCGGGTTGATGTTTCTAACCAATGTGGGAAACTCCATGTGAGATGCAAAGCTGAACTTTATATTTTTATAACGTGCTGCAAAGTGCTTTCTGTGATGGGCATTTAGGGCTGCAGCCTTTGAGGCGCTTCTCGTGCCCCATGTCCTCTTCCTGCAGTGGCTGGAATGGCTCCTTCTGCTGCACTTCCAGAGCTGTAGCTATTCCCTTCATGCAAACATCTCTCCTCCTGCCCCAGTCAGGCTGTGAAACCCTGACCTCTTTGCACCTGCTGCACAAAGGGATCAAAGTGATTGCCTACGGAGACGAATACTCTGACTTGCCCGAGTACTTCGAGCGGCTGACCAGCGAGATTGTCATGCGAGGCCGCACAGGTATGGAGTCAGGGGCTGGGGGACACTTGGCTGTCACCATGGAGAGCAGGCAGGGTCAGTAGCCCCTGTTCTTCATGCTATACAGATTCCTTAAGAGTTGTTTTTTTTTAAAAGCAAACGTGTCTCAAAGCGTAGCTGGATTTGAGGGTTACTTTCAGAAATCACTGTATGCTCTAACAGTTTAAGCAGCTGTGCTGCTTCCCACGCCTGCAAACCTTTTCATGTGCAGTTGCAGCTGTTTGTTCCCTTTCCAGCGAAGGGGCATTTTAGTCTCACTGACCTTCGTGCTGCTCAGACTGAGCCAATGCTTTTACACAAGAGGTATAACTCATAAATCATAAAAACAAGGGAAAGTGGGTTCACTGGCCGGAGCCTAGCTGGCCCCCATTCTGAGGGTTAGCCCGGCCAGGAAAGCCTGTGTGAAACCACCACGTGGGCAGCTGGCTCTCCACCTGACACTGGTCTCTGCTTTGCCCCAGGTATGCCCAACGAGGGGCAACAGCTGAATGCTCTGCCGCCGCCCACACCGAGGTAAAAGGTAAGGAGGCTCTCTAGAGCCGAGAGGCTTCACTCTGTGTAGTTCCCTGGAGTCCCAGGCAGGTTTTCAGCCTTTGCTTCCACACAGGATGCAGCCCGAGCCTCAGCCCTGCCCAGGCCCTGAGCCATGGCAGGGGCTTCTGGGACAGGCCCCAGCCAGGCCAGCAGCCCTCAGGAAGGCCAGAGCCCACCGCTGTCCAGCTGCTATCCAGCACCGAGCCAGGACCCTTCCAGCAGGGAGAAGGCTGGGACACAGCCTCCACAGATGAACACCTGGTCTAACATAGTAATTGTGGTTTTACTAGGGCTGCATGTGCCTGCGGAGTGCGGTGTCCCCAAGGGAGCTGCAGCCTCCTCTAACTTCATACCTAGTGCTTTTATATTCTGTATTTCAATTAAAAAATGAAACTTGAGCTTTTTTTTTTTACTGGAAGCTCTAGTTTTCTAGTCCTGTCTTTTTACTGTACAGGATTTTGTATGTTGAAGTTGTATTAAAGGCCTGCTCACTGAACTTTTGGCTGCTCTATCATTTACAGGCCTCATCACACCTCACACTGGTGGGAGTTCATCTCCCCCAAACCCAGGAGGAAACAGGTCCTGGCTGGAGGCAAGTTATTTATACACAGAGAACAAATTAGGAAGTTTATTTTATATAAATTATGTCTCTTAGCAGACAGCATTCAATTTATTGCACTATAGCACATCTGCGATACAGAGCTACAAGACATCGTCAGAGAGGTTTGTATTATTCAGTGTAGCACTTCTGACCGGGATCAAGAGGCACTCTGAGGGGGAGAAAGGGTGCAGGAAAGCAGCAAGCAGCCACCATTCTCTTCCAGTATTAATGTGGTTTGGTTTTTTTTTCCTTTTTACTAGCAAATAATGCCAAGACCAGCAGGCAGGAGCCAGGCAGGGCACGCTGCCTTCCTCCTCCGGACCCAGCTGCCACAGCTCTCCAGCTCCTGCCCAAATACGTGGAGTCTGGGGACCCTGCTGCAGAGTCCGGGTGAGGAGAGAGATGGGGGACTTTAAGGCAATTTAGCATGTCCCCTCCAGCCCAGCATAGGCTGTCACCTTTTTTTGGTTTATCAGCTTCGGTGGAGCGGCGATGAGCGGCGACATTAACGGCCAGATCTAGCGCTGCCCCTAAGCCCAAGTGACTCCTGCCTCCTCCCTAAGCTGGTCTAAAAATCAAAAGCAGCTCAAAAAAAAGTCTTCAAACCCACCTGGCTCTGACAGCCAGGCTCTTGGCCGCCCTCAGCTCCCCCACCCCAAATACCAGACCCCGCCCGGGAGCGAAACCTGTTGAGCCCGAATATGCCCAAACAGACAGCTCTTTGTGATTCTTTTTTTTTCCCTCCTATTTTTTGGTTTGGAAGCAGCACTGGTGATCACACAGGGATGGGCCCAAGGACTTCCCAGCCCTTGGCACTGCTCCTGACACCTTGTTCGAAGGCAGCATCACATTTAACCCCTGAAGACCCTCACTGCCCTTCATTTCTGACACCATCCCACTTCCCACACCGTGGTCCTGTTCAGTCCTGCATCCCCACGCTCCACTTGCATCCCCCCTCTCTGCACTTTTCTCCGTCATTTCTCCCTTTCCACCTCATTTTTCCCCTCAGTGCTTCAGCGCTCTCCTCCATTCCCAACACAGACAGGTCTGATCCATCCTCACGCCATAAAATCACAGACCACATGCCAGGGGGGTCAGATGAGCCCAATAGCCACAGAGCTGCCAGGCTGGGGTTCAGTGCCCATCCAGGGGTGTTTTATGATCCGTGGTGGCAATGCTGGGCTGGCAGGGTGCACACAGCATCAGCAAAGCCCCCGAGCAGCACTTAGGACTCTTCAACTCTTGCTCAGCACTCTCCTGCCTCAGTTTCCTGCTGTTTCGGGGCTCAGGGAAGCTCTGCACCATTGGCAATGCGGGCAGGGGGTGCAGCAGGGACCCCAAACCCCAAACTGCATCCCAGCTCATTTATCTACATTTTAAAAGAAATTTAAAAGCCACCCGATGTTGCAAGCAGCTCAAACCCTGACGGAGGATCCACCCCGGGGCTCCGACTTGTGCAACACCGCGGGGTGAGTTCCAACCTCCCGCCACTGGCATCAGGCTCTGGTTCAAAAATTAAGGCTCAGCTTACTCAGCCTTAAAAAACACCCAGGGGAAGAATTTTCCTTTGTTCTCCACTCTCCAGAACAACAAAACACCATTGGTTCACCCTGCAAAGACCTGCCATGAAAAGATCAATGGGGAAAGGTCTGGCTGGTCCTCTTCCTGCAGTCTCAGGGCAGGAATCCTCATCTCTCCCTGGAACAAGCCTGTCCCGTGGGACGAGAGGGCTCCAGGCGCACACAGTGGGTCGGGATGGGGCTTGTCCTGCACGAACATGCCCAGATCCTGCTCCCAGCAGCTCTGTCCGCACCAGCATTGGGTGGGGGATCGGCAGGGACCCCTCCTACCCCTCTGGGATCACTAGGATACCGGAGCACATCCATCAACCAGCCAGAGGATGCTCAGGGATGGGGACAAAAAGGCTCAGACCACTTAATAAACCCTCCTGAGCCCGTGGTTCCGCACGAGAGCCGTCCTGAGCTGCACACGGGGCACATCCTCCCCTCCCAGAGCCTCCGGGAGGATTTTCCCTTCCTTATCCCGGCTCCCGGGCATTCCTATGGCCCAGACCCATCGCAGCGAGCCCACCCTGTGCCATGGGGAGATGCCAGAGCCTCTCTTCCCCGGGGTCTCGGGGTGGGATCTCCCTCCACGGGAGTGGCCTCGGGCAGGAGCGATGCCAAAGGCCGTTTTTCCCGGCAAGACGAGGGGGTTTGTTTTGCCGGGAATGGGGAGACGGCAGATGGAAGGGCTCGGGGGGAGCGGGGGCTTTCCTCTCGCCGCTGCCCACACTCACACTCCAGGCACTGATTAATTGCGTTAAATAGAAAAAGAATCATAACAATTATTTTTAAAAGCCACAAAACGTAGAAATAAAACCACTTTCTGCCTCTCCGATGTGCCGCGCTCGCCGGGGCAGCGATGCCAAAGGCGGGGGATGCAGGGGCGGGGGTCCGAGCTGGGGTTAACAGGGTGTGTACCCCCACATCCCCTCTTTGCCCCCCATGCCAGCCCTGCCCGGGAGCTGCCAGGCGAGCAATGCTCCTGCCCTGCCCCGCGCCCTCCCAGCGCGGGGACCCCCTCCAGCCCCCCAAAAACACTGGGGCTTCGCTTCCCACCCCTCTTTTTCCGCTCAGCACCTCCCGAGTCGCAAACCCGCTCTGGACACGCGGACCCGGGGGGACATAAGGGGACACGGAGGGACACAAGGGGACACGGGAGGATGCGGGGGGGCACAAGGGGACGCGGGGGGACCCCCGTGTGCAGACTCACCATGGGGCGGCGGGGGGGGTCGTGCGGCGGAGGCTGGGGGTGGTGCGGGATGCGGGGCCGGCCCGGGGGGCGGGCGGGGGGCGGACACGCTTGCGCACAGCGCGGATGGGCGGCGGAGGGAGCGACGAGGAGGAGGAAGGAGGGAGGGGAAGAGCATCCCGGGAGGAGAAGGCAGTCGGTCCCTCATCCGCGGCACGGGAGAGGTGGGGGAGGACGAGGACCCTCGCCCTGCGCCCTGCGGACCCCCAAAAGTCGTGGCGCTGGGGGCAGACCTTCCCAAGGCAACCCCGCACCGCATAAATCTCCCCAAAACCCGCCCAAATCCGCTCATAGCAAATTTTGGGGGTGGGCAAAGCTCATCCCACTTGAGATTGACACTGAGCCCAGGAGTTCGCTCCGCTCCCCCACTGAACCCCCATGAGATGATCTGGAAGCCCCATGAGATTCTGCTCAAACCGTCATGAGATGGCACACCAAGGCTCTGGGGATGGCTTTGCTTCAAATCATCAACTAATATTTTTTTTTTCCTGAAAATAAATTAATCCTCACCACAGCAATGCCCCATGTCAGGCCACCTTGCTCTCCCACAGGATTCCATTTCCATCCCACCCCACAATCCACAAAATTAGCAGTCAACCTTTTGAATCTTTTTTTATTCCCCTCAAAACTTTTTTTATTTCTACAGTCTCAAACTCAATCCCTCCTGCCCAGGGTGAGTTTTGCCAATCCCTGAGATAAAATGTCCAACGCCAATATTAATCAACAAAATACCTGTGGAGCTGACACATCTGATTTTGCCAAGGGAACTACATCAATATTTGAAGAGAATCAACCCACCTGCACCTCCCCAGATGCTCCCAGGTTTCCTGCTGACCCATAGCACCAATTTCATCACTGACGCTTCACAGGAAGAGGGAAGTGGCAGGCGTAGGGATTTGCATCATGGTCAGGGAGCAAGTTCTGGGGCAGGGGGCACTTACTGCTGCCCTGCTCCAAGGAACCACAGCCCTGATCCCGTGGCCCCAGCGTGCTGATTTTTGGAGGTGCTGAGCGTGGAACATTCCCCAAAATCACTCCTGTCTGTACAGGAGTCAGGTGAGGCTTCACCACACCACCTGGGGAGAGTAACGGGGCTCACTTGGGGCTCCCAACCCCATCACGCTCACAGGGCAGAGCAGGCCTGTGCCCAGTTCAGTTACCCCAGCACCACACTGCCCCAAGACCAAAGCAACAGCCTGGAACGTCCCTATCCTCATCTCCTGCTCGGATGCACGTCTTCAGGAAACGGGAGCCGAGACAGCTGCATAGTTCCCACGCCATGGCCAGACCCTCTGGCCATAAAACCTTAGGAGTTATTACAAATTTTCCTATAATGGGTGTACTGTTTACAGTCCCAGGGTCGGCATACTGCATGCAATCCAGTGCCACTTGACCTACCAAGCACGAACAACCTATTGTTGCTGTTTTTGTAACCTATTGTTGCTTTTAGCTTCAACCCAAAAGTACGAAATTACGCGAACAAGAAAGAGGGCTGCAGTAAGGTCCCCAGCCGCCCCCTTGCCCCCAGGTTAGCCTGATTTGAGCAGCGCCAGGCTGGAAAAAGCGAGCCAGAGCTAGGCTACGACGCTGTGACCGGAGGGGCGATCAGAGGGCTCACGGCACGTGGTGCCGGGAGGCGTGGCCTGCCCGGAGCGTGCCGCGGGGGCGGGGCCGAGCCCTCAGCGGGGAAAATGGCGGCGGGCGGGCCCCCCCACTCCCTCGTACCTCCGCGTGCAGGAACACGATTTTGTCCCGCGCCGACTCCCGCAGGACGCGCCGCACCCGCAGGTCCGACAGCGGGAAGGCGGCAGCGACCCCGCCCTCAGCGGCGGGCCCGCCATTTTTCTCCTCCTCCTCCCGCTTCCTCTTCGGCTGCGGGCCCTCCGCCATGGCTCGCGCGCGCGCGCCCCTGCACTGCGCGTGCGCGGCGCCTCGCGGACCATCTTAGAGCCACGCCCCCCGGCGGCTCGGAGGTCGCGTGTCCCCGCGGCTCCTTCTCCCACACACCCCCGGAATAGTGACTGAGACAAAAATAAGGAAAACCACCACCATTTAAAACTTCTGCATTCTCTTTTCATAGTCGCAACGATCCCGTTTAAAGTCGCTGCCTGCCTCATCTTGTCCTGCCCACAGCCCAGCAGGCACCTTGTCAGCTTAGTGGGGGTCCCAGAGCCCACCAGGACCAGGAACTCCAGCACGGGAAGGAGTTCTGGTGACCCTGAGAGCCACTCGATGTCAGAGCTTAGTGTTTGTGTGATGGATGTCCCTGTCCCTGCCGAGGAGGTTTTGGCCACCGGGATGGAGGTCACACCACTGGGATGTGGTGCGTTCCGGTCCGCTGTCCCTCCATGTCCATGGAAGTGGGGAACTCGCCATCCTTGGCTCCCACATCTGGTCAGAGCAGCTCAGGTTGGACCCCAGGGTTCACTGGGACATGGCTACACCCAGATCCAAAGATGACAGCTCCATGATGCCCATGGGGATGCATCCGCCTGCTCGCAGCACTACTCCATCCTCTTTGTGGAGCTCCGGCACAGTTCCTGGAGGTCTGCAGAGACAGCAGATGAGCTCCATTAGCAACCAATTAATCTAAAAATCAACGGTTTAAATAAATTTATGGAATCTGGTCTCTTCCCATGGTCCTTATCCCAATAGAGAGACATTTCATCAGCATCCCACAGGATACTCACAGCGCATGACAGTGTCCCTGATCTGCCTGAAGCTTTTCTCCTTCAGCGCCATGTAGATGTAGTAGATGTTTCGCAGCTCCCTGGGATAATCCTTGCGATCCACGTCCTTCAGCACTGGGATAGTGCGTCCGTTAGCCATCGGAGCCTCAGCCAGGGCCTGGTGCATCTGGTATTTGCACCAGGGGTCCTGCAGGAAGCTGGGGGTGATGAGCATGACCCAGCAGTGGCTGTTCTGCACAGCGTCGCACAGCTCTGTCACCACTGCACCTCCCGCCACCGCATCCCGCAGCTGGAGGAAGCATCGGAAGCTCTCAGGTTGGCCCTCCAGGTAGGACACCAGCTCCTCCACCAGCTCCATGTCCCCCTCACTGTGGCAGATGCAGACGTCGTAGCTCTTGTCCCACCGGGGGCTGTCCACGGCACTGATGTCTGGTGCTGACACAGGTGACAGGGAGATGGAGCTGGTGGCCAAGCTCGTGCCAGGAGAAGAGCTGGAGCTCTTCGCAGAGGATGAGGAGGAAGGTGAGGATGAAGCAGAGTGGCTGGACTTGATGCTGCTTTCCACTGAGCTAGGCTTGGGCTTGTGCAGGAGCCGCCTAAACCAACCTGCAGAGTGAGGTCACAGTGAGGTTCTGGGGGCGCAGCGTCCCCTGGGCTTCCCAAGCACAGCTTCATTTGATCAGCAGGATGCCTGCAGATGGAAAGGGGTGGGTGCGATCTCACCTTGACCCCCCAAACCATCCTGGTCCCTAAAATCTGAGCTGCCGCAAACACCTGAATGCTGTGGCACCACGAGGAGCAGCTGATGGGCACCCTTGTGTTCCGTCAGGGAGGGGATGCTGTGAGGGAGGGGATAGGGCCAGAGGGTTTATTCCCAGACTCACCAGCCATAGCGGGCAGCACACTGCTCAGCTGCCAATTGCCAGCAGGACACCTCTCCTGAGAGCAGAAAAGAAGAATAAAAAAAAACTGTGAGCAAGCACCACTCCACAGCAGGTCTCAGCCCCAGGAGCTCAGGTCTGTTCCAGGGACCTGCAGCTCTGGGGTGCTCTCTTACAGCCCCAAAATCACCCACAGGAGGGTTTTTCCCAAAATTTGCTGGGAAGGAACATTTACCTGTTACTGGCTCTCTCCACTGGAGATACACACCTGCAGCGAGCAAGGCTGAGAGATAATGGGGAGGAGAGACCCTCATTCCCATCAGTGGGGAAAGGATCCTGTGGAAGGGAGAAGTGGGAATCAGCTGCGATCACCAGGGATGGATGCTGGTAAACCAAAGGCAGTGTGGGTGATGCCCAGAGCTGTGCATCCTTGTTGCTGCCTGCCCTGGTATTCCTGCAAGCTCACACCATCCCATGCCTGGGCATTGTGCTCCCAGCATGGTTTAGGGACTGCAGACACTCCTTGTGGACACCCAAGAGCAGCAATACGGGAAACAGCTACTGTTTTCCACTGCTGGCATCACCCCTTCCGAAATGAAACACCCCAAGTTACGCTGAAGCCTTTCCTCTACTCCAAAAAATGCCACCGGACTGCAGGAAATGCCCGCAAAACCCCGGCACGCCCACGGAAACCACAGTGCCCAAGTGTCAGCATTTAGTGACAGCAAAAAGCTCAAGCGTGACTGGAACAATGAGCACGGACAGTGAACGGTACGGGGGAAGTCTGGGGGATGCTTACCTGGAATGCAGGAGTCCAGCAATGGAACAGGGAAGGGGATGCATCAGCCCCTGGGTTTGGGAAAGAAAGATCTTCTGGGATTACCCAGGTGGGAAAAGACAGGTAGAATGCAGCATGTTCACTCTGGAGTCTAATGGGATCTGCAGTGAATGGCAAGGCTGATCCATCCTTACAGCTTCCACATCTGCAAGCAGTTCCCAGTGAAGCTGTCCTGGGGTGGAAATGAGATGGGGTACCCACTTGCTTCCCCAGGGCCAGAGTGGAGGAGCTCCCCGAAAACCCAGGTGCCCCCAGCTGCCAGCAGCTCCAGCCTCTGCCAGGGCATATGAAAGCACAGGCAGGGAAATGGGCCAGGACTGCAGGGACGGGAAGCCAAGCCCTCCCAAGGGCCTCCCTCCCACATCCGCCACATGCCATCACTGCCTGGGTGTCACAGTGCCCAGCCCTCACCAGCACCCAGATCTGTTTCCCTCCCCAGTTTCCTAGCTAAATACAGACAGGTCCATGTCTGCCACTCACACTTACTTTATCAGTTAAATTTACCAGACAAGTCATTTTTTCACCCCAAAAATGTTTCTCCTTTCCCAGGTCACGTTCCCCTGGTGCTGCTGGTGGTGGCTGATGACTGACACTGCCTTCATCTCCTCATCATCCTCGACTGCTCCAATGTCTGGCAGTTGCTCCTCAAGGCCCTGTGAGAGACAGGCTCCAGGTGAGTCCTGGTTCCATCCCCTAGGAATTTGGGGAGATCTCCAGAGCCCACATGGCCACCCAGCCCCTGCCACCACCCTGCCTGCCTTTCTCTTCACCAAGCACAGGACACCAGCTGGCCCCTTGCTGGCTAAATTCCAAAGGAAAAAGCCAAAGGCCGAGTGGTACTGAGCCGCACACAGACCCACAGGCTACCACAGCCCATTGTGACCCACTTTGCATTAGTCCCTGCCCTAGCACTGCTGCCACCACCCCAAAAATCAACTGCCCGCCCAAGGACAGGACCCGTAGGAGGGCGAGTCCCCTGCCTGTGTGAGTCACCCCACCTGGAAACCCCAGAGGGGGAACCTGAGCAAGGGTGAACCCACAAACTCGGGTCCCCAAGAGGCAGCAGCCCCTGGATCGACCTCCACCCTGCCTCAGCAATAATATAACCATTATTAAAGGAGTAATTAAGCAGGTACAGCTTAATTCACAGCGTGCCTTGCCCCACCAGCAGCTGCACCACGCTGGGATCCCTGCAGCGGGAGTCCTGCTCATCACCAGGAGCCTGTGGTTTACAGGATTGCCTGTGAAATTAAGAAACGGTGAGGACAGGGTGCTGCAAGGCAGGGTCAAACAAAGGTGTTCGGGAAAGAAAATAAGGCTAATTTTGTCCCTAAATACACGCACCATTAATATGTTTCATTTACAGTGCCACTACAAAACGATACACAGCTACCCAGAAAACACAGAATAAGTTTTCTCCTGGAAAGCTCTAAGTACACCCAAATTCCGCCACACAGATGCTTGAAGACATCATAGGGGCCGTCCAGGCACCGCTTGTACCTCACAGGGCTGGAGACGCAGTCGCACAGACACGAACCCAGGCAGCGGCAGCTAGCGGAAGAGCAGCCCCTGAGGGGTAGGGGAGCACGGGGACACGGCCAGGCCCAGAGAAGCGCAGGCAGCCGAACGCACCCAGCACTGCCACCCAGCCTGGCACTGCACTGCGCTGCCCATGCGCCCGAGCCCTTTAGAGCTCGCGTGGCCTCGCGACACCATCGCTGAGGTCCCACGTCTGGCCCCGCCTCTTCCGCTCCGAGCCCCAGCAGGGCGGGGCCGAGGGGGCGGGGCTGCCGTCACGCGGGGCGGGGCGTAGCCGGGCGCGAGGCGGCTGCGCGCGGCGCGGCGGCGTCTCCTCAACGGGGCCGCGCGCGCGGCGCCAGGTGCGTGCGCGGGGGAGGCGGGCGGGCAGGGCGCGGTTGCCATGGAGACAGCGGGGGGGAAGCCGTTGCCATGGCGACAGCGGCCGCCATAACGTAGGGGGGTCCCCTGGCCGTGAGGGGACGGAGCGTTCTGCGGGGAGCGGAGGAGACCGGCGGGGCCGGGGCTGAGGCGGGGGGGCCGGGAAACCTCTGACAGCGGCGGGCGGCCTGGCTGTGACTCCCCCCGCCGCGCTGTCGCCCTCTATAAAAGCTCGTTTTTATGGATGTGTCCCCCTGGGAAGGAGCCTCGGTGTCCTCTCTGCCTGCTGAATCCCCGTGTTGTTGCTTTTCCCGCAGGTTTAGCGAGGAGGGGGCACAACGGAGAGGACAGGTAAGGGCTCGGGCAACCCTGAAGGTGTGACCCCCCCATCCCTGGTTCTCTGTCCAGGGTCAATCCTGGAACGCCAGCGTGCTTCCGTGGGAGCCTGTGGGACACAGAGCTCAGCCAGGCTTTGCTGTGTCACTCCCTCTCCTTGCTCGTGGAGCCACTGGGAAGCACGTGGAGAATCACAGCGTTGAATAAAAACCTCTGGTGTGTTTTAACTCACATCAAAGGAGGTTGAATCTTGTGTTTTTGTGCTGTGGACAGAGGCAGGGCTTGTCCTCAGTCCCATTGTCCGTGTAGCCTGTGCGTTTCTAGGATGGCTTTGATCCAGCTCCAATTGCTGCTCCCACGTGGAGGGACAGGCTTGGGAATTGGCCAGGGACAACTCAGCTTGTAGCTGAACCATAGTGGCTTTTAAACTGTCTTGTCCCAACATCTTAAAGCCGCTGGATTGAAAAAGAAGCTAGGAATTACACCCATGCTGGTGGCAGTTCTCAGCACTCAAAGAAGCTAAAAATAATGGATGAGTAGTAGGTTTGTACTTGTTTCTTTGTGGAATTTGTGGGGGCTGTTCTGGAGGAGCCCATCTCCCAGCATGGAGCTGGATGACTTGGCTTTGATTTTAAACATCCAGGTGTAGCTTTGGTTGTGTGTTGGGTGCTGAGCATGGAGATGGTGTCAGCAGCGACTTCTCCATGAGATGGTGGAGAATATGTTCCATTAATTTCCCATTTTGGTTCTGCAGGTTGGGCTCTGGTGTTGACTGTGTGGTCTGGTCATGTTTTGCAGAGCTACTGCAAGGTTTCTGTAAATACACATGCTGTGTGAACCTCGGCCTTCGTTTGACACACTTGGTGTTCAGGTGTTTGCTTTTACCTGGGATACACCTTCATATTTCCAACATTTCTGCAGCTGGTGTGTCTCTGTCACACGGGGACTTGCTGTGGTTGGGTTTATCCAGTGTTGGTGACTTAGGCACCGTTTAAAGCTGAAGTGTGAAAAGCTTTAGGATAAATTAAGGGATTTCTGTGGTGTGGAGGGAGGAGAATGCAGCAAACCCACACAGGGACTCTCTTAGTATCGTTTATAAAGGTAATGGGGACAAGGCTGGAACAAGGGAACAGGGCAGCCGAGCCAGGAACCCATGGAGTGTTGTGTTTACAGTCTTCAACTCCCTGTAGTCTAAATAGCTGGAAGCTTCCCAATGTCTGGAGAAGGCTGGAGAGACACTTCTTACCTTGTAAGTGCCTATGGCTCCCTCTCCCCCATGGCACCTGTGTTCCCAGGGGGAGCCTGCAGTACCTGGTGTGTTTCTTCCCCATGGCAATGTCATGCTCTGAGGTAATTCCATTTCATTTTGGCTACCTCAGCTGTGCCAGCGCAATCCATCCCCCTGGGGAACAGAGCTTCTCCCCAGGACTAAAAACTGGAGGTTTCTATTTCTTGGCTGAATCCCCATGAATTCTTTTTAAGACCAATAAAAACTTTTTTTTTTAAACTAGGCTGTATTTATAATGGGGTTTTTGTTCCTTTATGCCTCTCTGCACTACATAATAGGCATGAAGGTTGAAGGTCATTGTATCAGACAACCTCACTAGGTGATTATAATTCTAAAAGGTGTTTTTTCCTAAGTTTAAAATTACTTTTGAAATGTCCTTAGTGCTTTAGAGGCACTTAAAATTGATTTGATGGCTCCATTCCTGCTGTTAATAGCATGGGAATGCACAGGGTGAGTGAGATGGGAGCGATGCTGAGGCAGGTGGAAGCAAACAGGGGAAGGCCTAGGTGGAAGTTTACAAACAGCCTCAGTATTTGAGGCTCAGCTCCCGAATATAATATAAACTTAAATTATAGCCAGTTTAGAAAGTGAGGATTTACCTTTGGCTGTAGCTGTGCTGCTGTGGAGGGGCCAAGGGCAGGCCCGGCACCAGCAGGAGCTCAGACTTCCCTCTGAAACATTCCAGTTATCCATTGTTAGTCCCTGGCTGGTCTGAAGTGTCTTTGCACCATTAAATAAAATCTGACTGACTTTGTGGAAGCAGCCTGTCCTTCCAGAAAAATCAGCTTATCCAAAAGGAGAGATATTTTTCCTTTCTCCTGGAAAGGAAAAATAAGGGCTTTTCTCCCCTTTATCCTGACTGTGCTTGGCTGCATTCACTCAGCAGGGCTTTGATGGTACCGCCCGTCTGATCCTGTGTCCAGCACATCCTCCTATCTTCCTGAGAGTCATCACTTTGATGTTTTTTTTTGAGGTTTAACCCCCCCAAAATAGTTCACCATGAGGCCTGAGCGGTTGCAGGCCTTCAGGAGTGATGAAGCTGCAGAGGTTCATTGTCAGAACAGTGCTGAAGTGCTCCTGTGCTCAGTGTGGGGTGGAAAAACACAGGGTACAATGTTCATGAGGGTGTGTGATGGAGGAGCCCTGCCTGGCATGCACAGAGGGAGAAAACCGGAAGTGCTAAAGGCTATTGACACTTGTATCCAAAATCTGGTCCCTACAGTAAGGCCCAGTAAGATAAAAAAGTGATTATTTGAAGTGATGAGCAGCATGTATTAAGTGATCTTTCAGGAGGCAGGTGGTGAAAACCAGCTCTCTGAGGTGTTTTACTGTTGTTACAATGATTTATTACTGAGCAGCCTGGTGTGGTGGAAAGTGCCCCTGCCCATGGCAGGGGGGTGGAACGACACGAACTTTAAGGTCCTGTCCAGCCCAAACCATTCCATGATTCCATTGTATAAGGTTTTCTGAAGGGGTCAGAAGGAAAAGGCTGCATACACGGTGTATCTGAGCATCTGCCAGTGTTGCTTTGCCCTGTTCTCATCATCCAGTATTGAAAGTTGCTGGTTTCCTAGAATATTGGCTGTTTTCTCATGTGATCCATACACACACTTGCAGCACAGCTGAGGTGTCCTACCTAGAAAGACCTGCCCCGTGTCACTTGCTTTGCTGCCAGGGAGCAATTGCAGCATCTCATCTTTAGGACAAGCCCACAGATCTCCCTGAGATGGCAAAACCTGCAAAAACTCTGATTTTGGGTCAGGAGCTCTTCCCCAGCATTTCCTCTGGCCAAAAGCCCCGTGTCTAACAGAGTTTTTGCTGGACTCTTCATCACAACTGGCAAGAGAAAAGCAGAGGAGGGTGAACAGTTCTGTTCGTTTTCATTCCCTTTTCATAGACTTATTTGGGAGAAGCGGAGTGGGAGAGGACTGCGTGCTGGCAGGCCTTTTGTGTTTTATGTCACAGGCTGCTGAAAGAGTTCTCAGACTGCACTTCCTTTCCGTGGGCTTTAAGGTCATTTCCCAGTGCTTGCAGATGCATGGCGGGCTGGGAAACCCTTCTCTCATCACCAGGGAATGAAACGCTCTCCGTGGCTTTTTGGAGCCAACAAATATAGTTTTGTCTTCTCTTCCCTCCCACTGTTTCCCAAGCAGCAAGTTTGCCGACAGGCCTCGTCAGGAAGGAGGGAGTGCTCCTCCAGGATCCAGACTGTCTGGGAAAATGAACAGCTGCTGGCAAACTGTGTTTTGCTGGGGCAATCACAGCTGTACAAAACAGCCCAGGATTGTATGGTAAAGGAGGTTAAGGAAATGGATGAGACTGAGGGGCAAAGTTCAGAGACAAAAACATGCAATTCTCAGCCCAGAGATGATAACAAACCTGGAATTTATCCACCTGTGCAAAGGTGGTTCTGCAAAACCCTGTTGTCCAGGTGGTGTTGTCCATGTGCACTGACTTTGCTTGTGGTCATTTGTCTACCATAGAAACTGGATGGCTTCTACAGTGAGCCCTGTTGCATTCGACACGCAGTGCGGTGGCCTGAGTCAAGAACAGCACGGCAACCAGTCTCCCCTGGCCGCTCGGGCCATAGCTCACAGACACCAATGTGGTGGACGGCAAATGGCGTTTATTGGTGATTAGCACCGTGTAATATACCTTTGGTTTACAACGTCACGTCCGCCTGCTTACATCATAAAACTAATTGCTATTGGCTACCTGGGGAGGGGGTCTTATCTTTCCGTACAGCGCGGTTTCTTCCGATCGCCAGGCCCTACCTGCCCACATTTCCCCCCTCCCTATGCTAATCTAAGAGAGCTAACAAACGTATAAAAGGCATTAACAAGGTAAAGTGTAAGGCACCTTGAACTAATAAACGTATAAAAGGTATTGACGAGGTAAAGTATAAGGCACTTTAAACTAGTGGTGACTAGGGGGCGTAAGGGGACAGGATATAAATTGGGGTAACTAGGGAGAACTAGGGATAATACTGCATAAGGAATTAGGGATAACTGGGGATAACACTACAGAAGTACATTCTTAACACAGTTGTTTGTTTTCTACTAACAGAATGTTGACCTTGCTTAGTCGGTTCTGGACAAATGACACGAGCTTGCTCAGTATGCAGGGCCCGAAGGCCAATGCCAGTATGATCATTGCGATCAGACCCAGCAAAGTAGATATCAGGGTGGTTAGCCATGGCGAATGGTTGAACCAGGATTTGAACCAACTCTGCTGTGCTTCTCGCTCTCTTCTTCTCTTCTTTCTTTTTTCTTTTTCTTTTTCTGCTTTGCTCTTTTCAGCAGCAGCTTGCAGGGAAGGAGAAGATGCTAAAGGCTGAGCAGCATCAGATGATATCTGAGTAGGAGGTACTGTAGCTGCTGGTAAAGGATTAGAGATCATTGGGTTAAAGATATTTAGGTTATTATTCAGTGTTGTGACAGTAGCAGTGTTTTTAATCTGTGAGAGGGATTGGACTCTCTAACGGCCTCTCCTTATTCTGGGTTTTAATTCTGTTTGCTCTCATCTCTTTCCACTCTGAGTCTGAATCAGTGGAAAGCCACTCGCTCTAGCTTGTGTCTGACTCAGAGCTGGAAGTTGACTGACTGGCTATTTCCGGGTTTCAGAACTTTTTGGTCGGGCTCCGGCCTCGCCCACCTCCCTTGCGGGCGGGCCGTTCCCTCCCTCTTGCCTCGCCCTGCCTTCTGCTCGGCAGGGGGTTGAGCTTATAGGGGGAGTGTTTAAATTAGGCGCTCTGGCTACCTCTCTGCCCCTCGCTCGCGCTCCCCTCCCCCTTTTGGTTGCTCTCGCAGTTTCTCTCCTTATCACATTCCTTATCACTTTCCTCTCCCACTCGTTTACTTGCGCATGTTGGATTCGGCACTATCTCTCTGTTCCCGCCGGGCACATCTCCGTCCCGGTCCCGCCCACCTTCTTTGTTCCCGGCACCATGCTGGGGTGCATAGGGAGGTGGCCTGGGCCAGCTCTCTTCGGGCCCCCCTCCCTCCGCGGCGATCTTAGCTTCTCGGGCTAATTCGTTCGAAAAAGCCTCTGCCTGCCTTGGCTCCCCCGCAAAGGAGCCTGGATTCGGGGATTGCGGGGGTGCAGCACCCCCCCCCGCGAGTCCCCAGGCTTAGCCGAATCGCCATCGTCTGGGGGGTGCAGAGTCTGGGTAGCCGCCCCAACCCCCAGCTTTGGGACGGCCATCAAACAGTTTTTTGCTGCCTTCCAGGTCTCCTGCTCTTGGATAGCTTTTTGCAGGGCCTGCACAACTCTACCCCACGATTTAAGATGTTTTCCGCTACCTGAGGACATCGTCTCCTCAGCAAAAGCCTTAGTACATTATCCCACACCTCAGGGTGGAGTATATCTGCTGGTTGGTCTATGACCCCGATCTGCATAAGTCTCGCAACAGCGAGCGTAAAATCTTTGGGTTTGCAATCTACCCGCCACTGTCTCTGAATTTCATATACGACCTTCACAAGAGCCTCCATCCTCCTTGTGGGTCCCGGAGCGTCCTCCGTCACCGGAGACAGTCCAGCTGCTCTGGCCGCTGTTCACCTGGTCTCAGGCGATCTCCCGAGGTCCCCAGTTGTCCCGAGGTTTCGGCACCACTTTGTTGCAGTCGACACGCAGCGCGGTGGCCTGAGTCAAGAACAGTACGGCAACCACTCTCCCCTGGCCGCTCAGGCCATAGCTCGCAGACACCAATGTGGTGGACGGCAAATGGCGTTTATTGGTGATTAGCACCGTGTAATATACCTTTGGTTTACAACGTCACGTCCGCCTGCTTACATCATAAAACTAATTGCTATTGGCTACCTGGGGAGGGGGTCTTATCTTTCCGTACAGCGCGGTTTCTTCCGATCGCCAGGCCCTACCTGCCCACAGTTTCCTCTCCCCTTCTCACTAAATATCACGTGTTTGCTGATAAAGCCATTCCTTCCAAACGAGCTGCTTCCCTGGGCTGCTGCTCCAATCTTCTGGGAAGCTGCAGCAGTCCCTGCTGCAGAAAGCAGTTGGAAACCAGGCAAGGCAAGGCGAGGAGCAGCACATCTGCTTAATAAATGATAAAGGTCACATTTAAAAGCACTGTGCAGGTGTAAAGCCAGGAAAATAGGGAAGAGGGGAGGAGGAGTAAGGAGAATACAGCCCTGCAGCCCTTTCATGTGACTCTGTATCATCTGGGATCTTCGAAAAGATTGGCCTAGAGCATCCTACTGACATTGCAGCCATCACAGGGAAGGGAGCGCTGGTACAGCTGAGGGGGCTCCTCAGCAAACTGGGGCTGGGCTCCCTGCAGGGCAAAGCTAGGAGGAAGTCTTCCCTTGTTTTTCTCTCTGCTGGGATAAATGGAGCTGTTGTCTCCAGGCCCCTGTTCTGCACATAGTTTAAAGTAGGTCGTATTTCCGACCTGCATGGGATGCAACCTGCATTTTGTCTGGGGACATAGAGCCTGTGTGTGTCTCATTCTCTTGTGCTCACCACACCTTTCCCATGCCCTCCAGCCTTCCCGGTAACTTTTATTAATAGACTTCCCTTATTCCAGATTTTCAATCGATTAGCTTTGCTTCAGAAACACCCCAGGGCATCATTGACTTCCTCAGTAACCATCCTGGTAACAGATTCAATTCCCAAAAATGTTGTAATTACATGCCTTGTATTGGGAGCTGTGCTACTGATCTGTGCAGCTGCCTGCTGTCTTTTAGGGATACCAAGCTGCTCCGCTCATCCTCCGTTTATCAGAGAGCCCCAATGGATATGCTGATTCAAAATTTAGGCATGGGGTAGCTCCCTCTCCCTCAATCTGGGTGTCCCACTGCGGAGGGTGGATTTCCCCCCTCCGCAGCAAGAAGCGGTTCCGCCCCTATGTTGCTCCCGCCTCCCAGCCTGGCTCCACCTGCCGTGGGAGGACCTCGGGGGAGAAGTCTCTGGGCCCGCCCCTGAACTGAGGGACAAGGCGTGCCCAGGGCCCAGGAACCGCCCAGCTCTCCAGATTATTCCTGACAGTTATTTGTATTATTGGTTTATTTGAACTGTACCCCGCCTTCCTTTGTTACCATTGGTTCTTGTATGCTGTAACCGCCCTTCCCCTCGTCCCTTATTGGTTGTCCTGTCCTATACTTAACCGGGTGCCTCCAGGCACTCGGCGGCCACTAGCCATTAGCCATGCGGCCATACCATCGCCGAGGCAGTGGCCCCCCTTCCCCTGCTCTCCCTTCCCGACCACCCAAGCCCTGCTACCCTCAATAAAGGAGAGCTCGGGAAGGAGTCATCCTCCCACCAGCCTATCGCCGCACCGTCTCCTTCTTTTATTTCGCCTACGACTCCCAGCTTCCTTTACCGCGCCCGGCATAGGGATCGAGCAGCCAGCGCACGGCTCTCGACCCTGCCGACGACAGCGAGCGAGAGGCTCGACAACATCCCACCACCCCTGACACCCTTCCACTCATGGTCGTACCAGCTGTGCTCCTTTCTCCTCTTGCAGGAAGCTGTTGCCAAGCCTCAAAACCAAGAAGCCTCGGGAGCTTGTTTTGGTGATTGGGACAGGAATTAGCCGCAGTTGCTCCCCAGGTCCCAGCGCTGAAGTCTTGGAAGGGGCTGATTCAGGCCCTCCTGGATGCTGCTATTGACTTTGATCTCCTGGAAGATGAAGAGAGCAAACGGTTCCAGAAGTGTCTTCATGAAGACAAGAACTTGGTTCATGTTGCCCACGACCTTATCCAGAAGCTGTCTCCGGTCAGTGCGCTTGTACCTGCCCTGAGCGTAGGATTTGGCTTCTGGAAATAACCGGATTTGGTTTTCCAGCAATGGTGCCCCCATCCCAACAATTCTTCTATGTACAAGGAACCAAAAGTGCAGTTGCTGTGCCAGGTTTCTGCTGTGGACACAGGTTTTGGGTATTTTGCCTGGACCAAGATGATTAGAGGGATGGAGCACCTTCCTGTGAGGAAAGGCTGAGAGAATTGGGATTGTTCAGCCTGGAGAAGAAGGCTTCAGGGGTGACCTAATTGTGGCTTTCCAATACCTGAAGGGAGCTGACAAGAAAGCTGGAGAGAGACTGTAGACAAGGGCCGGGGGTGACAGAACAAGGGGAGAGAGCAGGGTTAGATGGGGTACTGGGGAGGAAATCTTCCCTGTGAGGGTACTGAGGCCCTGGCACAAGAGCAACTGTGGCTGCCCCTGGATCCCTGGAAGTGTTCAAGGCCAGGTTGGACAGGGCTTGGAACAGCCTGGGATAGTGGAAGGTGTCCCTGCCCATGGCAGGGGGTGGGATGGGATGGGCCCTTCCCAACCCAAACCATTCTACGATTCTGTGTTCCTATGACTATGCTGAGGGAGAGCACCCACCTTGGTGCAGCCAGAGCTCTTGTGTTTGCCGTGCAGGGACCCAGAGCTTTGCAGGGTCTTGGTGAAACGTGGGTAGTTTCTCATGGAGTCATTTGGCATGAGGTGTTAAGGGGCCGGGCTCTGACCTCAATCTGTCTCCCCTTCTCAGCGCACAAGCAACGTTCGCTCAACCTTTTTCAAGGACTGTTTATACAAGGTGTTTGATGACCTGGAATCCAAAATGGAAGATTCTGGGAAGCAGCTGCTTCAGTCTGTGCTTCACTTGATGGAAAATGGGGCCCTTGTTTTAACCACAAACTTCGGTAACCTGCTGGAGCTGTATGCAGCACACCAGGGGAAGCACCTCGAGTCTCTTGACCTGACTGATGAAAAGAAGGTAAAGGATGATTATTTCTTTTGTCAGGAACTGTGGTGCTGCAGGGTGTGCCCTCATGCTGCCTGAGGGCATTGTACTGATCGTAGTGGTTTAACTGGTGGCAGACAAGCTCCAGGCAGAGCCTCTGCCTGCTCAGGGCAGCAAGCAGAAGAATGAGGAGGAGAGCTCCTTTCTGGAACGCTGTGCTTGCTGGCTGCCATCCAGTGCTCAGGAGGAGGCCTTAAGCCTGGTATTCCTTTGATCTCTGTCCTTGAAACTTCTGGCTTGGCCTTGCTTCCACATAAGGCTCGGGTTGATGTTTCTAACCAATGTGGGAAACTCCATGTGAGATGCAAAGCTGAACTTTCTATTTTTATAACGTGCTGCAAAGTGCTTTCTGTGATGGGCATTTAGGGCTGCAGCCTTTGAGGCTCTCTTCTCGTGCCCCATGTCCTCTTCCTGCAGTGGCTGGAATGGCTCCTTCTGCTGCACTTCCAGAGCTGTAGCTATTCTCTTCATGCAAACATCTCTCCTCCTGCCCCAGTCAGGCTGTGAAACCCTGACCTCTTTGCACCTGCTGCACAAAGGGATCAAAGTGATTGCCTACGGAGACGAATACTCTGACTTGCCCGAGTACTTCGAGCGGCTGACCAGCGAGATTGTCATGCGAGGCCGCACAGGTATGGAGTCAGGGGCTGGGGGACACTTGGCTGTCACCATGGAGAGCAGGCAGGGTCAGTAGCCCCTGTTCTTCATGCTATACAGATTCCTTAAGAGTTTTTTTTTTTTTAAAGCAAACGTGTCTCAAAGCGTAGCTGGATTTGAGGGTTACTTTCAGAAATCACTGTATGCTCTAACAGTTTAAGCAGCTGTGCTGCTTCCCACGCCTGCAAACCTTTTCATGTGCAGTTGCAGCTGTTTGTTCCCTTTCCAGCGAAGGGGCATTTTAGTCTCACTGACCTTCGTGCTGCTCAGACTGAGCCAATGCTTTTACACAAGAGGTATAACTCATAAATCATAAAAACAAGGGAAAGTGGGTTCACTGGCCGGAGCCTAGCTGGCCCCCATTCTGAGGGTTAGCCCGGCCAGGAAAGCCTGTGTGAAACCACCACGTGGGCAGCTGGCTCTCCACCTGACACTGGTCTCTGCTTTGCCCCAGGTATGCCCAACGAGGGGCAACAGCTGAATGCTCTGCCGCCGCCCACACCGAGGTAAAAGGTAAGGAGGCTCTCTAGAGCCGAGAGGCTTCACTCTGTGTAGCTCCCTGGAGTCCCAGGCAGGTTTTCAGCCTTTGCTTCCACACAGGATGCAGCCCGAGCCTCAGCCCTGCCCAGGCCCTGAGCCATGGCAGTGGCTTCTGGGACAGGCCCCAGCCAGGCCAGCAGCCCTCAGGAAGGCCAGAGCCCACCGCTGTCCAGCTGCTATCCAGCACCGAGCCAGGACCCTTCCAGCAGGGAGAAGGCTGGGACACAGCCTCCACAGATGAACACCTGGTCTAACATAGTAATTGTGGTTTTACTGGGGCTGCATGTGCCTGCGGAGTGCGGTGTCCCCAAGGGAGCTGCAGCCTCCTCTAACTTCATACCTAGTGCTTTTATATTCTGTATTTCAATTAAAAAATGAAACTTGAGCTTTTTTTTTTTACTGGAAGCTCTAGTTTTCTAGTCCTGTCTTTTTACTGTACAGGATTTTGTATGTTGAAGTTGTATTAAAGGCCTGCTCACTGAACTTTTGGCTGCTCTATCATTTACAGGCCTCATCACACCTCACACTGGTGGGAGTTCATCTCCCCCAAACCCAGGAGGAAACAGGTCCTGGCTGGAGGCAAGTTATTTATACACAGAGAACAAATTAGGAAGTTTATTTTATATAAATTATGTCTCTTAGCAGACAGCATTCAATTTATTGCACTATAGCACATCTGCGATACAGAGCTACAAGACATCGTCAGAGAGGTTTGTATTATTCAGTGTAGCACTTCTGACCGGGATCAAGAGGCACTCTGAGGGGGAGAAAGGGTGCAGGAAAGCAGCAAGCAGCCACCATTCTCTTCCAGTATTAATGTGGTTTGGTTTTTTTTTCCTTTTTACTAGCAAATAATGCCAAGACCAGCAGGCAGGAGCCAGGCAGGGCACGCTGCCTTCCTCCTCCGGACCCAGCTGCCACAGCTCTCCAGCTCCTGCCCAAATACGTGGAGTCTGGGGACCCTGCTGCAGAGTCCGGGTGAGGAGAGAGATGGGGGACTTTAAGGCAATTTAGCATGTCCCCTCCAGCCCAGCATAGGCTGTCACCTTTTTTTGGTTTATCACCTTCGGTGGAGCGGCGATGAGCGGCGACATTAACGGCCAGATCTAGCGCTGCCCCTAAGCCCAAGTGACTCCTGCCTCCTCCCTAAGCTGGTCTAAAAATCAAAAGCAGCTCAAAAAAAAGCCTTCAAACCCACCTGGCTCTGACAGCCAGGCTCTTGGCCGCCCTCAGCTCCCCCACCCCAAATACCAGACCCCGCCCGGGAGCGAAACCTGTTGAGCCCGAATATGCCCAAACAGACAGCTCTTTGTGATTCTTTTTTTTTCCCTCCTATTTTTTGGTTTGGAAGCAGCACTGGTGATCACACAGGGATGGGCCCAAGGACTTCCCAGCCCTTGGCACTGCTCCTGACACCTTGTTCGAAGGCAGCATCACATTTAACCCCTGAAGACCCTCACTGCCCTTCATTTCTGACACCATCCCACTTCCCACACCGTGGTCCTGTTCAGTCCTGCATCCCCACGCTCCACTTGCATCCCCCCTCTCTGCACTTTTCTCCGTCATTTCTCCCTTTCCACCTCATTTTTCCCCTCAGTGCTTCAGCGCTCTCCTCCATTCCCAACACAGACAGGTCTGATCCATCCTCACGCCATAAAATCACAGACCACATGCCAGGGGGGTCAGATGAGCCCAATAGCCACAGAGCTGCCAGGCTGGGGTTCAGTGCCCATCCAGGGGTGTTTTATGATCCGTGGTGGCAATGCTGGGCTGGCAGGGTGCACACAGCATCAGCAAAGCCCCCGAGCAGCACTTAGGACTCTTCAACTCTTGCTCAGCACTCTCCTGCCTCAGTTTCCTGCTGTTTCGGGGCTCAGGGAAGCTCTGCACCATTGGCAATGCGGGCAGGGGGTGCAGCAGGGACCCCAAACCCCAAACTGCATCCCAGCTCATTTATCTACATTTTAAAAGAAATTTAAAAGCCACCCGATGTTGCAAGCAGCTCAAACCCTGACGGAGGATCCACCCCGGGGCTCCGACTTGTGCAACACCGCGGGGTGAGTTCCAACCTCCCGCCACTGGCATCAGGCTCTGGTTAAAAAATTAAGGCTCAGCTTACTCAGCCTGGCCGGATATCGGGATGGCGAATCCGGCCGGGAAAACTTCGGCGGGCTGGGGGAGACATTTTGCAAGGGGAAGAGCCGGAGCAGGAATGGCATCTGGAAGCGATTGAAGGCAAGGAGCCTCTCCCTGGCGCAGCAGGGAATTCCAACGGCGTGAGCTCAGGTTAAAGCCTCCTTCACAAACCCGGGATTAAAGAGAAGAACCAAACTTCAGCACAGATATGTATTTTTAAACCTGCAAAAAACAAGGGAGACGGAGCCAGCTTCCTGCTTGGTCCTATCCGGACGTGGCTTTGTCATTTAGGGTCGTTCTGACTTGCAATGAAAAGAAACCAAAACTCCAAAAAGGAGCAGAAATTTCTCCATGGGTTTGTGGTTCTAAATTCAGGTGTGGTGTCAGGAGTCCTCTTTCATCACTGTACCATCCATCCCTCGGGATTGCTGCATCCCAGCTCCGAGCATCCCTTGCCAGCACAGGCTGCATCCCACGGTGGTCCTTGAGTGGCAGCAAGCCCAGGAGCATCCCAGAATCCTGGGGATGGCATGGAAGAGCCAGTGGAGGATGCCAGCCTAGCTTAGACCGAGCCATCCTCTGCAAGGAGCTGACGCAGTGCAGAGTCCCCAGCCCCTTCCAGTCTTCCCTGAGTCGAGATGAAATATTGAAGCTAAAATCCTAATGCATCAGAGGCACAGGGAGCAGCAGCTGGTCAAACCCACCTTCACTGGACATCCCAGCGAAGCAGTTTACGGCAGGGCAGGATCCCCATGGGCTGGGCAGGATCCCCATGGGCTGGGCAGGATCCCCACGGGATGGGCAGGATCCCCATGGGCTGGGCAGACTCAGCCGCGCCCCATGTCCTCTTCCTGCAGTGGCTGGAATGGCTCCTTCTGCTACACTTCCAGAGCTGTAGCTATTCCCTTCATGCAAACATCTCTCCTCCTGCCCCAGTCAGGCTGTGAAACCCTGACCTCTTTGCACCTGCTGCACAAAGGGATCAAAGTGATTGCCTACGGAGACGAATACTCCGACTTGCCCGAGTACTTCAAGCGGCTGACCAGCGAGATTGTCATGCGAGGCCGCACAGGTATGGAGTCAGGGGCTGGGGGACACTTGGCTGTCACCATGGAGAGCAGGCAGGGTCAGTAGCCCCTGTTCTTCATGCTATACAGATTCCTTAAGAGTTTTTTTTTTTTAAAAGCAAACGTGTCTCAAAGCGTAGCTGGATTTGAGGGTTACTTTCAGAAATCACTGTATGCTCTAACAGTTTAAACAGCTGTGCTGCTTCCCACGCCTGCAAACCTTTTCATGTGCAGTTGCAGCTGTTTGTTCCCTTTCCAGCGAAGGGGCATTTTAGTCTCACTGACCTTCGTGCTGCTCAGACTGAGCCAATGCTTTTACACAAGAGGTATAACTCATAAATCATAAAAACAAGGGAAAGTGGGTTCACTGGCCGGAGCCTAGCTGGCCCCCATTCTGAGGGTTAGCCCGGCCAGGAAAGCCTGTGTGAAACCACCACGTGGGCAGCTGGCTCTCCACCTGACACTGGTCTCTGCTTTGCCCCAGGTATGCCCAACGAGGGGCAACAGCTGAATGCTCTGCCGCCGCCCACACCGAGGTAAAAGGTAAGGAGGCTCTCTAGAGCCGAGAGGCTTCACTCTGTGTAGCTCCCTGGAGTCCCAGGCAGGTTTTCAGCCTTTGCTTCCACACAGGATGCAGCCCGAGCCTCAGCCCTGCCCAGGCCCTGAGCCATGGCAGGGGCTTCTGGGACAGGCCCCAGCCAGGCCAGCAGCCCTCAGGAAGGCCAGAGCCCACCGCTGTCCAGCTGCTATCCAGCACCGAGCCAGGACCCTTCCAGCAGGGAGAAGGCTGGGACACAGCCTCCACAGATGAACACCTGGTCTAACATAGTAATTGTGGTTTTACTGGGGCTGCATGTGCCTGCGGAGTGCGGTGTCCCCAAGGGAGCTGCAGCCTCCTCTAACTTCATACCTAGTGCTTTTATATTCTGTATTTCAATTAAAAAATGAAACTTGAGCTTTTTTTTTTTACTGGAAGCTCTAGTTTTCTAGTCCTGTCTTTTTACTGTACAGGATTTTGTATGTTGAAGTTGTATTAAAGGCCTGCTCACTGAACTTTTGGCTGCTCTATCATTTACAGGCCTCATCACACCTCACACTGGTGGGAGTTCATCTCCCCCAAACCCAGGAGGAAACAGGTCCTGGCTGGAGGCAAGTTATTTATACACAGAGAACAAATTAGGAAGTTTATTTTATATAAATTATGTCTCTTAGCAGACAGCATTCAATTTATTGCACTATAGCACATCTGCGATACAGAGCTACAAGACATCGTCAGAGAGGTTTGTATTATTCAGTGTAGCACTTCTGACCGGGATCAAGAGGCACTCTGAGGGGGAGAAAGGGTGCAGGAAAGCAGCAAGCAGCCACCATTCTCTTCCAGTATTAATGTGGTTTGGTTTTTTTTTCCTTTTTACTAGCAAATAATGCCAAGACCAGCAGGCAGGAGCCAGGCAGGGCACGCTGCCTTCCTCCTCCGGACCCAGCTGCCACAGCTCTCCAGCTCCTGCCCAAATACGTGGAGTCTGGGGACCCTGCTGCAGAGTCCGGGTGAGGAGAGAGATGGGGGACTTTAGGGCAATTTAGCATGTCCCCTCCAGCCCAGCATAGGCTGTCACCTTTTTTTGGTTTATCACCTTCGGTGGAGCGGCGATGAGCGGTGACATTAACGGCCAGATCTAGCGCTGCCCCTAAGCCCAAGTGACTCCTGCCTCCTCCCTAAGCTGGTCTAAAAATCAAAAGCAGCTCAAAAAAAAGTCTTCAAACCCACCTGGCTCTGACAGCCAGGCTCTTGGCCGCCCTCAGCTCCCCCACCCCAAATACCAGACCCCGCCCGGGAGCGAAACCTGTTGAGCCCGAATATGCCCAAACAGACAGCTCTTTGTGATTCTTTTTTTTTCCCTCCTATTTTTTGGTTTGGAAGCAGCACTGGTGATCACACAGGGATGGGCCCAAGGACTTCCCAGCCCTTGGCACTGCTCCTGACACCTTGTTCGAAGGCAGCATCACATTTAACCCCTGAAGACCCTCACTGCCCTTCATTTCTGACACCATCCCACTTCCCACACCGTGGTCCTGTTCAGTCCTGCATCCCCACGCTCCACTTGCATCCCCCCTCTCTGCACTTTTCTCCGTCATTTCTCCCTTTCCACCTCATTTTTCCCCTCAGTGCTTCAGCGCTCTCCTCCATTCCCAACACAGACAGGTCTGATCCATCCTCACGCCATAAAATCACAGACCACATGCCAGGGGGGTCAGATGAGCCCAATAGCCACAGAGCTGCCAGGCTGGGGTTCAGTGCCCATCCAGGGGTGTTTTATGATCCGTGGTGGCAATGCTGGGCTGGCAGGGTGCACACAGCATCAGCAAAGCCCCCGAGCAGCACTTAGGACTCTTCAACTCTTGCTCAGCACTCTCCTGCCTCAGTTTCCTGCTGTTTCGGGGCTCAGGGAAGCTCTGCACCATTGGCAATGCGGGCAGGGGGTGCAGCAGGGACCCCAAACCCCAAACTGCATCCCAGCTCATTTATCTACATTTTAAAAGAAATTTAAAAGCCACCCGATGTTGCAAGCAGCTCAAACCCTGACGGAGGATCCACCCCGGGGCTCCGACTTGTGCAACACCGCGGGGTGAGTTCCAACCTCCCGCCACTGGCATCAGGCTCTGGTTAAAAAATTAAGGCTCAGCTTACTCAGCCTGGCCGGATATCGGGATGGCGAATCCGGCCGGGAAAACTTCGGCGGGCTGGGGGAGACATTTTGCAAGGGGAAGAGCCGGAGCAGGAATGGCATCTGGAAGCGATTGAAGGCAAGGAGCCTCTCCCTGGCGCAGCAGGGAATTCCAACGGCGTGAGCTCAGGTTAAAGCCTCCTTCACAAACCCGGGATTAAAGAGAAGAACCAAACTTCAGCACAGATATGTATTTTTAAACCTGCAAAAAACAAGGGAGACGGAGCCAGCTTCCTGCTTGGTCCTATCCGGACGTGGCTTTGTCATTTAGGATCGTTCTGACTTGCAATGAAAAGAAACCAAAACTCCAAAAAGGAGCAGAAATTTCTCCATGCGTTTGTGGTTCTAAATTCAGGTGTGGTGTCAGGAGTCCTCTTTCATCACTGTACCATCCATCCCTCGGGATTGCTGCATCCCAGCTCCGAGCATCCCTTGCCAGCACAGGCTGCATCCCACGGTGGTCCTTGAGTGGCAGCAAGCCCAGGAGCATCCCAGAATCCTGGGGATGGCATGGAAGAGCCAGTGGAGGATGCCAGCCTAGCTTAGACCGAGCCATCCTCTGCAAGGAGCTGACGCAGTGCAGAGTCCCCAGCCCCTTCCAGTCTTCCCTGAGTCGAGATGAAATATTGAAGCTAAAATCCTAATGCATCAGAGGCACAGGGAGCAGCAGCTGGTCAAACCCACCTTCACTGGACATCCCAGCAGAGCAGTTTACGGCAGGGCAGGATCCCCATGGGCTGGGCAGGATCCCCATGGGCTGGGCAGGATCCCCACGGGATGGGCAGGATCCCCATGGGCTGGGCAGACTCAGCCGCGCCCCATGTCCTCTTCCTGCAGTGGCTGGAATGGCTCCTTCTGCTGCACTTCCAGAGCTGTAGCTATTCCCTTCATGCAAACATCTCTCCTCCTGCCCCAGTCAGGCTGTGAAACCCTGACCTCTTTGCACCTGCTGCACAAAGGGATCAAAGTGATTGCCTACGGAGACGAATACTCCGACTTGCCCGAGTACTTCGAGCGGCTGACCAGCGAGATTGTCATGCGAGGCCACACAGGTATGGAGTCAGGGGCTGGGGGACACTTGGCTGTCACCATGGAGAGCAGGCAGGGTCAGTAGCCCCTGTTCTTCATGCTATACAGATTCCTTAAGAGTTTTTTTTTTTTAAAAGCAAACGTGTCTCAAAGCGTAGCTGGATTTGAGGGTTACTTTCAGAAATCACTGTATGCTCTAACAGTTTAAGCAGCTGTGCTGCTTCCCACGCCTGCAAACCTTTTCATGTGCAGTTGCAGCTGTTTGTTCCCTTTCCAGCGAAGGGGCATTTTAGTCTCACTGACCTTCGTGCTGCTCAGACTGAGCCAATGCTTTTACACAAGAGGTATAACTCATAAATCATAAAAACAAGGGAAAGTGGGTTCACTGGCCGGAGCCTAGCTGGCCCCCATTCTGAGGGTTAGCCCGGCCAGGAAAGCCTGTGTGAAACCACCACGTGGGCAGCTGGCTCTCCACCTGACACTGGTCTCTGCTTTGCCCCAGGTATGCCCAACGAGGGGCAACAGCTGAATGCTCTGCCGCCGCCCACACCGAGGTAAAAGGTAAGGAGGCTCTCTAGAGCCGAGAGGCTTCACTCTGTGTAGCTCCCTGGAGTCCCAGGCAGGTTTTCAGCCTTTGCTTCCACACAGGATGCAGCCCGAGCCTCAGCCCTGCCCAGGCCCTGAGCCATGGCAGGGGCTTCTGGGACAGGCCCCAGCCAGGCCAGCAGCCCTCAGGAAGGCCAGAGCCCACCGCTGTCCAGCTGCTATCCAGCACCGAGCCAGGACCCTTCCAGCAGGGAGAAGGCTGGGACACAGCCTCCACAGATGAACACCTGGTCTAACATAGTAATTGTGGTTTTACTGGGGCTGCATGTGCCTGCGGAGTGCGGTGTCCCCAAGGGAGCTGCAGCCTCCTCTAACTTCATACCTAGTGCTTTTATATTCTGTATTTCAATTAAAAAATGAAACTTGAGCTTTTTTTTTTTACTGGAAGCTCTAGTTTTCTAGTCCTGTCTTTTTACTGTACAGGATTTTGTATGTTGAAGTTGTATTAAAGGCCTGCTCACTGAACTTTTGGCTGCTCTATCATTTACAGGCCTCATCACACCTCACACTGGTGGGAGTTCATCTCCCCCAAACCCAGGAGGAAACAGGTCCTGGCTGGAGGCAAGTTATTTATACACAGAGAACAAATTAGGAAGTTTATTTTATATAAATTATGTCTCTTAGCAGACAGCATTCAATTTATTGCACTATAGCACATCTGCGATACAGAGCTACAAGACATCGTCAGAGAGGTTTGTATTATTCAGTGTAGCACTTCTGACCGGGATCAAGAGGCACTCTGAGGGGGAGAAAGGGTGCAGGAAAGCAGCAAGCAGCCACCATTCTCTTCCAGTATTAATGTGGTTTGGTTTTTTTTTCCTTTTTACTAGCAAATAATGCCAAGACCAGCAGGCAGGAGCCAGGCAGGGCACGCTGCCTTCCTCCTCCGGACCCAGCTGCCACAGCTCTCCAGCTCCTGCCCAAATACGTGGAGTCTGGGGACCCTGCTGCAGAGTCCGGGTGAGGAGAGAGATGGGGGACTTTAAGGCAATTTAGCATGTCCCCTCCAGCCCAGCATAGGCTGTCACCTTTTTTTGGTTTATCACCTTCGGTGGAGCGGCGATGAGCGGTGACATTAACGGCCAGATCTAGCGCTGCCCCTAAGCCCAAGTGACTCCTGCCTCCTCCCTAAGCTGGTCTAAAAATCAAAAGCAGCTCAAAAAAAAGTCTTCAAACCCACCTGGCTCTGACAGCCAGGCTCTTGGCCGCCCTCAGCTCCCCCACCCCAAATACCAGACCCCGCCCGGGAGCGAAACCTGTTGAGCCCGAATATGCCCAAACAGACAGCTCTTTGTGATTCTTTTTTTTTCCCTCCTATTTTTTGGTTTGGAAGCAGCACTGGTGATCACACAGGGATGGGCCCAAGGACTTCCCAGCCCTTGGCACTGCTCCTGACACCTTGTTCGAAGGCAGCATCACATTTAACCCCTGAAGACCCTCACTGCCCTTCATTTCTGACACCATCCCACTTCCCACACCGTGGTCCTGTTCAGTCCTGCATCCCCACGCTCCACTTGCATCCCCCCTCTCTGCACTTTTCTCCGTCATTTCTCCCTTTCCACCTCATTTTTCCCCTCAGTGCTTCAGCGCTCTCCTCCATTCCCAACACAGACAGGTCTGATCCATCCTCACGCCATAAAATCACAGACCACATGCCAGGGGGGTCAGATGAGCCCAATAGCCACAGAGCTGCCAGGCTGGGGTTCAGTGCCCATCCAGGGGTGTTTTATGATCCGTGGTGGCAATGCTGGGCTGGCAGGGTGCACACAGCATCAGCAAAGCCCCCGAGCAGCACTTAGGACTCTTCAACTCTTGCTCAGCACTCTCCTGCCTCAGTTTCCTGCTGTTTCGGGGCTCAGGGAAGCTCTGCACCATTGGCAATGCGGGCAGGGGGTGCAGCAGGGACCCCAAACCCCAAACTGCATCCCAGCTCATTTATCTACATTTTAAAAGAAATTTAAAAGCCACCCGATGTTGCAAGCAGCTCAAACCCTGACGGAGGATCCACCCCGGGGCTCCGACTTGTGCAACACCGCGGGGTGAGTTCCAACCTCCCGCCACTGGCATCAGGCTCTGGTTAAAAAATTAAGGCTCAGCTTACTCAGCCTGGCCGGATATCGGGATGGCGAATCCGGCCGGGAAAACTTCGGCGGGCTGGGGGAGACATTTTGCAAGGGGAAGAGCCGGAGCAGGAATGGCATCTGGAAGCGATTGAAGGCAAGGAGCCTCTCCCTGGCGCAGCAGGGAATTCCAACGGCGTGAGCTCAGGTTAAAGCCTCCTTCACAAACCCGGGATTAAAGAGAAGAACCAAACTTCAGCACAGATATGTATTTTTAAACCTGCAAAAAACAAGGGAGACGGAGCCAGCTTCCTGCTTGGTCCTATCCGGACGTGGCTTTGTCATTTAGGGTCGTTCTGACTTGCAATGAAAAGAAACCAAAACTCCAAAAAGGAGCAGAAATTTCTCCATGCGTTTGTGGTTCTAAATTCAGGTGTGGTGTCAGGAGTCCTCTTTCATCACTGTACCATCCATCCCTCGGGATTGCTGCATCCCAGCTCCGAGCATCCCTTGCCAGCACAGGCTGCATCCCACGGTGGTCCTTGAGTGGCAGCAAGCCCAGGAGCATCCCAGAATCCTGGGGATGGCATGGAAGAGCCAGTGGAGGATGCCAGCCTAGCTTAGACCGAGCCATCCTCTGCAAGGAGCTGACGCAGTGCAGAGTCCCCAGCCCCTTCCAGTCTTCCCTGAGTCGAGATGAAATATTGAAGCTAAAATCCTAATGCATCAGAGGCACAGGGAGCAGCAGCTGGTCAAACCCACCTTCACTGGACATCCCAGCGGAGCAGTTTACGGCAGGGCAGGATCCCCATGGGCTGGGCAGGATCCCCATGGGCTGGGCAGGATCCCCACGGGATGGGCAGGATCCCCATGGGCTGGGCAGACTCAGCCGCGCCCCATGTCCTCTTCCTGCAGTGGCTGGAATGGCTCCTTATGCTACACTTCCAGAGCTGTAGCTATTCCCTTCATGCAAACATCTCTCCTCCTGCCCCAGTCAGGCTGTGAAACCCTGACCTCTTTGCACCTGCTGCACAAAGGGATCAAAGTGATTGCCTACGGAGACGAATACTCCGACTTGCCCGAGTACTTCGAGCGGCTGACCAGCGAGATTGTCATGCGAGGCCACACAGGTATGGAGTCAGGGGCTGGGGGACACTTGGCTGTCACCATGGAGAGCAGGCAGGGTCAGTAGCCCCTGTTCTTCATGCTATACAGATTCCTTAAGAGTTTTTTTTTTTTAAAAGCAAACGTGTCTCAAAGCGTAGCTGGATTTGAGGGTTACTTTCAGAAATCACTGTATGCTCTAACAGTTTAAGCAGCTGTGCTGCTTCCCACGCCTGCAAACCTTTTCATGTGCAGTTGCAGCTGTTTGTTCCCTTTCCAGCGAAGGGGCATTTTAGTCTCACTGACCTTCGTGCTGCTCAGACTGAGCCAATGCTTTTACACAAGAGGTATAACTCATAAATCATAAAAACAAGGGAAAGTGGGTTCACTGGCCGGAGCCTAGCTGGCCCCCATTCTGAGGGTTAGCCCGGCCAGGAAAGCCTGTGTGAAACCACCACGTGGGCAGCTGGCTCTCCACCTGACACTGGTCTCTGCTTTGCCCCAGGTATGCCCAACGAGGGGCAACAGCTGAATGCTCTGCCGCCGCCCACACCGAGGTAAAAGGTAAGGAGGCTCTCTAGAGCCGAGAGGCTTCACTCTGTGTAGTTCCCTGGAGTCCCAGGCAGGTTTTCAGCCTTTGCTTCCACACAGGATGCAGCCCGAGCCTCAGCCCTGCCCAGGCCCTGAGCCATGGCAGGGGCTTCTGGGACAGGCCCCAGCCAGGCCAGCAGCCCTCAGGAAGGCCAGAGCCCACCGCTGTCCAGCTGCTATCCAGCACCGAGCCAGGACCCTTCCAGCAGGGAGAAGGCTGGGACACAGCCTCCACAGATGAACACCTGGTCTAACATAGTAATTGTGGTTTTACTGGGGCTGCATGTGCCTGCGGAGTGCGGTGTCCCCAAGGGAGCTGCAGCCTCCTCTAACTTCATACCTAGTGCTTTTATATTCTGTATTTCAATTAAAAAATGAAACTTGAGCTTTTTTTTTTTTACTGGAAGCTCTAGTTTTCTAGTCCTGTCTTTTTACTGTACAGGATTTTGTATGTTGAAGTTGTATTAAAGGCCTGCTCACTGAACTTTTGGCTGCTCTATCATTTACAGGCCTCATCACACCTCACACTGGTGGGAGTTCATCTCCCCCAAACCCAGGAGGAAACAGGTCCTGGCTGGAGGCAAGTTATTTATACACAGAGAACAAATTAGGAAGTTTATTTTATATAAATTATGTCTCTTAGCAGACAGCATTCAATTTATTGCACTATAGCACATCTGCGATACAGAGCTACAAGACATCGTCAGAGAGGTTTGTATTATTCAGTGTAGCACTTCTGACCGGGATCAAGAGGCACTCTGAGGGGGAGAAAGGGTGCAGGAAAGCAGCAAGCAGCCACCATTCTCTTCCAGTATTAATGTGGTCTGGTTTTTTTTTCCTTTTTACTAGCAAATAATGCCAAGACCAGCAGGCAGGAGCCAGGCAGGGCACGCTGCCTTCCTCCTCCGGACCCAGCTGCCACAGCTCTCCAGCTCCTGCCCAAATACGTGGAGTCTGGGGACCCTGCTGCAGAGTCCGGGTGAGGAGAGAGATGGGGGACTTTAAGGCAATTTAGCATGTCCCCTCCAGCCCAGCATAGGCTGTCACCTTTTTTTGGTTTATCAGCTTCGGTGGAGCGGCGATGAGCGGCGACATTAACGGCCAGATCTAGCGCTGCCCCTAAGCCCAAGTGACTCCTGCCTCCTCCCTAAGCTGGTCTAAAAATCAAAAGCAGCTCAAAAAAAAGTCTTCAAACCCACCTGGCTCTGACAGCCAGGCTCTTGGCCGCCCTCAGCTCCCCCACCCCAAATACCAGACCCCGCCCGGGAGCGAAACCTGTTGAGCCCGAATATGCCCAAACAGACAGCTCTTTGTGATTCTTTTTTTTTCCCTCCTATTTTTTGGTTTGGAAGCAGCACTGGTGATCACACAGGGATGGGCCCAAGGACTTCCCAGCCCTTGGCACTGCTCCTGACACCTTGTTCGAAGGCAGCATCACATTTAACCCCTGAAGACCCTCACTGCCCTTCATTTCTGACACCATCCCACTTCCCACACCGTGGTCCTGTTCAGTCCTGCATCCCCACGCTCCACTTGCATCCCCCCTCTCTGCACTTTTCTCCGTCATTTCTCCCTTTCCACCTCATTTTTCCCCTCAGTGCTTCAGCGCTCTCCTCCATTCCCAACACAGACAGGTCTGATCCATCCTCACGCCATAAAATCACAGACCACATGCCAGGGGGGTCAGATGAGCCCAACAGCCACAGAGCTGCCAGGCTGGGGTTCAGTGCCCATCCAGGGGTGTTTTATGATCCGTGGTGGGAATGCTGGGCTGGCAGGGTGCACACAGCATCAGCAAAGCCCCCGAGCAGCACTTAGGACTCTTCAACTCTTGCTCAGCACTCTCCTGCCTCAGTTTCCTGCTGTTTCGGGGCTCAGGGAAGCTCTGCACCATTGGCAATGCGGGCAGGGGGTGCAGCAGGGACCCCAAACCCCAAACTGCATCCCAGCTCATTTATCTACATTTTAAAAGAAATTTAAAAGCCACCCGATGTTGCAAGCAGCTCAAACCCTGACGGAGGATCCACCCCGGGGCTCCGACTTGTGCAACACCGCGGGGTGAGTTCCAACCTCCCGCCACTGGCATCAGGCTCTGGTTAAAAAATTAAGGCTCAGCTTACTCAGCCTGGCCGGATATCGGGATGGCGAATCCGGCCGGGAAAACTTCGGCGGGCTGGGGGAGACATTTTGCAAGGGGAAGAGCCGGAGCAGGAATGGCATCTGGAAGCGATTGAAGGCAAGGAGCCTCTCCCTGGCGCAGCAGGGAATTCCAACGGCATGAGCTCAGGTTAAAGCCTCCTTCACAAACCCGGGATTAAAGAGAAGAACCAAACTTCAGCACAGATATGTATTTTTAAACCTGCAAAAAACAAGGGAGACGGAGCCAGCTTCCTGCTTGGTCCTATCCGGACGTGGCTTTGTCATTTAGGATCGTTCTGACTTGCAATGAAAAGAAACCAAAACTCCAAAAAGGAGCAGAAATTTCTCCATGCGTTTGTGGTTCTAAATTCAGGTGTGGTGTCAGGAGTCCTCTTTCATCACTGTACCATCCATCCCTCGGGATTGCTGCATCCCAGCTCCGAGCATCCCTTGCCAGCACAGGCTGCATCCCACGGTGGTCCTTGAGTGGCAGCAAGCCCAGGAGCATCCCAGAATCCTGGGGATGGCATGGAAGAGCCAGTGGAGGATGCCAGCCTAGCTTAGACCGAGCCATCCTCTGCAAGGAGCTGACGCAGTGCAGAGTCCCCAGCCCCTTCCAGTCTTCCCTGAGTCGAGATGAAATATTGAAGCTAAAATCCTAATGCATCAGAGGCACAGGGAGCAGCAGCTGGTCAAACCCACCTTCACTGGACATCCCAGCGGAGCAGTTTACGGCAGGGCAGGATCCCCATGGGCTGGGCAGGATCCCCATGGGCTGGGCAGGATCCCCACGGGATGGGCAGGATCCCCATGGGCTGGGCAGACTCAGCCGCGCCCCATGTCCTCCTCCTGCAGTGGCTGGAATGGCTCCTTCTGCTACACTTCCAGAGCTGTAGCTATTCCCTTCATGCAAACATCTCTCCTCCTGCCCCAGTCAGGCTGTGAAACCCTGACCTCTTTGCACCTGCTGCACAAAGGGATCAAAGTGATTGCCTACGGAGACGAATACTCCGACTTGCCTGAGTACTTCGAGCGGCTGACCAGCGAGATTGTCATGCGAGGCCGCACAGGTATGGAGTCAGGGGCTGGGGGACACTTGGCTGTCACCATGGAGAGCAGGCAGGGTCAGTAGCCCCTGTTCTTCATGCTATACAGATTCCTTAAGAGTTTTTTTTTTTTAAAAGCAAACGTGTCTCAAAGCCTAGCTGGATTTGAGGGTTACTTTCAGAAATCACTGTATGCTCTAACAGTTTAAACAGCTGTGCTGCTTCCCACGCCTGCAAACCTTTTCATGTGCAGTTGCAGCTGTTTGTTCCCTTTCCAGCGAAGGGGCATTTTAGTCTCACTGACCTTCGTGCTGCTCAGACTGAGCCAATGCTTTTACACAAGAGGTATAACTCATAAATCATAAAAACAAGGGAAAGTGGGTTCACTGGCCGGAGCCTAGCTGGCCCCCATTCTGAGGGTTAGCCCGGCCAGGAAAGCCTGTGTGAAACCACCACGTGGGCAGCTGGCTCTCCACCTGACACTGGTCTCTGCTTTGCCCCAGGTATGCCCAACGAGGGGCAACAGCTGAATGCTCTGCCGCCGCCCACACCGAGGTAAAAGGTAAGGAGGCTCTCTAGAGCCGAGAGGCTTCACTCTGTGTAGTTCCCTGGAGTCCCAGGCAGGTTTTCAGCCTTTGCTTCCACACAGGATGCAGCCCGAGCCTCAGCCCTGCCCAGGCCCTGAGCCATGGCAGGGGCTTCTGGGACAGGCCCCAGCCAGGCCAGCAGCCCTCAGGAAGGCCAGAGCCCACCGCTGTCCAGCTGCTATCCAGCACCGAGCCAGGACCCTTCCAGCAGGGAGAAGGCTGGGACACAGCCTCCACAGATGAACACCTGGTCTAACATAGTAATTGTGGTTTTACTGGGGCTGCATGTGCCTGCGGAGTGCGGTGTCCCCAAGGGAGCTGCAGCCTCCTCTAACTTCATACCTAGTGCTTTTATACTCTGTATTTCAATAAAAAATGAAACTTGAGCTTTTTTTTTTTACTGGAAGCTCTAGTTTTCTAGTCCTGTCTTTTTACTGTACAGGATTTTGTATGTTGAAGTTGTATTAAAGGCCTGCTCACTGAACTTTTGGCTGCTCTATCATTTACAGGCCTCATCACACCTCACACTGGTGGGAGTTCATCTCCCCCAAACCCAGGAGGAAACAGGTCCTGGCTGGAGGCAAGTTATTTATACACAGAGAACAAATTAGGAAGTTTATTTTATATAAATTATGTCTCTTAGCAGACAGCATTCAATTTATTGCACTATAGCACATCTGCGATACAGAGCTACAAGACATCGTCAGAGAGGTTTGTATTATTCAGTGTAGCACTTCTGACCGGGATCAAGAGGCACTCTGAGGGGGAGAAAGGGTGCAGGAAAGCAGCAAGCAGCCACCATTCTCTTCCAGTATTAATGTGGTTTGGTTTTTTTTTCCTTTTTACTAGCAAATAATGCCAAGACCAGCAGGCAGGAGCCAGGCAGGGCACGCTGCCTTCCTCCTCCGGACCCAGCTGCCACAGCTCTCCAGCTCCTGCCCAAATACGTGGAGTCTGGGGACCCTGCTGCAGAGTCCGGGTGAGGAGAGAGATGGGGGACTTTAAGGCAATTTAGCATGTCCCCTCCAGCCCAGCATAGGCTGTCACCTTTTTTTGGTTTATCAGCTTCGGTGGAGCGGCGATGAGCGGCGACATTAACGGCCAGATCTAGCGCTGCCCCTAAGCCCAAGTGACTCCTGCCTCCTCCCTAAGCTGGTCTAAAAATCAAAAGCAGCTCAAAAAAAAGTCTTCAAACCCACCTGGCTCTGACAGCCAGGCTCTTGGCCGCCCTCAGCTCCCCCACCCCAAATACCAGACCCCGCCCGGGAGCGAAACCTGTTGAGCCCGAATATGCCCAAACAGACAGCTCTTTGTGATTCTTTTTTTTTCCCTCCTATTTTTTGGTTTGGAAGCAGCACTGGTGATCACACAGGGATGGGCCCAAGGACTTCCCAGCCCTTGGCACTGCTCCTGACACCTTGTTCGAAGGCAGCATCACATTTAACCCCTGAAGACCCTCACTGCCCTTCATTTCTGACACCATCCCACTTCCCACACCGTGGTCCTGTTCAGTCCTGCATCCCCACGCTCCACTTGCATCCCCCCTCTCTGCACTTTTCTCCGTCATTTCTGCCTTTCCACCTCATTTTTCCCCTCAGTGCTTCAGCGCTCTCCTCCATTCCCAACACAGACAGGTCTGATCCATCCTCACGCCATAAAATCACAGACCACATGCCAGGGGGGTCAGATGAGCCCAATAGCCACAGAGCTGCCAGGCTGGGGTTCAGTGCCCATCCAGGGGTGTTTTATGATCCGTGGTGGGAATGCTGGGCTGGCAGGGTGCACACAGCATCAGCAAAGCCCCCGAGCAGCACTTAGGACTCTTCAACTCTTGCTCAGCACTCTCCTGCCTCAGTTTCCTGCTGTTTCGGGGCTCAGGGAAGCTCTGCACCATTGGCAATGCGGGCAGGGGGTGCAGCAGGGACCCCAAACCCCAAACTGCATCCCAGCTCATTTATCTACATTTTAAAAGAAATTTAAAAGCCACCCGATGTTGCAAGCAGCTCAAACCCTGACGGAGGATCCACCCCGGGGCTCCGACTTGTGCAACACCGCGGGGTGAGTTCCAACCTCCCGCCACTGGCATCAGGCTCTGGTTAAAAAATTAAGGCTCAGCTTACTCAGCCTGGCCGGATATCGGGATGGCGAATCCGGCCGGGAAAACTTCGGCGGGCTGGGGGAGACATTTTGCAAGGGGAAGAGCCGGAGCAGGAATGGCATCTGGAAGCGATTGAAGGCAAGGAGCCTCTCCCTGGCGCAGCAGGGAATTCCAACGGCGTGAGCTCAGGTTAAAGCCTCCTTCACAAACCCGGGATTAAAGAGAAGAACCAAACTTCAGCACAGATATGTATTTTTAAACCTGCAAAAAACAAGGGAGACGGAGCCAGCTTCCTGCTTGGTCCTATCCGGACGTGGCTTTGTCATTTAGGGTCGTTCTGACTTGCAATGAAAAGAAACCAAAACTCCAAAAAGGAGCAGAAATTTCTCCATGCGTTTGTGGTTCTAAATTCAGGTGTGGTGTCAGGAGTCCTCTTTCATCACTGTACCATCCATCCCTCGGGATTGCTGCATCCCAGCTCCGAGCATCCCTTGCCAGCACAGGCTGCATCCCACGGTGGTCCTTGAGTGGCAGCAAGCCCAGGAGCATCCCAGAATCCTGGGGATGGCATGGAAGAGCCAGTGGAGGATGCCAGCCTAGCTTAGACCGAGCCATCCTCTGCAAGGAGCTGACGCAGTGCAGAGTCCCCAGCCCCTTCCAGTCTTCCCTGAGTCGAGATGAAATATTGAAGCTAAAATCCTAATGCATCAGAGGCACAGGGAGCAGCAGCTGGTCAAACCCACCTTCACTGGACATCCCAGCGGAGCAGTTTACGGCAGGGCAGGATCCCCATGGGCTGGGCAGGATCCCCATGGGCTGGGCAGGATCCCCACGGGATGGGCAGGATCCCCATGGGCTGGGCAGACTCAGCCGCGCCCCATGTCCTCTTCCTGCAGTGGCTGGAATGGCTCCTTCTGCTACACTTCCAGAGCTGTAGCTATTCCCTTCATGCAAACATCTCTCCTCCTGCCCCAGTCAGGCTGTGAAACCCTGACCTCTTTGCACCTGCTGCACAAAGGGATCAAAGTGATTGCCTACGGAGACGAATACTCCGACTTGCCTGAGTACTTCGAGCGGCTGACCAGCGAGATTGTCATGCGAGGCCGCACAGGTATGGAGTCAGGGGCTGGGGGACACTTGGCTGTCACCATGGAGAGCAGGCAGGGTCAGTAGCCCCTGTTCTTCATGCTATACAGATTCCTTAAGAGTTTTTTTTTTTTAAAAGCAAACGTGTCTCAAAGCCTAGCTGGATTTGAGGGTTACTTTCAGAAATCACTGTATGCTCTAACAGTTTAAACAGCTGTGCTGCTTCCCACGCCTGCAAACCTTTTCATGTGCAGTTGCAGCTGTTTGTTCCCTTTCCAGCGAAGGGGCATTTTAGTCTCACTGACCTTCGTGCTGCTCAGACTGAGCCAATGCTTTTACACAAGAGGTATAACTCATAAATCATAAAAACAAGGGAAAGTGGGTTCACTGGCCGGAGCCTAGCTGGCCCCCATTCTGAGGGTTAGCCCGGCCAGGAAAGCCTGTGTGAAACCACCACGTGGGCAGCTGGCTCTCCACCTGACACTGGTCTCTGCTTTGCCCCAGGTATGCCCAACGAGGGGCAACAGCTGAATGCTCTGCCGCCGCCCACACCGAGGTAAAAGGTAAGGAGGCTCTCTAGAGCCGAGAGGCTTCACTCTGTGTAGTTCCCTGGAGTCCCAGGCAGGTTTTCAGCCTTTGCTTCCACACAGGATGCAGCCCGAGCCTCAGCCCTGCCCAGGCCCTGAGCCATGGCAGGGGCTTCTGGGACAGGCCCCAGCCAGGCCAGCAGCCCTCAGGAAGGCCAGAGCCCACCGCTGTCCAGCTGCTATCCAGCACCGAGCCAGGACCCTTCCAGCAGGGAGAAGGCTGGGACACAGCCTCCACAGATGAACACCTGGTCTAACATAGTAATTGTGGTTTTACTGGGGCTGCATGTGCCTGCGGAGTGCGGTGTCCCCAAGGGAGCTGCAGCCTCCTCTAACTTCATACCTAGTGCTTTTATACTCTGTATTTCAATAAAAAATGAAACTTGAGCTTTTTTTTTTTACTGGAAGCTCTAGTTTTCTAGTCCTGTCTTTTTACTGTACAGGATTTTGTATGTTGAAGTTGTATTAAAGGCCTGCTCACTGAACTTTTGGCTGCTCTATCATTTACAGGCCTCATCACACCTCACACTGGTGGGAGTTCATCTCCCCCAAACCCAGGAGGAAACAGGTCCTGGCTGGAGGCAAGTTATTTATACACAGAGAACAAATTAGGAAGTTTATTTTATATAAATTATGTCTCTTAGCAGACAGCATTCAATTTATTGCACTATAGCACATCTGCGATACAGAGCTACAAGACATCGTCAGAGAGGTTTGTATTATTCAGTGTAGCACTTCTGACCGGGATCAAGAGGCACTCTGAGGGGGAGAAAGGGTGCAGGAAAGCAGCAAGCAGCCACCATTCTCTTCCAGTATTAATGTGGTTTGGTTTTTTTTTCCTTTTTACTAGCAAATAATGCCAAGACCAGCAGGCAGGAGCCAGGCAGGGCACGCTGCCTTCCTCCTCCGGACCCAGCTGCCACAGCTCTCCAGCTCCTGCCCAAATACGTGGAGTCTGGGGACCCTGCTGCAGAGTCCGGGTGAGGAGAGAGATGGGGGACTTTAAGGCAATTTAGCATGTCCCCTCCAGCCCAGCATAGGCTGTCACCTTTTTTTGGTTTATCAGCTTCGGTGGAGCGGCGATGAGCGGCGACATTAACGGCCAGATCTAGCGCTGCCCCTAAGCCCAAGTGACTCCTGCCTCCTCCCTAAGCTGGTCTAAAAATCAAAAGCAGCTCAAAAAAAAGCCTTCAAACCCACCTGGCTCTGACAGCCAGGCTCTTGGCCGCCCTCAGCTCCCCCACCCCAAATACCAGACCCCGCCCGGGAGCGAAACCTGTTGAGCCCGAATATGCCCAAACAGACAGCTCTTTGTGATTCTTTTTTTTTCCCTCCTATTTTTTGGTTTGGAAGCAGCACTGGTGATCACACAGGGATGGGCCCAAGGACTTCCCAGCCCTTGGCACTGCTCCTGACACCTTGTTCGAAGGCAGCATCACATTTAACCCCTGAAGACCCTCACTGCCCTTCATTTCTGACACCATCCCACTTCCCACACCGTGGTCCTGTTCAGTCCTGCATCCCCACGCTCCACTTGCATCCCCCCTCTCTGCACTTTTCTCCGTCATTTCTCCCTTTCCACCTCATTTTTCCCCTCAGTGCTTCAGCGCTCTCCTCCATTCCCAACACAGACAGGTCTGATCCATCCTCACGCCATAAAATCACAGACCACATGCCAGGGGGGTCAGATGAGCCCAATAGCCACAGAGCTGCCAGGCTGGGGTTCAGTGCCCATCCAGGGGTGTTTTATGATCCGTGGTGGCAATGCTGGGCTGGCAGGGTGCACACAGCATCAGCAAAGCCCCCGAGCAGCACTTAGGACTCTTCAACTCTTGCTCAGCACTCTCCTGCCTCAGTTTCCTGCTGTTTCGGGGCTCAGGGAAGCTCTGCACCATTGGCAATGCGGGCAGGGGGTGCAGCAGGGACCCCAAACCCCAAACTGCATCCCAGCTCATTTATCTACATTTTAAAAGAAATTTAAAAGCCACCCGATGTTGCAAGCAGCTCAAACCCTGACGGAGGATCCACCCCGGGGCTCCGACTTGTGCAACACCGCGGGGTGAGTTCCAACCTCCCGCCACTGGCATCAGGCTCTGGTTAAAAAATTAAGGCTCAGCTTACTCAGCCTTAAAAAACACCCAGGGGAAGAATTTTCCTTTGTTCTCCACTCTCCAGAACAACAAAACACCATTGGTTCACCCTGCAAAGACCTGCCATGAAAAGATCAATGGGGAAAGGTCTGGCTGGTCCTCTTCCTGCAGTCTCAGGGCAGGAATCCTCATCTCTCCCTGGAACAAGCCTGTCCCGTGGGACGAGAGGGCTCCAGGCGCACACAGTGGGTCGGGATGGGGCTTGTCCTGCACGAACATGCCCAGATCCTGCTCCCAGCAGCTCTGTCCGCACCAGCATTGGGTGGGGGATCGGCAGGGACCCCTCCTACCCCTCTGGGATCACTAGGATACCGGAGCACATCCATCAACCAGCCAGAGGATGCTCAGGGATGGGGACAAAAAGGCTCAGACCACTTAATAAACCCTCCTGAGCCCGTGGTTCCGCACGAGAGCCGTCCTGAGCTGCACACGGGGCACATCCTCCCCTCCCAGAGCCTCCGGGAGGATTTTCCCTTCCTTATCCCGGCTCCCGGGCATTCCTATGGCCCAGACCCATCGCAGCGAGCCCACCCTGTGCCATGGGGAGATGCCAGAGCCTCTCTTCCCCGGGCTCTCGGGGTGGGATCTCCCTCCACGGGAGTGGCCTCGGGCAGGAGCGATGCCAAAGGCCGTTTTTCCCGGCAAGACGAGGGGGTTTGTTTTGCCGGGAATGGGGAGACGGCAGATGGAAGGGCTCGGGGGGAGCGGGGGCTTTCCTCTCGCCGCTGCCCACACTCACACTCCAGGCACTGATTAATTGCGTTAAATAGAAAAATAATCATAACAATTATTTTTAAAAGCCACAAAACGTAGAAATAAAACCACTTTCTGCCTCTCCGATGTGCCGCGCTCGCCGGGGCAGCGATGCCAAAGGCGGGGGATGCAGGGGCGGGGGTCCGAGCTGGGGTTAACAGGGTGTGTACCCCCACATCCCCTCTTTGCCCCCCATGCCAGCCCTGCCCGGGAGCTGCCAGGCGAGCAATGCTCCTGCCCTGCCCCGCGCCCTCCCAGCGCGGGGACCCCCTCCAGCCCCCCAAAAACACTGGGGCTTCGCTTCCCACCCCTCTTTTTCCGCTCAGCACCTCCCGAGTCGCAAACCCGCTCTGGACACGCGGACCCGGGGGGACATAAGGGGACACGGAGGGACACAAGGCGACACGGGAGGATGCGGGGGGGCACAAGGGGACGCGGGGGGACCCCCGTGTGCAGACTCACCATGGGGCGGCGGGGGGGGTCGTGCGGCGGAGGCTGGGGGTGGTGCGGGATGCGGGGCCGGCCCGGGGGGCGGGCGGGGGGCGGACACGCTTGCGCACAGCGCGGATGGGCGGCGGAGGGAGCGACGAGGAGGAGGAAGGAGGGAGGGGAAGAGCATCCCGGGAGGAGAAGGCAGTCGGTCCCTCATCCGCGGCACGGGAGAGGTGGGGGAGGACGAGGACCCTCGCCCCGCGCCCTGCGGACCCCCAAAAGTCGTGGCGCTGGGGGCAGACCTTCCCAAGGCAACCCCGCACCGCATAAATCTCCCCAAAACCCGCCCAAATCCGCTCATAGCAAATTTTGGGGGTGGGCAAAGCTCATCCCACTTGAGATTTACACTGAGCCCAGGAGTTCGCTCCGCTCCCCCACTGAACCCCCATGAGATGATCTGGAAGCCCCATGAGATTCTGCTCAAACCGTCATGAGATGGCACACCAAGGCTCTGGGGATGGCTTTGCTTCAAATCATCAACTAATATTTTTTTTTTCCTGAAAATAAATTAATCCTCACCACAGCAATGCCCCATGTCAGGCCACCTTGCTCTCCCACAGGATTCCATTTCCATCCCACCCCACAATCCACAAAATTAGCAGTCAACCTTTTGAATCTTTTTTTATTCCCCTCAAAACTTTTTTTATTTCTACAGTCTCAAACTCAATCCCTCCTGCCCAGGGTGAGTTTTGCCAATCCCTGAGATAAAATGTCCAACGCCAATATTAATCAACAAAATACCTGTGGAGCTGACACATCTGATTTTGCCAAGGGAACTACATCAATATTTGAAGAGAATCAACCCACCTGCACCTCCCCAGATGCTCCCAGGTTTCCTGCTGACCCATAGCACCAATTTCATCACTGACGCTTCACAGGAAGAGGGAAGTGGCAGGCGTAGGGATTTGCATCATGGTCAGGGAGCAAGTTCTGGGGCAGGGGGCACTTACTGCTGCCCTGCTCCAAGGAACCACAGCCCTGATCCCGTGGCCCCAGCGTGCTGATTTTTGGAGGTGCTGAGCGTGGAACATTCCCCAAAATCACTCCTGTCTGTACAGGAGTCAGGTGAGGCTTCACCACACCACCTGGGGAGAGTAACGGGGCTCACTTGGGGCTCCCAACCCCATCACGCTCACAGGGCAGAGCAGGCCTGTGCCCAGTTCAGTTACCCCAGCACCACACTGCCCCAAGACCAAAGCAACAGCCTGGAACGTCCCTATCCTCATCTCCTGCTTGGATGCACGTCTTCAGGAAACGGGAGCCGAGACAGCTGCATAGTTCCCACGCCATGGCCAGACCCTCTGGCCATAAAACCTTAGGAGTTATTACAAATTTTCCTATAATGGGTGTACTGTTTACAGTCCCAGGGTCGGCATACTGCATGCAATCCAGTGCCACTTGACCTACCAAGCACGAACAACCTATTGTTGCTGTTTTTGTAACCTATTGTTGCTTTTAGCTTGAACCCAAAAGTACGAAATTACGCGAACAAGAAAGAGGGCTGCAGTAAGGTCCCCAGCCGCCCCCTTGCCCCCAGGTTAGCCTGATTTGAGCAGCGCCAGGCTGGAAAAAGCGAGCCAGAGCTAGGCTACGACGCTGTGACCGGAGGGGCGATCAGAGGGCTCACGGCACGTGGTGCCGGGAGGCGTGGCCTGCCCGGAGCGCGCCGCGGGGGCGGGGCCGAGCCCTCAGCGGGGAAAATGGCGGCGGGCGGGCCCCCCCACTCCCTCGTACCTCCGCGTGCAGGAACACGATTTTGTCCCGCGCCGACTCCCGCAGGACGCGCCGCACCCGCAGGTCCGACAGCGGGAAGGCGGCAGCGACCCCGCCCTCAGCGGCGGGCCCGCCATTTTTCTCCTCCTCCTCCCGCTTCCTCTTCGGCTGCGGGCCCTCCGCCATGGCTCGCGCGCGCGCGCCCCTGCACTGCGCGTGCGCGGCGCCTCGCGGACCGTCTTAGAGCCACGCCCCCCGGCGGCTCGGAGGTCGCGTGTCCCCGCGGCTCCTTCTCCCACACACCCCCGGAATAGTGACTGAGACAAAAATAAGGAAAACCACCACCATTTAAAACTTCTGCATTCTCTTTTCATAGTCGCAACGATCCCGTTTAAAGTCGCTGCCTGCCTCATCTTGTCCTGCCCACAGCCCAGCAGGCACCTTGTCAGCTTAGTGGGGGTCCCAGAGCCCACCAGGACCAGGAACTCCAGCACGGGAAGGAGTTCTGGTGACCCTGAGAGCCACTCGATGTCAGAGCTTAGTGTTTGTGTGATGGATGTCCCTGTCCCTGCCGAGGAGGTTTTGGCCACCGGGATGGAGGTCACACCACTGGGATGTGGTGCGTTCCGGTCCGCTGTCCCTCCATGTCCATGGAAGTGGGGAACTCGCCATCCTTGGCTCCCACATCTGGCCAGAGCAGCTCAGGTTGGACCCCAAGGTTCACTGGGACATGGCTACACCCAGATCCAAAGATGACAGCTCCATGATGCCCATGGGGATGCATCCGCCTGCTCGCAGCACTACTCCATCCTCTTTGTGGAGCTCCGGCACAGTTCCTGGAGGTCTGCAGAGACAGCAGATGAGCTCCATTAGCAACCAATTAATCTAAAAATCAACGGTTTAAATAAATTTATGGAATCTGGTCTCTTCCCATGGTCCTTATCCCAATAGAGAGACATTTCATCAGCATCCCACAGGATACTCACAGCGCATGACAGTGTCCCTGATCTGCCTGAAGCTTTTCTCCTTCAGCGCCATGTAGATGTAGTAGATGTTTCGCAGCTCCCTGGGATAATCCTTGCGATCCACGTCCTTCAGCACTGGGATAGTGCGTCCGTTAGCCATCGGAGCCTCAGCCAGGGCCTGGTGCATCTGGTATTTGCACCAGGGGTCCTGCAGGAAGCTGGGGGTGATGAGCATGACCCAGCAGTGGCTGTTCTGCACAGCGTCGCACAGCTCTGTCACCACTGCACCTCCCGCCACCGCATCCCGCAGCTGGAGGAAGCATCGGAAGCTCTCAGGTTGGCCCTCCAGGTAGGACACCAGCTCCTCCACCAGCTCCATGTCCCCCTCACTGTGGCAGATGCAGACGTCGTAGCTCTTGTCCCACCAGGGGCTGTCCACGGCACTGATGTCTGGTGCTGACACAGGTGACAGGGAGATGGAGCTGGTGGCCAAGCTCGTGCCAGGAGAAGAGCTGGAGCTCTTCGCAGAGGATGAGGAGGAAGGTGAGGATGAAGCAGAGTGGCTGGACTTGATGCTGCTTTCCACTGAGCTAGGCTTGGGCTTGTGCAGGAGCCGCCTAAACCAACCTGCAGAGTGAGGTCACAGTGAGGTTCCGGGGGCGCAGCGTCCCCTGGGCTTCCCAAGCACAGCTTCATTTGATCAGCAGGATGCCTGCAGATGGAAAGGGGTGGGTGCGATCTCACTTTGACCCCCCAAACCATCCTGGTCCCTAAAATCTGAGCTGCCGCAAACACCTGAATGCTGTGGCACCACGAGGAGCAGCTGATGGGCACCCTTGTGTTCCGTCAGGGAGGGGATGCTGTGAAGGAGGGGATAGGGCCAGAGGGTTTATTCCCAGACTCACCAGCCATAGCGGGCAGCACACTGCTCAGCTGCCAATTGCCAGCAGGACACCTCTCCTGAGAGCAGAAAAGAAGAATAAAAAAAAACTGTGAGCAAGCACCACTCCACAGCAGGTCTCAGCCCCAGGAGCTCAGGTCTGTTCCAGGGACCTGCAGCTCTGGGGTGCTCTCTTACAGCCCCAAAATCACCCACAGGAGGGTTTTTCCCAAAATTTGCTGGGAAGGAACATTTACCTGTTACTGGCTCTCTCCACTGGAGATACACACCTGCAGCGAGCAAGGCTGAGAGATAATGGGGAGGAGAGACCCTCATTCCCATCAGTGGGGAAAGGATCCTGTGGAAGGGAGAAGTGGGAATCAGCTGCGATCACCAGGGATGGATGCTGGTAAACCAAAGGCAGTGTGGGTGATGCCCAGAGCTGTGCATCCTTGTTGCTGCCTGCCCTGGTATTCCTGCAAGCTCACACCATCCCATGCCTGGGCATTGTGCTCCCAGCATGGTTTAGGGACTGCAGACACTCCTTGTGGACACCCAAGAGCAGCAATACGGGAAACAGCTACTGTTTTCCACTGCTGGCATCACCCCTTCCGAAATGAAACACCCCAAGTTACGCTGAAGCCTTTCCTCTACTCCAAAAAATGCCACCGGACTGCAGGAAATGCCCGCAAAACCCCGGCACGCCCACGGAAACCACAGTGCCCAAGTGTCACCATTTAGTGACAGCAAAAAGCTCAAGCGTGACTGGAACAATGAGCACGGACAGTGAACGGTACGGGGGAAGTCTGGGGGATGCTTACCTGGAATGCAGGAGTCCAGCAATGGAACAGGGAAGGGGATGCATCAGCCCCTGGGTTTGGGAAAGAAAGATCTTCTGGGATTACCCAGGTGGGAAAAGACAGGTAGAATGCAGCATGTTCACTCTGGAGTCTAATGGGATCTGCAGTGAATGGCAAGGCTGATCCATCCTTACAGCTTCCACATCTGCAAGCAGTTCCCAGTGAAGCTGTCCTGGGGTGGAAATGAGATGGGGTACCCACTTGCTTCCCCAGGGCCAGAGTGGAGGAGCTCCCCGAAAACCCAGGTGCCCCCAGCTGCCAGCAGCTCCAGCCTCTGCCAGGGCATATGAAAGCACAGGCAGGGAAATGGGCCAGGACTGCACGGACAGGAAGCCAAGCCCTCCCAAGGGCCTCCCTCCCACATCCGCCACATGCCATCACTGCCTGGGTGTCACAGTGCCCAGCCCTCACCAGCACCCAGATCTGTTTCCCTCCCCAGTTTCCTAGCTAAATACAGACAGGTCCATGTCTGCCACTCACACTTACTTTATGAGTTAAATTTACCATACAAGTCATTTTTTCACCCCAAAAATGTTTCTCCTTTCCCAGGTCACGTTCCCCTGGTGCTGCTGGTGGTGGCTGATGACTGACACTGCCTTCATCTCCTCATCATCCTCGACTGCTCCAATGTCTGGCAGTTGCTCCTCAAGGCCCTGTGAGAGACAGGCTCCAGGTGAGTCCTGGTTCCATCCCCTAGGAATTTGGGGAGATCTCCAGAGCCCACATGGCCACCCAGCCCCTGCCACCACCCTGCCTGCCTTTCTCTTCACCAAGCACAGGACACCAGCTGGCCCCTTGCTGGCTAAATTCCAAAGGAAAAAGCCAAAGGCCGAGTGGTACTGAGCCGCACACAGACCCACAGGCTACCACAGCCCATTGTGACCCACTTTGCATTAGTCCCTGCCCTAGCACTGCTGCCACCACCCCAAAAATCAACTGCCCGCCCAAGGACAGGACCCGTAGGAGGGCGAGTCCCCTGCCTGTGTGAGTCACCCCACCTGGAAACCCCAGAGGGGGAACCTGAGCAAGGGTGAACCCACAAACTCGGGTCCCCAAGAGGCAGCAGCCCCTGGATCAACCTCCACCCTGCCTCAGCAATAATATAACCATTATTAAAGGAGTAATTAAGCAGGTACAGCTTAATTCACAGCGTGCCTTGCCCCACCAGCAGCTGCACCACGCTGGGATCCCTGCAGCGGGAGTCCTGCTCATCACCAGGAGCCTGTGGTTTACAGGATTGCCTGTGAAATTAAGAAACGGTGAGGACAGGGTGCTGCAAGGCAGGGTCAAACAAAGGTGTTCGGGAAAGAAAATAAGGCTAATTTTGTCCCTAAATACACGCACCATTAATATGTTTCATTTACAGTGCCACTACAAAACGATACACAGCTACCCAGAAAACACAGAATAAGTTTTCTCCTGGAAAGCTCTAAGTACACCCAAATTCCGCCACACAGATGCTTGAAGACATCATAGGGGCCGTCCAGGCACCGCTTGTACCTCCCAGGGCTGGAGACGCAGTGGCACAGACACGAACCCAGGCAGCGGCAGCTAGCGGAAGAGCAGCCCCTGAGGGGTAGGGGAGCACGGGGACACGGCCAGGCCCAGAGAAGCGCAGGCAGCCGAACGCACCCAGCACTGCCACCCAGCCTGGCACTGCACTGCGCTGCCCATGCGCCCGAGCCCTTTAGAGCTCGCGTGGCCTCGCGACACCATCGCTGAGGTCCCACGTCTGGCCCCGCCTCTTCCGCTCCGAGCCCCAGCAGGGCGGGGCCGAGGGGGCGGGGCTGCCGTCACGCGGGGCGGGGCGTAGCCGGGCGCGAGGCGGCTGCGCGCGGCGCGGCGGCGTCTCCTCAACGGGGCCGCGCGCGCGGCGCCAGGTGCGTGCGCGGGGGAGGCGGGCGGGCAGGGCGCGGTTGCCATGGAGACAGCGGGGGGGAAGCCGTTGCCATGGCGACAGCGGCCGCCATAACGTAAGGGGGTCCCCTGGCCGTGAGGGGACGGAGCGTTCTGCGGGGAGCGGAGGAGACCGGCGGGGCCGGGGCTGAGGCGGGGGGGCCGGGAAACCTCTGACAGTGGCGGGCGGCCTGGCTGTGACTCCCCCCGCCGCGCTGTCGCCCTCTATAAAAGCTCGTTTTTATGGATGTGTCCCCCTGGGAAGGAGCCTCGGTGTCCTCTCTGCCTGCTGAATCCCCGTGTTGTTGCTTTTCCCGCAGGTTTAGCGAGGAGGGGGCACAACGGAGAGGACAGGTAAGGGCTCGGGCAACCCTGAAGGTGTGACCCCCATCCCTGGTTCTCTGTCCAGGGTCAATCCTGGAACGCCAGCGTGCTTCCGTGGGAGCCTGTGGGACACAGAGCTCAGCCAGGCTTTGCTGTGTCACTCCCTCTCCTTGCTCGTGGAGCCACTGGGAAGCACGTGGAGAATCACAGCGTTGAATAAAAACCTCTGGTGTGTTTTAACTCACATCAAAGGAGGTTGAATCTTGTGTTTTTGTGCTGTGGACAGAGGCAGGGCTTGTCCTCAGTCCCATTGTCCGTGTAGCCTGTGCGTTTCTAGGATGGCTTTGATCCAGCTCCAATTGCTGCTCCCACGTGGAGGGACAGGCTTGGGAATTGGCCAGGGACAACTCAGCTTGTAGCTGAACCATAGTGGCTTTTAAACTGTCTTGTCCCAACATCTTAAAGCCGCTGGATTGAAAAAGAAGCTAGGAATTACACCCATGCTGGTGGCAGTTCTCAGCACTCAAAGAGGCTAAAAATAATGGATGAGTAGTAGGTTTGTACTTGTTTCTTTGTGGAATTTGTGGGGGCTGTTCTGGAGGAGCCCATCTCCCAGCATGGAGCTGGATGACTTGGCTTTGATTTTAAACATCCAGGTGTAGCTTTGGTTGTGTGTTGGGTGCTGAGCATGGAGATGGTGTCAGCAGCGACTTCTCCATGAGATGGTGGAGAATATGTTCCATTAATTTCCCATTTTGGTTCTGCAGGTTGGGCTCTGGTGTTGACTGTGTGGTCTGGTCATGTTTTGCAGAGCTACTGCAAGGTTTCTGTAAATACACATGCTGTGTGAACCTCGGCCTTCGTTTGACACACTTGGTGTTCAGGTGTTTGCTTTTACCTGGGATACACCTTCATATTTCCAACATTTCTGCAGCTGGTGTGTCTCTGTCACACGGGGACTTGCTGTGGTTGGGTTTATCCAGTGTTGGTGACTTAGGCACCGTTTAAAGCTGAAGTGTGAAAAGCTTTAGGATAAATTAAGGGATTTCTGTGGTGTGGAGGGAGGAGAATGCAGCAAACCCACACAGGGACTCTCTTAGTATCGTTTATAAAGGTAATGGGGACAAGGCTGGAACAAGGGAACAGGGCAGCCGAGCCAGGAATCCATGGAGTGTTGTGTTTACAGTCTTCAACTCCCTGTAGTCTAAATAGCTGGAAGCTTCCCAATGTCTGGAGAAGGCTGGAGAGACACTTCTTACCTTGTAAGTGCCTATGGCTCCCTCTCCCCCATGGCACCTGTGTTCCCAGGGGGAGCCTGCAGTACCTGGTGTGTTTCTTCCCCATGGCAATGTCATGCTCTGAGGTAATTCCATTTCATTTTGGCTACCTCAGCTGTGCCAGCGCAATCCATCCCCCTGGGGAACAGAGCTTCTCCCCAGGACTAAAAACTGGAGGTTTCTATTTCTTGGCTGAATCCCCATGAATTCTTTTTAAGACCAATAAAAACTTTTTTTTTTAAACTAGGCTGTATTTATAATGGGGTTTTTGTTCCTTTATGCCTCTCTGCACTACATAATAGGCATGAAGGTTGAAGGTCATTGTATCAGACAACCTCACTAGGTGATTATAATTCTAAAAGGTGTTTTTTCCTAAGTTTAAAATTACTTTTGAAATGTCCTTAGTGCTTTAGAGGCACTTAAAATTGATTTGATGGCTCCATTCCTGCTGTTAATAGCATGGGAATGCACAGGGTGAGTGAGATGGGAGCGATGCTGAGGCAGGTGGAAGCAAACAGGGGAAGGCCTAGGTGGGAGTTTACAAACAGCCTCAGTATTTGAGGCTCAGCTCCCGAATATAATATAAACTTAAATTATAGCCAGTTTAGAAAGTGAGGATTTACCTTTGGCTGTAGCTGTGCTGCTGTGGAGGGGCCAAGGGCAGACCCGGCACCAGCAGGAGCTCAGACTTCCCTCTGAAACATTCCAGTTATCCATTGTTAGTCCCTGGCTGGTCTGAAGTGTCTTTGCACCGTTAAATAAAATCTGACTGACTTTGTGGAAGCAGCCTGTCCTTCCAGAAAAATCAGCTTATCCAAAAGGAGAGATATTTTTCCTTTCTCCTGGAAAGGAAAAATAAGGGCTTTTCTCCCCTTTATCCTGACTGTGCTTGGCTGCATTCACTCAGCAGGGCTTTGATGGTACCGCCCGTCTGATCCTGTGTCCAGCACATCCTCCTATCTTCCTGAGAGTCATCACTTTGATGTTTTTTTTTGAGGTTTAACCCCCCCAAAATAGTTCACCATGAGGCCTGAGCGGTTGCAGGCCTTCAGGAGTGATGAAGCTGCAGAGGTTCATTGTCAGAACAGTGCTGAAGTGCTCCTGTGCTCAGTGTGGGGTGGAAAAACACAGGGTACAATGTTCATGAGGGTGTGTGATGGAGGAGCCCTGCCTGGCATGCACAGAGGGAGAAAACCGGAAGTGCTAAAGGCTATTGACACTTGTATCCAAAATCTGGTCCCTACAGTAAGGCCCAGTAAGATAAAAAAGTGATTATTTGAAGTGATGAGCAGCATGTATTAAGTGATCTTTCAGGAGGCAGGTGGTGAAAACCAGCTCTCTGAGGTGTTTTACTGTTGTTACAATGATTTATTACTGAGCAGCCTGGTGTGGTGGAAAGTGCCCCTGCCCATGGCAGGGGGGTGGACCGACACGAACTTTAAGGTCCTGTCCAGCCCAAACCATTCCATGATTCCATTGTATAAGGTTTTCTGAAGGGGTCAGAAGGAAAAGGCTGCATACACGGTGTATCTGAGCATCTGCCAGTGTTGCTTTGCCCTGTTCTCATCATCCAGTATTGAAAGTTGCTGGTTTCCTAGAATATTGGCTGTTTTCTCATGTGATCCATACACACACTTGCAGCACAGCTGAGGTGTCCTACCTAGAAAGACCTGCCCCGTGTCACTTGCTTTGCTGCCAGGGAGCAATTGCAGCATCTCATCTTTAGGACAAGCCCACAGATCTCCCTGAGATGGCAAAACCTGCAAAAACTCTGATTTTGGGTCAGCAGCTCTTCCCCAGCACTTCCTCTGGCCAAAAGCCCCGTGTCTAACAGAGTTTTTGCTGGACTCTTCATCACAACTGGCAAGAGAAAAGCAGAGGAGGGTGAACAGTTCTGTTCGTTTTCATTCCCTTTTCATAGACTTATTTGGGAGAAGCGGAGTGGGAGAGGACTGCGTGCTGGCAGGCCTTTTGTGTTTTATGTCACAGGCTGCTGAAAGAGTTCTCAGACTGCACTTCCTTTCCGTGGGCTTTAAGGTCATTTCCCAGTGCTTGCAGATGCATGGCGGGCTGGGAAACCCTTCTCTCATCACCAGGGAATGAAACGCTCTCCGTGGCTTTTTGGAGCCAACAAATATAGTTTTGTCTTCTCTTCCCTCCCACTGTTTCCCAAGCAGCAAGTTTGCCGACAGGCCTCGTCAGGAAGGAGGGAGTGCTCCTCCAGGATCCAGACTGTCTGGGAAAATGAACAGCTGCTGGCAAACTGTGTTTTGCTGGGGCAATCACACCTGGCTGTACAAAACAGCCCAGGATTGTATGGTAAAGGAGGTTAAGGAAATGGATGAGACTGAGGGGCAAAGTTCAGAGACAAAAACATGCAATTCTCAGCCCAGAGATGATAACAAACCTGGGATTTATCCACCTGTGCAAAGGTGGTTCTGCAAAACCCTGTTGTCCAGGTGGTGTTGTCCATGTGCACTGACTTTGCTTGTGGTCATTTGTCTACCATAGAAACTGGATGGCTTCTACAGTGAGCCCTGTTGCATTCGACACGCAGCGCGGTGGCCTGAGTCAAGAACAGCACGGCAACCAGTCTCCCCTGGCCGCTCGGGCCATAGCTCACAGACACCAATGTGGTGGACGGCAAATGGCGTTTATTGGTGATTAGCACCGTGTAATATACCTTTGGTTTACAACGTCACGTCCGCCTGCTTACATCATAAAACTAATTGCTATTGGCTACCTGGGGAGGGGGGTCTTATCTTTCCGTACAGCGCGGTTTCTTCCGATCGCCAGGCCCTACCTGCCCACATTTCCCCCCTCCCTATGCTAATCTAAGAGAGCTAACAAACGTATAAAAGGCATTAACAAGGTAAAGTGTAAGGCACCTTGAACTAATAAACGTATAAAAGGTATTGACGAGGTAAAGTATAAGGCACTTTAAACTAGTGGTGACTAGGGGGCGTAAGGGGACAGGATATAAATTGGGGTAACTAGGGAGAACTAGGGATAATACTGCATAAGGAATTAGGGATAACTGGGGATAACACTACAGAAGTACATTCTTAACACAGTTGTTTGTTTTCTACTAACAGAATGTTGACCTTGCTTAGTCGGTTCTGGACAAATGACACGAGCTTGCTCAGTATGCAGGGCCCGAAGGCCAATGCCAGTATGATCATTGCGATCAGACCCAGCAAAGTAGATATCAGGGTGGTTAGCCATGGCGAATGGTTGAACCAGGATTTGAACCAACTCTGCTGTGCTTCTCGCTCTCCTCTTCTTTCTTTTTTCTTTTTCTTTTTCTGCTTTGCTCTTTTCAGCAGCAGCTTGCAGGGAAGGAGAAGATGCTAAAGGCTGAGCAGCATCAGATGATATCTGAGTAGGAGGTACTGTAGCTGCTGGTAAAGGATTAGAGATCATTGGGTTAAAGATATTTAGGTTATTATTCAGTGTTGTGACAGTAGCAGTGTTTTTAATCCGTGAGAGGGATTGGACTCTCTAACGGCCTCTCCTTATTCTGGGTTTTAATTCTGTTTGCTCTCATCTCTTTCCACTCTGAGTCTGAATCAGTGGAAAGCCACTCGCTCTAGCTTGTGTCTGACTCAGAGCTGGAAGTTGACTGACTGGCTATTTCCGGGTTTCAGAACTTTTTGGTCGGGCTCCGGCCTCGCCCACCTCCCTTGCGGGCGGGCCGTTCCCTCCCTCTTGCCTCGCCCTGCCTTCTGCTCGGCAGGGGGTTGAGCTTATAGGGGGAGTGTTTAAATTAGGCGCTCTGGCTACCTCTCTGCCCCTCGCTCGCGCTCCCCTCCCCCTTTTGGTTGCTCTCGCAGTTTCTCTCCTTATCACATTCCTTATCACTTTCCTCTCCCACTCGTTTACTTGCGCATGTTGGATTCGGCACTATCTCTCTGTTCCCGCCGGGCACATCTCCGTCCCGGTCCCGCCCACCTTCTTTGTTCCCGGCACCATGCTGGGGTGCATAGGGAGGTGGCCTGGGCCAGCTCTCTTCGGGCCCCCCTCCCTCCGCGGCGATCTTAGCTTCTCGGGCTAATTCGTTCGAAAAAGCCTCTGCCTGCCTTGGCTCCCCCGCAAAGGAGCCTGGATTCGGGGATTGCGGGGGTGCAGCACCCCCCCCCGCGAGTCCCCAGGCTTAGCCGAATCGCCATCGTCTGGGGGGTGCAGAGTCTGGGTAGCCGCCCCAACCCCCAGCTTTGGGACGGCCATCAAACAGTTTTTTGCTGCCTTCCAGGTCTCCTGCTCTTGGATAGCTTTTTGCAGGGCCTGCACAACTCTACCCCACGATTTAAGATGTTTTCCGCTACCTGAGGACATCGTCTCCTCAGCAAAAGCCTTAGTACATTATCCCACACCTCAGGGTGGAGTATATCTGCCGGTTGGTCTATGACCCCGATCTGCATAAGTCTCGCAACAGCGAGCGTAAAATCTTTGGGTTTGCAATCTACCCGCCACTGTCTCTGAATTTCATATACGACCTTCACAAGAGCCTCCATCCTCCTTGTGGGTCCCGGAGCGTCCTCCGTCACCAGAGACAGTCCAGCTGCTCTGGCCGCTGTTCACCTGGTCTCAGGCGATCTCCCGAGGTCCCCAGTTATCCCGAGGTTTCGGCACCACTTTGTTGCAGTCGACACGCAGCGCGGTGGCCTGAGTCAAGAACAGCACGGCGACCACTCTCCCCTGGCCGCTCAGGCCATAGCTCGCAGACACCAATGTGGTGGACGGCAAATGGCGTTTATTGGTGATTAGCACCGTGTAATATACCTTTGGTTTACAACGTCACGTCCGCCTGCTTACATCATAAAACTAATTGCTATTGGCTACCTGGGGAGGGGGTCTTATCTTTCCGTACAGCGCGGTTTCTTCCGATCGCCAGGCCCTACCTGCCCACAGTTTCCTCTCCCCTTCTCACTAAATATCACGTGTTTGCTGATAAAGCCATTCCTTCCAAACGAGCTGCTTCCCTGGGCTGCTGCTCCAATCTTCTGGGAAGCTGCAGCAGTCCCTGCTGCAGAAAGCAGCTGGAAACCAGGCAAGGCAAGGCGAGGAGCAGCACATCTGCTTAATAAATGATAAAGGTCACATTTAAAAGCACTGTGCAGGTGTAAAGCCAGGAAAATAGGGAAGAGGGGAGGAGGAGTAAGGAGAATACAGCCCTGCAGCCCTTTCATGTGACTCTGTATCATCTGGGATCTTCAAAAAGATTGGCCTAGAGCATCCTACTGACATTGCAGCCATCACAGGGAAGGGAGCGCTGGTACAGCTGAGGGGGCTCCTCAGCAAACTGGGGCTGGGCTCCCTGCAGGGCAAAGCTAGGAGGAAGTCTTCCCTTGTTTTTCTCTCTGCTGGGATAAATGGAGCTGTTGTCTCCAGGCCCCTGTTCTGCACATAGTTTAAAGTAGGTCGTATTTCCGACCTGCATGGGATGCAACCTGCATTTTGTCTGGGGACATAGAGCCTGTGTGTGTCTCATTCTCTTGTGCTCACCACACCTTTCCCATGCCCTCCAGCCTTCCCGGTAACTTTTATTAATAGACTTCCCTTATTCCAGATTTTCAATCGATTAGCTTTGCTTCAGAAGCACCCCAGGGCATCATTGACTTCCTCAGTAACCATCCTGGTAACAGATTCAATTCCCAAAAATGTTGTAATTACATGCCTTGTATTGGGAGCTGTGCTACTGATCTGTGCAGCTGCCTGCTGTCTTTTAGGGATACCAAGCTGCTCCGCTCATCCTCCGTTTATCAGAGAGCCCCAATGGATATGCTGATTCAAAATTTAGGCATGGGGTAGCTCCCTCTCCCTCAATCTGGGTGTCCCACTGCGGAGGGTGGATTTCCCCCCTCCGCAGCAAGAAGCGGTTCCGCCCCTATGTTGCTCCCGCCTCCCAGCCTGGCTCCACCTGCCGTGGGAGGACCTCGGGGGAGAAGTCTCTGGGCCCGCCCCTGAACTGAGGGACAAGGCGTGCCCAGGGCCCAGGAACCGCCCAGCTCTCCAGATTATTCCTGACAGTTATTTGTATTATTGGTTTATTTGAACTGTACCCCGCCTTCCTTTGTTACCATTGGTTCTTGTATGCTGTAACCGCCCTTCCCCTCGTCCCTTATTGGTTGTCCTGTCCTATACTTAACCGGGTGCCTCCAGGCACTCGGCGGCCACTAGCCATTAGCCATGCGGCCATACCATCGCCGAGGCAGTGGCCCCCCTTCCCCTGCTCTCCCTTCCCGACCACCCAAGCCCTGCTACCCTCAATAAAGGAGAGCTCGGGAAGGAGTCATCCTCCCACCAGCCTATCGCCGCACCGTCTCCTTCTTTTATTTCGCCTACGACTCCCAGCTTCCTTTACCGCGCCCGGCATAGGGATCGAGCAGCCAGCGCACGGCTCTCGACCCTGCCGACGACAGCGAGCGAGAGGCTCGACAACATCCCACCACCCCTGACACCCTTCCACTCATGGTGGTACCAGCTGTGCTCCTTTCTCCTCTTGCAGGAAGCTGTTGCCAAGCCTCAAAACCAAGAAGCCTCGGGAGCTTGTTTTGGTGATTGGGACAGGAATTAGTGCCGCAGTTGCTCCCCAGGTCCCAGTGCTGAAGTCTTGGAAGGGGCTGATTCAGGCCCTCCTGGATGCTGCTATTGACTTTGATCTCCTGGAAGATGAAGAGAGCAAACGGTTCCAGAAGTGTCTTCATGAAGACAAGAACTTGGTTCATGTTGCCCACGACCTTATCCAGAAGCTGTCTCCAGTCAGTGCGCTTGTACCTGCCCTGAGCGTAGGATTTGGCTTCTGGAAATAACCGGATTTGGTTTTCCAGCAATGGTGCCCCCATCCCAACAATTCTTCTATGTACAAGGAACCAAAAGTGCAGTTGCTGTGCCAGGTTTCTGCTGTGGACACAGGTTTTGGGTATTTTGCCTGGACCAAGATGATTAGAGGGATGGAGCACCTTCCTGTGAGGAAAGGCTGAGAGAATTGGGATTGTTCAGCCTGGAGAAGAAGGCTTCAGGGGTGACCTAATTGTGGCTTTCCAATACCTGAAGGGAGCTGACAAGAAAGCTGGAGAGAGACTGTAGACAAGGGCCGGGGGTGACAGAACAAGGGGAGAGAGCAGGGTTAGATGGGGTACTGGGGAGGAAATCTTCCCTGTGAGGGTACTGAGGCCCTGGCACAAGAGCAACTGTGGCTGCCCCTGGATCCCTGGAAGTGTTCAAGGCCAGGTTGGACAGGGCTTGGAACAGCCTGGGATAGTGGAAGGTGTCCCTGCCCATGGCAGGGGGTGGGATGGGATGGGCCCTTCCCAACCCAAACCATTCTACGATTCTGTGTTCCTATGACTATGCTGAGGGAGAGCACCCACCTTGGTGCAGCCAGAGCTCTTGTGTTTGCCGTGCAGGGACCCAGAGCTTTGCAGGGTCTTGGTGAAACGTGGGTAGTTTCTCATGGAGTCATTTGGCATGAGGTGTTAAGGGGCCGGGCTCTGACCTCAATCTGTCTCCCCTTCTCAGCGCACAAGCAACGTTCGCTCAACCTTTTTCAAGGACTGTTTATACAAGGTGTTTGATGACCTGGAATCCAAAATGGAAGATTCTGGGAAGCAGCTGCTTCAGTCTGTGCTTCACTTGATGGAAAATGGGGCCCTTGTTTTAACCACAAACTTCGGTAACCTGCTGGAGCTGTATGCAGCACACCAGGGGAAGCACCTCGAGTCTCTTGACCTGACTGATGAAAAGAAGGTAAAGGATGATTATTTCTTTTGTCAGGAACTGTGGTGCTGCAGGGTGTGCCCTCATGCTGCCTGAGGGCATTGTACTGATCGTAGTGGTTTAACTGGTGGCAGACAAGCTCCAGGCAGAGCCTCTGCCTGCTCAGGGCAGCAAGCAGAAGAATGAGGAGGAGAGCTCCTTTCTGGAACGCTGTGCTTGCTGGCTGCCATCCAGTGCTCAGGAGGAGGCCTTAAGCCTGGTATTCCTTTGATCTCTGTCCTTGAAACTTCTGGCTTGGCCTTGCTTCCACATAAGGCTCGGGTTGATGTTTCTAACCAATGTGGGAAACTCCATGTGAGATGCAAAGCTGAACTTTCTATTTTTATAACGTGCTGCAAAGTGCTTTCTGTGATGGGCATTTAGGGCTGCAGCCTTTGAGGCGCTTCTCGTGCCCCATGTCCTCTTCCTGCAGTGGCTGGAATGGCTCCTTCTGCTGCACTTCCAGAGCTGTAGCTATTCTCTTCATGCAAACATCTCTCCTCCTGCCCCAGTCAGGCTGTGAAACCCTGACCTCTTTGCACCTGCTGCACAAAGGGATCAAAGTGATTGCCTACGGAGACGAATACTCTGACTTGCCCGAGTACTTTGAGCGGCTGACCAGCGAGATTGTCATGCGAGGCCGCACAGGTATGGAGTCAGGGGCTGGGGGACACTTGGCTGTCACCATGGAGAGCAGGCAGGGTCAGTAGCCCCTGTTCTTCATGCTATACAGATTCCTTAAGAGTTTTTTTTTTTTAAAAGCAAACGTGTCTCAAAGCATAGCTGGATTTGAGGGTTACTTTCAGAAATCACTGTATGCTCTAACAGTTTAAACAGCTGTGCTGCTTCCCACGCCTGCAAACCTTTTCATGTGCAGTTGCAGCTGTTTGTTCCCTTTCCAGCGAAGGGGCATTTTAGTCTCACTGACCTTCGTGCTGCTCAGACTGAGCCAATGCTTTTACACAAGAGGTATAACTCATAAATCATAAAAACAAGGGAAAGTGGGTTCACTGGCCGGAGCCTAGCTGGCCCCCATTCTGAGGGTTAGCCCAGCCAGGAAAGCCTGTGTGAAACCACCACGTGGGCAGCTGGCTCTCCACCTGACACTGCTCTCTGCTTTGCCCCAGGTATGCCCAACGAGGGGCAACAGCTGAATGCTCTGCCGCCGCCCACACCGAGGTAAAAGGTAAGGAGGCTCTCTAGAGCCGAGAGGCTTCACTCTGTGTAGCTCCCTGGAGTCCCAGGCAGGTTTTCAGCCTTTGCTTCCACACAGGATGCAGCCCGAGCCTCAGCCCTGCCCAGGCCCTGAGCCATGGCAGGGGCTTCTGGGACAGGCCCCAGCCAGGCCAGCAGCCCTCAGGAAGGCCAGAGCCCACCGCTGTCCAGCTGCTATCCAGCACCGAGCCAGGACCCTTCCAGCAGGGAGAAGGCTGGGACACAGCCTCCACAGATGAACACCTGGTCTAACATAGTAATTGTGGTTTTACTGGGGCTGCATGTGCCTGCGGAGTGCGGTGTCCCCAAGGGAGCTGCAGCCTCCTCTAACTTCATACCTAGTGCTTTTATATTCTGTATTTCAATTAAAAAATGAAACTTGAGCTTTTTTTTTTTTACTGGAAGCTCTAGTTTTCTAGTCCTGTCTTTTTACTGTACAGGATTTTGTATGTTGAAGTTGTATTAAAGGCCTGCTCACTGAACTTTTGGCTGCTCTATCATTTACAGGCCTCATCACACCTCACACTGGTGGGAGTTCATCTCCCCCAAACCCAGGAGGAAACAGGTCCTGGCTGGAGGCAAGTTATTTATACACAGAGAACAAATTAGGAAGTTTATTTTATATAAATTATGTCTCTTAGCAGACAGCATTCAATTTATTGCACTATAGCACATCTGCGATACAGAGCTACAAGACATCGTCAGAGAGGTTTGTATTATTCAGTGTAGCACTTCTGACCGGGATCAAGAGGCACTCTGAGGGGGAGAAAGGGTGCAGGAAAGCAGCAAGCAGCCACCATTCTCTTCCAGTATTAATGTGGTTTGGTTTTTTTTTCCTTTTTACTAGCAAATAATGCCAAGACCAGCAGGCAGGAGCCAGGCAGGGCACGCTGCCTTCCTCCTCCGGACCCAGCTGCCACAGCTCTCCAGCTCCTGCCCAAATACGTGGAGTCTGGGGACCCTGCTGCAGAGTCCGGGTGAGGAGAGAGATGGGGGACTTTAAGGCAATTTAGCATGTCCCCTCCAGCCCAGCATAGGCTGTCACCTTTTTTTGGTTTATCAGCTTCGGTGGAGCGGCGATGAGCGGCGACATTAACGGCCAGATCTAGCGCTGCCCCTAAGCCCAAGTGACTCCTGCCTCCTCCCTAAGCTGGTCTAAAAATCAAAAGCAGCTCAAAAAAAAGTCTTCAAACCCACCTGGCTCTGACAGCCAGGCTCTTGGCCGCCCTCAGCTCCCCCACCCCAAATACCAGACCCCGCCCGGGAGCGAAACCTGTTGAGCCCGAATATGCCCAAACAGACAGCTCTTTGTGATTCTTTTTTTTTCCCTCCTATTTTTTGGTTTGGAAGCAGCACTGGTGATCACCCAGGGATGGGCCCAAGGACTTCCCAGCCCTTGGCACTGCTCCTGACACCTTGTTCGAAGGCAGCATCACATTTAACCCCTGAAGACCCTCACTGCCCTTCATTTCTGACACCATCCCACTTCCCACACCGTGGTCCTGTTCAGTCCTGCATCCCCACGCTCCACTTGCATCCCCCCTCTCTGCACTTTTCTCCGTCATTTCTCCCTTTCCACCTCATTTTTCCCCTCAGTGCTTCAGCGCTCTCCTCCATTCCCAACACAGACAGGTCTGATCCATCCTCACGCCATAAAATCACAGACCACGTGCCAGGGGGGTCAGATGAGCCCAATAGCCACAGAGCTGCCAGGCTGGGGTTCAGTGCCCATCCAGGGGTGTTTTATGATCCGTGGTGGGAATGCTGGGCTGGCAGGGTGCACACAGCATCAGCAAAGCCCCCGAGCAGCACTTAGGACTCTTCAACTCTTGCTCAGCACTCTCCTGCCTCAGTTTCCTGCTGTTTCGGGGCTCAGGGAAGCTCTGCACCATTGGCAATGCGGGCAGGGGGTGCAGCAGGGACCCCAAACCCCAAACTGCATCCCAGCTCATTTATCTACATTTTAAAAGAAATTTAAAAGCCACCCGATGTTGCAAGCAGCTCAAACCCTGACGGAGGATCCACCCCGGGGCTCCGACTTGTGCAACACCGCGGGGTGAGTTCCAACCTCCCGCCACTGGCATCAGGCTCTGGTTAAAAAATTAAGGCTCAGCTTACTCAGCCTTAAAAAACACCCAGGGGAAGAATTTTCCTTTGTTCTCCACTCTCCAGAACAACAAAACACCATTGGTTCACCCTGCAAAGACCTGCCATGAAAAGATCAATGGGGAAAGGTCTGGCTGGTCCTCTTCCTGCAGTCTCAGGGCAGGAATCCTCATCTCTCCCTGGAACAAGCCTGTCCCGTGGGACGAGACGGCTCCAGGCGCACACAGTGGGTCGGGATGGGGCTTGTCCTGCACGAACATGCCCAGATCCTGCTCCCAGCAGCTCTGTCCGCACCAGCATTGGGTGGGGGATCGGCAGGGACCCCTCCTACCCCTCTGGGATCACTAGGATACCGGAGCACATCCATCAACCAGCCAGAGGATGCTCAGGGATGGGGACAAAAAGGCTCAGACCACTTAATAAACCCTCCTGAGCCCGTGGTTCCGCACGAGAGCCGTCCTGAGCTGCACACGGGGCACATCCTCCCCTCCCAGAGCCTCCGGGAGGATTTTCCCTTCCTTATCCCGGCTCCCGGGCATTCCTATGGCCCAGACCCATCGCAGCGAGCCCACCCTGTGCCATGGGGAGATGCCAGAGCCTCTCTTCCCCGGGCTCTCGGGGTGGGATCTCCCTCCACGGGAGTGGCCTCGGGCAGGAGCGATGCCAAAGGCCGTTTTTCCCGGCAAGACGAGGGGGTTTGTTTTGCCGGGAATGGGGAGACGGCAGATGGAAGGGCTCGGGGGGAGCGGGGGCTTTCCTCTCGCCGCTGCCCACACTCACACTCCAGGCACTGATTAATTGCGTTAAATAGAAAAATAATCATAACAATTATTTTTAAAAGCCACAAAACGTAGAAATAAAACCACTTTCTGCCTCTCCGATGTGCCGCGCTCGCCGGGGCAGCGATGCCAAAGGCGGGGGATGCAGGGGCGGGGGTCCGAGCTGGGGTTAACAGGGTGTGTACCCCCACATCCCCTCTTTGCCCCCCATGCCAGCCCTGCCCGGGAGCTGCCAGGCGAGCAATGCTCCTGCCCTGCCCCGCGCCCTCCCAGCGCGGGGACCCCCTCCAGCCCCCCAAAAACACTGGGGCTTCGCTTCCCACCCCTCTTTTTCCGCTCAGCACCTCCCGAGTCGCAAACCCGCTCTGGACACGCGGACCCGGGGGGACATAAGGGGACACGGAGGGACACAAGGGGACACGGGAGGATGCGGGGGGGCACAAGGGGACGCGGGGGGACCCCCGTGTGCAGACTCACCATGGGGCGGCGGGGGGGGTCGTGCGGCGGAGGCTGGGGGTGGTGCGGGATGCGGGGCCGGCCCGGGGGGCGGGCGGGGGGCGGACACGCTTGCGCACAGCGCGGATGGGCGGCGGAGGGAGCGACGAGGAGGAGGAAGGAGGGAGGGGAAGAGCATCCCGGGAGGAGAAGGCACTCGGTCCCTCATCCGCGGCACGGGAGAGGTGGGGGAGGACGAGGACCCTCGCCCCGCGCCCTGCGGACCCCCAAAAGTCGTGGCGCTGGGGGCAGACCTTCCCAAGGCAACCCCGCACCGCATAAATCTCCCCAAAACCCGCCCAAATCCGCTCATAGCAAATTTTGGGGGTGGGCAAAGCTCATCCCACTTGAGATTTACACTGAGCCCAGGAGTTCGCTCCGCTCCCCCACTGAACCCCCATGAGATGATCTGGAAGCCCCATGAGATTCTGCTCAAACCGTCATGAGATGGCACACCAAGGCTCTGGGGATGGCTTTGCTTCAAATCATCAACTAATATTTTTTTTTTCCTGAAAATAAATTAATCCTCACCACAGCAATGCCCCATGTCAGGCCACCTTGCTCTCCCACAGGATTCCATTTCCATCCCACCCCACAATCCACAAAATTAGCAGTCAACCTTTTGAATCTTTTTTTATTCCCCTCAAAACTTTTTTTATTTCTACAGTCTCAAACTCAATCCCTCCTGCCCAGGGTGAGTTTTGCCAATCCCTGAGATAAAATGTCCAACGCCAATATTAATCAACAAAATACCTGTGGAGCTGACACATCTGATTTTGCCAAGGGAACTACATCAATATTTGAAGAGAATCAACCCACCTGCACCTCCCCAGATGCTCCCAGGTTTCCTGCTGACCCATAGCACCAATTTCATCACTGACGCTTCACAGGAAGAGGGAAGTGGCAGGCGTAGGGATTTGCATCATGGTCAGGGAGCAAGTTCTGGGGCAGGGGGCACTTACTGCTGCCCTGCTCCAAGGAACCACAGCCCTGATCCCGTGGCCCCAGCGTGCTGATTTTTGGAGGTGCTGAGCGTGGAACATTCCCCAAAATCACTCCTGTCTGTACAGGAGTCAGGTGAGGCTTCACCACACCACCTGGGGAGAGTAACGGGGCTCACTTGGGGCTCCCAACCCCATCACGCTCACAGGGCAGAGCAGGCCTGTGCCCAGTTCAGTTACCCCAGCACCACACTGCCCCAAGACCAAAGCAACAGCCTGGAACGTCCCTATCCTCATCTCCTGCTCGGATGCACGTCTTCAGGAAACGGGAGCCGAGACAGCTGCATAGTTCCCACGCCATGGCCAGACCCTCTGGCCATAAAACCTTAGGAGTTATTACAAATTTTCCTATAATGGGTGTACTGTTTACAGTCCCAGGGTCGGCATACTGCATGCAATCCAGTGCCACTTGACCTACCAAGCACGAACAACCTATTGTTGCTGTTTTTGTAACCTATTGTTGCTTTTAGCTTGAACCCAAAAGTACGAAATTACGCGAACAAGAAAGAGGGCTGCAGTAAGGTCCCCAGCCGCCCCCTTGCCCCCAGGTTAGCCTGATTTGAGCAGCGCCAGGCTGGAAAAAGCGAGCCAGAGCTAGGCTACGACGCTGTGACCGGAGGGGCGATCAGAGGGCTCACGGCACGTGGTGCCGGGAGGCGTGGCCTGCCCGGAGCGCGCCGCGGGGGCGGGGCCGAGCCCTCAGCGGGGAAAATGGCGGCGGGCGGGCCCCCCCACTCCCTCGTACCTCCGCGTGCAGGAACACGATTTTGTCCCGCGCCGACTCCCGCAGGACGCGCCGCACCCGCAGGTCCGACAGCGGGAAGGCGGCAGCGACCCCGCCCTCAGCGGCGGGCCCGCCATTTTTCTCCTCCTCCTCCCGCTTCCTCTTCGGCTGCGGGCCCTCCGCCATGGCTCGCGCGCGCGCGCCCCTGCACTGCGCGTGCGCGGCGCCTCGCGGACCGTCTTAGAGCCACGCCCCCCGGCGGCTCGGAGGTCGCGTGTCCCCGCGGCTCCTTCTCCCACACACCCCCGGAATAGTGACTGAGACAAAAGTAAGGAAAACCACCACCATTTAAAACTTCTGCATTCTCTTTTCATAGTCGCAACGATCCCGTTTAAAGTCGCTGCCTGCCTCATCTTGTCCTGCCCACAGCCCAGCAGGCACCTTGTCAGCTTAGTGGGGGTCCCAGAGCCCACCAGGACCAGGAACTCCAGCACGGGAAGGAGTTCTGGTGACCCTGAGAGCCACTCGATGTCAGAGCTTAGTGTTTGTGTGATGGATGTCCCTGTCCCTGCCGAGGAGGTTTTGGCCACCGGGATGGAGGTCACACCACTGGGATGTGGTGCGTTCCGGTCCGCTGTCCCTCCATGTCCATGGAAGTGGGGAACTCGCCATCCTTGGCTCCCACATCTGGCCAGAGCAGCTCAGGTTGGACCCCAAGGTTCACTGGGACATGGCTACACCCAGATCCAAAGATGACAGCTCCATGATGCCCATGGGGATGCATCCGCCTGCTCGCAGCACTACTCCATCCTCTTTGTGGAGCTCCGGCACAGTTCCTGGAGGTCTGCAGAGACAGCAGATGAGCTCCATTAGCAACCAATTAATCTAAAAATCAACGGTTTAAATAAATTTATGGAATCTGGTCTCTTCCCATGGTCCTTATCCCAATAGAGAGACATTTCATCAGCATCCCACAGGATACTCACAGCGCATGACAGTGTCCCTGATCTGCCTGAAGCTTTTCTCCTTCAGCGCCATGTAGATGTAGTAGATGTTTCGCAGCTCCCTGGGATAATCCTTGCGATCCACGTCCTTCAGCACTGGGATAGTGCGTCCGTTAGCCATCGGAGCCTCAGCCAGGGCCTGGTGCATCTGGTATTTGCACCAGGGGTCCTGCAGGAAGCTGGGGGTGATGAGCATGACCCAGCAGTGGCTGTTCTGCACAGCGTCGCACAGCTCTGTCACCACTGCACCTCCCGCCACTGCATCCCGCAGCTGGAGGAAGCATCGGAAGCTCTCAGGTTGGCCCTCCAGGTAGGACACCAGCTCCTCCACCAGCTCCATGTCCCCCTCACTGTGGCAGATGCAGACGTCGTAGCTCTTGTCCCACCGGGGGCTGTCCACGGCACTGATGTCTGGTGCTGACACAGGTGACAGGGAGATGGAGCTGGTGGCCAAGCTCGTGCCAGGAGAAGAGCTGGAGCTCTTCGCAGAGGATGAGGAGGAAGGTGAGGATGAAGCAGAGTGGCTGGACTTGATGCTGCTTTCCACTGAGCTAGGCTTGGGCTTGTGCAGGAGCCGCCTAAACCAACCTGCAGAGTGAGGTCACAGTGAGGTTCCGGGGGCGCAGCGTCCCCTGGGCTTCCCAAGCACAGCATCATTTGATCAGCAGGATGCCTGCAGATGGAAAGGGGTGGATGCGATCTCACCTTGACCCCCCAAACCATCCTGGTCCCTAAAATCTGAGCTGCCGCAAACACCTGAATGCTGTGGCACCACGAGGAGCAGCTGATGGGCACCCTTGTGTTCCGTCAGGGAGGGGATGCTGTGAGGGAGGGGATAGGGCCAGAGGGTTTATTCCCAGACTCACCAGCCATAGCGGGCAGCACACTGCTCAGCTGCCAACTGCCAGCAGGACACCTCTCCTGAGAGCAGAAAAGAAGAATAAAAAAAAACTGTGAGCAAGCACCACTCCACAGCAGGTCTCAGCCCCAGGAGCTCAGGTCTGTTCCAGGGACCTGCAGCTCTGGGGTGCTCTCTTACAGCCCCAAAATCACCCACAGGAGGGTTTTTCCCAAAATTTGCTGGGAAGGAACATTTACCTGTTACTGGCTCTCTCCACTGGAGATACACACCTGCAGCGAGCAAGGCTGAGAGATAATGGGGAGGAGAGACCCTCATTCCCATCAGTGGGGAAAGGATCCTGTGGAAGGGAGAAGTGGGAATCAGCTGCGATCACCAGGGATGGATGCTGGTAAACCAAAGGCAGTGTGGGTGATGCCCAGAGCTGTGCATCCTTGTTGCTGCCTGCCCTGGTATTCCTGCAAGCTCACACCATCCCATGCCTGGGCATTGTGCTCCCAGCATGGTTTAGGGACTGCAGACACTCCTTGTGGACACCCAAGAGCAGCAATACGGGAAACAGCTACTGTTTTCCACTGCTGGCATCACCCCTTCCGAAATGAAACACCCCAAGTTACGCTGAAGCCTTTCCTCTACTCCAAAAAATGCCACCGGACTGCAGGAAATGCCCGCAAAACCCCGGCACGCCCACGGAAACCACAGTGCCCAAGTGTCACCATTTAGTGACAGCAAAAAGCTCAAGCGTGACTGGAACAATGAGCACGGACAGTGAACGGTACGGGGGAAGTCTGGGGGATGCTTACCTGGAATGCAGGAGTCCAGCAATGGAACAGGGAAGGGGATGCATCAGCCCCTGGGTTTGGGAAAGAAAGATCTTCTGGGATTACCCAGGTGGGAAAAGACAGGTAGAATGCAGCATGTTCACTCTGGAGTCTAATGGGATCTGCAGTGAATGGCAAGGCTGATCCATCCTTACAGCTTCCACATCTGCAAGCAGTTCCCAGTGAAGCTGTCCTGGGGTGGAAATGAGATGGGGTACCCACTTGCTTCCCCAGGGCCAGAGTGGAGGAGCTCCCCAAAAACCCAGGTGCCCCCAGCTGCCAGCAGCTCCAGCCTCTGCCAGGGCATATGAAAGCACAGGCAGGGAAATGGGCCAGGACTGCAGGGACGGGAAGCCAAGCCCTCCCAAGGGCCTCCCTCCCACATCCGCCACATGCCATCACTGCCTGGGTGTCACAGTGCCCAGCCCTCACCAGCACCCAGATCTGTTTCCCTCCCCAGTTTCCTAGCTAAATACAGACAGGTCCATGTCTGCCACTCACACTTACTTTATGAGTTAAATTTACCAGACAAGTCATTTTTTCACCCCAAAAATGTTTCTCCTTTCCCAGGTCACGTTCCCCTGGTGCTGCTGGTGGTGGCTGATGACTGACACTGCCTTTATCTCCTCATCATCCTCGACTGCTCCAATGTCTGGCAGTTGCTCCTCAAGGCCCTGTGAGAGACAGGCTCCAGGTGAGTCCTGGTTCCATCCCCTAGGAATTTGGGGAGATCTCCAGAGCCCACATGGCCACCCAGCCCCTGCCACCACCCTGCCTGCCTTTCTCTTCACCAAGCACAGGACACCAGCTGGCCCCTTGCTGGCTAAATTCCAAAGGAAAAAGCCAAAGGCCGAGTGGTACTGAGCCGCACACAGACCCACAGGCTACCACAGCCCATTGTGACCCACTTTGCATTAGTCCCTGCCCTAGCACTGCTGCCACCACCCCAAAAATCAACTGCCCGCCCAAGGACAGGACCCGTAGGAGGGCGAGTCCCCTGCCTGTGTGAGTCACCCCACCTGGAAACCCCAGAGGGGGAACCTGAGCAAGGGTGAACCCACAAACTCGGGTCCCCAAGAGGCAGCAGCCCCTGGATCGACCTCCACCCTGCCTCAGCAATAATATAACCATTATTAAAGGAGTAATTAAGCAGGTACAGCTTAATTCACAGCGTGCCTTGCCCCACCAGCAGCTGCACCACGCTGGGATCCCTGCAGCGGGAGTCCTGCTCATCACCAGGAGCCTGTGGTTTACAGGATTGCCTGTGAAATTAAGAAACGGTGAGGACAGGGTGCTGCAAGGCAGGGTCAAACAAAGGTGTTCGGGAAAGAAAATAAGGCTAATTTTGTCCCTAAATACACGCACCATTAATATGTTTCATTTACAGTGCCACTACAAAACGATACACAGCTACCCAGAAAACACAGAATAAGTTTTCTCCTGGAAAGCTCTAAGTACACCCAAATTCCGCCACACAGATGCTTGAAGACATCATAGGGGCCGTCCAGGCACCGCTTGTACCTCCCAGGGCTGGAGACGCAGTGGCACAGACACGAACCCAGGCAGCGGCAGCTAGCGGAAGAGCAGCCCCTGAGGGGTAGGGGAGCACGGGGACACGGCCAGGCCCAGAGAAGCGCAGGCAGCCGAACGCACCCAGCACTGCCACCCAGCCTGGCACTGCACTGCGCTGCCCATGCGCCCGAGCCCTTTAGAGCTCGCGTGGCCTCGCGACACCATCGCTGAGGTCCCACGTCTGGCCCCGCCTCTTCCGCTCCGAGCCCCAGCAGGGCGGGGCCGAGGGGGCGGGGCTGCCGTCACGCGGGGCGGGGCGTAGCCGGGCGCGAGGCGGCTGCGCGCGGCGCGGCGGCGTCTCCTCAACGGGGCCGCGCGCGCGGCGCCAGGTGCGTGCGCGGGGGAGGCGGGCGGGCAGGGCGCGGTTGCCATGGAGACAGCGGGGGGGAAGCCGTTGCCATGGCGACAGCGGCCGCCATAACGTAAGGGGGTCCCCTGGCCGTGAGGGGACGGAGCGTTCTGCGGGGAGCGGAGGAGACCGGCGGGGCCGGGGCTGAGGCGGGGGGGCCGGGAAACCTCTGACAGTGGCGGGCGGCCTGGCTGTGACTCCCCCCGCCGCGCTGTCGCCCTCTATAAAAGCTCGTTTTTATGGATGTGTCCCCCTGGGAAGGAGCCTCGGTGTCCTCTCTGCCTGCTGAATCCCCGTGTTGTTGCTTTTCCCGCAGGTTTAGCGAGGAGGGGGCACAACGGAGAGGACAGGTAAGGGCTCGGGCAACCCTGAAGGTGTGACCCCCATCCCTGGTTCTCTGTCCAGGGTCAATCCTGGAACGCCAGCGTGCTTCCGTGGGAGCCTGTGGGACACAGAGCTCAGCCAGGCTTTGCTGTGTCACTCCCTCTCCTTGCTCGTGGAGCCACTGGGAAGCACGTGGAGAATCACAGCGTTGAATAAAAACCTCTGGTGTGTTTTAACTCACATCAAAGGAGGTTGAATCTTGTGTTTTTGTGCTGTGGACAGAGGCAGGGCTTGTCCTCAGTCCCATTGTCCGTGTAGCCTGTGCGTTTCTAGGATGGCTTTGATCCAGCTCCAATTGCTGCTCCCATGTGGAGGGACAGGCTTGGGAATTGGCCAGGGACAACTCAGCTTGTAGCTGAACCATAGTGGCTTTTAAACTGTCTTGTCTCAACATCTTAAAGCCGCTGGATTGAAAAAGAAGCTAGGAATTACACCCATGCTGGTGGCAGTTCTCAGCACTCAAAGAGGCTAAAAATAATGGATGAGTAGTAGGTTTGTACTTGTTTCTTTGTGGAATTTGTGGGGGCTGTTCTGGAGGAGCCCATCTCCCAGCATGGAGCTGGATGACTTGGCTTTGATTTTAAACATCCAGGTGTAGCTTTGGTTGTGTGTTGGGTGCTGAGCATGGAGATGGTGTCAGCAGCGACTTCTCCATGAGATGGTGGAGAATATGTTCCATTAATTTCCCATTTTGGTTCTGCAGGTTGGGCTCTGGTGTTGACTGTGTGGTCTGGTCATGTTTTGCAGAGCTACTGCAAGGTTTCTGTAAATACACATGCTGTGTGAGCCTCGGCCTTCGTTTGACACACTTGGTGTTCAGGTGTTTGCTTTTACCTGGGATACACCTTCATATTTCCAACATTTCTGCAGCTGGTGTGTCTCTGTCACACGGGGACTTGCTGTGGTTGGGTTTATCCAGTGTTGGTGACTTAGGCACCGTTTAAAGCTGAAGTGTGAAAAGCTTTAGGATAAATTAAGGGATTTCTGTGGTGTGGAGGGAGGAGAATGCAGCAAACCCACACAGGGACTCTCTTAGTATCGTTTATAAAGGTAATGGGGACAAGGCTGGAACAAGGGAACAGGGCAGCCGAGCCAGGAATCCATGGAGTGTTGTGTTTACAGTCTTCAACTCCCTGTAGTCTAAATAGCTGGAAGCTTCCCAATGTCTGGAGAAGGCTGGAGAGACACTTCTTACCTTGTAAGTGCCTATGGCTCCCTCTCCCCCATGGCACCTGTGTTCCCAGGGGGAGCCTGCAGTACCTGGTGTGTTTCTTCCCCATGGCAATGTCATGCTCTGAGGTAATTCCATTTCATTTTGGCTACCTCAGCTGTGCCAGCGCAATCCATCCCCCTGGGGAACAGAGCTTCTCCCCAGGACTAAAAACTGGAGGTTTCTATTTCTTGGCTGAATCCCCATGAATTCTTTTTAAGACCAATAAAAACTTTTTTTTTTAAACTAGGCTGTATTTATAATGGGGTTTTTGTTCCTTTATGCCTCTCTGCACTACATAATAGGCATGAAGGTTGAAGGTCATTGTATCAGACAACCTCACTAGGTGATTATAATTCTAAAAGGTGTTTTTTCCTAAGTTTAAAATTACTTTTGAAATGTCCTTAGTGCTTTAGAGGCACTTAAAATTGATTTGATGGCTCCATTCCTGCTGTTAATAGCATGGGAATGCACAGGGTGAGTGAGATGGGAGCGATGCTGAGGCAGGTGGAAGCAAACAGGGGAAGGCCTAGGTGGGAGTTTACAAACAGCCTCAGTATTTGAGGCTCAGCTCCCGAATATAATATAAACTTAAATTATAGCCAGTTTAGAAAGTGAGGATTTACCTTTGGCTGTAGCTGTGCTGCTGTGGAGGGGCCAAGGGCAGACCCGGCACCAGCAGGAGCTCAGACTTCCCTCTGAAACATTCCAGTTATCCATTGTTAGTCCCTGGCTGGTCTGAAGTGTCTTTGCACCATTAAATAAAATCTGACTGACTTTGTGGAAGCAGCCTGTCCTTCCAGAAAAATCAGCTTATCCAAAAGGAGAGATATTTTTCCTTTCTCCTGGAAAGGAAAAATAAGGGCTTTTCTCCCCTTTATCCTGACTGTGCTTGGCTGCATTCACTCAGCAGGGCTTTGATGGTACCGCCCGTCTGATCCTGTGTCCAGCACATCCTCCTATCTTCCTGAGAGTCATCACTTTGATGTTTTTTTTTGAGGTTTAACCCCCCCAAAATAGTTCACCATGAGGCCTGAGCGGTTGCAGGCCTTCAGGAGTGATGAAGCTGCAGAGGTTCATTGTCAGAACAGTGCTGAAGTGCTCCTGTGCTCAGTGTGGGGTGGAAAAACACAGGGTACAATGTTCATGAGGGTGTGTGATGGAGGAGCCCTGCCTGGCATGCACAGAGGGAGAAAACCGGAAGTGCTAAAGGCTATTGACACTTGTATCCAAAATCTGGTCCCTACAGTAAGGCCCAGTAAGATAAAAAAGTGATTATTTGAAGTGATGAGCAGCATGTATTAAGTGATCTTTCAGGAGGCAGGTGGTGAAAAACAGCTCTCTGAGGTGTTTTACTGTTGTTACAATGATTTATTACTGAGCAGCCTGGTGTGGTGGAAAGTGCCCCTGCCCATGGCAGGGGGGTGGACCGACACGAACTTTAAGGTCCTGTCCAGCCCAAACCATTCCATGATTCCATTGTATAAGGTTTTCTGAAGGGGTCAGAAGGAAAAGGCTGCATACACGGTGTATCTGAGCATCTGCCAGTGTTGCTTTGCCCTGTTCTCATCATCCAGTATTGAAAGTTGCTGGTTTCCTAGAATATTGGCTGTTTTCTCATGTGATCCATACACACACTTGCAGCACAGCTGAGGTGTCCTACCTAGAAAGACCTGCCCCGTGTCACTTGCTTTGCTGCCAGGGAGCAATTGCAGCATCTCATCTTTAGGACAAGCCCACAGATCTCCCTGAGATGGCAAAACCTGCAAAAACTCTGATTTTGGGTCAGCAGCTCTTCCCCAGCATTTCCTCTGGCCAAAAGCCCCGTGTCTAACAGAGTTTTTGCTGGACTCTTCATCACAACTGGCAAGAGAAAAGCAGAGGAGGGTGAACAGTTCTGTTCGTTTTCATTCCCTTTTCATAGACTTATTTGGGAGAAGCGGAGTGGGAGAGGACTGCGTGCTGGCAGGCCTTTTGTGTTTTATGTCACAGGCTGCTGAAAGAGTTCTCAGACTGCACTTCCTTTCCGTGGGCTTTAAGGTCATTTCCCAGTGCTTGCAGATGCATGGCGGGCTGGGAAACCCTTCTCTCATCACCAGGGAATGAAACGCTCTCCGTGGCTTTTTGGAGCCAACAAATATAGTTTTGTCTTCTCTTCCCTCCCACTGTTTCCCAAGCAGCAAGTTTGCCGACAGGCCTCGTCAGGAAGGAGGGAGTGCTCCTCCAGGATCCAGACTGTCTGGGAAAATGAACAGCTGCTGGCAAACTGTGTTTTGCTGGGGCAATCACAGCTGTACAAAACAGCCCAGGATTGTACGGTAAAGGAGGTTAAGGAAATGGATGAGACTGAGGGGCAAAGTTCAGAGACAAAAACATGCAATTCTCAGCCCAGAGATGATAACAAACCTGGGATTTATCCACCTGTGCAAAGGTGGTTCTGCAAAACCCTGTTGTCCAGGTGGTGTTGTCCATGTGCACTGACTTTGCTTGTGGTCATTTGTCTACCATAGAAACTGGATGGCTTCTACAGTGAGCCCTGTTGCATTCGACACGCAGCGCGGTGGCCTGAGTCAAGAACAGCACGGCAACCAGTCTCCCCTGGCCGCTCGGGCCATAGCTCACAGACACCAATGTGGTGGACGGCAAATGGCGTTTATTGGTGATTAGCACCGTGTAATATACCTTTGGTTTACAACGTCACGTCCGCCTGCTTACATCATAAAACTAATTGCTATTGGCTACCTGGGGAGGGGGTCTTATCTTTCCGTACAGCGCGGTTTCTTCCGATCGCCAGGCCCTACCTGCCCACATTTCCCCCCTCCCTATGCTAATCTAAGAGAGCTAACAAACGTATAAAAGGCATTAACAAGGTAAAGTGTAAGGCACCTTGAACTAATAAATGTATAAAAGGTATTGACGAGGTAAAGTATAAGGCACTTTAAACTAGTGGTGACTAGGGGGCGTAAGGGGACAGGATATAAATTGGGGTAACTAGGGAGAACTAGGGATAATACTGCATAAGGAATTAGGGATAACTGGGGATAACACTACAGAAGTACATTCTTAACACAGTTGTTTGTTTTCTACTAACAGAATGTTGACCTTGCTTAGTCGGTTCTGGACAAATGACACGAGCTTGCTCAGTATGCAGGGCCCGAAGGCCAATGCCAGTATGATCATTGCGATCAGACCCAGCAAAGTAGATATCAGGGTGGTTAGCCATGGCGAATGGTTGAACCAGGATTTGAACCAACTCTGCTGTGCTTCTCGCTCTCTTCTTCTCTTCTTTCTTTTTTCTTTTTCTTTTTCTGCTTTGCTCTTTTCAGCAGCAGCTTGCAGGGAAGGAGAAGATGCTAAAGGCTGAGCAGCATCAGATGATATCTGAGTAGGAGGTACTGTAGCTGCTGGTAAAGGATTAGAGATCATTGGGTTAAAGATATTTAGGTTATTATTCAGTGTTGTGACAGTAGCAGTGTTTTTAATCCGTGAGAGGGATTGGACTCTCTAACGGCCTCTCCTTATTCTGGGTTTTAATTCTGTTTGCTCTCATCTCTTTCCACTCTGAGTCTGAATCAGTGGAAAGCCACTCGCTCTAGCTTGTGTCTGACTCAGAGCTGGAAGTTGACTGACTGGCTATTTCCGGGTTTCAGAACTTTTTGGTCGGGCTCCGGCCTCGCCCACCTCCCTTGCGGGCGGGCCGTTCCCTCCCTCTTGCCTCGCCCTGCCTTCTGCTCGGCAGGGGGTTGAGCTTATAGGGGGAGTGTTTAAATTAGGCGCTCTGGCTACCTCTCTGCCCCTCGCTCGCGCTCCCCTCCCCCTTTTGGTTGCTCTCGCAGTTTCTCTCCTTATCACATTCCTTATCACTTTCCTCTCCCACTCGTTTACTTGCGCATGTTGGATTCGGCACTATCTCTCTGTTCCCGCCGGGCACATCTCCGTCCCGGTCCCGCCCACCTTCTTTGTTCCCGGCACCATGCTGGGGTGCATAGGGAGGTGGCCTGGGCCAGCTCTCTTCGGGCCCCCCTCCCTCCGCGGCGATCTTAGCTTCTCGGGCTAATTCGTTCGAAAAAGCCTCTGCCTGCCTTGGCTCCCCCGCAAAGGAGCCTGGATTCGGGGATTGCGGGGGTGCAGCACCCCCCCCCGCGAGTCCCCAGGCTTAGCCGAATCGCCATCGTCTGGGGGGTGCAGAGTCTGGGTAGCCGCCCCAACCCCCAGCTTTGGGACGGCCATCAAACAGTTTTTTGCTGCCTTCCAGGTCTCCTGCTCTTGGATAGCTTTTTGCAGGGCCTGCACAACTCTACCCCACGATTTAAGATGTTTTCCGCTACCTGAGGACATCGTCTCCTCAGCAAAAGCCTTAGTACATTATCCCACACCTCAGGGTGGAGTATATCTGCTGGTTGGTCTATGACCCCGATCTGCATAAGTCTCGCAACAGCGAGCGTAAAATCTTTGGGTTTGCAATCTACCCGCCACTGTCTCTGAATTTCATATACGACCTTCACAAGAGCCTCCATCCTCCTTGTGGGTCCCGGAGCGTCCTCCGTCACCGGAGACAGTCCAGCTGCTCTGGCCGCTGTTCACCTGGTCTCAGGCGATCTCCCGAGGTCCCCAGTTGTCCCGAGGTTTCGGCACCACTTTGTTGCAGTCGACACGCAGCGCGGTGGCCTGAGTCAAGAACAGTACGGCAACCACTCTCCCCTGGCCGCTCAGGCCATAGCTCGCAGACACCAATGTGGTGGACGGCAAATGGCGTTTATTGGTGATTAGCACCGTGTAATATACCTTTGGTTTACAACGTCACGTCCGCCTGCTTACATCATAAAACTAATTGCTATTGGCTACCTGGGGAGGGGGTCTTATCTTTCCGTACAGCGCGGTTTCTTCCGATCGCCAGGCCCTACCTGCCCACAGTTTCCTCTCCCCTTCTCACTAAATATCACGTGTTTGCTGATAAAGCCATTCCTTCCAAACGAGCTGCTTCCCTGGGCTGCTGCTCCAATCTTCTGGGAAGCTGCAGCAGTCCCTGCTGCAGAAAGCAGCTGGAAACCAGGCAAGGCAAGGCGAGGAGCAGCACATCTGCTTAATAAATGATAAAGGTCACATTTAAAAGCACTGTGCAGGTGTAAAGCCAGGAAAATAGGGAAGAGGGGAGGAGGAGTAAGGAGAATACAGCCCTGCAGCCCTTTCATGTGACTCTGTATCATCTGGGATCTTCGAAAAGATTGGCCTAGAGCATCCTACTGACATTGCAGCCATCACAGGGAAGGGAGCGCTGGTACAGCTGAGGGGGCTCCTCAGCAAACTGGGGCTGGGCTCCCTGCAGGGCAAAGCTAGGAGGAAGTCTTCCCTTGTTTTTCTCTCTGCTGGGATAAATGGAGCTGTTGTCTCCAGGCCCCTGTTCTGCACATAGTTTAAAGTAGGTCGTATTTCCGACCTGCATGGGATGCAACCTGCATTTTGTCTGGGGACATAGAGCCTGTGTGTGTCTCATTCTCTTGTGCTCACCACACCTTTCCCATGCCCTCCAGCCTTCCCGGTAACTTTTATTAATAGACTTCCCTTATTCCAGATTTTCAATCGATTAGCTTTGCTTCAGAAACACCCCAGGGCATCATTGACTTCCTCAGTAACCATCCTGGTAACAGATTCAATTCCCAAAAATGTTGTAATTACATGCCTTGTATTGGGAGCTGTGCTACTGATCTGTGCAGCTGCCTGCTGTCTTTTAGGGATACCAAGCTGCTCCGCTCATCCTCCGTTTATCAGAGAGCCCCAATGGATATGCTGATTCAAAATTTAGGCATGGGGTAGCTCCCTCTCCCTCAATCTGGGTGTCCCACTGCGGAGGGTGGATTTCCCCCCTCCGCAGCAAGAAGCGGTTCCGCCCCTATGTTGCTCCCGCCTCCCAGCCTGGCTCCACCTGCCGTGGGAGGACCTCGGGGGAGAAGTCTCTGGGCCCGCCCCTGAACTGAGGGACAAGGCGTGCCCAGGGCCCAGGAACCGCCCAGCTCTCCAGATTATTCCTGACAGTTATTTGTATTATTGGTTTATTTGAACTGTACCCCGCCTTCCTTTGTTACCATTGGTTCTTGTATGCTGTAACCGCCCTTCCCCTCGTCCCTTATTGGTTGTCCTGTCCTATACTTAACCGGGTGCCTCCAGGCACTCGGCGGCCACTAGCCATTAGCCATGCGGCCATACCATCGCCGAGGCAGTGGCCCCCCTTCCCCTGCTCTCCCTTCCCGACCACCCAAGCCCTGCTACCCTCAATAAAGGAGAGCTCGGGAAGGAGTCATCCTCCCACCAGCCTATCGCCGCACCGTCTCCTTCTTTTATTTCGCCTACGACTCCCAGCTTCCTTTACCGCGCCCGGCATAGGGATCGAGCAGCCAGCGCACGGCTCTCGACCCTGCCGACGACAGCGAGCGAGAGGCTCGACAACATCCCACCACCCCTGACACCCTTCCACTCATGGTGGTACCAGCTGTGCTCCTTTCTCCTCTTGCAGGAAGCTGTTGCCAAGCCTCAAAACCAAGAAGCCTCGGGAGCTTGTTTTGGTGATTGGGACAGGAATTAGTGCCGCAGTTGCTCCCCAGGTCCCAGTGCTGAAGTCTTGGAAGGGGCTGATTCAGGCCCTCCTGGATGCTGCTATTGACTTTGATCTCCTGGAAGATGAAGAGAGCAAACGGTTCCAGAAGTGTCTTCATGAAGACAAGAACTTGGTTCATGTTGCCCACGACCTTATCCAGAAGCTGTCTCCGGTCAGTGCGCTTGTACCTGCCCTGAGCGTAGGATTTGGCTTCTGGAAATAACCGGATTTGGTTTTCCAGCAATGGTGCCCCCATCCCAACAATTCTTCTATGTACAAGGAACCAAAAGTGCAGTTGCTGTGCCAGGTTTCTGCTGTGGACACAGGTTTTGGGTATTTTGCCTGGACCAAGATGATTAGAGGGATGGAGCACCTTCCTGTGAGGAAAGGCTGAGAGAATTGGGATTGTTCAGCCTGGAGAAGAAGGCTTCAGGGGTGACCTAATTGTGGCTTTCCAATACCTGAAGGGAGCTGACAAGAAAGCTGGAGAGAGACTGTAGACAAGGGCCGGGGGTGACAGAACAAGGGGAGAGAGCAGGGTTAGATGGGGTACTGGGGAGGAAATCTTCCCTGTGAGGGTACTGAGGCCCTGGCACAAGAGCAACTGTGGCTGCCCCTGGATCCCTGGAAGTGTTCAAGGCCAGGTTGGACAGGGCTTGGAACAGCCTGGGATAGTGGAAGGTGTCCCTGCCCATGGCAGGGGGTGGGATGGGATGGGCCCTTCCCAACCCAAACCATTCTACGATTCTGTGTTCCTATGACTATGCTGAGGGAGAGCACCCACCTTGGTGCAGCCAGAGCTCTTGTGTTTGCCGTGCAGGGACCCAGAGCTTTGCAGGGTCTTGGTGAAACGTGGGTAGTTTCTCATGGAGTCATTTGGCATGAGGTGTTAAGGGGCCGGGCTCTGACCTCAATCTGTCTCCCCTTCTCAGCGCACAAGCAACGTTCGCTCAACCTTTTTCAAGGACTGTTTATACAAGGTGTTTGATGACCTGGAATCCAAAATGGAAGATTCTGGGAAGCAGCTGCTTCAGTCTGTGCTTCACTTGATGGAAAATGGGGCCCTTGTTTTAACCACAAACTTCGGTAACCTGCTGGAGCTGTATGCAGCACACCAGGGGAAGCACCTCGAGTCTCTTGACCTGACTGATGAAAAGAAGGTAAAGGATGATTATTTCTTTTGTCAGGAACTGTGGTGCTGCAGGGTGTGCCCTCATGCTGCCTGAGGGCATTGTACTGATCGTAGTGGTTTAACTGGTGGCAGACAAGCTCCAGGCAGAGCCTCTGCCTGCTCAGGGCAGCAAGCAGAAGAATGAGGAGGAGAGCTCCTTTCTGGAACGCTGTGCTTGCTGGCTGCCATCCAGTGCTCAGGAGGAGGCCTTAAGCCTGGTATTCCTTTGATCTCTGTCCTTGAAACTTCTGGCTTGGCCTTGCTTCCACATAAGGCTCGGGTTGATGTTTCTAACCAATGTGGGAAACTCCATGTGAGATGCAAAGCTGAACTTTCTATTTTTATAACGTGCTGCAAAGTGCTTTCTGTGATGGGCATTTAGGGCTGCAGCCTTTGAGGCTCCCTTCTCGTGCCCCATGTCCTCTTCCTGCAGTGGCTGGAATGGCTCCTTCTGCTGCACTTCCAGAGCTGTAGCTATTCTCTTCATGCAAACATCTCTCCTCCTGCCCCAGTCAGGCTGTGAAACCCTGACCTCTTTGCACCTGCTGCACAAAGGGATCAAAGTGATTGCCTACGGAGACGAATACTCTGACTTGCCCGAGTACTTCGAGCGGCTGACCAGCGAGATTGTCATGCGAGGCCGCACAGGTATGGAGTCAGGGGCTGGGGGACACTTGGCTGTCACCATGGAGAGCAGGCAGGGTCAGTAGCCCCTGTTCTTCATGCTATACAGATTCCTTAAGAGTTTTTTTTTTTTTAAAGCAAACGTGTCTCAAAGCGTAGCTGGATTTGAGGGTTACTTTCAGAAATCACTGTATGCTCTAACAGTTTAAGCAGCTGTGCTGCTTCCCACGCCTGCAAACCTTTTCATGTGCAGTTGCAGCTGTTTGTTCCCTTTCCAGCGAAGGGGCATTTTAGTCTCACTGACCTTCGTGCTGCTCAGACTGAGCCAATGCTTTTACACAAGAGGTATAACTCATAAATCATAAAAACAAGGGAAAGTGGGTTCACTGGCCGGAGCCTAGCTGGCCCCCATTCTGAGGGTTAGCCCGGCCAGGAAAGCCTGTGTGAAACCACCACGTGGGCAGCTGGCTCTCCACCTGACACTGGTCTCTGCTTTGCCCCAGGTATGCCCAACGAGGGGCAACAGCTGAATGCTCTGCCGCCGCCCACACCGAGGTAAAAGGTAAGGAGGCTCTCTAGAGCCGAGAGGCTTCACTCTGTGTAGTTCCCTGGAGTCCCAGGCAGGTTTTCAGCCTTTGCTTCCACACAGGATGCAGCCCGAGCCTCAGCCCTGCCCAGGCCCTGAGCCATGGCAGGGGCTTCTGGGACAGGCCCCAGCCAGGCCAGCAGCCCTCAGGAAGGCCAGAGCCCACCGCTGTCCAGCTGCTATCCAGCACCGAGCCAGGACCCTTCCAGCAGGGAGAAGGCTGGGACACAGCCTCCACAGATGAACACCTGGTCTAACATAGTAATTGTGGTTTTACTGGGGCTGCATGTGCCTGCGGAGTGCGGTGTCCCCAAGGGAGCTGCAGCCTCCTCTAACTTCATACCTAGTGCTTTTATATTCTGTATTTCAATTAAAAAATGAAACTTGAGCTTTTTTTTTTTTACTGGAAGCTCTAGTTTTCTAGTCCTGTCTTTTTACTGTACAGGATTTTGTATGTTGAAGTTGTATTAAAGGCCTGCTCACTGAACTTTTGGCTGCTCTATCATTTACAGGCCTCATCACACCTCACACTGGTGGGAGTTCATCTCCCCCAAACCCAGGAGGAAACAGGTCCTGGCTGGAGGCAAGTTATTTATACACAGAGAACAAATTAGGAAGTTTATTTTATATAAATTATGTCTCTTAGCAGACAGCATTCAATTTATTGCACTATAGCACATCTGCAATACAGAGCTACAAGACATCGTCAGAGAGGTTTGTATTATTCAGTGTAGCACTTCTGACCGGGATCAAGAGGCACTCTGAGGGGGAGAAAGGGTGCAGGAAAGCAGCAAGCAGCCACCATTCTCTTCCAGTATTAATGTGGTTTGGTTTTTTTTTCCTTTTTACTAGCAAATAATGCCAAGACCAGCAGGCAGGAGCCAGGCAGGGCACGCTGCCTTCCTCCTCCGGACCCAGCTGCCACAGCTCTCCAGCTCCTGCCCAAATACGTGGAGTCTGGGGACCCTGCTGCAGAGTCCGGGTGAGGAGAGAGATGGGGGACTTTAAGGCAATTTAGCATGTCCCCTCCAGCCCAGCATAGGCTGTCACCTTTTTTTGGTTTATCAGCTTCGGTGGAGCGGCGATGAGCGGCGACATTAACGGCCAGATCTAGCGCTGCCCCTAAGCCCAAGTGACTCCTGCCTCCTCCCTAAGCTGGTCTAAAAATCAAAAGCAGCTCAAAAAAAAGTCTTCAAACCCACCTGGCTCTGACAGCCAGGCTCTTGGCCGCCCTCAGCTCCCCCACCCCAAATACCAGACCCCGCCCGGGAGCGAAACCTGTTGAGCCCGAATATGCCCAAACAGACAGCTCTTTGTGATTCTTTTTTTTTCCCTCCTATTTTTCGGTTTGGAAGCAGCACTGGTGATCACACAGGGATGGGCCCAAGGACTTCCCAGCCCTTGGCACTGCTCCTGACACCTTGTTCGAAGGCAGCATCACATTTAACCCCTGAAGACCCTCACTGCCCTTCATTTCTGGCACCATCCCACTTCCCACACCGTGGTCCTGTTCAGTCCTGCATCCCCACGCTCCACTTGCATCCCCCCTCTCTGCACTTTTCTCCGTCATTTCTCCCTTTCCACCTCATTTTTCCCCTCAGTGCTTCAGCGCTCTCCTCCATTCCCAACACAGACAGGTCTGATCCATCCTCACGCCATAAAATCACAGACCACATGCCAGGGGGGTCAGATGAGCCCAATAGCCACAGAGCTGCCAGGCTGGGGTTCAGTGCCCATCCAGGGGTGTTTTATGATCCGTGGTGGGAATGCTGGGCTGGCAGGGTGCACACAGCATCAGCAAAGCCCCCGAGCAGCACTTAGGACTCTTCAACTCTTGCTCAGCACTCTCCTGCCTCAGTTTCCTGCTGTTTCGGGGCTCAGGGAAGCTCTGCACCATTGGCAATGCGGGCAGGGGGTGCAGCAGGGACCCCAAACCCCAAACTGCATCCCAGCTCATTTATCTACATTTTAAAAGAAATTTAAAAGCCACCCGATGTTGCAAGCAGCTCAAACCCTGACGGAGGATCCACCCCGGGGCTCCGACTTGTGCAACACCGCGGGGTGAGTTCCAACCTCCCGCCACTGGCATCAGGCTCTGGTTAAAAAATTAAGGCTCAGCTTACTCAGCCTGGCCGGATATCGGGATGGCGAATCCGGCCGGGAAAACTTCGGCGGGCTGGGGGAGACATTTTGCAAGGGGAAGAGCCGGAGCAGGAATGGCATCTGGAAGCGATTGAAGGCAAGGAGCCTCTCCCTGGCGCAGCAGGGAATTCCAACGGCGTGAGCTCAGGTTAAAGCCTCCTTCACAAACCCGGGATTAAAGAGAAGAACCAAACTTCAGCACAGATATGTATTTTTAAACCTGCAAAAAACAAGGGAGACGGAGCCAGCTTCCTGCTTGGTCCTATCCGGACGTGGCTTTGTCATTTAGGATCGTTCTGACTTGCAATGAAAAGAAACCAAAACTCCAAAAAGGAGCAGAAATTTCTCCATGGGTTTGTGGTTCTAAATTCAGGTGTGGTGTCAGGAGTCCTCTTTCATCACTGTACCATCCATCCCTCGGGATTGCTGCATCCCAGCTCCGAGCATCCCTTGCCAGCACAGGCTGCATCCCACGGTGGTCCTTGAGTGGCAGCAAGCCCAGGAGCATCCCAGAATCCTGGGGATGGCATGGAAGAGCCAGTGGAGGATGCCAGCCTAGCTTAGACCGAGCCATCCTCTGCAAGGAGCTGACGCAGTGCAGAGTCCCCAGCCCCTTCCAGTCTTCCCTGAGTCGAGATGAAATATTGAAGCTAAAATCCTAATGCATCAGAGGCACAGGGAGCAGCAGCTGGTCAAACCCACCTTCACTGGACATCCCAGCGGAGCAGTTTACGGCAGGGCAGGATCCCCATGGGCTGGGCAGGATCCCCATGGGCTGGGCAGGATCCCCACGGGATGGGCAGGATCCCCATGGGCTGGGCAGACTCAGCCGCGCCCCATGTCCTCTTCCTGCAGTGGCTGGAATGGCTCCTTCTGCTGCACTTCCAGAGCTGTAGCTATTCCCTTCATGCAAACATCTCTCCTCCTGCCCCAGTCAGGCTGTGAAACCCTGACCTCTTTGCACCTGCTGCACAAAGGGATCAAAGTGATTGCCTACGGAGACGAATACTCCGACTTGCCCGAGTACTTCGAGCGGCTGACCAGCGAGATTGTCATGCGAGGCCGCACAGGTATGGAGTCAGGGGCTGGGGGACACTTGGCTGTCACCATGGAGAGCAGGCAGGGTCAGTAGCCCCTGTTCTTCATGCTATACAGATTCCTTAAGAGTTTTTTTTTTTTAAAAGCAAACGTGTCTCAAAGCGTAGCTGGATTTGAGGGTTACTTTCAGAAATCACTGTATGCTCTAACAGTTTAAACAGCTGTGCTGCTTCCCACGCCTGCAAACCTTTTCATGTGCAGTTGCAGCTGTTTGTTCCCTTTCCAGCGAAGGGGCATTTTAGTCTCACTGACCTTCGTGCTGCTCAGACTGAGCCAATGCTTTTACACAAGAGGTATAACTCATAAATCATAAAAACAAGGGAAAGTGGGTTCACTGGCCGGAGCCTAGCTGGCCCCCATTCTGAGGGTTAGCCCGGCCAGGAAAGCCTGTGTGAAACCACCACGTGGGCAGCTGGCTCTCCACCTGACACTGGTCTCTGCTTTGCCCCAGGTATGCCCAACGAGGGGCAACAGCTGAATGCTCTGCCGCCGCCCACACCGAGGTAAAAGGTAAGGAGGCTCTCTAGAGCCGAGAGGCTTCACTCTGTGTAGTTCCCTGGAGTCCCAGGCAGGTTTTCAGCCTTTGCTTCCACACAGGATGCAGCCCGAGCCTCAGCCCTGCCCAGGCCCTGAGCCATGGCAGGGGCTTCTGGGACAGGCCCCAGCCAGGCCAGCAGCCCTCAGGAAGGCCAGAGCCCACCGCTGTCCAGCTGCTATCCAGCACCGAGCCAGGACCCTTCCAGCAGGGAGAAGGCTGGGACACAGCCTCCACAGATGAACACCTGGTCTAACATAGTAATTGTGGTTTTACTGGGGCTGCATGTGCCTGCGGAGTGCGGTGTCCCCAAGGGAGCTGCAGCCTCCTCTAACTTCATACCTACTGCTTTTATATTCTGTATTTCAATTAAAAAATGAAACTTGAGCTTTTTTTTTTTACTGGAAGCTCTAGTTTTCTAGTCCTGTCTTTTTACTGTACAGGATTTTGTATGTTGAAGTTGTATTAAAGGCCTGCTCACTGAACTTTTGGCTGCTCTATCATTTACAGGCCTCATCACACCTCACACTGGTGGGAGTTCATCTCCCCCAAACCCAGGAGGAAACAGGTCCTGGCTGGAGGCAAGTTATTTATACACAGAGAACAAATTAGGAAGTTTATTTTATATAAATTATGTCTCTCAGCAGACAGCATTCAATTTATTGCACTATAGCACATCTGCGATACAGAGCTACAAGACATCGTCAGAGAGGTTTGTATTATTCAGTGTAGCACTTCTGACCGGGATCAAGAGGCACTCTGAGGGGGAGAAAGGGTGCAGGAAAGCAGCAAGCAGCCACCATTCTCTTCCAGTATTAATGTGGTTTGGTTTTTTTTTCCTTTTTACTAGCAAATAATGCCAAGACCAGCAGGCAGGAGCCAGGCAGGGCACGCTGCCTTCCTCCTCCGGACCCAGCTGCCACAGCTCTCCAGCTCCTGCCCAAATACGTGGAGTCTGGGGACCCTGCTGCAGAGTCCGGGTGAGGAGAGAGATGGGGGACTTTAAGGCAATTTAGCATGTCCCCTCCAGCCCAGCATAGGCTGTCACCTTTTTTTGGTTTATCAGCTTCGGTGGAGCGGCGATGAGCGGCGACATTAACGGCCAGATCTAGCGCTGCCCCTAAGCCCAAGTGACTCCTGCCTCCTCCCTAAGCTGGTCTAAAAATCAAAAGCAGCTCAAAAAAAAGTCTTCAAACCCACCTGGCTCTGACAGCCAGGCTCTTGGCCGCCCTCAGCTCCCCCACCCCAAATACCAGACCCCGCCCGGGAGCGAAACCTGTTGAGCCCGAATATGCCCAAACAGACAGCTCTTTGTGATTCTTTTTTTTTCCCTCCTATTTTTTGGTTTGGAAGCAGCACTGGTGATCACACAGGGATGGGCCCAAGGACTTCCCAGCCCTTGGCACTGCTCCTGACACCTTGTTCGAAGGCAGCATCACATTTAACCCCTGAAGACCCTCACTGCCCTTCATTTCTGACACCATCCCACTTCCCACACCGTGGTCCTGTTCAGTCCTGCATCCCCACGCTCCACTTGCATCCCCCCTCTCTGCACTTTTCTCCGTCATTTCTCCCTTTCCACCTCATTTTTCCCCTCAGTGCTTCAGCGCTCTCCTCCATTCCCAACACAGACAGGTCTGATCCATCCTCACGCCATAAAATCACAGACCACGTGCCAGGGGGGTCAGATGAGCCCAATAGCCACAGAGCTGCCAGGCTGGGGTTCAGTGCCCATCCAGGGGTGTTTTATGATCCGTGGTGGGAATGCTGGGCTGGCAGGGTGCACACAGCATCAGCAAAGCCCCCGAGCAGCACTTAGGACTCTTCAACTCTTGCTCAGCACTCTCCTGCCTCAGTTTCCTGCTGTTTCGGGGCTCAGGGAAGCTCTGCACCATTGGCAATGCGGGCAGGGGGTGCAGCAGGGACCCCAAACCCCAAACTGCATCCCAGCTCATTTATCTACATTTTAAAAGAAATTTAAAAGCCACCCGATGTTGCAAGCAGCTCAAACCCTGACGGAGGATCCACCCCGGGGCTCCGACTTGTGCAACACCGCGGGGTGAGTTCCAACCTCCCGCCACTGGCATCAGGCTCTGGTTAAAAAATTAAGGCTCAGCTTACTCAGCCTTAAAAAACACCCAGGGGAAGAATTTTCCTTTGTTCTCCACTCTCCAGAACAACAAAACACCATTGGTTCACCCTGCAAAGACCTGCCATGAAAAGATCAATGGGGAAAGGTCTGGCTGGTCCTCTTCCTGCAGTCTCAGGGCAGGAATCCTCATCTCTCCCTGGAACAAGCCTGTCCCGTGGGACGAGAGGGCTCCAGGCGCACACAGTGGGTCGGGATGGGGCTTGTCCTGCACGAACATGCCCAGATCCTGCTCCCAGCAGCTCTGTCCGCACCAGCATTGGGTGGGGGATCGGCAGGGACCCCTCCTACCCCTCTGGGATCACTAGGATACCGGAGCACATCCATCAACCAGCCAGAGGATGCTCAGGGATGGGGACAAAAAGGCTCAGACCACTTAATAAACCCTCCTGAGCCCGTGGTTCCGCACGAGAGCCGTCCTGAGCTGCACACGGGGCACATCCTCCCCTCCCAGAGCCTCCGGGAGGATTTTCCCTTCCTTATCCCGGCTCCCGGGCATTCCTATGGCCCAGACCCATCGCAGCGAGCCCACCCTGTGCCATGGGGAGATGCCAGAGCCTCTCTTCCCCGGGCTCTCGGGGTGGGATCTCCCTCCACGGGAGTGGCCTCGGGCAGGAGCGATGCCAAAGGCCGTTTTTCCCGGCAAGACGAGGGGGTTTGTTTTGCCGGGAATGGGGAGACGGCAGATGGAAGGGCTCGGGGGGAGCGGGGGCTTTCCTCTCGCCGCTGCCCACACTCACACTCCAGGCACTGATTAATTGCGTTAAATAGAAAAATAATCATAACAATTATTTTTAAAAGCCACAAAACGTAGAAATAAAACCACTTTCTGCCTCTCCGATGTGCCGCGCTCGCCGGGGCAGCGATGCCAAAGGCGGGGGATGCAGGGGCGGGGGTCCGAGCTGGGGTTAACAGGGTGTGTACCCCCACATCCCCTCTTTGCCCCCCATGCCAGCCCTGCCCGGGAGCTGCCAGGCGAGCAATGCTCCTGCCCTGCCCCGCGCCCTCCCAGCGCGGGGACCCCCTCCAGCCCCCCAAAAACACTGGGGCTTCACTTCCCACCCCTCTTTTTCCGCTCAGCACCTCCCGAGTCGCAAACCCGCTCTGGACACGCGGACCCGGGGGGACATAAGGGGACACGGAGGGACACAAGGGGACACGGGAGGATGCGGGGGGGCACAAGGGGACGCGGGGGGACCCCCGTGTGCAGACTCACCATGGGGCGGCGGGGGGGGTCGTGCGGCGGAGGCTGGGGGTGGTGCGGGATGCGGGGCCGGCCCGGGGGGCGGGCGGGGGGCGGACACGCTTGCGCACAGCGCGGATGGGCGGCGGAGGGAGCGACGAGGAGGAGGAAGGAGGGAGGGGAAGAGCATCCCGGGAGGAGAAGGCAGTCGGTCCCTCATCCGCGGCACGGGAGAGGTGGGGGAGGACGAGGACCCTCGCCCCGCGCCCTGCGGACCCCCAAAAGTCGTGGCGCTGGGGGCAGACCTTCCCAAGGCAACCCCGCACCGCATAAATCTCCCCAAAACCCGCCCAAATCCGCTCATAGCAAATTTTGGGGGTGGGCAAAGCTCATCCCACTTGAGATTTACACTGAGCCCAGGAGTTCGCTCCGCTCCCCCACTGAACCCCCATGAGATGATCTGGAAGCCCCATGAGATTCTGCTCAAACCGTCATGAGATGGCACACCAAGGCTCTGGGGATGGCTTTGCTTCAAATCATCAACTAATATATTTTTTTTCCTGAAAATAAATTAATCCTCACCACAGCAATGCCCCATGTCAGGCCACCTTGCTCTCCCACAGGATTCCATTTCCATCCCACCCCACAATCCACAAAATTAGCAGTCAACCTTTTGAATCTTTTTTTATTCCCCTCAAAACTTTTTTTATTTCTACAGTCTCAAACTCAATCCCTCCTGCCCAGGGTGAGTTTTGCCAATCCCTGAGATAAAATGTCCAACGCCAATATTAATCAACAAAATACCTGTGGAGCTGACACATCTGATTTTGCCAAGGGAACTACATCAATATTTGAAGAGAATCAACCCACCTGCACCTCCCCAGATGCTCCCAGGTTTCCTGCTGACCCATAGCACCAATTTCATCACTGACGCTTCACAGGAAGAGGGAAGTGGCAGGCGTAGGGATTTGCATCATGGTCAGGGAGCAAGTTCTGGGGCAGGGGGCACTTACTGCTGCCCTGCTCCAAGGAACCACAGCCCTGATCCCGTGGCCCCAGCGTGCTGATTTTTGGAGGTGCTGAGCGTGGAACATTCCCCAAAATCACTCCTGTCTGTACAGGAGTCAGGTGAGGCTTCACCACACCACCTGGGGAGAGTAACGGGGCTCACTTGGGGCTCCCAACCCCATCACGCTCACAGGGCAGAGCAGGCCTGTGCCCAGTTCAGTTACCCCAGCACCACACTGCCCCAAGACCAAAGCAACAGCCTGGAACGTCCCTATCCTCATCTCCTGCTCGGATGCACGTCTTCAGGAAATGGGAGCCGAGACAGCTGCATAGCTCCCACGCCATGGCCAGACCCTCTGGCCATAAAACCTTAGGAGTTATTACAAATTTTCCTATAATGGGTGTACTGTTTACAGTCCCAGGGTCGGCATACTGCATGCAATCCAGTGCCACTTGACCTACCAAGCACGAACAACCTATTGTTGCTGTTTTTGTAACCTATTGTTGCTTTTAGCTTGAACCCAAAAGTACGAAATTACGCGAACAAGAAAGAGGGCTGCAGTAAGGTCCCCAGCCGCCCCCTTGCCCCCAGGTTAGCCTGATTTGAGCAGCGCCAGGCTGGAAAAAGCGAGCCAGAGCTAGGCTACGACGCTGTGACCGGAGGGGCGATCAGAGGGCTCAGGGCACGTGGTGCCGGGAGGCGTGGCCTGCCCGGAGCGCGCCGCGGGGGCGGGGCCGAGCCCTCAGCGGGGAAAATGGCGGCGGGCGGGCCCCCCCACTCCCTCGTACCTCCGCGTGCAGGAACACGATTTTGTCCCGCGCCGACTCCCGCAGGACGCGCCGCACCCGCAGGTCCGACAGCGGGAAGGCGGCAGCGACCCCGCCCTCAGCGGCGGGCCCGCCATTTTTCTCCTCCTCCTCCCGCTTCCTCTTCGGCTGCGGGCCCTCCGCCATGGCTCGCGCGCGCGCGCCCCTGCACTGCGCGTGCGCGGCGCCTCGCGGACCGTCTTAGAGCCACGCCCCCCGGCGGCTCGGAGGTCGCGTGTCCCCGCGGCTCCTTCTCCCACACACCCCCGGAATAGTGACTGAGACAAAAATAAGGAAAACCACCACCATTTAAAACTTCTGCATTCTCTTTTCATAGTCGCAACGATCCCGTTTAAAGTCGCTGCCTGCCTCATCTTGTCCTGCCCACAGCCCAGCAGGCACCTTGTCAGCTTAGTGGGGGTCCCAGAGCCCACCAGGACCAGGAACTCCAGCACGGGAAGGAGTTCTGGTGACCCTGAGAGCCACTCGATGTCAGAGCTTAGTGTTTGTGTGATGGATGTCCCTGTCCCTGCCGAGGAGGTTTTGGCCACCGGGATGGAGGTCACACCACTGGGATGTGGTGCGTTCCGGTCCGCTGTCCCTCCATGTCCATGGAAGTGGGGAACTCGCCATCCTTGGCTCCCACATCTGGCCAGAGCAGCTCAGGTTGGACCCCAAGGTTCACTGGGACATGGCTACACCCAGATCCAAAGATGACAGCTCCATGATGCCCATGGGGATGCATCCGCCTGCTCGCAGCACTACTCCATCCTCTTTGTGGAGCTCCGGCACAGTTCCTGGAGGTCTGCAGAGACAGCAGATGAGCTCCATTAGCAACCAATTAATCTAAAAATCAACGGTTTAAATAAATTTATGGAATCTGGTCTCTTCCCATGGTCCTTATCCCAATAGAGAGACATTTCATCAGCATCCCACAGGATACTCACAGCGCATGACAGTGTCCCTGATCTGCCTGAAGCTTTTCTCCTTCAGCGCCATGTAGATGTAGTAGATGTTTCGCAGCTCCCTGGGATAATCCTTGCGATCCACGTCCTTCAGCACTGGGATAGTGCGTCCGTTAGCCATCGGAGCCTCAGCCAGGGCCTGGTGCATCTGGTATTTGCACCAGGGGTCCTGCAGGAAGCTGGGGGTGATGAGCATGACCCAGCAGTGGCTGTTCTGCACAGCGTCGCACAGCTCTGTCACCACTGCACCTCCCGCCACCGCATCCCGCAGCTGGAGGAAGCATCGGAAGCTCTCAGGTTGGCCCTCCAGGTAGGACACCAGCTCCTCCACCAGCTCCATGTCCCCCTCACTGTGGCAGATGCAGACGTCGTAGCTCTTGTCCCACCAGGGGCTGTCCACGGCACTGATGTCTGGTGCTGACACAGGTGACAGGGAGATGGAGCTGGTGGCCAAGCTCGTGCCAGGAGAAGAGCTGGAGCTCTTCGCAGAGGATGAGGAGGAAGGTGAGGATGAAGCAGAGTGGCTGGACTTGATGCTGCTTTCCACTGAGCTAGGCTTGGGCTTGTGCAGGAGCCGCCTAAACCAACCTGCAGAGTGAGGTCACAGTGAGGTTCCGGGGGCGCAGCGTCCCCTGGGCTTCCCAAGCACAGCTTCATTTGATCAGCAGGATGCCTGCACATGGAAAGGGGTGGGTGCGATCTCACCTTGACCCCCCAAACCATCCTGGTCCCTAAAATCTGAGCTGCCGCAAACACCTGAATGCTGTGGCACCACGAGGAGCAGCTGATGGGCACCCTTGTGTTCCGTCAGGGAGGGGATGCTGTGAGGGAGGGGATAGGGCCAGAGGGTTTATTCCCAGACTCACCAGCCATAGCGGGCAGCACACTGCTCAGCTGCCAATTGCCAGCAGGACACCTCTCCTGAGAGCAGAAAAGAAGAATAAAAAAAAACTGTGAGCAAGCACCACTCCACAGCAGGTCTCAGCCCCAGGAGCTCAGGTCTGTTCCAGGGACCTGCAGCTCTGGGGTGCTCTCTTACAGCCCCAAAATCACCCACAGGAGGGTTTTTCCCAAAATTTGCTGGGAAGGAACATTTACCTGTTACTGGCTCTCTCCACTGGAGATACACACCTGCAGCGAGCAAGGCTGAGAGATAATGGGGAGGAGAGACCCTCATTCCCATCAGTGGGGAAAGGATCCTGTGGAAGGGAGAAGTGGGAATCAGCTGCGATCACCAGGGATGGATGCTGGTAAACCAAAGGCAGTGTGGGTGATGCCCAGAGCTGTGCATCCTTGTTGCTGCCTGCCCTGGTATTCCTGCAAGCTCACACCATCCCATGCCTGGGCATTGTGCTCCCAGCATGGTTTAGGGACTGCAGACACTCCTTGTGGACACCCAAGAGCAGCAATACGGGAAACAGCTACTGTTTTCCACTGCTGGCATCACCCCTTCCGAAATGAAACACCCCAAGTTACGCTGAAGCCTTTCCTCTACTCCAAAAAATGCCACCGGACTGCAGGAAATGCCCGCAAAACCCCGGCACGCCCACGGAAACCACAGTGCCCAAGTGTCACCATTTAGTGACAGCAAAAAGCTCAAGCGTGACTGGAACAATGAGCACGGACAGTGAACGGTACGGGGGAAGTCTGGGGGATGCTTACCTGGAATGCAGGAGTCCAGCAATGGAACAGGGAAGGGGATGCATCAGCCCCTGGGTTTGGGAAAGAAAGATCTTCTGGGATTACCCAGGTGGGAAAAGACAGGTAGAATGCAGCATGTTCACTCTGGAGTCTAATGGGATCTGCAGTGAATGGCAAGGCTGATCCATCCTTACAGCTTCCACATCTGCAAGCAGTTCCCAGTGAAGCTGTCCTGGGGTGGAAATGAGATGGGGTACCCACTTGCTTCCCCAGGGCCAGAGTGGAGGAGCTCCCCGAAAACCCAGGTGCCCCCAGCTGCCAGCAGCTCCAGCCTCTGCCAGGGCATATGAAAGCACAGGCAGGGAAATGGGCCAGGACTGCAGGGACGGGAAGCCAAGCCCTCCCAAGGGCCTCCCTCCCACATCCGCCACATGCCATCACTGCCTGGGTGTCACAGTGCCCAGCCCTCACCAGCACCCAGATCTGTTTCCCTCCCCAGTTTCCTAGCTAAATACAGACAGGTCCATGTCTGCCACTCACACTTACTTTATCAGTTAAATTTACCAGACAAGTCATTTTTTCACCCCAAAAATGTTTCTCCTTTCCCAGGTCACGTTCCCCTGGTGCTGCTGGTGGTGGCTGATGACTGACACTGCCTTCATCTCCTCATCATCCTCGACTGCTCCAATGTCTGGCAGTTGCTCCTCAAGGCCCTGTGAGAGACAGGCTCCAGGTGAGTCCTGGTTCCATCCCCTAGGAATTTGGGGAGATCTCCAGAGCCCACATGGCCACCCAGCCCCTGCCACCACCCTGCCTGCCTTTCTCTTCACCAAGCACAGGACACCAGCTGGCCCCTTGCTGGCTAAATTCCAAAGGAAAAAGCCAAAGGCCGAGTGGTACTGAGCCGCACACAGACCCACAGGCTACCACAGCCCATTGTGACCCACTTTGCATTAGTCCCTGCCCTAGCACTGCTGCCACCACCCCAAAAATCAACTGCCCGCCCAAGGACAGGACCCGTAGGAGGGCGAGTCCCCTGCCTGTGTGAGTCACCCCACCTGGAAACCCCAGAGGGGGAACCTGAGCAAGGGTGAACCCACAAACTCGGGTCCCCAAGAGGCAGCAGCCCCTGGATCGACCTCCACCCTGCCTCAGCAATAATATAACCATTATTAAAGGAGTAATTAAGCAGGTACAGCTTAATTCACAGCGTGCCTTGCCCCACCAGCAGCTGCACCACGCTGGGATCCCTGCAGCGGGAGTCCTGCTCATCACCAGGAGCCTGTGGTTTACAGGATTGCCTGTGAAATTAAGAAACGGTGAGGACAGGGTGCTGCAAGGCAGGGTCAAACAAAGGTGTTCGGGAAAGAAAATAAGGCTAATTTTGTCCCTAAATACACGCACCATTAATATGTTTCATTTACAGTGCCACTACAAAACGATACACAGCTACCCAGAAAACACAGAATAAGTTTTCTCCTGGAAAGCTCTAAGTACACCCAAATTCCGCCACACAGATGCTTGAAGACATCATAGGGGCCGTCCAGGCACCGCTTGTACCTCACAGGGCTGGAGACGCAGTCGCACAGACACGAACCCAGGCAGCGGCAGCTAGCGGAAGAGCAGCCCCTGAGGGGTAGGGGAGCACGGGGACACGGCCAGGCCCAGAGAAGCGCAGGCAGCCGAACGCACCCAGCACTGCCACCCAGCCTGGCACTGCACTGCGCTGCCCATGCGCCCGAGCCCTTTAGAGCTCGCGTGGCCTCGCGACACCATCGCTGAGGTCCCACGTCTGGCCCCGCCTCTTCCGCTCCGAGCCCCAGCAGGGCGGGGCCGAGGGGGCGGGGCTGCCGTCACGCGGGGCGGGGCGTAGCCGGGCGCGAGGCGGCTGCGCGCGGCGCGGCGGCGTCTCCTCAACGGGGCCGCGCGCGCGGCGCCAGGTGCGTGCGCGGGGGAGGCGGGCGGGCAGGGCGCGGTTGCCATGGAGACAGCGGGGGGGAAGCCGTTGCCATGGCGACAGCGGCCGCCATAACGTAGGGGGGTCCCCTGGCCGTGAGGGGACGGAGCGTTCTGCGGGGAGCGGAGGAGACCGGCGGGGCCGGGGCTGAGGCGGGGGGGCCGGGAAACCTCTGACAGCGGCGGGCGGCCTGGCTGTGACTCCCCCCGCCGCGCTGTCGCCCTCTATAAAAGCTCGTTTTTATGGATGTGTCCCCCTGGGAAGGAGCCTCGGTGTCCTCTCCGCCTGCTGAATCCCCGTGTTGTTGCTTTTCCCGCAGGTTTAGCGAGGAGGGGGCACAACGGAGAGGACAGGTAAGGGCTCGGGCAACCCTGAAGGTGTGACCCCCATCCCTGGTTCTCTGTCCAGGGTCAATCCGGGAACGCCAGCGTGCTTCCGTGGGAGCCTGTGGGACACAGAGCTCAGCCAGGCTTTGCTGTGTCACTCCCTCTCCTTGCTCGTGGAGCCACTGGGAAGCACGTGGAGAATCACAGCGTTGAATAAAAACCTCTGGTGTGTTTTAACTCACATCAAAGGAGGTTGAATCTTGTGTTTTTGTGCTGTGGACAGAGGCAGGGCTTGTCCTCAGTCCCATTGTCCGTGTAGCCTGTGCGTTTCTAGGATGGCTTTGATCCAGCTCCAATTGCTGCTCCCACGTGGAGGGACAGGCTTGGGAATTGGCCAGGGACAACTCAGCTTGTAGCTGAACCATAGTGGCTTTTAAACTGTCTTGTCCCAACATCTTAAAGCCGCTGGATTGAAAAAGAAGCTAGGAATTACACCCATGCTGGTGGCAGTTCTCAGCACTCAAAGAAGCTAAAAATAATGGATGAGTAGTAGGTTTGTACTTGTTTCTTTGTGGAATTTGTGGGGGCTGTTCTGGAGGAGCCCATCTCCCAGCATGGAGCTGGATGACTTGGCTTTGATTTTAAACATCCAGGTGTAGCTTTGGTTGTGTGTTGGGTGCTGAGCATGGAGATGGTGTCAGCAGCGACTTCTCCATGAGATGGTGGAGAATATGTTCCATTAATTTCCCATTTTGGTTCTGCAGGTTGGGCTCTGGTGTTGACTGTGTGGTCTGGTCATGTTTTGCAGAGCTACTGCAAGGTTTCTGTAAATACACATGCTGTGTGAACCTCGGCCTTCGTTTGACACACTTGGTGTTCAGGTGTTTGCTTTTACCTGGGATACACCTTCATATTTCCAACATTTCTGCAGCTGGTGTGTCTCTGTCACACGGGGACTTGCTGTGGTTGGGTTTATCCAGTGTTGGTGACTTGGGCACCGTTTAAAGCTGAAGTGTGAAAAGGTTTAGGATAAATTAAGGGATTTCTGTGGTGTGGAGGGAGGAGAATGCAGCAAACCCACACAGGGACTCTCTTAGTATCGTTTATAAAGGTAATGGGGACAAGGCTGGAACAAGGGAACAGGGCAGCCGAGCCAGGAATCCATGGAGTGTTGTGTTTACAGTCTTCAACTCCCTGTAGTCTAAATAGCTGGAAGCTTCCCAATGTCTGGAGAAGGCTGGAGAGACACTTCTTACCTTGTAAGTGCCTATGGCTCCCTCTCCCCCATGGCACCTGTGTTCCCAGGGGGAGCCTGCAGTACCTGGTGTGTTTCTTCCCCATGGCAATGTCATGCTCTGAGGTAATTCCATTTCATTTTGGCTACCTCAGCTGTGCCAGCGCAATCCATCCCCCTGGGGAACAGAGCTTCTCCCCAGGACTAAAAACTGGAGGTTTCTATTTCTTGGCTGAATCCCCATGAATTCTTTTTAAGACCAATAATAACTTTTTTTTTTAAACTAGGCTGTATTTATAATGGGGTTTTTGTTCCTTTATGCCTCTCTGCACTACATAATAGGCATGAAGGTTGAAGGTCATTGTATCAGACAACCTCACTAGGTGATTATAATTCTAAAAGGTGTTTTTTCCTAAGTTTAAAATTACTTTTGAAATGTCCTTAGTGCTTTAGAGGCACTTAAAATTGATTTGATGGCTCCATTCCTGCTGTTAATAGCATGGGAATGCACAGGGTGAGTGAGATGGGAGCGATGCTGAGGCAGGTGGAAGCAAACAGGGGAAGGCCTAGGTGGGAGTTTACAAACAGCCTCAGTATTTGAGGCTCAGCTCCCGAATATAATATAAACTTAAATTATAGCCAGTTTAGAAAGTGAGGATTTACCTTTGGCTGTAGCTGTGCTGCTGTGGAGGGGCCAAGGGCAGACCCGGCACCAGCAGGAGCTCAGACTTCCCTCTGAAACATTCCAGTTATCCATTGTTAGTCCCTGGCTGGTCTGAAGTGTCTTTGCACCATTAAATAAAATCTGACTGACTTTGTGGAAGCAGCCTGTCCTTCCAGAAAAATCAGCTTATCCAAAAGGAGAGATATTTTTCCTTTCTCCTGGAAAGGAAAAATAAGGGCTTTTCTCCCCTTTATCCTGACTGTGCTTGGCTGCATTCACTCAGCAGGGCTTTGATGGTACCGCCCGTCTGATCCTGTGTCCAGCACATCCTCCTATCTTCCTGAGAGTCATCACTTTGATGTTTTTTTTTGAGGTTTAACCCCCCCAAAATAGTTCACCATGAGGCCTGAGCGGTTGCAGGCCTTCAGGAGTGATGAAGCTGCAGAGGTTCATTGTCAGAACAGTGCTGAAGTGCTCCTGTGCTCAGTGTGGGGTGGAAAAACACAGGGTACAATGTTCATGAGGGTGTGTGATGGAGGAGCCCTGCCTGGCATGCACAGAGGGAGAAAACCGGAAGTGCTAAAGGCTATTGACACTTGTATCCAAAATCTGGTCCCTACAGTAAGGCCCAGTAAGATAAAAAAGTGATTATTTGAAGTGATGAGCAGCATGTATTAAGTGATCTTTCAGGAGGCAGGTGGTGAAAACCAGCTCTCTGAGGTGTTTTACTGTTGTTACAATGATTTATTACTGAGCAGCCTGGTGTGGTGGAAAGTGCCCCTGCCCATGGCAGGGGGGTGGACCGACACGAACTTTAAGGTCCTGTCCAGCCCAAACCATTCCATGATTCCATTGTATAAGGTTTTCTGAAGGGGTCAGAAGGAAAAGGCTGCATACACGGTGTATCTGAGCATCTGCCAGTGTTGCTTTGCCCTGTTCTCATCATCCAGTATTGAAAGTTGCTGGTTTCCTAGAATATTGGCTGTTTTCTCATGTGATCCATACACACACTTGCAGCACAGCTGAGGTGTCCTACCTAGAAAGACCTGCCCCGTGTCACTTGCTTTGCTGCCAGGGAGCAATTGCAGCATCTCATCTTTAGGACAAGCCCACAGATCTCCCTGAGATGGCAAAACCTGCAAAAACTCTGATTTTGGGTCAGCAGCTCTTCCCCAGCATTTCCTCTGGCCAAAAGCCCCGTGTCTAACAGAGTTTTTGCTGGACTCTTCATCACAACTGGCAAGAGAAAAGCAGAGGAGGGTGAACAGTTCTGTTCGTTTTCATTCCCTTTTCATAGACTTATTTGGGAGAAGCGGAGTGGGAGAGGACTGCGTGCTGGCAGGCCTTTTGTGTTTTATGTCACAGGCTGCTGAAAGAGTTCTCAGACTGCACTTCCTTTCCGTGGGCTTTAAGGTCATTTCCCAGTGCTTGCAGATGCATGGCGGGCTGGGAAACCCTTCTCTCATCACCAGGGAATGAAACGCTCTCCGTGGCTTTTTGGAGCCAACAAATATAGTTTTGTCTTCTCTTCCCTCCCACTGTTTCCCAAGCAGCAAGTTTGCCGACAGGCCTCGTCAGGAAGGAGGGAGTGCTCCTCCAGGATCCAGACTGTCTGGGAAAATGAACAGCTGCTGGCAAACTGTGTTTTGCTGGGGCAATCACAGCTGTACAAAACAGCCCAGGATTGTATGGTAAAGGAGGTTAAGGAAATGGATGAGACTGAGGGGCAAAGTTCAGAGACAAAAACATGCAATTCTCAGCCCAGAGATGATAACAAACCTGGGATTTATCCACCTGTGCAAAGGTGGTTCTGCAAAACCCTGTTGTCCAGGTGGTGTTGTCCATGTGCACTGACTTTGCTTGTGGTCATTTGTCTACCATAGAAACTGGATGGCTTCTACAGTGAGCCCTGTTGCATTCGACACGCAGCGCGGTGGCCTGAGTCAAGAACAGCACGGCAACCAGTCTCCCCTGGCCGCTCGGGCCATAGCTCACAGACACCAATGTGGTGGACGGCAAATGGCGTTTATTGGTGATTAGCACCGTGTAATATACCTTTGGTTTACAACGTCACGTCCGCCTGCTTACATCATAAAACTAATTGCTATTGGCTACCTGGGGAGGGGGTCTTATCTTTCCGTACAGCGCGGTTTCTTCCGATCGCCAGGCCCTACCTGCCCACATTTCCCCCCTCCCTATGCTAATCTAAGAGAGCTAACAAACGTATAAAAGGCATTAACAAGGTAAAGTGTAAGGCACCTTGAACTAATAAACGTATAAAAGGTATTGACGAGGTAAAGTATAAGGCACTTTAAACTAGTGGTGACTAGGGGGCGTAAGGGGACAGGATATAAATTGGGGTAACTAGGGAGAACTAGGGATAATACTGCATAAGGAATTAGGGATAACTGGGGATAACACTACAGAAGTACATTCTTAACACAGTTGTTTGTTTTCTACTAACAGAATGTTGACTTTGCTTAGTCGGTTCTGGACAAATGACACGAGCTTGCTCAGTATGCAGGGCCCGAAGGCCAATGCCAGTATGATCATTGCGATCAGACCCAGCAAAGTAGATATCAGGGTGGTTAGCCATGGCGAATGGTTGAACCAGGATTTGAACCAACTCTGCTGTGCTTCTAGCTCTCTTCTTCTTTCTTTTTTCTTTTTCTTTTTCTGCTTTGCTCTTTTCAGCAGCAGCTTGCAGGGAAGGAGAAGATGCTAAAGGCTGAGCAGCATCAGATGATATCTGAGTAGGAGGTACTGTAGCTGCTGGTAAAGGATTAGAGATCATTGGGTTAAAGATATTTAGGTTATTATTCAGTGTTGTGACAGTAGCAGTGTTTTTAATCCGTGAGAGGGATTGGACTCTCTAACGGCCTCTCCTTATTCTGGGTTTTAATTCTGTTTGCTCTCATCTCTTTCCACTCTGAGTCTGAATCAGTGGAAAGCCACTCGCTCTAGCTTGTGTCTGACTCAGAGCTGGAAGTTGACTGACTGGCTATTTCCGGGTTTCAGAACTTTTTGGTCGGGCTCCGGCCTCGCCCACCTCCCTTGCGGGCGGGCCGTTCCCTCCCTCTTGCCTCGCCCTGCCTTCTGCTCGGCAGGGGGTTGAGCTTATAGGGGGAGTGTTTAAATTAGGCGCTCTGGCTACCTCTCTGCCCCTCGCTCGCGCTCCCCTCCCCCTTTTGGTTGCTCTCGCAGTTTCTCTCCTTATCACATTCCTTATCATTTTCCTCTCCCACTCGTTTACTTGCGCATGTTGGATTCGGCACTATCTCTCTGTTCCCGCCGGGCACATCTCCGTCCCGGTCCCGCCCACCTTCTTTGTTCCCGGCACCATGCTGGGGTGCATAGGGAGGTGGCCTGGGCCAGCTCTCTTCGGGCCCCCCTCCCTCCGCGGCGATCTTAGCTTCTCGGGCTAATTCGTTCGAAAAAGCCTCTGCCTGCCTTGGCTCCCCCGCAAAGGAGCCTGGATTCGGGGATTGCGGGGGTGCAGCACCCCCCCCCGCGAGTCCCCAGGCTTAGCCGAATCGCCATCGTCTGGGGGGTGCAGAGTCTGGGTAGCCGCCCCAACCCCCAGCTTTGGGACGGCCATCAAACAGTTTTTTGCTGCCTTCCAGGTCTCCTGCTCTTGGATAGCTTTTTGCAGGGCCTGCACAACTCTACCCCACGATTTAAGATGTTTTCCGCTACCTGAGGACATCGTCTCCTCAGCAAAAGCCTTAGTACATTATCCCACACCTCAGGGTGGAGTATATCTGCCGGTTGGTCTATGACCCCGATCTGCATAAGTCTCGCAACAGCGAGCGTAAAATCTTTGGGTTTGCAATCTACCCGCCACTGTCTCTGAATTTCATATACGACCTTCACAAGAGCCTCCATCCTCCTTGTGGGTCCCGGAGCGTCCTCCGTCACCAGAGACAGTCCAGCTGCTCTGGCCGCTGTTCACCTGGTCTCAGGCGATCTCCCGAGGTCCCCAGTTGTCCCGAGGTTTCGGCACCACTTTGTTGCAGTCGACACGCAGCGCGGTGGCCTGAGTCAAGAACAGCACGGCAACCACTCTCCCCTGGCCGCTCAGGCCATAGCTCACAGACACCAATGTGGTGGACGGCAAATGGCCATTTATTGGTGATTAGCACCGTGTAATATACCTTTGGTTTACAACGTCACGTCCGCCTGCTTACATCATAAAACTAATTGCTATTGGCTATCTGGGGAGGGGGTCTTATCTTTCCGTACAGCGCGGTTTCTTCCGATCGCCAGGCCCTACCTGCCCACAGTTTCCTCTCCCCTTCTCACTAAATATCACGTGTTTGCTGATAAAGCCATTCCTTCCAAACGAGCTGCTTCCCTGGGCTGCTGCTCCAATCTTCTGGGAAGCTGCAGCAGTCCCTGCTGCAGAAAGCAGCTGGAAACCAGGCAAGGCAAGGCGAGGAGCAGCACATCTGCTTAATAAATGATAAAGGTCACATTTAAAAGCACTGTGCAGGTGTAAAGCCAGGAAAATAGGGAAGAGGGGAGGACGAGTAAGGAGAATACAGCCCTGCAGCCCTTTCATGTGACTCTGTATCATCTGGGATCTTCGAAAAGATTGGCCTAGAGCATCCTACTGACATTGCAGCCATCACAGGGAAGGGAGTGCTGGTACAGCTGAGGGGGCTCCTCAGCAAACTGGGGCTGGGCTCCCTGCAGGGCAAAGCTAGGAGGAAGTCTTCCCTTGTTTTTCTCTCTGCTGGGATAAATGGAGCTGTTGTCTGCAGGCCCCTGTTCTGCACATAGTTTAAAGTAGGTCGTATTTCCGACCTGCATGGGATGCAACCTGCATTTTGTCTGGGGACATAGAGCCTGTGTGTGTCTCATTCTCTTGTGCTCACCACACCTTTCCCATGCCCTCCAGCCTTCCCGGTAACTTTTATTAATAGACTTCCCTTATTCCAGATTTTCAATCGATTAGCTTTGCTTCAGAAACACCCCAGGGCATCATTGACTTCCTCAGTAACCATCCTGGTAACAGATTCAATTCCCAAAAATGTTGTAATTACATGCCTTGTATTGGGAGCTGTGCTACTGATCTGTGCAGCTGCCTGCTGTCTTTTAGGGATACCAAGCTGCTCCGCTCATCCTCCGTTTATCAGAGAGCCCCAGTGGATATGCTGATTCAAAATTTAGGCATGGGGTAGCTCCCTCTCCCTCAATCTGGGTGTCCCACTGCGGAGGGTGGATTTCCCCCCTCCGCAGCAAGAAGCGGTTCCGCCCCTATGTTGCTCCCGCCTCCCAGCCTGGCTCCACCTGCCGTGGGAGGACCTCGGGGGAGAAGTCTCTGGGCCCGCCCCTGAACTGAGGGACAAGGCGTGCCCAGGGCCCAGGAACCGCCCAGCTCTCCAGATTATTCCTGACAGTTATTTGTATTATTGGTTTATTTGAACTGTACCCCGCCTTCCTTTGTTACCATTGGTTCTTGTATGCTGTAACCGCCCTTCCCCTCGTCCCTTATTGGTTGTCCTGTCCTATACTTAACCGGGTGCCTCCAGGCACTCGGCGGCCACTAGCCATTAGCCATGCGGCCATACCATCGCCGAGGCAGTGGCCCCCCTTCCCCTGCTCTCCCTTCCCGACCACCCAAGCCCTGCTACCCTCAATAAAGGAGAGCTCGGGAAGGAGTCATCCTCCCACCAGCCTATCGCCGCACCGTCTCCTTCTTTTATTTCGCCTACGACTCCCAGCTTCCTTTACCGCGCCCGGCATAGGGATCGAGCAGCCAGCGCACGGCTCTCGACCCTGCCGACGACAGCGAGCGAGAGGCTCGACAACATCCCACCACCCCTGACACCCTTCCACTCATGGTGGTACCAGCTGTGCTCCTTTCTCCTCTTGCAGGAAGCTGTTGCCAAGCCTCAAAACCAAGAAGCCTCAGGAGCTTGTTTTGGTGATTGGGACAGGAATTAGTGCCGCAGTTGCTCCCCAGGTCCCAGCGCTGAAGTCTTGGAAGGGGCTGATTCAGGCCCTCCTGGATGCTGCTATTGACTTTGATCTCCTGGAAGATGAAGAGAGCAAACGGTTCCAGAAGTGTCTTCATGAAGACAAGAACTTGGTTCATGTTGCCCACGACCTTATCCAGAAGCTGTCTCCGGTCAGTGCGCTTGTACCTGCCCTGAGCGTAGGATTTGGCTTCTGGAAATAACCGGATTTGGTTTTCCAGCAATGGTGCCCCCATCCCAACAATTCTTCTATGTACAAGGAACCAAAAGTGCAGTTGCTGTGCCAGGTTTCTGCTGTGGACACAGGTTTTGGGTATTTTGCCTGGACCAAGATGATTAGAGGGATGGAGCACCTTCCTGTGAGGAAAGGCTGAGAGAATTGGGATTGTTCAGCCTGGAGAAGAAGGCTTCAGGGGTGACCTAATTGTGGCTTTCCAATACCTGAAGGGAGCTGACAAGAAAGCTGGAGAGAGACTGTAGACAAGGGCCGGGGGTGACAGAACAAGGGGAGAGAGCAGGGTTAGATGGGGTACTGGGGAGGAAATCTTCCCTGTGAGGGTACTGAGGCCCTGGCACAAGAGCAACTGTGGCTGCCCCTGGATCCCTGGAAGTGTTCAAGGCCAGGTTGGACAGGGCTTGGAACAGCCTGGGATAGTGGAAGGTGTCCCTGCCCATGGCAGGGGGTGGGATGGGATGGGCCCTTCCCAACCCAAACCATTCTACGATTCTGTGTTCCTATGACTATGCTGAGGGAGAGCACCCACCTTGGTGCAGCCAGAGCTCTTGTGTTTGCCGTGCAGGGACCCAGAGCTTTGCAGGGTCTTGGTGAAACGTGGGTAGTTTCTCATGGAGTCATTTGGCATGAGGTGTTAAGGGGCCGGGCTCTGACCTCAATCTGTCTCCCCTTCTCAGCGCACAAGCAACGTTCGCTCAACCTTTTTCAAGGACTGTTTATACGAAGTGTTTGATGACCTGGAATCCAAAATGGAAGATTCTGGGAAGCAGCTGCTTCAGTCTGTGCTTCACTTGATGGAAAATGGGGCCCTTGTTTTAACCACAAACTTCGATAACCTGCTGGAGCTGTATGCAGCACACCAGGGGAAGCACCTCGAGTCTCTTGACCTGACTGATGAAAAGAAGGTAAAGGATGATTATTTCTTTTGTCAGGAACTGTGGTGCTGCAGGGTGTGCCCTCATGCTGCCTGAGGGCATTGTACTGATCGTAGTGGTTTAACTGGTGGCAGACAAGCTCCAGGCAGAGCCTCTGCCTGCTCAGGGCAGCAAGCAGAAGAATGAGGAGGAGAGCTCCTTTCTGGAACGCTGTGCTTGCTGGCTGCCATCCAGTGCTCAGGAGGAGGCCTTAAGCCTGGTATTCCTTTGATCTCTGTCCTTGAAACTTCTGGCTTGGCCTTGCTTCCACATAAGGCTCGGGTTGATGTTTCTAACCAATGTGGGAAACTCCATGTGAGATGCAAAGCTGAACTTTCTATTTTTATAACGTGCTGCAAAGTGCTTTCTGTGATGGGCATTTAGGGCTGCAGCCTTTGAGGTTCTTCTCGTGCCCCATGTCCTCTTCCTGCAGTGGCTGGAATGGCTCCTTCTGCTGCACTTCCAGAGCTGTAGCTATTCTCTTCATGCAAACATCTCTCCTCCTGCCCCAGTCAGGCTGTGAAACCCTGACCTCTTTGCACCTGCTGCCTCATCTCTCCATCACGGATTTCACTTGTGGGGAATATGTTATGCTTCTGTTTGCATGTTAAACACACCCGATATGTGTATCCTGTGCAGTCCTTGGTCTCTTTTCATTCTCATTTCTGTGCTTCCCGTTTCCTGCATGACCTCTTAATCTACATGGCTGGAAGTACTTACAGTGTTACAAATAAGCATTCTAATTATTGCAAGCTTAAACGAGCCGAGGTCTGCAGGAGTAAACCGAGAGCCTCAGAAGCTGCTGTCTGAAATGGAGGTCAGCTGGTGAGCTCCTTTAGGGGCCACAAAATAAAACTTGGTAGGCTTGAGAAACATGCTGATGTAGGATTTGTATTTTTTTCCCCTTTTTCTGGTCAATCTGGTGTATTGATTCAGTCTTCTCATCACATTCACCAATCAGCTGAAGTGTTGACCCAACAAGAACCACAGGCTGTGGCTGCAGGCCATGGTGTTGAGGCAGATGGACTCAGCTTGAGGAGAGAAGATGAGGAAGGAGCTGCTTCTTCGGAATACTTCACCAAAATGTTCCATTTAGCAGTGCTGTGGTAGCCAATGCGACGCACTCACTGACATTGCTGTGGGTTTGTGTTGTGCAGGTGCTGGAGTGGGCACAAGAGAAGAGGAAGCTCAGTGTTCTGCACATCCACGGCGTCTACACCAACCCCAGCGGCATCGTCCTGCACCCGGCTGGTTACCAGAATGTGCTGCGCAACACCGAGGTCATGGTGAGGCCACACTGGGGGCCTGGGCCTTGTGTAGCTGCAGCTCCCACTTGGGTCAACTGGGCACAGGCTCAGCTGAGTTTAGACGGAGCTTCACAGAGGGTGGGGGAGAATTAATTAGTTATGGGAAATAGGAGGGGTGAATTCCCTAGCCTGTTAACATACCAGAACACCTCCCACACTTGCTGAAGGATGGCATTGCTGCAGAGCCTCATCAGGGATAGGGCAGGTGCTGTCTCTTGTGAGGATGAAGCTCGCCTTGACCAAGAACATCTTTCCCTTTCTTAAAGCGAGAGATTCAGAAGCTGTATGAAAATAAGTCCTTCCTCTTCTTGGGCTGTGGTTGGACAGTTGATGACACCACGTTTCAGGCCCTGTTTTTAGAGGCTGTCAAGCACAAGTCAGACCTGGAGCACTTCATGCTGGTGCGGAAGGGAGATGTGCACGAGTTCAAGAAGCTCCGTGAGAACATGCTGCACAAAGGGATCAAAGTGATTGCCTACGGAGACGAATACTCCGACTTGCCCGAGTACTTCGAGCGGCTGACCAGCGAGATTGTCATGCGAGGCCACACAGGTATGGAGTCAGGGGCTGGGGGACACTTGGCTGTCACCATGGAGAGCAGGCAGGGTCAGTAGCCCCTGTTCTTCATGCTATACAGATTCCTTAAGAGTTTTTTTTTTTTAAAAGCAAACGTGTCTCAAAGCGTAGCTGGATTTGAGGGTTACTTTCAGAAATCACTGTATGCTCTAACAGTTTAAGCAGCTGTGCTGCTTCCCACGCCTGCAAACCTTTTCATGTGCAGTTGCAGCTGTTTGTTCCCTTTCCAGCGAAGGGGCATTTTAGTCTCACTGACCTTCGTGCTGCTCAGACTGAGCCAATGCTTTTACACAAGAGGTATAACTCATAAATCATAAAAACAAGGGAAAGTGGGTTCACTGGCCGGAGCCTAGCTGGCCCCCATTCTGAGGGTTAGCCCGGCCAGGAAAGCCTGTGTGAAACCACCACGTGGGCAGCTGGCTCTCCACCTGACACTGCTCTCTGCTTTGCCCCAGGTGTGCCCAAGGAGGGGCAACAGCTGAATGCTCTGCCGCCGCCCACACCGAGGTAAAAGGTAAGGAGGCTCTCTAGAGCCGAGAGGCTTCACTCTGTGTAGTTCCCTGGAGTCCCAGGCAGGTTTTCAGCCTTTGCTTCCACACAGGATGCAGCCCGAGCCTCAGCCCTGCCCAGGCCCTGAGCCATGGCAGGGGCTTCTGGGACAGGCCCCAGCCAGGCCAGCAGCCCTCAGGAAGGCCAGAGCCCACCGCTGTCCAGCTGCTATCCAGCACCGAGCCAGGACCCTTCCAGCAGGGAGAAGGCTGGGACACAGCCTCCACAGATGAACACCTGGTCTAACATAGTAATTGTGGTTTTACTGGGGCTGCATGTGCCTGCGGAGTGCGGTGTCCCCAAGGGAGCTGCAGCCTCCTCTAACTTCATACCTAGTGCTTTTATATTCTGTATTTCAATTAAAAAATGAAACTTGAGCTTTTTTTTTTTACTGGAAGCTCTAGTTTTCTAGTCCTGTCTTTTTACTGTACAGGATTTTGTATGTTGAAGTTGTATTAAAGGCCTGCTCACTGAACTTTTGGCTGCTCTATCATTTACAGGCCTCATCACACCTCACACTGGTGGGAGTTCATCTCCCCCAAACCCAGGAGGAAACAGGTCCTGGCTGGAGGCAAGTTATTTATACACAGAGAACAAATTAGGAAGTTTATTTTATATAAATTATGTCTCTTAGCAGACAGCATTCAATTTATTGCACTATAGCACATCTGCGATACAGAGCTACAAGACATCGTCAGAGAGGTTTGTATTATTCAGTGTAGCACTTCTGACCGGGATCAAGAGGCACTCTGAGGGGGAGAAAGGGTGCAGGAAAGCAGCAAGCAGCCACCATTCTCTTCCAGTATTAATGTGGTTTGGTTTTTTTTCCTTTTTACTAGCAAATAATGCCAAGACCAGCAGGCAGGAGCCAGGCAGGGCACGCTGCCTTCCTCCTCCGGACCCAGCTGCCACAGCTCTCCAGCTCCTGCCCAAATACGTGGAGTCTGGGGACCCTGCTGCAGAGTCCGGGTGAGGAGAGAGATGGGGGACTTTAAGGCAATTTAGCATGTCCCCTCCAGCCCAGCATAGGCTGTCACCTTTTTTTGGTTTATCAGCTTCGGTGGAGCGGCGATGAGCGGCGACATTAACGGCCAGATCTAGCGCTGCCCCTAAGCCCAAGTGACTCCTGCCTCCTCCCTAAGCTGGTCTAAAAATCAAAAGCAGCTCAAAAAAAAGCCTTCAAACCCACCTGGCTCTGACAGCCAGGCTCTTGGCCGCCCTCAGCTCCCCCACCCCAAATACCAGACCCCGCCCGGGAGCGAAACCTGTTGAGCCCGAATATGCCCAAACAGACAGCTCTTTGTGATTCTTTTTTTTTCCCTCCTATTTTTTGGTTTGGAAGCAGCACTGGTGATCACACAGGGATGGGCCCAAGGACTTCCCAGCCCTTGGCACTGCTCCTGACACCTTGTTCGAAGGCAGCATCTCATTTAACCCCTGAAGACCCTCACTGCCCTTCATTTCTGGCACCATCCCACTTCCCACACCGTGGTCCTGTTCAGTCCTGCATCCCCACGCTCCACTTGCATCCCCCCTCTCTGCACTTTTCTCCGTCATTTCTCCCTTTCCACCTCATTTTTCCCCTCAGTGCTTCAGCGCTCTCCTCCATTCCCAACACAGACAGGTCTGATCCATCCTCACGCCATAAAATCACAGACCACATGCCAGGGGGGTCAGATGAGCCCAATAGCCACAGAGCTGCCAGGCTGGGGTTCAGTACCCATCCAGGGGTGTTTTATGATCCGTGGTGGCAATGCTGGGCTGGCAGGGTGCACACAGCATCAGCAAAGCCCCCGAGCAGCACTTAGGACTCTTCAACTCTTGCTCAGCATTCTCCTGCCTCAGTTTCCTGCTGTTTCGGGGCTCAGGGAAGCTCTGCACCATTGGCAATGCGGGCAGGGGGTGCAGCAGGGACCCCAAACCCCAAACTGCATCCCAGCTCATTTATCTACATTTTAAAAGAAATTTAAAAGCCACCCGATGTTGCAAGCAGCTCAAACCCTGACGGAGGATCCACCCCGGGGCTCCGACTTGTGCAACACCGCGGGGTGAGTTCCAACCTCCCGCCACTGGCATCAGGCTCTGGTTAAAAAATTAAGGCTCAGCTTACTCAGCCTTAAAAAACACCCAGGGGAAGAATTTTCCTTTGTTCTCCACTCTCCAGAACAACAAAACACCATTGGTTCACCCTGCAAAGACCTGCCATGAAAAGATCAATGGGGAAAGGTCTGGCTGGTCCTCTTCCTGCAGTCTCAGGGCAGGAATCCTCATCTCTCCCTGGAACAAGCCTGTCCCGTGGGACGAGAGGGCTCCAGGCGCACACAGTGGGTCGGGATGGGGCTTGTCCTGCACGAACATGCCCAGATCCTGCTCCCAGCAGCTCTGTCCGCACCAGCATTGGGTGGGGGATCGGCAGGGACCCCTCCTACCCCTCTGGGATCACTAGGATACCGGAGCACATCCATCAACCAGCCAGAGGATGCTCAGGGATGGGGACAAAAAGGCTCAGACCACTTAATAAACCCTCCTGAGCCCGTGGTTCCGCACGAGAGCCGTCCTGAGCTGCACACGGGGCACATCCTCCCCTCCCAGAGCCTCCGGGAGGATTTTCCCTTCCTTATCCCGGCTCCCGGGCATTCCTATGGCCCAGACCCATCGCAGCGAGCCCACCCTGTGCCATGGGGAGATGCCAGAGCCTCTCTTCCCCGGGCTCTCGGGGTGGGATCTCCCTCCACGGGAGTGGCCTCGGGCAGGAGCGATGCCAAAGGCCGTTTTTCCCGGCAAGACGAGGGGGTTTGTTTTGCCGGGAATGGGGAGACGGCAGATGGAAGGGCTCGGGGGGAGCGGGGGCTTTCCTCTCGCCGCTGCCCACACTCACACTCCAGGCACTGATTAATTGCGTTAAATAGAAAAATAATCATAACAATTATTTTTAAAAGCCACAAAACGTAGAAATAAAACCACTTTCTGCCTCTCCGATGTGCCGCGCTCGCCGGGGCAGCGATGCCAAAGGCGGGGGATGCAGGGGCGGGGGTCCGAGCTGGGGTTAACAGGGTGTGTACCCCCACATCCCCTCTTTGCCCCCCATGCCAGCCCTGCCCGGGAGCTGCCAGGCGAGCAATGCTCCTGCCCTGCCCCGCGCCCTCCCAGCGCGGGGACCCCCTCCAGCCCCCCAAAAACACTGGGGCTTCGCTTCCCACCCCTCTTTTTCCGCTCAGCACCTCCCGAGTCGCAAACCCGCTCTGGACACGCGGACCCGGGGGGACATAAGGGGACACGGAGGGACACAAGGGGACACGGGAGGATGCGGGGGGTCACAAGGGGACGCGGGGGGACCCCCGTGTGCAGACTCACCATGGGGCGGCGGGGGGGGTCATGCGGCGGAGGCTGGGGGTGGTGCGGGATGCGGGGCCGGCCCGGGGGGCGGGCGGGGGGCGCACACGCTTGCGCACAGCGCGGATGGGCGGCGGAGGGAGCGACGAGGAGGAGGAAGGAGGGAGGGGAAGAGCATCCCGGGAGGAGAAGGCACTCGGTCCCTCATCCGCGGCACGGGAGAGGTGGGGGAGGACGAGGACCCTCGCCCTGCGCCCTGCGGACCCCCAAAAGTCGTGGCGCTGGGGGCAGACCTTCCCAAGGCAACCCCGCACCGCATAAATCTCCCCAAAACCCGCCCAAATCCGCTCATAGCAAATTTTGGGGGTGGGCAAAGCTCATCCCACTTGAGATTTACACTGAGCCCAGGAGTTCGCTCCGCTCCCCCACTGAACCCCCATGAGATGATCTGGAAGCCCCATGAGATTCTGCTCAAACCGTCATGAGATGGCACACCAAGGCTCTGGGGATGGCTTTGCTTCAAATCATCAACTAATATTTTTTTTTTCCTGAAAATAAATTAATCCTCACCACAGCAATGCCCCATGTCAGGCCACCTTGCTCTCCCACAGGATTCCATTTCCATCCCACCCCACAATCCACAAAATTAGCAGTCAACCTTTTGAATCTTTTTTTATTCCCCTCAAAACTTTTTTTATTTCTACAGTCTCAAACTCAATCCCTCCTGCCCAGGGTGAGTTTTGCCAATCCCTGAGATAAAATGTCCAACGCCAATATTAATCAACAAAATACCTGTGGAGCTGACACATCTGATTTTGCCAAGGGAACTACATCAATATTTGAAGAGAATCAACCCACCTGCACCTCCCCAGATGCTCCCAGGTTTCCTGCTGACCCATAGCACCAATTTCATCACTGACGCTTCACAGGAAGAGGGAAGTGGCAGGCGTAGGGATTTGCATCATGGTCAGGGAGCAAGTTCTGGGGCAGGGGGCACTTACTGCTGCCCTGCTCCAAGGAACCACAGCCCTGATCCCGTGGCCCCAGCGTGCTGATTTTTGGAGGTGCTGAGCGTGGAACATTCCCCAAAATCACTCCTGTCTGTACAGGAGTCAGGTGAGGCTTCACCACACCACCTGGGGAGAGTAACGGGGCTCACTTGGGGCTCCCAACCCCATCACGCTCACAGGGCAGAGCAGGCCTGTGCCCAGTTCAGTTACCCCAGCACCACACTGCCCCAAGACCAAAGCAACAGCCTGGAACGTCCCTATCCTCATCTCCTGCTCGGATGCACGTCTTCAGGAAACGGGAGCCGAGACAGCTGCATAGTTCCCACGCCATGGCCAGACCCTCTGGCCATAAAACCTTAGGAGTTATTACAAATTTTCCTATAATGGGTGTACTGTTTACAGTCCCAGGGTCGGCATACTGCATGCAATCCAGTGCCACTTGACCTACCAAGCACGAACAACCTATTGTTGCTGTTTTTGTAACCTATTGTTGCTTTTAACTTCAACCCAAAAGTACGAAATTACGCGAACAAGAAAGAGGGCTGCAGTAAGGTCCCCAGCCGCCCCCTTGCCCCCAGGTTAGCCTGATTTGAGCAGCGCCAGGCTGGAAAAAGCGAGCCAGAGCTAGGCTACGACGCTGTGACCGGAGGGGCGATCAGAGGGCTCACGGCACGTGGTGCCGGGAGGCGTGGCCTGCCCGGAGCGCGCCGCGGGGGCGGGGCCGAGCCCTCAGCGGGGAAAATGGCGGCGGGCGGGCCCCCCCACTCCCTCGTACCTCCGCGTGCAGGAACACGATTTTGTCCCGCGCCGACTCCCGCAGGACGCGCCGCACCCGCAGGTCCGACAGCGGGAAGGCGGCAGCGACCCCGCCCTCAGCGGCGGGCCCGCCATTTTTCTCCTCCTCCTCCCGCTTCCTCTTCGGCTGCGGGCCCTCCGCCATGGCTCGCGCGCGCGCGCCCCTGCACTGCGCGTGCGCGGCGCCTCGCGGACCGTCTTAGAGCCACGCCCCCCGGCGGCTCGGAGGTCGCGTGTCCCCGCGGCTCCTTCTCCCACACACCCCCGGAATAGTGACTGAGACAAAAATAAGGAAAACCACCACCATTTAAAACTTCTGCATTCTCTTTTCATAGTCGCAACGATCCCGTTTAAAGTCGCTGCCTGCCTCATCTTGTCCTGCCCACAGCCCAGCAGGCACCTTGTCAGCTTAGTGGGGGTCCCAGAGCCCACCAGGACCAGGAACTCCAGCACGGGAAGGAGTTCTGGTGACCCTGAGAGCCACTCGATGTCAGAGCTTAGTGTTTGTGTGATGGATGTCCCTGTCCCTGCCGAGGAGGTTTTGGCCACCGGGATGGAGGTCACACCACTGGGATGTGGTGCGTTCCGGTCCGCTGTCCCTCCATGTCCATGGAAGTGGGGAACTCGCCATCCTTGGCTCCCACATCTGGCCAGAGCAGCTCAGGTTGGACCCCAAGGTTCACTGGGACATGGCTACACCCAGATCCAAAGATGACAGCTCCATGATGCCCATGGGGATGCATCCGCCTGCTCGCAGCACTACTCCATCCTCTTTGTGGAGCTCCGGCACAGTTCCTGGAGGTCTGCAGAGACAGCAGATGAGCTCCATTAGCAACCAATTAATCTAAAAATCAACGGTTTAAATAAATTTATGGAATCTGGTCTCTTCCCATGGTCCTTATCCCAATAGAGAGACATTTCATCAGCATCCCACAGGATACTCACAGCGCATGACAGTGTCCCTGATCTGCCTGAAGCTTTTCTCCTTCAGCGCCATGTAGATGTAGTAGATGTTTCGCAGCTCCCTGGGATAATCCTTGCGATCCACGTCCTTCAGCACTGGGATAGTGCGTCCGTTAGCCATCGGAGCCTCAGCCAGGGCCTGGTGCATCTGGTATTTGCACCAGGGGTCCTGCAGGAAGCTGGGGGTGATGAGCATGACCCAGCAGTGGCTGTTCTGCACAGCGTCGCACAGCTCTGTCACCACTGCACCTCCCGCCACCGCATCCCGCAGCTGGAGGAAGCATCGGAAGCTCTCAGGTTGGCCCTCCAGGTAGGACACCAGCTCCTCCACCAGCTCCATGTCCCCCTCACTGTGGCAGATGCAGACGTCGTAGCTCTTGTCCCACCAGGGGCTGTCCACGGCACTGATGTCTGGTGCTGACACAGGTGACAGGGAGATGGAGCTGGTGGCCAAGCTCGTGCCAGGAGAAGAGCTGGAGCTCTTCGCAGAGGATGAGGAGGAAGGTGAGGATGAAGCAGAGTGGCTGGACTTGATGCTGCTTTCCACTGAGCTAGGCTTGGGCTTGTGCAGGAGCCGCCTAAACCAACCTGCAGAGTGAGGTCACAGTGAGGTTCCGGGGGCGCAGCGTCCCCTGGGCTTCCCAAGCACAGCTTCATTTGATCAGCAGGATGCCTGCAGATGGAAAGGGGTGGGTGCGATCTCACCTTGACCCCCCAAACCATCCTGGTCCCTAAAATCTGAGCTGCCGCAAACACCTGAATGCTGTGGCACCACGAGGAGCAGCTGATGGGCACCCTTGTGTTCCGTCAGGGAGGGGATGCTGTGAGGGAGGGGATAGGGCCAGAGGGTTTATTCCCAGACTCACCAGCCATAGCGGGCAGCACACTGCTCAGCTGCCAATTGCCAGCAGGACACCTCTCCTGAGAGCAGAAAAGAAGAATAAAAAAAAACTGTGAGCAAGCACCACTCCACAGCAGGTCTCAGCCCCAGGAGCTCAGGTCTGTTCCAGGGACCTGCAGCTCTGGGGTGCTCTCTTACAGCCCCAAAATCACCCACAGGAGGGTTTTTCCCAAAATTTGCTGGGAAGGAACATTTACCTGTTACTGGCTCTCTCCACTGGAGATACACACCTGCAGCGAGCAAGGCTGAGAGATAATGGGGAGGAGAGACCCTCATTCCCATCAGTGGGGAAAGGATCCTGTGGAAGGGAGAAGTGGGAATCAGCTGCGATCACCAGGGATGGATGCTGGTAAACCAAAGGCAGTGTGGGTGATGCCCAGAGCTGTGCATCCTTGTTGCTGCCTGCCCTGGTATTCCTGCAAGCTCACACCATCCCATGCCTGGGCATTGTGCTCCCAGCATGGTTTAGGGACTGCAGACACTCCTTGTGGACACCCAAGAGCAGCAATACGGGAAACAGCTACTGTTTTCCACCGCTGGCATCACCCCTTCCGAAATGAAACACCCCAAGTTACGCTGAAGCCTTTCCTCTACTCCAAAAAATGCCACCGGACTGCAGGAAATGCCCGCAAAACCCCGGCACGCCCATGGAAACCACAGTGCCCAAGTGTCACCATTTAGTGACAGCAAAAAGCTCAAGTGTGACTGGAACAATGAGCATGGACAGTGAACGGTACGGGGGAAGTCTGGGGGATGCTTACCTGGAATGCAGGAGTCCAGCAATGGAACAGGGAAGGGGATGCATCAGCCCCTGGGTTTGGGAAAGAAAGATCTTCTGGGATTACCCAGGTGGGAAAAGACAGGTAGAATGCAGCATGTTCACTCTGGAGTCTAATGGGATCTGCAGTGAATGGCAAGGCTGATCCATCCTTACAGCTTCCACATCTGCAAGCAGTTCCCAGTGAAGCTGTCCTGGGGTGGAAATGAGATGGGGTACCCACTTGCTTCCCCAGGGCCAGAGTGGAGGAGCTCCCCGAAAACCCAGGTGCCCCCAGCTGCCAGCAGCTCCAGCCTCTGCCAGGGCATATGAAAGCACAGGCAGGGAAATGGGCCAGGACTGCAGGGACGGGAAGCCAAGCCCTCCCAAGGGCCTCCCTCCCACATCCGCCACATGCCATCACTGCCTGGGTGTCACAGTGCCCAGCCCTCACCAGCACCCAGATCTGTTTCCCTCCCCAGTTTCCTAGCTAAATACAGACAGGTCCATGTCTGCCACTCACACTTACTTTATCAGTTAAATTTACCAGACAAGTCATTTTTTCACCCCAAAAATGTTTCTCCTTTCCCAGGTCACGTTCCCCTGGTGCTGCTGGTGGTGGCTGATGACTGACACTGCCTTCATCTCCTCATCATCCTCGACTGCTCCAATGTCTGGCAGTTGCTCCTCAAGGCCCTGTGAGAGACAGGCTCCAGGTGAGTCCTGGTTCCATCCCCTAGGAATTTGGGGAGATCTCCAGAGCCCACATGGCCACCCAGCCCCTGCCACCACCCTGCCTGCCTTTCTCTTCACCAAGCACAGGACACCAGCTGGCCCCTTGCTGGCTAAATTCCAAAGGAAAAAGCCAAAGGCCGAGTGGTACTGAGCCGCACACAGACCCACAGGCTACCACAGCCCATTGTGACCCACTTTGCATTAGTCCCTGCCCTAGCACTGCTGCCACCACCCCAAAAATCAACTGCCCGCCCAAGGACAGGACCCGTAGGAGGGCGAGTCCCCTGCCTGTGTGAGTCACCCCACCTGGAAACCCCAGAGGGGGAACCTGAGCAAGGGTGAACCCACAAACTCGGCTCCCCAAGAGGCAGCAGCCCCTGGATCGACCTCCACCCTGCCTCAGCAATAATATAACCATTATTAAAGGAGTAATTAAGCAGGTACAGCTTAATTCACAGCGTGCCTTGCCCCACCAGCAGCTGCACCACGCTGGGATCCCTGCAGCGGGAGTCCTGCTCATCACCAGGAGCCTGTGGTTTACAGGATTGCCTGTGAAATTAAGAAACGGTGAGGACAGGGTGCTGCAAGGCAGGGTCAAACAAAGGTGTTCGGGAAAGAAAATAAGGCTAATTTTGTCCCTAAATACACGCACCATTAATATGTTTCATTTACAGTGCCACTACAAAACGATACACAGCTACCCAGAAAACACAGAATAAGTTTTCTCCTGGAAAGCTCTAAGTACATCCAAATTCCGCCACACAGATGCTTGAAGACATCATAGGGGCCGTCCAGGCACCGCTTGTACCTCCCAGGGCTGGAGACGCAGTCGCACAGACACGAACCCAGGCAGCGGCAGCTAGCGGAAGAGCAGCCCCTGAGGGGTAGGGGAGCACGGGGACACGGCCAGGCCCAGAGAAGCGCAGGCAGCCGAACGCACCCAGCACTGCCACCCAGCCTGGCACTGCTGTTGCCTAAAAGACAGGCTACCTGAAACAGAGGCCAAGACAAATTAGGAGTATAAAAAGCAGACAATTTATTTAAGGCCTGCAGAGGCCTTAAAGGTACATTTAGGCAAACAAAGTCCCCCGTCGGGGACGACACCCAAAATGGACACCGAGTCACGAGCTCTTCACCTTTTATAAGTTCTGTTTCATTAGCATATTGGCCCTTAATTCTCCAATCGTACCCTCAGGTGATGATGTTAACCACCCCAGGCCTGCTCCCCCCATCTCACAGTTGTTTACATATTTTCAAGCCCTAAGGCAATGAATATGTCCTTGAATCTGTACTCAGAGAGTCTTGTTTTGGCTAAAGGTGCTGGGAACAGGGGATTTTAGCACTTTGTAAGAAGCACAGAACTACAGCAAGTTACAGCTACATGAAGAGTAAAAAACTAGAAATACCTGAAGGCATCATTCCCCCCTTTAGAGGCCTGACAAGGCCTCTACCTTGTCAGGTCTCTATTCTAGATACCTAATAATAGTATGCATTTAACAGCAATATATTTCTAACAATAGTAAGTGTCGAATAGCAAAATATTTTCATACAGCTAGCTATTACATGAAAATTATGATTACAACTAGTATGAACAGTTTTTTAATTTCAGGCCTGTTTGGTAACCATGATATGAAGGTGTGAAAGAAATATTTAAGGTTTAGTACACAATATCTTGAATGCTATTAGATGTAAAATTTGATCTGTGGATGCACTTTGGATTCCAATCACATGTAAATTTTGATTCTAACCCTGAACCATGGTTACCAACTGCGTAGATAACAAACACTGAAAATAACTCTTTAAATAACATTATCTCTGCTTGCATCAGTCTTTAATTTTCAGTTGTTTCAGGAGTAGAAGTCTTCTTAACTCATGAGTAGAGAATGTAGGGTCTTCTGCTAGCAAGTTTGACTGCAGTTTAGTCAGCAGGGCTTGGGACGGTCTTCTCCACTTGGTCTGTGAAGGATCACTGTCGTCTGTCTCCCCCCCCTTAACATAGATTTGGTTTTCAGGTTGGAAGGGATGTCTTAGCGTGTCTAGCCCTGTGGGCCTGGATAACACGATGTAATTCTGGAGTTTCTGCAAAGTGGAACTTAAAGCTGTTAGATATCTCTGCAAATTAAGCCTCTCCCGCATATGTATTTTCTTTGGGACTTGCAGATCCCAAATAAACATTAGAACCTTGCTAATTTTCTTGCCTGCTGTTGCAACACAACATCGTCTTCTATCTGATGACATTCCCAAAAAACTCTAACCCTTGGAATTATATGATTGAGCAAATTTTCTTTACTTTTTTTGCTGTGTTAGTGTGACAGGGATAAGTTTCAGTCTACTCACTAAAAGTGTCAATCTGACACCAGTATATACCTGTGTCCTTTTACGTGGTAACTCAGTAGAATCTATTTGCCAATATTCTCCAGGAAAATTCTCTGCCTTTATTTCTAACACAGCTCTTTTGCTCTGGTTGTAACCATAGCAGATTTCATATTTGCTTGTTATAAATAGCACAATATCAGTCTTTTTTTTTTCCTGTTATTACTTTCTTCAGGTGTTCTAAAAGGCTTTTGTTTCTTTATAAGTGCTTTCATGTTCTCATTGAGGTGGGACTACAATCTGTCCCTCTGGTGTAACAGTCCATTCACTTTCTATGATTTCAGCTTCTGTGCCAGAAAACTGATGATTTTTTTATCATAATTTGGGGTGAACTGTGACAGACTAGTTTCATTTTGTGGCATCTCTATTATGATGCTCTTTTCTGCCCTTTTTACTATTTTATCAGCAAGATGATTCTCTAATTTGGGGGTTGTCTTCCCATCTTGATGGGCTTTGCAATGCATAAAGGTTGCTTCTCTAGATTCCCAAATATTCTGCAGCAGCACATGTACCTGTTCAGTCACGTGTTTAATTCCATTACTTTGAACAGTTACCAATCTTCTCTTTTTTCAGATGGCTTTACTCAGTTCTAGATTTTTCATTGATGGAATTAGCTCAGCTCTTTGTGATGTTACATCTGATAGCAAAGTTTTTGCTTGGTTTACCTGGTTGGCAGTTGTGACTGCATAACTTGCCATAAAGCTGTTCTTGTCTGCCTGGGGGTCCCAGTCTGGGTCTCTTTGAGGGATGTCCTCCTTCAGGGCTGGCTTGCTGGAATAGGCCTCTTCCACAGTCTGCAAACAGCCACACTCAAACACGTTATCAGTTAACACTGAGCACAGAGACATACCAGGATTGGCAATAAATGTTTTCAGAATAGCATTACTCTGTTCCAATAGCATGGCATGAGGTACCTGTTGGTGGTGTTCGCAGAACCAACTTACAGCGAGACAACTCCTAGATGCAGTTTCTTTTGGCTGCCAGTCAGTTGGGTTGTTCATTAAACTCTCAGGTGAGACTGTTTCAAGGAGCTGGCCTCTTTTCTGTGTTTCAGGATTCTTCCACATAATAGCAAAGAGTCCTTCTTTGTTCACCAGGATGTAGGAGACAGTATTTTTAGAATTTAATTCAGCAAACCATCTTAAACTATGTGGTTTTTTCTTCTTTTTCCAAAATTTCCATAAATCTTTTTTAGGAGAATTTGGCAAATAGAGAAACTGACAAACCACTCTGTGCTTTTTCAATTCATCCCTCAAGGGCTGGAAAAAAGGTCTTACTTTTCTTACCCCTGTGGCACTGACAAGTCTTACAGTACTCGGACTTAGTTTCCCTTTCAAGGTGTTTGTTGAATTAGGATTTCCCTTGCCTACGACTTGCTCCAAAGGCACTTGGCAGACGGCTTCCCCTTCCTTGGACCCGGCGCTTCCGCGGAGGAGGGGGGCAGCCAGAGCAGCCCCACTCCCGCAGACCCGCGCGGCAGGGCAGGAAACACGCACACCCGGAGACACCCCCAGGAACACCCCTGGCGCGACCGCCTCCCCTGTGTTCGCTCCCTGCTGCCGCTCACAGCTGCTCACGGACTGCTCTGAAACAAATGTGGTTACCGTGGGAACCGCGATCGTGCGGTCCCTAAACGCTGTGTTCTCGCCCCCACGGGCGACATCAGCTTTCTCGATTGGCTGAACCCCGCCCCTGCCCCCGCCCATCGCGGCAGCAGGAGCGGCACCCCTCAGCCCGGGGACATCGAAATTAGCTTCTCCGCTCAGCTCAACTCCGCCCCTGCCCCCGCCCATCGCAGCAGCAGGAGCGGCACTGCCCAAGGCAATGACGTTGCCACCCTCAGGCCCTGCCTCCCCGCCCCCCCTTTGGGCCAGAGCCGGCGGGCAAACCGGCCGACCCCCCCCCTGCGCCCAGCGGCGGCGGCGAGCAGGCCGGGCCATAGCCGCCCAACAGCGGCGGTGGGTGAGGGCCCATCACGGGCCCCACCCTCAAACAAGGCATTAGCAAATCCATTTCTACTTCTTTTCTTTCCCTAGGACTAAAAGGGGTTTTCTTCTTCCCATTTTCATCACATGAGAAGATGCCCCCCATTGCATACACTTACAAACAGGAAAGATTACAGAAGTAACACACATAGAGGACTTTGCTACTGTAGTGCTAGCCCTAGTCCTCTCTCAGAAGGACGTCTCCTTCTACACAAATTGTACCACAAAAGTACTCTTTATACACCTACTTACGTGCCTCTGTTGGGTCCTTGGTCTCTGATACCTTCTAGGCTGTCACCACCCCGGTAGATGTTGATGGAGTGATAATGCAGTTGTTGTCCTGGGCCCAGAGGGGTTTGTAGAGACCTTCCTTGTCCCACCTGGGTCGCCAAAAACTGTTGCCTAAAAGACAGGCTACCTGAAACAGAGGCCAAGACAAATTAGGAGTATAAAAAGCAGACAATTTATTTAAGGCCTGCAGAGGCCTTAAAGGTACATTTAGGCAAACAAAGTCCCCCGTCGGGGACGACACCCAAAATGGACACCGAGTCACGAGCTCTTCACCTTTTATAAGTTCTGTTTCATTAGCATATTGGCCCTTAATTCTCCAATCGTACCCTCAGGTGATGATGTTAACCACCCCAGGCCTGCTCCCCCCATCTCACAGTTGTTTACATATTTTCAAGCCCTAAGGCAATGAATATGTCCTTGAATCTGTACTCAGAGAGTCTTGTTTTGGCTAAAGGTGCTGGGAACAGGGGATTTTAGCACTTTGTAAGAAGCACAGAACTACAGCAAGTTACAGCTACATGAAGAGTAAAAAACAAGAAATACCTGAAGGCATCACTGCACTGCGCTGCCCATGCGCCCGAGCCCTTTAGAGCTCGCGTGGCCTCGCGACACCATCGCTGAGGTCCCACGTCTGGCCCCGCCTCTTCCGCTCCGAGCCCCAGCAGGGCGGGGCCGAGGGGGCGGGGCTGCCGTCACGCGGGGCGGGGCGTAGCCGGGCGCGAGGCGGCTGCGCGCGGCGCGGCGGCGTCTCCTCAACGGGGCCGCGCGCGCGGCGCCAGGTGCGTGCGCGGGGGAGGCGGGCGGGCAGGGCGCGGTTGCCATGGAGACAGCGGGGGGGACGCCGTTGCCATGGCGACAGCGGCCGCCATAACGTAGGGGGGTCCCCTGGCCGCCGCCGTGAGGGGACGGAGCGTTCTGCGGGGAGCGGAGGAGACCGGCGGGGCCGGGGCTGAGGCGGGGGGGCCGGGAAACCTCTGACAGCGGCGGGCGGCCTGGCTGTGACTCCCCCCGCCGCGCTGTCGCCCTCTATAAAAGCTCGTTTTTATGGATGTGTCCCCCTGGGAAGGAGCCTCGGTGTCCTCTCTGCCTGCTGAATCCCCGTGTTGTTGCTTTTCCCGCAGGTTTAGCGAGGAGGGGGCACAACGGAGAGGACAGGTAAGGGCTCGGGCAACCCTGAAGGTGTGACCCCCCCATCCCTGGTTCTCTGTCCAGGGTCAATCCTGGAACGCCAGCGTGCTTCCGTGGGAGCCTGTGGGACACAGAGCTCAGCCAGGCTTTGCTGTGTCACTCCCTCTCCTTGCTCGTGGAGCCACTGGGAAGCACGTGGAGAATCACAGCGTTGAATAAAAACCTCTGGTGTGTTTTAACTCACATCAAAGGAGGTTGAATCTTGTGTTTTTGTGCTGTGGACAGAGGCAGGGCTTGTCCTCAGTCCCATTGTCCGTGTAGCCTGTGCGTTTCTAGGATGGCTTTGATCCAGCTCCAATTGCTGCTCCCACGTGGAGGGACAGGCTTGGGAATTGGCCAGGGACAACTCAGCTTGTAGCTGAACCATAGTGGCTTTTAAACTGTCTTGTCCCAACATCTTAAAGCCGCTGGATTGAAAAAGAAGCTAGGAATTACACCCATGCTGGTGGCAGTTCTCAGCACTCAAAGAAGCTAAAAATAATGGATGAGTAGTAGGTTTGTACTTGTTTCTTTGTGGAATTTGTGGGGGCTGTTCTGGAGGAGCCCATCTCCCAGCATGGAGCTGGATGACTTGGCTTTGATTTTAAACATCCAGGTGTAGCTTTGGTTGTGTGTTGGGTGCTGAGCATGGAGATGGTGTCAGCAGCGACTTCTCCATGAGATGGTGGAGAATATGTTCCATTAATTTCCCATTTTGGTTCTGCAGGTTGGGCTCTGGTGTTGACTGTGTGGTCTGGTCATGTTTTGCAGAGCTACTGCGAGGTTTCTGTAAATACACATGCTGTGTGAACCTCGGCCTTCGTTTGACACACTTGGTGTTCAGGTGTTTGCTTTTACCTGGGATACACCTTCATATTTCCAACATTTCTGCAGCTGGTGTGTCTCTGTCACACGGGGACTTGCTGTGGTTGGGTTTATCCAGTGTTGGTGACTTGGGCACCGTTTAAAGCTGAAGTGTGAAAAGCTTTAGGATAAATTAAGGGATTTCTGTGGTGTGGAGGGAGGAGAACACAGCAAACCCACACAGGGACTCTCTTAGTATCGTTTATAAAGGTAATGGGGACAAGGCTGGAACAAGGGAACAGGGCAGCCGAGCCAGGAATCCATGGAGTGTTGTGTTTACAGTCTTCAGCTCCCTGTAGTCTAAATAGCTGGAAGCTTCCCAATGTCTGGAGAAGGCTGGAGAGACACTTCTTACCTTGTAAGTGCCTATGGCTCCCTCTCCCCCATGGCACCTGTGTTCCCAGGGGGAGCCTGCAGTACCTGGTGTGTTTCTTCCCCATGGCAATGTCATGCTCTGAGGTAATTCCATTTCATTTTGGCTACCTCAGCTGTGCCAGCGCAATCCATCCCCCTGGGGAACAGAGCTTCTCCCCAGGACTAAAAACTGGAGGTTTCTATTTCTTGGCTGAATCCCCATGAATTCTTTTTAAGACCAATAAAAACTTTTTTTTTTTAACTAGGCTGTATTTATAATGGGGTTTTTGTTCCTTTATGCCTCTCTGCACTACATAATAGGCATGAAGGTTGAAGGTCATTGTATCAGACAACCTCTCTAGGTGATTATAATTCTAAAAGGTGTTTTTTCCTAAGTTTAAAATTACTTTTGAAATGTCCTTAGTGCTTTAGAGGCACTTAAAATTGATTTGATGGCTCCATTCCTGCTGTTAATAGCATGGGAATGCACAGGGTGAGTGAGATGGGAGCGATGCTGAGGCAGGTGGAAGCAAACAGGGGAAGGCCTAGGTGGGAGTTTACAAACAGCCTCAATATTTGAGGCTCAGCTCCCGAATATAATATAAACTTAAATTATAGCCAGTTTAGAAAGTGAGGATTTACCTTTGGCTGTAGCTGTGCTGCTGTGGAGGGGCCAAGGGCAGACCCGGCACCAGCAGGAGCTCAGACTTCCCTCTGAAACATTCCAGTTATCCATTGTTAGTCCCTGGCTGGTCTGAAGTGTCTTTGCACCATTAAATAAAATCTGACTGACTTTGTGGAAGCAGCCTGTCCTTCCAGAAAAATCAGCTTATCCAAAAGGAGAGATATTTTTCCTTTCTCCTGGAAAGGAAAAATAAGGGCTTTTCTCCCCTTTATCCTGACTGTGCTTGGCTGCATTCACTCAGCAGGGCTTTGATGGTACCGCCCGTCTGATCCTGTGTCCAGCACATCCTCCTATCTTCCTGAGAGTCATCACTTTGATGTTTTTTTTTTGAGGTTTAACCCCCCCAAAATAGTTCACCATGAGGCCTGAGCGGTTGCAGGCCTTCAGGAGTGATGAAGCTGCAGAGGTTCATTGTCAGAACAGTGCTGAAGTGCTCCTGTGCTCAGTGTGGGGTGGAAAAACACAGGGTACAATGTTCATGAGGGTGTGTGATGGAGGAGCCCTGCCTGGCATGCACAGAGGGAGAAAACCGGAAGTGCTAAAGGCTATTGACACTTGTATCCAAAATCTGGTCCCTACAGTAAGGCCCAGTAAGATAAAGAAGTGATTATTTGAAGTGATGAGCAGCATGTATTAAGTGATCTTTCAGGAGGCAGGTGGTGAAAACCAGCTCTCTGAGGTGTTTTACTGTTGTTACAATGATTTATTACTGAGCAGCCTGGTGTGGTGGAAAGTGCCCCTGCCCATGGCAGGGGGGTGGACCGACACGAACTTTAAGGTCCTGTCCAGCCCAAACCATTCCATGATTCCATTGTATAAGGTTTTCTGAAGGGGTCAGAAGGAAAAGGCTGCATACACAGTGTATCTGAGCATCTGCCAGTGTTGCTTTGCCCTGTTCTCATCATCCAGTATTGAAAGTTGCTGGTTTCCTAGAATATTGGCTGTTTTCTCATGTGATCCATACACACACTTGCAGCACAGCTGAGGTGTCCTACCTAGAAAGACCTGCCCCGTGTCACTTGTTTTGCTGCCAGGGAGCAATTGCAGCATCTCATCTTTAGGACAAGCCCACAGATCTCCCTGAGATGGCAAAACCTGCAAAAACTCTGATTTTGGGTCAGCAGCTCTTCCCCAGCATTTCCTCTGGCCAAAAGCCCCGTGTCTAACAGAGTTTTTGCTGGACTCTTCATCACAACTGGCAAGAGAAAAGCAGAGGAGGGTGAACAGTTCTGTTCGTTTTCATTCCCTTTTCATAGACTTATTTGGGAGAAGCGGAGTGGGAGAGGACTGCGTGCTGGCAGGCCTTTTGTGTTTTATGTCACAGGCTGCTGAAAGAGTTCTCAGACTGCACTTCCTTTCCGTGGGCTTTAAGGTCATTTCCCAGTGCTTGCAGATGCATGGCGGGCTGGGAAACCCTTCTCTCATCACCAGGGAATGAAACGCTCTCCGTGGCTTTTCGGAGCCAACAAATATAGTTTTGTCTTCTCTTCCCTCCCACTGTTTCCCAAGCAGCAAGTTTGCCGACAGGCCTCGTCAGGAAGGAGGGAGTGCTCCTCCAGGATCCAGACTGTCTGGGAAAATGAACAGCTGCTGGCAAACTGTGTTTTGCTGGGGCAATCACACCTGGCTGTACAAAACAGCCCAGGATTGTATGGTAAAGGAGGTTAAGGAAGGGGATGAGACTGAGGGGCAAAGTTCAGAGACAAAAACATGCAATTCTCAGCCCAGAGATGATAACAAACCTGGGATTTATCCACCTGTGCAAAGGTGGTTCTGCAAAACCCTGTTGTCCAGGTGGTGTTGTCCATGTGCACTGACTTTGCTTGTGGTCATTTGTCTACCATAGAAACTGGATGGCTTCTACAGTGAGCCCGGGCAAGGAAACGTTCTTAGAAGATGGAATGCCACCTGCAAAAAAGCCCAGGTAAATTTAATTATACTCCAGTGAATTTCTTCTAACAAGAGCCTTTGCCTTTGCCTTGCATTGTTCTTTAAGGACTGTGACCCTTGGTGACTGCGGCCGTTTCGCTTCCTGATCCAAGAACTGCGCACTGGCTTCTAGCCATGCCCTGGGCTTTCCTGCCGTTTGTGGAACAAAGGCCTTCACACCCAGAATGTACTTTTTGGGGGGTTTTAACCCTCAGCCAGGGTGTGGGGTTGCGGTCAAAGCTGTATTTTACTGTCCTGTCTGCTCGCAGCATCAGGTCAGACACGGTGGTTGTGCTTCTTTGCTTTAGTGGGATGGTGGTTTCCAGGAGGACAGGGAGTTACTCAAATTAGTATGACTGAGCTGCGTGTAAAGGCTAAATAATTCCACTCTGAGGCTCCCTGTGCTGAGAAGTGGTCTTACAGTTCTGTGAGCAAGGACCTGACTGGTGGATGATTCTGTCCATACAAGACTGGGACTGTGGCTGCTGTGGGCTCAAAAGTTCTTGTGAACAAGCAGCTAATTCATCTGGGGAGTTGTCTCCCACTAATTTGATTTATTTGCAAGTTCTGGAGGGCTGCAGGATAGTTCTGTGTGGTCTTGAGATTGATCAGTGACCCTGGAATATGCAGAAAAGAGGCTGGGAGCTGATTTTTTCCTTGCTCAGGATATCAGGGCAGAAACAAGTGCATTTATCAGCAGGGAACAGAATACCTCTTTCAGAGATGTCACATAGGGCACTAAGACTTGGGTATTTGTTACTATTTTGGATTTCAGTACCTGGATTTGCAGTAGTGTTTTTATACTACCTCTAGCACGAACACTGATTTATTCCTCTCACGAGGCTTACTGTCCTCAAATTAAACCCTGTTCATCAGCACTGACAGTGAAGCCCTCCTCAAGGAAAGGGTTAATGAGTCTGTTTTCGTAGGCAGGAGCTGAGGGAAGGCACAGCTCCATCTGTGTGGTGTTGGTTTCCTCTCCCCTTCTCACTAAATATCACGTGTTTGCTGATAAAGCCATTCCTTCCAAACGAGCTGCTTCCCTGGGCTGCTGCTCCAATCTTCTGGGAAGCTGCAGCAGTCCCTGCTGCAGAAAGCAGCTGGAAACCAGGCAAGGCAAGGCGAGGAGCAGCACATCTGCTTAATAAATGATAAAGGTCACATTTAAAAGCACTGTGCAGGTGTAAAGCCAGGAAAATAGGGAAGAGAGGAGGAGGAGTAAGGAGAATACAGCCCTGCAGCCCTTTCATGTGACTCTGTATCATCTGGGATCTTCGAAAAGATTGGCCTAGAGCATCCTACTGACATTGCAGCCATCACAGGGAAGGGAGTGCTGGTACAGCTGAGGGGGCTCCTCAGCAAACTGGGGCTGGGCTCCCTGCAGGGCAAAGCTAGGAGGAAGTGTTCCCTTGTTTTTCTCTCTGCTGGGATAAATGGAGCTGTTGTCTCCAGGCCCCTGTTCTGCACATAGTTTAAAGTAGGTCGTATTTCCGACCTGCATGGGATGCAACCTGCATTTTGTCTGGGGACATAGAGCCTGTGTGTGTCTCATTCTCTTGTGCTCACCACACCTTTCCCATGCCCTCCAGCCTTCCCGGTAACTTTTATTAATAGACTTCCCTTATTCCAGATTTTCAATCGATTAGCTTTGCTTCAGAAGCACCCCAGGGCATCATTGACTTCCTCAGTAACCATCCTGGTAACAGATTCAATTCCCAAAAATGTTGTAATTACATGCCTTGTATTGGGAGCTGTGCTACTGATCTGTGCAGCTGCCTGCTGTCTTTTAGGGATACCAAGCTGCTCCGCTCATCCTCCGTTTATCAGAGAGCCCCAATGGATATGCTGATTCAAAATTTAGGCATGGGGTAGCTCCCTCTCCCTCAATCTGGGTGTCCCACTGCGGAGGGTGGATTTCCCCCCTCCGCAGCAAGAAGCGGTTCCGCCCCTATGTTGCTCCCGCCTCCCAGCCTGGCTCCACCTGCCGTGGGAGGACCTCGGGGGAGAAGTCTCTGGGCCCGCCCCTGAACTGAGGGACAAGGCGTGCCCAGGGCCCAGGAACCGCCCAGCTCTCCAGATTATTCCTGACAGTTATTTGTATTATTGGTTTATTTGAACTGTACCCCGCCTTCCTTTGTTACCATTGGTTCTTGTATGCTGTAACCGCCCTTCCCCTCGTCCCTTATTGGTTGTCCTGTCCTATACTTAACCGGGTGCCTCCAGGCACTCGCCGGCCACTAGCCATTAGCCATGCGGCCATACCATCGCCGAGGCAGTGGCCCCCCTTCCCCTGCTCTCCCTTCCCGACCACCCAAGCCCTGCTACCCTCAATAAAGGAGAGCTCGGGAAGGAGTCATCCTCCCACCAGCCTATCGCCGCACCGTCTCCTTCTTTTATTTCGCCTACGACTCCCAGCTTCCTTTACCGCGCCCGGCATAGGGATCGAGCAGCCAGCGCACGGCTCTCGACCCCGCCGACGACAGCGAGCGAGAGGCTCGACAACATCCCACCACCCCTGACACCCTTCCACTCATGGTGGTACCAGCTGTGCTCCTTTCTCCTCTTGCAGGAAGCTGTTGCCAAGCCTCAAAACCAAGAAGCCTCGGGAGCTTGTTTTGGTGATTGGGACAGGAATTAGTGCCGCAGTTGCTCCCCAGGTCCCAGCGCTGAAGTCTTGGAAGGGGCTGATTCAGGCCCTCCTGGATGCTGCTATTGACTTCAATCTCCTGGAAGATGAAGAGAGCAAACGGTTCCAGAAGTGTCTTCATGAAGACAAGAACTTGGTTCATGTTGCCCACGACCTTATCCAGAAGCTGTCTCCGGTCAGTGCGCTTGTACCTGCCCTGAGCGTAGGATTTGGCTTCTGGAAATAACCGGATTTGGTTTTCCAGCAATGGTGCCCCCATCCCAACAATTCTTCTATGTACAAGGAACCAAAAGTGCAGTTGCTGTGCCAGGTTTCTGCTGTGGACACAGGTTTTGGGTATTTTGCCTGGACCAAGATGATTAGAGGGATGGAGCACCTTCCTGTGAGGAAAGGCTGAGAGAATTGGGATTGTTCAGCCTGGAGAAGAAGGCTTCAGGGGTGACCTAATTGTGGCTTTCCAATACGTGAAGGGAGCTGACAAGAAAGCTGGAGAGAGACTGTAGGCAAGGGCCGGGGGTGACAGAACAAGGGGAGAGAGCAGGGTTAGATGGGGTACTGGGGAGGAAATCTTCCCTGTGAGGGTACTGAGGCCCTGGCACAAGAGCAACTGTGGCTGCCCCTGGATCCCTGGAAGTGTTCAAGGCCAGGTTGGACGGGGCTTGGAACAGCCTGGGATAGTGGAAGGTGTCCCTGCCCATGGCAGGGGGTGGGATGGGATGGGCCCTTCCCAACCCAAACCATTCTACGATTCTGTGTTCCTATGACTATGCTGAGGGAGAGCACCCACCTTGGTGCAGCCAGAGCTCTTGTGTTTGCCGTGCAGGGACCCAGAGCTTTGCAGGGTCTTGGTGAAACGTGGGTAGTTTCTCATGGAGTCATTTGGCATGAGGTGTTAAGGGGCCGGGCTCTGACCTCAATCTGTCTCCCCTTCTCAGCGCACAAGCAACGTTCGCTCAACCTTTTTCAAGGACTGTTTATACGAGGTGTTTGATGACCTGGAATCCAAAATGGAAGATTCTGGGAAGCAGCTGCTTCAGTCTGTGCTTCACTTGATGGAAAATGGGGCCCTTGTTTTAACCACAAACTTCGATAACCTGCTGGAGCTGTATGCAGCACACCAGGGGAAGCACCTCGAGTCTCTTGACCTGACTGATGAAAAGAAGGTAAAGGATGATTATTTCTTTTGTCAGGAACTGTGGTGCTGCAGGGTGTGCCCTCATGCTGCCTGAGGGCATTGTACTGATCGTAGTGGTTTAACTGGTGGCAGACAAGCTCCAGGCAGAGCCTCTGCCTGCTCAGGGCAGCAAGCAGAAGAATGAGGAGGAGAGCTCCTTTCTGGAACGCTGTGCTTGCTGGCTGCCATCCAGTGCTCAGGAGGAGGCCTTAAGCCTGGTATTCCTTTGATCTCTGTCCTTGAAACTTCTGGCTTGGCCTTGCTTCCACATAAGGCTCGGGTTGATGTTTCTAACCAATGTGGGAAACTCCATGTGAGATGCAAAGCTGAACTTTCTATTTTTATAACGTGCTGCAAAGTGCTTTCTGTGATGGGCATTTAGGGCTGCAGCCTTTGAGGCCCTTCTCGTGCCCCATGTCCTCTTCCTGCAGTGGCTGGAATGGCTCCTTCTGCTGCACTTCCAGAGCTGTAGCTATTCTCTTCATGCAAACATCTCTCCTCCTGCCCCAGTCAGGCTGTGAAACCCTGACCTCTTTGCACCTGCTGCCTCATCTCTCCATCACGGATTTCACTTGTGGGGAATATGTTATGCTTCTGTTTGCATGTTAAACACACCCGATGTGTGTATCCTGTGCAGTCCTTGGTCTCTTTTCATTCTCATTTCTGTGCTTCACGTTTCCTGCATGACCTCTTAATCTACATGGCTGGAAGTACTTACAGTGTTACAAATAAGCATTCTAATTATTGCAAGCTTAAACGAGCCAAGGTCTGCAGGAGTAAACCGAGAGCCTCAGAAGCGGCTGTCTGAAATGGAGGTCAGCTGGTGAGCTCCTTTAGGGGCCACAAAATAAAACTTGGTAGGCTTGAGAAACATGCTGATGTAGGATTTGTAGTTTTTTCCCCTTTTTCTGGTCAATCTGGTGTATTGATTCAGTCTTCTCATCACATTCACCAATCAGCTGAAGTGTTGACCCAACAAGAACCACAGGCTGTGGCTGCAGGCCATGGTGTTGAGGCAGATGGACTCAGCTTGAGGAGAGAAGATGAGGAAGGAGCTGCTTCTTCGGAATACTTCACCAAAATGTTCCATTTAGCAGTGCTGTGGTAGCCAATGCGACGCACTCACTGACATTGCTGTGGGTTTGTGTTGTGCAGGTGCTGGAGTGGGCACAAGAGAAGAGGAAGCTCAGTGTTCTGCACATCCACGGCGTCTACACCAACCCCAGCGGCATCGTCCTGCACCCGGCTGGTTACCAGAATGTGCTGCGCAACACCGAGGTCATGGTGAGGCCACACTGGGGGCCTGGGCCTTGTGTAGCTGCAGCTCCCACTTGGGTCAACTGGGCACAGGCTCAGCTGAGTTTAGACGGAGCTTCACAGAGGGTGGGGGAGAATTAATTAGTTATGGGAAACAGGAGGGGTGAATTCCCTAGCCTGTTAACATACCAGAACACCTCCCACACTTGCTGAAGGATGGCATTGCTGCAGAGCCTCATCAGGGATAGGGCAGGTGCTGTCTCTTGTGAGGATGAAGCTCGCCTTGACCAAGAACATCTTTCCCTTTCTTAAAGGGAGAGATTCAGAAGCTGTATGAAAAGAAGTCCTTCCTCTTCTTGGGCTGTGGTTGGACAGTTGATGACACCACGTTTCAGGCCCTGTTTTTAGAGGCTGTCAAGCACAAGTCAGACCTGGAGCACTTCATGCTGGTGCGGAAGGGAGATGTGCATGAGTTCAAGAAGCTCCGTGAGAACATGCTGGACAAAGGGATCAAAGTGATTGCCTACGGAGACGAATACTCCGACTTGCCCGAGTACTTTGAGCGGCTGACCAGCGAGATTGTCATGCGAGGCCACACAGGTATGGAGTCAGGGGCTGGGGGACACTTGGCTGTCACCATGGAGAGCAGGCAGGGTCAGTAGCCCCTGTTCTTCATGCTATATAGATTCCTTAAGAGTTTTTTTTTTTTTAAAGCAAACGTGTCTCAAAGCGTAGCTGGATTTGAGGGTTACTTTCAGAAATCACTGTATGCTCTAACAGTTTAAACAGCTGTGCTGCTTCCCACGCCTGCAAACCTTTTCATGTGCAGTTGCAGCTGTTTGTTCCCTTTCCAGCGAAGGGGCATTTTAATCTCACTGACCTTCGTGCTGCTCAGACTGAGCCAATGCTTTTACACAAGAGGTATAACTCATAAATCATAAAAACAAGGGAAAGTGGGTTCACTGGCCGGAGCCTAGCTGGCCCCCATTCTGAGGGTTAGCCCGGCCAGGAAAGCCTGTGTGAAACCACCACGTGGGCAGCTGGCTCTCCACCTGACACTGGTCTCTGCTTTGCCCCAGGTATGCCCAACGAGGGGCAACAGCTGAATGCTCTGCCGCCGCCCACACCGAGGTAAAAGGTAAGGAGGCTCTCTAGAGCCGAGAGGCTTCACTCTGTGTAGTTCCCTGGAGTCCCAGGCAGGTTTTCAGCCTTTGCTTCCACACAGGATGCAGCCCGAGCCTCAGCCCTGCCCAGGCCCTGAGCCATGGCAGGGGCTTCTGGGACAGGCCCCAGCCAGGCCAGCAGCCCTCAGGAAGGCCAGAGCCCACCGCTGTCCAGCTGCTATCCAGCACCGAGCCAGGACCCTTCCAGCAGGGAGAAGGCTGGGACACAGCCTCCACAGATGAACACCTGGTCTAACATAGTAATTGTGGTTTTACTGGGGCTGCATGTGCCTGCGGAGTGCGGTGTCCCCAAGGGAGCTGCAGCCTCCTCTAACTTCATACCTAGTGCTTTTATATTCTGTATTTCAATTAAAAAATGAAACTTGAGCCTTTTTTTTTTACTGGAAGCTCTAGTTTTCTAGTCCTGTCTTTTTACTGTACAGGATTTTGTATGTTGAAGTTGTATTAAAGGCCTGCTCACTGAACTTTTGGCTGCTCTATCATTTACAGGCCTCATCACACCTCACACTGGTGGGAGTTCATCTCCCCCAAACCCAGGAGGAAACAGGTCCTGGCTGGAGGCAAGTTATTTATACACAGAGAACAAATTAGGAAGTTTATTTTATATAAATTATGTCTCTTAGCAGACAGCATTCAATTTATTGCACTATAGCACATCTGCGATACAGAGCTACAAGACATCGTCAGAGAGGTTTGTATTATTCAGTGTAGCACTTCTGACCGGGATCAAGAGGCACTCTGAGGGGGAGAAAGGGTGCAGGAAAGCAGCAAGCAGCCACCATTCTCTTCCAGTATTAATGTGGTTTGGTTTTTTTTTCCTTTTTACTAGCAAATAATGCCAAGACCAGCAGGCAGGAGCCAGGCAGGGCACGCTGCCTTCCTCCTCCGGACCCAGCTGCCACAGCTCTCCAGCTCCTGCCCAAATACGTGGAGTCTGGGGACCCTGCTGCAGAGTCCGGGTGAGGAGAGAGATGGGGGACTTTAAGGCAATTTAGCATGTCCCCTCCAGCCCAGCATAGGCTGTCACCTTTTTTTGGTTTATCAGCTTCGGTGGAGCGGCGATGAGCGGCGACATTAACGGCCAGATCTAGCGCTGCCCCTAAGCCCAAGTGACTCCTGCCTCCTCCCTAAGCTGGTCTAAAAATCAAAAGCAGCTCAAAAAAAAGCCTTCAAACCCACCAAAAAGCACAGCAGATCCTGGCACCGCCCACCTCCCCCCCGTGCAGCACGAACAATACAAAGCTCTGGATTCAGCCTCCCCACAAGGGAGCCTGCGTCACTGGACACAGAATGGAGGAACCCAAGGAAGGGCTTTTTCTGGATAAAAAGGGGTTTATCCAAGAAAAGTACCCCTCATGCTGGTATTCCTCCATTCTGTTCTGCACTACACAGGAAAGACTAGTCAGTGACAGGGTAAAGCATGTTCTTCTGGGACATCTGCACACAGCGATTTGGTGTTTAGGCCTTCATGAGCGCTGCGACCACGGCCTTGGCATTAAGGCTTCGCAGATCACAGTAGGTTTGTCCGGTACCAACGAAAACGATGGGCTTGCTTGTGATGTAGGTCATGGAGATGGCGGCGCCCACCTGCCGGGCACAAGCAGCACCATTAAATCCAGTGCTCCCCCTCAGGGAGCTCGTCATTCATTCATCCCCCGTGTGTGGAAACCAGACTGCTAAATCTGGGTTCAATGGCTTAAACACGAGAGGAGAGCACAGGAGTGGCCCATGTTTGACAATTCCTGTCTCTCCACTCACTGTCAGGAAGCTCTGTGCAGTCACCTCAGCAGCCTCCTTACCTTGTCATCAATGGTATCAAACTTGGTGAGGACGATCCCATCAATGAGCCGCGGTGTCTGGGCCATGGAGTGATCAGCCAAGGCCTTGTTGAACTTGACCTGAGAGAGAAAAAATATCTAAGAAATGTATTTGTGGTACTGCCACCGTCCAATTCTCTGGTAAAACCGACAGAAATGGGTTCTTTCCCCCCTCCGTCTCTCAGGAGCAAAGCCTCCACACTCACCAGCTGATCCACAGCCTCATTTCCCACCAGTGCTTCCCCAACAAACAGGACCAGGTCGGGAGCGTTGACGGCAATGAGTTTGGCCAGCGCGGTCATCAGGGGTGCGTTGTCCTGCATGCGGCCCGCCGTGTCCACCAGCACCACGTCAAAGCCCTGGTTCCGAGCTGGGGGGGCGGGGAGGCAGCATGAAGGACGGCACTCGCCCAGGACAGTGACACCGACCCCTGGCTCTGCACGTACCATAGGAGATGGCCTCCATGGCAATGCCCGCGGCGTCCTTGCCGTATCCCTTCTCGTAGAGCTGCACCATGGTGCGCCCACCGTGGCTCTCCGGAGGGTGCAGCGCGTTGAGGCGGCGCGTGTGGGTGCGGAGCTGCTCCACCGCTCCCGCGCGGAAAGTGTCACACGCGGCAATGAGCACGCTGAAGCCATTCTCGATGAGCCAGAATGAGATCTGCAGGTGGCAACAGATCAAAAGAGCCTGTTAGTAGCTACACGGCCTGACCCCATCACCCTGGTCCTGTGATCCAGGAGGATCCTGTCCTACCTTGGCCAGGTTGGTGGACTTCCCGACACCGTTGACACCACAAAATGTTACCACGTAGGGCCGGCGATGGCGCTGGGCATCCATGACATCGCGGAGGACGTCCACACGGCGCTGGGGCTGCAGGATCTGCACCAGAGCCTCCTGCAGCGCCTGCTTCACTGTCGAGGTCACCGCTGGGAAGAAGGGGATGGAAAAAGGACCTGTCATGCCTGGGGAACACTGCCAAGCTCCAAACTACACGCAGAATGCCACACGGACACTTACTGGTGAACGTTCCCATCACCTTCCCTTCCAGTTTCTTGGCCACAGACTCGCAGAGCTGCACTGCAATCTCAGCTGCCACATTTTTAGCTTTGAGAAAGACAGAGCAGGGAGTCAGCGCTGCCGAGGTGGTTACGCACATCCCACATCAGTGTCAAGGGAAGGATGGAGTCAGTGTGCAGGATCCCCACCAGACCTGACTGCTGCCCCCCTTTTGCTGCACTGTTGAGGGCTCCCCAGGGGCAAGACAGGAACCCACCACAGTTCCTGTGGGCAAGAACATCCCAAACCATGGGCACTACCCACACTGGGGCCCACCCAACAGAGCCCAGGGAACCGCCACTAATCCCTCACAGCACGGATCCAGACGTACCAATCAAGTGATCCTTCATCTTCTCCAGCACAGGGTCCATGTCCTCTCTTGTCAAGCTCTTGGAACCCACCAGGCCCTTCAGCATGCCAAACATGCCCCCCAGGCCGCCCTTCTTCACACTGTGGAGAAGCAGAAGATTTACACTGAGGTTTGAGAGTGAGTTGCAAAGGTCAGATGCACAAGGGCCTACCCTGAGCGGACAAACACACCAATTTGTCCTTTCCTGCATTACTGGTTAGACTGGAACAGGAGTTACAGGAGAGAAATCAAGGCCCATGTGACAAGCAGGGGCTGTGGGAGCCTCTACCTGGCTTTCGAAGGGTTCTGGACAACTTTCTCCTCTTCGGCTTCATCCTCACTTTCATACTCCAGGTCGTAGAGGCGGCCGGGCTCCCGATTTTTGTCCCCCAGGGCCTGCGAGGGGGAGAAGCAGCTTCATGGGCTGGGTGCCACGATCCCTGTTTCATATTTCTTCATGATCCCTTCTCATCCAGGCGCGGATACCGGGCTGGGTTCGTAACACCCAGCTGATCCCAGAGAACACACAACAGCAAATGGAGCCACCTGACCTTTCCTTACCATGTCAGGGTCAAACTCCTCCACAGGACAAGCCTCCGCGCTGCCGTTGGTAGCGGAATTACTGTAATCGAGTACTTTGGCATTAGAGTTCCCCAGATCCCACACCCGGGGCTTCTTCCCCTTCTCCTTCTGTGCATCGGGCTTTGGAGATCTGATGGAACAAAGACAGGAAACACATTGTGTTCAGTGCGGGGAAGCAGAAGCCATCACCTCCTTAGAAGATGTGAAAAATAAAAGCCTGGACTACCCAAAAAGCAGAAATTAAACCTGATTATTTATCTGAACTTTAACCCTGTATGGCACCATGTCACCTTAGGCCAGGTATCGATGCACTGCTGCTGTCTGCTCACTAAACACAGGTCTGGACCTCTCCCAGGGTTTCTGGATTTCCCAGCAAAGGGAAAGGGCTCTATTACCCCTCCAGGAGCCCCAACTGTCCTCACTCAGTCTTTTCAGCATGCAGGGAAATAAGGAAAAGGGAAGTAAGATCCAGGAAAGTGAGGTCTGGCTTCCAGGGGTCATCAGAAGGAGGAGATGCTCAGCCATGGCCTAGTTCAAAGCACAGGCAGACTGACCGTGCCTTCATCGCCCACCTGGACTTCTCCCCAGCTTTCATGTGTCTCCTGAAGAATTCCTCCCGGTTCTTCTGCAGGATTTCATCCTTGGTCAGTTCCTCCTTTTCCCCTGCTGCCGAGAGCTGCTTGTCACCCGCAGACGCTTTGCTGGGCGCTGCCACAGCTTCAGTTCCTGACAGGAAGAGTCCCAGCACAAGCTCAGACCAGCTCCAGCGGATTGGGAAAACACAGGCTGCAACACATTGCTCTGGAATATTTCCTTCCCTCCCATTTATCTTCCCCAACAACTTACCATCCTTTTTGGAACCTTTGTTTTTCTTGTTCTTGACCTTCTCCTTTGGTTTCTCCCCTCGGGTTTCAATCATACACTTGACAGTCTTCTGGGATTTCAGAGACTGTTCAAACGTCTTCATTACCGTGGGAGCTCGGACTTTGCTGCTCTCCTCTGCATCCCTGTGGGAAGGTGACCCATTAGCCTGGATTTCAGTTCTTCCCCCCTCCCATCTCTGCTCAAAACAGAAATTTAAGACAAAACCCAAGCTCTGCTACCGGAGGAGGCGCATGAAGTCATCTTTAAAATCAAAGGTGCCATTTAGGAGGCCCAGGGCGCCTTTCTGCTGGAACTCGTTGCGGTACTTGTCTCGAAACTCCTTATGGACGTCGTCTATCAATTTGTCCACATAGGTTAGAGTCAGGATCTTCTGGAAGCCCACCTGCCAAGGAGCATGGCCAACAGACACTGCACATCCAGCTCATTCAACAGCAGCCAGGAAGCAAAAACCTCTCTGTTTAATTCAGAGCTCTTTAACTTGGACAAGCTTCAGTTTGGCTTTCTACCTTCCCAGGCTTTTAAAATGCCCCCAAAAATGCAAAAAGCAGCCCAGAGCTTCACTTCCACCACACACAGGTTGTCTCATGGCAACAAGGACACGTGGAGCAAGGGCAGAAAGCCTTTAGCTTATCTGTGGGTCAACAGGGAAGGTTGTGTGGATTTATGGAGATAAGGTGCCAAGAGACTGAAAAGGAGAGCATTAAATGCTCCATAAAGTGAAGGGAATGACATATTTCTGGCTTTTCTTCAATAGATCTGGCCAAACTTAAATTTTACGAGGCTGCGGCTTCTATTTGAGGTTTGATTAGTTTTAATCCTGTTGCAGATGATTAAAATAAGCTGCTACTGCAGTGGCACTCAGCTGGTAGGCACCCATGTCCCCCCTCTGGTGGAAGCTTGGCTACACTGGGGTCACTGCTCAACATCCCCCCCAAAACCCTCATCACAACCCCTCTCCCCCAAAATGCCAGAGACAGAGAAGCCAAACCAGTCTGGGAGCCGAGGTCCAGCCCTACGCAATGTGAACAGCAGTTTGCCCAAACCTCAGCAGGCTAGCAACTGTTCCCCCTCTCTTCTGAGGCAATCCCCTTTCTTCAGGTTTGGGGCACCCTGGGGGGCTCGAGGGACACCCATGCCATTCCCGGGGTTCCTGGAAGGGTCACTTACCACAAACACCAGCTCAAACTGGTTGTCCAGTTTGTACTTAAGCGTGAGGGCTTCATGGGTGAAGGAGTTGTTGCCACCTCTCTCCTGGAGGAGAGGAGCTGTCAGAATCAGGGTGCCAGCAGCACCCATCGTCCCCTCATCCCTGTCACTCCCTTTTCCCAAAGTGGTGCAGCATCCCTTACTCATGATCCCACACCCCCTGGACACGTGGTCCCATCCATCCCCCCAGCTGGGTGATCCCACCCACCCCCAGTGCTGGTTGTGCTCCCCTCTGCCCCGTCCCAAGAAGGCAGTCCCACCTTACACCCCACCCCCATCCCCAAATAGGTGGTCCCATCCAAGTCTCTCTCCTCCCCAAGGTGACAATCCCATCCACACCCCCCAAATGGGTGACCCCACCCCCAGACTCGGTCGTGCCTGTGTGCCCCTCCCAACAGGTGGTCCCACCTGTGTGCCGCCCCTCTCGGCCCCGTCCCCAGGTAGATGGTCCCACCCATATGTGCCCCCTCCCCATGCAGGTGCTCCCATCCACCTCCCAGTCAACTGGGAGATCCCATTCCCCCAGAGAGGTGCCCGTGCCCGTGTTTCCCCCTCCCCAGGCAGGCGGTCCCAGTCCCCATTCCCCCGCCAGCTATGTGGCCTCACCTGATCTCCCTTCCCAGGCAGATGGTCCCTGCCCGACCCCCGCAAATGTCCGCGGCCTCACCTATTCTCCCTCCCCAGGCAGATGGTTCCCATCGCCCCCCCCTTACGGCAGGTGGGCTCGCCCGCTCCCCCCTCGCCAGGTATGTGACCCCTACCCAACCCTCCGCCCCCCGGCAGCCGCTCCCGCCCGACCTGCAGGAGGACGGAGCGGATGAGGGCGTTGACGGGGGCGGTGGCGGCGGGCCCGCGCACGCCCTGGAAGCACCAGAGGACGAGGCCGCCCTTGCTGAAGATGGTGAAGAAGTCGAGCATGGCGGCGGCGCCGGGCCCGGCGGGGCGCACACGTCGCTCTGCCCCGCGCTTCCGCCGGAAGCCCCGCCCCCCCGCGCCATTGGCGGGACCGCGGGGCGGGCCGCGGGCGGAGAGGGGGCGGGGCCACGGGAAGGGGGCGGGGCCATGCTGCGCTGGGGTCGCGCGCTGCGCGCGCCGGGATGGGGGGAGCTGGGGGGGGGCACCCCCGGGAGGGTCCCGGGATGGGGGGGAATCCCGAGAACCCCGGGAACCCCGGCACGGGGGGGTTCCCCTGGGGGGGTCCCGGGCCGCCCCCTCCGCACCGCGGCTCCGCTCAGCTCCGACTTCTTCCGCGGTGAGATCCGGGGGGTACCTGGCACCGCACCGGGGATTTGGGGGGCACGGGGGGGGGAGGGGCACAGGAGGAATGGAGGAGGGGTAGGGGTATGGGATGGGTATGGCTGGGAATGGGGAGGTAAAGTGAGGGGTCCAGGGAACGGAGGGCTTGCTGAGGTGTGTGAGGATATCCGGCGGGGTCGGGATTGCTGGGAATGGGGAAGGGGTCGAAGGAATGGAGTGTCCCAGGGAATGGGGCATCGCTGGGGGGGTTATGGGGGTATATCGGGGGTGCCAGAGGGGCTTGGGGGCATCCCTGGGGACTGCGGGAGATCACAGTGGGGGTTGGAGGGGCTGGGGTAGAATTGGGCGGCTGGTGGTCTCAGAGGGGACTGGGGGGTTCCAGAAGGCCCAGGGGAAACTGGAAGGGGGTCCCGGTGGGGACTGGGGGTGGCAAGAGGACACCTCGCAGGGGCCTGGTGGGGGTCTTGGGTGATCCCAGAGCAGACTGGGGGGAGAGGAAGGGGCTGGTGGGATTTCAGGGGGCTGGGAAATGGTTCTGGTGGTTCACAGAGGGTCCGGGGGCGTTCCAGAAGACCTAGGGGGACCTGGGGGGTTCGCAGGCAGGCCTGGGGCGTGTCCAGGGGTATCCTGGGAATGTCCTGGAGGTGGCTAAGGGCATCCCAAGGGATGCAGAGGGAGCTGGGATGGTCCATGGGGGGCTGCCAGCTGTGCCCCCCAGGCTCAGCAGCCCCCGTTGCACCGGCAGAGCTGGGGCAGACCGTGGAGCGCATGGCACAGACCCTGAGGGATCAGCTGCCAGCCACCAGGAGTGGAGGGCCAGGCTGGGTCCCCCCAGGGACCCTCCCAGACCCCCGGCCCCCCGACGAGGCCGATGTGGTGGTGGTGGGGGGCGGCGTGGTGGGCTGGTCGGTGGCGTACTGGCTGAAGGTGCTGGAGGGCTCGTGGCGGCAGCACGGAATGAGGGTGCTGGTGGTGGAGCGGGACCCCACGGTGAGACACCTTCTCCCGGGGCAGGGGATGGCTTGGGGGACTCCCCTGAACCCCTTCTATTGTGTGGGGTTCTCTCCTTCAGTATTCCAGAGCCTCCACGGTGCTGTCGGCGGGGGGGATCCGGCAGCAGTTTTCCCTCCGGGAAAATATCCAAATGTCGCGTTTCTCTGCCAGCTTCCTCCGTGACATCAATGTATGTGGGGTTATATGGGCTGGGGGTGATTTAGGGGATCCAGCCCCACTCACTGTGGTTCCCCCATTTCCTTACAGGAGCACCTTGGGGTGCCAAATGAGCCCCCCATTGATATCCAGTTCCAGCCCTCGGGATACCTGTTCCTCGCGTCCCCTGAGAGTGCTGCCACGCTTGAGGCCACCGTCCAGCTCCAGAGGTGGGGGACACACCCGGGGGGGGGATTTCAGGGGATAGGGGTCATCCTGACTCTTCTCCACATGCTGGCCATCCCCAGGGACGAAGGGGCGCAGGTGGCCCTGCTGTCCCCCACCCAGCTGAAGGCAAAATTCCCCTGGATAAACACAGAGGACGTGGCTGTGGCATCCTATGGTATGTGGGGGAATAGGGGAAGGTTTGGGAAGCCCCACAACACCCTTCCTCATCCTCATCCACATCCCCTGATGCATCCTTCATCCTGGCTTTATTTATGGAAGGGGAAGTCCAACCCCCCCAAAGTGTGTGTATTGGGTGGGGATCGCACCATAGTTGTCCCCATGTTTCAGGTCTGGAGGATGAAGGCTGGTTTGACCCCTGGACCCTCCTCAACGCTTTCCGGCGCAAAGCCATATCCTTGGGAGTGCAGAGCTGCTCTGGGGAGGTGCGAGGTGAGAGATGGGGGTGCACAGCAAGGCTTCCCCCCTGCCACCCTCAGGCTCCCCCACCTCACCCCAAAACCCTCCAGCTTTTGTCACCTCAGCCAACCACATGATGCCACCAGCATCGCCGTCTGCGCGCATCAAATACGTCCACGTGAGTGTGTGTGCCACCCCCCGGCTTCCCAGGAGGGTCTGTGACCCCCCTGCACCCGTGACCCCCATCTGTGCCCTCCCAGGTCCATATGCCAGACAGCCTGGAGTACCAGCCGGTCGCCTGTGCCATCGTGGTCAATGCTGCGGGCGCCTGGGCTGGGAAGCTGCTGGAGGCAGATGGGCTGCCCAGGGGGCTGTGCCGACCCTCCCTGCCCATCCAGCCCAGGAAGAGGTACTGGGGGGCTCAGAGCAGGGACAGCCTGGCAGCACCCCTCTGTTGTGGTCAGCCTCTGGGATCAGACGGGGGCACATCCCAGCAACTTCTATTGGGGGGGTGAACCCCTGGGTGATATTTTGGGGAGGTACCTCTGCACCCAGCACCTCGGTGTCATGGGGGAGCTCCTCAGCACTTCTATTTTTGGGGAGGGTGACATCCTGGCACCCCTCTGTCCGTGAAGGGGTAACATGAACCCCTGGGTGCTGTTTTGGGGGATCACAGAATGGGACAGGTCCTAACACCCACCACCCTCCAACTTCTGAGGGGAGTGATGAACTCAGTCTGTTACTTGGAAGTGGAGTCTTGCATCCTGGGGCTCCCATTATCCCTCCAGTGCCCCCAGCCCCCCTATCCACAGTACCCCTATTATTCTCCAGTGCCCCCATTATGCCACCAGTGCCCCCAGCCCTATTATCCCGATTACCCCCCCCAGTACTTCAATTATCCCCCAGTGCCCATAGTCCCAGCCCCTCCAGTGTGTCTAGGAGCGACATGACCTCTCAATGTTATTTTTTGAGGGGGACATGTCTCCACATCCCCGCCCCACCACACCATCTTGGGGGGCAGTGGGAGTTCCTCTCACCCTATTTTTGGGGGTTCCCCAGGTATGTGTTCTCCTGGCACTGCCACAATGGCCCCGGCCTCTCCTGCCCTTTCCTCGTCGACACCTCCGGTGCTTATTTCCGTCGGGACGGCATCGGTGGGAACTACCTGGGCGGGATGAGCCCCTCTGAGGTGAGCCAGCAGGGGTCCCCTAAGATCACTCATCCCCTATTCTTTATCAGACTCCCCCAATTTATCCTTTTCCAGGAGGAAGAGCCAGATCCCAGCGATCTGTCGGTGGATCACGATTATTTCCAGGAGCAGATCTGGCCCCGGCTGGCTCGGCGTGTCCCAGCTTTTGAATCCCTGCGGGTCAGGGCGTCTTGGGCGGGATACTACGACTACAATACTTTCGACCAGAATGGGGTGCTGGGCCCACACCCCCGGCTGGAAAACATGTTTTTAGCTGCAGGTTTTAGTGGCCATGGGCTCCAACATTCGCCGGCTGCTGGCAGGGCCGTGGCTGAGCTGCTGATCAAGGGGCGGTACGAGACCCTGGATCTGCGGAGGCTGGGATGGGACAGGCTGGTGGCCGGGGAGCCACTGAAGGAGCACAGCGTGGTTTGATGGGAGCGGGGAGGGGGGAAGCTGAGGCACAGCCGTGGACCCCCTCCCCAAGCCAGAGCTTGTGTCCTGTAGGAATAAAAGGGATGGATGATAAATGTGCCAGGGAATTAATGGGGTCCACACCTGCCACACTCCCTCCACCAGCGCTACCAGTATTCCCCCCCAGTGCCCGCATTTCTGATATCCCCATTGAGCCCCCCCACAACTTCAGTGTCGCCACCACACCCCATTCCTTCCCAGTATCCCCATTATGTTCCCATACGCCCAGTCCCAGTGTCTTCACAATCGCCCATTCCACCATCCAGTGCTCCCATTATCCCCGCAGTGCCCCCAGCCCCAGTATGCCCTTTACCCCCCAGTATCCCTTCAGTGTTCCCAGTATCCCCCAGTGTTCCCAGTACCCCCCCAATGTTCTCAGTACCCCCCCAGTGCTCCCAGTATGCCCACTGTTCCCAGTATCTCCCCAGTACACCCCCAGTGTTCTCAGTACCCCCCGGTGTTCCCAGTACCCCCCCAGTGTTCCCAGTACCCCCCCCGTGCTCCCAGTACACCCCTAGTGTTCCCAGTACCGCCCCAGTGTTCCCAGTACCCCCCCCGTGCTCCCAGTACACCCCTAGTGTTCCCAGTACCGCCCCAGTGTTCCCAGTATCGCCCCAGTGTTCCCAGTACCCCCCCCGTGCTCCCAGTACACCCCTAGTGTTCCCAGTACCGCCCCAGTGTTCCCAGTACCGCCCCAGTGTTCCCAGTTACCCCCCCCGTGCTCCCAGTACACCCCTAGTGTTCCCAGTACCGCCCCAGTGTTCCCAGTGCCGCCCCAGTGTTCCCAGTACCGCCCCAGTGTTCCCAGTACCGCCCCAGTGTTCCCAGTACCCCCCCAGTGTTCCCAGTACCGCCCCCGTGCTCCCAGTATACCCCTAGTGTTCCCAGTACCGCCCCAGTGTTCCCAGTACCGCCCCAGTGTTCCCAGTGCCGCCCCAGTGTTCCCAGTACCGCCCCAGTGTTCCCAGTATCGCCCCAGTGTTCCCAGTACCCCCCCCGTGCTCCCAGTACACCCCTAGTGTTCCCAGTACCGCCCCAGTGTTCCCAGTACCGCCCCAGTGTTCCCAGTACCGCCCCAGTGTTCCCAGTATCGCCCAGCGCTCCCAATTCCTTCCCCGTGCACGTGGCGCCCTCTGGCGGCGGGTAGCAGCAGCGCACGTGCAACACTTAAGGGAGCAGGTGCGCTGGTCTCTGGCGCATGCGCAATGGAGACAGCGGGCGGTGGCGGGGCGGGGGCCCGCAGTGGGCGGGGCCGCGCGGTGGGCGGGGCGAGCGGCAGCGGGCGGGGTCGCGGCAGTGCGTGTGCGCGCGGCGCATGCGCGGTGGGCGCGGCCGGGCCGTGTGAGCCGGGCCCGTCCCGCCGTGCGCCCCCGGCCCGGCCCCGGTGAGTGCGGGGGGACCGGGGGGGCCGGGGGCGGCACTCGGAGAGACGCTCGGGGGGCACCCCCGGGAACCGCGGGCCTCGGGGCAGCCGTGGGGAAACAAACTCCGAGGGGATCGTGGGCACCGCGGGGGCGGCCCTGAGGGAATTTGGGAATCGTCTCCCCTCAAACACGCTGTATGGGGAGACTGTGGGAACAGCCCTGAGGTAAAGTACGGGCCGCCCTCGAATTATGGGGGTCACATGGACCCCCAGCAGCCACGAGGGGGTTCTGCCCCTCCCTGTGTGCCTGAGGGTCACCCCCTTAGCTGTGAGGGAGTACAGACCCCCGGGTCACCCCTTAGCATGGGCGATTCCAGTGGGTGCCTTCCCCTTCAGGGTATTCCATGACTCCGAGGTTTAGGGTGAAGCTGCCTGTGATTAACTCGGTAATAAATCTGGAGGCCGGTTCTGGTTCCGCAGCTCAGATCCCAGCAGGGTTTGACCCGGAATAACCAAAACACACCCATTGTGAAAACGATTTTTAGTAGTTTGTGTCCTGCGGCTGCAGCAGCACCACTGACATGCGGGGGTTTGTGAGCCTGCTGCAGAGCTGCTGGGAGCTCTGCCTGGGAGGAATGAGAGGTTTGAATGCTGGTGGGAAAGCACGAGCTTTATTAGCTGGTGGTTTGTTTTTTACCTTGATTCAGACGCTGGTGTTATTTCTCTGGTGCTTTATAAGAGCGGTTCCTCTAACCCTGAGTTCGTTAACACTGTGACACGAACAGGATGGGCTCATTCCCTGGCCTGTTGGAGGATGGTTGTGCCCAATGGGAAGCCAGTGAGGGTTGGGAATCCTGTTGGAAATCACCGGGGTGTGACTGAACTTGTAATCCCCGGTCAGCCCGATGCTACCAGCTCTGCCATGGCCCTGTGTGTTCTCTTTCCACAGGCTCCATCCGTTTCCCATCTCTCCAGGATGAGAGAGGCTTGGGTCCGGCTCTCCCCCTCTCCCTGTAGTTGATAGTTTGGGAAGCAGAGGTGATGCTGGAGTCGAGATGGCCGACAGCGTGAGAATCTTCCTTCATGACCTCGTCAGGGTGAGGATCTGGGTCCTGGGGGCTGGTCCTGTTCCCTTTGGGAGCGCCCTCTTTCCCATGGCATTAGGGAATCTGAAGGAAAAGGGTCTCCAGGTGTATTTCAGCACTGTTGTGTGGTGTGTCTATTGCAAAGGGCCTGGTGTTTGTTACTGAACGTCTGACAGATTTCCTTTGGGCACAAATTAATGAAAAATCTGAATAATATTAATAATTAATTATCAAATAACAATATATAACAACACACAAAATGTATGTTTTAATATAGAATGTATAAAATTATGTATAACTTAATAATAATAACAATAATAAATGAATGTCTGTGACCACAGCAGCTGTCCCCGCACTAAGGTCTGTGTGATCTCAGTGCTCCCACCCTGTCTTCCATCATCCAGGACTAAATACAGACTAAAAGGCACTCGTGCTGTGACACTGAGCAATAACTCGTGCTCAGAAATAACTTGTTTTGGACAACAAACAAAGGTTTGATCAAAGCCCTGTGGCCACCACCTAAAAGTGGGAGTTGTGTCATTCCCCACTGCTCCCACACCGTCAGTTGAAAGAGCTGCCTGCGTCAGGGCCCAGCTCTGCCATTTCAGACATGAATTTATCCTCTTTGGTCAAGAACTCCAGGTACCCAACTGCCACCAGGGTGGTGACACTATCCTGGCTCATCCTTATGATCTTTATTTTAAGGGGAAATTGTGATGATGATGGTTATGGGCTCATCTGGAGCTGGAAGTAATTGAATAGGATCCCAGAATGGTTTGGGTTGGAAGGGACCCTTAAGTCTTTCTCGTTCCATGTCCCTGCCATGGGCAGGGACAGCTTTAACTATCCCAGGCTGCTCCAAGCCCCATCCAGCCTGGCCTTGGACACTTCCAGAGACAGGACAGCCACAGCCTCTCTGGACAAGCCAAGTCCTAGGAGGCAGCACTGCCTCCAGACATGGAATAGGGGAAAACTGGGCTCTCTCCTATTAACAGGTTTGCATGGGTGTGGCTGGTGGAAGTTTCTGGGATGAGGACAGATGCTTTTATTTGTGAAGGAATAAGCATCAAACTCATACAGTGAGACTTTGCACATCCCAAATATTGGTGTAGTTCCATTTTATTGGCCTCAAAGAGCTGGCAGGGGATGAGGGGCTTCCTGCCAGACAGGGCTGGGAGAGATCCGACTCTGATTTTTGCCAGGGTTATAAATAGCGCAGATTGGAAGAGAAATCACACCTTTACAGAAAAAAATACTGCTGCTCCTGGAGATGTTGGAATGTGCAGTGATTTAGGTCACCGGGCCATGGAAGAGAGATGGTGTGGCGGCTCCAGCTGAGCCCAGACAGACAGGGAGCAAGGCCAGCCATGGAACCAGGGGGGTTTGGATGGCCTGGGTCAGCCACATCCCATTGCTCCTCTTTGCCCATATCTGCAGGGAATTAAGGACTCCATCTGGGGCATCTGCACCATCTCCAAGCTGGACGCCCGGATCCAGCAGAAAAGGGAAGAGCAGAGGCGGAGGAGAGCCAACAGCGCGCTCGCCCAGCGGAGGTTTCACATGGAAGAGAAGAAGCAGGAAAAGTGAGTACGAGCCTTGGCCAGTCAGAAATGGGGTAATTCCCTTTTTCTCTGGTAGTCAGAGCCAATAAATAGGAAACAACGTGGCATGAAACTCCCTTTTTCCACTGTGTAATGCAGCTGGAGCTGTTACTGCGAGATAAGAAGTCAGACCTTTTATGTTGTTTGATAATTAGTTTGAATTACTGCTGAAAGAACGTGGATTTATGGGTTTCTTTTCCTCCTGAATCCTTGTACTATCTCAGATCCATTGTTGTTGCTGGTAATCGTGGAATCAAGGAAAAAACAGCAGCTTGGATCCGATGTCCATGTTGGGGCAGATCGAGTGTCTCTTTTCCCCAGCCCTGCTGTGTTTTGTGTAGTCTGGAGCTGCGGAACCTCAGTGGTTCTGGAAATGCCAGAATTACCCCCACGTAGGAGCAAACAGCATTGGTTCCCATGTCTGACTCCTGAACCATGCCAAGGTGTCTCTGCTGCCCTGATGGCACTCGGCTGGCACCTCACGCAGTGGTTTTGGGCAGTAATGCACATTCTGAGACATATTTAGCAATTATTGGGGCTGGCTGGGTGGGAGGCTGGCTGAAAGGTGAAAGAAAAGTCTCCTGTGTCCCTGATCCTCCCCAGGGGCTCTTACAGCTCCACATCTGGGCAGCCTCTGAGGATAAACATAACTTTTTTCTTTTTTTTGCATAAATAAACATCTGAATTTTGCTGGTTTTCTTTATAGCAAAATCACTCTGGTGTCAAGAGCTAACTGGGAAGGTGCTGCAGAGTCCCACAGAGCTGCTCTTGCATGTCCAAGTAGAGTCACCAAAACCACTCCAAGCTGAAACAGCCTCTTCTGAGACCAAAAAATGCCCTAAACTTCCTAATTGTATTGTGGCAAGAGTTTGGGGAGAGCAAAGCCCAAGATCTCAAATACACGCTTAAAAATCTGGAAGAGAGCTTTGCTTTTCTTCTGTTTCAGCGCAGATTTTGGGAATTAATAAAGGTTGAAAGAGTCACCCTGATGTAAGTCTTGTAGAGCCAGCACTGGCTGAGACATGTTGTGAATCTGTGCAGGAATTCCTTGCAGGATTTCTGTGTTTGGATGAAATCAGGTGCACCACTGGTGCTGAGCTGGTTCTTGGTGATTTTTCCAAGCTGTCCAAAATGTGGGGCAGAAGCAGTTGGCACTCATGAGGGGACATTTGTCCAGGTGTTGGGACATTAACATGTCTCTCTCCTGCAGTGAGCCCCGGATAGTGAGCCGGATATTTCAGTGTTGTGCCTGGAATGGAGGCGTCTTCTGGGTATGTGCAGATTTTTGTTTATTATGTTTTAACTTTAAAACCCCTGTGAAAACCCATGTCCTGCTCCAGCCCTCATGAGCTGTGAGTGGTGAGCCATCAGCATGGCAGCAGGAATTGCTGGGAGCCACCACATTCCCATCCCAATGCTGTGTTTTAAGGGATTCACTATGGGATACAGGACCATAGACTTGCTCAAGAGACCTACACGTGAACCTCAAGCTGCTTTTCCAAGTCTTTGAGACGGCTCTCCACCTCAATACTCAATCCTTGCTTTGCTGCAGCCTGGGGTACTGCTTTACCAGTTGGATATTGATATCTTAAAGACATTTCCTCAGCTCTGACTTCCTGTGCCTGGTTCATGAGGCTGATCCTTAATGGAGCCAATACTTCATAAATCAAATAACCAAATAAATTGCTTAATTTTCTCATTACACTGGTGCAGAGTACAAGAAATTGGCGTGCAAATGTTAAAGTGTTCAGCTGTAGATTGTGGTGGTATTTAAACACAGATCCTTGCTCCTCTGTATTTAGGGATCACTGGGGGAGGAGAGGCACACGTGCCTTTGGATCTGTAGCCACAGGAGCACAAAATGACCGTGCAGTGCCTCACTGAGAACCCTTATTTGTTTTTCCCTGCAGCTTAGTCTCTTCTTGTTCTACCGAGTGTTCATCCCCGTCCTTCAGTCGGTCACAGCGCAGATCATCGGTGGGTGCCTTTCCCCCTCGGGTGTTCCAGGGTGCTGAGCAGTCTGTGGGATGAGTTTGGAGCGTCTGTCCCATTAAGCTGTTCCTTACGCCTCTGTCTCCTTGTGTTGTTTTCCTCCCAGTACCAAGCAATGCCATCATTAATTGCCCAGTAGAAAACCAGGGGTGGATCACCCTGCTGACAGCCTGTGCATGTCAGGGATCCAGTCCGGGGGTCTTGCCACTCCAAACACATTTGTCTGTGTGTTTTTGCAATTAAATAAAAACCAGCTGGGTGGAAATGTGCTTTTAAAGACGTTAGAGCACTACAGTTAGGAGAAATTCCCTGATGGCTATGCCAGGAAGCGTTTGGAGGTTCCTACACCAGTTCCTCACATATGTCTCTGTGTCTCTTTTCCAAAGGTGACCCTTCCTTACATGGTGATGTCTGGTCCTGGCTGGAGTTCATCCTCACCTCCATTTTCAGCGCTCTCTGGGTCCTGCCCCTCTTTGTGCTCAGTAAGGTGGTCAATGCCATCTGGTTTCAGGTAGGTGACAGGAACCTGGGCTCTGCCTTGAGCAGACAGGGAAATTTCCTCACTGGGTAGGGCTTGGTCAGGTGGTGTGGGGGCACAAGATGAAATCCCACCCCAAAATGGGCTCTGGGCGTGTTCCTGGTGGGCAAAAGCAGCTCAGGAGCATTGTCCTGGGTTTAATTTCCCTGAAGCCCCCATATCTCTGGAGTTCCATTTGTCTCAAGCCCTGTCTCTGCTGGCAGGACATCGCAGATCTGGCATTCGAAGTGTCGGGCAGGAAGCCTCACCCCTTCCCCAGCGTCAGCAAAATCATCGCTGACATGTTGTTCAACCTCCTGTTGCAGGCGCTTTTCCTCATCCAGGTGAGATGAGAAACCACCACCCGTCAGCCCAAGTGGTGCCCTCCCCCAAATTCTGAGTATTCCTCACTCAATCCACTCATTTTCTATCCCAGGGAATGATTGTGAGTCTGTTCCCCATCGACCTCATTGGACAGCTGATCAGCCTCCTCCACATGTCGCTGCTCTACTCGCTCTACTGTTTTGAGTACCGCTGGTTTAACAAAGGTGAAGGAGGGTTCCCTGCATGGAAAGGGGGAATTTACCTGGACTGAGGGGTTCTCCACTCAAGGAGCATCCAATTGGGGTGTCAGAGGCTGATTTTCCATCAGTTTTTATATGGAATGAAGGGTAAATGTGAGCCAGCAGTGTGCTCGGGTGCTAAGAAGGCCCGTGGTACCTGGTCTGTAGCAGCCCCAGTGTGGCCACAGCTCCAGGGCTGTACCTGGCCCCCTGTGCTGGGCACTGGTGAGGCCTCAAGTGCTGTGCCCAGTTCTGGGACCCTCACAAGAAGAAGGGCATTGAGGGGCTGGAGCATGTCCAGAGATGGCCCCAGAGCTGGGGGAGGGTCTGAAGCACCAGAAGCAGTTCAGGGAGCTGTGGGAGCTCAGCCTGGAGAAAAGGAGGCTCGGGGGGACCTTCTGGCTCTGCACAACTCCTGACAGGAGGGGGCAGCTGGGGCGGGTCAGGCTCTGCTCCCATGTAAAAAGTGACAGGACAAGAGGACATGGCCTCACGCTGACCTCAGGGGAGGTTCAGGTTGGACATCAGGAGGAATTTCTACACTGAAAGGGTGGTCAGACATTGGAAAGGGCTGCCCAGGGAATGGTGGAGTCCCCATCCCTGGAGTTGTTCGAGGCATGACTGGATGTGGCACTCAGTGCTCTAGTCTATTGACTAGGTGGGAATTGGTCAAAGGAGGTGATCGGAGGTCTTTTCCAGCCTAAATGGTTCTGTGCTTCTGTAGTGAGGGTGTCTCCTCCCCATGGGTTCATTTCCGTGGGATTTTCCTCTTGGCAGGAATTGAAATGCACCAACGGTTGTCCAACATCGAGAGGAACTGGCCCTACTACTTTGGCTTCGGCTTGCCCCTGGCATTTCTCACGGCCATGCAGTCCTCCTACATCATAAGGTGGGAAAGCCACTCTGGCCCCTCCTCCTGACACCCACCAGACGCACTGAGTGTCCCTTATTTTATTTTACTGTATTTTTCCCTTGCAGCGGTTGCCTCTTTTCCATCCTTTTCCCTCTCTTCATCATCAGCGCCAACGAAGCCAGGACCCCCGGCAAAACCTAGTGAGTATCCTTCCTTCCCACCCACGGATCCTTGTCCAGCACCCCCAGCCTCCCCCACCACTCCCCAAAAACCGCTGCGGGTGTTCCTGGCATCAGGAGCTGATGGACTCTCTTCCCTTTCAGCCACTTCCAGCTCCGTCTCTTCTCCTTGGTGGTTTTCCTCAGCAACAGACTCTTTCACAAGACCGTTTACCTTCAGTCCGCCCTGAGCGGTGCTTCCTCCTCCCCGTCCTCCTCCTCTTCCTCCTCCTCCTCTTCGCCCTCTCCTGCCAAACACGCGGCTGCTCCGGGGCACTGAGTGGCCCCCAGACCCCGGGGAAGGGGGACTCCCACAGGCTTCTCTGCGCCCCTGATCCCCAGGGACGGGCAGGACCGAGCCTGACAAGGTGTCACTGTCAGTTCTGCGTCTCCCCCTGGAAATTTTTGGGGGAAAATCTGGGTTTTTAACACCTTTGTGAGTTTCCAGGAGCCGGGATGTGCCCTGCTCTTGTTTTATAGTGGACTCTTTTGTACGCCTTTCCCGTGCCATCTCCCTGCCTCGGGCCAGTGGGTCGGACCCCCCTCACCCCGTTTTGCCGTTGTGTCCCTCCCGTGTCTCCCCTGTGTCCCCCTCCCGCTGCCCCTCGTCCCCTTCCCGGTCCCTCCATCTGCCCTAACTCAGGTCGTGGGAGGGGGGCGGGTATTTCTGGGAGTTCCTGCTGCCGTCGAGCACAGTGTCCCCCTCCCCGTGCATGTACCGTTTCTGTCGGGTCGGGGAAGGAACCGGTGACGTTCAAAACCCTTTGGATATTTTGGGCCGGTTTATCAACTTTTCTCTAGTATTTTCACACTGAAACATTAAACGGAGAAACCACGATTCTCAGCCGTTCTGCGCCTGCCGCTGTCGTTAATCTGGGCGGGGGGAGGGTCCGTTCGGGGGCGCCCCGGGGCGGGCTCCCCCCGCTCCCCGCAGTGGTTCCGCCGCCCACGTGGCCAGGCCGTGCCGCTTCCGCCGCCGCCCACGTGACCCGCCCGGCCCCGCCCCGCCCCTTGGGCGCCGCGAACCCGGACGGACACGTCACGGCTCGTTCCCCGCCGGCTCTGCCCATCGCCCGCTCCGCCAATGGCAAGGCGCCGTGCGCCCCTCGCTCCGCCCCGCTCTGCTGAGTGTTCGGCCCTTCGGCCAATGAGCGCGGCCGCGCCTGGAGTGGCGTGGGCGAGAGCCAATGGGTTGCGGGCGGGGGCGGGGCGCGGGCTGGCGGCGGCGGCAGCAGGGCGGCTGCGCGGGGCGGATGGACGGGGCGGCGGGGCCGCGGTGAGGGACGGGACCGGGACCGGGACCGGGACCCGAGCGGGGCTGAGGGAGCTGGGGGTCCCCGGGCCTGGGGGTGGCGGGGTATGTGGGGTGCGGGGTGTGCGGAGTGAGGGAGCTGAGGGGTCCTGGGGTGCCCGGGCCTTGGAGGGTGCCCAGGCGTATGGGGAGAGGGAGCTCGGGGGGTTGAGGGGTCCCCGGGCTAGTCGACTCAGACCCTGGGGCTTGTCAGGGGCTGGAGCCTGGGGGTGCCCGGGAGGCGTGGGGGGCAGCACGAGGGGGCCGAGGGTGCTCTGTGTCACTGGGAGTTCCTGGGGCGTGAAGGGTCCCCCCTGAGGACATCGGGGCCCCGGGCCACCTCAGGGCAGAGCCACTCGTGCCCGGAGGCATCTGTACTGTGCTCCATTATCCCAGGGGATCCAGGAAATAACCACCACACGGTATTCCTGTACCCGGCAGTGCCCTGTGTGTGCCAGTCAGAATCACTTTTGGGCACAGGAAGGCTTTTCCAGGCCCAGTTTGTTTGGGTTTTAAATCTCAACCTGTCCCAATGCGTCCTCCCTGATGTTGTGGCTCAGTGAATTGCACATTTACCCTCCCGTGCTGGGATTGAGCAGTGGGAGGAGATTTCCTGGTTGATTGAGCAAGAAACGATTTGAAGAAATCTGAGCGTTTTCAAGGTAGAAAGATGTTAGAGCTGTGATTGTCCAATAATGGTTTCACTTCCTTGGTGCGCAACTCCAGGATTTTTGTGGCTTTTCTTCCCACCAGGGAGGTTGAATTAAACAGCCACGTTGTCTGGTGTAAGCAAAACTGATTTACAGTCCTGGTCTGTGTTAACAAACTACTGGGATGTATATATTTGACATAATTAGTTCAAAGTGAGAGTACCCAGGAGCTGTTCAGACCTCCTTTGTATAAGAAAAAGCACCCATTGCTTGCATTTTCCATGGATTATATTTTTTGTGCATTGCTTGCAGGTGATGATTAAGCTCCGAAGAGCAACCAGAGGGAAGGCAGAGGTTTTGCTCAAGTTTACACTGGGGTTTTGTTCTGTGCACAGAGAAACAACAGAGTCCTCTGCCCCGGAGAAGTTCTGAGCTCTGTAAAGGAAGGAAAACCAGTCAGGATTTGGGGTGACAGCTCAGATCAGGACAGGAGGTGAGGGGTTTGGGGGAACAGGAGTGAAGGGTGGGCTGGAGCAGGGGATTTGAAGTCTGAGCTCATGAAGCCTTTAGAGACAGCATGGTCTGAGTTGCTCTGTGATACCTTCCCGATTGTGTCCAGGTGTTCAAGAATCCTCAGACCCTGCATTTGATGTGAAAATGACCAAGTTGGGGTTTCTCCGGCTCTCCTATGAGAAGCAGGACACTCTGCTCAAGCTCCTCATCCTGTCGATGGCAGCCGTCCTGTGTAAGTCTGTGTCCTCAGGGATGGCTCCTGATGCAGGAAGACCGAGGGTAACTCATGAGCTCTGTGTGTTCACTCTGCCCCTTCTCTGTGCTTTCAGCTTTCTCCACAAGACTGTTTTCCGTCTTAAGATTTGAAAGTGTCATCCATGAGTTTGACCCGTAAGTGTTGTCTTTTCATTTCCTGGGGGCCCTTTGGGCTTTTCCTTTTCTGGAGCACACAGAATTCAGGGGATTGTGCCAGGCTCAAGTTAATCCCCATTGTTGATGTGGGATTTGGAGGGCATGTTTCTGTGCAGCTTGGTTTTCCTCTTCTGCACCCAAATTCACGTGGTACCCAGGGCTCTTCCTGCAACCTAGATCCAAGAATCACCTGCCACTGCTTTTCTGCTGGGAGGTGGTTATTCCTGGCCTGGGCACAGCAGGAGAGAGTTCCTGGCACAATTTGTGTCCATGCCCCAGGCTTGTTGCTGATTAAATCAGTCCCAAGGGAGACTGTCACCTTTGTAAATGCACTATTAACCCCACTGGGAGGAGGGATGAACCTTTGCAGCTGAGGTTTGGGGCAGCTGAGGGAAACTGGGCCACTTCCCTGTGTGTGGAACACACAGGATGAGCCCTCACAGTGCTGTCACACATTGTCACCCTTACAGGTATTTCAATTACCGCACCACCCGCTTCCTGGCTGAGGAAGGCTTCTACAAATTCCACAACTGGTTTGATGACCGAGCGTGGTACCCTCTGGGCAGGATCATCGGGGGAACCATTTACCCAGGTAAAGCTTTTGTCAAGCTGAAATTGCATCTGGTGCAAGGCAAAATCAGGAGAGGGATGGGGTGTGCATCCATGAGTACTAGCTGGGACAAAGGGGAGCTTGGGGATGCATCCTGGGCAGCAGCTCCTTCCTGGCAAGTCTTTGGAGCTCTCTGATAACGGTGTCATTTCCATCCCCAGGCCTGATGATCACGTCAGCAGCGATTTATCACGTGCTGCACTTCTTCCACATCACCATCGACATTCGCAATGTCTGCGTGTTCCTGGCACCCCTCTTCTCCTCCTTCACCACCATCGTGACTTACCACCTCACCAAAGAGCTCAAGGTACGGGGGAGGCATTGGAATGTGCCCCACAGGCTTTGGCTTTCCGGAGGAGTGGTAGCTGCTTGCCATTTGGGAGAGCAGCTGGGTCAGAGGTTTGGAGGTGACCACCACACTCCTCAAAACCCCAACCTTTTGGGAAGTGGGAGATCTGTTTGAAAACTCTGTTTCCACACTCGGTTTTTATTCCTTGGAGCAATAAAATCCCTGAACCTCAATGTTTTTCCCCTGTCTGTTTTTCTCAGGATGCAGGGGCAGGGCTCCTTGCTGCCGCCATGATTGCAGTTGTGCCTGGATACATCTCTCGATCTGTTGCCGGCTCCTACGATAATGAAGGTGAATTTGTGACCCTCAGGGAAACCTTTAAGGGCTGTTGGTTGCTGGAAAATGGTGATAAAGATACTGTAGGGCACAGCAGAGGCCCTGTCCTTTCCTAGTGATCCCTGCTGGGTTTGTGCCATACAAACTTGACTGGTCAGAAATCAGAGATGGTTCTTGGCCATGCTGTGGAGAAGAGGGAGTGTTTTCCAACTCTGGCAGTGAGTTTACTCCAGTATCCTTGTTTGCCAGTCAAGAAGGGTTTTGTCATCTCCCCGAATTCCACCTGGAACTGGAGCTACTGTGTGGTTCCTCCATGCTTTTATCCCCGTTCCAGCAGTGACATTGGGACTAGCAAAGGCGGGAATCTCTCTGTCAGTGCCTGGGGCAGAGGAGGATCCAGGTTCCTTTCCCGTATCTGGGCTTTTAGGGGCTGTGTAGGAGTTCTTCCAGCTGATGTGGCTGGAAGAAGCCACGTGAGCTATTACCTCCGTGAGACACAAACTCCACAGTGTTTCAGTCTGGAAACCAGATATGAAATGCTTTTCCCAGGCCTAGCTCTTTGTGTGATGGAGCAGCAAAAGCATTTACAAATTGTTTTTAATGGCTTGAGTGCTCTGCTGCGCCCCAGGGATGACATTAACTGCTCGGGTCCTTCCGCAGGTATCGCCATATTCTGCATGCTCTTAACCTACTACATGTGGATCAAGGCTGTCAAAACAGGCTCCATCTACTGGGCAGCCATGTGTGCCCTCGCCTATTTCTACATGGTGAGTGTCCCTTCTCCCAGCTCTGGGGTAAACCTGACTCTGAGATCCCTCTGGATATGCTAACCAGGGATCCATGGCATGCTGTTCCTGTGTCCAGGGAGCTAGAATCTCTATGGAGGTGGGAATGGAATGGGCTCTTAATTCCCAGAACTAGTGGGTTTGGGGTGAGGGTTTCTTAGAGTGTCAAGAAATCTGTGTTTCTGGCAGCTGGGATGAAGGGGATGCCCTAAGAAAGAACAGATCCCAGCTGGCATTGCTGCTGGGTGAAAATCCTGTCCATGATCCCAGGAAAGCCAAATCTCCATGTTTCACCTCAGCTCTGCAGCTGTTCAGTCCTGGAAGTTGTGTGTGTGTGTCTGGTTTGTGTCCTGCAGGTCTCCTCGTGGGGTGGCTACGTCTTCCTCATCAACCTCATCCCCCTGCACGTCCTCGTGCTGATGCTCACCGGGCGCTTCTCCCACAGGATCTACGTAGCCTATTGCACAGTCTACTGCTTGGGAACCATCCTCTCCATGCAGATCTCCTTTGTTGGCTTCCAGGTGGGCACCAGGAGCATTTGCAGACTCAAGGATGGGTTGTAACAGAACAGCAGCACGCTGGCACCTGGTTTTCCTTCTTGCCTGCATCACTGAGGTTGTAAGTGGGTGCTGACTCCTTGTTCCAGCTCCCATTATGCTGAGTCCTTGCCACCTTTTGCAAAATGAAGCTTTGGAGGTGCTGGATGACTTTCAAAGCTCCTAATATCCTTCCCGACACCAGTTGTTTTTCATAAAAATATCTTTGCTTTTGGTGAAGGAAACGCTCGTGCCATGTGCGTCTTGGTATGGCAGGAAACAGGCCTGCCTGGCTCATGTTTGCAAGAGAATCCAGTTAATTTTCTACGTGGATTCTTATCAGAATCAAAGCAGATGTAGGAAAAGGACTCGTGCCAGCTGTGCCAGTCATAGGGAGGGAACATTTGAACATTCTCCTGTGACTGGCAAGTGATTGTGCTGGGAAGTGATTTGTGAAAAAAGCTGATAACGGCTCTTGTTCGGCTCCATATCTGACTGCTTTCTGTCCTGCTCCCAGCCTGTCCTCTCCTCGGAGCACATGGCTGCCCTTGGAGTCTTCGGTTTGTGCCAGATCCATGCCTTCGTGGACTACCTCCGGAGCAAGCTGAACCCACAGCAGTTTGAAATCCTCTTCAGAAGCGTCATTTCCCTGGTCGGCTTTGTCCTCCTCAGCATTGGGGCTGTGCTGATGCTCACAGGTAGCCCAAGGCTGTAGCCATGACAAGGGTGTTTCACCCTCTTTCCTTGCTTCCAAAGGCATGGAGTTTGTCCATCCTAACTCTGTGCTCCTGTGGTGTCAGTGCCTGTGAGCCCCCTTGAAGGGGGAGATTGGTTCCTGCCCAAATTTGTGCCTTAGCAAGGAATATTTAAGCTTCAGCTGTAGGATAGTAGGGGCAGAGGCTCTGGGGACACTGAGCTGGTGCTGCAGATACTGACTGTTGCTCTTTAGTGGCACAGAGATGCTAAAAATAGCAGTTGGGTGGGGAGAAGATTTTTAGGGTGAAATTGCATTGCATTTCCTTTCTAAAATGGCGAGTTTGAGTAATAGAGATTCTAAAGCAGGTCTGGGATTGCTCATTCAGCCTCGCATGTGCTTCCCTGGGAGAGTGCGTATCAACATTGCCCATTACTCTGCTGGCTCCAAAGAGGATTTGTTTTCTCCACTTTCCTAGGGAAAATCTCCCCATGGACGGGGCGTTTCTATTCCCTGCTGGACCCTTCCTATGCCAAGAACAACATCCCCATCATTGCCTCTGTCTCTGAGCACCAGCCCACCACTTGGTCCTCCTACTACTTCGACCTGCAGCTCCTTGTTTTCATGTTCCCAGGTCAGTTGCCAGACCCCGAGTTAGTCACCAGAGGGTTTTCCTGCCTCTTCTGGCAGTGCTAAGCCTGCTGGGAGCGCTGTGACCCTCTGTGTTCCTCTGTGTCTGGTTTTATTTCATCTCTGAGCTGAACCTGACCCATTTCTCTCTCCCCTCGCAGTCGGTCTCTACTACTGCTTTAGCAACCTCTCGGATGCCCGTATCTTCATCATCATGTACGGCGTGACCAGCATGTACTTCTCGGCTGTCATGGTGAGGGCTGCGGGCACCAGCACTGCCACCAAGTGCTCATAACAATTTAATTTGTTTTTCTAAACTTAGTGATGGTTCTTTCACTCTGAGGGCTTTTCTCCCTTCCATAAGTGTGGTTTTTTCACTCCTCTCTGCAGTGAGGGAAGGTGAATTTGCAAAAAATCACTGGTTTGGGTGTTATTCATGTTCCTGTGGCCAGCGCCATCTGGTCACTGTTCCGGGACTCCCAGAGCTGAGCTCCCAGTGCAATCCCAAGCAAATTGTCTGGATTTCCAGTCAGGGACTGGTAACAAACAGCTGCTGATGAGCCCATTTCTATTCTTTGTGTGGCACTCTGAGCACTAAATGTGGTTGAGTTCTGGTGTGGAGTCAGCTACTAATCCTCGCCTCCACCTAAGACTGTTGAAGTGACCTCAGTTTACCACATGGACCAATTTTGAGCTCTTCAGGGAATTTCCCTTGAGGGTGTCTGAGATGGCGGCAGCTCTCCACTAAAAAAATCAGCCACGGGTTTATCCCTAGGCTGATGTATCCACTGAATTTGAGGTGCTGGATTAGGAATGGCATCAAATTCCTTCTTCTGTTGGATTTCTCCTGGATTCCTTCTCTGACAGTTCTGCTGTTGCCATAGGTGCGTCTCATGTTGGTGCTGGCTCCGGTGATGTGCATCCTGTCCGGCATTGGGGTCTCTCAGGTGTTGTCCACCTACATGAAGAACCTGGATATCAGCCGGCCAGACAAGAAGAGCAAAAAGCAGCAAGACTCCACCTACCCCATCAAAAATGAGGTGAGCACTGAGGTGTCTCAGGACGACGCCTGGTCCTGGTGGGCTGAACGCGGGAGGCTGAGGGCCCCGTCCCTCCAGTGCTGAGACCCTGGGTTGTTCCCGCAGGTTGCCAGCGGCATGATCCTGGTCATGGCGTTCTTCCTGATCACCTACACCTTCCACTCCACCTGGGTGACCAGCGAGGCCTATTCCTCCCCCTCCATCGTTCTCTCCGCCCGTGGTGGGGATGGCAGCAGGATCATCTTCGACGACTTCCGAGAAGCTTATTACTGGCTGCGGCACAACACGCCAGAGGTACAGGGGGTTTGGGGCACTGGACACCTGACACTGCCCACTGAGGCACTGAAGCACAGCTGTGTTTGGGTGTAGGATGCCAAGGTGATGTCCTGGTGGGACTACGGGTACCAGATCACTGCCATGGCCAACCGGACCATCCTGGTGGACAACAACACCTGGAACAACACTCACATCTCCCGTGTCGGCCAGGTGGGTCCTTCCCTCCCCTGCTGCCTTGACTGGCCCTTCTGGGCACCATGTCAGCTCCCACGTGGCTGACACCACGTCTGCCCCAGGCCATGGCATCAACGGAGGAGAAAGCCTATGAGATCATGCGGGAGCTGGACGTTAGCTATGTGCTGGTCATCTTCGGCGGCCTCACTGGGTACTCGTCCGACGGTAAGATCCTGCTGTGAGCCAGGTCAGACCCACCCAGGGGCACTGGTGGCAGAGTCCCACCTCCAGCTGGGGCTGCAGAGTGAAAGCAGAGCTGGAATGCTCCTCAGGAGCTGCACATGCCTTTTTTAGCTCTCCCTCAACTCAACCCCTTGCTTTTGGCCCCCCACATCACCTCTGCTCTCCCTCCTGGCCCTCCAGCTCAACTCAACTCCTTGTTCTTTTGCCTCATCATAGCTTCTTGTTCTTTCACCCCAATTCAACCCCTTGCTCTTGGTTCCCCAAATCAACTCAAGCCCTCATTCTTTGCCCCCCAACTCTCTGCCTTGCAGACATCAACAAGTTCCTGTGGATGGTTCGGATTGGGGGCAGCACGGACACAGGGCGCCACATCAAGGAGCACGACTACTACACCCCCACCGGGGAGTTCCGAGTGGACCGTGAGGGCTCCCCGGTGCTGCTCAACTGCCTCATGTACAAGATGTGCTACTACCGCTTCGGCCAGGTCTACACCGAGGCCAGTGAGTCCCTGAGTCACCCCTGGGGCTCGGCAATGCTTTTGGGAGGCCTCCCCGCACCCTGACATCTCGGGGGGGCGTGATGCAGCAGCACTGCCTGTCCTTTTCCCTCTCCTAGAGCGACCACCAGGCTACGACCGGGTGAGGAATGCTGAAATCGGCAACAAGGACTTTGAGCTGGACGTGCTGGAGGAGGCGTACACCACAGAGCACTGGCTGGTCCGAATATACAAGGTACGGCACCACAACGAGCCCAGACACCCCAGTTTGGGAAAAAAACATGGAATTCTACCTAATGAAGCTTTTTTTACTATCCAGGTGAAGGATTTGGACAACCGTGGGTTGTCGAGGACGTAGAGGAGCCGACGCCAGCAGCGCCGGACACCGCACTGACCCAGCCTTGGCCTGTGCAGAAGAGATTTGGGAGTTTGGTGGGGGTTCGAGGGGGGCCGATTCGGGTTTGTTTTATACCGTTTGTAAGCGCAGGCAGCGGTGGGAGGACCCTGCCCGCCCCATCCTGCCGGGAGTGATTTTTATATACACACGGAGCCGTCGCCAAATCAGGAATTGCGGCTCTCACCGGGGCTGATTGACCAGGAATTGTGAAGAATACAAATAAAAATAAATTTGGTGGGTTTTTCCCCGAATTCTGTCAGAGGAGCGTGGGGGCCGTTTAGCTGCTTTTAATCAATTTGAATGGAAATGGGGGCGGGGAGGGGGCGTGGCCTGGGCAGAGGCGCGGGATTCAGGTGAGGGCGTGGCCTGGTAGACAGAGGGGGCGTGGTCCGTGTGTCCGGGGGCGGGGCCTGGGCCGTGCGCGCGCAGGGCGGGGCGGGGCTCGCGGCTGTGGCGGGAACGGGCGGCGTGGCCGGGCCGGTGCCGGGACCGGGGGCGGCATCGCGGCCCGGAGCGGGCCCGGGGCCGGCCATGGCGGTGCCCTTCGTGGAGGACTGGGACCTGGTGCAGACGCTGGGCGAAGGCGCCTACGGGGAGTGAGTGCGGCGGGCCCGAGAGGGGCGGGTTGGGCGGGGTTGCTGCCGGCCGGGTCCGCCCCTTGCACGCCCCTGCCCTGCCCTTTGCGCGGCCGCTGCCCCCCTGGCCCCCGCGGGTGCCACTTGCCTCCCCGCTGCTTGTCGCTGCTTGTCCCTGCGCGGCCACTGCGTGCCCGCTGCTTGCTCGCCTCATGGCCATCACATGACCTGTGTGTGCCCACTACGCGCTGCTCGCCCTTCACATGCCCACTGTTCGCCCGCTCTACAGTCGTTGCGTGTCCCCTGTGTGCCTACTGCTTGCCCATCACATGCCCCGTATGTGCCCCTGATGCACGGCCATCGCTTGCCCTTATGTGCCCCCACTGCATCCCCTTGTGCACCCCCTGTGTGCCCATCCTACACCTGCCTGTGTTTGCATTCCCTGCCAGCTGCCTGTCTCCAGGGGCGGCACTTTCTGCCCGTTCCCTGCCCATTCCCTGACCATTCCCTGCCTGTTCTGTGCCCATTCCCTGCCCGTTCCCTGCCCGTTCCCTGCCCATTCCCTGACCCTTCCCTGCCTGTTCCGTGCCCATTCCCTGCCTGTTCCCTGACCATTCCCTGCCCATTCCCTGCCTGTTCTGTGCCCATTCCCTGCCCGTTCCCTGCCCGTTCCCTGCCCGTTCCCTGACCATTCCCTGCCCATTCCCTGCCCGTTCCCTGACCATTCCCTGCCCATTCCCTGCCTGTTCTGTGCCCATTCCCTGCCCGTTCCCTGCCCGTTCCCTGACCCTTCCCTGCCTCCAGTTGCAATATTCTCTGCCTGCTGCCTGTTCCCTGTTTGCTGCCTGTCTGGGGGAGCCATTCCCTGCCCACTCCCTGCCCGTTCCGTGCCCCGCTGACCCCTGCCCACCGCAGGGTGCAGTTGGCCGTGAACCGCCGCACCGAGGAGGCCGTGGCTGTGAAAATCGTGGACATGAAGCGCGCGGCCGAGTGCCCGGAGAACATCAAGAAGGAAATCTGCATCAACAAGATGCTGAGCCACGAGAACGTCGTCCGGTTCTACGGACACCGGCGGGAGGGGGCCACGCAGTACCTGTTCCTGGAGTACTGCCGCGGCGGAGAGCTCTTCGACCGCATCGGTGCGGCGTGGGGGTACCTGGGGATTTAGGGGCAATGGGGCATCTTCGGTTGTCATCCCCACGCGGCTGAGGATTGCTCTTCCCCTTCTTCTTCCCCCCGTGCAGAGCCCGATGTCGGGATGCCGGAGCCGGAGGCGCAGCGGTTCTTCCAGCAGCTGATTGCCGGCGTGGTGAGTGTTCCCCAGGGTCCCTGGACATGGGGATGCCACTGGTGCCGCTGGTGATTCCTGCATGGCACTGACCCTTCCATGATTCCCACACAGCGCTGACCCTACCCTCATCCGCAGGTGTATCTGCACAGCATCGGCATCACCCACCGCGACCTGAAACCAGAGAACCTGCTGCTGGATGAGCGAGGTGGGGCGGGCATGTCTCTCTCCACCCCCCATCTAGTTTTCTTTTTTAATTTTTTTTTAATATTTAATTTAAAGTCTTAATTTACATGCTTACATTTTGCATTTGAGTTTTTAATCTAGAGGTTTAATTTTATTATTAATTTAAATTTTACCATGCATTTTTAACTTAAAGTTTTTAAATTTTTTTAGCTTCATTTCTTAATTTAAGCTTTTGTTTAAATTTGAATTTGCACTAGAATTTGATTTTTTTCTTTTAATTTTATTTGTATTTTAATTCAAATTTTAAGCTGAACTTGTAAACCTAGAACTTTAAAGTCTTAACTTGAACTTTTATTTTAAACTCGTTTTCAATTCAAATTTTGAACCAGAAATTTCGAATTTGAATTTATAATTAAAATTTTTGCTTTTAATTTCTATTTAAAATGGCGTTTTAAATTAATTTAGTCAGGGGTGGGCTAATTCCAGCTTCCGATTTAAATTTTTTATTTGGCTTTTCGCTTTCGTTCGGGCCCAGACAACCTGAAGATCTCGGATTTCGGCCTGGCCACGGTGTTCCGGCACAATGGGCGGGAGCGGCTGCTGAACAAGATGTGTGGGACCCTGCCCTACGTGGCCCCGGAGCTGCTGCGGCGCCCGGAATTCCGCGCCGAGCCCGTGGACGTCTGGGCCTGCGGCGTGGTGCTGACGGCCATGCTGGCCGGAGGTGGGAATTCGGGGATGGATGGGATTCACAGGGGTGACATACAGCCAGCGGGGGGTGGGAGTATGGGAATGCCTCTGGGAATGTTGTGACGTGCTCAGGGGATGTGGGGGAAATGCAGGAGGGAGATGGGGGAGTGTTTGTGGAATGTGTAGGGGTGTAGGCATGGAATGCAAAGGGGAAGTGTATGGAACGAGGAGCGGTGTACATACAGAATGCAGAAGGGGTGCAATGGATGGAATGTGTGATGGGAAGCGTGTGGAGCGCACTGAGGGATGGATGGGATGGGGAAGGAGCCCATAGGAGATGGGAGAGATGTGTGAAGCACAGCGATGGAAGGTGTGGGATCCGTAAGGGAGAGGTGAAATGCACGGTGGGGAGTGTCTGGAATGTCTGTAAGGATGTATGGATGGCACAGAGGACTGCAGAAGGGGAATGTACATGGCGTGTGAGGGGGATGTATGAGATGCACAGGGGAGGTATGGGATGCATGGGGGCAGTTTGGGATGCACAGAGAGCTATGGAATGCATGTGAGAAAATACGGGATGCACAGGGAGGTGTGGGATACACGGGGAGCACGTGGGATCCGTGGCAGGGCAAGGTCCCCTGGCACACAATGTCCCCATGTGTGTGCCCGGGGCTCGTGGCACCGCAGGGTGACAGCAGTGGCATCTCCTGGCAGAGCTGCCCTGGGACCAGCCCAGCGACAGCTGCCAGGAATACAGCGACTGGAAGGAGAGGAAAACCTACCTCCCACCTTGGAAAAAGATCGATTCGGCTCCCTTGGGTAAGCACCCGGCCCCCAGCAGCTTCCAAAATATATACATATATATATACACAAATATATGCATATACACACACATATATATACACACATATACACGCACACCATATTGTATTCCACCCCCTCGTCTCCCCCAGCGCTGCTGCACAAGATCCTCACGGAGAGCCCGACAGCGAGGATCACCATTCCCGACATCCAGAAGGACCGGTGGTACAGCAGACCCCTCAAAAAGGGTAAGGGGCCACAGGGGAGCGCGCTCGTGCCCCCCAGATTTGGGGTTATTGCGTGTCCTGTCCCTTTGCAGATGTCAAGCGGGCTCGGCTCTCCTCGGGGGGGGTCACCGACTCCCCTGGAGGCTTCTCCAAGCACATCCGATCCGATACAGACTTCTCACCGGTGAAGGGAGCACTGGGGTAAGCCTCTGCCTCCCTGCACACGGCTTTGCCATTCCTTGCACACCTCAGGGCTTTCCTGGCATTTTCTCCAGGAGGTGGCTGGGCGGAAGGCTCACACAACCCCTGCGATTGTCCCAAATCCTGCAAAATCCCCCGCGATTCCCACAGCCGGCTCTCTCCAGCACTCCTAACCCTTGTGTCCCCCCTTGCCTTGCAGTGAGGACAAGGCAAGCTATTCCACATCACAGCCGGAGCCCGGCACGGGCGGGATGCCGTGGGAGAGTGGTGCGGGAAGCATCGACCAGCTGGTGCAGGGCTTCAGCTTCTCGCAGCCCGCCTGCCCCGAGCACATGCTGGTCAACAGCCAACTCCTGGGCACCCCAGGCTCCTCCCAGGTCAGGGGCTGCAGGGGCCACCTGGCACCGCTTGGAATATCGGGATGCAGCCTCGCGGTGTTTGGGATGTGGCTGGGCGAGGTTTATCCCCTTGGGATCACACCTCGCAGTTTTTGGGGCACAGCTCAGCATGGCCGATGGTGTCAGGATGCACCTTGCAATGCTTGGGGGCTGCTCTGTGGTGTTTGGGGTGCGGCTTTGCCCCGTGGGGAGTATCAGGGAGCAGCTTGGAGGTGTGACTTTGTGTTGTTTATCACCTCAGGTGTGAGTTTGCAGGATTTGGGGCACAGCTTTTCAGTGTTTTAGTATCAGGGTGACACTTTGCTGGGGCCTTGAGGTGTTTGGGGGCAGCTTCACATCTGATTTACAACACTGGGGTCCGGCATTGTGTTGTATAAATTTTAGTTCAACTTTGCGCCATATATATGACAATGAGGAGCAACTTTGCCATATTTATAACATCAGGGAGCAACGGGGCAATGTTTGGGGTGTGGCTGGGTGAGGTTTATCATCTTGGGGTGCAGCTCTGCAGCATTTGGGGGGCAGCTTCTCATCCAATTTACAACACCAGGATCCAGTGTGGCACCTTTTGCACAACTGGTGTGCAGCTTTGTCTTAGATATGTAAGATTAAGAAGCAACTTCTGGCATATTTATAATATCAGGGAGCAACTTGGCAATGGTGGGGCTGTGGCTGTTGAATATTTACTGCCTCAGGGTGCAAGGTGCAGAACTTGGGGTGCAAATCTGCAATGCTTTTTGTATCAGCTTGTCACTTTGCCAGGGACTTGAGGGGCAGCTTCACATTCTATTTACAGCATTGGGGTGCAGCATTGCACTGTGTAAAATATTGGGATGCAACTTTGCATTGTAAATATTACATTAAAGAGCAACTTTGCTGTATATGGGATATCAGGGAGCAACCTGACTGCTGGGATGCAGCTGTGAGTTTTATCATCAAATCCGGAGATTTGGGGTGCAAACGTGTCATGGCATCAGGGTGCGCTTCGTGCAGTGGTTGGGGGCTGCTCTGTGGTGTTTGGGGAGCAGCTTTGCATCTGATTTACAATATCAGGGAGCAGCTCGGCAGTATTGGGATGCAGCTGGGTAAGGTTTATCATCTCGGTGTGCAGCCTTGTGGTATTTGGGGTGCAATTCTGCAGTATTTGTAGTAAGAAAATGCAACTTTCCAATTCCAGGATACAGCTCTGCAGCATTTGGGAGGCAACTTCGCATCCAATTTACAAATTGGGGTCCATCATTGCACTGTTTGTATTATTGGGGTGCAACTTTGCATCATATATGTGTCATTAAGGAGCATTTTTGCCGTATTTACGATACCAGGGCACTGTTTGGGATGCAGCTGTGCAGCATTTCTGGTGTTTGGGATGCATTTGTTGGCTTGTGCCATCAGGGGGTGCAGCTTTCCAACCTTTCCTCCCCGAAAGCTGGGACTCTGCAGAGCTGGGGCTGGAGCTCGGTGGGATTTATGACTTCTTGGCGGGGTTGATAACCTTTGGAACCGTTTTTCGGGGTGGCAGAGCCCATGGCAGCGGCTGGTGAAGCGGATGACGCGGTTCTTCACCAAGCTGGACGCCGACGGCTCGTACCGCGCTCTGAAGGAGGTGTGTGAGAAGATGGGATACGGCTGGAAGATGAGCTGCACCAACCAGGTGGGCCTGGGGGAAAATCGGGGCTGGGACCCCCTGTGCTGTCAGATCAGCGAATAATTCGGGGCACCTCCCCCCTTTGCAGGTCACCATCTCAACCACAGACAGGAGGAACAACAAACTCATCTTCAAGGTGAACCTGGTGGAGATGGAGAGCAAGATTCTGGTGGATTTTCGCCTCTCCAAGGTGCGTGGGGGCCAGGGTGGGTGCTGGGGGCTCCCGGCGGGTGCAGGGTGGGGAAGGACCACATCAAGTGGGTGCAGGACTGTGCAGGGTGGGGTGACCATGGGAGGGGTGCAAGGGCTGGAGGGGTGCAGGGGACAGAACTTTGCATCATAAATATTACATTAGAGAGCAACTTTGCTGTGTATGGAATGTCAGGGAGCAACCTGACAATGCAGCTGTGAGTGTTATCATCTCGGGGTGCCACCTCCCGAGATTTGGGGTGCAAATGCAATTTGTTTGTGGCATTAGGGTAACCTTGTGGTCTCTCCCCACGCAGGGCGATGGCCTGGAGTTCAAGAGACATTTCCTGAAGATCAAGGCCAAGCTCAGTGACATCGTCAGCACCCAGAAAGTCTGGCTGCCCGGCACCTGAGCCACACACCCCTCATCCACCTCTTCCTTCTCTTCCTCCACCTCCTCTTTCTCCTCCTCCTCCTCCTCCTGGCTGTGCTCTGGCAGCGGCACCCAAACGCTGTGAAGGTGCCCAGCCACCTGTTTTAGGTTTTGAAGGTTCAATAAAGCCCTGAGGGACACAAAGTGACTGGTTCAGGTTTTGAAGGTTCAGTCAAGCCCTGGGGGACACAAGGTGAGGCTGGCTGCCGCGAGGGGTGGCTCGCTGTGGGTCCTGCCGATGGCACAGCTTTGCTCAGCCGCCGCCAGTCCCACTGCGGGGTCTCTGCCGAGCTGTGCAGCCCCAAACCAGCCCCGAGGTTTAGGAGCTGACCCCCCCGCCCCCCATTCCTGCCCTGTCTCAGGGCAGCGGCTGCCCTCATTTTCCAACCTCTCTAATTGCTTTTCGGAAGGACTAACGAGCCCGAGAGCTGCCAGGGGTTGTTAGCGCTGGAGCGAGAGAGGAGAGCCAGGGATTAACCCCATCCCCCCAAAAAAAGAGCATCCCCCCAAAAAACCCAACCCAGGGTGCAAACCCTGAGATATCCCCACAAATTTCTCCCTAAAGCTGCATCACTGTTTAATTATTGGGCTAAAAAGATGCGCTTTTTACTTGTTTACCCCTTCTTAATTTTCTTTTTTTTTTAATATCCCTTTCCCCAGCTTTTTTGTTTCCCTGGTGGGAACCCCCCTTGGGCGAAGCAATTAGCGGCGATTTTTTAATTGCATATTTATATTGCAGCTGGGGAGCGAGACCCCGGCAGCGGGCGAGGGGAAAGCAGGAAGACGCCGCGCTCCGACCTTGTTTGCTTTTCAGCCGGGATTAAGCGCTTTTAATTGTCCCAGAGATCACAGATTGCGGCCAGGGGGGATAATTAGGCTGAATACAGGGTTTTCTGGTTCATTCCCCCCAGGAATTTATATTTCTAAGGGCATGAAAAAGAAAATCTTTGGGAATGCCTCGGGAATGGAGGGTTGTGGAGGGGCACGAGGCTGGACACAACTCGTTGCATGAGTGGGTCTCACTGTCAAATTAAATTTTCACCTGTTACCTGCTGCAAATGGGATATTTTGGGGGGTCACGGGCACATCCCCCCTTCCCCAGGATGCTTCGGGGGAGGTTGGACACTGCTCATGCTCCGCCGTGGTCTCGCACATTAACCGAGCTCCATTCCCATGGGAATTATTTCCAACCCTAATTTTTAGGGTCCTTTCGGTTTTTTAACTCCGTAGAGGGGATTATTTTCCGCTTTCGGGGTCTGTGGGGGAAATTCGAGGGGGATAAAAGGTTTGTGTTCCTATGTGGCCGGGTGAGGGGGGCTGTGCCGAGCGGGGTCCTGAAAGCGCCCTTTGTGCGGCCCCGCCGGGGACCCGGCGCGCTCGGAGGCACCGGAGCGTGGCAAATCCTTAAACCAACAGCACGGCCGGGGCGGGCGGCCAGGGCCTTCTGCCCCCGCCTCATCCCAAATTCATGGCGCTCCGGCGGGGACAGGGCTTCTGTCTGCCCTCGGAGCCGAGTTTGGGATGCAGAGTTAGGGATGGATGCGGGATGGAGGATTCAGGGTGCGGGGATGGGATGGAGGAGCTAGGACATGGATGGAGGATGGGGGATTTAGGATCTAGATGGGGATGGAGGATTTAGGATGTAGATGTTGGTTGTGGGACAGAGAACTTGAGATGCAAGCATGGGACATAGGATTTAGGATGCAAACATAGGACATAGGATTTGGGATGCAAACGTGGGATTTAGGATGCAAACATGGGACATGTGATTTAGGATGCAAACATGGGACATAGGATTTAGGATGCAGACACAGAATAGAGGATTTGGGGTATAGAAACAGGATGGAGGATTAAGGATGTAGATGTTGGTTGTGGGACAGAGAACTTGAGATGCAAACATGGGACATAGGATTTAGGATGCAAACATGGTATTTAGGATGCAAACATGGGATTTGGGATGCAAACGTGGGATGTGAGATTTAGGATGCAAACATGGGACATAGGATTTAGGATGCAGACACAGGACAGAGGATTTGGGGTATAGAAACAGGATGGAGGAGTAAGGACACGGATGGAGGATGGGGGATTTAGGATCTACGTGGGGATGGAGAATTTAGGATGTAGATGTTGGTTGTGGGACAGAGAACTTGAGATGCACACATGGGACATGGGATTTAGGATGCAAACATGAGACATGGGATTTGGGATGCAAATATGGGATGTGAGATTTAGGATGCAAACATGGGACACAGGATTTGGCATGCAGACACAGGATAGAGGATTTGGGGTATAGACACAGGATGGAGGATTTAGGACGTAGATGCAAAACAAGGAACTTACGATGCAGATATGGAACTTAGGATTTAGGCTGTGGATGCAGGATTTAGGATGTAGATCCAGGATGCAGGATAGAGTATTTAGGACGTAGATGTGGGATGCAGCAGAGGATTTAGGATGCAGAGGTGGGATGCAGCAGAGGACTTAGAATGTAGATGGGGATGTAGGATTTAGGGCAGAGGTGCAGGTTTCAGAATGCAGATATGGGACACAAGATTTAGGATGCAGATATGGGACACAGGATTTTGGACACAGATGCAGAATCTGGGACAGAGAACTTGGGCTGCAGATATGGGACACAGGATGTAGATGCAGGATGGAGCATTTAGGATGCAGATGGGGACTAGGATTTAGGATGAAGCCAGGACACAGGATGGAGGATCCAGGACGAAGCTGTGGGGTAGAAGACTTTAGGGTGTAGATGTGGGATAGAGGATTTAGGAGGTACATGGAGACTCAGGATTTCAGATGTACATACAAGATGGAGGATTTAGGATGCAGATATGGAACATAGGATTTAGGACATAGATGCAGGATGGGGGATGGAGGATTTAGGATTTAGATGAAGACGTGGGATTTAGTATATAGGTGCAGGATGCAGGACAGAGAACTTGGGATGCAAATGTGGAACATAGGATTCGAGATGTAGATGTAAGATTAAGGATGCAGGATTTAGCATGGAGATGTGGGATATAGGATTTAGGATGGTGGATGGAGGATTCCCAACGCAGATACAGAATGCAGGATGGAGAACTTAGAATGTAGATGTGGGACATAGGACTAGGGATGTAAATGCAGGATGTGGGATGGAGGATTTAGGATGCAGGTGGGGGCTGCAGGATGTTGATGCAGGGCACAGAATGGAGAATCCAGGATGCAGATCTGGGATGGAGTATTTGGAATGTAAATGGGGACATGGGATTTAGGACATAAACACAGGATGGATTTAGGATACAGGTGGAAGACATAAGATTTAGGACATAGATGCAGGATGGGGGGATTGCGGATTTAGGATGTAGATGCAGAACATAGGATGGAGGATTCAGGATGCAAGATTCAGGATGTGAGACATGGGATTTGGGATGCAGACGCAGGGTGCCAGATGTAGGGCACAGGAGAGGAACTGCAGAAGCATTTAGGATGTGGGATGCAGGACTCAGGATGCAGACGCAGGATTTAGGGAAAAAAATAGGAATTTAGGAAGCAGATAGAGAATTTAGGATGTAGACACAGGTTGCCAGATGCAGGATGGAGGATTTAGGAGGCAGATGCAGGTTTTCAGATGTGTGACACGGATGCAGGACACAGGAGAGGGCTGCAGGTGTGGGGTGCAGGACACAGGACATGGGATGAAAGGGCAGATGCAGAGTATGGGATGCAGTTACAGACCATGGGACACAGAAGAAGAATTTAGGGTGCAGAGGTGGGATATAGGACAGGCGATGAGGGGAATGGAATTTAAGGGGCAGATGAAGGATGTGCAGGGCATGGGTTGCAGAGGAGGGATTTGGATGCAGAGGCAGGATGCAGGACACAGGAGATGGGATGTGGATGCGGGACATGGAATGCAGAATGGGATTTAGGGTGCAGATATGGGATACAGGTGCAGCCCATGGGGTGCTCCAGCACCAGAGCAGCACGGCACAGCCCCAGCTCTGCCCAGGGGCTCTGCAGCACTCCTGGAGATGAGGAGTACGCGCAACAAGCCGGGAAATGCAGACTTCCAAGGAAAAAGTTGTTGTTTTCCAATCCCATACAGAGATTTTGCAGCTCGTCCCCCATCTGGGAGGCAGATCCCGACCATTCGGCCACATCTGCCCGCCAGATGTGCTGGGGAGGGGAACGGAGCCCCTGCGGATGGGAAACCTCCCCAGTCCCCTCTGCGCAGGCCAGGTTGGGAATGCTGCTCCCCCATCTCACACCTGCTCTGGAGAAACGCCTGGATGGGACCAGGGAGCAGTGGGAAGGAAGATTGGAAAATTATTTTCGTTGCAATTAAGTTTTTGTCCTGTGGCTGGGGGAGGTGGCAATGAGACACAGCCAGGGTGCAGCTATAGGGGACACAGCCCAGTATGGCCCAGTATGTCCCAGTAAGGACCCTGGGCTGAGCTTATCCAGGCCCTGGGTGGGTGGGAGTCCCTGGTGAGGCCAGCTGGACTCTCAGGGGTTGTCGGTGCCCTTGGGATCCTAGCAGTGGGATGGGGATGTGGGATGTGGGATGGAGATGAGGGATGCAGGAGGTGGGATGGAGATGCAAATATAGAGTTTGGGGTTCAGGTGCAGGACATGGGATGGTGCAAGGTGCAGGTGCAGGGGCAGAATGCAGGTGCAGATGCAGGATTTGGGATGCAGATTTGGCATGCAAGAATCAGGGTGCAGGGTGCAGGATGCAAGAAATGGGATACACAGGGCAGGATGTGGAACTAGAGGTGCAGATGCAGGACATGGGATGCAGGGTGTGGGATGCAGGGTACAGATACAGGATTTGGGATGGAGGGTACAGATACAGGATTTGGGATGCAGGGTACAGATACAGGATTTGGGATGCAGGGTACAGATACAGGATTTGGGATGAAGGGTACAGATACAGGATTTGGGATGGAGGGTACAGATACAGGATTTGGGATGAAGGGTACAGATACAGGATTTGGGATGGAGGGTACAGATACAGGATTTGGGATGGAGGGTACAGATACAGGATTTGGGATGGAGGGTACAGATACAGGATTTGGGATGGAGGGTACAGATACAGGATTTGGGATGGAGGGTACAGATACAGGATTTGGGATGGAGGGTACAGATACAGGATTTGAGATGGAGGGTACAGATACAGGATTTGGGATGGAGGGTGTGGGATGCAGGGTAGAGATATAGGATTTGGGATGCAGATGTGCAGCTGCTGGATGTGAGAAGTGGATGCATGGTGCAGGATGGGGGAGGAAAATGCAGATGCAGGACACAGTGTTGGGCGTGGGGTGCTGATGCCAAGCTCAAGGTGCAGATGCAGGATTCGGGATTCAAATGCAGGGTGTAAGGATTGGGATGCAGCTGCAGGATGTGGGGTGAAGATGCAGATGCAGGGCACGGGGTGCAGATGAAGGATTTGGGATGCAGGATGCAGCCGCAGGATGTTGATGCAGGGATGGGCGTGGGATGCAAAAGCAGGATGCAGTTGGAGGGCGCAGCTCTAGGACAGAAGAAGAGGAATGCAGAGCCCAGGGTGCAGGAGTGGGCTGCAGGATGCAGATGTTGGATTCAGGATGGAGATGTGGTGAACCAATGAAGCTCCATGGTGGTGATGCATCATTTTGAGCAGAGAAAAATGGTGGAAGCATTTCCCATCTGATTTTTTGGGGACAAATGAGAAAATTTCCCAACAATGTCAGCTTTTTGGGGGCTGGAAATCCAATCGGATTCCAGATGCATTTTTATTTTCTGAACTGCCCCCATCAGCTTGGTGTCTCCAGGACAGAAATACTCCTTTAAAGAAAAAAAACCTAAAGCTGGAGCAATTCCATCTGAAAACACCCAAATCCAACATTTCCCTCCTCTCTCCTCAACATTTCCCACTGTGGAGGTGCCTGAGGGACTGGATTTGTTGGATTTTTGACCCAGGAGATGTTTCAGCTCTCGCAAAAGCATCACAGCAGCCTCGGGAATGCCGCCACATTAATAAAAGCAAAAATGCAGAGGAGTCTGTTAAGGAAACTCCTGCAGAAATCCCTTCCAGAAACATCGTGGGCAACATTAGTTCTTGGTCTGAGCTTTTTTCCCCATTTCATTTCATTGGGAAGATGAGTTTTGGAGGTCACCGTGTGCCCAGAGGATGGTGCAAGGTGGGTTTTTGCAGCAGGTTTGGCTCCGGGGTCCTCCTGTCAGCGTCAGGGAGGGGTTTTGTGGGGAAAAACCTGGAATTTATAGCTTCTAATTGGAATTTGCAGGTTAAAACCTCCAACAATAACCCTGAATTGGATGATTGGCACTGTGGATACAGCCTGGCAGTGGTGCCAGGGACACGGGTGAGGCCCCAGCGGTGCCTCTTGCCTGGCAGGCAGGAGAGGGAGAAAAATGCTTTAAAAAGGTAAAAAAAAAAGCTCCAAAGCAGGAGGCTGAGGTCATTTTCTTGGCGAGGAAGTCGGCTCCTTCCAAATGCCTCCGGGTCGGGTTTAATATCAGCAGAAACATTCTTGGGCAGGGTGGGGAGAAAGCGCTGCTCTCACCATCAGGAACAGAACCCTCAAACCCCCAAATGCCCTAAAAAAACACCCCAAACACCCTAAAATCCCCAAAATCAGCTCCCCACCCCCCCAGACTGCTCCTTCAGAACCTCCAGGCATGGAGTAAGTGAGCACTGGGGTGGGAGAGGTGTTAAAACAGCTCAGGGAGGAGGGGAAAATCCCCCCATTGGAGCGGAGAGCTGAACCCTTAAAGGAGCTTTTGAGCATCATGTGGCTGCTGCTGGGATTTTTGGGATGTGGAGAGGAGGAAAGCGAGGGGGTCTGGCAGGGAAAATGCCATTTTTCCCATCATTCTGGAGAGTTTTATCATCTCTTCAATCTCTCCTCGATTTAGCATCACCTCGCCAGGCTCAGCACCCAACAACAACCCCCGGGGCCGAGGGACCTGCGTGCGAGGAATATCCTGCTGGAAAATACATCCAAAAGGAGGGGGAAAATTAAATGGATTTCATCTGCCGTGCTCTGCTCGCAGGGCTGGCTGAGCAGCTCAGGGGCCTGCCAGCGCCTTGCGCGAGCCCTCGGCCACCCTGCGGAGCTGTTGTGGCTTTTCCAGGGATTTTACACATTAGGAGGGGGTGGTTTGACCGTGTTTGTTTTGTTAAACCTCACCAAAACCCAAACCAGAGCTCGCAGGGAGGAGGAGGAGGCGGGAAATGCAGGGAAAGGTTATTGAAAAACAGGGGAAAAACAAACAAGAGGAGCTGAAGAGGGAAAATGAGTTGGGGATGGCAGCAGAGCAGGGATGTGATGGTGGCAGGGATGTGGCAAGGACATGGCTTTGGCAGGGAGGTGGCATTGGCAGGGAGGTGGCACTGGCAGGGAGGTGACATTGACAGGGAGGTGGCATTTGCAGGGATGCTGTGGGCAGCAGGGATGCTGCACCTTGCTGGGGACGTGCATCCCACCAAAATCAAGACAGAAAAAAGAATTCCCCAGGAGGACTGGCAGGGTAAGAAGCATCAGGAGGGCTCTGATCCCACCGTGAGGGAGGCTGTGAGGCGATGCTCTGGCTTGGAAGGCGATTTTTCCTCCGTGCTTGCACATTCCTCCCGTCAGCAGTATTTACAAGACGGCACCAGGAGAAATCCCAGGTCGGCTGGACCACCTCCCACTGGGTATGGCCCTGTGCTGCGGCCCCACAGCCCCTGCTCCTTCATCTTGGGGCTTTCTCCCTGACCCCTTTGGTTTGTCCTATCTGCACCCCATAGCTGCAATCCCTCCTATGCTAGTTCTGCTCATGATGTTCCAGATTCCCAAAATTTTCCCCATCCCAGCACCCACAGCTTCCTCTTCAGCCATTTTTAGGGACAGGGCTGCTGCAAGGCTGCTCTCGGGTGCAGAGCCTGGGATGGGCTCCATGGGGTTGCTCCATCTTCGGGCAGGGCTGGAAAGAGCCAGCAGCGATGTCCTCTCCTGGAAAAAGGCTCTGGGAAGTGTTGCAGAACGCAGGGATGTTTGTGGGACGTGGGACACAGGGATGCTGGCAATGCACAGGGATGTTTGTGGGATACAGGGATGCAGCACTCAGGGGTGCTGGGAATGCACAGAAATGTTTGTGGGATGCAGGAATGTTTATGGGATGCAGGGATGCAGTCACAGGCATGCTGGCAACACACAGGGATGTTTATGGGATGCATCCCTGGAAATGCAAAGGGATGTTTACGGGATGCAGGGATGCAGCACTCAGAGATGCTGATAATGCACAGGGATGTTTATAGGATACAGGGATGTTTGTGGGATGCAGGGATGCAGCACTCAGAGATGCTGATAATGCACAGGGATGTTTATAGGATACAGGGATGTTTGTGGGATGCAGGGATGCAGCACACAGGGATGTTTATGGGATGCATCCCTGGAAATGCAAAGGGATGTTTAGGGGATGCAGGGATGCAGCACTCAGAGATGCTGATAATCCACAGCGATGTTTATAGGATACAGGGATGTTTAGGGGATGCAGGGATGCAGCACTCAGAGATGCTGATAATGCACAGGGATGTTTATAGGATACAGGGATGTTTAGGGGATGCAGGGATGCAGCACTCAGAGATGCTGATAATCCACAGGGATGTTTATAGGATACAGGGATGTTTGTGGGATGCAGGGATGCAGCACACAGGGATGTTTATGGGATGCAGCACTCAGGCATGCTGGCAATGCACAGGGATGTTTGCAGCATCCAAGGCCGTTTGCAGCAGTGCACAGGGATGCTGGCAGCACACGGGAATGTTTAGGTTACATGGGACGTTAGCAGCACACTGGAATGTTTCGGGAATGTGGGATGTTAGCAGCGCACAGGGATATTTGTGGCACACCGGGGGGATATCCCTGCAGCACAGGAGGATGCACGAATCCGCATTGCAGGAACCAGGAACACCTGCAGCAGCTCTTCCAGCCTTCTATGCCTCAGTTTCCCCCTCATGAGAGGCAGAGCCGCCGGTTCCTCCGGGCTCAGCCCCACGGGACACCGTGGCGTGGGGAAACCTGGCCGTGCGCGGCAGCCTGGCTGTCGGCTCCGCGCTTGGCCGGCGGCCAGGGCAGCGCTGGGGGCCCGCTGCTCGCCAGATGCGATAAGGAAAGGTTTGGCCGAGGCTGGAAAAAGAAAGAAAAAGAAGAGCAAGGGGGGGGGGGAAGAAAAGGGGAAAATAAAAAAGCAAAAGCAAAGCAAATTCCTTGGCAAATCAAAGTGAAATGCTTGCACATGGCCTTGCATCCAGCCATCCATCTTGATAAGGGGCTCTGGGGAGCAGGAGGAGGAGTAGGAGGCAAGCTGACTCTGGGAACCTGACAGCAATCCTGCTTCTCTGCAGAAAACCTGTCAGATTTCCCACTGCCGGGTGACGAGGGGCCCAACCCCAGCGTGCCTCAGTTTCCCTGCTGTATGCACACACTGAGGTGTGGAAAAGGGGTTAAAACTGCCTTGGAGGGGTTAAACGGGGCGATTTTCTGCCGGGTTTTATCCAAAACATATGTTTTCGCCACTATTCGAGTTATCTGGGATATTTCCTGCGTGTTTGCTCCTATGGCAACCGGCCCAGCATGAAAGACCTATTTACTGGGCCCGGGGATAAGGAACAGCCATATGGTGTCAATTTTGAAGGCGCTCCATCCCCTCCGCCCGTCTCCGGTTCTCCCTCCGCCATGGTCTTGGCCCCTCAAGAGGCATCCACCACGAGCCGTGTCCAGCTGGGGTCGGGAATGGGCGCTGTCCGCAAGGTGAGGTGGTGGCTTGGGTTTGGGGAGCTCACAGGAGGTGCTGATGAGCTGCAGCAGCAGCCTGAGATCCTGAGGGATCCTTTGGGAGACAGGGATGGAGTGAAGGTACCTGCAGCACCCGCCTGAGGTCCTGCGGGAGGTGGGGATGGAGACAAGGAATGCACGGCACTGCTCTGGTATCCATCAGGAACATGAGAGACAAGGAACACACAGCACTGATCTGGGACCGATCGGGAACATGAGGATAGAGACAAGGAACCCACAGCACTGATCTGGGACCCATCAGGAACATGAGAGACAAGGAACCCACAGCACTGATCTGGGATCCATTGGGAACATGAGGATGGAGACAAGGAACCCACAGCACTGATCTGGGACTAATCGGGAACATCAGAGACAAGGAACCCACAGCACTGATCTGGGACTAATCGGGAACATGAGGATAGAGACAAGGAATGCACAGCACTGCTCTGGTATCCATCAGGAACATGAGAGACAAGGAACACACAGCACTGATCTGGGACCCATCAGGAACATGAGAGACAAGGAACCCACAGCACTGATCTGGGATCCATCGGGAACATGAGAGACAAGGAACACACAGCACTGATCTGGGATCCATTGGGAACATGAGGATGGAGACAAGGAACCCACAGCACTGATCTGGGATCCATCGGGAACATCAGAGACAAGGAACCCACAGCACTGATCTGGGATCCATCGGGAACATCAGAGACAAGGAACCCACAGCACTGATCTGGGACTAATCAGGAACATGAGGACAGAGACAAGGAACCCACAGCACTGATCTGGGACCGATCGGGAACATGAGGATAGAGACAAGGAACCCACAGCACTGATCTGGGATCCATTGGGAACATGAGAGACAAGGAACACACAGCACTGATCTGGGACCCATCGGGAACATGAGGATGGAGACAAGGTACTGCAACACTGGGGTCCATCCTGAGAGAAGGTTAAGGACAAGCTGCCTGAATCATGGGCCCAAGGTCCATCCAGGAGACCAGGCTGGAGACAGCCTCCAGCAAGGCTCATTCCAGCTTGGCAGGTGCTGGGGAGGCCACGGAATCTCTTATCACCCTCAGAACCCACTCTGTCCCTGTCCCACCCCAGCAGTCTGGGTTCTTCTCAGGCTTAACCCCAGTGCCCTGGGAAACCCAACAATTGCTACATGGGGAGGTTCTTTCCTCCTTCCTGAAGACTGAGGCAATTTTTGGACCTGGTGCCTGAGCGACTCCACAGAGTTAAACGACCAAAATACAGGCCAATGAGGCAAAACCACCCTCTAGACTGCTGAAAAAAATATTAAAGTAGAAAAAAGTATTTCTTAATAATTCTAATTTTATTTTATTGCCAGTGGGTGTTTGCTGCAGGGGAGATGATAAAGCTGGGCAGGACCAGGCACGGCAGGGGACAGGGGATTTTGGGAATGATTCACTCCCAAAGCCTCCTGCAGAGATATTTCTGATGAAAATTTTTTTAAAAAGCCGAAACAGATTAGTTGGGGCTTTTTTTTTAAGAAAAAAGGTTTTACAGAAGTGACCCTTCCCACCAACCTCACCGATGTTCTTTTTAATAAGGAAAAAAAAAAGGCTTTCAGCCAAAATAAACCTTTCCTAAGAAAACGTGTGTTTGGGTCAAAAAGCCACTTTTCACTGGGGGGAAAAATAAACCAACAAAACCCCCTGTCCAATTCATGAAGTGATGCTTGGCAAAGCTCACAGGGAGATATGGCTTCTTTAGAAGCTACATCTCTCTTCCTCCTCCTCCTCTCCTCCTTTTCCTCCTTCCTCTTCACATCTTTTCATCTTCTAGTCCTTCTCCTCATCCTTTAGTCCTTCTCCTCTTCCTCCTTTTTCCCTTCTATTTATTTTTCTCCTCCTTCTCCTTTTTCCCCCTCCTGTTGTCTCATCTTGTCTCTTCTATCCTCATCATTTTCATCTTGTCTCTTCTCATCTCCTCATCTTTGAGTCCTCCTCATCCTTTAGTCCTTCTCCTCCTCCTCCTTTTTCTCCTCTTTATTTTTCTCCTCCTCCTTCTCTTCCCCTCTCCTTTTGTCTCATCTTGTGTCTTCTCATCTCTTCTCTTCCCAGGTGATGTGTGTTTCCACGTGTGCTCCACCCTGGCACCCTCCAGCCTTTGCATCCCATTCCTGATCCGCGTTTCCCCCTCACACACATTGCCTGCCGCGCTGCAGAGCACATTCAGGAGCTGATGCACCACCGAGGGTGGGGACACCAGGCTGGCACCTGCTGTCCCCTTCCCAAAAACGACCCACAAACCTTCCCTTGATGGAGATTGTCAGATGCCGAAGGGCATTGGGGTGCTGGGCTGGCCCCATGGGGAGACATGGGGACTGGGACAAGACACCTGCTGGGGTGATGGCACCAGGACAGAGCGATGGGGACTGGCATGGGATGACAGGGATAGATGATGGGAACTGGGATGAGCGGTCTGATGAAGACAGGGATGGCATGATGGGACCTGGACAAGGCACTTTCTGGGGACAGGAGAATAGGAACTGGAAGCAGGTGCCTGCCAGGGATGATGAGGACCAGGGCAAGAAATCAGCTGGGATGTGAAGATGGGAATGGAGATGAAGTACCTGCTGGAGACAGGATGGTGGGGACCAGAATGAGGTACCTGCTGGGGACAGGGCAAGGGGACCACGACAAGGAGCACAGCAGAGCCCAGCATGGGGTGACAGTGACCAGCCCATGGCGGTGGGGAGCATCTCCCAGCCCCTCCACCCCGGCCGGCCCTGAGCTCTGCACCCAAGCCCGCAGCAGTGGAGGGGAGCACCGTGTCCCCGCCTCGCTCACCCCGAAAGCGCCGCGGCGGTGCCGCTCGGCTCCCGCGGGGCCGGAGCGCCGAGCGCCGGAGCGCGGGGAGCTGCGGCTCAGCGCCGGGGCCTCACTCCCACGAGCGGATGAAAGGCTCCCTGTCCAAACGGCATTAGACGCGCTGCGAAGGCTCATTCCCGATCGGTCACGCTCCGAGGCGCAGCTGCAAAACCCCCTCCGGGAGCCCGGGATGCTCCGGGGGCTTTGTTCGGAGCAGCCCCGCTTCCCGGGGAACCGTGACAAGACGATGGGATTACGGGGCAGCAGAAATAAAATAAAATAAAACCCAACCTCGCTGGGACCACGCTGGCCGGGCAGAAAAACAAAGGGGAGCCTCGAATTCCCTCGTGCTCCTGCCAGGAGCAATGGCCCCAGAGTATTTGGGGAAGGGGCACGGAGAGGGTTTGAGGGTCCCCAAGGAGGGAGGGTGGCTTTTTGGGGGTGTCCCACTCCATTTCTACTCCCAAATCCTAGCAGTGAGAGCAAGGAAAAGGAGGAAAACCTTGCAAGGAAGCAAACCTTATGAGGAGGGGAAACCTTGCATGGAGGAAAACCTTGTGAGAGAGGAAACTTCACAAAGAGGAAAACTTGCAAGGAGGTAAAGCCTTGAAAGCAAGGAAACCTCCAAGGAAGAAAACCTTGCAAGGAGGAAAACTTTACATGGAGGATAAACTTTGGGTGGAGGAAAACACCTCAAAGAAGGAAAATCTTGCAAGGAAATAAAACCTTGCAATGAGGAAAAGCTTTAGGTGAGGAAGGAAGTCTTGCAAGGGGGAAAACTTTACATGGAGGATAATCTTTGGGTGGAGGAAAATACCGCAAAGAAGGAAAATCTTGCAAGGAAATAAAACCTTGCAATGAGGAAAGCCTTAGGTGAGGAAGGAAATCTTGCAAGGAGGAAAATACTTGAAGTAGGAAATCATTTCAAGGAAGGAAACCTCACAAGGAGGAATACTTTGGATACAGGGAAAACCTAGTAAGGAGGAAAATCTTCCAAGAAGGAAAACCTTTGACAAGGAAGGAAATCTTGCAAGGAGGAAAACCTTGAAGGAAAAACCCTTCAAGGATGGAAACCTCACAGGTTCAGAGGAAGTGAGCAGGTTGAAGAGAGCAGTTCTGCACCTTCTGGGAGCAGCCCGATCCCTCCTGGCACAGCGCCCGGCACGGTTTGGCTGAAGTTAATTGGGTTAGTGCACGGCTAAAGGGCGTAGCTTGTCCGGGCGCCTGCTCCCTAATGAGCATCTCATTTGAATCTATGCAAAATAGCAGGGAGCATGGAGACATGCTAATTAAAGTGATTGCTGTTCGCTAATTAAGCAGCAATTCCCCTGCCCAAGAAGGTATTCTCATGCAAATGCACTCAAGGAGGAGAAAACATCACCCCAAAAATTGTACAGGGAGAAATCACAATTTGGCACCACCCCTGGTCTGCAAAACACCTTCATTATGATCCTCATTTTGAGTATTTTTATCCCAAAAAACCCAGACTTGGCCATCTCTTCTGTGCTGAGAAGAATCCTGAAGCCCTCATATTTTCCAGTGGCTGCCATAAATCAAGTCATTTAACTCCTCAGCTGTGCCAACCCCGATTTTGCTTTATTTTGGGGTGTTTTCTTCAGATCATGGGGTTTTTAATCTTCTGAGGATTTTTCTACTCTTCATTTTCTTTCCTTTTTTCCTCTTTCACACTCGTGGAAATAATGACGTCCGACAGGAAACCTCCGGAGGGATAAAATTAGGGCGGGTAAACACAGGGTAGCGCAATGTTCTGGTCTCACAGGTTTGTCCAAAAACCAAGAGATTTTATTTCAAGTCTAGGGTTTTCTTTTTTTTTTTTTTGGGGGGGGGGGGGGTTAATTTCTCTTTTTTCTGTACTTTTAAACATAGCATCTGTGTTTCTTTGCAGCCTGCTCCATGCATTGCTGAAGCCTTTCCAGGTGAAACGCTCCTTGGGATAAATCCCTTTCTATCTACCACGTGTGGATGCAGCCAAAATATAGCAAATTCCAAAAACACAAGGCATGTTGGGCATATTTGGGGTGTATTTGGGATCTTTTGAATGGTTTGGGCACAGGATGAGCCCTCGATAAGGCCCCTTTTTGCTGTTTTTAGCCCGAGTAGGGGGTTCTTGGTGGCGTTATCTGGAGGAAGATGATGCACGGATCACATGTGGCATGTGGGGGCATTTCTCAAGCCCTCTGGAAAAAGTGAGAGCCACTCCCTCACTCCAGCGATACTCTCTGAGCACACAACTGCTTGCAGGAGAGTCGGAGCGGGAACCGAGGGCTGTCCGGTGTGGAAACGAGCGGGCCGGGCACGGGATGACCCCTGCACTCGCCCGGGAGGCTACACAGAGCCCCGCCGTGCGGTGCTCAGCTGCGCTCCGATGGGCACAGCTGACGAGGGTGCCCGGCTGTGTGGGTGACCGTCACACGGGGCACGGGTGGCAGGGGTGGCAGGTGGCAAGGCCGTGTGAGTTCATAAGCGCACGGGCGCGCAGGTGCGCGGCTCCGCGGGTGCCCATGTGTGCGGGTCCGGGGCCGTGCGGGTCCACGGCTGCGCAAGCGCCCGCACAGGTGAGTGGGTGCGCGGCCACGCGGCTGCTGCTGCCCGGTCACACGCACGGATGGGCACGCCGGCGGTGGGGCGCCCGGTCCCTGCCGTCCCAGTCCCGTGGGTGCCCAGGTGCACCTGCCGTTCGTGGGCGCGGTCCCGCGGGTGCCGGCTCACACGGATGCCCGGCCCCGGCGGGTCCCGGCTCACACGGATGCCCGGTCCCGGCGGGTGCCGGCTCACACGAGTGCCGGGTCCCGCGGGTCCCGGTTCACACGGATGCCCGATCCCGCGGGTCCCGGCTCATAGGGAAGCCCGGTCCCGGCGGTTCGAGGGCGCGGTCCCGCGGGTCCCGGCGGTTCGGGGGCGCGGTCCCGCGGGTCCCGGCGGTTCGGGGGCGCGGTCCCTCGGCCGTGCTCTGCCCGGCGGCGCAAGGACCCCGCTGCGCCCCGGGCGCACGTGCATCCCCCCACCCCTGCCGTTCCCCTTAAAGGGCCCGCAGCACCCCGCTCGCCGCCCGCTCGGGCCGCGCTCACCGCCGCACGCTCCCCCCCTCCCCGGGCGGTGGCTCCGCCCGCGGGGCACCCGCGCTCCCCCCGGCCGGCGGTGGTTCGCTCCGCGGGGCGGGGCGGGGCGGCGGCACCTCCCCCGACACGGGGCGCCGGTGGGAGCGGGGCGGGGAGCGCGGCGCGGGGGGAGATAAGCGGCGCCGAGCGGCCGGGCGGCGCTGGATGGAGGCTCCCGCCCGCCGGGACGCCCGCCCCAGCCTGGAATGTCCTGGCGAGCCGCCGCCGAGCGGCACCGGCACCAGGACCGGGACCAGGGAGGGGGCGCGGCGGAGAGGTAACGCGCGCGCTTCCCGCCGCCGGCGCGCGCGGAGGGGCGCGGGCGGGCGCGCGCGGGAGGGGCGCGGGCGGGCGGCGCGGGGCGGGCGCAGGTGGCGGCTCCTGTCACCCGCGGGGCTGCTCCGCTCCGCTCCGCTCCGTGCCCTCGCTGCGCGGGCTGAGCCGGTGCGCGGCGCGCCGGGGAGCGGGACGAGCCCTCCGAGCTGCCTGCCGCTGATTTACGGTCTCATTTCGCCGGGAACGCTCCTCCACTCCGCTCTATTTGTCATTTAAGCGCTGCTCTGCTTGGAGGAGGTGCCGTAGGGGATGGGTTTGGGGTCGCGTCCAGCCTCTTAACCGCCTTAAAATGGTTAATCTCAATGTTTTTAACCTGTAAGGTCACTTTTCTCTGCAATTAGAGCCCTGGAAAGTCAGTGCCTAAGGCAGGAGGTGGTGTGTGATGCGTGAGGACTCTGGCTGTAAAGCATCCTGACATCTTATCTCTGATTATTATTATTTTTATTACATTAAGCTGCCTACGTTCTTAAAGCCACACGATTCTTGAATTTTAAATTACTTTCCCTTGCTTTGTCTGTCTCTTTGCCAAAAAAAAAAAAAAAATACAAATTATATAGTTCCTGACTATAATGGAAGAACTTTCCAGTCGTCTATCCCAGGCTTCCAATGCTGATGTTTTTTAAACCAAAAGGGACATGTGTCTCAGCCGTGACATGCTGTCAGGCAGAAAACAGGCAATGTTTATTTTGCCCCCGCCTCGTAACTGTGTAAAGGGTTGGTGAAAGGGTAAATGTGATGGCTTTATGTAGCTTTTTCTTTTTAATTATTATTTTACTGCTTTCCCCAACTGCTTTGCTGCCTTTGGGAAGGAGTAGTTGCGCCGAGCCTGCGGCTGTAAAGCTGTCAGCTCTGAAGGGCTGTTTACTCAGTGAGCTGTATCTTTCACACATGCACCAGAAATACAATTTACCAACCCAAACACCAGCCACGGTCACCGAGGTTACTGGGAGCATGGAAGCCTCGGTTCTCTGGGGTTTTATCCTTCGTGGCCTGGCGTTTTCCTTGAACAAAGCAGGTAATCCTGGGGTGCTGGTGCTCCCGGCCGAGCTGCATGGAGCCCATTTGCTTTTCTCCTCATCTCCCACGACTCGAGTGTTTTGACAGTTGCGATTTATGGGATGCACAGCCCGCCCGTGGCTGCTTTGAGGAGAAAAAGTGCTTTTGTGGTAGCAGTTGCTGAGGGCAACGGCCAGCTCCTTCTATATTTCAAAAACTCAGTGAATGTTTCCCGGCACAATTTCTTAATGCTTTTCTGTTAAACTTGATATTATTTGCCTTAATTACAGCCAGCACGCTTTTGTTCCACCAAATTAAAATAGGTGTCGAGAGTGTGAGTCAAACACATTGAAACCAAACCCTGCTTTTTCAAAGCAGCTGCAAGCCTGTCTTGTGGGGAGGACTTGGTAATGGAGTGATTAAAAAGAAATAAATATTTTTGACCTGTGTTCCCCTTTCCATAAGAAGAGGGAAGCCTCCGACTGGCTTGGTTTGCATCCCAGAAAACCCGCAGGCTTGTGGGGAGACCCATGACTTGCTTAAACCTATTGAAAGCTAGGCTCAGATAGAAGGTGAGATCCACTGAGCTTCCGACCATGTTAAAAGGTATTTTTTTTTCCTCCTCAAGGGGTAGGAAGTGAGATGGGAACGGCTGTGGTGTGGAGGGATTAGTAACTCACCCGAGGATGAGCGCAGTGGCTTTGTCGCCTGGATTAATGCGATTTACACCCTTAAGCTGCTCCGAGTGCTCGTAAACAACCGTGCCCGAGTGTGCAAGGTGAAGTGTGGGCGGGCAAGCTCGGGTACACCACGGGAAGTAGCTTGGGGGGTTGGTTTTTGCCATCCTTCGTGCAGTCTGGGTGATTTTTCATCCTTTTTCTCTGGTGGGACACCAGCTCTGTGTTCTTGGCCACCAAACCACTGGGATAGTGGCGGTGGGGTTTGGGCTGGCCCTACTGTGCTGGGTCACTGGGCTGCTCTGGTGCTAAAATTTTTGGGTTTTACCCCAAAACTGAGGAGGGGAGAAAAAAAAAAAGCCCTGCAAGGAGAGGCCTGGCTGTGCAGGGCAAGTCCTACCAGTGCTTTCATTATCTCAAGGTGTGCTGTAAGCTCATAAATGAGGCTCCTGCTTACTTTGGCTTGCTGGTGTGCCAGAGGAATAAGGCAGCTGTGCTCCGACTTCAGGTGATGTCACTTGAGGATTTTAACTGTCAGAGCTTAAAAATACCCTGGCTCGTTTAAAGACTGCTTCTGCAGATGTGAAAGTGGGGAAGGAAAGCAATGGATTGTGAGTGCACAGCCACACCAGGGTTCAGCATTTCATAAATCCCCCTCTGCCTAATGAAGCCTTGGGCATACCATGGCTGGGGCATTGGTGGGTGCTCAAATAAGGCATTACCATGAAGTGTAAGACCAACAGAGTGTCAGTGCTAATAAACAAACTGGGAAGTGTGTGGTGATTAAATCGTTTTGGGTTTCAAGCTGTTTTCTGAAGCGGTGGTACAGTCAGCAGCACCTTCTCCTGTGTGGTTGGTGGTGGTGTTGGTGTGACTGGGCACAGGACCATGTGCTGGGATTTCAGGTTGTTTGCAGGGCTGGCTGTGAGAAGCTGTGGGTCAGGGGCTGATCTCTGAGTGTTTGTATGTGCACCTGTGTCTGTGTAGAATGGCAATATTGAAAAGGCTACTCACGGGTCATGTGAGCTGTTTCTAGTTCTGGGTGTAAAAAGGCATTGATCTTCACCTGGATTTTCCATATCACCCACCAAATCCACTCTTCACATCTTCTCCAAGAGCTCCTTTACCTCCTCTCTTTCTGCCTGTCCTTTTATGCTGTGGTGGAGAACCTTCTACTCTGCATCTTCCTTGTTCCCGTGTCCACAGATGTGACTCTTGCGGGGTTTCATTGCAGTGCTGTGGTCTTGGCACACAATCCTACACCAAACAACATGGAAATGTGGTGAACCTGTTGGTGAGCTTCCACGAGGTTTTGAAACCTTTGGTTTAGTACCAGAAACCCTAAGACTGAGTGAGCCTTCACCCACAAACCTGCTGGGATTGGGTATCTCAGGTAATGGAATCGCTTTAATTGGCAACTTGGAAACCTGCCGAACATCCTTTGTCAGGCAGCATCTCATTTGTATAAATTAATTGATACTGTGAACTTGACCTTTTAATGTAGAGGCAGGTTTTTGTCTCCTGGTTTGTTTATGAGCTGCTGACTAGTGAGTGGCTCCCTTGTGCTGAGTTCTGTCCCTTCCTCCTCACTGCAGTGCTTTGCTGTCAGTTCTCTGGTTTTCAGTGTTTCAGTGGACTGGGGAGCTTCAGAGCCAGTTGCTGTCTGCAGCTGGGGTGAGACTGAGCTAAAAACATTGTATCAAGTGGAATTGGTCAAATTTCCTCCTTAAAGGGGAATTTGTAGCTTGCCTTGCAATCCTGATTCTTTCATGGTACCTGGCCACCAAACTGTGTTTTCTGTCCATTATTTTTGCTTTTTTGACCTATTTTGTTAACAGGGCCTGTACTTGGTCAGTTCTCCAGGTGTTTTCCCTTTCCTACTCCCTTTCTGCTCTCCTGGAGGCCTCCCTGAGCAAACCCTGCTATTGTGTGTCCCCTTATCCTGCATCATTTGCTCTGGGATGGTGTTTGTCTTTGACAAAGTCAGCAAAAGCCTCTTTGCTGTATTACTTTGGCTGGTGGGAGGTCTCCAACTACCCTGGCCCAAGAATTTCTAGACTAGATAGTTTCCTCTGTATGTGTATATATATATGTTCACTTTTTTCAGTTGAGTGTTCTTCCAGTAATTTCCTTGGTAGATGGCTCAGTATAACTTCCAGGGCTGAGTGTGTCAGAGTTTTCCACTTACTTTCCTCAGCTCACTTCTCCCTTTCTGGTGGGGATGATAATTCTCCCGTGACAGTGATCACTTTAGGGGAAATGCTTGTTCAGCCCCGTGAGGGATTGAGCCTTGTGCATCCAGACCACCTGCCTTTTCCATTAAACCCCTACTCATTCCTTCTGTGTGAGAAATATCTGCTGTCTTTCAACAGGAGGGAAAACAATCAAGCAAGGTGGGTTGTTTTCCTATTTTCCATACCTAGGAGATATCTCAGAACTCTTCCAGCCAGGTGGGACTCTATTTTTTTTTTCTTTTTCCCCCCTTTTTTCCCCCTCCCCAGCTCCTTGGGCGCAGTTTCACGTTACAGCTCCATTGAGGACTCGCTGCTGCAGGAGGTGGCAGGTACATTCCTGCCTCTTCCCCGCTGCGGGAATCCAGCAGTGGAGCAGCCGCAGGGGAGTGACTCCAGCTAACCCTTTAAAAAAAAAAATACCCAAGCCCCAAACTTTCCTGGATCTTGCCCCGCAGTTAGAGTTGCTAAATCTTCCACTTGGATGACTGGGAAGGCCCTGGGGGGCTGGAGGGGCTGGTGGGGGATGGCCCCTTTTGGCAGCTTTTAGTGGCTTCAGAATTGGCTTTGCTGCCTCCTGATGCAGTCACTGCTGCCGAGCCAAGGGTGGGTGCCTTGCAGAGAGGGAGGGGTTCTGGCCAGCCCCCTCCATCTCCTGCCTCTGGAAATACCCAACTGAACCAGTCCAGCTCACAGAAACAGCACGGGAGAAGGATAAAGTCATTTCCTAAAGCCCTGAGTGAGCACGACCAGCCTGGCTGGGGTATTGCCATCAGCTTGGCAGCAGGAGGGAGCTGGGGAAGGAGAAGGAGACAGAGACCATTCCTTTGGCAGCAGCTGGCACTCCGTGTGGCTGTGCTGAGAGGTGAAACCACACCCTCAGCCTCACCTGTCTCTCTCATCACGCCTTTGATTTATTCCCTGGGTTTTGCTGTTCAGCTTTCCCCGCAGACTCCAACCATTGCATCTGATAGTGAACCAAGTGGTTGAGTCTTATTTAATTCAAAGAGAAGTTTAATGTTTCCTACCTCGCAGTCTGTGGACTGCCCGTGGTTTTCCTTGTAGTGAACCTATAAAATGCCAAGACAAGGACTCAGAGGCTTGAGCTGTGAGCAGCCCCTCATTGAAACAGTCCTGGCAAAGAGGCTGGGCACCCCAGATTTACATTTTGGGGGAGTTTGAGGGTGTTTTGTCTCTTCAAAGGTGTTGGAGGGTTGTGTTGCCTGTGAAGTACTCCCTGCCAGCTCACCTTCTCTGTGAGCCCTCAGCATCGTGGGCTGCCAGCTCCAGCCGGAGGGGAGCTGTGGGTGGAGCTTCTCGGCCCCCCTTAATCTTAGATGAAGAACAGACAGATCCTGAATGTCTCTGTAATTGCACCATGGTGTCTGCTGAAGCACTGAAGGACAGAGATGCTGGACATGTCCAACCTCCTGGAATTGCCACTGCATTTTGTGCAGGCGCCTTGTGTCCAACTGCAGCCTGCTCTAGCTGGAGATGCTTCTGCTCCTGGAGGGTGAGGGCACCAGAGGGTTTTGTTTCCTAATCCCCAGTGAGTAAAAGAAACCATTAATCTGAGTAAAAGGCCTCACTCCAAAGAATCTTGCAAGAAATTAATCTTTTTTTCCATGCCAGCTTGGAAGGTAACAGCCCAGGTGACTGTTCTTCTCCTGGGGAACAACAACAAGGGAAGGGGACAAACAGTAGTTGGAGTTGAAATCCCCTGCTTGCTTCCAGATCAATCCACTTAAAGTTACTGTAGTCAGGTGGTATGTTCTCAGTTTTTAATTTTTTTCTTTTTTTTTTTTTTTTGCTTGTTGTTAGTTGAGAGCTAATAGATCGGCCCAAATAAGGCCATGAGAAAGGCTGGCCATTTCCAGGAGGATCCACAGACAGTCAGTGCATGACTTGTTGCCTTTATCTCTGAGATCAGGAGATTCCTTTGCAGTGATGGATTAATCCACCCTTGAGTGAATAATATAACTGAGAACAAGTAGGAGCCAGCGCTCCAAACAGATGATTTGTTCAGTACGTGTGTGCCTCTCCTCCCCTCCCCCTGTGAAAAGCGTCTTTCTTCACCGTTTCATTCAGCCTGTTGAAAACTCACAGCAACCTGTGTCTGCGCCAGCCCCCGGCCCAGCGCGGGGCGAGGATGGGGCTGTGCCAAAGGCCTCCGCTCCCAGGTGCAGGGGAAGATAAACCACAGCCCCGCTGAGCCCAGGATGGAGAGAAGAAGGTGCCTGTGATGTCACCTGTCTGCTCCGGCCATGACATCACCTGTCTGCACGCTCTCCTGGCTGTAGGTGTGTGTGTTGATGCTGGCACCTGCCCGGGCTGAGCTCGCACGGCTCCGGTCCCTCGGTGCCAATGACTGTACCCCAACACGGGGTATGGCTCTTCACACAACTCTGTGTCCAGAAGTTGTGTGAAGGAGCCGGAATGTTGGGGCTGGGGGAGCGACCTCACTGGGCACAAGGGGATGGCAGTGGGTGGCTTAGAACAGGAGTATGATATTCAGGAAGATGGTTCTTTGGTTGTGCCGGGGCAGATCTGTGGCTGGTAACTCATCAGCAGAGCCACGGCCTCTGGAGCTGCCTGGGGATGTCTGGAGCTGGGCACCGAAGGCCTCCAGTGATACATGAGCAGTCCTTGTCAGCACACCTGCGGTAGGATGCAAGGCTGGAAGGAACTTGTGCAGCCACAGCAATGGAATTCATGTAGCAAAATCTGTTATCATCCCTATGGATAGCCTGGAATAACTTTGGCAGCTCATGAGCTGTATCTCGTTGCTTTAACTTCTTGGAATGCATCAAGGTCTGCTGCTGTTGATAGGCTCAAAGAGGATGTGAGGTGTGAGATGCCTGGAGCTCTTCTTTCTGCTCAGGGACCCCCCCAGGCTGTCACAGCCTTATTGTGAAAAGCTGCAGTAGCTCAAGGTCAAGTTGGTGGAAGTCCTCAGCTTTGGCATTCCTTGTGCCATGAGTGCCTTGACCCCATGCTCTTGGGGCGTGCGGTTGGAAGCATTGGTGGCAGATTTGGAGAGTTTCTGTGCTGTGTGGGGTGAAGTTAACATTCTTAAAATGGCATTTTCCCTTTGGAGAATGGGCTCTACTGCTGTACATGGCTCTACTGCTTATGTATGGCTGTACATAATTTCTGGGAGCCGAGGAGTTTTGCTGTGTAATGTTCCAACTTCATGTAGATTAAATGTATTGCGGAGTCAAAATAAACAATAGCATGTGGTTTTCCTTTGTTCCCCCCCCTTCCCCACGATAAGAGTTCACAAAAGTTCTTGAATTAGGGCTCTGTGTGCCATGTGCTTGAGCGTAGGCTCAAATTTTCATAAAGCTTGCTGAGGGCTGTTACTGCTGGGGAGCTCTCTCACCTTTGGGATAGCTTTGGAAATCTCTTTGTTTCTCAGGAGCTTTTTCCAAAGGTGCATTTCAGTGTAGCGCTCTTGTTGCCTTAAATGCTTTGCAGTGACAGTGTATCGCAGCTTGATGGAGATTTGAGACTCCTCTAATAAAATGCAAGAGAAGGAGGAAAACCCTGAGGGTTTTTTGGAACAGAAGATGTTTTCTGTTCCTGCCACTAATCTCTGTTGCAGAATGAAATAGGAATGTATACTTTAAATCTCTGTCAGGGTGTAGAAGGAAGCTGGCAACGGATGTAATCAAAAACGTTATTATCAAAACTCTCTAAGTATGTTGAAATTTCAAGCTTAATGATATAATTTTAAATTCAGCTATTCAGACTGAGGCATGGTTTTGGGGTGCAGATTGCACTTCCAAATTGTGTGTCGGGATGGACCAGAGAGGAGTTAGGAGCAGACTGTAGGTGGTGAGCACTCCAGTGGTGTGGCTGGAGTCTTCAGCCCTGTGATCTCCAGTGACTGGGGTGGCAGCGTTAAATTGAGGTTTTCTAGATTATGGACTTTGTGGCTGAGCACTTAAAAAGGGTCCAGTTTCCAAGTTAGCATTTTTCCTAATTAGCGTATTTGTCATGGCTTGTATGTAAGCAGCACACATAGAAAGTGTACGTGTTGGGAGTTTGTCTGAAACAGCTCTGGGCACAGTGAACACCAGGAAACAGCACCAGGTCTGATGTGCAGCAGCAGCAAAAACTCTACCCAGTGCGAGAGGAGACTAAGCCTTTTGCTCTGAGTAAGGGAACTGTGAGTAACCTTCACCTTCTGACCCTTTGTCCTTGAGTGGAGAGGCTGCAGGTTGAGGATGCAGAAGAAGCTCAAGTCCTTCTCTGAGCCAAAGGTGTGAAGCTGTTTATTTTCACTGGGGCAGTGTATATATTGCAGGAGGCAGATGCTCGCCTGCTTAACCCGAGCACTCGCTGCTTATCTGGGCTCTGGCAAGTGTACAAGTGTTGTCCCTTCTAATCCCCCAACATTAAACAGTCCAGGCACCTTTCTCTGGCTGAGCCTGGGACTGCTTTAAAAAACACACAGAGAGAAGCCAACAAAAAAGAAACATTTGCTTTCTTTGCCAAGTTTAGATGAAGACTAATGCCGTGGTGCTGCTTAATCTTGTTTTTCTTGCTATCTGATGGATGCTAACGTGGGATGGAATCAATCCCGGCAGCCGGTTATCTTTGCGGGGCCCCCGTGTTGCTGAGCTCGGCATTAAAGTCTCGTGGGGGAGTTGATGTGCTCTGAAGAGTCTGGAACTTTCTTCCTACGTGGCGAAGCTGTGGCTGCAGCATGCGTCTTCCTTTGGGAAGGTGTCTCCAGGAATTGCCAGTCTGCAGTTGGATGTCCGAACAGAAATCCTGTTCTCAGCAGGATGTGCCCGTGCGAGTGAGAACAGGGCACAGTCAGGTGAACCTGGCGGAAATTTCTCCCTGGTCCCTGTGATGAAACTTAACTCCTTTCCTATCAGTTGCTCGTGTTTGAACTGGTTCTGCTGGGAACAGCTGCCATGGCCCTGGTTCGCAGGAGGAGCTTTGGCTCTGACTCATGCCCTGCCATGGTGACGGTGCTGCCCTGGTGCCCCCAGCCCTGGGCTGGGGTCCCTGCCACGGGCAGAGCTGAGCTAGCGGCGACCCTGAGCTGGGCTGCCGTGGGTGAGAAAGGAGGGCTGGAGGAGCCAAACCCTCAGGCTAGAGCTTCGTGATCACTCTGCCTCCCTCCCTTGGATCAAGGCTCTCCTTCGGCTCTGCTGGCATGGGGAAGGAGGCGGGAAGCTCCGCCAGTGCTCGGTTGCGCAACACCACTGAGCAAAGCCAACCCAAAGCCTCCCTCTCTTTCCCCCATGTTCCACCACCCCTCTCCTTGCCTGGGAGCCAGGTTGGCTTGTTGTAGCAAACCTGGCCTGACCAACACAATTTTTTTCATTTATTTTTCTGCCTAGCTGCTGCTTTTATCTGAGCCCAAGGCAAAGGGGCTCGTTTTGCTAAGCAATATTGTCAGTTGTGTCAGGATTCCTTTCCTCGAGGTGAAGAAGTGCAGAAGCGTGTGTTTGCCGGAGAGCTCGGACTTCAATTTTGAAACCAGGTTTGGTCTTTTGAGCATGGGGGAAGGGAGGGGAGGAGAGCAGTAAAACTGAATTACTGTAAGGCTGGAGGATGGATTGTGCGAAGGCTTGTTTTAATCGGGGGAGGAAAGGCCAGGGTCTTTCCTGCTCTCTCCCTCAGCTGTCCCTGGTTAGCTGGTTTGCTTTTTAATAAGCATTGTTCTGCCTGGAGCCTGGGTCCAGTGGCAGGGAGTGTTGGCATTGCCTTGTGACAGCGTGTGGACAGCCCTAACAGGAGGGGAGCAGTGATTTGGAGTGCGGGACAGCAGTTTTGTTTAGAAAACAGAGTCCAAATGGGTCTGTTGCTCCGATTCGTGCGCAGCTCCAGCCATCTGCAGGCACGGTGAATTCTGAGGTGACTAACGACTGTGCTGTAACACAGCCTTGGCTCTCTGGTTCCAGCGCACCTCCCATATCCTGCAGCCATGAGTTCACAGGCTCCTAATTGCCTATGATGTAAGACAGCAGTAGATGAGGTTGCTATAAATTCTGGCTGCAGGTGTGGATTTAATGGCTGTGCTTCCCTTTAAGGGCTCACGGATAGCATGGATCCCTGCAAGTTACAACAGACCGAGTTGGACTCGGGCTAGTGCAGCTAAAAGAACCCATTTGTCTGTGTTTTTTAGAGCTTTTGCTTGCTGGAGGCTACCAAAGGACGAGGTGTCAGTGTTCATCTGGAATTGCCTCGGGAATGAGCTCGCTGTCCTCTAACAGAGCTCAGCCATGGTTCCAATTCCTTCCATCAATGTTCTCTCGCGGCTAAACTGCCCAGGTGTGAGAGTGCCGCTGCAAGCGGACCTTCAGGCAGCCTGTGTGAACACAAATGCCTTTGTCTGAGAGTCTGACAGGTTTTCCTGATGACCAGAACAAGCCTGTGATTCTAGCCCTTTTTATTTTTTTATTCGTGCTGGATTCTGGTTTTAGAAACCGTAGAGAAATTATAATAACGGGTGATGGTTCTTAACATGCAAAATGAAAACTCTTTGGAGGGGAAAAAACCACCCCCTGAGGCAGTGCTCCAGCTTGCTGTGGTGTGTGCACCTGTAGCTTGGATAATTAGGATGGTGAGTTCCCTAGCTCCCTTGAGAAAATGGGCATGGCTCACTTGGAGTTTGGTTTTTGTATATTTTTCTTCATTTTTGCACACATTCTTGCAGTCCAGGGTTTATTAAACATACCGGGGTGGTGCTTCATGAGTTGATCCGAGGCCTCAGGCTGCTGGAGTGCTAAGTTCCTGTTCTTGGATGTCCATTCCCAGCCCCTCCTTTGGGCCAGCGCTCCAGCACTGCATGGGGAGCTGAAACTGCTCCCTCATCCAGGTGAAAACTGAACCTCATTTTTTCTCTGGCTGAGTTTTCAGCTGGCTCTGCCAGCAGATCTGACTCATTGCTGGCCGCAGGATCCCCGGTGCAGATAGCAGAACGCAAGCCAGGTCCTGAAGGAAGGTGTTGCTGCCCTCCTCGGCAGCGGCCCATCTTGAAATTGGCTGAAAAACGCCTTGCGAAATCTCATTCTTGCTAAAAACCAGAGCTGGAGAAGTAAAGCAGGCGCCTCTCTGCGAGGCTGAGGCCAGCCCTGAGCAAGGAGCAGGGAGGGGGTGTTGGCCCTTGGGGACCCTTGGGGATGTGGCTGAAGGCGGCAGAGCTGTCACAGGTGTCCCTTCAGTGGAACGGCACAGGTGTTGAGCTAAATGGGGGGAAGAAAATGGAAATATGAGGCAAAGTTGTGCCTAAGCAGGAGAGATCAAGACAGGGGAGGTCTGGGGGGCCTCGAAGAGCAAAGGGTGAGAATTTTGTATGTATTTGGCCTACTGTGATGGAACTGTTAAACTAATGATACCCTCAGCTCCCCTGGGGGCTGAAAGCCCTGATTTAGGCATTTAAGCATAATTGCAGCCCAGCAGAACTGTATATCAAGCTAATGCTCTGTTCTCTCGCTTCCCCCGAGGCCAGAGGAGGCAGGAGCCATTCCCACTTCATTAGTGTGGCAGCAGGGGGACTGTCTCAGCTCTTTTGCTGAAGTTAATAATAAAATTAAACTAATTGTTATGCCTGTTTGCGGAGAAGAAAGTGTGGCTTCCGAGATGATTTATTTATTTTTCTCCCGATGCCTGTCTTGCTGTGACCAGTGTTGGAAAGGCAGGATGGGACCCCCATCTCTCCCCCCCTTGGAGCACAGATGTGTGTCAGGAGCAGAGTCGTGACTTGGGAGTGTTTTTGTCTGTGTGTGCTGAGGCACAGTACACAAACTGTTAAATTTCCTTCCCTTGGCTCCCAAATCCATCCCTCCAGTCCATGCCAAGGCATGCGTTCTTCTATCAAGACCATATGTACGCCAAGACCAAGGTTCTAAAGTCAAGGTGTTTTTGAAATATTGGAGTTCAAATTAAGTATCTGAGTAATCTTAACTGTCTTCTAAAAAAGAAAAAAATTCTCTATCAGCCTCACATATAACTCAAAAGATTAATGGAAGGCTAAACTTTGATCCGAGTCCAGCAGCTGATACCAACCATGAGACTTTCCAGGCCTTGAGAGCAAAATAGAAAAATCCAATAAAAAAGACCTCCTTCTCCATCTTTGAGGCACACGGCCTCTTGGCCATGGTTTGGCTAATATTGCTGTTTTTTCCTCAGTTGCTTAACCTCTTCTTGTGTCACCTTTGTCCTGTGCCACTGGACTTTACCTAGGACAGTTTGAGTAAATTAGTGACAATATTTAGGGTGTTTTATAGCTTTGTGGGAAACACATCTCCCTGATTATTGAGGAAGACCATGAGGATGTGGGATCCCCTGTCCTCTCTGGGACTCAGTCACTGTCTCGTTTGCTCAGCAGTGTTTGTTTTTCCTGCCATCTGCCACCAGAGCAAACACTTGCTCTGTATTTTGACAAAAATATCAGCTTTCAGGTCTTTAAGGTCCCTTCCAATCCAAGCCATTCTATGAAAAGTGAAGTGCCATTAGGAATTGCTGCACAATTGATAAGGGACTTTAGTCCCCAGAATTGCTCTTTGGATTCATCATTGATTCACGGGGGGGTTTAAATGGTGTGGAGTAAGAAAAAAGCTCCATGTAAAGCTGCTTGTAAAAATATAGGTTACCTAAAAAAAGTGAAAATACCAATTGAATCCTTAGGTGGAAATCTGCATAGGAAACACTTGGATGTGGCGTAGCACTGGTGGATTTGGGTGCCAGGCATGAGTATGGGCAGAAATGTGGAGGCATTAATGAAATCCAAGCTGAGGATTGCAAAGTTTGAGCAACTGCAATTTCTCTTCTTTATTCAGGAGATCCTTATCCTTCTGATAAGGATCTGGAAGGTGCACTTTCATTTGTTTAAAATGTAATAAATAAATATGAACAGAACATCAAAGGAGGCTTTTTCTTGTAATTTTTAACTGCCTCTCCACTCAGTGTTTCTGTGGATTCCTTGGCGTCCATTTCATTGTGTTCTGACCCGTTTGTGTCTCTCACGCTTGGTTTATAGGGTCACTGTCAGCAAACTGATTTTTTGGGGTTTTCCCTTCCACATGTTTTTCTTGGGGATTGAGAAAATCCCAGGCGTATGGGACCGTTCGGCAGAGTTCTGCGCGTTTCCTAAAAGCACATGCAAAATCCCTTTGAAGAACGTAATTTTATTGCTTACACTCACGAAATCCTCTCTTTGGTGATGCCATAATTCCAACACAAACGCCTAATTATGGTATTTTTTTTACAAAATCCCCAACCCTTCTGTAGCTGCCTGGCTCCTTATCTCCAGCGCTCGGCTTCCTGTGATTTAGTAACACACAAACTTCCAGTGCTCGAGGTGGAGAGGAGTAAAACGGGAGCGCTCGAATGTTTTTTGCCCAAGCTGTGATTACAGCCCGGCGTTTCCCGGCGCTCGAGCCCTCTCTTCGGAGTGTAATTAGGAACACATTGATTCTTATTGCAGCTGGCAGCTGCTCGCTATTGCCTTTTTCAGCTTCTGACCCCCATAGTCCCGCTGACCTTTCCTGGGGTTAGTCGTAGGCCCTTTTCATTGTGATGGGCTCGAAGTGGCTCATGTGGAGTTGATTATTTCCTTGCTTGTCTGGCCTTTTTGGTGCCATAACTCCAAGTCACTTCCATTTTTTTCCCCTGCTTTTGGCTGACCACAGTGAAAGGAAATGCTTTTGCTGGCGACAGGATCGGTTTGCACGCTTGACTGACTCGATTGAGACCCTGAAAGGGGGGGAGGGGGAGGGTAATGAACACTGTAGGTGCTGCATTTGCTTTTTAAAGGTTGATGTTAATGATTGAGTGGTCATTAAGCATTCATAAAAATGAGGCTTCGGCCGGCTCCGTTGCCTTTTGGCACTCTCAGGTTGGCATTGGGAATCCATCCGCCGCATCCTGCGTGGAGCAGTGGCTTTGGGAGCATCTCTGGGAGCGCTGAGGGCACCGCTGGCACTGCCGAGGTGTTCCCAGCCCCAAAAACTCCAGGAATAAAGCGGGGAGGTTGAGTTGGTGAAGCCGTGGGCAGGCTGCCGGTGGCTCCCGGGCTGCAGCCCGCTCCTCCCAGCCCAGAAAGCTAATGAAGTCTATGTGCCAGCTGTTACACTCATTTTGGCAGACCCCAGGAGGACAGCATGAAGACAGTCAGTGATCAAAGGCTCTGGAGATCACTGAGGAGCCGAGCGGCAGGAATGTCTGATTGCTTTCTCTTGGAATGCCACAGGCTTCAATACCTCCTTTTTTTCTTTCTTTTTTTTTTTTTTAAGGTGTCTTGGTGTGAGATTTAATGATCTAACTCAGCTTGCTCACGCTGAAGCCAGAGTATTTTAGTTAATTCAGAGGGGTTCGTTTGCTCTAAATTTAGGTGGTTTGAAAATTTGCTGGTTTTGTAGTACTGAGGGCAAGTTAAAATGAAATTTTTCTTAGTAATTCTAAGAAATGACCTAGGGAAAAAAACAACTTGGATGTTAAATCACATATGGTATTATTAAGTGAGGTGGGATGAATCAATTTTTGAGTTGCTGCTGTTTATGAAAAATGGAATATCCAACGCTGGTATACTCCAGAGGGCTGTCACGCTGCAGCTGGTGGGCAGTGCCCCTGAGACTATGGCTCTCAGTCACTTTTTCCTTGGGCTTCTTAGCAAAGGCTGTCAGCTCCTGGAGGTGGAGTGGGCAACCTGAATAACTCCCTCTGTTCCCGAGCGTGCTGTTTCCTTCCTCCTCCTCCTCCTTCTGCTCTGCTCCAGCATTTATAGGACCTGGAGCATTTGGGTAGCGCAGAAACCCTTCCTCGTTTAGCTGCTCCTTCTGGATCAGCTCTCTGAAGGTTGGCAGAGTGTTGGAGCAGGGAGTGATGGAGAAGGAGTGCTGGAACAGATCGAGGTGGGGTGGTGGCTGTTGGGAAGGGAGGTCCTGGTGCTGTCCTGCCAGCTGGTCTGAGATGGCAGGAAGATGATTCAGGGAGCTAAACCAAAATGGGGATGAGATAATGCTCTTTTCATAGTGACTCTGCCCTCAGCTGCAAGGGTGGAGAGGAGAAGTTCACGGTCCAGTAAATAAGTGGGGCAGGATCTCAGCTGTGTTTGGAAGGACACTGGAGCTCAGCACCACGGGAATGCTTGGCAAACAGCGTTCTGTCATCTTTTGGAGTGTGAAACCTTATTTGGGGGCAAACATGGGTAGGAGTGAGTTAATTTGGAGGTGAGGCTTAAGTTACGGTGCCAGGACCAGACCTGTGGGGCTGTACACTGCAGAGCGCTGGATTCTGGAACTAACGTGAAGCTTTGGGAAGAGACGAGGTCGCTGCCAGGGCTGCAGAAATCGCGGCTGGTCCGGTGCCTGTGTCCTCCCATCTTGCCTCAGTAGGGTGCTCAATCAGCCCACGGGCTGCTCCCGGCTCCGGGATGGCCCATGTCCATCCTGGTGAGGTCTGCAGGCTGTGACAGCCGTGTGACGGTGTGCCCCTGCCCCGTGTGCCCCTGCCCCGTGTGCCCCTGCCCCGTGTGCCACTGCCCCGTGTGCCCCTGCCCCGTGTGCCCCTGCCCCGTGTGCCCCTGCCCCGTGTGCCACTGCCCCGTGTGCCCCTGCCCCGTGTGCCCCTGCCCCGTGTGCCCCTGCCCCGTGTGCCACTGCCCCTGTGCCCCTGCCCCGTGTGCCCCTGCCCCGTGTGCCCCTGCCCCGTGTGCCCCTGCCCCGTGTGCCACTGCCCCGTGTGCCACTGCCCCGTGTGCCCCTGCCCCGTGTGCCCCTGCCCCGTGTGCCCCTGCCCCGTGTGCCACTGCCCCGTGTGCCACTGCCCCGTGTGCCAGGCTGATGAGCCAGCCTGGCGTTGGGGACAGCCGTGCTGCTGTGCTGGGAAACCACTGGTGCTCCTAAAGGAAAGTTGAACTGTCCCTTCCATTTTGGAGTTGGTGCTGATGGTTTATCTTCTCGCCTGTGCACAGCGTTCTGGAGGTTGTGGGGCTGACGCTGTCCCCACAGCTCTGTGCCGAGGGGTTCATTTCACAGAGGGTCTGTGACAAATGAGGGGCACAGCTAGAATCATGCCATATGCAGAAATACTTCATCTTAATTCCATCGGGAAATGCCGGGCACACGTTTCTGGGTGCCCCTGTGTGTGCAGAGTGCTTCTGAGGGGCAGGCATCCATTGGAATGGTCGGGATGAGCCCTCCCCCGATGCAAGTCTGTTATCTTCCTTGTTTCCCTTGATCCATGAGCAATAAGCTACTTTAGGCTGACAGGGAGGTCAAGTGCTGCATGAAGATAACTGGAGGATGACTTTAGGTGGAGATGGCTAGGTGGAAGTAGGAGCAATGTGGCCTTTGCCGTGCTGTGTCATTCTGCTGGGCTGGAGAAATGATCGGTGAAAGGGAAAAGTACATTTTTCTGATCCACAAAAACCTGTGGATTTTGTGGAGCTGTCTCTGTCTCTTTTGTGTCTGTCTCTGTTCAGCCTTGAATATTATTTATATAAATAACTCCTCATTTGGTTTAAAGTGCTCAGACAGTGATACCTCTTACTTCAAAATAACTTTGACTATTTGATCTACAAGTGATGGAGATTCATCCTCCCAATCGAGGAACAGTGAACTGTGGGCAGAGTTGTTCTTGGCAGAGCTTATCCTGGAGTCTGGGACACTAAAATGGAGCCACATCTAACCGAGGTGCTCCTCTTTCTGCTCCCAGCAGGTCCCCAGTGACTGGTACTTGCTGTCAAAATGGGAGCTTAGGGTTATTGAAAAGATGGCAAAAGGGAAAGGTCACGCTTTTCCATCCCTATGGCTTTTTTAATATAACATTAAAGAGCCAAAGTTTCTCCACAGGATTTCTAATGTCACCAAAACTACGAGCTGTGCTCATTGCCCTCTTGTCTGTATTTAGCAAGGGGCTTCTGGAGTGTCACCATCTGCAGAAAAAAAAGAAGCATTTTTGGGTTGTGTTGTGTTTCTGGGTCTTATCTTCCCCTGTGTTCCCAGATCTAGCAGGGAGCAAGATGTTTCTGCAATCCATTCACGAGCAGATATTGGAGAAGCTTCACTCAGATGCCCAAGTGTTGATGCTGAACAATCCCACTCCAGTTAAAGCCAATATTTTTCCTTTTTCCCCCCAGTCAAAGAAGTTTGGTCTTTGTGGCTCGCTGTGTGTATTCACTGCTTTGCAGTTGATCTTACCACTCCACAAGGCTGCAAAAACCAAACTGGTAGGTCAAAAGAGGAGTAGCTGTTGACACTGGCAGTGAGGAACATGTAAGGAGAAAGATAAACAGAGGGAAATCAGAGCCTGGATAAAGTAGATCTCCAAAGATAAAGTTTAGTTAAAGATAATGAGCTGGCCTTGTTTAAAAAGACAGCTGCAAAATAACCCAGTAGCTCCATGTGCTGGGGTTAAAGTTGACCCAGAATATACGTTTCATTGCTTTTGATAAATAAATAGTGGAGGGAAGATTTGGCAAAAAGCAACATTGCCCCCAGCCCTCTTCAGCAAAGTGTTTGATGTTAACAAGTTCTCTGGGTGTTTACTTTGTCCTCTGCGCGCGCTGGTGGAGCGGCGCTCCTGCCCTTGAACCGAGGGAGAATTCAAATAAACCAACCCCTTCGGCACAGCTGGGCTCTTCTGCCATCTGTGGCTTCCCAAAACAGCCCCGGCTTGCCTTGGGAACCAGCCTGGGCCACAGGATTGCCGGCTCTTCCCAACAACTGAAATGAATTTGCCGGATCAGATAAAACTGCCCAGAAATGGGAGCAGAACTTGACAGCGTTTCTTGCTACCCTCTCAAGCTGTCAGTGTAACCTGGAGTGCAATTTGCAGGCAGAAGTGGCAGTGAGCAAACAGCTCTGTAAAATCCAGAGTGATTCTGTAATTACAATTGGAGGCTTTTCCTGATGCTTAATTTGCATATATATTTTACCATGATGCTGTGATGGTCAAATACGGTTATTTTAAAATAAACCACAGGAATAATTTTGCTGTTGATATCTGGATGCAGCTTCTTGGGAAGCAAATGTCTCTGTGAACGCTCAATAAACTGGGACTTATTCCTACCAAGCATGTGTGTTGCTGCACTTGTTTCTGTGCTCAAGTGAAACTCCCGGTTATTGTGTGTGTGTTGGATATGTGTTTATATGCGCAGCTGATAGATGAGATGTTTAAAGTGTATGTTGAGTGTTATCAGCAGCAGAATTGTATGGCCGGGCTGATAAATGAAGTAACTGTGCTAAATGAGCTCAGATCTTATCCATCATAGCATTACGCAAGGCCAATAGGAAATTTAAGTGAATGACAGCTGCAGATTTATTGTTTTCTTGGAGAAATGAGCGTTTGATTGAGACTCAGAGTGTCAGAAGCACCATTCCTGAGACTCATCTCATGCAGGCTCAGTAGCTGGTTCCATGATTTCGTTTGTATTTTGTTGGTTTAACAGTTTATTGTAGAGTCATTTCGGTTGGAAAAGACCTCTGGGAACATACTTAGTTTGTGTTTTGCTGGTTGAATGATGTAGTTTTTATTTTTGATAATGAAAGTGAGATCTTACGTAGCTGAATGGTCGTGTGTGATACGGCCAGGGAAAGGACTGCCCTCTCTAGAGGCAGCCATGGATATAAAAGTGGATATAATGGATGTCCCAAAAGGATATGGGAGAAAGCACCATTTGTTTGGGAATATAAACAAGAAGAAGAGTAATATTGGCACTTTTTTGATTGCTATGGTTTGCCTGCAAAGCCCAGCAGAAGGAGCCAGCACGTGACAGGTCTCAGTGAGCAGGTTTAGAGCAATTGTGAGCGGTAGCAGCAGAGATTCATAGAAACTTGTAAAACAAGTGCGGTCTGATGATAGATGGTCAAATGATTATTGTTTGCAAACAATATTATCTCCAATAGATAAGCTGTTTACTTTGGACTCCAGCTCCTCTGGGTGGAACAGAGTCTAATTTATCAAGGCAGAGCGGTTCAATGCGGATGCCTCATGCCCCAGCTGTGGAAAAACCCTTACATTATAAGAATAGTACTTGGAACCACAGTGAAGTTCAGCTCTAACTCACTTTTACAGATGGTTTCTATATTGCAAAGAATATTGGCTGTTTCCTGGTCGTGCCTTTTTTTCTTTTTTTTTTTTTTTTATTAACCCCAAACACTTTGTTGTAAGAGAGTTAAAAGGCGAACTCCTGAAACTCACAGTAGATGTGTGTCTGTTTGTTTTGTAGCTGTTTCCGTGCCTCATCTTAGTCTGGAGCTTCGGGCTTTCAATTGGGATAATCTGGCGCTATGCATCCAGCCCCTGGGCGCTTCCAGGCACTGCTCCTCGTCACTGCTGCCAGCCTTGTCACTGCCACCAGCACAGGTATGGTCTCACCCGGGCTGGGGGACTTGGAGGTTTTGGGGTTTAGCCCAAACTTTGGAACAAACAACGCTTGGGAGTGCATTTCGAAGTGGCCAACTTTAATGGGTGTTGTCAATAATCTGCTTGTAAGGAAGCATGGAGCACTGAAACGCAGCCTTAGACTCGATAGATGACTTTGCTTGTGAAAACTTGGCTCAAGACAAGCAGCAGAACATGGGAGACTCTGAGTTACGTGGGTTTGTTCCTTGGGATCTCCATGGATTCAGCTGGACGCTGATTCTGCTGCATACAGTGCATCTTGTGTTCCCAAGGGTCGGGAGGGGTTTGGATTTGCAGGGGGAGAGGGGAATCAGCCCTTTGAAATGCGAAAGCTAATGCGTGGCTGCAGTTGGAACAGCTCTGGTGTTAAAAAAAGAAGAGGGATGGTTTTAATTGACACATCTGCTCTGTGTAGTCAGCTTGTCTTAACGTAACCACACAAAAAAGAAGCTTTTACTACTTTTAGCACTTCATAGCCAATCGTTATAAGCAAATGGGATAAATTTTATTTTTCAAGCAGTCATAGGAGATAAATTCCAGCTGCAAGGTCACTGCTACCAATTTTGCCTTTTACGCGAAGCACAAAGTGTTGGTGTCAGAAGTGAGGGCAGGGGCGAAGATGAAAGTAGCAGTATGATTTCATAGCAATTGGTGGCAAGCAAACTGAAAGGTCAGTGCTTCCCTCTTATCCCTGGAAATTCAAACTGAACTAATAGGAAAAACAGTTTTCTAATTAAAGGCTAAAAATGGACATCTGGAGTCCTGCGAAATGCTTGGATACCATTTTTATGGATTTCATCTTTTTTTGTTAAGTGAAGCCACACTTTAATTTCCAGTTTTATTTTATGTTTATGCAGATAGTTTATGGTTCAGTTAAAAATGTGCAGTTTCTCATCTGAAACTCATAACCAGAGCTGGGATGGACTGACTTGAGAAGAAAAGCATGAACCCAGGGCCCCACCTATAAGAAAACTGTCTCTGACTTGGATGTCATTTAATATCATCTTGACCTCTACTATCTGGAATTCCTTAGATCCTTTACAAACTAGAAGTTGTTTTTCCCTGCCAACGTGTCTATTTTTAATTTAGTTTTCTCTCCTAATTTGTATTACTAACCAATTAAGTGTTACTGGTGTTAATTGCTTTTTGCCTGCTCCCTTCATGCAAAATATTTAGTGGAGAATTCAATAGAAAACAAATGGAAATACTTCCCAGTGTTTCATTGGCCAGGATAGGAAAAAATCTCTTCCAACAAGCAGGAATTTTCTTCTGGCAAATAAATGGATTCTCATAACCAAGTTCTGTGGAATTGAACCTTTTATTTATTAGCAGCTCTTCCTGTTTCTGTTCATCTTTACTCGGTAAAGATAATGGATGCCCAATTCATCATCCTTGTCCTGATGAAGTCCATGTATTTGGAATTAGCAAGAACCTTTGCTGTTCGTCCAGCTTTTTTTATCCGGCTATTTTTAATTAGTTCTGCAGACTCGGAGACGATTTTGCGTAAATACCTGGCAGGCTCCTGCCATTTCTAGCATTTTACAAGTCACGTCCGGGCCTGCTTCATATGGGACAGATCAGCCACAGCTGCGTGTTCCTGTGCTCTGTCTCTTCAGGTGACGGGTGCTGTTTTCCTTTGGATAAATCCAGTGGGATTGCAGTTTTTTGTGTGATGCCTCTGCCTTGTGCACACTTGGGGATGTACCTTCCCCTTCCTGCACCGAGCCCCATTTAATTATTGTTACCCCCTTTGTGGGGTTTGAATCTTGACATTTTTCCCGCATTTGAGGGCGAGCAGGAATCTCTCCTGAGTTCCTCTTGCCAAGGAAAAGGCAACACCTGCTTGAGTATCACTTGCAACTCGGAGTTTAGAGACCCTTTTGATGGTGAGTCTTTCGTACCAGTCAGCACATTGTTGACCTTATCACCTGTGTCCCTGCAAAATGCTGGTCTCTAACTCAATATCTCTATTTTCCCTTTTAGATTTAACTCCCCGTTTTATTTCCGAGCCCTCCTCTACCATCCAGAAGTCTGGCGAGCCCGTCCAGCTCCGCTGCTCTGCCGAGCCCTCCACAGCTCACCTTTCCTGGCTGTTTAATGGGGAGCCCCTGGACAGCAGGGCTGGAGAAGTGGAAATCCAGTCAGGATCGCTGACAATCGTGTCGATGAGCCCGGCGGCGTGCGGGCGCTATCAGTGCGTGGCGAGCAGCAGCGCGGGCGCCGTGCTGAGCCGGCCTGCCACGGTGTCCATGGGCAGTAAGTTCATTTGCATTCCTCTTCTTTGCTCCTTGCCAGTTCTCAGCTGGCTTGTATGGTTTGTTCTTCTTTGAATTTCAGAAAACGCCTAGGTCAAAATGTTTTGGGGTGGTTTTTTTTCTTTAGCCAGTATGTAGAATATGATGGATTATACACTTCTTGCCTTTTTTTAATTATATCATCTGAGACATGTCAGGTGATGCAGCCCTGGAACAGATTCCTCAGAAAGCTTGTGGATCCCCATCCTTGGAGGCTTTTAAAGCCTCAGCTAGACCAAACCTTACCTGATGGATTTAGTGTTAGTGTCAGCCTCATTTCAAGTTGAAGGACCTCAAGGGTCTCTGAGCAAACACAAATATTATTCAATGAAATAACCTTCATTTCCATGAATTGGCCTGAAAATACAAGATTCCCAAATGCTTCCCTTCACAAAGGAATGTTGAAAGAGCAGCTGAGCTGCCACACCGTTGCTGAAGTGTGCTTGAGAGTTGAGGAGAAAGCAGTGGGAATTGTTGCTTGGGAAATAAGTGGGAGCTGCAATTTTTCATTTGATTTGATCATACCAGTGTAGCTGTTCTTCAGGTGGGGACAGTTCTCTCCTTTTAGGGACAGTTTCCCTTCTCTTAGTTGCACTGGTTCTTCTGATCAGTCTTTGATGCTTGATCTGTAAATTATTTGACCTCAAGGGACTTCAGAAGAGGAAGAGCAATGTTTTCCACATGGAAAGGATGATGTGGTGCTGAGAATGGGAGTACAATATTCCTGCAGAGCATGATTTGTCTGCTTGGGATCTCGGGGCTGTGTGAATCAGGTCTTTGTCAAGCAGGGTTTGAGTGATTTCTCTGAAAGGGTACTTCATCTATGGGGCATGTCCAAAATCCTCTCGGGAGGAAAATCTCTTATAAGTGTTTTGGTAAAGTACTGACCCATGGCCAGCCCCTCTCAGGAGAGCTCAAGGGTGGCCAACATAGGAAAACTTCACAGCCTCAAAGATGTTTGAAGGTGGAGGGAGTAGAAGAGCAGCTTTCACACTCGCCTCCTCCCCTGGAGGTTTTGGCAGCACACGGGAAGGTGCTGGGAGCTCTGTGCCTGCCTCACGGCCCTGCTGTGCTCGTTGTCATTACAGAAACACAATTCCGTGTTTTTATGGACAGGCTTCCTGCTGCTAGTGCAGATTGTCTCCTGTAGTGCCTGCACAGCCTCTGAGGAGTCCTGCAGCCTTTGCAGTGTCTCTGCTGGCTCTTCTGGGAGCACTTGAGGGGATGTAGGAATGGTTTTATCTTCTCACTATTCCCATGTAAAAGCTGATGCTTTTTGTAGTAAGGCAGTGGATAAGGAGGGTTTATACTATTATGGGCTGCAGGATAGACCATGCCTGTCGGTGTGAATGTCCAAAAGCTGCACCAGAGAATATAATCAGCATGGAACCACTGTATTCTGAGCACAAATACTGAGCTTGCTGCCCTTCCCCTCTCCCAAGCCCTGGCTGCTCTCACCCTGTTCCCGACTCTCTCCAGGTTTAGCTGACTTTGATGCTCTGGTGACGGCTACTGTTGCAGCGGAGGAAGGAGGCACGGCTCTCATCGGGTGCAAGGTGCCAGAAAGTCACCCCAAAGCACAGGTTCGCTTCCAAGTGCGGGGGAAATGGCTGGAACAATCAACAGGTGAGGGTGAGGTGTTTTGTGCAATTTAAGTATCCAGCAAAAGCTTGCCTGGAGTTTTTTCTTTGCACCTAAAGGGAAAAAATCCTCCGGAAGCTTGCAGAACTTCCTGTGCAAATCACTTTATCTAAAGCTACCCTTGGAAATGAATCTCTTTTGCATGGTGATTCCTTTGTGATCCTATACTTAGAATAAATAGATATAGCTGACAAATTAATTTAAAAAATTACAAAAATTGAAGATTTCTTTTGAAAATAATTTAATTTGATTATCTTTTTGCCTTCTCCACTTGCTTAGACAACTACCTAATTCTTCCATCTGGAAACTTGCAAATTTTGAATGTATCTTTAGAAGACAAAGGATCCTACAAGTGTGCAGCGTACAACCCAGTTACTCACGACCTCAGAGTAGAACCCACTGGACAGAAGCTCACAGTCACACGTGAGTATTCAGTTCAGCTTTCCAGAATTAATACAGCTCAAATAGAAAAAATAATATCCCTGTGGCTTTTAGGAAGGGCATATCAGTGCCTCGGACACCAAGTTATGTAAGATCTCTCCTGCGTTCTTTGCACATTCAGTTCTTATTTTCCCTCACTGTGGAGGAGCAGCGTGACTGCTTTTCAAATCCCAGGAAGTCACCCTTGGAAAGGGAATACTGCTAATATTTCTGTCCCCAAATCTGTTTTGGAGCAGGACTTTCTGTAAGAGAGTGTTACAACACCGTGCTCAGTCCCGAGTGCAGTGCTTGAAAGACATGGAGGAGGACAGGAAATGGGATGGGAGGGTGTGGTTTAAAAACTTGGTTGGTTCCTCCTCCAAGAAAAGGCTGAGAGAATTGGGATTGTTCAGCCTGTAAAATAGGCTTAGGGGTGACCTAATTGTGGCCTTCCAGTACCTGAAGGGAGCCTACAAGAAAAGTGGAGAGAGAAGGCCTAGAGTGACAGGACAAGGGGGAATGGCTTCACGCTGACAGAGAGTAGGTTTAGATTAGATATTGGGAAGAAATTCTTCCTTGTGAGGGTGGTGAGGCCCTGTGGGACTCTCTGCCCAGAGAAGCTGTGGCTGCTCCATCCCTGGAAGTGTTCAGGGCCAGGTTGGACAGGGCTTGGAACAGCCCACTCCAGTGGATGGTGACCAGGACCCCCAACCATTCTGTGATTCTGTTCTGCAATTCACCTCCTTTCCTCCAGGCCCTTCTTCAGGTGGCTCCCACATCCTTCACCCGCTGGCTCCGCAGAGCCTGGCAGTGCCCCGGCACAGCGCCCTGACCCTGGAGTGTGTGGTCAGTGGCTCAGCTCCAGCCCCCATCCGCTGGCTCAAGGACGGCCGGGACGCGCTGAGGAGGGGCAGGTGGAGGCTGCTGCACTCTCACCTGGTCACAGACCGGCTCGAGGCTTCGGACGCTGGAAATTACTCCTGCGTGGTGGGAAGTGACTCTGGAGCAGTGAAATATGTTAACTATTCACTTACTGTACTTGGTAAGAAATAAAGACATTTTCACATCCAGGCAACAAACGTTCCCTTCATATATGTGCTAGTTTTGGCATCTGCTTCCGCACAGCCTCACATTCTTTCTCAGCCTTAAGCATATTAAAATAAAGAGTACAGATCTGTTTAGAATGACCATATCCCATCATTTCTCCCAAATTAAAATCCATAATTATTTATCTCTCCAAACCATTTGCAGTCTGAAATAATGAAGCAGTGAAGGATAACAAACTCGAAGGGAAGAAATGATCCATTTATTTTCCCACAGAGTGCCAGTGTCAGTAATGTGCCAGGGACCAGATTTGCTTCTTTTGAGGTTGTATGTGAACAAAAAGCTGGCGAGGGGAGGTGATATGTTTGGATGAGAACATAAACAAAAGCAAAAGAAACATAATCAGATATTTGGCCTCTTTTGTTTGGCGTCTAGTTGTTCCTCATCTCCCCTTTCTGTTGTAGCAGATTTTCCTGGTATTTGAGGTTTTTTGCATTTGTGACTGTTTTTGTTTGAGTTTTAAAATGTGTATGTTGGAGTTACTGAGAAAACAGGGTGTTGACACACAACATACCTTTAATGGGGGGATATCCCTAATGAATTATTTTGAAAATAGAAGTGTTTTATTTACAAGATTAATGCAAACATGTGGCTGTTGGAATAAAAAGGAGAAACCATTCAAGTAAGCCCATATGTGGGAAAAGCAGCTTCGGGCTGTGCAGTTTGTGATACTTGCTCAGCCTTTGGGTGTGATAAGCCTGTGTAATGTTTCACAGCAGTTTTCTCAGGACTTAGTCTAAGTCATTCATGTAAAATCATTTCCCTTTCCAGAACCTGCCTCACTCTCCCGGGGACTGCAGGATGAAACCGTGGCCGCCGGAGCGAGTGTCCATTTCTGGTGTGACATTCATGGCAGCCCTGCTCCAGCCCTCTCCTGGCTCCACAACGCAGCTCCTCTCCGTCCCTCCCCGCGACATTTGCCCTCGGGGAACCACCTGAGGATCTGCGGGGTCACCCTGGAGGACTCTGGCTTGTACCAGTGTGTGGCAAACAATGGAATTGGCTTTGTGCAGTCCACGGGGAGACTCCGTGTGCAGCCAGGTGGGAGCACTTGCAGCCCTCACATTCAGTATTTATACTTTAAGCTTTATTCTGTTTTGGTTTTTTTTCTCTAGATTATGTATTAATTTGTTTCTGACCACTAATCTTACAAAGAAGGTGCTTTCAGCTGGATTTTAAGAGATGTAGGGATTTCTGTGGCTATTTGATACTTAAAACCTAGATTATGAGCTGCAATCAAATCAGCTTACGATTGGATTTGGTGCGATTTATTCTTAAATAGAATCAGGATCCTGTTGTGCTGGATGAGCTGGTACTCTGAGCAGTATTGGCTGCTGAGTAGTTAAGCCTGTTCCATAATCAAGTTTACACAACAATCATCAGGTTCGGGGTTAATGTACACTTCCCCTCTATGAGATTGGCAGGATCAGGTACCAGTAGTCTTTCTGATCACTTTTCAGTCTAAGATACCATCTAATACCCAGAGAAGTTGATTTCTGCTGGCACAAGGATCTTGGTGAGACTGTTGCTGTCCCTGTTCTCCCCCGTCATGCTTAGCTGAACCTTCAAACCTTCTCTGGACAGAGCCTGGCTGAGCAGAGATTTCATGGCGTGTTCTTGTGTGGAGTGGACTAAGCCAGCCTTGCCTGTGATGTGTTCCTTGCTGACAGTCAAGTTTTTGTCATTTAGAGAATTTAAAGTGTGGTTCAAGTGTAGGTTTTTATCACCCTTCTCTAAGGAGGAGTCTGTGCTGATCTCTGCAGTCTGGAGATGCTGTATAGAGAAGAAATCATTGTTAAAATGGTTAAAAAAAACCACGTGTGATTTTTTGAAATTATATTGACTCGTTCTGGCATTTAGTGTCATATTCCTTAGCTGAATTCATTCTCTGGTTGTATTCCCCCAGGCAAAGGCTCTGTCCCCATCATCGTCTCCTCCCCAGCGAACACCACCGTGGTGTCCGGCGGGGATGTGACCCTGTCCTGCAACGCCACCGGCCTGCCCGCGCCCCTGATCCGCTGGTACGACAGCAGAGGCCCCGTGGTCAGCCAGCCCTCGCAGGAGCTCGGTTCCGAAGCACAGGAGCCCTCGTGTCCCTCGGTGTCCAGCGCGGGCTGGGGCTCCCTGCGCCTGAGCAACGTGAGCGCCGAGCGTGCTGGGGAGCTGCGCTGCGAGGCCATCAACGAGCACGGCTCTGCCCTGGCCACTGCCTTCCTCACAGTCGGTAAGCCCCAAACCGCCCTGATGTAGGTGAGAAACACCTCAAAATAAGGAATGAGTGGCAGGTGGGTGGGGTGGAGTCACAGGGAAACGAAGCAGAGTTGTCTTCGTTGTCTTCTTAGTTGTCTTCGTGGACCAGTTCATCCCTCCCACCGTAGGCAAAGGAGAAATGCTTTGTGGACTTAGCATCTTATTTGTGATAAAAAACTATCCAAGGGTGGTATTTTTTATTTATTTCTTGAAATTGCTACTAGGAAAAGACAGTACTTAAACTAAAGGCAAGATGGGAAAGAGCCTTTCCTTGCACTGGAATGTTATGTGACATTAATAACAAGTTTGAGCTCCCCCAAGTTCCCTTCAAAAGAACTGAGATACAGATTTTTAGTTACATGAAGTGACTTAAGTTTCTCAGCTCTTTCAGCAACTTGCCTTGGTTAATTTAGCTGAATGCCAGGGAGATTTCAGGTCAGTGGGATTTAATATGTGGCCCCATATTTAAAGTTCTTTGGTTAGAGTTTAAAACTCCTGTAAATAACATGTAAAGATGCTTAAAGGTTCACTTAAGGGAAAAAAAGAAAGAAGAAACCTCAAGAAAGTGATCCCATCATGTAGTTTTATAAATCAGTTATTTTTGGACCTTGCTGAGTGGAAACATGAAACTAAATATCATCCCAGAATTCAGCCTGTGTTAAAGAGAAAAATCCCACTGCTTTGCCTCAGAATTTTATGGCAGTGAGTTCAATTTTAATGCTTTGTTTATTAACTTTTATCGGTTTCTAATACGTTGTACTGGCTGCTGATTATGGTGCAGAGGGTGGTTAAGGCATTTGGTTTTGATATAAAAAGTCCCCGAGGACTTTCTGGGAGCTGTTAGGGGTTTAGAACAGCTCCCAGCCATGCCAAAGACGTGCTCAGACACTCAGCTGTTTAGTGAAGAATTCCTGCCAGGTAACACTTCTGAAGCACCTGAATGACTTCAGCTGGGATTCCAACGCATTTCTTGGGTAGCAAGATTAGCTTTAGGACCTCTCAGTACCTGGTCTTGTAATTTGCCTTGTCCCAGCACACAGTAAGAGAGCTCATTTGGCTGAAAAAATGAATATTTTTTTTTTCCTTCTGCTGGATCTGTTCCAGGCCGTGATTCATTGCATGGTCTTACGGCGGGCAGGACAACTTCAGCTGCCATCATAGTGAGAAACCACCAAAATGTAAAATGATGCCTCGGGATCCCGGACCCTTGGCCCTCCCTTCTTCTGAGTCTTTTTTAGACAGTTGCGGGGTTGGCCTGCATGGCAGAAGCTTCCCAGAGCTACTGAACGCAAGGTTAAATCTCCAAAATAACTTCATCTGATGGAAATGAGGGAGAAAAATACACTCCGAGCAGTCTGAGTAGCAGGAGAGAGAGTGAAAACCACAAGAAGGAGCATTTAGTCTGGGCCGGTGGTTGTTTCAGGGGCAAACAGGCTGAAGTTGTTCCTACAGAAACCTTGGAGAAGCTCTGAGAAGTCCTGAGGTGACTTGAAACACTTGCTGGCATGGGTGACCTCAGTGATGTGCTGAATTCAGGTTTTCAGAAGGCTTTCCCAGCCTGTGCTGAGGTATTTATTTGGAGAGCTTTTGAGCAGGGAGGGTCCTGTGGCTGTGAAAGAAGCAGGGGAAAAGTGCCTGGGGATGTGATCTGTGTGCACAGCAGAGACAAAACCCCGAGCTGCGGCACAGCCAGGGCACAGCAGAGGGCTGGGCTCTGCCTGGGGCTGCGCCCGGGCTGGAGGGGCAGGAGAACAGGCAGAGGTGAAATACAGCATGTGGGGAAGAGGTTCCTGCAGGAGAGGCTGAAAAGGTGAAGTCTCTTCACCTTCAAAATGAGGCAGGGGAGAAATGACAGCGAGCAGTGGAGTGCTGGGTATTAGAGAGAGCATGAGGAACAGCTCTGCAGCCAGGCTGGGAGAGCTGGGGTGGTTCATCCTGGAGGACAGGAGGCTCCAGGGAGATCTTTGAGCCCTTTCTTGTTCCTAAAGGGACTCCAGGAGAGCAGGAGAGGGACTTGGGACAAGGGCCTGGAAGGACAGGACACAGGGAATGGCTTCCCACTGCCAGAGGGCAGGGACAGATGGGATATTGGGAAGGAATTGTTCCCTGTGAGGGTGGTGAGACCCTGGCACAGGTGCCCAGAGCAGCTGTGGCTGCCCCTGGATCCCTGGCAGTGTCCAAGGCCAGGTTGGACAGGGCTTGGAGCAACCTGGGACAATGGGAGGTGTCCCTGCCCGTGGCAGTGGGGTGGAGCTGGATGGTCTTTAAGGTCCTTTAAATCATTCTAAGATTCTGTGAATACATTCTTTTAATGCCCAAATCTGGGACAGTAAACCCTTCTCCAGGTGCCAGTGGAGTCAGGATTTTGTGCTCATGCAGCCTTTGGTCTGACCCAGCTCAGTGTTCCCAGTGGGGCTGGGGAGCTGAGGAAGAAAAATCCCCACGGCTAAGGGGAAAGGGATGGCACTGAGAGCAGCAGCCAAAAAAAGTTGCATAATGACACAGCAGCAGAGAGAAGGCTGATGTGCTGGGTTCTATGGGTAGTAATTATACCAGAAACTTTGCAAAAAGAGCTTAGATCTGAATTACTTAATGGGAATTGTTACCCGGGGGTTGTTTTCCAAAGCAAAAATACAACAAGGCGGCAGTTGTTGACGACTCCCCTCCCGCAGCAATAAACACAGCGCTGGCTGTGGCTCTGCTGTCACCAGCTGAAACCACAACTCATTCTCCACTCCAAGAGTCCGTGTCCCCAGTGCCAGCAGGCGTCAAACCAAGCCGTGCCCACCCACGTCCTCGGGGTCCACCACGGTGCTGAGGGCCTTCACCTCCTCCCATTTGTTTCCAATATCAGGCCCTTCCTACTGACAGCAGAGATGCCCTTTCTCTCGGGGATTGTTCTGGGAGTGTCTGACATTTTAAGACCATCTGGCTTTGGGGACATCCTCCCCACGTTGTTCCCTTCTCCCTGTCTCTGAATTTTGTGGCATTGCTAAATAAATGAGAAGAAACAAACAAGGAATGCTTGCTGAGAGCGTGCCTTCAATTTGAAAAGAGAACTTTCCTTCCCAGCTTTTTAAAAAGTGGCCAAAAATAGCAGCCACACTTGCTGCTGGTATTTTAATGGAGGTTTGGAGGAATCTGAGTCAGCCAGGCTAACACTGCCTAGGCTTTACATTACCAAGGAATTTGTTTGTTTTGTAAACCAAGTTCCCTTCATTCCCTTCCCCTTCCAGACCCCGGCACGTAACATAAACCTACACAAATCTGAAAGGACGGACAGGGCTCCGAACATCTGGCTGTCCTGCTGCCGCCGTGTGCAGCCTTGAGGAGCTGTGCTGCTTCCCAAACCTGCTTGCTTTAAGCACTGACATTTTCTTGTCCTGGATAATCTCAGATGTCCAACCTGCCATCCTTTTTCTGCCTGGAATTCTGATGGGCCCTGCATCAGCTGAATGGGGCTATTTTTTTGTCTTGTGGCCTCTTTTAGACTACTGATATTATGTAGATTTTTTTTTTTCATACCAGCGAAAGTAAATAGGATGGAGGAGGCTGGAGAAGGATTTCTAGAAATGCGTTGGTATTAAATTGCATGTCGATCTTCCTGTAAACCGAGTTTATTCTCAGCATAAATTTTCAAATGAAGTAGTTGAGTTGTGCAGCTTTCAAAGCTTCTCCAAATTACAGCTAAAACCTCAGAAACTCGGGCAGGAGAATGTCCTCTTGTGTGCATGCCAGTGCAGGCCATGAAAAGTTCCTTGTACAACAGCGTACAAATTACTCTGTCTCACAAATTTAGCTATACACTTATTTATTTCTTTAAACATGCATTGCCATGACTTAATTTAGTGGTGATACAGTCAAACTCTGCCTGTAGACTTTGAGTTTCAGGTTTTCTCTCTTTACTACTGTGAAAAAAACACCAAACCAAATAAAACAAACCAAACCCCACTGCTGTGCCCTGAAAAAACACCCAGGCCGCAGCTTGGCACCAGGCTCAGATCTGTGTGGGCACCTCTGGACCTGGCGTTTTGCAGCAGGGCTTGTTTGGAAATGTCACCCTGAGATGATTTAGCGTCCCCTCGGCGCGGGGCGAGCGTACGTCATCGCGGGGATGTAACCAGACCCTCCCTCTGCAGTTCCTCCAGCAGCTGGCACGAGAGCAGGAGAAACAGCTCCTCTGGACCTTGCCCAGAGCGATGAGAGCGCTGCTGACTTTGGGGCAGAAATGGCCTTTCCAAGCTCGCCTCCAACCAAATCGCCTCCGGACGCGACCGCGGTGGAGAGAGCGTCGGCGCCGCCCGAGGCCCCCATCATCCTGAGCCCCCCGCAGACGCCGAAGCCGGACACGTACAGCCTGGTGTGGCGGCCGGGCCGCGCCGGGGGCCTGCCCATCAACGCCTACTTTGTCAAATACCGCAAGGTACCGTCCCCGCTGCCCACAGCGCTTTCCCTGCGTTTCTCAGCCGGGACACGGCTCGGGCGGAGAGAACACTCTGTGTAGTTGAAGCACAATGTTCCTGTGCCCACACGGCTCCTTTGGGGGTGGCTGATGCTGTCACAAATACACTCTTCTGTCTAGTTTTGAGATTTACCCAGGCTTTTCTGTCTTTACAGTGTTGTTATGGGGAATGGGGCTCCAGGGCATGTCGTGTGCAACACCAGTGGGGTTAAAAATGCATTTGTGTGAGCAAGCTTGAATCTCTGTGTGAGGGCAGAAGGGAAGTTGTTTTACCTTAGCATGTCACCAAGTTTGCTGCTCTGCGTCCCAAAGGGACTCAATTAAACTGAAGCTATCAAATATGAAGGTGAACTAAAATTTGCTGGGCAGTACCTGCTATGGCATTAAAAATGGAGTCTCAACACCGAGCTCCTTTGCTTCACATCACGTGCTGGGATTCCTGTGCAGAGGAATGGGTGTCCCGTGCGGACCCAGGAGTTGGACTTGGTCATCCTTGTGGGCCACTTTCAACTCAAGAGATTCTGTGATTCTGAAATCAGAATCAAGCAATGCCTGCATCTATTCTTCCAAGCAAACCAGTTTTCCACGTGGCAAAGCCGTTTGATTTATTTTTCATAAGCTTTTTAATCCTCTACATCCTGATCTTGTCTTAGCCTGGGGGGAATGCTTAGATTTTTGACCTGTTGGTTCCTGAAAACCAAGTGCCAGAGTTTGTTGGTGATAATTTCTCATCCAAAGGCAGTTGGTTCACGTAAGCCCTGGAAGCTCTGAATGCTTTTTTGACCTTTTTGACGCTCTCCCTTCTCTCGCACCAATCCTTTCCACATTAAACGTGCTCACTCATGTGTTTCTCGGCAGGGAATTTATCCTGGTTTTTAGGGTGGTGCTCTCTTCGTGTCATTAAATTATTTTATTGATTTCCCTCTTTTAATAGAGGAAAAAAAGAGTTGGGGGAATAAAAGCCTTGGAGTGGTTGCTGTAGAAGAAAATAGTTGAACAAAGACCTCTGGCATAACCTTTGATAATCCACAGCGTTTAGATCTGCCTCCAATGTTTTATTAAAGTCTTATATTGTTTAGTAGTTTATTTTTGGTGGAATCTTTGTCTTTTCCTTTGGGATTTGGGGTAATGTTTTCCTGCAAAGGTCAAGCATTAAGAGACTATCCAGAATCTCTCTCTTTTTTTTAATGGAGCCGGTGGTTTCACTGCTAAGTTTAAAAAGTGTTTTCATTTTTGTTTTTAAAAAAAAGGAAACGTGCATTGATAAACCCAAATCTTTGGTCTCCCCGCTGACTTTTTTTCCAGTCTTAAGGAGTTGCTAAGACATGCTTTTTGTTGCCCATTTTAGCCAATAAATATTTTAAAAGGCTGAAGTACAGGGAAAGCTGGCCTAGTACAGGGAAAACCTCCTTCTCATTAGGGCATAGGGTAGCACACAGCTGAAGGCTGACTGAAGGCTTGAAAATCATTTGGGCTCTCATAGTTTTAGCCACGAGTGAAAGTGAAAAAAAAAAAGGTGGAGAGGGAAAATAAGTTTATCCAACAGTGCTGTGAAAGTGAGTGCAAAGCTGCTGGTTTGCACTAGAAGCACCTGGAGACAAACTGTAGGTGATGTAGGAAAGCAGAAGGGTTTTGCCAGGGGGCAGAGGTGCTTTGCAGGGGTGATTTGGGGGTGAGGATCCCCTGGTTCTGACTCAGTTCCTCCCCTCTGCAGCTGGAGGACGGCGTGAGCGCGGCGGGCGGCTGGCACACGGTGCGCGTGCCCGGCAGCGAGAACGAGCTGCGCCTCACCGAGCTGGAGCCCTCCAGCCTCTACGAGGTGCTGATGGTGGCCAGGAGCGCTGCTGGCGAGGGCCAGCCGGCCATGCTGACCTTCCGCACCAGCAAGGGTAGGTGCAGACAATGTGCCCTGTGTCCCGGCCGTCCAGAGACATTTATTTAATGACATCAGTCATTTAATGACAGCTGCTAAGCCAGATGTGAAATATTCTGCAATTTATTTGCTAAAGAGCAGCCTCTAATAGCTGAAATTGCCGTAGGGTAAACCTCCCTGAGCATGAGGCTGTTGGTGAGGAGAAGCTATTAAAAGCTTGATGATATTATTTTTGGGGTGATTGTTAAGATTTACACTGTGAGGTTCCTCTTGCTTTAAGGAGTGAGGTCAGGGAGCAGCCTGGCCTTGCTGAGGTTTTTCAGAGAACCACAGAAGAAACTCTGCACCACTGAGTTTTCATGTATCAACAAAGCTGCTCCTGCTTTGCTTTGCAGACACCTCAGTGACAATCTCTGCTGACCACGAGCCAGCTGTTCTGATAGTTGTGTGCAGACAGCAACAAGCACAACATTGCTAATCAGAGCGTTCTTTTCTTTTGAGCTTGGACACTGCTGCCTGTGCTCTTTAGCACACAAACAAGTAGATATTTTTCATATTACTGTCCAAGAATGGCTTTTAATTGATAGAGGGCAGTGTTAGATGGGACATTTTGAATAAATGTGAGGGCGGGGAGGCCCTGGCATAGGGTGTCAAGAGAAGCTGTGGCTGCCCCTGGATCCCTGGCAGTGTCCAAGGCCCGGTTGGACAGGGCTTGGAGCAGCCTGGGACAGTGGGAGGTGTCCCTGCCGTGGCAGGGGTGGAACAAGATGAGCTTAAAGCTCCCTTCCAACCCAAGCCCTTCTGGGATTCTATGAAGGACAGGATAGCTTAAAATTTTAAGAACATGATGTGTTGTGAAACCTACTTAGACCCAACACCCTATCCATCTTTATCATCATTCTGTCAACTAACAGATCCAAAACTGATGGCCCCCAACCTCTGAAAATCTCCCCCCACTGCTAAAAAAGTCAACAACTCCCTAATTGTGACCTGCCCAGAACCTACTGAGAACATCTGATGAAACTTTGGGCCCCTCCCAGGCATCTGCCTCACAACTCAAATCCTGACTGACCTCCTTCTCACCCTACACGGCCCAGCAGACACAGCCCCAGCCTGCACCGCCCTTGCCCAGACACACAGAAATGTTCAGTATGGCTGATTGATCCCTAACGTGCTCCAAAGGGAGCCCCAGTCTTCATCTGCATCTCTCAGCACGCTGCATGAGGATTCTGCTGTGGCTCCTACTTATACAGAGACCTCTAACACAGGAGTCCTTCTCCTGCTCTCCCTTCATAGGCTGTGTCCTACCACGAGGCCAAACACCATTCTGAGGGGTGACAGTCATCCCCAGCCTGTTCTCAGCCATCCCCTCCCTTGCAGAGACCCTCGGAGAACGAGCCTGAGGAGGGTTCTCTGTAGAAAATCCCACATTTACCTGATTTTTTGTCCTATACTTCCTCTCTTTATCCTCACAGGCCCCACATTCCTCCACCCCACCTTCCTCCACGAGTCAGGCTCAACCAACCCCCAGGGTGTTCTATCCAGCTGTGGCAAAATCCCATTCCACCCATACTTTTGCATAAAAGATATCCTAGTGTCCATACTCATGTTCCTCCTACTGCTAACCCTCCCAACTTGCTGGGGGACCAAGAAAACTTCGCCCCAGCAAACCCTCCTGTCCCAGCCCATCAGATTAAACCCTGATGATGCTTCCTGTTCACTGTCCTGTGCTCCATCCCCGACAAACACAGAGGAGTCAGTACTGCCACCCCTGTCCTGCTCCGTCCTGTCCTGCCATCCCTGTGCCACAGGTCAGAACCCTCTCAGCCTGGTGGGCTGCCTCCAGCTGCTTCCTAAGCATTTTTATTCCTTCTATAAGTGGATTTCAGTGTGTAATTTCCCCCACCTGTGCTGAGAGGGCTCAGCAGCTCAGGCAGGAGCTGCGGCTTCACCACTGAGCTCTGTGGGTGTCAGTCCTGCAGGTCGATGGTCACTCACCCTGGGCTGGTGTGGGAAATCTCTCTTGCCTTCCCAGAGAAACTCCCTGACTCCCTTGCTATCCTGACTGTTGAGCTTGGGATTTGGGGCCAGGGTGGCACCATGGCCTTGTAGGGTGAGCGTACAGTGAGTGTTGACGAACAGCATTTCCTTATCCAGGCCCTGCACTGATTACTGTCTGTCAAATCTCCTTAGAAAGAACATCGTCCTCGAAAAACACGCAGGCTCCGTCTCCACCCGCAGGAATCCCTAAACATCCCATTGTTCATGAAGGCACAAATAATTTCGGTGTCATCCTTCCGGACCTGTCTCGCCACAGTGGAGGTAGGAGTGTGGATGGTTTGTGATTCAGGTGCTGAAAGTTGTGTTGCAAAGAGCTGCATCTGAGTTAACCTGTGTTTGCTGCTGCTCCAGGTGCTTGTATTGCCTCCTCTATTTCCTGTTTATTCTGAGGCTGCTCTCTTACATAGGATATTTCCAAGGATGATGATGTCTGCATGTGTGGCTCTCAAAAAACAAGAGAAATTTCACTTGCAGCCCATTCTTGCTGCTCATTTTTAAACCTGTGGTTTCTTTTTGCTAAATACTCTGGTTTTCTCTTTCCTTCCACTGAGAAAGAGCCGGAGGAAGAGGGGGAAATGGGAAATGGCTGTGTCAGAGGTTTAAGTTCTTGGAGTGGACGATATCTGTTCTGAATGTTTTCCCGTGGCTTCCCAGGGATGGGCTTATTTCTTATTTCTGATGGTGAGGAGATACAAGTGCTTCCCAGTCTGTGTGATGTTTGGCCTGGTTTCCAGTGAAAAGAGCATGTTTATTGTCCTTTTCTTCACCCCACCCCAGCCTTTGAACCCCTTGGCCTGGTTCAGGCAGATTCACTCAGGGGCTGAGCTCTCAAAGATATCTGAAATTTGGGGTAAAGCCAAAGGTGAGTGGGAAGGTTAATGACACAGGTGAGGAGCTGAGCGTTGCACACTTGTGGCAGCACTGAATGGCAGAGAAGCCACACGAGGACTTTCCTTGTGCCTGGCTGCAAATGCTCAGCTGCTTCATGCCCCAGAGCTGCCAACCTGCTGCTCCTTGCTCCTCTCCTCCCTGCTGGCTCAATGTTCATGGGTCCAGGATGGTTTAGTAAAGCCTCACAGCTCTTACAACCAGATTTACTAACACCCCTCTTTCCCTTCTCTCTGTCCCACTGCTGCCTGTAACTCCAGTGAGTTCCGTAAGTATATCCTGGTGCATGCTTTGTTCTCTCTTCTCGTTTCTCCAGCACTCGTCACTGCAGATGGGTTGAAGTTTCATTGGGTCTGGGGAAATGCTGGGGGCTTGAAGGTGGTAACCATGTTTTTCCTGTTCGCTTAGTGTGTGTGTCTGTTTCCATGTAGAGATGGTTGGAGTAGTGCAATACCGTATAATTTTTAATATTATATTGATTAGATAATCAATTCCTCTGCTGTCTGCTCGTCATCCATCCTTTTCCAGCAGAGTAAGGGCAGTGGTGATTTCAGGAGGATTTAAGATTCTCCTTGCTAATATGTGAAATCCAACGTAATCATCAGCAACGAGCCTAATCCGTTGTTACCGAAAATTAAGTTTCAGCTGACTCTAATCCTCTTGTAACCGAATTTCCCATTTCAGTTCCAGAAGCTCCTGACCGACCCACGATATCCACAGCATCGGAATCATCCGTGTACGTCACGTGGATCCCCCGCGCAAATGGGGGCTCCCCCATCACCGCCTTCAAGGTGGAGTACAAACGCCTGGGCCGCAACAGTGACTGGCTCATCGCAGCTGACAACATCTCCCCCTCCAAGCTGTCTGTGGAAGTTCGGAACTTGGAGCCAGGTACTAGAAATTATCTTTCATTACTGCAGCTCTTCGGTTGTTTCACTTCTGCTTGGATTACTCTGTTTCTGCTCGGTTAGGTTTGGGTTTTGTGTATGGACTAGGAGCTCGTTACATGAATTCAAGTTGATTTCTGGCTTTCCAAGTGGAAAAAACCCCACCATAATTTAATACTTGTTCGTGTGGAGAGGAGGGTTGTGTATCACTGCTATTTTTAACTTAATTGTCCTTCTAGTGAGCACTCAGAATGTAGGGAAAAATGCATTCATGGAAAAATGTCTGTCCTGACTTCTTCCAGTGTCCAGCCCTGAAAACTCAGGCAAAGCACACAAGAGGGAGTGGATGGTGATAGGGATCCTTTGAAGCATCTTCTCAGTGCCCACCAGTTTAGGGACTTCCTGAGCTGATGGAGGCATCTCCATCTGTGTGTACAACAGCCTTTGGATTTTCCTTGAGTGACTTCTAGAAGCTGTTTATATCTCCACATCAGTCTGTGGCAAGGACTCCTCTCCTTTTTCTAACTGGATGTTGTGCAAAAAGCTCTTCCTAATCTGTTTAGTCTCTCCTTGAATCCTCTTTCTAGCGCTTGTTTTGCTACAACGGCTTCTTGCTTTCCCTCTTTCCCTTAAAAGGAGAAATGTATAGGTTCCGAGTGATCGCGGTGAACAACTACGGCGAGAGCCCGCGGAGCGCCGCGTCGCGGCCCTACCAGGTGGCTGGCTTCACCAGCCGCTTCTCCAGCCGGCCCATCGCGGGGCCGCACATCGCCTACACCGAGGCCATCAGCGACACGCAGATCATGCTCAAGTGGACGGTGGGTGGAAGTGTCCTGTGCTTCTCGCGGTTTGTGCAAAGGTGGAGGATTGAGAGCTGTTTGCAGAGCTGTGAGCGGTGGCTTTGCGCCCCCTGAGAGCTGGAGGTGATCATGTTCCCAGGACAGGGCTGGGGCACTTCATGTCCCTATGGTAGAACAGGGGGAGTTGATGGGACGTGTGCCTCTCGAGCCCTTTGCCCCCATTTCCAGACCCTGTTTCCCGCTCGGAGGCAGCTCTGTCAGTTGTCTGTTGCCCTCTGCACCATCTCCCAGCTTCCCTCCAGCCCGCTCCCCTTCCAGCTCCCCACACAGCCCTGCTCGGGTTACGCCAGATGTGCCCAAGCGGCAGCTCCGGCGAGGGCTGCAGCCGCCCCTGTCCACCTGCTCTGGCACAGACATATCCGAGGCACCAGTGGGCTTAACTCTGTCCCAAGCGCTGTTTGTGCCATGAGCTGTGAGTTGGCTCCGTTTCCTGCAATTCCTGCTGCTTTTGTCAATCCAGGCCGGGGTGGCTGGGAGCGTGTTTCAAACTCGCCGTCTTCCCTCACGTCCAGGGGAGGTTTCATGTTAGAGAAACGTTTTCCTTTCCCCTGTTACCTCGTCTATTGTAAACAAGTACTTTAAAGTCCTTATTGAAACCCACAGAAATTCTTTGCTCTTGTTTTGAAATCTAACCCCCTGGTATACTTTGGAGGATTTAATGTGTAGAGTTCCCAGTGTTAGTTTGCTCTGCTAGCTCAGCCTTAAGAGATGTTAAGGATAATAAACTTAAAATAACCTCTGGTTCCTCAGGAGGCTGCATAACTTAAAGTAAAAGATTCTTGAGCTGATTTTTAGAGTGACCTTAACTCTTTCTGAAGAGTTTTATGGTTTTAACTTTTCCATTTCCATTAATCATGCAGATTTTCAGGCTGTGCATGGTCAAACCCTAAGTAAGGGTTTGGGAAGTGATGTGGGAGGAAAGTGTCGGCCCGAGCTCATTCTCTTGTCCCCATTGCACACTCTGGCTACTCCAAGGAGTTCAGTCACCTGTGCTTACACAACCTTATTAAAAATATTCATATTTCCAGAGGATGAAATACTCGGTGATGACAACTCAGCCGGACTGAGTTAAAATTTTTCTTCTCTTTTAAAATTCTCTTGTAGTACATTACATCAAGCAACAACAACACGCCCATCCAAGGATTTTATATCTATTACCGGCCCACGGACAGCGACAACGACAGCGACTACAAGCGGGACATTGTGGACGGTACGGGGCTGGGCACGCGAGCTCGGAGCGCTGCTCCGTGAGGAAGCAGCGCTGTAGCCATGTTGGCTGTGTTTATATGAAATCTAAACTGCTTTTCCCAAGCAAAGTCTTTACAATATATCTCAGAGAAGGAGCTATCTCGACTACCTAATGTCAGGTTTTGCCCACACATGAGCTGGTTTCTTCCTTCTGGAGCCTCTTTGACGTGGGAGCTTGAGAACTAAATACTGGGTTTAAGTGTGGCTTGTTATACAGCTGCAAATCCTTAATGAAGGTCTATTTAAACTGGTGTAGCTTCAAGTTGTATAAAGAGAAAGCAGTGTAAATGAGGTTTAACCCAGGACAAAAACATCTGGGTTACAGACTGTACTAACAACTAGCAGGCTTTTAAAATTATTTACCCCAGCATGGACTTTCTAAGCTGGCAGTACCTTGTGTGTAATTGCCTGTCTATCCTCTTGCCTCGTCTAATCACTTCTCCTGCTATAAGGAAGTTGCTTTTAGCCTCAAGTGCTGTAGCACTCTGCAAATGCAGGTATGTTTGTGCTTCATTTTGCCTTTTAATCAAGTTATTTTTTTCCCTTGTGCGTATTAGATCATCATTTTCCTGGAAGAGGTTATTAGATAATGTCTATATTAGTCCAGAAGTGGAAAACCCTTTAAAAAATATTTTATTTAATGTCCTTATTGCTCAGGCTGAGCAAACGCAGTGATCTCATTCTGGCCCGATGACGTTAATTATTTTTTTCCCCCTCATTTATTTCAGTTACAAGAGGAATGGGCCTTTATTTTGAAAATTTTCCCCTGCCAGACAATACTGCACATAGTACTTTGATGCATGACATAAGCTTTTGCACACTATAAAGCTATTAAAGATCCAGAGTTTGAGCTCAGAGGCTTTAAAGAACCTTATGCAGGCTGCACCTTCATCTGCAAATGTATTTTAGTCTTTGCTAGACAGAACTTGTGTGTTTATAAATCTTATACACTGAGCAGTTAGTTGTTTAAGTGGGCTCCACTGTGCTGTGAAATTAGCTTGTTTCGGGTTTTTTTTCCGAGCGTGTGTGTATTGAACTCTTTGTGGCAGTCTGAAACCATTAGCAGCTGCTCCGCTCTGCCAGAGCCTGCAACAGAAATCACTTGGTGGAAAGATTTAAACTTCAACTTTTCTTTACTGTGCTCCCCTAAATTAGCTTTTCAGGAGGGAAAAAAAAAAAAAAAAAGGAGAGAGAACTATTTTCAATTAAGTTGTGATTGGAAGCACTTGATGTGAAATATGTAGAGGAACATGTGACTTAAGGTATTTTTGCTATAAATCACTTGTTCTTCACTTTTTTCCCCCTGTTACCTTTGAATTAATCTGTCTGTTTTTTGACAGGGAATTTTATCTTGAAATGACTGCATGAGTTGTGGAAAAAGTGTTGTGATGCCTGAGCTAGCTAAGTGCTTGCCGCAGGCTTTCCTCACCGCTTCCTGTTAAGTCTTGTCTTTCGAGACATTCAGAACTCTGCAGAAACCTTTTTTTTCCTCATAAATGCCGCTACAGGCAAAATCAGATTTTATTTGAAGGAAAAAACAGGCAAAAAGTTGGACTATGAAGGCTCCTCGGTATCTCTTAGCCGCTTTAAGCAAAAGCCAAAAAAACACCCCTGTCCTGCAGCGATGGTCTGAATTTCTCTGTTTCTGGTCTTCGTTTCTCTGTTTCGAGGAACCTGGAGATTGAATTTTAAATGTAAATGCAGTCTGATGTCAGTTGTTTAAATGTTTTCCCTTGCTAATGGTGCACGAAGAGGACAGTTAAAGTGCCTGTACTGATTCCAGTTCCACTAATGGTTTGAAGCGGAAACCTAAAACCTGGTGTAGTAATTACCGAAAGGAATGCTTGGGGGTGGGGGCGCCGGGGAAAGCGAGTCTGAATCTTGGGAAAACGTGCGATTTTGGAAAGGCGGTTCCAGCTTCAGCCAGGGCTTGTCCGCCCTCCCTGGGACGTGGGCTGGATGGGGACCCTGATCCAGAGGGGCCCTCCTGGGTACCCCCAGCCCTGCTGGGGCCAGGCAGAGGCTCTGGACCTGGGCTGGGGTCCCGGAGGAGTTTGAGCAGCGTCACAGTGACAGCCCCTGCCAGCCCGAGTCTTTTTATTAATGCTTAAATCAGTAGGTGGTAGACAGTTCCTTAGAAACAGTGGAAACAGTTCAAGGTGGTATTTTCCAAGAGGGATTAAGAGCACTCAAACAGTTAATTAAACTCCCTTAAAAAAAAAAAAAAAAAAAAAAAAAAAGGGTCGCTGTTTAGTAAAATTTGTCACAAGCCCGTGAAAGTAAAAACTGGGAGTGATTTATCCTGAAGTACTCAGTACTTCAGGAGGGTGTCTAAATGAAATGCTGGCCAGGGGCCAGAGATGACAAAACCATCCTATTAGAGAAGATTGCTTGGCTTGGGCTCGGGCTCCGCAGGGGCAGCGGCACTGGGACAGCCTCGCTGCGTTCCCAGGATGGTTCATAAGATGCACATTCAATTATTTGCGGTTTCGGCCAAATTGAGCAGCCCAGATGTGTCTTTCCTGCGCGACACCGGCAGCTGCAGCGGTACCTCGCTCCTCGAGGGGTGCAGGATCTGCTCACAGCCAGGTTTTCCCCTTGTCCCAAGCCTTCTGTGCCAGTTTTCCTTGTTATTTGCCCAGTGTACTGTGAACAGTCAGCAAAGTCCACCCTAAACCCATCCCTTCGGCAGTTCCATGTTTAGGGTGCACAGGGCTGCTGTTGAATTTAAATGCACATTTAAAGTGTGGACACTTTGGTGTCTGGGGTTTGAGTTTAGTGAGTTCTGGCTTTCGTAGAGAAAGACTTTCTTTAAAAAATCAGTTGAAGATACTGAAAAAACCCTCACTTCAATTCATCAAAAGGTGCTTCTAATAATCAGTTTCACAAGATAATGCAAGTCTTAGAGAATCATGGAATAATTTGGGCTGGAAGAGACCTTAAAGATCATCTAGTTCCAACCCTCTGCCATGAGCAGGGATGCCACTCGTGGACCATGGTTTCAGCTTAGTCCATAAACTGTTAGTAGAGATTTTTTGGCTAACAAGACAAGCTGCAGTGCCCCTGCATTTGGTAGAGAAGGAGCCTGCGATGCACTCATCCGTAATTCTGCCTCGTGAGCAGCTGAGCTGAGGTCGATTTTTTTTTTCTCCTCCCCACAGGTACAAAGCAGTGGCACCTGATAAATCACCTGCAGCCCGAAACTTCTTACGACATTAAGATGCAGTGCTATAACGAGGGCGGGGAGAGCGAGTACAGCAACGTGATGATCTGCGAGACCAAAGGTGAGGCTGCGGGGCCGAGCCGAGGTGGCCTTTGGGACGTGGAAGATCCACTGGGGGAATTTTCTGTGCAGCACGAAAGTCAGCTGTGGTGATGACCGTAATTTTCTGGAATGTTTCGGAGGATTGTTTTGTCTTCCGAAGCTGGGATTGTTTTGAACATATGGAAAGTGATCCGTTGCACTCCTGAGGCTCTCAGCAGAGCTCTGCAGCTTTGCCTGCCCTCAGAGATAGTGCTGCTGCCTCTGCAGCGCTGATGGCCTCTCCTTAGGAGACAACCATGTGCCTGAAGATGACAGAATTGATTTGTACGTCTGTTTTATGTCTTCAGGGCTCTGTGACACGTTGTATAAGTGCAGACCACAGCAATTGATGGCTGTGTTGGCTGCCTCCATCCCTAATCCTGCATGCCTCTGGCACAAAGTTTGTACTGTTCTCGGGAAGTGTCAGATATGGCAGTCACATTTATTTTGCGAAGAATTCCTGTCTCCTTTAATCTCTAAAACCAAGTAAGGCTGTAAAGGGAAAATGCAGACAGTAAACTTCAAATGCAGTGCTATGAAAAAATGTTTGAAAAAAAAAAGAAAAAAGCCCTCTGGGAGCGGAAGCATCAAAATCCAGTGAAGTGAGTTGTGAAACCTTTGAAGGAAGGAGTAGGAGCTGCAGGGCTTCAAGGCTGTGCTTGGTGTTGGTCTCCCTCCCGCAAGGAATAGAACTTTCTTCTCTAATTTTAAAATGGCCAAGATGTAATCTGTCATTCACACTGCCTCTTCCTTAAAATTTATCTCCCCCAGGCCTGTGAGGGTGATCCAGCTTATCTAACATACTTGCATGGAGGTGCTTGTGTCTCTCTGACCAGCTTCACTCCTAAGCCAGGCACCTCTTTTAGGTTTTAGCGTTAAATGAAATAAATCTGAACTGTGGTGTACTGGAAACTAATGTAAATGCAATTCCTGGGTTAAACTAGCATCTAATTTTCAGTGCTTTTCTGTTCATCTCTTGGTTGATCTTCAACTGTGTGGTTTGGAAAGGGGGTTAGCAGAGTTCACATCAGATAAGAGTAGGTCATCTGGCAGAGCCTGGGCAAGAGAAATGCGTGTTGTGGTTTTTCCTGACCTCAGAAGTGGAAAGATTTGCGCTCTTTCAAGTCGGGAGTTAGAGCAGTTGCTGCCACGGGTACCTCGAGCGGCTCGTTAAAGTTCCAGTGACCTCAAAGAGGGGGTGAGCAGGCAGGGTAATCACCATTTTCCAAGGCAAATAGTTGTTACCCAATAGGAGTTGGCATTCTCATTGTAGGATTCCATATTGGCTTGGAAGCTTTCTTTGTGAGGCATTGGGACTCAGACTCGGCAGCGTTTTTTTTCATTTCATAACGAAAAAACACATTTAGAAAACACATTTAATGGCTGTACACCTACTTGTCTCTACTCACGCAGTGAAACGCACGCCGGGAGCATCCGAGTATCCAGCGAAAGACCTGAGCACGCCACCGAGCCCCCCCGAGCGGGCGGGGGGCAGCGGGGCCGGGCCGGCCAGCGGCCCCGTGCGCAGCAGTGACATGCTCTACCTGATCGTGGGCTGTGTCCTGGGGGTCATGGTCCTCATCCTCATCGTCTTCATTGCCATGTGCCTGTGGAAGAACCGACAGCAGAACGCCATGCAGAGTGAGTGCGGCTTGGTGCCCTTTCGTGGGGAAAATATTACCAGAGGAAAATTAGGGACGTCCATGGTGCACTTTATGGATGGGGAGCAGTTTGCTGTTATGGCATTTCTGTAGAGACTTCTGCTTCCAGGTGTGCCTTAGGGGCAGATTCGGGTTTTTAAGAGCAGCAGTGTCTCCATTTCTTCACACTGATGCTCCCTGTCCTGCTGCATCCCTGGAGGACTGTGCTGCAGTTTCACCTAGAGAATGGTGCGGGAAAGGCCTGGGCAAAGTTTCTGCAGTTTATGTTTCACTTTAAGCCCCTGCACAGGTCTCTGATGATTGCAGAGGCAGAATGTGTGTAATCATAAGCACTTGTTAAAATGTGGAGAGTTAAACCCTGGATCTCTCCCTTTCTCGAGTGCATCTGGAAAGAAAGAACTTGCAGCTCTAGGACAAGTCCCTTGTTACTTTTTAGTCCCTGCACAACGAGATGGCATTCAATGGCCAAGTCTTCCAGAGAGGTGTTAATAAGGAAAACCTGTTCATTAGCTAGCAGGAGCCTGGAGCAGGAGCTTTGCAAGGTGCTCTGCCCCACCAGCATCCCAGAGCCTGCACAATCTCTGCACTGGCCTTTTCTGCTCCTTGTGCGTAAATCAGCCTTCCTCCTGCCACGGCCTGTGGTTATTTTTAAATGCCCTTACTCTCCTACAGAGAGAAGTGAAACAAAACTTCTTTCAAGATAAGATAGTGTCTTCAGCTGCAGCCCAGAGAAATCTTCTGGAAGCAGCTCGTGGCAGATACAGCAGAGGGGCTGTTGGTGACACGAATGGCCTGTTTTTAGGATGCTCCTGTAGTGATTGACATCAGCCAAGTCCTTCCAGACCAACAGTTCTGGTCTGCTCTCCAGGATGTGCCTGTTTTCCATGTCTACATTTGTGTGCTAAGCACTCGGATATCAGAGTTGGCTCACAAAAGTTAGAGAAAGAAAAAATAAGTTTCTTTATTTTTTAGGAATGCTCGTTTAGCTTCTCATGTAGCAATAAAAGTGCTTTCAGTGATAATGTCTTCTGCAGAATACGACCCTCCTGGCTACCTCTACCAAGGGGCAGATCTCAACGGGCAGATGATCGAGTACACGACGTTACCCGGGACGAGCCGGGTCAATGGCAGCATCCACGGGAACTTCCTCAGCAATGGCCTCAGCAATGGCTGTCCCCACGTCCATCACAAAGTTGCCAATGGCGTTAATGGGATCATGAGCGGAGGAGGAGCAGGACTGTACCCAGGGCACACCAATTCCCTGTCCAGAACACGCGTGGATTATGAACATCCCCATCACCTCGTGAACGTAAGGTCCTACACCGCGTGGGAGGCTCAGCCCAGACCTTGGGGTTTATTCAGGGGCTGTGGAAGCAGACTGAATTGGGGTGGGGGAATGCTCATCCGTTGATAACAGCCAGTTCCACTGAATTCCTTATCCCAGAGGAAGCAACTGGGCTGATATTTGTGATACAAACATCATGGTTTTCATTTGAGAATATCAGATGACAGCAAGAATTCCACTTACTCTGGGAAATCTGCCTCTACCCTCCTCCTAACAGCATGTAAGCTCTGAGAATGCCTCAGTGCTGGGCTGAGATACTTTACTTGTACATATGGTATTTCTCAATCTCCAAGTTAAATACATTTAATTATAGCTGCTTATTCTGCAGCTTTATGGATCACCCGTTTTTCCCCCACCTGTTTCAGATCTGTAACTCTGAGCAATGCTATTAATTATGGCAAAGCACGAATGGCGCAGGAGGTTCTGCAGAATGAAGTGCCCCATACATCTTGAGCTGCAGCAGTGCAATAACGCTGCTTTTTCTTTTTCAGTCCCCTGTTTGTGACTGTTGAGACAGGCTGGGTTTTTGTTTTGAAATTGAAAATAAAATTAAAAACTAATTTCAGTCTGCGATCCAGCCTTTGTATGCTGTGGAAAAATACTTCATTTGCTGAAACGTGTCCCGTTTCCAAGAGAGAATAATGATTTCATTATTGTCTATGGAAACAGATGGCTTGCATTCAAACTTACTAAACTTACTCAAAACTGTGAACATTGCCCAGGAAAACTGAAAGAAAAAGTTCAAAAGTCTGAATAACCCATGCTGTTTCTGGAGAAAAAAAATGGGTCTATTGTTTGTGTTGGTAATTGAGCACAAGCACTTCATTTTATTGAACAACAAATTAGCACTTGCACAGTAGTTGCCACTTCAGTTGCCTCCAGTCTGAGCCCAGACCAGTCAGTTCTTCACCCCATTCTGTCCTTGGCCTGCCCGTGTAGCAAGAAGTGTCCATTTTTGGTTGTTTCAAGGGCAACCAAGGCCCAAACTGGGTTTTTTTGACCTGTCCAACCTCCCAGTGGGTGAAACTCCCCAAAAGTCTCCAGGCCCTCAGGGAGGGAAGATTTGCAGTGCTCAAAAGCTCACCCAGGTGATGTTTTGTCCCTCCAATTTTTATTTTTTGCTGGGGAAAGAAGGGAATACATGTGTGATGACACAGGTTTTGGTGCCTGGAGCTCCTCCCTGCCATGAGGTGTCCACCCAACGCCTCTGTCTTCCTGGGCACGGGTGACAGGCTGAGTTTTTCTTTCCCCACTCTACGTTGTAGAAAGTTTGAGTCACACGATCTGTGCCCATGGAGAAGGGCTGGGACTGGCACGTGGGCGAGGCCAGGCAGAGGAACAGGATGTTCTGATCCTCACTGGGTCGCTTTTTATTGTTTCAGTGATTGGGCTAAATGAGGAAGGGAGAAACTGGCCAGGATGGCAATCAGGACTAATTAGGCATTTCCTCAGTGCTCCCTATGCCTCAAAAGCTTCAGGACAAGCTCTGTTTTTGCAAAAATGGGGATTGCTAGAAGTTCCCTACGACTTGAACTGCCAAAAGCCAGGTGAGCCTTCCCAGCCTGGCTCCCTCCTGGAGCCCCGTGCTCTGCAGCCCCATCACTGTCTGCCCGGTCCCTAACAATGAGGTATGTGTTAATCTGGGCATTTCAACTGGCTTGTAATGGCCCCGTTAGCCAAAACCAACAACACAAAATCCCTCGCACCCGGAGTCATTGCTGGCTGAGGAATTACCCCATCTGTGCAAATATGAAACGGTTCAAAAATCAGCGTGGTGAAGTAAACTGATCTAATCAGAGTAATTACAGGAAAGTGGGATGGGTTTGTATGTGACATCAGCCCTCCAAATTTAATCCTCTGTCTCCCTAAACAAGCCTTGTGTGCTAATGAACAGCAATTCGCTTTCATGTCTGTCATCAGCGTTAAAAATAAATATATTTACAGTGTGTTTATTAAATTAAACCTCAGCATATTAAGCTGAAAACAGACCAGGGAAATGACCACATACTTGTCTAAGCTGCAGTTATTTACTTTTCCCTGACACACACACTGGCAAAGCCCTCCCCTGGCCTTTGGACAATCGCTCAGTGTTGCTGTGCCACGTATGGCCTGGAGCAGGGCATCGATAACGTGATCAGAGTTGGGAAACTGAGTCAAAGAGCTGAGCTGCCTCCTCAGCGCCTCTCTTGGGTATCCAAATAGTGATTTGATTTCTGATCATTTATTATTCATCCTTCCTGCTGCAGGGCGGTGGGATGTACACGGCAGTGCCGCAGGCTGACCCCTCTGAGTGCATCAGCTGCCGGAATTGCCGGAACAATAACAGGTGAGAAAAAACCCTGCCTGGAGAGCAGCCCTCTCTCCCTGTCCTGTGCTGGAGCTGGGCTGGCAAAGCTGAGAGCTGCAGCCCTGGCTGGCTCGAGGAGCTCCGTGGATGAGCTGGGGAGCAGTGGAGAATTGTCCCCAGGACAGAATAAAACAAGTGTTAAACCCCCAGGGCTCGCTTTGCTCAGCACGCTCCCCTGATGCTCTCTAGGAAGTGAGGCAGGTTGGGCACTGGATTTTAAAAAAATCCTTATTTCCTGTGTTTTCTTCAGTTTTGAGATAACAGAATCATTCCATATGGAGCTTGTCAAATCAGATTTAATTGGTCCTCTGTATTTTACACTTCCTGACATTCCCTTAAGAGCACTGACCAACTCACCCCTTTGCCTTCACAATGCTATTCTTTGTAAAACATGGGATTTGAAGTTCCTGAGGCCTTCAGGAGGAGTTTGACCAGCCATTGTCCGAGTGGGATACATTTTTTTCATGGGAGAAAGGATTCCTGTGCAGAATAAGAGAAAATCTGTCTTCTGCGTTGTAGCTAGGAGTTGGAAACCTAATAAAAATTGTTAAGTTTTTCACTTTTGGAATTAATATCCTCCTAGGCTTCTGATTAAGTCTCCGGTTATTTTAATGATTATAAATAGGACTGAAAGTCAGACAAGCTGGGCTGTTCTCCCTGGAAAGTTCTGGGTGTTTTTTCAATCATACTTTGATTTTTCTGTATTGTTAAAATCTTCAGCTGCCTTTAGGTGTGCACCTGGAGGAGCTGAGTTGAAATTAATCATAGAATCATTGAATATTCTGAGTTGGGCCCACAAGCATCACCAAGTCCAACCCCTGCTGAACAATAGAGCTGTTCTTGAAGGCAGAAAACACATTCACTTTATTTTTGTGGTTTTGCTTTTTAAAGTATCACTTATAATAGGCTTTGAACCCTTCCTCCTGCCATGAATATGTGCAGGACAGTGTGATGTTGACAAGCTGCTGCTCGCAGGTGGAGCTGGGGACACCTTGCCTGGGCAGTGTCCCTGGCAGGTCTCAGGAAAGCTCTGTTCCCTCACAGAGCAATGCTGTGCTTCCAGGCAGGTTGTGCAGCAGTTCTCCCCAGGATGTCTGAGACTCGAGATCATTTGGAACATGCCATATGTATTACACTGTAATTAGGAGGTTGTGTTCCGGTTTTAAACATATTTAATTTTTTAGTTGCTCTTTTTTTTCCCCTAAGAAAATGAGGGAAGGAGTCCCGTCCTCTGCAACTGCACTGCTCCTCCCAGGTGGGTCATCAGCAGGGCCTGAACTTTGAGTTTTCACAGCCCCATTCTATATTTGACTGCTTGGTAGAGAAACAAGTTGTCCCTTACAGCTGCCTGAGCCCGGAGGGGATCATTAACCTCGGTTTGGCAGCAGAGCTGCGCAGCCCAGCGCTCCGTTCCTGTCCTGGCGCTGGGGGAATGGAAAGAGGACATGGGAGAGGGGAATGGAGAGGAGCAGAACGTGCCTCAGCATTACACCAGGGAGCTGGGTGTATGGCCAGGGCGAGGAGGAGGAGGAGGAGGAAGGTCTGTGGGTTAATGCAGTCAGGTCAGTAGGTTTTGGCAAGTGGGAGTTTGGGGCTGGCGTCTTTTCCCCATTTTGTTCAACCTCGTAGCACAGGTGAGGGCTGTCCCCTCCTCTCAGTCTCCCGTGGTGACAAGAGAACCCATTCCTTGTCCCACTCTGGAACCATCTGGTCCTCAAACAAATCCATTTATTAGTTTGCCTTTCTCTCTGCAGAGGTTTTGACTGCACTCACTTACTATTTAGAAAAAAGGCTCAGAGAAACCCATCTAAATGTTTGGGTTTGCATGTTTCTGGGGTTTCTTCTTAAAGATACAGAGGTCAGTGGAGTTCTCGGTATTATTGTAAGGGCTTGAAGGATGTTTCAACACAGCAGTTCAGCCTTCTAAGCTTCAATAACCACATTTTGATGGAAACTAGCCATGGGGATATCCAGAGCAGAGTGTGCACGAAGAGTGATGTAAAATCCCTGCTGCAGAAAACACATTTTCAGTCAATTCTCAGCACTGAAACCCTACCAAACTATCAACTAAAAAAAAAAAATAATTTAGATGGAAATGCTAGAAAAACAAACCGATGCTCCTACATTTGAATTATGCATTTTAGATTTCAGTGTGCTGAAATCAGGCAGATCCCTCTGCACTCCCTCCGTGGCAGCAGGGGAAGGAGGTTCAGGTGGGCACACCTCTGGCAGGGTGAGGTCTCCAGGGGAAGGAGGTTCAGGTGGACACACCTCTGGCAGGGGGAGGTCTCCAGGTCAGGAGCGTGGCCTTGATGCCACAAATTCCTCACTGACCCGTTTCCATTGAACACCTGGAGCTGTTGCTGATTCTGGGTGAATTTAGCGGTTATGTGAATTGTGACCACGTGCAAATGAATCCTAAAGGTTCAGCATTATTTCATAGCTGTTTTCAGCAATAGCCATCTCGGAGCTGGTTTTATTATTCCAGTGCTGAAATCCCTGGGTCTTCTGTTTAAATTAGCACTTTATCCCTCATAACTGCTCGTGGAGCCTTGCCAGAGGGAGAAGCTGCTGAAACCTGGAGACCCACTTTGCTATTGTGGACAAAGCCTGTGGTTGACAGGATTGAGAACTGATCTTTTTTCTTCTCTCGTGCCTTTGTGCTAAAGCTCTCAAGATACCTGATGTTTGCAGAGGAATTTACACCTTTGCAGATCTGTCTCCTTTGCAAATTCACTGGATTTTGATCAGAAATCTGAAATGCACAATTCAAATGTAAGAGCATCGGTTTGTCTTTCCAGCTTTTTCATCTAATTTTTTTTTTCTAACTTGATAGTTTGGGAGGGTTTCAGTGCTGAGAATTGACTGAAAATGTGTTTTCTGCAGCAGGGATTTTACATCACTCTTCCTGCACACTCTGCTCTGGATATCCCCATGGCTAGTTTCCATCAAAATGTGGTTATTGAAGCTTAGAAGGCTGAACTGCTGTGTTGAAACATCCTTCAAGCCCTTACAATAATACCGAGAACTCCACTGACCTCTGTATCTTTAAGAAGAAACCCCAGAAACATGCAAACCCAAACATTTAGATGGGTTTCTCTGAGCCTTTTTCCTAAATAATAAGTGAGTGCAGTCAAAACCTCTGCGGAGAGAAAGGCAAACTAATAAATGGATTTGTTTGAGGACCAGATGTGTTTCATGTGGATTCTCCAGTGGCTTCTGTGGTATTTTGGTACTTGGAATAATGATTTTGGAGGCAGTTACAGGAGCGGAAGGACAAAATAGGAGAGTGAAGGTTGGAGCTTGGTGCTGCTCCATCCTCACAGCTTTTGGGAGGGGAGCAGGCTCCAGAGGGAACTCATTTGTCCCCTGTCTTGGCTTTGCAGGTGACGCATCTGCTGGAAGGGGAACTCACTACCGTTCCTCCTCTGATAAGTTGATTGGTGGTGTTGTTGGTTGTTTTGTTTCTCTTCCAGTTCTGGCAATATTGATCCTGGGTTTTGATCAGCTTTCAGGTATGAGCTGAGGATCCAGGCAGGGCTGTAGGACAGCTCTCTCCAGTGGGATGGTTTTCAGCATTGCCATGACCTTTTTAATAGCATAAAAGTGGTTTCTGGGACTTGGGCAGGACTTTACTGAGACTGCCAAGCTCAACATGTCCTGGTTTTAAACCCTTCTGAGCTCAATGCTGGGCTGCTGTTGAGGTCAGCTCTGCTGGCTGCTGCCCTGGCACTGCTGGTGTCCAAGTCCATCTTTCCTTCTTTTCCAGCAATTTTTCATCCGCTCTGCTCAGTTTTGGGGCAGGTAGGTCCCAGGGATCAATTTCTGTATTTCCAAATGCCAGCCTTAAGCAGCCCCAGGGATAAGAGCACTGGGCTGACCCCTGTGAGCAGAGCAGGTGAGGGATGAGTTTACATCTGGTAGGAAAAAAGAGCAGAAGGATGCTCAGCTGTATTTGCACCAGCACATACAGAGCTGAAGCCTGTTCAGCTGTCACAGGAGCATTCTGGGGTGTCACTGGAGGGTGTGAACACTCTCCATCCTTATTTCCATGCTTTTATCTGCAGATCCATCTCTGTCCTGCACCACAAGGAGCATTTTGGGGTGTAGTTTCTTAAAGTTTGTGGTGCCTGTGCAAGTGAACCTTTTGCTTTTGGGGTAGTTACGGCTTTCTCATATAGGAATTGTTTATATAAATGTTCCCTGAGGCCACATTGTTCATGGGGCTGCAAACACTGGAGTGTTTTCCCTCGTGCTGCAATGTGTGTCGAAGTCCTGCTCCTTTTTGTTTAAAGCTTAAATACCTCAGCTGTAACAATTGGTTGAGCAGTTTAGCTTCAATTCCACAGCTTTACACAGGTATTACAGGGCCACAGTCTGATTTACACAGCAGAAGGAGGGGGGGTGTTAGGTTTGTTATATTGCATCTATTTTTCTAATTTGCATTCACTCCAATAACACTTAGTATTTATTTTCCAAGGTACGTAAGTTTGCTGCTTGGGTTTCAAATTTAAGCTCTTTATCTTGGCAGTGAAAACATGTTTTATGGAGTTGCTTTGATGGAGAAATGGACTCACAAGTCAGGTCACTGGGTCTCAGTCGATGGGGGAAGGAACAGAGCGTGTTTTGAATGTTTTCAGCTGTCTGCTGGGAGAAAAAAAAACACTCAATCCTTTTCTTAATGTCAGAATTGCTCCATAAATATATTTAAAACCGATTTGACAAATGTTCTGATTGTTGACGTGGTAAAGCACTTAAAAGTCGCATTTTCTCAAGGAAAGGGGGGGAAGAACTGAATGTTCTGAGTAACTTTGGCCTCTGTCCCTCCCGCAGGTGTTTTACCAAAACCAACGGCACTTTCGGCAGCAGCGCGCTGCCCGTGGTGCCCCTCGGAGCCCCTTTCCAGCAGGACGGTGTGGAGATGAAACCCTTGAGCCCCCACGTGATGGTGGCCATGTGCCTGGCCTCGGCCAGCCCCGAGTGCAGCTCCCGGCTGGAGGAGAGCCGCAGGGACGGCGTGGAGCAGCCCCCGGCGCAGCATCCCTGCTGCCGGGAGGGCAGGAGCCGGCTCTCCGTGGACTGCACGGACGGTGAGGCACCCGCACAGGATAGCACCTGGCTGCGGAGCTGGGAATGGTCTGTAGGACACCTGTAGGGAGCTTAATTTATTGCGGAGAGGTAGTAATTAAACCCTTGTAAGAGCAGGGTCGAGGAAGGTGAAGCGTCCTGCCTTTCCCGTGGTGGAAAGCGGGAGCAGTGCCTGGCCCTGTGATTGATGCCTCTGAAAAGGGCTCATGGAGCACACAAGGAGGCTGTGACTGATGGGTGCTGCACTCACAGCACAGCCATTGGCCCTGGCACCACATTCCAGAGCTATCCCAGAGGCAGGGACAGGCACAGGGGAGGAGCTGGGCTGACCTGCTCAGTGTGAGCTGTTTGACAGGGGTGCTGTGCTGGGATGGAGCCTGTGCCCTCTGCTTGTGCCTGGTACGGTGGGAATGAGCCTGAGCCCAAAAAGCATCACCCACCAGAATTAAGAGTTTTTGGGGCATGTGGGTGTGTTGAGCTGGCAGAGAATCTCCTGAAAAACCCCACACAACCACTTGCCCTGCTCTCTTGTGCCTGGTACGGTGCAAATGAGCCTGAGCCCAAAGAGCATCACCCACTGGAATTAGAGCTTTTGGGGCATGTGGGTGTGTTGAGCTGGCAGAGAATCTCCTGAAAAACCCCACACAACCACCCGCCCTGCTCTTGCTTTGCAGGCAGCAGCTGCGTGCACTCGGAAACATCGAACCACATCTTGAGTTGGAGTCCCCTCATTCTGCAGCCTGTTTCCAAGGACTGTAAGGAAAAACCAGGATGGAGCTCATCCGGAGTCACCTTAAATGGTTCTGGGGACCTTCGTCAGCTCCAGCTGCGGGAAACCTGAGGAAGTGACCTGAGTTGTCCCCACTTAACGCCAGGAACTGCACCGCAGCACCGCTGAAAGGGAGTGACGGGGGGATGTTAATTATAACAGAGAGAGTCACTATTTATTTTTTGTAGTAGTGTCATATGAATGTATCTTGGTTTCAAAATGGTTGCCTTTTTATATTATTTATGCCTTGAAATCCCTTTTTTGTTGTTTTTTTCTTCCCCCACACACCGCAAATCTAGCCTGGTTATGTGTATAAAAAAGAATTGTAATAATATAAAGAATGAGGATGGGAAACGTGGAGTGTGTTTCCGTGGCGATTTACGAGTGGGAGAAGCACTTCTGAGGAGCCCGAGAGAGGGATTTAAGCAGGTCTGAAATGACCAATGGCTCCCACCTCCCTGGCAGCTCTGTGACATGGTACTCAAACCCTCCTTTCCATGAACACCTCCTGGCCTCTTTTGGTTTCTCTGGGAAGATCCTGATGAGGAAATAAGAAGATTAATAAGAAAAATGAGCCTTGGTTGAGTCTGTCCTGTGCAGCTTGAAGCAGAACTCGAGTCAGTGACTGTGTCTTTGGGTGCTCAGTAACCATTAGATCTGCAGAAGTGTCTCCAGCCTGTCTCACTGTTCCACTCGCAGAAGACAAAATCCAGTTCACCTCTTGGTTTGAGGGATTACTAACAGCTCGGATAGCTCCGAAATGAAGCCAATCATGGCGAAGCTGCTCCCACCGGCCCTGGGCACGGCTGTCAGGAACCTGCCCATCCCGGACACAGCGTGATGGAGGTACTGCAACCTTAACTGCAGGGCTGGGTGGGTGTTTTCATTTTTCCTTTCCAAATTTAATCCCAGTAAATAAACCAAACCGGTGTTTGCAAAGCATTCCCTCCCCCCTGCACGTGTCAGTGCAAAGGCCCAGAAACGAAGCACATAACTTATGGTTATGGCCACCCCGAGGTGACATGTGTGCAGCCCAGAGCGTGTTCCTGGTCAGTCTGGGAAGGGAGGGAGCCGTGCCAGCCTGGCTGCAGTTGCTCCAAAGCCCTGGGGAGCTCAGGGCTACTGGTGCAGCTTTGCCAGTCGCGGGGTTTGGGGAGTGATGTCTGTGCGAGGAAACGCTTGAGATCTGCTTTGGTAGTGGCAGCTCTGTGGGCTGTTCCGAGTGGTGGGATGGGGTTTTTTATGTTCCACAGAATCCCAGAACAGCTTGATTTGGGAGAGGCCTTAAAGCTCACCCCAATTCCACCCCACTGCCCTGGGCAGGGACACCTCCCACTATCCCAGGCTGCTCCAAGCCCTCTCCAACCTTGCCTTGGGCACTGCCAGGGATCCAGGGGCAGCCACAGCTTCTCTGGGCACCTGTGCCAGGGCCTGCCCACCCTCACAGGGAAGAATTTCATCCCAATATCCCATCTAACCCTGCCCTCTGTCAGTGTGAAACCATTCCCTCTTGTCCTGTCGCTGTCTGCTTGTGTAAGTCCCTCTCCCCCCTTTTTATAAGCTCCCTTCAGGTGCTTGAAGACCACAATCAGCTTTCCCCAAAGCCTTCTTTTCTCTTCTCTTCTCTTCTCTTCTCTTCTCTTCTCTTCTCTTCTCTTCTCTTCTCTTCTCTTCTCTTCTCTTCTCTTCTCCTCTCCTCTCCTCTCCTCTCCTCTCCTCTCCTCTCCTCTCCTCTCCTCTCCTCTCCTCTCCTCTCCTCTCCTCTCCTCTCCCCTTTTTTTTTCTCTTTTTTTTCTCTTTTCTCTTCCATTGCATTATTTGTGGTTATATTTATTTTTTTGCCTTTTTTTAGGGTTGTGCATCGTCCCCACTAGAGCTGCCTTATTCCAAAGTTCTCTGCACAACATGGACTTCACACCCATGGGCTTCGGCTGCCACGTACCCTGGAGCCACCACAGATCTCCCTCCTCCCTCTTTGTTTATCTTGTCCTCACAGCCTGGATTTTGCCTTCACAGGACCTGCTGCAGGGCTTTCCCCTTTTCCAACAGAGATTGGCAGGCGAGTGGTTGGGATTTACCTCTGGCTGCTTCATTTTGCCCCAACACTGAAATTTAACCACGGTTTTAAACCACCTTGCTTAAATCTCCCCTGTATTGTGGGTGTGTTGGATAAAGATGTTCTGTTTTCCAGAGAAGCTGTAATATCCCTTTGGAATGTTATGTGTTTGGAAATGATGCTGTTTTTCAGGGGCTCTGGCTAGGTTTTGTGTTTCTGGGGGTGGTTCGATAAAGGGAGTGATGCTGCTTTATGGCTGGTGTGGGGTTTGATACTCTGTGGGCACTCATCAAAGTTGGTTTGTGTTATTTGATATTTCCCAATGGGTCATCATCAACCAAATACAGCAGAAAATGGCCCAAGGTGCCCTTGTTTCCACACACACCAGAAGATGAAGGCCCAGGAAAACTGGGAACTGCCTGACACTTTCCTTGGACCCTGCTTCCCTTCACGCTTGCACCAATGCAGGGAAAAACCATCTCCAATCACTATTTTTAACCTCTTGCAGTTTGGCCTGAAAATGGGGACTTTGGGGTGAAGATGAGGCCCCTTCCCACAGAAAAGCTTTGTGGCTGTTTTTGCATCACAGAAAACTCAGCACAGTCCCAAAGCAGCATCCCTAGCCGATGCCAGCCTGGGGCTGAGAGCAGCGCTTCGGCCCTCAGGCTTTTTTTCTGCCATCGGTGAGAAACTATTTATTGTAGCCTAAATATTTATTTTAGCTCTAGCAGTAACTGCAGGCCCGAGGCTGAGCCGGAGGGGCTTTCGCTGGGTGCCGCATTTGGAGCCGGCTGCCTCCCAGCCCGACGCGGCACAGGTGGGTGCTGCCGTCCCATGGTGTGGAAGAGAGGAGGAAAGGCAAATAAAGAGGGAACGCCGGAGCGGTCACGATGTCGCTGTCACGGTGATGGTGACGTTAACTGGTGGGTCATCCGTGGTGCCTGAGAGTGGCTCTGCAAGGGGTGGGGGAGCCCCAGGGCCACCAAGTGAGTGCTGGGTCAGTGGGGCAGGTGGCTCAGCCCTCAGCTCACCCCAGGGTCGGTACCTGCTGCTGGGGCAGATGAGTCCCCCTGAGCTGGTGCTGCTTCAGCACCCGTGGCTGTGCTGGGGACAGATGAGTCTCCCTGAGCTGGTGCTGGTGATGTTTCGGCACCTGTGGCCGTGCTGGGGACAGATGAGTCTCCCTGTGCTGGCGCTGCTTCCTCCTCCCCGCTCGTGGCTGCTTCAGCATCCTTGGCCGTGCCCACAGGCTCCTGGGCGCCAGGACCAGCCCTGGAGGGACACGCAGCGTCTCGCTGACACCCGGGCCCGGGAGCAGCAGGGCAGAGGGATTTGGGCACTCACGTGCGGAAGAGCAGGTCGTGCAGCCCTGGGGAGACAGGTGGGTGTGAGCTATGGGTGTCAGGGGTCGAGTTGTGGCCCCCGGTGAGCCCCCCCGGCCCTGGCACTCACGCGGGAGGGTCTCCCGGTGGCGGGCGATGCAGTGCACGGCCAGGAGCGATGCTGCGGTGGCCACCAGCATCCCTGCCACCGCCGCCCCCGTCACCGCCGGGTAGGCTTCGAAGGGAGGCTCGGCTGGAAGAGAGCAGAGGGAATATGGCAGGCAGCAGGGACGGACAGAGCCCAGAGCGGCCAGGGAAGGTGCGAGCCTGTGCCTGAAACCTACTGACGGCCGCTCACACTCGGCTCCTCGGCTCCACCGGATGGAAACGCCGCCCTTCTCCGCTCAACCCCTGCTCTGCCCCCACGGAGCAGCAGCCCCTGCCCACTTCACCTGGCGTCTGCACCTCGGAGGGGTGCCCGGCCGTGCGGTGGTTGACGGCCAGGACGCGGAAAGCATAGAGCACCGCGGGGTCCAGCCCCCCCAGGCGCCGGTCGCGGGAGTGCGGCTCGATGTCGCCGGCGGCTGTTTCCCAGGGGCTGGGGGTCTCCCGGAGGGGCTTCTTGGTTTGGCGCCGCTGCACCACGAAGCCGGTGAGGTTGCCGGCGCCCTGCGTCCGCCACTCCAGCCGCACCTCGGTGCGCGCCCGTGTGTACCGCAGCTTGCTGATGGTGACGTTGGGGGGGGCCGGGTACCCTGCGGCCACACGGCACCCGGCAGGAGGGGCTTGATGCCCCCAGCCCAGCCGTGATGCCCCCAGCCCACCCTTGCCCCTCCCCGGACTCACGGTCCACGCGGAGGCGGACGGGGAGGCTGGCAGTGCCCACGGCATTGGTCGCGGTGCAGCGGTAGATCCCACTGTCCCCCGGCCACTCGGCATCCCGCACGGTGAGGTTGACCCACGCTTCTCCCTGCTCCAGCCGGTACTTGGCCAGCCCCGGTGTCACCTCCCGCTCCTTGGGGTCGTACCAAGCCACGGTGGCACCGAGGCTGGCATCGCTGCCACGTTGCCGGCACGAGAGCTGTGCCTCGCCGCCCTCCAGCACCGCCACCTCACTCTCCGCCTCCAGCTCGGGGACCTCTACTCGGCGACAAGCGGGGACAGTACCGGCAGGGACGTGCCAGCGCAGCGTGGCGCGGTGCGGGCACTGGGGACGGCTCCAGCTTACCCAGCCGCAGGCGGCACTCGGCCCCGGCGGCCCGCAGCGGGTAGGCAGCCGCGCACACGAACTCCCGGCCCCCCAGGCTGCCGTCGGTGCTCAGCACCAGGACGGCGGTGGAGGGTGAGGGGTCGCCCAAGGCCCGGCCCCCGCTGTCCCGCCAGCGCAGGGTGACGAGCGGCGTGCCCCCCTCCCACCGGCACCGCAGCATCACGTACTCGTCACCCTTGGTGGCCGCCGCCGCGCAGGTGGGGCTGCCGGACGGGACCCCTGTGGGATGGAGCGGTGTCAGGGTGGGGCACTGTCGCGCTGTGCCAAAGCACCCCCAAAAAGGAGACACCCCCCCAGGGCGTGAGAGGTTTGGCACCCAGGCTGTGCCATGGGGCTCCATTTTGGAGGTGCTGGAGGTCCCAGGAAAGGCAGCAGCACCCTGGAGCGCCCATCCCATGGGGTGGCCATGGCATGGGGTCATTGCAGTTCTGCTGTGACACCAGGGGGTCAGAAAGGGGGTTGGGGTTCACATGGGCCCATTGTCACTCACACAGGGTGGTCCCACATGCAGCCCCCTGTGGCAGCGCAGGGTGGGAGGCCAGGCAGGAGAAGGAGCTGCCGTTCCTGGTGGCTGCCCCTGACTGGATCCTGGTGGCCATGGAAAAACTGGTCCCCATCACCCCCTCTTCCTCCTCCTCCTCCTCCTCATCCTGGGGGCCCACCCAGCGCAGCCGGGCCAGGGGAAAGCCCCCCAGCCAGCGGCACCGCAGGGCCACATCCCGCTGGTCATCGGAGGCCAGGGCAGAGCAGCTGGGGCTCCCGGCTGGTGGATCTGCAGGACACCATCGGCACTGGGGGAGAATGTGGGTTTCCCCCAGGCCCCCTCAAATTGCCCCCGAAACCCAAATCCTCACCAGGGAGCTGCGCTGGTCCATCTCACCCCGTGGGGACCCACCGGCCCCCCCGCAGGGTTACTTACAGTAGACAGTGAGGACGATGGTGGCCTGGGTGCGGGTCTGGAGGTGGCTGTTCTCGGCCAGGCAGGTGTATGTGCCCGCCTGGGCGCGGGCGATGGCAGTGATGACATAGGTCTGGCCGATGTGCACCTGGGAACCGTTGTGCAGCCAGACGTAGCGGCTCGGGGGGTTGGAGGGAGCCAGGCAGCTCAGCACCACGTCCTCCCGCTCGCCCGCCGAGAAGCCCCCCTGCTCAGGGGAGAAGGGCTCCACACGGATGGCCGGCTCATCGGGGCCATCTGCGGGGATACCGGGCCCTTTAGACAGGGACATCCCCACAGAGGGGACACAGCCCTCCCTGGGGCTTCCTCCCACTGGGGGGAAGCAGGGCAGCAAAGCCCCCTTGGAAAGGGTTCACCATGGGGGCTATGAGCACACCATGATGCACAGTGGCCACAGATGCATCGTGGTGGCCATGGTGGCTATAGAGACATAGTGGTGGCCACGGAGGCATCACGGTGACAGGATACATGATGTCCATGGCTGTACCATGATAGCTATGGATGTTCCATGGTGGCAGGTAGCCACGGACAAACTGCTTAGTGGCCACAGACAAACCATGGAGACATTGTGGTGGCCACAGACATGCCATAGATGTCACCAGCCCCGAAGATGTCCCCCCAGCTGGTGGCAGCACCCAGGGCACTCACAGACGATGTCCAGGTAGATGGGGTCACTGGTGTTGAAGTTGACCTCGTTGCTCACGGTGCAGATGTACCAGCCCGTGTGGCTGCGGTTGGCAGGTGTCAGCTGCAGCTCTGCCCCAGAGTCTCCCAGCCCCACAGGGGTCACTGAGGGACCCCCCCGGGGCTCCTGGTGCTGCCAGGAGAAGCTCAGTGGCTCTGTCCCCTCCCGCACAGTGCACGTCAGGGCCACCGCTGCCCCCTCCGCTGCCGCCGCCGCCGTCGGTCGCACGAAAGGCTTGGAGACGGGCACTGGGAGCACCGAGTGTGAGTGGCCCCCACAGGCATCAGCGCACCCCAGGGCCCACCCATCTCCCCCCACCCAGATGATTGTTTGGCTAGTGAATGCTATGGCAGCCAATAGAATGGCTACTGAGGATAGCTTTGGGCTAGCAAGGGGCGTCTAGGCTGTGGGCATGGGTACCAGCTGGGGTGGCTACTGGGACCAGTGTGGGGTGGTGGGATGCTCAGGTGGCCAGGGCAAGGAAATGAGGGTGGCTAGTGGGCTGCTATGTTGGCTAGTAGGGGGCTACGCTAGTTGGAGGCAAGGGAGGTTTGCTAGCTAATGGGCTGGGCTGGCTAGTGGAGCTCTGGGTTGGCTGGTGAGTGCTATGTTGAGCTACCTTGGCTGGTGGCATGCCATATTGGCTAGTGGTGTGCTATGTTGGCTAGTGGGATGCTTTGCTGGCTAGTGGCAGACTACGTTGGCAAGTAGGGTACTCTGCTAACTAGTAGGGTGCTTTGCTGGTGAATGGGGTGCTACAGTTGCTAGCGATCCACCATGTTGGCTAGTGGGGCTCTGCATTGGCTAGTGGGGCACTACACTGACTCACACTATAATTTATTGACTGGTGAACCCCTTTGTTGGCTAGCGGAGTGTTTTGTTGGCTAGTGGATGGCTCAGTTGGCTACTGGGCAAGGGACTGCTTGACCGCGATCCAGGGGAGTGTGGTGCTGGCTGCTGCTGGCCAGCAGGGCCCCTCAGGTTGGCCACGGCCAGAGACTTACCCAGGACACGCAGGAGGACAGCAGCATAGCCTACACGGAGCCGGCCCCGCTCCGGGAAGAGCCCCTGGCAGAGGAAGCGTCCCTGGGCGGCCACGCGCAGCTCCCGCAGCTCCAGCGTCCCATTGCGCAGTGTCACCCGGCCCAGCAGCCCTGTGCCAGGGGCCATGGCCACCTCCCTGCCCGTGCCCACGGCCACAGCCCGCGGCAGCCCCTCGCCCTGCGGTGTGAAGCTCCAGAAGACCACGGCCGGCGGGGCTGCGGCCGGGGGCCCACAGCTCAGCTCCACGGCCCGGCCTCGCACGCCTGTCGCCCGCCATTCCTCGTAGGCTGCCTCGCCGGCCGCCAGCGGCTGCCCTGCCCCGGGGCAGTGCGTCCGTCAGGGCCCAGCTCGCCCCCCGCCCACGAAAACCATGGGGATGGGTCAGTGGGTCAGTGCTCACCCCCCGCCAGTGCCGGCAGCAGGCACAGGATCCAGGGCCCCCTCCAAGGCGGCAGCGGTGCCCGGCCACGCTCCATGGCGCCATGTCCAGCACGGGCACGCCGAAGCAGGGCTGCGCTCTCCGGCACGACCTCCTCTCTGGTTACCCCCAGGTAATTAAGCCCGGCCCTGATTAACTGTTAATTATTTATCCACCTGCCAGCACAGGGGGAACCCGACGCCACTGCCGCCTGGGCCCCTGCAATCTCAGGGCTGAGGACGGGCGCACTCACTGTGGGAATGGCAGCATCCTTGTGCTCCCCCCCCAATAGGAATTGAACTCCTGAGTGTTCCCTCCCCTCCACAGAATTTTTTTTGGCTAAAGGAGAGGAAAATACTCTGCTGCTCCCCTGTGATCAAAGCTGGGGGGTTTGGAGCTGGGGAAGCCGGGCAAGGAGCAAGGTTTGATATTTCATCTCCCACTGTCTGCCACGCCCCAGCCCATCAAACATTCATAGGGGCGGCCGTGCCGTAAGGCAATGCCAGGGGGATTTGGGGGTGCACATGGCGGGGGGGGGATCAGGGAACACCCAGCAGTCTGGAAAATGATCTGCCATCTCCCATCTCCCTCTGATCCTTTAATTAGAATTCATCACTTGTTACCAAAATCACACTGTTAATACCTAATGTGAGACTCCCCACAAAGAAGTTTTGGGGTTTGAAATGCCCCAAAGGGTTAAAGGTGGTGGAGAGCAGCTGCAGAGCCAGGGCCAGGCCCCTCCCGCTACCACCAGCTCCTGCTCTCACTGCCACGCGCCTCTGGCTGCGCTCTCATCACATTTTGGTCACTTTTTGTGCCCGTTCAGGTTGGGTTTGGGAAGGGATTTGGATGAGAAGGGGGCAGTAGCCAAGCCAGCAAATGACACCACTGACAACACTGACCTAATCAAACCCCTCCTGCGAGGGCTGATACATTACAGAGGATTTTGGTAAAGAAGGAGCCAACCTGGTGACTACAAACAATTCCTTTATTAAAGATTAACAAAGGCACAAACACAGCCCTGTCCCTAGACTCCAACTTCTGTCCTCACACTGCCGGGACCCTGAACACTTGGATTTCAGGCCCCTGGGGTCCAACCTCTCTCCCCCACTGATGGGATCCCGAACACTCGGATTTCGGACTGCCGGGAGTCCAACCTCTCTCCTGCACTGCTGGGACCCCGAACACTTGAGTTTCGACCCAGGATTTGGGATGGCAGCAGTGGATTCCTGCTGCCATCTAGCGAGATGAGGCTTGCTCCAGCCTCTCCTCAGGCAACACAACAAAACTCAACAGCTTCAAAACTCAACAGCTTCAGGAGGATACAACAGAACCGGGAAGTTTTCCCCTCAAACTTTTCCTCCTGTTTAGAACCAGAACTTGAATTTGGGAGAATGAATCTCTGCTCCTCACAAAGTTGCAAGCCTCTCCAGCTCGTCAATGTCGTACGGATCCACCTCCTTGATCGTGGTCTCTGTAGGAAGGAAAGAGAAATTGTTGGGAGGTGAGTGCAGAGCTTGTCCCCAAGCTGGTGTCCGCACCACCTGAGTGCCCCATGCCAGCTGGGAAGCTCCCGAAGCGCTCACTACATCTTGCTCTGCAGGGAAATCAACTGGGAGGAAGTGCAGGGGGGGACAGGATCAGTGGGGAAATCAGCAGGGAGAAAGCAGGAGGGGAACTGGATCAGGGCAGCAGCCAAGGCACGGCAGCAAGTGCAAGCAGCAGCCCCATGGCAGCAGCACACTGAGCTCGGCCTCTTGATGTGCTCCTGCTCCCTGCTGCCACCTCCACAGCCAGGCGGGACAGAGGTTTGTATCCTCGAATTGCAACATCACTACCTGAAAAGCACAAGTCAGATGGCTGGGAGTCCATCCTCACACTGGCTCCTTCTGGCCATGGCTGTGGTTGGACTCATCCACAAGCCAGTTGTTTCAGCTGCTCATTGCTTCTACTGCACGGCAACAATCTTGGCTGGACTATGTGGCTCGTGTCCTCCGTGCCTGGTGTCTGCCTCAGGCTCGCGCCAGGTTCCAAGGACAAGTGGGCATTGAAAGGAACCAAGAGGGCTGAGCAGCTCTGAGGCCAGAGCTGAGGAAGGGACACTGTTTCCTGCCCATCAGAAGGTATCTATAACCTTTTCTTTAAAAATCACAGGGAAAACAGGCATTGGAATTCAAAAAGCCATCAATGCAGCCATGGCATCTGGTAAATCCCATGAAAATCCTCTTGAGGTTGACAAGTGACAATCAATTTCCACTCAGGAAAAATCTCCACAGCTGCCATCTCCTCTCCCACAGCCAAGGCTCAGCCGAGCCAGGGCACCAGGTCCCCTGGGACAAGGGCTTGCAAGGAAAGGTGACAAAAATGCCTGAAGGAGGGAAAAAAAGAAGGTGCTAAGGCATCCTGAGTACTGGTAATGTCCCCTGCAAGTTGCACGCAACCTCCACGGCTGCTTCTTGGGAAATTTGCCTGCTGGGGAGCAAAAACCACCCTAAAAGCTGCATTGGTCACCTGTTCCCAGTGGGATGAGCCCTGGGGAGAGGAGCAGCCTGATAATGTCCACTTGCAAATCGGAAATGAGCTGGAGGGGGAACATGTCCCAACCCCACCTCCTGGAGAGATGGATCCATGCAGATACTCACGGAAAAACTCCTCTATCTTGTGCACGTGCTCCACAGTCCTCTTCTCCACCACGCTGAAGGCGACGCCGCGATGCCCAAAGCGTCCTGCCCTCCCGATGCGGTGCAGGTAGGTCTCAAAATCCGGCCTGCCATCCTGATCCATGGGGAGGCCAAAGTTCACCACGGTGGTGACCTGCTGCACATCAATCCCTGGAAGAGAGGGAAAGGATCCTTTTGGGATACCTTGTTCCATAGGATCTCCTGCTCAAGCCCACATGGAAGAACCGCAGGCTTGGCATATTTCAGGCCATCAGAGGGGTGCTGGGTTTCCCAGGATACCTCTGGCACAGACGTTGGTGGCAATGAGGACCTTCTCCTTGCCCTCGCGGAAGCGCTGGATGACGCTGGCCCGCTGCACCACTGTCAGCTCCGCCGTCAGGACAGCCACTTGGTGCCCGTCCCGGCTCATCTGCCCCGACAGCCAGTCCGCAAGCCTCCGGGTCTGGACATGCAGGGACAGGCTGAGGCCAACAGTTCCCCCTCCAGAGCCCCCTGCTCCTTTTGAGGGAGCTCATGGCAGTTTTCAGCACTCCCCTGGGGTCTGCACCTTTGTTTTGGTGGTCTTGGGAAGAGCCCACTGTGCCCACACTGTAAAATGACCCATTCCTGCCATTCCCTATGGGAGGGGCAGTGCAGGGGCCTTACCTGGCAGAAGATCATGACCTGACCGGTGATGAAGCTGGCGTAGAGGTTGCAGAGGGCCCTGTACTGCTCATCTGAGCCCTGGCACACCATGAAGTACTGCCTGATGTTGCCCAGGGTGAGCTCCTCCTCTCGCAGCTTGATCACGATGGGGTCGGGGATGATCCGCTCCGCAAAGGCCCGCACGGGTTCCTTGAAAGTGGCTGAGAACAGCAGCATTTGGCAGTTCTTGGGAAGAGCCCTGGGCAGGGAAAAGGCTCTGTCAGCCTGAGAGAGTGGCTGCTGCCCAGAAGAAGGATAGAAGCCCTAATTTCAGCTGATTTTGTGTTGCTTTCAATGGAAAGGGAAGCCAAGAGAGCTGACAAAAAAAATGGAGAGGGACTTTTTACAAGAGTCTGGAGTGATGGATAAAGGGGGGAATGGCTTCACACTGAAAGAAAATATGTTTAGATATTAGGAAGAAGTTCTTCCCTGAGAGGATGGTGAGGCCCTGGAACAGGCTTCCCAGAGAAGTTGTAGCTGCCCCATCCCTGGAAGTGTCCAACGCCAAGCTGGATGGAGCTCTGAGCAACCTGGTCAGGAAGGTGTTCCTGCCCATGGGAAGGGGAGGGAACAATATGGGCTTTAAGGTCCCTTCCAACTGAGGCCATTCTATGATTCTGTGATTCAATCCAAGGCCTGTAACAGCTCAAAGGAAAGGTAAGCAAGGTGAAGTGTCTTCCTGCGTGTCCAGTGGACTCAGTTCTACAGAAAGATGGACCTCTGGGACAAGCCTCCTTGGCACCATGGGGACACTCTCTTTCATGCCTCTTTGGTGACAGACTCCTTTAAAGCCAGAGAAGACTGGAAAGCAGACCAACCCTCAGGAATACTCACCTGTGGATGCGGATGCTCTGACAGGAGAGGCCCTGCATGTCGATCATGATGTCGGCCTCATCCAGCACGAACAAGGAGATCTTTGTCAGGTCCAGGATACGCTGTTTGAAGCACCAGTCCAGCGTGGTGCCCGGGGTTCCGATGATGATCTGCTCCTCGAGCACTGTGCCCCTCGGAACTGCAAGGGAGGAAAAGACATCTGGCACCCTCCAGGCATGGAGCTCTCCGGTGCTCTGTGTTTTCCCTTGGCTTGCTCAGACTCTGGCTGTTCAGTGATGCTTTTGAGGGGTCATCATGACACTTCCCTACAGCCTTGGGGGGTGGGAACCAGTCCCACATGGGAAAAAGGAGTCTGGAAGTGGCCAGTGACAGTAGAAAAGCCTCTTCAGCAGGGGAGGGGGACAGACACTACTTTGCTGCCCTTCACAGAGGTCTGGGCAGTCCCTGGTAGCTCCAGGCTCTTAGAGGGGATCCCTGTGCTCCCTTCCGGTTTCTGGAGCAGTGCTGGTAGCTGGGCTGGGCTGGGCTGGACTCACCTCGGTTTCCCCGGACAGCGCAGTTCACCTTGATGTCAGTGCAGAACTTCCCAATGGTCCGGACCACCTGCCCAATCTGCAGAGCCAGCTCGTAGGTGGGAGCCAGGCAGAGGCACTGGCAGGAGAGCAGAGGAAAAAAGGAGCTGTCAGGCCCGGGATGGGGCACACTGGGCAGGGACAGCAGGAGGAGCACACAGCACTGAGGCACAGGGGATGGGGCGGCGTGGTACAGTTGGAGGTTCAGCAGCTGGGCTGTGCTCCCAGCTCCAGCCAAGGGGGCAGAAAAAAGCTGCTGCTGCTATTTTTGAGGGGGAAATTCCTCTCTTGGAAGTGTGGTGGAGCTTGTTCCTGTGCCCTAGTTCAGTCACACTGTCCACATGCACAAGAGATTTTACACGGTTGGAAACTGCCAGCAATGCTGGTTCTGCACCCAGAGAGGGGACTGGGAGTGTCTGACCACCAGAAACCAGATGCATCTGCAGCAGCCCCTCAAAACTTCAATTCCAGGATAACTGAAGCCTGGATTGATCCACTCTAGCAAGTCAAAGCACCTCCTGAGGCAGGTACCATGCTTTTGGTCCTACCTGTCAATGTGACAGGCCCTGGTGGTTTATCATCCCACTCCAGGGGGTAAAGTCACACAGGAAGAGGGACAAAGCCCAGAGCTCTACCCCCAGCAGCGTCCTGGGCGCTTGGGCCAACCCCTCCTGCACCAACTCTCCCTGTCCTGCATTACCTGCGGGTATTTCTCGCTGGCATTGGCTCTGCTCAGCATGGCCAAGACAAAAGCTGCTGTTTTCCCTGTCCCTGACTGGCTCTGGGCAATCAGATTTTGGGGCCTGCAAGGCAAAAGCAGCTTAGTGGCTCACAGGGATCGGGGTGTTCCTGCTTGGCACCACAGTGCCGGGTTGCCGCGAGAAACCGGGGCTCAGCCACGCTGTGTTCCTACTCACGGGTATGCCAGGATGAGTGGCAGAGCCTGCTCCTGGATTTTGGATGGTCTGTTGAAGCCCATCATATAAACCCCCTGCAACAGCTCCTTCTTCCTGTGGAAACAAAACATCCCAAGGGCCCCTGTGAAAAAGGCTGGCAGCACTGGCACCTGGTGGGGCGGGGGGCTGTGGTAACTCACAGGCGCAGCTCCTCAAAGGTCTTGATGGAAAAGAGTGGGGACCTGGGGTCCCGCTGGAGGATCTCCACACTCTGCTGGGACTCCACCAGGGATGTGTGGAGGAACTTGTTCATCAGTGAGATCTCCGCCAGTGACACTGGGAAAGGCAGTAACTCCGTAAATAAAACAAACGGAATCGCAGAATCATTAGGGTTGGAAGGGATCTCTGGAAATCATCCAGTCCAAACCCTGCGCCAAGGCAGGGTCAGCTGGAGTGGGTGACACAGGAACGTGTTCCTGTAGGTCTGGAATGGCTCTAGAGAGGGAAAATCCAGGACGTCCCAACGCTCTGCCACTCTCCATGCCAAGTTCTTCCTCATGCTGAGGTGGAACTTCTTGTGTTTTAGTTTACAACAAAAGGCTCGTAATAACAATCCTCTTCCCTCTCCACCCCCTTCCCCGCAGTCCCGGGGGCAGCGGCCTTGCCTCCCTCGGGACCCCCGGGGGTCGGTCCGCACTCGGCTGACACCGCGACCCCCGGGGGGCTCCGGGACCCACCTCTCTCCTCATCCTCCGCCTCGGCCAGGGGCGCGGGGGGCGCGGGGGCCTCAGGGAGCAGGCCGAGCCCGCGGGCCGTGCCCCGGCCGGGCTGCTCGGGACAGCGCAGCCCGGCCCAGCGGGAGGCCGAGCCCCGCGGCGCGGGCCCCTGCCAGGGGCAGCCCGGGCCGGGGCCGGGGTCGGGGCCCGGCGGGCCGAGCCCGCGGAAGCCGCGCAGGCCGCGCTCCGGCCCCGCCATGGCGCTGTCCCACAGTGCCGGCAGCGCCGGATGGGGCGGGCACTTCCGGCAGCGGCGGCGGCGGGAGCGGGTACGGCCGGGCAGCCGCGCGGAGCCGCGCGTCCTGGGGCGCTGGGCACGGGCACCTCATAGCGCGGGGAGGGGCCCTGCTGCACGCAGGGACTCCACAGGGTGCCAGCACGCCTCCCCGTAAGGTTTTGGGGGGTTCGTGGGGGACAGAGCCTGTCCCATAGGGTGTTGGGAGTCCCTGGGGAGCTGGGGACAGGGATCATGGAGGAGGGACAGGCCTCTGCTGCAGGCAGGGGCCCCGAAGAGTTTGGGGGCTGTGTCCCCCCCGTAGGATGCTGAGTCCCGGGACAAGAGGGGAGGAAGTGTCCCCAAGGTGATGGAGATATAGGGATTCCATAGGGCTTTGGGGTCCCTGGGGTGTTGGGGGGACAGGGACCCCATAGGGCACTGAGGGTCCCCAGTTGCTCAGAGGGATAGTGCCAGCCACATAGTGCCAGCTCGGGTTCCTATAAGGCTTTGTGGGTCTCTGGGGAATAGAGACAGCCCCATTGGATAGTGGGGGTCCCTGAGGAGTTGGATGACAGGGACTCTGTAGGGCAGGGAGGGTCCCCTGCTGCAGACAGGGACCCCAGAGGGTTTGAGAGGGGAGGGAAGGGGCCCTTGGGCGCTGAAGGAGCAGAGAAGCTGTAGGATAGGGGTGCTGTCCCCCATAGGGTTTGGGGAGGGTTTCAAGGGTTCTGGGGGTCAAAGACCCCTTCACAGATGGATGGGAATCCACAGGGTGCTGGAGAGACAGGGACCACCACCCTGGGAGGTCCCCTGGGATGTCAGAACCCTCACACTGGGGGGTGACAGCAGGGTCCCCAAGCTTGTGTGTCCCCCACCCGGGATTACCTCCAGAGGAGGTTCAGGGGAAGCTGGACAGGCTGCAGCTGTCACATGCTTCCCATTGTCCCACTCCCTTTTCCAGCCATCTCATGTAGCTTTTGGGGATCCTTTCTTGCACCAGAACTGCTGCCTTTTCAGTCCATTCCCATATCTGGAAAAAAATTAACATAATCGTAATAACACTACTACTAATGCTAATAATACCTTACTTCCATTGTAATGCTCCTTTATTTTAAAGATGAGGTAAAATAAGGCAAAGGGAGCAGAGTTAGGTGATGCAGGGATAAGACTGGAATAATGGATGTTGCCTGCAGCGTTTCTAATGAACCCACAGAACAGTAAGAAACCTTTGCAGATGCTTTATTAAAAAAAAATTTGATGAGACGTCGTAAAGAAAACCTCCTCCACACCAAAACTTAACCTCCTTGAAACGCACCAAGGAGATTTTCCAGACTATGGAGGATGCTGAGGAGGAGAAAGCAGCGGGGCTGGGGCTCTAGGAGGAGGTGTTCCGGCGGGGCCTGATGCAGCAGGGCTGGGGCTCTAGGAGGAGGTATTCCAGCAGGGCACAATGCAGCAGGGCTGGGGCTCTAGGAGGAGGTGTACCGGCGGGGCATGATGCAGCGGGCCAGGTCCCGTCGCACGCCCCAGCGCAGGGACTCACGCGACTTCATCGTGGGCACCACGTACGTGTTGGGGACAAGGCGCTTCGGCTTCTGGATTGGCAGTGGCTGGTTCATCTGCTTTCGTATGGCCAAGCGCAAGCTCTCATGTGGATCCTCCCCGGGAAAGCTGAATCTCTCCCATTCTTTTTTGTATTTCCTAAATTTGGCCACTGGGTCGGTTCTCTTCAGTTTATCAGCCGGTGGAACAATGTAGGATGTGGGCGGTCTTCCTGGAGTGGGGTACTGGAATAGGCTCTCGCTCCCCAAATTCCCGAGGAGAGAGCAGGGGCTATCCTCACGGAGCCAGTCATCATCATCAAAGTGCAGGTACTTGTCCAAGGAGCCGCTGCTGGTCTCTATTTCCCCTTCAGAGATGGTGTCATCCATAAAAGTCGTGGGGAGCCCCAAACTCCATGGGTCAGCTTTGCTTTCTGACTTGGTGTTCACTGTCTCATTGGAGACCTCCACCCTTCCATCAGGTCTGTGCCTCAGCACCTTCCTCTTCATCACCAGCCTCCTGGTTTCCCTCTGATCTGTGGCAAGGGCCGGCTGTGTGCCAAAAAAGACGGATGACTCGGCATAGGGATCATCATGGGGACATAACAGCCCCTCGCTGTCTTCCTGCCAGGTGCTCAGCTGGCTCATCTCGGCTGCCAGCTGCTCCTCACTCTCTACTCCTAGCACCTCCATGATTCCCACCAAACTGGGTGGATTCTGCAGAAAAAGAAACCAGGGTTAATTTATTGCAGCACATTCAAGCTGGCTAAAGATGTCAAAGGGGCTCTGAGACTCAAGTTTTTGGGTTCAGGGGTGTTGATTTAGGTTGGGGGTGTCCTCAGTATGCTGCTAAACCTCCTGCTGCCAGCAGAAGGCTCTTCCCTACAGCAACACAAACACAACCCCTAAGTTCCTGCTAGAAAACTACATAGAATTAGTTATGTGATAAATTAAGTCCTGATGGACACAGGGCAGTTCCATGCACTGGGCAAGAGATTAATGTTTTTTCCTTTTACCTCTGCTTCTAAACACACAATATTTTGTCACGATTTAATCAAGGGACATCCAAGAGGGTGTTTTACTTCCAGAGGAGGGAAGGGCTCAGGCACTGTGTTTCAATGCTCATTTATGAGTCTGGTGATAGTAAACCTCCAGCCAGCCCTGTGACAAAAAGGGATCCAGACATGATTTCCACTCTCAGCATGGGTTCAGGATCTCTTTAGGGGGATTTGAAGAGCTGCAAGTGTTGCTGGTGCCGCTGGGAGCAGTGGGAGCAGATGGTAGGGCGGGATGAGTGGCAGCCGTCAGCACGCTGTCTGCAGCGGGGATGCAGGTGTGAAAGTGACAGGGGCTCCGTGACGACTCGCTGCGAACGTGCTGCTGCTGACGGAGCAGATCCCATCAGCTGGGGGAAGAGGAGTGATTGAAGAGTCCAAAAAAAGAGATTTGAGTGAGATGAAGCTGCCGCAGCTTAGCCCCAGTGGCCCTGCTTGTGCTCCCACGGGAACACCAAGGGGCTCAGACAATAAATACTGACTGTTGGTAACAGTTATTTTGCAGAACAAGCCTAGAGATCTAATAAAAACCACATAAAAATGCAAATCCACCATTTTCTTCTTTTCCTGCAGACCCCAAGGATCCACCAGCAACAAACTGACACTCCAAGGTGGTGGTTATGGCTGAGGAGAGCACAGCTACTGACCATGAGCAGCTCCTGAGGAGGGTGCAGGAGCTGGAAGTGGAGGTAAAGCGGCTGCAGGAGAAGCTCCGGGAAGATAAGGAGAGTGCTGGGAGGAAAGAGGCTCCTCCAGCCCCTGGGAAAGCCAGGAAACGCCAACAACGGCCCTTTGATTTTGGCGCCCACAGCCGCAGACATGTGGCACTGCGCATCGCCTACCTGGGCTGGGGCTACCAGGGCTTTGCCAGCCAGGAGAACACCCCCAACACCATCGAGGAGAAGCTCTTTGAAGCCCTGAAGAAGACACGGCTGGTGGACGACAGACAGACATCCAACTACCACCGCTGCGGGCGCACGGACAAGGGTGTCAGTGCCTTTGGGCAGGTCAGCATCTCCATGGGAGTTCCTGTGGGGTTTCCTGGGTGGGATGCAGATCTGATGGCATTACTGTCCCACAGCACGGCTTGGATTTGTTCTTTAAAGGCCATCAGCTCTTAACCCAGGAAGTGAAACTGATAACAGCTTCCTGCATGTGGAATGATGATTTCAGACCTTTGAAGCCTTTTTAGTGACACTTTCCCCCCATATTAGTTGAAGTTGTTTTACAGGGCCCTGTTTTAGGAGGATAAAACATGTTTTAAGCTGCAGATTCCGCAACAGCTCAGTGCTGCCCAAAAAGGGGTGATGCCCTGCCCTTGGCAGGGCCCTCTCAGCTGATTTATCTTGCCAACCCTACAAAAACCCAAAATCCCCAGGAACTGGCTCACTTCCTGCAGCATCAGGCAGCTGAATGCCTGCACAGAAGGGTCTGATGGGAGTTGCAGCCAGCGGAAGGGAGCGTGGGAGTGGGAGCTGGAGGGAGGGGAGCAAGCTGGCCTGCTTGGTGGGCATGGAGCCATCCGGCTCGCTGAGACACTGGGGAGAGCGCACCCTTGGTGGCTTCACCACAGGGCTGGGTTTCCTTCCTTCCCTCACTCCCAGCACGGAAAGCAAAGCTGGCATATGTTTAGCCTCAAATCGCTGCTCTGCTCTCCTTCACAGGATGAGCCACATGAAATCAGGGCATTTGGTGCCTTCTCTTGTGCCACTTGAGCACACGGCACCCACGGTGGGAATGAACTTGTTCCCACACCAGGCTTCACGGCCAGCCAGGCTGTTACTGACTTCAAGTCATCACCTCCAGTTCAGAAAAAAAAAAAAGCACATTATAACCCAGTGACTAAAGATGAAGCCATTCCGAGGCCGTGCTATGTAGGCAGCCTGCAACTTTCCCTGTTTTATTAATGGAATCCATGGCATCTGCTCGGGTCCTCAGAGGCACTCGCAGCTCTGCCATGGCAGGATTGCCTGATTGAAGCCACCTTCATCTGTAGGAGATCCTGGATTTGTTTCCCAGAGGTGTAGGAAGACTTGGCTCCACATGCTGCTGCACCCATCCATCCACATTCTAATCCTGGCTTTCCTCATTTCTGCAGGTGATCTCCCTGGACCTCCGCTCCAGCCTGCCGGAGGGGCAGCAGCTCAACGGTCACACGGGTGAAGGGCAGCAAGAGGAGCTCCGCTACACCCACATCCTGAACAGGGTGCTGCCGCCCGACATCCGCGTGCTGGCCTGGGCCCCTGTGGAGCCAGAGTTCAGCGCCCGCTTCAGCTGCCTGAGCCGGACCTACCGGTACTTCTTCCCCTGCGCCCAGCTGGACGTGGCCCTCATGGACGCTGCAGCCCAGCGCTACGTGGGCACCCATGACTTCCGCAACCTCTGCAAGATGGACGTGGCCAATGGGGTGCTCAACTTCCAAAGGACAATCCTCAGCGCCAGAGTGACATGGGTGGCCAGAGGAGAAGCCGGGCCACGGGATCCCTTCCAGCTGTGCCAGTTCGAGGTGACGGGACAGGCATTCCTGTACCACCAAGTCCGCTGCATGATGGCCGTGCTCTTCCTCATTGGCCAGGGCATGGAGAGCCCGGACATCATTGATGAGCTGCTGAACGTGGAGAAGAACCCCCGGAAACCGCAGTACAGGTAGGGATTGGTCTGGAAAAGCCCATGGGCTGCTCTTCAGAGCAGCAGCTGTGCCTGGAGTGCCGCTGGCAAGCCACGTCTCTGCCAGCTCGCGAAGCAGTCTCACGCACAGAAACAGGCTGCCAGTGGCCTCACTGGAATGCATACACTAGAATCTCTGTTTTCTTGCTTTTGAGCAAAGCTTTGATAGCTGTAGTCCTTCATATCTGGTGAAAATTAAGTCACCTTTTATTGGGCGAGTTCTGTGACGGTCAGGGCTGGTTTTGGGAGATCCATTGTTCTTGAGCCTTTTTGTGGTCCTATCCTTGTCCCCAGCATGGCGGTTGAGTTCCCCCTGGTCCTGTACGACTGCGAGTTCCCTGACCTGCAGTGGCTCTACGACCCAGAGGTGCAGGGCTTCAACGTGACACACTTGCAGCAGCTCTGGGCCAGCCATGCTGTCAAAACTCATGTGCTCCGGGACATGTTGGCAGGGCTGGATGCTGCTCCCATGGCCACCAGAAAAGGTAGGGGGAGTTTGGGGGAAATACCTTAGAACGCTACAGAGGGCAGGGTTCAGTGGGATTTTGGGAACAAATTCTTCCCTGTGAGGGTGGTGAGGCCCTGGCACAGGTTGCCCAGAGAAGCTGTGGCTGCTCCATCCCTGGAAGTTTTGAAAGCCAGGCTGGACAGGGCTTGGAGCAACCTGGTCTAGTGGAAAGGGTCCTTGCTCCCAGGAAGGGGGGGAAGGAGTGGAACTGGATAAGCTTTCAGGTCCCTTCCAACACAACCATTCTGGGATTCTGGGAATTACAGAAGGTTAACTGGTTTAAAAAAAAATGAAAGGAAAGGGTAATTAAATAGCTTTTTTCCATGATGTCACAGGTCCAGAGAGCAGCCCGGTGCCCTGGGGAGAGCTGCAGCCCCCTGTCCACAACCAGATCAGCGGCTTCGTGGAAGGGGTCCAAGCCCGCACCTACAAGCCGCTGCTGGCCCGGCCCAGATGCGAGGGGCTGGAGGCCCGGATCGAGCACTTCGTGCGGAGGGGCCGCATCGAGCCGCCCCCGGGGCCGGGGGAGTGCGCCGGAGAGCCCCCCGAGGGCAAGAGGGGCAGCAGTGGAGCCCCCGAGCAGCTGCCCAAGAGGGTCTGTATGGACACCGAGTGACGGGGCACCGAGGCATAGGGGCAGCTGAGACTTTGCCTTTTTTTAAAAATTACTGTTATTGAAAAAAAAATGAGGTTTTTTAGTACTATTTTTTATAAATTTCAAGAGATCCGTGTAACGGTGTTGTGTTCTGGCTTGGGGGGAATGGGAGGGGGCTGAGCGCCCTCAGCGCGCACTGAGGGAGATTGGTGAGGCTATCCGGGGCTGGGACCCCCCACCCCTCTCGTTCCCCTGTACCTCCAGCCCGGCCGCGCCGCTTCCTCCGCTCCGTTGTGACCCACAACCGCCGCCGCGGTTTAAACACCCCCCGCGCGCCGCCATTGGCCAGCGCGGCTGTCGCTCAGCTGGGTACGCCTTCCCATTGGGCAGGCGCTCCGCGGTGCCGCACCCGCCGTGCCGCCATTGGCCGGCAGAGGGACGCGGAGAAGAAGGCAGAAGATGGCGGCGGGCAGCGGCGCGGCGAGGCGGTGTTGGTCGAGCGGTGCGGGGCTGGCCCAAGCGGTGCGTGGCATCTGCGGGAGCGGGCGGGCGACGGCGGCTCTGCGGGCGGAGGAGCTGGCGGAGCGGCTGCGGAGGAACGAGGGGCAAGAACGAGAGGTGAGCGGAGTGCGGGCCGCTGGGCCAGGGGGACCCCGGACTACAGTTCCCGGCGTGCACCGCGCGGGCGGTCACGGGGAGTGGGACTCGCGCGTGAGAGGAACCGGCGGGACGGGACGAGAAAGAACATGAGTTCCACCCTCATGGGCAGGGACACCTTTCACTAGACCACATTGCTCCGAGCCCCGCCCAACCTGGCCTTGACACTTCCAGGGATGGGGCAGCCTGTGCCAGGGCCTCTCTACCCTCACAGGGAAGAATTTGTTCCCAAATATCCTATCTCACTCTGTCTTCTGTCGGTATGAAGCTATTCCCCCTAATCCTCTCACTCCATTACTTGTCCCCAGTCCCTGTCCAGCTCTCCTAGAGGCCCTTTAGGCACTGGAAGGGCTCTGAGCTCTCCCTGGAGCCTTCCGTTGTCCAGGTGAGCACCCCCAGCTCTCCCAGCCTGGCTCCAGAGCAGAGGGGCTCCAGCCCTGGGAGCATCTCCATGGCCTCCTCTGGACTCTCTCCAGCAGCTCCATGTCCTTCCTGGGCTGGGCCCCCCCAGGCTGGAGGCAGCTCTGCAGGTGGGGTGTCCCCTGAGCGGGGCAGAGGGGCAGAATCCCCCCCTCCCCTGCTGCCCACGCTGGGGGCTCAGCCCAGCCCAGGGAGGCTCTGGGCCAGGGCATGTCCAGCTCTCACCCACAGCTCCCCAAGGGCTTCTCGCAGGGCTGCTCTCCATCCTTTCATCCCCAGCCTGGACTGATCCTGGGGCTTGCCCTGACCCAGGTGTAGCACCTACCCATGGCCTTGTTGAACCCCATGAGATTCCCCAAGGCTACTGACTGAGCCTGTCCCAATCCCTCTGGATTCCATGCTGTCCCTCAGTCATGGAGCAGGAGCACATGGAAGGCGAGCAAGTTGCTGCAGGTCACACTGCAGGTTCGTGTCAAAGCCAAGAACTGTTTATCCCATGCCGCTGGTGTCTCGTTCTCTCCTCAGATCCCCAAGGACCCGACACAGCGGTGGCTCCGGGAACTCACTGCACTGAGCCAGCAGCTGCAGCAGGTTCACCCCAACGTCCTGGCCAAGATCCTCAAGCAGAGAACTGTATATCAGAATGAGGAGATTGTGGTGATAGACAAACCATATGGGCTCCCTGTGCACGGTGAGGGGGAATGGGTCTGTGGTGTTGACAGGGATCCTCTGTCTCCGTCCTTCCTATGCTGGGGTTTCCCTTCCCAGGGAGGGTTCCAGGGGCTTGGTCACTGTCAGATCTCAGCCTCCTTGCATTTTGGGGTGATTTAGGGTTCATGGGGAGTACAAGAGGTGAGACTCCTCACTGCCTTGGGTCACACAGGCGGCCCTGGTATCAAGAACTGCATCGCTGATGTGCTGCCCATTTTGGCCAAGATGCTGGAAAACATGAAAGCTGACCCCCTCCACCTCTGCCACCGGTTGGACAAGGAGACCACAGGTGTGATGGTGCTGGCACGGAGCAAGGAGGCAGCAGAGAAGATCCGTCTGCTCTTCAAAACTCGTCAGGTGGAAAAGATCTACTGGTAGGAAAGGTTTGAGTGAAGAAGGGGCTGTGAAGGGGGTTTAAAAAAAGGGTGAGGGGACAATCCCTGGGGTGTGGAGGCTTTGTGGAAGTAAGGGGTGTTGTTTATCTTCCCCCTTCAGCACCATTTTTTGGGACTAGGTTGTGGGAGAGGGGCTGAAGGGAGGGTTCCCGTCCTGTGAGTGACACCCTGCAGACCTCTGCTTTCCCTTTCCAGGGCAATTGTCCTGGGGGACCCAGACCCTGTTGAGGGCATCGTGGAGATCCCCATTGTGGAAAAGGAGGTGCAGAGCCACCAGTCCCACTACAAGGTGAGTCCCTCGGCCACCATTCTGGCCAGGCACCCCCAGCATCCCTTCCTGCCTCCCCCAACTCCCCCTCTGACCACCCTTCAGATGACGCTGGCTCCCAACTACCGCCTGTGTCCAGAGGACGGGAAGGAGATAAAAATCCGCAAGAACCGGAATGCTGAGAATGCTGTGACTCGGTACCGCCGGCTGTCCAGCGCCTCCGCCTGCTCGCTGCTGGAGCTCCAGCCCATCACCGGTGAGTGAGGCCTGCCTGGGCGTGCTGGGGCTGGAACCACTCTCTGTGCAGTCAGCAGCAGCTCTGGAAGGGGGAACTTGTCATTACACATGACTGGAATAGTTTTTGGGACAAAGCTCTGGGAATAAGCCCTGCTGGGGTGATGCTTTGCTGCCAAGCTGTTTGCTGGCTGCCAGCAATTTTGGCACGGCATTTTCCAGCACTGAGTGCTGAGGCCTGGCACAGCTGGATGTCACCTTTCTCTTCTCCCCCTTTTCTCCTCAGGGGTGAAGCACCAGATCCGGGTTCACCTGGCCTATGGCTTGGGGTGCCCCATCCTGGGGGATCACAAATACTCACACTGGAGCAAACTGGCACCCCAGGTAAGGCAGGTCTTGCACTGGGGACCAACTGGAGCTGGAGACAGCCCCTCATGTCCCCCACCTCCTCGTGGGCTGGAGATTTCAAGTCCCAGCTGAAAAGCTGCAGTTTTGAAGGGAACTGTCCTTTTCTGTCCTTGCTGCAGAAGCTTCCTGAACTCACCCTGAGGAGGCTGAAGCTGGAGCAGAGCAAGGCTCGGCACCTGCCCCTGCACCTGCACGCCCACCGGCTCTGCCTGCCCTTGGGCCAGCCCTTAGACTTTGTCTGCAAGCCACCCCCCTTCTTCCAAAAAACCCTGAGGAAGCTAGAACTGGACATCCCTAAGGACTGACAAGGCAGGACTGGAACGGTGCCATGTATCTCTGCATCTCCAGCACGTGACAGCAGCTGTGCCCACCTTGGAGCTGGTGGTGGGGTGAAGCCTGCTCTGTGCTGCTGCTGATGTTGCTGGATTCAGAGTGGGTGCCTGCATGTGCTTCTGGCCCGGGGAAGCAGCTGGACACACTGAAGAGCCTCTAGACAAACAAGGCTGGATGGAAGTTGGGCTTTGCCTAATTGCATTTTGAACTTGTCTCCGAGCAATAAAAGCTCCAGTTCCCTCGAGGGAAGGGGTTATGTGTCTCTGTGCTCTGACCAAGTGGGAATCAGTCCCTGTGTGGGCTTGAGCAGACCTGGGTGCAGCCCATCACAGATTTTGGAGCTGTCACTTGTCTCTCCAGAGTTGTTTAGCTCAGATCTGGAGAGTCCCTTCATCGGAAAATCCATCGAAAGTGCAATTTGGCAGCAGCTCTGGTGTTTTTTTTGCTGTGCTGAGACTGCATGGGGAGTTCCTTGTCTTGGCTGGACTGAGCAGCTCTGGGACTGTCCCTGCTCCATGCTGCCAACAGCGTTGGTGTGGGCTTCTCAGCACTGTGCTGCTGGGAGAAACTGTTCTGTCCCACTGCCCCTTCAGTTACTCCATCCCTAATTTCTGGAACCCCTTATTGGGGTTTCTTGTGAGCTTTCCTTGGAGCCAGATTCCTCTGCCTGTGCCCTGAGAGGGAGGCAAGTGGAGGGATTGATGATCTCGGGAATTGCAGCTGATGTTCTGCCTCAAAATTGCCTCATTTGGTGTCTCCTGACCTGTCCCAGGGGCTTGGGGCTGGGCAGGGGCATGTTCTCTGGCCCCTCCAGCTGGTTTGGGAGCTGGAAAGGGCTTTCTGTACCCCGTGGGGCCACCATATACCTGGCTGGGGCTTCTTGCTGTTGGGGAAGGGCCAGTCCCCTGGCTCCCTGCTAAAAATAGCTGGGGACTTCCATGCCCTCGGGCCACAGCGCCAGAAATCTGTTGGCTGATGAGAGAGGGCCATAAAACCACGGGGAGCCAGGAGCGGCTGTGGCCGGGCAGGAACGCTGCCTGTAGGAATGCTGTCAGGGAAGAAAGCTGCTTTCCCAGCCTGCTGCCTTCTCAGCTCACTGCTGTGGCTGCTGGGGTGGGTTTTTCTATTTCTATTTGTGAAAAGGCTTCCCCCTGTAATTACGAGGTGATTTAACGCCCTGTCTGAGCTGTCGTTCACAGCCGCTGGACACAGCACTCGGGCAGGCTCTCGGCAGGGACTCCTCAGCCCAGCAAAGTCGGTCCTCTAGCCGGTCACACCTCAGGTGGCCCTTGCCAGTGTCTCCTCGCTTCAAAATGTCCCTCTCGCACACAGCTGCCGAGTACATGCTCTCTGATGCTCTGCTCCCGGATCCCAGCAATTCCCGAGCCAAGGGTCTGCGGCTGGAGCTGCCGAGTGATCGCCTGCTGAAGTTTGTCACCGTGGGGCTGCCCCTGTGCCTCGTCTCGCTGGCTTTTGCCCGGGAGTTCTCTACTGGTGAGTTGCGGCTTTTCCAATGTGTTCTTCGGGTCACAGGCGATCACCAGCCCTGGTTTGGTTGTCGTGGCAAACCCTTCATGTTCTTGATGATGTCGTGATCCAAAGCAGAGCAGCGTGGAAGTCCTGTTTCAGGAGCTGTTCTGCCTCGTGGGTGTTTATTGATTGTTTTTAATGGATCATGATTCACTGGGAGAGCCTGGGAACAGCTGTGCTAACCCCAGGAGCAGCACTGAGTCAATGCCCAGCATCAGCTGCTTGCACCCAGCACCTTTGGGTGCCACGGGCTTCTTGCTTCCAAGGAGGAGGAGGAGGGTGCCGGCAGCACAGAGAGATGCATTTATAGTGCATTGTGACCTCAGGCTAAATCTGGCCTGGACCAACATCCAGCTGCTGTCCTTGGGGATTTGGTTTTACTCCAGTTTCTGGCTGATCTCTAATTCGCTGCACTGTGTACACACCACTACACACAAAGGGTTTGTGTTTGGGAAGAGATGGGAAAGTCTTTGCTAGAAACACAGCAGCTCCAAAATGACCATGAAACAGACGTTTTTTTAATTCGAAGCAATGCCTGAGATGTAATTACCCTCCTGTAAGGCATTGGCTCGTGGCTGTGGAGCATTTCTCCACCCTCCATGGCTGAGGTTTGCTCTCCTCCTCCTCACCCCAGGCTCCCAGATCAGCTGCTTCTCTCCCACCAACTTCACGGGGAAGCAGTCCGCCTACACCGACACGGCTTGCTGGGACTCCCTCATGCACCATGGCTTTGATGCCGAGGGACGTGCTGTCACCAAGTCCCTCTGGGCTCTCAAGGTAAGGTCAAAGTCACGTCTGGGTGCCCCTGCATCCCATCTGGATGTCCACAGCAAGGGCAACTCCACATCCTCAACGACCATTCATCTTTGTGCAGGTCTTCCCCTACTCGCTGCTGGTGGTGGCAGTGCTGATGTACCTGCCGTACCTGCTGTGGCGTTATGCTGCCGCCCCCGCCCTGCACTCCGACCTCCTCTTCATCATCGACGAGCTGGATAAATCCTACAACCGCTCCGTGCGCCTGGTGCAGCACATGAAGAAGGTCCAGCAGGCCAGTGCCGAGCCGGAGCGATTCTGGGAGGAGTACGAGAGGTGAGGCCAGGCCAGGTCACCGTGGCCCTTGGAGTCCCTCCATGTGGCATTGTGGCTGCATCCAGGATGGACTTGGGTGAAATGGTGTGGTTTGGAGGGTGGCTCTCACTCCCTCTGTGTCACTCCACCCCCAGGGCCCGCCGGGAGAGGTATTTTGAGTTCCCCTTGCTGGAGCGGTACCTGACCTGCAAGCAGCACGCCCATGCCCTGGTGTTCATCTACATCCTGCGGAACCTGCTGCTGCTCCTATTCCTGGCTGCCACCTGCCTCTACCTGGTCTTTCTCCACCTTAACATCTTTTTCCAGGATGAGTTCAGCTGCTCCATCAAAACGGGGCTGCTCCAGGCGGAGCCACACATCCCCCCGCTCATCCCTTGCAAGCTGGTCTTCTTCTCCGTGTTCCAGATCATCAGCCTCTCAGTTGGAAGTGTCTATGTCCTCCTCATCCCTGTTGTTATCTACAATGCCCTGCAGCTCTGCCAGTGGGACAAGGGGCTGCTCTCAGTCTATGAGATGCTGCCTGCCTTTGACCTGCTCAGTCGCAGGATGCTCACCTGCCCCCTCAATGACCTCAACGTTATCCTCCTCTTCCTCCGCGCCAACATCTCTGAGCTGACCTCCTTCAGCCGCCTCAATGCCGTCAGTGCCCTGAGGGAAGCCACTGCCAACAAGGAGGACATCGACACCGTCATCGATTTCATGACGCTGCTGGCTGGGCTGGAGACCACCAAGCCCAAACACCAAGCTTGCACCCCTGAGGCTGAAGGCAGTATGGCCCTCCCCAACGGTGCGGCCCTAGGTAGGCTTTTTGGGTAGAGACAACTTCTTCCCTCTTCTCTTGGCTCCCATACCACCAGGTCCCACCCTGGAAATGTGTCTGGACCACCCTAAATCCTTTGCCAAGACCTTTAGGTGTTTGGGGCATAGTTGGGGGTCACTGTGAGGGTTGACAACTCCAGAAAGGGGTTCTGGCATCCAGAATGTGATGCTACTGTGATCCAAGGCGTGGGCAGGGGTTGCTATAGGAACAGCAAGCCAAGAGATTGCCGCTTAAATCCAAGCTCTGGGCAAACTGCGGGGCTGGGAGGGTCCCTGTTTTTGGCAGCTCATCCTGCTGGGAGTGGGGTTGGGAATTTTAAATCCTGGGGGGCTGATGCCAAGAATGCCATGCCTACCCCCTTCTCTCATTTGCATGGCACTGGTGGGCACAGTGGGGCTGTGTGCAGAGATGGAGATGGGTTCCAAGATAGAGCTGCATTCCCAGAGCCTGCATTGCTCCCTCTCCCATGTGCTCTGGGTTTGGGGAGCTACATGTCTCCTTTGGGGTCTCACAGGGACCCCTGATGCCCATGGCAAGTGGTTTCCAGGCTCTGTGAGACAGCCTGGCCCCACAGGCAGGAGCCAGGAGGCCTGGGCTTCGTTCCTGGCACCGAACACGCAGCCTGAACTGTGGTTTAAAAGAATCCACAGACTGAGCTGGATTCCGCATCCTCATTGCCATGGCAACCGAGGGCCAGCACAGCTGGCTCCTGGGCCAGTTGCACAGTGCTGGAAAAAGCCTGGATCCTAGTCTGCCATTGCCCAGCTAATTAACTGCCTGCTCCTTCCCCCCTTGTCTAGAACCAAAGCCTGGAGTGGAAACAATGGGAAAAGCCTCCCGGGACTCGCTCGGCTCTGCCTGACCCAGAAGCAGGCAGCAGGCAGGGATCCTGTGATCCCAGGATCCACTTTCTGACACAGCTGTACTTCAGCAGCCGGGCTGAGCCCACCTGCTCTTCCTGCACCTGGCCTTTCCCTTCTCATGTACATTTGTCGAGCAAAAAAAGGGTTAAACAATCCATGTTTTGTGCAGAACTTCTTGGGTCTCTTATTCTAAGTGCTGGGTGCCACACTCTGCCTCTTCCACACAAATTTCCCTGCTGTTATGGCAAGAGATGGGGAATGGAGGATTAGGAATGCTCCTCTGAAGGAAAAAAAGAATCCAGGAATAAAATAAGGTGGTTTATTAACTGTTTATTAAGAGGGGGAGGTGGAAGGCACTTGTGGCCATCCACAGCTCCCTGTCCCAGCCCAGCCTTAGTGTTTTTGGCAGAACTCCTCTCTCCTCTCCATCCTGAATCCTGTGAGCACCCTGCCCTGGGGATCAGCAGTCTGTGCCCAGAGCAGTGGGGTGTCTGGAGGGCCAGGACCAGCTCCGCAGGCAAGGGAGCAGCAGTGAGGCATTCAGCTCCCGTTGGTGTGTCCTGCTGCTTCTCCTTACATAAGTTTTCATATATATTTAATTGTAAATTGGCTTTTCCCCCCTTCCCCTCCCCCAATAGCCTTGGCTTGAGTCCAAAGAGGAGCTGAAAAGTTGTTTAATTAATAAGGTAGTAATCAAGCCTCTGCTTCCCTGGCTCGGGAAAGGACAGAGCCAGGAGCCATGAGTGTATTGCCAGAGGCCTGAGCTCACTCATCTCCCTAATTCAGGGGGATCGTGGAGCCAGGGAGGAGCAGCAGCTCCCTCCCTCCGGCAGCGTTCCCTGCAGCGAGGGTGGCCAGCAGGAAGGGGGGTGCAGGCAGCCCCTGGGGGTTGTAGAGGGGGCAGGCCTGGTACTCACAGGGCCACTCAGCCCAGGCATAGCGCAGGCCCAGTACCAGCATCCCACAGCCACTCAGGGCCAGTGTCACCGTGCAGGACCCCACTGCCACCACTGGGGCTGGCAGCCACCGGCACGGGGATGCCTGGCTGGAGCAGCACACCTGCAGAGAGGAGAAACCTCCATCAGTGTTGCCTTCCCTTTCCCAGCTCCCTGGGGAGGATTTCCCACCCCTCACCTCAAATGCCTGTGCATCCCTCTGACGGCAGATGAGCTCCTGGCTGTAGGTGACATTCAGCAGCCCCCGGGTCACCTCCAGGATAGCCCGGGTGGGATACGGTCCCTGGAACACGAGGTCCTTGTCCCCGTATGCCACAGCCCTGGCACCCAGCAGCAGCCGGTGCGCCACATTCTGCTTGTCTCGGGGGTGGATACTGCCGAGGAAGAGGAGGAAGATGGGGTTGGTACCCAAAAACTCCATCCCTACACCCTCACCCCAGCCCAGGAGTCACCTGCCATAGGGAGAGTGCTCATCGCCCAGATCCATGGCTACAGCCATGAAAGTGCCGGGCATCCTGGCATTGGGAACAACCCCCAGGTCAGCTGTTTGGTGCCAGCGGAGCCGGGCGAAGCTGTCATCTGCACTCTGACGGCGGTAGGTGGACAGCTGCGAGGCACAGGGGAAATGGGGGAGTGGCTCAGCTCCCAAAACTGGCTGCTGCAGTCCCTGCCTGGGATTTTCAGCACTTGGCAGGATGCATCCATGTGTTTACAGTGTCCTCTCCCTGCTACCAGCTTGGAAGTGGCCTCCAGTGTGGGAAAAGGTGGGTAAAGCCTCCCTGGGCATCCCCACAGGGCGGTGGGGATCCTGCCTCACACCCCCCACACCTGCACAAAGCCAAAAGGGAGAAGCGGCTCTGTCTGTCCGGCTGATCCAGCGTGGAAAGCCTGGCGCCAGTCGGCGATGAGCGCGGGGAAGGTGCAGTTGTACTGGTCTGTGTGCAGAAAGGCGTTGGCCTCACCTGTCCCACAAAAAGAGGGGCTGGTGAGGGCTCAGTGGGACAGCGGGGGCTGCTCTGTCCCAGGGGTTAGAAATGGGGGCTCACCCTGGTACCAAGCGACACCCCGCAGGGTCATGTTGAGCAGCGGGTGGATCATGGCGTTCCAGAGCACGGAGGGCTTTTGTGGGCCCTCCACAATAGAGAGATGCTGATGTGGGGAGGTGCTGGAAGACAAAGCTAGGCTTAAAGGGGGTGCAAAGCACAAGGCGGGCTTCAGGTTACAGCAAGCACCAAAGGGAGCTCTGGGGTCCCTCCCTTCCCCCTTTACCCACCCAGATGTGCCTTATGCTCTTGGCATAGCAGGGGATTTTATCCCAAGGGGACATAATGATGCATAGAGGGGGCAGTGAGGCTCTGGGAGATGAGGTGGGGTGGGAAGGGATGAGAATACTCTGCAAAAGCAGCATGGTACGGGGCAGGTGTATCCACAGCATCTTCTCTCACCTGCCTGTGTCCTCTGGGAGCCCACACGCCTGCAGAGCCCGGCGGGAGGACCAGGCCTCGATGGGGGTCCCCCCCCAGGCCACCTCCACCAGCCCGATGGGGGACCCTAGAGCCTCATACAGGGAGCGCCCCAACAGCCAGCACACGGCCGAGAAGTAGGTGAAATTCCCGTGGCCCAGGTTTTCTGCTCAAGAAACAGCAGGCTGCAATGGGCAAAAATGGGGAAAAAACCATTTCCAAGCTCTCTTTTGGAGGCACATGGTGCTCACCAGCCGATGGAATGGACCATGGCAAGTCGATCCGCTCCAGGTCCTCCAGCTCAGTGTCGGAGTGTGCAGGTGCCGCAGCAAAGATCCGAACGTAGGGATAGCGAGTGGCGTCGGCTAGCTCCTGGCTGGCGTTGGCCACCTGAGGAAGGGGCAGGAGCATGCAAGGTCCTCCCCTGCCTGATCCCTACCTGATCCTGCCTCATCTGTGCTGTGGGGCCTTACCTGCAGGACTGTCATTGCCATGTTGCTCTGCCCACTGCAAAGCCACACATCTCCAAAGTAGATGTCCCTCAGTGTCACGTTCTCCAAGCCCTGCTCAGCCGTCAGTGCGTAGGGACCGCCCTCACCCATTGGGTCCAGGACAGTTGTCCATGTCCCAGAACATTCTGGAGGAAGAGGATGGTGCTTATCTTCCACCACCCTTATGAAGACCTCAAGACCTTGGCCAGGATGTTGGATGAGCAGCCAACAACCAGTGGGGAAGGACGGGCAACAGGGAAAAGCTTCCCCATCACAGAGACAGGCTGGGGAAATGGATTTAGGAAGCTATCTGCCATCAGAGGAACCTTTCTCCTGCAGGAATTTAGGGGTTAAAAAAAAAATCTGGAAAACAAATGTGTGTCAGAGCAGAAGCTGCTGGGAGGAACTGGGATTACAGGAGCAGCTTGGTGTGTGTGACACTGAGATGTCTCCGGCTAATTTTAGAGGCGCCGAATTGAAGCGTAAAGATATTCTGCTGGAGCTTAGCGTGGATTTTCTGGCTGGATCCTGCAGATCTCCAGGATCACTGTGCTCCCACAAGACACCTCCAGGCTCTTCAGCTTGTAGAGGTGCCCTTGGGCAGCACTTTCACCCCCCAAAGGTGATGAGCTCCACCCCAACTCTTCAGGCAGGGAAGTAGCTAGGATTTGAGCCAGCTGCCTCTGAGCCCTCCCAGCCCCCAGGAGGTCTCTGCTTGCACAGGCAACATCCTTCGGGGCTTAAGAGATCCCACAGGATTCTTCAAGGGGGCATAGACTGAAAAAGAAGCCAGGAGTGCTCTGGAGATTCCTCAGAGATGCTGTGGACAGGGAGAGAAGCTAAATTCCCCCTCTCCCCTCCACAGCCTCATCGCTCAGCTCAAGCCTGTGCAGTGCCACCCACTCCAGCGGCAGCTCGGCTCCTGCTGGGCGCCCACGGGATCCGCTGCTGGGAACCAAAGTGAGCAAAGGCTGGCGCTGGTGGGGAGGGGCATGGCTGAAACGTCCCTGGCCTCCAGGAGAGGGAAATCATGAGCTGGAGATGTCCCCATCACCTCTGCAGCCCCAAGGCAGCAGTGTGACAAACCCAAGGGTGGTGACAAACCCTGTCTCACCCCACCATCAGCTCTGATTTGGGCTCAGACAAGTTCTTTGGCCGCCAAAACCATCAGCCCCAGTTTCTAGTGAAGGTCTGGGACTGACCTTTAACCTGTGCTTTCTTCTTCAAGATGATGAGGCCACCGGCCCCTGAGAGAGTCACAGTGACCACGGCCCTCAGCTCCCCGTGGCCCCACACCACAGCCCCTGACGGCTTCTTCTGCAGCACCATGTGGTCACCATAGTAGGAGGCAAAGCCAAGCGTTCTCCCTGAAATCAGCAAACAGTGCAAACATCAGCTCTGAGAGGAAAATATCCTCAGCGCGGCCTCTGACCCCCTCTTAAACACAGATTGAGATCCCACTTAATTTACAGCTTCCTCGTCAGTCTTAAGGTGGTTAAAATCACCGCAGAGCCAAGGAAGAGGCAGGATTTAAAGTCCACAAGAGGGAATTCACCTCCCAAAGCACAGGGAGCATGTACATCTTGTAGTATGCGGATTTGGATACAGATTTTGGTAAAAATTCTTCTAATAACAGCATGGGAGTGTCTCTCCCAGCCCCGCTTTGCTAATAATTGTTCTGATGTATTTTTCCCTTGGAAAAGAGTCTGTCAAGAGGTGAGATGGGAAACATCAGGTGTGCAGCATTGGCAAAGGCAAGGTGCCCCCTCAGTGGGGATGGAAGCAGAAGGCTCAGCTCTGGCACCCCCAAAAGCCCCATTTTTGCAGTGTGAAAAGAAAATCATGTTTGAAAAGGGGGTCGGGGGCAATGTTTGAGGGGTGATCTGGGCAGAGATCCCCAGTGACCAAATCAGAGCTCATGGAGCCTCATCTCCTCCGCAGCTCATCCTAGGCTGGGTTTAAGGAAGGAAAGGAACGACGTCCTCGGCCCCTCAGGAGTCAGCTGCATCGCTGGTCCCACTGCCTCATGCCACGAGTCTCCGGGAGTTATATAAAAAACAAGTCGGAGGAGAAAAAAAAAATTAAAACTGAGACGCCAGGGAAGAGTGGAGGCTATAAAAAGCAGCTGGGAGGAGGGAAGGGAAGAAGAAGGGAGGAGGGAAGGGAGGAGAGCCCACGAGACACCACCGAGGAGCTGCATGCGGCTCCCACCTTACGTAAAGCATCATCCCACGGCAGCAGTACTGGGCCAAGGGCGTTGGGGAGGGGCTGGGGGTGTGAAGGGTGTCAAAGTGGGACTCAGGGGATGCAAAGGGCATTGAAGTGGGGCTTGGGGGGATGCCACAGGTGTCAAAGTGGGACTCAGGGGATGCAAAGGGCATTGAAGTGGGGCTTGGGGGGATGCCACAGGTGTCAAAGTGGGACTCAGGGGGTGCAGAGGACAGCAGACTGGGGCTCTGGGAGTGCACAGAGCATTGAAGCAGAGCTTGGGGGTACAAAGGCTGTCAAAGAGGAGTGGTGGGCGACAAGGGCATCAAAACTGGGCAAACGGGGATGCCAAAGGCATCAAAGTGGGGCTGGGAGGGAACCAAGGGCCCCAAAGTGGGTCTCAGAGTGGTGCCAAAGTCATCAAGGAGAGTCTGGGGGTTCAAAGGGCATCAAAGCGGGGCTGGGGGGCAGGTTACAGGGGGTGCCAAGAGGGGCACCCGAAAAAGCGGGGCTGGGGAGGTGCCAATGCACATCCGAGGCTCGGGGCATGCAAAGGGCACCAAAGCTAGGCTTGGCGGGGCTCAGGGAACTCCACGAGCATCGAAGCCGGGCTGCTGTGGTGCCAAGGGTTCTGGCGGTGCCAAGTACCCCCAAGTCCGTCTCGGGGGAGCCCCGCTCCCGGGCCTCGCTGCGGAGGGGGCCCAAGGGGCTGGGGCCGGAGGCTGACCCCCTTCCCCCAGCCCTTTACCTGCCGCCGCCGGAGCCAGGGCCAGCAGCGCCAGCAGCGCCCACGCCGCCATCCTGGGGGGACGAGAGGCCGTGAGGGCACCGTGACCGCCGCTCCCCCCGTACCCCGGCCCGGCCCCGCCCCGCGGGCGGGCCCAGCGTGGGGGCGTGGCCTGGGCACGCGCCGCCGGTGGGGGGGCGGTTGCCAAGCGACGGCGTCCGCACCGCGGCCGGAGGTGGTGCCGGTGCGGCCCGGGCCGGGTCTGACGGGGGAGGCGGAGGGAAGAAGCGGGGAGCGCGGGGCCGAGGGCTGCGGGGCTGCGGGGGGAGCCGGGGACATGGGGGAAAGGAAAGGAACCGGGGCTGTCCCCGCGCCCGTTCCCCCCGCGCGGAACGGGGCCGCGCGCGCAGCGAGAGGCGGCAGCGCGCGTGCGCGGCGGGCGGGGAGGTTGTCGCCCCCTAGCGGCGGCGCTGCCCCCCCGCAGACGGTGGTTCGCGAGTTCGAGTCCCGGCGCTGCCCGGTGGCACCGGGGTCTGCGGGCTGTGGTCAATCCCGGGCTGTGCCGCTGCAGGGGATCCGGGAGAGGTGGCCATGTCCATCGCCTCAGCCAACACCAACATGAGGGTGCCCGCCGGCTTCCGGAACCTGCTGGAGGGGCTGGCACGGGAGGTGCTGCGGGAGCAGCCCACCAACATTGTGGCCTTTGCAGCTCAGTACTTCCAAGGGCTGCTGGAGCAGAGACAGGGTGAGTGGCCTTGCCCAGCACCCACCCCCACGCTGCCATCCCCTGCCCCACGCCTGCTCCGTGTGCCTGTCACCAGGGCACCAGGCCTGCCCCACACGTCCATTGCCCAGGGTATCACTCCTGCCCCATGTGCCACCATCTGCAGCATCTTGCCTCTCCTGTGTGCCTGTCACCCAGGGCATCACACCTGCCCCTTGTGCCCATTGCCTATGGCGTTGTTCCTGTCCCGAATGTCCGTCACCCATGGCCGTCAGGGCTTCCATTTGTGCCCATCACCCGGGATGCTGTTCCTGTCCCATGTGCCCATCGCCCATGGTACCAAGCCTGCCCAGGTGCCCATCGCACATGGCATCAAGCCTCCTCCTTCCCCAGCTGGTGGCCTTGACCCGGTGGCGTGGGGAGCCCTGCTGGAGGATGACCGTCGCACCTGGCCCCCTTCCCAGGTAGGCTGCCCTCCGCTCTGAGCCCCTCCAGAGAGTGTGAGGTGCCAAGAGCTGCCCTAGGTCCCTGCTCCCACCCCATGCCTGCCACCCTTGTGCCATACCGTCTGAATTTCCTTCTTTCCTCCCGTTGCTGATGGCGGCCAAGGACAAGTAGGGGGAGCACACAGCACCAGGGGGAGCAGGCAGCACACACAGCTCCAGGACACCAAGATTCCACCCCAAAATGCGCAGAGAGGAGCCGACGGGGAGCATGTCCCCATAACCTTCATGAACTGGGACACCTCTCCAGAGACCCAACCTCAGCACTTGCCCCAAATCTCCCATTTCCCACCATCCAACCCCAAACCAAAAAAAAACCCCTTGGTCCTCCCCTGGCTCCTGCCCTTTTCCCGTGGGTGGGTGCTGTGCTCCCATCCTGCCCCTGCGGTGCTGTTTTAATGAGGAATTTTATTAACAAGGTCCCCACGTTTATTATTATTATTATTAGCGTCGATCACCTGAGATTTCTCCCCGAAAAATCCTGAGTTTGGGGCTGAGCTGAGCACGGGATGATATTTTTAGCCTCTATATTTAGGCCCCTGCATCCCTGGAGGTTGGAAGAAACTTCATAACATCCCAGCGTGAAGGAATGATGTGACATTGCTCCTCTCCTACTCCCCTCCATAAGCTGAGATATCTCCGTGGAATTTTGGGGTGTATATCAGGGCTGCCCAGTCCTATTCCTACCTGTGAAATACATATTTTCCCACCCAGAGTGGTTTCAAAATCCCCCCCAAAAAGTGACGGGGTTTGTGTCAAAGCCAGCTGCTCTATTTTTGGAGGGGACTGAACCCCCCATCCATGCTCACCCCGTTTTTCCCCCCTCTTTCCTGTTTTCCTTCACCATATGTGGTGCTCGCCCACGGCACGGGGCATGACAGCGGCTCCCCTGGGAAAAACAGGAAGGAGGGATGGGAAAAAAAAGCTGGCGGGGACCCCGTGCCGGGGCTGATGCCAACCAGCTACGCCTTGACCCCCCCTCCGGCACCGCCTCGCCGGCTGCCGGCTCCTGCTTCGGCAGCCGGCAACGCTGCCCGCCCAGGGCATCATTCCAGCATCCAAGTCCCTTTTCTTTTAAGGAGTTTTTCCTTTAAAAAAGGATTTTTTAGCACCTCGGTGCCACCATCTCAAACCACGACGGCGGGATATTCTCAGCGGTTCTTGCCAGATGCGGTGCCCGTTCTCCCCTTCCAAAATCTGAGATATTTCATTGGAATTCAAATTTTGGAGGTGCTGGAGCACCTGGAAAAGCATCATCCAGATGAAGGGGTCTGGGGAGTAAAAGCACAGAGCCTGGAACAGGCTCAAAACCCACCATTAATGATTAGAAATGTTCTGGCATTTCACGTCCCTCCTCCGCAGCCACAGCCTGCGGGAGACGGCGGCGCTCGGCGGCTCTGCCAGGACCAGGGTGCCACGGATGGAGCAGATTTTGGGGACTAATTGAGGGACTAATCCTAATTTTGGGGCTAACTTCCCAGATCCATGAGAGATGAATCACCCCGAAAATCCTTCCCACTTAACTTGCCCAAAACACCTGGTCTTCTCTCATTGGAGCAGGCAGTGACGGATCTGTAGGGTCGAAAAACCAGGAAAAAGGATCTCTTCCCACCAAGAATCCCAGCAGAGCTGTGAAGGCTTCTCCTGGAAGCTGGAGCAGGGTTTTCTGGAGCAGAGCTATTCCCATCCCCCGCCACCCTGCCATGCTGGTGGGAAGAAGTGACGGTGGAAAAGTGGCTCCAGTGGGGAGAGCTGGATGCCAACGGCTGGCGGAGGAATTTGAAGGATGCTTGGGAGCATTTCCCAAAGGGGAATTTGGGTTCCTGGCTGCTGCTGGGGCAGGGATGACCCCCATCAACCTCCAAGTGTGGGTGAAGCAGTTGAGGGAGGTGTCAGTGGTGGGATGTGCCTGGGATGGGGTGGAGTGGGACGGGGCATGGGATGTGTGGGTGTCCTGGGGTGTCAGGGGGCAAGAGGTGCCACCACCTGCACCCAGCTGGAGTGGCCTTGGAGAAAGAGGTGGAGATGGGATGGGAATGGGAACAGGGATGGTGATACAGAAAGGGACAGGGACAAGGGTAGGGACAGGGGTGATGATAGGGATGGGGACAGGGAGAGGGACAGAGATGATGGGGTTGAAGCTGGGTTGGGGGCAGGGATTGGTATATGAAGAGAACAGGGACAAGAAATGGGATGGGGATCATGACAGGGATAGCGATAGAGATGGGGACAGGGATGGAGGGATGGAGAAGGTGGTGGCGGTGATGGGGGATGAGGTCAGGGATGGGGACAGGGCTGGTGGCAGCAGTGGGGACAGCGCCTGTGTCAGTGCCAGAAACAGTGATGTCAGTGGGACAGGGATGCTAACAGGGATGATGATGATGATGATGATGATGATGATGATGATGATGATGATGATAGTGGTTACAAGGAGGAAGGTCAGTGCCACCAGGCCACCAGGCAGGACGACCCCTGTGAGCAAACTTGGCCAGGGACAGCCAGTGGAGCCCGGCTGTGCAGGTGGGTCTGGGGGTGCTGGTGCCCGTCTTGGGGGGGGGCACACTGTGTTTTGGGGGCTGGCTGGAGCAGCATCGGCGCGGAGCCCACGGGCGACTTGTGCAGTTGCTTAGCAACTCCCAAACCCGGATTAGAGGCGAGCGAGGCAGGCGATGGGGGGGCTGTGGGCTGCAGCCCCCCGCATTGCCCTGGGGGTCCCTCCTCTTGGCTGGGGTGCCCCGGCTCACCCTGCCAGTCGCAGCACTTCAACTCGGTCCGGGGGCAGAAGCGAGGTCTGCAGGGAGCACCGAGGGCTGTGAGAGTGGCTGGGGCTGCAACTCTGGGTGGAGAACACCCCAAATATGGGGGGCAGATGCTCCTATGAGTGGGGAAGGGACCCTCAGACCCCAGAAGTGGAGCCCACTCCTCTGCTTGGAGCCTGCACTCGGGCACATCACCCCCGGGCTTCTGTGGGTGCTCCGTGGGACACAGTGTCCCTCCATGCCCACCCTTCTTCACCATCTTCATCCTTGCCATCCTCATCCTCACCCTCCTTCAGGACCAAGTCCTAAGTAGGTCAAAAAGGTTTTTTTCCCCCGTGCAAACCAACCCGGGGGGCAAAACCTGCCTCCAGCCTCACCGTGGGTGGTGTAGCCCCCAAAAATGAACCCATTACCCCCATTTGCTATTGCTTTGCCCCCCAAAAACCCCCCCACGCCGAGGACAAGCCTCATCACATCTTGGCTCACATCCTCTGCATGTGATGTTGTGTTCCACGAAACTCCAAGGCGAGCTGCCGGCTCCTTTAAGTGTTAGGAGGGAGTTGGAGGCTGCGAAATAAAATTGGAGGAGGGAAAATAAAAAAAAAAAATTAAAAAAAAAAAAAGAGGAGAAAGGGAGGAAAAAAAAATAAGGCACCCCCCCTTCCCCCCCAAAAGCCTGGCAGGGGTGTCGGGCTGATAGGCTCGCCCGGAGGAAAGCGCATTACGTAGGCAAGCGGCTCCGCTCAACTTGCCACCTGCGCCGGGAGAGCTGCCGGGGAAGCGAGATCCTGCCGGAGCCCCTCGCCCGCCGCTGGCCGCCCACCCGCCCTCCGCCATGGACTGCTGCAATGTAGGTCCCCTTCCCCCGGGCCCCCTGCGCCCGCTCCTGCCTTTGGTCCATTATTCCCGCCGGGGTCTGGGGGCGGCCGAGGGCTTTGGGGTGGTGGGGGCGGGGGGTGCGATGGGTGCTCTGCGCCCAACTCCGCGAGCCTCCCCCAGCGCTGCTGCAGCCCCCCGGGCCCATCTGCCCCCGAGCCCCCCCAAATCCCTACTCCCGCTTCACACCAGTTCGGAATCCGTCCCACCGGGGCCACACCGCGGCCAGCACCCTGCGCCCCGCAGCCCACTGAGGGGAGCCCCGCTGTCCTCCAATCCAGCTTTTGTTCGGCTTTTAATTCCCCCCACCCCACAGCTGCTCTACAGGTGGGATCGGGGGCTGCTTATGGATAAAGGGCTTCACTGGGGTTGCACCCCTCGCTCCTCACCCGAGGGTGAGCTCCCCTCCCTCCTGGCCACCAGACGGCTTGGGCAGAAAAGCGCATCCTTTTCCCCTTTCTCCCTGACCCCCTGACTTTTCCTGACCCTTTCCTCCTTTTTTTTTCCCCTTTATGCTTTTTTTTCCCCTTTCCCCACTTTTTTCCCTGTTTTTCCCCTCCTGCCAAGACAGCAGCACAGGGAAAAGCCCCCATCTCTCCTCCTGGGCACCTCCAGAGAGGCAAAGCCCACCCTGGATATAGGATTTATCCTCCCTGGATATAGGATTTCTCCCCTGTGTATAGGACTTTTCCCCTCATATGTAGGATTTCTCCTTCTGAATATAGGATTTCTTCCCTAGATACAAGTTTTCATTTCCTGCAGAGAGGCTTTCACCCCATGGATATGGTGTTTTTCTGCTGGATATTGGATTTCTCTTGTTGATATAGGATATGGCCCCCGTATATGTGTTTTCTCCCCTGAATATAGGATGTCTCCCCTCAATATAGGATTTTTTCTCCTGAATGTATGTTTTTCCCACCTAGATACAGGATTTCTCAACTTGGATATAGGTTTCTGCCACCTGTATGTAGAATTTCTTCCCTGAACATAGGATTTCTCCCCTGGATATAGGAAATGCCCCCGCATATAGAGATTTCCTCCACCTGTACATGGTATTTCTCTCCTGGATATAGGATTTCCTCTTTCTTAATATAGGATTTCTCTCTTGGATATAGGATTTCTCCCCTGGATATAGGATATGCCCCTCGATGTATAGGTTTTCTCCCCTGACTGTAGGATTCTCTCCACCAGATATAGTATTTCTCCCCTGGATATAGGTTTCTCCCACCTGTATATAGGATTTCTCTCCTGAATATGGATTGTTGCCCCCCACCTTTACATATATAGGATTTCTCTCCTGAATATAGGCTTTCTTTCCTAGATATAGGATTTCCTTCCCCTGGCTATAGGATTTCTCCCCTGACTATAGGATTTCCAGGCCTGGCTATAACATTTCCACCTTGGACATATCATTTCCACCTTGGACATATCATTTCCACCTTGGGCCCATCCTCACCTCTCACAACGGTAAAACAACTCGAGCAACTTCATGGAGCCATGGCACACTCCAATGGGATGAGCTTCCTTCCCCCCCCAAATCTACAGCTTCCAAATAAGCCCCCCAAAACTCCTTTAAGTCCTTTCAAGAGCTTGTGGGGCATCATGAAGACTTCACCCCCACAGCTGCTGGCACTGGATCATCCAGTGCCAGCTCATTTCCACCTCGTTTCATTTTTCCATGTTTTTTTTTTCCCTGTTGAACTTGGTACCGAGTCCAACAGCTCTGGTGGGATATGGCAGGAGGGGAATGGGCTACAGTGATTTGTCCTTGGCGGGGCCTTCCTCCCTTTCGGCATCACTCCTTTCCCAAATTTCCTGGTGTTTTCAGCCTAAGGAGGGATGCAGGAGGATGCAACAGGCTGCCAGGGAAGGGAAAACTGAGGCATGACCAGCTCAGTTTGTGCAGTGTGGCTCCCAGCCCCGTGCCAAAAATATCCAGAACCCATCCTCTGCTCCCATGGATTCTCCTCTCCCTGCATCACAGCCCTGGCTGGAGTCTGGCTTCCTGCAGCCCTGTGGTCCAGGGTGGAATTTAGGCATGAACAAGAGGTGAAGCATCTTCCCTCACCTGCAGCTTTGGTTGCAGTTTCCCCAAGAAGACACTGCAAGGGACCCTGATTTTTGCAAAACCCCTAATTTTTAACAAATAAACCTAATTTTTAGCACCTCTCCCCCCTAATTTTTAGAACTGGGGCTAATTTAGGACCTTCTTGAATGGATTTATTTGGGGAGGGGGATGTCCTGTTTGAGGTGCCACCAGCTCTAACCCTGCCATTGCCACCACCAGGAGGGAGCCTGCACAAAGCTGGACGAGGACATCCTGGACATCCCTTTGGACGATCCTGATGCCAACGCGGCAGCTGCCAAGATCCAGGCTAGTTTCCGTGGCCATATGACCCGCAAGAAGATCAAAGGGGGTGAGATCGATCGGAAAACCAAGGACGCCGAGTGCGCCAACAGCACCCGCGGCGGCGACCTCCGCAACGGCGACTAGGTACATCCCAAATTGTGCTTCTTCCCCCCAAAACTGGGTCACTTCTATAAGGATGCTGCTCTGAGCGTCCTTTGCTGTGTTGATTTGGGATGGAGCATCCTTCCCCAAGCTGATTTGGAATGGAGCATCCCTCCCTGCAGAGATTTGGGATGAAGCATCCTTCCCCGAGCTGATTTGGGATGGAGCACCCTTTCCTGCAGAGATTTGGGATGGACCATTCTTCCCTGCGCAGATTTGGGATGGAGCATCCTTCCCCGCACTGGTTTGGGATGGAGAAGGGGTTTTTCCTCCCAGGAGATGGAAGCCCACAGGCAGGCAGCCCCTTCCTTGCCCTAATTTTGGGTGCGCGCCGTAGTAGTTGGGAAGGATGGGAAGTAGGATGGGAAGGCGCAGCCCTAGATTTGGATTGAATCTCTCCCTTAGCAACACCACCCCGAGCGCCTCGCCTCAGCACATGCTATTTTTAAAAGCCTGTGTCACAGTCTCCTGGCAGGAAAAGGTAAATTTAAAAAGCGCCCACGGTGCCGAGGCCGCGTGGCATTGGAGCCCGGGGTGGTGGCTGCGCCGTGCCCGGGCCGTGCCCTGTGCCGGTGCCGTGAGCGCGGGATGGCCCCGGCTACCGGCGAGGCTGCCTTGGGGTTAGCGGCGGGGAGGGCGTGCTGCCGGCTCGGCCACGTGAGTGTGGCGGGGCTGCTGGAGATGCGGCTGCGATGAGACTGGGGTGCAGCGGGGATAGCACTGGGATGCGGTCGGGATGGCACTGGGATGCAGCGGGAAAGGAACTGGGATGCAGCGGGGATGGAACTGGGATGCAGCGGGGAAGGAACTGGGATGCAGCGGGGATAGCACTGGGATGCAGTGGGGATGGAGCTGGGGTGCAGCGGGGATGGAGCTGGGATGCAGCGGGGATGGAACTGGAATTCAGCGGGGATGGAACTGGGATGCAGCGGGGATGGAACTGGGATGCAGCGGGGATGGCACTGGGGTGCAGCGGGGATGGAACTGGAATTCAGCGGGGATGGAACTGGGATGCAGTGAGGATGGAACTGGGATGCAGCGGGGATGGAACTGGGATGCAGCGGGGATGGCACTGGGGTGCAGCGGGGATGGAACTGGAATTCAGCGGGGATGGAACTGGGATGCAGTGAGGATGGAACTGGGATGCAGTGAGGATGGAACTGGGATGCAGCGGGGATGGAACTGGGATGCAGTGAGGATGGAGTGGGAATGCAATGGGGATTTAGTGCCGATGCAGTGGGGATGAGCTGAAGATGCAGTGGGAGTGCAGTGGGGATGGAGAGAGGATGCGGTGAGGATAGAGCGGGGATTCAACAAGGCTGCAATGGGAATGAACTGAGGGTGTAGAGGGGATGGAACTGGAACTCAGCTGGGACACAGTGGGGATGAACCGAGGATGCACTGGGAACAGAACTGAGATGTGGTGGGGAAGGAACAGGGATGCAGTGAGAATGCATTGGAGATTCAGTGAAAATGCAGTGGGCATGCACTGATGATGGAGAGGGAATTCAGTGGGGCTGGGATGAGAACGAACTGAGGATGCAGTGGGGATTTAGAAGATCCAGTGGGCACAGTGTGGAAGCACAGTGAGGATCCAGTGGAGATGCAAAGGAGATGCAGAGAGGATGCGGTGGGGCTGAACTGGGGATGCAGTGGGGATTCAGGGAGTGTGCAATTGGAATGAACTGGAGATGCAGTAGGGAAGCAGTGGGGATTCAATGGGGCTGCAGTGAGGATTCGGCGAGGATGCACTGGGGCTGCACTGGGGCTGCAGTGAGGATGTCATAGGGCTGCAGTGGGGAGGCACCTGCCAAGTGCAGGGGCTGTGCAGTTCCTTAGGGCCCAGAGGTTCCTTCAGAATGCCTTTTTAGGGGGGCTGAGCAGGCTGGCAGCAGGGGAGCTGAGTTCCCCTCCTGCCACAGCGCTCTACCTATGGGGGTGCAGGCAGGAGTCCCCGCCAGGTTCCTGGGCTGGGTGAGGGCAGAGTGTGGGCAGCAGCGGAGGCAGGACAAGGGTGCAGGCAGGGTGTAGGCGGGCTGCAAGTAGGGCACGGGCAGGGTGTGGGCAGGGGGAGGGCACGGAGAGGGTGCAGGCTGCAGGAGCAGCGCATGAGCAGGGTGCAGGCAAGGTGCAGGTGCAGGCAAGGTGCAGGTGCACGCAAGGTGCAGGTGCAGGGCACAGGTGCAGACAAGGTACAGGCAGGGGGTGGGCAGGGTGCAGACAGGGCACAGGGCACAGACAGCACTCAGGGTGCAATCAGGGCACAGAGCACAGGCAGGCAGAGGGCACAGGGTGCAGACAGGGCTCAGGGTGCAGGCAGGATGTAGGGTACAGGCAGGGCACAGGGTACAGGACACAGACAGGGCTCAGGGTGCAGGCAGGGCACAGGGCTCAGGGCACAGACAGGGCACAGGGCTCAGGGCACAGACAGGGCACAGGGTACAGGCAGGGCACAGGGTACAGGACACAGACAGGGCTCAGGGCACAGACAGGGCACAGGGCTCAGGGCACAGACAGGGCACAGGGCTCAGGGCACAGACAGGGCACAGGGTGCAGGCAGGGCACAGGGTGCAGGCAGGGCACAGGGTGCAGGCAGGGCACAGGGTGCAGAGAGGGCTCAGGGTGCAGGCAGGGCTCAGGGTGCAGAGGACTAAAGGTGCAGACAGGGCACAGGGTGTGGGCAGGATGCAGGGTACAGGCAGGGCACAGGGCACAGGGCGCAGGGCGCAGGGCACAGGGCACAGGGTACAGGCAGGCAGAGGGTGCAGACAGGGCTCAGAGTGAAGAGAGGACTAAAGGTCCAGGCAGGGCTCAGGATAAAGGGTACAGGCAGAGCACAGGGTATGGGCAGGGCATAGGGTACGGGCAGGGCTCAGGGTGCAGAGAGGACTAAAGGTGCAGACAGGGCACAGGGTACAGGCAGGGCACAGGGTAGGGGCAGGGCCAGGCCCAGGCTGACCACTTGCTCTCTCCTTGCTTGCAGGGGCCACCAGCTGCTCCCCGGACACCCCTCGCCACTGACCCCGCCCCGCCGCCGCCCGCCGAGGCCCAGGAGCCCCCGCTTCACCCCCTGTCCCCCGCATGCATCCCCCGGGGCCCCCCCACAGCCAGGCCCTGCCCCTGTCCCTGGCTGCCCCCCCCCACCCCAGAGACCCCCCGCCCCAATAAACACCCCTGCCAGAGCCCCGGCCTGTCCTTGGTGCCTTTTGATGTCACTGGCAGAGCGGTGAGGTCACAGCGGGGCAGAGGTGGGAGGGGTGTGGGGCAGGTGGTACCCAGCAGTGATGTCCCACCTGTATGTGCAACATTGCACAGGCACGTGTGACATCACTGCTGAGCGTGTGACAGCTGGCGTGACATCACGCTGGTGCACGGGGTGTGGCGTGACATCACTCGTGGGTGGGAGATGACATGTAAGGTGCTCCTGCCATGAGAGGGGTGGTGATGTCACTGCTGGACATGTGACGGCTGCTGTGACATCATACAGGTGTGTGCGATGGCTGGAGTGACATCATACCGCTGTGTGTGATGTCACTGCTAGGCATGATTGTGGGTGTGACATCATCCAGGCATGTGTCATGTCACCGCTGCTGTGTGATGGTAAGGGTGACATCATGCAGGCACACATGACATCGCTGATGGACACGTGACATACCTATATGACATCATACAGGCATCAGTCAGATGCTGTGACGTCACACACTCGCTGTGGCATCACACCACCTGACACAGGGTGTGACATCACGGTCATGGGCTGTGGCAACACGTGCATCATGATGTCACCTCACCCTGAGGACCTTGGCCGGTGCACTGTGACATCACCCCACCCTGTGACATCACCCAGAAGATGGCGGGACATCCCTCCCCACCTCGAAATCCGCACAAACTCACCCAAAGCGCCGGTGCTGGGCAGTGCAGCAGCTTTTAATCAGAAAACCCCTAAAAAAAGTGTGTGCGTGTGTGTCCCCATCACCCCACCTCCCACTTTTAATGGTCTTTTATGAAAAATCCCTCATTTCACCTGATACATAGATATAGAAAAAAAATAATAAGAAGGGGGCCCTGCCTCAGGCAGGGCTGGGGCTGGTTGGGGGGCTGATATTTATGGGGAGACTCGGTCCCCCCAAACCCAGAGAGCCCCTGCACCCATTAAACACGCCCACGATGAGTCCAGCTGCTCGAGGCATCTGTTAAAAAGAAAAGGAAACCCAAAAAGGGACAAAACCACCCCAGAAAATGGGGAGCGGGGTGGGCTGGCTATGGGCACCCCTGTTTTTGGGGGGAGGTGCTCACACCAAGGAGCCAGCTCGGCTCTGCGCCGGCACCATGACGGGGACGGCACCTGCCCGTGCCAGGCTGGAGGGGGGCAGTGACCCCAGGGGGGCGGCTGGGTCCTGGCGGCGCCGGGAGGTCCCGTTAACGGCGGGGGGTGAGAGGTTGGGGGGCCGCCCCCCTGCCCGGGGCGGGGGTCCCCGGTAGCTGCCGGTGGCGGTGAGGATGGAGGCGGTGTCGGACGGGGGTCGCACTCCGTAGGCTTTCTCCCGGGTGCCGGCGATGGAGGACAGGGTGCTGGTTTTGGACATGGTGTCTGAAGCTGGGCTCCTTGCCCACGATGGGGTTTTGGGCGCCAGGGCATCCTCCCTGCCAAGAGTGGAGAGCGTCAGAGAGATCGGCTCTGGGAGCCCTTCATTCCCTGCCCCAGCGAACCCTCCCTGAGCACCAAGGGTGTGCAGACCTCCTGGACCCCCAGACAGAGGGACAAAAGGGAAAGAGGGGAAAACAGGGGTGGAAAATGCCCTCATTAACTCTGAAACTTAATGACAACTGGCCAGAGGTGGAAACTTCTTTCCCAGTTGTTACCTCTGGAGCCTAGTGGTGATTGGCCAGAGATTAAAAACTCTTCCCCACTCTTAACTCTGAACCTGAGAAATGACAGGCCAGAGGCGCAAACACCCTTCTCGCCCGTTAACCCTGAAACCTGACGGTGATTTGACCCCAGTCCACAGGAAGAGCGCCTCACTTGATCTCGTTGGCTCCCTCCTCTTGGCTGTCACGTTTTTTCCTCCTGTAGCCGACAACCTTCTGGGCAAAGAAGATGATGGTGGCAAGGGCACCCAGGGAGCCCAGCACGGCGCCGGCAATGACTGCTTTGGTGCTCGCTGAGGGAGAGAGAGAGACATCCCCTTATTCCTGCAGGCACCTCACAGGGACTGTCCCCCCTCCCCGACCCTGTGGACACGTACTCACTTGAGTGTACCTCCAGGACGATGCTGCAGTTCTTAGAACCAGCTTGGTTTTCAGCCCTGCAGACGTAGACCCCCGACATTTCCATGGATAGATTGGTCAGCTTGAGGGTGCCCCTGGCCCGGTCTGCAGGCGAGAAATTTGGGTGCTGCCTCACAGCCACCCCTGCACTCTCCACCTCCCCATGCAGGAAGTGGTTAAGGGGATGAAGCCAAACATTCCCCCAGCTGAATTTTCTCAGGATATTCCAGCCCACCCACCCACCCCACTCCGCAGCCCCTGGTGCCAGCTTACCCTGGGCAGGAGGAAAGAAGACCTGCAGGGTGGGGGGCTCGCGCTGCCACTGGTACATGGGTGAGGGCTTCCCCTTCTTGGACGAGCAGCTCAAGGTCACGTTGGCCCCCACGACGGTGCTGCCGTGCAGTTGGCAGGTGGGGGTCGCCGGCGGCACTGTGGGCACCAACATTAGTCCTGAGGGGCACCGCGGGGAGGTCCAGGGGAGCTGGGGTGACCGGCGGAGCCTTACCCAGGACGGTGAGGTTGATGATGCCGACATTGTTGTTGGACTTGATGGTGTCATCATCCGCCACATTGACGGTGCACATGTACTGCCCCGAGTCGTGCTCCCGGGTGGCGTTGATGAACAGCGAGATGTTGTGGGTGAGGATGGGGTACAGGAACCCCATGCGGGGCTTCAGATCTGTCTCCCCCACCTTCACCACCCCGTCCACGTATGCCAGGATCTGCACGGGGAAAAACCCACACGCTTTCACTTCTGGATGGTGTTGCCGGAGAGAAGAGCCCCTCAAACCGCAAATTCTGTAGAGCAGTGGTTGCTGCATAAGCCTCCTCCAGCCTCACCTGCCCTGAACATCCTGGACATGGTACTGCAGGCAGCTCCCCACCACAGGCACAAGTACCCCTGGCATCACCACCAGCATCTCCCCATCAGGAGCACCACATCAGGTGCCCCCATTGTGGGTGTTTACCACTGTGGGCACCATGAGCATCTTCCAAGGACATGTCCCCATCGTGAGCATGTCCCCATCGTGAGCACAAGCACCTCCCTGGTGCAGGCAGCCTGGGCATGGCCCCAGTGTGGGCATCTCCCTGCAGGGGCACAATGAGCACCTCCCTGCTGTGGGGTACCTGCTGGTCATGAGGACCACCATCCTCTCCCCACTGTAAGCATTTCCCACCGTGGACACCACAAGGACCTCCCTGTATGGGCATCTCCCCATCTTGGATCTCTCCCCATCCTGTGTCTCCCACTGCTATGGGCATCACAAGCACCTCCCTACTGCAGGCACTGTGGGCATGGCCTCATCGTGGGCACCTACACATCACCATGAGCACCCCCATCAAGGGCACCCCCCCATGGTGGGCACCACGAGCTTCCCCCCATCACGGACACCACCCCATCCACAGGTGTTACAAGCAGGTCCCCAGCACAGGCACCATGGCCACGTCCCCATCACAGGCACCATGAGCATCTCCCCCATGGTGGTCACCTCCCCATGGTGGGCACCATGAGCTTCACCCCATCATGGGGCAACCCTCCACCATGGGCACCACAAGCATGGCCCCACTGTGGGAACAACACGCATCTCCCCACGGGCATGTCCCGACCATGAGCATCTCCCCATGGTGGGCATCTCCCCATGGTGGGCATCTCCCTATCGTGGTGCCATGTCCTTACCACGGACACTTTTCCATTGTGGGCCACCTTGAGGTTCGCCCCATCATGGGCACTTAGCCATTGTGGGCATCTTCCCCACATGGGCACCATGAGCTTCATCCCATCATGAACATGCCATGGTGGGCACCATGAGCTTCCCTCCATCATGGGCACCTCCCCTTCATGGGCATCCTTCCACCTCAGGCACTGTGGCCACCACCCCATGGTGGGCACCATAATCATCCCCCCATCATGGGCACCAGCAGCATCCCCTCCATGGTCAGCTCCCAGCTTGTCCCCCTCCATCTCCTGTCCTGCAGCCCCTGCCCTCACCTGGAAGGGAACATCATTCTTTTTCAGCATCCAGGTGACGTAGGGATTCTTCTTGGAGTGGCTGGTGTACCAGGCAGGCAGCACTGCCTGCTGCCCCTCCACCGAGTACACCGAGTCCGTCCCCACATGCACCTCCAGCACGGCCGAGGAGACACCTGCCCGTGGGAGAGGGAAGAAACCAGGATGTGATTCAACCCCAGGTGCCGGTTCTCCAAAAACCCTCACTGATTGTGGGAAAAAGCCCCATTCCCGAGACAAAAAACAACAATCCAATGTTATCACTAGGAAGCTGGGCCAGCAGAACATTTTCCCTCCTTCCCTGCCACAGGAAGGGCTTTCCGCCTACTCCGGAGGATGCAGGACATTGCTGTTCCCTCCCATCTCTACTTCCACCCCACAGTGGCTTGGGAAAGCCTAAGGCCCAGATCCCCCCTCCCTCCCAGGAGACTGCAGCCTCCAGCAGGCAGACACCCCCCTTAGCTCAGCACTGGGGTACCCCCAGCCCCCCATGACGCTGCACCAGATCCCGTGGGATTTATCTGGAGGGGTTCCCCACATGCACCCCACAAGCCTTCTCCAGCATCCCAGCATTCCCCCTTTCTGCTTCCAGGACTAAATTGGGATATTCCACCAGTGGCCTCTTCTGGCACCCCATCTCATTCGACCCCAAACATCCCATCCCAAACCCTGTTACCATGGCCCCTGCATGCCAGCACCCCCCAAGCCCCCCGGGGAGGAGGTGATGGGCTAAGAGTGGGTACCACAGGCTGGGATGCTCAGCTCCCGGGGGAAGATCATTCCCCGGCTGTACCCGTAAGGCACAGCCAGAAAATTAATCGGCTCAGGCAAGGCTGGGTTTGTGCTGGGCTTGGTTTGTTTTTCCCGGGGGAACATCACCGAGGCCCTGCATCCCAGCGGCTCCATCCCTGCATCCTGCCCATCGATCCATGTCCCCAGCTGGCCCTGCTCCTGCCAGCGCCCCAGGGATGCTTTGGGTGGGATGCAGGGGGGAAAGGATGATGCTACCCCATCATCCCAAATCCTCAGTTTGGGGGAAAAACCCCCTGGGTTTGAAGGATTTCGGGAGCTTTCTATGACCTCACACTTTTCCCTAAGAGCTCAGAGGTTGTAATTGGATTTTTCCAGGGTGGGAAGAGGAAAACAAGGCGCTGGGGGGTATTTTTAGCCTCCTCCTGCATCCGTTCATCCCCCTTCCTGGCAAGGCATTGGTGCCATTTCCGGACGGAGCCTTCCAGCTCCAGGCAGGAAACTCTGCTCCGGCTGATAAGTCTTCTCAGGAATTAAAAAAAATAATTAAATTTCCTTTCTCTGGTGAAAAACTGGGAGAAATCAGGCCCAGTCTGGTGAGGATGCGTAAAAATAGCTCACCCAGGCTAAGAACATAAACCTTTAAATCCTGGAGGGGGGAGAGGGGGGTGGGTGCTGGAGGCGCCTGCAGATCCCAAACAATTGATAATATTATTTATTAATTATATAAAGCTGTGGTATCAGATCCTATAGATAGTATGGAAAAAATAATGGTAATTATAGTGTATTTATATATAATTATACAGATAATTGTATTAAATTTAGAGAGTGCAGAAAGAAATATGGGATGGCGACTCATTAAATTGGAATTTCCAGAATAAAATAGATCATCGAGAACATATAATTTATAATAGTTATAAATATAGGTATATTTTTGTAAGAATAGGGATAATAGTGGGGATGTGAGAGTGATAATGGTGCTCAGAATAATGAGAGTAATGATCAAAGTGAGAATAATAATAATAAAAGTGGGAATCATAACGATAAAAGTGATATTAATAATTATAATAATAGTAATAGTGATTATAATAATTACAACAATTATTCCAATACAATAATAACAGTCATAATAATTATAATACTGATACAATTAATAATAATTATATTAATAATTGTGATCAAAATTATACCGTTCATTAATTATGCAGGTGGCACAACCCCTAAACCTCTCTCCATCCCCAACACCTGGGAAAATCCAGGTGTTTTCAGCCCAGCTCCTCCGTTATTATAAAATTTGTTAAATTGGGATAATCTAAAGGAAAATAGACTATATTCAATAATTACATTGTAATTTCTATTAGAAATATTAGAGATAACAGGTAATAGACCTCATAGAATAATTATAATTGTAATTTAATAAAAACAATTCTAATAGTTATAATAACTATAATGACAATTATAATAACGATTATAATGAGAATAATGATTTATAATAAGGATTATAATGAGAATAATGGTAATAAAAGAGTGATAATAACTATAATGATGATAGTGATGATAATAATAATAAAATATCATTAATAATATAGCTCATTAATGATGCAGATGGCATTGATAAATGATTCCACAGCTCCCAGACCTCTGCGCATCCCCAACAGCCGGGAAAATCCAGGTTTTTCATCCCACCCCTTCCATCAGCATGAATTTTTGGGCACAAAAAGGGTGCTGGGCCAAATGGGTGTGGGGAATTCCTGGGGAAATCCAGGCTCCAGAGAGGAAAAAGATGCTCTGGCACCAGCCAGAGGTTTCCCTTCGCACCCTGAGGCATTAAAGCAGCTCCGTGCGCCCCAAGGCTGCCCCTGCCCTGCAAACCTCCCCGCGCCCTCCTCGGGGTGTGCCAACTCTGAAACCTAACCATGAGCGTGTTAATTGTGCTCTGGGGCTGAGCTTTGCTCTGCCATCCTCAAACTCCTGCGGCAGCAGATCCTGGCCCCATCATCTCCAGAGTATCGGGGACAGGGAGATGGATCCGGATCTGCTCCATCCCCCAAACCCCTTTTTCTTGCAGAATTCACCCTAATTCCTCCTCCCAGGCTGATGTGACCCCAGGAAGGGCTGCTGGGGTGGGTCTGAGCTGTGGGCACGGCACCGAACCCTCTGGCACAGCCCTGGCTTTGGCCACCTCGCCGCTCCAAATCCTCTAATGCTTTAACCAGATCGAAAAAATTAAGCCGCTCGCGGTGCTCATACACGTCCGGGGGGGCCCAGGCCCTCGGCACCTCCCGCCTGCTCTTTGGGCTCAGAACCTGGATTTTTATCCAGCTGCCCTGAGCTAAACACCTGCCCGGGTGTTTTCCCTCTGCCCCAGCCCATCTGCTGGGATTTTTTTTACATATGGAAAAGCAGAATCAACTTAAATTTACCTTTTAAAAAGTCTGTGATTTTTTTCCCCTATGGAATAAATATCTTTCGGTTTAACATTCCAAAATATTTTTAATTTTCCCATGACAAAAAAACCCCCAACCCTGCTTTAAATTTCCCTTTGAATTTTTTCCCTATGCAAAAAAAAAATCACCTTTAAATCCCTGCAATCTCGACATTAATCCTGTGCCGATATCAATCACCCCATCCTCATCTAAAATTGGATCATTTCACCCCAAAAAAAGCTGTTTCCTGGCTCTGGCACAACCTGAACCCCCAAAAAAGCAAAGCCCCCCCTCCAGCCCCCTCCCCGAGTCTCTAAACCATTAACTGAACGGGGAATTAAATCCCGGAGGCGGTTGGGGTTTGATGACCCCGGTTGATAGGATTAAGGCGCTGGAGTCATGTGAAACCCAGACCCAAATTAAATCCCGAAAGACCAAGCTTGAGATTTAAAATACACAGCGGGAATTTGGCCGGAAAAGGGACCCTTAAAAAAGCTTGGAAAAAGGTCAAGGAGCATCTCAGCACTTCAACACAGCCAGTCGCCTTCCCTTTTTTAAAATTATTTTTGGGGAATTTTTTCCTTTTCTTCCCTTAACTTCGACTATTTATAAACGGGCAGATAGGAGATGCCGGGCTGTGGAGCAGTGTCCGTTGGGAAAATCCACAGCGGCATTTCTCACGACCCCGGGGGCGGGGGGGGCAGAAAGTGCCGTATCCTCCAGAGAGACCAAATTTGGGGAAAAAAAATTAAATAATGCAATAATCATATGTGACTTTGCTATAGATGGAAACGTGCTTCACCCCTGGTCTGGGAGAGAGAAGCGGAGATGGGATGGGACGGGGATGGGATGGGATGGGCTGGGAATGAGATTGGAATGGGACTGAGGAAGGGATTGGGGTTGGGATTGGGGGTGGGATGGGGACTGGGAAGAGGACAGGGATGCCAACATCGTCATTTTGCTTTTCCCCATCACGATCCCATGAGGATTCCGCAGGACGAGGAAGGATCGCTTGAGAGCAGAACTAAAGGAAAAACACACACTTGGGGTTCCATAGTGTCTTTTCGCTGCATTTTTGAGCTCTGAGTGTCCCTGATGTCACATCCCAGGGCTCAAGCGTGACTTTTTTTGTGGGAATCCATCATGACTCCACACAAAAAACACCACTGGGATGCGGTGAAGGAGCGCCCTGGTGGGATACAAGGACCAAGTGACCCCCGCGCCTCAGACCAACATCCTCTAGTTAACTTTTATCAGGGAAGAAAAGCTCCAAGGAGGGACAAGTGGCGGCTCCAGGACCCCCACCCAATGTTCTGCTGGAAGGAAACGCCACTGCCATTGTTTTTGGGGCCATTTCCTTTCTCCAAAGGCCTCTCCTTCGCTGGGAACGCCAAAAGATGTTTCCTTTTGGAGCAACTGCGGCAGTTCCAAAAAAACTCAAACAAGGAGGGAAACTGGGGGGGAAGAAGGGAAAAACCCATGGACAGAGAAGAGTTGAGACCCCTCGCCTCAAAACCAGCTGGGATGACTGTGGAGCACCAGTAAACAAGGGGGAAAAAATGGATTTTTTCCTGCCTAACGCCATGTAGGAAGGCAAATTACAGGCACTTGCACATCGGAGTCCCTGGCGTGCCCCCATATGGGGTGCTTTGGGTTTGGGGGTGCTGGAAGCGGCCGTTTGGCAGCTCCAAGATACAAATGGCTTTTCCCAGGGGGACTCAGATTTTCTCCGCTCCTAAAAGGAGAGGGGGGTGCACTGACCCTCCCCACCTGCCAAGCTGCCTGTGGGGTGTGGGACTGGGGGCACAGGGACAGGTGGCTGCTGTGACCCCTGTCCTGGACCCTCGGGTCCTTCCCGGTGCCCCCTAAAGCTCCCAGGTCCTGCCGGGTCGTGCGGGGCTCCCGGGGTCTCGCTGGGTGCCGCCGGCGGCTCCCACACCCTGCCCGGCGACCCTCGCTATCTCCGGCTCCTGCCCGACGCCCTCCCAAAAGCTCTCCGTCGTCCTGCCCGGTGCATCGCGCTTTTCCCGAGTCCCGCCGGGTGCCCCCGGTACCACCGCGCCCTGCCCCGTGCCCAACGCGCTTCGCCGCGCCCCGAGCGCTTCCCCGGTCCCCCCGCGCCTTGCCGGGCGCAGCCGCCACCGCCTCCGGATCCTGCCTGGCGCACCCCGAAAGCTCTCCCGCGTCCTGCCCGGTGTCCCCCGGCTCTCCCGCATCCCGCGGGGTGCCCTCCCGGTCCCCCCGCCGGTGGCCGCGCCGTCCCCCGGAGCCCCCCGGGTCCCGCGGGGCTCACCCAGCAGCGCCGCCAGCGCCAGCGCCGCCCGCCGCAGCGCGCCCATGGCCGGACCGCCGCCGCAGCAGGTGCCGGGGGGGCCGGGGGCAGCGGGGGCGGGGCCCCGCAGGTGGGGGCGGTGCCGATCCCACCACACCCCGTGTGGGTGTCCCATCCCTGGCCGTGACCCTCCCCCTGGGGTCCAGCCCGACCCTCCCCCCCGAGGTCCAACCCCTCTCCAGCTGCCCCCCGCCCCAGAGCTTGCAATTAATTATATGGGTTATTATTGTTTATATTAGGGATAAGGGAGGGCTCAATGTGGCACCGCAATGGCAAATGTCACCCCCCCGCGGGGGGCACAGGGACCCCCAAACCCTCCCGATCCTCATCCGTCCCAGGCTAGCAGGGTGGAACGTCCGGTCCTGCATCCCTCACCCTCATCCCACCACCGCCCTTCAGATAAACGCATCGATCCTGAAAAATAAACATAAAAGGGCAATTTTGACTACCTGGTTTTCAAGAGCCCCCGGCTCAGCCAGGGTTATCCCGGTCCTCGATCGAGAGCAGGGTCAGACCTCGAAGCCCCAGCAGAGATTAGACACTGGGGGAGGAGGAGGAGGCGGTGGGGGCAGAATTAATCCCTTCTCGCCCTCGCCACCCCCCCGTAAATCCAGCCTGGCCGCCGGGATTGCAGGATCCCGGGAGCAAGGAGGCTTTGGGGGATCGACCTGGCTTGATCCCCCCAGGATCCCACCTCTCCCTGACTGCATTCTCACCCTCTGCTCCATCCCATGCTCCCAACTTGGCAGCAGCTCTTTGGGGCAACTCACCTTGCTTGGGGGCGATTCCCTCCATTTGAAAGGGAACTGGGGAGTGGGGAGGGTGGGCTGGAGGCCCACTGGCACCTCCTCCCCTTCCTCACTCCACCATTCAGGGCTCAACTGCATTCAAAGGCGATGCCAGCTCTCGGATGGGAGTGATCCTCACTTCTTCAAGGATTCTGGGCACCTCCACAGGGAGAGCAATTGGCTCGGCTGGTGCTCAGCTCACGTAAGAGAAACAAGCAACTCCAGCAACGAAGCCCTGATGGAAATATCCACAGGGAAAAGCCGAGCTGCTCCCCAAATTCCCCCAGAGAAGGAGAAGGATGTGTGCGAGCCTGTACGTGTTTGTTTGATTTTATTAGGACCGACACATTCATCGTATGTCACAACGTCACCGATGGATGAGCTCCAGGAAATAAAACCCACCGGCCCCGGCGGCTCCGCGCGGGGCTGGACAGGAACACGCTGCAAAGGCATAAATGCGTCCTCCCCCCGCCCCCCTCCCGCTCCCTCCCCCTCCCCACCTTCCCCTTCTCACAGCTTTGATTGTATCCATAAGCAATGGGTCGACAAGAAAACAAATAAAAATAATCATCATTTTTCCCAGCTGCCAGGTTATTCTCACAGAGAGTTTTGGAACTCCATTGGAAAAAAAAAAAGAAGAAGAAAAAAAAGGAAACTGAAAGGAGAAGAAAGAAAGGACAAAAGCGACAAAAAAGGGTAAAAAGTGAAAATAAAAAGAATTAAAAAAAAATAAATTAAAAGGAGCAAAAAAAAAAAGGAAAAAAAATGGAGGAAAATTATAAAGAAATAAAAAAACAGAAAGATAAAAAAGAAGATAAAAAAAGAGGAATAGAGAAAAAAAAAAAAGAAAAAAGAGAGAAATAAGAGGAAAATAATGATTAAAAGGACCAAAAAGAGAAAAATAGGGAAAAATCAAAGAGAAAAATTAAGGAAAAATAAAGAAAAATAAAAAGGCCAGGAATTATTTTAATGTTAAAAAAATAAAATAAAATAAAATAAAAGCAGATATGGCAACGCTACTAAGGATGTGGAATACGTCACGGAACCCAAAGTCTTTGCAGGCAACACTGTTCGGAGAGAGGAGAACACTCGATGGTGAAAAAAGTGAAGTTCTAAATTATATACAAGATATCTAAGGGTGGCTTTGAAAAACAGTCCCCGGGCCGGGAGTCGGGGTTTCCCTCGCCGTTATCTATTGCTTATTGAGTCAGATCCATAGTAACACTTAGAGACGGATGCATCCAAATGAGACACCGTGGAATAAAGGAAAGACCAAACCCTCAGTTTTTGTATGAAAACGCCGCGTGTACGAGCTTGTCCCATGTGGAATGTACCGACAGTCGTCTCACGGGCCAGCGCTCCTCCTCACCACGCCGCTCCGCTGGGGAACCGGCCGGTCTGGCCGGAGAGCCGGGCCCGGCGTGGGGGAAGCGCCCCGCGAGCCTCCGCGCACCCCAAAACGCGCCTCCAGGCCGGAAAGTCCAATGTGCCCGGATGTGAACGGACAGGATCCGAGTGAGATGGAAAATGGGGCGGAAAGCCCTGATCCTTATGAAGGACGAGGCTCAGTTGTTAAATTTTAAGGGGTACCCAATGGCTTTTTCCAGGCACTCTACCAAAGAGCCGGCAGACAGAAAATCCCTCTCCACTTCCACAAATTTGATGTAGATGGATTTGGGTGAGACACCGGGCTCTACGACGCAGTTCTGAGATAAAAAGGCGTTGATCCCGACCCAATCTTTGCTGAAGGTTTTGGTGTTTGCCTGGAAGTGTAAGAACAGGCACTGCTGGAGAGTCCGAACCTCGGCGATGCCGAGGTAACAGTAGATAATCCGGGCGGATTCCATATCCACCCGAAGGGAGGCCTGCGGCGAGGGGACCTCGAGCTCCCCTGGAGTCTCATTGCCGGGGTCGGGCGCCCGGTGCTCGGCCAGCGGGGACGGGAGTTTCTCGTGGCACTCCTCATATCCAATGGCATACAGGCCAGGGCTTTTTGGGATCCCTCCTGGTAATAAATACTGCACCACGTTCCCTCCGGTGGGTTTGGAGTGAGCGATGGGAATCCAGTCGATCTCCATGTGCAGCTCCAAGCATCTGGCTTCGCTGATGGTGATCTCCAGGAATTTGTAATAAACGTTCTTCCAGTTCATTTTCTGTACCCGGGTCATGATCACCCGACCCTCCGGTTTTTCCGAGTTGAAATATTCCCGGAGCCGCTTGCCGAGGGGCACCTGGGAGCTGATCTCTGCGTAGTGGTAACGGATGTCCTCCTTCCAGCGGGTGTTGTACCCGATGCCGAAAATGGCCAGTTTGTTAGAAAGGTGGAGCCTGGAGAAGTCCGTCCAGCTCTGAAACAGCTCCCACTTCAACTGGACCGACTCCAAGATTTGCATAATGTTCTGCATGACGTCGCGTTTCCTGGAAATTAAGAAACAGGGAGAGAAGGATAAAGGCATCAGAGCTTAAAAAAACTTTCCCAGCACCAACCTTCAGAAAACATTAATCCCGATCAGCTTTCTTGGCTGATTTTTCTTACTGCTATATACATCACTGGGGCAGTTTATGGGTTGCAACAACGCCCTGATGAGGAATTTTTTTAAATTAATCTTGGCAAAACCAAAACAAACCCAACCCAAATTCCTCCTGATACCAAAGCAACTCTAAGGAAGCATGTATCCGGCACTGCTGAATAAATACACTCAATTATTGGGTTATTCTTTACAACCCTGGGCTTCCATCGGCATGTGGCCCATGTGCTGCATCCTGAACTCACAAAAGCCACTCACTGTTATCCCAAAATTAATGCCAGCAAACAGGACTGTAATTGTAAAAACCCCAATGCGAGTCTGAAGCCACTCTGATGGGCTCTGTCCCAGCACTGGGGTGGGAACACAGCTCAAGTGACCACCCCCCTGCAGCAGAAGATGCTCCCAGACACATCCCGGATGCTGTGGGATGGACAGCGGGAATCCTTCTGGATAGCCAATAAAGAAATCCCCGTGCTCCCAAAGAACTGCTTTCACTCCCAGCAGTGAGGTTTCAGAGAAGAGTTTACATCAGGAGAGAGCATCCGCGTGCACCTGCAGTGAGCTGGAACAGCTTCTTCCAGGATAAATGAGACTGTTAGGGTGTAATTAGCCGGCAGGGAGAACTCCTAATTTGGGAAGTTATTGTCCTATAATCAAAGCTGTAGGAAGATAGTGCAACTCGTTTGCTAACAAAGAAACCTCTCTTGGTCCAACAAACGGATGTAAAAGGTCCTTCCATGCAATTCTCCTTCCCTTTCTTCATTGTGCCACATCTGCAAAGCTGAACTGTGAAGGTCTTTGCACTCCCAAGAGGATTTCTTCTCCTTCCACACCCCACCAGGAGGACATGTCGTACCCAGGCGACACAGGTTTTCTTCTGTGGGGTACACGCAAACTTCCCCCCTCCTGCAGCTCCTCAAGATCACTTAAACTCCCTAAAACCAGCCTTTCCCAAGAGCTTCCCCATGGAGCCCAGCACCACACTGGTGAGGGACACAAAGACCTCTAAGTCAGAGCAGGTGTGACACCCCACAACCAAGGCTGACTCCTGCAGATGCATTCCTGCCCAATAAACCCCTATGGGGAGCAGGTCTTTTTCCATCATAATGCATCTAGGGGTTCAAAGAAAACTGGACTGGGAGCTGCAGAGACTTCCTGTGGTGCTGGAGAGGCCCCACCTCAGAGCCTTTCATCGCAAAAAAGCTGCTCTTAAAGGTCTAACTACAGCGCACGTGATTCTGGGAAGGTTCTCCAGGCTGTCCTGCAGCTGATGGAGTGCTCCTGGAGCAGGCTGAGGGCACCAGGCTCAGGACACAGAGCTCTGGTTTGATGTGTGACAGTTGGTGCACACCACCTGCAAACCTCACCTGCAATGTCCAAGCCCCCCAAGGCCTTTGGAGCATCCAGGTTGGGATAGCTCCCTCCTCATGGTGACATCAGGACCACATCCATCACCACCTTATCTATCTCACCTGTCCTGCAGCACCAACCATGCCAGAAGATCCTTGAAAAGACCTTGAAAGGCGTTTTGAGAAGTGCATTTCCACCACAATTGGAGTGTAACCAAGTGTCTAGAGGACCAAGGAGGGACTGGCTGGACAAGCAGAGCCCTGTCTGTGCTAGGGTTTCTTAGAAACGCTGGTTCCACCAGCACCAAAGTCCTGTTTCTTACTGCCAGTCATTCCCGAGGAGTCAGTTCTACGGTCCGGCAGCAACAGAGAGAAATCCAGGGCAAGGAGAACACGTGTTTACCCCAAATCCATTTCCATTGACACATGAACACTGTGGCAATACCGATTCAAAGCTCCCCTGATGCTTTGCCATGCTTGGAAAATGCCTTTTGGAAGTGCAAGTTTACCTTTCGGGCACAAGGTGGTGGGACAGACACGGGGACAGGGCAGTGCTGGGGCACAGCACGGTGTCAGCACTGGCACACTCCTGACGGCAGCTGAGCTCCAGTTATTCCCTTCCCAAGGAAAGACAGGAGAGCACGGCGTGGGCAGGTTTTCATTCAACAGCTGAGGAACAGAGTGAGGAACTGCAAGCAAAGCCCCCACCTTTATTAAGTGCACTATAAATACTCTGCTCGGTTTAGCTCGGCACAATCCAGAGCCGAAGCTCGGCTGCATTAGTCACTGCGACTGCTCCTGCAGGGAATGGGAATCGTTGCAAGAGAGGAGAGCTGCGGCAGCAGACAGAGAAGGGCTTTCCACAGGGAACCCACCACTGCCAGCACAGAGGAAAACAGGGAGAGATGAATTTTAAGGAGTTCTGCTTTTCAGGTTAAGCATCTTCTTGCTTATGCCGGGACCCAACAACTTGGCTGAGCTTTGCATGCCCAGGCTCTACCCAGGATCCTGATGACTTGGCCAAGCAGAGGTATCATAAGCAGCAAAAATTAGTATTGTTTAATTATTTATTAATTTCAGATTTAACTTTAATTCATTCAACTATTTAAAATCACGTATTAAATATGCACTTATGTATTAGTTTTATTTATATTGTTAATAAGGTTCATTTTTCAAGAGGAAAGTGGGAGCTGAGCAGGGCATTTAACCTGTCATGCGTCTCAGGACAATCTCACTTTTCAGCTGCAGAAGGTGCCCTAGAGCTGGATTTTTCCCCATCCTCAAACACCTCCCTGCTGGAGTCTGGGATCTGCGTTTCTTCCTCCTTGGAAGCTTTTGCAATTCAAATGAGGAAAGACTTGAGACAAGAGTAGGCGCAAATTTGTTCTGAGGCGCTGTTTCCAAACCAAGCAGACTTCAAAGGGCCCAGAACAGCTGCTTTCAGTGAAGATCCACAAGCTTTCTCTAGTTCATCTTCCCAACACCGGCAGTGAATCAAATCACTTCTCAAAGTCTCTAAGTAGTATTTCACTTTTCGAAACAGTTTATTTGGAGACAGCAGCCAAGGGCAGGCAACAGCAGAGCTGACGGGGGAGGGAGCATCCTGATGGAGGATGGGACACGGACACAGGTTACCAACTGCTCTTTGCTCCCTATACTGTCAAAAATAAAGGTGGGAAGTCCCTGTATGTCACAGACTCATAGAACACTTTGGCCTGGAAAGGACCTTAAGAGCTCATCTCATTCCCATCCCTTGCCATGGACAGGGACACCTTCCATTGCCCCAGGCTGCTCCAAGCCCTGTCCAACCTGGCCTTGGACACTGCCAGGGATCCAGGGGCAGCCACAGCTTCTCTGGGCACCTGTGCCAGGGGCCCAGCACCCTCACAGGAAGAATTGCTTCCCAATATCCCATCTACCCCTGCCCTCTGGCCATGGGAAGCCATTCTCCCTCGTCCTGTCACACAGGCCCTTGTCCCAAGTCCCTCTCAGCTCTCCTGGAGCCCTTTAGGCACTGGCAGGGGCTCTGAGCTCTTCCCAGAGCCTCCTCTCCTCCAGGTGAGCCTCCCCAGCTCTTCCAGCCTGGCTCCAGAGCAGAGGGGCTCTGGCCTTTGGAGCACCTTTACCATTTCCCCGCAGAGGAGCCCAGGGCTCTCTCCATGCCACCTGGAGACACACTGCCTCAGTGGGGCAGCAGTGCTGTCCCACATTGTTGGGAAGTTCAGAGGAGAAGGGATATCTGCCCTCTGACACCCAAACAGGTCACACACCACTGTGACTAAAAGCTATCCATAGGATGTCCACTAAATCCCCAAAGCACCATTAGCAATTGGCCTTTTTTCCTCCCAGATTTATAACTCACTTTTCTCCAGCCATTTCAGTGTTCTGTTACACCTTATCTTCATCCAGCCCTCCTTCACCCAACCATATTTATTAATTGGTTATTGGGGAACCTGGTCCAGACATTCCCTAACCCTTGCTTTTCTCCTTTGTTCACATCCATTCCTCTCCCCATAGATGATGGCAAAATCTGCCTGTTATGAGCACAAATAGCACATGTATTAACCCAGCGCTGCTGTGGCTCTGCAGGGTGAGGCACCAGCTGGTGTTTGTACAGAGCTTTGAAGATCCAGATGTTGTGGTGTGTCCACCTGCTTAGAGACCAGCACTGCCACACCCTGATTTCGGGATGGGATGGAATCCAGAGGGACTTGGAGAAGCTCAAGCAGTGCTCTTGGGGAATCTCATAAGGTTCAACCTACCCTCAAAGGCAGGTCCTGCATGTGGTCAGGGCAACCCCCAGGGTCAGTCCAGGCTGGGGATGAAAGGATGGAGAGCAGCCCTGCGAGAAGCCCTTGGGGAGCTGTGGGTGAGAGCTGGACATGCCCTGGCCCAGAGCCCTCCCTGGGCTGGGCTGAGCCCCCAGCGTGGGCAGCAGGGGAGGGGGGGATTCTGCCCCTCTGCCCCGCTCAGGGGACACCCCACCTGCAGAGCTGCCTCCAGCTCGGGGGGCCCAGCCCAGGAACGACCTGGAGCTGCTGGAGAGAGTCCAGAGAGGCCATGGAGATGCTCCCAGGGCTGGAGCCCCTCTGCTCTGGAGCCAGGCTGGGAGAGCTGGGGGTGCTCACCTGGAGAGGAGAAGGCTCTGGGGAGAGCTCAGAGCCCTTCCAGTGCCTAAAGGGGCTCCAGGAGAGCTGGAGAGGGATTTGGGACAAAGGGGAATGGCTTCCCATGGCCAGAGGGCAGGGATAGATGGGATATTGGGAAGGAATTGTTCCCTGTGAGGGTGGGCAGGCCCTGGCACAGGTGTCCAGAGCAGCTGTGGCTGCCCCATCCCTGGAAATGTCCAAGGCCAGGCTGGACAGGGCTTGGAGCACCCTGGGGCAGTGGAAGGTGTCCCTGTCCATGACAGGGGGTGGGAGTAAGATGAGGTTTTAAGCTTCCTTCCAACTCAAACCATTCTAGAATTCTGGATCTCTATGTCCAAAAACCGTAACACAAGTTGCACCAGAATTCGAACAATTTATGGAGATAATTTCTGCTGAAAATCTGCACTTGACCAAGAAGGCAAATGAGACCAACTTTGAACTAGGCTGTCTGCATTTTCAAATGCTGAGCAAAGAGTTGAAAGTGTTCAGCAACTATTTATCTACTGTGGCTTTTAGATGCAATTCTATTTTTTAAAGATAATAAATAAATAAATACCCAGCTTATCTTTGTATCAGCCATGCTTCTTCTGACTGCTTTTAACCTACTGAGTCAGAGTTTATGAGTTCCTTCTCCTCAGAAACAAGGGGAAAAGCAGCTTTCAGCAAATCTGTGTGGTGGAAAATGCTCTGTGCTTCCACTCCACACGTAGGATGAGTTTATCGCTGGTACACTTCACAAAATGCCCCAGAGTTCAGAGACTCCAGTGCATTTTAGAGGGAATTTGGGGAGAAAAAATGAACATAAAACTCTGAAAGGCCTCATTTACCAAAATCTAATTCAGCTGTTCATGTACACATCAAAACTTGGAAGAGAAGATTCAGGTGGTCCAAGCCTCCACCTCAGAAAATTCAGGCTTATTTGCTATGCAGCTCCTTAAAGGTAAAATTACCCCAGAACTGCACCAAGAAACAGTTCAAAGAGGTGGTAAGAATGTTTATACTGAAAAAAGTTATTTTTCTCCAGGTTGTCCCTAAGCTGTTAAACTGAATTTGCTCCATGCGAAGAGAAGAATCACCTTTGGCTATGTGAATATCCACCGGAAGTGAGGAGTCTGACAAACCTACACCACTGCCATGGAAGCTTCTTGTTAGTTATTTTTATTTTATAATGATTTTTATTTTCTCAAGTTATTTTATTTTACAATTATTTCTATTTTTATTTATTTTAAATTTTTACAGGACTTTTTTTCATTGATTTACAGTACAAAGCCTCTGCTATGTGACTCATCAGGGATGCTCTGCTGCTGTTCCCAGTGCTGGTGACCTCCTATCCTACAGCAGCTCATTTTCCACCACGGAAAACCCCAGGAGGCACCACAACCACTGGTGTGGGAGCCCCAGTGTGGAACCACCCCAAAGGATCCACAGGAACCACCCCTGTGGCGAACTTCCCCTGCAGACAGATCCACAGCCACCCCTGAAGGCTGGCAGAAAGTAGCCCTGGACGGAGTAAATACAGCTCAATTCCTTTCATTTTTGGGAATGCTCTATGTTATTGTTGGAAAGGCAAGGGAGATTCGCATGCTCAAAGCACTCAAAAGGCTCCAGTGTTTGTTAGATTAAACCCAGCCAAAAGGTTACAAGCAAGGTCTGGAAAGCTATAAAAATAAAAATAAGAGACTTCCAAGCTTTGGCACGCCTTCCCACCAAGGAAGGGAGCTTTTCTTGTGGATTTTATCCGTGGTTTAAGTCCTTGTGTAGTAAGTCTCGTTTCGCTTGCTGAATGGCAAAGCCAAGGAGAAACAGAGTTGTGAAGCTTTTCAGCTGTTCTGAGGTAATGGGAATAATGCATAAAGCAGATTCAACTGTATGAATAGTCTTGCACAATGTATTTATAATTATAAACAGAAGTTTCAAATATCCTCCCCTCCTGCACAGCATCCCCAGGGAAATACATTCCAGGGTAAAACATTCATAAATTACTTACTGCGTGTCTTCTGAAGATTCCTGTTTTATCTTTAATGTTCTTTTCGTGGTAGGCATTTCATCTGAAAGGTAAAATTCCAACACATAATTATATTTTAAATAATGTTCTTAGGGCTTCTTTTTTTTTTAAGAGGCTGAAATGAAATAAAAAATAAATCTGAATTGCTTCCTAAGCCAGGCTGGAGTTCTGCACGAGACAGCTCCAGCTCCTACACCCTCTGTAATTGACTGGCTTTTTCTTTAACTTGGAAGAGATGTGGTCAGTTAAGATCTGAATCTCTCTCTCCAAGTGCAAAACCTTTCACGGACAAGGCTCCAATCCCTGCTATTAAATCACACATCGACTGAATTGCTAACTACATTGTTTCAAGAAAAAAAAAAAACAAAAAAAAGCAATTCTGCTTCCAATGGCACATTTCAGGAGGAAGCAGCAGCAGAACTGCATCTGTGTTCAATTCAGACGTTGTGTGCCAAGTGCTTTGCTCACAACTTCTGAGCGTGAAGGGCACCGTCAGCCCAAGCGCACGCAAATGTCCCCGAAACTGGTGACAAACCAGGAGATCCCAGCTTGACTCACCACAACGAGCCATACCAGACAGAATTAGCCATCATTTACATACGTTTTGTAACGTTTTCTTCTCCCCACTGTTTCTCTCCCACATATTTCTGACTTTTAAATCCCCCAGGGAAGAAGTCTGAGGAACTGGAAAGCGGTTAACAGCCAACTTGCAAATTTTAACATTAAACTGCGATCTAAGACTCTTTCAAAGCATCCTGACTCACCAGTCCCCCAAACACAGATGTGTACAGATACCTGACTGCATCTCCTCTCCCTCTTTCATCCTACAAATGGGGGGAAAAAGCCTTTATCCCATTCACCTTCTTCACCTGCGTCTCCATTGGATCTGATCAACTTAAAATTTCTGCTGTGAAAAAAGCTCTGCTCAGGCAAGGGAGGAACACACACCCATAAGAGCAGAAGCTTGAGAGAAATATGCCTGAAGAAACCCACTTCTTCCCAGAACTGCTCAGACTGAAGTGCGTTTGCTATCAGGAATGTGGTACCTCAATCTGTTTAACAAAGTTCAAAAAGCCACAAGCAACAATCAAACCTCCAAATAAATTAAAATAATGACTTTTAGGCAGAGACAGCAATAATTCAGGCAAGAAAAGCATGTGGAGGAGTTTGGTTTAGGTCTCAAACCTCAAGTGTGAGCTTGCTTGCTATTTTTTTCTTTTAAAAAAGGCCACACCTCTGGATATAAACATACTGACATATTTAATACCAATATATCAGAGTATATATGAAAGAAAAGCTTTTTTTACAGTTGTTGGTGTTGCCAGCAGCAGGTTGAAGTCCTGCTCACAGTTTAGGCAAATGATGATTTTAACACCCAAGTACCACTGAAAGGGGAAAATAACTCCTGAATCCCACAAGGGAAAGCAAAACTGAGAGTGGAAGGAGACACAGGGAAGGTGTCACTGCCACTCCTTCTGGCCACACAGCCCTTCTCTCCTCCTGCCAAGCTCTTCAAACTCCAGTCCTGATCCTAAAGTACTTCAAGAACCGCGGTCTGCTTTTGATTGATTGAGGAATTTCTGTCCCTCTTCTCCCCACGGATGTGTTTATCACTGTGAGCACATTCTGTCGGGAGATGGCAGTTGGTACTGAGATATGGATGTGTGCGCAGCCACGAGCACAGGTCAGAGCCAAGTTTGGAGATTCCTTACCCAACTCCTGCTCGCCCGTCTGGTAGCAGTGAAGATCCTGACTGTGGTTTCCCCAGTCCTCCTGAGAGTACTCCTCCATCGTGCTGCCGTCGGACTCCAGCTCCTGGTACAAGCCGCTGCTGTTGATGAGGACGGGCTGGCAGGGCTGGGAGTCCCATCCTCCCTGCCCAAACACCTGCTCCAGCTGCTCAAATGTGTAGCTGCTTTTCCTCTTGCCCACGCCGTGCTCCTTCACGCGGCTGTAGCACCTGCGCAGGGTCTGAGAGAGAAAAGCAGCTCAGTCAGGGGCTGTGGACGAGCACACAGGCACTCACACACAGTCACACACGCAGAGTTTAGGGCTTTGGGGGTTATTTCTGCTGGTCATATTTGTCCCACGCTCATGAGCAACGCTCCCAAATTAATCTACACCCACCAGGAAGCATCATATATATCCGACATTCCCGCTTAGCATTAACATCTATGACACAGGACAAGTTGTGTAGCAGCTACAGATTCCTCAGATTTAACTTGGGTGATTTATTCTCTTTCCCACTTAAAAAAAAAAAAAAAAATCCCTGGATCTGCTATGGATACAGGGAAAAAAATAAAATAAAAATACCAAGAGCCCCCCAGTCAGAGACACCAATCAGCCAGGAAAATGCACACCTACTATGAGGAGAAGAAAGCAGAGCTGGTGTTGTGCCCACAGCTTGGAGGGGGGGAAGCAGGGAGGAGAGAGAAAGGAAAGGAAAAAGATTTCCCCCAAAGCAAAGACAGTCCAACCTTCCTTACGCTGGTAAGAAGACACAAGGTACAAAATGGATATGCCTAAGCTATTCAGCTAGGAAAATATATATTACTTACATATTTTTGCATTCCTTACTAACTCACTCTGTCTCTTGTGAAGCTGCTGAAATTTAAAAGAGGTCAAATCAATAATGCTCCCAGTTCCCAGACTTCGATATCAAGCATCAAGTAAGTAACAGCACTGAGGTGGCTTGGTCTGAGCAGCCTCTCAAACAGAGCTGGGGCAAAACCTCCCACAAATGCCAAAGCCTCATCCACTTTTGGTGATTCCTTTGACATCCCACACCGAGGGCTAAGCAATTCATTGCTGCTGTATAAGCCTAGGGTTCTATCCATGTTTTCCCCCTAATCTGGAGCAAAAGACAACTGTTTGGGGGTAGAAAAACTAAAGCTTTCTACACAACCCTCAATGTGGTTTTAATTCCACCACTGCTCTAATTTTGAAAGAAACAACGTGGCCCAGGTTTGCTGGACCTTACTTTTTTTTGGATTGGTAAAGTGCTAGAAAACATTAACTTTTTTTTTTTTTTAAATTAAATTTATCAGATTGCCAAGGTTCTAGCTTGAATGGCAAAACTGCCTCTGGAATTCAAGAGAGGCATTAATTTGGGAAGAGCTAATCCTGTTACCTTGCTGTCTGCAGGAGGACTGCAATGGACACATCATTTCAAAAATTACCTGGCTTTTTCCCCCCAAAGAAAGGAACTTTTAAAACTCCAGAAAGCTGGAACCTACCTAATGCTCCTCATACACTGGTTTAACAGCATCAGCAGCAAAGGGATACATTTCTAACCAGTTTCCTCCTGAGATTCAGAGCCCTGGGGGCAGAAGCAAAACTGCTAAGCAGCAAGTCAGTATTACCCTGCTTTTTTAAACAAAAACACACGAATATAACACAAAATAAAAAAATAACCCATATAAACACACAGGCAGCAACAGGCACCAGTTATTCCACAGTTTAAGGTGGAACCCTTCCCACTTTTGCCACAACTACCTCAGGATAAACAGGCAGATCCTCTCTGGATGGACACCAGCACATTTTAAGTTTCTGTCTGTAAGCAGGGTGGAAAACAACCTGCTATGGCAACCTAGAACCAAAATCCAGCCTAGAAACCTCTTGGTACTTGTTGGTGCAAAGAGGGTTCCCTCAGGCTGTGGTATAGTTACATTTGGTTATTAGAATTCAGTTTTCTCTGTCCAATTTCTCTCCTTCCAGCTCAAATCTCACTGAATGACAAAGGCAAAGTCATTTCTCTCCCAGACTCTTTCTAAAATCCACCCAAGTTAGATTTTTTAAAATTATATTTCCCAAATCCCCATTCTTGTGTCTGCCCCAGCTTATCTATCGGAGTTAAACATGGATTTAGAGCCTCCAGCTGAATTTATCAGCAGCCTTCAAGTGAAACAAACTGTTTCCAAAGCATCCCTACTCTTGGCCAAGGCCTCTGGGAATGCCCGACACCCACAGCCACTTTATTTTCACACTCTATTTTCAGCATGAGCTTCAAACACCTCTCCCCACCGATGGGGTCATGGAGGATCCCACACTGGGTTGTAGCCTAGTACTTATTAATTATTTCAGTCAGGATGCAATCTGGTTTATTTTACTATCAAAATAATTTAGTAGCAAGTCAATGCAGACTAGTGGAAAAACTAAAGGGAGCAACACAGGAAGATGGATGAAAATAAATGAGCAGTAGTGTTCATTAATGGAGCTCATTACTCTTAAAGGTTGAGAACTGTTAGGGGTACTGCCAAGATGCTCACCTGGCTGGGTTACCTCCACTTCTGGAACCAGATAACCTTAAATTTGAGGGAGATAATCTCAAATTCAGGGCTTTCCAAAGCACCAAAAAGCCTGTGGCCAAGCAGCTGGTGGCTCCTTGGTCTTGTGTGCTGGAGAGCCAATATTCCTGCTAGCTCTTTCTTCTTGGAGGCTCTCCCCAGTGTCTCCAACAGGCAGTCCCTACAAGTTTTTGTGATGTTCCCTCCAAACTCCCTGAGTCAGCCTTGTTTCATGTAAGCCCACAGGCTTCTCTTCTTCAGAGAGCCTGGTAAGACCTAAATAATTGCTCTGACCTCAGGAAACCTCAGGATTTTATAATCCTTAACCTTTCTCTCACCAGCTTATTCTGATCTCCGAGATCTAAGATTCGCTTTTTTCTTACGCACCTCCTCTATTCCTGCCGGTGTCCAGCTCAACTCCTGCTCCGCGGCTCCTAAAGTGCACATACACAGATTGATACAGGTACAGAAAGCAGGAAATTTAGGACAAGGAACTGAAAACAGACCTGATCACTGCCCAGACACTGCTCAGACTGGAAGAGACCGAGGCTTTTGCTTATTGTTCTGCAACACTGCCTGCAACACGAACACATATTATCCCAGCTTAATTTGTAATTAGGAAAACCAAAGGAGGAGACAGTCACAAAGCTCAGTGTGGATTTTCTCACCATTTCTAACTCACGAGTCCTCATCTCTACAAGTGAAGCCACCGAAGAACCTGGAGCTCTGCAGGAACTGCAGGATGAGGACGAGAAAAACCTTAGGGAGTAACTTTGGGAAGGCTGCAGACGTGGTCCTCCTCCCAGCAAAAAAATAAGATGAGGGAGAACCAGACCACAGCAAGCTTTTTATATATAACCTGAGGTGGTCCAACACAGGGAATTGCAGATCCCTGCTCTGAGACATGCTCTTACTCAGGCAGAAGCTATGGGCTCTGCAGAGCAGTTTGGTGGCCTATGGCTGTGCCCACATTCATCTATTTAAGTTGATTAATTGATAGCAGCCTAAAGGGGTCCTGATGTCCCAGAGCACCACTTAGCACAACACTCAGCTTCAAAGATGCTCTTTTATTTAATGGAGAGGAGCTCTCAGCTTTACATCCCGAATTAAGAACAGCAGTGTCAAACAGCTCCCTCCCTCATCATGCCAGCATACTCACAAGCAACACAAGATCAAACTACCCTGGGACAAAAGAAACAGCTTTTGAAGCCTGGAGTAGTTGTAGGGGACAGCAAAAGGTCTTGAAGTCTCCATTCTCAAGTTCCTGAGAGCAGAAGGAAACAAATCTGTGCAATAGCTCCAGCTCATATACTTTTAGGTTAAAAGCTATGTGCAAGGCAGGACAACACGAGACTTACACAGGGTATTGCCTCAACCAGCCCCATTTGCAGAGTTAATCCAAAATAAAAGGAGAAGAGTAGCACCTCAAACTCTTGGGAGAGCCACACACCACAGCAGGAAGGCAGCTGATGACATCAATGTGTCTCCAGCATGAAGAACCAAATCAGAATGCTCCTCTGCAGAACATGAGAGTCCTGCACTCACACAGGCCCCTGAAAGCTCAGTGTGGGTCCCAGGAGCTGATGCAGCCCTGTCTCCAAGGCTCCAGCCCCACAGCTGGCTGCACATTTGCCCGAGCACAGCACTGGGGACACAGCGCTGGGGACACGCTGGGTGTCACAGTGCATTACTCTCTACACCAAAGAGCAAGGCCTCGGTTGTATCCTGATATACCCAAACGCATAAAGACTTCCTGAAGGATTTGGCTCCAGTATAGAAGAAAAGTGATGGGAATGCCCTGAGGGGAGAAGGGGGGGGAGGTAAATATAGATAAATTGGTTGTCTTGATTGAGGTAAGAACCATCAGAGCTCTCTTTGGACAATAAAGAAACAGAGTCACCTTTGCAGACAAAGGGAGGGATGCCAGTTGAGGCAGGGCAGACTCAGGTTTTTGTTAGTGAGAGCTAGAACCGAACAAAAACTCACAGCCACCACTGCCAATCTCTAAATCACAATTAAATCTAATAGCTCTTGCCTGGACAGGAATTATTTACAGAAGCACCACAGCAATTGCAGAGGTCAGCTCCCATGAAACAAGACTTTGCCAGCAGCCCAGAGGGAATGAAGCCAGGGTTTAACGGGCTGTGTCCCATTGGGGTGAGGAAACCAGTGACGTGTGGTACCACACAGACCCCACAGAGCTACGGGCTCCAAAGAGCTACCTGGGAACATGCTCCATTGGTTGCTGCTACCAGAATGCTGAGAATACTCACACCCTTCTCAGGGATTTGCTGCTAATTGAGCCAGACCCCCAGAGAGGAGATTCCAGCACTGCCTGCAGAAAGGCTGGTGCTGAGCACCTCTATCTTTCGACCTCTGAGCTCCTGGTTTTCTTAAACGAGCACTGGATAAAAATACTAGGAACTTGTTAGAGCTTGTGAAGGCAGAGAAGCAAAACCCCCCTCCAGACCCACCAAGTCAATGACTTTGTAGAGTTAAGATGGGGTGGATGGTCCTCCAGACAGAGCTCAGATTACAGAGATTATCGAATAACAGAATATCCTGAGTTGGAAGGGACCCACCAGGATCATCCAGTCCAACTCCTGCCCTGCACAGACACCCCAACCATCCCACCATGTGCCTGAGGGTGTTGCCCAAACGCTCCTGGAGCTCTGGTGGGGTCGGGGCCATGACCATTCCCTGGAGGGCCTGTGTCAGTACCCAACTACCCTCTGGGGTAAGAACATTTTCTGATATCCAGCCTAAATGGATGAGATGCCTGAATAAGGTTCAACCTGCTCCTGGCACGACCTGTTCCAACATTTCTTACTTTGGAGCGATGAAGGCCACATCTGAGTAGGTTATCTTGCCTCTGGAAACAAACTCATTCCAAACATCAAACTTGAAGTTTCTTGCATCTACTGTGATCAGGACAAACATCATTACACCACTCACAAAACCAGACTTTTAAGGAAAATCCAAACTGCATCAGCCTGGATGAAAAGAGGTCTGAGATGTACTCAAGAAGTCACGTCTGTGCAAGCCTCGAGAGAGCACAGACTCAAATCCCTGCTGGTCCTCACTCTCGAATGGATGGAGTAAGACCACAAGCACATCCAGCAGAGGAAGAGCAGCTTCCATTCCACAGGTGGGAGGGAAAACACTCCTCTCCAAAATGAGCTTCAGTGAAATGGCAGAAAGCACCAACATTTGGGCACCACAAGGAAAACAGCTTGTGTAGTTCAGAACACTAAAAAACTTGACAATCCAACACTGTCCCGGCAGTGTGTGATCCATCCTGCAGTCTCCAGAGGAAGATCCACACTATTTCAACCATGCTGAGAAAATGTTCCTGGGGAAACCAATCTCTAAGCCCATGGGAAAAGCTGGAACTGAAATACTAAAAGTGGCTTGAACTCCAATTTTCCCCACTAGAGGTGAAAGGTTTGGTAACAGGTGAGACCACAGCAGTACAGAAAGCATTGTCTGCTTGGCCCCCAAATTTATACACACAGCAAGAGGGACGTAACTAGGAATCTGTGACAGAGTGCAAGAATCAGGAGGATTTTTAACATCTTCCCAAGTCCTCCATAGTCAGAGAGCACTACAGGAAAAAATTCCATGTGCCCAATCTAGGATTTAATGCTCAAGTTTAGCAAATCCGTCCTCCTGCAATGAGTTCCTGCCCATCACCTGTTTCAGTCTCAAGAAGATAACCTACCAGCTCGCTTCCAGCTCCCTCTGGGAATCATTCTGCACACATGGAACGAGCAGTGGATGGCCCAGGTACACCAGAACGATCAGAGCAGATATTTTAGACACACAACATGGCTGCAGAAACCACTGGATTGTAAAGACACTCGTCCTGCATGTGCAAATCAAGGCAGATTCTTACTGGCATGACAGCACTCTGCAAATACCCCAGCTGAGAGCAAATCCAAGAGGGTTCATTCCACATGACACACATATCCCAGAAATGTTCCTCTGCTGCAGCCCCACAAAGGACTGAACCAAATAAATCTGCTCTTGGTCACTGAACTTTATTTTTCCCAGCTCTGAATGTAAGCAGAAAGTTGCTACCACCTACTAGAGTACATGAGATCCTCCAGGGAGAAGCTGGGCTGCTGGGAAGGATTCAAGGAATGGCAAAAAACAGTCCAGCCTGGAAAACCTCGCACATCAGAATCTGTTTAAGCCAAGGGAAGAATGGAAGGTAACTTGAACACCTGCACATATCACAGCCCAGGGAGCTGCTGGGATGGGGAGCTGAGACTGAGATGAACTCAAGATAAAGATAAACCACATTCAAAAGAAACAGAACCCCAGAATCATGGAATTGGGTTGGAAGAGACCTTAAAGATTATCTTGTTCTATCCCTCCTGCCATGGGCAGGTACACCTTGCACTATCCCAGGCTGCTCCAAGCCCTGTCCAGCCTGGCCTTGGACACTTCCAGGGATCCAGGGGCAGCCACAGCTTCTCTGGGCAATCCATGACATTCCTTCACCATCCTCACAGTAAAGAATTGTTTCCTAACATCCAATCTAGCCCTGCCTTGTCACTGGGAAGACATTCCCACTTGCTCTGCCATTCCATGCCCTTGTAAAAAGTCCCTCTCCATCTTTCTTGTCAGCTCAAATCAAAGGCAAAGTTGCTCTGAAGGTGGATGGTTTGCTCGTTGCCATGAAATGCACCAATGCTCCATCATTTGAGATCTTTGAATTACAAAGCCACTCTGCTCCGTGTTATTCGGCCCAAGGATGGAATTTTGGCTGAAATCCTGTAACATCCAGCAGGTCACATTAGATCACAGCAAGCATTGCTTTGCTGGAGCAGCTTTTCCTAACTTAAAAAACAACTCCATGCAAGACTTAAAAACAGACTGTTTACATCACAAAGCAGCTAAAACCACAGTCCCCTCACAAACAAACCCTGCCATCATCACTTTAGTGTTGCTTAAAGCAAGAAATGCCAACAGCTGACAGTCAGGTGTGTTTTTCCATCCCTTCCCATTTCATGTGGGTTTGAGGCACTCCTGTCTACTCTTTCTGCCTATGTTCCTTCCGAGCACTGAACAAGCATCTCCAAGGTACTTACTTTTCCCCTCTGAAAAATAAATTACTTTTGTGGATAACCACAACCCAACCAAAACCACCAGTAACCCATGTGGGGGGAGGACGTGGTTGCTACATTCAGAAAAACCAACAGGGGAAGTGGATTGGCAGTGATGCTTGGGAATTCCTGCAGTCAGGAGTTAAGATGTTGGAGCTGCTTCTCTTTGAATCAATGGGTTGGCATCAACTCCGGGAAAGGCAAAATAAAAGCAGAACTCACATTTCTGCAGTAGCTGAAGAAATGACGTATTAAAAATGCCCCCAAATTAGTTTTAACAGCAACTTTTAAGAAGGGATTTGTCTGTGTTGGGGAAAGGCTCTCCAGCTGCACCCACAGCCAGAGGATTTCCAGCCCTGAAATACTCTCTCAGCCCAACCGAGCAATGTGCTGTCAGGAGGACGAGTCTTTGATTCCACCTTCCATGCAGATGAAAGCAACAGAAGCAGAAATTTTCCCATGGGTTTAAAAAAGAGCCTAAAATCCGATAATGAAGAAACAACTGGAGCCCATTATTTCAAGAACATTCCTTTAAAACAAAACAAACCTTTATTGCCTGAAAATGCCCCTTGACTCAAACAGCTCCAACTGCAACACCTGAGCTCACCGGTGCTTTCCCAGAGCATCCCCTGTCACTGCAGCCACCAGGGAAGGCTGGGTGAGGATGAAACAAAGAAATTCCAGCATACTATGGAACATGTTCCATGCACCCTATGGAATGAGATCTCCAAGCTGCATGGCCTTCACACAACAGCTTCACAGCACGAGGCAAGGGCTCATTCTCCCATGCTTAAATTCCTGGAAGACCTCCTGCTGCCTGGTTGAAACAGCAGGTGCAGGCCATAGGATCCTGGCATGGCTGGAAAGGGTTTGGCCAAGTACTCCATCACCTGCCTCAAAACCCTGGCTGTAAGGTCAAACCTGAAAACTAAAAAGCTCTCCATGTGCAGCTGTGGAAAGGTGGAAACTCATAGTTTCAGGACAGACAAACCAGGCTAAATCCTTTCTCAGGAACATAGGGAATATGAAAGGGCTGGATGAAAAGAACAGAGTGTCACCGAACAAGCAAGGATACAACATGACTTGTCAGGATGAGGACACCAGGGTGCACAGGACAGCTTTTCTGGGAATGCAACAGGCAGAAATCAAGATGTTCCATTCTTCCTGCAGCTCCCAACTGCGGAGCTCCCCAAACCACCTATCTCAGAGCCATCAAGAGACTCAAGGTCTCTTTCCAAAGGAAAAGCCACTGGAATGGTTACATGTGAATCCCTAAATTTGAAACAGACCCTTCCAGAGCAGCTCCAACCTGAGAGCAGCCTCATTCCAGCTGCTGATGTGCAGAAAAGCACATGCAGATGGTGAGAGACAGGGAAAAATCTGCACACCCTGTTTGAATTAAGAGAGAATGCATCCATGCCACACAACTGGAAAACCCTCTGCTTACAAGCTGACTTGTTCCTTCCCAGCTCAACTGGCTGGTGAGACTCAAGATTTGGCTGTGTCCAGGGAAGGCAGGCGTTCCAAAGGAAAGCAGTACTCTGACCCTATCTAAAATGCATTTATAAAACCAGCTGAACCTGGAATGTTTGAAGCACCATTTATTATCCAGCAGTAAAGCCTCATGCTACTGTCTCCCGATGGGCATTAAGTATCCTACAAAATCATGGAAACACAGAACATTTTGGGTAATAAATGGAACAACACAGCTATGTGCTCCTTCATCACCATCTCCCCAGTTCTGTCTTCAGCGTAGAGGTTAACGGAGTGCCTGTGCCCTCTTCTTGTTCCCACAGCACATGAAAGGCCTCCTGCTCTGTCTCAGAGAGGGATCCATGCATGACCCCTCCACATCCAGAAGTGATTTTTGTTTGTGGTGGAGCATCGAAGACTCAAGCAGCCAATCCTGCCTGGAATCCTATAAAACCTAGGATTTTAGGGTTGGCAACAGCTACCACAACTATCTTGACAGTTCCTGTAACAAGGTAAATTCTTGGCACGCAGGAGAACTTCCAGCTCTCAACAAGCCCTCATTTCCCAGCAGCTCCAGGCAAAAACCCACTGAGAGCCCGAAGGCTTCGGAAAAGCCACATTTTCCCCCTCCAGATGACTGTGCTGCGGAAGGCCCTCACCGTGTGGATCCAGAATACGCAAAAGCTCACGTGTATGGTGCCAGGCACAAGGGCTTTGAACTGGCTATTCCCCTCCTGCAGATGGCCTGAGGAGAGGCCAACCTGCGCACAGGCCTGCACACGGATGGAACACTGATAACTCTCTTCCAACTGGGCAGTACAGTGTTGAAGGAGAGCCCACCCAGATGTACTGTGATCTAGAAACATCTAACAGGTCTGTAAGGAGCTGCTCTTAGTGATAAATATCAGCCTTGGGCTCTTTTACTGCTGTTTGACGGGTGGTTTCTTCCAAGCTTGAACATTTCAGTGGCAAAGATGTGTTCAAGCCTCACTCCTGAGGGGAAAGGGGACAATCCTCAGCTGCAAGGAGTACAAACTGCTGGGAGTCACCAAAATGCTCCCACAATCAGCTTCATCCAACAGCACCATCAAATCCAAACACTCAGTTCTGGGCTGTTCTAACAGTGAGATGAGTCCTCACAACCTGCTCAGCATCCCCCAAAGCTGCGGCCAAAATTGGGGCTGGGGCCTGAACAGTCACTGCACTGACTCCCATCACAGCCCAAAACCATTGGACAAAGCCAAACCACCTCAAGGAGCTCTTCCATCATGCATCTGCCTCTGGCAAAGCCCACAGGTTTGCAGAAGAGCTGATTCAAGCAACAAGCACCTTGAAAACCACCAGTAAAACGAGGGACTCCAAGAGAGTTTGCACTGCAGCAACGTTCCTCTCCAAGAATACTTGGATGTGTTCAAGAGAAAAAGATCCCTGAGTGGCAAATACACAGACATGGGGGAAATACATTGAGAACCCAAAACTTCTATAGAAAGTGGGTTTGTTTTGAGTACCTGTTTTCCAGGACAGGCTGTTCTAATCAACAGGGATCGAAGTGGAAATCTCTCACTTGCTCCCAGGCATTCCTGATGCTGCAGCATTCCTTATTCCATGTATTTTGCAAATCAAGGGCAGCCCAGGTGTACACACCTGGATGGTCCCAGCCCAGCTGGGCTAGCACAGGTGTATTTAAGGCATGGGAAGAGGACAGGAGAAACAACCAGCCCACTGAGCCCCGACAATAACAACATGTTCACTTTTCAATCCACTAGCATTTGAAGTGGCAGCAGGAGCCTAACGGGTCAGCAAAGGGGAAATCGGAGCCAGAGGGAGATCAGAGCTTATAATTCACCCTCCCAAACATCACCCACATTTATAAACTCAAACCCCACAGTGATTTCCATACATCCAAATATCTCCTCTCTGCAAAAGCAGGATGCATGGAGTGACTGCTCCCAAACTGGGCACCAAACCCAGCCCTTTCTTCCCAGGGAATGATGGAACTGGAAAGTCCCCTCTCTAAAACACAGCCCATGGAGCTGTTTATCAATTACTCAAGAGGTCTGTGAAGCTGCAGCACATTCCTGTTGAGCCAGGGAAGCCATCAGATTCTACAAAACAACTCAAGAGCAAAGGACAGAGCCAGGAGTGCAAGAGCAACCAGAGCCACCCCTCGTTACTGGGGGAACTGGGAGCCCCATTTTCCCAAGGGGGCTCCAGGGAGCAGCCAGTGCCAGCCCCTCATGGACAGAGGATGCTGGAGAACATGTGAGGGGACAGAGTCAACCACCATGCCCACAGGACCTGGGGCCAAAGGAGGACACCCAGGAGATGTGGTGCCCCAAAAACCCAGGGGAAGGATCCTGCTGGGGCTGTCCCTGTGAGAGGACACAAACAACTGGGACACAGACAACCTGCATGCAGGTCCCTCCCCACTGAGGACCAAGGGATGCTGCCTCAGCCAACCCACACGAGAGGAACTGAACCCATGGGACACAGCACCCGTGTCCCAAAGGTGCTGCTGGAGGCTACGGGTGCAAAGGAGGAACCCAGAGGACACAGCGCCCAGGAGATGCCAAGGGAACCACGGGCAGCCAGGCAGCTGAGCCAGGGAACGGGATGGATACCCTGCAGCCAGGACATGGGCTGGGCTCAGTCCTGGGGGCAACCGTGCCAAAGAATGCTCCAGAAAACTGCAGCACGGAGACCCGAAAGGCCAAGCCCTGGGGACACGGCGCCCCCAAACCCAGGGCCAAACGACATGCTGAGCCAGAAGGATGCCCACAGCAAGCGCCAAAGGACGCTCAGGACAGATCCTGAAGAGACTAAACTCCCAGGACACGGTACCCCACACCCAGGACCAAAGAATGCTCAGGAGAACACCTCTCCGGGGGAATGACCACAGACCGCCCCGGGAGCTCACCCACCCGCGGGCGGCCGAGCCCGGGGCCCCCCCGGCCCACCCTCCAGTCCCGGGCCGCGCCGACCGCCCGCCCGGGGTACCTTGATGCGCTCCCGGCACTGGGACGGGGTGCGCTCGTAGCCCAGCTCGGCCAGGGCGCGGGAGACGCGCTCGTACATGGCGGGCCCGGGCGCCTTGCTGCCGAACACGGTGCCCGCACCCTCCAGCTGCTGGTACCGCGCCTCCACCAGCCGCTCGTTGCCCCACACGGCGATCAGCGCGTTGGTCTCCGCCGGCGTCCAGGACATCCCGCGGCAGGCGGCGGCCGCGGCAGCAGCGGCGGCGCCGCCAGGCGAGAAGGAGACAGAGGGCGAGGCCCCGCCGCGGGCGCCCAGCGCAGCCCCGCCGGCCGCCGGCCCCGCGCCCAGCGGAGAGGCGCCGCTGGGCGTGGAGGGGTCGGACAGGCTGGGGTTGCCGTCGCTGAGCGCGCCCGGCGAGCCCGGCGACAGCACCTCCATCTTGGGGACGCGGAGCGGCGGCTCGGCCGGCGGGAGCTGCGAGGAGCCGCAGGGCGCCGCCATGATGGGGGTGCGCACCGAGCGGGCGGAAGTGACGCGACGCATAGAGGGCGGAACTTCCGGCAGCGCTGGGGTGGGGCACAAATGGAGGAGGGGGCGGTGCTAGAGGGGGCGGGGTCATGACGCGCGGAGGGGGCGTGTCCACAGAGGGGGTACGGCCATGGGAAGGAGGAGCGCGTGGCTGACGGGTGGGGGCGTGGCTCTGTCGGGAGGGGCGTGGTCAGAGGCGGGGCTTATGGGGCGGGGCGGGGCCTGGAGCGCGGGGTGGGGTGCGCAGTGGGCGTGGCCATGGAATGGGTGTGTCCATGACGAGTGGGTGTGGTGGGTGGGCACGGCCCATGGGTGGGCGTGTCTCTAAGGTGGGCGCGGGCCCCGTCCGAGCGGGGTCCCTACGGACCTTTCAAGGCAGGGACCCTCCCACCCCTCCCACCCCCCGGGCTCTGCCTTGGGCTGAGGACCCCAAATGTGGGGCCGAACATCCCAAAGGTGAGGTTTAGCACCCCCAGCCTTGGGGCTGAGTTCCCTCCGGGCGAGCACCCCGCATCCCTGGTGTCGAGCAGCCTTGAAATCTGGGCTTTGAACGTCGTTATTGAGCATCCCCCAGGAACTGAGGCTGAATTCGGCAAGGCAGGGACCCCTCTTTTCCCACCGCTTGCTGCCCCCGGCCCCGGTGTTTCGGAAGCCCCGGGACCCCAATTAACGGCGACCGTGATTGATGAGCCAGGGCGCAGCTCGCAGAGGGTGGGGGGGACACCCCAGCTGCGCCCCAACTCTTCGTTAAGCCAAGACTAACGAGCATCGGGGAGATTCCGCCTCCCCAGACCCCCTCAAAACTCCCCCCATCCAAGGGGGGTGGTTAAAGAGGTCTTATGGGACCCCCGCCCGGGCTCGTTAATTAAACGCTTTAATTAGGGCCGCGTTGGTTAAACAAATGGGGTGGGGGTGGGGGAAGGATGGAAGGGGACATCCCCCTGCCTCTGTCTGTCCCTGCCCCTGCCGTCCCTGCCCGCAGCACGGAGCGAAGCGATCAGAACTGTAATTATACCCCTGTAATTAGCGGGATTAGGAGCTAGCGACGGCGCGAGGCTGCGGCTGTAGGGGGGGGGAACATTAACCCCACACTCTACCTCCCCGTCCCGACCGGGCGGGGGGCGCGGGGCCGGCGGGCACTTTGTCACCGGCTGCTGTCCCCACAGAGTGCCCACAAGGGATGTCCCCCATGCCAGCATGTTCTCAGGGGAATGTCCCCACCTCTGGTGTGTCCCCAAAGGGATGTCCCTGCTGCCACCACATCCCTGAGGGTGTGATGAGCCAGCGTACCCCCAAAGGGATGTCCCAGAGTCAGTCCTGTGGCATGTCCCCAAAGGGATGCATCTGCCCTCGGCATGTCCTCAAAGGGATGTCCCTGGTGCCACGACATCCCCAAGGGATTGTCCCTGCTGCCAGCATGTCCACCCACTGTCACCACTGTGACATGCCCCCAGACGGACATACCCCCAGCTGGTGTGTTCCCAGAGGGATGGTCCCACTGCCAGCATGTCCCCAAAGGGGTGTCCCCAATGTCAGCCCCACATCATGTCCCCAAAATGATGTCTTTGCCACCACCATGTCCCAAAAGGGATGTCCCCACTGCTGGTGTGACCCCAAGGGGTTGTCTCTGCTGCCACCATGTCCCCAAAGGTATGCACCCACTTCCCTGGAGTGTCCTCAAAAGGGTGTCCCCACTGCCATTCCTGTGGCATGTCCCCAAAGGGATGTCTCCACAGCCAGCCCTGCTGTGTGTCCCCAGAGGGCTGCACCCACCACCGGCCATGCCATGTGTCCCCAAAGCAGGGGTTCCAGAGGGGTGTCCCCACAGCTGGCACGTCCTCAGCTTGCCATACCAGCTGCCCGCGTCCCCGCAGCTGTAGACCCCCATCCCCAAGCCCCCCGGAGCTGGCCAGACCACAATTAGAGGCTCTGGGAGGTAGGGGGAGGCGGGCCGGATGCAAATGAGGGTGCCGGTTAATTAGGGCCTGAACACTCATTACGGCCGAGAGCAGCTGATTGCGATGCAGCTCCGAGTCCCGGCAGCGCCATTTGACCGCGCGCTAATGACATGGGGTGGGGGGCGAGGGGCGTGCAGGGGAGCAGGGCCCCCCCCAGCCCATCTCACCCACGGCCCCTCCGCAGCCATTCCTGGAAAGAGCAGGGCCTTTCAGAGCGCCTGCAGTGCTGCTCCAGCCCTGCTCCAGCCCTGCCATGAGCTGGGACTGCGCTCAGCCAAGGCTCATCTGTGCAATGAATTGTGGCAGGTCTCAGTCAGGATTGCCCCATACAATTGTGGGTATCCTCAGCTGGGCTCACCTGTGAGATGAACTGGGGCTGTTCCCAGCCAGGCTCACCCATGCAACGAGTTGTGGCCATTCTCAGCTGAGACTCGCCTGTGCAACGATTTGTGACTGTTCCCAGACAAGGCTTACCCACGCAACGAATTGTGCCTGTGTTCAGCCAAGACTCACCTGTGCAATGAGCTGTGGGTGTCCTTCAGCCAAGACTCACCTGTGCAATGAGCTGTGGGTGTCCTTCAGCCAAGACTCACCTGTGCAATGAGCTGTGGGTGTTCTCAGCCAGGACTCACCTGTGCAATGACCTGTGGGTGTCCTTCAGCCAGGACTCACCTGTGCAATGAGCTGTGGGTGTTCTCAGCCAGGACTCACCTGTGCAATGAGCTGTGCGCGGTCTCAGCCAGGACCCACCTGTGCAATGAGCTGTGGGTGTTCTCAGCCAGGGGTCACCTGTGCAATGAGCTGTGGGTGTTCTCAGCCAGGACCCACCTGTGCAATGACCTGTGGGTGTCCTTCAGCCAAGACTCACCTGTGCAATGAGCTGTGCGTGGTCTCAGCCAGGACTCACCTGTGCAATGAGCTGTGGGTGTTCTCAGCCAGGACTCACCTGTGCAATGAGCTGTGGGTGTTCTCAGCCAACACTCACCTGTGCAATTAGCCGTGGGTGTTCTCAGCCAGAGGTCATCTGCGAAATGAACTGTGGCCGTTCTCAGTCAGGGCTCACCCATGCAATGAGTTGTGGCCATTCTCAGCTCCTGGGGATGTGCGGACGGCAGGACAAGCAGCTTGGGGGAGCAGTGGGGAAACACCCCCCTGATCCCCAGCACTCCCCCGCCGTCTCGTTCCAGCCAACCTTCCAATTCAATAGAGATAATTAAAAGTCCGCCAAAAAGCCGAGCGGACAAGTCATTAGACCCAGAGCAGTGTGTTCTGCAATTTACTGACCTGCTTGTAATTAACCTCCTGCCGCCAAAATACGCTGCTGAAAAGAAGTATAAACTTATTAGTGGCGACGGTGGCTAATTAAAGCCAAAGCTGTAATTATCCCGAGATGTGTCCGCGGGCAGGAAACTGATGAAAGGAGAGAAAAGACGCTCAGTGCAATATTTGGAAGGACGCGGGGATGCCGAGCGAGTCAGCGCCCTGCTGCAGCACGCCGGTGCCCATCAGCATCCTGAGCGCCTGCATCCCGATCCAGCTGCCCTGCCCGCTGCACAAAGGGGACCCAGGCGGGCTAATTCGGCGCGGGGGCAACCGGCACGCCTCCCTCTTTGTCTCCCTTTCACAGCCAATATCCCGACCCCAGATGGGTTAATACATAATGCAGACAAGCAAGTAATTGCTTGCCTTTGTGAGGCCGTCAGCGCTGGGTCCCCGGCCCTCTGATCCCCCATTAGCGGCCATGCAAACAAGCCTTCCACCCAATTAAGCCCAGCTTTGATAGAGCCTTTCCCAATGATGTGGCGGTCCCAAACTAGCGATTCGCACATGAGCCACTACCTGTTAAACCCGGCTTCGGCTTCCTTCGGGGACGAGCATCTCTCGCCTCTCGCCATGACCCAGCTGCCGAGCTCTGCCCGGCTTCCCCTGGCCCTGAAGGGAGGCTCGTCTGATAAATGATCTCGACAAACTCTATATTAAAGAGGTGGAAATGGGATGTTAATATACCCCAAACCGCTCGTCTCGAGAACACATGGGCTCCGGCTTCCCAAAGATGCTGGTAATGAGGCGGGCTGGGACGCCTGCGAGGAGATCTCGACCCACCAGCCTCCTGCGCCCGCCAGGTGTGGAGGACAGACAGCCTGACACCCGTCCTCTGAGGCATCCCCACACCGTTCCACAGAGGCTCCATGGGTCATCCCCTAAAGCATCTCAATCTGCTCTCTGAAAGCATCCCAGCAGCATCCCCTGAAGCATGCCAGCGCGCTTTCCTGGAACAGCCCAGCTTTATCCTTTAGCACACCCTGGCATCACCCCCTAAAGCACTTCAGTGTGCTCCCCTAAATCTTCTCTGAGTTATCCCCTAAAGCATCTCACTAAGCTCTCCTAGAGCATCCCAGCATCATCCCCTAAAAAATTCTGGCACCATCCCCTAAAACATCCTGGCATCAACCCCTACAGCATCCCAGTGTCATCCCCTAGATCATGCCAGCATGTCGCTCTGAAGCATCCCAACATTATTCCTTCACACACCCTGGCATTGTCCCCTAAAGCATCTCACTGTCTTCTAAAGCATTCCAGTGTGCTCCCCTAAAGCATCCCAGGATCATTCCCCTGAAGCATTGCAACACCATCCCCTACAGCATTCCAGCATTATTCCTTGCAGCATCCCAGAGTATTACAATACAGTGTCTCACTATCATCCCCTGCTACCTCCTGGCATCCCTCTGTGCATCCCAGACTCATCCCCTAAAGCATCCCAGTGACATTTTCTGAAGCAGGTTAGTTTGCTCCCCTCCAGCATCCCAGCATCACGCCCTAAAGTCCCCATAAGGTCCCCCAAAAATATGCCAGCATCTCTCCTTAATTCATCCCACCATCATCCCCTAGAGCATTCCAGTATGTTCTCTGAAGAAATCCCAGTATCATTCCTTAGGGTATGACAGCATCATCCGCTAAAGCATCCCAGTGTGCTCCCCTAAAACAGCATTATCCCTGAATGCATTCTGGCACCATCCCCTACAGCATCCCAGCATCATTCCCCACACTATCCCAGTGCCACTCCCCACACCACCCCAGTGTCATTCCCTACACTATCACAGTATGCTCCCCAAAACACTCCAGCTCCATGCCCTAAAACATCCCAGCATTAGTCGTTAAAGCACCCGAGCATCATTCTCTAAGTCATCACAGGATCATCCCCTAAAGCATCCCAGTCATTCCCATATGCTCCCCTAAAACATCTCAGCATCTTCCCTTAAAGCATCACAGTTATCCCTCGAAGAATCCCAGTGTTGTCCCTCCCTGAAGTATCAATCATCATCTCCCGAAGGATCCTACTTTCATCCCCTAGAACATTCACTATGTTCCCCTAAACCATCTCAGCATCATTCCTTAAGCACTGTCTTCTCAAGCATCCCCTCATCCCTTACAGTATCCCAGATTCGCTCCTGAGAGCATCCCAATGCCATCCCTTAATGCATCCCAGGGCTATCACCTACACCGTATCAGTTTCATTCCCTAAAGGAGCTCAGTGCCATTCCCTACACCATCCCGGTGTCATCCTTAAAGGATTCCAGCTCCATCCCCTCCATCCCCAGTACCCCCAGTCGCCAACATTGCCTCCCTCCCCCCCGCCCCCAGCAGCCGCCGTGCTCCCCATTCCCTCCTCCCCACCCTATGCGCTGCCACAACCTCTATAAATATTCAAAAAGCCGCGTTTTCCGGCCAAGCGCCTGGCTTGGGGTGGGGGGCTCCCGGGGGGAATGTTAATAACGGGGCTGCCAGGGATTCCCCCCTGGCAGCGGGGAGGGGAACCCAGCCGCTCATTTGCCCAGACAAATATCTTGTCGCTCCTCATTATGGCCATGGTCTTCGTGCCTCAGTTTCCCCACCCGATGCTGCCCAACGAGGGTTGGGAAAAACCGGGAGGAATAAGGAAGCAGCAAAACCAAGGCAGAATAATGAGGATAACAAAGTACTGAGGAAGCCTCCCCCATCTAAAAACTTTGAGGGGGGTGATTTGGGCAAAGCCTGGGCAAACAGCCGCTAATCGCCAAATCAAGCAGCAATTAAATGCCGCGGCAGTGAGAATAAATCTGCTAACAAGGAGGCGATGCCCCCACACTCGCTGTTTGCCCAGCTGATTAACGGGGATGAATCTGAGGGGGATTATCCATCGGGATGAGGCGGCTCCTTTGTCTCCATTCCCCATCACAAGCTCTCTCAGAGGAGGTATTGGAGACGCGTGTGTCACCCCCGGGAGCGCATCGCTGCAGCCTCCGGCCTCATAGTGGGATTAATACAGAGGTGCTTTAATCCCTGAGGCTCCCAAAACCTCCAGGATTCCCATTAAAAATTCTCCCATTTTCCAAGAACTCCATGAAAAGAAGCCCCAAGGCTTTCCAGGGATTAACATCCTTTTCCAGCCTGTAGTTCCGTGTTGGAGATGTCCCATTCCTCAGGTCAGCTTTTCAAAGGCACCCAAAAGGAGAAGCAGGTGAAACATAGCAGCTTCAAATATTCCAGCATTGCCATCAATTCCCATCCCAGAGAGTTATTCGGGTAATAGTTGGATAAATCTGTTATTCCATGGATAATTTTTTTTTTTTTTATCCTGAGAAATCCCTGTGCTGCACATTGCCAGCAGGAGAAGCGGAAAAGCTTTGTGCTCCTACCAAATTAATATTTATTTACTTTCTCCATAGCTGGCTCCAAGGGACAGATGAATAATGTATTGCCCACCAGACACCTGGCAGATTCGATGGGCTATGGAGAGCCCAGAGGATGCTGGTGAGGCTGAGGGGTCCAGATGTGCACCTGTCTGCAGCCTCAGCACAGCTCGGGGTGTGGAGAAGCAAACCTGGGCAAGCTGTCCAGATGTGTGCTCACCTACTTCTTACTTGTGCCTCCAGATGTGCACAAATGGAAACCACCTGGCCTTCCAGATGTGCTTGAGCATCAGCTGTGTGCCCAGCTGTGACACCAGGGACCTCTCCAGCTGTTTGAATGCAGCTGCATCCCCCAGACCCCTCAAGCCTCCCAGATGTGAACATCCTGGAGATCCTTGGTGTCCCAGATGTACATGGAAAAGCCTCCCCTTACCCCAGCTGTGCCCCAAGTCCTCCAGATGTGCACGCCCTTGGGGACCCAGATGTGCAAACACGTGTGGGCACATTTCATCTGCTGCTGTGCATGCAGATGTGAGGCCCCTTCTCCCTCCCCATATCCCAGATGTGCACACCCAGATGCATGTCTCCCCTATTGCCCCTTCCTCTCCCCTCCTCCTCTTTTTCCCTAAACCCCCCCCAGGTTCCCCATATTCCCGACTTCCCCTTTTTCCCCACTTTTCCCCTATTCCAAATGCCACGGTAACAAAATCCCATAACAAGCCCCTCCAACAGCCCCCCCTATAATGAACCTCCCTAACGAACCCCCCCGAACGCCCCCCGCCGTCCCCCGTCCCTACAGGAGGCTCGCTGGAGGAGGCTCATTGCTTTCCGCATCAGCCCCAACACATTAATTAAGTGGCCAATTGCTACTTAAGGATTCAATGGCACCACGTGCTGATTCCTTCGCGTTTCCCTCCCCCCCGCCGCTGCCAATTCAAGGCCACTGGTGGTCGCAGCACCCCCGAAGTGTCCCTACCCCTGCCAGCACACGCCGGTGTCGGGGTATGTTACTCACTGGAGCAGCCGCACCTTCCCGAGGGGTGCGGGGCGATGCTGCCTTTCAGGGTGCACTGAGAGAGGGTCCCGGGTGGGGGGTGACAGCAGCCCCATGTGGTGTCACCTAATTTGGGGTGAAGCCAGGGAGCTGCTGCCTCTCTTCCTTCTCCTCCCTCTAACTCTAGGACCCCCCTTTTCCTCTGCCCCCTCAAAAGTCATCCCAGCTCCCCTCCACCACGGAGCCCCTACCCCGTACGGGACACCCCCGCCTTCGCCCCCATCCCGCTCCTCGGGGACGGGGAGGGAACACAGGGACACCCCCATCACCCCGCCCCAGCACCGCCCCGGCCCGTCCCCCACCCGGGGGGCGGTGCCGCAGGCTGAGCTGAGCCGAGCCGAGGTGAGCTGAGCCGGACTGAGTCGGGCTGGGCTGAGCCGAGTCGGGCCGGGCTGAGCCGGACTGGGCTGAACCGAGCCAGACTGGGCTGAACTGAGCCGAGCTCAGCCCAGCAGAGCCGAACTGAACTAAGCCGGACCGAGCTGAACTCAGCCGAGCAGAACCGAACTGAGCTGAGCCGGACAGGGCTGAACCGAGCCGGACAGGGCTGAACTGAGCCGAGCCCAGCCCAGCAGAGCCGAATTGAACTGAACCGGACCGGGCTGAGCTGGGCTGAGCTGAGTTTAGCCGTGCCGGGGCGTGTCGTGCAGAGCCGACCGGAGCCGAGCCGCTGTCAGCCGAGCCGAGCCGAGCCGGGGCAGGATGCTGCGGTACCTGCTGAAGACGCTGCTGCAGATGAACCTGTTCGCCGACTCGCTGGGAGCCGAAGGCTCTAACTCCTCCTCGCTCCTGCTCGGCATCAACCGCTCCATCGCCGCGCTGCACCTGCCCGATCTCACCCCCGGTAACGGTACGTGGTCCCCGGTCTTTCTGTCCCCCTGTCCCGGAGTTCCTGCTCCTGCTCCAGCCGATGCTGGATGCTGGAAGTAGCCTGCAGCCCCCCAGCCCCAGCTGAGATCCCGCCAGCACTGGATTCCCAGCCTGTCCCCGTGTCCCCAAACCGGGACCTGCCCCACGTCCCAGCTCTGGAACTGACCCAGTGTCCCCACACCAGCCCTGTGTCCCCATTTGGTACCAGCTCCCTGTTCCCAGAGCAACTCTCAGGAGTGATGTGGTGTCCCTAGATAGTCTCCACAACCCCAAACCGAGACCAGCCCACTGTCCCCAAGTCAGGACTGGCCCGGTGTTCCCAAACCAGTCCCAAATCCTGAACTGCAAGCAGCCCCCTCTTCCCAAACTTTTCCATGTTCCTGCATCAACTGCCAGACCGTGAGCTGGGACAGACACAGCATCCCCAAATTGTCCCCATGTTCCCAGACCAATCCCCAGACCCCAAACCAGAGGCAACTCAGCATCCCAAAACTCTCCTTGTGTGCCCAAACCAACTCGGAGACACAACTAGGAGAGATTCCATGTCTCCAAACCGGTCCCATGCCCCCAAGCCAATCCCCAGACTGCAAACTGGAACTAGCTCCGTGTTCCCAAACTATCTCTACATTCCCAAACCATCCCAGTGTCCTCCAACCAGATCCGTGTGCCTTAATCTTCCCCATGTCCCCAAACCAGCCCCATGTCCCCTAGCTGGGATGGAGTGGGGGGGAGGAGGGGTGAGGGAGAGGGTGTCTGCCTGAATTTTAACTCCGTTTTGAGCTTCTCCCCTCTTTTTTAGTCTGAACGTCCCCCTCCAGCTGGCCCGGGGTGGCTGGTGAGGGGAAGGGATGTTCCCAAACCCCATGGGACCCCCTGCGCCTGCACAGCCAGCCGGGCACAGGAAGGGGTCTGCCCTGACCCCCTGCTTGTCCCAATTAGTCACTGGACCCAGCTGCAGCCCCCTCGGTCCCTGCTGTGCCCCCCGGGAGTACCCAGTACCCTGCAGCATTGCTTCCGTCCCCATGGCAGCCACATCCCATCCCCATGGCAACCCCGTGGGTACCCCAAATCGCAGGCCCCTGATGCCCGCATCCCACCCCAAGGTGTGGGGGAACAGGGGAAGGGCGTGTGCAAGTGGGAGACACATATATGTGCATGTGTGTGCATGCATGTGTAGTGTGCATGTGTGTAAATGCAGCATTCACACATGTGCAGATGTGTGAATGTGTAGTGTGCATGTGTGTAAATGCAGCGTTCACACATGTGCAGATGTGTGAATGTGTGCCTATGTGCATATGTGTACAGTATCCATGTGTGTGCATGCGTGTGCAGTGTGCAGGTGTGTGTAAATGCAGTGTTCACATGTGTGCATATGTGTGCATGTGTGTGCAGTGTGCATGTGTGTGCACGCATGTGTATGCCTGCATGTGCTTGTGTGCATTGGTGCATGGGTGTGCATGTGTGTGCCCCTGTGCATGTTTATACATGTGTTCAGTCTGTGTGTGCATGCACACCCCTGTGTGAATACATGTGTGTGTGCATGCACCTCTGCATGCCTGAACAGACGTCTGCATGTGTAAGGGCACCCCCCCACCTGAATGCACTCATGTGCAGTGTGTGTGTGCGTGCATGAATGCGCACACACATGAACGCATCTGTGCATGGCAGGGCATGCACCCCCCTGCCTGAATGGACACGTGTGTATGTGTGTGTATAAGTGCAAGCACATGTGTGTGCCTGCATGTGTGTGTGTGTGCACACCCCTGCCTGACTGCCCATATGTGTACACGCACATGAGTGTGCAATCACACACACACCTGCACTTGTAACGCACATGTACACACATGCACGTGTGTGTAATGCACATGTGCACCTGCAGGTGCACAGATACCTGTGAGTGCCTGTGCGTGTTCAGCCCAGCTGGCCCCAGCATCAATGAGCATTAATTATGCCGGCATTAATGACCATCCATTAATTCCCATGTCCCAGCAGGGGGATTTTTCTGGAACAGCCCCACAACCCCAACATGGGGCTTTTTAAAACTTAAAATTAAGCACTTTCTGCAGCCTGGAATGACCAACTCTGTTACAGAAAATCAGCACTTGCAGGTGATGGAGAAAATCCCTGTTTGGGGAGAATTTAGCCCCAGCCCCGTTTCCTCAGGGACGCCCAGTTGGAAACTGGGTGGAAAAGGCCATTACTGGGAGCGAAGCTGCATTGTCCCGATCACTCTCCCGATCCTGCTCCTCCCCAGCGGCACCCACCGTGGGATGGGGAGAGTGCGATCCGCTGGGCTGGCACCTGCCCACACTTTATTTCAGCTCCTCCCTTCCGAGCAGAGCAGGGTCTGGAGGCAGGAACGCTCCACACGAGCCACGGATGCTCAGCCCCAGCCCCCGCTCCCTACCCCTCTGTTTTCCTGCAGGATCCCACGCTCAGCTGGAGGACACGGCTCCCCGCATCGTGGAGCACCCCACGGACCTGCTGGTGTCCAAGGGGGAACCGGCCACGCTGAGCTGCAAGGCCGAGGGGCGCCCGGCGCCGGCGGTGGAGTGGTACAAAGACGGGGAGCGGGTGGAGACAGACCGGGAGGACCCCCGCTCGCACCGCACCCTCCTCCCGGGCGGGTCCCTCTTCTTCCTCCGAATCCTGCACGGGAGGCGGGGGAAGCCCGACGAGGGGGTCTATATGTGCGTGGCCAGGAATTACCTGGGGGAGGCCACCAGCCGGAATGCTTCCCTGGAGGTGGCTGGTGAGTCCTGAGGGGGCTGGGGGGATTTTGGGGGGCGGAATTTGGGGTTCTGGTGTCACCCCTGAGCCAAACCTGCTCCGGTGGCTGTGGGACATGGGGCGCTCACACTCCCGGGTGATGCTGCCAAAGGAAAAGAGGGGAAAATAAGGGCAAATAATTGGAAATAAATAAGTGAAAAGACACGAAAATAAATTTTAAAAAGTGAGAAATGTTGGAAATTAATGAAACTAAGTGAATACAAATCAAACTAAGTGAAAACAAATGAAACTAAGTGAAAACTAATGAAACTAAGTGAAAGCTAATGCAAAAAGGAAATAAGTAAAAATAAATTAAAATAAGAGCAAGTAAGTAAGTGAAAATGGATGTAAATAACATAAAAGAAATGAAAACATGGAAAAAATAGAAATTAAATAAAGCGAAAATAACTGAAAGTAAGTGGAAATAAATGAAAAAGTAAAATAAGTGCAAATTAGTGAAGAGAAATGAAAATAATGAAAAAAGGAAAATAATTGTAAGTAAATGAAAATAAGTGAAAAATAATGAAAATGAGTGAAAATAAATAAACACATGGTAAAAGAAATTAAAAGAGGCAAATAAAATTGGAAACATATGAAAATAAATGAGAACAAACGAAAATACTTGAAAATATTTGAAAATCGAGTAAGATCAATGAAGATAAATTAAAATCTGTGAAAGCCAATTCAAGCCAAAGCAGATGATGCCCCCAGGGGTGCAGCGCTGGGGAGCTGAGGCCACTGTGTCCCCCCAGTGCTGCGGGACGATTTCCGGCAGCCTCCTGGGGACGTGGTGGTGGCGGCGGGAGAACCGGCGGTGCTGGAGTGTGTCCCGCCCCGCGGCCATCCCGAGCCCAGCGTCTCTTGGAAGAAGAACGGAGTCCGGGTCAGCGACAAGGACGAGCGCCTGACGGTGAGGGGTGGGGGGCCAGAATTAGGGTGAGGGTGATGCGGTGGAGATGGGGAATATTGCAGGGATGCAGTGGGGATGGGGAATACTGCAGGGATGCAGGATGCAGTGGGGATATGATGCAGCTGTGGGTGCAGTGAGGATGTGGGATGCAATGAGGATCTGGAATGTGATGGGGATGTGATGGGAAATGTGGGATGCAGCAGAGTTGGATGTGCGATGTGATGGATACGGGATGAGATGGGGATGTAGGATGGGACACGGATATGGGATGCATCAGAGATTTGGGATGGAATGGAAACATGGGATGTGATGAGAGTGTGGGTGCAATGGGAATGTGAGATGCAATGAGGATACAGAAAGTGATGGGGATGCAGATGCAGTCAGGATGAGATGCAATGAGGATTTGGGATGCAGAGGGGATATGAGATGCACTGGAGATGCAGGATGCAATGGGGATCTGGAATTTGATGGGGATGGTAGATGTGATGTGTCTGTATGCAATGGGGATTTGGGATGTGATGGGGATATGGGATGCAATGGGGTGTAGGATGCAGCGGGGACATGGGATGCGATGCGGATTGGGATGCAGGGCGGATGTGGGATGTGTTGGGGATGCGATAGGCATGTGTGATGAGCTGTACTTCCTGCAGATCCGCGGTGGGAAGCTGATGGTGGCCAGTACTCACAAGAGCGATGCTGGCATCTATGTCTGCGTGGCCACCAACGTGGTAGGGGAGAGGGACAGCGAGCCAGCCGAGCTGGTTGTCTTCGGTGCGTGGGGGTTTAATTTTTGGGATGTGGGGGAGGTGGGTGCTATTCTGGTGGGACTGACAGCCACCCCACAGAGCGCCCAGCATTTGGCAAGAGGCCCCACAACCAGGTGGTGCTGGTGGAGGGCACAGCGGAGTTTTCCTGCGAGGCGGTGGGGGATCCCCAGCCGGCGGCACGCTGGCGCAAGGAGGAGGGTGAAATGCCACAGGGAAGGTGAGTAGGGGGTGAGGGGGTGTCTGAGGGGCACCAAGGCTAGTGGGGGTTCTGTGGTGCAGCTGGGTGGCATCAGCGTGTGCCAGCCTGGTGTGCTTGGAGCACCTGGCACCCCCGTGGCATCAAGTGATCGCATCCCATAACCCTGGGTCATCCTCCGTCCTCAGCACATCCTGCATCCCTGTGGCATTCCACATTCTTATTGCATCCCAAACCTCAGTCACATCCTCACTGCATCCCACACACCTGTTGCATCCTGCATCCCCATCACATTCCACATCACCCCCACATTCCACATCCCCATTGCATCTCCCATTTATCTTGCATCCCAGATTTTCATCGTTCCCATCGCATCCCGCATTCCCATCACATCCCGCATCCTCATTGCATCCCAGCCGCGTGGCACCTCACTCCCTCCTGGTGCCCTGGCACTCCGCTGGTGCCACAGCCTGGCGGGGTTCCCGCAGGTGGGAGGTGCTGCCGGACAACACCCTGCGGATCAGCCGGCTGCAGGTGGAGGATGAGGGCACCTACACCTGCGTGGCTGATAACAGCGTGGGCAGGTCGGAGGCGTCGGGCACCCTCACTGTGCACGGTAAGGGGGCCCTGGGGAGCACCCTTGGGTGCCGGTGGAGTGCCCAGACAAGCCTTTGTCTCTCCTCACGCTGCTGCAGTGCCCCCCCAGCTTGTCACCGGGCCCCACGATCAAGCTGTCACCCATGGCCAGAGTGTGACTTTCCAGTGCCAGAGCAAGGGCAACCCACCACCCGCTGTCTTTTGGCAGAAGGAGGGGAGCCAGGTCTGTCTCCTTCCCTATCCTTGTCCTTGACCCCAGACCTAATCATGACCCCATCGTCATCCCAATCCCCCCACAGTTCATGTCCCCATTCCATCCTCATCCCATTCCCATCATCATTTCCATTCCCTCTCATCCCCATTACCATCACAATCCCTGTCCCAATTCACACCCCATCCCCATCTCATCCCCATCCCAATCTCATCCCATCTCAACCTCACATCAGTACCAATTATCATCCCTACCCAGTCCCCATCACCGTCCCATCACAGTCCCTATTCCATCCCTGCCTTCATTCCATTCCCATTCCATTCCCATTCCATTCCCATCCTAATCCCCATCCTATCCCATCCCATCTCTTTCCTTTGCATTCCTTTGCATGCTGTTTCATCCCATCTCCATCCCATCTCATCCCATCTCATCCCATCTCCATCCCCATCCCCATCCCCATCCCCATCCCCATCCCCATCCCCATCCCCATCCCCATCCCCATCCCCATCCCCATCCCCATCCCCATCCCCATCCCCATCCCCATCCCCATCCCCATCCCCATCCCCATCCCCATCCCCATCCCCATCCCCATCCCCATCCCCATCCCCATCCCCATCCCCATCCCCGTCATTGCTGTCCCCAGTCTCATTCCAATTCCCATCCCTAACCCTGTCCCCATCCCATCCCCTGCATCCCATCCTCCCCCTCCCTCATCCCCCCACTAATCCCACTCCCTCCCCAGACCCTACTGTTCCCGGGCCAGCCCCCAGTCCCTTCCGGCCGTGTTTGGGTGAGCCCCAGCGGTGCTTTGACCATCATCAATGTCCAGTCCAGCGATGCTGGCCACTACCTGTGCCAGGCCATCAGTGTGGCTGGCAGCATCCTGGCCAGGGCAGGCCTGGAGGTGACAGGGGGTAAGTCCAGTGCCAGTGGAGAACTGGCACATTCATTTGGTGCATGAGCAACACCCACCCCACCAAACAGCAATTCCCAATTTTCTCCCTGTAGCACCCACTGAACTCCACCCCCTGGTGATCAGCCTGCTTCCCACTAACCGGACAGTGCTGCCAGTGGGGGCCACAGTGCGGCTGCCATGCGGAGTGGGGGCCCATGACCCCCTGGGCAGCGTGGGGTGGCTGAAGGATGGCAGTGCCCTGGTAGGTGTCCAGCCCCGTGCCAGCCTGCTGGAGAACGGCACCCTGCAGATCACAGGCCTCCGGGTGAGCCGGCCCCGGCAGGGGCACCCATGGGAGTACTGCAGGGAGGGAGGGGGGCAGTGGGTGCGAGGAGTGGAGCAAAGGGAGATGGATGCTCATGGTGGTGAGTACAAGTGCTGCTGGGGCTTGGGGTGGTGGGTGCAAGGCGTGGTGGGTACAAAGCGTGGTGGGTACAAAGCGTGGTGGGTGCCGAGGTGATGGGTGCTCAGGGTGATGGGGCAGGAGCTCTTCCCCCTGCAGGTGAGAGACTCCGGGCTCTATGAGTGTGTGGCCACCAGCCCGGCGGGCGAGACACTCTGGGGCAGCTCCCTGGAGGTACAAGGTGGGTCATGGAGATGTCACTGCAGCGGGGACACTGTGGCACCAGGAATAAAGCCACCCCAAGACCTCCATGCATCTCCCTGCAGGTGATGAATCCGACCTCTCCCTGCCTTCCCCTGCACCCGGTCTCCTCCCTGGGCCACCCTCCATCCCTGTGGTCACCAACGTTACCAAAAGCAGTGTCACCCTGAGCTGGAAAGGGAATGAGGACAGCGGTGCCACTGATGTCACCTCTTACATAGTGGAGGCTTTCAGGTATCACACAAGCCTCTTCTCTGGCTGCAGGGATGATGTGGGGGCCCGATACCACCCTGTCACGAGTCACCCCTGTCCCCTGGCAGCCAGGCGGCGGGTGGCCCGTGGCAGACAGTGGCAGCTGATGTGGAGAGTGAGACCCACACAGTGACCGGCCTCGTCCCCGACACTGTCTACTTGTTCTTGGTGCGGGCAGCCAACGCCTATGGGCTCAGTGACCCCAGCGGTGTCTCGGAGCCTGTGCGCACTGGAGGTGAGACCCAGCGGTGACATCGGTGGTGTCTGTGAACCCACCACCCTTGTGTCCATCTCCACTTGGCGACACCAGTGGAGGTGTCCATGAACCCACCACCCTTGAGTCCATCTCCACGTGGTGACACCAATGGAGGTGCCTGTGCACCCAAAATCTTTGGGTCCATCATTGCCCAGTGATGCCAGTGGAGTTTCCCATGGGCCCCCCATGGGTATGGGGTATCACCATGGCTTCTTCACTTAGTGGCAACAGTGGGGAAGTCCATGGACCCTCCACCCTCTCCTGTTTCCAGCAGACACCAACCCCTTGCAGCAAGGGCTGGATCCTGAGCAGGTGCAGCAGGAGCTGGCACAAGTGGCTGTGCACCTGCAGGAACCTGTGGTGCTGCCACTGGGCACTGTCCACCTCTCCTGGACCGTGAGTGCTGAGCCTCACTACTGGTGCAGGGCTCCCAGTGTTGAGCATCCCTCCATCCCACCCTTCCCTCGGGTCCGCAGGTGGAGCGCCAAGTGCCCTTCCTTCAGGGCTACCGGGTGCTGTACCGGCGCCGCGGCGGTCGCTGGGAGGAGGCGCGGACGGTGTGGGCACCAGGGGAGCGGGGGGCCCTGCTCACCGAGCTGCGCCGGGGCCAGGACTACGAGGTCAAGGTCCGACCCTATTTTCATCACCTCCATGGTCCTGACAGCGTTGTGCAAGCTCTGCGCACACCCGAAGCAGGTGAGTGTAGCGATGGCAGGCATAGCGTGGGTCCCTGGGGACAAGCTGGAGGTGATACCCCATGTGTCCCCTGCCGGCAGCCCCCAGTGCCCCTCCGCGAGCTGTCAGTGTGGCTGGGAATGGTACCAGCGTCCGCATCTCATGGCAGCCACCACCGCCGGCAGAGCAGAATGGCGTCATCCGTGATTACCGGGTAAGGGTGGACAGCAGCAGGGACGTGGCAGGTCCCCTCTGTCCACTCACGACACTATGTCATGGTGTTCTTGTGGGTGTCTCCCATCTTTTCCCCCTGCTCCTCACCAGATTTGGTGCTTGGGCAACGAGAGCCGCTTCCACATCAACCAGAGTGTGGAGGGGACGGTGCTGGCGACAGTGCTGCAGGGACTAGTCCCTGGCGTCCCTTACCGTGCCGAGGTTGCCGCTGCCACCAGTGCCGGTGTGGGTGCCCGCAGCGCCCCTGTCCCCATCCACATTGGTGAGTCCCTCATTGTCACAACTGTACCCCGGGGTGGGCCATGATGGGGTCACCCACTGCGGTGCGGGGGATGGCTCCTCGGCACCCCGCCGGTGTGTCCCTCCTTCCCGTGTCACTTGCAGCCCCCCTGGTGGAGCGGGATGCACGGCCAGCAGGTGGGAGCAGCTTGGCCGAGCATTTCGCTGAGGTAGCCCGGCAGCCAGCCTTCATCGCCGGCGTTGGCGGCGCTTGCTGGGTCGTGCTCGCTGCCTTCGCTGCTTGGCTCTACAGCCGGCGCCGGAGGAAGAAGGAGCTCAGCCACTTCACCGGTACGGGGGGTGCTACCCCTGGGACCCCTCGCCCCTCACCCAGCACCCATCAGTCACCCACCGTCCCTCTCTTTGCAGCATCCTTTGCCTACACGCCCACCGGTAAGCCCATAGGTGCTGCGGGGTCCCGCTATGGCCTCTCGCTGCCCTCACCCCCATCTCTTTCCACAGTCGCCTTCCCGGCTCCGGTGCGCAGCACCCCCAGGTAACCCCCGGAATGCCCTGCCCTCCCCAGGAGCCCCAGGGCTGACCACCAGCATTCCTTCACCCCATCCCCTTGCAGGGCAGCCGCCGGCGGTGCTTACCCGTGGCTGGTGGATGCGTGGCGCAGTGGCGGCACAGCCAGTGCTGCTGGCTGCTTGGGGACCAGCGAGAGATACTACAACGGTGAGGGGTCGGCATGGGGCTGGGTGGCTCTGACTGAGGGGGTCACGACCAGCCCTGATAGTCCTGGTCACCCTCTGCAGATGCCGGCATCACCCGTTACATCGCCCAGACGGAGCAGTTTGGAGCGGGGGCTGGCGAGGGGCCAGTTTACAGCACCATTGAGGTGGACAGTGAGGAGCTCTGCACCTTCCCCCGTCCCTTCTCACAGTATGGGACCTCCTATCCTGGGGGGAGTTCCCAGCCGATGGATGCTGCAGCCTCCCAGGTGCCCCGCAGCCGGGCTGAGCACGGTAGGGTGGTCGGATGGGTGGGGGCATACATGGGTGCTCGAGGTGTGGTGCCTTCTCCACAGCCCCCCCAGCATCCCTCCTTGGCACAGGGGCCAAAGCAAAGCTGGGGCAAGCAGTGAAACCACCGGCGGTGAGCTGGGCAGAGCTGCTGCCCCCGCCGCCCTCAGCCAGTGAGCTCAGCCAGTGTGCCCAGGAGGAGGAGAAGGACGAGGAAGAGGAGGAGGAAGAGGAAGAGGCAGCTGGAGGGTGAGTGTGGGGGGGTTGGGGCCGGGCATCCTGCCCCCAGCACCTACCCTGTGGTCTCTGCCCTGAAGGTTGGGGATGGAGGTGTGGTACCCTGGTGAGGACATCCCCTGTGCCACTGCTGCATCCTCACCCACCACCTCCTCTGGCTGCCGTTCCACCGCCACGCTGACGCCATCACCTCGCACCACGGAGGACATCCCTCGCCTCCGCGACTTCGATAGCTCCCGCCTGCCTCGGTAGGAGATGGGCTTTGCTTGGTATGGCTGTGCCATTGGGGTCTGGATGTCCCATTGAGGTCCAGATGTCTCACCATGGCCTGGGTGTTCCATTGCAACTCAGCCATGTTGTCACTGTCCAGCCCTGCCACGTCATCATGGTCCAAGTGTGTCATTAGGGTCCAGGTGTCTCATTGGGGTCCAGATGTCCTGTTGGGGTCAAGATGCTCCACAATGGTCCAGATGTTCCATCACAACCCAGCCATTTTGTCACCATTTGGCTCTGCCGTGCTGCCATGGCCCAGCTATGCCAATGAGGTCCAGATGCGTTATCTGAGGTCCAGGTGTCCCATTGAGGTTTGGATGTTTTGCCCAGTCATGTTTTCATGATACAGTTCCACTGTTCCACTGTAGTCTGGCCTTGCCCTGGACTCTGGATCAGGGTCTGGATGTCCCACCACAGTCTAGGTGTCCCATCACAATCCAATCACATTATCATGATCTGGTCCTGCTGTGCCACCATGGCCTAGCCATACCATTGGGGTCTGGATGCCCCAATATAGTCTGGATGTCCTGCCATGGTCCAGGTGTCTCTTTGAGATCCATGCATGATGTCACCATTCACCCCTGCTCTCCAGCTGTGCTCTGGCCATGCTGTCACAACACATCCATGACCTTTTGGGCTCAGGGTGTTGCAATACAACTGCATCATCACAAGCCAGGTGGGCCATCACCGTCTAGCTGTGCCAGTGTGACCCAGCTCTGCCATGATCCACCTGTGCCATCACAATGCTGGCATGTCACGGCACTCCAGCTGTGCAGCTGCAGTCTAGCTGTCTGGTTGCAATACAGCTATGCTATGATCCAGCTGTGCAACTGCAACCGAGCTGCATGGTTGCAATTCAGTTGTGCCATGATCCAGCTGTGTCATGATTTAGCTGTGCAGCTGCAATCTGCTGGTGTGCTTGCAATCCAGATGTGTGGTGATCCAGCTGTGCTGTGATCCAGCTGTGTGGTTGCAATCCAGCTGAGCAGCTGCTATCCAGTTGTGCTCCAGATGTGCCACTGCAGGCCCGCCATGCTATCACAACCTCGCCAGGCTGTGGTCCTCCACCCTGGCTGTGCCACTGCTCCCATGCAGACCCCCTTTGCCAGCCCAGATGTGTGGCTCTGATCCAGCTGTGGCACTTCTATCCAGCTGTGATACTTCAGCCCACCTACACCAGTGCCATCCGTGACGATTCCACATGGCTTCTCCTGCTCTGGCACGGCTCTAGAGGGCTTGTGCCAGCACTGTGGTGGCCACCGAACCCCCACCGCACTCCCCCCACCCTTTGGTTTCACTCCACCCCCCTCTTTGCCAGGAGACCCCCCCATGGCGTCAGCACCCCCCCACAGGCACCCAGTCCCTCGGTGACTCCGGATGCCAGCGAGGGTCACCCACCCCGAGCCCGCTGCCCTCCTGGCACAGGTGAGCCCTGACGGGCCAGTTTGGGTGGGGACCTCCCTGGGTGTTGTGGGGGCTGACGCTGCCATCCCCCCACCCAGGGAAACCCCGCGGGGTGACCTCCAAAAGCCGCCTGAAGCCCAAATGCAGCCGCTACCGCCGGGAAAAGCAGACAGGAGGTGAGTGGGAGGAAAAAAACCAGGGAGTTCAGGGGGCTCGGGGGAGCTCAGCCCTCTCCTCCCTCTCTGCCGCAGAGCTGCCGCCGCCGCCGGTGCCGCCGCCGGGCGAGACTCCCGGCCCCCCTCCGGAGCTGGAGCCGAGCGGGGCTGAGCGCAGGGTCACCCATCGCCCACCCCGCGGCGGTAAGCCAGAGCCACCGACCGTGCGACAAAAGGGTTGCGAGTGTCACTGGAGAGCCCCAACTTTGTCCCCTCCCCCGCAGATGAGGCCATGCCCTACAGCAGACCCTCCTGCCTGCCCCGCGGGCAGGTGTCCGGCAGCTGCTCCACCACAGGCAGCGTCTCGTCCCGCGGCTCCACCAGCTCCCGCGGCCACGGCTCGGGGCGCAGCCGGACGCCGGGGGACCGCGGCGAAGGGAGCGGCCACTGCCGCCGCCCGGCGGGCCCGTTTGCCTGCCCGTCGCAGGAGAAGCGATAAACGGAGGGCGAGGCGGTGACGGAGTTGGGGACATGGGAATGGGAACACAGGGGTCATGGAGGGATGTTCTTTAATTTCTGAGTGGCTCTAGGGAAATAGGGTCACACAGAGCTCGTGGCCAGTGGGCATCAGCGCGAGGGGGGACAGGGATGCTTGGGGTGGGGTAAGGGCCGTCGTCACAAGGGATGGGGACCCTGGGGAGGGACAAGGATGCTCAGGAGAGACAAGGAAGATGTTCAGGGAAGCACAAGAACCCTGGGGACAGAAACGGTTGGGAGAGATGAGAATGCTGAGGAGGGATGAGGATGCTGAGGAGAGATAAAGAGGATGCTTAAGTGGGGCAAGGATCCTCGAGACAAGAACAGTTGGGAGGAACAAGGATGCTGGAAAAGGATGAGGATGTCTGGGAGGGATGATGTGGTTGAAAGGCATGGGGACAGTTGTGGGGACAAGATTACATGGGAGGGACAAGGACACTGCAGATGGATGAGGGTGCTGGTGAGGCACAAGGAAGGCTGGGGGACAAGGATGCCTGGAGGGAAGAGGCCATGGAGGAAGGACAAGGATTTCCAGGGGATGAGCATTGCTGGGGGGAAAAGGACACTTGGGAAAAACAAGATTGCTTGGGAGGGACAAGGACAGTAGTAAGGGACAAGGAGGATGGTTGCAGGGGGATGAGGACAGTGGAGAAGGACAAGGACACTTGGCATGGGGGACAAAACAACTGATGACAGATGAGGACACTCGGGAGGGCTGAGAACCCTGGGAATGAGGATGATTAGGAGGGACAAGGAGACTCGGAGGGAGAACAAGGTCACTCATGTGGCTGGGAAGGATGAGAACACTTGGGAGAGACAAGGATGGTCAGGGTGGGACAAGGATGCTGAGGAAGGACACGAACTACCAGAAAGCACAAGGACAGTTGGAAGGAATGGGAATGATCAGCAGGGATGGGGATGGTCATGGGGTCAACAACCCTAGGGAAAGACAAGGACACTTGGGGTCAGCAACAGTGCTTGGACTGGACAAGGAGAGTTGGGGGGGGGGGGTGAGGATGCTGGGGAAGGAGGAGAGCACTGTGGAACGACAAGGACACTTAGAGGGGATGCAGACTTCTGGGGAGGATGATGACGTTGGGGAGGAATGAGGAATTTGGGAAGGGATGGGGACACTGTGGAAGGAGAACACTTGGGAAGGACAAGAACGCTGAATAAGGAGGGACACCCACCCACCTTGGTGCCACCCACCCTTTGTGGGTGGCTTTTCCCAGTAAAGAGCCCCTGTTTGGTGAACTGCCTAATAAAGCTGGATTTTAGCTGAACCAAGGGGGTTCTGGCCTTGCTGCGTCCTGCGCCCTGGGGACTGCCATGCTCCTGTCCCTGCTGCCCCCAGCTCACCACCTTCCCTGGCCCAGGGGCTGCCAGTCCCCAACCCCTGGCCTCCTGGAAAGAAAAGGAAACATTTTCCAACACTCTGCAACAGATGACACTCCTCACCACCCCCAGTGCCCACCAGCCTGGCATTGGGGCACTACACACCGTTCTGTGAGCTACTGTTCACCGCTGTCCCCATTCTTTGTGGGCCCTCCAGCACTGTCCACCAGTCCCAGGTAGTGGTGGGGACCCCGGGTGGGAAGACCTGCTCCAAGGGTGATGGTGGTGGTGAGGGACCTGCAGGGGAGAAGACAAGGGATGGTGGCATCACCATGGGGTCATGATGGAGCCACCTTCCTTGAGGAGGCGAGGATGCTCAGGGTTAGAGAGGGGGTCCAGGGACCCTTCACTCACCCCCGTAGGCCACATCGGTGTCCTCGAGGCTGTAGCGGAGGCCATCAACAGCCACAGCCAGTGCCCGGGCGAAGCTGGCATCCAGGAGGAAGGAGCCATCGCAGGAGCTCACGAAGCTGCAGCGAGTGCTGGCAAAGTTGTCCTCTGAGACAGACCCCCAGCCATTCAGCAGTGAGCCTCCCGGTGAGCCCCTCGTTGCTGTACGCTCCTCCTCCTCCTCTTCTTCCTCTTCCTCTTCTTCTTCCTCCTCCTCCTCACCTAGCTCAGAGGCTGGTGGCCCATAGATGTAGCCATAGGTGTGCAGTGGTGAGAAGGACCGTGGTGTGGTTGGTGCCAGGGGTCTGTGGGGAACACAGGGAGGCACCGCTGGCACCAGGGGATGCTGCCATCACGGGAGTGTCCCAGGGGGATGGGAAATACCTGCAGCAGGTGTTGTCCTGGTCCATCTCCAGGACCTCAGCCACCTGCTGTTGTGTGAGGACCCCGTCGCTGAATGCTGGGGAGAGGCGCCCGGCGGCCGGGGACGTGTCCTTGGGGTACCTGGTAGCCAAAAATACATCCCTTGGGTGCCTGGCCTCCAGTGACATGTTCTTGGTGTGACTGGTGGCTGGGGACATGTCCTTGGGGTACCTGGTGCCCAAGAACACGTCCTTCTTGTGACTGGTGGCTGGGGACACCTCTTTGGGATGCTTGGTGAGCGGAGATGTGTCCCTGGGCTGCCTGGTGGCTGGAGGTGTGTCCTTGGGAGGCCTCATTGCTGGTGACACGTTTTCAGGGTACCTGCTGCACAGAGACATGTCACTTGTGTGCATGCTCACCACTGATGGGTCCCTGGGGTTCCTGGTGGCCTCAGACATGTCCTTGGAGTACCTGGTGCCGGAGAACTTGTCCCTGTGGTGCTTGGAGACTGGTGACATCTCCTCAGGGCACCTGGTGACTGTGGATGTGTCCCTGGGGTGCCCAGCAGCTGGCAGTGTGTCGTTGGGATGCCTCAGGGTTGGTGACAGGTTTTCAGGGTACCTGCTGCACAGAACACGTGCCTTGGGTGAACATCATTGATGGCTCCCTGGGGTACTTGTTGGCTGGGGACATGTCCTTGGCATACCTGGAGGCCAGGAACTTGTCCCTGCAGTGCCTAGTGGCTGGGGACCTCTCCTTGGGGAGCCTTGTTCCTGGGGACACCTCCTGGGGGAGCCTCAGGCCTGGGGATGTGTCCTTTGGGTGCCTGCTGGCTGGGGACATGTCCTTGGGGTGCCTAGTGGACACTGACATGTCCCTCTGGCACTTGGTCACTGGTAAAGAGTCTCTGGGGCACCTGGTGACTGGGGAGGTGTCCTCAGGGTGCCTGGTGGCCGAGACTGTGTCCCTCCGGTGCTTGGGTGCTGGTGATGGGTCCTTGTGGTGCCTGCTGGCTGGTGACATGTCCCTGGGGGTACTGGGGACTGAGGACACATCCTTAGGATGCCTGCTGGCCAGGAACATGTCCTTGGGGTGCTCAGCGACCAGGGACATGTCCCTAGGGTTCTTGGTGGCCAGGTACACACCCCTGGGGCTCTCAGTGACTGGGGATGTGTCCCTGGGGCATCGCATGACTGGAGATGTGTCCCTGGGGATCCCAGTGACTGGGGACACGTCCTTGGGATGCCTGGTGACCAGAGATGTGTCCCTGGGGCACACGGAGGCTGGGGACCTGCAGGTGCAAGGGACACGTCGGGTTTTGCAGCAAAGGGTTGGGTTGCAGGGCACCCATCTGGATGGGGACACTCAGACTCACCGTGTCACTGGTGGGTGCCAGGCGTGGGGTGGCCTTGGGGGTGTCACCGGTGACCTGCTTACACCAGAGGCCAGTGAAGCGCTGCCCCGACGTGGTTTTGGAGTGCTGAAGACCGGTAGCCGCGGGTCCCTGCTGTCCATCACGGCAGCGACGGTGTCACCCTCGTGTCCCCTTTGCTGAGGCTGCCTGGCTGCCAGCCCAAAGTCTGTCCCCCACTCGCCTCCGCTTCCAGTGACAGGGACGTGGCTGGGGCCAGCTACGAGCACCGGGGTGCTGTGCACTTGGTGCAGCTCTGCGTGGGGCGTGGGGGACACAGAGCCGTGGGTCATTACCCTGGTGTCCCCCACGTCCCCCCACGTGCCCCCCACACCCACCTCTCTTGCGCACACGCTCCCAGGGTGCTGGGTTTGGGGTGCTGGGTGAGGTGTGCACCCCGGGGTGCCCCCCAGCCCAGCACCCCATGTCCCTGAGGGGCGGTGGGTGTCCCCCACGGAGGCTGCTGCGGTTGGGGGGCGTGGGGGGGCCGAGGCTCGGCGGCTCCAAGGAGAGGGCTGGAAGAGTAAGAGAGGTCAGGGCACCCATGGGGCCATGTGTCCCCTGTCCTCTCTGTCCTTGCGTCTGTGTCCTCAAGCCCTCGCTGCCTGCAGACAGACAAAGGGGGGCACCAAGGTGGGGGTCCCATAGCACTGGGGGTCCCAGGCATAGGGTGGGGGTCTTGGGTACACTTTGCTGGTCCCATAGCACTCTGTGAGGGTCCTAGGCCTGGGCTGGGGGTCCTGTTGCAGCAGGTCAGGGTTCCATGGAACTGGGCGGGGATTCAGTGGCATCACATGGGATGGATGGGGGTCCCATGGGGCAGGTGGGGGGCCCCCTTGGTGGGGGTTCCATGGCAGAGAGTGGGGGCTCTAAGGCACTGGCTGGGGGTCCCTGCCCTAGAGCTCAGGGGAGGGGTGGGGGTCCCATGGCAGTGGGTGGGGATCCCGGTGCCCGTGGGGCTCACTGGAGGGATGGGGGTCCCTGCCGTCACTGCCCAGGAGTCGGCTGCTGAGGCTGCTGCTGCTGCTGAGGTTTCGGGGGGCACAGCTGGGTTTCCAGGGACCATCAAGCCATGGCGAGTCACCGGCCACCAGCCTGCAGGGCAAGAGGTGCTGTCAGTGCATCCATCCCCACCACCCCAGGGATCCGCCATGTCCCCCACCCCACGACCTCTCACCTGTGGCGAGCTGCGGCTTCCTGGCTGGCACGGCGTTGGCAGACAAGGAGGAGGAGGGCGAGTAAGGCCAACCAGAGCATGGAGCCAGCGGCTGCAATGACAGCAGGCTGCCGCAGTGCCTGGACCACCCCGCTGCTCCCTGCTGTCAGCCCTACAAGGGTGCCATCAGTGTCACTTCATGTCACCACCTTGACCCCCACCCACACTCTGCCTTGCTCTCCATCGCCTACCCAGGACACCACAGGTGGCATTGCTGGGAACCCCCAGCCCTGCGCTGTTGAAAGCTGCCACCTGCACACAGAATTCGGCCCCGGGCTGTGGGAGGAGGGTTTCCAGGCGGCGGGTGGCTCCATCCACTGTCCTGTTGGTGTGGCGCTGCCAGCCCTCACCCATTGACCAGACCTGGCAGGCACCAAGAGGATGTGTCCCTTTAGATGATTAGCCTTGATGGCCCCCCTTCAATGGACCCCCTGTGGATGGACCCCATTGGGTGGACCCCTTCAGATGAACATCCCTCGATAGACTCCCATTGATGGATCTCCCTTGGACAGATTCACTTGGATGGATCCCCTTAGATGAATCTCCTGGATGGATTCCCCTTGGAAGGACACCTTTGGACGGGCTCCCTTGCAGCTCCTAGGATGGGCTTCCTTGGGTGAATGCCCCCTGGATTGACCCCCATTGATGTACCCCCTGAGATGAATCCCCTAGGCTGGACTCCTTTGGATGAACTCCCTTGGATGCCCTGGCTGGCCTTTTTGGATGAACCCCCATGTAGAAATCCCTCCTGGATAGACTCCTTGGATAGTTCCTTCCCCCCTTGGATAGACCCCCACCTTTGATGGGCTCCCTTTTTGGATGGATCCCCTTGGATGGACCCTCCTTGGCCAGAAGACCCCAGCCCTGTCCCCTCGCCCCATTACCCCAAACCTGGTAGCCCCGGATGATGCCGTTGTGGGCTTCAGAAGGAGGTGGCTCCCAGCTCACAACCACGGTGCCGTTCCCTGTCTCAGCCTGGCTGACGGTGACGCGCTGGGGTGCTGCGCTAGGCACTGCCGGGACAGAGATGCTGTGACCCCCGGGATCCCCAACCAACCTCCCCGTCCTCCACCCAAGCATCCCTGGGGACACATGACGCACCTTCCTCAGGTATCCAGAGGTGCCTGGTGTTGCTGTCTGAGCCCTGGGTGCCTCCAGTGTAGGGCCGGACCTTGAACTCGTACTTGTAGCCCCTGCGGAGCGCAGGGATGATGGCGCTGAGCTCCCTGCCTGCGTCATGTTGGACCCAGGAGGTGGTGACTGGGAGCAGGCTGCGGTACAGCACCATGTAGCCCACGGGCACCGGCACTGGCATCAGCATCTGAAGGGGGTGGGAAGGATTCCAAGTGAAGGGGGGACATGGGGATGTGTCCCACCCCACCCCTCCACTGGGGACAGCCAAGCATCACACCAACCTGCCAGCGGAGCTGGACGGCAGCAGTGGGCAGCGCAGTGCCGTTGTCCAGGTGCAGCCGCACAGCCAGCAGGTCCCGTGGGGCAGTCTCCTGCTGGCCCGTTGGCAGCCGGTCTGTGAGGCAGAAGAAGGCTAGTGGCAGCAGCAGGCAGGACCAAGGTCCCCTGGCACCTGCCCAGACACCCACCTCAGGTACCTGTGCATGGGGATCCTGATGTCTACCTGGATGGACCCATTCAAATGGACCCTTTTGGACAGACACCCTTTGATGGGTCTGTCTTGAATGGACACCTCTTGCATGGACCCCTCTTGGATGGGCCCCTTTTATGTGTTGCCCTTTGGGATATGGGATAGGCCCCCCTGATACACCCCTGTGATATGTCCCTCTTAGATGGACCCTTTGGACAGATATCTCTTGTTCTATCCCCTTTTAATGTACTTCCACCTTGCACAGACCCCCTTCAATGGATCCTCTTGGAGGAACCAGGTTGGCTGGATCCCCTTTAGGTGGGTGCTCTTGAATTAATCCCCTTGGATGGCCTCCCACCTCAGTGCATTTCCTTAGATGGATCCCCTCACATGGACCTGCTTGGATGGAACCCTTGGATGGATCCTGTTGGATGGATGCGTTTAGATGGACCTATCTTTGGAAGTGCCCCCTTTGATGGATCCCCTTAAATGACTCAGCTGGATGGAGCTTTATCTGATGGATGATGGATGGCCTGGGATGGACCCCCATGGACAGGCTCCCCTTGGATGAACCCCATCAGATGGACCCTGTTAGATGGATCCCCTTGCATGAACCCCGAGATGGCCCTGGGTGCCTGTGATGGTGGAGGCTACAGAGGTCCTGCCACTGACCCTCCACATGGAGGAAGGTGGCGGCAGCGGCGGTGCCCAGCTGGCTCTGCGCTGTACACACGTACGCGCCGGCATCGGCGGGCGTCACGGCAAAGAGGCGCAAAGTGTTCTCCCGGTCCACCTCGTGCCTGTGGGTCACCAGCTCTCCATCAGCCTCATCGCCACGCCAGGGATGGGACACCTCCCCCCTGCCACCACCTACCTGCCCCAGGGCAGGTCTCCACGCTCCTTGTGCCACTGCACCTGTGGCGCTGGGTCACCCTGGGCGCTGCAACCCAGCTCCACGGTGCTGCCAGCCACTGCCACGGCCTCGCTCGGGTGCCGCACGATGCTTGGCTTCTCTGCAGGGGGACATCAAAGACATGGCACCATGGCTGGGTGTGACGTGCCCACCACCCGTGGGAGACCCGTGTCTTACCCAGGACAGAGACGCGGGCACCCCGGCTCTCCCTCTTGCCCGCCGCATTGGCCGCCACACAGATGTAGAGACCGGAGTCGCTCCGTTGTGCCGATGCCACCTGCAACTTCCCTTTGGTGACCACGTACCTGCCACCTACCAAGTCCAAGGTCACCCCGTCCTTCTTCCAGGTAACGGAGGGTTCGGGGTACCCCAAGGGGGGGACACAATCGAGCTCCAATACTTGCCCCGCTGTGGTCACCAAATCACCCGGCTGCAGGCGGAAATTGTCCCGCAGCACTGCGGTGAGGAGGGTACATCGTGGGTGGGGGGAACAGGATTTTCTGGGCTCTCCCCACCTGCATCACCCCCCACCAGGTGTCCTTACCAGCTGGAGTTTGGGGTGCCGTGGCCACGCTGGGGAGGCGGCAGCCTGTGGGGTGACAAGGAGGCAGGGGGATGCCAATGGGTGCCCCAAGTGGGCATGGTCTCAGTTCTGGGGTGGGGCAGGGGACAGAGTTAAGTGGATTTTGGCCCCCGTGGGTTGCACTCACCTCCGCGGTGCAGAGCGGCCAGGCAGAGCCCCAGGCCCAGTGCTGTCTCCCAGCCGCCCGCCATGCTGGCCCAGGCCAGCCTTCCCGTTTCCTCCCGAAATCCCGGTTCCTCCCTGCCAGCACTGGGGCTGGATCCAGCTCCGGATGGGGGGGTACAATAGCCGGATGCGGGGGCCGGGAAATGCCGAAGGGGGGGGATGGTGATGGTGAGCGCAAACAGCTCAGCCATCCTGTGGCAGTGGGAGCGCCCAGCCACTGAGGCACTGGCAGCGCCTGGAGACAGTGCAGTGGGGGACACCGGTGGTTAATGAATTTAATTAGTCAGAATAAATTCCCCTCTTCCTTCACCATGTTCAGAGGAAGACAAATAAAGAAGAGATGGGCTCTCAGCTGAGGACACCATCAGTAGGTACCAGAGGGAACAGTCCAAGGTCTCCCAAGCACTTCAAGTGACAGTTTGAGTGCCAGCCAGGTGCATTGGGTTTGCGTGGGGTGTCAGCCACCTCTCATGTGTCCCCCCACCCTGGGGGCCCAGGTCCCACAAAGACACCCAAGGGTGCCACCACCAGATGGGTAGTATGTTTAGTTTATTGGTTAGTAGTGCACCCCGAGCACTCCGGGGTGCCCCAGCACCCACCCTGGGTGCCCCAGGGCCCGGCTCGCTTGGCCGGCCGCTCTCTGCTTTTCATCCTAAACCTATTTCCCATGAAAGGCCTGGGGGAGAGACAGCGTCGTGCGTCCCAAAACCGGGGGATTTTCACAGAAAATCCTACCGTGGCGAAGGGGCAATGCTTGGGCCAGGGCTTCCAGCCCACGTTTAGGGGACATTGCAGCTGGGGAGCTGGGGGGCAGGAGGGAGCCCCCTGTTTAGACCGCCTGATGCGTGTGTGCCCTCGGGCGAGCTCGTGTGCCAGCGCGTGTCCTGCTCCACGCGTGGGGCGGGTGCACGGCAGGTGGGCACTGTGCTCTTACACACGCGTGTGCACACGCGGTCTCTGGGCGGGCAGTGTGTGTGCCCTGTGTGCGCGTGCACGCTCCGAGCGCACTCAGCTGCCTTGTGCACGCTCTTTCCACATGCACCACACACTCTGTGCAAGCACCACACACGCACTCTTTGCACACTCACTGCAGGCTCCATGCCAACGCTGTGCCAACGCTGTGGCAGCACTGCAGGTTCACTCTTACGCACGCTCTGAGCACACTCAGCTGCTCGCTTCGTGCACACTCTTTTCCACACGCACCACACACACGCAGCGTGTGCTTTGTGCAAGCACTGCACGCACCCTCTCTGCTCACGCTCTTTGCACGCTCGCCACATGCTGCATGCGTGTCCCATGCAAATCCTGCGTGCACGCTCGCTCCGCACGCTCCGTGCACACTCTGCAGACACTCTCTGCACGGACTCTCTCTGCACGCTCTGTGCAGGCTTGAGGCGCACACGCAGTGCTGCCATGCTCACAAAGGCACAGTGGACACGGCACATTCCATACACGCTCTGTGCACACTCTGCACAGACACTCTCTGCACGGACTCTCTCTGCACGCTCGGAGCGCACACGCAGTGCTGCCATGCTCACAAAGGTTCAGTGGACACGGCACACTCCATACACGCTCTGTGCACACTCTGCACAGACACCCTCTGCACGGACTCTCTCTGCACGCTCTGTGCAGGCTTGAGGCGCACACGCAGTGCTGCCATGCTCACAAAGGCACAGTGGACACTGCACATTCCATACACGCTCTGTGCACACTCTGCGCAGCCTTAGCTGCACGCTCTGTGCGCGTTCTCTGCGTGGGCTCCACATGTTCTCTCGCACGCTCTGTGCACCCTCTCTCCGCACACTGCGTGCACACTCGCTGCACACCCTGGTGCCCGCCCCCTGCGCCCTGCGCGCCCCCTCCATGTGCCCTCCTGCACGCTCCGTGCAAGCTTTCCCTGTGCAGTGCTTGCACGCTCCATGCACACCCTCTGGCACACTGCACTGCTTGCGTGCTCCCTCTGCACACGCGTGTGCTTCCTGCACGCTCCCTGCACACTCGTCCCGGCGAGAAAGCCATTAAAGCGATGCCCCAGGAAGATGGGGGACGGAAGAGGGGAGCTCTGGGTGGGATCAATAGGAAATTAGTGACTTTACGCCGAGCGGAATGATGCCCAGTGGTGGGGGCAGGGCTGTGCCGGTGTCCCCGCTTGCTCGGTGGCGGAAGTGTGGCCGTGCTGGTGTCCCTGCTCTCTTGCACGCCGCCACCAAAGCGCGCACAGTCCCCCCTGCTCAGGCACTGATCTCCACGGCGTTGGCCTCCTCCTGCTCCCGAATGACGTGGACGCCGGCAGTCCGCAGCAGCCTCGGGGCGCCGCGGGACCGTGCCGGCGAGCCCGGTGGTGACCTGTGGGTCCGCGTCGAGGCGGGCGAGCGAGCTGGCGAGCGATGGTAACGACGAGTCGACCGCCCCACTGGTCCTGGCGAGCGACCGGCTGCTGGTACTGGCGAGCTGGTGTAACCTGGTTCGACTGTGCCGCGGGGCTCAGGGAGCGAATCCTCCTCCGCCTCCGGCGAGTCCTGCCCAAAGCCAAGAGCAGAAAAACGTGGGACATGTGTGAGACTCTGCGCTGGGACGCTCCTGGCGCTAGCGCCTCTCACCTTATCTTTAAGGATGTACAAGGCCACTGGGTTCTTGCGCTCGTGCTCGCCGCTCCGTGGGATGCCTTCGGCTAAATAGAAGAAGATGCTGCTCAGCATTGCTGTTTCCCCAACCCACCGCCGCCACGCTGGGGCCGGCACTCACCGTCATGCTTCAGGCGCTCCTCATCCTGCTCGGCGTAGTCAGAGGTTGGTTGTGTCTCTGCTTGTCGCTTCTCCCTGGAAGGGGTAGGGGATGGGGCAGCACTGCCATCACATTTAGAGGCAATGGGGGACTGCCTGTGGCTCGTCCAGGGAAGGGCCCAGTACTACAGGGAGGGAGAGGTGGGATGGGATGGGATGGGATGGGATGGGATGGGATGGGATGGGATGGGATGGGATGGGATGGGACAAGATGGGACAAGATGGGACAAGATGGGACAAGATGGGATGGGACAAGATGGAATGGGACAAGATGGAATGGGATGGGGTGGGATAGAAAAGGATGAGATGGAACAGGATGGGACAAGATGGGATGGAATGGGACAAGATGGGATGGAATGAGATTATGTGATTGGAATGGAGTGGAATAGAATTAGAATATAGAATAGAATAGAATAGAATAGAATAGAATAGAATAGAATAGAATAGAATAGAATGGGACAGGAGAGATGGACCAAGGTGGGACGGGATGAGATGGCATGGCATGGCATGGCATGGCATGGCATGGCATGGCATGGCATGGCATGGCATGGCATGGCATGGCATGGCATGGCATGGCATGGCATTGGATGTGTCGCGATGAGACGAGATGAGATAGGATGCTATGGGACGCGACAAGATAGCATGGGAAGAGATGAAATGGGACAAAACGGGATGGGACAAGACGGGACAACTAACTCCCTTTATCCCTTTATCTCCCCTTTATCCCCATCCGTACTTCTTGGAGGGTTTCCAGCAGGCACAAACTGTCACCAGGGTGACAAGAAGGAAGATGCCGCCCGTGGACAGGATGATGTAGAGAGAGCTCCGGCCTGGAGGAGAGGAATGAGGGGGCACAATCCCCCAAAAATTTTAGCTGAAAGCTAATCCCATCTGCATGGGATGGCCAACCCTGGGAGTGCAGGGGGGGAGAAGGGGTGGCTTACGGTAAACAGTGAGCTTCACGGGGACACTGCGGCCATGGCTGATGGGGTTTTCCACCAGGCAACTGTAGACATCATCATCAGCCATGAGAACACGGGTGATGGTGAGGATCTTCTGGTCGGGGGAGAGGAGCAGGCGGGAGTCGTTGCTCAGCGGCCGCCCGTCCTTCAGCCAGGTGTAGGTGGGTTTGGTGCCATTCTCGTGTGAGCAGTTGAGGGTGAAGAACTCACTGAGCTCCAGCACCGTTGAGGAGGCCACCAGCACTTGGGGCTTTGAGATTGGAACTGTGGGCGAGGGGAACCACAGTGAAGCCAAGTCTCAGGGGACAGATGGACCCAGGGGACAGGATGAGACACATCACAACCCCACCAGTTTGGCTGCATGGAGTGGTTGAAACCCCCAAAACCACCTCCCAGCTGGAGAAAGCCCTCCCAAAATGCGGTCAGGGAAGACATCCCATGGATAACCCAATCTCCACTGGATGTCTCTCTTGCCCTTACTGTCCACGGTGAGGTTGATGGTCTTCTCGCCAGTGAAAGTGTCGTCGGTGATGGACACCTCCACCTCGTAAGCGCCTTCATCAGCCAGCTGCAAGGGGCTGATGAGCAGCGAGCCGTTCTCCAGCACCCGGATGCGGTCGCGGTAGTCGGGCCGTAGGTTGCCAATGATCTCGGTGCCGATGGACTGGACGACGGTGACAGGTTTGTCCCGCTTCAACTGCCACTTGACCACTGGCTTGTCAGCGCTGGCGCTGGCGTAGCGCACCGACAGCAGCGCCGCTTTGCCCGCCGTGCCACGGACTAGTGGCGTGGGGCTGGTGATGTTCACCCCTGCCAGCAGACCTTGGGGGGGGGAGAGACAGTGGGGTGCCGAGCATGGAGAACAGGGAAACCCCAACCTGGAGCTGTGCTGAGGACCCACAGAGTGCCCAGCTTGGTTCCATAACCTTTGCAAAGATGCACCCATGACCCCGAAAGTGATTGAGGGGTAGGAGCCCTCCTGTGCCCAGATCAGTGCAACAAGTTGTACAAATCAAAGAATCACTCCCAAAATGGCTTTGGGCATGGGAGGTGGGTCAATGCAACAAGTCGTACAAATCAAAGAATCCAAAGAAGCCAAAATGGCTTTGGACATGAGAGGTGGGTCAATGCAACCCTCTGCAAAAATGCATTATCACCCCCCAAAGCTGCACTGGGGGTGGGAGTGCTCCTGCAATCAGATCAGTGTAACCAACCCTTTGCAAGAATGCATTCATCACCCCAAAAATGCAAGGAGGGGGTGTGGATGGGAGACCTCCTGTTGCTGGGTTAATGCAATGCTCTGCAGAAATGCATGTGCTGCCCCCCATAATGTGCAGGGCTTGGGCAGGGGCTCTCCTGCAGCTGGGTTGCTGCAAGCCTTTGCAGAAATTCATCGATCACCCCCAAAAATGCAGGGGGTGTGCTCCTGCAGCCAGGTTGATGCAACCCTGTGCAAAAATGCACATATCACTCCCAAAAAGGCAGGGGGTGGCAGGCAGGTCAAGGCAATCATTGCCCTGCAAAAGCTGCCTGGGGAGACGTCAGTGCTCAGATTGATGCAATGCTTTGCAAAGATACCTTAATTCCCCCAAAAATGGTGGGGGAAGGATTTTGTGTCCCACCCCCATCCCCCATTGGATGCTCCTGTCCAGACAAAGCCCCCTCAGATGCAAAACTGCATCACGGGAGTCGGTGCACGTGCATCACTCCTCATCGCTGGTTTTAAGCCAAAAAAGGCAGGGAAAAGTGTAAAAACATGATTTTTGGGGGAGGGGACTCCCCGAAACCTTCTCTCTCCTCAAAAAACCTCAGCATCCCCCTCCTGACATCCCAGAGGTTCCATCCGTGAGCCCCCCGTACGGATACCGTCATCCGCCAGCGAACAAACCCCATATTGAAGAGGACGGGAGAGTGGGAAAACCAGCTGGGCAGAGTGAAGCAGGAGCAAGAAAGGCCTTAAACAAGCCTGAAAAGTCATGGGACCTATTGGTATGCAGCGTCCGTCCGTCCGTCCTGCCCGGCAGCGCTGCGCTCGGCCCCGCGAGCATGCCCCGACTCGCCAAATTTTGGGGACCCCCCACAGGGAAGAGCAAGGCATGGGATGGGGATGTAGCCTTTAATACATCCTTGCCCCCTCCCCGTGCACCGCCGAATCGCTGCTCTTTAACTGTTTCTTCCCTTTTTTTAACCCGTTTCCTAATTTTTTCTCCACTCAGGGTAAAAATTTTTGGGAGTTCATTAATAAATCAGGAAACGTTCCCTTTTCCTACAGCGTCCTTGGCTTAGGGATGGAGATCTCCCAGCCCTTTTCAATGACTTTTCTTGATAAAAGCCCACCAAAAATCCTCATTTTCACACTATCTTGTGGCATAAATCCCTATTAAAAAAAAAAAACCAAAAAACCTGCAGCATTTTTGGGGTGCCCTGGCTGCAGCCCTGGGTGTTTTTTAGGGTCTAAGTCATAGCCAGCAAAGAACTCCGCTGGTTTTGTTTTGCGTCCATCCTCCTCATCTGAAGGGAAATGGGGCCTCCCCAGGGCTACTTTTGGGTGCAAACTTTGGTAAAATGGAACAAAATTATTGCAGGTGATTTTCTGTGTTGCCAGATCTGGGATGAAGCAGTTTGGGGCTCACTGAACTCCAAAATGTGAGAATTTAGGAAATAAAAGATGGAGAAAAACAGGGTTGCAGTGGGATGAGGCAAGCCTAGATATGGGGTGAAAAATGAGTTTTTAAGGAAAGCTGGAGGATGGGTAAGAGAAAAGATTTGGAGATGCTGAAAAACTAGGAAAAAACGGGGTTCGGGGAAGACAAAAAACTGGGGAGAAGCGCAGACTGGGGGCGGTGCCAAATCCTCCCCCACATCAGGACCTTCTTGGCTCCAAAAAAGTGTTTTCCCCAGTTTTTCTTCCCCATTTTACCCCTTTTCTCCCAACTCCCAAGCAGAGGGTACGCTCGACAGCACAACAACCCTCCCTCCAACCCCCCCCATAGGGTATCACCACCCTCATCGCCCCCCCGGCCCTCATCCTCCATCCGGATACCCCCAGGACCCGCGGAAAAATGGGAAAACCATGGAAAAACGGGCTAAGTCCCTACCTGCGTGCAGCGCCAGCAGCCAGGTCACCGGCAGCAAGCAGGGGGGAGCGGGGTGGCCCCGCGGGGCTGCCGGCGCTCCCCACATTTCGGGCAGGCTCGCCCCCCGAATTGCTCCGCTTCCCCACTCTGGGCACGTCCCTCGGAGCTCCCGGCTTGGCGCTTCGCCCGGCTAATTTATTTTTTTCCCTTTTTTTTTTTTTTTTTTTTTTGTTCTTTCGTTTCTCAATAGAGCCCTGTGTCCTGGTGGCTTTCGCCTCCCCAGCGGCCTCGAGCTGACATTTATTTGAGGAAAAAACACTCAGATTTGCAATTTTTCCCCGGTTACAGACCCCTAGTTCCGTGTTTTCCCGGCCCCGGGGACACACTTGAGGTCGGGGGCATCACCCCATCGAGCCCAACTAAAGTTTCCGTCCCCTCCGCGGACAACCCCATGGGATTTCGGGCTCTGAACATCCCATTAAACTGGGGTTTCCTTTTTGAAGGGTATTTTGCAAAGCTGAACCCCCACCCCAAAGGAGCCCCCTCCACCCCAGGTTTTTTTCTCCCCGCTCTTCCCAGGCTCTAAAGCGAAGGCCGGTGGCATCCAGGCTTCATTCCAACTCCATGCCAATTAGCGCTCGTTCCCCGGCACCGCTGAATAGGGCAGCGGGATGTGAGGCAAGATGCCCGGAGCCATTTCCCACCCCCCGTCCGCCGAGACCTGCCAAGCTCATCACCCCAGCGAGCCACCGCCCACCCCCGGAGCCTTCCTGCCCCCCAAAAGGGGTCGATGCCTCCAAGCATCCTGCCCCAGGGGGAGGGAGATGCTATGGGGAGATGGTAAAGGGAGGGGTTTGGGGGACTTTTGGGGAGGACACTACAGAGAGAAGCTATAGGCATTTGGTGAGAGGCAGATGGTTTAGGGGCACGCTATAGGGAGATGCTTTGAGGGGTCCTTTGGGGGGATGCTGTGTGGAGATGTAAGGGGATATTTGGAGGGGGTCAGGGATGCTGTGGGGGGCGCTATAAGGATATTTGGGAGGGACTTTCAGCGGGATGCTATCTGTGGGCTCTTCCAGGGATGCTCAGGGGGCACTTTCAGGCATGCTGTGAGGCAAACAGGGTGCCCCCACCTCCCTTTGCACCGGCGGCGGGACTCGAACCGGCAACCTCAGAACCGCGAGGGGCTGGAGCTGGGCGGGGCTGGGGCGGGCTGTGGTTGGCTGTTGAGGAAAGGGGCGGGGCTTAGGGCGGGGCTTAGGGCGGGGCTTGGGGGAGGGCTTGGGGCGGGCTTGGGTTGGCCGTTGAGGACGGGGGCGGGGCTGTTGGCGGGCTGTGATTGGCTGTTGAGGAAAGGGGCGGGGCTAGAGGTGGGCGGTGGTTGGCTCTGAAGAAAGGGGCGGGGCTTCTGGCGGGCTGTGACTGGCTGCTGAAGAAAGGGGCGGGGCTATGGGCGGGCTGTGGTTGGCTGCAGAGGGCGGGGGCGGGGCCTGGGGGCGGGGCAAGGCTGGTCTCCCCGGGGGCGTGTCCGTTTCGGCGGAAGCGGCGCCGGGATTCAAAGCGGCCGCGGGGCCGCAGCGGCGGTTGGTGCAGCCTGAGGGGCCCGGAGGGGCTCGGGGAGATCGGGTGGGCGGAGCGCGAGAGGGGCGAGGCGAGGCGAGGCGAGGCGAGGCGAGGCAAGGCGGGTTAGGGGGGATGAAGGTGCAGGGGCTTACGGAGGCGGTTGTGGGGGGACACCGGAGGATGGGCCCGAGGCCCTGGAGGGTCGGGGTGTGAGGGGTGCCCGGGGGTGGATGGCGATACGGGGGCAGAGGGGGTGGGGGGCAGTAGAGTGAGGGCTACAGGGGTGTTTGAGCACGAAGGGTTGGGGCCCTGGGGGAGCTGAGGGTGGGGTGCCGTGGAGTTGGGTAATTGTGGGGACAGTGCGGAGAGAGGGTGCAGTGATGGGGGGGGCACAGGGGGGGTAGGGGGCACTCAGCCCCGAAGGGCTGGGGATCCCCAGTCAGTGTAGGAGCTGTGGGTGGGGTGCCCGGGGGCTGGAGAGCTGGGAGGGCACGGGGGTGCCCCTGGCTGACGGGAGGTGGGCGCGGGGGCAGGAGATAGGGCAGGGTGCAGTTTGGAGTGCCCGGGGAGACACCCTCGCCTCTGCTCCCCGTCCCCAGGGCCGGGCCCGCGGCGGGGCCGGGATGATGCCGCCCTCGAAGGAGCAGTGCTGGGGGGCCGGGCAGCCCCCGAGGAGGCACCAGGCGAGACCCACGCGGTGCAGCTGGCGGATGGTGGCCGAGAGGAACGACACCGCTGTCCCCATGGTTGTCTGGGTGGAGAGTGTGACGGGGCAGCCGGAGCAAAGCCCGGCCTTTGTGAGTGCACCGAGGGCACAGCTGCTGGGGCATTTCTAACCCCTCAATGTGCCATTAAAACCCCCAGGGGGGATCAAAGCCAAAGGTGATCTTTTTCCCAGCCTGAAGGCAGAAATGGCTCCTAAAAATAATAACTTGTTTGAGTGTGATTTAGTGGGGTCAGAAGCCACTGTGATGTTCATGCAGTCTGTCCTCCTCGTTGCACAAGCCTCGTTGCACATCTGTCCAAGTTAATCCTGCTCCTGTAAACTGTGTTTTTTGAGGAGAAATTCATCGATTTTAAGCATCAGTCAGATAGGGAGCCCAACCAGTGCTGCTCCCCGCTTTCCCACTCATCCCTAAAGGATGTCAGGGAGTCAAGATTTTATTCTGTGTTGCTGATTAAAAAAAAAAAAAAAAATTGAGTGTTTCAGGGTCTTGAGCCAATCTTCACTGTACCCCATTAGAAACACTTAAGGAAATCTTCATGGTTGCTTATCTCAGGGATTTCTGCTTTGAGGGTTATTCTAAGAGGACTAAAAGTGCATTTAATATTGGATGATGAGTTCAGTCCCCTGTAATTAATGTCTGAACATTACAGAAACTCCTGCCCTTCTGAGATGATTTATTTCTATATTGTAATTTAAATCCTGAAAGGCTGAGATAATATATGGAAATCAATCATCTCCATATTCCACAGAACTTCCATCTTGGCACTATGAAACTTCTGGGGAAGCTGAACTTTTCTTAACAGCTTCAGGGGGCCTGGATGCTCCTGGGGCCTCCCATGTGTGGCTTCCAGGGGTGAATGAAGCTGCCCAGGGTTATCTGAGCTTATTTAATACATTTTTAATTAATTCGTTGTAATGCCTTGTGCATCAGAGTTGCTGCTGAGCTGGGCAGTGGGTGAGCTGGCCCTGGGTTGTTCCCCGGCGCACTGCTTCCGTTTCATCTGTAACAGTGCATATTTCTTCCCATCTTGGAGTTTTGTTGGGCTGTGCTGACCCTGCTGTTCCAAGTTCATCTTCGGCCTCACCCCTTTCCTCCATCCCTTCAGTCTCTGGTTTCTCTTGCTGTGGAGGCAGCCAGGAGAGCAATGCTGTTATAATTTAAGCCATGGTGGTGTTGCAGAGTTGCTTGGCAGAATTGCAAGGAGACTAAAATGGGATTTTTGGGTTTTTCAGTTCATTTGCTCTTAATCTTTCACTTCAGATGGTGAAGAGATTCCGGAGCAGTGCTGTGCTCTGTGAACTGCTTCCCTGATGCACTTGCAGCCCTGCAGAGCGTTAACAGGATGAGGCTGGCCTGTTCCTTATGGATCCAGGCTTTGGATATTTGAGCATCCTTTCATGAGAGCAGGAGCCAGGAGCTGCTCCATGAGTCTCCTCTCTTTCCTTCCCTGTGTGTTGCAGAGAGGCAAAGGCAGAGGTGTGCATGCCCTGTACCTCTAGTCAGACTCAATCCAGCCCATAATAACCCAGTAGATATTGTGCAAGCTGTTATTCCACAGATTTTGGAACAAAACATGAAGTTTGCTCTGGGTGCTGCTTGTCTGCCTGGCAACTCCAGGTGTGGGAAAAGGGGGCAGAGGGATACAAACTTCTTTAATGCTACCATGTAGCAAAACCCTGGTGAAATCTGCTTCCACCTCTCCCAGGCTTCAGCATTCCAGGTGGAGCAGGAGCTGGAGGAGCAGCAGCGGAAGAAGGCAGCAGACCTGAGGCGGTTCCAGGCCGAGGTGAGGCAGAGGGTGAACCGGCAGGTCAGGATGCGCCGCAGGCTGGAGCTGCAGAAGTGCTACGAAGCAGTAAGTGAGGCTCTGTCGGGAGAAACTCTTCCAGCATAAATTGGGAAAAACCCAAACACTGGAGCTTAAGTCAAGGCGTTAATGAGAAAAAAAGATAAAATCTGAGGTTCCAGAGCCTGTGGTGGCAAACAGTGTCTGGGAAGACTGGGTCAGCATGACACTTTGGCTGGTGCTGGAGGTGCATGAGGGAAAGGTTGCTGGTACCCTCAGGCAACAGCAGAACAGAGACCTGGAGCTCTGTGAGGAATTGCCTGGAGTTAGATAACAGCCAGGCAGGAGTTGGGAATGATGTGGATGTCTCCTGGCTGCATTTAAAGCAAAACAGCTTTTCTGCTGTCTCTTTTCCGATCCCTTTTCCAGAGCTGCCGAATGTTTTCAAGCAACACTTTCCCTCTGTCTCCACATTCCCTTTTCCCCCATGGGCTTGTTTTGGATTATCCTGTGAATATATTTAATCCTTTCTACTCTCAAACAAGTGCTGGGGAGACTTGCCAGGATCTGACTGTGGCAGAAAAGAGAATGCACTGAGATGTCACCAGCTTTGGCCACCCTTGGGGTGTTTGGGCTGTTTCCATGGCTGACTGGGGATGTCCTCATGTAACTCTGCCAGCTCCAAGCAGGAAGCCCGCAAATGCCCTCAGCTCCAAAGAGCTTGATAGTTCTTTGTACTCTCAATGTGGAGAGCCAAAACCTCCATCCCAAGAAATTTCACCCAAGGGTGGTAAAATGTCACCACAGTTGACATCTCCCCGGGTCATGGTTGGAGATCCCACATGGCCTTTTCCTGGCAGGCGGAGAGGGAGAGCTGTGTTGCTGTGCAGTACTCGCACCCCTGGAAGAACACGTGCCTGTTCCAGAGTGTCCCCACTCACATCATCTGCGGGCCTGGTGCTGGCTCCGGCCCAGCCCAGCCAGAAGAGAGCCATGGTGAGCCATTCCAGCACCAAGCTGCCGAGGTGAGACCTGCCCCTCCTGCATTCCCATCGCTGCTTTGGCATTTTGGATCCTCAGGGTCTGAAATGGAGAACGGGCAATGTTTCTTTCTTTCTTTTACAGCACATCCCTAATATTCAGGCATAGATGAATGAAATGTTAGCTTGCACTGTCACCCCAAATATTGTGCTCTTCCCCAGCGCTCCTCAGAGCACCCAGTGAGGATGCTGTGGCTGGACTGGTGTGGCTGCTTGCACACACGGTGTTTTCCCAGCCGTGTCCTGGCGCAGAGGTGACACTAGGTGGTGCCAGCTCATTGCAGCTTGTTTCGTGCAGTCCAAAATCTGGGAAAACTTGCCTTCAGGACTGTTTAAGTTTTTTTATTTTATTTTATTTTTTTTTTAATTTTTTTTTTTTTAATAGTGATGTTTATGGTGCATTTGGCGCTTTAGAAAGCCTATGTGCTCATCTAGGAGCTGGAGTGATTCCAGTTGAAGCACCATGGGATGCATTCCACTTAAAGTACCTTGGGGTGGAAAATCACTTCTGGCTTGGTACCAAGCAGGAAAATTGGGGATCTGACATCTCAGCAACATGTTTTGGGAGGAGATGAGTTGCCTGGATCAGGATTTCAGTCCCTTGGGGCACCTTTAAAGACCCCCTGGCTGATTATGTGTTGGGTCGTGCCGCCTTGGTGGTGCTCCTTGGCTGGAGCAGACTGACTGGGAGATCTCTCCGTGCAGCTGAACTTGTCTTTTCTTTGCCTCCCCTCTGGCTGCAGCTCGGCAAAGCTGTGAAGCAGGTGCGGCGCAGGCTGGCGTCCTGCAGGACCAGGTCCCCCTGGAGGCGGGAGGTGAGCGAGGGCTGCCTGGGGTGAGGGCAGAGAAATCACCTTGTGAAGGTTGTTGAAGGTTTGGCTCTAATTAGCAAATCCAAAGCTAATAATTTGGGAAGTTTCTCCAGCAGGAAGGAAATAAATTGTGTTTTCCTGACCCACCTCGTGGGTGACCCATTTCAGTGAAGGCAACAGGATAAAGTGTGTGCAAACATCTCTGAGATGAACTCAAGAATGCAAAAAAGACTTTTAAAGGTTGAGATTGTGATCTGGGTAGCTGAGAGGAATGTGACGACCAACCCTCCCTTCAGGTGCCTTTATTTCTTCAAACCTCACCAACTCTTTCCATTACATCAATCCCTTGTTTTGTGTGGGTGGCAAAGATCTGGAGGGTTTTCCTCACCCGGGGTTGGCTTCTGCTGGAGAATGTTGGCACACAGTTGCTTTCCTTGAAGCAGTGCATGGAAGGAGATCAGTCCCACCTTTCGTTCTGCTGAATTTCATCCTGCCTTTGCCCCTCCAGTTCTCAAGAACACCTTTGTGTAGCTATTATCCCAGTCTCTGTGCCAAGGCTTTTCTTAAACTGACATCCTTTGGAGAACACCAGCAGCAACTCAGCCTGGTGTTTTGTCTTATTGCCTCTGGAGCCTGTTTCCTGCCCATCCTGTAAATCTTCATTCCCTTCTCTTTCTCAGGTTCACCAAAGGTGAAGTAGATCTTGGCTGATTATCTTGAAAATACCCTTTATAGAAGGGCTGGTCTGGCTCTTCCTCTTCTGTGTACTCTTGGATTGCTGATGAAGGAAGTCATCTCTGCAAACAGGACTCAGAGAAACTCAATAATCATGGGCTCAAAAACCGCGTTACTGTTTCCAACAGCAAACATCCCTCTGGTTTGAGCCCTCAATGCATTCAGTGAGATGGGTTGATTCATGACCTCGCATAAATCATAGAGCCACTGCCCAGGTGAGCCACAGGGTTACAGGAGATCCGTGGGAGTCCTGGGCAAGTCATCCACAGCAGTGAGAAACACTGGGAGGGGCTTGGGCCCATCCTCTCACCCCAGCCTCACTGCAGCTACAGTTAATCTGCATAAGGAGGCTTAACAGCTTCCCTGGGTGATTTATTCTGGGAGGAATATATTGATTTATTGCATTGTTCTGTTTTATTACTCCATGATATATGAGGAGAAAAAAGCTCTAATATTAATCTGAATCTCTCTCCCTGTATGAAGGTTTGGCATGTTCCCAGCCTGGCAGGATGTTCCCTTCTCTTGAGGTCCATCCAAGAGGCTGCCATGGACATAACCATGGACTTAACCCCCTTGGTAGTGCTGCCTCTGCTTTTGCCTTCCCTGGATTTCCTTGTGCTGTGTATTCCAGCTCATTTCTTTGGTTTAAACCCAAAGGTTTTTCACCCAGTACTTCTACAATGCAGGTGGGGTCAGTGGCTTAATCAAGATGCTTCTTTCTTTCTTCATCCAGGCTGATAATGAAATCAAAGAGCAGAGCCCACCTAGTTCTTACCCTATTTCTGTGCAGTGAACTCCTGAGACCAAATCTGGGCCATGTTTTTAATCACTTTTGTGCATCCCATGTCAGACTTCCATCTAACAGGTTTTGCTTTACCCCAGCATTGAATTAGGCCACATCAAGAGCTCAGCTGAACCCCAGAGTCTTCTGCTGCTCTTTGCCTGAGGCCTCTTCCTTCTGTTGTAGGAGACATTCAGCTCAGCCTGACCTGACTTGCTCTTGACACATTTATGCTGGTTGCTGCTTATCTTGTTTTCCCGTGGCTTACGGGCAGTTTGCAAGGTGATTTCCTCTTGTTTTGTCAAAAGTCACAGTTAAACTCCTGAGGCTAAAATCTTCTGTTTGGCGTTTCCTTTTCTTCTCCTTTAAATAAAGAGAGGCACTCCTTGTGCCCTTTTCTGATAATCTGGACCCCCACAGATTTCAGGGAGCTGTTTGCACCTTGACTGCTGCTCCTGGCAGTGGCCCAGGGCAGGTCCTTCCTCCTTAAAAACCTCGGCTTCTAGAAATAACCTGACTTTTTCTTCCCAATAGTAGTCCCAGCATTTTTCTCCCTGCTGCTGCTAGCTCAAAGCAAGCCTTTGGCTGAAATGTTTTTTCTCCTTCAGTTAATTTTCTGCATTTTTCTTCTTCTTTTTCTTTTCGCCTGTAAGGTGTTGCATTCCCTCTGATCAATAATCCATGTTCCTAAAATCGTTGCTCTTTCTCTCCCCACAAGATTTCTTTTCAGGTGAAAAGCATGCAAAGAGTTAATTCCCTGCTTTCCCAAGCAGATACTGAAATGGTAATTGCCTGGAAATGACCTGTCCAGGGTTCCATGGTCATCCTGTCCACTGAGTCTTGGCCTTCAGTGTTTGGTGGACTGCTGTAGCTCCCCAGCATGGCAGCACTCAAATTCTTCTCCCCAATGTCTCATTCCACAAAGTTGGTGGGTTTTTTCCACAGTTTCATGTCTTTCTACCTTCGGTGCTTCAGAGCAACCTCCCAAAGTAGTAACCCCTCCCTTTATCCTCACTGAATCAGCTATTCTGTCATGTTTCTGTCTTAATGGGGTTGATGGAGTAATTCCTGTGCCTATCAAGTAATTCCATGTTCAGATTGATTCCAGGCTATTCTCTGTCCTTCCCGAACAGCAGCAGCACCATATCAAGGAATTCTTGGCACAACCTCTTCTCCTACTGCTTCATCCTTTCCCTGTCAGCAGTCCTGCTCTTCCTTTCCCACCATGCTGAAGGAAAAAAAAAATGGCAAGGGAAAAAATTTATCCTGGCTCCAAGCTTGCTTCTGGCATTTTGATTCTTTAGTTTGTAGGAAACAATCTGCTGCCTCTCAAAATATTGTGGATTGCCACTGGGGAGCCTGCCCACTTCCCATCTGAAGGAGAGCGCTCGGCACTCGGGTGTCGCTCAGAGATCCCAGCTCCTTGCCACTGTGAAATAGTGCCTGGAGAGGGTTTTGCCTTGCCTTGCCTTCGCCCCACACACGTCTGTCCTGCTGCTTCTGCAGTTGGGGAGAGTGGAGTGACAGTCACCCTGCTACATTGCTGTTTCCCGGCTCTGGTGCCCCATGGTGCTGCTGAACACATGGCGCTGCCACATCACATCCAAGTGACAGCACACACACCCTCATGGTAAAGCTGCTCCGAGGGTGCTCAGTTTTCCCTTGGAGCCAAAGCAGCCAGATTTCAATTCCGTGTTTACACCCATGTCCTCCCTTCTCCAGAAAGCAGACCCTTGCCTGGCAGCTGCAGTGCTCATGGACAAGAGTGAGGAGCTGCTGCTGGCAGGACACCACGATCTGCCTGCTGAGCTGCTGGAGCAGGGCACAGCTGCAAAGGGCACTGGGCAGGATGGTGACGTCTACATCAAAATTGAATTTAAAAAAGTAAGACTCGTGCAAAGTTGATCTTAGGAGGTTCAGATCATTAGATTAATTTTGGTATCTGGAAGGGGCTGCTCTTGGAGTACAGCAGTTGCTCCCTCAGGCCTGCTTAACTGTTAAGCCTACAGTCCTCAAAGTGGGCTCGGGAGCAGTATTGGAGCTCAGTGAGATCGGCACTGCCATTCCCTGCTTTCAGTACAGCTGTGGCCTCAGGGGAGTTTGATTCCTGCCTCCCTGTGATGCCCCTTGGCAGCTGCCCAGGCGAAAGCTGAAACCAAGGGTGTGCAGTCCCATCATACCCAGAGCCATGCAAGGGTGGAAGAGATCAAATCAGGCAGAAATCTCCTAGAAAAGGGGAAAAAGAAAAAAGCTTTGTATCAGAAGAAGGAGGTGGCTGTGGCAATCTGGGCGCCTAGGGGCAGCAGGCACTGCCCTAGGAGGTGTTGATGTACTTATCATTCCTCTTTTGTTTTCAGGCAGCTTTTTTGGAGCATCTGGGGGGTGGAAATGGTTGGTCCTGATTACCTGGGGTGGTTGGCAAAGGCTTTATGGCTGTGGCAGTGTGTGCCCAGCCTTGGCTGGGGGTTTGTCCAGCTTGGAGCAGAAATACTGTCTGGGCAGATAGTGAAGGGGGAGACAGCGTGAGTTTGTGCTGAGGTTTACTCTGAGGTTTTGGGAGATGTTGGCTGTGGAATTCCCCTTACACTTAATAATTTTTCTCACACTTCATGAGGTTCATAATAGAAGTTTGGGATGGGGAGATGTGCATCCATATTTAAACTAAAACAGAACCCTCCTCCGAGGGTATCTTTAGTGTGTTTTGACAAAGCTTTGGTGCTCAGACTCCTGTGACAAGACATGGCACATCTCTCCTGTTTGTGGCCAACCTGTAGCCCAGATAAGCCCATTTCACATGGGGTCATCTCACTGAGGTCTGTAGGGATCACACAGAGGACCTGCCTCCAGTGAAGAGCATTTAGCAAGGGAAGATGAGAAACTTCACCGTGGCGATGCTGATGCTGCTCCCGTCTGTTGTCTCTCAGGTCTGTGAAGGGTCGGCAAAGGACTCGAGCCTGTGTGAGCCTCCTGGGAGGCCACACACTGAACCTCCCCTCATACTCTGGACTGGTGTTGACCAAGAGGAAACCAGGAAGCAGGTCTGTCCAGGGGAGCCAAGCCCTCGTGGTTTTGTTTGAAAGGGATTGGGTGTTGGGTGTGCTGCAGGCTCCGATAAGAAGCCTCAGAGAAGTTTTGATTTATGAAACCCCTGCTTGGTTTGGTTTGTCAGCTTCGATGGTGTCTCAGGTCCTGGGCAAAGCTTCTTTTTTAAGATCTGTCATGACTAAGTGCAACTGTTCTGTACTCCTCCTACAAAATCTGGAATCTGAATACCACCAAAAGTTTGGAGGAGAAATAGGCTCCATTCTTTCTGCCTGGCAAAACTGAGGGATGCTTGCTGTAGCTGCAGGGAGCCCAAGAAGCTGCCAAAAATGCTTTAAAAAGAAAAAAAGAAGAAAGAACAAAGCCAACTTTATCCTGTTTAGACACAAGGCTGGAATAGAAAGGTTTCTCTGATTTTGGGGATAGTCTCAAGTCCAGCCTGCAGGCCTGAGGCCGAGTGGATGATCTCACAGTGAGGGCTTACAGCCTGTGCCCTGGACAGTTTGGTTCATGCTGATTTGGGTGATAATGGTGTTTGTCTTGGATGCCTAAAGCCAGTGACTTTTATTTTCCTGCTTCCTCCTGCCATGAAGAGGAACATTTCCCTCTCCTTCTGTCACCTTTCTTGCAGCTTGCAGCGTCAAACTCTGAACAGTTTGCATGTTTTTTGTTCCTTACAAGTGTTTTCCAACCAGCTGATCCCAAATATGGCTGTGGTTTCGCGCCAGTGTGACAACAGCTGGGGCTTCTCAGGCTGCTCCTCCTAACCCTGCCGTTCCCTCTCCCCTCGCTTTTTATCTCCTTGGCTCTGATCCATCCAAGATAACTGGTTTTGCAGCACTCTCCTCTGCTTGGGTTTTTTCCATCCAGTTTTCTTCACTGGCAGCCTGGTGCTCTCTCCTCCTCCTCCTTTATCTCCAGCTGTGCCTCGCTCTCTCCACTGGGTGAGGTGGACAAACTCAGCCCAAAGGTTTTGGCATTCATGAGGAAAAATCTGTGCCTTAAACTTTTGGAAGTTGTGGAGCTCAAACTATCTCTGTACCCCATGGTGGGAGGGCTTTTGATGTGAGCTTTGGCCAGGAGGTTTCCCTGCCCTTGATGCATCAGTGGGATCAGCCAAAGCCCAAACACTAAACCCTCAGTATCCATAAGGGAGTTGTTCCCTGCAGGGCCCCTGATTTGTCTCAGCAGTGGTTTCGCCACCTCTGTGGTTCTTCCACATGTAGAGAATCCCACTTGGTGTTGTGGGCTCATCTTTTGGAGGAGATACAGGATTCCAGTGAGCTACAGGGGAACTTCAGTCGGGTCCAAATTTCAAGTGGGTTGAAGTCCGAATTGGCTTTTTTACCCTCAGCAAAGTGAGAGTTTAGGAATTCGCCGGGTGTCAGAGCTTCCACCCATAGGAAACTCCAGCAGAGAGATGCTGGTACAAAGCTCTTCAATGCTTTGAGATGATTTGGTCTCTCTTACCTCAGTGCCATCTCTCCAGCTCCCCAATCCTGGGTCATGTGCACTCGGAGATGTCTGAGGGTCTTTTGGGGAAAGAGTGAGGTTCCATCCTCCAGAAATCAACTGAGCACTGATACTGCTCAATATTTATCCCAGACATCCTTCCCAAATGTCCTCCTCTTCTTCTCAGAAGCGGCAGAACGAATTCCTGCGGTGCCGGCGCCTCTTCATGGCCATGGAGCGCGAGCGAGCGCGGGAACAGCAGCGGCAGCGCGAGAGGCAGCAGAGAGTTGCTCAGTGAGTCTGTGCAGGTGCTGGGGTCACCTCCTCCATCAGGACAGGCTCCTTTGGGAGGTTGGAAAGGTCTCGTGAGCTTGTCTGGTGTGAACCAGGCACTGCTCTGGAAGCCCCTGGGGTGGGGTTCACACAACCAACCCCCCAGGAGAGACCCTTGGGCCATGATGAGTCTTTCAGCATTTCTCTGTCTCGTTTTGAAGTCCCTGTGCAGCTTGGGAGCCAAAACGTGGGGCTGGGAGAGGTGCAGCTTCCCAAACCGTGACTGTGGGAACCCAAACCTGTGTTTAGAAACTTTGGGGTGAGGTCACGTCATTGCGGTTAAGCTGTGACTATCCCTGACATTTTTAGTATCAGACCCTTCACCCTTACAGCCATAAAAACTTATACAGTGTAATAAAATGATTTCGAGGCATTTGTCCCAGAGTTGAACACTTGGTTTCTGTGTAAAAGTATCAGTTGTGGTGGGGGTTTCTCAGCTTGTCATTTGAAGGGGTTCATTAAGGGGGAACTCTGCAAATTCACAGCAAAATAGGAAAGATCCTCTAATTTTTGTTTTTCCCCTGGCTTTCCTTTGAATGAACTGACTTAACTCTCACCATTCTGGCTCTTCTGTGATCAGGCTTTCTAAGAGCAGGACAGGCACCACAGGGCAGGATTTTCATGGGCATTTTTTGGGGGGGGGAAACTGTCAGTCTAAAGCAGTGCTCCTCCAGCCACATCTCTGACATTCCAATGGCACTTGGGAGCTTCCCAGAGCTTGTCCTACCCTGTGAATCCTGGCAAGGCCCCAGGGACTTCCTAGTTAGTGTGAGTTTAAGGTTAGTTACCTTTTTATTATTATTTTTTCTCTTGAAGTGTGTGCAGAGAAGAGCTGGGTTTGTAATTACAGGGTGTAAAGCCCCAAGTTGGCCTTGGCCTCAGTTTCTGGAGCAGATTTATGGTGCTGTACTTAAGGTTTTACTTTTCATTTAAAACCATTTCTGAGTTTATAACTCAACCAGAGAAGTTTGACTTCAGCACTTCCCTTCTGGATGTAAAGATCTGACCCCCTACATGAAGTAAGATCTGAAATGTCTTGTCCCATGACTCTGCCTTCCCCTGGCTTCTTCCCAGCCTTGATTTTGTTTTTAATACCTCCTGGCAAGGAGTGGCCTGGGACACATTGTTGCCTTGGGGAATAAGATGTCAGATACTTTGGTGTGAAGTCTTTGTGCTTTGCAATTGCTGTGTGTCAAGGGAATGTGTGTTGTGTTTGGTGGGAATTACACAACTCACGTGTCTCTAAAGGGCTGGAGGTGCAGGGAGATTGAGGAAATAGAGGAAAACTTGGTTAAAAGTACATCTTAAAGCCTGGTTTGGAGTAAAGGGGGGGATCCTTGGAGTGTCTCTGCTGTAGCCAGCCCTGTTAGTCCTGGGAGTATTAAAGAGCCCAGCCTACGTGCTTGGTTTAAGGACAGACGCACAGCTCTGGGGAACTGTAGGCGGCAGGAGAAGTGTGGATGTGATGCAGGGAAGAACTGGAAGTCCATGATGCTGAGAAAACAGGCAGGCAGGAAGAGTTTGAGGGCAGGAGAGCATTCACAGGCTGCTGTTGCCATATGGGGGGAAGAATGGAGGCTCAGGAAGCACTTTTGACCATTTTATGTTTAAAGCCAATATACTTATTTATATATATTAATTTATATTTATATATTGAATACCATGATTAGTGCAGTTATTTTTGCCTTGGAAAGCAGCAGCATCACCCAGATTCCTGTGCTCTGATGTCCCAGCCGGGGACCAGCTGGGAATGGAGGTTGGGATGGGGAAGCTCCTTGTCCAAGCATGTGTGTTCCTGCAGGATTAAGAGGCAGAAGGAGAGTCAGCGCCGGGCAGAGGAGCAGAGGATGCGAGACATGGCTGAGGAGCGAGAGCCCTCCCCAGGAGAGGGCACCTGGGAAGCTCTGGCCCAGCTTCAGCTGGAGGAGAGGAGAGTGAAGGACAGACAGCAGCGGGACAAGGAGCACATGAGGTACAGCCAGTCCCTGCTCCCTGTGCAGAGCCGGGTGTTGCTGGCAGAGGTGAATGTTTGATCCCTTGCAGGTATGTTGATGCTCTGAGAGCCCAGATGAGGGAGAAGATCAAAGCCTGTAACATCGATCTGCCCCCATTGTGTTCCTGTGGGTCCGATTTCTGGGATTCCCACCCGGATACCTGTGCCAATAACTGCATCTTCTACAAAAACCACAAAGGTAGGAGCTCCTGCTTCCAGACGGGAGGTGTCTGGGCCTGGATCCCTGATTATACAGGGAGAAATCAAACCAGGATAGGTGTTTCCATGCTCCTGAGCTGCTGTGCAGAGATGCTTTCCCAAATATGCTCTGGAGAGGGCAAATAGGGGCTTTGCTGCTTGACCCAACCTCTGTCCCTTAGGGAGTGTAGTGACATCCTCAGCAAAGCACCAGCCCCTGCAGTGTGTTAAATAATGCAGCTTTGACACGGTCATGTGTGGCTAGGGACACAACAATCAGGAAAATGCTGCAAAGCATCTTGTTAGAGGCACAGAGCCTCTTGCCTTAAATGCTGAATTTTCTGCTGGAGGATGCACAGAGGTGTGGAAAGGACCTTTCTTAAGTGATGGAGTGCTCTGACCTTGAGCACCGGTTGGGAAAGTACATGGCTGGGCAAATGGGAGTCATCTGGGTGGGAAGATAGAGAATTGGCGTTCATAAAATAATCCTCAGCTTGTGTACTGCTTTGTATTGGGGAGTGTGCAGAGTGTGCAAATAGGTGTGTGGAAAACTACAGGCACGTTGATTTACCTTAAACGCCAATTGTGTCTCCACTCTACGGTGAAAGGCTAAAGCCAAGCCCAGTTTTGGGCCATAAGTGCATGGCCCTGACTCTGTTTCTGTGTCCCTGTCCTGCTCAGCCTACAGCCAGGTGCTGCACTCCGTGATCTCCTCCTGTGCCCACGTGGCCACGCGGCCGCTGCATGACTTGGCTGCTCTCTGTGCTCGCTCTGGGAAGCGTCTGTGACCGAGGCAGCTCAGTGTCCCTGCGACTGCTGTGAGTAGGGAGCAGGGCTGTGCCGTGTCCTGACTGTCCCTCCATGCCAGCTGCCAGGACGGTGTCACCTTTGCTCTCCTGGTTTGTGTGCTCCAGTTTGTGCTGTGCCTCTCCCACTCTGCTCCAGGTGTGCAGTTGGCTGGGGCGATGGTCGAGGTGAAGGAGACAATTGCTCTGTGGGGTTGGTTTATGGCAGGTACTTGCATTCCAGCATTTGACTGTGGAATAAACTGTTTTCAAGGATTGTTTGTCTCATTTGAAGTGTGAAAGGAGGACAAATGAGGTGCCAGGGGTCAGTGTCTCTTAGGGGAGGATTTCTAACCTTTCCCTGCTCCCTTCTCTCCCTTTTGCTAGGGCTTCTGCAAGCCCCTGCCACTTGGATCACCTTCCAGAGCCAGGTATTTATTGTTCCTTCCTTCTTTTCCGTGTGAAGACCTCTCTTCCAGTAACACCCCTACAACTTTGTACCTGACCCATGCTCCCATAGCCTCTACTTTGCACCCGAAAGGAGCATTTTCCTAGTAAAAAAATCTGCAGCCCTTCACAGGGGTGACTGGAGCAAGATGGGTTTTCCCAAAGCTGCCTGTGGTGGGGTAATGTGGTCCTGGGAGGAGGTAACTCCATACCCTGTCATTAATATTTACTCCTCACTGGCCGCCCTCTCCAATATTAACCACGGCAGGAAGGATGGGTGGCCGAGCGTGCCGGATCATTTCTTTTCCCTGTTCCCATCCCACTGAGCACAAAGCAAACTCACGACCCCAGTCCAGAGGTAGCACAGAGGCACAGAGCCAGGGACAGCTCCTCTGTTCCCCTGGAGAATCATTCACTGAGGGATCCGTGGTGGCTGATGCTGTTCATTAACAGCCGCTTGCGTCAGGGGATGGTGCTGCAGCCCGAATTCAGAGTGTTGGGGTGGGTTTGGAAAGGGCAGGATCTGCCCTGGGAGGGGGCAGGGAAGCAAAGGGCTAAAGCTGCAAATGGGTTTTTTGTAACTGATTTCAGCTCTCGGGCAGCTGAGGACAAGCAGCTCCTGGCAGGTCCCCAAGGCTGTGCTCAGGACCCCCTGTACCCCTGTTCGTACCTCTCTGGAGGGATCCCCAAAGGGCTGTGGGGCTGATTTGGGGCTTAGTTAAAGGAATGATGGTTAAATAAAGCTGTTGCTGCTCCTCATCCTCGCTCTGCCCCTAGCAGGATAAACAGGGTACTTTGAAGAGGGGATGAGGGAAGGAGGTCTCCCCAAATCTCTGGAAATAACCCCAAATAATGTAGCTCAGTCAACATCAGGACAGCGAAGCCTGCTCGGGGGTTGCTGGGAAAGGGAGTGAAAAAGTTAAATCCAAGTTTTTCTGCTGGAGAGAACAGCATCGGGGAAGCTCACCGAGCCCCGGGAGGATATGAATCAGGCTGGTCGGTCCCTTCGGGGCTTTGCCCCTTTGCCAGTGCCCAGCGCGGCTGTTCGCTCATTCCAGCCGCATTTGAAGTGGGTTTTTGTTTTAGGGGGAGCGAGGAAAGCCTGGCTCGCCCCTCGGGGCCGGCGGCTGAGGGGCCGGGGGAGCCGGGGCTGTGCCCGGGCAGGGCCGGGGCGGGACCGGGGCCGGCGGGGCGGGAGCGGCGGCCCCGGGGGCGGTGAAAAGGAGCCGGGGGTGCCCGAGTGCCGCCGCCGCCGCCCGCCATGAGGGCAGCGCTCGCCCCCGGGGTTCGCCTGCTCCGCGCCCTCCCCCGGGACAGCCGGTGAGCGGGATCGGGGAGCGGGACGGGGGGACGGCACCGGGATCGGGACCGGCCCTGGGCATGGGGACCGGCATCGGGACCGGGACCGGCTCTGGGCATAGGCACCGGGATCGGGACCGGCCCTGGGCATGGGGACCGGGATCGGGACCGCCTCTGGATATAGGGACCGGGATCGGGACCGGCTCTGGGCATAGGGACCGGGATCGGGACTGGCTCTGGATATAGGGACCGGGATCGGGACCGGCTCTGGGCATAGGGACCGGCGCCGGGACTGCGACTACCTCTGCACAGAGGGACCGGGATCGAGACCGGCTCTGCACAAAGGGGTCGGGTCTGGTCCTGGACATGAGGACCAGCCCCGGGATCGGGTCCGCCTCTGGATGTAGGGACCGGGATCGGGACCGCCTCTGCGCAGAGGGATCGGGACCGGCTCAGGACAAAGAGACCGGCACTGGGATCGGGGCTGTCACCGGGATTGAGATGGCACCAGGATAGAGATTGACGTGGGGCAGGGATCGGCACCGGGATAGGGACAGTCTCTGGAACGAGGCTCACTCTTTCCTGGAGCAGCACTGGGACAGAGACTGGCCCTGGACACAGGAGCTGACACCAGCATGGGGACCAAACCTGGCACAGGGATCAGCCCTGGGCTAGGGAGGAGGGGGGACTGGCAACCACTGGAAGTGGAACCAGGAGAGAGACTGGCCCTGGGCACAGGGACTGGCGCTGGGATGGACACTGACCCTGCACCAGCAGACTGACACCAGCATGGGGACCAGCACTGGGACCAGTGCTGGACTGGAGATCACTTGTCTGGGGACTGGCACTGGGACAGGGACCAGACTTGGATTGGCAGGTCACTTTTTGTGGGGACCGGCACTAGGATGGGGATGAAACCAGGGGTGGGGACCTGCACTGGTTTGGGGTCACTCACCCAGGGCCCAGCATCGCCCTCAGGCACTGGACCCACTGTGAGATGGGGTCAGCCAGCACTGGCTGCAGCCCAGGGCTTTGGACATGGCCCAGGAGGGGGTGGGGGAACCCCGAGATGGGCAGCAGCACCCACCAGCCTCCCGATGTCTCAGGCCCTCACGCTCAAAACTCAGTGGGATGTGGCCAGCACAGAGACCTCGCCGGCTGCCTTCTCTTTTCATGAGGTGATGGGCCCGCTGCCTATTTAATTTCAATTAATATTTGGATTTTTTGGGAGCCCATTGCCAAACACTCCCCCTGCTTTTCCATCAGCTGGAATTTTCCCTGCCAGAACACGTGGGGTAAAAAGAAAAAAAAACCACCCAAGCGTCTGGCCCAGCCAGACTGCATGTGAGGTTTCCCTTCCCATTGCCTACCATGGCCTCTCTGCTCCCCTTGGATCAGCCCCACAGTCACTAGCAGTGATTTGGGGTGGTTTATTTATTTTTGGGGTGGGAAGCAGCAGTTTCTCAGCCAAAGCTTTGGAGCCAGCACCCCAACACAGGGAGCTGACCTGGATTTGCAGGGCGCCGTCATTGCTGCAGCTCCAGGGAGAAGTGAAACTGCAAAGAGGAGCAGGATGGGCCAAAACCACAAAAAAAAAGGGCTTTTTTTCTAAACTTGGAGCAATCCCGTGACATGTCTGTGTGCTGCAGCTGCCCCTGACCACTTGTATCCTCTGTGCTGCCATAAAACCCTTCCTGAAGGCAGGATAGTTCCCTCAGAGATGCTTGTATTGCTCCAGAGAGTGCTAGGTCCTAACTGGGATTCTCCAGGCTTTATCCATCAGCTTTGATGGCCCATTTCCTGAGCCCAGACTCCTATTATCCCAACTCCCTGCATTTAATCCAAGCAAAAATGATGAAGTGGCTGTCTGGTGGAGGAAGGGGAGCTGGTGCTGCCTAGGGCATCCCGCCCCCCTGCTTTGTTTTTCCAGTTTATCTTTAATTAACCCTGGGAGTGATGATGAATCAGCACAGTTTCCACTCGTGACACCAGGAAGGCTCTTGCTCACCCTGTGTTTCGGTGCCATGTAACTGCTCCAGGAGTGGAAACGCTGCTTGATGCTCAGCTGATCTTTTTAAGCTGCATCCTGGACCTTTCTGGGGGGGCTGTTCTCTTCCCGACCAGCTCAGCTGAGCTGGTTCAGGTCACCAGCCCAGCAGAAGAGTCCCACTGAGGCCACCCATCCCTGTCCCACAAGCCCTGACCTCTCTGCTTGCTTCCTCCCACAGCTATCGGGGACTGACGCTGGTGCTGACCTTCCTCTCCTACACCAGCTACCACCTCTCCCGAAAGCCCATCAGCATCGTCAAGGTGAGCTCCAGCCTCACCACAGCTGTGGGGGCAGGGAACCTGGAGAGGGGACATGAGGAGGATGGAGCTGACAGCACCTCGATTTCATCCTCTCTCTCTCCCTGCAGAGCCAGCTGCACCCCAACTGCTCAGCCTTGGGCCCGAACCCCCACAATGACTCCAACAGCAGCACGTGGTGCAGCTGGGCCCCCTTTGGTAAGGCTGAGCCCCCAGGCACCCCAAAACCCACGCTCCTGGTAGCCGAGCTGGGCTCCCCCATTCCCTAGAACCCCCCGTTCCCCAGAACCCCCGGTTCCCCATTCCTGGGTCGTGGCCGGGGTTTGGCAGGGGGCTGGCTGCTCATTAGGCACCCGGAGGTAATTAAGTGGAGATCGTCTGTCCCATGCCCCCGGGCCGAAGGGCAGCAGTGGGTGGTGAAATCCAGGACAGGACAGGACCAGGTCCCAGTGCTGATGGCACTGGGCCATGCTCCCAGAAACCCCTGTGGAGATGAGGCTTTTGAGAATGGGGGACAAGACCAAGCCAGCAGCCACGGGGAGGGGACACAAGATGGGGGCCAGGCTGAGATGGCCCTAATATTTGTTTTCCAGATGGGGACAACTACAAGGAGCTTTTTGGGGCGCTGGATAATGCCTTCCTGGTGGCCTACGCCATCGGGATGTTTATCAGGTACCCAGGGCCTTTCCCTCCACACACCAGTTTGCACCAGTGTGCCGGAAACTGGTTTCCACTGGGATGGGGTCATGCTAACAGGAAAAGCAGCCAGGGATCCTCTCAGGATTCGGGTACTGGCACAGTGTGACAACGCCCATTGGTGGCATCACCTGTGACAGCTTCTGTTGTGCTCTTCCCTCTCTCCGCAGCGGCATTTTCGGGGAGCGCCTCCCCCTGCGCTACTACCTGTCGGGGGGAATGGTGCTGAGCGGGCTCTTCACCTCACTTTTTGGCCTCGGCTACTTCTGGGACATCCATGTCCTCTGGTACTTCATTGTCGTGCAGGTGTGTTGTGCTGGAGGATGCGCAGGCTTTATCGCTGTGGCCTCGCCCCAGTTTTTCAGTGGCCTTCGGGGACTGGGCTGGCCCAGTTTCTGAGCAGGGCAGCGCTGAGCATTTCCACTCCCCGCAAAACCTGTGCGTGGTGTGGGCGTCGAAACCGCCGGGTGTGCCCGGCCCCGAGCAGTGCGGGCAGCTCGTTTGGCAACACCAGCCACTCCCAGTTCAGCCATGGCAGCGATGCAAACGGCTCTGGGATTGCCCCAGCAGGGGAAAAACCAAACAAACCAAGTGTTTTCGTAACAGCTTTGGAATAGGGGTGGCTATTTTTGAGCCCAGCTGCCCAAAGCAGTGCAGGGGCTCCGTGGCTGCAGTCGGTGCTCTCTGGGTGACGCTCCCCATCTCTTGCCAGGTCTGCAATGGGCTGGTGCAGACGACGGGCTGGCCTGCTGTCGTGGCATGTGTTGGAAATTGGTTCGGGAAGGGAAAGTGAGTCTTTTTCCTATGTGTCCTGTGCCAGTCCTGGTCCCTGTTGACCCTGGCAGCCCCCCCAGTGGCACTGACCCGGCTGTGTCCCCACCAGGAGAGGTTTGATCATGGGCATCTGGAACTCGCACACCTCCGTTGGCAACATCTTGGGGTCACTCATCGCCGGTGCCTGGGTTTCCTCTGCCTGGGGCCTGTCCTTCGTTGTGCCCGGCATCATCATCGCCACCGTGGGCATCATCTGCTTCTTCTTCCTTGTGGAGTGTGAGTGTTGTGATCTGGGGCACAGCAGACAACCACTGTAATATATATGATTTTCCACCTTGCTCATCTCCAAGCATTTTTGGCAATCCCAAATACTTATTTTCAACCTGTGGCTAGCAGGCATGTGGATGTGACCACCACAGGGATGCTCAGCATCCTTTGGGGTCATCCGAGCAGGCTCATCCTCTGTACCAGTCTCTCCTCTGAGCCTGTCTTTCTAGGGAATATCTGGGAAGTCCTTTGGGATTTTACAGGGGAAGAAGGTACCCAGAGCTGCAGACCCAATCTGGGGGTTCCCAGCCCCTGTGAGATGCTGGAGGGAGAGCATGTGGAGTGGGGTTGGTCCAGGCTCTCACAGGGTATTCTTTTTCCCTGCAGATCCTGAGGATGTTGACTGCAATCCACCTCTGCATCACGTGAGTCGCATCAATTCCTGATGGGCTTGTCCTGGGCTGGGTGTCACTCAGGGTACAGCTGGGTCATCAGGTTGTCATGGCAGGAATTACAGCCATGTTCAGCTCTCACAGGGGATGATTGTTGCTATTTCACTGGCAGCATCCTCTGGGTCATGGCCCGGCAGCAGATCCAATGTTTCAGCCTCTTCCAGCCATGAGAGTGACATCTCCTGCTTTTGGCTTGCTGTTAGATGGCCTCTGACGAGGATCCTGGAGGAGTGACCACCAGCGAGAAGGATCCTGAAGCAGTCACCTCCAACGAGGGCCCACTGAGCCTCTCAGGCCAGAGCAGCGTGGATCACTCCAACAGCCCCAAGGAGCCAGCTGAGGAGCCTGAAGCCATCAGCTTCCTTGGGGCGCTTCGGATACCTGTGAGTGGTGGGATGGAGGAAACAGCAAAGCCAGAGCAGCTCAGACCATCCACAGGGTGTCCCCAGGGCAGAAAATGGGAAAAACCCACCATCCTGAGGAGGCTGGGAGGAGGAGGCTCCTCTGATGTCCTTTCCTCTCATCCCAGGGCGTGGTGGAGTTCTCCCTGTGCCTGCTCTTTGCCAAGCTGGTGAGCTACACCTTCCTCTACTGGCTGCCCCTCTACATCGTCAACGTCGGTGAGTTTTGGGGACAGCGAGGCGGCAGCGAGCCCTGCAAGGGAAGCATCTCCTCACCCCTCTGCTCTCTCTCGCAGCTCATTTCGGTGCCAAGGAAGCCGGGGACCTGTCGACCCTCTTTGATGTCGGGGGTATTTTAGGTTCGTTGATGTGCCGGGATGGAGGGGGTGGATCAGGGATGATTTAGGGACAATCCCGGCCTTGACCAGCCTCGGCTGGTCCCCACCAAAGGCAACACCATCTCTTTCCCCAGAGAGGTTAATTCCATGTTCATAGCACTCAGCAGGCAGCAAACACCCCTAAATTCCTTTTGGGATCCATTTGTTTAGGTGACCATCACAGCCTCTTTCCTCAGGTCTTGCTTGCTCAGGCACTCCTTTTCCTTAGATAAATAATGTGCTCTGCAAGCATGGAAGAGACCAGAGCTGCATGGACGTGCTGAGAAACCATCTGCAGGGAGGAAGTGGAAGGAATAAATCAAAGCTCCTCAGTCTGATATTATTATGTTTAACCTTGGGGGCATGCTGGTCAGAAGATGGGGGATGAAAGAGCATCACGTGGGATTTTGGGCTAAGCCAGGGCAAAACTCTGCCTTTGGGGTGATGACACCTGCAACTCTTTCTTGCAGGGGGGATCTTCGCCGGCCTCATCTCTGACTACACCGGCGGCAGAGCCACCACATGCTGTGTGATGCTGGTGGCCGCCGCTCCGATGGTGAGCTGTCACGCGGGCTCCAAACCCTGTCACGAGGGTTTCCTCTCCTCTGGCTCCTTTGAGTCACAGCCGCCTTCCTCTTCCCAAGCACCCGGGATGAGCTGGTCATGCGCTCGGCTGGGATTGATTCACGTGCCCAGATGTTCCTGGGAAGGATGTCCAGGTCTAGGGGCTGGGAGGGGATTGCAGAGATCTTGACAACTAAAAAAACCCTGTAGGTTTTTTTTTTCCATCCTGCCATAACTCTCCTCAAAGCCTTGGGGGTCCCACCGAGCCGGTCCAGCTTTTGTCTCTTTGGTTTTCATCCAGAAGCCCCCATGCCAGCGGCCTCATGCTCCGCTGGAACTTGGCCTGGATGTCCTTCCCAAGCACCTGCACGGAGCTCATTTGGCTTTGCTTCCGCAGCATGGCTAATTAGCTGTAATCCAACGCTGGCTGGCTCCGAGGTGGGAGCCTCTCCCGCTGAAGGCGCTGGCTCACGCTGGGAAGCAAAGAGGCCACGTCGCGTCCGTGGCCCCGATGGCACCGTTGGGGCAAATTAGCGTCTGGCTGCAGCCGGTGGGAGGCGGCGGAGCCTCGCTGGCCATAAATTGTGGCAGCACCTCTGTTTGCCAGCTGCCAGCTGTTTTGTCTGGCAGGCAGCCCGTGGGATGCAGGGTCAGGGGTGCACTCAGCCCCCCATCCCAGCTGGCGCTTGGCACCAGCAATAACTCAGGTCCCCACATTCTCCATCCCATCCCCAGGGTACTGCTGCAAGGAAAACAGCTGGAATAGGCGTAACTGGTTCACCTTGTGTCTCTTTTCCAGCTGTTCCTGTATAACCACGTTGGTCAGAACGGCATTGGCACATCCATAGGTAAGGAGCTCCGTGGTGCAGCCAGCCCCAGTCACTGACGTGGTAATGGAAGACACTGTGGATTCACCTGCCTTTATTCCTCCTCTTGAGCCATGCTCCTAGGCTGAATTTGGGGGAGGATGGGGTTGGATGAGCGTTCTCTGCCTGCTGGGTGGGATCTCCGTGGGAAAATGGAGATGCACAGGAGATGGATGTGTGGGACAGCGATGTCCGCACACGGGCTGGGGATGATGGATCCAACGTCCTGCTGCTCCCTGTGCCTAAAGATTTAATCTCTTCCTGGGTACCTCTGCAGCGATGCTGATCATCTGTGGTGCTCTGGTTAATGGGCCCTACGCGCTCATCACAACAGCGGTGTCGGCAGATTTGGTAAGAGGTGCACCTCAGACCCCGCCACGCTGCCCTTGCACACCCAGAGGCTGTTCCCTCTTTCCCAGAGGGATGTTTTGCTGGGATTTTTGCATTTTACCTTTGTTTTCCAATGCTTCCAAAGCCCAGTGGAGAAGGGCAGAGCTGTCACACCTGGCACTGTGCTCCACGCTTTCTCTTAAATGCAGGGATTTTCCTGGTGCTTTTCCGCCTTGGCCACATGACTGTGTTTCAGCTTTGCTGCATCTCCCTCTGAGCACAAGCAGAGTGGAAATATTTGGTGGCAAATCACCTGGGAATTTCTGCCTGCAGTTGGTGATCCAGGTTTTACCATTGTTTGGCTGCAGGCAGCATTTGAGTTTGGTCTTCCTGTCCGTGGCTGGGTCTGACAAATGGAAATTACTGCCTGGGACATTGGCCTCGCTCTGGGATTTGCCGGCCATGCACCCCAAAGCTGCTTTTGCTCCTTATGTTTTATTCCTCCATCCTTACAGGGAACCCATGAGTCTCTCAAAGGAAATGCCAAAGCCCTTTCGACTGTCACGGCGATCATTGACGGCACGGGCTCTGTCGGTGTGTATGGTGGGGGTTGCTGGGTGTCCCTGTCCCCTCTCGTGTGAGAGCAGGGGCTGATGGGGCTCCTGTGCCCTCGCAGGTGCTGCGCTGGGGCCGCTGCTCGCGGGGCTCATCTCTCCCACGGGCTGGAATAATGTCTTTTACATGCTGATAGCAGCCGACGTCCTGGCTTGTCTGGTAGGTCTCTCCTCGGCAGGACTCCTTTCTCTGCCCTGGGGTTCCGTGGGCTCCCTTTTAGCTGCGTGCTCACTGGGGGGGCACAGATGGTTCTCAGAAAACATCAGGCACAGGCAAACTCCAAAAGCCTGTATCAGCTCCAAACCTCTGCATTCCCTTGGCTTTTCCCAGCAGCCTCCGCCTCACACAGATTTGGTTCATATGGCCTTTGCTAGGAAGAGCCGTAGATTTGATCTCCTGGTGCTGGAAACACTCCTGCCAAGGCTGGAGGCTGCAGGGCCCCAGCCTTGCAGTGACTCTCTGCCCTTCCCCTTGCAGCTCCTCGCTCGCGTGGTGGTCAAAGAGGCCCGTGGCTGGTGCGGCCCCATGGCGAGGCAGAGAGGGTACGTAGTCACTGCCCCGGGGCGGCCTCTGGCCCCACGATGCCAAAACACGGTGTCAGTGTCATTGCCGCTCCAGAAAGATGTTTGCTATCCCTTGCTGTCGCTGCTTCACCTTCACGTGGGCATCGCGCCGGGCGCGGCGAGGCCATCTGCCTGATGGCTCCTGTGGCCACTGAGATATTTCCACCTCGAGCCAGGGCAGCACCTGGGGGATTTTAGCCATCTGCACCTCAAAAAAACACTCGGGGTGCTAAACACGCCGTCCTTGTGTCTTTGTAGCTCTAGTGTGATGCTAACAGAGTCAGTGGCGGATGGGAAGTAGCTCGGTGTAAGTACCTCCCCTTGAGCCCTGAGGATTAAATGCAAGCACAAGTCTGATTCGTTCTGATTCCGAGTTTCACTTTGCAGGCTCAGCCTAGAAACAGCTACTCCCCCAATCATTTTGGGCTGAGATCAAGATTTGGGTGTCAAAAGATCAAATTGCAATGGCCAGGGATGAGGGTGTGTGTTGGGGTGAAGGGTGGGGAGAAGGGAGTGAGGCCGGGCAGGGCATCCTTGTCTCCGGCTGGCTTAGGAGATACTGGCTCAGATGCCCAATCGATTTGGATTGATTAATGCACTTGAAACACCTGAATTTATAGGCTTTGCCCACCTGTGCTACTGAGCTTGATTACACACAGCCAGGGCTCGCTAATCAAATCTGTAGTCGAATCACTGCAGCGAGTATAAATAATCTCCAAATCAGCACTGGCCTGGCTCCGATTGCTGCCAACACCCCTGTGTGACACCCAGAGGAAGGGGCCACAGCCAGTCCCAGCCGTGGGGCTGCCAGACCCCAACTCCCTGCGAACATTCTGTCCCTTATGTCTTGTGTTTGCAGGTGAAAGACCAATAGTCTGGGCCTCGTGCTGCGGTAAGTGCGGCCCAAATCTCCTTCTCCAGCCGCTGGTGGAGGGCTGTTGGGCTCCGCTCTCTTGTGCCGGGGCTGGTTAGGGTGAGGACTGTCCTGGAGGGGTTGATAGCATCCGTGTTTGCACCAAATTCTCTCTGGTTTCTGCTGGGGGCAGCAGCTGGCTCCGTTTGTGGAAATACTGCAACGTCTGAGGGCTTTGGGGAGCAGCTTGCACACAAGAGGCACAAACGCTGTAGGATTTTTGGGACATTTCAGCTTTGGCCAGAGACAAAACAGTGGCTGGATCTCCTCCTTGTGCCTGCTTCTCCTGCTCGCGGGGCAGATGGGGCTGGGCTTTCCCGGCAGAGATGTTTTCCCTTTCCACCTCTCCGGCCGTGTCGCAGTGTCCACCGTCCCTCCCTGCGCAGCGCTGCCCTCCGCGCTCAGCCGCTCGCTTCTCTCCCCGCAGGTTTAAGGAGTTTTGATGTTCCCCCTGCGAGCTGCCCCGAGCCCAGAGGGAGGACAGAGGCTGGGGCACAGCGGAGCAGAGCGCGGGCGTCTCGGCAAAGCCACAGCCCGGCCTCGGGCACGGCCCCGGGGGCTCACTGCCACCTAGGTTTGCTTGTGACAGAGGCGGCGGCGAGGAGCAGGCAAAGGGCCCTGGCCAAATGGTTTTCTGGGTCCATTCTTCACCATCGGCCGTTTTATTAATAAAAATGTGCAAAACCTGTGTGGCCACTCTGCGCTGCGTCCTGACGGGGCTCAGCCGAGTCTGTGTGTGCTTGGGGCAGTGATCACACAGCTCCTCTTGATTTTGTCCACGTGCAGTCTCCTGTTTGTGAGCCTGCCCCAAACAGATGCTTATTCCAGGGTCTGGATCAGGAGAATAATGTCAAATGATGTCACTGCCTCACTGGCAAAACACTGCTGATTCTACAGAGAGCATCCCTGGGCTCAGCCCAAATGAAGCTAGGTTTATCCTTGACTCAGCCCACTGCAGAAAAAGACCAAACACGATGTTTTTCCTGATTATTAATATTCTGAAATCATACCATTAGCTCCAAAAGAAGAGTATGCATCAACCCACACACCACGGTGAGCTGTTCACACCCTGTGGCTGCTCTCGGTCCAGTGCGGGCAGCTGATGATCTTCGTTAGACACTTCCTAATTAGAAGGGGCCCCAGGAGGTCAAGGCGGTGCCGCTGGCTGCCAGCCCTGCAGGCTCCCCGGGGCAGGGATGGGCTCAGAGCCCCGCAGTGTCACTTGACTGAAGCCAGGGCCAGCTGTGCAGGTGACTGTGCTCCAGGGAGCGTTCCCCACTTTGATGTGTGCAGAGCCAGGGAGCTTGGAAGCCATGGGATGTGTTTCCAGTCCTCTCACCATCCCAGGATCACACCAGGGCAGGCTCTGGCTCTGCCTTGGCTCTCTCCCCCTGGTGCCAGGGGCTGTGTGTAAGCCTGGGATAAATTGGAACTCTAATTGACTTCACCTCCTTGGATCTTGACCCGAGGAGAAAACATCTGGGCCTGATGTGATTTTATTAAGTGCTGATTTCATCAGCAAAGGGGAAAAAAAGGGTGGAAGGAAAGGAGGAAACTTGCTAGCCAGTTGGATCAGCTCCCTGTAAACCTCAAAGGTGATGGAGCAGCACAGGGGACAGGCAGCTTGGAGAGTGGCACCTGCAGGTTTGAGGTGGCCAAACAGTGATGGCTTTGATCCCCTCCGGTCTGACCAGCGATGCTCAGTGGGCCTCAGAAACTCACTGGTTGCCTGGGAAAAAAAGCAGGAAAAATGATGGAACAGGCAGAGAAAAACAAAACCCCGAACTGCCCTTTTCCCCAGGAAAATATCAATCAAAAATATCAGGCTAAACCCTGATGGAGCCATAGGGAGAGGTGTCACAACAGGATCTGTCCTCAGCAGAGCCAAAGGCTGACCCTGCAGCGTCCCCAGGCCACTGGCTGGTGGCACTTGTGGCCTCTGAGGGCACAGGGACCCTTGCTGCCAGCAGAGGTGCCACGTGCTGGGCTGAGAATGGCACTTTCAGTGCATGTGTGATGGAGCTTTGGCATTGTTAATGACCATTCCCTTGTCAAGGGGGCCCTCGAAATACATTTTCAAGAAAAAAATCCCATAAGTCCTGATGCACATGGGGACTTACTGCAACAGCAAGTTGCTCTGGGGACTTTTTCCCCCCCTTTCTTCCTTTTTTTTTTTTTTTTTTTTTGCCTTCCCCCTGCTCCTGCCTGTCCTTTCAGCTGCTTACCATTTTTCCGGGACAAATTTAGGCCTGGGCCATGTCCCACTCATGTTTGGAAAGTCTGAACAGCCTTGGCTGCGCTGCCAGGAGCGAGGAGAAAGGGCACACAGCCCACGGCAGTTTTAAACTTAAAATAAAAAGAGCCAAATGCCAAAGAAAACTCCAGCTCTCACTGAGCTTTGGAATTGAGGGGTGAGCAGGAAGGCAGAGAGGGGATCCCCTGGGTTTGCCTGAGCCAAAAAATTTCTTAAATGGAGCTGAGCTGCTCTGGGAGGAGTGTGGAAGACAACTTGCCTTGTTCCTCCTCTGCTGGATAAGGGGCTGCAGCTTTTCCTCTTTTCCCACCTGAAATGGGCTCTTTAGGATTGGTAAATGCAGCGCTCGGGTTTTTCTGCAGGTGACCCCACCGTCCCCCAGCGCAGCAATCCCATTCAGCAGGAGGCGGATGGGGAAGAGGCTCCACGGATTTTGGAGGAATGCCGCTGGTCTGCAGGGAAGGTGAAGAGGTGGCTGGGGCACGGTCTGTAATTACCTATGCAAGGAGCAGCTGGCAAAGGCTGAAGGGCTTTTTAATTAGCAGCCAAAGGCAAATCAGGATCCAGCAGCGGGAAAGCTGAAGTCAGCAAAGTCAAGGTGGAAATCTGAGGGCAGTTTTTCCAGCGAGGGTAATTAAGTGCCGGCAGAGAGCAGTGTGAGACATGAGGAATTGCCGTCATTCAAGGACCTTAAATCAAGGAGAGGAGTTTCCCCTGCAGACACTCACGCTCCCTCCATCTCTGCTTTGGCACCGCTCCCTGCCCAGCCTCAGGCTGCCCTCGGGGCTGGGCCTGGGACTGGCGCCCTGGAGCAGGAGCATCCCTGCTCATTCTAACAGAGAATTTAGGGGAAAAAGGCTGATTTTCCACCTGACCCGAAAGCAGCCAGGCTGCCCTCATCGTGGCACACGCAATAACTTTCAGCACAACAGGTTCCTTTCGCTGAGATTCAGCCTGGCTTTTTCTGTGTGGGGCTTGCACCTCGGGCAGATCTGGTTCTCTCACCCTGCAAGGTCACTTTGGGCTGGAGCAGGGCTCCTTCCGAGTCCCTACACCCCCAGCAGCAGCTGAGAGGTTGGGGTTTAAGGCTAACCTGCCCTCCTGTGGCACGTTAATTCCAAAATAAAGGATTAGGCTGATAGATGGAGGCAGATGTGCTAGCAAGGGGTTATCCTCCAGGAGCTGAAGGTTTGGGATGGGGATGGAGGCAAAAAATCACCATTTGGGGCTAGTTGGGTAGCAGCTCTGGCTCATACCAATTCCTTGACGTGGTCTTTCCTTTTCCAAAAATAAACAGGAACTGCTTGGAAAGCCCCTGTGTGGGAGGAGCAGAATTGCCCAGAATAAATAAATACACAGAGAGCCCGGGCTGAGCTCATCCAGCTGGGTGTTCCTCACTGCCAAGGGCTGCGAAGGATGAGGATGAAGCTCAAAATGTCTTGATGGGGGTGAGACCACAGGAGGCTCTTTCCCCAGTTAATGGGATTTTGGGAAAATGCTGAAATGGCCTCCTTGAGCAGGAGCTACCCTGTCTCTCTTGCAGCATGGCTCTCTGCTCTCCCCAAAATAACTCCTGCCCTATCAGCCTTTCTACTCATTTTAGTCACAAACAGTTTAAGGGGACAGAAAAAGCCCTTATTTGGATCTAACTACAATGCAAAATAGGGAGAAATCTCACATTTTTGCTTTCAGGGTTGGGTTTTCAGTGCCCCAGCTGCTTTTGCCGTAGTTTCCCTCCCATTTGTTGGACTGAAGCCCTGGCGGAACGGCGCCGTGGCCTCACTGAGGCTCCCCAAATCATCCCACAAACACGGGGAAAACAGCACGGCAGGCACAGAGCTGGAGCTGCCAGACAAACTCCGCGTTCATAAATGTTATTAAGATGATGAATTAAATATGAATTTTGTTTCAGGCGTAACATCAAGATCACCAAGAGACCCCAACGCGCTTGTGTTGCATAAACGCTCGGCGTGTTCCTCAACACGATCGTTCGGCTCCCTTGGACATAGGCACCGGGACAGGAAGGGATTGAGCGTTTCTGCGGTTTGGAAAGCGGAGATGCCTCTTCTCTGCTTTTTTGGGGAATGTGCTTACATTTTTTAGCTGACTGAGTCAGTGCTCTGGGGTGCTGGGGCATTTTCAGCCAGGGAAGCATCACCTCCGCGCCCACTGGCTCTGCCTTGTCAATCTTTCATGTCCTGAAAGCCCTGTTTGGTGACTGACAGCTGTCAGGAAAGGGCTGGGAGAAGCCAGTTGGTTCTTTAATTTACTGTCTTATTCACAATGAAAAAAAAAATCTCTAAAATGGGAAAAAAATTAAAAATCTAAGATTCCGCCCTCAAGTTTTTGGCTGTATTGACCCTGACCGCTGCTGTCTCAGTGGCTTTGACCTCGCTGCAGTACTTGCTGCCTGCTCAGCCGTGGAAGGCTGAGCAGTTCCATCCCTGGGGGGCTGGAACACATGAGCCATAACAGAACTCCCTTACCCAATGCCCTGGGCACCTCTGGGAACCTCTCCCCGGTGCACCAGGGAGGGTCAAGGCTTCTTCCCTGCTCCAAAACAGTCACAGGCTGCTCCAGGCCACCAAAATGGCTTTCTCCTGCAATTTAAAAGCCTTTTGGGATTTCGTGCAAGAAAATGAACTGCTGCCACTGAGGGCACGGAGCAGCAGTGGCTGTGCAGTCTGTGCCACTGCTGCCGGCAGCTTCATCTCAGCACAGGCTGATGGCTTGGCTCTGCTTCAGAGGGGTGTTCCCCTGGTTTCCCCCCAAAAATAGGGAGAAGAATGAGATTCAACCCCACTGCTGCTCCTCCAAAACTTGTAGTGTTTTGTCCCCCAAGAGGGGAAAAGAGGGACAGGGAAGGTGTTGGAGTTGGCCAGCAGCTGCAGCAGGATCTGTGCTAGAGCTGAGCAATGGTTTGAAGTTTTAGGGCAGCAGCAACTGTGAGCCGTTGGTGGCATCCAGGGTGACACCTCGGGGCCCTTCCCATGCAGGGAACACTCAGGTATCAGCTTTCCATGGCTGGCAGGACTGTTCAGCACAGGGAAGTGAGACTCAGCTTTTCCCTCATCCTGGTGAGGGCAGATTTCCATTTGCTGTTCTGGCATTATTTTGCATGTAAATCACTCCCCACTCCAAAGCCCCTGATTTCCAGTCCAGGGGACCATCCCAAACAATCCACACACATCACAATCACACACTGATGTCTGTTTGGTTTTTTTTCTCAAACGCCCACGTCTGCCCCAGAAAAAGGCAGTTCCCAGAGGCACTGTCACCACAGGGTGGCCAAAAGTGACACTCCTGTAGAATGGATAAAGCCTGAGTCAGGGATTTCTCAAAGAGTTTTATTAAACCACAGTGAAAAAGGAGCAGTAAAAAACCATCTCTTGTGGGTAACAATAACAAACCATTTTGGTTCAGTTCAATTCCCTGAATCAGGGGCAGCACCAAGTGCCTGGACCTCAGCTCTCCTGTAAACCACAGGATTCAGAGGTTCACACACCTTTGCAGGTGCAGAGGTTTGAGCCCCCTGAGGAGGAAGGGGCTCGTGCTCACACCAAACTTTGCTTTTCAGGATGAAAGATGCAGCGCTGGGTGCAAGCAACACTTCACTTGCTTCGCTGGCTCTTTCTGAGGTCAGGAAAAGCATCGTGGTCATCTCCAGAACAGTCTCCTGGTCTCTCTTCCTGGTTTATTCCCATGAAATTAGGATCTCCTCCTTGCAGAGATTGCTGTCTCTAGCTGCTGGGCAGTGGCTTGGCATACATAGGTTCCATGAGGTGGTAGATCAGGAACAGGAACAGGCACCCAAGGAAAACCAGACTCATCACAGCCAGGAGGATGAAGCGGCCAATGATGAAGGTGTCCACAATCTGCAGAAACAGAAACACAAAAATCCCAGCACGTCGCAGCCCCAGTCTGTTGCAGGAGCCTGGAGGGAGCACACCATGTCCTGGGAAAGAGAACCTCTGGGGCTCCCCTAGATTTCTCTCCTTGCTCCTCATCCCTGGCACAGGCACTCTCTGTGGGATGCACAGCGTGCGACAAATGAGTACAAGAGTCCCTGCAAAAAGCTATGGGAATGTTAATGTGAGCAGCACAGCACTGAGCACAGGGAAGAGACAGGAGTCAAGCCCTGAAGCAGCTCTCCCCCGTCACAAACCTCCAGCCCTGATTCCCTTCTAGAAGGGAGACAGTGAGGAAAAAAATAATTTGACAAAAAAAGCTGTGGTAGCCAGGCAAGACACAAAGAGAAGCACAGGGCGAGGAGGCTGTTTATGAAATCCCCCTCTCTGCTCCCAAGACCCCCCAGAGCTCTGCTCAGCCCTGGCTCAGCTTTATCCATCACATTAGCTCAGCCCTGGTGCTGCTGCAGAGAGTCTCTGGTGAGCGAAGTGCTGGCTCCTTCCGCACGTTTCACTTTTTAATTAGCCAATTAGCAGAGTTTTGGTGCAGAAAGCCCAGGTCATGTATTATTGATAGGCAGGGCAGGTCCAGTCCAATTGAAGATCCGTAAAAAAATAAGCTTTCCAATTCCATTTGCCTCCCAGGCAACAAACACGCGCTGGGCTGCCCTTCATCTCACTCCTAACCTTCACACAAGCAGGTCGCAGGCGACACAGAGAGAAGAAAAGAATGGTACAAGTATCTTTTAGTAGGGATTTACACTGAACAAGAACCAGAAGAGCACTAATTAATGTGCATTAATAATAGAACAGAGGAAACGGCACCTGAAAGGCCACAAAACTTTGTGTATTCAAAGCCCAAAAAGCTCCGGGAGAGCTCGAGGTGGCAGCTCAGACAGCCTGATCCAAAAACTGGGGGAGGTCCCTGTGCCTGATAATGCAGATGGCTTCGTGCTCGAGAATAGCAATAACCTACAAGAGAGCTGAAGAGCTGTTATTGAGCTTTAAACAGAAAACGGAGCTGAGGAAGAGGTGAAAGGCTGCGGAATTGGAAGGAAAACTCTAAGGAAAGGGAATGGCAGAGAGGGAGCAGAGGCTGCTGGAGCTGGGAGGGACCAAAGCAGGAGTGCAATCCCTGCAAAGAGCCCCTGGGGACGGGAGGAGGGGAGCCAACCCCCCTGGGTCAGGTGGAACAGAGTGTAAATCAGCAATTTAGTTAGAGAAATTAATAGGCACCGGCTGCACGAGCGACTCGGCCGGTGCCAGCGGGAGATTGTGCCGGAGGAGGAGCCGCAGGAGACCGAAAAGGCAGCACAGGGCATCCCCTGCGCCTCGGGATGGAGCCGGGGCTACCTCTGAGATGACAGCCCACCCCCGGGGCCTCAGGGCATCCTCGGCCCATCCCTGCGGTAAAGAACCATTCCCAGCGCTTCAGGATGGCCCTTGGGGCCCATCCCTGGGGCACAGACCCACCTGGGGCCATTCCCGAGGTAAAGACTCATCCACGGGGATTCAGGGCAGGAGCTGGGGCCGCGCATTCCCCTCCAGGGCCCATCCCCGGGGCCTGGGGGCCCATCCCCGGTACTGTCCCTCCCGCCCCGGGACCGCCCGGCCCCTCCCGCCCGGGCTCACCTCCTCAGCGCCGACCGGGGCCGGACTCTCGCCCTCCCGGGGGAAGAGCAGCAGCGCGGCCGTGAGCACGGCGGCTCCGAGCGCCACCGGCACCGTGGCGACCCTGCGGCGAGAGCGGAGAGCGAGCTCAGCACCGGCGGGCCCGGCCCCGGCCGCTCACCGCGCCCGCGCAGCCCCTGTCCCCGAGGCTCACCGGGCCCGATCCCCGGGCTCACCGGGCCCGGTCCCGGTGCTGGCCTATCCCCGCAGCTCACCGGGCCCGATCCCGCCCTATCCCCGGCCTCACCGGGCCCGATCCCGCCCTGTCCCCGGCCTCACGGGGCCCGATCCCGCCCTGTCCCCGCAGCTCACCGGGCCCGATGCCGCCCTATCCCCGGCCTCACGGGGCCCTATCCCGCCCTGTCCCCGGCCTCACGGGGCCCGATCCCGCTCTATCCCCGGCTCATCGGGCCCGATCCCGCTCTATCCCCGGCTCACCGGGCCCGATCCCGCCCTATCCCCGGCCTCACCGGGCCCGATCCCGCCCTGTCCCCGGCTCACCGGGCGCGGCCGGCGCGGGCCAGCGTCACCATGAGCAGCAGCGCCATGGCCCAGAGCAGCAGCAGCGCCAGCACCCCCGGCCCCACGCCCAGCGCGCCCGCCATGCCGCCCCGCGCCGCCGCTTCTGCCTAGCAACCGCGCCGCCCCGACCAATCAGCACCGCCCCCGGCGCGCCCCGTGCTGCCTATTGGCTGAGGGGCGGAGGTCGGGGCGGGGCCGCCGCTTTTCCTGCCCCGCCTGACGCTCGCTCGGCGCTTCCCACTGGCTGACGAGCGAAGGGGGCGTGGCTTTTCGCGCGCCGCCGGAGGCGGGGGCGGGCCGGGGGGGCCGCGTGCCCCGTCCTGATCCCAATCCCGATCCTGGTCCCGATTCCGATCCCAGTGCCGGTCCCGATCCCAATCCCGATCCCGATCCTGATCGCAGTCCCGGTCCCGATCCCGATCCCAATCCCGATCCCAGTCCCGATCCCGATCCCAGTCCCGGTCCCGATCCCGGTCCCGATCCCGATCCCGATCCCAATCCCGGTCCCGATCCCAATCCCGATCCCGATCCCAATCCCGATCCCAGTCCCAATCCCAATCCCGGTCCCGGTCCCGATCTCCATCTCAGCCCCAGTCCTACTGAAACCCGGCCCTACTGAGCTGGTCCCCACTGAACCCCGACCCTCCCGGTGTCATGGAGTCCCGAGGGTCCCGCTTCAGCCGCTCTCCGTCCCGCGGCTGTGGCCGCCGTCCCAGAGCTCGCAGCTGCTCCCGGTGGAACGGGAATTTCCCTGCCCTCCCTACTCCCGGTGCAGACAGATGGGTGCTTCAGTACCCCGCGCTGGCCCGTGCCAGCCAGCTCTGCCCACCGCGCTGCAGGGAGTGCCTCTGAACCCGCTTTCACCCCAAAACCCTAAAACTGAGCTGTCCTCGCCCTCAAATGTATTAAGGGCCAAAGTCAGGCAGGTTTGGTTAATACAGTAACGCTGGCACGGGGACTACGGCAGAGTTTTGGAACAGCCATGCTGGGGGCTGGGGCAGCCAAGCCAAACTATGGAGGCTTGTCAATGCCAAAAGCATCTTTTAATGGAAAGACACCATGAATTTCCACTTAAAATAAATATCTCAGCCTGTTTATAAATCCTGTCTCTTCAGCATCACGTCTTGCCCATCGGACCCAGGCCATTGTGGTTTGATGAGTGACTTTATCATAGAATCCCAGATTCCCATAATAGTTTGGGTTGGAAAGGACTTTAAAGACGATCTTGTTCCAACCCCAGGCACTCCGGGCTCAATTACCAGTTAACCTGAAAAAACCTGAACATTAGTATCTTCCCTCTCCACTGCCTGAAGTCTGCAGTACCTCGGCTGCATAAAATGCCACCTGAGTGGTGCTTTCTGTCACTTCTTTCAAGGGGAGGAATAAACCAGCGGTTAATTATCCTGTGCAGCATCAACCTGCCTTTCCTTGTGATGAAATCAGAGTCGCCAGCGTGACACAACTGCTTCAGCGAGCAGAACACAAACTGTCTCCGACACCTGCCTTTGCTTGGCATCGAGCAGCAGCCGGCTGCCAACATATTAAAAGCGTACGTTTGATAGCAAACTCCTTCCTGCTCTGCCTCGTGTCGTTAATCCCACCAGGCAGGGCTTTTTCCCCTCTGCAATGCCCGCCTTGTTGATGTCCATCTCTGCCCTTCATCTCCCTATCCTTCTCTTCTGTGCTTCCTGCTCCTGTGGGCAAGGAGGAATTACAAATTTGCTCCTGTGGTTTGGGAATCTCCCTTTGCTTTTCTCTGTTTTCCCATTCCTTTGCATTTTTGGAACCCAATAGTCTCCAAACCCCCAAATTTCTTCTTCATAAACCTGTTTTCAACTGGAGCCTTCTTCTGCCATTCCTTTTGCATCCCTTGGCTTTTCATCTAGAAGTAGTAAATTTCATTCATCAGCCAATAAAACTTTTCCTTCACTTATTTTTTTCTCGTACCTCTTTTCCACAGCTTTTCCAACAGCCTCTTTAACCCCTTCCTGTATCGATTTGGTCTTTATTTCTTATCTCCATCTCTTGGTGCTGCCTGGTAGTTTCTTGATGCCAGCAACAACATTAAACCAGTTCAAGAGATTGCAGCAGAGAGCTTCAATCATCCAGCTGTTGATCCTGCTGGTGGACCACGGATATCCCAGATATTTGGCCAGAAGTTGAAGAATAAATCTGATGGCCAAGTTTGAGCTGTGCTGCTTATTGGTTTCAATCCCACCATCACAGTAGAGCTGATGAGAATTCAAGCACAAGATTTGGAGTTGAAATGACGCCCAGCAGCCCTACACCCTCCGAAACACTTATATATTTATCCCTTTAATATTGAAGATATCTAATATTTAATAGTATATATCCCTGTAATATTTATTTGCACATGTGGTATCGCCACAAGGTTCCAGGTTTCTCTGAGCACAGTGAAGGGAAATGGTAAGTCCACAGTTAAGGAACTGGAAGAAGATACCTGGGAAAACCAACCTCGTTGGTGTAATATTTTCAAACCCAACCTCCACTAGAGATTTCTTCAACCCATCTGCAACGAAGCTCATCATCCTTCTCCCTGCATCAGAAATGCCTTGCTGGGGATTTGCCTTACAGACTGCTCTGTCAGCCCATCAGTTGAATGCAAAGATCTGATTTTATTGCCAAAGAATTATTTATTGCTGCCCTAAAATAACTTTTCCTTGCAGCTCTTACCTGCTGGGATTTGGTCCCGTTTACTGCTTGTGTCAGAGTTGCATTGCAATGAAAAAGAAGTAGCAGAAAGTGGGAGAGAGGCAATGTTGGGTATAAAAGGTGAATTAAAAAGCATGGCAGAGCAGCAAATATCGAGGATTTTTGTGTTGTTAGCATGTCTCTGGGAGAAGCTTCATATTTGTGGTGTTTTTTCCAGGATAACTATTGATGTAGGGACGTTTGCTGGTGTCACAGATTCAGGTTTTCCCAAGATTTTTGATTTGCACTGTGTGGCATTTGCATCCAAACCCTTGTGCTGGGGACAGGACACATCAAAGTGATCCAAATGATGTGGTAACAATTAATTCCAGCTCCAATGTGCTTGATATCCATAATATAGGTATCATAAAGCCTTTCCTGGCAAGGCTCTTCCTGGCAAGCAATAACCTGCCTTAAATAAGGAGAAGCAGAGTCATACAGATGCTGTTGGATGCTCATGGCCCAGAAAACCCAATTCAAAGGATTTATTTGGGCTCAAATAATTCAGTGTTCTCCAATGGATGGAAGCTGCTGTCCTGCCAAGGAATGATATGAAGGATGCTTCATCACTGTGGAGAGCTTTTCCCAAGGAAGAGATCAGGGAATTGTGGCATTTCTTGGCAAAGGCATGATGAAGATCCTCAGGCTGGCATTGGACAAAATGGGCTTGGCTGAGAGATGCAATTAGTGCTGAGGCTAATTAAATGCTTGGCGCAGGAGGACAGGGAGGTCACCTTCTTCCTTCAAGGCCTTCAAGATAGGATCATATGGATCAAAGCTCTTCTGTAAGACACCGCCCTGGGAGCAGCCCCTGGAAACAGCGCGGGTTTGGGTCAAGATGGCCTTTTTGGGTTAAAACCTGCAAATCCACCATGCCCAGCTCATCCTGGTGGCCAAAATAACCAACGTGGTCTAGCACCAAATAGTAATCAATGATCCAACTCTTGGTAGCAGACTTGGAAGCGCCGAGGGAACTGATTTAAAACTGTTTGCGCAGTCGTAAGACTTCCACTTTTACGGCTGGAGCTCCCCGGTGCTCCAATATTAGAATTAAAAAGAAACAGGCGTTGATGCAAGAAAGAAAATATTCTGCTCCTGATTTAAAGACTAGCGAATTGCTAAATATTTTTATTAGTGGCAAATTTGCAGCTTGCTGGAACTAATTTCACGCCCGGTAGATATGGAGCTTAAGCTGGGAATGGCGTTAAATTACTCTCTTGTAAGGGTGTTTAAGCCTCATGATGGAGATCTGTTGGGTGGTGGGGACCTCTCTGGGGACCCCTTTTTTGGGGGAATTCCTCGTGGGTTGGGAGTCTGGAGATGGTGGTTGGGGAAAAGAGTGTCAATGCAAACATAATTTTATTCCTTGGTGCCATAGGAACCATCAGTCCCCCTCATTTGCATAAATTTGCTTATGGGGGTTTGCTGTGAACCAGGGTGGTCAGGAGGCCCCAAGATCCTTCAGCCTGGAAAGACGTTATTATTTATATTTTAGGAATAATTTTGGAGATTATTCAGGATAGCCAGCATTTAGTTGATTTTGTTAATTTTCAAATTTATTTAATCAATTATAAAAATGCACTGAATTGATTTAGAAAAAAAAAATTAATTTATTTTAATTGATTTTTTTTGTTTAGAACATTCCAGGTTTAGTTGATTTAAGAGATGGGTAAAGGTTGGAATGACCATACCCCTGAGTGCCACTTTCTGTCTGGACCCATTTTTTCCGTGCTTGCTTTGTCAGCCAGATGTTTCACAGCTTGCCAATGGTATTCCAGCCCAGATCCCTCCCTCCTCCTTCTGCAAAGTCTCTGAGTGCACTGCAAACCACCCAAATTAATTCTGGGGAAAAACCCATCCCATTTCGGCTTGCCCAGATACAAACTGGGACAGGTGCAGGTGTGGGGTCAGAGGATGTGGAGCTCGAGAAAGCAAAGCGAAGGCGTCAAGAGGATCCAATTACTTCTCTAAAAATACTGCTGGGAGGGTGGCGGTGGTAAACAAGAGCTATTTAAATCCCTCAGTCCACTTTCTGTGATGGGAAAATAGGAGGTTAGATAGTTCTTCCCAACTTACTCGGAGGACACATACGGCTGAGAAGCACTGAGTTGTCCTTTTCCAAAGAGACATTCCCCTAAAAAAATAAAGTTAAAATAATAGGAGAGGGTTAGTAATGGCTCCAGTGGGGATAGAGCTCTCTCTCACAGCAACGCACTTCAGATTATCTTTTTCTAGCTGATGGCGGAAATCAATTTTAATCATCCTGACAGGAAATGAGGATGTAAGACTTCAAACAGAATAAATCCTGCAACATTCAAAAAATAATAAAATGGAATATGAAGTCACTTTTCAAATGAAAAAAAAAAATCCCATCCCAGCAAGTGGAAATGCCTCTAAAATCCCCAAAAGACCCTGGCTGGTAGGAGGAGAGAAAAAACATTTCCCACTGTGGGACAAGACTGAGCTGAAGCGAGAAGCACTTGAAGGTGGATGGAGGGTGTCTCTGTCATCACATCTTCTGGTTCCTCTCATGGTTCATATCACTCCCAAGTGGGAGGAAATTAGTAATTTTTTGGTTTTGGTGACTTGTTATAGTAAGTGCAACTTTAGTTCATTCCGGTTAATTTATAGATTGGTGCAAATAAAATTTTTGATATTTAGCTCTCTGGAGTTCAAGCAACTGCAGCGATTTCCCTAAAAACCCTACAAAAAGGAAGTTCCTACATTTGTCTCCTGGGAGTGTTTTAATGTCATCGTGCCCACATGGGATGACATGTCCCCATAGAGTCACCATGGGTTCATATTGTGGCAAAATCTGTTCCGACCAAGGAGAGAAGGAGGAGAGAAACTTCCTGAGAGACTTAAATTTGGCTGTAGAGACCTCCATGAGTGTGGCAAGGGATGGAGAAGAGGCAAAGCTAAAGGAAGGAGGTAAAGAATCCCTGGAAAATTAGTATAAGAAGATCGAGGGGGAAAAGAAAGACAAGAACAGGGTCTGGGGAGATGGTAAGAATTAAAATTTGCTTTTATAATGGCATTCCCAAAGGCTCTAAAGCCCACACCCAAATGTTTTTCCAAGAAACTTCTATTTCCCATACATTTCCCCAAGAAATGCTATTTCTCACCAATTTTACCTTTAAACAAGTATCTGTTTGGGTCCTCCTTGCATCATCACTTGCAAACCTTGTGCCTTTACCTGTGTCAGCCTCTTCTTCCTTCCAACCCAAGAGCTTTCAGGTGAGAAACCAAGGAGCCATTGATAATGAAACCCACAGTGCTTCATTTTAAGTGACTCATCATCATTAGCTCTTTTGGTATTCTTCATAATGGCATTAATCACCGGCCTCTCATTAGGCTTTAATGCGCCCATAATATGTTCATCCGTCGTAATTCCATCGCAATTGAGCAGTCAGTAATGTCTCCTTACTGGAAAGGGTTGAGCGATGGCCATGGCGGGATGCTGGGTGACTGGAAGCAACCAACAATGCTGAAATGGCCCAAATTTATTGCTGAGACCCCCAGGACTTTCAGGAAGGTGAATTATTTTTGGCAGCCAAGCCTGTTTGCAGTTTTCATTCGGGTTTTATTCTTGGCTCCTTGCAGCACCTTTCTTCTCACCCTTTTTCATTTGATATATATAGATTTTTTTTCCGCTGTTCCCTGGGCGGCAGCTTGGAAATGATGCAGTTGTTTTTGTTGTTGTTGTTGTTTTTTTTTAAAAAAAAAAATTAATTTCCTTCCCTACTTGTGTGTAGGGAAATTAGTTGTGATGGGAACTGGCTGGGCCTAGATCTGCTAGGTCAAAGCACTCCTTCAAAAGTCACAGTGTTACCCTTAAGCTCACCTCTCCCCGACTGCTGAGCACATGGGATATGTTTTTATACCTCCAAATTAAATTTTGGATTTTCACGCACCTCAGGGTCGTCGGTAAAAAGGAAGTTCTTGTGTATCCGACAGTGCTCAGTCACCTCATGGCTTCCTCCTACCGCCAGTGGACAGCAGGAGGATGGAGACCACCCTGGGGCTTCCCTGGGCAGCACCAACCTCTCCTAATATCCAACCGAATTTTTTAATTGCTGGTGGAGGGCAAAAAAAGAAAGAAAAAAGGAGATGAATCTTTCCTGCTGCGTTCTGACTTTGTGGTCCTTCCAAAACCGCACACCGGCTGCCCTGAGTTCTGCAAGGGCACCATTTTTATTTCAACCCAGGGGTTTTGCTCTCAAATCTCAGGACCTTTCCATCCCAAAGGATGCATAAAACTTATTTTGCTTTCCTTTGCCTGCAAAGAAGATATTGTGTAGTGCTTTAGTTTTCTCAGGTCCACTAACAACTCCTGGAGACAGCGCTGGCAGCCAAGGATATGAATCATTTAGATGGTATTTAAGATCCTTCAGGTAACCTGTACAAGAAAAAAAATTAAAAGGCGGCTAATCAAATGGCTTTGAGGGCTGTAAAAAAAGCAGAATTCAATCCCTGCAAACTTTCCAAGATGTAATTTCAGAAGACATCAAAGATGACATGAACCTAAGAAAGTAAAACTACTCAAAATTCAAACTTTATAGTCCATCTGTCTCTTTGCTTCAGGGAGCTGGTATTAAATTTATTGCTAAATAAAACAAATAAGCCTAGGAAAAGTCAGCGTTGAAATCTGCATACTCGTAAGAGAATTAGCAGAGCTCTCTTGTTATGATGGCTGCTTCTCAATTTGCATCTTTAAAGAGTTGTGACCATCTCTCCGCTTCTCCCTCCGCTGGCTGCTGGGGAGCCAGGCTGGTGCCGGCGCCTGGCGCTGCCGGAGCTCGGTGAAGGCTGAGCTCCCAGCGTGGGCTGAACCGGAAAGGGGACGGGGAATGGATGCTGAAGCCCAGCCAAGGTGGGGAAACATCTCAGGTGGAGTCAAAATTTTAAAAGGGCAGGATTCGGCGTCTCCATGTTGCGTTTGCTGACTGCCTGGTGCCCAACTACTGCAGATATCTGAGGGAAACGCAAATTGGAGGGGGGGTCAGCCCAATAACCATTCCTGGTTTTGTTTTTAGAGTATTCATACAAGACGTGGTTTTACGATTATTTTTAATTTTTGTTTCCCCCATGGGTATCCCTCCAGCCTATCCCTATCTCAATCAGCTGATATTGCTCCTGGAAAATAGACTCCAAAGCTTGTCCAAGTGCTGGAGGTAAGTCACTTTAAACATCCAGAGCTTTCTTTTTTTTTTTTTTTTTTTTTTTTTTTAAATTTATCCCTGGGAATGCTTGGGAAAGGATCAGTCAGTCAGATGCTTTCAGTAACTTTGCACAGGAGAGCCTGAAGGAGCAGCAAAAACCAGCAGCAGACTTATTATGCCTTGAAATTAAACATTTAAGAGGAGTAAGTTGGCAGCAGGGATTTTCTAATCAAAATATATATAACCTGCCATTTATCCAGCATTTGCCCTCTGGAAGGACCCCAAAATGCTTTCCTGGCTCAATAAGCCATCGTTAACCCCCGCTCAGCCTGTGTAGGGAGGGGAGAAATCCCTTTTTTTTTAGATGTTTTTCCACTCAATCCCAGCTGCTTGGTGGAGGCATCAACAGGGAAAAATCCTTTCTTTTGGCTTTAGCTTTCTTTATTATCAATCCGTCCATCTCTCACAAGAAATAAATCTAATCTTATTTAATCTTGCATGGGAAAACCTCTGGGAATGTAGAGCCATCCTGGCATTGATCACTTATTCTTAATATATCCTCCTTGTCCCTATGGATTATCGATAAACCCTTTAATTATACTCTCCCATGTATTTATCTATTAGTTCTTGTGAAATTGGCATAGCTTTACATGCTCTGAGATTAATTAAAATGCAGGGTGGCTTCAAAAATAACATTGTTGTCTTGGTGTTGTAAATCTTTTGGGGTTGACTCTCTTGTCATCCCTAGGAAAATCATGTCCACAGGTAAAAAGAGGAGCTGTCCTGTGAGCGTGCAAAGTACCAAAAACAGAGGGAAATCAATTATATAGAAATCTTCCATGAGCTGAAAAGTTAAAATTTGGGGAATCTTTAATTTCATCCCACATTTGGTGCAAGCATTGTTGGGTTGGTACAGACAGCTGTCCGTGTGGATGGTCCCAGTGTTGCTTTTAAGGCTGCATTGGTTGATGCTGAATTTTTTTCTCACTTCTTGAAACTCATTACCAGAGAGCGTTTGGAAAGGTGTAGGAAAATACCAATGTCCAAAATATCTCCTGAAAATCCACCACAAATTTGAGTGAGTGGTTTATGCAGCATTGCCAGATCCAAGGGTAGTGCCTGAGCCAGAGGGATGAAGGGCTGGTGGAGTACCGAAAACAGAGGGAAATCAAGTGATATATATAGAAATACTTGCATCAGCTAAAAAGTTAAAATTTGGGGAATCTTTTAATTTCATCCCACATTTGGTACGAGCATTGTTGGGTTGGTACAGACAGCTGTCCGTGTGGATGGTCCCAGGGTTGCTTTTAAGGCTGCATTGGTCGATGCTGAATTTTTCTCTCACTTCTTGAAACTCATTACTGGAGAGCATAGGAAAATCTCCATGCCCAAAATATCTCCTAAAAATCCACCACAAATTTTAGTGAGTGATTTGGGTTATGCCTCATCGCCAGATCCAAGGGCAGTGCCCGAGCCAGAGGGATGAAGGGCTGGTGGGCACCGCTGCCCGAGCTGGGACACTTTGGAGAAATACCCGACCTGAAACAAGTCCTAAATTGTCCTTAGGGATTCCTTTTTAGCATCTTTTAATCCCTGAGGGGGTTACACCCTCCCTGTAAGCAATTTGGAAGGGACATCGCATCCCTCCGACCTTCTGCAGTGCTTAAGCTGAGCTCAGCTGCAAGGCCCTGTCCCAAAACCCTGTCTTGTTTTCAACATCTATCGTTGAATAATTTACTCAGTTTTGCTCTTATGCGTCTTGCAGAGAATCCCGTCACAGTTTTCTTAGAGAAATCCGACACGAGCAATAATACAATCTTGGAAAGAGAATTGAATTATTTATGGAGGAGCAGTCAAATGACGGAGACTAAACCTCTATATTTTATGTAATTTGTTTTCTCCTGAAGCCTGTTATGTAAAAATGTAAATATTGCTGGTTATATATGTTGCTGCTCTTGCCAAATGTTTAATATTTTATCAAACCTGCTCTGAGTACTCGTCTCTTTTGGAAAGGACCCATCCACATCCTCTGGAATAAGTGCCCATGTGTTTGTGGCAATTATATATTTACAACACTGACTTCACAAGGGCAAAAACATCTTCCTGAGGTGCCCATGCTCCAGTCTGGGGCACGGAAATGGCATGGCCCCCAGAATTTGGGGGAATTTTAAGTGGAGGGGGTTTAATTTCAGGGAGGTTTTCCAGCAATCTGGATTGGGATAGGGGTGGAATAAGGTTTTAGGGTTTAAACATCCTGGTTTTAGGGTTTGGACATCCTGGTTTTAGGGTTTAAACATCCTGGTTTTAGGGTTTGAACATCCTGGTTTTGGGGTTTGAACATCCCTTCCATCTGCAGTCACCGTAGGGTGGCCCAGGGTGGGAAGAAGTGAGTTGGTACCCAAACTCTTCTCAGCAAGGATGCTCAGAGAGGCTCAGGGCTTGTGGGATGAGACGTGACCAAAAAAATAAAAATCATTCAGTAATGACCTGTTGCAGCAGAGAGATGCTTTTTTTCTGGGGAGAAGAACTACGAGAATGAGTGAGGGAGAATTTTAATTTATCACAAAAAAAATTCCAACAAGTTCCCATGGCTGGATGATGAAGTGGCCAATCCAAGTGGGAAATCAGGCACTGTATTTTTTTTTTAACCAGGGATGATAATTAACCTCTGGAAAAAACTCTCTGGGGAAGAAGTAGCTTTTGCCTTTGTGAAGAAAAAATCTGGGCCTGGGTACTTTTCCTGGAGTTTAAATGTGAGATTCCAAAAATAGTGGGGGAATTGCTTTGGTGATTGGTAACAGAAATTGGGGAAGATAAATGAGGGATGCTCAAGGAGTGAATGTGGGATATTCAAGGAGCAAATGTGGGATATTCAAGGAGCAAATGTGGAATGCACGAGGAATGAACTTGGGATGCAGGAGGAGTGAATGTGAGGAGCTTGTTGCTGCTGACTCCAGAAGATCCTGCACCACGAGAACCCTAAAACTTTGAGCACTTGGATATTTTTGGCAATGATGTGGCTTAAAATATGCCCCACGTGTGCTGCTCTTTTACATCCCTGTTTTCCAAGATGAGAAGCGAGAAAGATGAGATGCCAAGTGTCGATGATCCAGTGGTCCTTTGATATCACGATGATGGGGTTTCCATCTGCCTCCCCTCCTCTCTTCCTTTCCAATTCTCCGGCTCCTGCAAAACCCGAAATATTTTCTGTCTGGCATCCCCAGCTGGTTGAAACAACCGGCGACAGCTTTATGGCTCCTCATCTTCGCTCGCTTCTGTGGAATCGTAATAAGGGAGGGGAAAAACGTCCCGTCGGCTGATTTACAGGGCAAGAAATTCCTGTAAATCATTCCAACATCTCCGAAGGATTGGGGGGATGCTCTGAGTTCCTGCTGGTTTTCCCAGTGATACCATGCAGTGATTTTTTTTTTTTTTTGGAGGGGGTGGGTGGGATGGATCCCAACCACCTACTGCATCTCTCTGTTATTTTATTGATGGATTCCAAGCGGGAGCCATCTATTTTCCATTGCTCGTCGTTGGCCAACCCAGAGGACATCCCTGTGTGTTAGAGCCTGCTCCTGAGTAGGAAGTGCAAGCATTGGGGCAAATATTTTCTGTATGGACTTATTTTTGGGATAAGCTGGAAGGAAGGATTTAGAAATGCTGATTTGCAAGTGGTCATTTGTCCTGGAAAACTGAAGATGAAAAATTAAAGAGTTTTGGGTTCCTGACCTTAAATTTAATTTTGTTTTTCCATCTTTCCCGTTGTATCCCTGACCCTATGGCCATCCCTCACCTACCATTTAGTGCCATTGGCTCACACATCCCTCTGTAACTCTTCAGAGCCAATTTTGATCTATTCCTTAACCTATTAATCTATTCCAAATGAATTTTGGGGCTGTTATGAGCGACTCCGTCCCCCACCCAATATCCTTAGGAGATGGGCAGAAATTCAGCATTTCTCATTAAATCCATTCTTGATGGCATTTTTCATTAGGGAAGGGTTTGGAAAACTGGGAGAAAAAACTGTGGCCAGACTGATCCAGAAAAATATGTCCCTGTGGCTTTTGCAATAAAATGTGGGAGAATCTGGCTATAGGACCCAGAGTTCCCAATGAAAGTGATTCCAGGAAAACCTCGTCTTCAGGTCTTTGGGAGAGAGAAGGGCAGTGAATGTCTCATGCGGATCAAAATTTGGGTAGGGGGAGCTTGGTCAGAAGCCCCCACCCCCAAATTAACAATAATTAATAGATACTTCCAAAATAAGAGTGCTTTGCCTGGGGGATAATACCATGGGAAGGGTTTGGAGTGGGATTTCATGGGGTACCCTAAATATCAAGATTGTGCCGGGGGTGGATGGGTTTGGTAACTCCCCCCGAGCTGGTGGAGGGACACTCAGAGGGAACCTGGGTTGGGGTCAGGAGAGCCCAAGGCCACTGAAGCCGCCTCCGAATCTGTCTGGGAGGGCCAAAGCATTCGGTGGGGGTGGAAATATGGGGGAGCAGATGCTGCTGGAGGGCAAATATGTGTTGGGGGGGTATGGTTGCGGGGCAGCGTGTTTGGGCAGTAAGGCGGGGGCAGACGCTGCTGGGGATGCAGATGGGGTGGGAGGCTGTGGGCCATGTCCTGGGGAGCCCCAGACGCCAGGGGGGTCCGAGGGCAGGCGGGGGGGGTGGCTCCGTTTTGGGGGCGCAGGGGGCGGGGGGCAGGCCGGGGGAGCGGCGCGGCCAGCAGGGGGCGCTGAGCGGCAGCGGCGGGGGCGTGGCCTGGGGCGTGGCCAGCGCGCGGGGTGTGCTCGCGGGGGCGTGGCTCGGCGTGGGGGGCGTGGCCCGGCGGGCGGTGGGCGGGGCCTGTCGGCGGCGGCGCGGCGGGGCCGGGCGGGCGGGCGGCGAGCGGCGGCCGCGCTGTCAGGCCGGTGTCGGTGTGATGAAGATTGGCGGGCAGGTAGGGCTGTCACTCACGGCGGGGCCGCCGCGCGGGGGCGGGCGGAGCCGCGGAACCCGGCGGACAAAGCGGCGCGGGCGGCGGGGCACGTGCGGCGACGGCGGGGACACCCCCCCCATCCCCTCCGGTGTGGGAAGTAACTTGCCGTTCCCGCCGTCTCCCCGGCGGTGCGGGGCCGGGGCAGCGCGGGTGTCCGTCCCCGGTGTCCGGTTCCCCCCCCGGGCTGACCTCCGGCCGGCTGTGCCACTGCGGTTCTCCGCCGTGCCCCCCTCGGCCGGGCGCGATAATTTTGGGGGGATGCGGCGATCCGGGTGGGGTGCACCCCCTCCTCCCCATCCCCCGGCCGCCTGCACCGATCCGGGGGGGGATCCCGTGATCTGGGGGTTGCTCACCCCCCAGGCGCTCACAGACCCCCCAAAGGTTGCAGCCCCCCTAACAAGTTCTGCCCGGCTGCAGAACCCCCGGGAGGGTCGCGGTGTTTTTGGGGGGGTCGTACCCCACCAGTTGGTCGCCGTCTCCGCCAGCCGAGTGCAGCCCCCGCTGCTCGGGCGCGGTGCTTTTAGGGGTTCCGACCTCGGGCCGGTTGCAGACCCCCCCAGCCTCTTCCAGATTCCCCTCCCCGACCGGTTCCAGTGCCCCCCGGGGGCTGCGGCCCCCGTGCTCGCTGCAGTGACCTCGGGCTGGCTGCAGCCCCCCGAGCGCCGGGAGCGCTCCCCACCGCGGGCTTGTCCAGCCCCTCCAGCCGCTCCTGCTGCCCTCCCGGGGGGCTGCAGCCCCCCCGACCAGCTGCAGTCCCCCCTAGCTGCTCGCCGCCCTCTCCCGGGGATTGCAGCCCCCGCAGCTGGCCACAGTTCCCCCGGGGCGGGGGTCGCAGCCCCCCGGGGAGGGTCGCAGCCCCCCGGCTGATGGCATTGAAGTTGACCCCCGTGCAGCCGGGGCTGGGGGGCTGCAGCGGGTGGTGCTGGGGGCGCTTCATGTGCAGCCTCCCTGCTTTGCAGAGCACCCAGCTCCCTCGGGGTGCCCACCCAGTGCCTCCAGGGCACCCCCGGGGCACTGTGCCACCTCGCAGGGCCTCCCGCGGGCTCGGCGCCAGTGCCAGAGCGGGGCCCTGGCAGGCATGGCGCATCCCGGGATGAACCCCCATATCCCCCGTGTCCCCCTATATCCTCCTGGCGCACCCCATTTCCCCCCGGGCACCCACTTTCCCCTGGAACCCCCCACGGGACCCCCTGGCAGCCCCCTCCCCACCCCCCGATCCCGCAGGGTTGGGTGAATACTCCAGAAATCCCTTCTAGTGGTTCTGCAGTGATGCAGGGAGGGCTTCTTCTTCTTAATAATAATAATAATAATAACAATAATAATAACAATAATAATTATTATTTTAAATTTATCGTTGAATTTTTTTATTGCATTTCCGTCTGTGGGAGGGTGGCTCCGCCGGTGGCATTGTGCAACTCGGGAACTTTTGCCGAGGGTTTGGGGTGTCCCTCCACTTCATCCCAGTTCTTGCCAGGTGTCGAAGCTCAACTTGGGCTCCGGCTCTTTGTTTGGGCTCTTCCCGGTTTTTCTCGCTCCCAAGGATCTTTTTTCCCACTATCTCGCCGCCCACCGGGTAACGGGAAACCCTAAACCCGGCAGGATATTTTCAAACTCCCAGCCGGGGAGATTAGATTGAGGAAAGGGGGGGGATGGATTATTTTTGGCTGGGATGCGGGACAGCTGTCTGCCGGGGAGAAGCAGAAAATAGGAAAGGAAATGGCTTAATTTGGCTTTTTTCAACTTATTTTGCCTTTAAATCCTGAAAGGTTTTGGGGCTGGAATGGGGAAAAGCAGTGTGTGGCTCAGTGGCGAAACTTTTGGACATCATGCCTCCAAAAGTGCTGACTCGGCGTGGCTGGCATCATCCCGTGGTGGAAAAGTGGGTGCTCCCTGAAAAAAACACCCCAAAACCTTTGGGGTCTGATATTTTGGGGTCTGTTTCCAACCTCATGTGGACGGGGAGAGGGTTTTGGGTGAATCAATTGGATTTTGGGTGACTTAGGTGAAAAAATAACACCTTGTTTTGGGTTTAAGCCAAATGGAGCAGACGGATGATGGGATCAGGATTCCCCTTTTTTTTTTTTTCCCTCCTCCCTCCTATTTTATTTAACTCCCTGCGCTGAGATTCCTTCGTTAGGAGCAAAAGTTAATTGCTTGAGGCTAATTACAGGAGAGGTTAATAGGGGAGCTGGTGGTGTCAGGAAGAGGAGGAGATACTGTGTTCCTCAGCATCCCAAAGTTGGGCTTTTAAAGGCACTTTGCAGCCCTTGCCCCCCAAAGCCAGCACTGGGGGGTTCCATAAACCCCTTCATTTTAACCTGAGATCTGTATAATATTAGATATATATTTATATATAACATTAAACACTCCCTAATATCATTGGGCAAGGGAAAAAAACAGGAAGAAAAGTGATGCTGAGCTTCCCAACTGAGTTTGCAGGAACATGTTCCATTTTCCCTCCATAGTTTTTGGGAGGGGGAAATAAAGGAAATCTCATTTTTCGTGGAAATATCCCTTTCTTTAAGGGAATTGCCTTTTTTTAAAGGGAAGTTACTCCTTTTTTAAGGGAAATATTTTTTTTTAGGAAATAATTTTTTTTTTAAAAGGAAGTCACCTTTTTTTTTTAGGAAACCTCATCTTTTTTCCTAAAGATTTTTTTTTAAAAGGAAATCTTATCTTTTGGATTAAATGCATGAAGTTCTTGCATTGGGAAGTTCTACTGGGAGAAGAGTGTTGTGTCCCACTGGCACATCAGGAATAACTGTTTTTCCAACTCAAGGATAAAACAAGACCGTCCTGGGGCAGCTTTGGATTTCGGGTGATTTTGGCTTTTCCGGTGAACTTCTGAATTATTTCATGTCTTTTTTCCAAGTTGATGGACAGCGTCTGTGAATCTCTGAGCCATAATGGGATTTTTTTGTCCTCCCACAAAACTTAAATCTTGGCTTGGTCCTGCCGGGAAGAGCATCCTTCAGCCATCCATCCTCATCCCCAGGGATGCAGGGGCTGGGCTGCACCTCTGGGTACCACCCCCATCGCAGCTGGGTTTGAGATGTGCGATGGATTTTTGGGGTATTTCCTGGAGGAAATGAACCTGGGGTGCTGGGACAGCCCAATTTGGCATCGTTTATTTTCCTGGGAGCTCCTCTGGTTTGAAGTAATGAGTAAAATGAGTCGGTGATGGGATGGGGCAGCTGAGAGCCGATGGGAGGGATGCAAGGAGCAGCAACCCACACGTCCTGAAGTCAGGAGGAAACTTTTGCCACAATTAGGGATAAGTTGATGGAGATTTGGCGTCTGCAGTCCTGGTGGGAAAGGCAGATCAAGCATCAGGATCATCTTTATTTTAGGTCACAGGTACCACCGGTGCATCTCAGCATCCTGTCCCTAGTTATTCCCTATCCTTATTTCACTCCAGCCTGTGGAAAGCTGGGTTTTTTGAGGTGTTAGAGGGATAATTTTCTGGATCCAGACAATTCCCAGTTGCATTTAATATCCCGTGCACTGTCGAATAACTTGATTCCCAAATAATTTTCACCACCACCAAAGAGGGTGTTAACAAATGCCCTCTAATTAGCCCCAAAAATAAATTAATTCCCAGCATCATTAGCCAGATCGTTAAGATGCTGGCTCCAAATAATAATCCAGAAGGATGGGAATTAATCCTCAATTAAATTTAAACTTGGATTTATCCCTGCCTCCAGCATTGGGAGGACTGAGGTGATGCTCCAGGTAATCCCCATGGGAATTACATGCTGCCAGGATAGGATGGAGCCATGATCCCAATGGGATGGAGCCATGATTGCAGTGGGATGGAGCTGTGATCCCAATGGGATGGAGCCATGATTGCAGTGGGATGGAGCTGTGATCCCAATGGGATGGAGCCATGATTGCAGTGGGATGGAGCTGTGATCCCAATGGGATGGAGCCATGATTGCAGTGGGATGGAGCCATGATCCCGATGAGATGGAGCCATGATTGCAGTGGGATGGAGCTGTGATCCCAATGGGATGGAGCTGTGATCCCAATGGGATGGAGCCATGATTGCAGTGGGATGGAGCTACGATCCCTGTGGGATGGAGCTGTGATCCCAGTGGGATGGAGCCATGATCCCAGTGGGGGATGGAGCCATGATCCCAGTGGGATATGGAGCCATGATCCCAGTGGGATGGAGCTGTGATCGCAGTGGGATGGAGCCGTGATCCCAATGGGATAGAGCCGTGGTCCCAATGGGATGGAGCCGCGATCCCGATGGGATGGAGCCGTGATCCCAATGGGATAGAGCCGTGGTCCCAATGGGATGGAGCTGTGATCCCGATGGGATGGAGCCATGATCCCTGTGGGATGGAGCCATAATCCCAGTGGGGGATGGAGCCATGATCACAGTGGGATGGAGCCGTGATCCCAGTGGGATGGAACTGTGATCCCGATGGGATAGAGCTGTGATCCCGATGGGATAGAGCCATGATCCCTGTGGGATGGAGCCATAATCCCAGTGGGGGATGGAGCCATGATCACAGTGGGATGGAGCCATGATCACAGTGGGATGGAGCCGTGATCCCAGTGGGATGGAACTGTGATCGCAGTGGGATGGAGCCGTGATCCCGATGGTATGGAGCCATGATCCCAATAGGATATGGAGCCATGATCCCAATGGGATATGGAGCCATGATCCCGATGGGATATTGAGCCGTTATCCCCATGGGATGGAGCCATGATCCCTGTGGAATGGAGCCATGATCACAGTGGGATGGATCTGTGATCGCAGTGGGATGGAGCCGCGATCCCGATGGTATGGAGCCATGATCCCAATGGGATATGGAGCCATGATCCCAATGGGATATGGAGCCATGATCCCAATGGGATATGAAGCCACGATCCTGATGGGATATGGAGCCGTTATCCCCATGGGATGGAGCTGTGATCGCAGTGGGATGGAGCCGTGATCCCAATGGGATGGAGCTGTGATCGCAGTGGGATGGAGCCGCAATCCCGATGGTATGGAGCCACGATCCCAATGGGATATGGAGCCATGATCCTAATGGGATGGAGCTGTGATCCCAATAGGATATGGAGCCATGATCCCAATAGGATATGGAGCCATGATCCCAATGGGATATGGAGCCATGATCCCAATGGGATATGGAGCCATGATCCCGATGGGATATGGAGCCGTTATCCCGATGGGATATGGAGCCGTTATCCCGATGGGATATGGAGCCGTTATCCCGATGGGATATGGAGCCGTTATCCCCATGGGATATGGAGCCGTTATCCCCATGGGATATGGAGCCGTTATCCCCATGGGATATGGAGCCGTTATCCCCATGGGATGGAGCCGTGATCCGTGCGGAATGGGGCCATGATCGCGGTGGGATGAGGTTGCCTTTGCCCAGCTGTGATTTGCAGCTGTATAAATAAGATGGGAATTTGGCCTCGGCGCTTCCCAACTGTTTGATTATATCCTATTTTTCTGGCTTTGCCTCCTCCAAGCAGGAACACAAACCCTGTGCCGGGTACTCCCGGCTCTGGTTAATGGGTGTCTGTGAAATAGTTGGGTTGCAAAAACCTTTAAAAGCATCCGGTCCAGCTGTGAAATCAACCACTGAACCGCTTCCCAAAGCACCGTGGCCAATACAATGTTTTAAACTTGTTATTTACTTGTTACTTATTTTAATTTTCATTTTGTTATTTATTATTTAGTATTTTTGATTGATTTTCTCTTAATGATTATCTGGTTTAGTTTTGTTTTTATGCTTGTCTTATTTTTTTATTTTAATATTTAAAAATTTTTTTCTTTTGTTTTTTCTGCTTTATCACTATTTGATTTTTTTGCCTTGACTTTCATTTTCCATGCCATGCTTCTCCCACCTTTCAGTATCCTGTGCCACCTGTCCCACCCCAGCCATCCAAAGTGTAATCCAGGCAGGAATATCCCAAATATCCCGGTAGCCTCAACAAAAGGCCATTAAAAAAAAAATTATTTTAATATTTTTTAAAAAATTCTTTTGTTTTTTTCTGCTTTATCACTATTCAGTTTTTTTGCCTTGACTTTCATTTTCCATGCCGTGCTTCCCCCACCTTTCAGCATCCTGTGCCACCTGTCCCACCCCACCCATCCAAAGTATAATCCAGGCAGGAATATCCCAAATATCCAAGGATATTAACCTCATCAAAAGGCCATAAACTCTCAGGTTCAGGGACGCAGCACCGCCGATGCTCCCCAAAAATCTTTGGTGCAGGTGGAGGAGAAAGTGAAACCCAACTTGTGTCGAGGGGAAAAAAATTCTCCACTAATGTTCAATGCGGAGCTTTCGGCTTTAACAAGGTGTTACAAAAACTATGAAAAATGTTCTAACTGAACCCACAGTTTTTGGCCAGGTTTTCCCTTCCCTGGCCGTGGATCCCTGCCAGAAATCTCAGAAAGCCAATTAAAAATAATCCCAATTTTGGAGCAGTTATGGGAAGCTTCTATTTTATTTCTTCCCCCGTTTCATATTTTGTTGAGGATGTGTTTGGGGTTTCGAGTGGGAAAATCCTGTCACACCCCATAAGGGCACAGGAGCAACTGCTGCCCCCATGGGACCTGGGAGCTCCTTCAGCGTTCCAGCCTGGCTTAGAGCTTGAACCCCTTGGAATTTTTATCGTGTTGGGAAAAGCTGATTTTGTTTTCCTTTTTACCCCCTTGTCCTGTTTTTCCTCCTTTTCCCCCTTTGTCCCCCCTTTTTCTCTTTTCCCCCCCTCTTTTCCCCATATTCCACTTTTCTTCCTTTTAAATTTTTTTACTATTTCCCTTGCCTTCTTTTTCTCCTTTTCTTTTTTCCCCTTTCTTTTCCCTTTTTCCTTATTTCCTTTTTTGTGTCCCCCTTTCTTTTCTTTCCTTCTCCCCTTCTTTTTAAATCTTTTCCTTTTTCTGTTCTCTTTTTCCCTTGATTTTCCTTTTTCTCTTCTTTTTTATTTTTTCTTTTCCCCTTTATTCTTTGTTTTCCTTTTTTCCCCCTAAAAAAAGAAGAATGTTTTTCCCTTTTCCCCTCTCTTTCTTTCTCACTCTTATTTTTTTCCTTTTTCTCTTTTCTGCCCTATTTTATTTTCTTTTTGGCTTTCCCTTCCCCTTTTTTTTTTTTTTTACTTTTATATTTTTCCTTTATTATTTTTCCTTTATTATTTTTCCTTTTTTCCCTCTTTCCCTCCCCCTTTTCCTCCATCATTTTTGGCAGCCCAGCCCTGTCCAAGCAGCAAACCCAACATGCCCAGGCTCTCTGAGACTCCTTTCTGATGCCACACGCTCTGTCCCAGCCCAGCAGTGAACCAAAACTTGACCAAATAATTAGAAAAAAATCCCAATATTGAATTGTAGCGATTTCCTTTCCCATTTCCAATTATTCCCAGGGTTATTTGGTGGAGGCAGCACCAGCCTCTCCCAGCTCCATCACTCCCAGGTACGTCGAGGGCACTTTATGGCTTTATAAAGCCCTTAAAATGTTTTTTTTAAACACTACTTGAAGCTTCCAAGGCAAGTTTGAGAATAGCAATTACCAGCTCCCAGATCCCTGGGCGAATTCCCACGGCGATGGTGGATGTAAACCACTTTAGACATTTTTAATGCTCCTGAGCAATAAATTTAAAAGGGAATTTATTGTTCCAAGCTGCTAATTTCTCCATCCGAATGCTGCTGCCTGTTGCCGGTGTTGGTGTCGAGGACAGCTGGGATCGGGGCTGGAGATTTTGGTGCTATCCCAGAAAAAAAAGTCTTTTGCCTGCTTGATTTTTGTCCTTTTTCCCCGATTTTCTATTTTTACCCTATTTCCACTCTGCTCCTGCTGCCTCTTTGCAAAGGGAAGGCTCGCGGTGAGTGAGGCTGATGAGCTGAGCCCTCTCCAGGTCTTGGATTTTATTATCCCCTTCATCAGCTCATAATAAATAATTATAAATAATTGGCTCAGGGATGGTGGGTGGAGGTCTCCCCTCCTGCATCCCATGCTCTCCATCCCACCTCTTGCATCCTTCATTCCCTCCCTGGCCTTGCTCACCCTATTGACTCACCCAATTTAGACAGAATTATTCAAAAAAACCCCCCAAAATCTGGATTCTGAGGAGATGAACTTTGCTGGAGGAGTTAAAAAAAAAAATTCTTATTATTTATTATCTCAATCCCGAGAAAATCCGTTTTATATAAAATGCCTGGAAAGGCCTTTTAATGCATTTATGTGCAGAAATTGGTTTCTTTATATCTTGGTGCCAGATCTAACATCTTATAACTCCGGCAATTAATTAATTGCTCTAAAACAAAAATAATGGAGTTGGGCATTTTGTCAGTGGGATGGTAAAGGACAAACTTAACCATCATAAAAAAAAGAACAATTAAAAAAATACTCAATAACCAATAAAAATTAAACAGCAATTAATTGAAGATAACAATATGAATTAAATACTACGTGGTATCGAGGAGTTATTTTTGGTTATTTTTTGGTTATTTTCAGTTATTTTCGGGCGCTGTCCCCACCCCACTACCACACTTCCCTCCTGCTGGGGATGCTGGGGCAGCTTTAGGAATTCTCCTGCAGTCTGGGGCTTGATGGTGGAATTTTTAAGGACGGTGGTGGTGCAGTTTTAGGGATGCTGGTGCAGTTTTAGGGATGCTGGTGCAGTTTTAAGGATGCTGGTGCAGCTTTAGGGATGCTGGTGCAGTTTTAGTGATGCTGGTGCAGTTTTAGTGATGCTGGTGCAGTTTTAGGGATGCTGCTTCAGTTTTAGGGATGCTGCTTCAGTTTTAGGGATGCTGGTGTGATTTTAGGGATGCTGGTGCAGCTTTAGGGATGCTGCTGCAGTTTCAGGGATGATGGTACAAGTTTAGGGGTGCTGCTGCAGTTTTAGGGATGCTCATCTATCTTTAGTGATGCTGATCTAATTTGAATGATGCTGGTGCAATTTTAGGGATGCTGGTCCAACTTTAGGAGTACCGATGCAGTTTTAGGGTTGCTTATCCAGTTTTTGTGTTGCCCATCCAATTTGAGCAATGCTGGTAGAATGTTATGTGTTCTTTACCAAATTTGGGATTACTCATGTAATTCTAGTGATTCTGAGGCATTTTCAGTGATGCTTCTCCAGCTCTTGGCTGCAGCTCCCCCAGACCTGTAACCATCATGGGCATATTCCCCATTCCCACTGTTTTCCCCCATACAAACCTGACCCCCCCAATCCCACTGTCTGAACCATCACTTTTTATCAAGTTGCTTTTCACTCTTTTTGAGCATTTCAGTGTTTTCTCCTCATACCAGGAGCCACCTCTTGCTGTTGGGGAGCTTTTCCTTCTTTTCAACATGACCTTTGCCATCTTAATCCCACCCTGTACCGTGCTAAATCATTCCTCCTTGCCTAAACAATCTCCAAATGGTTTTTTTCCCCCCCTCTTCCTTCCCTTTTAAATTTAACACCCCTAACAGTGGAACTGAAGGACCTGGTGAGAATATTTATGCTAAAACCACTAAATAAAGCAATTTAGTAGCATCTTTTAATAGCTGAGCACCTGGCAAGTGGCCAAGGTTATCTCAAGGTAGAGACATGGGGGGGGGGGTGTTATTTTCCCTGCAACCATTTATATAGGGATTTGGCTCAACAGGGGAAAAGCCAGAGAAATTCCCAGTGCTGTTATCCCTGCAGGAATTACTGGGAGTGTTTTCACCCTGAATTAATTGTGCTTGGAGAGGGGCTCAGTGCCCTCACACTGCTGTGATGAGTTGGGAAGGGCTCGAGGATTGGGAATTGGCAGAATTGGCACTCCGGGCTCAGGTTTGGGTGAATCTGGGAAGCGATGGGGTGAGGCCCGCTCCGAGGTGGGATTTGTGGAATTCCCTTAGCGAGATTCCCATCTCCCAAGGGCTCCCGCCCGACTCTGGCTCAGCCCATCCCTCCCACATCGCAGTGGGGTGCTGCTCCCCATCCCATGGCCCTGCTGGCACCCCGGGGGCAGCCCTGGCCCCTCTCCAGCGCCCGGCCGGGGCACGCAGCACCCTTGAGCCAAGCAGACAGAATTCCACCCTTTGTTTCCTGTTCGCCGGCTCCACTTCGGGAGGCTGGAGCGCTCAACAAGCCCCTCTTTGTGCTAATTTAATTAATCGCCGGGGCTGAGGGCAGTGGGGATGAGACACGGTGGCTATAAATACCTGCTTGGGGGGGTGCGTGGGGGCCTTCAGCCCAGCGGCAACTGAACCGAGATCTAATTAATTTCCATTTAATTCAAATGGACTTAGAGTAAAACCCGATTGATTGATTGATTGATGCTAGAAAGCCAAAGGTGGATTGGTTTCTAATAGAAAATTATTGGTGGATCGATTTGTAATAGGAAGTCGTGAGTTGATTTGCTTGTAATAAAAATTTATTGATTTCTGTTGGGATAGAAAATCGTGGGTTGATTGATTTATAATGGAAAATTATTGATTGATTAATAATAGAAAATAGTGGGTTGATTAATAATAAAGAATTATGGATTGATTTATACTATAAGATCGTTGATTGATGGATTTATAATTGTGATGAATTTGTAATAAAAAGTAATGCGTTGATCAGATTATAATAGAAAATTAATGATTGATTTATAATAAAAATTTATTTATAATAGAAAATTATCAATCAGTCGATTGATAAGAGGGAATTACTGTGCAGGACAGCAGGTCAGTGCTGGGCACATGGCGTCCTTTCGGGGGAGGAAAATCTTGTCCCCCCATGAGCAAAGTGCAGCAGGTGATCAACCTGTCCTTGTACTCCTAAAGGAAAAGAACTTTCCTGATGCAAATTAAACATCCCAGCGGTGATTTCCAGGGGAAAACACCACCTGGAAATACCTGCAGGCGCTCCTGCTGCGCCTCCTGCCAGTGGTTTAGTGCATGAGCTTTGTGGACGCTCAGTTTCCTGGAAAATTCTTTGCCCTTGTGCTGTTTTTTTTTGGTTACAACCTGAATTTCCAACTTTGCCTTCCATTTGCAAGCGAGAGAGGGGAATAAAGCAGAGGTAGGTACTCTAAAGCTGCAGCAATGGTGTCTAAAAGAAATTTGAAACTTGCTGCCGAGTGAGTTTTAGCTGCCAGAAGTGATGTTGATCTTCCACAGGAGATGCAGATGGTTTTTCCAGCTGATAAATGATAGTTTTCAATGAAGAGATATGTTAGCGAACTTTTATAATGTAGCATAGTATAATATATTTAATATGTAAGAATAAATACAATTAATAGAAATATATATAATGTGAAGCTCTTTTAATGTACAGTGAAATTAAGCAGTGATATGGCTGCAAGAATGGGGATAATCCTGAATTAGAGGTTTTTGGCCCCAAACAACAAAAATGCCCTTTTGACTCACTGCACAGTAGGGGAAAAAATCAGTGAACAACAATTTTCCCCCAAATTTTTGCTATTTTGGCCTGTGGTCTATCACATCTTTGCCACCACTCTGGGTGAGGAACTTTGAGCATGTCACTGGCAGGGACCAAGTGATAAATTTTATTTATTTATTTTTAATGTCAGTGGGAAAAGTCCCCAAATACAGTGTCAACATGCACCAAATCCCTTTGTGATCCCAAGCTCTGCATCTCAGCTGCATCTTTGTGTCCACTGTCCAATTAATTAAGAAGATTTCCAAATATTTGCCAAAATCCAAAGTGCTTTTTGCCCCCAGTGTGCATTTATTCTCCTTCCTAGAAGTAACTTAAAATAAGACAATATTTTAAAATACCAATGATTTGGGTGTCTATTATTACGTTTAACATTCCCATTTCTATTCCCTTTAAGATGGGGTGTAGCCCCCGTTTATTTTAGGGCTGCTGGCTCGGCGTCACATGAAACTGAGGGAAATTGTTGGTGAAATGATATCCCCATCTCAAAATAGCTTCGTTCTGGCACGGCCCTGCAATCCCTCGCCGAGATCCCGCGGATCCTGCAACTCGAGCCGCGGCAGCCACGGAGCGCGGCCGGGCCAGCGCATCCCTCGCTTTATTTACATCCTGCCTTTATTTACATCAGCGCCTGCTCGCTCCTCCTTGTGCTTTGAAGGCATCAAAACAGCTTGTGCCTGCAGTCCTGGTTTAGTTTTCTGTATGAATAGGTAGAATTCATGCAGGGAAAATCGGGGGATTGGGTATGTGTGTATTTTGTGCCTGATTTTCTCCCTGATTTTCTCCCTGATTTTATCCCAGGTCCAGCCTGGGATGAGCCATCATTCCCATCCTCCTCACTCCGGTGTGGCTTCTCAGAAACAGGAGCATTTTTAAAATAATTATTCCCCCTTGGCATTTTCAGGAGGAAAAGGTGGTGGTTTTCCCATAGGAAAAAGCTCTCCAGCCTCCAGTGGGGTTTAGCATCGTTGGAGGGGCCATCCCAAAGAGGAGATGGGATGGGATGGGATGGGGTGGGATGGGATGGGATGGGATGCTGCCTCTCATTCCCAGTATGGTTCAGGGCATTAATACAAACCACTGGGGTTTACTGGGATTTTCCTGCATTTTTTGGGCTCCCAAGTGGGGCAGTTTGACTGTAGAAAACACAGATCTGTGACATAGATTAGATTTTTCCAAGCGCCGGTGATGTTCACTCTCATCTGTTTTTGCACAACTCCACAGAAATACTGCACATCCTCTTTTAATCCCAGTTTTCCTGGAATGAAGGCCTTTGCTCCTACCCGAATTTATGGGCAAAAGTTTTTTGTGTTGTTTTTTTTTTTAAATCCGAAGGGGAAGTTTGGGATGAGTTTTATCTCCTTCCCTCTCTGCTGGGAGCAGGGATGTCCCAGGGCAATCAAAAATCACAAAGTAATTAAATTTCTACTGGGATGAAGCTGGACTGGGGAAAATGTTGGATGGGAGATTGTGAAAAGAGGGATTGGGAATCCCTGGGTGGTGTCCCATACCACCATCCCTGTCTTGCTGGGTTTGGGTGAGTTTTTCCCTGCTTTGTGGTGGGGAAATTGTTTTTCTATAGGAAAAGAAAAAGAAAATTGGTTAAAAAAAAAGAAAGAAAAAGAGTAATGAAAAACCAAAAAATGGGGGAAAAAGAAAATAGAAGTAAAAGAAAAAAAGAAAGTAAAAGAAGAAAAAGAAAAAAGAAACTTGGGGAAAAATTTTAAAAAGTGGGAAAAAGAAAAAGAAATAAAAAGAAAAGGGAAAATAAACGAAAAAGAAAATAAAAAGGAAAATTGGTTAAAAAGAAACAATAAAGCAAAATCGTAAAAAAGAAAAAATTAATTAAAAACAAAAGGGAAAATGGGGGAAAAGAATATAAAAAGAAAATTAAAAGAAAAAGGAAAATCGGTAAAAGAAAATAAAATTGGAAGAGATAAAACAGAAAAATATTAAAAGAGAAAATTGGAAAAAAGAACAATAAAAATAAAAAGAAAAATTGGAAAAAAGAAAATTAAAAAGGGATAAAAAGCAGATGCTCCCCCAGTTTACAGCAGAGTCCCAGCAAGGTGTTTTCCAGCAGCATTCCTCTCCATGTTTCTGCCTTCTGCCGCTGGAGTTCTGCTCTCCTCTCCTCTCCTGCTGCCTGCCTCGCTCCGGGGCGCTGAGGAGATGCTCCTGCTCTGTCCTCAGCTCCCCACACTGCACTGGGAGATGCTCCTGCTCTGTCCTTACCTCCCCACTCTGCACTGGGGAGATGCTTCTGCTCTTCCCTGACCTCCCCACACCGCACTGGGGAAATCCTCCTGCTCTTCCCACACCGTACTGGGAAGATGCCCCTGCTCTCATCCCTTCCCCACACCGCACTGGGGAAATCCTCCTGCTCTTCCCACACCGTACTGGGAAGATGCCCCTGCTCTCTCATCCCTTCCCCACACCGCACTGGGGAGATGCTCCTGCTCTTCCCACACCACACTGGGGACGTGCTCCTGCTCTTTCCTCACCTCCCCACACTGCTCTGGGGAGATGCTCCTGCTCTCTCCTCACTGCCCCACACTGTCCTGGGGAGATGCTATTCCCCTCCCTCCCCACACCGCACTGGGGCAATGCTCCTGCTCTCTCCTCCCCACACAATCTGGGGAGATGCTCCTGCTCTCAGCTCCCATACCGCACTGAGCAGATGCTCCTGCTCTTCCCACACCGCTCTGGAGAGATGCTCCTGCTCTCTCCTCCCCTCCCCACACGGTCCTGCACTTTGGGCCGCTTGGCTCCCGACGGACGGCCCGGGAGTGACCTCGAGATGGAGCAGCCCCCCTTGGTGTTCCGTGATTCTATTAGAGTTCCAAAGCTGGGATTAAGTGGACATGATTTCTTCCCACAGCCCATTAATTTTGGTTTATTGCTGGCCTGATGGCCATTACCCTTTTTTTTCCCCCGCCAGCTCCTTCCCCCATTAGGTTTGTACAATTAGCAAAATACGAGCCGTTAATGCGGCGCGGGGGTCGCAGATGGGATTTGGGGATGCTCCGATGCCAGCGAGGCATCCCACGAGCTGCCCCATGCCCCCGCAAGGATGTGCATCGCCCGCTCCTCGCGGGATTTTGGGATTCCTGGAGCCCAGGGATGGATGTGGCCGCGTCCCGCCCGGTGCTGTGCCTGCCCTCGGAGCGTTCTGGGGTGAGGCAGGAGCGGTGTCACCTCTGTGGTGTCTTTTTGTGTCACCTGCTGCTCGTGACCTGCAGAGCAGAGGAGCCATGAGCCACCCAAGGGGGGCACCTGAGGGTCAGCAGAGCACCCCAAGTGGCAGAGGCCGTGGGATGGTGCCCTAATTGGCACACACCCTGTCGGGGCACCCTAATTAGCAAAGATGCTCGCAGGGCAGAAAAAATAAAGATCCCAACCAGGCACCCAAATCTGGAAAGGTCATTACAGGGCCTTCTAATTAGCAAAGAGCCTGGCGTGGCATCTGCGTTGGCAGAGATAGGGGACAGGACCCGAAAGAGCGAAGGAGCTCTCAGGGTTTGCCAGTGAGCCAAGGTCCTGGCAGGGAACCCGAATTAATGACCTCATCAGAGTGCCCAACTCAGCAGAGCTCCTTGCACAGCACCCTAATTAGCAAAGACCCTGGCATGGCACCCTAATTAACAAAGACTGAGTTGGTACCCCAGTCATCAAATTTGCTTGCAGGGCACCCAAATGAGACTCCAGCCAGGCACCCTAATTAGGAAAGATGCTTGTAGGGCACCCAAATCAGCCAAGGTCCTGATGAAGAGCCCTAATTAGCAAAGGTACTCACAGGGCACCTGAATGAAAGCCTCAGTAGTGCACCCACATCGCCAAGGCCTGTGCAGAGCACCCAAATTCCAGACCCAGCAGCTGTGTTCTCACTTTTAGTGTGGAAATTCCCCAAAACTCATCCAAAAGGCTCCTCTTTTTGGGACCTGGTCACTCCCATCTCACCTAAAAATGGATTTTAGCACATCTGGTGCCCAGGGTCTGTGATTCCCATCCATGCCTGGTGCCCATCAACAGTTTTCATAAAAACAGAGCTTTTCAGTAAAATCTGACCTTCTGATGAAAGCAGATTTTAAATAAAACCACATATTTCAATTTTTTTTTTTGTGTCCCAAGGGTGGGACCCGGTAAGGATCATTAAAGGATAAACCTCTTTTGCCTGACAAAAATTAAGTGGATTTTGCTCAAAACTCAGCGAATTTGTGGCAGAAGTTGGACAGCAGTAAGTTGAGCCCAAGATGAAAAAAAAATTGATAGGCATTGCAAAAAAATTCAAATTATTACATTCATTGCAGCCTCTGAATCACTTTAAAGGTAAGGGCAGTGCAAATAATACAATATAATATCCACATATATATATTTATGGGGGAATATAAAATATATAATGTTGAGGAATATATTTAGGAATAGAAAATATTGGGAAATACTCTATGTACTGAAGAATATTAGAAAATATTCCCTCTATATATAGGGAAATATAATGTTTTATACATGTATATGTATATAGATATGGTGTATTGGGGAACATAGTGCAAGAATATATTTGGGAATGGAATGTATGGGGAGTAAATATACTGGGCTCTGCTAGCTTGGGTTTAATTGCTATTTCTCAATTACCAGCTACTCTGTCTGACATCAGGTGGGTCATTCCTTCAGTATCCATCGTCACTCTTCTCCATCATCTCCCTCTGCCTGGAGCCTGATGCATCCCTGGGTGCTTTTCAGCGAGCTCATCTTCACCCTGCGTCTAAAAAACTCCCAAATTTCCCAGGTTTTTAGGTGGTGGTGGCAATATTGTGTCTTTCCCTCCTGAGAGCTGATGGGGGTGGGAAATGTCATTTTTGGGATGCTCAGACTTGGAGGATGCTGCCAGGGTGGTGATGTCCCCAGGGATTCCTCTTGAACAAGAGATTTATAAATATAATTATAGATAAAAAAGCCTTGAGTGTTTGCTGGGCACTGATTTAATGGGGTTTTGGCTTTTCCCCCTCATTTTTTAAGGCATCCTGTAGGACTTTCTAGCAAAAGGAAGGCTTCTCTTGCCCTGAATCGATACTTTTTACAGGTGGCTCTGTGATATCCTACTGAAGTGGAAGGTTAAACGAACAGCGGGTCCCTTCCCACTCCTCTGGCTGGTTGTCTTCACCTCCGGGGTTCAGTCCTGAATTCTGAATTAGAATTCTGAATTCAGTCCTGAATTCTGGATTAGACCAGCTTGTGCTCTCAGCTCTTTTAGGTTTCCCAGGTTTCCCTGTAGCTCCGAGCCGCCTGAACAATGCCCTTGGTGTGAGGCCACGGTGCTCCCAGGTGACATTAGGGACCAGCGTGGAAACACCACAGCTTTAGGGTGAAAAACCCTTGTGTAAGAGCTGGAAATAATAACAAAATTTCCTAAAATAACTTTAAAAATTGCGTTTGCACCACTCAGTGCTCAGCAGTGTGATGCAGGCACATCATGCGCGGGGTACCAATCCAATCCCTCTCAAATTTTGGGGGTTGCTGTGCCCGCACCTCCAAAATACATTTTTTTTCCTATTTTCTGGGGTGATGAAACGAAAAGCTAATTGCAATTTGCATGATGCAATCAAGGTGCGCTGATGAGATGCTCAAGGGCTTTTCGGCAAGCACAAAGGGGGTGGGGGTGGGGGTGTGGTGTCCCACCATGGCCCCCCCACGCTGGAGCAGAGCTGCCTGTTGGAGCCCCGCTCTCCGTTAATGGCTCTGGTTAATCACCCCCCTGTCCAGAGCAGGATTGTCTTACGGATAATTTCGTTTGCCTAAGGAGATTTTCACTAATTAAATCTCCTTTCGGTTGGTGAGGTTCTCCCTGCTGGATAAGGGGAAATGTTTGTGAAGCCAGCGCCGCTCCCGGCTAAATAAACCTTTCCACTTGGCTACTGAAAAATCCCCGCTGGGAATGCGGGATGCAAACACTGCTTTGGCAAATTAATTAATTCTTGCGACCCTAAAAATGCTTTTCCACCCCCAAAAATATAGGGGAGTTGCTCCCTGCAACCCCTTTGTGGTCACACATTGGGATACTTATGCATCAAAAAATAGGTGGATTTCTGGTGCAGAGTACCAAATTCCAGAGGGTTTTGGCTTACCTGGGGTTGGTTGGTCGGGAAAAGGCAGAGTGGGGTTTTGAGGCTCTAAAGTAGCCCCAAAATCATCATCAAGGGCATGGGGTGTTGAGCAAAAGTGGATTTATTGAAGAATAAATTGGATTTTCTCTAAAGAGCCACAATGCCAGGATAGCAGAATGCTGCAAAGTCAAGAAATTCAGGAAAATGAATTCAGGAAATTCGGGAAGGAAATTCTTGCCCGTTCTGGAAAGTCCCATTCACTCCCAAGTTGTGCATCTCTGTGTCAAAGCATTGGTTTTTCTCCTAAAGATTCCTATTTCCGCCAGCCTCCATGGGAATCTCTGAGCAAATTCACTTTGGATTAAATAGAATAGAATGGACTAGAATAGATCCTTGGAAATGAGACATTCCCAAATACCTCAAATCCTGTTATTCCTCCATAGATCTCACTTGAGATCCAGAATGGAGATGTATTCCATCTCAAGGGTTGTGTTCCCCATTGCTCTCCAATGGGAAGTGATCCTTCAGGTTTTGGGGTTTTTTTAACAGGGGCTGAACTGTGGATTGGGACTTAAAATATGTATATTTTATATAAAATAGGGGCTAAACCATGGGTTTGCCAGAAATTACATATCATGCATGTATTTATATAAAGTACATGTATTTTATTTAAAATAGGGGCTGAACCATGGGCTTGTCATAAATTATCATGCATATATTTATCTAAAATTCATGCATTTTATATGAAATAGGGGCTGAACCATGGGCTTGCCATAAATTATATATCATACATGTATTTATATAATTATATGATACAATATACAATGTAGTATATATAATCACAATGTATAGTTATATCTTATATATAATATATAAGACAATATCTGTGATAGATGATACAATAAATAGATGATATATTGTAGATTATGATAGATATAAAATATGTAATATGTCATAGCTATGGGATATAATTAATATTTATGATGATAGATAGGGGTAATAGATAATATAGAATAGAAAATATAGACTATATAGAATATATCTCTATTATATGTAATACAGTATATATTACATATAGAGTAAGCTATGTTATCTCTGTATATTTGTTCTATATAATAAATAGTATAGATAATAATTATATAGTGTGTATATATACAAATAAACTGTATTCTATATAATATTTATAATATATAGTTAAATATATAGTATAGGTAATTTATATAATATATATTATAAAGACATCGTTTATATATATTTATATATATTTATAGAACTTTATATAGAAATAAATATACAAAAAATCTATAAATATCTATAAATATATATAACTATGTATTTATAATAGATAGTATAAATACAGTTATATATATTTATATATATTTGTAGAACTTTATATAGAAATAAATATATAAAAATATTGATACATATATATAAATATATATATGTAATATTTATAACTGTATATTATAATATATTATTAAGGTTTTTAAAAATCATTAAGTGAAAAAAGTGAATTCCAGCAAATCCAATGGGATTTTAAGGCGTGGGAAGGTGGGATGTGCTCCCAGCTCCCATTCACACTTCCTTGCACAACTCCATCTCCACACTCCCCAGCTCCTCCCTCTTCTCTCCTCCACCAGCAGTGGTCTAAAAAGCTCCAAAATAGCCCAATTTCCCCCCATTTTTCCAGAGCTTTGCCCACTGTCTTCCCAGCAGGACTCACTGGAGCATCCCAGCTCGGTGGTGGAGGCATTTCCCAGCTCCTAAATATTTGTGCTTTGCAGAATATTTCATGACATCTAGTAATATTTGATACTATTCAATAACATTTAATGGATTTGAAATAATTTAAAATAATTTAATATTATTTAATAGCACGTTATTGTGGCATGAGAATCACCTGTGGCTTACGGAAGGCACCAAGGCTAAAAAAGTCGCAGGGAGAATTGTAATAATCCCTTTGGGATCAAAATAATTGGTGACTGAGGAGAAATATGGAAAAGTAAAATAAAGTAAAATAAATTAACAAAAAAACCTATGTATTAACGAAACATTAACTCCCAACATGAGCTGACTTCCATGAGAGCTGGGAGTGGGGGTTGCTCTGCTAAAAAATCCCACTAGAAGGAAAAGAAAAGAAAATAAAAATGTTTTATCTCCGCTCCCATTCTGTGATAATGATCTTAACGGAGTTGGGAACTGGCAAGGAAAAAAACGTGTGTGGTTTTTAAATGAAAGTTGCCTTCGCTCCAGAGGGCTGGGGCAGAATTTTGGATTCTTTGACCATTTATGGTCATATTTTATTAATTTTTCAATATATATTATTATTTGGGGGAGGATTTTATTATTTTTGAGACGTAATTTGTTAGTTATTTGGGGTTTCTGTTATTTAGTTAGGGTTATTTTATCATTTATTTTGGGTATTTTATTATTTTGGAGAAATTTTGTTATTTATTTGGAGCATTTTATTATTTTTTTTCTCTATTTCATAATTTATTTGGGGGTATTTTATTATTTTTTGTGTGCCACCACCTGATTTGAGGCCTTTTTTAGGTGCAAACACCTGACTGAAAGTCCTTTTTGGCTGTCAGCCCTTGTTTAAAGTGATTTTGGTGCAAAGCCACTGTTTGAAGGACTTTTTTGGTGCAAACACCAATTTAAAGGATATTTTATGATGCAAGGACTGTTTGAAGGACTGTTTTTGATTCAAACCCCCTATTTTAAGGGCTTTTTTTTGTGCAAACCCTTTTTTGAGGGAGTTTTTTGGGGTACAAACCCTTTTTGGCAACCTTAGTGCCAACCCCTGCGTGAAGGTCTTTATTTCTGCAAAGCTCTGTTTTAAGGACTTCTTTTTTTGCTGAAAACCTCTGCTGAAAATACATTTTTTGGGTGCAAGCCCCTATTTTAAGGACTTATTTGGGTATTATTCCCTGCTTGAAGGCCTTTTTTTCTGCAGACCCTTCATTGAAGGGCCTTTTTGGGTGCAAACCCCCAACTTAAAGGGATTTTTTTTCTGAAAACTGTTTGGGAGGAGCAGCATTGGGTTGGGATAGAATGGGAACAGAACGTGGATAGTTTTACAGAGGTCAGGGATTATTTGGTGGGAAAAGAGAGAATTTTAGGATCAAGGAGTGAACCCACCAACTTGTGTTGGATTTTGATTGGGATTTAACCCTTTTCCCCAAATCCGCATCCTTAATGCTTTCTAGTCTTAAGGTTGACATAAATAATACAGGTTTTGCCAAAAATAATCGTATTTTCCATGTAAGAAAACCCTCTGATGAGAGAAATTCCTGTTACCCGATGGTGATGTCCTGTGAGCAAAACCATCTCACTTTTGAGCTTTTTTTTGGCTTCGATTCCAGCCTGGAACAGGTGATGGAGGAGCATCCCAAGCATCCCTGTGGACAGCATTTCCCATCCCAACCATTTTTTTGCTCCTGATAGCTGCGTACAGGTGGGGAAAGTCTTTTTCCTGCTGCTTTTTGAGTAAAAAACCGAAGTTTTCTCCACTTTCCCCCCACTCCTCCATGCCGAGCGCTCGCCACCCTGCTGTCTGTTTTTCCTCACCGAGGTTCAGTTCTAATTATGTTGATTTTCTCCAGCCCACCCCCCTCCTGGCAAGCTTATTAGGGGGAATATTTTTATTTATTATCATTTCGCCCAACTCCCGCCAGCATTTCCAATTACTCTCGCCGCTTCCTTGTAATTGTCTTTCCGTAATGGCTGCGAAACAATTGCGCTAAATGAGGTGGCTCCGGCAAGATGAGGGTTTCACTTCATTAAAGGCTAATGGATTCCCAGCTCCAGCTCTGTGGGCAAAAAAAAAAAAAAAAAAAAAGGGTAAAAGATAAAAAAAAAAATTTAAACAAGTTGTTTTATCTCGTTGGGATAACTTGGGGTTTGGGTGGGATTTGTGTGTTGGTGACCTTTGTGTTAGCTCAGGTGTAAGTGGGTTTTCCCCAAAACCTTTTGGGGGATTTTTAAAAATGATTTTTCTCTAAATTGCTTCTGACTTGCAAGAACTGGCTTCCCTCTTTTTTTTTTTTCTGCGTATATACCAATAAACGATATTTATTGCCATAAATATAATATACATTTATGTATTATAGGAATGTGTGATACATAGCAATATAATAACCTATCATAAGTGAATATAATACACAAATACTTATAAATAATTAAATAACTACATGGCATAATTCTGTGTTATAGAAATTGGTTAGAATCTATTCACATTGATATATTTATTTATAATACCTGATATATAGTGATATGCTGATTATAGAATACAAATTAGATTGCTGTATCATGCTTGATATCTAATGATATATTGCAAGGAATTATTATCTTGCTATATAATATGTAGGATATATTATTTATAATAGCATTAATTACAAATACTCTATAAATAGGTATATATGTATTTCTCATTATTACTATTTATTGCTATAAAATACCCATTTCTGCTACCAGAAATCGGCCCCACAGGCAGGGGTAGAGACAAAGCTTTTGGGGCTTTTGGTTGAATTTTGAAGTCTGACTGGGTATTAGTTTTTGCTTCTCAAGCAGATATTATTTCAGTGTTATTTCTAAAAACTTGTAGGTTTTGAAATTTCTCCCAATTTCCCCATCCATCCTCTTCCTTTTCCTTTCTTTTTCTGGATGTAGATGTGCTTCAGGGGCTGGGATGGACCTGGGATCCATCATGGTACCATGTGGAGCTGGTATCACAGCTCAGGGAAATCTGAAAAAAAAAAAAAGAAAAAAAAAAAAAAAGAAAAAAAAAGAAAAAAGAAAAAGTATATAAACCAAAAATCAATTCTCCCAAGACCTTTATGTTCATGTTTTGGGGATTTTTTATTCTGAAAAGCAAAATCCAGCCCCTGGCCCTTGGATGATGCTCAGGGCCGAAGCACCCTGACACAGAGATGGGAGTGGGGCTTCATGGCAAAGGAAACGTTGGCTGCTAACTCAAGGAAAACTCTTCAGAAAAGCAAAATTCGCAGTGGGGTGAAATGCTGAGAGCCAGAGCCACCCCCACAATTAGCAGGTGCTTGTGTAGATGTCTAAAAATTCTGAAAATCCGGTTGGAATGTTAAGCGTCACACCTGCTGGATTTCCAGAAATAGCTGTTTTTGGCAGCAAGGTGGATCCCAAAATGGAGGGGAAGTGCTTTCATGTGGGAGAATGCTGATTTTCACTGGTGTGTGGGAGGAGAGAAAGCCAAAAACTTGAGAAAAGTTGTTTTTTTGGGTGGAGGTTTGATAAACAGATGAAAAGCAGCAGCAGAAGGGAAGTCAGATATAGATAATAGATATACAGGTTATAGTGCCTCTATTGCATCGTATCCAGCCATTGGGTCTATTAGATTGAATATTATAGATTATATTTATATATTTATATATTTATATATTTATATATATAAAATGGAAATATATAAATGTATATATCTATATATATATAATGATATAAATATAAGTGTATGTATTTATAGATACAAATATATATTTTTATATTTTTATATTTATGGTACACATTTATATGTTGGATACACACTGAATGTATTGGAGATATTACGTTATATCCTTCTATTGGATATATTATGTTGGTTGATTATTTTGCATTTTATATATATATACACACACAAATATATATGTAGATAGACAGATATATATGTAGATAGATATGTATATATAAGATATCCATTGAATATATTTTATAAATTGCATTATGTCCAACCACTGGAAATATTATATGAATGCACTGGATATGTTATATCCTCATAGCCACACTATGATATCAATTTAATATTATAGCCATTGGAAATATATAGTATAATATATCCAATATATATGCAATATATTTTTTATCGATATCCTCTTTCCCTATCCTTTGCCCCCAATATCCTCTCTCTTTATGTGTATAGGATGGGTATATAAATGTTCTTTTAATGTGGATATATAACGATCCAATTAGCTTTATCTTGGATGCTCTTCGCATATTCATCGTGCCAGAGAACTCCAACTCTTCTGGGTGTTAAACCCCTGGAATATGGATTTGCCCACCAAACCAGGGGAGCAAATCTTGTCATATCTCTGGAAATGCCCTTTTTTAATTTAAAAATGCTTCTGAACACCTCTAGGTCAGCACTGCATCCGTCACCAATCGTATCCCATGGTTTCCTATGGGTCTGCCTTGCACACATCCTGTGTCTCTCCCAAAAACTGCCTGTGCCCCATGAGAGGAAAAACATTTTGGACATAGGAACAAGGGTTTCTCAATGTAAATACATTGCTCTTTCCTTGTAGTAGAGGAAATACTGAACTCCACATCCTTCCAGGAGCCATGAGGAATTCCCATGTGCCATTCCCACCGTGAGTTGCTCACCCTCACTCCCCCTAAGAGATAAAAGGAGAGAAAATTCATTTAAAAACCTGCAAAATGTGTCTTTTTAAGACACTCCCTGACCTCCAGGCCTTACCTTCCAGCACTGTGTGTGTGTGTGTGTGTGTGTGTGTGTGTGTGTATTTTTCCTAGAAAAATGGCATTTTTAGGTACCTTCTGAAACTGTCTAAAGGTCTTGACTGCCTTTACAAAACTGGGGTGTCTCCTGATGGGGAGACCTTAGGTTTGATTTAATCAACTGGAGCTGCCATGTGGGGTTCAAAAAGCAGAAAAGCACCTGAAATTGGGATGGTGAAACTGGGGGCAGTGGCAGGGGTGGCAGCTTGGGCTGGCCGATGCTGGAAGCTGTGTGTTTCAGATCTCATTTGGGGCAAAATCCTGCAGTTTTTGCCAAAGCGGCCGCCAGCTGCTGCTGCAGAGCTCCATTAACCCAGCGCCGGGTGCCACCAGGTCTCCGTTTCGGTTCCTTGATTGCTCTTGCTAATTTTCGCCCTGTCCTTTTGGGGCTCCTCATCCTCTGGCCCCCGGCCAGGCTGGGTGTGCGCCGTTGCCTTCATCCTTATTTTTCAAGCATCCTCATCCTCGTTGTATTTAACATTTGGGTTTGGGGCTTGCATCCTTCCAGGCTTTCAGCCTTTCTTGTTTCCAAGATTTCCATGTGCTTTTCCTTCTCTGGCATTGCGAGCACCATGTTAATCACCGGAATAATTCGGGATATTATTTGGGATTATTTCGGTGGGGAGCGTTGATGGCCCGATGAGCCAAAATCCTTAATTATTGCAGGCGTGACCTTGCTGGGATGAGTGACCAGACGGCCAGGGATGCTCACTTCCCAAAAAACCCTAGCACAGCCTTGATGCTGGGTCTCCTGACGAAGTCAGCGCTTCCCAACTTTAATTAGGCGCCCCTCATTAAGCACAAAGCTCGTATAACTGTGGCCCAAACTTCCCCAGTGCTGGACTGTGACATTGCAGCACTTAAATGTATGGAAAAAGAGGCTGGAGTGGTTGCAGAGCATCACATCTTGCCCTGTCAGAGCTGCATCCTTGTTAAAGTAATTAGAAAACCATTTTGCAATTAATATTTTTTTAGGATGCAGCATTGAATGGGGCTTTAGCAACACTTAGGTCTTAATTTATCTTCATCCCAGGGCAGAAAAATGTCGTAGTGTGGCTTCCTTGTCTTCGAAGCTGAACAGAGGAATTATTTGCTGTCCGGTTTGGAAATTGGGTGTAATTTGGGTGGGTGGCTGGGGACTGGGTTTTTCCTCCAGCTGTTGCATTGCTATTAGGTTTGCAGGAAATCCACGATTTTTTGCAGCTTTCTCTTTCGTAGTGTTACTTCTGAGGATTAAATCTAGCTCAGGTGTGCCAAGGGAGTGGTGAAAAATTTTATGTTTCTAGGAAACATCACCTGTTTTTTAAAATATGAAGTAAAAGAAAAGCAGTGAACTGAATTTCAAAGCATGAGGCTTTTTAAAAATTTTATTTTTGAAGTTGGGTAAAGACTGGATTACTTTGCACTTCAAACATCTGGTTTGCCAGTACAGACAGGTGTCAAAAAAAAACCCCAAGCCCCAAAAACCACCCAAATCTTGAGGTTTTCTGATGAGTTCGGGAACTAAATATAGAGTTTTAGGAAGGTTTTGGTTGGTTTGGGTTTGCTGGAAACCGTAGTTAAAAGCTGAATAGCCCTTGAAAAGGAGCATCACCATTTAACAACCAAACCTTGTGCTTGGGCAGAAGTTGTTAGCACTGTTTTTCAAGAAATTTTTGATAAAAAGCACTTTTTGGGCAAAACACCACTGAATCCACATGCTCGAGCTGTGTCACGAGTTAAATGGCAGCAACAGATCATTTTTGCAGAAAAAACACACTGTGGGTAGAAATAGCCCATGGGCTTTTGGGGAGTCGAAGTGACTTCCAGGCATGCCTGTGCCATGCAGGCAGCAGGAGGCAGACAGCCCCAGGCTGCCCTCAGCTCTGGAGCCAGGAGGGGGATGGACCTTTCGTGCCAGAAAATGTCTCTGCTTTTCCCAGCTAGTTCAGTCAAGTTAATAGAAAAACCCATTGCTGCCTCGCTGGAGGGGCTGTGGAGCAGCGCAGGGCCTTGCCAGGCTGTTGGCAGCCTGGGAGACTTCAAAATTAGCATTTTTGAAAAAGTTGGATGAAAATGGAGAGTTGCTGAGCTTTGCTTTTAGCCAATGTCTTTGCCTTGGTCCTGACTAACACCTTCAGTTTCCTCTGCGAGTGGCCTTGGCTGTTCTGAGCCATCAGCCCTGGACTGATTCCAGGTGACATCGCTGCCTCGGTCCCAGCCAGGACCTGTGCTTTGCTTTGAACTGTCACAGAGCCCCGGAATGGCTTGGGTAAGGAGGAACCATAAAGATATTCCAGTGCCACCTCTCTGCCATGGACAGGGACACCTTCCACCATCCCAGGGTGCTCCAAACCCTGTCCAGCCTGGCCTTGGACACTTCCAGGGATCCACAGCTTCTCTGGGCACCTGTGCCAGGGCCTCAGCACCGTCACAGGGAAGAGTTCCTTCCCAATATCCCATCTATCCCTGCCCTCTGGCAGTGGGAAGCCATTCCCCCTTGTCCTGGCACTTAATGCCTTGTCCCCAGTCCCTCTCAGCTCTCCTGGAGCCCCTTTAAGGCACTGGAAGGTGTTCTAAGCTCTCCCTGGAGCCTTCTCCTCTCCAGGTGAGCACCCCCAGCTCTCCCAGCCTGGCTCCAGAGCAGAGGGGCTCCAGCCCTGGGAGCATCTCCATGGCCTCTCTGGACTCTCTCCAGCAGCTCCATGTCCTTCCTGGGCTGGGCCCCCCGAGCTGGAGGCAGCTCTGCAGGTGGGGTGTCCCCTGAGCAGGGCAGAGGGGCAGAATCCCCCCCTCCCCTGCTGCCCATGCTGGGGGCTCAGCCCAGCCCAGGGAGGGCTCTGGGCCAGGGCATGTCCAGCTCTCACCCACAGCTCCCCAAGGGCTTCTCTGGTTTTATTTCCACTTTTCCATTCAGTGGGAACTTCATCAGCCTGCCACTTCTCAAATATCTTTCCATCAGATAGTGACTCGACCACTTCCTCTGCCATTTCCCTGAGGAAATGCATCCAGTGGATGCATCTTGGCAGGTTCCATGGATTTGTCCACTTCAGGTTCCCTGGATGTTCTTGCACCTGATCTGCAGCAGGCACTCAGCATCCTTGGTGTGATCTTAGCCAGATCCTTGAGTTGGTTCTTGTGGGCATCCTCTTTTTGTGTTTAGCTTGAAGTTTTAGTTTGATAAGAGCATCCATTGAGTGATTCTTGTATCCTTGAGCTAATCCTACTCAGGATCCTTGGTTTTGTCATTTCCAGCATCCATGGAGTGATTCTGGTATCCTTGAGGTAATCCTACCCAGTGTCTCCAATTTTGTCATTTCCAGCATCTCTGGCTTGATACCATTCCCATGCTTTGATTTCAAACACTACTTATCTTCTCATCAGGATCCTTGGTTTAAATTAACACAATTTCCAGCTTATATATGTAAATACATATAAATGTATACATATATATTTATAGAGAGAGAGAGATAGATATAGAGATACGTATATGGGCATTTTTTCTGCCCATTCCCATTTTTTGCAGCAGTTTTTCATGGGAGATCATCCTCGTGAAGGATGGTAGCAGTTCCCCAGCTAGCCCCATGGTGTTAATGCAGGGGGGATGGTGGTCACATATACAGTGAGACCTGACAAGGTTAAGCCAAGAGTTTGTTTATCTTTAAAAAATGAGCAAAAAAATCAACAAGCTGTGTTTTACCTAGTTGAATAAGAAGTCAGGATGAGCATCCCCAATCGCACATCAGCCCTGCCATTTTCAGCACTTGACTGAAAATTCAAGCAAAACTTTGCAAAAAGAGTCCTTTTCTTCTGGGATTTTGGGGATGCTCCAGCTTCAGCGTGGCGATGCCGGCACCTCTCTGCTCCCATATCCATGGAAAACTGCGGCAGCCGCTTGCGTTCTCGGGTTGTAAAGATAATTAAGTTGCATTTCTGTGCGTTGTTTACTGTTCCTCTGATCCAACTGTTCCCCCGAGACTTCAGCTCAGGGCTCGTTTTTGTTTTGCAAACCTCCTCGCGAGTGTGCCCTTCACTCTGCTTCGGGAACAATTTTAATTTTACTATTATTAAACCATCCCAGACGTTGCCTTATTATGTGCCTCGGAGCTGAAATTCCTGAAGGAGGGGGGGAACACAGCTCGCATCTGGGCTTGTTCTGCAGATGTTTGCTCCTCTCTAGGAAGGAGCAGACATTAAAGGCTGGCGTTGGAGTGATTTTGCCCCGGGATGGGTTTGCACAGGTCGGCGCGGGATGGAAATGGCTTTGGCGCAAAGAGGAACCCCAAAAACTTCATTCGTCCCGGGCAGGAGATGGGTGTGAAAAGATCTTGTCTTGGCTTCTTTGGAAAGAAATGAATAATTTTTTTATCCCGAAATATAATTTTAAAAAGAGAATGATAATTAAAAATTAATTAAATATATGAAATGGCTAGGAAGGATCCGCACTGCTCACCTGGCGAGCCAAAACCAGGAATTTTGGCAGGGCTTCACGCTCAAACCCCAGTTTACACTTTTTAAACTCTGAAGTGAGATCCCAAGATTCCCCCAGACACGCAGGAGTGTGCTACAGGGCCTGGGGCGCAGGAAGGATGGATTTTGCCATGCGCCTGCGGCTGTGCTGGCACGTGCAGCCCCAGCTTTGCGTCTGCATTGCATATTCGCCTGTGCATTTGCACACACATGTTCCACTTGTGCATTTGCCTGTGCGTGTTCCTCGGGCGTTTTTGCATTCACGTGTCACCCTGTGCATGTACACATTTGCCTGTGCGCTTGCACACACGTGTTCCACATGCGTTTGCATTTGCCTGTACGTGTTCCTTGGGCATTTTTGCATTTCGTGTCAGCTTGTGCATGTTCACATTTGCCTGTGCGTTTGCACATGCATGTTCCACACGTTTACATTTTCCTGTGCATGTTCCTGGGGTGTTTTTGCATTCACATGTTGCCCTGTGTGTGTTCACATTTGCCTGTACGTTTGCACACGCGTGTTCCTCGCCTGTTTGCATTTGCCTGTGCGTGTTCCTCGGGTGTTTTTGCATTCATGTGTCACCCTGCACATGTTCACATTTGCCTGTGCGTGTTCCTCGGGTGTTTTTGCATTCATGTGTCACCCTGCGCGTGTTCACGCATGTTCACATTTGCCTGTGTGTGTTCCTGGGGAGTTTTTGCATTCACGTGTCGCCGTGCGCGTGTTCACGCGTGTTCACAAACACGCCTTGGCCCCTCTGGCCGTGGCTCTGTGTGTCTGCACGTGTGTGTGCCCCAATTCCCACGTGTGTTTCCAGGTGCGCCTTCGCCCGTTTCCAGTTTTTGCCGTGCGGCGGCACATTTGCGATGCACAGACACATTTGCATATATGCAAACGCACACATAGGCACATAAATCTGCATAGCAAAACGCATCATTTTGCCCTCTAAGGCCTGGCGAGGCAGAGCCGTGTGCGCTGAGCTGTCCGCACGCGTGGCTGTTCCCACATGCAGCTCTCCTGATTTACACACCCTCAATAACTTTCTTCCCATTATCCCTAACCCATAGACTCTGGGAAGTTTAATTTCTTCTGTCTAGTAATCACCATTAAATAGAAATTGTCTTTTTCTGTGTAAACACGTCATTAGTGAAGCTGCTTTCTGCAGGGTCCAGATTTCATTTTTATTAAAATGAAACATTTTTTCGGCTCCTCACTGTGTCCGGAGATGAAGAGGATAATTTTAACCCGTTGGGTTGGCCACAGATAATTGCGCCAGCGTTTGATTGGGGCGATTAGGGAAATATCTTCTTTTCATGCAGAATTTGCATTTTTCCCTCTTCCTTCTCTGGAGCAGAATCATGCTTTCCTACCCAGCCAGTTTTAATGATTGTTATCAATCCTAACGAACAGCTTTTCATCTTCACTTTATTGACTTCTTTTTTGGCTGGGATGGGCTGAAAACCAGGTCCAGGTAAAAACTGGGGGAGGGGAAAGGCACCAAATTCCAGACCCTTTTTGTGAGGTTGGTGCTCAATAAGGGGCTTTTTAAATTTATTTTTTTTTTTGGCCACTGGAAGCATCCCTGAAGTGATGCAATGGAGGTTTGCAGGGGGAGGGCGGTGGGTTCAGTGCCAGGGGTTGCAAAGAGCTGTCAGCATCTCCCCTTGCCAATTGTGCCCCCCAAATCCATGTTCTGCGGGGCTTTTCCGGTGCTCCCGGTGTGCTGCCTCTGCCTCTCAGCAGGTACCGCTGGGAAAAGGCCTTTTTTCCCACTAAATACCCAAGAAAACACTGAAGCTTGCACGTGTATTAATCCTTCTATTTGGTACATCTCACATCAGACAAATAGTATATGGGAATGATAGATAATATACATTGGAATAATATGGAATACATATTATTCCTATCACATCATTGATATATAACCATATAAGGGAATAATAGAGGATAAATAATTTATTGTTCCCATATTTTATAATAAGTATATATAATATAGATGGGATTAATGTATAATCTATTATTGGAATGTAATACGTATTACGCTAATATATAACCTGTAATATATATAACATTTATAACATGTAATGCTAGACAACATCTAAACTATAAACATAATCTGTAGCATAAAACATATATAACATGATGTGTGATAGAAAATGTATCATATAAGATATAGTGGCACTAGGTGTTGTGGTGGCCTCCCCCCTCTCCCATAATCACACCTTGAATTTCTGCCTGGAGTACTAAAAAACCCCAAATTAATTCTGAATATATGTATATATACCATATACAATCCATTCGCTCCCTCTGCCTTTGAAAATCAAGTTTACCCTTCCTGTGCTACCTGGAAAATCCCATTTTCAGACATGTGGAGGAAACAGACTCCCCCAAATCCACCTCTCAGCATCCTCCAAACGCAGATTCCCTGCTGGGACGGGGGTCCAGCCTCTCCCCCTGCCCCTCGCCTGCTGCTGCTTTCCCTTATTTATTTAAAATCCCAGCCCGGAGGAGCATGGCCAGCGCCGGCCGCTCGCCGCTCCGATGCTGTTTGCACAAGCCCACTGGGGGCCAGCGAGGGATTGTGGGGCGATGGGAAAGCTGCTCTGCGAGGCTGATTCCAACCTCTTTTTTCCCAAACTGCACCGAGCTTGCTTTTTGCTTGCTTTTTTCCCTCCCTTTCTCGCTTTACTTGCTTTTCCCTGCTCTCCCCCCACCTTTTCCTTGCTTTTTTCTTTTGCTTTTCCTCCCCCTTTTCTTGCTCTTCTTGTCTTTTGCTTTTTCATGCTTTTTTTTTTTTGATGTGGAGGCATGTAAACAGCCAGGCCTTCACTCCCAACTAGGAATTTGAGGTGAAAAACACCATTTTTGGGCCCAGAGACTTGTTTTTCCCCCAGTTTGTGGGGGTTGGGGGGATATTGCTGCCAAAGGAAAGCGTCACCTGGGTAAGTAAATTCCCGCGGTTGCTTCCACACCCCATGGAGTGTCCCACTAACTCCACAATACCCCAAAAGAGAGATTTTCTCAAAATGCAGCAGGATTGTGGCTTGGTCTTCTAGAGAAATGAGATTAAGGCAGTACCCCCCTGTTTTGGGAGAAAAGACAGCGGAAATGGTTATTTGTGGCAGCACCAGGGTGGCACGTTGGCTCTGCCACCTGAAGTTGTGCAGCCAGGACTGGGGGGAGCCCAAAGCCTGAATTGTGCAGGAAACTTAACCCTTGTTGTGGAGATGGCTGAGCTGATTCGGCGCTTCCAAAACTCCAAGCACGTGGGATCGTGTTGGGAAAACATCAGCCAAACCCATGGCAATCCCACGGCAAACCCTTCCAACCTCAGCGCCCCTCCGGTGTCGCTGGAGAGGAAATTTATTGTTGTTGCCAACAAATCATCCACAGGGACTGTGTTTTTCTGGTACTGGGAAGGGATTCCCTCTTCCATTCTTCCTTTGGGAACTCAAGTTTAATGATTGGAATCTTTGTGAGGAGGAATATTCGTGTCCCCTTCTAACTCGTGATCCTTTTATTATCACTTCGCTTTTCCTAAGTGACCAATCCCTGTGCTTGTGATCCCAAATTGACTCCTTATTAATACGTAAAACATTATTTATTTCCCTCTGAGCGTGGCTTTTCCCTATTTGGGCTGAGCAATTTTGCTCTACACCAACTCCAAAAGTCGCTTTAAACCTGTTTGAAGCTCTTGCTGCCACTCAACAGGGGATTGTCTGCCTGAGCGTCATTAGCGCTGAGGCCTGATTATTATTATTTATTATTTAATATTTCTTAACTGATTGCAGTGTATTTTGAGCAAACAAACTTAAGTCTCAGAAGCATTTTTAAAAAAAAAAGATGCAGAAATGGGTATTGTATCTATTAGGTGATCAACTTCTTGCCGGGAAGTGTCTGTGGGGCCGATTCCAAGGCAGGGTGGTGAGAGATGATTCCAGAACCTGGGATTAATCTTTGTTTTTAATTTAAAAGTTACTTAGATTGTTGAAGTAGAAAATAATGTAATTATTAAATTATATTTTGAATTCAATTCTAAATTTAAATTTTAAAATTTATAAACTTATTCCTGGTTTGGGGACGCATCCAGCTGTGGGAAAATACCTGTAAGGATGTTAAACCCTGGCAGAGGTCTTGAAATTTAGATTTTTTGCTCCAAAACCCTCAAACCCACCAAAACACAGATGCAAAACCAGGGATTTAAGGATCGAAATTAGTGTAAGGTTTAATTCTGGTATTTTCAAACTCCAGAGTTTATGTTCCCATGGCAACCAGTATTTTTATCCTCTTGGTTCAGGGCTTGTGAGGTGGATCTGTTGGGAAATATTTTCCCTCCTGGGACCCATGAAGATGTTGGGGTTGGGTCTGAAGAAAAACAGAAATAAATCCCCACCAGCCAATAAGAAGAATATGCAGGAATCTGGAGGTTGTCCCTCTCTTAACAACCAAAGACAATTTCGGGGATGCTTCAACCCAACAGCCAATGGGTCCTTGTTCCACTCTCCAAAATACACCAAAAACCCAAAACTTCTGCTGGAAAATTTGCATTTTTCTATCTCTGATGCTCTGCTTTGGGATGAGCTTTATGGGCTGAGATGGAACTCCAGGAACTGAAAAAAGGGAGGGAAAATATCCCAAATTTTAACTGCAGTGACATTATCTAGACCCAAAAGAGTCTTTTTCTCTGGAAAATTATTTATATTGAGCTGCTTTTACTCAGTCAAATGTCATAACCACTTATTACCTGACATTGTTTGCTGGCTTGGTGCATGTTAGAACAATTTCTCAAGCTTTTCAGATCTGTTATGCATTGTAATTTTTTTTTTTTCCACTGGAGATGAGCTACCTGGTGTAATTCCCCAAAAATCAGTAAAAATGGAAAAAAATTGAGATTTTTTGACTTTTCCATAAGTGGACTTGTTGGTAGGAACCAATACCTGTGGATTGTGTTGTCGAGATGGAGCAGGGGAGAAAAATGCAGATTTTAAGATGGAAATGACCATAAAACTGTAGGATTTTGCTCCTAAACCCCCAAATGAAGGGAATTTCACAGAAAAAACAATTCCAGAAATTTAGGCAAAATCTAAACTGGGTCAAGGTTACGGCGCTCTTCCCTTCATATTCAAACCCTAGATATTAATTAATTTTCAATATTAAGTTTTTTGTGAGATCAGGGTGTTCCTAGCACCAACTGGCTTCTAACCGTGGGTGAAAACACCGAATTAAGGAAAAATTACAGATTATTGTGCCGTATTTTTTCTCTTGCCTGCCTCAAACAATGCTGTTGGCATAGAAACAGCCTTTTGTGGAAAGGTCACCTGTGAGGAGGGTGGTTGAGGTGTAATTCAAGGAGATTACAGGGGATTAGGCTACGCTTATATATATATATTTATATATTTATATAGAGATAGGCTGCATGCGTGTCCTAATGTCCATATATTCATGGGCGCCTGCATAGCTATGTGTATAAATATTTATATATTTTTTTAAAAAGGAAATGTGATAAAGGAGCAATATCCAGGAAGGTTGGCTAAATTAAAAAGTCGATGATGAAGGGGGTGGGGTTTTTTTGCTATTTTTTTTCCCCTATGTTTTTTTCCCCTGTTTTTCCCCCTCTCCCCGCCACATGTGGTGGGGCGATATCAGAACCCGGTGCTGCTCCTCTGTGTTTTTCACTTGGCTTTAATTAAACCTCAGGCAGAGCTGGAAAAATGTGGCGAGACGAGATAATTGCGCTTATTCCCCGCGCGGGGCCATAGCCCGGGCTCAGGAAAAAAAAAAGAGGAAAATAGAAATTTGGAGGAGACGTAAAGGTGATGGAGGGTGGCTGAGCTGTGCTGTCGAGGATGATGGAGCTGCGAGATTTGGAACACGAAACTTGGCCAATAATGGTTCCAAAACTATGAGTTTTCATCCCATTTGATGCTACATGTTTACACCCTGCCTCTGGATCCAGAAAAAGAAGTAAAATTCTGGTTTTTTTTTTTACTCTGGCTGCCCTGGACTGCTTGTCTTCTATTTGCTTTCTTTTCCTATTTCTTTTCCATTTGTTTTTTTGGCAACGCATGGCCAAGACAGGAATTTAAAAGGTTAGATCACTGGGTAATTGCATTTTTGTTGGATAGACCCCCTGCACATCAGCTCAGTAAAAACCTCCCAGTTCCATTTCCTCCCCAGTTCTCCCAAACCGATGGGGATGAGGTGTCATCAGTGCAAAACACAGGGAAAATCCCCCCGAAATTCAATCCCCCCAAAATTCAACCCCCCCACAAATTCTCCTCTGCTGGAGGAGAAAAACTGTCATTTTTTGAGTCTTTTCTCCCCACTATTAAGGGAAATCAGTGCACTGGAAATGGTTCTGTATGGTGGAAGGAGCTTCCTGCACCCTGGAAATAACTGGTGAAAAAGGGGTTCAGAGAGTCCAAAATATCAAAAATCTCTTTCTCTTCTCTTTCCATCAAAGCTACAACAGACCGTGGTAGCAAACATTTGGCTCAGATTGCATTTTGGTGATTCCAGCTTGTCAGAAAATATTGTTTGCATCCTGGAGGAAATATTATATTTTAACTTTGTTTTCATTCCAAGAAGTCAAAATATTGATTTTTATACATATATATATGTATATATGTATGTATATAAATTTTTTTTCTTTCCATGGTAAATTTCCAAAAACGTTTTCTGTTTGGACACATGGAAGCAAAAAACTATCGGCACCGTCTGCAGACGTGAAATGTTTTGACATTTTAAAATGTTAGTTTCCAATTGACATTTCAGCATAAAATAGCATTAAAATGGCACTGAGTGAAGCTGTTGATTCAAACCAAAAATTAAATTTCATTGAGGCATTTCAAAACTGAATGTTTTCTTCCATTCTGAACTAGCACTTTGGGAAAAGGAGCATTTATTGCTGAAGAAATAAAATATTTCTCCCCAGTTTTTCGTATTAGATAGTCCTGACCCACTTCACTGTAGGGTGGCGGTCACTGCCCTGGACCACCCGCAGGTTCCCACTTAGGGATGAGCCAGCAAAGGAGGGGTTTTTCCATCTAAATGCAGTTTTGGATGCATCAGCACATATTCCTTAGCCAAAAATAAAAAAAATCCCCAAATAATTCACATCAACTGAAAAAAAACCCCAAAACTTGCGTTTATTCCCACGTTGGTTGATGGCCAACGGCAATGGAGGTGGGCTGTGCCTATTCAGCAGGGAGCAGCTGTGTAGGAGATCAGCCAATAATATCAGAGAGCTGAAAAGCTGCAGCAACCCTCAAAATCACTCTGATTTCTCTCAGTTCTTGCAGCTCCCATTTCATGGAAAATAATGGGGGCGAACATGGAGCGTGGATAACTCAGCCATGCCTGGCACAGGCGGCCCTACAGCAATGCGATTGTGTGGCGTGTTGACTTGCACTGCCTCCCAATTTATTAATTAACTGTTTCTTGTTGGATTGCAGTTATTTCTTTGGCAGGTCTTGATTTTGGGCAGGTTTTGGACATCTTGGAGGATCCTCTGGGGAAAGCATCCAAAGGCAGGTGGGGATTTGCGATTTGGGGTGGTTTAGGTGTTTCCTCTGATTGTGATGGAAGGGTTGAAGGAAGGCTCTCTCCTTTCGCTCATCTGCCTTGGGAATCGTAGGGAAGAGTCTTCTGATGGATTGTCAGGGTTTTGGTTGGAGAAACAATTTCTGAATGCCCCAAAAGCCGTGACCATCTGCCGCTGGAGAAGGTGGAAGAAGGTGTTGCTCCTTCTCATGGTTCTTCCTTCATCACCCCAACAAAGAAAGACAAACTCCTCCTCTTTTAGGGTTTGGGTCCTCTGGTGTGCCAATCAACATCTCGAGTGGAAATCCTCACTTTTTTTCCCTGAGAAGTTTTTACTCTCTGACTTTTTCTCACAGACTGCTCCTTCTGGAATAGCCCTCGCAGCCTCTTCCCACAAGTTGGAACTATGAAATGTTTAATAAAGAGGCGATTTAAGCTTTGGGAAAAATTCCATATGAAAAATTGCCATTTCCACTGGGTCACACAATGGCTCTTTAGAAAGATCTCAGGTTTGACCAGAATTGATGGCCAAGGCTACAAGTGCAGAGTGCGCTTTCCACCCAAATTGCCAAACGAGGTTTTAATTAATCTCTGGGGATTTCTTGCAATATCTGAAATCTCTTAATAGTGGCATTTGATTTTTATGGCAGTCTTTAAGCAGCTGGCTGGAGTCCTGCTTCTCCACAGTGTTGTCATCAATGCAGGGCTGGGTCTTCTCTGTAGGATCAACACTTTACTCATTGCCATTGAAGTCCCTAACTCAGGGCTGGGTCTTTGAAGGGTTAATCTGTCACCTGCTGCTGTTGTGGCCATCAGCTCAGAGCTGGGTCTTCTCTGAAGGGTCAATGAGTTGATGTGGTTTAATAACAGCTCAAAATGTGTCACTAAAGGCTTCACAACCACAGTTTCTGTGAGCATCTGTTTCCAAATTCTTTCCACAATTTGCCCTTTTCTTGCTTGGAATTTGACTAAAAGTAAAGGAGATTCTCAAATTGCATTGGAAAGTAAGTGTCGCAGAATGATGATCTGGGAATGTCTCAGTGGTGAGTTCTTGGACATGAACTTTTTGGCTTCCGTTCGTTTTCTCTCAGTATTAATCCACATGAATTAGTGTGTCAATGGTTGACACCACACCTGACACTCCACAGACTAAATGCCACATGCTTGCTCTCAAACTGCCAGCTTTCATTCTGAGGGAAGAAATCTTGGAAACATCCATCTTTCCACGAGAAACATCAGATTTCCTGGAACTGCATTTTTCATGGAAGACTCTGATTTTTTCAGTGTGCACTGAGCATGGCCATTGGTAGTAATGCCTTGTACCAAGGGGTACTGATCACATGCAGCTCAAATCTATCACAGCCTTACTGCAGGCTATTAATAGTTTATTAACTCCATTTAAACTCTGCCTTAATGCTCCTGGTGTGACGAGTGTCTCTGCATAGAAATTATTAAGAAAAGACGGTTTTTAATCGAATTATGGAATGGTGCTGGGACACAGTATGCAACCCACACTGTGCCCTGCGTAGCCACATTTCTACAAATATTCCGTGTACATTTGCATGCAATATAATATTGAATCTGGGGGATATGCTCCCTTGTTATATAGGGATTGAACTATCACTGGGAAAGAAGTGCTTCTCGGGAGGTTGTTTCCAGCAGCATTTCTTGCTGAGCCAACCCAAAGCCTGGGGTTTTGCACGAGCGACCAAAAGAGGATGGAATTTTGCAGGGATGAATATTTGAAGCTGATTGTCTTAGAGTAACTCTGGGAAGGGGAAAGCCCTGAGTTTTAGAAATCTGTTCCCATCACAAGAAAAGAAGAGTTCTTCTGGCCTGTTCCTACCTGTGGGAAAACTCAAAGTTTGAGGAAGTGCATACGGATGGTGAAAAATCTTGCACTGCTGGAAAATTTATGCCTCAGAGATGGGAACTTACATTTGCTGTTATTGCTGATCCCCTCATTTAATCTCAAGCACTCCCTTCCTGCCTAAACACAGGAAAAATACTTTTAAAATTCATTTTCTGCCCCTCTTTTCACTTTGCTGTGATGTTTTCTTGTCTCTCGTTGGTCCCTGCGTATCGAGAGTCAAGCCGGGACATTAATATTGATGCCGACCTCGGTTATTAGGAGCTGCATTTCCGAGCGTGCCGGCAGCATATAAATACTATTACTGGGTAATTAGTGAGCCTCAAGCTGAGGGTGGATCGAGCAGGGCTTGGTGTCCTACTTTTGGGATTGGGTTTTGGTTTTTTTGCATTGGTCTGTTGGGGTTTTGCCCCAAGAAGGAGTTGGAGAAATGGAAATCCCAGCTCAGGAGCACCTGGATGCTCAATGAAACAGAAAGAGGCAAAACAGAGAGGAGAAAATGGAAGAAAAAAAATATCTTCCAGGGCTTTTCCTTTTTGAAAACCTCCTGTATTTGAAATACAAAATAATAATTTTTTAATTTCTTACTAATTTTCCTTTTTTTTTTTTTTTTTGGTTGCTTCTATCCCTTCTTTCTGGATTTCTTGGTTCGCAGTTTCTCTTCCTATGCCCCACTTTAATTTTACTCCTCTGGTGTTATAAAAGTTTGGAAAAGCTTCAGTGTTGCCAAAGGGCAGATGTAACCAGGGTTCTCTGGTTGGATGCACCTGGAAAATGGATGCTCCTTGACTTCCTCACTCTCCAGCCCTTTGTGGATACAGGAAACCCTTTTATTTTGTTTTATTCTCTCCCCCATTCGCTTCTCCCCAGTAAATACAAGAAGGTTTTTTCCATCCAGACAGGGATGGGGAGACATCCCCAGGGTCACCAGATCCTTCCCTTTATCCCATAGCAGGGCTTTGATTGAAACACCGTGTGAATAATTTAGGGGTGTTTTGCATCTTTTATACCTCTGAACTTCCACTAAAAGGGGTTTTGAGTTGCTGCTGCCGGCGAAATAGTGTCTGAAGGTGAACAACCCCTCAATTTTGCATGAGCTAAAAGGGCTTTGCCTCTGAAGTCAGGTGGGTTTAATGCATGAATTTCATGAATTAACAGGGGAGAAAAGCAGTGTGTCCCTGCTTTGGGGGTAAATCACTGCAGCTCTCTGGGCTGATTTTGGGGGATCCCTGCAGGTTTCCATCCCTGCACCTCACTGCTCCCAGGGTTGCAACCCTAAATTCTTGCCCTGTGTTACTGTCCCCCCTTTCTTATTTAATTGCAGCTTGGTTGCTGGCTTTCCCTCAGCAGGGGGACGTTTTGGGTCAAATCATCCCATTTTCAGACCTCCTCGTGGCTGAGGTTTTTAATAGTTTTGCTGGGAGGAGGCACAGCCTCGTTAGGGCCTTGCCAGCAGGAACATGCCTGGATCCCCTTTTTATCCACCCCCTGCTTTTGGGTGCTCGCTGAGGACTTCAGTGGCACTGAGCTGAAAGAGAGAAGGTTTAGATATCAGAAATAAATTCCTCCCTGTGAGGGTGGGCAGGCCCTGGCACAGGTGCCCAGAGAAGCTGTGGCTGCCCCTGGATCCCTGGCAGTGTCCAAGGTCAGGCTGGACAGGGCTTGGAGCAGCCTGGGACAGTGGGAGGGGGCCTTGCCAATCACAGGGAATTGGAATTAATGATCTCTAAAATCACTTCTGACCCCAGCCTTTCTGGGATTCTCTGATTCTCTGACTTTTCAGGGCTGGCTGCCTCCCAGGGCTGCGTGAGCATCAACATGTGGGCTTGACAGGGTGTCTGTGTCAAGCTGCTGGAAAAGATTTTAAATTCCCAAATAATTTCTTTTCCGCAAAACAAATGAATCTTCAGAAAGGCCTTTCCTCACAGTTGCTAAGCCATTTAATTTATCTGAGTCATTTACAATTTGTGATGGTCCTGTTAATAGCCTGATGTGGGAATCAACATCACTTAGATGTGGGGGTCGTTTTCTTTATTTTTTTTTTTTCTTTCTTTTTTTTTGGCCTTTTGGGTTTTAATTTCTTGCCGGATTTGCCCCCAGAGGCACAAAGCTGTGTTTGGGAAACGTCAGCTCTGCCTCCCCAGCCCCTTTGTCATGCCGGGGAAGCTCGGGCTGAAAGCACAAACCGCAGGCCACCCATGGGGACGTGCTGCCCTGCCACCACTTAACTGCTTCAAAGTACCTGTCTGTGATATGGAACATGCTGTAAAATGAATATATTCCAGATGTCCCAGCAAATTCCCCTCAGCTCCGCAGTGCACCTGAAGGCAGTTGGCACAGCGAGGTTCCTCGGTCCCTGCTGCCGAAAGGAGTGCAATGGTGGCTCGGTTGGGGTTGCAGTTTGGGAGGAGGCCTTTACTGGGGCAGGGTAGTGCCCCCAGGTCCTGCTCGGTGCAGTGTGGGGTGAAGACTTCAGGCACTGATGTCCCAGGGGTGATTGCCCTGCGTGGGACTGGGGAAGATGGGGTTTGGGGGGACTTTGTCCTTCTCTCTTTGGAAGCTCTCCATTCTTGGCCTGGGGGATCTCCATCCTTGGAGTCTGCAGAATCTCCATCCTCTGGGTTGTGAGGGTCCTTGGGTTTTAGGGATCTGCATCATTAGGGTTGGTGGATCCCCATACTCAGGGTTAGGGGCTCTGTCCTTGAAGTTTGTGAGTCTCCATCCTTTGGTTTTGGAGATCTCCATCTGCAGGGTTGGGAGATCTCCTTTCTTGTGGTTGGGGAAATTCCCATCCTTGGGGTTAGGTGGATTCTTCCTTGTGTTTTGTGGAGCTCCATCCTTGAGGCTTGAGCATCTTCACCTTCAGACCTGGGAGTGTGTCTCCATTTTTGGGATATGAGGAGCTTCCCTGGGTTTGGAGGAGAATCTTCATCCTTGGGGTTGGCAGATGAGTCTGGGATTGGCAGACTTCCATCCTTGAAGGTTCTCCATCTTCAGGACTGGGTGATCTCCACTCGTGTCTGTCCATGGAGGGAGGACCTCTGTCCTCCATCCTGGATGAAGCCACAACCACAACCTCCTCCATACCCCACACCACATTGCCCAGGGGCTGTGGGGGCGTTGAGCCAGGCTCATCCCTCTGGACAGCTGTCCTTTGGGATGATGGGAACCTCTGTGAGCAGAGCAGGTTCCCAACCTCCCAGCCAGCTCAGCCAATATGACCTTCATTTATTTAAAAGCTTCCCAGGGAACACGCTGGGGTGTGTATTTGCTGTTGAATTGGGTATTTCCAGGAGACACAGCCAGTAATTCCCTTGGTGTGCTCTGTGTAGGTGCTGGCTGGCTGGGAGGACCATGGAAAAGGTGCAATAACAACCATGTAGAAGGCAATGAAGTACGTACAAAAGCTAAAATTACTATTCATCGCTAATACGTTGCATGGCACTAATTAATTTTTAAACAGCCTCGCTGGGGACCTCATTGCTAAAACATGATGTTTTCTTCTCCGGAACTGTAACTGTTAACTCCAAACAAAGCAGAAGAAAGTCAGGAAGGATGAGGAACCGCAGGTCCATTAGACTGCATCCGAGTTGCCTGCTCTGATGGCCAAATCTGATGGCCACTTCGCCTGGGGGATGCTCTGTTATGCCCTCTGAAGGGATTTTTTTGGGCTGCAGAGTCAAATCCAGCTTCCCGCAAGTGCAGAAGTGTTGTCTGAGCTGCAGGCATGCTGGGAGGAAAGGGAAAAGCTATTTTTGACTCTGCTCTCACCTGTCTCACTTTACCTGAGCATGGCTTTACCTGAATATTTTTAACTGCATTTTGTTACTTGTGTCACAAACCTCAAACTGGGGGATTGTTGTCCTTGCACTCACTCACATGTAAGTTATTTAATTCAGTCTTTGTGAGTGCTGAGAGAAGACTTTCCTCAATGTTTTCATTGCTGCTGAAATCTAGATCAACACCCAAATATATTTATTTGACATTTTTCATTTCCAATTAATCTGTGAAGTATTCCTTCTAAAATGGTCTGAGCTGGTAATGCTGTATCTTCCACTTGTGTTTAATTATTCTTTAATTATTTGGACACTCTTCTCATCACCACTTTGAGTCCGCCTATTAATTCCAGCCTTTTAAGTTTCATCATCTCCAAAAGAAGGGAAATTCAGCAAGCTTCTGCTAAGTTAATTTTAAAAAATTTATCAAGTTCAGTATTTTTATTTACACCTCTCTGTCTACCTTCTTTATTTTAAAATTAGGAAATGCTGTGGCTTGGGGCGAGTCTTTCTTGATATTCCCAGGGTCTGATGGCACAAGGATCTGGCCTGAGCCAGGTTGAGTGTAAAAAAAATGACAATTGCATCATTGAAATAGCGTTTTTTTGCTGCTGGAGAGAGGCTTTGTTGTGTGCCAGTAGTAGCCCTGGGGTCACGGAGGGCTGCGAGCGAGGGGAGCACCCCCCTGCTCCCCCCAGACGGGGCGATTTCTGTTTCCATATGGAAAAGGGATGTGGCATCTGGTTTCACTCCCAGCAGCTGGCAGCTTGAAGCCTGTGTTTTGCATGGTGTGGAGTAAAGAGAAAATAAAGTGTCGAATTGTTTGGCATTATCAAGGATTTCTGCTCCCCAGGACTCCTGCATAAAGAGATGGAAATTTTAGCTGCTGGAGCCAAGAAACACACAGAAGTATATGAATTTATTACATTTTATCTCATTCCCTTGCAAACAGCGCTGGAAATGTCAAAAGATCATCTATTGTTTCATCGTTTAGAAAGAATTTTTGTTTTCTAGTTGTAATTTCCTTGATGCCTGGCTGTGGGGAAGGAAGAGAAATTGGAGCAGGAGCTGGCAGGGCTGCGGCAGGTTGAACATGCAGGTTTGTCTGGCCATGGAGCTACATGCATTTAAATTTCTCACATCCCGGGTTTTTAATTTAACAAATGTAATTAAGGCTGGGGTAGGTACTCAGATTATTCATTTACTCCAGATGGAAAAAATTAAATTGAATGCAAATTCCGTAATCAGACATGAAGTTGAGGATGTCGGACGTGATGGGGAAGTGTCAGCACATTAATCGGACCGCTTTCCCTAAACAGCACCCAAATCTAAGAGCCAGGGATTATTTGAATAATTGAGGTGGCATTTGATAAGATATCTGATTGCTGATATCTCCTTAAGACGGAGCCCTAATTGTAATTCTCCATCAAGAAGGATTAATCTGCGCAACAGAATGCACTGGGAATAGTGTGGTGTCAAACTCCCTCCCTCGAGTTTTGGTTTTTTATCAAGGGCTGCCATGCCCAGGGAAGGTGCCAAAGTGATTTATCGCTTCTCCTGTTACTCTGTACAGGAGCCAGGAGGTCGGCAGGTAGCACAGCTTGGCACTGGGGATTTGGGCATCCGAGGCTGCCTGAGCCCCACGGCCCCGGAGTTGGGTCTGTGCTTTGGAAGTGCCTCCCATCATTGGAGAGTGATGTGTCATTGCATCTTAATGTCCCTTCTTCGTGTCTCCAGGGCACAGTTAGACCTCTTTTTCTCTGGAAAAAGGAGACAAAATGGAGACAGACTGTACTGACTTCAGCAGAAGACCATGACTCCATCCATGACCACAGTCATCTGACAGGACCCAATCCTAATGTTCTTGGGAAACTTTTGGGGGTGATGGACATTGACTCCCAATTCAGTTTTGGCAGGGGTAGTGCCGTGGTTTAGGAATGGTGTCCCCCAATTTAGGGCTTCTGCTGAGACTCTGCAGACCACACTGCCACTCACTCAATCCTCTTTCCCCTCCCTTTCTGCTCCTGGAGAGGAGAGCTGGAGGCACAAAAGGCAAAGATCATCATCAAAAAGGTGGGTTGAGATAAGAACAGTTTAGCAGAACAGGAATGAGAAAAGAAAACCAACAGCAACAATATTAATAACAAAAATGTACAAAAAAAGAGTAATTCACAGGCAAAAATGGTCACCTTGAAGCTAGAACTGCTCCCTTTGTCAGGGAAGAGAGTCCCTTTCCTGCCCCTCTGCCCCAAAAAGTGATGTGAAGTGCTATGGAATAACCTCTGGGCCCTGGCCATGGCCCCTCCCAGCTACTGCAGAAATGAAGCCTCTCCAGGCTGGAACCAGGACAGGTAGCAAGAGGAGTTTCCACTCAATCTGCCAACAGACACTTGGTCATAATCACAGAAATCTTTTCTTGTGGAGTCTGTTTCGCTGCCAGCACCATTGGCTCCTCTTAAAACCGGGCATGGAGGGGTGGGGAGAGAGGGGTGGACTTTCCTCCTTGAATCTTACACCCTGAGCGAGATTAGAATGGATTTAAAGTGCTGAAATGACAATTTAGAAAAAAATTGATATGTCCATGTTGAAGATTCAGTTTGGAAAAAAATAATCGTCATGGTCTTTCCTTCTCCCTTCCTCTGTCTAGCCGCAAATGAAAAAGAAGGGAAAAATGAAAGGGTGAAGGGATAAATCTTGAAAGAGTTCGCTGGTGGTTGTTTTTGGTTTTTTTGAGAGCTTGAACATGTTGAAACAAACTGTAAATGGAAATTGTTCCCTGTGAGGGTGGGCAGGCCCTGGCACAGGTGCCCGGAGAAGCTGTGGCTGCCCCTGGATCCCTGGCAGTGTCCAAGGCCAGGCTGGACAGGGCTTGGAGCAGCCTGGGATAGTGGAAGGTGTCCCTGCCCATGGCAGGGGGTTGGAACAAGATGAGTTTTAAAATCCCTTCCAACCCAAACCATTCTGGGATTCTATGTAATTAAAAAAAAACAAAACAGTGTTGGGGAGAAAATAATCCTTAGCCCTTCTTGAGTCAGTCGGTTGCCCAGCAGTGATGAGGATGTATTCTATTTTTCCTGTCTCTAAAGTAAAGTGAATTGCAGAAATTTTTCATTTTTTCTCTTTGTCCTACAGTCCCACATCCTCCTATGGCCATGTGCCAATGGCCACTCCTGGCAGAGTGGGTGCATTAAGTGATTTTAGCCAAGCTCTGGACTGTGCATTCACAACCAGAAAGGCACAGCCAGAAAGGCATTATTTCCCCTCAAAAAACAAAACAAAAAAACCCCCAAACCAAAACCCAAAAACCCAACAAACAAAAAAACCCAAACAAATACAGAAAACCCCACAGCACAAAACAAACAAACAAACAAACAAACAAAACCCCCCAAAAATGCAGCCCAAACCGAACCAAAAAACCAAAACCAAAACAACCCAACTCCTCCCCAACCAACCAAAAACCCATCCCAACTTAAATCACTTGAGATAAGTTGGGTGTTATCTTAAGGTTGCAAATTGCTTGTTTGCTCCTCCAGCTGGAGCTGTTAATTCAGAACAATTAACGCACCGTTTAAAACCCAGACAAAGCATATGGAGGCGGTCCTTGGGAAAAGAGCCTGCTTGGGGTGGAGTGCCTCCATGTGAAATTGGAAGGATAGCTCCAGTTTGTCTTTGCTCTGAGATCCTGGTGGGTGTTGTGGGGAATGACACCAATACAAGGGGATTTGGCCCCCCAAAGCCCTGTGGGATGCTGGGTTGAGTGATGCCCAAAGCAAGAGCCAGCTGGGCCTCTAGACCCAAGTAGAAATACTCTCATTTGTTCTTAGGATGAATTTGCCACTGGGGGAGTGTCTTCACCATCCTGCTCATCCTTCAAACATTTCTTCTTGAGGAAGAAATAATGAATCCTAGGGTCAATCCTAAAATAATGTCTTAATTTTTTTATTAGCACCTTTGCAATGCCATGAAACACCTCCCTGGCTCCATCCTTTAGGCCTTTTGCACCATCATTTGGACACCTGCCATCTATTTTCTCAGGTTCCCTTTTGATTTTTGATGCAGGTGAAGAACAAAAGCCTAAATCTGGAAAGAAACCCTGAAATACAGCAGTTTAACCTTCTAAAATACTGATGTGAGCTCAACCTGCTTAAAATATCCCTGGGTCAAGGAGCAAGGAGGTGAGCTCATTGCTTTTCTGCAGGGACATAAACCACTGCTAGACTTTATGGGATGCTGTAGGAAATACTGCAGCAGTTGTTGCATTTTTGCAGCCCAGTGGTGGCTTATGGGATGATCCATCCTTCCTTCCATCCTTGTATCCATGCCTATTTTCATCACGTGTGTTCAGTGTTCATCCTTGCATCCAGGTGTCTCTGAATGTATCCATCCCTGAATCCATCTGTCCTTGCTTCTGTCCATCCGTCATTTTTGGTCCTATACTTCTGACCACAACTGCACACAGATTTTATTAAGTGCAGCCACGAATTTGTTTTCCACGTGAAAGAAAAAATCCTACAAATCCAAGTATTTTCCTTGGAACCTTTGTAGGAGCTGGCGTGGCTGAACGTGCAGCAGCTTTTTGCATCCCCTACAAATGATAGGAAAATATGCTTTCCCGTCCTGAAATTGGCACTAGGATTTTGGGGACCCCTGTGACATGAGCCCCCCAAAACCTGCATCCGCCTGAGCTGTGAAAGCCAAGCAGGTCATCTTTAAGAGCTTTTTCTGCAAACCCTTTCCTGTTATTCCCCCATCCGAGGATGGATGTAGGCAGCATCGGCAAATCTGAATAACTAATCAGAGTCCTCATTAACCCCCCACTGAGATGCTCAAACATTCACTTTGCTGTTTGTGAAGCAGGAGGGAAAAAAAAAAGGAAAAGCGAAAAAACCGCACAAGCCACCCTGCATTAAAATTGATGTGTTATTAATCCCACTGTTCCAGACCTCATGGGTACCGAATTTTCCTCCGTCTCGCCCGAGGCCGAACAGTATGGTGCTGCTTCTGCGGGGCACTTTGCCTTTCCATTATTTATCAGCACAGTGTGGAGAGGCTGCTTTTGTTCCCTGGATCCAGATGTGTTCACATGTGCCTGTCTGGGCTGGGGATGGCCAATGTTTCTGTGCTTGCCCCATTTGGGTAATGCGAGTTGCCTACAGCAGGGCTCCACCGATAGGCTCCTCTCTCCCAACTGTGTTTTGCCTCAAAGCAGCCTTGCTTTTGCAGAAATACAAAAATATTTGGGTCTGGCATGTCAAAAATATTTGCTGTGGGCATGCCTCGAATCTTTCACTCTTTCTGGGGAGGGGTGGGGTTTGTGCATCAGCAGTTTTACTTGTGAAATGAAAATACCATATTCCTCTTTGCCCCTTCGAGCATCCCCGACACCTGACCCCAGCCCTTATCCAGAGGCTGGAGATGCTACAGAAATTGCACTGTGGGGCAAAAAACCCAACACACCGAAGGTTTTTTTGCAGGAGTCCTCATTGCAGATGGCAGTAGGTGTTGCCAAGGTTTTGGAGAGCCACAATCACCCCTTGGAGCTTCTTAAAGGGTTAACTGGAATTTGAGCTTTGATTTCTGCATTTATACTGTTTTTTTTCACGTATAGGGTTTCTTTGGTTGTCCCTGTGGGTGTGGAGTTTGGGGCCAGCACAGCTTGCTACTGGGCATAGTGAGGGGTATAAAAATAATTCAACAAAACCCAGTGTTATTGGGGATTTCACCATTTGTGGTTTCCCCTTAGGTCAGAGGAGCTGGCATTAAATTTGTTAGAACATGATAGCCACGATTAAACAGTGTTGACATGATGAGGTTGGAAACATCACAACCTGCTCACATTGTAAGAAACAAAGTGACATCCTGGGAAAAGCCTTCTCACTTTAAAATCCTAGACTTTTTGCAAAAATCCCGAATTTTGTTTTGGCAAATGTCAGCTTTATTAGCATTCCCTTGCACTTCATTAAATCTTTATTAACAGGGATGCCTTTGGCTCTTTCCAACTGGGGTGCAGGCTGACGTCCCACGGTACTGGCTCCCCATCTCTGCTGCTGGATGCTATTCAGGCCAACTCGATCAGGATTTAGGGCGTTTGGGGGGATTGATGACTTGTCAGAAATGGTGTCTCATTTCTGACCCTCGGGCAGCTGCTGAGCACAACCACGAGCGCCTGGGACACCACGAGTCTTGCTGGCTTGCATTGCCTGTGGTGGAGCGTCTTGAAGGAGGCATCTCCTCCATTCCCTCTCGCGTCGGGAGGACTTCAAAGGCCTTCGCTGAACTTCAAAGGATGCCTTTTGAAGTTGCTAAAAGTGTGCGCCAGCTCAAAAAGACTTCTCTCTCTCTCTCTCTCTGCAAGGGTGTTTGGGGAGATGTCCCTGGTGGGGTTGGCTCTTGGTGCTCTTCGTGATGGGGACAAAAATGGCATCGTTTCTGCAGAAGTTGCACAATGTTTTTGTCCTATATGCAGGCAGTGTCCAAGATCTCAGGCCTGACCACCTCCAAGGATGAAAATCAGTCTAGCACTCTACCAGAGCTCTTTTAACACTGTCAGAGCCTTATCTCTGCTCCTTTTCCTCCAGTCCTCACGTTTTGTTCACGCAGCAAGGACAGATGACAAAAGTCTTTCCTGTGGGATGGAAAACAGTCTTTACGGGGATGAAGGACTGGTGCGTAACAGGAGCTTTTTCATTGTGATGTTGGGACAAATCCAATGAAAATCAAGTCCCAGGTTCGCGATACGTATTTGGCATCAGCCCATTCGTGCTCCTCCACGGCATGAGCATTAATTCTTTACCATAAATAACCTTAATATTTCACCTGCTGTTGTGGTGGAAGAGTTTTGGAGTCAGACCTTTCTGAGCACTTTGTGAAACTCAGATTAAGTCCCTGCGTCTCCCAGCAGGACCTGCACTGGCCTGAGGAGTCAAGAGGCACCTTGACCTGTTGTCCCTTTCACCAAGTTCTCCACGTTTGGAGGTTTCTGCCGTGTTTTGCCCTGAAATGACCCAGTTGTTTCTGTATCTCTCCTTGGGCAATGACCCTAGGCTACATTGCCAGAAATGGCATTTCCTGTGCTATCCTCCCCATAGAACTCTTTGGACCCGTGTTCCTGCTGAGGTGATGGACCCCTGCTGTGAAGGTGATGCTGGATGATTTTTGCCTTTTTTTCTTTTATATATTTATAACCTTCCCAGTACTTTTCCTCACCTCTTTCCCCAGCTGAGAAGACCCAACGCATTCCAAAATTCCAAGCCCTGGGGGGCACAAGGCCCCTCTCCTATCTTGGCTCTTCCTGGGAGCCAAGGCTGAGAACAAGCTCTTCAAGACACATTGTCAGCAGCAAGTCCAAATAGTACCAAGGGTGGGGGGCTCCAGAGAAGGGGCTTGGCCTGTGGAGAATTGCATCACCACTTGTCCTCCTAATGGGTGCTTTTTATCAAATATGCTAATTTCCTAAAATTGGTAAAACTCTATTCACCCCTGTGGGGGTGAGCTTTTGTGGACATTCTTCCCTAACCTCCCCTGGAACTCCCATAAAAATCCACTTTTATATTACCTCCATACAAAAATTATCTCGAGTTTTGTTTCTAGGCTGAAAAAGTCAACAAAGGCTCAAACCTGCACTTGTTATTGCAGGGGGTTTGGGATGGAATTAAAACCAGGGGAAACAGTTCCCACGGATCTCCTGTCTGGCCTCACCACACGAGACACGGCTGGTGATGGATGGCAGAGATGCATCCCTGGGGTGTGTCCTGGGGATCTGAGGGTCCTCTGGAGGTGACAAGTGTTGAGTGACATCTCTCAGAGCCCTGAGGAGCTCCCTGAAGATGATGTGTACCATGTTAGATGTACTGGATATGTAATGGAGACCCCAAGGTGATACATCAGTGGTGGACTGAAGATCGGAGGAGCTTGGCAGAGGTTATGTGTGTCAAGGGATGTATATTGGACTATAGATATATATAGATATATATCTATATATAGATATATTCTATATATCTATATATAGCTATATATATAGATAGATAGATAGAATATAAGGGATTTATATTGGAGATCTGAGGAGCTCTCTCCCAGGTGATGTATATCACGGTAGATGTATCAGACGTATTTAGGAGATCTCAGGTGATGTTTATAGGCATGGAGGTAATGTCTGGAGGTGATGTATGTTGAGGGACATTCATCAGATGGGTATTGAAGATCTGAGGGCTCACTAGAGGTGATACATATTGAGAGATCTGGTGAATTTTATCTCTTGTATTCCTTTTTTTCACACCCTGGGTCAGTGGCTGTGCTGATCCTTGCTCAGCCCATCTTCGTTTTCCCGTTGAGACTGCTGAGGTGGGCCCAGAAATCCCAATCTCATAAAGGCCACGTTGTTGGTAGCTGCAAAATCATCTCTAACATAAGGATGGACTTTTCCTTATTAAATACTGTCTGGGAGCTCTCCCATTTCTGAGGTGGTGCCTGTTCCCCACTTCACTGTCTGAGCCCAAGTATAAAACACATTTATGCTCAAGCAACAACCATAATTAACCAGGGAAATGGCAAGTGCTGAAGTGAGATGGGGGCATAGCCAACAGCAATGCTAGTTCATTCATTTTCCTCTTTTTTCTCCTTTTCAGACCCAGATTGCAGCAGTAACCTTCAGAGTGATCCCGTGACAAGATTTCAGCACCCACGAGGAGTGGAAAAGGACAGGACAGGACACACCAACCTTCATCCTTTGTGGACAGACCGACAGCAAGCCTTCGTTCTCTGGACATATCTCGGTTCGACCTCTAAAAATCTGATTTATTTTTTGTCTGTTCTTGGAGTTCGTCAAACCTGCTGGGGAAAAACTGGTCTAGCTGAGACATCAGTCCGGTTTCATCTCCAGGGAATATTCCCACCTACATTTTCCTTGATTCCTCCTATTTCCCCCATCATCCTTCAAAAAAGTGCATTAAGAGTGAACTTGCCTACCGTGGCTTCACTGACGCTGCCAGAAGACCTTTCCTAGTGCAGACCTTCACCCTTTGCTTAATATTTCACGTTCTCATTTCATCATTTTCTCTCAATATTCAAATATTTCATCTTTGCTTTTCCAGGTTGTGATCCCTACCCAGAGAATCTGATTTTCGGGGCAGTGGGAGGACACTTCAAGGCAGTGGCTCCCTGAGCACCCCTAACAGTAAGGCTGCTTTGCTTTATATTAATTAAGCAATTATATATATTAATTGTGCAATTATGTGCATTAATTGAGCAGGATGTGGTGAGTCATGACCTCAGTGTGGCTTTATTTGGAGGAATTTCTGCTGTTTACTGCAACACTTAAATTGTATCAACCCTTCCCTAAATGCAGTGAGCATTTCAGGGGGGAATTACACTTTTAGGATTTTTTTTTTTAAAGAAATCAGTCTGTGCAGGGAGCCTTGTTTTAAAGCTCAAGCGTTGATAACATATTGTTAAGAGCCCTACAAGGCATAAGCAGCCTGGAGGAAAACACAGATATATTTTTGTGAAAATACTCTGAAATATGGGCTGTTATCACTGCAGAATTTTGGCACAGCCGGCAGTAGGATGCAGAGAAATGGTCACCAACTAAAAATAAATGAAATGCAGAGCTTAAAATAAGATATACATGAAACCAAGGGTTTCACAGGCCTTTAGTCAACCCCGATCACTAAAATTAGGGCTTGACAGAGTGACAAATGTGCTTGATCCGTGCCAAAAGCAGGGCACCCGGCAGGTGACACAGAAAATAAAACCCTCTTGGCTACAACTTCCCTCCTATAGGAGCGAAGAGAAATCTGTGGTCACTGAAAATGGAAGTGGCACCTTCAGTTTGTGCAAATACTCTGCAAAAGTGCCTGGTTTCCCCTTAAACTGCTTGTATTTAGGGTGGGGGCTTCTCAGGGGAAAACCCCTGAGAACCAAACCCTTCATTTGGTCCATGGCTTTGAGTCTTTTCTTTTGAGTCTTGTTTCCTCTGAAAGTCCCCTTTAATAAAAAGCAGCCAATAAGGGCAGGATTATTTCCCCCAGGCTGCCCTTTAAGCCCTGATTCTTTCTGGTGACCTTCCTTCAGCCAAAAAAACCCCACATGACGGAGGAAGTCATGAATCTCTCCTCAGTCTGATTTTACCCCTTTCTGATAAAAGTACAGGTTGGGTTCACTTTGAAATGACTTTTCTGCTGAGTGTGGGGGGATTAAGCATCACTAAAGGAGTTTGGAACCCATCCTAGCTGCCTGGAACTTATATAAATCACCACGTCACATCTCAAACTTCTCCTTTATCATTGAGGCTGGAAATATGGCGAAAAATTGCTTTCAAATGGGCAAATGAAATTCCAATTGTGGTGATTAATCTGGGTGCTTCCATCTCCATCTTTAGTGTCTTGGCCTGGGATTTGGGTAGGGACAGCTCTCTGCAGATACCAGAAAGCCTGAGGTGCCTCAAGGAAAACTTTATTTTTGTTTTCTGGTCAGCAGAGTCATTTTTCGTAGGGAATTTTACATCTTACATGGGAAATTCAGGGGAAAGTAAGACCGGGAGGAGGCAGAGAGCTTCAAGATAGGGATGTGAAGCGGCAACTCAGCGAGTCAGGAACTCTGATTTATCTGCCATATGGGAAAGAAGAAAATCGCCGGCTCCTGAGGGATTCCTTTCCCCTTCCCAAGGGGAAAATTTCCAAGTGTGATAGCAGGGTGTAGTGAGAAATGAGGCAGATTTAAGGGAGGAGAGGATTTTATTAGGTGTACTGTGGTGTTGCTGTTTTTGTGACTTCCCCATGGGGTGGAAGTCTTTGTGTTTCTGCAGTTGGGTTCACTCTGCTGTTTTTAGCCCAGTTCCTGCGAGCCGACCAAAAATCAGGTGTGTGTCTGTGTTCACCTGGTGCTGCTCCTGCAGGTTTTGGGAGATTTGCATAAAGCCTGTGAGATTTGAGTTGCAAAATAAACACCCCAGGAAGGCATTAAAATTAAAACTGTATTTAAAAATGCGGAAAAATTGCGGTATTGATTATGGGCTGCAGCAAGAGTTACAAGAAGTCCTTGGTTTGTGGTGGGATCTGTACCAGAATTGTTGGCACATGTCAGGGTTGAGGTTGGTGTGTTTTGCACTTTGGGATATTTGCATGGGCGGAGAAATTGGTCATTGTGGTCTAATGATGGCATTCCCCAATTTCGTGCCCCCCTCTCCACGACTCCAAAACCACCTACAGCTCACTTGCTTCCCCTCTCCTGCCCCCCAGAGAGAGGGGACTGGGGGCACAAAAGACAAAGTTCGTGGGCTGAGAGAAGAACAATTCACTGCAAACAGCAACGAGATGAGAAAATGAACTGTAACAGCAACAATACAAATAACAAAAGTTTACAAAAGCAAGAGTGGAACCTGACCCAACTGCAGCCGTGCCAAACCTCTCTGTGTGCTCAGGACCAGCATTCCCCACTGCTCTGTGTGCCCTGCTTGCTCCACGAGAATGAATTCTCTTCTTCTCGGAAGAGAGGAGGAGTCTCTTTCCCCTGCCCCTGGCATTGACGTGATACGGCATCAAATAATGTTAGGGTTTGGTCAAGCTCCCCTCCCAACTACTGTAAAAAATTCACTCTGTCCTGGTTGAAACTGGTGAAGGAGTGCAGCTGTGAGTTTGGAATGGAAAACCTTGAATGATGGTTACATTTTTGCAGAGCAAGACAGTTTTTGAGTGTTTCTGCTCAGCTACCCATCCTCAAGCAACAGTGCTGTCACCTTTGGCATTGGGACAGAAGTTTTGTAGAATTCACAAATCTTACAGTTTCCCATCACCTTGTTCTTCTCAGGCCCACACTTAAGCCTCTTCTTCTAGCTCACATCTCCAAAACACATCAAGATTTTTGCCATCACCTTTTTTGTCCTCTGAGAAGCTCTTCTCAACCTGGCAGGGACCTTGTGGAGGTGGAGCCTTCAATCCCATCTGTCATTTGTCCTCTGCACAAAAGGTCCAGCCCACAGCTGGATAACAGTGTTATGTGGTGGGTGGGCAACTGGGCACAAAGGGTTAATGGTGGCTTAAATGACATCAGGCTGGGGACCTGTCACTGGTGGGGCCCTGCAGGGCTCCATCCTCCTCCCTGGGCACCTCAGCATCTTCCCAAATGACTGGCACACAGCGCTGGAAGGGAAATTAAGGAAGTTTGCAGACAGTGCAGGGCTGGGAGCAGCTGTTGGCTCCCTTGGAGGCCCTGCAGAGAGACCCTGACAGAGGAGAGAACTGGGCCGTCACCGTTACGTTCAATGGGACTGGGCCGTCACCGTGACGTTCAGCAGGACTGGGCCATCACCGTGACATTCAACGGGACTGGGCCATCACCGTGACGTTCAATGGGACTGGGCCATCACCATGATGTTCAACGGGACTGGGCTATCACCGTGACGTTCAACAGGACTGGGCCATCACCGTGATGTTCAACGGGACTGGGCCATCACCGTGACATTCAACAGGACTGGGCCGTCACCGTGACGTTCAACAGGACTGGGCCGTCACCGTGACGTTCAACGGGACTGGGCCATCACCGTGACGTTGAATGGGACTGGGCCGTCACCGTGAAGTTGAGCAAGGGAGAGTGCCGAATTCTGCACTGGGATGGGCACCCCAGAGGTGCAGACAGACAGAGGGATGAGAAGGTGGAAGCAGCTCTGCGGAAAGGGACCCGGGGGCTCTGGTCCATGGAAAGTTGGATGTGAGTGAGCAGTGCTCTGCAGCCAGGAGGGACATCCTTGTCCTGGGGGGCTCCAGGCCCAGCATGGCCAGCCAGGCAAGAGAGGGATTGTCCTGTTCTGCTCTGCTCTGGGGTGACCTCTCCTCCAGTGCTGGGGGTAGTTTTGGGCACTGCAGTGTAAGAACGATATTAGACTGTCAGCATCCAAAGGAGGGCAACAAAGATGGGGAAGGGTCTTGAGGGGAAGATGGGAAATTCAGGGGAAGGTAAGACCGGGAGGAGCCAGAGAGTTGGAGAGGGTTGTGAAGTGGAAACCCAGCGAATCAGGAACTCTGATTTATCTGCCGTATGGGAAAGAGGAAAATCGTCAGCTCCTGAGGGATTCCTTTCCCCTTCCCAAGGGGAAAATTTCCAAGTGTGATAGCAGGGAGGAGTGTGAGGAGCAGCTGAGGGCGCCTGGTCTGCTCAGCCTGCAGGAGACTGAGGGGAGACCTCACCGCGGTTACAACTTCCTCGGGAGGGGAAGAGGAGGGGCAGACATCATCTCTGTGATGCCCAGAGGTGAGCGTCAACTCTGGATGGTGCAGACCCAAAGGAATGGCCTGAAGTTGTGTCGGGGAGGCTTTAGGTTGGATATTAAAGGAAGGTTCTTCCCCCAGAGGGTGCCTGGGTGTTGCTTTCAGGGGAGCCCCGGGGTGTCCTGGTGTGCTGCAGCCTTCCTGGAGGAAGCGTCCCCTCAAGGAATGGCTTCTCCAGAGGCCTCAGCCACCCCCTGAGCAGTAGGTGATTTCAGCAAGTGTAGCATTCTCTGCTAAGTGATTTCAGCTCTTGTGATTCAGCTCTTGCAGAATCACCCGAGGCTAACTCGGGGACAGAGAGGCGAGGGGCACCGTATGGCAGTTCCACAAGATAACTTCATTGTCAGCAGCTCTTGAGAAGGGGAGGCCAGGGACACAGTCACACCCTGCTCAAAGGCAGGGGCTCTTTGATGGGGAGGGCAGGGGTGGGTAGGGGTCAGTTGGCCAGTTGGGTACAAGGCATTGCCATAGAGAAGCAGGGTGCTCTGGGTGGTGCTCTGGGTGGTGCACTGGGTGGTGCTCTGGGTGGTGCTCTGGGTGGTCGCCATGACCCAGGGGTGGTTTCTTATCTCTGACTCTTCTTGCCCTCAGGCTTTTCTCCAAGGGAGTGCAGAGGCTGTTGAGTCAAGGGCTCACAGCTCTCCACACTTGGGCACTGCCCAGGCTCCCCAGGGCAGTGGTCATGGCCCCGAGGCTGCCAGAGCTCCAGGGGCGTTTGGACAGTGCTCCTGGGGACATGGTGTGGCTCATGGGGATGGTGCTGTGCAGGGCCAGCAGCTGGACTTGATCCTTGTGCATCCCTTCCAGCTCAGATTGTTCTGTGACCTTCTCATGGCCAGTGTGGGTTTGAGATGTGGTGTCTGCAGATGGAAAAGCGGGTGCTCAGTGATTCCTGACTCTTGGAATTAGCAGCTTGTGGTGGAAAACCAAGAGCTCAAGCCAAGGTTTGAAAGCATAGGGCAAGATTTCGGACATGAATTATTCAGAGTTAATTGCTCTCAGAGAAGAAATGTTGGAAAATTCATCTGCTCCCTGTTTTTTACAAGGCAACCAGAAATTTTTTTTTGACAATTCATGTCCAGCAATGGGAAGTTTCTGCATTTTTGGGGTTCCTCAGCTACACTTAGCTTCAAAGCCTTTTGATTTGCTGAAAAAAATCACAACTTGCTCTTTTGGGAACTTTTCTTGGGCAGAGGGCTGGGTTGCACAAAATTCAAGCATTCTCAGGTTACTTTGAAGAAGCTTCTTTGATGTTTCCCTGTGCCAGTTTGTTTTGGAAGGTGCTTTAATGGTCTTCCCCTATAAAAATAACACTTTAAAATGTACGTAGGTATCTCAGCTCTCCACTTAAAAAAATGAGCAAAGTTGTTTAATGCTGCTGTTCAAGGTACATTAACCTTGTCTACTAAAGCTCTGACTGGCTCTTGCAGGTTTTATTCTCATGTTTATGTTGCAGAGATATCCCTGGAGCCTTTCAGAGCTGGGTATCTTTAGAGAGGAGAGAAATATTTAGCAGTAATTGTTGTTCTCATCAGAAATCCACTGAAGCAGCTCCATCCTTTCTGTGGAGTTGAAGGTGGGAGGAGGATTGGGAAATATTAAATAAATAAATACAAATAACAAATAAACACTTGTAAATATAAAATATTAAATGAAATAAATTAAATAAATATTAAACTAAATATTAAAATATTAAATAGCTAGATGAAAATGTTAAATTAATAAATGCTCTTTTTCCCATTGCTCAGGGGCCCATCCAGTGACATTCCCAACCAGCGTTTGGCAAGAGATTTTTGGCATTGTCCAACACGGTGTTTCCCTCTCCCTTTTATCCCAGTGCTCATGTATTGACCAACTGCTTTTTCAGACGAAAAATAGAAAAGGGATTTGCTCTGTTCTGGAGTTTATTCTACAGAAATATCAAATCACTATCTGCTTCAGCCCATGTTTGGAGCAGAAACACAGACCCAATTTCTCCTTTTTTTACCAGGCAATAACTCAGTAACAGAATGCTGGGAAGGGTATGAAGGTCAGCATTTAGTCAGTCCAGCATCTTGGCCAAGAGCAAAAGGTACTCCCAGTGCAAGAAAACCTCCTGGGATTGTGTTGAGGAAATTTGGCTACCATGTATTCCTAAAAAAAATTAAAACGATTTGGTGGCACAGTGGTATCTCTTGCACAAATGATCTCTCCAGATGAGGTGGTACATGAGCCTGTTTGGAAGCAACGTTGAACGTGGAGGAATGGCCAAGAATGGGTAATGTCTTGAAAAATTGGGTTGTCTTCTGGTTTTGACCATTTAATGGCATTTGGTTTATTTTTAATAAGCTCAGGGTGGCACAAGAGGCTTCCTTTAAAGGCTTGTGGAAACCTGGTATTCATCTTTCAGGACAAAGTGTGAATTTTGGTAAAAACAAGCTAAAAAAGGTAAAGATTGATGGATAGAAATGAGCCATTCAAGAGGAGAGGGTCACTCTAAAATCGCTTTATGGCCAATCAAGGGTTGGCATCACCCGCCGAGATGGAGCCTTGTTCTGAGTGAGATCTATCGTCCTCTGGAGGACCTCTCCCTCCCTCCTCGGCTATATTTCTTCATTTTAACTTAGCTGAATGCATCTATCATAAACCTCAGCCTGCACGAGCCCTCTGTGAAGATGGTGGCATAAAAAACTCGCAGCCTGCTGTGGAGAGAGCGTGACTGACACGGCGTCATTGCAAATCTCACAGCATCCCCTCCGCAAAAAAATCCCCTTTGGAAAAGGCAATCTTCCCTTAATACAGAAAAATACCTTCCATGGCTGGAAAAAACCATCCTCAAGTATGTCTAATAATTTTGGTGCTTCAGGTGGAGAAGAAGAAATGCCTGAAAAGTTGATTTTCTGATTTCTTGGGTTGAATCCTCCATTATCAATTGCAGGTGTTGCTGTGGGGCAGAAGTTTCTCAAGGAGCTAGAAAAAGCGATCCCCATTTTCCCATTGGTTCAGAAACAAGAATTGTCCTTTGGAGATTGAATATTAACATTTTTCTTTGAAAACAGTGATGTAGAGTCCATAAATGGGATTTTAATTTTTTTTTCTTTTTTCCTTTTTTTTTTTTTTTTTTTCATTCAGCCCTAATTCTAACCAGCTCTAACCATTCTAATATGGCTTTATGGTGTTTTATTAATCAGGGAGGTCATACTCACCTGGAGGGTGGTGGGTGACTGAGAATACTTTGGTTTTTTTTAGATGTTTTAAGGCATCAGTGACCACATGGAAAAAAAACCCAAAAACCTGACTTTTCAACTTAGTCTTTAATTATTTTTACTTGAAAATGTAAAAAAGTACTTGAAATATATTGCTGGTAAAAAACCCCAGCCTATAAATCTGAGAGTCTTTTAGATAGGCACAAGCTCTTTGGGAAATACATTTCCAACGTAATGGCAACATTTCAGTGATAGCTGAAATAATTTTATTTCATAAGGAAATTTAGGATACTTTGATCTCAAGTCGCTGCCAAAATGTGAAGTACTGCTGCTTCCGGAAATGAAAGAGCTTTTATGGGTTTTATTGCTCACCATTTCTTTCTTCTGTGCAAATCCCGCAGGAGTTGGCTGCAATTCCTGCCCTCCTTGATCTCCAGATCCCCAGAATTCACTCTTCACCCGAGATTTGAGCATTACCTTGAGGTGAGCTGAAGGGACTTGGCAGGGGTTTGGTGCTGCTCTGCTCATTCCGATGTGTGGGTGCCACAGTCGAGAGCTCACGTGGCCAAATTAATTTCAGAAGTGCGGGAAAGAAAGAAAGAAAAGAGAGTGGATTAATATATAAAACAAAAAATACAAAAAATAAGAAGGGGTTAATGCAGCTTTCAATGGGGAAAGAAAGAGAGGGGATTAATATATAAAACAAAAAAAATACAGAAAATAAGAAAGGGTTAATGCAGTTTTCAACCCTTCCCTGTGCTGCTGCTGATAAATCCGTGGGGCTGACAGCTCTGCACTGTTATCCTGAGATTCATGGCTGGGGGCTCCCACGTGGAGCACCTGTCCAGCTTTTCCCGTGGGCTCCGACGCTTTCCTGGATATTTACGGTGCCTGAGTGCATTTGCTTCCCCCAAGACAAATATACTGCTGTTGGCAACAGCTGTCTCCCACTTTTATCCTCTTTTTTTTATTTTTTCCCCGCACATTTGGCTGTGAGTCCTTCTCTCCAAACAAATCAACACCCAGAAACCTCAGTGAACGGCTTGGTTTGATATTATTCAGCAATTAAATTGGGCTCTGGGCTGCCACCTTCTGGGAATAGACTCACCCAAAAAGCTCACACCCCACAGGAAATCGCCACGTGCTGGTTGTAGGATCGCTCCTGGCACGAACAATAGATGCCAAGCCGGGTATTTTTCCCCAAAATAGCAACGTCTTTTTTTTTTTAGCTTCCCACCCAGATGTCCAGACTGTCACAGTGCTAAATTCTGCTTTTCCCCAGCTGCAACTGTTTCTGGTGGGGAGGTTTTTCCCTTGGTGTTACCCCCTGAGGACACAGATATTTGTGTGCCTGCAGCTGCGAGCTGAGTTTTGACATTGGACATCAAAGATTTTAAGCTGTGAGTTGACTCAGGAGCAGATAATTTTGCCTCCTGCTATTTTGCTGTTGGGAGAAAAAAAGATGAAAAGCATCATTTTAATCCCATAAATGCAATATCCTTCTCGCTGCAAGAGGTCTGTGTCGTGCAAGAATCCTGATCCACCTTCACAATGCACAGGATTTTGGGTGTGATCTCTTAGTACTCAGTTCGTGGGTTATCCATATTTGTGCAAAGTATAAAAAAGAATAACCTCATTTATTCAGGCGAAAGAAATAAGAGTTGTTGACACTCAACCCATGCACACAGCATTTCCATTTGGATATGGTGCATTTGTGAACTGGTAAAGCCTGAAGCCTCGAGAAGATCAGAATATTTCTCCTCTTCCCCCAAACAACCACGGACCTCATGGAGAGGACTTTGTAAATTTTTCACAAAAATTCCCAAATGTGCATTGATTTTCACTGAGCTCATCAGTGCCTCCATTCCTCTTCCTCTCACCTTCCTGCCTGTCACCATTTCACGGTGAAAGTGATGCTGATGATATTTTTGGGTTATATTCCCTCACAGTATCAGGGGATTTCACATAACTTTCTGCATTTCTGCATGGGATGATGCCGTGGCTCTTTCTCCAACGGGAGAGCCAAAATGGACATTGAACAGAGAGAACCCTTGGAGAGATGGCATCTCTCACAAAAAGGAGGCCTGGCAAGACAAAATGCACTTTTGGAGGCCCCAGGAAGATTGGCTGGGTGACTTTGTGAGTTGGCCCAAAACAGTTCCGAGACACAGAGAGGACAGGGCAGAGTTTTTTAAAGGATTTAGGCAAGATTTTCTTCTAAAGCAAGCACAGAGCTGCAGTGAAATAGTGGGAGAGGAGGGATTTTCAGGGCCAAGAATTGCATTTCGGTCACATCTGCCACCGGGTCTGTCACTGGGGACTTTTCCCAGCCAAGTGCTCCACTACAAATTTGTCCCTTCCTTGTGCCCCTCTTTTTTCTTCATCTCCTTTGGACCTGAAGATGCAAAAAATTAGTCTGATTTCCCCCCAGGTAACTCTGCATTTTCAGAAATCAGCAACTTCCAGAGAGATTGAGGACGGTGTGAGGGCTTTCTGCTCGGTTATGGGGTGTGCGAAATCCAGGTTTGCTCCCTGGGTCGAATCAAACGAGAGTTTCCACATTTCTGTGCGTTCAGTCCCCGTGGGGTCAGTCACCTCAGCACAGGGGTCAGTGGTGCTGGTGGATCTCCACACTGGATCCCCAATGTCCCTTCAGAACTGAGGGGACAGTCCTCTGCAGTGCTTGAGGATGGGACTCTGTGGTGGACAAAGGCAAAGAGAGACATCATTTTGGGAGGGTTTAGTGTATCTTTTAAGAAAATGGAAAATTTGGCATTTATGGTTTGTGTTTCTGCTTCCAAGAAAGAGGAATAACTGGAAAAGGGATGGAAATGCCCATTTAGGCACTGTGGTTAGGCGTGAGGGGTGGAAAGAAAATGCCCTGGGTGCACCAGGGTTCACAAGGGGGAAAATAGGAGTTTCGCTGAGGGCAGCCATCATCTCCAAGAGCTCCCCAGTGACGATCTGCCTGTCACTGCCCTGCTTCTCTTCACCCCAAACCACTCCTCATCCAAAATCACAAATCTCAAAAAACCATCAAAGCATGATAAGGGCCATCCATTCACCTTGGGTTTCTTCCAGGGCCGGTGTGGCAGAGTGCTCTGTTTGTGTGAGGAATGACTTTTTTCCCCCTTCCCTTTCTGTGGGATTTTTCTGGGGTTCAGATCCCTCCTAACGCAGTGTACTCCCGCAGGTTCTCGATGTGAGTCCCAAGCAGGATGCACCATGTCTCCCCGGCCCCAGCTCTGACCATGATGGCCACCCAGACAGTGCCTCCTCCTCCTCCCTACCAGGACACCCCACAGGTGAGTGAGTGTCCTGCGGCACCCACGGGCTCCTCCAGACCCCAAATCCTGCATTCATCACCTTGATTTCCTAAATAATGGCTCTTCCAAAGGGTTTCACCCCAGAACATTCATCTCAGAGACTGGTGAAATTAAAATCCCTCCTACCAACCTCCCAGTTTCAAAGATTTTGGGTAAAATGTTGTTTTTTCCCCTTTTTGTCTTATTTTGGGGTCTTTGGGTCTTCTTGGAAAGGTGACGTGGTGGCATGATTGCAAGCAGCAGGTTAATTATTTGGAGTCCTGCATTTTGATTTCCTAAATAATGACTCTTCCAAAGGGTTTCACCCTGGAATCTTAATCTCAGAGACTGGTGAAATTAAAACCCTTCCTATCAGTCTCCAAGATTGAAAGATTTTGGGTAAAACTGTGGTTTATGTCTTATGTTGGGGTCTTTAGGTCTTCTTGAAAAGGTGACATGGTGGCACGATTGCAAGCAGCAGGTTAATTATTTGGAATGCTGCGTTTTGGTTTCCTAAATAATGGCTCTTCCAAAGGGTTTCACCCCAGAACATTCATCTCAGAGACTGGTGAAATTAAAATCCCTCCTACCAACCTCCCAGTTTCAAAGATTTGGGGTAAAATGTTGGGTTTTCTCCCTTTTTGTCTTATTTTTGAGTCTTTGGGTCATCTTGGAAAGGTGACACGGTGGCACGATTGCAAGCAGCAGGTTAATCATTTGGAATCCTGCATTTTGATTTCCTAATAATGGCTTTTCCAAAGGGTTTCGCCCCAGAACATTCATCTCAGAGACTGGTGAAATTAAAACCCCTCCTGTCAGTCTCCAAGATTGAAAGATTTTGGGTAAAACTGTGATTTATGTCTTATTTTGGGGTCCTTGGGTCTTCTTGGAAAGGTGACATGGTGGCTTGATTGCAACCAGCAGGTTAATTATTTGGAATCATGCATTTTGATTTCCTAAATAATGGCTCTTCCAAAGGGTTTCACCCCGGTGCATTCATCTCAGAGTGGCGAAATTAAAACCCCTCCTATCAGTCCCCAGGATTGAAAGATTTTGGGTAAAACTGTGGTTTTCACCCCTTTTTTGTGTTGTTTTGGGGTCTTTGGGTCTTTTTGGAAAGGTGACATGGTGGCTTGATTGCAACCAGCAGGTTAATTATTTGGAGTCCTGCATTTTGATTTCCTAATAATTGCTCTTCCAAAGGATTTCACCCCAGGCCATTCTTCTCAGAGAGTGGAGAAATTAAAACCCCTCCTGTCAGTCCCCAGGACTGAAAGATTTTGGGTAAAACTGTGGTTTTTTCCCCCTTTTTGTCTTATTTTGGGGTTTTTGGGTCTTCTTGGAAAGCTGACATGGTGGCATGATTGCAACAGCAGGTTAATTATTTGGAATCCTGCATTAATTGCCTTGATTTCCTAAATAATGGCTCTTCCAAAGGATTTCACCCTGGAATATTCATCTCAGAGAGTGGCGAAATTAAAACCCCTCCTCTTGATCTCCCAGATTGAAAGATTTTGGGTAAAACTGTGGTTTTTTTCCCCCATTTGTCTTATTTTGGAGGCTTTGGGTCTTCTTGGAAAGCTGACATGGTGGCACGATTGCAAGCAGCAGGTTAATTACTTGGAAAGATGAAACATTTGACTAAACCAGGGCAGGTTTAGTCATAGGAATGGCCTTTGATTTATTTCAATGGCATTTTTCAATAATCTGTGGCAGGGGAGAAAAAAGATTTCATCTCCAATGGTGCTCTAAGTGGTCAAATAACTTTTCCAAGCACCTTTATGGAGTCAAGCTATTATAAAAAGAGGAGTTGTCCAAGAGAAACTCTCCTGGAGCACCCCAGAGGGCTGGACCTGGGAGCTGAGGATGGATTTCGGAGAAGGTCCTGCACCTCGAAGCCCATCCCGAGATTTTTTAGGGCTCAATTTCTATCCCATTTCCGCTTTTCTAGCTACAATGGCTGAACAGGGGTGATCTGTATTGTGCACTGAGCCAGCTCTCTGTTCAAAGCAGCTTTTTTTTGGTTCATATGGAACATTTCGAGTTTTTCCCCATTTGCTGCGCCTCTATCTGCAAAAGCAGAAAAATCTCCCCTCCCATTAAAAAAACCTAAAAAACCCCACCCCCCAAGCCTATCCCCTGCAAGCTAAAATAAATAAATTGACTTTTACACCCCCCCTTGAAGCCACCCGTGTCTCCTTTCTGCTCATTTCCTTTGGTGGGAAAAGGTCACTTCTCGCGAACGACGCCTCGGTGGGGTTTTTATGGCTCCTCCAACTTGTGTGTCATCATTTGCTCGCTTCGCTGCTCTGCTTCCAGGAGGGCTTTTTTTCCCAATTTTTTTTTCCCCTTTCTCGCTTACGCAGCGGGGGAGCCGCGGCACCGTTTTAGTCCTAATGGGCAATTGAAGGGACTTTTAAAATAGCGACATTTTCCGTAGCGTCCTTTGGAGACGTCCCCTCTCCCTCCTCTGTCCCTGTCCCTCATCTGCCCCTGCTCTCATACATTGAATTTTGGGGACCCTCAGGAGCATTGTTGACCAAATCCTTCCTTTTTTGCCTTATCAAGGGGGTTGCTCGAGCGTTTCTCTTGCTGTTTTGTGGGTTTGGAGGAAAAGCCGCAGCCGAGAATTGATTTTTTTCGACTCGTCCGTGACCGCCGTGAACTTTTCACCTGAAAATTTGGGATTTCTAGGGATTGGAAAAGCAAATTGCACGGATTTCTTCTCCCCGAAGATGGGGAGGAAATGGGGAGGAGTGGTGATAAATGAAAAAATTATTGATTATTAGAGCTACAATGAGCTCCTCCTGATCAAGGGAACCCCTCTGGGGAGAGGAGTGCTAAAAAGAGGGATTTGGGGAGCTTTGCATTCGTGGTTTACATCATAGGCTGTTTTGTCATCCTCACTGTCAGAAACGTGCAAAAAAAAGCAGAACTTATGGGAAAATTACCTTTTGGAAGAAAAAAAATGCTCCATTAATTACTGGGCTCTGTTAAAGGAATGTAACTTGGAGCATCTTTTACCCCAAGAATGGTCGCACTCCTTGAGAAATTTACTCTGTTGAAAATTAAAGAGCCTGCATAAAAATCAGGATTTTTTCCATAATAAAACAAAAAGCCGAGGAAGAGTCTTCAGCAATTTCATTGGCAAAAAGAGGTTGTTTTAAAAACAGGTGTTTCTAGCACCCAAAGTGGTGAAAGCAGCTTTGCCCACCCAAAAAATGGTTCTTGGGTGATCACAACAAAGGGACAAAAAAGGGAGGAAGGGAGAATTAATTATTTAATTTATTTATTTATTTGCTTATTCTAAAATATATTTAAGAAAAAGTGTTATTAAAAATGGGATGGAGATGTTAATTTTCCATAAATCTCAGCACAGAAAGTGATAAAAAGCATCTTCCCTCTCCCCACAAGTGGTCACAGTAGGGACAAAAATGACAAATAAATAAATGAATGAAGAAATACATAAATAACTTACTCTAGAAATAAGTTTTGAAAAAAATTTAAAAATTGGATGAGAAGTTGATTTTTCATAATTTTCAACTCAGAAAATGCTGAAAGTATCTTTCCTGTTCTCCCTAAAATGTGCTTTTTGGGTGGTTATAACTGGGACAAAAATAAAAATCTATGAACGTAGTTCTATCTTTTTAATGATAAAAATGTGTTTTAAAAAGTCACAGGTTAAAAATTGGGTGGAGACGGTGATTTTTCAGTAGGAACCACAACCCCTCCCAATTCCTGTGTCCTCAGTGCTTTTTGGGCTCAGAAGTGCTGTTTTCAGCATTTGTGTGACAGGGGTGGAGGAATTTCCCAGGAAAAAGCTAAGGAATAGGTAAATGATGATTTAAGGAATAGGTAAATGATGATTTAGGGGATTTTCTCTCTTTGGCCATACTCTTTAAAAAAAAAATCAAAAGAAAGAGGATTATGGCATTTAAAGCTGAGGCAAACCCCCCTGGAAGCCAAGGAGCAGCAGCCAACACCTGCAGAGGGTTTCCTTCCAAGAGAAGGAAAAAACCCAGAAATATCATCCCTGAACCTCAGAAATTTGAATTATCCAAACCCAGAAATATCATCCCTGAACCCAGAAATTTGTATTATCCAAACCCAGAAATATCATCCCTGAACCCAGAAATTTGTATTATCCAAACCCAGAAATATCATCCCTGGACCCAGAAATCTGGAATATCCAAACCCAGAAATGTCACCCCTGAACCTCAGAAATTTGGAATACCCAAACCTAGAAATATCATCCCTAAAACCCAGAAATCTGTGATACCCAAACCAGAAATGTGTATTATCCAAACCAGAAATGTCATCCCTGAACCCCAGAAATTTGGAATACCCAAACTCACAAATATCCTACACAGCTCAAGCAGCACCACAAAAATACCTGCCTTACCCAGGAGCCTTTAAAAACACAGGGATTTAAAAATTATTCTTTTCCTATTTATGTACTCTTTTTAAATTTCAGTGTTACTTTCTTTTTTGCATTTTTTAAAGGTCTTTGAAGCATTTTGTCATTTTTTTCATGTTCTACATTTAAAAAATATATTTTAAAGGACATTTTAAACATAATTTTTTTTTTCAACATTTTAACATCTTTGAATGCATTTTCTACCTTTTTAAAGCATTTTACTTTTTAAAGAATTGCAAACATATTTTCTATGTTTTCCTATACTTTAAATACATTTTTAATGTAATTATAAAACATTTTTTCACTTTTGTGTCTTTGAACATATTTGTAACATTTCAAAACTTTACCTTTCCAATATATTTGTAAACACATTTTGAACATCTTTGAAGCATTTTGACAAATTTTTGACAGTTTACATAATTTTTATTATTATTATGATTTTTTTCTTCACTTTTTTCTGCTTTTTAAACATAACTTTTTTTACTTTTTATTTTCCTTTTTTTTTTACCATTTTCCCCCTCCTTCAACTGTTTTTGGCCATTTTCCAGGTGGGGAAAAAAAACCCAAACCAAAACCCACCTCCATTTTTTTGCAGGTTTTACAACTTTTATACCCAAACTTTTGTACCCAACTTTTACAACTTTTATACCCAAATATTTTCCCTTTTTCCCTCATTTTCTTACTACCAGGAACCTGCTGCCTTCTCCCTTTTCCCATCCCCACCTGCTCTCCCAAAAGCCATTTTTGGCTCCATTTTTGCCTCCCTCCCTCCCTATTCAAATCCCCCCCCATCCCAGCATCCTCTCACCTCTTTTTCCATGGACTTGGAATTATTTTATTTCTTTTTAAAATTCTTTTCTTCAGTCCTGAGGTGAGGTAATGGCTTAGGAGGAGCCCCAAAGGAGGCTTTTTTTTAGGGTAATAGCTCAATTAGTTGCAGACTTGGCTGGAAATAGTCAGCTTGGCAGGATGGAAAAAGGGCTTTGGAATCCTGGTAAATAAGTGTGATGAGGAGGGGAAAAAAAAGGAAAATTTGGGGAAAAAGCCATTTTCCCCTCAAGAAGTGTGGTTTTAAATGGAGATTATATGGAGAAAAAAAGGGGAAAGGGATAGAGGATGAGGCTGGAGCATCCCAAAATCTGCTGGAATTTGGGTTTAAATGGAATATTTACCATTTGAAATGGTAAATAAGTGTGATGAGGAGGGGAAAAAGAAACGGGAAAAGGTTGGGGAAAAAGCCATTTTTCCCTCAATAAGTGTGGTTTTAAATGGAGATTATATGGAGAAAAAAGGGGGAAGGGAAAGAGGATAAGGAGAAATTCAGTGACATGGCTGGAGCATCCCAAAATCTGATGGAATTTGGGTTTTAAATGGAATTTGGGGGGGGAAAAAAGGGGAAAAGGTTGGGGCAAAAGCCATTTTTCCCTCATTAAGTCTGGTTTTAAATGCAGATTATATGGAGAAAAAAGGGGGAAGGGAAAGAGGATAAGGAGAAATTCAGTGACATGGCTGGAGCATCCCAAAATCTACTGGAATCTGGGTTTTAAATGGAATATTTACCATTTAAAATGGTAAATAAATGTGATGTGGAGGGGGAAAAAAAGGGGAAAAGGTTGGGGAAAAAGCCATTTTTCCCTCAATAAGTGTGGTTTTAAATGGAGATTATATGGAGAAAAAAAGGGGGATAGAGGATGAGGAGCAATTCAGTGACATGGCTGGAGCATCCCAAAATCTGCTGGAATCTGGGTTTTAAATGGAATATTTACCATTTTAAATGGTAAATCAGTGTGATAAGAAGGGGGGAAAAAAAAGGGAAAAGGTTGGGGAAAGAAAGGGAAAATGTTGGGGAAAAAGCCATTTTTCCCTCCATAAGTGTGGTTTTAAATGGAGATTATACATAACAAAAAAGGGGGAAAGAGGATGAGGAGAAATTCAGAGACATGGCTGGAACATCCCAAAATCTGCTGGAATTTGGGTTTTAAATGGAATTTGTGGGGGAAAAGAGAAATCCGAACTGCTGGACCAGAAGGGGAAGTGAAACCCAAATTTCCCTCATTTTTTAGCACCAGGGAAGGGAAGAGGGACAGAAACTGAACCTCGGTTAGGAGAGTTGGAAATTAAATAGCGCCGAGTGAATTTGCAGGTGCTGGAGCCAAACTTTGGAGTTATGAACAATAAAGGAGATTGCAGGGGGAAAAAAAAGTGGGAAAAAAACGACAGCAAAAGGTCAGGCAGGAGATATTAAAGGCAAACATTTTAAGAGCAAAAGGTGTCGTGATTTTGGTCCAGCTTGGGTTTACGAAGTTTTACATATTTGTGTATATACATATATCTCCATTTGCATTAATTAATGACACAGTAATTTATGTATATGACATTTTTATGTTTTAATAATCACAAATAAATCGAGAGGCATGTTAGACAAATAAAAATATATATAAGCCCATTTCTATATAAATATATATGTATCAGACGAAGAAATAAATAATATATATTAATTATATCAAAACACAGGCAGGAAGAAGCATTCTATAAATATAGGTAATAGATAAATATAGATAATATATAATTATATATAAACAGAGAAATAAGTATATTAGACAAATAAGTAAATAAATAAAATATATAATATTTAGCAAGAGCCAGAGCTTCCTTTTGCTCCATGCCTTGAGGGAAAACTGAACATTTACAGGTAAAAATAAGCAAATACTAATTTTTTTACAAATTTCAAGAGAAGCAGGCAAACCAACCACTTAGAAATAACTTTCCAGTGAGATTTTAGGCTAAAACCACTGCGTTTGGGGTGCTGCTGATGCATTTGAACCCCAATCGTTTCAAATTCCCCCTGAAATTTTTTTTAAACGGAATCTTGTGGTGATAACACAAAGCCCACATTGGACCTGTCTGAAGCCTGACAGCAAATCAGATAACACAGTTTTGTTTTTTTTTTTTTTAATGGAGTTGATAGTTTGAAGTGAAAAGTGCCCCTAAATTGGTGTTATCCTGTTCCAGAGGGTGCCAGGTTTGGGGTAATGCTGGAAGGATGCTCAGAGCAATGGCACAGGCACATCTCACCTCTTCAAGACTTACATTTACCTAAAATAAATAGCTATTTATTTATTATTATTGTGCCATTTTAAAAATAAGCACAATTATTGTTGTCAGGATGATTTATGGCACAGCACACACCCGCGGTGTCGGCAGCGTCGGGGCTAAAGTTGGGTGATTCAGGCATGGGCACCAAAAAAATTTGATTTTTTTGGCTGCCTTCTCACAGCGCTGAGATGACTCATGGCTGGGCTTGGCAAGCTGGAAGAGGCTCACCTAATTTTGGGATAAAATTGAAAATGACTGTGTCTAGACAGTAATACCTGCTTTGAAAAAAACTCCTGGCAAACTACAGTGTTGCAGCTGATTTAATCTGGGACTCCTGCGAGACATCCTTTCCTAAATTACCCTGTGCCATAAAGATGGTGGGACTTTTTCCTGTATTTTCCCCTAGTGGAAAGTGGAAAAAATGGGGAAGAATGTGGTAAAAACCTAAACCGTCTAATTCCAAGCAAAGATAAAATGCATGTGGATGTTTTACCTCCCCCAAACCCTCCTGCACAGAGCCCCAACAGAGTTCTGCGCCCTCCTTGATGCCCAAAACAGATAAAGTTAGGAGAATAAAAAGCAGATTAATTTATTAAAGGCCTTCAAGGTGCATTTAGGGCAGACAGAGCCTACTCGAGAGGCTACACCCAAAATGGACAGCGAGTCACGAGTTCTTCACATTTTAGAAGTTCTGTCCATTAACATATTGGACCTCAATTCTCCAGTTACACCTTCAGGTGATGATGTCAACCACCCCAAGCTTGCTCTCCCAGTTCACTGTTGGTTACATATTTTGGGGCTCTGAGGCAGCGAAGTGGCCTTGGATTTCCATCTGAGAGGAATTGTTTTGTCTGAAATGCTGTGAACAGAGGTTTTTAGCACTTTATATGGAGCCCAGAGCCACACACCATATATGACAAACGAAGCCAAAAATCCTTGAGGCATCACCGCGAACTTCCGAAACTCCGCGCAGAAGGTCGTAAATCTCTCAAAGCCCAGCAAACCCTATTTTTATCTCATATTCTTCTCTTTTTCTCCTCTGTCCTTCCTCCCCAGATGACAGCCACAGCCCAGCAGCCCACCAAAGCCCAGCCCGTGCATCTCACCACGCCGGCGGCGGCTGCCAACACGCCGGTGCCGGCAGCGGGCGGCGACCCCCAGGCGCAGCTGGAGGCCGACAAGAGGGCTGTCTACAGGTGAGGCGAGATAATTGCATTCATTAATGCATTTTAATTAATGGTTCCGTTGTTACAACGCGGGATTATTGCGGCGATTCAGCGATGCATTAATTAATGCATTGGTTACTGTATCAGCTCGCTGATGCATTCGTTAGTATTATGCATTATTAATCTGCTGTTCTTCTAATGCATTAATTAACACGCAGGAAGGGGGGGATTAGCAATTAGCTCCTTTTTAGCAATAATAACTATTGATTATAATGCATGGTGATGGAGCTCCTTCATGAACTTGGTTTTGCAGCATCTCTGCCTTCAAAATACTCACCCTCAAAAATACCCCCAAATTAACCTTTTTTGGGGGCAAAGCCATGAGATTTGGGGCTGAACAAGGAGCAAAGTCACACATTAACCCGAAATGTGCAGTTCGTGCATCTGTACAGGATTTGGGCAGTGATGGATGAGGGATGGATGGCCCCTCCGGTCCCCTTTTTGGTCACTTTGGGGATAATAATATATGATATTGTTATATATGCAGTAATGTTATTGTATAACTGCTGTAAGTAATATTCTGATTATGTAAATAGTGTAATTATGTAAGTAATACATAATTATACAAGTGATATGTGATTATTTGCAATATTAGAACATATAGCAATGATGTAGCACTAACAATATTCTAATATAATTCAATAACTATAACTATATTCTAATAAAATTAGAATTAACTATATTCTAATATAATTAGAATTAACTATATTCTAATATAATTAGGGTTAAAGTTTAAGGTTAAGGATTAACCTCCTATCAAGGACCAGGGCTGAAGCAAAAAATTGCAGCTTGGACTTGAAGGAATTAAAATATTCGAACTCCAAATAGTCAAATATTGCAAGGCTGAAAGGTCTGGAAAAGTGGATGAAAGTTGGAATAAACTCACTATTTCCCAGGAAAACACAAAGGATTATTTGCTGCAGGTCTCCCAATGATGGAAATCATTTCCTCAAAGCAAAAGAAGCCATTTGAGGACAAAACCAACTTCTTTATACCTTTCCACGAGGAGTTCTGCAGCATTTGTGGGGTAAAGGCAAAAAACCAAACCCCAGGCTTGGAGTTTTCACAGCCTTAATTGGAAGGTCAAAAACATGCAAAAAACACCTTATGGGAGGTATTCCCCCAGGAAAAATGTGGGAAATTTGTTGTCTCATTCCGACTGTGGACTTACTGCCCAAACCTGTTTATTTTTGGGTACTAGCCAAAACAACCCCACAAATACATTTTTATAAAAAATAAATATATACTACTATATATTTATGTAATATATTATATATTTATATAAAATTAACCTTTTTTTTCTCTGAATATTCCCCTGTCCAGTGGTTAGAATGGATGGTGCATATGTCATTAGGTATCAAATGCACGCCAGGTTTTTTTTTAGCCCTCCTAGGTCCATTTCCCTCCACCCAAAACAATGGATTTTTGTTAATTTTCAATAATTGCACCAAGGCAGAAGGCATCGGCTGTAAGCGTCGGTCGATCGAGCTGGAGGGAAATTGCTGAGAAAATGTGATGGGAAATATAAAAAGCGATGGACAAGTCACCCCGCCGGGTTTTATGCCCTAGCAGGAGGTTTATCACCCATTAAAAAAATAGAAAAAAGGGAAAAAAAAAAATCCTTCCCCGCCCTTCTTGGTGTGGGAGCAGCTTGGCAGGGACTGGTCCAGCAGTGACATTTCTCGGCTACAATTTTCTCCCAGCTGAAGTGTTTTCTCGACTTTATGCAACAGCGGGGCTGGGACTTCCCAATGGATTTTGGACCAGAAAAGATGATGCTCCTGAAGGGAAATGATGCTTAAACCACCCGAGCACCACAAATTGGATTTTTCCAAGTGGGAAATGGCTGGATTTCTTTGCGTTAAGTTTGGTGGGGGGCTTTTTGTGTGGTTTTTTTTTGTAGTTAGTAGCTTTTTTGTTTAGGTTTGGTTTGAGTTGTTTTGGTTTTTTTTCGGGGAAAAGGGGTGAAAAAAGATAAAATTCCTGTGGTGATGTGCCTGCTGCGCCGCTGGCTCGAGCCCGGCTGAAGGTGGGAAATTAGGCCATTAGAGGAATTCATTCCTCTTTATTAGCCCGTGTCGAATCCTTTTTATTAGTGGCTGCAAACGACCTCTCTCCTGCAGGAAAATGTCAGGGCTGGTTCAGCCCTTTCGTTTGGAGGATTCCCTGGCAAAAAAAACAAACCTCCAATCCTAAACAAAACAGTTTTTTTTTGCAAAGCCATAATTAGCAAAAGCAGATTTTTCTACCCGAAAAGTCTCCTTCATGCCATAGGGACGGTTTTCCACCCACAGTAGGGAAAATCCCAATTTCCCCCAAAAATTCCCTCAAAAATTCCCCAAAATCCTCAAGAATTCCCCAGAAAATTCCCAAAATTCCTCTTTATAAAACACTGTATTTGTATAAATGACACCCTTTTTAGCATGGATAAAAATGATATCCTGGATATCTATGTATTCCCCCCACTGCAAATTTCATAGCAAAAAGGGGCTCCAGCTCTCCATTTTTATGCCACAACCTCCACCTGCCGTGGTGGGCCGTCCTTTCCTGGAAATGGAGAAAATGGTGGTTTGGGTCGGGTTTTTCCCATCCAAAAATGAAAAAAAAACCCAAACTCTACAACAATTCAGCATAAAGCTCATGGCAAAACCCCAGATTCCAGCACTCCTCGATGCTGTGCTCAGAGAGTGCCCTCGGTGCCCTCCCTTAACCCTTTCCTTGGGGGTGTTGGCCCTCAGATTTCTCATTGTGTTACTCTGTTTTATTTTTTTGTTCAATGTTCTTCAATGTTATTTTATTTTGTTTGGGGGTTTTGTTTATTTTATTATTTTGTTTAATTTAATTTCATTTTTATTTATTGATGGGTTTGATCAGATCAGATTTTTCTTCTTTTCTTTTAATTTTATTTTAAACTTTTTAATATTTCATCCCGTTTTATTTTCAGCTGAAAAGCAAACCATTCTCCCCTCAGCCGTGTGCCTGCCCCTCCTACTCCTTGCCAGCCCCAAAACCTTCCTGGGGATGTTTTGGGGACAATTCCACTGCCCCCATTATCAATCCCAAAGAGCATGGGGGGATGCTGGCAATGCTCTTAATCCTCCTTGGTCAATGCAACCCCGCAAAGAAAAGAGGTCACAAATTACTCGGGGGCTGCGATCCCCTTCTCCCCTCCCCAGACCCCATCCTCGGGGTGATTCTGTGCCTCTGCCCCTAATTGATGGAGCAGCGCTGGAAATGGCAGCAGGCACTGCCGCCGTGCCAGGGCTTCATAAGTCCCAATAATTCAGCCTGCCGCCTGGAATTTGCCTTTCATATCCCTTGGCTAAGCTCCGGCGGGGCTACTGAAATTATGAAATGATTTCCCCCCCTCACCATTCTCGGCTCCAGCCTCGGTGAATCTTGCATTAAACCAGGATCAGGACAGATTAAACTATAATATGCTGTGGTATTAGCGGCTGCAAATGAAGACTTAGCCAAGGGCTTTAACCCCTTCGCCTGACTCCGACTCGAAAAGGCCCTAAGGAAGGGATTCATAATCATCTTTTGGGCCATCTTTTGGAGATAAAATGGTGGAGCCAATCCCATTGTGCTGGGATAACTGGAGTGCTCCCAGTTGGGAGCAATGGGGCCTCTCCAATGGGAGACCATTCCTGCAGGAGCATTTGGCTTTCCTGCCCGGAAAGACGCCGTAAAACATTTTTGATTTTAATTTGCACAGCTGGAGAGGCTCATTGAGGCTTGCACTGAGCCGTGGTCTTCATCCCCACGCTGTCCACGTGTTTTGGGGCTGCATGTGTATTTGCATTTTATATTGCATCAATTTAGTGTCATCCTCGGAGAGAGTTGTGAATTTCAAGAAGAACTGTAAATCTTTGTTTTCAAGATCATCTCATGGTAAGAAAGACGTGAGATTTGACCCGTCTTTGTGGACTTGACAGAGGTGCAAAGAGACCTCTTGGTGGAGGAGCAGCCCATAACAAGGTTGGTCCATAGGGTGCTGCAGGCAGATAGAAGTCCCCACCCATCATCTGCAACCAACACAGACATTTTGAGGTAAAATATTACCGTCGATGAGCAGGTGCTGATGTCCATCCTTGAAAGGAAAAGCCACTTGGGCAGCAGATGGCTCCGAGACATCTTGGCTATGTCCAAGACAGCCTTTTTGCCTATTTAGGAAATGCTGACTTTGGTGCAATGATGGAAAACATCAACACATTGGAACAAGCCATTGCCTGATGGAGGAGAGAGTGAATTTTACAGTTCTTAAGCTTTTTTTTTGTTGTTGTTGTTGCTGGAAGAGATCTAGAACAAGCACTTCCAGCGTGACTTGGCAGTGAGGTTTGCACCACCAGGTTCTTACAGACTGGGAGGGGATGGATGGACGGACAGACGGATGGATGGATGGAGGGATGGATGGATGATGGATGGATGGATGATGGATGGATGGATGGATGGATGGATGATGGATGGATGGATGGATGGATGGATGGATGGATAAATGATGTGGGGTAAAGATGGACACGGGACCTGTAACAGTGGGCGTTATGTGGGGTCTCCTTTGTCCCCTGCAGGCACCCGCTGTTCCCACTGCTGACGTTGCTCTTCGAGAAGTGCGAGCAGGCGACGCAGGGCTCGGAGTGCATCACCTCGGCCAGCTTTGATGTCGACATTGAGAACTTTGTCCACCAGCAGGAGCAGGAGCACAAGCCCTTCTTCAGTGATGACCCCGAGCTGGACAACCTGGTATAGGCAGCTGGGGCTTGGCAGATGATTTTTGGGGGGTTTTGGAAAGGTAGGGGGTGAGGAACAAATGAAGATCCACCACCATGTCTTTGGGCTCTGTGGTGTTGGTCATCTTGGCAGTGTTTTCCACCGACCTTTTGAGAACAGGACCTTCTCCGAGACATTTTCCAGAAGATCTCCTGTGAGAACAGCCCCTCTGCCTCCTTTTGGGAAGTTTTCCCACACAGCCTCTGTGGGGGCAACAACATTCCCGAAAACAGCCAAGGTCACTGGCTGGTTTGTGCCCCAAAACTTGCAATTTCTGTAGGGATTTCTGCTCTCCAGTGCAACATGCAATAGCGTCAGCATTCTCATCTGGCACCATCTGGTTAGAAGTGTGATGGCCAGCCCCTGTCCTACACAAAATAATAACTTTTTCCATAAGGTAATGGATATCAATGGTTTGGAACACCTGGACTGGTTTTGGTGGATTCCCTGTCACATCAACCCAAATTTCCTACTGCATCCATTGCTGCTGGAAGGTGCCTCAGAAGACTCTGCTTGGGATTTCTCTTGTGTGGGCTGCAGAAAACATCCCCAAATCCCATATTTTGTCCTGAAAGCATCCAAACGTGGTCTCCCATGGAAAATGTGGGTAGAGAATTCGTGGCACCATCCTGATGCTCTGCAAGCAAATTTTCAAGACCTGAGGAGGCAATTTTGCACACCTTGATGATGCAAACAGCAAAACACCTTCCGTGAGGGGCTGTGTGTTCCTTGGGATATTTGCAGAGGGATTTCCATCCCAGAACATAAGCAAAATCAGGCAATTCACAGATTACTTTTCTTAAGTATTACAGATATCAAGGAGGCGATTTTGAATGATGACGTATCACAAAGGGAAGAACTAGCAAAACTCATCTAGGTGTAAGAACTGCTGTTTTTTTAAAATAAAAGCAAGAGGTGATTTCAAGATGAAGTAAAATCCCAGATGTTTGTGCCTGATTTCAGCTTGTGAAGGAGAGTTTTTTAACATCCCTAAGCCAAGAGTCTGTGGAATGCCCTCCAAAAAATTTGCAGGCCATGGAAATTTCCTTTTACATATTGCTAAACCCATTTTGCAGTAATTTGTAGTCAGGAACAGAAATCACTCTGGGACAAGCAAACAAAAAAAGCCCCAAACAACCCAATCAATGTTTTGGATTATTTCAATTTTTGGACTGAACAAATGCTGAGGTTCACCAACAAACCCCCATTGCATTAAATTGCATGAAAATGGGTGTAGTGGTCTAGCAGGAGGAGAGAAATGGAGCCAGGTAAAGCAAAAAAAACCCCCAAACCCTAAAATTTTGGGAAAGGAAAACCTATTTCTGTATATATCAAGGTGAAACATCACCAGCAAACATCAGTGCAGGAAATGTATCCCCCCTGGCTATTTTCGCTTTTTTGGTGGTTCTTAGAAAAAGCCCCCACAACACACCAATCATGTTTTTTTCAGCATATTCTGGAGCAACTCTTGCTGCCAAGGTGAAATTTGGCCATGGGCAGTTGGATTGATCCCATGTATAACCTTGCAGCCCTTGATACATCCATATCCATGTGTATCTCTATATATATATATATTCTATATGTCTGTCTCTGTATGTGTGGGTCTGCCCTAGTTCCAGTACAGAGCTGGATGTGTTTATTCTATCCAATGCCCAGAACTCCTCCAAAAGAGGAGGAGCCATCCACCTCAGTGTGCATCAAGAGAGAGGAGATGGTTAGTATGATGCTGGAGAAGCACATTCCTGGTGGTGGGAGGCACCAGTTGAAGGGAATTTTGGGTAAAATGTCTTGCAGTCCTCAAAACTCAACATTTCAACCTGTTCTTGAGCTGACACTTTCCCCCTATTTACATTGTCCTTTCCTTGTTGTTGTTGTTGTTTTTCATGTGTTTTTCTCTTTTTTTGTTTTTTTAACGCCACCACTTCGCCAGAAATTGGCGATGGCAAAGCAGGGATGAAAAGGCCAGCGGCGTTAGCTATCATTAGAATAAGAGTCATGTATTCCTCACTGCCAAGATGCACATAATTAGAAATTAGAAAAAGGTCAGATCTCACCATTATCAACTCAATCAGCTGCCGAGTGCCACACAGTCAATTAATTCAGCATCTGTATTTTTTACAACCCCGCGCACGTACGCCGTCGGACTGTAACTCTTTATCCGGACAGATATACGACGCAGCGGAGCAGGGACATAAAATGAGACCCTAAGCAAATGAGCTGAGATAATTGAGAGATTTATTTTTTTACATATATGTGTCAGGTCTTCTTGCCTTTGCCCTTGAATATTGACTTTCATGGCCGGTGAGCCCTGGGAGGATGCGGAAAGCTTGGGCACGACACCTCCACCTTGTGCTCTGCCTGCGTCAGCTGCGGAGGAGGGGGAAGAAAACCCAGAAAAAATAGAAGAAAAAAGAAAAAAGCTAAATAAAAGATCTTTGCAGCCACAACCCATCATCCTTGCTGTTCACCAACCAAAAATTCACTTTCTTCGCCGTGGAGCTGCCACTGGAGTTTGGCCCTGGATTTTTCAGGATGTTTCCCAGCCGTGGCAACTTGCAGTTTGTAAAGATGACCACTAAAATTTGCAAGTTAAAAACACCCTTTGAAATGCAAAGACGCTTTGTTACATAAAACCGGATTTATTGCCCCGGAGTGAATAGCTGAAATTTTATATATTATGCAAGATTTCAAACAGTGGCTGTAAAACTTAAGGTTTCAGCTCGGTGAGAGGAATGTTTTATGTGTAAATTTTTTAAGGTTTATGGGGTACGTTTTAATGAGGCCCAGGCTTTGCACCAGCAACGGCTCACGGCTGAGTTGCAGCCCCGTAATCTTGTTAGAAGAAGTGGCCTCCAGAGAATAACCAAACACTTTTCTACAACGAGGGGTTTGGCTTGTACGTTTTTTTGGGCGTGGGGAGCGATTCCCCCGAAGGCAGCGGTGAATTTGGTGAATTTTTTCCTCTTGGGATTTCAGAGCTATGATTGATGGGCGAGGGAAAGAAATGAGGATGTGGGCTCTGGGATGGGCTTTGGGCAAGAATACTGATTTTTTTGGTGTGCTGGGGAAGGAAATGATGTGGGGATCAGTCCTGCATTAGATTTTGGGTGAGAATATTGATTTTAACTACGTTTTGTGCCCTCGTGTAGATGGTGAAGGCGATCCAGGTGCTGCGCATCCACCTGCTGGAGCTGGAGAAGGTCAATGAGCTGTGCAAGGACTTCTGCAACCGCTACATCACCTGCCTCAAAACCAAGATGCACAGCGACAACCTACTCAGGAACGACCTGGGGGGGCCCTACTCCCCCAACCCCTCCTCCATCAGCCTCCACCCCCAGGTAATGCCTTAAATTCCTCTCTAATCGCCCTTGTTGCACGTTGGCCAACAGGGAGTTGGGCCAGCAAGGTTCAGACTTGATCTGCAAGAGCTGTGGCCTCCTGAAAAGTCATCAGAATCCATCCTCAATTATTTAAAAAGAAATCCTGTATCTTGCTCATAGAGTGCAATAAATGATGCTGCAGTGACTTTTTTTCTTTATTTTGAATTTTTTTAATGTCCTTTTTTTCGTGGGTTGGCAGAGCTGTGACCCCAATGTTTGTGGCTCAGCAAAAGAGAGAACGAAGGACTCCTAAACTCTAATGTTGCAGCAATTAAATGTGAGGGGAAAGGAGCCATGCAAATGTATGAGAATATAAATAAGAAAATCGCATTGTTTAATGAAAAAATGCTGTTTATTGTCAGGAAGGACAGAAACATCACGATTTTCTTCACTGCTTCTCTCTCCCTTTTTGTTCCAAGGCAGCTGAACAGATTTTTGGGTCTCAGTTAACCCTTTCTGGCTTCACTGCTCCTTTTTGTGTCTCCCCCAGCACGATCAACATTCCCTTGACTTCTTCTTCTGCATAACTTGGATTTTAGCTGGAGAAGAAGACATTTGGTGCCTCAAGCACAGTGGAAGAGCACAAGGAAATGCCTGAGAACTGCAAAAATATCAACGAAATAGCCAAATCAAGTTGAGCCTTGGTGGCTTTTGGGGCAAAATAACTCAATATTCAGAAAAGAAGTTGCCCATGGTTTGCGATTTTCACGTGCAGGGAATAAATCTTGGCTGGTTGCATCCCAAAAAACTTGATGCTATATTGTGTCCCCCTAGGGGATTTCTGTCTTTCAGACGCTTGGGGGTTTTTTGGGGTAGAAAATTGAAATTTAGGGTTGCACAATCCCACCAGAAATAACTGCAGCCAACCCAAAATAACCCAAGCAGCTCCCGGGGCTTTCCCTAAAAAGGAGGCAGGCGGTTGAGCCTTCTTAGGGCTTTTGGGGGCATTTTGAAAGTGGTGGAAAGGAAAAAAAGATAATTTTTAGGATCTCAGCTCCAGGTGCTGCAGAGTTTGAAACTCCCAACATGTTGAGGGGAAAGCCCCCCAGAAAAGTTCCATTTTTCATTTGGGTTCCCTGCGAGCACCAAACCACTTAATCATTGATCTAAGAAACCCCATCCTCACTCTATATTCCAATAATCTCTAGAAATAGACTTATTATCCCTTCGCTGCTTTATGGTAGCATTCCTTATGATCAAAATTAGCAAGACACTTGCATAAAAGAGAACAATAATTGCTCAACGAGCATCTCGTTTGTAATTTATTAGTTTCTATTATTGTGCATTGCCATGGCAACAGCTCACATCCCGGGTGATGAGAGAGATGTTAGATATGAGCCGACAAAGCTCCCGGTCCCAGCAAATGGAGATGCACGTTTTTTATCAGTAATTTTCATGAAAATAATAAGTGAGGGAGTTAATGAGATGGAAAGCCGTCCTGTGGCTATTGTGAATTTTTTTCCCCTCCTTCCCTCTTTTTTTTTTTTTTTTTTTTTAAAGTGTTGATCTAATTAGAATGCATCGGTCAGGAAAAGTAATGAGGATTTAATGCCTCACAAAGAGGTGGGGATCATATCAGAAAATTAGCACAAGTCTTTGGAAAATAATCAGGCCCATGGAGAGGTACCAAGCGCTTCTGATTCCTGGAAACCCAGAGCTGCTGACATTTTCCTTCTGGGCAAGACTTGAAAGTTGAGGAATTCAAGTGAGGATTTGGAGGCAGTTGCTAAATAAATGGGAAGAGCCAACTGGAGGGGAAATGTTTGCTTAGCCACTAAGGGATTTTCAGCAGAGGGAGCTGAAATATTCCCAGTGATGGACCTTGAAAGAGCCACCATCTCTCTGGTCGTGGGATGAAGGTGGTGACAATCCAATGGCAAATCTTTTCTGTGTCCAACTAAGCCATGCTGAGTGCCTGAGTCCTTGGACTTACTGAATATACTTGAGTTTGCATGGATAAGGCTTTAAAAAGGGGGTGAAAATACTCTATATCCATCAGTTGAGTTGTAGGGGCTGAGGATGCTCCAGAGAGCTGAAAAATCACAGGATCAGTGTTTAAAAGATGGCAAGTGGGATGATTTCATTAATTATTGGCCCATTGGTTTCCTGCTGAGCAGAGGTGCAAGAGAAAATGGGCCATTAATTCAGGATTTCAGAAAAATCGAAAGAAGGAAATGTAATTAGTATTGATAAAGGAGGTTTCTCAGCAAATAGGTTTTCTTAGGGATTGACACATTTCTTAGTGTCAGTCATTTGGTGAGGAGATACACCAAGTTTGTCATGAAAGTGAAATATTTCAGTTTTTGGCAAAGTTTTTTAACCACAGGACGTATTTAAAAAGTTATGGATACACAATAACAAGGATGTCAACCAAAAGTGGCAAAACAATGTCTGGATCCATCAAAATGTCATCACAGGAGATCACTGTTGGATTTCCCTGACGTATCCACAAGGGATGGTCCTTTGCCTGCTGTTATTTCTGCTGTCTAAGATGGAAAATGCAAAAATTTTTGGAGCTGCAAAATGCCTGAGATGATGGGAAGATCAAACAAGGAGTTTTGTCTGTTGCTGAAACCTTCTCATGTCGCTGGCTCGAGAGATGATTGCTGGTGTTGGCCAAGTTTGGGTGACAAGTTAGGGTTTTTTCCCATCAGATGAGTGTTCCCTGAGCCTTCATTGCCCTACAAAGATTTTTGTACCAATTTTCTCCATTGCTTCCTCATTTTGTGCTTTGCTTTGTGATTGAGTTGTAGCCTCGTCCACCAAAAAATTCCTCTTCTAATTTTGTTGGTTGCTTTTCACTTGGCTTCATTCCTCTCCCTTGAGTCCTCATTGGGCCTTTTTAGCCCCCTCCCTTTATTTAATGGATATTTTTTTAGCTTTTTCCAACCAGGATGGGAGAGGGGAGGTCCTTCTTCCATGGTGGAGTGAGGAAATCAATTTAACACAGCACTGAAGTTTAACTTTCCTTCCAATCAAAGGGGTCCTCACTGCTCTCCACTTGCAAGAAAAAAAAACAGTTGCAAGGCAAATCACACTGGGAACCACAGTTCTGCCAGGGACACTTCAATCGAATAAAATTTTGTGTTTTTCAGCTCTCATTTCACCTTGGCAGTGTTTAAATGGGCATTTTCAGGAGAGCGTTTCTTTTTCTCAAATCACTCCTCCATAGAATCACAGAATGGTGTGGGAAAGGACCTTAAAGCCCTTCTTGTCCCAAACCCTACCCTGGGCAGGGACACCTTCCCCTGGCCCAGGGTGCTGCTGGATGGAGATGGACAGTTGGATCTCTATATATCTTAATTTATCACTTAATTTATGCCTGTGAACAAGCCTGGATTTCTCTGTTATTTAAAGCCAACTTTTTTCTCATCCCCATCCACCCATCCATTCACCAAGGAGCCTTATGAATCGTCTTGCATGAGTTTGAGCTTGGCCAGCTCTTTCTTGGCAAACCCATGGGATTCTTTTTTTCTCCAGCTAATCCCAATTTTCCCCAGCGCAAGGAATTGTCAGCGTTAGGATGACACAGACATTTTCACACATTGTGTGCCACCCAAAAATAAATGTCTGTGTCATAAAGCGCAAGGGGAAGGACAGCAGCTCAAGTAGCACTGAAATTTAGCACTTACTTACATTTTGGCACTTGGACATTTGCCTTATTGCGAGAAAGAATTTTTTTGTGCAATGTCCTGGGTATTTTTCTTCATTGAAATGACTTTTAATTCAGAGAAATCATGTTTTGCTATTGGTCAGTGCTGAGACGTGGGTCTGCAGAGACACCTAGTGATGCATTTTTTTCCAACTCAGATTTCAAAACTGCCAAAAGCATTTCAGCTTGAGGGTGGGGAGGCCCTGGCACAGGTGCCCAGAGGAGCTGGAAGTGTCCAAGGCCAGGTTGGACAGGGCTTGGAGCTACCTGGGACAGCAGAAAGTGTCCCTGCCCATGGCAGGAGTGCAGAAAGATGAGCTTCAAGGACCCCTCCAACCCAAACCATTCTAGGATTCTGTGAACTTCCTTGAGTCTCAAAATATAAAATCTGAAATATATAAAATATTTTCCGCTGCAGCAAAACTGCCAAGCGGAATAGAACTTGGCTGACATTTGCAATCTGAGGCAATTGGTATGCAAGATATATTTTTTAAATCTTCTTGGAGATATCTTTCTATATTTATTTGAAGGCAGAGCCTCCACTCCCATTGGGTCGCTTTGGTTTCTCAGTTCTGTTGCAGAAAGACCATTAATTCCTCTAATAGCTCTTTCTAATAATGACCAATATTCTGCCTTTTTGGACACCAGTGAGATGGGGTTTTGGGAGAATTTTCCTCTACACCATGAAAAAAAAAAGCAATTTTTTCATCACAAAATACTGTTGAAAATGGCTTTGACCACTCCATCTGGAAACAGCAGCTTCTTGTTCCCATTTTCTGATATTCCAAATTGCTTCTTCCCAAGGCACTTCCAAAAATGGTGTTCTGGATGCCTTTCTTTAGGAAGAATCATGGAAAAAGGAGGAAAACTGGGTCTTCAAGCTGCTCCAAAGCTCTGGTTGCACCTGGCCATATCTGGCTGCTTTTTGGTGTTCTCCTGGACCACACTTGGTTTTTTATGAATATTTCCACCGTGTTTGTTAGATGGATTCTTAGCCAGGGCCGAATCCAAGAGCACACAGAAGAGACTGATTTTTGCTCTCTGAGAAATACTCATTTCTCAAACTGAAAACCACGTCCCTCAGAAGACTGGAGGTGGGGAAGGAACACTAAAAAAGAAAAAAAGTACAAGTATTTTAACGGTCACATTTGCATTTTTTAAATTAATTCAGCTATGAGAAGGAATGTCTGGGAAATGAATGAAAAATTCGCAGCAATTGCAGCAAAATTTCCAGATAACAAAAATAACAAAAGTAATGTGAGAGGCGTTGGGTTCAACATTTTGGACTTGGCACCGCAGGAGGGGAAAGTGCAATAAGGAGGTTTTAATAGCAAAAGCACAAAATTTATTGAGAATAATTGCACAGGCAAAGCAGTGGTGACTGATGGGGAAAAAGTTCATGAATGTGATGAGGAGAAGGAGAAAAAATGAAACCTCAGAGTTTTCCCTCTCCAGCAATGGGAAATGTGGACACAGAATACCCCAACTCCCCATGGAACAGCACAGCCACATCTTGATGGAAAAGGAATGGAATTGGTGTGTTCAGATCCCATCTCTGTAGTTCTGTCACCTGGAGAAAAGGAGCTGCAGCTTTTTCCACCCTGATCACATTTGCATGGTTGCCTTTTCCTGTCTCATTGCGCATCACTAATCCAGGAAAATTCTCTTTTCTTAACCCAAATAAGAGGATTCTTGAAGAAGTGCATCGAAATGTAGGAAAAAATGAATTAAAAGGTGAAAAAAATCCCCTTTATTGACAGTATGTTCAATGCTTGAGAGCCAGCTGGGCACCAGGGAAGTGATGCAGAATGGGAAAACAGAAAGGGAGAAAAAAAAATGCAGTTTTATTTCCATTCCAGTTGGGTGGATTAGAGAGATACAGTTATTTTGGGCTTATGTTAAAATGATTATTTTATCAATATTATAATATTCATTTTATCACTATTATAATATAATTTATCAATATTTTATCAATATTACCAATATTTATAAAATCCTGCCCATGTGGAGGCTTGGGGTACATTGCCCTGTGTTCCCCCTTAGCCTCAATTGTGGTGCACCTCCCTTCCCTAAACGTCACATTAAATACTCAAATAGTCATTGAAATACCTAAATAAATAATCAAATAATCCTCCAATTTGGGGTCTTTTTCTTAAAGTAAAATGACAGCTTTTGGCTAAAAAGGTGCCCATTTTTGTCCATTAGCTTAAAGCTGCAAGGAATGATATCAACTGGGTTATATTATTGCTAATTTCATTATTTTGCCCTTATTTCAGCAAAGGGAAACCGTGGTGTTCATCCTGAATTTTAGCAAAGGCTGCATCATCTGGTCCCAGTCAAAGCACCAAAAAATTAGAAATGCTTAGAAAGAAAAAGATTAAAGAAATTCCTTTTGGTCCCTCATGATCTCTTCTTCCCCTTTCATTTTTTTTATGGAAAAGAATGACTGCACAAAGAAAGCAAGTTGGGGGAAGATACTAAGTAGGAGCTTTGCAAAGCATAAATCCTTATTTTTTCATCTCTTTTTGTGATTGCAACAAAGTAAAAAATCACATTTTCTGCAGATTTTCCTGTTGAACAAAAAAAAAAAAAAAAAAGAAAAAAAAAGAGGCAATGGGGCAAATTTATTGTAGGGGGGGAAAATAAAACTTCCGCGCTCCCACGTGTTAAAATTCACAGGTTTAATGTTTTCTTTCGTGCAGGAGATGCTGCAGAGCTCTCCAGCAGCGCTGCCGCCAGCGTCGAACCCCCCGCCAGGCATCGTGGTGCCCGCGGCCACGCTGCCCCCGGGCAACCTGGCCATGAGCACGGGCAGCAGCTCGCCCGCCGTGCCAGGTAGGGGCCACGGGCCAGGCTGCAGGGTCTGGGGGAGCAATTTGGGGTTGTGGCACCCCCGCATGTGCTTTGTTCCGCAGGTGGAGCCTTGTACCAGCCTGTGACAATGGTGACGTCGCAGGGCCAGGTCCTCGCCCAAGCCATCACCCCTGGTGCCCTGCAGATCCCCAATGCCCAGGTAAGAGCTTCCCACCCCCAATTCCCCTTTTGCCCAAAGCTTGGCACGGCAGCAGGAGAATCCCCCATTTCCCCATACATTCGACCCTTGGAGTGTCTTAAATTCTTAATTAGCAAGAAACGTTGATGGCTTTGGGGTGCCTAATGAATTATAGCAATGACCTAAGGAGTTATAACAGTGCTTGTATTATTATTCTAAAATATTACAGTGTCTAATAGTAATGTACATAATATTTTGTGCAGTGTCTAACAACATCTGTCATATTATGATGTGTGATAGAACAAACTCCATTTTATTCTGTGTGCTTTTTTATATACTGTGTGTTGTACATACTGCGTATTCTATGGTCTATATTCATTGTTTATTATGTATAGGATGGGATGGGATAGGATTGGATAGGATAGGATAGGATATAGGATAGGATAGGATGTAGGATAGGATAGGATATAGGATAGGATATAGGATAGGATAGGATAGGATAGGATAGGATAGGATAGGATAGGATATAGGATAGGATATAGGATAGGATAGGATATAGGATAGGATAGGATAGGATATAGGATAGGATAGGATAGGATAGGATAGGATAGGATAGGATAGGATAGGATAGGATAGGATAGGATAGATTAGGATAGTATAGGATATAGGATAGGATATAGGATAGGATAGGATATAGGATAGGATATAGGATAGGATAGGATAGGATAGGATATAGGATAGATTAGGATAGTATAGGATATAGGATAGGATATAAGATAGGATAGGATATAGGATAGGATAGGATAGGATAGGATAGGATAGGATAGGATAGGATATAGGATAGGATAGGATAGGATATAGGATAGGATATAGGATAGGATAGGATAGGATAGGATAGGATAGGATATAGGATAGGATAGGATAGGATAGGATAGGATATAGGATAGGATAGGATATAGGAGATAGGATAGGATAGGATAGGATAGGATAGGATAGGATAGGATAGGATAGATTAGGATAGTATAGGATATAGGATAGGATATAGGATAGGATAGGATATAGGATAGGATATAGGATAGGATAGGATAGGATAGGATATAGGATAGATTAGGATAGTATAGGATATAGGATAGGATATAAGATAGGATAGGATATAGGATAGGATAGGATAGGATAGGATAGGATAGGATATAGGATAGGATAGGATAGGATATAGGATAGGATATAGGATAGGATAGGATAGGATAGGATAGGATAGGATATAGGATAGGATAGGATAGGATAGGATAGGATATAGGATAGGATAGGATATAGGAGATAGGATAGGATAGGATAGGATAGGATAGGATATAGGATAGAATAGGATAGGATAGGATAGGATAGGATAGGATATAGGATAGGATAGGATAGGATAGGATAGGATATAGGATAGGATAGGATAGGATAGGATAGGATAGGATAGGATAGGATATAGGATAGAATAGGATAGGATAGGATAGGATATAGGATAGGATAGGATAGGATAGGATAGGATAGGATAGGATATAGGATAGGATAGGATAGGATAGGATAGGATAGGATAGGATATAGGATAGGATAGGATATAGGATAGGATAGGATAGGATAGGATATAGGATAGGATATAGGATATAGGATAGGATAGGATAGGATATAGGATAGGATAGGATAGGATAGGATAGGATAGGATATAGGATAGGATATAGGATATAGGATAGGATAGGATAGGATATAGGATAGGATAGGATAAGATATAGGATAGGATATAGGATAGGATAGGATAGGATATAGGAGATAGGATAGGATAGGATAGGATATAGGATAGGATGGGATGGGATGGGATGGGATGGGATGGGATGGGATGGGATGGGATGGGATGGGATGGGATGGGATGGGATGGGATGGGATGGGATGGGATGGGATGGGATGGGATGGGATGGGATGGGATGTTATTGCTGATACATTACAGATCTGGGATCCCTGGCATTGCCTGTCCCGTATGGCAATCATAGCACTTATGGGAAAGGCTAATTTCCTTTCTGAATTTGGGGATATTTTTCAGCCTTTTGCTCTGCTTTTTTCCTTTTTTTTCCCTGACATTGCAGTGAGTTACACAATGATCCCTGTGTTCCTGCAGTAAGACAATGGTTTGGAGCAGAGCTGATTTATTAGCACAGGTTCTCCATGAGCTCTTCCTAACCCCCATTCCCCAGGAATTTAGAAAAAAAACCCCACCAATTTCTACTAATCTGCTTCCCGGGGGCAGAGCAGCAAAACTTCACCCCTATTATTTCTAAAATGCCCCATTTTAATTGCATATTTTAAAACAATCAATAACCAGCATTTTGGAAAGGGGTGGCACCTCCCTGGCAGGTTTTTTTGCCTGTGCAATGCTTAAAAAATTTTCTTTCCATAATATCTCTCCATTGCAGGTTTAAATCTTGCAGCAAAACCCTCTGTGGTGGGAAAAACATGCGCACAGGGAATATTGGGGCAGGGAGAGAGCCTGGACAAGCACCTTCAGATGCTCTTCCTGTGCCACTGGCATGATTTATTCAGCTGGAGCCCAGGGGAATCACAGGGACCTGCTGGCCTGATGTTTAATTCATCCAGGAGAAGTGTTTTGATGAAGACTTGGGGAAAAAAAATCCCTTTTTAACTCAAGTGCTTAGATTTCAGTTTGGTTCCTGCATCCTCATTAAAACTTCTCTTGCAGCAAGAGGCTTCTTTTTAATTTCTGGGGGTGGGGAAAGCAAATTTTGGCTCAATGGACATCTTCCTCCTTGTGGTGGAAATCAGCTGGGTGAGGAGCTTGGGTTTGCAGGGGGTTAGTGAGTGGCAGGGTTTTAACTTTCAGTTGAGAAAATCATCTTTTTGTGAGGTTTGGGGGTTTTGTGCTATATATTTTAAGGTAAAAGTGTTTTCCTCCTAAACTGCACATTGGAATTGGTCATGGTGTCATCAGATGTGCCATTAGCCCTTGCAATGCACTGATGAAAAATTGAGATAAAATAGAGATCCTGGGAGAAAATCTGCATTTATGCAGATTTGGTGGAGCAGCAAATGGGTTTTGAATGCTCCTAAAAGTGCCCTTTTTTGGCACTCACCCCACTCCCATTTTGGCTTGGTTTTGCTCATTTTTTTGGGTCGCCCATCACCATTTCCAACCAATTCTCCTCCCATTCCTTTCCCCTGACAGGTGAACCTGGATCTCACCTCCCTCCTCGACGGTGAGGACAAGAAGTCCAAGAACAAACGCGGCGTCCTTCCCAAACACGCCACCAACATCATGCGCTCATGGCTCTTCCAGCATCTCATGGTGAGCACCCTGCCAGCCGGGAGAAAAAGGCAAAAAGTCCAGAAATTCTCAAATCCAGGTGGTGGTTTGTCTGAATTTGGAGGTGGAAAATATTTTGGGAATGACCACAGTCGCTGCAGGTGGGAAGAATATTCCCTTAGGAGCAAACAAATCTTGAAGGGGACTTCTGTGATTTTTTGAAGATGGATAATTGAGCATTTTTTTTGCAGTTAAGAGCTCCAAAATATCCTTTTCTAGCAGGCTGGGATGTGACAGATGCCTCGCAGGTAGGGTTGTAGCAAACATCAGCAATCAGTCTGAACGCAGAATTGCAAAATCGCCCCATTTTGGGGCATTGGAGATGGAAGGTAGAGGGAACTTAGATGCAAATTGGATATTTTCGTGCATGAAGAGTTCTCTCTCATCAGCAGGGCTGGGAGAAGGGCAAAAGGCCAAAAATCCCACATTTTTTTCCTGCGTAATTCAGCCAAGAAATCACTTGGAAACTGTTGCAAAGATTTTCTCTCCAGGAAGATGGAGTGGTGGGAGATCCCCAAGGCATCAGTAACGCAGAAGGTAACAGCTCCAAGGAGCAACTTGTGGAAAAATCATGAAAAATCATGAAAGAACAGCAGGTTGAGAACTTCCCAGCTTTTTTTTTTTTTTAAATGGGAAATTCTGGAGTTATTGGAATGAGGACAAGAGCATTGCTGCGCTGGGCTGTGATCCCTGGCTGTGTTTCTGGAGGGCAGAACTGCAGATCTGCAGGCACAAGAACTTGGAAGACCAGAAACTGCAAAGAAATTTTTTGCCAGGTGCCAGGAGAATCCAGAATTTAAGATTTCCAAAATGTAATTCTTCTGAGGGGTGGTTGGATGTTTGCTCTCAGCCTTTCAAGGTCAGAAGGAACTTGGGCTTCCCCATGAGATTTCTGGTGTCAGAGATGATGTGGGTTTTAATCAAAATTCTCATCATTTTTGGAAGTTTTGGAGCACCAGCAGGAAGAAAGAATGCTGAAAAAAATATACCAAAAATGGGATATTTCTGCCAAAATAAAAGGTGCCATTTGTAACCACTGAGCCCCCAGTGGGAAGTGAGTTTCCAGTGTGTGTTGACCTTGGGTGGTTTGGTCAAGGAAATCACATTGTTTTGGGGACTAACAGCTGAAAACCAAATCATGGTAGTTGTCACTGGCTTGAGGCTCCAAAACATGACACGTGGGGCTGATAATAATTTCATTTTTGGGGTTGGAAAAGATCATTTTAGCACAGCTGGAAGGAGGCTGCTGAAGATTTGAGTGCTGGTGGTCTCCCAGCACAGATCTTTCAGGGTTTTATTTTTGCCTCTGACAAGAAGCATTGTGAGTCACGTGGGTTCTGAAGCCCAAATCCCATGTTTGCCAACAACCATCAGCGGGAAATGGCTAGAATTGAAAAAAAAACCCCAAAAATATTTTTCTTCAAGGAAAAGTGTTTGATGGAAAGCCTTGGGAAAGCCCGAAGGGCACCTGGGGAAATCTCGGACACCACCCTTCAATCTTGCATTCTGCAAATGCGAGAAGCCACCAAATTTAGGGTGGGAAAATAAAAAAAGAAGAAACTAAAAAGGCAGGTTTTCATTATTTTCTCACTCAGGGATGACATTGTGCATCCAGGGATGTAATTTTGCTGCCCCATCCCTCTTTTTTTCCAGCACCCCTACCCCACAGAGGACGAGAAGAGGCAAATCGCTGCCCAAACCAATCTGACCCTCTTGCAAGTCAACAACTGGTGAGCAGATAATGGTGGCCCACACAGTCACTTTGCTCTCTTTAGGACTTTTCCCACCCTATTTTGGTGCTGTGAAATGCTTTTTTGGGGGGGATCACTTGGGTGGTTGAGGCTGATTCTTGGGGTGTCCTGCACAGGGACAGGAGTTGGCTCAGTGGTCCTGATGAGTCCTTCCAGCTCAGCATATTCTGGGATTTTATGACTCTGTGATTTCTGAGAGATGAACACGGTTGTGTTTAATGCTTTGGTCTCAGTGCCCTCTCCTGGCAAATCCAATGTGTAGCATTCCCCCACTGACCTGGAAGAATGAATGTATTGCTATAATGTCCCACAGGCGAATAAAATAAAAAAACCAGCTTTTTGGACCATGGGGCTACTTTGTAAAAGTGTAATTATTATGATTGTTATGATTATGGTTATGATTATGATTATTATTTATTAGTATTTTTAGTATTATTAGTGTTATTATTATTTTGCAACTCATGGAATTGCTGTCACTTTGGCTCAGTGTTGGTGTAAGGACTCTCAGTTATTCCAATGTTCTCTCTTTTCCTCGGGAAGGTTCATCAACGCCCGGCGGCGCATCCTGCAGCCGATGCTCGACGCCAGCAACCCCGACCCAGCCCCCAAAGCCAAGAAAATCAAATCCCAGCACAGGCCCACGCAGCGCTTCTGGCCCAACTCCATCGCCGCCGGGGTCCTGCAGCAGCAGGGAGGCAATTCGGGGACAAATCCTGACGGTGAGGACAAGCCCCAGTGGTTCCTGCTCTTCCAGGTCATCAAATGATGACCCAAAAGGGCTGATTTCTCCTTGAAATGGGTGATTCTCTCCCAAATGAGTGATTCTCTCCCTGAAATGAGTGATTCTCTCCCTGAAATGAGTGGTTCTCTCCCTGAAATAAGTGATTCTCTCCCTGAAATGAGTGATTCTCTCCCAAAATGAGTGCTTACCCCAAAATGAGTTGTATTCTCCAAACATTCTCCCCCAAAATGAGTGACACAACCCCAAAAGGATGCTGTCCCAAACTGGGGGTCCTTCTGGAAATGAGTGACTCCTCAAAAGAAGTGACTTCCCCCAAAATGACTGCATTTGCCCCAAAATGAACAACACTCTCCAAAAATGAGCAACAACCCCCAAATGAGGCACTCTTCCCCCAGCTGAGTGACAGACCCCAAAACAGAGCAATTCTCCCCCAAACGGCAGCGATGGAAGCCCCCTGTCCCCAAAAGCCATCCCTGAATGCACGTGGCTGTGCATTAAATTATGGCCTGGATTGGTAATTTCCAGAGCCCTTTTTGCGCCATGGGGACACACGAGGTGGCCCTTGCCACAAGGTCCTTCCATGGCCATCCCAAGGGTGGAAAAGCCCTCAGTGATCACCACTGCAGGGCAGGGCCTGGGAGAGCTCCTGAGGAGCCACGGAGGGGAGGGGAGACATGGAAAGGTGGAGAAGAGGGATGAGACAAGATGGGAAGAGAGGAGACAGAAATAGACGATGAAAATGAAGAGAAGGTGAGGATCAGATGACAGATGAGATAAGGTGGGAAGAGAGATGAGGGACAAAGAACAGATGAGGAAAATGAGGAGAGGAGATGAAGGGAAGGTGAAGAGAGAGGAAATGAGCAGACACAGATGAGACAAAGAGAAGGAGAGGTGAGGCTTGAGAGAAGATGAAGAGAAGATCTGCCCAACCAATTCGGGCATCTCCTTGCTCAGAAGTGAGGTTTCTTGTTATTTAGTGATGCCTTAGCTAGAAAAATAAAGGATTGGACCTTGGGAATGACTGGGGTAGGTGGGACGCCCTGTGGGGTGCTCTCCAAGCTTTTCACTTGAGTTATTCCTGGTTTATGCACTTCCTTTGTCCTTTTTTGCATTAGCTGGGGAGTCGTTATTTCTGTCCGTGTTTTAAATTCCTTATTTCTGTCCATGATGTAAATTCCTTATTTCCGCCATGTTTTAAATTCCTTATTTCTCCCCATGTTTTAAGTTCCTTATTTCTGTCCGTGTTTTAAATTCCTTTTTTCTGTCCATGATGTAAATTCTTTATTTCCGCCATGTTTTAAATTCCTTATTTCTGCCCATGTTTTAAATTCCTTATTTCCGTCCATGTTTTAAATTCCTTATTTCTGTCCATATTTTAAATTCCTTATTTCCGCCATGTTTAAAATTCCTTATATCTGCCCATGTTTTAAATTCCTTTTTTCTGCCCATGTTTTAAATTCCTTATTTCTGTCAATGTTTTAAATTCCTTATTTCTGCCCATGTTTTAAATTCTTTATTTCTATCCTTGTTTTAAATTCCTTATTTCTATCCATATTTTAAATTCCTTATTTCCACCATGTTTAAAATTCCTTATTTCTGTCCATATTTTAAATTCCTTATTTCTGTCAATGTTTTAAATCCCTTATTTCTGCCCATGTTTTAAATTCCTTATTTCCATCCATATTTTAAATCCTTATTTCCGCCCATATTTTAAATCCTTATTTCCGCCCCTGTTTTCAATCCCAGGCTCGCTCAGCATGGACAACCTCCAGCCGCTGTCGTCAGCCACGGCCACCATGGCCATGCAGCAGGCCATGCTGGCAGCCCACGAGGACTCCCTCGATGGCACTGAGGAAGAGGAGGAGGATGAGGAGGACGAGGACGAGATGGAGGAGGAGGAGGAAGAGGAGGAAGAGCTGGAGGAAGAGCCCGGTGGCCTCCCAGCAGCACCTGGCGCTGATCTTGGTTTGGACCACAGTGACTCACTGGAATAGCTCCTCCTTCACCCTCCCAAATCATTGACAGCGCCAGATACAAAACTCCCCCCAAAATGCAAAAAAAAAAAAGGCAAGAAAAAGAAATTAGTGAGAAAGAAGCAAACTGGCGGCGCTGGTGGATGCCCCGGCTGCCCACGGGAGCGTGGGGACCACCACGGCAGCGCACGGAAGTGAAGGACACACGTTTACAAGGCACATATTGTGGCCAGATTAACCTTTTATTTCAGGTTTTATTTTTTTCCCTTTTTCCCTTCATTTTTTTGGTAAGCAAAAGCGTTTTTAGGGAAAGCCGTTTTCCCCACACGATGCTCGGATGCTCTTGGGCGCTGGCGAGTTTTCACCGCGTCTGCCCCTCGGATTCCTCGGTGCAAAGAAAAAACCAAACCAACCCCAGGACTCGATGCTTTTTGGATTTTTCCCCCCAGAAAGGTCATTCACATGGCATGGAGGGGGAAGGAAAATAATCAGCAAGTGCAAATTGTGCTGTATCTGAGGAGGGTTTGGTGCTCGACTCGTTGGATTGCCCAAACCTCCTGAGTTTGGCCCCAATGCTGCGGCTCTTTGGTGACTCTGGACACAACTTCCTGGAAAAGGGAGGAAATTCCTCCAAATCCTTTAATTTATGTGCTAAAACCTTTGCTGAAGCTGGAAAAAACCCCACAACTCACCCCGTTCTTGTCCTCGAGGGCTGAGACTGGATGCAGAGTTGGGGCAAAGGCTGCCGAGGGTAAACTATTCCAAGGCGTTTTGGCACGGAGTTAGTTAAAAATGAGGAAAAAAATCAGTTTCAAAAATGCAAGATTTCACCCAAAATTGAAAGGCGATCCCCAAGATTCGCCTGGGTGGAAGGAAACTCAGTATTGTTGCTTGAAAGATAATTTCTCCCTGGTATTGTCCCTCCACGTGGAAAAATGGTGGAGCTTCAGCCCCATGGGGGAGGGCAACTGCCAAAAACCCTGTGTTTTGGGTTTTTTTATTTTAAATGCTAGCAAAAGGGTGTGCTTCGCCTTAAAATGTGGCATGGGAGGAAATGCAAAAGCAAACCAGGGCAAAAATAAAGGAATTGTCTTCTGCAGGTTCCTGCTCTAAATGTGAGATTCCACGAGAAGGATAATTTTCTTGGTGGCTTTTTGCCCATATTGTCCTTTTTTTTTTTTTCCCTGGCTCTTGAGGAGTTGATAAAAAATCCCAAACGAGAGCTGGGATAAAAAACCCAAGTGATGCAATGGGCAGAAATGCCTATTTTTCGATACTGATCGGGCGTGAATGTAATCTGTAATTTCATAAAGGATTCATTGTAATTTAGTATTAATTCCTGGCCATTTATTATAAAGTGCTACAAGATGAGGGGTGGCACCTGTATTTTCTTGGCAGCTTCTTCCTTTGAGTGGAGAAGACCCAAAATGCAGGAATAACTCCCCAAAATGGGCAAAACTCCCCTCAAATGTGTGATTTACCCCCAAAATGGGTGAATTAGCCCAAACTGGTAATTGATTGATGTGGAGAAAATTTGATTTATACTTCCAAAACTGATGGTCCACCAAAAATGAAAATTTCCCCCCTCAAATAAGCTCCAGTGGGATTTTTCCCACAAATGATACACCCCAAAACCAGTGATGCACACCCCAAAATGAGTTGTATTCTCCAAAAATGAGTGATTCTCCCCCGAAATGAGTGATGCTTCCCCAAAGTGTTACACACAACCCCAAAGTGGTGATGCTCACCCCAAAACGAGTTAGGGTCTCCAAAAATGAGGGGTGCTCCTCAGAATCAAATGATGACCCCAAAAGGGCTGATCTCTCCCTGAAATGAGTGATTTTCCCCAAAATGAGTGCTCAGCCCAAAATGAGCTGTATCATCCAAAAATTCTCCCCCAAAATGAGTGACACAACCCCAAAAGGATGCTGTCCCAAACTGGGGGTCCTTTTGGAAATGAGTGACTCCTCAAAAGAAGTGACTTCCCCCAAAATCACTGTATTTGCCCCAAAATGAACAACACTCTCCAAAAACGAGCAGCGACCCCCAAATGAGGCACTGTTCCCCAAAATGAGTGATAAACTCCAAAACAAAGGAATTCTCCCCCAAAAGGAAGGGATGGAAGCCCCCCTGTCCCCTAACAAGCCATTCCTTAACAATGGATTGATTTTCTGGGGGAAAAAAGGTGATGTTTGCACGATTTTTAGCAGAAAATTGGGCCGCGGAAAAGTGGAAAAAAATGGGAAAAAATCCCTGAGGATGGGATTTCCATCTGAATTTTGCCCCTCCGATGGTGGCAGCTGCCTCTGAGCACCCAGCAGCTCGTTAGCCAGAAGTTTGTGTTTTTTACAGATTCCAGAATATTCCCCAGCACTGCAGCTAAGGCTGCATGGGGATTTTTTTGCTTAAAAACAGCGTTTTCCTATCAAAAAAATTGCAAAAATGAGCGATTCTCACGAGCAGTGGGACACAGACACAGGACACCGTTTGCCTAATTAATGTAAGGAATTCTTTATTCCCAGCTGTGCAAAGGGGGGGAAGTGCAGGGTGGGGCAGCCGCGGGTGACCCTTTTTCCTCGGGTTTGGCCCCATTTCGGGGGCACCGGGTGGGACTGTGAGGGCAGCACCAGGTCAGGTCGGGCAGAGCACTGCGGAGAAGAGAGAGAGAGAGAGGCCTGGGGGGCACTGAGGGCACAGTGAGGCCCAGGAGATGCAAGGGAGATGGACAGGGATGCCCTGGGATGCCCCAGAATATCCCAGAGATGCCCCAGGATGCCCTGGGATGCCCCAGAGGGACAGGGATGCCCCAGGGATGCCCCAGAGATACCCAGGGATGCCTTTGGGATGCCCCAGATGGACAGGGATGCCCCAGGAATGCTCCAGGATGTCCCAGGGATGCCCCAGGGATGCCCCAGGATGCCCCAGAGGGACAGGGATGCCCTGGGATGCCCCAGGATGTCCCAGGGATGCCCCAGAGATGCTCCAGATGGACAGAGATGCCCCAGAGATGCCCCAGGATGCCCCAGGGATGCCCTGGGATGCTCCTGGGATGCCCCAGGATGCCCCAGAGGGACAGGGATGCCCCAGAGATACCCAGGGATGCCTTTGGGATGCCTCAGATGGACAGGGATGCCCCAGGCATGCCCCAGAGATGCTCCAGGATGCCCTGGGATACCCCAGGGATACCCCAGGGATGCCCTGGGATGCCCCAGATGGACAGGGATGCCCCAGGGATGCCAAGGAGGGTGCAGGTACCTTTGAGGATGTAATCCGTGAGCAGAGTGGGCACCTTCTCATTGCCCTCCTTCATGGCAAACAGGACTGTGAGGGGAACAAAGCTGTGAGCCTGACCCCCTAAATATCCCTTTTTCCCCCCAAATCTGCTCCACAGCTGCCATACAATTTCCCCACCCAATTTAAGCAGCAAACGTCCCAAAAAAAAAGGATTTTCCTGGCAATGCAGAATGGGTGATTTGCCCCCAGCCCACACTGGTGTAAGGAGCAGAAACTGGGCAGAGGCATTGGCTGCAGCGGTGCTGCAATGATGCAAAGCAGGGATTCTCCCCTCCAAGTGCATTTGTTGCAGTGATGATGCAACGTGAGGGTTGCATCAAACTGCCCATGCTGCAGTGGTGCAAAAAATCCCCCAAAATGCAACAATTCCCAAATTGCAGCCACTGAAGCAAAGCAAAATGTGCCCTTGTGTCCCCGAAACATCTGATGCTGACCCAGGACAGCAGCTTGAATGAATACTCACTGTTGGTGAGCATCTGCAGGTCCTCAACGGAGGGTGGTGAGCCCTTCTTCTCGTAGGGAATCACCGTGTTCAGGTACTGCAAAAACAAAAGCCACCCCAAAAACGACCCAGCTGGCACAAAACTGCCTGGTTTTTACATCGCCTTGGGACAAATCACCCCAAATTTGTGCAAAAATAGAGTATTTCTGCAGAATTCCTGCAATTTCATCAAATTTGCAGGTATTTTGGGGAGTACTGAACTAATTGGGCGGTGCGAATTCCAAAATCCATCCCTGCTCAGGGAGGACTTTTTGGGGTGAAAACAGGTAATTTTTCCAAAACAGATTAGCAGGGTGTAGGGGCTAGAGCAGTGCTGGAAAACGTAAAAACATTTTTAAAGGGGGCTGGGGGTGCAGTGGAATGGGGAGTGCAGGAAGGAGGAGTGAAAAGAAACAGATTTGGGCAATTTGGGGGAAAAAGGGCACCTGCTTCTCGTTGGTGGTAGGACTGAAGGTCTGGCGCAGGCCGGAGTGCAGGATGCTGGAGATGCCCTCCATGCTGAAGCGCTGGGGGGACACGTGTCACCCTGTCACCTCCCGGGGACAGCGACATCACCCGCGGCACCTCCTCGGGCACCAACGTCCCCCACAGCTCCCTGACTCCCACATCCACACCGTGCCCACATCCCCATTCCATATCCCTCCCATCATCCACTCCATCCCTCAGCCCATACCCCCTTGTCCCCCTGCTCAGTGTCCCCATCCCACACCTCCCAGTCCCTGCCCCATGCCCCTGTCCCATCCTCTCACTATTGCCATCCACCCCATCTCACCCCAACCCTCATCTCTCACGCCCCCAGTCCCTGCCCCATGCCCCTGTCCCATCCTGTCACTATTGCCATCCACCCCATCTCACCCCAACCCTCATCCCCCACGCCATCTCCTCCCTGCCCACACCATCCCTGTCCCCGAGGCCAGCAGGTGCCCACCTTGCGGGGCATGTTGGTGCCACGCTCGGTGCGCCCGCCCTGCAGGCTGAGCCCCTTGTCGCGCCGGCGGCGACGCGCGGCCTCTCGCTGCTCGCGCTGCTCGCCCTGCACGGCCAGCAGAGCCCCGATGAACGCCGTCTTCACCTCCTTCTCGAAGGCCAGCTCGTCCCGCCGTGCCAGCTGTGCCACCAGCTCTGCTGACAGTGCCCGGCTCGCCGCCTCCGCCCGGCCTGCCGCCGCCACCAGCTCCCGCGCCGACAGCTGCCCCAGCCCTGTGCCCGGCGGGTGAGACATGGGCACGTGTCCAGCAGGACGTCCCAGATGGGGTGGGTTGGGTTGGAAGGGAACTCAGAGCCCATCTCGTTCCACCTCCCTGCCATGGGCAATGACCCCTTCCCCTAGGCCAGGTGGCCGCAAGCCCCATCCAGCCTGGCCTTGGACATTTCCAAGGATGGGGCAGCCACAGCTTCTCTGGGCACCCTGTGCCAGGGCCTCCCCACCCTCACAGGGAAGTTCATTCCCAATGTCCCATCTAGCCCTGCCCTCTGGCACTGGGAAGCCATTCCCCCTTGTCCTGGCACTCCGGGCCCTTGTCCCAAGTCTGTCTCCAGCCCTTTAGGCACTGGCAGGGGCTCTAAGATCTCCCCAGAGCCTTCTCCTCTCCAGGCTGAACATGCCCAGCTCTCCCAGCCTCTCCCCACAGCAGAGGTGCTCCAGCCCTTGCAGGATCTCCATGGCCTCCTCTGGACTCAGTGCCGTGCATGGGAAATGCCTGGTGCCATCAGTGCCACCCCCAGTGCAGTCAGTGAAACGCACACTGCAGCTGTTAAAATGCATCTCGCGCTGAGCGAGATGTGCTCTGCATTTTCTGAGACACCAAGAAATGAAAGCCATTGTGCAATTACTGATATGCTCAGCGCCATCAATGACGTGCCCAGAGCAATTACAGAGCTGCCTGGCACGATTGGTGACATGCAAGGTGCCCTCAGTGATATTCACAGTGCAATTAGTGACAAGCAGGGTGTGATTAGTGACACGTATGGCACAACCAGTGACATGTATGGTGGGATTAGTGACATATATGGTGCAATTTCTGACATGCATGTTGCAATTAGTGACATGCATGGTGCAATCAGTGACATGGTGCAATTAGTGACCTGCACAGTGTGATGAAGAGCAGAGCAATTAGGGAAATGCCAGGGTTAACGGTGACACACCCCATGCCACTAGTGACACATCCCATGTGCATGGTGCACCCCATGCAGAACACAAAGGCTCCTGGCGCACCCCATGTGCCTTTCCATACCAAAAGCCAGATCCCTGTGTTCTTCACGGCTCTTGGCAAGAGCCTTTCTGGCCAAGTCCCAGAGCAAGCCAGCACTGAGGCCTGGAGAGACTCAGTTGTCCAATTTGGTTGGAATTGTCCCCAGAAAGTGACTGGCCTGGGCTTGGCTGGCCGTACCTTCGTGGGAGCAGTTGTTGTTCAAGGCAGGGGAGAAAGCGTGCAGCTCCCGCAGCACGATGGGCTCTGTGCTCCCGCCACCACCTTTGCCTTCAGCATCAGCCTCGGTTTCTTCCTCCTCCTCCTCTTCCTCCTCCTCGTCTTCCTCGTCGCCCTCGGGGTCAGCCTCGGGGTCAGGCGAACTCTGCATGAGCTCCTCCAGCTCCTCGATGACCTGTGGGGCATCAGTGTCCTCCATCCGCACCTGCATCCTACCTGCACCTTGCACCTGCGCCGTGCACCCCACACATCCTGCACCCCACACATCCTGCAGCCACCCCTGCAGCTGTCCTTCACCTGCACCCTGCTCCATCCTGCACCAGCATCCTGCATCCTCCATCCCCACCCTCCGCCTGCAACCTGCTCCCTCCACCCCCCATCCCTGTCAGCATTTTGTATCCTGCACCTGCATCCTCCATCCTCCCCTTCATCCTGCATCTGCATTCTGCTCCCTTCATCCTGCACCTGCATGTACATCCATCTGCACCCTGGGTCCTCTATTTGCATCCTGCATCCCACACTCCCATGCACATCCAAATCCCACATTCCATGGGCACTGAGGACCTGCATCCACATCTAATTTTGCATCCTGCACCTGTCTGCACCCTGCTCTGTGCACCTGCCTCCTCTTCCTGCATCCTGGACCCTGTACTTGCATCTGCATACACACCCTGCAGCTGCCTCCACATCCCCCTCCCCACCCCAGTACCCTGCACCCCACAGCTGCACCCTGCATCAGCACCCCACAGCTGCACCCTGTATCTGCACCCTGCACCCCTCACCTGTACCCTGCATCGGCATCCCACACCTGTACCCTGTATTCTGCACTTCACACCTGAATCCTGCATCCCACACCTCTACCCTGCATCCTGCACCCCACACCTGTACCCTGCACCTGCATCCTGCACCCCACACCTCCATCCTGCATCTCACACCTACACCCTGCATCTGCACTGTGCCTCTGTAGCTGCATCCCACCTCTGCCCCCACACTTTTATTGTTCCTCCCATGCCACCCACTTTGTACAGCAGCATCTGCACCCCACGTTCCCACGTGCACCCAAATCCCACATCAGCACCCAAATCCCACATCAGCACCCAAATCCCACATCGGCACCCACAGCCTACACTTCCGTCTACATCCACATTCCAGCCCCTCCATACCACATCCCAAGATGATGGGATTTGGCTTTTTCTTGTGCTTTCAGCTCGTGCTTGTGGGCCCGAGGTGGCAAAGCCTGGCTTTTGGAGGACACGCAGGGGTCCAGGTGCCCGTGGGGCAAGGGGTACCTGCTCAGCTGTCAGCAGCGGCTCCTCATTGATTCCAGAGTCCTGCTCACTCCTCTCAGTGAGCTCCTCCTCCTCTTCCTCCTCCTCCTCCTTCCTGCCGAGCTGCAGGAGACACAGGCTGGGCAGCCTTGGTGGCACCACAGGCCCAGCCTGATGTGGGCACGGCCCCAGCACAGACACAGCCCTGGCCCTGGCATGGGGAGAGCCACCAGGGAACCCTGGCTCAGGGGGACATGCTGCATGGGGGGACACCGGATGGGGACATGTTGGATTGAGGGTATTGCATGGAGATGCTGGATGGGGAAACATTGGATGGGGCTTTAGACAGGAACACTGGATAGGGACACCAGAGACAGACAGCGAGCAGAGAAGCACTGGAGGGGGAGGTGTTGCAGGAAGATGGACAGAGATGTTGGATAATGGAGAATTCCTGAACGGAGACATGGACTAGGAAGAAGCCAGAGAGAAGCACAGGTCTGTCGGACGGAGATGTTGGATGGACAGAGGTGCTGGATGGAGGATGGTGGATGGAGGACATCGGATGGAGGATGGTGGATGGAGGATGGACAGTGGCGATGGATGAAGGATGTTGGGTGGAGGACATTGGGTGGAGGATGTTGGGTGGACAGTGGTGTTGGATGGAGGATGTTGGGTGGACAGTGGTGTTGGATGGAGGATGTTGGATGGAGGATGCTGGATAGACAGGATGTTGGATGGACAGTGGTGCTGGACAGAGGATGTTGGATGGACAGTGGTGTTGGATGGACAGCGGTGTTGGATGAAGGATGTTGGATAGATAGGATGTTAGATGGAGGATGTTGGGTGGGGAGTGGTGCTGGACAGAGGATGTTGGGTGGACAGTGGTGGTGGATGGACAGTGGTGGTGGATGGAGGATGTTGGATGGGGAGACAATGGCTGGGGAATCTGAATGGGGCGAGGTCTGATGGAGACACAGGGTGGGGACATGAGATGGGGACACGGCAGAGGGGAACACCAACAGGGAAGGGATGGATGGAGATGCTGGATGGAGATGTTGGACGAGGAGGCATCTTCTTTTTTACCACCTTTCACTATCTTTTCCACCTTTTTAGCAGAAAACAACCCAAGAAAGTTATCTTCTCTTCCCCCTTCAGCAACAGGCTGTTACATCCAAATGGGTTAAATTCCATGGATATTGGCACGTTTTTACAACCCCAAAAGCAGCCTATTGACAGCACACTACAGATGACGACACATTTTCTACCCCAAAAACACCCACCCCACCCCTGCCATGGGGGCAAACTGGCAAAGACCAGACTGTCAAACCAAACCATCTTGCTGGTTTCAGTGGGATTTCACACTGAAATGTGGACACTCACTGCACTGGTGCTGCAGCACCCCAAAACCCCATTTTTGAGTAGTTCGCAGTACCATGATGGTTGCTGAGCCTTGGGGCTGATTGACAGCTGTCAATCATCGTCAGGGGATCACGTGGGGACAGGGGATTTGGGGGAGCCAAGGGGGGCCACAGCCGTACCTGGGGGTCGGTGCCATCAAGGGCCTCAGTCCCAGGGAGCAGCCATGGCCGGGGGGAGCTCCGGGGGGCAAAGCCATCGGTGAGAGCATCCCAGACCCTGCAGGGAGCGCGTGGTGAGTGCTGATCCCAAAATGTGCCATCCCAGAGAGCCATCCCAAAAACGGCATGCCAAGATGCCTCGAAACATCCCCAAAACGACCTGAAATTACCTCCAAAAATCCCAAAACACCACTGAGATGCCTGAAGCATCCCCAAACGATATCCTAGAAAACCCCAAGTGCTGTCCTAGAAGACCCCAAAGCTTCTCAAAAGAGCAGCATGAAATACTGCCCTGAAATACCCCAAAGGACCCAAAAATGCTGCCCCAGCATCTTCAATGCCCCCAAATATCATTTTGAAATGCTGCTATCAAAACATGCCCAGCGGCCACAGCAGTGTCCCAAAATGTCTCTGGATGTTCCAAAATGCCACTCAAAAACATCACCACGATGCCCTGAAGTGGCAGGTTTGAAAAAATAAAAGTGAAAAAAGGTAAAAAAGGAAAAAAGGGGGAGAAAAGAGTAGAAAATAGGGAAGGAAAAAGGAAAAGAGGGGAAGAAGGCAAAAAAGGAAAGGTGGAAAACAGGAGAGAAAAAGGGTAAAGAAGAAGATGGAAAAAAGGGCAAAAAGGGGGAAGGGGGAGAAGTGGGGGAAGGAAAATCTGGGTGAAAGGGGGGAAATGGAAGAAAAAATGAGAAAGAGGGAAAAAAAGGAAAACAGTGGGAAACGGAGAAAGAGGAGAAAAAGGGGAAGAGAGGGAAAGAGGGAAAAATAGGGAATAGGAGGAAAAGGGTTGAAAGAGAGAAAAGGAAAAATCAGGAGAAAAGGGAAAAGGGGAAAAAGAAAAATGTAAGAAAAAAGGGAGAATGAGGGGGAAAATAGGGAAAAGGTCTGGGAAAGTGGAGAAGAGGGAAGAAATGGAGGAGAAAGACAGAAAATGGGAAAAAAGAGTAGAAATGTGGCAACATTGAGAAAAAGGGAAAAAATTGGGGGGAAAGGCACAGAAAGATTAGAAATTTTCTCCCAACTCAGGCAGAAATGGTGGGTTTAGTCCAACATGGTGCCACATCCTAATCCTGAAAACCACCTCAAAACCACTTGCCCCCTTTCCAACCCCCAAGCTGCTCATTTTTGGGATTTATCATATTTCCCTCCTCACCAGGGCTGAATTCCCCTTGAAATTACAGATTTCACAAATTAACATAAAAAATGTGGATGGCAAACCCCTATATTCCTATTTTTAGGGGTATATAAAAATATATCCCCTATATTCCTTTTTTTTAAACAAAACACAGCGAATTAGTGATATTCCTCCATAAATTTGCTTTTTTTCTCTGCTCTTAAAGGGCCAGCACCCCACAGGGGTAGATCAAGCCCAGCAGTGATTTCTGAATTCATTATGGCAAGAAATGGTTAATAATGTTGGAAATCAGTGCCTGTAAGGCCATGGCCCCTCCCCCACCCTGCACACAAGGCTCATTCAAGGAAGAATAAAAAAAAAGCCCTGTTTTGCCCAAAATGACCCAAAAAAAGACACAATAAGTGGCACAAAGCGGCGACAGCGCGGCGGCCCCGGCGCGCGGCCAAGCTGCGTTTTGCTCTGAAAAACCATGAATTCAACCAATTGCAAAAATCAATTCAGCCTCAGTGGGTTTCGGGGAAAAAAAAAAATCCAAACACAAACCAACAAAACCAACAGATTTGGGGCCTTTTGGGTTGAAAACAACCCCTCTGCCTGGTGAAAATAAGGATTAGTAATTTCAGCCTGGGGAACAATCCCAATTAAATGTGCAAAAAATCCACTAGAAACGTGATGGTGTATAATTATCATGAGGAAAAGGCCCAAGGATTTGAAGGGGAAAAAATGGCATTTTGAGACAAAACAAGGTTTTTAATGAAACCGTGGAATTTAACACAAAAGGCACAATAATAATTGGGGGAGCCTAGGGGGTAATTTGACCCCAGGGAATTTGGCCATGCCCGGGAGTGGTACAGAGGAGGTGGTGAAACTCTACTCACACCTTACTCAAGGTTTATGCTCAACCCCTGGGTTTTTCCTTGCACAGACAGAGCTGTGGCCCTGCAGCACGGCATGGCACATCCTCCTCGTAGGATGCTACTCCAGGGACCTCACACAGCTACTCTAAGGTTCCTACACAGCTACTCCAAGGTGCTCTGTATGATCATGCCACAGTCCAAGTGCTGATTGCATGTGATGGGAGTAGGAAGCGTGCGAGGAGGTGAGGCAAGCCCAGAGTAGTGAGATACTACACCACTACTCCACCACTACACAATCACGAGTTGGGCTGCATGCTGTGGGCTAGGGGTGCATTTCATGACCGTGAAAGGACCCAAGGGTGGCCTACTCATGGGATACTACACAGCTACTCAAAGGTAGCACACAGGTGTTCCATGCTGCTGCATGACTGACTCTGCTGTGACGCAAAGGGCTGAGATGCATGGGGGCTGCACCTTGCTAGCATGCAAGGCGGCATGCACATCCTGAAGAATCCTTGCTCACAGGATACTACAGCACTACTCCCGACACGGAGCATGCCCATGCTGCACTGCGGGGGGGTCTCAGGGGTGTGAAGAGGCGCGTGGCCCCAGAAGCAGGGGGGCCTTACTCACTCCTCATCCTGCAGGCGCTCCTCCTCCTCCTGCGCCTGCAGACGGCCCCGCACGGGGGCCAGGCCCTCGGTGGCGGCGTCGTAGTTGCGGAAGCAGACGGTGAGCTTCTCGTCGAACTCCTGCACCAGGTCCTCCATGGACTTGAAGCTCATCATCTCGGCTGAGAAGCTCTCCAGCTCGGCCAGCGCTGGGTCCGCGGCGCGCTGCGGGGTCCCCCCATCGTCCCCGGGCCCCTCCTCGAACTCCTCCTCCAGACTCACCAGCGGCGCCTCCATCCTCCTCAACACCGATGTGCCACCTTAGCTGCGGGGAGAGGGTGCCCGTCAGGCACCAGGCTACTAACAGGTTACAACACCGAGCTCCCCACTCCCTCTGCTGCTGCCTGAAACCCTCCTGCCTGGGCTATTACACAACCAAGAGTATCTCTGTAGTTTCCTAGTAGTATCCCAACAGGATGTACTACCTTCATAACAATATACTGATATTGTGGCACTATTTTAGCAGTAATTTACTAATAGCAACAAAGTGCTGATAGTGGTTCAATTAGCTTAGTGCTATCCTGATAGTATGTAAAACACATCATTAAAAAACTATTTCCCTGAAGTGGTAGTATCTTAATTGAATCCTTACACTATATCAGCTACTAAGCAAGTGGCCTGGAAGTCTCAGTAATGTGCTGACAGTATCCCAAAAATTTGAGTGTTGCCCTGATAGCATCCCAGAAATATCTTACCACTGTATTTTCTAGTGCCCTTGTAGCACCTTGGAAGTGTCCTACTGATACTGCATTTTTATCCTAGGAGCATCCCATCCCAACAGCATCCTAGTTACAGTCTCTGTAGTGCCCTGATAGTATCACAGTAGTATATAATGAGTGTCTTGGTAGGATCCTAACAATGGTGTAATGAGATACAGATATTATCTCCATAGTGTGTTGGAAGTACTTTGGTAGTGCAAAGTATGATCCAGATGCTATTTTACTGCCACGTAACTATGCTGAAAGCAACTCGAGCACATCTGGAGAGGACCCGGATGGTGTGTGAGCTGCTCCAGCGGTACCTTCATCGGAGTATCTCAGTGGCAGCTCTGAAAATATGCTGGAAATATCTTAGTAGCAGCCTGGTAGTACCTAAGTGGAGCTCTTGCAGCACCCCAGTAGCATCCACAGAGTATCCTGAGAGGATCTTAGTGCCACTCTGGAAGTGCCTTACTGATGTCTAGAGAGTAGCCTGTGCACATTCCAGTAAACTCATGACAGCATCTTGGTAGCATCCCAGCAGTATCCTGAGAGTATCTCAGCTGTGTCTTGATCGTGTCTACTCCCTCAGAAACTACTGAGAACATCCCAGCAGCACCTTAGCAGTAGCCTCATAGGAAGCAAACAGTAACTTAGTAGTAAGGCAGGAACAGCCCGGATAGGCATCAGTGCCCCAACCCATTCCCCCAGCCCTGGTGACACTGCTGCAGCAGTGCAAAACTGCTGGGCTGTGTGCGTGTGCAGCAAGGCAAACACACACTGCACACACACATACACCCCACACGCGTGTGGCCCTGTGGGTGCACACCCTGTACCGTCCAAGTGTGCATGCATGCCTTTGCAAGCGTGCATCCCTGCACAGTGTGTGTGTGCACACCTGTGCACTCTGCATCCCCACAGTGTGTGTGCACACCTGTGCATTCTGCATCCCCACGGTGTGTGTGCACACCTGTGCACTTGTGCATCCCCAGTGTGTGTGCACACCTGTGCACTCTGCATCCCCAGTGTGTGTGCACACCTGTGCACTCTGCATCCCCACAGTGTGTGTGCACACCTGTGCACTCTGCATCCCCACAGTGTGTGTGCACACCTGTGCACTCTGCATCCCCAGTGTGTGTGCACACCTGTGCACTTGTGCATCCCCAGTGTGTGTGCACACCTGTGCATTCTGCATCCCCGCACAGCGTGTGTGCACACCTGTGCACTTGTGCATCCCCAGTGTGTGTGCACACCTGTGCACTCTGCAGCTCCACACAGTGTGTGTGTGTGTGCACACCTGTGCACTCTGCATCCCCACACTGTGAACACCCGCACACTCGTGTATCCCTATACACTGTGCACACCTGTGCACTTGTGCATCCCCACGTGCAACACTGTGTCCACATACACACACGCACACACACAGTGCACGTGTGCACCGCTGTGCATGCATGCATCCCCTTGCACATGCTGTGCAGTGCTGTGCACATGTGCATTCCCGCACACGCACCACAGGCCCCACCATGCTCACAGAACCCAGCTGCAGGCCCGGCAAACACAGCATCCCACTGCATGCACACACCTGTGCATGGACATGGCTGCTGTGCACGCACATGTGTGCACACATACCTGCACATACACATCCCTGCACATGTGCCCCTGCAGCTGCACACACCAACCTGCACACAGACACACACACACCTGCACACACACATCTGCACACACATCTGCACTGGCACACACACCTGCACACAGACATCTGCACACACAGACCCTTGCACACACACACACACACACACACACCTGCACACAGACATCTGCACACACAGACCCTTGCACACACACACACACACACACACCTGCACACACATATCTGGACACATACACATCTGCACAGGCACACATCTGCACATACCAACCTGCACACACACACACACACACACACATCCCCCTGCACATACATCTGCACACATACGCATCTACACACACACATCTGCACACATGCACACCTGCACATACACACCAACCAGCACATGCACCCCTGCATCCCTGTATGCATCCCTGCTCATACACATCTGCAGACACACACACACACGCACCGGCACACACCCTTGCACACACACACCTGCACGCACACATACACACACACACACCCTTGCACACACACATCTGCACATACACACACACACACACGCACGCCTGCACACACACACCTGCACGCACACATACACACACACGCACGCCTGCACACACACATCTGCACACACACACACACACACACGCACCTGCACACACACACACACACACCCACACCCCCATCCTTGCACAGACACATCTGCACACACACACACCTGCACGCACACATACACACACACGCACGCCTGCACACACACATCTGCACATACACACACACACATCTGCACATACACACACACACACACGCACCTGCACACACACATCACACACACCCACACCCCCACCCTTGCACAGACGCATCTGCACACACACACCTGCACACCGCACCGCTGCACTCCCGCACGCACGCACACACGCGGACACGCCCTCGGTGCGCTCGCCGCCCCTCCCTCCGCCGCTGCCCGCACGCGCACAGCCCGCGTCCCCAGGACCCCCCGGAGCGCCCCCGCAGTGCCAGAGCGCATCCCCCCGCGCTCCCGCACCGCCCCCGCCCCGGGGCCGACACGCAGCGGAGCCCCGGGCCTCGCTCCCCCGCCGCCCCCAGCCCTCCCCGCAGCGTCAGCGCAGCGCCCGCCGCGCTGCCCCGACCCCCGGCGCGCTCAGCCCGCGATGCGCCCCCAGCCCCGGCCCCGCTCGCCATGCCCCCGGCCCCGCCGCCCCCCGCGCTCCGCATGCACCCCGACGGTGCCGCACCCCCGTGCGACCCCCGCCCGCGCCCTGACATCCCCCGCAGCGCCCCGCCTGCGCGCACAGCATCGCCCCTGGCTCCCCGCTGCCCGCCCGGCCCCCCAAGCCCCCAGCCCCGCAGCCCCGGCGCAGCGCGGGACCCCCGGCCCCACACGCACCTGCAGCCCCGCATCCTCCGCGCCGCGCCGCGCCGCGCCGGGGGTGCTGCCGCGCACTGCGCAGGCGCGGGGGAGGCCGGGTGACGTCACCGCGAGGGGGGATGCGGATGGTGGTCAAGGGAGCCGTGACGTCATCCGCCATCCCGGGAGGGCTCCGAGCTTTTCCCGTCCCCAAAATCTGCGCCCCCGCCAGCGCCATCCATTCATTGAGTCGTTCACGTGTGGGTGACACTCAGGGAGAAAGGGAGAAAAATAAATTGAAGCCATGGAAACGAAAATAGAAATTTATAAATAGGAAATAAAAAAGAAAAAGGCATAACGGTCAAGCCATATGTGCAAGAATTATTCCCTTTTTAAAAGAAGACAATTGAAAATTATAAAATAGAAATTAATTATAAAATAATTTTTTTTCTCTCAAAAAATAAAACAGCAATCACAAGAAATGAGTGGCTATTTATAATATTTTTTCCAGCTTTAATTTTTAAAATTTATTAACAATTTTAACAATTGCTTTAAAGGAATGTTGTCATGTATGCTAGATTTTTTTCTCCTCTTTTTGAAATCTGGGCCCAGTGGAATATGTGGGCTTAAGCTCGGTTTCTCAGATCTTGGGCTAAGGCTTTGCCTGTCAGCAGGAGGATGCAGGGAGAGGATAGGCACTGCTGCCTGCCCTTGCCGTCTCCCTCTCCGTGCTGGCTTTCCATGCAGCAGGACAGAAGAGTTTCTCCGCTGGCACATGGCTTCAAGTTGTTCATTTTAAGGAAAAAAACCTCAAAAGCGTCTGTGAAACGGTTGTTGTTAAGTTTAATGAAATTTTGCCAAGTCCTGGCTGGAGCATCGCACGCTTTGGCACAGCGCTGAAGAAATCCTAGAATCCTGGAATGGTTTGGGCTGGAAAGGACCTTAAAGCTCATTTTGTTCTCAGGGCTTGGACTGAGTTGCTCCAAGCCACATCAAACCTGGACTTGTACCCTTCAAGGGATGGGGAAGCCACAGTTTCTATGGGATACACGTGCCAGGGCCTCCCCACCCTCTAGGGAAGAATTCCTTCCCAATATCCCATCCATCCCTGCCCTCTGCCACTGAGGAGCCATTTCCTTTGTCCTGCCCCTCCATCCCTTGTCCCAAGTCCCTTAGGTGGTCCATGTTATGTTTGCTGAAGAGGCAGGATCAGTCCTTCTCACCCCTGAAACAACAATTTGACAAAATAATGACGATATTCTGCTCAGGGGGCCAAATGAGGAAACGCTTGGCCAAACAATGAACGATACTGTCCAGCATTTACACGAATTAAATATTCACATTCCTGACTCAACGTGGCAAGGACCAAGGCAAGAGGGTACATTTTTAGGTGATTAGGAGGATGGAAAATTGTGCCATCTGGCACAGAAGGAAAAGGAAAGAAACAAACAAGGGAAAGAGGAGGAAGGAAGGAAGGAAGGAAGGAAGGAAGGAAGGAAGGAAGGAAGGAAGGAAGGAAGGAAGGAAGGAAGGAAGGAAGGAAGGAAGGAAGGAAGGAAGGAAGGAAGGAAGGAAGGAAGAAAAGAAGAAAAGAAGAAAAGAAGAAAAGAAGAAAAGAAGAAAAGAAGAAAAGAAGAAAAGAAGAAAAGAGGAAAAGAAGAAAAGAAGAAAAGAAGAAAAGAAGAAAAGAAGAAAAGAAGAAAAGAAGAAAAGAAGAGAAGAAAAGAAGAAAAGAAATCACCAGTGTGGAACTCATGTTGGAAGAATAATAAAGCATCAAGTGTTTCACTTACTGCTCTGTGGGACCAACCGTGCCACATGCAGGGGCACCCAGCACCCTTCACGGAAAACTGGGAAATCAAGTGGAAACTTTAAAATCATGTGGAAGAAAACTTGAAAATCAAGGGGAAAATTGGGAAAATGAAGGGGGAAATCTTGGAAAGAGAGCAGAAAACTTGGTGGCAAAGTGGAGAAAGGTGGAAATAAAGGAGACAAACTTGAAAGGGAAAAACCTGAAATAAAGGGAACCTTGGAAATAAAAAGTGGAAAACCTTGGAAATAAAGTGGAGGACTTGGAAATAAAAGGAGAAAAGCTGAGGAAGTTGAACACTAGAAAATCAAGGGGAAAAACTGGGAAAGAAAGTGTAAAATTTGGAAATAAAGGGAAAAAATGGAAAATGAAAGGCAAAACTGAGAAAATGAAGAAACTGAGCAACAATGGGGAAAACTTTATAGGGAAAATAAAGTGGAAAACCTTGGAAACAAAGTGGAAACACTTGGTAACAAAGAGCACTGCCAGGAAAGCCATCTCCTCACCTGAAGGGCTGCTGGATGGCACGAGGAGCCCCCGACTTCGCAGCAGAAGGGTCACTGTTACGGAGCAGAGAGGCCTTACAAAATGAAGGCCTTGTTGCCCTTGTAAAATCCTTGCTCACTTCTGTTCCTTTGGCTAACTAGAAAAGCACTCTGGGAATGGCTCAGCTGAACTAGAGGTGAAAAGCAAATGACACAATTGTAAAGCAATGATCAGAAGCAGTGAGTGCTCACACCGTGGGGCTCGTGGTTGGTTCCATCTGATGCTGTTCCTGCCGCGGTCTGTGGTGGTTGGTTAAGCACATTTGTTGTGCCTCACAAAAATGCAAACTCATAACAAATAACAGTTTAAGAAACCTGGATTTTTGCAATAAAGTGTCTTTGCCATACATCGTGGAGATCATGTGTGCCTTAATGCCGCAGGTCACAGCCCCTTCCCAGCAGAAATGGGGACAGAAACACTGGAGGTTTTACCCTCCTCAGGGACCAGGTGATGATGAAAGGAACAAGAGGGAGATGTCTTTACGAACAAACTGTGGGGTCTGCTGGGAGATAAGGCCAGATAGTGATAGCTGAAAGAAGCAATGGAGGAACCATAAATTCCATAGGAATTCCATTAATTGACACAGACTGTTACTCACCCAAGGATGTGTTAAACCCTGGACTTAGAGAAAAAGAAGAGAGACACAAAGGAAACAAAAGGTGAGGGGGAATGTACATTAGAAGGGGGTCTGTATTAGGTGATTTGGGAAGTCTGTACCTCTCGAGTATCTCAGCCAATGGGGAAAGGGAGAGGGAAATGTGGCCGAGAAATTAGGATGAGAAGAGGCTGTGTCCTCTAACAATTCGAGAGACCCCATGGGAAATGGCCATGACCTCTCCCATTATTAATGAATAAAGTTACAGGACTCCTCTGTCTCCTTTTTGGACAGAAACCTCTGGTGTTTGTGGATTAATTTTTCCTGACAATGATATCTTGCAAGCACAAAACAAGACCGGGGATGCGTTTAAGCTCAAGCCTTAATACTAAACAATCTCACTTTGGATTCTTACGTCGCTTTCCATCAAGAGTTTTATTAAAAATAAGAAAAGAAAGAGTCCAGTTTCCCCAGGCTCCAGAAGCTGTCACCATGCCACAGATCAATTCCCACAGCCTTGGGCGTGGGGACGCTGCTGTGCTGGGGTGCTCCAGGGTGCTGGTGGCTGCACGGGGTGGCGGCGAGTGGCTGCGGGGTGGCTTTGTGGGCTGGTGGCCCTGAGGCCTGGCTGCTCCCCAGGATAAAGGGGGCTGGTGGCCCTGAGCCCTGGCCACTCCCCAGGACACAGGGGGCTGGTGGCCCTGAGCCCTGGCCACTCCCCAGGATACAGGGGGCTGGTGGCCCCAAGCCCTGGCTGCTCCCCAGGATAAAGGGGGCTGGTGGCCCTGAGCCCTGGCCACTCCCCAGGATAAAGGAGGCTGGTGGCCCCAAGCCCTGGCCACTCCCCAGGACGCAGGGGGCTGGTGGCCCTGAGCCCTGGCCACTCCCCAGGACACAGGGGGCTGGTGGCCCCGAGCCCTGGCTGCTCCCCAGGACACAGGGGGCTGGGCTGGGCAGCAGAGTGAGCGCGGTGGGGCCTGGCTGCTTGACCTGCAGGATGATCCTCTGTGGCACCTGGGTGGGGTGAGAAACAACACAAAATAAATGAAAACGCCTGAAATCTGGTGCTTTTTAACCCACAGACTACTTGAGGTTGGTGTGAATGAGTGAGGAGGAAGGGACTCTCTGGCCTCGCCAGCAGTGGGTATGAGGAAGGACAAAAAGGGTCAGATTTGAGGATCTTCGAGGGTTTTCCGAACTTAAGTGATCCAGGATTTGAAAAAGGTGCTGCAGAGCTGCCCCTCTCAGGGTCTGAAGGGTCTGAAGCCCAGAAAAGGGACTGTGTGCCCCAAACCCACAAACTAGGGGTCTACAGAGGGAGATGATGATTGAGCTAAATAAAAGCTCAAGTATTGGGGTCTTGGTCCCCGTTTCTCTTTCCCCTTCCCAGGAGAAAGAATTAAGGGAAAAGAAACAGGACTAAAATAAAACAACTAAAAGAAATGACATTAGAAGGCACAGAATTGAAAGAATTAGCAAAACTAAAATACAGAGGAATTTAACAAAATATAAATGGGACTAGAAGAACAAAAAAAGAGCAAAACTAAACCAGAAAACTCCAGAAAACATGGAAGTGGCCCTGGCAAGGGTCACCACATCGAGGGGCTGCACTTGCCTGCTGGAGGAACACGACCTGCTGTGCTGGCAGGGCAGTGGCTGTCACCTGCTGTGCCCCCAGCTGACCAGCCCCGATGCCCAGCTGGAGGCCGGAGAAGGGCCCGAGGTGCTGCACGAAGGGCTGGATGCTGGTGGCCGCGCTGAGGAGCTGCTGCTGGCCCAGGGCTGGGTGTGGGTGGCCATCGACGCCGCTGGGGCAGAGCTGCGGTGTGGGGGGCTGGACACTGCCTGGGTCCCGCTTGGCCTCGGCCTCCAGCAGCTGCTCGGTGATGCCTGCTGCCCACAGGCACTGCTGCAGGAGGTCACAGGGCGGCCCCGCCACGGCCACGCCGCCCCACGGTGACCCCAGGCCGGCGGTCTCGGGCAGGGCCTGGCCCACGCTGGCCACGGGCTGGGGCAGCTCAGCGCTCGGGGAGGGCTCCCACACCTGGGAAAGGATGGAAAACACACCGAGGGAATTGGGAACCATGGAATGGAAGGAACGGAACCCTTCCGTTGGATGGAAAGAAGGGAACCCTTCCATTGGATGGAAGGAATGGAATCCTTCCATTGGATGGAAGGAATGGAATCCTTCCGTTGGATGGAAGGAATGGAATCCTTCCGTTGGATGGAAGGAACAGAACCCTTCCGTTGGATGGAAGGAATGGAATCCTTCCGTTGGATGGAAGGAACAGAACCCTTCCGTTGGATGGAAGGAATGGAATCCTTCCGTTGGATGGAAGGAACAGAACCCTTCCGTTGGATGGAAGGAATGGAATGGAAGGAAAGGCTCTCCAAGGCGAGATTTAGAAAAGGCCTCCCCCAGCACCTTCAAAAAAAACCACTGGCTGCATCCTCTGTGCTGAGAGAGCTGGAATTACAAGCATTGGATTGACTGTCTTCGGTGCAGAACTAAAAAAAATGAGGGGAAAAAAAGAAGGTGCAGTGGTGAGGGGTGACCCCAGAAAGCACCAAGCTCTCCCAGCAGTAGGGCAGAAGCTCTCTCTGTTCCCAGTTTTGGCTCAACCCCCCCCAAAATCCCTGCTGGCTGCACCACATGAACAGCAGCAGGAACTCAAACCTAAAAAAATCGTGATGTCTGGGGAGGTTTGATGTAAAATTTAAATTTAAAAATTTAAACATTTAAAATTTCTATTTAAAAAAAATGTTTGTGTTACGGAAGTTGCACAGGTTTGGGGAAGGAGCTGAGTTGTCACTCACTGTTCTGGATCCAGGCAAAAAATTGCCCAAGGCCTGAGGATTGCTGCAAAAAAACAGAAAAAGGTTTAGGGAGGCAGTGCCAACACCTAATTAACAAATTAATGTAAATAGATGCTACAGCTAATGACAGACACACATTTATGGTCCAAGAATGATGTTTTATGACCAACTTAAATGATCGAGTGGGTGCTCAGAGGCCAATTTTGGTCTTCTGCATCACTCGCACCTCCTTATTCTCCCTCATAATGGTACAGATCAACAATTATTGACAGTTTCATGATCAGAGCAAGAAATAAACCATTTGGCAAAATATTGTTTGGCCGCCAAATGGAGCCCTAAATGCCATAGCTTTGGGTAAAATAATGGAAAAATGGGATTTATTCCCATTCCATCATTATTCTCTGTGCTATTGAGGTGTTTCCAGACCTTTGGAGGATGTTTTCCACTCTTTCCAGGACATTCCAGCCCTTTTGGAGGACACCTCAGGTGGGTTTTGGCTCCCAGAGACCCAGAGAAGCCCTGATGGAGATCGGGGGTGGTGGAATGCCCTCTCCCACCCTGAACTTGTGGGACTTACTAAAGTGCATCTGGTGCGCCCCAGCTGTCATCGGCATCTGTGTCACCTGCAAAGAGCAGAGAGAGGATGTTATGTCAGGAGAGCAGGGGGTGATGGTGATGATGATGACTATGATGATGATGATGATGATGACTATGATGATGATGATGATCATGGTGACCAGACCAGCAGACACCCCAAGAAGACCGTCCACTACTCCGAGGGGTGTCAACCCACCACCAGGAATCTGGAGAAGTTCCAGCGTGGCTCCTCGTCTGCCCACTGGATGGATTTCACTCTGAGTTCTCTCAGCAGGAGCCCATGATTCACTCTGACCCCCAAACCCACAGGCTTTCGGCTCATTTTCAGCTCACCAAGGGTAGCTGGTGACCCTTGCTGGCTGTGCCTGGCATGCTTGGCAAGAACTCATCTTTAACACCACTTGTTTATGCACTTTTATCCCTAAAATTCCACTGTGGCACAATGGATTTGGAAGGATTTGAGGATTTGCTGATCATAACCTGCAATCAGCGGCAGGCCACCTCCTCTTAAACACCTCTTGATGAGCAGATCTGGGAAACTGTGGTTTTGGGGTTGTTTGTTGATGTTTTCCCTCTTTTCCTCAGATCTGAGCTGGATTTGGAGGTGCAGCAATATGAAACAGCTAATAGAAATCAAGGAAAACAGGAAAGCAAAGATCCACTACATCAATGAAGTCTAAAAACAAAAATATCTTCCGCTATCATCCCCAAAAATGGTATTTATGAAGATTCCCCCCTTGTCATTCTCCAGCAGGGGGGATATGTGCATTGAGATGAGGGTGCAGGAATTGTGCTGCATGGGACAGCAAAAGGGCAAAACGCCCTTAAATTAGACGCAAAATAATCCATATTATTTTCAGTGGTTCCAAAGGAGCGCAAGGGCAAAATGCCCTTAAATTAGACGCAAAATAATCCATATTATTTTCAGTGGTTCCAAAGGAGCACAGTTCTCACTGATTAAGGTGCAGGAGTGAGCGCCAGAGCCTGAAAATAATCTTTAAAACAACCTAACCATTAAAATAAGCCCCTGCAGGGGTTGGAATTCTCCTCATCAGTGTAAATATTTGATATTCCTGAACTGAAAGCTCTTACTTTGATCCGGAGGGATCAGGGAATAAAGGATGCTGCATGGGCGGCACCTGGCCATGTCCGAGGGCAGAATTCCCTTTCTGGCTGTCGCGTGGGCATTTCCAAGGGGCACCTGGTTCTGTAGGGCTGCATCAGTGGGGTCTGGGCCGAGTTCTGTTGTTGGCAACCAATCCCGGGGCTGAGGTCAACATTCCCTTGCCGGAGCCCTGTCGCGTTTGGGGTCTGTGTTCCGTTGCCATGGGAGAGGAACGGGAGCTCCTCCGTCCGCGTGCCCCGGCTGTGAGCAGCAGAATTGCCAATCCAGTGGCTTCAAAGTCAATCAGAAGCTGAAGAATGAGAGATTTGATGTGTTTTCCCTGTTGTCGAGGCAGAACGGAACAAAAAACCAACAAGAACACCCCATGGGGTGGAGAAGCGCTGCCTCAAATGGCCTCTTCCCACCCCTTTCTAACGCAAAGAATGTTTTGGATCAGTTTCAGTGAAAACAGCGATTCCCTGGACCCACAGTGAGTGTCCCTCGTCTTGCAGCTTCCCTGCAGGGAGGCCAGCGCACTCCCTCCACCTCCAGCATTCAGGATTTAGTAAATTTTAATTAACTTTTACCCCTAAAAACACACTTTACAGGGTCACATGGGTTTGAAGATTAAATTATTGGATGAGTTAAAACTCCTTCTGAGGTGGGAAGTGGAGGGAAAATGTTTTTAACTTCATGGTGTGAGACAAGGTGATGAAAAAATGGGCATTTTTATGATTTTGCTTCATAAGACCTGATTGAAATTGATTTTTTAAACAAAAACATGTATTGTCCTGGGCCTCTGCAGAGGACTTTATGTTTCTGAAACACTTTAACCCTCATGTCATTCTATGAGGAGTGTCGTGAAGCTGAACATGTGTGAGCTGAGAGACACTTGGGGGTATAAAATAACTTGAAAAAAAATGAAATAAAAGTCAAAGTAAGCCCTTCCAAACCACATTCGTAGGATGATTTCCACCCTAGAGCCCTGTCCAAGGGAGATATTTTGGAGTATTTGGTTGTGAGATGAGGAAACAATGGGATTCAGCAAAGGGGTCCTGTGGGAATGATGCCAAAATCCTGAATTTATTGCCACAAGTGGCCATCCATGGCCCTTCACATCCTGTTAAAGTAAAGCCTGGTCACTGGAGCACGTGGGAAACACACTGGGATCCACCTGGAAACTTCCTTGGAGAAACCATCTTAATGCAGCTCGTTAATTACCACTGCTAAATCACATGCATACATATAAAGCTTTACAGTGTTGTTTAATTAATTAATTGTAATAAGTATTCAGAAGTTTTGAGCCTGCTGGGGTGTTTTGAACAAATCCTGCCTCGATTCTTGTCCCCAGATTTATTTGTAGTCTTTGATACTGTTGATTTGAAGGATTTGGGCCCAGCTCAACACATCTGGGGTGACCCTCGGTCGATTTGGGATATTCCGAAGTTCTGAACACAGGATGGAAAAGGCAGAAGAAAAATAAAAAGGGAGGGAGAAAAGGGAATGGGGTTAGCAAAAGGGAAGTGGGGGGGAAGGGAGGGAAAAGGCAAGGGGGAAATGGAAGCGGAAAAAAGTGAAGGAGGATCAGTGTGGATGTTTACATTGGTGATGTTTCTTTTTGCTTTTTTTGTGCAAAGGTTGTTGACCAATTTAAAAAAAAAAAAGAAAAAAAAATTGAAAATGGAGAAAAAACCCTTTTGCCTCATTGTTTTGCTCCAGCACTGCCTGGTTCTGCTGAGCCTGTGCTCTGGAGCAAGGCAGATCTCCCCAGCCCAGCCCTCAGCTTGTCTCACCCAAATCCCCAGGTGTCCTGGCTGGAAAATCCCTTTTGGGCACACCACCTCAGGCAATCCTCCAGAGCAGCTTTGGCCTCCCGGCTGCCCTGTGCCCTGCAATGCCCTTCCCCTGCAGGGCAGGCGTGGGAGGAGTGCTGGGCATGTAAAAAGCCTCCCCAGAGGCACTGAAGCCCCCACATCCCCCAGGGGCTGGCCTGGAGCTGTGGGTGGAGAGCAGAAAGGCTTCCCCTGGCCTCCATGGCTGCTCTTAGCCCCTTGGGCAGGGGGCAGCTCCCTCCCTGGGCTCCCTTAAAGCCCTTGGGGTGCTGGGGGTGGAGGCAGGGATTTGTTATAGAAACCTATGGCTGTAAACTTTGGAATGAAATAAATGCAGAACCCATCCTTTAATTCAGAGCTCTGCAGCCCCCTTCAGCTCTGCCCTCCTCTCTGTGGGCACTGCAGAGGTGGGATGGGGATGTGGGTAGGGGAAGAAAGGCTGGGGAAGGAAAATGGACAATTAAAACCCGTTCTGCTCATCAGCCTGTCGGGTCAAGACGGTCATGACAAGTAAAAAGTTCACAACAGCTTCTTGGGCCAGAGGAAAGGAAGAAGAAATAACTCTTTATTTTCCAGAGTCTTTTTTATACTGTTTTCTAACTTTCATGTCACACATCCATTGGCTTTCAATTCACCACCCCACAATGTGATTGGCTACCTACAGCCAGAACAACATCTTGGAAAAACACCACCTGCATGAGGCAGGCTGTCTTTGTTTATGAATTCCTGCTTGTTTTGAACCATAGAGCTACTGTGAGAATTGGGAATGACAGGTTGGTCTCACAGTAAAGTAGCTCCCACGATTCCCACAATCAGCCCATCCCAATCCTGCTGCCCTCTGCTCCTGGAGAGGCCATTCCCCCTCTGTCCTAGCCCAGCTGATGGTCACCTGGCGCTGGCACTGCAGGGCTCTCACCCTCTGCTGTCAGAGCTCACCCTCAACACAAAGCACCAGCACTACTGAAATGTCGAGAAACCCAACACGAATTTTCTGTTGCTGATTTCACTGACTCTTTTTGAAGCATTTATTTTCAGTCAAATATGCCTCAAACATTACAGAATTGAGGCTGCACTGAGGTGATGCCCACAGGGGTGCATTTCCTTGTGAACCAAACATCACAGACTCCTCCAGAACATTCCATCTCTGCTCCACAGGAGTTACTTACAACAGTGCTGTCACAGAAATGGAAGTCTCTCCATTCACCATTATTTCGTCGCAGGTAGAGAAGGTCCCAATGTACTGTGGTGAGGGTGAGATGCTCATCCTTCCTCCTGTGTGATGGTGTGGATTGTATCCCCAGATTCAGTATTTCTGCTAAAACCAAACGGTGCTTCCCCTCTTCCTCTGCCTCCAGTTGGAGGCAAAAAAGGCAAAGATCCAATTGGAGTACCCTCCCCTTCTCTTCTGCCTCCAATTGGAGGCACGAAAGGCAAAGGCCATGGGTTGAGAAAAGAAGAATTTACTGGAAACAGCAATGAGATAAGAAAACTAATAGCAGCAACAACAATATTAATAACAAAAGGTATAAGAAAAGAAGGATTTGCATGGAAAGCCTGTCACAATAATCAGTACCAGACAGCTATCCCTGACACTTTTCCTCGACCAGAAGGAGCCCCTTGTCCCTGGAAGAGATTTCCTTCACCCCCACCCCAGCAGTGATGAGATGTGGCATAGAACAACCTCTGGGTCCTGGCCATGCACGCTCCCAGCTACAGCAAAAATGATCCCATCCTGGCCAGAGCCAGGCCAGGCTGTCACAGCTGCAGCCACTGAGGGCCAGCCGAGCAGTGTAGGCAGTCTGAGACTTCTGGAGCAGCATGGATCCCACCTTCACAACGCCCAGCATCAGCCTGGGAGACACAGAGAACCCATAGCCAGCACAGGAGCATTGCCAGGACCCACCACTGCAGCGTGGAGGGGACGAGACTCAGCGCTGCAGCCTTTTCTGGGGTGTTGTGAGAGTTGGTCAAAGAATCGACTTCCGTCTCAACATTTCTCATCAGAAATCTCAGGTGGAGGACTCACGTAAAGAATGCTGTGCCTGCTGAAGATGGTACAGAACGAAGGCTTTGCACCTGTCCCCAAGTCCCTACCATTGTAAAAGATCCACAGAGCACAACGAGAGCACAGACTCTCTGCCTCCAAAGCCGACCGCGCCTCAGACACTCCTCTCTCGGCATGTGTGGCCTGCCAGGTAGAGTTTGGCATATCTCCACAAGAATTAAGGGGGAGCAAAGGCAGGTCACAAGGGGGGACCAGGTGTATGGACTAACACAAAAGACAGCTCTGGAACAACTGAACTCTGAAGATCTTACCCACCGTGAAATCACATCCATTGAAGACAGAGGCAGAGGAACGCCTTCTGGACCGGGACCCCCAGAGATGCTGGACATCTGTGGACCTGTGGTGGTAGCTATAAACCCCTTTTCCTCCCTCTCCTCCCTATCTTTCCCATTATTCTCCCTCTCTCTTTCTATTGCAAGCTGCTTTACAGGCACAATTAATGAAGTTCCTATTTGGATTGAAATTTAACTCCCTTGTCCTGTTGTACTTTCTTTTTTGCACTCCAAGATCATAGCTGGAATGCACCATCATGCATCTGCTTATGAGTGGACCGTGACAGGTGTGTCCGTGCAGGGCTGGGGACAGCAGTGACACACCTGCCAGTGACCCCAGTCCAGGGCTGTTCGGGGGTTGAGAGCTGGCAGGCACAGAGTGCAGCCTGCTTTTCCTTTGCTTTCCAGAGCCAACAGCCAGCTGGGACACGGGGGCTGGCTGCACCCAACAGCTCTGCACAAGGTGGGACAATAGCTGCATCCTCCTCAGCTGGAGGAGCATCCCCCAAGGAAGTGGGGAGTGCCCACGGCCCGGGCCCTGGCCCAGGAGCAGAGCCTGCAGTCCTTCTTGCCCTCCTCAGAAAGCAGAAAACCACCCCAGCAGGTCCCACTCTTCTTTGGGGAGCCTGCCTCAGAAATGAGCTGAGCTCAAAACTGAGTAGGTGCAGGGGTTGTTCCCACACGGAAGGTGCCATTGCTGGCCCTCACCTGCCCTGGGCAAAGCTTTGTTTCTTGGGGCTGGAGAGGAACCAGTAGGTTCCCTTTTTTTCAGTGTCCAAAGGGTAATTTGTAGTATCTCACCTTTTTTAGGGTTCACAGTGTAATTTCTATGGTCCTAACTCCCTTTCTTTGGGCACAAACCCTCATTTCTAAGTTGCAAGTCCTGCATGTCTAACTTGCTCTCAAGGTCCCCAGGCTCATCAGAAGCGCCCAGAATGTCATTTTGAATGCCCCAAATCTTATTTGGAAGGTCCAAAGTTTCATTTGTAGAGTCCAAAGTCTCAGGTTTGGGCCCAAACTCTTTTTTTAGCTTCCCAAGCCCCCCTGTGAGGGACCAAACCCTCCTATTTATGATTCAGTCTGCAATTTGGCAGGCTCAACACCTACTTTTAAGCCTCTAAAGATTCATTTTTGTTTACAAAACATTTTTTGAGGGTCCAAAACTTAACTTCAAGGTTCAAAAAAGAACATTGCTTATAAAAATGAGCATTTGTGCACGAACAAGTATGATTTGGATTCAAACAAGGTGGCTTTGGATCCTAAAAATGGAACTGCTGGTCCTGAAAAGAGACTATGGGCACTAACAGACAGGCTTGGATGTTAAAAATGAGTCTTTTGGCCTTAGAAATGGGACTTTATACCCTAGAGATCAGTTCTTGCACCTTCAAAAGAAGGCTTCAGGCATGAAGAACATGAGGCTTTGAGCTCTCAGTGAGGAGTTTGCACCCTAAAAGGAAGCTTTGGACGCTAATGTGTTCTCCTGAGAGGCAGATTCCAAAGCATCCCCCTGCTAAAAAGCCATCCATGATCCCTTTTGGGAGCTCCAGGGACAAAGAGCACTGGATGGGAGGCTGGCAGGCAGCTGATGCCTGCCCTGGGCAGTCGCTGAAGGTCTCTTAGGCAGTGCCGGTTCAGGGTCAGCCCGAGGCTTACACTGAGGCAGAGAAAATTCCTTGAAAATGAACCATAAGAAGCCAAGTGTTTTGCTACGTGACTGTGATGGGCACAGTGCAGTTCCTGGGAAGAACAGAACACAAACCCCCAGCAGCCCAACCCTGGCAGGCAGAGCTGTGCCCAGCTCAGTCCCAGCCCTCAGCAGCCTTTGGCTCCTCTGGCTGCTGCAGCTCCTGGAGGCAGCAGGAGCTCTGCTGCCACATGAACAGCCCTTCACCTGCGGGGCTGGTGACTTCAGCTGCAAGAGATGCCACAGTGTGGTGGCCACAGGGCCACCAGTGTGCGCTGCCCTGTGTCACAGAAGTGGCAGAGATGTGGCAATGAGTGGCAATTGTGATCTCACCTGTCCTTTGGGATCCTGAGGAGTGGGCCAGCAAAAGCTCTTTTGGACTGAACTGGCCATGGGCTAACTTGGCTCCTTCCCTCACTACCTGTGTGCCTCCCTTTTCCAAGCGCTTTTTTTCTTCGTCCTTGGCAGCAGCTGCAAGAACCAACAAAAGGCTTTTGACAGCTGAAGGTGCTTTCTGGGTCATGTTTGGGGTTTTTACAATAATTTTGTTGAGCTGAAAGTGTTTCCTTTCCCAACAGGTGATTTTTCTGGAGGAGGTCCTGATATCCTTTGTTATACAAAGCTTTCACCCTGTACCTGAGAGGAGCAATGGCTACAGCCAGGAATGGCTGCTTTGAGTAACGTTTTCACCAGCTGGCTTGGACTTTGTGAATGCCTGAAGGACATGACTGCTGCTCCATCCCCGAGTGTTGATGTGCTGACAGCCTGGAGGGAATTCGGGGGCATTCCCTGAGAGCAGCCAGAGTGACTGAGGTATTGCTTGTTTTCATCACATTACAGTCGGGAAAAGGGAAGATCTGATAATCCAAAGCTCTCGAGGGAGAGGAAGGTAGCCTGAGGCCCAGAAATCGGTGTGCATTTGTTGGACTTTTGGCAGACTAAGCAGGGGAACAAACTGTTTTCCAGAACTGTTTCCCTATCAGTAGATGTCCACAGGGTGTTAGGCTTCCCCTGATGTTTCTGGATTGGTGCTTAGAGCTGTCATCCTTGGTGCCATGTAGTGAACTCAGCATTTAGATGTGCTTTCAAGCACCAATAATCACATACAGGATCCCAGAGTCAATTCCACTGGAAAAGATCTCTAAGGTCATCGAGTCCAACCTTTGACCAAACACCACCATGGCACTAAGCACCAGGTCCTGTCTTTTCTTAAACACCTCAGGGATGGTGGCTCCATCACCTCCCTGGGCAGCCCATTCCAGTATCTAATCACTCTCTCTGTGAAGAAATTCCTCCTGATGTCCAACCTGAACCTCCCCTGGGAGAGCTCAAGGCTGTGTCTCCTCTGGTCCTATTGGCAGCTGCCTGGGAAAAGAGGCCAACCCCCCCTGGCTGCAGCCTCCTTTAGGGTGGCCATGGAAAGTGATAAAGTCACCCCTGAGCCTCCTTTTCTCCAGGATAAAATGTCCCAGTTCCCTCAGCTGCTCCTCGCAGGATTTACCCTCCAGACCCTTCCCCAGCTTCATTGTCCTTCTCTGGACATGCTCCAGCACATTGATGTCTTTCCTGAGCTGGGGAGCCCCAAACTGGACACAGCACTCGAGGGGTGGCCTCAGCAGCGCCGAGTACAGAGGGACAGTCACTTCCCTGGTCCTGCTGGCCATGGGATACAAGCCAGGATGCCATTGGCCTTCTGGGCCACCTGGGCACACCGCTGGCTCGTGTTCAGCCACCAGCACCCCCAGGTTCCTCTTGCCTGGGCCACTTTCCAACCACTCTGCCCCAGCCTGGAGTCCCAACCAGCATGGGGTTATTGTGGCTGAAGTGTGGGACCTGGCACTGGGTCTTGTTGAACCTCATTCTGTTGGTCTCGTTCCACTGATCCAGCCTGTCCAGGGCCCTCTGCAGAGCCTTCCTGCCCTCCAGCACATTGACACCCACACCAAATTTGGTGTTGTCTGAGAGTTTACTGAGGGTACACTCGATCACCTCACCCAGATCATCAGTAAAGATATTAAACAGGAAATGGGCCCCACCTGGCCATTGCCTAGGGAAAAGTGCACCTGTCACCTATTGTCTCATCTCTTTCCAAATGTTGTTTGCCTGCAGTCATTGGCAAGGGGATGACTCCACCAGAGAGGATCCTTTTTCCCCCGGAGAAGATTTGCATGGACTGGCGGCAGAAACGGAGACCTGGAGCAGGACTTTACAACCTTGGTAGCACTTGCTACCTCAATGTCATCCTGCAATGCCTGACATATACACCCCCTCTGGCTAATTACCTGCTCTCTCGTCAGCACAGCCGGTTCTGTGAGTACTTCTAGGAATATCTCCTTTTCAATCTCTTGGGCACATCCCATGGATTGCCAGAACCTGCAATTGGATTTAGGAGAGCAGCAGCCCTTCTTTGTCAGCCCCATGAGCTTATGTTCCTCAGGAACTCCAGCTAAAAGCCACTTGTCCTACCAAGGTGCATTCACCTTCAGAAAGGCACCTCTTCCTAGCCCTGGTCTCTGTCCCTTCGAGTTAAACCCTCTTGGCTTATTGCACAGAAAACTTGTGCCAGTTTAGCCTTCCTATGAAGAACATTTTCTATGCACTAAAATGTCCTGGGCTTGTCAGGACATTGGCACCTCAGGAGAAGAGGAATAGAGAGTCTTTACAGCTTCAAGATCTCCCTTAGGTTTTCCCCCTGGGAATTGTTTTCCTAACCTAAGAAGCTTCCCTCCTCCCTCAGGTCATCAGCAAGGCTTCTGCATGATGTGCATCATGGAAGATCACGTTCGGAAGGTCCTGTATTCCTCAGCCGCTGCCATCCGGCCGAGGGCTGTCATCAGGGACCTCAAATGTAAGCAATTGCAGGTGTTTTGGCAGGTTTGCTTTCCTTCTCTGAGGGGAGAGCTACTAACTTCTTTCTCAGTCATAGGACAATTCAAGCCTGACATACCGGGAGATGCCTACGAGTTCCTACGCTGTGCTGTCAGTGCCATGCAGAGAGCTTGTCTGAATGGGAACAGCGAGTAAGCACCAGCAAATTCCCTTTGCAATGTTCCCGAATCGGTTAGACTCACTGAAGTACTCCCATCAAGGAAAACCTACGCCCAGGGCTTTCTAAGCTAAACTCTGGAGGAAGTAACTCTCTGCCTTGCCATGTATTTCCAGCTCGGATTACCATGAAAGTACCATCATCCATCAAATATTTGGGGGCATTCTGAGATCCAGAGGTACGTTTCCCCAACTACTGCTCTTGTTGGCATTTCCTGTGCTCTTTTGTGTGCCTGTGATGTGCAGCTGGTGCTGTGATTACTGACGGAGGATGAGCACAAACCAACACCATCAATGAATTTAACTCAGCATTTTGATTTTCCTTCCAGTCACATGCCTGAGCTGCCAAACAGTTTCTGATTTCTACAAGTCCTTCCTGGATGTCCTTTTGAAAATCAAAGTAAGAGGATTGCAGTCGTGCTTCAAGAGGTTCCAAGACCCCTGTAGCTTTCCAGAACCAAAGCTTTTGTCTTAAAAACCTCTTTTGTGAGCACAAGGGATCTTGGTGGTGAGTGGGAAGTGGAATGGACTGTGTCCTTCTGCAGAAGGTCTCTCTGTGGTGCTGGGTTTAAGATGAACAAATAGCATTATTGCTTTGCACCCTTGATGTGCTCTGCTCCCTTTGTCCTTCCTCCACGCCCGTCTGGCGCCCAGGCTGATGGGTTGGATCAGTTTTCACTGCTGGTGCCCTGCACACCATCAGCAGCTGAACCGAGCAGTGGCACCGAGAGGGAGCTCTAGATGGCCCCACGGACCCCTGGAACACAAGGGACATGTTCAGTGTCACACCCTCCTTCTGTGTCCTTGCAAACACTGCTTGTGGGGTCGTGGAGGGTCTCCTCAGCTCCTGGGTCTTCCTGTTGGCCCCTGGGAGATGTTTGGGTGAGGGCACTTCCCAGAGCTCAGCACTCCTTCCTCACTCCTCCAGCCAGCTTCATCCCTCAGCACGGCTCTGGCGGACTTTGTGACACCCAAGCTGATGGATGGGAAAAAGGGCTTCAAATGTAGCAAGTAAGACAATTTCTTACCATATATTAACACCAAATTCTGCGCGAGGGGCTGCGTGAAATCAAGCAGAATCACTTTCTCAGAGAGGTTTAAGGCAAAATAATGAGGCACAGCTTTTTTTAATAAGGAATAGTCTTAAAGTTAGTGCCAGGGTGTGAGACAGGAAAAGTGGTCTGGCCCTCCTGAGGCAAGATCGGGTGCATTTCAGCACTCAGCTCTGTGCTTGGGTTCAAGGTGTAAGAAGAAGGTTGCTGCCTCCAAGACAGTCACAATCCACCACGCGCCCAGGGTGCTCACAGTGTGTCTGGGAAGGGCTGAGGACAACAGCAGCAAGAAGATCTGCCAGGTGTGCGTGCAACTGCAGTGAAACCTCCTTTTTGGAGCAGGAGATTCCCCAAAGCAGGGGAAGCTTTGTCACAAGCTGCTCATGCTGGGCTCTCTGTGTTCCCTTCTGGGGAGAGGAGAATTCCCATGGGAATGTCCCAGCCTGGACTCTGCTCTGGCAGAGAACAGTCTCCTCCCACCCAAACCATACATGCTGAAGGCTATTTCATGTGATGGCTCAGGACCATTGCTGAGCCATCTTGGTTTCTCCACAGGTTGTGGAGTACCCCGAGTACTTGGATCTTCGGCCATACACGTCTGACCCAGCTGGAGCAGCCCTCCTCTACTCCTTGTACGCTGTTGTGGTGCACAGTGGTCACACCTGTCTCGGTGGACACTTCTACTGCTTCACGAAGGTAAAGAGCAATTTCCCTCCTGGCAGGGGAAACGTGTGCTGGGAACACAAGCCATCCTGGCAGTGCTGCTGGCAGCCAAGGCTTTGGGGCTGGACTGTTTCGGTGTACTCTTGGTTTGGCAGTTTTCTGTGTGGAAACACTGCATTTCCTCTCCAGAGATGGATGCCTTCCTTTGCAGGCGAGCGATGAGCAGTGGTACAAGATGAACGATGTGTCTGTGGATAGCTGTGGCATCCACAATGTTCTGGGGCAGGAAGCCTATTTACTCTTCTATGCCAGGTAATTACCAGGGGGATGTGCTCAGAACTAGATTCAAGAACTGTGAAAAACAGAAAAAGAGCAGTGAAATGGCTAATAGTTTAATGTACTGTAATTCTAAATTAATTACTTTTACTTTTAGTAAAGTGCACCTTTACTTTTGCACTTCCTACCTTTACAATATTTGATTCAGTAACCTTAAGAAATACTTTCTTTTTCTTGTACAATCTGATAGGTGCAAGTCATCTTCTAGTACATATACTAGAAAATACTTATCTTTTAGGATGAGATGAAAGCCAAGGATAGTCATGTTATTGATATGTTTATTTCCTACATGAATGTTCAGAATGTTTCCTTTTCCTGGCTCTGCTGTTTGTCTTCTCATCCTCCTGAGGGTTTCTGCCATAGGAGACAATTCCTCCCTGTGTCCCTCAGTGCTGTCCATTCTGAATGACCCCACACCAGCTCCTGTCTTCCCTGGCTGGGCTTAGGCTGCTCCCTGTGTGAGCTGCTCCTTGGCTGCTCTCTGAAGCTAATGCAGAGAAGAGGACTCAGAGGCCTCCAGGAAAGATGGGGAGGAGCTCTTTATCAGGGAGTGTAGTGACAGGACAAGGGGCAGTGATTTCAAAGTGAAAGAGAAAGATTTGGATTAGATATAAGGAAGAAATTCTTCTCTGTGGGGATGGAGAGGCCCTGGCTTAGGCTGCCCAGAGCAGCTGTGGCTGCCCCTGGATCCCTGGCAGTGTCCAAGGCCAGGCTGGACAGGGCTTGGAGCAGCCTGGGATAGTCCAAGGTGTTCCTGCCCATGGCAGGGGTTTGGAATGAGATGAGCTTTCAGGTCCCTTCCACCCAAACCATTCTGTGATTCAGACAGAGGCTGTAGGGGGTGTAAGGAGAAGGACTTGCTTTGACAGGGACAGACCTGGTAGGAAGATCTCAGGTGTCTGAATTTCCCATTGGTGACCTCGGTTCTGTCATAGAAACCGCTCCGAGAAAAGGACCGAATCCCAGATGAGTCTGCAAGAAATGCCCTAGACAGACATCGCTCTTTTTCTCCTCAGGTGCTCCGATTTAAAAATGGAAGAAATGTTGGCTTCTTCATCGTCCTGTTCCCTCCTCAGTCCCAGGGAAGCCAGCAGCCAGCAGGCAGGTCCTGCAGGACCACAGGGCCTGCCTGGCAGGATTAGGGTGCCACACAGCCAGAGGAGCAATGCCAGGGAGAGGGAGAGGAGCAGGTCCCCGCAGTGGAGCAGTGAGCGCCGTGGCTGGCTCGTGAACACCACCAACCACAGCAACCCCGCGGGGACCAGGAGGAAGAGAAGCAGTCCTTCAGGTCATTGCAACACCTGCAGGGATTGCACAGCCCCAGGGCCCTCCAGCAGGAGCCGGCAGCGTGCTCCAGCACACAGAGCTGCCCAGGAGCAAGCCCTGCCCAGGGAGGGGCAGCAGAGCAGACCCCCACAGCCGTGCTACTATCTCTGCAGCCACTTTGTGAAGACCAGGGACTACCACCAGCCAAACAGGAGAAGGAGGAAACACACATTTGGAACCAACAATCGGAAGAAACAAAGCCGTAATTAAAACCCCTTTTTGGCCTTTCATGAGTATTTCATGGGGTGTTTTCTTCTCTTCAGGTCTTGGGACAATTGGTGGAAATGCAGTGAGGGATGTTGGTGTGATGGGGTTTTGAAAGCTGTGGGCTTGCATGTGCCCTGCTGGTAGTTTCTTTTCTTTTCCTTTCAGTATCAAATGCAAATATTGATCACAAAGGGTACCACCTGAGTAAGGTGCTGCTGTCTCTGCATTTAACTCGCATCCTGGGAAAAGCAGCCCACTCCCTGGAGTCAGGCACTTTCCTGCTCAGTTGCAGGTCCCATCATATTCTTCCACTCTTGAAGATCCCAGCTTCAAAACCTAATATGTCCAGCAACTGCTCCCACACCAGCGATCCTACAACACAAAGTAGGCGCTGGCCTTCACTGTCACCTTGCAGCTTATGAAGTGCAGCACACAACTCTGTGCACTCAGCTCTGGGAACTCTCAGGCACTTCCAATCTCACAGAGTCCAGTCCCAAAGCTAGGAACATTCAGCCGCTACAGGAGAGGTTCTAGAAGGAAGAGGCAGCGCTGGAATTCACCTTTGCAGCCTGTAAGTTGCACAGCCAACGATGAGACAGTTCATCCTCCCCCCCAGGAATATGCAACATCGCATTCTTTCAGACAGGATCCACAAGGGAACGAACCCCTACACTGACTGTTCTACACCAAAAGTGCCAGCACACAAAAGCTGTGCCAGCACACAAAAGCTCTTGGCTTTCACCTGGCCACGGCCAGCGCTCATAGAATAGCCACACGATGACGCTGTGGACCTGCAAAAGAAGAAAATGCTCCTTGCCCGTCTCTAAACCACCACAGGGCAGAGCCAAGACGAAAATGTTAGTGCCGTCAAATGAACTCTGTCAGGACAAAAAGATTTCGCAGACCTTCCCCTTCCCTTGTTTGTTTGCAGCACACTCAAACAGCAGCACAAAATCCTTTTTGCTAATAATTTTCACTATCACAGAGTTCAGCTGCAAAGACCTCCAGCAAAAAGAGAGCTCCCAAAAGTGCCAGCTGAGAAAGCTGCTGTTGGCCGTAACCTGAACTGCAGCTCTCACGTTGGTATCTGCACTTTCCCTCTCAGGGAGCCTTTCCCTTCTCTAGGCACCATCGCAATCCTTCTGTCTCAGAGAGTCAGAAGGCAAATGGAACAGCTCCAGGACTGCTCACACCCCAAAGGCGCCAGGACAGAAAGCTCACCAGCTTGGTTTTTGCATTCCCACTGTAATGGTTCAACAGCTCTAACAGAGAACTGGATACGAGAAAAAGCAATTAAATTCACCAAGACCACCCACTGTGTGGACCCAAGACTGGTTTCTTGGCCAAAGAGAGGAGCTATGACCCCCATCTCAAAAGAAATTGCATCCCCTCCTCCAAAACAGCAAACGTCTGGGGACTGGTCCCATAGCAAGGTGCCAGAACTGTTTCTGGTGTTACCTGCCTTGGGCACTGTATCAGCTTCACACTGAGACCGAGCTGCTTACCTTGCTGAAAATAAATGCACTGCCACAAATTTCAGAGCACCACCTCTGAAAGGAGGAAATGATTTGCCCAACTGAACCTTTCAGGACACCCCCTTCAAAATATGGATACCAGCTCCATAATTGTACAAGCTGAGGGAATGCTCCCTTGGGACAGGAGATACGATCAAATGAAAGGCGAGTGGAACAAAAGGGGAAAATTTGGAAATGGAGCGAATACAAGGAAATGGATTGGGATGAAATGAGGGGCAGTGAAAAGGAGCCAAAGTTGCCCAAATTCTTGGGATTGAATTTCTGAAATCAGAAAAGAAAGTCAGAAGGGCAGGCAGGAGAAGAAAGTGAGGAAAGGAAAGGTTGAAAAATCTGGGGGAAAAATTCTGCACCGAAGGGCAAAGAAGCAAATGGCATGGCATGAGCTGAAGTGCAGGGAAATGGACCAAAGCTTGCCAAATGGATCCTGGAAATATGCCAGGAGAGAAAGTTGCTGCCACCCTTGACCTCCACTGGGCAGAATCTTGGGGCTATGTGCTTTCCTTCCCATGGAAAAGCATTGCCAGCCTCTCTCAGGAGCTTTCCAACTGCAGGTTGGATATCACCTCCAGTACTGAATACATCCGAGAGTTGCTCCTACACAAGAGGGGTCAGGACAAAAGTGCCTCCCTGGAGTTTAACTCCTCATGGTGTTTTATAATGTGCTCCACCAACACTGGGACTCCATCCTTTGCTTCCCAAGGAAAGGCACAGAAGGGAAGGGAAGGGAAGGGAAGGGAAGGGAAGGGAAGGGAAGGGAAGGGAAGGGAAGGGAAGGGAAGGGAAGGGAAGGGAAGGGAAGGGAAGGGAAGGGAAGGGAAGGGAAGGGAAGGGAAGGGAAGGGAAGGGAAGGGAAGGGAAGGGAAGGGAAGGGAAGGGAAGGGAAGGGAAGGGAAGGGAAGGGAAGGGAAGGGAAGGGAAGGGAAGGGAAGGGAAGGGAAGGGAAGGGAAGGGGAAGGTGGGCAGGGCAAGGCCTGGGGTGTGTTTGCAAGGCAAGACAAGGTTAGGGGAGGCAAGGGAAAGCAAGTCAGAGAGGCCTGCAAGGCAAAGCAAGGCCAGGGAAAAAAGTAGGAAAGTCAAGGTGGGGGATGAGTGGGCACAGCAAAGGCAGGCAATGAAGTGGTAGGAAGGGCAAGGGAAGGACACTGATGTGTCCATAAGGCAGTGCAAGTTTGGGGCTGGCAGGCCAGGGCAGGTCAAAGCAGGAGCAGGCAAGGCAAGGGTTAAGGTTTGGGATTAGGAGGTTACAGTTAGGGTAAATTAAGGGTTGTATTTAGAGTTATGGTTAGGGTGTTTGAGTTAGGGTTAGAGTTAGGTTATGGTTAGTGTTAGGGTTCAATTTAGGATTAAGAGTTGGGGTTAGTTAGGATTAGGAGTTAGGGTCAGTTAGGATTAGGAGTTAGGGTTAGTTAGGATTAGGAGTTAGAGTCAGTTAGGATTAGGAGTTAGGGTTTGAGGTAGGATTATGTAAGGGTCAGATTTAGGGTTTGAGTTTGGTGTTATGGTTTGGATGAATGTTTATATTTTGGTTTTGACTGTAGTGATAATGTTAAGCTTAGGGCTGGTGGATGTTAGTGCTAGTTGGGGTTGGGTTTATGTTTGGGGTTTATGGCTGGGTTTAGGTTAGGGCTTGTGGCTGTTAGGGCTCCCTAGTGCTAGTGTTAGCTTTTAGGTTTTTTGGTTAGTGTTTAGGGTGAGGTTACATTCAGGGTTAGATTTTGGTTACAGTTAGGGTTAGAGTTTGTGCTAGTGTTAGCCTAATGTTTAGGATTAGGGTTAGTGGTAGGGATAGGGTTAGGGTTAGGGTTAGGTGTTAGGGCTGGAGTTAGTTTTCACGTTCAGGTTTGACTTAGTGGCTGTTATTGTTAGGGTTATGATCTAGGGACACTCTTTGAAGCTGTCAGGGGTACCCTTCCTAAAATTGTGAATGTCTGAGGGTTGCTCCCAGACAAAATCTGCCAGGCCCGACTGGCCTTGCTGGCCTTGTCCTCCCGGGGGCTGTGTCTCAGCTGTCCCCACACGCTGGGACATCAGCTCTCCTTCCTTTGTGAAACAGCCGTAGCTCAAGGCCAGGTGCCCATGGATGTGTCAGATTCTGCCTCCTGAAACTCTAAATGTCCGAGCACTGCTCCCAGACGAAAGCTGCCAGGACTGCTGGGTCTGGCTGGCCTCGGCCTCCCGGGAGCCACCTCTCAGCTGCCCTGAGACTGTGTCCCTGGGCTTTGCTTCGTGTTGGAAAGAGCTGTCACTTGTGGCCCCACACCCACGGCCGAACGAGGGATTCTGCCTCCTAAAATTGCAAACGTCCAAGGATTGCTCCCAGGGGAAAGCTGCCAGGACTGCTGGCTCTGGCTGGCATTGGCCTTCTGGGGACACCTCTCAGCTGCCCCGAGATGCAGTTTGAGGAGGTGGAACTGCTCTTTGGCCATGGGGACCTGGCTGTGAAGCAGTTTTTTCCCACAGGAAGGAAAGCCCCATCCCTCCATCTCCTCTCCAAGGCAGGATAATGCTTCAGAACCACCCTTGTGGTGAGGAAAGCCACAGACAGGACTGTTACAGGAGGTGACCTCACGCAGACCTGCAGAAGGCTTGACCCCAGCAAGAACGTTCCACAGGGATGACTTTCCTCACCTGAGGACACAGCACAGAGCTGGCAGGAGCTCCCAGGAGCTTGAAGTGTTGCTCCCTTCCCAGTCCCTGCATTTCACCAAAGCAAACACAGCTCACGCTGGGAAGGCTGCCAGGGCTGCCCATCCTTCCCTCGTCCAGCAGACAGGTCCAGGGACAGGTGGAAGGAAAACTGAGCACATGTCCTTGCCCAGAGAGAATTCACACGGTGGGATTTGGAGCAGGATTGCCCCAAACCTCAGGGAAGCTCAAGGTGCACATGTGCTGTGCCATGGCTGAGCCAGCTGAGTCCTGGCATGGTGTTATCCCAGTGCCAGGGCAGCACTCAGGGGTCCCAGCTCTCAGCCAAGCTCCCCACGGCTGAAGGGGACCAGTGACACCGGGGTCACATCCAAATGTCTCTGAGCACAGGCAAAATGAACATGTGCTACCTGCAAGATGCATTGTGGTGGCACTGAGAAAGAAAGAGGTGCCACCATCACCTCAGCCTCCCAAAGGCTGATTCCCCAAGATCCTGGAGTGCCCTGCCCAGAGCAGAGCAAGGCACAGTTAGACACAGGAGACTCAGGCTGGCTGAAGTTTCACCTCACATCACACCCAGAACACACCAGAATAATCTCTGTGCCCAGCATCAGGCCAGGCACTGTCGGTGCAGCACCAAACACCCAGAGACACCTCTGACCTGTTTGCTATCTCTTCTTTCCCAGACTTGGAGAGGTTTAAGATTCTTCCCAACCTTCCCACGAGATCCTGCTTCTGCTCACAGGCGTAGGTGTTGCTGAGAAGGATTGCTCAGCAGACACGTTTTGAACAGGATCCATCCAGGAGAGGTTATTTCCTGAATGGAAACGAAACTCCTTTATATAGGCTGGATTTGGGAGTCGGTGGCCAAACTTCAGACCTTATTTTCTTTGGACCTTCAGCATACCCCACATGAGACATCTGGCACAAGAGTTTACAGGATACAGTTTGCTTTGGCACTGGCCAGATTTTGGAGCTCACAGTGTTTAAAAAGGATTTTATGAATTGAAGATCTCACTCTCTTCTGTAATGCTTCAAATTAAGGTTTCCACATATGCCTTTAATAGAGATTCACTAGGACACTTTTTGTATGTTAAATAAACATCACTCAGTGAAATGGAACACCCTCAGTGAGGATTAACAAACACACAGTTCAGTCAGGGTACTGCAGCAGTTAAACCTCAAACACAACTCCAGTGTCACAATCAGTCTTTTAATTAAGATAATAATTGGCCTATTAATGCTAATTAAATGACTAATGCCTTCAGACTCTGTGACAGTGCTCACTCTAAGGCACACAGAGCACCAATTCCCTCCCCATCTCCAGGTCAGCTCACAGGACAGCCAGAGCTGCTCACTGTGCACTGCTCCAAATCAGCTCCCGGACGGCTGCTGGAGCAGTGTGATGTGGATTTCAGGAGGGTGAAGGGGGGTGTGAAAAAAAAGGATGTGCTCCTGGAAAACATCAGTTGTTTTCCAATTAACCAACCCAGGCTGGTTAATCCCCAGGAGGTCCAGCAGGTGAGCAGGGCAGCCCTGGCCACTTCCCAGCCGCAGAGCCAGCCGAGTGGGAGGGGATTGCTGCCCCACAGCAACACCTCCTCACACTCGCATGCCGTGCCAAAAACACCTCCCCAGGACCCTGCTGGGAGGGCTGGGGAAGCCCAGGGCTCTGCTGGGAGGCACTGGAGCCGTCCAGGAGCCAGCAGGGAGCGGAGCAGGCTGGACCGCCGCCTGCACGGCCTCACAAGCCGATGTGTTCCCCAGGAGCAGCACAGGCTCCCAGCTCCACACACAGCTGGACAGCCCCAGGAGCCCTCGAGCAGCACCAGATTCCACTGCCTGCCTGTCCAGGATGACCTTCCTCAGGAGATGGAGCAGATGTTCCAGCCCAGGCTCCGAGGGGCTCAGCAGCCCGAGCCAGAGCCGTGTTGTAACTCTTGGCTGGCTGTGCACAGAGATTCCCCTGCCCCTCATTCCTGCATTTTTGGTAATGGTTATTACTATAAAAGTTGAATGGAAAGGAAGCGACAGCAGATTCCTTGCACCCTCGTAATTTTAATTGGATTTATCTTCCTTAAGTGGTAAATACAATTGACCTCATCTCAAAAGAGGCCCAGGGGAGCAATTTATCCCTCCCCATGGGATAACTGCCCTGCAGCTCAGGGGTCCAGCCTGCTAACACAGCTCCCACTTGTTAGTCTATAAAATAACTCATCACCAAGCCCTGTAATGGACTGCACATTTAGATATTGATGAATTGTTAAAGCATCTCTGAAATGCGCTCTGTTAAAAGGGAAATGACATTATGTTTCCTTTGAGACTCTTCACCTTCCTCCTCCTCCTCCTCCTCCAGGAATTCCTGCAGCATGACTTGCTGCAATCCTGCCACCCCTTTGCTGCATGGGACTCTGGCATGACTTGCATGAGCCTTTTTTTAGAGCTCAGTTACCTCTCGGAAGCAATGCCAACCAAATGCAGCACAAAATCCCCAAAAAGAAACTCTTTGTTAACCTGCTCCCCTCCCACTCGAGCTTCCTCTGCTGGCCAAGAATGAAAAAAGGCATTAAAAGGAGAGAAAAAAAGTCAGATTTGATCCAAAAGGTTTGTGGGGACCGACTGTGTGTTCAGGTCACTGTAACTTGCCACACTAGTTTTGTATTAAAAAACAAGACTTGCCACACTAATTTGAGATTAAAAAACAAAAGATAGTGCTGGGCTGATCCCTGGGAGTTTTCCATGGGAGGAACTATCTGTGCTGAGCCCTTGAGCCCATGGGGAAGTGAGAACCCCCCAGACACCCCAGAGCCCCTGCAGACACAGGGCTGCACCCCTAAATAAACCCACAGAGGACTTCATTTCAGTCACTGCTTTCCTGTTCTGAAGGATCAGGAAGGAGACAGGAGCACCTAAGGCTCCCGAGATATCCAAGCGCAGAAATGTCACCCTGGAGTGACAGAGCAGCACATTTGGAATTCGAGGTGCTTGGATCAGAGTGGGATCTCAACAGGAGGGAAACGCTGAATCCTGCTCCGAGCCCAAGGCTCCAGAGGAGACATTTGGCAAGGCCAGGAAAGGGAGGCAGGTAACCATGACAACCACTCATTTCTAGGAGCAGCCAACATAAAAATGACTCCTGAAGACACAGGCCCCACGAACACCACCTCTGTTCCCACCTGGGCAGGAGTGCCCATTATTTGTGCCGCACACAGAACTGCTCTGGGAATGTACCACAGGCTCCCCCTCCTTCAGAGATATCAAAAACAACAAAAAAACCAAAACAGAGCTGCTCGCTGTAAAGCTTCAGTTCTCCCAGGCAGACATTTGGGGCTGTTTTCTGTCCCTGCTTTAGGTGGGAAAAAGGCTTCTAGATCCCTGGGCACCCAACTCCCTCATCTCACTCCTCTGCTCAGCACAGACAGGGGAAACCTGCCCAATTTCCTACTTCTAGGTCACAATCTTCCTTGTTTCGCCAATTCCAGGCACCTCCAAGCATTTTGTTTCCAAAAAAACCTGAGAAAAACAAATGGAAAAGCCATATGAAAATTAATGCAGGTGCTAAGAAACAGCCAAAGCTGGAGGAAATCCACCATTTCAGAGAGCTTAATTTTTCTGGAACAGCAGGAACAATTCTAAAATGTGCAACTTAATTATCATTGTTATTCACCGCACACATCAGTTGGGAAGCTTTCATCTCCACTGGGCACCCACATCACTGATTTTATGAGCTGTGCACACACGTGAAGTTAGGAACAAAATTGAAATGGTTCAGACCTCGGCATTAACACCTCGATGCTTCAGGCAAAAGGCACTGAACTGAGCAGCCCCCTCACCCTCCCAGCCCACCACCCTGGCGTCTGAAACACAATCACACAATATTCTGAGCTGGAAGGGACCCACACGAGTTCTCACTCCCACCTTTTGCTGCCTTCACGCTGCATCTTCCCAGCGCTTGGAGCACCTTCTGGTCGTGTTGTCCTCTCAAAGAGCTCATCCAACGCAAAACAGAGCTGCTCCCTCAAAAGCTTCAGTTCTCCAAGGCAGGCATTTGGGGTTGTTTTCTGTCCCTGCTTTAGGTGGGAAAAAGGCTTCTAGATCCCTGGGCACCCAAGGTCAGGATCTAGAAAAATGTGCCGAAAATGGAAACTGAGGAGTACGGTGAGACCCTGCATTAATTTTGGAAGTTTCTTAGAGCTTGGTCTCACCTCAGTTTTTTTCCTGGATGATCTTTGCTGTCTCAAAGTGAATTTTTTTAAAAAAGCTGTAACACATGTACCCTTGCCTGCTCTCCCAGCAGCATTCCCCAGCTCTCCGCTCCCCAGAGAGCGATCACACAGAAATACAATCACGGCACAGCTTCAACCCCACCTCAATTCACACAGCATTTTTGCTTGAGCATTATGTCAGACCACTGACCAAAACCCACTTTGGTTTTCCAGCATGAAATCCTGAGATCTGCCCAGCTTAGTCTCCTGAATCTGAGAAGGAGCATTTTCGGTCAGGCTCTCCAACATCCATCTCCTGCAAAACCACATTCCCCAGTGGGGATCCTTACCTTTTCCTTCTCATTCCCCAGTGGGGATCCTTGCCTTTTCCTTCTCATTCCCCAGTGGGGATCCTTGCCTTTTCCTTCTCATTCCCCAGTGTGGATCCTTGCCTTTTCCTTCTCATTCCCCAGTGTGGATCGTTGCTTTTTCCTTCACATTCCCCAGTGGGGATCCTTGCCTTTTCCTTCTCATTTCCCAGTAAAAGATCCTTGTCTTTCCCTTCACATTCCCCAGGATAAGATCCTTGCCTTTCCCTTCTCATTTCCCAGTAAAAGATCCTTGTCTTTCCCTTCACATTCCCCAGGATAAGATCCTTGCCTTCACATTCCCCAGGATAAGATCCTTGCCTTTCCCTTCACATTCCCCAGGATAAGATCCTTGCCTTTTCCTTCACATTCCCCAGGATAAGAGCCTTGCCTTTCCCTTCAAGCTTTCTCCTTCCCAGGAAGGGCTGGAGAAGCTCCTGGAGCAGAAGGCAAGGCCAGGCAGCTCTCCTCCCCCAGGAGCAGGACCAAAGCTCAGCCAGGACTCGTGTTTAGCCTAACTGGAAGGTTTGGGTCAAGCTAGCCCCAGCCCAAGCCTGACCTTAAGCAAACCCACCCAACAGAGCTGCTCCATGCCAAATAAATCCACTCCATGGAGCTGCTCCCAATTAGGAATTAGGTAGCCAAACTGGGAGTCACAAAAACAGCCCATGAACCTATATTTTCCTAGCTAAGGATTTTTATTTATTTATTTATTTAGGCTAAGGCTTCATTATCCTTGAGCAACCAAATAAAATCACCCCATGGAGTTGCTCCCAGTTCGGAATTATGTAGCTGAACTGGGAGGGAGTCACAAAAACAGCTCATGAGCCTATCTTTTCCTAGCTAAGGATTTTTTTTTAATTTTTTTTTTTGGCTAAGGCTTCATTATCCTTGAGCAACCAAAAAAAACCACCCCGTGGAGTTGCTCCCAATTAGGAATTAGGTTGTCAAACTGGGAGTCACAAAAACAGCCCATGAACCTATATTTTTCTAGCTAAGGATTTTTATTTTATTTTTTTTTTTGGCTAAGGCTTCATTATCCTTGAGCACCTGCTTTTCTGGCTTGAGTTCATGGCAAGGCACTCAGTGCAATGCACCAAAGAGGAACTCTGTGCCGTGAAGGGAGCCAGGAGTGTTTCAGATGTCAGTGTCTCCAGCTGCTGTGTTGATTCTGAGGGAACAAATGTGCCCAGTGAAGCAGAGAGGTTGACATAACTCTGTCACTGCTCAGTGCTACACAAAGCTGAGGTTCAAGGAGTGAGCACACAGAAACCCTATTTGGAAATGTACTGAATTAAACACACAAAAGGAGAAGGATGGAAACAAAATGCACAGAATTTCAAAGCTGGCATCAAATGAGCCTTGCAGAATGAGCTTTTAATTAAACAATATTAGAGGCCCCTTTTTACAGGAAGAAAAAAAAAAAAAGGCTTAAAGCTGTCAGTTTCTTTAATAAATTTTGTAAAGTGGTTCTTCTCATGAGATGGAATGAGGGATGAGGTTTGAGTTGGGGATCACAGGTACCACCCTGCCTTTGGCAAGAGCAGCGAGAAAGAGCAGAAAAAGATAATTTTGGCCTGGAACATAATCTGGAAGATCCAATTCAAGCCTTTTCTTTCACACCAAGTCACTCAAAACCAGTGGCTGGGGAGAGCTCAGGGCAGCATTTTGGGCAGGAGGGCCAAAGGCAATGTTTGCTTTAAGCACAGCCCTGGGGTCTCGTGGGGGCAGAGGCACAGTGGGGATTGGGAGAGGAAGAGGAGAAGATATGGCAGGGAAGGGGAAAGGCAATTTTGGTCTGCAACTGGATTGTATTTCCAGCCAAAAACTTGAAATACAATACAGTACTTGGCTGAGAGTTTCTGTGACTTCCAAAGTGCTTCTTCCCCAGGTGCTCTGCAAAGGGAGGGAGGTGCTGTGGGAACACAGGATCTTAACATTGCCAGAGAGCTCCTCAGCTGTTAAAAAATGCAGAAGATAAAATTTTAATGGATCCCACAAAGCCAAAAACAAACAGACAAACAAATAAAACCCACCAAAAATCCCCCAAAAACCCCAAAAACCCCCAAAAAACTCCAAAAAAACCAAACAACCCCCCCCCCCCCAAAGCCCCAAATAAACAAACAAGGCCCCAAAAAACCCCAAAAAACCTCCACACCAAAAAACCCAGGCACCGACCCCTCCAAACAAACAAAACAAAACAAAAAACTGAAAAACCAAACCAAACAAAAACCTCAAAAAAACCTCAAAACCCCCAAACAAAACACCCCAAAACAACAAACAAACAATCAAAAAAACCAAACAAAAAACCAGTCAGGAAGTAACACTGCTGGACTAAATAATGAAATGAATTCCCCTAATTACCACAAGATGCTCCCCAAGTCTGACAGTATCTCTTGGAGCAGATGTGTTCAGATAATATTTCCTCATCCTGCAGCCACGGGCAGATTCCAGCACCAGGCACTGATGTTAAAAAGCACCTAATGAGCATCGACATTTAGGAGCCTGCCTTGGCTTTGGGTGTCTGCATTTTTCCCATCTCCCAGGCCAAGTTACAAAGGTTTTGCTGGTATTATTCACCTCAGAAAGTGCTTGATTTAACTAAAACCCAAACCACTAAACTCTGGATTCATGAAAGCAGTTGCTAGAAAGGGAGGACTGGAGCCCTTGAAGTTTCCCTGCAGACAGTGAGTGCAAAGGGGAAGGTCTGAGCTTTTTCCAGCAGTGACAGCAAACGCTGCCTGCCCTGCTCAGAAGCCCCTGCAGATGTTATTCAGGGATGAAGAATTATACACACTCACACACAGATCCCGAGCAGGTTTTTCTCATGAGTTTCCCCTGTGATTTGCTGTGCTCAGGCTGCTGCAGAGTGATGGAGGTTCTTGGGGTGATGTCTTCACTGAACAACAGGCGAGCTGGCAGCTGCAAAAATGCAGAAGATCAAATTATGCCAATTTTTTCTCCACAGTCCTTCCCTTGCTGCTTGGGAATGGACTGTCCAAAGAGCTCAGAAGTTTTGAAGCAGACCCAAGAACAAATGTTCTGAATTCTGACATCTGTTGTCTCCCCTCTATCGCTGGTGTTCCATAGCTGCTCTGCAAATGTTTGAGTGGAGAGCATCACGACAGTTTGTAAAGAACATCTTCACAGTCTCTTTTCCATTTCCCTCTCCCTTTTCCCTGTTGCAATGCTCAGAGCAAGCTCTCCTCTCCTCTCCTCTCCTCTCCTCTCCTCTCCTCTCCTCTCCTCTCCTCTCCTCTCCTCTCCTCTCCTCTCCTCTCCTCTCCTCTCCTCTCCTCTCCTCTCCTCTCCTCTCCTCTCCTCTCCTCTCCTCTCCTCTCCTCTCCTCTCCTCTCCTCTCCTCTCCTCTCCTCATTTACACTCAGAAAGGAGCTGCTTTAATTAGCAATGGTTGCTTTAAACACAAAAAACCCATCCTGGAATGGGGGAACTCTGGGAGAGCTCGCCTTGGACTGTGGCAGCCACCTGAGCCCTGACCAGAGCAGTGCCCTGCGTGTCCCTCACAGCAATCTGTGAGATCAGACACAGGAGAGCTGCTTGGAAGAGCTGGAAATTAAGAAATGTTACTTGAAACCTTGCCAGTGAATCCTTCAAAGGGTGAGGGATGGATTGCTGAGAGTGGGTACCTTCTCCCCTTGTTCTGGGCTCGGTTCACAATCCAAGCTCCTGTCCTCCTCAGGGCCCCTCTCTCTACCCCCACTCTCCATCCTCATTTCTGAACGAGCTCCAGGGTTGATTTCCTGCGTGTTTGAATAGGACCAGCTTGACACAGCCTGCCTTAGGATGAAATCACCAACTTGGCTTGCCTTCTGTCTGAAAAACAAATCCTTCTGCAGGGCTTTCATCTAGAAAAAGGACAAGGATTCTGAAATGCAGGCAGGCCTCTGCCAAGTTCCTGTGAACTGCTGCCTGAGTAAAGCTTATGTTTTCTGTGTACTTAGCTTATCTTCAATAAAGGTAACCTACCTGAGATTTGACTCTAAAAATCATCAATGGACTTCTTCCTGCTCACTCCCTTAGGGGGGCAAGATAAGGAAGGAGAAACAGAGGGAAGTGAGATATGGAAGTGAGATATGGTTCCTTGCAGGAACTGCTGTTTCCAGAGAGGAATGGGAAGCCACTGGGAAGGAAATCTCACCCCTGTGGGAGCAAAGACCAGGGCAAGGGGAGAAAGGGAAACTGAGACACCAATCTCAAACTGAGAGGACCTTCCTCCATGAGCCAATCTTCCCTGGTGTTTAGCTTGTTACAGGAACATCATCTCCTGGATGATATCACCTGGGCTTTGGCTTTCCTATTACTCTGCAGAAAATGCTGCTGCTGCTGCTGGTGATGATGTTGATAACTCTGGGGGAGCTGAGAGCCCTGCAGGCATTTTTTTGTATGCAAGGGCAAAGGGGTATGGCAGGCACCAGGACCTGCTCACAGTGGGCTCCTGCACTGATTTTGGGACAGAGTCACTGCTGTGACAGCCCTCAAATCTGCCGAGCAGTCGGTGGGCTGCTCCAGCTGCAGATGGTTGGCACTATTTGCACCCTAAATGAGTAATGCCAGAATTATAAGGTACCAGTTGTGTCTGGTTTGCTCCCAAACCTTGAGAGTAGCCCAAGGCCTGTCTCTGCCCCAGCCCAGCCCCTCTAATTTCCTTTCCCAGAACAGAAGGTGTGCTCACACGGAAAGCAGTGGAGATGAGCAGTGGAGATGAGAGAGCTTCCCTCTCCCAGCAAAGTGCTGGAGATGAGAGATGCAGTTGGAGTTTGGGACCAGAGTTTGTTACCTGGGGGTTCCTGTCCTCCAGCCCAGTCCTCCTCAGCTCAGGTGATGCTGAGCCACAAAACAAGTCCCTGCTTCCCTCCCTCTCTGTTGGGAAGGTGTGTGCTGGGCACAGGCAAGGCTGGGCTCTGGATTTACCCTGCTCTGAGTCCTGCTAACACTTCTGCTTGCTGGAGAGCTGAGATCTGAAAGCCCATCTGGTTATCATTGGTACCGGAGCAGCATGTGGCCAGGACACGTGGAACTCACATTTTCCTCTGGACCACACTCAGCCTGCACTCACTTATTGTGGGGGAGGGACTGGAAAAACCATTGACTCACTGGCAGGAACAAAACATTCAAAATCTTGAAAATGATTCTTTTTAACAAAGCTTTTCTGCTGGTGTAGAGGAAAGGGAACAAGTGTTGACTAGGAAAGTTTGGGGGCTGCACGGAGTTTTCCTTCAGTGGGTAGGAGTGGGAGGGATGTACAGAAGGGACAGTTTTTTTGGCACTGCTTTAATCAGTGTCAGATTTCTACTCTGGCCTTGCTCTAGTCTGCACCTGGCTGAACCCATACAGAAAAATTTAGAGCCACTACCTCTGTTCCTCAAGCCCTGTCTGGTTTAGAAATGTCAGAAATGGAGCCCAGGTGGGGACCCTGAGGCTCAAACCCTCCTGCCAGCTTGGACACAGCGACTCAGACCGAAAGGCACTCTGTAAATGGATAAAATGCAGTGTCTGGGAGAGGAGGGGATCAAAGGCTTCACCTGGAATTGAGGTGCATCCCGCAGCTCTGCTGGACACTCCCTGGCATCTCTGCACTGCTGCTCTGCGCTTCATGCCTCAGCTCTCCCATGCTGAGGGGTCAAAGGCTGCAATGGATGTGTCATTCTGAACGTCGATCTACAGAGAAAGAAGAAAATAAGTCTGTAAAAAAAACCAAGGACCTAAAATGCCTAGGGGCAAGAAGGCCTCCAATGTGGGCAAGGCTCCCCTCAGCCCTGCTCCACAGCCCAATTCAACAGCTGCATTCGAGCCTGGGTCAGCGAGGCTGAAATGCGCTCAGCCTCTTGCAAAGCTCCTGCAGATCCACGGAGGCTCTGCTGGGCCTGAGATCTGAGCCAAGCTTGAGCCTGGATTCTGCTGCATCCAGCTCCATTTGCCACTGAGGATTCTGCCAAGCTCGCCTGAGCACGGGAAAGATGTCCAGCGCTAATTCTCAGCTCTGCTCTCTCGCCTTTGCACTCTTCATCCCTCGTTCTGCTGCTGGAAAACACACGGATGATGGAGATTAGCCAGAGCTCCAAGGCCTTTCAAGTATTTTCCACGGAGTATGAAACCTCAGTCTCTGTTCCTTGCTGGCGTCACACAAAGATGATTCTCCCCCTACCCCACACACACTCCCAGACATCTGAGAGCCGTGAGTGTCTCACATAACCGAAGAGGGTTCCATCTCAAATCTAACAAACAGCGAGCTCACTGAACATCTGGGAGGAACAGATGCTTCTCATATCCCCGGATGGCGCAATTCAGTGTGCACAATGCCACCCAGGGCTGCGTGCCCCTGGAGAAAGGGAACGTGGGCTCCTTGGCAGAGAGGAGCCGTGAGTCACAGAGCTGCTGGTGCAGCACATGTGCAGCTGGTGCCTCACGGCGAGGACAGGAATAGACTGAGCAGCCCATCCACCTGACGGGCTCAGAACACAGCAAGACAGGGAGGTGTTCACGGCACGTGCAGAGAGGAAGGAGCAGGAATGACTGAAGTAAGGCACGGGTGAAGGTTGTGCACACAGGCACTGCAAAATCGGTGAGATTGGCCCGACTGCCCCATGGCTCTTCTCAGAAAACCTGGTGTGGTGGTTTTTGCTTGGCCCAGTTTTTTGCCAGTGAGTAGGGTGGGGTACAAAGATGGCTCCTGCACGTCCTGAGTAAAGATTCTGGAAATTTCTCCACCATGTCCAGCAGAACCAATCTCTGATGGCTCTGAAGATGATGGACATGCTGCTGGCCAGGTCTGGGCCAATTAAAGATGTTAGTTATTCCTCTGTGAAAACATATTTAAGAAGAAATCAAAACAATGTGAGCACGCACTTCTTTCTAGCCAAGGCAGGAGGAGGAGGAGGTGAAAATATGTGAAGAAGAACAACATGGAGGCACTAAGGTCAGTGGAGAAGGTGAGGGAGGAGGTGTTCCAGGTGCTGGAGCTGAAAACCCTCTGCCAGCCGTGGTGAAGACCGTGGGGAAGCAGGTGGTGCCCTGCAGCCCATGGGGTCCAGGGGGTGCAGAGACCCACCCACAGCCTGTGGGGAGGTGCCCATGCCAGAGGAGCAGGTGATGCCTGCAGGAAGCTGTGATCCAGTGGGAGTCCCAGAGACTGAGAGTTGCAAAGGCCTTGTGGGAGAGAGAAAGGCTTTGCTCCTGGGATGGAAACAGCCTGGCCTCAGCTTGGAATTCTGCAACCTGGACAGAAGGATCTCAGACTGCAGCAATTCGGGTGGGTGCTGCTCGTGAGGTTGGACCCATGGCACCTTGTCCCAGCTCACAGCAGGGCGTGCAGCAGCACTGACCTGCTGGTTCAGCCTGGGGAGTTCCCAGCCTGAAAGGCTGACAGGTAAATCACAGGGACTAAACCCACAGCCATCGAGGGACAAGAATGGCCTCTTTTTGCAGCCACAACCGAAACAGAAGCCTCTTGTCTCCTGCTGCAGACCACGAATGGACAGGAACAAAATGCACCTGTCCTTCAGCACAGTGTCTGAGTGCCTCGGTCAGGTGTCCTGTTTGTCTGCTGAGCACCCAGGGAAGCAGGAGCAGGTGGCTTTGTTTGGGCAGTCGGAGGCTGCCAAGCCAAGGCTCTGTGGGAAGGACTCTTTGAAGACAGATCCTGTGCTATTTTCACAGCCCAGCCTTTCATGGTCTGACTTCTGGAGATGGACGAGTGACATCATACCTGCCAGGTGAGAAAGGGAAGAGCTGTGCTGGCAAGTCTCACCTGCAGCACCAGGAAAGAGAGGTGAGGATGTCGCAAGTTGCCACAGCTTCAATGTGTACTCAGCTAAGCTGAGCCCTCCAACTCCAAACCCGTGAAAGTTTATAGTTCAAATCCACAAGGTATTAATCTAGTTCTGTCCCTTCCAGCAGTCACTGAGCTGCCAAGCAGCAGCATTGGGTGTTACACAGAAATAATCCCAGCCTGAGCTTCTTATGGCATCATAAATTGCCTGTGTCGTCAGTCAGCAGAAACCTGAGATGAAATTCTTTCATTTGCAGTTAATTATTTCCAAGCCTTCGCAGCCTTAGCAGAACTGGTGAAAGGTGCTGAAGTGACAGCCTTGAAGAAAAAGGCTTTCCGTGTGTCCGCAGGGATGGGCAGGAGGAGCCAGCAGCACAACTCCAGCCTGCTCTGCCAATGACCTGCGAGGCTTGGACAGCTCTTCCTTCCTGCGGCTCCGTGCTGAGCAGCTCTGCCTGCGTGCCCCTGGAAAACCACAGCCCAGACTTCTGGAGCTCATTCCCAGGGCCAAACCCATCGTGGATTTCAGCCTGTGTGTCTGGCAGCCTCGGAGGGTGAAGCAGCCTCCTCCAGCACCGCTGCTGACGTTTATCATGGCCAGGTGCAAATCTTCTTGCGCTGGCCCGGCGCCACGAGACCAGCATGTTTTTCAGAGTTTCACCCTCCTACCAGACAGTGTTTTTCAATATTTTGCATTAAATCTTCTGCTGTATTTGATTAGCCCGCAGCAGCTGTTTTCCACTCTCACAACAAATCATAAATCTATAAGCTTATGTGTGAGAGACTGTCTGTGCCTGAGAATGCTGCTGTCTGAGGGAGCGCGTGGCGGCACAGCTGTGTGTGAGCCTCCACCTGAACACGGCTGGGGAGAGGCAGCAGAGCCACAGACCCTCCCTGGATCCATGCCAGAGGCCATTTGATTACGCAAGGTGGCCTAGAGGTGTGTATGAATGAGGTAAGAATTCCTGAATATGCAGGAATCTATGTGGTTCCTTAAGTGAGCGTTCCACACGGAAGACATGAGAATAATGCCAATAAACACTTGATCACAGCAGTGTGAGCTCAGGCATGTGCACGTTTCTGTGAAGGAAGGTGAGTTTTAGCCCAAACAGGTACAGCATGTGAGCCTGGAGACATCAGGACGCAGGTAAAGAATTCTGACAAATCCCTGACACGCCCATCCCCGTCCACAAAAACACAAGTCCATGTGCAAGCTGGTTTGCGATTGTGCGTACTCAGTCAGGAACTGCTCTTTGGGAAGCCAAGAGCTCCTGTCCCGTGGCCAATTCAGATAAGGAGAGCAAATGGCTGAAAGAGAAGGGAGGGAAACTGCTACATGTATTTAAAAAAAAGGTGTTATTCAAAGACTATAAAAGGCAAAAGTTTGGATGAAGGAGAAGGGAGAGGGTTGCCAAGTCATTGCAATAAAAAAAAAAGGAGGAGGCTGTTGCCAGGTCTTGGCACGTGTGCTTTTACTTGTATAAATCAGTCACTCTAGACCTGTGGTAGTTCTTGCTGACAAGCTGTCAAGCTCCTTGGCTGGGAGAACAGGGCATGTGCTTTACATGCACTTACAGAATAGTAAACTGTTATTAAAAATGGGAAAAAAACCCAGGCTGATTTACTTGTGGTTTTGCCTGCTCGGCTGTATTATCACAGAACAAATTCGCTCATGCACAGAGCAGTGTGGATCCATGGAAAACTACAGACTAACCTCCCCGTGGAAGCACTTGACCCCTTAAGGAGAAGGGCACAAACAAAACATCTCCAAGAACAGAGAGCACAAGATGAAGAAAGAGGCCAAAGCCACAGCAATGCTGTGTGGATTTCAGACAGCTCGGAGCTCCTTGGGATGTGGCTCACCTGTGCTTTGACACCTGTGAACATTCCTGGTTTGGGAAATGGGGAAAGCACCTGTGGGGTCAGCCTTGGGATCAGGGCTGTCGCTGTGTCAAACCTAGACAGGTTAACAGGGCTCAGAGCAGAGAAACTGCCTGAAATGCAGGGGCAGCCAAGAGTCCTGAGCTGCCCAGGGACCACGGCAGGAGGAGGAGGAGGATGAGAAGGAGGAGGAGGATGAGGATGATGAGGAGGAGGAGGAGAAGGAGAAGGAGAAGGAGAAGGAGGAGGAGGAGGAGGAGGAGGATGAGGATGAGGATGAGAAGGAGGATGAGGATGAGGATGAGGATGAGGAGGATGAGAAGGAGGAGGAGGAGCAGGAGGAGGCTCGAGTTGGTGCTGATGTTTGTGCACTTTGTCCGAGGTCGCTGGAGCGCTGGCAGGAATTGGCCTCAGCCAGCAGGAGACAGGGAGGATGGATGTCCAGCTTCAGGGAGGAAAGGAGAATGAAAAGCAGAAAGTCCAAAGGATTTAGAGAGATGTCATCCGAAGAGAATAAATAGATAATTGTCTGAGGGAAAGCTGACCAGACGAGCTCTCTCTGTGTTGGCTCTGCAGCTCGGGACAGCCCCACGGCTGCAGATCCACAGCTCGGCACCCACCCTGTGCCATGGAGCGTGCTCAGGCACAGCCCAGCCCGACAGTGTGCCTGTGTCCCCAAAAAGCACCCCGAGCCATCCAGACCCGGCAGTTTCCCCAGACAGGCTGCTCCTCTGCCCCTAGAACACCCTGACTCATCTTGGACAGCAGCACAGCATTCCTGGGCTCAGCTCACACACCAGATTTTCCTTTTTTTTTGAAACATCCTTGTCAGGACATTCAAACCTGCGAGAATAAAAAGTGAAACCCAACACAGATATGAAATTTTATGGCGCAGTTTGTAGCAGTACTTCCAAAACTACCTTTGGCTGGAGCACAGAGAGCTGGATTGTGCTGATCCAGGACCCACAAGACACACAAAACATCTATATTGGAAGAGATGGAGTTTTTCAGTATGTCTTTTACTGTTTTCCTCAGTTTGTAACCCCACAGCTCTGCTGTAACGTGTTCTGAGCAGTCCCAAGGGTTGGTTCCTCCTCAGCAGCACATTTTTGCCACTCTGAGTTTTTACTGCTTATTTGTTGTAGTTGTATTGGGAAGAAGATGTTTGTAAGACAAAAAAGTATTTTTAAAAAATAACTGTCTGCTAACAAACCCAAATGCAACAACTGCTACAGCCTAAATCTCAAATCAAGAGCTTATCTGAGCATGCAAGCAGACAAAATTCCAGTAGTAATCCTACCACTAATTCACAGGGAGTACAAGTTCATCAGGACACAGACCACAGATATGATGGAAAAAAATAGAGAAAATGAGATGTTTGTGTGCATTTGGAAAGCGAGGCTGTGGCCAAATCAAGCGCTCAGGGTTTCCAAAGCCCAGCTGACAGACCGTCTGCCTTCAGCACAGACCCAGAGCCTGGGATGCTCTGCATGGCCTGTGCTGCTGAGGGCTCGGGGTGGATCCTGGGGAAGGTCAGGTGGATCTGGGGCAGAGCTCAGCCCCGAGCAGGGAGCTGCAGTAACACCCAGGCACCTCGAGAGCCTTCCAGACAGCCTCAGCCAGGGCCTGGGTGCTCCTGGGCACCAGGGTGGGCTCTGCAGGGGCACAGAGCTCAGCACCCAACGTGAGGGAGGTGGTCCTGCCCTGCTCAGGTGAGACCTCACCTGCAGAGCTGCCTCCATCCAAGGATGTGGAGCTGCTGGAGCGAGTCCAGAGGAGGCTCCAGGATGATCAGAGGGATGGAGCAGCTCCCCTGGGAGGAAAGGCTGAGAAAATTGGGATTGTTCAGCCTGGACAAGAGAAGCTTCAGCTTGACCTAACTGTGCCTTTCAGTGCCTAATGGGGCTGACAAGAAAAGACGGGGAGAGACTTTCACAATGGCCTGGAGTGACAGGACAAGGGAGAATGGCTCCAAACTGATAGAGAGTAGATTTAGGTTAGATATATGGAAGGAATTGTTCCCTGGGAGGGGGCTGAGGCCCTGGCACAGGTGCCCAGAGAAACTGTGGCTGTCCCTGGACCCCTGGCAGTGTCCAGGGCCAGGCTGGACAGGGCTTGGAGCACCCTGGGACAGTGGAAGGTGTCCCTGACCATGGCAGGGGTTGGAACTGGGTGAGCTTTAAGGTCCCTTCCACTCAAACCATTCTGGGATTCTCTACACATCACTGAGGCTCACCTGTCCCCATGGGTTTGTGCAGCAGAGAACTGTCCCCAGACACATCACAAAATGCACAGACTCTGACTTTTGGGACAATAACTGCACACCCAAACCTGACAAACACGAGACAAACACCTCAGCCTTGCAGTCCAGAGTTATCTCAGGGAGTTCACTTTGGTCTTCTTTAAAAGGTGTGGCTGGGAGTGAGCCGTGAGGCACAGGGGATTAAAGGAAGGGGAGTGAGAGGTTAATTGGATTCTATTTGAAGAGGGATTTAGGCTGGCTGAGTTTTTTCAGTCAGCAGCACATAGTGGAACATGTCACTTGTAATTGAGCTAATGAAACACCTCTGGAGATAAAAAACACAAGCTAAATTCAGCCTTGGCTTTGGAGACTTGACGTTCATTCACCACAAGGTTATGCAGAGATGGAAGTGCTTTGTTTGAGGACAGGGGCTGCAGAGGCAGGAGCAGAACTGGGTTTACTTTGCAAAATCTGCTTTTTGTCACTCAGGGCTGCTGGACCTTGGGGTAATGAAGCAGACTGACACTCCTCCAGCGCAGGAACCTACCCTCTGCCAATATGCTAATGCAATTTGCTGAGCCCAGCCTCTCCCCTGCTCTAATGGTATTATATTTGTTTTCTATAAATAGGCATTTTGCTGCCTGGTTATTGCTGTGGAACTACACATGGCTCAGCTGAAAGAGGGCTGCCAAAACCTCCTTTTCCACGCACCTTTTTGGTGACTCCCAGTACAGTCCTCTTGGTTTTGACACGGGTGATGAAGGGTTTGTTTTCAAGTCCTCAGAACCATGACAAAAGCACCTCTGCCCCAAAGCCAAATTGCCAAACATGACTTGACTGCAGGAGGGGAATGTTGCCTTCCTCAGCCTGCCCAAAGGCCATGGCAGAGTCCTCTTTGTGAGAGATTTTAATGATTGGAAATTCCCTTGTCTTCCAAGTCAAGAAGAAAACCTTTAAGATCAAGGTATATCATGTTAAAAAATAAAAGGGAGACATTTTCTGGAGGCAATTTCAGAAGCATAGAAGTGTTTTGCACGGAACCACAACCTCCGTCTTTTCCAAATGAACCACCGACTCTGAATGAAAGTCACTTTCTAAATTAAAAAGTTGCAGTGAAAATTAGTTTCCAATTTTGCAGGTTTTAGATGCTTGCTTTGGGGATAATTACAATAATCCAGTAATTTCCTTTTCAAGACACTTTCAGAAAACTAAAACTCCACTTCTTCATTCGCTCCCTTCAGGAATTTAAAAATAAAGTTAGTTTTAATGAGAAAAGTGAATGTGCTTGACACCCCTGATAAAAGAAACCAAAACCAACACAGTAATGAATTTTATGCAGTTCTATAAAAACATCACAGGCATGAGGACCTCAGCTCCTACACTGTGAGCCAGTCTCAGAACACAGGAAGCCCTGCAGTGCTGTGGCTGCACTCTGTGTCAGAGAAAGCCATAACAGCACAAGGCAAAGAGAAGAGGAAGTGCAGACTCACACCTCTGGCCCTGCGCAGATCTGGAGGGCAGGGGCAGGAGGAGGCTGGTTTTTGTATCCCAGTAAGAGTGACACTTGTTCAGAGGAATTGCCTCTTTCCCTTCAGTGGCTCCTGCTGTGGTTTGATTCTCACCTCTCCCTGCAGAGGTTTGATTCCTCCTCCCCTGGCTTTAGGCAGGAAGACAGGGAAGGAGCTGCCTGGTCTGCAGCAGGTACCTGCAAAATGGAGTGTCTCAGGTTAATTAAGGGATCAAAACCTCCAAGGTGCTGAAGGAGAGGAAAATGTGCCCTGGTCGGTGCTGTTAGAGCCTTTGTCTCTCCCAACATCCATCTCGGAGCTCTGTGCTGGCCAGCAAACAAAAGAGACTTTCTCAGAGCACGGCTCCTGCAAATCCTCTCCGAGATGGGAATTCAGGCTGCAGGCTTTTCTGGCACCACCAGCAGCAGCAAAGACAAAACCACTTGGTGCCCAGTCACAGCTCTGCAGCTGATGCAGGGAATTTGCATAAAGGGCACCTGATGGGGAAAAGGCCCCACTGCCACCTGAGTCCAAAGGAAGGAATCCCATTCCCTCCCCAAAAGCTGCACAGCTCCTCCAGAGCAGAGACAGAGAGGGGCAAAGCCAGTAGCCAAAAACTACTTAAGGCATGGCAGACAGCGACAAGGATCATCTCCATGAACAGTTTTATTGTAGCCAGGCTCTACAGCCTCCCTTGATGAGAGCCATACTTCAAAGGCAATCTGTCCTGGATTATAAACTAAAGAATATCCAAGGAGCCAAGAGCTTGCAATTTCCCATTAAGTGGTATTAATTGCCCTGGTTATCGTGTTCTGCAGTTTGACCTAACCTACTGATTCCCCCTCCTCTCCTGCTGCAGAACATCCATCACTTTTTAAAGGGCTGCACAAAGCTACAGGGCAGGCTCTGGTTTGTGTTAGTTTGATTGCTCAGGACTGTAACAAAGCTCCCATCACAGCTGCCCAGCCACACTATAGATCAAGCTCCTCCAATCTTTTCATGTCTCCAGAGGGGAAGGCTAGGCAAATCAGCAAATTTAACCTCCCAGGGATTTTCTGGCTCAGGGGATGTCAGAGGCCATGCGAGCGTTCACTTTTTCCTCGTTCCCTTAGAATCCACAGCAACAGACAGGAGGAAGAAAGCAGGAAAGGCAAGGAAGAACAACAGAAATTGGACTTTTCACGTCACTGAACAGCCAAGGGCAACATGCAACACTCAGTTCCTGGCTCAGGAAACACAGCTGTGAACAAGTGGCCTTTGGGAACTCAACCACCACAGCTTTTATGGAGATCAGCTTTTCTCCTCACAAGGCTGCTGGGGTGAAGCCACATGTCCAACACCGAGCCATGGCAAAGCTGGTAGGGAATCCAGCACTAAAGCTCATGGCAGCTGAGCAGGCATGGACGGATAGCCAGCGTTTTCTGTCCTGCAGGGTTCCTTCAGTACTTTTCCGCCTGAACCTGTTCTCTCCAGGGCAGGGAACTCCCAGGACAGCTCACACTGATCAGCACATGTCGGTGGGAGGTGCAGCAAACCCATCTTGTGTAGGGTCCTCCTCTGCTTCCTCCTCTCCCTCTGGGAGAAACAAGCTCAGGGCCCTTGTGCTTCCTGCGGCTCAGGGTGAGAAGGGTGAGGAGGAGCAAAGAAACAACAGGTTCAGTTCCTATCCCACATCCCTCCCTCGGTGCTTTATACTCCCTGAATCAACAGGAGAAATTAATGGAATCACAGAATGGTTTGGGTTGGAGGACACCTTTAAGATCACCTCGTTCCAACCCCCCTGCCATGGGTGGGGAACCTTGCACTGCACCAATTCTGGAGAAACAGAAAATCTTCAGTATTTCTTCAATCAGAGACCCACCCTGGCAGGGTTTGGTACACCCACCTCACAATGGCAAATGAATCCCAGGGGTTTGGCTCATGTCTGCTCAGCCCCGTTGCTGTATGAACAGGAATTGCATCCTGCCTCACCAGAGCGAGCTCAGGCGATGAGCAGGGAGCAGCTCCTGTCAATGCAGGCAGGGCTCTGACAGTGCTTAGACTCAGGATTTTCCCAGGTTTTCTTCCCGTGAATCCAAGCCCTATCAAGCAGCATTCAGCCCAAGGAAGCACTGCTGCCCAGGATGCAGATGCTGCTCCAGTTGCACTCCCCAACACCTGCCAGACAGAGGGCAGGAATGGTGTGGATCACACGTGAACGTGAGCCTTCTCCTGCGGCGCTGGCAATCAGCCACGCTGGAATCACAACACCCAGTGATGCACTGGGAATGGGTTTTAAAAGGGAGTCTGAAAGGAACTTGAGCAAAATTAAAATATTGAACTAGCTGTCCGATTTAAAAAATCAGCTCTAAACCTTAGAAGATAAACACAATTTTGCCTCTAACACAGGGAGAGTTTTTAAGAGCAATTCACTCTGTCTTTTCTTCAAGGAGATTTTTCAGCCTGGGCTTATGCTCACTTTTTCAAAAGAGGCTGACCTGAGCATTTTTTTATTTCTTTCAAGCATAACAATTAAACTCAAAGCCATTTCTTTTTGTCTGGCTCCTTCCTTTCTCTGTATTAATTTCAATTCAATCAACGAGGCAGTTGCATAACTGTTGTTTGTAATTGCTGTCACGTCAACCCTGAAACCGATCACTGCAACATTGAAGTTATATAAAAGGTTTTGTTAGGATTTTTGTTATTTTTCTCGTTTAAATTGTGGGAAGATGAAGTCCTACCCTGGAGAGATGTTTTGGTTTTCTGAGCTCTGTTGTCTATTAGTCTTGTGCTTTGCTGTCTTTTCTCTCCAGTTTTGTTTTACACAGTTCAAGGATCTGTTTATGCCCAGAAACTCTCCAAAAACAGTTCTGTGCACCCCATTAATACACAGGCTGTAAAATAAACTATGCTGAGTCAGAGAATCTACTGGCAAAAGTAAAGTTCACAAAATGGATAAGCTCTTAAGGAGCAATTTAAATTTCTGGAAAGGCAGACTATTTAAATGCTTCAGTGGCTGGGATTGTAATTTACCTTGTTCTTCCAAAGCCAGTGAACTGTTTCCCTGCAATGATGGAGCATCACACCCTGTGGGATCATTTCTCCTTGTGTGTGTCTCTTCACTCGAACACACAAAAATGATCCTGGAATTGAGAGTCACACGCTGCCCTTGCTCCTCCTGAGCACTGCTGATTATCCCCTCCGGCTCAGGGTGTGCTCACCTGGGGGGAGAGCTCTCCCTGCCCCAGACAATGGACACGATCCATTTTCCCATTTGTTTTCTGTCTTCCTAGAGGCACAACCACCAGGGCCATGCTCACAGATCTCTCGGGCCCAAGGCACTTTGAAAGCCATTCTGCACTGCAGACAGAAATGTTTCAAGCTGACAAACAATTAAGGACTTTATTTTGATGTAAGTGAATTCTACTCAATACTTAATCGATTATCCTTCATAATTAAAAGCAATTTGTTTGTGGCTGGCATTGCTTTTTCTTAAAAAACAGTCTAGACAATGTCAGACTCTACAAAGAGAAAAAACTAAAGAGAAAAATACACTGAAGTACCATCAATGCTCACTCCCTCCTAAAAAAAAAAGAAAGAAAACCCTTCAAGACCACAAAATATATCTGCTTATGTAGTATTCTGTCCATAAGTCCTGCCTCACTCTGGAGGAGAAGCTCGTTCAGGAAAGCACATCTCTCCTTTCCACTCCATATTTAAGAGAAACTTGTAAGGCTAAAGCAGAGCAAAACAAGGCTCTTGCTGGAGGTCTAAGATTGTAACCCATTTCATCTGAGAATGAAGCAGGAGACAGCAGCACCAGCTGTTCCTGCAGGGAGGCAGCAAGGACAGAGTTGGCCAGCTGATGTTTTCATATGGTCGTTGTTCAAAATTCCTTCTGGATGAGCACACACGGATTGCGTCTGCACGGTCAGGGGAACAAGCAGTGCTCTGTGAGAAAAAACTCTTACCTTCTGTGTGCTGGGAGCTTTACAAAACACAGATTTCAAGCACCTGGCTTTATGCAGGCGTAGGGGAGACTGGGAATGCAGTGCACCCAGGTGCAGTGCATGGATTCCTAAAGACACTCCCACAGAAATCCAGCAGTGTTTGAACTGGGAGGGTATGCATGGTTGAGAGTCAGGGCACAGCCACTCGAATTAACACACAATTTCATTGAATTCATTAATGTTATCATTTGGATAGAAGAGTTCAAACTTCAACAGTGAGGTAAAGGTTCAAGTGAGACACACAGATGCTCTGTGAGTTGCTCTCTTATCTTCACCTGAGACCTTGTGCTGAGGCAAAGGCAGCTCATGCTCAAAGGCAATTAACTCAAGCCCTCAGAGTGGTTTTCAAACACACAGGTCTCACTCTGGGTGTTTGTGGCCTATTTCTCAAGGATTTGTGAAAGGCAGCTGAGGAAATCAGGGCTGCCATCAGTAAATCTGCTATTCAAGCATGCTCGTGTGCTCTGAAAAACAGTGTTAACAGATCCCAAACTCCCTGGGACTGAACCGCAGGTCTCTGGGCTGTAAGAAAGGCTCCACCACGGACACACCTCCCCTGCTCTGGTGCTCAGGGTCTCACAGCAATCTCGGCTCTTACGGTGGTGATGAGCTCCCTTAGTGCTCTGGAGATGCAGCTTGTGGAAAGCACTTTATGCATAATCCAAGCCAGCTTTCTCTCAGCAGCTTCATTTTCCCAGGAATATCACCTAGGCAGGAATGGTGCAATAAGCCCTGGGAGAACTCTCATCCCTGCTCTACCACATTCTCAGCAGCTGAGTTTGGTCTCAGCTCAGAGGCTCTCCTCTGTGCAAAAGAGATTACTGTCAGGAATGAAATGCTTAACGCTCCAAGGAAGCCACAAAAAGCTTCAGTAGTGTGCACTTGCCTTGTTAAGGATGGCTAAAAGATGTTTCACACTAAACATATGGCTGTGCTTTGGAAAAACCTGCTCAAGCCACTAGCCCAGGTCTTGCTGTCCATTCCAGATCTGCCCTGCTCAGCTCTGGGTGCTGTGTGTGCATTTACAGCCAGCCAGAGTTCAGTTTGGGACCCTTAGCTAAGCATCACTGCAGACTCCAAAAGAGGGCTGGCTTCAAAGAACCAAAATGTCTGATTTTACAGGAGACCCAAGCCTTTACCTCTCACACTGCATCCTCTCCAGAGCCCTCACCAGATAAACTCCCTCTTCCAATTATGTTCTCAGTCCCTGCACACCGTCTCCAGGAAAACAAGAACTCGGCATTTAGAAACTCAACCCCTGCCCAAGGCTCAGTGTGCCCAACCACTCTGCACCAGGGAGTGCTTTTCCATTCCACTCTCACTGCTGTCAGACACTGGACACAACTGGGCAGCTGCTGCATTGATCACTCCATTGTCTTTCAGCTGGTACAGGGCAGAGTCACCACTTCAGCCAAGCAGTTCCAAACCTCCCATTTTGCTAAGTTCTGTGTTGATCCAGCCGGGATTCCAGCTCGCTCAGACAGGTGGGGCTGTAGGAGGAAAATTATTTTAATAGCAAAGGTTGTAGAAAGAGCAGAGATGGATTTTAAGTGCCATGACTCTGCGCTGTCACATGACTATTCTGAAGCTCACTGCTGCTACAATGACTGTCTCCTGTCCTTTTTAAACATCTTCTGCTTTGCTAATTTGATTAGGCTCCCCTTGGCTTTCCATCAACATCACCGTGGAAAGTTGGCCCCACCACTTTAGCAGAATGAGGTCTAAGGAAAACATGAGCAGAAGGCAATGTAATATACAATGGAAAACGGAACAGAAATGTGTACTTTATTCTTAATACTCCTTACTCATGTAACTTCTCCAACCATTTATTAATGTTAATTTTGTTTTAAACGACCTTCCTCCCAGTGACAGCTTCAGCATCAGTGAGCTCTCCTCATACTCAGCTATTTTGGGACTCATTATAAGCAAAAAGTGTAAGACAATGTAGCTCAAGGGAAGTTGCACCTTCTTACTGAAGGTCCAAGTGACTCTGTTCTACTGCAAGACAAACTCTGGCAGAGTTAAATAATGACACAAAGCAAAGATATACTCCATAAAACATTAATATTTTAATGAAAAATCTTAGCTTCATGTTTCTATCCAAAGACACTCAAAACTAGTTTTTCTCCCCCCTTAATTTTGACCTATAATGGGACCAGTTTGGAGATTTTTTTTTTTTTGTATTTTGGAACTTTTTTTTTAAAGATTAAACAACCAGGCTAGCAAAAAGGTACCCAATACATACTTTTCTTATATCAAACAAGCTAGTATTTCAATACAATGTAACTATACAGAATATATACATTACACATATGATCACAAAGCAAACACTACAGGCTCAGAACAGATTTGAAAAAACATGATATTCACATTGATTACAATAACTCTAAAAATGATTGTAACGTTGAAACGGCACTTAGTTTACAAAAAAAGTCACAAAAATATATATAGCCACCAAGAACTATGGTTCCTGAAAAATACTAATAGCCAGATAGTATTATATAAAATGTGAAGTGTATTTAAACATCGTATACATTAAAAAACAAAACCAAAACCCAAAACCAATTCTGTTAGGTCAATAAACATGCCAAGTAATCTAGCTGTGGCCAGCATCAACAAGAGAAGCTGTACTGTGCATGAGATGATGACTGGATATACGGCTGGTGACTGGAGACTGGCACAGTTAAGGGGGTTTCACTGGTACTAAAATGCACAAAGAAGCCCAACAATAATTTAATTCACATTTTTTCCCTCCAGCTTCCGTTTTTCCCTCTTCGGGGTTTCACCATAGGGCAGCACCTCGAGTGAAGGCACTGCAGGAACAGAGCAAGGAAGCTGTCCAAGGACTCGGTGTAGCCAGGGTTACAGGTCAGAATATCAAAAGCATGCATCAGCTAAATGAATGGTGAAACAAAATCACTCTTCTGGGGACTTCAGCAACCCTCAGGAAGACTGTAGGTACAGTTGCCACACAGGCTGGCAGCACCAGATTCCATTTTTTTTTTTTTTTTTTTAGTGCAACCAGATTTGCAGCTGAGACCTGTGGGACACTGAGTTACTGAGCTAGCACACACAGAGTGAACGAAAACCCAGAGCAGTAAGTACTGTTGCACTAAAAAAATTCACATTTGTTTCTTTTATGGTACATTTCCTCAAGTACTTGGAACCTACTCTATTTCCCAGGTACCTCTGATGGGGCTGAGGTACTGTCCGGCCTTGAACCCTCTTACCTGCCATCACGATGCTATGGGGTTTATTATGTCTGGAGTTGGAGATGGGAACCCTCCAAAACTGCATTTCACCTTGTGAGCAAAACTCGAACGGAACCGGCCTGAATGAAAATTAGCTATTTTCCATATTCTGATGGTGTGGAAGTTGCAATGGGTGCAGGAGCAGCAGGTGCTCCTCCATCTGAATTCTCTCATCCCCGCAGGGTGCACAAAGCTCCCGTTGGATTTGCATATAAAATGCTTCCTGGTTTGTCTCCGAGAGAGAGCAGCACTCGTGGCAGCGCTCCCACGCCCTGGGCTGGAGGGTGGAACCAGCAACCAAGAAGCGACTGAAGCCCTCGTATAAAAACTTTAAACCATAGCTTACAAACAATAAAATCTCATCCCGCAGGGGACATATAGGGATCATAGTCTTATAAAATATATTTGACTGCATTGGCAGCTATTACTTTTTTAAAAAGTTTAAATTCACACCTTTTAGACTCAGAATCCATGTGAACCCAGAACCATTTTCAATAACCGAGTCTACTGATCTCTCAGTATGAGAGACTTGCCCGTGGTCTCTGCGAGCCTGACAACTGAACTCCAGCTGTGGGAAACACCACTCGTGCCTGACTCTGGGTTGAACCAGATCAACCTTGACCCTTGTCAAGCAGAAATAGAAATGCACACTAAATAATGGATTTTTCTGGGGGGAAGAAATTAAAAATAAAGAAGAAGAAATAAGAAAATGCATCCCAGAATTCAAAACCCTCTGATAATGTACTGAAAGAAATTTATGTTTTAGGTTTAATCCCAGGTGTAGTTTAAGGCAAGTTTTTTCTATTTTAGTTATCTCTCTTGCTCTATTTGGAATCCAAGCACATGAGCAACATAGATTGTTTTGAGATGTCCTGTGTTTTTACATCTCTCTTGTGAAGAACACCAGCACTTCAAAGAACTGAACACTTCCAACAAGTTAGAGAGGAGAAATAAAACAGTATTTGCATTTAAACTGTATTCATTTCTATGGAGAAAAGAGATATTAACAAGAAACAATTACAGACAGGAAAATTAACAAGTAAACCCAACTCTAAACCAACCAAACAAAATCCTCCAAGAACTCCATTGTTCCTCCAGTTGAACCAGGTTGAAAAGTGAGAACTAAATTAAGATGTTACCCAGAGATTAGGAGGTTGAAAAGATCCTGTGTAACACACAATGCAATGAATAATGAACCCCAGGCCCTGCCTTGTACCTTGGTGTTAATGATCCTTATTTCTTTTCAAGGAAGAACAGATCAGAGCTATAAAGTCTTTGTAACTTTTCCCCTTCTCTTTGGTATTCTGGAAGCAATTTGCTTTCCGATTCAAAATTTTAAGTCTTAAAAATCCAATATCCAGATATGTCTGTTGTGTATTTGTACCTCCTCACCGATGAACTCTTTAGCAAAATACTTAAGGGATGAAAATGATCAGATTCTAATGATCAGATTATCTCCACCACCTTAGACCTGACCAGCTTCGATTATTACATCTCTACAGTCAGGAAATGCGGCTGTGGGTGAAGCACTTTTCAGAACATGAATCACAAAGGACTCTAATTTGCCTGCATAACATGTCAGGAAAAAAGCAAACGCTGTATTTGAGTTCAGTGTCATAGCCCTCTAATTCAGGATAAAGCTCAGCAAAAGGCATTGTCTTGTCTCACTAGCTTCTCAGCTACAGAAATCACAAGTGGAAGAGAAACAGTCTTTAAATTCAGCTCATCAGCAGGCACTGGGCTATTTCACACTACAGCAGCCCAGGAAAAGCATTTCTCCTTCAAGCCCTTTTAAGAAGCCTCACAAAGGTAGATACATGAGACTGGATTGCAGCACAGAATTCTTTGCAGCGTGTTTCTAAAACACCCTTTGGATTTGGTGGAGAAACTTCATTCAGCAACTTGGAAAGTACTTAAACCCCAACTGTTTGCGCTCTATTTAACTAAAATATGTGGGTTTTACCTAAAAAGAGAAAAATTGCTTAAGTCACTGAAACCCTTTAAACTCTTTCCAAAGGTCAATAAACTTTTTTCCTTACAAAAGTTGGCTATTAATAGAACTCAGACCCAGAGAGTATCAGAGCTGCCTAGGCTGACTGAATACAAATTGATGTGCAATATAATACGACTTTTGTGTCTTGTTTCTTCAGGAGCAACCTTTCTCTATTGGTTTCATTTCCTCCTCATGTTTGCATAAAACAAATCCGGCCAGAAAACAACATTTTACAAAAATCAAGACTCAGAACTAAGGGAGTATATCACGCCTTTGGAACACTGAGATCAAGCAATCCCTCCTCACTCAGCACATCATCTGTAGGCCATGGGCATTTGGCATCAAACACTGAGTTAACTTCAGAAGCTGTAAGAAAAATCACAGATCTCCTAATGTACTTCCTAATTTAGGTTTCAAAGCAGTACTTGAGCCCAAACAGCCTCAACCAAACAAGACTCACTGCTCTGAAAATCCCACACCCTACATTTGTAGCCTTTTCTAAATATGGAAAAATGAAATTGCAAATATTTCCGTTTATTGCTTGCTTGAGCTGTGTGTGTAGCTGGAGTAATGGCCTTTAATAAACCGAGTTGGCAAGGATTTAAAGTGTTTTGAAACAGGAACAATTCATCATTGCTCTATAGGCTTTTTGTAAACAACCCCCCGTTGGTTAGAAAGTTGTCCTTAGAGAGAATAAATTGCTTGTTTTGTCCAAAACAGGCTAATAAAAATCTCTGAAACTATACATACATATGTATAAACAAAAAATGTGCAATAACGCACAAAAGAGCTTATTTTTTCCCATCTGTAAACTCCCTCTAGCTAGCTTTCAGATTAGTAAAAATACAGTGTGTATGCGAGGGGGCAATGATCAGAACTGAAAATACTCTGCAAAAAAAATTCTGGTCATGGTTTAAGAATTTCAGCTTGGGAAAACCTTCATTTTCCTCTGTGGTTCCCCACCTAGAGACAGATACAAGCAGGAGGTATTTGTCAGGCTTGCATGGCCATACACTTTTCCACCATTCCCAGTTCCTGGGGCACCTTTTGACTTTCCATGCCTAACCTTAGCTGGGCAGACCTGTTTGATCAAGCAGTTTCTAAAAGGACTGGAACAGAAGTAGGAATACCTGGCATTCATCTGGGATGGACAGGGATCATGTGTTTTGAAGAAGTGTGTGACTGTTCCTTTCAAAACTGCTCACCATTTCCAAGCACAGGGCACAGTAAGCACTTTGAAAAACAGCAGGCACATATAGGAAGTGTCACTTCTTTATGCAGAAGATTAAAGCATCCACTCAGAACTAGTCAAAACTGTTCAATCATTATTTCCAATGCATCCTTTTGTTTATCATTTGAGAAAGGTTTCCTCTGATTTCTTTCCCTTAACCAGAGGGCCTGCAGAAGCAAGAGAAACTTAATGAGCTGCTCTAACTGTGGAAGAAGGAATAGTTAAAGTGATCTGAATCAGTTGTTCTTCTTTAGAAGTATATCACAGCTTCCATGATGTTCTGACAAGATCTTTTTTTGTGCAATCAGTCTTAAATATTTTCACAGAAGTGATCATTCAGTCATGAAAAATAATGTAACATCTGTCGCAATTTTCAGTTTAAAGCGTAGCTTACAAAGTAAAAAGGGGAAAATCTCCCCACTTTTTGTTTAAAAAAATTAAATTAAAATGTACAGGACCAAACACAGGCACTTTCCAAAGAACAAAAATGAAACCAAACCATGAATTATTCGATAGTAATAGATGACAGCTCCGGTTTCGGAGGGTCACCCGCGGCTGCCTCAGCTGTGGCGTTAGTCTTTGGCTGCTCTGGCACATCTTCTTCCTTCTCTGCCAACCCACCCAGAGACCCCAAGGGGAAAGTGCTTTCACAATTCTGAGTTGACGACACCTGTGAAATGACAGGCATTTGGACAGAAGAGTTGCTTTCAAAGCCATGCTCCCCTAGCTCATACTGCCCGAGGGTCTCCTCTTGTTCCTGGTTTAAGTAGTCCGGGACTAGGAAGTCACTAGAAGAGGGGTAAAGGACAGGAGAGAAATTAATGTCATTAAATGTCATTTCTCACACGATGGTATCAGCATCACACAAGCTACACACTGCATTGCACAGAGAACAAAGGTACTCATTTCACATTGTCCAAGATCACGGCAGTGACATACTCCACTAAGCACCAGAACCTGCTTCTCATTTCAACACACACAGAATTTATTCAGTGGCATCTATTTCGCACCCCTATTTCCTACACAGCAACTTCTTATTATTAGATTGTATCACCTTGATGAGAATGAAAGTTAATGTCTGGAACACATTTGGCACTGAAAACCTCACTGAAAAAAAGGGAGCGCTCAGGCTTTAAAAATAGAAACAAAAATGAGTTCAGCACTGGCAAAATGTGGCCCTTCCCATTTCTGAGGAACCATATCCCCCAGAGCAGCAGCAGGACTTCCCTCCAAGTGGGCAGGCTGGAAGCAGAGGCACAAGGTGAGGCAGCTGAAGGCAGAGGAAGTTGCCAGCTGCAGCGGGGGTTGTGATCCTGACGTGTATCACACTCCCGAGAAAAGAATGGAATTGCATTTCCTTTCCCTTTTAATCCTTCCTGGACAATTTTCTGCTAGGTACTCTTAACACCTGAGGGCTGAGTGGATCCAAAGAAAACCTATCCAATGCTCCAGTTGTATTTTCAGAGCATGAGGACATAATGAAAAGAAATTTCTTTGCAAGTTTTCAGCACCAGACATGAAGTTTGTACCTGAGACATTTATATACATATATCACATATATGCACGTTTGGATGCTTTGGTTCCACCTGGCAATGTGGCAATTAAAAGAAATCATTAAATGACAGCAGCATTCACTGCTCCAACCCAAACTCACAGTCAGCTATGCTAAACCTTGTGTTTGTCAGATCAGACTGAAGGAAGGGCTATAGGCAACTGAAATCACAGCCTTTAATCTGACTGATGACAACAATGCAGTGCTTGCCACAACCAGGGCATCACCCTGAGTTTTCCCATCAGAGTTTTCCCTCCAGTTTTGACACAAGAGCCAAGAACAAGAACTGCGTAAGCCCACAGATATGAAGCACTTGTACTTTTAAACAATATTCTGCTGAAAAAACAGCAACTGGCTTTCCTGGTTTGTTTTTCATTTTTTTTCATCCTACGTCACTTCTGAGTTACTCAAGTAGAACAAAATGCTCAAGTGTTTCTTTACGGGAAAAAGAATAATGTCTGGAAATCAGGAGGGGTGGGATTGTGATGCTGTAACATTCAGAACACATGTCTTTTGCATTGCTGAAGGCAGATGACTTACACACACCAAGCTGCACTCTGTCCATAGGTTTAAGAGCTGGAAGACCTTCCTGTCTTTGATGTCTCTCATCCAACTCTTGTATTTTCTATCTCAAATCCCAACAATTACATTTATATCAATGCGAATACAGTGCTTGTCGGATACCTCAGAACTCTTTTAACAGTCTTTAGCAGTGCATTTATGAGATATGCGAAGTCTTTTGTGCTCTGATAAAAAATGTCCAAGTGGCCCTTACTATTCCCAAACCTATTAGTCTAATCATTTAGTAATGTTATCTAGAAAATGAAAAAGGAGAAGGTATGGAGTCATGCAGTCTTTCCACAGCGTTAAGCAAGCACTTAAAACAAAGTAGGATATCTGTGCCTTATGAAAGTGAACAGGCTATGAACATGATTTTGAATAGCAAATCAATATCAAATCACAGGTACTGCAGTATAGAACCCTATGGCTTCACACCATTAGCCTGGCCATAGAAACTACTGAAAAGAGAAATTAAATAACCCAGAACCAGCCTCTGCATATCACTGGATTCTTCAGTGGCCTCCTATATAGCTCCCATGCTGTAAGACAGATCAGATACAACACAGAGTGGAGCAGGAGTCAATCTGACCGGAATTAGCTGGCAACCTGATGAGAGGCACAGCAGGCTGCCCTGAAAGCAGTAAATGATCATCTAAGTTAAAAAAAAAAAAGAAGAAAAAAAGGCAAAAAAAAAAAGGCAAAAAAAAAGAGCAAGTTTCCCTGTTAGGTTTTTGCTGTGCACCTCACCTGCTCTGGAAGTAGTTTGCTAGCTCTGACGCTTCATGGTTCAAGCTCCTCAGGTGAACGATTAAATTTCCAGAGTTGGTGAACATGGCGCCGCATGTTTTGCACTCGTAAATCCGAGGCTTGCGGATAATGTGCCGGGAAACCCGCATGTGGTGTTTATATTCCCCGAAGGAAGTGAAAGTGGCACTACATATCTGGCACCGGAAACAGCGTTTACCTTCGTGCTTCAGGCGATGCATCTTGAGCGAGTAAGCTCGGGTGAACTTTTTCCCACAGCGGTCACACTGAAATGGTTTAATGCCTGTGGAAGAGAGAGCGCAAACACGTTCACCTTTTGGAACCAGAAGTCAGGGGCAAAATCCTTCCAGAGCTCTACAGCACAGGGGCAGCAGCTGTAGTCGGTCACAGCAAAGCCCTGTTTGAGGAAGAGATTCTCTGGTTAACTTTAAAAAGGCAGGAAGGGTTAGACTGGAGCTGCACTTCCTCAGTAACAACCTCCACCAAATGTCAGCATTGGGACCTGTCCTGAGGCTCCTTCCCCACGGTTTACACTGAACACAAGGCCCCCAGGATTAGAGCACGCTTAAGATCCCAAGGCACAGCCAACAAGGACCTGATGCTGCAGTCATCTCCAATGCCTTTGAACTCCTTTGATCTCGGGAGATTCTTGTGCCAGACTGGTTCCCAACTATGCAATTATCAGCCTACCCTTAATTGCAATGTTTTTTTCTGTCTGCTTTTGGCCTCGGAGAAGTGTTCTGGCAGGGGGACTGTGTGCACACGGATGTCCCTGTAATGCAGCAGGAATGGTGATAAAAGGGGGCAGTAGGAGCCTTTATATTGCGTGGGAACCTTGCTACACAAGAATTTTCAGCAGCTTTGCATGACAGACAGCTCTCTAAGACAGTTTAGCTTCATGCCTCTCGTTTTTTTCTTGTATTAATTTAGAAATTCAGTTCCTAGATCATTTTTCATTTCTTACCCTAAAATATACGAGCTCTGCAACATGTTGCAGTGGCTGAGTGTGTAATCACACACAAACAGAACTATTACAACATAAAAGTCTGAGTCACCAAAACCTTCAGATTTAATAAAAAGTCTGAACTCCAGAAAGAGGGAAAATCCAAACATGAGGTTAAGAATCTGGAATATGGAGCTCTATTCATAATAGGGCTGTCAAGGAATAAAAAAGATTTTTTCAAAAGGCTGAATGTGCATCAGCCCTGGCCGTTAATTCCCTCAGTCTTTCACTCTGCTTTCCTTACTTTCAAAGCAGGAGGTGAACTTTTAATTGAGGGCTTTTAGACAGAGAAAGCTGTAGTTAAGGTTACACTGAAACGCCCTGTTAAGCATGTGAAAACAAGTTAATAAACTGGAATATGGTCTGGTGGAGCTGAAACTTTTCATGCTCTCCTAGTGTCCAAGGGCATCTATTTCCTCTGGTACTTTGAGGGAAATCTCTTTAGCCATTTTGCTCATGTGAAAACACTTTCAACATTTACAAGCTTTCAGAGTTCTCTTGCATGTTAATTATTCCAAGCCAGCTATTCAAATCTCTCCCAACTTTGCCCAGGGCTTGCCAGTTGACAGGTTGGCCAGAGATGCTTTGCTGTCAGATTTTACCAACAGGCTTGGGATAATTTCACACCTGATATGCCCACAGAATTTCCTTTTTAAAGTATTAAACACATATCTGGTTATTTTGCTTGAAAGGATTTGACAAATAATTGCTGACAGTGGGAAAAATTAGATCTTGGCAGTTGTGGCTGCTCTGTCCCAGAATGGTACAGCCTCTGTGTGCAGAGTCAGCCTCAAACCAGGAGGTGCTAAACCATGAGGCTTAGTGCCCAAGTGCAATTACCCTTCAGTATTTCCTTTATTCCCTCAAATGTCAATGCTATTTCCAGATAATGCTGACAATTCTTGAAAACACCAATAGCAAAGACATTGGTGAGTTCATGCTTGGTTAGAAATCAAAATGAATTTGGGGATCAAGGCCCAGAGGAGGCATTCCCATAAACCTCTGGCTGCCTGTACTATCTGCAGGAGCAAAATTATCAAACCAATTCAGTTGTCCTGCAGTCCCTCCAAAAATTCTGAGATCCAAAGGCATACAACATTCTTCAGTGCAAGGACACAGGTAGATAATATTTTCTTATGGCTGCAAGTCTCCTCTAAAACACAGCAGAGAATTACAACATGGCAGAGGAAGAATTTCAATCTAGTTCTTTAGTGCAATAAAAGGGCCAAGTATATTTTATTTCATCTCAGATCTTTTTCAAGAAAATGACTTATCCTGATGAGTTCCAGGCAATCAGGCTTTTTTCAGTCCACACAAATGCTAATCATCCACGAGCAGAACTATCAGTCAGACTGCAGGGATCAAAACAAGCATTCAGTGAGACAAACCTCTACCCAGTCTTTCTGAAATCAACTCTCAAGCACTTGGCAGGTGAGTAAAAAACCTGCATTATTCCAATTGCTGCACAGCAAGGCTATGAATCAGGAATTCTGGGGAAACAGTGGTGTTTCTTACCTGAGTGGATAAGCATGTGTTGTTTTAGGTTCTGAATGCGAGTGAAGCGGACCCCGCAGGTGGGACACTGAAAGGGTCTGTCGGGACCGTTTGGGCTGGGCCTCTCTGTGCTGCTGGTGGAAGGAGCAATGTAGAGTTGGTAGGGATACTGAACGTTCTCCAGACTACAAAGAAAAAAGGCACTGATTTACAAACAAGCCAGAGAAATGAGCAAAGCAGCCTCCTCTGTGAAAATCTGAACCTTGAGCACTCTTGTGCGAGACGAACAAAGAGATTGGCACATCACATTTCTGCTGAAATCTCCATTTATTCTGGAAATCTCTGTGTCTGTGGCAATGTGGCTGATCTGCACCTGAAGTCTGACAGTCACTGACTCTGCACACCTGAACAAACCCAGGGAATAAGCTCAGACTTCTGTTTCTTTGGGCACCAGGCCTGAGCACAACTGCAAACTGAACTTTATTTTCCAGGCGTGGGCATTTTCTCAAGCATATCGATGACTTGCAATCACTAAACAGTCCCCGAGGAAGAGTTTAACGAGCTGAGCAAATGAAAAGCAAAGGAGTATTTTGCAGCTTCAGTGATATTTACAAATGAAACTAAAGCCAATTCATTTTTCGTCTCAATCCAAGTTCCATGAACAAACACTATTATCTACAATTGCATATTTCTAAGTTTAAAATATTAATCTACTGAATCAATACTTGCTCCTTGTCTGATTCAAAGAGCTCCACCAGCACAGCTCCAGCATTGTGTTTAAAAAACAGCACACAGACTGCAATAAGGAACAATTTAACTTTCAAAGTAATTTATTTAAAACTGACTAATTGCTCCTCCATAGCCTCCAGCTGCAAACTGTTTAAGGGAACTATAGTGCTCTAGTCCAAGTCCTCTGGCAAGGAACTTGCTAAAGGGCACAGTGAGATGAGAACAAATCTTCTGGTCCAAACATGGAAACAACAGGATTGTTTGTACTTACCTGGGGTTTCCCTTCCCTGAGCATTAAGGTCTATATTTTTGGATGAAATGGCCATTTCAGCTTGCTCATAGCCTGCTGAAAGATCAGACATCACTGGCAGCAGGGAACTGCTCTGACCTGACTATTCATTCTGTGGCCAGCACACTGCACCTTCAGCTTTACTGAACTGTAATGTCTGAAATGTCCTGAGAAAAGATACAATAATGTCTCCTCACAGTCGGAAAGTTTTCCTAACTGAGGAAATCCTTCTGCTGCTCTGCCTCCACCTCAAGCCCAGAGGGCTGGCTTCAGGGTTATGCTGGACTTGGGGACTTGTAACATTCACACAAATGAAACATGCACTTTGCACAAATACATCATACAGAAGTCCACAGAGCAGATCAGCACAGGAGGGCAAGAATTAGGATCACCTCTTTAAAATCAACACTTAAAGTGTCTTTACTCTGGAAAAGGATGTCACTACAGCTGTGAGGACAGGGGGTATCTGAATTCTGAGTGCAGAATTCTCAGTAGCAAAAGTTCCAGTTGTAAAATTCATCTGGACAGAGAGCATCAGGTATCTCTTGATACACACAAGATTAAACAGCTTCCTGCAGGATTTAGTATCACTCAGTCAGTAAAACCCATAAGGATTTCTGATCCCACATAGCACTGGAGTAAGATTTGCTCTAAAGAAATTTTATTGTCCTTCACTTTTTATACAGAGTAGGGTCCCAGAGCTGCGGGAAACAGAGATGCTGACAGACTTGTTGTCCTGTGATAAAGGGAATATTTGCAGGAGCAAAGTCACTAGCTCATGTCCTGGGCCTGGCAGAATGGAGCTCTTTGCCATTCTGGCTGGGGTATAAAAAAGCCAGCTGAGGGTTTTTGAAAGAAGCGAGGGTATTTTAAACATAGGTTCTGATTTTTCTAACCAAATTCCTGACCAACTCTGGCACTCCACTTCCTTTTCTATACATGTAGCGTGCTCAAATAAGACTAACATTTGGGTTTTGTGACAACAAAGAATTTCATCTTCAGCTGACATGCTCCTTAGGTGCTTCTCCCTCACTCCTGCATTGAGGCACAAGCGCACTGAGCTCCTGGAGCTCCCTCCGGAGACACTCAAAGTAGGGCAGGAATCAGGAGCCAGAGCTCTCCTTTTGTTTTCAGCTGTCTCAGGCTCGCTCACCCTCCACGCCTGTGCTGGTGCCACCTCCTCTGCCACTGAAGGAGAAGTGCTGTGGGCACTGCTCCATAGAAGAAATTTAAAATAAAGTTTGTTTTTTTTAATTTAAAAATCTTTCATGATGAGGAGCGCTGATTAAAGCAGATCCAGGGGGAATCCTGAGGCTCTCCAGCTATCAGCTTGTCTTTTCCCATGCTCACACTGCCAGCAGGGTGAAATACCTATTTGGTGACATAACTTAGAACGATGTAGAGATTATATTTGAAACACTATGAGATTTTCTCTCCCCTGTTCCTTCTCCCCCCACATTTACTCAATTTTTCATGACTTGCAATTTGTGATCAATGTGGCATTTAACAGTTGAGATTTGTCTGAGGTCTCCAAAACTTTCAGTACCAGCTACATAAAGAGAGAGGTTTCAAATGTTTTCACTGAAATATCTTACTTGCACTTTTTTCTTCTTTTCTTTATATACATATTTAACTATGTGGAACTAAACTCTGACAAACGTGAATGCCAAAATGCTCAGTGAACCTAGAAATGTTCTCTATTTGCAAATAACAATTACTTCAGTGAAGTGAAGGTTCTCATTGGATCAGAGAGACCTTTTACAACTTTTATAACTGAGCAACTCCTTTTTAAGTGCAGCCACGAACTGATGCAGAGACCAACTGCTAAAGCAGCCAAGATTAGGGATCTGTGTTAGAAAAGTGTTTAACAATTCAAATGTGAAATGTCAGAGAAAGAATAGATTAGACTGCACTGTGGAACAGTAATTTTAACACTTAACAGACTCCTGTGTGCCTATTAAGCTGACAACAATTACATGTGACCTACTGTTTATGAAACACTGATTATGGAGGAGGCCAAATTAATGATGTTAATTATTTAAGACAGAAACTCAGGAGATAAGACATCTTAGTTTTTGAAATTTTTATGATTCTTTCCATAGTGACATGGATGTGATATTGAGAGACCTTTAGAGGGACTAGTCCTTTGCTTTCTTTTAGAAATAGAAATGTATTATATACTTATTACAACATACATTTTTCAATATTAATTTGCATTGGGCACACACAACTGATTTTGACATTTTGAGAATTTCTTGTAATAAAGAAATGTACAACATGGACTTAAAGGTGCTGAAACACCCAAAAAGCTTGGGAGGGAAATTTTTTCCATCTGTACAATGTATTGATTGTTTTTTCTGATTCAGCTAGAGAAACCTGTTTTATTTTACTCAACATTCTTATGCACCCAAAATTGTGTGCCCAAATCGCTGCACAGTGAATGACAGGCCATATTTATTTGCTGCTGTGCCCATCCCCTGTTTGAAATGGGAATTTAAGTCACGCTTGAAGGGCTGTCACTGTATTTGAATGCACTGTCCCACCCTGACAAGGCAAATACACACAAACACACACCTGAGAGAAAACTGCTTAGCCCTTGGAAACACCTTTTTACACATTTAACTCGCTCTGGGAATAAGAACATTCTTGACACTTTCATTTGAATCACTTGGTAGAAAATTTTAGTTCTGGGGTCTAAAATTCCCATAGCTCTTAGTTCACTTATAGCTACACAAACAAGGTGCAAATTTTAGTTCATTTTGCTGAAACTTCTGGCACCCTGAGATGAATTATTTTCAAACTTGGCCATAAACTAAGGTAAATATTCTTTCCTTCTCTGCATGGAAGAGATGTTTTAGTGGGAATTTTCAGTGTGTTTAAAGAATTTTTTATCTTTTGAATTTTCTATGCAGTTTGTGCTGAATCTATGCAGTTTTATAGGAAATTTCTGAAATAATCCAGTGCTGAAAATATGTGTGCCACTTGACTTCAGAATTATAGGTTTAAAAGCCTGGATTAATTCTAGTGCAACATGTGCTCCTACTATCAATTCAACCCTTAAGTGCTGGGTGTTATTTTTATATTCAGGTTTGTTAGCAGATAGATAAAATCTTCCATGTCATTCAAAAAGTCTTATCTAAGCAGTTATTTTCCCTTTTTAACCCTACAGTGGGACAGATTTTAGATGGAAATGACAGGAAAGATTTTATGAGCTATGAAAATGCAGCTCTTGGTTATTTTCTCTATAGGGAGCTTCTCTTCACACAGTTTCTGGAATAACTTCCAAAGGTTCACACCTCTTCCTCAGACCACTTGTCTTACAAAGCCCTGCAAAAACCAGTTTCGAAAAATGTGCTTAGAGAGGGAATAGCTCAGAACCAGAAGTCAAAAACTGTGCTTGGAGAGGGAATGGCTAAGAAGCAGAAGTCAAAGCAGTTGTGTGCAGCCCTGTGTGCCATGGTGGGTACCTCACTGGGCTCTAACAGAGCTCCCATGGCTCTTTGACCAAACAGATCCTCTTTAGTTTGGTTTTCTCTGCCAGCCTTCCCTTATAAGGGATTCCCTTCATAAATCTCTCAGCTCAGCACAGCAAAACCTGCTAAATATTTACAGCAAGTGCCATGCAGCATCTTGGTAAGAAGCTACAGGGAGAAAGTTTGGGGGAAGAGATTTAGGGCTGCTCTGCCTTTCTGTGGCTTGCAGGAGTTCTGCTGAAGTCAGGACTAGGTCCTTGTGTTCAGTTTGTTTCAGTTTTGCTTTTGGGGCTGCCTATCAGCTTTAGCACGCATGTTTCACATAGAGGTTTAATTAAAAGTTATTAATAAAGAGCAACAATGAAGAAACAGCAAAAACATGACTATCTTTCTTCACCAGTGCTGCCTGGAAATAGATAGGAAATAAAAAGCAACGAGTAAGCAGATTCTGACTTTCATCACCTACATTCCTCTGAAGCATCTGCCCCTCCAGGCACTGATTGTACTTTGATCAACACGGAGAACTAGATGTAGGAACAACGAAACATTCTGGGATTAAGGCTGGGGAGGTTAATTACAGCACAGCACTTGCTGCAGAACACTTTGCACACCAGGTTGGTACATACCGATCATCATCGTCTGCATGAGCGTTAGTGCCAGAGGTGCTTTGGAGTGTGGGCAATCCCTCTGTAACCCCCTCATCTATTGAGCCTAGGCAAAGAAAAAAGGGCAATTTAATGCAAATAACTGTTCAAAAAGGGTTGGGGGGCAGGTAAATACACATCAAGCTTGCTTTCCCGAATCTCTCATAGACGCTGCTTCCTGGGTGATAATAAAAGTGCCTTGGGAAAGTCATTTAGAATACCCAGAAGCAACTTGTTCCAAATCAGCTTCTCTCTGCACAGATTATCCAGCAAACTGACAACTCAGTGAAGGGCACATATTGGTACACCTAGAAAATGGAAAGGTTAAACACAGCCAGTTTCCAAAACATATCCAGTACTAGCACTGTAAAGCAGAAATGTTACATTCACCTAAAGGGACTCTTTTGTCAATTTTTCAAGACTTCCTGAGCAATAAGGAGATCAATCCTGCTAAACTAAATGGCTCTTGTGTTCCAAGTCTTCAAAAAATATATTAATTGATAATGTTTTCATTTACTGATAAGCTGCTGAGACAGGAAGAACCTTCTGTGAAATCAGAAATGCACAAAAGAGACCAAACGTGTTTGTTAGAGTAATGTACAACCAAAACCCCTCCAGAGCTCTGCTCAGTGCACCAGCATTGGGGCAAATGTAGATCAAGGGGCTTGGGGAACAGAACCCAATGGAAATGCAGCACTAAACCAAACCACACCTTCATTCAACTGATGTGGCTGTTGCTCATCTGGGCCTCTTTCACCACCACTGGGAGTTTGGGCAAGCAGCCTCTGGATCTCCCCCACTGAATCCCTGGGAGATGAGGACAGATGGGGAATATTTCTCTCCCTACATCCTGAGAACAAGCAAAGTACAGGACAGTGCTACGAGCTGCTCTTGCTGCTGTGGTAAAATAATTCTGCTTTCTAAGAGAGCAATCTGAATTTGGGAACTCTACAGCTCACCAGGAAAATCAAATAGCATTAGGTGTATGCTGGCACATGTCAGACAAAACAAAAAACCAAAGAGAAGGAACAAAGACATGAAAAGTGAAGCAGAAAATGTGCATATTCTGTCAAAAAGAACGAGAGATCTTTCCTGAAGTGAAAGATTCTTGTCTTAATGAGATGCCATGTTATGGGGCCAGTAACAAGAGGAAAGTTGCATCTCTGGCAGCTTCACAATTAGTAAAATCAGAATTTTTGATTTTGTTGAGAGGTGACAAACTATACTTGGGGAATTCATCAACTAAACAATCTATAAAGTTACAAAGTTAATCCCATTTTGATTTATCCTTCTTTCTCATTAAATACTTAAAGTCTAGTGAAAAATAAGCCCAACTGCTGTAAGGTTTAATTTCATGCCTTCACCTCTCAAATGGCAAAAGTGCTAATGAGTTATGAGAGTATCTTCTCAGCCACAGCTGTTTTGCAACCATAATGACTTATTTATCAAGTCCCTGCTCCAAGTCTCCTTCTGTATTATAAAGTGCTTCCAAATACAACAAATTGCAAATGAACAATTCTTAAATTTCCCAAAGAGTGAATAAGAGCTTTTTGCAATATCAGAGAGAGAGGCAAGAATGCTTTTATAAATGCACTGTAAAACACTGAGATAAATATGTGTGATTATATGAGGAAAATACGTTCAGGGAAGAAAAAGCTGTACTTTAACATATCTTGCTGCCTCCATTTACTATTCTTACATTACTGCATAAAGTAATGCATCTTTGGGAGGTAAAAAGTGCTTTCTAGCTACAAAGCGTGCTAAACAGATCACTGTTTCCCTTCATAGCAAAACATGAATAAAAACCATTCTGAGGATGGTTATTATGCCAAGACCACTAAATATTAATTCAAACATATTCAAAGACAAAGAGCAGATTTGTGCTTTAAAGATTTTGCCCTGGCACATTTTTCTTCTCTCTGCAGCTGTTTTAAGGAAGAACATGCTGCACCAATGACAGATATTTAAGTTTAAAAATGATAATGACTAAAGCCTGAGAATCTCTACCCCATGCACACAAAACTACTCATCTGTAGCCGGGAGTTAACACCCAGTTTGTTCTTTTAAGCTGCTTTGGTATGATATTTATTTATATATTTAAGATGTATATCACTTGCTATGCTATTTTTAACTTTCCCTAATCATTATTGCTACGTGTCCTATTTTGTCTGTGATGATATAATTACACTGATGAAGTAATTTGCATCTCTTATCACCTGGCCCTGGCAAAATCTTTCAATTCTGACTATAACAAGTTAAAAATTGAATCAAACAAAACCTGTTTTTGAACAAGGACCACTTTTTCTGGTGACTCCCCAGAAAACAAATAATTTCTTTTTGTTTTTAATTGATTCACTATTTTGGCAAACTACATTTAAAGATTTATAGTTAAGCTATAAGATATTAAGTCTGTTCCTCAGCAAAGGTAAACATCCTTGTCTCCAATAAATAAAACATTTTCATTTGGAAAAAGCATTACAATCTAAAATATCAACACATGAGCTATACAAACTGGAGAACAATCCAACAGCAAAGGATGGCATAAATGGGAAATATTTCCATTTCTTTTTAGTGATTATTACTAGGAGAACAGTTTGACACAGATTGTATATTGGTGTTCTGGAAGGTCAGCCTGATCTCACTTTCTCCAGAGAAGGGACAGTGTTGCACTGACCAAACCAAACAAATACTGCAGACTGCCAGCCCACAACTATTTACTGTGCTGTAGTTTATTTATTAAATTAACTGGGGCAGCCTCTCATGTACACATTATTTGAATGAAGCAGAACAGTACATGTGCCATTCTTAAAGTCTTCAAACAGAACAGGCTTCATTAAAAATCTTTCAGTAAACAAACTCTGCCGACCACAGGTCAAGCTACTTGAGAATAAAATAGTTGACTTGGACATAATTTTGATAATTAAACTGGAAATATTGCAAAATTTTTAAAATCTTCTGATTTGCTAAAAGCCATTCAATGCATTCTGTGCAGAGAAAAAACCGGATTGTTCCAGTAACCTTTAAGTATTAGTTCTTAATAAAGAACAGCCTGCTATAAGAACCCAAAACTGGTTTCAAATTGTCTTTCACGGAAAAAAGATTTCTCTCAGCAACTAGCAGCATTTGAAGAAGCAACTTGAGAATCAAATCCCACAGAAATGGAAAGATTCTCAATATTATGACTGTGTGGTTTTACTTTTGTCTGGGGCATTAAGACGACAGTGTTTCACCACTTATTTTGCAAATCCTCTTACAAAGGCTCTCTGTCACGATTATACAAGATCTGATGTCTGATGCAAAGTACTGTTCTAACCCTTTGTGGCTACAGGCACAAGCCTTTCAAATCTGGTGCTGCAGCTCAGCTGAAATTGTGCCTTTTGACACTAATGAAAGCAGAATTAAGTTTCCCCAGTCAGGCAACTAGAGGTAAAAAGGAGTTATCAACCTCTGCTGAAGACAGAGGGCTACCACAGGCTTACCATTCTCAGGTGTCTTCTGCAAAGTTACTTAAAGAACTCCAAGTTTATGTGTAACATTTTATAAATCAGGGGGAAAAAAGGGAATTTCACAAAAATAAAGCATGAAAAGCCATGAGGCAGATTTCCTCCAATAAAATCACCAATGCTCACGTGCCTTTTGATATATGTAACTCCAGAAATGGTCATACCTATAGATGAAGACTGAGGGCTGATCAGGAGATCTTCCTGCACTTGCTCGCTCCCTGGGACCGTCTGCTGGTCACTCAGGGAGCTCTGGGACGCGCTCACAGGCTGCGACACCTCCTCGTGAACCTCCTCGTCGCTCAGCCTTTCCACCTTGACGCGCACGTCCTCCTCGATGACCAGGGGAGAACTGGCTTTGGTGCTCTCACAAGTCACATAATCCGCCATCCTCCTGTTGGACTCGGAGGGCCCAGGCATTTCCAAAGTCCGAGAGTTCTCCGCCTGCTTCACCTTTTCTGACTGAAGTCTTCGATCAATTCCAAAAGGAAAAGTCCAGGGAAAAGCTAAGGACGAGTCCACGGGCTGATTTCTGGACTCTGGGTAGGAAGTTGAAGGATTAAGCACTTGGGGGGAACTGGTTTGTGTGTTACACTTGAGGGGGCTCTCTGGAGACATAACGATGTAGCTTTTCCGCTTTCTCCGAGACTCCCGGCAAACGGGAATGGTTCTTTCCACCACGCTGCACTCGGAAGAGACGGGAGAAAGGCTGCCGTCTCGGGAGGTGAAATTGCAGTTTGCACTGTTCTCCTGTCCAGCATCCAGCACCTTCTCCTGCTGGCTGTTGGGGGTATTCCACAAAATGCTGGACTTCATGAATTCCGAGCACGTGCTGGCCACGCTGAACATCTGCATGTAGCTGGCTGCAGCCAGCACATCGATAATGTTTTCCGTGTTGATGGATAGTGTTGCTGTGTAAGCGTATTCCAGGAGAGGGATGAAGCCGGTCACCGTCACGTGGTGCAGGTCCAACACGCTCTTGCTCTCGTCCTCCGCTTGGCCAACGAGTTTGGAGCGGAAGAAGTCACTGCAGGCTGCCAGAACCACCTTGTGTGCCCTGAAGATCTTGTCCTGGACGCGGATGGTGATGTCACAGAAGTGGCCATCATTTCGGAGCATGTTCAGCTTCCCCAGCATCTCCTGACTGTGAGCAGGGGAGTTATGAGTGAATGTTTTAACACCCATTTTTAGACGGTTCTCTTAGCGTTCTTCCCACATACGACAGATCAAAGGTATCCTGAAATAAAGAGGAAAACTGTCATTTTCATCTCTGAAAGCAAAAGTCAAGTGCATTCATAAGACTCTGTATGAAGAAAACTCATCTCTCTAAGGCCAGATTCTTCTAGGATCCAGACTTTGCAAGGGACTAACTCTACAGAAATTCAATTACTTGCTTGTAATTTTCATAATCACAGATTAAATTGTTTGCAATCTATCCCTATCATCTTCCATACATCTGTGTATCTGTGTGTCTCCCTATACATATAGGGGTATCTCTCTCTCTCTCCACATTCCTGCTACTGCCTACCCAAAACCAAATTCCCAACACAGTTCAAAAAAGTGTTTGTAATACTAAAAGTAACGCATTTTAAAAACTATTATCTTTGTAGAAACCGGTATTTTTATTTTCTGGGCCCAGAAGACTATTGCTCATGGTTCTTAAACCCAACAGATTGTTGAATGTTTCTTTTAAGCAGAAAAGTCATCAGCTTGAGTCAACAACAGGAGTGCAGGAGTAAGCAAATCTCCCAGGGAAGGTATTTATACCAGAAAAGCTTTAGAGAAACTAAAGCATGAATTTTCAGAGGCCAGAGTTCAAACTAGTAAACATAAACAACAGTTGCCAATAGTTCTGATTTCCTACTGTAGTGCAGGTATTTATTACCCAAAGCTGCTTTTAATATACAGTTTTAGACTAGGATGAGAAGTTATTGAAAATTCCTTCAAAAACACAATGCATTATAAACCTCAAAGGAAAGTTTAAATCAAATACACAAAAACTGGTTTTATAGATGTGATAAATAAAACAAGGAGGGCCACTTCTTTCTTCTGAAAAACACAAACCTGCCTTCTTGGAGACCAGTTCTCTCCATGTGGGAGCAAATGTATGTGTTTTGTACAAGGTCCTGATGAGAATGAGGTATCTGACCCCTGGATTTCTCCAAAAATTTCAGAAATATTTCACTATAAATGGAACATGAACCACTGTGTTTCATCTCCTTGAGCCCCTTCCAAGTTTCCATGGAAGTTTTCTGTGTTGTACAAGCCTCATACAATTAACATGATATAGAATTATCTCACTGGTTAAACATCAACAGCATCACTGGGTTTGATTCGTTCCTGGAGTCAGCCAGCTTCTGCACATCATCCTTCTTTCCCTTCCATGTGAAAAAACATATCATGCATGCAAATGGCTCCTGTGGAGCTTCACAGATACAAAGAGCAACTGCAAGTGTGGAACAACTTCCCCCAAATCTGACATACTGAAACGGCAGCTGTCACAGCCCACCTGGCTCTACAGACATTTATACTTGGCTGCTTCTTGTTCCTGGGTTTTCACTTCTGATACTCAAACCCTTGCAGACAGAGGGAAACTAGCCGTTCAAGAGAACAGATTAACTAACACTTGATAATATATATAAAGTCTGGTGGAAACTGTAAGGGCCACTTGGGTTTAAAATGAAATTTCACACTAGTGCAGAGGAAGAAGTTAAGCGCAAGCAAAACATTCCCTTCACTGAAAGAAAAGGGATCGACCTCAAGAGACATCTGAGGATCCAGACTGTTTGTTCTCCAGCATGAATCAAATGAAAAGCATATTTCATTGATCTCAGACCAAAACACTACAGCAAAAGCTTGTAACAGTGTATTCAAAAATGGCCTTTGGATACCCTTCCTTCTGAAATCCTGGTGGCTGCAGCTGGTCCTTGGCACATCCCAAGTCCAGAAGTACTTCTGTTCAGCAACTCGTACAAGAAGAACAATACATTCACAAGGACGAGCCACGGAATAATTTGGTATTTAGAAATAGTACCAATACATCATTATAAACAAGGAGAAAAATCTAAGAGAAATCCTCCCATTTCCTACAAGCCCAAAAGACAAGCCCATTTTCCTCTTTGTTCTTGTGAACAAGCAACACTCATCCCTCCAGTGCCAAAGTGAGAGCTTGATTCTGCTACCCTGCTCTAAACCATTCCTTGTGCTGCTCCCCCCTTCCTGCCGCCTCTCCCCTCTTCTGGCTTCCTTTCCCCTTCTCCTTTCATCTTTTGCTTCCTTGACCTTGATCTGGTTACGGAATTTAAAATAAAATTGCGGAAGTCAGTGATGTGCAATAAATTGATTTAAATTTATTACAGGAGCAGTGTTCCTGCCATGAATGTGGGCTATTGCTGTTAAATCACTTCTGTAAAATGACTTTCACCCTCATTGCACTGACACCTCCATTCAAACAAGTGGCTCCTACCCAGGCCTCCGTGTGAACAAGGAGCATGCACACACATGCTATTTTCAGGAAAATCCAAAGGGTTGGGCTCAGGAGGGGGAACAATATCAGTTCCTTACAGTTAATGAAGTAGTAAAAAGATCAAATATTTTTAGAAGGTAATTTAAACAATATGAAAACATTTTCCACATGAAAAGATGAGCACGCTAAAGCACAGCCAGGTTACACAATGGTTCAATTCTCTTTCTAATCTTGCAGTGGCACAAGGCACTTTTACAGCTGCACTCAATTCACAGTGACCTAGGAGGGTGAAGGGCTGCAACATTACAGCTGCACCCCAAGTCCATCACCTCTGTACCAACATCTTTTCAAAATAACACTTTGTCCTGCCTTATTTCCCATTATCAGGCAGTCCCTGACAGCAGCTCTCAGACCATAAGGTGCAGGATGCCACATCCACAGCCATTCCAGAACCAGAAACCAGAGCTAAATATACTCACACCCTTGGGAATGCTGGGGTGGGGAGATCAAGGTGCACACCTAAACTAAGTGGTAAGTGGGCTGGAGCTGGAAAAGCTGTTAATTTTGGAGCCACAAACCATCAGGGATTCTCTGAGCAGGGACTAGGGATGGTATCACAGAGAGGGTGGCTTTTCCCTCCCAGCTGCTGAAAGCAGGGCTCCTCCTCCCCATCCCCAGGCACACACTCATGCCCTGGCCCACAACACATTTCAAACCTCTAGAGAAACAGTGAAATTCAAAGACATTTTCACAAGTTTTAAAAATATTCACAGTGGGACACTTCAGTCCGTATTTAACTGGCTGTATTTAACTTTGCCACAGACATTTACAGTTTGAGAGAATGGTTTTTCCAGCATGCATTCCTGCCCTGGAAACACGTGAGGAATCACCACCACAGCACAGATTCCTGAACAATGTGAAAATTCAAACGTGAGGACTTCAGGGCTTCCAGAGCAAGGACAATTTTGTCCACCATTAGCCAAAAGCAGTGTGAAGGGAAGTGCTACTGTATCAAAGATTTTGTACAATTAATCTGAAAATTAGTCCTGCTTTTTTTTACTCCTAGGAGCACTAAAGAAGACCTGACCTTTAAGAAGTTTGGAGTAACTCAGCTCATTCTCACTGTCTCAAGGCTACTGAAATGCAGGTTTTAGCAAGTTACCATTTCACATACACTGGTTTGGGATTAAACAAGTGTCAAGTTTCTGAGAGTAGAAACAGCAAAGATGAAACTGTACACTGTAAGTGTAATGTTATAATGTAATGAAACTGTAAATGGAAAAGAAATTATACTGGAATTGAAAAATATTGCTTATGTGACCTGCTTCCACATACACAAAATTTAGCTCCTTATTCACACACTGCCTAGTGTTATGCCTCAAATAATTGAGTTTGAAACATGGTATCTATAATAATCTTGTGGAAGAGTCAGTGAATCAAACTCACAGAGCTCTCTGATTCCGTTTCTCACTTAGTCATGTCATTTCAAAACAAAAGTAATTTTTAGCACCACAAACCTACCACCCACCTTTAACCTCTGTATCCTGACCTGGGGCAGCTTACAGCACAAAACCAACTTTTTCTGAATACTGAAATCAACAGACTTCATACCACTTTGTAGCCACGTAAGTCCTCAGAAAGATTAGGAAATTCCCACTCTGATGCTCACCAAGCTCTCAGATACATTCATCCAACTGTGAGCGCATGGTGTAAATCAGATCACTAGTTGGTTTTTTATTATTATTTATTTCTAATGCAGATCACTCCTTGGGCACCGGTTAGAGCACCATCCTATCAACAGCAATAGTCCAGACAGAGACAAATCTTCCACAGGGATAAACGTGTGACCTGGATCATTTTATCTCTGTCATCTCACTGCAGCACACAGGTACCAGCACCCCTCACTCCTTCAAATTACCTGGTTAGTATAATTAAGTTCATTATTGAATCAGAACAACTGCTCAGCGTGTACTGAACTTCCAGTTTGCTATTTCTATTTCTATCTAAACACACATCTGTTTCCCCAGCTGCAGCTGGCCTAATAAAAGGTACTATCTCCACTATGAATCTTGCCCTGCTTCACTTCACAAAAATGCTGGCCAGAGCTACCACACCATTCTAGTTTTAAATAAATCAACAGCACTTTCTAAACATTATTTAAAATCATATTTTAACTCAGGTCAGTAAACCTAGTTTGACCTCAACCCAGCACTGCCAAGTCTGACAGTATTCATGTAAAAGAAAAGGCAAACACGAGGTTTCTGTGCTCAAAATGACGTCAATGTGCAACATTCACTTTGGTGCTCTGGAATCTCTGGAATGCAAACCTGTAACCTTTGGCTGCAGTGGGTGAGTGGGCCAGGGAAATGACCCATTCTGGGAAGTATGCAGGGCTTGAGAACTTCAATTTCCTCCAGGACAGCAGATTCCACACCGGGAGTGCACAAAGGCGCCAGTGTTAAGGCAGCCACTGCATAAACACCTATTTTAAACCTGCAATAGATGCCAAGCTCCAGCCTGTACTGCGAGTGAGGTGGTGCCATTACCCTGCAAAAAACTGGGAGCACTCAGTGCTGGGGCTGGCCTGGTCCTTGGTCACTCAGTTCAGGAACCAGACTCTGACTCTCCAAACCATTTCACTGCAATATCCCAGGACACCGACACTGCTCCTGTGTCCCTTTCCTCCCAGCTTCTCAGAAGAGGACAATTTTCAGGCACATTCTGTTTTAAAGAGTTTGGAGGTGTTTTGTTCTTGGGCAGGGCTCAAGCTGCACATTGAACAGTCCTCTGGGAAGATTTCTGTCTGCCCAGCAAGGAGTGACTGATGACAGGTAAGCAACTCCAGAGAACTCCACTCGGGAGCTGTAATGGAAGAGCAATTTCACCTAACAAACTGAAAGCTTGAAATACTACAGCCCACCTATTCATTGTTAGCAGTTAATACTCCCTTTCACAGAAAAGGCATACAAAGAGTGTGTTGTGCTTTCCCAACAGACTCCAAAAATACTGCATTTGACAAGACCATACATTTTGTAAAGATTGGGGTTTTGGCACACCAGTGTTGACAAGTGCATGTGCCAGAGCTTTTGAGGCCACTGACTTCTTGAACCATTAGTGTGGCTCACAGAGAGCACATGTTGAGTGCTCTGTACTCACCCCCCAGCCTGTTCCTTTGTTCCACATTTAATTTTTTAAATTTTTTTTTTTATATACAAAAGCACTTTCCAAGGATGCTACAGTGGCAAATTGTCTCATAAGCAGCCACCTCTTCCTCTGAAAATCTCCTGGCAAAGAGACTTTCCAAATTCTACAATTTCGATCTTCCTAAATTTTAGCTATAGCCCACCAGAAGCTGCTGCTGAAGGGTGGCAGGCAGTACCCCAGAGCTAGACTTCAGCTCCACGAAGAGAGACTAAAACACTTACCAGGAGGCAGGCATGGTTCAAACTGATCCAGGTGATGTAAAGAACCCACATAATTATCAAAGGATCTGAATGGTTATCACTCCCAGAAACAGCATTGTGCCAATAAGCTCCTCTCATCCCCCGATTTTAAATGAATTTGGAAGCATTTAGGTAAGTTTCTTGTGAGTGCTGTAAGAGCTGAGGTTTACAAAGTCAATGCACCAAGGCTGCAACTCTTCACAAAATTCGCTGAAAAGATTTACAATCTGGAAATCCTGAGCTGTGACAGAGCACACCATCATTTTTGGTAGCAACCGAGGTAAACCTCTTCAGGGCAGGAAGAAGGGCAAAAGCACACAATATTTCTTTACTGTAAGGCCTCCAACAGACCAGGAACAGTGTTTATCTGCAAAGGACAAGGCAAAAAGGATCCAACAGCTCCTCTTCCAAAATAATGACTCAGGAAAAAGGCAGGCCCAGAATGTCCATGAAATACACGCTTCATATTCCTAACAGATCTCTTCAGTTTCCCCAGAATTAAACCCTATAACAGTGGAAAACAAAAGCTTTAACTGTACCATGCCACAAGAAGAAAGCAGATGTGTGCGGCCATGGCAAAGCCCCAGCTCGCAGTTACAGCTCTGACTCACACTGTCACTGCTATCGAAAACATTAATCTTTCATGGGGATAGGAAAAAACTGACTCAGATCATGGAAAAAGGCATTTGCATGATGCAAATCTAGTAGGTGCATTTTAATTCTCAGGGCTGGTGAAGGCATTGAGACAAGTAGTGGGGCGCCAAACCCATCAATTTACTCTACAGAACGGTTTTATTGTAAGTCGAGATGGTATGTCAGCTGCAACAGAACACTTCTGAAAGGATAAAATTAGAAAACATTTACATACACATTTTAAGGGAGCAGTACCAACAGACTTTCCCCAAACAGAAGAGCGCACATTATCTTAGACTGGAACTTCAGCTGAGTGTTGAATCCAGGAGCTGATACCCCTGCTCTTGGAGATGTCACTTATCACCCCTGCAATTTATCACTCAAAACCAGCCACTGCTTTTGGCAACAAAGCTTTAATCACTGTTAACTTTTTGAAAGAAGTTAATCTAATTAACTTCTCGATGTATATTCTCATACAAGAGAGAGCAAAAAATTCTCCTTCTAGGCATCCTGTTTTAATTCTAACCAGCAGTGAGGTGTAAGATTTGGTCAGACACTGCACCATCCTTGCAACTCACTTCTACACCTTCGTGGTATTTGATTTAACTTTCCTTGCCAAACGATGGACAACATCTTAGCATGTGCTTCTAGATCCTCCACGGTTTTGCAAAATTTTTATATTTTTACAGCATGGATATTAAGCACAATAGCTGCTCTTAAAGCAATCCAGACCAAGAACAAATCAGAAACATTTGCTTAATTCCAAATATCTCAGTTGTCCTCGTTCAAAACTATAAAACTCCAAGAAAAGGTTTAGTTTCCAAAATGAGATGACCAAAGTCCTCCTCATTACAACACTGTCTTAGATATAAAACACAAACCCCCTGCCCCAAAACATCTAGTGTAATGAGAAAGAAGTATACATGTCTACTACTTTTATTTTAGAATATTAAAACCAACACAAAATGTATCACAGAGCTGTTGTTCCTGTACTGTGAGGTCACAGCAAAGAAAAAGCTGAAAACCATTAGTTAAACCATCACTATTTTTCAGGAGTTGCTGTTTCTACATTTAAGGTGAAGTGCAACATGTCTTAGGGATTTTTGTTTGTTTTCCTAACAAGTAATTTGCATGGAAATTAAGAAGTTGGATGGAAAAATTCAGCAGTTGTGTTCTGACAGTGCGAAGGGAGATATTAAAGAGAGCCTGTGCCGGCTGATAGGAAGAAGAATTACAGCCTGCAGAGGAGAGCCCAGCACACGGCAGAGGATGGAAATGTGTGCATCCAAACCAAGCCAAACCTGCTGATCACAGGGACTCCACAAACCTTCAAAACCTTCCCAGTGACAGACCAAGACACAGAACCTACCTATCTGGGCTGATGTATCTTCCAGTGTTTTTGCAGAGTGTATCTGTTTGAAACCCTCAGGCATGTCTGCAAGTCAGAGAGGAGCTCTCCCAACCCCTGCATCTGGCAGAATTAGGCACTCATCTGCCTGACTGTAATAATTACAGATTCCAAGGCCACATTCATTAACTTCACCAGCAGCCACATACTTGCAGCAGACTCTCGTGCAGCTCTGGCTTGTCATTTCCTCACAAAAGTGACACTTCTAGATTTATTCTCATCCCTTATCAGCCCTTATAGAAGGCCTACAGGAAGGGGCCTGCAAGACTTTCTCCTGTCTGATCTCAAATTGGCAGGAGAGTTTAATTCTACTTCAGTCCTTTCTTTTTAATTATTATGGCAGGAATTGCACATCACTCGTCTCAGGCAAATGAGAGTTCAGGTCTCTGCAGCTGATGGACTCACAGCTGCCATGAAGCAGGTGTAGAGCAGAAAACCAATACCCAGATACACGGGGACATTATTAACTGCAGAAATGTCACAGAGCTGGAATTGAAGTCGTACATAGTGAAGTTTCAACTGCTAAATGCTCCTGTTGGCTTCAGGGCAATGGAAATCCATCTGCACAGCGCTGTAAATGGCCAAGGCTGAGAGCAGACCCTTCTGACTGATGGGAAAAGCTGGGAGCTGCCAACAGCTTGTAATGCAAACGCTTGGGAATCACTGGCAGCCAACCTGGAGCTCTGTACGTAGGCACTGGGTGTGCTGGATTCATACAGCAAGATTAAAGCATAGCTACAACTCCCAGCCCAGATAAAACTGGCAGATTAAAGGTCATGCTGTAGGTGTGCAAAACATGTTACCACTCCTCTCATTAGAAGTCAGTCTAAAAGTGTTTCCATTAGGCACTGGTGGGATTAAACACTGACACTCTAATTCTCAGGGAAAAGGTGTCAGTGCACCAGGAGAAGAGGCAGGACTCTTCAAAGACTGACTCTTTCTGTGGTACACACCTGCAAATAAGCTTGGCAACATTAGCACTACGATAATTTCATCTCTCAAATATTTAGTGTACAAGGTCTGATTATTAAAAAATACAAAGATGTTTTCATCTCTCAAAGATACATGATTGCAGGTGTTTGTATACAACTGCAAAAATCCAGCCAAATGAAAACAAACTGAAGAAAAGAAAGAATGAAGAATAAGAAAACAAACAGAAATTGGGATACCATCTGTGTTTACTGAAGTTAAAGTAACTCAAACTGAATCAATAATGTATTTTTTTGAAACAGAAGAAATGCCAGCTATGAGAACTTCATTAAATGTTTGGTGAACATGACACATAGAGCTATTAGTGACAACAAGGAGATGAATAGACAAACCAGGTAAAGAGCCAGCTGAAAGAAAGTAATTCATGTACTTGGAATAACAGATTGAAGAATTCACCCATGACATGCCATAAGAACTTATTTTAGCAAAGATCTCCAACACACTGGTTCAAAAAATGCTGATACAAGGTTAAGATGTATCATCAGCACAAGACACAAAACCAAACGACTGAGAACTGGAGTCCCAGGAAGAGAACAAAACTCATGGGAAATCCAACAGTAGGAATGTAACATTTGCTCTGATGTACTAGGGAGCTAGAATGGACTTGAGCTCTAAACCAGAAGCTAATGAGTTAAAAGTGACTTTGGAGTAAGATCTCTACACTATGAAATTAAATTAACAGCTAAGTAAAAGGCACACAGAACACCAGCCTAGTTGCAATGCTTATTTTTTTGCCAGGTATTTGTCAGTATCTATTTTAACCTCCTGAAAGATTTTCAAGGGGGTTTTGGTGTATTTTTCTTCTCAGTGCAGCTGTCCTTTAATGTGTCTGTAAAGTAAACTGTGCTTAGATCTTTTCAGAGCATCTCACTTTGATGATGTAAGATGATGTTTCAGCAAGGGACACGGTACCAGAGAGAACCTACAGGGAATACACTGAGCGCACGGAGCAGCACAACAGCTCTTAATCTCAGCACCTAATTAAAAGCAGAGATTACAATAATCAGGGCAGGACAGTAGTGCCTGCTGTATGTAAATTGATCTGACGCCATGGACTGCTTTTATGCAACAGCAAGATGTTTCTTGAGACCATTTACAGACAGGGAAAGAAGATATATTCCTTTTTTAAGACTCTGTTTCTAAATAACTGAAGTTCGCTGGCTCCAACAAAACCCATGTTTCATGCAATAGTGATACTCTGAAATAACATTTATCTGGAGAGAATTGTCTTGTTCTCCTCAGCCATGACAGTTTTTGAGTTTTGGTGTGATCATTTGAAGTCACCTCCTTTGGAGAACAGAATGTTACCATTCACTACTTCAAAGGCCCTAGATTCAACTTGTTGCCTTTTCGAAGCTGCAGTGTAATGTAGAAAGTTTATGTGCCTAATATAGCTTTCACATGGTTGAGTAAGCAAACCAGATAAATGCTGCCTTCCCCAGCCCCTGGTGCTTTAAACTTCGCATTGTAGGAATCTCACATTAGCATTCCACATAACACATAAAAGCAAATTTTCTGACAGCACTTAAAACTGAGGCTCGTTTAACAATATGAGCAGTAACTGTGAGAAGGTCTTGTTCCACACTGAATTACCTTTATTCTCATAATAAAAATTAATGTGTGAACTTCACTAGACAGAGTGTTTTGGGATATTTCACAGCAGATTCACTACCCTGTACTTTTGGTTTTCACCAGTTCTCCAAAAAAAGCACATGATCAAACTACTAAACGTGCCATCAACATATGAAACAAATCTCCATTGGTTTTTGTTTTTTTTTTTGTTTTTTTAAAATAGAATAAAAGCAACAAGTGAATTGAGTCCTCATCATAACCTTATGCAGGGAAGTGCCTCAGGATGTAATCAGATTATAGTGAACAGACTGATGTGTTACAGCCCTAAGGCACACATTCAAATTTAACCACGCTTTCCATGGCAGTGTTTATGCATAATTTTTATGTGATCTCAGTAACTTCTTTATACTTTTGCTCCATGCAAATTCAGGTTAAATTTTTCCCAAATTTCTTAGTGTTAAAAAAAAAAAAAAGCTGTTACATGACCATTTCCCACTCTGTGTAATAAAAAGCAAGGCTTCAGTTTTATAGTCCTTGGTCTCTAACAACAGTACAAAGAACCCCAATTGAATATTAAATACTTCTAAGTACTGCAAATTGCCAAAAATTGTCCATATATTACTTTCATTTGCACGTGGCAGCAACCACAGCAACCTGCTAATTTAAACTAATTCCAGAAAGCTATTTTTTCTTGTTTTACCATGACTACCCACAGCATTTGAGCCTTCACTTTCAGAAGCTCTGCAAGCGTATCAACACAAACTCAGGAAAAATATCCATGAAGAAGACTACCCAAGCTAGCCTCCCAAATTAGTCACAAAAGCAAAAATCTCTAAGCCCTTTCTGGTGATGGCATGTGGAAGAAATACCAGGAAAAATGACATACCAAAGCAATACAGCTCAAGATTTTCTTGGTAGCACTACTACACTGGATCCCTGAAAGAGTCAAAAAGACAAAAATAACAAAACCCCCTATCTGTGCTTTCCCACATGTTATTTTTTTCTTTCCTGCAAGGCAAGATCAGGGCCTGTCTGGATGTATGACACCAAAAAACAACCAAAGCGCAGAGTCCCTCCTCTCCACTATCCCCCATGGCTCCCACCTCACTGTGTTCCTTCCTGTCCCTTGGACACCACTAACTTGTCTCCTCATTTGACAGAAATTAATGACTGAACTGCCATACCACAAACAGTAGGTTTGTGACAACCAAATTTGGCTAAATGCTAGGTTTTACTAGTTCAGCACAAAGCCTACCTGTTAACTGACTGGTTGTTTGAAATATTCGAGTTTATTACACAAAATGACAGCTTTTCTCTCTCACTTTTATTCCAGGAAGCATTACACCCTAATGTAATCTATATTAACTATAATAAATGAATTTTTCTGAAGGGCAACACAAATCTGAACTCTCCCTGAAGCACGCCAGCCCCATTAACACCCCCAGTGCTGGAAGCAACACTGAAGAAAAACCTTTGGAAAGAGCAGAAGGGAGAGATCAAGGCAAAGTGTCACATCCCATACAATCCGAGGAGGAGAAGAAAAGGCATTGCTAATCCAGACAGCATGGACTGCTGCCAGCCAGTCAAGGTGTCACAGACATATAAACAACAGGCACCTTCCCAACGGAAGCAGCTATAAAGAATCCTGAACAAGTTCAAGCAAGGCAGGAATGTGGTTGTGTCATCACCCTTTCAGCACTACGTGTACCTTTATTTTCCTAATGACTCATTTATGCAGATAAATGCCTAAAAGGAGTTCTTCTTGGCTCCAAAACCTAAAAGTCATTGTATTTATCCACAAATCACGTTATCAGGTGAGCAGCAACTCCACAGGCTGTAGCTGTCTGCCCTTGTATGGCCAAAGCTGGCCTGGCAGAATCATACCCATGGTTTGTGCAGGGCATAAGGAGAGTTTTGTGGGCTTTTTTTAAACCTCCAGCTTCTTTACTAGTATTTTACAGAAACTTCTCAGAGTAGGTATTTCAAATCTGGGGTATTTATCCACTTTAAAAAAACCAAAACAAGACGTTGAGAGAAAACTGCAGGAACTGTCAGACCACAGAGACCCAATACTGTCAATATCTGTCCCTCACATGGAAGCAACATGTCCCTTAACCCAGCAGTTACTCCCAAACCCACTAGTAGCTCCTGAGACTCTTAGGTCTCTGCAGGACATGGCATCGTCATGCTTCCAACAGACTTAACTCTGCCAAGTACCCACCACAACTGTAGTTTTTCCATAATGCTCTCTTGGTAATATCCAAATACAAAATACCTTATCAACTGCCATCTGTAGCTGTATTTATAAACTAAGATCTTCTTTGGTATCTGCATTTCCACTACAGTACCTCTCACTATGATTACTGTGTTCATTTGTACTTTTAATATAAAACACTACACACAGGAAATGTTTATAAAGTTATCGCAGATGAGCTACAAAGTATGCCTTTGTTAGAAAGCATTTCTCCCTTTATTTAGTCTTCTTGGGTAAAGCAAGCAAACAAATCTTGTGGTCAAATCACCTCAAAACAATACAGCAGAGCTCAAAGAACAAAAACCCAAAGTGATGTAGAGCTGCCTCCGCAGACAGATATACTAAACAGAGTGGGACGATGCAGCCTGGAAAAGAACCCAAAGAGAGAAAACTGAGAACACAGGGACCTATAAAATGGGAAATGAGGTGCCGATGGGATAAAAGATTCTTTATTCTCTCATACTACAAAAACTAGGAGGGACTCAATGAGATTACAGTTTTTTAAAAAGCAAAAAAAACCCTAGAAGCCAGGTATTATTTTTGTACAAATTGAAGGATTCATCACAGGGTATTCTGTGGAAGCTCCAGGTATAAACTGCTCAAAACATTTAGGCAAATCCCTCAGGGACAGGCCCAACAGGCACGGCCAGCTCAGACCCTCTCGCTCAGGCCACCTCAAAACCCCTCACCGCCAGGAGCTGGGGATGATGACTGAGCAGTCTGGGGCTGCTCCTCCACTCTCCCCTAATGATTTACTGCTGGCCACTGTCACAGACCACATGCTGAGCCCAACACACTTTTTGCAGCCTTTATTATCCCATTGCTCATGTTCTCTGACAAATCTGTTCATGTGAAATAATTATTTCCCCAGCTCTAAATTGGAACGCATTAAAAACACACTCTTTACAAATAATGCACAGTTTAAGTCACTTCCTTAACTTGATTAAATGGAATGTAAGAATTAAATGAAATGCTGAGCATTTACATTTCCTGTCATCCCATTTTATCAGGTTTGCAGCTCGTTTCCTACCACCACCATTTCATTTAGGCACCTTGCACAAAGCAGTCCTAGACATCTGCTTTCATCCAGTGAAACCATTAGAAGAATCAATTTGCTCTCCAAGGCAAGAAGAGAGATGGACTCCCATGTTTACTTAGCAATAAGCACACAACTATTTAATTAGACCTAGATGCTGGAAACTGCATCTTTGAGGCAACAGCCACAGCCACAAAGAATGAAGTGTTTCAATTTGTTACATAAATCAATGTTTTCAGTATTTGTTTTTGCTTGTAACTGCTGACTCCCATACGCAAATCCTGTCACAGGTAGGGGCACATCTCCCACCCCGTTTGGCTCCTGCACTCTCACACAACACTTCTTCGAAGAAACAAGCAATTAAGCTGCTGCCCCTTCTCAGCCACACGCGATTCCAAGATTGATGTCGTATTTCAAGCGACAGACTGTGAACACGCTCTGCAACCGTGGCATTTAATTTAGAAGTCAGCACTTGACACATTGAAGTATTTGGAATTCCTGAAGTCTGGCTGTCTGCACAGTTGCATAATTTGAGCAGGGATAACCTACTTATAACTGGGAGAGGGAGAAGAATGTCAACAGACAATCCCTTCTACGTCAGGGGACATCTCCTTCCTCATCACATGCCAGCAAAAGCATCACTGCTTTGTCACAGGTTGACTTTCTTTTTCTTTAAGACAGTGGATTACATTTCCTAAAAGGAGTGAAGCTACAAATATCAACAGATGTTCTCCTAGGAAGATACTCAGATGTTCTCCAAGCTCACTGAAAAACAAGGTTACCAGATACGTGTAACAGCAGTGAAATGCTGGATGTGAAATAACCCACACAAGCGTGAAGGACTCAAGACTTGATGCTGGTCACACAAACACCTCACAAGGCACAAGCACCACATATCCATTCACAGAAAAGGCCATAAAGATAGAAAATCTCCTTCCAGCAAGTCACGGGATACATCCAAAAACAGTATTTGGATGGTTCAACCTCAGACAGGGGGAAGCTGTATTTGCTTTTGATCCTCTTGGCAAACAACTGACCAGACCCTCCGAGCAGCACAATTCTCTACCGACACTGCAGAGCGAAACCACCCCTTTGGAAAGTGCCAGAGCTTATGATTAACCTCCTGTTGCAACAAACATGGCAAGGATTCAGTTTCACTCTCTGACTACTCCTCTTACGTACTGCAGAGAGAATACGTAAGGACACTCTCTCCCCTCCAAACCTCACAGTCACAGAAGCAGGAATTCTCTCACCCTGTAAACAAAACCAGGGCAAAACCTCCCAAGCATGATCCTCCCTCAGCATCCATGCATCATCCACCTGGGGAGGCTAAAGTAGGGCTGGAAATTCCCTCCCCATTCAAAGAGACTGCTTGGAATGTTCGCACCAATTAAAACTTCGGATTAAAACCAGCTGTTTAAATAGAAGTAGTCCCAAGGGAGAGACACTTAGAGCATTGTAACTGGTTCCTGGAATAAACAGCTTGACATCAATGGAGGCATTTACACTGGGAGAGCTGTGTGTGAGCTCCCAGGTTCAGCTCCACCTCCTTAAATAGCTGCACTTAAACCCAGGCAAGATCTCCAGGCGCATCACACCTCAGATCTGCATCACATGTAGACATCAAGCTGCAGTCAGAGACCTCGAGGGCAGAAGAAAAGCACACTGCACTCCAAATACCCTGAAAGGCACCGTGATGCTGGTCTGTGACCTGTCTGCACAGGAGTCATTCCCACTCAGCATCACCTTGCAGGGTCCACAGAGCAAGTGCCACAAGTGTGTCCCACATGTGACAAATAACACATCACCTCATCTATGGAAACATCCAGCTTGGAGCCAGAGATCAGCTCAGGAGTCAAGCGCGTGACCTCTACCCAAGTAAGAGCTGCCATGTGGACACCTGGTGGATACAACCCAAGAATAAATAAAATAAAAATTTAAAACGGGAAAAGGAAAAGCCTTCCACTGGGCAGTAGCAAAGAAAGAGTTCGGGGCAAACATGTAACTAGGAAAACTGAGAAACTCCCAATGTGAGTATGGCAAACCCAGAATATTAGATGAGGACAATTACAAAAGCAGGAGACTTCTAGAAACATCAAAATGGTTTGGGTTGGAAGGGACCTTAGAGACCATGTCATCCAATTCCCCTGCCATGGGCACGGTCACCTTCCTCTAGCCCAGGCTGCTCTAAGCCCTGTTCAATCTGGCCTGGAGTGTTCCCAGGGATGGGGCAGCCACAGCTTCTCTGGGTAACCTGTGCCAGGGCCTCACCACCCTCACAGGGAAGAGTTTCTTCTCAATATCCCATCCAACCCTTCCCTCTGTCATTTTGAAGCCATTCCGCCTTGTCCTGTCACTCCATGGCCTTGTCAAAAGTCTCTCTCCTGCATTCCTGGAAACCCTTCAGGCACTGGAAGGGGCACTGAGGTCTCAGAAAAAAAATCCTGGAGTTGACAAATTATGTATATGACCAAAAAAAGAGAAAGTGATGGTATTCTAGACCCATGGGATATGCAGATACCTAGGAAGTATTCTTAATTTCACTCTGCTGGGCTGCTCAGCAAAGGCAACTCCAAAGTCAGAGTAAAAACCAAGGCAGGCTTAACCTAAGAGTCTCACACTGCAGGATCAGCAGGGCCCAGGAAGGAAAAGGGTGGAAGTTTCAGCCATGAAAGATGTAACAGGCAGCCAAGGAAAGATCAGAGATGGGTACAGAGGTGACCTCTGGCACATGCAGCAGGGAAGTGATGGGAGCAGGCACAGAAACAGCTGCCACTGGGTGTCTGTGGGAACATCCAAGACAAGAAAGGACACACAGTGGAAACCTCCACATGCATGAGAAATGCCTGCCTGCAGAAAGGCTGCTGGCCTGCACCTTCCCTGAGGTGTACAAACACACACAGTGTGGGATGCACCAGCTTTTGGCAGGAAATCAGTGGGATAACCGTGGTGAGCGTGGAGGAGGAGGCGGACATCCCTCATCACTGCGCAAAACAGGCTCCAGAGCACAAGAGATGGGCTGGAGGAGTCATCCCTGAGGCTTTGGAGGAGGATATGGGTGGGGAAAAGCTCAGCAGCTTTTTGCAGACAGGTAGGAGCCCCCTGAGGTGTGGGATTTAACAGGCTGTGGTGGTCAGTCATGGAGTTCATTCCATCTGTGCATGGAAACAGGATACAGCAGATTTTGGGAGGCACCGGTACCCTGTGTGTATTAAAGCAGACAACAGGCTTTTGGCAAGCAAGAAGTAGACTATGCCCTCCCAGAATCTGCTGATTATGTTTATATAGGAAAACGACTCTGCACAGATAGATGGAAGGAGAGCAGAAAAGCACGAAGCAGCTCTTGGCAGATGAGCACTGTGACACCCTCATGGTGCATGGACACAGAGGCAGCGCAGCAGACCCTGGCAGATGGACACTAAGGAATATGCAGAAGGGGCTGTTGTAGGGAAAAAACAAACAACAACAAAGGGACAGCAAGCTTTGCCTCACAGCTAGTGGGAATCCCTCTATTTCCTCCCATAAGCCGGCACTGGAGGCAGCAGGTATCCCGTTGGGATGCAGGAAACAACACAACTCCCCCCACACCCCTTGAAACTACAGGTTTGCTGTGTACCCTCAGGCTTCGGCAGCCACTGCGGCCCCCTCGGGGCAGGGGACACCCCCCGACGGGTGAACATCGGCACAGGGGACAGGGGACACCCCCAAACACGGGGACACGAGGCAAAGGGCACCCCTAAGCACCGGAACACGGGGCAGGGGACACCCTGGAGGGAGGTGACACCTCCAAGCACGGGCAAAAGGGACAGGGGACAACCCCGGAGAAACGTGACACCCTCCAAGTCCGGCACAGGAACACCCCCCGCCCCGGGAACCCTCGATGAGGCGCGGGGGTGACACGGCCCCGCGGGAGGGGGACACACGGGCTGTGCACCACGCAATGGGATCCCCCGGGGGGGTGAGCGCAGCCCCGGGGCCGCGGGGCACAGACGGGAAACGTGGGGGAAGGGACGGGACGGGAAGGGACGGCACGGGACTGAACGGGGGGCAGAGGGGCCGGAGCTAGATCCCTCCCGCCCCCCGCCCCTGAGGGGCACCAGCGGCCGCCGCGCCACCGACCGGCCCCCTCCCGCGCCAGGCCCGGCCGCGCTCCCCGGTTACCTGCGGGCGGTCGGTGAGGCCGGGCCGCTATCTGGGGGCCATGACGGTGGGGCCGGGAGGCGGCGGGACGAGCGGGATGACCGGGATGAGCGGGATACTGTCGGGGGGGAGGGGGGGGCGGAGGCCGCCGCCTCCCCCTCAGGCGGCGCGCGGGAAACCTGGGGGAGGGGGGGCAGGGGGGGGGAAGCGGGGGGCGCGCGACCCCCCCGCGCGAGGGGCGTGAGGGGCGCGCGCGTTGCGCGTGCACGCCGGGGGAGGGGGGCGGGGGGGGGAGCGCGCGCCTCCGTCCGAGCTCCCGCGCGCGCCGCCCGGGCACTTTGTTTGTGTCCCACAATGCACCGCGAGCGGCGGCGGGGGCGGAGCCCGGCGCATGCGCGGTGCGCGCCCGGCGGCGCCGAGCGGAGCCGGCACCCCGCGGAGAAACCGCGGCGGCACCGGAGCGCTGGGAACCGCGCGGGGTTAGGGAACGCTGACCGGGAAACGGGGTCCTGCCGCACCCCGGGGGGGATGGCGCGGTCCTGGTGAACCCCAGCAGGGGTATTGGGGTTCTAGAGTCCCCCAGTAGGGGAAAACGGGGCCCTAGTGCCCCCCAATGGGGTAACGGGCTCCCAGTGCCGCCCGCCGGAGGCTAAACGAGGTCCTAGTGCACCCCACCAGAGGGGGGGACGGAGCCCTGGTGTCCCGCGAGCCGGGGAGAGAACAGGGCCCTAGTGCCCCCCATTCCCCGTGCGGAGGGAAGCTCTGGGGAATGAGTGGCACCGGGGACTGAGGGGCTCCGGGGACTGAGGGGCTCCGGGGACTGAGGGGCTCCGGGGAGTGAGGGGCTCCGGGGAGTGAGGGGCTCCGGGGACTGAGGGGCTCCGGGGGATGAGGGGCTCCGGGGAGTGAGGGGCTCCGGGGAATGAGGGGCTCCGGGGAATGAGGGGCTCCGGGGAGTGAGGGGCTCCGGGGAATGAGGGGCTCCGGGGAATGAGGGGCTCCGGGGAGTGAGGGGCTCCGGGGGATGAGGGGCTCCGGGGAGTGAGGGGCTCCGGGGAGTGAGGGGCTCCGGGGAGTGAGGGGCTCCGCGGGATGAGGGGCTCCGGGGAGTGAGGGGCTCCGGGGAATGAGTGGCACCGGGGACTGAGGGGCTCCGGGGACTGAGGGGCTCCGGGGACTGAGGGGCTCCGGACCCTGCAGCCAGCGGGGATTGGGGAAGCGCATCCCCTCGGCTGCGGATCCCGGGCCGCCCCGGGGACCGGGGTGCTCCAGCCGCGCATCCCCCGGGGAGCGGGACCGGGATGCTGCAGTGCTTGCATTCTCCTCCACCCCAGCACGCGGTGCTCCGCTGGGGAGGGATGCTCTGCCGCCGCATCCTCCGGCCCTTGCCTTCTGCCCGCCCCGAACGAGCGGTACCTCATGGGGTACCCAAAGCCTCACAAACACCCACTAGTTTGCACCCAATCCCAATCAATTTTAGAGTTAATTAGTCTCTAATTAATCCACCCCGATAATTTGGTCCAAATCTGTGCTAATTTGGGTAAACACAGCTTAATCCAACAGGATTAACGCAACCCTTTCCTCCGTGGATTGTTTTATGGCATGTTTTCTTGTTGGTTTGGGTTTGTTGTTTTTGGTGATGAGCGCTCGGTAAATTGAAGCAGGAAACAGATTGAAGGGCCACAGTCCAAAAATGTTAATCAGCAGTAGAGAATTTAAAACCAGTCCCTGGAAAAGCCATGCTACCCCATCAGCAAAAAGAAAAGAGGCCAAACTCCCCTTGTGCTGTTGTAAAAACTCGGGGATCCTTTGAGGTACTTGCAAAACTGGAGGGAGAACCAGAGCACAGAGTTGGACTCAGCTTTATTCTCATTTCACCTCCTCTTATATTGGTTTTATATTCGCAGGGATCTCTCTTGCAGTCCTGACACATGCAGCCTCCCATTGCAATCCACTCCTGTGTAAAGCAGGAGTAAAATAGCACCAATTTCAGCACATTACACTTGTGCAGGTGTTGTTTCCACTTTAATGAGACATAGTTTTCAAGGAAATCTGCTCCTGGCTGTCCATGGTAACTCCTGAATCACAGAGGAGTGAGGAAAACACCTCAGGCTGCCATCCCTTACCTTCAAAAAGCTCTGAAGTCTTGTTCAGGGGCTGTTTGATGGTGAAATTGTCAAATGAATGATTTTAGTCAACCAAGAGCCAGTACTGTTTCCTGTAGAGGCAGAATCTGGTGTGCCTTTTCTTGCTGACTTCCTAGATGTGTTGTTGCAACTTTGAAATTGCTTTGAAATGCTGATTTGTAACAATTTCCTGAATGAAGCATCAGGTGAGCATAGCAGAGACAGTCAGTGCTGTGGGTTGAAATTTGCTCTGAGCTGGTCATGGGCTTTACACAGGAGGGAAAATGGGTCTAAAACACACAAATTCATGGCAGGAAGACAGTAAAATTAATTATGATCTGTGTCCTCACTGTGCCTCAGAAATGAACATCCTCTAAATAAAGCTTTGAACCAACAGTCTTTAAACCTGCTCCGTGCGACCTGGAAATAAGCCATAAAACTTCAAAATAAAGAACTACCTTGACTTTCTTTTTAAAGAATTAATTCAGTAATGAACTAGTCATTCCTGTCTGCAGGAAGCTGCTAGGTTTGGGATACAGAGCACTCCACGCATCATCACCGTGGAGGTGCACATCAGCCTGGCTCTGACCTCAATTCCTCCTCCCTGTGTCGGAAGGGGCTGTTTTATTAATGCCATTTTATCAGCCCTCTGTACCTGGGGAGGTTCTCCAGTGATTCCCAGAGCTGTGTCATTTGGTGGATAAACCAGAGAAGAGCTGTATTGATTCACACCTGCTCAGGTTTCCTAAGCGACTCTGGTGTCCTTCATTATTCTGCTTTTTCCACGGAGTTGCAGTTTCTCAGCGAGAGCCGTTGCAATGAAATGCCAAATACTGACTCCTGGTATTTTCCCAGTGATGAGATTTGCTCTTACATGCATTTTACAATATTCTGGGATTGATTTGTGGACATAGATGCAGCAACAGCAACATAAACCCTGAATAATTCAGTGATAAAACTGGTCTGTGCATCTACTGCTCATTTATAGGGACGTGTAGGGATCTCAGGAGTTCCTTGGCTGGAATTCCACCTGGAATTTGATGGGCATAAAGCATGAGAAAGCTTTCAATGGGATTCCTATGTTCAGCATGAGGGAAGTGACTGGAGGCTGTGTCATCCCCTTAAAGCCTCCTTTGTCTGTCTAAACAGAAATCCTAGTTTCCCATACAATTCAGAAAACACTCAGGCATATCTCCCATCCATCCCTGGGATCTGCCCCTTTTTTAATCCTTGAATCTCTCCCTTGCTTACCCCATTCAAGCACCCAGAAGGTGCAATTTCTGCCTGGGAGCTGGCTTGCCCTCTTTTTGCAGCCTGTGGGATGTGTTTTCCTGTGCTTCAGCAGCCCTCGGAGCAGACGCTGCACTCCCGGGAGCCTGCTCCTGGCAGGATTCATCCCTTCCCAACCAAAGCAAGTGACACCTTCTCTGCACAGCCTTTCTCTCACCTCCCTGACCCAGCAGCGCCTGAGGGAAAACATCTTTGCTCCCACACTCAAGGACTTGTTGCCTACTGCTGAATTTACCAGCGGAGTGCAGGAGCTGTTTCCTCTCCATCCTCCTGTCTGCTGTGGTCTCCAGGGCTCAGTTAATCTGCTTTAACTCAATCCTGCCGACTTCTCTCTTTGGAAACCCCTGATTTTCTCCTGACATGGGGAGGATTTGGGGTTTATGTCCTTCCCAAACGTGGAAATGCTTTGCCTGGTCCTCAGTGAGTGCAGCCCTGGGGGTTAAAGCATCCTGGTTGGCAGGAGAGGAGGTTGAAGCAGGAATTTGGGAGAGAAACACGTTTTCTAAAATACTCTGAATTACAATAGCCCCTCGGAAATCTGGCCATCACCAAGGAACCAGACCAGTTGCTTGGGCACCTGAGGATGGATTTATCAGGAATCTGTATGGAGAATGAGGGATCTAACAGAGCAGAGGGGTCATAAGACCAAGGTGGATGAGCTGAGCGGAGGATAATGGCAGAAAAGGGATGTTATGGTTCTAGGATGTGTCAGGAAGGATGTTTCCATCAGGAATAAGGATGGATTTGTGGCTGAAGCAGCAGCTGCTGGTGTGACCTTGCTGGGACACTGTGGTCCCTTCTGTCCAGGGATAATAAATTCAACCCAGAGCTGAGGAAGACGTTTTATGAGGTGAGCCTTGAAAAGTTTGGCAAAATAAGGCTGGAAGAGGTATGACTGCTATCCACAAACACATGGGGAGGGAGGGATGAACCCAGGAGAGAGGAAAACCATTGAAATAAAGAACACTTTTAGCACAAGGACAAGGAGGAGCACCTATCCAGCAACAGGGGTTGGGGATCAGGAGAGCCCAGGCCTTGGAGCAGGGAGCTCTTGGGATCAAGGAGCAAACCACTGTTTCAACACATACCTGGGGGAGAAGCCTGTGGCATCCTACATCCTTTGAAAGTGATTTAAGAGGAAATATGCCCATAAAATATAATTACCCTGACTGGGAAGCAGCATCATATGCAGCACAGGCTGGGGAGGTTCAGCCATGGGTTGACCCCAATAATTTCTCCTGATGGGACTACAGAGATTCATCTCTGCTTGCTGGTCCCTGTTGTCTCTATGGTACCATCATGGTACCTGTGTAAGAAACGTTCCCATAATGTTTATTTTTTACCACACAGTTTATTTTCTTATCCCACTATTTCCTTAAAAAAGTTAAATTATGATGGTTGCACTGCTATCATTAATTAAGGGCTTTTTCCCTACCTGGTAATATCCCAAATCTCTTTGGCATTGTTTGAAATTCCAATTATTCAACTCGAACCCGGCGATGGCAACAAAACGAGGAAGTAAAAATGTGGGTGAAAAGCCAGGGCAGGCTGTCACCTTAATGAGCTGAAACGCAGGGCCTGTCCGAGTGCCAAGGGAAGTCATCTGGAATGAATGTCACACCTGCTTATAAATAGGGTGGCAGGAGTGGCTGTGCCCATTAGTGTGGGGACACATCCCATGGTGGCTTAACCCCTGGGAGGGTGACCACAGGCAGCCTCTGCAGCATAATTTCCTCACTGCAGCAGGGGATGGAAATCCCCAATATATTGACAATAATAATATAGAATGTTATAATAGTAACATTTTGTATATGTGCTATGTTTTATAATAATGCAGTGTAATAATATAATGGTTATGATAAATAGTAACAGCAAATATGAACGTAATAGATATTAATACTAGATTCACTAATGGATATTAATATAGAACATATAGAAAATAAAGCAAAGCTGCTACTGGATTGTTGTAAGCGATAAAAACAAGGACGACGACGATGGTTGTGGGTGGTGGGAGGAGGACTCCTCCCCGAGCTCTCCTTTATTCAGGGTAGCAGGGCTTGGGTGTTCGGGAAGGGAGAGCAGGGGAAGGAGGACCAGCTGTCCCTAGGTGTCATGAGGACAACATGGCGCCGAGTGCCTGGACGCGCCCGGTTAAGTATAGGAAGGGTAGACCAATGAGGAAGGAGGGAGAGGGAGGGTACAAGCACACAATAACCAATAGTTACAGAGGAGGGAGGGGTACAGTTCAAATACACCAACTAGGGGCATACCAGTACAGAATGTGCTGGAAGCTGGGCGGATCCTGAGCCCTGGGCACGCCTTGTCCCTCGATCCAGGGGCGGGCCCGAAGGCTTCTCCCCCAAGATCCGCCCACAGCAGGCAGAGCCAGGCTGGGAGGCAGGAGCCGCATAGGGGCGGATCCGTGATAACCCTTCACATCCCTCGATGCTGCTGCGGGGGTGGGAAACACACCCTCCGCACTGGATGGCAGGGTGGGTTTCACCCAGGACAGCTGGCAGGTATCCAGATTTCCCTGTAATGAGCCCAGGCTTATTCCAATGGGGTGGCTCCAAAATTTCCATTGCCATATACCAAATTTAGCCCTCCTGTGTTTCAGAGAACTACACCACATCTGGAGAGACAGCACCAAATTCCCTCTGCCTGTGGTTATTACACTGTTAAGTAAATTAGTCAGAATCCCCTCTGGTTAATTCCTGTTTAGGTTGTTGAGGCTGTAAGTCCTCCTAGTAAACAGCAGAATTATCTATATGTATGAACATAAACACATTTATATTCCATATGTATATCTATATATACATGTAGAATATACTATATATACATCTAGAATACAAATCTATTCTTTATTCTATAGATTTATATTCTATATATGTAATAGTAATATATATTTATATTCTATATGTATATATATATATATACTGTATCTGTATTATGTCTATATTAATATGTATATATATTATATATATAATACAAATTTTGTATCTATAGAGACACTATATAGAATATTATAATTATAAATTATGATTATAATTACAATTATATATGTGTTATAGAATTCTATGACTATATATCTATATATTATGTATCTATAATGTATATGACGTATATATTATCATAGAATAGGATTCTATAACATGCATATATTATGTATTTATCTATGATGTATATACATATAATACAATTAGAGTTCTGTGACACTATGGGTATAATATGTATATTATGCATATATAAAATATATGATGTATATCTAGAGATATAATTTATATTATAGAACCATATAATGTTAAAATAATATATGTATATAATATAAATAGATAGATATACTGCATATGTATAGAAAGGAGGTTTGTATTCATAAGACATCTGCAAAATAGAGTTGATTCCAAATTTATGCAGAATAATTTCGGCTCTATGGATTTTGTCTATTCTCTCATGTAAAATTTTGGTTCAGCATCTTAAAACTGAATGAACCATTCATTATCAATAAGATATGGAAAAGGGAGATTTAAAATCTCTCTGGGATGGAGATAATAATAATCCTGAGAAAAGTGCAAATAAAGACAAATGCAAAGAGATAAAAGGTAGGAAATCCTTTATTGAAGGGGTAAAGGCAGAGTCACAAACAGACTGTTTTTAAAATTAAAAACAAATACAAACAAGAGGCTAAAAATCAGAAAATTGTATTTTCCCCCCTCTCCTTAAAATGAATTCCAAAGCTTAATTTTGGTTGGGTTTGTTATGCTTACACAGCTTGGTTGGTACACCAGGGAGGAGGGAAACACCAGTCAGATACCAGAGTGGATCAACAATGAGCAAAGACATCCCTTCTCCGACCTCACTGCAGGTTTCAGAGAGGGCATGTGGGAGCAGCATCTTAAAACACAGTCTTTTTTATCTCTTTTCCTTCTTTTTTTCTCCTTTCCAGACAGCTACTGTACAAAACCAAACAGAAATTTATAATAAATACCTAACACAAGAGGCTCAGTACATTGCTACAATCCTTCACTGAAGGGAAACATATATATATACACATATATATATATATAGCCTAATATATAACCTCTTTGACTTAAATCAGCGTAAAGGCTACTTGTTTCTACAAGCCTGGGGCAGGAATTCCTCTCAGCATCACCCAGACCCCACACCCCAACAGAGCACCACTGCCTCCCGTCCCCCTCTCCCAGGGGGATCCCCACCTTCCTCCTCGCTGGAAAAGCAGCAGGATTTGCCCTCAACAAGGAGTTTTTACATCTAGGAAGCTCCAGCTAAGCAGCTGCGCAGTGATTACAAAAAAAAAAACTGGAAAAGCCCCTTGGCGTGCATGAATCCTGTGTGATAAATACAGACGTTTTCCTTGGCACTGTCTCAGACTGATATTCCTGACCCATCCTAAATGCTGGTGGTGACACTGGAGAGGAAACACATGCTGGCTTTGAGTTAAAACCCTTGCAGACTCAGAGGGGAAAAAGAAAATAACCCTGCAAGGCTTACATGACTTTAGCATCCAGCTATTTGTTAGAACTTAAATTCCTGGAGATTAATTAGCAGATGCAGAACATTGCCCAAAGGTAGGTCTGTACCACAGCCCAAACAGCTCTGCATCCAAACTCTGCAGCTGGCCTTTAGTTGTTTTTTTCCTTTCCTAAAAAAAAAATAAAGGAGCCAAGCCCTAAATACCCTCAATCCTGGGCTGTAGCTCCCTTGGTTTTGATCACAATCATCTATGGGAGATCAAATAGGAATCTTTAATGTTTTTGGGTAAATAACAGGGTTTCTGTCTTCAGTGGAGCAGCTCACCCCACCATCCCATTCCAAACCTGTCTGGGCAGCGAGGAAAGAGTCTCACACAAGCTTAGCTCGCTCAGGCAAAAGGGACAAGGAAAAGGATTCGCTCGGTAAATGTGAATGGGGAATCTGAAACATCAAAAATTCCAGCCCTCCTTCCCTTCCTACGAGAAAAAGGCAGATCCCACTGGAAATTCAACATTTTGCTGCCAAAAAGGAAGCCAAGGCAGGGTATGAGAGAGGAGCCTGGAGATACTGAATTGCTCATCCAGCAACAGCAAAATCTTTCCAAATTCCATCCCCACTCCCCAGGCACCGGCTGCTGCCAGTGACTGCTTCGGAAAGGGCAAAGTTCAGGGTCTGAGCAGCCATCTGTGCTGGGGCCAGGCAGCAGCTGGGCTGGGGAGAGGGATGTGGCTGCTTCCCACTGGGAAAGAGCAGCTCCAGCCTTGCCAGGCTTGGTTTTGGACAGAGAATTGCTCCAGCAAGGCTGGAGCTGGCACCAGATCTGAGCATCTTCACATATCCTAGCACAGCAGAGGTGAAGAGCCACTGGTCACCTCTGGCATGATCTACAGATCCTAAGCTCATCCCTGCTGCAAACCAGGTTCGTGAATTACCTCCAAAATTAGAGCAGAGCTGAAAAAAATGAGCCCCCGGGGGACTGAAAGCCAAGGCTGGGAAAGGGAATGCTGGCACACCACAGTGCCTGCTCCAGAGGGCATCGCAATAGGCATTTCACAGTCAGAGCACTGCAGAATTAGGAATTAATTAATCCTCACAGTGGCCCTGTAAGACAGATCAGGTGTAATTAAGCCTTGCTTTTATAGCTGGGGAAACAGAGGTGTGGGGTAACAGGTCTAGGAACAGCTGCAGATGCTGGGGGTGTTTGGACACATGTTTGTACATTATAAATCCAGCAGAAACCACCAGGACCACCTCTCTCCTGTCCTCCTGCCTAATTCATACTAGGACCTGGTCCTCAGCTTATTCCTTCTCCCATCCACACACGCAATTTATCTCCCAAGTTAAACCCACAGCTGATAAAACTCCTCATGCTCAAGGACACCCACGCTGCTGCAGGGAGGGGATGGCAACCCATTCCATGCATTTTGTGGAAGTTTTATCAGCAAAGACACCCACCCTGGACCTCCTTAATCTGCAGCTGGGATGGGGCAATGGCCAAACCAGGCTCCACATTTTCTCCAGTGCCAAACCCCAGCAAACCTTACAAAAGGAATCTGCAACCACATTCAATGACAGCTCCTCGGAAACACCCTACGGATACGCTTATTTTTCCCTTTAAGTTACAACTTGCCTGCGAGCAGCCAGCCAGAAAGAAAAGGAAGAAAGAAAGGAAAAGAAGTGATTCCTCCCTGTTTTGCCGCCGTTATTCTCCCCTCTGAGGTAGACATCGATGCGGTGGGGATGAACCACAGGAGAGTGGTTATTTGTCTGGCGAGCGAGCCCATGGCACCCTTGCTGTCCTGCCCCAGCGTGACAGAGCCCATGGCACCCTCGACTCCAGCAGCCCAGCACGGCTCAGCACTGCCGCAGCACGCAGGCCATGCTGGCCAGCGGTGGCCCTGGCGAGCTGCACTTCTCCGGGGCGGTGATTTTACCGGTGTAATCGATGCACGAGGCGTTGCGTGTCCGCACGCCCTCGCCGCACGTTTGGGAGCAGGGGGACCAGGGACCCAGGCGCCACAGAGGGCAGGGCATGTCTCCACAGGGCTTGATGTCCTCGGGCTTGAGGGATCTGTTGCAGGCCGAGGAGGTTTGACCCTCCATGTCCCGGCAATCCACCGTCCGCCGCTGCCAGCCGGAGCCACACGTCTTGGAGCACTCGGACCAGTCGCCCAGGACCCACTGGGAGGTCAGCATCGGACGGATGACATTGACTGACTTCTTCTCTTTGCCCTTCTGCTTGCTGAAAGGGACGTCCTTGGGGATGAAGAAGGTGTATTTGACTTTTGGAGGGAAGACCTCGCTGGCAATCGTCAGCAGCTGGACGGTCAGGGGCTCTGGGAGCTGCCGGAAGCTCTGCAGCCTCTCCAGAGTCGTCATGGAGCCGCTGTATTTCAGGATGGTCCCCTTGAGGAGGATGTCCTGCTCCATGGCTGAGATGGCAAAGTCTCCGTTCAGCAGGTACCTGCCCTCAAGGGTCTTCAGGGCCAGGTAATTGCCGTCGTGCCGGACCCCTCGGTGGCTGCGCTGTTTGATGTCGATGTTGGTGGCTCCGGCGGGGATGGTGACAATGTCGTTGTAGCCGTACCTGCACAGGGCAAAGGGAAACGGTTGTTTTTCAAGGCTTACTAAGAGCACACCCACGCAGGGAATAGCGCTTGGGATCCTGGCTCTGAAGCCATCTATCCCTCTATAACCCTGAGCACTCAAGAGCTGGAAGTACTGCAGGTGTTCTGGATGTGAGCTCAGCTGGGAGATTTCACTGAATTACATCAGAATATGAGTGATTCAATCAAATGAACTGCCCTGTGATTGCCAGCCTAGGTGGGAAATTCCTCTTGCTCCCTGTGTTTGGCAATGGTGAAGTGCTTGGGACTGAAAGCCTGCACTGGTGATAGTGAAGGATGACATCACTATTGACAGAGATAATATAGAGATAACATAGATGTAGATATGGATACAGATATAGATGTAGGACAACAGAACAGGAGGGAGTCTCTGCATCCTCAACCCACTTTCGGAAGGGTTTTGCAGCCACCACTATGATGCAGAAGTAATCCCAGTGGAGGATACAGAGGACATTCCCATGCCAGGGAAACATTTTCCTGCAGAGCCTGCCAAAGCCCATCCCTGGAGCACCACGGAACAGCACGGAAGGTTTCACTTGAGCCCTGAGCACTGTGACTCACACTGTGGGGCCAGCAGGATCGTTTTCCATGGATCCCCATGGCGGATGCTGCGGTCAGTAATTAGGTTCAGAGTATTTTGGAAAACAGCCTTTGAGTCAAACTCTGCTCTCTGTCACCCTGGCCTCCCTCACCCTGATCTTAATGGGATCTCTTCTTGGCTGTAGCTCCTACGCTAATCCCCCTTTAGTCAACCACAAACAACTCATAGGAGAGTGGAAGCCCCGTTTCAGCTGTTCCCTGGAAGGAAACCATTTAGGAAATCTAATTTGACTGCGTGAGTCACCTCGCTGCACGGAATTGGACGGTTGGGCTTTTGTTATGGTTTTCCAGCAAAAGCCTTAAATTCTGCTCTTTGGCAAAGCCACGGAGATGTTGGGTGAGGGAAGTGGCTGCCTCAGTGCCCTTGTCCCAGGATTCGAATTCACCCCCAAGCCCAGGGAAAAGTTATTGAAGATTTATATCCCACGTCAGCCCTTGAACATGTGTCCAACTCACTGCACTGGGGTGAAACGCATTTTGTAAACTCATCAGGGCAGCAGATTTATTTGCAGTGGTGTGCTGAGCCCGTCACATTAGTTATTATTTTAGGAAATAAGCTCTACTTGGCTTGTATAATTCTGCCCCGAAATAAACCGAGCCTAAGCTCCGGAGTCTGGGGAGGAGCCCAGGCTCTTGCAATGCCAGTCGGCTGAGGATGCTGGCTTGGATCCTAATATATTCCTAGCCTAGAACCTTGGCCACAGAAAAAGGGGAATGAGAGAGCATTCTGGTTTTTCTCCCCCAGCCCATCCCTGCAGAACCTTCTCCTGGCGCCTTACTTGGATCTGTTGAGCGAGCCGGATATTTTCCTGCAAGTGGAGCCATTGCCACCGCACACCCCGCACTTGTCCAGCTTCTTGGAGGACCCAATGATGTGATCACAGCCAGCCTTGATGCACTGCCCATGGACACAGATGGAAAGGGTCTCTGGGCCACACAGTGTCCCATCGATCACCTGAGAAAGTGGAATCAGAGGAGTCATTAGGGGATGAGTTCTGAAATGGGGCAAACACGAGCAATTCCCATCACCAGGAATCTTATTTTGGTGATTCTCATCACCAGGAATACTACTTTGGTGATTCTCATCACCAGGTATCTTATTTTGGTGATTCTCATCACCAGAATCTTACTGGGGTGATTCTCATCACTAGGAATGTTACTTTGGTGATTCTCATCACCAGGAATCTTATTTTGGTGATTCTCATCACCAGGAATCTTACTCTGGCCTCAAAGACTTTGAATTCGCTCCTCCCTCGGGCTCGGCAGAAGAGTTTGCATCGGTCCCGGGGGGACACTCCCGCATACTTGGGAACCCACTCCAAGCGATTCCCTTCCAGATCCGTAAAGTTGTAGCTGTTGTACTTCTCACACTGCTGCTCCCGAAAGCTTTTCCCTGAAAGGAAAGGTGAAACGTGACCCAAAATCCACGGGAAGCTGGCAGGAGCTGCTGTCCTTGGCCATCGCAGGGAGTGGGAGTGAGCTAAGGATAGCGGGAGCACGTGGTGAGCATGCAAGCAGAGGAGGAATGTCACGAAGGAGGAATCCCACACACCTTCCATCGGCCAGAGAGGGTCAGGAAGCTGCTGCTCCCCCCAAATACAAACATCCAAGGGAGAGCAGAGCAAGCCCCAGCAATGCGTTCTGGAGGAGCAGGAGCGGGAGCTGAGCGTGCGTTTGGGAATCACCATCCTTACCATCCGGCGGGCACTCCTGGGTGTGGCAGGACTGGTACTTGGTCCTCTGGCCCTCGCAGTAGCTGCCGCCGTGCCGGGGCCTGGGGCTGTCGCAGTGGCGGTGCGAGAACTGAATGCCTCCCCCGCAGCTCCGGGAGCAGGGGCCCCAGGCGCTCCACGGGCCCCAGCCGCCGTCCACCACGGGCTGCAAGAGGCCAGGAGGAGCTGCTAAATCCACCCCTGAGCCCGTCCATCCCCAGCTGCTCCCTCCCAGGGCGAGCTAAGGTCTGGAGCAATGCTAAAATCTGCCCCCAGCGCCGATCCAGAAAAGCGCTTTGGCACACACTTCACACGAAGTCAATACTGACTTCCACCAGGCTGTTCACATGCTTAAATTAAGCTGGGCTTTGAGTACTTTGCTGACTGACTCCGAAATTGTTGCTGATTTCCCCAGCAGGGCAGAAAGTCATGCTTTAATTGCAGATCCACACTGCTTGTTTTGGTTCAGACCAGCCCGTGGCTCAGTAGCAGATTTTTATCTATGAGCTGGACTTGCCAGTAATAAATATTAACGAAAGAGAGACATCCAGAAATAAATCAGCCCAATCAAGGAGACGGCAGGGGTGGGGTCAGAGATCTGGGAATCCCAAAGGGTCAGGCCCCAGCCCATCTGCACTGGGTTTGTGGGGAGGCTCCAGGGGTGCCTCTGTGAGCAGCTGCCAGAAGCTTCCCCTGTGTCCAGCAGAGCCAGCGCCAGCGGCTCCAGGATGGACCCAGCACTGGCCAAGGCTGAGCCCAGCAGAGATGGTGTTGATACCTCAGGGATCGTGTATTTCAGAAGAATAAACAGTTATTGGGCAGATGTAATTGGGTACAGAGAAGAGAGGAGTGAGAATGTAAGAGGCACAGCTCTGCAGACACCCAGGGCAGTGCAGGAGGAAAGGCAGGGGCTGCTCCAGGCGCTGGAGCCGAGATTCCCCCAAAATTCTGTGGCAAGACCATGGTGAGGCAGCTTTGCCCCTGCAGCCCATGGAGGGCACAGGGGTGCAGAGATCCACCTGCAGCCCCTGGAGGGACCCAGGCCAGAGCAGGGGCATGCCTGAAAGAGGCTGTGACCCCATGGGAAACCTGAGCTGGTGCAGGATCCTGACAGGACCTGTGGAGAGGAAGCCATGGTGCAGCAGGGTTGCTGAAGGACTTGTGACCCTGTGAAGAGCCACACTGGAGCAGCCTGTCCTTGGAGGACTGACCCTGTGGAAGAGTGAGCCATGGTGCAGCAGTTTGTGGAGAACTTGCCCATGGGAGGGACTCATGTCGGAGAGGTTTGTGGGGAACTGTCTCCCATGGGAGGGACCCCACACTGGAGCAGGGGAAGGACTCTGACTCCTCTCCCTGAGCAGTGGCAAGAACAATCTGTGATGAACTGACCATAGCCCCCATTCCTTTTCTCCCTGCGCCGCTGGAGGGAGAAGGGAGAGCTGGGAGGTGTGGGGGAAAGGTGTTTTTAAAGTCTTATTTTACTTCTCATTATTCTGCTTTGATTTTGTTACTAATAAATTCAGTTAATATCTCTCACTTGAGCCTGTTTTGCCCATGACGGTGACTGGTGAGTGATTTCTCACAGTCCTTAACTCATGAACCTTCACTCTATTTTTCCCTCCCTGTGCAGCTGTGGAGGGGAGTGAGAGAGGCTCTGGTGGGCACCTGGGTGCAGCCACCACTCCCCATTCCCCAGTGCCCACATTACCTGCGGTTCCAGGGCATCCCGCTGCACACAGCGCCCATCCCAGCACAGCCCCTCAGCTTTGCAGGGTGTCCCGTCGGCCCACGGCAAGCTGCCGTTCTTGGTGTGGCACAGGGGCTCCCCGCTGCCGGTCCTGCACCAGAGCTGGGCACAAATGTCCTCCTCCGTGGTGTTGGGGCAGTGCTGGAAGTCCTTGCCAAAGATCTGCTGGCACTGCTGGTCCAGGCTGTACAGGGCTCTCTGGCCGGGCAGCTCGGCGGGCAGGGGGACAGCCTTGGCTGGGGCGTCGAGCAGGCAGTCCCCTGGGTGAGGTTCAAGAGTTAGGCTGGAGATGGAGCTGCCAGGGCTCCCAGCAGGGCACCCCAAGCCTCTGTTGGTCTGGTTTGACTCCCCCTTCACCCCACACACCCCTCCAGGCACTGCGAGGAGCCCGAACGATTGAGGAAAAGGTTGTTTGGAGTGCTGAGGCAGCTGACGTGAGCCTTACCGTGCCCTCCATCCAGGAACTCAGTGAGGTACATGGCGCTGCAGGGAGACCAGGGCTGGGTCTTGTTCAAGTGGATGAAGAGAGGAGCCATCACATGGTGCTCCCCGAGGGGCCCGAAGAGCCTCTCACAGTTCTTGGAGTCGTCGTGGGGCATGCTGAGCACATGGCCTGGGGGGCAGAGAGCATGGCAGAGCTGAGCTCCCCAGCCCATGAGCTCCTCAGGAGGTGGCGTGTGGGAGCATCTGTAAAGGACCAAGCAGCTCCTATGGCTGCAAAGGCTATTTGCTCCCATAAATCAGAAGGAATGAAAAACTGCTTGCCCTGTCTCAGTGGCACAGCCTGCTGAGTGCAGGGCATAGCAGCCCAAATTTGTAGAAACTCAGAATGATTTGGGATGGAAGAGAATTAAAGCTCATCTCGTTCCACCCCCTGCCATGGACAGGACACTTTCCACTATCCCAAGTTGGTCCCATGCCCTGTCCAACCTGGCCCTGAATGTTCCCAGGGATGTGGCAGCCACGCTTTCTCTGGGCAAAAATTAGTCAGTGCAGGAATGGCAAACCAAGGGAGAGATGTGCTTGATCCCATGCCTGAGCTCATCACAGAATCATTAAGGTTGGAAAAGACCTCCAAGATCCTTAAGTCCAACCTGTGACTGATCCCCACCTTGTCACCCAGCCCAGAGCACTGAATGCCTTGTCCCCCCGAGGCATTTCTCGAGCAACTCCGGGGATGGGGACACCACCACCTCCCTGGGCAGCCCCTTCCAAAGCTCAACAACCCTTCCAGTGAAGAAATTCCTCCTGAATTGGTACAAGTGCACCAATTTACAACAATTTGGGCACTTCTTAGTGTTTCTGCAGGTGCAAACCAGCTTCTGTCAGTGCCAGAAGCTCGCCACGGCTTAGTGGGTGGCGCCCAGCCAGGAAATGCTGGTGCCGAGCTGTGCCACAACCCTTCCCAGCAGCAGCACTGGAAGAAGCAGACCTCCCCTCGGGAAGGGATGCGTTACCCAGTTCATGAGCCAGGGTGTAGGCTGCCTGCAGGCCCTCGTCCTCGATCACGGAGCAGCTCTTGTTGCGGTCGCACATGGTGCCGATATCTGCCACTCCCAGCGTGTCGCAGCTCTGGTGTCCGCAGAAGTCCTGTTTGGGCCGGGCAGGGGCAGGGGTCAGGCAGGGGGATGGGGTCCCACATTTAGCCCCAACATCTCTGCGGGCAACCCACTGGTGCTCTGCACCCCAAATGAAACCAAACGAAACCCCAAACCCAACCGCTCTGCTGCAGGCTCCATTCTTCACACAGTGGGGCGCTGACCTTGTGGTCAACCCCCCTCTCTCCCTCCATGGACGCCCTGACCCCTCTCCTTCCCCCTGCAGAGCATTCCAGGGCTGCTGACCTGTCTGGTGAGGAGGATGGCAGTGTCGTAGTGCTCGGGGTGCCGGTCGCTCGGGGGGTTGAACCTCTGCTGCCAGCTGCAGAAGTTGCGCAGGGTGAGGCCACCATTGTCAGACACCTCTGGCCCTGCCGCCGCCTCCTCCAGCACCAGCACCTTCACCACCACCAGGCTGATGGAGTTCCTCAGGCTGGGGTGCTTGTAGATGCGAGCTGCCATGGACATCAGGGTCAGGACGTGGTTCTGTGGGGAGAGAGGGCAGGCACACCTGGGTGAAACCTCTGCTACAGGGCAATTGGTTTTGCTGGAAAAGAAGGAATCAGCCTCATTTATGAAGCCCATCACGTCCAGACCATGGGCTGATGGCTCAGTGCTGCCTTTCCTGTACGTGATGCTTTACACCTTGTGCTGGTGGACAAGCCCTGTGTCCCCTTCTCCAAAAACTGTGTCTTCATCCATCAGCCCTCTGCAAATCCCTCAGGAAGAAACTCCTTGGGGAAAACCTCAGCATTCTGGAGAGTTCTCTGCATACTCCAAAAGCCTCAATGCTGCCCCAGGGCAGGAACAAACTCACACGCATCTTGCTGGTGCAAAAGCACCCAGCACAACTGGGTTTGAACCCGACCTCCTTGGTGACAAACTGGGACTAAAACACTTTGACAGCCAAGTCTCTGCCCAGCAGCATCCCCTGCTCGGCGATGACCAGGGATTACTTCATATGTCAAAAGCGCCAGCGATGTTTAGGCTGATGTAAACATCTTATCAGAGCATCAAAATTCCTCCTCTGCTTGGCATCGCTCACGGCCCGGAGTCAGGAGAAAAAAATGCAGCTATTACACAATACAGTATTGGGAAAGAGAAAGTGGCTTCTCTCCTCCCCAGACAAATTACACCCTGCAGTCTCAATTCAGAGCCTAATTAAACTGGAAGGACTCGATGGGAGCCCTCTCTGATAGCCAAGTTTCACCCAAAATACATTTCCTGAGCAGAGCTGACTCTGTGTGCTCATCCATCACAGCACTGCCAGGACAATGCCATTTTCTGAGACACAAAATGCTGTTTTCTTAGCAAATGAGGGAGATGTTGAGACAGATACAGCATATCTGCTGCACTGAGCGCCTCTCGCCCAGGGCACTTGTGGCTATTTTAAATTATTCTGCCACATTTTATCCTGTCATTGGCAGCTCCATGTAAACAGATGTTTTGTTTCAACAAGACATATCCCAAGTCCTCCCCGGCTCATTATCCAAGGGCAGGCCCCAGCAAGGCTGATGGGAGCAGGGAATAGAATGGTTTATTTAGACTGGCCAGATCTCCACGACATGACTCACGTCCCAGCCCAGAGCATGCAACTCATGTCATGGAGAAGTCACCGCCGAGGCAAGAAATCAGGAGAGACCCCCACGAGTGGTTGCTCCATGAAACTTGGGAGAATTGTTCACCCTGTGGGGAAAGTCCATTGGGAACCTTGCTAAAAATATCACAGAGTGTTCCTAAAATTACGGCCCTGAGGATCTAGAGGGATGCTCTGCACTGGAGGTGCCCATCCATCATGGGATCATCCCTCATTTCCAAGGGAGCAAATCCAGCCACATCCTTTTCCAACCATTGGAGGTTTCTGTCCATAACAGTAGATTTGACCTGGGAGATCTCAGTTCATACCACAAATCCCCCAGGACACCAACCCTCACATCCTCAGGGGTACCTCCAGCCAAAAACCTCTTTCAGCAGTAGGAGCAGAGGGACTTGGAAAACATCTGTCCACCTTCCTTGCATGTGGAAAGGGAAGATGGAAAGCAAACCGAACAAACAGCTATTTAGTGAAGATTAAAAGGTCGAATTCACTTGTTCCACCATCTGCTGTCTATTTATACCCATCCCTGGCCCATGCAGGAGTTGGTTGGGTTTCAGACGGACCCTGACTGCTCCGGGGAGAGCTGCACTCCACCTGCACTGCCTCGGCTCGGCCAAGGGCTTGAAGCCATGGCCAAAAGCAAATTACAGGATCCTCAGGGCTCAGAAGAGGCCAACTGAGTGCTTTTGGCCACCAGCTAGCTGCAGGTGAGCCGAACCCTGCTCAGCCCATCCTCCTGCCTTTGCAAACAGGCTCTGGCTTGAGCAGCCACCCAGGAGGGAACGCTGCCTCCCCCGGGGTGTCCTTCCCAGCTCGAGGCTGAGGATGTGGGTGTTGGATCAGCTGCAGGGCAGCATTTTGGGCTGGGTTTGAGGAGCCCAGGGCTGCAAACAGACTGGTTTGTGCCTTCTTGCAAGGCACCGCAGCCCGGCAGGCACAAGGAGCTTCCCTGCCATTTCCAACCAGCACCCTGGGAGAGCTGGCAGGGTGTCTGCAAAATCAGCCTCTTACCTGCTCTGGGGGGACAGGACACCAGCGTGAGCCAGAGAGGGTCACGGAGTGTCCCTTCCCTGCCCCATGCCCTGCACTGATGTCGAGGCACTGTGGAGGGTGATTCCCCCACAAACCTCCTCCCCCTTCTCCCCCAGCTGCAGCCCTGGGCTGCCTCTGTATCAGTACCAAATCCCACCCCCTTCCCCCTCAAAATGAGGAGGGATGGCTTTTGTCTGACACACCTGCATTCTAGCAGCTGATATCCCTCCTGCCACAGCATCACTGTGCCTGGGAGAGCCCTGCCCCGAGCCAGGCACCGACAGGAGCCTTCCTGCTAAACCGTACAGGGACATGGAAAATAAATACACATCAGAGCAATGGTTGTCTTTACCCTCACAACACTGAAGGATTTAGCTTTCCAATACAGGCTCTTGCAGAGTCTCTGCTTCCATTCCCTTTCATGGGAAGCACTCAGAAACTGAAGCCTGTAAAGATCCCCAAAGAGTGGGGTTTATTTTTAATTATTATTATTATTTTGGTGGGTGAAACTGCTCTTACACAGACACCGTTACTGTGGTATGTACAGAATGACTTAACACTGCTGGACCCACCCAGAACAGAAGGACAGCAGGGAGCATCCACTGAACACCCCAGCAGAACTCTCCTCCCTCCAAAACACTCCCCAACGTGTGGGGAGCAATGCTCAGCCCAACCTGGGGCTGTAGGATTGTTTGTTGGTTGGATTTGGTTGGGTTTTTTCCCTGATTTCTCCCTAAAAGCCAGCATTTCTTCAGAGGGGGGAAAGAGGAAAGAAATGCTGAGACTCTGGAGCACAGACAGATGGAAGGAAGCAAACCCAGGGTCAGATGCAAGCGCTGCCCAGCTTTTAAAAATCAACTGGTAAAAACATCCCAGGCTGTCCCTCTCCCCCAAAGCACCATCCATGAGCTGCCCCCCTGGTTTGGGTGCCCAGGGGCTGCTGGCTGCCCTGCCAGCCTCCTCCTGTGGTTTCGAGCCTGAGCCAAGAATTCCCTTGCAAAAATGTGGGAGGCAGCCAAGGGAAATGGGGGGCAAGCCAGGGGAGAGGGGGGGACCCTGCCAGCCTGCTGGGGTGCCTGGCTGCCCTCCTGCCTTCCCGGCTCCCCGCCCATCCCTGCTCTGTTTGCCACACGATTTTTCCCCCCCTTCTCTTTCCCTCTTTGCTGGATATTTGGGGTTGAACCACAAAAGCAGCAACTGCCCCTGCTCAAGGCAGGGGAAACTGAGGCACATCCAGACTGCCACCACCTCCCCAGAGGCACAGACGGAGTCAAACTCCATCCTGAGAACATCCCAGAGTGAGAGTGCTACAGTTTGGGAGCCAGCACGTGTCATTCTGCAGCTTTGAAATGCAGCAGCTGCTGGATCTGCTGGCATGAGGCGAGTGCCTCAGCCAGAGCAATATTTGGGGAGGCTGCCTGGCCCTGCAGCCCCTGCCCCAAAGCGGATGCAGCCTCAGGGTCACACTCAGAGGACAAATCCCAGAAGAAAAGTTGGTGGATGGCCGCATCACGCAGGTCCCCCTTTGCAAAGATCCCCTTTAATCCCATTCCAGCTGCCTTTGGGATGGGCTTAGGAGGGGCTGGCTTCTTTTGTTAAGGGATTAAGCGAATTTACCCACTCACGCTGCAAAATACCCTAAAGCAAGCCTAAGAGCCGGATGTGAGGGGACCTGAGGCTCCAGGGTGGCTCTGGATTCACCTCCAGTCGATCTGGGTGTGGGAGAGCTGGCAGCAGGACCCTGGCAATGTCTGGTCTTAGAGGGAAGGGTTTGCAACAGCGCTCCCAAAACCTCATAAATCTGCCTGGGAAAAACCCAGAAGTCAGCAAGGAATCCCAGCTTTTCCAGACCGATCTGATCCTGCTGTGGTCCTCAGTCATTACCAGCCCTTGGAGTCAGGAACTGCAGATTCCTCACTTGCAAGAGGAGAGAGGGAAGGCGATCACAGCCATCATGCTTGCGGAGGAAAGCTTGGAAATGTGTCTCATCTGCACCCAAGAGACTGGAGAAATCCCACCACAGGAATCCCAGCTGGCTGCCAACTGGCTGGGGATGCTGCAGCTGGGTTTTGGAGCCGCCTGGTGCTTTAGGTGTCTTGGCAAACATTCCCGGGCCATGCAGAGCATCCCTGCAAGTGCAGCCCAGCTGCAGGCTCAGCCCTTCTGCACAGCAGCAGGACCAGCCCCAGCTCCTGCCCCAGCTCCCCCTGCCTAAAACCCCACTTCATTCTGTGAGTGATGCTCACAGCCCCTTTGTTTTCAAGCACTTGGGATCCTCTGCAAGGAAAATGCACAAACTCCTGTGTCCAGCCTGGAGCCTCGTTCCATCCCTACAATGAGGCTCTTCCCAGTCCCTGCAGGTCGAATCCTCCCCATCCTCACAGGATTCACTGCTCAGCACTGTCCTGCTGCTAATGCCCCCTAAATACCCCATCCCCTGCAATCAAGCCCAAAGGGTGATTAAACCCCAAATTTCAGGTCTAGCTCTGCTCTCACTTCACCATTCCCTCCTGGTTTACGTACAAGTATTGATGAAGGTAGAATAAGCTCTTATTATCTAAATTAGGTTAACAGCTGAGCTATAAGGCTCGATTTGATCAGAAATAAATCATTAACAGCATTTTCCCACCGACAGCATGGCATTGATTAAAACTTACAATGCTTGAGTGCATCTTAGGGTGACTCTTCTGCTCGAGCTGTTACAACTTATGCAAGAAAATAACTGGGAATACAAACAATGCTGGTGACCTTTAATAAATATTTGGTAATTAAAGTGTGGTTACGGGAATAAAAGTCATTATATAAATACAGTTTGTTCTGACTCAACATTTCTACTCCCTGGGCATCTCTCCTTGTCAGCTCTCTAAGATCTTACCAGCACTTACCACTGCTTTTTTTCAACTCACAAAAAAGGTATTTAGGGAGAAGCAAGATGGCTGTGCTGCTCCCTGCATTTCTGTTCCAGAGAACAAAAGACACAGAAACACAGCAGGTGGTTTTTTGGTTTTTTTTAGCCGCTACACCAGAGCTGGTGGAAGTTTTCTCCCAAATATTTTAATATGCTATTGCTCCATTCATTCAAAACAAGATCTTGAAAGGCTTCCTTCCCATCCGTGGGAGCTGATGCAAAGATATTGCTCTTGGGCCCAAGGAAATGATGGTAAAATGGGAGCCATGGCAGCATCACCCAGCCCGGGGCTGGAGCAGCCAAACCAGGGCAGGGTGCCAGGTTCCAGCCCCTTGATTATGTGTAGGTGCCATTTCCTCTCCTTCTGCCTTCACAGATTTACCCAGAGGGTTGTTGCTTTTTTCCCCAGCTCAAGACTGGCATTAGCAGGATTTCCCCCAACCCAAACATATCACCTTATTTCTAGCGATTTAGACACCCTTGGGTGTTGCATTAAAACCATCAGGTGTCCAGCTGGGTGCAGAAGATTCTCTATACTATTTTTCCACCCTCTTGGGGAATCAGAGACCAACTTCACACTATGGGGAAAGTAAATCCCACCACCATTTACATATCTGTTGCTTAAAAATTCAACTTACTCCGCTTCAAACTCTTTTCTGAGTGCTGTGAGAACTTGGGGCATCTCCAAGTGCATCACCCCTCACTCACTGACCCTCTGCTGTCTGCTCTTGCCAGCCTGGCTTGGTGACAAAACCAAGCAAGGGGCAAAGCCAGAGTGATGCTGAGCAGCTGAAATCAGCTGGAGCCCCAGGGTTTAGCATTTCTCAAGGTCCAGCCTGGCCCCAGCAGGGCTGGAGTTTGTTAGGTGCAGAGAAGCCCCCAAGGGCAGGATAAAGTCGGTGGCAGCGGCAGAGCCAGGCTGCCAAAGTGCAGCTCCTAGTTCAGCTGTGCTGGTTTCAGCTGTGCTCCCTGCTGAGCTCCAGCTTCAAAAGCTCTTCTCCCAGCCCCGAGCCCAAACCACCAGAGAATGAGCAACTTCAATGCACAGTTACCCCTTAAAGACCCCGGAGCATTTCAGATGGTGCAAATCCGAATCTGGACCTGAAGCACCCATCCCTGCGGGGTCGGGGTGCGGAGCTGGCTTTGCCAGAGGCATGAAAATAACCTGGCGCTGATGAATGAGGCACATCAACAGCCCTGGGGATGGATGTGGGGGGCTGAGGCACCACGGGCTCCGCTCCGGGGGTCTCCCCAAAGCCTGCTCGGGGGCAGAGAGAGCGTTTAAGGAGGGTGAGAATTCCTGGCGCTGGCGGCTGAGGGAGGGCTGCTCATCCATGTGCTCGGCGCTAACAGGTGGCTCAGAGCGGCACCGCGCACTGCTCAGCCCCTGCTGTATTTACTATCTGCCCCGGCTCCCAGCCCGAAGGGAGCTAAGCGCATTGCTTTGCAGCAGGAAGGACATTAACCCGCTCTGTCCCCACCTTTGGGGACAGCAGGCTGATGGGACATCCCCGTGCCCAGTGTGTGCAGGAACAGCCCCGCTGGGATGGACCCTGGCTCTGGGAAAGGCTCCCCAAACATCGACTGAACCCCCCAGACCGACACTGCAGCCCTGCCCCGGGGACATCCAGCCCTTACCCGGCAAGGGAAGGTGGGGACCGAGGTCCCCCCGCCCCGCCCCTCGGTCACTCAGAGCTGTCCCCGGTGTCCCGGGGCTGGGGCGATCGGGAGGGCGAGGGGGGACCCGGCAGCGGGCGGGAGGACAGGAGGGGACGGAGAGGCGGTAGGGCTGGAGGAGAGTATTGGGGAGGAGGAGGAGAGGCAGCGGGGATGGGACGGGAGACGGCGGGATGGAGGGGACGGAGGGACGCGTGTGTAGGGAGGACAGAGGATGGAGGGATGAGGGCGACAGAGGGGCAGTGGGAACTCAGGAGTGGAGAAGGGAGGAGGCGGAGAAGCGGCGGGGATGGGGCAAGAAGGGACGGAAGGATGGAGAGGCTGCGGGGACGAAAGAGGTGGCGATAGCAGGACAGGCACACGCGGGCACGGCAGGATGCGGGGCAGGGGGGACGGCAGCCACCGCCAGCCCTTACCTCCACGTCCTCCCCGTAGAAGCGCACCATGGACGCGTCAGCCACCAGCAGCGTCTCCACGTAGCGCGCCTGGGACACGAAGCGCTTGGCCCTGGGGAGCAGCTCCGCGCTCGCCCCACCGCTGCCGCCGCTCCCCGCGGGCCGCGCTGCCGCCGGGGCCGCCCGCCGCCGCAGCCGGTGCAGGCGCCTCCAGGGCGGCCCGGGCGCGGCCAGCCCCAGCGGCTGCAGCTCGTAGGCCGCCCCGTCCAGCAGGAAAGCGGCGCGGAGGCCGCGCCCGCCGCAGCTGCTGAGCACGGCGGGGGCGTCGGGGCTCCCCTCGACGGCGCCCGCGTAGAAGCAGCCCCGGCGCGGCGGCGGCGGCGGGCGGCGGCCCCCCAGGCGCTGGAGGCGGAGGCGGGGGGCCAGGAACGTGTTGTCGGGGCGGAGGCGGAGGACGACGGCGCGGCCGAAGGCGGCCAGGCGCAGGGCCAGCTGCCCCGACGGCGCGGGCAGGCGGGCGGGCAGCAGCGGCTGCGCCTCCCGCGGGGGCGGCGGCGGCAGCGCCCACGCGTGGCACAGCAGCAGCAGGTGGAGGTGCAGGGGGGCCCGGCCGCCCAGCAGCGCCCGCCGCCCCATCCCGGCACGGCCCCGCACCCCCCGGGCTCTCCCCCGCAGCCTCCGCGCCGGCCGCCGAGACCGCTGTATTTATACTTTCTCCCCCCGGCTTTGACATAAGAGGTTTATTTTTGATCTCTCGCTGTTCTCCCCACTCCCCTCCCCTGCCAGCCCGGAGCCTGGGGGAGGAGGAGAAGTGAAAGAGAGAGAGGAGAAAAAAAAAAAAAACCCAAAACAAAACAAAAACGCAAATGAAAAAAAGGAAAAAAAAAACCCCCTCCAACTCCCCCCCTCCCCCCCCAAAAAAGAAAAAAAAGAAAAAAAAGAAGAAGACGAAGAAACAGAGAAGGGGAAAAAAAAAAAAAAAAGAGGGGGAAAAAAATACAAAAAAACCCAAACCCCAACCCACTTTTGGATACGATTTGAGGCCAATCAGGCGCCGGCAGCCCCGCCTGCCTCCAAGTGTCAACTCCAGCCTGTTGCTCTCCCAGTATTAACCCCTTCTTCAGCCCCAGCGCTGCTCGCACGGCTCTGGTCCTAGCCAGCCTCTGGGGGTCCTGCCCCGGGAGAGGCGCTGGCACATTTCCCCCTCCACCACCGTGGAAGGATTTACTCCGGAGGGCTGATTCTCAGCATCCCTTCCCAGCTGGAAAGCACCCGGCCCATGCCAGCTGGAGAGCATCTCGTTTCAGAAGGTGCCTCAGGACGTTCCCATGTCCTTCCCCTAGCCAGGGACAGAGAGGGCTCTGGGCCCCAGGGAAAACTCCAGCAGGACACACGTACAAGGAGTTTCCATGCTCTGAACCAACAGCTGGATCCACATGGGGTTTCCTCCAGCTGGAATAAGACAACGGGCTAAATCAGACTTGTGGAAAATACCTATGAGAATAATACAATGCAGCCAGCTCCTCCTGTTGCTCTTTTTTTGTTTGTTTCTCTGTGTGTGTTGTGTGACTTCATTTACAAACCCTTCATTCAGCCCATTCCAGAGTGAGTTTCAATTCCCAACTGAATCCCCTTGCAGTGAGGGAAAATGCTGCAGCAATATAAAAGCCTCAGGCTGTAAATCCAGGTAGCTGCTGTGTGCTCAGCGTGGCAAACACCAGGAGATGGGCAGAAACACTCTGTCCCTGGCTGGAAACCCACTCAGGAGCAGGGAACAAGCGGCTGTCATGGAGAAAGGGAAATCACTACGTATATATTACTCCTTCTTTCCTCTTTAGCCCTCCTTCTCCATTAGTTCATGAAATTCCTGGCCCCTGGAGCACCCTTTGTGCAGCACTGGAACATCCTGGGACGTCCTTGCTGCAGTCTGGGGGTGGTGGATCCTCTCCTGCTCCATGCCCTGATTTTCTAGACCTCTACAGGGAGCAGCACACGCTCAGGACTTGGGCTGTGAGTGCAAGCCCAAGGACCTGCTCCTCCACACTGTGGGGCTTTTCCCCTCAGCCTAATCTTAAAAAGATCTGAAAGAGCCAAGCGGCATTTGGCACCTCAGGATTCCTGGGAGAGTCCGGCCAGTGCTGAGTAACGAGGCTGGGGTTAAAGGCTGCTCTCCCTTTACTCCAGGATGGATTTACATCTGCCTCTCTATTATTAACTCCACTTAAAAGCCACATCCCTACCTATATAGTAAACACACAGCCCTGGCTCCAAATAGCAGTTGCCCTGGGGCCAAGGCTCTGGCCGCTCCTTTTTAAAGTGTCAGTTTTGTGACCATAGGAGAGGAGGAAATAATAATTAAAAATAATTTCGGATGCTTGTGGTGAGCAGTGATACAGATGGGGAAGGGGACACTTCCAATCCAGATGTTGGGTGGCCAGAAAACTGCAGGAAGGGAGGAAAGCAAGCCCTGGCACCGTGAAGTTTGCTCTGGGATGTGTCTCTGTGGCTGTGTATCTAACGTGGTCCTTCAACACCCAGTGCCTCTCCTCAGCAGCTCCTACTCTCCCGGCAGGGAGCTCAGCCTGCAGCTTCAGCTGCTTCTCCTCTCTGACTCGGGTGGTTTTCCTCCCTCTGCAGCTTCGTCGCGCTGGGGACAGTTTGCGTTTTAATATCAGCAGGAAAGTGCAGAACCAGGACCAGAAGCCCAAAGTGAGCCCTGACTGTGCCTCATCCAACCCCAAACCCACGGAAGGTGCCAACCCCACCCCGGGCTTTGCCTGCCCGCAGGAGGGGAGGGGAGGGGAGGCGGTGCCCCCGCTCGCAGCCAGGACAGGTAAGGCTGCAGGCAACAGGATGTCATTTATTCCCGGCTTTCCGCTCCCGGAGCCGCATCTTTGATCTGGGAGGACACGCTTGCATCTTAGCTTGGAGGCACCGCTGGTTTTCATTAGCGGCTCGTTCTGCGAACAGTAGCTGGAATTCCTCGTAGCCTCGCCGGGCTCGTTACAAACCAGCCCAGAGACGCGCTGGGAAAGGGCAAAACCTCACCTGGATCTCCTCCCAGCAAAGGATGAAGCACCCCAAGACTTTTTGGGGTTCCTGCTCCTTAACCCCTTGCAGGATGCGCCGTCCCCTAATGTCGCCCTCCGCTCTCATTTCCAGGGGCTGCCCGAGCATGTGAAAGCCATTAACTCCCCAGTCAGTGTGATTTAGAGACCCTTTTGATCAAACAGCTTGGAAACGTCTGCCGCGCTCCCTCCGCGTGTCCCCAGCCCTGCAGGGGCAGCTCCCTCCTGCCCTTCCCGAAGGGCTCCTCCTGCCCGCGCCCAGCTCCCCAGGGATTTTTGGCTACCAGGATGAGACCCACGCTGCATTTGCTGGTCCTGCTCTGCAGCAGCAAGACTGCCCTGTTTCGGGGGGCTCTGCGACGCTTTGCTGTCCCCTCCTTGCTTTGCAAACGCGCTCACATCCAAATTTACAGCTCCACGCTGAGTTTTAGTTATTCCCATTCGCCCTCAGCGCAGATAAAACACTTGGGACAATTATTTGAGCTACTAATGAAGCAGCTCCAAGCCCCGAAAATGGGACCACTAGATGTCAGTGCTGCCCTATGCTGCGGTGGGAAACCCTAAATCCATCCCTGGGAAACTGAGAGCGACGGGTCCTGCAGGCAGCTCAAATCCCACCTGATGGCAAAAGGAGCAATTCCAATAGTTTTCATTTAAAGCAATCAGGTGGGCGGAAACCTCTCCCAGAAAAGCAGCTGGGCTTTAGATCAGAGTCCTGGCCTGTGTTACCTTCGGTGAAACCACCCTAGCTGTGGAGGTTGGTAAGTGGGAGTCAGGGAAATGGTTGCTCCTCTGAGGAAAGGGCAGATTTGGTTGGTTTGGAGCCAGTGAGTGAATTAAGTAGCAAAAAGTGCCGTAGGAATCTCTAGTCACTGCCTTGCCCTCCCCTCCCGCCATGGCCACAGCCACAAGAGGGCCCTCCTGCCTTAAAAGTGGCGGTGATTTAGGGTTTGGTGCCTGAAAACCCTGAGTACCCCATAAAAAAAGGGTTTTCCTTCCCCTCAGTGCTGTATTTGAACTCCTCTCCTGTGCAGCAGCTCATCCTTGAGATGATTTATCAACAGCACCAGAGGGTTGGCAGCTGTGAGGGTGATGCTGGGCAACAGTAATTCTCCTGGATCCCCTAAAAATAAGATTTTCAGGGGTCAGGGAAGGGCAGGGACATCCAGGCTGGGTCTCAGGTGATCAGCTGATGGCGCTGCCTCTGATCCCTTTGGTGCCCTTGATGCTGGGCACATCAAGAGCTATGCCTGTGATTCGATGGTTTAATCTGATCTGATCTGATTGTAAGGATTCCACTTCTAATTTCCAAACCATCTTTAGATTTTATTCCTACAATTTTCTCTATTTTCCGTATTTATTCTCTATTTTTATTTGCATTTTGATTTGTAACGCCATCCACTGCCTTCATTCCATTTCCTACCTGGATTGACAGAGCGGGGCTGTGGCACCAGAGGGCAGCCTTGCCTCAGGGTGGGTTTGGAGCTCCAGTTGTGCCCAGGTGTAAGGGAAGCAGGTTTGTGACTTTCCAAAATCGAGGGCTAAATCCTATTTCCAGCCCTGCAGCCTCCTCCCCGGGGAGCTGCTTCTCTGCTTCCTGTCTGAGTCCTGGGACTTCCAAGGCGTCCTGGGGCCAGCACATCAGTGAGATCCTCCAGGGACTGCCTGGTCCTGAAACTCTAAAGCTGTGTCTGATCTGGGGCTAGAACCCTCCAAGAGTGCCCTAGGGCTGCTTTTCCTATGGAGCAGCCCATAAATTCTCTAAATAAATATGGCATGTTATAATGAAAATACTCTTTTCTACAAATAAAAAATAAAAAAATCTCCCCTCCTCTCTATTCCACTCTCACATGGTTTATGGATTGAGGAAAATGAGTGAACTTCATAATGGTTTGATAAGATCCTTGAGGAGCTGGCTTGTGGAATCTCCATCACCCCAGGTTTATTCCAGATGTGCATCATTTTTAAGGACCCTTCAGGCTCACCCAGCCCTGCAGCTTCACCCTTTTGAAAGGCTTTGTGCATCTTTGGTGTTCCCAACACAAGCATCCCATCAAGGGAATTGATCAGGGCTGGGCCCTGGCTCAGGTGGGAGCAATGTGAGTCCTGGGGCATCGATCTCCAGGCTGAGGGTGATGAGAGACACGTGGTGTTGGTTTTTGGGGTATGTGGGACTGTCATCTAACTCTTCTAAATTGCCACACACACCCTGGAAAAACCTGTGTCTCTCTTCCTCAAACAGGAGAAGGCCTTAAATACCAAGGGCGGTGAAGAGAGGAGGAATTTTAGATGCTTTCAGAATGAATGGATTATCAGCAGCCCCAGAACCTGCAACGCCAATTGGAAATTGGGAAAAACCAAGAGTTACATTGGTTTTTTTTTCAACATACCATGATATTCCCATGTGGAAGCCGTGACAGATTCCAGAGGTGACATTATGTGTCAGGAGCATGTGGGAAGGCAGCAGGGATGAACAAGGCTGTGCATGGTTGGCTTTTTGTTGTGGGACACGTAGATATGTGATTGAAGACCTTTAAAGCAAAGATCCTCTTCTCCCACCCTCCCTGGTGTGCAGGACAGTGTGGGAAATCCCAGGAGGAGCACCCTGCCCATCTCCTGTCCCATCATCCAGTCAGAATAAAGCTAATTAAATTCCTTTCCGCTCTTTCTTTGGCCTAAAATTCTCAGATGGTCTATTTAAAACTATTTCTTTGGTGGTGAACTGGAACATCCAATAGATATGTGAGGTTTGAGGTGGTTACTTTTTTTCTCTTTAAATATTTTAAAATTAATACATTTGCATCACAGTGATGAATAAGAGAAAGAAAATAACTTGTTGCTTCCTGGAGATGCTGGGGATGAAGCATGAGGAAGGTGGGAGAAGGAGAATCCACACCGCAGAGCAGCTCACACTGATATTTCAAGATCAGAGTGAGCAATGGATTAAGCCTGAGTGAGATGGGCATTTCCTGAAAGTGGTTTCTAGACAAAAATCAAAGTAGAAGCAGAATTCACCGTTTTTACCTTAATATATTTCATTATCTGTAGCTGCTCAGAATGTTCCAAAGGCATTCCCTGATTTCCATCTCCATCTCCATTCCCTGCTTTCTGTGTGCTCTCCTTCAACTCACATCTATTCATCCCATTTCCACCAAATCCAGACAAACTCCGGGGCTGAGGAGCAGCCAGGCTCCGCCCCAAGCACCTGGAGAGACATGGAATGACACCGAGGTGTTCCCTGGGACCTGCTCCCTCCCTGGGACCTGCTCCTTCCCCTGGACCTGCTCCCTCCCTGGGACCTGCTCCCTCCCTGGGACCTGCTCCTCCCTGGGACCTGCTCCTTCCCCTGGACCTGCTCCTTCCCCTGGACCTGCTCCTTCCCCTGGACCTGCTCCTTCCCCTGGACCTGCTCCTTCCCCTGGACCTGCTCCTCCCTGGGACCTGCTCCTTCCCCTGGACCTGCTCCTTCCCTGGGACCTGCTCCTCCCTGGGACCTGCTCCTTCCCCTGGACCTGCTCCTTCCCCTGGACCTGCTCCTTCCCCTGGACCTGCTCCTTCCCCTGGACCTGCTCCTCCCTGGGACCTGCTCCTTCCCCTGGACCTGCTCCTTCCCCTGGACCTGCTCCTTCCCTGGGACCTGCTCCTTCCTGTAGGTCTAAAGGGCTGTGGGGTGCAAGCGACCACTGCTTCATCCCCAGAGAGACAAATCCCATCATGTCCTTGAGAAAGAGGAAAACTAAAATAAAAATGTGCCTCCTTCTCTTATGGAGTGCTCTGAAACGTTCCTGTACCCCCTGGAGCTGCCTGGAAAGGGTGACCAATATTTGCTCCCTGTGCTCCACAGCTTTTCTGCTCACCGTGGGCAGGAAAGTGAAGCAGCAAAGGGTTTGGTTTACAAACAAAGCACCTTGGGGTGGGTGATTGCTGCTGTTCAGACAGAGGGTGAGGACGGGGGAGGCTGTGACAGAGCAGCAGCTGATCCATCCATCCCATCCACCCCACGGCTGCTGGCACACAGTCGGATCATGGGACACAGCGAGTCCCGTGCCTGGCGGACACTGTGGGTCTCGGCCCAGGCAGGGCCAAACCACTCGCATTGTCTGCCTGCCTTTCCCCATCAGGAGGCAATCAAATGTTCTCCAGGCTGGAGATAAAGTTCCTGCCAGTTTGGTTTGACTCATCCTCTTGATGAGATTTCCCAGATGGACGGGCTGGAGCTCCCAGGGCAGCCGTGACTAACTCTGCCTTGATGACCTCCAGGCTGAGGGAGCTGGTGGCAGCTCTGGGACCCTGTGGCACACGGGATGCTGCTGTGGTCTTTGGCCAAACTCATCCTGCTGAGGGAACAAGGCCATGGGAAGGAGAAGTTCCCTCCTGGCACCTCAAGATGCTCCAGACTGTGCCCCTCTTCCCTTGCTCCTCCACTCCTGGGCTGCCCATTTCCCTCCACGCCCTGTGCTGCCCGTAATCAACATCCCTGGGCACATTGCACTTTGGCCAGAGGACAAAAGCCCTGATTCCCTCAGCGCAGTGCACTCAGATGTTATTCTGGGTCGCAAGTTCAGCTGCAAGGCACACGACTGAGCAAACCACAGCACGGGGACACACTGAGAGCAAAACGAGCCGGGCTGTGGGCTGTGGGCTCTGTGCCTTAGGCAATAGCCTTGGATTCTGTTTCATCCATGCACACATTCTTCAGCTGTGCTTGGATTTCAAAGGATTTCAGCCTTTGCTGAAATCACATAGAAGCCAGCTTGTTCATGAGAGACCTTAATTTCATCACTAAACCAAACCGCGGTGGTATTGGTGCTGATAAATCTCTTCCTCAGCCACAGGTTGGTGCTGAGGACTCTTCACTGCTCTCCTTTCAGCTGTCCTGCCCCCCAAAAACCCATCCATAGCGAGATCTTTCTGCCTCCCAAGAGCATTAACAGTGTCCTACACAGAGTGTTCTGAGAGGAGGGATCCCCCTGGTCAGAGTGCAGGAATTGTTGGGGCCGTGTTTCACAGGGAAGATCTCAGTGCTAGACACCATGGGGCTGTGAAAAACATACATTTCCTGAATAAATCTGGGAACTAAGCTGCCAAACAGCAGGTTCCCTACTCCACTGAACTGTCCCAAATACCAGCACGGAGCAGAGAATGGAGGGCTGGAATAGCTGACCTTTAAAGGTCCCTTTCCAACCCAGACTATTCCATGACTCAATGATTCTATGACCTTCCCTGCACATCCCTGTTGTAACCAGAGGCCCTCTCCCCGCGGGGTCACAGAACTCCATCCCTTTGCTTAGGGCCGGGTCCAGAAAAACTGCAGAGTGGCAGGTGGGAGCATCCCTGGGGGGCTGCAGAGTTCCCCTCTTTCCTGCAGGAATAAAAGGGAAGAGGGTCTCCTTCCACTCCATCCCACCCAACATCCTGATCCTATCCTGTCCCACCCCCCACATCCCATCCCATCCATCCCATCCCATCCCTACCTGCCATCTTATTCCATCCCACCCTATCCTATCCCACTCCGCAATCCCATCTCATCCCAGTCCATCCCACCTCATTCTATTCCATCCCACCACCCATCTCACCCTACCCCACCCCATCCCATCCCCCATCCTGTCCCCTATCCTACCCCATCTCAACCCCCCATCCCATCCTGTCCCATCCCATCCCGTCCCATCCCATCCCATCCCATCCCATCCCATCCCATCCCATCCCATCCCATCCCATCCCATCCCATCCCATCCCATCCCATCCCATCCCATCCCATCCCAGTCCTTTCCATCTCATCCCATCCTATTTCATCAATCCCATCTCACCCAGTCTCCCATCCCACTTTATCTCATCCCAGGCTCCCCATCCCACCTCATTCCATCCCACCGCACCCCACCCCTTATTCCATCCTGCTCCACCCCCCCACATCCCATTCCATCCCACACAATCCTATCCCACTCCTCAATCCCATCCATCTCACCCCATCTCATCCCACCCCCTATCCCGCCCCACCTCAAACCCCCATCCCATTCCATCCCGCCCTATCCTACCCTATCCCACCCCCATCCCATCTCACCCCCCATCCTTCCCTCCCCTCCCGTCCTCCCGCGGTGCCGCCCCCCACCCGCTCCGCCCCGGGAGGCGGCGGCAGCCCCGGGCGGAGCGCGGTTCTCTCCCGGCCCCGCTCGGCTCCTCCGGCCCGGAGTGGCTGCGGCGGGGCCAAGCCGCGCCCCGCTCACCCCGCGGCCGCGCTATAAAAGCGCCGAGCGCCCCGCAAAGCAGGTACCGGCGGGGCCGCTCCGCTGCCTCCAGCCTCCGCGGGTCCGGGAGGAGGAGGAGGAGGAGGGAGGGAGGAAGGGGGGGGCCGGGTCCTGCTTTCTCCCCCCCGCGCCTCCCCCGAACCCCGATGCCGCCGGCCTGAGCCCGCCGGGACGATGCTGCCGCTGCTGCCGCTGCTGCTGCTGGGCGCCCCGGGGCTGAGCCTGCCCTCGGGGGGACCCCCGGACCCCGACTCCGCGCTGGTCACTCCCCTCCGCCTGGACCCCGACATCAACGGGCCGGCGTATTTCAGGGGGGGCCCGGCCGAGCCCCCCCGGGGGGGGCAGGCGGTGGTGATCCAGCTCTCGGCTTTCGGGGAGGATTTCTACCTCCACCTCTCCCCCGACGCCCGTTTCATCGCGCCCGCCTTCGCCGCCCACTACCTGGGGGCGGCCGCCCGCCCGCTCCCCGCGCTCCGCCACTGCTTCTATTCGGGGGATGTCAACGCCGACCGCGAGTCCTTCGCCGCCCTCAGCCTGTGCGGGGGGCTCCGGGGGGCTTTCGGCTACCGGGGAGCCGAGTACCTGATCAGCCCGCTGGCGGGGGGGGCGGCCGGGGGTCTCCATCGCCTGCAGCGCCGCAGCCCCGGCCGCCCCGTCGGGGCCGGAGCATCGCGCTGCGCCGTGGGCTCGGGGCTCACCCCCGGCGTGCTGCAGGCGCTCGACAAGTACCGGGGGCGTGCAGGGGGGAAAGGCGGTCGGGCCAAGCGCTTTGCCTCGGTCCCGCGCTACGTGGAGACCTTGGTGGTGGCCGACGAGTCGATGGTGAAGTTCCACGGGGATGACCTGCAGCACTACCTGCTCACCCTGATGGCCACGGCCGCCCGCCTCTACAAGCACCCGAGCATCCGCAACCCCATCCAGATCTCCGTGGTCAAGTTCCTCCTCATCGGGCAGGATGACAAGGGGCCCAAAGTCACCAGCAACGCCGCGCTCACCCTCCGCAACTTCTGCGCCTGGCAGAAGAAGTGGAACAAGGTCAGCGACAAGCACCCCGAGTACTGGGACACCGCCATCCTCTTCACCAAGCAGGTGGGTGCAGGGGGGCGGCCCGGAGGAGCCGTGCCCCCCTTTCAAGGAGCCCTGCGCTGGGCTGAGGCGTTCTGCCACCTGTGTGCATGACGGGGGAGGCTGTGCCTGTGGCTGATCCCTCTTTCCCAAGGGAACCTCCACTCTCAGATGCTGGGGTGGGAGGAGCAGAGGCGTGGAACAAGCCGACCTGAGCCAGCCCTTGCCGTCTCCTGGGCAGATTTTGGCCAGCAGCCTGGAAAAATCCCTGCCGTGGGGTGAATGAGGCCGGGAGGTGTCCGAAGGCAGGTTGCTCCACGGGCACAAACCTGGCACTCCATGCAGGAGCCTTGGCAGCAAGTGCCCTGCGGCTCTGGCGTACCCCGAAATGAGCGGTCTGAGCCCAGAAGAGGAGGAGCATGGTCCCGCTTCCCCCTCCCCAGCTGGGAAGAGCTCTCAATGCCACCTGCCAAGAAAAAACCTCTCCCCGCTTCCTCTGACTCATGCGCGAGGTCCTCCTGAGAACCTGGAGCTCTCCTCCGCGCTGGCTGCACTGCACGGACCCGGTTCAGGCTGGGAGTGAAGCAGCAGAGATTGAGCCAGCGCTGCAGCCCTCGAGTGGGGGAGAGGGGAGAGGAGAGAGCCACTGCCGCGGGCTGGGCGCATCCCTGCGGTGCGAGAGGGGCTTGGAGCTGCTTTGGCGTGGCTCTGCAGTGATGTGGGGTGTGGGGTGATCTCTGCATCCTCCCACCCCCATAAACTGGGTGGTGCCAAAGCTCCAGAGCCTCCCCGAGTTGTTCCTCTTTCCCTGTAGTCCTGTCCCAGCGTGGGCATCAGGCCAGTGCCTGTGTCCCAAAATCGCTGATGGGGTGGGAGGAGGATGAGCCCAGCTTGGGGGGGACAGTCACTTCTTATCCTGGCTGCAGCAGGATTTGGCAGCAAAGGCTCCATGCATTTTCTCCTTCCCCTCTCCTTGCCCAGATGTTTTTGGGTTAGGGACAGACAAGGAACTCCCCTCAACGGCAGGGAGACCATTCCCAAAACACTTTTCCAGGTGAAGCACTTGTGGGTGGGAAGGATACAGTGTCCAGCTCAGTTCAGCTGTCCCTAGCCTGGGCTCAGCTAGGGCTGACAGTGGCCTGGACAGGACCTGTGAGATCTTGTCCTGTCTGTCTTCTTGTCCCCTGCCCTGGGCCAGCTGTAAATCCTGAGGGAGCACAGATGGGATTGCAGCCCAGGCTGCTGGAGCAGCTCCTGCCTGCACGGAGCTGCTCAAAGAGGAGGACACTGCTGACACCTCTGCAGGGACGAGCCAGCTCCATCTCTGCTGGAAGCCCAGTGAGGTCACTGGAGCTGCACGTGGGACAGAGTCGGTCCCAGCGATTCGAAAGATGTGGATCACGTCTGGGCTGCATTTTTTACACATTGCTAAACCATTCATTCCTGAAATCCCAAAGCAAGCTCAATGCAAAGGCACACGGTCAGGGAGACATCTGCCTTCCTTGAGTGCATCCATCTGTGGTCCCCTGACATCCCGAAGCTTATCTTCCTGCCAAAAAGCTGTTACATAAGCCCCCGACTTAAATTTCACCTCCGGGCTGGTTGATAGGCAGTTTTCAGTTGTGTCAATGAGTTGCTGACGAATGGGGCTCTCTCTTGCTGCTTGGATTTGCTCCCTCCCAACGTCGGTCGTGCTGAACGATGGATTTGCCTTTGGGAAGCTCAGTCCTGATCAGCTGCTGGCTGCAAATGCCCCTTCCTACCTGAGCCGCTGCTTGTTGGAGGGTCCTGCAGAGCATCCAGCCTTCAGCTGCCCTCCTGCCTCTTGGAAATATCCTTGCACACCACGGCAGAGGGCTTGGCCATTCCTCCCACCCATCCTGGACCTTGATGTCTCATCAGCAAGCGTTTGCTGCGTGTCTTTGCTTTGCTGTAAGACCAAAGGGATGTTGCATGAAGGAACATCTGGCTGCAGCCTAGCACGTGGCAGATGCTGTGGGGGAATTCGGAAACCGTAGCTCAAGCCTCAGCTTTTTGGAGTCGCTTTGGATGCACGCAGGAAGCCTCTGTGGTAGGGAGAGGTTCTCTGAGAAGGTGAATTGATGCACGAGCCATGAGGATTCCCCTGACTGACCTGTGGAACGTCTGGAGAAGTTCACAAGGGATGATGGAAAGCCTTAGAAGGTCCCGTACAGGAGGGTCAGGCTGGCAGGAGAGTGCTGCACTGAGCAGGTTGCCTGCAGCCCTTTGGGGGACCAGGCATCCTCCCTGTGTCTGTGCCTGCAGCAGGGGACAGCAGTGACAGTGAGCAAAGGCAGAGCTGGCTCTTTGCACGGTACTTTCCCACCCTAAACCTCTTCCATTTCTGTCTTGTCCCCTCCTGGGCAGGCTCGACAGCTGACAAGGCTGAAGGAGGTGTTGAGGTGGGGGATCAGGACCTCTCATCAAAGCCCAGAGATGCTGCCCGGCATCCCCAGGCTGTCCTGAGCAGGCTGTGGTGGGGAGTGAGGGAAAACCCCTTGCAGAGCCGCTGGTGGTGTCTCCCAGCGAGGTTCAGAGCGAGAAGTGGGTCAGTGTGTCAGTGCAGGTGTTGGGCCAGGAGCCAAGAGCTCACTGCGCCAGCGAGGAGAGAGCTCTTCAAAGAGCGGCGAGCGCGGAGCTGCGAGCTGTGGTGCTGTGTCGTTCCTCTCCCTGTCCCATCTCCATCCCCAAACCCCCAGAGCTGGGGAGAGCATGGACAGGGGGTCCTGGGCGAGCTGCCCCCCTGAATTAGCTCAGCGTGGCGATGGCACTGCCTCTTGGCAGTGTTTTGGGACTGGCACTCCTCACCTGGGCTTGCCAGCACTGCTAGTCTACCTGTGCCCATCAGTGGTGGCCCTGCCACTGGTGATGTGGGGCTGCCACCTCTTGTCCCTGCTGCCATTGAGGTGTGATGGCATCAGGGGTGCAGCAGGGTCCCAGCTGGAGGGGAAAATCGTTGCAGAGCAAAGCGCTGAGCCCAGTTGTGTGACGGCGTTTTCCACCACTGCTGCAGACCCAGACATTTCTTCACGTCACCTCTCTGGAGATCACGGTCTTGCCTGTGCCTCCACGCTCCGTAGCCCCAGGTCTCCTGTTAAAGCCATCTCAGCCCTGGCTGGGGCTCTCTGAAGTCATCAGGACTGTTATTTACCCACGGCTGAACCTGCCTGCGCGGGAATGCCTTCAGCTTGGAAACCTTGCTGGAAATATTGGCAGAGCAGCTCCTGCAGGATTTTGAGCAACCCAGGCGCTTTGGCTGGGCGAGTGCTGAGCATGAATCACACTTATTTATAGCACGGGAGCGCCCAGCGAGTCCCTTACTTTTCTTTTCATGTGGAAAACAGCTCCCTGCCCACTGCACGGCCTCCCTGGTGGCTCTGGGGCAGCACCGAGGGAGGGGATGATGCTCCAGCCCTCCCAAACCAAACCCACACCCCAGCAGGGGAAGGGAGCACCTGGGACAAGGTTCCTGCCGGGCTGCAGCACCAGTGTGTCTTAAACAGACTTTTTTTTTAATCACAAGCACCTGGAGAAGGGCAGATCTGCCTATGATGAGAGCCTTCCAAACCTCTCTCCTGGCAACCTCTGTGTAGGATGTCCTCATTTTGGGGATGGAAGCCTGGGCTGGTTCCTCCTTTGATCAGCTGGGCTTGGTTGCTCCTTGAAGGATGGCTGCAGAGTGCCTTGGAAAGGCAGGAGCACTTTCTTTAGCCTTGGAAAGCTCTGGACCTGGTCGAGCGCTTTCTTGTTCCTTGGAAGAAGTTGAGAAATGAGATTAAGAAGTGGTTGAGCCCTGAGTGCATGGCCAGGTGTGTTCCCATCCACCCTCTGGGTCTGCTCCTTGAGCTCACACTGAAGAAGGGTACCAGAGTGGCTCCTCTGTGACAAAACCAGCTCAGCCCTGCCTGGAGGAGCTGTTCGGGTGGGAAGAGCTGTTGCTGAAGGCAGGGCAGGATGCTACACACATCCCTGGTGCCAGGGTTCAGTGCAAACACGCCGTTGCAGCCTGGTCTGGGTCAGAACTGAGGTTTCCTGCCTCCATATCCTGGTGTGGTTCCCATCCCTTTGGGCTTTCTTCCCATCAGTAGCTCCCCGTGGGGGACCAGGGATGGGGTGGGAATGGGGAACTGCGATGTCTGTGCTGTCCCCAGGACTAACCCCTTCCCTCTGTGCCTGGCAGGACTTGTGTGGTGCCACCACCTGTGACACGCTGGGGATGGCAGACGTGGGCACCATGTGTGACCCCAAGCGCAGCTGCTCCGTCATCGAGGACGATGGGCTGCCCTCGGCTTTCACCACCGCCCACGAGCTGGGTAAGGCTCCCTGCTCTCCCCTTCCTCTCAGGAGGAATTCCAGGAGCTGGCAAGGCTCAAAATAGCCCTGGTTTGAGCCTCTGGGGGATGAGACAATAGGTGGAATCTGGGATAGGGAAACTCCGCCTTGGGTACAGACTTGCCCTGAGCCCGGTGGGGAAGGGCTGCTGGGGAAGCAAAAGGCTTTGGTCTCGTGGTCGCTACCACAGTTGGGTTTCCAGGACTCAGGAGTCCTGAAATAACAGGCAGAGGGCACATCTCCCTCTGGGAGGAGAGAGCGGGGCAAGTGCTGAAGTCACCTGTCACCTTCTCTTCACAATTCCCCTGGTCCTTCCTTTCCTGTGTGCTTTCCATGTGCATGAAGCATCCAGGAGAGAGCTGGGACATTTGCTGGCTCTCCTGGGCTGTCCACAGCTGCCATCCTTGCAAGGGTTTCCCCACTCCATGTCTCAGTGTCTCCTGAAAGGACCTGGGGACATACAGGTCCCTGCTCATTGTGCCATGCTGGGTTATTCATGTGCCTCCCTTATCCCACCCCAGGCCACGTGTTCAACATGCCCCATGACAACGTGAAGGCCTGTGAGGAGGTCTTCGGCCGGCTGAAGACCAACCACATGATGTCCCCCACCCTCATCCAGATCGACCGCGCCAACCCCTGGTCAGCCTGCAGCGCTGCCATCATCACCGACTTCCTCGACAGTGGCCACGGTGAGCCCCCTGTGCCCCTCACCCTCTACCTGTGTTGCTGCCCCGCAGGAACAGGGTCTATCCCCGCAGGTGTTTACTGGGAGAAGATGGTTGGCTGTAGAGCACTTCCTCTCCTGGCTCTGTAATCAAATTTAGAAGGAAATGGGAATTTGGCAGCATTTCTGTGCTGTCCAGGCTTCCTGGGCATCTCCAGCAGTGACATCTGCACTCAGGCTGCTGGCACAGCTCTGCGGCATCACCAGGAGATGGAATCACCTGTGTCTGGGATACAGCCAACTTCGAGGGCATCCCTGGGGTAGCACCTGGATAGTTTTGGCCCAACCCCTCACTCATCTCCCTGCAGCAGTGCTTCCCCTCCCCTGTCTGGTCCATACAGCCCCCCAGGACCTGGCTGACCCCTGTCCCCACTCTTGCAGGGGACTGCTTGCTGGACCAGCCTGCCAAACCCATCCCGCTGCCCGAGGACCTGCCGGGGACGAGCTACAGCCTGAACCAGCAGTGCGAGCTGGCCTTCGGCGTGGGCTCCAAGCCCTGCCCCTACATGCAGTACTGCGCCAAGCTCTGGTGCACGGGCAAGGCTCGCGGGCAGATCGTGTGCCAGACCCGGCACTTCCCCTGGGCCGACGGCACCGGCTGCGGGGACGGGCGCTTCTGCCTCAAGGGCGCCTGCGTGGAGAGGCACAACGTCAGCAAGTACAGGGTGAGTACCTGTGCCGGGAGCCCCAAAAACAGCCCACAGGGTCACTCTGAGCGGTGCTGGTGGAGCTGTCCTCAGCCTCCTGATGGTGGAGACCCAGCGTGGGGATGCTGATGGGGAAAGAGCAGGACATTCCCTTGGATGTTGTGTATTTCTCGAGGAGTGAGAATGCTGCTCTGCTCCAGCCAGCCCTGGGCAAGCTTCACAGAATTTGCTGTGTTGGAAGAGACCCACAAGGACCATTGAGTCCGACTGCTCAGGACCATTCCCAAGAGTCACACCCTGTGCCTGAGAGCATTGTCCAAATGCTTCTTGAGCTCTGCCAGGCTTGGGGCACTGACCACTGCTCTGGAGAGTCTGTTCAGTGCCCAACCACCCTCTGGGGGAAGAACCTTTTCCTAATATCCCACCTAACCCTCCCCTGGCACAACATCAGACCACTCCCTTGGGTCCTGTCACTGGTCACCACAGAGAAGAGATCAGCACCTGCCCCTCCATCCCCTCCCAAGGAAGGTTTGTGAGCAGTTGGAGGTTTTGTTAGTGAAGGGATGGCCCCAAGGGAAGGGTTTGCAGTGCCTCATGCTGTCCATCCCTGCAGGTGGACGGTGGCTGGGCCAAGTGGGCGCCGTACGGGCCGTGCTCGCGGACGTGCGGTGGTGGGGTGCAGCTGGCCAGGCGGGAGTGCACTGACCCCGTGCCGGCCAACGGCGGCTCCTACTGCGAGGGCATCCGCGTCAAGTACCGCTCCTGCAACCTGGAGCCCTGTGCTGCTGCAGGTAAGGGCTGGAGCTCGGCTTCAGCTCTAGCAACCCCATAAAACTCGAGCTGGAGGTCCAGCCCGCTGCCCAGCCTCACATCCCTGTTGTTTTCAGTGCCAGGGAAGAGCTTCCGCGAGGAACAGTGCGAGGCGTTCAATGGCTACAGTCACAGCACGAACCGCCTCACGGCCTCCGTCTCCTGGGTCCCCAAATACTCCGGAGTCTCGCCCCGGGATAAGTGCAAGCTCATCTGCCGGGCCAACGGCACCGGATACTTCTATGTGCTGGCACCCAAGGTTGGTGAGACACCCCCTGGGTCAGTGCCTGGGCTGGGGAATGGCTCCAGAGTGCCTGGAAAGGAATAGATTTTCCTTGTCTGGTGGGTGGATGGTGTTAGATGAGGTGGTAAAGGAGGGGAGTCCACCAGTCTGGTGTGAATCAGCTTGGGGCTTTCTCTGGAAGACCTCATTTTTACCTCTTGTGAATGAGGTGCCAGAGGCACGTTCCTGCAGTCCTGGAGTGGAAGATGATAGTTGTGGTGCTGGGGAAGCACTGGGCAGGACAGGGTAGGCGTCCAGACACCAGGGGCTGATCAGGGCAGTGTCAGCAGTGTCCCCTGTGCAGCTTGCTCCCTGCAATGGAAAGGGCAGGAAATCCCATAGATGGGAGCAGAAAAGGGATGTAGTCCCACCCATCTCTTCTCAGAGACCCCAAAAATCCTTCCTGCAAAGCAGAACATGAGCAATCTCCTGGCATCTCCTCAGCACCTTTCGGGGGGATTGGGGTTGGATGGACACGGCTGGGGGACCCCGGGGGCGTGAGAGGGAAGCTCAGCTGCTTGTTTTCTCGCCTGGTTTAGGTTGTGGATGGCACCCCTTGCTCCCCAGACTCCACTTCGGTCTGCGTCCAGGGCAAATGCATCAAGGCAGGCTGTGATGGGAAGTTGGGCTCCAAGAAGAAGTTTGACAAATGCAGTGTCTGCGGAGGAGACAACAAGAGCTGCAAGAAGGTCTCGGGCTTGTTCACAAAACCCATGTGAGTGTTTGGTGTGCTTCCCCTTCTCCCAGCTCTGCTTTTTGGTGTGGGGGATGCAGGAAGGTTGTGGAGATGGTGATGGGATAAATCCATCCTGAGCAAAATCTGCTGGAGCTTGTGTACATCACTGCACAGAGACCTGGGCTGGCTCTGAAGGAGAAGCAGGACACGTTTAATATTCTGTTGACTTCTGCTGGGGCAGTGCTGTTGAGCCAGAGGAGCTGAAGCACCTTCCTGTGGCTGGGTGACATCAGCCCAGACAAAACCCAGCGCAGGGAGGAGATTCAAAATGATCTTCACAGGAAGGAGACAAACGAAGGGGTGGGAGGATCTCGGGGCTGCAGCTGGAGAGGGCTGGAGTGCCGCAGCAGCACGATGTCCCCGTCCCTGACGTCCTGCCCTGCCTGCTCTTCTCTTTCAGGCACGGCTACAACTTCGTGGTGGTCATCCCCGCGGGCGCCTCCAACATCGACATCCGCCAGCGCGGCTACAAGGGCCTCGTCAGCGACGACAACTACCTGGCGCTGAAGAACGCGCAGGGCAAGTACCTCCTGAACGGCCACTTCATCGTCTCGGCCGTCGAGAGGGACCTGATGGTGAAGGGCAGCGTCCTGCGCTACAGCGGCACCGGCACCGCCGTCGAGAGCCTCCAGGCCTTCAAGCCCATCCAGGAGCCCCTGACCCTGGAGGTGCTCTCCGTGGGAAAGATGACCCCACCTCGGGTACGCTACTCCTTCTACCTCCCCAAGGAGAGCAAGGAGGACAAGCCCTACAAGAAGGAGGGCAGGACCCCGCCGGACCTCAACAACAGCGTCCTCAGCCTGTCCAACCGCCTGGATGGCGGCAGGCCGAGCTACAAGCGTCCCTCCTACAAGTGGGCGGTGGGCGGCTGGGAGGCGTGCTCCGTCACCTGCGGCGATGGCCTGCAGAAGCGCTCGGTGGCCTGTCGCGACTCCTATGGCCAGCCGGCCGCCCAGTGCGACGCGGCGCAGCGACCCAGCGACGTCCGGCTGTGCGGGGAGCCCTGCCCGGCCTGGGAGGCTGGACCGTGGTCTCCTTGCTCCAAGAGCTGCGGGCGGGGTTTCAAGAGACGGGTGTTGAAGTGCTTGGTCCCGACAGGGCGCCTGCTGCCCCGGGAGAGTTGCAATTTTCGGAGGAAGCCGCAGGAGCTGGATTTCTGCACCTTGAGGCCGTGCTGAGCGGGTCCAGGGGTGTCTGCATGGAAGGGCATGGTGTTCCTATGGCTGGGTGCGGCCAAGCAGAGGTTGGGAGTGGGGGAGATGTCCATAGCACATAGCAAAAGGGGGAAAAATAACAAAAAAAGGGAAAAAAAGGGACCTGGGTGTGGGGACAACCCCACGCACCTGGGAGAGAGGGATTTACCAACCAGGTTGCTTGGAGACGGAGCGGGAATGAACATCTACCTCGAAGCCACTGAACGACACGGAAACCACCGGTGGGGGCTGGGAACTGGGGGACAGATGGAAACGAGGAGGATCATCCCTGCCTGTGATGGATCTGTGCTGCAGGCAGGGAGATGCCCCTAAATTGCACAGCTGAAGCCTCCCCCCACCTTCCCAGGACCAACCCTACCTCCCTTCTCCCTGGACTCCCCCAACTCATGCTAAACGGGACCAAAAGGATTTACCAATGCAACGACCACCGGTGCGATGAGGCGCTGGGACTGATGCCTCCAGGGCCTGCTGGTGGTGACTTTGTTGTCCCAGCAGCATCCCTGGGCCAGGCTGGAAGGTGGTGGCTTTATTTTCATTCTCTCCTCATGTTTATGACCTGACCAGTGTAAATTTCATGGTGCTTAACTCTGTATTTTTTTAACCTCCTTCCTCCCCTCCTGATGGATGTAAACCTTGCCTAGCAGGGCTGGTGGTATTCCCAGGGGATCTCGCCTGCCTGAGGTTTCCTATGGTGCTTTGGGATGGTCCATCTGAAGCTTTTCAGGGCCAAAAGGGATCACTGTGGACCTGAGGTTTGAGCTGTCATTCCAAAAAAGCAACAGGCAACTGTGCTGGACTTCCACAGGGTCAGACGCAGCCTCCCGAGTCCCTGATCCTTCTCTCTGCTCTCAAAATGGTGCTCAATGCTTAATGGGACCAGTGTGTCATGCCCAGACATCCCATAGCCTCCAGCCTTCAGTGAGGTTGGGATGTTTTTCCTCTGTGTTAAACCTCCCTGAGGTATCCTGAGCTCTGTCAGAGCTGGGGTGACTTCCCTGGCGTCACTTTTGAGCCGAGGGAGGGGTAGATTAATTTGGGTCTTTGGCTTTCCTGGGGAAGAAGGGACTCAGCGGGGTCAGGCATGCAGGGAAAGAGGAACTGCCGAACCTTTTGCTGCTGCAAAGCATCTATAGCTAGTTTCCCCCTGCAGGTATTCTGGGGTTGTTCTGTACCTCTGGGGTTGTTCTGTGCCTCTGGGGTTATTCTGTACCTCTGACGGTTTTGTAACGTGGTGCCCATTGTGCTCAGAGGCTGTTTTACCTCTCCCAAACCCCATTTCATCCATCATTTAGGTCTTGCTCAGATCAAACCATTGGATTTTTTGCTTTGTCACTGATGAAGGTTCCTCTTGATTAACGGGCTGTGACTGCGAGCAAGCCAAAGCTTCTGGGTCAAGCTCTGCAGTTACTGGGATCAGCAGAAAGGTATTTTAAGGATGAGACACAGATTTTGGGTAGGCAGAAGGTGCCATCTGAGCAAGGAGAGGCTTGGATTCCATACCTATGATTTCCAAATGGAGCCTGTCTTGCGTGTTCAGTCCCTTGGAGGTACAATGTGGAAACTCCGTGTGCCCCTTGGGTGGCTCCAAAAGGTCTCCAGCTGTGGGCAAGGGGGGAATGACAAGAAAAAAGTGGTGACAAGAGAAAAGTGATGATGAGAATGACAAGAAATGGGACAGGTGGCATGAGGGTTCCCTTGTGAGGTCTTCCCACCAGCTTGGATCTCCTCGTGACGATGTTTGTGGGCTCATCCTCCCCGGATTGATGTGATGCCTTTTTCAACACAATAATATTTTAGGTCTCCACGCTGCTCCACAGAGCCAGGAGCAGATGTTGTGGTTGCTCTGCACAGCAGGGAATGGGAGTTAATGTTCTTTAGGAAATCCCTTCCAGGTCTCCATTCCCATGAACACACCATCCATTTTCCGAGGGTTTTCCTGCATATCTGAGCCCGCTGTGCTTTCCTCTGGGGACAGAGCTCCGAGGAGCTGCCCTTTAGTATCTTGCCATCCCACAGCTGGCTTCCAAGCCACCAAGAAATTGCCAACCTCATTCCTGAGGAGGGGAGGGATTCCCTGAGCGTGGTTCTTTCGCTGGGGGTGCAGCGGAAGGACGGAGATGCCGATGGTACTGGCTGCTTTGTGTATACCATGTATACTGAACATCGATCTCTGCTGTTTGTGCGTCAATAGCAAACCTGAAATAAATCTGTATTTAAAGTTACTCCTGCTGCCCGGGGGGACACAGTCCTGCCCAAGTTGTTTTGTTGGCCGCAGGGCATTTCTTGTCCTGTTGTGATCCTGACCCCTTGCTAGTGTCAGCTCGTTAGCTAAAGAACAAAACCATCACCTTTAAAAGCCCAGCAGGTTTGTTCTGACTTGGTTCTGCTGCAGGATTGGTTATTGGTAGAAAGGAAACCCAACCTGAAGGAGGCCAGTGGTGAGTCAGTCCCAAGGGAACTTAGGATGCCAAATGAAATGCCCTAAGCTTGAATCAGGATTTTCTTTTGTCAGGATAACAGGAATTACAGAGTTAAAAGGATTGATGTGAACTGGAACAGCACTCTCACATCCTGGAACAATCTCATCTGTGTGTTCCTCCTGAGATTCTCAGCACACCCTCCCTGAGTCAGAGCCCTCTTTCTTCCCTGTTGCACTGGGGGAGATAAAGCTCTTCCTTCTCCTGGACATGTCAGCTCAGGGATGGCTGATGTCAGCCCCTCCAGCTCTCAGCAGCTTGCCTGGGGTTTTATTTCCCCCAGCAAATGCAATTTATTTCCCCATTGTGTTGTAATGATTTGGGAAATTTCATGTATTTTATTGGGGAGGAAAACTCAATTTGCTTTTCTTCATCATAGAATTGCAGAATGGTTGGAGTGGGAAGGGACCTTAAAGATCATCTCCTCCATGCCCTGCCATGGACAGGGACACCTTCCACTGTCCCAGGCTGCTCCAAGCCCTGTCCAGCCTGGCCTTGGACACTGCCAGGGATCCAGGGGCAGCCACAGCTTCTCTGGGCACCTGTGCCAGGGCCTGCCCACCCTCACAGGGAACAATTTCTCCCCAGTGTTTAATCCTAAAGAAACAGACACAACTGAGAACCTTCCCCTCAGCAGCTCCTACAGGGATATCAAGGATTTCTTACCTGTGCCTCCCCTCGTGATAAAGTTCACTTTCACCCCAAATATATCCCACCCTGCAAAGGCACCAGCTGCAGATGATTTTACTGGGAGCAGTGAGGGAGATTTCCACCCGGTATAGCCATAAATTTTGCCTCAAGTATTTGTTCAGGAGCAGAAAATTAAGTTAAAACTATCGCCTTGCTCCTCCAGGCTCCAGCCCCACACATTTGCTCTTAAAGATCACCCAAACAGAGAGACAAAACCCCACACAATCCCCAAGGATTTACCTGGTAAGGAAGAAATAAACCCAACATCGGTGCCAGAAACACCCTCAGGAAGGGAAGGGCTGTTCAGGCAGGGAAAGCTGGGGATGAGATGCTACCACCGATAATTCTCTGGATTCCTCATTTTCCAGCGCTAAAAGGTATTATTGTTTCTGCCCTTCACAGTGAATTTGTCTTCTTTGGATTCTCTGGGATTTAATAAAAGACTGAGCTGGCTGCTTTTCCCTTCAGGGGATGCTGATGTGTCTTCACCTGCAGGGAAATGAAGGTGGAGGATGGTCTGATAAAGCAATAGGCATGAGATTCATCCTCTCAGGCCAAGGAACCGTGCCCAGGAATCTCTGTTTTGGTCCAAATCCATCCCTGGCTGAGCTGGAGAACTGAACATGGCTTGGGCAGTGTGTACCGAGTGTCTTCAGGAAGATAAAACTCAATCCTGCCTCTGGGACTGCCTGCAAATCTGCTTGTTTACATTTGTCTTATGTTGAAACCCAAGAAACTTTAAAAAATAATTTAAAAATGGATTACCTGTAGTGTAGTGTAAGAGAGAGAAACCACAGAGGGTGAGGGAAATGCTCCTGCCTCGTCTGGAGTTCTGGTCCAGGGCTTTGGCATGGCTGTGGATCAGCTCCGTGGGGTTGGGATGCTGCTTTGCTATTTTTGTATCTCTATATACACACACACATACACATAAATATATATTATTGCCATTACTATTAATAATAATTAGAATTACTGGGCTTTGCCAGGAGACAAAAGCAAAACCAGACACACATTGAACAAATGGACTTAATTGATAACACATGTCCTGCAGGAAACCTCTCCTGGGAGAAGAAATAAACTGGGAAGGGCTCTGCCGTGCCTGGGAAATCGGGAATGTTCACTTGGGCTTGGGATGTAAAACAAAATGCTGATGTGGAGCTGCGATGTGAGACCCCAGACCCTTTTCCCTTTCCTTCTTCAGCACCACACCTCGGTGCCTGCGGCCACAGCTGGTTCTTCCTGACTCTGGCAGGGAAAATCCTGCTCTCCGAGCAGAAAAGGCTTTTTCCCACTCTGGCACCTCTGAGAATGATCCCAGTCCGAGGTCAGGCACTCGGAGAAAGCTGTTCTGAGCTCGGCAGGGCGGTGGGAGCAGCCGGGAAGGGATGCCAAGGCCCCGGCGATGCCGACCCCCCGGCGGTGTCAGCCCCTGCCGCAGACTGAACTTCCCCCGTTGTCCTCCCAGCCAGCAAACCCACACATTCCCACAAGCATTTCTGCTGTTTGGGGTTGATTTCTTTTTCTTTAACATTTTTTTTCTAATTACACAACACGCTCAGTGCCAACTTTATCTGGCCGACGCTAATCTGGCAGGCAGAGCTCATGGATTTATGGCAAGCAAACTCCCACCACCTTACTGACCAGCGGCAGGAGCAGGATTTTATCTTTTTGGAGGTCTCCATCACATACTTTTACTCCTATAAATGCATAATCCTGGGAGAAGTGACGGCAGAAGGAGCGAGAGAGGATTTGTCGGCCGAGGACGGCGTCGGCATCTCCGAGGGAATGAGCTGAGTAAATCAGGCAGCTGTTAAAGATTATAATCCTTAACTAGGTAAAACCCTCGGAAATTGCAGCCATGGGGTGAGTGCTGAGAGCTTTCCAGCCAACTCCTGGGGAAGGTGCTGCCTTTGGATTTAGCCTAATTAATATCAAGTTCAGCCAAGCAAGCCTGGGAGGCGGATGGGCTCCCAAATGGTTATTTAATGGGCCTTGATTATTTTTTAAAGATTTTTTTATTTTCCCCCCACTTGTAAATGAATTTAGCGCCGGTGAAAGGTGTTGGATTGACAGCCCTGGAAATATAAGTCCTCGAGGAACAATGTTTTGGAGTTGTGAAGGGAACAAGGCTGTGTGTAATCCACACATAAGGGTAATTATCTGCACTAACAGCTGCTTTTTGCTCTAAATTAAAAAATAGAGACCACAGGGATTCATCAGAGCATTTGAGACATTTTCAGGTGGCTGAGGCATTGGGCACGGTCAGAGCTGGCTCAACCACACACTGTCCCCAAGCTGCCGATGTGGCACTCGGGGCCACCTTCAGTATTTAATTGCTATTTTCCCCTAAAAAAGGGCACATTTTTTTCAGCCCTTAAGCATGGTCTTAATGTTGATCAGGGCCCTCAGCAGCACCCTGCTCAATACAGCCTGTAAGCAAAGCTGGGAGCTTCCACTGAGGCTGAATCGAAGCCTTCGAGTGCTCAGAGAGGAGAAAAGATCCTAAATAAATCCCTCCCCACCCCACAGAACAGGGAGGGGAGGGAAAACGTGTATATTTTTTTGCTAATATTCACTGTTGGCCTTTTCTCTAACTCAGTATCCCTCAGAATGTTTTCAAAGCACAGCATCCAAGCTCTGCAGAGTATAAACACATCTCCAAATGGTGCTCACTACAGAGAATCATCATGACAGAGCTAATTAAGGATCTCTGTGCTCTCCATGACATGTGCTGTGCAGGAGCAGCGCCTGTGCTACAGAAACCTAGGCTTGAGAGGTGGGGAAGGACATCTGGGCCAGGGATGGAGGGACAGAAGCAGCGGCAGGGTGATGAGGAGTGGACTGAGTCCAGTGAAGCATGGTCTGTCTGAGCATCTTAAAAAGACCCAGGGAATTTGGGAATAAAATGCTATATCCCAGTGCTGGATGTCACAGGAAAATAGGGAGACTAAAGGCCATGTCTTCATCCATCTTCAGATACCCCCGGGGTTCAGGAGGTGAGATCTGGGCTTTCAGGGTCATGCTGTTTTCCCAAGCTGCCCATTAACCCCTGGGCTTCAGCACTTACTCTCGAGGTGAGGATATATTAGGTGGAAAAACAAACACAGAGGAAAAGGGACACTGAAAGACAGGGAGAACCTGGGCTGAGCTGCTTTCTCCCAAAGGAAGGAGAAAAAGAGTGAGCAGAGAGAAAAGGAAACGAGGAGAAAGAATAAAAACAAGAGAAACCTCAAGAGGGAGATGTTAATGCAAAGCAGATGTTATCCCACCTGAGAATCCTGGGGTTTTTGGCTGCTCCACACCCCTGGAGCACCACAGAGCAGCCAGAGCTCCTCTGAGTTGGTGCCTGCACCATCCCTGGAGGGGCTGCCAAAGGGAGGTGGGAGAGGAAAGGAAAATCCCTTTTCTGCTGTTCACAGTCTGCTTTTCTGGGGTGTGTAAAACTGTTTGAAGTGTGTAGGTTTTTGAAAAGGAAGCTTGTGGCTCAGTCCCTTTGAAATTTTTTTCTGCTTTTCAGGAAGAGAAGTGAAAAGAGATGATGCACCTTCCTTCCTTCCTTCCTTCCTTCCTTCCTTCCTTCCTTCCTTCCTTCCTTCCTTCCTTCCTTCCTTCCTTCCTTCCTTCCTTCCTTCCTTCCTTCCTTCCTTCCTTCCTTCCTTCCTTCCTTCCTTCCTTCCTTCCTTCCTTCCTTCCTTCCTTCCTTCCTTCCTTCCTTCCTTCCTTCCTTCCTTCCTTCCTTCCTTCCTTCCTTCCTTCCTTCCTTCCTTCCTTCCTTCCTTCCTTCCTTCTCCTGTCACAGTTGATGTTTCAGGTCCTATTTGGACCTGCAAAACCCAAGTTTGCCGGAATGAGTGCGTTATGTGCATTGGAGGTGTCAATGGTTTGTTTCCTTCTCGTAAAGAAAAATCAAAGCCACAGAATTGGTGCAAAGTGAGGACATCCAAATATTTCCTTTGGAGCTGCCCCCAGGGGAGGCACAGGCAGTCCTTGGTCCCCAGGGCGTTGCTGAGCTGAGCTGAGCCTCCCACCCAGGCGGGCACTGCGCCCGGCACGTGCCACACGCCTCTGCAGCCAGGCCTGGGAATCGCTCCCCAAATCCAGCTGGGATTCGCTCCTAACAATGCCATTGGGGCTACACGTTTATATGGGGTTGTTTTTGGGAAAAGAATTGGGAAAAGAATTGGGAAATCACTCACCAAATCCAGCTGGGATTCACTCCTAACAATGCCATGGGGGCTACACGTTTATATGGGGTTGTTTTTGGGAAAAGAATTGGGAAAAGAATTGGGAAATCACTCCCCAAATCCAGCTGGGATTCGCTCCTAACAATGCCATTGGGGGTACATATTTATATGGGGTTGTTTTTGGGAAAAGAGCAACCCTGCCCTTGGCTTTGCCCAGACTGCAGGGCTTTGTTCTCCTCGCTGCCAGGGATTCCTCCTGCCTTTTGTTTTTTCCGTTGTTTCTGCTTGGTGGGAAGCCAAAGGCACCACGGAACCTGTTTGTGGTTCATGTTCTGTCTCCTTCCTGCTGCTGGGGGATCCCAGCCCTCTCCATGGTGTGGAGACGTGACTCTGGGAAGGGTTAACTCTTCCCGCCGCCTTTCCACGTTTTTCTATTTAATATTGCCTCTGAGGAAACAAACAGAGGCAAATCCCACCCTCTCCCCAGAGAGTCTTTCTTGGCTTGCTCCGGAGAACATGCAAATAATAATTATTTGTCCTATATTTTTTCTCGGTGCCTCATTTCAGCAGCCTGGGGGACTGAGTAAATGAAACGACAAAATGAACAAGGAAGGCAATAAACCCAAATAAATAACCAACTGATAAAACTGGAGTGGGAAGGAGATAAAAAAACCCGACAGCATTCCCCTTGTGGTGTGGAGAGGCTGAAAATGTGGGACAGACGCACTGGGGACATTGAGCTCGGCTGATGGATGCCAGCAGTGAACTGGGAGAGATACGAGCACAGATGTCTAGGAAAAGGCCTTAAATCCTCCTCATTCTGGGTACGAGCCCAAATCTTGGGGGATGAATCCATCATGGAGCAGCAGTGAGATATTTCAGTGCCTATGTTTGCTTGTATTGAGGTGAAACCCACTTGCGGTGGGACCTTCCAGTTCTGCATCCCATGTGCTGCTGTTTCCATCCCTTTTACTCACATTTTATTCTTCTTCATTGTTTATTTTGTCCTCCAAATTGGTTCACCTGTATATCTGTATATCTATAGATATAGATATATACATCTTCTTCTCCCCTGGCTGCAGGAGTTGTGCCAAACCACCTCTGAAGTCAGATTTAAACCTGAGCTTTGCTCAAATCCAGGCTGCAGAGGCTCAGTCCCTGCTCAGGACATGGCTGCTCCTGCTGGACAGATTCCAAACCCACTGGAGTTGTGCTAGGAGTCAAGTTTGGATAATGAGCGAAAGACATGCAAGGAACTTTTCACTAGAAAGATGGGTATTTACGAGAAATCGCATTGCTTTGCTGGATCAGAGACCATCCAGCTGCAGGGGATTAACAAAACGCCTCTCTTGGCCCATCACCTTCAATATCTGCAGGTGCCTCTTAAAAAAAGACATCCTGCAACACACACACACACACAAAAAAAAAAAAAAAAAAAAAAAAAAAAAAAAAAAAAAATTAAAAAAAAATTCCACTTTTTGTTATTTCAAACAAAAAAAATTTTGTAATTTCTCCCAAATGGGAAAAAAATGTCAAGTTGGTGGGTGCACCCCACCATGTTGAGAAATTCCTGATTTCCTAGCCAGAGTGCAGGTCCTGGTTGTGCCTGAGGCTGGAAATTCCACATTATTGATACATCATCATCATCATCATCATCATCATCATCATCATCATCACCATCATCATCATCGTATCTAATAATGTAACGCAATGATCATAGAATTAAGGAATTTCCTGAGTTTGAAATGATGACCCACAAGGACCATAAATTCAACTCCTGTTTACTATTATTCTAATAATAAATAATATTAGGAAATATATGCAATATACAATGTATAGCATGCACAATACATAACAAAAATAAACAACACAATACAAATAGAGCCAATATCTTGCTCTGGATGCAGCCACTATTTCCAAGGCATTTCCAGATCTTACCAAAGAGCAATCCTGTATTTTTCTTTCCTGGAGCAGCAGATTTGTGCCTTTCCCTCTAATCTCTCATCTCCGAACTCCTCGGAGCCGATAATGAAAAACTTCCCGCTGCGTTGGGCCCGCTGCTTTTGCAGATTAAGCAAGGCTCCTCGAGGAAGCCGACAACCATAACAAACCCATTTGCTAAGATAACATTATTCCAGGATCGTGGCTGCTTTCCTGCACGTGCCGCAGCTCAGCTCCTACGGATAACAAACGTTCGGACCAACAAACCTCCCTGGAGTGAGCCCTGCCAAGGTGATCTCCATCCCACCCATCCCAGAGGGGTTTGAGTTGTGATCTGGGTGGGATTGGAGCCAAACAAGGCACGCGGGGGTGAGTTTGGGGTGCTCCATCTGAGCCACCCCCTCCTGCTGATGCCTTAACCAGGCTCACCTGAAACTGAGGCCAGACAAAGTTAGGAGAATAAAAAGTGGGCAGATTTATTAAAGGTGTTCAGGTGCATTCAAGGCAGACAGAGCCTACTCAAGAGGCTACACCCAAAATGGACAGCCAGTCACGAGTTCTTCACATTTTATAAGTTCTGGGCCTTAATTCTCCAATTACACCTTCAGGTGATGTCAACCACCCCAAGTTTGTTCCCCAAATTCACTGTTGGTTACATATTTTGGGGCTCTGAGGCAGTGAAAGGGTCCTTGGATTTCCACTCAGAGGAATTGTTTTGGCTAAGGGTGCTGAGAACAGAGGTTTTTAGGATTTCATATGAAGCCTAGAACTACACCGAAGCTACAGATACATGAAGAATAGAAGCTAAAAATCCCTAAGGCATCACTGCATCCCAGCACCTGTGTCCCACCCACCACGAAGGACCAGCCCCAGAGGCCACACCACCTCTCTGTCCTGGGTCTCCTTCGCCCTCTTGGCACCTCCCTGGCTGCTGAGCCCCCCCATCTGCCGAGGCTAATCCGTGTTTGTGCAGGCTCCGCACTCTGTGCTCCCATGTTTACTCACATCAGGCTTGTTTAAAGCCGACTTGGCAGCAAGAATGGATGTGTGTGGGTTTTTTATGACTCAGGGCAAGCTGAGGTTTGTCCCCTCCCCAAGCCCAACATCGCCTTGGTGCAGGGACAGCAAACCCAATGCACAGCCCAGGGCTTTGAATCCACATGCCAGAGAACAGGGAGCGGTGGTGAGAATGCTGCCTTTTGGTTGGTTTCAGAATTATTAAAGAGGTAAAAGCGCTTTATCTCTGTATTTTAATAGGATTTTAGGTGTACAGCTTTTCAAAGGTGGAACATGCCGAGATGCACACACCGTATAATGCATATACAGTTTTATGGACCTTGCAAATTAGCATATCTGTTTAGAATCTTCCAATAAGAAACTTCATAAATGAAGTAATGTTTTCTTATCCTAAAGAAACTTCCCCCAAATGAGGCTGGAGCCCAGTTTACAAAACATGTTCTAGAGAGGAGGTTTCAACCAAGGTTAAAACCTTGAGTTTTGAGATAGTGTAGGGCTCTTTGGTTTTGTACTGTGAATGTTTTTTTGTTTTTTTTTTTTTGCTTTGCAGAGCTCCAAAACGAAGCTATGATATTAGACTACAAAAATTACAAGCGTGTAAGCTAAGGGTACACAGAATGTATAAAGGGTACAGAAAATATATAAAAGGGTGTATGAAAAAGAAAAGCAAAAATCATCAGGCATCAAGTGGAAAATGAGCAGTGCAGGAGGATGGTATGTGGATTTTATTGTGAAAGAGGGAAAGGAATGTCATTCCCAGTTGATGTCACCCCCATTTACACCAGCTGGTGATGAAGCCTCTCATATTTCAGGGCTGCATGAGATGGACAGCAATGCTCTAGGGCTCGGCTGCTGGGTTAGAAAAGGTGCTCAGCATCTCTTTCCCTTTGGGAAGCAAAGCCCACAATTCCTCACAAAGATGACACTATTCCCCTATAAAGGTGGAAGTGAAGGTGTGAGAAAGAAGCAGAAGGGAAAGGAACAATTATGAAAACCCTCTAGACTGGCAAAGATTGGGATGCTCTGCTCCGGGATTAGGAAAGCTCAAAAAAAGCATGTTTTCCTAAATTGTGCAAATCACATCTTAACAAATCCTATAAATGCCTGATGGAGAAGGAAAGCAAGTTTGATTGCATCTGGTGGCAACAGGATGGTTTCCCAGCAGGAGAATTTTTTGGGCAGTGGATTGTGGGAACTTAGATGGATTGACCTTGGACTTACATCGGAGCAGGGGAAGGGATGTTCCCCAGGGAGGAGGGAAACAGGAGCATCAAAGTAGGGAGAAATTCCTCCTTGCTCACTGATTCCTTCAGAAATCTGAATATCACAAATAGCCCGAGGAGACTGCGCAGCAAATGGGATTTGGGACCTTTGGGGAAGCTTTGTGTTCCTGCCCCTGAGAATCCACCATGGGAATGTGATCTTGGGAGGCTGCAGAGCTGCAGACCCAGGAGGCTTGGGCAGCTTGGGAAACTCTGAGCTCTGCCTTGCCCTGAACCTTGGACGGGAGCCCAGCTCTGATCCCTCTCCACTGAAGCTGTGCCACAGAGTCCCTTCCCAGCCCCTGTCCCTAAACCTTGCCTTGGTGGGCCCAGCTCTGCGAGAGCCCCTCGCGTCCCACACCAGATCCCAAACATCAATGAAAGCCACTTTTGTCCCAAAACCCACATCCTCACCCCTTTCCTTCTTCTAAGGACTCTTGCACCCAAGCAGAGTCATCTCTGCCGTCATCAAAGGTTTCCCCCTGTCCTTTCCTGGCACTGCTGACTTGCTCCAGCCTTTTCTGGATGTCCCTTTCCTGGGGACATCTTGCATTCATCATCACAGTCCCAGCCCTCCTGCTCATTGCACAACCCGGGTGGAAAGCCAAGACCTGGACAGCATTTCTCCCTGGCTTGCTCTGAGTGATCCTTGCAGGGAATTAATTTATTTGTCTCCTTTGTGGTCCCTTGTGCAATTTGTGTAAAGCCAGGGTGCTGGCCTCCAGCAGAACACACAGAAATGATAAGGCTGCTCAGATTTCCCCAAATTTCAACATTCTGACTTTAGGGGGTGGAAAAGAAGGGTGCATTTTCCATTAAATTTAGGAAAATTTGCTGAGGGGTGCAGGTATTCTGTGATCAAAGCACACAGTCCAGGATCAAGAGGCGGCAAAACATCTTTGCACTCAGCGTCTCCTGCATGGTGTCCAGCAAAGTCTTGGGGAAATTAAGGCTGAGAGTTTTCCAAGCTCTCTGATATTTTGGGGATTGCTGCAATGCCTTAAGTTCTTGCTGGCTCATCCTTTGGGTTTTCCTTTGAACAAGTCCCCGTTTAACACCTGCTTTGCAGAGCTTTGCCTCCTCCCGTCTCTCCATTAAGGGAAGCAGGAATTGGGCCGAGCATTTCCCAAATCCACCCCAGGGGGTCCAGCCAGAAGTGCTGAACCCCTGGAGGTGTGGAACCTCTGGGAGCACAGGGCCCCCTCCTAAGGGGGTAATTTTGGGTTGTGCTCTGAAAAGAGGACCACCCTACAGTGGTGCCTCCCCAGAACTCTGTTTTTCACTCTCGAGTGCTTAATGGCTTGTGTTTATGAGAGCTAAAAATATTTACATGGGGAAGAAGGGGCAGGGAGAGGGGACATTGCTTGAAGATTTTATAGGGCATGTTTGGGAAAGAGGCTTCTATAAAAATAATGTGGTATTGAAGAACAAGAAAACAAGAACAAGCAAACAACAGCGCAGGACGAGGCCCCTGCGTGACCCCAAGGATGTTGCTGGAGGATGGAGACCCCAGCAGGAGCCCAGTCCTTTGGAAACTTGGCCCAAATTTCATGGCCAGGAGGGTTTGTGTTGTGACCTGAGCTCTCCTCAGCATTTCACCCAGCCCCAAGCTCTCCCATTCTGCTCCCAGCGGTCCCAGGAGGAGAGCGATTTGGGGGTGATGGCAGGAGAAAAGGCTCAGACAAAACCCAGCTGGGGCTGCTGGCGAGGTGCAGGAGGAATTTGGGCACAGGGCAGCAGCAGATGCCATCTGGCAGGGCCTCTGCCCCCATCTGCATGTCAGAAACACCAATCCCCTCTCGGGGCTGGGCCAGCGGGAGCCGAGCCATGCCATGGGCACGGGCAGGGCACCCTCGGGAAAGGCCACGCCAGGGGGCACGGGCAGGACCCAGACCCGAGGCACGGCCAGTTCAGCTCTTCTGCTTCATTTTTAAAGGGCATTTTGTTTCCAGTGAGAACTCAGTGACGTCCATCCCCCGAGAAAGGATTGCCTGTGCCCTGCCACCATAAACCTCTTTTGTGCTGCGGGCGGCGCGGCCCCGGCGGTGCGCGGTGCGCTGGGCACAGGCTGCGCATTGTGCAAGGCATTTCCAGGGTGGCTCGGGGCTCTGTGGCCCTGCAGAATGTCAGCACGACCCTCTCCGCTGGCCTGAGCTCCTCGGGCCGTCAATGGGGCATTGTCTGTGGAGAGCTGCGGGTGGCACGAGCAGCGTGGAGTGGTGGCACAGGGTCAGGGACACAATGACGGCGCCGAAGTTTTCACTTGTGCTGTTGAACGCTCTCCGTCTTGCTCCCATTCCAGCACACCTCGTAGGCTTGACCAGCACCAATATTCGACGTGAAAACCTGACAAGCACCAAAATTCAATGTGAAAACCTGACAAGCATCAATATTCAATGTTAAAGTCTGACAAACACCAATATTTGATGTTAAAGCCAGACAAACACCAACATTCAATGTGAAAGCCTGACAAACACCAATATTCAATGTGAAATTCAGACAAGCAGCAATATTCAATGTTAAAACCTGACAAACACCAATATTCAAAGTCTGACAAACACCAATATTCAAAGTCTGACAAACACCAATATTCAATGTGAAAGCCTGACAAGACCGAACAAGGAGCTCAGGGCTCGAGAGACGTCTCTTCCAGGACAGGAATGGATCTCTCTGGGGTGGCAATCAGGGTCACAGGGAGCTCCTGCTGCTGCTCCATCAGGAAGGAAAAGCATGATGGAGCACACAGTGATGCTCAAGGGCTCCAGGAGCTCTGCCAAGCCCTTTGCTCTGGACCAGGACTCGTGGATGGTTTGCAGGAAGGCAAATTACTGGGAACAGCTCTGCATTGGAGTTCAGAGCCCAAATATGGGTCTGACCCAAATTTTGCTGCTTTGCCTTTGTTTCGGTCTTGAGCTGAACCCAAATTATGCCTGAGGTCATCAATCTTTGCTCACCAGCGATGTTTGGGGTTGGTGGTGCCTGAGGGCAGAGCTCCTGCTCGGGGTATGGCAGTTTTAGGGGTGACAGCCTCCCTGGTTGTTTAGGACCCTTGCGCCAGCAGGTTTTGGGGTAATGGTGACAGCAGCTGCATTTGTTGAATTTTCGGTGTTTGGAGCATGGTGAAGTCAACAGAAACCTCCTGTGAGCTCTGACGGGAACGGGGCTGGGGCCGGAAGGAATCTGCAATCAAAACGCCCACAGACCCTGTGGACATCTGCACATGGACCTGACTTCCACAGCCCTGAGCCGCCACCGAGGCCACACACTCCTCGAGGAATAAGCCCCAAACATCCTTTGATGTTGCAGACAGGAGTGAGTTTGTTCAGCAAAACCCTGTCTGGAATCCTACCTGGCCTCTGGGAGAGCGTCTGTTGTTGTGGCACAGCCACAGGAGTGGGCACATGTCACCAGCAGGGACATGGCACCAAGGGGAAGGATGACTTGATGCTCTGCGTGGCCTCCAAAGGGAGAAATCCTGAGCTGCTGAGGATGAGGAGATGCCCTGGCCCCTCAGAGCTGAGCTCAGGAGGTGTCTGATTAAAGGATGGGGTCCTAGTAGTTAACCCCCAGAAGGAGAGGGCAGCATCAGTGTCTCTATTCCCGAATTCCTGCTGCATCCACGTGGTATCATTTTCCCCACTGGAATTCCTCATGTCTGCTCAGACCACATCTGACTTCTATCCCCAGCACGTCTGGATGACTGGAAAGAGAAAACAAGAGTTGGGAGGATGGAGATAAGGTTTCTGATGCTGGAAATCTGTTTATCCCCCTGGTCCCAGGGGTTATCTGCAGCATGGAAGAAATTCTCTATGAAAAATCACAGATTTCTCCACGGCTCCCAGGAAAAACATGCTTTCCTGCCTATCTCACACTGCACTGATGCTCTGCTGACAAAATCACCCTCCGTGCCCAGCACAGATGATTTTTTCGTGCGTCTTGGCCCCACCAAGCAGCCCTGAAGCCTGGCCATAAACAATGAGTCAGCTAATCCAAACCACACGGCAGGAAAGCGCTGGAGGTCACCCCAGTGCACGCTCCCCATCCTGGAAAGCACAACTGCATCTTGGGCAAAAGCAATAACGAGGCAGGGATGGAGGAACAGCCTGTCCTTGGCCAGGCAGCAGAGCCCAGGCCCCAGGGGCAAGAGGGACACCACCAGTGCCACCAAGGAGCGGTGACACCAAGGACCTGGGACACAGCTCCTGGGAAGGTGCTGCCTTCCCCATCTCCTGGACTGCTTTGTTTGCAGATGCTTCCCACTTCATTCTCTGGAGCAAATTCCCTGTTCCCTTGCTGCTCCAGCCCTCTTCCCTTGAGGGTTATTTCCACCCCCAGCTCCCTACACTTCCCCATCTTCGGTTTGTCCCTTCCCCACCTTTCTCTCCCTGGAAAGCCTGCCTGGAACATGCATGAGTCAAACCTGACCTCCCAGCTCCAGCTCTGCCTTCGGCCTATTGCTCCACTTTCATGTTTGACTCTAATTCCACAATTTATACAGCACAGAGCTCTGGGCCAAACCGACTGTCTCGGGAACCTGCCAGAAACCTCAGTTTTTCCTGAGGCTTAGAAACATTTCCCTGCCTCCATCCCTGCACCTGCTGTCAGTGCTGGTCCAGCCATGGGACAGGCACAGGGTGCCCCAAGCTGCTGATTTCGCCTGTGTTCAAACTGGCTCTCCTCGTGCTGCAGGGAAAGGAGCTGCTGACACTGCTCCCCTGGGATAACACTGTTTTTCCTGGCAGGCTGGGCACCAGCCCTGTCCAAAAAGAGCATTTCTGCTCGAAGTTGTTGGCAGCTTTTTTTATCATGTGGCCTTCTGCCGGCTGGAGCATCCTGTGGAGGGATGGGTGCCCCCATGGCCAGCACCTGATCCCTGTGTCCAGAGCCCAGGGCAGGTCTGGGATATTTGGGAAGAGGATTTGTTAGTGACTCTCTTCCTGCAATATCTGAGGGTTGTAAAATGCTCACTTGAGGCTGGAACAGGGAAGGATAAAACAGACACTTCCTGTGTGACCTTGGGCTTTCCAGGAGGAGGCTGTGGGAGCAGGGACAGGGACAGGTGTCCCAGGCTCAGGGATATCCAGAAATCACTTATGGGTGATTGGGTTTGGGTTGGAAGGGATTTCTGTTGGGAAATGGTTTGGGTTGGAAGGGATCTTGTAACTTATCTCATTCCAATCTCCCACACCTTCCACTAGAGCAGGATGCTCCAAGCACATCCGAGCTGGCCTGGAAAAGGAAAGCACCAGCTTGAGAGCCATGGAAAGAGAAGAAAAGAAAACCTTCACCTCCTGCCTCTGAGGCCACTTGCTCACCCAAACCATTGTGCTTCATCCTTTTCCATTGGCACAGGAGGAGAACCAAAGCCACAGCAGATGGAACATCCAAGGGAGATAAAGCCAATGGCACGATTTGGAGTTTTATCTTCCCGGGCCACTGAGAGATTCTTTTGCAACTGAACTGCAATGTCCTTTTTTTTCATGTTATTTTTCCTCCTCCAAATGTTTTCTGAGCAAACAAAACCCTGGGGATGCAAACAAGCAGCAGGGTCAATAAAAAGGTGCTTTTCTGGTTAGTACCACAATGTGTTTGAAATAAAGTCAGCACGAAGCAATAAACTGTGCCTCAGCTTGCCGTGGCTCTTTTGGTGCAACAAATGCTTTTTAATCTTCCTTTTGCTGGGAATGGACCAGCTCATCCCAGCCAGGGTGCTGCAAATTATTGAGCACCATCTGCTGGCACCTGATTTATTAACTCTATTTATTCACATGCAACATGTGATGTCCTTTTCCTAGTGGAGCCAGTTCTGCTCTGCTGAACAGCCACACAGTCCCTCTCCATCTGCTCTGCTCCTCATCCGCGCACTGAGGAGGCTTTCTGTGGGTGTTATACGAGGATAATATCTAAAATAAATGTTAAAATTGGGATAAATAAGGACGGGCAGCAACCCTTTGGTTGCTCTGTGGAAGACGAAGGCAAAATCTGCCACTGAGGGAAGAGTTCATCCATAAACTTGATCAAAAGCTGAGTTCAGAACTTAAATTCCTCACATTGGTGCTGTCCTTACTGAGCAGGAATTTGAAGCCAGGAGGTTCTGCAGGTCTGTTGTCAGAATTCAGGACTCAAAAGACATAAAGCTCTTCCTCCTGTATAAATCACCTGAATATCTGAGCTTGCTCTGACCTAAACCAATGATTTCAGACTCAAGTTTGCTTCTTGGTAATTCCTCCTGGCAGCTGGCTCCATCAATCCCTGGAACAGGCACGTAGCTCAAGCCTCTGGCAAGTGCTGATTTATAGCTTCAGCGAGGAAATCAGCAGAAAATCATCACAGGGCTGCCGCTATTTTTCCAAGCGGAGCCTTCTCACAGGGGAGGTGAAAGGTCCTGGGACCCAGCAGAGCAGCCCTGGTGCTTGTTTTGGGAGACAGACCACAGGCTGTTCTCACCGATGTCCTGCGTCCTGCAGGCTCTGCTGCCACTGCAAGGAGTGCCCAACCCCAATCCCTGTGCTGTGCAGGGATGGAGACACTGGGAAAGGAACACAACTGCTGGGGAGGCACTTTGTGCCTGCGTTGAGTTGGCATTGCCCCACTCTGCCATGGGATTTAAGGGATCTGTGGCAGTGGTGGCCCCAATGGCTCCATCACAGCCTGGAGCTCTTCTCCTGTGTGAATCTATGTGGGATCCAACCTGCTCCTTCTTGCAGAGCAAACCAAGGACAGTGATGCCCCTCGGGTGAATTAGCAGTGTGTGATGTTATAGAGGTGTGCTGGAGCAGAGGAACTGAGCCAGGGGCTGTGATTCCCAGCGAGAGATATCCCTCAGGAGAGAGAGATTTGGATGTCTCTCCTGTGCGCTGCTCCACTGGCAGTACGAGAATGTGAAATTTTCATGCTCCAAAGCCACTCTTCCAGTCTGGGCTGTGTGATCCGAGCCAAAGTGCAGCCCTAATCCATCATCCAAAAAAGGGATGTTTGTATATTTATGTAAAATGACAGATTGGAGAGACCCAGTGCTGGAAACCAGATGCTTTCCCAAGAAATGGAAAGGGCTCAGGATTTAGAAATGCAGGAACACAGAAAGAGCCTGTGACGCAAACATCTCTGCAGCTACTGTCTTAAAAATCCCAGTCCTTGGTTTTCCACAAGAATGGCAGCACCTCCACAGGCCATGTCCTGCACAGGAGACAAGGGAGAGGAGGTGGCAGGAGCAGGGTCACACAGCAGGGCCGTGCTGGAGTGGGAAGTCACCCCTGGGATCAGAGGAGGTTGTTCCTTTTCAGTTCCCAACGATTTCACCATTGATGGATAAGTCCTTAACGAGGTCAGTAAGAGAGAAAGTTCGAAGGAATTGCAGAAGTGAACATCCACCATCAAGAGCTCACTGTCTTTCCAAACAAATATCCATCAGGAAGAGGAGATGTCTGACGGATAAGTTGCTTTGTGTAAACAGTCTCTTCATCCCAGAGTCCCACTGGATCCTCCCCAATTGAAAATAAAAGGACAGCAGGGTTGAAACTCATCCCACAGCCCTACCGAGAGATGAGAGCACGTGCTGATTTCATTCCTGGCTTGGATTTCTTCTTCTTTTTTTTTTTCCCCCCTTGGGTTTTTTGTGGGGTTTTTTTGTTTGTTTTGTTTTGGTTTTTTTTGTTTTGGTTTTTTTTTGTTTTATTTTGTTAATTTTTTGGTGTATTTTTTGTTTATTTGTTTATTTTTGTTTGTTTTTATTTTGGTTTTTGTTTGTTTTTTGGTTCATTTTTTATTTGTTTGGGTTTTTTTTGGTTTTTTGTTTTTTGTTTTAGTTTTTAAAATTTTTCTGTGTATTTTTTGTTTGTTTATTTTTTGTTTGGTTTTGTTATCTTTTTTTGTTTGTTTTTTGTTTGGGTTTTTTGTTTGTTGCGGGTTTTTGTTTTTTTTTTGTTTTAGCTTTTAAAAATTTCCGGTGTATTTCTTGTTTGTTTATTTTTTGTTTGTTTTTGTTTTGGGGTTTTTTTTTTTGTTTGTTTTTGGGATTTTTTTTTGTTTTTATTTTGTTTGGTTTTTGTTTTTAAAAATTGTTTGGATTTGGTCATAAGCAGGAAAACCTGCTCTTCTTACAGCTGAAAATCCGCTGTGAGATCTGGCGTCAGGCAGGTGGAAAGGAACCCTCCTGCCGAGCCCAAAACTCTGGGCAGCTCCTGCTGACCTCCAGCACCTCCTGGCACAGCTCAAAGCCCTTCCCACCTCCCCCAGGTGAGTTAAAATCCATCTGTGTGTTTGTGCAGGGCAGACATGACCCTGCTCCTGGCAGATTTGTGTCCCTGGTCACCCTGGGGGGTGTCCCCCCCCCCCCCCCAGGGGGGTCACCCTGGGGGCAGAGCTGTGTCCCCACCCCAGTCCCACCTGCACGGGACCTGTTTGGAGAAGCATTTCCACCACGGATGCAGCACAGGATGCTGCTCCAGCTCCTGCTGGTGACACATTCCCGAGGGCAGAGCAGGGTGTTAGTAACCCAACAGAGCTGTTAAATGTGGGCAGGGGGGGCTGGCACACAGGCTGAGTCTGCAAAAACACACATCAGCCCCCAGGTGCTGCCCAGGAACAGCGAATTTCCTGAGTGTTTTGGAAACTTCTCAGCTGTCCTGATGGGATCAGCTGCCGGCTCCTGATCTAGGGGCATGAGGAGAGCAGCAGATTTGCTGCTGGAGCCCTTCAGGAGAGGATTCTGCACTGTGGTGCCCTTCAGGAGAGGATTCTGCACTGTGGTGCCCTTCAGGAGAGGATTCTGCACTGTGGAGCCCTTCAGGAGAGGATTCTGCACTGTGGTGCCCTTCAGGAGAGGATTCTGCACTGTGGTGCCCTTCAGGAGAGGATTCTGCACTGTGGTGCCCTGCAGTATTCCCTGATGTATTCCCTGCTCCGGCTGCTCCCAAAAGCCCATGGAAAGGATCCTGTTTCATTTCACATGCCGTGAGCAACCCTGGGTACCATGGGGTTGACCACTGCCATGTTTGGCAGTGCCAGAAGTAAATGAAACCCTTCCCTGGGGAAAAGGGTCAATTGCTTTTGGCTGCAAAATTCACAAAATTTTCATTCTTTTTTTTTTTTTTTTTCAAAATGCCTCCTTGGAAAATGCCTCTGCACTTTTATTCAAAGGGAAAACAAGCCCATGCTTTTGATTGTGCAAGTTAAAAAAAATTTAAAAATCATTTATATCTTTGAAAGCTGGATAATTTTAGCCAAAGGTGGGGAACAGAGTTTGAACAGGATCCACGGCCATTGGAAGGGCTTAAGAGGGTTTGGAAGAGTCTGCTGACAGGGGAGCGCTTGCCTGTGGACACCTTTCAGATGCAATGAGCTGAACTTCCTGCTACAACACAAATACACATTGGGGAGGATGGCAGGCAAGTTTTCTTTGGGATCTGAGGTGCTTCTCCCTTATAAAAAAAAAAGATTGGAAGAAAGCAATGGCAGGGAAAGAGAGTGTAAAAGATAAAAGGACAGAGAAACCCACTGATTTTTACAATTTAATTTCCTTCTTTGAGTGGGAGCTGCTTTAATAATATGCCCAAGGAGTGAATAATGCTTTCAAATATTCCCAGAGAATGAATAATATGTAATAATATTCACGGAGTATTTATTTGACTAATTTCCCCCAGTGTTTTTGAATTGAGATCTAACGGCCCTGGATCTTAGAGGGCAGATCTGACTTCCTTGGGAGTGTGGATCAGGCCCCAAACACCGAATGAACCCATGTTCAACCAGCACCAAAGGCTCAGCTGATAGACATCCAGAAAATCGTGGGGTCACTTCTCCCTGCTGATCCACAAATAAATTACCTGCCAATAAATGCAACCAGAAGTGGCTTGGCCAGGTGTTCCACCGGGGCCTCGGGGAGCTGTGGTGAAGAAAGGGGAAAATGGGGGGAAAAAGGAAAAAAAAAAAGCTAATTAAAAAAAAATATTAACATCCCCGCCTCGTTTGCTGCTCGGTGCCTCCGGCAGCTGTGCCCGTGTCACAGACGAGGTGCAATGGCCCAGCTGGGAGGACGTGCCAAAAGCAGGATATGGGAAAAGGCTGTTTTGAAACGCACATGGATTAAACCTTTATTCCCTTTAAAATTACATTTTAATGCACTGGCTGCTCTGGGGATTGGGACTCGCTGGGCTTGGGTAGGTTTGGGGTGAGTGTGCCCAGGGAACTTTCTAAACTCAATCTTCAGTGACTTGGGTTGCCCTGGCAGACATTTGTCCCCCCAGCCCACCCTTCCCCATCCTCCTATTTCCAAACCCCACCCTCGGGGTCTGCATCACCTCCAGCTCAGCCCCAGCCCCATTTCAGTGCCGAGGGGTCCCGGGAGCAGCTCCTATTCCAGGTGGGAATGTCTCCCACCCTTTGTCCTGTGCTCAGCTCCTGTGTCCCACTGGAGAAGCTCATCTGGAAAGGCTGGGCTTGCTCCCCATCCCAAACACCTCTGGGAGATTTGGAGTCCTCAGCAGAGATTCTCACTGTGAATTATCCATTAGTTCAGGGATTTGGTTACTGTGACAGCATAAATCAGGGCCAAACCCAGGCTTTCCTGGATTCTGCCCTATTAGGAGAGCCCCTCTGCCCTGGGGGACAAACAGTGACACCCAGAGCAAGGTGCCAGCCTGGGAATAACAAGAAACCCATAAATGTGTCCTGCCTGAGGAGGACAGACAGACAGACAGACAGATGTGCTGAGCTCTGTGGGTGAATAGGGTCTGGGCACATCCCCAGCGTGACACTGCTTGGGGATTTTGGTGAGTGTTTGGGTGGGAAGGGCTGACAAAGGGTCCTTTGGGTGCCGTGGGGGGTGGATCAGGCTCCTCAGCCAGCAGCCTGTGTGAGAGGGTGACAGTCTGAGTGCTCCACAGCCACCCCAAAGTGCAGATTTACAGGTAAAGGAGCGTTTAGTTTGTTTTGCTTTTCCATCTGGAAAGAGAAAGAGAAGGGGACATTCCCATGGAGCAAACACCGCATTCATTTTTTTTGTTGCTTTTTTCTGTTGCTTTTTTTGTGGGATTGAGCTGAGCTGTACCAAGTCCCCTCAGCCCCCTCGAACACAGGATTTTCTCACTTTTTGGTAAACTGCAGTTACCATGGAGAGGGCTGAGCCAAGCCAAATGCAAAACATTGGAAACTACACCCAAGCTCACCGCAGCCATATCAAACAGTTAATTAGAAAGACCGTCCATGTGTTTCCCATTCCCTGGAATGGTTTGAATCAATGGCCCTGTGATTTATCACCTGTTTTCTGTGTGAATGGTTCAGCTCTGCTCTTGTGCATGTGTTGGAAAGGAGATTTGTGCTGTACAGTGAAAGAAGGAAGGGAGATATTAAGGACTTTAAAAATAAAAAAACCCAACATGATCATCAAATAACCACTTCTGCCCCTTCCCCCAGTACAAATCTCCCACTGGAATGATGCACCTTGGATCTTGATGGGATTTCTAGCCTTTGGCAGGAGGGAAAAAGGAGACAGAGCTTTCGTCTTGCTTTGATTTTGGACAGTGGGAGATCAGAGAGTGCTGGGCCATTCCTGGGGCTGCCTCAGATGGAAATTCAGAGCGTGTTTCCCTGGGGCTGTCTCCTTTCCCACTGCCCTGGGTGGAGAAGCAGGAAGGAAGTGGCTGCAGGGGAGGAGGGAGGAGAGAGGGAGAGGAAGAAGAAATCCAAACTTCCCACAAGTTCTCTCGTTGTGTGAGGTTGTCCCTCCACTAAGCAGGAGCACCTTGATGGTGGCAGAGGCACTCCAGTGACATGGCTGATGGCTGGAAAGTCACTTAGAGGAGGTCCAGGTGGAAGCTGAGTCCATCCATCCATCCATCTGTCCATCCATCATCCATCCCTCCATCCATCATCCATCCATCACTCTGTCCATCCATCCATCTGTCCATCCATCCATCCCTCCATCCATCCATCCATCCATCCATCCATCCATCCATCCATCCATCATCCATCCATCCATCCCTCCATCCACTGTCCGTCCATCCATCCATCCATCCATCATCCATCCATCCATCCATCCATCCATCCATCCATCCATCCATCATCCATCCATCCATCCATGCATGCATGCATCTATCCCTCCATCCATCCATCCATCCATCATCCATCCATCCATCCATCCATCCATCCATCATCCATCCATCCATCCATCCCTCCATCCATCCATCCATCCATCCATCCATCCATCCATCCATCACTCTGTCCATCCATCCTCCTGTCCATCCATCCATCCATCCATCCATCCATCATCCATCCATCCATCCATCCCTCCATCCATCCATCCATCCATCCATCCATCCATCCATCCATCACTCTGTCCATCCATCCTCCTGTCCATCCATCCATCCATCCATCCATCCATCCATCCATCCATCCATCTGTCCATCCATCATCCATCCATCCATCCATCCATCCATCCATCCATCCATCCCTCCATCCATCCATCCATCCATGCACGCATGCATCTATCCCTCCATCCATCCATGTGTCCAGAGTCGTAGATCTTCTCCAGCCTGGCCATGTCTGTGAATCCTCCTCCCCCGTGTGCCACCTTGCGCCCATGAATGTGTTGGGGTGGTTCCTCTGCTGCCCAAGTGTCCCCTTGCCACCATGGAAAGTGGGTGTTGGGCCAAGCGGGTAAAAAGTTGATGGAAAAACACCTGGAAAATTTCCCTCCTGAGCCTGATATGTCCTCCCAACAGGTGCTGGAGCAACAGCTCTGCCATATCCCTGCTTGCCTTTCTCAGAGCAGGGGAGGAAAACACACCTTGGTCTTCAAAGCAGGGTTGGTTCCTCCTTCCTCCTGCTGGGACAGCCTGAGCATCCAAAAGATGCCTTGGCCAGGATCCCTCTGTGCTCCAGCCCTTTCCAGAGCCAGCTGACCTGCTTTTATCTCTGCAATCTCCTCAGCTGCTGAGCAGAGGCACTGCTGTGGCCTCCCGAGCAGGGATGGCCCAAGATGAACGCGGAATTATCCCAGTCAGCCATCCCCCTGGCTGGGAAGGGTAGGGCTGCTTGGAAATCCTGCACATCCATCTAACCCATCCCCCAAAGCAGCTGCTGGCCTGAAAGGTGGCTGCACCTCTCCACATTCCACCTTCCCTGCCAAGACTGGGGAAGAGAGGGAATAAAAGCTGCTTTCCTATCATTAGGAGATTATTGGAAAACCTTACAGCTCCCCCAGCCAAGTGTGAGCGATACCAGCCCCTCTGAGACCCAAAAAAAGGGGTTTTTTTGGGTTTTGGGGGGCTTGGGAGTGAGGATCACACCTAAAGAGCTGGAAAGGGAGATCTGTGAAGGATCCCAGAGTGGAGAAAATCTCTATTTGAGGGGTAACTGAAGCATGCAAGTGCAGTCAAATCCCTGTCTGGCAAATGGGGTTACTTGCCCCATCTCTTCAGATCATGCAGAGGTCTGGAGAAGGTCTCCTCCTAAAAAGGTCAGATTTGTGCCTCAGTTTCCCCTCTCGCTGCAAAGGAAAGAGGTGTGTCAGGGAACACACGGTGCTGCCTTGGGGAGGTGGGGAGCAGTGAGCTCCCATGGAGCAGCAGGCAGAGCCCCAGAGGCTGTTTTGCTCTAATGGGCACTCTGCTGTCTTTATTGCAATCTGCCAGGAAGGAAACCAGCCTTGAGCAGCAGGAAAAAAGGACATTTCCGAGGGGCTTCCAAAAGTTTTCCCACACTGGGAAGAAATGGAAACAGTGGGTGAGAGAGAGCCCTGAGATTGCTGCACTGCCCAAACCCACGAGAGCCCAGCTTGAGAGCCCTGGCCCAGGGCTGAGATCCTGCAGGAAGCAGAGAAAAATCCTTCTGCATTTCACTGAGGTGCATGTGCTTCTCCACAGCCTCTCCCAGATTTGCTGGAGCTGCTCCTTGGGAAGCTCCTGCACTGGGTTTCATTCCAGCCTCGCAGCAGTGACCCTGTGAAACCACAAAGAAACCACCAACACCTCATTTTGGGGCTGCGGGCTGCTCGTCCCAGCCTCAGGCTGTCAGCAGGAGCAAATTCCACTCTCAGCTCTGGGTCCTGGTGGTGAAAATGGACCTGTTTTATACAACAGAGCTGTTGGTGGGAAGTTTCCCAGGAAAGCTGAGTGAAGAGCAGGTGGTTTCACCAGGAAAAATGAAGAGGGGCTCTGCTGAAGGCCCTGAAACCTCCCAGCAGGAGGGAAGAAAACAGCAGAGGTGTTTGCAAGGCAAGAGGGAACGAGGAATGAGCTCTGCGAAGTGCGCTGAGGAGAAGCAGCTTGGAAAGGAGGATCAGAGCTACAGATGTGGGAGGGATGGATCCAAGACTGCTCAGCTGGGATGCAGCTCAAACGAGCAGCTTTTCATCAGTGCAGCTCCCTCCCTTCCATGGCAGCCTCTCTTCAAAGGCTGCTCCCATGGATTAAGGTGTCCCTTCCAACCCAAACCGTTCTGTGATCCCATGATTCTGTGATTAAACCCCATTCTTCCCAATTTTGTTACCCAAACCTGGAGTCAAGTGCCTGTTTGGTTGGTTTTATTCTGAAATAAATAACTCTTGGGGAGCTCTTTCTCCCAGTTTGGGGGCTGAAGTTTTGCGTGGGGTTGCAGGAGCTTCCTCCAGCCTTACCTATCTCAGTGAGCAGGTCTCTGAACCAAAACCAGAGCTGCCAAAACGAGAAGCTTGCACACAGCCCAGGGGCTGGCAGCTGGCACGGGGGGTTTGCCACCCTGCAGCCTGCAGGAGTTAATGGCTGTGGAGGAGCAGAGCCAAGATCTGCTGTGCAGGCACACATACACCTCACACAATGGAAAAAACTCCAACTGCTGAAAGCCATGGGGAGCTAAACCTGCTCGGTGTGTGCTGGTGGGACACCCTAAGGCTCTGCAGTGATGGCAGCAGGTGCTGCTGGCCCAAATGTGGCCTTGAACCTCATGATCTCTGCAGCAGCTTCAGCTAAGGACAATGGCCCAGGTGAGCACAGAGCTCATCCCTGCTCTGGGCTAGGGCAGGAGGCACCTTTCTGCTCTTGGAGTCAAGGTTATGCTGCTTTCTCATTTATCAGGAAGATGCTGTGGGGTTTTGCATTTTATTACGTTTAATGGGTTATTATTTTTTTCCTGCTGGCTGTTTGTTTGAGAAATTCCTCCCGGGGGAGCCTCTCTTTGGTGGCTGGGTTGCCAGACAGAATGACATCAGGCAGACGCTCGCAGGAATGATGAAAAGGCAGAGCCTTATTTCTTAATAACAGTCTCTGGCAGAACACAGAGGGGAGTTGAACACACTGGAGAGCACCAGGCCCTGCTGCTGACGGGGCACAGGGCAGGGGAGGGGGAGGGGGAGGAGGAGGACGAGGAGGAGGAGGAGGAAGAGGAGGCTGCTCTGCTTGGAGCACCCTGCTCTGGTGGAAGGTTCATGGCAGGGGCTGGGTGAGTTTAGGGTCCCTTTCAACCCAAATCATCCTGTGATTCTGTGATTCTACCTTTCTTCCAAGAAGAGGAGCAGCAGAGGATGTTGATGTCCTTGCCCCATTCTAATTTAAAATAATTTATAATAATTTATAATATTAGGATATTATAATGTCCTATAGGATATTATATTAGGACAATATTAGGATATTATATTAGGATATATTAGGATTATATTATAGTATTAGGATATTATAATATCCTATCCCTTTTCATTTTCCATGGAAGCTGTTCGAGTCTCCTCTGTCCTGGCTTAGTTGAGATTTTCCATTTAATCCTCAGGCCCCATGGCAGTGCTGTCACTGATTTCTCCCTAAAAAGACAGCACCAGTTTAAGAAGATCTGAGCCTTATTCGTAATGGGGAAATCCTGTGGGGAATCTCTCAGCCTCACCCCTCACCCTGTCCTGGTGGACAGAGGCTCAGCCAAGGAGGTGAGGGGGGTTTGCTCTGTCCCCCTCAAAAGCCACTTGTCCCTGTTGGGGACCTTTCCTCCTCAGCTCACCACTGTCCTGACCTTCCAAGCCTCGCTGCTGCTCCCAGATCCCTTCATGCCAGAGGTGAGTGGAATGGAGGATAGAACACGTGGGGCCTTGCTGAGCTGTTTAATTTGAATCACTTCTTTCTCTGGAGCTCCTTCCCCAGGAAGTGCCTTCGAGAGGAGCAGGTCTCTGTGGTGTTCACAGCCCCTGAATCTGTGTTTTCAGCATTTCTGCTGATCCCTGCTGTTCTCTTCCTCATCCCAGCATCTAAAAGCACGAGGTTAATGAGATGGTCAGATACTCCCTGTATAGATAATTTTGGATGTGGGCAGAAGACCAAGAAATAAGTGATCAAAAGTTCAAAGTTGCCTCAATACCCGATTACAGGCGCATTGCAAAAATCCAACAGTTCCCTGTCAGAGCCCCTAAAAAATCTGAAACTAAACTAAAAGCCATCTAAAACTGCAGTTACATCTGGCTTTCAGTTTCTTCTCACTGCCTTCTCTTCTTAAGTTGCTCATAAATTCTTTGGACACAATTCCTTTTGGGCTAAAGTTTTCTAAGTTTGGCCATCCCTCAAAAGTACATTAAAAAAAAAACAAACAGAAAACTTGAGAAAATGGGTTTGGCGGTTGACATAACTTGTCATGCAAAGATCCTGTCCTGCCTTCACTTTCCCCACACCAGTGTCCCCACCCCGGATCAGCCAGACTGCACCAGTATGCAAACTGGAATATTGCTGGCGAGGCCACGAGACCCTTGGAGGAAGAGGATTCAGATCTCCTTCATCCCAGCCCCTTCCTTCCAGCATTTTTGCAGAGAAATAGGCTGGATTATTTTCTTTACAGCTCCTTTCCCGCCGTTGTTCCCTGCTCCACACCACTGGGGAGGTGGGCAGGGCTCAGGCTGGGTGAGGAGGGGATGGAATCTGTAACAATTCTGGGATGGCATCAGCTGGGAAAAACCCCATCCTTGGCTCCCGTGGTCATACACAGTCCCTGAAACCCTTTAATTGCTCAGATAATATCCTGTTCCTGAAGTGTCCAAGGCCAGGCTGGATGGGGCTTGGAGCAGCCTGGGATAGTCAAAGGTGTCCCTGCCCTCACAGGGGCTGGAATGGGATGAGTGTGGAGGTTCCTTCCAACCCAAACCATTCTGGGCTTCTGTGCTTCTGGAACATGCAAAAAGTGGCATGGAAAATGCTAAACCCCCAAGTCCTCTGCACACTCAGGGTCAATCTGTGCCCTCACTGTCCTAAGAAGAGGCTGAGATGGTTTAAGGAAAGCACAAAGCTCGTGTGAGTGTCATCCAACAGCCTGGGTGCTCCAGAAGGCTCTCCCTCCTCTCTGCTCCCTTGCCATGCTCCTATAAGCAGATTTTGTGGGAGACTCCTCAAGAATCACCAGTAACTAAGGCTGCAAAAGAATATTTTCCTTCTCCTCTCTATTTTGCACAGCACTGAGTTATCCAGGAGCTGCAAGAAGCAGCAGTGCAGCAGCAGGAAGATCAAAGCAGGGATTTCCTGGGGTGGGAGCACTCCCTTCACCCAGGAGCTGGGAACTCGCCTGGGGAACAGAGAGCTGCTTGTCAGCTCAACACAGGAGATCATTTTCCATTCATTCTCCATCCCCATTGTCTGGATCACAATGGCCATGGGGCTGGACAGTGGTACCAGCTCCAGTGGGGCACAAACAAGGGATGCAGTGTGGTCCTTCCTGGGCCAGGGAGGAAGGGGATGCACGCCTTGATTCAGACATACAGAGAAGGGGTTGTAGGAATGGGGCATTTTTGGGGTTTTTTGTGTTGGTTCTCTCCTCCAGGCTGAATTCCCACTTTTCCAGTCAAGTCTGCAGAACATAGACTCCCTGCTTTGACCTGCAACACACAAACACAGGATTTGAGTGAGTAAATCCACCAAAACTCAGTCCTTGGAGGTTTATTAGATCAAACTGCCAGTTTTTTGAAAGACACATATAGGATTCAAGAGCCTATAAATCATGATTTCTCCAACTGCAGGGAGGTTTGGGAAGGGTCCTTAGATAATCTGCATCATTTAAATGACTTTGCCTCATCTGCAGATGCCTGAAGGAGCTTACAGACTGTGGGTTCGGAGAAGAAGTAAATGTTTTAACCCCACAGGGATGCCCCTGGAGCAGGGATTCTGGATCCACACCCAAAGCTATAATTGCAGTTAAATTAAGGTCCTTAATACAACATTTGTCTTCCTTGTCCCCTTCCAAACCCTTCCCCTGAAATGCAAACTTTACTTCCCATGAGCACATGGAGATAGCTTTACCCTGTGGTGTTAATAAATTGGATTTGAACAAAACCCCTGAACAACAAAGGGAGAGAAAGCCCCAACAAGAGATCAATTCCAATGCCTGGCATCGCTTTCCCTCCTGCCAGAAATTGTCCATCTCCAGCTGGGATGGACACTGGACTGCAGACAATGGTGTGTGAAACTGTGACATGTGAAATGATAATCCTGAGAGGTCCTGGAAGGACTGTCGGGGCTGGAATCATCCCTGGGGAAATGCTCTGGCGTGGCAGAAGGGTGGGACAGTGATGGCTTCGTCCAGCAAAGAGCCAGCTGAGACTGTGACACGCAGCTTGTCATCATTTCCAGCAGAAAGTGGCCTTGGAAGGCTGGGGCTTGGAGAGCTGACGTTCCTGGAAAGAGGAGGCTCTGGATGGCTGAAATCTGGACAGCACATGTGCACCCTCCTTGCCATGTGAACGCCTTTGCCTTCGTCTCTCCCACTCCCAATTAAAAAAAAAGAGAAGGGGAAGGTTTCCACCCCTGCCTGTTCTGGTGCCTGTGGGCTCACACTGCCCTCCTGCTCCCCCCCTGAGAGAACGGAGTCATTGGCCAAAAAATGAACCTCTAACACATAAGATCCCTGCTTGTGCCTGCTTTCACCACAGCCAGATGAAATCTAGGAGATAGGCTGGGAAAAACATGGGCTTGGAAAGCAGAGACACAGCTTTGATGTGCACCCAGCACCCCTCTCCTCTCCGTTATTCCTTCTCCCTCGTGCCACCTGGAGGAACCCCCCAAACCCAGACCCTGCACCCCCACCCAGATGAGCTGGATGAGTACATGGATCCTCCTAAAATCCACGATTCCTGGAGCTGGCACTGTCCAGAAACATTGCCCAAGAGTCAGGCTATGAATAACTGCAGCAGCAACACGTGGACGGTGCCTTTTGCTGTCCCAGCCTTTCCCAATTTCCCACCTCGTTAACTGATAAGGGAAGGAAGTGGGGAACAGCTTTTCCAGCCAGAGCCACACTGCCAGACGAAGGATGCATGATACATTTCCCTAAACTCCAATTTGGCTCTTTTTCCTCTTGCCAAAACAAGCAAACAAACAAACATCTGAGAGCTCGGCGTGGTTTTGGGTGACCGCAAGTCACGGAGACAACGCTGATTTTCCAAGGCATCTGCAGGATCGCTTTGCAGGGATGGGGAAGGGTTGGCTCTGGTGAGGAACACTCCTGATGCAGGTACACAGCTGCCCTGGCCCTGAGGACAGCCCCGACAGGACACAGAACAATGCCTGGGGAGGAGCTGAAAGGTTTTGATCATAGCTTCAGTCAGGAATCAGCAACATTCCTTTCCCTGGAGGTTACTGTGGAATGGATTAAAGCAGAGCTAAAGTTCAAGGAAAACGTGAGCCAGCATTGCACAATGCTGGCAAAAGGTCCTGTGGTGAATGCTTGGAGATGGTGGGGAAAAGAAATTTAACCCATTTTCCAGCTTTTTGCCCTGCTGCTATGCCACCCAGATATCTCCAGGAGGTCCAGGGGGGTCTGCTCTGTGATTTGGCAGTCCAAAGGGACGAGGGTTTGCTTTTCTGACAGGCGTGGCTGGCTCACAGCCTGCCCTGGGGACACAGCTCGGAGAAACCAAGGCAAGAGGCTGCTCCCCACACTCCTCAGTGGGACCACTCGGGGTGCTGGTTCCACTTTGGGACCCTGGATTGAGAAAGAAAAGAAATGGGCTGTTTCCAGAGCAATACAGCACAGAAAGAGGGGCAGATCTCTTTCCAAATGGCTCTACAAGCTTACCTACATCTTCCTAACATCCCATGAGTGCTTGGCCCTGCATCCCTGGCCTGGATTGGTTCCATCCATCTTCCCATCTGAGACATGTTATCTATTTCCTGAAACGACTCCAGGCCATCTTGCTGCTCCTGAGGGGTGTTTGGGTTTCAGCTGTCCCAGAGGTCACTGCCTGCACCTCCTCACAGGGGACATAGAGCCATGGTGCCACTCTGTGACCTTCGGGTTCCTGCTGGGGCACAGTCCTGAGAAAAGGCTCTGAGATCCAAGCAGGCAGTGTGTCCCAGGTGGTTTAGGGGAAGAAGGATCCTCATCTGAGCCAGCCCTCGGGAGCATCCACACCTCCACAGCACAGGCAGCAGGAGGTGCTGCAGGTGAGGGCTCAGCTCTCAGCTCTCAGCTCTCAGCTCTCCCTCTCTCCCTGCTGCTGGAATGTGGGAGCTCAGCGAGCCGGGAGCTCCATGTGGGATGTGGGATGTGGGATATGGAGCAGCCTGGCACCAGGGCTGGAGGGAGCCAGGGATTGTCACCCCTGGGCTCTGCGTGTGAGCTGAGGTGTGACACCGATGGTCCCTGTCCCAATTCCCTGCAGCACCGTGGTGGCCTGGAGCTGAAGGGTTTCCATGGAATAGCAGGGCTCTCCATGCCTTGAAAAAACCATTTCCATAGAATAGCAGGGCTTCCACCCCATGAAAAACCCATTTCCATGGAATAGCAGGGCTCCCCACCCCATGGAAAACCCATTTCCATGGAATAGCAGGGCTCACCACCCCATGAAAAAACCCTTTTCCATGGAATAGCAGGGCTCCCCACCCCATGAAAAAATCCATTTCCATGGAATAGCAGGGCTCGCCACCCTATGCAGGAAACCAACCCTGTCAGGATAGGCAGTGAGGAAAGCAACATGGCCAGCACAGCTGGAGTTCAGAACCTCCCATCCCTCCCTGCAGAGCCGTGAGCCTCTAACACACAGGATCACTGGCCTGTGCCTGCTTTCACCACGGCCAGATGTAATCTAGGAGATAGGCTGGGGAAAATATGGGCTTGGAAAGCAGAGACACAGCTTTGATGTGCACCACCACCCTCTCCTCTCTGTTATTCCTTCCCCCCATGCCAAGCTGCTGTAATAGATGCTTTCCCTCTGCCCCACGATCCAGGGGTCCCTGTGCAGATGAATTCATCACTCAGATAACTATCCAGCAGCCACGAGGCAGAGAGCGCCAAGGAAAACACACATCCGTCAGCAGATCCGCGATGGAGCTCTCCCCCTCCTCGAGGGATTCACCTTGGGAGTTTCATTGGGAGCTGATGGTGCAGTGAGGAGGGGTGGGAGGGAATCCAGGCCCCACCAAAGCCACCGAGGATGCTGCCAGTGTCCCTGCCAAAGGGATTCCCTGGAGAGGAGCACAGCCCACACCTGAGGGGGTCCCAGCCTTTGCCAGCCCAACTGGTCTGCAAAAGTCTCCGAGGGGAAGGTGTTGGTGCTGCGTGTGCTGGAGGCTTCACCAGGAAGGCAGCAGGGACAGGGCAGACACCATCAGCTCACAGCCACTGCCCTTCCTGAGCTGCCGAAAAACAAAAATGCCATCTTTGTGGTTTAAAATTCCCACCTCCCCCAAAAAAATTTTTTAAAGAGTGGAAGCAAGAGAAATTCCCAAGGAGACACAGCTTCACCATGTCTTCCATCTTGCCTTCCCACAGAGGCATGGATGACCCTGGGCTGATCTCCAGCCTGGCAGCAGCACGGATTTTCCAGCACAGCACACGGACTGAGGTGTGTGACACAGGGAGCCACAGGAATCTGTGGCCTGTGAGATAAAAGATGTGCCATCCCCATCCAGGACTGGGGGATGCTGGGACTGCAGGGATGGGGATTTTTTTGGCTAAACTGGGAAAATGAATCAGACTGGGGGATCACAGCCAGCCCAGGCACAGACTGGGGTGGAAGGGGCTGGGCTGCCCAGTGTCAGGAATTAGCAGAGGATAATGAATCTAAAAACCACAACCACGCACGTGTCTCGTGGATCCTGACCCTTCCTCCCGCTGCTCTCATCAGGAATACCTTCAATCCTGATTATCCATTCTTTCACAGGCTGTTGGCTCATGGCACACCTCGAGGAGGACTCCTTCACCTCCCACCTCATACCAGCAGAGCCCTGCACGGAGCTGCTCCACCCAGAGCTGGTCCTTCTCCTGCTGTAGGGCTGACCTGTGCTGCTCTGGCTCTTGGCAGGGTTAATCCTACAGCAACACAGCCTGGAGACCTCTGTGGGATGTGATGGGAGCTGGTCTGGGCTCTGAGGAGGAGGCCAAAGTCAGCATTGGTGCTGGGAGAGGAGCTGGGCTGGGAGAGCAAGGATGGGATCGTGATGGATCTGAAAACGTGACACGTTTGCCTGGAGTTGTCACGGAAAATGGACTGATGTGGTGTCAGGGTGGTGGCAAAGAGAAGAAGGGGAACAACAAGAGGGTGTAGCAGGTTCTCTCAATGCTTTGCTCTGCTTCAGTCCCACCCTTGGGAGGATTTGGTCTGCTCGGACGGAAGAGAAGAAATTTGGAGTGAAATCAGCATCAAAGCCTTAGGAAGTTGTTGGCTCTGACACAGTGCAAGAAACAGATGCACAATACAACATTTTCCTGTCATCCCAGTCCATTTTCCATGGGTCTGGTGGGAGCCCTGGCCCTTCCCTCCCCCCAGCTCCGTGAGATTCGAGGGCTGTGCCTTTAAGTGCTGATCTAAGGGAAACCTGAGGGCTCCACGCTGTTCCCACCGCATGTGATAGATCACCATGAACAGCCTCTTCTCCATGATATTGTGGCCCCAACCCGTGATCTTGGGGAGAATTCAAAGTCTGGCTTATCAGCAAAAAAATAATCTAGTTAAACTTAAAACAGCAAGACTCAACTCAGGCTAGAGGATGATTTATGAAGAATCACGGAGTTTGGAGACAGAGAGAGGGAAAGGAAGCCACAAACCCCACATCCAGCCTGTCAAAGCTCCAGTTTGTAATCCCACACGAGTGGCTGGAGAGCTCAGGCTGGAAAATCAGCTGGGATTCATCACACGGTAGAGATGAGACCATGCTGACTTCGGGGGCAGGAGGCTGACTCTGACTCCTGCCCCTCCCTGGGTACTCCATCTCCTGCCCTTCCCAGATGTGGCAAATCTCACCTGATTTGGGCACAGCCCAAAGGCTTCAAGAGGAGCTCACAGCAAACTCCCTTTCAGTTACAAGTAGCTGCAATTTTTCTCTCTTAACCAGGCAGAAATATTTCATGTAATTAATTAATAGTTTGTTTAAAGTAGGCAGCTCTATTATAAATATAGATCTAAATATATATCTGGCAAGTTTTTTCACAAGAGCAAGACATAAAGCTGGAAATAAAGTGAAAAGAATTTATCAGAAACAAGGTGTCATCTTTGCAAAACCTTATGTTTTGGAAAAAATCCATTTTCCACTAGAAAGCCGTTACATCCCAAATCTTTGGCATGTGCTGAACAGAAAGCATTGCAGGATTATTAATGATCACTACAATCTGAGCATGAAAACATCCAAGCTCACATCTCCCTTTCTGCTAAAGTATAATGTTCATTCATAAAAAGGTAAAAAACACACAGCCACCAACCTGACACCATCAGCTGGGATGAAAATACTCAGCAAACAAAGCAGTGAGGCTGGATTTCTGCCCTGTGTCGCTCTCAAGAAGGCCTTGCATTTGAATAAAGACCCTGAAAACAGGAAAAAAAACCTGAGATTCTCTCAAGGGCAAAGTCACAGCTTGGCTTTCAGATGGGTCCCAGACAGGGAAAATGTATTAATGAAATCAGAAATTATCATGGGAGAATCGACAGGGGAAACCTTCTCTTCTCTGCTGCCTGCCCAAAGGTGTGTTTTGGGGAGTGGGCTCCAGGGACCCACAAGCAGTTCTGGGGAAGGGAATGTGCTTGGCAGGGCTGAGAAAGGCAGGGCTTGAACTCCTACCAGGAATTCCCAAGCCTGGGAGAGCAGCTGAGCACTGCTGGTGTTTCACACCCAAGCTCTGTGTCCTGCAGGACTGTGGGATGGGGACTGATGTGGGTGGCAGGAGATTGCTCCCAAAAACCTCCCTGGAGGAGGCAGCTGCTCTTTGAAGGCTCCCAGGACCTGCTGCACCAATTTCTGGCAGCCAAGTGCCAAGCTGGGGTCACCTGGGCTGTGAAAGCAGATATGGCTCGGCTTGGTGGAGATGTCCCACTTGGGGATAACCCCAAATCTGAACCCAGCAGGGATGGGGAGCACCTGCCCATCTTCTGGGAGAGGGGAGAGCATGGGACTGTCCCAAATCCTTCCTCTCCACCACTCTGCTGCCTCTCCAGCTGTGAGTGCTGGCAGATATTTGCTAGCTGCCTCCCAGGGGATGGTGTTAGCCTGGATCTGTGGTTTCCTCGTGTTTGATCTGGAGCTGGCACCGGGGGATGCAGGCAGGGCAGGATGAGAGAGCTGAGTGTGAGCTTGGGGCTGTCACCTCCGGCCAGGAAGGGACAGTGTCACGGACAAACGGGAGAGGCTCAGGGATACTGAGGGCATAGGAGAAACTCCTCTCTCCTCCTCCCTGCGCATCCCATCTCTGTTCCCCTGTCTTGTGCCTTGTGCCTTAATTTCCCCACCTCTGAAAATGGATGGAGCAAATCCTGCTGCAAAAGGGCTTTGGGGATTTATCTCAAAACCAACGACCTGTTGGAATGTGTGAGTAACTCAGACACGGTGCCTGTGGTGTGCAACAATGGCAAAACCCAGGGGGAAGCCCTCTGCTCCCCAGCTTGTCCCCCTGCTTGCTGGGACCCCACGCAAATCCCATTTTTCCTGTGATGGGGAATCCACGCCAAGCTGGTGAGGACAAGGGAAAGGGTTTGCTCTACAGCAGAGGCAGCAAAATCTCCCTGCAAGGGTCATTCCCTCCCAAACCTGTCACGTTAGCACCAACCTGTGTTTGAGTATTCCTGTTTTACAGGGAGGGAAAAGCCAGGGAATAGAAATGGAGCACAGGGAGGTGAATGAGCTGCTCTAGAAATGAAACTGCAGAGGGCAGAGCTGGCCTGGGGCAGGGGGCAAGGGGCAAGGGGTAAAGTGTAAGGGGTAAGGGTCAAGAGGTAATGGGTAGGGGGTAAGGAACAAAGGGTAAGGGGCAAGGAGCAGGTGAAAGGGGTAAGGGGCAGGGGGTAAAGGGTAAGGGGTAAGGGCCTCTGCCCCTGCAGAGCGAGGGTCCCCAGCCAGGGCTATTGTGCTGAGCTCAAGGGCTGCCAGCTCCCATGCACAGAGCATTTCTTCACCTCAAAAGAGGCTGCACGGTCCCATTTTGGGTGGGATGTGTGCTCTCAGGATCAGGGGCTCTGCTGTGTGTGGCCTCCATCCCAGCCATGCACACACAACACGATTTTTACTGCCTAGAGATTGTAGCCAGGCTGGCAGTGGGGTCACCGTGCTCTGAGCACTTCCTTTCTGCTGGGAGAACTCCAGATCTTTCCAGAGAACATTCCTGCAACCCTGGCTGGGGGTTGCACCTTTGTCTGTTTGAGCCTGAGTTCAGGGTGGAGTTTCCCAGGAGCTGCTCCCAAAAGGAGCTGGGAAGTTGAAATGCTTACCCTACTGTGTCCCCAACATCTTCCCCTACTCAGCTGTCACCTGAATTTCCACCTCCAGCTCCAAATACTTGCCATAAAATCCCAGAATTTTTTTGTGTCGGGAAGGACCTTAAAGATATCTCATTCCAGCCCTGGCCACAGGCAGGGACACCTTCCTCTGCCCCAGGTGGCTCCAGTCCCTGTCCAGCCTGGCCTCGAGCACATCCAGGGATGGGGCAGGCTCATGCCAGTGAAATGCTCTTGGCTGAAACACCAAAGTGACACAAGCTGTGTGGCTTTACAAAAGCGTGGGGCCAGCTGCATGGGGAGCAGGCTGGCAGCACAGTGACACACACAGTGCTGTGCATCCCAAACCCTCTCCCTCCACACCCCCAGCAATTGGAACCACTGCGTCCATCGCGCTCTTCTCATTTTTGCCTTCACAAGTTTGGTTTGGCCACTTTGCTGTCAAACACCAAAGCTCTGCTCTCCCCGCCAGCTGATGTGCTTTTATCACACAAAGCACTGACTTTTGCTTCCGAGATAGCCACGTCCCAGAGCAACGATATGAGTTGTCCCTCAGATAAATTCTACATAAATAAAAACCATTTTTTTCCCTTGGTTTAATCCTAATGACCCTGTGGCAAGCAAAAGATGCTTCCCCCTTAAAACTTGGCCTCTTAACCCCAAAATGGTGATTTGGAACCCCTCCTCATCCCTTTAAATATTAATTTTTGCTTTTTTCGTGGCTCTTCATCTTGCTTTGATAATGCATCCACTGCCGAGGCCCACACAGGATTTACACTTGTGAGGGAGGCATTCAAGTCAGCTGAATGCACTGAGGAAATCAGAGCCCACCCAGCCCCAGGATCTGTTCTGTGCCCTGAATTCCCAAACCCCTGCCAGTGGGAAGCTTGAGGCTTCAGCAGCACCAGGGCTCAGGAGCAGAGGGCAGAGGCATCAATTCCCACATCCTGCGTGGGGCTGACATCAGTTCCTCCTGCTTTTATTGACGTGGGCCCAGCTCTGGACTGATTTTCTCTAATTACCTCGTAATTCCTGCAGCACTCAGAGTTTTTATAAGCCTCCTGCTTTCCTCCAGGTCAAGAATGAGTGGCCCCAGCTGCCCCATTTTTTAATCACCAAATAGCAGCGAGCCGTAAAAGAGGAACGCAGATGCATTTCCTAGCCCTGATGAGAGACTCACGGTGGGGTTTAAAGGAGGAAAAATCACATTTGAAGTCATTTTGCAGCATTTCTCCATCTCTTGGTGCCAGGAGATGGCACCAAGAGAGGTGGGGATGCTCTAAAGCCACAGACATCCCTCATGCCTGGAGAGGTCCAGGCTCCCTCTCCAGGGAGGTTTTTGAGTATATTTTTGTCAGACACTTTGGAAATGTCTTACAGGAGAGGGCAGCAATAAGAGGTGAATTTAAACCTGGAAAGTGGAGCTGTGGGCCTGGTGGGCTGCCTGTGGGTGGCAGGAAGCAGGTGGGGTTTGTTTTCTGGCAATTAGGAACAGATCGAGGCTATATGAGGGCTGGGAGCGAGGGCTGGGCTAAGCTGCAGCCAGGCAGGGTTTTTAGGGAAATTTTCTCATTAAAACACCCACCATGCAATGAACCTGAGTGCAATGGGGACAATCCCATCCCATGCTGATGATGTTCCACAGCTCTGCTCTGTGATCTGGCCAAGACAGAGAGGAGATATTTTCTTCCCCAACCAAGCAGGCAGATCCCCTGGGGCCCAGAGCCACCCTCTTCTCAGGGCACAGAAATTCCTGTGCAGCAGACACCCAGCAGGCAGCGGTTATGGAGAGAAGATGATATTCTAGCACAATATAATGTATGTTACTGGGTCACTGTTTGGGTTGGCTGGGGACACGGGGACAGCACATCTGCCAGCATGGCCCTGTTCTCAGCCATCTCTGCAGCCCTGGGAACCACGTCCTGCAGAGAGGGGAGGAATCCGTGGATTTGTCCGTGTGAGACACTCGAGCTGGTGGTTTCTTGCAGTGAAAGTAAAAGTGCCTCGAGCTGTACTGCAGCCCCACCTGAGACTGTGCAGGGCAGGGCCCAAAGGCAGGACAGGAGCTGTTTTTTGGGGACAAACATAGGGAAGGGCTAAAAGTGACTGTTTGGAGGGGGCAGATGGCAGGGGGATTCCCTGGTGTGAGCTCTGTCCTTCAGCAGGCACATGTGAGCCTGCCCAGGGACAGACACTGATCATTCCCACGAGAATTCCACACCACAAACTGCTGCAAATGAGTCTGTGAGACACAGCTGGAGCTGGTGGCAGCGTTTTCCCCCCAGCACCACGATCCCAGACGTGTCACCTCCTGCCATCCTCCCACATTTGGGAAGTGCAGCCCCACCACAGAGCCCTTCCCTGTGGCACAGCTGAGCAGAGGAGAAGGGCAGGGCTCGCACTGACCCCATTCCCTCACCTGGATGGAGCTGGGGGAAATCATCCCCTAGAGAGAGACAAGTTCTTCCGAGCTGCCAGTCCAGCCAGCCACCAGAGTGGGGCAAAGGGCCACGGGAATGCTCTGCTGGGGCACGGGGACAGCTGGCAGCAACTGGTGGTGTTTGTTCAGATGAGAACAATTTTCCTTTGCTTGCACTCTTGACAAACGCAACCTGGAGGCCTCCGAGCCTGCTGCCAACAACAACACGAGGGAGGGATGGGACTGGCTCTGCTTCCAGCGGAGCTGTCAGCTGCACCGGGGGCTCCTGGGCTCGCTGGGCTCTTCAGCCCAACAAGCATCGGCCCCAAAGGGAAATGTGAAATCACACACCCTGCAGAGCACTGCCAGACCCCCCTTTCCTCCCTCATTACCCACCTTGGAGGGCTCCCACCCAGCCCCAAGGTCATGGGGGCTTGGCCAGGGCCAGCATTTGCCATGGGGGGAGAGATGTTGGGATCAGATGCACAAATATACACGGGGGTCACTTGGGCTGGCCCAGTCTGCTCTTCCCATGAGAAAGTCAGCCTGGAGCTTCAAGTGAGAGCAGCTGATACAGAAATACCTCTTCATCCCTTGCCAAGCCCTCTGGAAAGGGCCAGAGCTCCTCCTGACCCCAGCATTCCCTGGGCACCAGGATGAACTGAAATAACACAGCAAACAGAACAGAATGACAGAATATCCTGAGCTGGGAGGGACCCACAGGATCATCGAGTTCAAATCCTGGCCCAGCACAGGACAATTCCAAAAATCCCACAGTGTGCCTGAGAGACAGGGACTGAAGCAGAAAGTTCCCAAGTGATGCCCTCATGTCCCAGGACACAAGGCAGGAGCTGCCTCTGTGCACACAACTGTCTTCATCCCTTTACAGGCTGAGGGCATCACCAACCACCACATCCCTATCCCCATCCCCATCCCTCTCCCTGTCCCTGTCCTTGTCCCTGTCCCTATCCCTATCCCCATCCCTATCCCTATCCATATCCACATCCTTATCCCTTATCCCTTATCCCTTATCCCTTATCCTTATCCCTATCCACATCCCTATCCCTATCCCTGTCCCTGTCCCTATCCCTATCCTTATTCCTAACCCTGTCCCCGTCCCCATCCTCGTCCCTGTCCCTATCCCCATCCCCATGCTCACCCCTATCCCCATCCCTATCCCTATCCCTATCCCTATCCCTATCCCTATCCCTATCCCTATCCCTATCCCTATCCCTATCCCTATCCCTGTCCCTGTCCCTGTCCCTGTCCCTATCCCTATCCCTATCCCTATCCCTATCCCTATCCCTATCCCTATCCCTATCCCTATCCCCATCCCTATCCCTATCCCTATCCCTGTCCCTATCCCTATCCCTATCCCTATCCCTATCCCTATCCCTATCCCTATCCCTATCCCTATCCCTATCCCCATCCCAATTTTCCCTGTCTTTGCATTTTCAGAGGTCTGAAATGGCTATTTTACTTCACGTGCTGAATAATTTCAGCAGCATCTCCAGCGCCAAATAAGAAAACACGTTTCTAGTCCTGAGACTCATTGAGAAGCTCAGAGACATCCAAGAGTGAATCAAAGCACAGCAGGAACAGAAGCAATTGAAATGAAATTAGAAAGAGAGGCAAATCATGATTTGTGGTCGCCTTGAGATGGAGAAGTGGAACCCATCTCAGAAAGGAGTGAAAAAATAAGACTTTGTATGAGGTCTAGAGAGATAATATGAAGGGGAAAAGCTAGACGGTGTTTTTCCAGCTGAATAGAGTTTTACCAGACAGCATTTTGCAGGCACATTTTGGTTTGATGGAAAGCTCTTCAGAGAACACCCCTCAGGGCTCTGAAAGCGCTGTGTTTCGGGAGGGTCAGTGCCTTGTGCTGTGCCTTATTCCTCTCTAGTATTCAGTTTTACTCATAAAGACAAGAGGAAATATTTCCTCTCATAGGTGAAATTCCAAACTTCTATATTTAAAGATGGTCCCCCCAGTCAGAAACGTCTGAATTTTTGACAGCATGGAAATTCCTCATTTCTCTAGCACCCTCTGTGTTCCGCTGGTGGGACCGAGGGGCTGTGGGGCATCACCTCTGGGAACCTCCTGCCTCAGTTTCCCCACAGTCAGAATCGTCTGAATTTTTGACAGCATGGAAATTCCTCATTTCTCTAGCACCTTCTGTGTTCTGCTGGTGAGACTGAGGGGCTGTGGGGCATCACCTCCGGGAACCTCCTGCCTGAGTTTCCCCACGCACAACGCCAGGATGCGCTGGGAAGGGGCGAACATGGCTCTGGCATGGGCACTGCTGCAGGGCTGATGGTCCTTGACACCCAGACAGCTCTCAGGCTTTGGGAACACCCTCGGGAAGCTGGACGGGGCAGAGAGGGTCTGCGAGGGCTTCCCTCGGTGCTCACAGACAGCCCTTTCCTCCTCAGCAGACGTCCTGGCCGCCAGCTCGCTGCTGCACGGGCGGGAGAAGCGCCAGCTTTGTCTGCTGGCAGTGGTGCCGGCGGTGATGGAGGATGGAAGGGAAGCTGAGCTCTGCCTCCCAAACTGTGTCTCCGGCGCGAGGCCGCCCCGAGCGCGCCGCTGCCGACAGCTTTATGGCTGCTGAGACAGGCCCAGGGAGAGCTGGCCCTGCACCATCGCTGCTCCACAGCTGCTCGGCCTCGGAGAGGGCTGGGGAAAAGGGGGAGGAATCCCCTGGAAGGCAGCGATGGAAAGTCGGCCACCCTCGGGGAAGGTCCTGCTTGGCCTTCCCGCGGTGCAGGTGGGAAAAAATCCCGAGATGAGGTTTTTGTAATGAAAAAAGGGAAAAATCCCAGAGTTCTTGCACATTGGCTGCTCTTGGCCCTCCTGACCCTGACCCAGGTCCTCCCTCAGATGGGGTCTCACCTTCTGCCCCACACAGAGCCCAGCACTAGCCCAAAGACAGGGTGTGACAGCCCCAGGCAGCTGAGGGACATTAATCCCCCCAGCCCTGCTTCACTCAGATTCTCCCCATCCCCAGAGCTTGTTCCTGCTGGGATTTGAGCCATGAAAAATGCACATTTAAATTTTTTAACAGTGAAGAAGTCATCTCACGAAGGAAAGACCTGCATGGATGGAGAGAGCTCCATCCTCCGCTGGGCTTAGTGGCTCTTTTTCCCCTGTTCTTTCCACATCGTCCACAGCAACTCCTGGGCATCCTCACTCCCTCCTGCCACCCCCTGCATCCTCCCCAGGCTCCTGGTGCCCACCACACTGCGTGCCACGATCATCACGGAGCATTTCAGAGCTCACTGCCTGCAGAAGGTCCATGAAGCAACGCAGGGCAGCATCTCATGGAAAAAGAGAGTGGGAAGAGCCGTGCTGGATGGGATCACTGGAGAGGAAAATCCCACCCACCACCAATGTCTGCCGCCATGGGGAGGTCAGGCATGGAAGCAGCACCTGGACATGGGAATGTTTGGCTGTGCCACAGCCCAGAGAGCTGCTGGGTGCGAGGAAGGACAGGAATGGGGGAGTTTGGAAGGTGGGCTGTGGAAAACTGTCCAGCAGCTCTGCAGACACAGCCTCCCTCAGTCCAAAACAAGTGGCACGCGGGGCTGGGGGTCCCAGAGGGCATGGGGTGCCAGTGGGACCCTGCAAAGTGAGCTGGGAGCAGCTCAGGCCCCCAACCCCTGCAGCCTGGGCTGCTGGAGAAGGGCCCAGAGGGATGTCACACGTCCCTGGCCGCTGCCTGTGACCCCCGAGCGCTGACCCCATCTCCTCACCCCTCCTCTGTGCTCCACTTACTCATGGCACCCCAGACGGCCCCGAAAACGGCAGTGCCCAGCCGTGACCCAGGTGTGGAGGGCAGTGTGGCTGGGAGCTCTCCTGCCATGAGATCCCCCACTGTTCTCTGAAGAATGTCCCCTTGTCCTCCTGGCCGAGGGGAGCAGGGCAGGGCGGTGCTGGGGACAAAACCTCTCCGTCTGCAGTCACAGACACAAAAGAGCCACAAAGGGCTCAGACAGGGCTCGGAGAGGGGGCACGGCTCTGTGCCAGGGCGCCCCAAAGGCAAAGGCTGCTGCCCTGCCCTGTCTGTCACCCGTGGGACGAGTGACACACTGGGGACAGTGCCAGGGGTGCCAGGGGAGCCAGAGGGTCTCACACATCTGCATCTTCTCGGCTCAGATGGGATGGGAGGGAGCCCTCCTGCCGCAGGGCAGCATCTCCTGCCACGCTGGGGAGGCTCCAGGCAGGCACTGGCTTCAGGCTGTGCCAAGAGTTTATTTTTCCAGCTCAAATAATTTAATCCAGTGGAAATTCTTTCTTTCTTTTCTCGACCTGTCTTCTCCTGTAAGCAGCCCGTCCTGGGGAATGGCTGATGAGCTGGATGGGAACCGTGTCAAGCCAGGAGGCACAGGAAAAGCCAGCGTTTATGTCATTTATTTTCCTACCAAGCATAGCTGAGCTGGGGGGAGCTTGTTTTCTTCTCACCACCAGAAACCTAAAGCCCAAAATGACATTTCTAATGGAATTTATTATTCCTGATGTCTCAGGTGGGGGGATGTGTTGTACTTCCAGCTTCTTACAGCCCCTACAGGCAGCACGGCAAAGGTGGAGCAAGGTGCACTGAGATAGGCTAAAAATAATCAGGGAACAGCTCCATTGATGCAGCAAAATGCACTCACCTGCCCAGGGCTTGGCAAATCTCTCTCCCTGTGAAGATCCTTGGACAGCAAATGCCCCAGCTGGGATCTTTGTGGGATGTGGAAGGGTTGGATATCGGAGCTGAGCCATCCACTTGTGGTTCTGTTAATATCTCCTGAGCAGCACAAGTTAATGAGCATGTGGGGAAAAAAACCCTTGAAATTCTTTATAGTGAGGTTGCCAACTATACATTACACTGAATGGGACAGTTATCATGTGTGGAATAGTGGCATGATTAAAACCATATTCGTGAGGGATTAACTGCTCTGCACAGCTACATGTCTGCTCTGAGGTGGTAAAATCTCCCCAAATATGTCTCTAATAATCTCTGTAATAAATGTGTTAATAAATCAGAATAAAGATACATCGGGGTGAGCGTGGATTCCAGACTGCACCTGGTGGGTTTGTGGGGAGTGGGGAGGGACAAAACCCCAACGGGAATGAGAGGTTTGAAGAAAAAACAGCTGTGGTTTGTGGGAACGCAGTGGTGTGTGACCGTGGGGACACAGTGCCACTGCCCTGGGTCACAGCTGACCACAGGCTGTGATTCCAAGGATGCAATCCTGCCCGAGCCCAACCACGCTGCTGCACTTCCCACCTGCTGAAATCCCAAGGGAGAGCAAGAGAGGAACCCTTTAGCTCAGTTCAAGCACAAAAGCACCACGGCAGTGTCCTGTGGCTGCTGCAGGGTTTTCCTGCACTCTCTTTGGTGCATTCCACCCCAAATCCCTGCTCCTGCATTGCTCCTGGGGATGGATTTGGGGCAGTGGTGCCCTGCTGTGAGCAGAACCCCCGGGTGCAGAGAAGGCATTCAGCAAAAATAAACTCCGAGACAGAGCTTGAAATGTTTATTTTCCAAGTTGAGGCCATTCATCCAGTGACACCGCTCTGTTCCAGTGAGTCTCCCTCTGTTTAGATCAGATGATTAATGAGACACAGATTGTCTTCAACCCTGATGGATGTCACAGTCACTGGGGTATGAATTTGGGCTCGGGGTCCCAGTTCTCCTCCCAGCTCTGCCTGCAGCCACCACTCCATCCTCATTGACCCTCGTTCTTCCCATTTCATGCAACCAAAATCAAGATTTTATCACAATATTTGTTTCCTGGCCTCTTCATCTGCCCTCAGCAATCGACACTGCTGATGGAACCTCTGGTGATGTGGGGAGGGGTCTGAGTTGCAGGAGCAGTGAAGGGACAGATCAAACAATAAAAGGGAGAGATAAGCGACAAGACAAGTTGGGTTTTGCCTGCCCAAAGCACAAAAGGGGACAGAGATGTCCCAGGACACCCAGGCTGATGCTTGAGTTTGCAGCAACCACCAGACACTACAGCCAGAGACAAAAACTGCCTGAAGCCAGCGTGATGCCACTCCCAGGGGACACAGCCTGTCCCTGCTCCAGAAAATGCACTGCACCTTCAGCTTCCCCAGATGTTTTATCTTGCTGGGCTGCTGACCTGGTCAGCAACACACAGAATCCCAGAAGGCCTTGGGCTGGAAGGGACAGTAAAGCTCATCAGTGCCACCCCCTGCCATGGGCAGAGACACCTCCCACTGTCCCAGGCTGCTCCAAGCCATGTCCAGCCTGGCCTTGGACACTGCCAGGGATCCAGGGGCAGCCACAGCTTCTCTGGGCACCTGTGCCAGGGCCTGCCCACCCTCACAGGGAACAATTCCTTCCCAATATCCCATCTGTCCCTGCCCTCTGGCAGCAGGAAGCCATTCCCCGTGTCCTGTCACCAATGGGGTGTCCCAAGCAGCACCAGGGTCACTGACACCAGCTGGGATTCACCTTTCTCTGAGGGGAAGAGCTTTAAACCAGACCTGAAGGAGAGGGGAATAACCCCAGGTTTGCCCACGCCGTGCTGTGTCTGACCCCCCCCAGGATCAGAAGGATGTGCTGGGTGCACTGGGAAGTTTTACAGAGGTGAGCCAGAGGCTCCTGAGGCAGCAGGAGCCAACGGGGACACCCCAGAGAAAGACCTCAAAGAATTACAGGAGGTTCCTCTAAGAACATGACCTCCACAGGTCCCTTCCAACCCAACCCTTCTGTTTGTGAACGGGGCTGGGTTGAGAGCAGATTGAATGTGTCACTGCAACAATGCCTTTGCATCCCCAGAGCACAGCTCCAGGCAGCAGCACTGGACACATTTCTCCAGCACTCAAAGCTCAAATTGAAAAGCTGCCATTAACATTAAAAGGAAAAAATGGCTTTTTAAGATCTCCATACGTTTCTATTTCTTTCCCCTTCCTTTACTTCTTTCTGATTCACCCTTCTGATATTTTGCTTGGACTCCAATCCTAATGCATTCATCCTTCTTAGCACATTTTTGGGCTCTTTCCACCATTGTTCCTGGAAACTTTTTTTTTAAAGGACATATATTTAGATATACAACCTGGTCTCCCACATTTAAAAAACCCTACCTCAGGCTGGAAAGAGAAGAGCATAGAGAAAAGGGAGCTGGGGCTGAGGATGACAGGGGGACAAGATCTCTGGGCGCCAGCAGAGGAGGTGGCATTGCCATGGGGACATTTGTCTGTGCCTAGCATTTGATGGCTGTGTCCCCAGCATGGAAAGTGTCCCTCAGGCTTTGCTGGCACCAGGGGAGGGGTGGCCACTGCAGCTGTCCCTGTCAGGGGAGCAGACGGAGCCACCACAGCCCCGGGGGACCTCAGCCTCCCCTGACTGCCCTGGGGGGACAGGAGCACATCTGAAGTCATGTCACCCACCACATCCATCTGCAGCAAGGTTTTGGGGAATGGTCAGGGGTTGGCCACAGTCACCCCACACTGGTTCCCTGCTGGGCCAAACTGGGACCATCCCATTTCCTCCAGACCCACCTGGAGCCCGTGGATCAGCCTGGATTTAATAACCCCCGAGCGCTCAGCCCGCACCCAAACATGTCATTCTGAAAAGGCAGGTTGGAGTCCAAGAAGCACTCGCAGGCTTTTCATAAACACACTTTAATAATCTTCATCAAGAATTTTAATACAGAGCGAGCTGCCTGCCAGGAAATGCATTTACACTGTCAGCTGCTGAGAGAAATAGCCCTGCACTGCTGCTCAATACCAGAAACACCCTCCCTCCCTCTCTCCCAGCTTTTCCTCTCTTCCTCTTTGGATGAAGTGTGGTGGTTCGGAAACTGGAGGGGCTAAAAGCCTTGGCAGGGAGCCAGGCAGCTCCCTGGAGCATCCCCCGAATTGGGGACAGCCTCTTTGCCTTGCCCAGTGCCACCTCCTGCCATGCTGGACTTCGTGCTTCAGCTCTTGTTCTGTTTTTTGGGGGTTTCAAGACTGAAATCGGGGGTTTATCCCTCTCCCAGGAGCCTGCTGAAGGTGCTGCTGGTGGTGGTGGCGAGGGGAGGGTGTGTTTTTAGGCTGTGGGAAGAACGGGGGCTTGTGCGCTGCGGATACAATTACAAAAACTTTTCTTTCACAGCGAAGATTAACGGGATCAGAACACATTTCCTTGCTGGCTGTGGTATTAAGCAATTAAAGGGATTAAGCGAGGGCTTTACCATCCTCTGGCGCATCAGGTTTTGGTTTGTGCCAGAGGCAAAATACCCAATTTGATGTAGTCCGAGCCCAGAGGGCTGGAACGGTGGGAATCACATTTTACAGCCTTTTTCCCAACAGCTGAAAACACTCTGCTGTAACCACCCTCCATGTGCTGCTCCAAGACATCCGCACCCAGCCCAGCCTGCTCTCCTCAGGGGGGATGACAGACCCTCCGTGCCCAAAGCCAAGTGTCACCTGCAGGGAAGGGCGCAGGGAGCAGAGAGGGAAGGGAGAGGTTGGAGAAATCCCCCAGGGGCCTTCAGCACCACCGACTCCTTCCCCACACTTCTTAAATCCTATATTGCATGCAAGGAGGATTTTTGAATGCCAATTCCTGGCACATCGGGCACTTTGTCTATTTATAAGTGTGTTCTGAAGCGATTGACAAAAAAGGATGAAAAAAGCAACTTTGCTGCAGTGAAATAAAATGATGAGATTAGAAACACACATAGCACATGTCCTCTCTGAACCTCGTTTAGCCGAGGTGGGGAATGCCAGCTTTCCAACAGGAATGGCACTGCCACCTCCGCCGCTTCCCTTCTCCTTGTGAAGTTCTTGCCTTATTTATTTGCTCGAGATGAAAAAAGCTGGGGGAAGCTGCCCAGCAGAAATACCAACCTTCTGCCAAGCGTTTTGAAGTTGCAGCACAAATTGCCTTTTACAGGCAGGGGTGCAGAAGGGAAGAGGTAGAGAAAAGGTCAGTTCTGCTTGAGGAAACCCCCAAAACGCTTTGAAGAGCTGAAGGGGCTTTTTCATCATACCCACGGTCCCTGGAGGGTCAAAGTGCCAGAGGGATTGGGGGAAAGAAGGATGGGAAGGATGGGTGGGAGGTGCCTTGGTGGTTATGGCTCCAGCTCTGTCCCTGCCAGGGCAATCCAGGCTGCAAGGTGGAATCCCAAAATAATTTGGGTTGGAAGGGACTTTAAAGCTCATCCAGTGCCACCCCTGCCATGGGCAGGGACACCTCCCACTGTCCCAGGCTGCTCCATGCCTTGTCCAGCCTGGCCTTGGACACTGCCAGGGATCCAGGGGCAGACAGAGCTTCTCTGGGCACCTGTGCCAGGGCCTGCCCACCCTCACAGCAATACAAATAAACCTAAAATCAGTAAGAATTTAAAAGGCACAATGCCCAAGACCTTTCTGGAGCAGACAGGAAGATTCCATTGACTTTCTGAGCAGTACAGCGTGCCCCAACATGGAGAAACTAATTATTCTCAATAATGTCCTTCTTCAGCTCCTCAGGGCATCCACAGAACTGCTCCCATGTCCCCCAGAGCTCACTCCCTTTCCCCGCCCAGGGGATGCTCCAAATTTGGGGCAGTGTCCACCCATCTGCCCCACCTGCAAACTCGAGGCCACGGCACAGCAGTGGCAAGATCTGCTGGGAAATGATGAACCCAGACCTGGGGAGAAAAGAAACTCCTGAGAACCTTCAGCTGTGCCCCAGGACCCCCAAGGCTGCATCCAGAGGCTCCCTTGGCATGAGGAGCTCTGGGCAGTGTTTTTCCAGGCGCATCCTTGCAGCAGCTTCTCCCTGTGCCTGATTGGCCCCAAGCAGGCCCAGAGACACTGCAGAGACACAGTCAGAGCAGTGGGGATTTGCTTTATTCGGCGCAGGCTGTGGGGATTCACTCCTCCAAACACACACACCCTGCACTGCCAACACACAATATTATGGTGACATTCATGAATATTCATCACATTCCCCGGGATAGGAGTGGTTATACAAATCATTTCTGGGCAATCATTAATATCATTAGCAGTGTGCCTCACATGTGCTGTGTGTCCTGGTGGTCTTTGGGGTCTGCTCGTGGTGAAGATCTGTAGTCTTCATCACAGTGCACTTTTCACCTTTCTCTCTGGAGCATGGGCAGTCCTTGGTGGGTGATTCAGGGTTTCTGTGCTGGCCTCAAACAGATTCTCATCCCCACAAGATAAAGGGATCTGTCTTTCTTGAATTAGAATTCACATATTCTATGTCTCAATAGTTAACTTGAGTTACCTATTGCCCACCCCTTTCTCAGCCTGAGGCATCCCAAAAAAACCCAGCCCTGGAGCTGCACACACCCCACTGAGTGGCCAGGGGGAAAATCCAGGTATGCAGGTGCCTCCCATCAGTGGAAGCAGCAGGCTGCCCTGCCATGGAGCTGCAGCTCCCCGGGGGCTCGGCTTTCCAGCGAGATGTTGTACCTTGTTTGTGTTTCTATGGAATTACCCTCCCCGCTGGCTCCCGTCCTGCAGCCCCCACCGGCGACATCTCCGCGAGGTTCATTTCGCCATGAAAAACAGCCTCCCAAGAGCAGCCGCGACTGATTTAAAATAATAAAAATGAAAATCTCAGGTTTGATGACTAATCCCCGGGAGAGCAGTTTAAATTAGCGCTGGCCAATCGGCCACAAAAGACATGGGGAAAATTCCTGCTGGACTTCTCTCCTCAGTCCACTCCCTGGCTTCATTTTCCATCCCCAGATCCTTCCAGCCTGCAAACATATACAGTGTTGCCTCGGCAACTGGGAGACCAGATATATGTACATGAAAAAATGAGACAATCTCCTTCCTCCGTGATTGCCTGGAAGGTGGAAAATGGAAACCTATTCTGGTCTTAAAGCTACGTCAGCTTGTGCCAGACACACTCACAGCTCAGCCTGCTCTGAAATGTGCCCCTCCAGCTCCTGAGTGAAGGTAAATCACCCTCCTCTCGTGGGGATCCGTGGTACCAGCTCTCTCATCCCATGGGATGCTCAGGACTTGCAGGCTCACCAAAAAATGTGCTTCGTCCGATTTTCTGTGTTTTGTCTCCTGCACACAGCAGCTGGCTGACTCCTCCATCCCCCAGGATCATTTGGAGCTCTGGTTTAAGGAGCAAACATGCTTCCACTCCAGTCTGGGCCACAGCTTCCCTCTGATGGGCAGGGACACCATCCAGGGGTGTCCCATCCGTGGTCTTTGGAAAGTTCCTGCATCTCAGGGCTTGTGTGGGCATGAAGAACAAGCAGCAGGACAGCAGGAGCTCAAGGCAGAGCATCGACATCGTGTGGGATCTCATCCCATCTTTAAATCCTGCTCTGAATTCCCACTGCCCTGCGGAGCACAGCCCTTTGCAGTCCCTGGTGCCCTTTGCATCCGTGAAGCCTTAATTTCTTTTTTTCCCCAGCTGAACAGCACTAATCCAGAAGGAATTCTGTGAGAGGAATTCATTCTTTCCCATGAATTTCCCACTCAGGAATGGGAAAGCCTGGGCAGGCAGTGTCCACTACCTGGTGGTGTCCATCTGTAAACACTTCATGCGTTGGAGATGTCCTTCTGCAGGGGTTCAGCAGGAGGGGAAACACTTTCCTGTTGGAACTGAGATGGAAGATGGACTAATCAGGGCCATGGATTCAGGGGCTGCCACCTGACAGAACAACAGGAACTGAATTTCCTCCCTACCCTGCTACAGCTGAGCCCTGGAGGCTCTTGGGGAGCCATTCCTGCAGCCCAGCCCCTAAGTCCTTTGCCTGAGATGCCATAAAAACCTTAAAACTAAATTATAACTTTCTCAAAAGCAGCACAGGCTTTGCCACAGGTCTCAACAAAGCCAAGAAAAGCTCCCTTGCCTCCAGTCCCACCAGCATTTCTTTCAATAGAGTTCCTTCTCTTACACTTCACAGATTCCCAGAATGGTTTGGGTTGGAGGGACCTTCAAGGTCATCCCGTGGAACACCTACCACTGTCCCAGGCTGCTCCAAACCCCATCCAACCTGTCCTTCAACACTTGTAGGGATGGAGCAGCCACAGCTTCTCTGGGCACCTTGTGCCAGGGCCTCAGCGCCCTCACAGTCAATGTGCCCCATCAAACAGAAGATATTCCTGTTAAACCCCGCTGCTCCCCGTGCCAGGGCAGAAGCAGACCCATCCTAACCTCATTTCACATCGAGATTGTCATTTGCAAAAGCAGGACAGCAGCATCACCACCCCCAAGCATTCGGAAACATCCCCCGGGAGCCACTCTGAAATGCCAAACGAGGAGAGAGAGGATAGCACATCATTACTCATAAAGACAAGGTGAAACACGCTTTGCCAAAGCGTGAAAAATATTTATATCCAAATACAAAGTGTCTCTCAAATTTACAGTTCCCTGCATGCTCTGGAACAGGAACTATATTTGTGGGAATGGCTGTGAAAGTAAACTGATTCCTGCCATTAAAACGTGCCCGTGCTGGGGTGCAGAGAAGATGAAGTGAAAAAAAAGGGTGGGAAAATGGGATTTGATCTGCTTTTTAAAGCAATAATAGTTCTGCTGAAAAGCCTCACAATCTGTAATGTGCAGGGTGGAGTAGGATTAGGATCATAAATAACTTCCAGGGAAGGAAAATGATGTCTTTTCACACGCCGGTAGTGTGTTATCTTTAAAACCAAAGAAAGATAAAATAATTGTCTCCAAATATCCCATTTTGCATCCAGAAGGATTGTTTCTGACTCATTTTACAGGGATCACGTTATGCTATGGATGCAGCGTGGCCACCTTTGGGCTGGAATGCAGCAGTGCCTGTGTCACACCAGATCCTGCTGCAGGAGGGGATGGAGATTTATCCCATTAAAATGATGAGCTGTTGCTGATAACAGCCTCTGGAAGGGTAATTAAAAACTGCTTTGGAAATGAGGCCAGCCTTGAGTAGATGTGAGGGCCCAGGAGGATTTTCTCTGTTAGGAACCGTTCTGGGATGTGACTGGAGTGGGGATCCTGGAGCCTCCCAGCCCCTCTAGTTCTGAAAATTAAGCTCCCCATGTTTCCCCCACAAGACCTGTTCCACCTCTGAACAAGCCTAAAGATAAAGGCTTGAGACACAAACCATTAATCCCACCCCAAAAGGAAGGGGTTTGCTTCTCCCAGCAGGAGGAATGCCAGGTCCCCAGCGGGATCAGCTGCAGCCTGGAGCTCGAGCCATTTTCACACTGGTGAAGGGCAGAGAAATCCAGACCTATTGATCCATGGTTGGGAATACAGACCCAGCAAAAATGCAGGTGGAGCTTTAGGTACTTGGGATGTATTTCCTTAAAGTGGAATTTCGGCAGGAATCCAAGACTAACACCCTCCACCTTCGCTCTCGCAAACAGTGCCGAGGGCTCTTTAACAACCACAGTGGTCGAGGCCTGGGTTAATGTCTTATCCATAAGTTATTCAGTATTTCCTTTTAAAGACAAAATAGTTGGAATACCACTCTTTCTCTCTTTAAATTGCAGTTGTAGCTGTTACAGAAAACCCTCAGCACTGTTTCCATGGCTGGGAAGTGTCCGTTTCTTGGGAGTCCCACCTCAGTTTTTATGAGACCTCCAGCGTTATGGAGTTTATGGTGGCGTTAATGCCCTCAGAGATAAAAGCAGATCCTAGTTACCATCAGAGCATGGTGGGGCTGGGAAAAGAGACTTCCCAGGCTTCTGCTCACGTCCCAGCGTGTCCTGGGGAGGTTTTCGGGGCAGCTACATCTGCTGGCCTTTCTGTGAGGTGTCACCAGGGTTGTGATGTCCTGGGTGGCTCTCTGAGGAATGTGAGCTGCTCCTGCTGCCCCAAACCAAAACCTGAGAGCCAGGCAGCTGTGACAACCTGATTTTTACACCAAAACATTTCCACAGAACCCCAGAATGGTTTCGTTTGGAAGGAACCTTAAAGATCATCCCATACCACGCCCCTGCCATGGGCAGGGACACCTTCCACTGTCCCAGGTTACTCATACATAGTTAGGGACCTGAATATATCCTGGTCCCAACACCTTGGCAAACTGGGAAAGGAACCCCAGGTCTGGATCCATCCAAAGCCTCCAGCCTGCTCAGGAAATTATTTCCCGTGGCAAAGTTTGATTAACATTTTTCCCTCTTCTTCTTTCAAGTTTTTCAGACCCTTGTTGAAAAAATGAACAGAGAAAAGCCAAAACTATTTTGTTTTCTGGCATCCGAGCTCCTCCTGGGAAGCTGATTCCCACGTAATGGATCATTGCTGGGGCGATACAGCTTCAGACAGAGACAGATGGAAAACCAGAGCATTTCTGTGCCCAGAGCAGACAGGGCCTGGCTGGAATGATGACGAAGGGAATCCTTGGCTAAGGTTGGACAATGCAGCCGAAAATCGTGGCTCTTTTTGGCTCCCAAAGGGTAACATTTCCCCAAATACCTCAGAGCCTTTAATCCTAATGGGATTTAGGGCTTAGTTTCTTAAACAATTTGGAAACTTGTCCTGGGAATGATTCTCATCTATCGCTGCCAGGCTTTGTGAAGTGGGGTGGATTTAAGGACCACTACCCACCTCCTCCTCGTCCTCTCCTGCAGGAATTATTCCACATGGACACACTCAGGTAAGGATTAGCTCTTTCCTTAGATGGTCGGAGGGCTACCAAAATGTTGCAGCCACCACCGGGGAGCTGGAAAGGCCATTGACAGGAAAAGTTTTCCATCCATCCACAGCACAGACATCAGCAGCATTCTTGGAATAGCTCAAAAAATCAGGACTCCAGAGACATGCCATTAAGAGGGGAAAAAATTATGTGGGATTGATGTCCTGCGCCACACTCAATAATATACAAAATATGTATGTCCGTACATGGGCATGTACACACACTCACACATAAATATATGTATATTAAAAATATAGAAATATAAATATATACTACATTATATATTATATATGTAATAATATATATTAAGTATATATGAATTATTAATTATATATTATAAAATATATTATAGATTATATAGATTATATATAGTGTTTCTATATAATATAAATTATGTATTATTAATTGTATCCATAGTTAGATATTATCGATTATCTATTATATATCAATATATATTAATACAAAAATAAAAATAAAAATAAAAATACAAAAATATAAACTAGATATAGATATAGATATAGATATAGATATAGATATAGATATAGATATAGATATAGATATAGATATAGATATAGATATAGATATAGATATAGATATAGATATAGATATAGACATAAATATAGATAGAAATAGAAATAGAAATAGAAATAGAAATAGAAATAGAAATAGAAATAGAAACAGAAATAGAAATAGAAATTTTATATATATACACACACACACATGAAACAAAGGAGATTCCATGCCCTGGAAAAAGTGCTCAGTCAACTCAGTTCCCCTTTCAGTACTTGGTAAAAACATCAGGTACAAGGTCAGGCAAATTATAGCAAATAAGACTTGACACAAATTCCTGCCTGGCTTTTTCTCCCCTGAAAGAGAACCATTTCCTGGTCTTTCTGGTCTTTCTAATCTCATTTGTGTGAAGAGGTAAAAGTGACAAGAAATGGGTACTGTGGAATGACAGTCTCCGTGATTTTTGGGACAGCCTCTGCCTAATCCCTATCAGTCACAGCAAAGAGCGTTCAGCATCGATTTGGAGCTCAGCTGAAATGGAAGGAGGCACACTTGGCTGAGAAGGAGCTGCAGAACACAGTCCCCGGGAAGGAAGGAGGGATATTTTATTGCTGATGTTTCTCTACAGGTGCGCTGAGAGAGGATTTATAGTTCCAGTTCCACAGAGCACAAACCTTCCCTGTCACAGCCTCAGGTGCACTTGGAATTGCTCAGAATAAACCCCTTCAGCTGACCTGGAGGGACTCGCCATTTATTCCTTTAATTTAGCTAATTGGAAAGTTTAATCCCAGAATCCCAGAATGGTTTGGCTTGGAAGGGAACTGAAAGATAAATCTCCTTCCCATCTCCTGCCATGGGCAGGGAACTTCCCACCAAATCAGGAGGCTCCAACTGAGCCTTGGACACTTCCAGGGATTCAGGGGCAGCCACAGCTGCTCGGGGCAGCCTGTGCTGGTTTGACTGAAATCTTGAAAATCATTTGCAGGAGGAGAAAGCTTCCCTGAAACAGAAGGGCCTTTAGGGGCAATGAGAAGGAAAGGAGGGAAAAAACACAGATGAAGATCCTGCTCGTGCTTGGAAGAGAGATGCCAGCGCTGACAGTGGTTCTTCTTCCTGAACAATCGCACTCACCGTGCCCCACTCTGAATTTTAAATAAACCTAAAAGCTTATTTGGTGATTTAAGCCTCTGCTTCAGTTATTTCCAAGGAATCCCTCTGACAAATCGTGGGGGTTAAGAGGGGAAGAATTGTCCAAGAGCGCAGCATTTCCATCCATTTTCAGGAAAGATGACAGAATATTTGTGTTGCTGCCCACTTTTCCTGCACGTTTGCATTCTGCAGCAATACCTGTGGATGGCACATGGCAGCCTGGATGGGTCTCCTCCATGTCCTCCTCCAGCATTCCTGGAGACAACTCCCCTGCCAGGAATTTGGCAGCACTGGGACATTTTGCTGTCAGTTTGCTTGTCCTTTTCCCTCCTGCTCTGCTCCTGGTTTTCCTGGGGTGTGGGATTGCAAACCTGACAGAGCTTCCCACCCCATCCTCCTCAACACCCTCAAAGAGAATTTTCCAGGGGCTCCCACAAGAAAAAAACACCCACAGCACAGAGCCTTTCATGAGCCCAGCCACTCCAGCCAGCAAATAAACTCAGGAAAGGGAATGTAGAACAGCTCTTCCAAAGCATTAACACAAAAAAACCCACACTAGGAGTCATTTTCCCTGCTCTATTTTCACATTTCCTGACAGGAATGGCAGCAGCTGCAGTGGAAGTAAAAAGAAAGGCCTGGCCTAGAGCTCTTTGATATGTTGGTAAGTGCTTCTAAACGCCCATTTGCATTTGGATGGAGGATCTGGATCACTTTGTAGTCTGTCAAGGAATATATTTTAGTTTTGTGAAAAATGTCAGTGAAAGAAAGAAGTGTTTCCTTTGATATTTCTCTTTAAAAGGTTTCAGGCTTTCTTTTGAAAAGGATATGCCAGAACCTTGCAAGAGGAGAAATATCCAGTTTGGACATTTCTAACAGAAAACTTCCATTTGCAAATAATTTCTTCCCCCTCCACTTAGGATCCCTCTCATCTTGTCTTCCCCCTCCCTGCACTTGAATGGCAAATCGTTCCCATCTCCAGATGAATTCCTTCATTCCTGCCAGGTGCAGCTTTGGCTGTGCTGCAGAACCCAGGGGATCTAAAGGAAGATCCCACGGCCCACAGCAGATGTTTCATGTTTCTGTTCATTGCCAAAGGTACCTGTGGCTTTCCCAAGTCAGCTCCCTCCTTTTTTTTTTTTTTTTTTTTTTTTTTTTTTTTTTTTTAGGCTGGTAAAGAGACAGATAATTATAAATTAAAGATAGCACTTTCTGGGATTGGATCAGATTCGTCAGGACATGGTTCTGAGTGGGGGGTGACATGGGGCTGGTGATAATTCACAGTTTAAATTCAGCTAAAATGAAGCCAATGCTCCTATCGGGGGTTGGTGGGATCAGCTCTCCCTCCATCCACCTCCAGCCAAGGATCTGAATATTCGGATGATTTTGCCTTGCAGATAATCTCACCTGGAGCCTGCTCTGTGCTGACTGTTCTCCAGCTGAGTGTTTGACTTCTAACCATCAGGTGTTTCTCCATCTCTGCTGTCCTATGGAGCCCAAGTTCAAACCCTGGCTTTATTATCACAGAATGGTTTGGGTTGAAAGAGACCTTAGACCTCACTTTGTTCCAGCCCCGCCCTGGGCAGGGACACCTCCCACTGTCCCAGGCTGCTCCAAGCCCTGTCCAGTCTCACCTTGGACACTGCCAGGGATCCAGGGGCAGCCACAGCTGCTCTGGGCACCTGTGCCAGGGCCTCCCCACCCTCACAGGGAAGAATTTTTTCCCAAAATCCCATCCAGCCCTGCCTTTTGGCAGTGGGAAGCCATTCCCCCTGGTCCTGGCACTGCACACCCTTGGCAGAGGTCCCCTGCTGCCTGCAAGGGCTTCATCCACACAGGCACAGAGGTAAAACAGCTCCTCTGGCTCGGAGCTGACCCAGATTTCACCTTATTTTGCTTTCCTCGCACAGCCCAGGGATTCATGCGCTCCCTCCTCGGAGGCCAGGCAGGCTCTGGCTCAATTCCCCTCCTCCCAGGCTGCTCCAGCACCCGAGCAGGAGATAGAGATAAAGCAGGAGTGAAACCAGGGCTGTTCCTTGGCTGTGCCACCTCCTCCTCCCCGTGGAGAATCCCAGAGCCCTTCCCTGGGCAGGGATTTGGGCTCCCCAATGAATGCTCCCATTGAGCTGCCCAGAATTAAACACACCTCCGGCTCCAAATCACGACACAAATGATTTTTTTTGGATGCATTGAGCCACCGGTAAAAGTTTCCCTTGTTTTCGTCTTCCCAGCCCCTGCAGAATGCTCTTCTCCTGCCAACCTAGCCAGAAAAACAGGAAAGGCCAGAAAAATCACCCAAAAAATGGGTGTCACAGCACTCACAGACGCCGTTCCACACCAGGCTTGCTGCATGCACTGGAATATCACCAATACCTGGAGACTGAAAGGAGAAATAAAGGCAGGCTGGACTTACCTTGGCCACATCCATATCCTATTTGTCCCTGAAATATTCTGGAAGATTTATAAATAGCACCAGTTTAGGCTGGTTTTGAAAATTGTTCCAAAAGGAAACAATTTTGAGGGAGTAAAAATAGGCCCCTTGAACTCTTTCACCAACCTATGCACTGGGCTGGTTCCTCTCATGCCTGTGATTTTCCAGTTCCAAGTAGATTGCCACTTCTAAATTTTCACCTTTTAAATTTAGTTGAAAGAATGGGAAAAGAAATGGGAAAAAAAAATTCCCTATGGACCAAAACAAGTCTTGATTCGATAAGAAACCCTTCAGATTTTTTACTAGCTGAGAAAAATCAACAGAATTATTTCGACTGAGCCACAAGCACTTTCTTAATTATTAAGCTTTTAGGAGCTGCTTGTAAACCACAGAAACCATTATTCACACAGGTCAGGCTTTGTATACCTGACCTGGGAAACCTCGCAGAAGGCAGAATTTAAGACTTCCTGAAAATTATGCCAAGCCCAGGTTTTCCGATGGCTCCTCATGGTCACAGGGCACTTGGGGAAAGAGCTTAAACCTCACCCCAAGAACTGCAGATGCCACGGGGGGGTTTGGTCTGGAACTTTCTCCAGGCTGAGGTCGATGTTTCATGAGATGACAGCATCAGCTCCGGTTCATGAAGCAATCCTGGAGCTGTTTCCATGGAAAGTTTGGGAATTTGGGAGGAACGGAAGGGCTGAGGTTTGTTCAGCCCAGCTCGGGGTGGGTTGGACATGGTGAGGTCACTTTGTGTCTGAGCCCTCCCGTGGGAGTGGGAGTGGGAGTGGAATGGGAATGGGAATGAGAATGGGAATGGGAATGGGAATAGGAATGGGAATGGGAATGGGAATGGGATGGGAATGGGAATGGGAATGGGAGGGAGAATGGGAGTGGAATGGGAATGGGATTGGGAATGGGAATGGGATTGGGAATGGGAATGGGAATGGGAATGGGAATGGGAATGGGAGTGGGAATGGGAATGGGAGTGGGAATGGGAATGGGAATGGGAGTGGGAATGGGAATGGGAATGGGAATGGGAGTGGGAATGGGAATGGGAATGGGAGTGGGAATGGGAATGGGAATGGGAATGGGAGTGGGATGGGAATGGGAATGGGAATGAGAATGGGAGTGGGAGTGGGAATGGGAGTGGAACGGGAATGGGAATGGGAATGGGAATGGGAATGGGAATGGGAATGGGAATGGGAATGGGATGGGAATGGGAATGGAATGGAATGGGAATGGGAGTGGGATGGGAATGGGAATGGGAATGAGAATGGGAGTGGGAATGGGAATGGGAATGGGAATGGGAGTGGGAGTGGGAGTGGGAGTGGGAGTGGGAGTGGGAGTGGAATGGGAATGGGAATGGGAGTGGGAATGGGAATGGGAATGGGAATGGGAGTGGGAGTGGGAGTGGGAGTGGGAATGGGACTGGGAATGGGAATGGGAATGGGAATGGGAATGGGAATGGGAATGGGAGTGGGATGGGAATGGGAATGGGAATGGAATAGGAATGGGAATGGGAGTGGGAGTGGGAATGGGAATGGGAATGGGAATGGAATGGGAATGGGAATGGGAGTGGGAGTGGGAATGGGAATGGGAATGGGATGGGAATGGGAATGGGAATGGGAATGGGAATGGGAGTGGGAATGGGAGTGGGAGTGGGAATGGGAATGGGATGGGAATGGGAATGGGAATGGGAATGGGAATGGAATGGGAATGGAATGGGAATGGGAATGGGAGTGGGATGGTAATGGGAATGGGAATGAGAATGGGAATGGAATGGGAATGGGAATGGGAGTGGGAGTGGGAATGGGAATGGGAATGGGAATGGGAATGGGAATGGGAATGGGAATGGGAATGGGAGTGGGAAAGGGAGTGGGAGTGGAACGGGAATGGGATGGGAATGGGAATGGAATGGAATGGGAATAGAATGGGAATGGGAATGGGAGTGGGATGGTAATGGGAATGGGAATGGAATGGGAATGGGAATGGGAATGGGATGGGAATGGGAATGGAATGGAATGGGAATGGGAGTGGGATGGGAATGGGAATGGGAATGGGAATGAGAATGGGAATGGAATGGGAATGGGAATGGGAATGGGAGTGGGAATGGGAATGGGAATGGGAATGGGAATGGGAGTGGGATCGGAATGGGAATGGGAATGAGAATGGGAATGGAATGGGAATGGGAATGGGAGTGGGAATGGGAATGGGAGTGGGAATGGGAATGGGAGTGGGATGGGAATGGGAATGGGAATGGGAGGGAGAATGGGAATGGGAATGGGGTGGGAATGGGAATGTGATGGGAATGTGAATGGAATGGGATGGGAATGGGATGGGAATGGGAATGGGAATGGGAATGGGAATGGGAATGGGATGGGAATGGGAATGGGAATGGGATGGGAATGGGAATGGGAGGGAGAATGGGAGTGGGAATGGAATGGGATGGGAATGGGAATGGGATGGGAATGGGAATGGGAATGGGATGGGAATGGGAATGGGATGGGAATGGGAATGGGATGGGAATGGGAATGGGAATGGGATGGGAATGGGAATGGGAAGGGGCAGGGAAGGAGGCGGGGAGGGGGAATTTGGGTGGGCAGGAGGCTCTGCAGGGCTGACATCAGCCCTGCTTCCATGGGCTGGGTGTGATTCAAAGCAGGGCTGGGTGGGCCTGGGGGGGATTCTGGGGGAAACCTGCCCAAACTTCCATGCTGGAGGTTGGGGATGAAATACTCCAAAACAGCCTCCAAACCAGCCCTGGAGCAAGCAGCAAGCCAGGGAGGCAAATCCTAGAATCCCACAATGGTTTGGGTTAGAAAGGACCTGTCTAGTCCAACTCCCTTCCATTCCAAGCCTCATCCAAAATATTTGGGAAACATTCAGAACTCCATTAATTTAAAGGTAGCACCTATAACCACGAGTAATTTTTAATTATTATTATTTTTTAACCATTATTGCCTTCAGAGTGGGTTTGCCCAGGCAGAAAAGAAGTTAAAGCATGGAGGTGTGAGCAAGCTGCTTCCCTCAGAGAAATCAGAAAGCAAAGAGTTTGTGGCTCTAATCTGAGAGGAGCTTTCTTTGCTGAACATAATAGGTTTGTGACCTCGGTGGTTTTAAACAGAGGAAGGAAAAAAAAATAAAGCAGGAGAAACTTGCAGTTTGGGTCAAAAGTAATTGGCTCTTGCGAGAGTTTTCAGGAAAAAAATCCAAATATAAATAAAACTGGGTCAACTTAATATTTTCACTGATTTAAAACAGCATTCTGGTTCACTTTGATTCATTCTTTTCATTTGGTAGTTTATTCTTTTAATTTAGTAGAACATTTTATTCTCTTAATTTGGTCACTTCTTGAAAATCCTTCGTACAAAAAGAAGGGTCAAAAGGGTTTATTTTGAAAAATGTCAAAGCAAAACATTTCTACATCAAAAAAGAAAAAAAAAGAACCTCTTTCTGGCTAAAATGTACTTGCCAAATGAGACTGGTATTTGTGAGTCATTTCTCCACCACATTTTGAATTTACTATTTGTCAGAAAGAAAAAAGAGAAGTTCAACCTTACTCTAATGAGAGCACGTATTCGTTGGGTTCTCATAAACAAACTCACCAAGAAGAAAAGGGACTGGAAAGATCTTCACTTACTGTGCATTTATTTCAGCCTCTGTCCCTGCACAAATTGGGTGTAAAATGGAGGCACACAGATAAAATCCAGACACAGTCACCCCCCTTCTCCCTTCCTGCACATATTTCCCCATCAAGACCTGGGGAGCCACAAGCTAGCCCGTGGAGAAAAGTAATTTAAGTAATATATTTCACCAAAAATGCTTTTAGGTTTATTTAAAATTCGGAGTGGGGCACGGTGAGTGCGATTGTTCAGGAAGAAGAACCACTGTCAGCGCTGGCATCTCTCTTCCAAGCACGAGCAGGGTCTTCATCTGTGTTTTTTCCCTCCTTTCCTTCTCATTGCCCCTAAAGGCCCTTCTGTTTCAGGGAAGCTTTCTCCTCCTGCAAATGATTTTCAAGATTTCAATCAAACCAGCACAGGCTGCCCTGAGCAGCTGTGGCTGCCCCTGAATCCCTGGAAGTGTCCAAGGCTCAGCTGGAGCCTCCTGATTTGGTGGGAAGTTCCCTGCCCATGGCAGGGGAATGGAAGGAGATTTATCTTTCAGTTCCCTTCCAAGCCAAACCAAACCCAGTTCTCGGATTCTGGGATTAAACTTTCCAATTAGCTAAATTAAAGGAATAAATGGCGAGTCCCTCCAAGTCAGCTGCCACCTTGTCCCTTCCACTGGGGCCAAAGGGTTTCCTGAAGACTTTGCTTCTGGAGAAGGAGAAAAAATAATGGAGAAAGCATCAACAACTAAGGCCCAACTATCAGCATGGAAAATGTAAGCATCTCCAGCTTCTAGAACGAATAAAGCACAAGTTTTTACGCTTGTCATCTCCAAATGACTGCGGGCAGCTGCAGGGGATGAGATCAGCCCCTGCTCTTGGGCATGGGAGAGCTGCAGCCCCACAGGAATTCCCATTCCCTGTGCACAGGGGAGCTGCAGCCCCACATTCCAGAGTGTAAAATGAATCTTCTACACCATTCCCATTCCCATTTCCTGGGCACAGGAGAGCTGCAGCCACACATTCCAGAGTGTAAAATGGACCTTCCTGATCCGTTCCCATTCCCATTCCCATTCCCATTCCCATTCCCGTTCCCGTTCCCATTCCCATTCCCATTCCCTGGGCACAGGAGAGCTGCAGCCACACATTCCAGAGTGTAAAATGGACCTTCCTGATCCATTCCCATTCCCATTCCCACTCCCATTCCCATTCCCTGGGCACAGGAGAGCTGCAGCCACACATTCCAGTGTAAAATGGACCTTCCTGCTCTATTCCCATTCCCTGGGCACCCATCCCGCTGCATTTCTGCATTTCTGGGGAGACTGTGCTCACCTTCACCCCCCAGGAATACCCAACCTCTCCAAATGAGCCCCAGGGCACACAGGATGGCAAAGCCTCCATTTCCCCAGGCTGGGATTTGCCCCTGGGATTTACAGGCACCACTCTGAACACTCCAAAAAAAACAACCCTGGGACAATTCAACATTAAATGCAGAGCTGTAGTTACAGTCTCGGGTAATGCTGAAGTTCTTGAGCTCTGCTTTGCTCCGTGGTTCTACAGAACTTCGCCCCTTCAGGCTGAACTGCAAAAATCCCTGCTAGGACAGCTCAAAAAATGTCCATTAAACCTTTTTTCCAAGGGAAGATAGTGCTTTCATTTGACTGGAAAAAGCTCATGAAAAGCATCTGATTTCCTTGAAAGCGTTTGACTTGTTTTATTGGAAAATAAAAAGATTAAAACCTGATAATTGAGAAACACAATTTTGAGCGGTGAATCATAATAAGGTGTTGGTCAATAATCCTTTATTTTTATTACCCAACAAGTGCTAACACTTCCCTTTCTTCCCTGGACACATCACAAATGGGCTTTATTCCTGGACAAGCAGAATTTCCCTTTGCATTCAGGCATCTCTGAGAAAGCAGAGACACTCGAGGTTGTGGTGTCCATCTGCCTGGACAAGGATCCAGGTGCAATCCTCGAGCGTGGCTGTGTCCCTGAGCCCACCAGAGTGTCCCAAGGACAGTCTGACCCCACAGAGCACCTCAGCAGTTGTGCTCTTGGAGGCACTGCTGGGAGGGAGCACTGACCGTGGGGGCTGACACCCCATGGAACAGGGAGACCTTCAGAGCTTCTGCAAAGCTTCCTTGGGTTTATCCCACACCTCCTGCCTGCACGTGGGCAGAAAACAGCTCCGTTCCCTGCAGAGGAGGGAGGAGGAGAGCTCAGTGCCTCCAGAGATGGCACCCCAGCCCCTCCTGCTCTCCAGCTCCTTTGCTCTCACCTCCACTAACCCACCACGTAATGAACACAAAACCTTCCTCCAAATCCCCTTCCTGGTGTTCTGCTGGGAGACAGGAGCCTCTCTTCACTAAGATTGACTCAACCACCCACATCTGCAGCGTTAATGGCCTAAAAACTTTAGATTTAGCTGTTCTGAAAAGCAATTTCCACCTCCCCATTCTCCCCCAACTCAAGCAGCCCTTTGGTCTCCACTGAATAATTCATGGCGTTTCCCAAGGTTGTTGTTTTTCTTCTTTCCATGAAGGCAGGCTATGAATACACCTGCTTGTTCTTGATTCCTCTAATGAATAATCCTGAATTATCCATGAAATGCTAAATGGCACCATGATCTCATCAGGCATTAACCATGCATGAGACAAGCTTAGCAACCAGGCAAAACACAGCAGCCCAGGCTGGAGACCACTTCAGACAGGGATGGACTTTCCAAGTACTTAACAAGGCAGGAAACAAGAATATCTCTCCTAGAGATAAGAACATCAGCACCAGGAGAGATCAAAGGGGATGGGCTGGGGCTGGGGCTGCAGTGCTTTGGGATTTCACTCCCACCCTGACAAACTTCATCAGACTTGGTTAAACCCTCGTTTTCTCTTTCACTCTTATTTTTTTCCTTCTTCATGCTGTTTGTCCCCTCTTCCCCTTTCTGGCCTTGTCTGCTGCAGTAGAAGCATCTGCAAGGGCAAGACTAACGTGTTCAGTCAATGTCTTTGCAAGCGCAGCATGAGCAGAAAGAGCCTTGATTTGAGGAAATTTTTAGTTGAGGATCATCTAGCAGAAAATTCTGATCACTGGCCTGGGGGTATTGAGAAAAAAACAGCTAAAGACCTTTATTCTCCTTTTCCCTCCCTTATTCCAAAGGAAAAACAGCCCAAGGGAAATCTGGGGAGGATTGGTGTGGCAGGGCCTGGTTTTTGCAGGGAGCTGTGCTGGAGCTGGGGCTGGAGCAGAGACCTGCAGGTGCAGGACCATCACATCTCCCCAGTGAGAAACTCATCAGCCCCACAGCCCCCCTGAACCCCACCAGTCCCATAGCCCACCTGAACCCCACCAGCCCCATAGCCCACCTGAACCCCATCAGCCCCATAGCCCCCCTGAACCCTACCAGCCCCATAGCCCACCTGAACCCCACCAGCCCCATAGCCCACCTGAACCCTACCAGCCCCATAGCCCACTGACACCCCCATCAGCCCCACAGCCCACCTGAACCCCACCAGCCCCACAGCCCACCTGAACCCCACCAGCCCCACAGCCCCCCTGAACCCCACCAGTCCCATAGCCCACCTGAACCCCACCAGCCCCATAGCCCACCTGAACCCCACCAGCCCCATAGCCCACCTGAACCCCACCAGCCCCACAGCCCACTGACACCCCCATCAGCCCCACAGCCCACTGACACCCCCATCAGCCCCATAGCCCACCTGAACCCCATCAGCCCCACAGCCCACTGACACCCCCATCAGCCCCACAGCCCACTGACACCCCCATCAGCCCCACAGCCCACCTGAACCCCATCAGCCCCACAGCCCACCTGAACCCCATCAGCCCCACAGCCCACCTGAACCCCACCAGCCCCACAGCCCCCCTGAGCCCCACCAGCCCCATAGCCCACTGACACCCCCATCAGCCCCAAAGCCCACCTGAACCCCATCAGCCCCACAGCCCACTGACACCCCCATCAGCCCCATAGCCCACCTGAACCCATCAGCCCCATAGCCCACCTGAACCCCACCAGCCCCATAGCCCCCCTGAAGCCCATCAGCCCCATAGCCCACCTGAACCCATCAGCCCCACAGCCCCCCTGAACCCCACCAGCCCCATAGCCCCCCTGAAGCCCATCAGCCCCATAGCCCACCTGAACCCCATCAGCCCCACAGCCCACCTGAACCCCACCAGCCCCACAGCCCACTGACACCCCCATCAGCCCCATAGCCCACCTGAACCCCACCAGCCCCACAGCCCACTGACACCCCCATCAGCCCCATAGCCCACTGACACACCCATCAGCCCCATAGCCCACCTGAACCCATCAGCCCCACAGCCCCCCTGAGCCCCACCAGCCCCATAGCCCACCTGAACCCCACCAGCCCCATAGCCCCCCTGAAGCCCATCAGCCCCATAGCCCATCTGAACCCCCATCAGCCCCAGTCCCTGCTGGATCCCTCCAGAGCCAGGTGGGAGCGAGATCTCTTCAAGTTACACCTCCATAGAATCCAAGAATGGTTGGGATTGGAAGGGACCTTAAACCCAGCTCCAGCCCCTGCCATGGGCAGGGACACATTCCACTGTCCCAGGCTGCTCCAAGCCCTGTCCAGCCTGGGATGGGGCAGCCACAGCTCCTCTGGGCACCTGTGCCAGGGCCTCCCCACCCTCACAAGAGAAGACTTTCTTCCCAACATCCCAACTAACCACTCTTTGTAAGCTCGATGCCATTCTTCCTTGTCCTGGCACTCCAGGCCCTTGCAGAGAGTCAATCTTCCTTGTGGGCTCCTTCAGGCACTGCAAGGCCACATTTGGGCCACCCCAAGGCTTCTCCTCTCCAGGCTGAACAATCCCAACTCTCGCAGCCTTTCCTCCCAGCAGAGCTGCTCCATCCCTCTGCTCATCCTGGAGCCTCCTCTGGGCTCTCTGCAGCAGCTCCAGGTCCTTCCTGTGCTGGGCCCAGGGCTGGGGCAGCTCTGCAGGTGGGAGGCACTGACAAAGCCACAGTGCCAGGGAAACTGAGGCACGGAGGGAGTCAGAGTGCCCAAACCCAGCAGCAAACCCTGCAGCAAGGTCAGGTGCTCAGCTGCAATGATCTGAGGCCTCATTTAATCACAACCCCTTTCTCCCCTCGGCTCCAGGAGCCTGCTGTGCTTCATTCCCCTTCTGATCAAAGCCAGCGTGAGCTGTAAAATAAGGATGGTTTACAGTTATCTAATCATCAGCTTTCCAGTCCCGAGACACGCTGGAGCCAAAGGGTTGAGTCCCACCAGGATTCACGATGTTTTGCTTTAGGAAGTTCCCTTCTGAGGAGAGATTTAAACCCCAGCTCTGGACTGGGGAGATGCTTCCTCAGAGGGATCAGAGAGGTAGAAAACTGCAGCCTGGCCCTAAATTCTATGTTTTCCTACACTATTTGAGGTCCACAACCTCCATCCTCTGCTCAGACATCCTTATTTGCATGACAAGACCCTGCCAGTCTGACATTTAAGCAGGTCCTGATCCTGATCTCCCATGCTCCACGTGCTGACCCAGTGGCTTGCACAACACTTCTGGATCAGGAGGAAATGGAATGATTAATGCTAAAGAAAACACTCCTGGAAGTTATAATGAGAAAGTGACCGCATGAGGAAGGACTTTGAGTAACTTCTACAGCTCAGCCTTACTCAAGTTAACCCCACGGTACCAGGAAACCTTTGGACATAGCCTTCCCCTTCAAAGCTAGGAATTCAATCCTGTTTGCAGTTAACTCCACTGTACCAGAAAACTTTTGGACATATCCTGCCTTCTGAGCAAGGAATTCAATCCTGTTTGCAGTTAACTCCACTGTACCAGGGAACTTTTGGACATATCCTGCCCCTTCTGAGCAAGGAATTCAATCCAATTTGCAGCTGTGCTAACGAATTCCGAGGAAATGGAGAAAGCTGGAGCAGCTCTTCCTGCAGTAAGCACGGCACCTACAGACCCACTCACAAACCAGACATCCTCCTCTCCCATTATCCTGGTGCTTGGGCTTGTGGAGATCCCTAGGGTAAGACTCTGGGAGTGTTTGCACACTGCAGGACTTTGTCTCACAGCCAACCTCCACCCCAGCACCCTTTGGACAAGCTCACCAAGCTCTTCATGCAGAGCCAGTCACTCCCTGACACCAAAAGAGGTTTCCAGGCTCTGGGGAAAGGAGAAAGTGACTGTAAATCCCCTTTCTCCTACCTGCTCCCTCTTCAGAACAGGGAGAAGGATTCTGTGGTATTTGCACAGCACCCTCACAGGGGCTTTGATGTCTTTGGAGCCTCCAGCTGATCCTTCAGAGCCTCACTGAGCTCCCATTGATCCAGAGTACAGTCAGAGGGGGAAAACCCCCAGCCACCATGAGGATTTTCAGTTTGAACTTATTACTCCTTGTCCTACCCATCAAACACTGGAATATTGTGCAGAAACATCTTACACGTTCCAGCCAATTCAGAGCAACACTTGGTACTAAAACACACACAACCAGTTTCTCTGTAAATGGAATATTCAGGGAACCAGTTCAACACATCCTCATTTCTGGATCCTGCTCATCCCTGGCGAGGAGCTGCCAAATTCAGGGAGGAATGTGGTTCATTTTGTCCTGACAGACATCAGAAGGAACAGACAGAGCCCCTTCACTGCCCAAATCTCATCTCGCAGCATCATCACTGATTTCAAAGTGTCCTCTGAGCTGGCAGATGAATCAGAGTCCGACCTGAGCTTGGACATGCGTGTGTGTGACACATGTGGGGCTGGCTCAGCTCAATTTAAATTGTACTCCTAAGTACAATCTGTATTTAAAACACTGGAGACAGCCATCCAAGTGTAGTAAGTAGAGGGAATGATGTGAATTCTCAAAAGTAAATGGAAAAAAAATAGCAGGAGAGTAAATGAAGCAGCAAAATGCAGATGGTAAGGGAAGCTGGAAGAGGGCAGCAAGGGCTGGCTAGGGATGCAGCTGGGATGTGGAGGATGATGAGGCAGAGGAGAGGAGCAGAGGGAGTTCAAGGGGTCCAGGTCAGAGGGACACAATAAGTGGATTTAAGGGAATGGAGCTGATGCAAGTCCCATGCTCTGGGCTCGGGGGAAGCTCTGATTCATCCCAAGGTGGAGTCATTTCCCCAGGTTAGCCCGAGGTCTCGGGAAGCAGGCTGGCCAGCAGTCCTGGCGTGCCTTTCTGGGAAGGGATACTGGGCACAGTCTGCACTCAGAGAGGGCTGAGTTTACCTGCGCTGGCCCAGCTCCAAAGCCAGCTCTGTCAGCCTTGGAGACACAGCCCAAACACTGTGCACAACCAGGGAGGTGCATTCATGGGTTGGATATTCCTGGGCAGGACTGGAGCTGATGGTTACAGGCTTGAAAACCAGTCTGCAAGAGCAAGCTGTGCCAGGAAGACAGCCCAAATTGGAAAGTAAGCCACCTAAGAAAGCAAATTGCAGAGCTGAGCAGTCACTGGGCAGCTGGGAGGACGCAGGGGTGGTAAAACTGCAGTGGGATAGGATCCAGTAAAGAGCTTTCCAATGGCTTGCGAGTTTATTGTAGGCTGTCCTGAGATTTTGCCAGCCAAACCACTGCACTTTATGTACTTTGGATATTTGTGCCTAGGTGTTATTGTTATTTCACCATGGTTTTATCATCATCTAACAAAGAGTGGGATTCCTTTTTGGCATCCCTCGCTCCAGCCTGCTCACTTGGGTCCCAAAGCAACTCGTGCTCCTTGGATTGTCTTCCAAACTTGCTGCCTACCAAACACAAGGACGACAGGAGAGGCACCTGATCCCAGACTTCAGCCCAGTTCCTCAGCCACGCAGCCCTGGGCACCACGAGTTTGGTGGGCAGGGGTTAAGCAGCTGCAGAAAAATCGAGTGCTGTGGTTTCTCGGAGCTGCAGCTCCCACAAGGAGCGAGAGCAGCGTGGAAAAGGCTGTGCCCTGCAGTGCCCACCCACGGAGATGCAGGGACCCAAACACAACACCCTGCAGGCTGGAGGGGGAAGGAGCCTCCCTTTGGGGTGCTGCAGGGGGGCGGAGGGGAAGAGGCATGGCCCCACTCGGGCAGGACAGCAGGGCTAGAACCTCTCCCTCTTCCCAAACTCCTGCTGCGAGCAAGGCTGGGGCAGCACTGCAGAAACCTCAGTCAGATTTGTTACCTGCACCACCACCCTCCCTGTGGAACAGTGCATCCAAAGGATGCTCCAGCACGGAAATCAGCTCCAGAGGCAGCAGATCCCAGGGCAGGAGCAGGCCTTCAGGGAATGCATCTTCCCCCACCTCCTTCCCCCACCAATGGCTTGCAAGGAGCCTTAAAAATGCCAAATTCCAGTATATTCCATTACACCATATAATCGCAGTTTAAGGCTCCCAAGCATGCCTTTAATTTAAGCTTAATAAAGCTGTTATTGTCCACTCATTAATGACTGCTTATTAAAACCATATTTATTGCATGTGGTGCTGAGAGATCTCGCAGAGAGCCTGGGGCAGCACTCCCTCCCTCCAGCCCGTGGTGTTTAACGAGAGATCCATGTGCAGGGGCTGGGAATTCCCAGCAAACGTGTTTCCAATAAGCACTTGTCCCAGCTGAGGTGGTGTGCACATACCTGTGGGTGCACCCTCACGAGATGCAAATGAAATGCAGATTTAGGAGCTGTGTTTTCACAGCAGTAGTGTTGCTTTGGGACAGGATGAAAACACATTATAGCCTGACACCTAACCCAAAAGAGAAAGAAAATAAAAATCAGGGTTATATTAATTAATAACAGTTTTAAAGATATTTAGCAGGGGTGGTGGGCAGCATCTGGACCCTCCTGCACTCTCCCTGCTGCCCCTAAATCAAACACTGGGACCACAGACCAGAAAATTAATTTTATCTTGAGGCTGACAGACTTGCTGAGATGCAGAGATAATATCAATACCAGAAGAAAAGCCTTGCGCAAACACCAGGCCTTTTGCTTCCCACAGCCCAAGGATAAGAAATAATCTGATATTGGTGTGAGGCAAGCTGGCATCACTCAGGTTTATGAACAGGGACTTGCAGAAAGCAAAAGCCTTCTGCACCCCAGAAATTACATTTTCACTTCCATGTCTACAGCCTGGAGACTCCTGCTTTGGGGGCTGTAATCCCAATTATTGAAATATTAAGAGTCTTAGTGACACTGCAGGTAAGGAAAGTCCATGGAGAAGAAGAGGGAAGGTGGGGTTACCTAGAATCTGCCAGGAAAGACATCTCACCTTGGCACCCACACTGTGCTCCGTGTCCTGAGCCATCAGAGGGCAATCAGCCCCCAGCAGCTCTGGGATGGGGCTCACTGGGAATTTAAAGATGCTTTGAGTCACCAGTTCATTGTGGGAGGGATGTCTGTCCCTCTTTGGGATCACTTGCCCTGTCAAATAATGATGTCTTGGACGCTCAAACCATCGACCCCCAGCTCAGCTCTTGACCCACCCAACTCCCCCACCCAGGTTTGTTTGCTCAGCTCCACGAGCTCTCTGGGTCTTACAGTGGGGGCTTTTTCAGCTCTGACTTTTGGAACATTCAAGAACACTCCCCCTCCTTCTCATTCCTTGTTTTCCCTCAGAGCAGCTTAGCCATAAGTTGGGGGCAGGAGGGGAAACACTGCCAGAAAAGCTCCTAACAACCCTCTTTGGAGACTGGGTTTATACACTCAGCTGTCCCTTGTAAACTAAGCCCTATGTGAGATTTTTTTCCCAAACCTTTCAATCCCCTTCCTTGCCCTCACCCCTCCTGCTTTGCTCATGCTGCAAATATGCAGGAAAAAAAAATACTTGGGTACAAGAATGTCCTTTTGTGCTGCAGCAGACAGGGGGCAAGAGGAAAAATAAAACAACCCAGGCTGCAAAGAGGCAGTGGGGAAGCATCAGCACTGCTTGGCTGTCCTTTTCTGGAGGGCTCCAGCAGGATTTTGTGGCTGGAGAAAGGTCCCTGTTCCACACCACAGTGTGGCTAAAAACCACCACGGCAATGTCACCCCCACGAGCTGTAAATGGAAGTGACAGCACGGAGAGGCTGTGCTGGGATTGTTTTCCTGAAGTCTGTGGGCTGGGGAGGTTCAAACATTGCTTGAGTGGACGAGGTCAAGGTCTACACACAGAGCAATCCTTGGTGGGCACCACTGATCCTGAGAGGGAGCAGGAAATGGAGCCCCACGCGAGGTGGGAGATGCTTTTCCATGGAAGCCTGGTGTTCCCTGGGTGGGATCTCACTGATTTCAGCTGCAGAAGGAGCCCATCCTGCTGGAACATCTCTCCAGGGCCCTTGGTGTGCACAGCCCCATCCCTGCAGGACCTGACGTGGCCCAAATCCTTCGGGAAAGGGAAACACGAAGCACATTCTGGCTTGGAGCAGGATTAAAAAGCCCCAAGGAGCAGGATTTCTGTGTTGTGGTGAGAACGGATGTGTCAGCACAGCGAGGCTCAGGGTGAAGGATTCCTCTGGCTGGGACAGGATCCCCGTGCAGAAAACAGGGTCCTGGAAGAGTGTGTTCCTGCTGAGCAGATGTGTGCTGGGAGGAGAAACACACAATCCAAGCAAGCCAGGGAGCTGTCACCTCCCGGCGGGGATGGCAGCAGGTGCCCAGGGCCGTGACGGGAAGCTGGCAGCAGCAGGCATTACTCAGAGCATCCCTGCACAGCCCCAGGATGAGCTCAGGAGCAGCTCAGGGCCAGGCTGATGCTGTCCCCGGAGCCATCACGTCATGGGAAGGCATGGGCACTGTCAGAGCAGGTGGCAGCCCCCGGCCGGGTCCCGGCGCGCTCGGCTCGCTGACACCGTGATGGACGAGCGCCGTGACTGCCGCGCGGCCTGGGCCCCGCGCCCGGCGGCTCCGCTCCTGACTCAATGGAAATGTTACACACATGGAGCTGGCCCCTTCCCAAAGGCACTCCTGCCTCGCACAGGGACTTGCTCCTGCCTCGCAGATGGATGCTCCGGAGGGAAGGAGGAGCCAGGAGCCATTCCCAGGCGCTGGACACGGTGAGGAGCACTGGCCTGTCTTGCTCGGTGCGGATTGTGTAAGGTGGGGCAGGAGAAGAGCTGGCCACTCCTGCACTCCAAAAAGGCTCTTTTCCAAGGTGGCTGCGATGCCTAAAACAGTGCTTACCTGAAACAGAGGACTAGACAAAGTTAGGGAATAAAAAGCGGAGAAATTTATTAAAGGCCTTCAGGTGCATTCAGGGCAGACAGAGCCTGCTCGAGAGGCTACACCCAAAATGGGCACCGAGTCATGAGTTCTTCACATTTTATAAATTCTGTCTATTAACATACTGGGCCTCAATTCTCCAATTACACCTTCAGGTGATGATGTCAACCACCCCAAGCTTGCTCCCCCAATTCACTGTTGGTTACATATTTTGGGGCTCTGAGGCAGCAAAAGTGCCCTTAGATTTCCACTCAGAGGAATTGTTTTGGCCAAAGGTGCTGGGAACAGAGGTTTTTAGCATTTCATATGAGCCTAGAACTACACACCAAGGCTACAGACACATGAAGAATAGAAGCTAAAAATCCTTAAGGCATCAACTGTGTGAGGAGGACTCCAGGGGTGACCATCCTTTAGGCACAAGGTGCAAAAGCAGCAGAACTCAACCCTTCCCGAGCTGTGCTGCACTGAGGTGCCAACCAAGAGGTGAAATCCTTTACCATTCAGGAGTTAGGAGAGGGTGAGGGTGGATTTCAGGGAAAGGTTCTTCCCCAGAGGGGGCACTGAACAGCTCCCCAGGGAATGGGCACAGCCCCGAGGCTGCCACAGCTCCAGGGGCATTTGGACAGCGCTGCCAGGGATGGACAGGGTGGGATTGCTGGGGGTCTGTGCAGGGCAGGGGTTGGACTGGATGATCCTTGTGGTCCTTCCCAACTCATGACTTCCATGACTCCATGGACATCGATGAATTTGAGGAAACATTCAAGACAGGAAAGGTCAGGAGATTCCTGCTCTCAGGGCTCTGACAGCCCCATGGTGCCTGTGGCTGTTTCCAAACCCTTCCATCCCTTCAGAGAGGCCAAACCCGAGGAGGGTCTTGTTTTTATTAAAATGTTTTACATCTTTTACAACCTCCCTGCCAGCTGGATGGCTGCACTCTCGGGGCAATTATATGCATCATCTAAACATCATCTAAAATGAAAGGCCTTCATTTAATTAGGTTATTTAAATGACACGTTTGATGGAAAAAGCCAAGCAGACTTAACAGGATATTTAATGCTCACGTTAGTTTGCATGAGTACAAAACATTATCTGAAAGCCTTGGAAATGAAGGGCAAAATTTCTGGTGACTTCAGAGGCTGTGGAGCAGATGTTGGTGAAGAGAGGATCAGAGAGATGGCACAGGAGCTGCCACCAGGAGAGAGTGGCACTGCTGGAGGTTTCCAAAGGGAATTCTCCCTTTGGTTACATGCCTGTGGGTTTTTTTCCCCTACAGAAATAGGGCTGCCGACAAGCTTAAACTGTTTTTTCCTCCTGCTTTTCTCCTGATTTCCTCTATGTGGAAAAGAAAGCACAAAGATGTTTTAAAAATGGAAAATACCTTCCCTTCAGGAAACCAAACCTCAAAGCATATCTGCTGTTGAAAAACAAGAAAACTGGGATTTTGTACCAAACACAAGAGGTGTAGCTCTGATTCTTTCAGCTCCTTACTCCCAAATTTGAGAAGTCTATGCCTAAATGGAGATTTTAGGTCTATTTTAGAGGCATGACAGAAAATAATTCCAATTTCATTGCCTTCTAAAATACACACACTGCAGGTGCAGGAGGCAGAGGAGGCACAGGGCAGCCACAGGGTGGAAGGTGAGGTCTCAGGCATCACACCAAGCATTAGAAAAACCCAACAAAGACTCAACCAAACAACTACAACAAAAAAACCCCAACCCCAGCACAACCTCCTCCTCCACTGTGCACAGACAAGATGCATTTAACCTTTTCAGATGGTGCTGTCTCCATTCTGCTGGAACACACATAGCTGGGACAGCTTCTCTTTCTGCACAGACAGTGATCAGTGCTGAGAGTTAAAAGCCAATTCCTAAATGCCCTATTCAATATTTTCCTGACTCAAACACAGAACAGCAAATAGAACAGATGGAAAAAAAGAATACAGAGAATTGTCCTTGGGAAACAGAGGAAAGACACATCTGTTAGACTTGAATGAGGAATTACTGGGAAATTTTTAGATTTCACTGACTGTGTGAAGTGTTTTGAAACATCTTTTTCCACAGTTTCTCAGGAAGAATGAGACATGGACCTTTCATGCTTTCCTAGATGCAACTCCAGGTTATCCTGAGGAGTGATGCAGAGCCTCAGGGTCTGAGTCCTGGCCACAACTGTTCCCACAGGCACCCTCTGTGAAATGCCTCTCCTGTGCCCGAGGAGCAGCTCCATGGCTTTCCCCTCTGCCCCTTCCAGCCCAGGAAGTGGCCAAAAATGTCAGCCAGTGAGTCACCAGCACTCGTGCTGCCGAGCTGGGCTCTCGGCCCTCCCGTGACACAAGCTCTTGGCTCTCGCTCTCTCTTCAAACCACGGATCCGTGTCCTCTGCTCCAGAGCTCTCTCCTCGTGCCACACTCACTCCTCGGTCCCCAACGCTTTGGGACAAAACAGCCCACGAGGCTGAAGTGAAACATAGCGTTTTCTTTCAAACACTAAAATGGAGAGATTTTAGATAAAAGTTAGTTCTGTTAAAATTAACTAGAATAGAAAAAGACGCAGAACTCAGCTAGAAGGAAATTAATTATTAAGTGCAGAGTAGCCTTTGATTATTTGATATTTACTCAGCTGTGCTTAGAATAGACAATTAATAATCTTAAGAAAAGAGGTTCAAAGGAGAGCCTAGACAGTTACAAATTTTGCCCACATGCAACCTACCTGGAAGCAATAGAAGAGAGCATTGGGAGTTTTCCAGGGTCAAATGTATTGTCAAAAAGCAATGAAGTAAGAAGGTCACAGTGAGGAAGACTCATATTACTTCATCAAAAGCAGCCCTCAGACCCATTTTTCAGATCACCAACCCAATTCCATTGCAGGAACTGCGCATGCTTAATGATGTTTTGGTAATTTCCATACGAAGCGGGGAATGGGAGGCGCTTATGCTATGAATATGTATCTGTATTTTAAATATGCATTATTGTTATAGATAAATAAGTTCTGTGTTGCATTGTTACTTTGAAGCTGAACATTTGGGAGCTAACCCTGCAGCTCAAATAAACATACACTTTCTAACCTTAACAAGTTAGAGAGTCTTTGTCCCTCTCAGGTGGATATCGATTTTAGATCTATATCTGCATTTCAATAATTCAGAAGGACTGAAAGCAGAGGTGCCTCTTGAAGCTGCAGGAGATGGTCCTAAATGCTGACACTTCTTGAGGCATGAAAAGATTGGGAGGGGAAAAGCTTTTGCTCACCAGGAAGGGGAGCAGGGAGAGTCATTCCCTGGCATTTCCCTGGCCATGGGCAGCCGACAGCTGTGGAATAGCCTTTGAAATAGGTAGGAAAGGGCTGCTGGAGGCTGTGAGAGCAAGGGGATTGGAGAATATTGCACACTTTGTGGGCAGGGAAGGGAAAGGTGGGGGCACAGTGAGCCTGGACCCATGGGATGCAAATGCCCCCAGGATTTGCCCACCCAGGGGTGCATTTTGGCACCTGATGGCTGCTGGGGCTGGGCTGGAAGCACAGCAGTGACATTGGAGCTCCAGGCACACCACCCTCACTGTGTGGGACATTCAGATCCGCACCAGCACATCTTTCAGTAATAATAATTTTCATTACAAGGCATTACAGGACAAGGGAGAATGGCCTTAAAATGAAGGAGGGGAGTTTGAGATTAGAGATTAGGAAGAAATTCTTCCCTGTGAGGGTGGCGAGGCCCTGGCACAGGTTGCCCTGAGAGGCTGTGGACTCCCCACCCCTGGAATTGTTCAAGGCCAGGTTGGAGGGGGCTGGAGCACCCTGGGGTAACTGAAGGTGTGATAGCAGGGGCTGGAATGAGATAATGAGATGAGCTTTATGGTCCTTTCCAACCCAAACCATCCTGGAATTCTATGATTAACCTTTAGCACAATTATCCTGATTCGATGCTCAGCCCCACCTCACCCTCCTGCAGTTTCTAACCCCAATCCCTACCACGACAACAATTCCCTCACTCCAGTTGTGCTGGATTTCGCTCCAGCACTGGCAGTCCATCTGTGAGAGCTCAGCATGATCTGTAAGGGCTGTGCTTTCACACACAGCACAGCTCCGAGCAAAGAGAAAGAGCTCCCAACGGGTTCAGCCGAGTCCAACACAATTTCCAAACCTGGCCATGGCTTGGACCTGCAGGGCAGGCACTTGGGGAGGTCTGTGGGCTCTTTTCCTCAAAGAGCCTTGGAAAAAAAAATGAAAGTCTGAGAAATTTACTGAGCTTGGCTTGGTATGTGGTTGTGCATCAGAGCTGGGTAAATGAAGATCTCAGAAAAAGCTTGGTTTGGCTCAAGCCAGAACAAACTTTTTCCAAAAATGAATAAAGAAACTGAAAACCAGATCCCCAAATAGCTTCAGTCCTTTTCCTGCTGTTTCCAAAACTCCACTTCTTCTGGTGAATTAACTTCTTGGACCTCCTACAATGAGACAGCCACTTCCGAATCCAAACAGGGCAACCCAGAGCACATTCAAATAAACACTTTCCTTGTGTATATTTGAATCTTTCATCATGTACTAAGCTTTGTGTAGGACTTATTTGTGTTTGTAAACTTTGAGATAAAGGTACTCTGAGAGTTTACTTCTATGTAACATCACACATCCAAATAAGCTGCAGCACAAATCCCATCCAGACCTGTTTACCTTTCCCCCCTAATTTCATACTTGAATTTCCTCCTGCCCTAAACCACTGACAACAAAGCCAATGAAGAAAATTGAACACAACCTTGTTCACTCGATTCCAGGCTGCAAAAAGCTCAAGGATTCAATCTACAAAGCCAGCCAGAGGATTCCAAAAATGACTGCGGCATTGGCAGCAGCAAGAGATTAATCACTTTTAATGATACTTAACATTCCCACCTCAAATTAATTTAGGTCTTCACAAACCATTTGATTTCAAAATGGGTGAAGAAAACTGGCAGCAAAATGCACCACAAAAATGGGACTGCTGGGATCAGTTCAGCCCTGAGCGTGACCCCTGTTTCCTCACGTGGTTCAGAACACACTGCCAGACTGACAGAACACGGTTTGGAGATGGAAAAAAGTCCCCAAAATCACCAAATGGAGATGAGAGAAGGCAAAGTGTGTCCATTTCTCCCCACACCACAACATGCAGTGTGAGATGCACTAGGGAGGAAGCACATCAAGGTCTCCAAATCTTTCAGTCCAGCATCCCCTGAAAACACAGATGTGACCGAAAGCATCCCCAAAGTTGTACCAGTAATAATTTTACCTCTCATCAACAAAATGGAGAGCTTGGATTTTTTGTCTGACAACTGGCCCGAGACACAGTACACGTGCAGAACAATTTCTCACCACTGAGGATGTGATTTCCATTATTCCCACCCCACCCAGGGTCCTACCAGATGGTTTTTAGGGAAAAACTGCTTTGTGCAGGCAATGACAGCCTTCCTGAGAAAAGGGATGCTGAATCTCCTCCTGAAATGGACTCCCTTTCTGTTCAATAATGGAACAAGCAAAAACAAGACAGGGAAAAACAATAACCACATTCCTTCAAAAAACTCCTCAAAGAGTTTTCTTGTGAATTGTATGTCCAGAAAATCATTTGTGTGGGCTTATTTTATCAAAACCATCCCACATCCTATGTCAATAACGGCCCATTATCCATTACATGATATTTCTGGCTTGTAACTTGATGTCTTGCCCATGTTTCTTTGCACTGGAATAAAAAATGTCTTGTCTGTGAAGAGCCACGCAGATAATCTGAATTTTACAGTTGTTGGCAGCTCAGAGATTGGTGGTTTTTCCCCCCATTCTTCACAATTGCTTGTTGACTGGTTAAAGAAAACATCCCTGCCCTCAGTTATCTCTTCTCTCCAGCAAAACCCTGATTTTCTACATCCCAGATGAGTCCCCATGCATTGCAGCAGAAGCCACGGGCACAGAAACCCATCCAGCCCTGCACACTCGCAGACATTTCAGGAAGGAATAAAACCAGGGGCTTATCACATTCCCAGAGTGGTTGGCAAACTCCTTGAACCAGGCTGAATCCAGGGTCTGACCCTGTCTCAAGAGACCACTTCCTTCCTCTTGGATACACAAAGCAAGAGGAATTTCCCACAAACCAGGGCTGCAGTGATGTGGGACTGAACAAGAAGAGGGAATTCGAGCCCTGCTGCCTTCCTTTCCTTAGGAAGCACCAAGAGCAGGACCAGATTATAAATTGCTCCTGATTGGTTTGACTTTGGAAGGAGGAAAAATAACTCCCCCCAGAATCTTAGCTTTTCTGCCTCAGTTTACAGTTGGAGGGAGAAGCAAGGGCCCTTGTGTTTATTTCACAGCTCTCCAGATGCAGTTCCAGTGCTGCATTAAGTGAAAACAGATGAACTGAATCCATTAACCTCTTTGGGACGCTGTCTCCAAACACGTTGGAAGTCAACATCCTTGAAGGAGCATCTGATTCCCTGAAAGGTGAGGTTATTCCTGATGAAGCTCTCCAGGGGAGCCAGAAAAGGGAGGTGGAATTTTTGCACATGCAACTGAAAATCCTGGAGATGGCTTTTGGCTGCGCCGTGCTAATAAATAAGGACTGATTTTTGAGAGCATAACTCATGCTGGTGGGAGATAAGGAAGGAATGCAAGTTCCCTCCGAGAGCAGCCCAGGAGAGAGTTATCCTCCAGGATCAGAGCAGGAATCGAGGCAACAGCAGAGGCCAGTCGCCAATAATAAATCCAGCCTTGCAGAGCAGACCCCAAATCGCGGATTCCCAGCAGGAGAGCAGGAGAAGTGCCAAACTCTCCTCATGGAGCAAGGGTTTGGTGTTTGCAACACAAACTCCATGTAAACAGCAGGGCCTTTATCTCGGATTTTTGGGGACTGTGTTCCTCCGAGGGGACACGACAGAGACAGCAGCAGGAGACAACAGCTCCCAGGAGCAGTGTCTGTGGCACTCCTGCCCAGGGAATCCCCAGGGAGGAGGCAGCCAGGTCCAAGTGGTTCCAGGCTGGAAGGTGTCCCCGACTGCCAACACTTCTCCACACTCAGGAGAAGCAAACCTTGTTCCCTCTTCTCCTGCTCTGCCTGCTCCTCATTGACTGAAGGATGGAGGTTCAACCAGTGCCTCAGGAATGACAGGTCACCTCCATCATCCCATGGATTTAAATTCCCCATCCCTGAGCGCTCAGTTGTTTAGAAACCCCAGATAATGTGCATTAACCTTCTTGCCCTTTCCTTCACACTCTGGCTGCCTACATTTTCACCTCAAACTTTCACCGCAGGAAGATTTTCACCATAGCTTCCCAGAACCACAAAATCCTGGGGTGGTTTGGGTTGGAAGGGACCCTCCTGCCATGGCAGGGACCCTGCACAGCCCAGTTTGTCCCTCCTCACTCAACTGTACCAAGGTGATATCCCACACACAGCTAAATCCTGTCCTGACACATCCATGCTCCCAGGATTGATCCTGTAAGGAGAAATTAATTTTTAGTTGGGAATCCTGACCTAAATTCTGTAACTCTAGCCTAAAACTTGGGAAATGCTTAGTGTCTATCTTGACCCTTCCAAATCTGAGTTTTAAAGGTCTCCTGATCCTGGCTGCACACCCCAAAGGCTGCCAAATCCAGGGGCACAACCAAAGCCATCCTTCAGGACGCTTCCCATTCCCTGTGCTTTTCCACAGAACTCCTGTTTCTGCTCTCTGGGGGCTGTGTACACATCTCCATCTCTCCCAACATTTTTTTGGCAGCCAAGCCTTGCTGTAGCCCCTTCCACTGTCCCATGGTGGTCCAAGCCCTGTCCAGCCTGGCCTTGGTCACTGCCAGGGATCCAGGGGCAGCCACAGCTTCTCTGGGCACCTGTGCCAGGGCCTGCCCACCCTCACAGGGAAGAATTTCTCCCTAAAATTTATTTCTTCTTTGAAAGAAGGGATGGCAGCACAAAGAGCTGCTCCAGAGGACTCCCAGCCATGCTGGGGCTGAGTTTTTCTCCTGCTCACTTAACCTGTGTGTACTGGGACGGAGGGAAAGGGACACCACATTCCTCTGAAAGCAGGAGCTGAAGCCCAGCTCTTCCTCACAAACCAAACTGTGTTTCTGCAGAACTCACTGCACCTGCTCTGTATTGATAGATGAGGGAAAAGTAAGGGAATGGAGCTGTGGAGAAAATGGGGTGGGAAAATCAGATCTCAGGTATGAAATGCTGCATATTTCTGTGAGCATGTTAAATAATATCTTCTGTATAAAACCAAAGCCATGCTATTGAAGTTGTAAGGGGCTAATCCAGCTTCCTATCCAGCCCTGCATTTCCCCAGCACATCTTTTAACAGGCTCTCAGAGATGTGCTCAAAAAAAATGGAAAAAATGTGCAAGAAATTCACAAAAATCCTTCAGTGTCTTAAAAATCATATGGGAGAGGTTCCTGGAAAGTGAGATATTTAGGGCCTTGCAGGAGCTTTTCACATATCAGAAAACATGCTGTGGTGAGACAGTTACCCAAACTGGCAAAGACAGGGAATTCTGCCACTGCAAGGACTGGGAAATCCCTTTCTGGGACAGGGACACCTGTACTAATGACAGCCATGGCACCCTTGAGGTGAGCAAATTGAGTTCGGGCATCAGCTTTCCCATTTACTGCCAGCCTCAACCTCTGCTCCCCACACAGGGATTGCTGTGGCTCAGGAATGGTTCATTCCATTGGGAGCCCCAAGTTCAGAGCAGCAGGATCTCCTGGGACACTCAGCTGCCAGCAGTGGCTCTCCGTGGCTGGGTTTAGGAGGCCATGAGTGCTCCCATCCTGCCTGAAGGAGCAATCACCTGTACCTTGCACTGCGTGAGGCACAGCCCTCAGGAAGAAAGAATAACAACCTCATGCAAGAAGGGAATCACGGACTCACAGAATGCTCTGGGTTGGAGAGGGCTTCAAAGCTCATCCCCTTCCACTCTGGGACATCTTCCACTCCACCAGGTTGTTCCAAGCCCTGTCCAACCCAGCCTTGAGCATTTCCAGGGATGGGGCAGTGTCCTAGGTTACATGGAAGGTGTAACCAAAAGTGTGTATTCTATTCCCATCTCCATAAGCTGTTCAAACAGGTGGGCAGTGCTCTTTGTGTTCAGCATGACCCAGCCCTGCTAACACCATCGGGGCTATCTCTGAGAATGACCATCAGTGTCCCCAGAGTGACCCAGCCCTGCTAACACCATCGGGGCTAGCTCTGCTCATGGCCATCAATGTCCCCAGCAGTGACCCAGCCCTGCTAACACCATCGGGGCTAGCTCTGCTCATGGCCATCAATGTCCCCAGGAGTGACCCAGCCCTGCTAACACCATCGGGGCTATCTCTGTTCATGGCCATCAATGTCCCCAGGAGTGACCCAGCCCTGCTAACACCATCGGGGCTATCTCTGCCCATGGCCTTCAGTGTCCCCAGGAGTGACCCAGCCCTGCTAACACCATCGGGGCTATCTCTGCCCATGGCCATCGAGGGCTCCGGGAGTGACTCACAGATTCCATCAGCCATTGTGAGATGCCCTGCCCAGAGGGGAGGAGCTGAACATTCCCACCTGCACATAAATTGAGACCCTGGAACACCGGGGTACCTTTCCCACTGATTCCCAGAGGAGAAGAGCTCAAGAGCCACCGCTGGACCTCCAGAGACCAACGAGACCTTTCCACAAGATCACCACTGCAACAAGAGCACATCCATCACTCCAACGGGACTGCAGCACCATTGAACTGCACTGCAGCACCACCCTGACAGGGTGCAGGTTGTGTTCTGACTTTGTCTGTCTAAACCGTAGTTTCTGTATTATTGCCTTGCTCTAAATATTAGTGTAAAACTGTTATTCCTTCTCTCATATCTTTGTCTGAAAGCCCTTGATTCCAAAGTTATAATAATTTGGGGGGAAGGGGTCACATTATCCATTCTAAGGGAGGCTCCCACCTTCCTTAGCAAGACTCCTGTCTTTCAAACCAAGACAGGCAGGCACAGCTTCTCGGATCACACATCACTTCACACACACCTTGGGCTCCAGGAAGTGTCTCCCCAGTTTCAAGCCCACCTTGTTAATCCCAGTGGGATGGTGCCAGGGCAGCTGAGGACCCACTGCAGTCTGTTCCCTGGTTTCCATTGCTTCCAAAGTAATTTCTTCCAAAGCCTATTTTCCCTACTCACCAGCCCATCATAAAAACCCTGCAAACATCATGCATTAAGAAACTGCTGGGAACACACTGGGATTTGTGGCAGCAGAAGTGACAGAGACATCACCAAATAGCTATGCAAAAAGCTCTATTTTTAAACCCTCACCTTGGCTACCTATTAACTCCTTTCCTCCTGGGAAGAGGCACAGAGATTCCTCAGTTTGCAGACAGCAACAGCCCCAATTCCTGCCTTTTAACCTTTACGATTTGTTTTCATCTCCAGGAGGGAGAACTGCACCCCCTGGACTCCATCTCCAGGCCCGGCTGTGTTAGTTTTGGACAGGTCCTGAGCTGTTTCATACTTGGCACCGGCAGGGATTTGTTACACCAGCTGCTCAATAACAACACACCTGTAAGCAAAGCTGGGGCTGGGGGCTGCAGGGGGAGCAGGCACTCGGTTTAATTATCGCAGGGTGCCACGGTGATGCCGGCATGACCTCATGGGTTATTTTAGGTGGATGAGCCGACACGGTGAGGAGGCTGTGTTTGCTCAGCTGGCCATGCTCCTTCCAGGACACCCCACTGACCTGGGGGCTCCACCTCTGCTCCCAAGGTGGGCACCTGCAGGTAGGAACTGGAGCCACTCACCCATCCTTGATGAAGTTGCATCTCTTCCCTGCTGATGGATGATCAATTCTCCTCTTGGAAAGCTTTGCTGAAAGTGGTTTGGGGTTTGGTTTGGCTTTCTGAGCTGATGAAAAGGATTTAATTCTCTCTTTTGGAAGTCTGTGCCTTCCTACGGCGAGCCAGGAAGCTACAAACCCAATGGCATCCACATAAAGACTGGGAAAACATCTCTGTGGCAAGCTGAGGGCTTGGGCAGGAAAATATGAGCCACATTTACGTAATAATTATAACTCACACTCGCACAGAACCTTTCAGCAGGGGATTAAAAAGCACTTTGCGAACATTATCGACCACAACTCTACTCTGAGGTAGGTATGGTTCCTCCTTTCTCTACAGGAGGAGAGAGGTGATTTTCCAGCCCAGATTTTGAGAAAGCAGCCAGCACATTTGGGGACTTCGGTGTTGGGATGCTGAGTATGGAAATGCAGGAGGTGTGATGATCACACTGGACTCAGGGCCGGTGTTTCAGAGGTGACAGCTCGGCTTGGGATGATCAGAATCCTCACAAATCTGCTCTAAAATCAGAGAAAATCCTGAGCTGGGAGGGACCCACAAGGACCACAGAATCCCAGAATGGTTTGGGGTGGAAGGGACCTTAAAGATCACCTCGTTCCACCCCTGCCATGGGCAGGGACACCTCCCACTGCCCCAGGGTGCTCCAAGCCCTGTCCAACCTGGCCTTGGACACTTCCAGGGATGGAGCTGCCACAGCTTCTCGGGAATGAGGTCCAAACCCTACCCCTGCACAGGACAGCCCCAAAAATCCCACCACGTGTCTGTTCTGACAAAGTCAGCTATGGGGCTCATGCACCCGAAAGCAGTGGCCACTTTCACCAATAAAATCCTACAATAAAAACAGAGATTAGAGTCCAGGAGTTGTAATTACAAAAGCTTTTCAATAAATGCACTATTTCAGCATTATTAATGAGCAAGCTAGGAGAAAAATAACATGGATTTTATCCCTCTTCACGCTTTAGGGAATAACCAGATGTACCACGGAGCACAGTTCATTCCATCCTCACTAATTTCTGATTTTGCAAGTAAGATTAATAGATTTTTGCTCTCCCCACAAAATTTAACTACAGAATTGAAGGATACCAAGCCACACTAGAGACAAAAGGAATTTGGGATTAGTTCACAATGCTGAGATCACCTCTTTCCTCTCCCCTTGCAAATAGGACATAGCCAGGACAAGGGAGAGACCAGGAGCTGCCAACACGAGAGGCAGGAGTTGTGACAACTCTCCCAAGCCATGTCCTGGAGCCACAGTCACACCACAGCACAGGGCTTGGAAAAGATCCATCACAGGCCCTGCAGAGAAATGTTTCTTGGAAATCTTGAAAAGCTGTGAGAAAACTGACCTTTAGGAAAAGAGGAGAGGTGACCCTGGGCTGCTTCAAGGGTTAATTCACTAAACCTGCTCCCAATGCAAGCATGTACAGAGCTCAATTACTCTACCCACGTTTTAAAGAGACCATAAAACATATATTGCATTGGCAAGACAGTCAAAAGCACCCCTGGGATGTGTGCTCTGCACTGCTTAAAGAGGCTTTGCTAGAGGTGATTTTTATTTTTTGGTTGGGTTTGGTTTGCTTTTTGCTTATCCAACCCATCTGCAGTGCTGTGAGGTATGTGCATAAGCTCTGGGAGATTAAAGAGCTTCCATCGAAGTGCTCTGCTGACATAAACAGATCACAGCGGACCAGGGGTATCAAATTCCAAAATATTTGAGGATCTGTCTCCCACCGACTGCCAGCACAGCACACGCTCCTGCATCCCTAAAGCTGTGCCTGAACCAAGGCACGGACTCCCAAATCACAGCTGCTTTCCAAAGCTCTGCTCTGGACCACTCCAGCCTCGGTGGTTTTCCCCAATCTCAGCCCAACTGCTCCTCAGGCATGCGAAGCAGCCTGAAAATGTGGCTGCATTCAGAGCAGGAACTGCATAAAAGCGACACCTCATCACCACAAACCTCTGCCCCGTGCTCCTGGTGAGTCACTCCACTCCAGAGCAGAAACACAAACACATGGTTTTACTCCTCCGAGCAGCACGGTGCCAGGGCAGCTCGGGAAAAGCCCAGGAGGGTCTCCCTCAGCTCGTGTTGTCATCACAAAACAAGCAGCCCCGCAGTCCACATGGCAACAAAACAGCTCAACACCCTCTGCTCTGAGCAATTTCTTCTGCAGGTAGGGGGAGAGGCTCCAGGGTCCAGGAGGGGTTTTTTAAGATGAAGAATAGACTGATGAAAGTGCTTTTTGTAGCATTCAAATGCTGGTGGCTGCAGCAATTCAGATATTCGTGGTTCAGGGTATGGCTGCTCTAGGTTTAATGGTGTTACTGCATTAGGCTAAGCAGGAATCATATGCAAAGAGGCCTAATTAACTGTAGGAGCAGCTTTAATTGCCATGTGAGTGGGGAAACTGAGGCAGGAGCTCAGGATTAGCAGACACCCAGTGTAATTTCAGAGGAGATGGCTCGATGCACAGATGTCAAATTACAGCCCTAAAACTATCCCAGGGGATTCTCCTGGAGCAGAGGATGCAACTGCTTCGATTGAGGTGACACAGAAACACAAGGAGCCTCACAGCCCACATCCCCTGACAAAGCCATGTTCTCCTGCCCTGGGATGGAATTAAACAAGCTCTGGTGCTTTCTCACATCAGAGAGTTTATGTTATCAGAAACCAAACTGAGGTCCTCAGAAACTTTCCAAAGGGCTCTCTGGGTAAAGCACAGCAGCAAACCCCAGTTTTGGTAAAAAAGCACCTAATGCAGCCTCAGCCCACAGCACAGACAGCAGAGTTGCACACATGGCCTTTGGTGAGGCTGGGAGAGCTGTAAGAGAAACTCATTCAAATTGGGAGCAGAGCCACCCAGGTGTCCTTAAAGCTGTCTTTAAACAAAACCAAGGGCTGAGCCCACCCTTGCAGCCATGCAGGTGTTCCAGGCCAGGGCCACCTCACAGCCAGGCCTCAGGAATTGCTCCCTGTGCTCACACTGCAGAGCCACAGCCAAGCAGGAGAGATTCCCATCCCTGGCAGTGTCCAAGGCCAGGCTGGACAGGGCTTGGAGCAACCTGGGACAGTGGAAGGTGTTCCTGCCCATGGCTGGGGTGAACAGGATGATCTTTAAGGTTTTTTCCAAGCCAAACCATTTCATGATTCTACAGCTCTGTGAGGTACCCTCTGCTCGAGTTGAACTGAGCCTCACGAGCTTAGTCATCCCTAAAATCCATCCAAAATGTCTGTTTCACTCCTCAGATGGTTTTATCTTATAGTGCCAGCAACTACAACATCCTGGAAAAAGTCTTGAGAAAGAAGTTTTGCTTCAGCGAAATACTTTGGACTTGCAAAACCTGAAAAACAAGCCCAGTTCAGCGGCAAGAACATCCCCAGCTCTGCTGAAAACAAACCTTCGAGTCACTGGCTAGAGCCCCAGCACTGCAGCATTTTGTAACAGCTTTAACAATAATACCTACCTCATAGGGTGAGACAAAGGTGCCCCCAAAACCCAGGGGGAAGGCTCCAAGCACAGTCCTGCCTTCCAGATCCAGACAGAGCATCACTGAAAAGCAAGGCAGAGCCAGCAGCAGGCAGCTTTTCAGGCTGAAAATGACTGTCCATGGAACTCAGAGACTCTTCTGACCTACCCTTCACCCACCATGTGGTTCTTTTCCTAACTGTGCACCCTCTCCTCCTGGCAGAGGGTGGGCACCCAACCCCCGAGCTCTGATGGGATCCAGAGCCCAGAGCAGGCATTGGCAGCTCTCTGCAGTCCCCTCCAGCCAAAAATGGCACACAGGGCACGAGCTGTGATTAGGAAAAGCTGTTTCACAATGAAATGCAGTTACAGGACAGCTGTGGATTCTGCCAGGAAGAGTTTGTTTTGTGTTTGTTGTTTGGTTTGTTTTTGGTTGTTTTTTTTTCAAAACTAAACTAAAGTAGAAAAATGTGTGATTTTTATTGCTGGTGAAAGGTGCTGGATTTGTACTCAAAGAAAGGCCAGGATTGTGAAGTGAGCTGGGGAGAACTCATTGCCTTATCTGATCAACTTTTGCAGTACCCTGACTTCCCTCACATCCACATCACAGCAGCAAGAACTCAGAAATACCATTTTAAAGCATTCTTCATCTGCTTCTGACTGTAAATCAGAATACCTGACCTAAGAATCACCAAATTCAAATGTTCATATTTCTCCCCTAAGCTTTTCAGTAGGAAAACCTCAGTTTCCTACAGGAATTTTCAAAGACTGAAAAACGTTCAACCAAAATCCCTCTAGAAGAGATTAGTAACCAGCATGGTAAGCAAACCTCAGCAGGGGTTGGCTCTTAATTTTCCATCTGCAGATGAGGAGCATGAGGAACAACTCACCCTTGGCTTAGATGGTTTTCCCACCTCTGGTGGTGTAACAGTTGTGAGATTATCCCAGAAGCTCTTAAAAAAAGCTGTCTGGGTTTAAACACCCACCACCCAACCAGTAAAAACACATCAGCTAATCCAGAATTTTTGAGAAATGGGGGAAAAGGATATTTGTGCAGTGATAGTGGTAGAGAAGATGACTGAGAAGGAGGTGGGGTAAAGAAACTTTAAATCCAACTTCCCATCACTGATTTCAGACCAAGCATTGGCAACAGCAGCTGCAGCTGACAGCTCTGACTAATCAGAGAATCCTGGAATGGTTTGGGTTGGAAGGGACCTTAAAGATCATCCAGGTCCACCTCATCCATGGGCAGGGACACCTCCCACTGTCCCAGGTTGTTCCAAGCCCTGTCCAGCCTGGCCTTGGACACTGCCAGGGATCCACAGCTTCTCTGGGCACCTGTGCCAGGGCCTCCCCACCCTCAGAATTCCTTCCCAATATCCCATCCAACCCTGCCCTCTGCCTGTGGGAATCCATTCCCTGTGTCCTGTCTATCCAGGCCCTTGTCCAGGATCATGGCATTTCCCTTGCCCTTCTACCACAGAGGGAAAGAACATCAAAGCAAAGAAGAATTCTGTTCTGTGGGAAAGAAGACAAAATCTGTTGTGCTGATTTCAGCACAAACCCTGCTCGTGCCCATGGCTCTGCAGTCCCTTCACACCCCACGAGCACAGACCCAGCGCAGGGATCTGTGGTTTCAAAGCAGACACAGAGCTGGGGCTGCTTTGCACCATCAGAGGTGTTCTCTCCATCATTTCCCTTGGCCAGGGAAGGAGTCACAGGCTTGGTTAGTTTTTTTCAGGGGACAGGATTAGTTTTGTTCAGGGGACAGGATTAGGTTTGTTCAGGAGACAGGGTTAGTTTTGTTCAGGGGACAGGATTAGTTTTGTTCAGGAGACAGGGCGTGGGTTCCAGGCCTGGGACATGGGGATGGAGAGCATCGCTGCCGAGCACGCGAGCAAAGCTCCTGCAGGGAAGTCCCCAGAGCTGCTGAACCCTTCCCAAGGTGCAGCTGAGTGCACCTTGGCTTTGCTGTCGCCCCACTGCTGTGAAAAATAGGGCTGGGAAAGAGTTCAGGCAGTGCTAGGATCCAATCATTCCAAAGAACTGCAACCACAAAATAACTTCCCCAATCATGTACAAAAACAATCATTCTGGAAAAGCCTCCTGTGAGTACATAGACTCATTTACACTCTGTTGTTATTATTATACATGTTATTCTCCATTGGTGATGAAATCCATATGTCTGCTTTTCCCCTTCGTTCTTTCTACATTACTATCTGAACCTTTGATTTATTTCCTGGCTTTCCAAATTGATTATTCAGAGCCATAGAGGAGGGAAAACATGATACTGGAGGCCCAGAGACAAAGTCATAAGCAAAAACAAAGGGAAAAAAAAAAAAAAGACCACAGTGCCAAGTATCACACATCTGTAGTGTCTCTCAGCAGAGGTGGGGAAAAACACGGAGCTGTTCTCCGAAATGAAGCAGACAGGGATTTATTGGGAAAGCCACGGCAAACTAAACTTCTTGGGCAAGGGTTAAGAAACTAAGGACCCGATCTTATAAACACTAAAGCACATACTTAAGTCGATTTTGACATCAAAGCTGCCTCACGTGAGGAGAGTCGTGCAGCATGTGTTTGCAGGGCACGAGGGGTTAGCCTTGCAGTCATAAAAGCCTGAGAAGGCTGGGACAGAGAGGCAAACAAGCAAGGATTAAAAATAACCAGAGCAGAGAAAGCTGGCGAGGAACTCTTGGCAGCTAAAATAATAATAGTAAAAACCCCACAGAAATTAAAACATTGTTAACATTCTATATGCGAGGGATGCTCGATCTGTTTGTTTGAGCAGGGCTGGCTTTGTTCTCTGTCACACAGATATGGGATCTTGGCCTCTTCCTGCACGGCCACAGCCCTGGGGATGAGAAAACAGCTTTATTTACTTAAAACTTCTCACCCAAACACGAGAGGCTGCAGAGCAGGGTGACTGCAGGGCTGGCAGCATCTTCCCAGGGGGATCTTCACTTTCTCGGTGTCTAACACTGCCAAATGCCAGATGTAGATAGAGCAAAATGCAGTTTCATTTAATGATATAATGATAAACAAATTTAACGACTTATCTACCTGTCCTATGCCTTTTGCATCACTGTGAGAGCACCTGCAGGATCCCATTGTGATCCCATGATCACACCAGTGCATTCCCAGGAACCTCAGCCCCAGGAAACACATCCACTGCAGCACGGAGCAGATCAAACTTAAATATTCCCACAGCTACCACCTCGCCCTCTGAGGGGCCGGTTGTTGCCATCTAGAAAACCTCAGGGAAAAAAATACGTTGTAGAAAGTTTACTGTGGTTCAAAATTGCACTTTTTAGTGGTGGATTTCCACCTCCTTTTCCCAGGCAGAGAGGAAAAGCCTCACCCGTCACTGCCCTTGTGCACCTTCTGCCAGCTCAGACCAAGAGCAACACTTGGAAACATCAAGCTCAAGCTGGAAAAACTTAGAGACAGCAAAAAAGTGAGGGAAAAAACCCACTTACCCACGACTTGCAAGTTTCCTGTGGGAAAATTAGGATTTTTTTTTGTGGAAGGCTGTCAAAAAAGGGATTTTTCCCATAACATACTTTCTTTCAAGGGAAATGCTGGAGTTGCAGCCAGTTCTATTCTAAAGCTCTTTGGTTTCCAGTATTAGGCTGGGAATATAATAAAAATAAGCTTCTTTGGAAGAGTGCTGGTATTTCTAACTCCTAGCAGAGCTGATTTTAGGACCAGCACGAAGAGCGATCAGCAGTGTCTCAAAAGCTGTCAATGGCAGACAGAGCAGCACTGATTAAAAGTGTCAGTAGGAGCTTTGCAGAACAGCTCAGCTCCCGTTCCCTTCCCACAGTGATTTCCTCCGCAATATTTCTCAGAGACAAATTATTAATTACCCTTGGAGAGAGGAGAGAGCCCTCACGGTGTCTCTGCTGCTCAGTGTCCACGGCAGGTGTGGTCTGCCGGACTCTGGCTGAGGAGTTTGATACTTCTTCAGGCACCTATTCCTGCCTTGGCTCAGCTATAAACACCTATCCCCCAGCAGATGTCCAGAGCCAGCTCTGATACACAAACCTGCTCTTGAGGGAAGCTGCTCACCGTTCTGGCTGCTGGAAGAGCCCCCTCTGCTTGATTCTTTCCCTTCCCTCAGGTTGCTGTGAGGTCCCACCAGCCCCACCTTGGGCAGGGAGGGCTCTGTGGAGATCCCTTGGGGGCAGATGGGCAGGAGAGGCAGGTTCTGCTGGCTAGAACATGCCAAAAATGGCTTTTTCTGGGCCCTGCTCTTCCCCCAACTCATTTGGACAAGGCAGCAAGTGCCATTTTTAATATTTCAGGCACTTAAGGGATAAAGCACTCACAACTCAGACTAAGGCCAATCCTTTCCACTGGAAGTGAGCAAACCAGGAGAGTAGGGATTGACAAGAGAGTCTCACTTCCTACACTTACAGCAGTCCCATCGCTGCGTTAGGGATTTCACCAACTGGTTTAGGAGTTCCTCCCCAAATTCAGCCACTGAAAATCAAAGGTGACTCCTGTGAGTTAAGTTATGGAGCCTGTGCTTGCTCCGTATGAAAATAAAAGGGGAAGAAAGCAAAAAGAAATTTGCGGCCGCAAAGAGAAACGAGGACTTTCTTAAAGTTGTTTTCCTGCTATGGCTGAAGTGACAATCCCATAGCACTGCATTCCAGCAAAACCCAAGGCACGTTTGCTGGAGCAGCTGATGTCAGACAGCTGATAGGAAGGGACTAAATCAGCACAAACTGAGAAAAACAAGGAATGTGGGGCATTTTTATCCCCAGCTTCTTCCAGCAGCCATTAACCTCCTTCCTCCACTCTTGAGCTGTCTGGGTTTTCAGCATTTGGTGCCACATCCCACCCTCGGAACTGGCAGGAAGGTGACAGAAGCCTGCAGCCCTTGTCTCGACAGAGCATTGCAAAGGGATCGTGTCACGGCCAATCCCTCCCCCCACTCCCACCCCTTATTAGTACAAGAAAAGTAAATCGCCTCGGAACAGGGAAAATCCTTTTTTTTCTGTCTCAAGATTGTCTTCACTTCCAATCTCTGGCGAAACATTAAACCTCTCTGTAGCAACACAAGCCCCAGTGGGCATCTGATCTCAGCAGCCGAGAGCTGTCCTGCCCGAGCCACGGAAGGAGACAGAAATTTGGGATCCCGAGCGGGACAGGGAGGCTACCTTGTGTTCTGATAAGGCCCAGCAGAAGGAAGACAGAGCCTCGGGGGTTTTCAAGAGTGGCTGAAGCCTTGCAGCTGGATGAGAGAGCAAGAGCAAGGCTTGGTGCTGAGAGCTGAGGAGCTATTGCAAGAGCAAACAGCTTTCCTTGGAGATCCCATGTGGGGCAGTAAACAGTAACCTGAGAGGGGCTGTGGTTACTGAGGGATGCCAGATAACACCCTCATACCGTCACCAGGACCTCGACCCACCCTTCCCCAATCACTTTCCCAGAAATTCAACCTTTTTCCAGGCTTTGCTTTGTTTTCTGCAGAAAAGCTTGTCGGCTGTTGCCCTGCAGAGGGATGGCTGCAAATACACTTCTGCACCCACACTGATGGCCACATTCCCTCTGCTCCTGCATCAGCCATGGCCTTTCCCACATTCCCAAAAGAAGCCCTGCAGCATCCCTTAACAACCAAAGCAATGGAGCAGATGGTGTCAGCATTCAAGCTCACCAACCTTCACCAAGGGAAAACCTGCGGCTAAAGGGACTCCTCAGTCCTGGAAGTGTTCCAGGCCAGGTTGGATGGGGCTTGGAGCAGCCTGCTCTGCTGGAAGGTGTCCCTGCCCATGCAGGAAGTCAGAACAAACTAATCTTTAATGTCCTTTCTGACCTATTCTGTGATTTTGTGATTCTACAAAACAAGCTCGGGATAAACAAAGGGAATCTATTTGCAAATCCATTTGCCCCCCATCACAATGCAGAGGCACAAGCAGACACCAGTGACCTCAACCCCCAGTCCTGAGGCCTGTCCAGCCTGGGAATACCAGTAATTCTGCCTGTTCCATGGCTCCTTGCCACAAATAAAGCGATCGTGCTTCAGGGGCTGCGCTCTCTTCCCATAGCCGAGCTGCCTCTGCACATTCCCAAACAAAGCATTACACTATGTGAAAAGAAGGCACAAGCCCTGCAAAGCCCATCCCGCTGGCTAAGACAGGAAATATCTCCCATCATCTCAGCTAATCCTCCACCAATACAATGAGAAATGATGTCCAACAGCCGCCAAAAGATTATTAAGAGAAGAACAACACACTGCACCGCCCATCGTGACTGAGCCAAAGGCAATAAAGGGGAAACACAAAGCTCAGCCAGTGGCTGGAAGGAGGAGGGGGCCAGGAGAAGCAGCAAACAGCAGGCAATGCCTTCAGCAAAGCCCCAGAGCTGGAGAGCATGTGGAATCATGGAATAGGATCATGCAGGGGTTTGGTTTCGAAGGGACCTTAAGGATCACCCAGTGCCACCCCTGCCATGGGCAGACACCTTCCACTGTCCCAGGGTGCTCCAAGCCCTGCCCAGCCTGGCCTTGGACACTGCCAGGGATGGGGATCCACAATCCATGTGGATCCAGGGTGTAACAGCTTCCCCTTGGCTCCTCAGGAACTCCCAGGATTGTTTTTCTGCACAGTAACAAAAGCACACTCAGGCGAGGGGTTGAGTTTATGGTGCACCCCAAAACCTGCCCCAGCTCACCCAGAGCTCCTCAGAACACGAAACCTCAGTGGCAAGGCCCGACCTGTGCATCCAAACACAGAAATTCTCTTTTATTCCTTTTACATCAGCGCATTCAACAGACAGAGGAGCTTCACCTGCAAATGTGTGACCAGAAAAGCCATTTGCAAATGCTTTGGTGACAACGTTCAGCAAGCTGGTGCTGCTGAGATATTGCAGCACTGGGAGATTAGGAGTTTTTGATTACCTGTGATAATCACAGAATCCCAGAATGGTTTGAATAAGAAGGGACCTTAAAGTTCATCTCATCCCACCCCCTGCCATGGGCAGGGACAACGTCCACCATCCCAGAGTGCTCCAAGCACTGTCCAGCCTGCCTTGGACACTGCCAGGGATCCAGGGGCAGTCACAGCTTCTCAGGGCACCTGTGCCAGGGCCTCAGCACCCTCAGAGCCAAGAATTTCTTCCCTATACCTAACCTAAATTTCCCCTCTTTTAGTTTGAGCCCATTAGTCCCTGTCCTAGCACTACATTCCCTGATGAAATAATCACACATAAATAATAATCACACAGAAACCAGCATTAGCATTCCAGCTACTTTTAGGAATAAAGCATTTGGATGCTTGGGATAAAATTCTTGCAGTATGTCCCTATAGCTCTTCTCCCTGGTGCTCCAGAAAGTCTGTGAAATTAAACACAGCATTTGGATGGACAGCACTGAGGGAAACTTGGCATCTGCTTCAATACCAGCCTCCAAAATGCAGTTCCCAGGTTGAGTAACTTGTTTTTAAAGGCAGCATTCCTCGAGATATTTTTGTGTTTTTTAACAAGTGCATTTAAGGCAAATGGATCTGCAGGAGCAGCGGAGATGAGCCTCCTTCCCTTTGATCCCTCTTGGAGGAGGTCTTCCAATTTTAGTGAAAGAGCTCCCATGTGCTGCTGACACAGGAAATCTTAGTTTGGGGGATTTATCAGAAGTTATCCCCCACCCCCCGGAAGGTTTAGACTTGATTTATTTCTTTCCATATGACATAACCCCTCTGATTTAGTTCTTGAATTCCCATTTCCAGTTCAAAGCAGTGCTTTGATGTTTCATATAGAGAACAGCCATATTGTCATCAAGTCCACCCTTAACCATTTGGATCTTCCATTCGACATTCTTGACATCTTGCTCCACCCTCCCTAACAAACCCTGCCCAGCACCTGCCCCTCTCCCACCCTCACAGCCGAGGAGATTCCTCAGCTGACAGTGCCGAGTGGTGCCACTTCAGAGCTGGACTCGCTGATCCTTGTGGGTGCCTTTGATGCCTTCAAGTATTTCTAGTTTTTTACTCTTCATGTATCTGTAACTTGCTGTAGTTCTGTGCTTCTTACAAAGTGCTAAAATCCTCTGTTCTCAGCGCCTTTGGCCAAACAAGGCTCTCTGAACACAGATCCAAGGACATATTCATTGCCTTAGGGCCCGAAAATATGTAAACAACTGTGAGCTGGGGGAGCAGGCCTGGGGTGGTGAACATCATCACCTGAGGGTGAGATTGGAGAATTAAGGGCCAATCTGCTAATGGACAGAACTTGTAAAAGGTGAAGGCCTCGTGACCCAGGGTCCATTTTGGGTGTCGTCCCCAATGGGGGACTTTGCTTGCCCGAATGGATCTTCAAGGCCTCTGCAGGCCTTAAATAAATTGTCTGCTTTTTATACTCCTAATTTGTCTTGGCCTCTGTTTCAGGTAGCCTGTCTTTTAGGCAACACCTTCCAGCTCAGAATATTCTGCAAAATCATGAGGTGTTTCAGCCTCAATCACCTGCAGAGCCCTTGAAGACAAGGAAAACAAAAGAAACCTCTTTTTTTGTTTTTCAGCCTGCAGCATGCAGACACTGCAGATGCCCTTGCATACCTAAAAATTCATCAGCACCTCACTAACTGCTGGTGTGCACTCCTGTTCCTCTGGGCAGCAATTCTCCCCTGGCCGCAGAGCAGAGCGGGTTCAGCTGGAGCTGGGCTCTGTCCCCTGCCAAACCCCAACAGCTGAAGCCAGGCTTAATCCCCTGTATAAACAAAGGCCTGGGAAACAAACATAATTGGCTTTAATTTGTTGTTTGCTTACATTTTTGATAAGGAGCTCGGAGGTGCTGGCACCCTGCAGAGCACAGCCTCTGCTCGGTGAGTTTTTATTGCTCTTGGTTACACGCAGGGATATGAGCTGATCTCCTTCCTTCGGGGAAACTCCGTGTTTGTGTGCTGGAACACCCTGCCCCAGCCTGCCCCACAGCACTCCAGGCATTCATGACCTTCCAAAACAGCTGGGAACACCTACATGGATCAGTCTGGGGTCAGCTGAGAAACTGTGGTCACTGGAATCTGCCTGAACCCACACGAGATGTAAACACCTACATCTCAGCTGAGTTCCCCAGCAATCTTCACCAACTAGACATGAAGGCAAACCAGCATATTCCATCCATGCCATATATATTCCATATTCCGTTCCATTTTGCAGTCAGAAGGACCTGAGGAGACCCAGGGATCAATTCTTCTGGAGCACAATAAAAGCCTGGCTCTCAATTTCAGCTCCTGTTGAGTCAGGTTAGAGTTGCATATCACCCAAAATTTGGTTGTTTCCTTGCAGTTCAGCAGAAGACAGGAATATATGATAAAGTTTGTGACCGTGGCACCCCAATTATGCTAATAACGATAACAATAGAGGATGTTCCCTCCCAGAAAGTTTGGAGCCTGGTGAAGCAGCCAGACAGGACTGGAGCAGAGGATTATCGTTATCACTGGTTCCTGTGACTCACAGGGGCTCACCCAGGAGTCACACATGGACTGCAACAGTGCTGGGAAGGACTTCAGCATCCTAATTCCCACACCCAGAACTCCCACGTGTCCTACTGCAGCAGTTCCTCTCCCTGCACCTTCCCCACCGCTGGGACCAGCCAGGTTTGGAGACCAAAGCTATCTGTTAGAGGGAAGAGTCCTGCTCACGTTATCATCACATGCTCCAGTTCCACAAACCCCCAAGACTCTTGACAACAAAGTCTGGTTTATGACAACTCCCAGCTCTGACTTCTGAATTTCTGCACACAGGACACTGCAAATCGTTCTACAGCACATCATTAAAATCCCGTGGGGACACTCCAGTGGTTGCACAAAAGCTGAAACACCCAACACATTCCAGAAAAGGTGCTTTCCTTTAACATTACAAATCCTTGAGACAGAGTGACCTATCCCAGCCTTTGGGTTTTATATTCCCACATTGCCAAATTTCCCATGAGTAAGGGTGGGGAGGTGGCACAGAGGGAATTCACTTCCTCCCTGACGACATCTGCCACAGGCTCCAGTCTGGCAGGGTGAGGCAGAGGGGCCAATTCCCAACTCATCTGCCCTGCAAAGACACAAGGAGCAAACTGGAGAAGGTGCGAGTCCTGATGCTCTGAGTGCTACTGGGGAATGTCGTGACTTGGGTCTGCTCCGAGCTCCAATCCCACCTAACCTATCCTCACCTAAAAGCTGCTGTTAGTGTTAAAGGGAATCATTTTCTCCCGGAAGGCTTAAGAAGAGGGTGGTTCCCAGCAGAAGTCGCTTCCTATTAAACTGTCGGAGGGCTCGCAGCACTGAAAACAATTTGCCACTTGGGAATGGCTTTTGTTCCAAAGCCTGATGACTCCTCACCCTTTCCCAGTTCAAAGCTCCCAGAGGAGTCACTGGAGAGAGGAAATGTGCCACCGGCACCGCACACCTTTGTTATTCTCCATCCCTCCTGAAGGTTAGCCTGGAGAGATGAATATGCACATATTGTGACTTTGACACCTGACTGTGCACACAGAACACTCAAAGATAATCCCAGATATCCCAAAGATAATCCCCCAGCCCAGCTTCCAGGGCAGCTCCTCCCCGGGCCAGCTGACAGCACGTGAATGAAGGCTGCAGAGCCCTGTTTACACATCCCAGCACGATACTTGTCTTTTTATTTGCAATACAAAAACCACAAGAGACCCAAGCCGAGGTCAGCTCCAAACCCTCCCAGGCAGAGCTTTCCCTGGCCAGGGTTTCTTCCTCCTCTGTTTATGCACCTGGTGATTTATGTGCCAGCCTCATCCGTGACAAAGTACATCCAGGGCTTTGTCCCCCACCCAGAAGGGAGGGGGCTTCTCTCCACTGCAGCAGCCACCCCCAAAGCTAATCCCATCCTCGGGCAGCACCTCCCTGCCTGGCAGCACTGACACACAGAATTCCCTCTCCTATCATCCCCAGCCTCAGGGATTATGAAACACTTCGGGTCTGAGTGGGGCTTTTTTTTTTTTTTTCCCCCGTGCCTGGCAAAATCTCACTTTATTAAGTTTGCTGCTTTGGCAGCGAACCACCAACAACTGTTGTGTGTCTGCTTTTCTCCTGCTCACATCCACCTTTTCACAGCACTCCAGACCGTGCTTCCCGAGGCAGGGAAAGGACCACAATGCAGTGCCAACAACCTGCGAGTTGAAGACACACAAGTTTACTCCTCCCCATCCTCATATCTGGTTACCCAGCAGGAAAGGCAATTAAATTATCTGGCTGAGAATAAATCACCAGAAGTAGCCACTATTCCCTGACATTGACTTGTTTTCTTCTGTGTCATAGCAAGTACTTAAGTAAATACCAGGCAAAAAACGACATAATTCAAGGATTCAATTTCAAAAGAGTTTCTGGATGGACCACAAGTAACACAGGTCACAGGGGTAGAGTTTCTTTGCTTTGACACATGTTTATTTGCGAGATGTTCACAGAGCAGCTTGATGGGAATTTAGGTACTATTTATGCTGAACTTGACCACAAATTTTAGCCCTGGATCTATTAAATGGGCTAAACCCTGAGGCAGTACATATTCAATTAATGTAGGATAAGAAAAGCCAACAGAAGCATTCATGGAAACTTTGGACATTTTTTTTTCCTAAACAGCTCACCTTTTGTACTATAAAGCTTAAAATCTCTGCATAGGTCGGCAGGAACACAGAGCTGGCACTCGGGCTAATTTTAAACTGTCTGAAGCAGAGAAAAGAATAATTATAGGAACCTGGGAGCCACCTCTGCTTACTGCTAGTGGTTCTTGAGCTCCCATTCTGTGCTCAGCTGCTTCTCACCCACCGAGAGTAGCAACAAAAATCTCCCCCATTGTATATGACACTTTATTTCCAGAGATTCAGATCATGACTGTGACAAAGCAGAAGCAGCAGTGACAGAAGTGATCCAACAGCTGTTTCCCTGCGATACTTTTCCAAAACAAAGCTCATCTTTAAACAGCCACCTACGTGCAGGGCGCTCATCCTGCTCACCGCTGTGGCCAGGCACCGTCACACATCCGTTAATATTCATTCTACTTCCCTTTTCGGGCAGGAAACACTGAGCTGTCCGTAACAAGAGAGACCCAAACACCCACATTGTACCATTTTGCCCACTCCCTGGCTGTGGTCAAGGATTTCCTGCCTTCCACTTCTTCAACCCTTCCCAGCCCAGCCCGGGCAGAGCTCCTGTTTCAGATGTGCAATGGCAGCTCCTCCAGCGCTTCTCCAAGCTCTTGCATCCGTGTGGCAGCAATTAAAGGATAACTTCCCTTCAGCCTCTGTTTTACTGTGGCCTCCCTGGCTCACTGCTAAACCACAGCTCCTTTGCTCCCCTTCTCACCCTTTTTTCTGCATGTTAGCAGCATCTCTCCAAGGAGAGTCCCCAGCTTAGATTGGTTTCCTCTCTGGTTACACAGCTAAGCAGATGGGTTCTTGTGCCAGTAACGCCATGGATGTTCCTTCAGTGCCACCCCAGGTGGCCTTTTCCCACTTTCTGCCTTCACCCCATCCTCATCCTGCTGTGATCCAAGAGCCCTTTCTCCAAGGGCCACGCACAGGACCCTATCCCACCCCAACATGTTTCTGTAGAACAAAGGGGAATGGCTTGAAACGGAAAGAAAAGAGGTTTAGATTGGATATTAGGAGGAAATTGTTCCCTGTGAGGGTGGGCAGGCCCTGGCACAGGTGCCCAGAGAAGCTGTGGCTGCCCCTGGATCCCTGGAATTCTTCAAGGCCAGGTAGAACAGGGCTTGGAGCACCCTGGGATGTTGGAAGGTGTCTCTGCCCAGGGCAGGGGGGACAGGATGAGCTTTAAGGTTCCTTCCAACCCAAACCATTCTGGGATTCTCTGATTCCCAAGTGTGGACATGAATGCACTCTTTACCCTCCCACTAGGCCAATCTCCACTGCAGAAGAGCTTTCTTGCCCCTCTTTTCTTCCCTCCCTGCCCCTGGACTGATGCTTTGTGCCACGCTCCTCACCCCATGGTGATGATCCCCCTGCCTGGAAACAGCAGATTTCTGCATCACTCCCTTTGGGACAAACACCTCAAATAATCCCAGAGGAACAAAACCCCCTAACCATTGTATTGACTCGACAGAAGAAGCACAGCACACTCAGCCAAGGAGAGCAGGGGTATTTCCACAGCTCCGAGCTATTCCAGCCATACGAGCAGCCACATGGGATTTGAGAGGAAGCCATGGGATTTGCTCGTATCACGCAATGATGAAACAGCTTCTAATCCAACAGTAACCAAGGAGGATGTTAAGCCACAGCTAGTAAATGAGGTCTTTTGAAATCAGCAAGCACAGAGAACTCGTATTTAAAAGGGACCTGGCCAGAGAGTGCTCTGGATCGTTAATGTTGACTTTTAATAAGTCTTTGGAACACTGAGGGCTGGAAGAAAGCTTATGTTGTGCCAGAGTTTTAAGAGGATAGAAACAGGATGACCCACATAATTATCCACCTGTGACCCTGACTCTTATCCCAGGTGAAATAATGGAACAGCTGTAAAAGAACTTCATTAATAAAGCATTAAAGGAGGGTAAGAGCAAATGCCAACAGCTTGGGTTTATAGGAAGCAGATTTGTCACTAAGTTGAGAAATTGTTTTGGAGTTGAAAACGTTCCCTAAGTTTGCAGGCTGGATGTAAAAAGAGAACGAAGTTTATACAATTTAAAGCCAGCTGAGGCCTTACAAAAACCTCAGCCTTCCTATCCGTGTGGAATGACTACCAAAAGAGTTACAGAATCCCAGCAAGCCAAGAAATCGTGGGGTAAGATGGGCAAGTGATCCTTGAGTGTCTGTGTGCTGCAGGAAGGCTCAATCAGATGAGCAGAGGGACAGGAACAGCCAGAGCAGGAATTTCCCTGGAGTGAAGCACAGGACAGTGTCACTCCCTGCTCTGGATCTCCTCAGCCCAACACTTCCATGGCTGAGAAGCCCACTGGCTTCTAGTTAGCTTTGTTTTCAGTACAACCTCAACATGGCATTCACAAAAAGGTCATTTATGTGAATCCAAACCCACGAGCTGCAGCGCAAGGATGAGCACTGGGGATGGTTCCAGGTACACACCACAAGCTGTGTCTGAAACAGCAACGAGAACCAGGGCAGAGCAACATCCCCTGGTGAGGGACCAGTAAATCCATTACACACCAGGAAGGGTTTGGCTCCTTGCCCATGGGCAAGAAGGGAAATGTGAGGGGAAAGAGTCGCTGTTTGTGTCATCTTCCGGAATGAAGCAATGGTTTGGAGCAGCCAGAGTTCCTAATGCTTCTGAGCTCCACATTACCCAGAGGATGCACCTCAGCTCCAGCAGCATCCCTGCCTGGGAGGGCAGCTATGGTGTGACCTTCAGGAGCCTGCCAGTTTTCCAACCCAAAAATCCTCAGCCACAGCCCTGTCACCTCACGCCTGCTTGGGAGGCCCTGCCAGCTCCAAGTGGGGCAGCAGCAAGCTGAGGAGAAAAGCCATTCTTCACTCCAAAATTGCCAGTGCTGAGCAGTTCATGGTGGGATCACTCCCCCTCCAGACAGCTGGGGTACCCTGGGCATCCCAGGGACACAGAGAGGGGCTGGGAATTATTTCAAAATCCCCCTGATGGTCATTGCTGAGCCCTTATGACTTCACCTCAGTTACTGCTATGTTTTTGAGAGTCAAGAATAACATGCATTTTTCCATATCTTGTGGTTTTTGGAGGGTGGGAATGAATTCTCATGCTGTGAGTTATTTAGGTATCAGCAAACCCAACCCAGCAGCAGTGAGGCCATTGAGCAACACAAAAACCCTGTGGAGGAGATGTGGAGGCAAAGACTCACCAGCTGACACACCATGAGGTCCTAAGCGTCAAGAACCACCAGGAAGAACTGCAGATACTCCTCATGGCCGTGATAAGTCTACTCAGAGATGTTCCCTAAATTCAGAACATGAGGAAAATGACTTGACCTTCCCTTCCTACACTTGGTTTCGTACCTTGCATACATGCATGAATATAGAATGCCAGAAGACAGCAGACTTGTGCCCTTTTGCACCATCAAGAATCAAAAAATCCCCCAGACCCCCCAGAAAAACAACTTGTTGGCACGTCAGCAAGAAGAGAGGTGTCACAGAGACTTCTCATCTGTGCTGTCCCTTCCTAAAGATGTGTCGTGCCAGGAGCTTTAGGCTGAAGGCCAGGAGTTGGCACTGATGATCCTTGTGGGTCCAGCTCTGTTCACAGAGTTGCAGAATCATGGAATATTCTGATTCTCGGGGGGTCTCAGGGTTGGAAGAAGCAGGGAGGGCACAATGATTGGTGGATCCCAAAGCCTGAATGCTTCCCAAAGGCAAAATTCTACCTCTGGTGGTGAAGGCTGCTTTCCTCACAAAATACCTGTTTTTAAACATGTGCCCCTCAGCTGTGCTAAAGCCTATAGGAAGATGCTGCCTTGCTGGAGAGAGTCCAGAGAGGCCATGGAGATGCTCCAGGGCTGAGCCCCTCTGCTCTGGAGCCAGGCTGGGAGAGCTGGGGGTGCTCACCTGGAGGAGAGAAGGCTCCAGGGAGAGCTCAGAGCCCTTCCAGTGCCTAAAGGGGCTCCAGGAGAGCTGAGAGGGACTGGGGACAAGGGGGAATGGCTTCCCACTGCCAGAGGGCAGGGATAGATGGGATATTGGGAAGGAATTCTTCCCTGTGACGGTGCTGAGGCCCTGGCACAGGTGCCCAAAGAAGCTGTGGATCCCTGGCAGTGCCCAAGGCCAGGCTGGGCAGGGCTTGGAGCAGCCTGGGACAGTGGAAGGTGTCCCTGTCCATGGCAGGGGTGGAACAAGATGAGGTTGAAGGTAATTTCTAACACAAACCATTCTGGGACTCCATGATTCTACAGGAGCCCCCCCAAAACCACACAAAAAGCCTCCATTTTACTCCCTGGCTTTTTGAATCCAGTTCCTACATGAACAAGTGCAGGAAGAACCAGAGGAGAAGGAGAGACCTCATTTAAAACTGTTCAAGGGGAAATTGCAAAAAATTACCTAAACCTTTAGGAACATATTTATATTTTGATTTCATGTAATATTACTTCCTGGTTTCCAGCACATATTCCCTGGGCGTCCCCTATCAAATATCAGGCAGTATTAAATCACTGATCCCTGATCCCCGTAGCTCTCAGAAAAACATCTGTACTAATTTGTTGGTTTTCCTTAACACGAGGGCCAGCTGAACTCCTCCAGGGCTGAGCCAAGTGAGATCGCTGACAGATGCAGAAAAAAAGTGCAAAGATTTTTCCTTTATTAAAAATAAGGTTCGGCGCTCCAAGCCCTGAGCTCGCCGTTTGCCAGAGTGATGAAATGACACGCGGCAACCTTGATGCAACTCTGTTGTGGATACAAAACCAGGGCTTTACCTAACGCTGCTCCCCCAGCAAACATCCCTGACAGCACAGCCCGACCGGGACAGGCCAGCACGGTGAGGGGTCTGGGGGGGTACAGCCCCTGTCTGCTGAGGGTCTCGGGGTGTCTCGAGGGGAAGGAGTTACTGCAGTTCACTGACCTGGGAGCACAGCAGATCTGGCACCCTGCTCCCCTGAGGAGCTCTGCTTTGGACAGACTCAGCACAGGGCAGGGAGCAGGGACAGAGGGGCAGGTAAAAGCAACATTTGTCCTTGTCAAGGAGGTACATCAACCCAAGCCATCAAGGGCTGCTGGGATGAGCTCCAGAGCCCCCCAGGGATGAAGCAGCACATTTGGTGGGCAGCGCCCAACACTTCCAAAGCTTTTGCACATCCAAGGCACATTCAGCTCACATCACAGGTGGCCCAGGTATCCTGCAAGAGTACACAGGAGCCAAGAACAGCTTTCCTTCAGAACCAAGAGCCATTTTGGTAAGAAGAAGCTCCCTTCCGAATTTCCAAGAGTCCCAAGTAAGAGCACAAGGCTCCAGTTTGCACTGTGCCCGGCGGGCTCTGTGATGCAGATGCTACTTTTTCACAGAAAACCTCACACACGACACTGATGATGTATCCGTGGCTGCCCTCGCGTCCATGGGAACATTATCCAAGCACAGTCCAGCTGCCAGGGAAAGACTGACCCTCATGAATAACCTCAGCCGTGTGTTTCGCCGCCAGGGCTCAGCACAGACCCTGTCAGCACCACGGCTGTGCACAGGACTGACCCACCCTGTGCCAGCGCTGGTGGCTCCCAGAGGGCATTTCCCTCCAGGAAATCCTCCCGAGGGATGACCCAGCCAGAGTGCAGAAAATGCCACAAACCCACATCCCTTCTCCAGCAGCCTGGGGAGGATTCCAGCCAGGGGCACTGGTCAGCCCATTGCCAGGCTGTATCTGCTTCCAATAAACTTTTACAGCCTGTCAATGCGCTGAATCCTATGCAATAAAATCAGTGTCATAAAAAAGGTCTTGCAGTGCCAGTGTCTTTTTTTTTTATTTTCCCCCTCTTTTTAATTTGAGGACATATGGGAGGGACTGATTCAGAGGCCAAGTTCGTAATATTTTGGGGGGAGGGGAGGGAAATGACTTTAAATTACAATGGGAATTTTCAGAGCCTCCTTCTGGGCAGAGCAGCCATTTTCAAAAGTGACTTCATTTCCAGAGCTGGCTTCCCTCCCAGTATTTGAACAAGCAAGCAAAGAAGAGTTCAGAAAGTAAATGGGTTTCAAGTTTGGCTTGATTGGTTTCAAATTCAACAGCCACAAACCAGCCTTTAGAATTCCAGGCAAATTTTAGGCTGGTTTGTTTATCAGGCTGCCAGTCCTGAAGTTCAACTCCCTGGGCAGGGATGACTCTGCACAGCACTTCACACACAAACCCAGCACAGACAGGAGCCTGGGCAACCTCAGCTGGCAAATTGCAATATTCAACACTACAAAGCTTTTTTCGGGACGTTCACAGGGGTTAGAGAGTTTTGCATCCCTTCCCCGGGATGCACTTTTGTGGCAGTCCAAGGGCCATGTTTAGTCATCTCAAATCCCTCTCCAGGCCCTGGCCCCAGTGATATGGGGAGCAAGGGGACATTTCAGAGCAATTCAGGCTCCAGGAAAGCACCAGCTGGAGACCCAAGGAGACTTGAGGGCAATGACAGCCTCTCTATTCCCTGCTTTAAGATGCAGATAACATTGCTTTCTTAATGAGCACGTTAGGGAGATAAATAGGCTGCCAGTGGGAAACAAGGTCCAAGGAGACTCTGGGGATCTGCAGCCCAATTTCCAATCCCACTGAGGGCTGTTCAGGGCAGTTTTCACCCCTTATGGCTGCTTGGAATGCCTGGATAGCAGGAAAAGCTTTCCCTTTTTCAGCAGGGCTCCTGAAAAAAGCTGTGAGTAAGGAGGAATTCTCCCTGCTCGGACTGTCAGCCACCCCAAACTTTGCTAGAGTGATCCCTGAGCCTTGGAGAGAGCTGTAAATCCCACATCCCAGCTGTGGCTGAGGCAAGAGGTTCCCCACGTAGGGTGCAAACATCTGGAGCTGCAGACAGATGTTCAGCACAGCGGTGACTGCTGGGGTCTCTCCTGTCAGCTTTCACTGGTGCTTCAGCTGAGATAAGTCACTCAGAGCGATGTTTAAATGATTCTTGGCAGGGACAGCAACACCGAGGCCTTTAGGAAGAGTTGCTCTTTATCTGTCAGAGCAGCAGAGGCAGTTAATTGATTTTATTTCCACGCTGTTGCTGTCCCTGGGGTGGGTTGGGGATGTGTGGAGGGCAAGAAGTGCTTTCCAGGTCTTCCAGACTGGATGTTCTTGTCCCAGGTGTGATGGAGTTCCACAGCTCCATCCCTCAGATCCCATCCTGGATTTTAAAGTGATTTTTTGATGTTTCTGGTGAAGAGGGGGGATGGACAGCCATCAGTTTGAATGGGCACAGGAGAGCTGCCCTGCTGTGACACAGAGGGACTGCCTCAGTCCCTGTCCCCACTCCCAGGAAGGACATTTAGGCTGCAGAATGGCCTCTGGTCAGACTGGGGTCCCACAGCATCCCAAACAGCAGCTCCTTGGAGAGCTCTGCCAGAAATTGAATTAAATAACATAACCAATGCCTGCTCTCCAGGTGGCATCACAGGAAGAGAAAGCAAAGACAAGAACTCATCCCCTGATGACAGAAACCTCACTCCAAACTTCATGTGACTTCAGGAGTCGCTCATTCCCACCTTCCTGTTTACCCAGGACATCTCCTGCTTCTCTGGATTCCAACCTCAACCTTTGGATTTCAGCCTCAACCTTTGGATTTCAACCTCAATCTTTGGATTTCAGCCTCTGCACTGCACAAGCTTTTTGCACAGCAGCAAACTCCAGCTCTGTGCCTTTCGATCCAAAATAAGAATATAAAGACAGCAGTTTTCAGTGCCTTTGTAAGGAATGGGAGAGGTTCCTGTGAGGCCGTGGCACGGATGCAGTGAAAGGGCACTGGAGCTGCAAGGGGGAGAGCAGGTTCTGGGCAATCTGGGTCTAATTCCTTCCTGTTTGACCTCAAAAAGGTCACCCCTTCCCCTCAGCCCCCACATCTGCACGGAGATCATGGAATCCCAGATGATGGATGGCCAGCCTGCCCTACCAAATGGTGAGAATTAACTGGTGCCTGTAAAGCATGTTGGGAGCCTGGGATGACAGGCAGTATATAACTGCAAACTCTATTATATCATTGCACCATCCCCTGGGCCAAAAATCTGCCTTTGCAGAAAAGATCCAGACACAAAATGTGTTATTAAGTGAGGATGTCTGACAGTAGTTCAGCTGCATAGAGATGTTAAATAGCAATAATAATGAAACAAAGCTCAGCATTTGAGGATGCTGTACATCTTCAAAGCACTTCACCAAAACGGTAACTGATTGTACCCAAAATAAATTGCTCGCAGCTGCTGGAGATCCATGAGGTATTCAGAAGAAATGGATGGAACATCATCCATCCTGGACCATTCCGGGGGTGCATGTGCTGGAGTGTAATCAAGAGCTCAAAGGAAATAGCTCGCAGGGAGTTGAGCTTTTAGTGCCCTTCCGTACACCTCAAAATAGGGATTTTTGTCAGAGAAAGCAGCACGGGCCTGAGCTCTCTCCTCTCAGTGCAGAAAAAAGTTGTGACAGAGCCAAAGCCTTTATTCAAAGTTCAATGTCATCGTTTGAAAACTCCTATTTCAACTCAATCTGAGCAGCAAGAGCCCCATGCCAGACAGCTGAAGGCATCCACGGTGCTGAGGCACAACCGAGAGAACACAGCCTTGGCTCTCCTGTGCTAAACACAACAACTCCTCCAACAGCTCCTTCCGCACTCATCTGTCTTAATTTAACGTGCATTTCACTACTGCAGTTCCACGTTATGTCAAAGAGTTAAGACTGTCTCCCCCAACCAGTTCCCATCCACGACTTATAAAACATCCCAGCCCTCCCCTCCCAGCTCAAAAACCCTTCCAGGTGCACAGCAGAAAATCTCTAGCTTCAAGTGCCAGGTAACAAACACCCTCAAAAGAGCAGCAGGGCAGTGCTATCTAAATAAACCCAAAAGTATTCTTGCCACAATTACTGCCTGGCTTTCCACCACTGGAGCCAGCTCCTTGGTGATGCCCCTGGGAATGGAGGCAGCAAAATAGTTAAAGATGAGCTATTTAAAAGAGGAGCCCGCGGAGCTTTGCCTGACTCTTCCCACCTGAAGAAGGCACCACAACACATTTCTCTGCCTTGCCCTCACTTCACACACACCCCCTCTGCAGTGGGATTTTGCTTTGCAAGTCCCATTTTGGAGAGGGGTCGCCATGTTCATGGAGTGTTTCAGACTCTATGAGAAGGGAATCACACCATGCTACAACTTCACCAGGTCTGTGTGGAATATTTTAAGGAAACTTTAAACACAGCCCACATTGGTTTGAAACATGAGATTGAGGGCACGAGCATGAAACAGGAGCTGAAACTCTCATCCCTGCCTTATGCATGGTATAGAATATCCTCAGAATCTCTCAAATCTTGAGCTGTTCGGTCCGGTCTGAGACCAAGGGACAGTGCTGCCCTGGACAGAGGATGCTGCAAGGGGCACTGAGCATCTTGCTCAGAACCCCTTTTTTCAGCAGCTCTGGCACTCGGGATTTGCAGCACAAAACCCACAGCAGGCTGGCAGCAGGTTGCATTCAAGCCTGAAACACAGCTTAAAAAGGATCTGCGTGGGGCATCAGAGTGCCAAGAGCTGGGAATCAGCACTGGAACAGATTGGCAGAGCCACACGGGAGCTGCCAGGGCAGGGATGGGCAGTGCCCAGAGCCTGGTGCTGCAGGGATGGTCAGAGGGGCTCATTTGGGGGCTCCTTGTGGCCATCTCACCCCCCAAGAGCTCCTGAAGGGTCCAGGGAGGAGAACCACGGGAGGGCAGAGCACACCCAGCACCTGCTCAGGCTGTGCCTGGATCCACTCAGCTCTCTCAGCCTCTCACTTGGAAAGAAAGCCACCACTAATAGACTTTCTCCCGTCCAAGGCTCTCTCCTTCCCTCTGAGCTCATTCATGGCTCAGGCTCTGGGACAGCTGCCGCGCTGCCAAGTCCCCCCAGCCCAGCGAGCACAGCAACACGATCGGGATGATGGCCGGGCCAGCTGTTGGAAACCACTGCAGGGCTCCAAACAGCTAGAGACAAAGCAGGGGAAAACAATAAACGGCAGAAAACCCTCATTCCTCTGCCTCTGCCTGCACGCTGTGGTCTCGTTGTTAGCACCAGCCCTAAATGGCCAAGTGAGCCCCGGCCAAAATGACAGCTCATTATGAATATTTTAAAAATACTCTGGGTGGGGACTAAGGAGCCCAGGGAACAGGCAGTGGATTTTTTCACACCTAAGTGATTGTTTTGAACGCAGCTCAGGTCAATGGAAGTGACCTCCATCCTGACTGGGACCGGAGCCAGGCCACTCCAGCGTGAAGCTCTCCCCTCCGAGCATCGTCAGAGCCACACTGGAGCTCATGGAATTACAAGAGGGTTCAGGAGGGCTCATACACATTTTTACACAGGCTCTGCCCCACTCAGCAACCTTAACTCAGAGGCAGAATCCCCTCTCTACAAAAAACAACCCACCAAAAAACAAACAAACAAAAATAACCCCCCCCAAAAAAACCCCCAAAAAATAAAACAAACAAAAAAAAAAAAAAAGCCAACCAAACCAAGAAACCCAGGAAAAAACCAAAAAAACAACAACAACAAAAAAAACCCCAAATCCCCTCTTTTTAACAACAGTTACTGTCTTCTGCAACAAACCCCACCAAACTCATTTAAAACATCATTTTGTTTAAATTAGGGAACATTAAAGCAACGAACAATGCCCCTGTGTAAATTATAGGGAAAATGCTGTCTTCCCATGGTGGCTTGCACAGTGGGCTACCAAATGTCCTCAGCTAACACCAAACACCAGCCAAGGGACGTGGAGAGGATGGAGAAGAACAGGATGTCTGCTCCCTGAATAAGTGGGGGCCAGAAACAACAAAATCCAACAGCTCAGAAAGGAAAATGGGATTTCGGGACACAAATACCCACAGGATCCCCATTGTCAGCAGAAGCATTTTGACTCTGGCGTGTTCTTCCCAATAAAACAAGGGAAGGGGAGAAAATGGACTAAAAATGTCCATGGCAGTGCCCAAGTGTGGGATTTGTCGGTTTTGTTTCGGACAGTTGGGATGGAGACGAGAGATCTCTGAAGTCAGGTGTTAGAGCATGAGGTTCATTGTGAAAGGGCGTGGGGGTAGGAGACCTGCCAGGAGCTGCCAGACACAGCTCAGAGCAGGGCAGAGAGGGGAGAGAGCAAGCGAGAGAGAGCAAGCGAGGGAGAGAGAGTAGAAAAGAAAGAAGATAGATTCCCATGGTTGCTGTTTACAATACAATAAATCATCTTCTGTGCTGAATATTCTAATTTTCACTCACCAATCTAGAACAAGCTGCAAATCCTACAACATTTACACACAGCCTATGAGAGTCATTGCATTACCATACAATGTTATATTTTAAACTCTAAAAACTGCTTTTTGGACCCTCTGCCGAGTTGGCAGGGTCTGCCCTGACCCTTGGGCCTGTCTGCAAGCAGAGGGGATTGTTTAATCCAAAGGGGATTACCTTCAGTGGCCACACCATTGTTTTCCAGTTGTTCAGTCACTGGGGTTTGGTATCTCAGAGCTTGTCTTCATTTCAATCTCGCTTCTAGTTTCCATATTCTCAGCATCTTTTGCCGGGTAATCATATTTATAAGGCTTTCCTATTTCATCTTCCCCAACACCCAAGTACCAGGCCCTGCATGAGACGCCCCTCCCCAAGATGGGGACACAGGACAGGCTGGGATGCCCTGAACACTGGAGAAGGTGACAGAGATGTTGTGACAAGCTGAGGAAGAGCAACAGCACTCAGAGAGGGAAGAACACGATATTTTCTCAGCACATCACCTTCCTGTGTCCCCTCAGCCTTCAGGGAGGTGTTCCCAGCCCCTGCTTCCAGCAGGCAGGACAAGGACTTGGAGCTGACTTGAGTTTGGAGCCAGCCCTGGGGACAATTTCGCTGTCCCCTTCCCCTCTGCCTGTGTGGCAGGGCTGGCTCAGGGCAGAGCAAGGCCACGCTCTCTCCACATCCCACAGCTTCCACAGTGCCCAGCCAAGGCACAGGGCCTGGGGATTTCAGTGTCCCTCGGGATTTCTGTGCCCCTGCAATGGGAAGGGGCCAGGCTAGCATGGACCATCGCTGGTCCCACAGGTGCCCTGACCCTCCCTGAGCCCACCAGGGCTCTGAGGGATCCCCACTGCCCTCCATGGAACCTGCAGAGCCCCGAGCTGGCAGCTGCGTCAGCTCTGCTCATAGCACCTCTGAGGAGGCACAGCCAGAGGTGATGCTTCCCTTTCCAAACCTGGAAATGAGGCTGCAAGGAGGATAAAGCAGAGGGGATGGAGCTGCAGGCTGTGCTTGCCACCAGGATGCCTCCTGAGCTGTCTCCAGCACCACCTCCCCAGGGCACCTCAAGCAGTGTTTCTGTGCAGTTTCTCCCTGCTTTCACTCCTGTTTTTGGGGCAGGACATTAACCCTGGTGCGTGACAATCCCAAACTGCCTGTTCCTGGTGCTCCACACGGGAAAGGAAGGCTCTGCACCTCTGCTCTTCAGAGCAGCAATCACTGCACACGGAGTCCAGCGAATCCATGGGCTGCCACATCCTCTCAGCACATTAACAGCTGAGGAGTTCATGACTGCAGAGTCTGGTCCAGCTGAACTCCTCCCTTCCTGTCCTCTGCCTTCCAGAAAGAGGGGCTCTCCCTTTGGAGAAGTCTCTCACCTACAGCGAAGGCTCTGACTGGAGACCCAAGGGTTTGTCGTTTTCGGTGGGAACAGGAGCCACTCCAACCTCTCTGTGCAATTGCTTTTCTCTCCCAGCTCCCAGCAGAAGCCTCCTGAAGCCTGTTCCCCTCACTGCAGCCCCAGCTCCCCACTCCAGGCCCATCCCCGCCGCCTCCAGGTGCAGGACACACGCGTGTTCCTGCCTGGACACCACTCCTGGGCAGTTGGCTTCCTTCTCCTCCATTCCTGTATCCTCGGAGGCTTTGCTGCAGGCACAGAAGACAGGACAGATGGAGAGGCTGCTGCAGCCCGGGGTGCCCTGAGGGACAGTAAGAGCAGGATGAGGTAAGGCAGGAGGAAGTGGGTGCTCTGGGCTGGAGGAAAGGACAGCTGTGGCTGTTCCCAGGATCTGGAGGAAGTTAATTGATAAATACCAGAGCTGGACCTGAAGGGAAAATGGGCATTTTCAGCCAAGAAAGCAGAGCTGCTCTAGGAGAAGCCCCGGCCTTTGTTGCACAATGTCCGTGGAAAGCACTCGCTGTACTCACAGAGCAAGAGGCAAAGGAGGGATGAGCAAACTCACACCCCCTCACTCAGCCCAAAACACAGCTCAGCACAGCCCTGCAGCTCCCCACCTCCCAAAAACACCCTCTGCATCTGCCAGCCCTGCAGCGCATCCTGTGCAGCTGCCCCGAGGAGCTCAGTGTGACAAACTGCAGCATTCCAGCCTTGCCAGAGAGGTGGCACAGCATCCTGTACAGCCAGGGCCTTAACTCTCAGTCCTGACAGCCTTCAAACCTCAGGGGAGGGTCAGCAGCAACCTGGACCTCTTTACAAAACAATATTAAATACCCAGCCAACTGCACAGTAAATAAAAACCCTTTAGCTGGAAGCTTCACAACACTCAGCAACACAACCTTGTGCTTCTCTGGACACTTGCAGCCAGAATTCAAAAAGAGAAAACTCCAGTTGGTTCTTACCACCCATAAGTTCAGCTAAACCCTACCTTATCACACAACAGCAACTCGGATCCAGCCAGGCCATCCTCTGCTGTCAGAGTTCAGGATGCTCTGTTACAGAAAGGACCTGGAAATGGGGAAAAAGAAAGGTGCAAGCCTTCAGAAAAATCAGGGTAAGACACGCTCACATCCTCCTCGCTACTCCTCAAGCCTTTCATCTCTGGGGTCACTGCAAGCTTCTTACCACAAAAAGGACATCAAAGAGGCCAAGAGAGCTGCCTCTCAATCGTTCCCGGAAAACTCAGCCCCTCCCGAGCCTGATTTATATAACCTTGTGCCCTCACACACCTGTGAGGACAGGTTAATTGGAGTCACAGGGTCAGCCCTCCTCTTCTGCAGGTGGTACAGTTTACTTTGTTAGCCCTCCTCCTCCTCCTCGTCCTTTCCCAAAGGGATGGCCCTGGGAATGGCCTTTGAGGTGCACTTTAAAGCCTCTCTGTGACTGATGCCAGAAGATTTGGGAAGTCCTGTATTTTTCCACTTTATCTCAAAAACTCCATAAGGCTCAGAGAGAACTCAGGGAATTACTGAGCAAGAGAACTTCTCAGAGCCACACTGACGCACCTTAACTCACCTGTGCCTGCCCAAAATGGCACATTTAATGACGACACATCCCTGCTGGGCCCTGCCAGGTGCAGCGGCAGGACACGGCCCCGGCTGTGTGCGTGCACACACGCACTGCACACATGCACACCCTGTGTGCAAATGAGCTCTGTTCCCTCTCTATTTGCCTTGGCTGCACAGCCTGCTCTCCACGGGCCGGGCCAGCAGATATCCCCGCAAAGATAAACACCAGACAGCTGCTGGGAGCCAGAGATATTTGGTGATTAACAGCTGTGTGGAGCTACACAACAGAGACCCCCGACCTCCGCCAGCCCTCCAGAGCAGCCTGGTTCCTTTCAGATTCCTGCTTGTCAGCCCAGGGCTGGGAGTGATGGGAGGAGATGTTGGGAAAGTCACAGGTGGGAAGCCTGGAGGAGAAGCCTTTCCCAGGAGACAAGGCATTCCCAAAAGCCCATCCCTTTCCCAGCACTCTGGCTTTGCCCAGCACCTCGTGGGCAGCCGTGACTGCTGCAGGATTAATTATTTCACCACTCCTTCAATCTACAAAGGAATAGCAAAAGGCCTGTTCTCTCCTGGTTCAACATAACCAGATACTTCAGAAGTGTAAGTGTGTTTCACTCGCAGCTCTTGGCAAATGGGCTCTTCTCTCCTAACCTCTTTTCTCTTCCAGACGTGTCCTGGAGGAGGAGAAGCTGGGAAAAGGGGCTTTGGAATAAGAACAGGGCTGACACATGGGGAAGACAAAAAAAATTTATTACCCCGTCATACCAAGAGGGAACAGAATCATAGAATCCCAGAATGGTTTGGGTTGGAAGGGCGCTTAAAGCTCATCCTGTTCCATTTGAGCAGGGACACCTTCCACCATCCCAGGCTGCTCCAAGCCCTGCCCAGCCTGGCCTTGGAACACATCTCAGGCCTTGATGCCTAATGACTGCAGCTGATCTTGTCCAAGGAGCACCAGGAAGCTCCCAGTCTGACTTTCCCAGTAGGACAGAGGATTCTGTGGGATCCAGCAGGATTGCTGAATGGAAATTCATCCTGTGCAGCAGCAGCCTGGGGTGCCTTACACACCATTCCAGAGCCAGAGTGTTTCGAGGGAGAAAAGGGCGAGAAGTGGGAAGCTGCTCACAATGCGACTGTAAAAACAAAGTCTAGGGATTCGTTAATAATGTGTGGCCTGAGAAAACAAACACATCTCCCCATAAAGACCCCGGCTCAAATAAACTGGTGCTGTTGTCATTAAACCCCATCATCGGCATGTCTGCTTTCCACTGGCTCTGGTGTGAACTCAAAGGGACCAAAATGTGGGGAAATAGCCTCCCAGCATCATCCTTTGGGACACTGGGAAATCCAGATGTGGCTGCAGGACGCCATGGCTTGGACTCATCCCTGCACCACATTTGTAGTGAGGCTGGACCTACAGAGCTGCAATTCCTGAAGTTTTTATGCAGAAAAGCCTGCACTGAAGGCAATGCCTTCTTGTCTTCAAAATGCTGAAGCCTGAAGATCCTAAAAAGCCAGGAAAAGTGAAAAGGCCTCTGGATCTCTCCTCCTTTCCCTCTTCCTTGCTCCCAGCTCCCTCCCTGCAATAGGTAACGCTCAGACCTGAAAAACCAGGTCTACTCCTAAACCCCCGAGCTCCTTGGGGAGTGCAGACCTCCATGGGCTCAGGCTGCCCTTTCACGGCTGACTGCAGCTCATCAAGGCCCAGAACCGAATAATGAAAGGAGGAGGCCGAGAGCTGCCTCTGACAGCTGAACTGATGGGTGTAATTAGGGAATGGCCCTCACAGCTCTTCATTAGCACACAGCCCAGTCATGGCTGCTGGGGAGAGGTGGTGCTCCATGGCCAGGAAAAGCCATCCAGGCCCCCAGGCTGCAGGGGAAGAGGAGCAGCACAGCTTGGAGCTACCAGGGAGCAATCTGTGCTGCCCTGGATTCCCACCTGGCCATCAGTGTGTGTTTCACACATCCTGGGCACACCCAGGCACCTTCTGATCCCACTGCACGTGGCACAGCTGTAATGTTTTAAACTTCTGCAGTGGTTATTCCCCAGATGTTGGCAACTGCACTCACCAGCGTCTGAGTCTCTGAGTCTTGAGGCCCTGCCTCCTTCTCTCCAGACATGCTGTGTACCCCAGAAGAGCCTTATCCTCCCTTTCCTTAGCCCAGGGCTCGCTGGTTTTGGCTGAGATTCCCTCACTGACCTTCCCTGAGTGCTGAGATGTCCCACCAAAGCTGTGCCAGCGCTGCTACCAGAGGTGTCTGTACCACTTCCTCTGTTTTCCTTCCCGAAAAATTAAAAATATTTACTGACACAGCAAAACCTAAGCAGACTAAGAAATACACTCATTTTTTAGGTGATAGGCAGAACAGAGTCCTCTGGGCTCCCTTCCTCCCTCTGCCTTTCCAAGCAGGACCTGCTTCTCCTACATTTCAAACAAGATTTTGGCTTTTGTTAGTTTTGATTCTGCAGCTTCAAGTTTTCTTCCTCCAGGGTAATGTATGCTCTTCTCGTGGCTGTTTTATAGAACTTGTGATTCTAAATGGCAAAGTGAGGGAAAAGGAAGTAAACTGGTTATTGTGCCAGAAACACTCCTGGCTCTCCTCCCATTTCTATTTTCCCTTACATTGTAAAGCTGGAATAAATCAAAGTGAGCAATACACTGGCGAACTGATGAAAGGGGAGCAGAATCAGCACTCTGGTCCCTTGTACTGATATAAAAAAGGTGTAGTCCCATGCAGGCAACAGTTTGCCTGAATTGCAAGTGGTGGGGATGGAGAATAGCCCTGGAGTGTTTATTAGCAGTCATAACCTTAATCAAATAACACTCAAGGATATGTAAAGAAATCTGTTCCACTGCAGCCTCCCAAGCCAAATAAAGGAGTAAATGGGACTTCTATCAAAAATCCCTTTTAAAACTCATGCACGCTGGGTTCTAAAAAAAAAATCTCCCTATTTCTTGGGGAACAGCCAAAGCTCCAGAGGAGCTGCCCGAGATCAAACCAGCAGCCCAGCGTGCCAGGCATTCAGGCTCTGCTGGAACCAGCTCCAGCACCAGAGAGAGGTGATGCTCTGGGGGAACTTGCCTGCCTGCCTGGGACACGTGTGGAAGGAGGAGGATGAAGAGGATGCTCTCCCAAAGCATCAGGCCAGGCTGGATGGAGCTCTGAACAACCTGCTCTAGAGGAAGGTGTCCCTGCCCATGGCAGGGGGATGGAATGAGATGATTTTTAAGGTCCCTTCCACTCCAGACAATTCCGGGGTTCCATAATCCTACTGGCCTCTCCCAGTTCAGAGATCTCTGTGTGCCCATTTCACTTTGCACAGCCTGAGCCTCATTCACTCCCTCTGCCCCATCTGTGGGGCTGCTTCAATCAAGGCTTGCATTTGTGCAGAATTACTTGGGGGAAAAAGGAAAGGAAAGAAAAGAAACAGACTCTGTGTAATAGAGGTGCATGTAAATAATCACTGCCCTAATCCCCTCTGACAATGAAAGATATCCAACCAGAAATTGTTCGAGCCTGTAACTCAACCTGAAATTTAAGCGCGAGGAAGTCGTGTCAAAAGGGGACTTGGGTTCCCATAAAAGCCTCTCTACTTCCAGACCCTGGGCCCCTTAGCCAAAAAAACAGAGCAAACTTCCAGACATAACATCTGAGAAGTGCAGGCCTCTCAAAGGGACTTGCTGGAGAGACAACCACCAGGAAAACAAGCGGAGCAGAGGAAGCCCCCGAGCCCAGATGAAGTACCTGCCACGGAACAGAGGCACGGTTTCCATCAGAGCTGCAGCAGGCGCTGGTGCATGATCCCAGGAGGGAGGGAAAGCCCTCTCAGGGAAGGCATTCCAAAGCAGACTGGACACAGCCCTGGGGAAAATTCATGGCTGGAGTCTGTTCTCCTTGGGTCTTGTGCAGCAGCCCTGAGGTTGGTGCATGACAGAGGAATCCGGTGCGGTGTAGGCAGAGGAGACCCCGGGCAGAGCGAGGGGGATCCGTGACCTGTCTGTGGTTTCAGCTCTCTGACTCCATCACCCCACTAAGGGCACACGGAATGTGAGGTCCATTAGCATGGCACAGGCAGGGCTGAGAACCCTCCTGAGAGCAGCGCTTGTCACCTGGAGAGCAACAGGAACCTCCCATGGAGCGAGTCCTGCTCTCCGTGCGAGGACACCTGAGGTGAGCACCTCCTTGCAGCCAGCGATGATATCAGACGAGCATCGAGACAAATTCTGGGCTGCTCTTAGAGGGCCAGGTAACGATCCAGCTTTTGGTTTTTCACTGGGCCAGCAGCCAGCCTGCCCCATTCCCTGTCTCCATGTTTCTTGCCTTGCCTGCCCCTCCTCAGCAGCTCCTCCTGTGCCAGAAACACAGGTCATTTCTGCAGCCACAGAGCACTGAGGTGTGCCCAGGGTGTTACAGTGTCCCCCCGTGCTCAGCAATGTCCCATGGCCCATCCCAAAGGTCCCTCTGGGGTGCAAGAGTCTGTTATTGCTCTAGAGGAACTGCAAACCTAAGGCAAGAAGAGCTGCCTCGTAGCATACCCAGGAATTTCCTCCATGGCTGAGCCACAGGACTAGGGAGTGCTGGAAATGCAGAAACTGCGTCAGACCTGTTTGAGAGCAGCTCATGGACACATGGAATGGTTTGGGCGGGAAGGGCCTTAAAGCTCATCCAGTGCCACCCCTGCCATGGGCAGGGACACCTCCCACTGTCCCAGGGTGCTCCAGGCCCTGTCCAGCCTGGCCTTGGACACATCTTAGGCTTCAATGCCCAATGACTGTAGCTGACCTTGTCCACACCTGGCCTTGAACACCTCCAGGATGGGACAGCCCCAACTTCTCTGGGCAGCACGTGCCTCACCATCCTCACCACAAAGAACCTCCTCCAATACCTACATTTGCTAATATCTAACTTGCCTTGGTCTCTGCCATTATTTCAAATTTTATGGACCCTCTTTAGCTTCAGACCTCCCCCAGGGCATCAGTTTGTGCTCCCAGCGCCTTCATGGCCCCAGCTGCCCCTGCCTGTGGTCTGTGCTGCTCCCTCTGCCTGCACGGAAAGCAGCATCACCCTGATGGAAGAGCAATTCCCAGAGGAGAGTGTTTGGAAAGCAAGAAGCAGCCTTGGAGAGCAAAGCTGTTCAGCTGCAGGACTCCATGGTTTCCCTGTGCCAGGGGCAGCGCTGGCTGCACTTCACCCCTCTTTATCTGAGCTTCCACACACGAGATTCCGCCGGTGTTAAATTCCTGCTGCATGTGACATGCATGGATCCCTCGCTCCATACACCAGGGAGCTCCTCTCTGCTGGTTGGGAATTTTCCAGGGGGATGGTTTCTCATCGGAAAATCCCAATACACTGAAATCAAAGCCCCTTGTGGGAATGTACCAGTTGCAGGGAATCTTCCATGGGAAACTTTTCCTCAAGCCCAGGCTGGAGCTTTCCCCTTGGGAAGAAGCATGAGCAAGGACTCTCCACACCCTCCATCCCCATCCCCTGGCAGAGCTGGTGGTCCCTGGGGATGGGGACACTCTCTCCCCCTCTGTGTTTTCTCCTGCCCATGTCCCCAGCCCCAGGAACCCTCACTGTGAGGTTCACGGCCCCACAGGTTGATTTTACCCCTCACAAATGGTGTAACCTCAGGGACACAGACCCTGCTCCCTGAGCGCAGCACATTATTCAGGACACGGGAGGTGCAGGTTGGATGTAAAGCCACACTCGCTGGTGCATTTCTCTTCCACATCACTGGTCCTCAGCTTTTCCTGAGAAAAACCAGGCAGAGCTTGGGATCACCCCGAAGGAGGGCTGGGAATGGGCTCAGATTCGGGAGAAGCTGCCATCGAGGGCTGGGCTCTGTCCTGCACGGAGCCTGCGGGGCGCTGTGGTGGCACGGGGGGGTCCCGAGGGTCCCCCGGCCACGGTGGCTTCCCCTGGGCCCTCGCAGGCTCTGCGATGGCTGAGACAACAGCACCATCTTGTGCCTCTGCTCGGCCTGGGAAAGGATTTTGGGATGAGCCCGAAGCTCCCTCTCGTGGATCCTGCAGCCAGAGGGTCACAGCAGCCCAGATGTTCCTCTGCACGCCAAGGCCAGGCTGGGCAGGGCTTGGAGTGACCTGGGACAGTGGAAGGTGTCCCTACCATGGCATGAGATAAGCTTTAAGATGCCTTCCAAATTAAACAATTCTGTTATTCCAGGATCCCTTGAATTGGAGGGTTGGGAGCAAGCGTGAGGTCAAACCAAACTTTGCAGCTTGCCTGCTCCCCAGAACAAAACATTTTGGAGAAACCACTCCCGGGCACGGCAGGACACGGCACGATCACCCCCAAGTCCATCCACGACACCCAGGATCCACCAGGTTCCACTGCATTTGTTCTCCCAAAAAATGGGAAGAGATTGGGCTGTCCTTGAGGCCAAGGGAAATGTCTCCACCTGCACCTGCAGTGCAGGGCCTGCAGGCACTGATCTTACAGGCAGCATAAATCAAACTGACACGTTTTTTGGCAGATTCAGGTTGTTTCAGGAGGATGCTCCCTGCAAACACACTGCGGCAATGCTGCCTGCCAGGCTTCCACACCTGCAGGAGCAGAGCTGGCACTTCGGGACAGCACTGGAGGGGATTTACTCGTATGAAGCTCTTCCTTTTCTTTCCCACGTGATTTCTCCCCCTACTGCAACCATTTTCTTATTTCGCATTGTGATGAAATCGGGTCCTTCTGAAGTTTTCCCCCAGAAAGACCTGGAGGGCTCATGGATTGCAAAACCTCCTGGTGCCACCTTATCTGCCAGAGCTTGTGCCGCACTCCAGGCTAAACGCGGCTGCTGCCAAGCACAAGAGATGAACTTTTCTTGAGGACAGCACAAGCATAAGGAGCTTTTTAAAGAGTATTAGTAGCTTTAGGTGTAGCTTTCATTCCGTGTTTGCCACCTGAGGGAAGGACTGCAAGTCCTGTTCTCTCACGCTGATCTCACCCCTGGCTGTTTCTGGGTACCTGTTGGGTGCTCCTCTCCCTCAGCCACAGAATTTTCCTCTCAAGCCGCAGCAAAGAAGTGCAGTTTTCACATAAACTCAGAATCATCACAGTTGGAAGAGACCTTCAAGATCATCGAATCCAATCACCACCCCAGCAACATCCTAATCACCCCCAAACCATGTTCCCAAACCCAGACACCGCCACCTTCCTGGGCAACTTATTCCAATGCCTGATCACTTTTTCAGCCAAACTTCTTTCAGATATTCAGTCTGAACCTTCTCTGATGCAATTTAAGGCTATTTCCTCTGGTCCTTTCATTTGAGACATGGCAGAAGAGCCTGACCCCCACCTCACCACACCCTCCTGTCAGGGAGTTGTAGAGAGAAATGAGGTGTGCCCTGAGCCTCCTCTTCTGCAGACTGAACAAACCCAGTTTCCTCAGCTACTCCAGGGATTTCAGTCCTTTCTCCTCCTTCCCTCCACGCAATCTGACTTCTTCATTCCTAACCATTGCGCTGTGGAACTGTTCTCAGCCTTCCTGCATCCTCTGCCTCCCTGGCCCGCAGAGCTCTCCAGCTCCACAGAGAAACTTTTCCAAGGCTGCCAGGGCCTTTCCACCCTTGAGTCAAGCTTTTCCGTGTCCCTCACCACGGGTGCTGAACCTTCCAGGGAATATCCTGCCTGACGGCATGCCAGCCTTGCTGTTGTCCACTATCGATGAGATAATGTCTCTCAAATCCGGATCTCTGACACGAGGGTGTTCAACCCCCTTTTCCTCGTGGCTGCTTTCCAATTTCAGGACAGAAATGACCGCGAGAAATATGAGAAGTTAGTGACATTCTTGGCTTGGGAATCGTCAGCCTGGCGTGGAAAGGAATGCGATCAAAAGAGATCACAGTGTTATTTTCAAAGTCTTGTTTTGCGATGCACTTTCGTTCCAAAGAGGCTTTTGGGCTCCAGGTGAACCTCGCTGAGGGGGTGGAACAGGTTATTTTTGTTGATGGGGCTCACTGGGACAAGAACAGCCTTTAAAAGAGAATTGTGGTGCATTGTGGCTATTTCTACCCTGGCTGCTGTTTTCCCTGAGACAGAAGAGCCAAGGGATGGACAGGAATGCTTTTCCAGGCCGGTGCTGGCAGGAATATTGTCAAAAAACATTGTGAGTGCCTGCCCCACAGGACAGGGGGAATTTCAGAGGTGCTTTGGAGATGCACACGAATCAGGATAAAGCTCTGGGAACATGCAAGGATGTGTTTGAGCTGAGTGTGTTGAGAGCAGCAGCCAGAAAAGAGTTTATCAGAATTCACTCACAGACGAAAGGAAAAGCTTAATGGAGTTTGATGGAGTGTCAGAGCAGCCTTGGTACAACAAAGACACGTTGGTTTGAGATAGGGATGAAGTGCCGTGCTGGGAAGCACCCCCAGGCACTCCAGGACAGCTCCGGTGCCTTCATCACTTGGTCACACAGGAGCAGCAAGAAACAATCTCCATCCTCCCAGAGCTGTTCCAGCAGCGACTTCCTCTCCCAGGGCTGCACCCAGAGGGGCAGGGGAAGCAGTCTGGGTGAGAAAGAAGTGTTCTGTTTGGGTGCTGGTGTTTGGAGCACGTGCAGGCGAGTGATGAGGGAGGAATCCAAGACTTTTTGTTGGCCTAGTCAGATAAAAATCTTGCTGAAATCCCCACTGGCACAGGAACACGCTCCTGTCTCACAGACAGATTCCTCCAGTGGCCCTGACTGTACAGGAGGCAGATAAGCACCAGAGCATCTGTTGAGGAGAGGAGATTACCCGGAGCTAATGCTCTAAAAGTGGCTGCAAGCATGAGCAAACTGAGAATACTTCACAGACAGAGCATTCAGCAGCATTTTTGCAGTAAACAAGTCACAAGAGCTCTCGGCCATGGGCGGGAGGGGAGCTCAGCCGTGTTTGCTGTGCCAGCCAGGCACAGAGGATGAGCCCCTGACCTGCCAACCTGAGCTCAAGCAACCCCAGCTCACCTCCTGTGCCTCTTTCTCCCCATCCTATACTGGAGAGAGCCCGAGACACCCAGAAATGGCAGCACTTATCACAGAACCCCAGAATGGTTTGGGTTGGAAAGGATCTCAAAGATGTTCTAATTCCAAACTCCCTGCCATGGGCAGGGACACCTTCCACTAGCCCAGGAAAGTGGAATTCTGGTCCTTCTAGTGGAACTTAAGTGGAATTCTGGTGGAATTCTAGTGGAAGCCTAGTGGAATTCTGGTGGAATTCTAGGGGAAGTTCAGTGGATTTCTCCGAGGGCTCAGAGCTGCCCTTGGGGCGCTGTGCATGTCACAGCCTCCCAGCAATCAAGTGAAGCTATTAAATATCAAGCACTTCCCATGAAGCTGACATTTTTAATCCCCACGCTGCCTTCTCTTTTCACACACCGGTGGCTGGGGCCTTTCCCCACTGTGAGGGCTTTTCCCCCCTCGCCTTATTGCTCCCTCCCACTCGCAGTCGAGAATTAAAAGACATAATAAAGAGCCCTTGAAGCGGACGGCGGGGGGAGCGGCGTGCAAAAAAAAAAAAAAGCAGGTTCCTTGTCGGAGCCAGGGATTCATCTGCCTCTCCCCGTGGAGATGAAGAGGCCCTTTCACCCCAGCAACCAGAAGGCTGAAGCTGGATATGTGCTCAGCAGCACGGCCAGGCTGGGAGCTGCCAGCCTGGGGCTGACGGCGGTGACATTTCTACCTCAGATTAGAGGGAACGGTGCACAAACGCATTAGAGTTGCTGGGGAGACTGTCCCTCCATGAGGCTGCACGCTTGGGAGCGAGCTGGGGTAGCTATGAAACGAGCCCAGCGTGGCTCCCAGCCCTCTCTGCAGATGAAGGTTAATAAGAGCCTCCCCAGCCCGCCGTGCCCACCGTGCTCTCCCAGCAGAGAGCAGACCGGCCCGAGGTGGGAGCCCAGCGCCTCCAATATCCCCACCCAGCGCCCCTGCTTTGTTCTCCGCTTCTGCCCAGTGATTTTCATTACAAATATCCTCTTATTATGTGCTCCTGGAGGGAGAGGGAGGCGGGAGAGGGCCCACACAAAGAGAAAGAAAAGGCTGCTTGCTAGAAAACCAGTAATTACAGGGCTGGGGCTTTCCTGGAGGAGGATTCATATGGATTCGACATGGCAGTGGTTCACACGTACGGCCCCTCCGGGGGCAAGCTCCTGGTTTGATTTCATTATCAGCAAGCTGGGCTGCCAGGGGGACGTCTGCCCCGAAATGAGTTCCCAAAAATGGACAGTTGCACTTCTTTTATTAGCTGCTTTGAAAGCAGTTTTGCTGCTGCCCCCAGAGGCCTCTGCATTTGCTCAGGCACAGGATGGGAGAGCACAAGTGCCATGAGTTGGCCTGGCAGTGCAGCCTGCCGTGGGCAGTCAGGATGGGAAAATTCCTTACAGAGTCCTAGAATGGCTTGGGCTGGAAGGGACCTCAGAGCTCATCCAGTTCTGCCCCAGCCATGGGCAGGGACACCTTCCACTGTCCCAGGCTGCTCCAAGCCCTGTCCAGCCTGGCCTTGCACTTCCAGGGATGGGAATCCACATCTCTCTGGTCTATTATTGATGTGGTCATCACCTATTGTAGCAAAATCTGGTTGAATCAACCCTTCAAACATCTCCTCACCCCAGACATGTGAAGACTCCTCTCTCACAGATAAGTCAAATCTCTGTCCTTTTACAAGAAAGGTAAAACATGATCCAGGTGTAAATGGATGCAGGTGAAGTCTCACAGGAACCAAACCTGAGCTTTGTGTACTCACTTGTCACAGCCATTGCGTGATTTTCTCCATTGCAGGCGAGGTGGATCAGCTCAGCACCCAGAGCACGGCAGTGTGGGGATGTTTGCACAGCTCTGGATCAGCTAAAACCCCATTTTACATCTGGGTGAAACGATGGCTCAGATTAACCAGGCCAAGGCCATGCAGGAACTCTGAGAGGACCAAACCTGTCCCCTCCTTGCTCAAAAAGCAGGTTAGACACTTCCCTAATGCCTCCTCACATATTGGACACAAAGCTGACAGGGAGCCTGTTTGGGGTCACTTTCACCATTTCTCTGGGAAATGCATCTCAGGACGAGATTTTCACCTTCCTTGGTGTTTTACCAACAACTCTGGGCCGTTTGTAGGACACCTGGCAGTGGCAGGGCTGCTGATGGGACAGAAGCCTAGGGGAAAGGTGTTTCTGCCATTAGAGCACACACTTCTAGGCAAGTTCCCTCGATCCTTTGTGGTTTTACGATGTGCACAAGACAAGGAGCAGCGCATCGATCCACTCTGCAGTCTCAGGGGTGAGCACAGTCATTTGATGACAAACAGCAAGAAATCTGCTGCCATGGACAGAGCCGCAGCACCAGAAGTCACTTCATTCACTGCAAGCTCACAAAGAGCATCTGCCTCTGTACTTGTAGGTGTCTGGATCCATTATTCTTGGAACAAATGCAGACTGAAGTTTGGGTTTCAGGTAACCCCAAGCTGCTACTAAAAAAAAAATAAATCCCAGAATGGTTTGGATTGGAAGGGACATTAAAGATCATCTCGTTTCACCCCATTGCCAAGGGCAGGGACACCTTCCACCGTCCCAGGGTGCTCCAGGCCCTGTCCAGCCTGGCCTTGGACACTTCTAGGGATCCAGGGGCAGCCACAGCTGCTCTGGGCACCTGTGCCAGGGCCTCAGCACCCTCACAGGGAGGAATTTCTTCCCAGTATTTAATCTAATTCTATCCTTCAGCTTAAGGCCATTTCCAGTTATCCTATCCCTGCATCTCCTTGTGAAAAGTCCTTCTCCAGCCTTTTTGGAGGCTCCCTTAGGTACTGGAAGGTGAGTACTGGAAATGAGTCCCAGGTTAATGGTTTGGCTCCTGATAAAGACAGGTAGACTCACAGACTCAGACCCAAGCCCAGCATTTGGTTTCCAAACACACTGAACATTGCTTTGCTTCTCTCTCTTAATTCCCATCGTCTTTTCTTTCTCTCTTTATTTACTTCTTAATTTCCATGGGTCTTAATTTCCTGCACCCCGAGCCCTGCTGAGCCCAGGCACTGCCTACATGGGATTGCACTCCAGAGCCTTTCCCTCTTCAGGGAAAGGTCAGGGATGGAGGTTAGTGTGGCGAGAAGAAAGGCAGCAGCAGACAGACAGAGAGCTCTCATAAAGGTCTGGCTGTGAGCCTCTCTGAGAAAATGTCAGCTTGGGGAGGCTGTAACAGCTTTAATCTGCAGTACAAGGGGATTAAAAGACTCGTTCTCACAGGACAAAAGGGAACGGAGGGAGCGGAAGGAGTGGAACAAGGAGAGAATGAAGCCTGCAAGGGGAGGAAGGGAGAAAGTTAAAGAGCTCAACTCTAAAGAGCATCAGGGCTTAAAGAGCTCGGCTTGGAGTGTAATAAATGTGAAGTGGCCTGCACAGAAAAGGGGCTTTGGCCAATGGCTCGGCTTTGCTTTTTCACACTAAGCACACACACTTCAGGCTGCTTCAGTCAAGGCAACTTGTTATGTTTGGCTTTGTTGATTTTCAGGGCCAAAGGAGTAGGAGGGGGAAGCAGAAGGTTAATGAGGCTCTGCCAGATGCGGCACTCAAGAGGAGCAGTGGGCACTCTGTGTTTTAAACAGTGGTTTAAGGGCTTTGATCATCACCCCTGCTGTCTCTCAAACCCTCCTTGTCCTCGAGGGCCGGGGAAGAGTGGAGGGGCCTGGGAACAGGAAGGAAGTACGTGGAATTGCAGGACGCTGCCCTCAAGTACTGCTTGAGCAACCTTTTCACTGGCCTGGCGAGGCTGGAGGTGAAGAGTGGGACTGAAAGGGTAAGGGAAGAAGGAGACCTTCAATACTTTTCAAAAGGTAAAGAAAAAAACAACTCAATGCATCAGTGGCAGGAGATGGAAAGGCCAAGGAGCCACCAACAGACAAGCAGCTGCGCTCCAACAGGGAGAGCAGGCACTCCAAAGCAGCTCAGGGACTGCAGGAAATGAGGCTCTTAGGGCTGGAGCTAAAACCGAGGCAGGACTGCTTTGCCTGATTAGCGAGGTTTGGACATGGCACATATTCTCAAAAGCAGGAGGACTTTTCCCCCATCAAGGTCATACTGTAGTCTTCCAAAATCATTGAAGAAATGGCAGGACAGGAAGGTAAGACAGCACCCACGACCCCTGGGTTTCTCCCACAAACACACTCAGCAGCCTAAGGAACTCACAGAGGAGAGATGCAGGTTCCCAGCAGCCACTGAATTAAATAGGACTGTAATATCTTTTTCATGTTACCTTCCCATCTCCACAGCCTTACAAGCCAGGAGAGAAGCTCCAGAACATCACCAGGCACAGCCAAATGTCTAAGGCAGCTTTTCCCTGTTTTAGCTGCTCAGAACAGAGCTGGGGCCTGGCTGGTGCTCTGTGCACAAATTCTACTGAGAGGGGGAAAAAAAAAGACTTTGTAACATAATAAGCAAGTTCCAGACAGGAATTAAGAGTATAGCATATCCAGCGGAGACAGGGGCTGGACTGGCATTAAGGTAGGAAGAATGTAATTACCTGACCTGGACTGTGGCCAGGATAATGGTATTAATTTATTTCAACAAAGCCAGAAGTGCCAACACCTGGATTTTCCATTTAAACCCTGAAGATGGCAAATCACAGCGCCCTGATTTCATTCTTCCAACTTTCAGCTGGAAGGAACGGTCTTCCTGCTAGGGGTGAAAAACAAACACCCACCTCGTGTGGCCACGATGGGAGAGGTCAGCCTCAGCTTCGTTTGGGAAGCTCAGTGCCATCCCAGTGCCATTGCTGGGCATCCCCAGCAGTGCCCAGAACATCCTCCCACTCCCCACAGCTCAGCCCCAGGCAGTGAAGCCATGCTCAGGCACAAACTCAGCCACAAGCTCTGAGCACAGCCCCGAGTTCGATCTGGTATTAATTATCCTGTTCTGCAGAGATAAATGCTTAATCCTCTGGCTGTTGACACTGGAAATGGCCCAATCTACCCTGGGGTGGATATTATCCCGGGGAACTTGGCTTCAGCCATGATCCCACATCATGTGCTGTACAAATGTTCAGTGCCTTGCAGGGAATGGATTTCATAGGGTGAATGGCTCCTTCCGTGGCACAGCTAATCCAGAAAAATACATGACCCAAGCATTCATTGTATCAGGTTTTTCTTCCTCCCTCTTATTTTTTTTCCTTTGACATAATATTGCAAATTTCATGTGGAATTTCTCATTTCCAGACATTCCCTGTTTCCTTACAGCTTACCAGCTTTCCTACTGCAGGGCTGATAGCAAGGGAAACTTCCTCAGCAGTGCTGCCCAAGGGATGTGGAGATGGATCTGCACAATCCCTCCTTCCAGGGCAGCCTTTCCCTGTTTTCCTGGAGGAAGGCAAATCATCCACATTGCTTCCCTGGCTTTAGACTCCCTGGAAAGCCTAAATCGAGGAGCTTGTGCCAGGGAGAAAGCAGCAATCCCAGAGGTGGGAAACGGTTCCGATTCCTGATCAAGCTTTAAGGACTTTGGTCTTTCCCATGTCTGAGCAGTCCCACTGTGTGCCAGGAGGGAAAAGCACTGTCCCACACCCACTGCCACCTGCCCTGCTGCCCCAGCCCTGCACTTTGTGGCACCTGAGAGACTCCTCCCCTCACCTTCCCACTCACACCTGGCCTCCTCCCCACTTCTCTTCCCTTAGAGACCAACGGCAAATTTTAAACCCTGACAGAGAAATAACTTTGAAATAAAGTATTATTGCACACAAGTACTTGGGAGTGAACAATAAAACAGGTTTTCCAGACAGCACAATTCCACAGACTCCAAAGAGCTGATACAAAGGGTTGAGTACAGGAAATAGAACAGAGTCAGTGCATGGTGGGATTTTTTTCCCCTAAAACACAGTTAAACAATCAAGCTCTGTTTCAACACAGGAATATTTAGCTTTGAGTGGCACCCTGGAGCTCTACAGCACTGCACTCAGTCACACACAGGAGCAATCCTCCAGGAAGCTTCCAGTGAACTGCAGGAAACTGAGGCAGCAGGAAAGGAAATGCTTCTCCACAAAGCCAGCACGAGGTGGGCTGGAGGCAAACCCCACACATCCACAGGACCTGCAGAGGGAGAGCTGAGCACCCACCTGAGGCAGGCACTGCTCTTTACCTCATGTGACACAAGGCTGCATGATCTCTCTATTGAGATCAAATCTGGCTGCTGTCACCACCCACCCTTTAGAGAGGTGGCTGGAGCCTTCTGCAAATTCCTTCTGCAAATTCCTGCAGGAAAAAAGGAGCTTCTTGGGAATATGACACACACAGAGCGAGCTTAAAGTTTTTTTTGTCAACCTTGTTTGTTTTAGCAAAGCAGTTTTTCTAGTCTTAGTCCAATGGAAATAAACTTTCAGCCCACCTGAATGAAGAAGTTTGGATTTGCCACCATTGTGCTCAATTTAATCCCAAAATTACACCGAGGCAAAGAACTCACAGTAGAAAAAAAGGCTGAGCTTTTTATTGGATTTGTTTTACTCCTTAACAACAAGATACAGAGAGGGCTATTTGCTCCTGGGCAGCTTCACCTCAGCTGGAAAGACTGTGCTAAGATCTCCCAAGGAGAGAAGGGGAATTTGAAGTGCAGCCAGTGAGAGCATGAGAAAGGGCTCAAACCCCTCATATGTGAGACAAGAACAGGGGTTCTGGAGACAAAAACAACCATTCTGCAATTCAAACTCCTGAGGTCTGTTCCCAACTCCGACACTGACTTGGGAGTGCACATAAGTAAATCTATTTTATTTCTGTCTGCCCCAGCTCTTTGTATTTTAACACAGAGGAGGACATGGCTGCTGGTACAACCCCAAATCACTGCTGCACCATCCCAGCAAGCCCCAGCTCCCAAACTGGCAGTGATCCCAAATTATTTCCATCAGGAGGACTGAATATCCAGTCATTTGCATAATTTCAGAGATGGGGGTTAAATGCAGGGAGAACTTGGGCTTCCTGGCAAAGGAGAAGAGTCAGCTCCTCCTTGCAGTGCCACACCCAGCATGCGTAAGGACTCTTTCAGACTTCTGCCCTAACCTGGAGCTGGCAGTGGATAATTTGCACTCCACTTCAGCAAAGCCTCCTAATATTTTCCCTGATCAATGACAGACCACAGTCCTGGAGCTCCAAACCCACAGAATTAATTAGGAAGCAACAGCAAACGAGCACACCGGGAGCACTGGGAAGCCACCAAGCACACCAGGGCTCTGCTGCATCACCTCTGGCTGACGGCTCCTTCTCCCTCTCCTGCCAGCTGGGGTGGGAAATGGCAGCAGGAGGAAAAAGGGAAATGGGAGCCTGGCAGTGGAACACAAGGTGAAGGAGCTGCTCCAAGCAGGTATTTAAGGATATATCTCATCCTACTTCCCAAAGTCCTGCTCGGCCATTTGGGATTATCCCAAAGCATTCCCCACCTAATCTACTCTTAAGGTAATTAACACACATGTCCCTTCCCCAAGCAGGTGGCCAATCTACCTTCTCTGAAGGATGCCTGCTGAGAAATGGCTCCAACACTGATGCAGAACTGCTTTGCTTCATGACACTGGATTCTGCCTGGTCTTGGGATGTCCTCAGAGCTCTCTAAAAGTCTGTTTGCTGGCAGCAAGATGATCCCTCCCTGTACTGTCACGCAACAGAAGCACAAGGCAGCTCACGCTGCTGTGTGACCATTATTGAGCAGCTCCTTTGGAAAGAGCACAACAGGTATATTGGAATTACATTGCCTTCTCTCCAAACATGCCATGGAGCAGCCAGCCCCAAGAAACAGCAGGCAGTCTCTTCCAACCTGGTATTCCATGGTTCCATGAGATGAAACCATCTGGTACTGTAGCACAGACACTATGCGTGATCCTGCATGATTCCCTCGTGTGGAGTCTCCTTTGATCTGCAGAGAACACCTCGACCAGCCACGTCCAGCACTGGTCAGTCCAGATTTCTCCCAGAAAATACCCCAAAGCAGCTCACCAAACTGGTCTGTTGGTGCATGTTCTGAGTCCTTTTGCACTCCCAGGAACCTGACTGCTGAGCAACATTAGGTCACAAAACCACTCAAGTCTTGGACAACCTGGAGCAGCAGCTGCCACATCCCTGTTCGTGAGCTCAGGAGCTTCCCAGAGCCCTGCACGGAGCTGTTGCAGCAGCAGGCCCAGCAAACCAAAGCCCAGTGACACAGCAGAGCTTAGCTAGTGCTTGCAGGCCCTTTGCTGTGCTCTAACCCACACATCCAGTACTCCCCCCAGGCTCCAAGGTGCTCATTCCTCTTCCAGAGCTTCCTGTGACAAGCATGTTTGTGCAGGAGCTGATGTATGTGCTGTGTCCCACGTGGGTCAGCTCCTTTGGTCCTGTGCCTTCCAGATGACTGTCCCAGGGACTACAAGGTGGCTCAAAGCACAATACAAGGGAATCCTAAAGTCCAGCCAAGCTACCATTCCTCCCTAGGCTGAGGAGCATCTCTTTCCCAGGATCACAGTGCGCCCCACCTGCATCCTACTGTTCGATGGAGAACAGAACAGGGGCAGGGAGAAGCAGCTGATCTGTGTCCCTAAGGCAGGGCAGCACCTCCAACCCCTGCTCTCACCTCCCAGCTTTTTGGGCAGTTGGATGCTGACTTCAGCACCACCACCACCTCTCCATACTCCATCCTTTCCCCATCTTCCTTGGTGACACGGATTGTGCAGCGCAGGCGTAGGGCAGGCTGCTCAGAAAGCAGGGCCAGCACTGTGCCTCCCTCCACCTGTCCTGCAGAAACACTCATCAGCAAGATCCCATCACAATTCTCTCAGTGCCAGGAAACCTGAAGCCACAAAAGCAAATTTCCTGTGCTCTGTGCTTGTTAGAGATGTTCAGAAAGGTGGGGCAAGAGCACAGGGTTTGTGGTTCCTTCTCCGACTGGTCAGGCATGTTCATTCCGGGCTCTCCATCAGGTCAGCAATGGAACAGATGCTGCACAGCATCTGCAGCTCCTCACACTGGGTTTGATCCACCACCCAGCTGGAACAGAGCAGCCTGGAAGCAGCTTCATTTAGCACTGGCTGGAGAAATTCCTTACCAGAAGCTCCCAGGCACGTTCAGTAAAGGCTGAAAATCCAATCATTCCATGCCTGTGGCTGCTTCTCTCCTCCACTGCTGGGGGCACCAGCCCCAGTTAAAGTGCTGGGACACCTTTGTCCGAGCCACTGCAGGCACACGGTGTGGCAGCTGCAGCCTCAGGTTCCTTGCTGGGGCCCTTCACAACCAAGAACTCCAGCAGAATGTCCAGGAGGCAGAACACCAGGTGCCTGGAATGGAGAAAAGATGAAGCTTAGGCTGGTCAGGGCATGGGAGGCAAAGCTCAGCACAAGGAAGGAGTGTTCCAATGCTTAAGGGGAGAGAGGAACAATATTGGCTCCCCTGAAGAAAAGTTTTCAGGTTCAGCTTTTTTTCACCTCCCCCAAACCAGTGGGTGGTGAAGCTGCTGAGCAGCACAGGAAACACAAATGCATCTTCTGGAGCAAAACATGCAATTAATAGGATCACTGAAGATAGAAAAGACCTCCGAGATCATCGAGTCCAACCTGTGACCAATCCCCACCTCGTCACCCAGATCAGAGCACTGAGTGCCACATGCAGTTGTTCCCCGGACACCTCAGAAGATGGGGACTCCAGCACCTCCCTAGGCAGCCCCTTCCAATGCTTAACTACCCTTTCAGGCAAGAAATACCTCCTGATGAGGTCTGATCCTCATTTCTCTGCTGTCCATCACCAAACCCTTGTTTTCAAGACTCACAGCACTGGGATTAGACAAAAACACCCCCTACACAGACCTGCAGCTCCTCCAAAACCAAACTAAACCAGGATTTGTATTACTTCCCTGACATCCACTAATTAACATGACTGGCTCAATAATCTGCAGCCAGACTGAGGTCCTGGCCATGCAGATGCCCCCTGATATTGCAAGTCTGGAATAAGAAGCTGGGTGTGCTCAGTGCTCTCACCAGGGTGAAGAACACAATCCACATACCTGTTTATCACAGGCTGGCTCAGCGACTCCAGCACCAGGCTCCAGCTCATCCGACACTTACTGGTCCCAAGGATTTCCTGGATCACACCTGTAAGTATTGGAGACAAAGCTTTAGGAACTGTGAATTTCCACAGGTCAGCCTTCTCCTGGTGGGTGCTGAAATAAAGCTTATGAGGGTGCTCTGAGCCTGGGGCAGGATAAAGTGCCAGGAAAGCATTCCTGGCTAGAAGGGCACATAGTAGCAGTGCTTTTTCATTCCCAAAGGACAGTGAGGGCCCTTACACTACATCAAGGAGTTAAAAGTTCAGACTGCACTCACATGGATTAGGCAGCAGCTGCTTTAATGCCAAAGGTCCCCGTGTCAAACTTCAAGAGAGGAAAATCCAGTGCAGCTGGGCTCGGATTTGAGTCCAGTGGAAAAGCCACAGGCTTTGCATGGTGACTTTTCTCACCATGGGACCCTTTGGCAGCAGGTGGGAGCAGAGCTGTCCTGAGCCCTGCCTTGGGTGAGGCAGCTCAGCAGGAACTGTGAGCATTGAATCATGGCCTGGCTACATCCGGGAATCGCCAAGGCACACATCCCTTCCCTCCGAGCTGGGCTGCTTCCCAAATCCTTACACAAACTATCCAGAACTGGAAAACTCTGGGTTTTGCTTGCAGGAAACCATCAAACCTCAAGGGTCACAAAGGTTTCCCAGTGCCTTGGCACGAGCAGACTCCATCTCTGCATTTAACTACATTTCCAGAGATTCCAGTGCACTGGAGTGTTCCCCAACCACTTTCCTTTCCCAAGGGCAGCTGACAAGTCTCTGGGACACACTCACTGGGCAAGATCCCCATCAGGCTCTGCAGGGCCTGCTCTGCTGTTGCCTTCTTCTGCTCCTCTGTCCTGGGGGGTTTAGGCACTGCTGGTAACACTCCTCCAGGCCAGATGGATTCCTGGAGCAACTGCAGGTACTGGACCCAGCGCTGGGTGCAGGTCAGGCTCACCATCTGGACTTCCAGCCACCTGCAGGAACAGGGAGAGAGAGAAAGGTCAGGAAAGTCTGGCTTGGGACCAAGCTGGGATATTTCTGCCCATCAAGAGCCCTGGAGGGGTAAATCAGCTTCCTGGGTTCACTAAGGTGCAGTTTTCATGTCTGTACACCAAAGATTTTTGTTAGTATTAATGAGTTGAGTTCTTCATGTGCCAGGAGTAGCATATGTTCCCTGTGTTATAGACAAACGTGGGAAAAGCAAAGGCCATAAAAAGCCCATCAACCTGCTAATCCCAGGAACCCAAGTGAATCACTGGTCGCTAAAGGAAGCCCAGCTCAGGGGTATGACTGGCCTGAAGCTCCTAAGTTATCTGCAAGCACAATCTGAGACAGAGCTGGAGGAACTGGTGTTTAACTATGAACAACCCAGGAAGGACTGGAAGGACATGAGGCATGTTCTGGCAGCCTATGCCACTCTCATCAGTTCCTCTGCTACTAAGACAGTCAAAGATGTCTTTCCTGGAGACCAGAGCATACTCCAAGGATGGCAAGCCATGAATATCCTGACGCTTCACTCTCCTCTCGTCCTGCTGCCCGTGCTTCCCTGCTGTTCAGCTCTGCTCTGTCCACCGAGTGCAAGCAATGAAATCACAGAATGCCCAAATGGTTTGACTTTGGGACCTTAAAGCTCATCTCACTCCACCCTGGGCAGGGACACCTTCTACTAGACCGAGTTGCTCCAAGCCCTGTCCTACCTGGCCTCGAGCCAGGGATCCAGGGGCAGCCACAGCTTCTCTGGGCACCCTGTGCCAGGGCCTGCCCACCCTCACAGGGAAGAGTTTCTTCATTCCCATCCAAAATCCAACAGAACTCCTGATGAGCCCTCCTGCTGGCTCAGCACTGTGCCCTTCATACAGCAACCACCTGCAAATCCCCAAATCCCTGCTCCACAAAAGGGCTCGGAGGTTTGCAGCTGCACTGGGATGATGTGTCCCCCCCACCCAGGCACTGGCCAGGGACAGTTTCTACATCAGTCACACAGACCCCCTTTCCCAGACGTGAAATCACTTCCCACGTCACAGCAGAAGCTACAGCCGTCAGCCAGAGCTTGCACTGCCTCAAACCTTTCCCCTCAGAACGAGGAGAGGCCATGGCTGAACCCCAGAGAGGCCAACAGGATGTTCCGTGGTTCAGCAGGACTCGGGGTGCAGCACTGACAGTGCCGCTGGCCTCACTGGCAGGAGGCTCCGGAGCAGAGCTGGGAGTGCCGGCACGGCGCTGGGGTAGGGAAAAGGCTGTGATTTCGCCAGTACTTCAAGATTCCCAGAGGAGAGGAGCTGGCCAGCAGGGCCAGGAGACCCGTTCCTCTTGGCAGCCCGTGTTCGTGCTTGCAATTCCGTCACCACTACGCCCCGGCAGCTCCGAGTACATCCAAGAGCCCTGCCAAGGCAAACTTTATTTAACCTGCGCTCTGCCAGACTGTCTGCATTCTTCCTGGGCCAGGCATTCGGGCCAAGGGTGGCCTTCCCCACACCACTGGGGAGTGGGGAATAGCAACACCTAAAGGGAAGCAGGCAAAGGAAGCAGGTTGGCATCATGCAGGACAGGGCTGCAGTGTGTTGATGCCTTTGTCGACAGGAAATGAGGTGCAAACAGCAGAGCTTGAGGGATGCACGCCTAGGAAATGCCAGCTGGACATTAAAAAACCTGAAAAGGAGCCTTGGTGCAGCGGTAAGGCCTGGTGTGTCTCAGAGCAAGGGACACAGGTGATGTTCCTGGTGCTCCCAGGAGAAGCAATGGAAATGGGGAAGCACATCCTTTATCTCAGCATCACCACAGAGCCAGAGAATGGATGTTGCTACAAGACAGTGCCAGAGGTGCAAACCTTCCACCTGTCTTAGAGGACAAAATGCCACACCCCAGTCCTGCCTGGGAAAAGCCATGTTGGAAATAAAATTAAAAGGGTTTTAGTCTCCAGATTAAATCAGCAGATTTTAACACTCTGGATCATGTTAAACCCTCCAGCTATTCCCAGCCATATTAAAGTGTTAAACTGTGACTTCTCTAGGGGCAAGAGTTTTCATTAACATGGCTTTTCATTAACATGGTTTTTCATTAACATGTTTTCTTACACAACCTGCTTTCCTACCTGAGAAAACATCTGACAAGCAACAGAAGTTCAGAGACTTGGGGACAGAGCTGCAAAGAGTCAACCCTGCACCAAGGGGGATCAGATTGAACATTGACTCCAAACTCATTACAGCAATTGCCACTTTCCAGCCTTTAAACGGTTGCAGAAAGCAATGAACAAGCTTTCTTTTTTCTTAGAGATGTTCTTAAAATAGCAAAAAATCAAGCAAACAGTGGGTGGAGAGAAAGGTGAACCTACAGAGGACAGTATGCATTTCCAGACAGCTCAAGTGCAAGCTGAGAACTGACAAATGCTGGAAGGCCCCACACAAACAACCTCCTGTTTCCAGCTCATGGATTCCCATAAAAAACCAGAATTAGGCAACAAGGCCCCCAAGTAACACCTATAAATGTGATCACATGTGCACATGCTGTGAGCAGGCGAGTGCTCACAGGCCTTGATTCCCACAGTTGTGAAACACCATTGATGGATTTTCTTCCTCAGCCTGGCAGCTCATTGCCTTCCACTTTGGGAAACAGAGCACGATCTGGGAATGGCTCCATGGGCCTCGCACAGCTCCACTCAAGCTCCTGAGAAGAAGCCAACTCGCCCCATCACATCACATGGTGCTCAGACAGCTGGGGAAGAAGCACCCAAAGGCACAACGTTTACAAAGAAAAGTGAAGGAACTAAACAGGAAAAGGGACAAGAAAGAAGGAGAAGCCAAAGCCAGGTGGAAACGGAACACAGACTAAAGCACCTCTGCCCTGGGTTCCCTCCTGCCAGTCTGTCAGTGTGTGGAGCCATTCCAATGGCACTGGGAAGGGGAGAACTGTCAAGACTGGTCCATCTGGCTCTAAATCCACTCTGGGAGAGCAGCTGAGGCTCTCAGATGCTTCAAAAGAAAATCTCAGAACAGACTGACCTGTCATGAAGTTTTCCTCCCTCCTCTCAACCACAGTCAACCACCAACACCCATTTTGGGGAATCACATTCCATTCTAACACACACAGGGGCAGCACCAGCAGCATTTAAACTGTGAGGAGCAAAGTAATTCACAGAATCACAGAATATCCTAAATTGGAAGGGACCCACAAGGAAAGTCAAGTCTAACTGCTGGCCCTGAACAGGGCATCCCAAGAATCCCACCTCAACTCTCACAGCTGTAGTTGCAACTCAGGGAGAGTCACACCAAATTCATTGAAAATTCCTACCTGAGTAAACCCCAGAAAATGGCAAATTGACCTTTCCATCATGCAGACTTGTTGCACCAGCATCAGGATTAACACTCAGGAACTCCAAGTATCTGCTGGTTCAAAGCTGACCTGCACCAGCAGGTCACGGATGATTTTTTGTGCTATTAAAGGCCTAAGCATTTGAGATTCATGTGCCACACTGAAGGCACACACACTGCTCCCAGGTAGAAATAAATCCACCAAGAAACATAAATAGACCTCTCTTTTTTTAATTTTTATTTTTGGATAGCTGATGAGTTGCTATTTTCATTCTGCTATTTCATGAAGAAATATCCTTAATAAGACAGAAAAAAATAAACCCATCATAGATCCATCTCCTTACACTTCAGCTGAGACCAGAAATAGATAAAGCCATCTCCTGGGCTCAGACACTCGAATGCTTTGATAGTGCCCAATGCAAAGAGCCAGACCGCAAAGGCTACTGAGGCCTGCAAGATAATCTGGAGGTGCATAACTTGCCCATGCTGTAAGGGACCTCTGTTTGAAATAGCTGCTGGTGGAGGAATGAAATGGCTGCTAAAAAAGAGGCAAATTAATGCCATGGTTTAAGCTGGAACTCCAAGGTCAGCTGAAGGGGTCCATTAGGAGAAGGAATGAAAAACAAGGGCTGGGGGGTGCATACCTTGGCCTTCCTTCAGCCCCTAGAAGCAACAAGGGCTGCTAAGGAAGAGGAAGGCAGGCTGAGGATCAGGAACAGCCAAAACAGTAATGGGCTCGGTTCTACTTGGTGAGATACACTCACCTGGGTGGACTATCCACAGGGTTCACCCACGGATGGAGAGAGCTCAGCTCAGCAAGGAAAGCCTGGACAGGTTGGATTTGTTTATTCTGGACAAAAATGATGCACTCTGAATGAAGGAAGAGACAGAATACTGTCCAAATGTACAACCATCTGCCAGAATTGGGTAAACCTCTGCTCTTTTTGTCCATCAAGGTGGGGAGAAGAACTGACATCACTTCAGCTAAGAACAGTCAAGTTAAATATGCTGATTGTAACTGACATCTGAAGCAATAGCAGTTGTGATTTCCTCAAACCCAGGGATTTTAGGGATTTAGACAAACACAAACTGAGGGCCAGGCTAGAAGACGACAGAGGAGAAAGCCTCTCTGCTTTAGCTGCATAAATACAAACAGCTCTACAAATACACATGAGCTGTCCATAACAGTAGCATGCCCAGCTCAACACTGACTGCTTCCCACCCCAGAACATTGACTCCCTTTCCCTAAGAAATACAGTGGGGCCATCCAGAAGCTCAAAAAAGCTTGAGGGAGCCTGTGAGACCAAGGCAGTGAAAAGGATTGAAGAAAAAAGCAACATCTGGAAAACACGAGGCCTTCAAGCATGACTCTGAAATCAAGAAAGGCTGGTGCTTAAATCACCAGATCATCTCTCCCAGCTCTTGTTCCCCAAATTCTCCCTAAATCATGCCTTGAACCACAAGATTATCCTTAACTCAAGAGCTCAAGAGGAGCAACATTTCAATGCTTTGACTGCAAAACCTTTCTGAGGAAACCTTGTAAAAATGAAGCAACAGCTGCAGTGGGCACAGTAAGAATTGAAAAACACAAATAGAGAGTTTTTGCCCTGAGGTTCAGCTTTCAGCACCTGCTACCTGAGCCTAAATCCACCTTCTCCACACAGCAGAAACGTGCAGCATGCTCAGCTCAGCACCTTCAAAGCAACCTCATGCTTCTCCAGGCCATGGGTAAAGCCTGTGCTGAGGAAGGAAACAGGAAAGAAAAGGAAAAAAACCCCAAACCTCCATAAATCAAAGAACACAAAGCATCCTGAGGCCTTTTAAACTTCCGCACAAAGTAAAACTTTCCTTCTTTCCTTACTTGAAATGTTCCTCCCCTGCTGCCCTATAAATGTTTAGAGCTCCATCCTGTACCTGGCTGGAGACATCCTGGGCAGAGGGATTTCCCTACCTGCTGGCACAAACCCTGGGAGATGTGGCTGTGCAGGACATCTCACTGTGGGGCAGAGAGGAAGGAAAAGAAATAATTCCCGACTGCAGGTAATCACTGATCCCTGTAGGGAGGAAACCACACCTTAGGGCTGCGATTTCTGTGCCATTTGATGTGTTGCTCCCTCAAAACAGACCTGCTGCAAGAAGAAATCATGGAAACTCCCAGGACTCCAACATCTTCACCCTGCAGTGAATGAACCAAATTGCTCTGGATTTTGCTTTTCCCAACCTGGAGCTTCCTGCGATGCCTTAGGGCTCAGAGAAGGGGGGAAAAAGGTACGTGATTAAAATAATCGTCCCCAAACCTCCTTGATTTTTCACAAAGCATCCTCGCTTTTGATAACATCTTCTTCAAGTATTTATTGAGCCAATTAAGCTCTCAGTGGTGCCCCAGGGAGAGGCCAGGCTGTCTCAGCCAGGCCCTGCTTGGAGCAATTGCTTCATTAGCCCACTTCAGAATTGAAATACATAAACCCACTATTAACCCTTCAAAAACCAGGGAAAACTAAAACCAACAGGGAGACATTACTTCCTCTCAATCCTTTTCTTCTTTGTTCTATTTCAAATAGGAAGTTGTTGTGCTTTTTCAAATCTAGGAAGAAAGTTGGCATGTGTAACTGTTGAAACAGAATCAGAGTTAAAATAATGTTGCAATTGTTATCAAAGCACGGAGTGCTGGCTTCATTCTACTGGCTGTTTTTGGAAGAATGCTGCTTCTAGAAGAGGGAAAAAAATTTTGTTTGGGACAGAGATTCAAAGCCAGATCCAAAATTTCCAGGTGCTTGGAGACAACTGAATTAAGGCCCATTTCCAAGCTGATTTTATTTACTTTACATATACACACGAAGACACACAGAGTCCTGAAATCGCTTTTACTGATACACCACAGGCTGTGAGTTCTGCTGCTCCTCACGGCCACAACGCAAACAGCCAAATCCAGAGATGAGGAGTAAGGTGCCACGAGGTTGGTTCCCCTAATTCCCAACTCTGGTGCTGCTTTTAGGATTGTTTTTTAGGGACAGGGACTTTGCTGCCACAGACCTGGGCCTGCCAGCACAGCCCCTCTGTGTGCAGCTGCAAAGGTCCTCACCAAACGCCCAAATCCACGTCCCAGGTAACAAACCAGGAGAATGAGTGGATTTAGATGCTCCAGCTGCATTGATCCTGCAGTTTTGCCTGCTTGTTTCTGCCAGTAAAACTCAGAGGCACTGCCTGAGGCTGGAGTGGTAGCAGGAAGCCAAGGGGAAGTGGGAGCACTGTCTCGGCTGTCAGACATGGCCCCTCCGTGGCTGGCAGAATTCCCTGCCCATGGGCACGGTGCTGCCAGCACTCCCATGGGTGCTTGGCTGCTCCAGGTTTACTCAAGGACATTGAGGAGGGTCAGGCAGCACTATATGCTGGTGGCACTTTCCAGTCAAGAGGATCAAGGTGGCTGCCAAGGGTCTTTGTGCCAGTTCTGTTGGCACAGAGATCAAAGAAAACCAAAGAGAAAATCAGAAAAAAGCACCCAGCAAGCAGCTCTCTGAAGCTCCAGACCTCCTTGACTTACAAGTGCCCGTGACACTCGGCGTGACAGCAACACACCAGAAGAGCCCCACGCCAAGGTGACAGCATGAACTTGCAAGAACCAGTTCTCAAAAACACCATGGTCACCTGCAATCAGTCTCAAAGCATCCCTGGCTCTCCACCTACAGCTCACACAGACTGGAGTATCACCTCTAATATTCCACTTTTGCCAAGGGATGAAGGGACATGGACAAAGCCTGGAGGAGCACTGGGAATGACCCAAAGCAAACAGCAAGCCAAGCAGTGCTGAGCTCGTGGGTAAGGCAGGGACGATTTGCATTTATTTTAACTCATGCTCAGTGGAACATGACACCATCAAAGCTGCCAGAGCAGTTCCACACACTCCTTTCAGGGACAGGCACTTCCGAGCCTGGCACCACTCTGTGGCCCAGCCCTGCTCAGGTTCCAGGGCACAGACAGCCAGCCACCTTCCCCCCACCCACTGGTTTGTGGCCATGGCTTTCTGCTGTGCTGCACGGGAAGGAGCCAGGAAAAGCTTACAGACCAGGATCTGCCCCTCAGATCCATCCTTGGGATGCTGGCACTGTGCTGGGGCTCCCCTCTGGAAGGGGAAGCAGAGGTGGTGGCTGTCACCCTGGCCCCAGCTCCGCATGGCACTGGCAGACCTCAGCCCTGTGGCCACTGTGCCGCTGGGGACAGAGTGAGGGCAGGCTGTGGGGTCAGACCACGGCGTGCTTCGCGTGTTTGCCGCGTATTTTTAACACCTCTTTGACTCACAAGGCTCTAAAAAGCACCCAGATGCTCCAAATGCTTTTCAGCTCTTCCACCGAACACCCCCAGAGCCCAGAATAGCCCCATCTACTCCCCTCTGCCAACAGGTTCCTGTTGCAGCCTCCCAGGGGAAGAGGAGATGTGCCTGTCCAGCCCTCGGGAGAGATCCGAGCCGGACACAGGCGGGAGCGGAGCCGGGGCGGGGCAGCGCCTTTGTTTACAGGCACAGACCCAGCACGCAGAAAGGCTGCTGGAAGCAATCCTCGGCCCCAGGGTCATTCCCACTCCCAGCCCCTCCGCCTCCCCTCCATCCGCCTCTCCTTTCGGCTCCAAAAAAGGATCACTCCCTGTTACATAATGGGACGAGCACGGTGCGGACCCGCGCTCGCACACGCGGCCGCCCTTTACTCAACAATACCTTTTTCGGTCATGGAGCCTTCCTCTCCCACTGCCATCAAACTGACAGCCAGCGAGACGGATGGGGCCTGGCTCCAGCTAGCCCAGCTGAGGAGAAGGGGGAAGGAAAGAGGAGTGTGGTGGGATGCTCCTTGCAGACAACACTGAATGGAGCAGGTAGGGAGGCCCCATAATCAGTGACAGTGTGGTCTCAGCAATCACTTGATTTCACTGCCAGCCAAGTCCTCCAAGAAGAGGGGGACTGGCTCTTAGGAGAAGCTGGATCTCATTCTTGGTGTGGGTTTTGTTGGTTTGTGGCCATTTCTATCACTCTGCACTGAGTGTCTCATGCCAGAGGAGAATCATCATCTTGCAGCTGCAAGAAGGCAGCAGGAGCAGCATCTACTCAGCAAATACAAGCTGGCAGAGGAGTACCCAGCAGCAGCCCCCTCCAGAGCCCTGCCAGGACACCTCCTTTTCATCCCCTACCACCTAACCCAGCCACTGACGGGAACAGGGGAGCATCTCATCTCTTGAAGGGATGATGCCCACTCACACTTTGTGACTGGCAATGGTTGGAGACAGGATGCAAATCCAACTGCCGTCCCATGTTTGTCTGCCTGCTCTCAGAGGCAGGAGCAACAATTCCTGGAATTGCAGATGCTCCCAAGAAGAGGTTCTGGTATTTTCCCCACCTGTAAAGGGTCCCCAGACACAGTGCCAGCCAGAATGGCAGTGCCAGGGCAGTGCCAGGTCTGGCCGAGGAGTGATCAAGTCACAAATACTTAAATGGAAGAGAAATGCCACCAAATCCACACTGTCCCTGGACAGGCAGGTCTGAGCTAGAGACCTTCTGGTCTGCTCAGGACAGCAGTGACCACCTGGGCCAGGAATGAGTCCAAGTCTCAGGGATAGGGTGAATGGCAAACTAGCCATTCCCCGTTCTCCTCCATTCTGGGGTAACTGCAGGCAGCAGAAATGGGAGGAATATGGTCCCTGCAGCAATTCAGGTGCACCATCCTCCTGGCAACAGGTCAGTCCCCATTGTGCAGCTCTTTCCCCTGTCCCCTGGGATTCCTGATTGTCCCAGAACAAGAGCAGAGCCAGCCTCAACATGTGGATTTCAGCACGGACACAGGGTTTGTTCAAGAGGTTGTAGTTGCACCCTGAACTGATGGGGACACCAAAAAGTCCCAGGGCTTCCCCACATCACCCCCAGCCAAAGTTTTGCCTGCAGCACATGTGGGTTCACTCCCACCTGGTCAAGTGGAGCAGCTACAAACACATTCCTCCTCACTCTAATCCACAAGCACAATTCATGCAGCTCCTCCACCTTTCAGAGGCAGGCATGTGCTGTGTGTATCCCAGCTTCTCTAGTGGAAAATGCCAATGCCACGTGTGGGTGCTGCAGGCTCCCTGGGTGACCAGGACACAGCTTATTAGGAGGTGATGATGTGCCTATTCAAGCTCTCATAGCTCTGTGCTTACACACAGGGATTGGGTTCCAGCTTATTTCCCAAGAGACCAGAGCCCATTCTGGAGAAGTGAGAGCAACCCCCTCCTCCTGCCACTGAAGGGAACAGATTGGGACTGAAGGACAGCAGTCCCTGACCTCAGAGCACTTTGGCAACTTCTGCTGGGGGCAGCTTAAGTTACCAGCTCAGTTATAATGTGCTGCCCTGCACATTCTGATACTGGCTGGGATGCCTGCGGGAAAGAAAGGGCGCAGGAGCGGGAAAAGCACTGCTCCAAGACTCTCCCAAGCCCAAGTCCTTCAGGGAAGGCTTTCCTTGTACTCTAAAAAACCACATCCTCAGCTAGTGATAGTCACCAACCTACACCAAAAAACAGGAATGCTCTGTTTGTGTGTCTTGGCCTTGAGCCTTACCACCCAGAGGCACTGGCCCCAGGAAAGCTTGGCAAGTCCATCCCAGCTGGAAAGGAAGCCTGTCCCTCCTCCATGTGCAGGTCCCTGCCCCAGGCACAGGCAGAGCAGAGGGGTGCAGCACTGAGAGCAGGGACCACACTCCAAGCTGTCATTGACAAGTCTCTGTTCCCTGGGCCTGTTTATTCGACTTTTGCAGAAAGAACAAGCTGAGGCCCCGGGCAGCAAGAGACCAGGCCAGGCCTCCCTGGAGAGCCACAGAGCTGGGCACTGCTGCCCTGGCTTGAGGCAATACTCCCGCTCCCAGGGCTGGATCTTTCCTTTCCCTGTATCAAGGGACAGGAGGCTGCCTGCTAGAACCACATCACTGCTCGTGGGGAACACAGCTCCTAGTGCAAATCTCTGAGGTGTTTACTCTACGTACATGGAACACATCATCCTCCACAGAACCTTTATGTTTGCACACAAAGCCTTCATCTGCATCCACTTCCACCTGTCACTCCAAAGGGAATGCCCCTCACAGAGCAGCCAGGTTGGTCACTCTGGCCTTACCTTTGAACCAGGGTCCCAAAGAGCAGGTTGAAGACCTTTTGGATGTTCTCCGTGCACAGCCAGCTCCAGTGATCCACCAGCACCAGACGAAGCACGTCCAGGGCCAGGTCAGCCAAAGCTGTCTCGGAGTCTGCCAGGATAAAAAGAAAGGTCAGATGAAGAAGCCAACTCAGGGCAAATATGGTGAAAAGCATCATCCCAAACTCATTCTTTTCTCCCCAGCCTGGCCCTCTGTGCACACACAGAGCTGCTGCTGCAGCCCAGACAGCCTGGGACCCTGCCCCCCCACTCTTTGATTTACATCTCATCCAGGCAGCCCCAATCTCCCACCAAGGGCTGCACCAAAGGCTCAGTTCCTTCTCAGGTAAACAGTGGGATTACCAAATCCTAGTCCATGCACAGGGATGGCCACGTGCCCAAAGCAGGTGAGAAAGCAGGTGGTGACTGTGGCCAGGGGAAGGGGCGCTGTTGAGGACAATTATCCTCGTTTTGCCCATTCGTTTCCCTCCTTCCAGCAGTTTTCCAGGCGCAAGGCTCTGTCGGTGGCTGCAGGCTGCCATCGTGTGGCAGATCCCAGCCTTGGCAGGAAGGTGGATTGAGGCACATCTGGATAAACCAGACTTACCAGTTAAAACATAAACTCACAAACCTACCCAAACATCTCTGCTGACACAGACCTGGGACACCAAGCCTCCCTCTGATCCTCAGGAGGATGTCAGAGCCTTCAGCAAAAACAGTTCTACTTGCTAAGGACTTACTTTCATGCTGTTTGGCCCTGAGGTGTTGTGCTCAACAAGCTCATTAATGTGCCACAAAGTTGCCCCAGACAGCCACTCCCAGGCCACCACCCCGACCTGAGGCTGTTGTCTCGGCTCTGTTGGCCAGGTGACATCCTGTGCAGCAGCTTTCCCTAATACAGCCTCCCCGATGCCTCATTTTCCAACCCCTCTGCCTACAGAGACAATTTACACTCACAGTTTACTGCTGGAAATAAAGGGATGAGAGATTCTGGACCCCACACCTCTCCTTCCCGCCTCTTTCTCTTCCTAAAAGCTGGACTAAGGAACTCCAGAATTTCACTTGGAAAAGACAGGGCACTTGGCACCTCTTGCTCTGGGCCATGCGTAAGTTACTCCTCACTTGCTTTGCCCGCTGAGACTTGAGTTCCCAGCGCAGAACGTGGAGCAGGCTGTTCAGCTTCCCCATAACCTCATACAGGGAGCATCCTCAGCAAGCTGTTTATTCCCACAGCATCCAAGTCCTCTTCCTCAGAGAGCTGCTGGCCAACCACTTCCCAGAAGTCACTCCACGAGCAGACAGGGACATGGGCTGCCTTTTTATCAGACGTTTGTTCCCCTCACCCTGCCAGCCCAGCCTGAAGCATCCCAGACCTGCAAGCACTGGACATCACTGACATTCCATTTCCCTCAGAGTTCAGCTGACTTGGCCTGCCCTGTGCAGAACCCTGGCCTCCAACTCCAGCCCTGCTCCCCCAAAACCTTGGACATGTGTTCCAAGATTACAGGCAAGGCTGGTAGCACAAGGCTGGGTTTCAGAACACCAGACCTATCCTGTCACAAGCACGTGCTTTCAGTCAGAGCCTGCCAAACTTGAACCACTGGAGAGAAGTTTTTGGAAGTTCCAGCTAAAACAGCTCAGCTATTCCAAGAAAAAGACTGGAGAACATATTTCTGCTTGTGTTCAGGACAATCTTGTAACTGTTCTGAGAAGCTGTGACAGCCCTGTGCTTCAGAGGAAGGTTCTAGAAGCAGAAAGGGAACCTCATTCCTTGAATTGAGATTACATTTGTGCTACTCCCATCAAGTCTATCCAAACTTAATCTCAAAAGATCCTCTTATAGTGTATGGACATATCGAGGCTAACTCGAAACTACCAGGAAACTGTAATTAGGCCAATTTTTAGTTTGTAATTTAGAACAGTGCCAATTTAAGCACCATGTCCTTAAGAAACTTATTTGTGCAGTGACTGTGCTGAGCACACCAAAGTGAAGACCTGCAGTGACACAACTGAGCCAAGGCCAAATTTGCTCCCACCAGCAACAAGGCCCAGAGCAATCACCAAACAGGACTGGAAAACCTCATTTGCTTTCCCTTCAGTCAAGATGCAACAGGAAGGAGAGCAGGTCCTGAAGGCTTTTCAAGCCGAACCTGCAGATTTTGGAGCTGCTGTGGTACAAAGGGAGAGAAATTCAAGCACTAAGAGGGCTGAGCTCACCACAGTCAGTGTCCAGATGTGCTCCCTGCTCTGCTCTGCTCAGCCCATCCGTTTCTTCCGGCACAGAGATTTCTTTGGCTTCTCTGCCTCCCTCGCCTTCAGGAGCTTTGCTGGGAACTGCTTCCAGCAGCTTCTCCTGCTTCTGGATGAAGGACTCCATAGCAGCCAGCGACAGGGTGCCAGAGACCTGCAAAAGTCTGTTAGTGCTGCACAGCCTGGGGTCTCCAGTGCCCACACAACCTCCCACCCCCTGGTTTGCACCCAGGTGTAGCCACCAGCAACCAGGGCTGCTGACTGTCCTTCTGCAAAGAGCTGGCGTGTGGCAACAAGGCTGCAGCAGCCCCAACCCTTGTGCATGTTGATTATTCCCAAACAGGGCAGTGATTAGGATTGTGAAAGGATTACAAGGATGTGAACTTACAGCACTGCCCTCCCTGATGGAGTACACGATCCTGTCATGAGCTTCACTCACGCTCAGCACTGGAGTGATTTTACTGGATGAGAACCTCAGTCTGGACCTGGAAAGGAGAGCCATGGCACAGTCAGTTTTCTATGCAAGCTGCAAGTTGTGAGTTTTCCAACCTCAGCCAAAACCCAGAACCTGCTATTGCTGACCACATCCAAGCTAACAAATCTGATTAGATCTGAAATGGCTAAAAAAAGCATCTGCCTCCAGGACAACTAAGAGATGGCAGTGAAAGCACACAACACAAGCATTAAAGCTTTCCTCATGTACACCTGAGCCCAGCCAAGGTTTTCCAACATTCCACAGAGTTGTTACACAGAAGCTGACAGGCAGATGGAAGCAAATGTCAGCAAGGTGTGAGCACTGCAGCACACAGGGAAGTGTCCAGAAAAGCCTCTGAGATGAAACACACTCAGCAGGATTGTGAAATCCAATTATAAACACTCACAGAAAGGAAGATAGGAAAGGACGCTGGGATTGTGGGACAAATTGTAAAATAGCCTGTTTATCATTAAGGAATGCCCTTTTCAGCCAAAATGGTTCCAAACTTGTACTTTTTTAGCTTTTTTGTCCAAAACAGCTTTTTCCAGCAAAACATCACTTTTTGGGAAGAAAAAGCCATACTTGTGCAGAAATCTTCCCTTCTTCAGTGAGGGAAAAATCACTAATGAGCTCAATGAGACTTGGCACTGTCAGCAGCACCAACATCTGCTAAGCAATATACATGAACAATCTTAAATATTATGCATAAATAGCTATTTGAATGTTTTTTGGGTAAGGCCACTGTGTGGAACATACAGGAGAGGGAGGAGGGAACACTCAGGTAGATAATTTACAGCTGTATTTTGCAATCACTCCCTGCATATATAAGCAATGCACATGTTTAAGGTTAAAAAGCAATTCCCCAGGAACATCAGTGTCTCTGCTGGCAAAAGGCAGCACCTCAGAGCTGCCTTAGGATTCACCCACCTTCTGTGGAAACCTGAGCTTTCCTGGGAAACCCTTTAGATAAACAGGAACTCAAACAGCCATGTTCAGCAAGGGAAGGAGAAAGTAATTCAGAGTATGACAGAAATGTACTATCATACACATAAAACACCAAGTCAGCTCTTCCCCACGATGGGCTCAGGATATGCATTAATTCCTTGCTCTGCAGAGCTGAGGGAGCCCTTACTTGGTTGCCTTCTTCCCTTCTGTCTGGGATTTCCCATCCACTTCCGACTCGCTCAGATCCTCCGTGGGGCTCTGGGGCTCTGACCTGGGGAACGCTGTCTTCAAGGTGTCCACGATGGCATTGACAACGATCTGCAAAGCCAGCACTGCCTTTAGTTACTGGACTGATCCTTATTACTTATATGTATTAGGAGTTTTGAGACTTGCACTGTATTTTCTATCAAGCAGGTTCTTTAGGACGTTTAGCAGGTTCTTCTGTACTTTTATGGGTTTCTGGGCAAGCTGAGCCCAGCTACAAAGAAAGGGTTTTGGCTCCTAGGAGACACTGAAGCCTGGGAAACATCTCTGGAGCAGCTGGAAAGGGCTCAGGTCACCAACTTCCCACTTTTCCTACCTTGTCTATCCTGGAGACAACGAAGGGCTTCTTGACGAATGCGATCCTGGCGTCGGTGTTGAGGGCGAGGAATTCCTGCACCTCCTCACTGTTTGCAATCTCAGGGACTGCACACAATTGCTGCAAGGAGAGATGGAGATTTCGATCATTTGGGAGTCAAGTTCCCCACCTGACCATGTGACATGGAAGAGACACGGTGTGTGTGCTGCACTGTGTGCACAAAGCTGTCCAGAGCTCTGCTTTTAGCTCACAGGGGCACACAAACATCTCACCTTCAGGAAAGATTCCAGCAGACTTTTCCTGGCTTCCACTTTATCGCTGTCCATGTTTCCAAATGGGAGATCAGGGAACAGTTTCTTTGGGCCTTTGATGTCTATAAAGGAAACAAACCCACAGGCAAGCTTGAAAAAAACCACAAAATTACAGTAACCTTAATTTAAAAGATTTTTAAATTTAAAATTTAAAAAATTTTAAGATTAAAAATTAAAATTTTAAAATCTAAATACAGACTTTAGTCTTCATTAAAACCTTAATGCTTTAATGATTAAGGCTATCCCCACACACTGCCCAGCATCAGCCCAAGGTAATACACAGACATGAGTGCTTCTATTCACTGTTATGGTACAAAACTACAAAGCCAAGTGTGGTGGAATGGGAAAAGACATGTTTTGAAACACTAGAATTTGCTTCCAAAACAGATAAATCTTTCCTCCAGCCTGCTCTGCAAAGAACAATGGAGGATTGTGGGCAGGAAACACATCCCAGCATCCAGAGCTGCACAAGCAGGGCAGGAAACCCTCAGAGCAGAGGAACATGGAATGGGACAAGAGGGAGAAGGATTTTCTCAGAGAGCCACTGCAGGCACTGACTTTTCAGGAACTTGCGGAGCTCCGGCTTCTCCTCCAGCCTGGTCTGGAGGTTGAGGAACTCGCGGTAGCGGCGGTTGACGGTGTGATAAGCCACCTGCTGAAGGCTGCCCGCGGCCTCGCTCTCCAGGGCTGTCTCATACTGAGGAGGAAGGCAAAGGCATCATCCTTACACATCCTAAAACAACCCCGGTCCCTGCTGGCCCCCCAATCCTCAGGCCCCACACAGGTCCCATCCAGCAATTCCTCACATCAACCCTTCCCTGAAGATGCAGGAATCCACCATGACAGAACAAAAGCAGGATAAAAAGACCCAGCCAGCTCCACAGGACCCTTGGCGAAGAGCGGGAATCCCTACTGCCCTACCAAACAGCCACGGGGTCCAGTATTCCCCAACTATCAGACAAAACTTATTGTGGAGACACACACACAGCAAGTCCTCATCTCCAGGTTGTGGCAGGGATCTGGGAAAGAGGGTGACTGCCAGGGGAGCCCTTACCTTGACGGTGTACAGGGTGTAGGGGTGGAAGCCGGTCCCGCTGTGCTCCCGGGCAGTGATGGTCCCGGTTATCCGCAGGTTCTGGATGACGACTGGCCCGTCAGGGCTGCTCAGGGGCTCAAAGCTGAAGGTGCTCATGGAAGCTGTTGGGGAGGATGAGAGCAGCGGCAGGCTCTGCCCGGGCTCTGGGGGAAACTGTGGTGGGCCCTCTGCTGTCCCCAGATCTCTCCCCAGGCTGGAGGGTCTCTGTGAGGACAATCTCCTGGGAACAGCTGGGCTTTCCTCCTCCTTCTCAACCACTGGCTCGATCTGGATGTCAGGGCAGGAGCTCAAAGCAGAGGTGGGAAGCAGGCCAGCATTCGAGCTGGGGCCAGGGCCCTGGTCCAGGTCCCCTGTGCCATCCTCGGGGGCAGCTGGTCCTTCAGGCACAGAGGGGTCCTGGGGGGGCTCATCAAGGAGCTCTCCAGCAGGGGAAGGTGCCAGCAAGTCCATGTCATGGCCCATGTCGGGTGCAGGGGACTCCAGCTCCAAACCCTCACAGGGAAAGAGGGATCCCAGGGCTCGGGGACGGAGGAAGGGCTCTTCTGCACGGCATGACCTGCTCACCTCCTCTCCCTCCTCTCCAGCCACCCCTGCATCTCTCCTGAGTCCCTCAGCAGCCCTCGGGGATGGGGGTAGCCCAGCCAGAGCTGCGTCCGTCTGCGCTGGGAAAGGCAGGCAGTCCGGCACTGGGGGTGCAGGGGAGGGCTTCCCACCCCGGGGCTTCTTGGAAAACGCCCCAATGAGCAGCAGGTTGATCCAGTCGGGATCAGACATCTTCCTGATGGCCGGCAGCAGCACATTGCAGGCCACCAGCTCCACCACCACGAAACGTCCCGTGCGCGTCTCCAGGTGTGGCCATGGCACCAGCGCCCGCAGCAGCGCGTCCACAGCGGCGCGGGCACAGCCCACCTCGGCTGCAGGGCTCAGGAGAGCAGGATGGGGCCCCGCCAGGCGGCTGTACTCCTGCCACAGCGTCTGGCCGCCCTTGGGGTCAGCCCTCAGGGCGTCCCGTGCCCGCAGGAAGCTCTGGAGGTGCTGCCCGCACAGCAGCAGGAGGCGGCGGGCCAGGGCCCGTCGGTCCACCCGCCTCATGCGCCGCCTCAGCTCCGCGGCCAGCCCCAGCATGGCCCTCTCCACCTCGGCCTCGAAGGCCGGCTCTCTGCTCACCGTGCGGTACCAGGAGGCCACGAAATCCCGCACCACTTTTCGGACGGTGCTGGCGATCTCCTTCTCCAGCCGGCCCTCGTCCGCCGGGCTGCCGGCCGGGGCCCGCAGGGAGCTCACGAAGCGCTCCAGCCGCAGCCGGCGGCCGCGGGGCCCGAGGGCCGGGGGGCCGAGCCAGCCCCCCAGCACGGCCAGCGCCCCGCACAGCAGCCCCAGCGCCCGCAGGTCCAGCAACAGCTGCAGGGCCAGCAGCCAGCCCAGGGCCACCAGCAGGGCCAGCAGCGGCCGGCGGGACCCCGAGGGACCCTGGCCCGGCATGGCGCGGTGGGCAGGGAGAGCTGTCACTGCCGGGATGGGTGCACGGGGTGGCACTGCTCGACCCTCACCAGGCTCGTCACGGCCCCCCAGACTGGGCTGCTTGAGTGGGGATCGGGGGCTCAGCCACCCAGGAACCTCCCCAGGCTCCGGGGCTCACAGAGCCCGGCAGATTCGGAGCCCTCACCGGGTACCGGGGCTCAGCTGTCCGGGGAACTTCACTGGGCCCCGGGACTCATCAGCGCACCCCCGGACCGGGCTCCTCAGCAGGCACTGCGGTGGGTCAGAACCCCCCAGACCGGGACCCTCACCGGACAGCGGCGCTCACAGAGCCCAGCAGACCGGGACCCCTGCCTGGATGCTGGGGCACAGGCTCCCGGGTCCCCCACCGGGGCTCCTTAAAGACTGCCACACTGGGCTCCTCATCAGGTACTGAGAGCGGTCAGAGCCCCCCCAGACCGGGCCCCTGACCGAGCGCTGGGGCTTGGAACAGCTCAGCCCTTACCGGGCACAGGGGCGCACCGACCGTGCTCCTCACCGGGAGGAGAGGCACGGATTTCCCCAAGCCCAGTCCCTCACCGGGCACCGGAGGTTCTCAAGCCCCCAAGGCCCAGACCCCTTCACTGAGCGCCCACATCCAGCCCGGCGGTGCCGGGAGCGCGGGCCGAACCGCCACACAGGGACCCCCCGGCCCCACTCACCGCCCGGGCGCTCCGCCGGCACCGCCCGCCACTTCCGCCCGCACTTCCGCTTCCGGTCTTGCCGCCGCACAGCGCCCCCTCGCGGGCCGGAGGTCTCACGAGAGTTCTCCTAACTCAAACTTTAAAAATAAAAAATAATAAAAAAAAAAAAAAAAATAATTTAAATGTGGCAATCGCTCGAAGCAAACTTTATCCTTCCTCCTTTTATCTTATATGCATTTGGAGAAATATACAAGCATAATTTTATTTTTTTTCACTTATCCTTATTGCTGTTCTTTGTATTAATACAAAACAAAATTGAATTTATTATGTAGGTGTTAAAACTAGGAAAAACCTGCACGTATATACTATTTAAAGTAAAGAAGAGGTTGTGTTTCTGATGCAAATAGGCAGTTCTTCTGCATCCCAGGTGCTGAGCCCCTGGAAAACACCTGAACCTTGTTACCTCATTAAGGAACAATAACAAAAAGAGCTGTGATTGGTGAAATAGGAGTGAAGATAATTAGATACAGGTGGTAATTAAAGGGGTGATCATACTCAGCCGTAATGGGGCTGGGGGAGCATCAGTTCCTCTTGAGTCTCTGTGGATGTGGGAGCTCCTGGGCACAGTGTTGGGGCTGTTCCCGAAGGAATTTGGACTGAAATGTTCTGTGAATGTTCAAAAATGCACCTGCATTTTCTCCTGGAATGACTAAGGAGGCCTGGACCTTCTGGAGGGGCCCAGCTTCTCTCTCGAGGAGGCTCCCCATGGTTGCTTATGGAGCTGCAGGGGACACCCCATGAAAAAACCAACATGGGATGGCAGCAGGAGCGAGACACCACTGTGAAAAGGTAAGAGAAATTTCAAAAATTCATTTAAAACCAATCTGGAGAGCAAGGGACTTGATGGGGGTCCCCACTGCCACCAAAGTCATGCTTGTATCTCGGTGTTGGAGGAGTTTTGGGAAAGTGTTGCTGCAAGATTTGTTTGTTGTTAATGATATTTGTGTTTGGTGCTGAGAAACGCCTCAGCTGCAACATCCAAAACTTGCCAGGGGCTTTCTGCTGCTCCTCCGTGTGTGGTTGTGCCTCTTGGGTTGGTGTTAAGTGCAAAAAATAAACTGCAAGTGGGAATAGAGGTCACTCCTGCCTGTGGCAGTGAGTGTTGGGTGGGATTTGGGTGCTGCAGGTGTCTGGGGTGGGAATCATGAACTGGAATTGCTCATTTCTAGGGAAGAATTTTGCAAGACTGTAAAAGTTGCCCCAAATATGTCAGTTTTGAGAGTGTCTTTTAGCTGTGTGCACGTACTGCAGGAAGATAAGGCACCAAAGAAAACTTGCTTTAATCAAAACCTTATTTTTGAACCAAAATCTTTCTGCTTGAATCACAGTTTTCATGTTTGTTGGTTTGGTTTTTTTTTTAAAGGATGGTATTTTTGGACTTTTAGATGGGCTCTCTGTAGCCTGCATGCTCTAGGAAGCAGAGGGTGGTGCTGCAGGGGTGCATTCCTGCCCATCCAGGGGTGTTTGTGGGTGCTGGTGCTGTGCCCCTCATGGGCTGGGTGTTCCCACCCCTCTTTTGTGTGTTATCCCTTAAATATTTATGCTAAACAATCTCCAGTACCTGCTATCCTGTGCCACATGGGTGTCAATAAATGCTGAAGCGGCTCTGATTATTTTTAGAATAAAAATAATAATAATTTTTTCTTTTAAATAGTTTACATAGCTTGTAAGCTGTCGCTGGCTCCAAAGTGTGCTCCAAAATATACATAACCAAGGGAGAGCTTGAATTTTTGGGGTTAACAAAGCTGAGCAGCTGAGTCTGGTTTATCCTGCTCCAGGATTAAGCCTCCAAGAGATTTACAGCCTCCTCTTCTCCTGGGTCTCACCACGCTGGGCACGCTGCAGTTAAAACCTCGTGCCTCAGTTTCCCCTTTACCCCCAGCCCTTCCCAGCTCTTTCCCCTCCTTCTCCGAGAGAGATTTGGGACTGCTGCAAGTTCTGATGAGCTGAGCAGCCTTGTGTGTATATCAGGACAGCAGAGCTGCAGGATGCTGAGCTGCCAGAGCGATGGCAACGCTTTTTAATCACGATTCCAGAGGTGACAAATGGCCCTGTCCCCCCCTGGCTTTTTTATTGCGGGTGGGAGAGGTCCTTGGGCAGGTTCTAACTCTTGTGCCGAATAACCGCGGAGTGAAGGACCCGTGGGGAGCAGTTGTTCCCGGCTTGGGCTGGGAGCTGAGGCCAATTAAGAGTTTAATTTATAACAGGTGCAAGGCAGGAATGTGACAGCTTATTATGAATGGAGAAATGCAGAACAGAGCCAAGAGCTCGGGAGGGGGAGGCTGTGAGCAAAGCAGCTCCTGATAACCCTCGGGCACACAGTTGTCCCCAGTCACTGATCTTTGGGGCTAAAGCACCTGCCTGAGGTGCTTTGCCTTGCTCCAGCACCTGGATTCGTTCAGGTCACAAGCACAGGGTGGGGACAGGGAGGAATTTGGGGGTGCTTAAGTATTTATGCCCAGTTTAGTTAAATTGTGCTTCGGAAGGGCTGCAAAGCTGCTTTAGGGGAGTTTTAATGGGATGGGTAAAAATTTTGCTGGAAACAACAACCTGGCTTGAGCATGCCATCAGCTAGAGCTCCTCCCCGGAGGAAAAATATCTGCAATTCCTTGTTTTGACAACAGTTTCCTATGTGGGAAGTGACTTAAAGTGCAATTTCTCTTCTAGCAGTTCAGGTGGGGTGCCAAGCTGCTGCTGAATCAGGCCGCTTCATCCCAGGGCTCCTCTCCACCCTTTCCTCCCCACAGAAAAAGCTTAATTAGAGGGATGGGGAAAGTGGGGCAACATAAATCCTCTCCTTGATCATCTTCTGTAGTGAAATTGGGGCTGCTGCCCATATTGCTGTGCTGTTTGGAGGATGAGTCTCTCCTGAGTCCAGCTGGGCCTGAAGACCTGCAAATAAATGGGCTGGTTATTTAAAATAAGAACTGGGAGGTCAAGTGTGGAAGACTGACACCAGAATTGTCTGTGGAATCAAGAGGGGCATGTGAAGCTTTTGGAATGATTTTCTCAACTTGAGCTCCAGAGCAACTCCAGCACAGCCCTGGAGAGTTGTTTATAAAGTCTTTTTGGTGCCTGCATCAAAACCAACTTATTGCAGAGCTTTCCTCTAGTTTCCTCCCCCCTTGCCTAGGCATTAAAGCAGACTGGCTGCTTGTGTGTGATTTTGTGGGTGTTTTCCTGGTTTCCTGCCTCCTTGGGATGCAGGGTTATTAACATGGAGACAGTCTGTACAGTGTCGGGAACGAAAGGACCACGATGGGACCTCAGTAGCTATGAAAATGTTGTAATTTTGTAGGTCCTTTGCCTCCTAAGTGAGCCTTTCAGTGAACAAGCAACTGTGTTGTTGCTTTTTTTGCCATGCTCTGGCTGTTCTGAGCTTAGCTTTGTGCCTGCTGCCCTGTGATGTCAGTTTTGAAGGCACTCTTGGGCTCTGGAAGCTGTTCTTGCCATGAGTATCCTGAACGTGGGAGTGTTTTTGCAAGGGCTGATAGCTCTGATCTCCTCCTGATTTAACAGTGCAGCTCCACAAGAGCTGTAGTGAGGTGATCTCTTCTCCCAGGTAATGAGGAACAGGACAAGAGGAAATGGCCTCGAGTTGAGCCAGGGAGGTTTGGGTTGGATATCAGGGAGAATTTATTCGCTGGAAGGGTTGAACAGCTGCCCAGGGCAGTGGTGGTGTCACCATCCCTGGAGGGTTTAAAAGGATATCCTTCCTGACATCCATGCAGTCATCTATCTATACAAGAAAATCTGAGTGGCTTTTCGTTACTGATGGGAATGGAGAGTGTAAGAAAAGTAAGATTTGGTAATAATAATCAAGCTGATGCATTGTTTTATAAAGTGTTTTCATGTATTAGATGCTACTGTGAGTTTCTTGGAAGTAAACTCAGCATTTATTTGGTTCCTTTTAAATGCCAGTGTTACATACACTCCGTTATAAAGGCTATTCACTTCAGTCTTGGACTATCAAATGCTTTGCTATTTAATTCAACTGAGAAGAAATTCTTGTTTGTTATGTTAATTATTATCAAAATAAAGGTCTGTGTGGGAACATGGATCAGTGGGTATGAGGATTGGACAGGATGATCTCAGAGGGCTTTTCCAACCCAAGTGATTCCAGGAGTTTGCTGTGGTAATCCATCAGAGCAGGAAGTGGAGTCTCTTCAGAGCCAGTCCTGAGCGTGGGAGGATGTTGGGTTATGGTCAGGTATGGGATTTGTTGGTTTTGTTTCGGACGGTCGGAACAGAGATGAGAGATCTCTGGAGTTTGGTCTTAGAGCACGAGGTTCATTGTGAAAGGGTGTGGGTGTAGGAGACCTGCCAGGAGCTGCCAGACACAGCTCAGAGCAGGGCAGAGAGGTCAGAGAGAGAGAAGAAAGAAGACAGAATACAGAATGAATACCATGGTTGCCATTTACAATACAATCAATCATCTTCTGTGCTGAATATTCTAATTTTCACTAACCAATCTAGAACAAGCTACAAATCCTACAACATTTACACACAGCCTAGGAGAGTCATTGCATTACCATACAGCGTTAGATTTTAAACTCTAAAAACTGCTTTTTGGACCCTCTGCCGAGTTGGTAGGGTCTGCTCTGACCCTTGGACCTGTCTGCAAGCAGAGGGGATTGTTTAATCCAAAGGGGAATTGTTTAATCCAAAGGGGATTACCTTCAGTGGCCACACCATTGTTTTCCAGTTGTTCAGTCACTGGGGTTTGGTATCTCAGAGCTTGTCTTCATTTCAATCTCATTTATAGTTTCCATATTCTCAGCATCTTTTGCCAGGTAATCATATTTATAAGGCTTTCCTATTTTGTTTTCCCCAGCAATCAGGCTGTCTGTGTTTGGGGTCAGTCCTGTGCTGGAGAGCTGGCAGAGGGGAAGGATGAGGGGTCCTTGCACTTCCCAGGCTCGTGTGCCCCACTTTGAGGGTTCCTGCTGTGCCATGATTAGAACATGGGCAATCACTGCATCCAAGCTCCTCAGCTGCCCCATGGCTCGGAATCCTTGCGGACACAGACCCCACAGGGGCCACACTCCATCACCTCACACATCCCATGTCCCTCAAAGCCTCCGCGCAGTCTGTGCCCTTCTGGGACGCAACATCAACTCGGGTTGATTAACGTACTCCAGACTCATAAATCGAAGGAAGTGGATTTGGGGAAGAACTTTCCTGCCTCCAGTAAAACTTGCCTTTAAATTATTTAACAAGCTGCTTAAGCGACTCAGCCATTTTGCATGGAATTTGTCAAGGCTCCGTCGGCTCAACCCGGCGCAATGTGACAGCCATACTTTTATTATGAGCAGCGTATTAATCTTGGAATAGTGCTATTTGTTTTCCTCTCTTGCTTTTATGGTGCTTAAAAGCATGTATCTTCTCCTGAAAATCAATAACTAAAGCTATGAATAATAAAAAACACTGCAGTGAACGGCTCGTAGAGATCCTACGGATGGAAGTCACAGCAGTAATGACTCTGTTTGCTATCCATTAAGTATGTGAACTCGGAAGAATTATGCAGATTATAATAGCTGTATCAACATAAGTATGTTTTGCTGATAGACTTTCCTGATTGGATCCACGGGATATAAGCTTGCTAATCCCTTGTGCAGAGGACCTGATTATATTAGAGTGCTCTGCAGATTTGAAGATGGGAAGTTAAGAAACAATTAAAAAAAAAATGTTGGCTGTTGTGTGGGGTTTCTCAAAAATGCTGTGTTTGGGTTCATTTGTGAGGCAAACAGGGGTTTTTCCATGTCTTTGGTGGAAGCCAAAAGCCCAACTCCAAGCTGTGGTGTAAATGTAGATGTTTTATATACAATAAGTGCAAGTTGCCCTGCACTGAGCCTTAAATGTCCTTTTATGCTGCCATGGACCCCTCCTCACTTTTGGTTTTTCAGTGATGTGGCTGCAGCTCATAATGGAACTGCAATGGGGAAAGAAAAAAAGAATATCCCACCCTGTAATTAAACTAATCAGCTTGCTGCACACTTGGCACAAGGTTAAACGTCACTGCAGTTCCGTGGGTAAAATTCTGCATGTAAGATCTGCTTATTAATCTCACCTTGTTAATGTAGTGTGTCACCTCGGGAGGTGACAGTGTGTTCTCAGGCGGTGACAGTGCGCTCTCGCAAATGACAACATGCTCCACAAAATCTGCTTCCTTCTTTTTCTCACAGTGCTCTCTGAAAGCTGGGGAGGCTGAGGCTGCGCCCCAGGGAAGTGATGGATCCTCCTTGAGTGGCTGGGCTTTCTCTGGGGAGGCACTCAAGTGCTGTGTCCCAGTCTGGCCCTTAAGGGAAGAGGGACACTGAGGGATGGGACAGTGTCCAGGGATGGGAACAGAGCTGGGAAAGGCTTGGGAGAGTCTGTTCTGTGAGAAGAGGCTGGGGGGGCTCAGCCTGAAGAAGATGAGGCTCAGGGGGACCTTGTGGCTCTCCACAACTCCAGGACAGGAGGGAAGAGCCAGGTGGGGGTGGGCTCTGCTCCTGGGGAGCTGATGCCTGAACAGACTTACCTGAAACAGAGGCCAGACAAAGCCAGGAGAATAAAAAACAGATCAGTTTATTAAAGGCCTCTAAGGTGCATTTAGGGCAGACAGAGCCTACTTGAGAGGCTACACCCAAAATGGACAGCGAGTCACGAGTTCTTCACATTTTATAAGTTCTGTCTATTAACATATCGACCCTCAATTCCCCAATTACACCTTCAGGTGATGATGTCAACCACCCCAAGCTTGCTCCCCCAGTTCACTGTTGGTTAGATATTTTGGGGCCCTGCAGCAGCAAAAGTATCCTTTGATTCCCAACTTAGAGGAATTGTTTTGTCTAAAGATGCTGGGAACTGAACTTCTAGCACTTTATATGGAGTCCAGAGCTACACAGTAAGACTGCAAGTACATGAAAAATATAGAAACTAAAAATCCTAAGGCATCAGAACAAGGGACAGGACAAAGGGAAACTTCTCAAGTTGCACCAGGAGAAATTTAAGTTGGATATTCGGAGGAATTTCTTCATGGAAAGTGTTGTTAGACATTGGCGGGGGCTGCCCAGGGAGGTTTGGAGTCCCTGTCCCTGGAGGTGTCCAAGGGACACATGGATGTAGCACTCAGGGCTCTGGGTTGGGTGACAAGGTAGAAAGGACTCAGCAGAAAAAGATCTCCCAGTCAGCAGGGGTGAAGACAAAACTGAAATATGCTTTCTTTTTTTTTCTCTTTTTTTTTTTTTTTTTGTGGGGGGAGTCATGAAAGCAGCTTTCCACCAGATTATCTTCCAGTGTCTCTGCTCCATGCTGAGGGAGGGAAAAGCATCACAGCTCGGTGGAGTTTTGGGGATCGCAGTGGGAACTTGTGCTCTGCAAAACTCCTTTGTTTTTTGGGAGAAATCAGCCCTGGGATGGGTGGCTTCAGCTGTCTTTCAGTGTGGGGGAGCTTTGCAGCTGGTGGCACATCCTGGAGTGGCCCTTTTGTCCTTGTGTCTGTCTCTTGGCCTCCACTCAGCTTGAATTTTACCTCCATTATGGCCAAAAAAAGGGGAAGTTTATAGCTTGACAGTGCTTCAGGATCCACAGGATCCTGAATATATATTCAGTATATAGCTTGAATTCCATCTGGGATGTGAATGCCCTGAATTCTGGTGGGGGACTCCAAGGAAGGGAGCTGTGCCTATATTTCAGCATCAGCCCTCACCTTCTCCATTCAGCACAAGCAGAAGAATAAAGCTGTGGATTGGGTGAGATGAGGAATTTATTATCAATGCTGGTGATCTTGTGTCAGGGGAACCCATTCTGCTCTATGCCATGGAGGTGTTGCCACATGCAGCAACCTGCCCTACCCCAACTAGCATCTCATTAGCAAATAAAATTGTTATTTTCGGGCTAATGCTGTGAGTTAATGCGATGTGAGCATCGCGAAGCCCCAAACGTGCCGCATGCAGAGTGGGGCGAGTTGCAGTGATGAATGTCATGCGAAACTCCGAGGCACTAATTGAAGGTGGTTTCAACAGAATATTCAATTAATGCTCTCTGCGTCGCAGACAGTCTGGAAAAGACGCTGTTTTCTCCCGAGGATCTGTGTTACTGTGCAACAAACAGATGAAAATGAACCATTTTACGGCCTTCTAATTGAAAGTCGATGCACCGGTTTTATTAAAATTTTCATGGTGGGGGGAACTGGATGCCTCAAGGGCCCAGTAATGGGATGAATAAGCTCCCTCTCCTCCGCTGCCTCGCATCCAGCCTTGGGCAGAAGCGACTGAAAATAAATTCCTGAGCTATCCCTGGTGGGATCTGTGGCCTCGGCATCTCTTGTGCGCAGGGATCCATTTTCTCCGTGTCCGCTGCAGGATCCTGGGAAACGTTGCTTTGTGGGGGCTGCTGGGGAAGCAGAAGGAAATGGCGCTTTTCCCATAATTTTTTTTTTTAATGTAAAAAAGACTAGGTTTTTTCTGGCTTTGAGTCTTTTTCCCTCTTTCTTGGTGCCATGGTGCCACACATTGAGGAGTTGAAGCTTTATTAGTAGGAGTATGGAGCACAAGGAGCTTCTCTGCTCTTCCCTATCATCTCTCCAGACTGTCCCATAGGGTGGGGAATGAAATAATTAAATAGGGAATAAAATAATTAAAGGACCATTTCTCTGTTGTAGTTTTCTTTTTTTTTTTTTCCTCTTGTCATCCTGCTCCTCTGCATTTTCCAGCCTGGGTAGCTGCAGCTCTTCCCAGCCTGCCTGAGGAGCCATGGAAGCTCTTGAGGATTTGTTTCCTCCCTCCATCATTTTAGCAGCTCCTCTCCTGCCTGTTCTATCAATTTCCGAAGGTTATTGTCAGGGATTTGCTATATATTTTAAACAAAATACTTGGACCGGTGTGGTTGCAACTTCTGGGTGCTGGGAAGCAGCAAAAGGAAAATGTTTTCCGCGCAGCTTCTGAAAATCTGTGTGTTTGATGAATGGAAGCTGTTATCTGGGCCATTCCGTGGGGTTTCATCTGACTATTAATTTATACTTTGCCCCCAATGATGATTTAGCTGTTTTAAAGCCTTATTTATGATGAGTTCCTATCCCCATTTTGTCATGGTGATGCTGTTGTGACAATGGGAATTTACAGTTCTTCCCGACAAGAGCCTGTAAACCAACCGGCTGGATATTTTTTTGTATTCCTACAGGCCTAATTTGTAACATAAAGCACTTAATAATTGTTATTAATGAACCTGCTGTGGTTGGTCTATAGACCCAGCTGGAAATCACATCTGCCATCAGATTTGCAGCAAACTCTTGGAGTTGAGGGAAGTGTGAGCAGCCAATGTGGTGCCCAGGCATCAGCGGGAGCTGTGCTCGGCCTGTGTTTTTTGGGGAGACTCACGGAAATTGTAAAATCTGAATGGCTGCTGGGTGAGGTAGGAGGGTCATAATAACGAGGATTAAAACCCCAACTGCTGTTTGCTTAGGGACAGGGTTGTTGGGACAATTAAATCCATGCTGACAAACAATTGCTGGGGACTTTAGTAAACATCCTTAGGGGTTTTCAGACCCATTTCTCATTTGAACAGAAAGCAGCCAAGATTTTTACAGCCAGTTAGGGATTTCTGACCGGTTCCAGTTTTGGATATCCAACCTGGGATGGAAAGATAACAGATGCTTCTCATTTATCCCCATCTCTCCCACTCGGCTGTGCGTGACCTTGAGAAAGGTGTTTAATCTTCATTCCTGGCTGGAATAAGGTGATGTTGTATTCCTTTGGGGCATGGCCAAAATGCTGTAAAGATTCAGGCAGCACAAGCTCTGCTGGTAATAATTTTCCTTAAACCTCGCAAATCTCATTCCTGGTAGTCCCTCCTGTTTTAGGATATTCACTGGCTTGGGATAACGGGCTCGGCTCTGAGTGGAAGCAATTTCATTACAAACAGCAAATTAAAATGTTGTTTGGAAGTGTACAGATGCTTTCGAGCAATGATGTCAGTAATTAGATGACTTCAGAGGGTTTAATCATCTGAGCATCCCCCAGCTAAGCCCTCCTTTCCCAATCCACCTCCCTGTGCCTTGACCACGGTGTTGGAAACGAGGTAATCCTTTGAAGTATCACGAGCAGATCTTCGCGAGGAGGATATTTTGCATAATTGGTTTCTGACAAGGCCTAAAACACTATTTAGAGTTACACGGCTGAGTGTTAATTTATGCCTGTTCTCCTCAGCGTAACTTCGTTACACGAAAAGTGTTATTTATGATGCTGGCTCAGATCTATTGTGTGTTGGTGAGAGCGCCGGGATAATGGAGATGTATCGCTCGTTGTGGCAAGAAGCTATAAAAGAAATGGGTAGATGCTTCTCTGCAGTTATGGACTTAATTTTTTAATGTGAGCTATGGTAGCGATTGAGAGTGATGTGATCTGATAGTCAATGGGAAGCAGGATGGCAGAGGGGTTTTGTTTTTATTTTTTTGGGAGGAATAACTTTCTGCTTGGGGATGCTTTCGAGGCTCCTCACTTCTAGCAGGATTTGAAGTGATTTGAAATCAAAATAGTGGGTATTGACATGTGGCTTCTTTGTTTCTCTTTAATTAAATGTGAGAATTGTACTTAAGCTTAAATCATATGAAAATTTAATCCTGTATATTTAATATGATAAAACAGTCTAGAAGAGGTGAATAAATGGTTTTTTGCTGTCATCAATTTGATGCTTCTTGACTACTTCAAGCACTTCCACTTGATGGAAAGGGTGACTCTATCCTCATCCAATTCTGAAATACATTTGAAATACATTTATATGCCCTTCCACCAGTGAAATTCTGTCTTCAGCTGCGAGTTTTGGTGGTGGTGGCTTTGATTTGAATTGAAGCGAAAAGCTGCGTTTCCTCACTCCTTTAAAACATTACAGGCAGGAACATATCTCGGGCTTGCATTACCTTATTTATGTCTTTGTTGCAAAAGCACAACAGGGAAAACAAGACTGAGGTTAAAGTTGTTTTGAAACAATGCAAATACGGGATTTGAGGAGTATCAAAGCAGGATGATGCAAAGTTGTCGGATGTGATTTTTTTCTCCCTCTTCTGCGAAATGAAATTTCTGCAGAAAAAGCCCTGACTCCGCAAAGCGCTTCTCTTCCAACAAATCTCATTTCTCTGACGGAAAGTGGTTCCATCCCAGCTTTTTCCAGTCAAACTTGCAACTTACCCTTCCCTGGGCCAGATTTATTCCTTCGCTCGACATGTTTCCTTGTAATCGAGACATCCCCAAAGGCCTGGGGAAGGAATCAAAACAGCTCCGGGTACTTCAAAGGGTGGAAGTCACTCTGGCACGTCGTGTTAGATGTCCTGTGACAACTAATCCGGCGTGTGATGTGACCCCTTCCCAGGTGTCCCTGCCTCTCTCAAAGGCCTTGAAAAGAGCCCTGATAGACTGAACTCAACTCCTGCTTAAATCACCTGCCTATGGCTCTGGCCCTGTGAAAATGCAGGGGACTGGGGGATATGAAAGGCGCACGAGGCAGATGAAATGAGAAACAAGGGGGAGCAGGAAACACGCACGGGCAGGGAAGGTGTGAGTGAGAGGGAGAGAGTAAAGGCTTTACTGCAAACGGTAAAAGCTGATATGAAACAATCAGGCTGGACATAAAGCCAACAATTTACCGAGAGTCCTGCCACGGTAAATCATGGCTGAGCTCCTGATGCTGAGTGCTGATGTGAGCAGAGGGAGCTCAGGGTGGGGAGCAAAGAGCTGTGCATGAGCAGGAAGGTGGAGGGGGAGGCTGTGTGGGCTGAACGTGGGTAAAACAGATTTCTCCAGCCTGGAGAAGATGCTGAGGTCAGAGCTCATCTGGGTCTGCAACTTCATCCTGAGGGGCAGCTGTGATCTCTGCTCTCTGTGACAGGGACAGGACCAGAGCGAATGGCTGGAGCTGTGCCGGGGGAAGTTTTGTTGGGTATTAGGAAAAGGCTTTTCCCCCAGAGGGTGCTGGGCACTGCCCAGGCTCCCCAGGGAATGGGCACAGCCCCGAGGCTGCCGCAGCTCCAGGAGTGTTTGGACAGCGCTGCCAGGGATGGACAGGGTGGGATTGTTGGGGGTCTGGGCAGGGCCAGGGGTTGGGCTCAACCCTTTCCAATTCAGGTTATTCTACAATTCCATGAAAACTGTGGGTCATCCTGGCTCAGTTCATAAAAGGCACATCATCAGCTTTGTGGGACAGCCTGGAGAGTGCAGTGAAACTGAGACTGCAGTGAAACTGCTCCTTGACTTCCCCATGGGCTTTCCTGCAGACTCTGAGTTTCCTGGGAGCTATTTGAGGGAGAAAAACTGCACCTGTGCTTCAGTGCGCTGAGGCTTAGAGTAGCACCCCTAAGAAATGGAAGGAATCCATTGTTTAGTCTTGAGCTCTCATCCCTAAGTGATGCAGAGGATGCTTGTTAATATTCTCTTGGAAGGCTGTTTGTGATGATTCTTCACTTTTCACATTGCATTTAAAAATTTCTCTTTAAGGGCTATCACTTAAAATATTCTTTGCAATTATGGTTGTTAAAAATCCCACCACAACTTAAAAATCCCCAAGGTCAAAGCAGTCTCTTCTTTATATGGCTTGCAATAAATTACTTGAAGTCTATTCATAGCATAGGGAAGACCTTTTTATGTAGAAAGGATCATTATAGAGTTGCCAGGTCGTTAATTACATTGGGTTCTTCTACTTGCTATGTGAGTCATTTCCTTGAAGCAGCGAAGATCCTGGTGAGAGATAATGCAGTAAAAAGTGCATTAAAATGCTTCAAATGTCCTTTTGCTCATATCTGTACATCAGTCAGAACGACAACTGATTCTGAAAGGGCACTGCCAATTTAAATCAATAAATTTTTACTGGTGTGACTGTGACCCATATAGATATTTGGAGTCGAGGCAGGGGGCTGGCAACACGCTCGTTGTTGATGCTCAGAAGTATTAAAGTTTAATAGACTCTTCAGTCCTGCCCTGGCTGGCTGTCATGTTGGTGCAAATCCAGAGTCTCTCCGTCGCTGTCAGTGGAGAAATGCAGGTGCAGGAGCAGAATCTGGCCCTCGGTGCCTTATTTACCACTCCAACCACCTGCTTGAGGAGATAAAGCAGCTGCTATCTTTGCAGCTTTAAATGTGACATTCAGCCAGTTAGATGCCTGGTCCCCTCATCACTTGAGATGCTTGTTGATTTTTCTTAAATGTCACAAGAGTTTTTAAACTTGATTTGAATTCGGCTGCCGGGCTTGGGTGGCAGTGCTGTCACCTCCTGCACGGCTCTCGCACGAGGTCCTGTCAGTGTGTGGATGTCAATGGAAATGTGGAGGTGAGGGAAAATTAGCCTCTTATTTACCTACAGGAAGAGGTTTTTTGCTGTGCTGTACCTCCCTTACCCTATCCCTTTCCATAGGCATTGGGGTGGGGCTGGGCATGAGATGTCCCCACCCTGTTTTCCTTCCATCCCATGATGGTCAGAGAGGGGACCAGTAAATAAATGCAGCCTGGCTTTTTCTAAGGTTTTTTTTTTTTCCCCTAAATGGTGCCCAAAATAAATGTTTTGCAAGGGAAAACCCAGTCCCCTTTCTCTGTGTTTTCCTCCTTAAGCACCCTCAGAGTAATTCCAATGCGTTCCCACGACCCTCTTCCACTTGCCCTGGAGATGATGGCATCACCTGGTGGGGATGGCATCAGGAGGAAGAGGAGGTTTTATCTTCCAGTCTTGCTTTCCAGAGGGATCCCTCATGTTTGTGGGGGAAAAGAGCTGAGAGAAACCCCTTGGGAGGTGTCAGCTCTGTCTCTGCCTGCTCTCCGTTCAGGTTAGGTGTCCCTTGAAGCCTGTGCAGGAATCCACACTGTTGGGACACTGATTCTGGTTGGAATGAGGAACATAAGGATGAGCAGCAGCTCATCCAGGCAGACCCAAGAGGCAGGGTCAGGCCACGAAGCTGTGAGGTGAATCCATTCTGGATTTGGCTCCCACGAGAAGGGCTGTGAAAGGTGGTTCCAGGTAAAGCCAGGCAGGATTCCTCCTGCCTCCACCACCTCTGAACCAGGTGGGTTGGGGCTGGGAGAATAATCCATGCTCTCCCAAGATCTCCAAGCCCCCAGTGGCTTGCCAAACCCTCAGCAGGTCCTTGAACCTAGAGGGGAAAAATCCTCTGCCTTGGAAGGACCGTTGTCATCATTGATGTGGCTCTTTGGGACAATTGACACTTCAGATTATTGAGGTCTTCAAAACATGGAGCTGCTCAGCTGGTCTAAATCAGCATTGCTTTGTAGCCTTAAAGCTCTGTCAGCTGGAGATCATCTCAAAGCTGGAAAATGGTGATTTTTCAGAAGCGTTCAAGGCCAGGCTGGACATGGCTTGCTGCAATCTGTCCTAGTGGAAGGTGGCACTGGCCATGGCCAGGGGTTGCAATGAGATGGCCTTTGGGGTCACTCCCAACCCAAACCATTCTGGGTTCTGGGATGTGGGCTGTGAGGAAGAGGAGGAGGAAGAAATGAGCAGCCACAGAATCCTGGGCACTGCTTTGTGCAGGTCGAGCAGCGTTTGCAGCACTTGGAGAGACTGACAGGAGCTTTGAAGGGGCCAGGGTGGCCGTGGGGCAGGACAAATGTGCTGTGTCTAATCACGAGCTCAAAGCCTTCGCTATCAAACCTTCAGCCTTTCACAGCCTAATTACAACTTGCCTGGTGCATTGGTTACGATGAGCAATGAAGATATAATCACTGCTGTTATTTGTCCTTCCTGGCTCCAGCTGTTAAAACAATTCCTCCTTCATAGCCCAGACAATTTCATGGCTTTAATGTGTCCTCACCACTCCCAAATCCTGCGTGTGAGGAGCCATGCACCAGAATCTCCATGAAAGCAGCCTATTTCCTGCGTGAAGCCCGTGAAATTGGGGAAGATAATATTTTCAGAGCTGCTGGTACCCTGATTGCATGTTTGTTTGAAATGACAGTTTATGTTGTCTCTCTCTTTCATTAGGGAGGTTCAGCGATCGCGATGTTATTAACTAACAACAGCACTCACTGCATATAAACATGATTCCGCAGAGACACTCCAAGGAGCACTTGAAGGCAGAGGGGAGGGAGATGGAGAAGGAAGAGAGATGTGATGTTTCTTGTTTCTTTTCCTTTTTTTTTCCTTTCCAGTGGAGGGAAGGTTTGGAAGAGATTTTTAACTAGATTAGAAGCTTGGAAGAGTTTCGTTTTGTACTGAAAGCCCTGAGAGCAATGAAGAAGAGGAGCACTGGCTCCAGTGGGAGATGTCTGGCATTCCTGCAGGGCTGGGGAGCTCCTTTCTGTACAGCCCAGTGTCTTAAAGATGGGTCTGAAATGAAACTTTCCATCTCCAAATGCTTGATGTTGGCATCCTTGGCCGCTCGTATCGCACATCAGTCCATATAATAAAATCACATGAAGAGCCATGTCATGCAATAATGATACATTAACAGTCTTCATTACAGCAAATGATATAAAAGCAGGTATTTCCCCAACTTGGATGTGTTGGAAAATTTGGTGATTTGACCTTGAAAGACCTTCTAAAACTTTTGGGAGAAAAAACCAAAATTATTCTGTCCCCAGAACCCCTAACACAGTGCATGGTCGACTTCAATGTGGTTTTTTTCATAACAGAAAATAACAAAATTTGTGTTCTGTGGCTCTTTCCTGCCTTTTTTCCCTCCTTGTATCATCAGTTTGGACAGGACTGGTTGTCATTCCCCATCAGGGTGGGGGATGAGAGTTTTACATTGCCCAGGCAGATCCTTTCCAGCTCAGAGCTGCACCTGGTGAGGTGCAGCGTTCCGTGCTGCAGCTGTATCCACCTCCCCTGTCTGCAGCATCTCCTGAAGCAAATCCTTCCTCCGCTCCCAGCTCTGCGGCAGGCAAATGCTGTCACTTAATTACCAGCCCGTGACTCCATCCCAGCAGTCCCTGTCCAAAGGCTCATCACAGCCCTGCGACAATTCCTGTGACAGGACTGCTCTGCCTGGCGCCTGCCAGGGGAGCCAGGGCTGCAGGATTGTCTTCCCTTGATGCAATTTAGAGATGGGAATCGGTCTGGACTAATGAAACTGCTGCTGGGGGGAGGGAAAGGTAGCGGGGCCTTTCGGATTTTATAAGGATGCCACTGGGTGATGAGTTGGTGGAGTTGTCATGGGCAGAGGCTTCTGCAGCTAAAATCTCCCACTCAAAATTCCAGCAGTGCCTCAAAACATCCCTGCTCGAGTCTTGCTGTGCAGCTCAGGGGCAACTGGACTGTAAAAGCAGCATTTTCCCCAGGGTCCCCTGGGCTCCATATGGAAAAATAGCAATGTCTGGAGGCTGATAGTGAGGATGGAGCAGAGTTCAGCTGTGGCGTTTGCCCTTGCAAATCCCAGCGAGGCAGCTCTGGCTGTGAGGGTCAAGTGCCAGGAGCTGTGGGTGTTGCATCCCTTGCTGGAATTGCTGGGAGGACAGGAACTGGTTATCCTCTCAGGGCTGGGGCTCACTGGAGGGCTCTGCCCTTAAATCTGTGCTGTCTGTGTGATGGAGGGAGCAGATAAATCCATTTGGTGTGTGCACCAGCACCCAGCCTGCATGGTGGCTGTGCTGCTGATTTCCCGTGCTGCTGGCGCTGCCTCTTATTAAACATAAATAGCTGTGAAATGGACTTTGGGAGAGAGGAGTGGGGGGAGATCTATCCTGAGGTGTGGAACTTGCTTAAAATGAAGCCAGTCGAGTTGTTTATAGCCAGAGCTGCCCATTATAAGATGCTGTTTGCAGCGAGTTAACTCTCTGCCAAGCGATAATTGTTCAGGCTAAAAATTTCCATGCTGTAAGTCTGCCCGGGGCTATGTGAAATTGGGGGAGAGGGGGTGGGTTTTGTCTGGTTTTAGAAAAATAAAAGAAGTAACTTAAGGAAGCTGAAGAGATCCAGTCTCTCCATGAGATGGAGGCAGAGACTTGGAGTTTGGCAGGGGCTGCGGAGGCTGTGCAGGAGCCAGGAGTGAGCAGGGAGAGAAGCGATGGGTCTGGAGAGAGATAACTGTCTATTTTCATTTCTACCCCCGATAAACAGGAGACTTTGTGCCTCTAATCGCTGTTGTTGTGTTCAGCCCGGATGGGCTGGTTGGTTAATGTGGATCTCCTGGCTAGAGAGAGAAAAGGTCCAGGGAGATTGTTAAAGGGGTTTGATGAAAGGTATAACAATTTGGGTTATGGCAGAAGGCTCCTTTTAAGCCTTAATTTGGCCATTTGCATGGGTTTGTTCACTGTGATCGCTCGAAATGATGTAATTGGGTGTTATTTTCTCGATGGGAGAGCTTTGTCTAGTGCCAGGAAGTGCGAGCTCCAGAGCAAACACACCTCCTGGGCTCTGCTGTGTGTCCATCCTGCCCTCAGGAATAACCATAAACAGTAAAAGGATGGGAAAGGCTGGAGATGTCCTCGGATGCTGGTTTCCAGCAGCCTGTGGTGAGGGCATTTCTGAGCTCAATGTGAGACTGCTCTTGCTCCAAATCCCTTTTCTCCCTGAATTTGATCTCTTACAGATTTTTCCCCACACTTGTGCCTTTCACAGCACTCTGGTGCAGCAAGTTCGGGTTAATTAATGAGCGAACAGAGAAAACTCTTTGGTTTTGCACTTGAATCCTGCAAAAACGCAGTGCCTGCGCTTGAGAGCTGCTCCTCCCCCTTGGTGCTGGTGGATGAAGCCAGGGAGCTGCACCTTTCCCTCTCCCTGGGCGGAATGCTGGGCTGGGGTGGTACCCAAGCCCCTCTGAGGGGTGGGCTGGCACTGCTGCAGCGTTGCTGGGCCGTGCGGAGCCCTCCCTGCCTGTGCCAGCTGATTAGAAAGCAGAAGAATGGCAAGAGAAAATGAAAATGAAAATGGGAAGGAGCTTGACAGCCCATGGAGAGGTATTTCAGCTGCAACACAAAACATTTGGTGGTAATTATAGAATAACCTTCATTTAAATGCAAATAAGCCTGTAATTAAGATAAGGGCTCTGTCATTTGCCAGTGTTCCTCCTTCCTTCCCTTGCCAGCCATGGCTTTGGAGATGTTCCCCATCTCGCTGTGGCGCTGCCTGTTTGCCCGGGGGCTCCTGCGGCGAGGGATGAGCGACAAAGGAATCCAGCGGTGCTGCCCTTGGAGCCCAGCCCGGCTGAGCAGAGCAGGCTGCCATGGGCTCTGTCCTGCTCCGTTCGTGTGGCTGACAGCTTCTGCTGAACCCTCGCTCCAAACTCATCTCTCTGCGGTGTCAGAGCTGGGTTTGGCCTGTGCTTGGGCGTTAGTGAGAAGAGGATCTTCCCAGGCCGTGCTCAGCAGAGGCTGCAGTGTCCTGCTGCCTCTGGGAGGAGCTGGGGGCGTTGGTGTGGAGCCAAATTTATTCAAGGTCAGGCTGGTCCGCAGGTCCCATGGCCAAGGTGAGGTGTGAGCAGCATCGTGGGGGGAATTTACACCTCCTGGAAGTGAGGACTGGTGTTCACTGGGAGAGAAGGATGTCACCCCTGGTGTGAGCTGCTCAGAATGAGGTGAAGCCAAGTGGGCAGCCTGAGCTGAAGGACACAGCTCTGTCCACACAGGGTGGAATAACTGAGTAAAAACACTTGTTCTATTTGGGAGGCATCAGTGTCACAGGGCTGACAGAACACAGATGAGGGCTCGCAGTCCTTGGAAATACCAGGAGTGGGGAGGAAATGCTGTCATTTCCTGCTGGAAGTGCTGGGACAGGAGCTGGGCTTGCATGGTTCTCCTCGCCGGGGAGGGAAACCAGAGCGCAGGAAACAGCCACTGCTGGAAAGGTTAACCAGCAACCTTTGCTTAAACTGTCTCAATCTGTATGAAATGTTATCTCTCTGCCTGACTAAAGATATGTGAGCCGAGGGAGCGGAGATGCTCCCAGATTGTATTTATCTAGCCCTTTGAAAGGGCGTTTGAGGAATTAACTCGGCGGCTTAGGAGAACTTTAATGTTCCGATAAGTGGCTGGGGCTGTGTCTCCACCTGTCGCGGTGTGAAACTGCGCTGGAGCAGTTCCATGGCCTGCTTAGGAGGAGGAAAACTCTCCAGCCCAGTTGTACTAAAGCTGCCAACCTCCCCAGTACCCCTGGTGCCCTTCCTTGCCAGGTTGTTGCCCTCCCATCCTGCTGAGAGGCAGCAGTGCTGTCTGGAGCCATCCCTCGGAGCTGTGAGTGGGCATTGCTCGGGTTGAAGGGGCTTCTCCAAGTCCCTCTCCATTGCAGATTCCCGTGGAAGTGAGGCCTGGTATATTAATTTATTCCCTTTTTCTTGTCCATCCTTCTTGGGAGGCTCCAGAGAGGAGGAAAGGCAGGGTTTGTGTGGAAGGGGAGGTGACTCCAGCCTGCTCCAGGAGCAGCATCTGGGGTGTTTTCTTGGGATGGTTCGGGACTTGGAGCTGAAACTTTTCCTTTCAGCTCCTGGGGATGGAGGCAGGGAGGCAACCAAAGCAGCTGGAATTGGTGGTGGTGTGGATGATTTCCTCTGGACTTCTCCTGGGCAGACCAGGAGACCACATCAGCTCTAAGGTGTGATACTAAAGAGGGCACATTTCTCTTAAATTCTGGCAGCAGGATTTGCTTTGAGACTGCTGAGCTGAGCAGGGGAGGTGGGAGAGGCTGGACTGAAGGTTTTCCTTGCTGGAGAAGACCAGAAATTTACAGCCTGCCAGTCCAGGTGATTTCTGTGCTTCCAGAAAGTTCCAACTGGAGAGAGAGCATGTGGGAGTGTAAAGATGCAATCAAACAGCAAGATACAGCAGCAAGCCCTCAGGCTGCTCAGGGAAGAGTCCAAAGTAATAGAGGAAAAAAAAAGAAAGGGCAATTTGCTGGTAAAAGCGTTGAATATACAAAGAATATGTCGATACAACTCTGCTTTTAATATTTGATACCGGCTATGAATAATTCCCCTCAATGTACAGGCAGCTCAGCGACCTGTGAAGTGATGCTGGGGGAGCAGGGAACGCCTGCACACGGGATAAATGCTTGGGAAGGACAAAGGGGTAGAGAAGCCCCCGGGAAAAGCCTTCCTCTGCCCACGAGATGGCAGACAGTGCCCGTGCAGCACCTGAGCACCTCCGGCTGGGCTGAGGCTGAAACCACGCCTGGGGATGAGCAGCCAGGCTGGCCAGAAACTCAGCACTCGGGGCTCCTTTAGCACGTCCAGAGCCGTGAGTTTCTGTTGCATCCTGGAGGGTGGAGAAGCTGAGGAGTCATGGAATGGTTTGGGTTGGGAGGGACATTAAAGCTCATCTCGTTCTGAAGAATCCTAGAATGGTTTGGGTTGGGAGGGACATTAAAGCTCATCTCGTTCTGAAGAATCCTAGAATGGTTTGGGTTGGGAGGGACACTAAAGCTCATCTCGTTCTGAAGAATCCTAGAATGGTTTGGGTTGGGAGGGACACTAAAGCTCATCTCGTTCTGAAGAATCCTGGAATGGTTTGGGTTGGGAGGGACACTAAAGCTCATCTCGCTCCCCCCTGCCCTGGGCAGGGACCTTCCAGAATCCCAGATGGCTCCAAGCCCTGTCCAACCTGGCCTTGGGCACTTCCAGGGATGGAAAGAGATAGAGAGGACCTTCCCACACTTTGTTTTAGTCCAAGATGGAGCTAATGCTCCTTCCCTCTGGCAGTCTGGCTGATGGGGCTGCTCAGGAATTCTGACATGAGAGGGGAGCCATTCCCCTGGGAAGGCACTGTCCCCACCTCTGGGGGTGGTTTCCCATCATTAGCTGCCTAATTGCTCCCCCGGGCTGAGTGGAGGGCTTGTGTCAGGCTCCTGATGCTTTATTGATCACTGCCACTTGTAACTCTTCATTTTCTCTGTTTTCTCCTCCCTCCTCCCAGCCCCTCTGAAATCGCCTTGAGCGTTTGTGATTTCCTATGTGTGAATCTGTATTTAAGTTGGAAAAAAGAGGAATTCAGCCTTCTACCTGCCTGCAGAGGGGAGGAGGGGTGTCCAGAGCTGCCTCACCGGGCACAGGAGTAGGGACAGTGCGGTTTGCAGCAGGAGGAGTGTGGGTCAGTGCTCCCCATGATGCATTTGGGATGCAGTCCATCTCCCAAATCCAGCAAAGGAAGCCCCATCAACACAGCAGAGGGCAGCAGGGCCCTGCCAAGCCAGCCCACCCTGTCCCCCTCCTGCCCCAATTGCTACAATAGTTCATGTGCTACAAACAGGCCCAATTACAGTATTGATCTCCTGCACGCTGGGAGCTGATGGCAGGTCCCTCCCCAGCCTGCTTGGTAAACAGAGCTCTCCATCAGCAGGCACTCCACGAATGGTACAGAGCACCTTCCTCACCATCCAGGGCACTGTGAGGAAAGGATGAACCCTCCTGGTGGGAGCAGGAAGAATTGGGGCCACCCCTTGTTCATCCACTGGGCTTTTTTTTTTTTTTTTTTTTTTTTTTTTTTTTTTTTTTTTTTTTTTTTTAATTTGTGGTCCTAAAGCTGGGTTTCTTCGCCACAAATATCCATGGGAGGCTGCAAGCAGTGGGTGGGTGATTGTGTCCAGTTTGTGCTGGGGCTGGTGACTTGCTGGTGGTTCTTTATGGAGCTTCCCATTTTCCATGGGTTACTTAAATGTGCTCCTAAGAAAAGTGAGTTCTGCCCACCAGAGAGGTGGAAGATCCACAGAATTATTTTGGTTGGTTTGAGATCTCAAGTAGAACCATTAACCCAGCACTGCCAAGGCCACTGCTAACTCATGTCCTCAAGTGCCACATCCACATGGCTTTTAAAACCCTGGAGGAATGGGGACTCCTCCACTTCCCTGGGCAGCTTGTGCCAGAACTCAACCGCCCTTGGGGAGATCCTTGCCCTAGTTTAGGAGAAAAATGGGATGTGGTCCATGGTCCAAGTTGGGGGATCCATTTTTGGGTTTTTTCTTTCATTGTGTCACATACCTGAAAGCCAAATTACTCTACCCTCACAGGATTTCATCCACATCTCTCTCATGTTTAGTTTTGATGAGGAGAAATTTGGTTTGGTTTGGTTTGGTTTGGTTTGTGCCAGCCTTTGTAGCTTTTGTGGCTGAGCCAAAATAATTCATCTCTTGCAAAGCCCTGGCTGCAGGGTCCTTGAGGACAGGGAGCAGAATATCCTTGCTGGAATGTTGGAGGTTCAGATGGATGTGACCAGGCGTGTGTGATGGATCATGGCAGGTCACGAGTGGATGAGACCTGCATTTTTTCCTGGCCGGTAATGCAGCGTAAGGTATGGAATGTTTTACTCTGCAAAACCCAGCACTGTGTGGGGCATATTAATTTGCCAAACCTCAAACTGGAACCCTCTATGCTCTTGGGAGCTGGATCACAGCTCAGGAGGGTTCTGCTGTCTCTGCAAGCCCAGCACAAGTGAGTTTTTTTTTTTTTTTTTCTTCATTTCACCCATCTGGTCACCCTGTACTGCTGATAGGGGTGAAAATTAGCAGAGTGCAATGTTTGCTTTAGAGCTGATTCCTTGTGCTGCTTCCCTGCTCTGTCCCTGTGCTGAATCAGTGGAGATTTCCAAACTCTGGTGGAGCTGCTCACATGCCATGGACTGACCATTCCAGCCAAGGAAAACCATGTCTGCTAAGAAATGGAGTCCACAGCAGTGTTTTCACTGTCTCTAATTAAAATATTGTGGAAGGGACATCCCAGGGACATCATCTCTCCTCGGGGTGAGATGCTTGAGGATCAGGGAGGAGGACTGTGCTCCTTGGCCATGCTGGAAGCAGCCTCATGTCCCTGAGCTGTGCAAATCCATGATCTGAGTGTGGGGATGAGGACAAATTGGGAAAGGGCAGGGAAGGAAGTCCTTGTTTTTGCATCAGCTGAAAAAAGCGATGCCAAGCTTGGCTCTGCAGCCCTGCTGGAGCATCCATCCTCATCTGGAATGGGTTGAATTGACTTCAGCCTGACTCCCGGTGTGTGTCTGGCTTAAATTATTCCTCAGCAGCTGCAGGAAGAAGTGTCCCAGCAGGGCTGAGATGCAGTGGGTGATACTGTGCATTAATTTCTGCTTGGTAGCGAGTCCTGCTCGTGATCCTGTGGGGTGGGAGTGTGGAAGGAGGCCACTCTCTCCCTCCCAGGGGTTCTGGGGTCTGCCCTGGCTCTGCAGCCTCCCTGAGTAACCTCAATCCGATCAAGCCGACGGGACGGCTCTCGCATTGTGGGGGGATTTACCAGGAGGGTTGGCAAGCAAGGAGGATTTAAAACTCTATTTGTATTCGTCCACTGTTGCAATTTACAGCCAAATTGGGAGAGTTGGATGCCGAGAGAAATCTGTAGTTGCCATAACAACCAACAAACTATAATTAGTCAAAGAGTTGAGGAGAGGGGTCCAAAGAATGGATGGAAAAAGGAGCAGCTCTTTGAGGGATGCTGATAGAGATCAGAAAGCCTGGTCACGAGCGTGTTACGGGAGAACTAATCTCTCCAGAAGCTGTTCCGACTTTAGGCCCCCACTAGAGTTGTTTGAAGTCGTATAAACTCTGGGTTTTCTGATGTTTTCACTTCTAGAGGATTAGAAACGCCCCATGTGCCGAGGCTGTTGCTCTTGATGCCTGACTGGGCTGTACTGGTGGGGCTGTGCAGGCTGATTAAAGAGCTTTTCCTTGTCCTGGGGAGGTGGGGAAGAGCAGAGCTTGGGGAGCCAGGCTGAGGCGCAGGAAGGACTCCTTCAGCTTGGCAGAGAGATGGAGAGTGAGGTTTTGGCGCTGCTGAGTAACCAAAATGTGTGTTCTCGATGGGTGATTTGCTGGTTCCTGTGGTCACCAGTCCTGCTGGAATGGGGTTCAGGGTCCCAGTTTAACTGGGGAGACAGATGGGGTCCGGCAGGTGGGGGTCCCTGGGCTCTGCAGCAGCAGTTGTGCCCTTGGCTGTCCTAAAAACACCTTTTCCCTTTTTGTTTCGCTCCTCTGGACTTTGCTGTTCTTAAGACTGAAATCTGCCAGTGAAGTCACCAGAAGAGGTGAATTTTAGCAGGAGAAAAATCCAGTGTCTGTTTAGATCAGGATTAGTGGAAAAGTCCTTTTTTTCATGGACCCTGGCACCAAAATCCCTTTTTGCTTATTTTTTCAGTCACAGTTGCATCCTGACATGTCACAGACCACTCTGCTCTTCCCTGTCCCAGTTCTGCAAAGGGAATTGGCAACAAGCCACGTGTAATGTGGGGAAAGATAATTAATTCCACAGTGTCCCTGAGCAGTGCTGTTCGGCTCCTGCCCTCTCACCTCTTCCCATGTTCATTTCTGAGGATGCTGCTCTCGTGTGCACGGGGGCAAGAGCAAGGCAGGCAGCATCCACATGGAAAAAGTCATGCTAGCATGGAAAAAAAAAATACCATGGAACACCTCACAGACAATATAGGACAGAAAAAATAATAGAAAAAAAAATCTTATAATATGTCTGGAATACAATAGAAGCGAAATCTCCTGGCAGCAAACATTCATGCACTTGACTGCCAAGAAAAAAGGACTTTACAGAAGACGAGACATGAAAGGGATCCCTGCACAAAAACTAAAAGTCGGAACACAATAGTGTGTATTTCAGGCATATGAAAAGGAAGTGCGACAGTAATACTAAGGAGACAAGATACTGTAAGAGAACCAGGAGGTGAGGAGGGAACAAACTCAATCAACAGTGACACGGGAGGCCTGGAGAAGGCAGCTCTTTGAATGGATCAGAGTCCCTTAAAAAAAAAAAAAAAAAAAAAAGCAGCAATCCTGCTTGTTTATTTTATTTATTTATTTATTTATTTTTTCCTTGGGAATTAATCTTTCTCCGTTTTTCTCAGCTTGTGCCGGAACAAGTGAGCGCATGAATAATAAAAACATTGCTAAGACCAAAAAGACAGAAGGGGCTGTGTGCACAGGAACTTGTGGTATCGATAAAATATTCTGTGTACGAGGAGGGGCTGCAGGATTTTGGCTGTGGCGAGGGGTGTGCGGGGATGAAGGAGATTGGGGATGTGAGGAGTGGGTCCATCTCTGGGTGGGCTCCTTGGGAGAGATCGGGAGCATGTGGAGAGTGAGTGGAGCCGTGAGTGGCTGGGTCATTGCAGGAGCTCATTCCTCCCCTGGATTGTGCCTGTCAGAAACCACAGAATCCCAAAATGGTTTGGGTTGGAAGAGACCTTAAAGCTCAGACAGGGACACCTTCCACTGCCCCAGGGTGCTCCAAGCCCTGTCCAGCCTGGCCTGGAACGCTCCCAGGGATGGGGAAGGCACGATCTCTCTGCGGCCCAAACCTGTCTTTTTTCTGTCAGTAAAGGTTTCCGGCAGCTCTTACTGCAGTCCCAAGGATTTGGGATCTGTGTGGGATCCGCAGTGGTGTCTGCAGGAGCCTTGTGAGCGCAGAAGGTGCTGGGGCTGGGGGTGCTGTGAGGGAGGAATGTGAGAGAGAAATCCCTGAGCTGCCTCCTCGCTGTCATCGCCGTGACAGGGAGGGAATTCCCAGCTGGGCGCCGTGTACATCTCTCCCCTGTCAAACCTCAGTGAGACTTTCAGCCTTGAAGGTTTTTTTGGTGTGCGTATATTTAACAAAAGAGATTATTTTTGTTCCGCTGGAGTGACTTGGGCTGGCGCTTCAAGGGGAAGATACTATCACTGAGCTGAAGCTGCAGGAGCTGTCAGGGCCTCAGCTCTCCTGGTCAAATGAGTTGGTGCCAAAGCAGTACAAGAGCTGACTTTGAAAAAAAATTAAATATTCAAATACAGTTAAAGGGCTTAAACCTGGAGTTTTGCTGTCCTTGAAAGGTACAAGAGCCCAGAGGCAGAGAGCAGGGCCTTCCAACAGTTTGATAGCTCTACATGAGAACTAAATTCCTTTTTAATAGGTTGTTCTCTCTTTCCAAGATCAGAGAACTCTCCTTTCCCCTTGCTCATCCCTGGCATGGCCCTGCCGACTGCAGTTCAAGCACATACATTATTTTTAATGATGTCCTGTAACAAGAAGCCTCCTGCAATCATCCCGTTCAGATCTGGAACCTCTAAAGGATGGCTCAGAAAATCTGAAGGGCTGAAGCACCTTGGGAAGAAACAAAAAACCTCTGCCAGGCATTTCCATACTGTGGCAGTGCTGGTCCTGCAGCCCTGATGCCACAGTTGAAGGCTGGAAGGGGGAAACAACTTAATTTTCTGTGATTTCCCCACATAAGCATCATTTTGGGGCCCAGAGGGCAGGAGGAAGGTTTTTGGTCTGGTGCTATTTGCCCTTGAGCAGATGTTTGTCTCTACTCCTGGAGGCTGGCTGGCCTCAGAAACCAAATCCATGGCTCAGGGTAGCCTTTTATTCCTGTTTTTTGCCTGTTTTGCAAGTTTGCCTGGGGCCTGTTTAGTTAAATTTACCCCACGGGTCAAATAGGGGGTAGGTAAGGATGAAGGCATCCCATCCCCAATATGCAGAGATCATACCCAGAGGAGCTGTGGCTGCGCCATCCCTGGGAGCGTTCGAGGCCATTTGAGATGGGATTGGAGTGACCTGGTCTAGTGGAAGGTGTCCCTGCCCATTTTGGGATGTGGAGCTAAATGATCTTTCAGATCCTTCCAACCCAAACCATTCCAAATTCACTCTGTCTCTCTCAAGGGGCTGATGGGGAGTTTAATCTGAATAATCCTGCAGAGGAGTCTGCAGGAATGTGAGGAACTGGCAAAGGCAAGCGCAATTTGTAGGAACACAGGACCTCGTTGATTGGCCTGGCTGTCCCCGTGTTTACCTGTCCTAATGCTTTTTATGGGGTTGCCATAAAAAACACTCATTAGTGTTGATTTTCATTAATGTTGATGCACCAAAAGCTTAATCAATCTTCTGTGACCAGCGCCCCCCATTCCCAAGGGAGGACAAAGCTGTTGAGCAAATTAGCCTTACAGATTGGAGGCAGAGCTTGCAGATGCGCCAGCCTGGGTACCAAAGCTTGGGGATTCCTGCAACATGCTGAGGAAAAATGACACTCAGAGGCCTCTTTCCCCTTTTTTTGCAATTTACACCTCGACTAAATCATGCTGGTGGGGCAGATCAGCCCTTCTTTGTCTCACCATCCTTGGAATGAGCTTCGCTGTCTGGGGAGTTGGAGCAAGGAGGGAAGTTGTTCATGGAGAGGGATTGAAACACGGATGTTCTGTGGTGGCTGTGAAGTCCCTCATCTCTTGGTGCTGTGGTTCCTTGTCCTGGGTGAATTCAGAGCTTTTCCACCTCCCAGGGTGCTGTGAGGGTTAGGCGCTCATCAGTCAAAGAGGGATGGGTTTTGCAGCGAGAGGTTGTTAAAAACAGCATCAAAGTGTGTCCTTCATCTCCGCAGGACCAGTGTTGCTGGGAGAGGAGTGTAAATATTCCAGTGTTTTCCATAAATAGGAGGAAATATCCTCAGGCTGTAGCCCGGGTGGGGGTGAGATGCTGCTAAACTCCTCTAGGAGAGCTGATCCAGACTCTGCTGTGGGCACGAGGGACTGCTGGCAAAGTGCTGGGAGCTGAGGGGATGCTCTCTCCCACTCCATCAGCTTTGTCCCACCAAAGTGCTGCTGTGCAGAGGGGCCACAACCCACTCCTCACTTTCCCTGGGCTTCACAGACCCACGACTCCTTTCACCCTGGCTGCTGCCCGGCCGTCGGGTTGGTAATGACTTTCCTTCTCCCTGCCGGGCTGGATGTGAATGGCTGGGCTGGAGGTGAAAGGCCCCCGTTCCCATTACCGATCCAATTTCCTGGACTTTTACCGGGTAGATAGGAATTGCCAGAGCGGAACAGCCTGATGGGCCATCGAGCCCGGTGTCTCCTCTCTGACAGCAGCTTGTGTTTGGCGTGTAATTAAAAGCCTTTGTACTATTTGACTTGTAATTTAATATCATGCTGCCACATCCATATCTCATTCAGGAAAGAATAAGCCCTGACATTTGCAAAGACAGAGACGAGCCCTCACCCACGCTGAGCATCGCTCGGGGTGCTCGGCCAGGGACTCTGTGCCCCGAGCATGTGTTTCCTGTAAGGTGCAGCACAGCAGTGGGGATGCTTCCCTCCGGCACGGGGGAAAAATCTGGGAAGAGCAGCATTTGCAGGGAGCAGCTTTGTGGCTGCCGGTGGGGGAGTTGTGCTGTGATTTATTGGGCTCTGCTGCAAACACTGAGATTAAGGAAAGTGCCTTAAATGGTTCTTAAAAGCTGGGTTTGGGAGCAGAGATGAGCCCGTGTGATTACACCCTGCCTGCCTCAGCCTGGGCTTCCCCAGGCCCCATCGCTGCCAGGCTCGGAGCTGCAGCAGATAAGGAGAGGGCACAGCCCCGTCCGTCAGCAGTGCCACGGGGCAGGATGGGGTGTGGGAGGCAGGACAGCCTCAAACCACACTCAGAGGGTTTGCTGGGAGTCTGTGCCTCTTCCCTGTGCCCACAGAGGGGCTGAGCTGCTCTGCTCTGCTCTGCTCTGCTCTGCTCTGCTCTGCTCTGCCATGGGGACGTGGTCATCTGCTCTGCCTGCGTTTGCTGCTCTCTGTCCATGCTGATCCGTGAGGATGGGGCTGCTCATCCTGGAGGAGAGAAGGCTCCAGGGAGAGCTCAGAGACCCTGCCAGTGCCTAAAGGGGCTCCAGGAGAGCTGAGAAGGACTTTGGACAAGGGATGGAGGGACAGGACACAGAGGAATGGCTTCACACGAACAGAGGGCAGGGATGGATGGGATATTGGGAAGGAATCCCTGGCACAGGTGCCCAGAGCAGCTGTGGCTGCCCCTGGATCCCTGAAAGTGTCTGAGGTCAGGTTGGACAGGGCTTGGAGCCACCTGGTGAAGGGGAAGGGACAAGTGGTTGGAAGGAGATGAGCTTTGAGGTCCCTTTCCAGCCCAAACCATTCTGGGATTCTAAGATGAGGCAAGTTGGGCTCAGAGGGCTGAATGCGAAGTCTTGCAGGTTTGAATCGCTCTGCTTGTGGTGGGAAGCAGAACAAAGCTCAGAACCCTGTGTTTATGGGGAAGGAGAGGTGCTGGACACCTTTTGCTGGCTGTTTCTCAAGGAGAAACCTCCCCTGCTCTTGAGGGTTAGCGTTGGCACCAGGGCTTGCCAAGCCCCTCTGCATGGGCGGGCTCTACTTAAGACTGATTAATTTACCCACCTGAGTGCTACTCCTTCTAATTGACTGAACCTACAACAAAACAACCCTGGGCTGATCAATAGAGAAATAATTTGGCAAATTGTGGCCATAAATCATTCCTGATCGACGTGTTAATGAATAAACCAAACGAAATCAATTTTCTTTATTAAAACACATTTCTTTCATCCAGTATTACTTTAGGCAGGTGGTGTGAGGAGGGGGATGGGGTTGTCCACCTACCACAAGCTGAATGTGCTGGGATGTGATCAGGGAACTGCTGGATCTGTGTGTGATCCCAGACAGGCAAGTGGAGTGAGGAGCATCTTCTGAGAAGTTGTATGTCCAGCCAGCCGAGTGTTGGGGTGTTAATTAGCCTCATTATTGCAATGTTTCTATCTGCAAGGAGGAGATGCAGGAGCCAGGTGACTGTGCTGGTGTCCTGTCGCTGCTGCTGTCACCCATCGCTCACACTGCTGGGGGGATCTTCCACCTTTGGCATTTTTGATCTTCCAGCTCTGATATTTTGGGTGGTTGTCGGCTGTTCCCTTTCCCTCTGGGGGATCTCCCTCCTTGCTCTGTGGGTTTTGTTGCTGCTGGAGCTGGAACTGATGCCTCGAAATTGGGCCTTTTCCATGACCAAACAGTGGTGATTTTTCCTCCCAGTTCCAGGTCTGAAGGGGCTCTGATCTGTATCTGGACATCCAAACAGCTCCCCTACTCTGAGCTAAAAAGCCATTTTCTACTCCCTCAACAAGAGGGGCAGGATCAGGGCTGCTTTGTGTCCTGATTTATAGCCCTCCTGCCCAGGGGAAGAGCTGCTCCGGGTCATTTGCCTCTTGCTGTGTGTGATAAGCACCTTGGAGAGCCGTGTGGGTGCCCCAAGTGCCTGTTCAGGGACCCCCATCTTTTTACTGATTTTTTTTTTTTTAAATGGCACAAATGAACAAATAGCGGTGCAGCAATAAAAAGGGGGGATAAATAACCTGGTGCTTTGCACGCGGAGCTGCGCCAGGCCGAGTGAAATGTGACGCGGGCACGCGCTCAGAGAAGGTCAAGTTTTTAAATCTAAACCGGAGTTAAGTAAAATATTGGCTAACTAACTGGATTCCAAAGCTCATAAAATGTTGATAGTGCTGAATGTCAGCTGGAATATATCTCCTCATCTTTTAGACAGAGAGCTGGTGCTTTCCTTGATCTTCCTTTCCTGGGGAAATGTTGCTCTGGAGCAGAAGGGAGCCTGTCAAGTGGCTTGTTTTCCTCTGTGTTGGCAGGGCAGAGCTGGAAAGGTCGCAGGGGTTAAGAGCAGCAGCGAGAGCTAAGCTGGGAGCAGCGCTTCGAGTCGCCGTGCTGTGATTTCCTAAGATGGCTTGGAATGGTGGTGGAGGAGGCTTGGGAGAGGAGCCCAGGGCTCAGACCCTGCCTGGGCATTTCCTGCTGGTGTTGGGTGTGAGGAGGGAGGGTTTGGGGCGTTCTGTGTGTCCTTAGCTTGGACCCTCTGTCCTCCTGCAGTGCAGGACAGTGCCCTGGGAGACCGGGGCTTGGAATTTGTCTGGCAGGGACTCCCGGTGAGGATGGAAGTGGTTCCGTGTGAGACTTCCCACTGGGTCTGTCATGGCTTCATCCCAGAAAGGTTGGATTAGGAGGGACTTTAAAGCCCATCTCGTTCTGCCCCATGCCATGGGCAGGGACAGCTTCCACTGTCCCAGGCTGCTCCAAGCCCTGTCCAACCTTGCCTTGGACAATTCCAGGGATCCAGGGGCAGCCACAGCTGCTCTGGGCACCTGTGCTAGGGCCACACCACCCTCACAGGGAACAATTCCTTCCCAATATCCCATCCAGCCCTACCCTCTGGCAGTGGGAAGCCATCCCCTGTGTCCCGTCCCTCCATCCCTTGTGCAAAGTCCCTCTCCAGCTCTGCTGAAGCCCCTTCAAGTATGGGGAAGATGCTGTAAACAAATTAATAGACTAGACGGTTTAGACAGAGGAAGAAACAACTTTTGCTGCCCTTCTCCACCGTGACATCGCCCACCAGCCCCAGCGCAGGGCAGGATGGCATCCAGGGGACCCTTTGCTCACTTGGCTGCTGCAAACCTCAAACCACAGTGCCCACAAAGCTTTGGGTTGGGACCTGAACCGAGCTGCTCCTGCAGCACAGAAAATAGCAGTGCTACCACAAAGGGCTGTTGGGAAGACAAGTCAGCTAATGTTCGTGCCATGCTTTGAAACGGGGAGGCTTTTGAAGCGGGGATTTGGTTCTTTGCTTTCCTTTCTTCTTTGTTCCCTTCAGTGCTCCGTAAGGAGTGCGGCTCAGCGCTGTGCTGGTATCAGGGTTTGATGGCCTCCTGCTCCCCGGGAGAATTACGTTCCCTCTCGATGGCTTCACTTCAAGGCAGTGTGTTCAATTGGTATTCTCTGTATGGCATTTGCTCTTGTACATAGTGCATTTTTATTCAAATAATGGTATTGATCGAGGAAAAAGTAATGGAGAAAATAAATGGAAACAAATAAACACAGAAGATTTGTACTGAACTTCTTCAAGGGCTGGTCCTGAAAGTCAAGGAAGCATCTGTGTCCTCTGTAAGGTGATGGAGCTTGTTCCTCCTCTGGTAGCGTGGAGGTGGAAGATGATTATGGCAGTGGGAGGGATTTAAATATGCGAGACAAGGTCAAGCCCTGGCACAGGTTGGTTGCCCAGAGAAGCTGTGGCTGCCAACCCCTGGAAGTGTCCAGGGCCAGGCTGAACAGGGCTTGGAGCAACCTGGGACAGTGGAAGGTGGGATAGAGATGATCTTTAAGGTCCTTTCCTGCCCAAAACACCCTGGGATTCTATTGTTGGGCTGGCGCCTACTTGTAGATACCAATCCCAGCCATCTCTTATGAAGATAACTGGCAAATATGCCTAGAAAATTGTGTATTGCACCAGCTCAGCTTGTGGAAAGGCCATGGAAGGCTGCGTTACTCCTTCTTCCCTAGAACTGACATTTCACTGCTATTTCTTGCTCCTTTGAGAGTTTTGTGGTGGGGACAGAATCTTCTTTCTTATTAGAAATATCTCCAGGCCTTGTGATTGATATGAAGGCAAAAAGCATTGCCTGATGCAGTTGGAAGGACTTTAGTTTTCAACTTGCTTGTGGTTTTGATCTTTTATTGTTTTGGGGTTTTTTGTGTTTTTTTTTTTTTTTTTTTTAACTAGCCTGACACAGGGAGGGTGTTTTATGGTGAGTTACTCAGGCAGCACTGTATCTTCACACCCAAAGGGCAGGAATTCCTTTCTCATTCTGCACTCCAACCTGTTCCCCACTGCTGGGAGCTGTCCTCTCCCAGATCAGATGTGGCCTTCAGGTGGTCCAGGTGGGCATTTTACCTTGAGTGGCTCCTGCAGGGATTTGGGAGTGATAGAGTGTGCTGTGGGAGCTGCCCGGTTCCAGCTGACAAGATAATGAACTACTAAATAAAGCATGGGAGAAAGGGAAATCCGTGATAAATCCACCTCTCATGTGCCGCAGAGGAGACGGATAAACTCCCTCTCCTCTCCTGACAGAGGGATTTGTCTCTCCTGTGGCTGCTGCAGGAGATGCGGTGAGGATGCTGCTCCATCCCTGCCCTCCTCCGCCAGCGCTGGGCAGACAGACAGACAGACAAAGGGGTCACGCCTCGTGTCCTCCTGGAAGCCTGGGCACGGCTGGGACATGTCCCCGTGCCCCTTGGTGGGGCTGTCTCTCTAAACACTCTTGAATGACCATTAACCAGTCAAGATTAATTTTGGGGCCCCTGGGCTCTTGTTCCTCTCCTCAGGGACAGGAGGGTCCTTCTGCTTCTCCCCTCATTGCATTCCACCTCGACGCCACAAACTGCAACTCCAGTCCCGGGTCCCAAATCCAGACCCTTCTTCCCGAGCTCTCTTCATGGGGACGTGATGTCCCTGGAATCAGTGAAAGGGCCGTGCTGGGCTGGAGGAGTGTTGGGGTTTGTTGCTCACCACTCTGGCTGTGCTGGCAGAGCATTAACGGAGAGGCAGGGAAGGAGTTGAGGTGCATCAGAAAAGCACTTTAATGTGCAGGTCACAGGCTGGAATAACGGGAAGGTGACAGGTCAGCGTTGGGGTGTGTCACTGGAGCCCAGCAAAGTGCCATTAGGGATGCTCTCCAAAGCGTGACAGAGCTGGCCTGGGGTCAGGCTGGCTCTCAGCCTTGCCCAGCAGCTCGGAAGAAGTTGGCTTCTTCTTTCCAGTGCACTCCCTCTCCCAACTCTTTTTTCCATGTCTGATTAATAAATCATGCAGTTTGCCCAAGACTCCCTCTGTCCCCACCCAAATACAAACATTCCCCGTCACCACCACCTTGCGACTGGCAAAGCTGCTCCCTCTGACAATCAATTACCCTCCGGAGATGAAATTATTGTTTAATGGCTTTTGGAACAGGCTCCTGCTCTGACATTCATCACAATCAATAATGCATCAGCGGGGACAAAAGAAATTACCTGCCTCCTGCTAAGTGAAAGAGTCCATTTGTATTCCACGCGGCCCCTTCACGCCCACTGAGCCGGCAACCGCAGGTGGATCGTGCTGGCGGCGCGGAGGGCAGCTGGCTCCAGCTGAACTCTGCAAAAGTTGGCTGCAACTTCATCCTCAGCGCTGCTTTCAGCAGGGCTGCGTGTGAGAGACAGGATTGGGGGATGGAGGTTGCCTCGGGATGGGTGTGCAGGTGGAGGGGAGGTTGGGGTTTCCTTGGGGTGAGGTTAAGATTTAGGTTGTGCCTTGGTGGAAGTACAGCTGCAATGGGAATCCTGGCTGCTGGAGGGCAGGGGGTGTGGGGTTAGTGTGTTGAGGCTGGCAGGGAGGGCTGTGGAGGCACTGGGATGGCTGGAATGGTTGCTGGGATCACGGTGGGGGACCCAGGGATGAGGCAGGTGTCCCTGGGCAGCGATGTTGTCCCTTGCAGGGATCCCTGCTCGCCCTGGCTGTGCTTTGGTCCTTATCTCCAGCACCACAGGAAGCTGCTGCGGTCCTTACCCAAAGCTCAGAGGGCAGATCCTCCTCCTGCTCGGGTGAGCTCTGATCCATCTGCTCCTCTCCGGGCTGGGGTGTGACATCAGCGTGTCCCTGCCGAGGGATCAGCGGGATCGATGTGTCTGCAATGTGAGCAGCCTGTCCCTTAATGCCTCTGCAATGTGGCTTCCCGATAATTCCAGGCAGGAACCGCTGGCTCTGGCATGTGAGGCCGCAGTTCAGGAGCAGGGCTGCATCCCAGCAGTCCCAAAGAAACCAGTTCTTGCAGCAAGCTGGGCATCCGCAGGGAGCGCTTTGTGTTTTCTGCCTTTAAATAATCAGCTGAAAAGCCGAAATATTCACTAGGCAGAGGATGATCCTGGCGCTGCTTCCTTTAAAGGTGACTTTTAAGGTATCAGTCTCCCAGAGGATGTCGTGGCTGTGCCTGGGAGGATCTCAAGGTGATTAGGCAGCATTATTTTATTTTAAACATCCATGCCAATTAGTGATGAACTGAGGAGCCTCATCAGCTCAGCGCCCTGAGCACCACTTGATCCCCATTGTTTTCCCAGCTCGGCTGCTGCCTTGCCCTCCGTGTAATTGTGGGAGTCGGGATCAAGGTGGTGATGGATCAGCTGGGATCAAGTGTTCTCAGCAAGCAGGTCCTTGTTTCTGCAGGGCTCTGAGCAAGGTGAGTCCCTGCTGTAGGACCTGTGAGGCAGGAAAACCCCAAACTCCATGATTTGTTCCTTTCTCGCTTGAAAAAATTACATCTTCGATAGGAAACCCATTTTCACGAAGACTTTGGGAATTTGGCAGCGCCTGGGGCTTGCCAGGATGTGATTGGCTCCCACTGGGACACAGTGTATGACCAAAAGCTCTGAAGGTCTTGATTTGCCCATGGGCTCATGCTGGGGCTCCTTGCTGCTGGTTTGTCACACAGGCGCCACAGGGACAAACCCTGGAGAGCCTCGTGGGCAGCGCTGGGGCTCAGAGTGACTCCACAGCCCTGCAAGGGGAGGGTGGCACAGCAAACAGGGTAAAGAGGAGCCTTGCTGTGGTCTGGGGGTGCTCACCTGGAGAAGAAAAGGCTCCAGGGAGAGCTCAGAGCCCCTGCCAGGGCCTAAAGGGCTCCAGGAGAGCTGGAGAGGAACTGGGGACAAGGCGGAATGGCTTCCCACTGCCAGAGGGCAGGGATGGATGAGATATTGGGAGGGAATTGTTCCCTGTGAGGGTGGGGAGGCCCTGGCACAGGTGCCCAAAGAAGCTGTGGCTGCCCCTGGATCCCTGGCAGTGTCCAGGGCCAGGCTGGACAGGGCTTGGAGCAACCTGGGACAGTGGAAGGTGTCCCTGCCCATGGCAGGGGGTGGCACTGGAAGGGCTTTAATGTCCCTCCTAAGCCAAACCTTTCGGTGAGTCTGTGATATTCCTTTCCTTTTTTTGGGACCCCTAACTGGCTCCTTGTTGAGGGCGTGTCGGGCAAAGGGATTCACCTCCCTGTTTGGCTTGGAGTGCACCCGTCAAGCAGAGTCCCCCAGTTTTGGGGACAGTGCTGGGGACCATCCCTGGCCGTGGGATTCCCAGGCAGCAGCAGGGAGACACTGCCGCGAGGAGAGCGCGAACCCTGAGCAGGGGACAGGGAGACACGGACACGTCCCCACGGGTGCTCAGCTGTAATCCGACATGACTTTCCCCTCTGTTGGCAGGGGGTGCTCGTGACGGGAACATTCATTATCGTGTCATCCCCGAGCGGCTGCCAGGACACATTAGGCGCTCTGGCGGAGCACGCGGAGCGCTGACAAACCCCATTCCCTCGCGGAGTGCCGGCGAGAGGGAAGGCCGGAGATACTGCTGGAGTGTCATTCCCAGGGTTGGGATGCAGCTGCACGCGGTGCAGAAATAAATTAATAATGAAAATTCAGGGAGGATAAGCAGAGCGCGGCAGGAGTGAGGATATTTGTGTCTGCGTGAGCAGGAATGTGCTGCAGGAGCGTGGCCGGAGCGGGGCAAGGAAAGAGGAGATGTGGCAGAGGGATTCCTGAGGATCATAACTGAGGGCATGAAAGGTTTTCTGCAATCCTGGAGGACTCCCTATGTTTGGGATTCTCTGCGGCCAGAGTGGGAAACAGGTGCTTGTAAAGGGAGGAAAAGTCTGGAGAAGAGAAGGCTGTGAGGAGACCTTCGAGCCTTTTCCAGTGCCTAGAGAGGCTCCAGGAGAGCTGGAGAGGGACTGGGGACAAAGCCTGGAGTGACAGGATGGGGAAATGGCTTCCCATGGCAGAGGGCAGGGATGGATGGGATATTGGGAAGGAATTGTTCCCTGAGGGTGGGCAGGCCCTGGCACAGGTGCCCAGAGAAGCTATGGCTGTCCCTGGATCCCTGGCAGTGTCCAAGGCCTGATGGGACACTCTGTGGCCAGAGTGGAAACCAAGTGCTTGAAAAGGGAAGAAAATCCTCTCTGCTCCCTGTGCAGGAGGAAGGGACACTCCTTTCATTCCCCAGGTCGAATTTAAGCCTGGCCAGGGTGAGGGAATCCCTGGGTGTTGCTGCACAGCTGTGCTGTGTGTGGATACAGAGCTATCAGCTCACCCTGCATGAAGCACCAGAGGCTCCTCCTGCTCCTCTCCTGCCTGATGCTTCTCCCGCTGGCTGTTCCCTCAGCCTGGAGCACCCACAGACTTGTCTGCCCAGGCAGTTTATTAGGAAAGCCCAAACCTCCCACATCCTTTTTGGAGTGTGGGTCTGATGAGCAGTGGCTGGGGGAGCTCAGGGGGCTCAGCCTGGAGAAAAGGAGGCTCAGGGGGACCTTGTTCCTCTGCACAGCTCCCTGAAAGAGGCTGGAATCAGGTGGGGGTCAGGATTTTCTCCCAGGGATCAAGTGACAGGATGAGAGAAAATGGCCTCAAGCTGCACCAAGGGTGGTTTAGTTTGGATATTCGGAAAATTTCTTCATGGAAAGGGTTATTAAGCACTGGAAAAGGTTTAGTTTGGATATTGGGAAAATTTCTTCATGGAAAGGGTTATTAAACACTGGAAAGGGCAGTGGTGGAGTCTCCATCCCTGCAGGGATTTAAAAGCCACGTGCATGTGGCACCTGGGGACACGGTTTGGTTGTGGGCTTGGCAGTGCTGGGTGAACAGCTGGACCTGATTTTCCAACCTTTTCCAACTTTAACCATTCTGTGGTGCTCCCCATGTAAAATAATGCACTTTACCCTGCCTTCCCCGGGCTGAGGCTCCTGCAAGTCCCCAGACTTTGCCCAAAGTGCCATTGATCCCTGGGGTGATGAAGCTGTTGAATCAGCGCTGCCGTATTTGTTGTGCCGAACTGTCATTTTTCTCCCAGGATCTTAAAAGGATTTTTAACTGTCAGCTCCATCCCGCATCTTTGCTCCTAATAATCAATATTGATTTTCCTGTAATACCGTCCATCTAGATGCCATGCCTTATTTGCTGTAAGATTGGAATCTCGATGAGCTTATAAAACAGAGCGCAGATTTTCCTCATGTCTCCTCACGTGTGCATATGCAGAAAATACCCTGGGAAGATGATTACCTGCTGGGGGAAAAAAATGAAGTCATGCTCTGCAGCTGCAAAAAATATCCATTTTGGTCACTTTGCATTAATATGCGGAGAGATTATGGCATCCCATGGCTGCTGCCCATCGGGATTTGGTTAGGGATGCGAGTCTTGGCTGCTGTCATTCCTGGATTTTTTTGTGCGTGTTATCCTGTCCAGGGAAGATTTTGGCTGCTAGATTTCAAGCTGGGGTTTGTAAAAGCTTTTTAAACAGATTTTCCCTCCGTGAAGGGGCTGAGTTTCATAATGATCATCCCTGGCATTAATTCCTGCAGCAAGTTTGTGTCTCTGAGTATTTTTTTTCCGATAGGAAGTGGTGTGTTGTTGTTAGAAACCATGAAACTGGTTTTACTGGTTGTGTTTAATCCCCCAGAGCCTTGGGGTTGGCCAAGAATCCAATTGTTCTGCTGAACAATGAGCACAAGACATAAACTTTACCCTAAATGTGTGGCTGATATTTCCTGCATGGCATCACCTGCCTAAGCCATAAGTGATATTCCTACGGCGGGTGTGTTTTTCCAGGAATCTTGTTTATTAGTGTTTCAGGTCAGAGTATTGTAGGATTTGACTGGGGACAAGCTCCTGGTTCCTAAGCAGGAAAAGATTTTCTATAAGGAGTCTCAGCAGAGATAACATGAAAACAAAAGGTGATTGAATGTGACTGAAAGTGGGCCTAAGAAATATAGGGTTTTACCCAAACTGTTGGAAGAAAAAGTCGATTTTCCCATTTTTGACAGAGGCCTGCCAGATAAGATGCTTCAAATCGGCTTATTGAATTATAAACCACCGACATTTTGAAGCAGAACGCTTTGCTTTGAAGTGAAATGCTGAGATTTTTCATTCTGACATCTCCCAATTGATGTTTTTGGTAACTTTCTGCACACCTGGTAAAAGTGAGATTGGGGGGGAAAAGTTCAAGGCATTAAAATACTGAATTGCTGAAGGGGTAAAAAAGTACCTTCTTCTAGATAATTCTCATTAAAACCCATGTGTTCAGCTTCTGCTTCATTTATTCATATTTGTGACCCCGAATGCCCATTACCTTGTTTTTTTTGGGGAGATATTTGTACTTAGTGTGGCAAAGATCCCTTTTTTTGTTTTGCATCTCTGACCCATTGGAGAGGACTTCCTCGAAAATGATGTTTTTTTGTTCCGTTCCACTCCAAACTTCAGGATTATTGAAATGAGCTCCCAAGGAGGGGAGATTTCATGAGACGGTTCCAATATTTTTTTTTTCAAGCTGGTATGAGTAAATATTGTCTCCTCCTGGGTTTGCTGCGAGGAGGATTTCTAGGAGAAAGCTTGATAAATTTATTTTTGATTCTGCACAATTCAGTTTGGATAATAAAGTTGCTGCTCTTGCTGGAAATGGCTGCTGCAGTTGAGACAGGGACACCTTCCACTACCCCAGGTTGCTCCAAGCCCTTTCCAACCTGGCTTTATTCGGATTTTGTCCTCATTGCCCCTGCTGTGGACTCCTGGCTAAGGGATGGGGTTTGTCTCCCCACTTTCTGCAGCAGGAATGCTTTCCCCAGCATCCTAAAGAGGGCAACGTGCACGGAGAGAAAGCTGAAGGGCTGTAATATGTGCCAAAAAGCGCCTTATAAAATAAATATAAAAGAATAAATAAAGCTAAGGAGGGAAGGAAAATGAAACATCAAAAGAAATGAAACGGCAGCAAAAGACAAAGTGAAGCTCTGCTTCTTAAGCACCTTTTGTGGCTCTGCCTGCACATCCCTCTTGGATTTCCTCTTGGTTTGGGGCTGCAGGAGGGGGCAGAAAGCTGTGGCTGAGCAAAGCTGAGCCAGGGATGCTTCATATGGTAATAACCCCTCCTGAGAGCCCCACATGAAAGCCCTGCCCCTGGCACTGCTGATTAGACAGCTCTAATTGTCTCCCATGCCTGAAATACAGGAGCAGGGAGAAACCCAGATACTGTTTGCTGAGCTGGCCAAGGCAGGCAGGCAGGCTCCGAAAATAAACCCCTGCTGGATTTGGGAAGGAAGAGTCAGGCACCAGGAGCCACAGGTGCCTTCCCTCTGGAATGGATGAGGGGCTGAGCACAGCCCTGGGCTGGGGGGGATGCTGAGGATCCTCCCAGCCTGGAGCCTGCAGGGGAAGGATTTCTGCTTGGGTTGGTTTTGGGAAAAGCCTCAGCTTTAGCTGCATGTGCTCAATAAAGCTTTTAGTTCAATACCTCTTAATGCTGAGCCTCAGTGTATTAACTCAAGGCTTCCCTGGGATCGGGGCATAAACATACAGGAGCTCTCAGTGCAGGGAAAATCTGGGATGCTTCCATCCATATGTGATAGAAGTGGGAGATACCTTATCTTCTTCTGTACATTGTGTGGTGAAGCTTCTTCTTTGCTCCATCTTGCATCCCCAAAAAACAGCATCATCCCAGAATGGCTGGGGTTGGAAGGAACCTTAAAATCCTTCTCATTCCACCCCTTTCCATGGGCAGGGACACTCCCACCAGCCCAGGCTGCTCCAAGCCCCATCCCAGGGGGGATATCCCAGGGCCTCCCCACTCCCGGGGTCTATTTGCAGCGCTCAGATCTCCATCACAAATATTTCAGCCAAGTGTTGCTCTCACGTCGCGTGCGTTTGCAAAGGAGCAATTTATCAGAGTGATTTTTATTCTCATTAAGGCAAATTAAGCCCACAAAGCTGGCAGTGGATGGGGAGAGAGGTGGAAAAAAAAAGGGAAAAAATTGGCGTTCATGAAATATTTATTAAAAACAGCCATTGTAATAAATATTTGAAACCTGGTTATTAATGTTAAATCATATCAACGTCAAGTGTGTGTTTCACATGGTCTGTTCTGCTAATTGGGTGCAGGGGTTGGCAGACCTGTGGTGCCGTGGGGTCAGCTGGCACCGGGACCGGTGGCAAAGCCTAAAAATGCAGGAGCTGATGGAAATAAGTGGAGGAAGAGCGAGTCCGAGGGCTTGCCATGAGCTCGCGCACTCGTGTCCCCCTGATCGTAACCCCAACGCCTCCGCCTAAAAGCTGATGATTATTTTCCGATACGGAACGAGCGCCCTGGCTCGTCGGTGGGGCAGGGTAATTATCCTGAGGAGGAGGAAAATGAGGGCTCGTGCTGTAAAGCACTCGTCTGCACACGCTGCAAAACAAGAAAATAAATCTTTAAGTGGGGGATAATAGCACAGGCAGGAAAATCAATATTGATTATTGGGAGAGGGGGCAGGAGGCTGTAAAAGTCTCTGTGAGGCGAGGGGAAGGTTTTTGCAGGATCAGTGAGGATGTGCAGGTGGGGGTGGGTGAAGGCTTTTCCTGGGGGCACAGGGCTTGGCTCTTCTTTGGGGTCTTTGCCACGGTGCAGGAATCTGTCAAGGATGCAGGGGAGGAGATGGAGGGGCTGGGTTTGATCCAGGAGGTTCACAGTGGGTTTGGGATACCCCCAGTGTCCAGTGGGATGAGGCAATGTTAACTCTCGGATGGAAACAGGAATCGGGTGAGGATTTCCATACGGAAATCTCAAACTTTTGGCTATTTTTCATGGTTTTTCCAGGAAAGATCAGTTTAAAAGCACATAAAAATCTCCATTATTAATGGAAACAGTCTTCGGTTCAACTGATCTTTTATTTGAAACACTGATTTGCCCTTTTCCAACAAATGGAAAGGCTAAAAGCTTGAAAGGGATGCAAAACACTTGGTAAAATTCCAAGACTGATTCCCCTCTTCTTGTAATGGATGCGAATGTGCTGTCCCAAAGGGGTGGGGTAGAGATTAGGGCAAAGCTACTCCTCCCTGAGGATTTGGGTTTTGGTGAGTGCTACCCTCTCTGTGCCTCAGTTTCCCTGCCTTGAAGGTCATTACTGAACTCATAATTATCCCGAGACTGGTGATAATTATTAAATGTGTAATTATTCAGAGAGCAAGGGAGCACAGAGCAGGCAGAGCTCAGGGTGGGCACTGTGCAGGGACGAAGCTCCACATCAGCAGTGTCGTGCTCATCCCTCACGGGCACAGGGAGGGCAGATCCCACTGATGGATCAGCTCAGCTCAGCCTCCTCCTGATGGAGCTGGGACCTCTGCCCCATCCAGGCCCTTTCCAGCACACCTTTAGGGGTGCCAGCCCTCCAGTCTGAGCAGCAATGGTGTTTTATAACAATATTTGAAGCGAGCAAATAAATAAATGGTAATTTAGTCATGGACCCAGCCCAGCCTCCCATAAAAGCTGGTGCAGACCAGATTTACAGCGCCGTGCTGAGATGCTTTTATGTGAAACAGAGCTTCAGAGGGGAAGCCATCTATCAGGCAAGGAGCCCGAGTGAATGAGATTTAAAAGGCAGCTTCCTTTTGTTCCCTAATAGTTTGAACAATTCGGTGTGAAAGTGGAGGAGGCGGGAAGGGCGAAATCAGGAGGTGTTAGGATTGACAATTGTAATGGCAACACCGTGCACCTATTTTGGTAATAGCCTTTAAACTTCTAAGAAGGTGAATCCTCTTATTTCCAGCGTTTATTTTCTCCGTTGCTGTAAATTTATCAGTTGGGGTCGAGTCTGCTGCAAGCTCTGAGGAGCTGATGGGAAACGAGAGACCTGGGTCCTCGTTAGTGCAGGGAACCTGTAATTTCCCAGGTTTCAAACCTCCTGGGTTCATTTGAGTTTGCTTTTTAAACTTAGTCATCGCTGCCTGCTGACCATGGGGACTTCTCCTGCTCCTAGGAATCCCTGCTCTCCTGCTCCCGGGAATCCCTGATTTTCTGCTCCTCAGCATCCCTGATTTCCTTCTCCCTGGAATCCCTGATTTCCTGATCCTTGAAATCCCTGATTTCCTGATCTCTGGAATTCCTGATTTCCTGCTCCCAGGAATTCCTGATTTCCTGATCCCTGGAATCCCTGATTTCCTGCTCCCTGGAATCCCTGTTTTCCTGCTCCCTGGAATCCCTGATTTTCTGCTCCTCAGCATCCCTGATTTCCTTCTCCCAGGAATCCCTGATTTCCTGCTCCCTGGAATCCCTGATTTCCTGGAACCCCTGATTTTCTGCTTCCAGGAACCCCTGGTCTCCTGCTCCCTGGAATTCCTGATTTCCTGCTCCCAGGAATCCCTGCCCTCCCCTCTGTCCTGGCAGGTGAGATCTCTTGGCTGAGGGTGTCTGGCACACCAAGGCTGGGCTAGGCATCCCCCCAGCCCTTACATTTAGCAGGAAATCTCCTACTTCTGCCTTTTAGCTGGGAATTAAAGCTCCTTCATTTAAATAAAAAATAATTCTCCCCAGGGCCTGTTTTTGCTCTGAGGTTGGGGCAAGGATGGTCCCCCCCTTGCTGAAGCCACCATTTCCCCTTCCCACACATGCAAAAGGGATTTCCAATGTCATTTGCAGGGCTTTTTCCTCCCAAGAAGTGCAGGCCAGCAATTCCAGCCTGCCAGAGAGAGGGGAAAAAAATCCTCAGCTTTTAATCTTTGTGAAGGGAGAGCAGGTGAGGGAACAAAGAAATGGGGGAAGCAAGGAAAGAAAAGGGTGGACAAGAAGGTGTGGAGGGAAGCTGGCATGCGGAGAGATCAGATGGGCAGGGATGTGAGGCAGAGGACAAAGGGCTGAAGGCAGAGCTGATGGTGTGTGGGGAAGCAAAGCTTCAAGCAGGAGCCTCCTGGGATCTCTCATTTTGGGGGAGCTCTGTCCCACCCATGGGGGGTCACATCCCTTGGTCATGAGCATCGCTGCCTCTGAGCTCCCAGACCTCTTTCAAGTTATCCATGGGCTGTAATTCCTAAAATCCCTGGGCTTAAAGCTGAGGGTATTTATCTCACAGTCCGTGGTAGGGCTGGAGAAAGGAGTGGGGAAATTTATATGCTGGGATTCCTGCAGGGAAGGGTGCAAGTTGTGGCTCATGAGACTTTGTGCTTCTGTGCTGTGTTTGGAGCATCTTGCATTGCCAGCAGCCCTCAGGAGGGTTCAGGAGAGCTGATCCCTCTGGTCCCTCCCTCCACAGACCCAGTGTTTGGGGAAAAGCAAAGTCTGCCTGCTCACGAGCATCATTCCCATGGGCCTCTCCCCCGGGACAGGATGGGAAAATCAACATTTCTGTCATATAAAAGGTGCTCGGGCGTGTCAGGGATAAGCACATTCCAGGACACTGTTATGGGGAAGGTGTACAAGATCTGCTGGGAAATAAGTTATCCCCACAATACGGAACCCAGGAGGTGTGGATTGACACAAATCAGCTCCCTCAATGAGCAAAAAGCTTCGAAAAAGACAAAATGCTTTGGCGTTTTAGCTTAGATTTGAAATGACTCAGCAGTGCAGGTGCCTGGATTTTCTCTGCTGGAGAACAGATCAAAAGAGAACACAAAAAAGTGGTGGAAATGCAACATTTTGGGGTCTTCAGAAGCTAGTCCTGGCTGTCCTTTGGTTTTCCCTTTCTTCCCACTTAGACACATGCCAGAAATGTGTAATTTTTGCAGGATTTATCTGGTTTGGGTTATCTCTGTCCTGGGATCGGGGTCTCTGAGGGCAAAGCAATTCCTCATTCAGCTTGGAGGACCAGGCTGGAGCAACGTCTGGAAGTGGCTGAACATTTATAGGATATGATTTCAACTATTATCATAACTATCCTGTATTGCATCGTCTAATAAAGACATCAATTTAAACCCCTTACAAGTGGCAATTACCTAATAAAATGCAGTAAGGATCTTCCAACTTGGCAGTAAAATTAGCATTACTGGGTTTTAATTAATAGCCCGAGCCTGAATGGCTCTTCTATGTCCTGTGCAAGAGGAATGGCTACGTGACCATGTGTGTGGATGGGACAAGGCTCGGAAAAAGAAGTCAATGAGGCCTGAAAGGGCTGCATGTCTGAGAGGCAGATGGGTGCTGCTGCAGGGGGGGTGTGGGGCCAGTCTGTACTGGGGGGGCAACAGGGCTGCTGGGCTGTGATGGAATTCCAGAATCATGTGGGTTGGAAGGGACCTTAGAGCTCATCTCATCCCACCCCTGCCATGGGCAGGGGCACCTTCCACTGTCCCCAGGTGCTCCAAGCCCCTCCAGCCTGGCCTTGGACACTGCCAGGGATCCAGGGACAGCCACAGCTGCTCTGGGAAACCTCTGCCTCCCCACCCTCACAGGGAGGAATTTTTTCCAGGTATCTAATTCAAATCTACCCTTGTCAGCTTAAAGCCATTCCCCCTTGTCCTACCCTGACACCACTTCCCCACAGACCGAGCAGCAATGCTGTTAACATCACAGCTCCCTGGCACGAGAAGCCCCCGTGAGAGCCCAAAAAATCCTTGTACCCGAGCCAGGGACTTGGGGCATGAGAAATCCCCATGAAAACCCAAAAGGTCCTCGTACCCAAGCCAGGGGCTTGGGGCTCTTTGCAAAGCACTTGTTGTGAGAGCTCTGTGGCTGTGCTGTCACCTCTTCTCCCCTGCAAGAGGGGTGAAGTCCTCTTCTGGCTATTTTTCCCAGATTTATCCACTGCCCTTGATGCCTGCAGGGTGCTGAGCTCTGCCAGGACGTAGTCCCTGGGGAAGCAGGTGAACTCTCCCTCCCTGAGCAGCCGCACGCACGAACTGTGTTTGATCCGGGCTGCGACAAAGCCAACGTGTCAGAAACCGCCGAGCACATTTGCGCTGGCAGAGTGACTTTATTCCTCAGTGGCAGAGCGACTTTATTCCTTGCAAATTTGTGATGGCACAGTGACTTTATTCCTCGATGGCAGAGTGACTTTACTCTCCTTCCCGGCTTTTATGGTGTAACTGTGGGATTTTTGATGTGCTACAAGGAGCCCTAGAGCGAGGCTGGCTTGTGCTGTCATCCCCCATCCTCTCTGGCCTTTTTCCTTGCTCCCCTTCCCATTTTGCTCTGCTTGCTGGCAGGCTGCCTGCTGGAAGCAAATAGCAGGGATGCTGTGCTGATGGAGGGAAGGACCCCCGGTGTGCTTCCCAGGAGGGTGTCTCCATCAGCCAGGGAAATCTCAACGCTCCAGCAAGATTGCTTTTCCGGGGAAAGGGGGGAGAGCCCAATCTGCCTGCAAATGTGCATGCTGGAGAAGGGAAAATCAAACGGTGGTGTTTAGCGAAGCCAATTTCCTCCCGGAACGGGGTGAGGGAAGCAGTGGCTCAGATTGGTGCTTCCCGAGCTAATTGTATTGACAAAATAATGAAAGTATTTGTATGCACTTGTTCTTGTTGTGTATAAACTGCAGCAAATAGAAATCCATGGGATTATTTTTTCAGTATCGCTGTTCTCAGGCGGTTCAGAGCTGGGAAATGGTGGGAATTCACGGCACTGGCAGGCCAGCCTGACTTTGTGTCCCACCCTACTCTTGCCCCAGTGCCCAGGGAGGGAGGGATGGGATTTAGTCCTGCCTGTGCCACCGACACAGCACAACTCACACACTATCTGCTGTCTCCCAGGATGCTCCTTAATTTAAAGGGTGGCTTTTGACTAAGGAGCACGAGCTGGGGGATGTGTTGGCTCCCAGGCAGTCCTGGTGTGCTGGGGAGCAGATTCCCAAGCCTGTGGGATCCGTGTGGGCATGGGGCTGGTTTCCAGCGGAGCTGCAGGAAACTTCATCCCAGAACACAAGGATCATCCCCCCAGCAGATCTGCTCCTTGCCTCTGTCAGAAAACCTGGACATTTCTGCTGAGCCAGTACTACAGTGGGATTTTTTAGGTGGTTTTTCTTCTTTTTGGCAAATCTGCTCCTTTTAACCCATTTCCAGTCCAAAAAGGATTCATTTGATGGAATGGTTTGGGTTGGAGGGGATCTTAAGGCTCGTCTCATTCCAACCCCTCCCATGGGCAGGGACACGTTCTGCTATCCCAGGTTGCTCCAAGCCCCATCTGTAGGATTTGGGTGGTCGGTTTTGTTCTCAAACGGTCGGGATGGAGAGGAGAGATCTCTGGAGTTTGGTCTCAGAGCATGAGGTTTATTGTGAAAGGGCGTGGGTGTAGGGGACCTGCCAGGAGCTGCCAGACACAGCTCAGAGCAGGGCAGAGAGGTAAGAGAGAGAGAGAGAGAAGAAAGAGGACAGAATATGGGATACAGAATAGTGTGGTTGCCTTTACAATACAATAAATCGTGTTCTGTGCTGAATATTCAAATTTTCACTAACCAATCTAGAACAAGCTACAGATCCTACACCCATCCAACCCTTGAACACTTCCAGGGGTGCAGCAGCCACAGCTTCTCTGGAATCCCTTCTCTCCAGCTTCCCCTGCTTTATGGAGTGGTTCATCACATGCTTGTGTGTGTGAGATGATGGAGAGCGGTGCTGCTGAAGAGAAATTGCTTACCGTGCTTGCTGATCCCACACCTGGGATCAAGCTGCCAATATTCCGGCAGGCTGGAGCTGGGGCTTGATCCTGCATCTATTTATGGTCTGTTCAGGGCTGTGCATCACTTGCTGTTTGTTACCAGAGCTGCAGGTGCAGCTCCATGGGGAAGGCCTGGTGTCCTGGGCTCATTCAGGGCTGTGGAACTCGGACTGGAGACTCCTGGCTTTGGGATGAGAGGAGGGATCTGCCCTGGGAAAGCCCTGACACTCGAGCAAGCCTTGTGAATGCCTCAGCTTTGTGGATAAGGAGAGGACAGGAGCAGGTAAATGACCTCTGCTGCTGCTTTTCAGCCACTTTTTGGTTCTTTTTTCTGAGTTCTCAGTTGCCTCATCCTCTGCCAGTGCTGCACAGAGGGAGCTCTGCTGCTGATCACCCTCTTGGCAATTCCACCATGCAGCTTGTCCAGGCCAGCGCCGGCAGAGCAGGGACCGATAACTTCGGAGACAGTGCAGAGAACCAGGAGCCCTTCATAAAGTGTCACTGATGTGGAAATACAGGATCAAATGAGTAGCAATTCGTGTGTCACCGCATGACAGAACAAAACCCTCTACCGAGGAATTAAAGCCATAAATATCCTACAGGGCCCCTTCCTGCTAACATGTTCCTGACATCTGGAGTGGCAGCCCACTGGAACCTATCTGCTGTCAAAGAGCTGTTGCAATTAAGTCGTGAATGCAGAGGGGAGAAGGGGGAAAACAATTTTTTAAATGACTTGGCAGGTGATGGAAAACCAAAATACCCTTTTCCATTAACGCGAGCAAATTTACCTTAAAAGGAATTGGGTTAGAGACTCAGGAAGTTAATTGCCGGAGTCATTCAGTCAGTTTTTGGTCTCCTTGGGGCCGGTGTGGGAGCGATGGAGGGTCTATGGTTGGGTTCCCACCTGGCTCTGTGCTGCTGCAATGTTTAACGCTTTCTTGTGTTAAAAGAACACTTCTGTGCTCCACTGTGGCTTGGTGGGCACGCGATGGTTTTGGAATCCAGCGATGGGAATGGTTTTGGAGCGGCCATATGACTGCAGCAAACTCAGAAAATAAAGAATCCCAGTTGGCAAGAGGCTGAGAATCTCGCTGTGCCAGGCAGGAGCTGTTGGAGTTTCAGTGTGGGGCAGCCCCACTGCCCTGTGCTTCCATTGTGTGGACGATGGAGGGACTTAGGAGATCACAGAATTATTAAGGTTGGAAAAGACCTCTGAGATCAAGTCCAGCCATTAGTCCAGCACTGGTGTGTTCACCAAACTGTGCCCCAGCTGCTGCAGATCTGCTGGCTCTGGGTGTTGTTAGAAGGGTGTCAGAGCTGTGTAATTAGCTGGAGCTGTGCCCTCTGAAGCTGTGGGCACATCCCTGCATGCTGGGCTTTGCAGGAGCTCTGTGGGGACAAACAGCCAGGAGCCAGGGATTCCTCTCTGGGAGAGCATTTCCCTTGCTTCAGCAGGAAGTTGAGGCTTGGAGAGGGGAAGGGCCGCCTGGAGGTTCTGAATTTCTGTTCTCACAACCAGGGCAGGTTTTTCTCTGCCAGCCTTGGGAGGTGCTGGGTGATGTTCACACCCATCCCTCCCATGCCACAGGATTTTGGGTGCCTCAACCAGGCCTGAGCCACAGCATCCTTTCCCAGCCCTCAGAGCATCCCCAGCACACCCTGTGTGAGCCCTCCATCCACCCCAGGCAGCAGCAAACGCTGCGGGAGCGCTGCCTGCGCAGCTCATTGGGATTCCGGGTGGCTGCTCGGTGCCATCCTGCTCGTCGCCTCTCGGTCTCTCCGCAGAGGTGGGACCGCGCGGGAGCGATTTGCATTTCTGGAGTTTACAGGAGGTGTCACGAAGCAGATATACTGGCAAGCTGCGTCTCGCAGAGAATTCATTTTCGGGGGGTTTCGCTCCCTCCTTCCCAATCTGGCTGGCTTGATCTCGATTGAAGCATCCAGCTCCTTTGCTACAGCACTAGACCCCAAACCCGGGGCAGGCTCTGTGTTGGGCTCGTTTTTCCCTCCTCGTTGCCCCGTGTTTGGCTCCTCTCCAAAGGCCCAGCAGTTGGGAGACTGTCACTTCCATGTCTGTACGGGAAGTGTTTCTCGCTGGCTATCTGCAAATCAGGAAGCAGAATTGATCTCGAATGCCTGTGGATGACCACGGCAAACTCAGAAAATAAAGAATCACAGTTGACAAAAGGCTGAGAATCTCAAATTGAATCAGTGACTTTTTCTCAAGATTTTATTTAAGTTACCTGTGAGTGGATCCCTCTTTTCAGAAGGGCCCTGATTGAAGATTGATCCTTTTAAGATACTGATTGAAAATTGCCCATCACTTTTGGCTGCAGGTTTGCTAAATATTCAATTTTTCCACCAGCAACTTAGTCTCGAGCAAACTGTTTTCTGTAATATTTTTTCCCTCCATAATTTACATGAACGGGGCAAAAAGACTTAAACTGAATACCTTGTGGCTAGTGATTGGAGCTGTGCTTGTGTTCACTCCTTTTTGCTTTAAAATGACATCTTCTTCCCAGCCCCACGTGATTCAGCATGTCCTGTTTGGGTTCCTTGGGCCTGAAATGAGGGCTGAGCATCACCTGAAGAGGAGGGATGTTCTTGCTCTCCTCCTGAATTTGGGTCCACCTCTTAAAAATAGGGGAGAAACCCATCCCTTCTTCTTGAATTTCCTAGGAGGCCTTCCCTCGCCATCCCTGCTGCCCTGCCTGAGGTGTGATGCACTTTGAACACTTCTATTTGCTTTAAAAATGGGCAGATTGTAGCCTCAAAGGAGTTTCCTCATGGTTTTGTAGGAGGAGCAGGGCTGGGGCAGCTCCCACTGAGTCCTGCTGGGGGTGCTTGTGGCGTGGAGGGGCTGAGCAAGGAGCAGGGATGGGGAGAAGTGGTTTCAAGGAAAGGGTTAAGCTATTTCTTAAAAGTCAGTGTGTCTGCATATGGAAAGAAAAGCATCAAAAGGGTTCCTAGAGACCTGTGACGCCCAGGGCTGAATCTAAAGTTGGTCTTAAGAGTTCTCTGATAGTGCAAAATAAGATAGTTCCTCCACTATATAAGATTTTCCTCCACTTATTTTAATAATAATTGTAAGGTTTCCATCTGTGGTGTTTAGGTCTGTTGTTTCAGACGGTCGGGACGGAGATGAGAGATCTCCGGAGTTTGGTCTTAGAGCATGAGGTTTATTGTGAAAGGTGTGGGGGTAGGGGATCTGCCAGGAGCTGCCACACACAGCTCAGAGCAGGGCAGAGAGGTGAGAGAGAGAGAGAAGAGAAGTACAGAAGAATACAGAATACGGAATCCCGTGGTTGCCCTTTACAATACAATAAATCATCTTCTGTGCTGAATATTCTAATTTTCACTGACCAATCTAGAACAAGCTACAAATCCTACAACATTTACACACAGCCTATGAGAGTCATTGCATTACCATACAGTGTTAGATTTTAAACTCTAAAAACTGCTTTTTGGACCCTCTGCCGAGTTGGTAGGGTCTGCTCTGACCCTTGGACCTGTCTGCAAGCAGAGGGGATTGTTTAATCCAAAGGGGATTACCTTCAGTGGCCATGCCATTGTTTTCCAGTTGTTCAGTCACTGGGGTTTGGTATCTCAGAGCTTGTCTTCATTTCAATCTCGCTCATAGTTTCCATATTCTCAGCATCTTTTGCCAGATAATCATATTTCTAAGGTTTTCCTATTTCATCCTCCCCAACAAATAATATTTTCCTCCACCACACACCATCCAACCTCTCTCTCACCACATGCACCTGAGCATGGGGTCCATCCCTAATCTCCCAACACCCACCAAAACCAGGCAGGAATTTCCCCTCCTTCAAACCTCACCTTGCAGAGCCCGTGCTGGAGCAGCAGCCAGGTTGCCTGGGCTACACAGCCATCCTCTTGGATTATTCCTGGTAAATAATATTTCGTTTTTCACTCGGAGCGAATGGCCTCAGAGTCCATGGAGTAATTTTGGGCCAGCTTGCAGCGCCTGTGAGTTTAACTCTCCAATTTGGCCTGCAGCGGTGCTGGGCAAATTGCTCCCAGCAACTACTTTATTCATCCCCAAACGTGGTTTTGTGCTGACCCAAGCGGTCGACTCAGCACATGTTTTCAGCCAGGAAAAAAGAAATTTAAAAAAAAGAGAGGCAAATTGTTTCCAAATGGTGCGTGTTTTCTATAAAGGCGGCTGTACAGGATGTTTTTGAAGCGATGGTGGAAGAAAAAAGCCATCTGAAAGCTGGGTGTTTCAGCTGGTTCCAGTGTTCTGCTCGTGTTTGCAGCACTAGAAGCACAGGTGCGTGTTTTTGACTGACCTGTTGTGCTGCTCGCTTGTTCTCTTGAGTTTTATCAGGAGGCCAAACATCCTGGAAGTCTTCCCTGCATGGGAAAATCGAGGGGAAAGATTTAAAAATAAGAACTGTCTTATTTTACACTATCAGAGAGCTCTAAAGACCAACTTTAGATTTAGACCTGAGTGTTGCAGGTCTCCAGGCACCACCTGGATGCTTTTCTTTCCATATGAAGACCCACTGACTTTTAAGAAATACCTTAACCCATTCCTTCAACTGCAAAGATTGAGGTTCATTCCTTCTCCAGCTGTTTTCCAGATGTTTGCCAGACCAGATCCAGCCTCAGCTGTCTCAAGCTCACCACGGGGGTGGCATTGAATGCTTGGCCTCCCCTGGAGCCACCTTTGGGTGAGTGTTCTGCCACATGAAGCTGTAGGACACCTCTGTCTTCTCCCCAAAGCCCATCAGGCTCATCCCACACCCCTTGGGCTGCTTGGGAGATGGGAACTGGCAGATCCTTCTGGGACAGGACCTGGAAACGTGGAGCATTGGGCCTGTGGTGTCTTGGCAGTGTCTGGGAATGGTTTTGTGCTGACCCTGGTTATTTATAGGTAGCTCTGTGTCAGGAAAATGAATCCACAAACACCAGAGGTTTATGTCCAAAAAGGAGACAGAGGAGTCCTGTAACTTTATTTATGAATACAGGGAGAGGTCATGGGCATTTCCCGTGGGGTCTCTTGAATTGCTAGAGAAGAAAGTCTCTTTTTATCCTAATTTCCTGGCCATAGATTCCCTCTCTCTTTCCCCATTGGCTGAGGTACTCGAGAGGTACAGACTTTCCAAATCAGCTAACACAGAGCCCCTTCTAATGTACATTCCTTCCCTTTTTGTTTTCTTTGTGTCTCTGTTCCTTTTCTCTGAGTCCAGAGATTTAGCACAGCCTTGGGTGAGTAACAGTCTGTGTCAATTGATGGAATTCCTATGGAATTAATGGAAATTCCTATGGAATTTATGGTTTCTCCCATTGCTTCTTTCACCTATCAGTATCTGGCCTTATCTACCAGCAGCCTCAGTGTGTTTGTAAAGACATCTCCCTCTGGTTCCTTTCGTCTGGAAGTCTTTTGCTCCTTTTTGCTAAGCAAACCTGGTGACTGCTCCAGGAAGGGCTGCTCACTCCTGTGCCACATCCCAGAGCCACAGCTGGCCCTGGAGCCTTCTCCATGCTGTGCTCCCTGCTCCGGGCACTGCTCCCCATCCTGGGGCTGTGCTTCAGCTGCAGCCACCGCTCCATGGATTTTTCTCTGGGAATCTGAGCTTCGGGGAATGCCCCTCAGCACGGAGGGGCTGTCTGAGCAGCACTTTGTCTGCTGCTGGAATTTTTGGGTGTCCTGCAGCAAACAGGCTCCCTGGAGACACAGCTGCAGGGATGAGGCTCTTTGAAATGGGTGGAACACGGCGACAACAGTTCTGATTAAAAAAGGAGAGCATGGCTGATGGTTTTGTCTTATTTAATGCTGACATCCTGAGGTCAAACCGTTCCTCTCCAAGGAAAGCACAGCCCCATTAGTCAAACACAGCGATCTCTAGCTTTGTAGTTTTGTTGCATGATTTATAAGCCACGGGGGTAAAAAAGAAGTTTTTCTCTGAAAATACCAGGGAATATTTCGATCCTTGTTGCGTTCCCTTGCTCATTTTAACTTCAGTTTTACAACATCAAAGCTGGAGTTGAGCTCTCCTGGTACCCTTTTGCAGGATTCAGTATCCTACCATGGCTGGCTGCCTGTTGTACGGCAGAAATCATCCCACATCCCTCTGGAATTGTGGAAACGAGCACTTCCTGTTCCAAAGAGATGGTACAGGAACAGGGAGTCCATCTTTGAGCTCCTTGGTGGTGAGTGGCATGAGCTTTGTGCTGAAATCCAGGTCTCAGCCAGCGTTGGGACAGAGGTTAATTTTCCCATCCTGATTCCTGTTGGGAAATGTCAGATCCCCCCTGCCTGGGAGCTCAAAATGGGTGTTTCAGGAACTAAAGCACCTCTCTGCTGCTCTCAGCTAGGCCTGGCATTTTGGCTCTGTGTGAACTCTTGATCAGGTCAGAAAGTAAAACTCCCTTTTTGGAAAGATTTTAAGATGATGGAGGGCTTTGTTCCATTCTGCATTTGCAACTCTAATGTGTTCTTCCCCTGTGCTCCCACCCACTCCTCACACTCAACCCCAGACTCTCTACTCACATGGCTATCAGTGTCACTTCTCAAACATGTCTTTCCTTGGAAATCCAGCTTTTCATCAATTAAACATTTTTGACAGCTTTTCTGAAACAAATCCTAAAAAAAAAAAAAAAAAAAAAAAAAAAAAAAAGAAAAAAAAAATTAAAAATTAAATCTTTTTATTCCTGCAAAGTTTTGGTGGCTTTACCTTAAAAGACTTCAGCAGCCCTGCGGGGAAGGGGATCCCAGCAGGACTTTGGGGCTGCTCCCGTGGGCGCTGTGGGGCACAGCCTCGTGCCTGTAGCTTGTCACTGTTGCTGTTAATAGAATTCTGCTCAGTGCTTGTGCAAGTTCCTGGCAGGAAGGGTTGGGGTGTTTTGGGATGGAGGAGTGTGTGCTGAGTGTTCTGTGCACTGCTGATGTGTCCCTGGGTCCTTTGCAGGATGTTTGATTTCTGCTTTCCTCCCCTGCCCATCACCTTCCCCACGGAGCAGGACCCCCTTTCCCCATCCCTTGCCCCCACCCCTCAGTCCATTTGCATCCCTGGTCAGGGTCTGGCCTTTTCCCAGTCCAGCCCAGTCCCCACTGGACACTTGCAGGGATTTCTGAGCATGGACAGGTAACAAGGGGCTGCATCATTCCGAATGAGGGGCACATTTCTGGATCCAAACTCCCATGGTGTGAGCGTTGTGCAGGTGTGAGCCTTGCCCAGGGCTCTGATGGACTGCTGAGCTGTTTTTCTTGAAAAACCAGATAAATCTCCTGTTTTCTTCATCACCTTTATCCTTCTCTGCTGCCAGATTTCAGCCCTTCAGTGTGACAGAAGACAGAGAGCTGAAATCAGTTTGAGTGTCAGTGACCTCCTCTGTGGGTCCCTCCTGTGTTTGGGGGGCAGGGGTTGAGAATCACATCCCAAACACAGCAAATGCCTTCTGAACCATAAATGCAGCAATCACATCCTCTTGCTAAAGAGCAGAAAGGCTATAAATAGACCTGCAAATGTAACTTCTGTGGCCAACTTTGCCCAGACCTCGCCCTTTTGCCTCAGAATAGGTCCCGTATGTTTTATCTTCTCTAAATGCAGTATAAAACAGTCTATTCCCTCTCCTGGAAATACTTGTCTTTGTCATCCATCGTTCTCCTCCCATCTGAATCAGATTTAATTTTCTTGCCTAGTGGCACTTAGAAGCCCCTAATGAACAGAAGGTCCCATCCCTTAGTGCCAATCATACAAAATTGGTTTCATGGGCATACAAATGCTTCAGTGCTAAGACTGAACTGGCAGGACATGATGGCTTTGCAATGACTTGCAGACTCCTTTAATTAAGGTGAACATGTTTAGTTGGGGAAAAAAAAAAAGCACAGTCCATGAAAGTATGCTAAGCATGTTGATTTAATTGGCAATTACTGAATTTAAAGTGAGCATTCAAGTGTAACCAAACCCCTTGTAAGACAAAGTCCAGGCCCAAAGTCCTCCGAGGCAAAGCACCAAGAAAATGAGGCAGAGAAAGATTAAATGCCTTGCCCAAGGTCATGTGGGAAGATATGCCAGAGTTGGGAACTGATCTGGGTTTTCCTGTGGCTGTCCTTCCTCTGCAGCATCCCTCACATCCAGGGACTGGGGGGGATGGCCTCAAGCTGAAGGAGGGCAGGGTCAGATGGGATGGTGGGAAGGAATTCCTCCCTGTGAGGGTGGGGAGGCCCTGGCACAGGTGCCCAGAGAAGCTGTGGCTGCCCCTGGATCCCTGGAAGTGTCCAAGTCCAGGCTGGACAGGGCTTGGAGCAACCTGGGACAGTGGGAGGTGTCCCTGCCCATGGCAGGGGGTGGAACTGGATGGGTTTTAAGGTCCCTTACAACACAAACCCTTCTGGGATTCTGTGATTCTCCCCATCAAGCTGTGCTGCTCTGCCAGCATCGTGGTGCTCAGAAAGGCTTTTTTAACATAATCTCCTGCAGCTTGGCTCAAATGTCCTGCTGTTCTTTCCTTCCCTCTTTCCAGTGGTTCTGGGAATGTCATCGAGCAGCTGCTGTGGGGCTTGTGCTCCATCTGAACCTGCCTGTGTGCAACAGCCCCAAACACCCTCCTGCTGTCTTTCCCAATTCCATCAGGGTTTGGGATCTGGGGCCTCTTTCCCCCCAGGTCCATCAGGGTTTGGGATCTGGGGCCTCTTTCCCCCCAAGTCCATCCGGGTTTGGGATCTGGGGCCTCTTTCCCCCCAAGTCCATCAGGGTTTGGGATCTGGGGCCTCTTTCCCCCCAGGCCCATCAGGGTTTGGGATCTGGGGCCTCTTTCCCCCCAAGTCCATCCGGGTTTGGGATCTGGGGCCGTGCCTGCAGTGGGCACAAAGCAGCGCCATCAAATCCTGGCCCCTGCACCTCGCAGGAGCTCTTTGCTCACCAGCAGCGGGTGCGGAATTCTAATTGCGCTCATTAGGGGTGTTTATGCTCCCCTCGATTTCCGAGCGTCCTCCTGCATTAAAAATCCCTCACAAAGCAGGTGGGGAGAGCTGATGGTCCTTTTCATTCCCTCTAACATAATCATCTCCCGGGCATGGATGCGATGCTGTGGCACTGGGCATGTTTGGAGGGCCATGTGGAGCCAAGCCGGGACTGAGCACCAGCCAGGACTGGCACAGCCTGTTGGCACTGGCCAGAAAGAAGCACTTGTGGTTTTTATTCAAGTACGGATTTTTTTTTTTTTTGCTCTAAAACAGATTAATTTGTGAGTTTTGTTGAGGTTTTGCCACGAGCTCCCCTTTGGGGAGGAAAGTTTCAGTGAGAAGTTTTCAGGGAACTCCAGAGCTGTGGTGCTGAACCCTATATTTCTGCAGAGGATCTTTTAAATTCTGCTTTGTTTAGTGCTTTGCAAGGAGGAAAACTTCCTCCAGAAATAGGGGAGCTTGACTTTTATGGTTTCTATGCCTGCCTTAATGCTTGCTAAGGTAAATGCAATGTGCACTAAGGTGTGGGGCAGCTCCACAGCTGCTCCTCCACATCCATTGTGCTTCCGACTCTCCCTGCTGAGCCTCCATTGAGGAAATGTGGAGAAATCAATTAAATCCAGCGCTGTTTAGATTTGTTTTCTTGTTCCTCTAAAGAGCAGTAAGTCATGGCGTGGCTGGGGAGAGCTCTTTGCATTTTGAAGCTTTGTGTCCTGCGTTTGGATGGAGCAAGAGCTGTGGAGAGCAGCAGGCTGTGATTAGATGGTGGTGTGGAGATGGACCAGGGTTCTGCAGGGACTGGGGTGATGGAAAGGCTTCTAAGACACAGTCCCTCCTGGAATGAGCTACTTGTGACCTAAAGGAGTGAGGGGTTTGTGTGTAGAGGTGGTGATGTGAGGAGGGAGAAGGGACTTTGGGCAGAGGGAGGTGAGCTTGGTGAGGAGATGTGCCAGGGAAAGGAGCCAGAAATCCAGGGAACAGGGCCAGGGCCAGTGGTTATAATTCCCTGGAGGATTAATTTGCCAGCTTCTAGCAGGATCCTGAAATGGAGGGCAGCTATTTGACAGTGATCAGGTGTCACTGCCCACGGTGGCTTCTGAGGGCAAATTGAGGGGCAGGGGATGAGAGTTCCTGGCTTGGTTTGGGGTGGGCTGCTTGAACCCCTTGCCAGTGTGTTGGGAATGTCAGGAATATCCACCAGCTGGGAATGTCCATCCGATGAGGATGTCTCTGTGGCACTGATGCCTGGCAGGCTTACCTAAAACAGAGGCTGGACAAAGTTAGGAGAATAAAAAGCAGTTAAATTTATTAAAGGCCTCCAAGGTGCATTCAGGGCAGGCAGAGCCCACTCGAGAGGCTACACCCAAAATGGACAGCGAGTCATGAGTTCTTCACATTTTATAAGTTCTGTCCATTAACATATTGGGCCTTAATCCTCCAATTACACCTTCAGGTGATGATGTCAACCACCCCAAGCTTGCTCCCCCAATTCACTGTTGTTTATGTATTTTGGGGCTCTGAGGCAGCAAAGTGTCCTTGGATCTCGAGCTTTAGAGGAATTGTTCTGTCTAAAAAATGCTGGGAACAGAACTTTTAGCACTCTATATGGAGTCCAGAGCCACACACTAAAACTACAGATACACAAAAAACACAGCAGCTAAAATCCTAAGGCATCAGCACATGGCTCGATGCTCACAGCCTTTGCAGAGGAGCACGCTGTCACTGTCCTCCAAAGGGAGGAGCTGCTGTAGGGTACTGGATGAGATTATTTGAGGTCCCTGTGGGCCTACAGAGGTGCAGGATCCAGGGATGAGGGCCCTCAAATTAATAAATCAGAGCCTGCTTGGTGAGATCCTGGCCATCAGTGCAGGAAGGGTTGCTGCTCCCGCCTGCAAGGGCTCCCCTCTCTTCCAGACCCTTAAAAGCAGCACCTCCAGCCAGGCAGGAGTTAAAAACACACAGGATTTCTACAAGATGCCTATGAGGAGCACATTGTTACTGCAAGATGCCAACTGCAAGTGCCACAAACCTTTCTATCTGTGCCACTTGTGTTTCCCACGATGACTGTGCACATGGGGAAGGCGTCCGAGCCTTGGGTGGAGCTGCCGGGGAGGGAAGCGCAGGGCAGGTCGGCTGATGGGGGCAGGAGGCTGATGGCAGGAGTCTCTTCTTTTTACAGAAAGTGAAAAATCAATCCTTGACCTTTAAAGGAGTTTATGAATTCCTGGCTTAGGGATCGATGTGCATTGATTTTTGTGTGTCTGTGTGGGCTCGCCGTGTACACCATCAGGTGATGGAAGCTGAGTTTTGCTGAGTCTGGAGCCGGCCGAAGCAGGTGTTGTCTCTGTTGAGCTGCCAGGAGTGAAAACATTATGTTTCCTCCTTTTTTCCCTACCTTTTCTGCGTGGCAGATGGAGGTCGAGGTCACTGAGAGATACTGTGTTTGGTATTTCGGTGACAGCACCTCCCTGCCTCCTGCCCTGCTGCTCTCCGTCACCCTGTGGAGCATCCCTGTGTCTCCCAGCCCTTCTCAGGGATGTTACAGCTTTTGTCACCTGATTTGGTGGTTCTGGAGCATCCCTGTGTCTCCCAGCCCTTCTCAGGGATGTTGCAGTTTTTGTCACCTGATTTGGTGGTTCTGGAGCATCCCTGTGTCTCCCAGCCCTTCTCAGGGATGTTGCAGTTTTTGTCACCTGATTTGGTGGTTCTGGAGCATCCCTGTGTCTCCCAGCCCTTCTCGGGGATGTTGCAGTTTTTGTCACCTCATTTGAATGTTCTGGAGCATCCCTGTGTCTCCCAGCCCTTCCCAGGGGTGTCACAGCCTGTCCCATCCCATTAAAGCTTCTGCAAGAGGGGGAAGCCCCTGGCTGTTTTTGGGGTGCAGCACCACTGTCCATGCCCCCAGACCACTCGGGGTCAGGCTGTGGCTGCTGGTTCAAGGGGCAATTTTGGGCAGAGCTGCTCCTGTGGGTGCACTGCTCTCACAGGGATTTAGTGGCAGTCGGGGTTGTCACCCCTGGGTGAAGCACCCGAGCCCAGACTGGCAGAGGAGGTGCTGGTGGGAACCCAAATTCCAGTGACTGGGTAGCAGCAGGCGAAGCTTTCCCATTCCCACCCCAATAAAATAGCAATTTCCTCAAGACTGCAGACTCAGCCAGCACAGAAGTTAGCTTAATGAATTAAAACTCAAGCGTGGCTTGACCTCGGAGGTGTGACGTTCCTCTTGTGAATGAGGATTTAAGGGAGGAGACGTGCTGGCAGCCCATTTCCCGACCTGCTCCCACGAGACGTGCGAGCAGAAGCAAAGCCCTCCTGTGCACATTTCTATATATATTTGGTGTATATTCATGTCCGCCCACTGATCTCCCGAGATGAAGCCGTGCGAGCTGACAGCTGCCGAGGAGCCGAGAGGTGCTGGGGGTGGGATGGGAACAGAAGGCTCCGAAGCCTGTTCAGCTGCCACGGGCTGGGGAGGGGGGCAAAGAAACAGAAAGGCTGACGTGTTTCAACTCACAAATGTTGGAGGAAGCGTGGCACGAAATAGCAGCTCCCAACAGCACAGGCCTGAGTCGAGTCTCCGGAGCAGTGTGGGGATAATTGCTGTTTTCTGCAGCAGAGCCCCTGTTCCTAATGGGCCAAAAGCAGCAGCTGATATTGCAGAACCCCAGAACGGGTCAGGGACAACAGAAGCTCATATGGTGCCACCTCCCTGCTCCGACAGGGTCGTCCCAGAGCACATGGCACAGGATTGTGTCCAGACAGTTCTGGAACATCTCCAGTGAAGGAGACTCCACAGCCTCTCTGGGCAGTTTGTTCCAGGGCTGTCACTGCGCAGGAAAGGAGTTCTTCCTCACGTCTGGGTGGAGCTCCCTGGGCTCAGTCTGTGCCATTCCTCTGTGCCATTGCTGGGCCCCGGAGCAGAGCCTGGCCCTGCTCTGACCCTCCCTGCACACAGGGACACCCAGGGACACCAGGGACACCTAGGAACACCCAGGGACCCCAGGGACAGCCAGGGACAGCCAGGGACACCAGGGACAGCCAGGGCTGATGGCCCCTCTCAGCTGGGGCTCCTCTGGAGGCTGAGCAGCCCCAGCTCCCTAAGCCTTTCCTGGGCACAGAGATGCTCCAGCCCCTCCTCATCCTCACAGCCTGTGCTGGCCCTGCTCCAGGAGCTCCTGTCCTGCTGGGCTGAGGATCCAGGGCTGGCACAGCCCTCCAGAGGTGCCTCCCGGGCTGCATCCCGGAATCCCCTTGGCCTCCTTGTCCCCAGGGCACAGGGCTCCTCAGGGACAGCTCATTGTCTCCCAGGTCCTTCCCTTCTCTCCAGGTCACCCTGGTGCTTGGGATTGTCCCTTCCTGGGAGCAGGACCTGCGTTTGTCCTTGTTGAACTCCAGGCAGCTTTCCTGCCCACCCCTCCAGCCTGTCAAGGTCCTTCAGGAGGGCTGATCTGGCCACTCCTCCCAGCTTTGAACAGCTCCATCTGCATCGTGTGACGCAGATTGGAAATTAAGAAAACTTTGTTCGCTGAAAGGGTTGTCAAGCCCCGGGAAATGGTGGAACTGCCATCCCTGGAAATGTTAATTAATTGTGTAGATGTGGTGCTTAGAGACATGGGTTGGTGGTGGCCTTGGCAGGCCTGGGTTAATGGTTGGACTAGATGATTGTAGAGCTCAATTCCAACCTTTATGATTCCAACCTTTATATTCCAAGTGTGGGAAAAGAAGGTTATGAGGCTTGCTCTTGGAATGGGGAAACTGAGGCACAGAGAAAGAATGAACCCATGGATTCTGCAGCAGAGCCAGGAAGCAAATTCAGGTCCATCTCAAGGTATTTCTTTCCAGAAGAACCATCTTTTCCCCTTGCACCTTCTCCTTCGGCGTGTTTCCCAAATCTTTGATCTATAATGAAATCCGATAGGAAATATCCTCCCTTTTGCTTTAGGAGCCAGGGGATGGGAAATGGGTCCTGCTGACAGCAGGGGCTCCATCCCCACCCCAGGACCCCACTGGGATCTCCACGGTTGGTGGTGCCTGGGCAGGGATTGGGGGTCCATAGTGTGGAGCTGTGAGGGAATCAACCCCCCTGGTCAGCAGGGATTCTGTCCCACTTTATTTAATCCAACAGTTTCTCCAGCCTCTCCTACTGTCTCTCCTAATGTATTCCTATTTGTTTGATCTCCTACAAACTTCCCCTCTCTGATCTTCTGATGAAATAATAAATCTGGGGCCCTTGAAGACTCTTCACGGCAGGAGACTCTAAACGAAAACCCTTTTAAGCATTTAGAGGTTTTTTTAATGTGACAATCCCCTCCTGCAAGGGTACAGTATATCCTGGATTGCTCCTGGCTGCTCCCTGGGCAACACGGGGCCATAAAACCTCTGTCTGTGGGAACACAGGATGTGGAATATCCTCCTGCCGTGTGGCTAAAGAGCTGAGGAGCAGATGCAGAGGATGTTTGTACCTTTGGAAATGTGCACACCTGTATTCAGACTGGGATGGGCGTAAGGTGGATGTGCTTACATGAGGAGGAAAGAGGTGTTGGAGGGAAGGTATTTATTTTAAACTGCTTTAAAAGATTAAAAAAACCCCACTGTGAAGTGTGTAGGAATGTTGTTTGTGGTACCTGGCTGGAGAACGTAACAAATAGGGGTCATTGTGGGCAGCTCTGCTCGTTATAAATGGTGATGTCAACTTGCGGTCTGATCTGTTAGCAATCCTTGCTACTCCAATTATAAGGCAGGAATTAATTAAGACCAATAGCCTGGGCATGGCAGACAAGCTGGATCCATGGGCTGGCTTTCCCTGGGAGCTCCTTAATGGCGTAAAAGCTCTTGGAGTACCCACAGATGAATAAGAAGAGATTTTGGTCCCAACTAGAGACAGCAGAAAATGCTATTGCGAAGGCACTGGAACTGCTTCTCCAGAGGAGCTGTGGCTGTGCCATCGCTGGCAGTGTCCAAGGCCAGGCTGGACAGGGCTTGGAGCAGCCTGGGACAGTGGAAGGTGTCCCTGCCCATGGCAGGGTGGAAAAAGATGAGCATTAAGGTCTCTTTCAACCAAAACCACTCTGGGATTGTGTGGTTCAGTGCCCTGCCCACAGAGCGGTGGGGAGCCCCTGTGCCCTGGGCTGAAATGGAATTTGAACGGTGCTGTTAGGGATGGAGCTGGATCGGGAGAGCTGCTGGGCGCTGGCCCCGGCGCTGCGGCACGGTGCTCCGCAAAGCCTTTCCCGAGCCCTCTGCGCTGAGCCGGCAGCCAGCTCCTCACAATTCCCTGCAAACCCTGAGCGTTTCGCACAGGGAAATGCTGCACCGGGTCCGGCAGGGCTGGGCACTGCTGCAAAACCTGGAATCGGAGATCTCTGGAAAACGCAGTGCCACCGTGTGGCTCTGCCGCTGGTCCCTGCTGCCACGGCAGGGACGCAGCCTTGGTGTCCCCGCACAGCTCCGCGGAGCCGGCCCGGGATGTGTTCGCTGCCTCTGATCTCTTTACGGCGTGTAACGATGTTTATTGAGTGATTTTGGCTGCTGCCGCTCTCAATTGCATCGGATCCCTCAATCTGCGGCGGCTGATCGCATCAGAGTCCCGCAGCTCCCTAACGGAGTTTGCTGCTGTTGAGGATTTGTGGAGCAGGAGGAGGAGGAGGAGGGCAGGTTTGGGGGATCTGGCAGCTAAAGAGCATCCAGTGCTGGGAAATGAAGTGTGTCTGCGGCAGGTTGTGTGTTTTTGTAGGGCAGAGGCATGTTTGGGGAGCCTGGAGTGTGAATCATGGAATCATTTGGGTTGGAAAAACTTCCAAGATCGCTGAGCCCAACTGTTGAGCCAGCACTGCCAAGCCCATCCCTGAGCCATATTCCCGTCGGTTTTAGATCCCTCCGAGGATGGTGAGTCCACTAGGGCTGGGCAGCTGTGCCAGGGCTCGGCAGCCCTTTCCATGAGGAAATTTTCCCCAATATCCAACCTAAACCTCCTCTGGCACAACTTTTGAGGTTGTTCCCTCTCATCCTCTCTGTTCCCTGGGAGCAGAGCCTGACCCCCTCTGCTGTCCCCTCCTGTCAGGAGCTGTTCAGAGCCACAAGATGCCCCCTGAGCCTCCTTTTCTCCAGGCTGAGCCCTTTCCCAGCTCCCTCAGCCACTCCTGGGGTTCCAGACCCTTCCCAGCTTTGTTCCCTTCTCTGAACCTGCTCCAGCACCCAGCCTGTCCAGATCCCCCTGTGGACACCCTCACCCCCTTTCACTGGCGGATGGCACAGCTCAAAAGTGCATAAAAATCACAAATCCTTCATTTCTAGTGAAGGGGGAGGTTCATTTTCCTCCTCCTGCCTTGGGGTGGAGATGATAATTCCCTTTCCCGCGCTAATGGATGTCTCTAAGTGCTTTCCAAATGCATGCATGGCTGCAGCAGTGCCAAGCTGTCATTTTTCCTATCCCAGTGGCATTGGGAAACTTCGGTCAGGAGCAGGAAGAATCCTTTGTGCCGATTCTGCACATGGCTGGCACAGCTCCGCACAGAGAGAAGGGGAGGCAACAGAAAAAATGCTTTACCCAAGGTCACTGAAGGAGAGAACAGCCCAGGTATTTTATTTCCAGGACCAACAACCTTTCCTTGTGCTTCTTTTTATCATTCTAGTTCTTTTTTTCCCCTTTTCCAGTGCTGGCACTTGCAGTTTCGATCCCATCCGTTGCAAATATTCGGGCAGTCAAACACCCGGATTGCCTAAACATCCTTAAGTGATTTTAAAACGAGGGGAAAAACATGAGCTAGGAAGAAAATAATGAAGTCTGTGGCTCTGAATCCTAAGCAGTCGCTCTGGTCGGGGCTCTGTGGTGTGCAGGGATGAACTCATCCCGTGCCAGCCAATTGGTGGTTCCCTCAAGCCAAGCTGCTTTATAATTAAGTGATAATTGTTTTTGCTGGGGAGCACACAAGAAAGATAAACAGCTTGAGGAATCAATAAGCATCAAGGTCATAGGCTGAGTTATTTACTGAATCATCTGCAATTTATCTCCCAACTTTTCTGTACAAAAGAAAACAGTGGCTCTGTTTCACAGAGGGTTTGGAAGCACTGGGTGAGCATCGTTACTTGAAAACAAAACAAAACAGTGCGAATTTGGTGCTTTCATCTGAAATCCTTCAGAATTAACCCAGGAAGGTTTGGGGGCAAACTGCCAAGGAGCAATGCAGTTGTCCATGCACACGCATCCCCAGATCCACACATGCACTTGCTCTCTTACATTGGTTTAACCAAATCGATGTAAAGCCCTGCCTGGACACTTACTTCTCATTAGCTTAAATTTATCTCTAATTGACGTGGACCAAACTGCCCTGAACTCGGTGTGCTCTGGGTGCGAGCAGCCCCTCACATCCATGGATTTGCATTGCTTTGAAGCTGAACTTGTGCTCAGCAGAGGCTGGTGTGCAGCGTTGGGCGGTCGGTAAGTGTGGGACAGGGGTGGAAGCAGCAGGAGGACTCTCAAAGAATGAAAATAATGGGCTCTTTTCTGGCTGGTGGCAGCTGGAAGTGGCTTCTCCATGCTGTAGTGCTCCCAGCTTTGCTCTTGGCTTGGTCCAGTTGCAAAGAACAGGGAATGGCTTCAAACCGATGGGGAGTAGGTTTAGATCAGAGGTTAGGAAAAAGTTGTTCCCTGTGAGGGTGGTGAAGCCCTGGCACAGGTTGTCCATAGAAGCTGTGGCTGCCCCTGGATCCCTGGAAGTGTTTAATGCCAGCCTGGTCAGCGGAAGGTGTCCCTGTCCATGGCAAGGGGGTTGGGCTGAGGTGAGCTTTAAGTCCCTTCCAACCCAAACCATTCTATAATTCCACCCTAAGCTGAAACTGCTCCTTCACTGTAGCTGATTTGTTGATGCCTGTAGTCCAAGGTTTGTTATCCCCTCCCTTGTGGAGTCTCAGGCTTTGCTATGGACCCTTCTGTATGTCCCTCAAACCCTAAGATAATGATTATGGAATGCTTTTTACAGGGAGACCTCAATTCCGGATAGTATCGCTATTTTACTTAGGAGAAAGCAGAGAGGATGCAATGGGGGTTTAAAATCCTCAAGGTTATCTTCTGAGCCAGTACCAGAGTGAGGACCCCAGGCCCAACCTGGAACATTAACCATCGGACAGCACTGACCCCTTGCACTAAAGAGGATGTCTAATTTATACAGCCTCGAGTGAGTGCAGGAAAGACTTTTCCCTGGATAGAGACATCGCAGTATCCTCATTACCTTACATGAAATCCAAATAAGCTCTGAGCTGCAGAACTGATAAATGAATTAATAGTGCAGATATAGAATTGTGCAGTCAAGGAATTATTTGGGTTGGAAGTGACCTTAAAGCTCATCTTGTTCTGCTCCCTTGCCGTGGGCAGGGACACCTTCTGCTAGACCAGGATAAGACCTGGCCTTGAACACTTCCAGAGATGGGGCAGCCACAGCTTCCCTGGGCATTTATGACCCACATTGCCAGCACTTGGGTGCCTGAAGTGCTCTGAGTGGGAGAACATTTCCGTGTAAAATCTTGCCCATTTTCCAAGGGTTTCGAGGAAGGTGTCGCGTGCTGCTCCGCCCACGGCAGCCCTGCGCTGCCGGCTGGCCCCGAAACAGATTAATGAGATCAAAATCCATCTGGCAGCTCTCTTGCTGTTGTGGGAAGGCTTTGCCAGCACCGTGGCTGTGAGCAGCTCTCCTGCCGTGGTAATCTCCTCATGCTGAATTCCTCCGCTCTGTATTGATTAGGTTTGGTTTAGATCAGGTAACCTCATGATGGCAGAGAGCTGGGAGGACGCAGGTGTTCCTGGCTGTCATCCTGGCAGGGGGTTCTGGAGAAACCTAAGCTTGACCTGCTCCTCTCTGATCACTGAGCCTCACTCGGCTGCAGGACCCTGATCTGAGGCTTCTCTTTTCTGTGGGCTTCCTTCAGTGCCCTTGGAGATGGTGCTGGACTTTCTAAACCTTCCCGTTTTTAGCATCCCTAATCTCTTGCTGGCTTTCTGTGCTCCTTCCCCTTCTTCTCCATGAGAGCATTCCTCCCATTTTTCACTCTCCTGCTTTGGGATGCCCCATTGATCTCCATCGCTTTGCTCCCTTCTCTAGTGTTTATTAGTCTCCTTTATGTGGCTGCCAAAGCATCCTCCTATTTCTTTGTCCTGGTTTTCTGTGAGCCAAGCCATCAGAGCAGATCCTCAGAGCCTGCTGTGCTCCTTTCCCTGTGGTGGTGGAGCTGAATTTAAACAGGCTGGGGAGGGCTGGCTCAGTGAGCTCCCAGATCCTGGTGCTTGCGTGTGGAGGTGCCAGGAGCCGGTGGGATAGCAGGGATTACACAGCCTGTGCCTGTGTCACTCCTGCTGCCCCATTGTCTTGGTTTGAAAGACAGGTGTCTTGCTAAGGAAGGTGGGAGCCTCCCTTAGAATGGATAATGTGACCCCTTCCCCCCGAATTATTATAACTTTGGAATCAAGGGCTTTCAGACAAAGATATAAGAGAAGGAATAACAGTTCTACACTAATATTTAGAGCAAGGCAATAATACAGAAACAATGGTTTAGATAGACAAAGTCAGAACACAACCTGCACCCTGTCAGGGTGGTGCTGCAGTGCAGTTCAATGGTGCTGCAGTCCCGTTGGAGTGATGGATGTGCTCTTGTTGGAGTGGTGATCTTGTGGAAAGGTCTCATTGGTCCCTGGAGGTCCAGTGGTGGCTCCTGAGCTCTTCCCCTCTGGGAATCAGTGGAAAAGGTACCCTGGTGTTCCAGGGTCTCAGTTTCTGTGCAGGTGGGAATGTTCAGCTCCTCCTCTCTGGGCAGGGCATCTCACCATGGCTGATGGAATCTGTGAGTCACTCCTGAGCCCTCGATGGCCATGAGCAGAGATAGCCCCGATGGTGTTAGCAGGGCTGGGTCATGCTGTACATAAAGAACACTGCCCCACGTGTTTTAAAAGCTTACAGAGATGGTAATAGAATACATATTTTTATGTATTTTTATGTAGAATACATATTTTTTTAGAATACATACACCTTCCATGTAACCTAGGACACCCATCCTCTGCATCCAGCCTGGACAGCACGGCAGATTGCTGCTATCAGTTTCTGCATCTCTACCATCAGCATTTCAGACAAGAGCCGTGGTTCCCCCCTGCTTAGGGGCATGATATTTCATTTTTCCCATACTCTTCCTGCTTGGCATTTTGAGATTCTTCCCATGGGATGGCATTCACAGGTTCAAGCAGCTGTTGGATTGTTACACGGTTATCTCAGAGGGGAAAAAGTAGGAGTGCTTGACCCAAAGGTCCCTTCCAGTCCCTTGTGCAAGTCTCTTTTGTTCAGTTCTGCGCTCTATTGCAAACCGTGAGAGTCATGCTGTGACCCCCTTCCCTGCACATCCGTGCCTCCAGATGCTCTCCAAGTGCTGTTCCTGTTATCTCGGGTTCCTTTATCTAATGAATTTATCATATCGAGGAAGCAATTCGCACACCTCCTCCTCTCTGCGAAGGCTGGAGTGCATTAACTGCCACGCTACCATCCAAAATTACAGCTTGGCATAGATCAATCCTGGCTTTTGAAATCTATTTAAATGGATGGAGCGATCTCCAGCGAGAGGCTCGAGAGAAGAGATGCTGTGTTAATCTGTAATGAAACACGAACTAACCCTGAAGGAAAGACAAGAGCGGGTGAATGGGGCCCTTGTTGGAATGAGCATTTCCCGTGATGTTCTCATTCTCTTTCCATTTTTTGCTATGTATCCTCTGCTTTCTCTCCCCTTTTCCCTTTTCCCTTTGGAGATGCTCTCTATAATGATCCCGTCACTGGAGTTTTCACGAACAGAAATGAATTCTTTTATTTCATTTGCTCACGACCTGAAGAAACTTTAAATGGAGCTGGTGGTAGTGAAAAGCAAGCTGTAAGCGTGGAGATGACAACCTTATATTATATTTATAAAGTCTGCCTTCAGATGAGTTGGAAAATACTTTCTGTACTTCAGGAAAGAAACTTTTGAAATTACTCTCCCACATTACCATTAATTTAATTTCTTAAAGTTGAAGTGTTTGCAAAGTCAAAAAGTGCTTCCATTCGCTGTATCTCTGTGTCATAAACTTCGCTGCTTTATAACACAAATTAAATTGTTTTGAAGCTCGGGACTGAAATTTTCAAAAACGCCTAAAGCACTTTGATTAGAGCTGGTTGGAAAAAAAATTCTAATGAATCAGTTTTCAAAATGAAAACACAGATTCACCGAAATCAAATCATTTTGTGGGGGCCATCACCATTTTCTCATTTAAAATTTCATCAAAATGTTTTATTTCAATGAAGCCAAATCCCCTTGGTTCAGTTGCTCGTTTCGTGTGTAGGTTATGCTGCAATTTGTAGTAGGGAATGGTGTTATGAGAGGAAAACAAAGCCTTTGATGAGGCTCTTGTGCTATTGCTGAGGTCAACCCTTTGTTAAAAAAAATTTATTGGAGGTGGGAAACTTGCTTTCCCTGGTTAATGAAGAAGGCAAGGCAGGTTGGAATTTCCCAAGGACAAAGAGGTGGTGGTTGCTCTAGCTGTGGTCTGGGTGACTCTGTGGAAGTTCCTCCTGGCCTGACCCCATCCAGCCAACGCTTCCCATTTCCTCCATCAGAGCTCAGCTGTGACTGCAGCTCATCCATCAAAACGTGCTCTGCTGGGGTGAGATTGCTTTGAAGATTAATTCCTTTGAAAGATTAGGGCTGAGGGCAAGAAGGGGACCTTTCTCACCCCTGGAAATGGCACTGGCACTGTGGAATGTCTCGGTCTGAAGGAAAAGTCAGGGCTGGGTGGTTGAGGACATGGTTGTGTTTGGGGAGGGCTCCCTGCAGCCATGGGGTCCCAGGTCTCCAACAAGAAGAGCTGGTGCTGTGTTCTGGGTCACCAGAGGCCATGGACCTCCAGCTTCCAGGTCTCCATCTGCTCTTGGGGAACATGATTCCATTGAAAATTTGGGAATTGCATGCTGGAGGACGTGCTCCTCTAAATCCCATCCCAGTGCGGGGCACCTCAACAGTTGCATACATCCCAGTGGTGCTTCTCCAAGAGTCCCTTGATTGAAGCCCATTCCTGTGGTTCCACCAGCTGTGCACCACAGCCTCTCCAAGCGCATCACCAATCTCTAATTCTCTCTAAACACAGAATATTCTCACCTGGGGTATGGTCTGCGTGGTGGGACTCCACCTGAGGCCAAACCCTCCTGTGTTTGCTGTGGAAACAATGAACAAATTATGCATGGAGTGGAGGGTATTGCAGCCCTTACCATATCCTGTGAAACAGCACTGAGTCAGCTCAGGCAGAAGCCAAAATCCCAATAAAAAGCTTTCCTGGTTTCTTCAGGGCTCAGCGTTGCTCCCACGTGTTGCATGCCCAGTTCTGGTACATTTTTCATGCCCATGACACTGATGTTTCCTAGTTTCCCCTGTTTTTTGCATGATTCAGGGTTGGAAGAGTGTAAGTGAAAGCCCCATCCCATTCCTACTACAGCTTCTGGTGGATCTTGACACTCTTGTGCCACAAAATCCTGCAAGCACTGGGCTGGCCAGGAGGCTTTTCCTGGCCAAATTCCAGCCTTTCCTGGTGAAGGTTGGAATTTGGGGCTTGGCCCAGCCATTTCTCCTGCCTGCCTGCCAATTAATCCCCTGCCGAGTAAACACATTCCCTGTGCTTTATCATCCCGCAAAGAGTCTTAAAGACAAACAGAAAAGCAAGAAAGAAACAAACCAAAACCCGCCAATAAATTCAATGCACCAAGGAAAACACAGAAAACACTAAGCAAACCCCGAGCAGCCCCTTCCTCTGAGTTAATTAATTGGAGCCCTGTTTGAGAACAAGCACCCTCTTAAATCCCCCATTGCTGAATGCAATTTTCTGTGTACAATCGCTCAGTGTCCCTGACGGACAGGAGCCCAATCACTTCTCGACAGAAGGCGAGCGCTGCTGCAGTGCCCGAGTGAAAATAATAGATTTTTAACACTGCTGCAAGGCTTGTAAATACCCAACAGGAACCAATTCCAACCATCTGAGGCTGCCTTGTGGTCCCTGCGAGGGGCCCTGCTGGCAGGAGATGGTGTTGGGCTCCAGCTGGTGTTTCCTGCAGCAGGAGACACCGTGGTGGGGACGGGGGTTGGAGTAAGAGGGTATTTAAGGTTACTTGTGAACCCAAACCGTTCCACAATCCCATGAATCTGTCAAGTTCTATGACTTCAACCACCAGTGTTTGGAACAGGTGCAAGAGCCTGTAAGTGGCAGGGCTGTGGGATGTGGGAGGTGAGTTTTAGTGGAGGCAAAGAGATGGAAGAATGTGGAGCTGCTGGAGAGAGTCCAGAGGAGGCCATGGAGATGCTCCAGGGCTGGAGCCCCTCTGCTCTGGAGCCAGGCTGGGAGAGCTGGGGGTGCTCACCTGGAGAGGAGAAGGCTCCAGGGAGAGCTTAGAGCCCTTCCAGTGCCCAAAGGGCTCCAGGAGAGCTGAAGAGGGGCAAGGGCCTGTGTGACAGGACACAGGGAATGGCTTCCCATGGCAGAAGGCAGGGAGAGATGGGCTATTGGGAAGGAATTGTTCCCTGAGAGGGTGCTGAGGCCCTGCACAGGTGTCCAGAGAAGCTGGGGCTGCCCCTGGAACCCTGGAATTGTCAAGGCCAGGTTGGACAGGGCTTGGAGCACCCTGAGATGGTGGAAGCTGTCTCTATCCATGGCAGGAAGGGTTGGAACAAGATGAGCTTTAGGGTCCTGTCCCGCCCAAACCAGTCTGGGATTCTAAGATGAGACAAGTTGGGCTCAGAGGGCTGAACACGAAGCCTTGCAGGTTTGAATCGCTCTGGTTGTGATGGGAAGGAGAACAAACTTTTGAAACCAAGTTTTATCGGGACTGAGGTGATGCTGACCACCTTCTGCTGGCTGTTTTGGATGGGGCTTGGAGCCACGTGGAGGGCTGGAGCTAGATGAATTTCAAGTTCCCTTCCAACCCAAACCAGCCTGAGTTTCTATGCCACTCCCCCTGCCTGTCCCTGGGGTGGGAGTACAATACCTTGAGGTGAGCAACCACTGTGCAAAAAGCCAGAGAAGGAGACAGACTGGACAGGAGTCGTGTACATGGGATCAAAGGGATGGAGCATCACTCGGGATGCGTTTCGCTCAGCTCCGAGTGCCTTTCAGCTGTTAAATTGCCGGCTGCGTCCTTGAGCATGAACCAGCCCTGAAGATTTTGGTGGCTGCCCGTGCTGGCCAGCTGGCTCAGGGCACGGGGTCAGCACTATTAAAGGCCTAATTCCCGGGCACGGCGCTAACGACTTAACTATGTTTATAATATCAGCGAGAACCCATGTCAAATCCATTGTTGCATGATGTGACCAAATCCATTACTGCACACATGGAAATCAATTACTGCACATTAGGGAACATTTAACACTTGAGCCTTTTCCGCCGCCTTGTTTGCGCGCCGTGGCCGGAGGAATCGTTATCTGCCACTCTGGAAATGGATTTGCTTCTTATTTTTTGTAACCTCTGCAGGGGAATGCGCACAGGTACAGAGCGGAACGTGTGTTTGGTTGATGGTGAGGGGCTGAAGCAGAGCTGGGTGGTGCCGAGCTGGCGCTACTACCGACGGGTTTTATCCCAAATGTGTGGGAATAAGTGTTTTCCTCTGCCGTGTTCGCACTCTGGCTGATGCTTCTGTCTCCTGGAGCCACCTCTCCCACGCAGGCAGCGCTCGTTGGCCCACGCTGCTGCATTCCTTCTCTATTTTCTCTGCATTTACCAAAAAAAAAAAAACCTCTGGCAAATAGCAAACTGCCTGTTTACTCTGGAGTCACAGAGGATCAGGCAAGAAAAGGTGCAGTGGGATGTGCTGTGGTGGCAGGAGGAGGGAGACAGCCCGGGCTCACTGAGCTTTGGCTTCACCTTCCTCCTTAAATGCGCTCACCTCCTGAGGTTTCTGTGGGATTTGAGGACAGGGATCGACTAAATCAGTGCATAGTAATAGTTGGAAAAGAGCATCCCCCTCCTGTGTAATGGGATTGAGCAGAAATTTCTCCCACCCTGGAGCATCCCTTCCCATCTCAGGGTGGGCTGACGCCCCTCTGCTTCAGCAGCACCCCAATCCTGGCAGCCTCTCCCAAACAGTCAGATTTTTCCCGTCTAGAGCTGCTTGCACATCCCACCTTTCCCCCAGCTCTGTGCCCTCACTTAGCAGGTGCTCTCCACCTTCCTTCTCCTGTGCACACCCTCGCACACGCTCCGAGATGAAGGAAATGGATGAAGGTTAATTTTTTCGGTCCCTCTCATAATGACTCATCCATAACGATTTCCATTGGTTGTATTTCCTTGTGTGACAGAAACAATTTACTGCATTCCTGCAAAGCCTATTTTCTCTGCATGATCTGCTTGTGCGGAGGTTTGGGGAAGTAATTTACAGATATTTTGCCTCAAAATAGCTTACAAAGACAAAAGAGTCCTGTTGACACCAAGGTGCACTCCTTGTGAGCTGGGGAAATGGCATAAAACAGCTTAAAAATAAAAACACTTTATGGTAGTCACTCAAAGTCAAATTCTACACCACACACTGTGGTCAAAAGCTCTTTTTGCTGGTGGGGAGGCACGGGGCTTCTCCCAGGAATGCTTTGATTCAGGTTTGGGTTGTAGGAGGATCCTCAGTGACATCAATCAGCAGGAGTTTCAGCGGGGGGTTGGGATGCTGCTTGTGGATCTGGCCGTGGATTTTCTGTGACAGGGGAAAGGCAGCCGTGGGGCTGGTATGGGGTGTGAGAGAACAGAGCTCCCCGGTCTTTTCTGGGCAGGATTTTGGTGGTTTTGCTGCAGGATCAGGGCCAGAAGCCTCGGGAGGAAGCAGGGGGTCAGGGAAAGATGTATTTTGGCAGAGCCCAGGTTTTCTCTGAGTGTCAATGCCCTGCTGTAACCTCCCTGCCCAGCCAAGCTGCTGCCTATGCTGGCAGCACTCGGATCATGACTATCCAAGGAATTTGCTCAGGCAAGTGCTTCTGCTAATGTCAGTGTCCTCCAGCTAATCACAGAATGCTCTGAGTTCTGTTCTCGATGCTCTGCGTTGGATAGCTCTGTTATTCCTTGGATGTCCACTACTCCAGGCCATAATGCCCCCTCCCTGCTTGCTCCCACTGCCCCTCGAGCTCAGCATCTCCTGTGCCTGGCGAGGCACGGCAATCACCTGTGGCTGATTCAAATGGGAGCAGTGGGGGGAAAAGTTCCACGTTCGCTTCTCCATCTGCTCCCTTGGTTTGAATTTTGTCAGGAGATACGGTGGCAGAAGGTGAGGAGTGTCATCCCTGAGAGCAGGCAGAGTTCTGCCTTCCCCTGCAGTCACTGGTGTGGATAACACGGATAACACCCTGCGGGCTCGGAGCAAAGGCCACTGGCACTCCAGAAGCTGCAGGGTGAAGGCAGCTCCATGTGCCAGGCACGGGGGGTAAATTATTCACGGGGAGCGGAGGGGGAGAAGTTTTTGTGCCAAAGAGCTGTGCTGTGCTGCAGTCACAGCTCACCCAAAGGAAGCAGTGCATGCTGTGCATTGGAAAATTGGGAGCTGGAGCAAGAGCATGCAGATGAGAGCAAGGGATTTGGGTTAAAACAGCACAGAGGCTCTGCCGGTTTAACTCGAGACAGGCAAAACATGAAAAGATACCAACTGGCTTCAACTTTGTGCCTTGCCCCCCGAAGGAATCCCATCCGGATGCTGGTACCTGCCCCCACATTGCTTGGGATTCAGTGGGCACTCTTAGTTCCATTTGTGCTTTCCCTCTTTTTCCACGCTCTGCTGTTTATTTTGGAAAGCCAGCGCTAGTTTTGTGAGAGATTTGGTGCTGAGAAACCAAAACCAACCAGAAATTTCTCAACATGTGCTGTTTGAACACCTGATGCTCTTAGACTGCAATCTACTGCCTGTGTCAAGGTCAGGACAAACATCAAAGCTGTGATGCTCGAGGGTGTCCTGAACCAGGGACCTGAGTTTGGTACCTGCCTCCTCCAGGATCTGAGTCCCCTCCGGGCAGTCTGTTGGGTCAGGGCAGTCGGGGATCCGGGGGTGGGAGAGGCGGGAGCTGTGGCAGGCAGGGTCAGGAGGAATGCCGGCGGCAGCCAACACTGGCTCTTTATGCGCCCCCGCCCCGGGAACAGAGCAACACAAGGCCTCTGTTCTGCCCATGGCTGCAGGGCTGGGGCCCAAGGCCATCGCTGGCCCATCTCTCAAGGGGCCCTTTGTGCAGGCAGCGAGGGCAGATGGCTGCCGTGTCGGGCCCGTTGTCCCTCCGCGTGCCGCGGGTGACCAAACGCGACGTGGCTTTGTCACATCGGTCCCGCTGCGGTCAGGGCTCTGCAGGGACTGGGCTGCACTGAGTGCCCCCGGCCCTGGCTATGTTCGGTGCTGAACAAAGCTGGGAAGGGCAGGAAGCCGCACCCTCACCCTCCAGCTCTCCCCAGTAATGCATTTTTCCTGCTTTGCTTGGTTACTCAGCCTTCCCTGAGGCTCAGGAGCTGCCTTTGCAGCTCAGGAGGATCTGTGGATGTTTTCCTTTCCCGGGGATGCAGAGCTGCATTTGGGCACCTCCAGGAGCTTTCTGGAGGTGAGAGAAGGTGGTGCTTCTCCTGAGAGCAACAAGGGAGATCACAGCAAGGTTTTAACCCCTCCCTGAGGAAAGGGGGTTGATGGATCCACCAGATCCACGCTGAGGTCTGAAAACAAAACCATTTCAGGCTCCAGCTCAATAATACAGCCTTTGATTTTTTTTTTTTAAACACCATCCAACCAGCATTGATATGAAACTTTCACCTGAAATCATAGCTATTGAAAATTCCCCTTTTGAAAATACAAAGCGAATTCCCTGGATGCTGAACACGTTTGTTGCAAATGTGGTTCGAGCCTGTTTCTATTCAGGGCCCTTTTCAAAAAAGTTGCACACAAATCTGGAGGATCTCTTCTTCCTCGAGCCATCCCAGCCTGCTGTGAGCATTCAGCACAGTCCCAGATGATGCCTTGGAGCAGGTATAAACTCCACCTCGGTGCAGAGCTCTGCTCCTGCACTCATCCCTTTCAAGCCTTCAGCAAAGGATTTTAGGGATGTACACACCTTTTGCAGGTTTGTGGGTAAGAGGCTGAATTTCTCCCTGGTTTCATAGAATCACGGAACATTTTGGGCTGGAAGGGATCTTAAATCTCATCTCATTCCACCCTCTGCCATGGGCAGCAACGCCTTCTAATATCCCAGGCTGTCCAAGCTCTGTCCAGCCTGGTCTTGAACACTTCAGGCAGCTTTGACCATGCTCGAGGCTCTGCATTTAATCTCCAGCTTTTCCCTATTCCTGCAGCAGCAGGATAACCCCTGAGCCAGCAGCGTGTGGAGCAGGGATCTTGTGCAAGAGCCCCAAAAGAGCAGCTGGGCCGACGAGGTTTCTCTCTGTGCTAATTTGAAATGAGGTGAGCGATGGCAAATTGACTTTCAAGGGCAGTGGAGACAACTTGTCAATTTAGCCTCGGCTCCTCTCCGCCGGTGCAATCCTTCGGAGCTGGAGCCGAGGCTTGTTTACGGCCGTGGATATAATAGCTGCAATCCCCCAGGTAGATTAAGCAATTTCTTCATTTAGGACTCGCAAAACTCTATGACATTTTGAGGGATTTTTGTTGACCTTGTGAAGGGTGAGCGCTGACTTCCCCCCCCACCCTTGTGGATTTTTCTAATGACTCCAGGGGCAAAAACAGAGCTTGTCAGGATGGGAATTGCCATGGGATTGGGTTTGTTGGGGAGGTGAGGGTCTGAGTAGTGCTGGAGCACAGGGAAGTCTTCCCCCCAGGCTCTCTGTTGGGTTTTTGTGGTTACATTCCCAGCCAGGGATGTGGCTCTTTATGGAGTGATGGGTGGGCAGGTTCTGTTTTCTTGGCGTGCCTCAGTTTCCCTCTAAACCAGCCTGGTGGAAGGTATCCCTTGGAACAAGATGAGCTTTGAGGTCCTTCCCAACTCAAACCAGTTGGGGATTATATGATTCTTCTAAAAAAACCCAAAATAAATGCAGAGATTTACGGGCAACACGTGTTGGGCACAAGGAAGGAAAGATGATTTTCTCTTGTGGTAGCACCCAAAGTCAAACAGGTGATTTGCGAATGCAGGAGAGGCCCCAGAATTAGTAGCAGAATACAAAACACTTAAAACAGGTGATGTAGCACTGAGGGGGACCCATGAGGGGACATGGAGGCACCAGGAATAATGGTGATGCATTTATGTCCTGTGGGTTTCCACAGGGAATGAGCACCTCTCCAGCTGTGTGCTGGAGTCCCACCAGGCTCTGGAGCTTCATCCTCAGGGATCCAAACCATCTGCAGAGCTGTTTCTGCAGGGCGGATCAGAGCAATGGTGTGTCCAGCCCAGGAGGGAGCTGCTGGCACCCCTGCATGTCCAGGGAAAGCTGGAATGAGTGTTTTCTCTGGAGGGAGAAAACCATGGCCACGGTGGGATAAATAGGCAAAGAGGAGTCTCTGCTTGGGCCTCAAAACTCCTCAAGCAGAGAAAACAAATGGAACTTCCGAAATCTTCAGGAAAAACCTCACAACACGAACAAGCTGAAGGGTTTGAAGGCAGGAGCGTGGCTGGGGCCATCCCTGCTCACCTCCCTGCTCTGCTCACAGTGGATCTGCTGTCTGCTCGAGTCTCGGCAGTGTGAGCGATCCCAGCTGCGTGTAGGACGTGGGAAGTGCCTAATGACTGCTGGAGCTGGCGTAATTCCTAAGTAGCTGTGGCATGTGGCTGCTCGGGAGAGGATTTCGGGACTGACAGGCTGTGAAAAGTGATAGAGGAGGGAAATGCCAGAGTGCAGGGAATTAAACACATGGACGGATTAAATGAACTCAGGACTGACAAGCAGGACTGGGACCACCTGAGCCTGGCTTGGGATCGTGAGGGCAGGAATGATGTTTTGGGGTGGAAGTGTGGAAAATGGGTGAGGAAGGAGCAAACCCTGGTTCACCCCACCCTCATCATTCAGTGATGCGTCCTGGGGTTTCTTGGATGCTCCAGAGGTTTCTGTGTGAAGCAGGGACTCCTCAGCTCCCAGCTGCAGGTGCTGAGGGTGTTTAGGGTAGGAAGATGCAGGATCCATCCCCCCAGCCTTTGCCCTCGGGGCTGTCTCGCCACTTTTTTGGGAGCATTTATAAATCCCTTTCCCTGCCCATCGCAGCAGCCCTCCGTCCTTCCCACACACACATCCCTTCCCCAGGTTTTCGTTATGATAATTAGGGAATCAAAATAATTCTCAATATTTTTCGAACCAAATGATGAACTGATGAGCTGCTTTTGCTCCTGCCATATTGCCAAGTGCCTTAATAGTCCTATTTCCTATTCAAATACACTTCATAAGTCATTGCTCAGATGGTCAATGAGCAGCAGCCACTGTAACCATCCCTGATTTTGCAGTGAGAGCAAGGAACCAGGTTGTGGAAGCCTAATAAAAGGAATTATCGGTGTTTTGGAACGGAGAGGAACACCTGGCAAGTTCAATGTGGTTCAGAAGGATATGATGGGGATGAGGTGGTGTTTTAGGATGCAGACAGAAGTGAGCTCCTCCAGGCTGCGTGTCCTTGGATCACTTGTTTTTATTCCTTGTGTCCCTGCTGGCGACATGGGAACCCAGCAGCAAACAGGGAGAAGCTTGAGAGCTCCAAAGATATGAGCTTAAATTTGGATTTTGTGGCAGGACACTGCTCTGGGCCCTTGAGATTGATCCCCAAAGTTGGAAAAACCTACTGGATTCAACAAGCAGGAGCTTGGTTTGCTCCGTGATTCCTAGGTGCTCCAAAAGCTGAGTGGGAGTGCAATCTGCCTCTAAACCTGCAGGAAAGGGCCTCAGATGGATTTGCTCAGCTGGAACAGGCTTTTTCCATCCCTCTGGGGTTGTCAAGGTGGTGATGAAGAAAATTATATCAATAATCCAAAGAAAAATAAAATCAGACCCCAAAAGAAGTCAAAAGCATAATAATAAAGCACAAAGTGCTGGAATAAATGTTATAAGAGCATCTTTGGTAGCAACAGAACTATTAATTTGCCACTGAGGGGAGAAAAAAATAACCCCCAACAATGTGTTTATGCTAAAAACTGCTGCCAAGGATGACTTTTCAGCCAATGCATTCTGTTTTCCTGGGATTTGCCTTTCCTCCTCCCCTTCCTCCCCTTCTGGAGCTGCCTGTGTGGCTGTAGGTGATGGTGAAGGTCTGATCTATTGGGAGGGTATATCTCAAACGTTCGCATGCAGGTCCCCAGGGCTCCACAACTTGTGATTTTACTTTATTTTCCTATCATTTTTTCCCCCCCTTTTCTAATTTTTTTTTTTTTTTCACCCTGAAGAAACTGCTTTGCCAGCGGCTGCTCTGAGAGGGTTTTACACACCAGACTGGCAACATCTGATGTATGGCCACATTTGGAGCCACAGATGACACCAGCCTTAATAACATTCCTCTTTCCAAAGTGCTTCCCGTTAAATATTTATGAGACGATGCAAGAGCTGCCATCGTCCGTGAGCATCCCTTCTCCCCGCGGTTTAATGGGCCCTGTTTTGGAAAGGCAGGTGGGCAGCCTTCCCGTTATTATTCCTAAATAGCTGCAGGCTCGCCAAGCCTCGACCTGCCCTCACTGATTGCGTTTTCAGTGGATGAATATTGGGCATTACGGATTTTCTCGGGGCAAGGGACCATGTGTGGAGTCAGAGGGATGTGGTTTTTGAGTCCTCCTAACTGCTCCAGCCTGGCTGCAGTCCAGAGATGTGATTTTTGTGGATGTGCAGAGGATGGAGGATCGTGGCGAGCGCTCAAGAGGGAAGAGTTGGAGCGAGACAAGGTCGTGTGCTGAGAAGCTTTTTCTGCCTTTGAATAAATTCTCAGTTTAGGGTCAAACTCTTCCTCTTACCTTACTTAGCCCCTGCTTTCCCTGTGGGAGGTCTCCGAGGCTTTTCCCACCTCTGGTTCCTCCCATAAGTCTCCTGAAGTCTTGGAATACCATTTAGGTGCTGCAAAGAGTGGCTGGGGGAGACAGAGGTGGCTTTTCCCCGCCCAAGGGGAGGATGAGAGCGCCGCTGCCGCTGGCTAACGCTGCCTTTCCTTTGGTTTGGGAGGCTTTATTTCCACAGTCACAGATCCCGGGAATGTATCACTGCTGGCAATTCCAGCGTTACTTACACACGGCAGCATTAAAGCATATATTATATCCCAGGGGGAGATGGTCTAAACTCAACACTTCCAATTGTTTTAAAGTTCTCTGATTTTACCCGAGCGATAACGATCTACAAATTGCACTCATCATCTCCGAGAGAGCAGCTTTTCCTGGAATGTCCTCTCTGCCAGGGAATTGCTTTAATAAGCATAACTAGCTCTGATTTGCATTTCCACCGTTAGGTTCGGAGTTTTTTTTGGGAGTAGGTGGCTTCCCCCATGGCCTTGCAAAGAGGGGGTGGGGGCACTGCCAGGGCACCAGGATCTAGCCTGGGAAGCCAACTGGGGTGCCGTGGGAGCTGCCCTGGGGTGATGCTGGATGTTGGTTTAGGATGCTGCTGGACCACCAGGATGCTGCTGGAGCACCAGGGATGTAGCACCAGGGTGCCCTGGATGCTGCTGGAGCACCAGGATCTAGCCTGGGAAGCCAACTGGGATGCTGTGGGAGCTGCCCTGGGATGTTGTTGGGCGCTGGTTTGGGATGCTGCTGGAGCACCAGGGTGCCCAGGATGCTGCTGGAGCCTCGGGATGCTGCCGGAGCCCCAGGATGGAGCACCAGGCTGCCTCGAGGCGCGTTGGCGCTTCTGTCAGAGGTGTCAGCCAAGCTCCTGAAAACCCCGTGCGAGCGGCGTGTGAAAACTCACAGAGCAGCTTTAACTCCTTCCAACACCACCCTTGGGATTTTTAACCTCGGGATGGGGCTTTTGGCTGAGTTTCCAGCCGGTGCTGCCTCATTTCTGTTTCATCACCGGAGCGCTGAGTGGATGTGGACACGTTTGTGCCTCTGATTCAGCACAAGGTGATAACCCCGCACGCCTGCAGTGCTCCTTACTCCAGAAATTCCCACTCTGTGATAGGGAAAGAGCTCCAGAGCCCTCACGGAGGCAGAGCAGTGACTCTGTACAGCAAGCCAAGGCGCCCTGAATAAAGAAATGAGATTGCAGCAAGGAGGCTTTTAGGGGAGACAAATTGGGGTGATTCTTTAGCTTCCTGTTCACCATGAATTTATTCAGGCAATTGGATGGGTCATAACAATTTACGGGGAGTGCTGGATGTGGGGTTGTGCTGCCATGCCGTTATCTCTCCCTCGTGGCCAGCAGAAGTGGTCCCTCAGGATTGCCTGTGCTCGGAGCAGATGCACAAATACACTCAGGGCTCTGCATTCCCAGCTCGTGGAGTATTTAATGTGAAATCATGGCTTTAATCTCCACAGAGGAAGTTTTTAACCCTTCTAAGAGAGGACAAGGCAACCACGAGAGAGCCAATTTTCATGTACTCCCATGGTTTTTGTGATTATCTGAGGACGTTTGGGGCAGGGAAGATTGGTGTCTATGTATTTATTTATTTCCTTGGTGTATCCATATGGATGACGCCTGCTGTGTGTGATGTGTAGGCAGCTCAGTGCCGTGGGGCTGACTGTGCTCGAAGCCTCCTTCACTTCCCAATGTTTATATTCCCATGCCAGGGGCACAGTGAGGGAGGTTTGGGCGGGTGAAGGAGGGAGATAGGGATGAAGGACCAAGCCCTGAGGGTGACTGACTTGGCAGGACACCAGTGCTGGAAATGCCACCCGGCTCGACACCGTCCTGGCTGCTGCCGGGTGAGCCCCCAGGATGCGTGTGCTGGGCTGGAAATGGGACACATAATATTCCTAATAATTTCACAGGCAGCTCTGTTCATTTCTGAAGTGAGAGGAGCCACTTGTGCTATTCCGCCCGGCTCTCTTTATGGTATAATCTCCCATTGAGATTCCAGGCACAGCTCTGCTAATTAAAATGATGAATGCCGGAGGAAGGCTTTGGGTTTCGGGTTGGGTTTTTTAATTTTTTATTTTTTTTCTCCTTCTTCTGGTGGGTCTCGCTGGTATCTGCACACACAGAGGCTGCTCCAGGCAGGGGATATTTGCTCGCTGGATGAGTACCCAGCACAGATAGAAACGCTCTCGTACCCACACACAAATAGTGGCTCAGAGAGCCCGAGCCCCACGCGAGGCTGGGAATTGTGTCAGCTCCTGTGGCTGTCACAGCACCTTCGGAGCCATCCATCAGCAGCCATCCCACCCCCAACAGGGTGCTGAGCTCTGGGGTGAGGTGCCTTCCTCATCCTCATGAGCGCTGAGCGAGCTGCAGCTCTCCTGGCCTTGCTTGGAGGGGTTTGGGGGCAGCTCTAGGATGTGCTGCATGTCCTGGGGATCCAGGAGGGATCCAGGCTCCAGAGGGACACCTCTCCAGTGCTGTTCCATGCTCCCTGGAGTGTTTTAAAGAGCTGCCGTGCTGCTCCCTACTGGCAGCCACATATTGGTGACATTTATTTTCACCAAAAAAAAAAAAAAAAAAAGCTGAAGCTAAAACTTTGCTCATTCCAACCCCTGGGGCAGAAATCAAGGACTGTGGGGATCCTTTACCTTCCCAAAACACCACCGGGGGGCTGATTTCAGCTGCCCACCAACACTTTTCTACTTTAAATGTCTTGTGGTTTAATTAATAAGAAGAGAGGCTAAATTAAGAGATCTGATGGGCTCTCTTCTCCTGTAATTAAAGCCTTGTTTTGGAGTAGAGGCACTTGAGAGCAGCGTTTCCATGCGGTGGCAAGATCAGGGAGCAGATGTGTTCTCCGTTGGGTTGTGAGGGAAGGGAATGAGTGAGCAGGAGCACATCAGGATGGTCCATGGGGGACTGAAATATCTGTGCTGTGCTGTCACCAGAGCAGAGCTGCGAGGAGCAGCTCTAAGGTCCAGAACCTGTGTGCTGACATGAGCTCCTGCATGGAGCAGGGAGGTTTTGTGGGGAAAAGGGGCTACTCTGGAGGAAACAGGATTATCTCCCTGGGATTTTTCTTTTTCTTCCCCTCCTTACATCCCCTCTGTCCTCCCTGTGGCTGTGAAGCAGAGGATGGCAGTGCTGGGTGGGTTGGATGGGTCACACACACAGGATCCTGCCCCATTCCCGTGTTCCAGCTGGGATGTGGGGCTTGCTGAGACAGCCCCAGGGTGTCCCCACACCGAGAGCTGCCTGGGCCACCACTGCTGCTCCTCCTCCCAGCGAGGTGGCTCTGGTCTGAGCACTGGCTCTCAGCTGGGTCATCCCATACCCCGCATCAGAGCCATCCCAGGGAGGGACTGACACACCTCCGGCTTTGCCCACCCTGGAAAAGCTTTGCATTCAGTTCCTCACTCCTCCAGGGTGAAAAGGGCAGGAGAAGTTTGCTGACTTGAAAGTAAAGTGAGGAAAAACTCCATACCTGAGCCACAGGGAAAAGATCCCAAGTGATTTGATCAGTGCCTGCTCTCCAGTAACTCCTCTGAGCATGCAAGGAACAAGAACAGCCTGGGGAAAGGGGTGACCTGCATTGCCCAGGGGATGAATCCACTGTCCTGCTGAATTTGGCTTTCCAGCTCTGGAATGTCTCCCTTCCATCTCCCAAATCCCATCTGAGTGGGTAGGAACCACACACATTTTCCTGCTCGACTCTTCTTTGAATTCTGCAAAAACCTGGAAAAGGTGAAAGTCTGGTCCTCCGTGTGCTGTCATGGAGTCAGTAGGGTTGGAAAATCAAGCATCAAGATCAAGTCAAACTCTTCCTCCAGTGCTGCCAACCCATGTCCCCAAGTGCCACCTCCGCATTCCTTTTGAGCACTTCCAAGGATGGTGATTCCGCCACTTCCCTGGGCGAAAGGTGACTTCCCTGTCACCTGAGCCTCTCCCTGGGACACAGCTCAGTGTGATGACATCTCACCCCTCTGCACTTGGGAATGTGCAGGCAGATCATTTCCAGCTCACGTCTCATTTCCGTCAGTCTTCGGTGAATTTGTAGCTCCCTCCTCCGTCTCTGATCCAAACAGCTGTGCTCGTGGGGGCATGGGAAGGCACGGAAATCTTGAGGCAGATGCTCTAACTCGAGCTGCTCTTTAATTCAGATGATTTAAATGGAAATCGTGAGCGCCTACCGCGGGACGAGTCCAGGCGCTCTGCAGCAGTTGAGTGTTGTGCATTTTACGATCGGAAGCATTTTTTTCTGTAGTGGATTAGTTTGTTTTCATTTCTCCTCTTGCCTGCTGATCATCCAACTGTCTCATTGTTTGGGTGAGACGCAAAGATGCTCAGAAACACCAATAATAATTAAAAATAACGGGCAGCAGAACCAAACCGGCAGCCTGCAGCTTGGCTGGTGGCCATTGGAAACAGCTCAGTCCTGAGGCAGCTGCAGGAAAACTCTGTGTCCTGGAGGTTCCGGGTGGTGCAGGGGGGATTTCCATGGATATCACTGCCCAACCCCTTCTCCAGCTCTCCCTGGAGCGCATGTCTTAAGATGTGTTTTCTATCTCCATCGAGTCACTCGACTCCAGCATCCCACCCTCCGAATCCATCTGGCTTTCTGCCCGTGAGATTATGTTATATAAACCACCCCTAAATGCAGTGTCTGGGAAAGGGCCTTTATGTTTTAATTCCCAAATAGGCAGGGAAAATTGAGTGCTCTGATTGGCATCTGCAATCAGAGCCCCATTCAGCGGGCGCTGTGAAGGGAGTTGATTGCAGCGAGTGCTGCTCTGACCTTCTGGGGCCTCTGCTGCTGCCTCGGCTTCATTAACAGGATAAATATTTTTCCAGAAACAACATTTCCGAGCTGCCAGAAGTCATGACAGGCATGGGGACTATTCTGTGGCACGGTCCCTGTCGAGGCAGCTTTGTCACACGCTCTGTGGCTGAAGCTTTGGGTGGTGAGTGGGTATTTTTGGTGGGCTGGTGATGCGGCTGGGGTCACCTGGGCTCCGTCCCCGCAGTGCCCCCACCGTGGGCACCGTGTCATCCTCCCTCCTTCCATGCTTGCCTTCCCTCAGCAGCTTTCCTTCCTCCTTTTTTTCATGGAGTTTGTGAGCAATGCAGAGCAAGAACAGCGGGTTTGGGATGTTTTGGGTAATGGAGCCTGGATATGGCACCAGTGCTTTGGGGTAATGACAGTGCCAACGATGGCAGTGGGATGGTAAAGGGCAGCTGGAGGTGGTGTATCCCACGAGCACTCCTGGAGCTCACCAGTGATGTGGACATGGCTGGTAACCCTCAATCCTGCGCTGTGACTGTGCTGTGACTGTGCTGCGGTGCCCACACGTTGGTACTGAGTCAAATGCCCCCGAGTGCCAGAGCCTGGGACTCGGATCACAGCATCTGCAGCATCAGCTGAGCCCCTCCGGTGAGTTACAGCCTGGTCTCTGCTCCAGGGGCCTCTTAGCATCCTGCAGCCGGTAATAGATGTTTTTAATTCTCAGAGAATTATTGAACAAACATCAGGGAAATATGTTTTACAGTCCAGCGCTGGCTCTGAGCATCATTAACATTGTTATTGGAGACGAGGAGGATGATTTAAGCAGGGACCTCTGACAAAGACACACACCTGTCCATGAATAAAAGCCTGCAATTTAATACCCGCGCTGGTAATTAAGAAGAGGATGAGGGTCAAGTGTGACGCCTGTTTCAGAGGTGTCCCCAGCCTGGCAGACGGGGTGGCAGCACTAATGCCACCTTCCCCACTCCTTGGGCTCTGTGAGGGCACGGAGTGTGGGGCACCGAGGGCTGGCTGGGCTCTGCTGCTCGGCTCACACCGAGCAGCAGTGAAGGAAATGAGCAGAGGTTGCCAGCTCGAGGAGCAGGAGTGTGGCAGTCTCCTGTCAGGGCAGAGCAGTCCCCTCCTGCCTGGGCACTGGCAGCAGGAAGGGCTGGCACATTCCTTCATCCACAGCAGAGTTTTGGCAGGGACAGCTTCCCACTGGCCTCTCGGCCTGCCCTGATGCCACAGGATGGGGCGTTCAGTCTCATATCGAGCCAAAGGCATCTGGCCCTGCAGCAGTGAGCTCCTGCTCAAGGCATCTCAGCAGGGCTTTGTCAGCAAACTATCCCAGAAAGGTCGGGCTGAGGCTGCCCCATCCCTGGAATTGGTCAAGGCCAGCTTGGAAAGGGCTTGGAGCAATGTGCTCTAGTGGAAATTGTCCCTGCCCATGACAGCAGGGTAGAAGGAGATGGTCCTTAAGGACTGTTCCAGCCCAAACCATTCTGGAATTCATTAAATGACACCAGAGCAATGTCCCTGTGGGCTGGGTTCAGAGGGAATGGCGAAGCAGGGAATTGCATCTTCATACTGCCTCGTGCATCTTCTCACTCCTGGAACATTCCTGGTGCTGTGGCTGGGAAGAAGCTCTGTTTCCATTCCCTTTATGTCCTGCCGTGCTCTGCCGAGGCTGCACAGACTCAGCTGCTCTGTTTGAACCCATCTGTCCTGGGCACAGTGGGCACACATCAAGGCACAGTGTGTCCCACCCTGCTCAGTCCTGCTCTGCTCTGACATCTTTGCCAGCGACTGAAAAGGCTGATGAAAACGCCAGCACTACAAACATGATAATCCTAGGAGGGCCTCAACAGCTGAAATCTTGTATTTTGGCTGTCAGCGAGCTCCAGAAATGCTGGTAAACACTGATTTTGCTTCATTTGGATGCAGAGATGAGCCTATGGGAGGGTTTGGAGGAGCAGAGCTTGTTTGCATGCATGTTTAAGCGCACAGGCATAGTCGTACACATGTCGGCGCAGAGTTTGGTTCACTTCACTTGCATCCTGCGTAGGCAGCCATGCACGGAAATTACTTCTGCATCAGTTGTGATCCTCTGTTGTAATAAAGGACCACAGCTGGTGAGCTCCTACGGCTCCTTGCCTGCCTCCCCTCGGACCAAACAGCGTCTCTTCTCCACCCACGCACCTCAAATCCTTTCTGGTGTCCTACTCTCCAGCTTTCCTACTGCATGTGGCTCTAGGAGAGAAGGGGGTGATGCAAATCTGGATCTGTGGTGGTGGCTTCTGATTAGAAGGGCTCTGTCCTGCTGCTGCAACACAGAGTCCCAGAATGGTTTGGGTTGGGAGGGATCTTAAAGTTCATTCAGTTCCACCCCTGCCATGGGCAGGGACACTTCCCACTATCCCAGGCTGCTCCAAGCCCTGTCCAGCCTGGCCTTGGACACTGCCAGGGATCCAGGGGCAGCCACAGCTTCTCTGGGCACCTGTGCCAGGGCCTGCCCACCCTCACAGGGACAATTCCCTCCAAACATCTAATCCATATCTGTTGTCTTTTAGTTTAAGACCTCTCCCCCTTGTCCTGCCACACTCTGCCTATCATTACCTGTACATTCCCTTCTCACAAATGGCTCAAGCTCCCACCTTGCAGCATCAAAGGTTGGGAAGCCTCTGGCAAGCTCTTTACAGCTGGAGTTTTGGGGAAGCAGGTTCCTCGGGGCTCTGCGTGATGTTTTTCAGTCTTTTCAACCAAACTGCACCCACAGGCTGTGGGTTTGGTGCAGGCAGCTTGGTGAGGGGCTGAGAAAGCACCCAGCGAGAGCTGCTGTGGGAGGGGAGGCAGCGGCAGAGCTCATCCTTTGGAGCCTCGGAGGATGAGCGTGTTCCCAGATGAGTGTATTGTTATGAATTCCCCAACGGTGGGGGAAAACTTTGATCAGAGCTTGCACCTCATTAGACATCAGAGAATTGAGCCGTGAGACACCGATCCATAGGCAGCCAGGCTTCATTAGCTTGGCTGCTCATGGGACTGGCTGTTTGAGGAACACGGAGAGGCTGCAAAATTGACTTTTGTTTTTAATTATGTTTATGAGGACTCGGTGTTCCCCCCTTTCCATATAATTTTGCTTCGAGGGCTCTAGCGAGATCAGCTTTGGGCAGCCGGAATTGCTGCATCTTCTTTCATCAAAGCAAGCCAAAATTTTGCTTTAGTTGAATACTGATGTGTGAATCCATCTGCTGTGCCCAGGGGATCATATTTTGGATCATGGGTCTCATGGGCCAGGTTTCCATCTCGCTCACCTGATCCCTTGTTGTGTATCCATGTTTCTCCCACGTTGCAGGAACCGAATCCCAGCCTGATGCTTTGACTGAGCCCAAAAAGCCCAAGTTAAACACTGCAGTTCAGGAATGTCAGGCAGCAGAAATGTCAAAAAGAAACATTTCAACATTCCCAACCAAACCTTTTCAGAACTCTCTGATAAAAAATAACTGTAAAAGGCAGTGGAATGTGTCAGCTGTGGTTTGGGGTCAAACAAGCAGATTTCAGAGCAGTGGAAGTCACCGTGGGATGGAAATCCAGGCAGTATTTAGCCATTGTGGCAGAACCTTTGCAGTCTGAGGCTGGGTCTGCAGAGCTTTGTGTGAGCTGGGCTGCGTGGTTTCTCTCCTCTGCCCTGCCCTCAGTTTTTGGGGAGGCTCAGCCTGAACATCCCCTCTGACAGAGCAGAGGACAGCCCCGAGCCAGGCAGGCACAGCAGCACATCCACAAGCATAATTCCTCTGAAACTCCTCATTTGAAAGACACGGAGGAAGATAAATGTGCCCTGAAAAGCCTGATTTGCACCATTCTCCTTCTCAGCTGCGCTCTGAGAAGAGATGTGCCAAAACACAGAAGCCCCACGTGCTACAGACAGACCCCACAGCTGCGAGGATGGAATTACTCACTGACGGACAGCGCTCCAGTCGGGATCACAGCTCGGAGAGAAAATAGGAGCAGGCAAGGTAGTGCTGCTATTGCCTCCAACCTGCGTGATCCAGACATGGGGAAGAAAAGCCGAGTGCAGAGCAGATGAGAGAGACATTTGCCTCCTTGTGTGCAGGCTGATGAGAACCAGGGGTGGAGGAATTCATGGCAGGTTCTCTCTGGAGTGGAGGGGGGAATAGGAATCCATCCAAGCTGATTAGTGAGAGGTCTCTCAAAGAGACAGGCTGGCTGGATTTAATTCCCTAGTCAGCATTCCCAGTATATTGATCTCCTCCTAAGTAGGAGGGAGGGGGAGCAGAGAGAGGGATGGTGGGGAGCAGGGAGAGGAGAGAAAAATGGGTTGAGGTGGTGAGAGAATGAAGGCAGGGGGAGAAAAACGAGGCATGGGAGAGGAGAGGAGGAGAAGAGGAAAATGGCAGGAACGCAGAGGTGGCAGAAGCAGCAGTGACGCTGCTCCAGCTGTGCCGTCAGCCAGCCCCAGAGCTGCCACATGGCATGCAGGTTACTGGTGGGAAATAAGGAACCCAGCTCGGCTGTCCTCTCCTAGATCCTTGTCCCAGCTGGGGATGCAGCAGCCCTGCCTGTCCAAGGAAGGGCATGCAGGAGCAGTTGGATGCACCCCTGAGCTGTCTGGGTGAAGATGGAGGATGATCAGGTGCTTCTAGGTGTGTTCCAGAGCATGGAGCAAAGGCAGGAAACTTCAGCATCCTGCACCACCAGGGATGGAGGTGGGAGAAATAAAGTCTTTGCACGACAGGATCCCCCACTTGCAACAAGCAGGAAGCTTTAATTTCTAGCCCCAGCTGGTTGTGAGATATTGGGCATTAAAAGCACATTATTCTGATTGCTGTCTTACTTCTTTTTGCACTTTTATTCCTCACTTGGATTCCAGCTTGATTTTAGTGTGTACTCCCTGAAGATCCACAAGTGCCAGGAGTCAGTGCCGTATACCATCCGCAGGCTCAGCCTCCCAGCCCTCAGATGGGATAATTAAAGCATTAATCTCTTACTCCGGCAGCCTGGAAGACAGCAGCTGCTAAAATAACATGGAAGGGCTGCTGCAAAAAGGAGCTTTGCTTCCGAGAGAATGGGAACAGCACCTTTTGGGGTCAGCAAACCTCCTGCTGCTGGGGAGGGCCCAGGGCCAAGCACAGTACTGGCCTTTGAAACTAGAGGCTGCTCTTGAGTCTCAAATCTGCTCCTCCCTGAAAGCTTCCAGCCTCGTATGAGGCAAAATGTTTGAGTTTCTTCATGTTTTGTTGAGCTTGGATTGGGTTGGTGGCTCCTTGTGTCCAAGGAGTTGATAGATCCGTGGGAAATGCAGCCTTGAGCTGGGAGATGAGGATCCATGGAGGTGCTGCTGGATGCAATCTCAAAAGTCGTTCTCAAAACTTGTTGGGAATTTTCCTACTTACTGTGGGAATATTCATTGTTCTTAACTTTTCTATCATCTTTGTGCGAGTACTGTTCTTTTAATTTTTTTTGGGGGGGGTCATTCTTCTGTTTTTTGGCTTTTTTTTTTTTCTTTTTGAAGCATTCTTGCGAGTACCTGGACTTAATCTCTGTAGAAAATATTAATTTCTGGGGCAATATTGAGCCTTAGGAGAGGGAGGGATCTGATATCCTGTGTGTGAACTCTGCAATAAGGGCTGTTCCTTCAGCAGGGCTAAAGAGAAGGTGCTGGAGCGTGACTTTATTGAGATTACTGCTCACCTGTGAGGCTGGGGATGTTTGCTGCCACTCTCAGCAGAGTGACAGGGATTGTTTAGCCTTGATTAAATGTGGAATGTTGGCTGCAGAAGCTCCACACCCCCTTGAGTGCATGGAGATGTTTTGCAGCTGGATGCCAAAGGAACAGGGGAAGGGATGAGGAGGATCCACAGGGGTGCTGCTGGATGAAGTCTCAAAAATTGTTCTCAAACACTGTTGGCTACTTGCTGTGGGGATATTGATGATATTGTGAGAATATTGATGATATTGTGGGAATGTTGATGATATTGTGGGAATATTGTTGATATTGTGGGAATATTGATGATGTTGTGGGCATATTGATGATATTGGGGGAATATTGATGATATTGTGGGCATATTAATGATATTGTGGGAATGTTGATGATATTGTGGGCATATTGATGATATTGTGGGCATATTGATCATATTGTGGTGATATTGATCATATTGCGGGAATGTTGATGATATTGTGGGGATATTGATCATATTGTGGGGATATTGATCATATTGCGGGAATGTTGATGATATTGTGGGAATGTTGATGATATTGTGGGAACACTGATGACCACAAAGATGATAACAATTTAAAAATAATCAATATTCCCACAGCAAACAGCCAATAATTTTTGAGAACAATTTTTGAGACTTCATCCAGCAACACCCCTGTGGATCCTCTTTGTCCCTTCCCCTGTTCCTTTGGCATCCAGCTGCAAAACATCTGCACGGGACAGAGGGAAGGTTTGGGATCTCACAAAGGTCCAGGGCTCTCTGTTCTTAAGTATATCATCCCGAAGGAGCTCCTGCCAGTGCAGATAGAGATGAAGCTTCTGGCATCTCCTCTGCGAAAGCCACCCCTGCAGCCCCCCAAGGCTGCCACACACCCCACAGGGCTTCTCTTAGGATTGTCATCACTTGATTAACGCTCCCAGCCCGACTTCCATTGGCTGCTGCGGAGGAGAGGGAGAAGATGGATGTTTTCCATTACTTGATGTAATGACTGTGAGGCAGCCTAATGAAACCTTTACAGCCCAAGTTTACGGAGATCCCACAAACAGTGATCAATAGCTGAGCTGGAGCTGCCCTGTGCCAGCCATGGGGGCTCTGATGGAGGGGCCGAGCTGAGGATGGAGTCAGCAAAGGACAGAGGAGGTGTGATGGAATGGGTGTGAAATGGGATAAGTGAAGAGAGGGGTGGATTTTTTGTTTCTGCTTTGTTCAGCTCCCCAGTGCGTTGTCATTCACTTTTCCATCCCCGCCGGGGGTAAATCATTGCCTCTCCAGGCTCTGAATTGCTGGCAGAGCTCTCTTGCTGCCTTCCTTCAGCTGCAGTGCTCTCCTGGAGGTAGGAATGAGCACAAATCCTTGGGAACTGTAAAAATTTCTTCTGGAAGAATAGGTCTACACTGCAAAAGAAAAGCAAAATAACCCTTTTAGCCTCATCCTCTTCAAGCATCCCACCCAGGGGAGCCGTGGCCAAAAACAAGCCCTGCCCCAGGCTGCCCTGCAGGAGCCACTGCCCCGGTGTCCCCTCTGCCCTGGCTTTGCAAGGACTGCTGAGGGAAAAATTAACTTTTAATCGAGTGGCCTGTGGGTAGATGGACAAAAACGCTGGGAAGGTGATCTAAGGGTCCACTTAGGGCCACCTCTGCGTGCGTTGCTTTATGGACCTGGACTTCATTACCCTGAGAGCAGGGAAGTGCTTTCCCAGGCGGAGAGAGGTGAGGCTGCAGTTTTCAGCTGAGTGAGCAGGTCGGGCACAGTGTCAGCAAGAGCTCCTGCGTTAAGCAGGAGGTGTCCAGGTGTTTTCTTGCTGTGGAAGACAACTCCTTCAGGACGCCACGTCCTCCTGGTGGCTGGAGGCTCTCACCTGTGGGAGCCGTGGTGTTGGGAGGGCAGGGACGTGGAGCTGTCAGTAAATGGGATCCACCTGCTAGCACACAGTGCCGCAAGAATAAAAACCACTCCATTGTGCCTCTGGAATAGCTGCAATTAACAAAATCTGAATAGCCAAGGGCTGGATTCCTCTCACGGAGGCGGTGGGAGACAGCTTGAAATGTACCCACAAGCACTGATTGGGGTCTCGAGCCTAATTAGTCCCCGGGAGGCATCCAGTTAGGATGCAAGACAGATGTGGTGTGGGCTCCAGGCAGGTCTGTCCCGCACAGGAGCTGCTGCAGGAAGGGCTGGAGGCTGTCCTTGGGATGCTGTCACCTGCAGCCACAGCAGGGAGGGCATGTGGGCAGTGCCAGAGCCTCTGCTGGGCTGGGCAAAGGCAGTGCCACCCTGCTGCTGCTGGGGTCAGACAGTCCCAGCAGGGCTGGAGTTGGAAGGAAACTTAAAAATCATCTCATTCCACACCAAGCCATGGACAGGGGCACCTCCAACTGTCCCAGGGTGCTCCAAGCCCTGTCCATCCTGGTCTTGGGCACTTCCAGGGATCCAGGGGCAGCCACAGCTTCTCTGGGCACCTGTGCCAGGGCCTGCCCACCCTCCCAGGGAACAATTCCTTCCCAATATCCCATCTCCCTGCCCTCTGCCAGTGGGAAGCCATTTCCCCTTGTCCTGTCCCTCCATCCTTGTCCCCAGTCCCTCTCCAGCTCTCCTGGAGCCCTTCAGGCCCTGCCAGGGGCTCTGAGCTCTCCCTGGGGCCTCCTCTCCTCCAGGTGAGCACCCCCATCTCTCCCAGCCTGGCTCCAGAGCAGAGGGGCTCCAGCCTTGGAGCATCCCCATGGCCTCTCTGGACTCTCTCCAGCAGCTCCATGTCCTTCCTGGGCTGGGCCCCCCGAGCTGGAGGCAGCTCTGCAGGTGGGGTGTCCCCTGAGCAGAGGGGACAGTCCCTTCCCTCAGTGTTCTGCCCATGCTGGGGGCTCAGCCCAGGACACCCCTGGCTTCCACAGGGACAGAACAGTGGATTGTGGCTCCAGGCCTGTGTTTTATTCATGACTCAGCCATTTCCCACCTACAAGATGAGGATAATGATACATTCTTCCCTTAGAAAGAGCTTGTCGTCTCCAAGTGTGTTACCAACTCTGGTAACAATGTGCCTTAATTGAACACTTTCACTTTTCCGAGTTCCAAGAGAAAGTTTGCCGCGAGAATAATTCTTACTTTATCTGCATTTAATGCTGCGAGGTGTGTGGCAGAGTACAGATGGTCACATCCAAGGTGGGAAGAGGACAAAGAGCTCTTTTGGGCCCCCCCTCTCTGTTGTGACATTGGGACTCGACGTGCTGAGCAAGCGCTTGTAAATCAAGGCAGCAGAAATTAAAGGCGCCAGTAATGGGATGGATTAATCTGCTCTGACTCGAATGTCTGAAAGTTGGATGTCAACGTTTGGGGTTTGTCGCCTTGGGCTGGCTCCCAGTCGGGGGAGAGAAATGGGCATCTCCAGAGGCCATTCATCTGCTCCCAGACAGGCGGGCTGGATGGATTGCCCTCTGGAGTGCTGGTCTCTCTCTCCATTGATAAAGGGAGCCCTGGGTACATCTTATATATTTATATTAAAGGTGTATGGAGAGGGCTGAAGGTGAATCCTGCCTGTTGGGGTGGAAAGGAGACTGCAGCAGCTCCAGGGGCAGAGCTGCAGGGATGCTCTGGGTACCTAAAAAAGAGCATAACCAACGTTTCAGGAGCTGCATCCCGAGGAGGGTTTCCCTATGGAATATCCTGGCTGAAGCTGGAGTTGTTTTGGCTGTTGCAGTCACACACATCATGGTTTGGTATAAACCTGAGCAGATGCCCTGTGTGGCTGCATCTGCTCAGGACAAAACCTGCTGGTCTTGAGCAATCCCAGCAAGAAAATAACACAGGTTCAACCAGCAGAGATTTGCAAGGAGGCACCAGAGTGATGGGCAACATTATAAAATCATAAACCAGAGGAAATGGAAGTTTTGGGCTTCTAACTACCAAACCCCTAAGCTCTGTGCGTTTTGTCTTCCTAAAAACTATTCCAGAGGTGTCAGAAACAAACCACGCACTTCCAGTCTCTTGTGTCCTCCTTCTGTATTTCAAATGAATAATAGATAAAGGAATCATTTTATTTAAAGAGAACGAGTTGAATAGTTTGCTTAAAAAAAAAAAAACCAAAAAATCCACACAAAAAGCGCTGTGGCACTCGGTCCTGATTTCTGTTATAAGGGAAAACTTCCCCTTTTCATTTATTATTGAAGTAAATTAAGCTGATTGTCAGAAACGTGTGTGTTGGGTGAAAACGCTGCCATTGTGAGTTGGGATGAGATGAATGAATTTAATTTACCCCTTCGGTACATTCGGCAGGCGGCTGTGAGCGGCTCCAGCTCTCGGCTCCCTGCCTCCTCCTGGGAAAGCCCTGCCAAGTTTCCTGGGGGATTTTCCCTGCTGAGGTTTTGTTTCTTCACTGGGGAACCTTGTCCCCTTGCCCTAGGGCTGGAGAGGGAAAAAGAGGATGAGCAGACCTTTGGGTTTCTTCCCTGAGAGAGTGTTGGAGCAGCCAAGCCCTCGCCAGGTTTTGTTCAGAGCCAGGAAAGCGCTTGGAAGCTGCTCCAGGCAGGCAGGTGCTGCTTCCAGCTTGCCTCGGCCTGAGGTTCCGCGGGCAGGATGGGTGAGGGGATGCAGGAGGGGCGCGGAGCCTCGCTGGGGACCGGGGGTGGAACAGGCTCCTACCAGAGACCAAAGTGTGTCTGTGCCGCCGTGGGTGTCCTGTGGCTGCGTTGGAGTCAGGCTGTGGATAAACAGCGCTCGGCTCGGGACAAGGCGTGTCAGACATGCTGGTGGTGGTGCCTTCAAGTGTTTCTAGTTTTTTACTCTTCATGTATCTGTAACTTGCTGTAGTTCTGTGCTGAAATCCTGAAATCCTGAAATCCTGAAATCCTCTGTTCTCAGCACTTTGGCCAGACAAGGCTCTCTGAACACAGATCCAAGGACATATTCATTGTCTTAGGGCCCGAAAATATGTAAACAACTGTGAGCTGGGGGGAGCAGGCCTGGGGTGGTGAACATCATCACCTGAGGGTGAGATTGGAGAATTAAGGGCCAATGTGCTAATGGACAGAACTTGTAAAAGGTGAAGGGTCCATGACCGGTTGTCCATTTTGGGTGCAGTCCCTGAGGGGGAATTTTGCTTGCCCCAATGCACCTTGAAGGCCTCGCATAAATTTGTCCACATTTTATACTCCTAATTTGTTTTGGCCTCTCTTTCAGGCATCAGTAGTTCTCCAAAAGTGCTGTTTCTGATCCTGCCTGGATCAGAGGGGTGCTGCAGACCTCAGGCCCAGCCCTTCCATGGGTAAATGCAGCTCCCTCCCAGCCTGCAGTGGAGAAGATGTCACTGATGTCCACCAGTGCCTCCGGGAACAAGTCAGGACAGTTTGTCTCTTGGGAACTGGAGCAGGGGATCCTGTTAAATGTGCTGTGGGAATGCTGAGGGTGTGAGCGCAGCTTCTGTTGGGGCAGTGCAGGCAGAAGTGTGCTCAAGGCAGGGAAAAGCACTCACCAGCTGGGAACAATGGGGCTGGTGGAGAAGGAAAGTGTCACCACTGTGGTTTTGGCCCTGGTGTGTGGTGAAGGAGCCATCGAATTCCAGGTTACAGCTTGTGCCATGCAGATGGCCAGGCAAAGGCTAAATCCTATAATCACCAATAATTAAGGTTGGGAAAACCTCTGAGATCATTGAATCCAACCTTTAACCAGCACTGGCGGGTCCTCCACCAAGCCCTGTCCGTAAAGTGAACATGTTTCCACTGTCTGCACGCCCTGAGCTCCTGCACATCCATGTCTGGCTTAGGGGGTAGGGGCTCAAAGAGGTGAAATTCCCTGGAGAGAGCCCAGCTCGAGAGAAGACAGGAATGCTGGTGTTGCAGGGAAAGCTTTTCCTGGAAAAGCAAGTGATCCCAGAACAAACACAGGGTGACTTTTCACAGGAGCATGTAGTACCAGCACGAAGGGAATGGCTTCCCCCTGCCAGAGGGCAGGGTTAGATGGAATATTGAGAAGGAATTCTTCCCTGTGAAGGTGGAAAGACCCTGGCACTGTGTTCTGAGTCCAGCTGCTCTGTATGTGGTATTTATGTGGTAAATATATGGTATTTTAACTCTCAGGTGAGACCCAGATGCCGTGTTCGTGCTGAATTTAGGTGTTTGAAATGCTCACCCAATGCTGTGACCATGGAAGTGTCTTGGGCGCTGTCCTCCCCCTCCAGTTGTGCCTTTAGGCTGTGCACAAGCCCTGGGGGTTTGGGATGGGGCACAGCAACCACAAGGTGAGCTCCAGAAAGCTCCGGTGACTCCTGGCAATCGCTGAGCTCAGGGCAAGAGCGAATCAAGGGCATCATCTTGGAAAGAAAAGGAGGAGAGAAGGAGCCACAGCAGACCCTGGCACTGGGAATGTTTGCCACTCCAATATTGCTGGCTGGAAGTGTGATTTTTCCCTCTGCCAGTAGGTCTGTGTACACAAAACGTCCACTGCCGTAGCAATTACAATGCTCTGAAGTGGTTTCTATGCCATTGCTTGTTCTGCCCAAGGAGCAGGACAACCTGTCCTGGTGCCTGCCCTCACTCATGGCACTGAGCCACCCATTGTCATTGGGCACCTGCAGAGCCATGGCAGCTGCTCAGGTCAACTCATTTCTTGTCTGGACTGAAAAATTGGACATAGAAATTTACTCTGTTCTTCTTCTTATTATTATTACTAAGATTATTCTCAATATTTGTATTCTCAAATTCAATGTATTCTCAGTTATTCTCAAGGATAATCTCTCCAGCCGCCCTTTTGTGCTTTATTCTCCCCAAAAGTCACCTGCAAATGTGCAGGAGGATTTGGTAGAGGGAGAAGGTTTGGTTGAACCTTTCTCCTGTTTGGTTTAGCTTGAATTTCAGGAGATTGTGGTAACTTCAGTTGTTGCAGAAGCTCGTGGGTAAATCAAGCAGGCAGCTCTCCGATGAGATGGCAAGAGAGAGAGATTTATTTTATTTTCTCTTCTTCTATAGGCATTAATAATCTAACAATCACTGGTTGAAAATCATCTGCCCCCCAAAGGGTTTGGTTGAAGCCTTACAGCACCCAGTACCAAAACAAAGATTAGAAAGAGCAGAAGAATTCAACTTATCTCTATTCCCCATGAGAAAGAAGAGAAAACCTTAGAATAGTGCATCTACATTCAGTGACCAACTTTGGGTCTTGATTTCCGGGTTGGCCAGGCAGGATTTTGCTTCCCAAGATCAATTGAGGATCAGCTGCAGCGGCACAATGAATTTAGTGCCAGAAGGGACTTCTAGATCACATAAACAGGCCCTGGAAAGTCATTAGATACCTCTTTCCTGAGCCTTGGATTTGGTGTTTGTCGAACATAAATCTTCCGTAAAGGTGTTCAGGGTTGATTTAAGGATCTCGGGAGATGCTGAACCCAGGGCTGCCATTGGTAGTGGCTTTTAAAGGTTAATCACCTTCGCTGCCAAACATTTGTGCTGTATTTAATTTGTCTGTCTTTAACTTTTTGGTTGCTGGTTATTGCGGTGTCTTTCCCTGCTGGGAGAAATCACTTGGCATTTTCTTTGATCAAACTCCTTTCTCTCCCCCCCAGACTAAAGAGTTTCTCAGTGTCCTTCAGCTGAGCTGTGTTTTATCCTCCAATTTATCCTCATAGGTTGGGGGATGTATCCTCTTTTACCTTCCAGCTTTCTCCAACTTCCCCTTTTTGGTTATTTAATAAAAATTACAAAAGAAATTAAAAGAGCTTTGCAAAACTATGGGGAGGGTTTCCAAGCCAACAGAATTCAGGCAATGGGAGAGGGTAAGGTCTGTGTCGTGCTGCTCCACTGCAGAAATAGTCCTGATAAGCACAGGAGAGCCCTGGATACTGCTGGGCTTGGGCCAGAAATGGGTGGGACAAATCAAAAGCTTTGTGTTTTAAAGAATGTAATGGATTTTAAATTGCATTTCCTTTAATGAATGACTCACCCAATTACCACAGCCTGAACACCTGCGCCCGAGACCCGAAGTCTCCAGAGAGATTTTGCTTTTAACAATATTTATTATGCTGAGTGTTATCGCATTAGGAGGAATCAGGGGAGGAGGGAGGCTGCGGCCATGGGCAGCGCCAGGGCAGCCCTGGGTTATCCTCCCCCACTGCTGCCCGAGGCTGTGCCAGGAAATTCCAAGCATCCCTTCCGTCAGGCTTTGCCCAAACTCCTCGTGCTGGGGCTGGGCTGATCCCCCAGGGCCACCCAGGTGGGGAGATTGGACAAGGGGGAATGGCTTTGGACTGACAGAGGACAGGGCTAGATGGGATATTGGGAAGGAACTGTTCCCTGTGAGGGTGGGCAGGCCCTGGCACAGGTGCCCAGAGCAGCTGTGGCTGCCCCTGGATCCCTGGAAGTGTCCAAGGCCAGGCTGGACTGGGCTTGGAGCAGCCTGGGACAGTGGGAGGTGTCCCTGCCCATGGCAGCAGTTGGAACTGGATGAGTTTTAAGGTTTTTTCCAACCCAAACCATTCTGGCATCCTTTGTTGCTCCTTCCAGTGCCTAAAGGGGCTCCATGTGAGCTGGAGAGGGACTTTGGACACAGGACTGGAGTGACAGAGTGACAGGACACAGGAAATGGCTTCCCAGTGCCACAGGGCGGGTATAGAAGGGAAATTGGGGAACAATTCCTCCCTGTGAGGGTGGGGAGGCCCTGGCACATTCCAGAATCTGTGGCTGCCCCATCCCTGGAGCTGCTCAAGGTCAGATGTGGCTCTGAGCACCCTGGGGTGGTGGAGGTGGCCCTGCCCACGGCAGGGCCTTGGCACAGGATGCAAACCCACACCTCAGAGCCCTGAGGGCCAAGATAACTCAATTTTGACCCTTTTTACCTGGCAGAGGATGGTTTGGGAAGGCAATTCGATATAATCTTGCCCAGTTATTTCTCATCCCTCCCGCCCCAACACGGAGCAGTCAGTGCTGAGAGCCCATGGTGTGGGGCTGGATGAGCTGCTCAGGAGCAGATCCCAGGCTGTGGCTGTGGCTGGAGAGACACAGAGGTATAATTATCTCAGCTCCCGATGCTCTTTGTGCTCTGCCAACGCTTCTGCAGGCCAGAGGGCTGAGCTGATGTATTTATGCACCTTCCCCTGTCTGTGTTTAAACAGCACCTTGGAAAATGCAGTAAAAGAAGCCACAACTCTCCTCAGTGTCCTCTAGGGGTTTTAATTTATTTTTATTGTGTTGGATCCTTGCTTTGTTGTGGGTTTCTTTAGGTTTTTTATTTTTTCTCCCAGTGCTGGAAGCTGGCTTTACTGCAGAGCAGAGGTGGTGCAGAGAAACAGCGGCCAGTGAATTGCAGAGTGTGAAGAGATATTTTAAGTTAGCATGGAGGGATGTGGCAGAGCTCTCAATGATCTGTGGTGTTATTTTATAGTCCATGCATTTAATAGGCAGTCTGTGCTTTTTTCCCAATGGATCTAATTGTTTTGGGGCCCTGTTTTTACTGAGGCACAGACAGGATCCCCTGCTTGGTTTGTGCCTTCAGCCAGGCACTTCTGCCTCCCTGGGTGCAAATCCTGGTGTGATCTGAGGGTGCTCAGTGCCTGAGGACAGTGTTACCCCAAAAACAGACAGCCCCCAAAATTGCTGAGGAGCTTCTTGCATTTCCCAGCTCTGGATTCTGTGCAACACAGAAGGTTTCTGTGGGAATCCTTAGGCTGCTTCATTACGCTCATAAAGAATTGTTCAAAATAGTTTTTATTGGTTCCCCCAATAGCAAGATACAGTAAAAATAGCAAGAAATGGCAAAATTCTCTGCATTTGGTGTGTGATGAGCATCCTCTTCTCATTGCAGGCAGGACCAGGCTGATTTGAAGCCACACCAAGTCCCCTGGCCGTGCTGGATGCTGCATCACCTCGAGGAGAAGACATCTCTGAGGTACCTTATTTTTGCTTTTTGTTTTCTGATTGCAAGATGATGCATCCCTGAAGGGCATAAATAACTTTTCAAAGCACTGAGGATGGTTTATCCTGTGTCTGTGAGGTGAGAAGTGCCCGCACTGTGAATTTTTGGGAGTGTGGTTTCATCTGCCTGGCATTAGGTAGCTCTGTTCCAGCCAGAACTGGGAGATTTTAAATGTGATTTTGAAAACCTGGAGATGTTTCAAAGCTTACAAGGCTTTTGACCTGTCTCATTTATGCTCACCTCCTGCATTGCAAAGGGAGAAGCTCAGAAATGTGAATTATGTGAAATACAGTGTGAAATCTTTTGAGATGTCTAAATCGTGTGCATATACACACAGGCACTTCCATCTCCTTAAAACTTCAGCTCTCCTTCCTCAGTCTGGGAGGATGCACGAGCAGCTGGGGAAGAGTTGGGAGGAGGAGGAGAGTGATGTGCATTTTGTGCTCCCCATCTCCCTTCCTGCCTCTCTTTTTGCTTCCCCCTGTTCTCCATTGGGATCCAAACACAAAATCCCCACTCAAATCCCCTCTGGGGTGTGGGGACAACCCCCACCATGCTGTGGGTTCTGCGTTTCTGAGGCTTCTGTAGCTTTTTGATCTTCTCGTTTCTATATGACAATAGAAATTTTGTGACCTGTGTCAGAAGCGTCTGTCAGGTGACACATTAATATTTCTCGGTAAATGGAAGTTTTCAGAATCCACATGGTTTTCATTTAAGAGTTGTGTGCTCTTCCTGCTAATTTTTCAAGTGGGTTTTTCAAACCTGGTAGTCATGGTTGGGCTCTCTCTGTGCTGCAGAACCTCTTTTTTATGATCTTGTAGAAGAAAAAAGTGAGTTAAGTGTGTGCCAGGCAGTGCTGGAGGTGTGGGGGTGCAGGTGAGCTGTGCAGCATCTTTCCAAGGATATTGGTAGGGAAAAAAACCAGCCCAAAACTTCAAAGCTTTTGAAAATTTCAGCTGCTAAAGGGCGACCTTCTGGTTTCTGCCTCTCTCAGTGCCATCCCACCTTTGTGGGATGTCTTTTGTTCCTGCTGGCTGTGCCAGTCCAGCAATGGCATCCCTTGGTGTCCATGGGGAGATCGGCAGGCAGGGACCATCTTTCTTCCTCCCGTGGCATCAGAGCTGCCTGACAGCTCTTTCCAGAGCCTGCTGTGGCTGGGAGGGAATGGAAGGACAAGGAAAGCACAAGGAAAAGCAGAAAGAGGGAAAGAATGGAGGGAATGAACGAGGCGATTTGAACAGCGTTAGGGATCCCAGGTTTTTCCACTCATTCAGTGCTGCTGTGTGTTTGCCACCTAATTCCATCCCAAACACCCTAAACTGGAAATAAAGCCCTGTTTAATAAACAGCAGTCAGCATTTCATTTCCCTGAATATTCTGGGAGCAACTGCTCATTATTCCGATGATTTCCCCCCACTGTAATTATTCCAAACGACCATTCGCAGATTGCACTGTTGACTTATACGTCCGTGCAATCGCCCGCTGAAATATGTATATATTTTGGTGTCCTATTGAAAATTCAATAGGATCCAATTTCAATTGCTATTGCCTTCCCCCCCGTGCCTCCCCTCTCCAATTTTCCAATGCTACAGCTGCACGGCGGAGAAGAAAGGATGCAGCGGACATAAACAGCAACGTCCAACTGAAATGGGGAGAGAAAAATTACTTCCTTGTACTACCACTCTCCTGACAAGAGCTGACTCTTTCTTTTCCTGGATTTTTTTCCTTTTTTTTTTCCCCTTTTCCTTTTTTTTCTACTGCATTCAATTTTCTGACTCTGCCAGGCAGGTTGCAGGACTAATCTTGAACGTGCTTTGAGCCTGCTGTATAACACCACGGGCTTTGAAAGCTTGGGATGGGGAGAAAGAGGAGGAGGATGTGGGGAATGCAATTAGTTTGGGGTGGCAGGATGAGCGGGAGAAGCTAAAATTGCAAATGAGTGTTATTTGGGGAAAATGAATCCTGTTCCTCCCAGGGCTGGTTTACCTGGCTTTCTCTTTTGGCAGATGGAGAGTGGGAGATGTGAATTAGATGGGAAAAAATCCCTAGACAGTCTGCAGGGTCTCCAACGGCACTTCCATCACAGACAGTGTTTTGTAACGTGCACGTTTATTTTTCCCTTCATCTGGAGTACAAAGGATCTGGTGTTTGGGACCTGCCAGAGGTTGGCTGGGGATGGGAGGCTGGGCTGGATTCGGAGGTGTTGATGCCTGAAACAGAGCTCGCCTGAAACAGAAGCTAGACAAAGTTAGGAGAATAAAAAGCAGATTAATTTATTAAAGTCCTTTAAGGTACATTTAGGGCAGACAGAGCCTACTTGAGAGGCTACACCCAAAATGGACAGCAAGTCATGAGGCTTTTATATTTTATAAGTTCTGTCTATGAACATATCGACCCTCAATTCTCCAGTTACACCTTCAGGTGATGATGTCAGCCACCCCAAGCTTGCTCCCCCCAGTTCACCGTTGGTTACATATTTTGGGGCTCTGAGGCAGCGAAAGTGTCCTTGGATTTCCACTCCGAGGAATTGTTTCGGCTAAAGGTGCTGGGAACAGAGGTTTTTAGCATTTTATATTGAGCCTAGAACTACACCAAAGCTACAGACAAATGAAGAATAGAAGCTAAAAATCCTTAAGGCATCAGTGTCGCTCCAGCTCTCAGGAGCAAAGTGCTGGGGGGGTTTGGGCACTACAGCAAAGGTGTTGCCACTGCTGCACCTCCCAGAATTGAGAATATTCATCAACAAATAACACCTGGTGGGTTTCTGTTCGCTCCCAGCTCCCCAAGAGCTCTCTCAAGGTGGGGTCACCTGGGACATCAAGGTGGCTGCAGGTCTCTTTATTGCCACAAGTCCAACTGGTGTGCTGGGTCACTGCTGAGCCACCTCACTGTGACCTCAAGCTTCAGAGGAGCTGGAAAGGAGCTGTGCAAGAGTTCTCCCCCAAAAATTTAATATTGTATCATCAGCTTGCAAGAGATGGCTAGAAATGTAGAAATCCGAGGGTAAGTAAGTCTCACAACACCTTCCAGCACAGACTCGGGCAGCTGGCTGAGTCTTTGCCTTCACTCCCCGAGGGAGAGAGGGAGCTCGAGGAGGGAAAAAAAGGAAGGGGAAGGTAGGGATGTGCCAGGGCTGTGTCATCCTCAAGCCCAGCAGCACGCACGAGGCAGCAAACAGCCGCTATCTCCTCGAGCCATCTGTTTGCAGAGTCTTTGCCCATGCAGCAGTGCCTCTTCCCACGTGGACTTGTTGCCTCCTTGTAATCCGTAGGTAAACAGACATTTAATCAACTGGAAAGCAGGGAGAGGAGGCGGTGAGCCACGATAAGAGTCCAGCTGGGATGGGGACTGGTGGCAGCACGTGCCCCGGCGGGTGGGTGCTGGAAAGCATCCCTGCAATATCTTTGGAATGTGGAGGAAAATGGTTCATTTGGGGGAAAGGAGTAAATTAAGGGAATGGTGGGACCAAGCAGAGCATGGCCATTGAGCATCTCTCCAGAGGTTCTTACCACCTTGGTTTGCTTCTGCAGCTTGAAATCAGGAATTCATGTAGAGAACAAAATTTCCTAGAGAATAAAATTTCCCCAGGTAACACAGATGCCCCATCCTTATGCACTGGGTAAGGACACGGCACTGTGAGCATCACCTTGTGCAGGGATGGAGATCACTGCTCCCCCTGGGCTTGCAGCCTTGAGGTGTTTGGGAACACAGCCTGGGAAGGTTCTGGGTGGCTCTGTCCCATGTCCAGGTGGGCACTTTGCCCAGCTGATCCAGACCCTTCTCCATCCACCCTTTCTGCATCTTCTGCTGTGAAAATCACACTGTCCCTCATCACTTACTCTGCCATCATAGAGTCACAGAATATCCCGAGCTGGATGGGGTGATCCTATCAGGATCCCATAAGGATCCCATCAGGGTGATCCCACCAGGATGATCCCATAAGGATCCCATCAGGATCCCATCAGGGTGATCCCATCAGGATGATCCCATCAGGATCCCACCAGGATCCCATCAGGATCCCATCAGGGTGATCCCATCAGGATGATCCCATCAGGATCCCATCAGGGTGATCCCATCAGGGGGATCCCATCAGGATCCCATCAGGATCCCATCAGGATCCCATCAGGGTGATCCCATCAGGATGATCCCATCAGGATGATCCCATCAGGGTGATCCCATCAGGGTGATCCCATCAGGATGATCCCATCAGGATCCCATCAGGGTGATCCCATCAAGGGGATCCCATCAGGCCCAGCTCCAGGTTGATTTTGAAGGGGAATCAAGGCGTGCTCAGTGCTGGAGGCGCTGGGGTTTTTATCTCCGGAGGGTTCCTTGCAAGGTGCTGGGATTCAAGAGGCATTTCAGACGTAGCTAAAAGCAGCCTCAGCCAATCCCCTCGCAGAATTTGGGAAGGTGCTGGGGGCTGGGGCGGTGACCTGGTGCCCTACAGTACATGGCATTACCGTGTTTAATGTACTCAGCGCTAATCTTTCTCTAAACACAAGCGATCTTGCTGAGTTCAGCACTGAAAGAGCAATAACCAATGAAGGAGATGAGATTAAGAAAACTCACAAGAATCAAATGTGCTAGAAAGGGCTGGGGAAGTGCCAGGGGCACTGCAGTAAATGACCTCCCTGGGAATCGAGGACAAATAAAATCCATGCCCCGTGTCTCTCTCTCCTCCCAGGCGCCTTGCGCCGATGCCGGAGCCCTCCCCTCCCTGGTGTGGCCATAGATGTTGCTTTCAGGGTTATTTTTGCACTGGAATACAACAAATCCTCTGTGCTATGGGGCCGAGACAAGGATCCGTGTCGCTGCATTCAGAAAAACTAACCTCTCGAGCTCAAGGAGAGCTGCTTCACTTGGCAGGAGCATTATTCTGTCTGGAACAGCCTTGAGAGGGCAAACAAAACCTCTGAGCTGTGGCTCTTGTTTCCAAAGGCTCTCTGCAAGCAGGGATGCTGGTGAGAGTGGCTTTTTTTTATCTGTGAGCCTGAAATGGAGCCCAAAATTGACCCAAGTGCCACCAGGACGGGATGGAAACGTTGGTGTCCCACTCTGAGATCTGCTGGGCTTGATGTGCACATGAAAAAGTCTTACAAACAACTTGCTGTTTGCGGGTGCTCAGTGGGTGCTGTGGGGCTTTTATCCCAAAAGAATGGGATGGTGGAGGTGATGGGAGGGGCAGGGTTTGATTTTGGCCACCTGAAAGCCCCGGAGGTCGATGGAGGTTCTCCCCCAGCGCTCTGCTCCCCTGGGCAGCCTGAGGATGTCCTTCACGGATCCCAGGCATCCCAAATCTGCTGCCTCAGATCCCTACCCCTCGCGCCGTGCAGGCTCGGAGGCTGCGAGGATGACTTGGCAGTGATATATTTACTACAATTACCATCTCTCTTCCCAGAGGAGGAAAAAATAGATGAATAATATGTTTTGAAGGTGTCATGGAGTGAAAGCAAGAGAGGAGCTTGAGCCTGAACTTATGAATAACTTATAGGCTCCCTCCCTTCATGCAGCTGCTCCGTTTGGGCTTATCTTTCTCACCCGTAGGAGGTGTAATTAAAGGAGCAAAGCCGTGGGCACGCGTCTGTCTGGCTCCGTGTGTCCCGTGCAGACCAGGGCATGGCTGGAATGCCTTTGTACGGACACGTGGGCTGGGATGTGTGCCGAGCTTTACAAATTCTCCCCCTCATCAAGAAAAAAGGGTCATTTTGCGCATAACTCATCTTTGGTATTTTCGACAGAGTGGCGGAAGCGTTGCCTTAACTCTCCCCTTCCGCTGGAGAGCTGCGAGCAGGAGGAGGTTCGGGTGGGGAAACACTGCAAGGGGAAGTCCTGCAACCCTCAGAAACCCTTAAACACTGCAAGGGTGAGCCCTGCAAGCCTTAAAATCTGCAAGATTTTGGCTCCGTTTGTGGCACAGCTGGAAATTCCCTCCCTGGCCTCTTGCGGTGGCTTAGCCTTCCCAAGCCTTATTTTTTCCGGCCCTAAAATGAGAAGTAATTTGCTCCTGTCTCAACACCTTCCTCTGCTTTCTCTATTTTGACTTGAAGAGCTCAAGGGAGGGACTGTTTTTGCCGCGTGTACACACAGAGTCGAACATAATGGAACCGGGATCTTATCAAAGGCATGCCAATGCTATTGTAATGCATACAGTAATTATAGGGATGTATATGGAGGGATGATGAAAAAAATCCAATGAAACATGGCATTTCCCTCTGGAAAAAATGTTAGCAGAATAAAACCACGCCTGGGAGTATGTCAGTTCCAGCAAAAAATGTCTATTAAAAATTATGCAGTGCTGTTCAGCAAGGTCACAGCGCTCCTTTTAGAGCCAGTCAGAGGTTTCCTTGCAAAGCAGCACGTCACTTTTTTTTTCCCCTGCAGACTTTTAGCCAAGGTGTTGTGTTTTGGGCTTTTATTCAGATTTAGGGGCGGAAAAAAATGGAATTTCATATACATTTTGCAGGAATTTCTGGCAAAAGGGGCCTTCTGCAGCTCGATATGCACAGAGGGATGGTGTCCCTGGTTAACACCAGGTATAAATATATATTTATATATGATTTCCAATGAATAACTTGTTCCCCCCCATCCCTATCTCAGGAGTGCAGCCCTGCTATCTGCATGTTCCTATCAGCCCAGCACATAGATATGGACGAGTGTAATGGAGATATTAGGCATTTATTGCAAGGCATTCTGTTGAACATCACCTGCTGTTCAACATGAAAAGTTGATGTTCCACAAAGCCACAAGCCAAAGGCTCCTTAAGAGCTGTTCTGGTGCATCGGGTAAATATCCGTGCTCGGAACGAGCGCTGTGTGGATTAATAATGCATGGAGCAAATCTGTAGGAAGAGCAGCGACTGCGTAGGGCTGACTTAGAAACTGCTCTCCCTGCTTAGGCAAATAGGCAGGGAAGTTGTGTTTTTTAAAGCATAATGTGTTGGTAATAAACCCAACTAACCTAATCGACCACTTCCAGCTGCTCCAAGCGCAGTCACTGGCTCGGCAAGCTGGGGTCAAAGGCAGGAGCGTTGCCAAGGGTGGTGAAAATTGCTGTGTGGCATCTTATTTTCGGCAATTTATGCTGGTAGAATGGTGGGGAAACAGTGGAGAGGTTGAGATGGGACGCGGTTAGGAATCATTCCTCCTTTCCAGGGGTTTTCCATCAGCTGGAGGTTGCTGGGGTTTGTGGAGGAACTCTCCAAGCCCTGAGATTGTGAGGTGGATAGGACAAGATTAAATACCCTGTGTCCTGTATTTGCTTCTGGAGAAGTATCCTGCTGCACCACGAGCAGGGACTGGGTCATTAGTGCTGCCACACTCGTTAGCTCTTCTGTCCTAACGAGCTGGGAAGCAGTGAGGTGCTCCTGGTGGTAGCGGGAAGTGGTGGTGGAGAGCTCTGCATCCACTGGCCCTCCTCGAGGTGTGTGGATTGAACCAAACCTTGGGAGGGGAAAAGAAGGAAAGCTAAAAGCCCCGTGCATCGCTCTGCAGCTTGGCAGCAGCCACTGCTTTGGCATGGCCCCGTGGAACTCGTGGATCCCAGCAGTGGAGGTGTTGGGAGCACCCCAGGATCGGTGGAATGATCTTCTCTGTGACCCTTGGGCTGGCCAGGCAGGGCCGTGCTGGCATCGAACAGGGCTGGTGGAACATCCAGCCGGAGCTGCCGATCCCTCCCAGTGCCTGACATTTGAATCACTGTCAGATCTGTCGATGGGGCTTGAGGAGAGGGACCTGTGCTTTGTCACCTTCCTGCAGCAGAACGGCTGGGCTGGATCTGACTCGGAGAGTCTCTCTGGGCCACAGAGACAGAAACACAGCTGGATTGCCGAGAGTTCACAGCCAAGGCTTCTTCTGAATTGCAAAGTGAACAGCTCGGGTTTTTGGAAGCCTCTGAGGAGGCATAAATACAAAAAGCCAAGATATCTTTTAATTTTTCTTTTCCTCTTTGTCATTTTTTTTCTGGCAATAATGTTGTTTGAAGGGGTTGTGAGTCACCTCGAGCAACGAAATGAGACATCCTTATCACTTATGAAAATAATATTTAATGTGGTATTTTTTATTTAGGTTGTTTCAAAGGGGTGTCTCGGGGTTCAGAGCCTCAGATATTCTTTTTATTGGAGAAAGGGTGGAAATAATTTAAGGTTTTGGTCTCAAGGACCTTTTTTGTGTAGGCATGTGAGTGTCGTGCTCTTGATATTGGGCTGTGGTGTGGACAGATGTGCTTGGTTTGGGAATCCTGAGTTGGAGAAAAGTCTGTTTTATTTCTGGTGTTGTGAAATAGGGACCAGTAGTTGGCACGTGGAAGGAGCTGAAGTAAGAGGAGCATGTTCAGTCCTAAACTGGGTCCAAGTGGCCCAGATGCTGCTCAGAGCTGGAGGTGGGCTTGGTGAGATGAGAGTGGTTACAGTGTGGAAAAAACCCCCCTTGATGTGAACTAAAAGATTTCTCCTCCACACTCTTTGTCCTTATTAAATTTCCTCTTAGAGCCATTTCCATGCAGGTTTAGGTGTAAAAGGGCTTGTTGGGGCTCTTCTGCAGACACAGCTCCCCAGCGGCAGGTGCCCCTCTCCCTTTGGGGCCAGGCTGGTGGGACACGGGCTGTGTGTGTGCGAATCCCTCCCAGCACCGTGCGCGTGGGGAAACTGAGTCACGGCACCGCTGCTGTCGCTGCAGGAGGGATTCACCCGTTTCCCGGTGGGGAAGAGCTATGGGGGACATCGCCAGGATGCAGTAGGGGGGTGTGGATGATGGAGCAGGGGTGCAGATGTGAAAGGGGAAATGTGGGGGTGCAGATGCCGGGGAAATTTAGGGGGATGAGGATGCCAAGGGGCTGCGGGCGCTGGGTGCCAGGGAGTTTGGGGGGATGCCGGAGTGGGGGGATGCAGATGAGATTGGGAGGTGAGGGGGGGTGGTGCGGATGCCAGGGGGGAAGTTTGGGGGCTCCCGATAGTGAGGGCACTGCGGGTGCTGAGGGATGGGGATTTCAGTGGGTGCGGCTGCCGGGGGGTGCAGATTCTGTTGGGGTTAGGGGGATGCAGATGTCGGGGGGGCGTTTGGGGGGTGCGGATGCCAGGGGGTGCCGGGGATGGGGATGCCGGGGGGAAGTTTGGGGACTGCGGGTCGCGACGGTGCCGGGGGTGCGGATGCCGGTGAGGGTATGGGGGTGCAGGTGCCGGGGGGTGCCGGGGGGTTAGGGGGTGCGGATGCCGCGGGGTCAGGGGGCTGCGGGTGCCGGGAGGGTGCGGGTGCGGGCGCGGGGGGGCCCCGCAGCCAATGAGTGCTGCGCGGGGGCGGCTGCGTGCGCGGCCGGCGGCGTGTTGCAGCCGGGCGGCGTGTGCGGGCCGGAGCGGCGGGCACGCAGCGCCTGTCCTCGCACCTGCAACCCCTTCCGACCCCCTTCCCCCCCCTTTTTTTTTTCTTTTGGGTTTTTTTCCCTCCCCCACCCTTCGGTGCTTTTTTCCTTTTTTTTTTTTTTTTTTCCCCCTTCCTTTTTCCTTCCCCCCCTCTCCCCGCCGCCCCTCTTTCTGCGGTTTGCTCCGGGAAACGCTGGATTTTAAACCTTTCCCCGCCCGGCAGTGAGTGGGGAAGGAGGAGGAAAACATGGCCCAGGCCAAAATGCACCACCCCGTCTCTTGGGTGATCTTCGCCGGGATGGCCGCGCTCCTCCTCTCCCAAGGTAGGGAATGCCGCGGGGGACGCAGCCCGGGCGGGCGGAGAATGCGCGGTCCCACAGCAGCACCCTCCAAGGGGACTGGGGGGTGAGAATCGCCCCCAGAGTGGGGCCGAGGATCCCCCTCAGAGCGGGGACAGAGCTGGGAGAGGGTCCCCAGCCCGCCGTGAAGTTGCGGGGGGTGCGGATGCGGGCACGGCGCAGGAATTCCCGGTGCACCGGGCGGGCGGGGGGGACACTTCTCCCCTGGCGTCCTGATTATTTTTGCGGGTGATGAAGGACTCTGCCACCCCAGCATAATTCTCGCAGGATCAATGATCCAACAGGCTGGGGGGCAGGGGCGGCCGGGGTTCCTCCGTGCTCCCCCCACGCCTTTGCTTTTCCAGCAAGGTCGTCCGAAAAACTCGGTGCAGCCCCGCTCCCGCCGGGCTGCGAGTTGGGAAGTCCTTACCCAGTCTGTCCCGGATAAGCACGGCTGCCTCCCCCCACCCCGGGGGATGGCGCTTGGAGGGGAGGGGGGGCCTGTGCAAGGGAAAAAAAAAGAGCAAAAAGCGATGGGAAAAGGAGGGGGGAAGAGGCGGCAGGAGCCAGCCCCATCTGGCCGGGAGCGCCGAGCCTGTCAGCTCGCGTTAGGCTCCTCGCAGCCATCTGGAGGGGCTGTGGGAGCGGGGTTTCCTCCATGGGAGGAGAGGATGGAGCCGCATCCTGCCCCGGGCCGCCGCGGGAGCTCGGGATGCGCAGGGGATGCGCCGGGGGATGCGCCAGGGGCTGCTGCGCCGTGCGCGGGGGGCGGCCGGTGCCCGGGGCTCCGGGGCGGGATGCGGGCACTTCTCGGGGACATGGATGCACCCCGGGAGGGATGCGGGCGCTCTGTGGAGCGTGGATGCACCCCCGGGGCGCTGCAAGTATTCCTCGGGGAGACGGATGCAGCCCGGGGGGATGCGGGCGTTCCTCGGGGGGAGGATGCTGGTTCTGCTGAGGATGGATGCACCCCGGGGGTGAATGCACCTCCTTCTGCACAGCCGGATCCAGCTGCCTCTGCGCTGCTCCGAGGTGCCCACCGAGGGCTGGCAATGCCCAAAGCAGCCCAGCCTGGTCCCCCGTCTGCCGAGGTGCGCTGCAGCAGGACTCGGGTGGGCTCTGGAAGCCCAGGCTGTGTGGGGCTGGGGGCTGCCTGCGCTGGGCTGGGGGCTGGGTGTGGGCAGGGCTGGTGCCTGGGTGTCTCCCACCGCAAACTTCGCTCTCCTGGGCAGGCCGGGCCCGCTCCGGAGGGAGAGCCCCCCGTGCCGTATCGACCGGCGCGGGCTGCTTAACATGCACATCACACGCCAAGGCATCGCTCCTCTTCGCCTTCCTCCCGCTCTCCCTCCTCGAGCTCTTCTTCTCGAAGGGCTGCTGCTTCCCACTCCTCCTGCTCGGAATGCTGGAATTCCTGCATCCCAGGGGCTTCCCGGGGCGGGGGAGCCCTGGCCGCCTTGGCTGCCACCTCTGCAGGGAGCCCGGGTGGGGTGTGAAGGGTCGGGGCTTCCCAGGAGAGGATGAAGCTGCACCTTTTCCCTCCTCACTTCTCCTGCCCAGAATTTGTGCTTCATTTATTTTATTATTTCATTATTTTATTATTTTTTAATGCTTGCTTTGGGGCTCCTGAGTGTGCTTCCTTGCAGTCTTATTCCATGCCTCTGGTCATCTCTCCTGCTTCCTCTCCCTGCTTCTATCAAAGCTTCCAGATCAAAAAGTAGTTGTTTTTTTATTTCTTTATTTATTATCTTTATGATTCTCCTGGGCAGCAGAGCAGTGGGGAGGAATGTGTTGCTTCCCTAAGCCCAAACCCCCCCAGTTCCCTGCCTTGCAGGGATGTGGGTGCCCCAAGTCCCTGAGTCACTCCTGGAGTGAGGAAAAGCAGGGAGCCACGTTAACCCTGGGCTGGGGAGGACCCAGGACAGAGCTGAGGGGAGCTGGGTGAAATATTGCACAGGGCAGCATTCGACAGGAAAAAGTTGGGGCCTTTTTTGGGCTGCGAGTTGCTGCCCAAAACTCCCCTTGGGAGTTTTTCTTGCATAATTGTATTTAAGAGTCATTTTAAAAAAACCCCAAACGCACCCTGCAAAGATAATTTTGTATTTTAGCACAAACTTTTTAAGAGAGTTTTGAGAAATTTGGGTTCATTCAATCTCTAGATAATATTTAGGTCTGTATGCAGTGCTGAAAATCAGCAGTAATGTGCTTCTGCTTCATGAATTCTTCTGGTAATCACAGTAGCTTTTGGAATTTGTAAGTTTTTTCCCTCATTTGGTATCCACAAGTGGAGCTGGCTTGTGTTTGAAAATGTGAAAATTATTGTCATGCAGGCAAAACTGTGTTTTGCACAAATCTCCTCCAAATATCTCCGGAGATGTGTGCTGCCCTCTGCAGCGGTTCATCCATACTCCAGGTCATTTCCCTATTTCCAGCCAAACAAACAATAAGAAAAGTGGTTTGTGAGGGTGCTTGAGAGGAAAGCGGAGCGTGAAGTGGGATAATTCAGAAGAGTTTGACCGCCTGCATTTGTGCACACATCTGCAGGTCCTCCAAGTTTTGTGGATTCGCTGTTGGATTTGTGCAACTGTGGCCCTCAAATGGGATCTGTTGAGTGCTGTGTTGGTCAGGAATGAGCCCTCTGAGCCCTGGAATGTCCAAATAGACCCCAAGGGGGCTGTGGGGTGTTGGTGCAGGAGAGAGAGTCCGGGGCATGTCTCGGATGCTGCATCCCCTTGGGAATGGGCTGGAGGTGTCCATTGCATCAGCTCATGAGGAGGATGGACCAGCAAAGGTCCAGCCACAACTTGGGAAAAGAGATGGAAAGAGATGGGGGCTGCAGAGGGCTGGGATAGCCCCGGGCGTCGGGAAGTGAGTGGAAATTTGGCAACACAGCTCTCATTGTGTTTGCTCTGTGTCTTCTGTGTGATTTTTAAATAGCAGCAGTGAAAATCTGAAATATCCTTACACAGGGACCGGGCAGCGGCATTTTCTCTTCCCCCTTTCCCTGGCTCTAAGAGGGGTGGCCTCACCTGTGCCCCATGTCCCTGACTCACAGCCCACCTGGATTTCTTCAGGAAGAGGCAAAAATCCCATCCCAGCATTCAGGAGTGGAAGAGACAAGAAAACTCTTCCCTCAGCCACACGTAAAAGGATTAACCAGGCTAAAAGGTCATAGAAGATTTAGCTGGGCCTTTAGCATCAGTAAGCCAAGAATTATGGGAATTTGATTTACAAATTAGCATAAAGACCTTATTCTAATAAGCATACAAGCTGAAATAGGTATGTAAAATAATAGCATGTGTCAACATCCTACACAGAGCGTTCCTCACCCGAAAGAATTATTCGCTCGGTCGATGTGGCTGGGATGCAGATAATTCCCAAACTGAGACAGGCTGTGCTGGGGTGTGATGGAAAGGCTGGATGTGACCCAGAGACACTTGCACAGGGAGGAGAGGCTGGCGCTTCCCCTCAGGAAGGGCAGGATTTGGAATCTGGGCTGCATTGGAATCTGATTTTCTCTCGCTGGAGGGGCGAGGGGAAACCTCCTGGCAGTTCGTGCAGGAGGTAATTGCACTAATGAATGTGTGTAAGAAAAATTACGCGTATCGACGTCTTTTTGTGAATCCCCGGATTTATTGGTCCTCGGGAAAAATATTAGATGTGGTTAATAGTTACCGTGCGGGTCAATAAAATGTGATATTCACCCCAACAGCAGAAAATAGCTATTTAATAGGTAATAACAGTAATAATCAATATCTACATGATTAGATAACCCAGTTATATGCAGTACATAAAAGGAGGGGAATGCACTCGGCTTGCTCGATGGCGGGATTTGGAGCACGGCCGAACATTTGTCATTCCTGTTGATTCTCAGCGGAGCTGGGAGGAGGTATCAGCACCTCTGGAAATCAGGCCACCGCCTGGGATTAATTGGCACATTTTTAAGATGCAGCGGAGCAAACAGCGACCTGAGCAGACCTTTGGAAAGCACTTGCATTGTGCGGAACTCTGGATGGCGCCCAAAATGCTGGAAAGGGGCTTGGGATTTTGGGTTGGCTGGTGGATTTGCAGGTGGGGTTTTCCATGTGTGGATTGCTGCTGCTTCCCTGGGAGAGTCTCTGCACCGAGCTGGTGGCACAGCAGCGGATTGGCAGGATACAACGGGGAGTAAAGTCGTTGTAGTTGCTCTGCATGTGGATATGGAGAGGTCTCCATCTAAGGAGATGGAGATCAAAATGTCAAAATCCAAAATGAAACCGAAATGAAATCCAAATGAAATCAAAACTCCATTGTGTATAACGAGTTGTCCTAGAGCCAGGGACACGTGCTGTAGTTGGTTTGTGTAGTAGCTACAACAGCTTCAGGAGCCCCAGTGGTGGACTGGAGATGTGTGAGGTCCCGTAAGTGCTGACACACATTTCAGGCCACGCAGGTGTTTTCTGGCCATAAAACACACCTGTAAGGTGCCTGTGGCTGTCTATAGCAGGTACATGAGGAGGCAAACAATCATCCATCTCAGATGTTCATGGCAAAGGCTTGGAGCTGCAACTTGGACTTGCAGATTTGGGGTTCTGTGGAGGTCCAGCTTGGTGTTGGACTGCTCTCTCTTTCCCACATTTGGGGTGAGCCTCACTGGTCAAAAGGAGATAAAGATCAGTTTGATAAGCAGAGGGGGGTCAGGTGGGAGCTGGGAGCTTGGAAGAAACCTCCTGTTCTGGTAAAACTAAACTTCTGAACCATCCTGGGGACCATCCCTCTGTGCAAGACCAGTGCTGGATGCTCTGGAGGCTGCAACAAGTTTTGGGATATCCTTGTGTTTTGCAAAGATTACTTTTCCCTTCTCCATGTAGGCATTTTGACCAGCACAGTAACCCTGGCTCGCAGTTTCTCCATCTTCCTTCGACTTATGCCTGAGACGAGCGTATTCGATATTAAAAGCGTCTGCTTTGTGTATTTTTCTTGCAGTTTTCACTTAAAAATACCCATATTGTGATTTCCCCCCAATGTTAGTTTTTCCCTATGGGGAAAAAATTGATCAGTTGACAGATCTAGGTCAGGTTAGCGAGCAGGGCTTGCTGTTTTCTGTGGTAAATCGGGATGGAGTGGATGGGGAGAGCTCTGCTTCCCAGGCAGCTCCCCTCAGACAGCGGAGGTGGACTTCAGCTTTCCTCAGCAGCCTGGGAAACACCACGTGAGGAGTAACTGTTTGGCCGTGGGGATCAGAAAAAGACCTTTGTTTGTGTTTGTCTTTGCTCCCCAAACTTCAGTAGTGGCAAGAAAGGGCAAAACTTTCCTTGCTTGTTCTCCAGTTGAAGGGAGAAGAGCTTTAAAGAGGGGAAATAGGATTTTTTAAGCATTGCAGGTCATTCTGCTTTGATGGGCAGTGACAAATCTTGTGTCAGACTCAGCAGGACCCAGGCCTGATCAATCTCTGACGTTCATGGCAAAGGCTTGGGGCTGGGACTTGGCCTTGGAGTTGAGCTCTTGGTTTCAAGCAGGGGCCCAAATGAGCCAGGTGCCAGATTTGGGGATTTTACAGTGGAAGTCCAAGCCATGCTGCTGTCTCCCATTGCCAACCAGCACTCACACCTCAGAACATGGGGTTTTCATGCCTTTAGCAGCTTTTACAGGCAAAAACCAGGCGGGGAGAGCTGGGATTGTTCATCTGGAGAAGAGAAGACTCCAGGGAGACCTTAGAGCACGTTCCAGTGCCTAAAGGGGCTCTAAAAAAGCTGGAGAGGGACTTCAGACAAGGGTGTGCAGTGCCAGGACAAGGGGGAATAGCTTCCCACAGCACAGGGCAGGGTTAGATAGGATATTGGGAAGGAATTCTTGGCTGTGAAGGTGGTGGGACCCTGTCACAGGTTTCCCAGAGCAGCTGTGGCTGCCCCTGGATCCCTGGGAGTGTCCAAGGCCAAGTTCAGTGAGACTTGGAGCAGCCTGGGACAGTGGAAAGTGTCTCTGCCCATGGCAAGGGAGTGGAACAAGATGATCTTTAAGGTCTCTTCCCAACCCAAACCATTCTGGGATTCTATAAAAAACCAGGATTAGAAAGAACGATCTCTTTGTCACTTTGCCCTTGGGGCACCCCAGCCCTTCCATGGGTACATCCTCCCGGTGCCCATCCCTTCCAATGCATTCGGAGCTGTGGCTGCAGCCAGGAGGAGCTGGCAGCTGGGAGGAGCTGGCCACCTCCCGCCTTCCCTCCTCCTTCCCAGGCACGCACCTTGCTCCTGGTTAATAATAAATCAGAGGTGCTGCCTCGCCGGGCTCTGTCATCTGCCGCCAAGGAGGAGAGCATGGATTTTTGATGCGCTTAACAGTTAATATGTCTAATGCTGAAAGCTGTTGTAAATTAATTGACCCCTTGACCCCCTTGTCCTGTTGACTATTCCCACTAAAGACAGTGTTTGGTTCTTGGCGTTCTCACCCCCCCCCCTACTTTCCCTTCCTCCACCTCCCACGTGCTTCGCTTACTAATCAGGGCAGTCAAAAAACCAGAGCCTTGACTCTGAAATGCTTCGTAGCAGCTGAGTGGGGAAGTCAGGATTCCAAGCATCCATCGCACCTCAATTCCTGGTGGTTGGACTATTCCCTTTGAAGCACTGCTGGAAGCTGACACAGCATCCTCTGCCTTGCCGTGGGATAATGGGGATGGAGGTGGATGGAAGGTTCACCTCTATCCCCCTGGTAAGCTGTGGCTCACACCAAGTGCTCACTGCTGGGGCAGTGGTGGGTCTGGCTTGGAGGAAGGATGGGAGTAGGTGCTCAACAGGGATTTTTGGGGAAATAACAGAAAAGATCCCGGAATGGTTTGGGTTGGAAAGGAATTTAAAGCTCATCTCATTCCACTCTCCCGCCATGGGCAGGGACACTTTCTGCTATCCCAGGTTGCTCCAAGCCCCATCCAATCTGGCCTTGAGGGGATAGGGTATTTTCCTTGCACATTGTTGATCCTGGGAAACCCCAATTTAGGTTGTAAAAGAGCTTGGAAAACCACAAATGCTCAATCCATGGGGCTGGTTCATGTCCTCCAGTGAGTGACGGTGGGAGAGAGCAGCTGCTGAGGAGTGGGAAATGCCACAGGAAATTGTGTAATATTAGAAACGAAGCAGAATGTTTCAGGTTTTTCTAATTCCAAAACGAAATAAGAAAGAACAACCACAAATTCCCAGTGAAAGTAAATTCTGGGAGAAGTAAGGATTGATTTTTGAAGTATTTTTTTTGGAGCTTGCCGGAGCTTTATGTACAAAGTTGTGAAGTGATTTCAAACAAAAAAAAAAAAGCTCCGAAGGCCGCATTCCGGCGGTATCAAAGAGCCTGGAGTCTCCAGCCTTGTTCCATTTTGTATTGTTATTTCTTCAAAACATATCCTTTGCTAATGTTTCCATTTTACCAGAAACGGAATTCTTGATTTAAAGAACTGGTTTGAAAGCCAAACCTGACCCGCCTCACTGGAAGCGTGACAAGCCCTCAGAGCAAAGCAAGGTTCATTAATACCATAATATTCTCTCTCTTTTTAAGTGTTTGGGGCTTTTCTTCCCCTGTTGGAGGAGTTATCTGGTGAATAGCACTACGTTCCTGGGCTGGTTTGGGCGTTTTCAGCTTTTATTCGCTTTCTACAGGACAGATGGTATTTAGAGATCAGAGGGTGCCTCCGTTAGACTTTCAGTTTTCCAAAGTCAATTCCCAAAGCCAGCACTGGGGTTTTTGATAGCGGGCCAAGGCACAGGAGAGCGGCAGGGCTGGCTGGCACGAGGTGAATTTGGATTTAGGATGAGTGACATCTCTCTTAATGAAGCCCTTTTTGGAACAAAGCTGGCGAGGAGCAGGATCCATGAACCATTAGAGGCCAGGGCAGTGGCGGAGCCAAAACCTCCTTGTCATGGAAGACAACATGAAAAAAAACCGTGTATTATTTATTGTTTACTTTTTGTGCTGCTTTTCTGCACGTCAACGCTTCCCATTGTATGTTTTGGGCTTCAAAACCTGACACCACATTAGAAACCATCTCCAAAGCCCCCAAATAATGCATAAACTATGATTATTCCTTCTGATCCACTTGTGTTTATGTAAATGGCTGGAAAAGCGGTTTTCGGCTTATTTCAGAAGCTTAAGGGATTCATACCAAGCCTATTATTGAAAAATCAGAAAGTGAAAAGCAACTTCTGAGACAAGGAATTAGCAACTCAATGGCAGCGTTCGTGCTGCGGGATCCGGCTGTACCGCAGATGGGAATTCCCTCGGGATTCAAAAATCCCGCGTGTGGCAACAGGTCGGTGGGATTTAGGGAGAGAGGGGACTCAGAGGAGGTTTGGGGTTAATCCAAAGGGATGGGGGGCTGCCATGGGTGGTGCTGGGGCTGCTGGTCTGGATTTTGGGGCACGGTGTGAGGAGCACCTCTGGCTCCAAAAGGCACCTGGGAGATAATCCTGGCTCCGTGTCCTTGTGTCCGTGGGTGAATGCTGGGGAGGGGCTGGCAGTGCCATCCGTGCTCCATGAAAGCCTTTTCCCTCTGTCCCAGGAGAGATGGGAGCAGATGCAGATTCTCTTTGGGCTCCATCCCCTTCCAGCCAGCTCTGCAGCATCTCATCCCTCCTCTCCTGCTGCTTTTTTTTCCCTGGTTCGGTCCCTTTCCCCCTTCCTTATGTTAATTTCCCACCTGAGCACCAAGTACTTTATAAATAGCAAATCTGAAATGAATTTCCTAGCAGCAATCATTATCTCCCTCGACAGCCATTAAACATTCACACAAGCAGAGCAAAATGACAAAGGGGATTGATTTTTACAGTATGTTGGGGGGAGGTAGGAGAAAGGAAATATGTTGACAAGGCTTTTTTTTTCCTTATTTCCCCCCTCTCTCCATTCTCCCCTCCCTTCCGCATCCTCTGTCTTGTGGAATTTCAAATCACCCTTTTGGAGATTGGGTTAGGAGGGGATGGGAGACAGCGAAGTTGGAAATAAATAACAATAAATTTAAAAAAAAATGAGGGGGAAAAGAAAATGCAGCCAGCAAGTTCTATTCCCTTCTTCTTCAAGCAGCAAGCTCTATTCCCCTCTCCTCCAGCCCCTGGAAGCCTCGCCCCGATCCATCGGCTGTGCACAAGTGGTAAACATGAAGTTAGTTCCGTGGCCCGGCTGTTGAGATGAATATGTCAGAGCTAATGCCTCCGAAGATGGAGGGGTGGGCTGCAGGGAATGGGGGGGCCCAATCTGGGAGCCTGCTCAGCAGAATAAATGTGTTGATGCAATCGTTGGGAGCGGGCGAGCCGCGGCCGAATGAGGCACTGTAGCTGAAAATTTAACTTTGATTTCAATTTTCATATTTGTCAGCAATAATTAGATTCAAGAAATGTTTTTGCCGCTGTTCTAAAATACTAATAAGTAGGAGCCTTTGTAGTATGGCTAATGGAGTCTTTTTTTTCCTAGTGGGCTAGAAAAATTCCATTAAAGGGAAAAGTCATACTATATTACCGTGCTTCGACATGCAGTGACTTTGCTGCCACAGGAATATCTGCGCTGGGAAACAGCGTCCTTGCTTCCAAGTGCAGGGATGATGCTGTGGGATGGGGCTGGGACTGGGTGAGGCTTCCTAGGGCCTGGGGAGGGCTGGAGGGGACTCCCCACCTCAGGCTGGGCATGGGATGATGCTCTTAGCAGCTTTGGGAAGCTTTTGGACTGCTCATAGGATGACATTCCAGCTGGCTTTGGCAAATTTTTTTTGGTGTTGCCATTCCCCTTTGGGTTTAAAGCCTTGGATCGATGAGGAATTCCCTCTTGCTGGCTCTGCCAAAGGCAGAAAGCTCTTCTGCCCCTCCCCACCCTGCGGCGTGGATTTCCTTGGCAGCGTGTGCCAGGTTTTATCCCGGAGAGACACCAGCAAGGAAAGTGATATTAAAATTTGCTGGCGATATGCAGAGCAAATGGGGGAAGCTCTAAGTTGTGTCATTCTCAAGTTACTTCAGCCTATTAAGCAAACAAAAGCACTTGTGGAGTGAGAAATGGAAATGGCCAACGTGGCCCGATTAATCCTGGATGTACAATTCCATTAATAAGCCAGCTTTTAATAGGTGGCTCTTTCCAGGAGCTGCTGGGACGAAGAATTGATGTATTCACTGTAATTGTATTGCAACTAATAGGATCGGAAGAAAATTGTATGGAGAACTTATTCCTTTGCCACCATATTCCAATCAGTTGAAATAATACAGGAGGGCCCAGCATGGTAATGAGACTTAAATCTAAACAAGAATAGTTTAAATTTCAGTTGGGGGGTGATTTTGGCTGTGCTTTTGCTTCCCCTTAGAGTGGGCAGGAACCAAAACTGCAGCTCAGAGAGATGCTGGAGGAAATGGGGATCCCAGTCCCAGTGGAAATGTCCCGTGGTTGGTTGCTATCCCAGCTGGGTGATGGCCTGTGGCTGCTGGTGCAGAGCTGTGCCAGGTCTGGACCTCCAGCCTGTCTCCTGAATGCTGAGGGGATGTCTGGATGCCCAGGGATGGGACTGCCCCTTTGGCATCTCACCCAGAGCCTTTTGTTCTGTCATTGGCAGCGAGCGGAGCCTTCCCCCTCACAGCCGCTGTGGTTCACTGGGAGAGCTCATTAACGAGCCCCGGTCCTCGCTCCATTCATGCCCTGTTTATTCCCACCCTCCATCTGCAGGCTCCGGCGCTTTGCTGATCCTCTCTTTCCAAGGAGCTCCTGCAAAAGCCACCTTCTGCTTTAGGGAGCAACTGTACCTTTGTGGCTGCGGCTCTGGCCCCTGTGGGATGCAGAGAGGGATTTGGGCTTTAATCCATGAGCATCTCTCCGAGGGCTCTTGGAAGAGAACTGTGCAGTGCTGCAAATCCCAGGCAGGCTGGGTGGCTCAGCACAGCCGAGGCAATGCACGGCAGTGCCCCGGGATGCAGATCTCCATAATGTCAATGAAATTGTGGAATAATGCACATAAAAGCAAAGGAAATACCAACATTGGAGCTGCCTGACCCAAAATCTGTGTGGCACTGGAGCTGTGGCTTTGCCATGAGAAGTTTGCAGCCACTTTTTGTCTGTTCACCACTGGTTCAGGGCTGTTTGTTTTTCACTCCTCCTCCCTATTTGTATGCATGCTCTGACCCTGCTTTGGTAACAGGCTAGAGAGTAAATAGAAAGGGGAGGGGAAAAAAAAAGGCAAGGAAAAAAAAAAGCCAAGGCACAGTTCAGCTCAAATCCCCGAGGAAACAGATGTGATTGCCTTCCAGAAATGGCTCCAATAAGGCCAGAAAGGAATATTGCTTTTATAGCTTTTGGGATATAAAACATTTAGAAAATGTGATTGACTGGCAGCGCCTAATTTATCATTTACCCATTTCTCTATCCACCCAAACACAGCAGCATCCTCAGATGGACTCATTCCCACCGTTTTTTGGCTTTCTGCCTCCTTCCTGTGTGTGACACACGTGCAATCCCATGTTCCTTGCACGCCGAGCCGTGTGCGTGCACACCCAGGCACGTGTTCCCCCATGCTCCTGGCTCCTTGTCCCTGTGCCTGTGTCATGGATTTATCATCGTTCTGCTAAGCACTCAAACTCCTGTGGCTATTTATAATTAATGCTCAGAAACCTGCCAATCCATTTAATGACACCAGGAGGTCACGGCCTCCCTTATAGCTTCCCATTAATCATCATTAGAACAGTTCTGGGTTTTTTACGTTCTTTTTAAATGTTAATTCACCTTTATAATGCTCCTTTCAGCTCTGACTGTAAAGGGATACTCTGTAGTCACTCCAGACTGTCTTGCAAGTGTGTGCAGGTGAAAGGCGCAGTGGGACAATTGCACTTGATAAAGTCTCTTGGATGTCTCCCGCTGGAATGAATTACACTCACAAACTCTGCCAGATGGGATTTCTCCACTGCCCTCTGCCGCCGGCTCCTCGCAGCGATGCTGGCACGGCTCCCTCCCTGCTGGCTCCATCCCGGGCACCGCGAGCCCCTCACCATCCTGTGCCGCTGGGAACCTCAGAACCAGAGAATCCTAGAATGGCTTGGGTTGCAGGGGACCTTAAAAATCCCCTGGTTCCATGTGGCATGTGGTTCCCAAGGGGAAGGACCTCATCCGTGCTGGCACAGAGCCTGCTATGACCACGTCTGCTCTGCCAGGTAGTGCTTGAGCACATCTTTGCTGGGCAAATTTTGTGGGTCTGAGGGGCTCACACACATCTTGGTTTTATGGGTTGTGGTGTCTTGGTGGAGCATCCAGCTCATCTCTTGTGAATGTTAACAAAAACCCCATTTCCCAGGGAGCAGGGCTGCTCCCATGGGCGATCCATCCCTTTCCTGCCACTGCCCTGGGAGCCTCCAGCCCTTTCCGTGTCTCCCAAAGCAGCCCCTGTCATGGTCACAGCCCTGGGAGCCAATGCCCTGGCACAGCAGAGGGAATCAGCAGAGATGTCAAGAGGCATCTTGGAGGAAGGAAAGCTCTGGGTGCAGTCTGGTGCCTTTGGCAAGCAGCAGCTCCTCTTCAGTAGCCCTCTCCTGGCTTGTGGTTGGAAGCAATCATCACTCTCCAGAGTCAATCTGTGCTTGCCACTAACAGGAATGGTTCCAAAGCGGCGTGTGCCTGATCTGGACTGGGGTGTTGATCCTTTTGGGAACAGTCCCAGAGTGTGATGGTGCAAAGCATGGCCCCGTGTGAGCTCTGGGGACTTGTCATGGTTCTGGGTGACAAACCCGCAGAGCATCCCATGGTTTCTGTTCCCTGATCATCCCAGAGGGGAGAAGGCAGCACAGCCACCCAGCTCCTTTGGCAGGAAGCATGCGCAGCCCCATGTGTGCTCGAGGTGGGTGAAGGTTCATGCTGGCCTCTCTTTTTGGGTGAAATTGGATCACTCCTGCTCCTTTGGAGGCTTCTGGTCTGGGTGAAAGCCGAGCCCAGCCCCGTTTCTCTGAGTAAATACGCCAGCAGCATTTGGCTTAATGAACTGTGGCTTTTAATAAATGGCTCTTATCTTGCTGAAGTGCTGCTAAATTGTCAGGATTTAAAATTAGCCTAATAGATTTGTGGGCGATGTTTTATTCACTGGTTAGTTGGAAAGAGACGGAGAGAGGGGGAGAGATGGCTCCACCCAGTTCTCCCTGAATTATACACGAGTTATTTATTTGTTTGGGCCGAAGGGGAAATGTTCTGGATTAATGTGCGATGCCTCAGCACCTGACTTAATGAGAATTTAGAGACCTATCCCAAACTGATAGTCTCCCATTAATCACTCGGTGGCCCCTCTGCTTTGCTGTCCCTGGGTTATATTTTTCAGAGTGGTGGTTGGGTTATGGTATCCACTGCTGCTTGCCAGGAAAAGGGGGCGGGGATGGCCATGGGAAGTTTTTGGGTGCTCTGGTGGCTTTCAGGACCATCTCTTGCAGCTTTGCTCCGTGCTGATGTTGGAGTAGAGCTCATAAAGCTCTGTCTATCCCACACCAACCTGTGCAACTTGAGTTCTTGAGCATGAAGTTGAACTTGCTCAGCTTGTGATATATCCTGTGAACTTCATGAGCCACTTTGCCTTTATTTCTTTTGGCAACGCTGAGCTGGTTGTGATCCTGTTGACAGTTTGGAGACATATGGAGAGTCAAGGCAGAACAGTGTCTTATAATAGAGTAATATGGGATCTGGTTGGGATGAAAGATGCCAGGGAAATGTCAATCACTATCATTATCCTAACAAACTGCTGTACCTGCAGAGATAATAATAATATTTAGCAATTATATAGCACCTAACAAGCTCAAACAGCACAGACTGCAGCTAATTAAATCTCCCAAGACTTCCTTTGGGTGGGTGATTTCCTAAGAGCATGGACCAGCTTCTCAGAGTGCTTTGTGCAAAGCTAAAGGCACTTCTTTCCCATTTCACAGGTAGGGAAAGGTGGTTCTGCTGGAAATCCTCACACTGAGGGTGGTGGGGTCAGCCTTGGCACTGGGTTGGGCTGTTTGCTCCGTTAGGAAAAGCATTCGGTGGCTTTGCCTTGATGACCCACATAGTCTAAGGTGCTTGGGTGCACTGATGTGCTTCTTGCTTGTCCTTTTTGGAATTGGGGAGAGTTTGGGTGCTGGACACCCAAGTAAGGACCCCACCAGCACCCCTGGGTGAAGTAGAGGTGCTGGTACAGATGGTTTTCAGGGCTGGACAGTCCAAGGGTGTTTTCTCCTATGCCCCTCTGCTTTGCTGGGCTGCTGCAGCTTCCCTCTTGGTTCATCATTCCCCACCCATCCTGACCAAGCTGCATCCCGAGAAACCTTTCTGGAGGGAGATACACCAACCAACATCCCAGCTTTGGCCGTGCCATCCAAGATCACAGTGACAGAAAGCAAGATGTTGAACATTTCCCCGTCTGTGGTAGTCTCACCTCACCCTTCCTGGAAAGCAGCAGGTGAATCCATTGGTGCCTGCTTGGCTCCAGCTGGGTTCCCTGACCCCTGTCCAGCTGCGCGTTGCTCCAGCCCGGGGAGCTTGCGGTGTCCCTGTGACTTTGTGAAGGTCGGCGTCGCTGTCTGAAGTGGGGCTGGTAGTAGCAACACATGATGCGCAGTGTCAGCCATAAAGGAAATATTGTATATAAAAGATAAATTTTTTTTCTTTTCTTGTGGCAGAGGAACAAGGCGCCAGGTTCATTTAGCATTCATAAAGTCTTGCTTTGGAAACGCCTTTAAGTACTGCTGAGGGAGACTTGAAGGATCGTGTTTGAGAGTCAAATGCACATCTCCTTGGGCTCTCCTTTCATCTGCTTTAAAAAACACAATCTTTTTTTTTCATCTTTTTTTTCCCCCTCTGTAAAAATACTAATCTTCTCCAACAGCAGCAGACACCCAGGGTGCGGGCGCTCGGCAATTAGTTCAGTGAACAGAATAAGCGAGGAGCAGAGGGAAGGGGGGACTCAGCCAAGGACCGGAGGATGTTCAAATCCTGCCTGCTAATTAGGAGGCAGCACAGGATGGGGCCTGGTTAATTCAGGTGCTGAGCCGCGATGTGTGTTGTCCCCCCGGGTGGCAATGTGGTCCTCTGTCCTCCTCTGGGCTGACCTCTGGCTGGGAGGAAGGCCCAGCAGGGAATTCGGGTCTTGGGCTGGGGAAGAGTCCAAGGGGATGAGGTGAGGATGAGTTTGGCTTGATTTGTAACCTGGCAAGAGTACTCCCAACTCCAGGCCGGTCACGAGTCGCTGTTGGGAGAAACATATGGAGGTTTTGGCCTGAGTCCTCCTTGGACTCTTGGCCAACACGTGGAGTGTCGGCCCTCCAGAGGTTGGGCTTTCCCTTGTAGAGAGTCATCCTCTTGGAGTTTGTGTCGGCATGGAAATTCAGTGCATGATTCCTGCTATCCTCCCAGGAGCTGAAGCAGAAGGAGAGAGACAAAAGCAGCAAGGGCTGTCGTCATCCCAACTTCTTCAAGTTGTGAAGAGCCAACTTCTTGGGAAGTGTCAGATGGGCAGAAGTTCAGCTCAGCCCTTCTTTTGGCTGAAACTTTTCCTGTCCTTGAAACCTCTCTCCTTCGCTCTTCACTTGAGGGAAGGGAATTTACTGCTATGAAATATGTTGTCTTGTGGCTTTTTATGAAAACAGCACATGTCACTGCCCCTGTTTCCTGGAGCCAAAGGATGTGGCTGGCTTTCAAAAAGAAAAGGACTGGATGATTTCATTATTGCTAACAACTGTTCCCACCAAGATAAGGACAGTCTAATCACATTCCCTGCGCAGAAGTACCAAGGGAACCGAAAGGGAACGTTTCCATTTGATCTTCCACGTTGTCTTCTGTGTTTTGGTCCTCATTGGTGCTGTGCAGTGCCAGGAGCAGGCTGTGAGGCTGAATGGATTTGGGGGGAGTACAGTGCATGGTGGGGTGTCATGGTTATCAGGGGTGTCCCAGGCTGGAGATGCTCTGCCAGCTTTGACATCAGGATTTAATTCACTGACCGCCTGCAGCCAGGGCTTGAATTCCACATCCCAGATCCTTTGAGTGAAGCCTGAAGTGATGGAGGAGGCTGAGCACTGAGCAGAGAGGGAGTCTTCAGCTTTTTATTTTTTATTTGCAAGTTGCCCAGAAGAAAAGTGCCACCTCCCTCATTTAAAATAAAAAAATAAAAAAATCAGAGCTTATGGCTAATAAATTTGCCTTTCTTAATTACGTTTCACAGATTCCCGATGCAGATTCCCCTGAGAATTGATCCATAGCTGAAAATCCCCTCTGCAGTGAGCATGCTCCATCTTCAAATGCCAGGAGTTGATGCTGACCGTGGTGCAACCCGGGTGGAGGGGGAGGGGGGGCACCATTTTTTGGCTGTGCCCTCCATGGCACTCTACCTGTGCCTGCCTGGAGCGAGCTGCCACGTGTCCCCAGTGCTGCGATTCCTGTCGCATGGAAGGAACTCTCCAGGCTTTGATTTGCCTCGTAGCAAGAGATAACATTATCATCTCGTCCTTTAACGATTTGAGGACGGACTATTTTTCACATCAATTTCTCTGTCGCGGTAGCCCTGATTCCGCTCTGGCACTGCTACGGGTGGGTAGTGCACAAATCAGTGCAGGCAGAGGGGATGAAGTAACTCAATCCTCCCCCTCACCCTCTCGTTATTTGCATGCCCTTGGCTCCCCAGGATCTTGGAGAAGGCACTAATTGATCCATTGCGGTGGCACAGTCGGCGAGGAGTTGTCATTTGGCGAGCAAGGCGGAATTGTTTCTTCTGGAGCGCAGGGTCACCGCTTCAGGTCCCAGTAGCGACCACCCAAAGAGAAAAGATGACTTATAATTACATTCATAATTGAAAGTGATTAATGGTAGCAAAAGAACTTCGAGCGATTTCTTGTAATTAAATACTAATTTTAGTTCTTTCGCAGTGCCGAGCACCATGTTTGCTTTACTGGGGATATTTACGGCTGTGCCTTAGCACGGTTTAATATCTTAAAAATACATGTTAAGTCATTAACAATTTTTTGGTGACTGGGTAAACAAGTAAACATCAATTAATTTGTTTACTTTGTGTCTGTAATTAGCTTTTATTATTTCAGATTTTGGAGGACTTTTATACTGGAGGGTTTGTGGCTTTGAGTGGAAGAGTGGAACCTTTGATCACCCCCATACCAGGGGAGTCCTGCTCTCTGCTCTGGGCTGCTCAAACTGCCAGAAGTCCCCAGAGAGGCAGAGGAAGGAGGCAGGAGTCACTTCTGGAGTGGTTTAGGCTCAGAGGACATCACGGCCAAGTGTTGAGCCTGCTGGCGGTGGAGCCTCTTGGAGGCTCTGGAGCAGGGAAAGAGCTGTCTGCCCACAGCAGATGCTCGCTGGCTGTTGCTTGGTCTTGAAGAACAGAAGTGTCACAAAATCAGCTGTTTCTGCCAGGTTTTGGCTGTCTGTAAATGACACCTTTCAAACTCAGCTGCTGCTCACGATGCTGCGTGTCAGGGGTGGCTCAGGGCTGCTCTCCTTCTGCCCTTGCTCCAGCTGCCAACACCATCTCTTCCCCTCCCCCTTTGGAAGTGGCTTTAACCCTGGATCCAGCCTTGACTGGATTTGGGGGATATATTTGCAGAATTTAGTATTTAATCCTTAGTACTATGGTTGTATGGATTTGATTTTGAATTTTGACATGTCAGACGGGGCTGGTTTGGGTTTTGGCCACAGACAGGGAGCTGATGGATGCCAGTTTGGGTGGCTGTACCTGGGTACAAGCATTGGGGGGTCACCAAACTGGGCACAATTCCCATCCTAGGGAGCGTGGGCCATGTCAGACACCTTCCAATGTCACAGTGATCTGCTCTGACTGAAAATATCTTTAACCCTGCCTTTATTCATTGCCCATAGCAGTTCTTTTTCAAGCACTGCAGGATGAGTGTTGTGTCCTGATGTGCCCATGTCCTTCCTGCACCTTGACAAAGTTGTTTTGGGAATCTGTTTCCCAAAAACTTGCGTCCTGCTCTCATAGCAACACACTGGGCCGGAAAGCTCTTGATGGAAATCATGTCTCTTCCTCACCAGTTCCTTGATTCCTTGCTAATGCTTTTCATTCCCTCTTGCTGCTTGAGAGAGCTGATCGTCTGATTAAATTAAGACAGACACAAAAGCAGCTGGCCTGCCAAAGACTTGGATTTTATTAAAAATAATATTGTTTACAGAGTTCTCTCCCTTTATGGCGCATATAAAACAGTGTGTTCCACCCGAGCAGCCGGCAGACTCGCTGCAATTTACCCGGGAAGAGATGGAAAGACATTAAACCCTGTCTTGATGGGGAGTGGAGAAGGCATGGAGGAGAGGGAGGTTGGGGATAAGAGAAGGAGCATAGCTGTGACAGCAAATGAGCGGGAAGGAAATGCAGGGGAAATAAGAGGAGAAAAGAAAGGATGGTTCCCTGATCCCCACCTCCCCTTCTCCCCTCACATACCTGCACTGAAGTGAAGCTTTCAGAGAGGAGAGAGATCATGGAAAAGAGGAGATAAACTAGGGCAGAGAGCTTCAGCTGGGGACACAGCCTCCGCCGGAGCAGGAGAGCTGCTTGCCCTCCTTGCAATATTCAGGAGCCCTTCCCGGGCTTTCCGTGCAGGTGGAAAGATCTGTTCTCAGCTCGTTTGAGGTCTTGCAGATGTTCTGTGAGCCCTCGGGCTGGGGGCTGAGTCAGGGCTGGGAGTGCTGCCTCCTGCCCACCCACGTGCCTCACCAAAGAGCTCTCGCGCTTTGTAAATCATTTATTTGTGGTTTATTCACACTTCAAGGGCGAAGGAGGGTGCACAGGGAACAGCACAGCCATGGGTCATGGCGTGAGGGGCTGGCAGTGCAGCGAGGAGAGGCAGGGAGGTTTTCCCAAGGTCACAGAGGGAGCTGGAGATAACAGCCAAACTCCAAGGAGGGTCCCCACCTCCAGCAGCCCTGGTGCTGGCTGAGAGGGGCTGTGTCTCTTTGGGATGAGCCCTGCTAATGCCCTGCTGCACGAATGCCCTGGCTCTGCTTGGCTTCCTCCTTTCTTCCCGTGCCTTCTCTTTGTTTGTTTGATTTGGTTCCAAATAATTAATTGTAAACACCCGTGGCTAATGGTTTGCATGGAGGGTGGATGGGTACTTTAATTAACTTCTGAAAGGATTATGCACTTATGTTTTCAGTCTCCCTGACCCAGCTGATGTGACAAGGCTTGAGCGCCCCATTTTTTGAGGGAGCCCCATACCCCATGAACGTGGGATGTGCTGGGTGGAGGGATCAGCTTGGGAAAGCCACTCAGACTGAGCTGGGAAGATCTGACAGGGATCCTGATGGTAGTTATCATGGAATCATAGAATATCCTGAGCTGGAAAGGATCTACAAGGGCATGGGGGTTACTCCTTCCCCCTGCATGGGTGGGGCCCCAGGTCCCATGGGATAAAGGTGTCCCACCCTATTTCCTTGGAGCACTGAGCTCCAGCACCTTCTGATGCTGATCGTGTGCTGCTTTTGACAGTGTAAGAGGGTTTGGTGGCATGAGGGAGGTGTTCCTTGAGTTGTACAGAGACTTTAGAGATTGAATAGACCTGAGCCACATTTTTGGACTAATACATGTGGAATTTGGGTTGAGCATGAGCCATCTGCCCCTTCTTTGTAAGATGGTTACTGTACAAGCTTCCGAGGTTTAGCATGAGAAGAGATGCCTTCTGTTTTCCAACATTTCCAGACAAAATCCAGCCGTTGGATCTGGATGGGTATAAGCTCAGCAGAGCAGTCTTGGGGAACTGAAACTGCTCAGCTCTCCTGGGCAGGAGGATTTCTGCAAAGCCAAGAGCTCGGGAGACTGTGAGACAGAAGGAGGTCTCAAGGAGGTGACCCTGAGTCATCCCTTGGTCATCCCAAGGTCATCCCTTCCGTGGCCTGTGGGCACATGGAAGTTTGATGGGTGTCAGACCCTGTATTGATCCCTTGGTCTGAAGGCAGGGAGAGGTTTGGAGCTGTACAACAAGTGCTTCAGCCCCTGCATCTCAACACACTGCTGTCCCAGAAGTTTTTGTCTTGAGAATTGCCAAGAAAATCTTCGAAGGAAAAGACTGAGCTCTCGCCAATCCTCCCAGCCCATTCCCAAAGCTGACTCCTCCCAATGGCTACTCCATATTTTAGGACGGTGCTGAGATAAAAGGTGCCTCCTTCATGGCTGTTCTAATGAGCAAATAAACTCCAAGAGCCAACTCCAGGAGCATTAGCGAAGGAGCACGGCTTTTCTAGCTCCTTCAGTGCGTAGTTCAGGAAGTTGGGATGGGTCAAGTGATTCCCTGAATGAGTCAGAAGTGCTTTGAACATCCAGGAGAGGGACGAGGTTGTGTGTGCATCGTGCTACTGAGTCACTGGGCAATTTCCTGTCCCTCCCAGTGCAGAGCACTCCAGGTGGGAACTTCAGCATCGCTGCTTAAAACAAGGCTGATAGGGCTTGTTCTCTCATGGAAAATGCATGAGGAAAACTGCATTTCCATGCTGGCTTTTTTGGATCAAAAGTAATTTTTACTCTAAACAAGGCTTTTTGGCCTTTCTTCAGTGGTGATATGTGCCTCTAGAATCCTCCCCACTTATCAGTCCCCCAGCAAGCTGCTCGGTTTGATTGCTAATCTGCCTTATTATGTTTTTAAATGCACTTTAATATTTTAGTATTAGTGTCTGCCTTTATTTTTGAGGCCAAACTCCAGCTTCTGAAGTGCCTACCTCTGTCTTACTTCAATGGCAGCCTTTCCTCTTTATCCCAAGGCATAACATGGTCCTTACAGCATTTGAAATTAGATAAACTGATTAGAGCATCTCTCAGCCGCCGCCGCTGCTCTGCACCTCAAAGGACAACTCGGAGGAGAGGCTGCAAGTTGGAGCTGGGGGTATTCACACACTCAGAATGTGATTTCTTAGGGCTTCGCTCTTGTAGCTCTCTACAAGTGAGCTGGATGCAGATGTCTGCTGGTGGGGGATGAGCTGGAAGTGGTGGTGGTGACAGGAAGTCAGTGATGGACACGTGAAGATGAATATGATCCATATCTGTGGTAGATGATTCTATCTGTGCTTTTGCTCTGTATTTTTTCCTAAGAGTGCTGAAGTACTGAGCAAATAGCTAAAAGTTGCTGCACTTGGTCCTCTGGGCTGAGAGAGCTTCTGGCCCAGCCATGGAGATCCACCCAGGGCTGAGCCCCTCTGCTCTGGAGCCAGGCTGGGAGAGCTGGGACTGCTCACCTGGAGAGGAGAAGGCTCCAGGGAGAGCTCAGAGCCCCTGCCAGAGCCTAAAGGGCTCCAGGAGAGCTGGAGAGGGACTGGGCACAAGGGATCGAGGGACAGGAGAAGGGGGAATGGCTTCCCATGGCAGAGGGCAGGGATAGATGGAATATTGGGAAGGAATTCTTTGTGTGAGGGTGGTGCGGCTCTGACACAGAGTGCCCAGAGAAGCTGTGGCTGCCCCTGGATCCCTGGCAGTGTCCCAGGCCAGGCTGGCCAGGGCTTGGAGCAGTCTGGTCTAGTGAAAGTTATCCCTGCCCATGGCAGGGGGTGGAATGAGATGGACTTTAAATTCCCTTCCAGCTCAAACTGTTCCATGACTCCTGTCTGATCCTGCTTGGTGCTGTCAGTTCTGGAGCCAGCAGCCCCTGCTCTCCGCCGCGCGTCCCCGAGGTGCTCAGCGCCCGTCGCGCTGGGGCGCAGCCCTCGCTGTCTGGCAGGCAGCAATGTGTGTCTGGAGCGCTGTCTGCAGCCTTGTTAGGCGGCTGCTCTGCTTGCAATCGCTCCTCGGAGAGCCCTCCCTCGATTTCACAGGAGTTGAGCATTTTGTTAGGGATTTCTCTGCGTTGCTCTGAGGGGTTTTTTAATTCCTTTCACCTCGGTGTTTTCCTGGGGAAATTGTGCGTGCCACAGGGAGGTGTGGTGCTGAGGACAGATGTTGCAGATGTGGATTTGAGCTGCTGCTGAGGTACCTGGAGGTGCAGGACCCACCTGGGGCTTGGCAGAGGAGCAGTCACAAGTTCTGGCAATGATGCGTTTTGCCCTTAGAAATATTTTCCCTCCTCTAAATGCTTTATCACAGGGGTGAAACTTTAATGTCAGCATTTCAGACAAACAAACTGGGCCCCCCCAAAGAAGGAGGATGTGTTTCCCACGTCTGGATGGGTTCAGGAGCCACCAGTCCCACTCAGGTTGGGTGAAGGAGCCTTGAGTGGGAGGCAGAGTTGTTCCTGGGTCTGACCTGAGAGCAAAGGGTGTGATCTAAGCTTGGAGACAGCACTTATCCATCACGATAACCTTTCAGCCTTCAAATCTTTGCAAAAGCATAAAGGTCCATCTGCCCTCTGAGGTGCAGCCGTGAAATGAGGGCGATATATGGAAATATATTGGATAGCTCTGTTTAATCCAGGCCAGCTGCCACCCTGCTCTTAATGATCAGCCCTTGCCGTCCCTCCAGGTAGGAGTGATATTTGTCTGAATTGGTTTAGCTTCTAACGATGGCCAGAAAACCTGTTCTGATTGAGTTGCCTCGGGAAACGTTCAGTGCTTCTGTCAGTCACTGTCTGAGGCTTAGCTGTCATTTTGGGCTGAGCTTTTTCAATCCTCCCCCTGTCAGAGCCCTTGAGTGGCGCAAGAGAGGGCCTGGGATGGATGGAATGATTCTCTAGTAAAAGTAAATGTTCCTACATGAGCGGTGGTAGCAGCGTGTCCAAATACCACATAAAGTGGAACAAGAGCTGGGGGAGAGTGGAGAGGGGAGGCGATGATGGCTCTATCCAGTGAGGCAGGTTGTCCCTGGAAATGGAACATGAATAAGTAATCTGGATAAATAATGGAGCTGTCTGCACTGTAACAATAAAGAATAAAAGTGCTGAGTGTGTCTTGCTGTGATTTGTGGGGTCACGCTGTCTGGGATGGTGGAGCCCTTGCTCCCACTGGTGAGCAGGAGCTCGCAGTCGGATCTCCTGGATGTCACAGAAGGGACTTGTGGGAGGAAACAGGCAGTGGTCCAGACTTTTTGCTGCTGCAACAGTTTTGCAAACCTGAGAGATCCCTGTGTCATAGCCTGGTGCTGAATGACCTCCGTGGGATTAGGGCTGGGTGGGATCCCAGCTGATTTCGACCTGCTTCATGTGCAACTGAGCTGCCCTCTGGTGATAGAGCCGTTCTGCAAGGGTTTCGTGAGCCTCAAAGTTATTCCAAGTTCCCAAACAAAATCTCTATTGCAAATCAGCGTTCTCTTCCTCTGTCTCTTTGAAGGCACGCGGCAAATAATTATCCTCCTGCTTTGTATGATATTTATGTAAGGGAAGAGAGTTGTCAGTTCTTACACAATCTTCTCTTTTAGTGACAAAGCAAACCCCGGCGTCTTTCATCTTTCTCTGGAGTTGTCTGCATGTCTTACCCACTTCATTGCTATTCCATGGATTCACCCCGGCTCGTCCCGGCTGGGACGTGCAATCAATTGCTCCGCATCGATTAGAGATGTGTGCCTTGCACTGTGGCAAACGCACTTTACATTGATCTGGGAAGAAAGGGAACCTCCAGCTGCGGGCTCAGGGCAGCCAGATGTGCTGGGAAAGAAGAAAAAGTGTCAGCACGGGTCAGCGGGGAGGTGATAACGTGTTAAGTTGCAGTGAGTTGACCTTCACCTTTCTGAGAGCCTGTGTCCAGATCGGGGTGAAGTCCTGCAGCTCAGCCCTTGCATTAAACCAAGTGGAGCAAAACGGTTCTCCTTTGTCCTTTTTACAACACTCATGCTAAGATTTGCCATCTTCTGTAGCCTGGTTGAATCCTCCGTTATTTGTTGGCTGCTCTAACACTTCAGTTTGTTCAGTTTTCCCTCTCCTTTTTATCCACGTTTTCGATGTTTTCTCTCTATCACATCACGCTGGTCCATCTTGGATTTCCTATTTCTCATTTCAAGAGGAGATTTGAGATTCTGGTCCTGCCCTCAGAACCCTTCCAGCCCTTCTCCTCCTGTCTGGGCATCATCTCCAAATTTTAATCAGCGTGCTCGCGGCTCCGTAACGCGAGCAGTTAAATGTAAATGTTGGAGAGAGCGGGGCTCGGACAGACCCCGGAGGAATCCCACTGTAGGTTGCCCTCCTGGCATGGTTGTAAATAATAGATAAGCACTCTTTGAGAGCGCTTTGTCAACAGGCTGTTATCCCTCCTCCCCTCTGCCCCCAGCCTCGGCGATTACATCCACTCCGTGCCTCCTCAACTTTCCTCGCAGGTGCCGCGTGGGACTGGCATCAGGAGCCTTATTAAAGTCAAGGTATATCATGTCTACAGCTTTCCTCTTATCCACCAAGTCTAGTTATCCTGTCAAGGCGGAAATTAGGTTGGTTTGACATGATCTGTTCTTGACAAACTCGTGTTGGTGGTGGATGTGGGGTTTTTTTCTCACTTTATTAAATTCCCGGGCCTTACAAGCTATGATAGTTTCATCGTTTGTTTTAGTATCTTCCTCGTGATTGAAGCTGAGCTGATTGCCTACAGCTTCTGGGCTTTTTTACTTAAAGATATGAAGATTTCTTGCCCTTGCTGCTGGCCTTCACGAGCTCTCAAAGAGCAGCACTGGTGGCTCAGTGACGTTTCTGCTCGATTTTTCATCAGTCTCCAGAGACCTTCCTCAATCTCTGCCAGTTTAATTTTTTTTAAACCCCTCTTCTCTCCCTGCTCCAGCCTGAAAGCCATCTCTCTGTTAACATGAATTTTGGAGCTGTCTGCTCGCCATACACCTGCCTTTATACAATCAAACACAGCACTGAGGATCTCTGCCATGTGCTTTCCTTGACTGCTTGGTGACAGACCCAACATTCCTTTTCCTTTAAGCAAATCCAAGAGCCTTTTTATTCTCCTCTTGTGTCTCTTGCTAATTGAAACTTGTTTTGCATGTTAGTGCTGCTGACTTTATCCCTCTATGCCATTGTGGTTCCGTTATACCCATCCCTAATTATTAGCCCTTGTTTCCATATTTTTTTAATGATTCCCTTTTTATTCCCAGGTCATTGAATGGCTCAGAATTCAGCCACAGCAGCCTCTTCCTAGGCTTCCTACCTTCTCTTTGCACAGGGATAACCTGCTATTGTGTGTGTAATAAAGTCTCTTTCAGTAACTGCCAGCTCTCCCCTTCTTTGTGATTATTTTCCCAGGAGGACCCATCTACCAGCTTCCTGATTTTTTTGAAATCTGCCTTTTGAAGCCCGTTATCCATATTCCACAGCTTTGCATCGAGTTGAGAACTCGATCGTTTCATCCACGCTCTTGCCCAAATTACTTTCCTCCTTAAGGGCTGCGCTCCATGTTTCCCAGGCTGCAAACCTCGGGCTTTTCCCTGTGCCTTCCCAAACGCTTCCCTCGGACAGGGGTGATGCTCTGTGTCCTGCCAGGCTGTGTTTGTGCTCTGTCTGTCCTTCTGTCTCTGTGCCTTGGTTGGGTTAGGGCTTCCCAGGGATGGAACCCCATTCCCTTGGCTTCCAACCTCTCCATGCTCTCCTTGTCTCGTGTTTGCACATTTTGGGAGGGGGGGTTTGTCTCCTGGTTTTGTCTGCTCCAGATGAGGTTATTGGGCAGTTTGCTGCCATCCTGGTCACCTCACTGTGTGTCCAAACCACGTGGCACAATGTGTCCAGGTCCGTGTGGGAAAGACTGGCTTCCTTTGCCAAGCCTCCTGTTTCTGTGTCCCAGGAGCACAAGGTTTTGGTGGCTGTGACAGACCCCACGGGCAGTGACAGGACCTGGACACACTGCTTATCACTGAACCAGTGACTGCCAGAGCTGAGAAGGCAAAAATATCTTACAATTGACTCTGAACTTTAAGGCAGCAGATTTGGGTGAAGCCAATCCCATCCTCCCTAACAAAGATGTGTAGGGCCGATTGTCCAAGACCTTTAAATGTCAATAAGGAATTCTGCACGGCCCACAAATCATGGTGGGGAGCTGACAGGGACTGCAGTGCTGGGTGAGGTCTCTGCCTCCAGGGCTACAGCTCTGTCTCAGAGCAGAGATCAGACCTGGGGAGGAGCTGCAGTCACAACCCGAGGGGTCTCAGCAGGGACTGCTGGAGCAGATCCATCTGCTTCAGTGAAGCAGAGGAGGTTTAGATGGAATATTGGGAAGGAATTCCTCCCTGTGAGGGTGGGGATGCCCTGGCACAGGTGCCCAGAGAAGCTGTGGCTGTGCCATCCCTGGCAGTGTCCAAGGCCAGGCTGGACAGGGCTTGGAGCAGCCTGGGGCAGTGGGAGGTGTCCCTTCCCATGGCAGAGGTGGAACAAGATGAGCTGTAAGGTCCCTTCCAACCCAAACCAGTCTGAGATTTGATGAATGATTGGTTTCTGTGGAGATAGCATTGGGAGTCTCCTTTCCCATGGGATTTGTGAGAGCTTTCTTAAAGCAGCAAGGCCCAGCTGTGGCAGCTCAGGCGTGGTTCCTGCAGGGCTTGGATGCAAACGTGATGTTGCAGAGTGGCCTGGATGGCCTCAAGAGACTCCCAGTGAAGTCTGAGACTGCACCAAGAGGCCCAGTCTGAAATAACTCAGGAAAACAATCCTATTCCCTTGGAGTCTGGTGAGAATAAGGGATTTCCCCCTCCAGCTGTGCCTGAGAAACCACAGCTCTGTGCTGCTTTGCTTGTGCTGGCACCAACCAAGGTGCAGTGAAACCCTGGCTGGCTCATGTGTTGGATTGGTGTTAAACACAGGGATTTGGGGGCTGAACCTCCCCCCAGCTGTTCCCTGGAGCACGGAAGGCTCATGGATGCAATTTGGCATCTCCGTGGAGGCGGTGGAGCTGGAGCTGGTGGCAGCAGGGCTGAGGGTGCCACAGCGATGTCCCCACATGCCAACTCTGGCAGGGAGCACACGGGCTCGCTGACAGACACCTTCCCCACCAGGCTGTGTGTCCCCAGGGACGTGTCACAGCGCCCAGCTGTGAGAGCTGATGTGCTGCTGCAGGCTTTGAGCTGTGCTCTGGTAGAAAACACATCACCCAGGAGCTCAGGCAGAGGTGCTGTGGGGTGGGCTGGCCATGCCTGGGTCCCGCTGAGCCCCCCAGGACCTCTCCCCTCTGTAAGAGAGCTGCAGTGCCTCTCAGGAGCCCAGGAGGACATTAAATTTAATGGATGTCCAGACATTATCATATCTGGGAAACACTCATTAATCTCTGTCTGCCTCGCTGGGTTTTATTGTCTTCCCTTCCTGCGAGCCCTGCTCTGCCATGATCCTTTCTCTCAATTCATGTCATCTTTCCACCCAAGTTTTGCCTCCCACCCCTTTCAGCTCCTGCTGCACCTCTGCACCCAGGGAAGCCCTTTGCAGAGTCAGTGCCCCAGAGTTCATGGACTGCCAACTGAGGGGCAGGGGTGGAGCTTTTGAAATCCGTCAGGATTGTGTCAGTGGTTTTTTTTATTGCTCTGTAGGGCTGTGGGAGCAGAGGGGGAGGTGGTTGGTGGGTGGGGGATGGGCTGGTCTAGCACCTCAGCCTGATCCCTGCTGGATTTGGCAAGGGAACGCTCCTCCACACCACCAGATGTGCTTCACTGATGACACCTTGTCCCCAGGCTGCACCACGGGGTGTATCTGCTGTCCAGCCCTATATCCACAGCTGGAATAAGCCTGGATTTCTTGCTATCCCATCGTAAAATGGTTTGGGTTGAAAGGAACCTCAAAGCTCATCCAGTTCCACCCCTGCCATGGGCAGGGACACCTTCCACTGTCCCAGGTGGCTCTGAGTGCCATCCAGCCTGGCCTTGGACACTTCCACTCATCTCAGTGGCTGTCTGCAATGGCTTATTTCAGGTATTTTTGTATTTATTTTGGTAATTCATACAACACACGCAGGGTTGCAGTGGTCTGTAAGGAAAGGCTCTGGCTGGCTGAGGAGTGACTTTGGATGAAAGGTGCTAAAGATCCAAGCTCCGTCCATGGAGTCACATTCGGGGACGAGTGGCTCCAAGCCCCATCCAACCCAACCTTGTCTTTTTCCAAGGATGAAGCATCCACCACCTCTCTGGGAAACCTGTGCCAGTGTTTTACCACCCTCACCATAAAACACTTCTCCCTAATATCATCTGTACAGTGAATTTTCCCTGCTCCAATGATCAGCCTGGTGAAGGAGGGAAGGTTGCCTTGCCCAGGGGCTCCTGCTGGTTTGCAGCATCCCTTCCCTGGAAGTTTCCCGACTGCTAAACAAGACAATTTGTTGAAGTTGAGCGAAATAGGCTTCTTAACTTAATGAGTAAACTAATTTGCCACTGTTTCCCTCCGCAGTGCGGGCCCTCTCTGCCGGCACCGCGCATCCTGACACCGCTTACGGCACGGTTGGGAATAGCTCGACCCCATCAGCAGGGCTGTAATTTGGCACCAAAGCTCTCTCCACACAAAGATTTTTTTGTTTAATAAAGCATAAGACTGAACAGTTTGCTCTCGCTCGTAGGTTTTGAAATACGCATTTAATTTCGGCTTAATGAGGAAATTATCGTGTATAAAATTAAATGCTTTGTCATGGCTCTCCAGGACGGAGCTGCTGGAGGATGAGAGCTGTTGGGACAAGTGATGCTGGGAGATCTTGGGGATGGGGGATGATGAGGGCCAGACCTGGAATGATGAGGATGGACCTGCAAGGCAGGAGGGAAAGATCACTGAATCATGGAATAGTTTAGGTTGGAAAAGACCTTTACGATCACTGAGCCCAACCACTGCCCAGCACTGCCAAGCCCACAGCCAAACTGTGTCCTCAAGTGCCACATCCACACATCTCTTAAATCCCTGCTCCGAGGATGGTGACTCCACTGCTTCCCTGGGCAGCCTGTTCCAGGGCTCCACAGCCCTTCCCATAAATACATTTTTCCTTGTATCAAGCCCAAATCTCCTCTGGAGCAACCTAAGGCCACTTCCTCTTGTCCTTATGATGAAACCCTAGGATGGGAATGGCTGCAGCAAAGGAAAGCAAAGGGCTATACAGAGGAATGACTTAAATTTTCTAAGTATTTTCATTTATAGGGAAGTTTTCTTGCATGAGCCTCACCAACATCTGAGGAGCTATTTTGTGGCACTGGTCTCCCTAAGCTGCACAATGTGGGGATGGTAGAGGAGGAGGTCTGGACAGAGCAGAGATGCTCTGATGGTTTTGTTGGAGGTGTAGAGCTGGGACAGGGACTCCAGGCACTGGATGTTGTGGAAAATAAATGCCTGTTTGCAGGTATGCGTGGGAGGAATAACAGGCAAAGGATTTGGTGACCTTTTTCCGCAGGTGAGCACAGCCAGGTGTGTTGTTCCCTTGTGCCTTCACTTGGAGCACATCGTATCTCTGGAAAGGCATGAAAGATCAGAGAATCCCAGACTGGTTTGGGTTGGGAGGGACCTCAGAGCCTATCCCATTCCACCCCCTGCCATGGGCAGAGACACCTTCCATTATCCCAGGTTGCTCCAAGCCCTGTCCAGCCTGACCCGTAGGACTTCCAGTGGCTATTTGCCATGGATTGTTTCTGGTATTTAGTTATTTTGATAATTCAGCCAACACAGCAACACGTGCAGGGCTGCAGTGCTCTGTAAGGAAAGGCTCTGGCTAGCTGAGGATGAAAGGTCCTAAAGATCCAAGCCTCATCCAGCCCCTCCAGTCGCACTGGTGGAGCAGTGGGGACGAGTTCAAAGCCACTGCACAAATAAACTCTAATAGCTTTCCTCTTGCATTTATGTTATTAGGGGGTTCGTTTGACTGGCATTATGATGATAAATGAAAAATGCTTTGCACCATTACGTTGGGCGCTAATGCGTAGTGGGAAGAATTTTCTACTCATTTAAAAAAAAAAAAAAAAGGAAAGAAGAAGAAGAAGGCAGAGGGGAAAGTGATGCAGAGCAGCACTGAGCTCTTTCCAGGCAGACCTTTCACAGGTACCCCCTTGTCCCTCTGCTCTTGTGGGCTGGGGCAGGGGCTGTTGAGTCCTTGTGATGTATAAATCCACATCTCCACAGCGCAGTGTTGCTCTCATCCGGTGGGGTTATCCTCCCTTTTGCACCACATCCCACATCCCTGCAGGGCTTGGGATGCCACCTCCAGCCCCAGCTATGAGCCAAGGGCAGCAGCTGCAGGGTGAGGGGCACGCTGGGGCCCCAAAATCTCCTTCAAAGTCCACAGCCACCCTTGGAAGCCAAAGGAGGAGTTTGACAGTGCAAAGGCTTTGCTTCGTTTTCAAGCCGTGGAGCAAATTGAGTTCAGAGGGTCACTGTTACTCCCAGCTGCCGCGACAGAAATCCCTAATGCACCGTATGCCAGCTTTCTCCAAAGCTTCGGCTGCTTTTTTATGAGGCGCTGTCACTCTATTATCTGCCTCTGAGTTGGTCTTTAGCTCTTTAACCTCATGAGAAGGGAGGGAAAAGGAACCTTGAAAAGAGGGAAAAATAAAGAGAAAACAGGATGCTCCAAGAGCAGCTTTTCATCCTCAGCCACGGAGCTGTAATTGGGTGCTTGGTGAGAGCTTCTTTTGAAAGGGGCAGGTTTGAAATGTTCTGGCTGGGGGGAGAAGGGGCTCTCCATGTCCTTTTCGGGGGGAGGTGGATGCAGGGGGTCAGAGCTGACCAGAGGCACCGGCATCAAACGGCACCGGCTGCCCTCGGTGCTGCTGTGCTGTCACCTGCTGTGCTTGTGCCCTGGTGTGGCCACAGAGGCAGTGAGGAAGGGACGAGGTGGGGACACTGGTGACAGGTAAGGCTTGGAGGGGCTGAGCCCCAGCCTGCAGCAGAGGAGGAGAGCTCAGTGTGGGGCTGTGGCATGGGGTGGGTGCATCCCCCGTGGGTGCCTGGGTGCTAGCATGGATTCCCCATGGGTGCCTGGGTGTTGGGATGGATCACCCGAGGGTGCCTGGGTGTTGGGATGGATCACCCGTGGGTGCCTGGGTGTTGGGATGGATCCCCTGTGGGTGTTGGGATGGATCACCCAAGGGTGCCTGGGTGTTGGGATGGATCACCCGTGGGTGCCTGGGTGTTGGGATGGATCCCCCATGGGTGCTGGGATGGCTCTCCCGTGGGTGCCTGAGTGCTGCCACTGGCATTGGGTTGTGGGTCCCCAGTGCAAGCTGGCAGGGAGGAAAGGATGGAGTAAGGAGGTGATGGTTCTGGAGCAGAGGCATGAGTTCCTTGATGCTCCTCCCCGACAGTTTGGGGCCGTAGCAGGAGGAGTTGTGGGATTCTCTCACAGAGGGAAACTGAGGCAGAGGTAGATCAGGCACCGAACCCCATCCCTGCTTTGGCACCAGGAGCTAAATGGGAAGAAGAGGGGGTGTGGGTTCACCCAGCACCGGCTCCTTCCAGCAGCAATTTGCTGCTCCCGGCCGGCTGCTCGTGGCACGAGACAGGGCTTTGCTCCGCACTCTCTCCTGCATGCTAAACACGGCGGCTCCCTGCAGGATCCTGCAGCCTTCTGCACTGCTCTGCTGCAGAGGGGGTGGGGAGGCAGCTCTCGCCTTCCAGCACGGCAGCAGGCGGATGGCGGGAGGTGGAGAACTGCAGGACAGAGCCCTCCCTCCCTGGACACTTTCCTGCGGGGCTGTTTTCCCCCCAGACCACCCCAGCTCATGCCCAGCCTGTGCCCAGCCCTCAGTGCTGCAGGTCCGGGTGCTGCTGTAGTGTAACTCACACGTCGCAGGGATGTGCAGCCCCAGCGCTGTGCTGCCACCTGTCCCATGGGTTTTTCTGTCTTTATTTCTGCTCCCCAGTGGATGAAACCATCCTGGAGTGGGGTTTGTGGGTGCTGGTTCCTTGTTTGACCTCTGAAAGCTATTGATGGTGATACAGCATCAGGGGGTGTCCTATCCTGACCAGGGTGCTGAGGCCACCCGTGGCACCTACTCATGGGTGCACAGCATGTCCCCTGCGTGTCCGAGTGACACTCACTCCTGAATCCATGCCGAGACTCTGTAGGAGAAGTTTTGAAGGAAACAGAGGAGCTCCTACATTTTTAGGGAACACATTTTTGTTCCTTCAGTTAAGTGAGGTCTTCTGTTCTCCCCATTGGGAATCCATTTGTTTTCCATTCAGTCATACTTGGGAGTGCAGTTCCTTTTTCTTTTCCTGTGTTCATGTTGCTTTATTCAAAACATGAAAGCAGACTCTTGGAATGGTCTTCATTGCTCCAACTCCTCCTCCAAACCAACTTGGAGATGGTTTTCAGCAGCACTGGGAGCTGAGGGCCGGGGATGGCTCAGACCACGTGCAGTGCCAGGCTGAGCTTTGGGGCTGTGGTGTGTCTGCTCTGCAGGGAAGTGCATGGGAAATGAGCTGCTGGAAGAATGCACAGATGGGGAGGAGAAGTCCTGAAGGGTTTTATCTTGTGGGAATCCTTCAGGAGAACAAGCTGGGGAGGTGTGGAGAGAGCTGGGAAAGAGGGGAGCGATGGGTTGGTGTTTGGGAGGGGGTCAGGCTCTCGGCTGGTTTATAGGGTGGAAGCAAACAGGCAGCTGCATGAGGAGTAGCAGGAGCAAGGTTTTGGGAGAGGCCAGCAAGGACCCTTGGGCATGGGACATGCCAGTGTCCCTCAGGGCTGGATTTCCACATTCCTAAATAAACTTCCAAGGCTGCAGCCTCTGCTTGGGCTCGCTGGCGAAGGAGGTTGCAGGGCAAGAGCTCATGAAGTGGCTTATGATCTTCAGAAACACGTCCCTGCCATTTCCCAAGTGCTCCATATTTTTGAGCAAGGACCAGAAAACATCCAATTGTGCTTTTTCCTTTTTTCTAATAATTCCTCCTTTTCAGAGCTAAATAATAGAGAGGGAGAGGACACCAAAAATAAAAATGGAATAGTTTTTTAAAGAAGTTTTTATCTGTTCCTAACAAAGAAACCACTAAGGAAGCATGTCTGGGTTTTTTTGAGAAAAGGCATTTTGAGTGGGGTGAGGGTAGAGAAAGAAAGAGAGATCACATTAAAAACTTCCACCAGCTCCAGTAATGAGATTAAGGGAGCTGCCAGATGAAACCATCTGCCTAATCTTCTACCCGGAGTCGCTCTGTTCCCAACTCCCATCCAAGGATGGGACTGAAGCCACCTTTTGCCATGGACTGGCCTGAGAGGAGATGTACAGGTGTCTGCCAGGGAAGGACTGCTCACTCCAGACACACAGCTCCTCCCTGAACATCCAAGGAGAAGGAGGAATGGAAAGGGAAAAAAAATAAAAAAGGGGAGGGAAAAAAAGAAAAAAGAAAGACACTCATAAAAAAGACAGTTTGACATTTTCTTGACTGTTTTGAAATTTTCCTAGCACAACAAGCTGTTTATCCGCCACTCCAGCTCTTATTGAATTAAAGTGTGGAGGGGGTGTTAGGAAGAAATCAATTCGTGCTCCATATGCTGCTCTGCCGAGGAACGTGGCTCCCTGCACACTATGGAATATGTAGGGAAGGGTGGGGGAAGGAGAGATAAATCCATCAGCTAACAAGATAAGTGCCTTGTTCCTCCATCTGTTACTGCTGTGTCCTTATCTGGGATTGCAGCATGGCAGCAGTGATACATCTTGTGTCAGGTATTATATTCCAAATTCATATGAATGAATTTCCATGCTCGCACCGATCCGCGATCCAGCCGCCAGCCCCGCCGTGGGCGCAGCATTTGCCGCGGAGCTGCCGGGGCTGGCCCAGCTCCTCTTTCGCCCTCGTGATTTGTGACTCGAGAGGGATCATGTAGGGACAGCCCCAGCTCGGCGAGGGGCTGGTAGAGCCAAGGGGGACCTGGATAATGGCCAGCCTCGGGATGCCGGCAGGGCAGACATGTGCTTTACAGGCAGGAAAATCAGCTTGGGAATAAAGCGCGTTTAGAGGTGGCAGGAGGGACCCTGACTTCTCAGGTCTTTGCTTCTCTGCTGAGTCTCTTTAGGTGGAGCAGTGAATGGGCTTAAGCTGAAGTAGGATAGGTCTGGATGGGATATTGGGAAGAAATTCTTCCCTGTGAGGGTTGGGAGGTCCTGGCATAGGTGCCCAGAGAAGCTGTGGCTGCCCCTGGATCCCTGGAAGTGTCCGAGGCCAGTTTGGATGAGTCTTGGAGCAGCCTGGGATAGTGGGAGGTGTCCCTGGCCATGGCGGGAGAGTGGAATGAGATGAGGTTTCAGGTCCCTCCCAACCCAAACCACTCTGGGGTTCTCTGTGCTGCAGCATCCTTGGGGTGTGGAGGATGCACTCCAGCCCTCGTGTCTGGTGGATAGCAGGAGAAAGGCAACGCCAAGGTGCTCTTCACATCATCCTTAAGTAAGGCTCTTTCAGCAGCATCAACCTCTGCTACTGTTGGAGGAACCTGCCTTGGACCCGCCAGCCCAGTTTTTGGGAGCAGAAGTTGGATGGGATGGATCTGCTCCTCACCGTGTGACCGTGGGGAGCTCATTTAGCTGAACATGCCCGAACCCCTGATGGGCTGCTCTGCCCAGCTGCAAACCAGCTCCAAAGGCATCTGGCTGCGGAATGCTGAGTTTCTGCACGGTGCTTGTGTTTAAAATCTATTTATCTCTGCACTGGGCTCAAGACCTGTGCTGGATTCAGTGGCTCAGTGTGGAATGAGCCAGGCTTTTCGGAGCTGGGAGCTGCTCTTGTGGCTAATCCTGGTGCACTCGTAATTGAAGGCACAAACAAAAGCTGCTGAGGAGTTTTTGGGTGGTCTTCAGCCCTCTGGTGTCTGTATAACCAAGCACTACCTGGAATGGTGGTCATTGCAGCCATCCAGTGAGCTCAGTGTCCTCAGAACTGTCAGCAGCCTCGAGGTATAATTCCAAGCGTGGGTGGGATGAAGCCAGGCTGGTAAAACCCACGGCATCATCCTGGAGAGAGGAACAGCATCACCATTTGTTCCTTCGTGTTTCTGAACGCTTGAGTGCTGCTGTGCCAGCTTTTCCTGGGGAGGACACTAAAGATACACAAAGTTTAAACAGGGAATGGGAATGCATCTAAGTCATCTCTAACTGGCCATACTCCACTGAGTCTCTCCTGACCTGCGAGCCCTTAGGCTGCCCTCAAGGACCTGCTGCCACCGAGGAGATGAATTAAGTCTGCACTGCTCACTGAGGGTTTTCTCTGTCTCCCAGCTCTGGAAATGGGATTTTCCTGGCTGGAAAAAAAAGAAAGTCACAAAAGTTTTTTGCACAACTGGGCTCTGGTAGGCTGGAGTGAGATTGGTGAAGGTCAGAGCCAAATCCCAGCCTTTGGCAGCAGGAGAGCTTGGAGCTGGGTGATTTATTTGGGGGCCAGTTTTCAGTCTGGGTTTGTATTTGCTGGCGGAAGGCACAGATTGGCACAGTGCCCAAGCCAAGAATTTAGAAACCTGTTTTTAGACCTAAAATCTAATTTGGAATTAAAGCACAGGAATTGCTAATACACTCGTGGAAATAATCTGTGCCTAGATCCTATTTTCTGCTTCTCATGTGTGTTAGACTCCTTTGAGTAACATCCACAGAGAGGAATCACTCAGGGTGATGTGAGAGACTCAGGAAACGCCAGAACCTTTGGAAAGGGAGAAAGTGAGATGCTGCCATTAAGCACCTGTCTCTTGCCTGGGACTGAGATTTGGGAAGAATTCAGCCCCTCTGAATAAATGGTTCAAATGGGCTTGGTGGGGTGATGAAATTGTCTTTCTTCTGCCGAGGATATCAGTCCAGGTGGCCCTGGGGTGCAGAGGGATGTGGGAAATGAAGCAGCAATAAAAGCAGGAATTGTGCCTTTTTTCAGGTGGTCTTTTCCTCTTCTTTTGTGCCTCTGAAAAAAAGGAATGAAAGCGAGAACACTTATCTTTGCTGGTGTGAGCATCGGGGGAAAGAGCACATTTCACTTGCAGAGCGGTAAAAAGTTTCAGGAAAGAGTCAGGAACAGGACCCTGAGCTCAGCCTGCCCTGGGTTCCCTCAGAGCATGGGAGGTGTGGTTTGATCTTGAAATATCCTTTCTGAACCCGTCTGGAGCTGAAAAGGCAGAGAGGTGCCTGAGGGAGAAGCGGGAGCATCGTCTCTGCCCTGCCTGCAGGAATTGGTGCTGGGACAAAACCCAGCTCAAAGCCAAGACTGAGCAAACCAGGTGTGCTGAAGCCAGAGAGGATCTTTTTTCTCATTCCCACCTTCTTGTTCTTGAATAAAGATGCTATTTTTATTTTCCCTTCTGTTTAGCCCCGATGGGCTTAACCCATCTCTGCAGAGGCACCGAAATCCCAGCTCTAATTTCAATTAAGAGAGCTCCTTTTGATTGCAGCCCAGGCTGGGGTTTGGGATCTATTCCTAATCCCTATATTAGCACTGATTCATCTCTTCCATGAGTATTATCATCAGCAGCCCTTAGGGAAGGGAGGGGAGGGATCTTTCGGGAGGATAAATACCATTTGTTTGTGTTTGTATTAGCTTCCACGCCGCATCCTGATTACATCCCGCATTTTGACACAACAATTATTATTAATTTCCCGGCGTCTGCGTTTGGATTCTCGCCGACACAAAGGGAAGATGACGGATAATGTCAGGCTCGGTAATTGGGTGGGGGAGGGATGGAGAAGGATGCGGGGGGGGCAGTTGGGATATTATTAGATTGCAATTCTCAGTGTGGAGCGGGAAAGGTATTTCTCAGCAGATGTCGGCACTGGCTATTTATCCGCACGTTAGCGCCGGCGGAGCGATTGTCTGGGACACGCTCAGCTCCCTCACCCCTGCCCCTCTCTGCCCTCTATCGCATAGAAATCCCATCAGCTCTTTATTGTGGGAATTGGCTTTTCCAGAGAGCCCCGCTGTTGCTTTCTGCTCCGGCGCTGCCGTCTTTGCAATTAACTTTGCTGGGGTGAGCCCGGCTGGGAAGCAGCGAGCGCAGGGCTGTGGGAGGGCTCTGCTCGGGGGGACAGGAGCTTGGGAAAGCCCCAAAACTCTGGATCCCTCTGGTGGGGGGTGCAAGGAGCTGGTGCCCATTGTGGAAACTGCTGTGAGCTGCCCGATGTCGCTGCAGGCAGAGCCAAGGTGGGAAGTGCTGGTCCTGCCTCGTTTCACAGATGTTGTCCATCAACATCCAACATCCTTGACATCCAACCTTGATCCAAAGTGTTGGATGCTTGGCTGGGGTGAAGGTGGCAGACTGTGAGCAGAAAGGTGATGGGGAGGCATTGCTGGTGAAGATATCAGAGCAGAGCATGTGCCCTGCTGTCCCTCTGTCCTTGCTGCTGGGGATTTTTGATAATTGCCTGCTGTTTTCCTTCATCCAGCCTTCATAGGAGAATTGCAGCAGGGCTGGTGTGTTGAGCACAGCCTGGGTGATGCAAAATCCAGAAGAATACTCAGAAAATCCCTTGTTCAACAGCAGGCATGCAGAGACAACCTTCTTCTCCCAGATCTTCCATCCTTCACCTGATCACTGACTTGCATTGGATCATTCCATAGTGGCACAAGTGCCCAGAGAAGCTGTGGCCCTGGAAGTGTCCAAGGCCAGGTTGGATTTGGGCTTGGAGCAACCTGGGATAGTGGAAGGTGTCCCTGCCCATGGCAGGAAGTTGGAATAAGTTGAGCTTTAAGGTCCCTTCCAATCCAAACCATCCTGGGCTTTGGAAACCTGGTGGTATCCTGAACAGTGCCTCCTGCCCTTGCTGTGTCTGGCTCTTGTCTCATCCCTCCCGCAGTGCTGGTGCTTGTGAAATGCTGCGTGGTTCATCCCCTGCTCTCGCCATGCGGAAGGAGGTTTGAGTTCAAGCTGGGAAAATAATAAATAAACCAAAGGATCTAACTGTGATTCAGTGAGCATCGATTTCTGAGGCTGCTCCTGAAACACGGAGAGATGCTTGAGATGGAGGGGAGGCTACAGGAGAGGAGGAACAGATGGGTCTTTGTACCTTTGGGAAACCTCCCTCCTCTTCTTTATAAATCTGTGCGGGGCTGTGGTGCACTGGAATATCTTTTCCTGCCCAGCACAGGCAGTGAGGATGGTGATGGAATAGCGTGGGGATGGTGGGGAGGAGGAGACCTGCAGTCCCGGGGGGTCTCAGCAAGGAGATCCCCAGGCTCTGTTCGGAGCTCGGCAGGGGTTTGGGAGATGAGCAGAGTGCTGCGGGTGCCTGAGCCTGGCTGGGGCTGGAATGAGCCTTTGCTGCTGTGCTGGCGGCAGCACAAGGCCAAGCTGCGTCTCTGCCTGGGAGAGGACCAAGTGCATCGACCTTGTAACTTGTGAAATCATTCAGAAGAGGGTGATGGGTTTTGTTCTTTAACATTTGAGCTTTGCCTGTGCCTGGCACCCACGGTGAGTGCTGGGTCCCATCCCCCTGTGCCCACGCCTTGGCTGGACAATGCTGTGAGCATCCTGTGGTGCTGGGGCAGGAGGAATGTTCTGCTCCTTGGATTTGTGGCTGTTTTGTGAGCCATGCCCTCCTCTGACATAGCCAAATCCCTCTGCCCGTGCTCCCTCCCTCTGCACAGGGTCCTGTCCATCCCAAGCCCTCTCCCTTTAAAGTGTCCCTGGCTCTCCTTCATCTCTCCTGTGCAGGATTTCTCTGCAGGGCAGAGTCAGGATTGTTGGAACATCCAAATCATCTCGTGCATGAGCTGGGCCTTCCCACTTATCCTGCAAAGTGTTTAACCCAGGAGACAGCGCTCCCAGGGCTGGCAGCTGTCACACAGAGGGACATCTGCTCCATCCCAGTGATGTCCAGTCAGCTGGATGCCAACAGCCTCATTGCTTGGAGGTTGCACTTGGCCACTGGAAGGGCTACACACACACCAGCCCTGGAAGTGTTCCAGGCAAGGCTGGACAGTGCTTGGAGCAGCCTGGTCTAGGGGAGGGTGTCCCTGCCCATGGCAGAAGGAGGGAAAAAGAGATTTTTAAAGTCCCTTCCAAGACTGGCACATAGGGCTCCTGGTCTTGGTGGGGCAGAGCTGGGATTGTAGCAGGAGACCCTTCCCTGGCTCTGAGTCCTGCCCACGGATAGAAGCAGAAGGTGCTTTTGAAACCTTTTTCTGAAGTAGGGCTGCTTTCCCTGCTGCCCAGCGCTGCTCTGGCCAGCACACAAAGCTGGGCTGGCCAGAGCAGTGGCTTTGTCCCCACCAGCCGTGCAGGAGAGGCTTTGGGATGAGCCAAGCAGCTGGGCTGGGCTCGCAAGGCGGTGCGAACCTGCACTGGGGATGGGATCCTGGTCTGGGAGGAGAATTAAGGGATTTTGTGTGGGTTTTGCCCCTCTGACAGCTTGCTGAGGGGGCTGTCATGGGGCTGGAGGCACCTCCTGGGTGTAGTTGTGAAGTGTTTACCTACGGGTTGGAATGGGCTTGGCTTGGTGAAAGGAATGGATTCGATGCTTTGCTGTGAAATTGGACCAAATCACAATCTCCAGATCCAGCAGTCGAAATTAAAGAGCATGCACTGAAATTAAAGAACATGTATTCATTGTGATATTTAGTCCTTTTGGAAGCGAGATCAGCTGGAAGGGCAAGAAAGGCTGAGTTAGGCAGGGGTGGTGGTCCCTGTGTGTGCTGGGACCTGGGGGATGAGGAGCAGTTTGGTCCCAGCCGTGTGATCCTGGCCAAGCCCCTTCTCTGTGTTTTCCCCTCTCAAACTTTGATCTTTTCTCTTCAGCCTTTAAGCACTTCCAGCCGTGGATTTGTGTGTTCAATATCCAGCCCAATTCCTGTGGTGTTGCTAGGGGTTAGCATAATGGCAATAGTAAGGCAGGGAATTATCAGAGACCTTATCAGCACAGTCAAACCTGAACTCTTTTCCATTTTTCCCTTTCACCCCAAAAGCAGGACAGGTTTTCTGTGCACTGTGACCTGTAGGTGCTGGAGCCAGGCCGTGGGGTCATCTCATCTAATAGCAAATCCTTTGTCCTTAGAACAATAAATCCAACGTTTCATTCCACCTCTTGCATCTTTTTATGTCCATTTGCACATTGAAATCTCTTCAGCTGACTCCTGCCAGTCTTTACAAAAAGCTTTTGCTGCTTCAGATGTTTCAAAGATTGCAGGGTTGCCCATCAACCCGAGAGCTTTCCTCGTAAGCAGCTCCAGCTCTGCAGAAGGCAGTGGGAGGGAGGTAAATGTATTTGGAAGAGATGGGGAAGGGAGGCAAAAAGAGAAGGGGTTTTGTACCCTGTTCTCCTGGGGAAAGCATTTTTTTATCTCTAAATCTGTGTAATTGATGCTCAGATACTCTGGTGATGAGTGCCTTAGAAATGCATCTGCAGTAATAATCTAATATCCGTTTGTTAGGGCTCCAAGGAAATCTAATAATACTGATGCTTTGCCTAATAGAGCTCCTTTCATCCCAGGATAAAATGCAAGGAGTTTGAGATGGAAAAGACCAATTTTAGGTCGTGCAGTTCATCTCCCTTCTCATGCAAAGTCTCGAGGTGTTTCGCAGACATTAAATAATTAAGGAGTAGTTATGGTCAGGGAGGCAACTGGGTGAAGAAACTGGGGAGCTCCTGGGTGTGCTGCCAGGCTGGGAACTGGGAGCTCACTGGGATGACACCTGCCTGTCCCAATCCCACAGTGAGGTGTGAGCCAGGAGCACTGGGTTTTACTGGAGCTCACTGGGTTTTACTGGAGCTCACTGGGTTTTACTGGCGCTCACTGGGTTTTACTGGAGCTCACTGGGTTTTACTGGAGCTCACTGGGTTTTACTGGAGCTCACTGGGTTTTACTGGAGCTCACTGGGTTTTTTACTGGAGCTCACTGGGTTTTACTGGAGCTCACTGGGTTTTATTGGAGCTCACTGGGATGCACCTTCCCATCGCAGTCCCGCAGTGAGGTGTGAGCCAGGAGCACTGGGTTTTACTGGGGCTGTGTTTGTGTGCTGCTCTGGGCTCTGAGCATTGCTCAGGGTGGAGGTGATGCCCAACTCCTCGGGTCCTGGCCAGCCCAGCTGCTCTGGGACACCATCCCTGCCGGATGGGAATTTACCAAGGGCATCAGGATTCAGGGCAGGCTGTGCCAGCCGGGGCAGAGCAGCAGCTTGGTGGCTGCAGGCATGAATTCATCTCCTTTCTGACTGTCCATGTGAGAAACGGAAGACAGTGATGGAGCTCACCTGAGCTGGAAGCTCAAGGTGTCCCTTCTGCAGGAGCAGCTCCAAAGAGGAGCTGTGACATGATTTTCTGGTTCACCAGCAGCTCTTGGCAGGAATCATAGCAGACAAATCTCCCTCAGTTTCTGATGGTTGCAATCACTTGGTATCAGTTTGTTATTTTTTAGAAGAAAGTGTGTTAGGGGCTGGGTTTGGGTTTGCAAGTGATGCTCTTCAGCCTCACCCCCCAAAAGCGCAGGATCTGCCTGGAATTCAGTCCCTCCATTGCCAGATCCAAATCAGGGGTGACCCCAGCAATTCCCTGCCTGGGAAGCAGAGCCATGGAGGGTCTTCCTCCCTCCTTGTTTGCTCCAATTGCCCATGGACCAGGCAGGATCCAGCCCCTTTCCCCTGGGGCTGTGGGGGAGAGAGCAGCCAGGATCTCCTGCAGGGCTCTGGCTGCTGCCAGTTTTAGCCTGTTGTGGCTGCACATTCCCTAGGATGAGGGTGGCAGGAGGGTGGGATTTGGGGATTTGCAGAATTAATGATATCTGCAGTGAGGTATCTGCCCCCTGCGGCTCCGTGCGGAGCGGAGCCAGCGGCGCGGGGAAATCACCTGTGACCGCTTCCTCGGCTGTGCCCTCCTGTAAATAACCTGCAGATGAAAATGTCAGGCCTGGAGCTCCTAATGCCAGGCTGAAGGGGGGATGAGCAGAGGGAAATGTGTGTGTTGGCGTGGGAGGGCAAGATATGGAGAGAGTGATGGAGGGAGACAGTCAGGGCATGATGGAGATGCAAACCCCGGCAGGGAGGGCTGGAGCTGATCTCTGCAGGGATCAGGCTGGGAGAGATCCCAGGGAGATGCTTGGGATCCTGTGGGGGGCTCTGAGGGTGGGAGGGTGTGTGCTGGGCCGTGCAGGGACTGTGCCTTAGGGTGCTCTCCCTGGGAGCAAATGTCCTGCTCCTGCGCCCCAGGATGAGCCTCAGGAAAGGGATTTTCCCAATTAAACATGGAAATGTGCCCTTTCATCCCCACAGAAACGCCCAGCATGGAGGGATGGCTGCTCCTCTTCCCTGGCCACCTCCTCTGGAAAGAAAGTCTCCTCTTGGCCCTTTGCTTCTCTGCTGAGCGTTAATTAGAGGGCCAATTAGTGTTCAAGGTCAATTGGATTTGCACACTGGCTCCAGCAGCAGTTGGAGGGAGCCCATCTCCTCATTTCGGGAGGTGGGAGGCTGCTCCCTCTCCAGTGTCCCCCCAGCAGCCTGGCAGTGTGCCGTGCACATCTGGACTGCTGCTGTGCACATCTGTGCAGCCCTCACATGGCTGATGGGAGCAGCAGGTACCGGCGTGGGCAGAGGGAAGCACCTCTGCCATGGCGGAGTGAACACAGAAACACTCAAATAGGAGGAAAAAATAGATTTGGGAAGCTGGCAGAGGTGATAGGGAAATGAAAGGGCTGGAATTGTTTAATTTGTGTTTCAGCAGCAGAGCTGTCGCTGGCTTTGCTGCAGTGGACAGCAGGAGGTCGAGGAGAGGGCAGGTGTCAAGCAGCCCATGCATGGAGTCCTCAGCAAGGGTCAGCACCCTCAGCCTCTCTTCCCACTGCTGAATCTTGCTCCAGCAAGATCCAGAGAGGAGGATTTGGACCTTCCTGGGAGTTTTGGACAGTCAGGATGTGCAATATCCTCTCTGGGAATTGGTGCGTGCAGGGGTAACACTGGCAGCTCCAGCACAGCATGACTGGATGTTGCCAAATCCCAGCTGGCCTGAAAATTTGGCTTTTTTGGGTGTGGGACAGGTAGCAAAGCTGGCTTTCCATGGCTGCCTCAAGTGCAAGGGCACAGCAAAGGCACAGGGAAACACCTCCACGTGGTGGTCCCCAGCCCCGAGGGTCCTGCCAGGTGGGCTGTGCTGTGGGACCGGTGTCCATGCATGGAAAAGATTTTGTAGCTGAGGTCAGGGTCACCCCTCTGCTCAGCCAATGTGCCCACAGCCCCATCCTGGCCTTGCCATCGGGATTTCTGGGCACAGAACACAGAGCAGACGGAGTGGGAACGCGCACAGCAGCTGATGCTTTCACCCAGATGCGGGACACGAGCACCCTGCCCCGTTCCTCTGCTCCTGCCACCCTGAAATCCCCCATGGATGCAGAAATATCCCTGCAGCGTGCAGCCAGGACTGTGCACGTGCCCCGAGAGACACAGGCACGTCCACCATCTCCTCTGCCAGCGCCTGCCTTCCCCACAGGCGAAGCTGGCTGTGTGAAATCTGTGCTGGGGGCATCCGCTTGATACCAGCTCCAGTCCAAAGCCGAGGAGGAATGCACAGACTGGCAGTGCCGGACTGCATACTAATGGTGCGAGAACTCGCAGGGAGCAGGGAAGAGAAAGGGAAGGAGCCAGACTGCAGCTCCTGGCTACCCGCGATTGATTTATTACCAGGTTTGCTGATGAATGTGTGAGAAACGCTATTGGTGATAAAGCAGAAAGCCCGTAATTAAAGTAACAGCTTTCAGTTTTTAAGCACCGCTTGGGTGTTTTCTTCTCTCTGGCAAATTTTGTGGCTCGGTGCCACTCGGCAGCATCCTCCCCCCACCATCCCAAGCCTAAGCTGCCTTTGGCTCCAGCCTGGAGGCACCGTGCCAGCCTGGCAGTTGGTGAGGGGCAGGTTATGGTGTGATTTGGTCACTGGCTGATTTGGGGAGGGAATATGGGATTTTGGAGCCCTGGTGGCATATGCATCTGTGCAAGGAAAATTCCCCTCCTCTTGCACTCGCCAGAGGGGCTAGACAGGATCTGAGGGGATACAGGGCACTGGTGCTCTTCCCTAGTGTGGGGGGCAGGATTTCCTTTAAATCCTCATTGCAGAAGGTGTTTGGCACCTTCCTCGTGAGTGGGTGCCTGGATTTTGTGCATTGCCATGGTTTGCTCCTGCCCACACCAGGAGCTTGCTCCTTCTCCTGCCTGCGGCTGTGCAGGTGCAGCCCAGCTCAGCAGTGTGAGCACTCCACACCCACTCCAGCACTGAGCCTCCCCGAGTGGCTCAGAGAGCCTTTCCCAGCACTGACCCGCTCCATCCTCTCTCCGGGGCTGCAGGAGAAGAGGACCTGCTGCTCGGCGGGCTGTGGATCCAGCGATCCACAGGGAAATATTCGGTGCCCTCGGGTAGTAAATGGAGCAGAGAGGCTCCCGAGCCCCTTGCAGCAAGCGGCTGTGATGGATGGGCCGGCGGATAGAAGGATACGTGCGGTGAGGGATGGGGGAGAGGAGGTGAGCGCTCTGCCGATGACAGATGGACAGACGGGGGGGTGTAGGGATGAGTATGTGGATATATATGCAGGAAGGTAGGGAAAGGGTCTCTCTGATGAGAGATAGATTGGGAGAGATGGATGGATGGGATATTTATAGTGATGGCTAGGTAGATAGAGCTGGATGTGTGTTGATGAATAGGTGGATGATGGATAGAGGGCAGGGATTGTGGGAGCTGGCAGGCTAAAGGGTATATATGGTGCTAGATAGATTAGATAGAAGGATATATGTGATGATAGAGAGATAGTATAAGCAGCAGCCTCCGAGTCCCCAGCAAACTGCTGCTTTTAGCTACTCCGAGCTCCGGCGTAATCTCATTTTGCCCTGGTAAATTCCTTATCAAGGCAGCTTTAAAAAAAAAAAGAAAAGAAAAAAATGAAATCTCCTTAAAAGAAAGAAAGGGAAAAAAAAAAAAAAGAGAAAGATCACCACCAGCAGCACTTCCCGACTCCTCCACCAACAGCCGCTGACCCGGGCTGGCTGTTTCCATGATGACAAATTAACTGATGCTCTGCAGCAGCTCCGAGTTTCTCCGGCGGCTGCGGCGGGGTCTGCCCGGGATCGGCACGGAGATGCTGTCCCTCGGCTCCCACCTCCCTCCCTGCTCTGGGGAAGCCTCTCTGTCCTGGGGCAGCCTCCACATGTCCCCGCAGTGCTGCAGGCACGTCAGGCACCGCTCTGTGCGATGTCTCCGGTGCCGCCTCGTTGGCAATGGGGCGTCTCTGGTTTTGGCAAACCCCGGTGCGATTCCCGGCGCTCACCAAGAGAAGGGCTGTGAGATGAGCCTTGGCTCCTTTCCCTCTCCCCGCTTCCTCCTGCAAACAGCTGAGGAGCCCCAGGGACAGATTGTGCACAGAGGAGAGCGAACTTCCATCCTGCAGGATCCGGGGCTGCGCGCCGGTGCTTTTCCCTTCTCCCCGAGCAGGCAGACAGACTCGGCAGACGCGGGGAAGTCTGGCGTTCCTCTGTGCCGATAGCAATTAAGATGTGCTAATGGGTTCAGACGAGCACCTAAAAAATGTGGATGTTTCACTTGAGCCTTCTGGAAGCTTTTGCTCATCTGCAAACATTCCTGCTGGTGGGAAACGAAAGCGTTCCCCGGCACGGGCGCCTTCTGCGGCGGCGTCTGGAGTGACCTCTTGGTCCTGATGGGGAAATGTGTGCTGGTGTCTTTGCAAACAGTTCCATGGGTGAGGGGATGGGTGTTAATGCCTTTGGAATGGGTCTGAATGTCTCGAAACACCTCAAGCCGAAGGTTTGTTATAGAACCGCGACAGTTTGACTCCCAAAACAGACAAATGGGTCTGCACAAGCCTGAGGTTCTGCACTTTGGGGTAAGGGACAGGTTCAAGGGGGATATGTGGTAGGTGGTTCGGGAAGGCTGTACCTTCCCAGCACCTCAGCCAAGGAGGAAAGGAAGAGGGCAACGTGCGGCCGGGAGTTTGGGATAAAAGGGGAGCTGCACCCTCCAGAACCTCGAGAGAGAAAACCCCCCGGGCATGTGCTCTATTGGACTGTCTCCTTTTATTCGAATAACTTTGCAGAACCCCTCTGTCTCCTTTATGGGCACTGGCTTTTCATAGTGCGATTTTCCACACAGTCCCACGCATGACATGAAAGGTCAGAGAGCCCTCGAGGTGTTTTGAGAACATTCCCGCGGAGGTTTGACCTCGGGCTACCTTTGGGAGCTGCAGGATGTTATTTTATCTGCCTCTGTGTCTGTGCTGGGCTTTCTGCTGGGCAGGACATGGGAGAGAGACAGGAGTGCTGGACCAAGCAAAAGCTTTGCCTCTGCGCTGCTGCAGGGACTTATTCCCACAGCAGCCAGGCACTATTTTTAAAGGATTTGGTGGAAAACACAGTTCAGACCTGTTGGCTTCACTGTCTCAGGTCGTTGATGAGGAGAAAGGTAATTAGGCTGTCCCTGACTCTGAGGTTCACCCAGGAGGTGGTTGAAGGGGTGGTTTCCTCTGCTGATACTCAGCATGGCAGCCGGAGCATCCTGGCAGATCATTCAGGATCTGGAGAGCCACAGGTGTCCCCATACTTTGCAGGGAAAGGCTCTGGTTGGTGTTTACTGGCTGGATGCAGGCTCTGCATTTCATAGAATCGTGGAGTGGTTTGGGTTGGAAAGAGCCTTAAAGCTCATCTCATCCCACCCCCTGCCATGGCAGGGACACCTCCCACTGTCCCAGGCTGCTTCAAGCCCTGTCCAGCCTGGCCTTGGACACTGCCAGGGATCCAGGGGCAGCCACAGCTTCTCCAGGCACCTGTGCCAGGGCCTCCCCACCCCCACAGGGAAAAATTTCTCCCCAATCTCCCATCTCTCCCTGCCCTGTGTGAGTGTGAAGCCATTTTTCCAGTCCCTGTCTACTCTTTATCCCCCTTTGTACAACAAATCCCCTGTCACTCCTCCAAGTACCCTGGAGTCCAAGAATAAATAATGTAGAGAACCCATATGATGCTGGTTGACTTCTTTCCCTTTGGGAACCAGTACAGACCCATTTCTAGTGACTCTGGCTTCCCCTTTCCTAAAGTGGAAATAAATCCATGCAATAATCAAGTGTTTCCAGCAGACTGAGAGTCCCCTGCTCTCCCCCTGGATAGTGGAGGAGATCCCCTCTTATGCAGGCAGCGAGACGTGGGGAAATGCATCTCCATGCAAATCTCTCTCCCCTTCCTTGGCAACTTCATCTCTTGATCATTTCTGACAGCCCAAGTTTTGTCAGCCAGACGCATTTGAGGCAAAAAAAAAAAAAAAAAAGGAAAAACACAGCAAGCCAAAGCAAGTTGGAGATGTGAGTGGGGGAAGGGAGAGGGAATAAGAAGTAGGAGGAAAAGGAAGGTCCCTGGAGACAGCAGTGAATATGTAAACTTTCTCGATTTCCTCTGCCTACTCATACCTCTGTGTGTTAACAACTAGACAGACATCTTGTATATATTTGATAAATAAGCCTCTCCATTTATTCAGAGGAGTGAATTTGTAGCTATTATGATTCAAATGGCATGACAGGTTCTGGATTGTTGTATTTTTTTGCTATTGAGTTTACAAAAAGAAAAAAAAACCAACATGAAAATTGCAAAATTCAAAGCAATTTTCTTTGGCTGTGGATCCTCACAATGCACAGATAGAGAGATACAGTCATATATATATATGTATGTACAAAAATAATACAAAAGCCAGTCCGAGTACCTCTTCCCTCGAGACAGGAGGATGAGGGGTGCAATAAATAATTTAGAAATTGCTACCACCACTTGATTCAGAGTGATGGATCTGGCATGTGTTCCAACAAGGCACATGCTGTATTCATTACCCATTGAGCTACATTTTAATTTCTCCCTCATTAACCTTATCTGTGACTGGGGTTGTGCATCAAGTCAAATCCTTCGGATGTCAATCAATTCATTAGATGGTTGTTTAGTTTGTCATATGTGCTGTTATCGCTTATTAGGCTGCCACGCCGATCAATCAATCAAAAGGCAGCGAGGAGCTGGCTGGAAGGGACGCGGGCAGGCAGCAGGCAGGCAGCATTCCATGGATGGAGCTGCCTGGAGCAGAGCCCACACCTCCGGAAGGAGCAGGAGCGTTTTGCAAAGTGGAAGGGGAAAAAAAAAATTTGGAGGCGTTCAGATGGTTCCCATTGAAAACCATGTCTTTGTTTCAGGTCATTGAAGCAAGTTATAGACACATAATAATAATAATAATAATGTTAGTTGAGTGTTTACTGTAGGGGATGAAAGCTTGGTACAAAAGATGTCATCTCACCCTCCTGCTGGCACAGAAAGTCACAGAAAGTCTCTCCTCCGGATTGATCCTGCCCCTGGTTCCACCTGGTATTTGTTTCTCGTTGAGTTCCTCCCGTGTTCCCAACAGAGGGAGCATCAAAGGCTCTGGGCAGGCTGCATCTACATTCCCACCTTCCTGGCATGGCACCTCTGAGCGTTTTTGCCATGCATGAATTAAGTTAGAGGCATCACCTGCCCTGTTGGGAGAGGGGCTGGATCCAGGACAGTCCCAGTAGCCCCATGGACCCTCCACTCCTTCACCGTCTGCTTCCACTGGTGGCACTTGGGGCAAGCACAAGAGCACTCTTGTAAGGGCTCGATATGACCCAGTGAGTGCCCAGGTGGCCAAGAAGGCCAAAGGCTTCCTGGCTTATATCAGAAATAGGCAAAATTTCTTCATCCAAAGGGATGCCAAGCACTGGATCAAGCTGCCCCATCAGTGGTGGAGTCCCCATCCCTGGAGGGATTTAAAATCATAGATGTGGCACTTGGGGATGTGGTTTAGTGGTGGCCTTGGCAGTGCTGGGGGAATGGTTTGACTTCATGATCTTTGAGGGCTTTTCCAACCTAAATGGTTCTGTGATTCTAAGGCACAGCAAGTTTTGATTCGTTGCCTTGGCTGCCAGCAAATCCTCATGCAGAAACTCCTGCCAGTTCCAAACCTCTCCTTGGAGCACCCAGGAGCACAGGACAGCCCAGCAAAGGCTGCAGGTGCTGGAACACCTCTGCCTTCTCATTCCTTCTCCCCATCCTGTGGCTGTGAGTGCTGCAGGGCTGAGTTTCTCCACCTAAATAAAACAGGGACTCTCAGAGAAGTTGTGGCTGTCCCATTCTGGAAGTGTTCAGGACCAGGCAGGATGGAGTTCTGAGTGACCTGGTCTAGTGGAAGGTGTGCCTGTACCTGGCAGGGGGTTGGAACGAGGTGATGCTTAGGGTCTCTTCCAGCCCAAACCATTTTGTGATTCCCTAAGATGCTGGCTCAGGTTTGTGTGTGCTGGTGAAGCTGTTGCCGGGTGTTTGCTGCCCACATCGGATGGGCATGCCATGGATGCTGCGTGCCTGGGAAATTATCCCTCTGTGCCTTGATCCAGGCAAGCTGTGAAGTCCTTGGCACCGAGCCGAGCTCTTCCCACAAGCCCAGTGAATCCCGCCCTGCTCCGGGAGGGAAAGCCACTTCTCCTCCCACTTTGTGCCCCTGGTACAGCTAATGAGTTCCTTTTCAACCTCGGCATCCTCTCCCTAATCGTGAGGCAGGGACAGAAAGGACTCAGGTAACTCGACTTCATCACAGACGGAGTGAGACAGCTAGAGGGGAGAAAAAAAATATCCATCCCTTTGCTTATAAAGTGCAGCTGGGTCTGCAGCCATTCAGAGGAAATGGCTGTGGATCCCCCCCGTGTCATTCTTCAAAAATAGAGCCATTCTCCTCCAAGTGCTCTTCCAGGATTCATTTGAAACCCCCCATTGTAGCTCGGCGGCTGTTGGGTTTGGAGCGCAGGAGTTGGCGGCTATTAAGAGGTCTGCTCCTGCCACAGGTGTCCTTTGGTGACAGTGCCTCTCTATTAGGGTACAGCAGGTAGATGCCACCACTCGGCGTCGGGGAGGCCGGGACAAGCAATCCTAGCAAGGCACCGGCGTTTCAATTAACTGCCAAGACAGCCAACATTTCAGGACCTGTACATCTCTCTCCGCAGCAGCCGCGATGTATTGTATTATAAATAACAATAAGCAGGCCCAGTCAAAGGCTGTAATTGAATCTCTTCATTTTGCTGAGTCGGGTGAAAAAGCCCCTTTGAGTGAATTATGCCGCGGGGGTGGGTGATTTGGGCGACGTGTAAAGGTAACACACACTCGCTGTAATTAAAGCAAACATCCGTCCCTGTCGGTGCCGCTGCCCTCGGGGTGTCCAGGAGCTGCTTTGATGGTCTTGCCGTGGGCAGATCCTGCTGCTGGTGTGGGAAGCATCGCTCAGCTCTCCTAAACTATCCCTTCCCTTGAAGGGTGATCCTTGATGGCCGAGCTGCTGATGCCTGTTGAAGAGGAAAGTGAATTCCTCCTCTTGGAAGAGAGGAAGTGGTGAGGAGGGACTCACTGTTCTCCCTTCTCTTATGGCTTTCCTTGCAGTGGTACTGCAGTCCCCTTCCCATGCTGCCAGCTGTTCCCAGCCTCCAAAATCCTCACTTTTGTGATCACGGAGACCTCCTCCTTGCTGATGATCTTCTGGAAGATGCCCACCTTGCACACTCCAGCTGCGAGCCTGGCATTAAGGACTTTTTATGGATTTAAGCAAATGCTCTCTTTTGTGGCTGAAATGGAGTCATGCAGGTGATGCTGCCAACAGGAATGAGCAGTTCAGTTGACCTTTTCTTGGAGTAGTAGCCTGGGATGTCTTTTGGCTAACAGAGAGAGCCAAAGGTTGATGCTTTTCGGTTCCCTTCCATCCCTTGCGCCTGACTGCTCTCGGCACACACCCTCCTCATCTCTTCTCTCCGATCCAATCCAATCCAGATGTCTCCCCAAGGCCAGTACATTTTTCAGCCCAAATTTTGCACTGACAGAATATATTACATCTGCGGCGAGGCGGAATATAAAGTGAGGAGGAGCTGTGGGGGGAGTGCAAGGAAATGAGGTTTTCTCCACTGCGAGAGCACAGGGTTAAATTGGCAGCTGCAGCCAGAGCTTCTTGGTCCCTCTGTGCTGCTTCAGGTTTTCTTGGAGATTTTTTGTTGAGAACATGCTCCACCTTTTTTCTTTTCCCCTTTAGAATCTACTTTGTATGTCACTTGCTTTTTCTTTTTTTTTACTATTATCTTAAACATCCATTATTTAGAAACTGCTGGAGCCTGGAAACCAATTTCCGTGCTTATTTCAAAGAGTTTGCAGCATTTAGGTGGTTATGTACAGGCTATTACATGGACTGACCATGGGAAAACAGCCTGGCAGGGCTGGGTGCCCTGCGGGGAGGGGGCAGCAGGGAGGCAGGGGCGTCAATAACTCCTGCCGGATGGACATTTGCACCTCAGGATGTTTGGGGGTGAAAATCATGGAGGATGAAAATCGGTATTGCTTTTAGGACAGGGTCCTGTGCTGGAGGAGGGATGGGAGCCCATATTCTCCCCCTGAGAAGGGGTTTTGGTGGGCAGAGACACAATGGGTGTCTGCGATCATGGGATGCTGAGCTCCTTCCCAGGTGGGGGCATGGCTGTCGCGAGTGTCCTTCGCTGTTCTTGGCTTTGCAGGGCTCAGCATGTAAAGCAGCGGATCCCTGCGGATGCTTTAAGCTCCTCAGGGGATTAGGCAGGGTTATGAGCAATCCCAGGACGGAGGAAATGTGGAGGCAGCTGGCAGCCACCCTCCTCCTCCTCTCCTCCAGCCAAGGAAAGGAGTGGAGGGATCTTTTTGTCTCAGTTTTGCCATTTGTGGGTGGTGGAGGAAGGCCCCAGTGCAGGAGGGTCTCCTCCTCTCAAAAAACCACGCTGCTCATATTTAGGACCAGGGAGGTGGTGGGAGGGAAATCCAGGATTGAGGGATTGAGTTCATCCCTCTTGTAAGCCCGTCAAAGTCAGCGGAGTGGCGGCAGAAGAGCTGCCCGGGTGCGTCCCCGGCCTGAGAGCAATCCCCAAATGCCATTGCCTCGCTGTAACCCTCTGCTGAGCTGGCTGGCAGTGACGCCGAGCCCTGCGTGGGCATCTGAGTCACAAGGATCGCGCCTGGTGCCACTTTGGTGGTGAGGGAGCACTGCAGAAGTCACTGTCACAAGGGCGGGGACAAAGGGAAGAACTGTCCCAGCAGGACGTGCTCCTTTTTCCCGGTGTTAAACCCAGAGTCTTTTATCCTGCGATTTCAAAAGAGCTGAAAAAGATCAATCGGTGGCATTATCTCTGCTTCTTGCAAACAGAGCGAAGGTAGCTGAGCTGAGCTGGGGTCAGACAAGCCCCTGCCCTCCCTGGGTGCTCCCACCCCTCTCAAAACTCCCCAGGGAGCCAACATGTGCAGCTGGGCTCTGCGAGAGGTGTCATCCGTGGGACATCTCCCCTCCTGCTGCCCTTTAGAAAAGCAGAATAGAATTACAGAATTCTGGAATAGTTTTGATTGAAAGGGACCTTAAAGCTCATCTTGTTCCACCCCCTGCTGTGGGCAGGGACACCTTCCACTGTTCCAGGTTGCTCCAAGCTGGCCTGGGATGCTTGCAGGGGTTGGGCATCCACAACTTTGCTAGGAAACCTCTGCCAGGACTTCACCACCCTCACAGCCAAGAATTCCTTCCCGATATCCCACCTAACCCTGGCCTCTGGCAGTGGGAAGCCGTTCGCCATCATCCTGGTGCTCCATCCCAAAGATCTTCTCTCCTCCAGGTGAGCACCCCCAGCTCTCCAGCCTGGCTCCAGAGCAGAGGGGCTCCAGCCCTTGGAGCATCTCCATGGCCCCTCTGGACTCACTCCAGCAGTTCCAGGTCCTTCTGCTGTTGGGTGCAGCAGACCTGGAGAAAGCTCTGCAGGTGGCTCTCCCCAGAGGACAGAATCCCCTCCCTCCTGTGCTGCCCACGCTGCTTCGGGTGCAGGATGAGCAACTTGGGGATATTGCACTGGGTTGGGTTGGTTTTCCAGGCTGCAGCGCAAACCTGGAAGCTCTGCAAGCATCCCCCCAGCAAATCCATCCATGCCAGAGTTTCCTCAGCCACATCCCTGGTCAGGGCCCTCTCCAAGCTCCCGCCACCTTTTTCCTCATCCTGCCATCAGAAAGTTAAGGCTGGAATCCGAGCGGTGCTGTCGGTGGTGGGAGGCAGACAGCAGCGCTGTTGGAATTTTCTCCGCGTCGCTGTGAGTTAATTCATTCCAGTAAATCATCCAAAATAATTTGCGGCGAATATCAATTTTCTGTGTGAACTTCTCGCTGGCTGCACAGAAGTATCTTCTGCCGACACGGCTCCCTTATTCTGCTGATCTGAGACAACAAAGCAGCTGGGGAATAAACAGGAGGCGAGCTGGAGTCCCCAGGGCTGCCGGCACGAGGGAGGTGCCTGGGCTGGAACTCGCTCGTAGATAAAACCCAGCGAAGGCAGGCGATGATTAAAGGCTAATTTGCTGTCTGTGTAGTGTTAAGTGCCCCCCTTTCCTAACGAGCAGAAGGCACTGCCAACCATTCTGCTTCGCCGCCTCTCTTTTATTTACCTTTTCAATTATTTTAAGGCTTTTCCGAACTTTGATAATGGATGTGTCTCCTCTGTGAGCCCCCTCTGTGCCGGGTCAGTGGCAGAGAGTGTGTTTTCTATGCTAAGAAAGACTTTTATGGGCAGCAAATGTCTCAAAAAGAAAAAAAAAACCAGAAAACCCAGGCTGCTCCACCTGTCTCTTGATAGATTTCAGCCGTGAGCGGTGCTGGCTGTCACTTGCTCGACCTTTCTCCCCACCAGCTGGTAGAGCAGAGCTGTCCCAGAGCCAAAGGCACGGCGGTACGGGAGCCGTGTCACCCCAGGAGGGTGGTGGCAGGGTGAAGAAGACTCAATATTAGCATCTGAACCACCGTCTGCCCTCCCAAAAAAAAAAAAAAAAAAAAAAAAAAAAAAATCCCAGGGAATACTTTTGGCTTTGTTTCGGTTGTTTTTAAGGATGGTTTTTCATGATGCTTTAAGGGTGGTGGATAATATTTTTTATGCTATTTCATAGGATTCTGTGATGTATTAATCTCTGGCTACACTGTGGCTGTGTTCACACTGGGGTTTGGAAAACCCATTTTGGTGTTTTGGCTTTTGTTCTGTTGTGGTGGAAAAAGTCTTGCGGAGAGTTGGGACGAGGAACACACTTTATCACAGAATCCCAGAATGGTTTGTGCTAGAAGGGCCCTTGGGGCTCATCTTGTCCCACCCCCTGCCATGGGCAGGGACACTTTCCACTGGACCAAGCTGCTCCAAGCCCCATCCAGCCCGGCCCTTCTCCTACCTTTGATCACGGACAGGATCAAAGGTGACAATTTTCTAGGCGGGGCTGTAAAGGAGAGAAAGGAGGAGCTTTCCCCACTCCCAAAGTCTGGCAGCAGCTTCTCTCCGTGGTACATATTGCAAATATCTTCAGCATCACTTCTCAGGGCTTCTCCAGCCAGGGCTCACCTGGATTCTAGGATGTGAGTGCCTTTGGCTCCTCATCTGCAGGAGCCTCAGCACTGCAGTTTCCTTCCTGGAGGAAGGAAAATTGCTCCTCCTTGGTGCTCCCTGCGGATCAGAGCTCGAGCTCCTCTCGTAGCGTGTCCGATGATGGGCACCTGTCGAGGCACAGCCCTGGGGAGCTCAAAATAGATCTGGGGCACCCATTTGCAACCGGTGCCAGGACTGCACACAGGCTCCCGGTGGGGGAAGCGGCCCTGATTAAAAGAACTATTTTTAAAGAGCCTGGATGCAGGGAGGAAGAGGTGATAATTAGCTGGTGGCAGTGGCTGCACTGCAGGACTGGGCTCGGATGGGTCCCTGTGCTAAGAGGGAGATCCATACACCCAGAAAAAACACTGCTGGGATCTGGAAAGGACTGTCTCCTTCTCCTTGTCTCTGTCTCCAAGAAGCCCTGCTGATTAATGCTATTTTATTATCACTGTTTTATTTTCATAGAGCTGCTCCTCACTCCTACAGTGGGAGCAACCAGGGCGTCAAGGGCTGGTTGGGAATTGTGTCTGTGTGGTGAAAATCATCAGGAATGATTTGGGTGATGTTTTCCACCAAGAAGAATTTATTTGTTTGTTTGCCTATTTGCTTTTTAGATGGCTGTGAGACAGGATGAATTTTTCATGCAGAAAAAAAAATTCAAGTGTTTTATTGTTTGAAAAATTGGCTTTAAGTACACGTGTGTATATGTGCAGTTGGGAAAAAAAATGGAGCTCTTCAGTCATCTGCACTTATTTATTTATTTGTGTGATGCATCATGCAGATTTATTTAATTGATGGCAGCACCTGGAGGGTGTTAGGCACTTCCTAAGCTCTCCCAAAGGCTGGGCTTGGAGTTTGTGCTCAGCCTAAGGACAGACAGACACGGTGGTGGAGGTCAGTAGAAGGGGAAGAGCCGCAGACAATTTATGTACAAGCTAAATCTCTTCGCTCTGAGCCACCCAGAGCCAATACCTGCAGCCTCTCGGGGTGCTGGATTAGCTCCTTGTCACCTCCCCAGAGTGGATTCAGTTTATATATATTTATATATATATATTTATATATATATATATACGAGTGTGTGTATTTCTCTTTCATTTGGCTGGGATAAAAATTGCTGAGTCAAAGATTCATTTTCTTCTCGAGCCCCTTGGAAGGCAGATAAAGGGGCTGGCGGCGCTCGGCAGGGCCATAAATAATGCATAGAGCACAGGAGCAGCCAGCCCAGCCCTCTGCCTACGCGCACAAGATTTCTCCATAACATATTACCCTGTCTCCCAGTGCCGCCGCTTCTTCACTCACCTTAGGCTAACAGCTCCTGCTCGGAGAAATAAATAAATAAATGAGCCTAATAAAGCCTCTGGCTAGCACCAGTCCTGCCTGATCCCTTGCAATGCTCTGCTCCGAGGAGTGTCCTGGGTTTGATGCTTCTGGAGGTCACCGTGCTCAAGGTGATGTGGGGGCAAGGGGAAAAATGTGCCTGATTGTCCTCCTGCCATCCCCCCGAGGCTGGAATGCTGCCTTCTCACCATCCCCCTTCATCTTCGGGATGAGATTCTTGTCCATTTAAATGCGGAATGTGTCCCTGTGCCAAGCTGGAGTACCAAATCCGAGGCCACTGAGAACATGGAGGAGGTTTGGCTGTAGCTGAGGTTGGGTCTTCACCCACAAGGCTTGTGATGCACAGAATGCCTCTTAGGATTCACTCCTGCTCCGTACCATTGATCAAATTGCTTCCAGCCGCTCCCAGAAGTCTTTCCCTTTCCAGGTCTCACTCCTGGTGGCCTGAGCAGCTCCACTGCAGGGAGATGACTTGGGAAGGTTTGTTGGTGTGAGGCTGGGAGCCCAGCTGAGGTGTGGTTAGTCCTGTCTGCTGCACACAAAGCTCTCGGGGTTGGAGTGACTCCCACAGCCCTGTGGTGCATCGAGGACTTGTGTGGGCTCAGTGCTGAGCTCTCAGCGATGCTCCAGGGAGGAGGGAGTGAGCCCCGGCACAAAGGGAATGAGGGTGTTACCGAGTCGGTGACGGCTCTGGGGTCTTTTTCATGCAGTGCCACACCGTGGGGGGCTTCAAAGGCCCTTTCCCTTCCCTTTGAGCTGCTTGTTCAAACGAGCCTCAGCCCTCAAAGCGAAACGCCGAGCAAAACTGTCGTAGTTCATCCAATTCCCATTGAGTCCGGATGCAGCAAATTGGTCCCGGGCTGGCACAGGGGATCCAGGTGAATAAACGGAGAGGGTGGGTGGCCCCCCCTGTCTCGTGCTGCACAGTCAGGAGATGCTGCCGAGAGAAGCCAAAAAGCAGCAAATGTCAAATCGATGAAAGGAAAACCTTTCTTCTCCCTTTTTTCTGCCTTCTCACAGGAAGCACTGCTACTCCTGAAGTTTCTCAGCCTGCTTTTTCCTTGGTCTTCGGCCTCAAATCCCTTGTCAGGAGCTACCTTTGAAACCAAAGCGTAGCTGTGGAAGGGTGGGAGGGAAGGACACATTTCCTGGCCGATCTGGACAACCTTGGAGAGTTTGGAGGAGCTCTGGATCATCTCAATTCAGGGCCCTGGGCACCCTCTGGTTGGGGAGGGTCAGGAAAGGAGGTTGGCTTGGGAAGGGTAGCCCAGGAGTGCCATCTTCAGGATTGTCGTTACCTTTTTTCCTGAAGTTCTAACAAGCAGGTTGGGTGCTGCTACTGCAGTTCGAGCTTGCTGAAAATCCTCTGTGGCCAAGTTTTCCCTGTTTTACCCCAATTCCCCTCCCTGCCTCCTGCTGTGGCCGTGCATGCTCCAGGCAGTGCCTCTTCGGTGACATTTCTTTGGGTCTCATCGCGCTCAGTTGTTTGATTCCACATTTTCAAGGGTATTTGGAGGAAATGTGGATGGTTCATTGACTGGTGTTTGAAGGAAGCGGCAAATTTAATTAAAAAACATGAGGCAAAATTAGTAGTAAAGGAGACTGATTGCAAGGTTCGATGTAGGGCGGATTTAGGTAGGACAGAGGAGCACTGGGAAGTGCTGGCTCCCTGCTCCATCCCAGTTCTCTGCCCTTGGGGAAAATAATAACAAGGAGAAGCAGAGGGAGGGAAAAAAAAAAAAAACCCAGCTGGTTTTTATTGTTGTTTGTGATTTTTACATAAATTTTTCAGATTGCACTGCCTGTCTTGTCTTTTTTTTCCCCTGTCTGCTCTGTTTAATGCAAACGGCACCTTCCCGCTGATTGCAATCACACACTGATTGAGAGCAGCTCCTCTGCCTGGGCTGGGAGGGAAGGAGGGAGCTTTAACCCTTTCTGCCACTTCCCTCTTTGCTGTCTCACTCCTTCCTCGCTCTCCCCTTGCTCGAGGACTCCAAACCCACTCCCCAAACCTCCTGCTTATACATGCGCCAGAGGTCCGCGGCTCTAATAGTAAATTTATTTCCATAAGCGAAAGCTTTGAGATAGATACTGACCTGCTGCTGCAGGGCACGGGCCCAGCTCCAGCTAATATGATTAGGAAGAAACTTTTCCTGCAGAGGAATCGTCGCCTATCTCCCTACTGCAGCTGGGTGCCCCGGGATGTGGGAGCAGCGGTCACCGGGGGAGGTGGAAGCCTTGGCTCCATGGATCATTGTTCTATCCCAGTTTTTGTATCCTCCTCGTTGGCTCTGTGTCGCTTCCCGTGGTGCCTCAAACAACGCCCGGCCCATGCGGCTCTGTTGCTCCTTGCAGGGGGATTGATGGGAGGCAGCCTCGCCACTCATAGAATCATGGGATGATTTGGGTTGGAAGGGACATTAAAGCTCATCTTTTTCCCTGTGATTTCTCCTTTCTGCTTCTCCAAGTGTCTAGGCTGCTCCAAGCCTTGTCCAGCTTGGTTCAGAGCACTTCCAGGGCTGGGGCATCTGCAAATTCTCATGTGCTTTGTGTGCTCCCAGGGACTGGGATCCAGGATCCAGGGATCCCTGCAAAAAGAGCATCACGGGCAGCGGTCCACTCCAGCAGTGGTTTGGCACAACTGCTGCTGGAGCCATCTGGGCTTTTTGCTAATTCCCGTCTTGTGGAAACTCATAAAAGCTCTTCAATCTCCATAATCCTTAACCCAGCGGACACACACACCTTTTCACGGCTGTGGGAACGGTCCGGGAGTTTGATGAGTGCAAATCTGGATTCCACGTGTTGCCTTGGGGCTTGGATCACAGCGCGCTGAAATCTGCCAGACGCCCGGTGTGATGGAAATCCTCCCAAAAACATCACTCCCGCAGGGATCGGGGATGCGGTGATCGCTCCCGTTTGGCTGCAGGCTGTCCGTGTGTCAGCTGGAGGAGCTGAGATCTGCACTTCTCCAAGGTTAACAGCTTCTCACCCAGCGGTGCCACCTGGTTTTGATGCATCGTGCAGAAATAGGAGCAAAAGCCACCCCGGTTCCCTTTTGCAGGGGCTGTGATGCTGTTTGGCAGGAGCTCAGCCAGGCTGGGCGTGTGCACCCCAAAATTTGGCTATGCCAGGTCCCCCCCTTCTCTTCCTCTGCGATAAAGGTACCCTGAGGGAGAGGGAGGGGAGCTCTTTGCAGGCACAGTGGTGCCGGCAGAGGTCGGGAGCAAATGTGGTCCATGGGCTGATGAGTTACCTGAGAAGGGAATGACTTCAGGGATTGGATTGCATTGCCCAACTCGGTTACGTCGAGATAACATCGTGGTTTAAGACATCGATCACTTCAAAGGAACCTGCAGAGGGATTTTAATGCCTCGCAAATTGCTTTTCCTTCTATTCAATTTACATTCACGATTGCACGGAGCATATTTAGGAGCTTTCCAAACTGCCACAAACAATGACAAATCTCTCCTGAAACGTTCTCCTGTTGCAGTAAATTTGACCTGACAAAAGAGAGGGAGAAACTTCAGCCTCCTTCAGTGCCATAAGGGTCTCTTAACCCCGCAGCAAGCTGGGATTTGGGCTCACCAGCCCCAAACCTTTGGAGGAAAGGCTTTGCTGTGATGCTGCAGCATCCGAGGGCTGGGTCAGGATGCTCTGTGTGAGAGAAGTCACTGATCCTGAAATTGCTTCCCTGTGGAAAGTCTTATTGATGGAGCTGGAGGCTCTGAAAGGGCTGCTGGTGTAGATTAAACATTGTATATTCCTGGCAGTGGGATACACACTGCCCTTGGCCCTGGAGACGTGGTAAGGAAAGAAAGGGATCACTTCTACAGTAGGAAAAACCCCTTCTTGCTTTAGCTGGGGCTGTGAGGTTGAGCCTTGGTCCCACTGCCCCTGGGAAGGTCTGATTGCCATCCTGACCAGCATAATAATGAGTGGACTGGGAAGGAAGCAAGGAGCTGGGAAAACAGGAGTGAGCACTGGGACCTGGCAGCACGGCTGGGATTTGTAGCACAGGGTTCTTCTCATGTAACAGGGAGTCTTTAGGCTCTTTTTTCCAGAGATCCTTGCTATGGCAGGGGGCACAAAAATGCCTCTGGACTGGGATGTGTTTCTCTCTGTAAGGAAGGCTTGATAGTCACACTAGCCCTGTCACAACCTCTCTGGTTCTGCCTGGCCCACCATCCCACGGGATTTTTGCTAACTGAAAGGTAATCAATACAGCAGTGATGGATTTGCTGGTGAGACAGGGTCCCTGTCTCCCACCAGAGGGACAGGCTGCCCTGGTGCCTGGGGGAGCACAGGTCCCACAGCCTCATCTGGGGATCTCAGCCCTCAGTGCTGTTTTGGGATTCCCAGGCTGCTCCAGCACAGGTGGGTCTGATCCTCATGGTTCAGGAGGTACAATACACCTTCAATATTTGCTCCTTGTGCTCCCAGTGGCCTCTTTGCTCCCACACCCATGGGATTGGCAGAGGTGTCTTTCCTGTGGGATCCTCCCGATGGGGAGAGCCAGGAAGGGGAAGGATATTTCTGCCAGGACTTGCCTCTCTCCATGATCTGCTCCCACGCTTCCCAAGCCATGGCCAGGCAAAGAGCCCTCTCGCCTGTGTTTAATTTCATTAGAGATGTTAATTCTGGCCCTGCCTCTGCATATTCATGAGCCAGTGGTGTCCTTCCGCTGCCGTGGACAGCCGGGATGCGCTGCCATCACAGCACACAGCGGGGGCACATCCCAGGAACAGGAGGGTGCCGTGCTCAGCTCAGCCTCATCCCCTCCAGCTCGTACCTGCTGATTCCTGGAGGCTTTAAAAGCCAGGGCAAAGCTGCAATGGGTTTGCTCTGAAACCTCCACTGGGTTTTTGCCACCAGCATTTGTTGCCCCAAAGCATTTCTGGAAGTCCTGCTTGCTTAGATGCACCTGGATGACCCCACAAAACACCCCCAAATATCCACAATTAGCTTCCCAAGTGGAAATCTATAGATTGCAGAGGCCAGCAGAGCTCCTCGGCATGGCCAACACATCAGAGTGAGGAATCTCATTGTGTCCGTGTCCTCGGATTTGCTGTGTGGTGCCTGCCAGAGCATCTCCTGCTCCGATAGAGCCAGAGATTTCAGCTGGGAAATGTCAGCTAGCCTTGGATGGATTAAGGGGTGTTGGCATCATTCCTGGCACCTTTTTATCTCGTTCCTCCATGAAGCTATGATCTCAGGGATGACCGTGCTCCAGCGGAAAAGCAGCAATCAAATGCAGCAAGGAGCAAAGCTCCTACAACAGAGCAAAACCTATTCCCAAGGCCCTGAGTGTGGACAGGCTTCCCAAGTCCTTTCATTCAGCTGCTGTTTGTTTGGGAATGACATATTTGGCACTTTCCCTGATTCCCCTGTGCTTTGGGGGTCTGAGATAAAGCCTTTCAGTACTGTCCATCTCTCCCAGGGGTCTGGGAGGGGCTCTGAGGAGCTGCAGGTTGTGGCGGTGTTTCTGCTTTCCAGCTGGAGCTGGATCTGGTGGGGCAGCCTCTCTCCGTGGGGCTTCCAAGCTGGGATCTGGCACTGCCACGTGCATCCTGTCCCAGCTCTCTCCACCTCATCCCCTCCTTTTTGGAGCCACACAGCAGCAGAGCACAAAGCCGCTCTGTCCCCTGGGCCCTCTTGCCCTCAGATGGCTCCAGTAGGCTGCCAGCCCCGTTCCTTGGCTTGATTTAATCCTGGTTTTAGTGGAACAGCCTGAAGATCCTCGCGGCCATCGGGGCACAGCACATTAGGGATGTAGGGACACGTGTTCAGGCCTTGCTCTGGGCTCCTCTGGAAACTCTCCCATGGCTGTCACAACCATGGGGAGGTGCTGGGATGCACAGGCAGGAGTAGATTATGTTTAGGAGGTCCCTTCCCACTCCAGCTATTCCCCGATTCTGTTCCATGATTTTTCCCAGATGCTTGGGATACCCAGAGAAAATGAAATGGTTTTGTACTGGCATTTTCTCCCAAGAGTTTCATTTGGATGGGGAGGTAAATTTGAAGCTCCAAAGAGTGAAAGAACATGATCCATGGGCATGGGAGTGCAGGGCCCCTCTCCTGTCTGGGCAGGCTATTTGCTCCAGCACATCTCTGATCTACTGCGAGTGCTTTCAGCTTTTAGGGCTCAACCCTTGGATAGCCTTAAAAAGGCACAGAGGAATTCTGATTTTTTCAGCCTCTGCTACCTTATTTGCTGCTTTGTCCCTCCAAATCCAAGCTGGCACTGCAGAAAATATCCTGATTATATTCCCTTCCCCTGCCTTGCCCCTTTCATCGAATTAGTGGATGCACCAGGGCTGATCATTAATCTTCCGTGGCTCTGCTGGTAAATCTGCTGGGGTGAAGCTGTGGAGTCATCGCTGCACAGGTGACCCTGCTCAGGGCTCAAAAGGGTTCCTGAGGTGTCACCCAGCTGGTGATGGCTGTGGCACATTGTGGCTGTGCTGGCTGGCGGAGGGAGCAAGCGCTGGGCTCTCTCCTCTCTCCTCTTTCTCTCTCCTCTCCTCTTTCTCTCTCTCCTCTCCTCTCCTCTCCTCTCCTCTCCTCTCCTCTCCTCTCCTCTCCTCTCCTCTCCTCTCCTCTCCTCTCCTCTCCTCTCCTCTCCTCTCCTCTCCTCTCCTCTCCTCTCCTCTCCTCTCCTCTCCTCTCCTCTCCTCTCCTCTCCTCTCCTCTCCTCTCCTCTCCTCTCCTCTCCTCTCCTCTCCTCTCCTCTCCTCTCCTCTCCTCTCCTCTCCTCTCCTCTCCTCTCCTCTCCTCTCCTCTCCTCTCCTCTCCTCTCCTCTCCTCTCCTCTCCTCTCCTCTCCTCTCCTCTCCTCTCCTCTCCTCTCCTCTCCTCTCCTCTCCTCTCCTCTCCTCTCCTCTCCTCTCCTCTCCTCTCCTCTCCTCTCCTCTCCTCTCCTCTCCTCTCCTCTCCTCTCCTCTCCTCTCCTCTCCTCTCCTCTCCTCTCCTCTCCTCTCCTCTCCTCTCCTCTCCTCTCCTCTCCTCTCCTCTCCTCCTGCCTGGAGCTTGCCAGTTTGCATTGCGCAGGGAGAAACAGGAAAGTCATAAATCAATCTGGAGTGTTTCTCTTCTCTTTAGGGGTAAAATAATAACCCCAAACAAAACAAGGTCGGGAGAAAGGAATTCCTAATGACAAACTTACTTCGGCTAGGACACCAGGGGCTTCAGCAATATGAGATTAAACCTGCTGTGCTGAGACTCTATTACTCCATATATTACTGTGTGCTGCTGGACTGATGGTTCTCACAGGCGGAAATATAACCCTTGGAAATGTCAAGGCACATAATAAAGAGACCTAGCAGGGGAGGCTGGATGGCTCCGGGGATTGATAAAGCCTTTACAGCGCTGGCTCTGCTGTGAGGAGGGGTGGGTGCCCGCTGGAGCTCACACGCTTTGCTGGTCCTTTTGTTAGATGGCTCCAAGGGAGAGGTGACATGGGAGAAATTCTCCTGGAACAACTCCGTCTGGCCAAGTTTGCTTTGGAAATAAAGCAGGGACCTCAAAATGAAAGCTTGGATGAATAGTCGCCTCCTTGTGCAGTCCTCAGCCGTGTTTGTCCCCAGGGTGGCTGTCACACACACCTCTTCATTAGCTCTTAGTACTTCCCGTGTCCTCTTGGCATTGCAGATCTCTTGGGGACAGACTGTTTCCTCGGGAGCCCGACTGGGTCTCCTGGGTCTGTATGAGACCACACCGTAAATCTCTTGGGAAGTGTCTTCCTAATGGCTCCTGGATAGAGCCATCTCTGGGGGAAGGCAGGCAGCACTTGGGATCACCGCCAAGGACCTCGTAACAAATCCTCGAGGGCTGGAAAAAGCTTTTGCTCATTGGCATGTGGGTCTGTAAATCCTGAGTTTCGGAATGGGCACAGCACGAGCTGCTGGATGAGCCAATGCCGGTGGGTCTGTGTGCTGTTCCCAAAAATCCCACTGGCCAGTGCTGTGTGTAACAGGGCTCCCTGTTCCCCCCGGAAAACACCGCTCAGAGGCTGTAGACTGTGAACCTTCCCATCTCTCCATGGCGGCTGTGGGCTCGTTAAGGCGAGAAGAGGGAAATAAATCTCCTGGAACTCATGAACTATTTACAGCAGTGCTGAGCAAGCAGTCCGCAATTATTTATTTATTCTCCCCAGGACGCTGCACTGGTGAACCCGGAGAGTTGGGAATGCTGCCAGGGCTTCCCAGTCCAGCTCCGTGCTGTCTCCTCTGCGTGGGGCTCCCAGTGGGCAGGCAGTTCCCTGAAGATCCCAAAAGGCAGCACACATGCCCTGGGAGCATCTGTGTGCTGTGTGAGTCTTTGGAGGGAATAAAACCCAACCCGTCCTTGTGCTGAGGTGTTTTCAGCCCTGCTCTGGCTGGGCATCCTTGTGCCCAAGGCCACAAAAAGGAAAATCGTGTTGCAGAAGAGAAGAATGTTTTGCATGGAGATGTGTTGGACGAGCGTGTTGCCTGTGAAATGTATGTGCAGCTGGTTTGGGGTGTAAGGGAGGATAAAAAATGGTTCAGGTTGGAAGAGACCTTAAAGATAATTTTGTTCCACTTTTGTTCCAGGGACACCTTCCACTACAACAGGTTGCTCCAAGCTCTGTCCAGCCTGGCTTTGGACAAATCCAGGGATGGGGCTTGATTTTATGAAATAGCCATTTTTCCCTGCAGCATTCCCAGACAATCAATAGATATTTATGAATGATCCTTCCAGAAATTATACAACCCCCTGTGTTTGGTGAAAACACATCCTTTAAACAACCAAGAGACGAGTCAGGGCTCACTGGGTCATATCCACAGGACCCTGCCTTGCCCAGGGATGTGTATGGAGGCACTGCTCTGTTGTCCTTCCTACCCTGTCCCTGTGCATTTCCTACCCCAGAATTAGGCTAGATGGGCAGGATGCTGAGAGGAAGAAGGAATGGCCTCTTTCCCTTTCCTGGCAGCTCTGGAGTCTCCTTGCTGGCGCTCATGTTGCTTCAAAGGCATTTTCTCCTCGTGGGGCTTATGGGCCAAGGACACTTCTCGCCTGCAGCTTTATATCTGTCAGTTTGATCAGCAAATGGGGGAGAGGGCCATAAAACTGTGGAGGCTGAGTCCTAGTTCCTTTAATCCCGCCAGGAGGGCCGGCGTTATTTCCCCGCCGGGAGCGCTAATAGGATTCTAATACGCTGGCAAATGGGATTTTTTACAACTGCCATTCTGCAGTTACGGAGACGGTGTGTCACCGGGACAGCCCTATAAATTCTGGAGATGGAGAGGGCTGGTGGCTTGGGAGGGGGAATGGTGCCCTTGCTGATGATGGTTGGGAAGGGTTGGCTGGATGCCCCATTGCTGTTTTCCATGCTTTTGGAGCATCACCATGGCCTGACTGGGCTTGCTGGTGGTTGGGCTGATGGGGCAGGGGTGGTTTGGCTGTTTCTAGCAGGCTTTTAGGGTTGGTGTTTGGAATTTTGGATTTATCCTTTTTATTCCCTTCATGCCCTCCTTGTTCCCTCCAAGCCCTGCTCCGTGTGTGTGCCAGGATGAGCATCTCTGGTGCTCTCAGCAGGCAAAGCAAGGAATTGGGTGCTTGGTGCTCTTTCCGGTGTTTCAAAGGACTTGTTAAGCCCTAATAACCTGGGAGGCTTCCTGCAGGATCCGTTTGTTCCTCCTCTCCATCACTACCCCCTGCATGTGTCTCCTCTGTCTCTGGCTGGAAGGCTCCACCCTGAAGGTCACATCCAGCTCCCCAGGGCAGTGGGACCATCGAGGCTCTGGAATGGTGGGACAGGGCTTTGCTGGCAGTGGTGGCCACTCATGGAGCACCTGCCCTGGGCAGAGACTCTCTGGAAGAGCAGGAGTATCATATTGTTGGGACCCTATTCCTTGCCTTGTGTTCATGGACATGGAAATGTTGATGAAATAGGACAGTGATGTATTTGCTCTAAATCCCTTGGCTAGCAGCAGAGAGGGCAGGACCTATGGATGCAAACAGATCCCACTCCATCCAGACATCACTGTGGCACCCATGGGACACACCAGCAACCACACTTCATCCCCTCCTCAGCAGACAGAGCCTGGCTCGAGTGCCAAAGCCATAAATATTGTATCACTGTATCCAATCTCAGCTCCGGATTGATTTTTCTCCAGCCTTGATCGTGGAAAGGCAGGGAGACGGGATTATTTTCCAGGGCAATCACAGGCTGATGGCTCCTTGCAGCTGCTTCCACACTTTTTGCCATCAGTAAATAAGCAGCTCCCCACACTGTGCTTGGAGCAGCACCTATTTCCCTGGGACATTCTCCAGGTTTTCATCGTGCTCTGCTGCAAATTGGTACAGGAGAGTGGCCCGACCCTTCTTGTTTTACAGCAGTGTGGGCATGTAGGTTTTATCTTATCTATTATCACCTCTGCCCGAGAGCTAACAAGATCTCATCTACCTCTCTCGCAAATCTTGTTTGTCATCACATTCCTGCAGCTGCCCAAAAGTCCCACCCTGACGTCAGGAGTCCTCGTGCCTAGTGCTGCACGGGTTGATTGTGAGAGACAGAGCTGCCCCACAGGTAATAGAGCAGCTCTCCTTATTCCCATTTTACAGGCAGCTGAGCCAAGGGGAAACGTGTGGTCCAAGTTAATAAAAACTCCTAGAATAATCCCCCTGTGATTTTTCCAAGGTTATAAAGGAAGACTGAGGTTTGAAGAGAGATGTGGAGAGCGCTAAACAGAAATTTGGCAGTCTGTAAACAGCTCGCTCCAGGGTTTTAAATTGTCAGGATGCAACCAAAGCAGCAGAGTTCCTTCCCCAATTAAAAAATAAAACAAATTTGAAAAGTTCTGCATGTAAATCGGCACCAGAGAATGAGCTCATGTTGTGCAATAAATGGGAGAAGGCAGGAAAATGTCACATTTTATTGAGGGAAAATCTGTGACGGGAGAAAATATCTTCTCTTAGACTGATATGTTTGGGGAAAATAAAATAGAAGCAAAGTGGCTTTTTCAGAGTCTCATCTGCAGCAGGAGGTGGAGGAAGTGGGTGTCGCTGGTAGGGATATCAGAGGTACCTCTGCAGGGCATGGGAACACCATGGAAAGGGCTCCTGAGCTGCCACCGGTGACAGCAGAGAGTTCATGCAAAATTGGGACCATCTGCTGCACGTCAGGATTTGCTTCCCAATGCTGTTCCATCCTCCCTGGACACATGTGGCAAGGAGAGGTGGTGAGACAGCTGCTGGGGACAGCAACCCTTGAACTTACCAGGTGGTGTTTTAGCTTGGGCTGCTCCAAATTCTCCCAAATTCTGAATATCCCAAGCTTTTCTCTGCTTGGAGCAGTGGCTGTAGCTCTCTGTGCTCCCAAACTCCTGGAACCAGGGTCGAGTCAATGTGATGTCTCACAGGTTTTGATAGGAATGGGTGGGATGTCTTCTCCTGGACCAGGGGACTCTCCAAATCACAGAATCGTGGAACCAATAAGATTGGAAAAGACCTCCAATATCATGGAGTTCAATCTTTGACCCATCTGGCCAGCTTTTCAACAGGCCCAGAGCACTGAGTGTCATGTCCTGTCAGAGCCACTTCCCAGACTGCATGTCCTCCTGCTCCCTTCCTCCCAGAAAATCCAGTGGAGATATGTCCCTTGGACAGATTATTCCGGTTCTGTCACCTTGGTTTTTAGTCTTTGCAGTGAGACTTTGTAGGAAATCGTCTGGAGCTGTGGCTCTGTGCTGCAAACCTTCGGTGGTGTGTGGCTGTGTTTGGGTAGGTCCTGCTCTCTCTGTGTGCTTTAACCCCAGGATTCTCCATCCCCTGCCCAAACCTGTCAGGGTGCACTGCACACTGAGGTGAGAAGCAGGAGAAGGAGGTGGGATTTTTCTGCTGTTTTACACACAAAAATGTGCTGTGACCAAATCCATTTGCTCGACAAGCAGTCAGGAGATCGAGGATTTGGACTTTGGAGAGGGAAAAATGCATCTCCCAGTGCAGTGTTGCAAACCAGGATGGGTCCTGGAAGGGGTTTCCTGCCTCCTGAGGTGTCTGGCTCTGGGCACTGCTGGCAGTGCATCCCAAACCAATGGGATTTCAAGGGAAACATCCATTTCTGCAGGTAGGAAACAAATTTTGACAACAAAGATCTCAGCAGTGAGTGCAAGCAAGGCAGAAAAAAGATTAATATTTGGCTTGCAGAGGAGTGTTTTATTCCTGGCCCTACCAGAATAGGATGCTCCTCTCCCATTCAGAAGAAAAATGAGGTTGTAGTGATGATCTTTGGGTTTTATTTGTAGAAAGGATTTCATGGGAGGAAGACAAACAAGAAGGAGAGAGAAAACAAAATCATGGAATGGCTTAGGCTGGAAAAGCCCTCTAAGGTCATCAAGTCCAACCAACCCAGCACTGCCAAGGCTACCACTGTCCATGTCCCCCAGTGCCACATCTACAAGGCTTTTAAATCCTTCCGGGGATGGCAAATTCACCACCATCCTAAACAGTCTGTGCCAATCCTTTCAGTGTAGAAATTACCCCAATATCCAACCTAAACCTCCCTTGGTATAACTTGAGTCCATGTGCTCTTGACCTTCCTTTGCTCTTGTTGAACCTTAGCATGATTTTTCATTCAATAACTTTATATTAAAGGTTTTTTAATTGATTTTTTCATAAAAATTGAGCTTGGAAGAGTCTGAAGCTTTGTACCCCATACCGAGAATACGATGGATATGAAAGTCGTGCCTGGCCAAGCCTTGTTAGGAGCTGCAAACCCTCCACTTGACGGGAAATGGAAAATAAGACAAATAGATCAATTTTCATTGCAGCAAAAGCTTAGCAGTCGTGGGCTTCAAATTTCCTCTGGGGTCTAATGTTGTTTAACTTATTTCTTAATGGTCTGAAACATGGGGTGACCAGGGCTGTGGCCTTTGACTGCAAGAGAAATATAAAGTTGCCCTAATAATGGAGCGTTGGGAGTTATGAAAAGGAGCTGGATAAATTAGATTGTGGCCTCGTGTGTGGCAATGGCCACGTCCTCCTGGAGCGATAACGATCAGTGTTAACTAAGGGGAAGGAAAAAACAGCCCAGATCTGCTGTATGTGGAGAACCTGCTCCAAATATTGGGATGGATGGTGCTGTATCCATGGAGTGGTGGGATTTCACACATTCCGGGGGATTACAGAGGGGCAGCTCCAAAACGTGACGCTGGCAAAAAGCAGGCAAGTTTCTGGGCTCAGCAGAGATGTGAGGAAATGGAAAGGCTGAGGAGGGTTCTGTGTGTGATTTTACAGCAAAGAAAAGCTCTCGGTTGGGCACTGGCAGGAAGGAGTGGATATCTCCTGATGTCCTTAGTCATGGCGGTGGAAGTGACCCGATGCAAAATAGAGTTATGGATTTTTTGTGCTGCTGGACATATGGCCAGAGTGGGATTTAGAGCTGCTTTTGCAGCTTCTGGGCTGCAGCTGCAGCTGCAAGGAATTGCTGATGCAAAGATGTTTCTGGAGACTCCTCACCATAACCAAGAAAATAAACATTAAAATAAAGACTTTTGCAATGCAGCATTATATAAAGAGCCACAAATTGAATTTAAGTACTTAATAAGAATCAAATTTTTGACTAAAAGGTGACATTTTCTCCCCACAACCATTGTGTGAAGCCAGCAGAGGCTCAGGCAGACCCATTGGGACCTTTTTTGGTGCCAAACACTTGTCCAGACCTGGTTCTGCTGTGGTTTAGGTCCTGTTTATTGTCCCCAGGGCTTCCCTGAGCCTTTGGGGACATGCTGCCCACTGGCCCTTGGGGGAACCAACAGCATCACCAAACCTTGCAAACCCTCTTTAAATTCCCCTTGCTCCGTGGGTTCACTCCACTGAAAGGAGCGGTAGGGAGGGGTGACTTATGTTCCTTGCAGCAAGAATTTGGGATGAAACCCTCCTTGATTCTGGTGATTTGTGACATTTCACCTGTCATTTCAACTTCTGAAGTTGTTGCACTTGGGCAGAGCAAACCTCAGTGAACAGTGAAGAAAAATATACATGAATTATGCATGTGTAATATATATATTTAATATGTAAAACTCAGTCCACTGATGTTTCTCTTTCTCTCATTGAATATTCCCCTTCCTCACTGGGAAGCAGGAATAAAGTTCAGGGCACCAGGAACATAATTGAGCAAACGGTCTTTGCACTTATCAAGTGCCTCTGTTCTGCTTGGGCATTTAATCACCTGCAAAAGCCATTTATTGCCTCGTATACTCCTCTTCTATGAACATTAGCCCTTAAATACCTGGCATAATTAAAGGTGAAGCCGCAGCGCCGCGCTCCGTCTCCTGCCCGCGGAAGGGTAACAGATGAGGTGGGAGTTCTGGTGGAGTTCAAGGTGAGAGCCGTAAAGCCCATTTTCTGCATGTGTCAGGGACATTATTTTAGGAATGTCTAATTCTGCTGGTGAAAATTGAGGCTGGCTCAAATAATAATTCACGCTTAATGAACTTAGAGTTATAGCCCCGGCGCTGCGATTCCCTCCGTGCCTGGCGCGGTCGATTGGCCTTGTCAGATGTTTAAAGGATGGTGAGGAAATGACAAAAAGGATTTGATGGAATTAGACGGAATTCCCCCAAAAAACCTATTCCTTTTGTGTTTAGATCCCTGTCTGGGAAGAAAGAGAGAAATTTGCCGCAGCTTTGGCTGTAATCCAGTCTGCTCCTTGATCAGGACTTTTCAGGGCTTTAACCTTGTGTGTTCTTCTTGCAGCTCAGCTCTTCAAAGGGCTCGTGCCCTTCCTTTATGTGAGGGAAAATAAACACAAAGCCTTGATGAAGGGTTAATACCCGGCGCTGCACGTAGGGAGCAAATTGAAGCACTCGTCTGCCACGTTCCTTGACGCATCCTCGGCTGCCCAACAATCAGACATCCAAAGGCTCGATCATTAACGCCGTTATCCTCGTAACACCCCTTTGATAGTGAATTAATGGGCTGTGGGATGTAGAACATCGGCTGTTGCCACTGCTGGGTTTATCCAGCAGCAGGTTGTATCACAGGGAAATGTTCTCTCGCCGGTGAGGGTGGAGGGAGGCAGCCGAGCCAAAGCCAAATGTCTCATTTCTGCAAGGAGACAGCGAAATGTGAGTCCGCCCAGGAGACGGACCTGATGGTCCTCATGGATCTCTTCCAGCTGGGGGTGTTTGATGGTTCTACCTCACACCAAACTGTCTGTCCTGGCTGCTGGTGTAGTGCCAGCCTGCCCCATGCCCAGGGGTCTGGGGACCATCTGCTGATGGTGGTGTTGGTCTGCTCAGGTTGGCCCATGGTGGGTCCTAAGAAGGGCAGCAAAGCTGGGGAAGGGTCTGCAGTGCCAGGAACAGCTGAGGGAGCTTGGGGGGCTCAGCCTGGAGAAAAGGAAGACCTTCCCCTTGGTGGGATCTTGTGGCTCTCCTTAATTCCCTGACAGGAGGGTGCAGTCGGGGGAGGTCAGCCTCTGCTCCCAGGGAACAAGGGACAGGATGAGAGGAAATGGCCTCAAATTGTGCCAAGAGAGGTTTAGGTTGAATATTGGGAAAATTTCTTCGTGGAAAGGGCTGTCCAGCCCTGGCACAGGCTGCCCAGAGCAGTGGTGGAGCCCCCGTTCTGGGAAGGATTGAAAAGCAATGTAGGTGTGGCACCTGGGGACATGGTTTAGTGGTGGCCTTGGCACTGCTGGGTTAATGGATGGATTCAGTGGTCTTAGAGGGTTTTCTGACCTAAATGATTCCATGATTCTGTGAGTTTCAACTGTTACATCCTTGGGATGAAGGAGTAGGGTCTGGAGTAAGTGGGGATCACCAAGAGCCCCTAAATCACACCCCCATTATCCACCCCCTTCTCCGCAGGCACACCTCCATGGCAGGATTGCTGAGCCCTGCATGGCTTCCTAGAAAGACAAGGATTTTTCTGGCTGTTGGAAACACGAGGCATCTGTATAAACAATTGTATTAAGCTGCTGTTGTAGTAATTGTGTTTGTACAGTGAAGCAAAAAGGCTCAGTTTACCCCTCTGCTGTCTGGAAATGATTCCTTTAGGTTATGTGTGAAGCGTTTTTTTCAGTGTGCTGATTTCATTCAGGGGAAGGAAAAAAGCAAAGATCCCATTACAGTGACATATTCTTCCCCCATGGTAACTTTATCCCCGCTTCTGGCTCCGTGCAGAATCATAATTCATTTTGTCACAAGAATAGCAAATAAATAATAAGAATAAATTGAGCAGATTATCTCATCTTTAAGCCATGCCCAGCATTCATCAAATCCATGCCAAGAAGTAAGACTTACCCGCAGTCAAATTGATCCTACAAGAACACATACCTTAAGCTCCATTAGGGCATCTCAGAGCTGCTTGCCCATTTCCTGGTCCTTGGGTGCTTAAAACGACAAGTCATTAAAGTGGCACATTCCCAAAGTGTCCTTTTTTTTTTTTTTGTAATAAAAGGGCCAGTGAAAACCTAGATGTTGCTATTTTTCCCCATTGATTTTTCCTGGAAGGACCAAACCATGCAAAGGCTAAATCCAACGCGGGAGAAGTTTGCTGCTCACGCTGCAGATGCAAAAACATCCATTTCTTCTCTCGCTTCACTGAAGTTTTAATAACAGCTGCTGCAGGGACTTTGCACAGGACTAAGGTCTCATTATTTTTAAAGGAGATGCTACTGTACATTTACTGGTGGTACTGCAAAGTGTTATAAATAATTAACGTGGAACTACAGCAACTAAACCTACTGCAGTCCAACTAATTGGTAAACAGCCGTGTATTTCACTCGGAGTACATGAGAGGTATTACCACTTTCAGTGGGATGATTCACTTGTATAAATTTAAGCTTATGAATAATGGTTTGAAGGGCTGAGTTTTGCTTTTATTCATCTCACAGTGCTCAAAAACTGGTGGGTGCGTCAGATGAAGAAAGGTGAGGTCTGTTTCCCCAGAAAATATTGATTCTAAAGCCTCATCTAAACTAAAGCTGGGACTGAAGGAAGTTGCTTTGGTAGCAAATAACAATTAATTCACTGGAAGCCTTTGTGTTCAGTTGGAATAATATTCCCTGAACCTGCTTCAAGCCCCCTCCCAAGTCATCAGAAGGCAGCACATCCTGAATGCAGAATTAGGTGGTTAATTTGCAGTTGTGCTCTCAAGGTGTATGTGATGAAGGTTGTGCCAACAGCACAAGACTCGTCTCCTCGTACGTTTTATGTGAATTTAACCCGAAATATTTAAGCTGGAAAACATGTGAGGGTGAGGGCTCCAATTTGCTTCAACTTGATCTGGAATGTATTTAAGATTAGGCTGGAAGAAGCCCTTTTGAAGCTGCAATAGTTTGTGCTCACAGGATTGTTTGGGTTGGTTTAATAACAGGGTCTTGTTAAATGGCGCAGGCTCTTGCTCAGCCCCACTGCCTCTGTTATTCCCTACACGTGGATTCCAGAGGAATTTTCCACCTAGGTTTGCCTTACCCATGTGCAAAGGGAGCACAGGCTGGACACGAAGCCACTCCCAGGTCAGAGGAGGAACGTGCTGCTGTGGCTTTCATGCGGGAGCAGGGACAGCTGAGGGTGGAAGCCACCATGGCAGCGGTGCCAGAGTGGGAAAGGTTGGGAAGCTGGGCTTGCAAAGTCCTCAGGTTTGCAGCAGGCATGGCAAGAAGTGACGCTGTGCCTCAAAAGGCGAGCTGCCAGCGTGGTGGCACGCAACATTTCTAGACTATATATAAATATCTGACCTATTTCTTATGGATAGCACAATAAGGACTCGATCAAAACCCCATTGAATTCTGCAGGAGTCTTTCCATTGACTTCAATGGCTTTAGGATTGGCCCCTATAAATGGCTCTTGAGAAGAAGATAGTGGTGCATTTGCCTGACTATTTTTATAATGTGTTTGATCACTCACTCGGTGATTTTTCCAACTTCAGCCGTTCGCAATGGGGAGCCAGTGCAAATTACAATGTTCGATGTCCAAAGAAATGTCTCTTGAAATTGAACGGAGACGCATAAAACAGATAAATGTGTTGGCATCCCATGGCCGCAGAAATGAAAGGGGAGCATTAACACTCATTAAAAGGGACAAGTCAGTGCCACGCTTCCAGCGACCCTGTCACGGGAACACGAGGGTTTTGTCATTTATTTTTCACTACTCCCAGCTTTTGGACTAGCGTGGGACTTGCAGGATCAGTGGGCCAGCTCATCCCCTGTCCTCTGTCTGAAAAATGGGAGTCTGGGGAAGGTCCAAGAAGCTTCTCAGAATGTGGCTGCAGAGTTACAATCACAGAATCACAGAATCATCACTGAGGCTGGAAAAGACCTCTGAGATCACTGAGCCCAGCCATTAGCCCAGCACATCCCACTTGGAGAAGTTTCTTTTTTGAAAGCACAAGGGCTTGCTCTATTCTGCCGTGGAGCTGTGCAGGTTCTCATTGCTCACATAAGCCTCTAGGCTCCCTTTTAAGCTCTTGTGTTTAATGGTAGCTGGTATCAGGGGTTAATGATGCCTGGTGGAAAGAGGGACCTCATCTCCCACATCTGCTTGGAGCTGCCTGTTGAATTTCATGGAGAGGCTCCTCTGTTTCTCCTCTTTGAGGGCTGGGAAGCACTAGGCGTTGGGTTTGTGGTGAAAGGCTTTTCCACCGCCAGTTACAGTGAAATCAGAATATCTGGTGAGGTCTTTCCCACTGGAGCTATTGCACAGTGTCACCAGTGGATATAATTTCTGTAGGCTGGAATATAGAATCGTGGAATGGTTGGGGCTGGGAAGTGACCCCAAAGCTCATCTCATTCCATCCCCTGCCATGAGCAGGGACACCTGCCCTATCCCAGGGTGCTCCAAACCCCATCCAACCTGGCCTTGGACACTTCCAGGGATGGGGAAGCCACAGTCCCTGGACCTCCCCACCCTCACAGGGAAGAATTTCTTCCCAATATCCCACCTGTCCCTGCCCTCTGGCAGTGGGAAGCCATTGCCCCTTGTCCTGTCACTCCAGACCTTTGTTCCAAGTCCCTCTCCACCTCTCTTGGAGCCCTTTAGGCACTGGGTGGCTCTACCAGCCTTGTCTTTTAGTCTTATTTTTTCTAATAAAAAACACTGGAATCAAAATGAAAGCAGTCAGTGATTTCAAAAGACTGTTCCTGGGAATATTCTGTGATGTGAAGGAAATTCATGGTTTCAGATTTTTGCCCCAGGTTTTGCCCCAGATTTCAAAGTCTTTCTCATATAAAAGAGAATGTACATTTTTTGGCTTTTTTTTTTCCCCTCAGGGAATAAATCTGTCTGCTTTTGCTCCTGTTGTATCCCTCTCATCAAGACTCAATCTTTGTCACACCTAGAAATTTCTAACTGAAGGCACAGAGCATTTGAGGAATATTTTCATAGATTGTTTATACAATAATAATGGAGTTGTATTTGTTTGTTTTTTTTTAAAGCCTTTTGTGGATGTCTTGGAAGCAGCAAGAGGATTAGGGATGGAAAACTGGCTTGAGGTTTGCTCATCACGCCTCAGCCAAATCACTGGGTTTTATAAGGACGCCTGCTTGGTCTGTCCTTGCTTTTTTTAATTTTTTTTTTTTTTTTTGGATGGCTACAGAATGGTTGCAAATACTTCCTTTGGTTCCAAGGAAGAGGTAATCAATTTTTCCTGGAATGCGGGACCCGAGGCTCTACCACACCCTGTGGCAGGAGTTTGCCTTCTCAATGTCACCACCTGTCCCAGGGTTTGTCATTTAATTCTTAGCTTCCCGCTCTGATCCCCCTTCAATATGCAGCAGGAATGAGTCCGGGACAGCTGCCTCCCCCCGTGCCTGCAGTGGGGAAGATGCCCACGGAATTGATTTAATTTCTCCTCCATGTCCTTACTCTCTAATTGCTCCCCAGCAGACCTGTGCCGTTGGAAAGCTTCCTGCTGTCTGTGCTCAGGGATTCTGATCCAGAGCTGGTTGGGGAGGTTGTGGGTGAGATGGGAAGATCTGAGGTTGTTCTCTCTGCTCTGACTTTACTCGCTGCCCACTGGGGAGACCTCCTGGCTCTTTTTCCTGGGTCACAGTGTCCTTCTCTGCTATTTACTGAGCTTTAAAGCCTCGATTTTCTCAGCAAATCCAGCCTTTGTGTGCCTAAAACAAACACGGAAAACTTTTCCACATGAACTACAGAGTTTGTGTCTGTGTTTGTTGTCTAAAATTCACACTGATGGACTCATAAAAGCAATGCCTGACCCAGGGAGTAGGTCTGAGCCCCCACCCATTTTTAGGGTGCATTAGGTAATGGTATTGGAATTATGTTTCTGAATCTTGGGAGAGACCAGGATTAATGTGACCATGCAGAATTTCAGTGTCTCTTCTTGTGTATCTCATGTGGATGTCCTTTGGAGAGAATTCCCATTGAATCCCATTCTGGATTTCATAGGGATGGCTGCTTGATCTGTCCTTGTCTTTTTAGGGATGGGTACAGCACTAGGTGGTGGTCCCAACCTTTGTTTTTAAGGCAAAGATGATAAATTTTGGCTGGAATAAGGGGAATGTGCAGGGACCTGTGGCTGCAGGTCACCTTCTCAGTGCCACCACCTGTCCCATTATGAATATTGATATTCCCAATATCCCATTCCAGCATCCAATATTGATGTGTCACTCAGTGCTGGAACAGGCTGTTAGAACAGACTGACCGAAGACCTGGATGTAAAAAAAGTGATTAAATAATAAAGAATAATATAACAATATCAATAGCACAGGTGTAAGTCAGGTTGGTGGCTGGGCTGCAATGTGTCAAAGCTCTGGCCCATGCAGAATTAAATTGGTTTTAGTCCCTTTTTAAAGCAGATGAGAGAATTATGCCCTATATTTAATTTTTAAGTCTCTGACCTGCTGAAGTGCAGGGTCGTATATTTTCCATGATGGATTTGTCCATCAGTGCTGTCCCAGAGGGACATGAGGTGCTGCTGATTGTGGTCCCTGGATGTCCAGGGGAGGCTCCCCCTCTGTCCCTGGTTCAGGGATCCTCCTCTGTCAGCCCCAGCAGGATTTCTCCTGATTCAAACACACCATTTTTTTTGCCTAAAGGCGAACTGAAAATTAAGCGAACTGATCTGTTTAAACCTTTATAAATACGTGTTTAATATCTGCTTAATGGGAGATGGAATTTATGAGCCGTTAAGTGATGCCGGATCGTTTTTATAAGAATAAAGAAGTCTAGTGGGAAAACTTCCTCCTGGGACATAATCTCATATTATTATTTTTTTAAGAGAGAGAGATTTAATATGTTACAGTTGACGTTTGCAGTGACACTGGAATATTTCCTACGCGGGAGCTTTCACGAGTGCTTTATAAATCTTGAAGGGTTTAAGTTAATGAAATCCTTATGCCTGTGGGAAGGATTCTGCCTCCTCTGCTGATGGGGAAACTGAGGCTCGGATGGAGGAATGGGCAGGGGGAGGGATGGGATGTGTGAGTCCCATGTGGGTCGGAGTAGTCCAGACACTTCAAGGCATTTCCCCAGTGAGGAGACAATGCTGTGTTTGTATCTCCTGGGGTTTGGGGTTTTTTGCCTTTCGTGTGGCTGTGCAGGCATTGGTGGAAGCAGAGGATGCACAAAGTGTCCTCTGGGGACAGCTCCTGGCCCCTGTCCTCTGTCCCCACTTCCTTCCCATCAGTCCTTTTTTTTCCCCTCCCCTTCTTTTTTCCTTTTTCTTTTTCCTTCCCTCTGCCTTTTTTTCCCTTTTTTCTCCTATTTTCTATTTCTCCCTTTTAATTTTTTCCTCTTTTATCCTTTTCTTTTTTCTTTTTTCCTTTTTCTTTTTTCTCTTCCCCCTTCATTTTCTTTTTTCTCTTTTTTCTTTTTTCCTTTTTCTTATTTCTTATTTCTTATTTCTTATTTCTTATTTCTTATTTCTTTTTTCTTATTTCTTATTTCTTTTTTCTTTTTTTCCCTGCTTTCCCCTCTTTTCTCTTTCTCCCTTTTCCCTTTTTTCTAATTTCTTTTCCCTTTTTTCTTTTCCTCTTTTTCCTTTGATTTTTTATTTACTCTTTTTTCCCTTTTCCCCCTCAGTCTTTTTTTTTTTCTGTGCTCTCATCTCCCAGTCCCTTTGCTGGGGCTATTGCTGATGTGGATCCAAAATCCAGCTCCTGGCCTTCCCAAGCTGCTGCTGCACTAACCATTGCCTTGGATCCACTTGGAGCATTCCTGCTGCCCCAGCCCTGGCAGAGATTCACTGCACTGGGGGGCCAAGGGGTTTTGGGGACATGGATCAGCCCGGGAAACGTCTCTGTTGCTGTTTGTGACGTAAAGATTTTCCGCCTGGTGACTTTGGGGGTGGCACCGCTGCCTGGAGGAATAAAGAGCTTTCTGCTTCCTGCAGCTGGGGCTGGAATGAGATTTTTTTTTTCTTCGATGTGAAAAACATCAGTGAAATCCCTCGGTGGCTGTTGCAGTTTGCTTCTAACATTTGGACTATTTCCGAAAAAAATCCTCATGCATTTGTGATATGAAACTTTTACATTTTCTCTCTCTCTTTATTTTTTTTTCCCCTAAACCTGCATTTTGAGGAGGATCCCGATTGCTGTATTCTCCTCAGAAATGACGGATGGACAGGCAGGGGAGATGCCACAGTTTCAGCTCATCAGGTCACTCCCCATCAGCAGAGCTGCCTCGGTGCTGAGCTATTTTCCATCTCCAGCCCCATTTTCTCCCAGTCCCAGGAAAGCCTTGGGGGCTGGGAGCTGAGCGATGCAGGAATTGCATCCTCACCGTGTGGCTGCAGCTCCCAGGCGCTGCTGACAAAGCCTGTGCCGTGCCAGCAGTGTCCCTGCCCTGTCCCCGGCTGTATTTGTCATTCCAAGCCTGTCCAGGTTCAGATGTGCTCCCTGGCCTGCATCCCGCCTCGCATCCCAGCTTCCTCCTCCTCCAGCTAATTAGGGACAGCAGAGCCTCATTAGGATCGGATCCAGAGCAGGGCTCTGACCCTTTCCCTGCGGCTCTTGGATGGGAAGTCAGGATGTGGCTCACAGGGTTTGAGTTTTGCCATCGTCAGGGCTCTCTGCCTCCTTCCCCTGCTTTGGGGGTGCTGGGGGATCTCAGTATCCCACAGGATGCTCCTGGATGATCCTGAGAATAGCCCTACGGAGGAGCAGGGCTATCTCAGACTATCAGCACCCGTTTGTCGGGTTTCTTATGAATAATTATTAAAAAAGAAAGGCGAGAGAGGCAGAGAGAGCTGAGGAAATAATCTTTTTACATTTTAATCTGAGCAGTTTTCAAGCAGTTTGATAAGGCGGGTTGTAGAAATGTCAGCTTCCCCTTATCTCTAATTGACTTAAAGTAGAAGCCAGCTTTAATCCCGGCATGCAGAGGAGCTTCTGATGGAGAGATGAGGGCAATTGATTTCTGCCTTTTTAATTAACAGTCTGGCTGCTTTTAAAAACAATAGGGAGGAGGGAAAGGAATGGGAAAAACACGTGGTGACATTTGGATTTGGCGGCGTGGGGATGGGCAGGTGCTCTGCGGGCTCTCCAGGAGGATCGAGGTGCTGCCCAGCTTCCAGAGCGTTAGGAGGGACTGGTTCCAGTTTAAAGAGGGAATTGCTCCCTGCAGAGGAGGCAGAGTGGGGCTGTGGAGATTCCCTGCGTTAAGCAGTGAGGATTAGGGCTGTCAGCCTGGCTGTGCCAGCTGTCCTGAGCTGGGGCAGGGCGTGCTGCGGGAGCGATGGAGGGGGACAGGGACACGGTGCCACCAACCTCTGCCTCCTCCAGCGTCCTGGAGCTGCTGTGAGGAGCAGGACCGTGGCTTTGGTAGGGAAGGGGCAGAATAGATGCCATTCCTTTGCCAGGCTTTGCTCTTGCCTCCTGACCCTGCTGTAGCTCTGCTCCCCTCCAGCCCACGCACAAGTGTGTGTGCAGGGATGTATGGAAAGTGCTTCCCCCATGGACAGCCAAGGAAGCAGAGCTTGCCTGGAGTCCTCTCTCACACTGGATCCATGGCATTGTCAGGGGAATTAATCCACAAACACCAGAGGTTTATGTCCAAAAAGGAGACAGAGGAGTCCTGGAACTTTATTCATGAATAAAGGGAGAGGCCATGGGCATTTCCCATGGGGTCTCTCGAGTTGCTAGAAGACACAGCCTCTCTTTATCCTAATTTCCCAGCCGCAGTTCCCTCTCTCTTTCCCCATGGGCTGAAGTACTTGAGAGGTACAGAATTCCCAGAATGCCTAATGCAGACCCTGTAATATACATCCCTCCTAAAGCAGACACCCTGAATACAATCCCCCATTTCTTCTTTTTCTTATGTCTCTGTTCCTATAGTATTACCACAGTCTTGGGAGAGTCAATCGGTGGAATTCCTATGGAAATCCTTCTCCTTGTTTCTTCTATCTCTCAGTATTGGTCTTACCTTACCAGCAGTTTGTTTGTAAGGACACTCCCTTATTCCTTTCAGCATCACAAGGATGAGCTCCACAGAGTCCCCAACCTCCTGCAAACCCCAAATTTCTCTTGACCCCACCAGGCAGCACGTCACCAGTGGGGAGGGGGGCAGTTTTCTGCTGAGGTGGCTCTTCCAGCCGATTCCTGTGTGGGAAGGCAGCCCAGATGTGCTGATGATTATGGCTTTGACAGCGGGGGAGCTGCTGCTGTGACTGTTCCGGCTCCATTTGCTGTCCTGCTGCAATTGGCTTCCGCTTGTCCGCTTAAGTGTCAGCCACGCAGTGGAGGATTGTTTATGCAGCACTTAGTAACATCTACGGGGTAATGGGCTGTGCAGAAGACCCTGGCATAATTGGTAAAATGTCTGGAAGTGGATTAGCCGTGTGTCTGCACGGCGGATGTTTGGAAATATATACATACGTTCAATTTTTAAATACATATTAGGCTAAAGTCCTGCTTTGCGTGGGGATTGCAGCGCTGGGGTTAATGTGGTGTGAGTGGAGTGGGTTCAGATCTCCTGGGAAGGCTTGGGGAGGTGGTGCTGGGCACCAGGAGGGGCTGTGTATCCATGGTGGGGTAGGAGTGGAACCTCCCCCAGGAGAACCCCCCGCCATGCTGAAGAGCTGCTGAATCCCAGAATTTTTAAGGTTGGAAAAGACTTCAAAGATCGAGTCCAACCTGTAACAGATCCCCACATTGTCAGCTGCACTGAGTGCCACGTCCAGCGGTTCCTTGGACACCTGCAGGGATGGTGATTCCCCCAGAATGAAGGAGATTTTGGGATTGGGGCTGAAAGAGAGCAGAGGGATGCAGGAGCATCCTGGGAGCACACAGCTCTCTGCCGGTGGTTTATTTGCTCTTTGCTCAGGCTCTCCATGGAGGTCAGGCTGTTCTCTCTCGGCAGTGCCCCAGCTCCCCTGGGCTCCATCCTGCTCTCAGGCATTCCTCAGCCTTCTTTTTATTCTTGTTTTCTCCAAGCACCTGCTCCCTGCCAGCAGGAGGGAGAGGAATCCCTAAACTCACCTGCTCAGGGATGCTCTGTACCACCTGGAGCAGTGGACAGCCACCTCCAAACGTGGGGTTTGGGGCCATGCCAAGTGTCCTGGGGGTGCAGAGCCCCTGGGAATGCAGAGGCCTGTGTGTCTGCTGGCACCAGCCCTCCCAACCCTCCCATTGCTCATTATATTCCAGGCGCTCGCAATGAATTGTTTAACGAGCTTTCTGCGAGGCTGAGCAGATGAGAGGAGTGCGGAGCTTGGAAAGGAGAGGAATAAATTGGGAATGCTTTTGATTTGTGAAGAGCTGTGATGAGCAGGAGGGAAATCAGAGCTGGAGCATCCCTATTGAGGGTTTGGCATGGAAAAGGGCTTAAAAATGGAGCTTGGCCCTGTTCTCTGGTATTTTTAGCCCGGATGCAGGATTGCAGGACCTGCATTGTAGCCGTGTGCATTGCGAATTCCAAAGGGTTTGGCATCTGCTCAGAGCAGTGGTTTATAGGTATCAAATTTTTGGCTTTTAAAGCTGCCTAATAATTCATAATTTCTTAATGCCATGTGCTGTCTCTCTCCTTCTGACAAATCAATTTGTTACGGGTTATATCTGCTGCTGAACCATGGTGGGAGGAGAAGGAAGAACAGATTTTTCTCTGCACTTTTCACGTTCCCTTTCATATCGTAAGGGTTATCAAGTCAGCCACCAAAATGCCACAACTTAACGTGACGGGTATTTAAAGTAAAAAAAACAATCCCAACAACGAAACAATGCAGCAGCAGAAACACTAAACCATGTCTGAAGTGATGAAGTGAGCTGCAAGTCCTGTTTGTCTTGTCCAGGTGTAACAGAAAAGTGTTATCCTGTGTGAGCAACTCATGGACTCATGGAGAATGGTTTGGGTTGGAAGGGACCTTAAAAATCATCTCATCCCAACCCCCTGCCATGGGCAGGGACACATTCCACTAGACCAATATGTCCAGGTGGAAGGACCCTGAAATTCCATTTAACTTGTTTGGTTCCAAATAAAGATGAAAATGATCCCAAATCTGCCCAGATAAAATCCTTGCTGCCTCCAGAGTCCTCATCACCTGCAAGGAAAGAGGAATTGGGGATCAAGCACAAGGGCAGAGGTGTAGACACTGGGGATACCACAGCCTTCTTGGGCTGGAGGCTTCTCTCCAAATTCCAGAGGAGATTTGGCAAGCCACAAAGTTTCCTTAAACACGAATGGAGCTTAGACTGGGAATTGCGTGGCTAAATAGGAATTAGACCTCAAAAATCACCGTGGTCCTTTGGGAAGTGTTGTCCTTGTGGTGCCATAGACAGGGACACGGTTCCCATTCCCAGAGCTTGGGATGGATGGAGATGATACAGCTCCGGTGGTGGCATCGATTTCCTGTCAGGATCCGGCCGGAGGGGCTCTTTCTTCAGCCAGCCTGAGATTTTTGCAGCTTTGTGATTCAGTATAATTAATATCTGGGAGGAATTAAAGGGGTCTTGGGGGAGAAAAGCAAGATCTGAAGTTTAAATAACAATTTAGTTTCAGCACAATTAAAAATAAGCTGCTTTGTGATTACCGGGGCGGCTGCTTACACGCAGATGTAAACGGGAGCTCTGGGAGGAGGAGATAAAGGTAGGGATGAACAAGGAAAGAGCAGGAGGCTGAGGAAGGACTAAACCTGATCCTCAGGCTCTGGGGAATAAATCCAGGTTGCATCAGTATGAAAAACATCACAAAGAGCTGGAGCTCGGTTGCCACTTGGGGTCTTCTCTAGAGCATCCTTGTCATTCTTTATATGCAAATATGGATCCAAGCTCCAACTCCACTCACCAAAGGAAAAAAAAACCCAAATCCACTCCAGAAAATCAAATATTTTGCAGGTTGGGTGCCAAGACCCTCTTGAAACTGATTGGTATCAGTGGCCGTCTGGGAATCCCATGCGATTCCTTTAATTGCTTTATTTTCACTCCTCTGATTGCATCTCGCAATATAGAATTGGGAAACAGGGAAAACTGAAGCAAGCAGAAATTGTGTGCAAATGAAATGCTCCACTTGCCCAGCAGCAAAACATTTGGAGAAAACTTCAGCTTTGGGCCTGATTTGAAATAAAGCCAAATTTTTACCAACTCGCAGCAAATTAAGGGTTTAATCCTGGTTTTGGAGGGGGTGAGGCTTTGTGATTGGATATGTGCAGTGAGGAACAGCTCTAAAAAAGCTTTTTTTGGGGGGGGGGGTGGTTGGACATCTGCAGCCTGGCAGGAAGACATGACAGAGTTCTTGGGGAAATGGCAAAGTGAGAATACATGAGTGATCCAAGGAAATATCATTTTAAGCAGGGCGCAGTTGGGTTGTGGAAGTCACTGGTGGAAAATATGGCTGGGAACAGTTGATGGAAGAGTGGGATGAAATTCCAAACCCACAGATTTGGGATGGCGTGGGTTTGTGGAGGTGAGGATGCATTGCTGCATCTCCTCCTTTCCATATATCCGTGCAATATCTTCTCCCTCCATCTCCCAGGCCAGTGATGGACCAACAATATCCCAAAACCACACGGAGCTCATCACAGCCCAGCGAAGCAACAAAGCTCCTCATTTCCTTCTAAACCCGTGTTGTACTTTGTTGGTGAGACACAGCAGAGTCCCTGTTCTTCCTTTCTTTACACATTTCCATATTTATTGCTCGCGTTGCACCACAGGGGGGAAAAATGTTTTGCAATCGGAAATTTCAGTGGGTTTGGAGATGCCTGTGCTCCTCCTGCTTCTTTGGAGTGTTGGCATCATTTGTTGCTGGATAATGATATTTTATCTGTTGAAGGCGGTGTTTTGGTGAGGTTTTTTTACGGTTATGTTTTCTTAGGGGTTTTATGGGGTGGCTTTGTTTAGATCTTTTCTTGGGCATAAAACCTTAGAGCACAAATGCAGTGTCTGCTTTGTTTTGAGGGAAAGTGCGTATGGGAATTTGTGCTCACCTGCCGTCCTTCAAAATGTTTCGCGCATTTTGAAGGATGGAAGGTGAGCAGTCCTCAATGGAAGAGGAGCTCTGAGGAAGAGAAGCAAAAATGACCCTTGACTGCCTTAGGAAAATCCCCAAAGTTTCTCCAAAATGCAACCAAATGCTTTTCAGCCTGTGAACAAAAGGTCTGTGACACACTTCCCTGTGTATTGCAAGGAATAAACATGCTGGATTTATGGGAAGCTCCAAAATTTGATTTTTAAAGCCCAAAAGGCAAGTGGAGAATGAGGCAGGGGAGATCTCCAGGTTGGAGCATCTCCAAACCTACAGGAAAACTGGAAATGTGATTTTTTTTCAAGTGACAATGTGGGACAAGACAGGTCTGGGGAAGCTTCTCACCCCTTCAAATCTCTCAGAAATTATCAGTGGGACTGGCACAGGTCAGAAATGACAATTATTCTTATTTTGAAAGACATTTGGACTTGTTTTAGTGTCCCTGCTATTTTCCTCACTTTTTTTTTGACTGCAAGAAGTAGACAAATGAAACCTAGAGAGCAAACAATCCCCTGGAACTGATTTGGGTGGAAATTACAAAGGATTTTTTTAATCCCTTTCTCTCCTAATGTCGGGTTTTCTTTTTTACTTTAAGGTGAATTTGATCCAATAATCTCCACAGAAGTAGCAATTTTGCACAGAAATCCAATTTGCATTTCCAAAATCCACCTAGAAAAAACATCCCCAGCTTCCACCAGTTACCGCCGACTTGTGTTTCCTGTGGGAACGAGTCTCTCATTTGTCTTTTAATTTCTCAGCGCTCACTTGGTGCTTAGTTTTGGGCACAGATTTATTGCAGTGATCATTTCCCCAGCAGTTTGTAGCCTTTTCTATACAACATAGTTGGTGCTTTGCCTTGCAAGTGGTTTGGGCAACAGTGGGAGTTTTGTTCTTTGTGCAGGAACATCGTTCAGAGCTGAGATTGAGTCTTCTGGGCGTTGTAGTTGCCTGAATAATAAATAATATTAGCAGAAGTCAGGAGCAGTGGATAATTGGGCAGTGAAATACTTTCTCTTGGAAGTTCTGCTGCTGCAATTGACTTGTTCCTTTCCTTTATTGACCCTTGATTAAATTTTTGTAACAATTACAGACCAATAATAGGCAGCTATTGATTTCTGGGGAGGTGAATATCAAGATTTACGGACGGGAGAGTGGAAGCTATTGACTCCGAGGAGAATAATGGCCTGAATCGAGTGGGGGCTGCTCGTGGAGGAAAGTTTATTTCCATGTCTGGTGCAGTGCTTTGTGTCTCTCCAGCCTCGGGATGGACGGACTGTGGGAATGCTCTGCCTGGTGACAGCTGTGTCCCCATGGCTTGTCATCAAATGGGCTTAGAGCCTGGAGATCTAATGGATCTCCACATTATCATGGAATTCCAGACCGGTTTGGGCTGGAAGAAGCCTCAAGGATTATCCCATTCTACCTTCCACTAGATCAGGTTTCTTTACAACCATCTTTGTGAAAATTGAATCTTTTCTACAAAAAATCCAGGTTTGTAGAGTTCCCACATGGATGCAGAAGTTGGGACCTGCCTCAAATCCCTGAAATTCTCCTTTTGGCCCTTTTCAATTCAGTTCTTGGCACTGAATTCAGCTCTTTTGTTTCGGGAAGTGGTTCGTGCTTTTCTTCGAGATCTTTCTGTTTCTGTGGCAGTTCGTGGGGAAAAAAGGTGCTCACGAGCTCTCTTTTCATCTCAAAAACTCTCCTAAGATCCCACTCTTGTGCTTATCACCTTCTCCAATTGAGGCTGGTGCGTGTCCTCCCGGGCACTCGAAATTAAAGGGTACTTTGAAAAGCTCTTTTGACGGCGTCGGGAGGATGACAGGCAGCTGGAAATCGCAGCTTCATCTCCACACCGAGAGCCTGCTGCTCCACGTGGAGCTGGAGGTGGTGCTGCCTCCCGAGAAACAGGTAGTCAATAGGTAACTCGAGGTACCCATTGAGAGACAGAATGTGTGAATTCTAATACCTAGGAACACAGGATTCCCTTAATCTTGTCAGGATAAGAGGGACAAGAATCTGTTTGAGGCCAGCACAGAAACCCTGAATCACCCACCAAGGGCTGCCCATGCTCCAGAGAGAAAGGTGAAAAGGGCACTGTGATGAAGACTGCAGATCTTCATCATGAGCAGACCCCAAAGACCACCAGGACACACAGCACATGCTAATGATATTAATGATTTCCCAGAAATGATTTGTATAACCACTCCTATCCAGGGGAATGTGATGAATATTCATGAATGTCACCATAATATTGTGTGTTGGCCGGGCAGGGTGTGTGTGTTTGGAGGAGTGAATCCCCACAGCCTGCGCCGAATAAAGCAAATCCCCACTGCTCTGACTGTGTCTCTGGGCCTGCTTGGGGCCAATCCCTCCTCCATCATCCCCGTGGCTGTGCCAATAGGTGGCAATGTCTCCTCGCACACGGAGGTGGCACCGCTCCTCACACGTGTTGTCCTCGCCTGTGTCATCCCTGACGCGTGGGAATTGGATCTGGTGCATCCCACGTGGAGGGGAAGAAGAGTTTTTTCTCCTTTTCATCCCTTTTATGACGCTACCTTGGGATTCCCTCCAAAATTTGCTGGGAGGGTGGGATGGAAGAGGGGGACAAAGCAACCTCCGTGTCACTTTAAGAGCCTTTGTTGGTGTAATGGGATCCTTGATCTTGCGACTGCATAAATCACAGGCAGCCAGTTCAAGTCAATTCATATTTTTGCAGTTCGTTAGCAGCTCGGGAGGAAATTGCATTTACTATAATTGCCTCTAATTGCACCAGATTAGTGATTACAATTATTGATGGTGGCTGATTATTCATTAGGCTTCAAATCAATTCCCCTGCTTCATCATTACCCAAAACAGTAACTCTGATGAGGAGAGAAAGAGGTCTGGAGGAGTCCATGGCCACGCTCCTGCCAGGGAGCCTGCCTGCCTCCAGAAGTCGAGTGAAATCAGCACTCCAAGCTGATTAATGCCTCGACAGGCTGGGAAAGGTCGTCAGCCAGGACTTGGGATGCTTTTGGTGGCCAGGAGATGAATTAAGTCCATCCCCTCTGCATAGACAGCGCTGCTCCTGTCTCAGTGTTCTCCTTGGAGGGGCTGCTCTCTGTCGAAGCATGGCTGAGCTTTGTGGAGAAGAGTCTCACTGAGCCACGCAGGATCCTGCCGTGATTTGGTGCTCCGGGTCAGGAGGGCGATGGGAAGAGGAGCGGCAAAGGGAGCAGCTCTCAAAGGGAGCAGCTCTCCCAAAGCAGCCCCGGGCTCCGGAGCGCAGCCCCAGGTGCAGGCAGCCACCTGCGCCGCCTCCCAGCGATGCCTAATTACCACCAAAGCTGCCTGACTCGCATGACAACCAGCGCTTGAGGCCACACACAGCCCCAGGCTGCTTGGAGACTCGGCTGGAATGCTCCGTGATGCGGGAATTGGGTTTGCCGTGCTGCCCTGACCCTCGGCCCTCTCCAGTGGGGGCCCAAGCCACAGGGCACTGGGTGCTTCTCCTGGGGCTGCCCTGCCTTCCCTCCTGGGTGCCCGGGGCTCTGAGGAGCTGGGGGCACTCGGGACAAGGCTGGGGACCTCGGGCAGTTGCATTGTCTGGCATGGACGGTGTTAGCTCTGGACGTGATGCTGCTCACAGGTCTGACCCATCAGAATGTTCTCCCTCCCTCCCATCATCATCACCATCGAATCATCACCGAATGCTTTGGGCTGGAAGGGACCTCAAGGATCATCTCATCTCACCCCCTGCCATGGGCAGGGACACCTCCCACTATCTCAGGCTACTCCAAGCCCTGTCCAACCTGACCTTGAGCACTTCCAGGGATGGGGCAGCCACAAATTTTCTGGGCCACCTGTGCCAGAGCCTCTCCACCCTCACAGGGAACAATTTCTTCCCACCTGCCCTCTGGCAGTTTAATGCTATTCTCCCTTGACCTGTCCCAGGCCTTTTCCAAACTCCCTCTCCAACCATTCCTGGTGTGCAGATGAAGGTGGCTTCAAAATCCCAAGCTGTCCCAGTGGCTCCGTTGCAAACCTTATTGTATTTATCCTAAACTGACTGGTGGGTGCTAAGTGCGGATGTGGTGTGGCAGAGCTTGAACACATTCCCAACAGCAATGGATATATCAGCAGCCTTTTGTATTCTGGGGGTCTGATTGCAGCCATCCCTCCTGCTGCCCCCACAGTGGAGCTGAGATCCTGGATCCCTTCCTTATGTGGGGACTGAGGGATGAGCTCAGTCCTTAAAGCAGCTCCAGCAGTTGGCCTCTGTCCCGTGATTTGCATCAGTCAGGGGACCTGTGTGCCCGAGTTCTGCTGTCAGGCAGGACTGGGATTTGTAGCTGAGCAGGACATGCAGGTCCCAGCTGTCTTCTTAAAGGCCACTTATTACCTACATTTCCTACCTATTGATCCTGGTTCTGCTGCTGTGCTCAGACATTGCTAGGAAAAAAGAACCATAAAAAAAAGGGAAAGGTTGGTTCTGTTCATTAATCTCACCTGCTCCCATCATCAGGAGGAGCAGGGCCTGAAGGCTCAATTAGCCTTGGTGGCTGCAGCTCGGTGACACATGGCAGCTTCCATCACTTCCCTCACGGATGCTTTCCCTCCCTGTGTCCGACTCCAGCTGTTTATCCCTCACAGCTGGCTCTGGGAGGTGGTGGGAGATAAAGTGGGAAGCACTAGGAAGCCCTGGGAATTGTGTCCTGCGCCTGGGTGAGGATGGGGATGTGGTGGGAGGTGGTGGGCAGGAGCTGGGACAGACAAGATCAGTGGTGTCTGTCTTCTTCACATGCAGGATTGGGAACTGCTGTGAAATCCATAGAGATGAATGGGTCTGGGAGTTTTATCTGAAAGTGGAAGGACTGGGATTCCTAAATCTCTCTCCCACCCGTGCAGTGCCAGTGCTGTCATCATCTCAGGTGTGTGTCACCTGCCAGGACAGGGAGGGAATTCCGTGGGTTAGGACATCTCACATCTCACTCTAAATATCCCAGCGGGAGATATGTAAATCTGGATCTACTGGACCTCCTGCAGTGCCAGGAATTGCATTGGTCCTGATGGAGATGAAATTCAGGTTGTGGTGCTGATGCAGCTTTAGAACATCTCCTGCTGGGGCTGGGGTTTAGGAATGTCCCCAGAGTGTCTGCAGAATGTGAGTGTGCCCAAATCAGAGCCAGGGAATCACCAGAGAGTCATGGAATGGTTTGGGTTGGGAAGAGACCTTCAAGCTCATCTTATTCCACCCCCTGCCATGGGCAGGGACACCTCCCACTGCCCCAGGCTGCTCCAAGCCCTGTCCAGCCTGGCCTTGGACACTTCCAGGGATCCAGGGGCAGCCACAGCTTCTCTGGGCACCTGTGCCAGGGCCTGCCCACCCTCACAGGGAAGGATTCCTTCCCAGTATCCCATCCCATCCCTCTGGCAGCGGGAAGCCATTCCCCCTTACCTGGCACTCCAAACCCATGTTCAAAGTCCCTCTCCAGCTCTCTTGCAGTCCCTGTCAGGGGCTCTAAGCTCTCCCTGGATCCTTCCCTTCCCCAGGTGAGCACCCCCATCTCTCCCAGCCTGGCTCCAGAGCAGAGGGACTCAGCCCTTGGAACTTTTTTGTGGTCTCTGGACTCTGTCCAGCAGCCCCACATCCTTCTTATGTTCAGGACCCACCCCACATGGCTCACAACTGCTTCCCCAAATACCCTCTGGCTCCCACCTTCCCAGTTATCCTCTGCCCCTCTCCTGGGCTTGGCATCCATTCCTTTCATTTGGGAATCCCTACCTCTTGCATTGTGTGTATCACGACTGGCCTGTTTGGGTCTTTTGATTTTCCTTCTAATTTGTCTGAGCATATGCTCAGGAGTGATTTGTTTGGCGATTGTTCACAGAAAAGAGTTATTCTTTTATCCTGCCATTCCGAATAGCCACGAGCGTCTCGAGTCCCCAATTATTTTGCAGTTTGCATTCAGCAGGAATTGCCACAGCAAAATTCAGACACTTGGATTCCTCTTCCATTGTCTCTGAACGTCCAGGCTTTGCAAACATCTGTAGGATTTTGGAATGCCATGGAGAAATCTCATCCACCGAGGCAAGAAACAACTCAAAAGCATGGACCAAAAAGCAGGTCACAGGTTAGAAGGCTGTAAAAGGAACCCCAATATTTTCCAATCTGATTTTTAAGGACCTCCTGCCGGAGGTTTGGGATCAACAATACTGAGAGCACCTTCTATGGGTTTGCATGGAATTAGTTAATATGGATTTATAGAAAGGGACTTTTGAGCAGGTCTCTTTGAAAACTTCAACTTGCAAAAGTTAAAGGGAAAACTAAGGTACCAGTAGGGAATAAAACTGGCATCATCAGAGCCTTTCTAGCAGAGCAACACAGCTTGAACTGGACTAATGAGCCTGAGAGTTTAAAAAAAAGATTATATATTTCTCTATATCTCTATATCTCACATTTGCACCTTTGAAGTATTGGCAGTTGGATGTCTTGGGTTTGGCTGGGCTGCAAACACACGATATTGGATGTCCACTATTTACTCTGAATTCTCTGCATTTTGCTACTTCCAGCATCATTTCAAGAGGCTCCTCTCCCCTTGTGACACTGTCCAGTGCCCAAAAGTGACACTAAGTAGGTGCAAAGTTTGTCCTGGGGGTATCCGTGACCTCAGGGGTTTCCTCCTCATCATAATGCCGAGTCAGCATCATTTAGGAAGTTGAATAAGGAATTGGGGAACTGGGATTCACACTTTGGGGTGGAAAGATCTTTACCTGCAGGTAAAAGAAATCAGGAAATTAATTAACAAGCCAAAATGGTTATATCCAAGGTGGATAATTTGCCTGCTTCCAGGCAGTGTCCTTGCAGGAAGTGAACCTAAGAGGGCACACCATTCCCGGCCTCATCCCTCTCTTCCTAAATGCTCCAAGGGACTTTTCGGGTGATTTACAGCGGACTTAGGAGATCAATCTCTCCCGGCAGATGGGAGGGAACTCATTTTGGGGTTTTGAAGCAAACACAGTTAAATCTTCTTTTCCCGGCTGAGCTGCTTGTCTCGGCATGACAGGAGGGCGGACGGCTGTGAGCTCTTCCGTGCATCTGCCGGGAGGCTCAGGGGTGCTCCTGCACTGCTCCTGCCTCTCCAAACTGCGCATGGCTCTGCTGGGGGAGCAGGTGTTGGGATCTGGCAGGGAAAGGGGTGCAGGCTCATCACCACCAGGGCATCGCCGCTGTTTTTAGGGGGAAACCCCAAAATGCAGGGATTTATCTGAGCACGAGCGGTAAAGCCAAGAGGGAACCTGCCCGTGGGGGTCTAATCCCAGTGGCTGAGCTGTCACTTCTCCATCTCTGTCAGACAGCTTTCCATCCCATTTCTTTTTGATGGCTTGGAGTGCAGTTACCTGCAATTGTCATGGAAACAAGTTTGGCTGCAGGAGCAGGTGGCAGCAGGCGGCCCAGAGCCATCTGACCCTTGCCTGACTCAGATTTCCACATTTTCCCTGACATCCTCACTCCAAACCCCTCGGTGCTGCTGCCAGACTCACAAAGTTCCTTCCCAAGGAAGGATGCTCCACAGGAAGTGAAGGCAGTGGGTTGCTCCTAACCTCGGCAGGAGATTTCAGATTTCTGCTGGGCTTTGTGTTGCTTGAATTCATAGCAGGGTGATTCCCCCACTCCAAATTCCCTCTATCCCAGGCCTGAGAGGGATTTCTGAGTAAGTGGAAGTTGTCAGAAAAAACATCCCGTGTCAAAAAGAGGGAAGTGTCCATATCAAATTGTACCTGAGGCAGAATCCTCTGCTTTCTTTGATTGGTGTTACAGGAGGAAAATGGAAGTGAAATACTTGGCGTTTATTGAAGAGATGAGAATTGACAATTTTACCTTTTCATTCCTTCAGTTTTGATGCCATTGCTCGGGTTTGGGGTTTGGTTATTGAAGCAGAGGATAAAAAGGCAGGATTTGTGGATGGCTGTTCCTGGCTCACAGTCACACCTCACGGGAGTCACAAAGCTGCTCTGTGCCTCAATTTCCCCTTCCACATGAGAATTCCTTAGGCTTAACACGGCCTGAGCCATTCAGGATATTACTGGGGCACAGCCCAAGAGGGAGGGAGCAGTTTGGAGGCTGGAAATGCTCAGAAATAACTTTTTGTCAGTGCCCGAATTCCCGGTCCAACCACCAGCGCTTCGGAAAGGTCCCAGATGCTCGCAGGGAAGAGGGTTGCTCAGCCAAGCGGGACGGAGAGGCTCATGATACAGCGCTGCGGTGCCGGAGAACGACAGCCTTGTCACGCTGACTTATGATGGATGAGGAAAAAACCTATTTCTCATCGGCGCTGGGAAGATGTGAAGTGTAAAGAAGGATGCACCAGGAGTCTCCGGGCGATTCATCTTGTGTCGGGCATGCTCCTGGAGTCGGCAGAGTTGAGAGAGAGTGTGCGCCGGCAAAGCCAAAAGGCACAGAAAAAGGAGGGGCTGGGGAGAAAATTCATTATGTGAAGGATAATCTCAGTGGGAAATATCAAAATGTCAGCAGCACCCCAGATAGGGGAGAGGAGAAAAATTAACTGGGGGCATTTGTCACCTGGTTAACCAGGCGTGATCGGAGCAGAGCGCTTGGATGCCGAGGTGATGGCTGCCAGGATGGGATGGGAGGGATTGAGGAGGTGGGAGAGGGGCAGAAGGGGAGCTGGATTCACTGGAGCGGGGGAATTTTGCCTGGGGCTGGGCTCTGCCTTACAGGCAGTGTCTGCTTGGTGCTGTAGGTGCCATGTTGACCTGGGTTTGCCATGGAAGTTCAAAAAATGACTACATCCTTACTCCCCAAGGGCTGCTCTTCCTCAATTAAAAATTCCAGGATATATTTTAATCTCAAAAGACAATGCCTGGCACAGCAGGTGCTGGTGACTCCCACCTTGGCCCCTGTCCCATGCAGGGCTGCGGAGCCCCAGTGGCCACGGGAGGGGCTGGGGGGAGGAGCTGGGCTGTTATTAGCCCAACTGGAATCATCCTGGCCACATCCTGCGGTTCATCCCTGGCACAGAGAGAACCAATTTCCAGCTCAGGAGCTGAGCTCCCATCTGGACTGCAGCAGCCATGTGAAAGGAAGTTGGGACTGAACTGAAGAAGGGAAAACTTGATGTTCTCCCAGGCCAGGGTATTTAGAGAATTTTAGTGTTTTATCCAATCCTAGGGTGAATTTCCATGCCGTCAGTATCCCCACAGGAGCTTGGGAAGGGTCTGCACTCCAGGAGGGCTCCCAATGCCTTGTTTTCCTTCTGGTAAATCTAAAAAGCAGTTTGCTTTGAGAAATCTCTTGGGTCAGGTGGCAGCAGTAAATGGCCAGGACATTTGAAATGATTGAGCCGTTCATTTCTGAGTGTCCCCAAACCTCTGCCCCAGCAGTGCTTCCAGCTCTGCATCCAGGGAGAAGGTTTAACAGCTGGAGTCCCAGGGAGCAGGGTTTGGGATAACAGCTGGGGCTTGACACCAAATAAAAATCCCCTATTAAAGGAATCAGGTTAATTTACTGTGTGAAATGAGCCAACTTAAACTGCTCCCGAACAGACAATATATTGTACTTTTTTAGTGGGAGTGGAAAAATTATCAGGAGCCTCTGCAGCAGCCTGTTGGGCTCCTGCCCGTGCTGCTCCTGGAGTTCTGATGGATGCTCTGTGCCTTTCTTCCCTGCTGTAAAACCCTCCTTCATCCAGGTGAGGCAGAAATCCCACAGATGGGAGAGCTCAGCAGCTCAGAGCTGCTCTCCAATAGCTCTGCAGCATCCAGGGAGCTGCTGATTCCATCCCGGGAGCTTTTGGAGAGGATTCTGCCTGTGCCTGAAACCAAATCTGTGCAGAGGTCTGGGAACAGGTTGCAGACCTCAGAGTTAATGTTCCTGTGTGATGTGTTGTGATCAGGGAGGAGACCCCTGCACTGAGCTGTTGCAAACCCAGCAGGGACTCAGCAATATCTTAGACGTCTTCTAAAAAATGAATTCTGTGATTTTATGAAACAAGGGAGCACTGGAGAGCTTTGGGTGAGAGGCATCAGCTTCTCTACTGTGAAATACCAGGGTGCCACTTAGGGCCCCATTCAGCTCTCACAAATTGGTGTGTCTGGACCTGCCGCTGGATTTCCCCGTTTCCCCAACAATGCTTTTTCCACCTGATTTGCCTGAAACTTCTCCATTTCGGTGCTGCGCTCGTGTCCTTCAGCAGAGATAAACCCCAAATGACTTTCCCTATCGATCCTCGGCGCGAGCACCATGGGGAGCCAGAGGTGTAAGTGCCACTCTCTTTCTCCGCTCCTCCGATAAGTGAGACTTTTAGTAGCGAATCTTGAAAGGGAAAGACAAGTCTCCTCCACAACCGGAGCCCCCTTCTCCTTCCCGCCCCAGGAAACCGTGGTACAACTTGAAACCGATTAATAATACACAAAGGGATGATGTGGTTGGGCAAAGTGCGGCGGTTTCCTCGGCTACCTTGTGTTATGCTTTTATTAAGCTGCGATCTAAAGCGAAGGAGAGGGAGTGATTTTATAGCCTGCAGCGTCTTGTTTGCAGATTATTTTCCAAAGATGCTCAGTAGAATATCAATTGCCTGTGATGAGACATCCCGGCAGGTGCTGCCTTCCACAGAGGAGGCTGCACAAGTCGGCACAGTCCCTCCTGGCATCCCTGTGCTCATCCCGAGCTCTGTCTCGGTGGAATACGGCCTGAGGCGGGTGGGGATGGGGAGAGAATTTTGGGGTGGGCAGCTCTAAGCGCAGGGGATGGTTTGGGAGCGAGGCAGAGCCCTGCTGGCTGTGCTGCTCCATCCCTCCAGCCCTCGATCCAGAGGTTTCTGGGGAAGCACAGATGTTCAGCCCTGCACGTCCAGGTTGCGATGGCATCGCTCATTAGCATTTGCAGGCGGCTGGGGTTTGGACGGGGGACAAGGAACAGCCCGTGTGTCAGATGGCAGGGAAGGGCAGAGGAGAAGGGAAATGGGAGGGGAGTGATGACTTCCCAAAGTCACTCTGCAGTGTGGGGAGGGAGCCAGGCGCCTGCCTGCTCCCTCAGCCCCCTGACCTGCCTGCTGGATTGCCCTACCCGAAATAAAAGCATCTTTTCTCTCCCTCATGGGAGGGATTGAGGACAGCTCGGGGTGATTGGCATCTTTCCGAGTGGCTGTGGCGAAAGCGGCTGAATTCCTGAGTGTACAGCATGAGAAAAAGGGGGGAAAAGAAGCTAAGCAGGGGTTTTGCTTTACAAAAGTAGTCCTTTCTGGCTCTTTGTGATGCTCTGAACCCTCCACGATCCCTTGGAGCGCCCTTAAGCACCAGTTGGTGGAGGGTGCAGACAGATTCCTGCCATCAGGCAGAGCTTCCCAAGAGCCACAAAGCCCAATCAGCAGGAGAGGAACAATCGAGGCGCCGGCGGTCTCGGAGCTCTTCAGCTGATGAAGAAGAGCAGGGTCTGGACAAATTCGGAATAAGAAATCAGCTGCTGAGGAGGAACACCTAGTGACCTAGCTGGGAAAAGGAGGCAAAAAGTTCTCCTCTGTTACTTGTGTGTCTTTTCAGAGCATCTTTAATCATATCCTGCGTCATCTTCATCAGAGGGAAGGTGGTAATCAAGGCAGCTGCCTGGGGCTGATGCTGTGTCTTTATGCTGCCGAGGCTGTTCTTTTTGGGGTAGTGAGGAGAGCAGCTCTGGAGTGTGGGAATGCATTTGGGATGTATTTGGCCTTTTATTTTTTTATTGGCGCCGCTTAGGAGTTGGCTCACATTGTGCTAAGGACAGGGATTGAGATGCTCTTGCCCAGGGAGTTAACAAAAGACAAATGCAATGTAGTCTCTTATTTATTTTTTTTTTCCTCCTGCCTTCTTTCTTTGTAGTGGTAAAATGATAGAATTTCATGCAGTCAATTGAGGCTATTGAGTTGTTTTGCCACTAAAGTTCTGGAGCATTGACTGTATGGATTCACAGTGTCCCCTCGCAATAACATCCCTTTTAACAATGCGCTATCAAGGGAGAGCTGTGCAGGCTTTAAAAGGTTTTCCACGATTGTATTTCTCTCTCTCTCTCCACTCAGTGTGCTGAAAGCAAACCTGGGGCAGGTTTCAAGAGAAGGAGGCCCCGAGCCATGGCCGTGAGGGAATTGGTTGTGCCTGCGTCCTGCTTTATGGCAAGACACCAAATGGCAGATTTTCTTGGAGCTGGGGACACATGGGATGCTTGTCCCTTCCCTGCTGGCTCCGTCTCTCCAGCTCTTGGCTCCTGCAGGAGTCACTGGGAGACACCTAATGCTTTGTACTTACAGTAAAAGTAAGGGATGAAAGGAATGCAAACAGCTGAAAACCCCAATTTTCTCAGAATTCCTGTGATTTCTCCCCCTCTGTGTGTGCACACCCTCATCTGCTGTTAGCTCAGCTCTGCTGCCCAGAGGAGAGACCTTTGCCTGCTGGAGCAGCACAGGGATGTGCCAGGTGCTGAGTTCCTGGGGGAGATCCCATCCTGGTCCTTCTTGCTGTGATTCCGTGCTGCTGCTGCTCTTTGATCTCTGGAGGTAGAGCTTAAAAGAGCTTTTCCTTCAGAAGAGAACAGTGGCTTCGCTGGGCATCTCCTGGTGTGGTCCCCGTGGCTGTCACTGCTCTGGGGCACACGTGGGCACCTGGAGGGTCCTGGGGGGGCTGGGCAGACCCCGCTGGGCTCAGTGCCCTGGGGTGTGGTCCATGTGAGATGAGTTGCAGCCGCAGAGGTCTCGGGAGGAGTCATCCAGGGTGGGCTCAGCCTCCCGGGGCTGCCTGTGGTGCTCAGTGGGCAAATCAGAGTATCCCAGGCTGGTTTGGGATGGAAGGGACCTTAGAGCCCATCTGATTCCAACCCCCTGCCACCATCCCAGAGCTGGGCAGCTCCAGATGCCTGCAGATCCCCCGGGAGGCTCCGTGCCTGTGCCTTCTCTGGGAGCATCTCCCGGCAGTGCTGGGCCTCCCACCAGCCCATCCATAATGCAGATCTCTCCAGGTGTCCTTGCTGCAGTATCCCTGCAGCCCATCAGGCTGGGGCTGGGATATTTATGAAACTCAGCTTTCCAAATTTCAGCTGGTTTTAACCTTCACTCCTCAGTTTCCTGGCTCTTCGGTGTGTGCTCTTTTAATAACTGTAACCCATCTGATAATGTTGTTATAAATTAATGATCTGTTTACAACCTTAACTCTGTTTTAATGAAGACTTTTTTTGTTGAGGAAAATAAAAGCTGCTGTAATTATACCTTGTAACTGCAGGGTTTTATAGCCGGTGAACTCATCCAACAAGCAATTTCGATTAGTTTATCCAGGCAAATATTCGAGTGTTGATTTCATACATATAAAAAACACACACAGCTACTTCCATGAGCAGCAGAAATAATTATTCCTGGATCCCTGTGCCTATGTCTCAAGAGCAAACTCGTGCTAGATTTTCTGATGCTTAAAAAAAGTTGAATTCACAGTGCTGCCTTTCTCTGGGTAAAAGCTTTAATAGTATCTTTCATCTGACTAGTTCCCTATTTTCCCCAAACTTGTATCTTGGAGATAAATGCGTCCTTCCATCAGATTTTATTGAAATGGGTTATAAGGTTTAGAAATCACTGGAGATGGGGAAAGGAAACAGCCGGGCAGGCACTGCTGGTGTGTAAGGCTCATTTCCTCAGGAAACCAGGCTGAAAATACTTTGGGTGCCATTAAAAAGTTGGAGCTGTCATTTTAGGGTAAGGCTTCAGAGAGACTTGGAAGCTGTTTTCCAAGTGGTTAGTTCAGTCTGTGTTTCCCAAAGTGCTCAGCTTGGGTTGCTGGACAAATTCCTGCATTTTGGAGGAACTCGACAGCCGGCTCGTGGAGGACATTGGAAAATGTCGCTGTTTTTTTGGTACCTGCACTGAGCCACGCCCACCAGATCCTTCTGGAGACATTGGCCAGCACAGCACGTTGGTACCTTTGTTCCATTTTACTGCAGACTCTGGTTCTTGTGAGGTTCACAAGGTCCAACAAGGCCCCGTTTCCCACCAGCTGAGGCTGGAGCTGATTGCCAGAACCTTTGTGCTAAGGATGAGGACAGTGAGCAAAGGTGATGGGCTGGGCTCTGGGAGATCTCAGTTTTGGGTTGCCCTCGGTGTTTTTGGCAGAGGTGGGTGCAGCTGGGGTCCAGAAATTCCTGTGGGAGTGGGAAAGTCAGGTCAGCTTTCCATGCGGATGGTGCTGTAGAGGGGTGCGTGAGGATGGTGATCCCTTCTGGCTCTGAGCCACCCCTTCTCTCCACCTGGAAGTGCCCCTAAGCAATTGCTCCCTTCTCCCAACCTTGCTGGGCATGGATCATACAATCCCAGAATCCCAGAATTGTTTGGGTTGGAATGGATCCTAAAGTTCATCTCATTCCTACACCCTGCTATGGACAGGGACACCTTCACTATCCCAGGCTGCTCCAAGCCCCATCCATCCCCTGACCCTCATCCTAACCCAACCTGGCCTCGGACATTTCCAGGGATGGGTCATCCACAGCCTCTCTGGGCAACCTGTGCCAGTGCCTCAGCACCCTCACAGTAGCCGGGAATCTCCAAAATTCCTGTCTTGGAGCAGTTCTGTTGTTCACCATCCACTCTGAATAATCCCAAGATTATTGTGCTCATCCTTTCTTACGGCATTCTGTCCCAGCCCTGCTCTGCTGTTCCTTCCCCCTCCGTGCTGCCACTGTCCATGGATCTCTGCTCTGGCTGGAGCCTCCCATCTTCTGGGCTTTCTGCTCATGTCAGATGTGCAGGTTTAAAAATAACCAGTGCTGGGCATGAGGTAGGAATTCTGGCTAATGAGGGCATTGGGATTCGCTGCCCACCGTCACTCCGGTTCACACCTGGCACACAACCAGCAGGGTTTGTGCCTCAGACGTGGCCTTTGCCATCCTGGCTGTGGCACCCACCTGCTGTTTTTCTGTGCTGCTCCTCCTCATCCTCAAGTTACAGAAAAAATGAATTTCCTAGAGATTTTCCTTACATTATTTGAGCTTCTTTCCTGCGGTAGGACGCTGCCTGTGCCTCACGGATTCCCCACGTTACCGCAAGATCTCTAACAATGGTGGAATGATTTTTTTCCTTGGAGGCTGTCTAGCAAGGCCCCTGGAGCAGGGACACTGGCCTTGGCATGTTGAGCTGCATCCCTGCCCTGCAATCAATTCCTCCAATTCCAGCCCCCTGCTGCAACAACAAAAAGTTGAACCAAAAGCATTTCCCGCCCCTAAAAATCCATTACAGTCCCTGTCACCGGCCTTTTCTCACAGCTGCTTTTTTTTAGTTTAATCTATTTTTTTGTTGGGTTCAGTGGGGCTGTTTTCCCATCCTGATTACAAGGAGTTATCGGAGAAATCCTTTGCCAAGTGTCAGCCCATAGCCACCTGAGGCAGCTGGAGTAGGACTTATCAGTGTTTGAACAGGTATGAAACAGGCTCCTGGCCACAGACTGGGGCGATGTCCTTCCTCGTGTCCTTGTCACAGGCAGGAGGGATCGGCTAATTAAAGATACTGAGGGAAAAATGGCTTGGATCTGAGTCTGGCCAGTCCCATGAACTCCAGTTCTCCGTGTATGGGATGAGGTCCCTGGATGCTGAACCAGGACTGTGCCTAGGGATGCTCTGGCTGCTCTGAGCTGCGCTGCCAAAGCTGCTTTTAGATCCAGCATCCCATTTTAAAATTCCTTCTCCCTCTTTCTTAAGTGCAGAGCTCCAGGCGGTATTTTCGATAATTTTATTTTACTTCTTTTTGTTGTTTTTTTTTAAATTCCCAAGTGACGCTGGTGTCTGAACCTTGGGGATGGGAACAGGAACATGGTGACAAATCTATTCCTTAATTTTATGTCTTTTTTTTCCCTTTTCTTCATATCTCCACCAAGAATCTGCATAAAGCTCCTCCACGTATCATTTATTCATCTGTATTTCAGCGCGAGAGGCTCTGCCTCCTGATGGAGATGTCATTTGCAAAATAATAAGGTCCCGCTTGCTGCAAGAAGAGCACCCCCGCTCTTCCCCCATGAGGTCACTGCCTTCAAATTATAAATCTTTTTAACCATTACCTCGTGGGTATCCATGAGCACAGCACTCAGATTAATTCCAGGTCTGCTTCCTTGTCGTCTCCTTTGCTTTTTCTTTTTGCTGTGCGTTCGGCTCTCGGGTGTCGGATCTGGATTCCTAATTGGGTCGCATCAGAGGATCTTTGCCGTCAGCTGCTGAGCTCTCTGCGTTGTGTAAGTCGCAGATATCATCCCGTAATTAAGCTGGCATTAGGTGTTGGAAGTGGTGCCTCCCTGTTTGATCCCTTCCTGTGCTGTACACGGCATCAACCACCTGGCAAAGCTGCTCCCTCTGCTCGGGAGGGAGGTCAAGGCAGCAATAAAAAAGGACTTTGTTTTTGTTTACAGGGTTGTTCCTGCAGCAGGTGGCTGTGGAAATGATGAGAGAGAGTGGGGCACTGGTGTTTTGGTGTGAGAAAGGCTTTTTTTTTGGCATCTGGCCATCCAATCCAGCAGGACATGGTGAAGATCCTCATGGGGGGTGCCCATAGGAGCCAGGGATGAGGAGTTGGCTTCTCCCAATCACAAAATCCATGGACACAGCCCTGATTTCAAATTTGGCTCATCCCTACCAGAGCCAAGGGAATTGTGCTGTGCCAGCGGTGAATCCCTCCCTATATAAAGATTCTTTTATGGGACATATCCCTGCAGCTCACCCCATTGTCCTCTTTGCTAAACTTTGGATTTTATTCCCTGCACCTGGCCCCAAACCCACCTGAGGCTGAGCCAGCTGCGTCCCTGCTCACGTGGCCGCTCTTACAGAGGGGAAATTATTAATGACCCAAGGTGTAATTATCTATGTCTTAAGCCTTGCTCAGGCTCCGCCAACATCTTTCCAGAGGAGGGAGGAGGGATTTCAGGGAGACACCTTGCTGTTTAATAAATAAAAGAAGAGATTCATAAAGTGTCTGGCAAGCACATTCCTCACATAGAAATGTTACGGAATAACACGGGATGAATAATAGAAAAGGTTATTGAAAAATTCATAATTTCCAAGCGCCAGTGAAGGCCAGGCTTCCATGCCGTTTATTTGCCTGTAGAAAAGTGATTAAAATATATATTATTGTCCTGTCTATAGGAAAATGTATTATTAAGTGGATACTAGCATGACATTTGAAAAATCCATTTCATTCCATTTAGTGGCGGGTGGTGGGAGGGGAAAGGGGGTCTTTTTCCCGCTTTTGTGGAGGAAGGTTTTAAGGGCGTTTTAGTCAGGCCTTCAGAAAAAACAGCGCAAACATAAAGAGGGGGAGGGTTTAATTACAGCCCCTACCCTCCCAGCGGTGCCCTTCGCTCTCCCTTTTCACGCCTTTTGCCTTAAAAACGGAATGAGATTCCTTCACCTTTATTTATTGCTTTAATTGCCGAGAAGGGGAAGTGAGGACGGGCAGTGGGGGGATTTTCTCCCTGCACCACGCGGGTGAAGGGTGGGTGGGTTTCTGCCATGGTTTTCAGAGGTTATCATCAGCTGATGATCTTGTGATGTTGGCCTGGGTATTAGGTCAACCTTGATGAGCTAGAAGGAAAGTGCTGGTGGGGCTGGTGACATCCAGGTTGTCACACTGGGCTCGTCCCTCTTGACTTTGGGTGGTTTTATTAACCACAGTCCATGCTCAGACCTGTCCTGAGTGTTGGCTTGGGAAATGGGAGCATTTGGGGTTTTTAGGGGGTTGTTGGGTGTGTTTCTTGGGCCTGATCCCTCCCCTAATCCATCCAGGCAGCCCAATTGTGCAATGAGGGCTGAGAAATTATCCCACGAAGTTTTCTTGACGAAATACCAGGATTTTGGTCAATATGACTAAAAATAACTTGGAGTTATCCTCCTGGATAAATGTCCTCTCTGCAAGGCAGCCACATTGCTGCTTCCTGGGCAGGGTGGTGTTTTGGGGTGGGTGCCATGCAGAGGTCTCTGGGCAGACCAGGTCAAACCAGAGGGTGAGTTTGTGTTGCAGCCACGGGATCTGCTTCCTACAGAACCCCATGTATAAAACATCTTTCCACAGGCAAAAGAATGCAGGTCACTGAACAGATTGGTTTGGAATATTTGGGCTTCTTCTCCACGAACAGCCTCGGGAGATGGGCATTTTGGGCAGGAAAGTTGTGTCATGCATAGCCAGAGGCATTTTGTATATCCCCTGCGTACACTGAATTTATCTGGGGATTAAAAGGCAAGAACTGTCCCCTCTGCTCCATTAATGTCAGCAGAGATACGTCATCCCACATTAGCCTGGATCCATCCTCGAGAAGAGAGGTGGGAGCTTTTCTTCCCCCCTCTCCATGCCTTAGATCTTGAGCAGAGTCTATATTTGCTGCGTTAATGACTCGGAGCCAATCTCCAGCTCCTCTTCAGTTTTATTCATAGATCCCATCTGGGACTGTCGGAAATAGAAAGGCAAAACCTGCAAAGAAGCCATGTGGCAGGAGAGGACATGAGGCAAGGAGCTGCTTCTAAAAAGAAAACAAGGCTTGGGATTGACTTAAACTATTCCTCAATCTGGAAGGATTTGCCATGTATCTTCAATTAAAACAGTTTAAAAGACAAAGCTACTGTTTTTATGGTTTTAATGAAGTGTTTTGATTCTGAGGGAGTGTTCAAAATTGAGCTGGGCCTCCAGCATCTCCAAAAAAGCAACTCACAGAGCTGATGTCGAGTGTTTCTGGAGGTACCTCCATCCATGCAGGCATCCCTTGGGTGGAAAGCCTCAGACCCTGCCCCTCAAATTAGATAACTTAAAATACATAAACCCAAGCGTGTCTGAGATGCAGAGGTGTTCATTGTGTAAAGCTCTTTAAATCTGCATGGAAAATCAGGCTGGGAGGACAGGAATATCAAGATCTCACTGCAAAGGAGAACTTAATGTACCCAGAAGCCGCTGATAGACTGTCTGATAGCCGGAGTCACGGCCGGATGGGCAGCCTCGTCCTCTCCTGCCTGGAAAAAACCAGCTCTGAGCAGGAATAGAGGCTGTGCCTGGGAAAATGGCAGTGTTTGGTGTGGAGGGGCTGCAGCTCAGTGTTCACCCTGGAATTGTGAAGGATTAGGGGGAAGGAGCGCGGGAATGACGGCGTGGCAGCAGCGGCTCCGTGGTCAGCATGGCAAATGTGGGGACACAACTTTTGCTGTCAGCTATCTCTCCTTGCTTATTTATTTTTCTTTTCTCCCCCTCCCTGCCTTACAATCTCCCCCCTTCTCCTTCTCTACCTCTCCCTGCCCAGCCCCAATACCCATCTTGGAGGATCTAAATTAAAATCTGTTATCATTTCCCGGATAATCCCCTTTGATGCCCTGAATACAGCAGAATCTGTCCTGCTTCAACCTTGCATGTAAGTGCTGATAGCTTTTGAACAGCTAAATGGCTTTGTATATCTCATACAAATGTCTGTCTCATCCAGGAGCTGGCAAGGCCCGCGCAGTCGGCTGGGGAAGCTTTATGAGTTACAAGTGGAATTACTTCAGAGAGATGCTAAGGAGGCCAAACCTTTCAGAACACGTTCCCTTGGCATCTTCTGTCTGGCAGGGACGGGACTCGCATTGTCTTAACCTCGCAGAGCAGCTAATTGGTGTTGTGGTGCTGATGCCATTTGTCATCAGGGCTTTCCTGCACCCAGCCTGCCGTGCCAGCCTGGATCTGCCCCTCTGGCCTGGTCTGTGGGCACCAGTTTGCCCCAAACCGAGCTCCTGGGGGCTGTGGGTTGAGGAGAGTTTGGGCATGGACGTTGTTTGTGGGTTTTGGGCAGAGCTGAGGGTGAAACGGATATTCCATAGAACCCCAGAATGGTTTGGGTTGGAAGGGACCTTAAAGCTCATCTCGGTCCCACCCTCTGCCACGAGCAGGGACACCTCCCACTGTCCCAGGCTGCTCCAAGTTGGTTTGTGCACCTCTACCCACCCTGGCTCCCGCTGCAGTCAGTGTCCCCAGCTCAGCCCCTGGTGCTCTCCCAGCAAAGCTGATTGTTGTGCTGGGGCTCCTGAGCTGCACCCCCAGTGTGAGTGGCCACTTGTCCCTCTCCATCCTGGCTTTTCTCATTAGCCATGGGTTCGTGGAAGCTCTGTCAGGCCCTCCCTCCTCTGCTTTCCCTGGGGATCTGTGTTGTGTCCAGGTGCAAGGTGAGGGATGCCTCCCTCCTGAAACCATCCCTTCCCAGCAGCACCTCTTGTGCCATCCTGGCAGGGGAGGGACAAGGGCACGGAGCCTTGTGAGAGGGGCGTTTCCCCCCATGGGAATGGATTGTAAATTCCCCCAAAGGGAATGGATTGTAAACTGGCAGAACGGGGCTGCTGTTGGGGGTGAGCAGGTCACTGGTGTTCCCAGAACATCCCAGCTCTGGGAGAGTCCATCCTGTGTGTCATGGTTTAACCTCAGCCCAGCCCAAACCAGCAGAGTGCTGCAAAATACAGAGTGCAGCACAAAGTAATTGCCTGTCTAAAATAAAATCCTCTCCAGCCGGGAGAGAAACCAGGAATCACTGCAGCCAGTGACGTCTTAGTGCCCCTCGGAGGACCCAGAGAGATCTGTGGGCGTCTGGGGAATCCGGGGGGAGGAAATTCTGCAGGAAGCTGGTAATAGTTCAGTAATGGCCAGATGACATGAGCTGATGTGGCAGGGCACAGCTGTGACTGGGAAGCATCTTCGCGGCTCTCCGCCCCAGGTGATGGGATAAAAAATCACAGCCCCGTGCCTGGGGAGCGGCACTTAGCCAAAAACCCTGAGGAGAGAGGATTAACGGGAAGGAGCCAGAGAAAGGGAGGAAGAGCTTTATTTTTAAAAGAAAAAAGAACAATCAGCCCTTTTGAGTCGCAACCACTTCTTCCTCATGAGTGCCTTGCTGCTCCTCTCTGGTGCAGAGCTGGAAAACAGTGGATCTGCACCCTTGGTTAAATTGTGGCAGCATCTGTGATGGGTGGGGGATTTCTGGGGGTGCAGGAAAGGGGAGGCTGTGGTTCTGCAGATCACCAGCCTTGTGTTCAGCTCAGGGGGAGAGGACAGGGCACAGCCAGCCAGCGCCAGCTGCATTCATTCCTCAAAGCTGCCTGTTGTGCAGGAATTCATCTGCCAAATCGGCCAAAGAGCCAGCAAAGAGCACCGGAGTGGACTTAACCTTCCACCTCTGCTTGTGCTTCCTCAACAAAAAAACCCCAAACAAACTGCTCTTGCTGAGCAGGGACTTTATCAGAATGAAGGGGAGAGCAGGCAGCTGGGCTGAGGAGAGCTGCTGGCTCAGGGCAGGCAGCCCTGGCTGCTCCGAGTGTCCCCTGGGAAAGGGGGATCCATCCCTGCTTGCTCCTTCTTCCTCCCCAAGGCTCTGAAATCTCCCAGCTGTGTCAGAGGGAGCTTCCCCTGGGGGCTGAGGTGCCGTGGCTGGTGGGAAGGAGAGAGGAGCTGACCTTGCAGTTCCCTGAGGCATGGCACAGGCCTGGCACAGGATCTGGGTCTGGATGGCACTGCTCTGCCATTCTTCTAAAGGATGCTGATCTTCCCCTTTGCACAGATGCTCATGGCTGGGGACAGCAGCTGGTGCTGGGAGTGCCTGTGGGAAGAGCAGGGCTGGATGCAGCCCATCCCATCCCATCCCATCCCATGGATCCCATCCCTGTCCCATCCCATCCCATCCCATCCCATCCCATCCCATCCCATCCCATCCCATCCCATCCCATCCCATCCCATCCCATCCCATCCCATCCCATCCCATCCCATCCCATCCCATCCCATCCCATCCATCCCTCTGGAGGCTGTTGGGATGGCAGAGCCGTGGGCACGGTGCCTGCCTTGCCCTCCCGACGAGGGCCAGATGTGTGTCCCCGTGGCTGGTGACTCTGCTCCAGCAGTGCCTTCTGCCAGGGCTGCTCCAGGGGCCCCTGGGCAAGGTCAGCCCTTCCCAGCGCTGTCTCAGTGTCTGCCTGCAGCAGAGCTGGGATCTTGCCAGGGAACATGGTGGTTGGCTGTTTGCAGGCTTCGGGATCAAAGCTGGTCTCTGTTGTGATGCTGGAGGGTGCACAGGAGGGCAATTCCTCCATCCTCGGGATGTGAGGCTGCTAAGGGCAGAGATTTGAAGCTTGAGCCCTGAAATGAGCAGCGTTCCTGGGGCTGATGCTGTTGGGCACTGGTGTGATGAGCTGCTCCCATCCTCTGCATCCTCAGGGGCAGGAGCTCCCCACTGCTGATCCCCCCACTTTTCCCCCCAGCCTTTTTCTCTGTGCTGAATCCAGTGGAAAAGCAAAAAGCACTCACCCCCCCTTAATGAACTCAGCATTAATCGCTTGTGTCAAATCCTTGTGCTAACAAGCTGAAGAAATCAAACAGGCCTCCCCAGGGAGAGCCGGGGAGTCAACACTCATCCATTAAAATGGTAATTTTGTATTTTTCACCAAGGCATTTGTCGCCTCTTGCCCTTGTGCACTCGTTAGAGCTTTGGCCTTTAAATTATAGTGATTTTTTTTTTTTCAAAAACCCGAACAACTAAACCACAAAACCAGCTCTCTTCAGCCGTCTTCCCTTCCTCATCCCAGGAACGCTGAGCTGTGTGCAGGGCAGTTTGTCTCCAAGTGGGCCATTATTTTGGCTTCAGTAATAGCCAAACAAATAACAAACAAAGTGCTTGTTGCTTCCAAAACAACTCCTTTTCCCCCACGGATTCAAAAAAAGCTCCAAAAAAAGTGACTTGCGAGTGTCTTGCTTGAATCCAAGTAGGAATTTCAGGTCATCCCATTGTTCAGGGCCTTGTAATAGTTTCCTGCTTGTGAGGTTCCTGGGAAATCATGGAGACATTTGCATATCCCAAGAGATTTTGTGGATGTCTAAACGCAGGAGTTGGAGACTGTCAGCTGTTTGCTTCTCCCTTGTTTCAAGAAGTTGGTGGCAGTGAGGTTTTATTAGGCAGCCAGAGGAGGTGGACAGATGCACCATTCCTCATCAGAGCTCCATCAGATCTGGGTTTTCAGCATCAAAACTGCTTTTCCCACCTGCACCAATGAAAGATATCAACTCTCCCCACAAACCTCATCACCGTGCTGGTGGAAGGCTGTTAAAATTCCTGTGCGTGCAGCAGAAAATCCAGGAGTTACTGAAATGCAGCATCTCCAGAGCGGCCTGGGAGAGGAGAAGCAGGCAGGAGCCACAGCACTGATGCTCTGGCATCACATGGTCTGGGGAAAACCAGTCCAAGTGCCTCAGTTTCCCCATCAGCAAAATATCAGCAGGAAAATATCCTTGCTGGTGAGACCGATTCCCTCTGCTTCCGTGGAAGGTGTCCCTGCCTGTGGAATGGGTGGGATGGGATGGGGTGGGTTTTAGGGTCCCTTCCAGCCCAACCCATTCCATGACTCTGTGATTCTCTAGGCACGTGGAAAATGCTGTGGGAGGCACACATTGCTGTTGTGTCAGTGATGCTGGAAACAGACGTGATTTTAAATCAAGTTATCTCTAGTTCTGTGCCATGGGCAGGAGCACGAGGGGTTGGGTTGGGATATGTTTGCCTTTTCCAGCCAGGATAGCTGCAGAGTTAAGTTCCTGCAGCTGGAGCCGCTCATTCCGTGGCTCTGCAGAGGCAGGAGGTGCTGTGCTGGACTCGCAGCTCTTTGGGAACGGGGCTCTCTCTCATCTCTCGCTCTCCAGCACAATTAATACCCCTAACGACGTGTCAGGCGGCGCAGGGATGCGAGCGCGACGCAGCATTTCCCCGCGGAGCCTGCCGCGTGCAATCCGATGAATAATCATGCCCGTCCTCCTCTCCCCACGCGGAAATATTCTGATAAATAAATAAAATAAATGACATTTTTTCATTTCATTAAATTTTCCCCCCCCTTTCTATTTTTCATCAAAGCTCTCCCTCTGGTGAGCAATTTCCAGGCAGCGTGGCACGGAGCGGCTCCGAGGAGAGGATCTGCTGTGGTTGATGTGTTTTTCATCATTTCATTGTCCCATTTTCGGGGACGAAGGAGACTGGTGTCCCCTCCCCACACTGGTTTCTGCTTGCCATGCTTTGGCTGCTCCCCACACTCTCCTGGAGCTGCGACCATTTGCACCCACGAGGCTCTGCCTGGATAATAGGAATGGAGGGAAGCCACGAGTGGCCAGGAGGGGCTTGGTTTTACTGCTTTGGTGTTAAATCAGGGCTGGGGGTGGGTTTTGATGGCTGTAAAAGCAGCCAGGAAGGGCTGTGCGTGTGCTCAGTGGCAGTGGCACGGGCATTCCACAGGGCTGTGGAATCAGGATTAATGGCTCCAGCATCCTTCAAGCAAACTGTATCTCCGAGTGCTTTGTGGAGTTAAATGACACAGGACGGTGGGTAATATATGGTGTAGAGCGCTGGAAAACAGCGGCACAAAGATATGGCAGGGGGAATAAATTAAAGCCTTCCGTCAGAAAGCCAATAATGGGGAAAGGGGGAGTGGAGAGGTGGCAACAAGGGAGAGGATATTTATTTTCAGCTGAGCTATGGAAGCAGTGGAGAATCAATGAGTAGAACATACAGCACCTCATGCATAACACCAATATATACACAGCCCTGGCCAGGTTTTGGGGGGACTGGGGGTGCCCAATTCCTTCAGCTGCCACTAAAGGGGTGCAGTGCGTGCCTCTGTTGCGCTTTCCCCCCTTGCAGGTGGATTTTTGTTTGGTTTGGGTTTTTCCGGAGGTGCTGAGAGCTTTTGAAAAGGCTCTGAAGTTGTCCTTGGCTGGCTCCAGCTCCCCTCCTCTTCCCCAGTCCTTCAAGGTCAGTCCTGCCTGCTCTCATCCAGCAGCTGCTGTGAACCTCATGTAGAAAACTGGATTTAGCCTCACACCTTCCTCTAACCACCCGAAGGAGGGAAGTCTCATGCATCAGGCTGGGAATGGGATATTAAACGGGAATTTTTGCACTGTAACTGGGAGAGCAGCGTGGCTGCATCGACTTCTAGGAGCCTAAGGAAAGCGAGGAATGAGCGCTCCACCCCCTGCAAGGACATCACCCGTTTCCATTTGTGCTTTATTCAAGGTCATACAGTGCAGTGGGACTTTCCCAGGCCTGTTTTTATCGAGGAGAGGCAAGAGGTAGAGGAAGGAGGGTACAGTGAGGGGCTGAAGATCCCTCGTGTGCCTTGCTTGACAAGTTTGCAATCCGAGGAGCAGCTTTGCAGGCGTCCTCACGTCCCTGGCTGTGCTGGGGAATGTGTCTGAGCTGCTCCCCGGCTCCCCACTCACCCCCTCTGATAAGGTAATGAGATGCGAGTCTTTGGTGTGTTTGACAAGCTGCTGTCCTACAGCGCGGGAGCCGGGAGTGCTCAGAGGCTGGGAGAGGAGATTAATTAATGCTAAAAGACACAGTTTGATGTGGCAATGAAATTTCGATTATAATAATCTCTAATTATCTTGTAGCACAAGTGCCTCGGCTCTCCCAGGTGTCTTCCCCAGTTTGAAATTGTTATTTGTCAGCATCAAAGGCAGAGAGGGGCTGGGGCAGGGGGTGCATGTGGAGTCCCTTGGGATGGGGAGCCCAACTTCTGCCAGGGGTGTCCCTTAGAGGGCACATCTGTCTGCTTCCATGGATCCCATCAGCGCCTGCTGTCCCAAATCAGGGAATTTGGGGCATCTTCGGTGTGTTTTCCACAGGGTGCGTGAGCACAGGGAGGCAATCTGAGGTCTGTGCAGCTGTTTTGTGGCACTTCCACTTTGCCTTTTCAAAGCGTGTCTTTCAAACACCTGGTCCCTCACGCTTTTATTTTTTTTGTTGTTCTTGCTCCTGATGGTTTTTACTCAAAATCAACTCATTCCCAGGGAGAACTTCGGTCTTGACAAAACAGCACTTCACCCAGGAAAGTCATTTCCTTTGGCTGCTTTATTGCCTCTCCTCTGGGCTCAGCGAGCTTTAAAATCCTCCTCCTCCTCTCCCATCAGCCTGAGCCCTTCTATTCCCAACATCTTCAGCTGTGACATGTCCCTTCCCAGAGGGATCTGATGGCCTTTGGAGAGGTCCCTGTGAGCAGGGCTGGACAGTCACACTCCGTGTGCAGAATAGCAGATGGACACATGGGCTTCTCTAGCAGCAGGAATAATTGGCTGCTCTGCTCCTGAGGGTTGTAGGGGGGTCTGTGCTGCTCCAAATCACATTTAACTACTTAAAATAGTCTCTGGAGAGGAAACATCTTGGGTTTGAAGTCGCTGCCCCCGTGGCGTGCTTGCCATGCAGAGGCTCAGTTTTTCCAGTGTTTTCCGGGGCTGTGGAGGCAGGAGATTTCCTCTAGCCACCAAAGCCCTGCAGACCCTGGGGGAGCTTCCCTCCTTCCCAGCAGGATGGGGGAAGGCAGGGTGCATCCCCAAACATGGCTGGAACGGGTCCAACCTGTTGCTGGCTGGGACCTGTTGAGTGTCACTGTCGTCACAGCATTGTTAGATGCAAAAAGGTGGGGAGAGCAGCCAGCTGCAAGTGAAGCAGCTTTCCCAAGGCCTTTCCCATTCTTCCATTCTTATGGGTGATGGAGAGCCCCCTCCAGCCCCCCAGGGCCTTCCCACGCAGCTCCAAACCCCTCCAACAGTGTCCCCCATCCCAGCCTTGCACTTCAGCATCTCCAGAGAGGGAAGAAAAGCGACACAAACGACAAAAAAACCATCCCCGTGTGGGTTGTTTGCAGTCACAGATCTGTTTGCAAATGAGCTTGGGGGCTCACTGGGTAAAAAAAGGGCATGCTTGGTGAATCCCATTTCACTTCCCCAATGAGCTGAAAAACTCTTGGATAATGGGTTATGAGTTGTAGATCTGTTTGATTGCATTGTTGCAAAGTGGGAATTGTTTTGCAACATAGATTCTTAATCACTGAGGCATCTGTGATTGAATGTGTCGAAAATTGGTTGAAATTGAAAGTTAACTATACTGCAGACAGCTTATTCTTGTGTATAATTGAAAATAAATTCTAATACTCTTCTTGAAAAGGGCTGCCAGGAGGAAATTTCCAACCCTGTCCTCTCCTCATCTCCCTCCTCCAAATCCACAAATCCTCTCCCTTCCCCTCTGATCCTTTTCCCCTCCATCTTTTAGAGCTTGGAAAGAAAAACCAATCTCTGCACATCACTCCCTGCATCGTCAGCTGTAAAATATAGAACTTGCAAATATCTCCTTTTGGAATGCCAGGGATGGGAGAGGTGGAAGGATTTAGAGGGCTAGGACACTGAGATCAGGGTCTTGTTTGCCAAATAGTTCAGTTCTTCTCTGCAGTGTTTTTCAGTGTTGACAGACTCATAAAATTCCAGAATGGTTTGGGTTGGGAGGGACCTTAAAGCTCATCCTGTTCCACCCCTGCCATGGCAGGGACACCTTCCACTGTCCCAAGCTGCTCCAAGCCCTGTCCAGCCTGGCCTGGGACACTGCCAGGGGTCCAGGGGCAGCCACAGCTTCTCTGGACAGCACAGCATCTCTCATGGCAGTGTTGGTGCTGGAGGGAGCTCAGCTGCAGCTGCTCCCTGCTCCCACTCAATTCACCATCCATGGAGTGTCCTATGGAATTGAAAATTGACCAGATTAAGGCTGATACAGGGGAAATTTATATCCACAATAAAATTTTAGCAGGGATGCAGTCGCCCTGTGACCCCTCCTGCCCCAAGGCATTACAGAGGCTGAGAGTTTAGCAGAGCTCAGGAGGAATGAACTGTTCCAGGGAATTGCACCATCAGTGTGGGGTGGGGGAGAAGCCTTTGCCAAGGTGGTTCCTGCAGTTCCCAAGGGATAGCAATGGGAACCCAGGCCTGAGGTCACTCGGGATGAGAGCAGAGCTCTCCTACCCCAATTCCATCACTCCTCCATCCTCATCCCCACCTGCTCCTTCGGGCTGCAGTCCAAGCCTTGCCTTGCCGTGTCCCCCCAGCCGCCTCCATGGCTCCTCACGCTCCAGGAATTTTTGGCTTAGAGAAGATGATGAACACAAAAGGTCCTGCCTCCCCGTTTTATGCAGCCCACGGGGGTGAAAATCAAATGGTTCCCTGCTTCTTCCAAGCTTTTGGCAGTCTGCTGGGGGTTATTCTTCATGGGATGAGAGGTCAGTTCTGCTTGACAAAGGGAGGGGACTTTGGTGGGGTTTTTTTTCTTGCACTGATCTCGAGCTATTTTTATTCCTTTTTCCACCCTGTGATGGGACAGGCAGTCAATAGGGTGCTTTCATGGCCTCATTTCGGAGAGGCCTTTGGAGGAATTGAAGAGCTGGGTTATTATTAAGTCCTCATCATGCTAAAGATGCTTTGAAACCACACCTGGACCCGCTCACGATCTAAGCCTGGACCACCAAAGAGGAGAGGGCAGGGCAGTAGCCTGGGATGGGGAACAAAAAAATGAAAAGCTTTTTTTGTGTGTATTGATTCTCCTTTGGTTGGCTTGGGAAAAGCAGGTTGGAATCTTCTGTGCTGCCCAGAAAACTTTGGGCAATGCTGCTTCCTTTTGGAGGAGTATCGTGAATTCATATGGGATAATCACTATTTAAAGCTGGGTTAACTATGGAGATTTCATCATTCCTTAAAATTATCATCCAAGTTTGGCGTTTGACGTCTTTTGGGAAAGCACCAGCAAGGAAATGAAGCAAGCAATGGGCCAAAACTCAACCCGAGCTTAGCAATGCCTTTGCTTGTATTAGAAAAGTTGCACAAAATCAAGTGAATTGATTTTAAATCAATTTATTTATAATGGTGCAAACTCCTAATACAGAGAGAACTAGTTTAACCTTTGCTAAAATTGATTTTTCTTGCAACAGTAAATTACCAAGTGAGACTGAACTGATTTAATGGAGGGTTAAGCCTGTTTAAGTGTGTCCATTTTCGGGGGTTTCATTGGTTTGGAGAGTGAGGATGGCCCAGTCCTTGGGGAACCTCAGGAAACCTGATTTTCCTTTCTTGCTCTGCCATAGATGTTGTCAAATTCTCCTCTCTGGGGCTGGGATGGGGGATTCGGAATTTTTCCTGTTCTCTAGGAGCACGGTTGCCTTGGTGGTGAGAAGCACCTTAGGGGGTGTCTGTCCTGGAAAAAATAGCTGCTGCTTCACCAACTCAACTGAAAATTATAATAAAGGAGCTGCTAACATGTTTAATTTAATTGGCCAGGCTGAACCAGAGCCATATTCTGTGCTGCAGGAGGGAAAAATTGACATTTTTCCAACATGAAGTTGAAACCCCAACCCTGGGCTGCCAGCATCCCTCCTCCATCCATCAAACTCTGCACTGGAGGGTGCCTTGGAGCATCTCCTCCAGGCTGGAGGGGGCTGCAGGCTCTGCAGTCCTACATCCCTTTTGTTGTGACATTTGTTTTGCAGGGCTTGTTTGAAGAGATGGATGGGATGCTCCAGCTTAGCCTGGCTCCCCAAGGCTCCGGCTCAGTGCTGAGTTTGAGGTTAAGGTGGTTTTCCCAATGCCAGAACAGCTCAAACCTGAGTTTTGGATGTGGAGGAGCCTTAGTCCACCTGTACATCTGTTTTCCAGTGGATAGTAAATCCCTGCGACTTCTCTGGGAGTGATGTGATTTGAATTAATCAAAATGCTCAACTGCAGGAGGAAAAAAAAATCAGGTCTAGATTGACGGAAGCAATGGAGTGGTGATAACTGTGTTTTAATCCAGTAGCTGAGGACTTAGAGCAGCCGCCTGGGAATCAATCCTGCTTTTTTTTTTTTTTTTTTTTTTTTTTGCCTGGGGAATGTGAACCTGCAGCTCACTGGGAAGCGCCGAAGGACATTGGAGGATGGGAGGTGCTGGGCTGGCCCCACTCGGAGCTCTCTGCCTTGTGTACCAATAGGTGTTTATTAATTAGGAATCCGAGTGGCTCCCTCGTTCAGAGGTTAGGAGGCTCGCTGGGGAAGCTCTGCTCCCTATTCTCATTAAGGTTTAATTATACAAAGTAAAATATCATCAACAGGAGGGAGCAAGCCCCCCTGAATGCTCGATGAGGGGTGGCTGGCAGGATGCCCACACGCGGGACACGGACGTGGCTTTGGGTCCCTGTGGGTGGGGGAAGCTGAATGGCTCCCATCTGGACTGGAGGACATTGGGATCTTTTCCCTTCTCCTGCTGAAGTGTGCAAATCTGGGGAGCCCAGCGTGGTGTGGGGTGGGTGTGGGATGGTGTTCATCCCACAGAGGTCTGTTCCCAACCAGGTGTCGCTGTGGAGAGAATGGCAAATGATCCGAGGCTGCTGTTAACTCAAATATCCATCTGCGTGCGTCCCGGGAGCCCATAAATTCTGGGGATAATTAGTAGCTGCCACACAGAAAGCAGCAGAGCACTAACCATTTTCACTCGAGGTCTGGAGCGTCTCCTGCCCAGGCAGTGGAGCGTGGGGAGGAAGGCTGAGGAGGTTCCTCCTCCTCGGAGCAGGTCCAACACCAGCAGAGCCACTAATCCCAGAGGATGGGAGCGGCCAGGGAGCGGCGTGTGCATGGATGGCTTCATTTTGGCTTGGAGAAATGGGGCTGGATGAGTGAAAGCATCTCTGAGAAGTTACCCCGAGCTCTTTCTGCCTGCAGCCTTTGTCTCTGCTTCACCTCCAGCTCTTTTACCACCACAGGCGTCTTGATCGTGGCTTTTAAAAGTCAGAAACTGAGGCAAGGTGATGAACAGTGGTTTTACTGCCGAGATCAAGACAAGTTTCGTATTTTTCCTGCTGCTCTGGTCAGCAGGGTGCAGGCTCTGTTCCCGGGGGGCTGTGGCCAGGGCAGCTCCGGAGGAGGCGGGAGGTAATGAGTTCACGTTTTGGAAGTGCTCTCAGGTGAAAGTTGCTCTCCAGGAGAAGTGCAAGAGTGCTGATTTGCATTCTTATTGCAGGCAATATCCATAGGGAGAGAATGTCAGAACAGCTGTTATGTCAAATTACCTTCCTCCAGTAACAGGGGATTTTATCTGTCATCTCGTGGAGGGCAGAGGCACTTGCACCCCTTGGGGGAAGCCTGGGTTTGCATATTTTTTGCATCCAGAGCTTTGTGGAATGACTTCGCTGGGAGAGGCACCGGGCAAGGGATGGAGACCGTATGGGGCAGAGCAAAGGGCTGGGATCAGCCCAGGTGCTGCTCTTCCCCATCCCTTCCCAGGTTTTTCCCAAGTTTTTCCCAGGTTTTCCCAGGTTTTCCCAGGTTTTTCCCCATCCCGGCCTGTGGCAGCAGCTCGGTGTGTCCTGCGTCGTGAAGCTTTTATTACAGCCTTTCAATATAATCACTTCTTAATTAACTCAAGCAATGGCTTTATTTCTTGGAGCTCGTTTCCAAAGGCTTAATTTTATTTCTATGCAAAATTAATATTTTTCGTTTCTCTGCTTGGAAAAAGCACCCGCATCCGCGTGAAGGGGGAGAGGAGGAAGCTGAGCCAGCACAGCTCCTCGCACCAAAAGGTTTCTGCTGTCGTCTGTGTTTTCCCAAGCAGCCATCAAGTTCTAGTGATCATTTGCAGGGAGGAAAAAATAAAAATAAAACCAAGCGTGGATCAAGATCGTTAAAAGGCTCCATCTGTATGGTGCTAAGGATGGGTGATGGCAGCAGGACTTGGCCCTGCCTGGCCTCAGCTATCCCCATTGCAGCCAGGGACAGGCAAACAGAATATTTTTACCTTTAGGTGGGATCTGGGGGCTTGCAAGAGCCTCCAAAAATGTCCTTTGTGCCTCTGGGCTGTGCAGTGAAGCCCTGCAGCAGGGGATGCTGGCCATGGATTGGGTACACCCAAACTCTGCATGAGCAGGGCTGGATTTGGGCAGGGATTGCCCTTTGCTGTCACACCAGGGCAGAGCTGCTGAACTGTAAATGTGCTGCTGGTGCTCTCTCTGCTCCATATCAGCCAGGAGACCCCCAGGCAGTCCTGCCCTCCCACAAATCCAGTTCAGGCTCAGCTCAGGCTGGCGTTGTTCATGGGGACCCCATCCTTGAGCTCCAGGCTGAAGGTGGATTTCATCCCCAACACCACCACCACATTGTGCCTCAGTTTCCCTTCCCACAAAGTCCTGCTGATGCTTTTTCTTGAGGTGCTCTGAAACCTCTTAGGAGAGCAAGGTACCACTGCTATTTTCCACGTGGATGGCTCCAGCTTAGCTGAGCCTCTTGCCCAGGACAGCTCCGAGCAGGTCCAAGCCCTGCTGTGTCTGATGGGATGTGTCCCTTCCCTGCTAATTCCATGTGTGCAGCCCAGGCCTAAGCTGCTCAGGGGCATTAGGCTTCTAAAAAAGCTTCAGATGGGACAGGGCACTCCAGGGAGAGGGCCACAAGTAGGACTGAGTGTCCCCAGCCAGGTGAGAGACACTGTGCCCCGAAATAGCTCAGATGGGCTGGCTGTCCCCAGCCTTGTTTGGGATTAAATCACATCCCCCAAATCCCAGCCTGCGGCCAATCCTGGAATCTGTGACTCATTCCTGCAAGGGCCAGGGCACCCAGGCTCTGCTCCCCATTCCCTGACAGGCACCACCTGCACCCCTGCCGGTGCTGCCCCAGGGGTGTGACAGTGCCCTGCACCCCCGGGTGACACAGTGTGAAATATTCTGTGTTATGAATTGGAACGCCTGGGTCCTGCTCATAAACGTTGATGTATAATTCCTCTGCTGTGCTCTCATTCCCATGCTCCAAACAGAAAGAGTCCAGAGCCAGTTAAGTGCTGGAAGTGAGGCAGAGGGACGCTGAGAGATATTAAATCTCTGTAGCCTTTCAGAGGCTCCATAATTCATAATCCTGAAACGCACAGGCTGATAATTGCCCTAATCACTGGAGAAACATGGCCAAAATGTACTGAAATAAGCCATAAAACTCATTACAAGATAACAAGATTCTATCTATTCTCGGAGGTCGCGTTAAAGCTTGGCAGGTCAGGGAGTTAATCACCTCCTCCAGCAGAAGCAACGCCGATAAGCAGCGGAGCAGAGCCCAGCTCTGCCCGGATCCCCTGATCCCACCCTGCCTCCCGAAGGGATGGGGTGCACGGGGCTTGGGGGAGCTGCCGTGTGGCCATTGGTGTTTGGATCAGCAGGGAAGAACTTTTCTTGGGGGTGGTGTCCCCCTGAACAAAGCCAGCCTGAGCTGAGCCTGGACTGGATTTGAGGGAGGGCAGTGCTGCCTGGGGGTCTCGTGGCTGGATGAGGAGGGCAGAGGGAGCATCAGCAGCACTTTTACTGTTCAGCACAGCCAGGACTGGGCAGGATGGGTTTTCCCGTCTCATCAGAGGGGTGATGTTTCCCGCGCTGTCTGCCACAGCCCAGTGCTCCTGTATCCTAAAATCCCAGAATGGTTTCAGCTGGAAGGAGCTTTAAAGACAATCTGATTCCAAACCACGGGCACTTTCCACCAGACCAGCTTGCTCCAAACCCTGTCCAACGTGACCTTGAACACTTCCAGGGATGGAAGGACCCACTTTGTATTTTCTGCTCCTTTGCACAACCAATCCAGCCTTGGCAAAACACAAGTTCAGGGGGACATCCCTCTGCAGAATTCTCTGTGGGTTGTGGTGCTGCGTGCTGTGTTTCTCAGGGATTGCAAATTAGGATTCTTTCCTCCCCTCCATCCCTCCTGCTGTGTATCTGCTTTGCTCAATCCCAGCTCCGTGCCGTGCCATATTTTGGGGGATTCATCGGTTGGGGTCACCATCCCATTCTGGAATGTCCCTGGTGTTCTCCATCGTGGGACAGCCGCGTGCTGGCCCCGCCGGCAGCTCCTTCCCGCTGGATTTGCGGTGATGGATACTGGGCACGCGGCTAATCCATAATCCTCCGTAAATGCTGCTGATGAGTCAGTGCTCATTTAACATGAAATAGCCTCCTGCGAAATCCATCTCTGTGGGTTTAGCACAGCTACTTGTTGACTAAATATTAATTGGTTATTAGGTGAGAGGGAAGAAATTATAAATTTCCCAGGGCTGTGGTTCTGTGTCCCACAGATGTGCCTTTTCCTGGTCCCCGGACACAGGAACCTCTCCTTCTCCAGTCCCTGAGCCCTCCTTTCCCAAATTTGTTTTCCCCCTTTTATTCACCACTCTCAGCCTTGAAGATACTGCAGGAAAGGGATCGAGGTCCCTGGTATCAATAATAGCAGCACCTCGGCACATCCCTCTTTCTCTGACTTAATCCTCCTTCCTTTTTCCTTCTTTTGCTTATGGATTTTTAAAAATATTACTCATTTTTTTCCCTCTCCCCTGCCTTGAGGGATTAAATGCAACAAGATGCAGCAAGGACAAGGGTTGATACATGGGATAGTGGGGAGCAAGAGGGCCTGGGAGGAGGGAGAGGCATGTTGGGTTAGTGAAATATCTTCTGGTGTCCTCCAAATCCCCCCAAATTCCTCTGTGCCTGTGGATGGGGCTGCTGGAGGGAAGATGTGAGAGCTGTGCCTTCCCCTCCATCACACTGGAATTGCAGGGCTGTGGGAGATTTCCAAGTCTAGAAGGGGAAAAGGACCAGAACACCTCTCCTGATGGGGTGTGGGGGGTTGAAGGGGGTCCTGGACCCTGGAATGTATTTACAGCTATTGGAAAAGGGGGTTATGGCATGAGGATCAGCAGTAATACTCCCTAAGGGATGCAGTATTCCTCTGAGTTGCTGCCTGGAGAGGATCCATTCCTTGCTGTGGCTGGAGGGGGGTGTTTCAGGCAGAGAATTGGGAGAAATGTGGATATTCAGTTATTCGTGGGGAGGGTGGTCAGTGGCTCTGCCCTTGGTACTAATCTAAGCAGACCCTCCACAGCATCCTGGGGCCACTTAATTTTCTCCTGGACAAGCTGCAGGGCAGGATTTTAACCAGGAAAATCCTGCCAGGTTGAAAAACACATCTCTTTTTTCTGTACAAAACGAATAAAAGGAACGCTTTTTGTGTGCTTGCAGTGGACCTGTGTCCTGCTGGGTGACAGGAGCAACAGTTTAAAGCTGTCGTGCATTTTCTGTCCCTCAGCCCTCCCTCCTGGTCCGTAGGGGACGGTGGGTCCTGCAAATGAAGATCCCCACAGGTGCAGAATGTGTTGCACTGCCCAGTGTGAAAAATCAATAAATATGCTCCCTGAAAAGAAAAAAAAAAAACCCAAACGACAAAATCCCACAATACACAGGAAAACATGCTAAAAAGCGGGGAGAAGGGAGAGCAAGAGCTCCTCTCAAAGGAATAGTTGTTGTTGCAGAGGGAGATCTTGGGAAGCTGGTAAGAGATCCAAGCACTTTTCTGGGGAAGTGGAATAGGATCAGCGGGGGATGCTGTGGGTACCCTGGGACGACACACACCTGCTGCAAAGGGTTTTCCTCTCACCCTGCTTTTCCCAGGAGGGTTTTCCTCATATCCTCACTGGAGTTTTGCAGTGATGAGAGGCTCAAAAGGGCTGTGGTCCCTCCGCACTGCTGGAGCGTCCCAGTGCCCTGACTGGGGGAGCTGGGAGCCTTCCCGGCGTCGGTGGGACTCTGTCCCCATCTAGCGATGGCTGTGCCGTGCCTGGCACCGCTGCAGCTCCCCGGCTTTGGCTGCACTGCCATGGCAAGGAGCTGAGCTTGACCCCTGCCCTCACCTCCCTGCTCCAAACTCTCGCCAGGCAGCCGTAGAGAGAGGGAGAGAGGGAAACCCATCGCAGCCACTTCTGCTCCTAAAGCTAAAAGTGAGGAAACCCCGGGAGCTGAAGGGGATGAGGAGCAGCGAGACTGTCAGCACTCCTAATTTTAGGATTGTGTCAGAGTAAAACCCTGAGAGTTTAAGGGGATGAGGAGCAGTGAGGCTGTCACCACACCTGATTTTAGGATTGTGTCAGAGAAAAACTCTGAGAATTTAAGGGGATGAGAAGCAGGCAGACTGTCAGCGCTCCTGATTTTAGGATGGTGTCAGAGAAAAACCCTGAGAGTTTAAGGGGATGAGGAGCAGCGAGGCTGTCACCACTCCTGATTTTAGGATGGTGTCAGGGAAAAACCGTGAGAGTTTAAGGGGACGAGAAGCAGGCAGACTGTCACCACGTGTGATTTTAGGATGGTGTCAGGGAAAAATCCTGAGTGTTTAAGGGGATGAGGAACAAGCAGTCTGTCAGCATGCCTGATTTTAGGATGTGTTGGGATGAGAAACCAGTGATTCATTACAGCAGGGTTCGTTTGCCAGCTCTGGGCTGGGACTGCAGAGCACTTAGAGCATCCTCCAAGTGGGTCTCGACCTCAGGTGTGTGCAGGGAAGAAAAAGGGATTTATGTCCCATGTATCCACAAAAGAGAGTTGCAGAGCCAGCAGGCAGGGTCGGGGCGGGGGGGGATTTGTGACTCCATCAGGGGGAGGAGGAGGAGGAGGGAGGTGAGGATGAAGCACCGGCAGCTGACTGTGACACTGTGACCACAGGGGACGGCGGTGACAGAGCGCTCGAGCCCCGTTCCAAACAGGCTCTGCTGGGCTGTCTCGGTCTGGTGCTCCTCCATAAAACCCCATCGCCCGTCCCCAGAGCGATGGCTCGAGCCAGCCTGGGCAGGAGGCGTTTTGTGCTCTCAATACCAATCTCCAACCCAGCCGGGAGCGAGCAGGGCCTGGGGCTGGAGCGCTGCAGAGCAGAGCAGAGCAGAGCAGAGCCGAGCAGAGCCGAGCAGAGCCAAGCCGAGCAGAGCAGAGCAGAACAGAGCAGAGCCGAGCAGAGCCGAGCAGAGCCAAGCCGAGCAGAGCAGAGCAGAGCAGAGCAGAGCAGAGCAGAGCCGAGCAGAGCCGAGCAGAGCCAAGCCGAGCAGAGCAGAGCAGAGCAGAGCAGAGCAGAGCAGAGCCAAGCCGAGCAGAGCCGAGCAGAGCAGAGCAGAGCAGAGCCGAGGAGAGCAGAGCAGAGCAGAGCAGAGCAGAGCAGAGCAGAGCCGAGCAGAGCAGAGCCGAGCAGAGCAGAGCCGAGCAGAGCAGAGCCGAGGAGAGCAGAGCAGAGCCGAGGAGAGCAGAGCCGAGCAGAGCCAAGCCGAGCAGAGCAGAGCAGAGCAGAGCAGAGCAGAGCCGGGCAGAGCCGAGCAGAGCCGAGCCGAGCAGAGCCGAGCAGAGCAGAGCAGAGCCGAGGAGAGCAGAGCAGAGCAGAGCAGAGCAGAGCAGAGCAGAGCAGAGCCGAGGAGAGCAGAGCAGAGCAGAGCCGAGCAGAACAGAGCAGAGCCGAGAGGAGCAGAGCAGAGCTGGGCAGAGCCGAGGAGAGCCGAGGAGAGCAGAGCCAAGCCGAGCAGAGCAGAGCAGAGCAGAGCCGAGCCGAGCAGAGCAGAGCAGAGCAGAGCAGAGCCGAGCAGAGCAGAGCAGAGCAGAGCAGAGCTGAGCAGAGCAGAGCAGAGCAGAGCAGAGCAGAGCAGAGCTGAGCAGAGCAGAGCAGAGCAGAGCAGAGCAGAGCAGAGCTGAGCAGAGCAGAGCAGAGCAGAGCAGAGCAGAGCTGGGCAGAGCAGAGCAGAGCCAAGCAGGGCAGAGCCGAGCTGAGCCGAGCAGAGCAGAGCCAAGCAGGGCAGAGCCAAGCAGGGCAGAGCTGAGCTGAGCAGAGCTGGGCAGAGCAGAGCAGAGCCAAGCAGGGCAGAGCCGAGCTGAGCAGAGCTGGGCAGAGCCAAGCAGGGCAGAGCCGAGCTGAGCAGGGTGCAGCAGGACGTGCTCTCCCCCAGCAGAGCCCCGTGCTGTGTGCAGCAGCCCTGCCCTTGCCGCAGCCCTGCACATGGCGCAGGCATACGGATGGATGCAGGGCTCCTCCAGCTGCTCCCTCTGCTCCCGGTGGGAGTTGTCAGCGCCACGCTCAGCCTGGATGAATAACCCCCCAAACACACCCTCGGTGCTCCCCTGCAGGCGGCACGTGGGGCTGGGGGTGCTGTGCAGAGGGAGCAGGAAACCAAATTTCTCCCCCTTTGCGTTTGGAGCAAGCGCGGCTGTACATCACATTCCTGAGGTTTTCTATGCGTAGCTCATATATGTGCTGTAAAGGTGGGCAGGCAGATGGATGGGGATGATAAAACTGCTCTTTAATAACAAATATCTCTTTTTGGCACTCAGCTTTCCTCAGAGATAGGGCCTGTTAGGCTGCGGATAGCACTGGAAAAGATGAGGATAGGAGAATTTCCCTTAAATCAGGGAACAATTTCCCTTAAATCACTCAGGAATGAGCTGGAGAAAGGCCTGAGCTGCAGGAGGAGTGGGGAGAGTTCCAGGGCTGCCCTTGTGCTTGGATTTCCCATCCCTTGAATGGGATGTGCTGAGATATGTAAAGATGAGGTCACCAAAAATGAATTCCTCCATGGAACAGGAGTCTGTGGATGCCTCATCCTTGGAAGTATTCAAGGCCAGGTTGGACCAGGCTTGGAGCAGCCCAGTCTAGTGGAGCTGGGAGACCTCTAGGGTCCGTTCCATCCTAAACCATCCTGGGACTCTGCTTGCACCTCCTTTATTTGTTATTTTGCTTTTCTCCAGCTCTTTCATTCGCCCCCTCGGGGGAAGCAGCCGTGTGCACACGTGGGGCAGGAGGAGGTGGGCATTGCCTCAGCACGGAGCAAAAAAAAAACCATTCCAGAGGGAAAACTGGACTCAAGGAAACCTTTGAAAGTAGAGAGTCCTTTAAAAGAGTTGGGAAAAAAGAGAGGAAGGGAAGTGGGAGGAAAATATCTTTCAATTTTTGCCATTTCAAAGCTTTAAGCTGACCTGATTTCAAAGAACACGTGTGTAATACTTTTCCTCTTTCTTCTCTTTTTTCCCCCTAATAGGTAAGTGACATTTTATTCTACTTATCCTTGAGGCAAAGTTGGATTATTTTTTTTAGAGAGGGGGGGATAAGACATGCAGGGAAGCAGCCACACAGGCACAGCAGCCAGTGGCACCGGGAGAGAGGCATCCAAAAGCTGCCCAGGTAGGTGACTCCACGTGGGGACTGCCACCAGTCCAGGGAAGGGGTGCAGCCATCCCAAAATCCCCCATTGTGTCCAGTTTTGAGAAAATCATAGGGAAAATCCTCAGGAGGGGCCTTCCAGCAGCTGCTGGAAAGCAGGGCTAGATATTGTTGGGCAGGAGACGCTCGTGCTGGGGTCAGGGTTGTGGGCATGGGGCTCACTCCCTGTTTTTGTGTCCTGCTGTGGGATTTGGGTGGAGTGGATATGCTGAGGAGCAGGTGATGGATATGATGCACTTTTACAGTCTTTAATTAATGATGTTGGATGATGTTTTGGTGCTGTGGTGTAGGGGAAAGCACGATGGGCATGGAGCTGGCTCCAGTTAGCACATGGAAATGCTATCTGAGCTCCTGGGATGTGCCTTGCAATGACACTGGGCACCTCGTGCTGCATCCCTCCCACCTCTGAAAGCTCCCAGAGATGGGGCCAGCTCTTGTCTTTCTGGGCTGTTGCCTGTGGAAACCACACGGTGTGAATATCTGGGATAATTTACTGGGAGCTGGTTCTGCTGATGGTCTGTGGTAGGAATGAGGTAATTTCTTGGGGGCCTTTCCAGGCTGATTTCCTGTGAGTGTGCTGACTTCACCTGAAGATTTGGCCTGGCAGGACAAACCTGAATTACAGCAGCGAACACCCTGGGCACCATCCAGGAAAGGCTGCGAAAGAATTATTGTTTCCTGCCCCGTTTTGCTCTGCGGCAAGATGACTTTATATCCACGTGCACGTGAGTGGGACGGGAGATTGCCGAGCAGGAGTGCGGCTGCAGGGCTGAGCTGGGAGTCTGGAGGAGACAAAAATACCTGTAAACAACAGCAAAAATCCCAACCTAAGCAAACAGCAGCACATCCTTCCTGCTGGCATCCCTCTGGAGCCTGGAGGAGTGAGGAGCAGTGGGTGGTAACCTTTGTTGTCAGCTCTTTCGTTATTTTTCATCTCCATTTCTGCTCCTCATAACCGAGCTGACCACTGAGGGAATCCCACCCTGCTCCCACTGGTGCTGATTCTCCAAGGGTTATCCCAGAGCCCAGCTCCCACTGGGGAAGCATGGAAATCTACATTTTTTGACTCAAATGGAAGGCAGAACTAGGAGAAGAGGCTGGAGGAGAATAAATTCAGGCCGTGGAGATCGCAGGTCTATAGGAATTTGTTTTTTCCATGAAATCCTACCCCAGGTTTGCATGGATGAGCAGCTCCCTGGGACTCTCTGGGATTGCTGTTCTTCATTCACAGCTTGCTGTGGGGGGAATATTTTTTAAGCCTTATTCTTGTTTTTCAGCAGCTTATTTTCTTTACCAAAAGGAAGTGTCAAACCCTTTTCCAAGCCTGTTTTGCTGCTCCAGCGCAGGGGTTTTAGGAAGAGCAGGGATCAAGGAATAAGGAGGAGACAGCGTGCAGGAGCTGAGGCACATTCCCACAAAAAATTAATTATAGTAACACTATAAATTGAACCTTTTTGGGGGGAACTGGGAGGAAAAGGAAGGGCTGAAAAAAGTCAGTGTTTTCATTTCCACGTCGAACTTTGGTGCTCTTTTTTCTCCTGCCCGGATTTGCAGAATAGGAGGGAAAATTAAAAGTAAATAACTTAAAACCCACTTTGCTCCAAGAAGATAATTTTCCCTTCACTTTGATGTTTTGTTTCGGGGAGAGGGAGGGAGTCGACGAGTGAGCTCGAGGTTTATCGGGCGATTCTTGAGATCCCATCCCTGCGCTGCTGGTCCCGAGCGACCCGGGATGGATGGGAAAAGCAGAGCGGAACACCCCCGAGGGGAGCCGAGCTGAGAGGCAAAACACAAAGTGTGTTTGAGGCAAATATTTGGACAATCTCAAGGCTTTGTTTAAACTAAACGTCAACTGTTAATAGCCGATCCCGCAGGGAAAAGCGGATCCTCCTGCCGAGCGCAGATTAGAGCATCGCTGGTGGGGGGACCGCAAAGTCAAAGCAGTCCCAAGCTCCAGAGCTTCTGCTCGGATCCTGCGTGGAAAAGCAAGAAATTAAGCAATTTCATCCCCAAAAGGATGAGCTTGTGCAGCCATCGTGGTTTGGTGTCAGGAATACAGAATGTGCCGGGCTGGGTTTGGGGTGGGGCTGGATGGAGGTTTCTGTGTGTGATTGAACAGAAATTATGGAATATACGGACCGGGAGATGAACGCAGCACCGAGGCTGCTCCTTCACCCCTCCAGCCCCGCTATCAGACTTCACAGGAATTAGGAAGTGGCACTATATAGATTTTAATAATTTTTCCTTTGATCTTGCTTGTCCTCATCCCTCTCCTATTCACACCCCCGTTTTTGATCTCTCCCGGAAAGTGTTTACACCCCACAATTATTGTAATTACCTGTAGGAAAAACAGAAACATGCTGCCAAACCCGTGTAGATCCGAGGGCTTTTAACCCTTTCCCTGCCGGGCAGCCCTGGCAGCAGATGCCTCTGAGCCTGTTCCCTGTCGTGGTGCCCTGCTGGGTGCTGGCTCTGCTGTATTAAATGTGTTAAATACTGCAGGTGTTACACAAATTGCTCAGCTTTTCAGACATGGAGGAGGGGATAAAAGAGCTCTTGCTGCTTCTCTAATTCCCCCCTGCCCATCCCTCTGCCTTACGTGAGGAAGCATGAGCTGGAAGTGGTTCCTCCCCCAGTGGTGTCTGTTATCCTTTCTCACTTGGGATGGATTTTTTGCCTGTTTATTTTTTGCCTTGGCTATTTGGGAGAAGCTCCCTTGTGCACTAGGACAGGCTCCCCAGGGAAATGCTCACAGCCCCAAGGCTTCCAGTTCAAGGAATGTTGAATTGAAAATGTTGAAGGAATGAGCTTTGATACTCCTGCGCTTTAATCAAAGCTCTCAGGCACAGGGTGGGATTCTCTGAGTGTCCTGTGCAGAGCCAGGAGCTGGACACTCTGATCACTGTTGATCCCTTCCAACTCAGGATATTCCATGATTCTGATGGCTTTTTGGGGCTGCCCAGCTGGAAAATGCCACTTGGGAGCAAGGCAGCAAGTGATAACAGAAACAGAAATGGATAATCATGAAATATGGAGCTGTAATTCCACCACACCGAGGTGGGAAATCCCCAAAGGGAAGTTTCTGATAGGGATTGGTGGAAAGGGGGTGGGCTCAGCAGGACCTGGTGGGGCTTTGCTTTGCTTCAGCTCCTCCAAGTCAGGGGCAGATGGTTCCCGGCATCCCTTGAGTGTGACCGATGGGAAAAATTCAACTGCAATCCAACATTTCCCAGGCCTTGGAAAAGGTTTGAGGCTAAAGCCTGGCAGATGAGCCATCCCTGCGTGTGTCTGCTGCCGCAGAGAAGGGATGGACTGAGCTTTCTCCCCCCGAAGGAGGTGGAAAACACGGGGGAAGCACCGAGCACCGCAACAGGTCGTATTTCCTCCCGCTCCTTTTAATCCCTGATTTCGGACAAACACCGACCCAGAAAGGGAGAGAAGAGGAATTAAATTAACGAACACAATTTCTCCCTGTCATTGCACTCTGACTAATGAGTCTATTTCTGGGTAATAAGAAGGAGCAGGAAGTGACAAGGCACTGTAATGAATTAGTGGCCCAGAACCTCGTTAGTCAGAATAATCTTTCCATGAAAGATAAACGATGCAAACATTAATTATGAAGCCGCTGCGGAAATGCATTTTGTTATTTGGCATCCCAAGACATCTCTCCAAGTTATTACTGAAGTGAGGTGCTTTAGGAAACAAAATAAAAGGGATTATAAAAAGAAATGGGGATAATACGTTGGGCTCCAAGCAGGATCACCTCTGTGAGGTGATGCATGAGGTGAGCAGCCGGGTGATTTCCAGGGGGCAGCACAGATTTCCAGGGTGTCCCTGTCTGCTTGTATTAATCATCCATCTCGCTCTGCTGCCTGTGGGTGCCTGCCAGCCCAGAGCCCCATGCCAGAAGAAATGTCAATCCAAAGAATTGCATCCTAAGGGGTTCAGAAAAATAATAGTAATTAAAAAAAAAAAAAAAAAAAAAAAAAGAAAGAAAAGAAAGAAATTTGGGAAGCAGGATTTGGATTATTCATCTGTGTCACTCTGCAGATCGGGGCTGCAGGATTTTGGCTGTGTGGCTTTTGGCCAGCTCAGTCTCTCCATAGCTGGGTCACTGCTTGTTCCTGAAAAAGATGGCTTAAAACTGGCTCAGGGACATCTCAGTGAGCCACAACCATGGCTTGGCTCTCTCTGGAGGTAATGGCACAGCAGCTGAAATGAGGCTGGATTTTAACGAGGGGAAAAAAAAGCAGGAACATCTTTTAAAAAAATATTAAAATTATATAGATATTATATGTATGTCTATAGATCTCATGTGGGAATAAGGAGAATCATTCCACCCCCTCTCTCCAGCTACTGCCTGCTCCCACCTTCACTGTATTAGCACGGCTTGTCCCAATTTCCTTCTTTGTTGTTTTTATTCCCAATGTATTCCGGAGCTCTTCTCCCAGATTTCAAAGAGGCAGCGCCCGGTGTTTGGGCGCAGCGGCGGCTCTGCCTTCCAGGTGCAATTACTTTGCAACACAACTTTGTCTGGTGCAGTGTCTTTCATGGCGGCAGCTGGGGAAAAGGACTTGGGGGATGCAGCGGGGCTGGGGGGAAGGCAGGGGAGAGGAATCCGGGGAGGGATGGAAAGGGAAGGCAAGGGAGAGGAACCTGTGGAGGGATGGAAGGAGAAGGCAGGGGAGAGGAATCCGGGGAGGGATGGAAAGAGAAGGCAGGGGAGAGGTACCTAGGGAGGGATGGAAGGAGAAGGCAAGGGAGAGGAATACGGGGAGGGATGGAAAGAGAAGGCAGGGGAGAGGAACCTGTGGAGGGATGGAAGGAGAAGGCAAGGGTGAGGAATCCGGGGAGGGATGGAAGGAGAAGGCAAGGAAGAGGTACCTAGGGAGGGATGGAAGGAAAAGGAAGAGGAGAGGAATCTGGGGAGGGATGGAAAGAGAATACAAGGGAGAGGTACCCAGAGAGGGATGGAAGGAGAAGGCAGGGGAGAGGTACTTAGGAAGGGATGGAAGGAGAAGCAGTGTTTGTGTCACATTTGAATCCAGCAGCCCAACTAATGACACCTTGTCACCTCCCAGGGTGGGTGGGATGGATCTGGTGGATGTGATGTTCTTCTGGAACTCTGCTTCCCTCTGATGGCCTTCTTGGACGGCCTTAAGTCTGAGCCATGGGTGACCAGGTTTAGTTGTGATGCCCTGGGCAGGTTTTAAGCAAGCAGCTGAACAAGTGAGGTGCTCTCACAGATGCTTTTGGAAAGCCTGCCGAGCGTTTCCAGCATTGTGTCGGTGTTATTTTGCAAACCTTTTTCCTCGCCTCCCTGGATCACAGATCACCGTCTGTTAATGTGGAGCAATAGTGGAACATTGCCTTCGCAGAGGGTTGCAGGGTGCAGGCATTGGGAATCACGAGGTGCTCAGAAGGAGCTGTAATGGGGCCAGCCGTGCATGGTGGAATGCCAGTGCTCCAGAACGATCTCCGTGCTGCTTCGGCAGAGTCTGTCTCGGATTCAGAGAGTCTGTCTTGGATTCGGATGTATTCCTGCTGCTCCAGCTGCTCTGAGATGGCTCTGGTTAATGCGACACAGCTCCAACAGCCCCAGGGTGGCTGTGCACTGAGAGGGTATTTTTGGGTCTGGGTCAGACCCAGTCACACTGGTTTGAGATGTCTTTATGGTCCCCATCTTGGGGGTCCATGTCCAACCTGCTTAACTTGTGTGGGTGGGAATGCTCCGCAGAAAGAGAGGTGGAAGCCCTCTCTGGTTCAGGAGTTTGTCGCTGGTCCTGGTTAGCTGGCGCTGGCCGAGCACGTAGCCTGAAACAAATCCATAAACATCTTTTCCTAGAGGGAGAAACACACAGTATCAGCCTGTCTCTCATCTAATTCCTTATGTCAAAATAGAATCTTATTATAGACTCCCAGACTGGTTTGGGTTGGCAGGGACCTTGAAGCTCATCTCGTTCCACCCCCTGCCATGGGCAGGGACACCTTCCACTATCCCAGGCTGCTCCAAGTGTCCAGCCTGGCTTCGGACACTCCCAGAGATGTGGCAGCCACAAATTCCCTGGGCAGCCTGTGCCAGGGCCTCCCCACCCTCACAGGGAAAAATTTCTTCTGTATATCAAACGTAAATTTCCCCTTGTTCAGTTTGAACCCAGACAATGAATGATCTCCGCTTATTGTAGGCCCTCAATCACAGCATGAAATTCCGGGTAATCACCTCGCTATTGTCTCATGAATCGGAGAGAGAAAAGAAATAACCCCGACCTTGTCTTTTAAAAACGTTGTTATTGTTTTCCGTCAATTGTCGGCTCGTTATGCCGGTGCTCGACTTAAAGGGAGAGAGAAACAGGCTGGAAATGAGCTGAGGAATAGCCGTGTTAAAGCTCTTGCACCGGAGCTAAAGGACTCCGGGGCCGGGTAATTAAGGAGCCCAGCACTCCCCGCACCCGGGAATTGTGTTTCTGCCTCAGGTGCTTCTCTGCATGTTCAAAGTGCACAGGAATGGATCAAACGGGATTTACTCCTTTCTGCAAGGGCTGGCTGACAAGCCGGGATTATGCTCTGGGAAAGCATCTGATGAGGAATGAAATGAGACATGGCAAAAAAGCGCTCTTTAGAAAAATACAGGGAAAGGGAGACGAGGGGAGGGCAAGGGATGGGGAAAGGAAAAGGAAAGAGGAAAGGGGGGGAAACGAAGGGAAGAGGAAGGCAGGAAGGAAGGAAGGAAGGAAGGAAGGAAGGAAGGAAGGAAGGAAGGAAGGAAGGAAGGAAGGAAGGAAGGAAGGAAGGAAGGAAGGAAGGAAGGAAGGAAGGAAGGAAGGAAGGAAGGAAGGAAGGAAGGAAGGAAGGAAGGAACGTGGAGAGGATGGGAGAGCAAAGGAAGAGGAAAGGAAAGAGGAAAGGTGAAAGGAGGGGAAAAGAAGGGAAGGGAAGAGGAAAGGAAGTGAAGAGGAAGAGGAAGGGAAGGCAAGGGAAAAGGGAAGGAAAAGAGAAAGAAAGAGGTACGGAAAGAAGAAAAGAAAAAGGGAAGGAACAAATGGATGTTGTCCTGACTTCGTGGCCAGCCGGCTCCTTGGGTGGCATGGATATTCATACCTGTTAGGGCTGGCTGGGATAGCCTGAAGGAACATTGAACTTCTGGTTTGATTGATTTTGAGAGGGGCTGGAAGCTGAATTTCTCAGGAGTCCTGAGCTGCCAGGTGGGCTCGTGTCTTCTCTTGTAATAATCCTGTCTGCCCCTTTGAGCCTTTGTCTGGGGCTCTGTGAGTCCGACAAAGGAATCTTTGATTTTGGTGGGTTGAGAATGGAGCCAATCGGAAAAGGAGAGCCCTCATCCCAATGAAATGGGCTGAATTCCAGGAGGCCACAAGGGGGGTGGGGGAATCTCTGCAAGAACTGTCTGGGCAAACAGCCCTGTCCTGATTAAGGGCTCAGCCACACACCCTGGGGGTGCTTGCATCCCTTTCCCCCTCCTGCTGCCTACCAGAGGGTGCCAGCTTAGCCTCTGGGCACAGCTGGAGGTGAGCTCCGAGCTGTGGTGGGAGCAAGCCCCGGAGGGCACCTGCACCCTTCCCAGACGGAATTCCCGAGCCAGCCCCGGCTCCCAGAGTGCTGGTGTGCTGCCGGGTGTCTTTTACTAGGAATTGTCATTCCGGAGGTCTGAAATCCCCATCAGGACGTTGTGTTTTCCCCCTTCCCATCTCTCCTTCATCCCCCAGCCCGGTTTGTGGCCCCACACGGCAGAGCCAAGCTGGCAGCACAGCCGCCGGGAGATAATTGACTTCGGAAGCGTTTCCTGTGAGATCTGGGAGGAAAACAAGGGAAAATATGTTCTTTTACAACCTTGATACTCCTGACCTCATTGGAAATAAATACACACATAGCAGCCTGGAGTGATGGGATTTTGTGGAGAGGCAGGGCTGGGAGCGCGGGGCTGTGCTGGCCTCGCACGGCTCCGGAGGGTACTACAAGGCTCCGCCGTGGAGTAAAATGCTTGGGAGGATGCGCGGGGTGCTGGAGGATCCAAAGGCAGAAGGACAGCCCCGTTTTCCCCCCGTGTGCCGCTGGGGGCTCTGGCGCGGCGCCACACGGGTGACGCTGGTGGCACTGCCGGCGGCACTGGGGGGCTCCAGGGGGGGCTCAGCTCCCGGTGGGATGCAGGAGCTGCAGCAAAGCCCACCCGTTCGCCACGAGGCAGCTGCTGCACCCCCGGGTCGCGAAGCTTTGGCACTGACACCCAATTCTCTGCGTCCGGGTGGGTGGTGAGGGTGCCGGGGGTGATGTTGTGAGCCCCACCACCGAGCAGAGCCTCCGGGGGGGACCAGGGCACCTTGGCTGCCCCTGCCTTCCCCGTCCCTCTCTGCCATCTGTGCCAGGGTCGTTAAAGGTGTGAATTAGTGCTTGTCGTGGGCGCTACTTAAAGGTAATGAAGTTTACTTGGCTGGGTAAATTACCAGCTCTCTTTAAATGGCCCTTTTTTCCCTTCATTACTATGCAGATGTATGCTAATGCGATGGTCTCCAAACACAACTTTGATGACCTTCTAATTTTTATTTATTTATTTACTTGACGAAGCAGCTTTGGCTGGCAGTGTAATTTAATTAGCAGCTCCATTTCGGAGCCTGCCTGGCAGCCAGGGGAGAGGAGCTGGGGCTGCAGAGGGGCTCCTTGAAAAGAGATGGGAGGCTCCCCCCAAAGCTGGGGGACACAGAATCCTAAAATTATGGAATGGGTTGGGTTGGAAGGACTTTTAAACTCATGTCGTTCCACCCCCTGCCATGGCAGGGACACCTCCCACTATCCCAGGCTGCTCCAAGCCCTGTCCAACCTGTCCTGGTACACTTCCAGGGATGGAGTAGCCACAGCTTCTGTAGGCAGCCTGTGCCAGGGCCTCCCCACCCTCACAGGGGAGAAATTCTTCCTAATATCTAATCTAAACCTCTCCTCTTCTGGTTTAAAACCATCCCTTCATGTCCTGTCACTGCACGCCCTTGTAAAAAGTCACTCTCCTTTTTGTAATCCCTCTTTAAGTGGGAGATGCAGGGGGAAGGCTCTGACCAGTCCAGACTACCCAGGGGTGTATTTAGGGTCTGATCATGCCCTGGTGGGATTAATTACATGAAGTTTCTAGGGTCGTACAGAAGGAGAGTGCTGAAAATATGCTGAATAAGAGGAAATTTTTACATCTGGTCTGAAGGAGGGCACTGCAGGGAGCATCTCCTGCAGGCAGAGCCAGCCTGTGCCGTGCTGCCAGCTGTCCTCTGCACGGGTGGCCGCTGCCAATTCAGTGTCTGGGGGTGGAGGGCAGCCTGGGGGACAGAGCAGCCCAGCCCTGGGGACAGGGACCGCCAGTGAAACGCCTCTCGCAAAGCATCAGCCTCTCTGTAATGAATCGCAGCTCGGGAGGAGCGCCTCCGACAGCTCCGCTGACAGATCTGGAATTTCTCTCCTGCAAGGGAACGTGTGGCACAGCAGTAATCAGGGGCTGGCTCGGGAAATGGGTGCCTGGACATGCCGGCTGTTCCTGATCACCCAGGGAAAGGCTGAGAAAGGGTCATTTCCCAAATTCCCCTCCTGCTGGATGTCCCCTCTTTCCCCCACGTCCTTCTCTCTCTCTCTGCTTTGCCCTTCCCTAGCCCACCCCGCTGCGGTTCTCTCCCCCCGCAGATATCTCTGCTCCTCCTCTCCATCCCGTGCCGGCTGGAGCCGTGCCGGGGGTGCCCTGGGGTGCCCAGACACGGCAGCTCCAGCTGCTGCTGTTTAGCTTTAAGTGTTTACATTTGTTTATCACAAAGACGCCCCTGAGATTTCCTGGCTCATCCACAAGCTGGGCCGGAGAGCTGAGCGAGGAAACCCACGAAAGCCTTTCGTCAGCAAAAACACCCCCAAAACAGCTGCATCCTCGGCGTGGAGGTGCAGGGAGCAGGGCTGGGTGCCTGGGTGGGGGCTGTGGGTGATCCGAGACCCCCCAGCTGAGGTCAGGCAGGACCTTTCCATGTTTTTGGGTTTCCGTGGACCTTTCCATGTTTTTGGGTTTAAATTGACCTTTCCATATTTTTGGGTTTCCGTGGACCTTTCCATGTTTTTGGGTTTCCGTGGACCTTCCCGTGTTTTTGGGTTTCCGTGGATCTTCCCATGTTTTTGGGTGCTTTCAGAGTGGGGCCAGGCACTGCAGCCCCCTGGTTCCCTTGCAGCTCTCTGAGCCTGCCATAGGGAGAATAATAATAATAATAATGAGAATATGAATAACAAGAACAATGCTCTGGCAGCGGGATTGCCTCTCCTGCCCATTCGTTCCGCCTGGTTAGAGGCTAATGGGAAACCCAGAGGAGGGGACCACAGCCCAGAGCAGCTTGGCTAGAAGGAGCCTCCCACAGCTCTTTCATGCTCAGGGATCCGGGGCCAGCCCAGGCAGGGATCCGAGCAGTCCTGTGCACACAGATGGGGGTGGTGGCCAGGGAAGAGCCTTGAGACATCGCTGCCGTCCCCCAGTGGGTGCAAAGTGTGATGCCCAGAGTGCAGGGTGACAGGGCTGGCTCTGAGGGGTCCCTCAGTGTCCCTGTGGAGCTCCCGAAGCTCTCCAGCTCCAGAGAGGATGAGCTACCCAAGCTCCTCTCATTAGAGGCTTTTCAATCCCTCAATCCCCTGTGCAGTGAAAGCAAGCAGCCCCTGCCAGGTAGGCAGAGAGGAGGCTGCACGCCTCTTCCCAGCCTCTGATCCCCCGTTTTGTCCTCAGCCAGGAGCTGGGAAGCACAAAGCCGTTTTGGTGAGTGGTCCCCCTCCAGCCCTGGGCTGGGCCAGCGCGGGGATGCTGGCAGCAAGGAGGTAGTTCAAACTTTTATTGGCGCATTCATGTCCTCCGATTGACTGATAAACTGGCTCCTCATTATGTTTTTGTGTTCTACTCGTCTTTTTAATTAGCCTAAGGGCCTCATTAGCAGCAGCAGCAGCAATGACTCTGTGATCAGCCTTGCCTGGCATCCAACCTGCATAATGTCGCACAGGCTCCGTGCAGAGGGGTTACCTGTGAAGTGCCACCCTCCTCCTCCCCAAACCCCTGTCCCCGAGGGAGAGGGCGTGGGAACGGTGCTGGAGTGGGATGGGGAGCGGCAGTGAGGGGATGCTGCAGAGAATGAGGGTGCAAGTGCCAAAACGCTGCTCGGAGCTTCTGGCTCCTCTGCTTCTCTCCTCTCCTATTCCCTATCGGGTGGTGTTTTTATGCCCCAGCCCCTAGCACCTTCTCCTTCTCCTGCCCTCAGTTTCGATGGAGGGTGAGGACCCCTTTGGCAAGAAATTCTGCAAATTGCTCCCATCCTGGGCACTGGGGACTTGACTTCTGCACCCGACTTTGCTGGAGGAAGCCAAAACCTCCGGCGCCGTGCAGCAGCCAGCGAAGGCACTGCCTCGGCAGCCAGCTGGTGCCCCCTTGCTCTGCCTGTGCCATCAGGCAGCCAATTAGCAAGAAATTAATATTGTGATTAGCAAATATTATGATTTTCTATCTGAATCTGTAATAAGCTGATTATTCACTCTTGAGTAGAAGCCGCTGCTGGTGGATGGGGCTGCCTTTACCCTGCTGGGATGGTGCTGGGCACATCCTGGAGCAGGGGCATTGTCCTGCCTGGGATGGGCCATTCCAGGCCAGGGTGAGCTGGGCTCCATCCGCAGATCCTGCAGGGAAGCAGGCAGCCCCTCCAGCCCAGCATCCCCGGGCAGGAGCAGGCAGGGCTCGCTGCAGGAGCGTGCAGGGCTGCAGCCTGTCAGCAGATGGCAATGCCCTCCTGCGGCACGGCACAGCAGCCTGGTGGCACTTCGGGGACAGCAGGAGCTGCTGGGGACCACCCTGCCCGGGCAGCAGGGCCTTGCCTGCAGCAGCTGAGCAATCCCACAGAGAGAAACAGGCTCAGCAGGGCAAGCTGAGCTTTGGTTCATCATTTCCTGGCTTGTGTGGCTCCTGCTGCAGCTCTTAGTGGGGCTGGGACTGTTCTTTCTGCTCATTTCAGAGCACCCGTGGTGCTCCTCCCCAGAGGGGATCATAGAATTGTAAAATTTGGGTTGGAAGGGATCTTTAAAGGTCTCTAATCCAACCCCCTGCCATGCACAGGGACGCCTTCCACCAGACCAGGTTGCTCCAAGCCCTGTCCAACCTGGCCAGGAGCACTTCTAGGGATGAAGAGTCCACCAGCTCTCTGGACAACCTGCTCCAGTGTTTTACCCCTGGGACTCTCTGTGCTTTCCCTATCAGTTTTATCACTTTTGAGTTAGCAGATGTCTGGGTTGATGTGGGACACACTGATGGACATCAAAATCTGCTTTTCCTTTGCATTTTCCTGTGCATTTTGGATCTTATGGAAAACATCATGTGTTCAGGCGTTTATCCTTCCAGAAGATATTGGCAAATTTCCCTCCCTTGCGGTTCCGAGAATACTGATGAGGTACGACAAGAGATAATTTTCTCTGTGTTGGTAAAGAGAGAAGTTTTATTCTCCCTGGGGAAACTGAGGCACACACAGTGATTTCTCAAAGCCAAGGAAGAGGGGCATGGGAAGCAAGAGGAGAAAGCAAGGTTTCGTGGACTGAAAACTGTGTTCTCCCTGGACCTGCTCTTCACCAATCTGGGACTGCTCAGTTTTGTTCTTTTGCAAAAAAATTCTCAAAAATAACTCAAATATGATTATTTATGGTCACCTCGTGCTCTGGGGCTTCAGGTGCACAGAGGAAAGGTCTGAGCTGGCTTGGAAAAGCAGAGTTTTATTCTGCACAGCTCAGTACTTGTGAAATAATATGTGGTTTTGGGTGGTTTTCCATGGAAAAGGGAGCTGAGCACTAGATGGCGAAAACGAGCCATGGAAGAGGCGTGTGGTCCTCACCCTGCATCCTCCTGGCCCTCACCCCCATCCTCCCCTCCCTCACCCTGCTATCCTCCCCTCCCTTGCCCCTCCATCCTCCCTGGCCTCACACTGCCATCCCTCCCTCCTTCACCCCTCCATCCTCCCCTCCCTCACCCCCATCTTCCCTGACCGCTCCCCACTGTTCTCCTGGCCCTCACCCTGCTATCCTCCCCTCCCTCTCCCCGCTGTCCTCCTGGCCCTCACGCCAGCATCTCAGCTGAAGATTTGGAAAATAAGAAGGGATAAGTTGGGGGAACATGATTTCTGCAGCTGCAATGCTTCCCTCACCTTGAGCATCCTCAGTCCAGGATGCGATGCCTGTGCAGGTGGTTCAGCTTGGCCCTCCTGCTCTATTCCCCCCTCCCTCACTCCCACCAGACCTTTGGCTCGCACTGAGCCCCCTCCAAGCCCACTCGCAGGGCTCTGAGTTTGGACAGAACTCATTGCAGCCCTGGGAAGTGCTAATGGGGTGGGAAGTGGGAACAGTGAAGGGCTGGTTGGAGAAGGGGTGAGGGGAGGATGGGGGGTGAGCCTTATCCTGGCCTTCTTAACGTGCTGCACGGGAAATCACTGCACCTCTCATGGGCTTTGTGCCACCCCAGCCCATCCCAGGGCACCTCCACTGAATTCCCAGGCTGGATCCTCAGGGATTTTCCTTATGGGTGTGGGCTGCCTCTCCTGCTGCCACTCCCTCATCCCATCCCCCTGTGCAAACATGCAGAGCATCTCTGTAGAAACAACAGAGCAGCATCATCTCTTCTCCTTCCTCCTCTCCCATCCAACGTCTCCTCTCCTTCCTCCTCCTCTCCCATCCAACGCTGGTGTCACAGGGGGTTGGGATGCCTGGGGCCTCTCCCCTCCATTCTGGGCAGCAGCTGCCTGGCAGTGCCGGGCAGATCCTTTCCTGGCTCCCGCACGCCGTGGGCAGAGCAGGCTCCTGCTGGTCAGCCATTTGTTTGCTCTCCTGCCATCAGGCTATGCCGAGCTGGAATTGCTCCTCACCGGAGCAGCTCTCTGCACGTGTGTTTACGACCTGTGCCTAAGGCGTGTTTCCTCCCGCCGAGAGTTGGCCGCGGCTCCTGCAGCTGCTTTTCCTCCCGATGCCAAGTCTGGAAGGAGTTTGTTGCATGCTAAAGCACAGCAATCCATCCCAGCAGGAAGCAGAGACAGAAGCGCTGGCTCAGGGAGGGCCGCGTGCCCGGCTGTTTGCCCGTCCGCCCCCAGAGCCGCCCTTTTCCTCTTCCTGATGCCCACAGCCCTGATGTTCCCACCTACACGAGGGACGTGCAAAGAGGGGAGAAGTCGAGGTTGGGTGGAGCCCTGAGCAGCCTGGTCTGGTGGATGTTGTCGCTGCCCATGGCAGAAGGTTGGGACAAGATGGATCTTTAAGGTCCCTTCCAACCCAAAGCATTCCATGGTTCTGTAACTCTGTGATAAGTCTCAATGCCAGAAGTCTCCATGACTTTGCGGAGTGAGCTCAGGAGAGCTGACATCACCTCTGGAGAAAGAAGTGAGGTGTCTGCATGGCAATATGATTTTAGGGGGGATAAAATGAGAGAGGGTGCAGTGAGGGATCCTGGGGTCCATTGAAGTGGGATGAGAGATGTGCTGAATTTCTCCTTCAAAGCAGCGCTTACCCAGGGCATTTATTTTCTGCCGTGGATTTGCCACAATCAGGAGTTGAATTCAGAATTTCAACTTCCTTCCTTTGTTTTGGGTTTAACTTACAATTTTCTTGTCTGTTGCTTTTCCTGAAACTCTTGAATACATGGATCCAAACTACCCCGGAGGCTGAGCAGCCTGTAAATGCAGTAAGGCCCTGTTCCACCGCGTCAGGGGAGGTGACCGTGGGCTTGGCGACACCGCGGGAGCGACACCGCGCAGCCGAGCGAACAAAAGGCGACTCGGTGGGGACATGGGGACTCTGATCCAGGCTGAGTTAGAGACACCAGCTCTGTAATCACTGGCAAAAAGGGGATTAAGAAGGGGCTTCGTTGAGGGCTTACACATTTCTGAAGGGAATTGAGCGGATTGATGCCACGAGGCTCTTTGAGCTCGTGTCAGATTAGAGGAACAAGTGGGCATCAGTTTAAGCCAAGACGCCGCAAAGCAGGACATTAAAGGAATTTAGGTGAATGTACATATATTTAAAATATTTTTCTGTGTGCTGTGATTAGTTAATCTAAGTCATTGACTACCCAAGGCAGCAGTCAGGGTAATCAGTGCAAATGACTTTAAAATGAAGCCAAGTTGGTAATTAGGGATAACAAATGTCGTGTCAGGAAAGTGGTGACTTGGCTCAATGGCGCTGGAGCTTTGTGAAGATTGTCCGGAGCCCATGTCCAGCCAGTGAGGGAGGAGGAGAAGAACCTGATGGTGCAGAGGATGTTGGGCCATGCTAATTGTGTCCTACTCAGCTCCGTGTGGGTTAATTTGTGGGGTTGATGCTCTCTGACCGCCCTTTTGGAGCGGGTTTTGGGGTGCTAAGGGACTGTTTCTTGGAGAGGAAGCAGAAGGCTGAGGGAGGCACAACCAGAGAGCAGCTGAGCAAGTCGACTCAAACCCCACGATGGCTTTGAGCTCGCCATCGGTAGGTTCCAGAGTTAACATCTCTCGGTGTGAGTGCCTGATAAGACATCTGCCATTCGGCTTAGCACCGAATCTCTTCTGTCTGCTGCAGCTCAGAACAGGCACAGATCTTTCCTGAAGGGAGGCATGGTTTTTGCCTGTTTGTGAAGTGCACAGCAGGGCCCTGATTTCAGCCGTTATCTCTGGGGCTCACTGGAACAATAACAACATCTGAAAGCCTCGAGTTTTGTAATGACTGTTTTTACAAAGTCTCTTCTAGTTGCGTTTGAATTTTTTTTTTTTCTTAAGTTGCTCTGTAAATAATTTGAAAGCAGATACAAACCACTGCCAGCCCCCTGGAAAGTGTCACCTTCACAGTGATGCCGACCGTGGCGCTGACAAAATCTCCTGTCGGGTGACGCGCTGGCAGATGGCAACGTCCGCTGGGATGGAGCAAACGAGCAGCGAGAAATCCTGCAAAGGAACGGCCAAAATAACCCCCGATCCACCCAGGAATGGGTGTCCACTGGGAGAGGGGAATGCTGCCAGAGGGGGTAACAGGCTGCCTTGAGCCCTCCCCGCTGGTGTTTGCTGAATTCACAAATCCAGATAGTGACAGGACAATGGGAAATGGTTTTAAATTGACAGAGGGTGGGGTTAGATGGGATATTTGGAAGAAATTCTTCCCTGTGAGGGTGGGGAGACCCTGGCATAGAGAAGCTGTGACTGCCCCATCCCTGGAAGTGTCCAAGGCCAGGCTGGACAGGGCTTGGAGCAGCCTGGGACAGTGCAAGGTGTCCTTACCTATGGCAGTGGGTGTAATGACGTAAGTTTTAAGGTCCTTTCCAACCCAAACCAGTCTGGGATTCTAAAATTCTAATCCCAACCACCAAAGCTAGAAGTAGCCTGGGAGTGTTTTATCTTCCTCTTCTTCCTCTTTTTTTTCTTTCCCCCATTCCTGCTCATTCCCTTCTACGACTGCAGCAGATATCTAATGAAGTGAAGGAATTTATACTGGCCAAGGTGGAATGTAAGAGGCTGACGGCCTTCATCTTATTACCCTTAATGGGAGCCCATGTAGATAAACCCTCCTGGATCCTGATGGAAGCTCACCTTTAAATATCTGACCTGCAATGTGAGTTATGGGATTGCTGAGTCTAGGGGAAGTGGAATCACACCTGCTGCAAAACACAGGAGTGAATCCTGTGGGGGTTTAGGAGTGGTCCTGGAGAGACACAGATGGCAGCTCTGGGCGGGTTTTTTGTAAAGATGGGGTTCAGTGGCTGCTTTTGAGGGTGATCAGGGTTTGGGCACCCCTTGGCTTGGCCATGGTGGTGGCCCCATGGTGGAGGTCTCGGGATTCTTAATTGGTTTTTCAGCCTCCACTGTGCTCAAAGCAGATCACATCTCTGAGATGCTGGAACAGGTCACCCGGAGAGATTGTGGACCCCCCACCCCTGGAAGTGCCCAAGGCCAAGTTGGGTGGGGCTTGGAGCAATCTGGGATAGTGGAAGGTGCTTCTGCCCGTGGCAGGGAGTAGAATGAGATGAGCTTTAAAGGTCCTGCCCACCCAAAACAGTTTGGGATTCTGTGATCCCTCCTCAGTGCTGCCCATAGATGGCCAATTCCTCTGTGGACAGCAAAGGGAAAGGAGGAGCTGTTTCCCAGGGCTGTCACAGCTACAGTCCTGCTGGTATTTAATTTTTTTCCCCCCAATAAGCCCTGAACTCCCTGGCTAATTAAATAGCAAGTGGCTATTAAGCTCTTGCCTAGGACTAAGGTTTAATAAGGCGGTAATAGGCACTGTGTGTTTGTACATGTGTACCCAGCCTGAGGTGGGAAACCTCAGCCCAGGTGCTCTTTAAATAGTCAATGGTTATTTATTAAACATGGGGCAGCTATCCAGCAAAATTTAAATTAAAGGCCTGTCTGAGAGATGAGCTTGGATTTAAAGAATTAAAGGGTTAGCAGTCCAGCACAGCATGCACTGGAATCCTAAACCTGCATTCCTAAAACGGGAATAGCAGAAGGAAGCAACACATTGCCATTTAATTTGTGCGAGTTCCCTGTTTGCTCTGCAAATACCAGCGAAGGTTAATGTTTTTAAAAGTTTTGGGCTGGCTTCGTTCCCTCCGATGGCAATCTGGGTGTGGAGAAGCCCAAATGACAGTTCTCCTGGTGGTGCTGTTTCCCACTAGAGCTCTCCAGCTCCTGTTGGTGTGGAGCTTATTGTCACCATATGTGAGAATCATCATGGAATTATGGAATGGTTTGGGCTATGAGGAACCCTAAAGCTCATCCCATCCCTCCCTCTGCCATGGGCACAGACACCTTCTACTGTCCCAGGTTGCTCCAAGCCCTGTCCAACCTGGCCTTGGACACTTCAGGTATCCTTGGAAGTGTTCAAGGCATCCACAACTTGTGTGTGCAGCCTGTGCCAGGGCATCGCCACCTTCCCAGGGAAGAATTTCTTCCTAAGGAGGATCCTCTTTTCTTTATGGGCTTCACCACAAAGGTGATGCTCAGTCCCCTACAAGACTGGGTGAAATACCTCAATTGGAGTGGAAAATTGCATCCGTGGCTGGATGACACCTGGATTGTCTGTACAGTCCAGGATTATACAATGTCTATATAAAGTTAATCAAGCCCCAGCATCTCTTTCCCATCCCTTGGCTTCCCTTTCCAGCCGGAGCGATGCTCACTTCTTTTTCATTCCATTTTTCTCCCGAGGGGGCTGGGCAGGCTCCATCCTGCTCGCACTTGAACCAGATGCTTTCCGACATCTGGGGCCGGGCAGAGCTCCCCCCGCGGAGCTGCTTTCCCCCGGGTTTGTGTTCCCTGCTCATCCAGCCGGCAGGGAGCTGGTTCCCAACAAGTCAGCTGTGCCTGCAAGCACCTCGCTGTGTGTCAATAACTTTGCTGCAGTTGGTTCAGCATTGCTCCGGGAAAAGATGAACGGGGGGAGAGTGTGGGAGTGGGGAAAGAGCCTTAACTGCTGCTGTTTATCCCTCTTATTTTCAGTTCATTTTATGCAGCTTCAAACACCGGCGACACTCACCCGGGTCCATTAATGGAAAATAAAGGTCAGGGCTGGAGGCAGCGGCGCTGCCATCCCCGGCTCCCACGTGGTGTGTGGTGAGTGCCAGGGCCGCAGGATTTTCCATTTTATTCTGATCTGGGGGAACCAATTGGGGCTGAATTGGCTCTGAGTGCCAGCAGCAGTGGCTCCCACCATCCTGGCCCAGGAATGGGCACAGCACCAGGCAGGATGAGTCCTGGTCCCTCCTTGGCCAGGCTGGATGTTCTGTGGTGTGTCTCCTCGGATGAACAGCACAGTTATATTTAAGAGCCACTTCTGTCTCTCTTTCAGGAATTTAGGACCATCCTGGACAAGCGCACCCCAAAATCTCAGTTGCCCCCAAATATTGCTATTGACCTCCTTGAGGCAGATTTACTGATTTTAAGGATTCAGACAAGATGAAGATTATTTGCTGGTGTGCTGATGGTTTCAGGCTGGGTCCCTCCGCATCTCCAAAGTGTCCCAGGAATGTGATCAGCTGGAATGTCACCTGTGAGCAGCACGAGTTGCTGACACAGGTACAGGACCTGGGACTGAGTACTCCATCTCAGTGGGAGCATGAGGATTTTGTCAGGGTGATATGGAGCACTTGAAGCCATGTTTGGGTGTTGTCCAATGTGCCCAAGGGCATAAGGCACTCTCCTCTTGCAGGAGTTATTCCATAGTGATGAGTTACACAGATGGACTTTTATCCCTTCACATTTTGCTGGTCCTTTGGCCTGCAGATCCCATCTCTCCACACAAAATTAGGGATTGTATGTACCTGTGTGTACCCTTTGGGATTTGCCTTTTGTTTTTTCTTCTCCTGAAGTTTGCTGCTGGACTCTTTGCAGGGTGGCAGGAGATGCTGAAGGAATGGTTCTGTTTTCCCATGGGATAATCCCAGGGCTGCATGGGCTGCCCGGGGCTCTGGCAGCCCCATCACCTTGCTGTGCCTCTCACACCTCACTCAGCTCTCTGCTTTATTGCCTTTGACACGTAAACCTGACCAAACTATGGATCCTGAATGAGAGTCGATAGCAGCAGGCTGCTGGGAGCTGGATGACAGCAGCTGGAGCAAACCTGGTGGGCAGCAGACCCTCACAGAGCAGGAATTTGCCCCTTCTGCCTCCCACTGGAGCCAGATAACTTATTCAAGGCAGGCACATGCTGGGTTTGTATCTTGCCTTTGTATTTTGCCTTTTTTTGTGGCTTTTCCTCCTGGTTGTAGCTGTGTGTGAGGCTCCTGCCTCTCCCCCACGCACAGTGATGTCTCTGTCAGGCTCGTGCTGAGCATCCCTCCCCGTGTGGCAGCGCTCCGTTCCCAGCTCTCCCTGCCACCTCCCGGTGTTGCTGCATGACAGAGTCCTCCTGCCGCTGCCCTCGGGCTCTGACAGAGCGATGGGGACAGGGGAGCTTCGTTTTCAGGCTGGATACAAAATCCGTGGTGCTTTATTCCTTCCAAGGCACTCACCTGCGGAGGCTTCCCTGCGGTCAGGATGCTCCTGCTTCCTCACATCTCCCTCTCGCCTTATCTCCTAACTTTTCCTTGCACGGGCTGTGAAGTTCATCCCTGCTCCTCCAAGGAGCATCTCCAGGACTTTTCTGTGGGCAGTGAGCCCCGGGGCAATGGGAAACGCTCTTTAGGACCAGCAGATCTTCGTGTTTGTATTTCAAAGCACCAGTGGAGTGGGACTGGGATTTTTGCCAGAGTCTTGCTAGAGGGAAAGTTTTCTCTGGCTCGGTTCACACGACGAAGAATTCTCTTTCTTTTTCCCTCTCTGCTTTATTCCGATACCTTTTTAACAGGATCAGCTAAATAAGCAGATAGAGTGTACCAGTTCACAGGCCCCTAGAGGTGAGGAGCCACTGCAGATTAAAGTATTTTTTGTGATCTCCAAAGCAGCTGTATTTTATATGCTGGCCCTGTTTTGCTGATCCTGTTAAGGGGTGTCGTGGAACACAGCACCCCATGGCTGTGTGTGTCTGCCTTTCTGGGAGCAGGGCTTTTTGGTCCTGTGGTGGGTCTTGTGCCTTCCCAGACCCCCAGACAAAAGGTCTTTCCTTAGGCTGAAAGGGGATTTTCATTGATTCAGGACCAAATTCCATAAGGTCCTTTAGGAAAAGACATTCCCCACATGCTGAAGGTCACCCTCTGCTCTGGAGCGACTCGTGCTCTGTTGGGATGGAGGGAACTGTGACAGTTCAGGGGTCAGGCTGGAAATTCTTCAGGCTTAGTTGTATTAATGGCATGCAAATGCTGTGGGCAAGCTCAGGGGATGTGTTCTCTCCCCCTTACCAACCCCCCCAAATTTTTGGGGGATGTAGCTTCATTTCACCCCACCAGTGCCCCCAGGTTCATTACCTGTGCTCTCCCAGCAGATCTCCATCCCTTCCCCATTTCCACTGCAGCCCTTGGCCCAGAGACTGGGCCAACAATTGGGGTGTCAGTGTGAGCCAGTGATGAGGGTCACAGAATTCCCTCCTCCCCTGTCCTTGCAGTGCTGAAAACCCAATGTTAACCCGAGTTTTCAAACCAACTCTCCTGCAAAGCGCTGGGCCCACTCACCCCGAGCCACCTGTCAGCTCCAGAGCAGCCTGCCCAGGGACCCCCCTCACACTAATGAATAAGGACAGTAATTAATGATCATTGCTATTTGTGTTGAGGACTATGAGTGCTGTCACTGCTGACTGCTCTGGCAATTACCAAGGCTGCTCCCTCCCTACTCTGGCCAGTGGGAGAGAAGGAGGAGGAGGAGTCGGAGTCACAGAGGTTCTCAGGAGTCCCAGAGATGCTCAGGGCTGGCCAGCCCCCAAAATGTCCCTCGGCATCACCTTGCTGAGTGTGGGAGCAACCAGAAGCAGGTCCCCGTGGTGCTCCAGCCACCTCACCCTCCTCCTCCTCCTCCCGGTATCAATCAGGCTGTTGGAGCTTTCCCAGATGGGTCTCACTTTCTGTTCCATCTCATTTGACACTTCATCAGCTGTAGACGGCACAGAGACATGTCAGCTCCTGAGATCCATCCCCGACCTGCCAAAAGGCTTGTGCTCCTTGGCAAGAAATGTGATTATTCTGTTTTGCAGCAGGGATTTATCTTGGTGTTGTCTTGGGGGAGGAAATCTCAGCCCCCATCCCATTTCCTCCCCTTTTCCCAGCCCAGCAAAGCCTTGGTGCTTATTCTGGCCTGATGCAGATGTGACTGAGCTTCACTGGGTTAAGCACAAACTGAGACCTGGCAGGTGAAAATCCCAGCAGCATAAAAGAGTTTGTGGTCAAAGGATGGGGAAAAGCCTTTTCTTTCTCAATGGAAGTGCCCTGGGCGTGGAGATCTCTCCTGGAAGCTCTGATGGCTGCTCAGGGTGGAGGGAGAGGCTGGGCAGGTACAGCTGTACTGCTCCAGGAGCCTCATAGCTTCCCATTCCATCCTTCCAAAGTCAGCTGGAAAAACACTGAGCCACACCCCAGATTCCCCCAGGATCCAGCTGCTCATCCCTCTCTGCAGTCAGTCCTCACCTGCATGTTCCAGCTGCTGCCTGGCTGACTGGTGGCTGGTGGGAAAAACCCATGGCAGAGAGAACTCAGTATTTTTCCACATTTCCAATGTTTTCTGTGTGTGTGTGTCGGTGTCCCATAAACACTAATGATGGGCATTATGTTTTGAAGCTGTTTGAAGGGTAGAACATAAAACCTAATAGGTAAAAATAGCCTTTTCCATACAAATTCCTAAGGAAATGAAGCCCAGCTCAGCTTCCAGCAGGTTTAGGGAAGCCCCTTTCCCCAGGGCTGGTGCTCCCAGGGGCTCAGCTCTTCCCCGTGGAGGTGGGATACCATCCCTGGGCTCTGCTGCAATCAGCTCAAACAGAGGGAAAGATGTCTTTGGAATTGTTGGCAGGTGGAGAAGCTAAAGGAGGTGAGGATTTAAGAGCTTGGATTCCTCCCGTTGCGTACTGGGGCTGTGACTTGTGATAATGCCCCAAGGCACCGACTGAAATGCACGTCATAAATTAGAACCAAAAATGTGATTACTTTGTCGCTTGGAAGACAAATGTGTGTGCCTGGGGAGTAACAAAGCAGGTTTGATTTGTTGTTGTTTGTACTATGTTTACTATTATTATAACTTATTCCAAATTATTCCAGTCTGGAGCAGGGAGGAGACTGTCGCTGGCAAAGCTCTTTGGAGGGTGGGTTTGGGGAAGGGGCCAAATCCAAGGAGGCTGAGTGGCATGGAATGAAATGGTCTTGAATATCAGGGTGCTGGTGGGGAAATTGGGAAGGTCTGGATGAGGGAGGATGTTGAGGGGAGCTGGTGCACATCAGCTGGAGATCCAGACCCAGGAGCACGGTCACTGAGAGGGTGGGGAGGCCCTGGCACAGGGTGTCCAGAAAATCTGGGGTTGCCCCATCCCTGGAAGGGTCCAAGGCCAGGCTGGAAGGAGCTTGGAGCAGCCTGGGGCAGGGGGAGGTGTGGGTGGAACAAGGTGATCTTTAAGGTCCCTTCCAACCTGAACTATTCTGAGATTCTGTGATAAAATAAATCAGAGAGAATCACCCACCCCCTTCTAGGGGCAGAACACTGAGGAGGAGCCTTGCTGGCTCCTTGCCCACCCTGGGTGACCTTCAGCTCAGAGCTGAGCCCTTGACTTTGGCCCCAGCTTGGCTCCATCCCTCCCCCCGAGCAGCATCTCCCGAGACCCCCCAAGCCACCAGGATGACTGACAGAGGATCCTCCCTTCTCTTCTCCCCCGTAGGAGCAGAAATCTCCAAAGAAGGCTCCATCCCCCATCATTCCTGACTAGGGAAAAAAGAAATGGAGCTTCTAATACCCATCTCCACAGGAATCACTAATGCTAAAGAGCTTAGAGGGAGCACTCATGACTTTGAGAAGAGTAAAAGCCTCCCTTGTCCCCTAAGCGGTGTCCGGCTCAGTGAGCCAACACGCTCTGATACCATGGCAGATGGGTATTTCTAGCATTTGTTTTGATGATGAAAGTGTACATTGTGCTCAAAGATGCCCCCAGGACACATTGTTCTCTGGATAAAGGGATGAAAATTAAAACTAAGTTTCCTAGGTCAAAAGGACGCTCATTAAACCATTCAGGCCTAAGAGGAAAAAGAGGGGGAATAAAAAAGACGCAGCTGACAAAACCCAGTCGTTTCCTTAAAGGAAGGTGCTCTGGAGGAGGTGTGTGGGATCAGTTTGTTGTTGGGGTGTGCTGGGAAAGCTCAGTTTGGATGATGATCTTGGTGCTGTGCTCATTGTCCCCTGTTAGGGAGCAGGTTTGGGGCAGAAATCTCTGGGGAAACTCTCATTTTAGGATTGTATCCAGCGAGGTTGTGCTGGGCAGGAAAAGGCAAAGCCATGGGGCTCTATCCAGGGAGAAAACATCAGGAGTTGGTTCCCTGCATCAACAGGGTGGTGGGAAGTCAGAGCTGGTGGTGACAGAAGCATTGCAGGATTGGGATCACCCTCTGTAAGGTGTGTGGGGAAAGGGGAAAAAAGGGGGAACTGGAGGAAAATGCAGATTTCCTGTAGGTTTGGGTCCAGGCAGGGGCTGTGCCTGCTCCCTGCTCCCTCCGTGCCTGCTGGGTTTGCCCTCTGCTTTGCAACCCTTCAGTGCTGAAGAACGAGCCAGGAGCCCCTTAAGAGCCACGTTTCCCCCGGAGAATGGAAAAACACGGCGTTGTGGAGATGGAAATGCCAATCAGGGGGAGCGAGGGGAAGAGAGGAACAGCGTGTGGCCTCTGCAAATTGCAGGAAAAGTGACACAGTTATTCAGAGCCGCTCGGGGAGGGAGGGAGCTTTAGCAGATAGATGGGAAAAGTGGTCTCGGATTCCTTTTATAACCACATTATTGAGCCAGCATGGACAAATTGTTTCCCTTTTCTGTTGCCCCAGTTTCCCCAGCTGTTCAAAATGGGACTGATTTTTTACCTGCTGCCTAACAGGGGTGGGAGAGAAGCTTGGGCTGTTCTTGCCAAGCGCTTGGGCAGCCCTGGAAAAGCGATGCCACGGAAAGGCTGGGCACTTTTGGGGCTCAATAACAGGATCAGGCACTCAGCTAGTAAATTTAGGCTCTAAACTGTTGTTATCCCATTGGAAAATATGTGAAGGCCATCCAGGCCACACAGCAAATAATCAGATTTTGTTGCTCACTTTATTTAATAGACGAATTAATAAAAAAACCCAAGTTTTGAAATCAACTTCTCCCCTCCCTCCTTCCCAGAAACCACCCCAAACCAACAATCCTCCTGTTTATTTTTTCAGCATGTCTATTTTGGAGCTGCTGCTCCCCTCATTTGGGATTTGATTTGCCCTCCGGAGATCAGTAAAGAGCATCAAATGTCATTTTAGTTCTCTCCTTGAGATCAAGGGAGAAGATTAATAGATGAGGCTTTTATTGTGTGTGTGCTGGAGTGTGGAGCTCTTGTTTCTCCTTAAATGTTTCCTGTCTGGAATCAAATTCGGGACTCTCTGCCCTAGAGTTAACACCAAATTCCTCCTTTCTCCTCCCCAAAACCTTATCAGAATTATGGATCCCCTTGACTGCAAGAAACACCCTGGGGCAGCCAAGTTTTTCATCCTTTTCTGCATCCTCCACCAACCCCCATTTGTATTCTGTCATTTAAAAGGCTCCTTTTGATCTGGAAATTAATTTCCAGATAAACTCAGGCACACGGGAGCGTGCAGGGCTGTGTGCCTCCATGAACAGGAAGGGGTTTGGTGGCACCAGCTGTGGATCAATCCCAAATTCTGTAATGTCCCTGAATCCCAGCAGCACCAAATGCAACAAGTTTTTGTGGGATTAAACTCTTTCACGGAAAAATAGATCTGTATAGCAATGTGAATATATATATTTTTTTAAAATTCCAATTTCCCCTTCCATCCCCTTATTTTCTGAACTTTTCCCTTTGAGGGTGGCAGGGTTTTTTCAGGAGCTTCACACTTTTCTGCAGGCAATATTTTCTCACCTGCTCCCAAGGCCAAGGCAGTTTTCCTGATTCTCTGGCTGATAAGGAGTCCTGCTGTAATCCCAACTTTCACTTTGAAGTAAGTCTCTATTCAGGGTGGTTAAGCACAAAAGCTCCAAAAGGCAGCTGCTGTGGGCTTAAAAACAGGGAGAAAAGAGGGAAAAATAGGAAAAGGCTGCAACTGCATATTTTCTTTTCTAATCCTTTTGTATTTTAAAGGCTGTATTCACCTAATGAGGAATGCCTGGGGAAAAGGGATCCCTTCAGGCCAGCAGTGAGACACGTGGGGTGGGAAGGTGGGAATCACACACGTGTGGGAATCGCAGAATTCCAGAAGAGTTTGAGTTGGAAGGAACCTTCAAGATCCTCCAGTGCCACCCCTGCCATGGGCAGGGACACTTCCCACTATCCCAGGCTGCTCCAAGCCCTGTCCAGCCTGGCCTTGGACACTTCCAGGGATCCAGGGGCAGTCACAGCTCCTCTGGACAACCTGAGTTCATTAACAAATTTCCTTTCCTTGTGCCTCAGTTTCCCTTTCTCTGCTTGGGAGCAAGGCTTGGGAAGGTTCCATGGACTCAGCACATGCTTGGGCGATGCTGAGAACCTTAATCCAGACCTAAAAGGTGCTTAAAAAAATCCTCCCTGCTTGACTTTCAAGTGGATTTATCCGTAATTCACTCTCCATGTATGTACTAGTGAGGATTTGGGCTCTCAGAGGGTGGGTTTAGTTTTTTTTTAAGACGTATTACTTTTTTATTCTTTAAAGGCAGCACATGAGGGGGAAAAGCAGCTAAGTTCACCTTTAAGGATTTATTATCGTTTCTCTAGAGCAGGTATTTACCGGGGATATTTCTCGGAGGAAATGACTGTCGATTATAAAAAATAAAATAAAATAATAATAATAATAAAAAAAATCCCCTTCTATCCTGGAGCCAGTAACCTTGTGGAGTGATGGATTGTCTCACTGAAAGTGGAGTTAGGGAGAAATGGAGACGGAGAGGAAGAAATGTAGATACTGTAACATACTCCAGGGGGTCGGGAAAGGGATATGAATTATTAAGTAAAATTAATAATTGAAATAATTAACAGCTGCAAGAGATTTTTGTCCATCCTCCATATAATAAGGGAGAAATGTTTAGTATCAAGCTGGAATAACCACGAGTAATTTGATGTTAATTAATTCGTTGGCTCAGTATTCGAAGCATTTATGGGTGTTTTCTTTCCTTATAAATATATTAATAAGTTTAAGTCATTCTACGGAAGTAATTTCGAAAATAATAATAATAAAAAAAGAGTCCTGGCAAATGCAAGTCATTTATTTTTGATCAGTAATTAAAATGGCTTTCCCCCCCCTTCTCGTGTACATCAGAGGAACATGGCTTTGTTCCGAGGAGCTTCTAATCCTTATTCTCCTTCCTCTGATAGGAATTGACACCATTGGTTGTTTGGGGCCAGATTTATGGATTATTTTTCACTGAGAGCTTTTGGAGTTTGTTGCTGGAGCTCCTAAAGACCGGAGGTTTTCCTTCCCCAGCCCCATCACTCTGAACCCCTTGGATAATTTCAGGAGAGACTGGAGAGGCTCTAAAAGATGGAGTTAAATGATGTATTTGGGGCAGATAAATTTGGGAGTGCTGGATGGGTGGGTGATGGATGTGGGTAGGAGGAGCCAAACCTCCCTGCTGGGAGGGAAGTCCATCCAGAGAGAGATCCAGGGGCAGATCAATGGGGTGCAGTGGGGTTTATTGCAATGCCAAGTGCTCCTCGGCAGGGTTGGAGGTGCAGGATGCAGAGGGATACAGAGATACTTAAAGGATGTGTGGCTCTGGTGGGGCCCAGCACTGCTCCACTGACCTTCAGCTGCACCTCTGGGGTGACAAGGACCCCAGATGTCCCTGTTTGGAAGAGCAGAGGTGTCCGGCTGGGATCTGCTCCTTCTGCTCACGTACATCTCACAGGGAAATACCACGACTTGGAGTGGGGTCGTTGTTCTTCAGGAAAGGGTTGGTCTGGATGAAATCTGTGGGGTTTTTCAGGGGCTGACAGCCCCGAACTGAATCCCAGGCCACACTGCTGGAGGTAAATTCTGAGGTGCCCCCTGTGCCACATTTTGCTTCCACTGGGGGAAACTGAGTCTGAAACGACACATGGGAGAAAAGGCTTGGGGCTCCAGGCAGTGTTATTTTGGCTCTGGATTGGGATCTGGGGTGGTGTTGAATGCTTGGGTTTTGGGATGCTCAGCATTTGGGATTCTTGGCTTTTGGGATGCTCCATGCTTGGGATTCTCTGTGTTTGGGATGCGCTGTGCTCAGGATACTCCATGTTTGGGTTTCTTATTATTTGGGATGCTCAGCGTTTGGGATGCTTGGTGTTTGGGATGATAGTATTGTGGATGCTTGAAGTTTGGGATGCTTGATGGTTGGGATGCTCAGCATGCAGGATGCTCCATTTTAGGGTGCTTGGCATTCAGGGCATTTGGCATTCAGGGCGCTCCATGTTCAGGATGCTTAGTGTTTGGGATGTTCAGTGGTCGATATGCTCCGTGTTGGGGATGTTCAGTTTTCGGGATGTCACTGTTTGGGATGTTCAGTGTTCAGGATGCTCAGTGTTTGGGATGTTCAGTGTTTGGAATGTTCAGTGTTTAGGATGCTCCGTGTTCGATATGCTCCATGTTTGGGATGTCAGCATTTGGGATGCTTGGTGTTCGGGATGTTCAGTGTTCTGGATGTCAGTGTTTGTGATACTCAGTGTTCGGGATGCTCGGTGTTTGGGATGCTCAGTGTTTAGGATGCTCGGTGTTTGGGATACTCAGTGTTTGGGATACTCACTGTTTAGGATGCTTGGTGTTTGGGATACTCAGTGTTCATGATACTCAGTATTTAGGATACTCAGTGTTTAGGATACTCAGTATTTAGGATGCTCGATGTTTGGGATGCTCAGTGTTTGGGATGCTTGGTGTTTGGGATACTCAGTATTTAGGATGCTCAGTATTTAGGATGCTCAGTATTTAGGATACTCAGTGTTTAGGATGCTCAGTGTTTAGGATGCTCGATGTTTGGGATGCTCAGTGTTTGGGATGCTCGGTGTTTGGGATACTCAGTATTTAGGATGCTCAGTATTTAGGATGCTCAGTGTTTAGGATGCTCAGTATTTAGGATGCTCAGTATTTAGGATGCTCAGTGTTTGGGATACTCAGTATTTAGGATGCTCAGTGTTTAGGATGCTCAGTGTTTAGGATTCTCGGTGTTTGGGATGCGCTCTGGCTGTGGCAGCAGATGGAGGCTGTGGGATGGCAAATGGCATCTCCATCCTCGGGGAGCAGGGGATGTTATCTGCAGCAGCAGCGGCAGCAATGTCTCTTTGCAGAGCTCAGCACAAATAGCGGAGCAGGGAAGGAGCTAATTCCCATCCTCATCGGCAGATGGGAGCCAGACCTATTTCTGGCCTGGCTGTGGGAGAGGGGATTGCAGCGAGTTTGGGATATCCAGGCTGCTTTGGAATTCGGTACCAGGGGCAATTAAGGTGCTGAGCTGGAGGGATGGAGGTGGAAATCTCCTGACATGGAGAAAAGGGTGGGAAATCCTTTTTTTCCCTCAGTCCAAATGCCGTGGGAGCTGTGAGGTGCCTGGCAGCAGGGACCGACTGCTCCTGCCCCAGGGAGTGAAGGAGCATTAAAAGTTGGAAGTTAAAATGATGGAGCTGAGCTATAGCAGCAGAGTTCTGCGCAGTTCTCCCACTCAGGGATTTGCCCTATATTTAATTTTTTTCCCTGACTGCTTTAGTGACTCTGTAAACGTTGCGGAGTTTTTGTGTCTTTTTTTTTCCCTTCCTGCTAGATGAAGTGGGTTTGGTTTTTATTGAATCAGTTCCCTCCGAGGATAGAGGTTGCGAGTGGATAAAACCTCTTTCAATCCCATAAAAATGCCGTCAGGGGATTCACTTAAATTTATTTAATCCTGTGCACTTTATCGCGGTCACTTCATCATGGCAGGTAAGTGGATGCTAATGGATCCCTTCTTTTTATGGCCTGCAGCCTCCTGGAATTAGATCCCCCAGCTGCAAATCTCTCGTTTGTGGCTGGCATTTTATCTTCTTTCTTTTATTTGATTAGCGGAGGGAGCGAGAGGCAGGACGCTAGTTTGAGGGAATTAAGGCCAGGAGAGCTCATTGCTCTAATCTGCTCTGACCTTCTGGGTGGCACCAGCCAAAATTTCACCTGGAGGAGATGCCCTGAGGGTGTCAGGACATGAAATCCTCACTCCAGCCCCCCCATCGCAGTGAGCCAGGATCTCTCGGTCCAGGTTTGTGTTGATAAAACCATGCAAAGCTTCTGCTCTTCTCTGCCTCGGCGATGAGTCAGGCTCGATGTGAATTTGCCTCCTGTGATGGCCTGATTCATTCTGCTCCCAACCTGACAGGCCCTTTTCGCTGAAACGTTGAACTTCATTGTCACTGAACCATTTTCTTTTATAAAGTCGGAGTGTTTGGGTGCTTTAGGGTGAAGGTTGTTGAATTGCCTGCTCCATTAATGCTTTTAAAACAGAGATATTTTTCCCTGTGCTGTCACAATTCTGCTTTTTTATTTTTTTTTCCTCTGAACCTGCTTTAGTATTTAATTTTGGCTGCTAAAGCTGGAGGGTTGTCCTGTCTGACCTCTGAAGTTCAGCCTCAGGCTTGAGGATGAGGGATGCTGACCCCATGTGGTCCAGCCCCACCTGGGAGCACCTGTGACGCTGTTGAATCCTTTCCCACCAGGAAAATATGTTCTCCAGGTTTAGCATCATGAAGTGTGGTGCCTGCATGGAAATTCAGGACAGCTTAGGCTTTGGAGACACTGAGGGCTGCAGGGTTTGTGTTCTGGGGTGTTGTCCCCAAGGGCAGCAGAAGGGACACCTGCAAATCTGTCCCAGAGCGCTGAAAGGCTCCTCCGGCACTCATGGAATGTCTTGTAGGGTCTTTTCTTTAGGAAAACTTTATCTGGGGGGATATAATGGAGAGTTTCCTCATGGCAAAATGTCTTTTTGCAACACCAGGCACCCAAATCAACCCCAACTCCAGAAAACGGTGCAGGGGAAAAGCAAAGCCTGGTGTGGGGAGCATTACCCCAGTGGTTGGAACCATGGGAGGAGTGCTGTTCGTTGATTCCCAAGGGATTTATTGCCTCTTGGAAGGGATCCCCCGCATGCCAGAGCATCCCTCAGCACACACTTCCCTCCCCTGTCCCCCAGGCTGGGGAGCTCTGGTGTTGGAGTGTTAATGGAAAAACTAAATAACACTGGGAACGCAAAACCATCGGGTGAAAAACAGAGGGTTTGAGTTATTAAGGAGCCCTCTCGTCACTCACTGTGGAGAGAGAGGGGGGAAAGGGAGGGAATATTGGTGTTTGGGAAGCCCAATTATTTCTGAACTGCAGACAGACTTATTAACTTGGGCAGAAAATTAATTACTCTAATTAGAAAAACTCATTGGAGTTTGGTGAGGAGTTGGTGGGGGAGATGATAGTGGTGGGGGGAGTTGGGGAGTCACAACAGCCGTGGGAGGGAGGGGACAGAGGGACACACGAGCAGTGGGGGAGCTGCTCAGATTAATGGGAGAAAAGAAGAGACAGCAGAGAGAAAGGAAGATTTTTTTTTTTAGTCATAAGGATCTTAATTTAGCAACTTTAGTCTTTAAAAAACACGAGTATTCTCATACGTGCACATATATATATATAAAATATATATATATATGCACAGATTCATATATATATAAAATATATCTAGAATGTAACACAGAGATTTATCCGACTTTCTGTGGGTGGCTGTATTTATTTCCGATGCGCCAGCCCGTCAGCACGGGGGGTTGTTAGAAAGTGCTGGGTGGGTGGTTTTTTTATCTTCACGGATTTATGAAGTCCTTAAAACATCTGTTCCATCCTGATTCCACAGTCCTTCAGCAGCTCGGGGAGAGGGAGATGTTCCTCGGCGGAGCTGTCTGGCTGCTTTATTTGGATAAAGATGCATTTGCTGAGTGTTAATAGTGGTGATGCAGGAAGGGGGAGTGGATCCTTCCTTGGAAGGGATCCCGTGAAGGAAATGCATCCAGGCTGGTGGGGCTGGTGGGGAAATCAGGATTTGGGATTTTTGAAGGAGTCTCGTAGGAGTTCAGTAAGAAATCAGATTTTCCCTTCTTTCCTCCTGTGAGCTGTGGTTACAAAGTGAGTGTGTTCACTCATGCCCCACGTAGGTGAAGACAAACACTTGATTGCCAGGCTCAGGGTGGGATTCTTGGGACTTTCCTGTGCAGGGCCTGGAGTTGGATCCAATGATCCCCGTGGGTCCCATCCAACTCAGGATATTCTGTTTCTATGATCTTCTTGAGGCCAGAGATGGGCAAGGACCAGGATCAGGCAGTCAATCCCCTCATCACAAAACCCAGCAGCCAACCTTGTAATGCTAAAAAAAATCCAAAAATGGAGATAAAGCACAGATCCGGATGAGCCAGAGCTCTCTGGTGCTTGGGGTCCTGGTGTCACCTATGAGCCACCAAGCTGCCCGTGCTGGTGCAACACCCAAATTCGGGGTAGAAGGGATTGTTCCTGCGCTTCCAGCTCAGCTGCAGCCCCACATGGAGCACCCTGCACCCCAGCCCGTGGTGGGATGGGTGTCACCTACAAGCCACCAAGCTGACCATGCTGGTGCAACACCCAACTTCTGGATAGAAGGGATTGTTCCTGTGCTTCCAGCTCAGCTGCAGCCACACATGGAGCACCCTGTGCCCCATCCCATGGTGACGTTGTGGGGTCGGCAGTGGCTGAGCTGACTCTCGGGCCCCGCTGGCTGCACAGCCCCAGCTTTTCCCTGGTGCCTTTGCTCTGCTGCCTTTGCTGCCTGTTTCTGAAATAACCTGTCAAGCTCTCGCTAATAATGAGCCATAAGTCAGATTCTCTCTGGTAGGTTGCCCTGGGTGTCTATCACAGTCTTTAGGGGTGACCCAATTATGGTAATTGGCCAATTTTGCTACCGGTGTTCAAAAAGATTTGCCAAACAAAGGAGGAGAAATCAAAGCTCCCTAGAAATTAGCAGAAACCCCAAATCTAGCTATTTTTCAGACTCTCTTTTTAAAGGCATGAGGTGCCTTTAATATTAACCTCTTCAGTCTGATACCTGCAGGGAAGAGTGAAATAAAACCCCAAATGCAGCAGATCACGTCAGTGATGCTCCACTCGGGTACCACATCGTGTACTCCATCCCCAGGATTGCTCACAGCCCAGAGACACAGACATTTGTTCAGCTTCAGAGCCCGAAACTATGTATTTAGAGCAGTAGTTTCCCTCCCACTCAGTCATAAGACCTTGATTTTGCAAGAATCTCTCAGATTATACAGAGATGGACTCAAAGGGGGAAGGTAGAGGAGAGATTTCTTTTCCACCCAGCTGTGTATGACATGTACCTTCAGTTAGTCAGGGCAAGATAAAGGGAATAAAGAACAATTTTAGCCCCATCCTTGCTCCTTTCCATCTGCCACCACCCACCTTCTCTTTCCCTACTCCCTGGCCCTGTGTAGAGCACTGGTATTATTTCTGCATCAGAATAATAATAATACAGAGAGAACACACTGCTACGACTGCTGTGACCTCCTGCCCAGTGGGCTCCGTGGAAACGCTGCTGGAATTGCAACTTGCCACCGAGCTTTGTAGTGAAGGATTGCTCCTGGCTAATCTATAATTTACAAAACACACTCAGATTCATTTTTTATGGGCTGTTTTTGATATGATGCCATTTAAAAAGTGGAAAGAAACAACGCACCTTTTTAAAGGTTGCTCCTGGTTCCTCTTGCTCTTTTTTCCTCCATTCTTTTGGGAAGGAATGTTATTTTTGCTGCTGTTGCCATCTGGCCACGGAAAGGGAATTTCTTCCTCTCGCAGGTGTCTGGACTATTCCCTGCAGTGCTGGGGACAGAGTCTTGTGTCACAGCCTGCACCTTCAGCATCCAAATCGGCTGTGCCCACAGCCCTCTGCCTGCTTCTGTTGGCTTGGGATACATATTTGAAGGGAGGAAAATGATGTTTTATTCCACCCTCAGCTTTTGCTCAGGAAGGCTGGGCAGGGATAGAGAGGGAGAACCCCTTAGGTGATGCTTGGATTTCCCACCTGTATCATCATCCCATACCTCCTGCAGCCTGCTAGGTCTGGAGCACTGAAAAAGGAATATAAAATTCCTGATATGCCAAGAGGAAGAGTTTCTGCTGGGGGTGGGGTGGCTCAGAGCGTTTTTGGGGTGACCAAAGCTTGTTTCTCTGGTGGCAGTGCTTCTCCCCAGGTGTTTTATGGCCTGCAGGCTCCCCTCCTCTTCCGTGTGCCGTTTTATGGTGCCCCTTCCTGACTAATGCGAATCCCATCCGGCATATATTAGCGGGAAGGGCATCGTTAGCAGGAAGAGCAGCACTGTGAAAAACCAACCATGAATCTTCTCGGGCTCGCAGGGCTCTGCAAATAGCACAGGAGGGATTAAGTATGTTCATCTTTACAATCCAAAGGGAAAGGAAGAGGTTTCTCATCAGCCCCCGGCTGCAGCGTGTCCATGGTAGGATGATGGAGCTATAATTAACCTCCTCCCCGACGGAGACTGAGCAGCTTTTCAATCCCCCACGAGCTGCCCAGTGTGGGAAGCAGTGTCTTGAGCAGGAAAAGCTTTGTGTCTGCTGATAAATGGAGGCCGTGATGCTCAGCACACAGGTGCTGGGATGCAGGGAGCACCAGCAGGCCTCGGGCTCATTTGTATCCCTGTGCAGGTTGGAGCTGGGGTGTTTGATCCTCCCTTCATCCATGGAAATAGGGAATGCCAGCCCACTGGTGAGATCTGTGCTCCTCCGGAGATGGATGGGAAACAGCTTAACTCTCCTGACATTTCCATGCAGTCCCAGAGATCTTCAGCTTGTATTTTAGTCAGACCTTGAGGATAGAGGGGCACAAACCACTTTCTGTGCCATCCAAATTATCAGGGTGGATGCTGTTCCATCAGGTGTGTGATGGGAGCACAGGTCAGTTGTGTAGCTGATCCACAGCAACTTGGTCACCTGTGGTGGGACAGGTGATGCAGTCAGATCCTGGTGCTAAATAATAGTTCAGGTAGCTCAAACCCCCTGAGGAGGGGAGATTATGGAGGGGGAAGGTGTTTTGGGTGTGTCTGGAAGGAGAAATGGAGTGTGAGCCTATTGGAGCAAATCCAGAGGAGGCCATGGAGATGCTCCAGGGCTGGAGCCCCTCTGCTCTGGAGCCAGGCTGGGAGAGCTGGGGGGTCCAGCCTGGAAGAAGAAGGCTCCAGGAAGGCCTTGGAGCCCCTGCCAGTGTCTAAAGGGGCTCCAGGAGAGATGGAGAGGGACTGGGGACAAGGGATGGAGTGGCAGGATAGGGGAAATGGTTTTGCACTACCAGAGAGAAAGATTAAATGGGATATTGGGAAGAAATTCTTCCCTGTGAGGGTGGGGAGGCCCTGGCACAGGTGCCCAGAGAAGCTGTGGCTGCCCCTGGATCCCTGGAAGTGCCCAAGGTCAGTCTGGACACGGCTTGGGGACATTCTGTCTAGTAGAAGGTGTCCCTGCCCATGGCAGGGGGGTTGGAGCAGGGTGGTCTCCAAGGTCTCTTCCCACCCAAACCATCCTGGGGTCATGTGAAACTCTGCTTGCCAGGGGCTGCCAGGATGGGATGTTCAACTCCATCCCTGTGGCGATGCTGTGGTGTCAACCACTGGGGGAAGAGGCATCAAAGTCAGTGCCATGCCTGGGGAGGACTAAAGCTGGACTAAAGCAGGAGTAAATCAGGACTAAAGCAGGACTAAAGCTGGACTAAAGCAGGAGTAAATCAGGACTAAAGCAGGACTAAAGCTGGACTAAAGCAGGAGTAAATCAGGACTAAAGCAGGACTAAAGCTGGACTAAAGCAGGAGTAAATCAGGACTAAAGCAGGACTAAAGCTGGACTAAAGCAGGAGTAAATCAGGACTAAAGCAGGAGCAAAGCAAGCTCTGGGGAGGAGCACGTGAGTGGGGAGCAATGAACAGAACCAACCTGATAATGAATGCTGCTGTTACAGCACCTGTCACAACTGCTCAGCAGTTTAATACTCTGCAATTTCAGATGAGAGAAACATCTTTCGCTGATGATTGCTGCTTCTTTTTTTTTTTTAAAGAGGAAAAATATTCCATTCTCTCGGTGTTTATTTTCCATTCATCCTTTTGTAAAGGTGGGGAAACTGAGGCACCACATTGCACCGGCAGCGCTGGGGGTGAGGGGTCCTGGTGTGGATTCCTGTGGTATCACTCCCCCTCCTACCCCCTGCTCCTGTAAATTCTTGAAAAAGAACTGTGTAGTGTTCTTTGTAGAAGTCCACATAGCCCTGACTCTCTGCATGGTTAATATTTAGGTCAGCAGAATTTAATTCCTTTTAAAATCATAATATTATCATTGTAATTGCAAATGTTTTCATTAGGCACCGGCGCTGGGGAGCCTGGCACAAGCCTGCAGAGGGGCTTTGTTTCCTGCTCGGGTGTCCTGGCTCCAAAGGAATAGCAAAAAATGCTTTGTCCCTCTTTGTATCTCACCTCCAAACTTGTAGCTGATGCAGGGATTTGTGGCTGTGCCCTGCCAGCATCAGAGCAGGGACAGGGAGGGACACGAGGCTGTCATTTGAGTGTCGCCTTCCCACTGCACTTCCAATTCCCCAGCAGAGAGAATCAGCTTTCCTTAAGTGAGTTATTGTGTCTCCAAGTCAGGGCTCTGCTTCCCTTCCAGAGAATAAAACAAAACTCTCTGGGGATGCAGTCTTAATACCACCTGCCTGGGAGTCCTGATAGGGGACTTAGTGCCGAAATGAATATTCATCCTTTGAGGAGGGAGTTATGATCCTGCTTCCCATCTCGGGGGGGATTACAGCCCTTTCCAGGAGGGATGGCGTGGGGATGGCTTGCTTTGGGATGGGGAGCAGAGGAGGGGCTGTCTGTTCCCAAATATCCCTGTCCCAGGAATGTGACACAGGAGGAACTGAGGAGGGGCTGTCTGTTCCCAAATATCCCTGTCCCAGGAATGTGACACGGGAGGAACTGAGGAGGGGCTGTCTGCTTCCAAATATCCCTGTGCCAGGAATGTGACACGGGAGGAACTAAGAGGGGCTGTCTGTTCCCAAATATCCCCGTGCCAGGGCTGTAAGGTGGCAAGTCCTGATTTTCAGGCAGGGCTGGTGAGATCCTGGCTTAGGTTGGGACAGGGCAGAAAAGGTGATGCCACCTTCTCCATGTGCTTCCTTCTTTCCAGAGTAGAGATCCAGGACACTCAGTCTCCAGGAAGATAATTCCATGCTGCTGGCGATCATCCATCAGTCTGTCTGCAATTCCTCCATGAGCATCCTGGTGTAGCCCCTTTGTACCACCCCAAATATCCTGGGATGTTTGCTGTGCAGTAATTGATCATTTATCTGGAAATACCAAGGAAAAAACCGCAGGAATCAGGTTCTGGATAGCAGAGCTCCTTTGCAGCTTAATCGTCCCGAGCTGGGGCTGCAGGAAGCTCTGCCAATCTCTGTGGCAGCCCGCAGGAGATAGCTGGACTTGGTTATGCCTTGATTAAATAACATTTTTGTTTTTCCAGTGGTTAATCCATCCAATTCCCTTAGCAGGCTCAGCGATATCCGCCTGGGATAATTGGGATGGTGCCGGGATGGGGGCACCTCCCGTCCCCTCACCAGCACTGGGGGATTTTGAACACAATTTTTTCCTTGCAGTTTTCCTCTCCAAAATCACAACCTGTGCAAACTCTGCCCTGATCAAATCTATCAAGCCCCAATTTCGGAGCCGTCTGTTGATCAGGGAAATGGACTCGAAATTGGCCCCTTTAATGGGAACGCGGCTCTCACTCAAGTGTTGGAATTAATGGCAGTGCCCTGCTGCTTGCTGGCAAGTTGGGCATTTGATTCCAGTTACAGGAAATTGCCATAATTTCTGCTCCATGCTCCTCTCAAGTGACACTAAACATCTATCTTTTTTCCCCCCCTATTTATTTATATTGGGAGAAGAGGATGGTACGTGGGCGCTTTTCTGCACCCGAACTCGTCTTGTTTTCATGGCAACCCCTGCTTAGCAGCAGACCTTTTGTGTACTGAAAAAGGGAGGGAGAAGGGAGGTCTGGAGGGAGCAAAGGATGCCTGGGAGGGAGAAAAGGCTGGAAATTCGATCTGAAGGGCTGGTTTAGTGAACGGGACCATTGGTGTGTGGATGTTGGGACTGCTGTGCCTCTCTGGTGGAACCAAGCTGGGAGTGCTGAGGAGATCCCAGGAGATGTCCCAGTGCTGGGGTGGAGCTCTGGGATCCTCAGGTGCCATTCCCACCGAGCATTCCCTCGAGCAGAACATCAGGAATGGCTTCTCCTGGCAGAGCCCCTGTCCTGCGACAGGCAGGTATCTCCTTGGGTGACCTCCTGGAAAAGCAGCTCTGTCACACTCGCTTGGCCAGGGGACATCGCTTTCCCAGTTTAAATGCTGGAATACAAGTGTGTCAATATCCCACCCCACACTTCGGATGCTGTGGGTCTGAAATGTTTGTTTATCCCTGCCTGAAGGTCATCCTCATCCCCCTGGATGCTCCACTGAGTTTGGTGCTCTTATTTCCTCCTCTCCTGCTGGCAAAGGTTACCTGGGGAGATTGAAGCATCAAAGCTCCAGGGGCTTTGCTCCTGCTTGTAAAAACAGAGAAAATAGTGAAATGGAGGGGGGGCCACAAAGATGGATGTGTCAAGGTTTTCATTTATTTATTTCATTATTTAACACTGTTGTGGGAAGCACCAGAAAAGGCTGAGGGGGAGATGAATAATTTTGTGTTTGGAGCAGGTTGGAACAGTATAAAATAAGTAATTCCTGGAGCCACTGGAGCAATGAGGGCCTGCACAGAAACCTACGTGGGGTGGGGAGCTGCCCAGAGCTGGAATCAATGCCTGACCCAAAATTCGAGCACTTGACTCCTTGACCCTCCTGCTGGTTGCTCACCATGTCCTGCGGGTTTTCCATAATTCAAAGCAAAAGGATGAGCTGAAAGCTCTGGGCACAGGATGTTTTTGAGTGCTCAACACCAGCAGTTCAGGAGGATGGGGGACCCCACATTCCTGGCACAGTGGCAGAGGGATGGTGGCTTTTTCCTTGGGTGCCTCTCTCTGTAAGAGTCCATCCCAAACCCAAACAAGAGAAGGGAGTTTCTTTCTCCACCTTTTAAAATTATTTCCCTTGCTGTTGTTTTTCCTGGGCTTGGCATGGTGTGCAGGATGACTTATCTCTGCTCAAGGCAGGATCCTTTTATTTCCAACCAGACCTGGCCCTAAGTCATGCAGTGCTCCTTCGACAGAGCTGTAAATTCTCCAGGGCAGCCTGGCAGACAGTGAACAGGGCGAGGACTTCGGAAGAAATGAGTTTTTGGGGATATGAAGGGGATGAAGCTCTTGGTATCCTCTTCCAAAGAGGGAATAGGTGCAGGGGTCACAACCCAAAGGCCCAGAAGCATTTTTGGGGCTGTTTGTGTAGGAAAATTGAATGAGGTGATTCTCTTTTCTCCCTGAGGGAATACTGTCTTAAGAAATGATGGCAGGATGGCAGTATAGGACAGGAAAATGCAAAGGAGTGCACACAGGTGTGTGCTGAGAAATCTGTAAATAAGGTTTTGAAATTTAAAAAAACCCATGATATGCAGCTGTGAAGATCCCAAATTGGGGAAGGCAGAGCGAATATCGCCGGGAGCTGCCTGCCAGCTCCAGCAGGTCCCAGTGGCAGTGGCTCAGGAAGGTAGGAAGTGGCACCTCATCCTGGTTTTCCCCATGGAAAAACAAGGAAAAACACACAGCTGTGAGCTCGGCAGTGCATTGGCAGGTGGGGGAGGAGCTGCTCTCTGTGGCTTGGGCTCATGTTTGGTTTTCTGATGGTGTGTGAGGCCTTTTGAGGGCTCCCAGATGTCCCTTTTTGCTGGAATAATGTCCCCCCTCTTTGCTCTGGCATTCCTGCCAGGAACTGGAACAAGCTCTTCACCCTCTGTGTGTGTGTGCCTCTCTCTGGGTGTGTTGTCACCACCGTTTAAGGATCATGGAGTGGTTTGGTTTGGAAGAGACTTTAAAGTCTCATCTTGATCCATCCCCTGCCACGGGCAGGGACACCTTCTGCTAGACAAGATGTCTCCAAGCCCTGTCCAGCCTGGCCTGGACACTTCCAGGAATCCAGGGGCAGCCACAGCTTCTCTGGGCACCTGTGCCGGGGCCTCCCCACCCTCACAGGGAGGAATTCCTTCCCAATAGCCCATCCAGCCCTGCCCTCTGGCAGTGGGAAGCCATTCCCTGTGTCCTGTCATTCCATCCCTTGTTCCAAGTCCCTCTCCAGCTCTCCTGGAGCCCTTTCAGGCACTGGAAGGCTCTCTAAGCTCTCCCTGAAGCCTTTTCTAATCCCACCCAGCTCTCCCAGCCTGCCTTCAGAGCAGAGGGGCTCCAGTCCTTGGAGCCTCTCCGTGGCCTCCCCTGGACTTGCCCCAGCAGCTCTGCCTCCTCACATTTTGGGCTCCAGCTCTGTTTTTCCATCACTGCCCCTGTGGTGACACCACAGGGACACCAGGGCCGAGCAGTGCCGTGCTCTGGGGAGGAGAGAGCCGAGGGTGTCACCGATCCCTGGCATTCAGCCCCAGCCTAATTCTGGCCATGCTCCCACAGGAAGGTTGCAGCTCTCTCCTCGTGCCCCCCAGCGCCGTCCTGTGATCCCGACTGACCTTCTTAAAAGGGATCAACCGCGTCAAATGAAGAGATGAAGAGTGGAGGGAGGAGCTGCGAGCTGGAGGAGGAGGAGGAATGAAATTAGGAGCAGATATTAATAACCATGTTAAATATTTATCTGACCTCCTTTCACATGATCCTTTTTAATGGTGACCCAAAAAGCTGATGTGCTAATATTCACTCTTGCTCTCCTTTCTGCCTCTCTCTGTCAAAGCTTTGGGTTTGAGCAGGAAAAAATCAACTCCTTTCTCACCCTTTGGGCTGGGCTGTGGGAGAAATCAGGGTCCCAAAGGAGCCTCCATTAATAAAGTGACACAGATGGGTTTGTACTCATGGACTTCTCCTGCCTTAGTGATGCTCATTCACATCTGACTGAAGGATTTGTGTCGGGTTTTTAAAAAATTTTCTTTGCTTGTTTTTCAAGCCATCCTGTTCTGAATGGCTCCAGGCATTTCGAGCTGTAGCTCGGGGAAACATCCCTGCCTTGAAACCTCAGGCTCCGAGCTCGGGGACGGAGCGTTATCAGCTCAGTGAATGTACAAGTCATTAGTGAGGGTTGCTGAATTCCTGGCCGCTTTTTCTCCTCCACGCCTGAAAGCTGGAGTGCAGAATGTCTGTTGTGGTTTGACCTCTCCAGAGGAAGATGAGAGCAGGAGAGTGCACGGGAGCAACAGAGTTTTGGTTGTGGCTGTTCCGAGGCAGTCCGAGCTGGGCCACAGCAATAACTGAGAGTAATTTTAATTCAGGGAGCTCCATCGTGTGTTTCTGATCACATTTTTGCTGTTTTCCTCTTAGCCCTCCGGTTTCCTTCCCTCATCAGCTCCTGAATGGCAGGAGCATCAACTGTACATCCAAACTGCTCCGTGTTTTCCATCACCTCATCAGCCTGCCTTTTGCTGCCGAGGTGCCTGCTGTGCCCTCCCTTTTGTTTTCGTGGCTCGAAGCCTGTAAAAAGCCCTTGAGAACAATGTGAAATATCCTCTCATATTATAGTATTTGTCTTTTTAAAGGAAGCTGAATCCATTAGGAGCAGGACTGAATACAGAATTGGGATTTTTTCTAATCTTGCCGACATCAGCCCCCTGGGATGAGCCCCTTTCAGTCGGCTTGACTGGATCCTCTGGGATTTAATTTGTGTTTTCAATTTAAACATCAGTTAAGCCACAGCATCTCCTCTCTTGGCCTCAGTTTCCCCTTTGCAGGATGGAGCTGACACTTCCCAGCTCCAGGATCCAACCCTGGTGAGTTTTCCCCTTGCTCCAATGTCCTGCAGAACCAACAAGCATTTGAGTGCAGCAACACTTCTTTTTTGGCTTAAATGAGTGGACTTAGGGATAGAAAGTTGTGTTTGAATTCACTGTCAGAATAAAGAGGGACAGGTTGCTCAGAGAGGATGTTCCCCATCCCCGGGAGTGCCCAAAGCCAGGCTGGACAGGGCTTGGAGCAGCCTGGGATAGTGGAACCTGCAAAGTAGAACAAGATGAGCTTTAAGGTCCCTTCCAACCCAAACCATTCCATGATTCTATGATTTTTCCAGCAGAATGCCTACATGCTACAGGACTTTAAAAATTAATTGCATTTATTTTAGGGAAGAAAAAAATAGCTCCTGTTTTTTGCATTCCTGAACTTGTCCTGGATGGAGATTTCCACTGAGAGTCTTTCACCAAGTCCCCATCCCCACTGCCTCCAGCAAAACAGAAATGTGTTTAATCTTCCTAAATGTAATCCTGTTGTAGAACAGGAAATTCTCCGCTGGTCAGAGAGGATATTAAGATGCCTGCTCTGAAAAGTGTTTGAAATTATCATCATTAATCTGGAAATGATTATTGCTTAGTTCAAGCTGAGTAACGTGAAAAATAAAGTTAACCTGAAGTGTATACGGGGAAAAGTAAATTGGATTTTTTAAAAAGCTCTCGTTTGCCTAATGGAAGATAAGATTAATAGCACAGCTCGGGAATTTAGAAAAAGTGGAGATTTCCAAATTTTAAAAGCAACTGGTGTTTAAGATGTTTGGAAACCTCCCAGCTGGGGAGATTCCTGTCCAACCCAAAGTATTCCATGAGTGTGCCATTCCATGAACCGGAGGTGTTGTGGCTGGCAGGGAGGTTCAGGTTTGTGGAAGGGCTGCAGAACACTGATTTCATCCTCAGTCAGTGTGTGAGGAACTGGAGACTCCCCAAAGAGCAAAGCCAAGGTGTCCAGGTGTGACCTGCAGGAGAGGTTGGTGATGAGGAGTGGCTTGTTATCCCCACCTGGGGTCCTGGGGATTCTTACAGAACCTCTTCCCGAAGGGTTTTGATGTTATTAGAGCCTCCCTCGTCACTGTCCTTGACCAGATTTGGGCTAGTTTGGGTTGGCTTCTGCTTCTGAGCCAGCACGTGGCAGATGGAGAAAGCCACACGATGGGAAGGAGGCTTTGGGAGGAAGTTTTTTTCCCTGTGTTTTGAGCAGGGATCTGAGATAATCTCTGCTCTTCCTCTCTTCTGTCAGTCCTGTCTCAGGTTTGTTGCTGTGAACTCTCTCTGGTTTATTCTTTCTGATTTTCTCCCCAATTTGGATCTGAGAACCACCTCCCCCTGACACCTGCTGATCTCTGATAGCTCCACAGTCATAAATCCTGGCTCTCTCTGGCCTCCCTGATCCCTGCTGATGCTCCTGATCCCCAGGTCCATGGGGACAGCAAACTCTTGTCCCCAGCCCTGTCCAGAGCCTGTGCTTGCACTGACAGAAGGTTAATACCGATGGGGTTTCACAACTTTTTGATTTATTGTCTTTCGGCGTTCATCACTCTTTTCTTTAAATTAAAACTCCCTCCAGATGGGGTTTGTGACACAGATTTATTGATCTGCAATAAAACCTCCCTCATAACCTGTACAGCTGCCCATTCATCTTTCAGTGAAGGAGGGATCATTTCTCTGTGGATGTCCCAAGAATGAAAGCGAGTTGTTAACTTCTTCCCTCTTCTGCCTGTCTGCTTTCTTCCATGATTTCCATGCTTTGTCTCAGGTCATTTACAAGGCCCTGGATGGGAACAGCATCAGTTCTGAGCTACTCCTCACTCCTTCTGTCTTTGGATGGCATTCTTGGGGTTGTCCAGTGCAGGGCAAGAGTTGAACTTCAGTGATCCTTGTGGATCCTTTCCAACTCAGGATATTCTATTATTCTTTCATTCAGGTGCCCAAAAGGTGATGTGGTGGCAGAAAGGGCAGCTGGAAAAGTCCCATGGGGTAGCACAAGACATAAAAGTCTATTTTAGATCCTGCAAGTCCTAATGAGGCTCCTACCCCTGACTCTGATGGGATGTGCAGAGGGAGGGAGTAATGGCAGTAAGTGCTGTGGCTTCCCTGGTGCAGGAAACAGCAACAGATGCTGGAATAAATTCAATGCTGGAATAAATTCTAGCAATACAAGTTGGCTGGAAGCTGAAATAATCTCCTTGTTTGTGGCTCCGTGCAGTCACTTGTGGTTTGTTTCACAAATGCCTCAATTTCCTAATCCAGGAGGAACCCAATCAGAAAGTGTTGTCTTTGGTGGTGATGGGATTTTGCTCAAGTTTGGGTTTTTTAGTGATGTAGTCACACCTTCCATAATGGTTTCGATCTTGGGCCTGAGTTATTAGCAATGCTGGTTGTTTTGAGAAGTGTGTGCAGAAGAAAAGTGTGTCTGTGATAAAAATATTACAAAATCCCAGACTGGTTTGGGATGGAGGGAATCTTAAACCTCATTCCATGCCACCCTTGCCATGGGCAGGGACATTTTCTACTGTCCCAGGTTGCTCCAAGCCCTGTCCAGCCTGGCCTTGGACACTGCCAGGGATCCAGGGGCAGCCACAGCTTCTCTGGGCACCTGTGCCAGGGCCTCACACCCTCACAGGGAAGAATTTCTTCCCAATATCTAATCTAAACCTGCTTTCTGTCAGTTTGAAGCCATTCCCCTTGTCCTGTCACTACATGCTCTTGTAAATAGTCTCTCCCTGTGATGCTGAAGTATTGACTTACTGCAATTTTAGGCAGATTGATAAAAAACATGTCCTCAGAACACATACTAAAGTCTAGACTTGCCCAGCCAAATTCTTCTTCCTGAGTTTCCCAGCAGAGAAAGATGAAAATGAAGTAGAAGGCAAAATTTCGGTGGCCTGAAGCCAACCCCTCGAACTTGCATTTGTGTGTGAAGTCTGGTTCCTGACTTGATAGACCTGATACTTAACAGCCTCAGGAATCATGTAGAGCTGCTCATTCTTCAGGAAGCAAATGGGATTAGGGAAGGATCAGTCGTCCTGACAATTGGAACAGGGTTTTTTTCAGGTGCCTCAAAGCACAATGCTGTGTGAAGCAGGATTATGGAATGTCTGCCCGAACTCACTCGATGCACTGAATGTATATAAAGACAGTCTGTGCAAGGCTGGCAGGTGTTGGCTGAGCTCATGAAGGATGATTTTGGGTGACTGTCTTGGCCCACCTACATTCCTTCAGGTCACAGAATCATCAAATGGTCAGGATGGGAAGGGACCTTAGAGATGATCTCATTGCAACCCACTGCCATAGGCAGGGATGCCATCCTCTAAATCAGATTGCTCAGGTCACAGCTATTCCCAAGAGTGTCTCTTCTGATGCTTCACCTGAGATCTAGAGGTGGTCAAAGCTGTGCCAGCAGCCTTTGGAGGACACGGGGGCAGGTGGAGAAACACATGTGCAGATGGAGAGGTGAATGGATGGATGATGTGGAACAGAAATACTGGGTGGGAAAGAGCGGAGAGATGGACAGAGGGGTGAGCAGTGCCCGTGGATAACTCGGGATGAGAGCTGGCCAGGGCAGGGGCGCCCGGGGGAGGCTGGGTGAGTGTTGAGTCACAAGGGAAGGCACTGTCATTTGTCACCATAATCAGGAAGCCAGGCTGAGAAGGTTTTAATCACTGCGCACGGAGCTGGAATGCAGAGCAAGTTTATGGTTTACAGTGAGCGGACTGACACAGCTGATTGATGTCAAATATGTCATGATGTATATTGTAAAGCCAGGAGATTTAATGGTGTAACTCCATGGTAGTGTTGGAAGTGAGGAGCTGCAGAGCAGAGAGTGATGGATGGGCTCATTTACATGTAAAATTGCCGATGGCATTGACAGCACTGGTATGCGGAGGGAAGATAAGAGCGAGACAGTGAGATTCACTCTGACCCTGATATTGAAATATTAAAATACAGCTGTAGGATCATCTGGACTTTGCAAAGCGGCTGCGTGTCTGGGTGTGTGCGAGCACATAAATGCTCTGTGCTCGTGGTTATAATTGTGTGCGCCGGGGCCTCGGCCAGGCACAGCAGCTCCGGGTGTTGTCAGCAGCCCTCGGCTCAGGCAAGGAGAGTTTGTGCTGCTCCCGCATGCTCAGGGAGATGAATCTGGTTATTTCCTGGCTCTGGAGGAGCCTTGGTCCCAGTGCTTTTTGGGGCAGTGCTGCCGAGCAGAGGAAGCTGAATTCATGCTGGCAATTGGGCTGGGGAGAGCTTTCTCCAGAAAGCACAGGCTGGCAGCCTGGGGCTCCCCGTGTCCCACGAGGCTGCTTTTCCAGCTTCAGTGCTCCATTCATGCAGATCCCTGTTGTCACCTGGACATGTCAGGAGCAGGATTGGTGCAGGAGTTGCCTTTGTAGCTCAGCATCTCCTGTCTAAATTTGGTTAAGCGAGGAGGGGAAGAAAAGAAAAAGGGAAATTTGGGGCTGCGAGATGACACAAAGTGAATGTGGCAGAGCAGAGAGCCCTGCCTAAATAAACTGTCCAAGGATGTTTTGTTTTCATTACGCCTGCTGCAAGCCCTTCTGATTCCTGGCTGTGCTGTGCAGCACCATCCTCCCCTTAGCTCCTCAGGACAATGCTGCTGGCATTTGGTGAGCTGCTGGCAGGAGCCTGGGGAAGGTCGTGAGGAGAAGCAAAAGGAAAGCCTGGAAGGGGTGCAGGTGTCCAAGAGGTCGCAGGCCCATTTTGGGATGGTTTTATCAAGGTTTAACTCTCCATCAGCCACTCCAGCTAAAAGCCATTCTGCTGTCCCCCAGCACAGTGTACCTGTCCTGGGGCAAATGCCTCCAGAGAGGCTGAGGGATTCACCCCCAGGATAATCCATCCTGGGTATGCCATGGAGAAACCTTGAGGGATGAGCAAGGGAAGGGAAAAGCTGGCTTGGGGAAGGATTCAAGAGCAGCCCAGGGAGGGGATGGATGTGAAAGAGGAGGTCATACAAATCCTTTGTTCCCCAAGGAGGGTTATTTACATGGCATTTACCTCCAGCCACTTGGTCCCTGTTGCCTTTGATCCCATCCCCCATTTCAGCCCTCTGGCCAGCCATGGAAGGACCTAAACTGGGGTGTTTTCAGCTCCAAGTGAGCTGACCCTGACAGAAACACTTAAGAGGCTTTGCAGGGGATTAAGTGACTGTATTTTAATCTTGTATTTTAATTCGTTGTGGGGATGTGTCGCGGCTCTGCCTGGGGCTGTAGAGTCTCTCCATCCTGTCCCTGGCTGTGGATGCTCCTGGGACAGATGGACCAAGTGGAGCAGGCAAAAGACAGCATTTCCAGGAATTAATTTGAGTTGCTCTTTCCCTAAATGAAAAGCCTGATATTAAAATTATCCTTGAAAAGGACTTTTTTTTTTTTCCCCCCTTAAATTTATGAACTGCTCCGTGGTCTTTGGAGACAATTATAAATTATAGAGCAGCCATATATCTGAGCCAGAGTTGGAAGCAAAGGGGCTCTGTCAGGGAGAGCAGCTGTGGGGGCAAGGGGAAAAGGATTTAGGCTTTTTCAGACTTTTTTTGACTTCCTGAGCTCATTTTGGTTCTGATCCCAAATCCTTGGAAGATGTTGTGTATCCCATTTCCCATTAACTCTGACAGACTTCAGAAAGCCTTTTTCTGAGCAGAAATAGGGATTGCAATACCAGATCAGTGCAGTGTCCTATCTCCAAAAGCTGCCAGCAGCAGATGCTCAGGGAAAAAAGTATGAGAGAGTTATGTTGGAGTAATAAATTTTATCTGGGAAGTTGGCTGGGGGCTGCACAAACAATTATGCTTAACCTGTCCTTGCCCAGATGGGTTCCTGAGATAAAATAGAGGTCCAAGGATTTGAAATGTTGTTGGATGTGGGAGAACTGGAAGGGTCATCTGTGTCCCTGTGTAGCCCCGAGCATCAAGAAGTCACAAGAGACTGGAGAAGGGTCGATGCTGCTTTATTTTGTTGCAGCTCCTCTCTGTAGCTCCTTGAATCCATCTCCAGGGCAAGAACACTGGAGGAATTGCTGGAAGTGCCTCACAGAGCATCACTCCACAAAGACTGACGGGTTTTTTTGGATTTGGGGTTGCAGGGCGGAGTTTCTCACTTGGTCCCTTGCAGGAGCACTGTCACCGTTCCCTCACCTCTCCTGTGCCTTCTCTGGGGATCCATGCAGTACTAAACTCAAACACACTTGGGGTTGCCCTAATCCCAATGGCATTGCAGCATCCATTTGCCCATTTTTAGAGGGTTTATTTGTGCCAAAACCACTCAGACTCTAGTTGCCCCACGTGGGGAACATGGATTTATAGTGACAGCCTGTGTCACCAGAGCACAGAGCTGTGTCCCCGAGAGCCACGTGTCCCTCTCTGCAGCCCAGCTGAGGGCAGGCAGACCTTCCCAGCTGGCTCAGCTTTTCCACAGTGCTCTCCCAGCAAGGCTTGGGTTTCTCCTTGACTTGGCCACATTTTCTGCCAGAGCAGCTTTTGTTAAAAAAAGGGACTGAAGGGGTTTTAAATTTGGTTTTAAATTTGATGCAACCCAGTATGGCTGCCTCGATTTAGCGTGGAATCTCCAAATGGTTTGGGTTGGAAGGGACCTTAAAGCTCATCCAGTCCCAGGGACACCTTCCACTATCCCAGGGTGCCCCAAGCCCCATCCAGCCTGGCCTTGGACACTTCCAGGGGTGGGGTATCCTGATAGAAAAGAGTGAGAGATGGAGTTTGAAGGTTTTTGGTGAGTCAGCCAAGAGAGGAGAGGTATTTTGGGCAGATGTGGCGCAGCTGGTTTATGGCTCTGTGAGCTCCAGGGTCCCAGCCCAGCATCCCTGTCCCTGCAGCGTGGGGTCAGGAGGATGCTGGGAGAGCTGTCCCTGCCATGGGGAGCAGCAGTGCATCCTCAGGACATCCTCATCCCTCCCTGGGATTTGTTCAGCCTCGTGAGGGTGCATTTTGCAGGTTGCATTAAAGATGTGATGGTTTAACAATCCCTGGGCTGCTGCTGTCCTTCACAGCCTCTGCTGACAGGGACAGGTTTGGGCTTTCCCAAACATCAGGACCCTGATCCCCCCAGCTTCCCCTCAGCTCCCCTTTTTGCCCTCTGCCACGTCCCAATGGCATCCACTCATCCCACCATCCCTCATGTGGGAAGTTGAGGCTACTTTTTGTTTGTTTATTTTAATTATCATCTTTCTCCGTGGCTTGGCGCTCCCGCAAGGGAGACAGCGTCCGTGTTAATGGGATTATGTGTGCTGTTTGCTGATGTGGACGTGTTCACCACTTCCTCTCCCTTTGAATTTCACCCGGATAATTGATTTCTGTCTCTTCCTTGGCACTTGCTTTTGCAGCACGGGGTGTTATTAGTCCCTTTTTGTTTCATTGCTGAGAGACGAAGCCTTTACATGGCAGCCCAAGCACAAACAATTGTTGAATCTCTCGTTTTCTTTATTAACTAACTGGGGATTCCAGGCAGCTTGAGGCCCTCAGAGAGATGTAATAACCTTGGTGGTGTATTGGGAGCAAAGCAGCTCCTTCCTGCTGCCAGCAGGTTGGGTGGATTATCCAGGTCTCTGTTGTTGGTCAGGAACCCAAGTGGACTCTGACTGTCTCCTGTTGTAGTTGCACTGTTTTAAAAATCTTTCTCTTCTTTCTCATGGAGAATAGAGATAAGTTGCATTCTTGTGCTTTCTAATCTCTTTGTTTTGGTACTGGATGCTCTAGCCTTGTAACCAGTCATTATAAGGGGTGAAAAAACTGTTGACCAATAATTATTAGATCATTAATAAATATATAAAGAAGTTTTTGTAAATAAAGCTCCTCTTTTCGCCATCTTGTGTGCTACCTACCTGACTTCCCTGCGAGCTTCCGCAAATTCCACAAATATCGGAAAATCAGAGCAACATCCTGTCTGTCCATTTATCCCAAAATGCTGGGAGCTGATGGAGAAAATCTTTCCCTGTGCTGCGTGTGAGCAGTTGAGGGTGGGCTGAGATTCACGGCACTGGTGTGGAATTCCTTTCTGCCGTGGTTGGTTAGGAGGGAAGAGAATCATGGAAGGGAGCTAAAGGCTCCATCCATCCCTGTTGCTCTGATTTTCTGATATTCGTGGAGATTTGTGGAAGCTCGCAGGGAAGTCAGGCAGGCAGAACCAAGATGGCGTAAAGAGAAACTTTATTTACAAGAACTTCTTTATATATTCATTAATAGTCTGATAATTATTGGTCGATAGTTTTTCCACCTCCTATAACAATTGGTTACAACGCTGAAGTGTCCAGTACCAAAACAGAGAGATTAGAAAGCACAACAATGCAACTTATCTCTATTCTCCACGAGAAGGAAGAGAAAGATTTTTAAAACAGTGCAACTACACATCCCCACCCCCTGCCATGGGCAGGGACACCTCCCACTGTCCCAGGGTGCTCCGAGCCCTGTCCAGCCTGGCCTTGGACACTTCCAGGGATGGAGCAGCCACAGCTTCTCTGGCCCAGGGCCTCACCACCCTCACAGCAAAAATTTCCTCCCAAATCCCATGTTATCCTGTCCTCCCTCATCTTAAGGCCATTCCCTCTTCTCCTGTCACTGCCAGGGAGAATGGCCTTAGATGGGATGATGGGAAGTGGCTGGTTCTTCTCAGCCTGGAGAATGCAGATTTAGGAAAATTGGCTTTCCAGGAGAACAGGCCAGTTTCAAAGGAGGGTTTGAGCAGAACTAACAAATACAAGGAAAATTAAAACACTGCAAGATTTTAAAACGTAATTGATTTTTTTCCTTAAGGAAAACAAGTGATTTTCTGGCTCAAAATAGAAGATTGAAGCGTAGCTGAATTTTTCTTATAGTTAATAAGCAAAAACAAATTAAAATTTAAAGGTCATGTTGACTTTTGCCCAACTTTTCTTGAGTTTGAGTAATTTGAGAATTTTGGTTTATGGCTTCTTCCCTCCTCCTTCCCTACATGTGAAAGGGCAAATTTTTTATAGAGCAGGAACAGTTATTTTCTTCCCATCTTTTTCCCAACTGCAGAGATTTCCATAAGAACATCATGTCTAATGTCACACAGAGAAGACATTGGATTGTTAAAGAGAACTCAGCTCCATGGAAAATAAATACAATTGAGCCCTCACTTATTGGACTGTCCATTGCTCCAGTCTCTGGGCAGGATGTGCTCTCCCAAAACACAGAACTGGCTCCTCTCTCTGCCCTTCTGCCTCTTGGCTTTGTTTTCTTCTATTTGCATAATTTCTCGGCTTATTTTCCCTTCTTATTGTTTTTTCTCTTTTCGTTTCTCTTCATTTATTTCCTATTCTCTCGCTGCCTATTTTCTCTTTGATTTTTGCTTTGTTTCTTCCCTCCCTCTCTAGCCTCGAATGTGGGGAGTATGAATGAGTGATTTCTAGAAGGAGTAAAACTGGCTAAGGAGGCAAAAAAAGCAACAACATTTTCTGTGCATCACAGTGTAAAATGTACAATAATCAAGCAGAACCACTCTAAATGAATTATGGTAAAAAAACCCACAGATTACCAACATGTCAAATACTATTAGCACTCAGATTTGTAGAAGGAATGTATGCACAGAGGAAAGTTTTTGTGCTTTTGTTTATTTTAGCCCTGCTCGCTTTGTAAAGTGAACTCCAGCCACTCCTAACAGCTGCTCGTAGTGCCTTGAATGAATTACTGATAAAAAAAGCAAAGCAGGACCCTTCCCCAGGAGCACTTCTCACAATGTCAGGGTGCCAAGGGATTATTTCTTGCAGGAACTTCAGGTGTGTCCCTGTATGTGAGCTAAAGTCTCATTTTCTTTGAAGGGCTGAATGATTATTCATTCTCCTTATTCCACTGGAGAAGTGAGATGGAAGAGAACCAAAACTAAGACGGCCCAGAAAGAGGAATTCTGTCTAGCAATTTATGCTGACATGGACTAGAAAATCGAGGAAGGATGGCTTTAATGAGGGGTGTTCCTAAAGGATCAGGTGTCTCGTAGCATCCTCAAGGACTGGTGGAGTTGGCAATTAGTTGGGCCATTGGAAGAGGCCACCATGGCTGTTCATGTTGAATACTCACAGAATTGTGGGATATCCTGAGTTGAAATGCACCAGCAAGGATCATCCAAGCCCAGCTCCTGGCCCAGCCTCAGGCCCTGCAAACAGCCAAGTCTGACCACCTCAGATAAGGAGGATGTTTTCCTTGTCCAAGTTTTATTAATATTTATTAATATTAATATTGCCCTTCCCAATTTATTACTAAAAATTGCTCTGGAATGATTACAGTAGTTTTTCCTTGTATGGTGGACTTTGGAAGGATGAGGAGTTCAGCCAAGAGATGAAAGCATTCTGAGTTTGGCCAGCAAACCCACAGCTCCACCTCGTCAATGTTTGCTCCGAGGTGAGTTCTCTGAAGAGCACAAGGAGAGAGCACAGCTCCGTCTCTCTTTCATCGAAGCTGCTCCATTTTGCATGAATAAATATTTGTTGGGCCAGCAGGGATTTTTATAGCCCATCGGCTCAGGCACACAGCCGGGATGGAGGAGACGTGTGCTCAGGTCCCCGTTCCAGTGCGTGGTTAATTATTTATCTGCAGCAGAATGGCTGAGAGGAGGCTGAGACCAAGAGCCAGAGGCCAAGTCTGCAGCCTCATTGCTGCTGTTTGGTTGCCAAGAGAGGCCATGAATTTTATCCCTGTGGATAAGTGGTTTTTTTAGGGTTCAAGTGGCTTTGCTGCTCTAGGTCTGAGCAGGAAGGATTGGACTGGGTTTTAGAGATTGCTCCTGATAAATTGGGTTGGTCTGGGGGAATGTTAGGGGGGTTGTATTTTTCTAGGTGGAAACTTTCCAAGGTCTGGGAAAGGAGATGGCTCTTTGAAATGTCCAGCTTTTTCCAGGATGGGATAACTCTTTCCTTTCACGTTTTCTACTGGACCTCTATGCTCTCTTCTTCCTCGGACACATTCCACCAGTTTCCCTTCTTGGAGGACAAGTTGTCCAGCCTGGATTATGTCCAGGCTGTCATCCACCCAATCCCCAAGGAGCTCTGCACAAGAGGACCTGCTTAGGTCCTGCTTAGTGCAGGGCCCCTGGGACATCTCCTGGAAGAGCTCAGCGTTCAGCTGAGGTGGCTGTGGAGCCACCACGTGTGTCCTGGACCAAAGGTCTGCAGAGAGGTCACTGTACTCAAGACACTGGCATTTAGCTTAAAGTGAGTTAATTAGCAGCTGAATTAAAGTGAAAGAAGTTATAGTCTAATAGAGCTTGCAGAGGTGTCTCCCACCCATGCTTTTCCAGAAGGGCTGAGACTTCAGAGGTGTCGTGTAGCCTCTAATGAACACACTCTGAAGTCTGTGTGTGCCCAGCGGTTCAGACTCTCATCCTTTGCTATTGAGTGGGAAGAAAAAGGTCACCTTCCTTGATCTCCTTCAGGCAGATCTTATGCCAAAACAAAGCTGAAGCTCCTTGACAGAAAGGCTGGGAAGCAAATTAAACAATACAAAGTATTTGTCGACCCTTTGAGGCTTCCTCATTACTGATTTGCAAAATTATGTTGCTCCTCCTCCCTAAAAAGTATCGGGGGTACTTTTAAATAATTCCCCAATCAAAACAATTGACTCAACTAGGAAATGCTTTACAAAATCTGTTACTTTAGGTCTCATTTTATCAGTGGTTAATAAGAAATAATGCATTAGGTGTGCTGTCAGTAATGGGAGGTTCCAGCCTTCCAAAGGCTTCGGGTTTAGTTTGTAAATGAAAATAGTTTCAAGGTGTAGGTTTAATCTAAATCTGGAGGAAGTTTAAGCACAACTGCAGATTGGAATCTGCTCCTGCTTTGAGCAGGGGACTAGATCAGGGATGTCCAGAGGGCAGGAATGATTCCCTGCGAAAGACATTCTTCATGTCCTTGTCATGTTGCTTGGATTTCCCCTTCAGAGTTGGTGGAAGGATGTCCCTGGGCAGTAAATCTTTATTATTACCTTGCTTTGGTTTTCTCTAAGCACTGGACTCCTGAGGAGTGCCAAAATAACAACGCTGAGATGGTCAGGGAGAGCTGGAGAAGCCTCCCAGCCAAGGCACAGGTACCACTCCCAGTGCCACGTCCTTGATGGCTGTGCCACCCCAGAGGTGACGTGACTTTACCCAGTGCCATTTGTCCTGTTGCAGGAGACCTCCCCCATGTCCGAACGCATGTTCCTGCCGAGGAGCAGCTCGAGGACGGCCATGTGTGTAGTGCCACATTTTATATTAAACAAAAATAAATTCCCTCTAACGTGAGCTTTTCAGACAGGTTGTCCTAATATATTAACTTCTGTCTGTGTTTTGAATAGTCAATTTCACGGTGAAATGAGTTCTTAATAATATATTTACCACCTGGGAGAAATCTCCCAGCCATCTGGAAAGGAGTGGGGATTTAGTGCCTCCAAATGGAGATTGGTTTTTTATTTATTTATTTTGCCCGTGGTTTATTCCCTTCCCCAGATCAGACCCAGAGGATGCTTTGGGTCCGACTTGACCATTGCAGCAGGTTTTTGGGGTCTTTTGCCTCATTTCCAGTCTAGCAGGAGGTTCCCTGCCCATGGTAGGGGTGTTGGAAATAGATGAACTTTAAGGTCTCTTCCAACCCAAACCATTCAGGGATTCGGGGACTTCTTATTGGTACAGAGACATCAAGAAGCATGTGGAGGTTCTCCACAGCATCCCAGGCTGGAGATTGGTGCTAAGGCACCATGGGGACATGTCACCTTCACCAGCCCAAGCTTGGATAGCTTCTGTCCCAGGCACTGAGGCTGGTTTGGAGGAAGAGGAGTTTTCCTGTATGTGCTGGCAAAGCCTTTCCCGTCGGATGGAGATGTCAGTGATACATGACCTAAATCCAGCCTGGTTTGTGTAACACATCTTTGGAACTCTGGTCAAATAGGAGCCAGATGCAAACCAAGCTATCCCTTGATTATGTGGGGGAAATGGTGAATTCATCATCACTTGAAGTCTTCTAAGCAAGACTGATTGTGCTGCTGAACCCACCCAGCGCATCAGCAAGAAGTCACCGGGTTTGCTCATGTTTGCTGAGTGCAAGGGAACAATCCCTGTGTTTGCTCTGGGGCTCTAAGGGTGAAATTGTGTGGCTTGGCATCTCCAGGCTGTCAGATTTGATTGTCTCTGCTGGCCTTTGACATTGTGGATTGATGGAAACTCATCATGGCCTTTCTCTTGTGTCCTCACGTAGCTTCCCCATGTGCTAAACCCTCGTCTTTTATATTGCTGGAGAATGAAATTCCCATGTGGTTGAGAGAACTTGGTGCTCACCCAACACAAGTCCCTGTGGAAGTGGAATCTGGTGGCTCCAGGGCTTGAAAATCATTAATTTTGTTTGCAAAAGTGATAGCATTAGGGATATTAGCATATCCCCATCCCCTGCTTTCATGCTCCGCACAGGTCGCTCGTGTGACACAAAATGAAACTTTTTGCTGGGAGATTTTGCACAACCCACATGGGACATCACTGAATTCCCAAAATTGCTCAGAACACGTTTGTACATGTCATTGAAGGGGCGAAGCTCTACAGCCCTGCTCTCAGAATCTCTCTGTGCTGCAGCAATGTCTTATTCTGGTGTATTTTATCTGCCAAAACCATTTTGTTGGGAATGGTGGGAGAGGCTGGAAAATAAAGCTCTGAAGTGATGGGGCACCAGGGTTAGCATGGATCTGTCTCTCCACAATCACAGAGTCCTGCTCTGTCTTTCCAATGCTGTTGTATATGGAAATTAAAGATATGAGGTCACAGAATCATGGAATGGTTTAGGTTGGAAGGGTCCTTAGAGATAATATAGTTCCACCTCCTGCCATGGGACAAATTCCACTGTCCCAGGTTGCCCCAAGACCCATCCAGGCTGGCCTTGGACACTTCCAGGGGTGGGGCAGCCACAGCTTCTCTGGACAACAAATTTGCCTTCCCCAACACATCATAAATCTCCTTTGTGTTTTCCTGGGCTAAATGAGTTCAGGCAGGAAAGCAGACCCCAACCTCCCATTTTCCACTGCTCTACTTTGCAGGCTGGAAAAGGGCACGGAGAAGGGTTGAAGGTCCCCTTCGACTGAGGTTGAAAGCATTAAGGATTTGTTTGTCCATAGCCTTTATCCCATCTATTTCAGCAGTGCGTGGCCAGGGTGCCTCCAGCCATCCACGCTTTGAACTCCACAGCCTCTAATTCGGTGCAGACACCTGGCAGCTCCTGAAATATGTATGGGAGAGGGGAAAAGGCAAACGGAGTCCTGTTAGAGCTGCATTTAACATCAGGTTGCACCAAACCCCTGGATTTAGCTCTCCTTGAACTTGAAGTTGGCAATAATTGAAGACCAGATTTGGCAGCTGCTGTTCTGACATGATATTGCTGCCGGGTGTTATGAAAACCACTAGAGCCAGAAACCAGTGCAATATTCTCTGCTTGGAGTTTGAGCTTTCAAACATATGAAGCATCAATCTCTCGCTAGCGGCTCCCGAGCTATCAGCTCCTACAATCAGGTGGAAAAGAGTCTTTCAAAAGTGCTTAGTTACTGGAACAGTACAAATGCTTTCTGGACCAGTAAATGCTTCCATGTATTGGTCCCGGACCATGATTAGGATGATAAAAATCTGGTCCCTGAGAAAATGCACTGCCTGGATGCTCCTATTGCTGAAATGTCACAATAACCAGGAGGATGAGGAAGGATGCAGAGCCCTGGGATTGGTTACCTCACCCTATGGGGCTGCCTCCAGCCGTGTTCTTGCTTTTATTTTTATTCTCTTAGTGGCAAATGAATGATATTCTCTCACGATCTTTTAATGTGAAATCTTTGTTCTCGAATCTCTGAACAGGCTGATCCCATCATCCTCACCCTGTGGATTTATTTTTAAGGTTTAGGATTTATTTTCAAGGGTTTATTTTCAAGCTATACCTGAAATTTTTAGAGACATGGATGATCTTTGGGGTGGGGGGGGGGGGTCAGACATACACTTGGGTCTAGCTAGAAAATGTAGAAAGTTTATTAATCCATATTTGATATTGCCAGGATCATAACTAGACTATTTTAATTAATTGAATGAACACGATCCATGTGTCTGAGTGCAAAGACAGTGTTGGTGTGGCTTCAGCTTTGTCTTCCCAGACTTACAAATCCAGAGTCCACCCCGACATTGGATAATTATTGCTACAAGCATCACTTTTAGCTATTTAAGCTCATCTCAAACCTTTGTTTGTGATACTGCCACTGAAACTGCCAGTTGTTTGTGATACTGCCACCTTGCAACTGCTGTGATTTATCAGTTGTAATGGGAATTGTGGGAATTGTGGGAATTGTGGGCTTGAACCCCCCAGGATGATGATTTGGGGGCTGAGGATTGTTGCTGTTTGAACAAGAGTCAGGTTGTGCTTGTGCTTTTGAGCATTGTATGTTGGGTGAAAATAACATTTTATCGATTTCCTTGCATAACTGTGGTGTTCAACATTCAAGGGGCAAATAAGCTTGGAACCTTTTGCTTTTAAAAGTTGTGTGGCTGGTGAGCGATGGTGTGGGGCCAGTTCCAGTGGAAGGAGCAAACAACTCCTCCAGGGACCCATTTCCTACCAGGAATTTGGGACCCACAAGACTGCCTCAGCCCAATCCCTAAAACAACCACAGGGGTTAAATTTCCCCATGTGACATCACAGTGCCTTGGATGATTTATCTTGAAATGATATAAAAGGTGGGGATGTTTTCAATTGAAACCATCTCCATTCTCAGCCCATTTTGCAGGAGCCGTTTTACTGGTGATGTGACATGATATCAATAACAATGAGGTTTCTCGCTGCCTGCTCTCGTTGTTTATGGAAAGGAGTTGCAGAAAACATATTATTATAGAGAATAATGGATGGGCTGTAGGGAGACAAGGAAATAATTGCATTGAGGGGGCTTGAAAACATCATAAAGCCAAGAATGGAGTTTGGTTGGACTCTCATGTCACAAGGTCCCAAGGACTAAACTAATTCTCCATAAATCTGTGCAGCCCATTTAGACTTACGGGATTTCTTTTCTTCCCTTCTCTCCTCGATTTTTTTCACCCCTCTTTTCTTTTGAAGAAACACCACAGAGGAGATGAAAGTGAATAAAAGCCACCCAATCCCCAATTATGGTGATTAATTATCCGTTTGTATTTTGTTAGCACCTATAGATTCTCTGTCAGGGGACTGAGAGTTATCCAAGCACAGCCTAGAAAAACACATAGCCTTTTCCTAAGGAGCTTGAAGCTTTTTTTAAAAAAAGGAATAAATAAATATTAAAAATAAAAACAACTAAATAATTAAAAAGAAAAAGAAAAGGAGCTGCTAGAGAGTTGACATCCAGATCAGAAGTGTTGCCAGCACTCTGACTGCTAAAACCTTTGCTCTGGGTTGATTTCAAGCTGACAGAGAGCAGGTTCAGATTGGATATTGGGAAAAGAATTTTCTGTGAGGGTGGGGAGGCCCTGGCACAGGTTTCCCAGAGAAGCTGTGGCTGCCCCTGGATCCCTGGCAGTGTCCAAGGCCAGGCTGGACAGGGCTTGGAGCAACCTGGGACAGTGGAAGGTGTCCCTGCCCATGGCATGGAGTGGCACCGGATGAGCTTTAAGGTTCCCTTCCAACCCAAACCATTCTGGAATTCTATGAATTTTGGCTGCTGTTGGGAAGATCCCAAGTTGTTAAAGCCATTAATTTATAAGCAGAGCCTGTTTGAAGTAGACTGTAGAAATAAGTCCCTTCCTGTCAGGTGCTGTGGCAGGAGGGAGCTGAGAGGACAGGGTGAGCTCCCCAGTTTGCTGGTGCTGCTTTTGGGGGAATTTGAGATCCCATTGGAAGGAGCTGGGCACCTCAATCCCTCCCCTGGGGGGAGCCACATTCCAAGAGACAGAGGGAAGGGCAAACATCTTCCCAAAGTTGGGCTGAGCATTTCCCCTCCAATGGTCCTCCCACGGGAAATCTCAGATTGATACATCACAAAACACCCATTGACCAACCATTTCCCAGAGATGTTTTCCCTCTCTTTTCCAGTCAGTCATTCCCCCCCAGGCCCTGTAATTTTTATTTGCATTACATCAGTCTGGGGGAAAATTCAGAAAATCAGGACTTTGACCAATTCTTTCAGGGGGCGAATGAAAAGGCCTTTCCTGCCTCGGGGAGGGGTTGTTTGTTCCAGCCTGGCATTATAATTACCATGGGATTAAACTGAAGGATTAAATTGGTGGTGGCTGGTTGTCACATTTCCATGAGCTTCCTGGGATCTGAGGCCACATTCAGGATGAATGGGACAATTTATATTCCCTGGATGTGTTGGTTGTGTCATTTTTCAGTCCCATTTTTTTCACATTCCTGGATGTAGGATCCTCCATTAGCTCAGTAAGGACTCGTGCTGGTTTAGCTCTGTCATAGCTGTGATGACTTTCCAAGGGGATCTGTACTCCTGCACCACTCTGGAGGATTTCCTGTGGTGGGAACAGCTCCATGCACTCTCCCAACCTCGGCACTGCTAATGTTGGGTGAATAATTGTTGCTCTGATTTTCTGATATTCGTGGAGATGCGCGGAAGCTCGCAGGGAAGTCAGGCAGGCAGCACACAAGATGGCGAAAAGAGAAAGTTTATTTACAAAAACTTCTTTATATATTCATTAATGATCTAATAATTATTGGTCGATAGTTTTTCCACCTCCTATAACGATTGGTTACAATGCTAGAGCATCCAGTACCAAAACAAAGAGATTAGAAAGCACAAGAATGCAACTTATCTCTATTCTCCATGAGAAAGACGAGAAAGATTTTAAAACAGTGCAACTACAAATAATGGCTTTTAAAACTCTTTTTCACAGCTTACTTGGTGGCCAGGGCACAGAAACAACATTGGCTTGAGGTCACCTCGGAGAAAAGCGTGGAGCTGAGTGTCTTTCAGTGACGTCAGCCCCGTGTTTCTGTCAAATCCTAATGAAACAGTTTATGCAAACGTGCAAACCAACCCATATGCTTCACTCAGCGTAGCCTTTTTTTAACCTTTTAGATAAATGTCAATTTTTTGGAATGACAATGACATTTCAAGTGAGAGATTGAAATGTAACACGCAAGAAACATCATCCACGAGATGTTTTGACTTCTCTGCAGCTCCCTCCTCTCCCCGTTCTATTTATTTTCTGCGAAAACTGTTCGCTAAACCTGACTTGAATCCACAGATAGTTTTGGTTCCTGAAAATGACATTTTCTAGCAAACACGCCGTCAATCGAAAACAAAAAGAAATCAATCTTACAGGCTCAGCTCACCCTTAGTGCCAGTGCCAGCCCTGGGCTTTGCAGCACATCGTGTTGCTCAGAACCACTGGGGCTGGGACATGAGGGTCGTCTGACCCTCTCTGACACGCAGACTTTTTGATTTTCCCTCTTTGCAGCCCAGGAATTTTCCCTTTCAGATCAAATGCTGTGCTTTCGTGGCTCTCTGCAAGGTTGGAGGGGAGCAGTTTGGGTCTTGGTCGCCATTCTCACTGATGGAACTCACTAAGCAGAATCCTCTGTAACCAAAAACAAGATCAGACAGTCCCAGGATGGTTTGGGTTGGGAGGGACCTTAAGGAGCATTTTGTTTCAAGCCTTTGCCAAGGGCAGAGACACTTTCCATTAGACCAGATTGCTCCAAGCCCCATCCAGCCTGGCCATGGACACTGCCAGGGATCCAGGGGCAGCCACAGCTTCTCTGGGCACCTGTGCCAGGGCCTGCCCACCCTCACAGGGAGAATTCCTTCCCAATATCCCATTTAACCCTGCCCTCTGGCACTGGGAAGCCATTCCCTGTGTCCTGTCCCTCCATCCCTTGTCCCCAGTCCCTCTCCAGCTCTCCTGGAGCCCTTTAGGCACTGGAAGGAGCTCTGAGCTCTCCCCGGAGCCTTCTCTCCTCCAGGTGAGCACCCCCAGCTCTCCCAGCCTGTCTCAGAAATGTTCTCCAGTCTTTGGAGCATCTCCGTGGCCTCCTCTGGACCTCTTGCCCAGCAGCTCCACATTGTTCTGATGTTGGGGTCCCAGAGCTGGGCACAGTGCTCCAGGGGGGTCTCACCAGAGTGGAGCAGGGGGGATCAGTGCCCTCCTGGAGCTGGAGCTGCCTGTGCTGGGAACGCAGCCCAGGCCAGCGCTGCCTTTCTGGGCTGAGAGCACACATCCGCAGGTCAGGCCGGATCCAGGGCGGGCAGCAGTGTGTTCTTATCACAGGCGGGCAGAGCTCTGCGGTAGCACAGTTAGCGCCGTGTCCCTGGGAGGTGACGGAGACACGGGGCAGGGAGGTGACAGCAGAGCCTTCCCAGGATGAGCCGGGATCGGGAGCACGATGCCAGCTCTGACTCAGGAGAGCGATGAAGTGCAAACCTCGAGCACTTCATCACTCAGGCTCTTGCTGAACTGCTGCCTTACAAATCCGTGTGTGCCCACATGATTCCCTGAGTCACTGTCTGGGAAGGGATAAACTCTGCTTCTCAGCGTCTCACCCAAATTGTCCTCTTCAGCCCCTTTATTTCTGTCTGCTGATGGTGTTGTGAAAGGAACACTTCAATTTGCTGAGAGAGAAGATAAATCACATTCTCACAGTGCTGCTTGGTTTTGGTTTTACCCCAAAGAGTGCTTGGCTTTCATAGAATCATAGAATGCTTTGGCTTGGGAGGGACCCTAAAGCCTGTCCCACCCCCTGCCATGGGCAGGGACACCTTGCACTGTCCCAGGCTGCTCCAAGCCCTGTCCAGCCTGGCCTGGGACACTGCCAGGGATCCAGGGGCAGCCACAGCTTCTCTGGGAATGATCTGGGGAAGTCATTGCTGCGGGAGGGTCCTGGGGTGTGACACCCCTGTCCCCCTCCTGCTGCCAGGCTGGTTTGTGGCACACAGCAGGGTGCACCCACATCACCTGCTCTGTCCAGTGTGAGCTCTCAACCTTCTTTACAGCCAAGGAAAATTAATGGCAGGCAGGTTTGGAAGGTAGATTATTTCATTATCATCGTAATTGGTGCTTATAATTAGTTGTTACTCTGGCGTGTGATGTGCCCTGAGCACTGCGGCTGCAAAGTGCAGGAGCAGAAAGGAAAGGCTATTTTTATTTTATTATTAATTATGGCTGTTGTTTATTTTATTGGATATTTATGCACTTGCTGTTTCAATCAAGTAACCTCAGCTCATTTGGCTTTGCAGCAGGCAGATGGTTGGGCTTTGCCTGGCCTGGCTCTGGTTCAGCTTGGGCTCTGCCTCCTCCTCTTCGGTCAGCTGTGCCTCACTTTGCCCAGGAGAAAATTTGGAATAGCTCTGCCTGCCTTGCTCTGTGCTTGTGCTGTGCATCAACAGAAACTGCAAACCCCACATTACTGATGCTGGATGCAGATCCCTCACTGGGGATCCAGAGGAGCATCTCTCCTCCTCCCAGCAGGGACCACCAGTCAGCCCAGGCGTCTTGCTGGAGGACAGAAGCCTCTTGTCGAAGGCAAATCACGCTGGAAAAACCGCAGATATTTGCTCTGAGTCAGGCAAAGGGCCCTCTTTGTGGTGCGTCAGCCTTTCCCCGCTGAAACAATAAATGGCCTTTTCCTCGTTAGCTGACGCAACCCAACAAAGCGCCATTGATTTCGGTAGGTGCTTCATCAGTGACAGGAGGCAGGGATGGGCTTTATGACCCCACCGGCTTCTCCAGGCGCCCACGGACATGCGGTTGGGTTTTAATGAGCACTTTGGGCCACAAAGTGGGTCAGCGCTTTCATCTGCTCGGCCTTCTCCCCCTCCACCCCCGGCTCCCTCCTGCAGCAGGGACCCGCGGATGTCACCGCGCGGTGGCACAGGCTGCCACATCCCGGGCCGGGGGATGTGTGGAGGGGTCCTGCTGGGGCTCGGGGCTGGAACCTGCTGATGTGGCTCCCCACGGATGCAGAGCTTTGTGCGAGTGGCCGGCGTGGTGCGCTTTGAAGCCTGAAACCTTGAGCACTTCAAACGGGCAGAGGACAGGAGGATGATGCATGGGAAATTAATATCTAACGGGGCTAAAAATTGTTCTCGATGTCGCCCGAACTCCCCTGCCCGGCTGAGCTCTATTTACTTTCATCCCATCCGGAGCATTTAGCACAAAGAGACCCCTTACACCCTTAATTTCCGAAAACACAAAGCCTTCCATTTCACTGCATCCAGCTGAAACCTTCCCCTTTTCTCTCTCATTTTCCGGCTCGCTTTTGAAACCCTCCTCTCCCTCCCTGCAGCCTCCCAGGGGATGAAGCAGCAAAGTTTGGAAAGGAGAGCAGGTCGGTAACCCTTTTGTGGCCGGTTTGGTGCAGGGAGGGCATCCCGAGGCTCCCCACATCCCGATGGTGCCCCAGCCTTTGCGGCACCGCAGGCACATTTAGCACCGGCCAGCGCACGGTGGAGGATTTGTAACTGGAAATTGGGATGCTGGAATCTCATTTATGTCGCAGTAGGGGGAAAGCAATGCGAGCTGCCTCTGTGGCACGGAGCAGAGCATCCCGGCGGAGCTGTTTGGGCTGCAGGGCGGGGAGGGAGGAGGGTTGCGACATCAGGGCACCAGCCCGAGCCCAGGGCAGCTCTCCGTGTCACGTTGCTCACCCATCCCTGGGGATTGCACCCCATCTCCTCACCGGGGCTGGGAATGAGCTCCGGGAGGATTGCTCCACACACACCGAGTGGGAGCGGTGTGGGCTGGAATGAGCCTGGCATTTCATACCCCACCCCTGCATGGGCAGGGAGTGCCTGAGATTATCAGGGTTAGTTGGGTGGGGGGGAGAAAACAGAAAACAAGTGATGTTTCAAAATACAGCCACGAGATTTTCCCAGGCTGATTTGCCAGCCCTCCTTTATAGCCTGGCACAAAAACAGCAAAGGAAAAGTCGTGCTTTAGCACTGGCAGGTTCCGGGTGGGTGTTCCTGGGCGATCTCTGTGGGCTTGGGTAAATGGAAGGAGCCCAGCAGAGCTTCAGGAGGTGGATGGAGAGCAGGATGGTGCTGCGAACCAGAGCCCTTTCCGTGGTGTCTGATTCCCCTCTGCCATCCCAGGGTCCTGTCGGGTGGAGATTTCCCGTTCCCTGTAAGCACAGCCTGGGATTGGTGTGCCGGCATTGTGAAACAGGGAAGGGTGGGATCAGCTGCGCCGTGCCAGCTCCCTGGCACCCAGCTGTGCCCCGAGGCCTTCGATTGCTGCAATGTTATCCACGTAGTTCCGAGAGGTGTGTGAGGGAGTGCCCAGGGCAGAGGTGCTGTTCCCCCTCCCTGGTGTCCCCATCTGCTGCACTGGGGCTTGGGCTGGGGGTGCTGACCCTGAACGGGGCCCTCCCCTCCACAGCTGCCAGGAGGAGGCAGGAATTGCAGTCTGGGTGTGGAAACTTGTTCCTGGTGAAAGGGATGGATGTTTTTTAATATATAGATGTATGCCCAGAGAGGTTGTTGTCTCCTCACTGTGTTCCAGGCCAGGTTGGGCAGGGCTTGGAGCCACCTGGTCCAGTTGGAGGTGTCCCTGCAGGGCGTGGAGCAAGATGAGCTTGGGTTCCTTCCGACCCAAACCATTCTGGGATTCTGTGACTCTCTAATTTTATATATATTTATACACATGGGTTGTTGAGGTGTTTGGAGCCTCCCTGTGCCATATGGGAGGACACTACAGTGCGTTTGGGTCCCAATGTGCCCTGAGAGCCCAAGACCAGAGTCACAGGTGTATGCAGGACATCCCTTTATAGGACGGTGCTTTCTTGCCATGTTGTTCCTCTGCACTGGAGTGAAACTCAGTCATTTTCACCTTCTGCTGCTTCTCAGCAGCCCCTGGAGAGCCCCTATTAGCAATACTGGAGGTCTGACATCTCCTGCTGGATATGAGCCGGGATGTGGAGCTGACCTGCCTCCCCCAGCCTCCTCAGGGACAGCTCAGCGTGACCCCAGGGGTGTCTCAGAGCAGGTGCAGGTCCCGGGTGTGTGTCCCTGGCACCCGCAGCAGCTCCGCGCTCAGCATCTGCTGCTGCGGCAGATCCGCGTTTCCCTGTGAGACAGCGGAGCCAGCGGCTCGCGAGCCATCCCTGCAGAGTTGGGATGAATTCCATCGCCAGAGGGCCTGATCCTCAGCTGGTGGAAGCTGGCACCAAGTCCCCCAGCAAATGGCCCAGCTGCTGGGTTGGTGGCTGCTGCTGCCCGTCCCCAAGCAGCCAAACCTGCTGCAGCTGAGGGCCAGTTGGAGCTGCTCCCCTCTCGCTGCCTCCTACTCTTTTCCTCACTTCTCCATTTTAATTCTCTCCCCGTCTGTTCATCCCTCTCCCCTTCTGTTCGTCCCTCTCTATTCTCGAGCCATCCTTCTTTTCCTCTGTGAAGAAAGCTTGGGAAGGAAGGGAGGAAAGCGGTCCAACTCCATTGGTTTTTCCAATAGCCTTCCCTAAAATCTCACCAGGTTACATTATGCTCTAATAGACTTTAAGCCAATCTGCCTAATGCCACTGCAAAGGTCAATTGAATTCACCCTAAAAAATTTACTCCTGGCTCATTATACATTTGGAAAATGAGTTAGAAGCACAAGCTGCCCCAGAGGTTTCTGATATTTTCCTAATGAACATGTCTACTAATGGAAGCAAAAGAAAGAAAACCAACACCAAAAAAAACTCGGTTTGAAAGGAATATTTTGCTGGTCCATTGAAGAGAGTAGAGTAAGGCTGAGAGAAGGAGGAGGGGTGTGTGATGCGATGTCTCAGCGAGGTCATTACACCCACCAGAGGAATTTTTTCAAGGAATTTGCTTGCCCAGGCATTTGGGCAAGAGCTTTGACCTTGTGTCCGTGCCCAGCCCTGCTCACAGGGTGCTGTGGGTGGCTTGGCTCTGCACTCCCAAGGCACATTCGCGCTGGCTCTGACTTGGCACGCTCAGAGCCCACCCACGGAATCCTCACCCCGGCAGCGTTCTGTGCCTGTAGGGACTCACAGGCTAAAGGAGGCAGAATTAATCAAGTGAATGATTAATTGCAAACGGTGACCTGGGTTGCTGTGAATGACAACTTTGAAGGGCTTTTCAGGCTGAAGATGCTCAATGTGAAAGGCCTTTGTGGACCCTGAGAGGTTTTCTTGGTTTGTTTTTTTCTTGACAGAGTGGTGAGAGGGCTCTTGAAACCCCCGTGCCTTTGAGGACACAGAGTTATTTACTGCTCATCAGGTTTTCATCCTCATTTCTAATGTGTAGATCCAGCCAGGTGCAGAACAGAAATAAATTCAAAGATGTTCACAGGTCCTTTGGGCACCTGGCTGTGGGTGCTCCCCACAGCACCCAGGATTGCGTTGATTTGGAATCCATGTCAATAATGCCAAGGTTTTGTTACATATGGGACTGGGTTTTGAATTTAGAATTTCATTTCCTGCCCTGGAAGTGGAGTTTCTCAATGGGGAGAAGTGGGGGAGGCAGAGCACCTCTCCGAAAGGTTGGCTAGGTAGGAATATAAACCATTAAGAACCGGCAAAGGTGCTTGGAATGAAAATGAGGCAAATCAAAGCAATAAAAGCACAAACGTGACTTTGTCAAAATCAACACATTCCCGTGGGAAGTTTTAAATTTCAACAAAACAGCATTTCTGACCAAACAAACAGCCCAAATCCCTCCCATTTGTGCAGGGATTTCAGGGCCTGGGGTGGTTTGTTGAACAGGACTGAGCATGTAAGTTCCACTGGTGCAGAGCTGCCACCTCTGGGTGTGCTGGGGCTCACCACACCCAGCCTTAGTCACTTAGATCATAGGTGTCTGGCTTAATTTGGTTGTCTGCCAGCCAGGGAAGACCTTCCAGCACCTCAGGAGGCTCCGAGAGAGCTGGAGAGGGACTTTGGACAAGGGCCTGGAGTGACAGGACAGGCGAGAATTATAAGCCCATTGCCAGGGGGCAGGGTTAGATGGGATACTGGGAGGAAATTCTTGGCTGTGAGGGTGAGAAGGCCCTGGCACAGGTGCCCAGAGAAGCTGTGGCTGCCCCTGGATCCCTGGAAGGCCAGGCTGGATGTGGCTTGGAGCATGCTGGGATAGTGGAAAGTGTCCCTGTGCATGGGAGAGGTGGAAGAGAGGGTCTCTAAGGTCCCTTCCATCCCAAGCCATTCCATGATCTGTGCTCCTCGTGGAGAGGGCAGCTCATCCCCTCCTGCAGCAGGATGTGGGGTACCTGGAGTCCAGCCCTCTCCTTGTGTCTGGATGAGAAGCCTGGCCTAACCACCATAATCTAAACCAGGCTGTAGCTCTGGGCTGAGCTGCTGCCTTTTTCCAAGAAGCTGCTGGGAATTTTCTTGCAGAGCTGTTTTTCTGGCACGGGGAAAAGCTTCAGGGAAACCGAGAGCCTGGGCATAACTCCCTTCAGTTTGTCTTTAATTACAGCTAGGGAAGAGGTGGTAATTACAACACACCTTTCCCTTGCACAGATCCTCAGGTGGAATCAGCGCTCGGAAATATGCATACTAATCAGGAGCCTGGGTTTTGCCAGGGTTGCTGTTGTGTTGGTTGGGATTGAGTGGAGCGAAGCTGCCCAGATGGCATCCAGGATCTGCCTGGCAGAGGAGGCTTTGCGGAGCGACGAGGACAGGGAAAGCTGTTTTCTCCCTCTTGCTACGGATATTAGGCAGGAGCTGGGGACAGCGGGATGGTGCTTGCAATGTCAATTATTAGCGTGTTTAGTAAATTACCTAGTAAATTGGCCCTTAAAATTTCCAACTGCGTGTCCTCTCTTGCACTCCAAGCCTGCAGCTGAGTTGTTTACACTCTTTCAGCAGGGAAGATGGATCAGCTCTGTCTCAGCTTCTGGATGTCTTGCAGAGAGGAGCCTGAGCTGATCCTGCACGCTGTGCTGGGCTGGGAGGCAGAGGGAGGGTCGTGCCCACAGGCGCAGGAACCCTCACCTTGGCCCAGCTTAAAGCTGAAAGAGCCGTGACGGGGAAGGGAGGACCCCAGGAATCTGTGTCCTTGCCATCCACACGCATCCAGGGGCTCGCAGCAGGTTCGGTGCTGTTTGTGTGTGACAGCATCTCCCGTGGCTCTCCCGATTGCCTTCCCTCTGTGCTCTTGTTCTTGGCGAGGGCTGTGCCTGGTGCGGCGCAGAACCGCTGGCACCACGGGATGAGCTTGTCCTCCTTTTCTCACAACAGCAGGCTGAGGGAGAGACTGGTGAAAGAGAAAGGCAGGTATTTGTGTCGTGGGGAGGGAGAAGGATGCTCTGCAGGCTGTGTAGGATGGACAAGGCAGCGCTGGAGAGACTTGGCCCTGGTCTGCTGGCAGCTGCCTGCTCCGTAAGCTGACCTGGGGAATTTGCCTCCCTCGAAAGCTGTGATTAAATAGCTGAGAGATCCCTGTGGATGAGCCTTAGGGATGCTTCCCAGCAAGGTCATCCCCACGGATGGGGCTCATGCTTTGCCCCTTACTAAAAGCTGGGGGAGCATGGGAGGGTCACCTCAGGTCTGCTTGGTCCCATGTGCTTTTAGGCTAAAGCTGCTCAGGGTCTGCCTCAGGACTTACCCTTTGGGCTTGGGAGAGCATCGAGATGAAAACCTGACTTTGGCTGGGACTGATCCCAGACCAGAGCCTTTTCTTCCCCTATTTTTCCCATTCTGCTTGCTGGGATGTGCATGGTCTGTTTTCCATTGCAAGACACATTTTCCCTTCTGTGCATTTCCACCTCTCCTTTTGCCTTTTCATGTGTTCTGGAAAGGTCAGCCCATATCTGGAACATGCTTTAAATTTGCACAGAGAGCCGGGGGCAGGAAGAGAGGGGAGCGTCGTGCTGCTGCAGCTCCAGCCCTCTCGGAGGGAGGCTTGCTGCTTATTTTGCTACTTTTATGGATGGATGGGATGCAGGACTGCGTGAAAACCCACCTGGAACCTGAGGAAATCGCCTTTTCTTTGCAGAAATCCCCCAAAGCAGAGTGGTGGTGTTGTAACCGCGCCGGCTGTCACGAGCCACTGTCCCCCCTCCAGCCTCAGCTCTTGGGGTGCATCAGCCTCGTCCTTCCTCAGTCCCCGGGGATGTCCTCACCTCCTCCAGCTGAGCTGTCAGCTCAGCCTCAGCCCCGCTCCGTGTCCTGCTGTGCTGGGCAGTGCGTGTCCCACCCGCTCACCCTTCCCGCCACCCGCGCCGCATCCTGCATCCCTTGCACTTTTCCCGGGAGCGCGGGGCGGCCGTGGCCCAGCGCCGTGCCCCCTTCTTGTCTCCACGTCAGGCCCTTACCTTGCCTGTCAGGCGCTGCCTCCTCTTGCCAGGACCTGATGCTGCTTCATTTCTGTTTTAATTTTGCTGCGGTTTCGCGACAGCCACCGCGGGGTCAGGAGTTACAGAAAGGTTATTGGTGAGTGATGGGTATTGACATCCTTAACAGCGCCCTGACCCCATCAGTCTCGCTCTGTTCTTCTTTTTCCTTACACTTGCCCTGGTTTTTTTCTTTTAAATTGGCCTCTTTCATGCATAAAGCTGCTTCATCACATTTTTACCCAAAGCCACAGCCGGCGAGGCAGGGAGAGAAGCACTGATTTGCCCTGGCTGGCATTGAGGGAGGCTTTCATTCTCTGATTTTGCTATCCCAGAAACCTCGTGTGCTGCTTTTTGCCCCGTTTTTATTTCCCTGATCCGCCAGTTCATCTTTCTAAATGCCCACCTGGATTATTTTACCTGGGCCTGCCGTGGGGGCTTCCACAAACAGCCATCTCACCTTGTGCAGGGGCCAGGCTGCAAGCTGAAGGCTCAGCACCAGGAATAAGCTCATCCCTGCTCCTTTTCCCCAGCCTGGATCCTTGACTGGTGGGTTCCATCTGTCCAGGGATGTGCACCAGGCTGTAAAACCCCAGCACAGCAATTCAGGTGCAGCCTGACATGCTCAAGAGTATCTAGGGAGCAGGATTTTTACTCAGAAATAATAAATAATTTTTAAAAAATATTTAATAGGTTTTGATGAAAGTAAATAGGTATAGATTCGATTTTAGAAAGAAATCTTACCCTGTGAGGGTGGGCAGGCCCTGGCACAGGTGTCCAGAGAAGCTGTGGCTGCCCCTGGATCCCTGGAAGTGTCCAAGGCCAGGCTGGACAGGGCTTGGAGCAGCCTGGGATAGTGGGAGGTGTCCCTGTGCATGGCAGGGGGAGGAATGGGATGAGCTTTAAGATCCCTTCCAACACAAAATATTCTGGGCTTCTAGGATTCTGTATATCCCAGCGTTTCCCCCCAGCTGAGGCTCATGGCGTCCACTCCTTGCTGCACCTCATAAACCCCAGCCCAGCAGCCCATCACTGCTTCATCTGGCCAGACATAAACCTTCGCAGAGGCTATTTGGAAATACGGCAAAGCTCATTTTAAACGTGTCTTATCTCCCCGTTGAGAAGCTGTTGTGGCTTAGCGAGGCTGCGTTTGCCTCCCTCCCGCAGCTCATCCCCGTCCCCACTCCCATCCCAGCGCTCTCCTTCCCTCCATCCCACGACAAGCTGCCGTGACGTTATCAGATGCTTCGGCACTAAAACTCCTGGCACGCAAACTTCTCTTTTTTTTTTTTTTTTTTTTTTTTTTTTTTTTTTTTTTTTGGGCTTTATTGTTGCATCCATAAAACTGGCTGGGAAAACTGCTGAAGCAGTAACCCTGCTCCGTTTTAAAGGCAGCTGCAAATCAGCCCCACTCCCCGGTGCAGCACTGAGCTGGTTTTATGAGCCCTAATTAAACAGGATCTGCCCTGTGGTCCAGCTTCCTCCCAGCCTATCTGAGAGATGGGATTTAATGGTTGGGGTTATGGATCTGTGTCCGTGGGCTTTGGTTCCCCTGGAAATGAACCGCGGTAGGATGGTGGATGGATTAAGGTGAACGGAAACAGCCCGTGCAAAGCTGTACGTCAGGTGTGTGCTTTGCCTTAGCTGAAAAATGCAGGCTGGGGACTGAGACAACCCATTTTAGGGCTGGAGAAGGAACAATCTAGCACTGTTTTGTGATGCTGAAAAATGGGAATGGGCATTAAATATAGGAGATACTCATTTCTGAGGGAGGACCAGGGCTGTGGACACTCCTGGGTTGTGTCTATAGAATACCAGGGCAGAGCGGGGTTTTGGTAGCTCCAGGCTGCCTTGAACCAAGATCCTCCTCAACATGGGATGGCACAGGCTGTCCCTTTGCTTGTTTTCTTGTGGAAATCTTTCCAAGGCTTGTGTCTCCTGACATTTCTTTGTGGTAGCATCTCTCCAGGAGAAGCCTCACAGTCCTGCCGCGGCAGTAGGAGGGAAACGCTGGCACCCGACACTTGACAATTTATTTGAACCCTTGAGTCTTTCCAAGAAAGCAATTTCTTTGATATTTCTCTTGGCATTTGAAGAGGGGAAAAGGTATTTCCCGCATACACTCGCTGGTTTTAGCCTTCCCTTCCCTGAAATGATGATTTCTCTCTTTGTGAAAGTCAGCTGTGTCTTGCAGCCCATAAACAGGGTGAGGAGGGAGGTAGGGAGGAGAGTTTGCAGTACAGGAGCTCTGTAGTGGTGTCCATAAGGATATTGGAATTTTTCGTGGCACAGCAGACTGAGAGGATCCTTCCAGACAATTCTGTGCACCCAACATCAGCTCCCACAGCCGTGTCATCCACAAGCAACAGTGAAATATCAGCAGCATCATGGCTGGGCTTAAATCTTTACTGAATCTCCATTTTTCTTTCTTTAAACGCTTACAGAATAAATGGAATTTATAATCAGAAACCATAAAATCTCTGATTTATGGTTCATCTTGATGACAATATTTAATAACTCGTGTATATTTTATTACATCTTTTTAATGCCCTGTTGTGGAATTTTACTTAGGCATTTCACCCTCTATATCAACCTGTCTCAGCACAGATGGGCTGACTTTTTTGCCTTGGGCTGACGACGGAGCCAAACGTGCTCTGGGCTGGGCTCTTCCCAGGACTGCCATCAGTGTGTCCAAGCGGGCATGGAAAGCAGAGCTGGACATCCAGCCGTGCTCCAGCTTCTTCCAGGAGCTGCTGCCCACACTGCAGATCTGATGTTTTTCCCTGCCCGGGCAGCTCTTTTCCAACATCTCCAGCCAAGTTTCGGTGCAGGTGGGGAGAGGAATTCAACTGTAGGGCCTCTCTTCCCTCCTCAAGGACTTTTTGCTTGGAAACGCGGAGCTATTTAGGTTATTGCTCAAGTGTGTTCTCCTCTGGAGAGCACTCCCTGCCTTTCTGGGACCATTAGTGCAAATTAGCTGCTGCATCCCATCATCCCCCAGCCTGCTGCACCCAGCGCTCCCATCCTCCCCCGGGGAGGGGATGCTCGGAAGCACCAGAGCTGCGTTCTGGCTTGGTTGGAAAGCTGCAGCTCCCTGCATCCCTCCCTCCCAGATGGCTTTTATAACTGGAGCTGGAAGGCAGAGAAAGGAGGGATGGGCCACAGCTTGGGGTGGATGGCTCTCGAGGTTTGGGTGTGAGAGGGGGTCGAGGTTTGGGTGTGAAAGTGCGTCCTGTGCTTCCTTAGGCACCTGCAGCCTGTTTTGGGTGTTAAACCCCTGCCAGCACAGGGACAGGTCGTGTCTGAAACTAGTCCTAGCAGGGATTGCAGGCTTGGGGCCACATGGGCCTGGTTTTAGCCTGGTTTTTTGGCAAGCGAGCCAGGAGCATGTGGTAACATCCACATTCCTCCTGCTGAGCATGGTCCGGTGGTTTGGTTTTGTTGCCCCTCCAGAAGAATGATGCACTCGAGCCCCTCAAGAATAATGATGCACTAAGCAGGCCGGGGTGAGGGGATGGGGTGTCAGGAAGCACCGGGAGCCCCCGGGCTCGGGGCTGGCACACCCCAGGAGCTCACGGGGAGCGTCTGTGCCGCGCGGGCTGTGCTGGCAGTCGCTGCCCATCCATCCGGTGCTCCCTCGCCCTGCTGCTCCTGGCAGGAGCGGCCGGAGGAGCAGCCAGGTGGAGAGAGGAAACGGGGCGAGACGCCGGCACAGCCTCCCCGTGCTGCTGCAGCCATCCGCATGGGTGGGCAGCGGCCGAGGGGCTCGGGCTGGCCAGGAGGGGCTGTGGGGATCAGCAGGACCTGGGGACGGCAGGAGAGGCTGCAGAAGGGAAGGGGAGAGGGCGGAAAGCAGTCAGGCAGGGAGGAAAAAGCAGCATAGCATCAAACAGTTTGGGGTTTTTTTGGCCCCCAACAGCAGGATGTGGACAGAGTCCAGAGGAGGCCACGGAGATGCTCCAGGGCTGAGCCCCTCTGCTCTGGAGCCAGGCTGGGAGAGCTGGGGGTGCTCACCTGGAGGAGAGAAGGCTCCAGGGAGAGCTCAGAGCCCCTGCCAGTGCCTGAAGGGCTCCAGGAGAGCTGGAGAGGGACTGGGGACAAGGGCCTGGAGTGGCAGGATAGGGGGAATGGTTTTACACTGACAGAGGGAAAGATTAAATGGGATATTGGGGAGGAATTGTTCCCTGTGAGGGTAGGAAAGCCCTGGCGCAGGTGCCCAGAGAAGCTGTGGCTGCCCCTGGATCCCTGGCAGTGTCCAAGGCCAGGCTGGACAGGGCTTGGAGCAACCTGGGACAGTGGGAGGTGTCCCTGTCCATGGCAGGGGACTGGAATGGGATGATCTAAAAGGTCCCTTCCAACCCAAATCCTTCTGGGTTTCTATGATATTTGGGGTACAGCATTTTTTTGGATTGCACTTTTTGGGTGCAGAAGGGGTCAGGTGTTTAATGTTAGAGCTTTGGGTGAAGTGACCCCATGCTCTCCCTCCAACAAAGAGCACTGAGCCACTTGTCCTGGCATGGAGAAGGCAGAAAACCCAAATACCTGAATTCTATGGACTGTTATGCACCCACCAGTCTGTTGGTCCTGGGTGCTGATGGCTCCTTTTGAAATGAACAGAAAAATTCAGTCTCCTTCACAATGTTTTGACAGTTTTTTGGGTTTTCTTGTTGGTTGTTTTTTTTTTTGTGGGGCTCAAACTGTTTTGCAAAGAGCTCTCAGGGCTGGATGAAATGTTTGTGCTGGGAAATCAGCCATCTTCAAAAGGGCTCCTGCTCCCTTGCAAAACATTTGCAGAGTTTTCATCTGCGCGTTTTGGCTCCTCTGATACAAGGCAGGAATCATCCTGGGAATTGTCTTCCCGATGGTTATTCTGCTGTCTCTGCTAGGAAATAGAAAAAGGCAGAAATGAGAATAACTCCAGCCAACCAACAGCAAGAAAACATCCTCTGTGCTGCAGGTTGCTGGGCTTGGATGGTTTTGGTCTAAACAAGGTCATCGATTCCAAACAAAAACCTGTCTGATGTGAGCTGAATGGCTGAGATCTCAGATCACAGGGCTTTGGAGGATCTTTTGCCACCCTTGACTGCCCCAAATTGCCTTCACTGGCTGCATGTCAGCGTTCAAAATATATTTATTTCCTTATTGAACACCATGACCTAAGAGGATTTTGTATAATCAAAGAATCACTGAATAATTTGTGTTGGAAGGACCTTAAAGGCCATCTCGTTCCACCCATGGGAAGGAACACTTTCCACTATCCCAGGTTGCTCCAAGCCTCATCCAACCTGGCCTTGGACAATTCCAGGGATGGGGCAGCCACAGCTTTTCAGGGCAACAAAGACTTTAAAGTTTCATCACTGGCTGGGAGGAGCAGGATAATCCCTGTGCAGATTTGAACACAAAAAAACAAAGAAGTCATTGGCAGGGTAAAACTCCTTCCCTGGCAGATTCCAGGTGGAGGTAACTTCCCAGAGCAGGCACATCACAAGGCTGGGCTGCACCATTCCAGTCCTAAATTATACTCTAGCAAAGGAGGAGAAACCCCCTGAGGAGGTGGGAAGAGATCACAATCTCTAAATACCTTCTGGGCGATGTTGGAAATTAAGGAAGGGAATTATTCCTGGTCTCCAAAGGGGATAGGACAAGGAGTAGTGGTCTGGAGCTAAGGAAGAGGAATTTTTTCTGCTTGGCCATTAAGAAAGTGCCCCCAGTCAGGAGGGAAGGCTGAGTGTCCCCAGGGAGGGAGCGCCGGCGCCGGCCGCAGAGAGGAGACAGGATGTTAATGGAGGTGATGAAGGGAAGGATCTTTAGACAGCACGAGAGGTCAACCTGTTGACCCGAGCCAGCTCTCTCCTGGCCCTACAATCTGTACGGTGCCATGATAAATTCCACTTCCCTGACTTTACTGCGGGCGCTTTATCGCTCGGCTTAATGGCTGGGAAATGTCTTCACTTGGCTGCTCCATTCAGACGAGAGGGCTGTCTGTGATCCTCAGGCTTAACCAACAATTCACTGACTGCGAAGGGATGATGCCTTTTTATTATCTTCCCTCTCAGAGCCTGGGCTCGAGGTCCTGGCTCCTCTTTACCACTGATTTTTCCCTTTCTGACCTCGTTCGTCGCCGCTGCCTTGCAGATTCTCCCAGGCTGCCTTTGGGAGCGCGCGTTTGGCGTTTCCATCCTCTGAGTTCTGATTTGGCAATGGTTCCGCTCAGTCAGAGATGGGTGGGTGGTGTGGGGCTCCCCGAGGGTGTTGTGACCCCCTTGGATCCCAGCCTGGAGAGCAGCAGTCAGGTGTGGAGGAGGATGCTGGCAGCAGATGTGTGTGGTGCACCAGCCCTCCTGTTTTCACCGCAGGTCTCAGTGGTCTCGTCAGAGTTGATGTTTTCCTTAATGTTACTGGCACTGTGTGATTGTGGAGGAATCCAGGCTTTGGGTGAGCAGCAGCTTGGAGATGCTGGGGTTGCAGGGAGAAGTATGGAAATAGGGTTGGAATCTGCCAGCCAATAAAATCAACCCATCTTAATTATGACTGTTTTTATTTTAGAGGTCAGAATGAAAGTTTGTGGGGGCTATACTTTGGAGCAGCAGAGGTGTGGAGGTGCTCCCAGCGGGAATTTTGAAGGACTGCAGTGCTGTGCTGGGTTGGGTTGTGGTGATGGAGGGGTGGCCCTGTCTTGCTGGAGCTTTGGCTCATTCCTGGAGGGAGCTGGCCGTGCTGGAAGCTTTTATTTAAGGAAATAAGGGAGAGATGGTGTTTGAGGCAGTGCCAGGGCTGTGCCCCTGGGCTGGGATGAGCAGCGTGTCCAGGGGCAGTGCCGCAGGGTGGGGCTCAGGGGGTGCTGGCAGTGTCCTTCCAGCTGCCCCCAGGCTGTGCTCCCCACGGAGCCTCCACCTTCCCTTGGATAAACACGGAGGAGCGTGTGTCCCTTCCCAGAGGCTGCTGCAGACAGGAGCAGCAGAGGAGCTGTCGCCATCAGCAGCTCTTTGTTAATGTGATCCGAAGGTTCCCGCTGTGGACGCGGCCGGAGCCGTCCCTGCTCTCCCTGCCAGTGCAGATGGAAATGTGCAGGCTCCTGTGGGGCTGGAGGGAGACAGGGGAGGCTGATGCACAAGGATTTTCCTGTCCCCACCTGCACTTTGTGCTTTTGTACCCGCAGCTCTTTGCTTTGCTCTGTTTGCCCATTGCCAAATGCACACTGGGGCATGGCGAGCAGGGATGGAGAAACTTTTGAAAGCCACCTTTGAACCTCTAGCTGTGAGTCTGGAACGATTTATGTTGGAAGGGACCTTAAAGCTCATCTAATCCAATCTCCTGCAGTGACCAGAGACATCTTCAACTAGACCAGGTTGGCCAGAGCCCCATCCATCTTCCATCAATGCACATTTCCCCACAGAAAGCACGTTTGTTGCAAAATTCCTGGGATACTTTTGATTTTTTTTTCCAGAGAAATTGATTTTCCATTGGGAAAATTGAAATTTATGTGATTGCCTGGAAGGAGCTCAGTGGTTTGGTTGTCTGATGGCTAAGCCAGGGGTTGTCCCTGCTGACCAGGGTGACCTACTGGGAGGCAGTGGGAAGCACCAAACCCCAAAATCCCAAACCCCAAAACCCACCTGTGTCGTGTCCCATCTACAGGACACTGGTGACTCTTTCAGGAGTGGGGAGCTAGCCGGAATGTCCTTGCATTAGCTGAACAGGGGGGAAACGTAATCCATTCCATGAAAATTTTACTTTTTGGAAATTTCTGCTGAGATGGGGAAGTTAGAGGGTATTTTCTTTTTTATTTAAACACACATGCATATATATATATATATATTTGAGTTTCAGCGGCTTTCCATTTCCTAGTCAGCTCTCTGCACGATGCCATTTCTGCAGGCACCAGATGACTTTTTTTTCCCCTCAGGAAATTTTCTAATATCAATTTAATTTTGACTCTCACAGCTGCATCTATTCCGTGGGGAACCTACTCTATGGCCTCGCCAAGAAAGTGTTTCCTCTTAGCTGCGAGTTCATTTTCCAGTTTTAAAACATCATTCAGTCATTCCTAACGAAAGGTATAATCAACTTTCAGGCTTCATGGCTTAGCTGAGCCCCTAATGGAGATGGGGATCATTCCTGTAAGATCATTCCGGCAATGGCTCGGCCTTTATTTCCCATGGCAGGTGTGCTGGCACCTTGCAAAGGATGGATTTCAGTGGCTGGAACTGCACCCAGAGGGATTAGAGCCACTCCACGTGGATGCAACTCCCTGAGTTGCTCCCTTGGGATTCATTCTGGCATCCCGCAGGGATTTGCTCCTTCTCTTTCACTGTGGCTCCGCAAATCCTGCACGGCTTCTGCAGAAGCAGGTGATAAAGAATTCGGTCTTAAAGCAAAGAAAAAGAAGGAAAAACCACACCAATTTGGTCTTAAAGCAAAGAAAAAGAAGGAAAAAACAAACCCTAACAACAAAAAAAACCCAGCAAAAACACAGTTTGTGTCCCAACTGATTGTATTTCCGTGCCCACATGTCTGCTCTGCATAAATGTTTTGGGAATAATCGTCATTTTCTGTGCTGTGCTGTGCCACAGGAAGGGTTGGGGTTATTCCAGACCTTGCTGAATTCCACCATGGATATGGTTCTGTGCATCCCCTCCTGTGCCCACATTTTCCCACCTGCCTTGGAAATACGAATGCAAATATCACCAGGAAAATAGGATCAGGTGGGATTTGGGAGCAGTGGGAGACCTGTGCAGCACAACAGGGCTGGGCTGGGCTGCCTTGGGAATGGGGGAGTGTTAAATAAGGTCATGGAGCACTGGAGCTCCAAATGGGACCCCATGGAGCAGGGTGGGTGTTATTCCACCTAATGGTTACCCAGCCTTGTGGAACAGGAGCTTCCTGGAAATCATGGAACAGGATGGAATGGAATAAAATAGAGGAGAGGAGAGGAGAGGAGAGGAGAGGAGAGGAGAGGAGAGGAGAGGAGAGGAGAGGAGAGGAGAGGAGAGGAGAGAATAAAATTGAAAATGGAATGGAATGGAATGGAATGGAATGGAATGGAATGGAATGGAATGGAATGGAGTGGAGTGGAGTGGAGTGGAGTGGAGTGGAATGGAGTGGAATGGAGTGGCGTGGCGTGGCATGGAACGGAATGGAACGGAACAGAACAGAACAGAACAGAACAGAACAGAATAGAATAGAATAGAATAGAATAGAATAGAATAGAATAGAATAGAATAGAATAGAATAGAATAGAATAATTTAGGTTGGAAAAGCCCTCTGAGGTCACTGAGTCCACCCATTCCCCCAGCACTGCCACACCCACCACTTAACCAGCTCTACTCAGCATTTCAATTCCTCCGGGGACAGGGATTCCACCAGTGCCCTGCTGCCAGAAAAAAATGCCCTGGGGATTTTTTGGCACACTCCAAGGTGTCACAGAGCAGAGGAAGAGCTGTAGGGATGAACTCACCCCTCAGCCAGGGCTGGATGCTCTATCTGCAATGGTGTCTTAGTTTTCCCCTCCCTGCTCAACCCTGAAGTAGCTTATGAAGCATCAAAATGACAGAAATTGGGAAATAAGCAAAACCTCCGAATCCTTCATCTCTCTCCCCAGAAAAAAACATGAACAGATGAGCCAACAGAAATTTTTAATTGAAATGTTTGGGTACAAATTACCTGACAATCCAAACAGAGGAGTTTGGAACCAGCGCTCAAGCTTCTTGTTCAGAAAATATTGAAGCGTCGCGACCTGACACTTTCAGAACTCCCCAGAAGGCTTCTGAGGTGAAAAATTAATCCAGAGTAACCTCTTTTTCTGCTTCCCAAAAGCAGATTGGCTTTTGATGAATGCTTATACCTCCTGAATAGATCCCAGTGAGCTGAGCCCGGCTCTTCCCCACTGCGTGGTGTGAATCCCTGGAGCATCAGAGGGTGGGGATGAGAGTGGGGCTGGTCTGGGTGTGAGCATTTCCATCCCTACCTCCTCTCCTTTTGCTGTCCCTGTCAATCCACGTCCATCATTCCTTCCTGCAGCACTCAGGTGTCTGCTGCTGCTGCCTTTTATCCCTCGGAATCTACCTCGTGGGATTAGGCATGGAACGGAGAGTTGTAGCATATAATAGCAGGGCTGTAATTACCTGACGAGCACGGTGTAATTACACCGTGGTAAGGCTTTTGGATAACCTCACCACCTCCCACTTGTCCCTATAACTGGAATTTCTCTACATTTCAGCTCTAGCGTTACCTCCATCTCCAAAATTGTGGCTTTGGCTTCCCGGTCACCATGGAAGGGTGTTTTTAACATGCAGTGGCACCACTGATTTTGCACTTACGCTTTAATTAATTTGCAGCCACAGAGCCTTGGAGTTGTAGGAGTGGAGTGAAAATTGCAGGTGTGGGAAGCGGAGCTATGGTGTAATCACTCCTCAATTGCTGGGCAATCACACCCCTCAAGCTCGGCACAGAGCCACATTAAAATTTTGGTTGTACCTCCCTGGGATCTGTTGGCAAGGGTTTGGATGGGCAGAGGGATCTGAACTGTGCAGGTCCTTCCATCCAGGTGCAAACAGGTTGGACTTCTCACTCTCTACAGCTCCCTGACAGGAGAGTGCAGCCAGGTGGGGGTCAGCCTCTTTTCCCGGGGGACAAGAGACAGCACAAGAGGACACGGCCACAAGCTGTGCCAGAGAGGTTCCGGTTGGACATCAGGTGAAATTTCTTTATGGAAAGGGTTGTAGAGCGTTGGCAGGGGCTGCCCAGGGAGGTGTTGGAGTGCCCATCCCTGGAGGTGTTCAAGGAACAGCTGCATGTGGCACTCAGTGCTCTGGGCTGGTGACACGGTGGGGGTTGGTCACAGGTTGGACTCGATGATCATGGAGGGCTCTTCCAACCTAAATGATTCTGGGATTCTCTGAAACCTCCTTCAGGGGGCTGCAGAGGACCCCATGCTGTGGAACAGCATTTTTCCTCATCCTTCCTGCTTGCAGCCCCTCAGCCCAGCCTGGATGTGACGTAGTGGCACCACTCAGCAAACTTCATCTTGATGAGCGACCCGAAGCTAATTACCACCCTCCTTGCACATCTCCATCCCCTGACTCCATTAAAACCAGCCCAGCCATTTCCCTGCCTTTCGGAGCTGCTAGTTGGGATGCACAGACAAGCACTGTGACATAATGGATTTTTATTATTATTAGGCTCCCAGTGCCTGTTTCCCTGTCAATGTAACAGGGCTAATGAAATGCCCCCACCGCTCATGGGGCTTGGGAGGACAATTTGGGCCAGATCTCGGTGGCATTTGGAAGAGGTGGAACGCTGGTTGTTATTTATCACGGGTCTGGTTTGCTCAGCCCTGGGTTTATTGAGTCTGTCTCCCACTCGCAAATGCTGACCACAGTTCCCAGCGCTGCTCCCGGTGCCAGGGATCCTTCCTGTTGCCGCTGAGTTGCCAGCTGGACTTGTTGTGGACTCCGGCTCAGGACAGTGGGCCAGGTTCATCCCTGGTGTACCATCACTGACTTTAATTAAGCTACGCCAGGGAGGAATTTGGCCCGCTCCGTTTGTGAGCTGTGCGCCGATGCCAGGCGAAAGGCAGGGCGGTGCCAGCAGGGGCTGTGACAGCCCCATTTCAGCGTGGGGCACAATCCCTGCACCTCTGCTTGCTGTGGGGCACCAGCATCTACTGACAGGCAGAGAAAAAGGGGAAGCCAACAGAGTGTTCCTTACAGGGCTTCTCATCCCATGGGGGTTCCAGATTTCATGTGCCTGTCCTCTTCTCTGACTGCCTGGAGGGAAAAAAAAGCGAGAGAAGAAAACATGGGCAGCAGATCCTTAAGTAACATGAAGTCTGACTCAAAGCTGAAGAGCTGCTGCTCTCAGACCCTCTGGATCAGACCCAGTTTGCTCTTTACGTGCTTGTAATTGGCATCAGAACACGTGCAGAGAAGCAAGCCCTTGTTTCGCAGTGGCAAAGTTTACACCTGGTTTACTCACATCCCTCTCCCTAGCTCAGCATCCTGGGTACCATGGCCCCAGCGTCGCCCAGGTGGGTGACAGTCCCTCCTGCAGCCTCACCTCGGCCACCCCCCCAGGCAGCGCTGGACCCTGCCGATATCAATATCCTCCTCCCATCGCCTCCCGCACGCTGCCCGGAGGCGGCCGCTTCCCAGGGAGAGAATTCAGTTGCCTGGTTCAAAGCAGAGGGAAAGTTTCTGTGCTGGCAGATCTGGGGCAGAGTTTTAAGAGTGTCTGTATTTCCTCCCTCTCTGTCTGAAGTGAGGCACATCCAAGGATGCAGCCCTCGGCTTTCATCAGCCTCACCGCAGGCACTGAGCTGTTCTCCTCCGAATCCGCTCTCCCGGCTTCGTGTTTCCTGGGGTGTTTTAGAGAGTGGCTCTGCCTTTCTAAATGCAGGGGCATTCTAAAAAAATACATATAATTACGTCTAAATGCAACAAAAGTGTGGCTTTTAGTGCAATCCCCCCCACCTCAGTCTGCTGGGATGTGGTGGGATGGGATTGGTTCTGTGATGGGATGAGGTGGATGTTGCGATGGAAGGAGGTGGATGTGATGGGATGAGATGATCCTGAGATGGGATGAGGTGGTGCTGGGATGGGATGAGGTGGATGTGATGGGATGAGGTGGAGCTGAGACGAAATGCGATGCTGCTGGGATGGGATGAAGTGGAGCTGGGATGGAATGAGATTCTGCTGGGATGGGATGAGGTGGAGCAGAGATGGAATGAGGTGGAGCAGAGATGGGATGAGGTGGAGCTGTGATGGGGTGAGGTGGATGCTGTGATGAAATGAGATTCTGCTGGGATGGAATGAGGTAGAGCTGAGATGGGATGAGGTGGAGCTGGGATGGGATTAGATGGAGCTGGGATAGGATGAGATGGAGCTGAGATGGAATGAGGTGGAGCTGAGATGGGAATGAGGTGGAGCTGAGATGGGATAAGGTGGATGTGACAGGATGAGATGATCCTGAGACGGGATGAGGTGGATGCTGGGATGAAATGGGTGCTGTGATAGGATGAGGTGAATGTCATGGTGCAGCTGAGATGGGATGAGGTGGAGCTGTGATGGGATGAGGTGGAGCTGAGATGGGATGAGGTGGAGCTGAGATGGGATGAGACAGAACTGAGATGGAATGAGATGGAGCTGAGATAGGATGAGGTGGATGTGATGGGATGAGATGATCCTGAGATGGGATGAGGTGGATGCTGGGATGAAATGGGTGCTGTGATAGGATGAGGTGAATGTCATGGTGGAGCTGAGATGGGATGAGGTGGAGCTGTGATGGGATGGAGCAGAGATGGAATGAGATGGATCTGTGATGAAATGAGACAGAACTGAGATGGGATGAGATGTTGCTGAGATGGGATGAGGTGGAGCTGCCAGGTGCAGAGGGATTTATCTGTGGCTCACACAGCCGGAGATTTGCATCTCCCACCCTCTCTGCAGAGCTGCCACCCTGTCATTCCCAGCCCTTCTCCTCCCCAGGGGCTGTGAGGCCCTTCTGTAGCCGTGGCTGCACATCCCGGGTTATCTCAGGACACAGGGTGCAGGGAGCAGCAGGTTTGATGACAGCAGGGACACGCATGGAGAAGCTGTGGTGCAAACAGTTGGAAACTGATAACTAGCAGTGACGCCTTTGCCAGGAGAGGAAAAAAATGACTGTAAATTCGCTTTGTTTTGATATTCAAATATTCCTTTCCGTGTATGTGCTAATGGGTACGCTGGTGTTATGGCATTATTAGAACAAAATATTCAGATGATTCCTAACAGAATTTGTGTTTCACAAGCTACATGGAAATGTTGGCTTGGAAACCAGAGTAGTGTTAGGAGTCTGCTTCTCCCAGGGGGTAATGACTGCCCCGGGCTGCTCTGCAGGGTTGGGCTTTGGAGCGTGGGGACTTCTCCCAGACAGGGCCCCAGAAATCCCTGATAGACAAAATCCCCCTCCCCAGCATGAAAGGACCACCCTAATAAAGACAGGGGGAGCCTCCAGCCCCTCCTGCCCTTGGTGCCTCTTTCTCATGTGCTTCCCAGCTTTGTGGGATGTGAAGGGCTGTTTTGAAAGGACAGCTCTGCTTCTGCACAGCTCAGCCCAGGTCACCATCCCCCCAGATCTCCTCCGGCTCTGTCAGCTCCATGCCTGCATTCCTCGGCTGAGACCAGGCTGAGGCTCTTAGTTCTTCCTTCCCACCGAAATGAGCAGCAAATCAATGCAAGCCTAATAAAAGATGATTGGGAATTGCTAATAGGAGTGTGGGAGGGCAGCCCTGCCTCCCAGAGCCATGATGAGTATGGATTTTCTTGTGCCAGGGACTGGAAATGCTTCTGAATTCCCCAGGGAGCCCTGGATGCTCACCCTCTCCCTTCACCCTCATCATTCTCCTGCAGCCTTAGAAAAGAGCCTGGCAAAGGCAATTAGCTGGGTTAATTAGCTGGAGGTGGCAGGGGGGCTCAGCCTGGGTGGGATGGAGCGAGCTGGGACACGGTGTGTGGTGGGGGCAAGGAGCCCCTCGGCCAAGGGCAGGGTTAGATTGGATATTGGGAAGAAATTCCTTGCTGTGGGTGTGGTGAGAACCTTTGCACAGGTTTCCAAGAGAAGCCGTGGCTGCCCCATCTCTGGAAGTTTTCAAGGCCAGGCTGGATGGGGCTTGGAGCAACCTGGGACAGTGGAAGGTGCTCAGGGTGGGAGGTCCCTTCCAAACCAAACCATTCTGGGATTCTGTGATAAGATCTTGTGCCCTGGTCAGAGCCTGGTCCCATCCCACAAACCCAGCAGGGGCAGGAAGGCAAGAAATGAGGTCAGGGAGTGGGAGCACAGCTGGAAAGGTTCTCCCTGCCTTGGTGCTCGGCTTCAATTCCAGCTCCTGGCAGCTGCTCTATCCAGACTGAATTATTTATGGACTCACATCTCCCCCACTCTTCTCCCTCCAGCAGCCATGGTCCCAGCACCCCACGGGCTCCCCATCACCGACAGATCAGCACCGATAAACTCCCTGCTCTGCTCTGCATTCGGCAGCCAAACCCCTCCTGCCCTTCACGTTGGGGATGATGTATGAAATCCAAGTCGGTTTGATTCATACGAGTTGTGTTCACCTTGCAGAACAGGCTGTCACCAAAAATAATAAACCTCCTTGTTTTAATGCCTGGAGAGGCTGTTGGACGAGCAGCAGGACAGGTTTAGATCCTCTTCCAAGGAAAAGGATGCTTTTGAGAAAGACGGATTGCAAACCATGGGATGGCTGCACAAACGGTAAATAATAATTAGAGATGTGTCTGGAGGCTGTGTGAGGAGCAGGGACCTGTCAGGCTTCGTGTGCCACTGATGCTCCGGACAGGACAATCCCTGACCCACGGCCTGTAAGGGCTAAATGATGTTGCAAGGGCAGGAGGTTGGCAGTGAGAGGTGAAGTGTCCCTTGTCACCCAGGAGAGAGGTGGCACGGCCCTGGGTGCTGCAGCTGCTGGTTTGTGCAGGGATGGTGACCAGGGCAGCTGCAGTTTATCATCCCTCATGTCCAGGGGGCCTTTACCAAGAGGGGCAAAACCCTTCTGGGCAACACTTTGCCCCTTGATTTATAGAGTTCATCACTTGAATTTTGATCATGCCACAGCACAGCCCTTCCCTGAGCTCACACCAGCTTCCAGGAGGTGTTTTCTTTGGAATAAATGCACCAGCACGGTGTCCAGGGAAGTTGTATCCTCACCTCTCTCCTTTCCTGGCAGCAGCTCAGATTACAATGCCCCTCTTTGCCTGGCGCCAGACCTGCCTGGTGTCCCTTGGTCCTTCTCCCTTTGGATGCTCTGCTCTCTCCTGCCTCAGGATGTGATGCCCGAAGCTCCAGCATCCTCCATGTCCTGGAGCAGCCCACACTGCACACGGCATTGAGGCAAAAAACTGTTAACGGGGGGAAAAGTTAACCACGTTTATTGAACTGCAAAAAAGGTTGTTTTTATATCCCTTTATTGGAATATAAAGACAGCTTTTATAACCTTTTAAAGGGGCATAAAAGCAGCTTGGAGACCAGAAACCTCGCTCTGGTGGAAGGCAGGGAGAGGGAACGGGAAAGGGAATGGGAAAGGGAGGAGGGCAAACATCTGAGGTTGGGAGTAGCCAGGGTGGTACCTGGAGCCACTGGGGCCCCAGGTCGGAGGTGGTTGTGGTGTCACCTCTCTTGGGGAGGTTTGCAGCCCTCGCTGCTGCTCACAGCCCTTGCCATGGGATGGGACATGTGTTGCTCCCCACCACAAGGGCAGAGCCCTCCCGGGATGGGGGAGGTGTTGGACTTACTGAACTCACCTCTCTCCTTTCATTTTTCTCCCCGGTCTTTTGGGAATAAATACTGCTTTGGCTTCATTCCTCATGGAATGGGGGAGGAGGGAATCGGTAAAGGTCTGGCCTTGAGGCTGGGAGGAAAGTCTGTGGCTGCTCCAGCCTCTCCGGGGACACTCAGCCTCTCTGGTGGCCCTGTGGGGCTTCTGGGTGGAGCAGCCCCCAGCCTCAGGGGCCCAGAAACTATTGGGATAGTTAATTTGGGACTGGGGCTGGCACACCCATGGGTGGGCTATCGCTGTCAGTCTGATGCCTGCAGCACTTTGGGACAAGCGCAGGGCTGTGCTGCACTCCCTCTCCTCCACAGCACACAATTCGCTGCCTCCTTGCCCATCCCACCCAGCAGGTCCTGCTGCTGCCCGGGATGTGCTTGAGAGCAGCATCTTCCAGTCCAGGGGGAAGCTCCTTCCAGCTCTTCCAGACCTCCTGAGCAGCATTCCTGGAGCATTTGGCGTTGCAGGTGGTGAGAGCCCAACCACCACCTGCTGGCACGCTGCTCCCAGGCCAGAGCTGGATGTTCTCCATCCACGGGGGGAGATGTGCCTTTTTCTTTCCCTCGCTCCCTCAGCAGTGGCTCTGCCGCGACATTAAGAAGGAGAGTGACCTTTACACTGGGCTCCAGCTCCGGGGAGGGGGAGCCGAGCCCTGCCTGCAGCAGGCACCGCCGGAATACGGATAGGTCACGGGGCTCCCTTATCCCCACGCCATCTCCCAAATAATAAGCTTCCCGAGATAATGTTGTAGGGCTGGGAAGAGGACGGGAGCAGGAGCAGCTGCTTCTAATTTCACTTCATGGGGAGGGAGGCAATGCTGAGAGCACCCCGCATTCTCGGCACATATTTTTCATCATTATAGGCAGAAATGCCAGAGCTCTGACAGATATTAATGCAGTTCACACCGGGAGAAAATCTTCTTTCCATCAGGCTCCATGTGCAGCAAGAGGGCAGTGCCATTTGCAGCCCTGGGGAGGATGTGTTCGGAAGGTGATGTGTTTTTTACCTGGGAAGTTTTATTCCAAGATAAAGTTCCATTTGGAGAAAGGGCACCTGAGCCCATCCCACTGGGGGCCATGGGATTGCCCTTCACGGACCTAGGTGAATGTGCATTTGCAGCATTAATTTAGGAATTAATCTGGATTTTGGTGTAACTCAGATTCCCTTCCGCTGGCTCTGTTGTGGCTGTATGTCACCATATGTGTCATTGTCCCATGGAGCAGTTTTGGTGGCCTGGGGTCCCATCCTGCCCCGACCCACAATGATTCTGTGAGGTTTTCAGACTTATCCCACAGAGAACTGCACCTCCTTGCACCCCTCAGCCTCCTTTTATTTGCTTATCCCACTAAATATTCATCAGTAACATTTAAGACAAAGGAAAGAGATAATTACAAGGGGAGAGTTTTTTTGCAGTATTAAAGGTTAACAGAATTCTTGGCATTTGTGCCTTGTCGATCTCCATGTAATTATGCTCATTTCCCAGAATTCAGAGGCGACTGTGCCTGTTAACGCTCAAAGATGGTACCCCGGGAATTAAATTTATGAGATCATTTCTCAAAATCTTCAGATTCAAACCAAGCATCTTGCTTAATGGCATGACTATTATTAATATTATTCTTGGATGCAGAGAGCCGTGAGGGTCAGAGGACCAGTGGCAAAACTCAAATTGATACAGGCAGACGGCGGCGAGCCCAGACTTTTTTCCCAAGGAATATACTTGAGCACTTTGGCAACTTCAGGGAGGCAGGCTGGCAAAGGATGGGCGCTGGTTTGAGGTGGAAATGGGGAAAAGCCCCTTTTGGGCAGAGGCCGGTGGGGAGTCAGAAAGGCAGGATGGTTTGAGGTTGCTGATCCCAGTCCCGGGGCAGGTGCAGGCAGTGGGTCCAGGTGAGGCTGATTTCTGAGGATGCAGAACACCTGGCAGTGGGCTGGGCTGTCACCCAGCACAGCTGAGCACACTCAGTGCTTTTCAAAGAGAGATTTTAGGGGCTCTGCTCTTGCTGTTTGCCTTTTGCTGCCTGTGGTGGTCTGAGCTGAGGTATGTGCTCCTCTCCTGGTGTGCTTCCCCCTGGTTTTGGAGGGGCTGAGCAGTTTTCTGTCAGGAAAGGGTTTGGAGGGAAACTGAGCTGGAGGGGAGTGAGCCAGCCAGGCTTTGTGCTGCTCCCTGCGGTTTGGGATATGTGCGATATCCAGATGGGCTGGGGAAGGCTTGGCTCAGTGTGTTTTCCTTGGGACCATCCCAGGAGAAGGCACAGCAGCTCTTGGAGCTGCTTTTCCGAACAGTTATCCAGCACAGAGCCCCAGATTGTGGGCAGAGCCTCTGGGGGGGCAGAACTTTGTGTTTTCACATTTAAGGGAGCCATGCTGGAGCTCCCAAATATCCATGGCGAGGCCTGAGGAGTGTCTGGCTTTGCTTTTCAGTCTATTCAGCTTTTCCCATTTTCACTGACTGCAGGGATTGAGTTGTAGAGCTCTGGGTTAATGTCACACACTTATCAAAAGCCATTAGATGGATAATGGCATGGCTTTATCCCACGTCATCGCTGTCCCTGGTACCTGAGCCGGGCTGATCAAACGCTGCTGGGGATGCAGTGTGTATTAAAGAAGTTTTTCGGGGTGTTCATACAGTGACATAATCTCACAATGGAGCCACGAGGAACAGATTTATGTAAAATCAATATTGATTTGTACCAAGGATCAATCCCAGTTCATAATTCTCGCTGTGCCAGTGTGGCTTGGTAGCTCTTTGATCAGTTTTTAACTCTGCATAAATGTTTAATAGTGAGTCTGGACCTGCAGAGGTGTCGCTGCATAAATGCATGTGCCAGATCAGGCTGCTGGAAAAGGCCCCAGCACTGAGGGCTGTGGGAGAAAGGAGTAATCCTAAGGGGAAATTGAGGCTTTGGGGGCTGCTGTGCGTCCTCCTGATTTTGTGTCCCAGCTGCAGCACTGCCTGGCTCCTCCAGAATGGACAAAGAATCCCAGGATGGTTTGAGTTGGAAGGGACCTTAAGGCTCATCTCATTCCACCATGGGCAGGGACACCTTGCACTGTCCCAGGCTGCTCCAAGCCCTGTCCAGCCTGGCCTTGAACACTTCCAGGGATGAGGTGTTGAGCATCCTCAGGGATGCTGCCGTGTATTAGGGCTGGCAGTGCTGTGTGGGGCATTTGGGCTTTCCTTTTCCTCCGGGGGTACATTCTGGGTTGCCTCATGAGGCGGTACGGGGAGATAAATCCTGTGCTGGGTTTGCAGCACCTCTTTGGGACAGATTTGCAGCTTTTTCCAGGACTCCTGCTTCTCCAGCCCCTTGGCTGAGGCTCTGCAGCTCAGCCCGGCGTGCCCTGGAAGGAGTTAATCCGTGCTTGAAAATTCCAAAGTCCCTGAGCACGATGAGAGCAAGCGACAAAACCGAGCCCAGCAGTTTTTTAAAGGGCAAACAAAATGTTCCTTTTTTTACTGCGAGGCACTTGGTGCAAAGTGCAGGCAGAGCAGGGCAGCGTGGCTTTAGGGGAAGGCTCCCAAAAGCACATTTTATTTAAATTTAATAGGACGGTTACTGTAAGTTTATCTAAACTGCAGTTAAATATTAACGGCATCTCTAGCAGGGATTAATGGGGTCTCCTGCATTGTTTTTAAACACCGTGAGGAGGGTGCTGGGAGTCCCTGCCTGCCTCTCCAGCGAGAGGGATTGAGGGCTGAGCGCCCAGGAGGATGCTGCTTGCATTCCAAAATCTGTGCCCTAGAAACAGCCCCGAACAGGCGATTTCTCCAGCTCGGAGCGGGAATGCCTTTGGGGCGAGAAGGGCTCCGAACGGCTCCGGCCAAGTAAGGCTCCCAATCATTGTTCCTTAATTGGGGCCACCGTTAACGAGGGGATAAATGAGGCGGCGAGCGGAGCTGGAGCCCACGTCCTTTGTGGCTCCGGTGAATGGTTGTAGGCACGGAGGGCTCAGCAGTTATTCAGGAAAATGTCCCCCGGACCCATGTGCCATTCACCTGACTAATGCCAGGGAAATTAAGCACTTTTTGTGCAACTCTGAGCTTATTGGAGAATAATGTGGTATGCGATAGCACGGCTGGCGTTCTAAAATCGTGTTTTCATTTGGAAGGAACGAGGACGTCTCGAGCATAAATTATGTTTCTGATCATATTTGGCCATTTCAGATTAAAAATAAATTTCCACTTTGGGGCTATAGATTGCCATCTATCAGCTCCCTGGAAAGGGAAAAAAGGAATTAAAAGAAAAATCTGGCTGTACGAATTGCCTTGCTATGACCTACTTATTGAAAGTAGTTTTTTGTTCTCCAGGAATGAAATCCACTGGTGTGGGGAGGTGTAGGATTGCATGGATATAGGTTTGCAGGCAGGTCTGTAGGGTGGGAGGATCTTTAACTCGGACCTGCCAGCAGCTACAATAAAATAGAAGATAGAGTCGTGCAGGATGCTTTGGAGAAAGGGGGAAAAATGCAGCAATGTTGTTGTTTTCCTTGATAGAGGAACTTGAACTGCAAATTAGCATCTGATTATCGGCCTTTGGGACCATTCAGGTGTGCAGATTAGCTGCCTGGGGCTTGGTTTTGCAGGAAAAGCCCGAGACTGGGGCAGTGTTTGCTGGAAGGGTCCCTTAAACAATCCAGATGCCATCATTCTTCCCCGTGCGACATTTGTGGGACTGATTTGCTCCCTGCTCTGCCTCCAAGTCTCCTCCTCCCCAGCTCTCGATAGAGATGCTCCTTTGGGAAGCGAACTCACAGGGTCTTGCTCCTAACCCCTTCTCCTCGATGTTTTCGGTTTCCTCCCTTCCAGCTGCCATCTCGCTAGGGGAAATCCTTTCCCTGGCCCCATCCCTGCCTCTGCATCCCTTCCCACCCAGTGCAGCCCTGGCTGCTCCTGCTGCCCTGTTTGTGGTCTCTGCCAGGAGAGGGGGGCCTTTAGCCTTGCTGGAGAGGAGAGGAGAGCGATGGATCCGGAGATAAAGATACACCTCGAGTGTGCGAGCTTGCCTCGCTCTGTTTTTCTCCTGCCTGTTGCTCGCAATGAGGGGGGAAAAATACTTTTACCTAAGTAGGAAGAAAGGGATGAAGCTGAAAGCAAGAGGCTGTTTGGTGCTCAGATGGGCTCAGCCCGTGTGCAGCAAACTCTGCTGCTGCTGTGGTCAAAACCCAATGAAGGAAAAAAGCCTCTCTCATCCCCAGAGGAGGCTACAAAGCTCTCTTTCTCTCGCTGCTGAACCTTCACAGCTGGACTCAGTTGCTGGCTCCTCTGCTGCTGGAGCAACTGAATAATTTAAAGGAACCTTGATTTGGTTTTCTCTTTGCTGTTTCCCCGCGTTGTGTTTATTGTCTATAGATATTTTTATAGTCCGAAGCAATTACAGCTGTCAGAAAAGAGACGAGCTGTGACAGGCTGATTTATATGTACATTGTATGTATGCAAGAGAGGGAGGGAGACCAGGGATTCTGCCGGGCTTTAGTATGCAGGAGCGTATTGGATGTAAATTCCTTGGGATTTTCAAACAATGCTGCTGATGATCTCCTAACAGTGGGCCAAATTCAGCCCTGGCAAGGGCTGAAACAGCTCTGCAGGTCACGTTTTGCCCCAGCCTCACATGCTCGCAGCGCAGGGAGGTGTTTTTCCCTCGTAATTTAAGATGCTCCTGGCGATCCGGGACTGAATTCCGTGTTAAAAGGTTAACTGGCTGTGGTTATTGGAATCCCTCCGGTTTTGCTGACACAGGAATTGGTCTCTGCCCATTCAAAGGAGCGGCCCCACAAAGAGCAGGCTCTTGTGTGATGGTCCTGCAGGTATCCCAGCGGGGTCCCCATGGTGCCAGGGGCGCTTGGATGCTGCAGCAATCAGCAGGATTGGTGTATTTTATTCTTTGCTGACTTGTACCCCCCGGTGCAATCACACAACCCTGGACAGAATCTTTTCTGCTGCCTCTGATGGTCTCTCTCTATGCAGTGAGGTTTCAGAGACCCCTCCCATGTAATCTGTGGCCCCCAAAGGATCTGCTGAAAGCAGCGTTCCCCCCTCCCCGGCCAGCTCAGACAGCAGAGTTCACTGCAGGGACTAAAGTCCTTCTGCCGAGGACTGGGGAAAGCTGCCGTTTCCTCTGGGAAAACACAGGACTCGAGGTGGCACGTCCCACCAGCGCTAAATTCAAGGAGCAGGGAACCTTCAGACAAGGAAAAAGTAGAGAGACTTGCAGAGCAATCCCCTTCTCGTATGGCCAGTCAGCATGCACAATAATAATAAAGCTTTATTTGATGGAGTGTTTCCTCTGCCCGGCACAGCTCATAATGTTTTAGAGATTAAATAGCACAGTTAGTGAATTAAGCAGTAGTTTACAGGGGATTCGGAGACTCCGGGGATTAGTAACGGGCTATGGATCCTTTCACATCTAGGTCACCAGTTTGAATCCAGCTCAGGTTGGCGGCAGCGGACTCAAAAAAACAACCAAAAAACCACCCCACAATGGTGCCGTGTAAAAGCTGCCGAGCGCACGGTGGGGGAATGGAGGGAGGATTTTTGGATAAGGCAATCCAGGGAAGTCATTGGGCACAGCAAGTGGGGGACACCTGGTTTTCCCTCAGGCTGGGCTGAGGGGGTTTGAGGGGTGCAGCCCCCGAAAGCTGTGATTTGACTGCTGCCTCCAGGACTCTCTGCTCTGAGGATGCTCCCCGGCACCTTTTTACCAGCATGGAACTGTGCCTGGAAATATTAATGTGTTTAGCCACTAGCGGAGGGAAGGAGGAATTACTCGGCATAAGCAAATGTGATATTTGTTAAATTATGAGCTGATAAAAAGTACGCGGGGACCGTGCTTGCGGCTGGGGAGGAATTTGCCACTTAAGCTCACGCTGTGTCTGTGAGGTGCAGGGGACCAGGAGGACACGCTCATCGTCACCTGGCCGGGGGGAGAGGGGGGATGTTACCCGTGCCTCAGTTTCCCCTCCTGCACAGTGCCTTTGCCGCCTGGGACGGGCAAGGTGCAGAGGTAGAGGAGGGCAAAGGGGAGAGTAGCGCGGCGCTGGCTGCGGGTCGCAGGTAAGCGCGGGGGGGAGAGCAGAAAGGAGGGGGTCCCGCCATGGCCCCGCAGAGCGCGGCGCGGCGGGGGTTAATGTGCGTGTCCTCCTGCGCATCCCGCCCCGCTGCCGCCCGCCCGCCGCCTGTGCGGGGCTCGGGCCGTGCGGGAGCCGAGCGCCGGGCAGCGCTGGAGCCGCTGCCATGACAACCCCGGGGATGCTGCCGGCCGGGGCCGGGGTGCTGCCGCCGCCGCCCCCCCGCGCCCCCCCCGCCCGCCGCTGAGGCCAGCCAGGGGCTCCGGCAGCCTGACATCCCCGCATTCTGCATCCCGCCGTCCTCTCATCCCCATCCTGCATCCCGGCATCCTGCATCCCGCCTGGACCAGCCCCCCGGCAGCGGGGCGGGAGGAGAGGAGCTGCAGGGCATCACGAAGGCTTTCGCCCGCTGTGCCTTCTTGCGCCTGGACACCTTTGCTAGCTCGCCTCGAGGGTGTTTTTTGGGGTTTTTACTGGTTTTTGGACTGCCCCCGCCTCGGGACAAGCGTGCGGGAGTGGGGTACAGCCGGGCCCCCCCGGCGCCTCCTCGCCCAAGTGAGCCTCGGACTGCTGCCCGAAGAACCGGCTCGCCCAGCACCTTTGCCACTTCTCCTCCTCTTCCTCCTCCTCCCCCCGGCCCTCCCGTCCTCCTCCCTCGCCCGAGGACAGCGGGACTCCCTCCGATGCCGCTCGGCAGGCTCAGCGCTCGCAGCCAGCCTTGCCGGGGGCTCTCCTGATCTCCGTGGAGCTCCGCAGCGCTCGCCCCGGTGGTTTTGCTCCCCCCCATCCCTCCTCTCCACCCGCCCCTTCCCCCTTTTCGCCTTGTCGGGTGTGTTTTTTGCCTGTTGGAAAAGTCCCCGCTGCCCAGGATGGGGGTCGGTGGGTGCTTGGCCCTGCCCTGGAGGTGCCTGGTCGTCCTCTGTCTCAGGCTGCTCTTCCTTGTGCCCGCAGGAGTGCCCGTGCGCAGCGGAGATGCCACCTTCCCCAAAGCCATGGACAACGTGACAGTGCGGCAAGGGGAGAGCGCCACGCTCAGGTAGGAGCAGCTGGACTGGGGGCTCGGGGGGGTCGCTGCTTGCATGGTGACTTTGGGGACGTGACTCAGTTTCCCCGCGGGGGATGCGCCGTGTCGGTTGGTGGCACAGGATGGCACCGGGCAGTGAGCTGCGAGGTTGGAGTGCCAGGGCGATGGGCTTCGGCTCTGCCCCCCCAGTTGTCTCCGGGAAAGTTACTGAGGGGTGAAAAATAAGGGAATTATTCCCTTTTGGCTCCCTGCCCCCCAGCAGTGCGGGGCAGGGGCTCAATTCCTGCTGTTGGTGCCATGGCTCGGGCACTTTGGCTGCGTTCGGTGCGGATAAATCCTGCTGTGCTCTTGAAGTGCAATGCCTGAGGTGTCTTCATCCGAGACAGATCACCCCAGCCTGGGGAAAGGGGGAGTTGTTGACCCCCTGGTGTGGTTTTGTGCCATTTCCTCGGGTCCAGACCTGCTGTGATAGGGAAGTGCAGGACGGGGCTGGCTCCGGGCAGGTGGATGCTCCGCTCCTCAAAAATCCCCTTGCTCCAGAGTCCAGGGGTTGCTGCTCCCTGGGGAGGGGGGAGATGGGGGCTGGGCATTGCACCAGGGTCCTGTCTCCTTCAGCATCGATCCGAGGGGCTCGGGGGCTGCCAAGGAATCTGTAATTTTGCTCAGCATAACTTCTGGGACATCTTATGCCCAGACACTCGTCCCTGTCCTCACAGCAGATGGGCGCAGTCATCCCAGAGGATGTTTGATAGGGACATTAAAAATCAAAAGCCAGGTTTTAATTGCAGCGCGGGGAAGCGGCGCTTGCAACTCCAGCATGCTCGGGAGCGACTTTCCTCCTCCGGAGCATTGCATAGGTGACACCAACATCTGTGGGGACAGCTGGGTGTGTGCGGTGACACCACACTCCTGCTTTGTGCCAGCCTGTGGAGAGGGGCCAAGCCAGGGCAGGAAAAAAAGCCCCAGGAGGAATTCCAGCAGGAATTTTCCTGCAACTCTGTTGTTTGCAGCCAAATCTTGTGTCCCCTTACAGCCCTTGAGTGCTCCTGGGAGGGTGGGGGCTGTGTTGTGGCCATTCCTTTGGATTTGTCTTGCGTCATGGCACGGCTGGGCAAAGAGGCTGGAAAATAGGTGGCAGAGGGTGGAGGACAGAGTGTCTTGCTTAGGAATTTGCCTCGCTGAGCTTGGCTTTAAAAAGTAGTAGCTCCTTTTCTTTCCTGAATCGCCGCATTCTCCCAAGTGCCAAAAATCCTACAGATTCTGCTATCAAAGAGGGAGGGGTTTGGGTTCCTGGGGGTCTGGGCAGTGAAACACACAGCGGGTGGCAGCAGCTGGGTGGGTCCTCTGCAAACTTATGGCAAGCTGCTCTGGTGAGGGCCTGCACAGGGTTTTGGGCACAGATCGGGGATCTCGATCCTCGCCACGGATCGAGGTGCTCTGCCCTGGCACTGGGTGGTCACCCGGTGTTGGAGGAGAACAAAGGGAAGCTTGGGTGAGTCAGCAGGAGGGATTCTTGCCTTCTGTTGGGGAGGCTTCATGGGAACGGGGACAAATCCTGCCCCTGGGAGGTGACTCCGGGGAGGGAGGGAGGACAGTGATGTGTCATCATCCCAGAGCCGCCATAGGCACATCCCAGTAGAGCTGGGAGCCGGTCTGGTGGCACGGGATGTCCATGTCCCCTGGCAGGTGCCTCATCTTTTGGGATACACAGCCTGTGCAGATGCCGTTCCCCCTGTGCAGATGATATTCCTGCTGTCCTGCCCCTGGAGCAGGCATTGCTCTTGGAAATTCATGGCTTGCTGCCACCGCCTGCTCGGGGCTCTGCTCTGGTGACAGAGGGGTGGGGGAGTGTGTTTGGCCTGGGCATCTGGAGGTGTTTTCCTGCTGGTTTGAGGTGGGAGCCGCTGGCCCAGCAGGCAGGGGGACATTGCTGCATCCCCGGTCAGCCCCAGCGGTGCTGTGCCGTGGCAGGAGCCGGGAGGAGCGCAGCATGTGAAAACCAGAGGAAATCAAGGAAGCATGAATCTTCCTGCCTGCTCCCCTCCCAGCCCGGCGTGCCCATCGATCTGTTGTGGAGGAGTTAACTTGTGCAGAATAGCAATGCTGCTACAAAGGCTCTGGCAGAGCCCAGCGATGCTCCCGGCCACCTCCTGCCCAGCCCTGCATGGGTGGCAGTCAGGGAAGGAAAAGAAAATCAGGTCTAATCCAATCCCACTCCTTTCCATGCAAGGTGGGAGGACGGGGAGCTGCAGCCAAGGATTTGGAAGGAGAGATGTTTCTAGAGGTCCCTTCTTGGTGTTTCACAGATGCCAAAAGGGAAGAGCAAGCTGAAAATTCAGCAGCAGAAGAAGTTGCTGTTTCTCTGGAGCACTTGGAAAGTCCTGTCCCCCACTCTTCCCAAGGCAGAGGCTTTGGCTGTTGGAAATAGGTTATTTTATCAGGGTGGTGGGTGCTGAGGAGCCTGAGCAGTGATGCCCTGCCAAGAAGCTCTTTTCAGCTCTGTCCCTCCGAGCAGAGTGAATTCAGTGCCAGAAAAAAAGCTGGATTGAAGGCTGCAAGGAGACTTCTCTGTTGTAAAGGCTTTGCTCCATCCAATCTACTGTAGGGAATCAGTTTAGGACCAGAGACACTGGAGTTGTTCAGATATTTCCTTCTATCTTGTGATGTTTCTGCTGGAGGGTGCAGACGTGTCGTGGGTACCAGCACTTTGGATCACTGTATTAAATTTAAATCAAGCTTTAGATGTTGGGTTAGAGCTACTACCTGGGGTAGGAGGGGTAGGATTTACTCCTGCATGCAGCAAAACCTGCAGGAATAGGGAGAGGTTTTGAGGGCGTTGTGTCCAACAGTTCAGTGTTTTTATTGATGCATGTGTTGGTCCTGCCCTTGGGGTTACACTGAGGAATTGTGTGCCAGTGAAGGTCGGAGCTTTCTGTCATTCCTTGTGTCCCCAAGCCCGGATTGTGAGGACGAGGCAGATTTTCATCCCTTCCCACCACGTCCAGACAGCTTCTGCCCTCGCCAGTAGCGAGCAGCTCATGCTGGAGGGGACCCATCCCAAACTTCCATGCTGCGCTTGAACCGAGTCCAGGCATTGCTGAGCCCTTTGGAGCAGCTCTCGGCACCAAAACAAATGGCTTGATTATGATTTCACTTTAATTGGCATCAGTCAGCGCTTTCCACGGCGAGGCTCTGATGTTCCCATCAGCAGCACAGGCGCCTGCATGGTGTCCCCCTGAATCCGCCTGTGCTCCTCTCTCCATCTCCTCTGGTTTCCTTGGCAGGGTGATGCAATGCCTTCATTTCTTCCCCTCTTTGATTCCAGCACTAAAAGTCAAATCTGAGTTGAACATGAGGCAAAGCTCTTTTTAACCCTGATGTTTCCCATGGTTTCCACTCAGGCTTTGAAAAGGGCTGTGAGCTTTGCCACTGAGCTCTGCCGTGGTTTACCTAAGCCTATTTTGCAAATTTATTTGGCCCCTGTTGTGCGCTTGAAATAATTTTGGAGAAGTGATAACTTGGCTGCGAAACAAAACAAAATCAAGCGTGTTTGTTTGATGGGTGCAAACAGAAAATGCTTGTTTGCTAAGCAGAAAAGACTATTTTTCAGAGATGGGTCTGTTTTCTGTGACTCTTTGCTGCCCCATCTTTCCCCCTTTATTCACAGGAATTTGCCTGGCTGTGTTTTTATTGTGTAATAGGAAAATAGGAATGGTCTCCAATGGGTAAATGTGGTGTGTTCCAACAGCAGGTCCTGGGGGAGCCTCTGTGTCTCCCCAGCGCTGCTCCTGCCAGAGTTTGAGCGAGACTGATTCTCACTGAGGTTTTGGGCAGCTGCCTTTGTGGTTTGCAGTCAATGAGTGCAGAAATCCTGCGGGGGAGGAGGGCAGGGGATCCCATTCCAGGCTGTCTGTCCCTGGGAAAGCTGTGCCTGTAGCCTCGGCTGAGCCATGCGGGGCTCACAGGGGCTCAGGGAGTGCTGGGCTGGGCTCCTGGTGTGAGTAATAGCACCAGACAGGGCAGAGGATGATGATGGTGAAAGGGGCCAGCCCTGATTGCTAAACCTCCTTCGGTGGCTGCACTGCTGTGTGTCCGTTTTGCTCCAGGCTCCCACTCCCACTTGGAGCTGTGATTACCCCACTGAGGGAGTGCTGCTTGTCCACCCTGTCCCACCCCAAGTTAGGTATTCCCTTATCCTGCCCTCCCCAGGCAGCTCCCACCTCCTTGCACAACCACCAAATTCCACATTTCCAGATCAGTGCCCATCTCCCTCTCCAGGACTCAGAGCTGTGGCACTCTGCTCCCAGGAAATGTCATCCCATTCCCGTGGTCTCCAAGCCCAGTACCTGGTGGTTTCCATCCTGCCACAGTTAATTATTTCAGAGACTCCTGATTGCTTCCCTGCCCACTTCCCAACTCTGTGCCTGCTTCCCAAGCCCACAGTGGGGGGATACAGTTGGGTCTTGCAGGCTGCAGAGGCCGAGGTGTAATATCTTTGCTTTTCTCAGTTCCTGAGCAGTAAAGGAATTCTGAGCACCTGGGATGGGCTGGGAGCAGCTGTGGGGATGGGGTGAGGATGGAGCTAAGCTGCCCACTCATGTCTTAACCCAAGTTTATTCCCCCAACTCTTCAGTATCCAGCACCTTTGCCTTCTCCTTCAAACTGCTCTCCTTTTCATCCTGGGGCTTAGGGAATAAATTCAGGGCTGCGGTGACCCCTCCTATGTTAAGGTGAAGAAGGGCCAGAGCATTTTCTCCTGCATCCCTCACTTCACCCCTGCCTCTCTCCTCTTCCATTGTTGCTGGCTCCTCCTTCCTGGTCAGGGTTTTGTCCCCACATTCCCGGGGATGCCCTGTTGGAGGGGCTGCAGGAGCCCCACGTGCAGCGCTCGCCGTGGTTTGTAGCTCACAAGCCGATTGCTTTGCTGGCGATGGCACGTTTTTGAAAGAGGAGTTTATTACTAAAGTGACATGTCAGCAAATCTCTGCCACCTCTCTCCCATCTCGGAGATGGAATCAGCTTAAAGTGGTGAAAAAAAATTGTCATATGCATGGATTATTCTTTTTTTTTTTTTTTTTTTGCCTGAGTGCAATTTCCATCTGAGATGAGACAAGCTCCTGATTGCTGTGCCAGAGGAGGGTTTCCCTTTATAGCTTTCCTGGTAGAGCTGCTGCCTCTGGTTCGCTGGAGCTGGGGTCTCCTAGGGGACAAGTGTGCTTTTGTGGCGCTGTCATCTCCAGCCTGGGTTAAGCATCTCGCATCTGGAAATGCTGAAGTCAAACAGACTTTACCTTGGGAGAAGGGAGGGAAGCCAGAGCAGCCTCGCAGGTGGAGGGGTGCTGGGGTGGTGTTTCTAGTGGTTAAGGCAGGCTTAGGAAATGGATTTTCAGTTGTCAGCCCTGCCCTCGGCTCCTCGTGTGACGTTTGGTGCCCTCCCAGGTCCTATAAATGTCTTGATTCGTGCACAGCAATTGCTACGCTTCCTTTCTCTGCTCCGTGAGTCATCTGCTTGCGTTGCAGTCTCTTTGTGGCAGGATTCATCCCTCTGGAAGGAAAGTGCTAAAAGTGCCCTACTGGAGGGCACCTGAGGTGTCCACCCATGCCCTGTCCTCGCTTGGGGTTTGAAGAGGCAACTGGGAGCTTTTTTTAGTTGGATATGCCAGGGATTTGTCATTTTTTGGGGTATGGGTTGGATATGCCAGGTATGGTGTGTGGCTGGCGTAGTGCAGAGCTGCTGGGTGGGTGGGTGATGAGGTGGGAGCTGAAGTAAGATCCAGGGATATTGGGACCTGGGAAAGCAACGCCTCTGTGGGGCTGCTCACAGCCCCAAACTCTGCTCTGAAGCTCCCTCACCATAGCCATGAGCACTCGTGGGTGCCCATCCAAGGGATGGCACCTGGCCTCGTCTCCAGCCCTTGGCTGTCCTGATGTGCTGTCCCAGTGCCACCCTGGCAGAGCCCTTTGGGCCATGCTGCTGCTGGCACTGCAGCCCTGAGCTGGCAGCTGCACCTGAGTGTTAACAGAGGTGGCTTGGGGATGTGGGCCATCTTCAGCTTGCCCAAGTCTTTGTCATTCCTGTTGGCTTCGCTGGAGTTACTCCAATTTATGCTGTTGGGAAAATCCTCCTCTTGATCAGACAGAGTTGTTTTCTTCCCTCCAGACCTGCCAGGACCTGCCACTTTGAACTCAGACACCCTTATTTTCCTTCAGGAGAAAAGAGGAAAAAATCAGGAAGGAACTAATCTACCACCACATCAGTGGGAGCCTGGGCTAATAGAAATTGTAATGAGAACCCAGAGCCAAACAAACAGGCAAATGGGGAAAATGCAATCCCACCGTTGCGACAGAGAGATTTATGCCAGCAAAGGGGCTGATCCAGTGCTCATTAATGTCACCACGAGTCTTTATCCCAACTGTAATGGACTGGGGATCAGGTTGGAAGACAGCATTTCAGCCTTGCTACAATATGCAGACTGCTGACGGGTTGTGTGTGGAATAGCAATGTGGAATTCCTTCTCCTCGGGGTTTGCTTGTTGTTGCATGCGGCACCTTTGCGAAGCAAGTGGGAAATACCTTCTGCTCTCCTTGGGCTTAGTTTTCGGAGGTGCAAGGCTGTGAAGGAGCCAAGTCTGAGGCTCAGGCTTGGCTGTCTGGATGCTGCGGCGTCTGCTGAACCGCCAACAGCATCTCCATCGTGAGGATATTAAAAATCCTGGTTTAAATAAGGATTCTTCAGCTGCTGGGGAGTGGTGTTGGCTGTCACCGCGGCAGTCACGCTGGGAAGCTTCCTTCGTTTATGTGCAAAGTGAGGAGGCAGATGGGTGGCTATGGAAAATCTGCAGGCAAACTTGACTTTGCAGCTGGATTCTACCCCTGGAAAAACCAGGGAGACAACTGAGAGAAGGTCTGGAGAGCTGAGCCTGGTCTGAAGGTGGGGACACCTTTGGGGACAGTGCTGAATAGGAAAGGACACCAAGGGTCAAACAGGAGACGAGCGAGTCCAGCTCTGCATGTCAATGAGGACAGAGTAAATAAGGGATAAAACCACCTTCCAACATGAGCAGCTGGTGAAATATCACAGGATTTTTTTCCCAGAGATGGGAGATTTTGACCGGCTCTGTGCCTGCAACCATAAATGGCTCTGACACCTGTGTCTGTTTTACCAGACACATGCAGAGCCCCGGCCATGATCCAAACATTCATTACTTGGGATTTCTGAGTCTCTTTTTTCCTTTTTTTTTTTCATGGTGGGATCATTATTTTCGCAGCTTCACATCCTCAGTTCAGCAAAACCAGCGTGTTTTTCAGCCTCATGGTTTTTACACATCTCTAATAAGAAGCATGAGAGGAAGCTGTTGAGAAAAGCAAATTCTCAAAGGTATGAAAGGAGAGCAGGGCAGCTTCAGGCTCAGAGACACTTCCAACTCTCAGGATACTTTGGACGTACAGATATAGGCACAGCACTAATATTTGAAGGCATGTGTGGGTTCTTACCCTTCAGTCCTCCAAATTCAGTCAATTATATGTGTAGGGCTTTGTTATTTAAATAACCTTAAAAAAATAAAGGTAACTTTAATTACCTGGCATCCCTTTTCCTCTCTTACAGTCCGCTAGAAAGCTCTTGATGAGCTCAAAGGAGGGGTAACTGAGGTGAAAATTCAAGGAAGTATTTTCCAAGTTATTTTTCTTCCATTGCTATTCAACAGGAGCTGGGAGAGCACCTCCTTATCCTACTTTCATTCAAAAAATTCAGGCTTGTATCATTTGTTAAATAAGAAAATAATTTTTTTTTAAATTCAAACCCAGGTATTTTTTTAAAACAATCCATTTCTTTCTTGTGTACCTTGACTGGAAAGGGTTTGACTTAGAATTCCCTTGTGGGAAAGAGGGCAAGTTTGAGTTTGCTTGGAAAAATAGTATTTCTTTCCTTTTATCTCAGTTTGTGAGTTCAGTGAAGCATCTTGTCAAATGTTACAGGAAGTTCTCTGATTAAGCTAAAGCAAGATATGGGGTTTAAAAGTGTTTTATAGGAAATAGCGAGATTCTGATTTCATTCAGTCTCAGGAGGGAAGGATTTCTGGACACACAGAGTTTCCCTTTAACTGAAAATAAATTTTCCTCTACTCACCTCTGAACTTCTTTACATCTTTACATTTTTCCATTGAATTTCATCCCTCCTATTGCTTTCTACTGTTTGGAAGAGCTGCTCTGTTTTGAATCAGACAAAGTTTATACTGAATGATGTTTTCCAAGGCCAAATTTCCAGCTGGCCAAGGCACGCCAGGACCCTGTTTGCTCTGCAAACTTGCACAGTGTGGGAGTCAGGGCAAAACGTTGGGAGGGAGCAGTTTGGAGGTTTCTCATGGTGTGTGTGCAAGTGATGTGATTTAGTCCTCTACAAACACGAGGAGCCAAAGGTATCTGTTGGCCTTGACTTGTGGAATTAAAGAGTCTCTTCCTTCTCTGCATTCTGTGGCAGGGCAGGATGTGGGGGTCGATCTCTTCTCATGAGTAATGAGTGATAGGATAAGAGGAAATGGCCTCAAATTGCACCAGAGGAGGTTTAGGTTGGATATTAGGGAACGTTTCTACTCCAAAAGGGCTGTCAAGCACTGGCACAGCTGCCCAGGGCAGTGCTGGAGTCCTCATCCCTGGAGGGATTTAAAAGCCATGTGCATGTGGCACTTGGGGACATGGGTTAGCGGTGGCCTTGGGGAATGGTTGGACTTGTTGGTTTTAGAGGTTTTTCCAGGCTAAACAGTTCTGCAGTCAGAAAGTGAAAATCCCATCTTGAGTTGTTATTGCTTCGTCATGGAGGAGGCTGGGCAGGGGAGACGCCTCCACTGGTGCATGTCAGCCGGGCTCCTAAATTTCTCCGGTTGTCCTTGTCTCCCGGAGGATGGCAGCTGCAATTTCCTTGCTGGTTCCAAGCCAGCAGCTTGCAGACTGTTGACATTGCTCAGCAGACACGGGGCCTTCACCTCAGACACCTCTGCGCGTCTGAAAACAACACAGACATTTTTGGCCATCCCGGAGGTGATCTTGGTGACCTCCATCCATTCAAGTGGCACTGCCTGAAGTAATCTGAGCTACTGAAGTCCTTCAGCCACAGGCTGAAGGGATCACAGGGTGATCAACATCCTCTTGGTCCTTCTAGAAAGGACTGAAGGCTTGGTGGCTTTGCATTGTTTGGAGGAACTTCACGCACCTTGATGGGACTGGGGTTGGTGGGAGTTGCAGGATGATTCCCTCGCAGGTTTGGAGGGAAGGGAAGGAGAGAAGGAGCAGGTGATGCCCTGGGCTGTGCCACCCACACTGGGAAGGGAGCCTGGGGAGAGGCACCGTGGGGCTGCCGAGCAAGCACGCTGGGGACGTGTCAGCTCTTCCTCTCAGCTTCCCTTCGCAGCGCCAACTGTCAGTAATTTAACTAACGTTTTGTAAATAAATGTGGCACTCGGACAGCTGTCACCGCGCCTGTTATAAACACTCCCTTTGTCACTAAAAGCTGGCAGTGCTGCTCCGTTTCCCCTGCAAATGCAGCCACCACTGCCAGTTAGCTCCCGAAGCCAGGGCTGTCAAGGAATCACATGCCGGGCGGCGGCTGGGAGACCGCGGCTTCGCGCAGGGAGCCCGGCGAGGCACTGCCAGGGCTTGGTGCGAAGGCAGCTTTTGCATCTTGAAAATAAATAAATGGCCTGAGCAGGGAGCGAGAAAAGCCATCTGAATGTGGCCATGGGGCTGGTTCCCAGCCAGCAGCCCAGGCAGTCCAGCTGCAGTGCTGCTGGTGGCGCTGGTTCTGATGCCATCTCATCCTGGCTCCGTGGGAAGCACAGACAGGAGGAGAGTGGGAGCTCAGCCAGAGCCAGGATTTGATGTGCCAAGGGAGAGATTTGGCGCTGACACTGCAAACTCTTTTCACTTTGAACAACCTGGTCTAGTGGAAGGTGTCCCGGCCCATGGCAGGGAGTTGGAATGAGATGAGCTTTAAGGTTGTTTCCAATCCAAACCACTCTGGGTTTCTGTGAAAACTGGGCTCCTCACTCTTTGGGATTTGGTTTTGGTAAATTTGGAGTCTCTGGGCCTGGTTGCATTTGTGTGGTGAGATCAGCCCTTTGAGATCTGCCCTCTGCCCCTCAGTCTTGCTTAGCACCCTTGTCCCAGCAGGAGCATATTCCATACCTTCAGGCAGTCTGGATGCTTCTCCTGCTAATGAACAGGACTGGCACAGGGCACAGGGTCCCCATAGCAGCTATGGCTGTCCCTGAATCCCTGGAAGTCTCCAAGGCCAGGTTGGACAGGGCTTGGAGCAGCCTGGGACAGTGGAAAGTGTCCCTGTCCATGGCGGGGGGGGAAGGGCATGAGCTGTAAGGTCCCTTCCATCCCAAACCACGCTGGGGTTCCATGAACCTGCCTGGAGGAAGGATGCTGTTGTGTTTCTCCTCACTGGGAACTCTTGATTCTGTGCTGCTTTTCCCCTCATCTTTCCGTGACCTGCAGTTCCAAACACCCTTTCCCTGGGTTTTCTCTCCCGGTAGTTTAACTTCCAGCAGTAGCACCTCTGGCCTGGCCGTGCTGCAGCGCCGGGTGCTGCAGACAGCACAGAAATCAGCACATGACATCTCTCTCCCTCTAAGCTGCTGTAAAATTAGCTTCATCTCAAGTGGCAGAAAATGATCATATCCTCGCTTGAGGGCGATGAAGAATATTCCTGAGTCACTGCTAGTGATGAAACAGGCAGAAAATCCAGAGTGATACACAGCTGCCCACTCAGTTCTAATCGCTGAGGCCATTTGCTGCTGCAGAGCCTTAAGACACAACTTCCTCCTCCTCTCCCTCCCTTTCATCCATCACTCCCCACAGCGGCCAGGGCTGCAGATTCCAGCAGGAGCAGAGCAATTTCCCGTCCCACCAGCGAGGCTGCAGGCTGTGAGCAGCGTGTCCTCCTTCCCTGTTCCCCTGAGAGGAGAGGAGGGGGTCAAAGCCTCCCTTTCTTAAAGGAATCAGAGGAAAAAGATGGAGCCTATCCTCCTCAAGTCTTCTCCTTCCATACTGTGATCCTGTAGTCTGGGAAGAACTCTTCTCCAAGCTCATCCTCCTCTCCACAAATTTCCCCTGCTGTCTCCGAAGCAGCTGCTGTGCCCACAAGGATATTTCCTTTTTGTCTTTCTCCTGCATCAGCTTTAGTTCAAAGCCATCTCCCTGGATTTTTGTGTCTTGGATAAAGCCACCCTCTTCCCTACAACTGCCAGCTCAGTGCTGGGGAAACCTCTTGCCAAATTTGCTGGCGACTAAGGCCAAAAAACCCCTTCAAAACAGGGATGATCAGAAGCAAAGTGCTGTAATCCTTCCCTTCCTTGCATATGCTCCCTGGCACTATGGCGATAGGAAGGATTCCTTGAAGGATGCTTCCTGCAAGCCCTGCCCTGCCAGCTTCCCCCAAATTCAGATGGAAGCCCCCCACGCTTTGGGGGCAGGTTGGAGGGCCTGAATTGCTTCCTCCATTCGGTTTTCCATGTGGCTCGGTCTCCTGCTTCAGCGGCGTTTAGAGGGAAAAGCGTAACAATCCTCCAGTTCATGCAGGTGTTTGAATGAACACTCTTTTCTGCAGTCAGGGCTTGTCAGTATTTATCCCTTAACCTGGTTTTCAGATGTTCTCTATCCTGCAGATTTGCAGGATATGCTATTCACACAGAACTCTCCTGGTGTCAGACTTCTGCTAGGATCGCTTCACCGCTCCTGCCACGAGAATTAAACAGCGCTGGCAGCAGAACAGGGAGAAATGTGTCGGAGCAGGGCTTCTGCCAGTGTCAAAGAAAAATATTGCACAAGCCTGCTTCCCCCTCTGCAAACTGCTGCACCAGCGTGAGTTTCCCGCACTGGTGGACCAAATCTGGGCAGGTTCCTGTGAATCCCGCTCTTTTCCATAATCCCAGACAGCTTTGCACGCCGGGCAGTTATTTGTCAGCACAAGCAGGTGCAGAGCTGCAGGACATGGGCTGAGCATCTCGCTTTGGTGGTTATTCCAGCACACAGCCGCTTTATCCTCGCGTCAGGCAGCACCATCAGCTTAATTTCCTGTTTTCCTCATATCTTTCCCAAAAAAACACAGTCTGGATGGTGCGTTTTGGGCTGGGTTCAGCAGGAAAGGGGGAGAGCGCTGTCAAAATGCGTACAGGGGTGGGAATTTAGGGGTTGAGTGTTCTAACAAAGCACCCCCTGAGCACAATTCGTTCTGCATGTGTCAGCCATCGGCACACGCAGAGACCAAATTTGTGTGTGTTTATCATGGAATCACAGAAATGCTCAGGTTGGAAGGGGCCTTAAAGATGCCAAGCCCCAACATATAAATAAGTACATATATTTATATGCAAAAAGTTAAAATATATAAATATATTTTTTAAACCATATATATGTTTATATACCTTGTGAACAAAGGTACAAGCAGGGAGGAGTAATTCATGCAGCTACCTGGTGAGAGAGGCAGGGCACAGCGATAAAGCCAGGGGAGATGGAGCAGATGGCAAGCCTGGATGCCACAGCTATACCCTGGAAAAATGTTTCCTTGGAAAAGCAGCACTGGGGGCTCCTTTTGGGAGAGGTGAGGGGATAAGCCTGTTGGTAAATGCTCCAATCTTTTCTCCTGGTGCTGCCAACTGCTGCTCGTTCCTCCTGCTGCGAGTCTGAAACCACCCCGTGAACCTCTGGCAAAATCAGGGGATAACAAGGATGGAAGGCTGACTTCGTTTGTGGCGTTCAGTTTTTTGTTTTTTTTTTCCTGGCTTGGAAAGGAAGAAACAAAGTTGGATTTCAAGTGGGGCTGTTGCAGTAATGGAGGGAAATGAGATCTGCTCTTCAGCTGCCTTCTCCTTCCTCGTGTCCCCATAAATAACCTCCTCACTGAGAGACAGCTCAGCTCCTGCCTAGGGGACAGGGATGGCTTTGGGCTCTTATTTTTTGCAGTGGCTGGAGGGTTCCTTCCATTCCATTCTCTTTCCCACCTGCAGTTCACCTGCTCAGAGCCTGCTCCTTCCCAGGGCTGCTGTCAGGTAAAGCAGTTTCCCTTGCCTGATGGAACAAAAGGGAATGGCTTCCCACTGCCAGGGGACAAGGCTAGATGGGATATCAGGAAGAAATTCTTCCCTGTCAGGATGGGGAGGCCCTGTCAGACTTACCCAGAGGAGCTGTGGCTGCCCCTGTGTCCCTGGCAGTGTCCAAGGCCAGGCTGGACAGGGCTTGGAGCAGCCTGGGATAGTGGAAGGTGTCCCTGCCCATGGCAGGGGATGGGACCAGGTGACCTTCAAACTTCCAAACCAGACCATTCTGTGATTCCACAATTCCAAGGATTTTTGGCTAGGTTTTACATGCAATTTAGCCTCCCTGTCTCTGTAGCTCATCTGCCTAGAGGTCATTCAGCCTTCTTTGTGGATTCATGGAAGAAGGTGCAGGTGTCCCTTTTCTCCTCCACCACTCCTGCTGGCTTTTGGGCATCAGCTGCCTGGTTTTGGTCAGGTTTTCCAGGGAGGTTACATTCCTACAACTCCCATGAAAATAGGAGAGCTTGAGGGACCTCATTATTCCTCTGAAGTAATGACAGAACGAGCTCAACTCTTGTACGAGACAGCCGAGAATCCGCGTGGGCGCTGGTTATGTACAGAACTCAAGGGAAGAGGGAGCTCCAGCCTGAGCTTGCATCATTTAAGGTTTGAAATGTGTAGGAAACCACACGTCTTCCATGCTATGTGTGGAACTGCTCATTAAATGCAGCAAGGAGTGCAGGTGGGGAGGGGTTGGGTGCTCCAGATTGTGCGTAAGGAAAACTGCAGAGCTGATGTTGTGTTGGTGGAGGGAAGCTGCCAGTCCTGGTGTCAAGGAGAGGAGACAAAAGCTCGGGGCTTTGTGCTTAATTCTGCTGCTCTCAAATGGGGGATGCTGCACTGAGCTCGGCTGAATGGGAAGACTGCAACAGCTGGTGGCTGTGGCATTGCTGGAACGGGCTGGCTCACCCTTCCCTCCGCTTAGGAAAAAAAAAAAAAAAAGGAAAAAAAGGCACAAGAGCACTGACAAAAAAAATAATAAAGCCAGTAACTCGCTTTCCAGAAGTTCCTAATGCTGCAACAGGCAAAGCACTGGAGATAAAAGAAATATAAAAGCGAGGGAAAGAGAAGAAAAAATGCGTTTATGAGCTCTCAAACTAACAGCATGCAACTCTCATATTATTTTTCCTCCTTAGCCTTTGAAACAGAACAACGGCCTGGAGCCTTCTCGGCAGATGGACAATGTGCGTGCCTTAACCACTTAACAGCCATTAGCCTAATTTCACGTACTGGAGCCAAATTAAATAATAAGTAAGAGGCTATGAAAAGCTGGTTTGGAGGCTGCGTTACTGCCTTTCACTTGATAACCTTCTCATAAACAGATGCTCTCTCTCTACCCTATTAACCTTGTCTGAGAGCGGGGAGGGGGCTTGGTGAGGCAAACAAGCCAGACCTTGGTGGGGAGGGGGGAGATGAGCTGGAGGGGCCAGATGTGGGGGCTCTCCTTGTTTTGGAGGCTCCTCTCCTCTCATTTCTGTCCCCCATGCCCCGGCCCTGGAGAGGGCCCTGAGCAAAGAGCCCGTTCTGCGTTCTGCGGTTGCGCTGGGGTCACCGGGATGTGCCAAATGATTCATCTTGATCAGCGAGTCCATCTGTACCTGCTGGGCGAGGCTGCGCCACCCCGAGCTGCTTTTGTGGACAAATCTGCTGTACTTGGAGGGAATGGGAGACGGTGTGATAGACCCCAAAGGGGAGATGGCGTGATAGACATCGAAAGGGAGGTGGTCTCGTGGCTCAGTGCCTAACCCCTCCCTGGTTTTGGTTTGGGGGGCTGCTGCTGCCTCCCCCATCCTCTCTGTACTGCCAGCTCACCCTTTCCGATGAAGTAATTTTGCTGCTCTTTGCCTCTTTCCCCCCTGCAGTGAAATAGAAACAAAAGTACCTGCTTAAGCTTTGGGAATTTGGGAATATTAGTTTGCAAAATGCTTTTGGTGCCGGGAGGGTGAGGCATGCACAGGTGTGTGCAGAAAAGGTGTTCTGAGTTTTTTTCTGCCTCTCAAAGTTTGGGAATGGCTCCCCTATTTCCTCACCGCCCCCCACTAACTCCTGCTCCGTGCCTTGCATCCCAACTTTAGACCTTTGTAAGTTTTCAGGGGATTATAGATGACCATGCAGCTATTTTTGGTGGAAGCTTTTATTTATTAAAAAGCCATCTTCCTTCATTAAGAAGATACATTGATGGGAAATAGATGAGCAGCTCTATTACTGGCGTCTGGCGAGCCCGGGGCCGCTGAGATCGTGTGTTTTGTGCCCTCCCTTGATGCAAGAAATGTCTTGAATGGAGCCAAGAAAAATTTGGTGCAGAAACCACCCAAAATTTGCTGCATGAGCCTTCCCCTCAAACCGCCTGCAGCATCCACAGCCCTTGGATAGATGTGGGAAGGTTTGGGGCAAGATTTCCTGCAGTTCCTTGGTGCCAGCAGCAACTCGACTTTCCTTCCCTGTTGGTTTTGCTCCTTTGTCTGAGTTGTCACACAGGCTCTGATTTCATATGCAAAATCCATCCTCTGACTGGCACAGAGGCCGATAAAGCCGGGGTTCTTATAAGTTTACTTCATTTTAGTCCAAGTAGGAGTCAATGATTTGCTGCCTGCGGTGAGGACGTTTGGAAAGGCTTTGTGCTGAGTGGATTCTCTGAGGTTCAGATGAGGATGAATCTCATTTTCCTGTGGCCTTTTCCTCCGTGGGGCACTCGCAGCATCCCTCTCCTCTACCTGGCTGCCTATCTGCACTAGACTTGCAGGTACTTAATGTCTTTGAGCCATCTGTTCCTCTGTCAAATTTAGTTAAAATTGGCCAAAGGCTTCGCGAATTATTGGGGAAGATTGCTAGACAGAGGTGTGCAGGTGAAAAGCACGATTGAATAAGCTCGTCCCAGTAGGACTCAAGGCTAAAAATGTATCAGGGTATGTTATTTGGAGACAAGGCAGCTTGGAAAATGGGATCCATATCCAACCTTTCCCCAGCACGAGGGATATTAGATTTCAGTCTATTTTTTGGTGCTGTAGAAAGCTCCTCGGTGGAGATGGACTTTACCTTGGGGGGAACGCGGTACTTTATCTGTTAATTCTGGTAACACACGGCTTCCTGTCCAAAATGAGCCCCGTCCATGCTTGTGCAAGGTGCTTATCCTTGCCCCAAGATGCTGCAGCTGTATTTTCAGGCAGTTGTTCAACTGAAGAGCTCCTCCATGAAGGGCTGGAGGTCTCTCAGCCTGAGTAAGACATGAACTTTGGGAGAGCAATGTGCTCCTGTCGGAGGCTGCTCCATCCAGGACTAGGTCTTACACCAGGATGCTTTGATTCTGTCATAGATGTCACAATTCTGTGTTCCCAGTTAGATCCATCCAGAAATTCTGGCATCCAGAAATTAGGTTTCTGATCAAGTAAGTCTTGGGAAGTGAGAGGGACCAGCCCATCTCCCAAAGTCCTGTCTCTTGTCAACTGCAGGAGGAGATGGGCTAAGGGGGGAAAAAGTAGAGGAAGTGGCAAAAATTCTCTCAAAAGCTGTGTGTCTTTGATCCGTGAGCATTTCCATGGGATCCCAGGGAAGCAGGACAAATGTGGGCTACCTGCTCCTGTAGTTGCAGGTGTCTGAGGTGATGGATGGCTGTGTCTGTCCTGTCCCCCTTTGCAGGCACTGGGGAGCAATGGGCCTTTTTAGGGTGCAATTCATCCCAGTCTCAGGCAGGTGTCTAAAATAGGTCAGACAGATTGTGTCCTAGCAGTGCCTTTTTCTCTCCATTTGCTGCAAAACGGGGTCCAAATGGCTAAACTTGGCTGGTGTGGGAATAAATCCCAACCCCAGCATTTAGAAGAAGCCAAAGGATAGCCAAAGGATCAAAATAGGAAATAGCTAACATTGATCAGGTGTATGAGAGCCTCATGAGGCTGCTGAGCAGCAGGAAAACACCTGGTCCTGCACTAAGCAGAAATGGGGGAAGAAACAGGTTTTTTTGTGATTTTTTTTGCATCCTGGGCCCATTTAAATCTCATCCCTGTAACTTCCAGGAGACTCAGCGAAGCAATTCTGCATGTGGCTTGTCATTAGGTGCCTCACCCAGCAACCTGCAAGTTCATTAGTATTCTTTTTAGTGCTAACGAAATGTCTGAGCTGCATCTTTTCTGCATGAGAGGCTGAAACGGAGGCAGTAAAGGGAAAAATCTGACTCCAGCTCTATGGAGACCACCCAGAGCGGGTCCCTTCTGCCAGCAAAGCGCTGCTTGTGTCAGTGTGGCAAAACCACAGGAGCGCAATAAAAAACCCAACCCCAAAAGTAGCTGGAAAGAGAATTTTAGCTTTATAATTGCATCTGCAGTGGGGTCTCTGCCAACGTGGCAGTTTGAGCTGAGGATCTTCCCACCCTAGCACAGCCGTCGCTGCAGAAATCCATGGGAGTGAACATCTGCAGGTAAAGAGGCAGAGTGGAGGATTAGGTTACGGATGTTCCTATTTCTCCTGCCTCCGTGGGAACCCGTAGGGCTGCTTGGCTCTGCTTCCCGGGCTGGAAAATGTGGATCCAAGCTCCGTTTGTGGCTGGGCTGGTGGGAGAGGAGAAGGCAGAGCAGCACGAGGGCTGTGGCTGTGCCCTGCCTGCCTAAGAGGCTCCATTGATTTTTCTTTTCTTCAATGGAAGCAGAACTGACATCCATTAACCAGCCTCCCGGCCTCTCCAGAGCCAGGCATGGAGGCAGCACAGCCTTTATTGCTATTTTTTTTTTTTTTCCTCTTAGGCTTGTGGGTTTCTCTCCTCTTGCTCCTTGCTAATGCTCTGCAGCTCTGGGGGGATGCAGAGGGGGTTGAGGAATACGAGGTGGAAATGCAGCTCCCCTAATCTGACCTATCCCCAGTGCATTTTGGGAGCCTCCTCCCCACGTATTTAACCAGCTTGGACATCCACAGAGAGCTCTGTGGAATTTCCAGGGGGAGATGGATGGGAGAAATCATCTCCTCTGGCTTTACTTGGCAGCTCTGATGCTTTTTGCTCCCTTGGGAGTGGAGCAGAGCCAGGCTGTGAATAGAGGGGTGCAGAGTGAATTCTTGGGGTGTTAGCAGGCTCTGGGAACTGGAATTCTCCTTGTCAAAAGGATTTCATTCCTCTCCTTGGAATGCACATTTGTTTAATAGAGGCTGGAGGCAGCAAGAGCCAGGATCTTGCTGCAGAGGTGAGATGCTGGTGGCTTTGTCACCTGCTGTGTCTGCATCCTTCCCATCCCCCGGGAATTATCCCAAATCTCTGTGCAGCTGTTCAAGGGAAAAAACATTTTCTTTTCTCAGAACCTGTGGCAGGTGAAGAGAGCAAAAGCCATTCAGGGATGGAAATGGAGTTTTTAATTTCAAGTTTTGCAAAATAACCAATATATATTTAGCTTTGTATCTGTCTATATGATGTAGATTTATGAGCCTTATGTATATTTTATCCATGGGCATTTGACCTTAGACAATTAATGTCCCCTGAGTTCTCAGCAGGATTTTTTCCCTTGATGTTTTCCTTATTTACTTCTTTTCCCCCTTCCTTTGGGTGGGTTTGCTCTTCATCGCTGTCACTGTGCAGCTCTTCAATAACTGTGTTTTGTATTCAGTTGCAGGGTTTTCTTTGGGGGGTTGGTTTTTAATATACAGTTTATGAAGAAGCCTGATTTTTGGGAGCCATGTATGTTGACAGCAGAATGTTTCTGCAGCGAAAGGGAAGTCTTGGAAAAACAAAGGAACGAGGGGGAAAAAGAGATTATTGGGTCTTTTTGGCCAGTGAACACTGCAGAAATACCTTTGACATTTTCCCAGACTGATTAGATGGTCTCGAGCTGACTCAGGTACCTGCTTTCCAAATGCCTCTGCCTGGACCAGACCTCCGCTGCTGATTTAATGGCAAACCTCTCGTTACTATCCTGGCTGTGCTGCACCATTCCCTACTGGAAAAACAGCCTAGGCTCTGGATTTTAATGAAGGAGTTGTTAATGCTGCTGTGGATGGAAAGCTTCCTGCTTTATTAGGGGGAGACAGGAGCTTCCTCCCTCCCTCACCCATCCCCAAGTGCTGGGAAAATGCTCACAGTCCCCATGCACATCAATCCCATTCCACTTCTGGTTGCTGGTGCAGTGAAGCTAATTAATTCCATCAGAATCAGGATCCTGTCAGGATGTGGTGTCCTTGGCTTTCTCAGTGAGTTTTTTTGGTGTTCATCTCACCAGCTGCTCCAGAGACTTGGTGGGACATGCGCCTGTGTGGGAGCACTGGGAGCCCTGAGCTGGGAAAAAATTCAGATGCTGGGAATGGAAGCACTGGGAGCTGTGGGCTTTGTGCTTGATTGCTTTCCTGATTGGTACTATTTTAAAAAAAGTGCATTAGAGAAAGAATGTTTGATTTCAGGAGTGCCTGGATGCCGACACCATCTCTGTTTGTTTTCCTTCCTTTAGCAGAAACCTTGTAAAATTTTTATGAAGGATTAATGGAACAGAGGTTTCTTTTTCCTCAAGCAAATTTCCCGAGGTGAAGGTAACCCCCACAAGACCAACCCAGTTTAGTACTCTTGAGAAACGTAGAACAAAGAGTGCTTTGGGGTAGTTCCCAGAGCATTCCTGATGTGCTTCCCACCTGGGATTAGGAAGGCAAGGAAGGGTCCATTCTCATCCTGCTGTGTGTGATGATGTGGTGGAAGGGGACAAGGTGCTGGGAAGGAAGGGCAGGAGGTGCAGGATGTGTTGAAAAAGTGAAGGGATGCAAATGTGGATCTTCAGTGTCATAAACTAACCCTGAACTTGAGATTCGCCTCTTGAATTCACCTCTCAGTCTGTCGGGAAGGACATTTGAAGGTTACTGAACATCAAGGAGAGAAAAAGTGAAATGTAACATCCCAGCCATCCTCTCCTGGTATCCCTTCAGCCCGCTGGGAATGAGCTTGCAGGCAATAAACTGGTCAGAAGTGATGGATAAGAGATTTCTTCCATTTATTTTATTTTATTTTAAAATTTTGTTTAAATCTTCTGTGTAGAACGCTGTCATCCTCCTTTGGAAGAGAAAGGCTAAGCTGGGATCAGGACAAAAACCCAGAGGTTGTGGTTTCTCTGTCCGGCTCTGCCGAGGATTTCCAGCCAGACTGGTGGCAGAGAGCTCATTTTACAGCAGTGCCTCAAGCCATATCCCTTCAAGAGTTAGCTGGGTAAGGAGAGCAAACAAGCCCTGGCAGCAGCCCTGCAGAAAAGCATGGAAAACATCCAGCTCCGAGGAGCTTAATGGGAAGTTATTAGCCGGAATATCCTCCTTATTGTGGAGGCCGGGCTGCCTTATCATCCTGACATCCCAAGTAATTGATGTCCCTTCAGAAGGAAGGTGAGCAGAGGATTTGTGGCTCGGTGGGAGCTTTTGCTCTGCTTGACCTTCCCGGTGGCTGAGGATTGTAGCGCCGTGGGTGCAGCTCCGGGGCACGGGCCAGGATCCGGGAGGCACGGGAAGGTAGGGACAGCAGAGAATGGACAGAGGGCAGCTGAGGACACCGATGGCTCGTGGTTGACATTTGGTCCCTGTTGAAGCCTGGGCTCAGGGCCCATGGCAGAGCAGGGGGAATGTTCTGGCACGGGGAGTGTTTGCTCAGAAATGGGGAGGGCTGTCCCCGGGGTTTGCTTGATTTACCAAATGAATACTCCGATGGAGCTCAGAGCCCTGGGAAATTCGGAGCCTGGGCACGGATGAGTCCCGTGACTATGGGTTAAAGGGTATTTGCAGTTACGTAGGTAATGGGACACAAACCTGCATCATCCCTGTGGTGCTGAGGGCACCTGGAGGGGGCTGGCGGGGGCTGCTGCACCTGCTGCTTGGGACTTGTGTTCAAAAAAAGTTTCGCAAATTATCACAGAAACGGTCAGGATTTGTGTTGGTGGTTCTGGAAGGGCTTTCGCATCCTTAGGGTTTACTTTGACAGGAATGAGAAATAAATCAGGAGCTTCAAATGTTAACTCTTTCTGTTCTGGTCCCCATATGGCTCTTTGTTAAACTGCTCTGTCTCATGTATTTTTTCTGAACTTTCTTGAAATATGCAGTAGCAATCAAGGCAATTAACTATAATTGTAGAGAGACTACCTAGCAAAGGCGGGCCACAGAAATAGGCAGGTAATTACAAGAAGTTATAAATGGATGGTTATTTACATCAGGAGTGATGCACGGGGATTTGGTTATCGGAAGTGGCAACTGGTGATTGAAGCTCAGGGAAGTTGTCTGGGTCATTTTTCCGAGATCTGATGTGCCCAGGCACCTGTCTGGTGTTGATCCTCTCCCTCTGTAACCCGGGGAATGCGTGCCCACCACCTCGGGATCATCAGAGAGCTGTCAGGGTCTTTAAGAGCGCTCTGCTGTCTTCAGATGAAATGAAAAGATTATTTAATTAGGCACATCTCTGAAGAGACGTGGACTTTGAGGGCGAGCTGTTAGATGTGATTTCTGAGCGATGCCTTGCTGGCCTCCTGCTGCTGAGCAGCTCGGGGTGAGCTGATGGTGAACAGCAGCACCCAGAGCTACCCCATTGCTGAGCTGACCTGGTAGCAGTGTCCTGACCTCTTGTACCTTCCTCTTATGGGAAGAAAAAACGCCTTTTAGGTCTTCTTTCCATTGGGGAATTCGTGAGGCAGAAAGATCTGACTGACCTCTCCATGCTCCTCGTGCTTTAGGAACGTAACGTAGTCGCTACAAGGGTTCACCACGCTTTTGTAGGGCTGACAGGAACCTCGTGTCACCCTGCTGCCACTTCCCTCTGGTGGAGAGCTTTGTAGGCATCGTGCTCTACACGGAAATGATTTTTTAAACCAGATCTGAAAGCGCTGTGAGGAATCAAGGAGGACGCCTTTCCCGTAGCAGTGACAAGCGCCCTGGGAGAGCAGCCGCCGCAGGAGCGGCTCCAAGGAGCGGCGCAGTCGGTCTCGTTGCAGGAGACAAGGTACTTTGGTGGCAGGACATCTTGTGAGTTGTGTAGATTTCCTGGCCCTGGTGTCCCCAGAGAGGTTTAAAACTTTCAGTGCCCTCTTGCTTGGATGTACTTAGCAACAAAGAGGTTTCAATTATTTAAAGGTACAGGAAGACATGAAAGCCATTAGGAAGGGACCCAGTGCCCTCTGGAGATGTGGCTGACTCCTCCAGCTTGCAGGACAGGCTGCAAACCCCAGCACTGAATCAGGGGATGAAGTGAAGAACTGATGAAAATCACTCTGGAGTAAAGTCAGAGCTGGGTTTGGGGTGGAATCGTTGCCTGGGTGCAGTGAAGGGCTAAAGGCACCAGGCTGTTAAACTCTGAGACTTTCACCCCAGAAATGGCTGTTTCACAGTCGAGTGAAGCAACTCTATTATTACCTTGTGTTGCTGGATGCATCATGATTGAAGGGGATGCACAAATAGCAAATGGATTTAATTTCAATTTTAACCTAAATGAAACCATTGTGATCAGAGATACAGAGCAGGGCACTCTGTCTGGGTATGAAGAGGGTACGGTGGGTGACCAGCAGGTCTTCTGCAACTGCAGAAACTCTTCTTCACACAGAGCAAGTACATTTGATTTATTACAACTGGAAGTGGAAACAGTACTGGAGCAGTAGGAGAATTAAAAACATGCGTGGCATGGATATGATACAGAATAACTAATCTTTGCTGACATTTACTGTCAGTCATGGCTAAGGAGAAGATAACTAACTCTGCCTCTCATGTTCTGTGGTCTGCAGTCTTCAGTCATGAAGATAAATGCCAGGCATCAGCTGTCCTTGCGTACAACCATATTCTGCTTTCAGCAAATTCTTATGCTGGAAGGTGAATCATTGTGGAGCTCAGATCCACAATCCTGGAGACTTTGTGTGAAAAGGTTTTGGTCCTGAAAGACCAAAGTGTCCCCTGCACTGAGAGCCGCCGTGGTGGCCTTGGTGGTGATGTCCCCGTGAGCCAGGTGGAGCTTGGAGGAAGCCCTTGTGTTGCTCTGATTTCCCTGAAGTGTTTCTATCCCACATGGATCTGCCTCTGTAGTCATTGGACATGGGATCTCTTTTCCTGTGGCAGCCGGACCAAATTCCCCATGCATTTTTCCTGTAGAAATAATAATGCCTTTTTAGCCATCTGAAATCATTTCCCCATTCATACAAGGGCTCTCGAGTTGTCCGGGGGAAAGGGGAAGCATGGAAAAATAAGCCAAAAATGGCTCTTTATTTTCGAGTGTGTCATTTGAAATGAGGGGGGGCCAAACACTCAGCTCTTGTCGTTTTAATTTGAACTGCTTGACTCGGGGTTATTTTGGAAGGCGCGTGAAGTGGAGGAGGTTCAAGTTCAGTCACAAGGTGGGAAAATGTATTTTGGGGCTTGTGCAAGGAGATTGAGTTTTCTTTTGTGTGGGGGTGAGGGAAGCATTTATCCAACTTATATCCTCCATGGAAAAAAAATATGGAGAAAGACACAAAAGACCAGAGAAGACAAACAGGGATGTGCTCCTGTTAATGGCACAGGGAGGGAGCAGGGCTGGGGAATCTGCCTATGGACTCTTACAAACTCTATTTCCCTCCTAGAGGTGCCTACAAGGGCAGAGTTAGCAGTATATTATTAATAATAAATAACAGCAGGATGGTAAAATGTTTACTTAAATATCCTGTGTCATTCAGTGCGTCTCATTCCGTACAAGGGAAAATTGTAAGCACGTGTGAGAAGGGTAAATATGAGACAGGGAGGCAGGAACTGGGAGGGAGATAAGATGGAGATCAGGAGCTTCATCTTTTTCCTCTTGTCTTTTTCCTTTCTCTTTTCTTTTTTTTTTTTTTTTCCCCTTGGCTTATATATTATAATGATTATATATTATAACAATTCCCAGTTACCCAGGTGCTCTTTGGGGCTTGCTGGTCATTTCTGCACGCAGGACGAATCCAGGCCGGGTGAAAAAGTGGAAGGAAAGGTCGCGTAACGTTCCTGTCATACAAAATCTGCTAGAAAGGGGGGAAGGCGCGGGGCTATCGCCTCGTGAGCTGCAAATAGAGCTGTTAGTGCCATCAGATAGCTGCCGGCCATCGATAGCGCAGTATCAATGGGATAAAGATAAATGCGAAGATAAGAGAGTCGGGTTTGCCTTGAAATCCACTTGTGGTTACCAAAAGGCTTTGTCTTCACGTTGATTTCTTCATCCCCTCTCCTGTGGTAAATGCCAAGGCTTGAAATCTTATTTATGGTGACGCTAATGAAAAAATGTCCAGCAGAGCCAGCGCTTCACCCAAAGGGTATGAAAATCTTCTGTGCTGTCTTAATTAAGTGAGGTAACGGGGAGACTTCTGAAGCCACCCGGCAGTGCTTGAATGGCTAATTCTCTCCAGCATTGCATTAAAAATTAGGAACATTTAATAAGCGGGGTTAGGTGCCCCCTGAGTTACGGTTTCAGCAAGATGCAGTTAAGCCCAGTCTTTTTGCCTGTTTTTGAAAGTCTGACTCATCTTTCCCAGCACTTCTCTGGCAGCTGTGAGGGCATGAAACTTTTTTAGATCGGAGATAAGATTCATGCCGTAATCACATGATTCGGGGAGCTGGCGCTTTAAGGGAAAGAGTGCTAAAAATAACCAGAATTGGTGACAAGATAGTAGCAATTTTGGCTTTTTCTACCGTGAAGGGCTGGTTGCCAGCTCTAGGGAAAGGAGTCAAGGGCTTCATTCTGCAGTGGGGTTCCAAAATGTCGTTGCTCCCGTGATAACGTGGGGTAATAAAAAGAAGAAAGGAAAGGGTGGGAGGAAAAAAAGGTGGAATTGAAGTGAGAGCAAGTAGTGGGGAGATTTGGAAGGGGTAAATATTGCAAAATAAATCAAAGGTGGGGAGGGAAGCAGGGCACATTTTGGACCAGTGCTGCATGGGCTCGGAGGAAGCCCATGGAGGAAGACAAAAGGAGTGAGACAGAGCGAGAAGCACAATGACTTTAATTTGTAGGCAGAGACTGTTAAGAGAGAAAAAAAAAGGTGATTTGAGTTCTTTTATTCATTACTAACCATAAAAGGCCCAGACTGTGTTGCCAGTGGCTTTAAAATCCAGGATCCTATTAAACCTTCCTTGATAGTAACTCAGCACTTGGAAAGGGAGTTAAGAAGGAGCAGGTGAGAGGGAGGAGGGATGGGGGAGCTGGCTGGATCTGGGGGAGACTTAGACTGAAGGCCTCACCTCTTTTCTGGCAGTGTTTTTTGGGATCAAGTGGCCTGTTTGCTTGGAGAGGCCTGATGGGGTTGGCAGCATCCCAATGCCCCACGCAAGGGGATGGCCCCGGCTGCTGCTCCCTGAAAAAGGGCACTGCTCCCCATTCCCAGGTATTAAATCAGGCTTTATGCTGCTGCTCACAACCCAGCTGCAGCTCCGGGGAGGCTGCACGGAATGCGAGATGAGATGGGAGAGATCAGCAGATAAATGCGATGGATAAAGCCAGCAGCAAAAGGTTCTTCGGATTAAGTCCCTGTTTGATAAATAGCAGAGTGTGTCTGTCTGGTTGGAGTTGGACCCCAGGGTGAGGTGAGGCTGGGCTGGATCAGGACAGTCCCAAGGGGGGACTGGGAATGTACTGGGAGAAATGGTTAATTCCCCCTCTTCGCCTCCAGCATCACCAATGGCCCCTGCACACCCCAGGGACTGCCCTTCCCTGTTTTCCACCGCGCTGCCAACCTGCAGAGCCTGCGCCCAGCTCAGGGGAGAGCTGTAATTAAAAGAGCTGTTCCCCGAGACCCAACGACTTATTGATTTTGTGTGTGTGCGGGGAGCGCTCGCTCCTCTCTCCTCGGGGAAATAGCAGAAACCATTCATTTCTAAGCCAGACTCGGAGCTGACATGCAGGTCTGTGCCATACCACGTCCTCAGCTCCCCGTGACACGTGCACAGCAGTGCAGCCAGGCAGGGAAATAGCTCCCACGGGAGGTGCTCGAGGGGATCTCAACTCCTCAAGGATTTTCCTTCCCTGCTGGAGTTCTGGTAGTGGTTGGAATACAGAGATGCTGTATTTCACCTCTCTCCACACCTTGGAGGATCTCCAAGGCAGAGAGCAACAGGTTTGGGGAGCCTCCACGGCTCTGATAGAGGTGTCACTTGGCTGGGAAAGGGGGAGAAGGAAACATCCCTTCTCTGAGCCGACACGGAGAATCCGGAGAGGCGCAGGGAGCTGCTGCTCCGCTTCGTGAAGTGGGTAATCAGCCCTTTTTATGAAGTCTGACTCCTTGAATTTCACCCCGTGTTCTTCCTGTTGTGGAAGAGAATTGACTGATAAAGGTCTTATCTGGTCACTGTGCTTGAGGGAATGGCGCAGCCGGAGGAGCGTGGCTGTGACCGGAGCCTCGTTGGGAATGCAGCGTGCAGAGCGAGGCTGGGGGATGGAGGGGTGACAGTCACCAAGTGACAGCGACAGCGTGGGATGACAACCGTGCTGAGGTAGCCAAGAGGGATAGCGCTAGGAAATGGAGCTTGGGGTGCACTCCTTTCCGTGTGGAATTTGGGAATTGCCTCCCGTGGAGGGGTGACAGTCACTGAGTGACAGCGACAGCGTGGGGTGACAACCGTGCTGGAAGTAGCCAAGAGGGATGGCGCAAGGAAATGGAGCTTGGGGTGAACTCTTTTCCGTGTGGAATTTGGGAATCGCCTCCTGTAGAGGCACCTTGCCTTTCCCAGAGGGGTTCGGTGCGTTTGCAGATGGTTTCTTTGTTTGCTTCATAAGAAAAGTGACAAATTGCAAAATTAACCAGAAATACAGGCTTCTGTCATCACTTTCCCTTCCTAATGGAAATCCAGAGGATCCTGCCTAGTAACTAATCAGTCAAGCGGAGGAGTAAGATGGTTAATGCAGGAAAAATACTCCTCTCGGTGCCTTGTCTGGGAGAGACTCGACAGCTTCATGCTCAGCCATCAATTTGAGCAGTGGAAGGAAGGAGACACTGGCAGTGTGTCTGTGCTGTGGAGAACATCAGGGTGGGGCAGATTTGGGCATTCGAATACCTGAAATAGACCCCGTAACAGAATAAACAGATCCTCGGCACCTTTTCCCTCCTTAGAATTACAAGGAGAACCAAAAAAATCCTCCAGTCCACAAAGTCTCCCCCTAAATCGGGCATTTCTGAAGGGGCTGAAAGGAGAGGAAGGAATCTCATTAGCCACCCTTTGGAAGCTTAATTTCAGGCGAGCCTGCCAAAGCTCCATCACCCCTCGGATAGGAAGTGTTGGAGAGCTCCAACAGCAGCTCTCCGTGTCCAGCCTGGCCTCGGAGAATATCTTTAAGTATTATTTGAGGATTTGGCTGGCTGGAACTGGGCGAGTTACAAAATCCAGATATTGTTGTACTTGGCAAGAGCATCTTGCCCCTTGCGGGGGGAGGGCTTTGCCCTTTGCTAAAGCCTGAACAAACTTCCATTAGGAATTAAGCGGAATCCTCTGCATTTCAGCAACCTGGGATGGCTTCCTTGGAGTTTGCCCTGCTTAGCCCATGGAATTCTGCAGAGCATCCATTTTCCTCGAAAGCTTTGCGCCCATCTGCTCTGTCGACTTTAGTAATGGAGTTAAGACCCCCCTGCTTCCTGAGCCAGGGCGAGGAGATTATCCCTCTAATATAATTCAAGGAAACCCCTCAGCTCCCAGCTGGCTCAGGCAGTTGCTGGGTGACAGAATTCACTCCAGAAACAGAAAACCTGGTCAGTGTGGCTCCAGATGGAGCGTCTGCAGTTGGAGATGACTCTGGAGCAGGGGTTTAAACAGCTCCACCAAAGTTTTTCTCATTTTCTCTCCATTTTGAGGCTGAATGAGCTTTTTCACTGAGGACACTGCTGTTTTGTGGAGAGATTTAGGGAGGTAAAGTGTCTTTTTCCAGTTTCCAGTGGAGTTGACCTTTCAACTGGACCAAAGTGTAGGGGCTCTGTGCCTCTCCTTAGGCACAAAACTTTTGTTTTTCCATCACCTCTCTTGTGGGTTTAGGCATTGTGGGGATGGGATTGGGGAAAACTCCAGGTACTGAGGAGGGAGGGGGGTGATTCACGGCATCCCCAAGGGTTTCCAAAGGGTGTCCTGCAGCTCCCAGCATTCCTGGCTGAAAGTTCCCATCGTGCGTTTGCCATAGAAAACATTCCACAAGGAATTTCGCTGTGTGGAAAAACCACCTTCCTAGCAACAAAACCAAAAAAGAAATACAAACCCATAGAGACAAAAGAAAAAGATATTGATTTTTAGTTTGGATCCTTCCCGAGGAGTCTGTGCAATCATCGGTCCCTGTCTGTCTGCCTTACCCACTCCTACCCCTCTGCAGTTTCTGAGCCCTTTGGCCAATTCCTGGCCAATTTCTACCCAATTTGACAGAAGGAAAGAGGTCTCAGAGATATTAAATTTCTATAAATTTCATTAAAAGAGGTGGCTGGGTAAAAGAGCCCAGCTATTACAGCAGCCCCATGAGACTGGGGCTCCAGCATATGCAGAGCCTTTGTTAGACAGCAGGCAGTGGCTGAGGAGACAGACTTTTCTATATAAGCAATTGCAGGGAGGGAAAAAAAACCATCTCTGACCAGCCCTTGCACCTTCAGAGCTGCCGGGGAACGTGGCTGGAGAGCCCTTGAAGGCCATGTTACATTTGTTCCGCTGCCTGTGGATGGTTGTTCGTTCAGAAATGAACTTGTAAGTCCTCGAAATAGGTCACGAGCGGGATGGAGGCAGTGCTCCGGCCTCGCTCGGGCATCTCCACACCAGAATAAATTCCAGCCGTGGAGATCTGGCTGATTTCTTCCCCCACCCCGGCGCTCTGTGCCTTTTTTTTCTGGCGGCTGAAAATGCTGAGCTCCAAATCGGGAATTGGTTCCGAGCGGAGCCCGGCGCGCCCGGCGGGGAGAGGATGCGGAGGGGTGGAAGGAGGCAGCCGGGAAGGCCAACCGAAAGCTCGGTGTTATTAAGATTTTTAAGATATACAGTTTTGATAAAAGCTTGCAAGTAGCAAATTTGCTATCAAGCCTAATGTAGCATGGCAGATTTTGTCTGAGCTAGCAAAGGATCACATTTGCAGCTCCTCTGAGGCGGGGAAGTGGGCTCAATAGGCTATTTTCCACATCCATGCTCTGTTCCTAAAAAAAAAAAAAAGGGAGGGGGAAGAGGGGAGATGGAAAGGAAAATAAAGACAGTTTCTCTTTTTTCACTTTCCCCTGATTTTGCATGTGTTTGCCCTGAATGTTAATTGCCAATAACCTGCGCGCTCAACACCGGCTCCGCCGTGGGATTTGTGTTTTGCTGGGTGTGCAAAGTTGCTTAGGAACACTTCCAGACGGATTGCAGAATTTTGGCAAGTCTGGCATGTTACCGATCTGTTGGCATTTTCGTTTTGACCCTTGTTTTGTGGAATTCGTACCTCCCTGCATCTTCCTGCACCGTGCTGAAGCTGTAAGGCTGCTGAAGGGATGGGGAGAGGCGGAGATAGCATAAAATAATCATCAGAAGTTGTTGTTGGATAGTGATATTAATCAGGACCTGGTTTCTGCCATCTGAGCTTGGGTTATATTCAAAAATGAGAGTTTTGGGAGAAAAATGGTTAGTTTAGCTGTCCCACCATCACCCAGAGGGGAACCTGATACAGAGTGAAACTGCTTACAAGGGCGTGGAGGGACAGGAAAAGGGAGAATGGCTTCAAACTGACAGAGAGTAGTGTTAGATGGGATATTAGGAGCAAAATCTTCCTTGTGAGGGTGGGGAGGCCCTGGCATAGGTGCCCAGAGAAGCTGTGGCTGTCCCTGGATCCCAGGAAGTGCCCAAGGCCAGGCTGGATGGGGCTGAATGTGTGATCCAGATGGGGATTGGATTCCTCACTCTCCTCCTCAGCGCAATAAAACAGATATTTAGATGTGGCCTGGAGGAGACTGGATGTTTTCCTGTGCTGATATACTCACATTTTTCTCATGCATGAAGCAGCTCTTCTTGTTTTAAGAGACTGTGGCGTATTTTCCTGCTCAGGAGAGCATGGGGAGATGGCTTATTTTTTTATGGGATCAGGCATGTGTTTTGCTAATGCCCTCTGCGATGTGCTTCTGGTTTTATTTGCATCATTTACTGTCATTCTGTGGCTTAGTGACCCAATGCGCTTCTGCCCTGGCTCCCAGCACCAATCCCAAGCATCCTGCAAGCTCTGGCCACATCCCTGGGTCTAGCATTATCCTTTTGCCCTTCTTTCCCCTGTTCCTGTGTGGCATTTGGCACCTCGTGCAGTTTATTAATGCTTCTTCGTCACCGCCTGCCTGATGGCTTTTCTTTCTGCCTCCCTGCTGCATCCCTAATCTTCCAGTCTTGGCTTCATTTAAGAAAGGGAATCAAAACCTTGCTGCTTCTGCTAAATCAAGTGGTGTTTGTGTTGGGAAATGAGAGAGTGTGATGCCATCAAACTCACTTATTCCAGAGCTCCGCTAGGATCGCATCCCGGCTGCTTGCAAATCACGTTACGTGGAGCCAGGGAGCTCACGGCTTGGCAGAGCATCTCCCATGGCTGTGCCCTGTCCTGACAGGAGGGAAACTGCTTATTTCCCCCCTGTATTCTAGGAAAAAATATGGGGTTTGTCTTTTTGAGGGAGATGATGAGGCTCTGGTGCTGCCTCTTGTTCTGTGTCCTCGGAGCTGAGCCAGGGTGACGTCCCCCAGGGCTTCCCTGGATTCAGCCAGCAGATCTTGTAAATGTACAGGACCATTTAGGCTTTTAAGACATCTGAGGTCACTTTTCATCACAGGCTGGGCCGCTGCACAGTTTTACAGGGTCATAAAAGCCCTGACAGGAGTCATAAAAGCCTCCAATTGCACTGCACAAACCCGCGGAGTATATTTTAAGGGCCCCTGAGTTTTCATTTTGCTGCTTTTATGGGAACTCATAAAAGCCTCGATGAGCACAAGCCCTGATTGGCTCCTCAGCACGGAGGTAGTTAAAATTACAGCCGACGACAAATTGTTCCAGTCTAAATAAATCAGGGGTTTGCATGGAACACGGGAGAGGAGCCCCGCTCCCCCTCCGTGTGTGCACGGACACGCATGTGCTCCGTGGGTTTGCCATGTGATCACCATCCCCAGTGATCTGTGTGCTCTGCTGTCCTCCCAGGCACGTTTGGGCTGTCCTGTCACACACTTGGTGTGCCCTGCTGAGCTCTGTGCCTCCCCTGGGCACGCTGTTCTGCCGCATCACACCCTGCATTATGCACACGCACGCGCCAGCCCTGTCCACCTTCCCTGCCCCACCAAACGCTGCCCCATAGCCCTTCTCCTCCCTTCCAACCCAAACCATCCCATCATTCCGTGATGATTCATGTCCCACTGAGCCCCCAGTGGCCCTACAGGGCTGTCCCCGCTTTTTGTGCACAAGCAGATGCTCGGCTGGCTGTCACCAAGGCAGGGACAGCCCCCTGTGCGTGGCGATGGCTGTGATCAGAGGGGTTTGGCAGCCTTTTTGGGCTACATTATATTTCTAGCGAGCAATGTCAGTTTGTCAGGAGGGAAATATTTCACAGAAATAGCTCGTTGTGGTGTTTATTTTTAACGTCACCTGGCTAGACTGAAATAAATAAGAGTGGTTGAAATTCAAATGTGATGCTTGGAAGCTACAGAATCAGACCTCTGGGTGTGGCGTGACCTGAAAATGGGAATGCTTGGGGTGAGTTCCCTCATTTCCTGGGGCAGGGGAATGTTCCTGGTCCTGGCAGTGTCACCTGGCCAGCTGTTGGGATGGCCAGAGGGATGTGGGGAAGGTCAGTGCCGAAGGAGGAAGGAGGCAAAGCAGATGTTGTGGAATGGTTGCAGCAGCCAGTGGAGTGTCTAGGTTCATAATGGAGATTTCCTGGGCTGTTGTCCTGCTCTCGGCACCGAGCTGGGAGTGCTGAGGGCAGGTTTTGGTTTTTGGGTGTGCACTGTGCTGCTGTCCGTGAGCTCTTCTCTGCCTCATCCCCATGGGCATTTGCTTTTCTGCTGGGATATTTCTACCCTTCCCCTGAGCCAGTCCTCACCACAGGAAGGAAAACTCCCAATCCATGGCCTCCTCCATTGCTGTGACCTCTCCTTTTCCCAGCTCCGTGCCCAGGGCACTGCCCAGGGTGTGAGTCCATGGCTCGGTGTGACCTGCAGGAGCTGTGTTGGCTTCCAGCGCTGGGACAAGCCAAGCCAAGCCCAAAGGATCAGGCTCAGGTCCCATATCCCCTCGGAAAGGGACTGGCCCAATCTCAGCTGTGTGACCTTCCAGCCTGGAATCTGCTTGTCACAGCTTTGGAGAGAAAGGAAGCGATCAGAAAGGTTCTCTTTGCTCTGTGAAGATAAATGTGTCTTATTTCTGTCTTGCTGTAGCTTTATATAGTAATTATATCAACTACAGCTGATCAAAGCATTTGTTAAAGAGAAAACTATCTCTCCTTTGCTTTTGTTACTGTTTGCAGCCAATTTGACAGGCTTTATATCTCTGACTACATTTTCTCTTATTTTCCACACTTGATTTCTCTTTTTCTCTTCCTTCCCCCTTGTTGGCACCTGGCACATAGATGTATCTCCCTCCCCTCCTCCCCTTCCCCTTCCCCCTCTCTCCATCTGGCTTAATAAAAATGTTTTTTAAGCCATCCCAGGGACTCTGGAGCAAACAGCAGCAGTCGTGTGAGTGCTCAATCTACCTGTGCCTCCTGTTCTGGCAGAGGTGGGAGCAGGGGGTGGGGCGGCTCAGCCAGGCAGGAGAGCGCCCGGAGCAGCTCCCCTCACTCCTCACCTCTCCTGGTTTTCTATTTTCTGCTGTTATTGTTTCTTCAGGTGTTTGTGAGGGTTTAACCTCTCATCTCAGAGTTTTTCATGAGACTGGCACAAATGGGCTGACCTTTTGTTCGAGCCATATACACAAATCCCAGAAAGCACATCTTCGCTGTTGCTTTATTTTTTCTTTTTTTTTAGGATTCCTTCTTTTCCTGTTGACTTTCTATCTTTCTTTAATCTCATTTAAAACCTCTCTCTCCTCCAGTGTCTGTACTCCTTTCTCTCTCTCTCTGTTATTGGCTTTATGGCCAAATGCTTTAATTTATTTGCCATACAATATCTCTTTACCACCGTTCTGGGGATACAAATTGTTTGAAAGACGTTACAATAATACCCAGGCTTGGCACATCTGTTTGTCAGTGCGCAGCTTTTCCAGCTCAGCCACTCAGGGACAGGTTAGGAGGAGGGTATTTTCCTCTGCTTGAGCATCTGGGGAGATTAGATGTAATTACCTGGGCTAAAACTTAGCTGAGATTGGGGTTCCTAAGACAAAATGTCCTGGGAAGCTGTTCCTTTCCCAATATTAGCGCTGTGGTATCAACATCAGCCAAAATGATTCGTACCCTGGTGGAATCACTCTTTGGACAGGAAAAGGCTTGAATTGGTAACTCTGGGGGAAGAGTTCTGGGTCAGAATAGGAATCAGAGTGGGGAGATGTGTTCAGGCTGCTGGGGCTGCTGGTGAAGCCCTTGGTGGGGTGTGGGTCTGACTCTGTCCCATGACAAGGGCTCTGGGCTCGTGGCTGCTCCGGTGGCTTTACTCAAGGTCACACCAGCAGCGGGGACAGGAGCTGTCCTTGAACCCATTCCCAGCTGGGAACAGAGCTGTAGGGGGGAGAATGGCATGGCTGGATTTGCAGAGGGTCCCCAGCTGCCTCAAAGGTGATTTATTCCATTCCTGCTGATGCCTTTTAGCTGCAAGAACCCATCTGCCTTGGGCTGGGCTGGGGTAGCGCTGCTCAATCCCCTCTGTGCTCCAGGCAGGCAGCAATTGCCTCCCCCGTGGTGTTTTTAGCTCTCCTTATCAATGCACTTCATAACTCCTAATGTACATTGATTGCTGTCTATTCCTCTTTTATTTTTGTGTTATGCTTGATTGCTGCTTTAGCAATAAGAATAGGGCTTTTAGCCAAAATTGTCTTTTTTGGATTGTGGAGCCCTGACTTTTTGGCTCTCTAATAAGTTTTGTGTTACGAGCCCACATTTCTCTGTTGACATTTTTCCTTCCAGCCAATTTCTCCCATAATTTTCCCCTGCGTTGGAAATGAGTCCTTTTGAAGCCCTGAGTATATATATTACTGATTGGGGCAAGCCTTTATTATCCATTGTGAATGTAATCAGGTCCTCATCACTAGTTTCTTGATAATCACTGAGCACCAGTTCAGTCATTAATTTCGTCTTTATCCATCATGTCTTCTTTCCACGTTATTTGCTAAATAGCTCGGACGTGATTGCGCCACTCGGCATCTGAGCTTGTAACTCTTTGCTTTCTTAATGTGTTTACATTGTCAGGGTAATGCTGTCCCTGCTACTCAGGTCTGGGGGATTTCACTGTGAAGGATGCTCAGCCAGCTCCAGCACGGAGGAGATGAATACTCCTTTGTTGGATTTTCACCACTGACGGTCTTTAGACCCTGAGGTTTCAATACTGCCTTGCCTGCGAGCTCTAATTTATTATCTCCCCCAATCAAGCTCCTCGGAGCTGTTTATCTTCCCCCTCGTTTGCAGTGTGGTGTAGAAATTCATCCTGGTGTGTGCTTTCCTTCCCAGGGCTGTGCTTGCTTGGGTCGGGAGCGATCCATACGTATCCAATAGGTCGAAGAGATCAAAAGCTCTAAAAGTAGGAAAATAAATGGATTATAGCAAAGACAGCCCAGCGGTTCTGATCACTTGGTAATGCCGATAGTATCACCTTTCTTCTTGTCAAAGAGGTTTTCTCCAGTTCTTGCTGCCTCTGGGGAAGTCCTGCGGCGTGGATGGATGGAAAGAGGGGATGAGGGAGGGAGGAATGGGTGGGTGGAGAAGCAGAGGGTACATGGCTTTTTTGGGTGGTGTTTCATAGAATTCCAGAATGGTTTGTGTCAGAAGGGACCTTGAGGTCCAGTCCCACCCCTGCCATGGGCAGGGACACCTTCCACTGCCCCAGGTTGGCCATCCAAGCTGGCCTTGGACACTGCCAGGGATCCAGGGGCAGCCACAGCTTCACCAGGAAGGATTGGTTTTCTCACTGGCCAGTCTTGGCATTTGTACCCTGCTTGTCTTTTTGGGGGTACCCTCGTTAATTACCACTCCCTATTGATTGCAGGGGTTAATTAGCCAGGACAGGGCTTGGTCCTGTGATTCTCATAACTTCTGGTGCCCAAACCAGCTTTCTTACCCCTGCCCCAAGCCTCTCCCTGCTCCTCCTGCAATTAGGGAGCCCTTCAGTGCCTTTTGAGAAGGTTTTCAGAGCTCCTCTGGATTCTGCCAGGGGCAAGCTAAGGCTGCAGACATTAAAAACCCAAACTTCCAACTGCTGCTGATCCTTGCACGGGTGTAAAACAAACTGAGGGAGGACAGGGCCTCAAGGGGGAGGACACAGTGACCTGCAGGATTGAGCTGAGCCTGGGGACACCTTTGCTGCTCTCCTCCTCCCCCAGCCAAGTGCTCTGCTAACTCTTTTTCCCCTGACAAGCTGCCATGCTCCCTCCTGGCCACTTCTCTCTCATGCCTTCACTCAGTCTGCAGGGATTGGGCACTTAACACAGGGAATGAGGCTCTCCGTGATTACATTAGGCTTGTAAAAATTGAAAACAAATGCAGAAGGGCTCTGAAATCTGTTTCAAGCCACAGGCTGGTTTTTCAGCCACGGGGGTTTGGAACAAACGTCCCCAAAACTGATTGTTTGGTACTTCTCGCTGCGCCCTGCCTGGGGACACACTAGTGACAATCACTCTGCTTTGGGCGGCACAATTTTGTGTCCCCCTGTTCTTGTTTGGGGTGTTGGAACATGGCCTCAGGGCAGGTGGCTGGGGGTGTTGTCCTGCAGCCCACAAGGTGCAGCACCAGCTCTGTTTTGCTGTTTTCCTGAGTCCAGCAGGTGATGGAGTCCATGAAGGATGCACCGGGAATTTTCACAGAATCCTGGAATGATTGGGGTTGGTAGGGACCTTGAGGATCATCTCTCTCCAACCCCCTGCCATGGGCAGGGATCCACCTGCTAGATCAGATTGCTCAGGGTGTGTCCAACCTGGCTCGGAGTTTTGGAAAATGTTGCTGTATTGCCACTTGTACCAAATTTCAATTTATTCCAATTAATTTGACCCAAACGCAGAGCTGTAAGTGGTGGGTACAGAGCTCCTCAGCCCCACCGGGGATCGGCAGAGAGCCTTCCAAGAGGAATTCATCCCAGCCTGTGCCTGGTGCTCAGGAGAATTAGGAGGACTTGTGCTATAGGACAACCTTAGCCCTCTGCCATTGATACAACAATCCCTTCGCAAAGACAAATTCAGGAGGCAGTGCCAGTGGATAGTGACTGCAGGATAGGGAAAGAGCCCAGGAGCTCTCAGTCCATCCAAAACCAAGCAGCAAATGGATTTTAAAATTCTTGGCCGTGTCCTTCTTGATCGTGTCCTTCGCCCTCCTAATGCACACCTCGTCCGTCGGTCACCTCTCCTCATTCTCACTCAGAGTTTCAACTTTCCTTTCTCCAGAGGCATCAGCGCTCGGGATAATGTGCCCTGACAGCTCCTCTTAGCAGAGCTTTCAGCCTTGGTGTGCAGAGCTCGGTGGAAATGGAAGAAAATCCACCTGATAAATGCTGTTATGGGCTGAAAACAAACTGTACTGAACACCCAGCCCAGGCACCTTCTGCCATTCCCAAGGCCAAGAAAAACCTCAAGGGGCTTAAAAATGAGCAGTGGCTGAGCTTTGGGATTTTTCTCCTGGTTTCCTCCACAGGTGTGAAAAATTGAGGATAGATATTTCATCAAGAGGAAATCAGGCAGTAGGGAAGTGCAATGGCATCCGCTGGGGTTTGTTCCTCAGTCCATGGCCAAGTCCCTCAGCCCTTCCAGAGCTGGGAATGGGGTTGGAGAGCAGGAAAAGGGGTTTGGAGAGAAGGGAAAAAGGGGTTGGAGAGCAGGGAATGGGGTTTGGAGAGAAGGGAAAAAGGGGTTGGAGAGCAGGGAAAGGGGGTGAAGAGCAGGGAAAGGGGTTCGGGGAGTAGGGAAAGGGCTGGAGAGCAGGGAAAGGGTTGGAGAGCAGGGAGCCCCTTGTGCTCTTAGCGCAGGCACTGATGCTGTGCCAGGACAAGGCGCCCGTGCTCAGTTCCAGCTGTGCCTCCAGGATTCCTGGTGTGCATCTCAGCTTTAACAAATCCCCATCATTTCTGAAAAGATTAAAGCTGCGCTTTCAAAAATCCTATTTTGATAGTTTCTTTGCTTCCCTCCCTCCCGTTTCCTATTTTCTCTCCCCTCCATCCCCCCACTCATCCAATGCTCCTCGCTGTCATCCATCTCCTCTCTGCACACACGGAGAGGGTCCTTTCTGTTAGCCAAGCCTTGGGAGTTTCTTTTTATTTTGATTAGGAATGAGTGAAGGCAACACATTGATTAGTAAGGGGCACCATCCTGCAGTGGGATGCTGGGTCCTGCTGGAGAAGGAGCTGGATATGTTCCATTCCTTGGTGTGCTTTACAATTTCTTCTATTGTTTTAGGATCATATAATTTACTTTGTTTTAAATACAAGGGCTGCATAAACCACCATCTGTATTATTTTGTGGACCCTGACATAAATTTCCATTATGGCGCTTATTAAAATGTCTCTTTAATGCCCAGAACATCGACAGCGCTTTGCAAATGTGTGGTTTTTTCCCTACTGCCTTGTGAATTGACTGGATTTATCCCTGCCAGGAGTCTTTTGGAGGGTGATGCGCGGAGGGAGGGAGAATCTTTTTTATCTCATCCTGTTCAGTGAAGCTTGTGCCCCTCGCGGGGGCTCCCAGGCCACCTCAGCGTGAGTAAGTAGAGGGCAGCAAGTCCTGCTGGGACAACGCAGCCATGAAATGCACCAGGATTAAAAACTAGAAAAGCTTTTATGAAATATGTGCGTCTCTTCCTTTTTACCCTGCCCCCAAAATCCAAATATTTCCTGCAAGTGCTGCCGTTTTATCAGAGCAGGGCTTTTCCTAGAAGAGATCTTTTTTATTCTGCTCAGTGTTTGTGCAGTGTCTAGCCAGGCAAAGATCCCGTTCTCCATGTGTTCCGAGGCATCCTTCTAATAACCGTGGTTAATAATGAATGACAACCATTAAATCACTTTAAATATGTACGAGCAGCACGATGGAGACCCTTGTTTCCCGGCCCTGGTAATGCCAGTCAGGTGTGGATAAGCACGTTGCTCTCCTGTGCCACGGCCACAAAAGGGGGGACCCTGCAGAGAACCGGGGTAATTTGCCTGGTTGTTGCTTTATTTAGCAGCAGTGCCTGGAAATGGAATCAGGAGAGGCATTCCCACGTCGGCTCAGGGGTCGGGGGGGCACTGGTTCATGGCGGCGCGGCAGGGATTATGTGGGGCGGCAGCTGCTCTCCCTGCGCCGGCTCCGCCAGGGCAAAGCTCGTTTTGTGGCAGCTTGATTCCTGCAGGCAGGAATAATCCAGATTAGAGGGACCTGCTGTGCTTGAGGAGGATGGTGAGCAGCCGGCCAGGAAAGCCTCGGTGCCCTTAAACTCGGTGTCTGATTTACTGTGCTGCAGCTATCTGCAGATACACAGAGATACAGAGATGAAATATAGAGGTACAGACTGTGTCCCTTCCACAGCCCCCATCTCCTGCCTGCTCAGGGACCATCTCTTCGGGCAGGGTCCAAGGGCTGCTTTAGCCCTCTCTGCTTGAGTCTGTGTCACCTCTGCCTCTGCTCCAATGCAATTAATCTCTGCCTTTATTTGGTGTTCTGCCTTTATCCCACAAACCTGCCCCTGTTGATGGCAACAGGATGAGGAACAGATTTTGGCAGGGCTGTTAAGATCCTGTTAAGATCCTCCTGTGCTGGGATTTGGGAGGTGAACTGTGCCTGCAGGATTTGCTTTAGTTTTGGAAAAGATCTGGGGAGTCTTGCAAAGGCCCCAAGAGCCACCAGGGAGAACAGAGATGTTGGGGATTTGGCAGCACCAGCATGGCCTGGTGTGTGTTTGTGGTAGGAGCTAAAAGACTGAGAGAGGAAACTTTACCTCTTCTTCCATATCTTGTGAGAGGTGGAGATATATTCTGGACCTCCAAGGTTCAAGCAGCTGAGGGGGACACGTGTCCTGTTTTTTCTTGCCCAGAGTGGTTTGGTGCTGTCCCCACCAGGTGGGATAAATAAGGCACCTCCAAACCTCTCCAAGCTCCCTGCAGCCCTTGTAGAAGCCAAAATGAATCAAACACTCCCCGTTGTGCCCACACCAGCCCTGCGCTGGCAGAGCACAAACGACAGCAGAATTCGTTCCTCTCTGCTGCTCCTCACGTGGCTGAAGCCAGCTCTGGGATTTTCCACTGCCCTGCACCTTGTCTGTCCCTCTCCTGTCATCACGCTCGCTTGGTCCCAGCATCCTGCTGACATTCAGAGGAGCCTTTGGAAGGCATGGATGGTGCCCAGATGCTTAACTCGCAGTGCTTTGGAGGTGTCTCCGTGCCATGCGAGCCCTGGGGAATTGTGGAATGATCGCACGAGGCTGGAGATGGCAACAAGAAGCTGTTTCTGACTGCTCAGTGGAGTAGAATGACATGAAAAGCCTGTCCCACTGTGACAAATTCCCCTGGTCATCATTGCTGACCTGCTAGAGTGGGGCAGAATGCTGAAGCATGCTCGGGAAATGGGGAGGGGAAGGGCAGGGGTGTGGAAGAGAAGTGGATAAATTATTTAAGATACGATCATTAGAGCAATGGGGGGGGAGGAAAAAGTAAATTTTATTGCTTTTTGCTTTGCTTGCAGTATTGAATATGGGGGGGAAATCATTTGGGATCAAGCTGGAATTCAACCTTAGTGACTGACGGCTGAAGGGAAAGAAGGGAATTGATGCTGGGTTGACTGTTCCTCATTCAGAGAGAGCTGAGAAAGCTTTGCTCGAGTCTTTTCACAGTGAGACAGGCCAGAAGGCCAAGGGAGTAGCAAAATCCTTTGGGATTGTGCCTGTAGAGGTTTGTTCCTGCTGCTGCTCTTGGTCTGGAAAACTGAAGAGAACAGCAAACTCCTACTGCCTCTCCTTTGGATGGCACCTCAGGCTTTGCATGGATAAATCCCACAGGTTTTGGGATAAATCCCACAGGTTTTGGGATAAACCCCACAGGTTTTGGACAGCATCCTGAGGCATCCCCACTCCCCTGGGATGTGGTTTGGCAAGGGGGCACTGCTTTCATCCCTGCTCTGTTAATGGTGGGCTTCCCTTCCTTGTGTGGAGCAGCTGGGCTGGCTGCCCTTGGCTTTCCCCTTCCTTCTCCCATTGTCCTGGGGAGCACCATCTCCCTTTTCCAGGACTGAGCTGCTCCTGGGTAGGATGCAATGCTTCTCCCCAAGCCCTGGCAGAGGTGATGCTGCAGGCTCTGGACAAGTGCTTTTATAGTCTTTTAAGATTTCCAGAGCCACTCTTGGAGGGCCGTAAAGACCTTCGGCTGGTGATAATTGGATTTGTAAGACAGTGCAACATGTGATAAAGTGCTCTTGTTGGACAGGATCCCAGTTTTCTTCTATCATTCCTATTAATGTGATAAATGTCGCTGTCTCAGCTGATAGGGCCGTGTTGGATAATAAGATTGGAATCAGCTTTGATTTCTCCAGCTCAGTTCTGCATCACGGCTCGGCAGGAGCAGGCAGGGACAGACCTGGCCGAGGTGCCCGTGGGTCTGTGTCCCTTCATCCCACACTGATTCCTGGCTGGCAGACAAGGAGACAAGAGATGGGTCCAAGGCAGTGCTGCAAGCCTTCAAACCCTCAGCACGGGCTGGGTGAGGGAGATGGCCTTGGAGGAGCTGGAGCAGAGGCTGGGATGTGTCAGGCAGTGAAACCTCTCCTAATTAAAGCTGATAGCAAACAAACGCGGGAGTGGGAGGACAGCTGGGAAGCACAAGTCCAATTTGGAACTGAGCAGCTGTGAAATTGGACCCACTGACCACAGCTGGGGCTGGAGGAGGAGGGAAATCAGCACTGGGGAAAACAATGGGTGATCTTATTTCTCCCTGTGTGTCTTGATGTGCCATAGCCTGTAGGACATCCTGCTCTGCTGCTTGGGAGCTCTGGAGCTGTCCAGGTCCTGGACCGTGGATGAGTGGAGGGAGAGGTGGCACTTGGGCAGCCAGAGTGCTCCACCTCTTCACCATGGTAGTGGTAGCCAGAATCAACAAAATCTTTCCTCCAAGGCATTGAGCTGAGCCAGAGGGGGACAGAGTGAGGTTTTTCCATGTCCAACCTCCAATATGTTGGAGAATTAATGGTTACTCTTTGTGTGCATAGGTGAGAGGTGTCTTTTAAAATCAAAGTCTCCTAAGCTGGAGATGTTTTTCCCCCGTCATTCTGTGTCTCTCCCTTTCATTCCTCTGAAGATGTGCTGTGCTTCACTGATTCCTTGGGAACGGGATGTGTGTGCTGGGGAGGATAATGCTGCGGCAGCAGTCCAGTGTGGGTGAGCAGTAAATAGTTATGACATCCTGCTCATGGCTCTTCGTAGGAATTGTGCTTTTTCTTGCTGAACAAATGCCACATGAAGCCACCTTGCTCTTCGAGGGTGGTTTGAAGAGGCAGCTGGAGGCATCAGCCTTTGAAATTAGGTGGCAAACTGAGCCACTGTCTCTTTCTGCTTAATATTTTGTGCAAGATGAGGGCAGCAGGAGGACAGTGTTGTGTCCAACCTCCTGCCTGTCCCTTGCAGAGCACTTGGCCCTGCTGCCAACTGTGGCAGGGCCAGGGAGCTGCTCCCAAGCCTTAAAAGATGACCAGGATTTGGTGTGGGGGGAGGCATGTCCAGAAAAAGTCATTAAACACCCCCTGAGTCTAAAGCTGGACTTTGCCAGCCGTGCAGGCAGAAATCACAGCACCGTGAGGCTGCTGCAGGGATCATCCCTGGGTTATTATCCTCAGGTTCCCTCCCTCAGGGAGCAGCTGCACTCAAAGGGAAAGAGGAACACACACTGTTCCAAGAGCCAGGCAAAGTACCCTGGGCCTGCTGAGCCCTGCGTTGGTAAATGTTATTTCCCATCTTCATTGACTTCCTGGCGAGTCCTTTCCACTGGCTCTGATTGCTGCCTCTCCCACTCTGGGAAGCTGGGGTTTGTCCTTTTCCGTGATTGCTTTGATCTATACAACAAACCATCCCCCCCCCCCCAAAAAAAAAAAAAAATAGAGGAAGCCAATAGGCAGCAATGAAGAAAATCAAAATTAAAGAGAAAATGTATTCATAAATAAATACTTCCAAGCCCTGAATGATCTGCCCTGTCTGTGCCATCCACAGCTTGGAAGTGAAGTACTTGAGCACTTGATCTAAAGCTGAGTGGGGTTGAGAAGGATGCAAAGAGCACCAAACTGCGCCTGTGCTGGGATTTGGGAGGTGAACTGTGCCTGCAGGATTTGCTTTAGTGTTGGGAGAGATCTGGGGAGTCTTGCAAAGGCCCCAAGAGCTGCCAGGGAGAACTGAGATGTTGAGGATTTGGCAGCACCAGCATGGCCTGGTGTGTGTTTGTGGTAGGAGCTGAAAGACTGAGAGAGGAAACTTTACCTCTTCCTCCTTATCTTGTGGGAGGTGGAGATATATTTTGGATATCCAGCTGCTTCCCATGGTCCTGCTCGGTCACAGCAGGGCAGCCAGAAGGATTTGGGGTTTGGATGTGCGTGGTGTTTTTCTTGGTTGTGGTTTTGCATTTTCCAAGGACATATAGGTTGGAGATCAGGAAAAGGTCCTTCCCCAGAGGGTGCTGGGCACTGCCCAGGGAATGGGCACGGCCCCGAGGCTGCCAGAGCTCCAGGAGAGGTTGGACAGTGCTCCCAGGGACAGGGTGGGATTGTTGGGGTGTCTGGGCAGAGCCAGGAGTTGGATGTGGTGTTCCTGTGGGTCCTTCCAACTCCAGTGCTGTGATTCTGTGCTTGGACCAGGGACTGCCTCATTCTGTGGCCAAGCAGAGCTGACCCTCTTATCACTCCAGGGTCTTATCTCTGCCATGTCTGCTCATTGCTGTCAGCTGTGGCAGCTTCTGCATGGGGAGGGAGTGTCAAATATCCCCAAAAATGTGCTCTGCAAGGACGAGAGATCCCAGAGCAGAATCAAAAAGCAGCTGCTGCCTTATTACACCTGGCCTTGTACCCGGCAAGTCCATCATCGCCTTGTCGGGACTCTGACACTTGGTGTAGCACAGAAAGGCTGCTGGGTACAATCCGTGCCAGACGAGCAGGGGATGCTGCCCTGCTCTGCCTGCGAGATGGGATCAGCAGAGATGGCACAAGGCAGCGTTTTCCAGCTGCTCCAGACAGGCCAGGCAGAGCAGAGGTGCTCAGGGGCTGGGAGCTCCCTCCGCCAGATGTTTGCCAGTGGTTGCTCCCACCCATCATTATCAGCCCTCAATTCCCTGCATGTTCTCGCTGTGTTTCCAAGGCTGCAAGTGCCCAGCTGCCTGTGCATCACCAGCTTGGTGGCCTGCCCACTAAGCACCAGCCCTCAGTCATCCCCTATTTCAACTTTTCTGGTTCTGGTGTGTTTTATTGCAGCCCCGGAGCAAAGGAGTGCTCCTTCATGTAGCACTTTATGTGCCACAGTGCAGTCTTTTTTATTATTATTATTATTAAACGTTGCTTTTTTTTTTTAATCTGGTGAGAACGGATATTTATAATTTACCACCTAGGGCTTGGTAATTAATATTTGTGTAGAGCTCTCAGCGATGTCTTGGATGTGAAATGTATGATATAAATAAAGACCGTCTTGCGAGCGGCAGGGGGAAGAGGGGAATTAAATGAAAACCAGGTTTCTGCGATGTTCCTGGGAAAAGGTGAAGCTGGGAAGGGATTCAGCCTGCCCAGCCCCTAAAGGGCAGTGGGAATTGTCTCCTGGGATGCTGTGGGTGTAGGTCAGGGGCACTTGGTGATCCGAGGCTGCTCAGAGCATGTGGAGTGAATTTGTGCCCTCACCGCGGGTCCCAGCAGGGCAGGAAATGCGAGGAGCTCTGAGAGCCTGGATGGACACACTGCTGATGGAATGGGCTGTGGGATGGAGCCGTGGTGGCAGTGCACTGCAAGGGCACCGTGCTGTGATCAGCGTGTCCCTTGTCCCCATGCGCTCACCCCAGAGGGGCAGAGGAGGAGCTGTGGAGGAGCTCTGGACCAGACCGAGTCACAGGGATGGGAACCTCGCTGTCCCTGGGAAATCTCCACATTTCTCATGTCAGGCTGTCCTGCTGGCACCAGGAGTGAGGATGAAGGAGAAAATCCCACTGCCCCTTGTGGGGTCACCATCCCTGGGAGGTTTTTTCTATTAGAATCCCAGAATAGTTTGGGTTGGAATGGACTTAAAGTGCACCTCATTCCATCCTCTGCCATGGGCACCTCCCCCTGGACCAGGCTCCTCCCAGCCCCACCCAGCCTGGCCTTGATTGACCCCTTTGGGGAGGCATTTGGGATCACTGATGTCTGCCCATGGTTCAAATCCTTCCGAGAAAACTGCCTATTCACAATTTGACTTTGAAAGAACCCCGTGAAAAAACCTGAATAAAAAAGGGAAATAGCTGCAAACCCCTCCCCAACACCCTGCGTGTCTCTGCAGGCAGAAGCTGCTCCTGGTTGTGCTTAAAAAATTCCGTCTGCTGCATCCCATCACAGGTTTTCATGGTCATAATAATTTCGCTGGAAAAGGGAGGTCTGGCTTGACTGGAATTATTACCGAACTGAGCTCAAACCACCAATTTTGAGTCAGGGAAAGGGAAAAAACCATCTAGAAAACTTGTTTCATTTTCCAGAAAAATATTTGGATTTTTGTTTCAATTACTGTTTTGGGTTGGTTTTTTGCACTAAATGTAACAAACTGTGGTTATTAAGGTCAGAGAAACCTGCTGCCTAAACCAGAGAACACCTGACAATGAAACAAAACCTTTATTTTCTGGTTGAACAAAATATTTAATTTGACTCAAACAATTTTTCACCTGATTTTTCACTTTTGTCATAAAATCAATTTCCTGCATAGCTCTGTTCTCCCACGCTGCCGGCATTGTGGAGTCAGGGAATCTTTTTCCTTTCCTTTCTTTGTATCATTTTCTTCTTTCCCTCCCTTTCTTGCTTTTCTTCTCTTTTTTTCCTTTATTATTTTTTCTTTTTGTTTGAATTTTTCTCTTTTCCTTTTGTCTAATTTTTTCTTTCCCCCTTCTTTTCTTTGCCCCTCCTTTCTCTTCCCCCCTTTCTTTCCCTTTCCCCAGCTCTCTTCCCTTTCCCACCTTTCCTCCTTCCTTCCCCCTTTCTTTTCTCTTGCTCCCCTTTCCCCTTCCCCACTGTTTCCTTTGCCCCCTTTTCCTTCCCCCTTCTTCCCCTTCCCTGCCCTTTCTCTCTTCTTTCCCTCCCCTTTCTTTCCTTATCTTCTTTCTTTCCTTTCTTCCCTTTTCCTTTTCCCCTTTCTTTCCCTTCCTCCCTTACTTTCCCTTTCCCCTTCTTTCCTTCCCCCTCTTCCTTTCCTTTCCCCCTTCTTTTTTTTCCCCCTTCTTTCCTTATTCCCTTTCTTTTCCTTCCCCTGTTTCTTTCATTTTCCCCTTCTTTCCATTTTCCCTCCTTTTTTTCCTTCCCCTTTTCTTCCCCTTCCCCCCTTTCTTCCCCTTTCTGGCCCTCTTTCCTCCCCCTTCTCTCCCTTTCTTTCCCCTTTCCCCCTCTTTCCCTTTTGCCCCCTTTCCCTTTCTCTCCTTCTTTCCCTCCCCTTCTTTTTCCCTTTCCCTGCCCCCACTTTTCCCTTCCCTCCTTCTTTCCCTCCCACTCTTTTTCCCTGCCCCCCTTTTCCCCCTCTTTCCCTTCCCCTCCTTCATTCCCCTTCCCCCCTTTTTCCCTCCCCCTCTTTTCCCTTCTCCTCTCTTTCCCTTCCACTTCTTCTTTCCCCTGCCCTTCTTTTTCCCTTCCCCTTTTTCCCTTCCCCTTTTTCCCTTCCTCTCCTTCTTTTGCTTTCCCTCCTTTTCCCTTCCCGCCTTTTTGCCTTTTCCCCCTCTTTCCCTCATTTTTCCCTCCCCTCCTTCTTTCCCTCCCCTTGTTTTTCCCTTTCTCTCTGTTTCCCTTTTCCCTCTCTTTCCCTTCCCCTCCTTCTTTCCCCTCCCCCCCTTTTTCCCTTCCCCATTTTTCCTTTCCCCCCTTTTTGCCTTTTCTCCCTCTTTCCCTCCCCCCTTTTCCCTTCCTCCCTTTTTCCCTTTCCCCTTCTTTCCCTTCCCCTCCTTCTTTCCCCTTCCTTCCTTTTTCCTCCCCCCTTTATCCCTTCCCCTCTTTTTCCCTCCCCTCCTCTCCTTCTTTCCCTCCCCTCTTTTCGCTTCCTCCCTTTTTCCCTTTTCCCCTCTCTTTCCCTTCCCCTCCTTCTTTCCCTTCCCCTCCTTCTTTCCACTTCTCCCCTTTTTCCCCTCCCTCCTTTTTCCCTCCCCCCATTTTTCCCTCCCCCCATTTTTCCCTCCCCCCATTTTTCCCTCCCCCCATTTTCCCCTCCCCCCATTTTTCCCTCCCCCCTTCCCCCTTCCCCCTTCCCCCTTCTCCCCTTTCTTTCCCTCTGACCCTCCCTGCCCTGCACCGCTGCTCCAGCAGCCCTTATGTAACTAATCTGCAGGTAATATTGTGATTATATATCGGGAGCCATATGGTCCTGTGCAGTCACTTCCCGTGTTGTTAAACTGCTGAAGCGGATAAACTCCGTGTCCATGCACAAAGTAATTGCACAAAACTAATTTGTGTTTGCAAACAGAACTGAAATTAAGTATGTAAATAAGCAGAGCTGCAGACTAAATATTATAGTAGGGAAGGAGGGAGCGGGGGGAGGAGAAAGTGGAAACAACTTCATAACTGCAAACTACAATCCATGCAGGAGATGGGGATGGGAAGTGTTTCTAATGTGCAGGGAGCTGATGCTGTGAGCAACTCTTGGAGGGTTTGTGGCTATAAATCCTCAGTGTCTCCAGCACAGGCCCTGCCTCCAGCTGCAGCACCAGCTCCGTCATCCAGGGGGGAATAGAGATACGTTATAATTTAATGGGGTTTTTGGCTGGGAAATAGATCTAGTTTAACCCCGTGTGTCATTTGGTTAGAGGCTCTATTTTATTTGAAAACTTTTCAGGAGGAATGTTTTATAGCCTGGGGTGAGCAGCGTGAATAATGGATGTGGGATATGCTTTGGAGATGCATCCATTTGGGGTTGAGCAGCAGCTCCCTGATCCCCCTGTCCACGGATGTGAGCTTCTCCCTGACCTGGGGGAGAGCCTGAATTTGATTTTGGGGGCTCCTGGTGGGGTCTTGGTACCAGTTCCTGCTGAGTAATAGGTGGGATCTGCACGGATGTGTTCCAGGCAGATGCAAATGGATTTTTGCGATGGCAAGATTTGGGCCCGGGGGTGGATTTGTCACTGGTGCACACCCCAGAGAATGGAATATTTGCAGTGGGGCAGACACTCTGCACCCACTCGAGATGTCTTGGGGTGTCTGAAAGGGTCACGAGCGATCCCTGTGTGGGCTGTGATCCCAAATCTGGGCGAAGCAGAGTGATGTTGGCTGCTGCAGAGCAGCTCTGAAGGGTCCCTCCGTCTCCCAGCCAGCAATGGGAAGGTTCCCTCTGCTGGCAAATGCCAGACTCTGGCCCTGGAAAAGCTCTCGGTGATTACACTGAGCCAGCACTAAGCCAGAGAAAGGGTTTAATTGCGAGATGCTTGGGAAAATGTCACTGCGTGTACACACATGTGACATCCTGTATTTATCAGGAGAAAAGGTGCTGGCAACCCTGCCTCCTATTTATAACCCTGCTAAAGGCTTGTCTTGGGACTGGAAGAAGAGCTCGGCTTCTCTCTACAAGTTCCCTCCTAAAATTAGCCTCGTGTTTGGCTCCTCAGATGGGTGCTCGCAGGTGACTGGGAAATGGGTTGAAATCTGCCAGCGGAGGCACGAGGCGAGTGCAGTGTCATTATTCCTGCTATCATCATTAATGGTGATGTCCTTGTCATGGAATTGTGGATTTCAGCTCTGTTAGAGGCTGAAAAGCTTTAAAAAAAGCCAGGGAAATAAAACAGAATGGCTGTTTACCAGATGGATAAGGGGCAGAATTGCTTGAGGGATATTATGACTCCTTGTTTTCAAGATGGTGCAAAAGCACAAGGTAAAATAGATACATTAATTGATAAATAAATAAATACTCCTTGCAAACAGATGGGTCCTCTTGAGCCCTAAGCCATGTCTCTTTGTTTCTTTTCCAAGCTGGTACTTCAGAGCAACATTAGAGTGTGCCTGGCACTGTGGTGCTCTCAGGGTGGGATCTGCACCAAGTGGGTTTGCCCCGGGTAAAACATCTGAACTGGCTCCAAGGCTCCCAATTTCCTTTTGTCTTGCTGGGACAATCCCCCTGTGGCTGCCTCTGTGCCTGCTTCTGTTGGGCTTCCTTCCCTGCAGCCAGACTCTGCCCCTCTCCATGAATTCAGCAGCTTGGGGGGACCACGGAGCTGTCCCCAAAGCTCTGTAGGAGGAATGGGCCTCTGCAGAGGGATCTGCTCCTCGGGACAGCAGTTTGATGGGTCTAGGACAAATGGCTCTTCACTCTGGGCTGTCTCTCCAGCTCCTGTCTCCCTGTGGTCGATCAGCAGGGAAGGCTGGGAGGAGTTTCTGGAGCTCTCCCTCCAGAGGGTCTCATGGGACACTTTGGAGCAAATATCAGGGATAATCCTAACCCTGTGCACCCTTTGGCTCAGGAAAGTTTATCCTTCAGCACATGTGAGGTGGGGTGTTGAAACCAGAGGAGGTTTTGCTCCTGTAGGAGCTCGGGGAGCATCCTCAGCTTCAGCTCCTGGGAGAGGTGTTCCCTCTTGTTTGTGCCAGAGCTGTTAGGACAAAGTTCCCACCCGACCTTTGCTGTCACTCGGAATCACTGCACATTTCCCAGGCTGAAATCTGGCAGAATTCAGGAATCTCATTGCAGATTTGCGGCTGTAGGACAGGGATCGGACTCTTCGCCTTGACCTAAGCTCAACCCCAGCCTGTAGCAGGCAAAGCTTTGGGTTCAGGAAATGGGGAGATAAAATTTCCAGAGCTGGGAGAGGCTGCTGTGAGGCTGATTTCTACCCTCAGCCATGATCATTAGGTTCTGTTGTTGTGCAAATGTTTTAAAAATAACTAGGGAGAAAAAAAATGCAAGTGCAGGGGGAAAGCACTGATAAACACAGCCTGAAATGCTGTTACAGGCAGACTTTAGAGCCTGAAATCACCTCAAATGTATTCTGAATTACCTTGAGCATATTTAGACAGATCTATTTTTCATTGCAGGACATTAATGTACTGACTTGGGGGATTTTTTTTCTCTGCACAAACATTTCTGTCGCATGCTGGGAGAAAGGAGTAATAACCCTCCTTAGCACCAGGACAAAAAGAAAGACTTTGTGAGAGAACGGCTGGGGAGATAGTTGGGGGCATGGCTGCGAATTTGGACTCTGGGGAGTTATTTTTTGCAGTGCAATCCAAGGAAAACTGGAGCTTCAGAGCTGACTTGGGCTCTGGAGCCTTCTCTGATGAGGCTGAGAGTCAATTTTCTTACCTATCGTGTGCAGTTTGCGAGGCTGTCGTGCTCTGTGCAATATTTGTATCCCCAAAGGTTTGGGAATTCCCAAGGTATCCTTTCTACAGGCTAGGATTTGAGGAGCAGATTGTATGAATTAATATAAACAGTAGTAAAAGAGCTTTTCCTCCCAGGATCTGTGATATTAGGGCACCATGCCTCTGCCAGGCAGGGGCTCTGTGCAGATCTCGGGATGAATTAAATAGGAGCTTGAGCATCCTGTCTCCCAAATCCTGGATTTGAGAGCGTTGGGGTTGTTGCAGTGCCTCCAGCTCTTTCTGTGTCCAGCAGCAGGAGGATGTGGGGACAGAGATGCTCTGCAGGGTTGGATGGAGGAGAAGGAGGAGGTACTGGAAAAATCCAGTGCAGCTGGCGGCCTGGAGCCGGGCGGGGATGTCTGTGTGAACAGCAGGTGAGGGGCAGGAGGAGCAGCACGGCAGATGCTGAGGGCTGGCCCGGGAGCGGTTTAGGAGAGGAGGATGTGAAGGCACTCGGGCTCCTCCCCGTGCAGCCTCCTGCCACGAGGAGCTTTGCAGGGACAGAGGAAGGAGGAAGATTTCTTTTGGTTTGGTAGCTTTGGTAGCTTTCTTTATGTTATATTTGCAGGAAGACTCTACTTTTAGGAGTTTTATTAGCAGAGTGCTAAGGCTACCTATTGCTCTGCATCTCCATATGCCTTTCTGATAGGAAAAAATATCCAGATCAGGGGAAAATCACACACTTTCACCACTGATACTGTGGGCTTTGCTGGAGCAGTTCAAGGGATGGAGTCAAAGACCTCTCCTGGCTTCTGGCATTTCCAGGAGTATCCCTGTAGGCAAAAGGGGTCTCATATTTCCCTCCTCCTCCTCCATGGCTGGCTCGCTGCCTACTTGGAGGAGCTGTAACCCTTCCCTGTGTCCTTCTGATTAATGACAGAGGCAGAGAGACACCACAGCTGCTGCTCGGCCCCCGTGGGCTGCAGCCTCCCCAGCGAGGGCAACCTCTGCTGGGATAAGGGACCTGGGCTTATCCTTGGGTGATATCCTTGGAATCCCAGCAGCATCCCTTGGGAGAGCTGGGAATTAGGTGTTGCCCTTTCCAGCAGGGATTTCAGTGTGAAATCTCGTCAGCTCAGAGGCTGTAGCTGGGGGTGAAAGCCTTGGAAAATTTCTTGGAGCATCCATGCTGTCCCCAGCGCTGGGCAGGTGTCCAAACAGATGACTTTGCAGCGGGGATGGGCAGGTCCCTAAATAAAATGGGGCTGAAACAAGGTGAAATCTCTCCTATTTCCTCCTCTTCCACTGTTGCTACTCCCTCTCCTGTTCCCGAGGTTGTATTCCATTTCCACAATTCATCACCTATGGCATGGCTGTGTCCTGCTGTCCTTCATGTAAAAGCTTGTGGGCAGTTAAGAAGAACAGTATTGATGATGAAAGTGTGTGATTTTCCCCTGATCTGGATATTTTTTCCTATCAGGAAGGCAGATGGAGATGTAGAGCAATAGGTAGGTTTAGCATTCTGCTAATAAAACTCCTACAGGCAGAGTCTTCCTGCAAATACAACGTAAAGAAAAGGTTCTAAGAGGATTTCTCGTGTTTTAGTCAGTCATACTGTTCATTTGACAGGGTTTTTCTGTCCTTGCATTGCCCTTATCTCCAGCATTTCCATGCCTGTGCTTCCAAGGTCATTGCTCAGTCCGATTGCCATTTCCATGGAGCCCCATCCATGGCAGGGCTGTGGTGTCCTCTGAGCATGACAGTGATTACCTAACAGAGCTGTGGGATGGGGATCCACCTTCCTGGCTTTGGGACTGCAAGGAAGGTTGGGGAGAAACTAAAAATTTTTTAAAAATAGAGATATGTGGTTTTTTCCAAATGAAGTCAATAAAGCCTGGGTTGTCAGAGCAGAGCGTGCCCTTTACTGGTGACCTTGGTGTTATCAGCGCTGTCAGAGATTTTTATTGCTTCCATCCCTCTCGCCAGGGATGGAGTTTTCCTTGTGTTGGTGGCATGACTTGTGAGACGTGACTTGTCTGGGGAGGGGACAAACCCCGAGCAGGGATTTGGGAGCGAGGTTTGCAGCTCTGCCACACAACCTGGGGCTGCAGCTGCATCCCCCTTCCATCCCCCTTCAATCCCCCAGGCAATCCCTGGGGAGAGCTCCGTGCCCAGCAGAGCCTCTTCCCTTCATCCATGATGGAAGGGGACAAAATGAGGTCAGCTGGACCTCCTCCCCCTCAAGGATTGAGGAGGCCTTGGTGGGAGGGGACTGATAGCAAAGGAATGTGTCTCAACCTCACATTTTTCCCAGCCCCCCCCCAGTTTTCCTTGTGGGAACTGGCCCCTGGTTCTCCTGCCTAGAGAAGGCAACCATTTGTCAAGTAAAAGCCGAAGAAAACGGCGGTGATGGGAAGACAAAAGGGAACATTAAAAACCACCCAGCTCTTCCAGAAGAAAGTGGTATGGGCTAAAGGGGGATCCTTGAAAAATATAAGGCATGAGTCCGAAGGGAGGAAAAAGGGAGCATGCCAAATTCCCCTCTAATCCCCTCGACAACAGCCAGATATAATGGGTTGCCAGACTTTTCCCTGAGCTTGTTTTGCCTTGGGCCGGAGATTTTTACAAACTCTGGCATGTTGGGAATTTTAATCAGGGCCAGGGCCTTGTTCGTGGTGATGTTTATAAATGTGAGTGGAGGAGAAAGTCCAGATTTTGCCCTTAAAAAAAAAAAAAAGAAAAAAAAGAAAGAAAAATAACAACAACAACAAAAAGCAAACCGGAAAAAAAAATTTAGGGAAGCTTACAAGCTGTTCCCATCCTCATTCTGTCCTGGCTGATGGAAAATCACCAGCACTTGCCTCATGTAAATGGCACTTTATCCACTGGAAATGTGAATGCTGTCACCAGTGCCCAGGTCTGTCAAGCTTATCAGCTGAGCTGGTGAGACGGAGAGATGCACCCAGTCCTGTTCACGCCAGGAGAGTGAGAGATAATAGCGTTTGGAGGGGAGAAAAGGCAGCCAGGCTGACGGACAGGAATTAAGGCACCCTGTGGAAGTCCATTGCTTATTCACTCCTGGTTTCATATTCAGGGAAATGGCGTTTGCTCTCCCCTTCGTTTTCTTTCTTCCTTTCATGCTTTTGAAGAGTCAGCCCGGCAGAATTAATTCCCTTCTCCCCTGGCTCCCATCTCCGCGCATCATTCCTCATTTGCACCTGGAATAGGCTCTGGCAGATTTACTTTTGGGGACTTTGGGTGCTGAGAAGAAGAGAGATTTGGGGGCTTTCAGGCAAAACAAGGAGTGGTGTGGGAGCAAGGAATGCCCAAGGAGGCATCTGCCTTGGGTGACGTGAATCCTCCTCCAGAAGTGCTGCTCAGGCGGAAGTGTTCGTGCTCAGTGTCTGGGAATGAGGGATCTCAGCCAGGAATCTGCTGATGGAGGCACCACCGAGGGCTGTGCCATGGCAGAGAGATGGAAAGAGGCTCCAGGGATGGCTTTGGAGATGTTTTTTGGTTTGGGGAGGTGTTTTCTCAGCCCTGGAAGAGAGGGTGTATGGGAAGAAAGGGAGCCTGGAGATGGCTCCTTATAAAACAGGGCAGGTGGGCAACGAAGCCAAAAATAAAAGAGGTGCAAAAGTTGGTTTTGTATGGACTAATCATCTACTTGGCATCAATGCATGGAGAGAAATGTTTCCAAGGGAAAGAACCCCCAGGAGGAAGGCTCTGTCCCTGTGCAGCTCTCCAGGAGAGCCACGGGATCTCTCCTGCAGCAGCCCCAGCCTCGGAGGGGTTGTTAATGCAGGTCGGAGCTGTGTTCCATATGCATGATCCTGAAATATCTGCTTCCCCAGCGAAGCCCAGGCACGAGCGCTATAATGTAATGAGTTAAACTGCTTGTTCGCAGTTCCACTAAAAGCAAATGGACTGGGAATTTGTTTTAAAAAACTGGACGGAGCTTTATCGGCCAATTAATCAGGATGTATAATGGATAAATTAAAGGGCAGAGTCAAGCGAGGCTGCCAAATAAAAACCAATAAAGTGCAATCTGCAAATGGACATGACATTATGGGATGCTGAACAACAGCAGCAGGGCGGGGACAGCACACGGCCTTGGGCTCCCCACGTCCCCTTGGCTTCCCAGTCCATATCTTGGAGGAAAACCTATCCTCTGTGGATTGTTGTGGTTCCCAGCAGGAGAAATGTTGCTGCTTGAAGGGTATCGCCATTCCTCTTTTAAACTGGAGGCTGAACAAGCCACTGACTGGATTGAAAGTGGCTGGAGACTTGGGAGCTTCAGAAATTCAGATTAATTGCGGGCAGCCCCAAGGGGTGAATTTTGCAGCACCCACGGGAGTATCTCTTTTTGCCTTTTTTATTGACATTGCTGGAAATAGCAACACTCGGGATCCCTGGATATTACAGTAGCTGCTCCAGTGCTTTTATGGGCAAAGGTCTCGCAAGGAGCGCAGGCAGGGGGCTAAAAGGAGAGCTGGCAATGGCAGGGATGAGCTGGAAGAGCTCATTTCCTCCCAAGCTGTGCAAACCCCGCACAGTTGATCAGACTCTGGAGGAGCTGCGTGTGGCTCCCTCGGCAGCGCTGAGCCCTCCGGCTGCGAGCGGCCCCGGGGAGGCGTGGGGAGCAGCAGCTTGGCAGATTTGTGACCCTGCTCCCTGCACGCCTCCACGGATGGGGAGCTTTCTCCCCAACAAATAAACCCAAGCAGCAAATTGGCTTTGCAGGTGGGGTTGGGGGGCTCAGCTGCAGGATGGGGGTGCTCAGCTCCTGTGTGCTCACACTCCAGGCTGTGCTCACACTCCACAGGCAAGTTGTACTTGTCCTTTAGGTTTAAAAAATAAATTCATTTGCTTGGTGCCTGCCATGGCCATCCTGCTTCCTCGGGCTTCGTGTTGTGCCAGTCATAAAATCAGGCTGCCGGCGCACTGGGAGCTCTCCTCTGCAGGTGACTGAGGCTCCGTTGGGCTTCCTGGGAAAATGAGGTGGCATCTGCTTCTGCAGCACTGGGTATCATGTCACAGCTCCAGCTGGGGCCTCTTCCAGGTCACTTGGCACATCACAAGTGTTTGATGCATCCTCTGAAGGGACAGCAGAGGTGTGAACCTGTCAGGAAGCAAAGCCACAAATAACCAGAAATAGATTTTTAGTTTAGTTTTTGATTTTTTTGGTGAGCGAAAGTGTGAAAAAAAAAATAAAAGAAAACTTTTTTTGGGTCCTTGCTAGAACAAAACCAGCAGGGTAACAGCACCATCAGCACACTGCAGGCAAGGAGGGAAAGATATTTTAATATATGAAGCAATATTTAGTTAATTGGAAGACAGATCTGATGGAGAGGAGGTGTTTAGAACACCAGCCATGCCTTTTCTTTGGGAGCTGTGGATGCCAGACCGATCCTGCCGTGCGTGTTCTGTAGCGTTGCTGCCTGTGGAGAAACTTCCATAAGGAAATCTTCTAGTTGAGAGACGAGGCCAGATCCTGACGAGCATATTGTTTGTGAGCAAACACCGACAGCTCGCTCCTCAGCTGCTGCAGACACGGCCATGTGGCGATTCCCCCCAGCTCCGGCAAATCCCAGCTCCTCTTTGTGTTCTCGGCTCAGAACGTGCTGCTCCAGCGATGCTGTTATGGATCGAGGCACGGCTGTGCCCCTGGGGGCTGAGGAGCTAAGGGTCAGCTCCAGAAAGGCTTTCCCCACTCCCCTGACTCCCATGTCTTTGAAAATCCCCCTGGGTGCCTGTCTGCTTCTTCAGGGCCTTGAATCTCTGCCTCCTTTCTCGATCTTGCCCCCAAAACTGCAGGGAGTTAGGCTAAGCTGGGATTTCGTTGTGGGTGTAGGACCCAACTTCCAGCATGGATATGAACACTCCATGTTCCCCAGCTGGGGATCAGGGCTGAGTGTTGTCTCAGTAAGGAGATTGGGGTTAGGTTTGGGGGCTGTTTTGTCCGTCAGAGAGTCCTGGAGCTGAGGAGAGGCAGAGGGCAGGGTGCTGTCCCTCTACTGCTCTGTGCCAGCCATCCCCACGGTCCTTTTGAGGCTGTGGCATCACAGATTTGGGGGATGCAGGCTGAGGAGGGAGCTGGGATGCCTTTGGGATTGCGGCAGGAAAGGGAGCTGGCATCCCTGTGGGCTGAGTGGCAGCTCTTTGTCTCCCTTTTCCTCTGGGGGCTGCAAAAAGGTTTCTCAGTGCCCTGGAAAGCCTCTCCCAGCCCTCCTGGAGGGATCAGGGCGTGCTGGGGGATGGATCCCGATGGATGAGCACCCCCATCTCCTGGGCACCCCCCCGCACACTGACTCAGTGCTGAGCTTGCTGAAAAGGGCTCTCGGGATTAATCTCCTCCCCTGGCTCCGCTTCCCGAGGCTCAGCCTCAAAGAGGATTTTGCCCAGCGATAGAGCAAATCTTACCCAGCACATTTGTTTACTTGCGAATCACGGCCATTCCCATGCGCCCAGGCCAAGTTTTGCATCCTGTTTGTGGGCAGCAGAGAGAACTTGCTCAGCAAGAAAACACTCCCATGGGGTGGAAATATCCCTCCCCATTCCCACAGGGAGCAGGAGAGCCCTGAGAGGCATCAGGTGCTGTCGTATCACTGCTCATGGCAGAAATGCTAATTTTAAGGGTTGGGCTTGCAAAGGATGCTCCTGGCCAGGGATGCTCCTTGCACACTGCATCCCGAGGAGGGAATCACTCCTCAGCTCCCCAGGAGCCATCCTGCCCGAGCCTCTGCCGCGGGGTGGGCGAGCCGACGGCTGCAGCGGCAGGAAGAGCAGCGTGGGAGAGGGTTGGAACCTAGAAAATCTGGGCATGTTTTCTTCTTTTGGACAAATAGCTTATTCTCTGAAAAATTCAGTTGTGGGTCGGCCAGCGCCATCTGTGAAGCCCTGCCAAACGTGGTGAAGGGTTTGAGCCAAGAGAGAGAGAAAGGGAAAAAATTAAAAACCCTGGAAAATGTCCATTTCCAAAACCACTTTGCAAAACAAACATTTCAGGTCTTTCTTTCCAAATTACCTTTCCTGTTGACATGTGTCTGTTTAATAATATATGTATTTTTAAAAGGTTTGGAGAAGATGACCTCAAGTACTCTGGTTATTTGATTTGTGGCTTCTGTGTGGGAAATGTTTTTGCTCCCCGGACACAAAGCTATGGGAAGAGCAGATCCAGTCTGCTCGAGGACCTGTTTGGTGCTTGTACAGTGATTATTGCAACCTGGTGTGTGGTGGGATGGACTTTTCTGGAGAAGGGAGGCAGTTTTGGGGTGCAAATATTCCAGCATCTGCTCCAGCTCTTACAGATGGAATTTGGGAGCCATGGGGTGTAAAAGTGCCCAGGTTTGCTATTTCAAAGGGAGTTGGTTTTTTTGCAAGAGCTGAGCTACAACTGCTCGTGTTTCCACTTCCCCTTTCATATCTCTCTTCCCTGGTATCTTCTCTTCTTTAACACTCTTGGTTTCCCATCTGTGCTTATCCAAGAGCTGTGACCCCAGAACAGTGTCGCCAATCCTTTCTCACGATCAGATTTTCATGGAAAAGAGGATATTACCGTGGGTGGTTACCAACGTGGACAGAGTCATGTAATAATTTAAGTTTGATAAAGCTGCTTGAGCATCACCTGGTCCAACCTTCTGCTGGTGTGGAAATCACGTTCATAGCACCGATGTTATCACAGAATTCCAGACTGGTTTGGGTTGGAAGGGACCTTCAAGCTCATCTCATTCCACCCCCTACCATGGGCAGGGACACCTCCCACTGTCCCAGGTTTCTCCAAATCCTGTGCAGCCTGGCCTTGGACACTGCCAGGGAAGCCACAGCTGCTCTGGGCACCTGTGCCAGGGCCTCCCCACCCTCACAGGGAAGAATTATTTCGCTCCATCTAATTTAAACCTGCTCTCTTTCAGTGTCAAACCATTCCCCCTTGTCTGTCACTACATTAATTTGTCTCATCCTTTCAAAACTGCTCTACCAGCAAAGCACCAGGCATTCCAGTAAAATATCCCCCAGACCAGTGGAGGTCTGGAGTCATCAGCTTGCTAGAGCAGTTTATTTGGCTAAATATGCCATTGATTTGTTTGGGCTGCATTCCAACCGTGTGGGCTTTGTAAGTCAATACAACTCCAGTCCTCCTCTGCTCGCTCAGTAATTGCAGGGTAGGAGATTCTGTTTAGAAAGGACAATGCTCTGTGTGTGCTCGAAGAGCAGGGGGTGGGAGGGTCAGCACCAGGAGAAGAGCAGGGTCAGGGCGTGGTGGGTTTTTGGAGAGCAGAGGGAAAAGGAGGCAAGTGAGGGTGTCATGTTTCCAAGTTGCTTGAGGAAGGTAAGAGAGATGAGGTTGTCTCTCCTTTGCTCATGTCTGGGAGTCGCTGCTTTTGGGTGTCCCAGAACGGGTCAGGTTGGAAGGAATCACAGGAGTCACCTGCTCCAACCACCCTGCCCAAGCAGGCTCATCCCAGAGCACATGGCACAGGACCATGGATGGTTCTGGAATATCTCCAGTGATGGAGGCTCCACTCCTCTCTGGGCAGCCGGGCCCAGGTGTTGATCCATAGAATAAAGTCCTTTCCCATTTTACGAGTTTCCATCAGCTGCTGATCTGTCTCCCCTCGTTGTGCCTGTGAAGATATCACCTGCCCCTCTCCTAATTTTGGGTGCTGGCTGGGGAGGCACAAAGTGTCTGGTGGAGGAGACTCTGCCTGGAAACGAAGAGACCCAGGCCCTATCCCCACTTGCTGTCCTTCTCTCCATCGTGCTATGATGAGGTTCAGTCCCTGATCCAGGAGCTGATCTGCTTCCCAGTGCTGATCCAGTCCCAGCTTAGTGCTCACCAGCACCAAAGTCACTGTGATTTGTCACTATAACCCTTATTGGTGACCAAAACACACACAAGGTACTCTGCTACCCCAGAGCAAAAGCTATGGGGGAAAAAGGGGTTAAACAGTGCCTGCTGGGGCCAAGGGCATGGTCCAGTGGGGTTGGTTTTTCTTTTCCCTTTCTCTTAAGAAAACATCTCTGAGAGCAGACAATTTTAAACACCCAATTTCCCCCTAGAAATTGAGGTTTATCATCAGACCCCTTCCCAGCACAACATCAAGCTCCCCAAACTGGCAGAAGGATTTAAGAGAGGTCCATTTCTCAGCGAGAAACTGAATATTGCTTCCAAAACCACTTTGCATAACTCCAGAGCAGACCAGGCACACAGGCAGGTGGAAGCTCACCCCTCCCTGCGCCGATGTTTTTTCCGAGCTAATCACGAGCGTAACCTTGGTGTCCCTGATTGCAGGCGAGGTCCGTGCTGATTTCCCAGGGAGCCTCAAGGCACTCTAATCCCGAGCCTGATGTTGGCAGGGAGCCCCCCCAAAGGCAGCCCATGTCCCCATCAGCAAACACAGCACACTTGTTAGGACACAGAGCCTGCCATGCCAATCAAGGCACATTCATGCGGCCGTGCAGGGTCTTCTTGCTCTCTCCACTGATGTGTAATTAGTGTATATTTAGAATAACAAATTCCTCCCTTGCAGGAGGGATTATTCAGGGCCAATTCTGCCCCTTGGTGGAAGGAGGGGGTTGCGTGGATGTTTTTTTCCTGGGTAAAAGGACACCTGAGCGCGGAGGTTATTCCTTCTGTGCTCGTTCAAGTGGATTTGCACATTGTACTGCTGCTCTGGGAGCTTTACCTGTGCCCTCAACACACAGGGCTTGTAAAAGCAGTGGGAATCTTTGGATTTTATGTGCCTTTCCTGCTCTATTAACAGTGTACATGGAGAGCTTTGCCATGGGATGTTGTCCGTGCCAATTGACAGCGCCTGCACCCACACATGGGTTTGTTTTTAATGCTGGTATTTGTTATGTGCCTTCCTTCTGATGGCACTGTCACTTCCACGTCTGCCACTGATTGCCAAGGAATAAATACAATTCAGTCAGCCTCTCCTTAGGATGGAGAGAAGGAAAAAACAATGTGTGTGCTGCTGCTTTCCAGTCTTGCTGGGCTTGCTGCACCCCTTGGCCATCCCAGCAGCTTTCAGTGTGTCTTAGCTGGGGCTGGAGCACAAATAAAGAAGGGGAAAAGGCTCTTCCAGGTCCCTTAGAAACACAGAGGGAAGGAGGCGATGGCAGTCAAAGGGTGGAACTGTCAGACTTGAAGAAAAGCCATTTCCAGGCAGGGAGGAGGTGCTAATTAAATTAAATTTGAGATTTCTGCCACTCAATCCTGAGTAAATCTGAAGAAACCCAAACAACCTTTAAAAATAATTAAAAGTTTAACAAACAAAAAAAAAAAAAAAAAAGATCGAGAAAAACAACCAGGTGGGGAGGGGCTGCTGACTCCAGGGTTTGCTGCTGTTATCCACCCCCTGGTGCCTCTCTCTGAGCATGTGAGGCTCTGCCAGAGCCCTTTGGAGCTGCCTTCCCTTTGATGCTGTGATTGATTTCCCCCAGGGATGGGAGAACACTACCTGGGGAAGCAATTTATGATTATTTTTAGCTTTGTGAGCACCGAAGGGGATTCCACAGCAAGGCTGAGCTTGGCATGCCTGAACCTCTCCCTGGTGCCGTGGGTTTGGTGGGAGGATGTCAAAGCTAAGAAAGCAGGATTTCTGCTATAAAATTAGGGAATCCTTATAGCTCAGCCTCCTCATGCCCTGGCACAGGTGTCCAGAGGAGCTGTGGCTGCCCCTGGATCCCTAGCAGCGTCCAAGGCCAGGCTGGACAGGGCTTGGAGCAGCCTGGGACAGTGGGAGGTGTCCCTGCCCATGGCAGGGGTGGAATGAGATGAACTTTAAGGTCTCTTCCAACCCAAAATATTCTGGGATGCTGTGATTCAAGGCCAAGCAGCTGTGATCCAAGAGAAATCCCCCCAGGAGTGCACTTCAGAGCAGGAGGAGCGATGGAGGAGTGCTGCTCTCATAGAGGGCAGAGCAAATAGCCTGGAAAAGGCAGTTGAGGTTGGAAGTGGTGCTTGGATTGATGGTATAAAAAAAAATCATTTGGGTTCAGCTCACAAACGAAACGTTTCGAAATGTCAGTGGATTTAAAATCTGGGAAAATATTCTGACTGGATTTCACTCTTTTGCCTCAGCAAAACCCAAGTAGTCTGGTGTTTGCTTTTGAGCTTTCAGATTTGTGGCTGATATAAAGCAAATGTAAAGGAAAGGTTGCAGGGAAAGACTGTTTTAAACAGAAGAGTTTGGAGTTAAAATCCAGAACAGAAACTGGGTGAATTGGCGTGTCCATGGCACTTCTCCCTTTGCAAAGCTGGGATTGAGTAACAAAAATAGTGCTTTCCGCAGAGCATCTCATCCATCCCTAATGATGGAGGGAGGGAGGGAGCCAGAGCTCCTGGGTGCTTCTCCAAACGGTGGGGAGAGCTTGGGCTGGCATTTTGGATGGGTTTTTGAGCTCTGGGTAGCCAGGGGGGTGATTCCCACCACCCGGTGTGACACAGGAGCAGAACTGTGGGTGCATGGACCAGGCTGGCAGGGGAGAATCCCAGCTCCAGCCCCACTCTGCCTTCTCTCTGGGTGGATTTTCCCATCCTCTGGGCCTGGCCTTTGTGGTGGCGAGGCTGCTGACGGCGAGAGCCAGGGTGCTCTAATTGGCGGGGAATCGGTCCTGAAATGTCACAAAGATTTATATCGCAGTGCAGCCTCTCCAGGTGCTAATTGTGCTACAGGCCCCTGGAAAATGGCTCCGGGAGAAAACAATCCCCAGTTCCCCTGCTCTCCGTCCTCTTTTTTTGCCTTTTTATTCACTTGGTGGATCTGAGGGCTGGGAGGGGAGAGCTCTTGCCATGTCCCCCCCCTGCCCTGCAGGGAGAGGCAATTCTGTCCACAGCAAAAGTGGGAGCAGGTTTAATAGGAGTGGGGAATAATAGGAAATGTCACTGCAGATGGCACTTGGGTGGGATGCAGCTTTTCAGTGCTGCTGACACAGGAAAATTTCTGGATGGATTACAAGTGTGGCTGCTGGGAGACTTCCCAGCAAGGTCCTGCTGTGGGATACAGAGCTTCACAGTCCTGGCAAGCAGAGAACCTCAAATTTTCTCTCTCCAAGAGAGGAAAAACCTCAGTTAGGGTTTTTTTTTTCCCCAGAGTGGCAGTAGCTACTTGGGTGAGCCATCTGCGATGGTTTGTGACCTCTCCAGACCCACCCAGCCTGGTTTGGGCAGTCCTGAGCAAGGTGCAGGTTGCTGTAGGTAGGTAATGAGGTGTTTTTGTCAGACAGGACAAATTTTTTCCTTCCCTGACTGAAACAACAATATTGATCTATCGTCTTGGTCAGTTACATAAAGACCATCTGCATTAATCTGATTTAATGGGGATTTAGCTGGCACGGGAGGGAACCTGTTACTGTTCTAATCTCATTTCAGCAACACACCACTGCTTTTTTTAATGCTGTTTTCCTTTCCCCCCATCTCTGCTGTTCCAGTCTATTTGGATCAGGCTTTTCCTGGCTGGTTCTTCACTTGGTTGTGCAGCTTTTCCATGGTTTTTTTGCCATGCTGTGTATGCTCCCTGGTGGCTCAGCCATTCCAGCAGCTCCAAACTCTTCTGTGTTTGAGGTTGTACCCCAAAATTTGGACTAGGTTGATTTATTTCTCCCTCATTTACTTAAGGACTGGTGGCACCCCTGGGTGCTCCTGCACAAAGAGGAGGTGCTGGTAACTGCCGTGGCCATGGGAAGAGGATTCTTTTGGGGTTAGGGTTAGGGTTAGATGTTCATTGCTGACACCTCCTTATCCCAGTCCTTTCCCAGAAGCTGCTGGACCATGTGCTGAGGTCCACAAAAGGAACCTGAGCTGCTGCACCCCAGAGGTGAGGCTGGGCTGGGGTTTGCAGCACCAGGGCTCCTGATTAGCAGTCCTGCAGCAGAGCAGGGAGGCCTGATGGGTTTTCCCACCTCCAGATGGTGAATAGGATGAGAAGTACACAAGTACCAGGGGAGGGAAGATCAAACATCATCTTTTTGGTGCTGCTGCTGGAGGCTGGGGAGTTGCTAGGACCGAGCAGCGAGAGGCAAATTAAAACCTTGCATTAATTCCATTAACTATGATCATCTTCTCACCAGGGATGAATTTAACTGCTCACCATTAGTATTTTTATAGACAAAGAGTTGCATCGAGAGGCCCACGCGCCATTAACTCGACCCCACGGCGGGGATGGTGTGATCCATCCTGGATGTGCACATTCCCTGGGTGGGCTGTGGTCCCACAGACCCTCCATCCCTGCTCCTGTGCCCCCCCCGGGACGGAGAGCAGGGAAGGTGTTAAAAGGCCACACGAGGCACCAGTTTAATTTGCCAAGTGGCTGGCTCAGTCCAGCTGTGCCATTAGTGCCTGCACAGCTGGACTGCTGTGCCAGGGCTGCCCGCTGAGATCTTGCTGTAGAGCCAAGTGCAAATACATCAGAAATGCTCAGCTGCTTTTGGAGCTCGAGGTTCTGTCTCAGGGTTGGTGGTGGGTGGGAGCTTTTGGGGTTTGGGCCTTTGCTGAGCTCAAGTTTTGGGGTGGGGGAGGTCAGGACGGTCCCAGGGTGCTGGCACCAGATTTCTGCTGTGCTCTCAGCTCTGTGTTTAGTTCTTTTCTTCTGGAGGGGCAGTCAGGACTAATGGTTATTTCCAAATTCATCTGTAAGATAGAGCCAGGTTTTTCCCACCTTTCCCACCAAGAACGTGGCCCAGAGGGTGCACCCAACCCATGGCTGAGGTTCCCAGCTGCAGGGCTGGGGCTGGTGGAGCAGGTTTCTGATCCTAACCACCCCAGCTTGGACATAAACATCCTCAGATCCACCTGAGGTCTTTCCTGTCCCCTCCAGGGTGTCTTGGAGCCATCACCACTCGCTGCACAGCCTGTGAAAAGTCTCTCAGCTCCATTGCTGGGTCCTCATTGTCAGGATGGTCAAAACCTTGACCATCAGAGCCAAATGCCTCTGGGCCCTGCTGGGACATGGACTGTGTACCCACCCCCATCTGTGGCTCGGGGTTTGCAGGCAATGGGATCTCCTGGACAAGCCCAGGGCTCTGAGACGGCCAGGCAGCAGGAGAGGAGCGGGGTGGGGCTGGCTGCACAAAGAGCAGCAGCTTTTTCTGCACCGTGCCCCACGGCTTTGGGGTCAGAGGGAGCTCTGCAGAGGGCACACAACTTGTCAGGGAGAGCTGGAGAGTTTGTTGGCAGTGGGTGATTTTTCCTCCTCTTTTGCATGGATTACACTTGTTCTCTGCTTGCCCTTTTCAGCAGGGAGAGCAGTTTGGATACACATTACCTACATGGCAAAGTGTGCTCTAATTGGCCAAGAATTGGTCCTAAAATGTCAGGAAAAGATTTATTTCCCAGTGCAGCCTCTCCAGGTACTAATTTTTCTATGGGCCGCCAGATAATGGCTCCAGTGCACAATAGCTCAGTTCCTAATCAGGATACAGAGCTGTAATTGGGTTGAAGGGATTTAAAATCATTAAAGCCACATTCAAGGGGAATAAAAAAGGAACCCCCCCACCTCCTTTCCCCCCAAGACTGAGTGACTGTGTTTAATGAGCAACTCCTGGCATGTCACTCGTAATAGGCAGCAATGAAGTTGCAGCGAGAAGTCCAAGGGCAATCAAGAGAGACTTTGTGGCCTTGGGATGACTGGTTAAGGAATCAGGAGCACAAGCAGAGCTCTCCCGTGTCCTGCCAGTCAGAGGGAATGCTGAGGGAAGAAATGGAGAGAGCCAGCAGGTCAATAGCTGGCTCTGAGCCTGGTGCCATGGGCAGAATTTGGGGTTTTTTGGTCTCCACGACAGGGTGCCCCTGTCTCAAAGGATCTCTGTCAGCAGGTCTCACTGAAAGAGCTTTAAATTAGATTTGAAGGGGTAAAGGAATAAAGCCAGGCTCCAGGACAGGTCTGGAGGCAGAACATTAGTGGTGACAGCAAGCAGCCCAAGAGGAGGTTACCAAGCATCCAGAAGTAAAAAAGTCTCAGGTTGTGCCATTGTGATGATTTTTCTGGTCTGGCACCCAGCCCTGCCTCAGCAGTGGAGCCAGGAGTCCAGCTCTGTGCATCTCCAGGTCCCTCCTTACTGCTGGACCTCAGTGTCCTCCAGCCCTGGGTGCAGTGAGCTCAAGGTGGCTGTCCCCATTTTATGGTTCTGTGTCCATATCGGTGTTTTGGTGTCGTCCTATTGTGTGAATTGGTAAAAATCAGTGGTTCTGCAGTGAGCAAGGAGTGTCAGGTAAAGAGCTGAGCAAAGATCTCCCACCCTGGGCAGAACAAAATCTTTTGTTCCTGCTTTAATTTGCTTAGGATGCTGAAGAAGGGAAAAGTCTAGTTTTACTCATTGAATTTCCTCTTTCTCACATCAGACCACATCTTAAAGCATGTTGAGACCTTTTAAATTCCAGAGCTGTCCCTCCACAGCTCTTGCAAACCCCTCGGCTCGGTGTCACCCACCCACCACAGCCCCATTAGCAGAGTTCTGCTGGCACTGCAGTGGCTTTTGTCCTTCAAGCCGTGCCCTGTGTTGAATTCACACCGTTATCTGGCCTATTACAACTTCAGGTATTAATTTCCCCTAAGCCTCACATTCCAGCACTGCACCCTCTGCAAGGATCATGGGGAAGGTGACGTCGAGAGACTCACCGGCGGTGGGGAAAATACGATGTCCAGGTTTAATTGGCAATGATTGTTTTGTCTTCTGTACAAAAGCAGCAAATCCCCAGAAGCTGGAGAGGAGCACAGCTGTTTATGGCGAACAGAAGCCGCTGCTTATCTCCTTGTAGCAACCTGTCTCCAGGAGATCACGGCTTAATTAACTCGCGTGTTATCGAGAGCGAAATTGTACAGACATTGTTAAAAAAAAATAATATTAAAAAATATAAACTAGGAAGAGATAAAGTGGGGAGGAAGGAGGTGACCTGGGAGCCAAGTGGATTGAACTCTGTAGGAGAGCCAAGGCACGTGGCCAGTGGTGGCTGCTGGAGGCGATGGATGAATTTGCATGTGATGGATGAGCTGGAGAGGGGAGAGCAATTTCCTGGTCACAAGGAACGTGATTTCCAGGTGTGGTGTGAGGCTGCAGAGCAGGCATGGCTTGCCCAAAAATGCATTTCTGGGTTTGCACTGGAGAGGGTTTGTCATTAGGAAGGGATCCCTGTGCTCAGCTGGAGCCTCCTGGCCACCCTGCCCATCAGCACGGGGCTGTCCGACCTCCTCCAGGCTGCTGGAGGAGAAGGGCAGTGCTGCTGCTCCTGGTCTCTCCATCCCACAGATTTGGGGATGGGCCACACCCCCAGCCTCTGATTTCCTGATCACAGAATCACAGAATGGTTGGAGTTGGAAGGGATCTTAAAGCTCACCTGGTCCCATCCCCATGGGTGGGGACACTCAAGCTCCAAGCCCCATCCAGCCTGGCCTGGGACACTTCCAGGGATGGGGCAGCCACAATTTCTCTGGGCAGCCTCTGCCAGGGCCTCACCAACTTCACAGGAAAGAATTTCTTCCTAATACCCCATCTAAACCTGCTCTCTTTCAATTTAAAGCCATTTTCCCCTTGTCCTATTGACAAGGACAAATAGATCCCAAATGACTAAACAGGGAGGTGATTTTCCATTGGACCTGCATAGACCAAGTGGTCACTTGCAGTCAGAGGGAGGGGAGAGCCGAGTCCTTCCCAAAGATGCAAACCTCAGTTCTGGCTCTTAGATCCCAAGCTTGCCAGCAGCCTTGTCCCTGATTTCAGCAAGCTTTCCCTCCATCCCAGGCATTGGCCAACTGCCCCATCAGGTGCTGGGGCTTCTCCCAAACCTCAGAACATGGAGCACACACGGCCCTGGTGGTGCAAACCTTCCCGGGGGTGTAAGGAAAGATATTGCTGGAGGAAATTGGAAAGCAGCCTCTCGGTGAGGGCTGTGGAGGCACTTGGAGCGTGGTGCAGACGGAAATTTGACAATCTCTTCATTCATCGCTCAAAGTGCTCCGCAGATCAAAGCCAGAGAGACAATAATACATTTTGAACTAAGAACATTAATTTGTATCCAGAGCATTTTAATAAATAATTTTTTAAAATCCAGTTCAGCCCTGTCATCTCATGCCAGTTCCATTTAATATCCAGCCCTTCGACTGACAGATTTTTAACACCATAATTAGCATGTATGGCTCTTAAAAGCCTTCGCCGGTATCTCAGGCCTTCTCTACATTACAGCATCTCCTCTCTCATCCTCCCAGCCCCCTTTTCCGATATTGTTATTCCATTTGTAGTTGTTTATTGTGCCTGCTGAGGCAGATTAAAGACAGGAAGGAGCCAGAGAGTTGTTCTTATGGACTCCTGTGCGGTACAGAGTAAGCACAGCAGAGCTCAGGAATTCCAAATCCAGAGCCTTGCTTTTCAGACCATGTGCCTGACGAGTGGAGGTTGTTTCTGAAGCATTTCATTGTTGCTTTGTTGGGTCATTTTTGTTTGATTTGGGTTTTTTTTTTCCTGTGGGTTTTTTATATTTTTGAGTGGGAAGAGTGAGGAGGAGCACCAAGGGTCTCTTTTTCCTTAATGAAAGCTGGGGTTCTTATATAACAATATGCAGGAGAAATCTGGGGTTTAAAAGGAAAAATAAGAAAGGTTATGGAGTACTTGGTCATATTGTAAAGTTTGGCAGCACCGGGAAATATCCTCATGTGTTATTGCATAGAACAAAGCTCCTCAGGCTTCATCCAAGGATGAAAGCAGCTCCAGCAAAAACCAAGCACGGTCCAGTCCCCCAGTTCCCTCCCATGAGTCTTTAAGTGGCATGTAAATTGTCTGTAGCACAGACACACTTAGGTCTGGGTCTCCTTCCTGCAGCAGAAATTGCTGGTGAGGGCTGGAGCCGTTTGCCAGTTCCCATTTGTGTGTGGGATCTGACACGTAGAAGGAGCAGGATTTTGTTTTCCTGAGCCACCGGAGTGTGCGCGGGGGGGAACCAGACCTTGTCCAGAGCAACAGAGACGCCAAATGCTTTCTTGTAGTGATTTTGTTCCACTTCACTCTTGGCTGAGGATGGGCCCAAAGCAAAATCCCGGCTGTGAGCAAAAGCCTGAAAGCTGAACCTGCTCCCAGGCTGCAGTTGCTGCTTATCTCAGTGATAGGAATCAAGCCTGGAAAGCTGTGGCTCTGCTCTGTAGCTGCACCTGCCCTTTGGAGCATGCCTGTCCCATCCCACGGAGGTGTGTAAGCCTCGGGGGCATCCGTCTGTCTCTAAATCTGAGCGTTCTGGGCTGGAGGACTTCATGCTCTGCAGTGAGCCCTGTGTGGCTCCCAATCTCTCCAGTTACCTGGGAGCAAGGCAGGCTTTATCCCTTTGGTTTTGCCATGGCACGAAAATCAAAGCTTTGAGGGCTTTGAGGCACAGCAGTGCCAAGCCCTGTTTTGCCATTCAAGACATGCTCGCGTTATCCCCATTGTGTGAGGAGCGGTGGGGAGAGCTTGGGGGCCAGCATGGGTCCAGGATGATCCCAGCACCTGGCACTGAGCACACAGGGTCAGAGAATCATGGAATCTGCTTGGTTGGAGGGACCCATGAGGATCATTGAGTCCAACCATCACACCCTGCGCCTGAGAGCATTGTCCAAATGTTTCCTGAGCTCTGTCAGCCTTGGGGCTGTGACCACTGCCCTGGGGAGGCTGGTCAGTGCCCGAGCAGCCTCAGGGTGTCAGACTGGCCAGCCTCTGGCAGACACCCACCCCTCCAGGTGCACTAAACCACAGCAGAGCCAGTTTGGGCTGCACAGCCCCGTCCCTCCCAGAGCTCATGCAATGCAAATCTGCAGAAAGCAGCAGCAAGCCCCGCTCTGACTCATTATTCCGACCACAGCAGATGCTTTGCAGAGGGACACTGCCCGTCCCCTGCCCGTGGCGTGGGGCCACCATCCCTGGTGTGCCACAGCAGACCTGCCAGCTGACGGCTGTGACAGGATGATGGGCTTTGGCACCTTCCCATCACCAGCTTGGAGCTGGCCCACGGTGCCCTCCTGGGTCCACAGGGGCTTGCAATAAACTTTAGGGCTTGTGCCTGGCTTATTGTTGGCACTTGATGCTTCTTTTCACTGCTCTGGTGGTATTTCTTGTCCCTGGCTCATGGCTGGCTTGCAGCTGCAGCGTGCTCGCCCTCATGCTGAGGGGGGAAATTACACTACAAGCCCCCCAAATGGATGTAGAGTTAATTCCTTGCTGCAATTTGCTAAAATCTTCCCTCCTCTGTGCTCTCTCTGTTAAAGATCACATGGAGTGGCTGGGTTTGGTGCCTGCTCTGTGGGAGCCAGCTGCAGTCCCTCGTAGCCTTTTGTTTTCAGATTGCCTTTTTGGAGCGATACGAAAATCCACTGAGGAATGATGGGCGAGCTCTGCTTTGTAAAGCCTCGCTCTCCTTTCTTTCTGCAGTCCCTGCAAAATGTCAAATGCTCTTTTCCTGCCTCCTAAGTGCACACATTTACCCAGGTCCCTGGTATTTTTGGAGCAAACCCATTTACTCACAGGCTGAGTAGCAGGCACTGGCAGAGGTTGTCCAGAGGAGCTGTGGCTGCACAATCCCTGGAACTGTTCAAGGCCAGGCTGGACAGGGCTTGGAGAAACCTGGGCTAGGTTGGGGGGGTTGAAATGAGATGAATTTTAAAGCCCCTTCCAGCCCAAACTCATTCTCAGTGCAGGTCTGGGTCCTCTGAAGATTGGAGCCTTAGACCTAGAAATTGCAAAAACGGGTGGGTTTTGGTGCAGCATGGTCATCTCCACTCCCCTGCCTTTTACCCTCTGCTCTGATTTCTGTCACTGTGAGCCCTTGATAGGAAATCTGGGCTCTTTCACTGCAGGTTGTTGCCTGATGCAGATTCCATCCTCAGTCTCCTATTCCCAGTGTCACCCGTGGCTGTGTCCCCACAGCAATGAGCCATACAAGGTGAAGGTGACACCTCCCCTTAATCCCCAGCCCCAGAGGTTGAGCTTGACATGGGTCAGCTTTTGTACAAAACAAGGGAACAAAAACAAACAAGCAGCTGAAAGTTGAGCAGGACAAGGAAAGTTCAGGCTGCTCTGTAATGTCAAGGTGAGCAAGGCGATGGCATTTACGTTGGAGATATCCGGGACTCAGGATCTGGGATTAGTGTCAGCTCTTCTGTGGCAAGCTAAATTAGGAATGCAGAGGCTGTCTCTGTTTATGATACAGGGTTGTTAGGTGCTTCAGGTACTGTCATTCTTATTTAAGGATATATTTAAGGATTAACAGTAAGAAGTCCAGCATTAGCAGGAGAGAAATGAATGTTAGTGAGCTTAGGCTTGGAGGGCTTATTTTTGATCATCATCATGTGAGCTGCTTTAGGAGAGATGAGCTCCAAGATGGGGAGGGCGGGGGGAGATTCTTGTATTTTTGTAGGAAAAGAAAACGTTTTGCAAGTTTGAATAGAGCTCAGAACTTAGCAACAATGACGGCTGCACGGGTAAAGCCGCATAACTCCCCGGAGCCGATGCCTCTCCCGGGCTGAGGATCTGGCTCACAGCACCCAGCCTATTTTTAGCCTCTTTTTTTTTGGTGTTTCTTTCTTCTCGTGCAGAATATGCGTGATCAAACAATGTCCATGGATTTCTTTGTTGTTTGAAATCACTCTGTGTTTTTAATTGGCAGCTTTTCTGTTTCGCCTTGATCGCGGTTGACTGCAAGTAGGTTACGTTTGCTCTGAGCTCTTTCAGGCACCTTGGGCTGGCTTGGAGAAGTTCCCTCCTGATCCTGCTCCTTCCATCCGTGTGTAGCACAAAGATTTTCTTGCTGCCAAACATTTTCTTATGTGTAAACTCCACGTTTTGCTTTCCCAGGCTTTGGCTTTGATATTTGCTGCCCACAAGCACCTGGCACTGGGGGAAAGCTGCTGAGGATTCGCAGCTCTTGACATCCCAAGATTTTCTTATTTTCCAGGCTTTTCTTAGAGCAGAAATGGCTGCAAAGATTGGTTCGTTTGTGCAATGTCAGTTCTGATGGCTGAGATGCAGGAAGGGGAGGGTCTCGCTATCCCCCCACCTCTGTTGGAAGGAGTAGCATAAGATTTACACCCAAACTCCTGTTTTTGAGGATAATAATTTAAATTATTACTTTTAGATAATACAATTACCATGTCCAGCTCGTCCTTTGAGGTGAATTGGGTGTGCTGTGGGCTGTGTTTCAGCCTTGTGCACTGAGCCCTCTGCAAAGCCCCTGCTGAATGCTGGAGTGGGGACCCCATGACTTCAATCCAGCACTCCTTGGGTGATGGAGAAGAGGGTGGCCAGGCTGAAGTCAAAAAGGTGCCCAATTCTGTGTTAAAAATGCTTAACCAAACCGGACAACTCCTGAGTATCCATTACTTCTGTGCTTCCTGAAGCTGAAACAATTGCTATTAGCCCCCATCACATTGCATGACCTACATTTGACTTGAAAGCCTCCTGCTAATAATTAGTTTGAATTTCGATTTAAAAATAAACACATTCATATTCTAGGTTTTAAAACTTGACGAAATCAAGCCCCTGGATAGATGAAATCCCCACCTTTCCCTTCTGATCCCTCCTTTCCCTGACTTTCACACAGGCAGGGAGGAAGGAGCGAATTATCTGGGCTCAGTGGAGGGAGGAGGGTTTGGATGTAATGAGACCGCTGGGCATTTTCCTGGAAAACTGCAGGAGCCTCAATGCTTGGAAGCTTTGGGCCATCTGGATAAAGAGGGTCAAGCTTGGTGTTGGCAGGGACAAGGCAGTGCTGCAGCGGGACAGCCTGGCCTCGCCAGAGGAGCACAGAGCGGCGCTCAAAGCCTCTGGCAGAAGGCTCATCCCTTCCCTTCCCCTCCCTGGCTCATCCCTTCCCTTCCCTTCCCTGGCTCTCCAGAACCGGCGGCTCTGTGCTGCTTGCCCTCCTCGCTGTCCATCTGCCCGCACAGAGCACCCCGAGGCGCGGGCGGCGGCGCTGGGGCAGCGCCTGGCACTCGGCAGGGCATCGTAGGTCACCCAACGGGTCAGGTGTTAATTAGCAGCTGTGGGGAAGAGGGGACTGTGCCTTGTGGAGATGGGGTCTTGTAGTTGCACTGTTTTAAAATCTTTCTCTTCTTTCTCATGGAGAATAGAGATAAGTTGCATTCTTGTGCTTTCTAATCTCTTTGTTTTGGTACTGGATGCTCTAGCATTGTAACCAATTGTTATAGGGGTGGAAAAACTATCGACCAATAATTATTAGACTATTAATGGATATATAAAGAAGTTCTTGTAAATAAAGTTTCTCTTTACGCCATCTTGGTTCTGCCTGCCTGACTTCCCTGCAAGCTTCCGCGAATCTCCACGAATATCAGAAAATCAGAGCAACAGGGTCTCTCCCAGAGAGGAGAGGTGCAGCTAGGCTGCATCCTGCTCTGGGACAGGGATATGTGTTCATGGCAGAGCTCGGGTCCCATCCCATGGGATGCAACATTCCCCTAAGATCTGCCATGGTTGTGGCACTGGAAACACCTCATCATCTGCCTTTCTCCACGCACCTCAGGGCTTTCTGTTGCTGGAGGTGGAAAATGCAGAAAGCTGTCATGGTCATAATGCTTATCCAAAATCCCAGTGTCCTCATTCAGTCATTCCATGTCCAAGCTTCCCCCTCTCTTTCTTGGCCTCCGGTCTCCTTTTGTCATGGTGTGGTGCCGTGTGCACATGGGTGGTTTTTGTGCTTTTAAGAGAAAAAGTGAAAGGTAGAACAGCCAGAGGATGTGTTTCTGGGAGATTCATCCTTGCCTGGACCAGGGGCTCCTTTCCCACCAGGTACCTGTCTGCCCCCATCCTTCTTGCTCTTGCATTCGGCACCAATAGCCCAGTGGGTCGGAATTTTGGAGTGTGCTTTTTAGGCAAATCTCACAGCACAAGTGGCTGCACCTGGAAGAAAAAGCCTGGATTTGTGCTTAATCCAGAAATCCCCTAAAACACCTCACTGTGCTGGATGGCACCGTGGGGTCACTGTCATTCCAAGCTGATGGTGTGTGGATGCCTCAAAGTAAGAAAATTCCTGCTCCTTGTAATTCCTTTATGGCAAAAAATTATCCAATCAAACTTAATAGCTACAAAACCAAGAGAATTCTGTGGAAATTAGTGTGAAATCCTATGGAACAGGGGAGACAATGAAGAATCCCTGGTGGCATCCCACGGGTGAATTTTTCCACCCATGGGAAGGGTTTTCTTCTCCGGCTGCTTCAGCAGCACTTGCCCATAAGGTGTAATCCTAAATGATGCCACTTCAGGTGCTATTTTTATTCAGGAAAATGTCAAATCCTTTCTCAGAACTTAGTGACTTGTTGTCTTGGTAATTTCTTGCAGAAACAGGATCTATAAAAATCCCCTATTTTCTTGGCACTAGGCTTTTCTTGTCTATTTTGGATGGAAATATTTTTTACAATCAGGGAATAAAAGGGGCTTCTTTAATTAATTCCACAAGCGGTGTAATTTCCCCCTAGAATGCAGGGCTGGGCACTCAGATTTGTGGTCCTGGCCCAGTGTTCTTTGAAGCAGAGTCCTTGTACACCCAGATTGTATCTGCCCCGTTCTCTCTTCATGCACTGGTTCCTGATCTGAATTCCAGCCCTTGGGAAGCTGGGAATTCAGTACTGAGCAGGTTATATCTATTTTGAGTTGAGTGTGGCAGCATGGAAAGTGAACTATGCTGTTTAGAGGGGATATTTTTCTAAATTTCCAACAAAAATTACATTTTCAGCAACAATCGCTTTGGGAATAAATAAGTTCCAAATTTTGGCAACTGTGAGTCATTTGCAAATTAAAAAAAAGAAAAAAAATCAAGGAGTGCTTTTGATAACAATGAGATGTTCTGCTCCTGCTTCTGCACTCAGGGGAGCTTGGGGCTGGCTCTGCAGTGCTGCAGTCAGAAATCTCCTCTCCAGAGAGGCTCTTGCCTGGTGGCTTCCCAGTGAGGGTAACCATGTCCTGGTGGGATTGGGAGCTCTGGGCAGTGCTGGTGGCCACCTTCATAGAATCATAAAGGTTGGAAAACACCTCTAAGGTCATTGTGTCCAAGGATTAACCCAAAATTGCCAGCTCCACCACTAAACTGTGTCCCTAGGGTGGTGACGGAGGAGGAGGAGCAGAGCCTTTGCTCCCACCATGATCAGCATTGACATCAGCATTCATGTCTTGGGGTTTGCTGCAAGGTGCAGGAAAATGCTTTGAGGAAGGCAGAGGGTGGCTTTGGGATATTCCTACCATCATCCATGCTCCTGGGCTCTCACTTTAAGTGAGATCCGAGGGAAAAGCGAGGCAGGAGCTGCGCAGCCCTTCTTGGGAGAGAGGGAGATGATGAGCAGTGTCTTTCCAATCACAACAAGATCCCCAGAGTCCAAAAGGAGCGAGGCTTGGGCATAAAAGCCAGAGCTGCCCTAATAAAACATTTACTGGGGTTTGGAGACCTGTGCGCTCCGACACGGCGCATACATATTAAATGATCAAAGTTTCCTTGCCTTCGGAGGAGCCGCCTGCTAATCTAATGCAACCCTTGGGCTTTGCTCACCACTGACTCTGCATGAAAGCAAATGCCGGCTCTGTTTTCCTATTTAAAAGATTTCCGAGCTAAGCCAGGCAGGTCACAGTTCAGGAAGCAATAGGATCTGGCCTCTTCGGGGCTCGGGAAGGCTTGTTAGGGTTGAGATGGATCTGGCTCCATCTCTCAAGCCCTGTCCACCTCTGACTCCTGCGGGCCAGCTTGGTGCTGCCATGGTCTCACCCTCTCCTCCTCCTCCTCTTCTCCTTGCTCTTCCCTCTCCTAAATCGCTCCTAAATGTATTGAAACCAAAGCAAAGGGAGAAAAAAACCCAACCCAAACAATCCCACTCTCTTCGAATTTATAAACCGAGCGCACTTGAGCTGGAATGTGCCGAGGAGGAAAAGGAAAACACGGAGCCCCCGGGGTGCTGTTTTTCAAAGCGACGCAGCCCTTGATTTGCCTGCCTCCACTTTTTTAGCTGTGCAGGGAGGCAAGCAGGTAAAAAGCTGGCAGGGTGCTGGTTCCAGGCCCTGCTGAGCCGGCTCAGCACCTCTGCAAACCTCCAGCTCTCCTGTCATCTGCTGCTGCTGCTGCAGAGCAAACACTTCACCTCCTGCTTCTCGCTGCTCCAGTGGTTTGGGACTGATGGGTTTGGTTTTCCACTTGGTTACAGCATCTCTTCTGCTTCTCGAGCGTCTCCCATGTCTTTCATGTAATTCCTCAACTAGTTTCCATTTACCGGCGGTCGCTTTCTTTTAAGGTACTTGAATCTGTTTGATCATCAACAAATTTCTCTTTCTGTTCCTCTGATAAAAAATTAAATCTGGGCACTTTTTGAAGGCTTCCTCCCCACCCCCCTTTCTCTTGCTCCATCCTTGCTCAGTGGGGAATCAGTCATTTTCTAGGGAAAGAAAATAAATAAAAATTAGAGTTCAAAGTGTGATATCTCCTCTTAAGAAGAAGAGGGTAAGAAGAAGGAAAAAAGCCCCACCATATATTCTTACAGATGTGACATCAAAATGGGAAACTATAAAGGACATCTTTTCAAAGGCTTGTACAGGGACTGAGTTGGATCAGTAGGAAAGAGGCAGAGTCTCTCTGGGTGCTTTGAAATCGTGTCCCCAAGCCACCATAAGTGTGTTGTTTTAGCTGGAGTGCTGGTGCTTCGCCACGTGCCAAACCAGCTGGATGGGGAGCAGAGGCTGCTGCTGTCCCTGCGTCACCACAGAGGGGTGGGGGTGGGCTTGGGACGAGAGGGTGACACCGTGGTTGGGGGCTGGCACCCCCAGCATCTGCCGTGTCCTTGTGTCACCTTGGCACCTGCAGCTGTGTGCCAGCAGAGGCATCTCCTTCCTTGCTCACTGCAGAGGAGCTTTTGGGTGTGATGGGAGATGGAGCAGGAAAAAAGCATGGCCAGGCAGCTGGGAAGGGGATGGCACCCAGGGCAGGAGAGCAGAGTCAGGGGACATCAGCTCCGTCTGTGCCTCGGTGATGGCCACCATCATTTGGGCTGTGGGCGTGGGCAGCAGGAGCTGCTGACTGCTGAGAGCTGCCGTGGCTGGGAGAGGCTGCATGGGGCAGGGCTGAGCGTGGGGTCACCTCTGGGTTCCCTCCCAGCCTGGAAGAGGGTTGGGAAAAGCCCCGTGGTGCCGTGGGGCTGCAGGCCGGGCTGGGGGTGCCCCTGGCAGCGCAGAAGCAGCTGGGCAGTCCTGTGGGGTGGCAGATGGATTAGCAGCTCACTGTTGCCCAGGTAACTGCCTTTCCTCCTGAATCCTGATTATTTGGTTTCTCACCACACGCCGTGGGGCCCTGCGACTCGTTCCATCGTCCCAAACCCTGGTGCTGTGGCAGAGCAGGTTCCCAGCTGAGCTCCCTCCCACCCCAAAGGGCTTTTTACCCTGTCCCATCGTGTCCTGGGACCCTCTGTATGTGCCACCATGGGGCCTGCAGCAGCCAGTTTGTTCCCCAGGGGTCTCATCCAGCCCAGTAATTCTATATAAAGGGTGTGCTGGTGGTTGTTTCCTGCAGGCAAAGGCTTCTGGACTCGAGCAGCAGCAGTTTTATTGCATTAATTGAAATTAAAGGAGTTCTGAATGTGTGTGAAACCTCTTGGCTGCCCCAGGACGAAGGGAGCAGGGTCAGGGTGAGGTTCTCGGGTGCAAACCCAGCCCAGCTCCAGGTCTGGATGTGTTCAAGGGCAGCAGAGCACCTCTGCTGCAGGTAAATATCCATGGGCACAGGGACCAGCCCTGCGCTATCCCAGCCTGGATTGCACATCTCTGTTTCCTAGGGAAGCTCAGAACAGCCAGGAAGATGTCCCACAGCTCCCAGCAAGGGAAAGCTCCCCTCTGCTCTAGGCAGGTGACTTGCACAGGCACAGGAGGCATTAGGAGGTTGAGTGATGTTTCGACAGCAATTTTTCCTTCTGTCACTTCATCTCCTCCTGCGCCTTCCCTGCTTTATCCTCAGTGAAAACTCCTTTCCCAAATATTGTCTCCACCAAAACTCTCTCACCCCATCCCTTCCCTCGGTGCTCATGGAGCATCCTGGCTGTCTAATGTGGGATACAAACGTCTGGAGCTGTGACATCCAAGTGCTTTCAGCAACAGCACAGGCACCTGCCTGATGCAATCGATTATTTCTTTTGGGGAGGAGGAGCTGCAATTAATCTCTGCTTGTCTTTAGTGCTTTTTGTTGTCTTTCCGGCTGTTAAACTGCTCGTGTGGAGGGAAAGGTGTCCACCTAAAGGAGGCACCAGGAAGCCTTTGGCTCCTGGGATGTTCCTGTTGTCCAATGTGTCTCAAGAGGAGTGAAGAGGGAGATTTCTTGGTTTGCAGCTGGTGGTTTGGGGTGATGTGCTGAAGTTTTGGGGCTGATTGTCTCTCTGTGAATCCCTGGCTCCTGCTCCGTCGCCTTGGATTAATTACAGTACAATGCAATATACATTTATATGGTGTCTGCACAAGTGTCTCAGGGCTTCTGCAATCTGAAAAATCTAATTAAGGTGCAGCCTCCAACATGAATGCTTATCACCGGGCTGCGTGCAGCCAGCCGGGGGCTGCTGCCTCCCCGCCTGGAGCCCGAGCAGGATCCACACTCTCCTGGCATTATTAATTACTCAAAGCCTGGTGTCCGAGACACCGATCGATACCGCGGGTCTGCATGGATTGGAGACTGAGGGAGTGTGAGGGAGATGGAGATAACCATCAGCCAGAAATGTGGTGGAGCTGTTCCTGGCCTGGGAGGAGGAGGAGGAGGAGGAGTCTCTTTGCGGAGACGAGCATGTGTTTCCAGGTGACTTTGATGCTGAAATGTTATCTACTGATGGAAGAAAAACATGGTTGATATTGAATCTTGATGTGGGGAAGGTCTTGGGGGTTGGACTGGTGATGGACACAGCAGCATTCCACAGGGTTTGCTGCAAAACTTCTTGGGCATTTTTATTTTGTCTCAGGAGTGGCAGCAGCTGTTGGGAACGCCCAGAAGGGAGGGAGGGAGCGCCACAAGTGTGATGAGAACGTAAATAACCAGGGGAAAAGGGAAAGGAAATGTGAAGTGGCCCTTTAAATATGAGCCTCCAGAGCCCAGAGCCCAACTAGCTTTCCCTCAAGTATTCAAATGAGATTGCAGCATCAGATTGGTATGCATTAGGCTGGTCTCAATGAAAATTAACATGTAATTGCTTCAAATGAAGTAAGTGAGGAGGTAATCTGTTCTTAAATTGGATTCGCAGGATTTTGTGGTACCATAATGCAGCTGTGAAATGAAATATATTTTAAGGATGATGTCCTCAAGGGGAGAGGGAAGGATGTGGGGGATCTTTACTGGGAAGGGTCCCTTCCCTCACTCCTTCTTTTGTTTCTGGTCTCATTAGCACTATTTTGTAAATAAGGAGAGGGCTTTGGTGCCATGGCATGGCTGAAGAAGGTCCCATTGCTTTTGGCTCCATCATCTTTCCTTCCTTGACATCCCTCCTGTCCCTCTCTTCCACTTCCTCTGGTTCTCCTCTCGCCTTGCTATGCCAATGCCTCTCCAGCCTCTTCTGTCAGGCACAAGTCCCCATCCCATCACGATGGGAGTCATGTCATGAGCAGCTGAACTTGTTTATGTAGCAAACGACCTCTGGTTATGTGATGGGAGAAGTTCGGTGGGGTTTGTGTCTGTAAAAGCTGTGTAGGTTCTGTCAGGGAGCTGGGTGCTCTGAGGAGAGACATGTCAGAGCAAGAGGCACAGTTTTCCTTCTCTTGGCTGCTCGTGCTCTTCTGCCAAAGCAGAATCACCCTGTGATGCAGCACAGCACTGCAAGGCCTCAGGATTCATCTCCAAAGGCTTGGGATGCCCTGCTCCTCCTACTCAGCCTTGAGTTGCCAGGACCACCTCTTTAGTTTAATTTTAAGGATTTGCTGCTTGTCCTTGTTCTGTCTCTCCCCATCTCTCCCCGTTTGGCAGCAGAAGCACGATGAGCTCGGGCGTCGTGGTGAAGATGCAATTAGGAGCGTGAGGGAGAGCTGGTGTAGGAAGGTGATGTGGTAACCTGCAATTATTCCCAGGCTAGAATTACAGAGATGGCACGGCAAATATAGATATAGTATATATAGATAGGGAATATATAAATTTAGTATATATAGATAGAGAATAGATAGATGGATATATTTAGATATGGTACATACATGTAGAATAGCAGCATGTTTTTGCTATGAGAGGTTGTGGCTGCCCCTGGATCCCTGGAAGAGTTCAAGGCCAGGGTGAACAGGGCTTGGAGCAGCCTGGGATAGTGGAAGGTGTCCCTGCCCACGGCAGGAGGTTGGAGCAGGATGATCTTTAAGGTCCTGTCCAGCCCAAACCATACCATGATCCCAGCTGGTCAGCAGAAGGCAGTGCCAGTGCGAGCTGCCCCAGCTCCCCATGTCCTGGGCAGCTCTGCCAGTGCCTTGGAAACCTGATTGCTGATCTTGTGCCCTTCCCTGGGCTGGTTTCCCTGTACTGTACCCATCAGTGCCCTCCAGCCCTGTGTGTGCAGCACCTCTCCCTCCCTCTCACCCCCTGCTCCTCCTCACAGAGCCCCTGGTCTCTCAGCATCCTCCAGCAGCCTGCAATTCCCTCCTCCTTCTCTCTTCGCAGTCCTGGCAGAAAGCGTTCACCCCTCACTGTTCCTGTTTTGTGCCTCAACTTCTGAGGAAAAGCCACTTCAGTGATAATTTCCCACTTGTGATAAGTTAAGTGCATCGCTTCCTTTGGAATACATTTTCAGTGCAGTTAAGCTCAGCAGTCCCTTGCCTGTGTGCGTAGTTAAATGCGCTCCTTTGCAGCCCGTTGGGGTGGATGGCATCGCTTTATTCCAGGGCCATTAGTGTCACTTGGCAAAGCAGAACCGGGATTTATTCCGGGGCACAGCTCGTAATTGAGCCAGTTCAGCGTCGGGGATCGGCGCTGGCTGCTGGGATGCAGGCGGCAGGAGGAGAGCAGGGGATGCTGGAGGGGCTGGAGGGTGGCGAGCTGGGGTGACCCGAGTGGCTCAGCCCGGGACTAGGAGAATTTTTCCAGAGAAAAGTGCAGAGCAAGGAGAGAGATCCCTGTTCGTCAGGAGGCAGAGAGAGGAAATTACTTCTCCTCACCTCCTCAGAGGAGGAGACCTTGTTTTCCAGGGTTTGAACCGCTCTGTAATGCTTGGGGGGAGAGGATGAGATCATTAGGGAGTTATTTTCTACTTGTGACATTTTCCACGCCTCTTTTCGAAGCCGCCAGAGCCTGGTCCCGGGCTGGGCTGATGCCCTCCCTGCAGGAGCGAGGATCCTTCTGTAGGCAACCCTGGAACACGGCCAGGGAAGGGGTGGCTTCCACTGAGGGCTGTTTGCCTGCTGGCATCCAGGAGCCTCCTGTTCATTACTGGGGCTTTGGGAATGCGAGAAAGGAGAAAACCCTGAGGAATAATTGTCCCACAGCTCAGCACAGGAGTTCCTGGTGGGGTCCATGTCATTTGTGTCATTTGTCCCCACACAGCTGCCCACAGACATTTTGGTGCTGGTGTCACCCTGCCCTGGTGCCATTAGCACTTCTGGAGGGCACCCAAGCAGATGGGCCAGGAACACATTCCCTGGTGGCCCAGGGAGTCAGCCACAGCCGAGCTCAGGGACACAGCACTCGGGGAGCCGCTGCCCTCATTGATGCTTTGTGGCACGCAGAGATGCCGAGATGGAAGATGCTGTAGATGTGCAGAGCCCTGTTGTTAGCAGAGACAATGGGAGGATAAATAGAAAGGCTGGATGAGCCGAGCAGGGGACTTGGAAAGGTGCTGGTGCACTGCTGCATTGCAGAGAGATAAAGACTTTTCCAGACAAGCCATCCCTGCCGGCTGCATCGCGACCTGCCTGCTCTGCTCCAGCCCCAGGCTCAGCACAGGGGTCTCCCAGGATGCACACAGAAGTGTTCTTGGGATCTGTGTCTCCTCCCCACCCTGCCTGCTGCTCGGTCAGCAGGAGCTCCAGCTCTTTTTGCAGCTCTCCTTCCCTTCCCAGTCCAGTTTCCTCCTGTTTCCTTGGCATTTGCCAATAACCGTGTCTAAGGCAGCACACTGGGAGTTGTTTGCAGCTCTGCGAATCCCGGGCAGTGAACCAAGGCGGATCTTTTCGAGCCCAGTATTATTATTAATGTAATTAGTGTGAATCATTTGCATGTATAAACTTTCAATTGAGGAGATCAGGTACTTTATAAACATGAGTTAACTCACACTCCCTGGCAAGGAGGTGCCAGATATCTTTAAAGCCATACAGAGGGCAGGAATGAAGGGCAGGGACTCGCATGAAGCAGTGGGAAAGGCAGGAGCTCCCAGTCCAGAGCCCTGACTCCCTCTGCAACAACCCACATGGAGCTGTCTGGGCAGGGAAGAGAAGGGGAAGCACAAAGGGGTTTTGTTTTTCATTTCTGAGTGCTGCTTTTGACCAGCTCAGTGTGATTTTGAGGAGGCACTGGGGTGGCAGCTGATCTGAGGGCACCTCTTCACCCCACAGCCTTTGGAGATGCTGCAGGGGGGCAGGAGGAAGGCGCCAGCCCCAGCAGGGACCCCCCTCTCCTGCCGGACCCTGCTGCTGAGTTAATCACTGGGTCAGCTCCTGCCTGGCAGGCACCAGGCTTCCCATGCAGGGAAGAGGTTTTTCAGTCCTGTGAGCTGCCCTGTGCTGTGAAAAACTCCTCGGGCTGTGTCTTTGGTGGTGTCACATCAGTGGGAGCTCCAGGGACGCCCTCCAGCCAATCTCGCAGTGAGGGCGAGCATGGCTGGGCTGCTCCTGGGGTGCAGGTGAGGATGGGAATGCCAAGAACCTGATCACAGCCACCCCCGGAGCAGGGCTGAGCCTCCAGCCTCCATTAGAGCCCCTGACTGAGCACTGGGGGCTTTCAGCAGCACCAGACCTATGGACATTTTAATCCAACAGTCCAACTTCCACTGAGAATGTCTCCTTCACGGAGCCTGGGGCTGGCACATCCAACCTTGTCACCCAAGATCCTGAGCTGGGTGTTCCTGCTCCAGCAGGATGGGATTACTGCTGGAGGAGCACACACTGTTCCCCGTGTGTGTGAGTGCACACGTGTGCTCTTGGCATGTGCCGTGTTGGGCTGGTGTGCAGGGCAGCCCTGCAGGGGCCTGGGATGGGAGCAGGGAGGGTGCAGTGTGCAGCCTCACCTCTGCTCGGTGCACGTAACTGCATTAAAATGCCCAAATTCGTGGTTATTTTGAGATTCCTTCGGTGGCCACAGGGAGCAGAGGGCACTGCAGGGAGGGTGTGAGAGCCAACGCAGGCTGGGTGTGCATGGAGAGGGAGCAGGTGCTGCAAATCCTGCTGGAAAAGGGCTGCACTGGGAGAAATTGCTGGTGTGTGACTGAGCCCAATACAGCAAAGAGCGAAACCAGACTGGGCTGTAATAATGATGGGTTTGGCTTTATATTTATTAGTTAAAAAGGTTTCAGGCCGTGTTCTGTGTAATATCCACACCTCAGGCTGTCCATGGCCTGCTCATCCCAGCCTTCAGGATCCTGGGCAGTGCCTGTCCCAAGGAGCATGGTACAGTCTGGCCCCAGCTTTCCCTTTGCTCAGGAATTGATGGCCAAAATTCTCTTCTAAACATCATAGGAAAATGAGACACATCACAGTGTGAGACTGTGCCTGACTGGGATTGAGTTGTTCACAGCCCGGCCTTTAATTAATCCTAATAAATAACAATAAAATGTGATAATCACAGAAATAAATCTGAGATGTGGAGCTCTGCCTCCGGCGGCAGGCTGGTTTAGTTGATCATTTATAGCTCGGCTGATGGTGCAGAGGCTGGGAGGTGATGTCTGGGACATGAGATGCTGGGGACAAGGCAGGGCCAGAGCATCTTGTCACCTTACCTGGCCTCAGTGAGAGGATTTGCACCCAGTTTAAGCTAAACCCCAAGCTTATGCCTGATTTCCAGCTTGCTTTAGCCCATAGCAGAGACAAAACATTGCTGGGACTGATTAAAAATCTGGAAGTGTATGGGAATGGCTGAGTTAGACTGGGAAGAAAATGAAAAGACATCTGGAGATGCTCGATGGTGGATGTGGCACTTGGGGACATGGTTTAGGGCTGGGCTTGGCAGTGCTGGGTTAATGGTCAGACTCAATGGTCTGAAAGGTCTTTTCCAACTTAAAGAATTCTATGATGGGTTGGTGCTGTTGTGAAATTCCATCAAGTGGCATGGATTTGGGAAGGTGATTTCTCTAGGGTGGGCATGCCATGAAAATTAGGTGGTGGTAGAAAGCGAAATGAAGCCTGGGGAGAGTCAGTTTGGCCACAGCCCAGGTTGGGCCTCCAGATTTGGTGAGCCAGGCTTAGCCCCATCCCTGCCTCCCCATGATGGAGCTTGTACCCTGATAATTGCAATGAAAGCAGCAATCAGGTTGGTAATTTTGCTGAGCTCTTTTCAGTTCTAATTAACATTATTCATTTCTTGTGTGTCCTGCTGGGTTGAGACAATCTGTGCTCTCCAGCCCAGCCCTCTGGAACACCAGCAATCTGCATGAGAGGCAACAAAAAAGTGTTGTGTGCCAATTACTACACTTCAGTAATTAAAAACCTCCTTCCCCCCACCGCCTGCCCACCTCTCCTCCCGTCACTTTCTGTGTGCAAACTCGAGAAAGCAAAGGGAGAAATTCAGGAGGGCACGTCACTGCTGGCATGTGCCATCTGTGCCTGCTCTGGTGTCGCAGGGAGGTGCTGGGGCAGGGATGCGGCACGGGTGGGGTCAGTGGTCAGGGAACTCGGTGCCAGCACCCTGGTGCTTGTTTATTCCTGATCCATGTTTGTGAGGCTGGTTTGTCCCCACCGAGGGCATTTCCAGCCCGGCTCATCTTTGTCCTTGCTGACAGAATCCTTGTGGTGTTGCTGTCCCTCTTCCAGTCTGTCCTGAGGGCTGTCCCTGCTGCCAGGTGTGCTGCTGGCTGCACCTGTGGGACACTTCAGCTGCACGAGCTCAGCCCTCAGCTGTGGGAATGTTGGGAATGCTGGTTTGGGGCAGAGCGGCCAGTCCCTAATGGACCATCTTGATGGAAGAGGGTGGATGACAAATCTGGGGAGTTTCGGCTGTGGGAGATGTTGACAGATCTGGAAAGGGCAGCATGAGCCTGCATCCCTTTGCACCCAACAGACATCACTGATCGGGGAGTGCAGGGCAAGGGATGAGCAGGTGGGTTGGGAGGATGCAGATGTGGAGCCTCACCTCTGCTCAGTGGAGGTAACTGTATTAAAATGCCCAAATTCGTGGTCATTCTGAGGTGCCCCTGGTGGCTGCACGAAGCAGAGGGTCTGGTGCAGGGTCTGGAGCTGACTCTCCCTACAAAGCACCCCTGCCCACCCCAGGATGATGCAGCAGCAGTGAGTTAGGCAGAGTTCCCATCTCCCAGAGGAGAGATCCTGAGGCTTGGGACTCTGGGTTTATTGGGAAACAAACAGCAGAGAGAGGCAGCAGTGGCCTGAGCAGTGTCATCTCCTCCTTTGCTGGAACACAGCAGGTTTTCATCTTCCCAGAGTAGAAGTCCTTGCTATCTGAGCAGGAATGGAACAAGAATTAAGGATCTTGAGAGGGAAAATTACCTCATCTGTGCTTAATTGTTTTTAGATCACCTTTTTGGAGGCAAGCACTGTTTTCCGGCACCCCAAGGACCTCTCCCTCCCCTCCCTCCCTGGCACATCATGGGGTGAGAGGGAAAGTGAGAGCTTCCAGCGAGGTGGAGGAGGCATCCCAGAGCTCTGCACTTTGCCAGGAGCGGGGTGGGAAGAGAGGAGGCAGCGGCTTTGCTCTCCACCTGTGCCTGGAGCGTGGCTTCCTGGCCACAGCCAAAGGCTTTCCGCTCGGCTGCCTCTGTGTGGGAGAGGCTTCCCATGCCTGCGCCAGGCTGCTGGAGACAGGAGCTGCTGCAGGAGGGAAGCAGGAGCAGATGGAGGGGCTGGAAGAGCATCGGGTCAGGGACCCCAACCGGCGCTCGTGTGAGGAGGAGCAGGAGGAGCAGGAGGAGCGCCGTGGTTGGGAGCAGCTCAGGAAGGAGCACAGCTGCCAATCCCTAAATAACCCAGCTCACCCAGAGGTCAGAGCGCCTCCTTCCCAGGAGCTGCTCCTGTGCTTTATTATATATATATATATATATGTTGGCTCAGGAGCCTTAAGAGGCAGGGAAGAATATAAAGTAACAGCTTGAAGCTTGCCGATCCCAGGGACAGGGAAGCGTGTCTGGGCGATAAGGAGAGATTGTGCCCGGGTGCTGTGAAGGGCGAAAGCACTTATTTCACTGTTGCCTCATGCGTTACCTGAGCCCCGTTGCTTTTCAAAAGCACTTAAATGCCCATATGATAGAGGGAATGCTTGGATTGCACACTGTCTGGCTCCATTATTATCCAAGGATCTCCAAGCTGATGCATTTCATAAAGAAAGCTGGTGTGGAGGATGAGAGAGGAAATATATATTTTTAGTTCAGCCTGCTTACAGTTCCTCAAGGTAATGTCTGCAGAGGGGAGTGGTTGAGGAATTCAAGTCACGTCTGGTTTCTCATCACCCAGCCCTGGACACCCTGTGTTTGTGCAGAACCACCACCACAGGAGCCTATTTCATGGTACCAGAGCCAAACACCAAATATCCACTTCATTTTATTCGTGCCCCATAGGTCTGAGCTACCAGCAGAGCTGAGATTTGGAGTTCAATAGACTAAACCCATCCTCTGGGAAGAAATCTCCAGTTTAATTCAACTTGTGCAACTAAACTCTCAAGCCTTTTACTCAAGTTGTAATGCAGCTGAGAGCAGGAGCCGAGTTCTTGGTGTTCAGCCCAGACTGAATCTATTGCTTTTTTTAATGCAGATCATAAAAATCTGCTCACATTTAATTTATTATTATCGTAATATCATTATGGAACAGTAGTAAAATTGTTTAATTTATCGGATGTTTTTCACAGCAGAGAGAGAGGATGGAGCAGGAGCTGGGTATTGGCAAATCAGGGGTGTCCTGTGCTGCAGACAGCACATCTCACCTTGGGAACATCTCCTCCATCACCCGTAACCCCCAAAAGTTTTGTGTTGAGGCTGGGTGGGTTATTTTGGCTTCTGGTCTCATCGCTGGGGCCACAGAGATTCCAAAAAGAGGCTGAATGAGAGGAGACAGATGTCCCCAGGTGGGTACCTGTGTCTTCCCTGGCATCTGTAGAGGCCACAGGAAGAGAAGTCTCCCATCACAGAATCATTGGGGCTGGAAAAGCCTCCAGGATCATCCAGTGTCACCATTCCACTGCACTGCCAGGTCCTACACCAACCCATGGCCCCAAGTGCCACATCTATGTGGTTTTAGATCCTTCCAGTGACTCCAGCACTGCTGGGCCACCTGCGCCAGGCCTTGGCCACCCTTTCAGTGAAGAAATGTTCCCTAATATCCAATCTAAACCTCCCCTAGTGCCACTTGAGGCCATTTCCTCCAGTCCTATCACTTTTGACCTGGGAGAAAAGATGAATTCCCACCCAAAGGAGGCTATAAGGACCCCAGTAAGGAGACAGCTCACATAAAGAAAGGACACACTCCCTAAAGGGTCCAGGATAAGTCCACACAGCACAGATATATCCATCCTTGCCGTTGCCTCCCCTGCTAGAGCAGTCTGGCATGTAGAGCCCATTAAGTCCCTCACATTCCTTGGAGTCACCCCAGGTGAGCCCTCCCAGAGGCTGCTGGGCTCTGTCTCGGTGCCTCCCAAGTTAATTTGCACCCCAGCGACTGCACAAGTAATGAAGTAGTGTGGGGAAGAATATAAACAGTGGATCTGAGGCTAAGTGGTTTTCTGCAGGGACATTATCCTCTGGAGCCAGCATCCAGCACAGCACGGCTAAATTCCAATGGCTCTGTAATCCCAAACTTTCTTGGAGAGAAGCAGGGCTTTAGCTGACTGTGGGGGCTGCAGGTTTCTGCTGCTTCAAGAAGGTCTTGATGCTTGTCTGGAGATGATTTGTGGCAATGGGAGGATTCAAACCTGGCTTGGGGACATGGGGTGGGGGTTACAGGGCTGGCAGAAACCCTTGGGAACAGCAAGACTGATCCCAGCTAATGCTGACAGGGAAATAATCTCATTCAGGATCAAAATAATTTCTAGGTTTGCACTGTGTTGTCTCCCAGGGGGAACTCAGGTGCTTATTGAGGCTGAATATAGAGGATTTCTACCTCCAAAACATCCCCTGGCTAAGTGAAATGCTCGGCTGGGGTGAGGTGCACAAGTGAGGGAAGTGCAGCAGTGCAGGCGATGGGTACAGAGGGAAGAGTTGACAGAGGGGACAAATGGTCGGGTGCTCAAGGTTTCTTTTTAGAGGTGTGTGTCAGAGCTGGCTTTCTCCAAAGATAAATTTTCCTCACTCCTTTGTGAAGCAGCATTAGCTGCTTTCCCGGCACCACTTTGCATTTCTTTGTCTGGCTGCAAGGATATGAAGGTCTGTGGAGAGAACGACAAGTGATGGGTTTGGGCAGGAGGTAACAACCTGCAGCCCCCCAAAAAAGTGGGCTCAGGACGGAGGTTTCGGCTCAGCTCTGTTTGTCTGGGAGTTTGCAAGCAAAAGGATAACTGGGAATGGTGGAGTGAAAGGCTGGTGCTGGGTGGCTCTGACCTCCCTGCGTCTGAAAAGTGTGAAGCTGTTGGGCGAATCTCCGGAGCCGCCGGTTTAGATGGATATCGGTGCCCTGAGCACCGCAGGGAAAGTGCTGACCTTGTCCTCTTTGGACACGGAAAGCACTTGGTCTCTGAAAGTGCTGCTGACAGCAGAGCTAAAAATAGTGCCCGGAGGACCAGGAGGGCTGGGAGGGAGGGAGGGAGAGCGCCCAAGAGCAGTGCACTGATGGGTCACCTCTCTGCCCCTCCCCAGGTGCTCCGTGGACAACCGGGTGACCCGAGTGGCCTGGCTGAACCGCAGCAGCATCCTCTATGCCGGCAATGACAAGTGGTGCTTGGACCCTCGGGTGGTGCTCCTGGCCAACACCAAAACCCAGTACAGCATCCAGATCCAGGATGTGGACGTGTACGATGAGGGCCCCTACACCTGCTCCGTGCAGACAGACAATCACCCCAAGACATCGCGTGTCCATCTCATCGTGCAAGGTAAGAGCAAGGGGATTTGCAGAGGGGTTGGGCTGGGGGCTTTGCTTTCTGCTCCTTTGGCCCTGGTGTCTTCTCCTCCTGTTGCTCTTACATCGAACGTGTGACACGGCTTGGTGCAAATGTAGAGGCTGATCCACAAGCTTGGGGCATCCCAAGCTGGGCAGTGAATTTCACACAATCACAGGACCTGCTGAGTTGGAAGAGACCCACAAGGATCTCAGAGTCCAACTCCTGGCCCTGAACAGCACCATCTCCAAGAGTCACACCATGTGTCCGAGGGTATGGTCCAAATGCTCCTTGAACTCAGTCAGGCTTGGCTTTATCCAGCTTTCCTGACATAATCCCAAGGCTCTGGTGCAGGCAGCTCTGCCTCCTGACACATTCACTGGCAAACCCATGGCGCTGTTTGTTGTTGTTGTTTTTTTGATGTTTTTTTGTTTTCCAAGCTGGAGGCATTGCTTGAAGTAAAACTTGTGTTGGGGGAAAAAAGAGAGCTGGCAGATTTGTGTGCTTTGTGGGGGTGTGTGTATGCCTAGCAACAATATGTGTTTGTGTGTTGAAATTGTGTGCTTTGGGAGGAGGAGGAGGAGGAGAAAGGCCAGCACAGGGTGCTGGAGCACTTTTGGTGGCTAAGTGGGTGCCTAGGTGTGCTCTTCAGCTCGAGGGGACAGACAGGTGTGGCCACCTGTGATGGTCAAGCAGATGGACACTCATGGAAGATAGATCCCGTGTCCACGTGGCAGGACATGAGCTGGGCAAGGGGGACCCTCGTGGAGGGACACACGGAGCCTGATGAGCTCTTAGCCTGGGGGAAGATTAATGGAAAATTTCTAATCCCTTGCTAGCAACCGTTTTTTTCCCTGCTGCTTCTTCTGTGATTTGGCCAGGAGCCCTCTTAACATGACACACCAGCTTGAGTATTGGAATCTCGTCTCGGGCTAATTTTCGAATGCTGATGGGTGTATTGATTTGGAAACAAGCTGGGTTAAAAAGGCATTGGTCTTGTACACAGAGTCGGGTTGAGCTAATCCGCCGTCAATATTCCAGGCCTGAGCGCTATTGACAGCCTAATGAATAGAAGTGGGGAAAAAACCCAGACTCAGGGCCTTTATTTTCCCTCTTCCCTCCCTTTTCATTTTCCCTTTCCTCTTCAAGCAATCAAGCCAACTAACCAGAGCTGGACTTTCTCCATCTCCATTAGCCGCGGAGGGGAAGCGGATGCATTACCAGCCCCAGTTCTGGCTGTTTATCTTGCAATCTCTTATTACCTGCCTGAGTTTCTTAAGCCAAAGTCGATCACCAGCAAGTTCTGAAGTCGCTATCAGATGCTGGGGTGATGCAGGACAATTTCTATCTGTTCTCTTCTGATTCCCGTTTCCTGACCTAAATTTCCTGTATCACCAGACATCCAGGCCCATCCCTCCCGTGTCTTGCTGTATCATTAGGAAGAGATATTTGGGTGCTGCAGGAAAAGGTCAGAGCTTAACTCCTTGCAGCAGTTAAGTACGGGATGATTCAGTGATGGGCTCAGTCCTATAATGTGCTGAAGATCCTCGTGCCGCCGGCAGAAATTCCGGCTCTGGAGACCGAGCCCCCTAATTTGAAGAGCTGTTCTTTGGCTCACCCAGCCCTTTCTCGGAGCAGGACATGAAAGTGAATATCATGTCCAATTAAAGGGAAACCTGCCTTAATGACCTCGATGAAAATTGGACTGGGCTGGCAGGATTAACTCTCCTGCCTTGGAAAATGGACCCTATAAATATGTATTCCGCAATAATCCTGTCCAAAACGACATTCAGCTTGTGGGAAGTGGTGCTTTTCACCCCTCCTAGGGAAGCAGGGCAGATTTCAGGGATGTACCCAGTTCAGCACACGGCTCTGGGACATTATGCCCCTTCCTGCAGCCTGATAGGGAAGGAGAAGTGGTGAGAGGAGGTAGGAAGGGGTGTTCCCTTTTAAACAGGTTTAGCCAGAAAGAGGGAGCTGTGCAGGTTGCTCGAAGCAGGTCTTGACTTTCCCCTTGCTGCACCAGGAAAGGGCCTGGGGGCACAGCTCTGGAGGCAGGAGCACTCCAGCCTCTCAGGATGCAATTAAATCGTGCCCTGGGGCAGGCTGCGCTCTCCAAAGGGACTGGCTGAGTGGGGCAGGGAGCTCTTCCCCTTGCAGCCAGGATTCCAGCAGCCTGCTGCTCCCCCAGGCAGGCAGGATGGGTGCATATCAGCCAGGCCCAGACACTCTCAGCCCATGCCTGCATCCCTCCTTCTCCCCAGGTTTTGGGGATATCGCTGGGAAACAGCCATGGATGGAGGGCAGCCATGGTTTTGGCCAAAGGCTGCTGGAGGGAAGCAGATCCATGGGAGGGGTAAGAGCAAAAAACAGGAGAGGGGTGGGGTGGGAAAGGAGCTTCATGTAGCGTATGAGAGCTGGGAATGGTCCCCAAGGAGAGAATCAGATAGAAACACCCGGAACTGATGCTGCCCATGCTGCAGCAAGGGGAGAGCTGCACATTTATTTCTAGGTTGGCTCTATCAGATGGCCGAGATCCCAAAATAGGTGGGGAGAAGGCACCTCAAGAGCTAATTTAGCCCGTCCCCCTGCAACCAGGCAGAGTTGCTGCCAAGCACATGTGAAAGCTATTCTTGAAAATCTTTAACAAAGCAGGTTCTTCAGTCTCCCCAGACAATCTATTCTACTGCTTTGCCACCTTTTTAATTAGAAAATGTATAGCTAATATCTAACTTAAACCTTCTTTGTTGCAAATGAAGTGGAGTTTTTCTCAGCCTATTCCCAGCGGGTGTGGGGAACAATTGATCAGTGTCCTCTGTAATAACCTTTTGCTTTTGGGAAGGTTGTTATCCTGGTGCCCCTTAGCCACCTCCTTTCTGAAACCATCCAAGCTCTGTTTCTCCCACTTTTCCTCATTGGCCAGGCTTTCAGAAACACTTGTCAGTCTTGAAATCCCGGTACAAAAGGGAGAAGGTGATTGCTGCTGATCCAGGAATAGCAGGTCGGTGCCTCTGTGCTAATGTGGGACAAATGAGCTCAGCAATGAGACAACAGACCCTTGGCACCGAATGCGCCAAAGTTCAGACCTGCTATTTTGGGGACTGCTCTAAATGGGGTCAGGCTGGTGGTGCCAGGTTGGTGTGAGCCAACAACGAAGCTGCCAAAGGGACAAGGAGGCTCTGAGCACCTGGGTCTCTCCTGGAGAGATGCTCCCAGATTACAGACAGACCTAAAATGAGCAGCTCAGGGAGCATCCCTGTCATCTGCAGGTGGTCCTGCTCCTTCAGCACTCATTCCTTCTCACGAGGAGTTGCTGTAAGACCAGACAAAGCAGCACTGCCTGAGTTTGCAGGAGCCTGCCTTGGACCTTGGGGAGAGTGAGGTGTTCCTGGGCATAAATCCCAAAGAAACAAAATCCAAGGAAGACCTACTTGCAATAGGCAGGCTATGAACTTGGAGGAAGGCAGAAATCCAGAATGAAAAAGAGGATTTAGGCCCTACTGACCTCTGAGGAGCAATGCTTTCCCTTCCTCTCCTCTCCTGTATCCCACTCTGGTCTCCTTAGCGAGTCCTACTTCTTGCAGCAGCATCTCAGGGGCAGCCTCCCCCTTCTCCCTGCTCCCTGCAGGACATTTCAGCTATTTAAGCCGTTCTCTGGGTTCCTGGGTTTAAAGGAGAGAGGGGAGGGAGGAGGAGAAGGACTATATCTGGAAAGCTCTTATTTGTATTGATAATAAGCCGTCTCCAATGCGTGCCTGCAAAACACTCCCACTGCCTTGTAAGATGCATTAAGGGAAGTTGGCCTTATCTCAGCGCGGGAAATGGACTTGGGGAAGGAGGCACGGAGCCTGCCAGAGTTTAATCTCACTTAGGCACACGAATTTGCATGATAGAAAATGGTGGAATTTTAGTGCTTAAAAAGAAAGAAAGAAGGAAAAAAAATGAAAAAAGCAAAAGCAGGCAACTGGGGGATATTAGCACTTTCCCCGCTTCTTTATCAGTTTCCCTGGCCCTATCTGGCTCTTGCTGTTGTCACTGGAGCAACTAATCACCCCTCCCCTTTTGTTTGGTGTAAATGAGTTTTCCCCACTCCTTCCCTAGCCCAGGTTAATCTTCAAATCCCTGCCTTTGTCTGGGAGTTAATTACCTGCTTGCAGAGCCGGGGGGCTGCGGGCACAGGTGGCAGGGGGTGGCAGGGGGCAGAGGTGGCAGTGCCGGTGGCACCTGTCCCCCTGCAGGGAGCAGCAGTGCCAAGGTCTGTGGCGGCGAGATAAAGCCACCAGTGGGGCTGTGGTGCCCGAGCCAGCTTTGTTTCAACCACCAAACTCTGCCCAATTAATTTTCCTTTGATGACACAAGCCCCTTTCACTCGTGGGACAAGAAGAGGAACGTTTTGTGGCCATTTTCCTGCCCGGGTGCATGGAAAATATCTTCCTTGTGAGCCGAGTGGCTGCGAGGAAGGCTCAGTCCCTGTAGTCATCATTATCTGTGGGGTTGAGCCTGTCCCCTGTGCCACCAATGCCACCAGGTCTGGCAGCAAGAAGTGACAAAGGGATTTGCCCACCAGGGTCAGAGGATGTGCAGACATTGGCCACATTTGAAGCCGTGGATTGGAGTCTCACACTGGGCAAGATGCACCCCTTACTTTTGGCATGTATTTACTGCTGTGTCCACACATTTCCCCCCGTGGGAGCAGCTGTTCCTTCTAGAGCAAAAGCAGGTGTAGATAATACTTTCTAAAAGGCATGGGGGAGCTGGGAGAGCCTCCCCAAAGTGGTGGAGGGGAGGAAACCAGTGGCAGGAGATGGAAATCCTCCCTTGCTTCGCCCACCTCTCGGCTCCTTTGACTGATGTGTTCCTTCCCTGTCTCTCTTTTGTTGCTAATCACCGTCCCTCTGTCAAAGCATCTTCGCCTTTTGTGTCAGGGCTGCTGTGGAGGACTGAAGGTCTCCCACACGCTCTCACGCACTGGCCTAGTTTTTGGCTCTTTATCCTTGTTTTGCTCTGCCCTCGGGGACCATCTCTTCAGGTCCCACATCCATTACTGCCCCTGGATCTCTCCATCTCTCCCACCCCCCCGGCTCCCAGCCCTTGCTTCTCCAGGATGTGCTTGTCCATGTTCCCCTGTGGAGTGGCCTCGTACCCGGCCAGGCTCCCTCCAGCCTCCCCAAAGTCACTTGACCTCTTTGCAAATCAGTTTAACATCTGTGAGGCAGAGATAATAATTGTCACCTACTTCACAGGGGGGTTGATGAGGATTAATTCATTAATGTCGACAGAGGTCTTTGAAGATGGAATGCGCTATCTGAGAGCTAAACGTTATTATTAATTAGCAATTATATCGTGGGGCGGGAGCAGGGGGGAAAAGAGACTCCAGAGTCCGTACTGCAGAAGAGTTTGCTCTGGGCTCACATTCTGCCCTTGCTGCAGCTTCAGGCTGCCCCAGTTTCATGTCCGTGCTGCTGCTGGAGGGAGCCAGGCATGCTGCATCCCATTGGGGATGTGTCCCACCATGCTGCTCCTTCCCAGAGCTTGTGGATGAGCCCACTGATGTAAAGAGTGGGAGGGATGGGGAGGTGGACAGTGCTCAAGTGAGTTGACATTGTTAGAAGGAAGGCAGTGTGGTAATGGAAAGGTTGGGATGGAGGGAAGGCACAGAATCCCAGAGTGGTTTGGGTTGGAATGGACTTTAAAGCCCACCCTGTCCCACCCCTGCCATGGGCAGGGACACCTCCCACTGTCCCAGGCTGCTCCAAGCCCCATCCAGCCTGGCCTTGGACACTTCCAAGGATGGGGCAGCCACAGCTTCTCTGGGCACCTGTGCTACCCCACCCTCGTTGTAAAAAACTCCTTCTTTATATCTACTCTACATCAGCCTTTTTCAATTTCAAACCATTCCCTCAAGGCATCCTCCGGGCTTCCCTGGCACCCCAGCAGTGTAAGTGGGCCAGGCACCGCCAGCTCATGGGAGGATGCATCCAGTTCCCAAGGAGAAATAATTGGCAGGAGAATGAAGCCAAGGGGAAGGAAGCCCCAGTGATTCATAGGACACACAGTCCGGTTTAATTTCCTTCCTGTTTTTCTTTCCCGCGTACACCAGGCTGTGGCTAGCTCCTGTTTGTCTCCCCAGTGAAGTGCTAATGCTGTAGTCCCATGTGTCTCTGGGTTCCCTCAGGCAGTGCTGACACAAGTCCTTTGTGGTCCCCTCCAGGTGCCCCACGCCTCAGTGCTGGGGGCATTCGCACCTCCACCATCCCTGTGGCTCTGCTGTTTCCATCCTTCCTGGCTCAGCCGTGCACGCTTTTGTGGCAGCGAGGAGAGCTCAGTGGAACTCTCTCTGCTACTCCCTCAGAGCTGCGGAGGTCACCCTCAGATCACCCCTCTCCTAGAAAACAAGAGTCTGCTCCTCTTTGAGCCTTTCTGAGCACGCGAGCTCCCGGCAGCCCCGTTCACCCATCCTCTCCAAAGGCTTTCAGGGAGAGGTCACCCGCCTCACCCAGAGCCATTCAAGAGTGACTCTGCTAATCCCTTCTGCGGAGCCGGTGAATCTGGGAGGCCAGTGATGCCGGCAGCTCTCCAGGCAGGGAGGACTGGAGTTCTCTGTGGCTCTCCAGCTGCACAGCAAGTCCCCATTCGTCCCCGTGGCACAGCAGCACCCAGGATGCGCGTCAGGCATCTCCCACCGCCGCGTGCGGTTTCCAGAGGAGCGTTGTTATCAGCAGCGTGATAAAGCCGGTGGGGGTTTAATGAGGTCACTGCAGTTTAATGTTACTGCAGTAATCTCTTTTGTTTTACTACATTAAAATATTTGTGGTGGAACGGTTGGACCACTGTAATGTGATATCGCTACCTTAATGTTATTGTTGCCATGGCAACACTAATGGCAGCTCAATAACATTATTGCAATTTAATCTTACGACAATAAAATTAAGGCTAGAACAGTGAGACCTCGGCTCGGTAATGTTACTACAGTAACAGCATTGTTATCGTAACCGCGGGAGCGGAGTCAGCTCATTGTAGTGTAACATTGGTACCAGCGCTTTGTTGTTACTACAGGAACACGGAGCATCCGCCGAAAATCACAGCAGGGGATGAATGGGAGGAGACGTCACCGGTGCGCTGGTGCTGCTGCTACCCTGGGGCTGTCAGCATGGGGAGGTCATGCTGTAATCCCATCACTTATTCATCTAATTCCTCAATTGTGGTGTTTTTATCGGGGTCTGTCCTCTTCTCCCTCCCTTGCCGGAGCTCTTTGGAGCGGGTCTGTTGTTTTAGCGGCAGTAACTCTGCAGGGAAGGATTTAAAGCACTGCCTCCATCTAGTTCCAGATCCTTCTGCCTGGCGTTTTATAGCATGTGGCTGTTATGGAGTGATAACGTTTTATATTTATATGTCATCTTTCAATGTGAAGGATCCCGGCACAAGCTACAAATTACTGCCGTGCTGCAGGGCCAGGCAGACAACCCGGCACACGCAGTGTGCCAGAGGAGGGGTTTCATCCAAGGGCACTGATTCCTGTGCAAGTGAGAGGCTCTTTGCCTAGAGGATTTATGCAGGGACCCCCAACTTTGTGAGATGGGGCAGGGATCTTTGTGTACCCTATCCCATGTACCCCAAGGAGTACCTGCCATTGCTGGCATGGGTATGGGCAGAATTCCCCCTTTCCCAGCTGGCAGCGTGGCTTGTATCAGGGCTGGAAAGGCAGTGGGGGGACAAGATGCAGGTGACATCTCTGTGCCATGCAGGGGCTCGCTGCAGTTTTCTCCAGCCTCCAGGGGAGGGAGGCAGAGCTGCTCATCTGTCCCCAGCATCGCCGAGCTTCCCTCGTCCTTCCCAGGCCCCGTGCTCCTGGGGATGCACACTTGCTGTGCCCAGGGATGTGGTTTGTCGTGCCCAGGGATGCAGTTTGTCGTGCCCAGGGATGCAGGTTTGCCACGGTCAGGGCTGCACTCTCGTTGTCCCCAGGGATGTCTGTTTGCTGTTCCCAGGAGAGCACAGTTGCCATGCCCAGGGATGCACATTTCCCGTGCCCAGGGCTGCATCCCTACCACAGCCAGGGTGGCACTCTTGCTGTGCCACCACACCTGCCAGCCAGGCTTAATGCCCCACTTGCCCACCTGAACAACCCTCACCACCTCCTCTCCTGCTCGGCAGGCAGGAATTTTCCCTCTGCTTTGAGCCCCTGTGCTCCCTCGCAGCTTCTCAGGAGGTCTCCAATCTTTGACACTGAATTTGGGGGTGTTGCTGCCCGCCCACATTCCCCCAGCCCAGCCCCAATCTGGGCCTGCGTAGTGCAGCAGCTGCTCCACTCCCCTCATGCCTCAGCATTTGATCTCTCTCCACGGGTATTTGGATTCTGACCACCGCAGTAATTCCTTGTTTGTCCTTTAATAAAAGACCCGTGAGCTCCCCTTGACACCGGAGCTGGAATCGTTGGGACCTGGGGCGTCCTGTGTGCCAGCTCTTTGTGGCAATCTGGTTCCACATCCATCCTGCCAACCCCGCTCCTCCGGGGGTTACATGTTTGAAAACACGAGCAGCAGCTCATCTCCCATTCACTGTTTTTCTCCATCATTTGCTTTATTAAATATTGATTTTCTGTTGCATTATTAAACCTTAAGTCCTGAGCATAAATTCAGAGTTGATACTTTAATCTGGCTCTTCTTTTTGGCCTTTAGAACTGATTTTTCTGGCCAGTCTCTCCGGAGGCGAGTCCAGAAGCAAAAACCTGTTGCAGAGGCTTGAGGACTCAGAGGACGAAGCAAAGGGCTCTTCCCAAGGGATTTTTGTCTGTTTGGCGTAGTCTTTGCCATGAAGGTGGCATCCACGGGGATCCTGGCCTGCAATCCTGCACAGACCTTGAGTGAAAGGAGGTTGGGGAGGAATCAGCCAAGCTTTTTCAGGGAATTTTGTACATTGCTGGCTGCGGGAAGGAAGCAGCCCTCTCCTTTTTTGGTAGCGTGGAGGGACTGCAATCTGGAATGGGAATTTATCCTGGAGCCACTGCGTGGGCAGGGTGGCAGTGAGGCATCCAGCCCTCCACGTGCCTGGCTCTGCTCCCTAGGGCTCTCTGCCCTGCTCTGCCAAAATTGCCCTGCTCGGGAGCAGGACTCTGCCGAGGAAGGGAGCCACAGATGGCAGTGCCTTGTCCTAAATGCGTTCCCAACTCCGGGGCGGTGCTGCACAAATCTGTGCTTTTCTACCCTACAAATCCTCGGCGAAACCAGAAACGGCCTTGGCCAAATCTGCGGGCTAAGCCCGAGGAATTTGGGTGGTGGAAAGCCACCAACAAGCCAGGAGCAGTGCAAGTGGCCACCAGCACATCCCCGATAGCCACGGTGGGTCACACTGACCCCCTCCATGATCCCTTCTCTCCCCCATTCCCTATCGGAGGGCTGCACGCTGCCAGCCGCTGCCAAGCCCCACGTTGCCAGCAACCAGGTGTCTGAGCATGCTTCCAGAGCCAAGAGAGCTCCGCAGCCAGAAGGGAGGAGGGGAAAGCAGTGTGGCAGCACCGGCAGGTTCAGGAGCATTAAAAGAAAAAAAAAAAATTAAGAAAATTAGAAAAGAGAAAAGGCAGAGGGAGGTTTGCAAACGGCTTTTGGATCCTGCATCCAAATGGGGCATGGAACCTGTGCCTGGCAGCTGCTGTGCTGAGCAGTGATTTAAAAGCAGGCTCTGAGCAGCAGGGAGAGAGGCAGAGGGGGAAGCAGATGTGAACACAATGCTGGAGATAAAGGAGAGGCCAAGGGAACAGCTGCCGAAAAGCTGCCCAGCCCTGCTGCCTCCAAGGGCTAGAGAACCTCCAGCAAATACCCCCAGGCTTGAGGACAGGCTGGGGGGAGGTCACTGGGAGAATAAAGGAGGGAAATGGGTGGAAAATGTGTTTTTTTCTACACTGTTGTCACTTGGGTTTTGAAGGAGAGATGGACTGCATTGAGACATTGGGAGAGTTGTGATTTTGTTTTCTGTTTTGGTGCTGCAATTGAGAAGAAAGAGATTTAGAAAGACAAGGAGAAGCGGAAAGTGGAGAACAAAAAGGCGAGGATCTTTGTAAAAGATGTGGAAATGTGGTCCTTCACACAAGACATTGAAATGTGGTCTTGAAATATTTCTGGTTTGGGTTTCCCAGGTCTGCTGTGTGACAGCAGTGAAACCCCTTTATCCTGTCCCTTAGAGAGGAGGTGGATTTGTTCCTTAGTCCATGGCTGGATCTGTGGAAGTGATCAGCATGGCCCCACTGAGTGCAGGGGACAGGGTGGGGAGATCTTGCTCTAGATGAATCTGTACCCTCATACAGGTGGAATTGTTCCCTGTGAGGGTGGGCAGGCCCTGGCACAGGTGCCCAGAGAAGCTGTGGCTGCCCCTGGATCCCTGGCAGTGTCCAAGGCCAGGCTGGACAGGGCTTGGAGCAGCCTGGGATAGTGGAAGGTGTCCCTGCCATGGCAGGGGTTGGAATGAAATGAACTTTAAGGTGCCTTCCAACCCAAACCATTCTGGGATGCTATGATTCTGAGGTTCTGTGATTTTTCATTTCTGGGTCCCAGTAGTAGAGATGCCCAAAAGATTTCAGCTCTCCTTTTTGGCAGGATCTTGTGTAATTAGCTGTGTAGGATTTAGGATGGGGCAGGGCAGGCCACAAACCCCGTGCTGCTTTGCTGTCCTGTGTGGGATGAGATGAACAGGTCTCAATCCACTCTCCTCCCTGTCAAAGTCTCGCATCACTGAGCCCCACAGCCGACAGACTCCGCAGTTTGTGCCCAGGGCTCTCCTCGCCTGGCCCAGCCTTGACACAAGGCATCAACAGAGATGTCTCCTCCATGGTTTGCCCTCCTTGTAATCCCTCCTCCTCGCAGCCAGCCCGAGAGCTTCAGCCTTTGATCCTCCTCCTCTTTTGCAAACACTTCTCTCCGCTTGTGAAATTAAATCTCTCTCACAGTGATTTCCTTCCCTATCTTTTCTTTTTGGCCGAGTCTGTCTGAAATATTCTCTTTTTTGCTCCTTCAGCAGCAGGGCTATATAATTGATGGCCTCACCAAGCTTTCTGCGCCGAACATTAAACCCTTCCTGCCTTGGCTCCGACCGGAGTTCATTACTTTCTGAAAAGCTCTGTTGTCTGTTTGTGCTCAGATGATTGTTGTTGTGGAGGGGAGGATGTTGTCGGCACACGGAGAGGAGGAGGGGCTGGATTTCACCAGGGCTGCTTTGTAATCAAATCCTGCTCCCTTTAGAAAATTTTTGAGTGGAAAAGACTGCTTTTAGTAAAATTGAAATATGGTACCCTCCTGAAGCAGAAGCACAAAACTCAGGGTCTGAATTAGTGCAGAGAAAGGTTGTCTGGCTCTTAGGGCAGTGGGAAAATGCTTCTTTGCAATCCACCCCTGCTCACCACTGGGCAGGAAGGAGCAGGAGCTGCTCCCATCACCGCCGGCTGATTTCCTGGGATAGGCATTTATTACCACACCACCTTTCCAGTGAACCTGCTGTGGTCATTCCTTCCAAGCTTCTGCATCCCGGGAGCTGCCCTGGGAAGGATGTGCCCCATGCAGAGCTGGCAGGGTCCCTCCAGCACCGAGGTGTCCTTGTGCTGGAGCTGGGGGTCATTGTTTGTGTGTTCTTACATGATACAAATGGGGCTGGGGGTCACTGTGTGTGTGTTTTCACATGATACAAATGGGGCTGGGGGTCACTGTGTGTGTGTTTTCACATGATACAAATGGGGCTGGGGGTCACTGTGTGTGTTTTACACGATACAGATGGGGCTGGGGGTCACTGTATGTGTGTGTGTGTGTGTTTACATTATACAGATGGAGCTGGGGCTCACTGTGTGTGTTTTCGTATGATACAAATGGACCTGGGGGTCACTTTCTGTGTGTTTTTATGATACAAATGGAGCTGGGGGTCACTGTGTGGGGGGGGGTTTTACACTATACAAATGGAACTGGACGTCACTCTGTATGTTCTTACATGATACAAATGGAGCCAGGGGTCACTGTGTGTGTGTGTGTGTGTGTGTTTTACATGGTACAAATGGGGCTGGGTGTCACTGTGTGTGTTTTTATGACACAAATGGAGCTGGGGGTCACTGTGTGTGTGTTTTTACATGATACAGATGGGGCTGGGGGTCACTGTATGTGTGTGTGTGTGTGTGTGTGTGTGTGTGTGTGTGTGTGTGTGTGTTCTTACATGATACAAATGGGGCTGGGAGTCACTGTGTGTGTTTTCACATGATACAAATGGAGCTGGGGGTCACTCTGTATGTTCTTACGTGATACAAATGGGACTGGGAGTCACTGTGTGTGTGTTTTTCCATGATACAAATGGAGCTGGGGCATCACTCTGTGTGTGTTTTTACATGATGCAGATCCTTTCTGCACCTTTTGGCCTTTTCTGGCAAGACAAAGTGGTGCTTTCTGTGTTTTGCCCTATGCTGACAATGCTCCTGGCTCCCCGTCTGCCTCCATGGGCTTTCCACACTTAAAACACAGCAAGGCTGAGGTGATTACAAGGATTGGAGATGCAGTGACACTTCCCTGCCAACAAGTAATTGATTTATTAAAGACATTACAATACATTCATGGTTGAGCGTAAGAGTTTCCTTTGAACTCGCTCAGAAATCCGAGGGGATTGTGCCTGTTTGCGAGGACCGCGGGCAGAATAAATCTGGGCTCCCCCATCGCTTCCCCCCCGCGCCGCCACAATTTCATTTCCCTTTGACTGGCGCGAGTAAATATCACAGCTCGACAACTCCAGTCCAGTGACTGGTGTGATCCAATTTAATAGCATTTAAAAATTCAAAGTGATTGTTAGCCAAATGGAAATGTAAGATTTCATACCCAGCCTGCCTTGGGGAGGAAAGGGAGAATTAGGGAGGGTGCGGGGGATGTAGACAAATGGACTAGATAAAAAATAATGGAAAGTAACTTAATTAAGAGGCTCGAGTCAAGTTAAAAACAGTAATGATTTTGAATCGGAGAACCACAGGTATTAAAAATGAAAGGGGAAGAGGAAAGAAAGGAAAGGAAAGTGTGGATTAAAAAGCCTCCAAAATGATTAAATGGGAGGAAAAAGAGGCATAGGAAGAATGGGGTAAAAATAGTCCTTCCATGAAAAGCAGGAGCACATGGGGAATAGACGGTGCTGGTGATGAGGCTGGGCATTAGGAAGACAAATAGGGAAATTAAGGATGCTCTGGCGGGGATAATTCCCTGTGGCTTTTCTGGCATTCTCGGAGGCACGAGTGTGGCCGAGAAGAAGGCTCGAGGGCTTTGTTTAGGAGAAGCAGGAAATGAAGGAGCAGTCCTAATGGGAAAGGAGAACAGCCCCCGCGTTCTCCAGGCGCATCCCTATCCTTCCCTTGTGGGAGCTTCGCTCCCTCCTTTTCCTTCGCTTTTAGCTCTGTCAAATGTTTCTTGTTTGGGTTGAAATTGGGTATTGGAATTTTAATTGTACAGGGATGTACGGCTGTGTCTCGATGGCCTGATGGCTGATTTTTAACTGTGGTGCTCTCATTCCGTGCAGCCCAATGGAAATACCTGCCCTGGCAGCCACCCTCACTCCCCCTGTGCCTTTTTTCCGTGGTTTTCCAAGCTCCACAGAGCCTGAAAAGCAGGTGCTGCAGAGCATTGATCCGAACGGGTGCTTCTGGGCCATTTGATCTTTGGGTTTCATTTCTCCATCCGTAAAATGGCAATAATAGTGCTCCCTTATCTCGCAGGGTGTGTTGATGATAGGGATAAACCACATTTGAAGGCATGGGAATGATGGTGAGCATCATCCCACAGACTCTGGATCGTTGGTATTTGCACTCCTGCTTGTTCCTGGCAGCTTTAGCCAAGCTTTGGGTTGGTCCCCCTGAGTTTGGGGCAGTTTTGGGTTGGCCTAGAAATGTGCCTTGGGATAGGGTGATGGACCAGAAACATTCTATGGGAGGGGTGAGGAAGGTTGGGGGGCTCTTGGAGCCCAAGAAAGAGAGCCTGAAAGAGCAGGGATGCGTAAAGAAATTATTTAGGGGAGTAAGGAATGGACTGGGGCATCGTTGGGAAGGTAGAGCTGCCTCAGTTGGAGCGATGGATGTGTCACGAGATGTGTTCCTGTGGGGATAGGAGGAGTGGCAGCATATGGAGGCAGGAATCACCTCACCTGTGGTTCATTTTGAACTGCTGGGCCTTGCTGACCTCCCACTCCACGAGCTTTGTTCTCCCACTTCACAAGCACTGTTCTCCCACTCTGTTCTCCCAGACAAGCAGTCTGGTCAAAAGTAGCAGCCTGCAGACCACATAATCAGACAATAACAGGGCTGTGCTCCCTGCCTGATCCATTAATTTTTAACTGGAGTCAAAGACAAAGATGGGAAGGAGCCCAAGCAGAAGAAAAAGCTCTGTCTGGAGCACGGGGAGCACCTGGAAGAGCTGGAACTCAGGAGGATGGGAGGAAAGGGGGGACTGAGGACAGGCAGTGATGGCAATGGAGTGATGTAAATAAATAAGCGAGGCAAAAAGGGCAGGGATAGACTCAGAAGATCCAAATAAATTCAATCAAAACTCGGGGCTTTTGCCCGTTTCCACATTAACACCACGAATGTCGATGGATTTTGAGGCAAAGCCACCAGGTCCGGAGTGGCGTTTTGGGAAGCACAGTTTGCGCTCCTGCGAGGGTGGGCGAGCTGTGTGCTCCGCCTGGGCACGGGCTGGCGGCTACTCGAATTAGCCGTGTCAGTGTGGAAGGGTAATCACAAACACTCACTCTGTGCTCCAGCCCGGGCAGAGGGAGCACGAGTGCGAGAGCGCCGAGATAAGAACAAATATGCAAGAGCATAGTGTGTTTTTAATGGAAGGGAGATTTATTTCTCTCTGTGTCTTTTTAAGCCTCTAGATAGATCATAAAAAAACCCAGCCCAACCCACACACAACCTGTCTGCCTGAAATAGCCGAAATGTAATTTAAAGAGCATCATTTTAACTAATACTTCACTTCAGAGACACCTGCCCTATATTCATTGGAGATGCAGGCTGCATTAGAGCATCTGATTTATCTTTGGAAAGGATGTTTGAGCTCCTTTGTTCCTGTCAGGTCCCTTTTGAGGAGTGAAGTGGCACAGGGGCGGTTCAGCCCTTGGCGTGATGCCCGCTCTGCATGGACAGAGAGCTGGACAGGCACAGGGAGAGCCCCCCCGGCTCTCCAGGAGCAGAGAGGGGAGCAGGAGGGTGGGGCAGGGCCACTGTGGCTGGTTTGGGGGAGAGGAGCTGGGGGTCAGCGCAGATTTTAGCAGGACAGCGTGCACTGATGGATCAGGTGAGCAATATCATGGATATTTGCTGTTTGTCGGAATGGGAAACTCCAGGCTGTCTGGGAGGGGAATTTGCTGGTACATCTGCTTGAGACACATGTCCTAAACCAGATCTGTGCATCTCATCTTGAGTGAGTCCTACCTAAACGTGTCATGGCTGTCCCCATGCAGAATTGTCCCCACACAGAAATGTCCCCACCTCCACATCCTGTGGCCATAGGCTCTGGGTATCCTATAATTTCATATGTTGTTGTCTTTTTAATGAGCCTGCAAGGATGAGAAATTCCTGTCATTACACTGATGGAGAGATGAAACCCAACGAGACCGAGGGTTTTGCCAGGAGCACTCTGGCAGAGCCAGCATCCATCTATCCTTCTCTGCACTTATTGACCCGCAGTAAGGAGGCTTCTCTGTCATTAAAAATAAAGGAAATTCCACAAATCATGATTTTCTCCCAGGGTGTGACCTGCTGGAGGAAAGGATCCACTGTTAGCCTGCATCCCTCAGTCCCACGCTGGTCATAACCAGCCCCAAGCTGGGGGACAGCTGCTGAGGGTGAGGGAATGTGGGGGTGAGTCTGAGGAAAGACAGGGAGAGGAGAGCTGCTGTGAAATCCCTCACTCGCCCTTTCTGATCCGAAGTTCACTTGTAATATTTTCCCCGACTCGGGCTGCTAATGCGTTTTGTTCTCCAGAGTGTGCGTGGCCCGACTTCCCGCGCAGCCTTTAATTAGTTTCTGGATGATGACATCTCCGCCGAGAATCATCTCGTCGTGTCCCTCCGATCTCGGGGGGAGATAAAGGAATCTAATAAAGACATTCAGCATTTCGAGGTGATGGGTTTGACAAGCTTTGTATTAACCACAAGTCGCGTTCAAACTTTCTGGGGTGCTGTCGGCGCGCTCTGGCTCGTCCCCACTCAGGGATTTTCCCGAGGGTCTGATGGCAACTTCACCGATACCCAGTGGAACGAGAGGAGCTGGGGACCCTGAGTCCCCTGAGCAAGGTGTGACAGAGTCACTGTCACTTTGATGGTCACTGTGGAGGCAGTTGTGAGAGAGGCTGTCGTGCCTTGAGGAGAGGTGTCAATAATGCTGGAAAAATGATGCAGGTGTCTTAAGGGTTTGAGATCCTTCAATTTTCTGCCTTTCATGAGGCGTTGCTTGGCTTGCAGGGGGAATCCCAGGTGGCTCGGGGTGCAAAAACTGGAAACTAGATCCGTGCAGCGTGTGTGGAGTTGAAAATGAGATCTGTCTAGACAGGGAGCTGAACTGCCAAACACTCCTTGTTTGGCTGCATTTCTTCATGGATAATAATGGAAGAACTTTGCTTTTATATCTTTCTTCTTGTTTTCTTTTCATTCAGCATCATTAGACTCATTCTAAGGGAGGCAGTGAAGTCCAGAGCAGTGCCACGACTTCCTTTGGGCATTGTAACATGAATGCAGAACTGTCCCAAACCTGAGGGAGGAATTCAGCCTCCTCTTAAACCTGCTTAATAATTGTCATGCAAAGGAGCTCTTGTTTGATTCCCCACAGGTGTGGGGCTTGGTGTCTTCCCTTTTCTGGTAGGAAAAAGCATGCAGATCCCTCCAGAGCCTCGAAAGCTGGGGAGTGAATCCAGTGAGGCAGCACCCTGACTCCTTAGGGAGCCGCTCTTGATCCAGGCTGGCGACCTGCACCAAGCCAGAAATCAGGGAAAAATCCTTGTGCTTGAGACCTGAGTCTCCTATTGTGCCACGTTTATTCTGGTGTATCCCTTGTTGACTGCAGTAGTATTGCTGATTTATGCTGTCGTAAGTGGAATCAGATTGGGCTCCCTTTTGGCACTTAGCTATAAAGTTTGTCTGCAGAAACCCTGCTGTTTATGCGGTGAATTATACCCGCGTTCACAAATACTTTACTAATGAATGATTGGGAACGTCTTGTTTCCCCCTCCTCCTCTGAATTATTATGATGCTGTGCTGTATAACCTGCTGCAGAGACGGGCGTAAAAAATCTCGTGTCCTCCAAGCTTCCCCACAACAGGAGCCGTTACCTATTTGGGAAATCATTTAGACACATTTCGGTGCCGTATGACACATCTCATTACACCTCGCTTTAGAACCAGCAATTGTCATTAGTTATTTATTAATTGCTTATTAAGGTCGTTATGTATGTCCTCTTTGTTTCCAGCCTTCTTTCTTCATGCCTTTGGCTGCTGCCAGGTTCGTGAAGAGGGGGATCAATCCTTCAGCAAAGCTGTGTTGAGCCTGGGGAGGGGTGGTGGTGCCAACCCAGGGTCCAGGAAGCCCTGGGGAGTGGGATAGGCACCCACAAGGGGTTTGTGTATAAAACAGCAGGCTCTGAGGCTTTGTTTGTCCTTCCTCACACCTTTGGGCAGGCTCAAAACGGTTCTTGAGCGCGGTTGAAATGATGGAAGGATAATATGAAGAAAGGATGATGTGAAGAAAGGATGATAATATGAAGAAAGGATGATGTGAAGAAAGGATGATATGACAGAAGGACGAAGCCCTCTCTGCTTTTCTCTTAGATATAATTGTGTTAGAGCAGCACAAACTGATTTAAAAGCCCATTATAATACACCTGTAATTGAAGGCGCAGGGCTCTCAATTTGCTCCCTGAAGGCAGAAAGCTTTGGAACACAAAGGAGGCAGAAGGCACAATGGAGGTGCCTGGCACTGTGGCAGCCAGAGCTGCACCTCATCCTGGCCTGGCAGCTGCAAAGTGCTCTGGTTACAACCTGGAGGTGTCCTGGGGCCTGAAATTGGGGTCGCTGGCTTTGGGAGACCCTGGCTGGCTTTGGGAGACCTTGGCTGGCTTTGGCAAACCCTGGCCGGCTTTGGCAGCCCCTCGGTTGCTGAGGGTGGGCTCAGTTTGCCTCACAGCATTGCCAGGACACCCAGGGCTGCCCCTCACTGAATCCCAGAGGCAGGACCCGTGGAAGTAAACTCTGTAAAACCCAGGGAATTCTGTGTGTGACAGCAGTAAGAAGCTGTTATTAAAAGCAGGAGCAGCGCCAGGCTGATGCTCAGGAAGCTGCCAGTGCACATCACAGATCGCCTGCAGAACGCAAGTCTGACTCTCCCTCTTTTTCTTTCTTCCAGACACTTTTATAGTTGTTCTTTGTTGTTGCCTTTGATCTGGAGCAGATGTTGCTCGTGCTGGAAGATGGAGGTTTGCATGTTTTATGAACGGGAAGCAGGGCTGGGCTTGTGGGGAGAGTCTGCTCACTCCCAGGCTGTGCCAGGGGCTCAGACCCCTTGGCTGGACAAGCACTGCTCTGCCTCAGTCCCACACCAGAAGGGGTTTGTGGGTCTGGAAAGGTCATAGGTGTATTTCTGAACTACTTGCTTGGCTCCCAAAAGTGGGTAGAAAGGGGGTGGTTAAGGCAAAAAAAAAGTAATTGCTCCTTGTAGAAGGAATAGCCAACCTGGTGATGCTCATTTGAAGTCCCCTTGCCAGTCTGAGGTGGAGAGATTGTTCCAGATGCAAAGGCACCCCAGTCTGATGCGTGGCTGAAATTTGGGGTGCCTGGGTGTCAGGAGAGAGGTGGGGAACAGGGTCAGGGGGAGGAAAGCCCAGGCAAGCAGCACAGTCAGTGCATGCCAGGAGGGTGGTGGTGAGGTGATGATGATGGAGATGGAGAAGGCAGGGCCTGAGCGAGGAGGCAAAGCTGGGGATGTTCATTGCAGTTTGGGATGAGCTATAAAAGGCAGCTGGAGGAACAATCAGGGAAGGCATCAGTCCTGCAGCGGGTGCCATGGGAGAGGTGGCAGAGGAGGTGGCAGAAATTCCAGGGGAGTCCCCTCACATTCCCAGGATGTGAAGATCTGCCGTGGGATACAGGAATGGGATCCGTGAGCTGCGCACCTGTGCTGGCCCAGGAGCGGGTGTTTGGAGGTGAAAGCAGAGCAGGGAGAGCGTCTGTGCCAGTGGCAGGAGGGCGTCTGTGCGCCAGGGAATAGATCTGTGTCGGCAAGCACATATGCTTGGATCCAGAAAGACATCTATCACCTGACTGAGCACCCTCGAACGTGGAGCTCACCATATGGTTTGGTTAAATATTTAAGCAAGCTGCTTTCTGTCCCGGGGACTCCTCGTCTGCGAGCGGGCACCGCACTGGGGCAAACCAGGGGCACACCCTGGGCACCTGCTCAGAGCACCCAGAGACCTTCCCCAGCACCGTGGCAAGAGTGGAGGGGGAAAAGAGAAGGAGCTGGATCAATAAAGCACCAGCCTGCCTCTGGGGAAATCTGTGCTGTGTCACCGGAGCAGCCTGGCCAGCACTGCCATGTTTAATCGCTTGCGAGCAAGAGAGATGCTGAACACAAAAGGACTGCCCGCAAGGAGAGGGTTCCCGCCTGGGAAGCCTGCATTTACTTAGCTTTATTTATTTATTCATTCCCAAAGGGGCGCAGCTCCATCTGTGTCCTGCTTTCGGCGGAGGAAATGTCTCCTCTGCCCCACTGCTGCAGAAATGCCAAGTGCTGCTGAAAGTCCTTTAATGCAGAGGGAATGGGAGCACCGGTGACTGTTAAATAATATTAAATATACACTTGGATCATTTATTTATTAAGTTTTCCCTCCCCAGTCTAGTAAAAGAGTTACAACACACCTGTCGGGTCTCCAGAAAGGCATTTGGAATAGTTTGTGTGGTTAAATATTCAGATATTTAATTAGCATACAATAACCACCGTGTTAAATCCTACCACTGCATAGACAATTCCAGAGTTAGTTAACAGCTTCGGTGACGTTTCTCTGGTTTGCTTCCCAGATGTTCCTGCCTCCTCTCATTCCAGATGGGACACAGTAAATTGCATCTCCCTCAAAGTGTCCCGAGCTTGCCAGAGAATGGTGAACGTTTTCCCTGTGGCATGAGCAGCTCGAGCTGCTTTTTATAGAATTAAACATTTGAGTTGGAAGAGGTCTTAAAGATCCTCTAGTTCCACCCCCTGCCATGGGCAGGGACATCTTCCACTGTCCCAGGTTGTTCCAAGCCCTGTCCAACCTGGCCTTGAACCCTTCCAGGGATGAGGCATCCACATCTTCTCCGGAGAACCTGTGCCAGGGCCTCACCACCCTCACAGTAAAAAGCTTCTTATATCTGTTCTAAATCAATCTTCCTCAGGTTAAAGCCGTTCCCCTTTGTCCTCTCAATCAAACCCAAGTTCAAGTTGTTTTAATTATGTTTTATAACCTGGTCAGTAGATTTTTGTCTCTCACCTGGGTGGGTGCAAATGTGTCTGTGCAGTCCCACAGCAGCAGTGTAAAGTCTGACTTATTTTTCTTTTAAAGCCTCTGCAAAACAAGCTGAATTGGGTCGATGTGGATTCAGCAGTTAAAAACATCAGAAAGGCTCCTCTGTGATGCAGCAAACAGCGCATTAAAGATGCTGAATTCTGCTTTAGTTTTCATGGGACTTGGAGCTGGAAGCTCTTGCTGCTTCCCAGGCAAAGGTGGGCGATCACTGCGCCTCCGCTTGTCTCTTCCCACCTCTCCAGAATGACAATGCTAATATCCTTGGCCCATTTTTGTTGTCCAGACCATAAGCTCTGTGTTTTTAGAGCACGCTTGGATTTCCTGGCTGGCAGTCCCAGCTTCGCCAGGAACACAGCAGGGCATTCATAACCACGTTGTAATTAATTGCATTTCCTCAATGGACCTGGCCACAGGCAGAGCATTCCCTGCTCTGGGTGGTCCCACGAGGCATGCGCTGCCCCCTTAGTGACACTGAAGAATATTAATATTTCTTTAGGTGTTGTCTTTGTGCCCTCCACTGTCCTGCCCCAGGGCCCCCTCTGTTTGGGAGCATCTGATCCAGAGTTGTTCTCCAGTGCATGATTAGCAGATTAGCCATCATGCCCAGAGCAGCAAAAAAATGAACTCCCAGAAGCCCTTCAAAACAGAGAATAATTCATTACCCACCTTGATTTCCACTTAAAATGTACTTTAACTACACTTCCAACTACAAACCCTAAATCACCATCATGTTCACAAAAAATCCATCATTTTTTATTTTATTGCACGGCACTGGCATGACATAATCCCTTCCAGAGCGTCTTGGAGTGCTTTACGGATCAATAAATTACTTACCTGCACAGCAGAGGCATTGCGTGCAAGGCCATTGCAGTCATTCCGGCTTGGCGCAGCCCGGGAAGGTGTGGGAGCTGGGGAGAGGCAGGGAAGGGATGCTCAGGAGTGGGGTCCAAGCCAGGATTTGGGGTTTTGGGCTGCAGCTCCAAGTGGGTGATGAATGGGGCTCTCCCAGGAAGGGTGGAAGGTGATTTGTGACTCTCCTGCAAAGCGCTGCAGCAGGGTGCCAATCCCTGCTAGGCTCTGGAGAAAGCCCGGAAATAAACCCAGGAAGGTGATGGTCTTTATTATGTTCTGCAGGTGCAGGCTGATAACAGCTGCTGGTGGTTTTCCCTCATCCATCCCTCCCAGAAACCCCAGCAGCCACGTCGTGTCCTCTGCTCAGGCAGCAGCAGGAGCTGAGTGCTCCCTGCTTGCTCCTCACCCCTCCCCAGCTGCCTCCTCATCACCCCCATCCTGTCCCTGTCAGATCCCCCTGGATCTCACTCGCTCCTGGGTACTCGGGGTGGCAGTGCCACTGCCGTGGGGTGGCTTTCATCCCCATGGAACTTCCCTTCCCTTCCCTTCCCTTCCCTTCCCTTCCCTTCCCTTCCCTTCCCTTCCCTTCCCTTCCCTTCCCTTCCCTTCCCTTCCCTTCCCTTCCCTTCCCTTCCCTTCCCTTCCCTTCCCTTCCCTTCCCTTCCCTTCCCTTCCCTTCCCTTCCCTTCCCTTCCCTTCCCTTCCCTTCCCTTCCCTTCCCTTCCCTTCCCTTCCCTTCCCTTCCCTTCCCTTCCCTTCCCTTCCCTTCCCTTCCCTTCCCTTCCCTTCCCTTCCCTTCCCTTCCCTTCCCTTCCCTTCCCTTCCCTTCCCTTCCCTTCCCTTCCCTTCCCTTCCCTTCCCTTCCCTTCCCTTCCGACTCTGTCTTCATGCCCAGCTCCTCTGGGTGCTGCTGTGGTTCCAAGGGCCTGGCAGAGAGCTTGCACAGCTGCAGGAAAAGCTGCAGGAGTTTGAAGGAGTGAATGGTGTTTTTTTGGGGAGATGCAGCTCTGCTGGGAAGAGTTTGTCATGGCTAAGAGGACACAAAGAATGCTGGAAATGGGGTAGGAAGAAATACTGCCTCTCCTACCACAGAGGAGCTTCTCAAGCCTCCCTAAAATGATTGAATCCCCTCTGGCTATGGTTTCTTCCCACTTCAGCCATGTCTTCTCTGCCCACTCTTTTCCTTGTTCCTTCCTGCCAAGTCAGGTAAGACAGATGGGCTACTGCATTGCTTGTCAAGGTGGAGGGAGGATGGAAATTCAGCCTCCTTCACCCACAGTTTAAGATTTGAGTTGGAGCAGAACCAGTTTCATTTCCCTTCTCCTCTTTGTGTCATTGCAGTGTCTCCAAAAATCACCGAGATCTCTTCTGACATCTCCATCAACGAGGGCGGCAATGTCAGCCTCACCTGCATAGCCACGGGCAGGCCAGACCCAACAATCACCTGGAGACACATCTCACCCAAAGGTAAGAATCAAACGTTACCAGAAATATTTTGGGAAGGGCACAGCATCTTTATGAGAGGCTGGGGAGGCATCGGTGCCTCATTCAGTTGCAAGGAAAAGGTGAAATGCACTGAAAAAATGTGATTTAATAGAGGACTTGGTGACTTTGGTGGAGGAACATCCAGCTTGGTGGTCTGGAAAAGGAGCTGATGGTTTTGGTCGTGTGGAGGACTGGCTGTAGGTTCCAGATTGGGATTGTTGTGCTTAGAGATTCATAGGATCAGGGAATGTCCTCAGATGGAAGGGACACACAAGGATCATGGAGTTCCTGCATGGGGCACTCGCATTGTACATTGAATGTGCATGTCTGGTCCTGTTTTGAAAAGTTTTCAGGCAATTCTTACAGGTTGCTTCAAAGGAGGATTGTAAATAGTGCAAATGAGCAGGAAAACACACAAAGCATTAATTGGTGGCCTTGTTAATTGGTAAGCAAACCCTCAGCAGAACTGTGTGGGTGTGACTGCTGGGAAGCAAAATCCCAGGCGTTCAGGAGCGTGTAATTTCAAAACTCTTTCCCAGCTGCTTTTTGGCATTTGCTTTGCGTTTCGCTGCCCTGTTATTCCCAGGTGGCCACGAGGTTCTCGCGGGTGAGCTGGGGTGAGACCGGAGGCTCTGGGTGGGATGAGCCGCGCAGCCAAGCGGCAACGCCCGCCCAGGATCCCCTGATCCTGTCTGAGCGCTTCAGTTCCACCTCAGAGTCGTGTTTCCCCCGAGGTTTGACCAACGTGGGCTGTTGTTCCAGACAAGTGCCTCAAGCTCTCCTCAGGGACTCCTGGCCAGGCTGTCCGGCAGCCCGAGGAGCGGCGCAGGGGCGGCAGTGACGGATGGCGCCGTGGCTGCTCTCCCTGCTCAGCTCCTGACGGGGCGGCAGTGTCTCGCTGCAGCTCCATTGATTTTTTGCTGTTTGTCTGCGCTGGAGCGAATGGCCGGGCCAGATCCATCACTCTGCAAAGCCTAGGCACAGCGAGCTGAGTCGGCAGTGTCTCAGCCCCTTCTCTTGACAGGGGCCTCTAAAAACCATTCCTGCAGGGCACATGTTGGTTTATCCACCACGGGTGGCTTTGGTCAGGGTCTGTGCATGGATCCATGTGCTCCTCCCCATCCCTGGGCGTCTCGCTATGGAATCAAAGTTTCTGTCATTCTGTGTCACCACCAGGCAGCATTTATGGTCAAGGCAGTCCATGTGTTCCCACCTTGAAGCCTTTTCTTCCTACTCTTCCCCTTGTCTACCCTGACAACATGTTTTTGTTTTGCTCAGCCTCCTCAGCACTTGTTTTTCACAGGCATCTTGTTTTGCCACAGCCCCACTCTCCTTCCCACATCCCCTCCTGCTCCCCAGAGCCCTCGTCTCCCACTCCCATGGCCCTTGCTGCCTTCTCCCACACGCCATCCATCCTCCCCTAAGCAGGCTCCCGGCTCCTGATGCCTCTGTCTTTCACAAGGGCTATTCTCTGTGTTTGCTGCCATCCAGCAGGTTTTTTTCCCCAGGGAATCTTTACCTGCGCTTGAACCAGATGTTTCCATTTTACTTAGGACTTAGCTGCTATGGAAACTGAGGATGCACCAGGAGAGGAAGAGTGAGCTAATCAGAAATTACCTGTGGCGCTGTGTAATTTGCAGCAGCAGCTCTTTCCTGATTTTGGCCATGATTAGGCATTCTGCTTTCAAAACTCAAAGGGAACAAATGATCACAGAGATTTACCAGAGCCTGGTCTCCTGCTGACGGAGGGTGCTGAGCCCAGAGGTGGCCCAGGACAACTTCCATGGTTGCCCATCTCTGTGGGCACCCCCTCTGTTTCTAGGTCTGCCTGGCCACCAAGGGGAACCTCCACTTCTCCATTTTGCATTCACCACACACAGCAAAGATGAAGATTGGAGGACTGAAATGAGAGCCAGGGAAAATGCACAGAGGTTCTATAGCAATGCCGGGATGGTATCCCTTTTCCTAGTAGGATATATTCTAATTCAGAGAGCCAGGGACAAGCAAAACCCACAGCTTGCTGCCGGCCCCTCTTGGTTGCTGCTCTGCTGCTCATCCCATGGGAAGTCTCGAGCGAGCTGCCTCCTGTTCCTTCTCACCATCTTCCTCCATCTCTCTTGAAGTGGTGGAGAAAAGGGATGAGGGAGAATCACTTGAGGGAATGCTGGTGCATAATTTAGGGGTTTACACAGCAGGTGAAGAGGTGGCACTCAGCGGTGCTGCCTGGGACAGGCTGTGACAGTGCCGTGTGTGCCAGGCACAGCCACACCAGGAGCTGAAGGACCTGTCCCCGTGCTGGCACTGGCGAGTGCTGCTCTGTGCAAAGGCACTTCACAGGTCTTATGATGTCCTTGGCAGCCCAGTGTGCTCCTGTTGGTGGGAAACGGAGCAAATAAGAGTGTTTGCTCACCAGGGAGTGCATGGGCAGGCCCTTCAGAGGATTTACACCGAGAGCAGCCCAGCTCCCTGGTGACAGATCTCACTTAAGGCCCTTTTCCAGCCACTCCAGGCTCCTCTGTCTGCCCAGCTCTTCTGTCTCTGCTCTGATGAATTCGCATTCAGTGGCTTGTGCTGGTAAACTCTGCTGAATTTTCCTGTCTGCAGTTGTTGCCATGTTCTGGGAGCTGTTAATCCTGTTTTGGAGGCTCTGTTAGGTTTGGGGGCTGGAGGAGTTCCTGCAGCTGGAATGAGGACAGACATTTTCATGGTATTACTCAAGAGCTGAGTGAACCTGAGCAAGAGAGTTTTCTGCTTCTGATTTTGTAAATCACGGGAGTCTTGGCCCCTCTGGTGCTTCCATCAATTCTCAGAACCTTGGTCCTACCTGTGCCTATCCTCATCCTCCTGCACGAGCAAAAGCAGGCTGCTGGCTCTGGGGAAGTGTTTTGTGAACCTGTGGCCAGTCAAACTAAGGTGTGACACAGCCTATCTTCTGTCCCTCTGCCTTGCTCCCCTCTGTCCTATTTTATTTCTCCTCCCAGTAATGCTGGATTAACCCACAGCAGCTCCTCTTAGTGGAGTTGAACAGATTGAGGTGGAAAAAGAAGTGAATCTTGTGGAGTCACAGCTTCTCCTGCCTCAGCAGAGGAGGCTGAACAGCTTTGAGGCTCCGGGCTGGGCTTGGATGTTCCAACTGGCATCACGAATGCCAGCAGAGCTGCCAGGCACTGGGGCTTCAAAACTCAGCTGGCTGAAACCACAGCGAGGTGCCAAGCTCTGGCATGGGATGGGGCAGCTCCATCCTGTCTTGGCACCCTGTGGGACGGCAATTGAGAGAGGTATCTTCAGCAGGGTGAAGGGAGGGAGAGAACGATGTGGGTGACAGTGGCCTGGGCGTGACACCGGCATGAGGGCAGCAGCATCTGCCCAGAGCAGGTGGAGGCTGCATAGACTTGGGCTCAGGGTCTGAAAGACAGCACTGTGTGTGCCCATAAACATTCATTTTGCACCCTTGGGTGCTGAGCATGTCCATGTTTCCAAGGCTTTGGCTGGACTAGCATCCCCAGCCTTGCGGTGCCAATGCCATCTGTAAACTGTGGCAAGGTCTTTAGTTAATAGCCTGGTTTTGGTCACTCAGGTGTTTCCATAGTTACTGGGTTTTTATTTATTTTTGGGGGGTAACTCTGATGTTGTCATGGTGATTGTCATATTGTCAGGCCAGTTTTCATCTCGCAGAGGATGAAAGCTGGGATTTCTTGGCTGGGAAAATGCACACCATCCCGGGCCACCGGGCTCAGGGTGACGCCAAGGCACTGGCAGAGAGAGTGGCACCATGTTGAGCTATCCAGGGGATATTTATCCGTGCTGCAGACACAGGACTCGTCATGCCTCCCATTAAACTCGGGAAATGTGCCAAGGAATTGAAGTGAGGGATCTTCCAGGAGGGATGAAGGCTCAGCAGCCTCTGTCCCAGGAGGGATGAAGGCTCAGCTTAGCAGTAACGATGAGGAGAGCTCAGTGGGCAGGCAAGTGGGGTTATCGTGCCATGACAGGGCCAGGAGGGTGTAAAACTGGGTGCGTGCATGTGGATCCCTCCACTGGCTCATCCAGCACCACTCTGCCTCACACAGACATCCTGAGCCAGAGGCTGCATCCAAGTCGTCATCCTTAATGACCCTTGATGGACTTTTCTGCCATGGTTTTGTCTAATTGCTTTTTGATTATTGCTGTAGTATGATGGATTCTGGTGTGAGGCTTAAGACGGCGGCTGCCAGGGTAGGAAAACATTATGGTTTGGCTGATGGTGTATTTACTTGTGAGAGGTCTGATCGAGAGGCCTCTGTAGTGGGAATCCCTCATTAATCTCAGGATTAAGCTGGGTGCTGAAAGCCGGATCCCGTGCGGAGCCGGAGTGCTGAGCTGAGGCCGAGCTGCCATTTGTGGGGCAGGTGATGCCTCAGTGCTGTGACTGGGGAGATGCTCGGAGGATCCTGATGTGGCCACATCCTGGATGTCCCCTGTGATCAGTCCGTTTAACCTGCACGGCCTCCCTGGAAGAGGTACAATCACAGTCCCTTGCCTCACAGAGCTGTGGGAGGATAAATACATTCCAGACGTGAGGCACTCAGATGCAGCAGTAATCACAGCTCGTATATGCACTTAAGATAGATGAGACACGTTGGCCTGATGTGGCAGAGGTCTCATGAGATCATCTGTCTATACATCAGCAGCAAACCAGCAAGGGGACTCTGGGAGAAGCCCGGTGTATTTGGATATATTGATTCTCCCTGGCTCTTGGCAAGGCTTAAAACAAGAGGGCAAACATCTGCAGAAAATACCCAGCTTGAAGAGGTGCTTGTCCCTGGGAAGGGGACACATCTTTCCGTCTCAGAGGTTCGTCCATTAGCACATTGCCTGCTGTCTTCATCCTTCCAGGATCCTCCCTGGAGAGGAGGCAGGGGATATTTGTAGGTTGGACATTGGATCTGGAGCCAGGCTGGGACACACAGGGAGAAGAGGGATCCACTTGGGTGGGAAGATCTCTGTCTGCTCCTGTGCTGCCTTGTTCCTCCCCTGATCAGCTCCACGTGCTGTGAGATTGTTCCCGTCAGCCTGGCCTCGTGTCACCTCATTAACTGATGACCAGAGAGCCGTGTCCTCTGCTGGCCCTTTTAGCCGGGAAATACCTCTCGGAGGGAGCAGATGGTTCGTGTGAGGCTCCTTCTGTGTTCATCCCAGGTCTTGTGTCTCTGCTCTGCCTCTTGTCTGCTTCAGAGGCTTGGTTTGAGCCAACATGAGTGGTGTGTCAAAGAAGGGAAGCGAGCGATCCTGTGCTGTGATGGAGCACAGAGCCCAGCCTGAGCTTGGGATGGGATGGGATGGGATGGGATGGGATGGGATGGGATGGGATGGGATGGGATGGGATGGGATGGGATGGGATGGGATGGGATGGGATGGGATGGGATGGGATGGGATGGCCACCATGCTGTCCCACCTCACTGTCCCTCCTTTTGGTGGCCTGGTGACTCAACAGAGGTTTAACCAACCCTCTTGATGGCCAAGCACCTCATCCTCCTGCCAAGCTGCAGGCCTGGGCTCCACTGTATTAACTGGAGCATTTCAACCAGCTCCAATCCTGTCGGCAGCTCAACCGTCCCCTTGTTTACTGTTGAAATAATTACTGCTTTGCCATAATATTAGCTCTGAGCCGTGACTCCATTACCATTATCGCCGGAATATTACCCATTTATTATCTCCCAGCAACCCTGGAAGATGAACACTAGGCTTCAGAGACCAATTGTTTTACAACAGACAGGATCTTGGTGTGCATTGTTTAATGAGGTAAACTACATTATAGCTGGCATTAATTTGGCTGCGGTGCTCTCCACTAAATCATTGTTAACCTGTAAATCTGCCACTGCTTTTGATACTCGTTTAATCAGCGTGTGCCGGACAGAGCAGCCGGGCAAAGGGTCAGCAGTGGTCCAGCTCTGCTTGTATCAGGGTATGCAAACAGAGGAAATAAATAGGTTGGAGTGGCCATGGAGAAGCAGGACTTTGAGATGGACACTGGTTCTGTGTGTGGCTGTGGTGAAAGGCAGCTGGCACTGCCATGGGCTGCTTGAGAAGAGTGTGGACACATGCGACCACCAGCGAGATCCTGACAGGAGCAGGGGGAATATTCATCCTGTTGAGTGCCAGCAGCTTCTCCATCAGCTCCCATGGCAGCGGGATCTGGCCCAGGAGAAGCCAGAATCTGGTGGAATCACGTCATGGGCTCCAGGCTGTGCTTTCCCCAAGGAATGACTAAAACTCAGTTAGTGTGACATGTGGGAAGCTTCTTTTAGCATTTCCCTTCCTGATGCACCCTGGTTCCTCCTGTTTTTTCAAAGCAATGGGAGATTATGTACTTTTATGTGTATAAAAGTGATATTTTTGATTCCCTGCATGGTGGAAATGAACTCTTGGAGCTGATTTTGCACATTTGGCGTAGCTACCTTTAAAATATTCATCTTGGTACAAAAATAACAAGACCCCTTCCAGCTACAAATGAGGCAATGTCTTTCTCTTAAGGAAAGGGGGAAAAACCCTCTTGGTTTCAAGATATTCCCTAAATGCAGCTTTGCAATGTCACATTTTCCCTGTCTGCCAGAGGCAGAGTGGGCTCTGCTCCTCATTGCAGCCTGGGGGCTCATTGCTGCCCTAATAGGGGGCAAAAGCAGGAAATTCTGCCTGCACCTCCAAATTTTGTCCTTTGTCTTTATCCCCCTCGTTCCTGGCCACCTTTCCCACAAAGGTGAGACCCACTGAGGAGCTGCAAATTCCCTGATCCGTGCTCTGCATGGCATAACCTGCAGGAAGAACAGGATATGTTAATATTTCTTTGGCGTGGTGGGACAAAGCGGACAAAACCCAACACACCAGCAGCGTCAGCTTGTTGGATTTTCCATCTCTTCTTTGCTGCCGGGCACAGCTCCCTCCTTCCCTTATAAATGCATGGCTTTGTGTCACTCCCTGCCTGGGACTCTCCTTTCATTCAGCTGGCCTGGGGAAGAGCAAGGGACGGGAGTGTCTGAGATTCCAGAGATCTCCACACAAATTAAAACCTTTTATCAGCCCCTAATAGCTGTGCAAACTAATTATATTTGGGCCAAACTTTGCCAGTGACTCCCCTGAGGTATTATTATAAAAATCTGAGCTGTGGAAATGCGTCCCCATTCTGTCAACACCAGGTCGCTCCAGCTATAGAAAACTCTGCTCTGGCTCCTTTTAGCTCCCGTGATGTGCTTTGCATAAGCTGCTGCTGTTGTTTTCGGGAAGGAGAGAGCCCGGCTGGGCTGTGTCACACGTGGCCCAGGTCTGCTGAGCCAAGGACAGGGCTGTGTGCAGGGGAATAGCACTGAAATATTTATTTGCACAAGCCCTGCCAGCCTGGCTCTGTTTGTGGCCATCAGCGTGGCTTTGGGGCTGTGGGTGCACAAGGACTCCCATCCCGGGACAAATGGGGTGTGGTGATGAGGATTAGGAAGGATGCTGGAGGGGTGGGGCTGCTCACACCCCAGCGGGGAGGAGATGGCAATGAGCAGCACAAGCACGTGAGGGCTGTACATGGATGGTTTTCCCAGTGCTGGTACCTTGCCAGGGGGCTCCTGGTGGTGCTGGAGCTGATTTCCACCCAAATTTGTTCTTTCTTTTTCCTGGCATCACCTTTTTTCTCTGTTCCTTGCCTTCGAACCTTGTTCCCAAGCTTGCACAGGGCAGGGCACCAAAGATATTCCTCATGTTCCCCTACCCCACTGTCAGTAGATGGAAGCAGCACAAGGAAATGCTTTGAGCTAAACTTCCCAGTGGGGAAGTTTTTTCCAGTTTTTTGCCCTGTGCCACCATTCCCCCACCATCCTTGCACTCCTCCTGGGGCGCAGATTGCCAGCTAATGGGGCGGAGCTACTGCGAGCACTCTCCATTAATGGAGCAGAATATAAACAGAATAAAGCCTTCATTTCCCGGGCTGTGATTTCATTATTAATATACTTTACAGTTCACAGGTTGTTCATTTGCTTCCATGTTTTCTCAGCTGGTGTAATCTGCTGTGCGGAGTGAGAAGAGTCATAAAATTTCCATTTCCAGTCGAATGTGCGTCCAATTCGCCGTGAAATGTTTCTCTCTGTCGTGAATATTAAGTGCCCGAGGAGTCGGTAGCCCCGGGATTAGGCAGGGCAGGTTGCCAGCCCCTCTCTGTGTCCCAGGGGTGTGGGACAGAAGTGGGTGCAGGGAGGGAAAGGTGACAAGGCAAAGTGTAGGGACTGAGGGAAGGACCACATGGCGGAGGGAAAAGAGGAGGAGAGAAAGTGAGGACAGAGGGAAAGGGAGGAAATTGAGTGAGTGGCAAAGTGGCTTCAGGGAGGGAAGTGGTGGGCGAAGGAGGCTCCGACAGAGCTGACCTACACTCACCTTCTTGTTTCCCTGCCCCATGACCTTGACACTTGTCAGGGAAGATGTTGCAGCAGTGTTTGCCCCGGTTTGTAAATCAGTTGTTGATGTCTGTGCTCCGTCACTGCCGTGGGGCTCAGGGCCGTGCCCTTCCCCTGGCCTGAATATGGGTAGAAAAAGAGTCTCCTTGTCTCTGGTGAGGCTGAGAAATGCTGCTGTGCTTGTAAGGGCAAGGAGCTGGAACGTGCTGGCGAGCCGGAGCGGCTCAGCTGCCCCGTGCTGAGCTGAAGAGCAGCAGTGAGCAGCCACGGAGCTGCAGCAACATCACAGACACAGAAAAATGCCTTTTCACGTGAATTTGGGGAGAAAAAAATATCATGTTCTGCTCATGTTTAACAGGCACCAGGAAATTTGTTGTGTGTTTAGGGTATTTAAAGGCTTGTAGCCGAGCAGCAGCTTTGTGGGGCAGGGCAGCAGGAATTTGGGGAGCTGGGGCAGGTGGTCATGCCCCGAGGCAGGGAAGGTGGTGGGACCGGCCGTGCCATGGAGGGGTGCCCACAGCTGCAGCGCCACTGGCAGTGGGCACATCTGGCGGCACATCTGGCACGTTGCTGCAGCTGGAGGTGGTGAGGGATGTGTGCCCCAGTTGTCTCCTCCCTGGCCTTCAATCACAGGGCAGGATTTGGTGTCGCTGCTGGGGAAAGGGAACAAAAAGGCAAATCATGGTGGCATGCCCAGGCTCTGGGGGTAACTTGGGCACTGCCCGGAGCCGATGGCACCGTTTCCTTCTGACTCTTTGCTGAAATTGCTTCAGCCACAGCATTCCTCACTGCAGGGAAAAAAATGCCTCTTCCTTTCCCATCTTCTCTCGGTCGAGTCAAGATAATAATAGTCTTTTTCTGATCCCCTGAACTTTCCCATCTGCTTGGTAAAACAATGGCAATTCTTTTTCCTCCTGGCCTCTCTCTCTGTCTTCCTCTCTTTTATTTTTATTCTCCTACAGTATAATTTAAAGCCAGAGCAATGCCGTAGCCCATGGGTTTTTCCCCTTCCTGTGACACACTGCTGTTATTTAAAATGGCTTTTCCCTTGCAGAGCAATGCCTCTCGCTGCCCTCCCAGCTCCTGTAGCAGGGCCAATACCTAAACAGAGGCCTGAGGAGGGAACGGTGGGCTCAAGAAAGGGGGATCAGCCCAGCCTCCAATCCCCCAGTCTCAACCAGCCAGCATCATCCATCCCTGAAATTCCTGTCACAACTTCCCCATTCCCCCTCCCCAGGCTCAGGGCATCCTCACCAGCCCCCCAGAGCCCCAAACCCATCCAACTCATCACCCCTGAATTTCCCTGGCTTCTCTCAACAAGCCACAATATTGTGAGTGATCCTGCAGAAATGGAGACATCAGTGCCATAAAACACGAGGGACAGAGCAAGGCCACTGGGCTGGAAAATAGCGTGTCTGAAAAAATAAAGACGGGATAAAGATGATGGAGAGGCGACAGCGAGTCTCACCCTGCCATGATTCAGATGGCTCCGGGGGGTGAAGAGTGGTCAGGGGGTCCCAGGGGAAAAGGGGGGATGGAAAATATCACCCATTTGTAGAAAGTCATGGCAGCGACAGAGTCCAGGCTTGGCATGAGCTGCCTGCAGGGATATGCGTGGAGAAGGGAATGTTTCCCAGATCCCCATGACTTCTTGCCAGCACTGGGGATGGATTTAGCCGGCACTTGATGCTTATTTTTTTACTCTAATGCCATTATGCCACTTGCTTCCCATCTGAGGGATATTTCCCTAATGCGGCTGAAATACAGCTTAACCGAGGTTACAGCCATTTAACGCTTTGCATTGCAATTGCTTCTTAAGAGCTTGTCCTGCAGAGAAAGCCTTGGGGTTTAAATTTCCAGCCGGAGGGACCCTTCTGTCCTGGCTGCCAGCAGCTCTTTTTCACACAAATCCAGAGGAAAGCGGGGTGCCTTGAGTTTGGCAGGGCTTGGGAATGCTTTCTCCTGCACAGCAATGCTGTCCCATGGAGTGGTTGGGATGTGGAGGATCTCCTGTGGAATTCTTTTGGGTTCTCTGCAAGGCACCTGCAGATAGCAGGCAGGAGCAACCTCGGTTCTTGGTGCCTCTCTCCTCGCCAAGCCCTGTGCACCACAGCTTCTCCTGGAGCCAGCGAGGAAGCTGCCAGAAATGGGATGAGCTCCGGAGGAGCCAAGTTGCGACAGGATTTAATGGAGGTGCAGCGCTCCCACAAACAGGATGCGTGTTTGAGCGATTTTCTCCGGCAGCATCTGTCGCTCTCCAACATCTTGGTACCATTGCAGCAAATTATTTAACCACTACCCACTGTACCCCATCTGTTCGGCAGCCCCTCCACATGGATGGGGCCCTACTTCCCACCTTTCCAAAGGAGCTCACCGGCAAAGGCTGAGCGCCAAACAACAGGACAAATTAAATCAAAAGCACAGCTTCGGCACCCAGGGGGAAAATGCACATCAGCTTTGACTTATTGCATGGCGCACGCTTACAAGAGAGAAGCAGCGGCTTTTGTCACTGCAAGGGGCCATGAAAAATGAATTAGGGCCGCTGCTGGGAGAGGGCACGCAGGAGAATCTTTCATTCCAGCAACGCTGTCCTCTCTCACCTTGGAAGCAGCTACGGGGAAAAACTCACAGGGAGGAAGGAGGAGTAAGGAAAGAAAAGAGAGAGGACTTTGTGTTGGGCATCTCGTTGGATGCCCTGGGCTGTGGGAGAGAGTATGGGAGGAAGAGGGGTGCCAAGAGCAGCGCTGGTGCTCGAGCAGGAGCACAGCACTCCTGGGAGGTGCTGTCTCCTCAGGAACTCTCTGGGAAGTGCTTGGCTCTGTGGGAGCCTCGACATTGATTTTCATGTACCTTTTGCATTTGTTCCTGCAAGGAGGCAGAAAAGCTCCATGGGAAGCGGCTCCATGCCAGTCACAGCCTCTGCCGAGCATCTGTCCCTCCCAGTGTCACCACAAGGGTCACCCTTGCCTTTCCAGAGCAAGGAGGAAGGGTGCAGCTCACACTGGTGATAATGGGTGGGTATCGTTAACAACAGCAGCCCTCTAACGAGCCCTGCACCCATCTTTGCTGCAGATCTGACACCACTTAAGCTCTTTGTGAACTGCAGCCTCTGCTAATTTGCTCTAACAGGGTGGCACATGCCCTCTGGACCTTTCCCTGGGGTTCAGAGTCCTTTCCAGCACCCCAGGAGGAGGCAGGGGCTGGGAGAGGCTGAAGACAGTCGCTGCCACTTTGCTGAGCCTTGAGCTGCCTCTGAGCTCTCCCTCGCACGGAAATAAAAGGGCTCATTCTTTATTCGACTCATTTACTCCTGAGTTAGAGCCTCGTTCAAGGGTGGTTGGTCCCCGAGTTGTTTTGTTTTGTTTCTTTAAATATTAATTTCCATAATCCATTTATTTCCCAAGGAACTACTTCTTGCAAACAAAAGGTTTAATGCTCCTCTTTTATTCCCGGTAACAAATAAGTTGTCTGAGACGTGCAAACATCCTGGCAGCAGCGAGCCGTGCGCCGGCTGACGCCACAAACCGCGCTAAGGATGCGCAGGGATGGGGGAGATGCACCCCGGAGGGATCACGGGTGCCACAGCAGCATCTCCCTGGAGATGTTCACCCAAAGAGGGAGGGCAGCGAGCCCGGGAAGCCCCCGCAACCCGGGATTCCAATCTTTTGCGTGGAGGCGTCTCTGACATGCCTTTTTGAGATGGAAGATTTGAGAGCCGAAGGCCGGGAAGCACAATAGAAGATAGACTGCTTGTACCTCATTGTCTGGAGAATAGATGGGCTGCAGGCTCCCGGAGAATAGGAGCTGCCACTCAGGTGGCTTTAATAGAACAGGCGGCAGATAGATTTCAATAAAAGAAATGAGTATAAATATTGTTAGCGGAGAATAGAGGGAAAGTGAAAAAGATCTTGTTTAACGAGTCACAGTGGGAAACTTTCAAGGACTTTTAAGCTAAAAACTCTTCACAATTGTGCTATAATGGACAGCTCAGGCGACTCGGCTGTGCTGCATAGCATTGGTGGGGCGAGCGGAGTGGGCAGGTGTCCCTGGAACACCACGGGGGAGGGCACAGCAGGGAATCGGAGACTGGTTTGGGCTGGAAGGGACCTTGAAGACCATCCCGTTCCAATGCCCTGCCATGGGCAGGGTCACCTTCCCCTAGATCAGGTTGCTCAGGGCCCCTGTGCCTTGCTTTGGCTGTCTCTGGAGCTGGTGCCAATATATTGACCATATGTGACCGCAGGCTGAGTGACCAGGAGATGTGGTGGCATCTGGAAGGTCTCTGCAGGTCACACGTCGCAGTGACTAGTGAGGTGTGTTTCATGTGCCCTCTTAATAGTTAAATATCAGAGCTGTTGTATGAGATTCGAGCCCCAAGGGTGATCTCAGGGATGCACTGAGCTGATGGAGCCACAAACATGGGTCCTGTCTCAGTTCTAGCTCTGCTTTGAGCAAGAAGTTGAAGGAAATATCTTTGCTGGCAGCACAGAGTGGAGGTTTGGCTGCAGAGCCGCTGCCTCTGCGACGGCTCTGCATTGGGATGTGCCTGCCAAAATCCCCATGACCTGACCCTGTGGTCACGGGCAGCCAGAGATGGGACCTCCAGAAACACAGCTGTGCTCATGTCAGCACAAAATCAGGCCTGGGAGGGTCCTCCATCGCATCTTGAGGCAAAACTCAAGGCACCATCGGCTCACCTGTGCCCCAAAGATTTGGAAGGGGAAGAGAAGGCACAGCACTGCATGGCCGCAGGCAAGGAGAGGCTCCCCCAGCCCCAGGGAGGATGGGACAGTGACACCAGTGCAGGAGAAGGACTTTATGTCGATGGCTTTATGGCCACCCCTCTCCCTCACAGCCTGTGCTGCCGCACACAAGGAGCAAAATTGGCTGTGAAAGTTCCCCCAAATTCAATGTAATAAAGGGTCCAAGTAAGGAAAACATGATGTTTTCCCTGTCTTTGGTGACACCAGGCACAACTGGCAGTGGTCACCACCCCTGGGGCGTGAGGATGAGGAGGGACCCCAGACTGCAGCAGTGAAGGAGCTCCTGCCAAGCTCCCACATCCCTGAGCGCCGTGCAGTGCCAGGCAGCGAGTGCTCCATCCCCCGGGGCTTCGCACAACATCAGGCCATGGAAACATGTTAATTAACATGGAAAAGCATGTCAGAGGCAAGATTTCCTTCCTTGTCATCGGCAAACTTCAAAAACAGAGTGCCTTGGCCCCATGTAAGCACGACACAGACTCTGATATGCTGTGTGCCCATTCCTGGGGTGACGGTCCTTCTTCTGAAGGCTTGTGAATGTGAAGAACAGGAGGTTTGTACCCTGTACCTCATGTGGGTGTGCTTCCTAAAGGGGTTGCTCATCCAAGGGAGGTCACAGATGGAAATGGGCTGGAGCCTGTGGTTCAGGGATGCAATATTCGCAAGAGGAAAAGAGGAGTTTGTCTGGGTCGATAGGGTAATCTTTAAAAAAATCTCTTTTTTTAATGATTGCGCTGGATGGGTTCCAGCAGGTTAATTACCCCTAATCTTTGTCCACTGGAGCATGGCAGCATTAAGCTGGCACAGGGGAGTTGAAAAGAGGGGGTGCACGGAGAGGAGGCTACTCTAGCTGGGGTCGTTCACCTGATCAAACAAAAATGGGAAAGGGAATTTCGTAAATGCCTGAACTTTGTTCCTGATGTGTTAATTGAGCCATCAGGAGAGGGTAATACTGGTTAATAAGAGGTGAAGCAGGTACATCCCCCAGTTTGGCTGGGGCGTGTACTGGAGACAGCCCTTGCTCTTGTTTACCCACATACCTGGGCTGTGTCATGCCTCCTTTGAGAGGATTTGGGGTGATTTCGGCTGATTGCTTCCCCCACATCCTTCCCCATCTGCTCTGATTCCATTAAATCCCTCATCCTGTACTTCTCCTATCACTGCTGCGTGAAGGAGAGGTGAAGCAGGTCTCGGATGCCAACAATTCTCTTATTACCTTTGTGTGTTTTATTTATTTACCATAAACTGTTATAGGATGGCCATCAGCACTGCATCGGGGTGACGTTTGAAATATATGGCCCTCGGGTTTAGTGCGTCACTCGGAGCCGGGAGTCTGCGCGATGTTAATTTTTATTGCCAGAAGTAGCCATAAATTGATAGTTGAGAATTGCTGTAGGGACTGTAATTAACTAGTTACTATTTCACCTCCAAAAGGAGCAATGTTTCACACTCTTACTTTTACTTATCTGGAATCAGCTGCTGTCAACATCCGCTGAAGCCCGTATAAAGATTTATAGACCTTGGAGGTAAATATTGACTAATGGGCAGCTTGGCTTAATGTTCACCTTGAAGGACAATAAATTGTGCTATTGATTGAAGCGAGATGTCAATATCTGCATTGTTGTAAACATTTTAATAAAATTATCTCCATAAAATATTCTCTTTCTTTGGCTGATCCCGGCTAGTGGGATCAGCGCCTGGAAAATGCAGTAGCGCAGTGTAGTGGGCAGGGCAGTGCTTTGGGATCAGTGGACTTTGGTCACCCAGACACCAAACCTGTCATGGGGCCATTGCTGAGGTTTTGCCTTTGGGATTTAGAGGTGGAAATGTTGCAGCCCTGGGTGGCTGGGATAGCTCAGCTTGATCTGTTGGTTTGGTCACAGGAAAGAGCTCCAAGGAAGCTTTTTCAATGGCACCACGGGCAGCCTTCAGCCAGGGAAAGCTGTGAGTGGTGTCCTAGAGACCTGAACATGGCTGCAACAGTGAGCCAGGGGACAGTGGCATGTAATTAATTTGGGAACATGTGTTCGCTTTCTGGTGAGTTATTATCTTGTCAGAGGCTCAATGGAAGCAAATGGGGAGGAGGAGTCAGAAGGGAGATGAGTCGGGATGGGAAAACGAGAAGCCAGGGAAGGAGGAAGGCATGGAGGGAGGATTATGGATGCGGGAGGCATCTGCCCTCACCTCATCGCATCCGTGCCGGGTGGGACCCCAGGCACAGCTTGGCCATCTGTTGGCTCTGCTTTGGTGCTCTGTGCCACACCAGGACCTCGCCTCTGTGGCTCCTCCACTGCCTCGACAGCCAGGCTTCAGGGCAGGTCCTAAACAGTGTGTGGTGGTGTGTGCACAGCCTCCTGCTCGCTGAGCACAAGGATTCAGGCTCTGCTTTTCCATCTCCACGGCTCACACTGGGTTAGTTCATCATCCTTGGCTGATGAGCAAGGATTACACTTGTGCCTCGTCCGTGGCCGTTCCATTTCTGGCCTGTATTATATTATTAGTATTAATAATAATAATGATGGGTGCTGGCTGTGCTGGTTTTCTAGCTCCTGAGGAGATGAGAGAGCTCTCCATTAATTCCTGCAATATTTCAGCTCCTAATTGTGCTCAAGCAGAGACAGCCTTGAAAGTTCTCACCATCAGTTCAGGCAGAGAAGGACTCTGGGAAAGCTCCTGGAGCTGCAGGGCTCTGGCCAAGCCTTACCCTGAGCACCCCCAAGCTCCAGGTGCTTTCCAGGGGCTGATCCCGCAGAGTGAAGCAGCTTTACAGATCCAGTTTTCCTACAAAGCCACTTCTATAGGAGAGAACGGGGGGGTGGTGTGTTAGTCACTTGGTGTCACCTGCTTCACCGTGGGCAGGGATTCTTTATGTCACCTAAATCTTTGGGATGCTGTAGCTGGCACTAAGGAAGCAGGATCTGGCCAGAGCCTCTAGCTGGGATGGTATTCCTAAAGGCTATTGTGATCTGAGCATGACTTATATCAGGCTGTGCAGGGCAAAACAAGAATCAACTCCAGCTCAGAGCATCCTGTCTCAGTTTGGGGCAGACTCTGTTCAGCTGTAGCCAAATTCCCACTGATGCCAGACCCTGAATCCCTGAACGTCACACTCTGGCTCTCCATCGGCTGATTACTGTACACATATCTCAGACTTCAGTGCGACGTAGGCACGGAGGAGCCCTTCATCTCCCAATTTCCTGAGCTTTTGCAGGTGGAAATCTGACCCTCGCAGTTACTTTAATGAAGTCTTTTGCTGGGGAACAAAATGCACTCGAGCTGCTTTGCTCCCTGATCAAACCAGGGACACAAATTATGGCTTGACTATGGCAAGAGCTAATTCTTGCCATCTGTGAGCCGACTCCAGAACTTGGGAAAGAGCTTTTGGTTAGTTGGGAAGCAGTGTTATCTGAGCCTTTGCACAACCCAGAGTCAGATTTGTGCACGGAGCATCTGAAGGCCACCGGCTGTGTCGTTGCTTTATCAGCAGGCAGCGCTGTGCTACAGAGAAGCTGATTCTAGGTCAGCCACAAAAAGGATTTTTTTTTTTTCCCCCTCTCTCCTTTTTTTTGCAGTGCCGCAGGGCCGCTGGGTGTAACGCTGTAATTTGTGTGTCTCCAAAGGATATTGATTTTGGGGTAACACCTTCATATCTCACCCTTCAGTTGCGCTAAGGACTGATGAGCTCAGCGGTTTGCACCACGAGCCACTCGGGTGGGAATTTCAGCACAGGGCTGAGGACACTGGTGGATGTCAGCAATTCATCAACAGGAAAACTCACTTCACCCCATTCCGAAGCTCGTGGGGCTGCCTTCCCAGTTAGGTCAGCCTGGGAAGGTGGGAGGCACACATTTGTGCACAGGGCCCTTGGTTCAGGGAGCAGTGGATACGCAAAGTCCCAGGGATGCTGTGTGGAGGTGGCAGCTGCAAGGTCTGGTGCAGGCAGAGAGAGCCAAGGTGCGATTTCATCTCGGCTGAGCATATTTGTGCTAGTTTGAGCTGACAGTAGCGGCACCTGAACTGCAGCAGTGGGATCCTGGCAGATGCCCGGGGTGCTCAGTGTGTCCAGCTGCTCCAGGGCATTACAGAAATACCATCGGCGCTGGCTCGGCTCTTTCCACGGTGGGTGGTGGAGTCTGACCGCGCTATTCCTGCAGCGCGGGAAGAGGTGCCATAAAAGCATCAGCCGGTGGGATGCAGGCAGTGTGTGCCCCGCGGGGAGCCTCCCACGTGTGGATTTTGCATGCATTTGTTAGGAGCGGGATGTGCACGGTTGGCTGGTCAAGCGCAGTGAGTTGTGGCCCATCAGGTCACACCGGCACAGACAGCGCTATCCGGGTGGGAAGTGAGGGCTGGCCGAGCTCACGGCATCCCCCTGGGGACCAGGGACCTGTGCTTGGCCTCTCTGCCATTGGCACTCACTCCCAGAAACAGCTGTCCAGAGCTAATTTATTTCCTAATGCTGCAGCAATGTTAATTTATAAATTACACTGGTAATTCGAGCTATTATTAATTTCAGATGGTGTAGGGCAAGCCTAATTAAAATATGACACCAATTGCCACACATATGTACCAAGGACTACCATTTAAAATTTATAGGAATATTAAGTGTGACACAGGGCTCGGAGATGCTCTGTGCAGTAATTACAGCATCCAGGCTGCGGGAGATCCAGTGGGGAGATGTAAACAACAGGAAAGGGAGAAGTTCTCCCTGTTTTGGGGGCTGCAAAAAGTCATTTTTGCTGCTTCTTTAGGGGGAGAACCTGGGGATTCTTGTGCCCCAACCTGCTCCTGACCAGCCAAGCACCGTGTGTTTCCAGGAGTGTGTCAAAATAAAGAGAGCTCCTGCAAGGAATGGGGGCTGCAAGATGCAAGAGTGAAGGAAATGTCACTGATTGTATCTTTCTGGCTTTGAGTGAAACCAGGAGCTGTGCAGCAGCCTGGATGAGGAAGAGGGGGAAAAGTGCAGCCCCCCCAAGAAATGAGCCTGGAGTGGCACAGGGATTAAGTGTTTCAGCTGAAGGGAGGTGTTGGCACCGCCGCTAACAGGAGTGGACTTGCTGTGAATTAATTGAAGCTGAAAAATTGGAGAGGGGTGTTCCTGTGAGCTGGGTGAGCCTGGAGGCACCTCCCAGCAGGGGGGATGTGCAGAGGTGACCTCAGGTCATTTTGCAGGGGGCAGGTTAGCCCACTGTGCCCACCCTGAGCACCTCGGGGACATTATCTCCAGCAAGCGATGATCTCAGTGAGGCCAGAGCTGCCACAGCAGCCCAGCGTTTGCAGAAACCTTTCTGGCAAGGATTTTCTTGGGATGGAGGGGCACAAGAACAAGGGCATTGCAGGCTGGGTGTCCTAGCGCAGCGTGACAAGCTCACAGATGGTGACCAGCTGACAGGCACAGGTTTGTTGTGCCTCCCCATCACTCAGGGCCCTCTGTCTCTGCCTCTGCAGCCGTGGGCTTCATCAGCGAGGATGAGTACCTGGAGATCACGGGAATCACGCGGGAGCAGTCCGGAGAGTACGAGTGCAGCGCCTCCAACGATGTCTCAGCGCCCGTCGTGCAGCGAGTCAGAGTCACCGTCAACTGTGAGTCCCTGGGGCCATCAGGGGACAGGGGTGGGGCTGGAGAGGGTCACCGTGCTGCCCCACGAGGGAATGGCACTTGGAAGCACGGCACACAAAGGCCCCAGAGCGAGACAGGCGGCAGCAGTTTTTCTGAGCAGGTGGTGTTTTGCCCTATTTTCCCCTTCTTTTCGAGCTCCCTTTTTTTCCCACCACCCCCTCCTCAGCTGTCTCCGTCAACCTGGGTTTTCCGCCCATGGAGAGATGTTGTGCTGATAACCTCTGAGGAGAGGAGAGAAGTGAGCAGTAAATAGAACTTTTTTTTTTCTCGTTAGAAAAAACAAGAGAGGGGAAAAAAGCAGCATATTTCATGCTTAGACAGATGTGAACACCCTCCTAAACTCCTCTCTGGTTACTCCATGACCTGGACATGGGGCACTCATGAGTTGGGGGCTCCTGTTTTTTTGGAGGATCACCCCAGGAGCCTGAAAACCCCTGGACAGCAGCACCAGAGTGACAGGAGCTGAGCACAGGCTCAGAGATGATTTTGGCTCCTTCCCACGTGCAGGGAGAGAAAGGAGAAGGACAGGAATCCCCAGGGTTGCTGGGTGCTGACCCCAGGTTTCCCATCTTCCCGCAGACCCGCCGTACATCTCGGACGCGAAGAGCACCGGCGTGCCGGTGGGGCAGAAGGGCATCCTGCTGTGCGAAGCCTCCGCTGTCCCCTCCGCCGACTTCCAGTGGTACAAAGATGACAAGCGGTAAGAGCCTGGGGGGCACAATGGGGGGAGGACACCGACCCCACGTGAGCTGTGCCCAGTGCCAGCAGCTTCAGCTCATACCCCTTGGCACAAGTTTGGATACCAAGGCAGGTCCCCCCAGCTGTTGCTGAGAGCTCGTAGGTAAATCAAAACAGACGGAACACCGATGGAAGTAGCAAGAGAGATTTTATTGAATTTTCTTTTCTTATATAGGCATTAAGAGTCTAGCAGTGATTGGTTCATAGCCATCCATGCCCTGGGGGGATTGGCTGAACCCTTACAGCACCCAGTATCAAAACAAAGATTAGAAAGACCAAAAAGAATTCAGCTTATCTTTATTCCCCATATGATTCATGAGAAAGAAGAGAGAAACCTTAGAATAGTGCATCCACACCCAACAGCAGCAGGTTGTGCTCGTCTGGGGCAAATCCAGGCATTCCAGCAGGCAGACAGCATCCACAGCTGGAGCTGCCACCGCCCAGGATCTGTTAAAAGCTTTATATTTAACTCATCACGTTTGTGGAGAGGGATTTTTCCCTCTTTCAGCCCCCACTGGAGCAGGATCACTGCTGCCCATGCCTCCATTTGAAGGCGTCGTGGTAAATCCCTGCTTGGGTGAAGCATAACAGCCAAAACGGATATTGGCAGCACAAATCCAGGCACTTAAGAGTGGATGAAACCTCTGTCATCTATTTAAACATGTTGGCCAGAAGGCAGCTCTTGGAAAGGCAAAAGGAATGTGGTGTCGGTCAGGAGACAGGGTTTGCTCTGCCTCAGAAACAGCCTGCCCTGCTTTGGGGTGAAAATGGATCTTTTAGGTCAACAGGCAACTTCTGTATCTTTCCAAAGCAACAGCACAGGGGCATGGCTGGGGAATGAGGAGTGGAGCAACACAGCCCAGGGTAGGTCCCACTTTGGCAAAAATGTCTCTCTCTGACCCCAGGCAAAGTGGTTTTAACCAATTTTGGCATTGTTTATCCCTGGAAAGCCCAGAGGGCCATGGTGTGGCCAAACACAGGACAAGTGACACCGGTCACTGACAAGGGGAGATGTTTTAGCCAAAAAGATGCTCCAGAAGCTGGAGGGCAGTCTGGATCTGCCTGCCTCGCCCGGTGTGGGAGGAAAGGAGCAGCAGAGTGTACAAAGCTGCGGATGTTTGTGTGGCAGATGAAAGGCTCCGCTCAGAACTAGGTCAGATCACGAGGGCCTGCGGAGCAGCGGCAGGAGCGGGCTCAGCCTGCCTGATCAGCACCCAGCATGGATCAGATGGGAATCCGGCACTTCCCGGGAGGAATTAGCAAGGAAAAGAGCTGCGGGAGCTAAGCAGGATGGACACCGGTGCAGGGGAGTCTAAACACTTGGTTAATGCTTCAGCATTTGTGCTGGCTGAGAAGCCTTCCCAGCGTGGTGGGCACCCATCGGGGACACACACAGGAGTGAGGGGAGAGGAAGGTCAAGGAGGACATCCTGCAGAGCAGGGAGGGCTGAGGACACGAGAGGGAAGTCAGGCTCTTCAGTAGGGTAGGAATGAGCCTTTCCCAGATTCCCTTCCCGGGCATGGGAGCATCCCTCTCTCTGCACAGCACTTGGCAAGTCCCAGCACCATCCAGCAGCTCTGCAGCAGCAAGGATGCCTCTGGTCAGCATGGGGCTGGCGTGGGCTGGCAGCTGGAGACCCAGCAGAGCAGCATCCATCTCCCTTATCTCTCCCAGTACCTTCCCTTCTCCCTCTCCTCCCAAGCTCAGTGTCCCCACTCAAGGGAACAACCAGGGGGTAATGGCATGGAAAACAGCAGGCACTTCTCCTCCTGACGCCACCCCCGTGACCTCCCATTCCTCTTTTCCCCAGGCTGGCTGAAGGACAGAAAGGGCTGAAAGTGGAGAACAAAGCCTTCTTCTCCAGACTGACTTTCTTCAACGTCTCCGAGCAGGACTATGGCAACTACACCTGCGTAGCCTCCAACCAGCTAGGGAACACCAACGCCAGCATGATCCTGTACGGTGAGTAGGGCTGAGGGAATGGGCCAGGAAGGGGGAATGGCTTCACAGTGACATCACCGATGGGAGAGACACGGGAAGGGCCTACCATGTCTTTCGGGGGAGATGTGTGTTTGCTGTAGATCCTTTCTTTCCTTGGCATGTGGGCTGGAGGTTGTGGTGAGTCCAGGGAAAGTGGAGAGCCTCCAAACCTACCTCCTGATTCAGGTGCTGTGTCTCCCACCATTCAGAGGTGTCTGGCTCTGTGTTTGGGGTCTGCCATGAATGCGAAGTTAGGAGCTTTAACTGAATGGAGGTTTCCATCTTCTTGCTCCGATGAGTACCTAGGAGAGCCTCTTTGTGAAGGCATCCCCCTGTGGTGATGGCTGGGAGGAGAGATGGTGCTCAGGGTCACTGCTGCCCCATTCCCACGTGAGAATAAACAGGCCCCCTGCTCCATCACCTTCCAGCTCGTGTTCTCTGCTCCTGCCAAGCAAATAAATCCTTATTGGCAGTGCCAAGGGAGATGGGAAGGTGTGGAGGGCAGGGAGGAGGAGAAGGTTTGTACCCTTGTCCCAGGACTGTTTTCCCTGCATGCTGGAGCTGGGATGAGAGCAATGCATCCCTCTGACACTGCTCGTGGCTGGGAAGGGCTGTGATCAACATAATCAAGCCTCTTCAGGTGGCAGCAAAGCCAGAGCAGGGGCTGTGCTCTCCAGGAGCAAGAAATGGATGACAGATCTCATCCCTGGGCACTGGGGGGGATATTTCCCTGCTTGGGGATATTTCCTGCTGGGCTATGGGGTGTGTGATTCTCACAGCTGAGCCATATAGGAGAAGTGGGGTCTGGGGACCTCCAGTCTCTCCTGATGTCACCCCAACCTTGCCCTCCTTCTTGCCATCCAGTTGGTGGCCTGGTCATCTCCTTGAGTCTTGTTTTTGTACAGCCAGAGGGACAGATGAGCCTTCCTTGTCCCCAGACCCCTCGGGGCTGGCTCAGGGCAGGCTGTGCCCCTGGCCATGCAAGGTGACCCAGGACAGGGAGCAGTCCCACAGTCTGTGCTGGGTTTTGGAGTGTGCCAGGGCAGCAGAGCACAGGAGGTGTGTGGAGACCCTGGGAAGTGCTGTCCACATCTTGGGGAGGGGCTGGATGGATTCTAGGGGAGCAGCATGTTCAAGGAGAGTAGAGAATGTCGGGCTTTGCCAGGGGCCACACCACAGCCACGGGGTCAGGGTGGCATGGCAGGATAGGCTTGTCCTCCCTGAGTTGTGACAGAGGAGTTCATCCCATCCTGGCTGCTCAGACCCATTTGCGCCCCCAGTGAAGCCCAAGGTGTATGTGATGAACATTTACCTGTGCTAAGCCATGATTAGCGTTGCTTAGGAACTATCTCAGTTCTCTTTCCCACCAGCCTTCCAATAACCCATGTTTTAGGGATACCAACACCTCTGGCACTGCAGAGCCACCCAGGCCTGGCTCCATCTGTGCTGCAGGCACAGGGTGGCCATGCCAAGTGCCCAACACTGCCTGAGCCACATCCTTAGCTGTGATGTTGCAGCCTTCTGATGGGTTTATGAAGTTAAAATCTTAATTACTGTGGGTCTTCAGTTTGGCATCTGCAGATCCAGGCTGGATGACGAGCCCAAAAGTCAAGATGGCATCTCCCTGCTGATGAGTTCCTAGTCCCTCGGTTTCTAGCCTGTTTGTGGGACTCGAGCTGTGATGGCCATGTCGAGTGGGAGGCAGGGAAGCATCCCGTGGAAGTCTAAGCTTATTTTATGATCCCCCCTTAGCTTTGTGGTCTGACTGTGAATCCCATCAGGGAACGAAATCAGAGTTCTTTGACCACCCATAATTTCCATAAAGCCACATTGATTGAATGATCCATTCAGTCTTTAATAATTGAGTCCCCTTGGGGGGTTACAGCTCCCTGAGGGGACACTGACATGTGGGGGTCCCCCATCTCCTGGTCTAGGGCTCCCCAGCACCCTCAGGAACAACCCCTCTTTAATTATCAGCAGTGTGATGGCCCCGAGCATCACAGGGCTGAGTTCACCCGTCCCTAAGCAACCAACGTCTTCTATCTGGGAATTAATGTGTCTTTATTTATCGTAATGAAAGATAAGAGGGAAGTGGATGCGGTGGCTGTGTTACCTGCGCATGAGAAATGTCTCTTCTGTGAGGTTTTGGGGGACAATTTTGTGAGTGGTCCCTTTTCCCTGAAGCTGAGTGAGTGTTTTGGAGTTTTCCCCCCACAAATGGAGGTTTAATCCATGCAGGTACCGTGACATGAGCCTTTTTGGGGTTGTGCAAGAAGCTAATGTAGCATTCATCTTTTAATCCTTTTTTTAATCTAATTTTTCAGGGAGGTCAACTAGTGCTTTATTTAACATGTAGCACTCGTTATTCCAGACCTGCCGCTTCATTCAGCGGCTCATTTGGTGCTGTCTGGGATGTGATGGAGTGCTCAGGGAAACCACATCGCTCTGTGGAGTTGGGAGAGAAAAACAACCCTCTGCTTCTCACCCGTCACACAGTCCATGTTGCTCCCAGAGGCGGCTGTCAGGAAATAAATCCATTTGGGATGTGCAGGATAAGCAAGAGGGATGGGCCCTGAACTCACAGGGGAGCGGTGAACCCCCAAATCCCCCAAATCCCAGCTGTGTCCTCTGTGCAGGGTGCAACAACAGGCTTTGCCAGGTCCGAGGTCCCATATTCAGCTCATCTCAGGCTCCCCCCGAGATGAGGGGACCATGGCCCCGCAGCAGTGGGGTGTGATTTGGGCAGCAGATCCCATTTCTACCCCACCCACTGGTTTTCCCGCCCCAGGTCTGAGGGCAGGCTGAGGGAGGTGTCTCGAGCCTGCGCTTTCCATTGCCCTTTTGCCTTAACTTTCACTTGTTCTTTAATTTTTAGAAGAGACAACTACCGCTCTGACACCCTGGAAAGGTCAGTAATTTGGGGATCCCCCACAATGCCAGTGCTTCCCCTGCTGTTCCCCTTGGGCCCCTCTGGCTCCCACAACTCATCTCAGCAGGAGCCGCAGCATTCACCACCTGGATCTCCTGCCCCACAACCCCGTTGCTTTCACTGGTGTAGGGATGAATTAGGGCTTTCTTAGCTGCCCTCCCTTCCTGCCCCCTCCCCGCCAGCCCCCTGTGCCTGTCTGGTGGTGGTCTGTGCCCTCTGCATGCCTGTCCCTGTCCCGCGGTGTCCTGCTCCCTTCCCACTGCCAGGGCAAAAGCAGGGATGTCTTTGGGCTGCTTTCCCAGTGCTGTGGTGTACGTGGGTCTTGTGGCAGGTCCTTCCTCCTCTGGGATGCTTCCAGTGCCATTTTTATGGGATGAGATAGGGGAGGACAGGCATTTGGTCCCCTTCCTGCTGTTTTTCCTGGGCAGGACAGCCAGCTCTCTGCTGTGCAATCTTACTGTCCTGCCAACTGGCTTGGTGTCATCTTGATTTTGGGGTGACTTCATTTGTGGTGAATTGAGCGGTCACTCCTTGGGATGATCTGTAGATGTTTGTGGAGGCAGTGTGTGAGATCTGGATTTGGTGCCTGGATTTGTGAGGTGTGAGCTGGCTGAGTGTGCTGGAGAGTGTTACTGGTGGGAAACTAGATGGTTACTGGTGCTCGGTGCCCTGGTCAGGGTTTGAAGTGAGGGGACATGTCCTGGGGTTTCAAAAGCAGTTGTGATTCAGACCTTGTGGCCAGCCCTGCTCCAGCAGGACACCAGCGTGGATGCCTTCCTGAGGTCTCTTCCCACCTTAGTCAACTATTTGGTGAAAAAATTGGTGTTTTGGTGAAAGCCATTGGCTAAGACACCCTCCACATCCTTCCCACAGTGAGCTTTGAACTCTTCACCCCCTGTGATCCCCAAAGATGGGTGGGCTTGGCTCTTCTTGACCACCCTCCTCATCCCATCTCCCTGAGGAGCTCTGGGCCCATGTCGAGCCCTGCAGAGACTCTGGAGATGTGCAAACACCAAGTCCTCAATGTAGCGCTGCTGGCGGTGTCTCTGCAGGGTGGGCAGGTGGTTACTGTCCCTCCCAAGGGACACCAGTGGGGAACAGGGTGGTCACCCTGGGGTGGGCAGAGTGTGCTGGGCAAAAACTCTCATCTCCCCTACGAGTGTGGCTGGAAACTCGGACAAATTTGAAGGAGGGTGAAGGGGACTGAGGGGAGTTGGATGGTGCTGATGAGCAGGGGCTGGGCTTGGAATGGGGACTTTGGGCTGAAAAGGGACCAGAGGGGGATCTTGTCCCAAAGACCAGCATTGGTGGGGACAGGGATGGCTGTTCCCATGTTCTTCAGGACAGCACGGATGGAGAGGGGGACACCCGGAGAGCCCTACCACAGAGCAATCCCACCACGTGCAACACCACTGGGGCCCCACGTAGCGCGATTTCGTTGGTTTTGCTCTTTATTTCACGGTTTCTGTTATTTGTTGACTTTGTGACCAACCCCTCGGGCGTTCCTGTCCCTTCCCGCAGGCCCCGGTGCAGTGCACGACGGCAACAACGGCGCGTGGCGGCGAAGCGGCTGCGCGTGGCTGCTGCTCCTCCCGCTCGCCCACCTCGCCCGCCAGTTTTGACCCGAGAGCCGACCCACAGAGTAGCGGCGGCGACGACCACGGCCAGCGAGTGCAAGTAGAAAGGAGAGGAAGAATAGAAGAAGAAGAAGAAGAAAGAAGAAGAAGAAGAAAGAAGTGTTCACCGTTTCCGAAAATAATCATAAGAATTGAGAGAGTATCCGGCCAGGCCACCTGGGGGAGGGGGAGAGAGGAAAAACACGCAAAAAAAAAAAAAAAACCCACAACAGGAATTTGGAATGGAGAGAAAAGGGGAAAAATTAATAATCCAAGGCTTCCTGCTGAAGATGCAATGCGACTGAGTCTTTTTCTTTTCACCCTAAATTTTTTTGTCCCCTCCCACTTTTTCCCCCTGTTTTCGCCATTCTCTGCCACAGCCCAATGCGGAGGATGGACGGGGCCATCGGAGAATGGCACTTGCCCCCTGCCCCGTCCTCTTCACCGCCCCCGCTCGCCTGCTCCCTCCCGTGGGACCCTCCATCCAGACACACCGGTTTTCTCCTTTGCCGAGATTTCCCCGTCTTCTCATGGACTGTGCCGCCATTTGTGTTTCAGAATATATATATATATATATATCTATCTATGTATACATATATATATATGTATAGATATATAGATCTTCAACAGTTACCACACCGCAACGAAGGGAAAGGGAGGAAGGAGACCGGCGTCGAGCCACGTTTTCATCGTACCATCCGCGGACATCGTGAATGATAAGGGATTCTGAGTCATGGTTAATTTTATTAATTGTATTTTCTGATACGAGCCTAGAACTCTTAGTTCCTAAAAAACAGAAACGCAAAAAAAAAAAAAAAAAAGAGGGGGAAAAAAAAGAAAAAAAAGAGGAAAAAAAAACCAATCCAGGAGAGGGGGAGCAAGCGGAGAGAAGTTTGTTTGCCGAGGAGGCGACCAGCCAAGGAGGTTTGTGAGCCCGGCGAGGAGGAGGAGTCCTGTGCCGAACCCCCCCAAAACCGGCCCAAAAGTGGTCGTCCAGACAGTTCCTGCCGAGGGCACGGGCAACACTCACCGTGCGTTGAGCTGGAGGGAGATGCTGAATCTTTTTATGGGATATATATATACAGTATATATAAATATACATATATATATATATAATTTTTTTTTGTTAGAGTTCTAGCCACGGTTCCCAGCAGGGTCCTTCCGCTGCCATTACTGCATGCTGTATATGGAGTTAGGTGTGTATCGGTTCTCAACGAGACGAGCGTCTCGGTCCACACGTCCCTGAACCCCCTTGCCTTTCCACCCTCGGGTCACCGGGGACAAGGGTCACGGGGGACTGGGGGCCCCTCTCCGTCGCTTTTTGCCGCGTAGCCCCGGCCCCTTCGCGGTGGAATAAAGCGAGCCGAGGGACAGAGGGAGATCTATATAGCTCAGTTTTATATTTTTTTATATATATATATATATATATATATGTGTATGTATATGTATGTGTGTGTGTGTGCGTGTGTGTGTATATATATATATATATATATATAAAAAACCCAACACAAAAGAAATAAGAAAAAGAAGGCGAAGCAACCGGCCCCTGCCAAGGCACGGGACCTGTTGCCTCGCCGTCCATTTCGGGGGGGGTTTTCTCCTGCTATTGGTTTTCCTCCTTCGATTTCCTTTCCTTCCCTGCGGCCGGCGGTGGGGGGCACGCGGGGGGCCCGGGCGCGGGCAGGCGGGCGGCGAGGGGGCTCTCTCTGCCTATCCATTAAAACGATTGTTCCATGTGGCCGCTCCGTCTGGTTGTGGTGCTCATTGCCGCGGGGGCCAGGGCCACCCCGCGTTCTCCCCTTGCGCCACCGGGAACGGGGAGGGATGTGGGGAGGGATGCTGGAGGGGGGGATGGCAGGTGGGAGCAATGAATCACTGCAATGGGCCAGGAGAGCACTGGAAAGATGACACCCGGACCTCACTGGCGAGCCCAGCAGGAATGCTGCCACAGGTAAGGCTTTGGTGAGTAGATGAAGAAGGTGTGAGGCACAGCTGTGCCCTGTTCCCCTGCTCAGGACCCCACTCAGTGCCCTTAAGCTCAGTGTGGCTCTCTGCCCCAGCTGCACAACATTGCAGGAGATGCTCCTGGAGCAGCTGAAGCAAATCCCACAAGGGAAGGAGAGGCAGAGTGATGTGAGGTGGGTGTAGAGAACAGGGTCCCCCATGCAGCAGTGAGTATAGGCAGAGCACAGCAGGATGGAGTTTGGCTGTAGGTGCATCTTTCTGTCCGTGGAGCTTTGACTGGTCGGTGTCTTGGTTTTTGGTGATGCTGGAAGGTTGTTTAGTGAGTTTGGTCCTCAGCTGTAGCCTCCACGGTGCCAGTTTCTTCAGGTCGCCTGGCACACTTGCAGGATCAGAAGTTAGCTGCTATTGATGGCGTGACAGTTTTGTGTGAGGTTTTTTAATATCTTGTCCCTATGGTGTAACCCAAGAGATGAGCACGGAGAAGGATGGGAAGGTGTTGCCTTGAGGTGTGACATGCAGTGTCCAAGTGATACTGATTCGGGGTAAGGGAAGAGCCATGCTCAGGCTTTGCAGCACATCCCAAGGAAGGGACAGGGTGCTGAGGGTGTGTGGACAGGACAGCTGGGCGCAGGCAGCAGGGTCAGGATAGCAGAGATGATGGTGTTGGTCTTTATACAGGTCTTGGAACTCCCAGGTTGGACCAGCCAGCCACAGTAGAGAAAACCTGGTAGGAGGGGCAATGCCTGGGTGCTTGAGGGTTATGGAGAGGGATGTCGGTACAGGTATCGGGGTAACAGGACTCTCTCCCTCACGTCCTGTCTGTAATTGTAACTTTTTTGGTGTTCTAGGTGAGAGATCAAGGAGTGCCAAAGTAGCAAACAAATAGGAAGTTAAAGAGAGAGAGGCGGCTCGATGGATGCGTTTATGTAATAATTTATTGACATAGGTAAGGGTGTCTCTTGGCGCTGGGGAGGGATGGAGGTCATGGCCTGAAATATGCCCTCTCTCCCCCTGGATGTAGCAGCTGAGATCCTTGTCCTTAGGCACAGGTTGGGCGTTGCTGAGGGCCATGGAAAAACATCTCACTCATCCCAGGAAAGGGAGATGGAAGGTATCCTGTGGCTGGGCTTGCAGTGGAGAGGAGAGGAGAGGGCTGCATCGCCTCCCCGTGCTCTGCGATGGGCACAGTGCAGGCATCAGGATGTACTGTGAGCAGGAGCCTTTGGGCATCTGTCGGCGTTCACTCCAGTGGAGGCAGGTCCAGCACCGGGCACCCAGCAGAACTGGCATGGGAAGATTGCAAGCATTAGGGAGGCTCAGATTGTGGCAGGATCCCCAGGGGCCACATGCAAGGGGTGTGCGTTGCTTCGTGGCACCTGCAGTTTCATCAATCAGCCCTGGCTCCCTGATAGGTTGGGGTTTTTGGAAGAGGCTCAAAGCAGAGAGCCTCCCACGGTGGTCACCTGTGCTCAGTTCACTGCAGGTGACATTGAGGAAAGCAGGCAAGGTGACACATCCCTCCCAGATCCCTTCCCTCAGGAGTTTGTTGGATTTTGGGAAGCACTTACCTTTCTGCTGGGGTCACTCGAGTGGGACAGCAGAGGTGTCCCTCTTGTGCGAGGTCACAGCAGCTCATAGCAGTGCTGGGATGGAGCTGTTTGCTTGTTGTGAGGTTCAGGGAAAAACTCTTGGGACTGGGCTTTTCATTCCCACATCAGGGAAGATGAAGGGAGGTCTCAAAGTGAGCAAGACTCTGATGGGTCTGGCACAGTCCCACTGCCCCTGGTCTCCTGGAAGGAGGTCTCACATCAGAGAAGCTTGTTGAATGTTTTCTCCTGGTTGATGGTGTGGAATGGTGAGGCATCCCCTGGGAGCAGAGGGCACAGCCTGCTGTGAGATTACAGCCATGTCAGGGAGATGCCAAGGCTCTTCTGCTCCTGGTCCTCAAGGTGTTTGTCCTTTGACAAAGACATTTGCTGTGTCACGCACTGCCAGATCACGATGGGAGCAAGCCTTGGGAGCACATTTTCTGCAGAGGCATCCCTCATGGGGGTAGGTTTAGCTGTCAGAGTGAGCGTTGTTGCAACACAATGGAGAAGATGCTGGGAATGGCTCAGTCTTGGAAAAGAGGCCCCCGATCACGCTGCTTCCACTGAACGTAGGTGAGTGATGAAAACAGTCCTTACCCTGCGGGAACTCCATCAACAGGTACGTGCTCATCGCCCATCAGCGGACAGAGGTGGGCAGAACACGAGACTCACTGGTGGATTCCCAGGGGAGATGCATGGATGGGGTGAGGGATGGCCCACACAGCAGCAGGACCCCAGGTGTGGGGCTTGAAGCATCACCATCGCAGGGGATGATTGAAAGAGGGCCCAACCAAGTGCTGGGTGAGGCCACAGGAGTGGTGGAGGTCCCAGGCACTTGGGAGCCCTCCCAGCTCAGCTCAGCAGGTGCCCAGCACCGCATCCCTTCCCTGGGGTGCGTGGGGCCCGTGAAGCAAAGCCCCGAAGGTACAAAGTTCGTCAAACTTTATTGATACACTGCACAATCACAACCATCTCTTATTCTTGCCGAATTAGAAAAGGTTACAACTACAATGTAACATGCACAAATCTCAGGTAGTATAGCCACCCTTGGAATACAATGATCGACAGAAACTCAAGACCGGCCATCACGGCCGTCAGCAGGAGAGACCCGAGAGCCACACTGCCCCCGCTCCGGGTGCCCGGCCACCCGCCGGGCATCCAAACATGGAGAGCAGTGGTCACAAAGGGGTCTGCCACCCGGCAGGGCCGGCCTCAGACAGCCAACACGTTCCTCACAATGGCACGTTACATGGCACGAGAAAGTCGAATGCCGTCCCGGCAGCGGAGAGGGGAGCCCACCCGACCCAGGGAGAAGGATGGGATGGGGGCGGCCCTGGCGCCAGGTCCGCCAGCCTCAGTGTGCGTCGTGGCGTCTCGTCGCTGCCACTCTCTGATATGTCACAGCCTCTGGCCCTGTGATTCTGCAGCATTTCTGCTGTGGGGACAGAGCAATTTGGGGCTGACCAAGGAACGGGCATGGGGTGGCAGCGGGGGGCTGTTGTGGGGCAGTAAAGGCATCAGAGCAAGGTGTCTCCTGCACCCATGGTACTCTTGGAGCTGGCGTGTGGGGAAGGATGTGCGTTTTGCTGTGCCGGCTGAAGACAGTGCCATCCCCACTCGATAAACATGCCTGGGACCATGGGATAGGACCCAGATCGCTGACAGTGCCACCTTTCTGGGATGCCAGTGGAGAAGCCGAGCAGCACCGCAGGGACCGCAGGACGCGGACTCACCCAGTCAGTGCCGGATCCCCATCCACCAGGTAAGCCAGTGCCTCAGGCCAGCACTGGGGCAGCCCCGCCCGGGGCCAGGTGTGTTTTGTCAATCAGCCATGGTACATGTTGAACATCCAGAATGGGGGGGCAGGAGCATCCATTGAGATTTTGTAGCAGGTCCTGGGCAGCCCATTGAGAACAGGGGTGAGGACGGGCACGGCTGCATAGAGGACAGGGTGGTGGCCCATCATGGCCTCTGGCTCCGGGTGGTTTTTTCCATCTAGTGTGCTGAGGGCTGGCACCCCGGCTTCCTTGCAGCCACAGAAAGCAGGTTTGGGCAGCAGGAGAGTTTGCATGGGGAAGACACTGTGTGCGTGGCTGTTGTTCTGAAGTCATCTCACTTGGGGAGGGAGAAGGAAGGGAGAAGGCACGGGGAGGCATCGGGTCAGGACAGGGGATGCTCTGTGTGCTTGCTCAGTGCCTCGCTGTAGTCAATTCTCCCTGTTGCAGCAACAGGGTTTGGGGCCACGCGTGACTTTTCAGGAGCAGGATGGGAGTGTCGGTCCCCAGACTGTGGCCACAAAGCATTCCTGGGTGGCCGTGCAGTGACAAGAAGGCTCAGGGCTGCCACAAGGTACCAGGCGAGGGGGTCCATGGTGCATGATGCCATCAGGAGCACAATTCCATATGCAGGGAGATGACACAGCCACCATGGGTGGCAGCTCCCAGGGTGGCTGGAAGAAGCAGAGGGCAGAGTCTGGGTGCGTCTGTTTTGGTGTCACAGGCAGGTTGCAGCAGGGAGCATTGGAGCCATCCTTGTCCCTGCTGTGCCAGCACAGCAAATCAACAGAGCCCAGGCTCTCCACAGGGTCAGACACATCAGACTTTCCTTGGGCAGGGGCACGTGATGGGCATGAGACAAGGCAGAGTGAGGACACTGCAGCTCAGGGCCCTCAGAGGGGCAGAGATACGGACGGTCATGAGCATCAGAGCCGTAGCAAAAGCGCCTTGTCAGCTGGTGTTTTGCTCTGTCCTTCAGAGCCTCTGCCCCGTGCTGGTGACACTGTGCTTTTGGTGTGCAGGTTGGAAAGTGCTTGGAAAACAAGCCCAGAGAAACCTCCCCCAAAAAGTGCTGGCAGAGCATCGAAGTGAGAGCCACAGGGCAGCCCCTGCCATCAGCGGGGCAGCAGCAGAACGGGCAGGGATTGGAGCAAGGAGAGAGGGCCTGGCTGTCCGATGCAGCAAGAAGGCTCTAGTCCCTAGGAGGGCTGGTGGCAGTCCCCAGGGCTCACATCCCCAGGAGAGCAGCCTCGTGTCCTCCGGAGGGTGAGGGGGTTTTACTGGGGAGCGCAGGGGTACGATGTCAGCTGGAATAAAGAGTAGTGGGAAGTGCGTGACCCTTGAAAGACAACTGGTTGTGTCGGGTGACCCTCTCTGAAAGGGCCAGCAAGCGTCCTGTCAGGAGCAGAGGCAGGTGACGGGGGGCTGGCGACATCGGGGTGCTGGGGGAGGAGCTTTGGCGACGAGAACTGACATTCAGGACCAAGAGGGCTGAAGGCAGAGCCAGGAGGCTTCAGCCTTGGGGTCTTTTTGGGCATAGGCGGCTTAGTGAGACGACGAGACGGACATCCCGGTGAAGGCTCTGGGCGGCACCCGCCCCGACGGCTCCATGCCCCCAGCGCTGGAGATGAGGCAGCCACAGGGAGCACCGTCCGTGCCGGGCCACATCCCCGGGGCGATGGTGGCGGGTGACAGTCTGGTGGCACGTGGTGGGGTCTGTACAGCGTAACCGGCGGCGAGAACGATCCCGGCACGTGGGAGACGGGGCCATCCTCGGACGCTCGGCACCGCCGCCCGTCCTCCGGTGCATCGCCCGTCCGACGGAGAGGAGTCCCCGGGCGGCGCGGCGGCCGAGCCCGCGGCGGGGGACAGGTGCGGCGAGGCCTCCCGGGACCCTCCGCTCCCTTATCAAAAGTCGAGGAGGAGGCGAGCGAGGAGGGTGGCCCAGAGGCAGAGGCCAGCAGCCACCCGGGACGCCGCGTTGCCGCCGTCGTGCACCGCTCCGGGCCCTGTTCAGAGGAGAGAAAAGGACAGCATTAGGGCCGGTGCTGAGATGAGGTGAGAGCACAAAGGGAACCCAAATCCCCGTTGTTCCTGCAGTTCCCCCTCACATCCCACCCCTCAGCTGACCGAGGTGTTGTGTTCCCCCTTGGAGCGTGGTAGGTTTGTCCATCATTTGGAGAGCACTGTCAGAGGTGAGGAGGAGGTGAGGAGGTAGGCAAGGAGCTTGAGAACACTTCGGGGAGGCACAGGACTTGTCTGAGGAGGAGGAGGATGCTCTGGGCAGGAGTCAGTCCAGCCCCACCATGCTTGGAAGTTGCCCTACTTGGAGAGTCCTGATGCAAACAAGCATGTGAGAGTCACCAGGACCGGAGACCTTGGTGCTCCAGAGTGGCACAGCTCGTGACTGGTGACAAAGGATCGTCGGCTCAGGAAATGGCACTGTCCAGATGTGGAGTCTCAGGTACATTTTGGGGTCACATCTCTGGGAGTTCGTGGCAGGCAGGGAGGAGGCTGATCACTTGGGTACATGGCTGGAGAGGAGATCTGTTGCTATTTTTTGTGTCAGGGCTGTTATTTGGGTGGCAGGGCACACAGGGCAGTCAGGATGGGATGAGGCAGCAGGGCAGAGTGAGGGAAGCAGAGGCAGCCACCACATGCTCTGCCACAGGCACTCATGGGTCTGCCCACACTCCCTGTGGCCGTGGAGAGATATTTGGGGAATTTGCAGGTCTGAGCCCCAGTACTGGCATTCTGAAAGGGAAGAAATAGAGAAATAAGTGTTCAGCTGTCTTAGCATCAAAACTCAGGGCATGGGCAAAGTGTGAAGTTAATGGGATTCTGATACATTTGTGAATATGCTCTCAAGCCTGGAATTGTCAGGCTATTCTCAGTCACATGGAATGGGCTCATCACAGAATCCCAGAATGGTTTGGGTTGAAAGGGACCTTAAAACTCATCTTGTTCCACCCCCTGCCATGGACAGGGACACCTTCCACTATCCCAGGTTGCTCCAAGTCCTGTCCAGCCTGGCCTTGGACACTTCCAGGGATGGGGCAGCCACAGGTCCTCTGGGCACCTGTGCCAGGGCCTCACCACTCTTAAAGTGAAGAATTTTTTTCCCAATATCTAATCTAAACTCACCCTCTTTCAGTTTAAATCCATTCCCCCTTGTCCATGCCCTTATCAAAAGTGCTTCCCCACCTCTCCTGTAACCCCTTCCAACCAAAATCATTCTGTGATTCTATGAAATCATATCCAGTTCCAGTAATTTCCTCAGGACGGTGTTACTCCTTGTCTTTTTATCTACTGATTTTTTGTGAACATTTATCTTAATTCAGGAAGAGGCAAAGGAGAGCCTGAGATGTTAAATCCAAGTACTGCCAGAAGGTGAAGGAAATGATGGGAAGATTGAGTGATGAGCAAGAAGCTGTGTCATGCCCATGCTCAAACAAAATTGATTATAAGAGCACATGATCATCCAAGAGAGGTAAAACTGCTGTGCCATAATCAGACATTTCCTTGCTGAACAGACCTCGTGATATGAAAGGTGGAAACCCTCAGACATTTGTTGGGGGCAGGTAGAGACTTTGAAGGTAGAATGGAAAGGGATTTTGAGCTTGGTTTTCCCTCAGACATGCTACTGCTCCCTCTTCTTTGGTTTTGACCCCTCAAACCAATGGCAGCTGCTCAGCACATCATCCAAAACTATAATAATAATGAAAATTTCTGCAGATTTAATAAAAAATGCTGATCAGGTTTTGCCTTTTATGTATTTACACCTGCCCAAACACTGCTAAATCAGTGCCTTTCTCTAACATCTCTATCTATAGATGTGGATTTTAATGTGTGACTAATTCTTATCACTATTTTCTAGTTCACAGTTCTGCACTGGTTATTGGCTTTGATTTAATGACACTTTTTAGAAATTTCATAATCTATCCTAAAGCAATTACATTGAGGTTGAGCTGGAGAGTTCCCAAATAGATAAGTCACCTAACACAGAGTGGTAATAAAACTAAAAATGCTGGGTCATTACCAGAAAAAAATAAACAAGTATTTTCTCTTAAATTTATTCTTTATTCTTTTCTGTGGAAGAATGTTTTCTGGTATCAGACAGCTTCGTCTTGTAAAGATTGTAAAGATACTCTACAGAAGAGACAAGGATAAAGATACAGGGACAAAAAACCCCCAGTAATTAGATATGATCACAGAATCAGGGCAGATGGTGCATTTCATCACACGCTGCCTGTGACCCCCATGTGTTCTCTGAACTGTCACTGTCTATGGGAAAAGGACAGCTCCCACCAGGACAGGGAGAGAACTCAACTGAGGCTCCCCAGCCCTGCCATCCCAGACTTTTTGGCTATTTTGGCTCTGCTTTGCTCAAACCCGTGTCTGGGTGTTGAGGTGTGAGTGCACCTGGACTCTGGCTGCCCCTACTCAGCTTATTTATTATTGCAGTCATTTATTATTGCTTTTGGTTTTCTTCTTGATTTATTTTCTGTCCTCTCTGCTGCCTATTCCCTTCCTTTCCTGGCTATTTCCTTCCTTCTCCATGAGGCAGACCTAGATTTTGAGACCTTGACTCAAGTAAAGATGGCAAGGCTGGGATTTTTGTCTCTCTCATTAGATCTTGAATACAAAGGTCAGAAGGAATCAGTGGGTCTATGGTGAGTGGGTTTTCTTAGCCTGTGTTGTAGGCACTCTAAGCTCTACTGTGAGCCATGGGAATGGCACCAATGTTTATAGAGCTAAGCAGTCCATTCACATGCACCAAAAAATAGCTTTTCCTTTCTTTTCCTGCCTCCTTTCTGTCCAGGACAGAAGTCCCACGCCTTCCACTTCACTCCTCCCAATTTGCTGCAACATTCACCTTTCTGCAGGTGAGCTACAGACATATGGAGATGAGGAATTCAGAATGTGTCTCTCACTGCTTTTCATTTTCAGGACTCAGGACCAATGGGAAGGGAATGTGCCCATGCTCACTGTGCTGCTGGAGCCTCTCTTTCTGAGAGGGCTCAGGAAAAGACAGCAGCTGCTCTCCAACTCTCATGGTCCACACCAGCAGTTAATGGGGAAAAGTCTGCCCAATTCTTCATGTCTGAGGACATAAATAACTGAAGGAAGTCTTGGGGACCTGCTGGGGGAAGGCTGTCCAGTGACTCATGTCTGAGAGCAGAAGCATCTAGAGTAAGTCTTGGAAACCTCCCCAGGATGAGATTTTTCCTCAGGTAGACACATGGTCCTTCAAGGACTGTCCCTGCTCATGGAAGGGAGGGGGTTGGACTAAATGACCTTTAAAAGGTCACTCCCAACCCAAATTATGAGTCTAAGAAGACTCCAAAGGGACGTTCACCTCAGTGCAGAGCAAGGAAGAAAAGGTGGTGGCTTCTTACACACAAAAAGGAGACACAAATTGGACAAGATCTAAGGCTTGCCACACAGCCAGGCCCAGGAACAGTATGGTAATGTGAGCAGTGAGTGTAGGTAAGCATTTTATAGCATGGTATAATGCTAAATATACAAATATATATATACTCTCTCTATATATATAATATATATATAGATATTATATAAAATAATACTTATTATTTATAGCATCTAATGGTAAAGTCAGCAGTTGACATTTCATGAAATAGTTAAGAGAAAACACAGAGCAAGTACCAAACACAGGAAGGCAACTGCATATGTGAAATATAGGGACCAAGAAGAAATAAAAGTGTGAAAGAGAAAATACCCACATTATAGTAGGTAGAGAAGATAATAGGTAACCCCACAGGATAACAGGGAATATGCTGGGGAAAAACCCTACGAAACAACTCCGTGAAGAAGAGTGAGTTGTCCCTCATCCCTTCACAGGAGGAAGAAGAAGAAGAAGAGAACACCAAAAAGTACTGAGGAAAAAGATCATCTCCCACTTCAGCTCTGGCTTTCTTCACCAAGACATGAGGGAAGCTCTTCACCCTCACCTCCAAAACTGCCCAAACCACAACCCCACAGCACAACTTCTGCCCCCCCATACCAGAGTTCCTGTTTGAGATTCACAGCTAATTAAAAAAAAAAAATTAAAATTTTAAAAATAAATTTAAAAAAAATTAAAAATATAATTAAAGACTAATCATTTACCTGTGTTTTGATGATGATTAAAGCCTAACCCTGGGTGATCTGTGCAGTCCAATAAAGCCTGGTTTAAGGTTTCAAACTGTGTTGGTGTCTTTGGAACATGTCACCAAATCTGCAACTGCAGAAGGTAAAGGAGGACGGGCAGAGGGACAGAGAGATTCAGGGGTACGAGCCAGAAGAGATGGAGCTGGAGAGCTCTGCTCTGCTCCAAAAGCTCGGGATCTACATCTTCTGCACCAACCTCGTGTGGGAGGAGCTCATGAGCAGACAAGAGGTGCTGGGGCAAGCAGGACATGGGAGGGACAGAACCAGGAGCCACAGCCAGGGCAGGGGACAGGGGACAGAGGGGAGGGCCAGGGAGCCTGTCACAGCAACTCACAGTGACAGAGGAGCTCAGAGCCTCCAGCAAGCTCGGGTGAGGGTGGGACTGACACCACAGCCACCATGACAGGCAGGGGAGACACAGCAAGAGCCCACGGGGGGTTCTTGGTGTGAAATGGAACAGAAGGAGCTGTGACAGGAACAGAAGCTCAGGTTCAAGCTCTGCTGTCACTGCTGGAGTTGGTAACCTGAAAAAACCAAACACAAGGAAGCCCAGCATGGCCCCCAGAGATGGAGCAGGGCCTCAATTAACCCTAACGAGCTAAAGTAACCCCAAAGGGCTCTGTAGAGAGTGCGCCTGACCGGGAGAAACCCAAATGCCTTATAGTACCCCCAAATATTAACTCATTGACTTCTAATAAGCCCCAAGATTTATAGTACCCCCAAATATTAACTCATTGACTTCTAATAAGCCCCAAGATTTATAGTACCCCCAAATATTAACTGTTTGACGTCTAGTAACCACAAAGTGCTCTGTACAGAACAAGCCTGACCGGGAGCAACCCAAATGACCTATAGTAACCTCAATGACCTATAGTAACTCTGAATTTTAATGGTTGACCTCAAGCAACCCCAAAATGACCTAAAGTAACCCCAAAGTTTTCTGGAGAGAGCATGTTTGACCTCAAGTAACCCCAATGACCGACAGTAACCCCAAAATGACCGAAAGTGAGGGCAAAGGTTCCTGCAAAAAGTGAGTTTGACCTATAGTAAACCCAATGACCCATAGTAACCCCCAAAATTATCTAAAATAACCCCCAAATTTTCTGGAGAGAGCATGTTTGACTTCAAGTAACCCAATTACCTAGAGTAACCCCCATGACCTCAAGTAATCCCCAAAAAAGACCTGAAGTAACCCCAAAATTTTCTAGACTGAGCAAGTTTGATGTCAAGTAACTCCAATGACCAACAGTAACCCAAATGACCTAGAGTAACCCCAAATTTTAATGGTTGAACTCAAGTAACCCCAAATTGACCTAAAGTAACCCCAAACTTTACTGGAAAAAGCACGTTTGACCTCAAGTAACCCAATGACCTATAGTAAACCCCATGACCTAGAGTAACCCCAAAATGACCTCTAATGACCCCAAAATGACCTCAAGTAACCCCAAAAATGACCTAAAGTAACCCCAAAATTTTCTGGAGTGAGCAAGTTTGACCTCAAGTAACCCAATGACCAATAGTAACCCCAATGACCTAGAGTAACCCCAAAATGACCTCTAGTGACCTTCAAATGACCTCAAGTGACCCCAAAAATGACCTAAAGTAACCCCAAAGTTTTCTGGAAAAATTGAGTTTGACCTCAAGTAACCCAATGACCTAGAGTAACCCCAAAATGACCTCTAATGACCCTCAGATGACCTAGAGTAACCCCAAAATAACCTCTAATGACCTCCAAATGACCTAAAGTAACCCAAAAAATGACCTGAAGTAACCCCAAAATTTTCTGGAGAAAGCGAGTTTGACCTCAAGTAACCTAATGACCTATAGTAACCCCAAAATGACAAAAAGTAAGGGGAAAGCATCCTGCAAAAAGTGAGTTTGACCTATAGTAAACCCAAATTTTAATGGTTCACCTCAAGTAAAAAATGACCTCACCTCACCAAAAAATGACCTAAAGTATCCCCAAAAAGGACCTAAAGTAACCCCAAAGTCTTCTGGACAAAGTGAGTTTGACCTCAGGTAACCCAATGACCTATAGCAACCCCCACGACCTACAGTAACCCCAAAATGACCTCTAATGACCCCAAAATGACCTAGCGCAACTCCAAAAATGACCTAAAATAACCCCAAAAATTTCTGGAGAAAGCAAGTTTGACCTCGAGTAACCCAATGACCTATAGTAACCCCCATGACCCAAAGTAACCCCAAAATGACCTGTAGTGACCCTCAAGTGACCCCAAAAATGACCTAAGGTAACCCCAAAGTTTTCTGGAAAAAGCGAGTTTGACCTCAAGCAACCCACTGACCTATAGTAACCCCAATGACCTCTAATGACCCCAAAATGACCTCTAATGACCTCAAGTAGCCCCAAAATGACCTAAAGTAACCCCAAAATTTTCTAGAGTGAGCAAGTTTGACTCCAAGTAACCCAAAGACCGACAGTAACCCCAATGACCTAGCGTAACCCCAAAATGACCGAAAGTGACCCCCAAATGACCTCAAGTATCCCCAAAAATGACCTCAAGTAACCCCAAAGTTTTCTGGAAAAATCAAGTTTGATCTCAATTAACCTAACTACCTCAGGTAACCCCAAAATGACCTCTAATGACCCAAAATGACCTCTAATGACCTCAAGTAACCCCAAAAATGACCTAAAATAACCCTAAAATTTCCTGGAGAAAGCATGTTTGACCTCAAGTAACCCAATGACCGACAGTAACCCCAATGACCTAGAGTAACCCCAAAATGACCTCTAATGACCTTCAAATGACCTAACGTGACCCCAAAAATGACCTAAAGTAACCCCAAAGTTTTCTGGAAAAATCGAGTTTGACCACAAGTAACCCAATGACCTATAGTAACCCCAATGACCTAGAGTAACCCCAAAATGACCTCTAATGACCCCCAAATGACCTCAAATAACCCCAGTGTCCTAAATTAACCCCAAGAGTTATCCCTCACCAGCTCACCTTTAGGCTCCAGAAGTAGGTCAAATTTACTATTTGCAGGAACCTTTGCCCTCACTTTTGGTCATTTTGGGGTTACAATAGGTCATTTGGGGTCATTAGAGGTCATTTTGGGGTCATTAGAGGTCATTTTGGGGTCATTGGGGTTACTATAGGTCGTTAGGTTATTTGAGGTCAAACTCGTTCTTTCCAGAAAACTTTGGGGTTACTTTAGGTCATTTTTGGGGTCACTTGAGGTCATTTGGAGGTCATTAGAGGTCATTTTGGGGTTACTTGAGGTCATTTTGGGGTCATCAGAGGTCATTTTGGGGTCATCAGAGGTCATTTTGGGGTTACTCTAGGTCATGGGGTTACTTTAGGTCATTGGGTTACTTGAGGTCAAACCTGATTTTTCCAGAAAACTTTGGGGTTACTTCAGGTAATTTTTTTAGTCACTTTAGGTCACTTTGAGGTCATTAGAGGTCATTTTGGGGTTACTCTAGGTCATTGGGGTTACTATAGGTTATTGGGTTACTTGAGGTCAAACATGCTTTCTCCAGAAAATTCTGGGGTTATTTTAGGTAATTTTGGGGTTACTTGAGGTCATTTTGGGGTCATCAGAGGTCATTTTGGGGTTACTCTAGGTCATTGGGGTTACTATAGGTTATTGGGTTACTTGAGGTCAAACCTGATTTTTCCAGAAAACTTTGGGGTTACTTCAGGTCATTTTTTTAGTCACTTTAGGTCACTTGGAGGTCACTAGAGGTCATTTTGGGGTTACTATAGGTCATTGGGGTTACTATAGGTCATTGGGTTACTTGAGGTCAAACATGCTTTCTCCAGGAAATTTTGGGGTCATTTTTGGTGTTACTTTAGGTCATTTTGGGGTCATTAGAGGTCACTTTGGGTTACTTTAGGTCATTGAGGTTACTGTAGGTCATTGGGTTACTTGAGAGCAAACATGCTTTCTCCAGAAAATTTTGGGGTTACTTTAGGTCATTTTGGGGTCATTAGAGGTCATTTTGATGTTACGCTAGGTCATTGGGGTTACTATTGGTCATTAAGTTACTTGAGGTGAAACTAACTTTCTCCAGAAAATTCTGAGGTTGCTTTAGTTCATTTTTGTGGTTACTATAGCTCATTGGGGTTACTATTGATCATTGGGGTTATTAGAGGTCAAATTCACTTTTTGCAGGAACCTTTGCCCTCACTTTCAGTCATTTCGGGGTTACTGTTGGTCATTGGGGTTACTTGACGTCAAACTTTGGGGTTCCTAGAGCCTTCTCTCCTGCAGGTAAACAGTCCCAGCTCTCCCAGCCTGGCTCCAGAGGACAGTTCCCATTTCCTGAGGGTGTTTGGAGCAGGAGATGCTGAGGGGAGGATGGCCCAGCCCAGAGAGCCACAAGTGCCAGGACTCAGCACAGCCTCCCCCAGCACCAGAAACCCCACGGGCGCCTGCCCTGACCCACACAGAACATCCACACAGCATAATCCCACACCCCATTAACATGGAAAAAAATCACTTTATTGTTGACCAGAGAGAACGGAAGGCTTTGCAATTCCCCACCCAACAGTGTTCTGCCCCCTCCACTGCTCCCAGCCAGGCTGGCTGCGGCACCACAGCACAGAGCATGGGACCACCAACCCCCGAGCCATCCCCCAGTAGATTCCTGAAGCCAAATACCCCCGGGGATTGCGATTCCCCAGACTCTTTGGCAGCAGCTTTGGAGCTTACATATGTCAGAATTTTTGTGGGGTGTTAATAATGGCAGGTGGCAACTTGCAGAATGATGAAATGAGGTGTGAGCTGCTCCCTTGACCCCAAAAGCAGCGCTGGTGGCAGACACAAAAGAGCATTTGCACAGATTCACCTGCCCTTCCAAGTTCCTGTAATGCACAAAAATGGATGTGGGGTAATTACTTTCTCTCCTTACAAAGGACCTAGTTCAGATTTATACTCCCTGAATACAGCACTGCCTCCTTCTCCTCTCCTTACTAATTTCCACTCCTAAAGTATCTTAGGTTTGTCAGATTACTGGTTTGTGTGCACAAATAAACACAGAAAATCACTGAAATCAGACACTGCACAGCAATGGGTGAACAGGGCAAAGTGCTGTTCCTTACCTTTTTTTTTTTTTTTTTTTTTTTTTTTTTTTTTTTTTTTTTTAATACATTTTGGATTGATTCTTTTTCTGCAAAACTCAAATAATTTGTAGTGAGGCCCTGGCACAGGTGCCCAGAGAAGCTGTGGCTGCCCCTGGATCCCTGGAAGTGTCCAAGGTCAGGCTGGACAAGCTTGGTGCAGCCTGGGACAGTGGAAGGTGTCCCTGTCCGTGGCAGAGGGTGGCACTGGATGAGCTTTAAGGTCCCTTCCAACCCAAACCATTCTGGGATTCCATGACTTGTGTTTTAAGTGTTTTAAGCCAAGCAGTCTTTAAATATTGAATCAGAGCTCTTATTCTTAAAGACATAATTGCTTTCCCTTGCTTTTATGTATTTAGTCTGAAGCTGCTGATTCTTAAGAGAGTGCACAATAAAGCATGAAAAGATTTTATCTCTCCATAGAATAATTGGTTTAAATCACATCTAACACTTGGTATTTTAACTTATATTCAGTTAACTCAACCAATCATCAATCAAAGAGATTACATACTAGAAATGAGACCCTGAACATTGGAAAAATGCAGATGGCATCTTTTATAAGACATCTATAGCTCTCTTTATTCCAATGGATCTTCAATTGAAAGGGCCAATAAAAGGTCCCAGAGCTCCCAGTTTGGAATGGGGGCTTGGGAAATTTCTCTTGGTGGCTGAGGGACACACTCTGCACTTGAAAGATATTTAAAGATCCACGTTTGGGTGATTTTTTCCCCTCCTATCTCTAGATATAACTAGCAAGTACAAAACGCAACGTGCTCATCAAAAAGTGAACCCAAACATGAAATTTTTAAATAAAAATATTAGCAGACTTCCAACCACTTGTGCTCCTCTCCCCTTTGGCACAGAGACTGTCCAAGAAACACCACGCACATACCCAAATAGAAGCTCTCCACAGAGCCCATCTTTTCCACTCTCCCCTGTGTTTCCAAGAAGCTGCAGTTTGACTGACAAGCTGTTGAATTTCACAACATGTTCACAAAATGAAAAAAGCGCAATCCTTGAGGAGGGATGGAATCCCACCTGCTTCAGTTCCTTTCTGAGCCCATTCCGTGGCCTGCTCCTCACTGCTCCAATGTGTTTCACTCCATACATGCTCGAAAGATGGGGGAAAAATAGAATATGAATGTTTGCCTTTTTCTCCATTAAAAGTTTGAAATTAAAATAGCTTTAGGTATCCTGAGTGTTCACAGATAAATATCCAAAGGATGTGCCAATATCCTTTCAAAGACAAATTTAAGCTTCAGTGTTGATGCAGGTAAACAACCACATGAAAACAAATGCTACATTTTAACTTTTAACTCTTCCTTCTTGGTTTTTTTTTTTTTTTGCTGTCTCACTAGTAAATATTTTCCTAATCTTCCTTATATAAAGCAAGGATTAGAGGAGTATTAATAGTCCACTGAACAGAGCATTACTAACAGGAGTTGCTACACGGCAAGGAGAGTTTGTTAAACTCAGCCACAGGATTGGGCTCCAACCTCTCCCTTTTTATGGATATTTGATTTTTAATATTCTTGCTTTGCCAGCTATGGAATCACCTCTTAATGTACTTCAGCCTGCTGGACCTGTTTGGGGGATTAATTTATTAAAACAAGGTAAAACTTTGTTTTCTCTGCATGTTAGCATCAATTAATAACCTGTCTTACAGGACTGCTGTGCTGTCACGGGAGGAGTGTGTAAAGAGCAACACCAACTGCTGAGGGAAGGGAAAAATGCCTGAAATCAGATGATGTCAAATAAAAGATAACCACGAGATATCTGTACTTATTCATAGCATGATCAAAATCAAAAAACCCTAATCCAGGCCCTTTCTGAATAGGAGTTACCTCCACTGAAACTTTTTCTTTAGTCCGATTTCAAGTCATAGAAAAAAGAAAGACTTGGGTGATGTTATTTTATCTCACATCAGAGAGAGCAAGGGTAAGAGTGCCAGGGAGAGGGAAAGGAAAAAAAATGGATATTGGGAAAACTGGACTGGAAACTTAATGTACGTATTTATGTATTAAAAATCATAAATATAGTATTTACTATAGTCATAGAATCATCAAGGTTGGAAGAGGCCTTTAAGATTGTCAAATCCAACCATCAATTCAGCACTACCACTGTAACCCCTAAACTACTAGACCATTTATATAAAATATTTCATATATATTATAAGTTATATATTGCGCTATATAAAAACTAGTAACATTCACTAGATATACTATAATTTCTATACTATAATACATAATATATAATAAAAACAATATGTTTGTATGTAACAATATGTCAACAAGACACTATTATTAAATGCAATATATGTACAATATATTGTAGAATCTGTGTAATAAATATATATTATTGATATATTACTATTAATACTCTAGACTGTATTATATTTGTAGTATATTATATTATATATAGTCTATTATACTATACTGCATTTTACTGGATATTGGAACAAATTTCTTCACCAAAAAGGTAAAACACAAGAGAACAGACCAGAACAGTGGAGAGGGAACACAACCCAGAGCCTTGACCCAAAGAGAAGAAACCAGGCCGGGGAGAGGAGAATTGGTTAGGATAGAGAGGCCTGGACCAGCCCCTATGCAAACACCACAGACTGGCACTCACCAAACCCAAACACACCCTGCAGAACACATCAGAACAGAGCGGAGCTGAAAACACCCACATGGACTGGCCAGCCCCACAGCCAAAGCCAAAGGCGTGCCCCCCTGACCACCCCAAACCACCAAGCCCTCCCCAGGCTCCCACCGCAGTGCAAAGCTCTGTCCCAGTGTCCACCCTGGTGCTGCCAAAGTCCAAACTGGTGTGGAAACTCTTCTACCTCTCAGCGTCTCCTCGAGCCTGCTGCCTGATTCCATGCTCTCCCCCCTGCTGGAGCCCTGCTGGGGGAAGGCAAGCTCTTGCTGTCCACCCTTGGATCAGGACAGCCCTCTTGGCTTGTCAGAATGCCAAAGGGACATGCCACAGGTACACATCACCTTCCTCAATGACAGCTGTCCTTGATGACACCATTCCTTGAACACCTTCCTGCCCTGGCCACCTGACTCACCCAGGCTGATGTCACCCATCCTGCTATTGCCAGTACAAGGTGATCACTGCTGGCTATCCTGCTGGTAGAAAACATGGGAGAACCCCCACGCCACACACCCGGAGCGCATGCTCACCTGTCCCAGGCTCCCTCCTCACCCCAGTGGTGCTCCAGCAGCACCAGGGCTCAGCCGAGTGTTGGCCAACTGACAACCAGGTCAGGCTGATTCAGATCTGATCCTCTGAGCATCCTCTGGCAGGACCTCCCTGCTCAGGGTTTGTGCTGTCTGGCACCTTGCTGGACCAGGAACACCAAATACAGCCAGCTCTGCTGAATCACTCCACCACTGGCCATCTGCCAGCCTCCTCTTCATCCTCCTCCTCCTCTTCCGTGTCCTCTTCAAATTCCTCTTCATCCCCATCCTCCTCCTCTTCCTCTTCTTCATCTTCCTCCTCTCCAAATGCCTCCTCTTCACCCTCCTTCTCTTATTCCTCCTCGTCACCTCACCTCACTGCAAAAAGCAGGCACCTACCATAGAGGATGATGCTGGCGTTGGTGTTGCCCAGCTTGTTCGTGGCCACGCACGTGTAGTTGCCGTAGTCCTTCTCCGAGACGTTGAAGAAGGTCAGCGTGGACAGGCGGCCCTTGCTCTCGATCCGCACGCCCTCCAGCCCGTTCGCTAACCTGCGGAGAAATGCGGAGAGCGGTGCTAGGAGAAAGGGGTGGGGGCTCTGGGATGGACCCTGCCCCTCCCTGGGCACCCTTTGCTTCCCACCAGCCAACACCACTACACACCCACACGTTCCCCCACTGGACCTGCACTTCCCACCAAGACAAACTCGCCATCCCGCTCTCCATCCCATAACCCAGCCGGACCTGTGTGTCCCACAGCCACCATCCCTGTGAGGAACAACTCTGGGATTCCCTCAGTCCTTAGCTGAGCACACACCAAAATGTGTTGATCCCAGCCTTCCTCCCCACGATGCCCTTGGGCACTGTCACCCCCCTCTACCTCCTCACCTTGTCACCCCAAGGCTGTGGCTGCCCCCTGTCCCCCCTCCTCACCTGGTGTCCTCCTTGAACCACTGGAACTCTGCCACAGGGACGGCCGAGGCCTCGCACTGCAGGATGCCCTTCTGGCCCACCGAGGCCCCCGTGTTCTTGGCGTTGGAGATGTACGGTGGGTCTGCGGGGACATCTGTGTCACGCTGGGCCATGTGCACCCACCCCACCACGATTCCCCTGCCGCCCACACTCACAGTTGACAGTGACTTTGACTTTCCGCACGTCCGGGACAGCCACGTCGTTGACGGCGCTGCACTCGTACTCCCCGGACTGCTCCCGTGTGATGCCTGTGATCTCCAGGTACTCGTCCTCACTCACAAAGCCCTGCCCTGGGGGACGTAACGAACGTGTGGCACTGTCACCCACGGACAGTGACACCAGGAACTCCCCTGTGCCCCTGCCTGAGCACCCCCTTCGCTCAGGAAGCTTGGGACAGCATTGACAAACATCCTCCCCCCATTCCAGGGCACATCAAATATCAGAACCTCTGACTGTGAGTCACCTTAATGCCATCCCAACTGCCTCTATGGGGACATCCGTCCATCCCACACAGGCCAGGAAGACCTCTCCTCGGAGCCAGGAGGCTCATCCACCCAGCAAGGGCTCACCTTTCCCGGAGAGGTGCCGCCACGTGACGGTGGGCTCCGGTCTCCCGAAGGCCAGGCACATGAGGGTCACGCTGCTGCCCTCGTTCACGGTGATGTCCGACGAGATGTTGACAATCTGGGGGGGCACTGCAAGACATAAAGGCCACCAGAGACACCATCAACACACCAGCTTGCCAGGCCCTGCTGGGACCCTCCAGCCATGAGACCTGTCCCATCGTGTGATGCTGGTGTCCACTCCATTGCCCTGCTCAGTCACCAATTCCACATCTCCAAACCAATATTTTGGATTGGAGCCAAGCATGGATCGAGGAGGGGTCCCCTCCCTGTGCCAGCCCCGCTGCTCCATGGCCGAGACCCCAATAACCAGTGCTCGATACGGCCTGCGACAAGGCTCATATTTTAGCATATTTATTAAAGCTGTTTAAATTACTGAGCGTCTGCTACTTCAATACCGGCCAGGGTGATTTATATTACTCTATCCCCAGATACTCCATCTAATAAATAACTTGGCAATCTCCGTATCCATAAATATCCCCGGCCATGGCAAAAAGCAATTAAAGCTCGCTTGCCGATGCCACTTCCCGGTGCTCTGGGCTGTCGGACACAACCCCCTAAAGAGCCTGCACCCCAGGGAGTGAGTGAAGTCACATAAAACCCCCTCCCCAATGAAACACCACATCTACAATTCCAGAAAGGATGCCTTGTGCCCCCTCCCCAAGTGCATCACCTGCCCAGAACCCCAGCCCAAGTGGCATCAGATGCCCAACCCTTGCACCCAGACCTCTCCCGCAGCTCTGGGATTCCAGGATAATCACCTGAAAACCACAGTGGCCAACACCAGCACTGCCTGGAAGGGAAGTGGGGCTGCCTGGCTCTCCTTGCACCCCCAGGGAGGCTCTCCTCACACCCCCGGGGAGGTTCTCCTTTCTCCCGGCGCGGGAGAGGCGGCACAGCAGGATGAGCCATGGCAAAGACGTGGCGCAGGCTCTGCAGCCCAACGGGTTCTGCAAAGCAGTAAATTTCCCAGCAACTTGACACATTAATATAGAAGTACAGTCTGTTATAGCAGAGGGAGATTGTCTGAGTCCTTCAGGGGAAAGCAGCAATCCAAAAATGAAAAGTGTGTGCCGGCAACTGCTGGAAAATGTAGTTAACGCTCGGAGCAGAGCCGGCCAACTCCGACAGCACGGCCACGATGAGCTCTGGGAAGGCTGCAAATGGCCCTTCCTCACTGAGACAAGATGACACTAACCCTTATTATTAGCATCCTTGCACCTCTCCCCTCCGATAACAGCACCTCAAACTGGTACCAGGAACATCCAAAAACTACAAGAATGTCCAGGACAAGATTTTCCACAACTGGGCATTTTTCACCTGCTCATGAGCCTGCAAACCAGCCCTCCTCATGAGCAGTTTTGGTCCGAGATGACAGCACCATCCCTGGAGGATGCTGAGACCTTGGGATGCCTGTCTCTTCCTTTTGTGCTCTCATCTGCAGGTGCTGTGGAGCTGGACTAGAGCAGTAGTGTGTGATGCAGAGCATCAGCAAAATCATGGTCATCGTTTTATCCTCGCCCTCCCAGCCGCCTCCAGTTCAAGGCTGAACATCCCTTTCCCATCCCCTGAGGCCCAAACCACAAGTACAAACTGAGATGCAGAAACTGGTGCCCTGGGACCAGATGTGAGCCTGTCCCTCTCCTGGGCACAGAAATACTTTCATTCCTGTGGAAAAAATTACCACTACCCATAACCACTAGGGTCCCAGTGCTCCCATTCAGAAAACCCCAAGCCACACAGAACCACACATCAGCCTGAAAGCCCTTCCCTTAGCAAAGGATGCTGACACAGACATGCCAGCAGGTCTCACAGTGGGAACTGCATTTCCTAAACACACAGAGGCCAGGGAAGCAAGGCCATGCTGTCACTGCCTGCCCTAATCCAATCAGGAATGCCCCAAGAGCCGGCAGGGACGTGCAGCAGAGGGACACCCAGGGACAGCACGGGGACCCCACCAGGCAGCTCAATACCTGTGACTGCGATCGTTGCCTATGAGGTTATCAGGACTTGGAGAAGGACATTGAAGGACCTTGATTACATTTTTATAGATCCCACTGACTGGGCTGCCAAGGATGGAGTCTCAAGGACGCACTGGCTTTGCCAGGGGAGGACCTTATCCTCTGGGAGGAGTGAATGGAAACTGGGGTCACATTGGGATGCAGGCAGGGCAAGTCTGGTGACAAACACGACTGTGTGGATAAAACCAACCTGCAGTCACACTCTGTAAATACCATGAGGCAGGGACAGCCCAGGCATGGCTGCCCTGGCAAGGACATCCCACCAGAGCTGCCTTGTCTTAGGGTGGTGACAGCTTGGGATCAGTGCTGGGTGTGGAGCCCAAAGGCTCTCCCATGTCCCATAGATCCCTCTTGGTCCCCTCCCAGGTCAGGCAGCCCTGCTAATGCCTTGTGGCCCTCCAGCAGGACTGTGGATGCTGTTCCTAGTCCTTTACCTGCTGACAGCATCCTTTCCTTGAATTACCTTTGGTCCTCTACATTTCCCTCCCTCTGCCCTACAGAGCTGCAGGGAGAAAAACAGGGCAGAACACCATCTCTATCCCCTTTTACCCATAGTCCTTCCTTGCAGAAGTCTACAACTGCAAGCAAATTGAATACAGAATAATTCCCAAGGAGGTGAGGAGTGGCGCGGTCTCACCGGAGCAACAAGCGGCGTGCGGAGGATTTCGTCAACTCTGCGTAATATTAATCACAGGGAAGTTAATGCATAAGGTTTGGTAAGCCAAAAAATACATTTGCACTGTAATTTCTTGTTTGTTCGGAAAGCCGGTGAGAGAAATTGAATGTGAAAGCGATGCCACTAAATTCAATAACAATAAGCCCATGATTTATCTCCTTCTTTTACCACTCGAGACCTGAAACGCCTGATGTGCTGATCCACGCTCTCCGTGGGGCCTGGGCGTGTGCCGGTGTCTGCCACCATCCGTGGGGACCGTGAGGTGCCATCCCCCCCCTTCCATTGGGCTGGCCATGGGATCACACCTTGGTGACGCTGCCACGTCCTGTGATGCTATGTGCAACACTTTGGATATCTGTGGGACTCTCCCAAACACCTTCAGTCCTGTCCTCTGCTCCCAGCACCAGCGATGGCTTTGCACTTGTCCCATCTGGCAACAAAAGCAATGGGAAAGCTCAGACCTGGTGAGCCACCACCAAACAGCCAAGCGTGAGGAGCGATGGCCACTGCCGGCAGGGACACCTCTTCCCTGCTAATCTACGCGGGAAGGAGCAGCACCTCGGGAATCGCTGCGTGATCAGCACTCCACATGATGCTGACGCACACGACCGCGTGCAGGCTGACTCATCCCCGGCCGCTCCGAGCGCCGATCCCTACCACAGGCTCTCACCGCCGTGGCCCTGGATTATTTTTAGCTGCCAGATCATTACTGCTGCACGCCTTGGAGCAGAGAGCCTGCATGAGCACAGCGGCTGACACATGCAACTGATGTCCCTCCTCCACATCATTAGCTCCTAATCCATTAAAAGAGACTTCTCCCTACATTGCCGGTAAGGGGAGATGACAGATAGATACCTATGGGCTCTTCGAACTGCCAGCAACAGCCACTTGCCCACCTTTACTCAGGGGACAGGTCCCCATAGGGACATCTCATCTTCTGAGCTCTGATGCCCCCATGGACACTGTCACACACTTTGTACTCCTGCCCTGGCACCTCATTTTCCACCCCCCCTTACTCACCTTCTATTTTGGGGAGATGCAGCATTCATGCAGCTCTCCAGCTGCAGTGTCCAGCTGTGTCCTGTGACAGGAGATGCTGTCACCGGCAGGGAGAGGGACTGTCACCCTAGCAGGGGTCGGATGCCTGCAGGAGATGACGGTGCCTGCCTTCCCAGCACCCCAGCTGCCTATAGCCCCAGGCGCCTCCAGCTCTGCATGAGCCTCCCCGGCACAGGCAGGATAGGGCTGTCAGAGGTGTCACTGTGCAAGGTCTCATTAGCGTACAGAAAGTCAGCACAAAGGAGGCAAATATGCTGAAAGCTCACATTTTGCCTGTGCTTTCCATCTCTTTCGCTGATGAGAAGCACAGCGGGATGGCACCGGGGCCTCCTCCAGTCCCTGTGTGTCTGCTGAAGGCACAGACACACGAGACCTTCCCCTAGAACAGCTCCTGTTTGGGGCTGATGCCCTCAAATGGGGCACCTGCAAGCCAGCTCCTGAGTGGCAGATGGAAATGGATGTTTTCCCTCTCTCCAATTCATTGTTTTCGGGCTGCAGGAGACACCTGCAAGGACACACAGAGTAACCCTGTGCAATGCACCTCAGCGTTCCCCCGGGGGAAGCGACTTGGGCAAGGAGGAAACATCGAGAGTTTTAACAACGTGTTGCTCCTCGGCAGCGATGATGATCATCTCTGATCGAACCATTCTGGTGACAGCCCCATCTGAGACACTCGTCAGAGCTGATTTTATTGAGATAATGGATTAAGCACATCTAAAAGCTACAAAGTTGTTTGGGTCAACAAAATGATTGTTGTCAAATTTCCCTGCCAAGCGAGCAGAGTGTCATGGCCTCAGTTTTTCTACTGACGCTCCATTTTGGGAATATCTTCCCTTTCCCTTCTCTGGGTCTTAAACACCATCTTTTAACAGCCTTCTCCCAGCAAAACACTCTTTGTGGGATCCTTTTATGGGAAGGAACGTGGCAAATATGAAATACAGGCACCGAGCACCCTTTGCCAGGCGAAGTCGCCCGACTGCTCACAGCACATCCTTTCTCTCCAAGTTTTCACGTTGAGACAGGGAAAGCAATAAAACCAAAACTCACAGTGTTATACCTACTGTGTAACCACCTGTCAGTAAATTTATGAACAATTAGGAAGTGAGAGTGCTTCCCAGGGAGCTATTTGTGTGCACGCTAAAACGTTCTTGCTGTTCGGAAATATAATGGGGAAACAACTTCGCCAGTTCTCCCTCCTGTTCCCCAGTTTTGTTTTTTTGCAGTAATTAATCATCTGATGCTGCTGGTCCCTGTGGCACATCCCGATGGCTTCTTTTCACCAGTTTCAAGCAGCTTTGAGAATGGGAGCCCAAGGACACATTCTGGGTGCACTCCATCCTGTCCCTTCTCCATTCTCTCATCCTGATTTCGGGTTAGCATGTCATGACAGCCACTTTAGAGACAGTGGCTGTTCCTGTCTGCTGATTTCTGCCTGCCAGTCTGATTCTTCCTCCTTCCAGACCTTCCCCCGCTCCATGCCCTCACTCCTTCATTACTCTTTCATTTCTCCCCTTTGCTGCCTCCTGCCCTTTTGATGCTCTGGTGCTTTTCTGTGTGTGCACATTTCCTCCTCTCTTTCCTTTATTCTAGGGTCTCAGTGCTTTTCTTCTCATCCTTTTTGTTTTTATTCCCTCTCCAGTTTCTTCCTTCTTCAATCTTTGCTATTCCTTCCAGGTTTTCTCTGGGCTGCTCTAGCTTTGAATTCACCACCATATTGCTGCTGCATCACCTTCATTTGGCCATTTTCAGTCTCTTGCCCAACCTCTGCTTCTTCAGGGAGGAAAGAAGGTTGAGTTAGGGCTCTGGTTGCTCCTTTCCATCCAGCCTTCTCCCTTTGGAGGAAAATATCTCAATGGGAAAAATAAAAGACTCAATCTGGTTTTGAAATACCCACTGAAAAGCAGTGGTGCTGTGCTGAGAGGCTGTGGTGAGACACGGGACCAGCTCCAGGAGAGCACCCTTGGGTGCTTTTAGAAAACACACCACAAAACCACAACCTGGAAATGAAGTACATGGCCCTTCAAAACCTCTCCTGGTTCCCAGGGTGAGGAAAGCAGCAAAAACCAAGATGGGAAATGGATTGTGCCAACCAAAAACAACAGTAACAATGCCAACAGCTGGGAGAAGTTTCAGTGAAAAGTCCATGGCGAGAAGGATTAAGGCAAAAGTACCAAGAAGGATTCTCTAAATAAGTCAGAAACAGAGGACAACTGAGAAATACCAAAGATAGGTATTTAGGTAGGGGTGGCCAGTACCAACAATCACCACTGAAATCTCTACCAGGCTTACAGCCTCCACCAAAACACTGACCTTGGGGTCACATTTCAGACTGAAGTACACCCTGAAGCAGCCCAAGCCAGGAAAGCAGAGCTCTGTCCTGCCTACAGCCTGCCATGCTCCTCACACCGAAACCATCCTGCAGCACGATGCTGTGACGGTCTCCTGCACCTCCCAGGCGCAGAGGTGGGCTTCACAGGATTCAGAAGAGCTCACCAAGGCCCACCCCACTTCAGCTCCACTCAAGCCTTTATGACAAGGGAAGGACGAGGTGGGTGATCTTCTACTTATATGAGATTAAATGCCTGTTCTCTCTCATGCCAAACTCTCCCCAGAACACACCAGTGTGTTGTAAGCACCACAAAAGCATCCCTGAAATCATCCGTCCCTTCATCACGAGGCAGCTCCTGACAAAAAGAGGAAAAGGGAGACAAAAAACCCCTCTGGCTCCCTGCCATCTACGCTCTTATAAACCCAGTTAACGGCTGTTGCAATGAACCAATGCAAGAGACGTATTAATAGTGCTACTAAGAGACACATTTACTGTTGACGGCGATTCCCTGGCAGATTTATCGCTGGGTTGCTGGGAGGGAAGGCTGGGCCCTGCAGTAGCACAATTAAAACCCAATTGAACATGGGCACAAAGAATCAATACTCTCTCCGGCCAACTTATAGTTTTGCAAAATACAAATAGAAATTAATTGACCTGAATATAGTTGCTAACTGGTCATTGCTGCTTATTTGTCATCCCACTGGGCAGTGAGGGCAAGAAACAGAGGACAGACCTAAACCTCATTTTTGAGGCCAGAAACAGGGCTTTGCTCCCATCCCTATAAAGTGTGCGCTCTGCTTGCAGCAACAGCCAGGACCAAATCCATCTTTGGAAAATCACTCCTTTCCTCTCAGTGCTGACCAAACGACTGTGTGTTATTCACCCTCATAGAAAGCAATTTAGCCACCAAGGAACTGCAGTGGAGCTGAACTGACCTTAGAAGTGACCTTAAAGATCATCTCATTCCAACCCCCTGAAGGGCAGGGACACCTTCCACTATCCCAGGTTGCTCCAAACCCTGTCCAACCTGACCTTGAACACTTCCAGGGATGAGGCATCCACATCTTCTCTGGGCAACCTGTGCCAGAGCCTCGCCACTTTCACCAGGAAGAATTTCTTCTTTACATCAAACCTAAATTTCCCCTCTTTCAGCTTGAACTCATTACTCCTTTTAACTACAGCTCCTGATGAAGAGTCCCTCCCCAACTTCCTTGTAGGCTCCTTCAGAAGGCTGCTATGGCATCTCCCTACAACCTTCTCCTCCTCATGTTGAACTGGGAACAGAGCACAGGAGGATTTGCCTCTCTCATCACCACCATCAAAGGCACAGCAAGGTGGCACCTACAGATGGATTTTCTCAGCAGCCCAGCTTAGGCAAACCACGTGGCTCGAGCTTAACATATCAAAAGGGAAGTACAGACACTGCTCAGCATGGACCTCTTGACCTGTGCATGCACCCCCAGGTCCTCTCATGCTTCCCTCCAGCTGGGGAGAAGTGACACTGCTCAGAAGCACAGTCATTGCTGCAGTGGGAGCAATTCAACAAGACTTGCTCACACCAGGAGAAAAAGTCTCCCCAGCACAGTTAGGAATGCCTCACCACTGGACAGCCACCCTGGCTCACCCTGTCTCACCTCTCACCCCAACTCTGTCTCACCTTCACCTGCCCAAGCCTGGGAAGCGCCTGCATCACCCTGGGAAAGGGGTGAGGGCGGTGGGTGCTGAGCATCGCTGCAGTTCACCTGATTTCATTAGGTGCAAAGCACTTGGATACTCCACTGGTGTTGACTTGATGGATTAGCACGATTAGAGAGCAGACAGGATAAACAGATTAAACCTCACAGATGGACAGCTCGCACGCAACTCAAAACCGGGCAGAGGGAGAGCTCCGAACAAGGGGATGAGGGGATGCTTCCAGTGATCTCCACTTCACTCTTCCTGAGGTGAGCACTCCCCTTCTCCACCACAGCCTGGTGCACACAATCCGGGATTTTCCAACACACTCCCACCAGGCAGGAAAACCTCTTGTATAGGTGATCACAATCAACCCCTGCCCCCTGCCAATGAGAGGGATACATAAATACATACATAACTCTGTCGGGGGCTTTCTCAGAGACGTGTCGGGGCTGAGAAAGTTTTCAGATTTGCTCATTGCAAAATCAATACCCATCAGCTGTTTGAAATTAAAGGAAAGATTAGGTCCTGGTTTTATACACGCTTTATTGTATTCCGAGAGCTTTCTACTCAGCCAAATAAATCTTCTTTAAGAGGATTAGGAAACTTTCATTATCTTTATCTAACCTGAACTAACACTAACTCTGAAAAATTAATCTAGAGACCGGACAAAAGCCACTAGCTGGTGCAGAGCTGCAAGAATCCGGAGGCAGCATCCATCGGAGTGCTACCGGCCCCTCTGATCTGCCAGCACCTGGATCCTCCCATCAGAACAGGATGGGAGGGAACAGCCTCAGGATGCTGCTTTGCAACCAAACAGCATCTGCTTTGTTGATACACTTGCCTATGAAGCCTTGTGCCAAAAGCCCTTCATGGCCCCACAGTGACTTTAGGCTCTCTCCCAGCACCATGGAGCTCTGTGCTGTTGAGATCTGCTTCTCCTCTGTGCCTCTGCACGCTGCCTTTGGCTCTCCTGAAGCATCTTCACACACCTGCCTGAGCACCTTACTAACGAACCCCTGATGGAGCGAGCTGAGCAGCACAGCTCCAAGCAGCCGAGACAGGTGAAACTCACAACAGGGACAGGCAAAGGGGGAAAAAGGAAAAGCTCAGCAGCCCCATTGTCACTTCTCAGGTGTCCTCTGCCCCATGTGATGACTGTCCAACACAGTGAGGCTGAGACAACACACATTCATCTCCTCCCTGGCATGGTGGGCACATGTCCCCACCACTGTTCCCACACGAGGCACGTTCAGACCTACCTTGCACGATGAGGTGGACGCGTGAAGTCTTGGGGTGATTGTCTGTCTGCACGGAGCAGGTGTAGGGGCCCTCATCGTACACGTCCACGTTGTGGATCTTGATGCTGTACTGAGTCTTGGTGTTGGACAGGATGACCACGCGGTTGTCTATAGACCACTTGTCATTGCCGGCATACAGGATGGTGCTGCGGTTCAGCCACGCCACCCGCGTGACCCGGTCATCCACAGTACACCTGCGGGGACACACAGAGGGTCACACACCTGAACAGGACACACAGAGAGCAGCCCGGCTCCCAAAAGGGGATGGGAGCAGGAAGGGAGTGTGGCTCTGCAGCACTGACAGCATGGAGATGGAGCATGCCACAGCCGTGATTCCATTTTCACATCCTCCCATCACAAGAGATTTCACATAAAAACAGCAGGTTCGCCAGAAATAAAACCTTTCTTTTTCTTTTACACACAACTGGGGAACCACAGACAAAATTCCCACTGTGTCTGACCTCTGTAAGCCAGGCAGACCATCCCTATCCCCCTCTCACCCATCTCCACAGCCCCCCTTGCTCTCGCTGTGTGCTGAGAATTCCAGATGAAGCTGTAAAATGTGCTGACAGTTCGGCTTGTTGGCACGGCCCTGGAGCCATCCCCGGGGTGATAAACACCCCCGCTGCTGGGGACAGGGGCCACAGCACACGCATGGGGAGAGGGGAAGAAGAGAAACAGCCGGAGATGGCCAAGCCAGCACACGGGGAAGAGAAGGGAACATTTGGATAAGCAGCTGTAAATCCTACAAGTGCCTGGAAAACACAACGCGATCGTTTCCATTATTTATTTCCTGCCTGGCTCCCACCCTCCCCGCTCTGAGACGTGCGGGAGCTCGGCAGCTCCGGTCCACGGCACTGAGTTACACTTGGCAAAGGAGATGGGGGGGAAGGGAATTAAAATGTTCCTGGAAAACACGGCTTTTTCATTCTGTTTGATAGCTTCCTCTCTATCTATTTACTTGTGGCCTTCTCTGCTGCCTCCATGGTACCTGCAGCATACGCTCAGAGCATTTGGCTAAATTAAGAGCCCAGCATCTCTAGGGATCTTCGCCCTTGCCACCTCAGTGGGGAAGTTTTCTCTTGGCATTGAAAAAAAAAGGGAAAACCAAGCTAGAGATGAGCTAGTGCCAGTGGTGGCAGAGCTGCCACAGCTTCGTGCAGCTGAGATCGTAGGAAAAGGCACCTACAGTCAATCAAGAAACTCGTGCAAGTCCCTCTCCACACGCCTGTAAATTCAGAGAGGGGCTGGGAGGCTGTTCCTGTCCTCGCTCCCATCACAGCACCTCACCTGCCCAAGCTCCAGGGGTGTTATATGCCTCCCTTGCTGAGATTGCAGAGCGTCACCTCGATGGAGATTATTAATCGGGCGGAGGGAAGGGGTGATACCTGGCATGTTTGAGGGTCCCCCCGGGTGCTCGGTTCAGACGAACGAGCCATATATCCTGCCACAAACAAGTAATTTTCCCCTTGCAGGAGCTGTACGTCTCTGCCAGCCACATCACGTAGAGATGCCGGGGAAGACGGATGGCCCTCCACGCCTGCCGCGGCACTGCCACCACGCCAGGACAGACACCCCGTGTCAGACGTTCCCCGGCGCCAGCTCGGCTCTGCCGGACCACGGCAGCCTTGTGCCAGCACATCGTCCTTGTCGGGAAGCCGAGCCCTCTCTTGCTTCAAATTAACTGGGGGAGAGCTAAGCACAGCCGAGTTAAGTTCGGCCCTGGGGGATTCCAGTCTAGTGGACTATTACTGCTGTCTCACTTCATTATAATGAATAATAAAGAGATACTTACACACGGCTTCTGTAAATTATTCATTGCGTGCACTGAAAAATCAGGGCAGCAATATGTAAAACAGACAACTTGCATGTCTGCACTCATATAAATATCCAGACTACAGCCCTGCGAGGTACTCTCGGGTCCCCTCATTAGGGGTGAAGCACAAGGACTCAGGTTTGAAGTGACAGGGATGAGACGCTCGTGCCGGTGCCGAGCACGTTCCACTGTTGCTGCCCAGCTTCGGCTGGCGCATATGGGATGTGCTTCCCGAGGAGATCTGGGGCCGATCCGGGGTATCTGAGACCTGGGGTGGCTCATTCTGCATTTACGGCTCACATTTACATCTCAGAGCTGCATAAGCACATCCAGGGATGGACATGCTCACAGGAGGGAGTGCAAGGACAGAATCACCCTCCCTTGTCTGTGGTGCTGGTGACTGACACTGCCCTCAAAACCACTTGAACGAGCAGGCAGCAGCAACTTGCAGACCCCTGCAACAAATCCATGCCAAGAGCAAGGAGGCAAAGGCTCCTCCTTCCCCTCCCTCCAGCTCAGTCTTCAGCTGCTGCCACACAACAGCTAATTTAGGACCAAGACCCTTCAGCTTTGTGCAGCATCATTCTCCTCTCCATCAGAGCCCAGACTGTCCCCTGCAGCTACAGACAAAGCATGCTCCTTCAAACACCAGCCCTCCTGCACCTCCTGAGAACGTGTCAGAACCACCAGCAGCAGAAAAGCCCCATCCATCAGCTGGCACAGAGCATGTGGCATTCCTGGAGGCACCTCCTCAGCTGACCTCCCCTTCCCACTGCCAGTTTTCCTGTGCCCTGGCAGCTGGCACTACAAAGAGAATACTGATGGATACCCTGGCACAAGGAGCACCTCATCAGCTTCTTTAGCTGTCTGGGAAAGCGATCTCCATTAGCTGCTAAGCTGACGGCACTCGCTTGTCTGCTGAGCCGTCTTTGCTCCCCATTTCCAATTGACCAGGATTATGATAATGTCTCCAGTAAGCAAACAGGTAAAGAGTCTTCTGCAAAGTGTTTAGATAAAGAAGACAAGCTCTGACAAAGCTGGATAATAAAGCAGGCCACGAGGTTTTCCCTTGAAGGGATCTAATTAAAACCAAAGACAAACCCCCATTAACAGTCTCCTGAAGGCGCCGTATCCATCTCCAGAAACTGCCTTACAAGTCCAGAAGGGACAAAAGACAATAAAGCGCCTGTCACGTGGGAGGGAAATAAACTTATCCTGGCTCTGCTGTTCACCTGGAGAAAGCTCCTCAGCAAGGCAGGGGGAATATCTCGGGAATGATATCAGCCCCCAGCACACACTGCATCCCAGCTCCCCCACACATCCCTTCTTTGTGCAGCGTGACCCTGTCCCAGCAGCTCTTCCATCTCTGCATCCCACTTACACCCTCACTGCCTTTGAGCAGAGACTTTCCACCACCCGCAACCCTTCAGCTGCCTCCAACCACTGCTGCTCCCCTCCAGAGCGGCTGGGGAGATTCGGATGCCAGGCTTTGCCGGAGCTGCAGCCCCCACAGAGCTCACAATGATACATGTGGCCTCTCGAAGGCTCCATCTCCTGAGACCCATACTGATCCCCTCACTCTGCGGGAGGACGAGAGCTGCTGTAGGGATCCCAGCGCTCCACCAGAGACGAGGGCAATGAACCTGAACGCTGCAGCATGAGAAGATGCATGAGGGTGGGAGCTGGGGGCACCGGCGCTGCTCTGCTTCCCCTCTAATTGCCCCCATTCCTCATTCTTAAATGCTAATTTTGAAGTTTGCCACGGAATTATTTCTCTCAGTGTCAACAATACAGATAACTCCACTCTTTGTGTGCGGTGGCACACGGTGACCGCCCCCCTCCTCCCGCACCTATTAGGAGAGACCCCACGTCGCTCCCACAGCAGGGTCCTTCCCAGCCCCATCAATGACACTGACAGTGCCTCTCCTACGCGTGGGATGAGCCATAACACCCTCCACATTCATCCCCTGCCCTCCCTGGCCACGCCATGGACCTTTCCTGCACTCGGCTGAACGTGAGGGTGAAGCCTGGGGCTGCCCTCAACACCTCCCCCATGGTGAGGGAAATCCTGTGGCCGGGGTCAGCACAAATTTTCTGGCAGTAATTTGGAGGGATAAATAGCACACACGAAGAGTTGGAAGCATAAAGGAAGTGGAAGCATAAAAACCCTCTCCGTGGGTGAGGAATGGGATGTATGGGACCCCAAAATGTTGATGCACATCCTGAGAAATCCAGGGGACATGGAGCAGAGCCAAGACCACCAGTCCCTGTCCCTGCCGAGAGGCTGGGGAGACGGAGCAATCCAAATTTATTGTCCAAACCCATTTGGACACATGAGGAGATTTTTGGGGTTGTCCAGTGCAGAGCTGGGACACGGACTTAATGATCCTTGTGTGTCCCTTAAAACCATGGATATTTGACGATTCTATGATTCAAACCCCTCCTGTTTCCTTGTTCAAACCAACAATGCCCTACTTTTAAACTCCTCTATGGCTCTTCAACCCCAAACTGCTTCTCTCTCCTGTAGGTAACGTGTCTCGTCAGGATGACAAATGGAGATGCCAAAACCAGTTGCAAACTTGCCGGCTGACCCAGTTTTCAGTGGCTAAAATAGCTCACCCGGATTGGGAGCGAAGCCCCTCGCCAGTGATCAGGTGATGCTTCACCCTGGGAAGCCTCCAACTGAAAATACCTGTGCAGATTTTTCTGCACCCTTGTCTTTGAGAAGAAATTGTTAATTACATTTGCCAGGGACTCCTAATGGGATTTCTCCTTCACTTCCAATATTCGCCCCGGCTACACAGTTAAGGGGCGTCGGATGCTTTTTATTCTGGGCGGCTGGAGCAAAGGCAGAGGAGATTTATTTGTAATCATCGGAAATAAACACACTTCCTCAGAAGTAAACACAAAAGAACAGAACCTGGCTGTGCTCCCACTTCGTTCAAGATGCAAATGAGAAGCAGGCCATCAAAACACAGCGGCTCCTCTAATCCTCTCCCAACAATGTAACCCGCCACATTATCCTCGGGGACAATGGCATCTGCGCCGTGTGACGGCGGGTCTCACACAGCAGCTCCTGAGGGCAGGACTGCTCTGCCCAGGCTCCTGTCACTGCCATCCACGCTGTTTATTCTGGGGGTGGAGGGCATGAGGCACTTTGTCCTTAATCATGATCCTCTCCACTGGCACTCTGTCTACTCTCCAAGGCACCCGCAGTGTCCCTTCTCCCCTCTCTCCCATCCATCCTGGTGCCCAGATGTGGAGCTCACAGCTCCATGCCATCCCCACACCATCCCAGCACCCCAAAGACAGAAGGCACAGCTCCATGGCTTCCACACACCATCCCAGCGCCCTGAGGACAGAGGGCACAGCTCCACGCCATCCCCACGCCATCCCAGCACCCCGAGAACATAGGGCACAGCTCCATGCCATCCCAGCACCCCAAAGACAGAAGGCACAGCTCCATGCCAACCCCACGCCACCCTAGAGCCACGAGGGCAGAGGGCACAGCTCCACGCCATCCCCATGCCATCCCCACACCATCCCCACACCCCAAGGACAGCACACGGGACGCACCACATGGCATCACCCAACACCACAATCTCCCATCCAGCCTTCACCAACCTCTCAGCAAGTCCTGATCCATCACCACACCCACACCTCTGTGGGAAAGCAAGGAGCATGGGATGTCCAAGAGCTTGGCCAGCCCAAACAGTTCTCCTCTTCTCCATAACATTCCTCCCTCCTCACCGTACACCACTCAGCCACTGCCTCCCGCAAAACCACGTGCCACCGGCTCTCACTTTCCGCAAGTTTAATTAATTGCCTGGCCCCACTGCTACCACTCCGATTCCCCAAGCGCTCCCAGTGCTGTTCAAACACACTCCAGACCACTGGAAAAGCTGTTCCCTGCCAACAACTCCTTCCCCCAAAGCCCTCCAAGGGCTACAGGACCCTCCTGTCCTCCCCAGCGGCTTGGGGCTGCTGGGGAGGGTTTGTCCCCATCAGTTCCCCCGCGGTGGCAGTTTGCCCACCACCAGGCACCAGAATAGAAGCTGCTCCCCATGAAAAATCAAAGCCCAAATTGATACATTAGAGACTGCTAAATATAAAATATCCATCTGCAAAGATAATAAGCCTGTGAGGGCAGAGGCTGCTGAGTTGCTCCATTTCAGATAGTTTAATGGTGTTTTGGTCCATGACTGCAGCTCCCAGACATTAGAATGATAACGAGATGATGAGGAGGGCGGGAGCCGTCTGCACGAGGCATCAGAAGTCAAGACAATGCTCACTGTGCAGTCCCTGAGGGGTCCATGTCACACAAAGCACTGACTGCTCTGCGCCCAGCATTCGCAGGGCTTTGGGTGGCCTCTGTGACCACCCAGGGCATGCAAAGGCTGAGCCTGGTGCTGGGTGGCTGACAAGCTTGAGCTGACGTTAATTCAGCGGGGTGGGTCTGGAGTCAGGGGTGGACCTAGGTACCACAGGACGTGGCACAGTGATTCTAAAGTTGATACAGGCAGAACTGTGCTGCAGGTGGCTTAGAAAGCAATTGTAGTTGAAGAGGGAAGGGATGCCCAGCAAGGTGAGCTGCTGCACAGTGCCCCCACTGACGGATCACATCTTCTCCCCAAAGCCACTCACGGGATTTTCTGAATTAATGCTCCACATCGAGCAAATCCAGAAAGAGTCAGCTCAGTTAAAGCGAGCCAGGCTTTCCCTTCAGTTCCTAAAGCCCTTCTTTCACTCCTCATTGCTTTTACTTCCAGCTTGCGAGGACACACATCACCCTGACAACATCATTGGCAAGGGGGGCCGGATGAGGTTGGGTGCTCAGGTACGCTGCTCCCAGCTCCCAGCGGACTTTCCGTTGTTTCTGACACAAAAATGCATCCATAATCCATGTCCACATGCCAGGATGCTCTCCCCGCACGGCAGGAAGGTCAGAAGGCATCAGACTAAGCCCCAACAGCCAACAGCAGTTATTAGCTCAAGAGAAATCTTCATAAGGAAATATGAAGTGGCAGCAAAATAAGTAAAGCGGGAGGCCTTTGGATGGAGCAAATCAATGGGAATGTTTATAGAGCAGGTGGCACGTAAATGCTTCCATCAGAGTCAGTCAATGCTGGCGGCCACACCTCATCTCCCAAAGACAGAGATGAAAATGAAGGCACCGACCAGGGGCAGCCAGGCCAGGAAAACCACAGAAACTGGAAGAAGTGCAGCAAGGCATCTTTCCTTGCCCAAAATGGTACCTAAGTGACTGCACTCTCTCCCTGACACAGCCAGGCACCAATTTCCAGCTTCCCTATGGCCACGGGGCCATTCTGTGGTTTGAAGAAGGCTGGGACATCTTCCCAGCTCCTCTCCAAAGAGATAATCACCGTCCAGCAGCATTTACCATCAAGGCATCACCACCTGTCCCAGGAAACATGGGCTGAGAGCTGTTTCCTCACCAGGAAAGCCAAATTCCCCTCTCCCTACACCAAGCCCTGTCCTACTTCCCAGCAGGGAAAAACCCGACAAGAGACACCCACCAACACCATCAGCACCCTTCAAGGTGTGCTGATTAAGGACCCAAAGTGGAGATGCCCCTGCCCTCGGCATCGGCACAGCCCTGTGCTCAATCAGCACCCGTGCCCCGCCTCAATCAGCGCTCATCTCACACAATGCAGCACCCGCACACCGCTGATTTCCAGTGATCTTCAATCAAAAGCAGCACAGAAACACCGAGCTCATTGCGAGCAGAGCTGAGCAGTCAAGAACCTCGAGTCCTGCATGCCTGCACTGGGGTTCTAGTGCTGGGTTTTTCCCTTGCTGTTGATTTGTTTGCCAGGTTTTTTCATTCACCTCCCCAAGCAGGGAGAGAGAGGAATAACTTCGGCTGTCACAGTCGGACACGCAGTTAAGTGGCGGTAATTAGCAATACGAGGCTCCGACCGCTCTGGTTCAGCCATCCTGATGGGACCCACGACTGTCTCCATCTCAGCTGGGTAAGGGAGACACTTCCAACCCAGCAGGATGTGGCTGTGGCTCCGACAGCATCCCACAGTTGCAAAAGAAGAAAAAATGCTGTCAGGCTGATTAAAACCTGGATCAGGGCACATCTGCGAGAGAAGCAGCTGAAGCAAAACCATCGGACACTTGTCCCTGCATTGCAAGGAGGGAAAATCAGTCTGAAGCCACCCCTGTGCAGGACAGAGTGGCAATGCAGAGACGGGATGGCGCTGTCACCCCAAAAGCAGTTCCTGGGGGAAACAACAGCACGTGAGGCCCTTTGGAAGCAAATCCAGCCATGTCTCCATTGCATGTGAGCCTCACACTCTTGGTCAGTCTCTCCAGCCGCACCACCCTCCCCAAAAGTCAGGGGGAAAGCAAAGCTCTTCTCACATCCTGCCGTTGATTACCACCAAAATATATTTGTCATGAGATGCCCACCGCTATCTCTGTGGCTCTTAAGGGTAATGGAGAGGTTTCAGTCTTTGGAGGATAAGTCTCAAGCTCTTGGCTGCTTGCCCGGGAGGATTATTTTACATCAGGTTGAGTTCTGTAGTAATTATCTTCAAAACAGCTGGACTGCTGGATAAACTCGCTGTATCTTAATGCACAATACGGGAGCAAACGTGGGGAATTAAACTGCAATTCCAGACAGATCGACGGAAAAACCTCTCGCTGGTGTTTCAGAGGCCGAGGCTCAGGGCTCCTCATGCGTTAGGGGTGGGGAGGCATTTGCTCATTTGAAATCAATTCCAACCTCCCCAGAGACAGAGAGGAGGGGGGAAGAGATGCCGGATGAAGATGTTTCACCAGCAAGCTTTCAGTGGAGAAAAACAGCACTGTTTTCCTGACCCTCATGGCTGAAAAATGAAGCAGTATTTGATCCTGACTGGACAGCTTGGTGTTCCACACAACCCCGAGACTTCCATAAAAGATCCAACTTTCCAAGGTCTTGGCTCCACGCTGCACCATTCACTGCAGTGCCAGTGGGCAGGGAAAGGTGAGGGGCAAATCAGCTCACTCCACCTGCATCCCTCACACCTGGAAGTCGCTCCCCCTGCCTTGGGTATCCCATCCCAGAAGGATGAAGGAGCTGGCAGAAGAACAAATCAACCCCTAGGATGAAGGAGCTGACAGACGGACAAATCAACTCCTAGACTGGTCCCCCAGAGTGAATTAAAAGGAGAAAAATCAGGTACCTTCAAGGTGATGCTGCCACAAGATTTAGGTGCAAAATCCTTGCAGATGGAATGAATAACCTCTAAAAAGAGGGAAATTCTGCCACTGGAGGGTGAAGCCGTATTTCATGGCGAACACCGTAAAGCACTCCTGCCAAATGCGAGATCTGTAAAAGACCTGGGTGAACCATCAGCTCGGGAATATAATTGCCAATTTGCAGGAATTTCACCAGCAATTAGGCAAAATAAAATAACCCACCAGAGGAAATCCTTTACTCGCTGCTCCTGCGCCTCCCTGACCCATCTGATTTCCGCCCACCGCTGCTCTGCCGGGATGAGGGTTGGATGCTTCAGGCACTGAGGAGGCAGGTGACAGCTCCGTGGAGATGAAGAAGTCATCTCCAGTGCCACATAAAGAAGTCATCATCAGCATGAGATGACAACCGACACTCCTGGGCACAAGCCAGATGAAGACCTCTCCTGCCAGCACCCCCTCTCCAAGCATTCCCAGCAACCGGAGCCTGATCCCGGTAACCCCACGGGGCCAAACAAGTGCATGCAATTAGGGGGTTTATTTGTTTGAGTTGCACGTGAATATCCCAAATTACATTATCAGATCATAGTCCTGCTTCTGATTTATTCCTTCTTTGTTCTTCAAGTCTTCGTACATCTAAGCAATTAACCTCTCAAAGAGCTGGAGAACACATAATTATCCTCATTTGTCTAAACGTCACCAAGATGGCTGCCTTTCAATTAACCTTCTGGGAATGGAGGGAAGTTGGAGTGATACAGTGATCATTTCCAACTTCAGCCTAGGCTGCTGCTTTTTTTTCCCCCTTAAAGTAATTTAATTGAAATATTCAGATGATAAAATATAGCCAGATAACTGTTACTGCAGGTAACGGGATCAAGAGGGGGCTTGCAATCGAAAAAGAAGTCAAACGAGGCACAGTAATATTATATCAATACGTGGCACTTCCATCTAAAAATATCAAAGAACTTTGTGCTTATTAATGAAGGGAGCATTTCACACTCCCCTGCCAGGCTGAGACTTACATCACTTCAATATGCCACTGCTGTTGATGGGGAAACTGAGGCAGGGGACGAGCTCTGGTACCTAGAGTTTACAGAGTCAATCCCTATGCAGCCGTGAGCTTCCCAAGATCACCTCCTCATGATCCCCTCTCCCAGAAAAAGTTGGCTCCAACGTGAAGTCAGCACGGGAGACGCGGTGGCGGCCAAGCTGCCTTTGCTTTTATTTATTTTAATAATAATAATAGCCCCCGTTCTGCTGAGCCGGCGTCTGCCACACCAGCGAGCGAGGGAGCCGTTCCCACCCATTGCCTCGCTAATAAATATGCATCGTTCCCGCCGGGAAGTGCCAGGTCAAGCTTTGCACCCGCACGAAGCACGACACCAGCGTCGTCTGGCACGGGCGAGCAATATTTATACACACCCCCGCTCATAAATACACAGGCAAAATAAACAAGCCAGCTCTGAAGTTCAGCACATCTCCTCCCTGACAAGCGTGGCTCCTCAATTCCCCGCGGTGCCACAGCTCCGCTCCCAGCGTGAAATCGAGCTCTCCAAAAAGCAATTTGGGCTCCGGCACCGCTCCAAGCCCTGCTCGCTGCCTCGTGCCCCGGCAGCACTGTGGCAGGGCTCACACTCACCCTCCCTGCAGACTCGGTGGGTTGGGGAGGCCAGACGGAGCTCCCACACGAAGGGAAACTGAGGCACGGTGACACACAGGATTCATGCCCTGCATCCTTCCCTCCCAGCCTCACGTGCGGATCGGTGTTTCAGCAGCAGGCAGCCACTCTGCTGATCGTGCAAGCGAGCGGCGAGGAAAGGACGTGGGAACACAAGAGGGTCCCCACTGGGGACACCGCAAACCCGCGTCTCTCGCGGTGCATTCATCCGGAGATTCGAAGCGAGGGTAACACAATAGCCACCGAGTTTATTCTCGGCACAGGCTGGCGGCAACATAATTAAAATGCAGGTCGGAGTCAAGGAACCTTCCGATAAATCTTTGCTTTTGGCTCTTGGGCTTGACAGGAAGCCTATACCTGGCGCGGGGAGTACAGACCGAGGGGGAGGCACGGATAAAGGCTCTGCTTTATGGACGGCCATTTTAATGTTTCGTTTGAGTAATGGGCCTTGCAAATTAGCACCCCGGCGGCCTGAAATACATATTTTTCCAAGGACACGCAGGCTCCCGATCCAACAGGTGATGTGGGCAAACAGGCCCCGAGGGCAGCCGCGATCTCAGCTCTTTGTGGCTGCAGTCATATTCTATCCCAGCTGGGATGATGAAGAAGAAAGCAGTGAGCTTGGAGGGGGAATCCGGAGGCTGGGGGAGGAAATGGAGCAGAAAACGACCCTGTGTGAGACCAGCGAGGGGCTGATGAGTGGTGGCAGTGGCAGGGAATGCCTGGCAGCCTCCGGAGGGAACTGATGCTGCACCAGCCGAGCACAGCACATCCCAGCCTCTCTCCCTCGAGGGAACCCAGTGAGACACTCCAGGGCACGTCTGTGGCACACGCCTCTCCTTGCACAATCAAAACTATGGATCTCTGGTTCTCAATGCTTGTCTGAGCATCTGGCTCTGGGCTGAACATTCAGGAAAGCTGGAGGTGCTGCAATTATGCTGCGGAGAAGGGAGATACCTCGGCTGTGGGGAAATCAAGCTGGCAGCTAGTGGACTGCCCGATGGGGCTCCAGCTTCTCCAGTGCAAACATGGCAGGAAAGATGGAACATCCCTGCAATAACTGAGAGGAGAGTCGGGAGAGCAATGGAGAAATATGTGCGGCTGAACACGAGGGGGAGCTCAGGCCAGAGCGCGCAGGGGAGCACGGAGCAGAAAGCAGAGCCTACGGCTCACCCTCTCTCTCCATCTCTCCTTTTCTGCCTCCTCCCTCCCCCTCTAGCCTTCCCATCCAATAATGTACATAATCTGCACAGCCATCACCTCCCCGCACCAGCATGAGATGTGCTGCAGCTCCATGGAACTTTCAGAGAAAGAAGATGGTCAAGCACCCAGAGGATGCACCCACCCGAGCTGCCCCAGAGACAGAACTCTGCACACTGTCTTCCTCCCTCGCACAGAGCCACAAATGTGGCCAGGCATGCATTCAAATCAGAGCTGACCATGTGCCTGCAAATCATTCTGTACCTCAAATGAGGAGCTGGACACCTGGAATTCTCCTCCTCATCCCACTGTCTCCTGCAAGAAGCACAGGGTGACAGCTCCCTGCCAACACGCATCCCTCTGCCCCTGGATTTCACTGCACGGATCACAAAGGATGGGTGGACAGGATGAAAGCAAGCTCAGAGCCCGGAGCAGCAGTTCGCGCTTTCCTGCTGCTTGCAGGGTCATCAGCTCAGATCCGAAGTGTCCAAATGGGATTTGGGAGCAGGTTGAGCTGGTGACCAAGACATGAACTCAGCCAAAAGCCCCTGTGTAGCATCACAGTGTGCCACAGATCTGGAGATGGACTCCTTCCTGACCCACTCCGTGCACAACCTGCTGCTTCGGCCAGATGACTCCAGGGAATTTGAACTTGGGGAGCGAGCAGCTCCGCCTGCCGCTCCTGCTCGCCCTGCCAGGTTTCAGTCATCCAGGATGTGATTCGGAGAGACAGCTCTGAACTCGCTGCGAGAGGCAGGAGTTCCAGCACAGTGTATCTGCACTCCCGGGGCACTCTGGAGCCTGCGTGCCAGCCACCGGTGCGTGCTTTTCCAGCCAGGGATGCGCTCCGGGGCGATGGGGAAGGAGCGGCCTTTCGGAGGTACCACACGTTCCAAGACGCTTTATGCATCTGCATCTCCCTCCAGGAGGTTTGACTGCAGCTCACTGGGGTGAGTGCAACAACTTCCACCTTTCTCCAAAGGCTGAGCTCTCGGGAATTCCAGCCACCCAGAGCCATTGCATTTCATTTATAGCCACAGCGAGCAGCCAGAACCACCCCATCAGTTAATCCACGGTCTTGTTGCCACTCTAGGGACATGCGTAAAGGATGCTGAGAGCTGTTCCAAGAAATCCCTGTGGCATTTATACCCGGAAAGCCAAGAAAGGGACACGGGGATGCCAACTATTTCTGCCACCCACTCGTGTGCACCTACAGAGCAGAGACAGAGGAGTGGGCCAAGGCGCATGGAAATCATTTTCTGCTGGCAAAGCTGCCGACTCAAGGAGAAACATAAAACCCTCGACGAAGGGCTTGTCTAGTTTATTATAACATCGGCTCTAATTTATGCGCCTGCCTTTTATGATTGTTCTCTATCGCAGTTCCTGGGGCTTATTTATAGAGGGCCATTAGCACAGAGAGCAGGCCCTGATGAGGGAGCATTTGCAGCCTGCCGGGGGACCGCGATATAAACCGAGCCGAGGAGGAGGAGGCAGTGAGCTCTCGCATGGGGCTGCCGGAGTCCTCTCCCTGAAAGCTGAGAAGGATAATTTGATCTCAAAGAGTGATACTACTTCATTTCACGTGGCTGTCTCTGGGCAGGCTGCAGCCTCCTTCACATGCACTTTGCTGAATTCCCCAGTCCCAAACAAACTCAGCAGTGAGGGGAGGGGAAGTAAAGAGCTTTGGATCCGACTGTCCACACCAAACACAAAGACAGGGAAAAACCTCTCGAGGGTGTGAAAGAGATGCCAGAGGGAGGAGGGGGAATTATAAAATGGTTTGGGTGGGAAAGGACCTTAAGGATCATCTCATTCTAGCCCCTTGCCATGGGCAGGGACACCTTCCACACACCGGGGTGTTCCAAGCCCCATCCAGCGTGGCCTTGGACACTTCCAGGGATCCAGGGGCAGCCACAGCTTCTCTGAGCACCTGTGCCAGGGACTGACCATCCTCACAGGGAGGCGTTCCATCCCAATATCCCACCTAACCCTCCCCTCTGTCGGTTTAGAGCCATTCTCCCTTGTTCTGTCACTACAATACCCTTATAAAAAGTCCATCTCCAGCCAGGGGAAAGACAACCCCAACTGCACAGTGTCCAGGCAGTGCATCCCAGGGTGCTGACATTGGCACTCATCCCTGCCCAGGCATCCCAGCCCTGTGCCCATCTCATCTCCTTCCACCTAAAAGCAAAGCATCTCAAAGGCTGTGCAAACACCCCATGGTACACAGGCAAACTTCACAAATTATTCCTATTTACAAACATCGCTCTCCAATCTCCAGCACAGCTCAGACAGGCAATCCTACGGTGGTAATTAAAACCACAGCCACTGAAATGATGGGTTAATTAAAGGGCCAACCCACACCCAAAACACACCGATGTGCAGGGAAAAATGCATTGGTTCAAACCCCAGCAAAGCGGGTAGGTGGGTCTGTTGGCAGAGAGAGACGATGTAAAATGAATTTGTATGATCAAAACCTTCCCGTACAGTTCGCAGGTAATTTGCGACGAGAACAAAAGCTTTAAATTCATCCACTAAATTATTCACTACAAATCGTCCTCTCGGCTCCCGCGCTTGTGTCCTTCAAGCTGTTCTAGGTGGTGATTACGTCCCCTCGGTGCACGGGGAGGCCTCGGGGAAGCGGCTGCGGGAAAGACGGAGCCGCCGATCCGACACTGGCAGTTTGATTTACAGAGAGAACTGGGGAGAGGAGACAGCAGCCCTCAGGAAAAAAGAAACTTCAAGCTCTAACCATCCCATCAAGGGGCTTTCTGCGTTCTTTATGTGGCGGATTTTTTTGCTCTCTTTCGTTTTCCGCAACAAGCTCCCGCTGCAGGCACAATAGATGATGCTAAATTATTTTGGAATATGCTGAGAATGCCCTGCTTGGCCAAGCGAAGCCTCATAAATCATTCCTCTTCTTCCACTCCCTTTCCCATTCCTGATCTCTCTTTCAGGCAGTATAATGCCAGCTTGCTGGGGAGCCCATTGCCCTGGCACTGCGGGCACTGCCGAGAGCGACCGGAGCCGTTCCTGCTGCCGAGAGGATGAGACCATGCAACAGGGACAGACTGGGCCACTCGAGATGCTCACGAGGTCACTACCTGCCAGCAACCAATTGTGGAGCCCACCTGGGGGCAAGGCAGCCCCACAGCAGCCTGTGCTGGTGACAATTCCATGTACGACTGGGAAGGGATGGGAAAAGCGGTTGCATTCATGTGTCAGATGTTTAAATATCACCCCTGATGGAGCTGGTGATCAGGACTGAGCTCCTCTCTTCCCACTAGCACAGGTTCCCTCCAAAGCAGGGGAGATGCTGTTGAAGGACCTGGCAGGGCAGAAGTCTGGAGCAGAGGGAGGAGAGGAAAGCTGGGGAGAGGAAAGCCCTGCATGAAGGAAATGTGGAGCTCATTCAGCATTTGTGCTGTAGCTGGAGTGGCTGCACAGCCCAGGGCCGTCAGCCTGGCTCCCTGCACCAAGACTAAAATCACACTTTTCACTAAAAAGCCCAGAGCAGAGATACCTTAGACAAAGGCAGAGGCCCCTCCAGCTGAAACTGATGGGCGGAAAAGCACTTTGGACCAGGAACCACAGTGTAGCAAAGACACCGTCATTTTCCAATACCTGAAGTGACATTTTCTGAGTCCCTCGCGCTCAGCTGTGACACTGACAATGTCATAATAGGGATATGAGTGCTGTGCATCTCTGTGCTGGCCTGGTACCCATCACTCAGGAATGATGGAGAGGCGGCAGGCTCGGGAAGCTGCTGACAAGAAGGAGCAGTGAGCAGTTCCGTTTGCAGCCCTGGGCAAGGACTACATTCCATTCCCTCCCCAGCTCAGAAAAAGGGGGATTGCCATCTTCTGCGGCTTGGCTGTGAGCTGGCCCAGGAGGACTCAGCCAGGGATTTTGTGGGAGCTGGAAGGATGAGGCAGAGTCCCTTGAGGTCACCCCAGGTAGGATGGAGCCCCGTTATCCATCAGCATTCAGAGGTGACGGATGCACCTGGAGCTGCAGGAGGAGGCTCAGGGTACCAGAGGCTCAGCATCACCCCATCACTCCTTCCACCTTCTCACCCAAGGCACAGTGAGGCTTAGCCTGGGTTTTTTTAATCAGTGTTCTTCTGCCTTCCCCAGGAGCACATTACAAACCCCAAATGCAGTCAGAGCCTCAGCAGCCACCCCTGCCTCTCCAGAGCCTGAGCTTTACAACTCTGTAGCCCTTTCTTGCTCACTGTGTTTTGCACAGACCGGATGCAACGCTCATCCTGAACAACTAAATTTCAGGCCCCTTGGTTATTCCATAGATGGAGCTGCTATTTTAGACAAGACAGACTCAAAACAAAAACAAAACCCAAAGTGGAAACAGAGGGAAAAAGCCCTCTGAGCGTCACAATGGTGACAAAAATCCATAGTGAGGCATTTGTCTTTGGTTTTTAACCCGGAGGAAGGTGAAAACACCAAGTGAAGCTGCAAACACCCAGGGACCATGTGTCCCAGCAGTCCTGGGGAGCTGGATGGGAGCTGCTGGTGGGCAGGGAGACGCCACGAGCTTTGTCAACACTCACTGGACTAGCGCATCACCTCCTCTCCCATGCCAGCCCCTTTGCTGGGAAAAGCAGCCAGCCACACACCACACGTGGCTTCCCTCCAGCGCTTCTCCCAGCATGTTTGCATCACCCAGCTGCAATTCCCACCTTTTCCATCAGGATTTCCACTGGAGTCAAAGTCCTTTCAAGTCAGACCACCCATACCAACGAGGCCCCAGGTACCAAATATTTCATCCCCAGTATCCCAGAAGGGCTAAGGAACATGCGGACGCGCTCCATAAAGCCACCATTAGAGATCCCCTGATGGAGATGGATTATAATTTGCAAATGATTAAAACACAATTAACGGCGGTAGGGAGGTACTCGAGGCTCTGCAAAGGAGCCGTGCAAATGAGGAGTTATCAGGACCTTCAGTGTCCTAAGCACCTGTCAATTCCTGGTTGAAACAAGTGCATTAGCCTCGTCCAATATCCATCTAACCTTTCCACTCTCCCTTGCTCTGTTTCCCTGGCAACCAGTTAAAAGTGCTGGAAAAAGGCACAGCTGCTTTCAGAAAAAAGAAAAGGAAGAGGAAAAAAAAAGGCAGTGTGTTCTTTTAAAGCACGTGTGCTCGTCACTCTTTCCCCCCTCTCTCTGTCTCTCCTTTAGGCGTCTGTGTTTTTCCTGCCCAGCTCAGCTCCAACTCCGAGACCTCGGCACAAGCTGCCGTGCTCGGAGGGCAACGAGCAGGGTGGGGATGGCTTTGTCATCCTGCTCTCCCCGGGGATGGCCAGGCGAACCACGAGCTATTGCACAAAACCACTGGGGACTGCAGAGAAACAGAGGGGAGCAAGCACAGAAGCTGGCTCGAGCATGGGAAGATGCTGAGAGGGGAGATCCTGTCCTGAACCATTCCTGGGGCTGGGATCTCGGTGTGCCCCTCTGGTGTGCTCCCTGCCAGGCACATCACTGCAGAGCCACACACGACCTGCACAGCTCTGCGGAGCGGTACAAGCTGAACACTCCGTATTTCATGGTGCTCCCTGTCAGTCTCTGAGCACAACAGCAGTTTAACAAAGATCAAGACTTGAGGCTGTCACTAAACCCTGCTCTGCCGCCTGCTAAACAGGGTGATTTTTCCTTTCTTGCCTTTTCTCCCTGCTCCTGCCTGCCTGGGCAGCATCTCCCAGCACAGCCACGCTGATGAGTGTGGCATTTGTCCTGACACCTTTGGGGACTCAGCTCCAAAGGGTGGAAGGAAAATAGCAATGAGAGCAGCCGTCACAAAAGCTGGGGTGGGGAGGACAGTGCTCAAAGCTTGTCACTGCCCTGCTCTCCTGTCTCCACAAGCAAATGCCAGAGAGGGGCTGGAAATGCATCCTCTTCCCCAGGGACAGCCCAGCACCCAGAGCAGCCTGCTCTGGGTGAGGAGAATGGAAGAGGGAAAGGTTCTCCAGGTACCTCAGGAGCTGTCACGAAGGATGGAGCTGGGAGTGCAGTCGGGGGGAAGAGCAGTGGAGGTGGGATGGGGTCACTCAGCACCTCCCGACAAACCCTGCAGTTCTTTGTGCCACTGTTCCAGCAGGGAAGGAAGCTGTTCATCATCTGAACAGCTGAACATCAAAGCTGTTCCATCCTGGAAAGTGCTGGGAATCTCCTCAGAAGGGAAGGAGCCTCGTGGTGCTACATTTGCAGGACTGACCACAAATTTTCCTCCACACCAGAGAGACTCCAGGGGAACAAAGCCCCTGGGATGGATCCACAGGCAATCAAGCCTCATTACTCTGCTGCTCAGTGAACAGCTCCATCCACACATGGATTTGCTGCTCCACGTCCTGGCCTGGCTAGTGGCACACACAGGAATTGCTGATGGTCCTGTATCCTTTATCCTGTCCCTCCCCAGCATCTCCAGGAGCAGGGGCTGAGAACCACCCCCACGGCAGCATCCCTCTTGCATGGGGGACAAGGAGCAGAAAGGGGTGGCAGCAGCATGGGGAAGAGCTTGATTGTGTTAATTAATTGCCTGGTTTGAAAAGCCACAACCACTTTGCACTCAGCATCTTAAACAGAGGGAGGGGGGAAAAGAAACAACCCATTAAACAACACACATGGGGGGAAAAAAACAAAACAAAGGAAAAAATCATCCTAATCTAATGTTTTGCAAACACTGGGCACCCAAACAGCTGATCTTTGTCAGGAACCTTAGTTCCAAGAACCACTTAGAGGCTTTCATCAACACATTATAATATTAATCAAGACTCATAATGCAGAGTGATTTGCATGCCAACAAATATATTTACACTGTAAATTGTTTGTTGAGAAGCCTCAGAGAAATATGCAATTCGCTGCTATTGAACTTGGGTAGCAGGGAAAAGAAAAAAAAGTACCAAATCCCTGTAGAGTTGGTTCCTTCTGGTTTTGGCAACACGACTCATTAGCATGCACTTGCACTTCCACGTGGGTTTTTGCTCGCAGCCATTTATAGCTAGATCTCAGCAGTCGGAGGTGGAAAAGCTCAGCAAGGTCCCCACAGTTAAATCCAGGTCACTGTCTTCTCCATGAGGAGACACAGCCTCTGGTAAACTTGTCCAGCAAGAGCCAAAGAGTCAAAGCATGACAACTGTCACCCATGGGTGACTCTGTCTGATCCTCAGAGCAACCCCAGGCTATTTATGCAGACAGTCCTGGTGTGAAAGCCAAAGTGTCCCCAGAGAAGTCCTGCTCCCATGGAGGAGAGGATGGCCAAGCACAGGGAGCTGAGCAATGGAGAGGCAATGGCAGAGCTCCCAGTGCCCACAGCCCCCAGTTCAAGACAGCCAAAAAGCCTGAGGACGGTTGGACTTGATCCTAGAGGTCTTTTCCAACCACAATGACTCCATGATTCCATGACATCCTGCTGCAGAGGACCACGGCAGCATGCAGGAGGTGACTGCAGGAGGTGACTGCTCACTCCTGGGACCTCCCACATGTCCCTGCCTCAGGAACACTGCTCAGAGAGACAGCTCGGTTCAGATCCCAGCATTTGGGGGTTTGACCCACACAGACTCCAGGGCACTCTGTGGAGAGGCCAAGATGAGCAATTATCCCCAATATCTGCACAGGTTCACAACAGAACCTGTAACCACAGCACAGAGGGAGAGGACAAGATGGGAAGCAACACCACTGGGAAGTCTTTTCCAATCCAAGCGATCCTATGACTCCAAGAGCATTCAAATGGTTGCACTCTAATCCCATGCTTCTCATCTCAAATCTTCCCCTCCTTTCTCTCCCCCTGCTTTTCCCCTTGCACCCCTGCTCTTCCCACCACGGCGTGCAGGTCCTGCCAGGTCTCCGTGCCGGGTGTAAATGAGCGCCTGCTGCGCTTTCCACGCGGCCTCATCCCCTCCCTGCCTGCCTGGGGCTCTGGGGCTGGAAAGGATGATTAGCAAAGGTGTTAGAGGAGAATTAAACAGAGTATTCTGTGGTGCCTCTCTAAGCTGCTGAAGAGCAGATTAGCAGGAGGCATTGATCTCCTGGTTCAGAGACCTTCTAAAGAGCGAGGCAGAAAAATAATGGGAGGGAGGAGGGGGGAAGTTAATTAACACTTCCAGGGTAGCAAGCCCTCCATGTGGAGCTGGTATTAATAAACTGGATAGGAGATGCCCTGGTCAGAGTGAGTGCTGTTTGTTCATCCAGGGGGTCTCCTTGTGTGGTGAGGGTGAAGGAGGTGGGAGACAGGACCAGCACTAAGGGAGATCACAGAATCATAGAAAACACAGGAATCACAGAATCCCAGAGCAGTTTGGGTTGGAAATGACCTTAAAAATGTCATTCCAACCTCCCTGCTGTGGGCAGGGACACCTTTCACAAGACCAGGTTGCTCAGAGCTCAATCCAACCCAGCTGTGAACAGTGCCAGGTGTGGGGCATCCACAGCTTCTCTGGGCAACATGATCATATAGAGCAGAAAGAACCCTGTCTCAGGTCACTGCTGTCCCTGTGGAGTCGGGACAGGACCAAAGGCTGCTCTCACACAGGCACTTCCAGCCACAGCTGCTGCCTTTGCTCCAGCTCTTTATGGGAGGCAAGAAGCTGAAGATGCACTCCTGCATCCTGGCTAGTTATCCTGCCCCCCAGCTAGCAGTTATTTCGGGATGACACCACATTGCTGCTTCCAAACCCACCATGTCACCCCCGTGACAAGCAGGGAAATGATCTGAAAGCCCAGAAAGCATTCTGGCGGAGCAGCGAAAATCACAGGAATAAACTTTGCGGGTCTGTCAGGTGGTTTGATCTGTTTGCATTTAATACTCAGTTTCTCTACGTGTGCGCAGCGCAAGTCCCTAATCCCTGCTCAGTAATTACCGACATTAGAGGACCAGAGCTCAGTCCTACCCATCCGTGCTCGCTAATGCCTGCACAAGCATTTCCCTAACCCTCACCGTGCCACGACTTTAAGGACAAGCAGATGCCTTCAAGCTCTCCATTCACAATGATTGCCCTACAAAAACATCAGGGAAGGAGAAAGAGCCTGGTTGGGGGCGAAGGGGCATTTTATTTGATAAAATCATAAAGAGCAGTGCATCCTGCAGAGGAAGAATCTCCGAGACATAAATGTCAGGTTTATGAACAATTGAGCTGCTCCGTGCTTGCCCGAAATTGCTCTTTAAGGTCAGCGCTGTAAGTGTTCCCTTGGGAAATGGACTGGGGGACAGGGAATGGTGACTGTCCTGTCCCCAAAGCGGGGCAGAGACACAGCACTGGGGGGAGGAGCCACGGCCCTGAGGTGTGGAGCCACACGATCCCAGACACCCACGCACACTGCCCTTTTCGGGAAAAGCCTTGGGAGCAGGAGCATCGCTGCCTGCAGAGCCCTGCACTGAGAAGCATCGACTCCGCTCTCAGAAATGCAGATTTATCCGCGCAGACACAGCGCTCGGATCTGTGGAGATGCTGCACATCACCTTCGAATCAAAGGGATGGCATGCAGACCCTTCTCCCAACCAAGGGCAGTGCTCCCTCCATGGAAATGAGTGTTATTTTGGCAGAATTTGGTAAAGGAAGGCTGTGAGTCCACAGGGGATCCAAGGCAGAGCCACAAACTATTTGAAAAGACAACAAGCTGAGCACACTCCAGATGCATCCAAATCTCAAGGAAAGACCAACCAGATGTGGCTAATCTAGCTTAGCAGCTGCACTGGCTGAGGGCCGAGGGGGCTGGAGGCAGGGGAGGGGTGGGCCATCAGTAACACCAAGAGGCCACTTCACACTGATCCGGGGATGAGAAATGCTGGCAGGAGCACTAAATGCTCCAGCACACCCTTGGGTGCCAAAAGGGCTCACACTTGACACCCAATTTCACAGCTGCACACACAGGGTCTCCCATCTTTCCCTAAACCACACAGGGGGACAGGAGGACTGAGCCCGTGGCCACAGATCCCGGGATGCCTCTGCTCCTCCTGCCTGCCCTGCAGGGAGGACACCCCGTGAGGGGACCCACAGGGCTCTGGAAAGCAGCTCAGGGCATAAATCAGAGCAAGATGGAGCTGGGGAACTGCTCTCACAAAGGTTACAGCAAACAGCCTTGAGAGGAAGCAGGAAGGGTGATCTAACACAAGGTGTTTTACATTCCCCCGGGCTGTTACGACGGGACCTTGATGGGCCATATGGTCTTGTCTTGACCCTTAAATCATCCTATGCCCTTCTAACAGCAGCCATCGCTGTTTCTGGCTTCCATTCCTTGTTATTCTTGGCACTGGGAGGCCGGGAACGCGAGGCAGCTCAAGCCCGTAATGAGATGCATCAGATGGAGACCATCTGGAAGGAGCATCCAACTTTCACCTTGAGGGCTACTTGGAAAAGGACCTTCAGCCAGCAAAAGTCGCCTTCCCACCGACAAACAGCTCTCTCTCGACTGCCCCTCGCAACATTCTGGGGTCTTGGGAGCCGTCAGCCTCCAAAGAGCTCAGCACCGAGCCTCCTGCACTTGATGGGCTGTCCATCTGCTCCCTGCCAAGGCACCGTGTCCTCACGTGGTGGGAGAGCGGTCGAGCGGGGCAGGAAAGCGGCCGCAGGCATTGGGGGGAACGGGACAGCCGACAGCCAGGTGGGGCGCGGCCGGAATAAATCAATTATCCAACGTTTATCATCTGGAAAGGCAGGAGGGGACTCGGAGGAAGCTCCAGCTCCAATTGGGAAGCTGCAGGGGATGGCTCTGTCCGCTGGTGTTTTGGACTTTCCTCGCCATTCCCCTCACCCCGTGCTCCCAATTTCCACTCACTAATAGTTAATCCTTAGCATTTCCAGACTCACATCTACTTAAGGGCTCTCCATGCCACTGACAGATAATGCTGACAAATCTTGCCCGGCCATCCGGAAGGAGATCAACTTTGCCATTAGCAAAAAAACCCATTTTCTAAAGAACTCCGAGGCTTCTGCCTTTGTTTCTATCCCAATTAGAAAAGAAACCAACCAAAATGGGGGGGGGAACCCTTAATAACTCAAGTTTCTGTGATGTGAACCTGCTCTGGATGGATCAAAACATTTCCCATCAATGTGGACTTGCTTCTGGGGTGAAAAAGCTGGAGGGATTTGCACCAGTAGCCTTAGGACCCCAATTTCATGGAGCAAAGTCCCAAAACACCTCTAAGCCCGCACCGAAAGCCAGGAAAATCTGTTACTTCAACTGTTTGTTGAAGTGCTTCGCTCAATTGTGCCTTTGTTCTTTCCATTTTTTTAATTAAGATTGAAAGGGCGAGGCTGTAAAAAGAGGCATCGGGAGGCTGCACGCAAGGGAAGAGGGAAAGTTCATTTGAATGGAAATTGAGAAGCCAAATCCTCAGAAAGGCTTTCAAAAGCCACCTTAAACGACTTTCTTTGTTGTCTGGCAGGTTAAACACCTCATTGGAACTGGGATAACTGTCTTGAAATGCCTCTGCACATCTCCCCAAAGGCTGCTCTCCATAGCTTGGCCGCACATGGATGGTTTTTTTTTTTAGGAAACAGCTTGTGCCAGGGCCAAACAGGAGCGGGATGCAAGAGGAGAGCAGGAGGGAGAGATGTACTGTGCTGCCTCTCCAAAATCCAGGGCTTTTCTGACAAAGAACCCAAGAATATCCCCACAGCCCGACCCAGACGCTGCTTGAAATTATTTGAGAAGGATCAGGCAAATCGTTTCATATCAAACATCCCCTTGAGACACACTGAGGAAAAAGATTCATTAATAAAAAAATCCAAACGAGCTTCACTTATGCAGAGAGAGGCCGGGATGGAAATAGCAACCCCAAAGGGCCTGGGGAGGGCAAGCTTTCCCTCACACTGAGGGTGACCGGAGGGGACAGCTGAGCTGTGCCAGCTGCACAGGCAGCTCTGCTGATGGCAAACGTTATTGGGTCCACATTGGAGGATTTATTCCCAGCCACAGAGTTCTGCTGTCCAGCCAGGCTGGCTGGCATGAATCATCCACACAACCGAGCCTAATTTAGCATCGTCCATCCGTCTCACTGAAGCAGATATGGAGAGAGGCCCTGGGGCAGGATCAGGCTCACAGGATGCACGTCTCTAGGAGAAACCCAGCAGAGAAGATCCTGAGAGGTAACACTCCACAGATGCTTCTCACAACATCTACAAAGTTCATTTCCTCAGCCAGCGCTGGACAGCAAACAAGAGCAGGGTGCTCTCAGATGACTTTGCTCCCACCCCTGGGGCTCACACAATTTTCATCTATTTTTTCCCTATATAAATCTCTCAGATGCTGCACCCGATTACCCCAGTTGGCTTCTTGGGGAAGGAAAAGCCTCTCGCTGTACAACCATCCATCTCATATTTGTCCACTAGAGATGATTTAAACCTTTCTGGGCCTCAAAAGAGGCACAGCACCAGCCACCAGGACAGGTGAGGGAGAAGCAATTTTGGCAGGACAGGCTGACACCACTCTTAAAGAAAAGAGCAAATTGGTGGTGGGGGGAGATGAGACAGGATGAAAGCCACAGCTTCAGAGCAAACCCTCGACTCCTGATCCAACATCTCTGCTGACAAAACAACCTCTCGGTGTTCTTCAGGCCGAGAAGGGTTGTGAAGCTCCTTGGACCTGCTCTCTGGCCCGACCAGAGCAACACAAAAGATCTGGGATTCCACAGCCTTTTCCATTTGTCTCTCCCCTCTGGCTGTCAGCATCCCCATCCCTCCAGCGGGATGAAGGTGCCTCCGCCGGGCGCGGGATGCAGTGCTGATAACAGGGAGCCACACAGGGAGCGTGCGAGCCACCCCGCTGTGTTATTAATACATGAACTTTGCCACCGCCCTCCCACGCTGCCTGCTGATTTTTATACCATATTGCATAATTAATCTGTCAACATTCTGTGACGAGGTATAAATATTAATAATACGATCACACAGTTGGCTGTTCCTTTTAAAATTCAAACTTGGCGAAGATAAATCGCGCACTTAATCTTAGCAAGCTTTGAAGAGTGTATTAAAAAGGGAGAAAAAATAATAAGGGGGAAAAAAAGGGATACATTTGATTTTGCAACAGGATTGCCTAATTTTGCCCGGGTTTATCTTTCCCTTTCTCTCTGCCTCTTCCCTTCCTGCACATGTGAGGGTGATAGTAGCATTTTCTCAAATATTTGGGTGCACGGAAAAAAACCCGGGGCTGGGGTGGGGAATGACACCAGCTCTGCCCAGGAGAGAGGGTTCTTTCCTAGGGTAGGTCTTCCTGCACACATTCAGCTGGGAAAAAAGCCAGGAATGGCTTTAAAAATCCCATCAAGCACTGTTTGAAGGGTAAAAAGAACAGGGGGAAGAATGCATCCTCACGGAGTTCTGAGCTGCTTTTAGTGTCACCCCAAAGAGTTGGATGTTAGGGCTGTGGTTCTCAGCTGAGCCAACGGGAATGGGAAGCTTAAAGCACCACCACCATCACAAATGCCTTTAAAAACACAATTCGAGAGGCCCCAGTGCAGCTCAGCACTTCAGAAAGTGACTGCCTTGCAAATATGAGTTGTCCAAGCGAGCAGGCAGAGTTTCTGAGCTCTTTGCCACACGTCCAATCCTCCCAGACCCCTCCCCAGACGGAGGGTGCTCAGGCTGAGGGAAGCCGTGGCACAGTTTGCAGCTGAGATCTCTGAGCATCCACCAGTGCCTCTGTGGCTCCCCAGACCTGTCCCAGATAAACTCCAGCAAGCCTTTGCAGGAGCAGCTCTCCTGTTCGCTCTGGGCTCCAAGACCTCAGTAATGCTCTCTGCCTTCCCTGCTCCAGCCTCGCTATCCCAAGACTTCAGCACCTCGTGCTTTCCACACATTGCTCATCTCCAGTTGAGATGTTCCTCTTCCCGTGCTTGTTCAGCCTCCCAAGATGGAAAAAAGCTCTCTGCCTATGAAGTCACACCTCGTGAACCACGGGAATTCCAGCCTTTCCCATGCCCCAGCTCATGTGCTCTTTCTAACCCTGCTTTTGTTTCTAAAAGAGGAAGACAGGGAGGGAAAAAAATCATCACACCGCCCACCTCCCTAATACAAATAAAGCACAGAGATGGCAAACTCTTCCCTCAATACTCCAGTCACTTTGTTTTACAGAGTACTGAAATGAAAGGGATACTTTAGATTAAAAGATTTGTTTAATGGTCTGATTAATTCATTCCAAACAGACAGAGACTGTTCTGAGGATCTCTGTTAGCTCTTAACCTTTCCAGCTTGGGGTTTTTTTTGTGTATAAGCGAGGATGTGTTTTAATTTAATATTCAGCGCCTGCTGCGCTCTCTCTGGGCTGGATCACATGGCTTTTCTTCTGCACATGGGGAAGGGACCAAATGCTTCTTAAAATAAACAGAGAGGAGCTGGTAAACAAGGAGGGCAAAAGCAGGAGGGCTCACCTGGCGGCCCGCACACGCCACGGGCAATTACCCCATTCACCCTGGTTCAGTTCACAAAATTAATTAGCACTGAATGCTGCTGGTCCATATTATTTATGAGCTAATGAGCAGGAGAAGCTGCAAATCCAAAGGCAAGCGCGCCAGGTGGCCAGAGGCAAGTTTCAGCCCTCAGGAAGGGAGAGAATCCCAACCCATGACCCCAACAAGAGGTTTGCAAAGCCAGGACTGGAGCTGGGACTTTGACCGTGGAGGTTAAGGGCAGGAGAAGTCGCCTGCAAGGCATGAGGGGAAACTGATCCTGTTCCTTGGTTTTTGGAGACCTGGATCAAGGAGCAAGGGGGCTGGGCAGTGTCCTGTGCCCCACCTTCAGAGGCTCTGTGGAGCAGCCACACCTGTACCCTGCAGGACACATGGTCCTCGGGCCACTGAGGCACCTGTGTGCCCTTGGTGCACGCAGGACAGCATGGCCATGGCCATCCTGCACACAGGCACGTGGCTCTTGTGCCTTCTAATGCCCCTGCTGCCTTCTGCTGCTCCAAGGAGACATGAGGAATGGCCATCAGCAGCCATGGGCACACCCCGTGACAGGATGGATGGGCTGCAGGGTTGGCACACGGGTTAGAGGTGACAGAGCTTCAGCTCCCAGTTGGCAAAGGTCACCTCTCTAATGGCTGGCACTGTCATGCAGGAATTCAGGAGGCCTATCATGTCATCCCTTTTCCTGAAGGATTTAAGCTGTTTCCCTTTCTGCTCTCCAGCTGTGAAGACACATTCCTCCTCCAGCTGAAACACAGGGCCATTTTGCCAGGGGGAGAAGGGACCGGTGACAAACAGGTGCGGGAAGCCACCAAACCCCAGATCGAACAGCACACTTTGTCCTCACAGCCACCACCCCTCTCATCCCTGGCTGGGTGCACAGAGCACGGCACCAACCCCGAGGAAAGACAAGCTCAGCAAAGCGAGGGGGAGCCGATCCCCAGGCACAGCAGGCGGGAGAAGTGGAAGAACATTTAATTTCCGCCTGACGTGCTATCACTTACGCGGGATCGCAGCTCTGCTCTTGCCTTCGCTCGGCCCCCTCCTCTACGGCTGCAGAGAAATAACACCGCTCGCTTCAAGTGAGGCAGAAAGTTCAGCCCTGGCATCTGCTAAGAGTACTCCAGTCTAGTGCTCATCTCTCACGCGAGCCTCCAAGCACAGGCTGCTTCCCGATCGCCCCCTCCTCCCGGCGGGACCGGAGCGGGGCAGGAGAGGCTCCATCAACGCAAAGGGGATGATTTCGGCTTGCATGGACAGCCTCCAAGCCAGCAGATCATGAGTGCCTCTCCTCTTTCAGCCCAGGCTCAGAGCTACCATGAACACAATGTTGTTTCCATGTTCAGCCTCCTGTGTGCTCAGCCCCATAATTAATTTCATCTGACTGATCTCTGTTTGCCTGTTTTACTGACAAAACGTTATCCCCCCACAATACCACTTCCAACAACCACAAATGAAATAAAACCCAAAAAAAATCAGCTGCCCAGCCAGAACATCATTTTACTTCATTCGCCTGTTTATTATTTTTCACCCCATATGCTCACAATTATTCTTGTTTCCATTTTGCTGCTTAACAAGCAGGGGGGAGGGGGAACCACGTTCTCGAGTTTTTCCCTCAATCCGCCTTTTCCCCTTTTTTTAGCACAGAACAGATGTTTCCCACGTCAGTGTCTCTCTTGACAAAGGCAGTCTTTTTCTGGTGGGTAAAAGCTACTCCAAAGGAAATTTTCCTCCAAGCTCTACTCCCAAATTTCTCCAGGTTTCCCTGGGCTCTTCCTGTGGCTCCAGCTAGAGCACAAGACTGAGCGTGTCCTCTGGGTTATCCCAGCACACCGGTCTGCCTGGAGCAGCCACCCAGCCTTGCTCATGACCTTCAGAGCAGTTTATACAAAAATAGCACAGTAATGGTTACTGCCATTAATGGGAATAAATAACTTCCATTAACGTCAACTGCAACCGGCCCATGAGGTAAAAGGAGTCCAGAATTAAAGGTGTTTCATTAAAGACATTTCAAACATTTTGGTTCGATAGATAGAAAAAATTCCTCTCTGTGAGGGTGATGAGACCCTAGCAGAGCTTGCCCAGAGAAGCTGTGGCTGCCCCTGGATCCCTGGAAGTGTCCAAGGCCAGTTGGACAGGGCTTGGAGCCACCTGGGACAGTGAAAGGTGTCCCTGCCCATGGATGGGGTGGAACTGAATGAGCTTTGAAGTCCCTTCCAACCCAAACCATTCTGATTGTATTGTACAGAATATTCTATTCCATAGTGTGGTGTTAGAACTGTAGGAGGATCTCACTCACCTAAAACCCAATGCATAAAACCACATCCAGAGCACAGTGAAGGCACAAACCAGCACCAGTGGCCTTGACATGGCACAAGGAGAAAGGAGGTCCCCTCAGATGCCTTCAAAGAAGCATCACACTCAGAACAGTTCAATCCCAGGGCTCAGAGCCAGGACCTCTGGCTATTTTTTGGCTCCTCGCTATCTGCTGTTCATGTTTCCTCACCATGCCCCAATTGACTCGTATGAAAAATGGGGATGATAATGGCCAGCTAACAGTGGCAATCTTTGAAATACTGGCTCTGCTAAAACAGATGAGCTGTCTCAGCTTACAGAAGCGACCCTGTGAGCATCACCAGAGATGGAGTTCTCTTTTCCTAGCGTGAACAATAAATCACCAGCTCATCTCTGCTCTTGGATAGTCAGGGAATCGGGGTAGCGGTCGACAAGGTCTGTTTGGGCAAATCCTCCCCCCCCCAGGCATCAACTGTTGAATATTACAGCACAGGGAAAAGGAGGAGAGGACAGGGCTCTGCCTCTTCCTCCAGCTTCCCTGTATGAGGAGACCATGTGCTTGAAGAGAAAAGCAAACAAACCTCTTGCTGCAGAAAAAGACCAAATGACCACAAACCATGCACACAAGGGGCCTTCAGAATTACACTGCACTCTTGCTTGAGCCAGGGGCACAAACTGGTTTCACAACTGTGGAAATACAGCCAGGACTGAAGGGAATCTGCAAGACAGTGAGGGACTTTCACAAGAGTGTCGAGTGACAGGGCAAGGGGGAATGGCTTCACACTGACAGAGAATTGGTTTAGATTAGATATCAGGAAGGAATTCTTCCCTGTGAGGATGGTGAAGCCTTGGCACAGGTTGCCCAGAGAAATTATGGATGCACCATCCCTGGAAGTGTTCAAGGCCAGGCAGGACACAGCTTGCAGCAACCTGGTCTAGAGGAAGATGTCCCTGCCCTTGGCAGAAGTTGGAACTTGATCTTAAATATTCCTTCCAATCAAAGCCTTTCTGTGATTCTGTGACTCCATGTTTGACCAAGTCCCAGACATGAAATTCAAGGAGTATTTCCATGCATGGAGAAAACCCCATGCCCACTCTCCCCAGCACATTCCCACCCCATACCCAAATCCCACTGCTCTGGAGCCACATCTCCTCCAGAGCCACCACGATCGCTGCTGGCACCAGCCCCTTCCACGGGACGAGATAATGTGCATTATTTGCTAAAATAAGTTTGACATTAATTAGCAGGAATCTCGCTGGCAAAGGCTCACACTGCGCAGCAGATGTGATGCAGGCTCACAGCTCCTTCCCTCCCTGCTGGGTGGATGGGAGGAAGAGCTGGAGTCACGGAGTTGGTGTAACGCGGCCAAGAAGACTGCGTCAAGAGGGACTGTCACCACCAGTGCCAAGCCAAGACGCCCTCCCAGCAGCAGCCTGGATGCTTTTTAAAGAGGAAGGCTGGGAAAGAGACAGATGTCACCCCTGAGAGACAGGGCAAAGGCAGGGGACGGCTGGCACTGGGGCTCTGCTCCCCCAGGAAATGCTGGCATGGGACACGGTCATTCGACTTCCTCCGGAAAGTGGGCAGTGAGTGATCGAAGCATTCGTCTGAAAGCGCTTGCTCCCTCCAGAACATCAGCTTCAGATTCAAGCCAGGCAGCTCAATTCCTCATCCTCTGTGCTCAATAAACCCTGGTCCATAAAATTTATTGCCTGCTTCTAGATGACAACTGCAGGAAAAAAAACCCATGCTGGAGTCATGTCTTGTGTAGACAGCCTTTACAGATGGCACTGCCACGGCTGATTTACGTGAGACAAGAGGCAGGTCAGACCTGAGTCCTGGGAAAAATCCCATACCTGGTCAGCAACAAAGCCCTTCTCCATGGCCCCATCATCTGTGAGCAGTGCCCTGCTCCACCGGTCAGCCACAGCATCCTGGAGAAAGCTCCAGCACACCCAGGGATTGGGAGAGCCGGAGTTCCCTCACAAGCACCTGAACCAGGGTGTGCATCACTGTGGAACCCAGATCCTCCTGCCCCTATGGGGGAATCGTACACAACAGGCGGGACAGAAGGCACACGGAGGGCAGCCGTGGAAGGAAACCTCTCTGAGCCCAGGAATGCTGCAGAAGGAACTGCTTCCCCTGCTCCTACACTGACTGTGACAAGGAGCTCAGTCCTCCTGCATTACACACTTCAAAAGCCCAGAGTGTCTGGCCAGCCCCAGGGAAGTGTGTGCTCTCTGAGGCTCAGGAAGGGCAGGTACAAGACGCTGGTGATGGTACAAGGCAAAATAAAATCAAGCATCCACTGACCCTGAGAAAAGGGCAAGGACTCAAGTTAACCAGGCTATCTGCAGTGCAGGACAAGGCTTGGACAGCTCTGGAGTGCCTAGGGGAGCAGGGAGCAAAACCACAAGGGCTGGGGAAGGTCAGCACTGAAGGATGCAGGACTCATATCCTAGGAGACACAGCCCCTTCCCTCTCATGCCCAGCAGACTCACTGCAGCCATGGAAGTGAGGGTTGTGAGAGCAGAGCAATGTCTCTGCCACGCTCTGTCCTCCCGTGAAAGCTTCACTAACAGCAGGGGAGAAACACAGCAAGAGCAAAGTTCAGAGCAGGTGAGGACCCAAATCACACAGCATCCGTGTGTGAACACAAAGCAGTCTCCGTGGGGCTGGGTGGAAGTCAGGCTGGGAGTGACCTCCTGAATCCTCCTTCATGGCACAGGGGCTCAGGGGCTGGGAGAATACGGAGGCAGCAGGAGGAGGGGAAAAAAAAAAGGAAAAAAAAAAATGCCATGGTGAATGGAGTGGAAAGATTTCTGAAGGAGCCACGTTTGTCACATTAAAGTGAGTGAAAGGCAGCGCAGGCGCTTCCCTGCCTGTCAAGTGTGTTTGTCTCTGGTCCTGGGAATTTTCATTATTCATTATTCGCCTGGCATGGATAGCAACAGGAGCATGAGGTTCTGTCTAATCCCCACCTGATAATGCATTTCTGATAAGCATGACAGCGCCAACGCCACTGACCAGATTCACATTTCCAGCGGCTAAAGCACCATTTACAGTTGGCAGGTGCCGAAAATTCAGACTGGGGAGATAAGGGAAGGTGTGGGTGATGGGTCCCAAGGGTGCAAAGGATGAGCAGTGACATGGGCCTGGGGACAGAGGTGAGATACACCCTGCTGCCTTGCCATCTGTGGCAAGGATGAATGCAAGTATTTAATATTATAGATGACCCAAGTGAGGACAAATCAGCACAGGAAGAGTTTTGGGTTGATTTGTCTCATCCAACATGAGTCTTCCCTCTATGACACAGAGTTTGAAAAAGCAGAGGCCAAAATAAACCCCCTGGAGACACAATTCAGAGCTCCAGAAGTGCATCGTGCTTGGAGAGACAGCTAATTCAGCGCTGCCTGGGGTCTACGTCCACCAGCAATTATCGTGCCTCGGATCAACCTCATTGACTCCAATCCTACCACAGTACAAAGCTACAGCAATGGGCCATTAATATTTATCAGGCTTCATACGAGGAAAAATGGCTTGTATGATATGTTCTGTGTAATTTATGTCATGTATTTTAACAGTGGGTCATGGCAGCAGCCAGATAACAATAACCTTGTCAACCAGCAGGATTTATAGCCTGGTTAAAATACATATAAAGGTACCTGTATTATTGCAACCATAAGTATTTCAAGTGTAAACACTCTAAAGAAGAGGGATATTGGGAGAGGGGATATTGCCAGTGGACAAAAAGTGTGGCTGTTTGAGAGTGAGAAGGAATTTAGGTCAAGTACATATATGAAAAAAGTTCTTGATGCCAAGATCTACAAGCCTGTGCAACCGTCTCCCAGGAGGAAGGAGATGCTCTGTTGTTTTCAACATTTGAAACTAGACTGGATGGAGAACTAAATATTACATATGGTGGAGAGGAGCTCACACGCTAGCACGGGGAGAGAATAAAATACAACCCACAGTGGAAAGCAGCAATGGGAAGATGGCACAGCCTTTCCATCCTATTTCACAAAGCAGCTCCCCACACATATCCAGAGCTGGAGCTGCTGATTTTGGGTGACAAAGACAAGGTTGTAATGCTTTCCGCTCCTGGCAGAGTCAGCCAGGAAGGAGGGAGTGGAGCTTCCCCCAACTGCCATGTGATGAACGGCGTTAGTGCCATCCAAGAATTGGTTCTGCAACCCCATAAGACAAGCACAGGCTGCATGGATATGAATAAGGACAGTATTTCACCTGGAAAAGCCCAGCTTGACTCTTAGACCCCAGCCTGGGCTGGTAGAAAATCTTCTACTCCACATTAGGAGTCGAAAAGCAAACCTAAGGCTCTGAGAGGATGACATGTGGATATCGGTCTCACTGTCCCTGGCAGAGGGGGAGCACACCCGGAGAGCCCCAGGCTGAATTGCTGCTGTTGGTCATCACTGCACAGCATGTCAGAGCAGTGGCTCTCAGCCTGGAGCCAAGAGATGCACAGGGATTTACCCACACCAAGCCTACCCCCTAACGACCTTCCAGAATCTGGGATCAAATACCGAGGAACAGCCCCTCCAGGAAAAAGGGAGATGAAGACCAGCTGGTCCCAGAAGACAAGAGCATCCCTGCAGTCCTGGCAGCAGGAGAGGCACAACGTAACTCCCTCCACACAGAGATCATAACTTTGCAACAGCAGCTCTTTAACAGCTTCCCTCGCTAACAAGCTGCTCTTGTTTTCATGTTTTGGAATGGCTTAATCCTGTATATGATAACATCCCCAACAAGCGAGTGCATTAAACTGTGACAGCTTTTCACTGACCTAAGCAATTGCATTGTGAAAACGCCATTAGTGTCTCTCTCTTCTTCATCTAATCCCCCCTTCCCTCCCTCCGCCTCTTCCCTGGCCAGTAAGAGCTATGCTCAACACCACTATTAAATTACCCTTAGAAATACGCTCCTCAAAGAAAATCAATGCACATGTGTTTTAACACTTGTCACAAATAGATCAACCGGGCAATCAAACATACATCATTCCACCCACGGTTTAAATAAATACCAGGAGCACGTGTTGAAGGTGCATTCCCACGGCTGGAGCACCTCTGGGCTGCTGCTGTGGCCATCACTGGGCTCTGCTCCACCCAAATCCGCTCTAACAGGGGTGCTGCCTGCACAGTGCCACGATTGCAATGGCAGAAGGGGGAAGGATCGAGTCCCATCACACCACAGCTCATTGCACCTGGTTTTCCAGCTATCCTTGTGTGCCTCCAGTGAAATTTGGGAGAGTGGAACTGGCACAGGCAGCGCTCCCCATCGCAGCTTCAGGCAGTGCAGAAGATGCTGCACGGCCTCACTTGGCTTGTTTTTCAAACCCTTCTGCTCATTCCCTTCCTGCCACTATTATTTACTGCTCCGGGTGCCAGTGGGACGATTGTCCCCACGTCTGTCTATAAAGAGCCATGGCTGATGGTTTGTATGGGGGACATGCACACAGGTCTAAAGTGCCTGATAAATAGATCGTGAGCCTTGAAATCTACTCCTACTGTGAAGATGTTTGCTGCGACTATTTTTACTTCAACATCATTTTCTCTCGCTCTTCTTTTTTTTTTTTTAAGCCATCCTTCCTCTTTTTTCCTTGGTCAAATCGGGACAGAGATGGATTTCTTGCCGACTAATTAAAGCCCCACATGTTAATGAACTCCCAACACTTTACTGCCTCAGAGTGTCTGCAGCCCCACAGGAAATTAATAAGAGCTTTAATCACGAAGAGACTTGAAAGGTCAGTGCCTGCTATGGGTCTCCAAACACAGAAGGCAAAGGAATCATATCATATTTTTAAAACACCCCGCTGAGAAGCCACAGGGCTGAGGCCAGAGGCAAAATAACAGGCAGAAAATGAGTGGTACAGCTGCCGTCACAGGGCGAGGGAAAAGCAGGACAGCAGAGGCTGTAATCACACGCTCTGCCTTTGTCTTCTATTTAATCTGCCCTACCTTTGTTATTTCTTTTTCTCTCAGAGCAAGGCCAAATTACACGTGATCGATCTGCTTGAGAGTAACCCTTTACCAGCCTACCTGATGGCTCATCTCCTGACCTTCCTCTCCATCCTCCTGCTAAACGAGCTCTCCCTAGTTTTCCTTTCCTCATTACGAGTGTGCATCTTCCTAAAGCTCCTTTCAAGATATTAAGAGGTACATAGAAAAATTGATATTGTAAGTAGATGCTCCAGATGGACCAATTACTGAATTAATCCATAATACCCACCTGGCTCCAGCAGCCAGTTATTTACAGCAGGCACCAAAGCACACACATAATCTATTCACTCCTCAGCTCGGTATCAAAGAACGGCATTACAAGCACCAGCTCCACGAGCTATATTTAGCCCAGCCCCAGTGAAATTTCAGCACCTGAAGGACTCCAGCTCGAGGAGCATCTCCAAGTGGAGGAAAGGACTCAGAAGGATTGCTTGAAGGCAGTGTTTCTGGGGCCAGACAGCACAGCCCCATTAGCAAATGGACTGGGGTGAAGTTTTCATGTGCCTGCTCCTGGGACAAACCTCAGCCTTTCAGGGTGTTCAACATCCAGTCCAGCAGCAGCACCTCCAGGACCAAAAGCAGAAACCATCTCGATGTCACAGCTGTGACTTCAGACCTCGTCTGGCCACCCCAAGCTGCCCACAGCACAAAAGACACCAGAGCAATACTCAATGCAGAAGTCAGGAAAGTCTCAGTTGTCCCAACCTGGGCAGCCAAACCAAGCTGAAGACCCTTGGCTGTTTTGAGGACCCTCAAAGCTTTGCATCCACACATCCTCCTTGCCTTTCCAAGCCCCTCGAGAGGCTCCATCAGCTCTTCCCTCTCCTCTCGCTCTCCCCCATTTCTCTGACCTCTGAACCCACAATGATGCAATTTCCCACCTGATAAGACTGCAAAATCTTCTAATCACAGATCAATGGCCTGTTCCGTGGAGACAAAATCATCCTCAATGGTGTTTATCATCCCTGCAGATTTCTGCTGTCCTCCTCTCACTCCTCTGCCTCTTTAACCCCTTGCCACCCACAGTCCAGCTGGATGTTCCTTGGGACAGGCTGAGGAAGGAAGCAATTCCCTCAGGATGCACAAGCAGCTACTCCCAGCACCCTCACCAGGGCATTTTCTCCAGAAATCTCTGGTCCTGCCTTGAAACTAAGCCTTTTATCCCTCATCTCCCCCTGCCTCCTCAACATGGCTGCAACCCCAGCAGCAAGAAGGAGCAAGGCCAGCAATGAGTCCAAGCAGGAACCAAACCTCCCTGCAAGCTGGAATGAGGTGCCAGAGGAGCAGGAAATTTGGCCACCCAAAGCGAGCATCCAGACCTAAGAGCCGAGTCTGGCTCAGCCACAAATTGAGCTCCTGCAAGACTCATAACCGAAAATGAGGGATCAGCCCTAACAGATCACCGCTCCAGCCCAGCTCCAGAGCGCATTCAAGGACTTTTACGCTCCAGAGGCCTTTCAGTTTTTAGGTTTACAAGGTAAATCCCAAGTGGGACGGAGCCCCCAGCACTGCTGCCGAGGCTCAAATAAAGACTTGGCAATGCACAGCCCGGGAGAAAACCCAACGATCCGACGGCATCAGAGACACTTCAGACACCCTCCTGCTCACAGGCTCACAGCAAGTGCTTCTTCCCTCGAGTTCAAAGCCTTTTCCCTTCGGGCAGGTTATAATTGAGCACCGTGACGTTCCCCACGCCGGCGCTCTCGGAGACGCAGCGCTGGACGAGACCCATCATCGCTCCGGTTTCTCTCCGGCAATTCCTCGATCTCATTTTGACTTACGGTTCCTCATCCCCTCCAGGGATTTGGCCCCATCTACAGAGATAATTGGAAACACACCCTCTGCGTTCTCCTCCTGTCAGGAGCCAGCTGTCTGAGGCTTTAAAGGCAATCTCCCTGTTTTTCTTTCCCCGCTCTCCATGAAAGTGTCTGCAGAGATCCTGGGGAGCAGGAGGAGACAGTCCCTCTCCCTCCCCAAATATCTCATCCTCTGCAGTCCAGCCACAGCTTCTCCCTTAATTTCCAGCCAGATTTCATCTGACAGCACCTTAGGAAGAGATAGGAGAAATCACCATCGGAGCAATAATATGATTACAGTCCCTCAAGAGCCATAGCTGAGGCTGCAATAACTGCAGAGGCTTTGGCCTCACCTCAACCCATCCTGCTCCAAGCACCCCAATCCTTATTCCCACTGTTTTTTTATTATATTTGATTATCTGGCTGCACCAGAGAGGGGAAAAGCACGCAAACTCATGGGAGAGATGCAGACAGCAAACTTTCCTAGTGAGAATCAGTCCTCCCACCACATCCCTCCCTCCCTGCAATAGGGAATTTCTTCCTTTTCCCGCTGCCAGCGCTGACGTTGGCCTTCTGAACAACTGGGATATATATATACACACACACATACACAGATACATATATATATATATATAAAAGAATATATTTATATATATATATATAAAGAAGAACAACCCACTTAATGAGCTCTGATACCCTCCTTGTAAAGAGTGGGAAATTATCTGCAAGTCTAGGAATATCTTCATTAAAAATGCATTTAGCTGTGGAGCGCTCCAAAAGAGAGACCTGTAATACATGAAAGATTAGCCCCAGATTGCTGATTGGGCTCTTTCACATCGTTATGGTAATTAGACTCACACAGCCTGTTGTGCTGACTCCGACACTTTGCCGGGTTTGCCTTTGTCTGGGATTTAAGGTGGATTTTCCCCCATTCTTCACCCCTTCTCCCTCCTCTCCAATCCCTCGTCTCGGCCCCCGGCCAAGAGCGGGCACTGCCTCGGCTCATCAATATGCCAAGTGCTGGGATCCGACTCGCCCTGCTCCGGCTGCCTCTGCCAGCCCCAGCCCTGCCTCGCACGAGGAGAGAGAAATTAATGGCAATTACGAGGTGTGAGTGGATATTACAGCTCTCAATCTGATTGCCACTGAAACCAAATAAAAATGCAACTTAATCAGCCGATTATTAAAGCAAGGAATAAACAAACGGCGATGTGCCCTCGTCCCTCCCAACTCTCTTCCCTGCCGGCGCACCAGGGGTGCCTCGCTCCAGCTGGTTGGGGTTCTCTTGCCCCATCTCTATGATTTGAAAGGGAAATCCAGCTCAGCCCACCCAGCCTGTGGAGCCAAAGCAAAGAGCTATGCTTCAGAGAAGTGAGGGGGAAAGAAAATGCTCAGTAGGTTCCTAAGGAGGAGCACATCTAATGATTGCAGTTTCCAACAAGTCTCCTGGCTCGCCCCTTGTTGTGAAGTACTGCTCATCTTCCCTGAGCTGCTGACCCACTCTGAGCCACAAGGGCAAGGCATGAATTTGCCTGTGAGCCACTTGTTTAACCCTGGGAAGGAGAAAGGGCCAGTCCATGGCATGGAACCTGCACACAGGAAAGTTGGGAATGTGCTGTATTGCTCATTGGGCATCACTGCAACTTCTGCCCCTGAGCTGCAGCAAACAGCAAAACAATCTCTCCCGGGGGTCTGAACTCCAGATTCACACCCTACAAAGTCCTTCACTGCTCCCTGAGAATCAGCTAAGATCTATAAAAATCCCAAGCAGGAGGTCAGCAGTCCCTGGGCAGCAAAGGTTTCCAAAACCCCTACTTGCCACCAGCTGCTGAAGCACCTCTGGGACAGAGAGGAATCTGAGAAACAGCAGTGAAATCCAGCCAGCCCAGAAAGCAGGGGTACAACCAACTCAAAGCTCACCTCTTCCCATCACACAAACAACAAGGCACTACTTTCTCCCTCTTAAAATAAGTCTGGGCTTCTCCTCTGCTGCCATCTCGGATGATAACGCTCCTCTGGTGACCCCGAGCCGGTGCCAGCCTGGATCATCACTCACTAATCCCAGCCACGGAGCCCTCTAACCCCTCTGCTCACCCTCTTCTCTCTCACTCCCCTATCTGCCCACCTTAGGTTTCAGCTGGCGTTTGCCTAATCCGGCTCCAAGCCCAGGGGATCTCACAGAGCCATTGGCCTTGTATTAACCTTATGGCACCGGGGCAGGTTTGGAGACTTTCCAAATGTGATCTGAGTGTCTGACTCAGAATAATAATAGACAGGAACGATCGTAAATTAATCTCCTCGTCCATCTCTCCCTTCCTCATACATGTATTAATGTGTTTCTATAGCCCCTCCGCATCCTCCCTCCGCTCCATCCATCCATCTATCCCTGGCATGTCCTTTAATTACCTCCCCATTAGGTTTCCTCTTTCCTGGCTCCACATTCAATCCCCTCTGTGACTGCACTGGGGAATATGTTTTAACCCCACAGCAGACCACGGGGGAAGAGCTGGGGCAAGTTTCTCAGGACAGGGGGATGCTGAGCTCTGTGCTCCCCAAGGAGGTCCCAAGAAATCCCTTCCTGGAAGCAGAAGAGCTTCTGATTCAGTGGAGGAAGCTGTAAGCTGAACACCTACCCCAGGGACACAGTTGGGTTGCCAGTGTGCTCCAAACCATCACTGAGCATAGGAGGAGGTCAAACCACAACTCCCGTAAGGACTGCAGCTTTGGAAACCCACCCTGTCCCCTCCTAATCCCGTCCCCTTCAAATCCTTCCACCAAGGTCCCATCTTTGCCAAGTCCTTGCAAAAGAAGAGAGCAAGGAGGATGCAATGGACGCCACTGCCTTTGCTTACAGAGAGGGGCCAGAGCAACACCAGAGGGGTTAGACGAGGTATTAGGAAAGATTTCTTCACCAAAACGGCCGTCAAGCCCCAACACAGGCTGTCCAGGGCAGTGATGGAGTTGCCATCTCCATAAGGATTTAAAAGATGTGGACCTGTGCTATTTAGGGACATGGTTAGTGGTGGCCTTGGCAGTCCTGGGCTAACAGTTGGACTCAACGGTCTTAAAAGATTATTTCCAACCCAGATTAATTCTCTGAGTCCATCCCTGCATGGTTTCAGGAAACCGTGGTGGGTGCTGACACAGCCTTTGCCTTCGGAGCAAGCAGATGGAAGTTCTCCCAGCTCCCAACCCCTGGAGCCAGCATTCATGTCCAAAAAGCACAGCAGAGGCTCTCTGTGAACAACACCACCACCACAAATAAACCCAAGCACCAGCAGGATGACAGCTGTAATGAACCAGTGCATACGTCCCACTCGGAGGTTTCGGAGAGGCTGTTCAGCTGCTGATGACGGATGACATTTGGATTTCAGCGAGACAGTTTGCACGGGAAGCTGCAGAGCAGCCAGTTGGGAGACACCTCTCTGCTTCCCCCAGTAATTGCTTAATAAGCATTGTATCCCTGCAGCCTCCATCACTGCGCCCACATCTGGCGGGCAGGGACAATGCCACACCAGGAAGCCACACTCACAATTGTCCCAGACCCCACCACGGAGCAGCAGCAGCTGTCCCCATCCCATCCTCACCACCACCTATTTGCTCACAGAGCCCCCAGTCATGAAACACAGCGATCTCCCCACCCCCTCCCTGCACTATCCAACACTTGCACCAGACTGCTGCTCCCAAATATCTAACCTTGATCTTCCCCACTGCAAATTAATCTGATTCCTTCCTGTTCCGTCTAGCAGCGGACACGGAGAGCAATCGATCGGTCTCTTTTCTATAACAACTTCTGACATATTGGAAAAAACGAGATCGCATCTCCCTCTCTTCTTTCAGGTCCCACAGGCGGCACTCGGAGGTTTTGCAGGAGCTCTGCTTGGCTCCACAAACAGCCAGCCCTGCTCCACAGGGACAGGAGCTGCAGACCTGCCCCTTCCCCCTCCTGCCACTATGAGAGTTACACAAGGGACTGAAGTCCCCCGGCCTGAAGGATATGGGGTGGGGAAGGATACAGGAACTAAGAAGGAAGGTTTGGATTAATTATTAGGAAGGAACTCTTCCCTGTGAGGGTGTGGAGGCCCTGGCACAGGTGCCCAGAGAAGCTGTGGCTGCCCCTGGATCCCTGGCAGTGTCCAAGGCCAGGCTGGACAGGGCTTGGAGCAACCTGGGACAGTGGAAGGTGTCCCTGCCATGGCAGGGGTGGAATTAGATGACCCTCAGAGTTCCAACCCAAACCATCCTATGACTCTGTAATAACCAACAGACCATTTCTAGCTTGGGCAATAGAAAAACTCCAATACGCAACACCAAGCCTGGCTCTCTCCATGCACACACAGCTGCATCTCCTTCCTGCCTTGCATTTCTCCCACAGAATGCCCCATGAGTGGGTCCCAAGTCCCACCCTCCCAGCAGGGTCTGTGCCAGAGCTGGCTCTCCAGCCATGTGCCATCCCAGGGTCTGTGTGACCACACCGAGCACCACCACAGCATTTGGGACATCAAAACAAGAGCGAGTGGCTTTGTCAGGGGCTCTGCTATTTATACCTGCGGGCCTGATGAGCACCAGCAACAAGGGAGACACAAAGGCGAGCGGCAGGAGCTTGATTACCAATGAGTATTTTTAGAGCATGAAGGGGGTGCAGGAGAATTCTCTACTCCCAAAGCTGAGGGTTTTCATTTCCCCTTTTCAATCCCAAATAGCAGCACCACTGCTGCTCCCCAGCACTAGACCCCTGCCTGCCAACTCAGTCTTGCTCCCGACTGCAAATGGGTAAATCACTGCAATTACACTCAAAAAGTCACATCCCCTCCTTCCTTCCTGCTGTTCCTCTGTACACATTCCCCAGTCCCAAAAAACAAAGTAATGGGTGGCAATTGAGATGCTTACACAGTTACTGGAGCCCACGTCCTGCCCAGGTGGGTGCTGCTCCTTTGCCTGGCAGCCGAGCTGGGTGCGTGCGTGGGAGCCCAGCAAGGAATCATCTCCAGTCAGAGGGGAGGCAGCAGCTTTTCTAACTCCCAGGTGAGGCTGGGCTCCAGCGGGGCTGACTCACAGGCAGGCAGGAGCTGCTGTGTGCCACACATTAACACAGCTGTGTCAGCTTCCAGGTGAATCAGCTTCGCTTCATCAGACACATCAACACACTCAGCACTGCCATCCCCTCTCCTGTTCAGATTTATTTTAATTGCAAGATGCAAATAGCATTCTTCTCTCATTTTCCTACCCACATCCATCTCGAAATATCTCTCAGATCATCTGCTTTTGCGTTCATGACTATTTTAGCACTCCCCTCTTCCCTTTCCCACCTTGCCCTGATCCAGGCTCAGGTTTGTAGCAGGGACCAGGGATTCATAATGGGAAGGATCTGGGTTGCTGCAGCCACGTTTTCAAAGACCAGAGGGCCAAAAGCTGAGCCCTTTCTGGCCAAGACCTCAAAAACTGCTTCTCCAAAGAGGCCAGCATCCCATCTTCGCCCTGTGCACAGCCTGCAGGATGGGTGCCAGCACAGCTGGAGTTTCAGAGCCTCCCTTGAACATCTCATTCCCACATTAAAGATGCTGGGCACCCAGCAGTTTCTACCTGTATGGAAAAATACCAGCACAGCACCTCTGAAAACCAGGCTGTGTCTCCAGGGACCTGCGGTGGGTACAGACACAGAGCAGCTAAGGAGAGAATAACTTCACAGCGACTAACCAGCCACTTCAAAACCTTCCCAAAGGGGTTCCTGTTTCTCAGCCACTCCAGGAGGGGTGTCTGCCAGCACACAGATCCCCTTGAAGCCGTCAGCTCTTCCCCACTCCCCTTGGATACGCAAGAGCCATTTCAGCCTTGTCCCTGGCCACCTCTTACACGCAGCAAATTAATACCGGCAATCAATCATTAATCAGAGCTCTCCTCCAGCTACCAGGGAAAGGAGCTGAAGCAGGCCAGGCTCTGCTCCCATTTATGTCAGACAAATGCAAGCCCGTGGAGCGACTCCAGATCTACACGGCGCAACAGACAGCAGAGCAGGGCTGGGCACTCAATCACCGGCACCCGGAGCCAAGCAGAGCAGTCAGTGGCCCAGCAGCTGGGCCAGGCTTCAGCAGCTCCAGCAAGGCTATTAGAGAGGAGAAAAGGGAAGAAAAAGTACCCCGGTGGTTATTCACCCACCCGGCCTCGCTAAAAGAATGTAATCATTAGATATGGCTTTTCCCATTATAGCTCGTTAATGACTTGCCATTGTCCTCCAACACGCGAGGAGGGAAGCATGGAGGACAGCACCGGCCTGATTGCTGAGGTGTCCTGCACTGCCACAGTCGTAATTAAAAGCTGCTGTTGCCCATTTCTTATAAAGGCAAGCTGGCAATTAAACCTGCTCCGCCAAGAATTGCGTCTTCCCTTATATATACACACATACGTATAGAGATATAGGTAGATTTTAAATGCAATTATTTGCAAAATAAGAAATGACCTCATTCTGCAGGCATTTTGAAAGAACTCCCATCATTCCAGACTGTATAAATATTTTTAATATCCTCAGCACGGCCATCCAGCCTGTCCAACTGCTGCAGGGCTATTTCTTCTGTGCTTCAAGCCACCCATGCCCACCCTGAAATACGGGAGCTGTAATCCAAGCGCCCAAGCAAGGCTCCTAACCTGCTAATTTTGATTATCTGTGACACCAGCTCTAGATTTGCACTGTGAAACTCATGATCCCGTGATTTCAGCAGCTCTCTTCAGGGACCACGCCACACGTTACTGCCACAGCCCTGCTTATAAATGGCCCTGCCTGTGCTGAGGGGACAGCGGTGGCTTTTATGGACTGCACCTCCTCCCCAGTATTTGTGGCTACTGTAAAAACCACATGGCAACAGCCTGGAAAAGAGCAGAACAGCGGCTTGGGGGAGATTTGTGAGCCAGCAGGTCTCCTAAAAGGATGCAGCCTGCTGGGGAACACAGGGGAATGACCAGCAAGGCTCTGCTCCAGCCACAGAGCAAACACCAGAGAGGTGACACCCACCTGGCTGAGCCTTGCACATCCCCAGCGAGTCAGCAGGGTTTTTCCTGTTTTTCCATGGCATGAAGAGCTCCAGCAGCACCAACACAGCGTGTAGCCCCCCTGCCTTAGGTCCCTGCAGACTCCTGGAAGCAGCCTGCCATGGCTGCCTTTAATAACTTTGCAATCAGGTTTAAATTGCCACTGCAAAAGGTTTATAAAAGTTTGTGTTGCCTGCTAATTAAATCCATACAAATGCCGGCTTGGCATTAATTTACTGTAAAATTAGTGTGAGGCTACAGTGGGTTATTTTCAAGAAACTTGTCCACGCTGAACTACCACTGAGGAGCAGCTGACCTTGGGAATTATCTCCCCAAAGCCTCCCTGCCACAGATCAGACACAGCTTTTCTTCCAGGCACCACATGCAAATATTGTTGCTTTTCAATTATTTGCTGACTGATCCAGCGACTGGGAGACAGCAGCTAATTAAAATCTAATTGAAATAAAATAATTTCCAATTCTGCTGCCTTTCATCGCCTCTTGGAGCAAAGGTTCCTTGTCTCATGGACTGGCTGTCCTCAGTCCCTCTTGTCCCTTAGCTCTGCAAACAGCCCATGTGCATCCTGCTCCCTGCTGGGGTGTTTCCAGATGCCAGGATATAACCCCATGGGGTGGTGTAGGGACATGGGGGGACAAGGGAAATCTTGAGGGAGGGAAATAAATAGGGAGCAAAGTGAGGAAGAGGATGGCAAGGGGAGATATGGAGAAGGCTGGGGAGGGAAAAGATGGCTCTTGGAGCAGCCTGGTCTGGAATGAGAGTGGCATGTGCCCCTGCTCACAGCAGGGGGGTGGAACAAGATGAATTTTAAGATCCTTTCCAAGCCAAACCACTCCAGGATTCCATAATCAGTGAGAAGCTCTCCTCCCAGAGCAGCCCCCAGCTGGCACCTGGACCAAAGAACATCTGAACACAGAGGATAAATACACCCTCAGTCCACTCTGGAGGCTCAACCCCATGGGTTTCCCTTGATCTGCTTCCATGGGGAGGTATCCTGGTGCCAGAGGGGATGGAGCAGAAATGAGCACCACAGCAATGCCAGCACAGCCTCACCCCACAAGGCTGAGCTGAGGGATCCCCTCCAGCCACACAGGAGTGGGGGCAAGGAGCAAACTGGCTGCACAACCACCTCGATTTCGCCCTTAAAAGTGAGGGAAAAAATCCTCTGCATAATTCAAGCAGAGGTGGCAGAAATGGCTTCCTGATATAGCTGCGCCTCAGCCACCGAATATAGAACTGGACACACTGTATAAAACCCAATTACTACTGTGAAAACCTCTCTCAGACATACACACTTGAGACTGTATTAACTCCAGCAACACACTATATCTTGTCATGCCAATAAAGTTCTTGACACTGAAATTGAGAGGAGGGAGAGCATCTATATGTACATGGGGACTATGGAGAGAGAGCCATGGAAAGCCAAGGATACAGCAGCAGCAGCTGATTATAACAAAACAGTTCAATTTGACTGATATGGTTGCCCTAGTATTTTTTTTTCCTTTTTTCCTCACCGCCTTTACAGCTCAGCAGGAGCAATCATAGTAATAATTAAAAAAATCCAGCCAGAGTTATAAATAAAACGAGACAAAGAAAGAAAGGAAGAAGCACACGCAGTGTTTAGAGGCTGCGGAGCCGCCACGCCGAGGGCTTTGGAAAGAATTCCTCCTGTGTGCCCTCCCAGCTCTCCTGCTTTATCCCTTTGTGGCCAGATCGGATGCTGTATCTCCAGGTGGTCACTCAGCCCCACGGCCACGTGTGACCAGCGGCACAAGAGCATCCCACGGTGACGCTGGAAGTGCAGGGAGGGGGAGGTGCCATGGCCAATCCTTCCTTTTCGAGATGATGGGGCGGCTCTGTGCCCAAGTGAAGGAGAGCTGCCAGCCTCACCCCTCCCTCCCGTTGTGTCCCTTCATTTGCTGCATCCCCCTCCCCAGCAGCACCTCAGGAGCACAGCTCCCATGGAGCCACCACCACGAGTTCCTTTCCCTGGAAGTTCTGCCCACAGCTGGCTCCCACCTGGAGCACTTGGATAACCAAATCTGCTGCTCCTCAGGTTTCATTCCAGTGAAATATTCTTCATTATTAATCCTCGGAAGAGGTTGCGGAGGATCACACTGATCAAATGATATCTGCATTAGCAGGAACACAGCACAACTGTCACTACATTACACAGCTCTTTCTCCCTCTCAATATTCACAGGAGCTTAAGGGCTAAACAAACTGCATTTGAGGAAGGAAGGGAGAGTGGAAACCTTTCGCCTTCACCACATGGACAGCAGTGGGCTGTGGGAAATGGCAGCAATGTCTGGCAGCTTGAGTTTGGGGAAGCCATGTGGGGTTTGGATATTTGGGAGGCAGAGACACCAGCCAGGACAGAGGACCTGCTCCTGGTGGGCACAAATCTGCAGCAGCAGCCTGCCCTCCTTCCACCTGCAGAGACAGAGGAAGCTCCTGGAAAACAAATTTCCCTATCCAAGCTCCCCAGCAGTCGTGGGGAGAGATGCTGTGGGAGAGGATGGGGACTATGCACTGGGGGAAACTTCACAGCTGCCCCCAGATGTGGGGAGACTCAAATTGCTAAATAGCTGGGGGAAAAGATCAACTCAGTTTTGGTCCCATTCATTCCTAAACAGTCTTTTCTCCAGCACCAATCCATGTGCCCCAAGCTGAAGGAATCTGAAGGTTCCCTCACATTGCTGAGGTGGCATTTGAGACAAGTCTGGATGGGCTTTTCCTTGTCAAACCCATCCATGATCAAGTGGGGAGCACAGGACAGGGAGAGGAGGATGGCACCCAGCTGAACACCTTGCACAGAAACTTCTGCCGCAGATTTAATTTAAAAAAATTAAGAAAAATCAGGGAGGGGGACATAAAAATTTGCACTGGGACAAGAAGAGGCTTTTCCTGCCCCTCAGAGCACTTGCAAAATGCTTCCCATCCCCTCATGCTCCTGGGCGAAGATGATGGTTCTTCATATTAATGATAAGTGTCAGCGTATCAATTTCAGCCTCTCCGCGAGTTGAGATGAAACATGTGCCAAGGTCAGGGCTGGAAGGCTTAAGTGTATCTATTGTCATCCACATAATAGCACATGGATTCATTTCTATCATTTTTATCTCCCTTCTTTTTTAATAATCCTATAGCGAGGATATAATTCTCTATTAATACATTATAGAAGAAGCTTAATGGAAAAAAGCAGGGTGCTGCCTTTTTTTTCTCCCCGACTTACAAGCAGCGCATACAGACAGGTGGGGTCTGAGGTTGCCTGCTCTCTTATTTTTTGAACTGAAAAAATGTTTTCACTACTTGACTTGCCTCTTCTTTTTTCCCATTACCTCAGACAAAACAAGAATGCAGAGCTCTGCCTCCTGGGGCGGCTCATTAGAGGTTCCCCCAAACTGGAGGTTTTCTGAGCCATTATTTCACGGTGCAGAGTTTAACAAGGACATCTCTCTCACGAGCTTTTCTCCAAAATAAGCATTCCAAAAGGAGGTGACAACACGATCCACCACCAGAAGTGGGGTTTCAAACAGCCAGAGCTACCCCTCAGCCTCCAAAGAAATCGTGTCTCGAACAACAAAATCCTAACAAGTTCTCCAGATGTCCTCCGAGCCTCCCAGAAAATAGAAGACAGACATATCTTGAATTTTTAATGTGAAAACACTCCGAAAAGTAAGAAAGCAAACAAAGAGGAACAAAACCAAACAAAAATGAAGCTTTTTAGCCCTTCTATATATGTAAATCTCATCTCACTGATTCCAACATCTGTTTTTTTCCCCCGTTTTTTTTAAATCTGGGCACAGCTACGTAAGAGAAACCACAGCAAACAACTCCAGAGCTGGTGTTACAAGGTCTGCTTTGGGAGGGCATGCGCTCATCCCTCATCCATGCCATACCCACTATCACACAGGGCTACCAGCACACAAATAAATCCCTGTGAGCCAAATCCTTGGGAAGGAAAGCCTGGGCTTTGCTGGACAAGCCAAGTGCTGTCTGTGGCCAACGTGACATGCCATGGCCAGCTCTGCCTGCCTGGTGTCAACTCAGCCATTTCACTGCGGTCAAAAAGGAGCTTCCAACCACCACCTTGCCAGGAAAGATTGATCTTCTGGCATCTGGAGATGCAAGTGTAGCAACACAGAAGCCACAACAACTGCTGGACAACTAAAACGCACTTTCCAATGCTGTTTGTTCCTCCCAGCACGGCTGAGGAGCAGCCCACACGCATGGCGAGGCGTCAGCTGGACCTGTCATCTCCAACTGGGAGCCTGGCTTCCCATCACTCACTGCCATCGAGCTGCCTGTCACCTGCCAGTCTCGTCACATTCAGCCCTGAAATGCCACATTGTTCTAACCAAGCGCTGGCAGCCAGAAATGCGTCGGGGAGGAGGTGGGAAGGGGAAAATGGAGCAACGAGGGACCAAGACAATGACTGCAAGGTCCTTGCACGATGCCAAGCCTGAGGTGGGGGAGTGTTGTCCCTCATCCATCACCACACCACAAAGCATTTCTTACACACTTGTAGGAGGCAGCAGGGGCTTCTCCTCCACTTCCTCTCCACGAAAACTCCTCTCCATAAGGGTTTCTCCTGTGACTCATCCTACTCCAGTGGAAAAGTCTTGTGGTTATATATTCCCACCAACACAGCCCTTACTCCTCATTTAAAATATGATGATCAGGGTAAATGGCTTCCAATTCCCTGACACTGAAAGCCCAGAGCAAAGAGATAAACATTAACACTTCCAGAAAGCTCTAGGGATAGAGAAATTACGGCTGGCTCCTCTGTGGCTCCAAAGACCTGGCTGAACTCCTTCTGGGGCCTCCTGCTATTCCCAGCAGAGATCAACACAAGAGCTGGATGAGGCCCAGAAGTCCACACTCCCAGCTCATTTATTAAGAAGCCAAGGATATCCAGAAAGCCAATATTTTTAGCATAGTTTAAAGAAATGAAATAAAATAATAAAAGCAAAGGCACCCTTCTATTCCTAGCACGGCTCCGGAGGATCCAAGTTGTAATGCTGAGTGAAGGCATCCTTGGACGACAGCCCCTGGATCCCTGCTGTGCACAGCAGGGATGAGGCTCAGGAAAGCTGCTGCCGAGAAACAGGATTCAACCTCTGCCCAAACCACGGGCGGAATCCAAATGCCAAAACATCCCGGGGTTCACGAGCAGGGGTACGGCGAAGGCAGGCTCATTTAAAATGCTTTTAATCTTTGCTCCCTAAAGAGCAGCCTCCTCCCGTGGGATTTCTATGGCAAAAGAAAGAGCTGCAGGTGTTCGAGGGGGAGGGGAAATGAGAGAGGGATGAAAAAAAATTGTTTTCTCATCTTTGGAAACAAAGTTTTGGGCAAAAGCCTGCCCCGGAGCTGCTGCTTGGCCGTGGCTGGGTGGGTGGCACACACTCATTGGCTCCCTCGGAAGGGACATTGATCTCATCGTCACATTAAACACCGAACCAGTGCTCACCGTGTTGAATTAGTGCCGGTAGATTTCTCTGCCTAGAACATGTTAGAAATCACAGTTGGGTTACAAGAATCAATTAGGGCCAGATGGGGGTGTGAAAAAGTCAAACAATTTGCCTTATTGCAGGATTCGGCACTCCGGCAAAGGGTTCTTTACATTTTCATTTAGATTTAAAAATCACTCGAGTGCACCCTCTGTATAATTCAATCGAGGAACAGAAACTACCAAGTGAGTAAGAGATATAATGTTCTTCTCCAGAAGATAAAAGTGGGAAGAAAAAGAAGAGAGGATTAGAGCATGGATCCTCAGCAGGGGGAATACTGTGTAGAGATACTGAAGTCGATGCAGCATCACCATAATCCAGAGAAGTTAAGAGAACATCCTCTCCCATCATCCCTGACTCCATCTGGCCATTGGTAGGAATTCAGGCTGATTTAATGAATCATAAATTCATGGAATGGTTTGTGTTGGAAGGACCTTACAGATAATACAGCTCCAACCCCCTGCCATGGGCAGGGACACCTTTTCCTATCCCAGGCTGCTCCAAGCCCCATGCAACCTGGCCTTGGACACTGCCAGGGATCCAGGGGCAGCCACAGCTTCTCTGGGCACCTGTGCCAGGGCCTCACCACCCTCACAGTGAAGAATTTTTTCCCAATATCCAATCTAAGCCTATTCTCAGTGTGAAGCCATTGCCCCTTGTCCTGTCACTCCCGACCCTTGTAAAGAGTCTCTCTCCATCTTTCTTGTCAGCTCCCTTCAGGTACTGGAAGGCCACAATTAGGTCACCCTGAAGCCTTTCTTTTTCCAGGATGAACAATCCCAATACCCTCAGCCTTTTGAACTCAATGATTTTAGAGGTTTCTTCCAACCTAAACGATTCTCTGGTTTTGCAGGACAATGTTTATGGAGACTGAGGCTGAGCCACCATCCCATTGCCAGCAGGACGGGAATCCTGTCACCTTCCCATCGATGGGACATGGACCCACACAGATGGACATCCCAGCAGAGCCGGGAGCAGGTAATGAAACCTGGCCAAGGTTAGTCAGGGGAAAAAACTCCTCGCTAATATGCAGAACACCTCCACCACCGCAATAAAGACGAGATTGAATTGCAGAACGTGGCTGCAGGTCTTGTTTCTATACGTTTCAATGTTGTGCTCCAACAGGTCGGAATATTGTTAACAATTCCGTCTGCGGAGGAGACATTGCTGAGCTGGGTAAAACATGTGGCAAATTTCTTTCTGGGCTCATCTTGGATCAGGTGAAGGCGTTTGATTATAGAGGCTCGGGGGTTATTTGCATTACGGGATTCCCAACACTCCTCCCGAAATGGTTCGGAGCATTATGTAAATCAGCCAGAGGGGAAGCTTTTGACGAATGTCTCAGCTGATGGAGCAACTTTAATCTCAAACCTGGCTACTTTTCCAATTACCTCGTAGGTCTTTTGCCACCAACTGCTTCATAAGGGAAATCCAGCCTTTACGGGGGATCCCTGAGTCGTTAGGTTTGAAGAAGGAAAAGGGCAAAGGTCCTCTTCAATTTTCCATCTGTGTGCATGGGCTAATGTGATGTGCCTCCCTCAGACAAGAGGAAAGGTTAAACGGAGCCCCGTCGGAGGGGAAAGCCGCAAGGCTTAAAGCCGAGATCTGCAAAGGAATGTGAGAGCCAAAGCCCACTGAAAGTCAAAGGACGATGAACATCTAAGCCCACAAGGCCGTTCTGAACCATCTAAATGGAAATAAGTCCAGGTGCTTTCATGCTGGGCTTGTCTGCTGCAAAGAAGTACCAAAGGCAGAGGGAGACGTGATAGGGTCTGTCCTGCTTCTCCCTCCACACGATGCAAGGCAGGCAGGGATCAGCAGGAGAACTGCAGCACTGAAGGGAAGGAAAGGGATGGAAAAGGGGGGCAGAGAGAGGAAGCTCTGTGCCTCAGACAGCTGCCCTTTTCCAGAGCCCAGATTGAATTTGCATCCACCCAGCAACACTCAAGGTATTCAACGCCATTACATTTTTATTTCTGCCTTTCCTCACCTTTACCACCCACCAGACAGGACTGGAACTGGGAAGCATCACAACTTTTCCATGAGAAGTCCCTTTCTTGGTCATGGATAACTCTTTCTGGGCAGCAGTGAATCCTTTAGCACAAAATCCCAGAACAAATCACAGTGTTTAAAGGAAGAGGAACATCATCTAGAGACTCCTCTCTGGCTGGTTTTTTAGGTACAACTTCATTTCTGTTCTGTGTTGACAGTTGTTGAGCTGTTCCCGAGCTCCCTGCATTGGAACATCCATACCTCCCCCTTCGGATACACCTTGATTAATTTTACTTCATTTATTATTTAAGCCTGGTATCTTCATGTAAAATATTGAAGACCTGACTCATTCTTTATTATTAAGCCCTGCCATGCACCCTTAGGAGGCTCTGAGGTCTTCGCAGCCTTCAATCTGCTGGAAGAGAACAAACTCATCTCAATCCCTCAGTAAATATGAGGGATTGCTGGAGGGATGCTGTCAGCATCCTGCTCCCTCGTACCTCGGCTTGCCACGGAAAACACTCTGAAAGGCTAATTCACTCTCCAACATCTGCACGGCTCATTTCCTGCTCTCCCCTCTCCCCCTCTGCTCCTCCGCAGCTGGCATTGAAGTCGGCCGGCCCCCAGTAATCCCTGTTTGTGGATATAAATGGAGCGAGCTGGGATCTGTGACTACGGCCAATTAGACACCGTGCCAGCAAGGCCACGAGGAAATCCCGCTCGCCCAAAGACAACGTGGGGCATGCCATGGAGACAAAGCGCCTCAGATGCTTTCAGAGTGGTCGTGGGGCATCATATGGATTTTTTCTCCCCATCAAAATGTTGGGGAAGATGAAATAGGAAAGCATTATAAATATGGCTACTTGGCAAAAGATGCTGAGAATATGGAAACTATCAGCGAGATTGAAATGAAGACAAGCTCTGAGATACCAAACCCCAGTGACTGAACAACTGGAAAACAATGGCATGGCCACTGAAGGTAATTCCCTTTGGATTAAACAATCCCCTCTGCTTGCAGACAGGTCCAAGGGTCAGAGCAGACCCTACCAACTCGGCAGAGGGTCCAAAAAGCAGTTTTTAGGGTTTAAAAGATAACGCCGTATGGTAATGCAATGACTCTCCTAGGCTGTATGTAAATGTTGTAGGATTTGTAGCTTGTTCTAGATTGGTTAGTGAAAATTAGAATATTCAGCACAGAAGATGATTTATTGTATTGTAAACGGCAACCACGTTTTTCCGTATTTGTATTCCGTATTCTGTACTTCTCTCTCTCTCTCTCTTACCTCTCTGCCCTGCTCTGAGCTGTGTCTGGCAGCTCCGAGCAGGTCCCCTACACCCACACCCTTTCACAATAAACCTCACGTTCTAAGACCAAACTCCAGAGATCTCTCATCTCCGTCCCGACCGTCTGAAACAAACCACACCAACACCACAGACGGCAATCATACACAAAACCCCAGCTGGGTCATATAAGTTCCCAACCTTAATTTCTTTTTCGTGACTGACTCATTCTGGGGGCAGACATAGCAACAGCCAAGTTTTGGGAAGCTGGAGATGGAAAAACCGTGGCTTCACACCAACCCCACTCCCAGCTTGCATTCTGGATGCGGAAGGATGACAGTCAATGGTCACTCCTATCTCCAAGGAAGGCATTCCCACGTTTCCATCCTGACTATCGGTGCTCACCAGCTTAAAAGCTGGGCGATCAAACCGTGTCTGGTGGTGGCTTAGGAGGAATTTACATCTGAATTTCACAGCTTGGTTCCAACTCTGTAATAGGCTGAATGGAAAAAGAAAATGTAGTGAATGCTTCCTTCCTTTGAGCGTGGATCTACACCTCGAGATGAAACTCCATGGCTAAAATTCATCCCTACTTCAAAGGCACCTGCGTAACTCAAAGGCAATAAACCCAGGAAGGGGAAAGAATAAAAATATTTCAATGGCAAAAGACAAGGCCTTGCATTTCTACAGCTCTCGGAGTACTTTGAAACGTAACGGAGCACACAGCCAACTGCAGGTCACAAGAGAAGTCAAGTTCACATCTTGAAATCAAGCCCAGTTGATGGAAAGGGAATTTCGGAGCGATAAAAGACTGCTGGTGGTGCAAACCCCAGGCGAGCACCTCGCGTTGAGCACTCAGGGTAGCGCCAAGCTCAGCTAAACACAGCAGTCTGGAAGTCACATAACTGGTGTAGGTTCACCTTCAAAGCTGTTCAAAGAATGATGGCCAACCCCAATCAGTGAGCTGTGGAGGTTGGAAAAGACCTCTAAGCTCATCAAGTCTCACTGTTAACCATCACAGGTTTGGGCTGGAAGGGTGTTTAAAGCACCCTTTAGGAACAGGATAAGAGGATGGGACCTCAAGCTGCACCAGGGAAGGGTCCGGTTGGACATCAGGAGGAGTTTCTGCAGTGAAAGGGTTTTTAAACATTGGGAGCGGCTTCCCAGGGAGGTGGTGGAGTCACCATCCCTGAAGGTGTCCAAGGAACGCCTGGACTTGGCACGCAGTGCTCTGGTCTGGGTGACAAGCTGGGGATCAGTCACAGGTTGGACTTGATGATCTTGAAGACCTTTTCCAACCTAAATTCTGTGATTCTTTAAATAAACACCCTTTAAGCACCTTTTTAGGGTGCAATGAACCGCTCTGTTGACAGACCAAATGACCACCAAGACATTCCACAGCTCCCACTACAATTTCAGCCACAGGAGGACTTTGCCTCCCCGTGCCCACGCGCAGCTCTGCTGACAAGTTCACACCAAATCCGACAAGGAGCAAATTACACATCTGTAAATATCAAAGGCAGGTTGTTTTGTGAGAAGTTCAGCATCCTGAGTTTGGGTTTTCTTTTTTCTCCCATCTCCCCCCCTCACCCCGCCTTTTTAAGCTTTGTCAATACCAACTGTGTTTTTCTTCCTAGAAACTGTATAATGATGAGAGGAGCTGTTTATTTTTCTCTTTAAAGGGATGAAGTATTTTTCACCAATATTTTACATGTCTGTAAAAACGATTTACAGGATTCAGCGGATGGGTTACACGATGCCCTTTGCCTGCTCAAGGGAAGGGGAAAAAAGGTCACTCCAGGGTGAGATTTCAAGAGCTTCTTTGCTCCTCAAAGGCTTTTATGTGAACACCATTTCCCTGCTTTTTGGCAGGGGAAGAGAGAATGGGACTGTAAACACTACTCAGCATGGGCTCATCTCGAGAACAAAGATGGTGCAAGACAAATATAATTGCATTTGTTAAGGGACTAAAGCAGACAGACGGAAGAGGACAGTGGATGTGCTTTGCTTCCGTGCCAGCTAATCCTCTGGACTGGAGCATGTGCAGCCCCAGCAAGGAGAGGGACAGGAACAAATCCCTGCCGTGCCTCTGTGGCATGGGGATACAACCAAAAACCACTGGACACAATAGGACACACACTCTCCCAAAGACAGTCAGATCAGATCTCACAAGAGCAGTGCTTTCTGCACCCTGGGATAGAAAGGCAGCCAAGCTCCAGACAGCATCCAAAGGAAGCAACAAGCGTCATGATGAGAAAAACAGGAATTTTTCACTGGATAATGAGCAGGAAGGGTGGACGACGCTCGTGTGAGGATCCACAGCTGATCCCCGGAACCGAGGAGTGTTTCTGTACGTTATTTACCTCTCTTCCTCCGCTACCTTTGCTTCTCCTCCCGCCCACTCCAAAAGAAACCAGCGCATCTTATCGGCCACGTAAGCCAGAGACAGCTGGAAGGAATAGATTTCCTCCCTTCTTTCTCTCTCCTTTTTTTTGGATTTATGACAGAGAGCTGCAAACCAAGAGCCTCTATTCCTGGAAGAGCGGTGCTGGCTGGGAAGCCCTGCGGCTGGCAGATGCACGAGGCAATTAACCCCTGTGCAAGCAGGAAGGGATGGAGAGGGACTGCCTGCAAAACACACGGAGCTGATGGCCCTGCATCCCCTGCTCGCTGCCATGGGCACAGCCACATAGGGGACCGGGGACATCACCTCCCCAGGAGACAACTCTGTAGGAGCTGCCACACGAGCTGGGGCTTGGATCACCCAAAGTATTTAGGCAGGCAAATATCTTGCAGGTCCTGAGCCCCTTGGAGCCTTCTCATGCCCGAATCCATGCTCCCGTACCACGATGGAACCGAAGCCCCACAGCACCTAGCAAGATCAGCCGCTAATTAAATCGTTCCCACGACAGCTTGCAAGTTAGTTATGGCTCATTATCCTCACTTAACCGACTGGAGAAACTGAGGAAGGAGAGAGATTAAAGGATTTGCTAAATCTCCGGCAGCAGTCAGTGGCAGAGGCAAACCCGGAGCTCATAAACATTATAAATCCCCCACCTCAGGGCTCCCAACCCCCCACATCCCTCCACTCGCTGTTTTTACTACAAACTTTTGCTTATTAAGTGCTGAGTGTATGCAAGAAGCAAAGCCTGGAGAGTACCTTGCTCATGTCTGGAGGGCAGGTATGAAAGGGAGATGATGCTGAAAGCCAAAAGACCCTCAAACCTCTCCAAACATACGGCCCACGGGGGACCTCACCCAGCCCAAACCACAGCACTTGACTGTGATCCTAAAAACAAACCCGGTGCCCTTTTAGTGCCCCCCTGGCTGCTGGCAGCACCTTGGAGGAGCAAAAACCAGCCCCAATTTTCTCCAAGTGAGGCAATAAATCAGTTGTGGGAAGAGCTGGAGGAGTAGAGGGCCCCCAGGAGAGGCTGCAAAGCCCGGTGGCGATGGAGAGGATGCTGAGAGAGGAGGAGGGCTTGGGAGAGAGAAGCAGCGATGAATTTAAAGGGAATAAAGAAGATGGGAGAGCGGAGGAAGGGAAAGGAGCTTTAGAATAAAGGAAGAGATTGACAGAGCAAAACAAAGATGGAGGAGAGGCACAGAAAGGAGACAAAAATAAAGGAGAAAAGCAGGAGGAGGAGGTAGTGGGGGAAGAGGGGAGGTGGCGAGACAGGGAGAATTAAAACAGTGACAGCAATTTAGCAGCCGAGTTTTATCTTCAAGTTTAACGGGAGAAACCAATCCACTGCAAGGAAGGTGGGTTCAGTCTCTGGCTGTCGCTGCAGCATGACCACCAAGAAAGGGGAGAGCAGAATTGGGTCCTTCCCCTCCTATCAGCAGCACTGCTGTTCATTAAAGATGGGATCCTGCCTGCTCCCCCTCCCTGCTCCTCTGCTGCACTGGATTATATCCTCATTACCCCCTCAACGACAGTTTGCCAATCATAATTTGGTTGTTATTATTCTTGATGACGAACTCTGGCAGCTCTGGCTCCCTCGACAGAAAATTCCTCTCTCCCATATCCTGCCCTGCCACGGGGAAGGCTTTTTTTTTCCCAGAGATTTTTTAAAAAGACCATTTCAAGTGCAGGGTTTTTTTAAAAAACACAGCTTATCTGTTTCCTTGTGTTCTGTTGTTATTTCACTGCAGATGGGCTTGGTTTAGAAACAAACAGCATTGGCTGTGATGCCAATAACTTCAACCTCCCCAGGAAAAAGAGAAACCCGGCAGAGCAGGTGGGAATTTGGGATGTGGGGCTGTATGGCCCCAGTTTGGAGAGCAGCTCTGCACCTCCAGCCACCCCATCCCTCTGCACATCACACCCTGAAGTCTGCAAGTGTGCAGCTGGAAAAACAAAGCAGAAAGAATGGATTAGACCTTGGGTCTGAGACTCGCTTTGCCCCTGTGGTTTTATCCAGGAGGAGAAACCATTCCTCAGCTTGTCCTGGAGAGCCCATCTGCTGAAAAACGGGCGTCCTGAAAAATGCTATTTAGGAACCCCAGGAAGCAAAAGTCCATGGAGATGTCATGAAAGGAACTAAAAGAAATATTCATTCCCAGGTTTGCTGGGGCTCACAGTGGGATACTGACCCGCACGGTTTTGGGGTGGCAGTGGGATGCTCATCTGCATGGTTTTGGGGCTCACAGGGGGATGCTGACCCACACAGACACCCAGCAGAGAGGTTTTGGGGGTATTCAGCCCTGGAGGCAGAAGCACACAGCTGTGAGCTCTGCCCAGACTGAAACCAAAGGGATATTTATGGGGCACGAGCACTGCCAGGACCACAGACAGCCCAACTGCCAGAGAGCTCCCCTGGACAGAGGCATGGATCCGCAGGCAGACGTGAAAGCACCAGGAAAAACAACCCAAACAGGAGCGGTGTGTCCCAAAAAGGCCTTCTTTCCTACAATCCGTAAGCCCATGGCTCTCTCTCCCTAAGGCAGCCTCTCACCACAGGCACAGAGCAGCGATTTGAGGGCAGACACTGCATCTTTCACTTGTCCTCCCCAGTATCTCAACAAGGCTGACGAGCAAAACCACAATGCAAAAAGATCCCTCTGGAGATGGGAAATCAGGGGCATCCAGTTTGTCTCTATAACAGTATCAGGCAGGGCTGGAAGCGCCGCTCCTCAGAGCTTCACCTTGCAAATAAATAGCTCTGAATTGCAGCCAGAAGCAACGGGATCTTTCAAAGACATTATCTGGGAGCAGTCAGTGGAATGCACCTAAAGTCTCATTAATCATCCCGCCGCTTACAGTACTTCTTAATGGCTTTTATGGTTTATCCTTTGAACGCCAACAAAGAGTGTGATTTCTCCCGGCTTATTCTATTAAACAGAAATCAATATCCAACACAAATGTGCCGACGGTGGGAGATTTGGAACGGCCGAGGAGGCACCCGTCGGGCCTTTTCTCCTCTCCTGTGGTGTGGGCAGCAGGGTCTCTGAGGGGCAGGGGTCTGCCAGGCGTGGCTCCTCGCTTTGCAAAGCCAAGCCCAAGGGGGACAGAGGCCAGGAGCTCACACAGGAGCTCTGAAACACATTCGGGGACAACACCTTTCTCCTGGTGCTCAAAACTTCGGAGGCAAGCGCTGCGAGCGCGCGGGAGAGAGAAAATAGAAGAGAGAGGCAGAAGCAGGATGGGGTTTTCATCTCTCCTTTCTATAAGGGCTCTTGTGAATTTGAGTGATGTGTGTGAGGCAGCTGAATCAACACTAGGCACAGGTATAAATAAGCTTCTGGGAGCACGGGCTCGGGAGCTGAAGCTCGTTATGAATTTTTGCGGCATGAGAGGCAGGCAAGGAGAAGAGGCTTCAGGTCTTGCACCCCCAGAAATGGGACTAGATGGTGGGAAAAGAGAGGAGAAAGAGGGAATTTGCTGTGCTGAATTAGTGGAAAATGAGGGCAGCTTTAGGACAGGGATGATCCTTCACCAGCAAGGCTTTTCAGCCCGGTTCATGCCTAACTGAGGCCCCAACCCATCACCCCAGGAGCCATGAGAGTGAGAGCAGACCCCAAAGTGCATCAGCTTTGGGGTTCAACCTGCATTACAGGGCTGGCTCCTCCACTCACAGAAAACAGGACCCAAAACAACTACAAAGAGCAGCATTAACCACCTCAGAAACCAATTCCAAGATCCTAATAGAAAATGAAATTTGTATTTGTTAAAAACCACTTAGAAGCTTTGGAGCCTTCTCTTTATGCTCCTCTCAGAAACATGCTGTTAAGTAATTAGCAATTTACCAGGTTTAAACAGTTACAAAAATCCTTCCTGAAAACACCAGAGGCAAATCACATCACTGCAGAAATGAGCTCCTTCCTCCAGAGCCCTCGGTGATACCAACAACCTCATTTTAGAGAAGGAATGGGCACAGCCCACCCCACTGCTGTTTTAATCCTCACTCAGTGTCCCAGAGCACGTGGGCATCACCGAGAGCCCATCACAGACATGGGTTTAATTTTGTTTGGTGGCACAGACATCTGGAGCTCTCCATCCCAGTCCAACCCATCCATGCACTCAGGATGGATCAGGAGCAAGAGGATTCCGAGCCCAGCAGCATCTCAGTGGCACCAAGAGCACTTGAGTCTACCAACACCCAGCTCCAAACACTTCCCTGCTCCACAGATGCCGGCAAAAGAATCCAGAGGAGATGAGATGGAGGAGGTGAAATTGGGGAAGCAGCCAGCCCAGGCAGCCCACACATCAGTGCTGGTGGCACCTCCTGCAGCACCCTACGGGATTATTTAGCACGGCTGATTGCACTCGCTTGTCTCTTCAGAAAGTTTCTCTTCGTGGAGGAAAAAAAACCCAAGGAGCTGAATAGTTGGGGATGCTCGAGGCACTTAACTACACTTAGCAACCCCGAGCCTGCCAGAAACATCCCTGTGCAAGTGACGATTCCAGAATTAACTCTCAGCTCTCAGCATGCTTGAAAAAACAGGAGAGAAGCAGGCAAAGCCCCTTCAACAGCAGCTCTTGATTCGGGTTCAGCACAGTTCACACTCGGCTCTTATCCCACCAAACACTGCCTGGATGGGGAACAGCATCCGACCTGCTGGGCCACTCCTTCACCTGCCAAAAACAGCTGGAATTTTGGTGGTTTGGGTGAGCATCCCAGCCTGGGCTCCAGGTGCAGCTGCTGGCTGGGCTTGTGGTACCTCATTCAAGAGGAATCGCTCAGCAGTGCAGAGATGCAGCTGAAGAATCAGCAGGTTAAATGTGTGTGGGAACACCTCCGGCTGCAGCGCTGGATCCCTGGATGGGGTTGGGAAGGAGCTGCCCTGTGCCAGCTCCCTGCAAAGGAGAGAGGAATCACCTGCTCCTCCGCCTCCTAAAGAATTAAATGAGGCAATGCGAGAAAATGCCATTTCTCCAGCAATGCAACAAAAGGTCATTATTTTTTTACCTCCTTCCCAGGGAAGGGCATCACCAGTTTACATAATTAAAGCTGTTGGGATTGTTCTCGCACCTATCTGGATCTTTTAAATTATTTATTTCCTTGCCTCCTGCTCTTCCAGCCCAAACATCACCGCAGCATCAGAATCCTTCCAGAGCCACTCCTGCTCCTGCCACCTCAACTCGGAGGCAGAGCCCGCAGCCAAAGCAAACAGCTCCAACATCTCTCCTCTGAACTGAAGTCGGTGTTAATAATTTAAAGCTTTACGGGTCCTTTTGGTTGCGTGGTAAATTATTCACCGATCTCCCCCCGCTAACAGCACCCCCACCCACGGCGCGTGCGGAGCAGGTGCACCCACACAAAGAGAGACGCTCTTTACAACTTTGGAGATGCTCTATCATGTCAAAGAGAAGGGATGAAAGGCAGAGGGAGGACGCCAGCCTCGGAATCACATCCTCCGCTATTGCTCTCGAACAGATAAACGCTCCGGGAGAGTTTCGCGGGGCATGTGATGATAGGAGACGTTTTTGTGATACACAGGTGTGAAAAAGGGAGACAGGAGGGAGAATAAAACCTGATAACACTTCACTCAGGCAGCGGCAGCAAAGGCAGGTGCTTTTTATTCCCCAGCTGCATGAACCGAGAGGAGCAGAAGGGAAGCGCGGAGCAGCCGAGCCAGCTCAGATCCCAGGCAGGATCTCACCCTGGATGTGAGAACCTCCCGCGGCGAGGCAGCTCTGCTCTTCCTCCACACAGGTACTGCGCTCCCAGCAGCTCAGCTCGCGGCTTTCCAAACCGGGGTGCACAACGCCTGCCTGCTCCTGACAGCCTCCCAAGGGCTCCCAGGAAGCAGACGCCTTCATTTGCATCACCAAACATGAATTTAACTTTTTTGCAGAGAGACTGAAAGCGGGAGATGGTCAGAGACAAGTTTGCTGGAGGAAACAGGGAAAAAAAGACCACCTGCTAAAGAAGACGCTGCCGGACAAGCTGAGGGCAAACCCTGTCCCTTGAGCCCAGTCTGAACTTAAACCAGAGCAGTGCGGTACACAGGGAAATCCCAAAGGATATGAAAATTAGAGCGAACATAATTATTTTTAACTCCAGGATCAGGAGTAATAACTTTCATGGCTTATCTGGGAACCACCTATGCATGCACACACCTACACACAGGTGTATGTGTAGGAACCACTTCCAGAGACACCTGCACCTTTGTTTCCATATCACAGTGTGTCCTTCATTTTTCCATCTCCAACACCTTCTCAATAATCAGCATCTTCTGCCCTGATTTTGAACCCCTCGAGGCCCTTTTCATCTCATGGAGCCTGTCTAAAGGAGGACCCTTCCAGTGCCCTGCTAACAGGGAGCCCAGAGGCTTATTTTGCTTTGTTTTATTTAATAAAAATAATTTTATCATTCATATCCCACCAGGAGATCCTTGGAATGCTCTGGAAAGGGTGACAACAATGGCAACTCAACATCAGGGTCCCAAGAGCCTTTTCAGACATCCCTGGGGGACAGTGCATTGCTCCACTCCCCACTCCTCAAGCTCCCAGGAAAACATTCTGCAGCTCTGCTGTGAGAAGGACGGTGCTCATGGGTGAGGTGACATGAGTGGGATTTATCACCCACACTGGCAAGAAAAGCCAGTCCAAACTCAGCTGAGCACAGAGGTTTTGCCTCAGCCTTGGCTTGCGAGGGACACGACCTTTCTGAAAACTCTGGTTATTTATTTTGATAATCCTTTTGTTGGGATAAACGCTTTGCTCTTGCCACAGCCCCAAGGTCATGGGAGTTAATGAGGAGAGGAGAAAGGCCAAGTGAATGGGATCTGTCCTTTGCAACCGAAGGCATTAGTGAATGAGAGGTGAAATGAGGGGGCTGGACTCCTTCTCCTCTGCTTTTCACTCGAAAAATGCCAACAACAGCAACACAGCTGCAAAATAGGTCTCTCTTTCTATCCCTTCCTTACTCTTTTATTCCCATTACTCCCCTCCGTGCTCTTCCCTAGGTACCACCACCACCTCCATACTCAAAACCTATTCCTCACCACCCACACCCTGATGGGAAGAGAAGAGGTTCATATCCATGCCCTGGATCCTCACACCAACACCCCCAAGTTAACACTGTCCTGCCCCCTCCAAGGACCCCACACCCTTTTACAGGTCCTTACAGAGAGATGGCCTTAGAGCAGAGCGAAGGGGTGGAGGGGAATCTGCCAACCCCTCCCTGCTCAGATACAGCCATTTTGGTGCAGAGATCTGCAAGAAGAATATTAAGCTTGGTCTGAATGCAGCAGCCTCGCTCAAGATTTATGAAGGATGAAGGAAGGAAGATTCTGAGGCAAAGCATCATCTCAAAAATAACTGCCGAGTCCTAGCGGGTATAAAAGATCTGTCCATAAACCAGTTTGTCATCACCAGTCAATAAAAATTCAAGCAATGGGAGGAGGAGGCGATAGCTGGGGTCCCTTGCCTGCCAAGCTGCCCCCGAGTGATCCCGGCTGGATCACCTGGTGCAAAGGCAAGTCCATCCTCAGCCTGGCTCCAAATGCAATTCCCCTGCCCCAAAGTCTCAAGGTGGGCAGTTCCACCCATCCCAGGGCACAGAGAAGGGGTCTGATGGCCAGACAGCACCAGGGCATTAAGACAAGAACAAGAGGAAGCAGCCTCACGTTCCACTAGGGGAGGTGTAGGTTGGATATCAGGAATGAGCTCTCCATGGAAAGGGTGGTTAAGCACTGGCACAGGCTGCCCAGGCTGTGGTGGGATTTAAAATGTGCAGCTTAGGGACATGGGTTAGTGGTGGGTTTGGCAGCGCTGGGGAATGGCTGGACTCAATAGTCTTAGAGGGCTTTTCCAACAGAAATGGTTCTGCTATTTAAGGGAGCAGGATGGAATCACACCCACGAAACCCATCTCGGGCATGGTTTCAGCACCAAACCCACGCGCTGGTACCTAGCAGATGTCCAGGAGAGCCCTGTTCCTCTCTGCCACCTACTGCTAACACTTCAGCCACCTCCTGAGACACAGAGAGGAGGATTTGGTGCCACCTCGGGTGACCCACCTGGGGCAAAGCCTCTTGGCCACAAGCTGTGTCCCGGCAAAGCTCCCCGAGGCATGGGAAGAGGTTCTTTGAGGAGCTGCACCAAGCTGAAGGCAGTTGGCAAGCAGAGCAATCCATAGCTGTGATAAAAATGGATTTAAAGGAGGTCGGTGGCTTTTCTTTCTTTTCTGCGGGTTTTTTAAGGCTGCCTGATACAAAGGAAAACACCCCAGTTGGTAAAAGATGAAGGGAACTTCTCTCTCATCATCTTTCCCACCACAGGCAGCCCAGACACTCCGAGACACTTCTTCTACCTGCCAGCCCTGGGAACCTTCACATCTGATTTCCCTGTGCTGCACGTTCAAAGACGGGACATCCCCGGGAGGCGACGCCGGATCAGCCGCCAAGGGCTGACGGCAGCAGAAAAGGAAGCGCCAAAGCTGGAGAGGATCTGTCAGAGTTCTCCAGGCTCTCATCCAGCTGGGGCAGGCCTGTTGCTTTGCTATAATTCTCCAGTGCTCTATCAAGTCAAGTTTTAAATAGCTCAGATGATGGAGAGGACTGTGGAGGCTTCAAGTTCTCTCCAATGGGAGGATTTCTCCTGCTGCAAAATAATTTATTCCCTAAGGGAACATTTCATCCTGGCTTTTGCCCACTTCAGCTTCCAGCCTGATGGATCACATTCCCCTACCCTATCCTCCCGTAGCATCCCTTGGCAAACTCCTTTGCCCATCAAGGTGTGGGGACAACACCAGTGCCACCAAGCCAGCCAGAGCCAGGACACTCAGGGAGGCAGAAGCAGCACCAACATGGGAAGGCAAACGCCTTTCCTCCCAGTCCCCAGCCATAAATTCCATTATTTGGGTGCTTCTCTGCAGTAACAAACAGGAACATGCAGGGATATTACTGAGGCTGATTTAGAGCCACCACGAACTGTGTGTGACCAAGCACACAGCCCATGTGCACCCTTGCTTGCTCTCCATCTCACCAGGTTTTTCATTCCCTGAACCTTCTGGCTGAAAAAAAAAAAAAGAAATTAAAAAAAAAAAAAAATAAAAAAAAAAAAAAAAGCCTCGCCATCCCTTCTCATTACTAATCATTCCCATCAGCCTCCCAGGAAGCACTCTGGGGCCACTTGACCATTAACAGGGCACTAAATGCAAGGTGGAGGAGGATATATTAATATCTAATAAGAGTGATAGATGATGTGAGCTACACAGGCACTCTGGCTCAGGTACTTGTGGCAGGTACTGGAGCTAATTTAAAATAATAATAATAATAACAACAATAATAACAGCAGCAGCTGCAGCTGCCTTCATTTTCCAAGTCAATTGATTCCTCAGCAGGAATGCCATCTTGACAGATTTATTTTGATCGAATTGTCTAATTGAATACAGTTCTTGTTTCCCTTCACTTTGTGACCTTTCACGCCTGTGAAATAAATGCAATTTGGAGAATTATTCCTCAGCAGCAAACGCAGCTCCTCCAGGGCTGGGGTGCCTGTTCTGTGTTCCCAATTTGCCAACAGAGCACTATCAAAGGATGCCAATGCAAAGGAGGTGCCCAGACTTGGGCGCTCTGCCAGTATTTTGTTTCCACTTCCACTTTAAAAACGATTAATAAAAAATAGAACTATAGGAGGTTTGTGGGAAGCACAACCCAACATCCTGACTGTTCGGGCAGATTTTATTTTCTGCCTGTTCAGCTCCCCAGCATTTGCTGTACCACGGCTCCTTCCAGTTTAGTGGAAGAAGATGTGCTCCCAGTGCTACGATGCTGCTGGAATAAGATGTACCAAGCTCTTCCCTTCCTCCGGCAGAGACAGGGGCTCCAACCCCCACCAGCCATCCATCCAACTTCACCTCCTCCCCAGGCCCTCCCAGCTCCCGCCTGGGATGCTCTGATGTGCCAGACACGAGACGATGCTTCCCATAAATTTCACGAGAACAAGTATCAGGGATTAAAAATAACTAAGCCACGTCCCTCACAGACAAACGCGCTGTCTGCGCGCCAAGAGAGGTCCTGGTGAGAAGAGTTGCAGCTGAATATTTTATAATAATATCAATCAATATTAAAAATGAATGGCCTGCTCAATTTTTAAAGCATCTTAAATTAATCTTTAAACACAACTATTTTGCTTAAACCAAAGGCTTTTGGTAGCCTGAGAATGGTATTTCCATCTGCTCCCTCGGGCTCGTGCCAGGTAGCTAGAAGAGGTCTAATAAATAAGCAAATAATGTACATCCAGCACAATTCCCTTGAACCTCAAAAGGGGGAAAATGAAGAATTTACTACTAAATTCATTATTGACTTAGCAGCAAAAAACATCTTTATCAGTGCATTATGATAGGCCCTATTGAGACTATTAAACCTGCTAAACCCACTGGGTTTAGGCTGGATAACAAATTCGGCTGCTACCCCTGGAGATCAGGATGGTGCAGGGCCACAGAACCACTTTGGCTGGAAAAGACCTCTCAGATCGAGCCCAACCTGTGACCAATCCCCGCCTCATTCAGCCCAGAGCAGTGAGTGCCACATTGAGTCACTCCTTGGACACCTCCAGGGATGGGGACTCCAACACCTCCCTGGGCAGCCCATTACAATGTCTAACAACCCTTTCTGTGAATAAAATCCTTCTGATGTCCAACCTGAACCTCGTCTGGAGCAACTGAGACTGAAAAAGAGAGGAATGGGGGCACAGGGAAGGCATGGGGCTGCAGTAAATTTGGGTTGAACCCATCTAATCGTCTCCAACAAACACCTACACCTAAACCAACCAAACTTCGGACAACACCCCATGCTCCATTGGCTGCTCCAGCATCTCAAGAGCTTTCCCAGCACGGGAAAAGCCACTCAGCCAGGCAGCGAGCTTCCCAGTGCCAGTGTTTTTAATATATTCAGGAGAATGTGGCATTTCTGATGGCAAGACTTCTGCCTCACTTGCCGTTTAATGTTAAGAGGCTTGTACAGTCAGCAGCGTTTAAAGAGTAATGACTGTTTTCATGGTAAATGCTCTGTTAAATAACCCAGGATTATTGTGTTGTGTTATTGCATATATAAAATGGCATTTCAAAAAAAATAATAATTGTTTTAGAGCTAATTGATGTTTTTAACCGGCTCCGTGCGTGGAATTTTTATTTGGCAGGGGGTCGGGCTGCTGTCAGGAGAAGGCAATAAAGGCAGGGAGGCTTTGACCTGCCAAACTCACTCTGCCTGGTTTTGCATGGTTCAGGTGCTGCTTGTGGTCGAGCAACAGGAGGAGGTTCAAGCTCTCTGCTCTAAAATGCAAAATCTCATTTCAGCCACAGACACGCCCCTCTGCACCCCAAATCTGAGTGTCCACCCACGGCTGGAGCACCCCTTGTCCACACATGGTCAGTGGGACAGCAGAATGCCACCGTGCCAGCAGCACCTCTGTCTCCACTGTGCAAATCTCAATGCCCCAGCTTTGGTCAGTGACAATTCAGAGCCACCCAAATGTCCCTGGGGGGTGACACATCCCCCCTCCCCTGCTCCCAAGTGTTATTTCTGCAGACAGCCAAGGAGAACCGCCCCAGTGCTCAGGCTGATGAATCACTGGTGAGCAATCCTGCTGCGGGAGTTTAACTGTGATCGCTCCAGAAGGGATTAGCATGGCTCAGCTCCTTCCCCGCACCCACCTCCCGCAAGGCCACTGTCCTCAGCAAAGCCACCACTGTCATTTCTCTCATCACACGGTGGTTTTGGCACCTACCACAGCCCAAACATTCAGTGACCGAGCTCAGCACAAACATTCAGTGAGCACAGGGCTGCTGAGAGCCCAAACCCTGTCTACACCGCTCGGAGTCTGTGAGCGCTTCAGTCCTCAATCCAAGAGTGGGGAAGTGCTCCTGCCTTTCCAGCCTGGAGCCTTTGAGCTCCTCTGACAGCAGATGCCTCACTGACCCCTGCCTGGAGGCTCACAGGGCACTGGAGCAGTCAGAAGCACTGGCAGGGTCCTGAAGCTTCACGGAGGCAGTGACTTTGGGGATGTGGAGCTAATCACACGAGCTCTCGGAGTTGCTGGGAGGGAGAGCAGGGCCAGCAGAGCCCACAGTTAAAAGCCTCGACCATCTCCTAGGATCTCTGAGTCCAGAGACAGTCCCAGTGACAGTGCACTCAGATCACAGGGTGAGAGCAGGGGGTGGCACACACCTCCCAAAGGGACCCGGGGTGTCACTGAGTGTCATCCCTCGCTGTCTGGCAGTTCATTAACTCAAAGGAGTCCCCAGCACCTCTCCTCGGGCATACCAGAGCGCCATGAACAACCTCTCAAGAGCTTATAACAAACCACAGACCCGTAGAGCAGAGGCCAAAAGCCACCAGCTCTGAATCATCACAGGGAAGGAGGGATGAAAGGCATCATCGTGCCCCAGACCCTCGCAGCAGCAGGGAATGGGCAAAAGGAAAATGTTTAAATGAAGCACACGGTGAGGTCTGCAGATGGGCAGGGAGGAAAGCTCTGCGCTCCTCCAGCACAGGAAGGACGGCACAAAAATAATTGGGCTGAGAAATCTAAGGGAAGACTGGCCAGAGCAGGAGAGTTCAAGACCATGAGCCTGCTGGTTTGAAGTTGTTCCTCATGCTCAGAAATCACTCCTGGGCCTGTCTTTGCTGAGCCATCTGCCTCACACCAGCACTCCGAGTGTAATCTGTGGACTCTCCCAGACCTGGCATCTTCATAAGAGTTGCCACCGTCTGCTGCAGCCTTTTCCAGCCCCCAAAGACAAGCTTGATCTGATCTGGGAGACCACATCCTGCTTGAGGATTGACAGGGAGGTGACAGGAGTCATCTCCTTTCTTAGCATCACCCCATGCTCTGCTCACGTCCCACAGCAGCTGCACAGCCCACGAGGTGCTGGTGAAATGCAGCTCTGTGTGCTCTAACAGTGTCAATAATATCGCTGGCTGGGCACACAGACTCTATAAAACAAGACAGACGTGAGAACCTGAGGCCAAAACAGTCTCACCATCATTTTCTCCCGACCCCACCCTCTGCAAAAGCCAGAGCACCCTGCCCCACAGACAGGACAACTCCCCAGCTCACTCTTTTCTTCTTCAGAGGGAGCCTCTTCCAGGTCCTGGGGGTCTGTCTGAACCCTCCCCTCCCTCGGAGGCACCTGGATCCCAGAAGGACACTGCCCTAATGGGTTACATCTCATTACCGCCACCGCAATGTCAAACCACGTCTCCCTCTGCCTTCAGCATCTGTCTCCACGGTACCCAAGCGCCTCAGATGAGTAGAAAAGTCCCTTTGTGTGTTTTCCCAACCCTTGGCTGTACAAGTACCGTTTAATCAAGCTCAGTAATGAAGGCAGAAATGAGCCAGAACAGGCTGTGCTGCCACAGGCAGGATCAGCACAGACTTTGAATCAGAGGTGGGGGCCGACCCTGCTACCCACAGGTGACAAAGGGGACAGGAGCAGCAATGGGGTCAGGCACCTCTGCGGTGCTCCAAAGGATCCAAGCAGCCTCAAAGTTCCAAAAAGAGCTCATGGGCACGTCAGCTGTAACACAAGTACACGCTGTAAATCCCAAAGCTGTCCCCACACATTAACACTATGGGATATTTAATTCTCCAAGGTTCCCAGGCTCAAATTTAACCCTCCGTAAAAGCAACGCTTGCCTCAGGACCCTTAAAAGATATTTAGGGCACAAAGTCTGTGCTTTGGAGTGTGCTCCTGCCTGGCACTGCAAGCCCAGATGCTGCTGCCAGCTCCCGAGCTCACTCTGAACGTCGTGCCTGCTCTCCGGGTTTGGCTTTCTCCCTCTCTCCAGGATCCTCCTCGCATGGATGCTGTCACCATGTGCTTTAATTAGCACTTCCCTCCAGCCTGGCCAACTCCTCCTGCTTCCAGCATTCCTAAGATGACTTCCCCATCTGTAAATCAGGCACCAGAAGACATCTCTCCCTCCCACGCCATCCCTGACAAGAGTCCTGCCCTGCTGAGCACCCACTGGATGCTTTGAGGGGAGTCACACACCTGATGGAAGGTGCTTGGGACACCCAGCTTTCCTAAAACCAAATCCCCTGGCCAGAACTCTCTCCATGTCTGGTGTCACACTGTCACCTCCCACCCACTTGGTGCTTTTCCCTCTCCGCTCAAATCTGCAAGTCCTGGAAATGGGATTGCATGAAGATCTCACCTTGTAAAGAGCTGAAGTGCATGTGTGGAGCTGTAGGAGCAGTTTAAGGTCTGCAATGATGATCTGAGATCATCTCAGAAAAGCCACAAAGCAAATAAAGGGCACTTCAAAATACAGAATCCCAGGATGGGAACCTTAAGGTTCATCTTGTTCCAACCCCTGCCATGGGCAGGGACACCTTCCACTACCCCAGGTTGCTCAAATAACCCCAAACTTAAGTTAACTAATCAAAAATACTTGATTTTTGATCACCACCTCCTGGTCTGGGCTCTGCCCCTCCTCTTCCAAGTGATTAACCATTACAATTACTAGTAGGGACTTACTGTTTCCCCCAATCAAGAGGAAGAAGAAGCACATTTGCAGCCTGTGCTACACAGGTGCAACCAACTCCAAATAACTTCTATTTCCTGGAAAAGCACGTTCACAGTCCTGCTGCTGACATAAAACTCCCTGAAAGCTGTTCTGGGCAGGGACTATCTCAGTGCTGTAACACTCGCACAGTGCCTGTCCCAGCCTCCAGGCCCTACTACAATATAAATAATGATAATCCCTCACTCAGCAATACAATGGAACACTTGCACGGTATTAAAAATTATTTAAAATTCATACCTACATTGGGAAATTATTCAGTAAACTCTAATTACTTATCAAAAGCAACGATGATAGTTTTAAGGAGAGGGAGTGCCCATAAATACAGAGCCATAAATAAACTGCTTCTCGGTAGCACGAATTAATTTGTATTTAATTGCTAGAAATTGCTATCAATTACTAAACATTCCTTGCAGAATAGGCAAATTCTTTTAAGAACAATTTCAATTGCTAATTGGAAGTTTTTTTGGTTTTTTTTTTTAATTTTTCTTCTTTCTCATCCCAGCTCCTGCTGAGTGCAGGAGACCTCCCAGCCAGTGGGTTCTGCACTTTTGGGGGGCAGAGAGAGACCCATGAGGACCCAAGGAACTGCTTAAGCTTCAGGAGGTTTGGCCACCTGTAAAACCCTGAAGACACAGGAAAATCGGTGCTGAGAAACATCCCTGACACAGCAAGGTGAGCGATTCCTTGCAAAGGATTGAAAGGAGGGAACTGAGAGCTGAAGTTACACATCCATCACGCATCCAGCGAGACAAACACCTCCCAGGGACTGTGCATCTCCCCTGAACGCCACAGCAAAGCCATGGCAGACACTGAGGGAGGCTCTCTGTGTTCCAGAGCCCAGCTCTGCCCTCGGTGGGAGGCAGGGGGGCTGCAGGATGATGCTCCTGCTGTGTGGCAGGACAGGAGCTGAGCCGCACGCCTGGCTGCCGCTTCCCGCCTCTCCATGCTGAACAGCCCCGCTATCTCTCCTGACTCATTTTCTGGTGTTTTCTGCTTTGCTGTTGGCATAACATCCCATCAGCACAGTTAATTACATCCACGCTGAGTGTGAAGGACAGGCTGAGTCTCGCAAGGAGCCGGCGGCTGTGCAATCCTTCCCGCTGCTCTCGCAAAACAGCTTCCACGGATGCTGACAAACCGCGGCGCGGGGCTGCCGTGTGCGAGACGGCAGCTCCCGAGGGAGCTCCTCCCTGCAACGCCACGATTCGGGACTGCTCTCACCCCCACACCCCTCTGAATTCACCTCACATTCGCCCAATGTGAGCTCAGACTCGTGGCTGCAAAGATCTCGTGTTGGGGATGTCCCATCCCTGGAAGTGTCCAAGGCCAAGTTGGAGCACCTTGGGACAGTGGAAGGTGTCCCTGCCCATGGGACATGAGATGAGCTTTAAGATCCCTTCCAACCCCAAACCATTCTGGGGTTCTCTGATCTCCCTGACCATCATTGCCCAAACAGAGGCGACACAGACTCCCAAAAAAGTTTGCCGGAAGCACAAAACGCAAAAGAAACATCTGCCCATGGCAGCTGATCTGCCCTGTGCCTGCAGAGAAAGGCCCAGCACAGAAAGCTCTGCTCCCACCCAAACCCACCCTGCTGGTGGAGGCACTTCTACATCCATGGCTGAGAGCGGACTGGAAGCAGAGGAGGGTGCTGGGAAGAGCTGCTCATGTCTACAGCTCGATTAAAGACAGACCCAGGGTCTCCAGGACTGTCAATCCAACATCCAGGCACCGCTCCATCACCGTCCCCCCAGGAGTGGGCTGACAGTCACAGGGAGCCATGTGCCAGCCATGACAAGCAAAGCAAGTGACATGCACATCTCCTGCTTACAATAACAGCCCTTCCGTGTCTAATCCATCATATTCGATGCAGATCTCTTACCCTGAAGTGTTGTCAATGAGGATTTAATTTAGTGCTAATTAGACAAATATTGCATGTTGAACAGCCATTGATTATTAAGAGACAGGGAACGTGGCTCGGCTCAGCAGTGTGCACGGACACGCTGGATTATATCTGGGATGAGGCTGGTAAATGTCTTGCTGTTTCTAATCATCAGATAGTAATTAACGTCCAATAACTTGTAACTTGGTTTATCATTATAGATTTAGGAAGGCAGTAATAGTACTGTATGCTAATTAAATATCAATTGATTATTTAAGGCATATAAAGATTTAGCAGCAAGGTAATAGATACACACAGTTGTTAAAGTTTAATATCCATCACACGGCATTCTCCTGTTCTATTAAGTTAGTGTTTAATGAAAAAGAGTGTTGTTCCTCTAGGAAACTTTTGGATTGGGGTTTCCGAAGTGTTTGACAACATGCATGTGACCCAAAGTTCAGAGTTCAAAGCAACAAAAAAGTCAGGAAATTCAGAGCCTCAGGTGAAGTGAGGTCAAGTAAGAGGTGGCAGCAGAGCCCAAGGTGCTCCTAAACTTCCTGTCTGACATTTTTCGTCTCAGCCTCCCTCTCAATCCACACAAACCCCCCAAAAAGAAAGACAAGTTGTCGACTCCTTGCTGGAATAAAACTTTCAAATGCCAGCCTGGCATTTTCTGGAATCCCCTCACCCCACAGGGCAGCCTCATCCAAACGGAAAAGACACGCACAAGGAGCTGAAGTTTGGAGCAAACTTCCCTAAATAATAACAGGAAAAGAATCAAAAGAGCCCTGCCATCCCCTCGCCCACAGTACCTGCCCCCAGAGCTGCCTCTCCCCAAAGGATGGGGTCTGACCCCATGCTCAGCACCAGTAATTTGGGAGGGTTGGGAAGACTGAGCTCCTTCCCATGTGAGAGATAAAACCAGAGATGAGAGACAGAAACCCGGCATCTGAAAGGGAAAAGATAAATGGCTTCTGAAGGGAAATAACCTGCTGGACTCCATAGGTTTGGCAGCACCCTGCTAAGTGCAGCGTCAGTCTTGAAAACTGCTGCAAGCTCAGCGATCGCAGGACAAGGCATGGGATTTGGAGAGCGAGGCCGAGCAGATGTCAAGGCTTCTTCCCAGAGGGAGCCCGTGGCCAGGACCATGTGTTTTTGGCCACCCTGGATGGCACCAGGGGAGGTGAGCTAGGAGAGAGACAGAGCAGGGAGAGCAGCTTTCAGTGCAGGGAGCTGCTCCCTGCAGAAGGGCTGGCCCAGTCACTGATTTACCGGGCAATAAAAGCAAAATCAAGGAAAATGCCTCAACTGCACCCCTGAGAGTGTCCAACCTCAGTTATAGAGTCTGGGCAGGCACCTCAGCTGCCTCTTAAAAGCTTGTCCTGTACACAATGCATCTGGAATGAAAGGGAAGGGGTCCACAGGGCTGGCTGGCTCTGTGATGGGCGCTGGAGCACGACACCCACAGCAAGGAGAGGAGGAAAAGTGCTGCTGCCTCTGAGCACCACAGAAAAAGGCAGCAGGAGACAGCAGGATGAGGCCAGCAGCCATCCTGCAGTGGGCTGGAAAACCCCAGTGCATGGAAAGAAAATCAACACACTCCATCATGGACCTTCTTATATGGGGCATCACAGGATGGGGTCTAGAACGAGACATCAGCAACTGCACAGCTCTGCTTCAAAAACCTCCAGAGCCCTTGATGGCATCCCAAAGTGCCACTCCTGCAGCACAACGATGCTATGAACAGGCACACTCCTGCACAGGGCGATTCAGGACAAAAAGATTGTTCCCCAAGCCCTCTGTGCCACCCAGCAGGACATTATCAGCCAGCTGCAGCCTGAAACCACGGCAAAGGTGGCTTTTCCTACCAGCTGGGAAAAGAGTTTATACTGGGCTGGGTCTCAAAGCAGGGAAGGACCTTACAGCTCCCAGCCTGCTTCCCCACAGCCATCCCAGACAGTGGTTCCCACCTCAGGTTTCCCACCAGCTCACAGGGCAGCAGCTCCAGCCATGCCTGGGTGACCATCTGAGGCATCTCCTGCTTCCCCCCTGCCCACCACACTCCTCACTCCGTGGTACAGAGGAGATTCGATTTGTCTGACACAATTTCTCCTTGACAAATCTCTGCTGGCTGTGGCACAGCTTCTTGTCCTTTCTAGCTGATGGCAAATGATTTTGCTTGTTTGCTCCAGAGCTTTGCCAGGATGGAAGGTGAGTGATCTCCTACAATAGTTTCTCTCCCTTTTCTACAACCAACCACTCTATTTGACCTTCCCCAGTGGTCTGGAGCATTCCCTGCCCTCTGGGATGGGCATCAGCTCTCCTGACATCATCCCAGCCACTTCCCCACAGAGCCAAGCAGGAACAGCATCAGCCCAGGCAATTTATAGCAGAACTCCAGCAAGAGAGCAAAGCAAAGGCTGAGAGAAACCCGTCTCAAATAGTTTTGCAGTGGAGTTTACCCGAGCTGCAGCAGGCAACAAAGAAACGTCAAGAGCAATGAGACGAGGCAGGGGAGGCGTCGTAGCAGATAAAGGATTCTTCAGGTATGAGACAAAACCAGCTTTGGAAACCTCGCAGAAGTGAGTTTAAAGTCTCCAGAGGATATCAATTGAGAGTCTGTCACTTGGTGTCAGGATAACTTTCTGGACAGCTCTCGGAGCTTGTTAAGCTCTCGCTTGGGCTGCATTTGAGCTCTGGTGGCAGTGCTGTCTGCAGGCACAAGCGCTGAAATCAGAGATGAAAAAGATCTGCTGAGTCCACGCAGCTTTTCCATTATCCCTCCAACACCCCCCACCACAACCTGCAGCACCCCAGTGGCGATGGGCACGGGGAGCTCAGACAGTGCAGCTACCCCAAGCAGGGGATGTCTCTAGGCAGGGACAACACTGTGAAATTGGGCTCCTCTCACCCCAAAACGAGGGCTGGGGTGTCCAGGAGGGGTTTGCGGGCGCAGGGTGGGAAATGCAGCATGAGATGCAGTGGCCTGTGTAAAGCAGGTGGTCAGAGCAGACGGTCGTAACACTGTCTCAGCATCACAATCTATGGCTCTGGATAGAAAATAGCTGCTTTCCCCACAGCAATCATTTCATCAAAAACCCTGCAAGACTCCTGCTGTTCCCACTAGCCCTGGATCCCTAACTTTAATTAAGTCCAAAGAGCCTTCCTGCAAGAACAAGGGAGGAGAGGGTGACTCAGACAGCGATGGGACCAGTCAGCGCAATTATCATACAGTTAAGAATATTAATTAAAATCAGCCCTCCCCCCAGTAAAAAAAAAAAAAAAAAAAAAAAAAAAAAAAAAAAAAAAAAGCCAAACTAATCAATTCTACTTAAAGGAATATATGGGGATAAGGAGCAGGAGCAGGGAGGGTGACGGAGACAGAGATGGGACTCGCTGTGAATGCTAACAGCTTCCCACCGTGGCCGCTGCCGCAGTCAGCCCCAGGCCTGGCTGCTTCCAACACTTACTCCGAGTCTCCTCGGAAATGGGCTCAGTCTTTCCTTCTACCTGCCGCCGCATCAGAGCAACTCCCGTGATCACACAAAGGACTTTAAATCTCGGCTTTAACTGCCTTGATTGAATTAAATGCAACACCACGGTAAAGCAGGCTCTTCATTTCAGGTACGAGCATGGAGCTCTGCTCTCCCGCTAACGGCACTCTCCCTCTCTCGGAAATGATGAGTTGCTCATGGGTTATGCTCTTTAAGAAAGGGAAAAAAAAAGTCATCTGATAAAGTGGGTTATAAAACCGGTGGTGGTAATAAATGGAGAGCAAGGAGCCTGATGCAAAGCCTGCAGAGAAGGCAGAACCTGCTGTAGGGACACAATATCTGAACCAGGATTAATACATGGCCACGGGTGACAGCGCAGGTGCCACCCGCGACACAGGGGAAAACGAGAGCAGAGGGAAGCTCACCCAGGCACCAGAGGGAGGGTGACAGGGGAGGATGATGAGTGACTGGTACCAAGTGCTGAAGCTGAGGGGCGAGAGGTCCCTGGTAGGCACCTCCAGCTCAAGCCCCAGCAGCCCATCAGCAATGGTGACACTTCCACCACGGCAATGCCGCTGGGATAAAACCCAGCCAAGCTTTCCAGGCAGGATCAACCCATCGGGATGGCCAACCATGACCCGCCAGTGGTGCCCCCACTGCAGCCACTGGGCACACACCAACGAGCAGCGTGAGGAAAAAGGTGTGACTCAATGGCACTGTGCCACAACAGCCTCTTGGCATTAAGGCACCACACGGGACAGACCACGGGCACGAGGGGACGAGGCCAAGCAGGGACATGATGAGAAGGGAACAGCCCTGCAGTGCCTCCTCATCCTCCAACACAGCTACAGTCCCGTGAGCAAGAGGTGCAGGAAAAGGCATCTCATGTGCTTGGGCCCAGGTCAGGGAAGGGAAAGAGTTGTGGAACACTCAGCCTGCAGAGACACTGCAGAAAAGCACTCAGAGTGCAGAAAAACTGATGAGAGCACAGCTCTGGCACTCCCAGCTCCTGACCAAAACTCTCCAGGCCAGATCTGCATTGACCAGCACCACTCATCACAGAGGGTGGAGAGGAGCTCAGCTACCTCCTCTCCTTCCGTGTTCATCCTCCTTTCCTGGGACTCGCCTCTCAGTGAATCAGGGATAAGAGCAGCACGCTCCCCTGGCTCCTACAAGCCCTGACACAGAGCAGGATGTGTCATGAGAAGGTGCCCTGGGAGCATAAACCATTTCTCTTTATCAGCTTCTATTATTATCACATTAATGGAACCTTCACTGGCAGGATGGATGCTCAAGTGCCCAGGAAGCACTCCTGGCTCTTTCCTGCCCCTCCACGGGAGCAGGGCACTCTGCCGACAAATCCCCAGGAGAATTACGGCCGGGTTCCGGGCGCAGACACGACTATCGGCTCCTTTTTATGAGCCTTCATTGTTATTACCACCTATTTCTTTTTACATTCCTGCCAAAATACCAAACATTAATCTCCCTCGCTCCCTGCAGGCAAAACATGGGTAATTGGATTTATATGGGTTAGAAATTTGTTAGATTTTTATATAAATATATATATATATACACACACACACAGAGAGAGGGAAAAGAGAAAAAACAGAAGGTGAGGGGATGCATTATCCCATTGGGACTGGTCCTGGAACTCGGGTTCCAGCCAGCTGAAGCCAAAGCCCCCCAGTTCTCTGTGCTGGCTGCTGGGCTTTAATTTGGGAGCTCATCCCACAACACTGAACTTCACACCCTGGGAGTTACCAGTCGTGGATTTTTCTTTGGTGCACCCTTTGCAATGCCCTGGTTTTCCCTCTACCCACTCCCTTCTTCCACCTGGCGTTTTTCTTTTCCACACCCAACTTTTCCTCCTTTTCTTCCACTTTCTCCCTCCTGGACTCCCATTCCTCTTCTCTCCAGCTCCAGCCTGGAGGCAACACCACACACAAGCCTTGGCGCACCAAGAGAGGAACAAGCAAGATGTGTGACATGTCCTCAAGTGTCCCCACTCTGAACCCACCAGCACTGGAGATGGCACAAAGTACCTCATCAGCATCAGCACAATTTGCTGATCTTTTACAGGATGAGAAAAAATATCTTAAATTTACAGCTTACACCACAACAGATGTTGTTCTCATTATCCTCCCCCTCCACAGAGAAACAGACTTGGAGACCCATTTGTATCCCAAGGAACAAGTCCGTCAAGTGAGCATAGTCATGGAAACAACTCATTTTAAGCAAATCTTGGGAAATATTCATAGGAAAACAGAAATATAGAATGTGAGCATTTTGCACTGAAGAGCCGACCTTGAAGGGTTCTGTCAGGAAAGACAAGACCTACATATCAAAACCAACCTGCAGTAAACAACCCATTACAGGCTAAAAATTGTTGACAGGGGCTGTGGGGAAATTATTTTTCTCATTTAAAAAAAAAAAAAGAAAAAAGAAAAACCAGCACATCCTAACCCTCAAAGGCTGCTCACAAGGACAGAGGAAGAAGTGATAGTCACTGAATCAGATATTTCTTATGAACTGTCCGCTCGGCTGCAGTATCTAAAGATTATCACTTAAAACAATATGTCCAGCTGTTGTAAAAAGCATCCATGGTTTAGGGCTGAGGAATGCAAGGAGGAGGCAAACTGTGAGAGCAGTCAAGGGAACAGAGAAACTCTTTGGAAAGCAGGAATGTGAAAGACAGCCACTGTGCCCCCGTTTCGTTTTGCAGTGTTAACACCTAATCCTGTTCCAGAAACAAAGCCCTGAGCTCCTGGAGGAGTGTGCGTGATCCAGGGGAAGGACAGCTATTACCAGGGAGTTTATTATCCTTGCAAAAAGATCTCTGTACCCTATAGCGCAAGGATTACCAACAGTTCAGTCTCATCCCCGGGAGGTAAATACCACCACTTGGAACTATTTCGGGCGAGCAGAGCTTAAACACTTAGTGTGAGGGGTGGGTTTTTTGCTAGACAAGAGGACCTTCCCAGGGCTGAATCCTGGCCCTGGGAGAGGAGACAGTGAGGGTCTCCTCCTCCCTCTGCAGAGCCCCACCAGCTCGCTGTGCTCTCCAAACCAGCATTTTCTGAAGCAAACCCCAGTGCTGTGGTTCCAGCCTGTGCCAGCAGGACTCTCCAGCTCTCTGATGCTGAGTCCAGCCCTCCACCCACACAAAACCTGCCTGGTGCTGGCTCAGCAGGACAGGGGCTGGCACAGGCAGCAGCCAGAGCCTCACTGGCTGAAGGTGAATTCCCCTGGATCTCCTCAAAGCCATGCTCGAATCTTCCCCTTGACAGCAGGACTGTGCTCTTGGAGCGGGGACAGCCAGCGCTGGGGACAGTGAACTGCAGGGAACACCAGCCTCAGGGACAGCCAGCATCAGGGACAACAAACCACAGGCAACGCCAACCTCAGAGACAACCAGCCTCAGGGAGAACCAGCCTAGGGGACAACCAATATTAGGGACAACAAACCACAAGGACAACGAACCACAGGGACAATAAACCACAGGGACAATAAACCACAGGGACAACCAATATCAGGGACAATGAACCACATGGAACACCAGCCTCAGGGACAACCAACATCAGGGACATCAACCTCAGGGACAACCAGACGCAGGGACAGCCAACATCAGGGACAACAAACTGCAGGGAACACCAGCCTCAGGGAGAACCAATATTAGGGACAATGAACCACAAGGAACACCAAGCTCAGGGACAACCAACATCAGGGACAATCAGCCTCTCTCCGCACAACCCCAGCAGTGACCTCACACAGACCAGCCAGCCCTGCCATGAGCTGGACACCAACATTCATCCTGCAGCACAGGACACCAGGACTTGAATCCCCCTCCAGCATGTCCTTCCCTGATGCCACCAAGGACAGTGGCGTGGCGGGGGCTATGAGGCGGCTCCGTCCCCACCACGGTGGGAAGGGGCACAGCCAGGGAGGTTGGGTACCAGCCCCACAGGCTCAGCATCTGCATTTTGGCAGCATCATTGGTGCAGCGGGCTGGGGAGGAAGGAGCCCTCCTGCAGCCCTCTGACCTTTCTCCAACCACCCTTCCAGCGGCTGCAATATTACAGCGAAATTAGCGGGCACTGTAATTACAACTATCAGGAGCAGATAAGACAAGTTAAATACCAGCTACCTAGGGAGAAATTATTATGCCAGCCAGGAGGATCCAAATGCCAGAATCCGTGGCTGTAATTTCCCTGAGTCGCCAATTACAGCTCCGCCACGCAGCGAGCTCTACCTTGGAAACGGCAGGTATATATTTAGCTGCTCCAGAAAACTTTTTGGGGAGGAGAGGGGGGGAAGGAAGGGGCAGCCATGGAGCAAGTCCTCACTAATCTGCTCTGCGCTAATCCCCACGCTTTTAGCATTTGCACACAAAGAGCAGTGACTCTCTTCCCGCTCCCCAGCAAGGATTTAACAGCAGAGACGTGGCTGCGCTAACGCTTCTTTTCTCTGCCGGGTCCATGGCTGCTGCTGCAGGGCGGCAGGTGAGTGTCACAACCCCCATTAACAGGTAGGTACACAGAATATCAGCGCTTTGACTGAAAAAGAGGCAAAAAAATGTGATTTCCTGACTTCCCAGACCTATGCCTGGAGACTGTGGTCCTGCCGCCTGCTCCTGCTGGTTGTATTTTACTGAGGTCTCGTCGTGTGCTGGAAAAGAGACTGCGGTAGGTTATTACACCAAAAGAAAAAAAAGAAGAATCAAAGCAGCATTGTCAGAAATAATTAAAACCATAATTGCAAAAATAAATGGAAGAACAGCATCTCATGATGTTTTATTCGGGCTTTTTATTTTTAATTGGAATTGTTCTCACACTCGCTAATTGACAGAATACAGCCAGGCACGGAGCCTGGGATGCGAATGAGCAAAGCTATCCTGGCTTCTTGGTCTCCTTCATGGACAGGCAATGGGAGAGGCCACGGGTTCACCAAAAGCAGACAGCCCAGGGGATCTGACTTGAAAATATGCCCTTACATACAGAGATAATGCATCTCTGTATTATTTAGTTTGGGAAAAAGCTTAGTTATACCTGCCTTAGCACCACCTGGGAGCACTCATTCCTCTGATCATCACTGCCAAGCCACTGTTGGTGGGTAATTTTACAGATGGGGAAACTGAGGCCGAGAGCACCAGAGGGGCTTTTTGAGTCCAAGTGTCCCTACGGCGACCGCCACGGAGAAAACTCAGCACACCCCATCTCCCAGCTATTCCCTCCAACCACCGAAACGCACTCTCTCCCTTAAAAAAAAAACCAACAACAATTTTTAAAGACAGATAAAACTATAAAGCCTCGAAATTTTGAGCAGCTGGTGGTTTATGTCTTTATGAACTGCACCGATGCTGTTTTAAAGGTCGGTTTGCCGGCGGCACAGCGGGACGATCCCATTTCCATCCCATTTCAACACCGTGGGAATATCTGCCACAGTTTCCCCTCTGGCTCAGGCACCAGCAATGGAGAGGCTTCCACCACTGCGATGCAGCTGGGATAAACCCAGCCAAGGTTTCCAACCCATCAGGATGGCCAACCATGACCTGCCAGCAAAGCCCCTAGAGCAAACCCAGGGTGAACATCCAACGAGCAGGGTGTGGAGAAAGCCAAGACTCAATGACACTCTTCCCAAAAGCAGGAACTTAATCCCTGTTTCCACAACAAATTCCAGCTGGGAGATTAAAAAGTGACCATCTCCAACCTCCCTGCTGGTTACCAGTGTGCTCCTTGTTCCATTTTGTGTCCCAAACTGGCAGGTAACATGAGTTACAGCTGCCACCTCAACACCTGAGTTTTGTGTTCCTGAGTCAGGAAAGAGGCAGTTTGGTTTTATTTTTAACACTACATAGAGAATTTCCATACTGCCTTGAGTTCCCCGGAGAAGAAAGGTGCCTGAGTGTTATGGGAATTGTTTGTTCTTACAATAAAAAGGAGTGAATTACCAACAATCTCTGCTTAAAAGGGAAATTATTTGTTGCTGATCTATCTAAGATGACCTGCAAGTTGCCTGTAGATGGAGCCTGAGTTTCTGCAAGGATTATGCTGAGCCTCCTTCGGAAAAAGGGTGGAGAGCTGGAAATGGAAGCGCCCAAAATCCAATACAGGAAACCCACAAGCAGCCTGAAAAGCCTCCAGGTTTCCTCCACCGCTTTCACGCAGGTCTGCTTTCTCTCCCAGCTCCTTTCTGCAATGCAAGGGGTGGTTAAAGAGCTGATCTTGGAAAGCAAAGAGCTTCCACCAACGCTGCAGGAGCCAGGAAGGTGTGCAGGCTCAGCCCATCTCACAACCAGGATGAGGGAGAGGACCTGCCCACTCCAGACTTAGCAGGATTGGGGCTAATTCTGCAAGAGGTACACACTGGAATAACAGTTCTCAGTTTTTCCAAGCCCAGCTCCCTGGTTTGAACCCCAAGAAAAGTGTCACTTGCAGGGAGGAAAGCAGAGGACACCACCACCTCCTCCTGTGGGAGACAGGAGAAAACACCATTTAGCAATAACACCACCCACTGGGAAAGACTTCCTAGGGCACTTTTCCCTGCCTGGCTCTCCATGGGAAAGCAAAGCCTACAAATAAACATCAGCCCCATCCTCAAGATGCTCCACTTTTGGGCTCCTGCCTTCAACCCACCACTGATGCCACCTCTTTGGCTTGCTGTGTGCAATTCCCTGCCCACCTCCAGATCCCAGGGGAAGATGGAAAACTGCTTGCCACCCAGAGGCTGCATAGGGGCAGGGAAAGGAGAGAAGAGAAGGACCACTGGGAAAGAGGAATGCAAGGAAAGATGGGGCAGGCTGGGAGCAAATGGGAGCTGGAGGCACAATCCTGCCTGCAGCAGGTGAAAGCTGGACTTGAGAAGGAGAAGGGAGGGGATAAAAGCATGGAAAAGATGCACTGGAGAGCCTGGGCAGGGGCAGATGCCAAGGGGGGAAATGGGTAAAACCAGGTGTTTTTGGGGCAGGGGCTTCCTCCAAGTGTCAGCACTTGGGGGATGCAGAGTTTCTTATGGGAAGGCTAAAAGCTCCCACCACCCCGGGGCTGCTTCACAAACATCCTCTCCTGCAAACAGCACAGAAAAGAGGCTTAGAAATTTAAAAAAAAAAAAAAAAAAAAAAAAAAAAAAAAAAAAAAAAAAAAGTAGATCCAAGTCAGCCCTCTGCTGGCAGCAGGCTCGGCTGGACTTGCAGGGGCTCCCCAGGGAGCAGGCACAGACACCCATCCTGCTCTAACCTCCACAGGCATCGCCTCCGACAGCCCCAAAGCCCACACTTCACCACGGAGACAAATTCCAACAGCGAGGAAAAGAGCACCAGGGCCAAAGGCACCTCTCTGGGGCATTGTCCTTCTTTAAACTGCCTTGCTCACACAGCTTAGGTTAATCATCATTGCAGTTCAATTAGGAAGAGCACAAGGAGACAGAGCCCTCTGCCCTCCAGCTGTGCCACAGCCCCCAGGTTCAGGGGGCGATGACAAATATGTCCCAGCAGCTCCCTGGCAGGGACCGAGGAGCAGGGATTCGCCCGGCGCAGGCAACATCCCAAAGTCTGGCAGTGGCCGTGGCAGGAGGAGGGCAGACAGGCAACCTCAGCAGCACGGAGCCCACAGAGCCTCCAGCCAGAGCCTGATTCCCACCAGCACCAAACATCTCCCCCTCCAAAGCCCACCTGGGGCACTGCAAACCTGCCCGACCACCCAGGTGAGCACGGCACCCTCTGCTCAAAGCAGCTCCCTGTCCTTGCGCCGGCTCGGCGCTCACGGAGAGCGTGACAGGCTCTGCTTGTGCCATCCCCGCGCCTGGCTTTGGGAAGAGAGCTGCTCTGTGCCGCAGCCCTGCTCCTCCAGGGCTGAGCGAGGAGCAGCCAGCCTCGGGCGGGGGGCACACGCAGGGAAAGCACACAAAGTCACTCCTCGGGGCTCTCTTGCTCCACGCTCACGTCCCACCATCCCAGCGCTCCTTCCCCGAGTCCCACGGCTCCCGCATCCACCGGCTCAGGTCCTGCCGGGGCTGCCTGAAGCACGCACAGCACGACCCAAAGCCCCAGCCACGCACTGCCTCCCCACTGCCCTCCAAAAAAACGCTGGGCTGCTCTCTGCTCGTCTGGCCCCGCTGGTGGGATGCCTGTGGAGAGCTGCTGTGCTGCCTGGGCAAGGCACAGCGTACACCTGTAACTCATTCAGGGGATGAAAGGCACGCTCGGCGGTGTTGTGCGGCACAGGAGTGACCCATCTGCATATCAGCCGCCTGTGTTTCTCCTACAGCAAACAATGTAAGGGAAAGCATCCATCAGAATTCATAAGATGCACCCCTGGAGTAAAAGATTGATTTGATATTAACGGGTTCGTGCGGAGACTATAAAGCGATCGAGGCAAACACTGACACCTCGGAGGCATCGCAGCCCTGGAGAGCCTCTGGCAGTGCAGGCTGGCACCGGTGCCAGGGGCACGGACCCCCCCTTCCCTCCCCTCGCACGCAGGCACAACTTTGGGAGTGTCAGGCAGCGCTAACTCACCGTCTGCCACCTAAACCCCTGCGCTGGCTCCTCGTCTGGCACCGCAGCCCCCCCAGGGGGTTGCCAGCCCCGCGCTGCAGCCCGAAAAGCACCGGCGCACCATCCGTCCCTCCAAAACCTCTCCGACGGGGTGACCCCACCGCGACGGGGACGAGCTGCCACCCGGAGGGTCCCCTGCCACGATGGGGACAAGCCCCTGGGACACACGCAAAGTCTCCAGTTGGTCCCAGGACCCTCCGGCAGCCCCGCTGGGCACAGAGCATCCCCCAAAAGCCGCAACCACGACCCCCCGAGCCCCCCGAGGCCCAAGTCCAGCTGCTCCTACCTGAGCGTGGCGCTCTCCCCTTGCCGCACTGTCACGTTGTCCATGGCTTTGGGGAAGGTGGCATCTCCGCTGCGCACGGGCACTCCTGCGGGCACAAGGAAGAGCAGCCTGAGACAGAGGACGACCAGGCACCTCCAGGGCAGGGCCAAGCACCCACCGACCCCCATCCTGGGCAGCGGGGACTTTTCCAACAGGCAAAAAACACACCCGACAAGGCGAAAAGGGGGAAGGGGCGGGTGGAGAGGAGGGATGGGGGGGAGCAAAACCACCGGGGCGAGCGCTGCGGAGCTCCACGGAGATCAGGAGAGCCCCCGGCAAGGCTGGCTGCGAGCGCTGAGCCTGCCGAGCGGCATCGGAGGGAGTCCCGCTGTCCTCGGGCGAGGGAGGAGGACGGGAGGGCCGGGGGGAGGAGGAGGAAGAGGAGGAGAGAAGGTGCAGAGCACGAGATGAAGGTCACAGATGTGTGGCTGCTGGAGACGCTACTTTCAGCTGCAGCTGGGCAGGCGCTGCGGAGATCTGGCATCAAAAGTTTATAACCCACGGAGGAAACGTGAGTGTCTATGAAAGGAAGGGGAGGGCGGCATCGGCACCGGGGTGGGCACAGCGGGCCGGGGCTGGGCTGTTCACCGGCTCTCACGCTTTTGTTTAAATCATAGAGGGAAAGGAAAATTTAAAAAAAAAAATACAAAAAATATATATATTAAAAAAAAAAGCTCCCCAAAATCCCGGTTCTGTCGCAAGATCGAAACTTCCCCGCGGAGCTGCAGGCGATGTCCCCGATGCTCCTCGGCTCTGCCCAGAGGGTCCCGGAGCCCCGCGGGGCCGGCGGCTGCTCCGGCTGCGGCTCAGGAGCGCGGCGGGGCGGGGGGGGCGCGGGGGGGCGGCGGCGGCAGCACCCCGGCCCCGGCCGGCAGCATCCCCGGGGTTGTCATGGCAGCGGCTCCAGCGCTGCCCGGCGCTCGGCTCCCGCACGGCCCGAGCCCCGCACAGGCGGCGGGCGGGCGGCAGCGGGGCGGGATGCGCAGGAGGACACGCACATTAACCCCCGCCGCGCCGCGCTCTGCGGGGGGAGCGGGGCTGCCACCAGCCGAGGGACCCCCCAAGCCCTGAACCGCTTCAGCACAGGGCTCTTTCCTCTCACCACGCACCCCTGTGCTCGCCGTATGACCCCCAAGAGCATCAGGCTGCCCACAGCCTCACCTGCCCCAGCATCTTTCCCTACATCCACCTGTTGATGCATCTCCCTGTGGGGGGACTGGGACCACTTTTCTCGCCCTGTGAGAAACAGGGTCCTGTCCCCACGTCCTTGCCCCATGGGATGGTGTAAGGGAAGTCCAGAGCTTCTCTCTGTGCTGTCCCTGCTCCCTGACACCGAGATCCTTGGATTACGAAGCCCAAGGGCTTTCCACCCCACCACTCACAACAGAGCAGAACCGGACATCGACAATAAATTTCAACAAATTTCCTCCTTTGGAGACACCCACAGACCACCATTCATCTCCTCAAAGAGCAGCTGATGGCACCAAGAGCTTGGTGAGCATCCAGACACACCTGTGTGTGCCCACAGAAGAAAACTAACCCCACACTGCCAGTGTTCCTCACACAGCTCCTCATGCCCGAGCCAGGCTGGACCTTGGCTGGGTGCATTCCTCCAAAGGGCATCTGCCTGAGTAGCCCAGGGAACCTGCCCATTGCAGGGGCTAGAGGAGGAAAATAACCACCAGCAAAGGAGTTTTAGCTAATTCAGCACCCCAGCCTCATCCAGAGACACAAACACAGCTGGTAGAACTGATAAAGAGGTTTTGCAAGGGGTTTTCAGTGATCCCAACCCCAATTTTCAGCAGAGCACGTACACGGCAGTGGGACACAGTGACCCTAAACACCACTAGCCACGGACTAGCACTGCAGAGGTGCTGGCTCCCAGCACCAGCTCTGGCACCCGAGGGATGCTCACTGCAGCCTGGATAAATAGGACAGCCTGGGAACCCTGGAAGCAAGGAGAAGAGCAGGGCTGAGCTTTCCATCAGAAAGCTCTTCAGCCTCTGGAAAGTTGGCTTAACCCCGAAAGGGCAGGTTGGCTGCTTCCATGGCAGGGATCCTTGGGAGGGAAAGATGGGAGAGGAAGGACATTCCGTCTCCTTCCTGAGCTGCTCCCACTCCGCACAGAAGAACTGCATCTGCTGGAAGGGAGGGAGCAGCCGGAGCGGGCACAAACCCATGGCAGCACCCACGGGCACTGCTGAGCCTCACCCAGCAGCAGGATTAGCTCCGGGGGACAAGGATGCTGCAGGGACCACAGGCTCTGCTGGGTAAAATGCTGTTTACCCCTTGGGATAGAAGCTGTAGACGTAGAGTGCGTGTAGCACAAAGCCTGCCAGAGCCTGAGCAAGCCAGGAGAGGAAAGATTTATAGGGGAAAAAAAGCCTGTCTGCCTCACAAAGAGACTCCGAGGAGGCTGGAGGGCCATGGATCCATGAACGGATGCAAAGGCAGGGAATAAATGGACAGACAGAGAACTAAACTGGCTGCTATAGACAGGTAAGAGGATATGGGGCATCAGGGAGGGGAGAGAGAGGGCTGGAAAATTAATGTGATCCATATTTATGTGACTGGGTATGGACCCTACAGTCTGAATGTCTGTGCAGGAGACTGCAGGAGACACGGCTCAATCACACTCATCCCAGAGGCCACTTTGGGCACCCGACAGTGCTGCAGGCAGCCAGAGCAGCCTCTCCTGGCCTGCTCTCCTGGGCCACCCCTTCACAAATATGTCCCAGTCCCACTGCTGGGGTTAACAATACCTCCCCAGTACTGCCGTCAAATGAAGGGAGCGAGATGGGACACGGGGGAGAAAAGGGCAAGGGGAAAAAAACGTGAAATCCAGGAGGCTGCAAAATCTGCATGAAACACAAAGTCAGCAGACACAGCAGCTGAGGCACTTCTGCACCGAGACAGTTGCAGACCTGAGGTTGTACAGGGTGGCTTCAGTTCAGGTCCATGTCTAAAAATATCGCCTCGCTGAGAGGGACTCAAGGCTGGCACAGGCCCTGGGGGCACCAGGCATATGGCAGTGGCGGATCCTGCTCCTCACGGTGACGTTAACAAGCCCTGACCTTCTCTCATCATCCCAGAGGCTCGGAAAGAAACTGAGCCGGCAAGGACGAGTCCCTGCACCTCCCCAGCTCTCGCCTCCCAGCCGATTGTCAATCTCGGCTTTTATTAGTGGTGCGGTTTGGCTTCCCTCTCCCTCCGAGATTTCTCCCTCGTTGCTCTAATCAGGAGCTTGCAAATGTCAGGAGTACAGGCCTGGAAGTAATTAGTGAGGGACCAGAGCCTGGGGGCTGTGAGGGGCTCAGCCACAGTGCTGCTCCAGCACCACACTGGGAAGCAGCTGCAGCCACTGGGACCTGCGGATGGCCACCCTGGGCTTCACTCCCCAGCCTCATTCCTGCTCCCAGATTATTTCCCCCTTCTCCACAGAGCTCAGGGCACACAGAAATGCTCACTGTGCTGCAGGGAGTGAGCCCAGCTCCCTTGGGATCGGTGCAGTGAGGGATGGAGTGACTGCAGTGCCACCGGGACACAGTGCACTTGGCCAGCAAGTGCCACCTCCTCCTCACAAGAGCCCTTTGGGACACTGCCTCATCCAAAAGGGATCCAAGGAGCATTTCTAACTCCATTTAAACCTGCCTGGGCAGGGGAATGCTAGAAAGCATGGACACAGCTGCACCAGTGAGATGTGCTTCACCCCAGGATAGTGGGCACAACAAGCCATGTCCTTGTCACAGTCCTCAGCAGGCAAAGAAAATACAAATCTTAAGGCAAAGATAATGGGAAAGAGGAATTTTTTTTCTATTTTTTCCTTTTCCCTGAGATGAACTTTGCTGTCTCCCAGCCATTCAGCCTTCCATTCCGAAGGTTGTGCCCAGGAAAGCAAAAACCCAGCAGAGCTGTAGGGAAGAGCAGTCCTTGGGGGCCCTGGGCTTGTTAAATCAAAGAGTAATCCTCACTCCCAGGGATTTGCCCTCCAGCACCAGTGGAAGTTCTCCAGATCTCCCTCTGGAAACCCCAGATGAGCTTTTTCAACAACAACAGCTCCTCTCTGGTGCCCGGCTGGCAGACAGCTGCCGGCACTTTCGGTCCAAAACTGGGCTCTTCTAAGGCATCTCTCTCCTGAGGCATGGGAAATTTCTAATCTTGAGCATCTTGGCCACCCTACCTGGCCAAGACATCTGTGACACCTCCGTGGTGGATGTGAAGCTGTGTCTCGGTATCCTGCACCCTCCAGATGGTGTCTGGGCTCGGGGCTATAAGATTTTTAACTAATTTCTTTCCACACTATTATCCCCTCCTCCCTTTTCTCCCACCTCCTCTTTCTCTCCCTCCTTCTCTCCATCTGTCCCTATCCCTTTTCTTCTCCACCTTTCTCTTGCACACTTGCAGCTGCTAATTTTTCCCTGGCATATTTGGCAATCCATCCCGACACCTCTTCCCCCACACCCCGCCACCCCGCTTCGTGCTCTTCCCATTTGCTGCCGAATATTCTCATTTTTTCACTCAAAAGAGACGGCGTGAGCACGGGCAGGAGGAACACACAAACCCCCCCTCATGTGAAGCAGCACAGGAGGGAGAATCACATCTCACTGTCCTGGGATAAAACTGAGCATCCACCACTTTGGGGGAGTGGGAAACTAATGCCTTAAGGATTTTTAGCTTTTATTTTTCATGTATCTGTAGTTTTGGTGTGTAGCTCCAGGCTCCATATAAAGTGCTAAAAATCTCTATTCACAGCATTTTAGACAAAACAATTCCTCTCAGTTGGAAGATCAAAGGACACTTTGCTGCCTCAGAGCCCCAAAATATGAAAACAACAGTGAATTTGGGGAGCAAGCTTGGGGTGGTTGACATCATCACCTGAAGGTGTAATTGGAGAATTGAGGCTCAATATGTTAATGGACAGAACTTATAAAATGTGAAGAACTCGTGACTCGCTGTCCATTTTGGGTGTAGCCTCTCGAGCAGGCTCTGTCTGCCCTAAATGTACCTAAAGGCTTTTAATAAATTAATCTGCTTCTTATTCTCCTAACTTTATCTAGCCTTCTGTTTTAGGCATCAAAACAGCAAACCATCACCCCTTTCCTGGGTGGAAAGCCTTAGGAAAGGAATTCACACCTGCACTGGCCACTGCCAGGCCACAGGCACACACACAACTCCCCCTTTGTCACCTCAGCCTCTCCCCAGCACAATTTATTTATCCCACTTAATTTTTCCAGTTGTTTTATCTTGTTTTATCTTCACACTAAATCAGGCTCTCTCTGCAAACGGAACTTTTATTTTCCGTGCTGTTACATTTAATGCATTTTATCGCATGAATTTAGCAAAAGGAGAAAAAAAAACCTGCCGAGGTAATTGTGGAAAAAAAAAATGCGAGTTGTTCTTCACATTGATTATGGTGCTTGAGCTCGCCTGGGCAGAAAATCCAGACTGGAAGCTCAAGCTCCCCACTTACACCTGTCTTCGGGCTGGTTTTGCCCCTCCAAGACCACCCTCATGCCCTAAATTCACCCACAAATCCTTCCCTCCTCCACAAAATCCCCCCAGGATCCCTCAAAGCCAGCCTGGAGTCAGGATGGCAGCGTGGTGAGGCAGGTTCAGCAGGACCCACAGCGTGGGGATCCCTGGGGATTCTAATGGGATTACTCCACACTTAATGCTCAGCCGCAATCCCCAGCTGAACCCCGGCATATGGCATGCTTAAAGCCTGTGTAGACCTGACAAGTGAAATCCAAATCGGAGGCAGCTCCGCAGACACCCACCTGGAGCAGTTAAAGCAGCCTCCTCCTTACACCAAATATTAAAGGAATAAAAAACACCAACTCTGAGAACACCCAGCACTGCTCGAGCAAAGCTTGGAGGGGCTGGGACACCCAGGGGCAGCAGAACCATCACAACATCACCCTAAAAGCTTGAAAAACACAGATATAATTTTCCTGCAGTGTTCCTGACAAGCATCCAGGATGGTTTGGGGTTTTGAAAATCTTTTTTCTAAGGAAAGCAAAATGTTAAGATTTTCACCGCCATGCCAAGATTTTTTTTTTTGCTGCCATTTCTGATGGTATTTCATGCATTTGGGCAAATTTTCAACTCCTGTGCGGTCCCTTTCCCTGAAAACCCAACTCTGGAGGGAAGGGATGGGGGGGGCCATTACAGACATGTGACATTTTGCTTCACTGCCAAAACATTTCCATATCAAAACACCCCAAAGTTCAGCCTGCTCCACCAAGGACATGGGCTTGGAAAAAAACAAAATCAAACCAAACAGCACAACAAAAACCCCACTGCAGTGCACCATCTCTGCCAAAGAGATGCTTCCTGAGCCCAGTCCCAAATTTCCCACATCCCTGGGAAGCAGAGAGTGGCAGAACAAGGCGGAATGGCTTCAACCTGACCGAGGCTGGGTTTAAGTTGGGTATTAGGAAGAAATTCCTCCCTGTGAGGGTGAGAGGCCTTTTCCAGAGCAGATGTGGGTGCCCTGTCTCCATAAAGGACCTTAAAGAACATCCAGTGCCCCCCCTGCCATGGGCAGGGACACCTCCCACTGTCCCAGGGTGCTCCAAGCCCTGTCCAACCTGGCCTTGGACACTTCCAGGGACCCAGGGGCACCCATAGCTTCTTGGAGCAACCTAGGTTTTACAGGCTTTTTCCATCATTAGTACCTAATGACCTCTCCCTGGGACAAGGTGTGGATGGCCAATCCCATTCCAAAATTTGTCCAGGAGTAGGAGAAACACCAGAAAAGGGGATCTGGACCACAGATTTGCAACGTGCATTTGAGTCTTCCCAGCCATGACAGACTGGAAATGGAAAACAGGATCTGGGATAAACTCCTGCACTCCCACGGTCTCACCCTGGCCACAGACAAGGCACAGAGGGTGTTGGAACCCTCAGCTTCCCCCACCCGCTGAGTGCAGCAGGAATGTTTCTTCTTCCCTCTCCTGGGAACATTACAAGGCTCATTTCATAGAGGCTGGCAAAGTGTTTTGTGAGCTCTGCACTGAACTAATAAAAGAACAAATAAATAGATATCACATCGCCCTGTTTATCCTGTTTCTAAACACGAAGCCATCGTGTAGCCTCGGGGCTTATTTACAAAATACAGAGATGCAGGAATGATCAGAGAGCAGCTGTGCCACCTACACTCTGTGCTGGAAGAGGGAAACACCATGCTCTGGGCTGTCCTGGGAGGCTCTGAAACGGCATCCCCAGCACAGGTGAGAGAAAGGAAAATCTTATCTCCCCATCCTCCTTGGTGTGTGATGCTCTTTTTCACACCTGGATGGCACAAGAGCTTCTGATTGTGGAGGTGGCTGGGCTGGCACCACCAACTCCTGCGGTCAGGGGCAGCAGGACCAGGGGTCCCTGCAGCAAATCCATCCTGTGTGATGCACTCGTGAGGGACTGGACACCCTGGAGCCCCACTCAGACCCAGGGCAGCAGGGTTTGCCTGCCCAAACCAAGCCTCAGAGTTGCTTTGATATCAGCAGGACAGCCAAACCAGCGAGAGTTCAAGATAAAGAGGGAGGGAAGAGAAAAACATGCCTGACTAATTCCACAGAGATAAATGGGGGCTTGAAAACTTGTATTCCCCTGCAAGCAATGTCTTGTGCCCTGCAGCACAAGGGCTGAAGTGCCGTGTCCCCCCTGCCCACCCTCATCCTCTCCAACAAGGTCCTCTCTGCTTGGGCAAGACAATCCCAAATGTCCCCGTGGCTCTCACCACCACCCTGGGCAGCCCTCTGCCTTGGCACACCATTTTTAATGCTGCCCAGAGAAGCTGTGGCTGCCCCTGGACCCCTGGAAGTGTTCCAAGCCAGCATGGATGGGGCTTGGATCAACCTGGGATACAGGAGGTGTCCCTGCCCAGGGCAGAGGGTAGGACTACATTATCTCTAAGGTCTCCTCTGACCCAAACCATTCTGGGATTTTCACACCTAAACGCTCACCGGCTCTCCCAAATCAACCAACACAAACCATCCTCCAGAACATCTCACTGCTGGGGCAGCTCGTGGTGGCTCTCCAATCCTCCTGTGCTGCTGCAGGAAGGGGCAGAGGCAGGAGGGCTGGGGGCAGAAGGGAGCTGGGTGGGATCTCTGCAGGGCTGGGGAGGAAATCACCCTGTCCCCACTCCTCACCCCTCCATGCTCTCATCCCCAGACACTGCCGGGCAGGTTTGGCAGTCGTGTTAAGCAGGTAAAGGTCTGAACACTTGTTCTCAGCCTGTCTGAACTATCCAGGCTGCTTGTGCTGCAGGTCCCAGGAGAAATAAAAATTCTCTGTATTTTTAGTCTTCCCCTCTGTGGCCGGTGCAGGTGATGTTTTTCACCTTTGAAATTCCTGCTTCTAAGGGCTGAATTGAGGGGGAGAAAACCATTAGGTGAAGGAAGGCTCTCGGTTCCTGCAGGCTTTGGAAAACTTCCCTGGGAGTTTGATGGGAGCTGTGGGTAAAAATTCTGGTGCAGGTCTCTGCTCTCAGAGCCAGCAGATCTGCTCCCTGCATGTCTCACTGCTGATTTATTCCCAGTGGTACCGGGCACCATGAGATAAATATGCAAGTGGCACAGCCGGGGTGTGGATGGGAACATCTCCATCTTCCTAGGTCAGTTTTAATTCATCTGTTTCAGTCAGCCTGGTCTCAGCCATTCACTTCTGCCTCCAACCCAATTCTCTTCAAAGCCCAGCTCTGCCTGGTTGCCGGGATTAAAATCTAGGTTTGCAGCAAACAAAACTAAGCGTGTTTTATGAGGAAGAGTAACCTTGGGGGAGGGTTTGACTGCGGTTTCAAAGGCTGAGCAAGGTTTCTGTGCGCGGCTCTGAGTGAGTTCTGCTTGCTGTCAGCAATCCCTGCTATCTCCAGGCTGCTGACAAGCCGACAATCTCCGATACCGCAGGAAGGAAACAACCTGCAAGCTGCAAAGCCACTATCCCATTTTGCAGAGAGAATGACAAGGTAGGGAAAGACAAAGGAACCCAAATACCTCTGGGGAAATGAAAGGCCTGCCCACCTCTATCCTGGAAGCCCAGGGTCCCTCCAGAGCATTGCTCTCCGTGGAGAAATGGCTTGGAGCAGCCTGGGCTGTCACCAGGAGCTGCTGCTCCACCAACAAACAGCCCCGAGGCTCCTTCTTCCTTACAACCCCTCAGGGCTGATTTAGCAGTCAATGCCCAGGTAGCCTCTCCAAGACCACCCTCATGCCCACAAATTCACCCACAAATCCTTCCCTCTGCCATAAAATCCCCCCAGGACCCCTCAAACCCAGCCTGGAGTCAGGATGGCAGCGTGGTGAGGCAGTTTGTGGCTCAGCAGGACCCACAGCGTGGGGATCCCTGGGGATTCTAATGGGATTACTCCACACTTAATGCTCAGCCGCAATCCCCAATTCCAACAAGGACACAGCGCTGCAAAACCACAACTGTTCCCAAAACCACGACTGCTCCCAAAACAGCTGGTGCCGGGTCCAAACCGATCCTCCCAGGCTGGACAAGGTGGTGCAAGACACCAGGGTGACCCTGCCCTGTGCTGCTCACCCCCAGGGACAAGAATGAGCGAGCAGGATGAGCCAGAGAGCTCCGTCCCTGCACCTCCTTCCGCTCCTCCTTATTAAAGCTGGCGTTTGTCATGTTAAGCAGCTGTTCCGACATAAAGCAAAACCGTCAAGAAAAATATGACTGTTGCAGATGGGCAGCATTTTCTTCCTAACTGCTTTATTTTTATTTATTTGCGGGTTTGTTGTGGGATTTTTTTTTTCCCTTCCCATCTCCTTCACCCTTTACAGCCACCCCTGCTATTGCAGCTGGCTCTGCGAGCCACCATCCTGATAAGCAGCCGCTCGCTCGCTTCTTCTGGTCCTCGCAGGCTCTTCTATTCATTGTTGTTTCTCTGTCGCTACAAATTGGCACTTCTAAAGAGATTTCCAGGCCAAGTATTAACCCCCTCCGGAGCCCAGGCACATAAACACACACGTTATTTGTCAAACGAGAGGAAGGCAGTCGAGCTGCAGGGAAATTTAAGTGACTTGTCTGAAAGAGCAGCGAGGAGCAAAGGCGGAGGAGCCAAGACAGACGTTTCTTACTGCCACAGGACCTGCTGCCTTCCTTCCAGCCCTGTCTGCAGCCAAACCCCTGAAATCCTCCGTCTGCCCCATAAATCAGCAAACTCAGCTCCCTTTCCGAGCTAGAAACAGGACCCAGGAGTCCTGACATCACACAGCCGGATTTCAGCACAAAATCAGGTTTCCTCTCATTGCAAATTCCGGTCGAAACTCCTTTTAGAGAAAAGTTTTATAGAGGTTTTTATTTATTGTCAACTCCTGGATGATAAAATGAGGCAGCTACAAGCCCTATTTATTTTCCCACCCTCGCAGGAAACGGAGGGGCTGAGATGTGAAACAAATCCAGGGCTCCAGCACTGACCCTGGGCTCGTGCTGGTTCGCAGAGCGCTGGGTGATTATTTTATAATAGCTGATAGCATCTGTGATTTAATGCAGCTGTTAGAAATTAGCAAGGACTCCATCGAAAGCGTCCCAGTCACTCACGATAACAGGCTAATAAATCATTCCCCCAGTGCTCCGTGGCATTTATGGTTCTATTTTAGAGATGCAAAGCATAGATCCGGCTGCTCTCCTGGATTTATTTTTATTTATACTTTTAATAATGCAATTAAATAAATAAATTTAGGATGTTGTGACTCTGTTGCCAAAAATGGCACCAATGAGAACTTCCCCTGCATGACTTCCCTTCGTTATTTTCTCCCCACTAGCCAATTAAAGGGAAAACAAATGGCTCCAAAGCTGCTCCAAGATATTGTTTCCAATGCACAGGGTGAAAAATCTCACACCACGGAAATCCAGGGGAGGAAAAGGAAAAGCTGGAGTGGCTGCCACTCTCCTCTCCATCTGAATTTCCTCCCATCACACCTCAATCTTGGGCATCTAGAGGCTACATTTCATGGATCCACACAGGACTGCTGCCCAGTCTTCCATCAGCCAGCAAACCCAGCTTTAATAATTCCTTACGGGGTGATAATTTGGAGCATTCCTCATGCTCCTAAGCAAGCAGAAAAGCAGCAGATTCCCTGTATCTCCCTACTGTGGCTGCACTCCGGGTGTTTAAAGATCTTCCCGGAGATGGAATGCCTGATCCCAGAGCGGGAGGAGGCTGTCCCGAGCTGGTCAGCCTGGCACATCAGGCTCAGCAGGGTGGAGAACAGCCTGCCCTGCCTGCATCCTTCCAGTCACACCCAAAGGAATTGCCTTTGCTGCCTGGGCTGGTGTGTCTGGTTCAGCCACGCTGCTTCCCACAGAACGGCCAGGGGAGGTGGGAGCTCCAAACCCTTCCTTCTCCCTTTGCCTGAAAACACTTTGGGACACTCCTGCAACCCAAACAGCTCCATGAAGTTCACAAGGAGTGCACAGAGGAGCAACACGCCCCCCACTCTGCCCACCACCCCCTGGGGCCCTGCCTCTGCCTTGTCACACTCATTTTTCCAGCAGCCAACACACACCAGCCTTCAAATGTCTCAGGGATGAGGCTGGAGAGGTGAGGAGCCAAGTGGGGTCTTGAGAACTGGGAATTCAAATTCAGAATTGGGAGGACACCCCTGCTGTTCCCCAGCCCTGTATGCCAGGGAGAGGTCAGGATGCATCTCTCCTGCTCTTCCCCCTGTATGAACTCCTTGAATGCAGCATGTCCCAGAAAACCAACTCAGCAACCATGGACAGCTTCAGGGTCACAGCTCCTTTCAAAGGCTTCTCTGACAGGTTTCACCAGCCTGGCTTTGCTCAGCCACTTGAGAGTGAGAGAGGGAAAACCCTGGGAGCAGAATTGCGAAGTGCCTTCAGTGACTCCCAAGGGAGGCTCATGTTGCCTCACATTTTGAGCTTTTGTGGAGGAGTTTCTTTCAAACTCCTTAAAATGAGCCTTGTTGTGTGTTCCCTCACACGGCCGGTGAGCCTGACAAACACACAGACATCCCTGATGCTTTCCAAGGTCAGCTTCACCCCTGGGAGGTTTCCATCACTTGGAGATCTGATCCACCCTGAGTCCTGTGTGGAGAGCTCTGGGCTGAGGTGGGGAGCAAGCCCCCCAGTGCCTCACCTCAACATCACCAACCTCCTGCTTTCATGCCTTAAATCCCACCAAAATACTAAAATAAGACTGTTCCTTCTCCTTCATCTGAGAGTATTTTCAGTTAATAAGGAGAAGGAACCAATTTATTTCTCAGTCACGCGCTAAACTCCGGTGTTAGCAAGTTTAGAGTAAGCCAACACCCAATAAAGTCTGCACAGACTTCACTGGAGCTGAAGCAGATCTCTGCTGGGTCCATTTAAAATGCTCTGAGCATTTCCATCATATCCTTACTTTCAAGTAGAGTTACAGTCAGAAAAATTACTCTGCATACATGACCCCAGAGGTTTCATGTTTCTTCTCCTGCGGTGACAGTTCCCAACCAGATCTGCTTAATTTACAAGTTGGGAGATAGGGTTGCTTTCCCCCCTCCTTGAAACTGCCAGCCCTGCAAATTCCTCAGGAATGGAAATAATTGCCTCCCCTAACCAGCTCTGCCATTGGAGCGCAGGATATACAGCACTGGCCATGGTCCCCGAGTGGGTGGGACATGAAATCCCATCCCAGTCCCTCTCCTGGCTCTTGCTGACCATAAGCAACCCAGAAAATCAGAGAACATGAGGACCCCAGCAATAAGACACTGAAGATGGAGATCTTTGGAGCTGCAGAAAGCCTCCATGCCTGGCTGTGAGGTCTCCTTTTAATTATAGAAACGGATTTTTTTGCAATTACCGTTTAATATAATGCAATCTCTCATTAAAGCAAAGGGTTCAACCGCTCTGATCTTTTCCCATTTAATAAAGGCGGCGGGAGAAGGCTCTGGGAATTGGCACCACCCACCAGACTGGCATCCCTAACTCGGGAGCGCTGGTGCAGTCAGGTCAGCCAGGAGAGCTGTTCCTGGCGTGTTCCCAGCTCCCTGCGGAGTGAAAACAAGCAGAGCTGCTCCCCAGTGCCCCGAGCAGAGAGATGGGAGGTGTTCCGAGGAGGAAAGGGCAGGGAGCACACAGCCTGGGAGCTCCACGGGGCTCTGAGCTGCTTTGCTTTGCTCCCCCTGTCAGTTTTTTGGGTTCCCACATCTCCCGCGGATGGAGGAGCCACAGGTCCAAGAGCCCATCTGGGATTTTTCCTGCCCTTCCCAACAGCCTGCTGCCATCCTCAGAGTACAGCACCATCCTCAGTTTGACACTGAACCTCCCTGGATGTTCCTCCTGGCCTGCGAAGTGTTTTGATACTGCAAAACCCCATTAATGCTTTTCTAAAAGAACCAAGTCTAGGCAGGCATTCCCAAGGGTCCAGACAGACCTTACCCCACACCCAGACCCAAAGGAACAGTCCCATTTCCTTCTTCAGAAGACACTTGGTACAGTTATTCCCTTCCTTACCCCAAATCCTCCTCTTAGCATGCAAGAAAATGAAGCAGCCTTGATCTCCACAGAAAGAAGAGGGCTTCAGAAAGCACTTGTAGCAAGACTTTAATAATAAAAATTCTAATTAAATTTTTACATGTTTAAATACATTTGTCATGTATTTTCATTAATAGCATCCTGTGCTGTCTTTAATTTGATAATATCCTCACCCTCTGCAAATAATCTCCTCCAAATCCTGCAGCACATCTGGCACGCTAGAGGCACGGGGAGCTGAAAAACATTCCTGAGGTACACAGCACAAGGGGGCAGAGATCCGTGGTCCTCTGCTGGGATCAACACGAGAGGGAATGGGAAACACAGCTGGGGGAGCAACCTGGAAATGGGTAACCAGTCCAGGGTAAGTTGAGATGTGGGAATGTTTTTCCTCCTAGGACTACTCAGCAAGTGAAGAAGCAAGAGGACAACAGGAATCAGAGACAAGTCTCAGAAACATCTTATTATCAAGACCACTGCACATGAAAGACAAGCCACTCAATTTCCCAAAGCCTTAAAGATCTTCTGAGCTTCAGCTCTTCTCCCTAATGTGGAAGATATAAGTGGGAAACAAGAAATTACTCCAAACATGCCTCAATGACAGAATCTCAGAATCATCATAGAATGGTTTGGGTTGGAAAAGACCTTAAAGCCCATCCAGTGCCACCCCCTGCCATGGGCAGGGACACCTTCCGCTATCCCAGGGTGCTCCAAGCCCTGTCCAGCCTGGCCTTGGACACTGCCAGGGATCCAGGGGCAGCCACAGCTTCTCTGGGCACCTGTGCCAGGGCCTCACCACCCTCACAGGGAACAATTCCTTCCCAATATCCCATCTAACCCTGCCCTTTGTCAGGTTGAAGCCATCCCCCTTGTCCCATTAGTTCTCAGAAAACATCCTCTTTTCCAGACCACTGGCACATAAAAGACAAGTCCCTCAACTTCCCAAAGCCTTAAAGATTTGCTGAGCTTCAGCTCCTCTCCCTACTGTGAAAGATAAAAGTGGGAAACCAGAAATGACCCCAAATATGCCTCAATTGATTCTGACTTCGATGATTCCATCTTTAGATGGGGCAAAAAGCCAGCAGACTGATTCCAGCTGCTTGTTGATTCCTGCCTAGAGCAGCCTGGTGTTTAGTAGCTGGGCAGAGCTCTTCTGCAGTTATGTATTTATTTTATGAATATTATTATTATTATTTTTAACCGTGGAATCATTTTATTAATATTAATAAACCCGCAGAAAGTGCTAATTTCCTCCATCATTCTCCTAATTACCTCTATTGAATTGTGAGGATCATCTGCATGAATAATGATTCCCCATGCATTCGCTTCGCTGCTCAGCAAAGGAATCGGCAGGAGCCGGATCCTGCACCCGCAGATGGCAGGGAAGGAGCTTTGGAACCACCACCACATGCCTTCTACAGTAACTCATGGCCTCTGGTTTTGACCCTTTTGACAATTTCTGACCCTTCCTCACAATCCTGGCAGGGTCACCAGACTCATTCTGCACAAACATGAGCAGTGGGAGAGGTCTACTAAGGGGAGGTGACCCTCCTGCGCTATTTCTCAGGGCACAAAGGCTCTCTCTGCTCCTCTGGAGCTCAAATAGCTTCCCAAGTCCTTTCAAAGATCACATGGACAGCCCATGACATTTTGTCCAAACCTCCCAGCTGCTCCAGAGCCAAAGGCAGTTTTGCTGCAGGTTTTGGATGAGGCAGGACCTCAACCTTGGTTTTGGTCCCAAGAGCAAGGAACCAGCACAGCATCACCAAGGGATAGCTGTGGTTGCCCCATCCCTGGAAGTGTCCAAGGCCAAGCTGGAGGGGGTTTGGAGCCCCCTGGTCTAGTGGAAGGTGTCCCTGTCCATGGCAGGAGGTGGAATGGGATGGTTTTTACAGAATCACTGAATTTATTACATTGGAAAAGACTTCTGAGATCATCAAGTCCAACCTATGACCTAGCACCACCTTATCATCTGTAAGGTGCCTCCCAACCCAAACCATCCCGGGATTCCATGGGATGTCCCTTGGTCACACACAGGGACTGGGAGCAGAATGTCCTAGGACAGGTGGAGAAGGTCATGCCACAGTGACAACTATTCCCAAAGCAAGACAGTCTTCCCAGGAAAGACTGAGAATGGAAAAGTCATTCATTTATTTCTTTTCTTGTTGCTGATGCCAAGATTTTTTCTTGGCATCAAGTTTTTCCTTTCCAAGTCATCTATCTATAAGCTCCCGAAACCACCACATGGGAATGTTTTCCACCTCCAGAAACACCCCAAGCGCTGGTGTTCAGCACAAAACCAAGGAAGATGCATCAGTGTCACCTCCACGGCTCCTTCACAGAGTCCCTGCTGTGCTGGCTTTGCAAGATGAGCCGCGGGGAAAGGGACACCAGCACATCTCTGCAGCGTGTGACTCCAGCCCAGCCTGCTGGTGACAGCTGCACAGCCCCCTCGGGCTTGCTGGGGGACCATAAGTCTTTAAAATATGTATGATGTTCTTGGATGGGCTCCATCCCCTGCAGGCCTGCGGGATGTGCACCGATGCCAGCACATGGCACCGTGGCACCGCGCCTCCGCCACGGACCCTGGGCAGGACCTGGCACCCTCTGCCACCGCGCTGCCTGCTGCAGGGCATCTGCCTGGGGACAAAATTCCGAGCACGAAGGAGAGCCCCATGGCCATCACGGCTTTTTTCATGGCAAAGCAGCTCTGAGCAGCTGCTTGCTCAGGCAGAGGGAAATGCTGGGATGTTTCTGACTGCCCCAGCCTGGTTTACTGGCTGTGAGCACACTCAGCTGCTGTGACACCCTTCGACCTTATCCCCACGCTGCAAGGTGGCCACAGGCTGCCTTTCTGCCTCCACAAAGTTCCCTTTGGAAAAGGAATAGGACACACATTTGTGTTTTCCTGGTGGGGAGAGGGAGGGTAAGTTAGCAAGACTCATTTCACAGGAGAGGCTGCCTGGATCATATTTGTATTCATTTTCATGAAATCCCCATAAAAGTCACTAATAGAACACAATCTGCTAATTAAATTTCACGCAGGAAGGCATTTTCACCTTAGATTAGCAGTGTCCTTGCACATTTTTTGCTACTAATGTACTAATAACATCTTATTTATCTTATAAATGAATTCCGTTAGACTTATCATTAAACTTGAGATATTAACGTGCTCAAATGAACTCAACATGGAAGCGGGGGGTGGGGGGAGGGCAATAATTCCAAAGGGATGGAAAACACAAATCCATTTTCCTTCTATTTCACAGCTGGGAAAGAAAGGCAGCAGGCTGGCAGCTCTGGGGAGCAATGTCCTGACTTTCATTGCTGCAGAGGTGTGACGGAGGGCAGGGAGCTCTCACCATCCCACAGATCCCGCTGACAGGGATGTTCTATCCAAGAAAAGGACAAACCCAGAGCTTTGTATCTGTATCTCCAGTTTTTCTTTGTGGGAAAGTCCATCTTGAGTGGTTTCACACCACAGGGGAGGACTGAGGTGCATCTCAGCCCACCAGGCCACACCTGCAGACCTGCATCCCAGTTCAGGGCTCCCCTTCCCAAGGAATCTCACTCTCACCACAGATGTCCCATCTGGGTGAGCAGACAGGCACCTGTTTCCCAGCCCAGGGCTTGGCTTTAAAATATTTGTGGAAAGGAGGAAGGAGGTGGGGGAGAGGCGTTCTTGATCATGAATCCTGGCAGGATACAGCTGCTTCCCCACGACTGGCTGGAAGATGGATAACGGGGAGGAGGCCAAGCTGCAGTGTTTAAATCGAGATCTGCTTCCTGAGAATCCTCCCCTTCCAGAACTGGCTTTTCTGACTGCACATCCTCAAAGCTCCCTTGCACGCAGCTCCAAGGAACACATCGCTGTCCGGCTGAGCACCACGAAAAGGGTGCGGTGCCAACCACCAACACCTCAGCTGTGCCTCAAGGAAGGGGAGATGTTTTTGCATCAAGCTTTTCATTCTGCTGAGGCTTTTCGTCCCAAATCAAGGTTTAGTCTTTATGCAGATGGGATCAAATCCCGCCTCGGCTGAGCAAAACAAGAGCAGTGACTGATTCCTCCCCGGCACCTCCGTGCGTGGCTCTACGGTGTTTAATAACCAACTTCGCTGAAGAAAACAACATCCAACCTGCGATATTCTGACAGCAGCATTTTCTCCCGCTTCCCGAAGATCCACGACTTTTCCACTTATAATTGGATGAGGCAACATTGACATCCAGTGGCCGATGAGATTAATCGCAGCGAAGCCGGAGCGAATTCCCAAGGGATGGAGCGAGCGCTCGGCAGGGCTGGCGGTGCTCGATGAGCTGAATCCCCTGCTGCACATCCCTGCCAGGACCGCCACAAAAACCAGCAGGATGTGCATTCCAGCTCGTGTTATTCCCAAATCCTCCCCCATCCTGGGGGACTGCAGGTCCGGCAGCACAAATCAGCATCTCTGCTCCAACTGGAGATGTGTGAATTTGTGCTGCTGGAGCTCTAATTTTGTGTCCCAGTCTTGTGAGGAGCACAAACACTCTGCAGTGGGCAAGCCAGAGCTGCCCTGCTTTATTTCATAGAATCGTTCTTCCCAGAACCATTTAGGTTGGAAAAGCCCTCTAAGACAGTCAAGCCCAACCATTAACACTGTATTTTTCCCAGTGGCTCACCAACACCAGGTGTGACACTGCACAGAGGAAGGGACACATTTCCTTGCTGAACACAGATCCATCCTGCCAGGGATCAGCCTCTCCTCAGGCATGTCCACCTTTGCCTGCTCCCACCTGGAGCCAAAACCTCCCAGGTGTGCATCAGGCCCTGCCCAGGAGCCTTTCTGCTGCCTCAGGTTCAGCCTGGATTTACCTGTCCATGTGTCCACAGCACAGAGCTCTGCCCATCACCCACCAACCAGCTCCTGCTGGGTTTTACCTCCCCAGCACTGTGGCACAAGGGCTGAGACAGATTCCCAGAATGGTTTGGGCTGGGGACCTTAAAACCCATCTTGTTCCATCCCCTGCCATGGGCAGGGACACCTTCCACTGCCCCAGGCTGCTCCAAGCCCTGTCCAGCCTGGCCTTGGACACTTCCAGGGATCCAGGGGCAGCCACAGCTTCTCTGTGCCAGAGCCTCCCCACCCTCATTGTAAAGGTTTTCTTCCCAATCTCTAATCTAAACCTGTCCTCTGTCAGCTTCAAGCCATTCCCCCTTGTCCTGTCACTCGATGCCCTTGTGAAATTTTATGGGTACCCATTACTGTGGATAATTTGATGACTTCTCATTCTCAAAATGCATTCCAGATGCAAGCTACAGCTGGACACCTGTGAGGTTTGGGGGAATTCCTGTATTCCTCATTTACAGACAACAAAACTGAGGCCCCAGGAAGAGAGGAAGACTGTGATAGATGGGGCAAGGCAGTAAATCCCTGGTCAAAGCCTGAATCCAGGCCATTTTGCCAAGTACAGAACAATTTGCATGCCTGTGGGGGCAGTTAGATGCTGTTCCCTCCCCAGACAGCTGTAAAAAAATTGAAATACTCCCCCTCCTCAAATCTGCTTTAAAGGTTCTCCAGTTTCTGCGGGGCTTTAATTTTATTTTTAAAAATACTAAGGCAAATTACATGCTACACAATTAAATATTGATTGGGAATTCTCCCCAAGTAGGTTTCCCCCTCCATCTCTCTCCCTCCACCGGGAGATGTCAAGTTCTGTTTCCTAAGCTGTCCCCATCCAGTGATTACGTTCATTAGGACACCAGTGTTGTGGTTAAAAGTACTTTCTTTGCTGCTGTACGTTTAATTAGACAACTCTTTCCCAGAAATTATTTATAGCCGAGCTTGGGAGCTATAGTTAGTCCGAATATAAATAAGATTCAAAAGGGAAATCCCAGGGCACCCCTGTGGCTGGTGAGCCGCTCGCTTCAATCCATTAGCACTGGTCCCAGCGCCCCTGCTTAGCACAGCCTTCCAGGGCTTTATGGCTGCAAGTTGTGCTATTTAACAAAATAATAAAGCAAACCAGCCCAGGCACAGGTTTCCAATCCAACTTCTGATGGACAAAAAATATTTTCCCTCCCATCAGCCCAGGGAGCTGGGAAACTCCCCGGCTTGCAGAAGGAGTGGGATGTGGCTGGAGGAGGGCAGCAAAAAGCTTTTGCCCTCAGTGGGAAAAACTTCAAATTAATTAGAGCAATACAGAACTTTCCAAACCCCTGAGAACATCTGAGCAGGCTTAGGGGTTTGTTTGGAAAGGCTGGGTTTGGAAACGTGCCAAGGAAGGAAGGACCCAGACTAAGCCCAGTGTCCCAAAACCCTTTGCTGCACATCCATAACAAGTCAGAGCAGCGCAATTCCTGCAGGAAAAGCATGGACTCAGCTCTGATCCTCACCAAAGTGACCACAGAATTATAATTCAGAGTCACTAAGGTTGGAAAAGACCTCCAAGACCATCAAGTCCAACCTTAAATTGGAAGGGATATTTAAAGGTCCTCTAATCCAACTCCCAACCAGACCAGCCCACAGACACACCCAGCACCTCCAGGTGAGATGTTCTCCCCACCTCAGTCCTCCTCCTGAGCCCCCTTGGAAACAGCACAGTCAGAAGATCAAATATCACAGAATTCCAGAATAGTTTGGGTGGAAAACACCTTAAAGCTCATCTCATTCCACCCCTGCCATGGGCAGGGACACCTCCCACTATCCCAGGCTGCTCCAAGCCCTGTCCAGCCTGGCCTTGGACACTGCCAGGGGTCCAGGGACAGCCACAGCTGCTCTGGACAACAACTCTGCTTTCAACCCAAATTTAGCAGTGGGATGGACAAGCTCAGTCATCCTACAGCCCTACAAGGTCTTTGTTGGGAACATTTGCCAACCATCACATCCACAGTGCATTAACAGAGCAATCCAGCCTGGATCCTCTGCCTCCTGCCTCACAAACACACGCATCACTTGATGGGTGATTCACGGGGTTAATCTTGCATTTTCACACCTTTGTCTCTCCTCCTGGCATTTGAGGGAGAGGAAAACCACACTCAAGCGGTGTTATGTAGCACAACAGCACTCAGCTGCCCGGAATTCGCTGAGTGGAGCAGTCGATAATGCAGGAAAAAGGGAAAACCTCTAAAAACCACAAATAACTAGGAGATCTCTGCACCAGGCATGGCATCAGCTGGCTGCAAACACACGCCACGTGTGCCTCTGCTGGGACCAGGAGGAGATGCAAAATTAAACGCCAAAATCTCGGCTGTCACTTCTGATTTCGGCTGCCACCACGCCGAGCTCCCCGGCGCCGCAAAGCCACCACCTGCACGAGTGTCCCAGCCCTGATGGTGACAGTGCCAGCAAGTGCCACCAGCACTGCCAAGTCCAGGCAGGAGTCATCCCCGTTCTGGAGAGTAACACCATGGGGAGGTCTATTATTTTAAACATATAATTGATTCTAATTCATCACTTATCGCACAGTGACAGATTTTTATATAGTTTATTATCTCAGTCGCAGCACGAGGGCCCGGGGGGGCTGGCTCCTATTGTTCGGCGGTTCCTGCTCCTGCCTCATCTCTAGCTGCTCCCGTTATCTGTCTGATTAAGTTAGGGATTCTGCTATCTCCAGGTCCCCAGGTAACTGTCGGAGCTCATATCCTCCCCTGGCAGGATCTCAGCAGCTTTGTGCCCCTCTCCTCCTTGACCCGGCAGCCGCCGTGCTCAGATCATAATTTGGGGTCTCTGAGGTGGCTGTCACCCCCCTGCTCCCAACACCCGAAGATTCTGAGCCCTTTGGATCACACAGAAAGGAGCTGCACCGTTCCCTCCATCTCTCACTGCTGGCAGCTCCGCCGGGAAATTGCCAAAGCAGCAAAAAGTGAAGGGTCCCAAACCCGCCTGGTTTGGCACAGGGATGCACAAACACCTCTGAAAGGAGTAAGGGAGAGTCTTTACAAACTAAGTGCTGGTAAGATAAGGCCTATACTGAGAGAGAGAAGAAACAATAGGAAGGAGTTCCATAGGAATTCCGCCGACTGACTCCCCCAAGACTGTGGTAATAACTACAGCAACAGAGACATAAGAAAAAGAAGAAAGGGGGAATTTGTGTTAAGGGGGTCTGCATTAGGGGGGATGTATATTATGGGGTCTGCATTAGGGGGATTTATATTATGGGGATCTGCATTAGGCGATTCTGGAAGTCTGTACCTCTCAAGTACTTCAGCCAATGGCGAAAGAGAGAAGGAAATGCGGGAGGGAAATTAGGATAAAAAGAGGCTGTGTCCTCTAGCAATTCAAGAGACCCCATGCGAAATGCCCATGAGCCCTCCCTTTATTCATGAATAGTTAGAGGACTCTTCTGTCTCCTTTTGGGACATAAATCTCTGATGTTTGTGGATTAATTTTTCCTGGCACCTCGCTGCTTTCCAACCCCTTCCAAAAGCAACTCAGCCCTGATCCACAGGGCTGGGCACTGCTGCAGAGTGCAGAGTCCCACTCCTTTTCCTCCTCCTCCTCCCCAGTGCTTCCCCTCACACCACGGCAACACGGGATCACAGCTAAAATGGGTCGATTTGCAGAATTTCCATTTCACAGGGCGCTTTCAACTCCTCCACGCTTTGTTTTCGTTCGGATTCGGAATGAAAAAACCCAAAAGCAGCCGCGCACTTTTCTTCCGATGAGCTCAGCAACTCCGAAACTGCCAGAAACCAGAATTTTCCTTTGACGCTTTAAGGAGCCACTTTGCAATTTCACTATTTCATTTCAGCATTTTAGGTTATTTTGAATTATTTCTACAACATTTCCCGATGCTAAATGCAACGCTGAGCATCACACAGCACAGCTACGAGGGTGTCATTATGTGACATAACATAATGATTGAAACATTTGATCCTATTTTAAAATCATTAAGGGCTGCTGCTTTTCCATTCTGATTGAAACATCTTGGGTGGTTTTTTTTTTCCCCCTAGATCAAAGCGTGTCTTGTTCAAAATGTAAGGAAACAGTTTGACATTGTTCAAAAATGGCGTCAAAACCAGTTTTTACAACACAAACAGCAGAGACTTTCATCTCCATGTCAAACTACTTCATTACAACAACAAACACGAGGCACTTTTATCTAAAACTGGGATGTTTTAGCTGACTTTAAGTAGCAGCTGCCCTTAATTATTTTAAAAACAAAAGGAAACACTGCTAGGATTAATCTGCTTTGTTGAGGGTGATGTCTCGTAGAAATTTATGAATAATAAAAACAAACCTCCAAACACAGCCACATTCAAGCAAAACTTTAAAACAATGGAATTCTTCAGGGTTTTCCTGCCGAGGAGGTGTGAGGAAGATCTGTGCATCCGTGAGGATCCTGCCATTCCTGACATCCCCTCACTGCAAGGGATGCTCCGTAAAGCTGGGAATGAGTAACATCACCCAGACAGACCTTGATAGGCTTAAATTTGATAAGAAATACAGACAAAATTCCTTCCAGTATCTGAAGGGAGTCTCCAAGGAAGCTGAAGGGGGTTTCTATCAAGAACTGTAGTGCCAGGACAAGGGGAATGGATCAGGCTGACAGAAAGCAGGTTTATAGTGGGATATTAGGAAGAAATTTTTCCCTGTGAGGGTGGTGAGGCCCTGGCACAGGTGCTGAGAGAAGCTGTGACTGCCCCTGGATCCCTGGAAGTGTCGAAGGCCAGGCTGGAAGGGGCTTGGATCATCCCATGTTTTGTCACACAGAATCAACGCCAGGGGAGTTGGATTGTCCAAGTCCTTGAAACAGTGGGAAGCAAACGAATAGTAACAATAATTATCAATACAACTTAGACTAAACAAAGGGATATTTTCCAAACACACCCACACACAGAGAGGGGGAGGCTGCAATCTGCCCAGGCTTCAGTGATGATTCAGATGGGATCAGAGTGATCGAGAGAGAGCCACACTGAAATGGAGCGAGTTAAATACACTGCCTGACCAGATAAAATTGCCATTAAAGCACCAGCTTAGAAAATACAACTTTTCCCCCTCCTTTGGGTGCCCACTGACACCACACTGGCAGGTGACCAGCAGCAGCTCGGGCACGATGCTGCCGCTCCCCTGAGCCCTGCATTCATGCTGCATCCTTGGAAACCAAAACCCTCCGCTCTCACAGCGCAGAAGAGGCCCTTGAGGGGCTCTCAGCTCTTCCTGGGAGAGGCTGAATATTCCAGAGGTGGTCTGGGGCTGGGCTCTCAGCTGCAGGAAGGAGAGCACTTGTTTCCCCGCCAGCTATTGCCTTTGCTGCTGACATTTTGCTCGGTGCATGATGAGCTTCCTCCCCCACTTCCCCTAGGAATGACACCGCTGTTATCTCCACTGCATCTAAAGCACACACAGACTCAGTTTAGGGACAGTTAATTTCCAATTCTTTCCAGATGGGTTGGAATAATATCCCCAGGTGGTAAATACATTATTAAGAAGGCAGTTTGGTGTGAAATTGGCTATTAAAATATAGATAAAGTTTAATATATTGAGCTCCTTGTCAGAAAAATCACTTTAGAGGGAGCTTATTATTTGTTTGATATTAAAAGAGTCACAGCTCCGCTCCAAGTGACAAATGGGGAGGGGGAGGAAATGCCACCAGTAATGAACAAAAGCTTTTTAACATTTAAATTTAGGTTTCCACTCAAGGCCCCGTGCTGCTGAGGGCACGATCCATCCGGGAGTGTTCCCATCCCTGTCCGTCCCGAACCCTGAGCGGTGCCGCAGCAGAACACACACTGCTCTCCTCCGGGGAATCTCAAAGCAAAGCGCCTCCCCTCCTTGCTCCATGCTTCCTCACCCCCTGGGGCATTAGAAATCAAAATTGGAGTAATTAAGAGGGAAACCCAAACTTGTAATCAACCCAGTGGGATCACAAATCCCACGGCGTGAGGTGGGATGCTCTAATGAGGGCAAGACCTCCCCCCCTCTCACTGGTGTGTCCCATCTCTGCAGCTCCAAAAGGAAAAAGTTTTCCAGCAAAACCAGAGCAAAGCTTTGGGATGCGCTTCCCACACAACTGGAGCAGCAGCGAGCAAGCCTGGGTGGGATTCCTGAAGGATAATCATGCAAAACATCCCTGGTCTGATACGGATTAATCAGAAGGAGAGAGACAAGCTGCATCTTCCCGCGGCCCCGCGCAGGGCTCCAGTTAGGTCTCCTATTACTAAGACTTCATTAGTTTTACAAAATATCCTACAGAACGTTTTCTAGCGGGCTATGAAGAATCATAAATAATTAAAATTAAATTACACTTGTCAAGGAAATGAACGAACCGCTTCTCCGCGATGCATTATCCTCCCGAGCTTATTTCTTTATTTTTAAATCTCTTCCTTAAAAACTTCACTGCTTTTCCAGGGTTAGAACAATGTGCTCTTTGGACAAAAAAAAAGCCACCAACCTGATTTTTACCCCAATTAGCCACAAAGCAGAAGAAATGACAATTCAAATCAATGGTGCTGCAGCACATGTACCCACATTTGAAATCAACAGTGGTGTTAAAAGCATTATTAATCAGCATTATTATTAGCTGGCAATTAACAAACTTCAATAATTGGCACTTATTAGATCTTCCACTTGATGAGAATTTACTGTCAGAAGCCTTTGAGGGGAGGCACAATAACAGTGGAAAACATCTTAACTAATTAATTAAGCCTCCCAACAGCCCCAGAATCCTTATAAATTTAAAAAAAAAAAAAAAAAAAAAAAAAAGCATTTTGTCACTGACAGAGTTCGTGTCAAGGCTCTGCCCCAAAATAAGAGATTTCTCTGGGCTCCCAGATGGCAACTTCACACCACTGCCCCGTGCACGAACTGGGCTCCTCTCTTACCTTCTCATGACTTTTAGTTGTACTTAATTCTTTTTTTTTCCTCCCACTTGCCAGAACTACCTAAAAGTCCCTTCCACAAGTTCACACCCCCAGGTACAGGGATCCCTCTGGGGATGGAGGAAGGTGAGACACAGGATTGCCTTTTATCTCCCATTTTTGTTCTCTCTTTAGATTCTAATGGTTTGGATGTTTAATTGACAGTCCTGCTCTGCTCCAAGCAGTTGGGAGCCTCAGCCCTTTGGGATTGACAGTGGAAAAGGGACGAAGAGGAGGAGGAGGCAGAGCTCTGTAAGCCTGGCTCAGCTGAGCTTGGACCCGTGCCTCAGTTTACCTCTTCACCACACAAATCCCCCTGTGGTCACGCTTCGTTAACATCTGTAATGGGATTGGAGTTTCTGGGATGAAAGGTGGGATAGCGGCGCACAGCATTAATGACTTAATCAATACTTAATTCCTTCAATATTTGCAAAAACAATACAAAAATCCCTGAAAACACTTTCCCCAGGAAGCTTTACACACCCAGATTTACATCCCAGGCTTGCACACGCTGATACTTCATTGCTCAGAAGTGCTTTTCATTTGGGGGCTTTTTTTGGCTTTCCCCTATAACAAAAGGGATGGCCCAGCAAGAAACACCTCACATAATTCCAACCCTCCATCCTGGAGCTGGAGAAGATGGAGAGCATGTGGCAGGCGGTACTGTGGATATGCAAGGGGAGAGCCACACACACCGAGTGCTGTCCTGTGGAGAAAGGTGGGGTAACAGTAGTCATATCTGTTTAATTCACACACTGTGGCACACACAGCAGGGAGACCAAAGGGAGACCAAAATCCTGCAATGATAGCCAGAACCTGAGTAGGACAAGATGGTGGTGATGGTGGATGGAAGGAGAAGGGAGTGTCTCCACAAACAAATTGTGGGGCCTGCTGGTAGGTAAAGCCAGATACTGAGAGATGGAAGAAACAATGAGGAGGAATTTCATTAATTGATTTGCCCATGATTGTGCTAAGTCCCTGGAATAAACTAAAAGAACAGAGACACAAAGAAAAGAAGAAGGGAGAGATGTGTATTAGATGTATATTAGGCATTCCAGGAACTCTGTTCCTCTCAAGTACCTCAGCCAATGGGGAAAGAGAGAGGGAAATGTGGCCGGAAAATTAGGATAAAAAGAGGCTGTGTCCTCTAGCAACTCAAGAGACCCCCACGGGAAATGCCCATGACCTCTCCCTGGATTCATGAATAAAGCTACAGAACTCCTCTGTCTCCTTTTTGGACATAAACCTCTGGTGTTTGTGGATTAATTTTCCTGACAATGGCATACTGGGATTCACCATTCTTTTCCATCCAAAGGGTGCTGGGAGCACATCCCCTTTGGAGGATGCCCACGAGGCTTTGGAGAAGATCCACATCTCGTTTACAGTCTCTTCCACACCACACTGATTAGCCAAGCGCCAGCCCAGAGCTGCAGCTGCTTCTCCAAGAAAAACTCCCACCCCTCGTGCCATCTCCTCCTCATTTCTCTTCCCTGGAAGTCAGGCAGAGGCAATTATCCGCCGAGCCCAGCTCCCAGCCCTCAGCTCGGAGGAGTTTGCAGCAAGTGCCTCCGCTAGTGGGAGGGGAGGAGAAGGAGGAGGAGGAGGAGAGGAAGATCAAGGTTGCTGCTACTCCTTTCAAGGCCTGGAGAAGTTTGGCGGAGAGGTGGAGCTACCCGAAGGCTTTCCCAGAACATCTTATTAGAGTCACTTTCACACATCACTTGAAAGCCGCCTGACAACGTCCTGCCTTTAACAAAGCAAATATTGTATAAATTAACAGTCCTTCAGGGAAAGGCAGAGCCAAGCACTTCCCATGGCAGCCCTGACTTTCCACAATCTGCTCTTAGGGAGGTGACACGAGGACAAGCCCTCCACCCTTGGCATGACACACCAGCAGAGGTCCCTGGACACCAGATGCACCTCAAAACCTCCACAGAAAAGGCTGCAGAAAGCAAAACACGCCCTAAATCCTGATTGCTCTCCACTGCCGCATTCCCGAGGCAAGCCCAAGGATCCCTCTCATATCCCCATCAATATTTCAGCACGCACGTTTGTAATTTATGAAGGCAAAGTGACGCTTCTGCGAAAGCCATCGCGCGCTCGCAGCTCTGCCGCCTGCAAAGCCCAGGGCTGCTCCCACTTGCTGCAAGTCACAGGTGCAGAAGGCCTGCAGAGAGGAGATAGGCTGCAGGCTTTGTTCGGAAAAACCAGGAGACTCCTGCATTTGAAAGGCACTGGATGCGCTGCCCAACCTGGCCTCCTCCACCTGCCACTCATTCCTGCTGCGTTTGGCTCCCCGGGCGCGGCGAGGAGGATACTGGGCTGGAATGGCAGGCAGGAGAGCAGAAAAAGCATGGCCGGGGTGGTTCGGTGTTAAGATGGAGCTCAAAATCCTCCTAGAGAGGCTCATGCCTGGCTCTGCACGGAGTTTTGGTGGCAGGACCCTTGGCCATGAAGTGCCTTGGCTCTGCTGCACCAACCTGGGAATCTGCATGCAGCCCATTCCACCTCTTCCCTGCTGGACTCCTAAAAACCACTTCCCACACTGTTCCCAGTGTTTTATTGATAGGAAAAGATGTGTGCTAATGTCTTTACAAACAGTTCCGTGGGTGAAGGGATGGGTGCTAACATCTTTGAAGTGGGTCTTTATGTCTCTAAACACTTCAAGCCACGGGTTTGTTACAGAGCCCAGGCTGTTTGACTCCCAAAACAGTCAAATGGGTCTGCACAAGCCTGAGGTTCTGCACTTTGGGGTAAAGGACAGGTTCAAGGGGGATATGTGGTAGGTGGTTCGGGAAGGCTGTACCTTCCCAGCACCTCAGCCAAGGGGGAAAGGAAGAGGGCAACGTGCGGCCAGGAGTTTGGGATAAAAGGGGAGCTGCACCCTCCGGAACCTCGAGAGAGAAAACCCCGTGGGCATGTTCCCCCGTGGACTCTCTCCTGTTATTCGAATAAAGCTGCAGAACCCCTCTGTCTCCTTTATGGGCACTGGCTTTTCATAGTGTGATTTTCCACACATTATTGTAGGGAGAAGGGGCTGGCAATCACTCTCATGGAATCGCAGAGTCGTGGAACGGTTTGGGTTGGGAGGGACATTAAAGATCCTCTCATTCCAACCCCTGCCATGGGCAGGGACACCTTCCACTACCCCAGGTTGCTCCAAGCTCTGTCCATCCTGGCCTTGGACACTTCCAGGGATCCAGGGGCAGCTACAGCTTCTCTGGACAACCTATTCCCTGTCCAACCCCCCATGGAGAGAGCCGAGAGCAGACGGAGCTCCCTCCACCTCACCCAGCCACTCCCCGACTGCCTCAGCCTCCAGACGCTCAGCCCTCGTGGTCTTTGCACAGCGCTCCTAAAAATACCCTCGGAGCTGATTTTCTCCCTTCCCTCACACTGCTGCTATTCCCTTTCATCATGTTTAAAGCCCCTGAGCTCCCACCTCCATCCATCCATCCCCGCCTCTTCGCGGCCCCTCGCCAGGGCCCGCAGTTGATTTAACCTCTGTTATCTCTGTGATTAGCCCCGCCATGGAGCAGATAGTTGGCTCTTATCAGCCCATTAAAGAGCCAAAGAACGCTGTTACCAGTTTTTTATCTGCAAAACGCACACAAAGCCCCGCTGATTATTCTATTAATTTGTTAATGAACCTGTCTTGCCAGACAGACTCTCAGCGCCTTTCGAAGTAGGGGTAGGGAATTTTAATCTTCCTAGGGGTTCAGGCCCTGGGCTCACAAGGTTTCTCAGCTCCAAACTTCTGTAGGATCTGAAATAAAAAGTTCAGCCCTGTTATCAGCTGCCAAACACATCAGTGAGGGTTCAGAAACTGCTCCTGAGCGGTCCTGCTGCTAAATACGGAGCAGGAACAAGTCTGGCAGCGAGCACTAAAGCCTGGCTTGACAGCAGCATCCACCCCATCGCTGAGCTGAACCAACCTGGACATGATGATGGGCAACAGCACCTTGAGCCCGACTTTGAGGAGAGCCAAGCACCCAGAGCAGCTCAAAATCCTCAATTTCCCAGTCAAGAGTGCCAAAGACAGCCTGCACTGCCAGCAATGTGGGGCAGGGTCCCCCTTGGGCTGGAGATGCTCCTGTTTCTGATGAAAGACAGCACCAGGACACAACGGCACAAAGGGAGGGAAATCAAAGCTGCTGCTCTGGACCTCAGCTTGGACATCAGGAAGAATTTCTTCACTGAAAGGGTTGTCAGGGATTGGAATGGGCTGCCCAAGCAGGTGGTGGAGTGCCCATCCCTGGAGGTGTTCAAGGAAAAACTGGATGTGGCACTCAGTGCTCTGGGCTGGTGACAAGGAGGGGATCGGGCACAGGTTGGACTCGATGATCTTGGAGGTCTTTTCCAACCTAAATTCTGTGATTCTGTGACCTGACAAGGCAGGTCTCCTTCCCTGCCAAGGACGGCTCAAAATCTTCCAGCTGACTCAGAAATAATGAGATATTAAAAATAATATATTTGAGGCTGCTTTTTGTCGACCCTCTGAGCCGCTGAGCTTTGCAGGTGCACTCTCTCTTGCTCTGCAGGAGCCTTCCCACAGCACCTTAATGCCTCCCAATCTTTAATATATTTACTTTTGCAACCGCCCTGTACAGAAATGGTGATATTACAACTGCAGAGAGACTAAGATGACACAGAAAGACAGCAGCAAAATGAGAGGTTCAGCCTAAATCACCTAAATCCTGAGCTGGTGCTGTAACCACCAGCCTACTCTTCCTCCCTGGGAGCTGCCTGTGGCCAGAGCTGCTTCTAACTGGGGAAGGGATGAAGAAAAGTCCCAAATAACCAGAAAACCATGGTGGACCTGCCAGGATTGGGCTGCATTCCCAATTGTCTCCTTGGCCCACCTCCTCCCGAGCAAAAAAACCCATCCCCAGTTTCTTTCCAGTTATTTTTAGGCAAGGATAGCTGGATGCTTAGGTACTTCTAAAGCTGCCAATTGCACAACAAATTAAATGCACAACCCTGGAGCACTCAGAGGATGAATACATTACGGACAAAAGAAACATGTCATCACACCCACACGCAGCGGCTTTGTTTACTCTGCATTCATACATGACTCTGTTGTCACCTCCATCCCTGACTCCTAATGATAAAAGACAAAAGGCAGAGAATTCCTGCTCAAACCCCCAAAGTCTCCATCTGATAGGCACAAATGCAATTTGTCTCCAAGCCTCCCAAGGCCCCTGGACAAAGGGAGATGAATGCAGAAAGAGTTGTGGGTAGGACCCAGCCCAAGTCCTACCACAGAGACTGGAGCACAGCCATCGCTGCCCTATCCAAAAATTTGGTACCAAGCTTCCTGGACGAGCTCAGACATTTACATATCTGGAAGAAAACGATTTCCCATGGACATTCAAGAGCTGCCACTGTTCCTATAGGAACCTTCCCTGTTTATCATGCCGTGTATTTTGTATTCACGCTTCTGGCTTTCAGCTGCACTCTCCAAATCAGCCCTCCTGTTTTTTATGCTGAAGCAGGGCTTGATGTGAAAACCAGAACTGATACTACACCATCAAAGCCTCGTCACCTTTGTTAGATCCACCACTCGGAGCCTCCTCACCGCTCATCCTTATCTCCTCTGAAATGACTCACCTCATTTAGAGCACACATTTTGATGCCTCGCCCCAAGTTTCCTCTGATACATCCCCAATTCCAGAGCAGACTCGAAGTTTCTTTCAACCAAAGCATTTAAAAACCAAAGCATCCCCAGCACCTGGCAGGGCACGGAGCAGCTGGGCCTGCAGGTCTGCTCCATCTGCTGCTGGCAGCGGATTTCCAGGTCAAAGCACACTTGCACTGCACAGAGCGGAGACAACTCGTGCTGTACGGGGGCCAGAGGAGCTCTGCATTAATGATCCCGAGCAAAAAACCACAGGATCCACGGCTGAAAGGAAACAGGGATGTGTGGGAGAGAGGCAGCTCTTCAAACAGATTTAAAAAAACCTGTTTTGCACCCAAACAAGGTCTCCTGCAGATCCTCAGGGAACAGCCTGGGAAGGTGTGCCAAGGAGATAATGCTGTGGGAGGACCAAGCCCCACACAGCCCCAGGAGCAGGACATTTATCCACAATCGCGCGGATCCTCCTATCCAAAAACGGAGTTTGAACCCTTCCCTAAGGGAAAGGCCGCAGGAATCCCTGCTTGCCACTTTTCTGTTGTAGTTCTGGAGATGGATTTAACAGAAAACACACCAGGAAAAAAAGCATCCTTCAACTAATGGTTTTTTACTACCTGAGAGTCCATTTACAGCACTCCTTGCCACACATTTTGCATTCTTTTCCCTCACCACTACAAGGTAACACTCCACACACAAAGACAAACCCATCTGTGCAGTTTTCAGCCTGGTGCTTTCCTACAGCTGAGCACAACTTGGTGTCAGCTCCTGTCAATGGTTCTAAGCAATAAATATCAGCAACAGCACACGAAAGGGAGCGGAGCTGGAACACATTGGGGGAAAATAACCTGGGAAGGGGTTATTCTTCCTTCTACAGTCTGGTAAAAGGAATAAAACCTCAAATCCAAGCCTTGTGCTATTGTACAGCCTGCTTTTCCCCAAAGCATCATCCAGGCTTCACCCCAAAGGACTTCTCAGAGCCCAGGATCCTCCCAACAGGCACTGTCGTCTTCCTCCCTGCCTGCACCTTTCTGTCTAACCAGAGCTTGGTATTTGAGTCTAAAGGTTAATTAAGTGTGGCTGCAAGAATGAAAGGCCACAATCAATTACCGGGCCTGCTTGTCCATTTGAGTCAATTTTTAATCATGGTGATTTGGTATTTTGGGAGGCGTGGGGTGAGGAGAAGGGCGAAATTCTCTTTCTTTCCTCTCTTTTTGAAAGGTATTTATTGGAGCTGGATAATTCCCCTGTCTCCAGGCAGACAGCACGCCTTCCCCTGGCACCCGCCACCTTCTCTCGCCTTCCCTTTGTTTCTGCAGCTCTCCAGAAGAAGGGAGCAGAGATGGGGGAATGCAAGAAAAACTGGATTTAGTGTGTTCCCACTGAAGCTTTCCAGACCTGCTTCCCCAGGTTTGACCTGTGCCGAGGCTGCAGGGACTGGAAATGGGCCCTGCACACTCAGCTGGGGCAGCACACACACAAGTGCCCCCAGACCCTCATCTCCACAGCTCTTTGAACTCCGTCCAAAACTTGTTTGCTCCAAGATTTGCACTTCCAAAAGGCATGGGGCTGCCTGTCTGCCTTCTCACCTGGATAAAAGCCCCCCAGCACTCTCCAGGCAGCATTCCAGGTGTACCCTGCTCCTACTCACACCATACGCACACAAACCTCCCGAACCTGAGCCACCCAAACCCCCCCAAAAACACTGCCACCACACCAACCCTCACCCCTTCACACACAGCCACTGCCCCAAACACAACATGCTCTCCCACCCCCAAATGGCTCCTTTTGCCTGTTGAAATAATTAACTATTTAAAATTCAACCGGTGCTAATCACAGCAGCCCGGGCTGTGTTCTCATTACCCGGGATCAATTCCTGTTTAATATTCACCTCCAGGGGCAGATGTGGCTGGAACAAGTTGCCGATTTCTCTGCGCTATGCCAGAGCTAATGAGTGGCTCCTGCTATTGTAGTACAGTCACTCTCCTGTAATCAGTCAAAATAACAAGCAGCAGCACCTTCCAGGGACGCAAAGTCTTCTACATAAATATACACAGACAGTCAGCCACGCCGATGGACTTCAAATCTCCGTGAGCTATGGCCAAGGCACAGCCCTTCCCCAGCTCCTGGCTCGGGAAGCAGCTCCTGCCTTGACAGGGCATCACAGCCATTTCCAAGAGCTCGTGCACATCTGGAAGCTCCTCTGGATGCCGAGCGTGCACAGCTGTCCCTGCATCCCTGCACACACACCTCGCACAGGCATGCTCCTCGTCCCTCTCTGCCTCCAACAGATGGATTTGCCCACCAGGAGAATGATGTGCAAAGTCATTCCCAAGGAATTCCATGGGTGTTGCAGTAACTCTCAGCCCTGAGATTCACCCTGCCCTTCAAACCTGTTTCCATGGAAGGAAACAGGGCTCCTACAGGATCATAGCAGGGAAAAACCACCCGACCTGCTCCCTCCGAGGCGTTCACTAACAGATCTTGCATGGGATGCGACTCATTTCCATCTCCCTCCTCTCCCACCGAGTGGAAAATGGAAATATCTGCTATTCCCATGGCTTTTGTAAGCACTGAGGGAAAGCCACCCCCACTCCTCTGGGAAAAGAAACCCAAGACATCAGACTGGTGTCACCATCGTCAAAAAACAGCATGAGCAGGACAACTGACCTCCCTCACGGGGACGTGAATTAGCATGGGAAAAAGTCCTCCTGAGGGTGGCCCTGATTAAAAGGATGCAATGGTGAGACACAAAGAACACAGAGGAAGAGAGAGTGTATCATCCTAGCAGGGCTGTAAGCCTGTCACCCCCACGTCAGCTGGAGATGGCTTATCCACGTGGAGATGCCAGGGGCACTTCACCCAGGGATGTGCCAGGAGGAGGGAGCGTCGATTCTCATCAGCCTTTATGTGGACAGGTCACAGGACAGCAGGAAAATGGGAGCTGGCAGGAATCTTCAGCAAATGTCCAAACAAGCTTTTTTTTTTTTTCTTTCTTAGCAGCAATTAAGGGCAGAAAATTAAACCAGAACTTTCACAGCAAGCAGTTGTCACCCTGGCGGGTGGCAGGGACCTGTCCCCAGCTAGCACTGCTGGATGGGAGTGACCTTGGCCTTGGGAAAACCTCCAAAGGGAGAAGGAGAAACACCCAGCAGCTCTGCCCATCTCCAGCCATGGCCATACTCATGAAGCCAAGGGAAATCATCTCTGTGGTGCGTGTCCATCACCTCCCAGCAGCTCACAGCGAGGAGGAAAACCACGGACGTCTCAAGGCACTTTGCTCGCTGAAAATCAATAACTGGTATTAAAAAATGGATCCAGTTCCCATTGGAACAGACTGCTCAGGGCTCTGCCATAATTCTGCAGAACAGTCAATATTTACTGTAAGTGTCTCAAATAAAGCCTGAGCTTCGATTTAGTGGGATCGTTATTGTGCGTTAATAACATGCCAATTGATTATTAAACATATTTACCCAGGGTATGAAAAATCGGCTACGAGAGGAAAGGGCATCTGATGCAGGAACATGATGTTAACTGAGGAACCTAATTGTGCAGAGCTGCATTAGCCAAATTATCTTTCTGTCGTTAGGAAACGCTTTATAAAGGCATTAAAATGCTGCCGATAGAGGAACGATACATGAACATTGCAAGGAGCTGGGCAAGAGGACAAATTGCATCCCATCAATGTGTCCACTTCTCCCTCTGCATGCTGGAGGATCCACTGGTGCACCCCAAAAATCAGAGGTGAAAAGCTAGCTGGGAGAAATTCACAACCTTTATGGATAACCCCAACACCATCTACTCCAAGCTCCTGGATCCTGTGTCCCTGCTGTCAGAGAATCGCGAGAGCTTCACAGGGTTCAAAGTGACACATGGCTGGTGCTGAACAAGGCTCTCTGCTGTCTGAGGATTTTCACAACGCGCCCACAAATGTCACTTCAAGTAACACTTGTGGCTCGGCAGTCAATTCTCACTTTGAAAATACAGGGAAAAGTCAATTTCTCTGTGTTTTCCTCCCAAATCCTACTCCTCCTGCTGAAAACCTCGCATAACCGACAGGGCTTGCTTTTTTTCCTTGTCCTTTTCCCACAAGTTCTTGATGAAATGTAAATTATTTTCAACTTTGATCTTTATGTTTCCTGGCTCTTTCTGATTATATTTCTTCCTTAACAACTTGACTTGAGCTTTCTCCGGCAGTAAAGGCTCTGCGCTCCCATCTGCACTGCACAAATTACTGAGCAGCCCAGTGCAATAGCTCAGAACAGGCCACTCTCTTCCCTAGCAATAGAAATTATTTCCATTTGGAGCAATATATCCTCCTGCTCGATGGACTGCTGCTCACCAGGCATTCAGATTTTGTTCATCTCATGCCGCAGGGCAATTTCGAATGCACGAAGCCCAGGTTGCTCGGCCGCGGGATGCTGATCAAATTGGTGCTGGAAACAGGGCTCTCCCAAGCAAAAGGAGGATTGAGGTGTGCAGTCTGAAGCCTGTTGAGGTGGAAGGACTTTGTTTGGAGCTGCCCAGGAAGGAGGTGCAGCACCAGGAACCTGCAGAGTTGGGCTTGGCACTCCCTGCACATAACACTGCTCTGGCTCCACGCTGAGTACACTCATTAAGTTTGGGCTACTGGGCACATTTTACATACGGCTGATAACGGAGAAAAAAAAAGAGAAGCACAGAGATCTAAAGCCTGACTATTTTAGAATGTTAAAAAAAAATAAGAAAAGGGGGAATTAAAATTCAATTCGGAGCCAAAGCACACGATACTCCCCACGAGGGAGCACTGCAGGCCCAACACCTTGCCTGCTGCACCCCCCGTCTGCCCAGGCTCAGCACAAACACCAGCACTCTCCATACCTGGGTTTGATCCTGGTCTCCAGGCAGCAAAGGAAGGCTGGATAATTCATGTGCTCTCAGAGGCAGCGAGAGAAGAAAGGCATAACTTGCCTTCAGGCTTCCCACTCCTCCTCCCGAGATGCTCCTGGCTGGTGCTGCTGCCAAGACTTTCTACTTTCAGCTCAGAAAATGTGATTCTCAGTGTCCTTTGTAGGGGGCATCTCCCAGGGATCCCACCACCAGCTCCCCCCAGCACACCGAGCCCCACCACGCTGACAAAACCACCTCCTCGGCCCCCTGTGCTTTCCACCTCTCCATTCATCTAAAACTGTGAATCCTGGAAATCCTCAGTGCTCTGTCAGCACCTTTCATCGGAGGATTTCAGAGCATTTTCCAGACATGAACAGAACAAGCCTCCCCGCTCCCCTAGGAGGAGGGTAAGTGAGATTAAGATTAATCCCAGTTCAGGAAATGAAGGCCTGACAGGTGAGCAGAGGGAAAATAAAGCAAAAGCAATGCAAGAAATCACAGTGGTTCCCCAGCGCCTTCGATTTACCTTCCACTGGTTGAACTGAGACGCCCAGACCTTGAAACACAGCCATGAATCCCAGCAGCACCCTGGGCTGAACAGAGACCTCAACCCTCCTGTTCCCTCAACCCTTTCAGCTCCCCCAGCATTACTCCATCCCTGCCTCCCTGTCCTCCAGAGAGGCTTGGGAGACACACAGCCATGACAAGCTCCCCAGAGATACATGGACCTGTTTGCAGAATATGACTTTTTGCTGCGGTGTTTGATGGAGAGGGAAAGTTTCCCCGGAAGAGACGGCTCTGCGGCAGCCACCGCCGCTGCCGGAGGGAAGGTGACGGATAGGGTGGCGGATGGCTCTCCGTTACCTCTCCTGTCTGCCTGAGTGCCGCTGGAATGAAGATAATCTATGAGCAGCAGCGAGCATCAGCACCGCTCGCTCCCCTGTATAAATCAGGAGGGCGAAGCCGTATTGAAGGCAACGCTGCCGAGCCTTCCTCCTGCCTGCCCGCAGCATTATCCATCTGCTGCTGAAGGTCAGAGAAGCCTCCAAGAACAGGATAATCACTGCAGAGAAGAGGGCTACACTCCATCACTCGCAGGGTGGAGACAGGACGAGCGTGGCAAGGGTGCAGGTGTCCCACCTTGCTGCTCTCCCTTCTTCCCACCACAGGTGAATCCATCCCTGCTCCCACCTGGGCTCAGCTCAGCCATCCCAGCAGGAGCATCAAGAGGTTCTTGGCTGGGTGGGCTTGTCAGCTTTTCACTGCACCCCTGTCTTGGTGTGCAGCCCTTGACCTGGAGGAGCAGAAATGGTTTCGTGCCTCCTTTCCAGGGAAAGGAGCCTCTAGGAGTGAGACGACATAGGGAATAGAGCCACTTTCCACCGGGGAAATGCAGCAACTCAGGCAAGAGGAGAGGAGGAGTAAGGCACTAGAGGAACACTTCTGAGATCCTAGGGAAGAGCTCTGGCAGAGGAAGCACCACTACTGATGGTTCAGGAACACCATCCTCACACCCGTGGGGTGACACTCGGGTCTGGGCAGAGGATGAAGCCCAACCCAAGCACGCCGAGGGTATCCCACACTGCCGGGCTGGGAGGCTGTGATTTATCAGCCCCGTTGACACGGTCAATAACCTCATCCCTCTTTTTGACACGGCTGTGATGGAAGAGGAGGTCGGAGGATGCCCAGCAGGCCCTGAGGTGTGACTGATGGTTGGGAAGAGGCTGACTCCCCCCAGCTCCCTGCCCCAAGGAGGGCCTGGCCCTCATCCACCGTAAAGGTCCTCCCCTCCTAGAACTTGGCAATGGCCTTAATTTATCTGCTGAACAACTTAATTATAGTCAGTGCCAGAAACGAGCTGATCAAACCATCAACTCTGCCCCAGATCCTCCTGTCCTCCCTCCAGCACAGCCACTGCCCAAAGCACCCCATTCCTTCCCCGCCTTGCCCTCAGGATTTCCTCTGGTTTCCTATACAGGAGCCACTTATTCCTTACTAGTTTCCCTCTGTGCCATTTGGCAGAGCTGTTCCTGCCTACCTAGACGAGTGTGTGCAAAAACCAGCCCCGTCCCCCTTTTTGGGACATATTTCTCTCTCCCAGTCATTACAAGAGGGCTCATTTTGGGTTTTTACAGCCCCACCATAAGGAGAAGCAGGATGGCCTCAGGAAATCCAGGCTTGGTACTTGTGGCATTTGTCTCTGCCAGTCAACAGCCATAATTGGTCCCCACTTTAGGGAGGGAAAAGAAATAACCTACCTCCAAAAACACCTCTCCAATCAATAAGAATTTGTCCTTTGCATCTGTGGCACGGTGGCTGGGGGCTCCCTGGGGCTGCTGCCAGCCTATTTTTCTTTCCTTTCTCTGGCCCATCGTTTAAGCCTGGTGCTGAGCTTCACCTCTGGACCCTCTCTCTCCCCCAAGCCGATCAATAGCTAACCCTCTGCTAATGACCTTTCCATCCCTCTGGAGGAGCAGATCCGTCAGAGAGCAGGGATGAGCCAGGAGCTTGCTCATCCCTTCTTGGACAGTGACTAATTGCTGCCATTAGATGCAGAATTACAGACAAAGAATGAAGGCAGGGAAATGACTGACCCTATGTTTAATGCAACCGGTGTCCGAGTGTCCATCGCTGCCGCAGTGCTGGGGGAATTGAAATGCAGCAGGGAGGCCAAAGTCCTCTCGTGGCCATCCCTGAGCCAGCTGGGCTGCCCAATTCCACTCCCAAGTCAGGCCTGTTATTCCTTACCAGAGGAAAAGATGTTGCTGGGATCAGCAAAGCTTCCCCTCACAAAAACATGACCTCTCTCACTCAGACTATCTCGGAGAGCACCAGTGGATATTTCTCTCCTCCTCAGACTCATTTTAAAGAACTCCAAAACAATTCAAAGCATGGGCGGTATGTTTTCCCCTGTAGCTGAGCTGCTCATTAAATCACCAAGAGGCACTTTGAAAGGAATGAGGAGAAATTCTTCCCTGTGAGGGTGGGGGTGCCCAGAGAAGCTGTGGCTGCCCCTGGATCCCTGGAAGTGTCCAAGGCCAAGCTGGACAGGGCTTGGAACAACCTGGGACGGTGGAAGGTATCCCTGTCCTTGGCATGGGGTGGAATGAAATGAGCTTTAAGGTCCCTCTCAACCCAAACCAGTCTAGGATTCTACTAAAATGAATAAAGTCACCATTCTGCATATAAAAAAATATTAAATAAATACCTAGAACTGCTGTAACCCAAACACAGCTCCTTTGCAGCATCTCTGAGCCCAAACACAGCCCAGCCCAGCTCTGACAACACAGCCAGGATGGACACACAGCTCCACTGTGACCAGGGACACTGGCGCAGGGCTGCTGGAGCCTGGGACACACCAAGGACAAACAGGAAGATGCTTTTGATTCGTACACAGAGAAAACTGGCTTGGAAAGTCACTGGAAGAGCACAGACAAGCAATTCCCACCAGTGTGGAAAGCAGGGAGAGCTTTTCATTGCTGCTGTCGTCACCACTGCTGTTTTCCTCCCTGCAAACCCCAGGCCAGACCATCCCTTTTTGTAAAGCAAGCCTCTGATATGGAAAATTTCAGCAGCTTTCAGCGCACAGCTGAAGCAACATATTCCCATCTCAGCTCGGCCTGCCTGTCTTTATGCATCTGATTGAGCCTGAAGATCTGCACTTCTGCCAGTTGCAGCTTTGCTTTGGACTCTGAGTCAAGTTTCTCTGTGCTGGGCTCTTTTGTGAGGGATTTCTAAGCCCTGAACTGCCAAGCGCAGAGTGAAACAGTCAACGCAATTATTCTGCGCTGGATCAAGCCCAGGCGAAAAGCAGCAGGCACCTTTCTGCCTGCTCCTCGCGAGTTCAGACCATGAATTTACGGAGGAATCAGTGCAAATTGTACAGCTGAGCAACAGGATTCTATTCAGCTCAAAGAGGGCTGGTAAAACACTGATGGCAGCAGCTCTGACTGGAATTTCTGTACCTTGGTTGAGCAGGAAGTGCTGCACCGATGCCTTGCACGACCTCTTGCTCAAAAAAAATCCCTCTGGGCTTGCTGGGCTCAGCCTCCCGTGGGACCATGGCCACCAGGATGTCCCCACACCAGCTGCACCGTGGGGCTGGCAGTCACAAAGCAGTTTGGGTCCCTGGCAGAGCACAGGGGGAGCTTCCCTCGGGATTTGCTCTGCAGTCCGGAGCGGATGGCTCTCGTGTCTTTGTTAGGATAAGAAATGAGTGGTCATCGGAGTCAGAGCAATTAAGAAGAGCGATTACCATAACACCCACAGCCTTCTTCCCTGCCTGCTGTCTTGCTTCATTTCCCAACTCGGTGCCTTTCCTGGGAAAGCTCACATGGAGATTCTCACGTGGAGCTTTTAACCCAACAAGGAGGATTTTCCCCCATCTCCTCTGCAGCTGTCTCCCCTCACTTCTCTCCCTGCCTCCCTTACCCTTCTGCCAGCCACACGTGAACCACAGCACAGGATGATTTACCAAATTTAAAAGAAAATAAGTCCTCAGCACCAAATCTTTTCTCCAGTGCAGTAAGTATTCCTCAGTGCAGCCCCTCCTTCTCCACACGTGGCTCTGTGGCAACACTCCTGCCTCAGGCCCTGTTCTGACTAGGAAGAAAGAAGCCAGACAGTGAAGGGCCATATTTTTAGGCTTTTCTTTTTTTCCCCTCAAAGCCATTTCAAGTGTCCCTTGCGGGAAAAGAATGCAGGAGACATTTTCTAAATATACACACCCGTATCTTTCTCGGGGGCGATATCATCGGCTGCAGACAGAGACAGGAGGTACAATTGCTGAGACAAAGAGAGATTAGACAGGCCGAGAGCAGAGAAAAATGTGCATTTAAAGTGTGATTGATCTAGAAAGACTTCCAAGTGCCTTGTGAGTAGAGCAAAACTTTTCAGCATTATGCTCTGGAGCGCACCCACTCCACTCTGTGCTTAAGCTTTTCAGCGCACCCAGCAGAATATTAAACTGCCAAAAACCCACGTTAAAACTCCCGTGGGTAGAGGCAGGCAAAGCACCTTGTAGCCACTCTCACCAGCAGCTCAACTGCCACAAAAGCACTTCACAAGAGCAGAATCCATTCCCTGCACGCAGCAATACAAACCTACATCCCTCAGCACCAGGATGAGCACCCTGCACCCTCTGTACCGCCCGAATCAGGAGCTGTTTTCCCAGGGACAGAGCGAATATGCCCAGCAAACCCAGCTCCTGGGGACGCCAGGAGATGCACAGAATCACAGCCACACATCTATAAACCAGCAATTTAAGAAGCTGTAGCTTTGTTTGGGAGTTCCGTGGCACAGATCAGAGGACAGTGTGGCACAAGCAATGGGAATGTGTCCATCAGTAGTAGCATCAGTCCCTGCCCTCCTCCTCCTCCTCCCAGGAGCTGATCCAAAGTGAAGGATGCTGAAGTGAAACTGTTTCTCCCTATCCCAGGAAGCCTGAGCTGCTTCCCTCCCACCTCCCCATTGCTATTCACCAACAGCTCGCACACAGCGAGGTTTATTCTCTGCTTGATTGGCACGCACTTAATTAACGTTAATGGAGCACTCGCATCACGATCAAGGAGAGACTCGGAACCCCAAAGTATACTAAATCTAAAGAATTACAGAAGAATTCATGGCCTAATTACAATGTATTGTTGAAATACTACTTAAATACAGTGATTATTAAAAGCATATTATTGATTGGGGTTTAACTGCTATGTAAATAAATCTCGTCGAGGCAAACTGAGCTACAAATTCATTACTCAGCCGTAAATCCTCAATAAATATTTTTTCATAGAATCAGTTGTTGTTTATTATACAATAAATGTCTTATTAAGTCAAAATTAATTGCGTATTTGGGGAAACTTCACCGAAGGCTCCCTCCCCTCCTGTGCCACGCGGGCGCTTTGCCAGATGTCCTTTAAATATTGCCCATCCCAGCTACCTGTGCCCCCGGGACCGCTGGGGAGCAGGTGCCGTGTCTGCCTCGTGCCAGAGCAATTCCAGCCGGCACAGTGTCGGGAAAGACACGGTCCAGCCATCTGCAAACCCTGGCAATTAGCAAAGCTCATCAGGGGCCTCCTCCTTCCCCAACCCGAGCATCGCTGCTCCCAAAGGATGCTCCCTTTTCCCACGCTCCCTCCTGCGACATGCCAAGAGCACGGACAAAGTGGCCCAACCTGGCAAAGCAGAGCCCTCCAGGTCTCGGGGAGCCAGATGACATCTCCCAGCAGAGCTGGTCAGAAAAGTAAACAATTTAAGCCAGGAATGATGAAATTTTAATGAATTTCCCATGTCTTCCACAAGTGCAGGCAGCCAGGCTCCATAGCTGGGCAATTTTCACAGGACCCAGCAGCTAAGAGAGAAAGAATATGAATTCCTCTTTGGGCATGAACTATCATGATGAATAATAAATAAAATAAAAAGCAGCAATATTTTGCATCTACCAAGAGCTTTTCATCTGTAGAGCTCAAAATGATTTACAACAAAAAGTAAGTGTTAGAGGTGTTAGGAAAGCAGAATTTCCTTCCTCTGGGAAATCTGTGTAGTTCAACATTTGTTTTCATCTTGAGATAGGGTGAGAAGTTGAAAGGTTTTTCTGGAATCATCAGTTCCACAACGCTGAAATTCAGAAATGGGGACTTTTTTTCTTTGTTTCATCAAACCAGGGCGTTGTACCAAACTGCATTAGCAATGTTTTGATGTACCAATTTCAAACAAAAATGTCTTAGTTTGGATTTTCTCCAGGAAATAAAAAAACCTGCGGCATAATAGATGCGCCTGTTTCCAGCCCTTTCCTATCACCACAGATGTGGATCTCAGCAAAACTCAGATTCTTTATAGAAAATATTTTTTTTTCATTAAAATTCACCCAGCTCCTGGATTCTTAAAGTTCTTTTTACAGACAAGGAAACCGCAAGGTCGCAGAGGTGGGACTGAGCTCCCATGGAGCAGGAGTACATTAAATAGCATAGAATCATAAAATCCACTGAGTGTGAAGGGTCCCACGAAGATCATTCCATTCCAACCCCTGGCCCTGCACAGACCCTCACCAATTCCACCCTGTCCCTCCCTGGCAGCGCTGTCCAAACGCTCCTGGAGCTGTGGCAGCCTCGGGGCCGTGCCCATTCCCTGGGGAGCCTGGGCAGTGCCAAGCACCCTCTGGGGGAAGAACCTTTCCCAAAATCCAACCCAACCCTCCCCTGGCACAGCTCCGGCCGTCCCCTCCTGTCACTGGTCACCAGAGAAGAGGGCAGTGCTGTCCCTCTGCTCCCCACCAAGAGGAAGATGCAGACAGCCATGAAATCTCCCTCAGTTCCCATTCCCACATAACCATTCCCATCCTCATCTGGCCTGTCCATCCCAGAAGGCAAGAGGAGCAACCTCAGCCTGTGCTGTGTTTCGTTCTGAGCAGGTAAAAAAAATGAGCTCGGTTTATACACAACACCACCAGGATGGGAAAGGCTGAATCCATCTACTGGAGAAAAACGAATGCTCTCATTAGAAAGCTTAATTATTAACATCAGCCTCCAGTTATTCTCCCTGACACTTGTTTCATTTCTGCCTCCAGAGCAATAGCTCTTTGCAGACCCACGGCACACGTTCCCTGTCTGGTGACTGCTGTATGAATTTCCCTGTCCACCGATCCCCCCATCCCCGGGGAATCGATATCCCCTCATTCCTAATGCCACAAACAAACAACGAGCCCCCTTCTTCTGCCTCCTCGAGATGTTTGTAAAGGCTGGATGCGACGCAGGAGGAAACGAGACGGGGACAGGACAGGATCATATATATTTTCCTTGACGTACCATTTATTGGAAACACATCAGTAGCTTTTCCAGAGCTCCTGATGGAGAATTGATCGCTGGGTCATAAAACTAAATCGTGGTGCTCATAAGAAGAGTAAACACAGGAGTTGGTGGAGGGAGACCGCAGTGAGGGCAGAGCTGCAGGAACAGCTGCCTCCATGGCTGCTTAAGGGCTCCAGGGATTTGGGAGTCCATGGGATAAATTGGATCAATGCTGTGCTTCCCCTGAGGGCCCATAAATCCCTAAATAACTGAGCGCACAGCCCTTTTTGGACACCACCAAAGTGGGAATGACTGAGATGCCTACCAAAGGTGCCCACAGAATGGGGCAGGACCCATCCAGGGGTCCCCACACCCTCCCCAGCACTGGCAGCATGTCCAAGGCAGCTCTCACGGACCTGGGAACATGAAAGACAAGGAGGAAAAGTGCTTTTTGCTTCCACTTTCCTGGCTGCCCGAGGGGTTGAGCACATTTTGCCCTATACTCCATGAGACGCGTGGCCCAATTACACAGCAATCAATTTTGGGAGCACTGAGGAGATAATGGAGTGATAAGGAACAGCCACTGCGGATTTGTCAATAGCAAATCATGTCAAACCAACTTAATTTCCTTTTTTGACGGTGTAATTGGTCTCCTGGATCGGAGGGGAGGAGGCAGCAGATGTGATATACCTTGACTTCATTAAAGTGCTTGACATCGTCCCGCGTGACATCCCCTACGAGGGGAGCTGGGAAGGAAGCTCAGGTGGAAGTGTCACCGGCTGAACTGATACAGGAAACAGCTGCCAATCATTTCCCATCACTGAGGAGGGCATTTCAAATGCCTTCCCCTCGTCTGCCACAGGCCACAGTCTGTTTGCTTTATATTTCAGCAGTGCTGGGGATAATAAAGCAGGAAGAGTCTGAAATCTTGCAGAGAGGGGCCTGGAACATTCCAAAAATGAGGATCAGAATTCAAAATATTAGTGATAAATTAGACAAACAGCCAAAAAAAAAAAAAAAACTCAGTGAGATGAAATTCAATAAAGACAACTGCAGAGTAATACAGAGAGGATGAAGAAATCAAAGGCCAGGTAGACGGCGGTGCTGCGGCGCAGGGTGTGCAAATAGACACTCAATCACCAGGCAAATATGAGCAGGGCTGCAGGAAGCAGCAGGGTCCAGTTTGGGATACCAGCTCCCAAGGAAAGCCACATCCCCAGCAGGAATGAGTTAAGTTGGAAAAATATGGGTTTTCCTCTTCTTGGAGATTCTGAGTATAAATTAAAGATCTGCCTGAAATATTCTTGACCCTCTGTTAGTGAGATGCTGGCTGATGATCTCTTGATCATCAGAAAAAACAAGAGGTGTTCTCTCTGCTGCCTTCAGCAGGTCTGAACCATGAAAAAGCTGAGTCCTGCCTCTAACAAGGTCTCTATAAATCCATCCCAGCAGCTGGTTAGGAAGCACCTGCTCGTTTAATAGCTGCTTTTACTGCTAAATGCCATCAAAGCGTTCTCACAAGAACAAGATCACAAGATAACAACAGGTGGACAAAGAACTCAGGGTTAGACAAAGTTTGGGCTGATATTTTCAAAGTCAGCTATGAGACAGATGTCCTCTTCTTATTAAAATTAATGGGAACTGAGCATCCCAATCTCCCAAGTGACTTTGAAAATCTCAGCTTCGCTTCCCGTTTGCTGTCCAGTCTACATAGCCACCTCCTTCCCTCCACCCCAGCGCTGCCGAGAAAGCCAGGGTCACAAGAAAACAACATTTGCACCAGAATAAATTATTGGGTTGGGTTTTTCTCTCTGTTCACTCATCTCCCTTTGCTTCTGCTCGCTCTGTCATTTACATATATATAACTAATTGCACATTAGGAAACAAAGAAGGGGAGGAGGGATGAGAGCTCAGATCTCACAATCCCAGTACATCCAGGTCGGGCATCTATCCCAGGGACAGCCCCTCCTGCCCAGCATCCACAGGGCCAGAAACTCTGCTAAGGGCATCCATCCTCTGCCTCCAAAGCAAATCACACCTGCCAGCCCCCACAGCCCCAGCCCTGGGGAACAGCATCAGCCAAACCCAGGAAATGTGCAGGGATTACAGCGGGTATTATTCAAGAGCAAATGAGATCCCAAACACTGCCCAGGCAGTGAATAGACAGGTAAAAAATGCACTTGGCCAGGGGGAGCTCTGACACAGCTCTTATAACCAGGAGGAAAACTCACTGGAAAAAGAGGAGTAAACAAAATGATGGACTTCTCTGCACCACCTGCCCCAGAGGCACTGAAATATTCTCCATCCTGAATAAGCTGGACAGGAAGCGACTCCTGGCCCAGCCATACTGCCATGGATGCTCAGGGCTCCCCATACAGCTGTGGGGTGATGCCAGGCTGTCCCATGTCACCTCAGCTGCCTGGGGTGGAGGAAATATTCAGGAAAACGCTCTGGGATCCCCTGCCCAAAGATACCCTTCACCAGGTACAGGTCATGGAGCCACTCAAAGCCCCATTGTGCACCCACTGCTGATAAAATCACACTAAATACACCTGGAAGGACTGCAGGCCTTCACATCTGCTGCAGCTGGAGAAGGATCAGGTGTCTCTGGGCCACCTTGCCATCCCCACCGCATCAGGGCTCTGAAAGGATGCCAAGCCCTCCACACCTTTTTTCTCCCAACCCTCGCGTGGCACAATATTTAGGTACCTGGAGATGGCAAGCACAGTCCATTGGTGATCTGCTCCAGGCTCAGCAAAGAGGTGTGAAGCTCCTGAAAGTGCTGGGAGCAGAGCACACCTCTGCCCTGCATTAATCATGGCTTGGTTTGAGCACGTCAGGACAGAGAGGAGGGACTGATGACCTGAACATCCTCTCCCCGCAGGATCCTTCCCTCTGCATCCCCTCATGTCCCCACCCCAGGGTCAAGCCATCCCGAGCTGCCAGCAGCCCAGAAAGAAACACAAATTGGCCAAAAGCTGATTAATTCCTCCCTTTGCCTCTCCAAGCATCCCGAGATTGCAGCGAGAGGGAGAGGATGAATCACCCATTGGGGATGGCAGCGCCCAGGTACGGCGAGGAGGAGGAGACACGGAGTGAGCCTGAGTGTCACCCGCAGAAGAAACATCCTTGTGGGACTAAATTGGATTCAATATAATAAACTATCATCTTGAAACGAGTGCTCCAATTGAGTTTTGATGTAAACACTAATATTTTCTCCACTCCGCTATTCTCTTGCAGGGAGATCTCATGTTTATTTCACTATGTGTCCTACCTACTATTGCTCTCATACATCAAAGGGTTCGAGGACAAGGAGCCTGATTTTGAAAACATTATTCTTTTAAAGATTTATTCGCTCGTCTTGACCACCTCCTCTGCTGAAAGGGAGAAGCTCTCCATAAATTATTTCAGCGCCCTATGTAAAACACGCACGTGCACGCCGCCCTCAGCTCAGCAAACTTTGTGAGGAGACCTCCAGCCCTTCTCCCTCCTGGTTCATGCTCTCCTGAGAGCCTTCCTTGCCCTCTCCATGCTGGACTATTCCAGTTAGCACCCTAATCCCATCCCACTGTGATCCCAAACAGGGAGAAGCTGTGACACAGGCAACATATCCAAGGTCACACGGGGACAGCGTGACAGAGAAGGGATCTCCAGGCGCCTTGATGTCTCACCTTGCACTTCTGCCCAGGTAAAACCAGCCCTGGGGCTCAGCCTAACACCTCTAAACCCTGCTGAGAGCTCTGTGTGACAGGAGCATCCACCAGAGCCCCCACGGCCTCGCTGAGGAGTGTTGGCTCTAAGCAGTGCAGACAGACACATGTCGGAGAGATGAAGAATTCATCTCCTCGTTTTGTAGCCACAGAGCCTGACTCGCTCAGGGTCACCAAGGACAGCTGCAAGAAACATGAAAAACTTTCCAAAGGCCGAGTAGCAGGCAGGTCTTTGAGGAGCAGCACATGCAAAATTAACCGCCCGCTCCCTCTGCCCCTTCACGGCAGATGCTGGGAGCACTCAAAGGACGCTACGTTTATTTAAAATTAAATAAAAGAAGCTAATTTTGGCATGCAAGAGCGAATGCACCTGGGGGACTCCTTGCTTCAGGGCACTGCCAATGGAAGAGGAGTAACGAAGTTAAGAAAGCAATTAAGAAACTGCTGCAGACACTCGGTGGGAGGTTGGCTGCTCCTGAGTGAAGCGCAGCATACACAGTGATGAGAGGAGATTGCAGCTCTGCTTCTGCCACCCCACAGACCCAGGAACTGCCTGTCTGCGAGCCCACCCACAGCCTGCAGCACGTCGGCACTGCCCAGGCTGTGTCCTGCTCCTCAGAGCACGGATGTGCCCTTTCTGGCCTGAAAATGGGAGAAAGCACACCTTGCCCACCCTGACCCCACAGCTCGGAGAGCAGCTGGAGGAGGGCATCACCCAAGGTCTGCAGACCCTGCCACAGTCAGAGCTACACCCTAAACCTCCAACCGAGCAGCTCCCTGCCTTCTCTGCATCCCTGGAGTCCTTCTGATCCTGCTCCGGGGGCACAGGCACAGGGTGGGCACCGCCAGCCTGGCACTGCTTCTGGGATGGGGAAAACTACAAACACTGCGGAGGGTGGTGGGACAACGGAGCCTGCGGAGCGAGGATCCGGAGGCTCCTCTCTTTCTTCTGCGGGGTTTTGTCAGCACCGTGTGGAAGAGCTGCAGCACTGCACGCTGCTCCCAGCTCCTCACCACGCAGCCCATCCGCTCGGATCCACACGGATCCACAGGGATCCGCACCTCCGTGGGGCTGGAGCCCTGCTCTGACACCTCTGCCTGGTGCAGGACAAGGCCTGGAATGCCACGGGATGCCTCACACATGCCTTGTGCAGGGAGGATGCTCAGGGATGCAGGAGGATGCACAGCTGCCTGCCAGGCACAAGCATGAAGCCAGGGCACAGCAGAGGGGGGCACACAGAAAAGAGGCTGGGGATGCTGAGCTGCCCTCAGGGCTACTCTGGGTCTAAAATTACCCACTGCAGGCTGCACGCTGTGCTCTGGCTCTGCAGCCCTTTGCTCCTCAGTGACTCATCCATATTTTGAGGCTGGAAGAGATGGTTCTGACAATTTTTAGCCTGGCCTTGCAAAAAAATGGCAAACAGTGATTCAGAACGAGCCCTGGGTGTCCAATGCCTGCTCCATGCAGGGAGTCCATGGAGAGGAGGAGGTGCAGAGCATTCCCCAGTCCCTTTCAAAGCCTCTTCCCTCAGCCCGGGTGGTTTCTCTCTGTGCAGAAGCCAGAATGCAAAATGGAAGCAAAGTAAAAATCCTCAAAGGCTTCAAAACCCTCTGCGTTAGATTTGGGCAGGCCTGGAGGCACTCCTGCTTCTCTCTCCACTCACACACTCAGCCCAGGTCTCAGCCAGAGCAGCCCCCCAGTCCCTTGTGCTGTTTGAACACGGGCACATGCTCTGGAGCAAACCCAGGAAAGGAAATCCACGGTCCCCGAGGGATGCACGACCTTGTGCACACACAGAGTGTCTGCAATGGCTCAGTGAGCTCAGCTCACCCCTCCTTCCCAAATCATAACCCCAGAGCCAGAAGGAGAGAATATTCCCCCCAAAGCCATTTTTTAATGTGCCATCAATTTGTCCATAGTGACGCAAAGGATTTGGAGAGCCACGGATACTCCCAAGCTTTGGGGCTCTCTCTTCTGCAACAGGGCAAAAGAAAATTAAAAAAACACCTCAGAGCAAGCAGAAAGGCAAGCCCAGTAAGATCAGAGCCCACATGGGGCTTAAATCCACCAGGACATAACTCTGTCCTTTCCCATTCCCTCTCTCCAGCCAGCAACACCCTGAAACACTCCCTGCTCCTCTGGCAGCTTAGGGGGAACGAGGGAATGGCTTCACTTTTCATTTCCTGTCAGATGGTCTCAAGTCAGGATTTTCTGAGCATGGGTTCACGGCTGCAGAAGGAAACCTGCCTTATATTTGTGCTCCACGGGACACTGAGTAACAGAAGGGCATTTCTGGCTCAGCAGTGGCCCAACGGCAGCTGAAATGTCAAGCACAGCTGACTTGCATGATTTTCCATTGATTAAGATGACAAAGTTGGGCCAAAATCTTACAGAGACCGATTACAGGGGCCTGATGCCATCTAATCTAAGCCTTGGTTCAGTGGCTTTAGGCCTAAATCCGAGCTTAGTCTGCAAATGATCTGTACTTCCTTGGTTATCTCCACCAACTCAGGGAATAAGCAGCCATGTAAAACCAGACACGGAAAGATGCTAAGGAATTAATGAATAAAAAAATAACATGCTTTCCCCACTCCCAGGCTGTTCCTTGGGAGAGAAAAAAAGAAGGAGATGGAAGGAGCATCTCCAAGCACCACAACAGGTAAAATCCCACCTTGAGCCTCCCAGCACCATGGCAGTGCCAGCAGGAGCTGTTTAGCTGAGGGTCTCACCCCTGTATCAACAATAAATACATCTGCAATAAATATGCAAAGTTGTAACTGATTTGCATTGACATTTGGACTGGGGGGAGAGCCAAGGGGAGAAAGAAATAAAGTCCATTACAGCGCGGAGTAATTTAGGATATTACCACCAGCATCTGAATTACAAATCTACCTCTCATTACTGGTATGTTAACCGGGAAAGGCAGCTTCTCCACAACATGCAAGGCAGAGTTTATTAGCATGAATTTGCATAATAATTAGCTCTGCAGCAAGCAAAGGCTGTTGTGCCTTTCAAAAAGCCAACTTTCAATGTCAATATCCGGCCCCAATTTGGCTCCTGCCCTTGGTCCCTCCGGCAGTGAAACACTCGGCGGGCACTGCCATCTCCCTGGTACTGGTGCCTGGTGGGACCCAGGGAGGTCCTGCCTCAAACCTTGGGTGCTGGGAGGCACAGGAGAGCTCCTAGGGAGGGGTTTTGGCCAAAAAACCTCACTGCACAAAGAGTTTCTGCATTGCACAGAGTGTTCCTGCATCCCATGAAGAGTCCCTGCATCCCATGGAGAGTTCCTGTCCCTGCTGCATTAGTAGAGCTGCTGCTGGACGGCTACAGAGAACTCCCAAAATCCCCCTTTAAAATATCCCCATCGCACTGCTATCCAACAATGCCACAATGAAGAAAAGATGGTGATCATAGAGGGAATTGTATTTATTCTCCATCGACCCAAGCTGGCTGCCAGAAGGATGATACTGATCCAGCCTGGCATTTTCCAAGTAGCCTTATGCCAATCACAGACTCTTTACTAACCAGAATGGAAAAATAAAAGCAAAAACATGAGGCTATTTTAGTCTTTTTGCTGAAACTACAAGTTTCACCTTCTAGGGCTCCATCTATAAATATATATATGTAGGTGTGTTTCAAATGCAAATATCTCAATTTGAACAAGCCAAAGAAAACTCACTTGCTGGTGGAAGGAGGCTGCACTATTTTGTTTCTCCAAATGTCTTCTTTGATTTTTTTTTTTCACAGCTTTTCAGCAGAAAGTCGTGCCTGGAAAAGCTCACTCTCCCCAGTCCCCAGTGCTGCAGGCAGCCTCCCTCACCTTGCATGATCCAAGCGTTCTGCTTCGAGAACTTTTGGGGACACACCAAACTCACTTTGCTTCACAAAGGATGGAGCTGCTGTTCCTGCTGTTTTAAAAACAATGTGCCTCCATTTCCCGTAAAATGAAATTATTCCCTAGCAGGGACTGAGCTGATCATTTGCAGACAGCAGCATCTGAGTGTTGGATTGAACTCGGCTGTTTGCAACCCAGGAAAATCCTTCTGCCAGCTCTAAAAAGAAAGGCATTACCCAGCTAAGTCTCAGATCTGCCATCTCCAGGCCTTGGGCTGCAAGTCTTGCTCTCTGCAGCCTCTCCCCACCTCGACACGCACAACTCCTGACCAGCAGGAGCGGTGACGCACCAGCTTTGCCTTTCAGCATCTCGCAGGGCTAGAAATAGACCTCTCAGAATGAGCTTTTTTGGGCCTGACACTGCCCCCAGTCCTGTTTTCATCAGAAACCCTTTTAACCCACCATCTCTGGGTGTCAGCAGCCTTAGAGAGGACAAAACTCCTTTACAAGATGCAGCAACTCCTTGTTCTTGTGCTGTACAGTCTGGGTCTTACTTACCCTTGAAAACCACACCTCAAAGGAACAGGACTCCTAAATATATCCTATTCTGCTATTATTTCAGTCAGGAGCAAAATAAAATGGTATAAAAGGAGTCTGAGCAGCAGCAAATAAACCTTGGCACTTCTGCCTGTCCTGAAAGATTAGGAAAAAGAATCAAGGAGTGCATTTGAACCATTCAACATCACCTCAGTCAGCAGAAGGCTTCAGAATTCCCTGTCCTTGAAAAACAGGAGGGGAATAAAAGGAAGAAAGTGTGACCCAAGTCCTGAGAGGGCAGAACAAGGCAGTTGGGGTGGGCTGGAGCTGGGGAGTGCCGGCATTTCCCGGATTCTCCAGGAGATGGGATCGCGCAGGTAGCGGCTGTGCGGCTCCGGAACGACGCGAGATGGTGCTGCTTCCCCGGGCACGGGCAGGGATGTGGGACGGGACACGGGCGGCGAGCTGGGAGAGGGATGTGGCTGCCCGGGCAGGGATGTGGGACAGGGATGCGGTGGGTGAGGCAGGGATGCGGGGCAGGGATGCAGAGCAGGGATGCAGAGCAGGGATGCAGGTGTCCAGGTAGGGATGCAGGGCAGGGATGCAGATGACAAGGCAGGGATGCAGGTGACAAGGCAGGGATGCAGGTGTCCAGGGATGCAGGGCAGGGATGCAGGTGTCCAGGGATGCAGGGCAGGGATGCAGGTGACAAGGCAGGGATGCAGGTGACCAGGCAGGGAAGCAGGTGACCAGGCAGGGATGCAGGGCAGGGATGCAGGTGACAAGGCAGGGATGCAGGTGACAAGGCAGGGATGGAGGGCACGGATGCAGGTGACAAAGCAGGGAAGCAGGGCACAGAGACACTGGCACAGAGATGCAGAGCAGCAGGGCAGAGATGTGGTTGGTTGGGCAGGAATGCAGGACAGCAGGGATGCAGGGAAGCCAAGGCAGGGATGGGAGCAGCCAGGGCAGGAATGGGAGCAACCAGGGCAGGGATGTGACTGCCTGGGCAGGGATTCAGCTGCCAGGGCAGGGATGCAGTCTCTGGCACAGGAATGCAGAGCAGCAGGGAAGGGATGTGGTTGCCTGGGCAGGGATGCAGGGCAGCAGGGATGCAGGGCAGCAGGGATGCAGGGATACAGGGCAGCAGGGATGCAGGGATGCAGGGCAGCAGGGATGCAGGGCAGCAGGGATGCAGGGATGCAGGGATGCAGGGATGCAGGGATGCAGGGATGCAGGGCAGCAGGGATGCAGGGATGCAGGGCAGCAGGGATGCAGGGATGCAGGGATGCAGGGATGCAGGGATGCAGGGATGCAGGGATGCAGGGAAGCAGGGATGCAGGGCAGCAGGGATGCAGGGATGCAGGGAGGAGAGCAGACAGCAGGGATGAGAGTGGCTGGAGCAGGGATGCTCCAAGCCCGCTCTCCTTGCTGCCCCTCACACTCCTGCACCACACCCAGCAAGGAGCAGATGAGGGAAATGCGGATGGGAAGAGCTGGCAGGAGCCTGTGCAAGTTCCTGCAGCTCCTGGTTTTCAGCTCATTTAAAGTCTGTTCATAGAAAGAGAGAGAGAAGGGTAAATAACTCCATTCCAAAGCACTCTCCACCTCAAGAGATTTGCTGTCGAAGAAGGAGATGCTGAGGTTCAGAGAGAAAAAAAGTCTGCTTAAAAGTTGAACAAGTGAAAAGACGTCATAAACCACATAAACACTTTTTTTTTCCTGTGCAAGTCAAATATTTGTTCCCAACTTGGGCTTCTAAAGACAAGTTGGGCAAGCTGTTCCTAATTTTCTTATGAAATTCTACTGTACAAGACACATTCCGTGCATTTTTTTCCTTTTGGAAAAGCACGGAGCTGAGGATCCTGCAGAGCTCATCAGCAATCCAACACCCATGTGTGCAACCCCAGGATAACAAACCCAGGCAGGGACGTGGGGGGAGAAGTGGGGAATGAACATTTGGAAGAAGATGATTCTGTAGTGAATTTTAAAGGAGTTATCAGCTGCTCCTGGGTAAATCAGCTTGGCTAAGATAAGAACCAGAACAAATACTTATTCTAAATTTACACTGACCTAAACCTGAATGCTTGAGGGTTGAATAATTTTGGTGAACTATATATTTTTGTGAAATCATTTCCTGGGCTTCTTGCATGGGTTGAAAGAGATTTAGCTGGGAAGGATAAATCCTGGCTGCTCATATACTGTTGTCAAAAGGATGGGATGGAGACACAGATACAAACACTGATAGATGGCAATAAAAAAGATCTTTATAGTGGCTCAGTTTGTGCTGTTTCACTGTGGCAAAACTAGACCAAGATCTCTCTGAGTGATTTTTTAATCCTCCTTGCTTAAAGGGCTCATCCAGAAAAAAAAAGGGTCCCAAATTTTTGGAAACTCCTTCATGATTGCTCATACACAGACTCCTGCTCAGACAGGCCCCCCAAACCATCACCTCTTAGGAGACGTCTCAGTTTATTTCCTCAAGACAGTGTCACCCAGGAAGGGTCACCAAGGAAATTTGGCAGAGTTTTCCACCACACAGGCTAATTTGGAGAGACTTAAAAACATTCCTCTGCTTGCCTGCCCTGCCTAAAGAGAGAACCAGACTCATTGCCTGCACATCTGGCTGGATGGGGTCCACATCTGTATGTGCAGCTGAGGGCTGTGCTGCTCAGCCCCAGGCACTGACCTCCAGCAGGTGTTGAGCTCCAAGGCTGGAGGCTGCATCCAAAGGAGAGCACCTTTCCCACCACCACACCAACCAGGACCTTCTGCCTGCAAGGACCCTGCTGACACAGTCCCTGCCACCACAGACTCAAAATCATAACCTGGCAGAAGGCACAGAAACACCCAGCTCTCAGCTCCTGTCCTACCTGCACGGCTGCTTTCCCTTCAAGCCCACGCAGGAGAGATCCTTTTTCACCAGGAAATTGTCACACAGGAATTTTCACCTGCTCTATCTCCCCCTCCATCCTCAGAGGAATAAGAGCACACGCACGGTGTGACAGCAACAAGCAGAAGCCAAGTTTACATAAACACTGAGGAGCAGGACATAAAGGTTATTTGTGCCTGCGGGCTGCTTGGGGAACCTGTGAAATACCAAAGGCTGGCACCAGACAGAAAATTCCTGTAACGCTAAAGACTGCAGCTTTTTGAAGTCCCCGAGCAGTGCAGGGGCAGCTGAGAGCAAGAGTGAGCAGCTAGAGCAGGTGGTTCAATGCTGCTGAGCATCTCCCGTCCCTTCCTTGTGCTGGACAGCAGCCCAATCCCAACCTCAGGTCAGGAAACATCCACTCACCTGGCTGAGACCTCCTGTCCCACGACAGGAGTGGGCAAAGACACGAAGATTTACATCTATGTTGTACTTCACACTTAAAGCTCTTTGTAAGGGCTCATTCAAAGCCTGGGAGAGTTATTCACATTTTATGGATAAGGAAAATGGAGCCAGGGAAGTCAGGCACCTTATCCAAAGCCACAGAGAGGGCAAAGAGAAGTTCCAGGATTAGAGAAAACAGAGCAGCAAAGATCTCCTCCTCCCATCCCACAGAAGGAGGCTGATCCAAACTCCACAGAGCAAAAATAACCCAGGAACAGGCAAACCTTGCAAAGTTGTGCAGGGTCAGCTTTGTGGGACATGAGAACAAGTGGAAACCAGGGGATAATGATCCGTGAGGATCACGTTCACCCCTCTGCTCCAACGTGATCTCCTCAGGGTGACCTTGGGCAAGTCTCCTTCATCCCTCTGCGATGGATGGACGGATGGATGGGGAGAAACTTCTCAGTTTGGCTGATTTTCCTTATTCTCTCCACCCTTAGAGGGAGAAACTATCTCTTATCACTTGCTCACTGATGACCCAGATTAATTAGGCAATTCTGGAAGTTACCAGACTATGCCACAACAAAGAGCCAAAACCCACTGCAATTTCTTTATGTTTTCAACTCACCTTCAGATTTTGGGGAGGAATTAACAATGTTTCTTTCCTACCAGAGGTCTTGCTGGAGGGAAGGCAATTGAGAGGAACACAGTAAGTTATGACTGGGCTCACAAAGCACCAGTGTTTGCATGTGTATAAATACATTTCTCCCGGTGTGTACTCACCCACGTGGACTTGGGATGAGCAAGGTGGAGGTGGAGCATGTAAACTCGGGCAAAGATAAAAATCAAATAAAACCCAACCAAAATTAACAAGGGGAGAAAGCCTTTTACTCAAACAAAGAAAGTCATTTTGCAGCCACCGATTTTTCCCCCCTTCTTTCTCACTTTCTCGATTTTTTTTTTTTAAAGCCGGCATTGTGCGGAGCAGTGTTCCTCTGCAAGACTTCAGATGTTGCCGTGTTCAAATGAATCCCATTTTGTCACAATCAATGACTTTCCCCGCTCGTTATTACCTGCAGCCCTCCGGAGCCGGCGGCGCCGCTGGCAGCGCTCCAAGCACCGAGCGGGGAGGCAGAGGAGCCCACACCTCTCCAAAATGCACAGCGAAGGTAAACGGGAGAATGTCACCTACACCTGGGTAATTTTTAATTTTCTTTCTTTTCCCCGTACTGTTAAATTACCTCCAGCTTATTTGTCTGGCTAGAGGTTAATGAAACATTAATGATGTTAATGAGCCTTTCATGCTGCAAGTTTTTTCAAGAAAGAGATAGAATGGCTGTTTTCCTTCCCTCTTAATCTTTTCCATCATTCGGGAGTTGCAGGGCCAAAGCAATTAGTGACTCAGGCAGCTCTGTCTCCCCTCCCGGTCACAGCCCAGTGGGGCAAAGAGAAGAAACCTATTAAAGCCCCTTCACATGTCCACAGGTGAGGAGCTCACGGGCTGATGCAGCCACGCTGCTCTAGCCAGAAGGCAAAACGCCATTCAGGGGGAAAAACAGGGGGAATTAACAATCTGGAGCTGTCGGGAATGGTGAAGTGTCGCCATTAGCTGTGCACTGTTTGTTAGAGAAGGTGACAACTGATTTTCAAAAGGTTCGAGGAGGTTTGGGTAGGGCTCCACAGCCGAGGGGTGGCTTGACAGCTTCCCCCATCAAACCCCATGTCGGTTTTCATCCCGCTGAGCTCTGATTCCGGGTGCATGACATCCCTCTGGACCACAGCCAGCCAAAAATCAACCCTTCCTTCCCAACTCATTTGGTTGAAATACAAAAAGTGCGCGAGGGGGAAAGACACGGCAAGAGAAAAACTAAAAAATTCAGAGAGATGGCTGCTCCCCACCCTGCCCATCTCCACTCTGCTGCCTCAGATACCAGGCAGGATTTCTTTATCGTTCCTTAATCCCCCCAACACAACCGCAGAGTGAAAAAACCCAGTGGTCTCAGCCCATTTTACGGGTGGCTCATCCCACACTGGGCACAGCAGGAGTTGGGGTCCCCTCACCACGGAGCCCCTGCTGCCACCGTGGTCCCTGGCACAGCACCGGGAGGTGACGCTGCCTCGCTCCCCGTGATGGATGCGCCGGTGCCAAAGGGCACACAACTAAATTACGAGCTGGCACTTACAAGGAGTGAGGGCTCTGGCTTGTGCTTCCATTAGAGGGTATCTATCTGCATTTAAAGCTGTGGCGCTCAGATAAGGAGAAGGGAGGAAGCCAGAGAGACCTCAAAAAATTGCCTGGACGAACTCCGAGATAAGACTTTTCAGACAGACAAAAAAGCCTGTCCTGATTTATAGAGCTTCGTCCGTCCTTGACAGTACCTCTGGAGCTCCTGATCGCGGCTGTAAAAAAGAAAGTTCCATCAGAAATGTGTGTTCTGCCCCCAAACTATTTATCCAGACAACCTGTCAACCCACCACAGCCAGATCCTCTCTTGACACGGACAAGGCAGCAACACAATCGGCCGCCTTTTATTTTTACCCTCTCCTCTCCCCTGTTCCTACTAATCACAGATGCTTTGTCCGCTCAATAATAAAGATCCCGGGCGCCTCAGTTTCCATTTTTTTGTTATCGTGCCTTTCACCCGGCATGTTTATTTATGACTGCTACAAAGCGCTTCCACGGGAAGATGCCATTAGGCTGGAATGATGCTCCCTTGACATTGAGATCAGAATCAGCACAGGAGCCATGCAACAACTCATCTTTATGTTTGCTTGTCTTAATTCCTTTTCTTTCATTGTTGTTATTATTGCTGCTATTATTATTATTATTATTATTATTATTATTATTATTATTATTAATATTATTTCCAGTGCTAGGGCTGCCAGGCAGGGAGAGGCAGAGGGGCACGTGCAGCACAGAGATGAAGCAGCTCTGGCTGAGGGCACAGATGGCACGGGCTGGCTTGGATGATCCTGCCCTCTTCCAGGGCAGCTGCTGAACGAGCCCATTAAGAGAACAGGACCCCACACTGACAAGGGCACAGCGATGGATTTACTCTCCTGCATACCAGGGGAAAAGCTCCTCCAGAAATCTGGGGAAAGATGGATTTTGGGGGGCTGAGGTGCACTGTTGAGCCAGGGAGGGCAGTGCTGGGGAGCAGAATGCGATAGTCAGGGGTGAAGATCTCAAATCAGCCAAACCCTCGTGGTCGCTGAGGGGGCCACAGGCTCCCTCTGCTTACAAACCTTCCTGTCACCAGAAAAGAGGAGCAGGCACACAGTGACAGTGACTTTAACATGCTCTCCAGAGCCCCTGTGACCCTCCCAGCCCTGCTCTACTCCCTTTCCTCAGAAACTCCTGGCAGAGCTCAGTGTGAGCACAGACATGGCACAGATCTCCGAAGGTGAGCAAACACCCCTGAGATCTTCTCCGTCTGCTTAGTAGATGAAAATGGAAAAACCACCCCTGCTGCAAGGGAATCAGCTGTCCCCTCTGCTTTCCGGCCCCCATCCATGCTGGAAGGTGGCCCTGGGACAGGGGACACGCTCCCTTTCCAGCACCATCTCCCAAAGGACGGTGTGCCCTGTCTGCCATGCTCCCGTGAGACGCTGGGGCAGACAAAGGGAGGGTTTTGTGGGATCTGGCACCACTTCCAGCCGCCAGCCACGGCGCGTCCTTCCCCGGCACCGGCTCCCTAATTAGTTCTATTGGTTTCAACAGTTCGGCGGGCTCGGGGAATGTAATATTTAACACCCTAGAGGGAAGCCTTTCACGCCGATGCCTCTTTCATCATCTCTGCCCATCTGGTGCTCACTTCAAGCTCGCAAAGCACCACCTGCTTGGAAAACAATGAACTCCTGTGGCTCTCGGCTCCTCCCGACTAGCTGGACCCTCTGGGAAAGGCAGGTGGGAGCAGCCCTCCCCAGGGCAGCAAGCCTTGATACCCATCGTGCATGTCGTGTTCACTCAAAAAGGGATTATTATGGCGTGTTTATACCACTGCTCAGCAAGGATGCTGATTCCAAGGGAGCAATTTGTCCAAGGGAGCAATTTGTCCCTTCACGGATTGCTCCACAAGAGCTCAGGAAACGCACATCACATCCATGGGGACGGGGAGGGGACAGACCTCTTGTGTTTCCCCTTTCTCAGTGACAGCCTCACCATCACCACCTCTCCCAGATTAATCAAGGGTGGATAATTGGGGAAGGGCCATTAGCAGGGAAAGGATGTGGTGCAACTCCACAACAGCATCAGGTGGCAGGCGCTGTCTGTGTGACACAGTGACACGGTGACACCCACGAGTGGCACGTCAGGACCCCACTGCAGCGGGCGATGGCACGTGGCCACGGACACTGCACCATTACAGCCTCTCTAACAACCAGACTGAGCAGAAATGGGAATTGAGCCCATAAAACCATTTGCTTTCTGCAGCCACAGTAGCACGGCTGACGTTCGGAGACATCACTGCGTCTGGAAATGATTAGATTCCTTCCAGTGACTGACACCTGCTAATAACCTGGAAGATGGGTAGAGCATACTCACATTGTCATCTCCAGCTATCTACAACTTCATTTTCCATCATCTTTGTCACTCAAGGACAGCAGCAAAGGATGTTATTGCTACTGGTATTGTTATTGTTATTATTTAAGCCATGCAGCGACAAATCTGCAGGTATTGGGCTGGGCTGGGCAGGCCAGTAGATTCTCCTTCAGATCAGAGGGAAAATTATGGGGAGCATTATGTATAATGTATTTTTCTATTAAATTAAAATAAGCCTCTCTTGACAAAGTTCAGTGTGTTAAGCGACAGTGGGAAGGACGGTGGGTTTAACCTCACGCTCAGCCGCAGAGTCAGGGAAGATGGATGGGTGGATGGGTGGATGGATGGATGGATGCTCAGTCCCAGGGAAATACAACCACATTTCCTCTACACAATGCTGAACTGTTTTCTTGGGCCTCCTGCCTCTTCACATAACCCCTGCTAGTCACTCACCAGCGCTAAAAAAATAATAAATAAATAACCGGTGCGCAAGAGTGCCAAGGGCAGGGAAGTTAAAGGACATTATAACTCTTTAATTACATCAGTCTTGGAAAGAAAAGAGCTGTCATTCCCTCCTCCTTCCCTCTGGGGAACACTCGGTATCTACCTTGGCCAGAACCCCCTTAGGAAAGTTGTCACAACATATGTCCTCCCTGTGATACATGCCAGGGATGGGTTTAGTCCTGTATTAATATTCCCTACCCACTATTTACCGTGCTGCATTCCCACACAGATGCACAGAAACAAATGCCTTTCATCTCCTGCCTTCAGAGGAGGGGGGAAAACCTTAGTTAAGCTTCCCAGATAAGGCTGTTGTCTGCAAGTCACTGGGTTTAGCCAGGAGGGAGGATTTTCTTCTGAGAGCACCTTGAGGAAGGTTTAAAGATGTGATTGCAAGGGAACAACCCCTCGAGGAGCTGAGGACCCTGCCCTGGGGACACTAAATACAATCAGTCATCACCCCCTACCTTCCCACCGCACACAGCCCATCATGTGTTGCCCTGAGATGCCAGGAGGCATCAAAGAGCATCCTGAGAGCTCAGAGAGTTTCTTCAAATAAGAATGTTTTTAAAATCTATTTCTCCCTGACAAAAACGCCCTTTGTAGAAGTGAAAACGGTTGTCACGAACCCATCGCCCACCTGCTAAAAGATCCCATTACATTTCGGTATTGAACTTCTTTTTCATCACGGAAGTTATTGAAACAGTGATGGCAACAGCCAATAGTGCTTTCGATTAAAAATGTATCACAGCGTTTTGTGATTTAAAAGCAAACAAACAAGAAAGGCGCCATGAAATGTTAATGCGCACGTGAGCGGGTTTGATTTCTGTTTGCTGTTTGTTTGTCAAACATTTTCAACTATCAATTAATTATCAAAACTGGGCCACAAAGTGGAGCCTGATCCACACACCCCGTGACACCGATCAGGAGGCTCCAGAGCATCACTGCTCCCGTGAGGATGCACAATTCCGGCGCAGAGCGCGGCCGTGGGATGATTTCAGGAAGGTGAGCAGTGAGTGATCATCCTTCCACCCCTTCAAGTGACACAAGAGACTGATGGGGCTGCAGCCCATCAGCAGCTCCCTGGTGACCTTGGAGCCAAGGCCATCGCTCTGTGTTGTCAGAGCCACATCACGAAGACCAGGACATCTTTTGTGGCGATCTCTGATGCTGAAGGACGCACCACGAGGGATGGGAAAGGACTGGCAGGTGCCTTGGTCATCCTCCCCTCCTACTGCATTTTTAAAAGCCTTCGCAACACCAAAAAAGAGCAGGAAAAAGAAAAAAAAGGAAGACAATAAAAAAAGGAAACCATCGGAGCTGAGGCAGGTGAATAAGGAGATATGGCAGAGTCAGGAGGCAATGGCCCAAGGGACCCATTAACAAGATTCCTCCCACACAACATCCAGGAGCCCAGGCCATCAATAAAACCTGCTCTCCTCCCCAGCCAGCCTTGCGTGGCTCTGAACTTTCCAGCTACAGGCTGCAGATTGGATTCTTCCGTCATCACCATAAAACCAGATGAATTGTCCACGGCTCAGGGACCCGTGAGAAGGCAGGACCCTCTAGGCGAGCAGGCAGCACACCTCACAAAACTGGTGCTGCCTGTCAGCAGGGCTGGCCCTGTGCTGCCAGGGGGGGTGTCTGGTCCCACACGCTGCAGGAAACTCCTCTCCACACTTTCCACACCCAAAAAAGAGGGGTGGAGATGCCCTGCCCTCTGGCAACTCGACAGCTCAGCGCAGTGAGCTACTGCCACAGCACATCGGAGGGTGACACCTGCACCGCACATTGCCTCACCCCGCCCTTGCCAGGATGTGCCAGGAGCCCTCTCATCCCAAATTTCTCAGGAATCACTATGGTCCTTGCTCTGCTTTTTGCTGCAGGAGCCCAAAAAACCACTGGCAAAAGTCATTTCAACACTGGCTTTTCCACTTCAGCAGCAGGCAACTACTCCTGCATGGGCTGAGAAGGGCACACAGCCCATCCTGGTCATGGATAATGTGTCTCCTGCTGCAAGAACCAGTCCCAGGAGGTGCTGGGAAGCATCACCCTGCTCACACCCTGCTACAGTAGTGGGACAGCCTGGCTGAGTCAAGGTTAGTGCCATGGAGACCTCAAACAGGACATCCATCCTCTCTTCCCACAGCTCTGGGGGTAAAGCAGTGACTCCAGCATTGCGGAATGCACCATCCCAGCCACGAATAAAGTCTTTGAGAAGCATCAAGAAGCTGGAGCAGACAGAGCCTGGACTCTGCAACAACAGCAATTCTTCCTGTTTTGTTTTGCTTTGCATTCTCATTGCCAGGTTCATTATCTGGGCCCTTATTCCTGCACACGCTTCCCATTTTTCTCCCTCCTATCTCCCCGCGTCCAACGCAGCAGCCTGTATTAGTTTATGTTAACAAGCTGTGGCAGCAGTAATCCTGGCCTCTCCAGCTCCACCGCCTGTTCTGCTGACCAGGCACATTGTTTGTCTCCACTGCCTGGTCCCCTGAGCCTCTCTCTGCCTCGAATCCCAGCCTCCTGCAGGAATTACACCGGGATATACCCCGTGCCAAACGCTGTGACCACGCTGTCACCGGAGCTCAAGTTGGAAAACATTTTGCTGCCCTGCTGCCACCTCTGCAGAGCACCCAATGGATGGAAAAGCTTGTTTTCTCCTCAAAATAGAGGCTTTTCTTCTGTGCTGCAGAAACAAGCATCACCCCATGGCCCCAGCGTGCCGGGGGCTCCCATGTGCCGTGCAGTCCCTCCTCCCGCTGGCCACGGGGCAGGAGGCTGGGCTGCCCTCTCCATCCCACCCCACCCTTGCGATGTGACAGCCCGCATTTGTCTCTTCAGCTTTGACTTCCTCCCCGGCCCAGGTTGACAGCCAACAGCACTTGGAAAAAGAAGAGAAGGGGGAAAAAAAACTAAAGGGCAGCTGCTGTGGCAGAGGGAGCGAGGAACAAAGAGAGATTTCAATCACTGCTCCACTCCAAGGGCATGGGAGCGCGATTGAGTGTCCGGGAGGGAAAGGGAGGGTGAAAAGCCTCGCTGGGCGCCTGGGCTCAGCCCTTCTGCCCGGGCACCTCTGTGTTCACCACATCAAAGCCTGTCTTCCCACGCAAGCTCAGCCAGCAGGGGTGGGTGCTGGACCCTCTTCACCCGCCTGGCTTCCCGAGCATGAGCAATCCGACAGCCTGAGGCACTGATATAAAGCTCTGTGCACAGAGCCTTGTGCCACTGCACCAAGACGCTCCACAGAGCCCTGCTGGGCTAATGGTGGGGCTGGTTTCAGTGGAAGCATTTAACGAGTGGCGTGTGTGCTGCTGATTAACAGTGTGGCTCTCCAAGGCCAAAGAAGAAAAGGAATTCAGTGTAAGACTGCAAACAATTACTCCTTTTAGATAATCACTGTTTTACAGTCCAGACACATGCATAAATATTGCATAATGCCGGGGCTCAGCACGTAATTGTCAGATATTATTCAAACCGAGTCGCTGCTTTATTGGCAAGAGCTGTGAGCTTGTCACATCTCAGGGTCAGCGGCTGGATGGCTGAAGGATTTTCAAGGAAAGCTCAGGTAATGCGAGCAGCAGATCAGCCATTCCCTAAACTGCTCAGCACCGACCTCTGCAAAGCGATCCCACGTTCAGGAGCGCGCGGAGCTGTGTGAGGACACGGAGGCGAGGCAGAGGGGACGAGCAGCTCCCAGCCAGCTCTCCAGGGCAGGATTTGGGATCAAAGCCCTCCCAGTGCAGCCACGAGAGGGTTTGCAGGGACACCAACAGCCCCAAGAGCCGCAGAGCCTGCCTGCCCAGAGCCGCACACCTGCAGGTCCTGGGGAAACGCTGCTGCCAGAGCCCTGCTCGCGGTGCTGGGGCCGAGCTCCAGCCCCTTTGGACAGGTCTCCTTCCCCTCCTGAGCCGAAGCTGTTTTGTTTGCAAACCATCTGCTCGGCGCCCCGCCGCACCGGCAGCAGCGAGGGGGCCCAGATGGACGGGGTCTTTGAAAATTCTTTAAAACGAAGCACCCAAGCACAACGGCTCCATATGCCAAAGGGCCGGCCGGCCCCGAGAGCTGTCGCACGACCCTCCCTCTCTCCACCCTCCCCCCTCAGCTTGGCCCTGCCCAGACCCCAATGTGCTCCCTCACCTGCTGAGAGCTTGCAACCCTCTCCAGAGCCCACCTTGTCTCTGCCCAAGTGGCCAAATGGAGTTTGGGGCTCCTGGGCAGCCTCCAGCCTGCACCCCATGCACACCAGCTCCTGATTCCTGGGCCTGGGGCAGCAGGCATTGGAATTCCTCAAGCTTTCCAAGGTAGAATATGGGACAAGGAGAGACAGGTGGAGAAGATGAGGTTGATTCTTTGGAGAGTTATTTCTTGGCCCCAGTTCACTCCTAGTTTAAATGAGACACCTCTGTGATTACTCTGCACAATAACCAGGGCTGGATTTGGCTGAGAGCAGCTCACGGACAAGCTCAGTGGCACAGGACAAAGCCAGCTGCTTATGGGCAATAAACCCCTGCCTGGAAGCACAGCTTCCTTTCCCTAGGAAAGCTCTGCTTCACCTCCAAATAGTCAGGCAAACTTTCTCATTAGGAGGAGAAGGCAGGCTGAAATTCCTGTACTGTCACAGGAACTGGGGCTTTAAGGAAAAAAAAAACACCTTGCAAAACCCACACCACAATCAGATGAATTCTGATCCAAGCCGCAGTGAAGGACAGCTCTGTGGGATTTCAGATAAATAAAGGCACAAAGGCCAGCGAGATTGCACTGACACCTTTCAGGCTATGCTTTCCTGCCCCTGTGCCTTGAATATCAAATCCTCCCTCTCGCCAGCAGCCCTGAACCCCAAAGCTTTGGTGAGTGAGGTCGAAAGCACTGATTCCCCAACCAGGAGCTCACCAAAGCCTCTGCTGTTTATAAAGTCAGGATTCCAGAGCATGGGAAAGTCTTCCTGTGTAATTTGCATTACCAAGGACCCCGCAGTGGTCCCAGGACACTGCTCTCACCAGGCTGAGGAGGCAGGAATTGCAATTCCAAAAAATGGGATTTCAGTAACCTGGAGAGACTGCCCAGCACCTGAGCTGCAGCATCACCCCCAGACTGTATTCTCCATAAGGATCTGCTGAGAGTGTCAATAAGGAAAGAGATTACATCGTCTTCCCGAGAGAGAGTGTAGAAAAATCAGTCAGAGCAAAGAAAAGCTGCTTTAGAGCACGAGCTAAGCAGGGTCTGCAGGAGCACGCTGCTTCCCCCGGGATCGCTGAGCTGGAGGCTGGCACGGAATGAGAGAGAGATTGGGGGGGTTCAGAGCATCCTTCCTCTGCCTGGCTGGCCTGGAAGGAGCTGGAGATGGAGCAGGGAGTGATGGAGAGAGGACCTCCCATGCCAGCACCTCCCAAGCTGCTCTTTGAGACATCAGCCTCACCTCTCATGGTTGTGCAGTAGATGAGCACTTTTGTTAACAAAAATCACACCCATTGCCTCCAAAACCACCTGATCCAGGGCCCAAAACTGCAGCACAGTAACTGTGAATGCTGATAACTTTATCATCCAACAAGACTAATGCTTCTCTTGTGCTAACGATACTCTGGAGGGAGCCGGAGCTGAGGCGGGACAAAGCTCCCGGCCGGCTGCTAATGAAGGACCATAAATAGTGCACCAAACCAGCCCCGAGTTCCTCTCAGCAGCCCTTGATCAAGCAGCGCCCCACCAAATAATGAAAATCTCGCTCTTTTGTATCCATGCAAATCACAGGCACCGCTGGAAATCGCCTGCATTAACGCCTTATCTGGTGGGCCAATAAGGAAAAAAAGTATCCCATTATCTTGTCCACTTAAGCATTAGAGCAGCTCGAAGTGCTTTCATCCACCTCCTACGATCCTCGTGGCTTCCAGCTCTGTTTCCATGGACCATATTTCCCACCATCCCTGCTGGCTGCTCTCCTGGACAAACAGATGCCAGACCCATCCCAGAGTGATCAGGCAAGGCTCGGAAACCTTTAGGGGCAACCACCACAACTGCCCTGCTGGAGCTCTGAGCATCAAAACCCCACATTTCCACCCAAAGGCAGAGGGGTCTGGCTGCCCGTGATTCTTTAAGGCTCACCAGTGAAGGATAGCATTATCCAGCTGGAATTCCACCGGGGAATTCAGGTAAGCAGACTGTAATTAACCGAGCTGGCACGCTGCTGCATCCGACAGATGTAGAAATGCACCTTGAAAGGAGGAAAAGGAGGAGGGAGGGAAGAGCAGGAGAGGAGCGATGCCTACCCAGGGTCCCTCCCCACGCACTCTGGGGGGATTTGGGGAGATGCAGAGGCTGCTAAGGAGCAGTCAAATGTGTGGCAGTGCTTTCCTCCTCCTCCCAGCTGTTGGGCAGGAGCAAAATCCCCATGGAAATGAGGGCAGAGAGTCTCAAAAGCACTGATAGCAAGTTGGAGCTGGAGTTAGGTTGTCCAGAACCCTCGGGCAGAGACGGCTGACACTCTGAGTGGGAAATGGGGAAATTCATGCTCCTCAGCTTAGGAGGCTCAAGGCACAGCTTTGCTGTCAGGCTCATCATGCTGGGCTTTCGGAAAGCAACCAGAAAGCAGGATTTGTGTGCCTGACCCCAAGCCAAGCAGCAGTAATCTCCATCCAGCCCAGCTAACTCCCATGTCAGCCCCACGCCACCACAAACCTCTCAGGAATGTGCCCAAGCAAATGCCCGCGAGCGAACGTCCTGGATTTGTTCTGCTCTGGCCTGGCTCACACCAGCCCCCACACCACCAAATCCAGCGGAGATGAACCTCCCCATCCCACCACGCCCAAGGCAAGACCTTCAAACCAGAGCTTGGACAACATTGCCAGGGCACAGCAAGGGCAGAAGAGCAGCTCTGCCTCCTGTCCTGCCCCGCAGCCCCCGACCTCCATCACGAGGCACGGCTTTCTCCCTTTCCCTTTTTGCTTTGTTGGGTAATTTGACTTTTCCCTGCTCTGCCCTGTAATCAGGGTGGCAGGGAATTACAGCAGGGGTGGCTCTGCTTCTTTCAGATGTCAGAGCCTGCAGTAATTGTGGCACCCGCTTACGTTCATGTCAATGGGGAAGCCTTTGCATGGCAGAGAGCTCACCCTGCCCGCGCCGAGCCCGGGACAGCCTCTGCCCATCCTCTCGGGGGTCTTACTCCTGCCTTCCCACTGGGAACGTGGGCAGTGTGTCACCAGGCAAAGCTCCCTGTCAGAGGGGAACACGTTCCCCAGCTTGGCCCTGCTCCAGGAGCCCATCCACACTGCAATTCCCCCGTCCTGCTGCCTGCAGAGGTTCTCCAGACCCTCCACAATGGTTCCTCTGACACAAACTCCCAAAATCCCCCCAGGTTGTCCATCCAAACTGCAATTCCCCTGTCCTGCTGCCTGCAGAGGTTCTCCAGACCCTCGACAATGGTTCCTCTGACACAAACTCCCAAAATCGCCCCAGGTGACTTCAGCACACACTTCCCTGCCCTCTCCTCCCGGACCCTCAGCTCAGCATTTCAAGACATGTGAAGGTTTTACTCTGCAGGGATGTGCCAGGAGAGGGAAAGAAGCCATCAGGAGAGCAGAAGTTATCCCAGCCACAGGAAATTTGCTCTCCAGGTGGGAGCTTTGCCCATCTGCAGCAGGAACAGGACCAGGGTGGGAAGAAAGGATCTGAAGCAAGATGCTCCAAGAGTTTCCCAGGAGGTCACCTCCCTCCTGCCATCCCCAGCTTCAAGCAGAGAGACACAGGGATCAGGAGGAGGCTGAAAAGCCTTATTACCATCCTTTGCCTCTTCTTGCACATAGGAAGAATGCAACCCCTAAGTCCAGCTGGAAGGCTGGATGGGGGAGGATGGGGAGAAGCAGTGGGAATCTCGCAGGTCAGGCAGAGTTTCCAGGCCCCCAAGTGTCACATTTGCTGTCACACTGCCTGCCCTTCCCCTGGCTCCTGCAGAGCTCCTGTCCCCATGGCAAATGGGCAGCTGGTTCTGAGGAGCAGCGGAGTTTTAAAAAAAAAAAGAAAGAAAAAATAAAAGAAGTCAAAACCCACAACACCAAAAACAAACATTGCAAAAGACAGAACACATCAAATATTAAAGGAATCAAACTCCTCCTGTCAGCAAGGAGGACATAGAAACTGTTCCCAGATGTGGCAGGGCTGTCACCTTCTCTGATCAGCTCGGCTTCAAACAGCTTGTCACAGGGATGTTTGTGCTTTCGGGGTCCCTAACCCCAGTGCCTCTCCCACCCTTGGCTCCCGAGGAGGGCTGGATCCTTCTCTGGTGTAAATCCACCTGGAGCTGCTGCCGAGAGCTCTCCTGACAGCTCAGGCAGGCTCAGCGCTGGTTTCACCAGCAGCAGCGAGTGCTGGTCACCAAAGAGGGATGTGGGGAGAGATTCACAGAGAGGACAACCCCAGAAACACCAGGTTTGGCCAAGAGAGCTCACGGGGAGGGCACAGCACCCTCCAGCAGTGTATCCATCCCAAGCCAGCCCAGCCTGCACAGCCCCAGGCACAGCAGCACCTCCGAGATGGAGCCTGCTCTGCCTGGCACAGGCACACAGGAACGAGAGCACAGCCCTGGGCTCTCCCTCCCTCCCACGCCATCCCTGGCACCTCGTGCCACAGCTGCAGTGTCCTTGATAAGAGGTGGCACACCCCGGCCATAAACCAGCCTTGTTCTGCAAGGGATTGACAAATGAGGTGTCTGGGACTGGTCCCAGTAGCCAGAGCAGTGCTCCAAGCACCAAATCTCACCTTCCCAGGGCAAATATTAAATATCCCAGAGCCAGCTGCCTGGAAAGAGGCACGCCCACCCTGCTCTGTCTGCACAGGGAGCCAAGCAGAGCCCTGCAGGCACACTGCTCTCAGCTCCCAGGGATGCTCACTCTGTCCCGGGGTGATTTCCAGTAGCACAATTCCATTCACACTCTGGATTCGACACATCACTGCCTGAGTTCCGACCTCTGAATCTGGGCTTTCCGAGCCTGTGAACTTCATCTCTGCTGGTGGGTGATGCCAGGAATATTAAAAAAACCACAAGCCACAACAGGCTTTGCAAGGTGGCCGCGTGCCAGGTTCATCTGTTCCCAAACTCCTCAAAGTTTCGTGAAATCCCTCCCTCTCCCTGCAGCACACAATCTGCCTCCCCTCCTCCCCAGACCCCACCAAAGCCTTCTCTGACCTTCGCCCTGCCCAGCTGCTGCCTCCACAGCACGAAGCTGCCCTGGGGTGCAGAATAATGTGGGATTGGATGGAATTCCCGTGGCAGGGCCCCGGCTGTGCCTCGCCTCACCCCGTGGCTTCTGCCCGTGCCGCAACCTTTTATTGAAGCAGCAAATTGTTAACGGGCTGGCTGTTGGGAGCGGGACTGAGATTGGCTTTCCCGTGGAAAAGCAGCTTTGCAGCCATTCCCCCAGGTCCCATTTCTCCAGGTCTCTCCATTTAGCAGCCACACAAGGGACACTGGGGGAACCATGGCCTGGGGGCTCCTTCCAGCACTAATTTAGGCACATGAAATATTCAGCAACCCCCAGAATAAACATGTGGAAGGTCTGATGGAGTCTCTGGGACTCCCTAGCAGTGGGATGAAGCAGGGATCTCCTCAGCCCAAGGGTGCAGCACCAGGATGGGGTGAGATGTGCTGACAAGGACAAGGAGAATCAGCTTTTCCTTGCCCCAGCATTGCAGAACACCCAACCCCAAGCCAAGGGCTCTGTCAAGGTCAAATGAGCAATTTCTGGAGTGTCCAATGCACTCACATCCCAAAACAGTTTTTCTGAGGAGATACCAAATCCAAGTGTTTGCTTTTGAAGTTCTGCCCACAGAACCAGCCCGGGACCCCCTCCCTCCAAACTCTTTAATTTTACTTTTTCCAGAGCACAGAGCAAGTTGCTCTCTAATCAAGGGAGCTCTAATGTGGTAATGCCAGTAAATTGTAATTAATTTTCCCCCTAATTGATGCGTGGGAATATCCGGGACCCTCATTCTCCTGCCTTCAATTCCCCTATAAATATATGATTTGACAGGTTAATTTGAAAGTAAAAGTTCGGTTCTTTCCAGCAATCCAAGCAGAAGCCCCAGAACAGAGTCGGCTCTCTCGCTACGTGAGGCGGAATGAAAGGGGTTGAAGTCAGGTTACAGTCGTCATCATCATCATCTTTTTAATTTCACTAATTTAATTTCTGCCCCCCCCTTCTCGGAAGATAATAAAAGCTTCATTTCACAGTCCAGAAAATTTGGCAGCAAAAGGTGACAGACAGCCAAGGAAAGATGGGAAAGATGCATAAGAAGGGTGACAATTCCTTCAAAGTTAAAAGACGGTGCTCAGCAGCGCGGGGAAGGGCACAGGAGGGCACACAGGACACCGAGGCATTAAAAACCAGCTTTCCCAAGGTGGCAGAGGGAAATCAGGCAACACTAATGATGCAGCTCGGTGCCAGAGGGTGCAAAACTCCCTGTGCCTGCAGGTAAACACACCTGCAGCTCCCCTCCCTGCTGCTGCAGGAGAGCCAGGTCACCTTCCCAGAGCTTTAATGAGTCTGGAGGTGCTGTCTGGCCCACATGAAGCTTTTTTGGCTTGAAACTCATCGAGTCCAAGGCTATTTTTTCCTGTTGGCCTCCCCAGGACAGGACATGGCACTGCTCCCACGCAGAGCCCCAGGGCCCTTCCACGCAAACGCCAACTGCTCCCGAGCCCGTGGGGAACCAGCTCAAACACAATCACACAAAAGGTTTCAAAATCCTTCTTGACGTGCTCCTAATTAGAAAGAAAGCATCAAACCCAACCCTTTTAATAAGAAGAAACATCCTGGGTTGATATATTTAACCTTTTCTAATGAGAAGTTGCATTGAAACCTCCCCTCTCCCATTCCTTCCAGGAGCTCCAACGCTGTTCCCATCTGCCAGCCCTGTCCCTGTCATCTCCATGGGCTCCAGCCAGCCTGGAAATGCCATCCCCATCCCCTGCACCCCTCAGCACCAGGGGACACAGGCTCCTCACCTCACCATTCCCATGGGAGCGAGATAAAAGCTCAAGGAGCTGGGGAAAGACAGCACGGAAGTCACCCCGGACATTGGCCAAGGGAATTTTAAAGGATAAATAAATGCAAGTCTTAGATGAGGATGACTGGCAGAGAATCGAACTTCAATCCCTGCTGCTGAGGATATTTACTGGAAGCAGATCTGGACTAAGCAAAGCATATGGGAATACTGCTCCTCCAGAATCAACACCAGCACTGTCTCCTGCCAAGCTGCGTTTTGGGGCTTAAGGGACATTTTTGGTGGAAATCTGCAGGAAAACGTGATGAGGAATGTGAAAAACATGCCTGGATTTATGTCTCTGTGCTGATAAAAGGATGTTCAAGCAGCACATTTTGTAAAATCCGTGCTCCCGTCTGCTGTTTTTGAACCACATCTCTGCCTCCTGGTCACAAAACTGCCCTTTTCATCCACGTAGCCAATTGCAGTGGCAAAACACCAAAAAAATCAAGCAACAACAAAGGCATGCAGAGGGAAGGACAGGCCTTTCTTGTGCTTTTTGGAGTAATCCAGCGATTTGGTGGAGTTCCAGGAAACGAGACAAAACTATCAATTTGCAGTTCCAAGGGCAGCCGATCTGATCCCTGCCCATGCCTCCCCCAAAAAATCACTATGCCTAAATTCAGGGTGGGGGAACTGCTCAGCCTCTCGGCACCAGCGAGGAGCTGGAAATTCTCTGAGTTCTGCAGAGATGCAGCAGAGATCAGGTTTTCCCATCACATGCATCTCCCTCTCCCTCCTGCCGCCTCTCATAAAGGGGAAAGATGTCATCTGACAATTTCTCAGCAGGAAAAAAAAAGGAAAAGAGAAGAAAAAGAGAGTTTTTATCTACTTTAGGTTATATTTTTATTGCCAGCCGTGACTGTAACATTTGCTCTGATTACCAGATTAATCACCAGATTGCAAAGCCCATTAAATAAAATCGAGTCGGACAGTTGAGGTGTTCCAAGAGCGATGTCCCTCGGAGCATGTCCCAGCCTGCTTCTCCCTCATTCTTTCTCTCCCTGACACTCATCTTGAGAGAAAGACCATTCCCCAGCTAGGACAGAAGGGAAAACAACATTCCCTCTCTCCTGAGGCCGTGATCCTTCAGGAAAAACCAGTGCAGCTGTATTCCAACACCACCAGCATCACCTCGCCCCGGTCCAAGCTCAATTTGCCAACCCTGCACACCATCAATTAGGGTGATGGACAGCACAAACAGGTGAAGATGTGTTTCACAACCCTCGGCTCAGGTCTCTGCAAATGAGCGCTGTAGATCTCCCCTTCTCCTAATGCCACCTGTCAAAGCCTCCCCTCTTCCCGGGAACAGGATCCCGCATCAAAGCACAGTTAAATGGGGTGTAAATGCCTCTTTCATGCACAGAAAATGGGCTGGTTGGCAGTAATAGGGGGAACTGTAAATGCTGTCAGCGGCTACATTTTGTTTATTGATTTACACCGTGTAATGGGATGACTCGATTTGAATCATATACACAGGTGTCATGTCCCATTCATCGCCATCGGATTTAATAACCACAACAGCGCACCGCCGAGCTCGGCTCTGCAGTGGGCACAGAAACTGCCCAGGAGCATGGCGATCCTAAATCCCAGGGGTTTGTGAGCTCACAGCAAAGCCAGAGGTAGGAGATGGGCCCCTGGGGCTCACCCAGCCATCCCCTACAGTCATGGAATGGTTTGGGCTGGAAAGGACCTTAAAGATCATGGCAGGGGTTGGAATTAGATGGTCTTTAAGGTCCCTTCCAACCCAAACCATTCTGGGATTCTATGCTCCAGTTCCAACCCCACAGCCCTCGTGTTGCTCATGATGGTACTGGGGCAGTTTTTATGTTTGCTCTGGGTTTTGGGTGGTGTAATTCCCTGCAGGCACACACAGATTAAACCACCCACCACCCTGGAACACCTTCCAGAATTATCCATCTCTGCTGGCACAACCTAAGTGTGCAAACTGCTCCTCCAGCCCTCCACTTCTGCAGAACCTTCCCAAAGCCCAGGACCCCACAGCACCGAGGGAGAAGGAAAAGGATGAAGCTCCCCATGCCTAAACTCTACCTGCACCATCCAAATCCCAGTCTGAGTCCACCCTAAAATGGCAAACGCAAGGGATTTCTCCTTTCTGCATCACGTTTCTCAAAAAACACAGAGGAATTAAATCCTATTGCTTTATTTCTGCGGCACCTGCCAGGTTTCCCCCCCACCCCAAAAAAAAAAAAAAAAAAAGGAATCCAATCAAGAGCCTCTGAGCGTGTCACCCCAGCAGTTACGATGCCAATTAGGAGAGAGTCAAGCATTCAAATGGCCAAGCAAAACAAGGCAAATGACAAGTAATTTAAACCCTGCTGGGCACTCTCCGACGAAGGCGGCTGCCGTGTCGCAGTGAGCTGCGGCACTCGCTAATTAGTAACCACTCAAAAGCCTGTAAATAGCCCTAAAACACGCTCAGAGTACCGACAGGGATAGGCTCTTAGGTTTATCCCTGCTCCCATCCCCTCTGGGTCCCACAGCCACCGCCCTGCTCAGAGGGGACACGGGTACCAGGATGATGTGTCCCACGCGGACATGTAGCAGGGACAGAAATGGCACATTCCATGTCCTGGGACTGCAGACATCCCTTTCCATTCCCAAACCTCCCTATCGAGCTAGAGGTGCCTCTGGAGATGGGGCAGGGTCGTTCCCAAGCTCGGAGGTGACACAACTTCACACCCAAGCCCCAAGATCCTTCCTCTCCACCATTCCCTTCCTCACCACACGAGTGGAGGGAGGCCAGGACAGACCATCTCCATTTTTTTCAGGTCACGAGTCCCCTCGAAATACCATCACTCGGAGCAATGAAGCTGTCACATTTTGTATTTTTAGTTTTTCAAACCTTATATTTCATTTCACCGCCAGCTGCTGAAAAGGATGAGCAAAAGGCCAGAACAGGGAGCAAAAAATCAATACGCTGCAGGAAGACAGAAGATCTGTTTCTATTCCTCATCTCTGATGCTGGGTACCCAGGGAACATCACTGCAAACAAGGCTGGGGGCTCCTGCCCTCCTGCTCAGGCCAGGTCCTCCAGTTCCCCACCTCAGTCACCACAGAGGGACACACTCATGGCCAGGGACAGGGCTGCCTCTTTGGAAAATGCTTCTCCTGCATGGATGAAGCTGAATGAATCTTTTATGGTTGAGCCCTAAGAAGGGAGGACTGTATTGATTTCTCTCCAAATCCCTGTCCTCGTCTGCTTCACAGTCGTCTGTGTCCCTCCTCAGACTCCTCTCGCACAACCTACACATTCCTATTTTCCATGCTGCCCGCGGGATTTCCCTTCCCTGATCATCAGCAATCACACCCAGCTTTCTCAGAGCTGCTCACTGTCCCAGCACTCAATTTTCACCTACTCCCTTTATCTTCCCTTGCTCCCTCCACACAGGGGTGAGGTCCCCAGAGATGTCTGAAGCCACCTCAGCACCAGGTTCCCTCAAAGCTACTCCAGCTCCTCTGCAAAGGCTGAGGAGTCACTTGTGCTCAGCCTCTTCATGCTCTGCCGACCTGCTGCTTGTACAGTGTGGGAACGTATTGGACACGTCCAGACAAATCAGGCTCCCCTCGACAGGCTCGACAAGGGAGCCAGGAGCTACAGGAGCTCTCCGAGTGGAACAGAAATGAGGGGATTGCCATCCCGGGCACTAGAAACATCTCTCAGAAGATAAACCAGCCTCACTCACAAGCCAACCCAAGCTGAAGGGGTTGGAAAGACCTTTCAGGTCAAAGGAAGAGGCAAGTAGGGGTTTTCTTGGTGTGCTGAGGAGGTGGAGGAGGAACAAGATGAAGGATCAAAGGCTCCCTCCTGTTCCAGGCATCATCCTTTCAACAGCTATGTGATTCATCCAAAACACCTCAAAATTGAGCTGATACAGCAGTTGAATAGGTGAAATCCTGAAGAGCAGCAGGATGTGATGGCTGGTATTAGCCCAGCTGGTAACACCATTCATCCATCCATCCATCCACCCATCCATCCCTTCCACAGGGGCCCCTTCCCAGCAGGAGCCTCCCCATAAATCAGGGGGTGAGGAATAAGCATGGAGCATCGGAACTGCAGAAGCAGCAGCACTGCAGTCATAAATCAGGATCTAATTCAATCTTGTGAGATGCCTCGTTTGATTAATTTATGTCAGCATTTTCTGTTCCTCCAGCGGCTGCTGTCCCTCTCTGCATCGCCTCTGCCCCTGCGCTCCTCCGCAGTCCCAGGATGGACAATCCAGAGGGCTCCAGGCAGGAGGGACAGCCAGGACAGGACACAGCCAGGCCCCATCTAGAGAGATCTCCACGGGACTTGGCCAAGCCCGACCTCCTGTCCTCTGCCAAACCCCAGGATATGGTGGTAACACCCATGTGCCATCGATGTTCTTGGGTCATGGACCTGTTGGATGGAAGACACCTCCCTAACATGGCTCTGATCCCTCTGATCCTAGTCTTTTCCCTCTCATCAACAGAATCCAGCATCACTATACAAAAAAACCCTGTCCTTTAAAATGGGGGATGATGGGGTTGCTTTTCGAGGGTTTTTTTCCTGTTTTTTACAGGAAAACCAAATGCCCGTTGCCACCTTAAAATAAAGATGGACCTTATTGAAAATCCAGATGCTTTGTCTAAGCCACACTTTCCTGGGGGAAAGAAATTACTGAACTAAATGAACATGGAGCAAGGAAATAAAATAATACCCATGCTAGCTGTCCCTGCTGAATCTCCAGTAATGAGAGTCTGATCAAGTGCTGCATAAATTAACTGGTGTCTCAAGACAAGAGTGTGCAAGAGCAACATCCACACTGACCCCAGCAGCCTCGGACTCAGCCTTGACTGGAAAGAGTCCTCCCTGAAAGCACATTACACCCTCCAAACTTCTCTCTGCACCACTCATTTATTTAGGAAGGACGTAGGAGACAGAGAGAGTGGTACTTGGGCCATCTGTTTGAGCTCTCCCTCCTCCCTCCCTGCACAAAAATTAGCAAGAGCCTGCAAGAAGCAATGGCACATGTTTAATTCAACCCTGCAGAGGGCTGGAACTGTATTTTGGGCTTGGCCTCCTCCGTAACGAGGGTTTAAATAAATCACTGGGTCAGAGGTGCAGAGACACCAGACACAGATGCACAGGGACTGCGAGCAATGGCCATTGCTCTTGCCCTCCATGAGCATTCCTTCTGCCAAATCCCAGGGCTGGGAGTCAACACAGGCAGTTCTAGCTTAACCTGGTGCAGACTGGTTAGCATCAAAGTGAGCTTGGATAAAGCAGCCTGTGAGATGCATGGCTTTGTTCAGAGCAGCCAAATCCTGGTGATGATCAGTGCCAGGTCCTGGGTTGGAGGACTTGGGCTCTGCACTCCCCAGGGGCTGGCAGGAGTTTGCTGGAGCACTGCATGATCAAGCTGCTCCGGCACTGCAGCGGCAGAGAACAGACTGCTAAAAATCTGCCGGGCCCAAGGAGCTCTGGGCAGCCCCATCCAAGCCAGAAGGTTGCAAACCACAGGGGCTGTGCGTTGACACTCTGCCTGAGCAACTCCTTGCTGGAACCTCACAGCTTGTGCAATGGAGAAGGTGGGAAGATGGCTTGGTGGCCCAGGGACAGCTGTGCCTGCTGGGTCTCTGTGTCAGGGACAGAACACTGTGGTTTCACTCACATGCTCCATCCCTCAACACAGCGCTGGAGAGGCCCAGCTAAGGACACTGCCAGGCTGCTGTCAGCCCAAAAGCCAAAAAATGCTCATGGACCCTCACTGAAGAGGGACCAATGTGATGGAAATGTTCATACATCTTTCCTTCTCCCCTCTTAGACAGCTTTCACCATGAAATGCCTGGCTAAATGCTGGCTCTATTCTGGACCACCAGCCTGGGGGCAAAGCTCTCTGAGCAGCTGTACCATCCCACCTGCCTTCCTCTGCCTTCACCCCTCTCCAGAAGGTGGGGGTTATAAGGAAGGAGACAGTCCTAGGGGAAAACACTGCCCTTTTCACCCCCAGCTCAAGGCGAAGAATAGCCTCAGATCAGCCTTCTTTCTGTTGCTCTGGTCCCACAAACTCCTGCTTCACCCTCTTGCCTGTTCACCTCTGCTCTCCCCAGCTTTATTCCTCTCATCGTGGCACATCATCCTGGGAGTCAGCTCCCACCAGCCCCCATGGGGATCCAGCTCTGCCGCCCTTCCCCAGGCTCCCCGCCGGCTCCTCTTCAGAGGAGACTCCACTCTCCCACTATGTATCCGAGCAGCAGCAACTTACACCATTTGGAGCAGTTTCAGAACATCTTCACTGACAATTTCCTCAAAGGCCACTCTTCAAACGGCGACAAACCCGCCTTGATCTCCTCCGCGGAACAGCGGGAGACGGGCTGAGCCTGTCCTCTTAATTGGTGTTACTCTCCCATTATTTCCAGGCTGGTGGAAATCCTTCAGACTCCTTTTCTGGCTGGTGGGCAGAATGGGATTTCCTCGGGACTTAGCAGGGAGCGGCACTCCGAGGCAGTGACAGCTCAGAACGCACCTCCCCAGGGAAGGGACATGAAGCCAAGGGCTTACAGGAACTGTCATTTCACGCCTGCCTCGGAGCGCAGCTGTGCATGGATTGGGAATGCCACCCACTGCTCAAGCCCGGCCTGCTGCACCCAAACTGGGTCAGGGCATGCTTTCAGACTAAGGTAATTCCTCAAGAACTCAGCTGGTTTTCGTATGTATTATTCAGGTGTCAGTCTCGGCTAAAAGCTGTCCGAGTTTCCCAGGTGCATAATTCCATGCATCCTGGGAATCACAGCTGCAATGTCCCCATCACGCCCAGCCTTCCACACAACAAAATCAGCACCCAACATCTGCCATCAATAACTGCGAACATCCCTCAGCACGACGGACCTCGAGCTCCAGCACTGCTCTTTCCAGAGGTGAGGGAAGAAGACAGCATCCGTAAGCTGGATGCACCAAGGCATGGCTCTGCTTGCCTCCCAGTCCAGCCCAGCAGAAAGAAATTCCTCCAAATCTGACAAAATTCCAGGCAAGGAAAATCCCTTCTGCTACCAAACCATTAAGACAGAGTTATGTCCTCACAGGCAGCAAGGACAACATGGAAGTGGACTTCCAAAGGTTGCATTATTTACACTGAAGGTTCAGCCAAGTTTGAGACAGATCTGTTCATTTTAAATCAACGTAATATTTATGATAGAGCACAAAAGATTATGGGCCAGAACCTCAGCCAGTGTAAATCAGCACAGCACTTGACCCAGCTGAGGACCCAGTTCTGGCTGCTGACTTTTAAAACTCTATTTTTCCTCAGCTCTGTAGCTCCTGCCAGCCAAGCCTGGGCAAGTAAGACCCAAAAATATGAAGAGAAACAGAGACCTGCTCCCATGGCCAGGGCTGCAAGGACAGTCACCCAAAGTGAGGCGATTTGAGAGGTCCTGGCCTGGAAGGGTCTGGGAGCACATAAAACAGCTAAAAAGAAAGAAAATTTCAAGAGTGGGTGATGCACCAGATCAGGAAATCTTCCTTTTGTGGACTCTGCCATTCCCACAGAGTTCAGGGATGGGGAGCTCCGCTGGACTCCCCATTTCTGGTGGAGCCCAAGCGCTCTGTGTAAAGCAGCCCTGGATTCATAACCAAGGATTCACAGGTACTGCCTATAGGCAATGGGCAGACACACCACCAGATTTAGTTATTCAGTTTAGATTTGCCAATATTTAGCAGGATTTGCAGCCCTCTTGCCCATTCCCCATCCCCCATCTGCCCTGAGCTGCCTCTCCCCAGATTTTGGAGGCTGCAAGGCAGAGTGCAGTTTCTGTATCTCGGTCTCAACAATCCCCAGACTTGTTGATGTCATCCCTGTGTCTCCTGTTGCTTATGCGCCCTTGAGACGATGAATTCTGAAGAGGTCCACCCAATCATCCTCACGTAACCCTAAGTGCTGCTAATCAAACGAGCAATTAGAGCAGGATGCTGCACTTCCACAGCCCTGTTACCGTGCATTCCCCAGCAGCTCCCTCCGAAAAGACACAGTGATGGATAACAACTCCGTATTACTTATTAAACACCTAATACGGCTTTAACGGTTCTGTTTACTGAAGAGTGTTAATCTTAATGAAAACAATATTTGAGGCAGACTGGCAAGGATAATTCTCTACCCTTTTATCCAGGGATCTCAGAATACAGAAACAGTAATTGATCCTCAAGGCATCTCTGCGGGTATTACACCTTTTTAAAAAGGTAAACAGAGGCACGGAGAGGTTAAACGGTTTGTACAAAGTGCATTTGCTTCTCAGAGAGTGTTGGTAATGCAGTCCCTGAGCCCTGAGGAAAGCCAGGGAAGCATGTCTCTAACAAGAGAGGTCTGTGGCTTTTTATCCCCCTTGCCTCTGACAAGGCTGGTTTGAGCTCTGTGATGACAGAGGAGCTGAAATGGGGCTTCCCAGAAATCAGAGATGGGGAGACCCCCGAGGAAGCTCCTCCTTACATCAGAAGAGATCAAAACACAGCAGGGCTCTAAACCCTTTCGCTTTGGCTCACAAGTCAATCACTGAGATGTGCAGACAAAACCCTTCCCAGGCAAAAGATCATCCCAGGTCCTGGGCACCTTTCTCCCAAGTATCTGGTACTGGGAGCCATCAGGTTCACCCAACTGGACCAATATCCTTGTGCCCAGGGCTGCAGGAGCATCCCCACTCCCACTGCCCAGGCCGGGACACTGACACAGACAGGGCTGGTGGGAAGGGAGGAAGGAGAGCTGGAATTCCCTTAGCCCAGAAAATTCATTTTGCTCTCCTTCACAGTCTTTTCTGCCCTGTCAAGCCAGGAGAGGGTGTAAGACAGGAGGAGGCACGACAGAGTAAAGAAAACACTGCCCTGTGGCACATTCTCCAAGTAATTTTCCAGCTCTAAGAGTTCACAGGCTGCCTCTGGAGTGAAAAAGATGTCAAGGTTCATAATATTTTCCTATTTTTCAAGATAAATACTCTTTTACCATCCCAAAGCCTTCACTATCTACTACTTAAGTCCATCTCATAAAATTCATAAATCTTTTCCAAAATATCCCCCAGCCAGAAAAAGCCCAGGTTAGTCTCAATTCTAAGCAATGCACAAACCCTTAATGACAAGTTCCTGATAACAAAGGCACTCAGGCATCAATCTATCAATCCACAGGCTGGCAAAAAGCACCTTAAGAGGAGGAAAGGGGACACACAGAGCCAGAGCTGAATCACCAATTTCATTAGGACAATCACCGTCCAAATGCCTTCACATTTGCGTAGAATTATTTGATTTCCCCCAGCACTGAAAGGTCTTTTATTACACACCACCAGCACCATAACAACAGGCCTGGAATGGGAAGGACAGCCATTTCAATTAATATTGCTCCTGAGGTCCTCTGCCTGTGTCAGTGGGGACTCTCAGAGAGTCCCTCTGCATGGGAAGGGCAGATCTGAGCACTTGCACCATGTCACCAAAATGACAGCTATATATCTACATGCTCTCATACATGCACTTATGCACTCAGTTCTTCAGCAGGGGGTTAATTTCACCCAGGTATTCTCCTGACACCTTAGCAGGTGCTTATTATTTAAAGTCCTTCGTCTGCTTTAGCAGAGCTCCTGTCCCCAAGGCCACAAGCACACCCATGCAAAACACCAGAAAAACACCCAAACCCAGCCTTCAAAATGGAAGCACAGAGAGCAGGTTTGGCAAATCTGGACATTCCCAACATCACTATCTTGGGAGACGGAGACTGAAACAAATTGTTCTTAGCCCAGAGTAATTTCACAAGATTTTATCCACACAGCAAAGTCACTTTCCACCACCGAAAACGATTTTCTGCCATGCCTGCAGATATCACCAGAGCACTCTCAGCTCCTGCAAGTCTTGCAACTCGAGAGGGGAATTGTGGACATGCAAGTCACGTCCACCCGGATTTAGCTCCCACAGCCTGGGAGACGCATCCTCTTACAGCCCCAGAGCTGACAACCTGTTAGCACCACGTATTAGCCTGATCCCGGGTGGGATCCAACCCGCTGCAGCTCAGGGCTCTGTCGGCTGGGAGAGACAGGCGAGGCAGAGACAGCAGCTCACGGATGGATACTCAGCAGGAGCAAGGCAAAGCAGCAGCAGAATATTTACATGTGCACAGCAGCGTTAATGACCTTGCACTCTGCACTCATCCCAGGTCCTGACTGTAGACCCCCATCCCTGTAGGATCACCAGACCCACTGAGAAATGAACTCCAATCCCTTCTCTGATCCAGCAGGAAGCCTAAATAAGTGCTTTCCACACATTCTGGGCTTGTTTACATGCAGTTCCTGTACGAGCTGTACTGGCTCAGCAAGAAACAGCACAGCCCAATCCGAGGGATGGAGTTATTCTGCCATAAAGGCGCTGTGTCAGGGATAGCTTCTTTGCACATGCATGGAGAAACACGCCAGGCAGCCCTGGCTGCAGGCAGCAGCGAGGGCTATCCATTATTAGGGAATCTTGGAATGAGCTTCCTCCAGAGGGAAAAGAGCAGGCGCCTCTGGCTGAGGTCCACAGGCTCAGGGGATACCCAGAAGATGGTGCAGCCCCAGGGAGGAACCCCACTTTTTCTCACACCTCCCTGCAATGCAAAGCTCTCAGTCCTTCCTAAAGCCTCCAAGCCTCTTCCAAATCTCCCAGTCCTTTCCTGATGCATTCCTCTCCCTGCCTGGCACATCCCTCCCCTCCCCTCCGTCACTCTGCCCGCGGCAGCAGCCCTCCCTTGTACGCATTTTGCTGGGGAACTTGTAGGGCTTGTCTGGCTAATGAAAAGCTGCTTTGGAACCCCCTTTGGGCTTTTCAGGAAGGATTAGCAAGGTTTCTCCAAAGCAGACGCAGCAAGACAGTGTGTTTCTCTAAATACATCAGGGACTTCTCCGGCACTCGGCTTTGGCAGGGGCTAAGTGCGGCTGTCTCACAAGTTGTCTCCTTGCTGGGGTGTACACACAGGAAGGTGCTGTCAGCCATCGATACGGGGCTGCTCGGGCTCTGCCTCTCTGGGGTGCTGCACAAGCAGCGAGTGAGAGCTGTTACCTGCTGACAGCTCTGCCCAGGCTCGCTGCAACAACGTGGGCTGCGGGGAAGCTCCCCTGATGAAGATGCTGATGCTGGCACTGCCTGTGCAGCCCTGGCAGGGAGGGCAGCAGAGCCCAGATAATCCCCTGCACTCCACAGAGCCACCACCGGACCCTCCTGAGTGTCCTCAGAGAAACACTCAGGAAGGGCCACCCACTGCTGATATTTAGGGAGGACAAACTCCAGCTTCACTTGGCATCTCTGTGATCTCCCAACCAGCATCCACAGCCTTTTGCTCAAACCCTGCTACAAAATGAAGTGAATTTCCTGTGGTCAAGCAGCAAAGCCATGGCAGAGCTGTGGTCAAGGCTGACCTCCAGCTCCACAACCTCCTCAGGACACCAGGTTTTTAGGGGAGCTGTGCAATCCTAAAACTGGTGCCATTCCCAAACATCCTCTCAGCCCCACACAGCCTCAGAGCTGCCTTGTATTTCTCATCTGAAGTTAGTGGGGCAAGCAATTAGCTGTCTCAACAACCCTTATGGGAAGCTGCTGTTGGCAGGGGTAATTGAATGTTATCCCAGTAAAACAAGGGGAACAAGATGTGATAGCCATATCATCTCAAAATAGGCTACACATAGGCCATTCATCCCACTCTCTGGGGGCCTGGCTTTGTTTGAGCAAGATTATGAACTCCCCTTCAGAAGAGCTTCATCATTTCCACATATTTCCCCTCGGCCATGGGCAGGCAGGATCAATAAAGATATAATCCGAGAGACAGCTGCAAACACAAAAGTTCCTAATGAATTCCCGACCAGCCAGGCAGCCCAAACACGCGTCCCGTCAGCTGGGAATTTGTGCAAAGCCATCACTCTGGCACGCTTAAAATTTCCCCACGGAGGGCAGGACCAGAGGTAAGATAGTGTCAGGTGGCTCCCAGTCCATCTCGGAGTCCGGTGTTATCCCCGGAGTAATTACTCCTCCAGACATCAACGCCTCCAGCCAGGGCAGAGATTGGAGGCACAGGAAGGTATATTTGGAGAAAACACTATGGAAATGGCCTGGCAGTGTGGCCTTGGGGACAGAAGGTTGATGTGTGGATAATAAGGACGAGTCAGGAGCCTGGATTGTTCCCTCCAGCCCTGCTAATTCTATCTCTGCTACCACCTTTCCCCTTCCTCCTTTCCCTAGCTCCTCCCCCTAAATGCAATTTAGCATCTCTAAAAGTACATATTGTCCCACCATCTAAACAGTTTTACTACAGATGTAGCAAGAAAAAAAAGGTACACATAGATTTATGTGTTCTTAAATTGTAATGGACAATTTGACATCTCTTTAGGATGTAAAAGTTGCACTGAAGGGGATAACTGGAGCTTTATTTCCTCTTTTGGGCCACAACATCCCATAGCTGCTAATAAGTTAAAAGCCAGACATCCAAAATTCACTGTTTTTTTGGTGGAAAAACAAATTTTACTGGTGGTTATCCACATTTTTGTAAAATCTCCTTTTGGAAAATACACAGCAAAAGTTTCTAAGCCATTCAGGGAACGTGGGTATTAAATTCCCATTCAAACGAAGCACAGACCCAAAATCCCAGGTGGGTTGGTAAATTCCAGTTAAACTGTCCTGACTTTGCATTTAAGTCCATTGCTCCCCCAGAGGACCCCGTGGATCTACTGCCACTATTTAGGTGAAAAACTCCTCTGAGTGATAGAGATCTGTCGTTTTCAAAAGCTGAAGGAACAAGATGCTTATCCCAGCTTCCCAGAAGTCATTTTGTGTGCATGCAAAACCGCAGATATTTCCATCCCCGCTCACTCGCATCCCTCATCCACATCCACCACAGCTGAAAAGGAGGAACTCTTCCCTTTTGGTGCCACATCTGGTCAACAAAACGTCCTTAATGGACTCCAAAACAGCAGGTTTAGTCAAGAAATTGATGCACTCGGTAGCAGATTGGTATATAACATATCTGCATAAATACAGAGAGACGCGGTGCAATTACAGGGGTCTGCCAGGAGCAAGAGTAAGTACAGGGGAATTTGAGCAAAGCCCTGCAGCTAAAGGTCCAAAGATCTTTCATTTTACTTATCGTGAGCACAAGAAAGCCTCTCCAGGCAGTGTTAGTTCAAGGCAGGGCAGATAAAAACGCAAGAGGTCTCTCATTTTGCCTTGTAACACAGAGGTTAAGCAGCATGCACGTGGCCTCCAGCCCCTGGGCAAAGCCACGTGCCTTGGGTTGTGGGCAAAGACACAGTGTGCAGCTCTTTGTACTCACTCACTGCTTTCCAAGCCCTTCCTGACCCACCAGCCAAGCCTGGAGTCAAGTCTCACACAGCAAGTACTCCACTCAGAAAAGGTAATTTGAATGCCCCATGACTGGGATCATGCAGCAGCCTTTGCTACTGATCCTGCCTCCCCAAAAGTTTACAAATGATGTTACTGATGGCAATGGATCATGGGAATCAATAAGTGCTCTGCTGCAGTTTGTACTGAGCTAATAAAAACACTCAGCACCAGGCACCAGCCCTGCTTGCAAACACTTGGCTCTGATTGACTCCAGCAGCTCCTCGGTTAAACAGGCACGGACCAGGAGAGCAGGAGGTCAGCACCAGCCAGGAGCCAAGGTCCTGAGGCTGCTGTGCCAGCTTCAAACCAACGGGTCAGGGAGGAGATCAATGCTAAATCAGCAGGAATCACCTGCTGTTTCCTACTACCATCCCGCCCAGACTCCCTGTGAACTTCATTAGCACTTATTTGCTGAGGTAGGTGATGGATTTCCCAGCTCTGGCCTGTGGGCATCACTCCTTCCTGCATTAAGGAAGTGGAGCCTTTCAGAGATCTACCACGGGCCCTTTTTAGGTACATGATGAGAAGGATTCAAGTGGCAGCCCAGGACTCTTTGAAATCAAACACCTTCTCTTCTATTCTAGGTGTTGCTGTGATTTTTTTGAATGGCCACAGTGTGCCTGCAGCGAGAGCTCACGTACCTAGCAGTACTCAATTTAGCTGTATGAATAGCATTAATTACTGAGCGATTAAATGACTTGCTCAAAGTCAAAATGAATCAGTGGCAGCGCCAGGGAAACAGCCCAGCGGCCCTGGCTCTGGGTCCTTCACACCTGACATCAGATCTCAGCGCTCCAGCCGCCTGCTTGGGCGATATTTAGGGAATTAATTGTACACTGCCATCAGTCTCCCTGCTCTGGGTTTCGAGGCTCAGGCAAAGCTGATCCCCAAGTATCCAGAGGAAAAGGAGGCTCCTGTTGTTGAAAGGCTGCTTTGTCACCAGCTCCTCTCCAAAGTTAGCTGTCAAGAGCATCTGGGCTTTTGGCTGGATCGCTCCCTGATATATGAGGAGCATGTTGAACATGTGCTGCCTGCAGTTGGTACAAGGTTCTTTGTCAACCCAAGCATTGCTTAAGTGCCCATAATAGGGAACAGGTTGCCCACCAGTTCCTCCTCCCCGATATTGATTATGGGGGTATAATACTGCACAGAGCAGCAGCAGCTGTCTTTCACCGCCTGGATATTCCGCATAATAAAGCACTGCAAGTTCCTTCTCCCGAGCAGTCATTACTGGCTGCACCACGACGGCTCCTGCAGACAAGCTGTGCTGGCTCAGCCTCGCCGCAGGCAGCCCCAACTTAAAACAAGCACACAGCAGGGCCGTGCAGTGATAGCCCTCCTGGTCCAGCAGCATGGATAATCCCTGCAGAGCCGGAGGAACATTCAGGAAGCTGTGTGAAGGAGTCTGTGCATGCAAAGAGGTAAAGGGAACAGGGAAAATTCGCTCTTCCTCACCTTATTTGCGGTAACAACAGACAGTGTCAACCCTGCATCAGCAGCGTCACAGCAACTGCATTGATCCCTGTGTTACACGAGACTGGCACCCCATCCGCTGCCCTATAAAATCTTAATGCCAGTGCACACTCTCACCTCTGTTTGACTTAAGCTCTTGGGTTTAGTCCTGCAAGCACAGAAGAAAAACCAAGCGGCGGTTTCAGCCCAGGCTACCTCCTGCCCTACTCCAATACTCCTCACAAAGCTCCCCACACGTATTACAGCAACAGCTGGAACGAGCAGCTTTTGTGCCAAGTTCAATACACACACAGAGGAACAAAATCTTTTACCAAAGCTGCCTGCAATCAGAGGAGAGGAGTGAACAAAATGATGTGCTGCTGGGGAAGAGAGAGGCAGACTGTAAAGCCATTTGCTGAAGGTCACGCAGTCAGGACTGCGACAGAGCAGGGCTGAGTCCCCAGTCCCAGGTTAATTCCTCAGCCACACCACTTTACAGATCCCACGTACATTTGGGTTTACCTCTTTTTGAGCTCCTTCCATAGGCTGCGAGGCAGTGCTCCGTGCCTGCCATGGTCCTCCTGAACTTCCCTCCCAGCAGGGGATGGCTCTGCCTGCCCAACACTGAGACCTTCCAGCAGATGAAACTGGGAGACCCTGAAAGGAAACACTGGGGCACCTGGAACCACCTCTGCTGCTCCCAGTTTGAGCAACAAATGGTTTCCACAATAAAGATGATCTCTGTTGGGAAGCCAGACAGAGGAGCTGGAGTCTCTCTCCTGCATCCCCACGTCTCCACATCCATGGACAGAACCCTCCCTAACCACTCCACATCCCAGTATTTGCCCCTAGAAAAACCACGGCTCATTTTGCCAGACTGTCACTCAGCACATTGTTCATTACAGGGAAATGAACTCTGTTCCCAAGTGTCTGGGGGACAGAGAGTAATTGGGTTCTGTGCAGTCTTTTCACTTAATTTACTCAAGTTGTATTTATTTCTTACAGAATTAGGTTTTAGCGGCTGATGGACAAGACATGAGAGAAAGGCAGAGGCAAACGGATGGGATAATAAACTTGGAGAGGGAAAAATGATGTCTCTGTGTCTCTCCTTTTTTCTTTCCCTCACTGTCTCAGTCATCTCTGCCACTCTTTCATCCTTTTATAAGGAACATGGAGGGCTGCTGCTAAAAAGCTCTACTTCATCACCATGTGGCTTTGTAAAGGTAACCTTATTATCTAAGTTCATCCCAATATGGAAAGAAGGATATTTAGTGTGGGTTAAAACATGCCAGCAGAACAATCTGCTGAGTTTAATGAAATGAAAACATTTGCAAGAACCTATTGATTGTGTTGACATTTTCAGCGAAAAATTATCAAAATGTTATTTTTGATAAGGTTGAAGTACTTCATTTCAACATATTATAATTATATCTGATATCCTTATGGAGAGAAATTCTGAATATAATATAAAACTCAGAAGAAATTGCCTCAGCCTGCCAGAATGAATCACGCTAACCAACACCAGACCTTCTCATGCTGACACTTGGGGCAAAGCAGGACCCCAAAAGGAAGAAACCTACCCCTTCCACCTGATTTTAAAGCCTTTTCCAGCAGCACCATCCTGCTGCAGAAAGGCAGGAGGGGAACGTCGTGGGGTGACTAATTAAAACCATTATCTCTGCCCCAGCAGGCAGGGATGACCTTTGATGGGCTGAACATCAGCACCTCACATCTCCCCCAGCCACAGCACCCCTGGGTGCGGAATCCTGCGATTTTAAATCCCTTCTCTGACTGAAAGTGGGATCTGAAGAGCAGCCACCAGCAAACCTGGTGCCACCACCTCCCCAGTTTGCTTCAAGAAAGGGCATGGGATGGCACAGGGGGCAAGAAGCAGAGGAAGAGCACACAGGGCTTCGCCTCACCCTGTGGCACCATAAATTATGCAGCTGCCTTCATCCATTATTCAGCATAATTTATTTTGAACATTTAGATCAGCAGTTTGTGCAAGGAAAAAAATAGAAGTGGAGGGGAAAGGGGGGAAAAAATAGGGAATTAAGTGAAGGAGAGAGGGAAGCACTGGAATGGATGGTCCAGCCATTAATCACAGACAGGCAGGGAGATGACAGGATGAGAAGGAGCAGCTGGAGAACCACTTAAATAATAACAGGAGCTCCAATTCCCCCGGCCCTTGAGGAGCAGAGGGGAATTAAAAGCCTTGTGCCCATGCTGGTTTAAGGCTATTAACAGCTTCAGCCCCTCTTCCTCCCAAACCCAGAGCCCCTCACATGCCCAGCAGAGCAGGGCTGCAAGTTTCTGAAGGATGCCTTCCCCAAAAAACTCACGGCAGCCTTCCCAGGGGAAGACCCCATCCCACATCTGCCCCTCTGAGCTCGCCAGCCAGCCCAGATTTCTGAATTACAAATGTTTTCTGACACAGAAGTCTCAATGTATATTGGCATATTACTCCACGACTAATAAATTGAAGGAAATAACAACTTGCCCAGCAGACATACCCCGAGCTTGAGACTGGTGAATTCAATGAATAAATTGCTTCCATGAATTATTCACTCAAATCTAACACGCTCAAGAGCAGCTGTCCCAAAGCCATGGCATTATCAGCAGCTCCACAGTACTTGGGGGCAAGAGGGAAAATTGTGACCACGATAAGCTGGGCCAAGCCATCACCACAAAATATCCCTTACTGCAAACAGGAGCTGCCCTGGGTTTGCAAAAGTCTCCCTCTGCCCAAGAAACAGCAGGTTCCTATGCAGACACCTTCTCCTGCATCTCAGGGGGCTTTTCAGACACTCATTCCAGTCCTTTGGAGAGCAAGGAGTTACCATCCCATGGTGCTGCAAGATCCTCAGGCAGCAGCAAGTGATGGACTCAGGTTAGAAGAGTTTGGAAAAAATCACAGGGGCTTGCAGGAGTGCTTACAGAGGAAATGCAAGTTATTTGAAAAAATCACAGGGGCTTGCAGGAGTGCGTACAGAGGAAATGCAAGTTATTCTCTGGAAGAAATCAGTAACAGTGGTGGCTCGTGCCATTCAGATGCATAGGGAACCATCAGCTCCATCTAACAAGAGCCAGTTTGGTTTGCAGCTGAAAGGAAAAAGTTTCTATTCCCAAATTGCCATGACTCCTAAAACCAGAACACCCACAAACTCCTTTCCCATCTCCAAACGGGCTGGGAACACTCTAGAAAACAGAGGATTCACGCAGTAACCAATCACATCCCAAGTGGGCACAGCAGGACTCTGTCCCAGCCAAACCCTCCAGGAGTGCCACCGAGGCTCAGTGAGAGCCAGGCCAGCCCTGGGAAAGCCACCAGGGCTGTGGAACAGAAGGCAAATGATTCCATGCACGCCCCTCCGCTCCTGTTTTTCCAGGCCATAGCCCTGGAAAGGCAATGTGCAGGATGGGGAAGGAGCGGCAGGCTCCAAGCGAGCAGACAGCAGAATGAGGAGGGGAAAGCTCCAAGCTCCAAGCTCCACGCTGGGTGAGTGGGCAGCTGCTCCGCTCAGGATTGGCACTGCTGCGGCACAGGAGTGATGACCTGAGCATGGAGCAGTCCCTGCCAGGGCTGCAGCTCCTCTCCTGAGGGCAGCTCCCTCCTCAGCTTTGCAGAGCTGATGAGAGACAGGAGGAAAGGTGGGAATGAGGTCGCTGGAGCACTTCAGCACCAGGCTGGGGCTGTCGATGGTATCCAGCTGGAGACTTTAATGTCCTGGAGCAGCTCTGCCCAGCTCCTGCCCGGGAAGGGCACACACTGCTGCTGAAGCCATTTTTCAAGTTGTCACCAACTTCACAAAGAGTTGCAAGGTCTCCTTCTCTCCCAGTAACCCCAGAGGAGAAGATGCTGATGGTGTTTCACTGGACAGGAATGTTCCAGCTGGAAAACCTTCAGGGCAGGCACAGTGAGGAGCTCTGATACCACTCAGGGTTTCAATTCTTTGCTCCAAATTGCCCTCATCCCTCTCACCCCGAGCGTCTGTTCGTCAGTGCTCGCTTTGCAATGAGACCTTCATCCCCACACCTCACCTACTCTCACTCCTCCTCCCCTCAGTTCCCGGGAAACTCAATTCAATCTGAGCTGACTTTGAAAGCTTTAATGGGACCAGATGGTTCCATAAAATATAAATGCAGGGATAAAAATACCGACAGACCTCCGAGCGATTAACTTTGGATCTACCCTGACTGGGAAGGATTCAACTGAGCTCGCTGAACTGGCAAGTTCGCTGCCTTCCTCCTGCAGATGGGTTCATAAACTCTCTCTGTGCTTTTCATCTGCCTCGGGAGCCATGCCAGAGGTCTCTCCACCTCTTTATGGTCCTCCAGCCCTTCTGAAGGTCTGGTCTGCCAACCTGCTAATGTGGCATCCAGTTCTTCCTCAAAGAGGTGTTACAAGGGGAGAAAAGCCATACGGGGTTCTCATAAAGGCCAAGTTACCAAATGCTTTAATTTGCTGCAGTGCACTATTTTGGGCAACAGAGAACAGAGGAGATCCTTTCACATAATTTAAAAATATCAAGAAACTTTCATAGATTGAAAACCAAATTAAGACTAAAATTATCACCCAATTTCACTCAGTAATTTTTGCTGGCATGGAAATGATCATTCCATGCTTTCGAAGTGAACAGATAATTCCAGACTTCAAAGGCTTACTTCAGCAGTAAGTAAACTTGTTAAATTAGGGTTTGAAAGTTATAATAAACTATCTGGATGAACGTGACATGGCACAGTATGGCTTTTAGAAAATAAAGTGTCCCCTCTCTAATCTATCAGAGTCCTTTGAGGAAGGCAACAATACTTTCAAGAAAAGCTGGTATTATTTATTAGACCTTCAAAAATGTCTTAATTAATAATAAGCAGTGCCCCTAAAGAAGCAGCAGGCTCCGAAGATGAAAACCATCTTCCTGCAGATGCCTTGTGAAGGGATGTCATTTGAACAAGGGAAGTACACAAAGTGAACAGCAGCTGGAGAAGAACAGCAGCTTGTCAAGATCCGTACAAAGCAGGGATGTGGGAGAGTGAAAAATAAAAGCCAGATCTCCTGAATCATGGCGCTCCCACTCCTGGATCAGGCAGATCCCAAAAATGACATTGCTAGGACAAGGAGGACAAAAGACCACAAGAGATTAGCTGGATTTGAGTCACCATGGCTGAGAAAATCGTGGTTTAACAACCCAAACCCGTGTCCCAGAGCTCCCGAAGGGTTTATACCACCTGTGCTACATCCTCACCCTTTCACCTTTAGGAAAACGGAGCTTTCCTTATCCACCCTGGCTAACTCCAAGGTGTGGAAAACACCTCCTATCACAGCAAAAACACCCCCAGGCCGACAGAGGGACAGAGAGAGGGAAAGGAAAGACAGGAATGGCTCAAAATATGAGAAATTGATAGCAAATTAAATCAGCCAAGCCAAGGTGAAGCTTTAAATGGCATGGGGGAAAAAAGGTGTCAAGTTTGAAGCATTTGTGATACAAATGCTATTCATTTTAGTCAGGAGGAGAGGACTGTGGGAAATTCAACATTATCTAACACAGGCAATTAAGAAAACAATGACAGCTGAAATTTAATACAGACAAGTACAAGGTAATGCCTATCAAAAGCAACATTGCCAACAACTCGTACACATTGATGGATTCTAACTTAATTGTAACCACTCAGGGGAAGGGAAAAACCCACATATCACTCTGGACAACTTTACAAAAACATCTGATCAACAGACAATGGTGGCCAAGGAAGCAAGACATGAAGAGAAAGGGAGAGAGAGCAGTAAATGAAAATATTGTGGCGCTTTCATGGAAACAAACAACATTCTCAACTTGCAATATCACCTTCAGCATTGGAAAGACAGATGTATGTAAGAAGAATAGGAAAATAACAATGAAAAAATCTGGTTCTAAACATATTCCCGTAGCAAATGAAAAAATCAGGGGTGGATCATTCAAGAGGAGGATAGCAAAACATTGCAAAACAAAAAACCAAGGTCAAGTGATGCCTTTTATTCATCCTCCCGTGAGGAAAAGGACAAATTTACTGATGCTGAAAGCCAACAAATCTGGAAAAGACAGACAATGCCTCAGCAGAAATGCCCAAACTGCCCTGGGAGCCTTTGCCACGAGCTCCCAGTGATGCAGCGAGCAATTCCCAGGGTCACAGGGATTATCAGCTGTGCTGCAATAGCATCAGATGTGAACACAAATACTGAAGCCCAAAGACCCGCTTGTAGGATAAAAATCTGTTAGGATCTGAATGGAGGCTAAATCAAAACCTCTGGCAGTCTTTCCCATTTGTAACTATGGCCAGCCTGGTATTTATTTAATGACAGATCCTCATAGAGGTTTGAGGCCAATTACCAACAGCCTGGATTTAGAAATCAAAATTTTCCTTCAGTTTTCTCTTGGAAGAACATTTCCCTTCGCTCCCAAGGAAGCCAAGCATCCCTGCACCCCTGCCACGGCTGCTGCTGGGGGCAAACCAGGGGATGCTGACCACGGGGGTGCTTTGCACGGGGATTTTCTGGGGAAAGGCTGGAAATCAGAGCAAACAGCGTGGCCTTTCGCAGGATCCTTGCAGCATGCAGAGAGGATGGGCTGCAGCAATAGCCTGGCTCAGCAGCATGAGGCACTATTGATTCAGCTTTCACCGACCGCAGACAGCAGCGGCGCTGGCCTGATGTGACCCGGAGGGAGACATGACACAGCTGAACAGGGACTGGGTCCCTCTGTGCCAGTCACGGGGACATTCCTAAGGTCAGCAGCTCAGTGTGGAGCCCAGAGAGCCGTGGAGGAGGAGAACGCACAGGAAGAAGGCATTACCCTTCATCCCTCCCAGGCGGGGGGAAAAAGCCCTTTCCTTTTTCCATAGGACACTTGATTAATTCCTAAAGTGTTGACAAGCTCGGTGGGGAGGCGGGGAGAAGGTGGGTGTTTGTGGGGACCTGGGAATTGCAGCCACGGGCTGCCACTGCTCATAACCAGGGGTGGATGTGAAGGGCAATCTGAGCACATTTGCAAACAGATTTAATAATAAGGGGCTGTCTGCCTCGATGTGTCAAGCTATCTGCAAGTACTGCAAAAGAATATCATCGAGTGTGACATAATGCAAAGCAGGATAAGGTCATTTGCTTTGCTTTCCTCTGTTTTAAAGCATCAGAAAAATTCTTTTCAAAATACAGCTTTCACAGAAACATGACCGGCTGCCTGAGGAACGGCTCGAGATCAAGCGTTTGATATTCAAAATTAATCCCAGGAGGACGAAGCGAGATACGTTCCCTTTCCCTTCATCCATTTCCAGGCTGGAGATATCTCTCTTCCATTAACTCAGCTCTCCCCCTCCTCCCTTCTCCCCCAACCAGGTTTTCTTCACAGGCTCCAAGTTCATCTCTCTTTTTTTTTTCCTTCCTGAACCACTGATCTAAATGAGGGGTCTGATCCAGCACTCCTCACTCAACAGGGATTTTCAGCAGTGTGAAGCCTTCACGAGCGAAATCTTAGATTTTATCATCTCTGCAACGCCAAACACCACAAGTTTGCAGCTAAAAACACTCAAGGTGAAATTAAGACAACTGGGGACTCCCACAGCTTTCACCTTCAGGAAGAAACAGAAACAAACCCGGGAAGGAGCCTTTAACGACAACTCCAAGAAGTTATTTAACTCACATCCATTTAGGATTTAAATTGAGATCACTGCGACACAGGCAAGCAAAAGCCTTGCATGTGGGGAATGTTTAAAACCTCAATGTCTTGCTTTTTTCTTTGGCACCAGAGTGGATTTCCACTCTGTCCCTTCCCTGCAAAGCTGGTCACCTCTGCCCACCCGGACACTGCCCATCGTGCCTGCTGCTGTCACCACAGACACCTCCCCACAGAGCTCAGCTGGGGACAAAGCCACCGGAGGGGATGGGGGTTTGTAACAGCCTCCCTCTGTCAGTCCCCAGCCCTAAACTGTTGCTCTGATTTTCTGATATTTGTGGAGATTCGCGGAAGCTCACAGGGAAATCAGGCAGGCAGCACACAAGATGGCGAAAAGAGAGACTTTATTTACAAAAACTTCTTTATATATTCATTAATTATCTAATAATTATTGGTCGACAGTTTTTCCACCCTCTATAACGATTGGTTACAAGTCTAGAGCATCCAGTACCAAAACAAAGAGATTAGAAAGCACAAGAATGCAACTTATCTCTATTCTCCATGAGAAAGAAGAGAAAGATTTTAAAACAGTGCAACTGCACTAAACCACCACTCAGATGCCCAAAACAGAGCCATCGGGCACAGCTGGATGCTCCCAGCACAGCTGGATGCTCCCAGCACACACCCCAGTGCCCCAGGGCGGCAAGCGGCTGCTGGAAAACGTGAGTACAGAGCGCTGGGAGGCCATAGGGGCGGATTCAGGGAGAGGAGTGAACTTTGCAAAACACAACTGCTCCTTATGAAATGAGGCATGAGAGATGGAGCCCCGGCGATGGCATCTCCAGACGTGTAAACATCTGGTAACGCTTATGGCCGGGGACACTCCAGAACTCACCCGGCGCTGGCGGCAGCGGAGGCGCTCGGGGAGGTGTCAGGGATGGAGTCACTCATAGCCAAGAGGCAGGAACCGATTGCAGAAGAGGCCAGGGGAAGTCACAACACATAAATCCAGGCTTTGACACCATTGCAGAGCAGCTGTGGGGAAAGTCCTGCTGGGAGCACAACGGGGTCTTGGGGCTGTGGTGCAGAAGCACAGCTGCACACAGCTGTACACAGCTGCAGCAGCAGAACCACGAGGGGAAGGGCAGACTGGTCCCAGGGGAAGCCTCAGCACAGTTCTCTTTCCTACCTGATCCCTGGGTAGCTGCTAACACTGGCAATAACTACTGTGGAAAGCTGAACTAAGAAGAAAGCAATAATAAAACCTAAGCAAAGGAAAAAACAGCCCTTTCCTCTGCCCAAACATCTGCAATGTGCTGAGATTTCAGCTGAAATTTAGCCTGGAGAAAAGGAGGCTCAGGGGAGACCTTAGTGCTCTCTACAACTCCCTCAAAGGAGGCTGGAACCAGGTGGGGGTCAGGCTCTCCTCCCAGATAATGAGAGACAGACAAGAGGAAACGGCCTCAGGTTGCTCCAAGTGAGGTTTAGACTGGATAATAGGAAAACTTCATGGAGAGTGCTGTAAAACACTGGAACAGGCTGCCCAGGGAGGTGGTGGAATCACCATCCCTGGAAATGTTACAAGAAACATGTGGATGGGGCACTTGAGGACATGGCTTAATGGTGAACCTGGTGGTAGTTGGACTTGATGATCATAAAGGTCTGTTCCAATCTGAACAATTCTGTGATTCCACATCTGCATGTGGTGACTGACTCTGAAATTGTACAGCTAAAGAAAGGCTCAAGCCACCAGCACAGTACCTGGCCCAGCAGGACGTTTGCACCTTCCTGGCCAAGCTCCACAACTCCACATCTTGGGAGGCCCCAGGGCCAGGGAGCTCCCAAAAAGCACCTGGATGGGCTGAATCCTGAGCCACAAACACCAAAACTCGCAGGAGACTTTGGGAAGCAAATGCCATCAGTGGCCCACGGCCACCAAGCTGATCAGCTAAACTCCTTTGGGTAGAGGAACATGGAGCCATGCCCAGGCTGAAGAATGATTTCAGTGGTTTGCACAGAAAGATTTGTCCAATGGTTCAGGATAACCAGGAATGGAGAGGCAGGACATTTACAATCCACCAGGTCTCCCCAAATTAGGTGCCAGCCACGAAGCTGAGCCACCCTGCCAGATGACACAGGGTAAAGGCAACCCGCATGCTGGTTGTGGCCACCTGACCTCAACAATCAAACCCAAAGTGAAGGATCCTGACCTCTCCTCCTCCTTCTCCACTGGCAAACACCTGCAGTCTCTCCTGTGCACAGGAATCCATCCCACACCCGTGCTTCCCAAAGGTCCTCCAACATCACAGCTGTCCCAGTTGGTACCTGGGCTCCATTCAGCTCCACCAAGGAGACCTCTCCTTTTTAACAAGCATGTTAACATAACACACAAAACCCTCCAGCTCTCAAATTTCTCACGAGCCCCAGAGGAGTACAGGAAATTCTTCTTAATTACAATGTGCGTGTTAAATAAGGACACCAGAAAGCAGCAGTTGAAACTACCTGGGAATGGTTGTGAAGACATCACCGCCACTCCTGCTTGGGTTTAAGGGTGGCCATCACCTCTCAGGGCTGTGTCACCCCCAGGGGTTGATGGTGAGGCCACCAAGACAGACCTGAGGGCGCTTCAAACACAACGGGAAAGGTGACGCTGTGGCTGGAGAGAGACACAAAGTTTTAACTAAATAATTACAAGTCGCTATTTCTTTAACAAAAGACCGAGCCCTTGAAAAACTACTTGCAATGCCACGGCAGCCCTCGGCTCATTTGTCATCTGGCGAGTAATCACTCACCGTCACAGGAGTTTAACCCTGTCACGGGAGACAGCGGCTCTGTCACTGCTGGCAGCAGCACGGCCGGGCAGGGGCTGCGGTGCTGCAGGTCACACCTCATTCCTCCCAAAGTGGCTTTTCCCAGAAGGCATCCTGGAAAAAGTACCTTTTCCCTGGGTGCACATCCCTTCCTCGCACCCACGCGGCTGGTGGGATGCTCCCCGTGACTGGATCAGCCCAGCCCAGCTCCTCTGCGGAGCGCTGCCACTTAGAATTTGCTAATTAGGTCCTGTTAATTAATTCCCTCCGATGCCTATTCACAGCACATTTGTGCTCCCTCTCTGCCAGCGCTCTCACCAATCCGTGCTGTTGGGAACTTGTCTGAAATCTGGGGGACAGTGCCAAGAAAGGCCCATTTCGGCTTCACGGTCACGAACGCTCGCGCCAGGAGCAGAGCTTAACGCTGCATTCATCCAAGGAGGGAGCAATCACAGCCTGCCCGGGACTCTGGCTCTGGCAGGAGCACAGGAATATCACACACCATCCATTTTTTATCAGGGCATTTTATGGCTACCAAAGTCTCAACTCCCAAGCAGGTACCTGCAAACAAGCTATCGATGAGTCCCCCTAGCAGAAATTACCCATCCACAGCAACTGGCTCTGAAGGAACCACAGTCTGTCCACCAGTGGATGAAAAACAAGCAGGGAAGGTGAATCCTTTGTCCAGACAACCACCCAGCCCTTCTGCTCTCCAGCACAGATACCCCGGTACAGCTGACACACACACAAATAAGGGGAATTCAGGTAGACGCTCAGTCGACACTAAATATTCTTGTTCCTTAGACACTTCTTTTCATCCCCAGGATGTCTCAACATCTGAGCACGGTAATTCCCTAGTGATTAACTTCTTTATTTATTTAAAACAAGCAGAGAGGTTTCCACCGGCGCGACTGTCACTCCGCGTGTCTCTCCGACAGCGCGACGCGGATGATGTGTGACAAACGCTCTGCGCCAGGGCTGGGTGTCTGCTCCAAAGGGAGATAAATCCCCTGACCAGGGCACTCCCTGGGGGGCTCCTGCCATCACTGGTGCAGAAACAGCTCTCAGTTAAACAATACTCAGTGCCTCAGTTCTTCTCCTTCCTCCAAATACGCCCCAAAAAACATGGGAGCACCCAAGTGCATCAGACACAGCACATGGAGAGGGTGGGACACAAGCTGGTGGTGGTGACAGGCAGCAAAGCCATCCTCCAAAACAACCCTCCATGGACTCCCAGAAAAGCACCTGCTGGCAGCCAATGGCAGAGGCAGCTCAGCACAGAAGAGAAAAATCTTTAAACACGGATAGAAATGCGACAGAGGCAAGGGTAAAGCTTTGCAGCTTTTCCCCAGCCTTCCCAGAGGGTGGCAAGGGCTGCTCCTAGACAGAAAGGGGAGAAATGAGAAACACTCCTGGTTAAAATGAATAAAATATGTCACTCCTGATCCTGTAGCTATTAAATCACTGGCTATACAATTACTTAATTATGTAGCAGTAAAAAAAACGGGGGGGCAAGATGGTATTTTTCCTCCTGAAAACTTCAATTTGCTACCTCAAGAAAATAATTGCTCGATTCAAACATTAAATAATTGAGACATTCATTAGTAGTCCTATTGTATGATTAGCACAAGGACGGTACCATTTAAAGACTGAGAAATTGATTCAGCAGGGAAAACGAGAGCCAGTTTTAATGGGCTAAACGGGAGCGTGGCCTCGAGGGCTGGTGGCTCAGCAGAGGACAGAGGCAGGGAGCAGCAAGGGAAACATTCCCAAAACTCTCAGTGCAGGACTCAGAGAAGGTGCTGTGGGTGTTTATAGCCTGATGCAAAGCCCAGCTGGATTGTCCTCATGTGTTCTGTCATAAATACGACCACAAGCACGGTCTGAGTGCTCACCTACAACAACAGAACATCCCAGACCCTTCCCTATCCATGGACTCTCCAGAAAACCCTGACCCCCCCCAGACTCACTCCCTGCCTGGAGAAAACAAGCTGCTGCTTCCCTCAACTCAGACCTCAGCTACACCTCCGCATGAACCTTGCGTGAATTCGCTGCTGCTGCAGTAGCCAGCTCCCAAATAACCGAGTAAGCAGGAAAAGCAGGAACTCTTTATCCCTCTAGATGCAATCGAGCCGTTTACAGTGTCTGCAAAAAACCCTGCTGCAAACGTGCTCCAGCCCAGCAGGAGGTGGGAGAAAGCCACGTGGAGTGGACAGGGGACAGCAGCTCCTGTAAACGAGAAAGGGCAAAGGCAGCACCGGAGGGAAAGCAATTACAAGCAATAATTGGCAGAGGCTGCCATGTGGAAACACTCTCATTGTTTGAAATTTGACCCACTGCGAATATCTTTCTTAAAATGGTTATTGCCTTATCCTCTCAGATCTAAATAGCCCTCTCCACACTTGGCTGCTCCAGGGAAGACTAAAGAGCTGCCTGGTGAACGCAGAGGATTTCTGGTGGGTCAGTGTTTCCCTCCTGACCCATCTCACGGGGTCACAGGGCTAACGGGAGGCACATCACTGCCTGGAACAGGCAAAACATTCCTGCTCCATCCCACCCACGCCCTTAGCAGGTTCATGTTCACACGACAAGCACAGCTTTGTTCCAGGCAGCACTTTCAGGGTAAAGGCCACGGGCAGGATGAGCATCCCCGCCCTGTGATGGAGGAGATGCGTGGGGAGGGAAGAGCAGGCAGCAAGCAGAGCTGTAGGGCAGTCAGCTGCCATCCCTCAGCCCTGTTTATTCCCCTTTAACAAGCAGGGAAGCTGGGGAGTTTGAAGTCCTAGACAAATTATTCATCCCCAATTTAAGTCTGGAGATGAAAACTGAAGAGACAGCTTAGAGCTGAGCATCTTTGTAACTTAGATCATGAGATGGCTTCTTTTATGAGCCGACACCTTGCAAATACATTTTTTTCCCGTCAGAAAATACTGTTACATATACAAAAGATGGGCTTTCCTAGTCAGGGAGAGGAGAGGCTTATCTTCGTTCCCCTTTGAGGAATTCTAAACCCCACCTTTCACGGAAGACTCAGGTACTTCCCAACAGTGGATCAGACAGCTCAGAGACTCTTTAAGGTGGAACAGGAGCTCCTGCAGCTGCCTCAGCAGCTCCCTCAAAGCTGCATCAATGTCACCGTCCTCCCCAAAGCAGCATCAATGTCACCACCAAGCGATGCCCCCGGCACGAGGGCGGCGAGATCCCAGCGCAATCCGGGGCCGTATTGAACCGGAACGATCGCAGAACAAAAGTGGCCATGTTAATCTCATCTCCATTGAAAAATAATAATGGATCAAAGTTTGCCAAATAGAAAAGGACAAAATCAGCAGAGAATTACTTTAATTATTACCTTCAAGCTTACAAAAAAAAAAAAAAAATTGGTATTACAACCGAGAGCACACGCTAAAGGAAAACTATAAAGGAAGTACTTGACAGTGTCCCTTTAATTAAAGCGCTCTGAATATCATTAGCAGTGGACCTTTGGAATTTAAAGCCAATTACAGCCTAAATGCAAAAGTTACTTGCTCGCCAAGTCGCTTACACAACATCTTTCAGAAGTGGGCTTGGTGCACAGGGAACAGCTTTTTCCCTGCAAAATTTTTGTGCAGGCTGGGGACATCAGCACAGAGAAATCCCAAATAGAGGGGGAGTGAGGGGATCCCACAAGAGGCTGCAATTATGGGTCTGAATATGCCCACTGCATCCTGTGATCCACACAGGGCTCATCACCCAACAGATGATGGACCTTAAACCATGGTTAAACCTAAAACCATGGTTATGGGGCTGCTGAAAAGTTAAATATTTGGGATCTAGAGGCCAGCAGCCTGGCTAGTGTCACAGACACTCATGCTCACGCTCCTGGGACCCAAGCATTTCACAGCAGCTCAGGAGAAACTCAAGCCTCTGGAACAAGCCTCCCATTGCAGTGCTTCCAAATGAGACTCTCCACTGCTCACCAGCCCAAAAAGGCACAGAAAATCCTTTCCTTTGGATTTGCAGCACAAGATGCTGAGCTTTGGCATCGCCAGGGATGTGGATGTGCCCACAGTGAGACCTGGGATTGTGCAAATTTGTGCAAATCCTCCCATGCTCTCTCAACAGTCAGTGCCTCTGCAGAACCCTCTGGTGTCCCCACGGTTTAGGTCAGACCCTGATTATGATACAGAAAAATCCTGCAGTTTAACTCCTGGACAGAAGACCACAATGCCAGGAGACGCTTGCATGGAAAGAGCTCTTCCCATGCCACCAGAGCAGGGAAAATCCTGCTGGGCTGGGGCTTCCACTCTGCCATGGGGCCTGGAGGGAGAGGGAAAAATGGGTAGCACAGGGAATGATTCACCCCAAATCTACACCACAACAGGGCCAAAACCATGCTGGTTTGGGTGAATCCTTGGGTTTGGGATAATCCCTGGGTCTGGGATGATCCTTGATATGTGTGGGGCTCACGGCACCTCTGAAAATGACAGAGGACCCCGAATTCTTGTATGAGGGCGCAGGGAGCGACCAGAAGGCAAAAACTTTGTTCTTTGGTGCCCAGGACTTCTGTCATTAAACTCAAACAATAATTAAGGATCTGTAATAATTTTTCTTCTCCTCCACACCTTTCATCTCTATGGAAAAATCCTACAGACGAATTACAGACTGCACAAGTGTTTGACTTTCAAAGCAAACCGGGGAAGCATCTCCCCGTCACAGCATTCGGTGGGACAGCAACACAAACCCAACAGAAATATTCATTGCCATATGTTTCGGGAACAACTTCCACAGACGTTCATTAGTATCATTGCCATGAAACTCTCCAGGACTTTCCTGCAAGGGAAGTGGCAGTTGCTAATTAAAGTGCAGACGTCACCCCGAGCGAGGAAGGGGAGGCTCAACACCTCCAGTTGAAAGAGCAAGAAAAGGTGATGGAGAATTCTGCAGATTCCCAGCTCTGTCCTGGCTGTAACCCCAGCTATTTCCAACCATTAAAAACCAGGATTCCCAAGGGAAAATAATGATTTCTACAAGCTCCACATATTCAGGATTTTTGGCAGATACACCACAGCACAGAGACACTCTCATGCCCAACTTGGCTCATGCGAAGTTGCCCAAATGGGACACAAACCAAAGCACTCCCCCTTAATTAAAATTAAAGTACCCAGTGGTTTGGGAAGACAAGGCTGGTACTTTCCTTGTGTTATTTAATATTAACATTTCCAGTTTGTCTTTTTGGGGCAGCTGAATGTCTTGAGGGGGTTGTGTGGAGCAGAGGTGAGGAGCACTGCTCCTCTTTGTGCTCCACCTCAGACAAAACTGCTGCCCACCAGAAACTGCTGCTGAGAAGTGTCAGGAAAGCACAGGCCAGCAGGAGAGGACAACCCCATGTCCCAACATCTAAAAAAGCTTCTCCAGACAACCAGAGCAGGGAAACCAAACCCAAATGTAGGATATGTTCCTAGGTGTGCCACAAGAGCCTTCGGAGCTGGGAGAACCAACTCCTGATGGAAAACAAAATTGTTATTCAAAAGTTGCAGGCGTAATACAAACTCTCAGAGCCTGAAACATCAATTCAGAAGGGAATTAGACGTGGGCTGATGGCTTTTCCAGGCAATTTCTTCCATCCTTAGCTGGACTCCCAGAGGGGTAGCACAAACGAGAGAAACACAGCAAGAGGAGGAGGATGGAGCCAGAATCAGTGCTTAGACATGATGACTGATTCTGTCATCTTGCAGCTTCCAGCCTCCCCCCAGGGCCCACCAGACGCCTTTTTGCTGAACTCTGAAGCACATTTTGCTCTTCTCAGCCCTAGAAAGGAGCACGGCCCTGGATGGCAGAACTGTTGGGTTCCATTTCCAAATTGCTCCTGACTCGCTGCACAATTTCGGGCTCTGCCTTGCTTTCCCCATGTGTAAAAGAGACCTCAGCAAATTGCTCTGAGACCCTCAGGAGGAAAAAACATCACAAACGCCGCTTTTAATAACTTAATCCATGCAGTCCTGCAGTTATCCCACTCCAGGATCTCCCCACGGAGCAGCAGAGCACGTGTGCAGAGAGCTGCAGAACACAGTTATTTTGAGGAGATGGATAGACAGGGAAAGAGACAGGGCTTGACAGGCAGCAGAACGTTTCAAAGAATCTCAGCTGTCCAGGAGTCATCCATCACCCCCAGGAACACCAGCGAGCCAGGGCTGTGGGATCACAGGAACTATTTAACACCTTTGTTCACCTGTACAGGGTACCAAATGGCATCTCGTGGGCTGGGACCCCAAACCATGGTAAAGTCACCAGGGACATCGCCTCGAGTTTAAGATGCAGAGAGTGAAAAGCTGTTGTTCTCTAATTCACATCCATCTGCCTATTATGCATTTCAGGTGCATTTTGTAAGCAGATTCATCCCCAGGTACAAAGCACTGCACACAGAATAGAGTTAAGTGCTGGAATGAGCACATCAGGACCTGCTGAGGGGGAAACTGAGGCAGGCCATGAGCAAAGGGACCTGCCCAGTGTTCTTATATCCATATAAGTCTGTGGATATATCCATATCCATATCCATATCCATATCCATATCCATATCCATATCCATATCCAGTCTGTGGTTATAAGACCTGCCCAGGTCTTATATCCACAGACTGGCCACAGGCATTGCCTTTGTGATCCCTCTGACCCCAGCCAAGAATGAAATGTTGTATTTTTGTAACACAGAGCAGACCCTCTTTGGTCATTTTTGGTGGGGCCCAGCAGCAGCAGAGATGAAATGCTCTTCCCTCCCAGCACTGCAGGCAGCCAGAGCAAAGCCTCACGATGCTGATGAGCAAACAAAGACCTGGGTTTTGTTCTCTCCCTCCACCTAAGGAAGCACAAAATCACTCAAGGATGTTTGTTGGTTTTAATCAATACAGAAAGAAAATGGTTATGTCTGCTCCCTTCCAAGAAAAGAAAACATCTTCTGTGTGCTAAGTCAAAGGAGCGAGCTGGAGAGTGAACTCCTCCAGGGAGGAATCACGTTCCCAAACTCCTGAGTCTACTTCCAAAATAAAGGGAAAAAAATACACTTTTTTTTCCCTTTTTTTTTCCTTCCCCCTCACTTCCACATCACTCAGTGTCTCCCAACCTGCAATTTTCAAAGTGACATTCGGGAGAAATGACTCATGAGTAGAGTCTGGCCCCAGCCTTGATGGGACTCCCATGTGCCAGGGCTGTCCTGACAGCCTCTGGTGGGAGTAATTTGCCATCTGTATGGACAAGAGGACATAAAGGGACTGTGGGATGATTTTTGCCCTTTTTTTCCTTCCCTTTCTACCTTTACAGATGCCCTCCAAAGGCACATTGTTTCCTAGAGCTCTCCAAAAAGATCAAGAGCATGGGGAAAGCAAGCTCAGGAAGGCCTACAGGCAGAACCATTCCAAGGACAGCCCTGGCAGGGCACACCAGGAGGGAGAAACCCCAAGACTGTGCTGGGGGAAGCAGCACAGACATCCCTGAATGAGACATCCCTCCCAAAAAGCCTCCTGCAAAACCACCCCAGGGGCTCCTGCAAAGCCTTGGCCTCTTCCTGCAGCCAAACAAATCCTTCCCCACCAGCAGAGAGCTCAGTGGGACAAACTGGTGTCCTGGAGGTGACCACAGCCCTGACCCACCTTGCACCTGGCTGTAAAGAGCTGCTCCTGCGACTTCAAATCCCCATGGAAAGAAGGGGCTGTGACATTGGCTGTAAGAAAGGAACTGGAAGGGAACAGAAGGACCTGGCAGGCAGGCGAGGTTTGGGCTCTGCAATCTGGATAATCCATCTGAAACTCAGAGAGCAACGAGGAAAATGGACAGGAAAAAAGTAACGAATAAAATAAAAAGGAGCACAAATCTGCCTGCAGCCGTTCCAAGCAGCAGTTTTACCTCCAAGTGCTCCAACAGACCCAGGAGATTCCCCAGTGACACAACAGTGGGAGCCAGGGGATCCTTAGGATATTTGGGAATCACATAATCTGCACACCAGCACCAGGAGGGCTCAGGCTGAGGGGAAGTTTGTCCAGGATTTTAATCCTACTTTGGGGCTCTGTTTTAAGCAGGTTCCAGAGGACTGACCAACCCCAACAATGACCTGTGATCCCCCATCTCCTGAGCACCCCAAAAGCCTTTCTTTCAACACCAGCCATCCCTTGCTGGCCAAGGAGGGGAGGGAGGAAATGCACAAAGGGAGGGAAAGGGAGCGGGGATGTCTGAGAGGAGAGACGGACAGCGAGGAGACGCAGCAGGAGAGCAGAGAACAGATCCTGTGTCTCATTTAAAGAAGGGGAATCTGCAGCAAAGGCATGGCAGGGAAATAGAGAAAAAGCACATCAGTGCAAGAAAGCTCGAACAGATGGGACTGGGAGCCTGCAAGGAAAGGCAGGGATGGAGGCTGGTAAATGCACGGACAGCAAAACCTGCGATTTGCTCCTCTCCCCAGTACAAGAAACTCAGAGCAAATATCAGACGTGTTGCTTTTCCAAACACCTTTTCCAGGAGTTAAACACAGTGGAGGCTGGAGGAATTCAGAGCAATTTCCCACACACATGTCACTGTCAAGGCTCCAAGCAGCGCTTAAAATGGACACCCCAGCTGGAATTTGCTGTGTGCAGAGACAGCACAATTACCTGTCTTTGTGTTCTCCTCTGCTGCAGAGAGGAGGAGGAAGGAGAAGGTGAAGCAGTCAGATCCTTGGGAAGCCTGAGCACCTCCGAGGTGGGATCTCACTGCAGGCAAAGCTGCTTTGGAATCACAGAAAATCCTGAGTTGGATATTGGATCCCACAAGGCTCATCAAAGCCCATCATCCTTTAGGTGACACCATTTGGCTTTAAAAGCAGGGCCACCTGAGCCGTCGGGGTACAAACCTGACAGTGTTGGAAGCTTTCCATCAATCCAAGCCACGTATTTTTCAGAGGCATTATGAAATCAGAAAAGCCATTGCCTCCCTGCAGGCCTTACACTCCCAGACACTCCAGCTGGACCCCAACACCACAATAAAACACCCAGTGGTGTCTTGCAGCTCCGAGGAGGTTAGCAGAGGACTCCAAGACTCACAGATATACTCCAGCGCAAGTTATTTGGTTGCTCTCTCCCTGTCCCATCACCATGGGGACAAGCAAACCCCTCTGAGTGTGCTAAAATTCACTGGAAGCTGCTTTTATCCAAAATCTGGGCTGGGAGCAGCACCCAGCAGACAGAACCCATCTAAGGAAAGCCAAAGGCTGGGCTCTGCTGCATTGAACAGAGAAGGTGCCTTGAACCAGGCAACAGGAATAACTCAGCCCAGGCTTAAAAGAGACTCTGGTGGCAGAGACAGGGCTGGAAAAGCAGAGTTTCTCCTCCCAGCCCCCCAAGCCAGCAAGGCACGATGTGCTCCCTTTGTGCCTTGAAAGGAAGAGGTGACAGCAGAGCTGAGACTTGAGAGAGGAAAGCCCTGCAGGGCAATACAGTGTTAAAAATGCAACAATTAAGCGAGCACCTTTTGAAGGCGCCGGTGAGAGGGGCTTCCCGACACACCAAGGTCAGGCAGCTCTCAGAAGTGGTTTTGTTTTCCCTGCGAGATGGGCCTGTTCAGCTTTTGGCACTTCCTCTGCGGAAAAGATAACTGATCTCCTCAGATCACAGCATATTCAGGTTCACTAATAATTTAGATAAGTCCAGACAAGCTGGGTTATTAAAAGTAAAATAAAATTAAGAGAAATCTGGAAATTTAGACCTATAAATCTACAGGCATTAGGGAGAATTGAATTCTTTCTTATAGGGATGTAAAATCAAGTCTTTTTTATACGATTCAATTATAGATTGATGGGAAGGCTCAGAAACATGGATTAATGATCTTTTCTTAAAGGAAAAAATTATATAAGAAAAAATAAAAGAGAGCCATATAAAAGAAAGAATTACTACTCCCCAAACCATGATTAAGGTTTAGTAGGTTACGTTCAGAACAGCGTAAAAGGGAATTTGTGGATTCCCAACCACATTAAGAGAGTATAAATGGAGATAAAGGAAGCAGCATGGTACTGTAAATTATTGTCCCTGCAAAGGTGGGGGAAGCACATCTCCAGTGCATGGGACCAACAAGGAGATGGTCATTTCCCATCAGGAAGGAGGACATGTTTTAAGGGACCTTGGACCTTCTGAAAAGTCTCAGAGTTTCACAGACATGGGGCGATTGCATGGATGGCAATGGAGCTGGGCTCCATCGATTCCCACCAGCTAGGGAGGGAATATCAGCTTTTCCTACTGAAGGGAAAATGATGGCAGGGGCACAGCACAAAATAGTCCTGATGTTAATACTCCACAGCACCTCGCTCAGCCCTGCCGCCTCCGTAATTCATCCCAGCTTAAGTATCCGAAAATCAATGCAATCCTACCAAAAAAAGCCACTCCAGGCCCTGTGCCCAGAGCTTTCCTCACGCTCCTGATGATTCAGTTCCCAGCCTTTTATAAAAAAGGATAACACCACAGGGTTAACGGGAAAATAAGCATCTTCAAAAGCCGCAAGGCGCTCAGATCCTATGGTAATAGGGGGCATGGAGTACCTGAGATAATCTGGCTCCAAGAGAATATTTCCCTAATGCTTAGTCCAAGCCCCACTCAGCATGGAGCAGCAGCCGAGCACATTGTCAGGGAAGCCATTGTTTATGGCTTTGTCCGAAAAGAAAGCGCTATCTGGGTCACACGTTACAGAGGAGCGGGCTAGGAGAATGCAGCCCTGGACGAGCTATGGAAATGAAGGCAATAAATGCAGGGAGAATAGCAGGGAAGGACGTGAGAGGAGCTCGGGAAGGTTTGCATTGAAGGGGGAAGGTGGCGTAACCAGAGCTCCTGCGCCGCGACACTGAAATCTAATTCACACCTCCGGGCTGCCTGCCCGCACGGCTCCCGAGCACGGAAGAAACGCGGAGAGAGTACCCAGGATTGCTTTTCAAGCTCGCTTCCGAGGGTAAAAACCATCCTCAGCCAGAAGGTGGGAATTTGCAATAATATAAATAAATGTATAGTTATATAAATAAAAGGCTCGTGGCTGAGTCTCACGTTTGGCAAGAGGCCGGGGCTTTGCGCAATTAGAAGGAAAATGGATTCCAGCGGAAAAAGAACAACTCCCATTTCTTCAGAAAGATGTCTTTCTGATGAGATAAAACCTTTCCTTCACTCAGTTTGGAGCAGAGTTAAAGGCCAAGGTGGTATTAAAGTTTGCAGTTAATTCCCAGGCATTTCGGAAGGCTGCGATCAGAGAGCAGCAGTTGAACACAGCACAGGAGGAGCAGGAAGGGACAGGGGCGCCCAGGAAGTTAAATCCACACCAGGACTCAAAGCTCTGAAACCCATGGGGCTGGGGAGAACTTCAGTCGGGTTTTCTATCGGGTTCTGAGGTTTAGCTTGTTTTTCCCCTCCTACACGATTATCCATTGCTAATGGCAGCTCCTTTGTTTCATCCCAGGGAGTTTGCTTCAGTATCCCCTTCTGATGCCCACACAACCCACTGCTCTCCACCCCTTCTTCTATTAATTGATTTGTACAGATCCTCCTGTCAAAGAAAATTGCCTGGGAAGTCCAAACCCTGAAGACAAGTCACAGATTTTAGAACCCAAAGATTTCGTGGAATGGTAACAGCTAGTGGGAATCGGGAAACATTATTGAAAATTAAGGGTCTGGGGTTAAATCAAAGTTTCTCTTTCCCTCTAATAAGATGACAGCCCAGACCATTTGACTGACTGCTGAGACACCGACTCCTCGCTGGTTTTAGATTACTCAAGTGCTCAGAATTTAATCTCAAATGGCTGTTATTGAATTTTCTCTTGGACTAGCTGGCTGACGGGCACAGCAAGAGAAGCCAGCCCCTACTCACCCGGGCAGCCTCCCAGCCTCTGGAGTTGGAATACCTGCTGCTACAGGTTTTGCACAAGGGTTTCACAGGAGATTTTCCTCCAGCACCTTCTAGGAGGGAACAGCATGGCTCAGGAGGAACGAAAACACCGGGAATAATTTATGGAAGACAGGGCTGCTTCTCCACGCACTGCTTCTTACCACAAAAGGTATTAATTGTAAGCAACAGCAAGGAACCGTGCAAGAAGTGATCCCTCCAGATGTGTTTAACGCCCAGCGAGGCAAGGCAATCCTCCAATGTACACATGGCTCTCCGAAGGGTAAATGTTTCCCAGCTTCTACCGGCATATTCCTGTCATTTACACAGCGCCGTCAATCACTGCTCTCCCAAGAAGGGGAGCAGTGTAAACTCATGTTTAATGCCAGATTTACACACATTTCTATTCGCCAGTAAATGAGACCATTACATATGTTGTGTCAATTGATTTTTATAGTCTGCGCTGTGAGCGTTGGCACCGGGGAAGTGCAAAGGAACACAGGCACTGGAAGTTGGAGCTGGCTCCTGGTCTCTCCTGGCATCATCCCATCCTGACCTTTACCATGTGACATTAAATTTCCCCTGGCCATGGACCTTCTCAGCTTTATCAGCTGATCCCATCCCTGCTATGCAGCCCTTCTCCCTGAGCTGTTTCCCACAGCAGGGAGGGAGGTATCAGTGCCATGTTTCACACATGGACTAAAACCTCAGGATCTGCCCCAAACTTTTCCTAGATGGGTGTAAACCCTCCAAATGGAACTCAGAGCTGCACTAACCCTTAGCCCAGGGCTAGTTGTGCTTTCCTGAGGGCAGATACACACTGGCCACCACAACCATGGGGCAGGACACTGTCCCCACTGCAATGCCACCACCGGAGCTGGTGTTCAGCTGAGGAGTTGATTCACCATCCTTTTAAGAATGTCCTAAACACGTCTTGCCAAAACAAAGCAACCTCCGTCTTGCCAAAACAAAGCAACCTTCCTCGCAGAATTATCCTTTGTAAACACCCCCCAAGGAGTAAGCAATTCCCTTCTCCAAGATGACTCAACCCTCCTACACAGGGGACGGCGAGAAGAGCAATCACGCTGCCGTGTCAGCGCAATGCAGAGCCACGCTCGCCTCCCCGGATCGGCCCCCGAGAGGAGAGAGGTTATGGGCACAGCTCCACCTGCTCCCCACAGCATTGCCCACCCCCGTGTCCCCTCCCCTGGGCAAGCTCCCTCATGGCATGGCCTCTTTGTGTGTCTCAAGCGGTGCCACCTGGACAGAGATGATCCATCCGCAGGCAGCGTTTTGCTACGGCTCCTGTGACCTGGGCGCTTTGCCTTCATCAACATGCACAGCAGCACCTTCCAAGGCTGGAGGAGAGGAGGCTGATCCTTTCAAGGGGTGGCTTTTCGCACCCCCCGCAGCCAAGCAGAGCTTTCTCTCCATAATTAACTGCTCCAGCCGTGTCTTGGCCGAGCTCCACCAGCAGCACGGCAGAGGCAGCGACCTCCAAGAGCAAAGCCCTGGATTTCGGCAGAGCCGCCGCTCCCCACCACCCAGGCCACGGCGTGAAAAACCAGCCTGCTGATGCAGGAGGCAGCAGAGCCATTCAAACCAGCCACGGGCAGTTTCACAGAAACAGAGCTTCAATCCAACATTAATTTGCAGCATCCTGGGCTGAACACTTTAGATAAGGAGCGCCGGAGCCAGGGAGATGACAGGGACAAGCTTGTGACTGTGGCACATCCGTGCGTGCTCACAACACCCTGCCTGGGTCTGCTGTGGGCTCTGGCAACCTGGGTAACACAACAGCAGGATGGTCCTCGCAGGCAGACCCCTTCTCCAAATCCCCAGCAACATCTCTTTTTTTTTCCCCTCCCTGCAGCGCTTAAAGCCTCATCCTGCTCCAGTTATTCTGAAAGGGAATTTAGTGCCTCGCCATAAATTATACGAGCATTGGACATAAGCATCGTTTATGCACAAATCACTGTTCCCTAGAACAAAGCAAGTATCAGCCTCCTGACAAAACACTTTTTAGTAGGATTGGCAAATGAATAAAACCTCCCTATGAATACCAACGTGCTGATGAAAAAGTCCTACTGATTTTAATAGAAAATTATCATTTTCCTATAGGATTTTTGTGAACCATCTCGTTGAATTTAATGGAGATTTTCTATTCTGGTCTGCAATTATGCAAGAGTTAAAATACCTCCAGAGACGAGGAGATTATCTATTACATTCTATAGGATTGCAGAGTAATTTCCATAGAATCCTGTTATGTTTCTATAGAGCCTGACAAATTTAATCCCTATTGAACTTTAAAGGGACTTTTCCATAAGGGACAAATAGACACTGACATCTGTTAGCTGCAAAATGAGTAATACTCAGAAAATAGAGGCCTTACACACCACTGCTGCACTCGAAATGGTCGAAAGATGTCTTGAACAAGCAGCTTAATGGGGAAAATGCATTAAATTGGTGTCACATGGCTGCATTAGCACGGCTGTGTTGCAACATTTCTTTTATACACAATGTCATTTATCCAACCAACGCTTTACAAATTGCATTTGCTACCAATGCGCACTTGATCTCATCATCCCATGCTGGGACTTTCCTGTATCAGCACAGGAAGACTGAGAACAATCTAAATCGAAGGGAAAAAATGCCAGTTCCAAGCGTGGAGCTGGCGACGTATCCGTGCACATTCCTCTGCCCTAATGGTTCTAATAAATGCATCGACTCCAAATCTCTCTCTCTCATTGAACTCCACTGTGGAGCTTGAAGGGCTGCACTTCTCTTTTATGCTCAGTACTAAAGAAAAAAAAAACCATTCAGCTGAGCTATCTGAAGAACGAAGTCTTTTAAATTTAACTGTAAGGTACTTATAATGAGGAACAAAACAAGCAGGGACAGCCTAAGGTTTCCTACGCCAACACGACAATTTGTCCTAGACTGGTTCAAGGAACAAATTAAAAGACACGACAGCCCCCATAGGTCTTTTCCCACCTTTCCTTGTGCAAGCTGACATCAAACATGAAATATCCTTGCAGTGTGGCTGTATCTCTATCACCCACTCATCCAGTTATTCCTCAAAAGCCCAAAACTCACTCCAAGATGTCCTGGAGATCCCAATTTTGGATGCATGTTGAGTTGCATGCAGAGATGCATGCAGAGTTGCTCTGGTTCTGGCCCAGCCATTCCCACACGCGCCAAATACATTTTTGGAGGCTGTGGGTGCTTTAAGCTCACTCTGGATAAAGCAGGTTGAGTGTCCCCAAGGCAGGCTTGTGGCAAAGAAGTACCTAAAGAAATACCATTTGCTGAAGTGATCGTAGTAGCCTTTGTAAGAGCCTCAGAGCAGTAGTAATAGAATAGTAATATCCAAATTAACCTTCAAATTACAGAGCTGACAGGGAAAATGATCCTAAAATAGTACAGGAGGCATCTTAGAGAAGGAGGGAATTGGCAATATGGACCTAAACCCCTTGACAAGCATCTGGCAGTGGTGGAGCTGAGGGGACCAAGCCAAAGCTGGGCACCCAGAGCCGCATGCCTGAAGACACCACAGGCATACCCATGGCAACGAGAAGAACAAGCACCTCCATATGTCTTCCCAACTGCATTTCCTTTCCAAAGAAAAGGCCAACGTGGTAACTGAGCACAGCAGGAAAATATATGGCTTTAATATTTTCTCATTTGCCAAATGCTGGCGGGGTGTGGACGGTGGGTGAGGGGAAGGCTGTGGGTTGAGTTTGCTTTTTTCCTTCTTCTGAGCTATCTGCAAATGAATAAGACCTTAGTGGCAACAGGACAACTTTTTTGGATAGTTACTGCCCAGAGACCCCTCCAAAGCAAGCCCAGACCATGAAGGGGATGCATGGCAAAAATCAATGTATAAATGTGTGAGAACATCTCGCACCCTCACTGCTTCCCTTCCCTTTTGCACGTGCACTTTAATCAATTCCTGTGTTTCTAGAAACCAAACCCAGCTTCCACACGGACTAATAATGATGTCTCATGTCCCTTTCAGGATCCCATTACTGGGTATGCCACCATCCACAAAGAGAAAGCCTCACCGACTCTTCATCTTGAGCATTGTAAGACTGGAAAAGTGGGAGAAATGAGGGAAGCTCATATTCTTAACACCAAAAGGAAGCAACAGGAGAAAGCCCTTGATGCCAGCAGCCAGCTGTGGGTTTTCACACACACACTGCTGCTGGTGACACAGGAAAAGACAGTTCTGGAGAAAGAAGAACAGGCCAAGCAGACGCCAGACCTCAGCACTTAGAAGAAACTCAAAGGCAACTGTTTAAATAAGCATTTAGGGGTAAAACAACAGGGTAGGACTTCCCCAAGGTCCCCCCTTGGGTCTGAGCCAGCTCCTACCAAGCCCACAGGTGTAACCCCCACTGTGGTCACACACAGGTCATTGATGGAACATCCTGCACCTCAGGTTGGCATCACTCAGGGCATTTCATCCCAAGATTTAGGAAGGCCTGTACAGAAGGGAAGGTGCTGCCAGCCAAATTTATCTTTGCTAACAGGAATATGACATGGATGTGATGGGCTCTAGGGAGCCTAAGGAAAACCTCCCAAAGCCACAGCATCCTCCCAGGGCCCAGGGGCAGGATGGAGGCAGGGATGCTCCTGCAGTGACCCAGCACTGAGCTGGCTGCTCCATCATCCACTGCCGGGGCAGAGCATCCCTGCAAGGGAAGGTCTGGAGCAGTTTCAGCTGGAGCAAGCTGTGCTTTGCTTTAATCCCTCCCTCCCCACGGTGTGCCCAGGGCCGCGCTGCACCGAGGCTCGGCACGGCCGGGACGGTGATTTGCAGTCTGCTCAGACACAGCCCTACATCACTTGGGAGAATGAACCTACAGTTTTATAAACTATTTATTAGCCCTGTCCTGTAGCGCTACATCAATATGGCCATCGGTGAAGCAAGGCAGGAGCTATAAAAATACCATCTATCCAAAATAAGCTTCATAAAATCAAACAGAGGCCAGTACAGCCTAGGATGGGATTGTGGCTTGACATATAAAGGGCCTCTCAATCTTTGAGATAGACCATTAAAATCCTCAAGCCCTTTTGGTTCACAGAAGTCTAAAACAAAAGGGGAAAAATAATGACACCTTTTCTGGCGGAGCAGGAGAAGGCAGCAAGGCAGTCGTGCAATATCATTTGTTTCCACAGAAGCCAGATTACTCCCTCTTCCCAGCAAGAAAACTACCAGCTCCAAAAAAAAAAAAAAAAAAAAAAAATTTAAAAAAAAAAAAAAGTGAAGGGAAAAAAAATAAAATAAGTGCTTGTTTTCCTTTGCCTTCCCCACCCACGAGCTGCTTTTCAACAGGCAAAAAGTTTCTCCTCCGTGTGCCAGCAGTGATGTTCCCTGCTCTGCGCAGGAGGGGTGGGGGAGGCACGGCTGGAGCACACCGATATCCCAGCCCGCGCTCCCCCCGAGGCAGCGGGGTAAGGCAGAAGGCAGGTCAATACATTGTCAGAGATGATGATTAACATTTCCAGCCACTGCTTCCTCAAACCACCTCTAAAACATGTCTTAATAAACTGCATTGCAAATAGCCTTGTATTTCTACCTCGCTGCATCTGCCAGGGTGAGATAATACAGCGACCTCAGGAAAAGTGACACAGAGGGAATGAGCTGCCGGAGTTATACGACACCATGAGAGACCTGGCTCAGCACATCGCTCCCGGCCCCGGGTGGCTCCTGCCCTGGCTCACGCAGGCTTTTTAGGGCTCTGCAGGAAACGAGGGGTGCGCTTTTGAGCAAAGAAAATACCAGCTCACAGAGGGACTGGGGCTGAAAGGGTTTGAGGGAGAAAATCGCTCTGAATTGCTATTGAGTGTGAAAATCACCGTACGAGAGAAATATTTCAAAGTCAAGCACGTGACAGCTTTTTGCAGAGGCAGGCACCATGCTTTGAAAGGTCAGAGGGAGGTGAGAGCAAGCACAAGCATCATTTTCCTGGAAACATGGCTCTGAAGCTTTCCAAAACTGTGATGGCAACAGGCTCTGTGACAGTTTTCAGCATCGCTAAAATACTTGGCTGGATCGAGCACAGCACAGCGCAGCATCACCTTTCCGGGGGATTTTGAACCTCACACCTTCCTGCACTGCGATGCTCAACCCTGAGGGAGACAGTCAGAGCTGCCAATCCAAACTGCAACTCAGCTCCTCAAAGCAGTGAACTGGAAATGAAGCTCACACACCTTCACGCCCTTCCCCTCCTTATCAGCCCGCCTCAGGAACATCAAAAGAGAGAGGAAACAGCTTGGGTTGGACACGGAGTGAAAAAAGGAAGGAAAAGATTTGGGTTTACCTGACAAGTCACCTTCAACTGGGCAAGGATGTTTTACATCCCCGCTCCGGACCTTCAAGTACTTCAACATTAAGTAAATGCCACTTACCTAGGAGGAAAAAGAAGAGAAAGTTAAAGTTCACCAAGTATTTTAACGCGACGCATTTTAAAAGCGATGGAATTTGTAATTCACTTGTAGGCTGCAGGAAACACAAAGGGAAAAACTCCAGGTTTTAATATACTTTGGTAAAGGTCAGCTTGAATGGCATACGGTCACAAGGCCACCCTATGAGCTGTTTGTTTTCTTATTTACTTCTCACAGCCTCAGCTTTTTCCACCGCTCTACCCAAGCCTGTTAGAAAAGGCCTCAGTTCCAGAGGCAAGAGCTGCTTATTCCCATCCCAACACAGAGAGGAGCTTCCTGCTTTTCTTACATTGTTTCTTTCCCAACAGCAAAATTACCCATCCTTGGCCAAGGTCTAATGCTAACATTTCCATCCCTGCAATCCCAAAGAGGCAGTGCCACCAAACATTCCCAACATCAGCCCTGATGCCATGATCCATGGGAAAAAAACTGCCCAGGATCCATCTTTCCCAAGCTCTAGATGCAGCAGTTCATCCCTCCAGGTGGGAATATCCCACCTGATCTCCAGCCCACCAGGCAAGACCATAAACGTGGGACAAACACAACTATTCATCCTTTGCTTCCAGAAAGACCAGCGTGACCTTTTCTAAGACAAAAATCCCACCCTTGCCAACCCCAATCTGAAAAATCTGCCTCGTGGATGTGATGAAGATTAAGGTTTCCCTTGGAGATACATGAAAAACCCTTTCCTTTTTTCCACAGGCATCTGGGAGCTTGGAAAACCAAGCGAGGCGGCTGTGCCCATCCAGCTGTTGCTCCGTAGGCTCTTGCAGGAATTGAGGATGACGGGACGGGGCATGTCTGCCTAATGCACGGCTGTGTGTACTCTAAATGACTTAAAGGGTGCCTGGGGCTATGGACAGATGCTGCTAAAACACACAATTGAATCAATAAATGGAAGGTAACGGAGAAGGGAGCGATGCCATGGGAGAGCGAGTGGCAGAGTTGTGTGCCAAGGTGTTAAAAAAACTCCCACGGAGCTGCCTAAACCTCTTCTGAGACTCCGCTCTACGTGTTTCAGATGCTGAGAAGATTGAACTAATAAAAAAGAAATGAGAGAACTGTCACTGCAGATTACATGGTATTTATTCCAAAATCTGCTCATTATAGAAATTTGCAAGACAAATGGGTTTTTAGCAGGAAATGGCAGCTTTTCCTTAAGTGTATAACGATGAACAGATCTGGTTGGGAGCTGAATCTTTCTCTCCCTTTTTGAGCTACTCCGGCTCCAAGTCTTACCAACCACCCGAGAAATACTCGTGAGGCTGAAAAAAGCCCAATTTTTTTTTTTTTTTTTAACATTCTCCACCAGCCTCTTCATAATCCTATAAGAAAGTACGATTAAGAAATATTTGAAGCAAGAAAAGCTCATTTGGCCTAGAGAGTTTCTAGGCAGCGAGAGCTTCTCCTGCTCCTCAACAGCCTGCAATCGGCATTGCTAACGCTCCGGATCCTTCCTTCCTCACAGGGAAAGCCCTTCAACAAGAAGAGTATTTGTGGTCAGGCTTTAATCCCTCAGCCTTGATAAATGTTTAATTCCTGGGCCTGCCTTCGTATCTGAATATAGACTGGAGGTGCTTCGCATTCTGCCGTATCCGAGTGCTTCTAATGACATTTTGGCTTCTTTCCCAGTTAATTCCAAGTGCCTGAAACCCAAGCATCTCCCCTCTCTCCCTCCCCATCATGGATGCACATGCGGATATTTGACTGATAATATACAAAGCCAGAATATGTGGTTTTAAAACAAGTCTCTGCAGCGGAGACTCGAGAAGGGAGAAGAAGAAGGGGGAAAATATGCCTTGAAATATTACAGAGTAGGAGCTGTCAAGTTGAAAAAGCTTCTACAAGGTTTTCAATGCCATAACTGTGTTATTTAGATGGGGATGAGAATTTTCAGACACATCAACAGGAAAAAAGGGGTTTCAGGAGGGGGAAAAAAAAAAGAGGCGGCCTGTCTTATTTGCAGCTCTCCTTTGTTGGAAAGCAATTACAGCCTTACTCAATTTATGACCCAGAATGCACCCTAATCTACTTGTAAATGCATCTTATTCACCACACAGCACTTTCAGATACAGCCAGGGTAAATAAACGGGAGATTGTTCCTACCTACATTGCGGCACAACTGTTAATTGTAACGCCCCATGAAACTTAATTATGCAAAGCAGAGTGGCGACACTGCAGCCATTAATGAGATGTTTGATTCAAGAATAATTTGTTGTTTGGAGCCTCGGACTTGTTTTGCCTGTCCCTTCCACTGTGCTGCACTAATTCTCAATTCGTGCTTATTTTAATAGTGCAGCAGCGGGGCACAAAATGGCTCGGCTGAGGCAGCAACGGGAGAGCTCCTGGTTGGAATCTCATTTTCCAAGCGTGCAGCAAGGCCCCACCATATGGGTTTCCTTCACATCAACAAATTCAGCGGAAAGCCAGCGATGGGACACACAGCGTTCCGCAGGTAAAACGCTTTTAGACAAAGGATGGTCTAAAAGGAGAAAGATTAAGCTTTGTTAGGCCCCCAGAACATCCCAAAACCACGCTGGGATGGACACGGATGTGGATCCTGTTCTCCACTCACGGCTTTGCTTCCAACTCCTTCGCAGTGGCTGGATCTGAGCCATCATGTTGCCTGCCTGGAAGTAACATTTTAGAAACCACAAATAGAAGGCAAGGAGAGGATGAAGAGACAAAGAAAAAGATGAGTTGGAACAAGAAGTTGTAGTACACCCACTGATAAGGTAGGTGATAGATAGAGCTACAAGATGTTGCGTGGAGACTCTCCCCGCTGCTCTACCAGACTTCCTCCCCAAACGGGGAAAGGAGATGGGTAGTCAGACCAAAGTCTATTATTTAAGCCTCAGGTTATTGATAGAAACACACTATCTTTTTAAATTTACAATCAAGCAAGCAATTCACTCTCACCCATTTACAACAGCACAAGATGTTTGCTCATATCTGCCCTGGAGATATCAGAGTCTTTTCTCCTCTCAGTTCTCTCCCAGGCTCTAACTGCAGAAATCCCTCTGCTAACATCATCTCTGAGCTTTCCCCTCGTTTTTCTTCCTGGTGGCACGCTCTGCTCCTAACTCAGGCCAAGCACTGACCCACTTCTCCAGTTGGCTCCATTAATACCTGTGATTAGTAGGCTTTGGAGCCAGCAGGCTCCACCAGCCCATGAATCACCAGAATTTCTTCCCCTGCATGGCACCAGCAGAAGGAAGGAGCCAGGGTACTTTATCTCTGATATATCTGCTGGTGATAGGAAAGACATTGTTGGTCTACTGTAACTGTCTATTTTTTTTCTTATAAATGTGACTCTTAAAATAGCAAGTCACGAAGAGGGTTTTAGATATATCCGAGGCCCTTGGGAACAGGCCCCTCATGCCGGCGCGCGGTATTGATGGCAACGAGATAAAGAGGAACCCGGCACACACCGAGCCCCGCCGACGCCTCTAATAAGATCAGGACAGATGACAAGGCACTCAACTGTGCCCCAGCAAGGTCATTACTGAGCATTAATAACGGATCCTTATTATGAACAGATCACTCAGTGGTAGAGCCTTTCCCACCTTTACTGCTAAGAAGGCCACAGTGCCTCAGAGCAGCAGGGTTTGGGTTTTGCTGCCACCAGGCTAAATAAGGCCACAGGAGTCAAGCTGCCCCATGGAAAACCCCTGGGGCAAGTCCATCTGCCTAAGAAACACTCATCATAGAATCACTGAGGTTGGAAAAGACCTCTGAGATCACTGAGTCTAACTGTTACCCCAGAACCGCGAGGGCCACCACTAAACCACGTCCCCAAGTGCCACATCCACGTCTTTTAAATCCCTTCAGGGATGGGATTCCACCAGCACCACCCTGGGCAGCCTGTTCAGTGTTTGATAGCCCTTTTGGTGAAGACATCTTTCCCAATACCCAACCTAAACCTTTTCTCAAGACCATCTACTCTGTCATTTGTTAGTTGGGAAAAGAGATCGACCCCCACCTGGCTCCAGCCTTGCTCGGGCAGTTGTTGAGAGTGAGGAGGTTTCCCCTGAGCCTTCTTTTCTCCAGGCTGAGCCTCCCCAGCTCCCTCAGCCATTCCTAACATATTCCTTGTGTTCCAGACCCTTCCCCAAACCTGTTGCTTTTCTTTGGACAAACTCCAGGACTTCATGCCTTACTTAACGTCTTCATATCTTACTTGAGAGTCATGACCAGCTACATGCATCAAATCAACTTTTAATGTTCTCCTTCCTGTTTGCCTTGTCTGACCCCCTTGCAGTCCAAACCAGCTTTTCCTGTGAAGATACTCCCACCAAAGCAGCAGCCAGCCCTGCTCTCCTCTGCCACAGCATCCAGCAGCTGTTCTCTCCCTTTTCATCCTACACAGAGGAGAAGGTTCAGGTTTGTCTGATCCTCCATCCATTGCCCTTTTTCCAATGGATTTTGGAGTCCAAGCCAGGGAGAACTGGCACCACCAGAAATCTGACCCTGGCTCTGCTGAAACTCTGAGTGAAATTATGCCAAGCCCACTGAATGGATTTTGACTTCTAGAAAAATAAAACACATGCCTAGAGAAGGGCAAGATTTTTTTCAAACCATTTTGGATTTTTTTTCCCCCTACTGTCTGATATTTCATTTTGGGTGTTACTTTGATTTTATAGAAAAAATCAAAACCAATCTGACCCCAATTGTTCAGAAGTACTATGAAAAAAAAAAACTGATATTCACAGAGCTCTGGTCCTATTGCCCTAATTCTCACCTTCTCTTATTCTGTAATTTCCTCCTTCGTAACGCGGTGACTGGAGCTGAGTGCAGCGTCTCAGACGTGCACTCAGTGAGGGCTGAGATATTATTGTTGATTTATGGGGGCTGGCTCTGCTTAGGGAGCGGTGATTTACTTCAGTGTGTTTTCACAACGCTGCCATCTCTTTGGAGACAGATCTCACCCTCAGCTTCCCCACATCCAAGCACCTGGTGCTAAGCACTCGGTCACAGACTGCCGAGACACTTCCCCATCTTTCCTCCTCTCTCCAGCTTTGTTTCCAGGAAGGTCATTACTGTGTTTTTGCTCCCCTAGGCTTTAAGAGCCCAATTAGGGGAGACAGCAACACTTCAGTAGGTGCTGGCCAGAGCATGGCCTTATCCCTGGAAACCAATTCTCCCTCAGACTTAAATATGGACCTCGTTTTACACCTCACTTATCTTCACAATGGAACAGGTCAGGAATTATTCTTCCCAGCCTTATCTGCTATTCAGCTCTGCCTTTTGTTGGTCTCCTTCTCTTGATGCTGTGAAAGAGGCAGACCTTGCACACAGACGTTTCCCAAAAGTACTTATTTTCCTCCTACGTGAGCAGGCAAACCCTGCACCCAAAATCCAACCAAAGTGACCATGCCAAGATGAAGCATGCTGCTCCCTGGGTTGTTTTTCCAAGGAGAATTGTGTCTGCAAAACACTTCTGGGAGACAGGAAGAGGAATGGGAACAATGCTACAGCAGAACCTGGCCATAAATACCTGTTAAAGGGGCCTGTTATGGCTCTGCCTTCTGCGCTGGTTTTATACATACATAGATCAGTACATACTGTAATAGAGAGAGTTTTCTGTACAACACCTTTTGCTGCTATTTTGCAAGTGCAGATACATCAGTGCAGCGTCAGACTCTTAAAAATGCTCAGGAAAAGCTGCTGAGGAGAAGCTGCTGGTGCCATTACCCAGCACCCACACACCACAACACACGAGCACTCCTCAGACTCACATTTCTGCAGAAAAAGAGGGGAATCAAGGCACTTTCAACAGCAGAGCTCGGGACTAAGTCTCCTATGGAGCAAGTCCCAACACCCCACTGGGAGACAGGAATCAAAATCACCTCTTTGTTTCCCATCTCCCTTTTCATCCTCCCTTTGCCTCCGTTTCCCCGCTGCAGGAAACCTTGAACGCCAGCTCCCTACCAGAGGTATTGAGGAGCTGAACAACTGAGCAGCGTTGTGAGAGCCTTTGAAGGAGCTGCACGATGTGGGAACAGAGGTTCACGCCGAACAATACCGTGTCCTCGGTCGCGGTGCGGCCCCCGCGATGACTGTCCTCAGCACAACTGTCAACTCCACTCCCGGTGAAGGATCTTTATTATTAGTGATGAGCTAAGAAGAAGGGTGAATGCAGCTTGATTTTGCAGCTCCAGCACTTAGGGAAAGGAACAAACTGTGTAAACCCGTAATCGGAACCATGGAGTAGGAATAAACGTGGGATCCCATCAGGTGAACATCTTGCTTTAGGTCTGTGTTTTCCCTCACTGCTCCCCACATTTCTCCCGTGAGAGGGGCACCCTCTCCTCTCCTCTCCTCTCCTCTCCTCTCCTCTCCTCTCCTCTCCTCTCCTCTCCTCTCCTCTCCTCTCTCACAGCCCTTACCCTACAATTTCTACCCTTTATATCCCCAAACATTTCCACACTCATTGTAAACTCCAACTCTCCCTTTTCAAGCCGTTTCAGGCAGTTCCTCTGCAATGCTCCTAAGTATAAAATCTTTCAGTGATGGTTGCAAAAGGCGAAATCAAATGACAGGTTGATTTAGTGCAGCTCTTACTAACAGCTTGCAGAAATTAGAAGTAAATAGGAGGTCAAACAGCTCGCAAGCAATTTCACATTGGCAATTGCAGCTTAGTTAGGCTCCTCTGGTAATAAAGAACCACCGTGTCTTTCCTTTACCTCAGTGCTTGGCAATAGAAAGGTCATTACCAGCTAAAGATACTGCAAGAATAACACTTTAAACCTTTATTATTTCTAACAAGACACGGGTATTTAAAATAGAGCCTGTGCAATACGCTGGTGGCATGCTACAATGACTAGAATTGGCTCAAAATAATAATAAAAAAAACAAATGAAATTGGAAACACAATATGTAACCATCCATGGTTCTTAAAGCTGTGTCAGTCACTTAAGTGAAAACTATGCCTAGGCATAAGTGAGCATGAAATTCAATATAAACATCCAAATGTGGTAGAGAAACAGATGAAATATGTACGCAAAATGTTAAAGTAAAATATACAATGAGCTTTGTATAAATAAACAATAAAGAAATAAGAAGATTAAAAAAACTGTCTTTATGATATATAGGATTGCTGGGAATGAACCCATTCTGCAATTGTCTGACTTCAGATACTTTGGGGATGTTGATTATGCTTTTAATTCTCTTTCATCAAAAGTAGAGGTAATTAGGGACAAAATAATTCCAGTAAATGTCAACTGCCTAAGACCCAAGAAAACTCAAAAGAGGCAAAGTCATACACAAATGTTTTGAAGTGAATAATAAATGAATTATGGGCTCTAAACAATTATTTTTTGAAGTATCCCTAATGTAAACTAACCAGATGTCTTGGGTGAAGAGGATGAGAAATTGCCTTGACAGGCCACTAATTCCTTCACTGCAGATCCCTTCTGTGAAGTGGGGATTACCAAAATAAATAAATAAACAAATGAAAGCAAACACAAGAGGCACAACATGGCTTAAAAAGCCAGAGAAGGCCAGTGCAGTTATTACAAACAACTGCAGCCATAAAAACATTTCTGAAAGTTCCTATCTGAACTTCAGTCCCTGTTTCAGGTGGGAAAATCACTTCCATGGATTTTCAGACCCCCACTGCAAAGCACTCAGCTCTGCCAAGTCCCTCATTTAGAGCTGTGTGTCCCCAAAACAGTGACAGCATCGCCAAGCCCAACTTGGTTCCCGAGTTCCCCACACCTCAGTTTCCCATCTCTCTAATGGGAATAATAACATGGGCCCATTTCCCGAGCCGGAGCGTTGCAGAAGCACTTAGGTGCCATGGAAACGGGCGACATTCCACCACCCACGCTCCCCCATGCCGGCTCCGTTATTCAGCAGAAATGCAGATGGACCAGCAGCTGGGCCAGAGGAAACCTCCTCCTCCTCCTCCTGGATGAAGGACAGGCAACGTTTGGCAAACCTCTGCTCCCAACTCTGTTTTGCGAGCACTGAGGTGTCAGCAGCCACTGTCTGGGTTTTGTGCCCGGGAAACTTCCCCCGTCCATGCCATCCCACCAGACTCATCACTGAATGGGCTCTCCTCTAGATACTCTTCTCTGCTGGGACCCCAAATCCTTCATACAGGTGCAAGGGAGTGAGTATCCAAGGTGCAAAGGACTCCCAAAATCCACAGGGATGATAAAACCCCCAAGCAGGATTACCAAACTGGCTGTGGGACAGGGATGTTCTTCTCCTGGAGGCTGAGTTCGACTCCAGCGTGGGCTCCTTCTCCACTGCCCTCCTCGAGCAGGGAGAGGGACTGACCTGTAACTCATCCCACCTTCACCAAGCTACAAGGAATTCATGATTATGCCAAGCTAGCAATTTCCCAAACAAATCCCAACTGGCCATGGCACAGGTAATTAGAGCTCACAGTAACCAGTGATTCAGGAGGGTCAGCATTGAGCTGCAGCGCAGCACCCAGGAGTGCCCTGGGAAATGATGGGACCGTGTGGGTCACGCTGGTTCATCTGCACATGATTGGCTTAATCAGAGATAAGACTGACAATAGAGCAGAAATTTGAGCTGCAGACCAGGTCACGCCAGCCAGCTCGGTAGGAGACAAAGAAAATCAGAAATGTCAGCACCAGGTCTGTAATAATTGCATAACAATTTCAGATAATAGTTTTACAGCAGAATTTTTCCCTGGCTTCCCAGCCTGTGCAAACACCAAATCAAGGCTAAGATGAGGTGTTCAAATGCTTGAAGACCTTAACAATGCAGGAGAAACCCAGTGAGGGGCACCCCTACACAGATCTCTGCTAGGATGGAGGGACAGGGCCACCAAGAGCCAGAGGCAACTGGAGAAAAGCAGAAACACCTCCCTGGCTAGCAAAGGACAAGGCTCCACACCACTTTTGTCATCTTCCCCTGTTCAGCAGACAAGCTCCTTGGTCACTGCAGAGGACCAGGGCCGTGGAGAGCAATTCTGAGCCGTCTCTGCCAGCAACCTGTATTTGTTGCTCCCTTGAGTGGCTGCCTCAGACAGGCTTTGCTGTATTTTAGACCTGACATTACCCAGCAGGCAGTGAAAACTGGCTACTCATTAACTTTGCCGAGATGGGAGCAGCTCCCATAAAAGCCACTGAAACCACTCTAGCATTCGGGGTGTGTGTCATTTAGCTGTGATGTGTCCCTCTTGCTGTTTGGCTTTTCCCTTCAGTTTTATTTTTACGTGGTGACATTTGGAAGAGAAAGCCATTGAAAGCGGCGATATTGGACACTCAATTCCTGGCTCCCTCGCTGTCACTTAGCAGAAAACATTCAGAAATTTAATATTTGATCTTCCTCCTTCTCTTTGATCACCTTTTTGTGCCTCCACCACTCGAAGGACAAAGTGGCTTAATAAATAGGGGAAATGGGCTGAGGAGGTTGCTCCGACAGGGATTCAAAGCAAAGGCAAAAACGAGACGCACAAATTACTTGCTAGCCAAGATTTTGGCAGTGATGATGAGAGATTTGTGTACTTGGTGCTGTTTCAAGCCAAATTTCCCAGAGAGGGACTCTGGCTGGTTAACAGAGAGTTAAACAAGGCTTAATAAAGGCAAATAGTTAGCAGGTAGTGGATTGCTGAATATCCAGCCGATGAGGCAGTGCTCGGCTCATGTCCGTAGCCACCAGCAGCATCATCCACTGATGGATTTATCCCAATCTACCACTAATATCTGCAATATGCTTCCAACATCTGCTAACCACTTATTAACTCTATACAGACTCCCGAAGAGCTATCAATAACCCTAACTTTAATAAGAAGGGTGACCCCGCAGCCAGCATCAGGACAGAAATGTCATGCAATCAACTCTTCTAGCTGGGCTGTTTTCCTCTGCCAGAATCTCCTGGGAGCACCAGGCAGGACCAGAGCAGTGTGTTCAAGGTCAGAGAGTCCTCAACCAGCCTTGTCCTCAGGACTGCAGAGCCCCTGCCCCAAACTTCAAGGCAATGTCATATATGAGGCTGCATAACCCTCCTTTGAGCTCCTCAGTGGCCACTACAGAGTTGATATTCACCTTTCAACCACTAAAAAAAGTGTTCATGATGAGATCAAGTGCAGTGACCTCATTCTGCATGCACCAGCTTCCCACGTTAGAGCAGATATTTTACTCTTTGCAGATGGGAGGTGAAAAGCATGTACTGAGGGGAGGCACCACGGTGAGAGCCATGGGGAAGGACAGCACAGAAGTCACATTTCCTCTCCCTGAAGGAAGAATCCTCCTTCTCCACAGCCTGCTCAGCTGCACAGAGTGTGCTCAAAGGGACGAGGACACGGGGGCAGAACGCTGCTGCCTTCTCCTCACCCTCACAGATGGTCCCTCCCTGGCACCGTAAGTGCCAGCACGTCCCCAAGCCCTAGTGCCACGTGTCACAATGTGCTAACGTTCCATGGAGCCCCCCTTGCACAGCTGTAGGACACTCCCTGCTGTACAGATGGGGAAACTGAGGCAGGCTGGGTCACAGCAGATGGGTTCCTGCTGCCTTCAGTGCTGTTTCCATCCCATCTCCCAAGGTCAACGTGCCAGCAGCATTCGCACATCCAGCAGGGATGAATTCACAAGCCAAAGCCCAATTCCTCCACCAACTTTAGTCACAGGCAATCTGCAAGCCAGCAGAGTTAGGTTCCAGCAAAAGTTCCCAAACTAACACAACTGTGGCCCATCCTGTCCAAAGGGGACCCTACGCCAGCTCATGGAGCAAACACCCCATTTGCCCATCTCTCCTCCTTCCAAAATAAACAGGTTTACGGTCACACCGTCATTCCATCGGTCCAAGACTCTCATGGAAAAACCCAATCTGCACCGAGGCCAGCACCACCGCCCCGTGCTCCACAGACCGGCTGCGGATCTGTCGCCGTTTCAAGAGCACTTTCCGCATCCCAACCATCCAACACAACTCTGCCAACCTCTACCACCTGTTCTGCTTTGGCCTGGGCCACAACAGCCCTCGGTCGGCAGCAAAAGGCCTGGCATGGCGCGGATCCTTGCGGGGTTTGCAGCTCCGTGGCAGCACCGGCGGGCACGGCTGGCTGGATGCTGCAGCATCCCACACCGCTGCGCCGGGTAATGGCCATTGCAGCACCAAATTAACGGTGCATCTGCTCCTCGCTGCAGACGCCGCCGAGAGTGGGCTGTAATTTCGTCTCCGATCCCCCAAATAATGTTTGTTGTCGTGCTGTAATCTTGGCAATCAATGTAACAGCTGAACAGATCGTTTCGGCTGAAATATTTGCTAAACACGCGAAGACCTTGAAACCACACCTCAGCGTGTGCGCATTGTGTGCGGAATTACATGCTGAACTAAATAAGGACTGGGCGGGGGGAGGCATGGGGAGAGCTGCCAGCCAATTAAAACACAAAAACAATGAGGGGAAAAGAAGAAACACCAAACCCTTGCGCGTTTATCTGCAGCACCTTTCACGAGCTACATTTATTTCCTGTAAACCAGGCAAAACAAAGCTTCAAGCACTCTTTGGAGCACTCCACCATCCAAGATGGATCAACTGAAATGTGTATGCAAGGCTCTCAGAAGTGGAATTTAATGGTCACAGAAATCAATTGGCCAAACCAGCTGCACGCATATTAACCTCCTGATGTCCCTCTCGCTGAGTGCTGCCTTCACTCAGCCAGCTATAAATAGGCTAAGCCACAAAATGTTTTTATTTAGGGAATTTAGCAAGAGTTGCTTTTTGATTTCTGTGTTTAACCTGCTTGAAATGGCAGGCTGGGAAATGAAAGCAGCAGATTAGCGAAGAGAAAGGCGCAGGTGACCAGGTTACACTCATGGCCACGCTATCAACCACCGGCACATCCTTCTGGAAGTCATGGTATTGTGATATTTCCCTTCTTCCTCTTCAGGAGCTGTGGGGTTTTTTTTTTTAAATCAGCTTTCTGAAAGAAAGAATCTGACTTCTTATGCATGGATACAACAGCTGGGCTGCAGGACCCCGACTTGGGATGGGGTCCCCAGGCATTAACTCAACATTTACCTGAAATAACACAAGGTCTTTGGGGACAAGAGAGAAAAGTTGCTCTGATTTTGGGCAAAGTGTTGTGCATCCAAGGTTTTGATTTCTTCTAGCGCTGCAAAGCATTTGTATAAATTAGCGCAGACATCTGATATACATCAAATTTGACAGGCCTGGGGCAAGTTCAAACTTCTGATCACAACATCCATCACAAGCACTGAGCTATTTATCAACAATTGATCGAAACAAAGAGGGAGAACAAAACCTTTCACTTCAGTAATTGATACCTGTGGACTGACAAGAGCAGGTCCACCACCTCCCCAAGGCTGCAGATTGCTTAGCTGACCCCCAAGATTTCACTCCATTAAAGCACCTCACCAAACGTGGATCTTCAGGAGACCCAATGCCACAGAAGGATAAAAACCATCTCATGGGACTGCTCAAGCTCCACCTTTGACCCTGTAATTCTGTCATGCAAAACCCCTGATGACCTCAGTGTAAGGAGTATCTGGAGGAGGTTAGAAAACCAGAGATGTTTCTGATGGAAACAGAGTCTGGGATTCTGTGCAAGAGGGGTCACTCTGCTCTGCCACAGCCTCCCAGGGATGCCCCACACATCACCCAGGCTCCCTGGTCTCATTCTCATCAGTGTTTGAATCTCCTGCAGGGAAAAGAAAGCACATTTGCAAGTCTGGGGTGCCAAGATATGACAGCAAAATGGCCAAAATCCTTTCAGTGAGACCCAAGCAGCTTTTTAATCCTCCAAGCAGCAGATCACAGCTGCTGAATCACAGCACTCTTGACTGGGATTCAAGAGAAAGAATTTGGGGTCACTGGGCACCTCCATGGTGATGTGTCAGGCTCAATTCCTTGGCTGTGACATCCCGTCCGTTTCTAAACATCTCATTCAGTGGGGTTCCAACCATCTGCACTGCACAGGGACTTGTCTCTTGCCTGGGCTGCAAACTTGGCTTGGATAAAACCAGCAGGAGCCAAGGAGTGGAGCCAAGGGGACAATGGCCTGGAGCCAGGAGAGCCACACCAGCACAGGCAGCACCTCCACGGTGCCGTTATCCCAGGGACTGGGAGCTTCCCTCCCCAGAGGAGACGAGGGAAACACTTTGCACGTCTTTATCACGCCACAGCCTCTAATCCTGCAGCAGGAGCCAGCCTGGCTTGCCCGGATCCTCATGGAGACTCGAGCCTGCCAACCTGCTGAGAAGCAAGAGGCTGCCAGAGCTCCCAGCCTTGGCAGCTCTCCCAAGGTGGAGGAGCCATGGGCTTCCCCTGGAGGCACCAGGCACACAAAGGAAGCTCCGTGCTTCCTACAAGGTGTGTGTGGCCCTTGCCAGGGGACGCGTGTCCCCAACAATTCCTTGTCCAAGGGAGCTGGGACACAACCTCGCTTGTGGAAGCCATGTGTGCCAACCAAAAACGTTGTTTTCTTTTTAAAAAAAAATAATAATTTAGCAATTTTCCACACATTTGCTAATTACTCATCAGCTTTTCTAATGAAGGTGCTGTGCCGGGCGCTGGGAGACAGAAGGATTTTCTGCTAAAATCAAACGGGGAGTAAGTGCGGCGTTTACCAAGGGATAGGCAGCTTCAAAGCTTTTCCTTCCACTTAGATTTTAAGCACTTCTACAAAAGAACATTGATTTTGGGTTAAATTGACTGATTTTATTCATAGCTGGTTCGTATGGCGTATTCAAAAGACAAATTGTACGAGACTGCAAGCTATGGATCAGCTCTGATAATTCAGAGTCCTCTTTCCTTTTTCTTTTTTTTTCTTTTTTTTTCTTTTTTTTTTTTCTAAATATTTTCCATGCTTCTAATTTGCTATTATTTGGCCCCTGCCTGGACAGAAAAGGCATTTTCACAGCATGGGAGCCTCTCTTTGAAGGGAGGGTATTATATTTTAATGCCAATTACAACAGAAGTAAGAATCAGACATCCCTACAACCCTTTAGAGCTCCTGCATAGCAAATGGCCTATTTGGGGAGGGGATGTGTGTTTTGTTCAGAGACATTATATTTATGCAGAGAGTTTATTGACTCCAATTTAGTTGAAATATATAATAAACATGTGTATCAAGCACTAAACACTTGTGACAAAGATCAGCTCTAATCCCTCAGGTGCACTGCTGTAGCTGTTAAGAGAAGTGCTATATGAATACTCCTCAAAAATATCACACGCCAGGAATATTTAAGGCTCCTGCACATTAGGCATAAGGCAGCAAGGCTGGGAGATGCTGCCAGGAGCCTTTGGACACAGAGGAGGGAGCTTCAGCTTCTGCCACCCCCCAGGGCACCATAAAGGTCCCAAAACATCCTCCCAGGCTGACTTGAGTACATCCCTCCCTACACACACCATGGCCACTATGGGACTGCTTCCCCATGGAAAATGGGGAAAAGTGGATGTTAACAGCCACTGGTGAGAGGAATCCAAAGAGGAGTTGTTTGCAAAATGCATATGAGCAATTAAGACATCAGCTGCTAAATTAACATCTGCATCATCACTCTTGGAATAATTTGAAAAGACCTCCAGGATCAACCTGTGCCCAATCCCCAACCTTGTCACCAGTGTCAGAGCCCTGAGTGCCATGTCCAGGCATTCCTTGGACACCTGCAGGGATGGGGACTCCCCCAGCTCCCTGGGCAGCCCCCACCAGTATTTAACAGCCCTTCCCATAGAGAAATTCCTGCTGACGTCCAACCTGAGCCTTCCCTGGCACGGTTTAAGGCCAATGAATCTCATCCTGTCCCTGTTCCCTGGGAGCAGAGCCTGACCCCCCCCAGGCTGTCCCCTCCTGTCAGGAATTGTGCAGAGCCAAAGGTCCCCCTGAGCCTCCTTTTCTCCAGCCTGAGCCCCCCCAGCTGCTCCCCACAGGATCTCTAGACCTTCCCCCATTAAATTCAGGTTCCATTCCGCATTTCCTTGCAGCAGCAACACAAACCTAAAATGGCAAAATCCCTCCGTCGCCACATCATGAAAGGCTGCAAGACTCATTTTCTTAACTAGGAGGAGGAGACACCTAAACTATCAAAAACCTTTCTCTAGAACCCAAAAGTCTGGTGACCCCAAACGATTCTTGAATCGAACCCACTGGATTGTTTCAGGAAGGGGAAGAATTGAACAACTTCAAAGATGCTGAAACACAAAAACATGCAGAGCGTTCGGTTCAAAGGCCCATCACAGAATTTCCTTCTGTTTTATTCAAACCCTTTGGGAATATATTTAAATAAATGAAAACTAAACAAAAGAGTGGTGTTTGCAGGGAGCGGGGCTGAGCTTTCCACCCGTCCTTTTTTTTTTTTCTTAAAGGAATTTTGCCATCCAGCAAATGAGCAGAAAAATGTGTTATTCACTGAGCTCTACTTAATGCACTGAATAAAATATTAAATAAATAAATAAAAGGAGCACAAGTGCATCAATCTGAACAGACAATGAGAGCCTGGTGGTGATGAACTAAGGGGCATGCAGGACAAACCATGAATGAGAATTGTGTAGGGACCAGGGCTCGGTGTTGTGCCCTACACATGCTCCATAACAGATGCTGAGGAATTAGGGATGGCTCCTGCAGCTGTGGTCAACCCAGAGGAATATTTCCAATGAGCCTGTTCATGTCACACCCCAAACACAGAGAAAAAGTGGGAGAAAAGGGCACAGACCGCAGAGCACAAGGTCAGAAATGCTGCTCCTTTAGCTTCATTTTGTATTGATCTGGAATTGCAGAGGTAGGGACCTTAAACAGAAACCCCAAACATCCCAAATCTCTCTGCATTCGAAGTACAATTCGATCTCAGCAGTCCACCACTTCAAGCACCTACCACACACAAGAGCCACAACCCTTGAGGAGGAGATGGGATTTGGGCCAACCCAGGAGCATCCCTTTCTTTTTCCCCCATGAAGTCAAACTCTCTAGTCCAGCATCCTCCCTTCCCCAGCAGCCAAAATCGCACCACTTTTCGCCACATCCTGGCACCTGCTCTCCCAGTTTGCAGCCTGGGATGCCAGGCATGTCTGGAGAGCTCCTCTGTTATCATTTCAGGGCATCCGATGCTGCTAATTGATACACCGTAATACTCTCATTTACTCAGCAGCAAGCTGGAGCGTTGATAATTGATGGATTGCTTTGCCTTTGATGATCTGCAAAATTAAAAGCCCCAACTCTGCAAGATGCTGAGGATATCACGTGAGAGCCTGCAAAGTCTCGAGCCCCCACTGCAGCCAAGCAGAAAGGAAAGGCACTCAGGACCAGGCAGGGCTGGACCTTAATTCAACAGCCCCCATGACTTTGTGGAGCTGTATCTATTAATATAGATTTAATTGTGGGTTTATGTTTTATTATTGTCAAATGAAATGAAATTAGGAGGAAGGAGGTGCTGGTCCTCCAGGGAGCATCTGTGCTGCCAGTCCCAGAGAGATTTAACTTCTGGGAGAGGGTAAATAGACAATAAATGTCAACGAAACATCTCTTTTCTGCTCTTCTTTCATTAAAAAATGCTTCTTGTGGAAACCCACAAAGCTGAGGGGACTGCAGGCATGGAACTGTGTTTTCCTACCCAGTTTGTGATGCTTTTCTGGGAGGAGCTGCTTCATTCCAGTCCAGCCTTCCCAGCATACATCTTGGAGGGCACCAAGCGCAGTGCACAGCAAGCTGTGCCACAAACCAGTTGCTGAGGTTTTTCCCTCCCAGCACGTTCAGCAAACTGCATGGCTGGTTATGGGGAAGGGAGGAAAGTCTGGCCAGGCTGACATTAATCAAAACAGGATTTCTCAGATGAGTTTTACAGATTTCTGACCCAGCATCGCACATCACATTCACGAGGTCAAGGAGACGTATGCTCCAAGGCTGGCAGTCGCGTGCCTCCTCCCAGACTCAAAGTCAGTCAATCCGTACTTTCCCTCAATACATTATTGCTTCCTCAGAACGACTCCCCCATTTGCAAATGATGATTAACACTCCAATCTTGGCATAATTACTCCTGCCTCTCAAACCACACCAGAAAAAGAAAGAGAAAGGGGAGGAGCGCCGAGGAGTCGATGTCCCACTGTCACGCCGCCGTTCAGAGCCAGCTGTCCGCGAGACAAGTCACGACAGCAGCGCTGTCCACCTGCTTGGGAACAATGTCACAGGAACTGAGGAGGACACTGGCCATCTGCATATATTCCCCTCATTACTGTCTCTCCAGCTCAAGTCACCGTGGCTTATCAGGTTTTAAGACACAGCAAGGTCATTGCGACCAAAGTTCTCCCGTTCGCTTCCCAGAATTTGTTCGAGTTATTCCTATCTGGATACTCATATTATTGCCATTAAATTATGATAATTTAAGCATCCTGCGTTCTGGGGAAAGCAGACAGAGATACCCAGTCAGGATTCCTGCCAGAAACATGGGCTGGCTGCACCTCCTGAGTATCTCTTAATTATCTCTTTCTCTTTCTGGTGGGGAAAGGTCTGAGCTCAGGTGAGTGCTCCCTGCTCTCTTCTATTTGATTCAATTCTCCGGCTCATGAAATATGCTCCCGCTTCCTTCGAAGGACAAATGAAATGAAACAGCCTCTTGGAAGGAGACAAACGACAGAGGATACGGGTGAAGACATAATTCAAGAGACTTTGGGAAAGTCAGATGGTGATTTTGAAAGGTACTCAAGGAATTAATCCAGAAATGAAAGAAACAGAGAAGGAAGTCAATTAATTCACTGCAGCACTGCATAGACCTCTGACTGGAAGTCAGCTGCAAGGAGTGCCCAGAGAGGCTGGAAGGCACTCTAGACACTGTATTTTTTTTAAAAAGGGGCTGAAAGGTGATTTTTCATGGGCAGACTGAGCATGTGGAGCTGGAACAGCACCAAGGAAGTAGGCAAGAGCAAGAACCACCAGGATTCACCCCTCCTCCTCCCTTTGGTGAGCCCCACCTCGGCTCTGATGCCTTGCATGGTGGCTGTTGGCAGCACTGTGTGACATGATGTGTCTTCAAGGACAGACAAAGCAGGGAAAAAGGATCTCTAAGAGGCAGGAAAGGATAGCTGGGCACTGAGCAGCACAGGTGATGCAGGGCTGACACAGGAAGTCAAAAGGAATTTGGCAGAGAGGTGAGTGGACAGATGGAGTGTCCTCAGGGCAGCCAGGAGCAGCCATCACCCATGGAAAACTCCTCCACAAGCACTAAGACCATCACTGGGGAAGGAAAAAGGAACACCTGGGATCAACACCTGCCAGCTTTTGTCCCCTGAGACCTCTGGAGACACTGGACTCTCCCTGGAGCCAGAAGTGGTCATCTCCAGCAGCACAGAGCCAAACACACAATCCCAGAATGGTTTGGGCTGGGAAGGACCTTACAGACCATCCCATTCCAACCCAAGGGACACCTTCCACTAGAAGGAACAATTCCAGGGATGGGGCAGCCACAGCCTCTCTGGGCACATTTTAGTGGATAGCACTTTAACCACCCTCTGTTTGTTCTTTGAGGTTCTCCAGAGCCCCAGCAGGGACCAGAGGACGTCTCTGTAAAGCGCCGATGAAGCCGGAGGTAATTAAATACGAGGGGCCTCCCATTGTCAGCGTTGTGCCTCTGTTTTGGCAGCCAGCTCCAGCAGAGCAGAAGAGGGAAGATTTGATTTTAATCACACAGATTTCAGGTTTTATTTTGCTCATTAAAATTTCTGATAAGGATTTAGTCTGACATTATGCAGTATTTTGGAAGAGGATGTGTGGCAGTGGGGGGGATTGAAGCAAACCACGTTTCCTTGTGATGAGAAGATCTTTCTGCCTCCCCATGACAGACGCAAGGATATGAGCAGGTGTTATTTCAAAGGGAGAGGATTTGGGGGGAAGAGGGGAGCAGGAGGGACTCATCCACACCAAATCAAGGATCTAAGCCTTGGATTACAGAGAAAAAAGGTCCAAAGTCTGAGATTTGAGAGCCCATTTCAGAGCCACCTCCAGGACGCCACAGATCGGTTACTCTCCTAATGACTTTTCAGGCCCCATCAGAGGGAAGGGAACATTTTACCAGACCAAAATCAGAGATTTCCAGAGCCTCCCTGCACCCGTCCAGAAATGGCTCCAGAACAGGCTGGCACTCCCCACTCAGCTGTGTCATGGCGAGGGGAAAAATGACGGAGCACAGGAAATGGAATCCTCACCATTTCATTGCTTTCAGGAGCACCATCGAATACTTTGGCAAAGAGGAAGGGTGAGGGGCTTGGACAGGGAGGGAGCAATTCTCTTGTTTCCCTGTTGATTGGGATCCAGCAATTGTAGGCAATTTTCCTCCTACTTTTTCAGCAGCTCTACACAAATACTACTTTAACACCTAAGTGTTATTCATCAAGAACAAGAAGTCTGCATGAAGTCAAAGTCACCTGAGCAAGAAATAAATGAATGAATGTGAGCTTCACCCGGGCCTGCTATTGCCAAGCATTTGGATTTGTCCCCACAAAAGCATTTGGAAACAAGATGGATTTCTTTGTCCCCAGAGGATGTGTTGTTCTTTTAATAAGCCTTAAATCCAGCAAGTTCTGCAGCGTGAGTCGTGCAGAAGATGAGATGAGCTTTTAACTGCAGTTCCCTGGGTGCTCTCAGCCTGTGTACCCACCAGCTAGAAGCCAGGCAGGAGATCTGGGGAATGAGCAGAAATCTGGGAAACAGATGGAAAAAGAATCTATGAAATACCCAGTAATTCCCACCAAACCAAGGGCAGCCAGGATGACAACAGCAAGAACCACTCAGCCAAATATTTCCAGCATATCTGAAGAGCTTGTGCCCCCACAAAGGTTCCTGGGGGATCGAAAGCAGCACCCAGAGCAAGAAAATTCCTCTGCAAAAGAGATTTCACTGCCAATCACCCCACTGGGGCAGCACTTTGGCACCACTCTGTGCCCTCTGGAACCTCCCCTGGACAGTGACTGGGCCTCAGTTCTGTACAAGGTGCTGCGATTCGGAGACAAGGAAAATAATGCAAAGGACACCATTCATGTATTTTTAACTTCTTCTAATGGAAATCAGTAGCTGGGAATGAGCAGGAAGGCACATCCTAAGTGCAGTCAAGTCCTGAGGGCCCAGAAATTTATCCTGGGTGCCAGGAAGGGATTTTATTTCATGTGCCAGCTACAATACATGACTGCCCAGGGTTGGATCTGTCCTTCCCACCACGGTGCTGGCAGAGAGTCCCCAAATCCTCCCCCAGCACAGTCAGAACACCCCAAGCAGCAGCAAAGGGCTCGTGGTCATCATTCTTTGTGTCCTCATCCATCAGGTGACCCCTGGGGTGCTTCAAGCCCTTCTGGTACCCATTAAAGAGTCAGTTCTGAGTTAAAAATCAATTAAAAGGTTTGGGCCGAGCCCTGGCCTGTCCCTGCAGGCCTGGCACACTGTGGGGGGCAAAACAGAGAAAAGAGCCACCTGCATTCATGGAGTGCTGAGCAGGACCCCTGAGTCACCTCCCCCAGCAGCGAGGCCACCTCTTCTCAGGTGTTGCAACTCATTTATTAGATCTCTCCTCTCTTTTCTCCTCTACCTTTCACTGTCTTTATTATCTTTTTTTTTTTTTCTTTTCCAACCAAAGGGAAAAGGAAGAAAAGGAAATCTCTCCACCACAATAGCGTGTCAGGCTCCTATCATTTTCAAACCCTCCTCTCCCCTCCCTTTCAACTCTCCTTACTTAGCAGAGAATTTTTCTTCATTAAAATTAAGCCTCATTTCAGGCTCATCTTCTTTTCTCCCTCTCCTTTTCTCCAAATTGAATGAAACGTGATCTCCATCAACCAGGCCTCCCCTCCCTCTCCTCTCGCTTTCAGAACCAAACCTTCCTCACCATAAGAAAAAAAATTACCCAACCATCCACCCATCCATCCCTCCATCCTCCTCATCCTCTCCTCTTTCTTCCAGGAAATCAGCCCCACTGAAGGTGACTGCTTCTGCACGATTCCCCCGCGTCCCTCTCCCCCCACACATCCCACTTTCAGCTCATTCTCTTTAATTGGGAAGTATTTTCTCCCACATAATGGAACGAGACCTTCTCCTCTCATTTTCTCGCCGCCGTTCTTTACCTGCCTTAATAATCCTGCTGCTCTCCTGGAAAGCAGCAGGAAGGGACAGGGGGACCCTTCCATTAATCCACACCCTGCGAGAGACGCTGAGAGGCTCAGCCCACGCAAGCCTTGGCATCCTCTCGTAGGAACAGCAGCCAGATGGCTCTAGCAGGGCTTTCCCCTCCCCTGCAGGTTTCCAGTAACCTGTGGCACCACTGGATGGACAACAACTGCTCCAAAGACACCTTGGAGATGACACCAGGCACAATCTGCACATCCAACCTGACCAGAGACCCCTTTCCTCCGTGGCCAGCGCTCAGGGGGTTAACCCCATCCCACTTCCCAATTTCTCCCACCTTTGCTGTCCTTCCCTCCCTCCCTCTTCCCAACGCCGCTTTCTCCTCCTCACTCCAGCTTTCTCTCCACCAAAAAGATGTATTTAACATTCTCTGATGTTCAAGGCCAGCCGGCTCGTTAGCTCTGCTACACCTGGATCAGGGTCTGGAGACAAATTGCTGCTTCATTATAGGAGCCGAGGCTCTAATCCATTTTTTTTTCAGGCTGTTTAACTTGTAAGGACAACAGATGGATACAGGGCTGTATAATGCAGACTCCTTAAGATCCATCACACAGTCTTGGAAGTGCAAAAACACAAGGCTGAGGAATGTGAAACCAGAGCAGATCTTACAGCGGTCACCTCAAATTAGGCACGAGGAGAAAATGTGCCAAGACTGGAACTGGACTGGAGCTGCCAACTTGTGTTGCTGAAGATTAAAGGAAAACCAAACTTTTCCCCTCCACATCCCACAAAGTCATTTAAGTTTTCTCACTTTTCTCTCTACAGTGAAAAAAGAACAAGGAAAAAGTTCAGTAAGAAATTAGCTAAGAAATGAATATACTCCTGCTTTAGTTTCAAACGGATGATGTGCAACAAGCACAGCCTGAAAACCTCAGGTTTTGCTTTGGAGTTTTTCACAAAGGTAACGGAAAACTTTGGCCTAGCAAAAGACCTGCAAATATTCTAGATGAGAAAACATCCAGCACCATCATCCTTTCAGCATCCCAGACAAGAGCTGAACTCACCTGCAGAGCTCTCAGAGAGCAAAGGAGGCTCTCAACTCCCTGTCCCCTGCCCAGATGTGCAGCACATCTGCTGACCTGCCAAACCAGCTGTTTGCTTTCTCCTGTGAAGAGCTCCAGGGACCTGGAGGTGCTGTCCCAGCGCTTGGATCAATCAGCAGTGCACACAAACACCTTACGTGGGTATGGCACCTACAGGGAGCAGTGCCCTGTGCCCTTCCTCACCAAAACCAGGCTCTCCCCAGCCTCTGCTCAGCCAGAACACAGCACTGAACAGCAGCACAGGCTGGGAACACCCTCTCCTCACCAGACTGGGGAGAGGTGCCACGGAGGTTGGCTGAATTTCTGATTGTGGAGAGTTTTCACTCCTCCATGGCTTTAACCAGTCCTTCCCTGCAGCAGCCGGCGCCTGGCAGTGCCCATTTCCCCATGGAATGTCTTGCTTAGGGCACGAGGCTGCGAATGCTGGCATTTCCCAGGTCTCTGAGCACTCGAATCGCCTTGGAGGGGACACTGAACTGGGGAGCCTGGCATTCACCCTGGCACTGCCTGATCCTCCCGAATGAGCCTCTGCTCCAGCCAACCCAGGGGCTGCCAAAACAAACCAGTGCCTGGCCTCGGGGCAATTCCTCCCCTCCCTGAAACACACCCCAGGGACATTTGCATCCTCAGGGGGACCAGAAGACTCAGAAACCACACTGCCCGTGGAGGGAGGGGCAAGCATCCTTCCCAAAGCCAGAAAACCCCCGGGAACACTCCACTGCTGCAGAGGAATCCTTGGACTCCTGCCACAACACGCTTGCCACTGGTTCAGGGATTTGCTGGGACAATGGCAGGACAGCAGCTCCTGCCCAGGGGCAGGAGGATGAATAGGCACAAGAATCCCTATTTAACACACACAATAACCCAGCCTGGCTGCCCGTGTAGGTTCACCCGGCTTTTGTTCACGTTTGCCGCTCCTTGGACTCTCTCCTGGTCCCTCCCAGAGCTTGGAGGCAATAACTTGCCTTCTTATCTGACCCAGAAGGACAGCCAGCTGTCAGCACACAAACACGGCCTTTGTTTATCCTGAAATGAAAGCTCAGTTAATTAAAACCAGAAATCACTTTCTCTTATCTGCAGCCTCTGGCCCCTATGGCCACGCTCACGCCCTGGGCTGCTGACAACAGCCCCCACACAATGTCCCAAACATCCTGCCAGCTCCTGCTGCATCTTCCTGCAGGGAAATGGGAATGTGTGGGGCAAAGAAGAGCTTGTGGAAAGCAAGAGCTTCTCCACGTTCCCAGACAGGTTAATGCCACTCAGCACTATCCCATTCCGTGACCACGGAGCTGCAGAGCCCTTGGCTCATGTGTAATGAGCTTAATGGTCTCAGGGCTCTGGGTTTGGAATCCTGGGGTGATCAAGGCCATTGTGCTGTCACAACTGTCCCCTCACAGCCCAGCACAGCATTTTTTCAGCCCCACGCAGAGATTTCACCCTGCTTTTCCCAGCAGCCTGTCCCACACAGTCACCACAGGGATCACCCCGGAGCCCCCAGGCAGGGGGGCTGCCCACACCCAGCCCTGCTCCCAGCACAGCTCTGGGTGTGCTGGAAGCCCTCGCCAGCAGCAATCATGGATATGCAAGGCAGGAGCTTGACAGAGTGCCAGTTCTGCATGCTGAAAATTGAAAGCGATCGACTTCCACCTTGCGCGTAAGGCAGAGAAAATCACATTCAACTCATTGAGAGGCTTCAACAGCAGAAAGATTGATCAACTTGATGAGAAGTGACTCTCTCTCTCTCTGCTGTCCTCCTTCCTCCCGCCCTCCTCTCCTGTTGATCCCAGTTTCAGCACAAACAAGGGAGCCAAGGTCCCGAAAAGGAGTCCATGTGCTGCTGGCTGGGTCAGATATTAGGAGAAATTGTTCCCTGTGAGGGTGGGGAGGCCCTGGCACAGGGTGCCAGAGAAGATGTGGCTGCCCCTGGATCCCTGGAAGTGTCCAAGGCCAGGTTGGACAGGACTTGGAGCACCCTGGGATAGGGGAAGGTGTCCCTGCCCACGGCAGTGGAATGAGATTAACTTAAAGATCTCTCCCAACCCAAACCATCGTGGGATTCTATTCCAGGGTGAATTCCCTGCCAAACAGGTCACAGCTGCACCAAACTGCAGAGCACATTCGGTGGTGCTCCTGGGTACCACGGAGGATGCAGCGATGGGCTGTGCATCACTCTGGGGACACAAGGAGGGTGCCCAGGCAGAGGGACCCCATCTCCCTCGGCTGCCTGCCCACACACAGCCTGCTCCCTCCCTCCCTCCCTCCCCTCTCGCCTGGCACTCCTCACTTCGCCATTTACACGTGTCACACCAAAATCTTTCTCATTAAGTGGAAATTGAATTTCGTTAATTAAAGCAAAAGAAATCAATTAACCTTATCAGCAAACAGGAGCCATTGGAAAGGGAATAAGGAGAAGGCATCCCTCCCTCTCACCCCGAGCCTCCCCTGGATGCTCAGAGCTGTGCACGGGCAGCTCACCGTGGGCTGCAAACAAGCGAGACGGGACTGCGGGGAAGGTGGGGAACTGCTGACGAGAGGAAAGGGATTTCAAAGCAATTAACACCCCCAAGATTTACCATCAGGTTGACAAGCTCTCAGAGTAGCCATCACTCAAACGTAAGGATTCAATTAATTTTTTTCCCCTCTTCCCCCAGCTCCCCTGGTAGCTTTGCACGTAGCAGCAGAATGACTCCAGTGTGGAAGGAAGATTTAAAAACCAAACAGAGCAGAGTGATTTTAAAGGAGATAAAAGCATAGTTTCCCCATGTCCCCCAACAGCCAACATTTGTTTTTCTTTCCTTCGCTGCTCACCTCATTGGCACAGCTCAAATGCAGCCATTTTGTCACTACCCCTGGATATTTGTACGTGCTTATTTGCTTTTGCATCTTGCAGAACCTTAATCCCAGACTCGAGGCTCGTAGGGAAAGGCTGGCTAGTCTGGGATGCTTAATCCATGCTAATGGTCCCAGAAAGGACCTGGCAGTGGCCCTGCCACAAGACCTGTCCCTAGCAGAGGGGGTGGTGATGTGACAGGAGACACCCAGGCTCAAGCACACTTTTAACCTGATTAAGACCATCAGTTAATAATTCCATGATTTTTTCCCTGCTGAGCGGGACAGGCTTTACCCACAGCCCTCACCCTGTGAACAGAGACTGTGGGACCTCGTGCTTCTCAACACCACCCTCTGCAAGGGCAGGGAGCGAGGGAAGCTGATCCTCCGGGCAACGATGCTCCGGGGGAGAGCTGACATTCAGACTGCTGGTGGAAATCTGCAGTCTGAGCATGAGCCTCTCCTCCAACCCAGGCAGATGAGCTCAGCTCTTTGCTGCTTCAGGTTGTCTCTTGGGGTGGATGTTTGCACCCAAATCTGCTCTGGCCAATCTTCTCTACCTCTAAAAGCCTCAGCTGAAGGAGTCCTTTAATATCTCCATCTCTCCATGCAATAAAAGCATCACAATAATAATAGCTTCTGCTGAGCACCCTTAATCTGTAGAGATCCAGGCACTTTAGAGAGGAGCAAAGCTATTATATTGAGGGGACAGCAGAGAAAAGAACAGGGACACGGGAAAATATAAGGATTTGCACACGGAAATCAGCAGCCCAGGCAGCACAGACCCCCAGTCTCTCACACCTGCGTTAGAAAGACCAACCACAGCATCAAGGAGCCAAAAACCTCCACTCTCTCCCAAAACTTCACTGCAGTTTTTGCACCCCCTGCTCTGCCCTGCCCTTAAATAACCCCAGGCAGCTCTCAAACCACCCCCTCCTGCCTGCAAATTCCAGAAAACCTCTCCTGGAGCAGCCTAATGAATGAGGTGGGCTCATGCAAACCCTGAGCCCAAGGATGAAATGAGATGGAGATCTCCCGGCTGATTCAGGGATTTTTTCCCACGGATCAGGCGGGATGCTCCTCCTGGGAGCAGGACTGGCAGACCAGGAAAGCCCAGGAGTTAGCAGAGCTGCTTTCCTGCAGGAATCTCATCAGTATGAGGAATGCTGCCTTGGGTGCAGGGCCAAAGCAGCATTGTGTTTTCAGGAGCCCAGACAAAAATAGGGAAGAAGAAGATGCAAATATCCCAGGAATGTGCCCAGCAGTCTTTTGTGTGAGCACATTAGAATACAATAGAAATGTGACTAAAAAAGACTCAACAGAATAAATACTGCACTTATAATAGGCCTCAGGGAGAGAAAGAGATTTAATGGCAACATATTAAATGTAAATCAACACAAAAGGTAACTGGGAAGGGAAGAGATATACCAGCTTAGGGATTATAGCACAAAGCTGTAATATTTACTCACGAGATTAAGGCACTTATAGGAAATGAAATATTGTCCTTTGGAAATAATTCAATCCCTCTCTTTTATCCAGGAGGATTGGACATATCAAGCTGTTTGAGAGATGCAGACATAAATTCACACCTCATACTAGTGGAGGGATGGGGATCTGCAGCTGTCACAGTGCTCTACAAGGGCTCCAAGTTTTCATGGGGAAACTCATCTTGGAGCAACAACCTCTGCCTGTGCATCCCTACGGACACCCAGCAGCACCAGAGCTGCTGAGAGCAGGGATTTGGGATGGCTTGGACACAGCAGAAATGACTGCTGACCATTTTAGGGGAGGAACTTTCCTCCCCACAACTCCCACACATCCAACACATTCCAGGACCTGTTGACCTGCTGGTCCAGCAGCTGCTCCGCTCAGCAGGATGATGAGGGCAAGACTGTTCCAATGTCCTTTTGGGGAAAGTGGGCCCCGTCACCTCCATCCTGAGTGCCTCAGTTTCCCCATCTGCACTTCGGGAGCATTTCCCTGCTGCATAACAAGCCCCAGCCAAAACATGCTTGAGGAATGCAAAGTATCATCATCACCACACAGAAGTTATCTCCCAGTTCGCCGTAATTTTTTTTTCAGGCAAAAATAAATTCTAACAACTCAATCTGATTTCCAGGTGCCAGGCAATAAAAAAAGACAATCTTCTGATTTCACAACTGCAAAGCTTCCCCTAAACCAGATACCTCAGCTGCTTGTACGGCCCCAATCAGCAAAGCATCTTTAGCACCTCGCAATCTCTAATAGACTCGTGCTCTGCAAACCCCCGGTGAGGCTGGGAAGTGCTATTATCTCCTTTAAACAGGCAGGGAACAACGGCTGGGAATCGTCCGCCCACGGCGTTGTCTCGCTGCATTGGAGACCTGCCCAAAAACCTTAAATTAAGTAGGGCACTGCCAGGTTTAACTGCTCCTCACCGCAGAGAACTTCGTGCTGCCAAACCTGAGACATCCTGGTGGCTGAAACGGACAGTTTAAGGTTAAAAATAAAATCAAAACCACAAGCAAAACTGCAACAACAACAGGAAAAAAACGACCAACAAAATAAACAAACAAAAGCAGAAGATGGTGTAGGAAAATAAATAAAGGGCAGGAGAAGAAAAGTAATGCTTAAAGTCAAACACGGAGTTGCCATCATCCTTTTAGCCAGACAGGGAGGCAGGAAAGCCAGACCTCCCTGTGGAGCTGTCTCCAAGACGTGCTCAGCACAGCTCCTGTCCCCTTCCCTTTCCCTACATTATTTTTTTAATAACCAGTTCCTGGTGGAGAAAACAATATCAGCACTCAAGTGCTGCTGCAGGCTCGGGGGAGGGAGCCCAGCCGGGCTAAGGGGACCATTAGCACTAAAATCAGCCTCCGCTCAAGCGCTCCCGGGTTAATTCGGCTGACGATCAACAGCCTCTCCGGAGTGCTCCCAAACCAGAGAATCCCACGGCCCTGAAGTGGTTAACGCCACTTGGAGTGCTCAGGGAAGCTGATAGACACAGTCCCACTCTGCTCTTTATTTAATAATAATTATCTGGATAGTAAATGCGACCCTGCTGTTTTGCTCGCTTAAATTTTTTTGTTTCCCCAGCTATGGCAGTGTCACTTCTCCCGAGGCGGCCTCCCCCACTTGGCAGAGTTAAATTGCATTCTGATTCTATTAAATGGTACTAAATGTCTTCAAAATCAAAGAGCAAATATAATTTAAGTGCCATTTGGGTCTTCCCACAGGTTCTCAGCTGTTCACTCTGCAACCAACCTGTAGAAAGCTGCCTGGTGACAGGGGTATAGTTTAAAAGGAAGCACGCAGCCGGGATATACAATACAATTCCCTTCCACAACACGTCCTTTATGGAAATTCACAATGCACAGTGGTTACAGCTTAAAACACAGCAACTGCTCCGATCAGGGGAGAGGAAGGGAGAGGGAGGACAACAGGAAAGCTGGGGACAGCATTGAGCATCATGGCGCTGGCACAGGGTCCGTGCATCATGGAGGCTGAAAAGTGGGAATCCTAGAAATCTTCCCTGGATCCAGACCTCACCAAGATGCCAAGCACAGCCCAAAGGTGCTGCCCACATCAAAGCCCTGGCAGCCCACAGAGCTCAGCACATCCCACTCTCCTCAAAACGCGCCCCTGATCCTGGCGTTACAGACAGCCTGGCAGGAGTGAGGGGTGGGAAGGTTCCAGCAGGGATGGGATGGATGTGTGTCAGCCTTCCAGGGAGATCCCAGTGAGATCCCAGCAGGAGCAGCAGTTGGCAGGCAGGGAAGGACAGGGAGAAGCGATGGCTCTAACAAGACAGAACCTGTAAGCAGAAAGTTAAGATGATAAAGAAACCTTAAGGTGTTGGTTATGTATTGCAATTTCAAGGCTGGTTTTTAAGGGCAGGGGCTCAATAGAAGCAAAAAGCACTTAATTAAGGTGTTCAGAAACACCAATTGACCTGAGCTGCTTTCACACTCCCCGCAACCACCAACCAGGAGTGTTTAAAGGCAAAGTGCAGCACAAAGAGAGGAAATATCCTTTAAGGCACCCGAGGTTGGGTACCAAACTGGGAATAATCTCACACAAGCCACTTCTTGGCACGGTGCACTCCTCTGCTGGCTCCTGACGAGGCAGAGCTCACCTGCAAAGGAGCATGGCTGCATCCAGCACACCTCTGCAAGGCGAGGAGGCAGCCTGCCAGCTGACAAACCTCTCCTTAGCTCCTGCTGAGGAGAGAAACAGTCCTGGGTGCAGAGCTGGCACAGCACCATGGGCAGGGCTGAGCCCAAACCGCCACATCCCCACCAGCCAGAGAGAAGGGAAGAAATACAATGTGTGCAGCCTTCCTCCACTCTAGTGAACAAAACCACAGCCTCTCCGTGCTGGACTGTGGCAAGGCAGTTTTTTCTGCCCCTTCCCCACTGCTGCTGTGCTGTAGATGGATCCAGTTGGCTCCACCAATGCCCAGCCTCTGCCTCCAGCACCTCACCCCACACCCAGGGTACAGCTGCAAACCTGAGGGTGCTAAAAATGCAGACAAATCACACAGAGCTCCATCTGAGCATCAGTAAACCACCATGAGGCAAAGCTCATCTGGAGCTGTCCAGCCCAGGAGGACTCGCTCTTCTGCTCCCTCAGCATGAAGCCACAAATAGTTCAGGCCCTTGCTCTCCTTTGAGCTGGTGGAAGTGACAAATTGTATTTTGAGAGAGAAGCAAATCATCGCTCAGATCATCTGCACCAACTCCAATAATAGCTGATCTTTCTGCAATGATCTGCCACGCAGCTCTCAAGCTGCTGCCTAAGCCTCATTAGGCAGCAAATGCTGTGCAAAGGCTCTGTGAGGTCAGAGTCCAAGGTTGTGCCCTGCCAGACCACGGCTCACTCCTCGAGCCACAGCAGCATCCCCTAAAATCACTGAATTGCCAGGAAATGGTGCCTATTTGCAGCCAGAAGGAGAAGCATTACACAAACATCTCAGCAGCTCAAATCCAGTGCACACAGGAGCACGAGGATAACAGCTCTCCACAAAGTACTCCTGGCTGCTGAAGAGGTAACACTGATGTGCAGCTTGGGAGGCTGGAAATGAAGGTTTTCATGGTGGCTGTAAGGCTGTGGCAGCAGCACAGTTTGGGGGGTGCACTGCCAGCACCTCAAGGACAGCAGCTCCTGATCCTCAGTGGTCTTTCTAAGCTTTTATCCCTACCCTTGGGGACACTCAGGCACTGCCGGACAGTTTGAGAGCCAGGCAGGAGTTTCCTAAGGAAATCAAAGGATTAGCAGGGATGAATTCAGTGCTGACTCCTGCCGCAGAGCAGCCCCAAGCCCCGGGGATGCCTGAGGCACTGCTCCGAGTGACACCACAGGAACAACCTTTGGACATTACACTGCTACCTGGCACCCAAGGCATTTGCCAGGTGTCCTTGTCCTCCCCCTATCCCCTGACCAGCCACAGGAGGAACCAGAGACCTGTTTTTAAGCCTGCATCACTCCCCTGTAGCGAGAGCAGCCCAGGGTTTTTAAACATTCAACACCTCCTGGCCAGCCTGGCCTGCACTACAGAGCTGCTCAGATCAAAAGATCTTCAGCTCAGAAGATTAAAAGGCTCCGGGGATGGGTAAGAGGATGCAGAGCTCTTCACCTCGAGGTGGCTGGCCCTGTTTCTAGGTCAGGAACAAGCACAAAACCTGTTTCTGCCGCAGCAGAGGAAGCAGCCGGCTTGGCTTCAGCTCCCAGCTGTCAGCTGTCCCCTTCTGGGGGACAAACAGGAGCTGGGCTGGCCCTGCTTCAGCACACAAACACCTCAGGGACCCGAGATGGGCTGTGTGGCCCTGAGGAGGGGATTTGTGATCAGGGGATGTTTTGGAGGGGATGACTCGAAGCCCTCACCTGGTGCAGGAGCACGAGTCTATCGAGGGATGCTCCAGCCCTCTCCGTGCACCCTCTGCAAAAAAGCGCGGCACGCTGAATTCACGCCTCGGCTCCCTCCCCGACGATTCGCAAGCCCGGAATTCTCGGCTGGGCTGGCAATCTGGCACTTTCTGCCAGTGCCGGCTGCACGTTCGGGGAGCGGCGTTAAAAATACCCTGCGTGCCCGCACCCTCCCCGTGCCGCCTCCCACGGGCGCGTTGAGCTGTGCCCCTCGGCTCGGGGCAGTGCCGCAATGCAGGTGGGCACCGCCGCCCTCCGAGGAGAGGTGGGCAACAGATGGAAGGAGATCTTCATCCCTCTCTCCGATTTTAACCCCGCTGCACGCGGCTGGGGAGGTGCTGTTGAGGAAAAAGGTGGTGCTTTCAAGGAACCCACCCTCGAGCTGTGGTTGTGGTGCTCTGGGGTGTGTTTAATTCACAGAACAGGAGAGCGGCACTGTGTCTGTGGGTTGGATCCAACAGCCTGGGCTCGACAGTGTGGATGAGAGAGGACTTTTAAGAATTCAGGGGAGGCTCTCATCATCTTGGGGATGAGTCATCTGTTGTCACAAGGATGATATCATAGTTACTATGTCCTGTACCAAATGTTTCTGTTGTAGGGAGGTAAAGTCATCATCTCAGTCCTCTGGAGTTTGCCAAGGATGGGACAATTCCTTCAGGAGCTGATTAAAGTCACCTTCAAGGTTTAAGGGTAAGAGCCTGAAGAGAGCTTTGAGTTGGTGCCTCTGTTCAGATTTTGCTCAGAGAGGAAGATTTTCTCCTAAAACCCCAGCAAGCATCACCTTACCAGTTCTTGCACCTAAAAGGTGCACAGCCAAGCAAATCCTCCAGGTTTCTCCTACCACCACCAGACATAAAGAGTGAGTAGTAACTCTTAGGTCCCCCATATCGCCTTAGTGACTATGAAAATGCTTGGGCACCTACCACAGCTGGATTTTTATGGAGCTAAAAGCAGGTGCCAAAAGGTAACTCTCAGTCCCCAGGGAAACCATGTTTGCAAAGAGCTTCTCCAAAGGGTGCAGTTATAACCGAGACTTTGACACCTGCCTGGAGTTGCAAGAAGCAATTTATGAGGCAGGGGGGAAAACAGTTTGACTGGGCTCAAGCCTGCTGAGCTGCAGCAGATGGCTCCTGCAAGAGTGGGGAAGGAGGAGAGACATCTCTACGCAGTTACGAAAGGTTGCCTCCTCTTCTTAGTCTGCTCTTCCCCACCTCCTTCCCCACACTCCTCCTCCCCGAGACAGAGAAGATGCGGGAAATATGCCGGTGAATCCCACACAAGGCGCTACTTCTTCACTGACTTCTCCAAGTTACTTCACTCCCATCCAATTTATCCCAACTTTGCAGGCAAACTGTGGCCCGCTGAGAGGAAACTTGGTCGCCTCATCAGCGTTCGCATCACGTCAGCCTTGCCTTGCTTCACCTCGGCAAGGGCTCGCCGCGTTCTTCGCGGAGACCTCACGCAGCTCGGCAGCGCGAGGTGAAACCAAGAGGCTCCGAAGCAGCATGGATCAAACCCAACAGAAATATTTGTACCAGGCTCTGTGAAGTGAGACCGCCAAGCTTCTCACGGCTTTAATTACGGCTGGCAACTTTCCACGGTGTTAATAAAACGGGTGGTTCTGCGGCACCTTTCATCCCGCGGGTCCCTGAAGTCACAGCCCCGTGCAGACGTGGTGGGAGCGTGTCCACCGAGGGTATTGGGATGCAGCCACCTGTGGAGTGTGATGCTCCAGCTTCCAAGGCAGCCAGCGAGGCTGGCCAGGCTCCATCCTGCTCCTGCTCTGCAGGGATACACGGCAGGACCGGCTCTGTTATCCCTGGGCTGACAGACGCGGCACCAAGCCTGTCTGAGCCAGCACAAAGCAGAAGGCAATGGCTGGAACTGGAAATCGAGCAGCACATTCCCAATCTGATCTCCTGACTTGGGGTCTTTAGTGGCTTGTTTCTCATGCCATTTATCTTCCCACTTTCCTGTTTTTCTTTAAGTGCCCTTTTTCTCTTTGTGTAGAGGATCCTGTTCCCCCTCAGACCGCTCGTTCTCTGCACTGCCCTGCCTGCTAATGGGAAGTGATCTGTGAGGAGGGGGCCAGCAATCCCCACTTTCCCCTACACTGAAGCTTTTCCCAGTCCAGACAAGCTCCAAAATGGGACCAGGAAAAAATATAAGGAAGCTGTGCCCTCCATGCACCCCTCCACGCCTTATCTCAAGGTCACCTGCAGCCATCTGACATATTTTACCCAGGCGACTCCCTGGCAGCCAAAGCCTCGTTTAAGCCACAGAGCAGCCTTTCCAGGAAGGAAACGATTTCCTCGACGGCAGAGGAACAGAATTATCCGTTTGGAAAAACGGCGCCTCGTCAGGCTTGACACACAGAACAAAGGCTCCATCCTCCATGACTGGCGGAGGCACAGCAGGCAAGACGAGCGGAATCCCACAAAACATCATTTAGAGGTATAAAATATTCACCATAAATTGCGAAGCCGCTCGGGACCCGGCATTCAAAGAGCGGAGAAGAAAGCAGAGCCTCAGCAATGACATTTGGCTCCCGAGCTCAACTTTCTCCCAAAGCCCCGAGGAGAGATGAGAGGCCGGACGCGACAGCAGTGATCCACCTCCCATCCCAGGCTTTTAATCAGCATCTCCCCCAGTATTTCACCAGGAATATTAATACCTTTAACCATGTTTTACTTGGCAGAAACAGAAATAAAAGGTGTTTTAGAGACCAGCTGCCTCTCAGACATCCCAATCCGGATCTCCAGCTATTCACAAATGCTTCCAAGAGGTAAGGATAAAGCAGGAGATGAGGAGGCAGAAAACTTCCACAAAGGAAAGACGCAAGGAAACGTTCATTGGTGAGGAAGTTGCTGTGTATTTATGGGGTTGCTTTAATGGGGAGATCAGGCCAGTGCTTGGCAGCAGGGATGGATCCAGGCACCTGCACCCTGTGCTGAGGGTGACCAACACCAGTCACCCAGCAGGCACTTCCCAGTCTGTATTTGCCCTGCACTGGCACTGGGGAGTGGGACACTTCATCCACCACTCAGCCTAAAAACTCCTCAGCTGCTTTATGGCGTCTTTATTCACTTTTTCTTTCTTTCTTTCTTTGTGTCCTACCACACGCCCAAATTTCCCGCAGAAGGTGAACACTTCCCATGGAAATTTCACTTTTGATAAAAACCCAAGTTTCTGTCAAAAAACAATGCTGATTCCCCTGAAAAAATTTCCACCAACTCTAATAAGTAACAATAACACTTGAATCTGAACCGCCCCTGGCTTGGTTTTGTTGTTTGCAAACGCTGCTGGAGGCTTTGCCCACCTGTAGTTATTATTTCACTGCTTTGTTCCTGGCTGTCAAACTTCATCCCTTTTTTTTTCTTAACCTTAACGCCATATGCTTCCTAATGAAAAAGTCTCCATATTCACACCTGAAATTAGAGTCTTGTGTCAGCGCTCTTTCACAGAGCCCTTACGGAATTTCACTCCAAGGCTGGAGGAAAATGAAAAGGCGAGAGAAGAGCCTTAAAGAAGAGAGAGAAGACCCTTTTTTTCTCATCTCCCCACGACTGTGCAGCAGAAGACACCTTTCACCGGAGGTCTGGGCTCAGCTTTATGGAAAATTCAGATTTCAAAAGAGGGAGAAGAAAAGGGTTGGGGCATCACTCACCACAGCTGTGAGAACCACCTGGGCTTTTCCCTCGGAATGGAGGGTGGGAAGGTCAGCAAGGCTGCCTGCTCTCAGCTGAGGAACAATTTAGCTGCAAAAAGGTGCCCAAGAGCCTCTCCATCTTCCCTATTTTTGGAGGTGACCTTGCTGTTCGAGAAGATTCCCCGATGATATTTGATTTACCGATCCCACTTGTCTTTCTGGAGGGCCCAAAAGCAGATACCACCCCTCAGGTGGTAAATCCAAAGCTCCCGCAATGGGAATGATGTCCCCACAGGCAGCTCTCCCTGGGGTACCACACACAGCATCCCAAAAAGCCCTGAAACTTCCCCCTGAGCGACCCCCAGGTGCAGGGAGGACAAGACCACGGCTCGACAGCTCAACCCACTCCGCAGCACGCAATGTCCTCAACACCACCGAGGATTCACGCCAAGGACAGGAAGTTTCAGAAGTTTCCAAGGAAACCTGACATGCTTTTGCAGGAGAACTTGAAAAAGCAGACAGCGCACTGCTTGCAATCACAGCTTAAAGAGCCGGCACGGCTGGAAAATTGCTGTTTATTTTCTTTCTCATCCGCAGCACCGGACAGCTGAGCGGGATGTGGCAGGGGAGAGGCTGCGGATGCTCCGGATCCCAGCTCAGCACCTCGTGTCGGGGAAGGAGCCGGGCACGGGTCGGAAACGCGCTCGCCATCAAGCTGTGCTTGGCCAGGAGTCATCTCCGCGGCCCTGCTCCTGCCAGGCCGGGCTGGCAGCGAGCCTCTCGCTCTACTCCCAGCAACCACTTAATGAGCCAGCGCACAGCGTGCTTAATTACACCGTGCTTTGCATGTTTGTCAGTCCCCAGGCCCGGGAAACTCGGCGGAGCTGGAAGGGGCTGATGTGACCTGCGGGCACTCAGGGCTCCAGAGGTCCCTGATGGCACTGGGTGCACCCAGCCCAAGCACCCAAATTGCCTTCAGCACCTCAAAATATTTTGCAAATACTCAGAAATACTTTGCAAAGGAGGGTCCAGTGTTCCCCTGTTCTGCACCAACAGCAGGGCCAGTTACTGCACCTGCTCTCCCCCGACAGGAAGATGTAATCCCGAGAATTGACAGAGAACACCACGAGGATAATTAGGATTGCATCCTCGCAGTCCCCAAAGCCAGCAGGCAGCACTGAGAAAGAGATGCTGGGAAGCAAGAAAAGCAGCTTGACAGCAGAGCTCCTGGATGCAAGACAGAAAAGCGAGTTGCTGCAGAGGAATTTCTGGAGGTATTTAAGTCCAGGATGAGGTCCTGCAAGGAAAGGTTCGGTTTTGACAAGGAGGATGTGCAAGGTGGGAGGCTATTATGGTTTTCTCACACGGATTTCAGAGCCTCGAGCAGAGGTCAGCGAGCAGCGATTGGAGCGATTCCCACAGCCCCCGCGGGGCACGGAGACCCTTCGCTTCCCACCACCACACTTCCACCAACAGCCCACGGGGACTTCTGGCAAAAACTGCCACTGTGCTGTCAAGGATAGAGAAAGAACAGGTTGAAAATGCGTTTTGTTTATGTGTGGGCAGCTAGACTAGGGAAAGATTTATTTAAGATGTTAGGAGGGGTTTTCAGCCCCTTTTCTGCTCCTCCATCCACTTAGCAGCGACCAGGTGTTCTCCTTCCCAGCTTATCCCTTGACAAGAAGTAAAAATGTGGTTTTGCCTCCCCTCTCAATACTTAGAACTTGGGTGCAAACCCAAGCAAAAGACCAGGGCCCCCTCAGCTCTAGGTGCAGGGCTCTCCAACCCTGACAGGGCTGCACCAGCCCAAGCTACTCTAGAGTGAAACACGAAGAAAGGATAGAGCAAGAAAAAGAAAAAAAATTTTAAAAAACCCAGGAGAAAGACTGAAAATTGGATCCATTTATTTTACTTCAACCTTCCCCAACAGCTGCTGGTTATTTACCATTATCTCTCCTCGCAGTGCCGGTGTTGAGCTGAACTCCCCTCCTTAGGCTGCTGACAGTCCATGATTAGCAAGGAGCGCAGCAATTCCTGCACAGCCTGCCCGAGGAAGACCCTCCGTGCCAGAAACAACAGCCCCCCTCGAGGGGGAATGGGGGGACGGGGGACAAGAGAGCCACGGAACCTGCTGACATCACGCCGGGCACACAGAGAGATGAATTCTCCTCCCAGGGACCCAGCAAGGATCCCCCGAGCAGCCGCTGCTCCCACCGCGCACCCACGAATACAAATTTGGAGGTGCCATGCATAAATTTTCCCCCTCAGCAGGATTCTTGCCAAGGCAGAGCTGCTTCCCTGCTGCACACCACAGAGATGACGACAGTGCTCAGGTAAAGGACACTGCTGCCTGTGACACCCTTTTATGGTCTGTCTGCCCAAGACAGAATTTGTTTGGGCAGGAGGGGTACGCACAGCATTTTGTGTTTTACAAGAATGTATTGTCCCTTGGGAAGAGCTTTAACCAGCCTGTACCTCCTTATGCCTGATGATTTTTTCCTTTTCTTTTATATACCCTTTTATACATTATGTACTTTCCCTATTTTGTACCCTTTATTCACTCTTTGTATCCTTTCCCCGCATGCTAGCAATTCTTGTCATTTGATATTCTAGCTTAGTTTTGGGGTTCTACAAAGCAGAAATACTAAATATTCACAGCAGGAAGCCAGAGAGCTCCATACTATCTCAGAACTAGAGGCTTCAGCCTTGGTTAGAGCCATTTCTCTGGAGCATGTTTTGTAAACTGGGCTCTAGTCTCATTAAGGGAGGGGTAATTAGAATAGGGGGACAATTACTTCATTTATTTAGTTTCGTACTGGGGGATTTTAGGTAGATATGCGAATTTGCAAGGTCCATACAATTGTGTATGCATTATAAGGGGTGTGTATCTTGGCGTGTTCCACCTGCAAAGAGCTGTGCACCTCAGATCCTATTAAACACAGAGGTAATTCCCTTTTACCCTTTTAACTCTGTCTGCCTCATACTTCCACCAGCCAAAAGGCAACACTCCAAGCATGTATGAAGGAGCACTGGGAACAACCCAGTGCACAATTCATCTCAGATTCCCTAGCTAGCTTTCACCAGCAGGGCAAGGAGCTTCGCTGCTCACCCCAAGCTCCCAGGGACAGGAAGGATGTTTACAGAACCATTCCCAGCAAAACCCCCCTCCTGCTGAGGTGTGAAATCACAGGAAGCTTGGATGGGTTCCCCCGCAGAAATGTGCCCGCCAGTTCCACCTGTCTGTGCCAAAGGCAGGTGATGCTGCTCAGCAGAAATAACTCAGGCTGGGAGTGACCCCGAGCTGCAGCACAGGCATGGGGAATCAAGTCTGTCCGGATGTGTAGTTGCACTGTTTTAGAAATCTTTCTCTTCCTTCTCAGGGAGAATAGAGATAAGCTGCATTTTTGTACTTTCCTAATCTCTGTGTTTGGTACTAGGTGCTGTATAGCTGTGACCAATGGTTTTAGGAGGTGGATTCCCTGCCGACCAATAGTTGCTAGATTATTAATGGATATATAAAGAAGTTTCTGTAAATAAAGTTGCTCTTTTCACCATCTTGGGTCCACCTGCCTGCTTCCTCTGCCAGCTTCTGCGAATCTCAGGAAATCTAAACCAACACGGATGAGGTCAGGGGAGCAAAGACAAAGGGCTGCTTTTGGGTCTGCCTCAGCTCAACCTTGTTCTTCAAGCAATCCCTGGCCAGCGAAATGCTCCTAAAGCTGGGCTTTTCCCCTGGTAAAGGACCAGCTGGGGATGTCCTAGGCCTTAAAATATACATCCTGCACCCCTTCACCTCTGCAACCCCCCTCGAGCCTCCTCTGCTGCATCCTTAGAGGGCACATTGGCTCCAGCATCCTCCCATCTGTCTCAGGCAGGTCAATGCTCTGTCACCCTTCAACCCATCCCCACAAAACAGAGGGCTCTGGAGGGAGCTGCGGGTGTCTTCCTAGATTTATGGCCTCTTTATTTATTTGTATTGATTTTTAAAAATGCTTTTGAAAGGAAAAAAAAAAAGGCAGCACAACGACTTTGCTGATCCCTGGAGGCCTGGCAGTGATTAGTGCTTAATGCATCCGTGGTTGCTCTGTGCACCTGGGGACACCCCAGGCTGTGCAGACATCCAAACTGGGATGAAAACATCTTTTTCCAGCTTTCTGGACATTTTTTTGTCCCCACCCCATGGGTGGCAGGGTCCTGCTGCCAGTGGGTCCTGCACAAGCTTCCAGCTTTCCCTGTGGCTCCTGAAATTCCCTCAGAAATGTCTCCCTTAAGTGTAAAGCTCTCGGGTTATGGCAGCCCTGCTGTGGTTTAGAGTAAGTCATTGCAATGATTAATTACCCTCCCTTCAAAAATTGGACATTGCTTCTATTGTAAATGAGTCCAGCTTCACCTTCCAGCACTGGATCCTGACACAGTCTTTGCTGCTAGATTAAAAACCTGTCCATTTTCAGCAGCTTCTCCCCCACAGAGAAATATGTAGACCACAATGAAATCACCTCTTAACCTCCCTTTGATAAACTAACCAGGCAGAGATGCTTCCCTCGCACTCCAAAGCGAGCCTCACATGCCTTAATTTACCCACATGTTTTGTTTTCAACTTTCTGTGCTGGCTTTTTTCCCATCTTCTTTTGTAAAACGCTCCCTGGAGCTGCACAAAGCCCTGTTAAAAAGGTCCTGATCGTACATGTAATGCCACCTCCAAACATTGCTTATTCCTCACGTGTACCCAGAGACATTTCTTGCCCAAAGGAGTTCATATTTACATTGAAAGAGTGACATAAACTGAGAGAAAATAAGATTATTGCTGTTGTCCAGATGAAGGAATCAAAGCACAGAGATGAAGAGATTTGCCTACAGCCACAGGGAGCTGAGGAGCCACCAATGCCAATAATTATTTAGCAATCAGAGTATCAAGAGACAGCCATGAGGAACACAGTTCACATCCTGGGTCTTGCTGCTCTGATGATACTCCAAGAACCTCTCTGACCTTTGCTGCCCTGACAGGAGGATTTCAGCACCGAGGAACACAAGCTCCTCGGGCTGGGAGGCTGCTCAGAGGATTTTCCATCACAGTGAAAGAAAGGAAAGGTCCTGTTTGAGCACCCAGACCAAGGAAAAAGCCAGATTTTTCCAAGTTGTCCCAACAGCTCCATCAGCTGGAAATACTCAAACCAAGATCCAAGAGCCACCTCAACCCTCCCTCCAAGGCAGCTCTCTGCAAACCCTGTCTGACTGAAGGCAGGGACACCTTTGCACACCCAAAGCCTGTGAAAACCAGGCTGTGACTCTCCCTGCACTCTGCAAAACACAGACAGCCCTATTTCCCTCCCTGGCTTTGCAAAGCTCCATGATTTGGGACGGAATGAATCCTGCCGGACTCCCCTACCTCCAACGGAAACGCTTTGTTTTGGCTTGTCACCTTCCTGGTGACAGAAAGGGATTTTTATTTTTTATTTATTCCCACCCAACATCTGGCTACTCCCAAAGCTTCCAGTGGACCAAACAGGAGGGAGTGGTGTGACAGCCAGCGGGGATGGCAGCCTGCTCCAGCTGGGTGCCAAACGAGCAGTGCTAATTCCACTCCTGCCAGGATACTTCCGATAAATTCAGAGATAAACACAGCCATCGTAAGCAGTTTTTTTCATGCTGCCAAGTACCCATGGCCAACATGGTTCTCCTCACTTCTTTTGACACAGTCCCACTTCATTCCCCTAAGCCACCGATTAGACAGTCAGAGGAGACGAAGAGAAATCCCAAGATGCAGCATCCCTTTGCTTACTCCTCTCTGGGAAGCTGACGTGAAGGGATCCATCCCACTTGCCAAACAGTTAAAAAGAAAACGGCCCAGCACAGCACATCAAAACTGCACTTTAATTAACTTGGGATTGTTTTTTCTCTCCCCCTCTCGCCTTTTTTTATTCCTCTTCTCCTCTGTCTCCTGGCATCAAGAACCAAATTGAGATGCAGGTGAATTCATTTTCATAAACTATCAGTTTCCATCAAATCTATCTAATCCATCTCTCTCCACAAAATCCCTTAAGCAGAAGATCTCGCTCCCACTCTGCCTTCCCCAGCTGTGTAAGCCTCGCAGAGCCGGCAGAAATACCAAGCGTGGGTGGCACTACAAGTTCCCAGCTCTCTCTAGATGTGAATATCACTGAGCTTACACGTCCTCGCCGTTCCCTCTAAAACATATGGCTTTAATGTAGCACTAGTCACTTCCCATCAAGATCAAAGTTTAAATATATCTGCGGACCAGGACGGGCAAAGCAGGTGCTGCTGGTGGGTCTGGGGTGAGGGGCTGAGGTGGGATGGGGAGGGGGTGATCCACAGCTGCAGGGAGAAACTAGGGATGGACTGGGGTTTGGGGAGGGGGTTGAGCCAGGAGTACACATCCCTCGGTCCCCAGCCCTCCACAGATATGGTGCCACACCCCAAAATTCCGACAGCCAACAGGAGCATCCAGAGCAGCTGATGCAAGCAGCATCCCCCAGCTCTGGAACAGCTGAAAACTCACAGTCCCCACCGTGAGCAGGGCATGAAGTCAAGCAGCCCTGCCCTGAATGTCACACTGCCTTTTCCACAAACTCCAGTTTGAACCTCTACCACCCAGAGACTCAGCCTGCCAGGCAAAGTGGCAGCAGGGAGCAGGATTAGGGATGAGGAGCAGAGGAGGAGGCAGGAGGAGATATTGCAGTTCTTTCAGCATCACCCAAAGTGTTTATCAGGACCACACACAAAGGTATTGGCTGCAGATTGAATGCAGTTCATGGCAAGTGTTTTCCCAAAGCCGCTGGGAGCTGGAGGGCTCATCAGAGAATCTTAATTGGTTTTCTCTTAAAAACCTCCAAATGCATACATTAAAGCAATATAATAAACGCCTGCCTGTTTCTCGTTATTAATAATATGAAAACAGCAATACAACCCTGCAAAGCAACTTTCTCCAAATTCTCTCCCCAAGATGCAGCAGCCAGCAGTGGGGGAAAAAGGGCTGGGGGCAAAGAGGGACCTGGAGGAAGTAGATGATCCTGAATGCTGGGATGACATCCTGGGGTTAAGACTGGGGCTGCTGCAACCTCCTTTTTGTTGGGGTTTGTGTCTTGTTCCTGCCAGAAATGTTTCCTTACTCTCATCTTTCATCTCTCCTCTCCTTTTATTTCCTCTCCAGTGCAGGCATTTGCTCTCAAGAACTCGGTTTCTCTCCACTTTGTAGATGGCTCTGCCCTTTCATCCTGGCCTCCAGAGGCTCCAGCAAATCTCAGTGTCTCACCCTGGCCCAGGCAAAGCAAACATCAAAGCAAGGAGCTGATGCTCAGGCTGGGGGTCTGATGCCCACTGGCCTGGCACTCCCAGGCTGTCCCAAGGCCATGCCAGCTGCAGGGGGTGACGAACCTTAGTGGGATCAACCAGATCCCACCAGGGTGGGCAATGGACCTCCAAGACCTGGCATTCAGCTGAGAGCCAAAACTACAACAGCAAGTCCAGTTTTCTTACTTGTGATGAAGTTTTTCCCTGATATATTTCTTTCAGCTCAACAAACACAGAATCCCAGAATGGTGTGGGTTGGAAGGGACCTTAAACACCATTTAGTTCCAACTCTCCTGCCATGGGCAGGGACACTTTCCACAAAACCTGTCCCTGAAAGTACCAGACTTTATCTCACTAAAGTCTCCAGTGAATTAGTCTCCTTTTGAAGTGCTCAATAATTGTGTTTCCCAAGTTACAAGAATCCAATGGGTAAACTGAGAAAAGAAGCCAGTCCCCTGCATGTACAGCCATATTTATAATAAAGAAAACACAAACCAAAACAAACCTTGCTCCTTTTGCTCTTCCTTTTTTTCCCCTCCCCAAAAGTAGGTTATTTATGTTTTAATTAAAGTGAGCACAATGTGACTCCATGAGTTTGGCTGCTGAGCGTTGTCTCAGCTCGGGCTGGAAGATAAACACTCTCAAATGCTCTCGGTGTGGCCCTTTTCTGGGAAGCACAGGGATCACGCTCACAATTCATCTTAAACCATCACAAGATGATGCCCATTAGAGGGGAGAGAATGGGTGTTAATGAGATGAAGTGTGAGAATGGGGGGAAAATGAATAAAAGCAACAGCATGAATAGCACATGAGAGGCAAATGAAATAATTACTCCGTTCACCATTGTTACAACAACACAATAAATTTAATGTAATTTCTAAAGGCCAACCAGTTTTCTTTCTTACTTGCTGCTTCTTTTTTCTCTCCCCCCCCCTTTTTTTTTAGGTTCCTTTTTACAGTTTCAGAATTATGCTTTAATTAGCATAACATTTAAATTAGCGAATGGAATCTTAATTAGCTGAGGAAATAGACTTTTGTTGGAGTGGTTGCTAAAACAAATAAATCCTCTTCCTCTTTCAAGAGCCATTTGCTTATGGCACATTTAATAGCCTAGTGTACCATAAACAATTTGAGACAAGGATAAGTAATTAAATTAGAAAACATGCCGACAGAAGTAGCCCAGCCTGGCCTTCTGGAGCTACAAGGAGATAATGCAAACCTTCCTTCAGGAGGGAAAAGTGGCCACGCTGGGATGTTCAGTTTTTGTTTGCACAATTCCAGATGCCCAATGATTTGGGTTGAATATTGGAGCCCCGGGGGTGGTTCAGCGCTGACTTTGAAGGACGGCTCCCATGGGAGTGCAAAGAAAGGGTTGCAGAAAGTTCACACAAACCCAGAAAGGATGTTTTGTCTTGAAAAAGGGAAAGTTCACAGTGGTGAAGGTCTGGGAAGAGTGGGACAGGCGCCACAGGTTGCAATGCCAAGAGAATTTCCTTCCAGAAACCCTTTCAGCTGCTGAGTTTGAGGCTCAGCAGCCACAGCACAAGGGCCAGGTCAGGGAACACCTTCTGGGTTTGATCCAACTTTGCTTCCAGCCTGGCTCCTCTCTCCTGGGTAGAAGACATCTCCCCCAGCTTTAGCCTCAGCACAGCTGGAGAGGCACCAGCACCTCTCCCAGCTTTTCATGATGAGCAGGAATATTGTCAGTCAAGAGAGATGGGAAACAGCAGGACCCAGGGGAGGATGTATTTGCAGGTCTTCCTCTGCCTTGCAGAGGATTGGGAAAACCATCACATCCAAAGCACCTTGCCAGGCACTCAGCTCACCTATCCTAACATTCTATTCCATGAAAAATGCCTTCAGCAGGCAGCTCTTCTCTCTCCCTGTGCCACGAGAGTGTCCAGTCAGGCAGCTCAGGCTGCAGTATCCATGCTTTGCCTTCTTCACACTATAAAATGTGATAAATTTTTCCCACCCCTAAAGAGGCAGGATCCTTTTGTTAATATTTAGGCATGAGGCTTGAGGATGAAACAGGGAAAACAGACAGCATCATCCAACACTCCCACACAATGCCCTGCAGTTCTGGGCACCCTTTGGAGGACAAATTCCAGGTCCTCACCTGCACAGGCAAGGTTCACAGCAAGTATTTCCTAAGCTGGATAGTCCCAGGATGCAACAAAAATAAGAATCTTAAGCCTCCTGCACTCCCAGCTTTTAATGATGAGCAGGAATATTGTCAGTCAAGAGAGATGGGAAACAGCAAGACCCAGGGGAGGATGTATTTGTAGGTCTTCCTCTGCCTTGCAGAGGATTGGGAAAACCATCAGGCCCAAAGCATCTTCTAGCTGATGAGCAAATCCCTGGGTGGCCCTGGGGGCCTCTCCCTGCTGTCCCTCCCCTCCACCACAACCCTGGCAGCTGAAGACGGAGCGTTTCCAGCAGCAGGGCTGCTCCATCCCGCTCCGGCCAGGCAACTGCAGAGAGCAATAAAAGTTTAATGGCTCCCAGTGGGTCGATTCCAAAAGAATGAAAACGCTATAAATCCAGCATAGTGCTTATGTGGAGCTTAAAAACAAACTGCTCCAATCACACTTAGCGAAGTCGTCCAGTCTTCACAGAAGACAGGGATGAAAAGGAAAGATTTAACCTTAGCCATGCCTTGGGCAGAATTGAGGTTGGGCAGAAAAACAGTTTGGCCTCAGTGGGAAGATTTTCCTGGCTCTGTTTTTATTTAGTGTGATGTAAATCTTGTGTGTGCGTCCCTGCCACAAGGGCTCACACTCCAAGGCATCACCAGCGCTCAAGGTGCACATGGAAAATTGCCAGGATCAGGCAAAACCCACCCACCTCCTTGCTTTCCAGGCAAAGAGAAGCTCCTTTTAAAAGCCTTATTCCGTGATGTTTCCCCATGCAAACCTATCCCATCCCCACTGCCTCGTTCCTCATCTCTGTGCATTGTAAGAGCCAACAGTTTTCAGTAACAGCCTCTCTCAGGGAAAACACAGGTCTAACTCACTCCTGGCCACCACTCTCTTTCCATCTTATCTCCCTTTCTTCCCTGCTTCACTACACACATGTGGGCTCTGGAGTTTTTTGGGAGGATGGGAAAAGCAGAACGCCCTGCGTGCAACCCCATCTCTCACAGCGAAAATGCCTCAGAGCCGCGCCTCCCCCGAGGAGGCCAAGGGCAGCACAGCCCCATCCATCTTGTGTCCACCTGCTCGTGGTGCTAATGAAGATGGGGATGGGGGTGGCTGAAAATAACAATTAACCTCTGCTCTCCGCTGGGGAAAAGTCGATGGGCAAAGAGGAGCCAAATCCTGGCTTTTTCCACCTGCGTTCTCCTTTTCCAGCAGCAGTGGCAGCGCTGTCCTCTGGGTTCTCGTGTTTCTCACTGCTCACAAGCTGCTCTGCCCTCAGCAAAAAGAGCTGCTAGGTCTCGGGGAGGCTGAGAAGAGCAGCATTTCACAAGAACACTACATTCATTTTCTCCTGACCTCAATGGCTGGGAAAACCCACGCCCCAGGAAACAAACGCATCCCAAAACAGCTGAAAATTACCCAGAGAACTCAGATTCTTTCCCATTTGAAAATTAGTCACCCAATCCTCATTTCCTATTTCTTATACATCCATTATGAGTTTTCACAGCAGAGTCATAGAATTGTTTAGGTGGGGGAAGATCTCCAAGATCATCCAGCCCAACCTTTGAGCACAGCCAAACCATCCCACACAGTGAAATTCTGGAAAATACTTGCTGGAATGTTGATATGTCAAGTGATCTTTGTTTCTGATTCCTGTAAGGGCATCTTAAATATAAACAGGATGTTTTGGCACTGCTGGGACAAGGACATCCAGACTAAGGACAGGCTACCCTCCGGCATCTCTCATCCACAGCTTCTCTATGGGAACCCCAGCACCCACAGACCAGCAATTCCTCATTTTTAATATAAAACCCTATTTAATATTTTGACCCGTCACTTCTGAAGCCCAGGAAGCTGCTGAAATACCACGGCTGGAACATTGCACCACGTAAACATCCCTCTGCCAGGAGACAGAGGCACCGACTCTAATTACTAAAATTGCATTCGCAGAACTACATTGCAGTCACAGAAGCTGAGCTGGCCTAAAACAAGCTATGCCCTCATCCCAAATAGCACTTTTTATAGACATACTTATTCACACACACAAGAAAGAAAACAACAAAACAACAAAGCTGAACAACCCACCAGAAAAAGAGGCTCTCTTCTGGTAAAATTCCAAATGGCAGCCAAATTGCATATTATGACTACTAAACTTTTCTCCTTAGGATACTTCTGGCCCTTCCCTGCATTGTTGAGGGCAAGGGATGCTCAGGACACAAGTCAGGATGAGGATTCTGGATAGGATTGGATGTTGCAGCAGTGCCAAACACTTGGGGCTGGAGGGATGGAGACCAAGGCAAAACCCCACCCTACTCCTTCTCTCCTTTCACAACATCAGCTATTTTTTTTTTTTTTTTAAATACATTTCAGCCCTCTGGAACACAGACACCCCAAAATGGCCCAGCTTCATCCTCTAAGCCATTACTCCAGCAATATTTATAGTTTTCCAAGAACAAACAAAGCCATCACGCTGAAGTCTGAGCGTTAATGGCACAGCCTGGGGATAGATGACTTTGGGGAAATCACTGTGGCGAGCGCGGAATGGTGATGGATGGAGGAGGAAAAAGGGGGAAAGGAAAGAAAAAACAGCAGTCTGCAGAAACAGGGGGGCAATTTGCAGACTTGAGTAGAGTCACACCTCCTTGCTCCAGTGACAAATCTGCTCCATTAGGCCTATAAACCACACTTTGCCATCACCACGCTGCAGAGAACGGCTCACAGGCAGTAATGGGCCTCTCAAGGCAAATGCAAGCCCAAAACAAACACTTTTCTAAACGCCTCATAACTTTCTTGTTCCACCTGACTGCAGTCAAACCTGAACTCCGACCTTGCTGTTTCTGCCACACGCTTCAAACCTCCAGGAAAAAAACCCAACAAACCTGATAAGACCCTCTGCTGCATTCCTGGGCTGCACCAGCACACTGTGCAGCCCTTTGATGCTCAGCACAGAGAATTTTCTTTCCTGTGCTGCATTTATTTAATGAAAAGCAAAGATACGATAGAAGTCAGGACTCCTCTCCGACCACCCATTTTCAGAAAAGCGATTTCAGAGCACCATGGAATATCCTGAGTGGGAAGGGATCCACAAGGATCATCCAATCCAACCCCTGGCACTGCCCAGAGACCCCAACAATCCCACCCTGTGCATCCCTAGGAGCACTGTCCAAACGCTCCTGGAGCTGTGGCAGCCTCGGGGCCGTGCCCATTCCCTGAGGAGCCTGGGCAGTGCCCACCACCCTCTGGGGGAAAAGCCTTTTTGAAATCAAACCTAAACATTCCCTGACACAGCTCTGGCCGTTCCCTCGGGTCCTGTTGCTGGCCACCAGAGAGAAGAGATCAGTGCCTGCCCATCCACTCCCATCACGAGGAAGCTGTGGGCTGCTGTGAGTTCTCCCCTCGTGCCTGATTTCCCCCAGCCCAAAGATGCTGACCCTGCTGTGCCTCGCAGGATTAACACATCCCGAGATCCACTGACGGAAAGATGCTGCAGGTAAGGGAAAAATGCGATTCCCTCGGACACAAACTCTGACATCCTATCTTAATCCTCAGCTGCAACAGGAGCGCTGCCTTGGGATCTCACCCCGTGTTATTAAAGCACTCCAGATGGTTTTGATGGGGAAGAGACATTCATTGCGATACCCCAGACACCAAGCTGACATCTCAGCGGCTGCAGGAACATCACAGAGAAAATCGGTTCCCCACCAGTGTTTGTGCAGTAAGAGGGAACTCGTGAACTGAAGCAGAAAATCCTCCACGACTGCTCTAGACTAATAATTGCCCAAACGCCGGGTGGTGTCGAGAAAAAAAACAACCCACAAAGCGATGCCTGGCTTTGAAACGAGCCCTGCTCCTCGACCCGGCGGCAGCGGCTCTGCTGCCGCCCTGAGGGGGCGAGTGAGCCGCAGGACACGGTGTCCAGCAAGAAATTAATGCCAGCAGAGCCGCCTGGCTCAGCCCGGGCACCCCGCGGGCAGCAGAGATGAGCTCGCTCCGGCTCTCCGCTGTTTGCTTCTCTCCATCCCCTCCCGAGCATCCTCCCGCACCGCCTCTCCTCTCAGCCCTGCAGCCTTCGCCTCCCTCCTCCAGGCTTTTGAATCTCGCCCTTCCCAGGGGCTCTGCCTTCCTCTGTCCCCCTTGCAGCAGTGGCACGGAGAGACAGCGTCTGCATGTGCATTGCGATTATTTACAGGCACTTTTCCCTCTCTCTCATCAGAATCCCAAAGGACCAAAGCCAGCCGGAGCCCACCTCGGACTGTGGGTGCCACCACCATGCCCTTGCACTTGGGCTGCAGCTGGGCAGGATAGCAAAGGGGAAAATGCCTCCAGGGAGGTGCTGCAGGATGCTCCCTATGCTGGGAAGCATTCATCGCATTTCCCGATGCGCTGCCACCCTCCATCCTCACCCTGCACAGAGCCAGGAAAAGAGATGCCACAGAATTACCACATCACAAGTGAGCAGAGAGCACGGCTGTAAGCAAAGGACACAGGGAAAGCTCCCAGAAGGGACCAGATGAAGGGGAAAGGCAGGCCCCGGGCCGGGGGAGCGGGCGGTCACAGCAGCCTAACCTTCAATCACCGCCAGGCAGCCGCGCTTGGCTGCGAGCAAAATAAAAGCGATCGCTGCGGCCTTTTAAAGAGCAATATAATCTGGGGTGATTACCATACAGAGCGGCACGGAGAGAGCTCGGCACAGCGGGAGACTTATGAGGAGTTTGGCTGCTCCGCAAAGCGCAGGCTGGTGCTTTCCGAACTGTGCTGGCAGAGCATCCCCATGGTTCACCCGCACGTGGCATCGCTGCCCACTGCCCTCGCCGGGCACACGCGGCCCCCGAGAGCCAGGGAAGGGTTTTCCACAAGCAGAGCTAATGAGGCTGATCATCGGCTGATGTTACTTGGCAAAACGCTGCAGATATTTTGCTAATTTGCGCCACCAGAGAGTCCTACCCCAGACATTCATTATCATTCTGGGGTTTGGGCACGCTTGCTGACTTTGGTTCCCCCTCCACATCAGCGAGGCTGGAGCTGCTCCCTCCTGCCAGCTCGTGCCAGCACAGATGATGACAAAAACTGCACAAAGGGAGAAAAAATAATAACCGGGACCAAACCACTCGGGAGAACAGTGCCAGAGCCGTATTCTGTCTCTCTCCTTCACATGGGAGATGAACAAGGACCTTTTAGGAGATCACTCGTGTGTGGGACAGGGAGATGCTTTGCTGGCTAAGAAATCCTAGCTGGCGGGAGGAAAGGGCATCACTTGAAAAGGCACCTGGGCATTAGAAGGCACTATTTGGGTAAAATGAAGCTGATTTCCAGGCAAGAGCTCCTGTTTGAGCCAAGTTCTCCACCTACTGTGAAACCTTCTCAGCCACTTGGCCTTTTCAAAACCAAAGGCCATCAGAAATAACACTGATTTGTGATGCTTTCACAACCATAATAGTGCAAGTCAAACTTTGGGAAAAAATCTGCCCCTGTTCACATGAGGTATTTCCCCTTTTGAGAAGAAAGGCCTGGGGCTTGGAGGGCTCCATGCTCAAACAAACAGCTTCGAACAGGACAGTGCCCTTGGGTGAGGGCCCGTCCCACCACTTGGCACTCAGGTACCCAGCACCAGAGAGGCCAAACCCTCAATTTTGGGGTCCTCTCGCTTCCACTGCTGCCAAAATGGAGACTAATGATGATGGTCCCACCCATCCACAGCGTACAAGAGCAACGTCTCCTTGAAGGGCAGCAACATAAAGAGAGAACAAGCCCATTTAAAACTCTGCTTTCTCTGCAAGTCAAGCCCATGTCTGACCTGGCAGTGAGAGAACAGCTCAAGTGGTGATAAGGAAAACAGCAGATCAGGCAAATTTAGTCAGACTGGATTATGGGAGACCAGCAGTCTCCAGGTTCTCCATAGAAGAAGTATAGTCAGGAGTCTGCGGTGAGCTGTTCCAATGAGAGGCAATAATTGAATTTGTTTTCATTTAATTTGAAGGACCTTTAATTAAAAGCCAAGCCTGTGTGTGCAGAGAGATAAAGCTGAGCACGTGGAGAGCGGGGGTAATTTGGGTGCTGAATGCAATAATTAATTGTAAACGTGGAGGTCAGGAGCCAGGCTCTATCTCCCTGCAATCAGCGCGCGGCGCTGGCCGGCCGAACGGAATGGGCTCGCCAGCGCCGGAAACGCTTAAGTGATTTTTGAAGCCTTAATGGCAATTATAGAGCAGCGAGGAGGTTAATTTGCAGAGTTCATTAATCAGAGAAATAAACACGTCAGCGATCACCACGGAGAGGGGGAGCAGAGGAGCCTGCCTTGAAGATGGAGAAGGCCGACCTCGGCACCGGGGCTCGCCAGGGGCTGGGGACGGTGTTTGCCTCCTCGGCTCAGGGTGAACCCACGCTGCTCACACCGAGCCGTGAGCTGTGGAACCTTTGGCCGCTCATGCCACGGCTCCTGTTAACCAGAGCTAAATATTCCCCGGCTCCACGAGGTGTTAACTGGATAACAAGACCATGTCACTCTCCAGCTGGTAACTCCAGTCCTCTCAGTCCTGCTACTCCCCTGCGTTGGTACTTTATTACTATTACTGAAAAGCTCCTCGGCTTCTCAATAAACTTGGCCACCAGCTCTGAAATGACAGCAATCATCCTCAAATTAAGAACTCAACCCACTGCCAGGAGTCCTAAAACCCAGGAGCATCCCCTCCCCAAAACCTGGGAAGATGGAGCTTTAACACAGCACCTTTGATGCTAAGATATGTCAGGACACAGAGTGTCTATTAAGGGAAAACACTTAGACATAAAGAAAATGGCTTGAATCCTAATAGGCATTAGTGAAGTTAACAGATGTGTGGCTTCCTGGACACGCATCATGAGACAAGAGTGGTGCATTATGGAGAAAATATCTCGGGAATGAGGTAAAGATAATCCCAAGATGCAGCAGGGCAGAAAGGGACCAGGAGTGAGAGGTATCTCTGCTGCCTCACAGAGCTCAGAGAAAATGGAATTTTGCAGTGGGAGGACAGCCACTACAAGGAGTGAAGGGGCAGGAATCATCCTGTGCCGAGCAGCAGGAGAGCTGCGGCAGAATCCTGGGATAAGAGCAGAGCAAGCCGAGGCTGGAGACCTCCAACATCTCCCTCTATTCCTGGGGATCTCCTGGCTTCCCTTCCCTTGCAGACTAAGGAGAATAGGGCGAGGCTTTAGGGAGGGGCTCCATGCTCTCAGGGGAGGTTTCTGGAGGAGCTGGGTGGCCCTTCCCAGGCTGGTGGCTCCTCCTGTCCCTGCTGCTGTGGGAGCAGCGGAAAGAGGACACACACACACGGAAAGATGTTTCAGGGAGTGCAGCACCAAGAGCTTTTTCTCAGGCTGGTAATTGCTCCCTGGAGAAAGGCTGTACATTGCACCAATTTATTTTTTCCACTCCCTTCCTTCCTCACAGATTATTTCAGGAACTGATTCTGATGCTTTTTGGGATGTACCTGCATGGAAGACCTGTGCTTCCTAGGCAATGGACAAAAGGACTCCAAACCCAGCAAAGATAGGCCTTGCCTTGCTGATCCTTTTGTCCTTGTGCAATTAACACGAGCCAATTAGTCCAGCCATTGCCTTGGCTCCTCTGTCTCTCCAGGCACTGTTATCCCGGGGACCTCCATATGGAAAATGAGTTTTAAACACCTCAACAGACTTCAGGGATTTGTTTTTACAGGAGCAGCTGTGTTCTTCAAAATATTGAAGAGTATCTATGACATCAAGCAGAGTGCCAAGATGAGCACCTGGAGCAGGATAATCCCACACACTGGAACAGGCTGGGAAGGGATGAGCTGAGCAGGAGAGCTGCCGAGAAGGACCCGGGGGTTGCAGTGCAGGGTGAAGAAGACGAGCCACTGCTATGAAAAAGGCAAAGAACCTTTTCAAAGATTCCAGCCTTCCAGGCAAAGAACCAGCCTCCAGCTGCAGGAGATCCAAGGAAGCTGCCACTCCGCCCTGACTGGACCAGGGAGAAATGAATAAGCAGCACACATGTCCCTGTGACTTTGTCCTTCTGTCCCTGTGACTTTGTTCACCTCCTGCCCCCCTGAATAACCTGAAGAGAGTCCATTGTGTTCCTGATGGGCAGCTCAATCCATCTCCTCCATGCCCATCTCCTCCTCTCCCCTGCTCCCCTTAACTCCAACTCTGGTGACCAGCCAGGATTGGAGTTAACTTCTCTGCCTGCTGGAACTGTGAGTAATTAAACATTTTAATTAAAATCTACAAGAGTGATTGCCCTGTCGTCCCCTGAAGGGAAGGCTAATCACAGCCCTTTCACCCAGTCCGAGAGGCCCAAGGAGGTGATGCTGGGCAGCAGTTTTGGGTGGCAGTTTTGGGAGCCGAGTCCTTGTCTGCACCTAAGCAGAGCCAGAACCTGGCAGGGACACAAAACCTTGGACGTGGAGACAGGAGGATGCAAACCACCCAGTGAATCACTCACTGCATCTCATTCCTTCAAAGGATTTCGACCTTTGGGAAAACCCTTCAATAATCTGTTCTCACACCACAAGCAGCCTCTGGGGCTGCACTGGGGCTGGTGGTGCACACCAAGCCCACCTTGCTCCAGCTCCATCCACCCTCCCTGATCTCCCACCCTTCTCCCTGCTGCTCTCCCACTCCCTGGCCAAGAGCCGGAGGGGCTGCGGAGGCACAGAGCATCCTCAGAGTGCTCACCCTGATTGCAAGTGAAGTGTTTGAGCAGCGTTTCTGAAGTTTTCTCCCCCATGCCCGTCAAGAACAAAGAAAGTATTTGTTGTTAGTGGAGTAAAAAATTCATCAAAATAAAATAAAATAAAGTCAGGAGCAGAAATGCACACATCTACATTTGACTAAGTGGGGAGAGAACACACTCGGAAACTTTTTGATCAGAGTGGAGAGTCTCAAATCCTGACAGAGAAAATGTATTCATAATTTATTAAAAAAATAATTTATAATTTATTTTAAAATTCATCAGACTCCTCTTTTTTTTTTTTTCTTTTTTAGCCTCCCTTCTGACAAACAAGATTTTCTGTAACTCCCGAGGAGTGCAACCGATGGGGACAATATTGTTGAAGGCTTCTCTCTGCTTTCAGAGGTTGGGAACATGAAAAGACACAGCCTCAGTGCCAGAGACACCCCTGACCTGCATCCCTGCTGTCCTAACCCCTCCCAGGGATGTTCCTGCATCTCAGAGCCCCTCTGCCCTTTGCAGGGGCTTTACAGACCCAAAATAGGAGCCCCCCACCCTCCCTGGCTGCTGGTGGGTGCCACCACCTCGCTGAGCTTCATCCAGCATTCAACCCTGCCTCTGACAGGTGAAAAAAAGCAGCCAGGGCACAGCACTGCAGCTCAGATCCCTCCTGCTGGACTCCTTATCCGGGAAGATTATGAGGTTTACTGCTGCTTCTCCATTATCCTAAATAAAGCAGCCTTTCAAAATTGCTTCAGACATATTAGATCATGTACTTTTTACACTTCCAGAGACACTGGTTATAATATCTTTTTAACAACACTGGGCAGAATCTATTTTCTTCTTCCACTGAGCTGAAAAATACTGTTTTCTCAAGGAAGAAGAAAAAGGAGGAGGGAAAAAAAAAGCTATTGATTTTGTTTAGGGTCAGAATAAAATATCATTGGAGTGGGTGTTGAAATCCTCAGCCACAAATTATTTCCAAAGTGACAGTTTGGGCTGTGAAGATTTTTCTTGCGAAATAAAACAAAACAAATGAAACATTGTGTTCTTCCTCTCTCTGTGCACGTTTGAGGTTTCCACCGGCTCCAGCTGGTTCCTGCTGGGTATATTTAGCGTTTCAATCTATTCTCTTCCCATTCCCCATCCCTGCTGGAGCTGTGGCATGGCCAGCACCGAATCCTGCTGCCCAGACGGAGTCAGGCAAAGAGAAGTGCTGTGGGTGGGATGTGGAGGGGCAAGTCCCAAAGCCACGCAGAGAGGAGAGGTTGTCCCCTCTGATGCCCAGGGGATGCTGAGGCCTCTCCCTTCTCCCTCCATCCTGCCCTTCTGCCATGCAGGAGAGGATGGTACCCAGCATGCCATGATTCAGCATCCCCCTGGCCAGGACTGGCTCCTCTCACGCTGCTTTTGAAGGCAAAACACCCCCAGGAACCTCCAAACCCCGGAGCTCTCAGCCAGGTTTCACTTCTCCAAAGAGTCAGCAAATTAACCTCCATTTATATGCACAACCCACTTCCCTCTAATCTATCCATCTATCTCTGCTCTCTGCTGGTACAAGAGATGAGTATTGGCTTTAAATACAATAATTTCTCTATAAATAAAGAACAGGCAACACTTCTGAAAAGGAAACCAGATGTCTACCTCGGGCCTCTGTGCTTTCTGCTCCTCAGCATTGTGTGCGGCTGATAGGAACACGCCACCGGAATGAAGAGATCTGCAGGTCCCTGCCTCCCGCTCTCAATTTTATTTTATTTATTTAGATTTATGCAAATGCAAAAAAGAGGTCACCTACCCATATGCTCTCAATGCCCTTGATGTAACTTTAAAATGCATCATAAAAATGCCCTGTACACCGCAGTATAATTCAGTACCATGCACCACCAGGTAAGAGAAAAGCCAAAATATTCCTGAGCTGCAAAGAGACACATTCCCACCCTGGAAGCACCTGCACACACACAGATTTTAGCTTCCATCAGCTCTTCCCTTCCCCATCACCTTCTGTCCAGGGCAGCCACAGCCTATTTCCCCACACATCTGCTTCTCTGCTCAACATCTGTCCCCCACCAGTCACTCCATGTCCCCAAGGTGACTGTGGGCAGATGACCATCCAGGAGCCACTCCTGCCATCCCACAAGGCAGCCAAAGGGACCATCCAAACCCTGCCATTGAACTGAATCGGGAGCCCTTGCTCTTCTCCACCCTTCTGAGCACTGTGGGCTTAGAATATTCTTGGTAGTGGGAGAAGGAAGAAAAGTGCTGCAAAAGCATAAAAATCTCATTCCAAAGTGTGCCCTTGTGGCAGTGCCAGACTGGTCTGGTGGAGCCACCCTGGGCAAGATATTCCCAAGCACAGAGAGACAGTTGTGACACCAGGGGATGGTCTGGAAAATGTTCCTGCTTGGGACACTGCACTCACTGATGCAGCCACACTTGAGCCACCAGCCAGCCCAAAATCCAGCAGCATTTTGGACAGGAAAGACCTGCCTGTGATTCAAGCCACCACAAGGATGTAAATTTTTAATTCCTGAACCTCATGGAGCCAACCCTGACCCAGGAGCATCGTTCCCCACTGCCGGCGCGTGCCTCCAAGATGCCACAGGATTTCTCGGCAGCAACTCTTCACGGTTCCCGGCCATCCTCCCCCGGGAACGCGCGCAAAGAGTGAACTAATGAGTCTATTAGACTTAATTAAGCTAATGTGAAATTATTTACTTAATCTGGGAAGATCTTATGATGGCGAGAAATCCCCACGGACAAAAGCTTCCAGCTGCCTCGCGCGGGAGGGCGAGAACCTCGCGAGCAGCGGTTCTGGAGATGCTCGACCGCACGGCACAGAGAGACCGTGGAGAGGGGCTCAGCCACCACCACAGCCCAAAGCACCTGGCTCTTCCATGGCATCCCAGCATTGCCAGGAAAACCAGCCAGGAAGCCCCAGCCGTGTTCTGCCTTCATTTTCCAAATGTGCCTCCGTCCTCAGCCAGCAAATCCATCCAAGGCTGGCAGCTGGGAGGGAAAAGTTTTCAGGAGTGGTTGGCCCCTGTCCCCCATGGATGGCGAGCATCCCCCATCCCGCAGCTCCTGCAGCCTGCCTGCACCTCAGCGTGGAGCGCGGAGCAAAGGGGATTTTGCCTCGTGCATTTTCCTGGCTATTTTTTCCCCCGTAATGTAGAAAAGCTTAACGCTCGCTTTGAATTCCTAATACGACTGAGTTCTTTTTGCCACTTATTTTGTTTTGTCATGCACTACATACAATTACACATCTCTAATCCGCAAATCCTCCCCCGACGCTGGAACACGTGCCAAGCCTTTCCTTTCCTTTCCGCGGCCGCCGCATTAAAGGCCTTTGGAGACGAGCTGACATCACGGAATGCCGGGATGCCCTGGCATCACCCACAGGCACAATTCTCCGGACATGGAAGCCTCTGATCCCCAAGGATTGGTGCTCAAAATGCCCCAGCCTTACCCTGCCTGGAGGGAGGGTCTCCAGCCCTGGCACGGCAGCCAGGAGCCCTTGCCAGGACAAAATCCCAGAGAAGGAGCCCCCTCCATCCCGGCTAAAGGAGCTCGGCTCAGCATCTCTGAGACGGAAATCACATTTTGTAAATCTCCCACAGTGAATCAACTCCCCAGTCAGATATGAGCTCAGCAAAAACTGGCAGGCAAATGATCTCATTAATAATCAGCACTATCAGGAGTTTCTGCTTCTCTCAGGCAGCCAAACAGGCGAGAATTTATCTGGGAATGGGAGCACAGCTACCTGGAACACAATGTAATTATTGCCCCAAGGTCAGACAGCGGCAGCAGTGCTGCTCACAAGTCAGGCCACAAGCTTTGGTGGCCTCGTGTGATGCCCCAGCTGTCTCAAACCCTGGTTCCCCACCCACAGCTGTGCACTCTTTTCCAAAATCCACCAAATCCAGGGAAAGAGGAGATAAAAGCCTCCCCAGCACAAAACCCATAGTGTGTGGGCTCTCACCTGCGAGCATCAAGCCCTGGAGGGGACCAAGGTCCTCCCTGCCATCCCTGCTGTGACACCCAGAGCGCTTCAGTGAGGTATCAATGAGATTTCAGTGAGGTATCAACGAGGTTTCAGTGAGGTATCAATGAGATTTCAGTGAGGTATCAATGAGATTTCAGAGAGATATCAATGACCAGCAAGGATACAAACAAATCTGAGAGTTTCCCTCCATGCACAAAGCCTCACTGCAGCCTGGGAGCATCTCCCGACCCCGCTGAGGAAAAGAAGGGAGTAAGAGAGACATCAATTTCCAGAGCTCTGCGCCAAAATCCCGGCCTTCGCCTTTGAAAGCGTAATTTATTCAAGCTGCTTTATTATTGCAGAGCCCAGCGTCGACGGGGGATTATGGAGAGGTCACAGCTGGAGCAATAACAATAATAAGAAAAAATAGTGAAGTCAGGAGAGCATCTTGTGTGAGTTCTCCGTGCAGCAGGGACACACTTTTTTTTGGAGCCAAGATGTTGGAAAGCACAGGAAGAACGTCCCACGTGCCACCAACTTAACACAAAAGTGGCATCCAATGAATCTTTGGGGGAGCAACAGGGACGGGGGTTTCACACCCCCTCTGTTTGTGAACCCAATTAGGCATATGTTGAGGAAAGGGTGTATGTATATTAGATTTTAATTAAGCAGTGTTAATTATAATCTATGAGATGTGCTTACTGCTTATCTGATAATTATGAGAAAGCCAATTTGGCTGCTGGCTTGTGACTAATTAAGTGGAATTAGTAATGATAATTATAGATTTCATTTTTGTTTGCCTTTATTGGCAATGGGGGGGAAAGTGGCTTCCAGGGCTGGGTGGGGCAGGGATGGGAAAAGTCATGGGGGAAAGGTCACCACGCCAGGAATTTGGCCCAGAGAATGGGGATTTGCCCATGACTTCCCAGAAAAAGGAGAATTTTGGTGGAAACAAAACCAATTTGGGATTTAAAAAGAAAGTTTTGCGGGAAGTGCTGATGGAAACAAAGTTCTGCTAAAAAGCAGCAGTTTCATGGAAGGCTGGGCTGGGTTTTGCCAGCTCATTGCATAGGAAGCCGGAATCTCGAAAGAAACAAGGAAATATTTGGCAATTCAGGGAGTTTGACTTTTCCAGCCCGCAGGGGGAAGTTCCCTGAGGATCTCTCCCCTTCCTCCCACATGCACCATGACACTGACTCCTGTTCTCAAGAAAAAGGGGATATTTTAGCACTTCTTCTTTTTCTCACGAGCATAATTGATAAGCTATAAAATAAACACCAAATCCTGCAAAAACTGCCCAATCCTATGGGACTTGCATATTTGAAAAACGCCCACAGGTTGCTCTGCCTGGCTGCAAGTCTCCTTGAAATACTCATTTTCCTCCCTCTCCGAGCATGCACCGTGTTCAGAGGCTGCCAAATTGACCCAAAACATTAAAGCCAAGCTTTTGTACAATGCAAAGAATAAAAACACAAGGGGGGAAAAAACGCGGAAAAAAAAATATATTGCAGCTGGATTTTTAAAAGGCCCAGCTAAACTTGCAGCTGCACGACAGCACGTGGAGCTGTGCAAGCTCAGCTAATGATAATTAAATCTCCTGCTGCAGGGGTGAACAGCAATTTCGCGCTAGGTCTGCTGCCCGGGATGAGAGCTCTCCCGGGAAAAGCCACGGCAGCAGCGCAAGGCCGGAGGGTCGGACCACGGAGATGCTGTGCTCACTTGCCAGGCAGCACCCGGAGCTGGGGATGCTGTACCCAGCTCCTTCCCCAAAACAGCATCTCGCATCTCCAGCGCCGAGCTAAATAATACATGGCAATCCCAGGGATAAATTCCAGGCGGAGAGGAGGGGAGACAATGCTGGCTGAATGCATTAGGGCAGCAGCCGCCGTGCAGCCGCGCTCATTTGCGAGGCCCCGCTGCACAGGGGGGTCCCCGCTGCGGCACCCCCAGCTCCTCGGCGAGGATGGCTCTGGGGAAAGCGCCTGACCTGACTGCAAAGCGGCTCCTTGCATCCAGAGCCAGGGCGTTTCTTTGGGAAGGAGTCTCGGGACTGGAGAGCTCCTCTGCGCGCCGGCAGAGCGCCCGGCGCTGACTGAAATAGACTCTTTGCCCAGCTACCGCTCGGCTAAATTTGGTGCCCAGCCCTCCAGACCCAGGGAAGCAGCACAGGGTTATTAGCCACTTCTTGTGTGTCGCATCGGGAACCCTTCACCACAGCTGGCAGGGACACGGCGTGCCAGGAGCCAGCTCGCACGGCTCCCGAGGAAGAGGATGGCATGGAGGTGATGCTCCTTGCAGGAGTGAGACAAACCCCAAGTCCTGGCTGCTTGTGAGGATTAAAGATTATCTGCCAGACAGGCTCTTGCCCTGACCTCTGCGGTGGCTGGTTTAAAGAGATTAAATGACAGCAAATTCACAATTTCTGGGTTTTTTTCTTTCTTTCCATTTCAGCAGTAACTCGAAAATAGGCTTGTTTACAGAGGGAAAAATTGCCCACGAGTCACATGCTATCCAGACCAAAAAGTATTGCCAGCATCAGCCCAAAGTGACCAGAACACACGCAAGGATGAACAAAATATGACCTCATTCCTAAGGATGCTCGGGGTTTGTGCAGCCATGGACATCCCTACAAACTCCCTCTGGGGTTTCCACCTGGGATCCAGCAGCACATCAGGATCCATTACAACACGGCATCACACTGAAGTGCATTTGCTGAATCATCCATTCCATCTCCTGGACTTAATTTCTGCATGATACATTAAATACCTTCCCTTCCCATCCTAAAGAGCTGTGGGATGCACAGGGAGAAGCACAAATGGTTTTGGCTCTGATTTGATGCTCAGCTCTGCAAGGGAATTGTTCGCTTGGAATTCCCTGATGAGCAAGAGAGCTAAGAGAGGTCAGTGCCCAGCCCTAGAGGGATAAATAATACTTTAGAGCTGACCCAGCTCTACTCCAGGATCTCCTGCTGAACACTTCCACCTGTAGTTGGCAAAGGATGAATCACTGAGTGCTTACCCACCCCTCTGAAATGAGGAGTAATGGGGTTTTAAGAGAATAATGCTTCATAACACTCGGCATTCTGTTGGAAAAGGAAAAGACAAGGCAGAAGCCAGGAGCTGATAAAAGCTACAGCTTGTAATTCCATTGCACCTTCCCTACTCAATAAATGGGTTTCAGTCAGAGCATCTCTTCCATCCAACCCAAAAAGGACCTGAAGGGTAAGTTGATTGCATTGATCGTGCATGCATTTTCCCGGCAGGGAAACTGGCCCAGTCCCTGGCTGCTCCTGTCCAAAGTACTCCACTTACTTATTACGGGAATATCGCCAGAGACTCCAGGGCCAGGGAGCGGGACGCTACGGGGAATTCATTGCTCTCTGCGTGCTGGGAACATTAAGTGGGAAGGCAGAGCAGGGGGGTATGGCAGCGACTCAGCTCAGCCTCTTCCCCATCACAGCCCCTGGCAGCCAATCACTCCTGCCACGGGTTTTGCCAGCCCCGTGGGATCCTTCCCACAGGACTGTTGTTAACCCTTGTGGGAATGGCACACACGAGGGCTCCTACAGGGAGAGCAGCATGGATCTGCTGAGACAAACTGCTCTCAGGCTGCCCCCATCCCCCACAGCCCTGCCATCCCTCACACAGGCATCCTCCAGGCAAGAAACTCCCTCTCCATCTTCCCTCGATCCCTACGCCCAGCTGTGACACTGCTCAGGTGTCCAGCCCTGAGCCAAACCATCTCTCCTGCTGCTCCCCAGCTGCCCACCACTGTAGGGCCTGCTGGTGTGACCATGCCCATCCCTAAAACCCTGCTGCTCTCCCCCGAGGAAGAGTGTAAACCACCGGGCTTGGTACAAGGCACAAACTCCTCTCAGTGAGATCAGCGCAGCCATGGGGATGCACTGGATGGAGGGCACTGCCATCCTAAAGCAGCCACAGGGAAAGCTGCTGAAACAAGGGCTCTGAGCCCAAATCCAGCACCAAATCCCAAAACTGGAGCAGAAGGCACTGCACAAGCTCTGTGTCCCAGCTGTCATGCCCTTCACCCGGTCGTGTCCCCCCTAAGGGATGGCACCCATGTCCGGGAGGTGGGAAGGGCACACCCCAGGGCAGCACCAGCCCCCCTGCCCTGCTGCAGGAATGACAGGCAGGACACAGGGCAGGCTGGCAGCCTCACAGCAGCACTGCCCAGCCCGGGGAGAGGGGTCAGGGTACCTGGGTTTGCTAATTAACCCCGAGGCAATGCCCTGCCCACATGGCAGTGCTCCTCCAACAGAGCTGCCCCCACCTCTCCCGGCAGGAGGCTGAGCCGTGCCTTGCCAGAGTGTCTTCGAAGGAGAAGGCTATCAGCTCCAAACAGCCGAGACCTTTAGCTCAAATCCATTAATCCTCTTTATTAAACCCGGGTCACCTCTGAGTCCTGGCAAATTAACCAGCATCTCCCCACTGCAAGTACATCAAGAGGAAACGCGCTGTACAGCGCCTGTAATTTTCATGGACCAGGGCTCTGGGGTCAGAGGGCTTCCCGGGCTCCAGTCTCTGCCTTTGTCAATTTAAAAGAGAACATCGGCTTGCGCTTGTATAAATTACGAGAGAGGCAGAGCAGGGGCCCCGGGTGCTCGCAGGGCGCTCCGCCAGCTCCAGCCATGCCACTGCCTCCTCTCCTGCCCGGGGACAGGAGCAGGGGACAGCGAGGCCACGAGCACCAAGTCCCCTGGGAGGAAAAATGGGGCTGGGGACATCCTCCAAACAGCTGGGCAGGCAGGGCACTGTGCTTGGCATCCTCCAAGGCTACCTTGGCCACGTGCCTTCCTACTGCCTCTAATAAATGGCACATCCCTGGTGCCAGCCCAGCTGGGGAGCGACAGAAAGGGAGACTGGAAGGGCTTTGCTCCAGCTCAGAAGTGGGTGGAAAATTGCTCCCTGGTTGCCTGAAATTTCACCATTTGAAATATCTCACCCTTCCTGCATGGTCCTGTTGGAGGCACTCTGCTCTGAATGCTCACCACGCCAGCACCAAAGGGAGAGCAGGTCTGGTTCTGAAGGGCCAAGGACATTGAGCTGGGCTGGGGAAGACCTGGGGCCAAATCCCTTATAAAAATTAATTATACACTGCTGCAAAAGAGAAAGGCAGCCTCGCCCAGCCTGGGGAAGAAGGATCCTGTGGGGGCTGAGGGGTAAGGGCAGCACAGGGATCAGAGGTCACAGCACTCCCTTCCTCAGATGGGTCTCCTCCTGCTCCCAGAAACAGCATCCTCAAGATAAGCAAACTTCCCACAGCCAAGCAAAGAGTGCTCCTACACTCTGTGAGTGAAGATAACCAAAAAACCATTTTTCATGGGGAAAAAGAAATGTGGGAAAATTTCCAAGTGGCTCCATTAAGAGCTGTAAGCATCACATCTATTCCCCTAAGACAACTCCACACCTGGCACTTCTCAGCACACTCTCCATCCACAGCTTTGCCCCAGGGCTATAAATCCACTGGCTTTGGCTGAAGTTGCTCTGGTTTTACACCAGCTGAAGCCAACAGATTCTGAGCTGGGAAATCATGAGCCAAAGGGATGCTCACCCTTAACTCAGTCCAACAGCACAAGGCGTTTTCAACCTGGGCTTGAGATACAGGTAGGATTAACACACAGCATCTCAAATCTCCCAGCCATCAGCTTGTAGCACAGCTTTAGTTTTTTTATTAAAAACATCACTTCTTGCTGTATTTAATCACGGCAAGGTCATTTCAGTGAGAGTTGTCAGCATCCTAGCCAAGGAGCCAGAGGAGCAGAGGCCTGGCCTGCTGGTCAGATAAAAGGAGATGCTGGGTTTCATTTCCTTGTTTTCAATTGAGAGGTGCCCACCTCGGTGTGCAGATTAAGGTGTGGGTGGGCCAATGTCAGCCCCCCACGGGCAGAGATGGGAAGCTGCCGCTTGCTCTGCTCATCAGGAGCCCCGAGGAGAGAAATTGCATAGTTCTCCCTGCGGCCCTCTGCCCACCTCGAACCAATTTCTGCTCCTTTTAATTCAATTCAGCTCCTCCTGACCTTGGCTGGCTGAAGTTGCAGAGTTTCTCTCAACAGATAGCACCAATTACAGAGGTGTGAAAATGGAAGGCTTTCAATTCGGAGAACAAACCCAAGAAACTGGGACTTTATTGAACTGAGAAACGGGGGGTGGGGAGGGGGTAGCAGGCAGGGGCATGGGCTCAGGGATATCACCTGTGCTCGCTCTGAAAACCAAATTCTGGGGCTGATCCCACCCAGAGTGAAGGCATCCCCAGGGGCTGGGGTGGCAAATGCCAGGAGAGGTGCAGGTTCAGGTGTGCAGGGCTGATGGCACCTGGAGCTGAGGGATGCGGAGGAAGGCAGTGCTGCATCCCTGGCACAACACCTCACTCAGCGCTGCATGCACACACATTCCCCACCAGGCTGATTCCAGACCCTCGGAATCAGACCCGACACATCTGACACTAACTGGGTTTGCCTCCCCGCAGCAGATCCTGGCTGGATTGACTCTGCAGCACCTGCAGCCCAATCCATCCACGAGGCACGGCAGCACCTCCCTCCACACTGCTCCTTGGTGTGACACTGCTTTCTGTCCTCCCACAAAGCCAAGGACTGCAGGTCAAGCCTCTGGGAACACGAGTGGCAGCACGAGCCTGGTCAGATCTGGGTAGGAGGGCTCTGGCAGGATGGTGGAGCTGCCTGACAGCCTCAGCAGCGAGATCAGCACACAGACTGACTTTACAAAAACTGCACAGTGCAGCCTGTGATGATCAGAGAGTCCCCAGACAAAAGCGGGAATGTTCAGTTCATGGGAAGGAGGCAGAGATAAGCACTTCCCTGAGCTGAGCTCACTGAAGCTCTTTGCCCAACATGCCCTGATGCTAAAAAAAAATTTTAAAAAACTAAGTAAGAAGTCCTAGATGCCCAGGATAGAAAATGGGGATAGTCTCATGGGAAACATCACCTCCGAGAACAGTCTCCCACCATCTTTGGATACTTCCAGGTACCTCACAGGCCATAAGGATGCAAAAAAGCCTCCCCCAGATTGGAAAATTCCCCTCTCCAGTTCTGTCTCTACCTGGCTGGTCAGACCACCTCCATCAGCACCATGCCCATGTGCCAACCAAGCACAGGGTCTCCCTTTAATCCAGACACTTGGAGACTTCTCCAGACTTCTCCCCATCCCTGGAGATGTTCAAAGCCAGGCAACCTGTCTAGTGAAAGATGTCCCTGCCCATAGCAGGGGGGTGGGATGAGATGAGCTTTAAGGTCCCTTCCAACCCAATCCATTCTATGACTCTGTGATTCCTTTCCTCGAGGAGCACAACCTCACACAGCAAAGCTCTGCCTTCCAGGCCAACACACAAAGAGCAAGAGGGTCCTCTCAGTCTGAGTTTTGAATACCTGCCTGTCCAGCTGGCACATCTCAGCAGGCTCAGCATCTCCTTTCAGAGTCCCACAACTCAGTGGCCACCAAAACACAGCAGCAGCTCATTCCTGCCTCTCTCCCAAGAGTTCCACAACTCGGAGCAGCTCAGAGCGTGGTTTCCAAGCCAGTGCACGGCCCCTCCTGTGCCTCCAGCCAAGCTGTGACCGCGGCTCCTCCAGCGCTGCCCATAAATCCCGCAGCCCGGTAAACAGCGGAATTACGGCGCCCCGCCATTGCTTAGCTGCCTTTGACACTAATTGCTCTGCGGAGTGTGTGCAACTGGCAACACCTTATTAAAAGTGAAATATATTATACTGTCCACTTATTGCGACTCTATAAAGATAAAGTGTCCCGAGGATACGGAGAGGCTGGCAGAGGCAGCGGCTCTCGGCCTCGGAGCGGCCGGCGGACGCTGCAGTGCGCAGAGCCGAGGCACGGCAGGCACTGACAGGACAAATGTGTGCTCTCCGTGAAATTCCAAAGACCGTTTCCATCTGGAGACTAAGGGCTGAGTGAAGAGCGTGCTTGAGAATTTCTCCTCTGTTCATCGCCTGCTTTCAGCTCAGGGATCATCACTCTCAAACCTCAGGGGAAAGACAGACAAAGATGCAACGTGGAAGGGCAGGGGATCAATCACATGCTGCCCTCCTGCCAGCTTGGAGAGGAGCAGAGGGTGCCCCTCGACTCACAAAGCCAGACTGATCACAAATTCACATTTTCCTACTTCCAGACATCATTGCCTGAGCTGTGGTACAGCCTCTCCTGCCAGGACACAAACTGAGGCATCCGAGTGCAGGTCCAAGAGCCTGCAAGGGATGCTCCAGCTCCCTGTCAGCCTCGTACAGGGATTTTAGCACCCAGTGTATTGATCCTACACTCTTTCTCCTCCTTCTCAAAGCAGGAAACCAAACTCCATTGTTTCACAAGTTAAAACGCACTTCAGATTTGGAGCTACAGCAAGGACGCGTCTCTTAACACGTGTCTCTGCACATGCCTTGGGCAAGTCATTTTCCCTCTTTATTCCTTGGCTCCCCTGTCTACAAAAACAGGTACAATGAAATTTCTCTTCTCCGTGAAGTATTTTAAGATCTACTGGAAACAACCACTGTGTGAGAGTGAGACCTGGTATCACCGAGTTTCAGTAATAAACGTTTTGATCCAGGCCCCCCAGCCTCGTCTCACCAGGTAATTCTGGAAGAATTTTCGGGTTTATTTTGAATTGATGGGTTATTTCTGGTTGGGAACACGACAGACAGGAGGAAGGCAGACACAGGGGATGCCATCAAAGGCATTTCTGCAGCCTGCAGTGCTCACAAAGAAGTGGTGAGCAGAGAGGGCACAGAGAACCCATCCACGTGGGGTAAAAATCAGCTTCTGGGGACTTATTTCCAGTAAAACTGAGATATTCCCTAGGCACATCCCACAAGTCATTACATCTACATCTTTCCTGCACTGTGGAGAGTAGAGACAGTATTATTTACCACTTATTGGTCATCTTCCATGTGGCAGAGAGGAGAGACCCACCTCCCACAGCCCATGTGGTGCAGAAACACAGCCTCCATCCCACTTTGATTCCTGAAGGAAACGGCACGTCCTCAGCAACGGATTTGAAATATCCAGAGCCTTTGGTTCAACAAGTTCAAATCCAAGCAGGATCAATACCTTCTCACTCCTGAGGTATCAGCAGGTAATTGGGTATCGTGCAGTGATGAGTAACCTAGTTTGCTCAGAAACTGCAAACTTTAATCTTCATCCATTCCTGGTACACAGAATAGCAAGGGAGGAACAGATCAAAGGAGAACAGATCAAATTCAGCTGCATTTGGACCCAGATTGCAGAAAAAAGGACTCATTCTTAAGCAAAATGGCTCAGGCTCCTGAGGTTCAGCATCTTGAGAGACTCAAGTCCAATACAAAGCAGAGAAGTTGCCACTTCTCCAGTGCAGCCACCTGCGACCCCAGTGCCACCTCCACCAGGGTTTAGGCTGCTCCTGACCCCCCCGACTTGGACCAGAGCCCTCTCCAAATTCACTCAGCAGCATCTGAGCACCTCAACCTCTCCAAGTATCTACAACTCCCACCCCAGCCCGTTCTCCTTTTCCCATTTCCAGCCCTGCGATGCCCATGGCACCAGCCCTGGTGAGGGCAAGGAGAAGTTGGTCCACTTCCCAAGCAGGAAGGTCGCACCTTGCTGTAGGAAGTTCCCTCCTCTGCCATGGGAAGGAGAAGTGCCAAGGTAGACTTATGGGCAGAGCAAGACAGAAAAGCACCGGAGGCAGCAGAATGACCTATTTGACAGATTTCCCTGCCGATCAAAGCTAACTTTGCTGAGAGCTTTTGACATCTGATTAATTACGTGGCGCTGGCTCGCCTGAAAATCCCGAGTTTCCGGCAACCCTCGCCTTTCATCCTCGCAGCCCTTGGCGGCCGAACCCACTCCCCTGGTGCCAGCAGAGGAGGGGATGGCAGGAGGTGGCTCTGCCAAAAGTCCTGGCCCATCCCTGGGAGGAAGGAGATAAGGAGGGCGAGGGACAGCCGGGGACAGAGCCCCTTTGTCTGAGGTGCCTTTTGTCACAGGGAGATAGGAGGAGGCTGCCGCGCGCTGACATTTCGGTGACCAAATTAAAATGCACCGCCACAGAGACTAAATGTCATTAGCCTCATTAGAAGTGATCGCATTAAAATAAACAACAACCAAAAAGGAAAAAAATAAAAAGAAAGTGGAAATTAGCCAACACCATTAAATAAAATAAATAAAGGGGGATCCGGCAAGGACTGCACAGCCGATGCCAATGGAGCAGCCAAGGTGTCTGTGGGCTCTGCTGCCACCCAGGAATGTGACAGACAAGTCCACTGCTGATGTGGCCCCAAATGGAGCTGCCTGTTTGGGACAAGTCCATGGGGTCTCTGGGGTCTTCGGGGCTTCCAGACAGTTCCAGGATGGCTTTAAGGACATTAACACCTTCATCCCCCGGGGCTGGCGCCGTGGGCAGTGCTCTTCCAACACCTCTGCATCCTGAGGGATGCTCCCTGTGTGCTGCTCTAACAGGAAGGGGTTTTTTAGCAGCATCCAGGTTTCTCTCAGATGTTTCCCAGTCAATTATGGGCCAACACCAACTGCACTTGGCTGATGCACTGTGACAGGACCGCCATGCAAGGTGGAAGGCTTGGTGAAAGAAGTGCTGCTTTGTCCTTGTAAAGAGAGGAATTTTTCCTCTAACCCCTCTTGCTATGCAAACGCCATTTCCTTTGGGGCGGGAGAAGTCATCAGAAGGCCCTTGCAAGATCCTGCTTATGACAGAGCAGATTTGAAAGCCCAGAGATCTCCTTCCCCCTCCTTCGCTTCTGTCAAAAATTATAATCATCATTTTCCAGCTTGCTGAACAATCAAAGTGTGGCCTATATTCGCTGGAGCTCCTTCCACATGCCGCATGCATAGCAACAAGTCCAGGAAACAAAAGCCAGAAGTAAACAGTTGGGAGAGAGGAGGTGAAGGGGTGGCAGGGGGACAGCAGGACAGCACTGCTTGGGAAACCTGTGGGGCACAGCCTGGCTCAGCCCAGTCCCACCAGTTTGGAGCTGAGGGCCAAAGTCCCATGTGAAGACCTCTTCTTCCATCCTCTGCAAGAAGTATGGGAATACACATGGCTGGGAAATTTGGTTAGTGGAAAAGGCACTACTGGAGGGAAGGCTGAGCCCTACTGCTGCAGGGTCAGCTCGTCCTCATGTTACTGAGGAGCCAAGAGGAGAAACCCACAGGGTGAACCACGAAGGACAAAGCCACGTGAAGCACAGGTAACCCCAGCTGCCCTCCTGGGAATCCCACACCCTCTGGAAAACCCCACCAGAGCAGCAGCTCTGCTCAACACTACAGACATCCCCCATGGCTTTGCTGTCCAGGCAGTCTGAGCTGACGAGGTCCAGTCCCAGCATCCCATCCTGAAGTATGGAGCTCACAGGGAAGCTTGCCTGGACCACCTCTTCCCTGCACTTTGCAGCCCGCTCCAGTCTCCAGAGCAGTCAATCCAGCACTTTTCACTAGCGCTGAATTCACAGAAAAGTAAACCTAAAAATATCTCCTCTTTTTCCCCCTTCCTTGCCTCATCTCACACGTGTCCCTGGCGCACATGACTCTGCCGCACAGGCAACAGGTTCAACCTCCCAAAAACAGCTCCTCCCAAGGAGGTGGCTCCCGACACTGACAGGTCCCTGCAGTACCTGAGTGTCCCAAAACACTGTCCTCAGCCACCCCACACTCTCTGAGCCTAAGCTGGGACTAGAGGGAGAGTCCCCCAGCTCCCTCTCAGCCAGACCCCACAACCCTGGGCTCACACATCCATCAGCTCACAAGGGTGGCACATCCCCTGCCACTCCCACTGGACAAGCCACCTTGCCTGGTCACCCTTAGAGGATGAAAACACAACCCCAGAGCTTTGCAGGAGCAGGCAGGAAAGTGTTTCTTCCCTCTAAGCATGAAACGAAGAGGAGCTCCCTGGAAAAACCCACCCACGGAGCAGCAAGTGTCAAAGCCACCTCTGTTATGTGCTGTTGCCGCATTGGTAATTATAAGTACCGTGCCTTCATTAGGGAAAGATGACTGGGAGGCAAGGAGATTTGCAGCAAAGCTGTTATTATTTTTAAGTTTAAACAAAAAGGAGAAGTGTGACAGCTGAAATCACTCCCCATCCTGCACATGGCAGCAGCAGAGAGCATCTCAGGGGATGCTCAGGAAGTAAGAAGGGTTGAGGATCAATGCCCAGTTTTGCCTAACTGGGGAGGGGAAAGGCAGAGCTGCAAAGCTGAGGGTGACCCCAGGGTCATGAAGGATATTACAGATAAAAACCAACAAGTTTTCCTCTCTCCCCACCTGACCACAGCAGAAGGATCCTGCTGGGTACCCTGCTCCCCCCCAAACATGCTGGGGTTCATCACAGCACCCCAACAGCCTCGCTCAGTGACTTTGGTTTCTAACCAAGCACAGCACAAACTCCAAATTTCATATTCAAGTGTAAAATATGAACACAGCTGTTTATGCAGCTCAAAATTCGCCATAACCAAATATTCATGCCTTTGGAGAAGGTTTTCAAAGGCGCCAGTTAAGGCACACAGCTCCCATCGGTGCCTTTGAAACATCTCTCCCTTTTCAGTTTTTCACAGGGATCCGCACCAGCAAAAGCTCCTCCACCCGGCCGTCTGCAACCACGGAATGCACAAAGGAGATGCTGTCAAAGAGAAGCTGCTGGAAAACGCAAAGCAAGGTTCAGCACTTTGGGGCACCCTGAAAGGTAGCTGCCGGGGCCACCGGCCCTGAAACCCACAGCCCCCAGGGCAGGCTGTTCTGGGAACTTGCCCTGAGAGGATTTGAACAGAGCAAGAGCTGTGTGTGCCTCTTCTCCCATCCACTGCCTCCCCACATCATTTGGGAATGACAGCGAGTGCTGCTCCTCCCCAGCAGAAATAAAACATTCTCTAAGAGGCCAAGACCAACCTTTTCCCTGTCCCAGGAGCCTGGGGATGGAGAAATCACCTCTGACAAGGAAACTACAGGCCAAGCCTCAGGCAGAGAAAGACCCAACAGTGTTTTTGGGCTCACACCCCATCCTGCTGGGACCTTGTCCCCATGGAATGATGGTTGCAGTGCCTTATCCACACCTATCCCCAGCCTTTGGGAGAGCACAGAAAATCCCTTTAAGCCCCACCTGCTTATAATGAAATGACACTAAAGCAGAACTAATGTGCTCCAGGTACTTATTCTTGGGTTTAGTCGCAGGGATCAGCAGCCCTCCACCAGCCTGGCATCCCCCACCAGAGAGAGGTGACAGTCGTGTCACAGGCAGTGGGAAAAGTGTGCTCCTGCAGCTGGGATCCTACTAGGAAGGGATGGGAAGGTGTTTTTAATGCCTGCAATGTTTATTTTGTAAATTTGGGCTGGTTTTACAACCACTACCAAAGCCAGGCTGCCCCAGCAAGGATGAGGTCGCAAAGAGTCTCTGTGAGGATGCAGAAAACAGGTCCTGGGTGCAAGGGGTGATGGCAGAGCACTGGGGGACACTCCAAGCTCTACAAGCTTTATCTTGATCCCAGTGCCTGGGAACAGCAAAAAACAGGATTGTCCACTCACCCTGCACTGCCAGATTTCTGACCTCTGAAAGGAGCCACTGCCATGACAAGTAATTTCCCCAAGCCTGCAAAGGCAGCGATATAAATGTCTGAAGAAGCTGATGAGCATTGATTTTTGCCACCTGTAGAGCCATGATGTCACCCTGTAACTGCAGCTCAGCCATATAGATTCGCCCCTGCCCCAAATTCATTCTCCATTGCAGCCCACCCTCATCTCAGAACGGCAGCACCCACAATGCCCAGCAGTTCAAAGCATTTGCCAACAGCTTGACAATTAAATTACCCACTCACCTCCCTATCCTGCAGAGCTGGGCTCATTAAAAATCCTCAGCATCCTTCCCACCTCAGAGAGCAACCCATGTCCAGGAGCCTGCCTCCCCCAAGGCTCCAGATGACAACAGCAGTAAGCCTTCGAAATCATTTTAGATAGAAACTTGTCTTACAAAGAAATAAAAAGCTGCAGAGTAAGACGCTCTCCATGACCAGAAGGGTCAGGGTTTCATTATTGCATTAACCTTTCGTGTCTTTAGATTCCAAGAGAGTAAATTGGTAACGAGACGACACAAGACCCAATGGGAAAAATGCATCTTTCCTAACAAAAATAAGAGGAGGGGGGAAGGACAGAGGTGGGAGCAGGAGAAAGAGGAAAAACTGGCAAATAAGCTATTACAGCTAATAATAACTTAGCGATGCTATTTTCTGCAGGAGCCTTCAAGTTGTGATGTTTCCCTTCACTCTAATTACACCTTCTAAAAGCAGGTTCCCTTCTCACTTTAACCACCCCGTGTGAAACTCCCGCAGGATTCAGATAAAAACGGAAAGGGAAAGAGTTCGCACTTCAGAAACAGCCTCTGCATATCCCAGGGGAGCATCACCTGCATGAAACACTTGGGATTATGCCTGCAAATAATAAACAGCCCCCAAAAAACCACTCTGGGAAGGTGCAGGCTGCAAGGGGCAGCAGGGACCATTTGCCATCCATGACTTTGCCAACGTGAGTCACGTTCCAGCCCACAGCAGGGAAACCATGACTGAAATCACTGCTGGGACAGGTTGGACAGAGAGGGAAAACATCCAACCTCTGCGAGCCAGGCACACATAAAAAGGATTGGAGACGTTCAAATCCAGGGCAGGAAGGCAAAGCACCAAGCAGCCCTGTACATTGGAATATTTCCCTTCCTCTAATGCAGGCAGAAGGGTTTGGCTTGATGGATTAAGGGCTGAGCCCAGCCGGGCAAAGTCCTGGGCTGGTTTAGCTCAGGGGACATCCAAAGCAAAGCAGATATTGCTGCTTAATAGAAATAAGAAGGGAAAGCTACAACTGCATAAGTGCGGATCAAGAAGCCTCTCCCAAGTTTCCAGGGACTTAAATGCAAGGGGCTTTGTCCTTCCCTGGCACACACAGAGGCCAGAGCCAGCCCAGGCCTCAGCTTGGCCTTGGCCCAAACAGCCTCGTCCTGAGGAAATTGCAGCAGGGCACTGGCAAACAGCAAATGCGCCCTGTCAGGTCTCTGCCAGCTCCTGCAGCTTAAGGACATCTTGATGACAGCCCATCAAGTGTCACACGTCCTCCCATTTGGCCCGCACGGCTGCTTCCATCCATTTCTTTGCAATTCCAACCCACAGAACCTCATCCAGCAAGAGGGTGAAGGAGCCAATGCTCCACTCAGCACAGCCCTGCTGAGGCACATCTGCCCCCACACCGGGCACATCTGCCCTGTCCTGCTCAAGATCTCTTTTCAGAAAAACCTTTAAATTCACAAAGTCAGGCAGCTCACACAGCCACGGCTCCCTCGTGCTCACCAACAGATGCACCATTTTGGTTCCTGGTGTTGCTGAGGAGCTCGAGGCTCTGCTGTCAGGGGTTCTCCACCACTGCTCCCAACCAGCCAATACTCAGCCCAGGCAACAGTGCCAATCCCAGGGCTGATGCACATTCCACCCCTGCCATCCCATGGAATGGTACCCAGCCCATGCCAGAGGCTCTTGGACCCTCTGATCTGCTCAGGTTGCACTGTGACAGTGCCAGAGGATCCCAGGATGTGGATGGTCCAACACCACGAGCAAGTTTTAGCTCACTAACCCTCACCATCAGCACTGCTGTGAGAAGAGCTGTTTTCCAGCTGTGACACGAGTAACCTCTCCCCCCAGCCTCACCCTCCTGCCACACACCAGCCCTGCACAGCAAAGCGCTCTAACTAAACCATGGGGAGCTGCTGAAATCACAGCCGTGCCTCTCCCTGCCCTCCCGAGTCCAACAGAATTCCCCCTGGCAGTCATGAAAAACACATGTTGGGTTAAGATCGGATCCGAGCCTCGACACCCAATCCCCATCTCCTCGCACAGGGATGTTAATCTTCCCAGCTGCCGAAAGTGCACATCATCATCAGAAATACGCCGGTGACTTCCTCCCCCCGGCGCCCAGCTCCGCTGCCCACCCCCATCCCCTCGGTGGATGCAGCGCTCGCTGCCCCGCGAGCATCAGCGCGGAGCCAGCGCTGGATGCAGCCCCAGCATCATCTCCCCCCGGCAAGCCGTGGGGACGAGCCCAAGGCACATTTCGGGAGCCACCCGCTCAGTTCGCGGAGGTTGCGGCACCAGCACGGCCTCCCCGGGTGCCTGGATTGGGGCTGGGGGCTCATTTCCACTTTGGGGAAGGGAGCGAGGGCAGGCACCGAGTTCCCCGGCAGGAATCAGGGAAGCGCGGATGAAGGGAGCGCAGGGAATAGCGAGACAGCTCTCAAAGGAGGCAGGCACAGCAGGTGCCCAACTCTGAAGGGGAAAAACTGCACGAGCCCATCATTTGGAGGCAGAGGGTGCCCGAGGGGACAGACCCTGCCCAGCTGGGGTGGCTGCTGTGCCATCCCGGCCAGCTCCCACTGCAGCTGCCGGCACCGCTCAGGTCCCGGCGGCTCGGTGCCCACCTGGGGGTCCAGCACGGCTCGGGGAGCCCCCTCCCCGGGAGCCCTGGGCAATCCCCTGCTGCAGAGCCGCTCGCCGCCTGCCCGCATGTGCGCGTTCGGGCGCAATGTGCGCGGAGCCCCGCGCAGACCCCGCTCGGCTCTCCCACCCTGCGAGCCCCTGCCCTCCCATCCGCCCGAGAAAAAGCTCCCCGCGCTACCTGGGATGAAGAGCAGGGCAGTGGTGGCCGTGAAGACGATCCAGCAGGCAGGATGGTACATCTTGGAGCTGCGGTAGGCGAGCGGCTGATTTGCTTGCTGCTTGCTGCTGCCGCCGCTGCTTTTGGTCTGCGCTGAATTCTGAGCAGGTTTAAATCCAATGTTTGCAGAGGGAGGGAGACGGAGTTGGCGAGCTGGGGAGAGACGGGAGCAGGCAGTCAGTGTGTCTGATTTCCCCTTGCACACGCACACAACTGGCAGAAGGAGCCCCAGGCTCCGTGCGTGCACCGGGAGCGCAGACCTCCTACCGGGCACCCATTGGTTCAGGATGCTGACTGACACACGCACACTCGCTCTGCTGCGGGTTCCACTCCGCAACCAGGGAGTTAAATGCAGGCACCGACCCCCCGAGCATCCCTCCCGGCACCAGCTGGTGCCTGGGATGCAGGGAGCAGCTCCGGGATGCAGGGAGCAGCCCCGGGATGAAGGGGGAGCAGCCCCGGGATGCAGAGAGACAGCCCCGGGATGAAGGGAGCAGCCCCGGGATGCAAGGGAGCAGCCCCGGGATGCAGGGGGGAAGCAGGGGATGCAGGGGAGCAGCCCCGGGATGCAGGGGGGAAGCAGGGGATGCAGGGGAGCAGCCCCGGGATGAAGGGGAGCAGCCCCGGGATGAAGGGGGAGCAGCCCCGGGATGACGGGTGCAGCCCCGGGATGCAGAAGAGCAGCCCCAGGATGAAGGGGTGCAGCCCCGGGATGTGGGGGAGCAGCCCCGGGATGAAGGGGAGCAGCCCCGGGATGTGGGGGAGCAGCCCCGGGATGAAGGGGAGCAGCCCCGGGATGCAGGGAGGCAGACCCGGGATGAAGGGGTGCAGCCCCGGGATGCAGGGGAGCAGCCCCGGGATGCAGGGGAGCAGCCCCGGGATGCAGGGGAGCAGCCCCGGGATGCAGGGGGAGCAGCCCCGGGATGCAGGGGGAGCAGCCCCGGGATGAAGGGGAGCAGCCCCGGGATGAAGGGAGCAGCCCCGGGATGCAGGGGAGCAGCCCCGGGATGAAGGGGAGCAGCCCCGGGATGCAGGGGAGCAGCCCCAGGATGTGGGGGAGCCAACCCCGGGATGAGGGGGGTCAGCCCTGCATGGATACCGTCACACCGACCCCCCCTGCACCAGCCACCTGCAAAAGGGAATTTTTTGTCCCCAGACTGGAGCTGGCTAGTGGGGCAGCCCCAGGCTTCAGCCCCCTGCCCTCTGCTCCCCTCGCTGGGAAGGCAGCAGCAGCTCTTCCTACTGCTGAGGCAAACCAGGGAGCAATCCAAGCTTTTTAGCATGAGTGGGTGTTTTTCACACAAAATCTCTGAAACCAAGCAGCAATCTTCCCAGTGCATCCCAACTGGAGACATGTTTTTCCCTTCTACAGCACACAGAACCCCAAAAAGACGTTGAGCTCAGGGTACCTGCTCCTGCACCCCCCCTACCTGATACCATCCCACACCAAGGAGTTTTCCTCAGGCTCTCCTTTCCTTCCAGGATGCCACAATTTCTCTCCTTTCCCCCGGACTCCCCTCATTGGCATGTTTCCACACCTCTGCTGAGCCCTGAGCATCCCCAGCACAGGGCTTGGAGAGCTGCCCCTGCCATGTCCTCCACCCACAGTCACCTCCAGACCAAGGCATTCACCAGTTAGGGCTTGAGTTTGCTGCATTGCCAAAAAAAAGGAAAAAAAAAGGTTGCAAAGCATAGTTTCCAAAACAAATAATACTTATTTTAACATCTCCTAAACAAAAAATGTTGCTTGCTTCGCATTAATTGCAGCTTTGTTAAAAACAGACTGAAGGCATTTTTTTAACGCTTAAAGACTAATTAAAACCGCCAGCTTTGCTCAAAACAATCTCTTTTCCCACTGACTTGGGGCTAAAGGTCTCTTTTTGAGTTCCAGGCCAACCCCGGAGAACTCTCAGCCCAATAATTTGGATTTCCAGCTAACCCACTGCAGCTTTCCGGCACCAGTGTCTACACACTCCTCCACATCCGCGAGTTTCACCTGCTCCTCACCTTAGTCTCTGTTCTCATCTACCCAGGCTTGCTCTCACCATTCCTGGATCCCCAGGAGACACCATTTCCCTGGATTCTTTTCCCTCGAGCCTCGTTTTTGCATTAAACCATCATCTCAAGGAACACCTGGCTAAGAGATGCTCTGCATGGGGCGTGCAGGAATCCTGGGAGGATGATGGATCCACAAACACCAATTCCCTTCCCTGCTACAGGGCTGGGGCCAGAGCCCTGCAGCTCCTGGCACCCAAAATCCAGCCACAAACCCCTGACCACTCCCTCCCCTCGAGTCTTTTTTCCCCATTTCTCTCACCCTCTTGTTACAACTCAACACTGCATTTCCCTCCATGCACATCCCTCTCATCTGGCATTGTTTCCATACAAAGCAGCATGAGGAGGAGCAGGAGCAGTGGATTTGGTGCACAAAGCCATATCCACTGTGCTCTGGAAAGGGTATCCTCGCCCAGAGTGAGATGGGAACCGAGCACACCCTGCCAGGACAAACTTTCTCTGGTTTTTAACTATTCATCTTGCTTCATTTTCTACTTTGCATGAATAAACCACAAGTTTTTAAAAGCTTCTAACTCAACCATATTCCCACATTATCTATTGAAGGCATCCCACCTCCCCCATCCTTAGGAAAGTGCCAAAGAAAACATGACTAAGGATTCAGTTCCTTTAAAAAGAGTAAAGTTATATTGTTTGACCTCTGAAAGAGCTAAACCATCACACTGAGCAAAAAACAGTGAGCAGAGTGTCTCCCTCAGCCTGGGATGAGGACAGGGATATTTCTGTCCTGAATTTCCCTCTAACTGACACCCCAACAGCCGACACCAAGCAAATTTATCCTTTGCTTCACAAGTATTTTGGGAAAACAGCTGCAAAGAGGCATTTGGGATTTCCCAGGGCTGCCAGGCACGTGGCTGCATCCTTCCTGGCCAGCCCAGGACAGGGACATCTGTCCCCAGGGGGAACTGAGCTGCTCTGGGTCTCAGCTGAACCCTGTGGCTGCAGCTCATTCTCCAAAACCCACACGGCGAGCTCTGAATCCACCCAAGGCAAAAAGAAATAAAGTTATCCTGAAGGAACTAAAGGAAATGAACAAAGAAATCATTTCTAATTAACAGAAATGTTTGATGGACTCAGAACAAACATGTTGCTCTGCTTTCAAACCCTGAGTTGAAAAGCTATATTTGGGTAAGTTTCAAAACAACACATTCTTACTTCTTTTTTTTCTCCCACTTCTCTCATTTCCCCTTTTTTTTTTTCCACCTGGCAGTGATTATTACCCAAATCCAGCACACACTTAGCTGCTCTCTTTGCATATATTTTGGCCAATTAGGCTGGCACCCGAATTGCCAAACACAGCTCTGAGGGTGACCTCAGAGCAGACCTTTGGTGCTTCTCTACCTTTACCTTCCCATGTGCAAAATGGGAACAAATGTGCTTTGATCAGCCAAACAAATCCATCACTGCTCACCAGCTCTGCAGGACCGAGCAGGCACTGGCCTGTTTCATTTGTTTGATTTCCAAGACACATAATAAAAAGGTGTATAAATATGTATTTAGCTGGTGGAGCTTTTCTGGGATATTTGGGGTTGTTTGCTTTCCGATATCAAGCAGAGAATCTAAAATGCATATTTAAATTTGACAGGCAGCCCCGATCAGAGAGGAGACATTCTGGTCCGCTGGGCACATTTAGACATGATTTTTGTGTGTATTTCCAGAGGTTTTTTTCCCCAGCTGTCTCAATGCATATTCACATCTGGGACCAGAGTAGTCTCTGGGGGAAATAACACGTTTTCAGCAAAGCAGAGGTTTCCTCGCCCTCTCCTTGCTCAGCCAGGGAGAGGGGGCAGAGCAGGAGAGCAGGAGAGCAGGATGAGGAGCATCCCTGCCCCATCACGATGCTCCATCACCATGTCCAGCCCCCAAAGCAGCCTCCCCTGGGCTGACCCTGCTGCCAAAGGTGATCCCTGACAGAGTGCTCCATCCCCACATGCCACAGAGTGCTGGCTCCCTGCTCCTCCAGGTCCCAAGGACTCTCCTCGCCCTGGTCACCTCCACTCTCCTTCCCAGCCCCAGCATCCCACGAGCTGAGCACATTGCCCCATGGCCCATCCCACCTGGGCGAGTCCCAGGGGACTGGAGAGCACCTCTCTGCAGGACTGGGCCTTCGCAAGGAGTGCAGGGCGTGCCTTGATGGGTGTCTGCTCACACTGGGACGTGTGGGGCAGCAGAGGGGAGCGCTGGGGTGGGCAGGAAGGGGAGCAGGAGGGGTGGGGTGGAAAAGGTGCTGGATGAGCAGGACAGGGAGCAGGAGCTCTGGGGTGAGCAGGAGCTCTGGGATGGGCAGGATGTGGAGCAGGATGGAATGGATGGTGGGTAGGCAGGATGAAGTACAGGAACTCTAGGGTGAGCAGGATGAGGAGAAGAAGGGTTGGGATGGAATGGACACTGAGTGGGCAGGATAGGGTACAGGAGCTCTGGGGTAGGCAGGATGGGGAGCAGGATGGAGTACAGGAGCTCTGGGGTGGGCAGGATGTGGAGCAGGATGGAGTACAGGAGCTCTGGGGTGGGCAGGATGGGGAGCAGAGGGCTCCAAGGAAACAGAAAGCCTCCCAAACCAGCCAAGCCTGTGGTTTCACCCCCGTGCCCTCTCCGCAGTGCCCACCCCGGGCAGTCCCCACAACCTCCTCCCGCCCCTCTGCCTCCTTCCTGTCCCCTCCCTCAGGGTGTGTGTGTGTGTGTGTGCTCTGCTGAATGAAAGGCTACCCTTTTCTCCTTGACATCTTGTTAGAATGTGAATACAACAGCTATTGATTTGCATTTCGTGCAAGGAGAGAAAAAAACCCTCGCCTCTTTTTTTTTAAAAGAAAAAAAAAAAAGACTCTCTGAACTCAGAGCTCCTGCAGGAATAAACAACTTGCATGGGGCTTGGAGCAATCCAGTCTAGTGGGAAGCGTCCTTGCTTGGAGGGGTTGGAATGAGGTGATATTTAAGGTCCCTTCCAACCCAAACCATGCCATGATTGCATGAACTGAGCACCAGCCACACCAAACTCCGTGCAGAGAGCACAAGGAGCCCCTGATCATCCTCCCCAAGTTCTTCCTCACCCCTGCAGCCCTTGCCAAAGGCAAACACAGCGAGTTACCCCAGCAGCATCCCCCCAGCTCCGTGGGGATGGCAAACAAAACAATTAAACTGGACAAGGACAAGGCATTCCTGAAATTAGCAGGACACGCCAAGGGAGAAGCAGGCTGGGAGGAGATGGAGCAAGCGGCACTGCTCACCTCTCGAAGGTCCTGGTTTGCACTGCCATCACTCAGGCTCCTCCCACACAGGTCCCCAACCATTGTGACACAGACACCAACTGTCCTGCTGTCCCTTCCACGGGGAGAGCGTCCTGCTCCTCCAAACCAGGGCGAGCACACCCAGCAAGCAGGGAGAACCCCAGGGAGGGAAACGAGGGTGGCCAAGGGCAAACAGCTGTGCCTCACCTCCCCCGGCTGGGTGCAGGGGGGATTAATTAATGTTTGTAAAGCACTTTGAAGATAAATGAGACTGCAGGGGAGCGGTGGAGATGGGGATTGGGGAGCCCAGGTATGGGGTGGTTTCTTATCTGGTGTGCAAGCTGCAGCCCTGGCTGGGCAGTGCCGTGCGGGTGCAGATGAAAGGTAGAATGGGAAAATTTCCGCAGCGTGAAAAAAAAGAGAAATCATGCGCATGCTGCTTGGGAAAAATGAGTGAGAGAGAGATGAAAAGATGGGATCTAAGTCTCTAAAAGCTGTAGAGACCTGCTATTGATTCTGGCTTGGGAAGAAGGGGCCTGAACAAGAGCTGGTGTGTTGTTAAGTGCACTTATCTCCTCTTGTTAGATGGCAGAACGGGGCCAGATGGACAGGGTCCTAATTCCTGTCAAGAATCATTACCTGCCGCATGCTGGATGAGGCACCTCCAAAGATGTGCTGTGAGCAGTGGAAAACGTGGCAGCACCCGGAGTTCGGGACCCCAGAGCATCCCTGGGCAGCCTACTGCAGTGCTTGAGCACCGCTTCCCTAACACGGCTCTCCTCACATTTACAGAGAATTCCTTGTGCTTTGATTGCTCCTTCTTGCCCTCTCTGAGCACTCCTGAGAAGAGCCTGGCCCAGCCACCCCCCAAAAGACCCCACTCTCCGGCGGACCCCCTCTCCTGGGAGAAATCCTTATGGGAAGGAGGATGGTGGGAAAAGACAGAGGGAATTTGCTCCCCTCCTCAGCCGTCAGGAGGATGGGCCAGCGCTTGGAGTGAGGAAACACAAGATACCCTCACACAGATCTCTGATCACAGTAATTACCCATTGTTGTCGTGTACAAAACATTATCTCCACGCAGGCATCGAGTTCCTTCTGTGCCATCCCCCATCTCCTCACACCCCACTGCTCTGGCTCCCCATCCCAGCCTCTCCAAACGTGCTCTCTCCAAGACCGGGGCAGGATTCCCTTCTCCCAGTCAATGGGTTGATAGCAAAGAGTTTTTTGTTTGCCTGGCTTTGATCAAAATGACTGAATGCCAGTGAAGAAGCGGGGGAAAAAGAAAGAAAACAGGGAAGAAATGATGCATCCCTGATCCATAAGCAGGAGACAGTTCAAGGATGAATCCAGGCATCGTTCACTGGCTGTGAGCTTCTGGGGGTTGGGTTTTCTCTTCTTTTTTTTTTAAGAATGAGAGAGAAAGAAAACATTTTCTTAAGCTTTGCTCCTTTTCATTTTTCTCCGAGTTCAGTGGCTTTCCTCGTCAAGCCTCTGTAGCTCAGGTAAGAACAGAGGGCTCCAGATTAAAGAGCAACACAGCAGCCAAGCAGAAGCCGTCAAGATAACAGAGAGGACAAAGTCGGGAAAGACAAAGGAGGGAAGTCTGCTTTCTGCAAGATTCCCACTCTCAGCTTTTATGTAGATTACTCCTGAAATGAGGATCAAGCTGCACATTTCAGACTCCAGTCCCGACCCCCTCCGCCTGAACGTGGGGCTCGAGGGCAACGATCTGCATCAGGAGCCCTGGCCCCAGCAGCAGGGCTCTGACTGACATTTAATCCAGCCTGGATTTTTATAGATGCCTGGGTGGGTGGACAGACAGACAGCACGCCAGACTGACAGCTCGAAATACCTCTCTGCTGGAGCGTGGGTGGCAACCGAGCGTGGAGCCAGAGCATCTCACGTGCTGGCAAAAACCCCAGGCCTGCAGCTCATCCCAGCCCTCACCCCTCTCCTAGGGCACCTAGGTTTGGGAGGAAGATCGGATCCATCGCTCCTGATCCCCACAAGAGCCCACCAGCTGCTTCCTGCAGCTTCACCTGCCGTGGGATGCCATATTCCCTCTCCTCCCTCAGCTTTGGGGTGTCCAACCCCAGCACTTCTCCTTGGCACCAAAAGGAACCTGCAGGCTGGGAGAGGATTCACCAGAGCCATCCCCACATGGCAAGGGCAGGCACCCCCAGACCGAGGGCTCGGCAGGGTCCACATCTCCTGTGACAAGGACTCCAGCAATGACATATTCCGAGAGGTTCCCCAGGGAAACCTCCCCTCCTGGCTTGTTTATAGATCTATTCTTAGCCTGACTTGGACTCGTTGCAGAAGCAGCAAGGAGCCTTTCATCCCATGACCCCGAAGCACCTTAAAGAATATGAGCTGAGCTTTGTGGAGAGGAAATATTGTCCTCTCTGCTTGACAGAGGGGTCAGCCCACGTGTGAGGCCAGGCAGACGAGCAGCGAGAGGAGCAGGGAATAGCAAACAGGAGAGGCTTTAGATGTGCACGAGGAGAGAGGCAGCCCAGGGACAGCACAGGCACGATGAAAACATGAGGTGCATCCGAAATTGGATGGATTGGGGGGGCTCAAAGGATGGAGGGCAGTGGGACAAAGTCCAGCTGGAGATGCAGTGCTTGTGCTGCAGCCCAGGTGATGAGGGAGGTGCTCCAAGAGGAGCATTCTGGGGGTCCGTCTGCTCCCACAAACCCACTGCCCTCTGCTAAGGCACTGCGAGGTGGGGAATACGTGACCTTACAGCAGAGCAGCGGGAGGGAGGCTGGGTGGTCACAAACCCTGTGCAAACAGCTCCATCCCAGGAAAAGGCCATCCCGGAGGTCATTGTTGTGAAGAAGCCACCAAACCGCTGTGCTTTCACTCTGACCTTTAACAACAACAACGTTATTTCCTTCTTTTTTTAAAAAGCCATGCTGGAATGGCTCTCTCCCAGCTGCAGGGCCCTGTCCCAGATGTGTGAGGAGAACACCTCCCAGTAAAGATTAGGAGATGCTCATCATTGCGTGGCACCCCTAATTTGGGGAGGGAGAGCAGGTGCCGGGAGAGGGGGCACCGCACCCTCACACAGCACAGAAACTCTTTTCCATATGCTGCCTGATCAGTTATATCAGTTTCTTAAAATGCTATTGCACAGATATTTCAGAGGCATCCTGTAGGACCATCTGGTATGTTATATATTGCACAGAGCCCGGCCAACTCTCGGATCCTGTAATTTTATCTCCTCCATTTCATATGCGGCGCAGGCATTTTGCAAGGCGGTGGGGAGTGGGAATTTGTGGAGTGACGGCACACATGCAAACCAAAAGGCAAGGCCCAAACCCGAGCGGCAATGGCAGCAGCCACCCATCCCAGGCACCGGAGGGGAATTTTGGGGTTGCACAGGGATGTTTGGGGTCACCCAGCTCAGCACAGCTCTCTCCATCCCTCCCGCTTCAGCCCTGCGGGGTGGAGACGCCTCCGGCAGCTCGCAGATGTCCTTTTCCCTGCCTCCCCCAGCTTTTCCAGGCGCGCCATGGGCCCCACGTTCCCTATGGAAGCACGAGCAGCACTCCAGGACATCTCCCATGCCAGCTCAACATCCTCCCGGGAAGGGATGCGGCAGGAGGGAGGCTCCAAGCTGGGGCCATCCCCTCCGTTATTCCTTTTTCCAGGCAGCACGGGTGTGCCCCACCTCTGGAAGTGTCCCAGGCCAGGCTGGATGGGGTTTGGAGCAGCCTGGGATAGCGGAAGGTGTTCCTGCCCATGGAAATGAGATGAGATTTAAGGTCCCTTCCAACCCAAAGCAGTGTGTGAGGCTGTGAGTTATTGTGCACCTCGGCCCATCTCAGAGCCCATCAGCAAAAGCCATCTCAGCTTCGTGGGGCGAGCAGTGACAGGCCTGGACAAGCATAAATTCCCAAGTTATCCCCATGGATAACTCTGTGCTGCAAGAGCAGGGAAAAGACCAAAAATAACCCCCGAGGTTACTGCAAAAAATAGACTGAAGCAGGTGGGCAGAGCAGGAAGGAGAAAGCCCTGTCCTCCCAGAGCCACAAACTTTTGATTTTTAAAGTGAGTGCTCCCAGCTCATCACTCACACACTGACACCACTTTATCAACTCCTTCTCAAGTGACAGCGAAGTTTAGTGCTGCTCCACTCAATTTCTTCTGATTTCATTAGGAAAAGAGACATTAAAAAGGCAGAAACGCTTTGATTTCCTGTGTTTTGCTGGCTCCCTCCTCTGGTACTTGGAAATATTTTTATTGTGTAATGGGTTTGGCCATGAAGTAATTAGAAATATGTCCTGCACTCTCCTTGGACTTTCTCTTCAGGACAAGCAACTCTTGTTCTGACTCATCAGAGGACCTGTTTTTAAAAGCTTTTTGTATCCTTGCTTCGATAATTAGAAAGAAAAGGAGAATTCACCAAAAATAATACCCTTGCTACTGTCTAATATTAAAAAAGTCAAACACACTTTGAGAAAAGCAATGTCAGGCAGAATTCGCAGCACTTAAGCACATCCATGTCACATTGCTTAAGGAAGATGAAAGAACCTCAGAGCCAAATCCTTGGGTGCTCCTACCCAGAAAGATCTACCCCTGACCACCATTAATACAACATCAATATAGGTCTGGAAGCCCCATGGCTGATTTCCCCCCAAAGGCACATTTTGTGGCTTTATTTGTTTTTAAATAAAGATATGACCCTCTCCTGTGGAGAGCTGGCACTGCTTTCGCAAAGGTTTTGGTGTCAGGTGTGAATTTCTGCTTTCAGTTGCATTTTATTCTTCTCTTAGTTCATTAATAAGCATTAATACCTTACATTTGTGGCATTTAATATTCCCCCCAGCACTTCAGTTTTTCATTTGAAAGGGACACTTCAAAGGCTTTTTAAACATTATTTCATTATTGTTCATGAAATGCTCCTGACAGAAAACAATATTTCCATTCTGGTTCAAAACTTGTTTACAACCTTTCCCCTTTCTAAAGAAATGTGTTTATCCATCTACCAAAGCCCAGCCAGTGGAGAGCTACAGGGAGCTTGTTAACTCCAGGAGCTCAGGGTGGGAGGTGTTGGAAAATAATAAATAATAATGCTGCTTTCTCCATCTTTTCCTCTCAACTTTAAGGATTCTTGGCACCACTACCCAGCACGTAAAAACAGGTTTCATATTAAAACATGAGCTTGGATTAAGGACATTCATTCTTTTTCCCTGGGTGTGCAACATCTGAATAACCTAAATGAGGGTTATGGGCCACGTAATTTAAACAGGTAATTAACAGCAGAAGTAAGTTCTGTTGCCAAAAGGAGCTGAGGGTCTCGTGGCAAGCATGTGATTGTCCCGTCCCTTCCCCAAAGGAAAATCTGAGCCCTCCAGAGTGGGGCTGAAGAGGGAAAAGGAAGAAGTTCAAAGCAGGAGGAGGGAAGAGTGACCAGCACAGGGACCAAAGTGCCACTCCAGGGCACTGCAAAGTCACCAGAGCCCCACCAAGGCTGCTCCCTCCTCCCCCAGCACCGAGCCCTTCCCAGCTGGAGAGTTCCCCCTGCCCATCCATCCCTCCCCACGCTGCTCTGGAACACTCAGCCAGCTACAGGCTACATAAATATTGACAAGGTGCATTCTTAAATAAATAGCTCTGCTCGAGCAGTCGATATTGACCACTTGGAGAAGGCAAAACAAAGAGGCCTGGGGGACAGGGGGTTCCATCCAGTCCCAAACTGGATAAGCAGGGACACAACCAAGGAGCTTTGCTCGTGTTCTGGACACCAGCTGGGACATGAGGAGGGAAAGAAAAGCCCTGGAGAGACAAGGAGGCAAAATCCTTGCATGGGAATGATGCCTTGACGAGACACTTGTTTTTCTAGTTCGGCTGCCTTCTGGTCAAGTAACTTGAAAATTCAATAGTGTGAGTGGAGAACTGGGGCAAGGGAGGAGCGGGGAGGCAGCGTGGTCCTCTGGGGATGATCCATCACAGAAGCAAGGCTGCCAAATCACCCTCCAGCTGCCCAAGTGTGTTTATGGAAGAGATTAGAGAGCTCCTTCTGGGGATCAAAGAAAAGCTCTCCCCCAGGAGCATGCTGCCTTCAACTCCCAAATTCCCAGAGGACTCCTTTAGCTGCATCTCCTGCAAATATTTTCTTTGGGAGGGTCACAATCCCATGAGTCTTGTTAAGGACCTTGAAAGAAAACAATGCTTAATTTGATGGAACCACACTTCATCCGGTTTCCAGTCAAAATTCCACATGGATGCCAGCGTTGGGTTATTTGGATGCAAAGCCTTGAGTCTCAATTTCTAACCCAAAAGGTATCCACTGGTGCATCCCCGGCGCCCTGCGCTATAATTAAACTGGAAATTATCATTCCGAGTTTCAGCCCTCGTGCAGCCAATGGCATTCATCTCTCTGATATCAACCCATAAAAAAATAATAACTACAACCAGGGCTTGCTGGAGAAAATGAGCCTCGCAAGTCATCGGGTTTGGATCACAAGAGTTCAAACCCACCGGTGGCAGGAGCCCTGCAGCTCCTGGCCCCTGGTAATGGGAACTTGCCTGTTCCATGAACTCCAAAAGCAATCCAAAGGAGAATCATTCTTTATAATTGTTTTTCAACTTCTCCTCCAGCTGGAGGAATAATGACTGCACAATTCTCCTAACAACACGATCATAATCTATCAGTTCTATGAACTATAGAATGAACCCAAAGAGATAATTGGTGCAGGCACTGAATGATAAACATGTCAAGATTATGATTTCTTTGCTTAAAAATGAAACGAAGATATGATTGGAAATGCCATGCTTGGGGAGTATGAGCAATATTCCCAAGCTCCATCATCTAAATTAGTTTATAATTTGCATACACTAGTATTTTTAGGCATTGTTCGAAGGCAGGGGAGCTGTAAAACATTAAGATCCAAACATCACCAGACTTTGTCCTTCAGTGGCACCTTCCCAGTAAAGATCTCGCCGTGCGTCAGGAGGCACCATTACCCCGGGAGCAGCTGCGGAGGTGCAGCTCTGCCAGGAGTCTCAGGGGGGTTTATCACCTCCTTCCTCAGGGTTTTACAGCCCCAGAGATTTGCTGGGAGCGCGAGGTGTGCGCACACACGCCGCAGCCAGCTCAGCAGGCCATGAATTTTAGCGCTGCGCCCTCCCGTCTGCCGCCTCCCGACGCTCCCGGAGGGACGACAAACCCAGCCTGACATTCAGCTCCTAACAAACTTCAACCGCGGCGAAATTCACCTGATTTCCATGGTTTTTGCAAGGGCTGCTGCACAGCCCTCTGAGGTTATTAGCCTGTGGTGCTTCGTTGGGTTAAACAAGAGGCAGAAGCATCACCACCCTGAGCTGTGTTCATGTGAAGCAGACTGTGTGCCCTCCTTCGCTGTGCCCACCTTCACTTTCAGCAGCAATGCCAACATAAAAGGAAGGGAAATGGGCATCTCCCAAAACCTGGGGAGGGCATATTTAGGCTCCAAATCCAATGCACACCCTCATCCAGTACAAAGATGCCCCACATCCCACAAAACCCCCCGTTCTCCCTGCCCCACATCCCAAAAAACCCCCCGTTCTCCCTGTCCCACATACCACAAAACCCCCCATTTTCCCTGCCCCACATCCCACAAAACCCCCCGTTTCCCATGCCCCATATCCCACAAAACCCTCCATTTTCCCTGCCCCACATCCCACAAAACCCCCCATTTTCCCTGCCCCACATCCCACAAAACCCCCCATTCTCCCTGCCCCACATCCCAAAAAACCCCCCATTTTCCCTGCCCCACATCTCACAAAACCCCCCATTTTCCCTGCCCCACATCCCACAAAACCCCCGTTTTCCCTGCCCCACATCCCACAAAATCTGCCATTTTCCCCGCCCCACATCCCACAAAACCCCCCGTTTTCCCTGCCCACGGCACATTCGCAGCTCTCAGGGACTCCCCAGAGAGCGCCAGGTGGAAACGGAGCCTGCTGAACCATGAAAGAGCAACTAACAGGTCCCTGTGCCTGTGACTGCTCCTGTCACTGCCTGGAAGTCCCTCGGGGCTCGCAGGGAGCACAGGGGGTGGCAGGCAGAGCCAGGCTCGCTGCTCATCCCATATGGCACCCATTAGTTGATGCAGGGATGGCAGTGACAGCATGGCACAAGCCAGCTGGGCACAGAGGCATCGCCTCAGCCAGACAGGGGATGGGGAGGAATGAGAAAGGAGGGCCTGGGTGGGCTTTGCTGCAGCCGTGGATCCTCCCAAACCCCTGCACATGCTCGTCCCAAAACCCCTGTACAGCATCACACACAAAGGGATGGGAACCACGGGAAGGGACTCTCTGCTCTGGGACAGACTCTGCAGGAGTCAGGAGCAAGGGGGGAACACCAGCAATGGAAGCTTGAGAGATGAAAGCACCAATTCCATCCTTTCTCTGCTAAAACAGAGTCCCTTAAAGCAAGTCTACTGAATTAAAGAGGAAACCCCAGAGAGCCTCCATGCTCATGAATAAATTCAATTTGCCATCTCATTTTTGAACTTATAAAAGCCCTGGCTCTCTAAACAAGAGACAAAGGCTCGCACTATGCCTCCAGGCACCTGGAGACGAGCCCTCAGATGGGCACCAGGCTCCTCGGAACGCTCGAGCACTCCAGATCCAGGTCCCTTGTCCCATCTCAGAGCCCCAGCCCCGGTGACCAAACCCCGTGTCACAGGAGTTGGTCACCAAACACGTAACCACAACAGGAAGGGAATTTGCATTAAATCTTCTTACGGCATTATTTTTCATTCTATTATTTATTTGTATTTTCCCCCTCCTTGCTTCGTGCTGCCTAATCCAGCTCCGCAGCGACACAGCCCCTCCGCTCGGGCACTGCTCCCTCACCCACCGCCTGCCAACAGAACAAATCCACCTTCGGAACAAAAGCAAACTAAAATCCAGCGTGGCGGAGGTGCTGCACAGCAGCAGCTGCTTGGCTGGAGTCACCTCTGCTTTTCCAGGACACAAGCCACCACCAGCAGCACTCCAGCGGGACACTGCAGGCAGGGATGGCTTGGCCCAGCTCCTCCCAAATCCTGCTCTGCACAGCCGAGGCTCCTGCGGCACCTGAGCAGGTTTCTAATGCGGCTGCAGTGCAGGGAGAGGAGCTCCAGCACATCCTGGGCACCGGGGCTGTGGGATGCCTGCTGAGATTGCCCTGCATCACACCTGCCCAGCTCCTCCTGCTCTGTCCAGCACACCTGGGAGCTCTGGCTCACAGTGGGAGCAGGCCAGAAGCAAATCCAGACCGACATTCCCTGGACCTTGCAGATCCCACCACACCGAGCCCCCTAAACCCTGCGGTGTGCAGCAGAAAGGACAACCAAAGTGACCTGATCACACCCCTCCCTCCTCAAACACCTTCACTCCAGCCCTAGGAGTGTTACTGAAGGCTCTCTGATTTTTCCTGCATTTTGCTGCGTGCTGTGTCCCTCGAGTGCTGGGAACACAGGCAGCACAGCCCAGCTCAGCCTCAGGAGCCAGCGCTGAAGCACACCAGGAACTCAAGCCAACTGAATTATGTGCTGTAATGTGTTCAAGAAACGCTGACATACTTGTCAAACTCTTCACAATTCCTCCTTTCTCTTTCCCTTTTTATTTTTTAAATTTCTGCCTAGCTTTATAGATCATTGGATAACATTCAGAAAATCATGGGGATGATTTTCTTTTCTTTCCCCATCATTGCCATCAAATGAAGTTATTTGTGAATACATCTGCTGGAAACCGAACCAAACCAAACATGACAAGTCTATTTTCACCATCGGCAAGGCACCGAGGTGCTCACAGCCCCGTGTGTCGTGCCTGGCTGTGACACTGGGAAGGCACTTTTAGGGAATATGGGAAGCAGAGTGTCCAGAGGGTGACTGCAAGAGGAGCTGGGATGGGATTTTACACCAGGGGAAGAATTCTCTGGTGACAGAAGGCCTAGGAAGCCATAATACACGAGGAAAAGCCATTCTCTCTGATAAAATACAGGTTTGGAGTTGCAGCATCCCAGAGCAACCTATTACTAAGTCATTAGCAGTAAAGTAATATTCTAATAATTACCAATTTGACTAATAAGCCTCTAAGGCAAAGGAAAAGCTAAGACAAAAGGCTCTGCCTGATGCACCAATTCATCCTGATGATAAACTCCTGAATCAGACAACTAAGTTGAGGCCTTTTGAGGGAATCCTCTCCTTCCAGGGAAACACAGGTGCTCCTTTGATCTACCTGCTCCTCTGCAGCAGCCACCTCCACCTCCATTGCAAACCTCCCGAGGTTACATAAAATAAAATAAATTTTTTTTTCAGCACATCCCAGAGCCCAGGCACAACTCTCCCACCCAAACTGCAAGAGTCCTTCTCCCTCCCAGCTGTGGCTGGAGATTCCTCCTGGATAAATGGTTCAAGGGCCATTGGAAGCTCCTGGACTTCAAACTTCAGAGCCAAATCCCGAGCTTTTGCCAGGGGAACGCACACAAAGCCACAGCGAAGAGCACAGCCCAGGATGGGAACAGAGAGCCAAACTCTGGCTCAGGCACATGCCATGCTAATAGTGGCCCTTTCTGGATTTAAAATCTTGATGCTTGTGAAATCTCTTCCCAAGAGGATGCCTGGAATAAATTGTCATCTGATAATAGCTACCAGGTGGTGAGGGAGGAAAAAAACAGACATGCACAGAATGTTTTGACTTCAAACTCATGTGGATTGTCAGAGAGAGAATGTATTTTGTGTCCCTTCCTTGTCCCTGCCTCCCCCACCCCATTTTTGCCCCTTCATGGATTTTTTAAAATTACTTTGGCTTTCTTCAAGTGTTAGGCAGATTCCCTGGGGCAGTGGCTGAGGCCAGAGGCAGAGCCCAGAGCAAATCCTCAGCACTCTTCAAAGGCTCAGGAGTGTCCAGGCTGGGGTCTCCTCTCTAATTAGGAGAGTAGATGAAGAAAGCCCTGCACAGACATCCCTGCTTCTCCCATCCTTCCCACCTCCTGCCTTCTCCATCTGCCCCTTCCCACTCCGCTCCTCGCTCCCCATCGTACCTGTAACCTTCCCATTAACACCTGCCCAGGCAGGGAAAACCCTTCCTGAGCTCAAAGCATCTGCTCCTCATCAATTTGCCACGGAGCTGCCTCAGCCTCGGGCACAGAACTCCCTCTCCAGCCAGGATGACATTTCCAGGGCAGGGGAGCAAAGGGCAATCCTCTCACCAGCTTCAGAGGCCAGGGAGAGGCAATGTCAGAGCTCCCTGCTGCATTTGGGGAATGCACATCCCTTTCTTCCTGCTCCAGGAGCCTGATGCTGCTCTGTGTGAGCCTGTGAAGGCACACACACACAGATTACATCTTGTTCCTAGCAGGGAGAGATATTGACTTGGAAAATATCAAAACCGCCTCCGAGCCCGCAGCACCTCGTCTCACAAAACAAAAAAAACAAAAAACCCAGTGGCTGGCTGAAAGAAGAAGAGACATTTTACTATGCACAGCATCTGAGGAAGTTTGGGTCTGTAATGGGGAGGTCAGCACAGAGAGCGAGGAGGGCTTTTAAATGGCATCTTGGAATTTTAGGGGTCTCGACACAAAATGCAGGAGAGCAGAGCTGCTCTGCCATGCCGTGTGTGAGGGGACATCCAGCTGAAGGCATCCAGAAGTGACAACCAGGACAGCATCAGCCACTCCCCTGCACAAGTAGGAAGAGCTGCTCAGGTTCAGAACCACGCAGGCATTGCTCTGGGCAGGTCAGTGCTGCAGGAAAACACAATATCCAACCCCAGCCCTGGCTCTGCCTCCAGAGCTCCATTGCTGCTTTGCACACAGCTGGAGGAAAAAGAGAGCAGTCACAGGCAGGCACTAATGCTGAGTGCCAATCTAATAACACACATCATGCAGGCAGCTCCAGTGCAAGTGTAATTGCAATCATAATGCAATCAATACCAATGGAAACACCGTATTTATACAGGGCCTTTCATCACTCACACGGAATGCAGTCAGTGCCAGTGCAAATATGCCAGCATCTGAAATAAAATATTTGCCACACATCTCGTGTGCATGCAGACCAAACACTGCATTCGGGAGAGCCTTGGGATGTTGAAGGCTTTGGGAAGTTTCTGGGCATCTGACAAACTCAGGAAAAACAAACTAAAAATCCCGAGTTTTGTTATTGGGAAATAACAAAACCTCTGTTCACATTGAATTCTCCTTAGCTTAAGTCACGATTTCCACATTGCTCTGCCTGTCAGTTCCCTGCCCCGGCACATCGCCGTGGTCAGGCAGTCATTAACCTCCTGACGGGGAGAAAATGGGGAGAAATGCTCCTGGCTGCCAGCAGCAGCCAAATCCTCCCCACAAGGGCTGCACCAGAGACGTGTGGTGCTGCTTCACGCAGGGCTGGGCGAGCAGCGAGCTCGGCATTCCCTGCTGACACCTGTGACTGCTTCCATCGAGGTGAAGCAGCTGAAGGACTCTGACATTTGGGAAAGCGCAATATTCCCGAGACTCTGGAGCGCTGGGAGAGCAGAGAAAACCATCCTGCCCTCGCTCACCATCCCTTCTGCCCTCTGAATCTGATCCACACAGTCCATCACTGGGTCTTGACACATTTAATGTCTCAGTAAAGAAAAACATGATGTGTTGATGCTCCTGTAAAGCTCTGACAACTGACAGCCTAATGGCTTCTTATTTTTTCCCAGCTGCAGTTTAGAAAATGAAATAAATTTAGGTCCTTAAGCAGCCTGGCTGTTCCATGAGTAACGTGTTTGTGCTCCCAGGCAGCAGCTCTGAGCTGCAGGGGCAGGGAGAAAGGCTGAAGAAGGGAAAGGATGAGGGGTGGAAGTGGATGGAGGAATTTTCAGTACTAATTTGTGCATCCAAATCCACCTGGAGTGTCCTCTGCTCCCATTTGCTGAATATAAGAATCAGCACCTAAAATTCCAGCTGCAGGTGATGCTGCTACCCTACCCTGGAAGGGGTGGAGAGGGAACCAGGATATAGGGCTGTTTTTAGGATGATTGGGAAAAGGTTTTTCATCCAGAGGGTGCTGGGGCACTGAACAGGCTTCCCAGGGAATGGGGATTGGGAGCCAGAGCTCCAGGAGTGGAGACAACGCTCCCAGGGATGCCCAGGGTGGGATTGTTGGGGTGTCTGTGCAGAGCCAGGGGTTGGGCTCTGATCCTGATCCAGCTCAGGACACTCTGTGATTCCAGGACCCCTCCCCAGTTCCATCCACACCAGGACTGGTGCTCCTGGCACATCAGGCCTCTCCAGTGGGCAGTGAAAGCTGGGAGACATGGTCGAATCTCTGAAGTTTATTAATCAGCGCTGCTGTAATTAGGCTAAAGCAGTGCGTGGCCAGGGGCTGGGAATTGTGATGGAAAGCTTTCCTGGGAAAGGGCTGGGGCTTGTGGAGCACACCCCAGCCATCAGTCAGCTGCAGCTCGCCCAGACACTGTCCAGCCTCGAGCCAGCAGACTGGAAACCCTTCCTCTGAAATATTCCTGAGGCCCTGAGTGATGGAAGATGGACAGGGCTGCAGACAGAGCTCTTATCTTGGCACAGAGCCTCTGGAGGGCAGGAAGGGAGGCTCAGGGATGGGGACACCACATGGGGTCCTGATGGAGGAGCACACCCTCCTCCCAGCAGCTGCAGCAGCTCAGATGCAGCTCTGTCCCCAGGAGGGATGAAGAGGGAGAGCCTGCTGCCTCTCCCCCACCCGTGACAGTCACCAGGGACATGACACCCTCTGACACAGCTGGCAACCCCAGGCTGGGAGCTCCAGCCACCCAGAGTTTGGGACAGCGCCAGCCTCATTTAGAGGGCACTGCAGAGGTAAGAGCAGCTCTGATCTTAACAACGTGGGACTCTCAGACACAGCTAAAAGCCTTTTCTCTTCATTTTTTCCCCACTAATGAACTGCTCTTAGGCCATGTCTCCCATGAAGTCTTGTTCCTATTGCTTTGGTGGTGGGAGCTGGCAGCCTGCGCCAGTGAGGAACACCAGTGAGGAATGAACACCAGTGAGGAATGGAATAAACACCAGTGAGGAACGAAAACCAGTGAGGAATGAACACCAGTGAGGAATGGAATAAACACCAGTGAGGAACAAACACCAGTGAGGAACAAACACCAGTGAGGAACACCAGTGAGGAATGGAATGAACACCAGTGAGGAACAAACACCAGTGACCCCAGCCGGAAGGCTCAGGAGGCTCCTTTGTGATCCCACAGCTCCCCACTGGAGGGAAAAGCCGAGCAGAAAGACAGGACAGCTGCAAAGCCCACAAACACAAACTCTGCTGCACCCCCACAGCCCAGCCGCGGTGCAGGGTGGGGGCTGCACCCCCTCCACACCCCAAAATCCTGGTGGTGGCAGGGGACGCTCACACAGCCGCTCCAAGCAGTGTCCCTGCACTCACAGCCCAGCTGGAGCCTGGGGGGACCTGGTCCATCTGCACACCCCCCCCAGGCACAGCGTGGAGCACAGACTGTTCTTTTCAGCACTTTTCTCGCCCCAAATTCCCTGCTCTCCCCCTCCCTCACTGCCAGAGGCTGTTTTTCTCTTGATCCAGGCCAGCTTCAAAACCAGGGCCACTGCAGCATCTCTTTGCAAGTGGTGTTTACATCTCTAAATTCATTCCCATCCACACTTAGGATGACCCCATTTCTTTTTGGGAGCACCCAGGACTTGGAGAAGGGATGAGAAGGGACGAGAGTCTGCAGGCTGTTCTAAGGCAAAAGATGTGGAGATTTTCAAAGAGGACATTAAAGGTAGGAAAGAATAGGCAGTGCTAACTGCTCCGAAGGGAGTGAAGGGATGGGAAGCAGCAGAGCAGAAATCAGGGAAGCTCCAATGCATTGGGAATATCAGGGCAAGGACAAAAACTGCCTCAGCTCCCTGGCTCTGCTAAGGATGAGTCCACCTCAGCTTGGGGAATTTGTTCCATTTCTCCATGCCCCCCCAAAATTACCCGTGGCTGCAAGAAGGGTGTGTTTGGGAAAATCTGGGAGAGCAGGGAAAGTCAGAGAGGAGGAGAGTGGTAAATTGAGGCTCGATAGCTGCCGGGAGCCAGCGAAGGGCCCAGTCTCCCTCGGAGCACAGCGAGACACATGGAGTGATGAAGCCGCCAAGAAGTTATAATCAGGACTAATAGTTTGAGGTTCTTAATATTCCTGCAATCCAATAAATCAATGGTGCTAAATACGAGCGCAGGAAGGCGAGTGGGGGATTGACAGCACAAATGAGGTTGGGCTGCAGGGAGAGATTTCTCAAGCAGTTGGTTCCGTCTGAGCTCACAGGCAGATCCTAAGCCGGGGTAAGGGGAGGATGCTGCAAGAGACATCCCTCAGGTGAGCTGAGCTACCTGTCTGGATACCCATCCTGGCCTCAGCTGCGCCCAGGGTCCCCTCCGTGCTCAGGGAATCGAGAGCAGCCCCACCCACCCCACAAACATTAACCACTTGTTCACCCTGCTGCTCCCCGGGCACTGAGAGGATTAGCTCCGTGTTTACTCTATTTCTTTATGGGTGTGTTTAAACCATCATTCGAGTGCCAGGAATTATTATTAGAGATATCCAAATGCTGGGATTTACAAGAGGATTAGTACCCTAAAACAGCGCTGCTGCTATTCCTCCTCTGATCCTCCCGAGTATCCCAGGAAAGGCTGCTGTATTCCAGGGGAAACAGTGATGCATAACCTTCAAATTAGGAGGAAGGGAATAAGGCAGCCTAGCTCTTCCAAATCCTCCAGAAGATACCTTGCAATTACAGGAGATCTAGATCAGATCTTAAGCAAATACCACAGCTACAACCTCAGCCAAGTTATAAAACATTCCTGCAGAGTGAACAGCTCAAACACGTTCAGCATCCACTTCTGAGTTCGGCACTGAGAGGCCATACAGATAGCTCCTATCAAATTTAGCTTATTCCATACTAAATTCAAACTTATCACAGCCCAGAATATGTTATCACCATCAAATATGGGGTGGACAGATGTGTTTCCACACAACTGTCCCTGCGTTAGCCACAGGACATCTGCAGGATATTCAGCCCAGTCCCCTCCATCTTCTGCTCTGTCCTCCAGAAATGAAAGGACCAGACTCAACATTTGAATCTCTGTATCCCCTGTCATATGGAACTTTTCCAGGTCCTTAAATCATTCTTGTCTCCGTATGACAAGGGATTGGAAGGGCTGAGATTATTTATCTTAAAAAGGAGACAAATAGGAAGTCTTATGATAAATGTATATGAATTAATGAATGAGAGAGACAAAGTACATCTGGTATTTCTACCCTCCCTGCCTTGCAACACAAGAAGTCCCCTTTGATTCCACTGAAATAGTGACAAATTCAAAACTGATGAAAAGAAACACTTTCCCTAACCAGCCTATGAAATCCGTCAAAGCCTGGAGCTCGGGAGGTTTCAAAGACATTTATATCAATAACACGGCTCTCCAGAGCTAATGGTCAATGCTAATGAAAAGGAGAGAATGAGTTTAAGGCCCTCTCTAATGACTGCAGTGGGCTGGATAGAAGTCCTGGATTTAGCCAGCAATTCCAACCTGAAAAATTCGACTTCACACATTTGCAAGTTAGGTGCTGCATGGATTTATTTGGGGAGACTGTTTTCCCCAAATCCTCTGCTCCTCCCTGTGATTCAGGGCCCATCTAACAACCTCCTCTAGGCACTGTGAATTCAAACAGATCCTCTTAGGAAACATTTGTATTTCCGTTTCTACCCTCTCACCCAGGAAAAAGAGCACAGGGAGGTCTGGAAAGTGTTTTCATTGTAAACCAGCTTTCAGGCCCCACTAGAACTGCAGTCTGAGCTCCCCAGTACTTCTTATTTCTTGTCAAAACTCATCTATATAAAACCTTACCCCTGAATTACCAATACAGGAGAGCACCACTGCTCTATTTTTCCCGAGAATGATTCCTTTGTCTTTGGTCTCTCACGATGATGATTGTTATTGATATCAAAAGCAGTGCCCAGAGACTTCAAACAAGAAGCAAACCTCGATTAAGCAGACACTGCAAGAGATGCTCCCTGCCCTAGACAGCCCAGATACAAGAAGAAAAGAAAGATTTGAAAACATCCTCAAGGTCACAGGAGGAGCCTGTAGCACATCCAGGGGAAGAGACAGTGCTGAGCCATCCCTGTTCTGAAATTCACCTCATCCTCCTGTTTTCACATCACCTGTGGCTGGACGTTTAATGTGCTGGTTCTGCTGTGACAGGACCAAGCCTGGCCCACCACATCTCCCTTCTTAACACTTGGGGTCTGGACATGCATTTCACAAGAACCTCAGCTCCTCCTTCCCTGAATCACCACAACATCCTCCTCGCTTTGCTTCCCACTGTGTTTTCATGGCTGGCAAGGATCTCTGCGTGTGGCAGCTTCTCTGTCTGAGCAGGACATTAAACTCATAATGTTAAGGCCAGGTAATTAAGGGCAGCTCTCCAATGAGTCCTGATAATAGACTGGGCAGGTCAATGGACCAAGTCAACAAGAGGGATGGGCTCTTCCCAAGGGCAGCTCTCCTTCTCGACTGACACAACTTGGGACTTCATTAGACAACAGAACTCAGAGGGTGTGAAAATCCTCCAGCACCTCAGAGCATAAATCACAACCCAAAAACTACCTGAGCAGAGTGGTGCTTCCCTACACAAATACACTGCAAAACACTGGGCACATTTGTCCTGGCCATCAGCAGCTGCAGTGATCACTGTAAGAGGTTTGAACACAGCAGAATGTTCTTTACTCTGGAGTGTAACATGCCCATTATTAAGTGCTATATAATGCCGAGCTCCTGCTGTAAAAGGGTCTTCAGAAATGACAACATAAAGAATTAACGGCCTCCAAAACAGGGCTCAGGTGAAACCTGATAGTTAAAGCCGGGAGAATTTTATATCAAAATCCTGCAAGTTTCACAGGAACATAACACAAAGCCATAAATCACATTGGCTCTGCTCACAAGGTTGGTGGAACTCAGGAAATATAAAACCCCAAAACTTTTGATGAACATCCCAAGTCCTGAGCTTGTTACACGGTTCTGAGCCACTGTTTGTCAAACCCTGTTTACCAACACATGCTCAAATAATTCATGGACTTCTGCCAAGTCTAAGGCAAATACTACTCAAAATAATAAAGTTACAGTGCTGGCCCAAAGGAGGTGTAACACGGGGATGGGACATGGAGGACATGGCTCGTGATGCCCAAGGAATGAAACCTCTGACTGCTGTAGGAGTCCAGCACTGAGATGCAGCTCCTGCAACACAAATCCTTCTGCCCAAGTCAGGGACAGAACCATTTTTCATCCCCACCCTGTGAGCTTCAGCAAGGAAATGATGAGCAAGTGCTCAAATACTAAATAAAGACCATAAAAAACCACACACACACAAACAAAAAAACCCCAAAGAAGAACACAGGCACTGCAAGCACTCAGAGAAGATTATTCTTCAACAAACCACCAGCACTTTTCCCCCCATGCTCCAGCTCCTGTGTCCCACCTGGCCCTGAAGAGCCCAGCCCTGCAAAGCTCAATGTCCACTCCAACCCTTGCGAGACATTTTGTTGGAACGTGTATATTAGCAAACAAAATCCAACGCAATAAAGTTGGCGAGGAGTTTTAGTGGTTTCATTTAGGTCGTGTTGCTTCCCCTGGCCATGGATTATCGATCTCTCCGGAGAGGAGGCAGCAGCCATGGCTGATGTGCCGTCCCTCAGCCAGGGGTAATGTACGGCGCTGCTGGGATCTGCAGGTAACTGATGATCCCATCTGCCACGGGGAGGGAAGTGATTGATTTACTCTCCATCCTGGTACTTAGACTTTTCACCCTCAACAGGCCACGAAGCCTCGTTCATCATCTTCATCAATCAAATGGGCAAATATCATTAAATCTGCAGGCCACAAGCAGCATCATTTATATTTTTGTCTTTTTTTTTTTTTTTTTTTTTAACTTTGTTTCAAAAGTTTGCCACCTCCTCTTCCCCACATTCCTTTCTGAAAAATAGTGCTGCCACCTGTCAGGGATTCAGTGAGGCAAAATGAAGAAGGGATGATGCCAAGCTTTGGGGTCCTCATCTCTCCAGGCCAGAGGGGATGCTCAGAGGAGTAGAGCGTTCCCAAATTCTCCAGAGCTGCCAGGTGTCAGTGATGTCTGGTTTGATTCCTGTGTGCTCCTGAACACACCAGGGCTGTTTTGCCACAAGGCTGACGCAGGGCACAGTATTTAAGCACCACCACAGAGGATATGGCACAATTTCCAGGGCAATTCCTCAGAATTCAGTGCAGCAGGGATGACCTGTCCATGCTGTTCATCTGCCCCAAGCACAACAGGTACCTCCAGTTCATCACCATTCCAAAGCATACCGACACCACCACACACAGGATGTGCAGGCAGAGGACAGGACACCCATCAGAAATCAGGGATAGGTTTGAGGCCATCCTGAAACAAGCTGACACTTCACCCTGGCTGGTTCCCTCCTTCCCACGAGTGAGCCCTGCTTAGCCAAGTGCTCTGAGCAGGCTGCAGCCAAGGACGGACGGATGGATGGATGGACAGCACTGCCAACAAGTTCACTGCCTCCCCTCCCAGCAAGACACTCCATTAGAAAAGTTTTTAAGAAATAAAAGGGAAGCCAGCCGTAAACACTGGGCAAAATAATCTGACTCAGGGAAATTTCAGGCGAGTTCAGAATAGCCTGGAGTGAAAATCCATCTCTAATGTGACTGAAAGAACCTTGTGAAGGAACAGATGCAGCCTGTAAATTAAATCACCAAGAAAGGTTGGAGGAGCCAAATGAAATCTCCACCTGCCATTACTTCCGAGGCAGAGACAGGGCCGGGCACAGGGAAGGAGGGCGATGGATGGGCAGACGAATCATTTTATTAGCCTTAATTGCCATTTCAATACCATACCCATGTCTCCACATAAGCCTTCATTCTCTGCAAAGTTGTCAGTTCATGTCCTGAATGGGCCAGCCTTGTTATCAGCAAGGCGTTTACAGCCCCTGGGCTGTGCATTAATTAAAAAGGCTTTGTGCTCAGGCTCATTCATTAGCACACTGCTCCTTTAATCACTGCCTCTTCAGCCACCAGGACAATCTATAAATCTCCTCAAATATGAAATAATGAAGTGGAATGGTTCAATTTATTACAATGTAATAAGGCAGGATAATGTGGGGGTGGACAGGGTGGCATGGAGCTGTCTCCTTGCCCAGTCTTCCCACCTCATTACTGGCAGCCACCATGAGTGAGAGAGAGGAGCAGGAGGGATGCAGGAGAGGATGGAGAGCACACGGGACAGGGATCCTCCCATCTCCTGCCATCCTTCCCACACGAAACCCAGCGTGCCATAAATCATTGAGGGTGATGCTGAAAGTCAGACACGGTCCCTCGGCCTTGGGAGGGAGGTTTTGTCCTGAAGAAGCTCCCAGGACTCTGCTCTGGATGCAGACACCAGTATCCATCAGCAGTGAGGTAAGCCTCACTCTGAATCCTTTTTCCCATTTGCACCCCCATTTTCCCACCTCTCCTTGCTCCGTCATTCCTGGGAGGATCCAGGCTGAAATGGACAGGCGAGTGCCAAGGAGCAGATGTTCTAGGGAACATCAACAAGCCACAAAAATCCACCTATTAACTCAGCACAAAGCTGCTGTTTCCCCTCTCATGGCTCATCTCCCAGCAGCTGGGCCCTCCAGTCGAGCTGCCAAATAAAATGTGACTGTACACATTGGGTTAATTAACAAAGGGAGAAAGGGGAACACTTGCCTGGCTTTGCATTTCCTAAATAAATCCATCAAGGACACCTAACTAGTGAGGGGAGGCCAAACATGAGTTTTTCTCTCCACAAAAATTGGAGACTAAAGATGCCAGGGAAAGAAACAAAATTTCAGCTATTCTAGAAAAGCAGCAACGGCATCCAAAGAAAGTGCAAAATGAAAACTGCCCATAGAAAAGTTGACAAAAGCTAATTATGCTCTCGCATAGAAGGGAAGCATTTAGAGAAATGCAGGATTTGTAAAGAATATTGTGGTGGGTTTTGAAAAGTTACTTTTCTCTGTCAAAAGATACCAAGTAAGAAACATCCAGTTCACACTATAACAGCTCTATAGTTTGCCTTGATTTTCAATGCGCTCCCTATTCAGTCTAAGAAGGCCTTGAATTATTATGCAGTAACAATTATGTAATTAATGTGGTTATTAATATAATTAATACAACATGCTGATTTATCCAAGTCAAAATTCATTCCCAGGAAAGCGAGTTAAGGTGATAAATTCACAATAAGGAAAAAAATAATTTAAACTATCAGAATATCCCAAACATTTTGTTTAATATTGAAATCTGTCTTAAAGAGTATTTCAGAACACAGCTTCACATCACTCCAGGTTTTTCCACATGGAATATATAAACATGAATCTTTTTAACTGACCCAGCTTCACACTGGTGGGAGGGGGTGCCCTGGCCCAGGAAAACACTCAAGAGTTTCATTTTTTCTCCCTTTTTATTACCAGAAGTGCATTCAAATGCTGTTAGAGAATGGGAAAATGATTTCTTCCTGTGTTAGAAAGGCCTGACCGTACACACAGCTCAAACGCACAGCTCTTTAATACCAGCAATCTGCTAAGTGCTAATTTGTCAACACAAAACCTTTCATCTCCGAGGCTCCCAAAATGCTTCATTTGCTCGAGAGTCACTCGTCCCACCGCAATAAAATCCCAGATCATCCACACAGCGCCGTGAGCAGAGCTTTGGGTTCCTCTTCCCCTCCAGGATGGGCTCCTCCAGGAGAAGGGCAACTAATTACTGCTCAAGTCAATGAATTAACCCTGTCCCTGGCTACTCCCTGAGTTTCAAGGTGCTTTTTAGAGGGAGCAGCGTGGCGGGGTCCTCACCATCAGAAAACTCTATTACACGGATCTTCAAAAAAGCTCATTACTACAAAGCTACGAGCATTCAATCCCATTAATAAAACACATCGGTGTATAATTATAATATTAGGCACTTAAATTGCAGTTTTCATCTGCAGCTCTCAAAGTATTCTACCAGAGTAAATTGAGTCCCCCCTAATTTGGGCCGGTCAGAGTCTTCCATTTGAAGCCTTTCCTGATGGAGAATTTGATTTTGCGTTTGAAAAGAAATTCACAAAAAGGATCTGTTCTCCCTCAAAACATCCATTTCCTTCTGGTGAGGGATATGCAGGGGGGAAAAAATCCCACAAAATCGATAAAATTTCATGGGGAGGAAGGGTTAAAATGCTGCCAAGAGAGGAACTGCCATAATCTATAAACTTTTTTGGTGGCAGAAATATCTGTTTTGCTGTGAAGAGTTCAGAGTGTGTTTGCACATCATCCAGTGTTCACATCGGGGTTCTCCAGCTTGCACCCCCATACCAGGGATAAACAGCACAAAAATGCCTCATTTTGTGGACAAAACCACCTCATGCGCCACTTTTCTTCTCTGACGGAATTTCCAAACCTGGAATTTGTTTTGTTCCCAAGCTTGGGATGACAGGGAACATAGGGTGGCTCTTACTATCGCATTTAGAATTACTCACAGGGACCCTAAACATATAATCTGGTTTATTGCACGCCAGGAAAGAGTAACTTAAAGAACCAATGAGCAACACTACTGGCACTCTCAGAATTTCAGAAAGCACCTCTATTTGGTCAGGATTTCAGGTAATGGCCAGTCACCAGTTTACATTATTAAAATTGAGATGATCCCTTCAGTTGGATCCAGTTACCCTCCACAGGCACCTGAAGACATTTGAGATGCCCCAGGGCATTCTACCTGCGCCTCTGACACTGCTACAGAAAGTCACTAGTCTCCCATAATTTCTGTGCCATATCTGGCAGCCCCATGCACCTGTTTGAGACACTTCAGGGCACTTGCAATGGCCAAATTGTAACCAAATTCCTAAGAGTTTAAAATTGTAAACAAATTCCTAAGAGTTTAAAATTGCAAACAAATTCCTAAGAGTTTAAACTTGTAAACAAATTCCTAAGAGTTTAAAATTGCAAACAAATTCCTAAGAGTTTAAAATTGTAAAGGAATTCCTAAGAGTTTAAAATTGCAAACAAATTCCTAAGAGTTTAAAATTGTAAAGAAATTCCTAAGAGTTTAAAATTGTAAAGAAATCCCTAAGAGTTTAAAATTGTAAAGAAATCCCTAAGAGTTTAAAATTGTAAAGAAATCCCTAAGAGTTTAAAATTGTAAAGAAATCCCTAAGAGTTTAAAATTGTAAACAAATTCCTACGAGTTTAAAATTGTGAACAAATTCCTAGAAGTTTAAAATTGTAAACAAATTCCTAAGTGTTTAAAATTGTAAACAAATTCCTAATTTTGGGGTTCCTGAGAGCTGCACCCCAGGTTTGGGCTGCTGGGGACAAAGCCACGCTCCCTGAGAGATGACAGTGACATCACCCGTGATGGATGGAGGGTGACACCAACCCCTCCAGAGCCACAGCTCGGCCCATGCTGGAACAAACCTGCTCTCAGCAGGCTGAGGAAATCAGAGATGAAAATAAAAGGATCAGGAAATTGTCCATCTGGGAGCCGGAGCCGGGCGGCACAGAGGGCTCAGCGTTAATTTGTGAGGAGACCTGAGTGATCGGGAGGTGATCCCAGGAACGCCAGTGGAAATGATATCACCATGGGCACAGCTCCCTCACAAACCTATCCCCCGGTAAACACCAATCTGCAGTAATTCCAGCTATTAAAAACAACTGAAAGAGGACTCAGATCTCATTTGGCAGGGAGCGCAGGGGTCTCGAGGATCGGTTTTAAAGTTTTCCTGCTTTGGAGTTAACAGTCTATGGCTTTGATATGTTCAGCTGCTGTGCTGCTTGCAGGTTTATTAAATTTACAGCCAGGGAGACAGCATGGCTTGTTATTTTTCCCAAAGACTCCCCGGAAGGAAGGAGAAGTTTCTCAGGCATCAACGCAAGCTGCAAGCTCGGAAAACATGGGGGTCCAGAAGACCCTAACACCACACAACAAATCACTGCTCCATGAGCACGTTTTTCAGATTTCAAAAGGGTTGTTATTTATGTGATACCCCCACAAACACAGCCACCGTTAGACACACACATTAACAACAGGGAACAGATTAACTAACCAAATGCAATATGCTGTGGGGAAGGTTAATCTACCTGCTAACACCACAGCAGCACCTTTGGGCACTAACAAATATCCCAAACCACTCCTATTCTCCAATTATTTATCCCCAAAGCTTCATTCTGAAAAAGAGGCTCAGTGTTGACATGAAAACAGAACAGAAATTATACATTTTTCCCCATTATGACCAAAATCTCATTTTCTCTGACACTTTTCAGTTGTCTCTCATTAAAATTAAACCATTTTGTTGGAGAGATTTTACGGCACATCCTCACACGTGTTTGGTGACCAAGTGGCTCACGGGATGATGCATCCCCAGGTTTCCCTTGGTGCTCCCATGCCCTGTGGGAAGGGAGATCCTCCCTCCTCCCAGGAAATAGGATTTAACACTGCTCATTGCAGACTCTCCCTGCGATATCTGGGTAAAACCCCATTAAATCCATCCCACTTTTTATAAACCCTGAGAAAGGAGAAGGAAAGACAAGGCCAGGCACAAACCACCACCATCTATTGTGCATCACAAGGGGAAGAGGTTGGGCTCCAGGGACATTTTTCTTTTGGCACTTATTGTCTTCTAAACTCCGCAATCTATACAATAGCTATGTTTGTAATCACTCGAAAATTTTCAATTAAATGTAAAAAACCAGAAACAAGTAAATCTATTCTCTCTTTTGACTGTTTTATTGATTAAAATGGATGCCTGAGCTGCGGCCACTGAACCATGAAAAGCAATCTGTCTTGGATGGGTAAGAGATCGTTAGGAAATCGTTGTGCTGAGGCAAGAATAACTGTGCATGTACACACACGTGTGGGGCTGGGCACAGATACCCACATGCCACCATGGAAAAAGCCACCTGCAACGAAAATCGTGTCTATATATTTCACTATCGAGTTCAAAGCAAGCTGAGGTGTTAGCCTGTCACAAGACCTCTCGTTTTCTAAGTTTCATCATTTCCCTCAGCAGCAAAACTTCATCTCTGTTGCTGCAGAGCAAAAAAAAAAAAAACCACGAGGTGGGAGAAGAAAATCCTCAAGGTCTGTCATGTATTACAAGCGCCAAGAGCAAGGAAAGCAATCCTCGGGCCATTAGGAGATTTTCAGGACAATGACAACGACATCCTCCAGCTGCTGTTTCACCTTCCCTTCTGTCCCTGTCCTTCCAGGGTGATGTGGGGGACATTAAACGAGTACTGAACACTTGGTTTTGCAAAGCCTGACTGGTTTGGGTGTGAGTTAACCTAAGGCAAGGCAAAGGAGGGAAAAACTTCCCACATGAAGCTTTTGCCACGAGCCCTCACTGGCAGATTCCCAGCCTGCAGCGGAGCTGTCTAATATTGGCTCCTAACAGCCACGGGAACAGATGGAGAGCCCTTCGCTCTGCGCTGACAATACTCTGCTTTTGAAGCAAGACTACCCTGGTATCAACTCTGTTTTATCTCAGCACCTCAAGTTGAAGCTTAAATTAACCAAACATGGCTTTTTTGTTGTAACCCAGCACCATCCCACAAGCCTCGGGGAGCTCAGATCTGCAAATTCTCAGCCTTTGCAAGAAAATTCTCTTATTTGCTGAAGCCAGTCCACAGCCTGCTCATCTCTAGGAATCCTGGACCCACACATCACCCGAGGGAAGAGCCCTAAGAGAGGTCAGGTTTGGAAGCTTTGCTGCAAAGCACAGCTCTGAAAACCTCAGCTGATGCTCATCCTCGCCAAGAGGAGCAGCAGGAAACTCCTCTCCAAAATCCACTTCCTAGCAGGTTTTTGAAGGCTCAGAATGAGGCCACAGGAGATTTCTTCCACCAGCACAGGTCCAGCAGAGTCATGTCCTCATCTTAGCAACAGAAAAAGCAGCAGCAGCCCCCCCAGTGTCCAGGATATCTGGGAGAGACAGGGATGCTGGGCAGGAGCCAGGCTGGAGGCTGGGAATGTTCATCAGAGCAGCATCACTAATGAATTTAGCCCAGGAACAAGCTGTCGTTTAGGAACCAGGGGATACCCACCTCCCCACACACTCATCCGTGGTATTTGCTAATGGGAAGAACGAGGCACAACAGCAGATTCACGCTGACTCACGCAGTTTGTACTTTTATTGGGTGCCTTTTTCCATTCCCCCCCTCTGAACTGCAAACAACGCACAGGAACGGCGCTGAATGAGAAGGGATCTTTGGGAATGGTGCTCCAAATCACTTTTCTTCTATTAATTTGGGTGTGAGAACTACGAGACCATGACTCCATCTCATGCTCCAGGCAGGAGTCAGCACAGGGTACTCACAGACACTGGGCAGCTGCCAGGTGCTTTGGGAAGAACCCTCAAATAATTTTTTTTTTTAATTACTGTTCTGATTTTTAAAAAAAAATTAAGAGAACAAACTTTTAAATCCTCAAACTGGACAGGCCTAGAAAAGCCCTGCCAGGTTTTACACAGCAGTAAAACCTCTCATGCCACCACCACACCACAAAGCATCCCATAAAAGCAGCAAACTCAAGCTGGAGGGGGTCTGGAGCCCCACACGTGTGCAGGACCACGCAGATGTACCGAAAGGAGGCACTGAACGGGTTAGCATCTCTCAGATCTTTTAATATATTTTCCCTAATTAAGCTGTTCAATTCAGCAGCTTAAAGAGCTGCCGATAGCTGCTACAAATTGATTTATCTTTTGATGAAGGTAAAATTTGCTGGAAAAAATGAGAAGCAAACAACATATGGGTTTGGGAGGGATTAAATTACTTTGTCTTGTGTTAAGATTCAAACATATTCTGGAGGCAGGATGAGTCTTTTACAAGTAAATTGTTTTTATACTATATATCCATTTCTTTGTAAACAGAAGGATCCTCATTTACACATCCACCTACAATACCTGCTAGGTAACAGAAGCAGATCCGTAAAAGCCAGATGAGATCCCAAGCTTTCCGTGGGCACACACACAAATAAAAAGCAATCATCCTGCAACCCCCCCACAGTGGGGGAGAAAAAAACCTTCTGGAAACACAATAATCCACAACAGAGATGGCCTAAAGCAGTCTCCTTATGGAGGGTCATGAGCAGCTGATTTGGGGGATATCAGGGCTCCAAAACTGCACTGGAATTCCCCATCCATCCCTGCCTGTGAGCTGCAGTCCCCTTGGATAGCACCAGCTTAGAGTTTAGCACCGCCACTTCATTATTCTGCTTTACTCATCAGTAGGAAGGATAAGGTGAAGAGGGATAAATATTAAGAGTAAATCACAGCCAGCCTGACAAGACCAAGCAACAGCAGCAGCCAGCACAGGGTAATTTGCCTGATCTCAAATGAGGAGTTCTCCCAGTGGATGGGATATTATAACCTCGGGAAGGAAGACAGGAGACAAGGAGTTGGCTCCTGCAGCTCCAAAACCAAAATACACCAAGCTCTGAGCACTGATGTCCCTCAAACATAAATCCTTCTCCTTTCCTCAGCAAAAGCCGTGCCCATCTCACCCCTGCAGCAGCGAGGAGATTTCTCTGTGGGCTCCCTCACCCAAAGGCAGCTTCAGAGCATCTCCAGATCAGTGTCTCCAAAGAGGGAATTACAGAGAGCTCCCAGGAGGGGAACAGCAACAGCCATGGGGGGTTGCATTTCTGAACTGCTGCTCCCCACATTCCCTTTATCAGCTATTTTGGACACACGCATTTCCTACGCAAGCACATGCCAGACGTCTGAGAGTGGATAATTTGCCTGGACAGGCAGTAAATACATCCCATCTCAAGCTTCCTCTGAGAATAATGTGCTTGCCAGTGTCACCTGTCATGTAAATCATCACCTTGCAATTTATCCTGAGCTACATTTCAACTGTTTCTGGACCAGGAAAAAAAAAAAAAAAGAAGCCCTCAGAAGGTCCAGTAACTCCTTCTGTGAAACATGGATGCTTCTTCCCTGGCCAATATTCTGAATTTATTGAGGAAAAGACATCTACTGAATTTATGACTTCCCAGCTGAATTTCCAACTCTGAGATTTAGAGGAGTCTTAGTCTTTCTCTGAGCTGTACAGAAGACATTTACATAAGTTTTTGTGCAACATTCCTCCAGCCTGTTCCTCTCTCACCATATGAGTAGCCAACAACTACCCACTGAGTTACTGCAACTCAACAACTTCGAGGTGGATTTGAAAAATCCCACGAGCTGCATGAGAAATGGCACGCCTGTGATTTTTTTTTTCTTCCCCGCCCCTGGCATTTTTAATTTAAATCTTCCTGCAAAGCCAGAGTGGTGTAAAGAATTGGGGTTGATGGCGCTGCCTGGGCTGCAGCCTTTCAAGGAAAAAAAAAGAGAAACTATGTTTTCTTTCCAAAAAGTGAGAGCAGAAAAGCTCTCATGGGAACTTTCAACCAGGAAAAAAACAAGACACGTTCCCCAGATGTCCATTTAAAAAGATCTGGTGGAGATTCTCTAGTGGAAGGTGTTCCTGCAGAGGGCTGGAACAAGATGGCCTTTAAGGTCCCTTCCAAACCAAACCATTCCATGACTCTCTGAATTTATGCCCAGCAGAAATTCCTCCAGCCAGCTGGGCTTGTCGAAAAGGCTGGATTTAAAGAGGTCTTTAGGCAGCTTAAGCTGGCTGGGGGTGCACAGTCCTGGAGGACCCCTTTAATCTGCATCCTCTGGCTGCAGAGAGAAAAAGCCTCCCGCGCATCTGTGTCTCCTCAATTTTGTGTTCAAAACACTTGAGAATCTCTCTTTTGTTCCTTGCCTGTCTCCCTTAATCCTTGCCTCAGTCATTATTCAATATTTGGTTTTGTGACTACATTATTTAACTTGGCGGAGCGTTTTGGGACGCCGTTTGCATAAAAGCCGCTATTTTTAAGCAGCGGAGGGGACCGTCACCGAGGCGGGGAGGAGACAGCAGTGACAGCAAAGAGAAGACCAAAGCTTCACCCATCAAAAAAAAAAAACCTAAAAAACCCTCTCCCGGGAAAGACAGTCACAGGATCGTCATTCCAGGGAATAAATCACCAAAGCAAACTCCGGTGTCAGTAATTTTGTGACGCAGAAAATTGATTCGTACTTTACAATCAAGGAGCGCCCTCCTCCATAATGTATGCTCGGCATTTTAACATAATTATTTGCGCAACAGTTTTAATGTTTGCAGCCTTCCCTGGCTGTCAACCTGGAAGTAGTGAGGAAAAAAAAATAAAATTTTAAAATACTCTTCTTCTTCAGAGACAGGATTAAAGGGAGGAAAAAAAAAATCAATCTCCGAGCAACCTTCTTTGTATTTTGTTGTGACAAGGCTGAATTTAAACAGCCTGTGAAGTCAAAACAACAGGAGAAATATCAATACACATTAATTTAATCAAGAAACACAACTCTGCCATGCCAAGCCCAACTTGGCTTAATTTCCTCCATGGTTTCTGTGGGAGCTGATGACACCCTGACGCCTGCCCAGCCCCCCGTGATGATTGGGGGTCTCCTCAGAGGCCCTCTCTGCATTTGGATGCTTTGCCACGCAGAAATCAGAATTCCTGGTGCTGCAGCTCCCCGCTAGCACATCTCCATCTCTCCGCCCCAAAAAACCTCATTTTGCTGGCAGAGCCGCCCCGAGTGGCCGTCCTGCTGCATCCTTATTGTGTGCAGGGGAGCTTTCAAAGGACAGGCAGATAAAAGGGTAAACATGATAACAAAAACTATCTCCAGCGCACTTGACTCCGTCAAATCCTGGGCACAGCGCGACTCTTTGAAACAAGAATCTCATTAAGGAAGGGAGAGTTGAAAGGATAAGCCCCCGCATACCAAAGGCAGAAATCAGATGTACTTGACCTTTCAAATGAATGTACATTTTCTGAGTGACTGTTCATGTCAGAGTAATTCAAACAGACACCTGATAATCCTCTTAAAAGACTGAAATTTGGATACTGGATGGAGCACAATGCGGCGGGATCTGCGGGTGGTCTCGTCTCTGTGCTCCGTCCTGCCCTTGCCCCCAATTTCCTGATGCACCCTCAAGTCTTGTCCCTTCCCTGGGCTTTCATGTCCCCCCACACACACAGGAGATGTTTCAAGTCCAGGATTCATTAACAAGGAAGCAGCTTCTGTGCTGGCACAGCTGGAAATGGAAAGCTGATGCTCCTTAACACAAATTAGGTGATTAAACACTCTGGATGGAAAAGAGGTGCCCCAAAATGGAGGGAAGAGGGAGATCTCCTTCCAGACAGGCCCTGTGTATAAATCCAAGGAGCAGGAACCCCACCGGGGTCCTGCATCTTGTTTATCAACATAAACCATGCACTGGGGCCCTACAAGTGAGCCATGAGCATTCCCAGAAAGCCACACGGCTTCACAGGGAAACATTTCCACGGTGAATGGCTGCAAATGGAGATGTTCACTAAGCCAAGGATGCACTAATTACAGCCCAAGGCTGTAAATGGACACACAGAGCAACTGCAATGTTTCCTCCTGGATAATGCTGCCAGAGAGGTCACCAGAATGAGGTCCAGGAGTCAGCCTGGATCACCTTCCCTGCACAGGGTTTGGATGCCCTGGTCAGATCTAGATGCCTGTCCTGATCCATTTCCACCGACAGCTTCTGGGCTTTGTTGGCACATCCATTCGTTCAGCACAAATGGGTATTGCCAAGCCTTGGAGATCACCGATCCCGGGGAGTCACCAACCCAACAGACACTGGAGGAAAAGACGACTTTGGTGTCTGTGTAAGGCCTGTGCCTATGGACAACCCCACAGAGTGACAGCCCAAGCAGTGACTAACACTGAGATTCTTTCCAAAAACACCAAAAATCAACAGCTTAGCATTTCCAGTGGAATTCAGTGGTGTTTTCTGACCTGTAAGGAAGCTGGAAGTGCAGCAGCCTCCTGCTGATGTCACAGAAACATCACCCCAGCCATGGCATTAGCCATGTTAATTAACTAATAATTGTTTAGGTCCTTCCTGACACTTCCCTTTTTGATTCCCATCAGGGATCCTGGAGGAGCATATCCTTAGCTGGGGGGACGGAGGATGCAGCACCCAGCCAGGGAGGAGGGTGGGACTGGGGGGCTGCTCTGCTTCCAAGGCAGCCCCCAGACACACAGCAGGGACTGCAAAGAAATCTCTTGGAAAAGTCAGATGTGAGGGGATGAACAGGCTCATTTCATGAGAGGTAGACTCGAGCACACTGCCTGTGTGAGCAGGCATGAGCTCATTTTGTGGATTCCCAACCAAAGCTCCAAAAAACCACAAATTCAAATTTCAGACCAGCACCAGGCTCCCAGAGCAGGCTGAGCCCTGAAAGGATCAGGGCAGATCCCTGAAAGGATTCCTGGTGATCCAGTGGCTCTCTGAAGGCCACCCAAGGAAAGCTCTGCAGACCTTCCAGCACAGTGTGTCACACAGAGCGTGTCTCCAGGAGAAGCCAGCATCTCCTCCTCTGGGGACCCATCCCTCTGCCTACACGAGGCTCTCATGTCCATCTCGGAGCCCCACGCTGTCCCCGAAGCAGGACCCTGCTGGATGTGCCAGCAGCCACATCCCCGCTGACTCCCAGGCGTGTTTTTCACCCCTCCTCTCAACACTTCCTAACAGCTCATGAATTTTATAAACTAAACTCATTGTAACCAAACCATGAAATTGCAAATTTAACTCTGTCAACAAACAAAGCTTCGGCAGGGAGCTGCCGCTGTCTGAGCCCTTCCAGCAGGGAGGGATTCTCCTCCGAGGGACACTGCGTCCCCTTCGGTCCCCCGTGGCCATGGGACAGGGGCAGGATGCTGGAGCATCACAGCCCACACAAATCACACCCAGAGCTTTCAGCAGCACCAGCCATTCCCATCACTCTTCCCTTTCCTGGCCATTCCCACCACGCACCCAAAGGCCCGGAAAAGGCTCGGCAGCCCCCAGGGAAAGCCTCCCTGCTCAGCCACAAAGGCTCTGCCGCAGCCCCCAGCTCCAGCCAAGCCTGGCTCTCAACCTCCGCCTCTCCTGGCAGCCCTGCCCGCTGTGTCCGTGTCCAGGGTGGCCGGGAGAGCCTCGTTAAGTTAATGGAGTGCTAATTAGCTGGCAGGCCGAGGGGAGGGATCGGAGGCGCTGCCTCATTTGCTGGTGGAATTGGGCCACGGAGGGAAGGGTGGGTGGCTGAGGCTGCCAGTGGGATCTCCGCAGGGACACCCGGGCTGCACAAACCCATTCCACCAGAGTGGAGCAGCCTTGGGAGCAGAGAGAGTGGGGACAAACTGCCTGCACCGAGGAGGACAACAGAGACCACCGAGGGGACCTTCTCCCATCGCCTTCAGCACGTTCAGCGCTGGCTGCTGGAGCCCCTGCAGCGCCGTCCCAGCCAAGCCTCCCTTCCCACACACACACACACCTTCCAGGGACCCACGGCGCTTGCTCCAGGTGGGAAGAGCGCAGCACGTCCTGCCAACACGCCAATGCCACCTCGTTCCAAACACGCGCGGTGCCACGGGGTGTTCCTATGGCAACGAGCATCCAACACAGCACCGAGATTCCAGAGCTGACACCCCGGGCCAAGGTCCCACCAGCTCCCAGCAGGATGGAGCTCAGCCTTTGAGAGGCCTCAAAACCAACCTTCCGCTCCTTCCCCACGGTGGTTACAGCACCATGAGCCGCTCAGGTGTCCCTACTTGGGAAGGACACCACATTGCTCCTGTGGATGTCACTGCCAGCCCTGCAAACTCCCAGCCCTGAGAGCAGCAGCAGAGCTGGGGTCATCAGTCACGGAGCTCAGCTATAGGCAGCCTTAAATCCCAGCCCTACCTTCCCATCGATCTCTTCAGCTCCGTGAAATTAAGAAAAACGCAAGACAAACACAAGCGAACGTCCCGAGCAGGCTCTGCGAGAGGCAACCAAACAGCACCAATTCCCTCGAGCAAGGCTGGGGCAGCGCCTGGCTGGGAAAAACAAAACCCAGTTCCAGCCAGAATGCCAATCTCAGCTTAAGCATCCCCCCTGGAGCCCCAGGAAGGGGGGCCTGCAGCACCCAGCATTGCCGGCACCCACGAGCACCTCCAGCTCTGTTGGGGCTGCAGCAGGAGAGGGGCTGCAAATCCCTTTGCCATGGAGTAAATTTGTCATCAAATGCAGCAAGAAATGGCCTGGAACACCTGAAAGATTTCCCTCCCTCCACAAAAATCCCTTCCCAGAGTAGACCTGTGCTTTTAGGATTAAAATGTGCCTGGACAACTCAACACAACGTTATTAATGTCTATTTTCAACAAGCATCTCCATTCCACCTGTCTTCTCTCTCTCTTTTTTTTAACCATCACTGTAAAGTCTTTCCTGTCCAACTGTGTATTGTGGGGAAAAAAAAAAAAAACTTGTTAAAAAAAAAGGAAAAGAAGAAAAAAGTAATTTAAAAGCTTTAAATCCAGTTCTCTGGTCTCCGACCCCCTGAAGATTCCTGTACAGAAAATAAAGTGCTTAGCTGCCCTCCTTAAAAAGATTTAATCTCCCATATTTCAGAGCTTGTATGATTAAACCCTACCTCTAATTCTGCTTTCAGAGCCACAGCCAAATCTCTGCTTAAAGGAAAGCGGTGCAGACGCCTCTCCTCCCCTCTCCCTTCCGCAAAGGGGAGTGGAGCTGCATCCATGTGGATGTGAGGGAAGAGCTGGGGGTAAGGAGGCAGCTCCAGGCATCGCTGGATCCTAGAGCTTCCTTGCCAGACATGGAAATACCTTTTTCTCAGGCAGGCCTCGAGCAAATGGAGCTTTCTTGTAAGCAGCTCTGAAGAGGGGAGGCAGTGTGGACATGAAGGGCCAGCTCACACTCCCAAATATCATCAGTTTTATCCCATCCATGGCGGCAGGGAGGGAAAGAGCCCCAGACAAGCAAGGAGGGGAGAGCCACACTTCATCTGGGGGAGCTAGGGCAGGACAGAGCCCAAAAACCTGGTGTGAGAGCATCCAAACAAGGTTTGTCCCCGAGATGAGATGCTCCCTGTGGCAGCAGAGATTTTGATGGAAGCCAGGGGCACCATGGAAGGAAGATGTTGCTGCAGGATCCTGGTGAATTCCTGACATGTTAATCACTCATTTACCCCCAGCTAGGAATTAATGACCAATTCTACCAGGCAAGACAACCTGCCCTGCCCCAGGCAGGAGGAGATGGAGCATCAGCAAGAAGGCTGCGAAATACAAACCTCACTGCTGCTCCAGACAAACAACAGGCCCTGCCTTCTCTGCTTTACGATATGCACAGAGTTTGTTAAGAACCTGCACTAATAAAGTGGAACGGTTATTGGAAGTCGGGGAGAAATCAACTTTCTATGAGACACAGCACAGCGACCTTCACCTGCAGAAATGTGGAGGGAGCTCGAGGCCTCTAACACACCCAGCGAGCAGCAAACATGGCCCAGGGCGAGATGGAGACAAATCTCCAAGGAGCACAGCGCTGCAACAGCCAAGAAGATGATTATTAACACAGGAATGCTGTAGCTCTCACCAGCACCAGGAGATTTGGGCTGGGGCTTGATGGAAAAATATCCCCTGACACTTCTGCTGAAGAACTTTCGCTGAAATTCCATGGGCAAACGATACCAAATCAAGTTTCACACCTTCCCCATCCCCTTGTTCAACAGAGACTTTTATGCTGCCAAAACCTATTTATTTCTTGCAAATCTCTCTGAGCTACTGCTCATGAATAGAAATGCTTTTATCAAAAACTGTTCACATTTTCTACTGAAAATTTTAAAACAAGTGTTTTCAGGGGAAGGCAGGTTGCCTTCTGTGAGAGAGCCACATATAATGCCCCTTCGGACTATTTTTACTACAAAAACAAAAAAAAAAAGGGCTTTAGGTATGTCAGCCTATGAGATAGGAACAAAAAGCTGTTAGTGATGCTTCTGGGCTTGGTTTCAAAGAACTTGATCTCAGACAGCCCCTTTGGAGCAGCCACCTCTCCTGGGTGTGTGCCCAAGGACCCCCATCACCCACCCCAGCCTGGGGTGGCGGGGCTCCTGAGCACTCACTTTTGAGCCAAAAAACACCACGGGGAGGAGCGAGTGTGTCCAGGAGCACACTGAGCTGGGCTCTGAGCAGCCCCGGATCATTTATCTTGATTTCTCTTAGAAACACTGGTGAAGGCTGGAAAACATCAGCTTTGTTTGCTGGGCTCGAATTCAGCACAAGGCAAAAGCCACTGCGCTGCGAGGGCCACCCCAGGGGCTGCAGCAGCCCTGGGCCCCCCAGAGACCCCCAAACTGCCGGGGAGGGGACCCCCAGTGCCATCTCCATGAGGACATCACTGCAATGAGTTTCCCAAACAGCACTGAGGGGTTTAGGGCTGGATCTCAGCCCCAGCAGTGCCTGATCCCGGAAGCTGCCATAATTATCGGAGGTAATTAACGTGGCGTTTGCACAAGCACCTGAGATGTTGTGCATCCATCAGCTTTAGATGATCAATTATTGTCATCTCCTGGGGTTAAACACAACCCTGGAATTCGAGGCAATCCCACTGTCCTTTCCCAAATCCTTAATGTACAGTCACTTTGGAAATCGTCACATCTGATATATTCAGATTGTGCTGGGAACAAAATAAACCTTTCAGCTCCCTGATGCCAATCACTGCATTGTCTCTTCAGCCCTGCTGAACATTTCCGTGCAGAAGAGAAAAGGCATCTGCCGTCCCTCTCACCACAGATCCAAAGGGCAGCGTTGCGTCTGGATAAATGAACAGGTAGATGTACTTTCATTAAAACCACCACATTTAAATTACTCACAGATGAGATTGAAGACACAAGGTTAAAAACTTAATTGACTAAATCAGCTGAGACGCCGAGGGCTGATTATATCATTTAAAATAAATGTAATATTGGCCATCAAAAAACTGCACAATGTTATTACATATCAAAAGCCATTATTCAAGAAGCACAAACAATATCCTCCCAAAGCCCTGGTGGATTTAAGAACATCACCCTCCCTGCTTTTTTGATTGTTTTTCTTCTTCCACAAACTAGGTTGGGAGAGAAAAACAGACGCCTCCCTGTGAGTCCCTGAAATCCAGCATCGGAATAAAAATCTTTCTCTTCAAGGACTACACCTCTGGTTTAAAGCTAAAGGTGAGCAGGCACAACCACCCTGCACAACCTTGCCTGGAATTTCAGATATACCCTCATGATATCCAGGTTTTACCTAGGAAAATCTGAGCACTAGCTCTCAGGAGTGGTTGAAAGCTCTCTCCTCTTGCCATTCATCGTCTTCTTCAAAACCCTTTGAGTTATCCAGGCTCCCTTCACTTCCAGCTCCACACTTGGGCTTTGTTTCTGCAAGCCAGCAGCAGTCCCAGCCCTGGAGCTGGTGGCTGCCACCAGATCTGTCCCCATGCCAAGGGACAGGAGCACTGTCCCTACCTCAGCATCTTGGGGACAACACACCCTGGCACTCCCTACTTGCTCCACTGTCCATGCAGAGATATAAACATTCACACTCTCAATAAGAGCCGAAAAGCCCGAAAACCCTTAAGCAAACAAGCCTATTCCATGGAAACCCAGATCAGCTTGCAAATGATTTCCAAGCCCAGAACAGGAGCTCGTTACAGCCTGGGTTTATCAATTATGGATGGCTCTGGTGGCCCTCAAGCCCAGGCTGTGGTGCCACAAGGAAATTTTGCTCCACACAAACCTTGTCCCCTGCTCCCCATGGATGGGCAGGAGGAAGGGCCCAACCCAAGGCAAAGCAGCATCACTAAAGCCCCACAAACCAGGCCTGGGGAGGTGGATAACCCCACAATACAACCAAGAACGTGCAAATCAGCCCCTGGGCTCTCCATTACACCAATTACATTCTAATTACAAGCACGGCCATCAAGGGTTTCTCAAACTCCACGTCTGCGCTTAGAGGCTCCGTCAGGGAAGGCTCCTGACGGCAGGAAAAGCACATTAATATGCGTGTGCCATGCCCGTGGAGGAGACCACGGGCTGCCAGCACTGCCAGCCTGGCTGGGAAGCAGCCTGGAAAAGAGCAGGGCTCCCTGGGACTGGCTTTGCCAGGCTGGTGACAGTGGTGCTGTCCCTTGTCACCTTCCCGTGTCCCAGGCGTGTGTTCCAGTCGGTCATCCCCCTCATTGTTGGTTCCAGCAGCTGGGTCCCAGGGATCATTCATCCAACGGGGCACCCACCAGGGCTCACCCAGCTGCAGGAATGAGCTGTGCCCAGGGACACGCAGGGTGGAGGGAGGGTGACATGGAGCAGGGGGATGTGGCACAGCAGGGCTTATCCTAAATCCAAACCAGCAGGGACTAGGAAGAGAATTAACTCTAAATTAACTCCATCCCAGCCATAACAGGACAGCAGGGAAGCTCCTCATCTGTGCTAAACAAAGCAAGAACACGGTGCCCCCGAGGCACAGAGGTGCCCATCCTGGCAGGATCCCTAACCTTAGGATCAGGTGAGGGTCTGGACATGGGGTGGGATCCCAGGCACAGCCACAGCCCCTGGATGCTCCCACACTGCCATCCCTCTGGCTTTTAGGACATGAAGCACGTCTGGTGTCCCACGGAGCATGCCCTGCAGGGGGGCTGCATTACAAAGCCATTTACTGAAAATAAAAAGCCCAAAGCCCCAAGCAAATGCAGGGTAATTGCAGGGTTTTCAGGCGTGAGGCTCTCTCAGTTCGCACACGAGCGCTGTGATCAGCCCGGCTCTGCCAGCCCTGTCCAAAACCCACCCTGTGCACTGCCTGAAACACCTCCCAGACACACACACGGCCTCTCCAATCCTCCCTGCTCCTCTCCCTCGCCAAAACCCACCCTGTGCACTGCCTGAAACACCTCCCAGACGCACACACGGCTTCTCAAACCCTCCCTGCTCCTCTCCTGCAGGGCTGGGATGCTGCACATCTGGCAGCTGCCAAACTCTGCATCGCTGCTCTCCCCCTGCCCAGGGGTCAAACGGGCAGCAGGGCACCATCCAGGCCAGGGTGCTGCTCCCCTCTCTGCTCCCCTCGGCTCGCAGAGGTTTCAGCTGCTGGATGCTCCACAAAGAGCAGCCGGGAGCCAGCGCGGGCAGCAGAGGTGTTAAAATTCCCATCACGGCCCGCGAGGAGCCATCCCCAGCATCCCACTGCAGAGTGAGCTAATCCTGCCAGGTTAATTCTCATCCTCAGTTCATTCCAGCTTATTAAAGCCAGCAGGCACCCTGCAGAGGATTCATTACCTGTGTCACTCGAAGGCACGGCTGGGCCTTAATGAGCTGGGAAATGGGGGAGCAGTGCTGGGCCAGGTCCATCCTGGCTGTGGGGACACCTGGGATTCCTGCAGCCCCGTCCCCATCACGGGCAGGGATGTCACAAACAAGAGGAACGCTCAGGATCTGAACATTCTGCAAGGTTCCAACTCCATCCGCATGCATCTCGCTCCCAATTCCTCCCATACACCTGCTCTCCCCAAACCCCCAGCCCAGCCCAGCTGCCCTCGGCGCTCAACCTGGAGCTCACCAGCTTTTATTTGCCGGGAATTACTGGCAGAGGGCAAAAGGAGATGAATTTTCAGCTAGGTGAGCGAGCACATTACCAGCCAGAGAGATGGCAGCTGCTGCAGTACATCTTCATCCCTTTAAATAGTTCCCAGCCTTCCCCCCGCAGAGCCGGGCTGGCTGTGGGAGAGAGATCTCTCCTAATTAATCCAGTCCTCTCCAGCGCTGGTGAAACAGAGCCGGAGCTGGCGGATAAAATATTGCAGGAGCTAACAGAGGATGGCAGGCTTGGGGTAGCGAGGCAGAAAGCGGCGCTGGACTTCAGCCGAAGGGGTACAATTATTTTACTGCCATGCTATGCCTCTATTCCCAGGCCTGTCTGGCATCTTCCAGCACCAGCCTGCCTTTTTCATCTGGGTTTTATCCCCCCTGCCCATTTTTCACTCCACTCCCTTTTTTCTCACCGGGTGGCTATTTAATTTGTTGTATTCCACGCTTTCCTTTACATGAGAAAAAAAAAAAAAATTGCATCTGAGCTTTTTCTCTCTTTTTCTCTCATTTCGTTTTCAAAAATTTTGCTTTTTGTGGGAAAAAAAAAGAAGGGGGGTAAAAAAGAATGGGATGGAAAATGCTAAAGGAGGCAGGAGATGAAAGTGGCTTTTACTCGCGAGAGGGAGGATGCAAAAAGGAGCGAAGAGAGCACTGGATGCCACTCGCACAATTATTTCAGCCATGCAGGAGTGAGATGTGTCAGAAAACAGCTTTGAGGGGCTGCAGCAGAGCAAAACCGTGCCCAAAAGCACTGTGGCATCCAAAAAATCTGGGAGAACCCCACACTGGGAATGCTCGGGAATCACCTGTCTCCTGCACAGGGCCGGGCTGATGTTACCCCTCAGGAAGGCACTGCCTTCCTCCTCAGTGGTTCCCCAGCCATCATCTCCCCTGGCAGCTCTGCTCCACCTCCTCACCTCCACCCACCGTCCCTGTGGATCCTTTTTTCCTCTCTGGAGCAGCATTTTGGGCCCCCACACCTTCACCACAGAGCAGCTCAGCAAAATCTGCACACACAGCCCCCAACACTTTGCCTATTTAAGCCCAAGCTGGTCTGCTCAAGCAGGAATATTATCTGCAAGAAGCAGAATGCCTAAAAAAAACATCTTTGCTGGTGATCAGAGAAATTGAGACAACAAACAGAGCACAGGAGGGATGCAATCCCTCGTTTAGACCTGAGCATGAATCTGGCTGCCAGATCTGGGCTCTGCTGATGAGAGTGTTTAAAAACCAGTGGGAAGGCTTGCAGTGCTCACAGGGCCAAACTCACCCCAGAGAAAGGTCCCTGGCTCCCTGTTTGGCTGTGGCAGAGGAAGAGGCACCGAGGATGTTAGCAGGGTTTGCCTCAGATGAAGTGGGGAAAGAAATTCCTGTAAATCATTAAAGGTACCCAACCCCCCCAGCCATCCTCATCCATGCTGATAGCAGGGCTAACTTTCCTGGCCCCTGAAAGGTTAAAAATACCATCAGGAAATCAAAGTAAATGACACCTGGGTGCCAGCAACCTCCCACCCAGAGCTGCTGTGCCTGCCAGGATGCCCAAGGCAAACCTGCTCACTGTTAAATGCTATTTCATCCTGCCTGGCTGGCCTTCATCCCCAGGCTTTTACCTTCTCTCCTCCCCCATAAGGCTTTAAAGAGCATCCTGGTGCTCCAGTGATAGCTCTCAATTACTGCAGAGCCAGGAGATGTTTGCTTTTAATAAGTTTTCCTAAAGAGCGGAGCAGCGGTGCTTAAAAGGGATGAAAATCACAGCTCTGCCAGGCTGGGACCACCCCGAGGCAGCAGCCCCAGCTCCCAGCGCTGTGCCAGGGCCATGCACATCTCCTGGATGGCTCGGACACCTTTCCCTGCTCAGCCCTTGGCTCTCTAGCCTGGGGCTCCCTCTGCCTGTCACCGCACTGTGCTCGCTGTCCCCTGTCCCCTCTGCAGGGCTGCGGGGAAATTCGGGGCTGTGATGGCCAGACCATACCCCCAGGCATCACCAGGACCTCCTCCTGGAGGTCCCAAATCCGTGAGCCGAGCCCAGAGCACAGTGACACAATATTAGAGGAGCAGGGGAAGCTTTTCCATCGGCTCACATCCAGCTCTTGCCTTCTCCTTGACAGCAGCCCCCGAGAGCATCAGCGAGGCACCAGCACCTCCTCCAGAGGTTCCTACCCCGACTGGAATTCACTGGCAGCTCAAGTTTTAAAAGTACTGACGGCTGTTAGACACGCTGTACCAAAAAGAAAGCCCAAATCAGTAATTATCTGGGCTTAAGTAGAAATTAATTGCAGCCACCAAGAGCTTCCAGCAGGAGCGCGGGCCCTGTGCAGGTGACACACGCAGAGATGTCATTCCCACCGAGCGTGGGGAGCGACAGCATCCACGTTGCCATGGCTCTGGAGATCTTACAGGCTTTCCTACAGCAATGGTAAAAATAAAAGCCAAAAGTATTTCGAGCTTGGATTTGCCTCCTCGCTGAACATGGAGTTTGTATTGCTGGGCTGGGATATGATCCTTAGCAGCTCCTCTTCCCAGGGAGGACAGGGACAGCCTGGCCACAGGGGACAGCCAGGGGCAAAGAGGGAGCCCTGTCATTGCTGAGTGTGTTCCCAGAGCCTGGCAGAGATCAGGGACCTGGGAACCCTCAAGGGCTGCAGGAACCTGGACTAGGGAAGGATAGCAGACCCCTGCCCGCTTAGGAGCAGCTTGGGCTGCACTGTTCACGTGGGACGGAGAGGGATGTGACTGAACAGCTGCACAGCACAAAAATGGCACAGAAGTGACAAAAGACTTCTGCAAAGCTGTGGCAATGCCAGGGGAGCGCTGCCACCCACAGCCCCTCCCTGGAGCCCTACACCAATTCAAGAGGAAAGGCACGTTTTGCCTTCAAACAGGCCCTGTGCTTCCCAGATGTGCAATTCAGCTGCACCTGGATCCTTCTGCCTCCAACTCCGCTCTCCCAGAGGAGCAAACTCTTTTCTCAGGCTCCCCGTTGCTTTTTCCAGCAGAAACAGATCAGCTCTGCCGGAATCATCATTCCCCTGTGCCTCTGCTCCAAGCAGGCAGGTGGAGAGAGCACAAACCCTGCTCTGCAGACCCTGCCAGGATTGCTTTGCAGGTGCTGTTCACCATCATTTCCCTATCTCCACTGCCACCACTGCTCCCCATGCTGCCTCTCTTTGCAAGATTTCACATCCCTCTGCCGCTTTTCTGGTCTTTTCCCTCCTCCTGAGCAAACCTGGGGGCACCACGGGCTGGCAAAGCCAGAGGAACCAGGTTTGGGGTCTCCCTTCTCCCTGTTCAGAAATGGAGCATCCCCAGCCAGGCTCTATTGCCCCTCAATGAAATAAAGACAGGACAGGAGTTTTAAACTGTTTATCAGCAGGATGTGAAGCCTCCAAAAGGGAGAGCATGATAAATCCACCCAGAGAATCAGAGGCACAGAGTGCAGGGTGACGACTTATCCTTCACCATACACACAGATTTATTAAAAATTTAAAATTGCTACATAGATCTAAAGGGCCGGGTTATTTATTTTTGCAAGGCTGATCAATCACACGTGTCCCCACAGGATACCAGACCTTTAACTACTCATCTGATTATGCCTGCTCTACCTGCTCCAGCCCCAGTGCTTAATATTTCATCCACACAGCTCATGGGCAAAGCTGGAGTGGAGTCTGATCTCCTGGCAGAGCCTTTGGATTTTATCAGCTCCTCCTCAAGGGCAGAGGTGGAAGGAAAGGAATAACTTTTCTTTCACCCTCTGCCCCTCCTTTCCGAGCTACAGATTTATCTTCAGTCATCACCAGCCTAAAAATACAGGGGTTTTGATCATGAATGACAGAGGTGACGTGGTGTTTCATCTCCCTGGGGCAGGGATGGCTGGAGAAGTCCTGGGAGTGCCACGTGTGCTCAGCAGCAGGCACCTGCCTCTCCTGCAAACCACGTTTCAGCAGCAGAATTGAGGCTTTCCACGGAGAAGGAGGGGAAGTGTTGGGAGGGCGGGTTTTTGTAGTCTATAAACTGCAAGGAGAAGCTCACACCGCCTCCCCGAGCTGGCTGCAGCCATGTGTTTAATCTCACCCCCGGCTCTGCCCGCCCGCGGGTGCTGCACGGGCAGGACAGAAAGGCAGCCATGGGCTGGGGGGCGAGGGCAGGGCAGGGCTGGGGGCCCTCCCCACGGCTCAGCATCCTCCAGGGCACATCCACAGAGCTGAGGGAATTATCCAGCCTGACGTGCTGGGGATTGCTGCTGCAGGGAGGCTGATCTGTCCCCTGGGAGGATGGAGATGCTCAAGGCTGCCTCATCCACCCTGGGTTTTGCAGCAAACACGCAATGTGCAAAGGAAGCAACACCAAAGCAGCTGTTTGGGAGTCAGCAGCACTAAACACCTAAATCCCCACCTGTTGCATCTCTTGGCATGCTCAGGCTCAACCCAACCTCTGGAACCCCATCCCCATCATTATCCCAAGGGATGCAAGCAGAGGATGTGCTGAGAAAGCTGGGAAAGCTCCAGCATTCCCCACGGAGTGCTCTGGATGGGACAGAGCCCCTTTCCATCCCAAGGCTGTCACTCCACTGTCCCTTTTGTCCACGGGGCTAACTGAATGGTGATGGCAGCGCTAAGCAGCCCCTGTGCTCCTAGACCAGAGTCAGTCAAAGCTCCAAAATCATGTAATTTTTTGCATGACTGAGTGTGCAGATGTAATAGAAAAAAGTAAAATAAAAAAAAGGAAGAAAAGAAAAGGATGAAGGGGAGAATCAGGCCCTTAAATGGATCCATGATTGGCAGCGATGAATTGTTGGAGAAGCTGAGTTACAAAGAGGCCGAGGGGGAATCGTCCCCCTCTGAGCACGCAGGGGACAAGAGACATCCCCTGATCAAAGCTGTGTCCCCTCGGTGCAGAGGTGCTCCGTTAGACCTCCTCTGTGAAGAGCAATAAGCTCATTAGCAGGCCCAGAGCTCATTAGGGAAATGCAGAGATGGCAATTACCCCTCCAGCCATGCTATGCTGAGCATCTGGCCAGAGGGAAAATGATGGGAAAGCGACTGGGAGAGAGAAAAGCTGAACCCAGACCACTGAGATCTTCCTCACCAGCACCACGGGAAAACCCTGCAGAGCTACTGCAGACTGAGATGCCTCTTCTGAGAGCTCCTCCTCTCCTTTGCCAGGTGTCCCTTCTCCATCCCAGTCCTTTCCAGTGCTCCCAGCAGAGCTACAGCCACTCCCTGCCCCGAGATGCCCAGGGCCACCTCCCTTTGCCACTCTGATGGTGCACAGGCCTAGCAAAGGTGACAGACCCCTGGAGCAAGGTGAAGGATGCCTTCTGGCATCCTGTGCTCCATCTCTGCATCTCAGCAAATCCCACAGCTGGGAATTCACCCTCCTGGCTCAGGTCCCTTAGCCAAAGCCAACACTAAAGCTGCTGCTGAGGCTTTGGGAGCAAAGCAAACACCCCAGCATGGCAAGGGCACATCCAGGGAAGATTAATAAAGCTGGCAGGATTGACAAGGCAGAGGGTGAAGGGAAAAAGCTGTCTATTAATATCATTCCAGGCACGCCAGGTGCCCCTATCGCCCACATCAGGAGGAACAAAAAGAGTTTTCAGAAGAATCACGGTCAGTTAGCTAAAGATTTATGAATTTTATTCTTAGTGCACTCTAATTGCGCCTATAAATTAAAAATGAACTGATTCTGCACTGTGTAAAGTGACTGCATTCACCTAAAAAAATTGCACTTCAACTTTTAATTCCACTTCAATCGCGCACGGGCAGCGCCGCTCCCGCGCGGCAACCTGGGCTCAGGCCCTCTGGAAATTGCCTTGGCATTCCCATTCCACCTCGGCTGAGCACATACATTTTTTAAAAGTTACTGCTGTGCCGTACAGAGCGGCATTAATTGAGTGTTAACGAGCTGTCTGATCAGCTTCCCACTGTCCTTATTACTGGACGTCAGGGTCTCTGCAATGTCCCAATTAAACGGAATCAAAGAATACTTAATGCACGGTAAACTGGTTCCCAGCCACTCGAACTGATTACCCAGCTGTTCCCTTTATTTGGGGCCCCATTAAGCCATGCTGCACGGTCTATATTGCCCAAGCAGCTCCTATATTCTGGGTTTAAATGGAGATCTCTGGGAGAGCCTGCGGGAAGTTTGGGATGGCAGACTCGGCACCTCGTGCTTCATCCCGAAACAGGATGGGGCTCAGAGGCAGAAATGAGAAATGGCCTCAACTTGAACCGGATTAGATATTAGGAAATTTTTTTTCATGGAAAATATTGTAAAACATTTGAAAAGACTACTCAGAGGAGTAGTGGAGCACATCCTGGGAAGTGCTCAAAAGCACATGGAGGTGGCACTTGAGAACATGGTGAACACGGTGGTGGCTGGACCTGATGATAAAAGGTATTTTCCAACCTTAAAGACTCTGGGATTCTATTACAGAATGGTTGTAATTCAAATCGGGCACCTGGACTCAGTCATTTCATAGGTCCTGTTTTATTTAACCAGCTCCAGAGATAAAGATGGAAAGGGAGAAAATAACTTGGATCACTGAAGAAGAAATCCCACCATCCCACTTCCAGGAGAAATAAAGAGCCTACAAAAACCCGCTGGCAACATAAGATAAGCTCAGGACCTAGGGAAGGACCAGCAAAACCTCCCTGCAGATCTGCTCCAGGCTGGCAGGCTGCTTTGGCATTAAATAAAGTGCTGCTGGTTTGGCATCCACCTCAGCTTGGATGGGAAATACAAGCGCAAGAGATTCCCTGAGGAAAAAGCCCCCAGGACCTTGCTGTGTGCTCTGTGGAAATATCCAGGGATGCACGAGGTCTCCCAGTTTTATCTTTCCTACTTCCAGATGGACTCATCACCAGAAATGGGGGATCAGTGAGGTCATTCTGGCCAGGGGGGAAGGAAACAGCTCGACAGAGCAGCCAGCTCCCCATCACAAAATTTCTTTGGAGCTCTTGATTTGCCATTTCAAAGGCTGGGAGCAGCTTCAGAGCAGAGACACCCATCACATCCTCCTTAATGCCAACACTAATCCAGCCAGGCCTTACAACAACCCCAAACCCCACGGAAAATCCAGGGATGGGGGCAGAGCAGGGAGTCGCACACGCATTTTCCAGCGGCAGGAGCAAAGCTGCTCCAGCTGTCTGCGGGCTCGGCGGTGACACCAGTTGAGATAAAAGAGGATTTAAGGTGCAGAGGAGAACCAAGCAGATCCTTGTAGATTGGAGGCGAACAAGATAAGGGAGCAATGATTAATACAGACACATTACGCCGGGACAATTCCGAGCACACGCAATTTTGGCGGATGGCGAAACGCGATAGCGCCGCGTCCTTACAGTCCCCGAGCCGAGGTTTCCCCGTGGCAGCCTCAGCCAGACACGCTCTGGGGGCAGAGAAAACAGACTTTTAAGGATCATCAGCATCCACTTTCAGGAGAGAAGCCCACGCTTCACCGAGGAGGGCATTGCTGGAGCTCGGGCAGTTACAGTTTTATTCACTGTTATTTCACAAGACGTTGGCGGAGCGCAGTGCAATTATCAGAGCCTTCAGCTCCCCCCTGCTCCTAAATGGAACAGTCAAGGAAAATAGTCTAATTTGACAATTTTCAGTCAGTTGAAATGATACGTGGAGGAGACATGGAAGAAGGGAAACGTATTATTCACTATTTGATAAATTATCCCCATTATGCGGAAGGCAAATCTGAGCAGGGACGGCACTGGGGGTTTTGGCAGCCACCAAAAAGGGCAGTGCTGTTGTGTTGGATGGAAAAACTCTCCTGCACCGCTGAGACCCTGCCTGCAAAGCCATAAACCCAAAGAACAGGGGGAGATGTTTGGCAGAGTTGAGTCCAAATTTCACTGCCCTCTTCTGCCACCTCCACATACCCCTCTGCTCCTGGAAGGGCCTCATTTTGGCCACACTTTTCCCTGTTTTTCTCCTATTTCCCCACCAATTCTTATCCTGGAGTGTGTAACAACCCCAGGCACTGGGTTTGGATTCCCTGCTCCTCCCTGCCCCAAACGACTCTGCAGACAGACACACAGCCCAAGGGGACACCCATCACTCTCCCAGACAACTTCTCTGGGATCCACATGAACACAGACACCTCCTCCCTGCACTCCTGCACCCCAAACCCCATCCCCGTCGCTCCCGATCCGCACAAATGTATTCATGAATTCGCTCAGAAAGTTCTCCCTGTGCTCGAGCGGGTGCTGCTTGTAATTGCTGGCGGCCAAAATCTGTTCTGTTTTTTCTGGCTGAGGTACCAGGCAATCATCAGCTGTAATTATTTCGAGTCTTGTTACAGATGGATCTCGGAGCTTTCAGTCTTAAACAGAATTCATTATTCAAATGCTGGCTCCAGCCTTCTGCAGTGGGGTGGGCACGGGCGCTGCCGGCCCCCCGCAGCCGCCGCCAGCGACAAACGCTCGTGGGGAAGGTGAGGATGGGGTGGGATCTGCTTGTCAAAGCCACCCCTGCAGCTCCCTGCGGTTCCCACCCCACACAAGCCTTGGTTCGGGTTTGATCCCAGGGGAATGGGGGTGTCTGAGGGGAGCGAAGCTGGGGGGCTGCAGGGAGATGGGGATGTGGTCAGTACCAGCCATGCCAGGTCCAAAAAAACCCCAAATTCCAGCTCCAAGCTCACTTTGGATATATGACAGCTCCCAGAGGAGCCCTGGGGACTCAGGAGTGACTCCAAGCACCTGGACAACGTGTTACTGGACCAAACCACAGAATCATTTAGGTTGGAGAACACCTCTGGGATCATGAAGTCTGTTTAACCCATCACCACCCTGTCAGCTAAATCAGAGCATCTAGGCATCAAATAGCAAAAGTGAAGTTGAAAAAAGATTATATGGGAGCTTTTTATTAACCAAACCATCGATTTCAGTCTTTTCTTTTCAATTTTGAGACTGCAAAAGTCAAACACTCAGAGATCCTTAAAAGGTATCAGGCAGAAAACGTTCCCCTACCGAGGGAAAGCGCCTGCAAGGATGGCAGCAGACTCAGAGCATCCCTGTGATGATCAGGCACAGCTCTACCTGGGGACCTGCCACCAAAAATCCCTGCAGGGACACTCCAGGAATCACAATTTACAGCAAGAAGGCTCGAAGCCCAGGAGGAGTATCAGCTGGGGCTGCACAGAGCCCACCCAGCTGCACACCTCCCTCCCCTCTGGCTCAGAACTCCCTGTCACAGAGCCAGGACATCTCTCTCCTCCTTCTATGTGGGTGTCAGGTTTATGACACATCAAGATTTGCAAGGAAAGCATCTAATTCCAAATGTTCAGGGTTTATGTGGGAAAAGTGAAAAGGGGATGTCTCCCAACTGCCTCCCAGCCCAGACCAGGGGCAATGTCAATTTAAAAAGTCAATATTTTCTGCAGAAAATCTCAATCATTTTATTTTTTTTTCCCTTTGGTCCAAAAAGATGATTTTTTTCTTTTTTTGGTCAAAGTTTCCCAGGAGGAGGGGGAGAGGGATGCTCGTAGCAGGCAGCAAAGTGTTGCTAATCTTATGCACATACAAAATGGAAACACCGCTTCCTGGTGGGATTGCTGCTATTTTGTTTTTGCAAAAATTTTAATCTCTGTATCCCTCCTGCTACTGTTTGTATTTTCCGTGTGTCTATTTGAAAAGCAAACAATATCGCCTGCTCCTGTGGCGCTCTGGGTTTGGGTTTTGCTTTACACTTATTTATTTTGCTCAGCAGTTTAAATTATTAGTCCCTGACCCTGCAAATATCTTGTTGCACGTGGATCGTGGGGCACGCGAGCGAGACGTGCCCAGGGTTTATTTGCACTTGTGAGCAGAGCCCTCGACCCAGGGGGAGAGAAATGGATTTGAACTCCAGAGGAACAAACTCTGGAGGTGCCCCCCAGCACAGAGGCCAATTTGAGGTTTGTTTGTTCAGCACCCCTTGGTTTGGGGGACAGGCTGGGAATGGGATGGGGAAAGGCCAGGAGAGGCTTCAACAGCTCTGGGGGATGCCAGGGGATGTTGCTGGGAAAGGAGAAGGAAAAATCCCCTCCTGCTCCATCCCCACTGGCTTAGGGGGCAGGCGCAAAGAAAACAGCAAAAAATTCAGTATGGTATCGAAGTGAAACACTAAAAAGAAGGGGAAAAGCCTCACTTTCTTTCCTGAAATGAAAACCCAAATAAAACAAGTCATCCCAGGAGCACCAAAGCCAATGAACCCTGCTGCCCTCGGGATTTATGCCTGGAGGTTGAATCACTCAGAGGGGACAGGAATTTTTCCCCAAAGAGGAGTTCAACAGCTGCACTTTCGGGCTCCCCCAAGCCCAGTTCAATCCTGCACCACACAGCCAGAGGCTAAACCTGGGTCAAACCCAGGCTCCTGTTCCCCTTCACTCCCTTTTTCTGTCTCTGCCTTTTCCCACAGAAGCAGCTGGACGCAGTTCATTCCCACCCAAAAACCCACCCTGAGAGCCCCCAGTCCCACAGGGTGTTTGCAGACCTTGCTCCTACCCTTTGCAGCCAGACCATCAATCCAACCCTACAGATATCTCATTATCATCCAAACCAGCCAAAAATGGGGAGGAAAATCCTTCCTGGGCAGCAAATGGCAAATCCACCCTCACCACCCCCTGGAAAAATGAGATTTCACCTCAGTGCACCCAAAACTGAGGGCTCAGCAGCTCCACTCTCCCTCCCTCCCAGGCAGTTTGGGGTTGCCCAGGGAATGGGGGATCCTCTCCCTTACGACACAGCTCCTTGGATCCTCAAAGGACACCAGGAGCCAGCCCTGCTGTCCTGGAGCAGCTCCAGAGCCACCTCTGTGGGGGTGGAACCCACCGAGCCAGGTCCTGACTAGAACTCGACTCACAAAAACTTTAATTCCTCTGGGAATTCAGTATTAATTTGTTCTAGCCCAGGCTGAGCCATATGCAGAGCTCCCCGGGGACCTGGAGGATGCCTGGGCACACTCAGGGACATTTGGTGACACTAAACACAAGCCCTATACATGCAGGGGGGTGATTTTGGGGAATACTCCTTGCAAATCGTTTTTCCATACGTTTTTCCAATAGTATCAAGAGTCAACAAGAGGAGTTTGTTTCACTGCAACCTTGCAGCAGCTCTTGGACACCCCACAGCATTTTGGGGGTGATTTGCACAACGTGGCTCCCTCTCAGAGGGAGAAAAGCACCAAAATTCCCTTCCCTGAACCAGCAGAACTGAGAGGAGGCAGCTGCACACAGCAACAGCTCCATTCACCTATTTAAAAAAACCCAATCCTTCTATTGCAGCTAAGGAATTAAACCCAAAAATAAAGAATACACGGCTCACCCTCAGCCTCCTCCACATCCTCCAGCTCTCCCACTCTGCAAAATGAAACTCCCACTCTGGGGGCTCAGGGATGCTGGGAACACACCCAGGTGTGCTGGATAGGCTGGGGGAATCATCCCAAATTCCCTACAAGTGTGTGGGATGGGCTGGGCAGGGCTGGGGGAATCATCCCAAATTCCCTACAAGTGTGTGGGATGGGCTGGGCAGGGCTGGGGAATCATCCCAAATTTGCTACAGCTGGGCAGGCCCTGGACAGGGCCTTTGCTGGCACATAGAAAAATGTGTTGTGAATTAAAAGTGTGGGAAAGAAGAATAGATATATCACCCCCAAAACTCAAATCACCTGTTTGTTAAGAGAGGCTCCATCTTTCATACCAGAATGGAATTGGGGAGGGGTTTTCTGGAATCATTTGGGTTGGAAAAGACCTCCAAGATCTGATTCCAAGCATCTGAGCCCCCCACCCTGCCCAGCTCGGGGGATTTGGGGTGCTGGGGAGGGGGGTCCCAAAACCAAACCTGTTCTAAAGGTGCTGTAAAATCGCAGCCATAGCACAGGGACATGGGGAGACCCTGCACCCAGGAATCTCAGAGGGAGAGGGAGAAAATTCCCCCCTCACCCCCCAGAGATGGGGATGTGCAACCCCCCAGGTCACAGCAGACCCCCAGGGTGCTGCAGGTCCCGGGTGGTCACACAGGATCCCCCAGATCTCACCCAAACCCACGCCAACAGGGATATTTATTTCTGCCAGTTTACACACAGCTTTTGTGCCTGTCTGAAAAACAAAAGCCCTGAAGAAACGCAATTAAAATATTATAATTATTGGCAGTGGAGTATTTGCTTTTATCGGCTCCTATTTAAAAAGATGCAAATAGGGGCGTTTTTAGCATTCCAGTCAGCCCAGCTCCCTCCTGCAGGGATGGAAATATTTGCTTTAGTCAACTTTGTTGTGCTGATTTCCTACTTTCCCTTATTTCCCCCTTTTTTCCCGTGATTACACTCACTCGCCTTCCCTGGCACCGAGTCCCCTTTGCTGGTTTTGTCTTTTTCCTGGGCTGAGGAGGGAGCTGAGCCACCCCTGAGGGGCACTGAGCTGAACCCCCCAAGCTGAGGGGAATCAGGAGTCCAGCGCAGGGTGCAGGGCTGGAGGGGGTAGGGGAGGCTGTTCTGCACCTGGGGCAGGGGGATTTGGGGAGGGTCTGCAGGTGAGGTGGGCAAGGGCGGGTGGGGCAATTCTGAGCCGGGAGCGCCCTCCTCTGGTCACTCTCTCTGGTCACTGCTGCTGGTCACAGCCTCTGGACACAGCCTCTGGTCACAGCCCTGCCGGGGACCTCCCGGTGCTGGGGGCAAGGGGATGTGCCAGGGGATGTGTGACATGTGCCGTGTGCCATGGGCCGTGGGCTGTGTGACATGGGCTGTGTGACATGTGCCGTGTGACATGGGCTGTGTAATATGGGCCATGTGCCATGGGCTGTGTGACATGGGCTGTGTGACACAGGCTGTGTGACATGGGCTGTGTGACATGGGCTGTGTGACATGGGCCATGGGCTGTGTGACATGGGCTGTGTGACACAGGCTGTGTGACATGGGCTATGTGACATGGGCCATGTGACATGGACTGTGTAATATGGGCCATGTGCCATGGGCCATGGGCTGTGTGACATGTGCCATGGGCTCTGTGACATGGGCTGTGTGACATGTGCCGTGTGACATGGGCCGTGGGCTGTGTGGCATGTGCCATGGGCTCTGTGACATGTGCCATGTGGCATGGGCCGTGGGCTGTGTGACATGGGTTATGGGCTGTGTGACATGTGCCATGGGCTGTGTGACATAGGCTGTGTGACATGTGCCATGGGCTATGTGACATGGGCTCTGTGACATGGGCCATGGGCTGTGTGACATGGGCTATGGGCTGTGTGACATGTGCCATGGGCTGTGTGACATGGGCTCTGTGACATGGGCCATGGGCTGTGTGACATGTGCCATGGTCTGTGTGACACAGGCTGTGTGACATGCGCTTTGTGCTGTGGGTTTTGTGATGTATGCCATGGGCTCTGTGCCATTGCCTGTGTGACATGTCGTATGCAGTGTGTCATGTGCCATGGGCTGTGTGCCATGGCTGTGTGTCATGGGCTTTATGACATGGGCTGTTTGACATGGGCTGTGTGTCATGGGCTGCGTGACGTGTTGTATGCAATGTGTCATGTGCCATGGGTTGGTGTGACACAGGCCGTGTGACATGGGCCATGTGACACAGGCTGTGTGCAATGGGTCTGCATGACACGGGCTGTGTGACATGGGCTTTGTGTCGTGTGCCATGGAGTAAGGAGCCACTGTAGTTCTGTTTTGTCTCAACACAGGTTGTCAGAGGCATGTCAGGGAAGGGGTGCACACGTGCGACAGGCAGCCAAAAGATGGGGGCAGCCAGAAGATGGGGACAGCCTTGTCTCGGGGGTGATCTCCTGTAGCAACACACACAGAGGACACAGCACCCCAGACACGTTTCCATAAGCAGAGGGCCCAAGGGCTCCACTACAGAGGATGCCGGACTGGACCCACGGCCCCCTGCGAGCAGGCGGACTTGGGAAGGGACCAGGCGCTATAAAAACAAACTGCGTCGCAAACTCCGGGGGCTCGCCCCGGCTCCCGTGGGGGTGTTTTGCTTGCCCTGGCTCCCGCCTGCCTCTCGGCCCTTGCCCCCGCGCCCGCCGCTCTCGCCGAGCGCTCGGCTGGCAGACCCAGCCCGAGTCCTGCCCGTCCCTGCCCCGCCGCCTGCTGTCCCCACCCGCGTCCCACCTGCGTGGCTCCAGCCTCCGAGCCAGCCTCCGCCGCTGCCCTCCGCTCTGCCACGCCGTCCGGGCACCTGCACCTCCTGCCCGCCGCCTCTCGCCGCGTGTCCGGCAGCGTCCGGTGCCTGTCACCGCGTATCCGGCAGTGTCCGGCAGTGTCCGGCAGTGTCCGGCAGTGTCCGGCAGTGTCCGGCAGTGCCCGGCGTCTGTCGCCGCGTGTCCGGCAGTGTCCGGCAGTGTCCGGCAGTGCCCGGCGTCTGTCGCTGCGTGTCCGGCGCCTCTCGCCCCGTGTCCGGCAGTGTCCGGCAGTGTCCGGCGCCTCTCGCCCCGTGTCCGGCAGTGTCCGGCAGTGTCCGCGCCTGTCCCAGCGCTGCAGGCTCCGCAGCAAACAGCGTGCGCACCGCACCCTCCGCCGCTGGGACACCGACGGCAGCCCCCGTCCTGCCCGGGGTAACGCTCGCTTTTCCTCTCTCTGTCTCCTCTCTCTCTCCCCCGTTCCTTTTCCATTTCCTCTCCTCTCTTTTCCAGTCCTCTTTGGTGGGGCAGTTTGTTTTCCTTTTGTTTTTCGTTATCAATAAACGGTTCCTGATACAAAGTCTGTCTCTGACTTCACTTAGTTCCTGACCATCTGAAAAGCACTCGTCGTAGTTTCCCTGGGTGGAATGCAACACGCAGGCTGTGTGACATGGGCTGGGTGCCAGGTGTCATGTGCCATGTGTGTCGCATGCAGTGAGCCATGGGCTGTGTACACTCTGCAATGTACACTGTGCCATGTGCCATGGTCCGTGCGCTGTGTGCCCTGTGCCATGTGGCCTTGCCTGTGTGGATTTTGCCATGTGTAGTATGTCCTGTTTCATGTGCTGTGTACAGTGTGTCCTGTTCCACATACAATAAGCCCCATGCCACGTACCACATGGACTGTGCCCCATTCCATGTGCCCTGTTCTGTGTGCCCTGTTCTGTGTGCCCTATTCCATGTGTCCTATTCCTTGTGCCCTGTTTCCTGGACCCTTCTCCGTGTGCCCTCTTCTGTGTGCCCTGTTCCCTGTGTCCTGTTCCCTGTGCCCTGTTCCCTGTGCCCTGTTCCCTTTGCCTTGTTCCTTGTACCCCATTTCTTCTGCCCTATTCCCTGTGCCCTGTTCCTTGTGCCCTATTCCTGTGCCCTATTCCTGTGCCCTGTTCCTGTGCCCTATTCCTGTGCCCTGCTCCTGATTCCCTGTGCCCTATTCCCTCTGCCCTGTTCCTTGCGCCCTATTCCTGTGCCCTATTCCTGTGCCCTGTTCCTGTGCCCTATTCCTGTGCCCTGCTCCTGATTCCCTGTGCCCTATTCCTTGTGCCCTATTCCTTGTGCCCTATTCCTGTGCCCTGTTCCCTGTGCCCTATTCCTGTGCCCCATTCTTTGTGCCCTATTCCCTGTGCCCTATTCCTGTGCGCTGTTCCTGTGCCCTATTCCTGTGCCCTGCTCCTGATTCCCTGTGCCCTGTTCCCTGTGCCCCATTCCCTGTGCCCTGTTCCCTGTGCCCTATTCCCTGTGCCCTGCTCAAGTGCCCTATTCCACTCCCAAAGCAGCTTCCCCCCATGCCCCGCTGCCCCCTCACAAGGCAGGACCAGCCTCCGAGGGTAATTAACTCTCTAATTAAGGATTAGAGTGTGGTTGTTGTTGGGTTTTCCCCGTAGGGACAATAACACAATCTGGGCAAGGATTATCCAAAGCTGTAGTGGTGGTTCCGGCCACGGGGTTGGGTTTGGGAAGGACATTCGAAGGTGCAGGGGATGGGCAGGACACACTGCTTCCCATTCCTCACCCTTGGTGCTGATTTTGGGAAAGCAGAGAGCAAAAGGAAGGTGAAAGGCAAGGAAAATTGCTGTGTGGGTCCGTGGGGGTCCAGCCTGCATCATTCCCACCCCCAGCTCCAGGGATGGTGCTCAGGCAGGACAGCCGGGCTAGGAGGAGCCACCACAGGGAGCTGGGATTGGGAACAACCCATGAAATCAAACATTTTCTATTCCTTTTTTTCTCTCCTTTCCTTCACCACAAATTGTGAAAAGAGAATGTTTCCTGCAGTTTCAGACCATCGGTGGGATCAGTGTTGGGTGAATCCCTGGAGAAAAGCCAGGGGGGCTAAGGGGAAGCCCAGCCTGGCTCCAGCTGCTCACCCCCAGCTCCCAGGGGCTCCCCAGAAGCCCCCATGGGCTCTCCCATCCCCTCTCCTCCCCTCCCTCCCTGCACAGCCCCGGGCAGTGCTCAGCAAGGCTCTTGTCCCACGTTATTAAGTTTACCTTGCTCATAAACCCCACAAGATTATGAAAATGCAAAAAAGGCCTTTTCTGTTCACCTCGCTCATCCTCTGCTTTGCACTTTCGATCAGATTCCAGCACAGCTGACTAATTTCCCTCTTCCTGACCATTTTTGCTGCTGGGCTCTCATGCCAGAAGGGAAATTCTGTGGGATCAGCCAGCCCTGACTCCCACAGAGGGGGAACCCACGCAAACCTCACTTTTCTCCCCTATTTTGGGGCAGATCTCTGGATTTGGGCTCTTTCCCAGCCTCTAACAACATCCTCAAAGCAACAGGCTGATATAAATGAATCATAGCAAGACTTTCTTCTTTTTATATCTCTACAGTTTGCCCTTGTTGTGAAAAAAATCTATATTTTAACCCTAATTGTGTCCCGGTGGTAATGATTAAGGCATGGCTGGGTGATTTGCATTCCAAATGCCACAGGGCTCTTGGTCCAGCCTGGATGAATCCCAGGCTCAGTGTCCAAACCCCATTTAAAAAAAAAAAAAAAAAAGCCCATTAATGTGCACTTGCTTTTGATATGGTTTGTGGGAGCTTCTCATTCCTGCAGTAGGCAAAAGGCAGAAATTCCCAGAGTTTATTTCCCTCCAGTGGGGCAAAATAAACCATTCTGGAGCTGCTTTCCCATGTCCTGCTCACAGATTTGCCCTGAGTGGGGAAGTTGGGGTGGTTCCCCCATCCGTGTTCTCCCCCAGAACTCACAGACACATCTATGGTTAATACAACCTCTCCCAAGAGGGGGAAAACCCAAAATAGATTCATCCTTTGGGGAGTTTCAAAGTTATATTTGGAATTAAACACAATAGGCGCGAGATAATTACATAGCCAAAATACCTATATATATAAATATTTCCTATAAAATCTGCATATTAAAAGAATTCCCACGAGAAATCACACAAAGCAGCAGAAATTGGAGAGTGGAAACAAGTTTGTAAATAATGAATATGTATTAAAAAAATGAAATATATTCAAGTTAGGGAGTAGAGTAGTTGCTAGGCTGGTAAATATCAGCCTATAAAGAGCAAATTGCAATGGAGCCTGAGTTTATTTAGTCTTATGTGAGGTTTTGTAAAGGCTCAGCCCAACCCACACGGCAGCTCCATAAATGGAGTTTTCCATTATTGTTTTGCAGATTAAAAAACACAGGCTGCAAGTTGAGGAAGGACATTAACCTTCTTTTTTATTACTTTTTTTATAAAGTGATATAACCGGCTTTATTATATTTTCAAATTTCAGTGGAATGAGCAGTTTTAGTGGGATTTACACATTCCCCCTGCAGCAGGGGAAGCTTGGCAGGGTTGTTACAGGGGATGAGACCCCAGCACCCAAAAAAAAAAAGAGTCAGAGTGAGTGCAGATCATATCTTTTCTCATATTTGTCAAAAAATCAGGAAAACAGCCCCACAAAAATCAGGAAAACCAGCGTGCACATACAGGGAAACATGGCTGGAATAAATTATAGAGCAATGCAAATCCTGCTAGGAATCAACATTTGGAAAAGCAAACGAAAAATGATGTCTCTTGACATTAAGAGCTGAAAAAACATCCCCACCTCAAATTAATTTTGGATCCACTGCTTTCCCAATAGGAATCCTGGAGTCTTGCTCGATCCCTGGCCACATTGCCCCCTCCCATGGGGGAAAAAAACCCAAACTCAAAGCTCAAAACACCCAATCCCACCCCATTCCCAGGAAGAAATATCTCAATTGCACAACTCCTCAAGCCCTGGAGTTCACTAAAAACAAGGAGGAAAAGGGAATACACACCTGTATTTTAAATTACATCAGTTTGGGGCTGTTTTATCCCCTCCTGCCTCCCCAACAATCCCACCTGAGCCATGCTCTGCCCAAAAAAACACTTCCCAAAAGCTCTGTCCTTGCCCACCATGAGCCCAAATCCCACAGATCTAAAGCAGAGAGGGAATTTCCCTCCCTGTTCCCATCCAAGCTGATTAGTGGGAGCCACTAACGAGCTCTGCCAGCAGCTGGATAGCACCTCTGCCATCGATGTCGGTGATTCAGGCCCCCCCAAATCCTAGTTGGGGATAGGACAGTAAAGAGGCAGAGTTTCATCCCAAAAACTGGAGGAGAGGAGGGTGCAGGATTTGAGGATTTGCTCCCCACTGTTGGCTCACCACATTCCAAAGTCTGCCCAAGCCCCAATCCTGTTCTGTTTTACCCCAAAATGCAGAGCCTTTGGGGCCACAGAAAAGAAAGGGACATTGTCTGGGGCATTGTCACAGTGCAGGGGTTTCGTAAAGGGACAGAGAAGCAGGAGGTGAAGAGCACAAAAATCATCAGCTGTGAGCGATCCCCGTGCAGCCTCTGCTCGCAGATCCAAAGATTTGGGGAGCATGGTCAGAGCCTGGCTGCAGCCTGCTGATGCCTTAAGGATTTTTAGCTTCTGTTTTTCGTCTATCTGTAGCTTTGGTGTGTAGCTCCAGACTCCATGTAAAGTGCTAAAAACCTCTGCTCACAGCATTTCAGACAAAACAATTCCTCTCAGCTGGAAAATCCAAGGACACTTTGCTGCCTCAGAGCCCCAAAATATGGAACCAACAGTGAATTGGGGGAGCAAGCTTGGGGTGGTTGACATCATCACCTGAAGGTGTAATTGGAGAATTGAGGCTCAATATGTTAATGGACAGAACTTATAAAATGTGAAGAACTCGTGACTCGCTGTCCATTTTGGGTGTAGCCTCTCGAGTGGGCTCTGTCTGCCCTGAATGCACCTTAAAGGTCTTTAATAAATTTCTTTGCTTTTTATTCTCCTAACTTTGTTTAGCCTCTGTTTCAGATAAGGCTGTTCTGGCCTCACTGCCAGGCCACCCCAGCTGCAGGGACAGCCCCACATCTGCCAGGGGGGTTTGGGGCTGGGAGCTGATGTCACAGCTGCCCTGTTACCCCAGAGCTTTGAAAATTTAACCAAAAGTTTAACCAAAGTGAAGAGGGCTGAGCATCCAGAGCTCTGAAACAGGGAGGACATGAGGTGAAAATAAGGTTTCATGGGGCCAGCACATATTTATTGATTGCATTTTAAATAAAATATTGCAATTAGCATAGAAATTAACTTCTAAGTCCTATATAGAAATGAATCATGGAATCAGAGAATGGCCTGGGCTGGAAGGGAACTCAAAGATCATCTCATTCCACCCCCTGACATGGGCAGGGACACCTTTCACTGTTCCAGGCTGCACCAAGCCCTGTCCAGCCTGGCCTTGGGCACTCCCAGGGATCCAGGGGCAGCCACAGCTTCTCTGGGCACTTGTGCCAGGGCCTGCCCACCCTCACAGGGAATGATTTCTTCCCAATATCCAATCTAATCCTCCTCTCTGTCAGTTTGAAGCCATTCCCCCATTTCCTGTTGCTCCAGGCTCTTGTAAAACATCTCTCCCCATCTTTCCTGTGGGCTGAAATTAGGTCACCCTTCAGCTTCTCCTCTCCGGGCTGAACAATCCCAACTCTCCCAGCAGAGCTGCTCCATCCCTCTGCCCATCCCGGTGCCTCCTCTGGGCTCTCTCCAGCAGCTCCACCTCCTTCCTGAGCTGGATGAACACCTCTGCTCTCCAAGCCCATGGAGAGGGGCTGGTTCCTCCTGCCCCAGGAACAGCAGCTCTGGGAGGAGCAGCAGCACAAACACAGGCACATCTGGGAGCAAAGCATCCCTGGGAAGAGCAGGAGGCCGAGCCGAGGCGCGGGGAGCAGCCCGTCCTGGCGGGCGCAGCCACCGCTGCCGTCGGCGAGCGTGAGGGCAGATCTGATATCCATAAATCAACATATTCCTCATTTCCAAGCATCGCAGCCTGACAGCTGTTACATGAGCACATTGTTAGGAGCTGTCAGGCGCTGATACATAGTGCCTTTTACAACATATGTTGACTTTTATCTAATGTTGTTCCGTAATTAGCCCCCGGGAGCAGGAATCTGGGCAGCCGGCTGGCTCTGTGATCTCGGCTAACCTCTCCTGCCGGGGGGAAAAGGGCACAGCCAGGAGGGCTGCGAGCTGGGGATGCTCCCATGGATGCCTGGAAGGCAGGTGGAGTGGTACCCTCAGCCCAGCACCTGCAGATGGAGCAGGTCCTGTTCCCTTCTGGGGTCCCTGAGTGCTTTGGAGTCAGCACAAAAAAGCCCCAAGGGATTTGGGAGCTTTCCTCCTGGATGGAGGCTTGAATTTCAAGCTCAAAGCAGGGTCATGGCCCTGGGGGTCTGGGATGAGGAGAGGACTGAGGGGTTCTTCTCTCATGCATGGATGGAGAGGGAAGACAGGGATGATTTAGTGGCCAGGATAGGAGATAAATGAAGGAGCAGATGGTGGAGTTAATGAATGGAAAGGGTAGATGGATGGACAAAGAGACAATGGAGACAACGTGATAATGGATGGTTGCACTTGTGCCCAGATGAGGACGAATGTTCTGATGTGTCCTCAGAGCCTGGCTCCTCTTCAGGCCCTGTGATGGTGCCCCTGGAGGAGCAGCTCTTGGTCACCATCCCTCTCCCCACCCCACGGCCCAGCTCACCCTCTGGGAGCATCTTTGCCATCACCAAAAATCGTTCCCCATTCTCTCTGAAATACTCCCAGGCTTGTTCTCCACCAAAACAAGCATCAGAGCACTCTGAACATGCTGGTCTCTATGAACCAGCTCCAGACTGCTGTCTGAGGGGTGGGGACACGGTCCCACTGCAGCCCCCCAGCTCCCTGGGCAGCTTTCCCTTCCTGGCTGCAGCTGCTCGAGCTTGAAAAAACAGGAGAGGAAAAATAAATCAATAAGACACGAAGATAAATATGCTTTCCGTGTTGCAGCCGATTCCTCTGGACGTGCCGTGGTGGCTGCATAATTCATAAACTCACCCCTAATATGCAAATGGGGCAGCTCCTGCCAGGCTGGCCCAGAGGGACCCGAATCTCCCCCCACCGGCAGACAAGCCCCCCTTGTGTGTGGTTTTGGGGTGCAGAGCTGTGTGTTCAGGCTCAGCACAATGTGAGCCATCATTCCCTGCAGCTCACATCACCCTGGGGTGTGGGGTGAGGAAATATTCCCTCTCCCTGATGGCATTCAGCCTGTCCCTGCTCTGACCCTCAGTGTCACCCCTCCAGGCTCCTTGGGGCTTCCAAAGAGGCTTCACACCCTGACACGGTGCAGGGATAACATCCAGCACGGGCTTCATTCCCCCACAGGCCACCCTGGCTGCAGAAATCCTCCTTTTGGGGTCAGAGGAACCCACAGACCCCACCAGAGAATGATCCCAAGGTCTGGAAGAGGCTGGAGAACGAGGCACAGCTCAGCCTGCAAGTGCCCACGGGAATTCTCTTGGGGAGTGAAGTCCTGCTCAGCCCCAGCCAAGCACTGACCCCTCTTGCTCCGGAACCACCCATTTCCAAATCTTCAGGCAGCACTTCATCCCCACCTCACAAAAGCCGTGTCTCTGAGAATGAACCCCAGCCAGAATCCAACAAACTTCTCCAAAGCCAAAGATAAAATCCTCTGCACGTGTCTAATGCCATATCAGCCAACTCACCCATGGCTGGGCATCTTCTTTGGGGGGCCTGAGCTGCAGGATTGCTGTTGTTTTGCTGGATAAATCCTTTTTTCCTGAATTTTTACGCTGTCCCCCTCACTCTGGATCAATGGGGGGATGATCCAGCAGAAGATCTCCATAGGTGCTGCGTGTTCGTGGAGCCAGGGGGATCTGTGCCACCACATCCCCCCTGCCCCAAGGAACCCATCTCCTGCCCCAAGCCCCCCTGGATGGGTTTGATCTGAGGATTCAGGTCTTTAAATAGGAAAATTTCACAGGCATTTCCTTCCCATCCTTCAGACAAACACAACAGTGACGGAAAGCGCCGGGCTAAGACCTTGATGCAGCAGAAGGGCAAGAAAACCTACGTGCTTTTATGAGGGATTAGGGCCAACTTAGTTGTGTCTTAAGCTACTAAAGGCTTATAAAAGCCCTGAAGAATAGGCTGCACTCCTCGGAAAAACCTCCCAGGGCTCCACTAAAAAAGTCAATTTAAAGTTAGAGCGCAGCCTGCTTCAGTGCAGAGCCGTGCTCTGCAGACAGCAAGCCTGGTCTTCCTGGAGAGGGGAGTTTTGGGGGGGAAAATGGGATTTGGGTCCCACAGAGCTGAGGGGCAGCTGGGAATAAACACTGTTCTTCATCATGGTTGGGAATGATGGATATTACAGAACTCAGCACCAACTTCTCAGATAGAAAAGCAGATAATTTGTAATTTTAGCATCACAGCATCGTCAGGGACTTGTTTCAGGCAGCACATGGAAGAGCAGGAGCTGCTCCAGGGAATGCTGGGGTGGAGCCCACCTTGCTCAGCTCCCAGCCTAGATTCTCCCCCTGCCAGGGGCTGCCCACAGCCTTCCCTGGCTCCTGCTTTGCCCAGCCCCTTCCTCCCCATCCCGGCAGCAGAGCTCACCAGGAGTGACTGCTTCTCCCAGATAAATGGCTTAATTAGCTTCCTATTGACTCGGGAGAGGAGAGGCAGCGTCCTGGGGAGCAGGTCCTGCAGCCCAGCAGCACCACAGGCTGCAGGGGTGGGGAGCTCTTTGCCCCATGGAATCACAGCTGAGAAAGGCAGGTCCAGCCCCAGGAGGGGTCTCTGGTCCCTGCAGGAGCATCCCTGGAGCAAATTCCATCCTTTGTTCCCTGGGAGAAGGGAAACACACGAAGGGTGAGACCGTGGCAGGAGGAGCAATCCAAGGGGGGAAAAGAAATCATAATAAAATATAAAGAAAATATAACAAAACATGACAAAATATGACAAAATATATCAAAATATATCAAAATATAACAAAATATGACAAAATATAAGAAAATATAAAATAATAATAATAATAATAATAATAATAATAATAATAATAATAATAGAAGCACCTGCTGGACAGCAAGTCTGGAAATCCAAGCACGAACACCAAACATGTCTGCAAGACACAGGGAAAAATTTTAATTTTGGAAACTGGCAAAAGATTTGAGATAGCTGGAGAACAATCAGCGCTTCCCTTCGTGCCTGGAGGGACTGACAAACTTTGCATAAACAATTTTCTTTCCCTCTGATGTGGAAAAGCTGCCATGGAGCAGTGGGAGAGGCCAGCACCGGTCCCCACTGACTTGGGGGAAGCCAAGCCCAGAAGGATTCCTTGAAAAATGGCATTAATGGCCCAGAGCAGAGGGATGAGGGGAATGCTGTGGGAGAGGGGGAAGAAGCATCTCTGATTTCTGATCCAGAGATCCTGTGCTGCTTCCCAATCATGAACCCTCAACCTGGCCACCCTGACCTAGTCAGAGAAGATATTTCCCTGCCAGGTTAATTGCCATCCATGGAAAACAGGGTGGGGGGGTTAGAAATAATCCCCTTTTTCCAGGCAAATCCCCCCAGACTGCACCATCCCGAGACATGCACCGGCACTGGAATATTAATGTGGTGGAAGATGCTGTCCACCTCAGCCAGGCTCCAGCTCCAGCACAGCAGAGAGATACCAGGAGCTCAATTTGTGTTTGCCTGAGCCAAGGAGAAAATCTAATTAAACATGGCGTGGGGGCTTGGAGGAGCTGGGGATGGGGCAGGAATATAAAGCGCGGCCGCTTCCCGCAGATCAGAGGGCAATATTAATAAACCCACGGAGGGGGGCTGGGGATCAGCTGGTAATATTGATAAATGTAAAGCAAAGACAAGGCAGCCTGGGAATATTGGATGGTGAGGCTGATAAAAAGGGATGCAGGCAGCCCTGCCATCCTGCCGGAGACAGCAGCACAGCATCCCAATAACCCCACAGCTGCCCACGGGCGAGTTCTGGCCCCAAACCTGCAGCCCCAGAGCAGCACAGCCACCCTGCACAGCCCAGAGCCAGGTCACGGCGGAGAGGATCTGTGCAGGCACAGGCACAGCGTCTGGGATCAGCCTGGGAGCTGGGGAAGCGCTGGGGATGGGGAGCAGGGGCACAGCAGTGGGGTGAGCTGGGGGCACAGAGCGCTGGGGACACTCCCTGCTCACTCCATCAGCCTCAGGGATTTGCAGGAATGCAGCAGGGATGGGGCTGAAGGTGGGGCAGAGGGGATAGCACAGCTCTTGGCTTTTCCCGTTACCTGCAGCCTTTCATCTGAGCATGAGGGGGAAGTTTCTTTCCTTCCACCCTCGGCAGAGTGACCTTGAGTGTCCCCACAGCCCCTGGTGCAGGGACTGTGCTCCCCCAGCCGTGCACCCTCCCCTCTGCCAGCAGCACATCGAGCCAGGGGATCAAAAAGAGCCACTGAGTGCGTTTTAAATAAAAGATCGCATCTTCCAGAGCTATTGGAGTGATGATTTAAACATGAAGTCAAAGCCAGTAATGGTGTTGTCAGAGCCGTGGCGGTAAATCCAATCAATAATTCACTGATAGCAGAAACTGTGCCTGCAGCCAGAGCCACCTGTGGAGGGCACGGAGCTTCCCCCGGAGCAGGAGGTGCAGCCCTCGCCTCCCTGCCACCTCCTGCCAGTGCCACCGGCCCTGGCAGCAGAGGTTTGGCCCCCGGTGGGGCTGGGGAAGAGGCAGGAGGCAGATCCAGAGCTCCACAGGAGGGAAATGCTGCCTGGCTCCGGGAGGTGAAATGAATTTCACCTGGGGACGGGTGCTCCTTCCTCTCAGCTCCTGCAGCCTTGGAGAGAGTCCAAACCACCCTCAGGGAGTGCCAGCTGCCCTTGTGAGGCTGAAAAGCACTGCCGAGGGACCCCAGCCCAGGCCACCTGCGCTGGGTGACTGGGGACACTGGGGGCTCACAGCTGCCATGCACACCAGTGCCATCCTCCCCCAGCCCAGGGGGGTCCCCTGTGACCCCCACACCCTGGGTGAGCTCCAGCAGCATCATTTAACTGCTCAAACCCCTCGGGCCCAGCCCAGCCGCCCTGTGTTTGCCCACTCACCCCCTCGGAAGCAGCATGGATCAGTTCTCCCGTAGATCCAGCTGGGAGGGCTGGATCCCCACTTCACCCCTCCTCCTTCCTGCAGGGTTTCACCAGACATGGAGCAGAGCTGGAGAGCAGCACCTCAACAGCTCCCCGGCATCTTCCCACCTGTGCTGGGACCATGGTAGGACAGTCCCTGATCCTGCACCAACAGAGCAGAGGTGGGCAGGGTCCATGTGGGCATAATGTGGGAGTCCAGCCCCCAGTTTTGGGGAGCAACTGGTGAGGGATGTGAAAACAGCCTTTCTCTGCATCCCTGCTCCCCGTGTGGAGGGGGTTCAGCTGGGAAACCCTGGAGCCAGTACCCAAAAGATGCTGCATCCCTGAGCTGCATCCCTGCTCACTCAGGGCGTTTAAATGGGAAAACCTAGAGCTGGTACCCAAAAGATGCTGCACCACCTTGAGCTGCATACCTGCTCACTGAGGAGATTCAGCTGGGAAGCCCTGGATCTGGTACCCAAAAGATGCTGCACCACCTTGAACTGCATCCCTGCTCACTGAGTTTAACTGGGAAACCCTGGATGTGGTACCCAAAAGATGCTGCATCCCTGAGCTGCATCCCCGCTCACTGACGGGATTCAGCTCAGAAACCCTGGATCTGGTACCCGAAGGATGCTGCACGGCCCTGAGCCGCGTCCCCAGCATGCTGAGGGGTGTGAGGGCAGCTCATATTCCAGCCTCTAAAAACCAACATCGCAGGGAGGCTGGGGGGAATCCATGGGGAATCCATGGGGGTCAGTTGAAGGGCCAGCAGGAGGACAGACAGACAGAAGCAGCCCCTCCATCGCGGCCCGGGGGGGATACACGGAGGGCAGCGAGGCTGGAGGTGGTCGAGGCAGCCTCTTCTCCCTCCCAGCTCATCAGCAGCGCCGGGAGCTGCCGAGCCAGCACTGCCACCTCGTGGCACGGCCACCGGCGAGGCTGGGGACAGTGTGGCACCGCACACCGCACCGTGCTGGTCACCTCCAGACTGCGCAGAGACCTCATTATCAGGGGAGCTCCTGCGGGATGAGCCAGTGCAGAAAAGGTGGAAAAAACTCCAAAGGCAGCAGGTGAAGGGGAGGGCAGAGTGGGGCAGCCTGGGTCGAGGATGGGGATGAGAAAGAGAAGCTGTGGGAGGGAACAGCAAGGGACCTGGGTCACTGTCCAGCATCACCCTGTCGGGTGGGGTTGGGGCTCTCTCTCCTCCCAGTTTTCACCCAAAAGCAGGACCTGAGCATCACTGTCCATCCCAGTGCCTACCTCAGCCTGGAGCACCAGCTGGGACATGCTGCAAATGCCAGGGGGACAACGTAATTTGGGATATTTAGGACAAAGAACAGCCCAGCATCTCCCCAAAAACACCTCTGGGGCAGCCCAACCCCTCCCCACAGCCCCTCCAACCAAATCAATGACAGCACCAAGCCTTTTTATAGATATATTTTTTTTTTTAGCAAATGTTTATTTATATCAAAATACAAAACATTTCTGAAGCAGGGTAATGTTACATGAGGAGCAAGTTAATCGATTCCAAAACCCATCATTCTCCTACAGCATGGCTAGTTGTACGTAACATTGCAACACTGCCAGAATTTCTTATAGTGGGTACATTAAAATAAGAAAAATCAACTCAAGAAGTCAATCTATGAACATGCAATGTTACCGGCGATAAATTAAGTACTCAGCAGGCCTTAAAATCCCAACAGGCAGAGACCAAGGGACCAGCTACTCCCAGTAAGGCAGGGCTTCAAACTCTCATTTCTTCCAATTTTTGTTGGCTTATTAGCATTTACTCATTAACTGACAACAGTCCAAGAGCCAAAAGGACCCAACTTTCTTGGCAGAGTGGGATTATTGCTTAGAGCTATCAAAGCAGCCCCAGCTCCCGGCCGGCCCCAGGGGAAGGGCAGGGAGAGGGCTCGCAGGGCAAGAGCCAGGGGTCTGCCTTGGCTAAGCACTGCGGAGGTCGGGCTGAGCTGGAAGATGTAAAATGCCCCGAGGAGGGGGCTCGGTGGGTTGGTATCCCCTTGGGGATGCCGGGAGCAGCGGGCAGCGCTCCCGGCGAGGTCTCGGATCCCTGCCCAGGGCAGGATAGCACCCAGTCGGAAGGAGAGTTTGGGGTGAGGGACCCCCGTGGTGCCCCTCATCGAACGCCTGGGGAGTGATGCTGAAATTTGGCTTTCCCTCCCCACGGGCCGGAGCGGCTCCGTCCCGATCCCGGGGAACTCCGGGGATGCCGATGCCGAGCGCGGCCACCGGTCCCTCCTGCTGGCATTTCCTGGCCTTGGCGGAGGCCGAGAGCAACAATACAGATACAGAGAGATTATAGAGAGCGCGGAATAAGTTTCGTATAAGGCTTTGGTACAGCACCATCATGTCAGATTTATTTGTAAATCGTTTACAGAAAAAAAAAGCTTACTGAAAAAATAGTGTTTTGTTTCTCTTATCTTTTTTTTTTATTCTTTTTTATTATTATTATTATTATTTTCTTCTGAGGAACATACCTGAAAGTTCAAAAATTAACCCTCTAGTTGCCGTCTGGGCTCCCATCAAATGCTCGTTTTGCTGTGTGCAGTTCCAAAAGGAAGTGACTCGATCCCGAATTCCCACTAAGTTGTGACACAGCCCGCCCGGCTCGCAGCAGCCACCAGTCACTAAAATCAACACCACAGAAACCCGGCAGCTGATCGCTACTCACTGTTTAGTAAAAATTAAAAAAAGAATTAAAAAATAAAAACCAACCAAAACCCTAACAAAACTTGGAAAAAAAAAAAAAAGTCACGACAACGAACGTTATGGAACCAGCGGCACTAAAGTTTCTTTTATTGTTATTGTTATTAAAAAAAGTCAGTTCCACTGGTTACCATTGAAACAGCACCAAAGAGCACCCTAACGTGTGTTATACATCGTAATACTCGACATTCAAGAGATGGAAACGAGGTTGGATGGTCTAGTCTTTATATCCAGAGGCAAGAAATTCTTCTTAAAAAGAGGAAAATGTTGTCCCACGCAACCAGAGAGGCGTTGGGTCTGGAAGAAAATCCTGCCTTAGGGGAAAACACTATGGGGTTAGGAGGGGATTAAATCAAGAGCTACCTATGGAGGTCTACGAGGGTTCAGAGAGTCTACAAACCTATTAAAAGGGGATTAAAAAGTCTGGGCTCCCCCAGAGAGCCGGAGATGCTCCCATGGGAGAGCTGGAGATGCTCCCCGGGGGATCCAGGGATGCTCCCCAAGGAGCTGGCGTGCAGGTGTGACCTCCAAGTGCCCAAAGGATGAACCTAGGGCAACGTTGGCATTCCCAGGATTTTCTCCCACGTGGGAAATGCCGAGTGAGCGGAGCCTGCACAGCCATGTGGAAGGTCCTGCACCCCCTGGGGCCACGGGAGCATCCCCTGCCTGCTCCCTGCCAGCCCCAGAGAAGGAAAAAAAGGGAAGTTTGGCCTTAAAGTGCATCTGGGAGGGCAGGGAGCGAGTGCCAGCATCTCCCACCAAGCCAGAACCTCCCCGAGCAGAGACAGGCGCTTCCCACAGCTCGCAGCCGAGACAGAAGAGCCTGGCAGGGGCAGGAAGCAAAGAGCCCCCAGGAAAGCAAGCTCCGGCCAGATGCGCGCGGATGGAGGCAGCGGGGATGGCATCCAACAAAACCGAACCAAAGAAACCGCAGGAACAGGGGCGATGCTGTCGGAGCCGCCGCCCCCGGGGCCCCCAGCGTGGGAGGGAGCAGCTCCTGATGTGTCTGTTTGGCATCCAGAGGGTTAACGGTACTGTGGGAAGTGTGCTTTGTAAACATTTCTAGCTTTCCTTTGCCTGTTTTTTTTCTGTAAGTGATTCCAGGGGAGATGGGGAAAGGAGAAAGCTGCCCGCCCCCCTGCCCACCCCCAGCAACACCCCAAAGCCCCCCAGCCCGGACACCGAGCGGTGAGAAATCTCATCCCTTCTCTTTCTCCTGACATCCTTTTTTTTTCTTTTTTTTCTTTTTTTTGTGTGTTTTTTTTAACATATAAAAGACTCACTTATGTATTTACCGCTAATAAATGCAAGTTAGTCCCACCAAACATGCTTTGCTTCGATATCAAGAATTGGTGCTGAACAAATCTTGGCTTGATATTAGAAACAATCCCACCCCCAGCCCCCCCCGACCCGACGAAGAAGAGAGAAATATCATGGAAAATACAGGTGACACCTACGGAGGACACGGTGCCGCTGCGAGGGGCCAGCTCCCGGGAGTACATTCGTGCCTCAGCCCATGGGGACGTGGCATGACCACAGTGAGGGACCTCTGCCTGCCTCTGGAGGGGTGGAAGCACTCAGGGTCTGTGTCACCATCCCCCTGGGGACATCTGAGCCCAAAAACAGCATCGGGATCCCCCCAGGGCCCAGGAGCCCGAGGGGAGAGAAGTCCCAGCCGCCACTGCCCTAAGACAATCCCCAAATGGCGCCCTAGCGAAGGCAGAGGGATGGTTTGCAGCTCCCTGGCATTGCTCAGCCCCAAACTGGCTCCTCTTTCCCCCACGGGCACACGGGGCAGGGATCCGGCGGGTCCAGACTGCTCTGAGAACAGCCCCAAGCATCCCCAGCACATCCCCACCGCACCAGGGCTCAGTGCCACCTCTCCCATCGAGACAGGCAGAGCCTCATATCCTATCCATGGGAACAGGGAGAGCCTCTATCCTATCCATGGGAACAGGGAGAGCCTCACATCCCATCCACCTGGGCAGGGAGAGCCTCTATCCTATCCATGGGAACAGGGAGAGCCTCGTATCCTATCCATGGGGACAGGCAGAGCCTCATATCTTATCCATGGGGACAGGGACAGCCTCACATCCTATCCATTGGAATAGGGAGAGCCTCTATCCTATCCATTGGAACAGGGAGAGCCTCTATCCTATCCATGGGGACAGGGAGAGCCTCATATCCTATCCATCCTGGCAGGGAGAGCCCCACATCCCATCCATCCTGGCAGGGAGAGCCCCACATCCCACCCCAGAGGACACCAGCAGCCCCCAGTAAGCCCTGCTGGCCAGGGACACTCTGGGAGAGGCACTGACATTCCCTACGGAGAAGGTTCCCCGCTCCAGCCGGGTGCAGGGACCTGGAGAATCCCTCTGTGGCCACCGGGGTGGCTCTGGGGGCTCCACAAGCTGCAGGAGGGTTCAGAAACCCTCAGGATTCGTGAAGGCAGCGAGGACGGGTGACCAACAGCACCCAGTGAGGTGGCGGCATGGGGACCCTGTCCCAACAGCGTGTCCCCATCCTGTGCCACCCCCCAGGCTGCAGCTGCCTCATCCTCCCTGAGCGCCCTCACAGCTGAAATTTGTCTTTTTTCTCTGAAAAAAAAGCACCCAAGACAGCCCTCAGTGGAAACACCACCTCGCCATGGCTCTGGGCAAGCTGGCAGCAGGCCCAGGCTCCCCCATCCCGGGATTTTTTCCCTTTTTAGTGTTTTTCCCTATTGAAACAGCAAACAGCGGTGATGCTGAGCCCGGAGAGGGCGGATTCCCGCGAGCTCTGCGAGACCCCCAGCCTGGCCCAGCCCTCCTCTCCCTCGCCACCGTATTGCTCAAACAGCACTAGGCATGGATACAAAAATAAAACAGCTATGTGACTTAGATATATATAATTTTTATATATATATATATATTTGTATATATATTTTTGTCTATTTATAGGTGGATGGAGAAGCAGAGAAGCTGAAGCGCAATATAATGTAAAAATACTCGCTCTGCTCCCGCTGTTGAGACTCTCCCCACCTCTGACAGCCTCTCTCATGCTGCACAGAAGTTTCTGACACCTAATACTAAGGAATTATTTTTAATAGTTATTCTCCCCCCCTTCTAAAATAGAAAGTAAATATATATTTGTTTAATTTTATATACAATGCGGTTTCGATACACCAATATCGTTTCTTTAGATAGAGATACTGGGGCTCATTTCTCAAGTCTTTTTTTTTTGTGTGTGTGTTTTATTTTAATCTAAGTGCTGGGGGGGAGTGGGTGGAAATCCAAGGAGCTTTCAGACCACAGGACTGCCTCATCCCAGGAAGATGGGCACCCTCTTCTGCAGCCCTGCAACCTCAGGAGAACAAGAACAAAAGCCCTCCTGGGAGAGAAAGTGTCATTTTGATGGTAAACCCAAAATCTGGGCGAACTCTCCTCCCTGGGGGATGCCAGCCCTTCCATCCTGCTCTTCCCACCCCACTGCAACCAATATAAAAATCCTTAGCTACCACTACAGCGCATGCTTGCCACATCCAACCCCCCCGAGCCTGGGGCAGCCCCTCTGCCCCCCCTTTCCCAGCCCTCCCCCTCCCCAGGTACGGTCCTTCATCCATCCATGCATCAAAAGTCAGCCAGAGCCCTGGGATTGGGGATGCTCGTCCTACTGCCACACGATGCTGAGGGACAGAGCTCAGCCAGCTGTGCCAAAGCACCAAAAAATGGGGAAAATGGGCAAACACGGCTCCCTCGCATCCCGGTCAGCCAGGGAGGGGAACAGGCTCCCCTCTCCAGCCCCTTCCCACAGCCACACCAGTCCTCCCCGCCTGGGGATGTGCCAGCTGATGGGAATTAAGTGCAATGTTAAGTTTCTTCTTTTGCTGGCAGCAGTGCTCCCAAATCCGGTCGCTGCTTCCCAGCGCTCTGTTCGTGGATCGAGATTCCCTGACAGACCTCTAACAGGAACAATTGCACTTCCCACATCTCCTTCCCAGCAAATGCGGGCAGAGAGGAGTCAAGATACTCAGAAACAGAAGAAAAAACCCTACAAAATAAAGCTGAAGGGGGGAAATGGAGCAAACATCCTGTTTTCTTTAAGGTCTACCCCATGCCTAGAGAGCACAGGGATGGCTCTGGGAGAGCAGTGGGGATCCAGCCTGGATCCAGCTGCCCCCATTCCTGGGGCCAGGACGAGCTCTGGCATCACTGCTGACCAAATCCCCTCTCTGCCTCATATCCTCAAAGTCCTGCTAATGAGGTTTAAAATAAAAAGACACTGTCAAGAACATCTTGTCCCTCCCAGGAGGCACTGCTGAGGCCGGCTGGCACAGCCGGTGCCGCGTTCCTCAGCTCAGGGGACAAATTTAGCTGTATCCCTCTCTCATCCCTTCTGACTCACGCTTTTCTGGGAAGAACAGACGCAAAGCAAAATGCTTTCACACGAGTAACCGGAGAGCAGCATCTAGAGGGACTTGAGGGAAGGGTTTCTGCGTGGTGCAGCTTTTTCTTTAGGCGATGGCACCAGAGATGAGGCAACGTGACATCCCCTGCCATGCCGTGTCCCGTGTCACGCCCCACGTGCCTTGGACACGCAGAGCACAGGACCTGTCCCTGCTGCCTCTCCGTGTCACAGCCCAGGGGTGAGCCAGAGACAAAGGATGAAGCGAAATGAAAAAGGGGGGATGAAATAACGAAACAGAGCGATCTGTCGTGTGCAGCGGGGCTGCAGCGCGGGTCACGCCTGTGCCTCTCCGTTCCCAAATTCCCCTCAGGCTCCAGCTGCTCCCAGCCCCTTCCCCGCTTTGCCCATCCTGATCCCCCCTCCAGCACAGCTCTAAACTCTCCCCTAGAGACACACATACCCCGACATGCAAATCTACTGAATTCTGCAAACCTATCTACCTTTGTCCTACACTTCTCTATCTATTTATATCTCATATGTACAGTGGGTTTTACTCCAGTTCCTTGAAAATATTTCCTTCCAAAAAAGCCCTGACTCCAGTCTGGGGCTGCAGCGAGCCCACGTGGGACGTGTGGAAATCCCTGAAGGTCCAGCCTCATGGAAAAATACCTCCAGACAAGAGCTACAGCTGAAACCAACCCAAAACTCCGAGAGCTCCCAAACCTACGTCACTGCCTGAAGCAGGAAGAGAAACCAAAATGCCAGGCGGATTTTGTCCTCATACAGGCTGCAAGGTGGGAGCAGCAGTGAGTCTGCAATGTGTGTCATGTCCAGATGCCACCAGACATGACTAAGCCCTGCCAGGACCGTGCCTGGGCTGCTGAGCCCAAACCCAGCGTCCCCAGCACTCCCAGTACAGCAAACTGTTATTCCCTTTATATTCTCATTACATTTAAATCTCCAAACAGCACCACCTCCAGCCTTCCTCCAAAGCAGGTTGCACCAAGAGAGCTGATAAGCTCACAAACACCAGATCAAAAGCCTGGAGCCCTCCAGTGCCCCAAATCAGCCTCCAAGTCCCAGGTGGCTGGCACAGGGCAGCAGGAATGAGAATCCTCCCAGGGAAAGCATCACCTGCTCACACAGACACCCTGGGGGCTCACAGAGACCCCTCAGCTCAAGGTTCAGGCTGGGAAGGGACCCTGGGACCTTCCAGCTCCCCCATCCCACAAACCCATGGCTCCCAGTGCCTGTGGATGCTGTTAGTGGCAGGCACAGAAACGGGGCCCCAAAAGCGAGCCCTGAACGCTCCCTCTCCCCCCTTACACTAACTTGCATTTTCCTTCACGTCAACACCGCGGAACCAAAGCGCCGGTGGGGCTGCATGGCAAAGTCACCTTAGGAACACGAGGATGAGAGCTCAGCAAGTCCTGCTGGAAAAGCAGGCAAAGCACTTTCCCTGCCCTTTTTCCCTGCCCGCTCCAGGACTCATTGTTGGACAGGCTGTGAGGGACAGCACCCCAGGGCCACCCCCTGTCCACAGGATCTCAGTGACACCCTGGGCCTACCTCTCCATGTCACCTCCCCCAGCTCAGGATGCCCAAATCCTGCAACCCCCACGGCGGCATGAAACCGGGGCTGGAGCATCCCCACCTCGCAGGGAGAAGCGCCAGCAAGGACCCCCCAAAACTGGGCTGGCACCCCTGCACTGATGCCTCAGCGGCACCCAGGGACAAATATCCTTGCGATTCAGAGGCATTTTTTCACCGTGGGCCAGGATTTGCCAAGGGACCTAATGGAACATCGCGTTCGCAACGTGCAAGGAGGAATTGTATGGTTACTGAGACAGAAAGAGCCGTCTACCTCAGACCAGCTTAGAAAATAAGAGAGTTTGGCCCAGGAAGATAAAAATCAAGATATATTTTGCAGCATGAAAGAAAAATAATTTTAAAAAAAAGTTAAAAAAATGAAGAAGCAGCAGCAGCAGCAGCAGCTGTGTTTGCAAACCACCAAAGCGACACGGAGTTCAAACGGGGGTGAAATGGGGGAAGCGTTTGGCATCGTCTGGCACGGCTTCGATGTTCCAGGTCCGCGGAAGGAGAGAGGAGCAACCCTGAAGGGCATGGAAACCAGAGGGCTGGGAGAAGCGAGGAAGTTGCCAAAGCAAGAGGCGAGCCAGTCAGCCAAAGCACGGCCCGAGTCTATCGGAAGGTAACTCGGTCTAGCAGGGAAAGGAGTTAAGGATGGTTTTAGGGAAGAGCTGCTTCCACGAGGCGCCCGGGCGGGATTTCCCACTCCAGCAGCGTGGCAGGTACACGGCTGAAAGAGAGAGGGCTGCAGCTCCAGCCTCTAAAGGTCGAAGACCATGAAAAGCCCAGTGGCTCAAAACACCTGCAAAAGGAAAACAACTCTCAAAAGCCTGACCCAGCAAGCTGGCATGCTTCGTCAACCTTCCCTGCACTCCAAGTCCTCTAGAGCTCCGTAAGATGGGATGGGGCACAGTCCTGAGGTAGCGACCTCAAGAGCCTGAAGACAGCGCCTGGCCCATCTGAATGGGTGTCATAAATCGTTTGGAAAGTGCTCAAATGGAAAAGCAACGCTCTTTTCGAGAGGTTGAGGCAACGAGAGCGAAAGGAAGAGCAAGTCGGCCACGGCACAGGCAGCACAGAGCCTCCATGCCTCCCCCGGCCCCGAGGGTCACCTGTCCGTCAGGAGCAGCCCAGCTGGAGTGACCGGCGAGCTGAAGTTGGCCAAGCCAGGCAGAGTTTTCCCCGCTGCAGAGCGGGAGAATGGCATTAAATCAATTCAGATCCGAGCGGGTTCTAGGGGAAAAACCCTAAAAACACACTCAAATAAAAGAAATCCGCAGTCGTACTGTTAGCAAGGTTGAGTTCTCACTCTGAGAGTTGAGGTTCTTATGTCAGGTCACTCGTCACGTCAATAAAAAGCCCTGGTGCAGGCTGGAAAGAGAGGGGCATTTCTGCCAGACCCTCCCTCCTTCCCGAGACAAACCTGCTGATGGTTTGAGACCACCTACACGAAGTTGTTAAAGCTCAGAAAAATCTCGTTATCGATTTAGAGGATTCATTGTCCAGTGGTTCAAACCTTACTTAGGGCCTGGAGATTGGAAAAGACACAGTGCTCTGCTTTTGGTGGTCGTGGGTTCCCGAGCATCCTGCTGGGAGAGGAAGCACAACCTCTAAAAAAACAGGTGTGTTGAGGCAGAGCAATAAACAGGCGCCGACCTAAAAGCTCCCGGGGAGCGTGGCATGGTCGGAGAGCCAGATCACAACCGAGAGCTCACGTCTTTCTCCAAACATCTCAGCCCTTGGAGGTTCAACCAGCAGCAAGAGCAAAAACCAAGGCAAAGCAGAATTAAAGGCGAGATTGCAGAGAATCTCTTGGCAATTCTACCTGGGAATAAACAAAAGTTTCATATGCAAATAGAGAGCCTGGGGCTGAAAACATGCCTGCAGGCTCTCCAGCTCTCCTGACACTTTTTCTACAGCCTGAATCCACTCAAAGCAAGGATATCTACATGAAACACTCGGTGTTTTATTCCCAGGCAGGCTGAAGGGTTTAGCACTTTACCGCAGAGGAAGAACTGTGCAAACCTGGATGCAGTGGTTGATTTTACCACTTCAAACTAAAAAAAGAAAAAAAAAAAAGAAATCCAACCCTAAATATTTTAAAGGTAGGGATTGCTTGGTATTAGCACTAAGCATTTACATAGCACTTGCAGTCTGTAGGCCACCAAGTGCTTGTCCAAAGTGCTCAAATATGACTTATCCCCATTTTACAGATGGGAGAACTGAGGCACAGAGAGGTTAAGTGACTTGCCCAAGGCCACGCAGTCAGAGAGTGGAGGCAGAGCAGGAAAGTGAGCCCGGCTGTTCTCGGGTTACACCTTGCCTGCTAAAAACAAACCAAAAAAAAGGCCTATGCAATCCAGAAAACCACCGGCCACCAAACCTACCCTATTCTGAAGAGGAAATACATTCTGGTGAAGAGTTAGAACAGCATTACCGAGGGGAACAGGGGGTAGAGGGAGGGACGTGACCCCGGTGGGTGTCAGAGCCGACCCAGCCAGGCTGGAGCAGGAGGAAAAAGGGGAAAATGGTGAAACCAGCAGCAACGTATTTCAAGCTGACGCGAAACGCTGGGCTTAGCTTTGCACGGCCGCTCCGAGGAGCCATCCACGTCCATCCGCAGAGCTGGGCACTTCCAGCTGCTCTCCCCAGGGCTCAGCACCTGCCGACGGAGGCTTTGGGACCCACGCAGCCAAACCCCCTTCGCTCGCACGCCTGCGTCTCCCCGCTTTGCAGTTATCAGTAGAGATTAAACATCACACAGTAAGAAATCACATCACCACACGGCACTGGAGAACATTTGCCTGCGATACACAGAGTGTCGGGCAGCATTAATCAAACCCACCCTCATCAAAGCTGGCACACGCCGCACCTGGAGGGGGAAACACCCTCGGATGGCATCGGCCCCGTACCTGTGCGCTCGCACACGTTACCGAGGCTCAAAAGCATTTGCGCACAGACAAATGGTGATTTCTCACATCTCAGACTGATTCGAAGGCTCGGGGTCTTTCTGGCTTTTCCCTTTCAGAGATAGGTAAGGAAAGATGTCACGGATGGTTTTGCTGCTGTTACCTTCACGTCAAAGGAGGCTGGGAAGGGGGAGGTGGGGAGATTTTCACGATTACAGCTTTCCTGGGATTATTTGGTCATGTTTTTATCATAATCAGATTCATGGGATTACCAGTTCCCGCCTGGGTTGTTAGGTTCTTGTCACTTAATTACACCCTGTGTCATTCAATTTCTTCCGGCGATTGAGGGCCAGCTGCTCAATCCCACACTTTCCCCTAAACGCGCGCTGCGGACGCAGATGTCAAAAGCTCATCCATGCCTTTGAAGCCTAGAGATCTTTTCCCAAACCGAGGTGCAACACCCCCCTTCCCACCCCACCCAAGCTGTCTGGGGTGGGGGAGAAGCGGATTTGAGGAACACCCAGCCCAAAGCATCCTCCCCAAAGCATCCCCCGGGTCCCCCCAGCTCGTCCCCGCCGTGAGCCGCCGAAGCCCTCAGAGAGGCGGCAGCACAGGGGTGTCCCCCCCTCCTTCCCATCACCTCCGTCCCCCCGTGCTGTGACACCAGCTCCCTCCACCGCTCCTGTCCAACCTCCCGGGCCCGGCGTGAGGCTAGAGCAGGGTGGCGTGCCCGCTGGGGTCGTCGTGGTCCACGCTGTTGAGAATGGCTGTCTGGTCTTCAGGGAGCTGCCGGTGGCAGAGGTCGTCCTTCAGCGCGGAGAGCCGGGCGAAGGGGTCCTGACGAGGGTGTCTCTTCTTCTTGCGGAGGCAGACAGCTTCGTCAGGCGACAGTACCTGAGAGCTGGGAGGGTGCTGAACCTGGGAGGCAGAGCCGTCTGGGAAGGGGGGAGAGAAGGCAGATGGGAGCCGAGCCAGCAGCAGGCAGAGCAGAGCACTTTGCTCGCTGTAAAAGGGAGGTGACAGCAAGCCGGGCCCTGAACCCGCAGCGTGGCAAGAAGGGAGAACGTCGGGGATCGGGGAAAACGAAATTAACACTCAAAATCCAGACAAATTACTAGAGGTGGGAGATGCACGGAAAGGACTCTGTTTGGAGGAGCGAGGGAGGGACAACCTGCAGGCAAGCAGCCCAGGGAGGAACCCTTTGGGAAGCAGGGAACAAGAGCAGCATCCAGGAATAGGCTTGGAGACCCCCAGCACTGGAGCCAGCAGGGACCTGCCCGAGCTCTGCTCACAGCAGGACACAGGGAATGCTGTTGGGGACCGCGGGGTCCTCGGACTCACTGGGTTGTTTTCTGGATTTCGAGGAGCCCTTGGATGACTTTTTGGGCTTCTTTATCCGCTGGTATTTCAGAGCTTCGAGCCTCTCAGGTGCAGCAGTGTCCCCGGGCGGAGATGGACGTTTTCTAGGAAGGAAAAGCAGACACGCGCCGTCAGCGGCTCCCGGCCACGCTCGGGCCTCTGGACGTCCCCGGTGGGGGATCGGCCGATCCCAGCCGGCTCTGCCGTGGAAAAGGAAGAGGTGAGAAACCCAGGGCCGAGGGAGCAGGGCCAGCCAGGCGTGCCAGAGCGCGGGATGGAGGAAGGGAGGCGTTCCCGCTGTCCCCCTACGTCTCCTCCAGGTTTCCGAGCGCCGCCGCGAGCCGGCCGGTGCCGCCGGCCACGTCCGACACGGGCACCCCCAGCTCACCTGCCTGCCATGCCAACACTGCTAAACAAAACAGGACGGGGCAGATCCTATGTCCGATAAGGCTTTTCTGGGAAGTGGTAGGAAACCCCTTGGGATGGAGAGAGAGAGAAAGAGACAGGCAGAAGCGGCACGGCAGCATCGAGACGGGCACCACGAGCCACCCGGGGCGGACAACACCGGCGCCACAAACAGCAGGGAGGCAGGATCCTGCTGGCCCTGCTCCCACAGCCAGAAAAACCAGGGGCCACACGACAGACAGGGACACCAAGGGCACACACCGACAGAGCCGGGAGAGGTACCTCATTCCCAGGTCCCTGTGAGAAGCGACAACAGAAACGCGACAGCCCGGGAGCGCCTGCTCCTGGAACACCGAGAGGCTGGGAGCTGGAAATGGAAACACTGACAAGGTTTTAGTGTGAGGACAAGGAGGGGATTTGCAAAGGGGTGCTTCCTGCAGGAGAGCCAGCAGGTGCAAGGGATAGTATTTCATCTGTGCCCCCTGAGGCACTCTTCTACAGGAACCAGCTCAAGGTGCAGCATCCTCCCCTTTGCAAAGAGGTTTTTTGTTTTATTTCCTTCACTGTACCTGTTTTTTCCCATCCAAGGCCTGGAAAGCATGACTGCTGTAGAGAGCAGAGCATTAGAGGAAAACCTTTTCCTTAGGAGAGCGGGCAGCTCTTATCTATAACACATCACAGCATCCCCCCTTCCTGCTGCTTTCCCATCTCCTTCCCCCTCTCCAATTTACTTCCACGACCCTCCAAGAGTCACTAGCTCCTAATGCCACAGAAGAAGTTTGAGGCCACAGGAAATTACCTGGGATAAACCCAAGCCCCCTGCAGACAAGGTGTCCAGAGATGATGGGAAGCCTCCACAAAGCACTTTTCACAGGGGTAAAGCCAACACTTTGAGCCAGGCTCCAGCAAGGAAAGGAGATTTTAACCAGCCTGCCTGCACCCTTCAGGGGAGGAGATGACTCTCTTCTGCTCTCACAACTTGGTCACCGGAGGTCAGCGACCAAACCTTGTCACAAGAGCTACACAGAGGGCAGTGCTGGCGGCAGCTCCTGCACCTGTCTGTGCCTGGGGCAGGATCAGCAAACCCTACGCGCCACAGGCAGCAGGAGGGCAGGTGGAGAAGTCACCTCAGCTGGCTCCAAGAGGCAACATCAGTGCCTTCAGACTCCTGCTTTGGCACAGAACCCCTGTGGGTGATGTGTCCCTGTCTGTCAGCAAGGTGTGCCCCATCCAGCATTGCAGAAACACCGTGGATGCGGGCGGGAGCAGCAGGGAAGGGGCGAGGACATGCGCTGGAGCACAAACCCCGCACTCCTGGAGAGTTCGGAGCTCCTCACATCCCCAGGGGCCCTGGCAGAGCCTGGCTGGCACTGAAGACACCCTGCAGGCTTTCCCCCACGGGTCCCCACGTGTGCCACCACTGCAGGGACAGCGCAACAGCAGCGCTTCCCATCCGCCATCCCAAGCATCTCCAGAGCAGTGGAACTTCAGCTGGAGTGCACAGGCAAGGAGCTCCTGGGAGATTTCCCCCTTGGGGAGCAGAAGGGTTTTTGGGTTTTTTTGAAGATGAGTGTGATTGTGAAGCTTCTCAGTTCTGGCAGCATTGGAAAGCACCCAGGGAAGTGCAGAGTGAGGTGAAGAAGCAGCTGAGGCGCAGCAGACGCAACAGAAACCCAAACACTGGGCACAGAAAAGCTCCTTTTCATGTTTTCCAACGCAACAGAGACGTCAAGGTGCGGAGAGCTCCTGGAATGCCTCTGTTCCAGCTCCCGGAGAGCCTCTGTTCCAGTTCCCAGCAGAGCATCACATCAGCCGAAGATGAAGCAGCTCATTAGACATGCTGGGAGTCCCGCTGGCTGGATCCAAGCTTTTCCTCGTCAGGAAGACGACATTTACATTTGCAGAGCTCAAACACCTCCCCAAGCGCAACCAGCCTCTTGTGAGAGGTGCTGCCAGCAGCAGCTCCTCCCTCTGAGCTGAACCAGCACAGCCAGCCCCACTCATGCTGGCTGAAGGTACAACCACAGTGACCCCCAGGTCACAGCCTGGCATTCCCTGCAGCGATTCCTGCTGGAGTGGCTAGTGACAGCCCTTTCCCATTTACGGCCACCATTCTGTGGGACTGTTACACTGCTGCAGGTGCCTGGCTAATGCAAACTTCAGCTGCTCCAGCTCCATCGCCCACGGAGCTCACGTGTGCCAAGCCCTGGGCACCGCCGAGCTCGGTGCTCCTGCCACCATCCTGCCCACCAGCAGCTGCCTTCCACCACCTCTTCCCACCACCCAGACAGCTTTGCCACTATTAGTAAAGCTCAGCTTGTAAACGTCTCTTGCTCTTTCCACTCTTTTTCCTTTCTAAGAAGAAGCTATTGTGGCATGCTGACAAAATTAGACAGATTTACACGAGGGATTATGAGGAAATTGCCTGAAGCTCATTTCCACTAGTTCTTCATAATTGGAGTCGTATTTATACACACAAACATAAACAGTGAGTGCACTGAACCCATGTGTCACCATAAATACTGTCTGACCTCTGGCAAGGAAGAGATACAGAAGACAAAATGATGCTACTCAGCAGCCAAATTTTATCTGCTCTACCCACCCTTTATCTCTTCAAGGGGCTCTGATTCTTTCAAATTAATTTTCGTTTTAAGCTCAGCCAAAAGCCTCTTCCTGCCCCCAGAGTTCACATTTTGGGCAGCTGCCCACGCACGAGAGAGATCTTGAATATCAACAGATGAGACATTCAGGGAGGCGGGCAAACTTCTTCTGGAAACTTCCATGTAGAGCTAAGCAGAGGAGATTTGAGAAGCCCACGTGAACTCCTGGCACAAGCCTTCTGCGAGGCAGTACAAACACCTGGAGCAGCAGTTTTCCTCGAGTCTTCAAAGGAAAACCCTTCTGCAGGAACAAGGGTCTGGACTGCATGGACTGTGAGGTGCTGGAGAGGCCACAAAGGTACTGAGGGATGTCCAAGAGTCCCAGGACAGGAAAAGGAAGAAGGGGAGAAGAAGTATCCAGCTCAACACACATCTCAGCTGCTCTTCTTCAAATGTCCTTCCACATGCAAAGCAAAGATATAGGGGAGAAGACTCCTGAAAGCATCACTGACCCCTTTCCACCCAAAAGGGGAACCCATAGAAAGGAAGGGTCCAGGAAATTCAAGAACACTGTACATATATTTATATATATTTAACCTCATGGAGGTCTCAACACACATTCCCTGTCTCCTCCTCTCCTTGAGTCAAGACACTGACATCCAGGAATAGTTTGAGCATGTTAGAGCATCCACTTGGATAAAGTAGAGCATCCACTTGGATAGAGTATCCACTTGAAAGGAGCCCACCGTGTCCTTCAACCCTTCATCCTCCTCACATGAAGAGCTCAACTCTCCTACACGAGGCTCCCGCAAGTCAGAATTCCCACTCTGCTCCGAGGCAGCGCTGGCTGCTGCCTCCATCCCGGAACGCTTGGGATCCTTCGGCACAAGAGGTGCCCGAGAAACACTGCGGTGACGGCCCCAGCCCAGGGCTGCTGCTGCTGCCAAGGCACCGCCGGGAGGGAGGGAGGAAGGGGCTGGTCACAGCGGGGAGCACACCGGAGAAGGGGGGCCCTTCTACAGGTCTGCAGACACCACAACTCATCTACACAACGGACTTCACCACCATGCTGACGGAGAGGAGAGAGGGCGAGGGAAACGGGGCCGGGCTGGACAGGAAGAGGGGGATACAGTCACGGGGAAGGGGAGGGGAGAGAGGAAGATAAATGAAAAACAGGAGTGAGAAAATATATAAGGAAATAAAAGAGACTGAAAAGAAAAGGAAAATAATAATAATAATAATAATAATAATAATAATAAAGAAAGAAAAGAAAAACGCACTCAGACAAGCGGACTCACAACTTCTCCAAGCGGAAGGAGGCATGGAACACATGCAGAGGATCAGCACATGGACAGTCTTTAAAGGGGAACCTGTTTTCTTTCAAGCAGGGAGCGAGGGCTGCTGCTCCTCCCGCACGCCTGGCGCCGACGTCCCTTGGTCACTCAACGCTACGCCACGGCCAAGCCCCCCAGCTCCCAGCACTGGCAGGGCTGCCCTGGCAAGGGGGGCCTGGGGAGGCCACCCGGGGCAGGCTGCCATGCCGAGGGGCAGGGGAGCTTGGTGCCTTGTCTGTGGTTTTTGGGTTTCCCCCTGCAGGGAGACGACAGCCCCCTTTTCCCTGTTCCGAGATACACGCTACATCCGAAGAGAAGAAGATGGGAAAGCTCCTCATGCTGGCTTGGGAACGGCATCGGTTATCCCTGCCCGTCCACAAAAACTTCCTGAGCTTCACCTAGAAAAAGCCACCACGCTGCAGCCACCACAGAGCCCACAGGCTGTCTCTCCCTCTCCTCTCAGCTTTTAATGCTGCAGTAGAGAAATCTGCCTGGTCTGGTATGAAATCCCTGCGCTCCACATGCGCTGACAATTTTATGACCCCAAATCATCAAGAAATTACTTGGCTGGGCTCTCTACGGGATTCCTCGCTTATTAAAGTGAGATTTATTCTTCTGGCTTCCCCTTTTTGGGGATAATGACTCTGGAGTCGCTCCTGCCACTGCAGCTCCCAGCAGCATCCCGGAGTAGGACACGCGGCTGCTCCCGTCCTGCTGGGCAATGACATCCTGCTCCTCAAAATCCATCAGCCAGCACTGGAGCCAGCCAGGATCTGTGCAAGAGCCGCACCAAACTCAGACACGAGGCTGGACTCACCTCTGCTGTGCTAAAGCCATGTCTGCTCGTGTCCCTAATGCTGCTGCAGTGAGAATGAACAGCCACATCCTCGCTGAGGGCTTCCCTGTTTCTCAAAGAGCCTGGCACAGCCCAGATCTCACCAGGGCTTGGTGCCAGGTTTGCTCCTCAAGGGAAAACAGAAGGAAAAGGCAGCCAAGTGCTCAAGAGCTTTGGGGGCACAAGGCCCCAATGGGATGGGTTTTGTCATGCCAAGAGGATGGCTCCTCCATGGAGCACCACATCCTGTCCCTGCTTCCAACACCTCCTCCTCACCAATCCTGCTCTCCTCACCCCAGGACAGCCCTCCAGCTCAGCTGGAGGAATTCTCCTCTCTGGAAACATCCGCCTGATTTCTCTGGGCATCCCACCTCTCTCTCGTGAGCCTCTTTTCCAGCCCAACAAGGCTCTCCAGGCTGCTGGAGAGCATCAGCCAGGACCTTGATTTGTCCCAACCAAGGCAGCCAAGGCAGCACAGCTTCTTCAACTTTTGTAAGACCTGTCTTAAGGAAGTTTGGGTATGGCCAGGCCCTAGAAACAGGCTCATCTGCAATCCCATTTCTCTTTTCATAACCAGCCTGACTGATGGCCAAACAGGTCAGTGTTTCCAATCCTCTGAGTCACAAATTACTATTATCCCATCTGGATTGGGCAGTTTTAGTGATATTCTGCTTTTAAGGTCTGAAAACCATCTCTAGATTACTCCGTCCCAGTTTCAGAAATGCCCATGGCCATCTAGGAAATCAGCCCCATGAAGGCAGCCCAAGAGGAATTTTCTAGGAAGAGTCTTTCAAGATCTGCTTGGGGCTGTTTAATTACAGCTGGGTCAGAAGTCAAAGGTCTCTCCGAGGAGAATTTCAGGGATGGAGGGATTTTACCATGACTACACTTGTGATGGGAAGGAAAGAAACGAACACCTTTCTGGCAGCCTGAAACCATAGTTACGCTGCTGCCAAGCATACAATCCATCTTGGGAGAAAGACTTCTCCCATTTTCCATGATTGAGGAGACTTGGGAAAGAGAAAATAGTTCCAGGTACCGCTGGAACCAAATTCTCCACGTGCTGGACTGCAGCTGGAGAGTGATTTTTGGAGCCCCACTCTGAGCACGCTGGCTGCAGCTGGCTGCTCCAGATGTGGCTGCTTTTCCTGGCTTCAGGGGGTCGCTGTGGGCTCCTCCTGGTTTGGATCATCTGGGACAACCCCACCTCTACACCTCCCTAACACCACACAACCCTTGTGCACCCTGCCGGGGCCAAAGGTGCCACGTGTGTCACCGTGCCCCAAGAAAGGAAGGGTGGCCCCAGGGAGACGGCAGCTCGGCTCATCCCAAACCCCAGCCCTGAAGGCAGGGGAGCAGCGTGTGCTGCTGGGAGGGGAAACCCAAAAGCCACAGAGACTGTGCGTCCAGAGGTGTTTCCTAGTGTTTTCGGATTCCTTATTCCCCTTTAAAGGAAGAGATGGTATTGGAAAAGCCCCTTCCGTGTCCCCTGTCATGCCCCGCTCCCGGCCACCCTCCACAGCGCCCACACCATCCTTTCGGACATGGATCACCCTTACCTATTGAGCTGAGGAGAAGCTTGTCTCGACAACACTGCCCAGATAGCTGAGATTAATCAAAAACAAAGCAGTTATCAACACCCGCAAGGAGCCGAGCTCCGCAACACATCAGCACGTCAACAACTCCAAAGGAAAAAGGAGGGAAAGAAACCAAACTGAAACACAAACGAAACAAGGCTGGAGAAGAAAGGGGGAAAGAAACAGAAGAGAAAGGAAAAGAAGAAACGAAAACGATAATCAACAAAGCGAATGGATACACTGCATAAAAGCACGGACAACAGTGCTGCTCTAACACGGCTCTGTCCTGGAGCTGGCTCTCCTTGGCATGCCCTGCTAGGAGACGTGGACCTGTGACTACATCCCTAACTGTATCGCTCCGTAGCTGGGTTTTCCAGAGGCACACAGAAGTCATTTCAGGCTCGTTCAGCTGCTCTCCCTCCCCATCCTCTCCCCTGAGCCCTCCTTCCTTCCGTTCAGTGCCGGAGGGATTTGCTAAGGCCATAACGCTTCCAGGTACCAGAGGGCGGGAGTGAAATGCGGAGGGCACTGCGGGGTGAAACGCTGCCTCCCCCCTCCCCAAAACACAGCCTCTTCTCCGAACGCCTCCGACCGCGCCGGCTCCGCGGGGCCGGGAGCCCTGGCCCCCGACTCCTCTCTGCCACAAGCCGGAGGAGGGGGCTCGACCCCACCAGACAAGAAGCCAGAATGAAGCAAGACGAAAGGATGGGACGAAAGCACGGCTACGGGGTCTAAGGTGCTGTGAAAGACGGAAGGAAAGAGGAGAAAGAGAGAGAAAGAGAGAGAGAGAGAGAGAGAGACGCTTTTGCCTGGAGCAACCCTGGTACCTGGAAAACCAGCCGCTACTGTCTAGTGCAGCCACATCCCTCTTTAGGGCAGGATCTGAGCGTGCCGGCAGCCTCCCGATCTCCGCTGGGCTTAGTTTATTTTTATTTTTCCTCCTCTCCTGACATGCTGCTGGTGTGGCTAAGTCCTTGATCTCTCCCTGCCCGCGTCCTGGGGCTGCAGCATCCCTTTTGCAGGTGGGGCGGTGACCGTGATAGCTGTTTCTGTCATGCATTAAAGCTCTCTAGACTCCGCGGGAAGGAAGAGGAGGAAGACAGAGGCGCAGCGGCGGCGGCCCTAACGTTCGAAGAAAGCCAAGAGCCAGCAGCTAGAAGAGGAAACAACCTCCAGTGACACCAGGACACTTACCTAAGTGAGCCAGGTCTTTGTACACCTGGTAGACGGCCCGTAGCCCGAGTCACGGCGCTCCCAGATTCCCAAGGGACCGGGAAGGTCGCCTGCCTAAAACCCAGCGCTCTCGGGCGGCGGCCATGCAACCCGTGCCCGTGGCACCAGCCTCTGCCTAGCAAAGCCCGCGGGACGCCGTCTCCAAAAGGGATGCTGCAGCGTGCCCAGAGAGACCCTACCAGTTGGGATGGTGATGGCAGGGAGGGAGTCAGAGGGAGTGGGTGAGGCAGGGTGGGGGAAGCCAGGAAGGGGCTGGGGGGGTCACCACGGGGCTCACGCACTTACCCCGTGGCGGCTACCGTGGTGGTGGATGTCGGCTCCGGTTGGAGAATCTCCTCGCCAGCCCTCCTCGGAGAGGGGATGTCTCCGAAAACATCCATGGTGTCCACGGGCAGGGAGGAGCCCTGGGAGTTGGAGAAGCCGGTGCCCACGGGGGTGAAGGCGGTGGTCGGTCGGAAGCTGGGGCTGTCCCCCCGGCTGCTCGGCGCCGGAGATCCCGTGGAGGACGGCGTGGATTTGCGGGAGAAGCTGACGGCCGCGGGCGGCTGCAGCGTGATCTCCGACACCTCCGCCTGCTGGATGAGCCCCGGGCGGGGCCGGGCGCGGGCGGTCAGCTCCGGGGAGCTGTTGCGGGAGCTCAGGGGACTTTGGGTCAGAGGAGAAAGCCTTGAAGGTTGTAGCACCACCTGATGTAAACTGGGCTCAGCCCTCCTGACCTGCCGAGGGCTGGGCCGAGGTCGGGGTTGGGGCTCGTACCACCTGGTGTCCAGGCTGAATGTGCTTGTGCCGCTGGGGCCGACGGGCTCGGACGGTTCGTGGTAAGGCAACACGGGTATGCCCATACCTTGGCTGGTATGTCTTAGCTGCCCTTGACATCCCATGGGTTGCATAGGTTTGTCCTGCCACTTGGTGGTGGTGGGCACGGAGGATTGACCCCTGCCCGGTGACTTGCCGGTCCAGCTCTTTGGTGCCTCCAGGGGCAGGATGCCCGAGTAGGACGCGGGGACCACCTGGAGGGAGGAGGGGGGCGGCCCCCGAGGAAGGCAGCCCGTGGGCTGGGAGCCCTCGCCCGCCTCACAGGACTGGAGCTGGTGGGGGAACGGCGCGGGGGCCAGCTCCAGGCTGCCGAAGGGGAACTCGGCCCTGCCCCAGGGCTCGGGGGACCGGCCCCCCGTGGGGGTCTGGGCCAGGGGCAGCGTGCTGTTGGAGGCGTTCTCCCCGTTCTCCTCGGGGATGGTGGGGTGTCCGAAGGGCCCCTCGGTGGGCAGCGGTGGGGAGGACATGACCGAGCTCAGCGGGCTGACTTCTGGCATGTAGAAGGGCGGCGGGTCCACCTCCCCCGGGCTGCTGCTGCTGAGGTAACCGTAAAACTGGTGGTGGAAAGCCCGGGGGGCCGGCGGGCGGGCCTGGCCGGTGGCCTGCAGGGCGCCGGGACCCTCCAGCGCCCGGTGGAACCGGGGGCTGTATGCTGGTGGCTGAAGGTAGGACTCCTGGCTGGAGGACAGAGGGGTGAGCTGGGCTTTCAGGGCGGCCACGGAGGTGGGGACGACAGGGTCGTCGTTCTCCTCGTCCGACTGCCTGAACTCGGGGTACATGTCCGTCTCCTCCACGAAGGGGAAGCCCTCGATCCGCCGTGTCTTCAGGGAGGGCTCCATCTCCGCCGGGTCCATGACGAAGCGTCCGTCCGGCCCGCGGCTGATGAGCTCAATCGGCGTGGTGGCCTCGGCTTCGGCCTCCGCCTTGGAGACGCTGTACTTCTTGCTGCTGATGGCTCGTTTGGTCTTCTTGTAAAGGGAGAGCTCCTTCTCCTTGGTGGGGCTCAGCATCCGCTTGGCCTGTGGGCCCTGGTCGTCAGAGGACTCCGAGGGGGGACGGAGCGTGCGGATGCTCTCGGGACTCACCTTGCCGGAAGACAACCTGGACCACAGGGGAGAGAAACCGAGAGAGGGGACGGTCACCTGGAGGGCAAAGGAGGCCTTCTCGCCCAGAAGAACTCTGGATCCGGAAAACAAAGTGCTACCAGCTCTCCAAAGAGGAACCGCTGGGAGAGATTGGCAGGGGCTAAAGCAGGATGGCAGTCTTGCCAGCGGCAGTGCACAACGTCCCTGCACCTTGGGAGGGCAGCTTGGCACTCTCGGGGCAGAAAGCTCACACCAACACCTCGCAATAAGCCTACTAACAACCCAACACATTGCAACAAGCTCCACCAACACCCTGCAACAAGCTCCACAGCCCCAATGGGACAAAAGACAGATCCAGAGCTGCATTCCAATTCCTTCAAAGGTCTCCTATGTTCACCTGAGCTATCCGTGCCCAGGAAAAGCCCTGGGCCTAGAAGAGAGACATAAGGCAAATGTTCCCTCCCACAGAATTCAGCATCTCACTTGAAGACGCTGATGGATCATTTCAGACCAACTCTTTCTCCCATTCTCAACACTCAAACTTTAGGCTGAGAGCCTCAAAAGGCAGAGAGCACCAGAACAGTTCCCTCATCCCTATCCAGAAAGCCTTGGACAAACAGGATTGAAAGGCAAAACATAACAGATCCAACAGAGACCAGTGCAGTGGATAAACTGAAAACAAGTAAGATTCAGATCCACCAGCACTGGGACATTTTGCAACAGTCCAGGAGCCAAAGCATGAGGTGTCCACATCCCAGACTCTTGCAGTCCCACCGGGAAGATGCTCCTGCTGATTTGCAGCTACACATGCTTTTGATGGGCTCTGCAAGGAGCTGCAGCACCACGATCCACCACCTTTCGGCACATGTGGAAAGAGGCTTCAGCAGAGCACTCTTCAGGAGAAAAGATGAATTTCCCAGGAAAAAACAGAGCCAACAGAGAATGACTCAAAAACTGCTCCAAGCTGGCAGGAAGGACTCCATGTGTAGCAGGCTAATCTTTCTCCTAAGGAGCCCCTTCCAACTGGTGTGTAATTGAGTTCCACCAGCCAACTCCAGCTTTGGAAAATGTTCACAGATCCAACGGGGTCATCTCTCAGCTCAGTTTGCTGCATTTGTCCCTGCTGCCTTCTGCTCCAAAGCCCATTTATCTCTTGTGAATCGCTGTGCTCCCAAAAGTTCAGGCAACACCCAAAAACAACTCATCGGGAGCAACCAAATAAGGATGAGAGATTTCCTTTTGAGCTTTGCAATGACTGTAGGAAGGAGGCACCTTGAAGACCCCACATCCTGGTGCCGCAGCTAAGACAGATACTTACGGGGACTCCAAACTCTTCCTGCAGTGGGTTATCGAGAGAGGAGGGTCTGGAAGAGAATAAAAAGGGGAAAGAAGAGAGAACGCTGAGGAGGCGCAACACGACAGAGACAAGACAGACTCAACATCAAGACAACAAAAGACACTCAACAAGAGGCCAAGGTTTCATTGCTCCAGTGCTTTAATGGTTGCTGACAACACACAGCTCCCGTCACAGGGTCCTGCCCGTCCTGCTGCCGCAGCCCCGCAGGCTGGAGGAGACGGAGCCGCTTCCCTGCCCTCTCCAGCTCCCCAGCCGCCCTTTTCCCTACCAGCCGCTCCTGCACGGAGGCTGCAGTCCCAGCTTTTGGGAAGCAGAGCAGCAGGGTCTCCTGTGGGGTCTTCTCTAGCCCAGCACTGCCTGCTCCGGGCTGGGAGCAGCGGGAGAGCCCATCTCGGGGGGACCCCGAGGAGGTGAGCGGTGCCCCCATCTGCATCCCAAGGACAGCCCAGCCCTAAACCCCCGGCTCTAGGAGTTATCACCACGCGGGAGAGCTCCCTCGGAATTCCCAGGCTAGTTTCTCTGGCGCCTCTTCACCCACCCTGCCTCTCCCGCTCCCGACCACGGGCGCTTTCAGGCACAGCCGAGGGAGGAAGTCAGGGCTTCACCTGAGGACGCGCACGGACGAAGAAGAGACAGACAGGGAAGAAGGTTACGACCACAACACAACCAGGAGGGAGAAATGAGGAGCAGACAGGAAGGAGGGAGGAAGCACACCGGGAATGGACTCACCTTTCTTGCGCTTGAGCTTGCGTTTGCGTTGCTTGTTGACGAAGCAGGCGGCGAGCGTGCTGAAGAGGATGGCAGCAGCCAGGAAGCAGATGGTGGCAACGATGCCAGCCAGCACCGGGCGGGCTAGGCCCTCGTCCGTCAGGTCAGGCTGAGGGAAAACATCTGGGGGAAAAACACAGCAATTCAGTGTTACACCTGCTGCCTCCCCCAGGGAGCCGCCACAGCGTGGAGACAGTGATCATCTCCAGGAGTGATAATCTCAGTAAAGACCCTGCGTCCAAGCCAGCCCACTCAGGGAGAGCAATCAGCGCTGCTTCAGGGCCAAGGGGTTTAGTGATCTCACATCAGATCACAGAATTATAAAATAGTCAGGATTGGGAAAGGCTTTTAAAGACCACCTAGTCCAGCTCACCTGCAATGAGCAAGGAAAATCTTCAGCTAGACCAGGTTACCCAAAGCAACCTGATAAACCTTTCTGCATCAGCTGATGGACACCCGGGGAAGAAGCCTCCACACCAAAGAAATGCATATTTATGTCTAAACACACGGAATTGCAGCACACCTGCAGTTACCTCCTGGATGAATAACCCACTAGGTATTTCATCCTCTTTGTCAGTGCTTCCTTTCAGCTTTGAAATGAAGCACTTCTGGGCTCCCTCATCACATCCCTGCACAAACCAGGAGCACATGGGAGCCCCAGCAGACCTCAGCTGAGGGCACGTGCAGATGTGCACTCTGCACACCTGGGTGCTCCTGCCGTGTGCCACATCCCTGATCAGCGCATCGCCCCGCTGGAGCAGGGCTTTCAGCCTGGGAGAGCAGCTGCCTGGGGCCGGGCGCCTGCCAAACCCCATCAGGAAAACCGGGCGTGAGGAGCAAGGGCAGCGAGCAGGGAGGCTGCAGCGAGCTCTCCGCGCCACGCCGGCACCACTTGGGGGCAGAGAGAGACCGCTGCATCGAGCACAGCACAGCACAGCACAGCACAGCACAGCACAGCACAGCCGGGCTTTCCACGAGAGCCACAAAACCCGGGCTCGCCGCATCCCCATCCCCTCCCGCTGCCCTCGCCTTCCCCATCTCCATCACAACCCCTCTCCTGCCCCTCGGCTCAAGGAGCATCCTCCAAGCTGGGTGTGCGGGGAACGCGCAGGAACCGCAGCGCGTTGCACCTCCCGCTCGCAGAGCTCTGTTCCCTGTGGACTCTGCACTGCAGTGCTACGTTTCCCCTCTCTCCACCTTTCACTCCCGTTTCCAGGCTGCGCAGTGCCCGCTCGGAGCTTTGTTCTGCCGGGCTGGGCTGGGCTCTGCAGCAGCCGTGCTCTGGGGCTTTGGCATTTGTCCTCGCCTGCTCCCACTGGGAGCCAGCCTGGGGCCAGAGCCATGCCCAGGACACCCATCCCAGCCCTGCACCTGCCTCAGCGCAGCTGGGGGAGAAGAGGAGGCAGCCCTCACCTGTGCTGGACACGCCAGCGACATTGCTGGGTTCGCTGATGAGATCCTGCATGACCGCCAGCACACGGAACTCGTACCAGGTGTCCTGGAACACCAAACACACCCGTCAGGGCCCCCAGGTTACCTCCAGCCCCATCGTACCAGATCCTCCAACATCCCCAGCATAATAAAACCCTCTAACACCATCTTTTTAATATTAGCAAGTCAGGCTTCTATCCTTGGCCAGGGGGTGTGTGGCTAGCAAAATTCTGGCCTCCACACAGACACAGATACAAAACCTTTTCGTCTGTTTATATGGTTTTATCAAACAAAAATTATTGTTCATTGGTTCTAAATTACACCATTCTCTTTCATTAATTAGCACTCTATCCTCTATTGGTTATTGATTTCTCGCTTCTTATGCTAATTAGTCCATATTTTTAGTATCTTTTTCCTTCTGTAGGGACTTTCCAACACATATACTGAGACTTTTTTAGTCTCTTTATCTTCTGGTTTCTGCAAAATGTCCTCGTGGCCCATAAATCCTACATTCCAACCTCAACAATACATCTTTCTCTCCCAAGCTTTGTTCATTGAAGCATATCAGAGTGAGTTTATCAAAACTTAAAGTTTCAGGCATTTTCCCAAGGTGTGCTCCTCCAAAAGTAGCTTATGATGACTTTGACAAATGCTAGCTAAGAGTAATTGAAGAATAAAGCACTATTTATAATTTATATGTATATTGGTCACGATTACTTAAAACTATTAACTAAAACTGTTAAAAATTTGTATTGTTTCCAACACTTGCCCAGCTCCTTGAAGATCCCAGCTCAGGGATCGAGCCACTCCAAAACTTCCCCTGAGCTGCAGCAGATGGTGCAATATTATTACAGAACCATTAAGGCTGGAAAAGATCATTGAGCTGGGTATGTTGTGGGCAGCCTCTGCTCACCTGGGACAAGTCCTTGGCAAAGAACTCGCTCTCGGAGCCCGGGATGCCATCATCCAGGATCTCCCACTTCTCCGCCACGCGGAATTCCATGATGTAGCGGTCGATGGGGAAGCTGTGGTTAGCGGGAGGGAGCCACGACAGGAGGACGCCTTGCTGTGTCCGGTTGGCTGTTAGGCACCTCGGTGGGGTAACCAACACCAGAGGCTCTGGAGTTGTTACAGGGAATGCTGGGGACACAGCAGAAAGGACAGGGACACCTTTGAAGAGAAGCAGTCCCAGCAATTCCCACATTCCAGGAGCTTAGGGCACATCTCAGGAGTCTGGTCTCTTATCACAGAAATGGAAAAGTGGATTTTCAAAAGGCGGGGGACTAATAATGCCGTGACTCCAGGCCTTCCTGCTTCCTCCCACCTCCACCTGAGAGCCCAAAGGCTCTGAGCTGTAACAAGTGATCTCGTGCTCTATTAATACCTCCTGATCCCAGCTGAACTCAGGGAAGATCTGAAAGGTGACTGGTGCAGTACAGCTCTCTCATTCTGGCTCTCAGGACAAGCCTTCCAGAGCCTCATGCATCCTGCAAAGTCTACAAGCTTCATCCAGAACCCCCCACAAATTATCTCCTAAATAGAAACTATTGCTGATGGTCATCATCTCCATCTCCATCCCCAGCAGACAGGACACAAGGAGGAAAGCAAAGGGTCCCTTCACCCCACAGACCTCCCAAATCCCTTCCCAGCCCACAGAGGACCTACCTAGAGTGTTCACAGTGACCACCTCACTGAAGGAGCTGGTGCCCAGCTTGTTTTGAGCCAAGACACTGAACTGGTAAGCAGTCTCTGGTTCCAAGGTATCCACCAGCAGCCAACTGGAACCAGCTGGCACAGGGAGAGACAGCCAGTCATGGGGTCCAAACTGGGCTCTCTTCATCCTGCCGAGAGAAAAGGGAGCATCCTCAGGGAAGGTGTCTTTGACAGGCAGGACAAAGAGGCAGCATTCACTTCTTATGCAAAAATGGAGCTTTCCGGAGCGATGGTTTGGTCTGACAGCAGTGATGTGGATGGACGTGGGGCAGCCACTCGCCACCCACGAGCTGGCACGGGCCACCACCCCCTCGTGTCCCACCAGCTCTCAGGGGCACTGCCACCAGCTCTCCCTGCTGCCCTGAGCTGGGTCAGGGATAACTGCAGTGCCAACAGCCCCGCTCTGACGCCATCTCCACCAGATTCCCATGGGCAAAAGTGGGAGCTGGAGCATTTTGGTGAGTGCTTCAAAGGGAACGGCTGACGCAGGAGACAGGCCCTGTTCCCATTTATACCTCGACATCTCCTGAGCCGGAGCCAAGTTCTCCCTCAGCTGTAGCCCTGTACATGTCATCCCACGAGAGACATTTAACTAAATCCCCATCACTGCCACATTTGCACAAGTCGGGGGCTGCCAGCACAGCCTGGGGCACCACTCAGGGTTTGGCAGCACAGCAGAGGCACTGGCAGGGAATGCAGGACAGAGCCTTTGTGCTGGGGTCTAACCACAAAACCAGGGCAAAAAACACTCCCAGAGCCAACCCAGTGCCACCCAGGGGCATGCAGCCACCTCCAGAAGCCATCAGTCCCACCGGGAGACACCTCAGTGGAAGAGCCCCACATCCCAAAGCAGCATCACGGCACTGCAAGCGCCGGTGCTCATGTTAGAGAGATGCTTTAGGGAGTCTGAGCCCTCAGCTGCACGTTTTGGCAGTGTTCACACAGGGTTTGGGAAGGATTGGTGCAGATGCTCTATCCTGCACAGGTAAGGGCACACAGCCAGGTGAATCCACCCAGCAGGAAAAGACGGAGCAAAGAGAAACAGCGCTGCTGTCCAGGGAGCAGAAAGTGAGGCGGAGAAGCAGCAGCAAGCCATGGAAACGAGCAGGTCTGTGTGGAGAGCCGTGCACGTGCCCTGTGCCTCCGCCAAACCCAGGGAAAGCCTCTGGATCACTGTGGCTCCAGCTGGGACTACAGCTCCCAGGATCCCCACCGCGGCAGGGCAGCAGGGCAGCAGGGCAGCCCCTCTCCTGAGCAGTTTTCCAGCTGTGTTTAATCCCACTGCCCTCGCATCCCTCCTTCCCGGCACTGCTGTGGGCAGGGACACACCAGAAAGGGGCTGAGGGTGGGGAAAGCAGAGGGAAAATGCAGCACTCCCTGGCCGAGGGAGGATGTGGCTGCAGCTGGAATGCTGTGGTGGCCCTGGCCATTCCTGGGGAGCGAGGTTTGCATTTCCGGCCTCAACAACCGCAGACGCGGGAAGAGGGCACGAACGCAGAGAAAATGAAGCCATGTTCTGCTTGAGCATCCCACAGCCACAGCAGGGAGGAAGGCACATGGATGGCACTCCGGGTGGCACTACGTGACCCAGCTGTGTCCCAGGTCCCTCAGAGATCACACCCTAGGGTCAGGGCAAGACGGGTCACTGCCTCCCTATCCAAAGCCCCCACAGCTGCCTGTGAATTCCTTAATGCAGGCTTGGTGCAAACACCCTTCCCTGCCGGCTGCTCTCTCCCTGTGGAGTCTGGAGGAGCCGCGAGGAGGCAGGAATCTGGCTGCAGGTTGCGGAGCAAGAGCAGCAGCAGCTGCTGATGCAGCCACGTCTCCAGAGCAGAGAGGTTTAACCACTCCTTCCCAAGGACATTTTCATCAAAGCAAGGTCTGCACCGCTCAGCTTGCTCCTTCATTTTCCCCCCTCTGCTCAATCCATTCCTTCTTTCTATCTCCAGACAGACAACCCAGCCCCAGGCTGGAGCAGAGCAGAAATCATTACAGGCAGCATCTTCCTCTCTCCTCTCTATCAGCAGCCTCCATCAGGGCAAATTAAGGCAAGGAAAGAATGAGAGAGCGAGAGGAAAGGCTGAAGAATGCCAGCCCAAGCCTGGGAAGGGAAGGCATCACCCCCTCCACGTTTCCAAGGATGATTCCTTAGAAGAAGATGACAATAGTAGAGCCCAAAGAAAACCCCAGCCTTGCTGCAGCCACATTTCTCCCTCCCCTGCCTCAGGAGCAAGGCACAGGGCTGAGCCTGGCCCAGCTGCAGGAAGGTGGGATGCACTTTTGGAGCTATGGCAGCAGAGCCCCGGGGCCCAGCCCCAGTGCCAGGATCTCACAGGGGCTGGTCATGATCTCAGCCAGGATTTAGCTACCTCCAGGGTGCCACCGAGCGAGGAGAGAACATTTCTGCTTAGTCACAGCTCTTCCAGGACACACTCTCTAAAGGTTGCATTTGCCATCCTCTCCCTGGCTGTTAAGCCTCATAAACAGTTTATCTTGAAATTAGATGCCAGAGGCAGAGCTACATGAATGCAAAGCGTCTCCGGTGTGCCACAAGCAGAGTAAAACCTGCCGGGGCAGACGGAGGCAGTGGCCAGCACAGAAGGGAGAGGAAATACGGGAACTACGCGATCCCACCACCACCACCCATCTCCCCGAGGAACCCCGAGGGAGCTCAGCCCTGCAAGGCCCACAGGCACAGAGCTGGGCTCGCCACCCTCCCCACCCTCCTCCCCCCGGCTGCTCGAAGCTCGGGTCGGCTAGGAAGGAAAAGAAGCAGAGAGCAAAGCATGCCAGGATGACTCACAGAGGGCCGTACCAAACTGAGAAAGTCTGCTCGTATCCACCGTCGTAGCCGGGCTCCCAGGAGACGTTGGCTGAGGTCATGGCGGCCACGACGTGCACGCTGGTTGGGGCGTGAGGGCTTGTCCCTGCGGGGAGAGGGGACAGCTCAGAGGGGAGCAGGACCAGGCCTGGGAGGGCTCTTCTCCCATGCCACGGTCCGAGGGGATTCCTCTTGCACCAAGCCAAGGGCCCGGAATTTCTGCTGGAAATGGCAGCAGGACAGGCGGCCAAAATAACAGCGCAGAGAAAGGCAACTCCAGCAGGAAATCACATTTAAAGGAGGCATTGCTCTTAGAATCATAGAGGGCTTTGGGTTGGAAGGGACTTTAAGGGACATCTACTCAAACCCTCCTGCCATGGGCAGGGACACCTTCCGCTAGACCAGGTTGCTCCAAACCCCATTCAATGTGACCTTGAACATGTTCAGGGACGGGGCAGCCACAGCCTCTGTGCCACGGCCTCGCCACCCTCACAACGAGGAATTTCTTCCCAACATCCCACCTAAACCTCCTGTCTCCCAGTTTAAAGCGATTCCCCCTTGTGCTTTCACCACAGCCCTCTTTGTGGGGAGCATCCCCACCTCCTGCCTGGCCAGGGGCTCTCTCTCCCCAGGCCCCTTCCCCCCGCCCGTACCTACGACGGTCAGGTGGGTGCTGGCAGTAATGCTTGCGACGATGTTGGTGGCGACGCACTCCCACTCGCCGTGGTCGTCCTTGCCGAGGGAGCGGATCTGCAGGGTCCCGCCGGGCAGCGTGTTGTGCTTGCTCCTGCTGGGCTTCCCTACCTTGGGCAAGGAGCGGGGTGGGGAGCCGGGCAAAGAGAGAAAAAACACCACTCAGCAGCGGCTCGTGGGGCAGGGCGAGGCGGCGGCGGGGTCACTAAGCTACCTGCGCGGCCCAGGGGACACCGCCGGCCACCGGCAGGGGATCTGGTCTCTCCGTTCGTGGCAAGGCAGACGGTTCCCCCGTTTCCGAGAGGACCTGGGGGGCAACGCGAGAGGCATGCGTCAGGAGGCTGCTGCTCAGCACTCACACACAAGCGGGAAACCCCACGGCACTGGCACAGACACCGAGCCCTGTGCCGGGGCTCAACCTCAAGCATCCAAAGCTGAAACCGCTGCGGGAAGGGGCACTGGGCACCCCAACAAACCCCCTCCCGGGATGGGGAAGGCATAGTCTGCCCCAGGAGATGCCCAAACTGCCCCTCAGCCTCAGTCAGAGGCAGAGAAGAGGCAGGACCCTTCATGTCAGAGGTCTGGGCAGCAAGGGCCCCATGGGGGAGTGGGAGGATGGTGTGCGTGCAGGTGCCTGGAATCTCGCAAGCCGAGCGGAAAGATGGATCTTGTAACAACTCATCTATGCCCATCAGGCAAAGTTGTGCAAATCCCACGTTGTCCTGACTCCTCTTCAGCTGTTCTTCACATGGGGGACTCTGCTGATCGACACTAGGACCCACGGGTTGATGCCAAGCAGGAGGAGCAGAGGAACCCATGGACACGTGGGGTTACCAGTACCAAGCCCAGGAATCCTTCAAGAGACTGGTCAGCACTGGTGGGCTGACGGGGATGGAGGGAGTTGGTTTCTGCCATGGGGAAACTGAGCCAGGCCCAAGCCAGCCCTGACTGGAGTTGGAGAGAATAAGCCCAGAGCCACAATATGGGCGCGAGCACCAGAAGGCACAAGTGGGATTGGAAAGAAAGCTGACTGAGACTGGTGAGGGCAGAGAAAGAAAAATAAGATGGAGAAAAAGCCTAAACAGCCAACAAGCTGTAGGCAGGTCACTTGCAAAGTGTGCAAGTCATGGGTCCTCCTTGACACAAGGATTGGGGATTGTCCCACTGGGGGACAGAGGGACCCAGCTCACTCTCAAGAGCCCTAAGAAGGGGATGGAAGGCTTGGAGGGAAGATCCTGAAAGCAGGAAAGAGAGCCTAGGAGGTCTCCTGTACGTGGATTTCCTATGGGAGCAGTAAAGGTGGGAAGCAAAGGGAAGCCTGCAGAAGGACTGGAAAGCCCTCGTTGCTCCCAGGCTGTGCCACCACACTCTGCTTGATGAGAAGGGACATCTTGAAATCCTTATATCCAGTCCAGGATCATTAAAACAGTTTCTTCCAGGGTCTTCGAAGTCATGGGGCAGTACAGCAGCTGTTGGCTGGTCTGAAGCCAAAAGACCCCTGGACACACTCTGGTGACACATCCCCTTCCTCCACGGGGTGTCCGTGCTGCGAGAACAGCATTGCCACAACTGCCACGTCCTGCTGGTGACCACCTCGGAGCCAGGCAAAGAAGAGGCTGTCCTGTGGGCAGTGCTGGTGAGGCAGAGGAGGGGGCCGGGGCGGGGGCAGTGTTTCAGCTTTGCGGATGCTGCCGTGTCGGTTTCCCGGGATTACTCGGTGGCCACAAGCCGGGCTTCCCCCACCCACCTGCGGGACAGGACGGCAGTGGCTCAGCCCAAAGCGAAGCAGCTGTACCTGCAGTTTGTTCTTACCGGGACAGAGTGTGGCTTCTCTGTCTGCAATATTCACCAAAAGCCAAAGGCACTGCAGATTTGTCTGGCAGGCCGGGTACCTTTCTCCAGGCGATGATGGGAAAGGGGTCTCCGGCAGCAGCGCAAGGAATCAACAGCTCCCTCCCTGCCTCCTGTCTGTACTCCCAGCCTGGTAGCACCGTGAAATAGGGGGGGTCCTGCAGCCAAGGGGAAAAACAAGGAGTGTCAGCCAGCCCCAACTCTCATCACCAAAACCAACCCTCTTCCAAACCAACTCGATCCCCGTTCTGGGTGAGCTTGAGGCACCGCAAGGGAAATAGTGTGGAGAACGTGTGCTAAGGAGACTCCATGGCACACCAAACTACACACCTGGAAGGAGATTCTCTCCAAGGAGCCACTGCACTAGAGCATAGAATCATGGAATCCCACAATGGTTTGAGTTGGAAGGGACCTTAAAGACCACCTATTCCACCCCCTGCCATGGGCAGGGACACCTTCCACTGTCCCAGGATGCTCCAAGCTCTGTCCAGCCTGGCCTTGCACACTTCCAGGGATGGGGCAGCCACAGCTTCTCTGGGCAACCTGTGCCAGGCCTTACCACCCTCACAGGGAGGAGTTTTTTCCTAATATCTAACCTAAATTTCCCCTCTTTCAGTTTGAACCCATTACTCCTTGTCCTATCACTACAATTCCTGGTGAACAATCCCCCTCCAGCTTCCTTATAGGCAGGCCCCCTTCAGACACTGGAATGCTGCTGTCAGATTTCCACACAACTTCTCTTCTCCAGGCTGAGCAGCATCTTGCTTTTTACCTCCTCGAAAGGAGGAAAAAGCCCACCCACATCACATCAGCCATCAACCTGATTTCCTCGCCCCGGCAGCCGCCCCGGCGGATGTGTGTGTCTGGTACACAAAGCGTTATCATGTGAACCTCGGCGAGACACCATGAATCACCACGGCTCCCTCCCAGGCACAGGACTCAGTGTTCAGGGAGGGAAGAGGCAGCAGCTCCCACCCCAGCTGCACTGGGAGCTGCTCTGGGAGCCCAGCGTGCCCCAGGCTCCGCACGCAGCCGGAGCACGTGGAGTTCAAATCATCCATTTATTAAAATCCTCCTGAACCCAAGCCCGGGCCAGCAGGGCTAAGTGTTTTGTTGGCAAAGGGGACATTCCAGGGAGATGTTTCCTCAAACTACCCCAGTCCAGTGTCAAAACCCGTGCTGCTGCTCTGGAGGGATATTTCCAGCTGCACCAGACAGGGTGCCCTCGGGGATTGCCTGGGCTGGTGGGAAGCACATCTCCAGCACAGCACAGACACACCCTCACCCTCTGCTGTTCCCCACACAGCCCCAGGAGCTGCTCCGGGCACAGGAGAACACTACCCCAGGCAAACCCGCGGGATTTTTGGGCAGGAGAGTTACCTTCAGTACCAGTCGGGCAGGGGGAGACTGGCCCATCGTACCCAGGGCGTTATAAGGCACACAGGTGTAAGTGCCGAGAGCATCTTCAGTGGCCTCCTCGATCCGGATCGACCCGTCTTCCAGCAGGTTCCAGCCGGCATACTGCAGCAGTGGGGAGAACCAGGGAGCTGACTTCTCCTACGCCCACCACAGCTCCTTCTTTCCCTTTCAGCCAAGCCCCGTGCCCAGGGTGGCTGTCACATCCCCGGGAGATGCCCAATCCCACTCCCAACATCCCAAAGCGTCTCCTCAACAGCAGAGAGAGGAAACCTGCGCAACATCAGCCCATCAGGCTCCCTCATGTAGCCAAAAAGGTTTAAGATCAGAATCTAACACTAAATAAAACTTGTTCTGGAGTGGGCAAGACAACTCCACCTGGAGGGGCTGAGGGCACCAAGGGCCAGGAAGCCACAGCAGAAACAGCTTTAAATGGAATTAAAACTTCAAATCGTTAATATTTAAGCAAAAAGTTTAAAATATTGAGTGTTTTCTTTAAATATTTAATGGCTAATATCCTTGCTCAGACTATCAAGCCATGATTAGGGGAAGATTTAGATTAGTTAAAAGGGTCTTTTAACTACCGTCTGCCATTGGAAAAATAAACCAGGGCCATCAGGAAGTGATTTTAGGAGGAAGCACACATCAGATGTGGGAGACACAGGGTGTCCACAGGCACCCTGGGCTTCCCACAAGAGCTGGAATTAACTCTGATAAGGAAAAGAAGTATCATGGGCTCCTCCTCTCCCAACAGACAAGGCCTCAGAGGGTACCTGGTGGTGCTGAGGGCACGAGGGGAGGACACCAGCCCGCAGGGGGCTTCGTTACCTTCTCGATTCGCAGGGGACGCCCGTCCTTGTTCCACTTGACCAGCGTGACCGGGGGCTCCGCCTCGACCGGGCAGCGGATGTATCCATGGATCCCGATGGGAACGTAGATGATGGGCGGCATGTTCACCACGCGGGCAGGATCTGAGAGCAGGAGCATCACCTCAGCATGGGGAGAGAGCCCATCCCTCCCCCCAGCCTGGTTTCAGAGGATCTGCCTCACTTTTGTAATGAATTCCAAAGCCAGCACCAGCCTGGCTCCCACAGGCTGTTATCCCAGGCTCACCACACACAAATCCACCGGAATACCTGGCATTTCTGGGAGGCTTTACTCATGTCCAGGGTGTTCCTACCTGGGGCTCATTAAAATTGCACTTAAGAAGAAATGTGAGATATGCCTGCTGCCAATTCCGCACCAACTTGGATCCTGCTTAAGCCTGCGCTGCTCCATCACAGCACGGCACGTGCCAGGTGTGCTGCACACCCAGCACAGCCTGGTTTTACACACCAGCAATCACAGCTATTCCAACTCCCAAGTTTTAAACCACACCCAGATGGGAAAAAGGATCCGTGTCCAGGCTGCCACAAGCCCTTTACCTCCCATCCCATATCTGCTGGTACTCGTGGCTCGTCAGGGCTGGGTCACGTTGAGCATCAGCCACCTCACCCTTTCCAAGATGCAAAAACCTTAAAATACATATCTAACCCCCCCTCCACACTGCACCGCCCACGCAGAGAGGTGTCTCGCAATCCTCCAGTCTAGAATGTGTCATTAACAGCACTTCTAAGAGCTTTTTAATTAAGTGCGAGTGGGTTGAAGAGAATCTAGACTTTCTTTAATAAGAAGCTTTTTTAAAAAATGTTATTTTTAATAAGAAGAGTGAGTATTTCTACAATCTCGTCTAGACACTGGCAGCACGAGGTTATGGGAAAATCCTGGTGGTGATTACGCTGCATTAAGGGATAAATGGGGGGTTTTGGGGTGCAGCATCCCTGCACTGCTGATGCAAAGTGGGGGGTAAATGTTAAAGTGCTTAATAGGAAGGGATGGAAGATATGGGGTGTCCTCTCCTTATTGCTTTATTGGGGCAAAACTGGCAGAGTTTGGGAGCTCTGCTCCCAGCATGTCACCCCAACCACTCCCCCAAACCGCACGCCCCGGGCAGTGGCACCATAACCCAGATTGCCCAGCGCCGCATATGGAGCAGGCTTTACCCCCCTCTGCTTAACTCCACCTCTTAGGAAATGTAATCAAGGACTCCAGCAGCGCGGGAGAGGGTAATGGGATCGAGCCTTTCACTACTAGGTCACTGGCCGGGGGCCAGCCTAGCCCACTAATGACCCAGAGCTGTGTCCCCATCCGCTTGGGAGGGTGGGAAGCTCCCCCCGGAGGCATCAGCCCCGCTGTGGATGAGGTTTGCTCGGGAGGAAAAGGCTTTGTGGCACCAAAAGCTGAGCGCCCTTCCTTGCACCGAAGCCTGGCTGAGCGGCAGATTGTCCGAGCGCTGTTTTCCCGGCCATTAGAGCTATTTTTAACAGCTATCAGCCCTGAGAAGCGGCCCTGGATTAGCGGCAGGGCAGATTTAATGGCCTGAGGCCACAGGCTTTCCCAAGAGCCACCCAGCCGGGCACATCCAAACCCCAAATCACGCCTGTGCTGGGCACAGCACCACTGCACTGTCCCCCAGCCCGCTCTGCCCCATCACCCATCCCCACTGGAGCCTCCCAGCCCTTCTCCCAGCACCAGGTCTAAAGGCAGCAGCTCTAAGGCAGCCTTAGAAAACCCACGTTGAGAGCCCACTTTGCTCAGGCCTGTGTTTCATTATGAAATAAAAGCGCCGCAGCCTTTTCGAGCAGAGCGATATTGCAATTGGAGCGGCGGCAATTGAGGCCATTACTGTGGAATGCCACAGGATGCCGGTGGCACACTACCCATTACCGCCCGGGGATTCCGGGAGAACGAGCGTGGGAAGCAATGCTCCTACTACAGCCCTTTCTCCTCCGCTTGTTTAGGTCGCTTACTGCCTGAAAAATGTGACAAGCCGAGCTCTGGAGTTTGCAGAATAGCCACACAGCAAGCCCCCATAATTAGAACCAAAAAACACACGTTGGCACTGAGAGCCCTGGCCTGGTGCTTCGGACAGTGAGGGAGCAGCCATGGGATGATGCTCAACTAATTAAAAACATTTGTAGCAAAGGTGGACACGGGTCCCAGCTGAGCAGTGCCACTCAGGATGCTCAGACCATTTGCTTTCTTATCTGCCACACCCACGTGGGATGCTCTCAAGCTTTTCTGCTGAGGATGATTCCATGTTCATGCAAAGGCTGCTGTCACATCAGCCTGGCTCTCCCAGTGTCATACCAGGACAACAGAGCCTCTGGGGCTGCCTCGGAGCCAGGTGTTATCCATCCCAGCCCCATCCCCGCACTCACACTGCACTGTCAGGTAGGCAGAGGCTGATGGCGAGCGGCCCAGGCTGTTGCTGGGGATGCAGGTGTATTTTCCAGCATCCTCTGGCTTGACACGGAAAATTATCAGCGTCCCGTCGATCAGGATCCGCACCCTCAGCTTCAAGTCGCTGCGAGAGAAGAGGAGAGGAGGATGACAGGGAGTCCCACGGGCAATGCCCAACACAATCCCAGCTCCCAGCAGCGCCCAGGAGCAGCAGGAGGAGGAGGAGGAGACGCTGCCCTGCCAGCTATAAACTCACTTCTTGAAGTAGACGTTCTCCTCCTCCCAGTACCACAGGTAGGTGAGGTTCCCGGGATACGCCTCGGCCTGGCAGGTGAACAGCGCATCCTGGGAAATGTTGACTGTGATGTTCTCCGGAGGGGAAACGATAAAGGGAGGTCCTGGAGGGGGGAAGAGGAAAGTGTCACTCCCAAAGTGTCACTCCCACCACTACAGATGTCCCCACAAAGCTTGCTTAGGCTCAGCTCCATCACAGCCTTGTTGGCCGGGGAGATGCTGGATGGCTCCAGGCTGGCCCTGATCTTCTGGGATCACAGGGGCTGGCTGAGAACCACAGTGACCCTGTTATTCCCAGCCCTTTCCCTAATCTCTGGGCTGGCTGAGAACCACAGTGACCCTGTTATTCCCAGCCCTTTCCCTAATCTCTGGGCTGAGAACCACAGTGACCCTGTTATTCCCAACCCTTTCCCTAATCTCTGGGCTGAGAACCACAGTGACCCTGTTATTCCCAACCCTTTCCCTAATCTCTCCAGCTTTGAGGAGGGGATCCACGCCCATGATGCTTCTCTCAGGGCACACAAGGACACGCCTCCCTTCATCCCCGGCACTTTTCCAGGGTAGTATCACCCACAGGAAAAATCCAGGGGGAGCACAGCAAACTGCCAGGAGCCAGCAGCTCGCCACTGCCACAAAAGCAGAGCAGAGGACACCCCGTGCTCCTCTCTCTGCCGGTAGCTGTTGACCTAATTAAAGATTTATTTAATAAGAGAGGGAGCAAGGAGCAGGAGGCCTGTCATGCATCACCGCTGTCTGACGAGGCGCTTCATGACAGCCTCAATCTTTTCCCCGCTTCCCAAACAAAACCGAGCTGCCATCAGGGCCTGGCTGCTCATCAGCACGGCCACCGCTGCGCCCCAATTAATGGATTCCTCCATCCTACAAACCGGATGGGGAGCCACGGGGCAGCCAGGACCACGCCAGGCACGAAGGGTCACTCCGGGGTGGCACCACAACCCCGTGACCCGTGGAGTTCCCCCATCCCAGCCTCCCGGGGCACACTGAGGAGCTGGAAGCACTCACCTTGGACGAGCAGGCGCGTGGTGTGCATAGCCTCCCCCTGGATGCTGTAGGCCCGGCAGGTGTAGGCACCTCTGTCCTCCCGGCTGACCGAGAGCACTGTGAGGCTCCCGTCGCTCACCTGGGAACGAGGGAAGAGCCTGGAGCGTGGGCAGGGACCCCCAGGGAGATGGGGGAAGACCCTCCCTGCTTCCCACAGCAGAGAGCTGCCGGCACTTTTAGGGCCGGATGAGAGACGGGTTTCCCCGCTCTGCAAGACTTGGGATATTAATAAACCAACACACGCGTTTCTGCTCGACGCCAAGGGGAAGGGAAAGAAAAAAAATCGTAAAATAAATAAATAACCATCCCAGCGCATTCATCTCCCAGAAGTGACTGGCAGGCAGCAGGCTCCAAACCGCTCCTGCCAAGCGCCCCAGCACCACTGGAGATTCACAAGGAGCCTTGCTGGAGTATTCCCTGCCCCCCAAGGACCTGCTGCAGCACTGGGGGATGAGGAGGAGATCCCAGCTTGGCCACCATCCTCTCTGTGGGGCCACCTCTCAGCTGGAAGAGGAGTGGATGGATCCCCCTGGGGACACAGCAGAAGGATGGACAAGGGACCGTCACCCTCGGGGTAGCAGCACCCCCATGCACAGGGAGGCCTCCCAGCCAAGCTCCCCCCCACCCCATTCTGCCTCATCCTTCTATTTCAATTAGTAACAAATGATTCCTAATTACTCTCATTAGTGCCTGCGCTGATTCCAATGCCTGATTTACCAATTACAGCTCAGGGGGGAATCTCTGCCTGGGAGCCTCTGGGATGCAAAAAGGGTCCTGAAGGGGAGGGGAGGAGGGGAAATCCTCCCTGCTCAAGCTGCTCCTGCCCCAGCCCTGCTGCATCCATCCCTGCCCAGGGGGACACCACCCCAGGCTGCAGCCCCCACCCCTCTCCGGGGTCTTTGCCCCTGGGCTGAGTCCGCAGGGAGCACATCAGGGCTGTCCCAAACCCTCGGGGGTCTCCAGCCTGCACCCAAGGGCTGGCAGCGTTACAGGCTGCTGCTCGGCAGGGATGGGGTGGGGGAAATGGGCATCTCACCAAGGAGAAGTGCTGAGAAAGCACGGCTGGCTCCAGGCACGGCAGAGCTGCCGCCGCCGTGGTCCTGTCAATACTGTCCCGGCCAGCTCCCAGCCCACGAGTCCCCATGGCAGCCCTCACCCACCTACCTGGTACTTGCCATTGGGACCCAAAAGGTCTCCCTCTCTGAGCCAGGTGACGATGGGCTTGGGGTTCCCGAATGCCATGCAGGTCAGGGTGACGCTGCTGCCCTCCTTCGCCTCTACGTACTGCGGCGGGGTCTCCGTGAACGTGGGGGGAGCTGGGGGCACAGGAGACCACCGTGACCCCCCTGGTCACCTGTGGCCACACTGGGTCTGGCAGCCCGCAGGGACAGAGGGGAAGCTGCTGCCTGCACACGAGGGGCACTCTGCACATCCCCACGGCGGGGCTGGGACCACCCCAAAGGCGAGCGGGGCTGCAGGGACAGGGGTGTCCCTGGGGACACCAACCAAGAGGTGCCACACCGCACCCCAGCCCGGTCCCCTCTCCTCCCCACCAGCACCACGTCCTCCCCCCCGTTGCACATTAACTCGCTATTGTCAAAACATGGGAAAACACCGCAGTGCAGATCGAAAGGCTCCTTCCTGATGAAAGAGGCTGGCAGGATTACAACCCGCCCCTAATTACCCGCGGTTGTTAAAGCCCACTTTAGAAGAAGACAGGTTGGCAATTTAATCTGCTTGGGGAAGAAAAAAAAAAAAAGAAAAGGAATTATATTTTGTTTCTCCCCAAATGATTTTTATTTTCCCCCTAAGAAAATTAAGCGTTGTAATGCGCTGGGGGAAAGCCACAGCCCTCACCCTGAAAGCAATTCCTCGGGCTGGGAGGATTATGGTTATTATATTGTTATTAAGCCCCTGCACGCCCCGTGCTGCATAAAACCCCAAAACTGCCCCCATTTTGCCAAGGGGAGGGACAGGGCATCTGGGGCCATTTCCAGCCCCTCTGGCTGGTGGTTTGCAGGATCCGTGCACGTGGAGGAGGTGAGGCAGGCACCACCATCCTCCTCCTTCCTCCTCCTCCTGCCCTCCTTCCCAAGCCCTCGGAGCTCATTAGCAGGCATGGGGAAAGCAGGAAGCGGCAGGCAGGGCAGCAGGTAGGGATGGGGCTGGTGGCCTGCACAGCCCCGCTTGCAAAGCTCCCTCTCACTAATTGGGCTCAATTAGGTGGCTCTGCTCTGTGCCACAGCACAGCCATCCCCCCAAAGGTTAAATTAATTGCTCAAGGTCAAGGCAAGACCAGTGAGGAGCTGCCAGTGCCCACATCTCTCCAGCCACCCCACTGCAGCAGGAGAGGCACAGCCCTGCTGCTGGGCTAAAAATAAACATCTCTCTCCTGATGTGGAGAATGACAATTTGCTAATTAGTTTAATATACAGCCTTAATAAAATGAAAAAGTAATTTGAGTAAATCTGAATTTCAAGAAAACAAAGATTTGATTTTCTGATCTGTTTGTCGAGAGGAGATTCATTCCCAGCTCCAGCTCTTGATGTCTCTCCTTTAAACAAGCTCCACGTAATTAAACTGAGGAATCCCTAATAAAACTTTGTCCCTTTTGAAGTCACGCCCTGGCTGGAGCAGCCAGCCTGGATAGCTTCAGGCTCGCGTGTCTGCCAGGCGCAGATGCCACCGAGGCCCAGCATCCACCAGACATCCAACATCCACCAGAAATCCCATTTTGGCCCCCCACAGATGCTGCAGCCCCTCCCTCGCTCACCATTGACCGTGAGGTGGACCCAGCTGCCGTTGTGGAAGGTGTCGTACTGCTGGTCCAGCATGAGCACTTTGCACTCGTACCAGCCCTGGTCCTCGGAGCGCACCTGCTCAATGCGCAGGGAGGCTTTGTCATGCAGGCTGGCCCGGCCTGTGGGAGAGCACAGCGTTGGCACCATGGTCCTGACATGGAGCAGCCCCCGGAGCATGGCCACAGCGGGACACCCCATCCTGATATCAGAGCAGCCCCAGAGCATCACTGAGGGGACACCCCATCCCAAACTGGAGCAGCCCCCAGAGCATCACTGCAGGGTACACCCCATCCCATCGGAGACCCACAACAGGGACACCCCATCCCACACCAGAGCAGCCCCAGGAGCATTGATGCGGGGGACACCCCATCCCAAACTGGAGCAGCCTCTTGGAGATCAGCACAGGGGACACCCCATCCCAAACTGGAGCAGCCCCTGGAGTATCATCACAGGGACACCCCATCCCAAACTGGAGCAGCCCCTTGGACATCAACACAGGGGACACCCTGTCCCGGTGCAGGCACTGTCCCAGTTTGGGGCTGGCTGAGGCTCACGGCGCGGTTGCAGCCGGCGGTGCCAGGCCGGTGGTGCCAGGCCGGTGACACACGCACCCGTCTGGGGACGGCAGAGCCAAGCTGCCAGGGCCAGGCAAGGTGCCTCGAGTGGCGTCTGCCCGCAGCGACACCGGCCTTCTGCTCCCAGCCGGGGGCTGGCGGCGGCACAGCCGGCACACAGGCGTGCCCCAAAGCCTTTCCCCACCTGGGAGACTCCCGGAAAGCAGGGCGGCCCCGAGCTGACCCTGTGCACGGCCCCAAAATCTGGGTCAGGAGCAAAGCACCCCGAACCTCCACCCTGGTGCAGTGGCCACTGGGCTGTGGCATCACTCATTCGTGAGCTGAGTTTGGCAGGGCTCAGCTGGTGCATCTTCCCTGCTGCAGCATTTCTTAGAGAGCAGTTTGGGCAGAGAGCCCCACAAGACCCAGGGAAGCTCTCCAGGACAGCATTCCACAGGGAAAGGGATACCACAATGGGTCTGTCCTGCCACACCAGCCTCCTCAGGGCTGGTTTCCAGCTCACAGATCCCACCAGAGGACACCGGCCACGTGTCACAGGCAGCACTCTGGAGAGCTGCCACATGAGTTCTGCAGCTCCAACCTGTCACCTCCGCCCAGCACGTGGCCCTGGCTCCATCCCCACCGTCCCCCCAGCATCCCTCCCCAGGCTCACAGCTGCTCCGGGCCGCAGCGGCAGCAGCAGCAGCCACCGCCACCACGCGTCACCCTGGGTTTCTCTGCCTCGCTTGCTCCCGTCCCACGCAGCCCAGCTGGCTTCCTAACACTGCTGCTTAATTAAAACCAACTGGGTGGAAAGCGAGCAACGAGAGGCAGAGCCCGCGTGGTTTCCAACAGAGGAACGGATGGAGCGGAGCCGCGCATCCTGGGCCTGCCGCAGCCGGGACCTGGCACCTTCCCCTCGTCCCCCTGCGCCCCCGGGACTCACCGGCATACTCTGGGTCGACATGGGGAGGGTAAAACCCAAACTTGATGAAGATGGGGATGGGGACGCCGAACTTGAACCACTCCACGACATAGGGAGGGGGCTGTCCCGTGAGCGGGTGGATCACGTCGCATGGCAGGATCACGCTCTCGCCAGCGCGAGCGGTCACGAACTCGGGCTCCTCCCTCGAGCCGAGGGCACCTGCGAGGGGGTGAAGGAAGAAACTGTGGCTGATCCCCAGCATCAGACCAGGACCCCCAGAAGAACCACAGCAGAGGCACTGCCCATCCCCAGCCACTTGTCCCCAACAGGGGCAGCCCCTGGGTCTCCCTTGCCCCGAATGCAACAGGGGATCCCAAGCCCTGCTACTCAGCTCTGAGGCCACCCCAGCTACCACAGGAATCGGGGCAGTGGCCAGCAGCACCCACTGCTCCAGGACAGCTTCCCAACCTCTGTGCCAGAGCACGGGTGATGCCCAGCAACCCCACAAGGGTTTTGAGGACCTCCTGCTCTCAGTAGAACAGGGCACAGAGCATGCCTAGCACTGCTCCCCACATAGCAGCACTGTCTGGGCTACCCAGTATCCCTCTGGCAGGGAAAAGGCTGCTTGTAGCTTGTGCCCCTGCATCCTCCAGTGAGCAGCACTGAGCCTTCAGGGACCACTGACCACAGCTCTGCTGTGCCAGCCCGCGGATCCAGCTCTCCCGCAGGTGCCAGAGCAGGCTGGGCCCCCGGAGCCACCATGCTCCAGCCAAGCCCACATGTCCTCGGGCATCCCCGAGAGCCCCAAGCCTGAAAGCCGTCTGCGACCTGCGCGTCGGGTCTGTCACCCTGCTCCTCCCGGCTGGGTAATTACAGGGGACTTTGGTCTGGGCTCCGAGGCTGCTCCACCCCGCCTGTGCCGCCCTGCTCGCTGCAGCCTGGCGTCATCCTGCTCTGCCAGCAGCAGCAAAGCTGCATCCTCAGCACGGCGTTCAGAGAGGGAGAGCCAGGGAAACCCGGGGCTGGGGGGAAGCCAAACAGGGGGTCCCCAAAACTAGGTTCAGACCCACATCGCCCTTCCCCATCAAGGAAGGGCCCCCGTTTTGCTGGCACACGCGGCCGCTGCCTGTTCCGGGGGGGATGCTCGGGGAGGGATGCTCGGGGAAGCACGTTCCCACTCCTCCGCGCTGCTCCTCGGGGCCGCCGGTGATTGGCGGCGAGTGACATCACCGCTTCCCCGCCGCGGGAGCCGAGCATCACCGAGCATCACCGGCTATTTTTGGCTCTGGCACAAGCGCGTACCGGCGAGAGGCCCGTGATGTGCCACCCCACGGGCCCACCAGCCGAATGTCCCCGCGGGAAGGGCAGCGGGCAGAGCTGGCCGCAGCTCGCACATGGCACGCACAAGGTGCGGAGGGTCACGGCCTGATGGTCACCCGAGCGTCCGCAGCCCCCACGCCACCAGCAGAGCGGGCACGGGTGGCTGTTTGACTGGGAGGGCTGGCTGGTGGCACAGGGTGGGCGAGGGGGGTGCAGAGCTGCAAGCCATCTGCAAGGAGCAGATGCTGCATTGCACACCCACTGCAGGTACCCGGCCCCGCTGGGGGGTCCTGCAGAGCTGGGGGTCCTGCATGGCCGCGGATGGGCCCGGACCCCACTGGGGTGGGGGGAATCGCTGCGCGCACACGTGCAATGTGCACGCACACCCCCACACACACTTTGCACCGCCTCGACAACACTCTTGCACCTTTCCATCCCTCGTTAGCGCTGCATCGCCGATGAGCTCCCGTTCGCACCCTGTCAGCAGGGACGGTGTCAGCCCTCCCCTGCCACCCCGGCGCTGAGCTGTGAGAACCCGTCCTGACCCCGCTGTGCCCATCTGGGGAGGGGTGGGGGGGCTGCGCTGCAGGGCTGGAACCCCCCTCCCTGCCCATGGTCCTCCTGCGCTGATCGGGGACAGCAGCTGTCACGTGCTGCTCAAGAGCATCCAAGGACGCGCTTCCCCGGCCGCCTTGCCCGAGCCAGCAGGTCCCCAGCACCCTGTCGCCTTCAGGGTGACATCCTCTACCCGCCGGCAGAAGATGGAAGGGGCAGCACTCAAACCCCTTCCCAAGCCCCCACCTGCCCCAGTGCTCCAGCTCCTGGGGTACCAAGGCAGAATCTTGGTTCCCAGCACCTCACCACGAAACGGAGCCTGGAACGCTGATGTTTGCCCAGCTGGAGCAAGCTCACTGCCCAAGAGGCCACCCAGACACCCTGGGGATGGGCGCCAGGGAGTCACGCTACGCCAGGATCCCCTGACTGGCTCCCTGGCAGAGCAGTGGGTGACGTGCCCGGGGAGGGGACGAGCCAGCCGCTCCGCCGGACCCACGCCTGGCCAGGGCTGCCCGGGCGTAGGAAAATAGGTCATCCCTGGCAGCTCGCAGCGCCGGTGTCTGATCGCAAGGCCGGTGGGGAATTGCACGCACGGCTGAGCATCACCTCCCCAGCGCACGGCCGACTGGCAGCCACGGCAGAGAACCGGCCCCCGGCTCTCCCCAGCTGCCACCCGCCCTGCTACCGGCCCCGTGCCCTCCTGTCCCCACTTCCAGAGCACCAGGAAAGCAGTGGGGAGATGTCTTGCAAACCTTCTTTGGGTCTCTTCAACTTCCCAACCCACCAACCCTGCGGTCCCAACCCTGACCAGGTTTTCCTTCCAAGTCCAGGCCATGAAGAAAGCGAGCAATGGAGACTGCAGCTCTCGATTCGGAGTGTTTTCTCACCCCCACATTTGTAGGGAAACGCTTGAAAACAACTCACAGACGCCAGAAGAAACAGAGCACAAATAGATGGGGTATTTTTAAACCCACTTGATTTTCCCAGCCAAGTTCAGAGAGGTTTCAAGGCTTTAACCTGCGATTTGGAAACAGGGTCAACATCAGGGAGCGGCAGCAGGGATGCGAACCCCAAATCCGCCTCGGTGCCGGAGCTCACGTGAAGCTGGGGGATGCCTCGTAAAGAAAAACAAGTAATCAACAGGCTTCGTCATCCAAGCAGATCCAGGAAAAATAAAAGCACGCCGCGTGCCAGGAGGCAAGAATACAAGATGCGGAGGTGGAGTTGAACAGAATCCCAAAGGGAGAGGAGGGAAGGCTGCCGCCACTGAGACGGTGCCACCGTGGGGCTCCCCAGGATGGCGATGCCAAGGATGGGGAGACCCTCACCTGGATCTGGACATTCAGTTCCTCTGATCACAAGAGCAGAGGCAGAAGGTGCCACAGGACTCAGTGAAGCTGAAGGCATCCAGCATCTCAGGTGCACTCGCTGAAGCAAGAGCCTTCCTGCAGGTGCTTCGTGAGAAGGACAGGGCCATGGCAGAGCGGTTTCCAAAGGAATTAACGCCTGGGAAGGCTTTCCTGCCCGGCCCAGTGGACACCCATGCCCTGGGGCAGAGAGGAGATCCTGTCCTGACCCACTATCGCCTTGCAGCCTGCTAACAGAGGCACCACTATCCACTTCAGAGCTGCCCCCATATCCCCGGCACTCACCCCCACCCTTGTCCCCCCATGGGGACGGCTGAGGGAGCAGGCACGAGGCCTGGAGCCGGTGGACCTCTCCTCCCTGCCGAGCTGAGATGAGATGTGCTGTGACACATCCCGCTCACATCGGTGGAGGCGGGATATGGCAGAGATCTCTGAGGACAAGGCCACCAGCGTGGCATATGGAGGCCAGCAGGGAAGGAGAGCAGGCAGCCATTGCCATGGAATGAAGAGGGGGGCGACTGCAGCCCAGGGTGGGGGACAGAGACAATGTGCTGCAGGGACCCTGGCTGCCAGGACAGGTGCTGGGAGATCTCCTGCCCCCCACCTCTGTAGCCCCCTAAATATCCCAGTGGGGGTTGCACCCCCCATTACAAACCCACTTCCCTGCCTCTCCTGGGGTACCCAGAGCCCCCCAAAAGCATCTGCCTGTCCCTTGGTGGGGGGCAGCCCCAGGGCCGGGAGCACAGCCCTCACCCCCTCCCCCAGCTGGAAAGCAGCATCTGGGCTTTCAGCGCGATTCCTGCGTTTTAAACCCGATTTTCCAGATGGATGGAGGGCGACGCGCAGGTCAAGTGACATGCCTCAAGGTCACACGGGGCCAGGGAGGAGAAGGATTATCAGCTCTGAGGGGTGGCTCGGTGCCCCATTCACAGCGAGATGGGGACCCACAACCCCTTTCCTGGGCACGAGGGGTGTCCTATGGGACCACCACCACCATCCCCAGGCAGGCAGGCAGCAGCTGTGGCATCCCAAGGGGAATGCGTGCATGGGATGCTGTCCCACGGCAGGTCCTTGCTCCCTGGAATGGCACAGGTGGGAATGTGCCTGGCCAGGCAGGAGCTCAGCAAGCACGTGGGAGCACAGGTTGGTGCTCTGAGAGGCACAGAGATGGAGCAGCTAAGAAAATTGCTTCCCTGAGGTCACCTTACTCCCACCTCAGGGTCCCCTGTGCCCCTCCCTCTGATCGCCACCAGCCCGGTGTCGAGCATCCCCAGCTGCCACACAGCAGGTGCCTCACGGGAGGCATCATCTCCCAGCAACCACCAGGAGCTACCTGTGCGCTCTCCGCGAGCTCCCTCCACACTCCACAGGGCCGAATGAGCAGCTGCGGTGAGAGCTGGAGCCCAAACCCATCCCAGAGGAGACCTCCTGCAGCTGAAGAGCACTGCCGGGGTGCTGTGCTCCCAGCCCAGCCCCACATCGCACCGGTACCCCCGGGCAGGCTGGCATTGCCCTCTCCGCAGAGCAGCAGTACCATCCCGTGCCTTCACAGCCCTCCAACAGGAAACTGGGATGCAGGCAGCGCTCCGAGCTGCCCGCCAGCAGCTCCTGAATCACGCTGTTCCTGGCTCAGGCAGCCCTCCCACCAACGCCAGCCTCTCCATCGAGGAGCGGGAGGAAGGGAGTTGTTTTTCCAAAGGCCAGCTGGTCGCTCAGGGCTCCCAGCTCGGGAGATGCCTACCGCAGGGAAAGGGAGAGGAAGGACTCCTCCATCGGCACGGCACGGGGTTGGACCCACTGTTTGCCCATCTGCAGGGCTTCTCTTCCAGCATGAAGGCACGACCTCCAAGACGGAGGACTGGAGGTGAACGGGAGCCGTCCCACCCGCCACAGCTCCGGAGAGGAACTCGCAGGGTTCACCATCACCAGTGAAGCTGCATCTTCCAAGTCAAAAGGCAACTGAGCCAGCAAAACATCACCGCAGAAACCCTCCGGCAAGCCAAGTCATCGACCGAGACGCTCACGTCCCTCCCTGCCCCGCACGCTCCCATCCAACAGGTCCAGAGGAGCAGAAAACCTCCAGGGAATGATGGAAATGGGAGCCAAGCCAACGCCCTTGGCCGTTGCTGGTGCCAAACCATCCCCTTGCCAGAAGAGAGTGGGGCCAAAGCCGCACGTGCCAAATCCAGCGGCTCCCGGTCCAGACTCCTCCATGGCCAAAGAGGCAAAACTCAACAGCTCTGCGCCGGGAACGAGCAAGGGATGCAGCGCTGGCACTGCCACACCGAGCCACTCCAACCGGCCAAAGTCAGCGCTGGGACCATCGCCCACCGCCGTGTCCATGGAGCCTCTTCGATGGAGCCCTCGCCTGGGGCTGGCAGAGCCGAATCCTCCCTCCGCAAACCCTCCTGCCGGATCCATGAGCATCCCCACTCACTGTGTGGTGCCACAGCGTCACACTCGTGGGAGAGGGAGGAAAAGCCCCTCAGCGTGACGGCACTGCTGGGAATGCCAGGAGGCCGGATCCCTCCTCTGACACCCACTCCCGGCGCGGTCACGTCCTGGCTCTCCTCCCCCATGCCATAAGAGGGGATAACGCACCCTCCTTCCCTCTCTGAGCCGATTAACGCCTAGAAAGCCCTTGGAGAGCCAGGCAAGAAGGCTGCCCAGGGCCAGCACCGCTGCTTCTCAGCTCGGCAAGGAGGAAGTGGTGTGGGAGGAAGGCCACGGCAAGAGGAAAAGCCCCAGCAAGGGCACTGGCACACGGTGAGCCCCAGCTCTCCTCTGAAGCCCTCTCCCCGAGCACTGCGGGGTGACAACCCCCCACGAGCATGGGACAGTGCAGGGATCAAGGGGTTGCAGCAGCTGGGGCAAGTCCTGTGGGCTCCCTGTCCCTGCAGGGGCCACGCTGGCCCGCAGCACCCCCTCCCCCGGCACCCACCCACGCATTACTCACAGCACGCTCATTCATCACGTACACGCTGCTCCACACGCACAGCACCCCCGTGCCGGGGCTTCCCGGCACCCACCCACCCCAGCACCAGTTCCGGAGCTCCATCCGAGCGGCTCCAGGGTATTTCCAAGTTCCCAGGTGCTGAACTCGCTGCTCTGCTCCTCTCCCCAGCAGAGCATCCCTGTACAAGCCGCTGCTGCAAACACTGCCTCACCACACTGCAGCACGCAGTTCAGGCAGGCAGCAGCTGGCCACGGCTCAGTAAGAGGGGCTACATACCCCCAAATAGGGCAGCTCCATCCCGATCCCCCTGAAAGGACAGCCCCATCCTGACACACACACCCCCCTGCCTCCAAGGAGCCACCTGCCAGGCGAGGGGGACAAGGGACTGTGGCATGGCACAGATGTGACCGCTGGGCTCGAGGAGCGCTGTGAATTGGGGGGGCTGCAGCACCCCGGCACGTGCCCCCTCCCAGCCCAGCCGTTCCCGCCGAAGCAGCGTCCCCCACGCCACGGGGAGGGGAGTGGTGGTGGCTGCCAGCCAGGCATCGCTTGCTGCCGACAGCCACCGCATCCCCATGGGCAGGGTGCGGTGACACCCAGGGCACAGCTCCAGGGTCTCATCCCGGGCAGGGACCACCGGGATGCAGGGATAACCCTGTGCCCAGAGTAGAACCAGCGGCACAGATGAGGGACGGTGCTGCACCAGAGGCAGGCAGCTCCCCTCTACCTGCAGGGATGGCTCGGAGGGGTGGGAGGGGGCTGGCAGCTCAAGGAAAAGAAGCCAGAGCAGGAACATCAGGGTTATTCCTTGCTGCCGTCTCCCTCCTGACCTTGGACAACCCTGTGCCTCAGTTTACCCCAACACAGCAGCCAGTCTGCAGTGAGGGGAGAAGGAGGGCAGCCTCTCCCGGGCGGGGGGGTGGGGAGCAAAGTCACCCCCAAACCCGCAGCCGGGGCGCTGCAGGGGCAGGCGACGAATCCCTCCTGCATTTCTCCTTGCCCAGCCGGGCTACCCTTGCAGGGAAGGGCAAACGCTGCCCGCACCCCCCGGAGCTGCCGCAGGCGCTTCCCCAGGATGAGAGAAGAAATCCGAATGCGGAGAAACGCTCGCCCATCCCTGATCAAGGGGGACACTCAGCCTGCCGTGCACCCCCCCCGCCGGGACCCGCACCCGCTTGCCTTCTCCCAAAGGGAATTTCCAACCCCTGGGCAGAGGCTCAGCCGCACCGGGAGCGCGGCTTCCCGAACTTCCCCAGCTGCAGCCGCTGCCCTCGGGGAGGTCACGGCCAAGCCCGCCGAGCGCCTGCGGAGGGAGGATGCGCCGGGCGCTCCCGGCTCCCCCCGGCAGCGGGGGATGAAGGAATCGCCAGCGCCCCGCCGCAGCGGCAAGCGCTCGGTCCCCGCACCGGCAGCGGGGAAGACGCGAACCCCGAAAACCCCCTCCGGAGCCGCAGTCCCTCCTCCTACCCTCCTCCCCAGCCCCTTCCCGGTACCCTCTCCCCGGGACGTGATGCCCCCCCGGTACGCGCATCCCTCCCGGTCCATGCGCATCCCCCCCGCCGCATCCGGTACACCGGGGGAGGGGGGGGACGCGCAGAGGCGGCCCCGCCGCCGCCCCGCAGACCCCGGCGCGCCCCTCCCGGGCTCATCCCGGCGGAGAACACCCCGCGGCCGCACTCACCTTGGACGGGCAGCCCGCGGGCGCCGAGCACACTTGCTACCAAAGCGGCCACATACCAAATCATAGTACTACCGGCCCCCGGTGCGCAGCATCTTCCGCCCGCCGGGCGGCCCGGCCGGGGCGGGGCGTGGCCGGGCCGGGCTGGCCGTGGCCGGGCAGGGCTCGGCGGGGCTGGCGGGGCCGGAGGGGCGGCTCAGGGCCGGCCGCCCGCCGCTGCGCCCATGCCCGCGCCCATCCCCGCGCCGCGCCGCACCTGCGCTCCGCCGCGCGGTGCAGCCTAGCCTGCGCCCTTTAGCGGCTCGGCACCGCCCCCGCCCGCCGCCCATTGGCCGCGCCCCGGCGGAGTGGGCGGTGATTGGCCGCCGCCGCGGCCCGGGCCGGTTCAAGGTGGGTTGGCGCGCACGGGGCCCCTGCGCCGCAGTATCATGCGCACTGCCGGGAGCGGCGCGGTCACCTCCGCCGGACGGTCACCTCCCCGCACGGACACCCGCCGGGACCCGCACCGCCCCGCGCCCGGCTCTGCCCCCGCGCCGCCTCACTGCCACCCCCCGTGTCCAGATGTGTCACAGAACCGGATCGGTGCCACCTCCCCGTGTCCAGATGTGTCACCGCACCTACTCAGTGTCACCTCCCTATCTCCAGATGTGCCCTGCACCGGTAGAGTGTCACCTCTCTGTATCCAGATGCGCCCTATACCGGTACAGTGTCATCTCCCTGTGTCCAGGTGTGCCCCTGCACCGGCTCGGTGCCACCCCCCCGTGTCCAGATATGTCACCGTACCTACTCAGTGTCACCTCCCTATCTCCAGATGTGCCCCTGCACCGGTGCCATGTCATATCCCCGTGTCCAGATGTGTCACCGCACCTACTCAGTGTCACCTTGTCCCCAGAGGTGTCACTGCACCAGAGCAGTGCCACCTCCTCATCCCCAAATGTGTCATTGCACTGTTTCAGTGTCACGTCCCTGTCCACAGATGTGCCCGTGCACAGGCTCAGTGCCACCTCCCCATCCCCAGCTGTGTCACGACACCAGATCAGTGCCACCTCCCCACCCCCAGATGGGCCCCTATACTGGTAGTATGTCACCTCCCTGTGTCCAGATGTGCCCCTGCACAGGCTTAGTGCCACCTCCCCATCCCCAGATGTGTCACCGCACTGGGTCAGTGCCACCTCCCCATTCACAGATGTGCCCCTGCACCAACTCATATCACCTCCCTATCCCCAAGTGTGTCACTGAACATACTCTGTGTCACCTCCCTGTCTCCAGATGCGCCCCTGCACCAACCCAGTGTCATCTTGTCCACAGGTGTGCTCCTGCACCAGCTCAATGTCACCTCCCCGTCCCCAGATGTGTCCCTGCCTCAGTGCAGCATCACCTTCCTGTCTCCAGATGTGTCTCCTACACCAGCTCAGCATCACCTCCCCACCCCCAAATGTGCCCCCCTGCCCTGGTGCAGTGTCACCTCCCTGGCCTTAGCTCTGCCACCTGCCCCTGCTGCCATACACCACTTCCATGACATGCCAATGACGGTTTGTGACTAGGCAGGGTCACCTCCCTACCATAGACTGAGCTACCTGCCCCCTGCACCAGCTCCACATCAGCTGTGCCATCTGTCCCTGCCACCCTGCACCACTTCAGGGTCACCTCCCTGCCAGCTGCTTGGTGCCACTGCAGCCTTGTACCACACATCAGCTCAGGGTAACACAGCTGCCACTATCTGTGCCTTGGCAGAGGTCCAGGGTCATCATCCCACCAGCCTGGGACAGACATGTCACCTGCCCCCTGCACCAGCCTGATGTCACCTCTGCCAGGACCCTGCACTGCTCAGTCACCTCCTTGCCACTGCCACAATTGGTGTCACATTCACCTGGCACCAGCTCGGTGCCACTGTCACTTCTTGCACCATCTGTATCACCTCCTCCTGCCTCTCTGCACCACCTGTGCCACCTCCCCTGCTCCTGCTCCACACCACTATCCCACTGTGACAGCTCCATATCACTCTATCCCCCTTGTCCCCTGCTGGGCACAGCCCATTTGATAACAGAGAATTGGGGTCCACTCCTGTGGAAAATGGGCAGAAAACAAGAAGTGCCCCTGTGCTCTCCCGTCTCAGCCCACCCATCCTCCCTGCAAAGACCTGGCGACGCCAGATGGGCAGACAGCCGGGCTGGCTCCCCCAGGAGCGTGCCAGCCATGGGAAACAGGCCACTGAACTTCCCCTCGATGACAGCCAGCCTGGGAGGGGACAGGCTCGCACGAAGAGGGGGACACATTGTTTTGTCCCCAGCACTCACCATCTTCCCCTTGCCCATTGGGAGAGTATCTGGGAAGAGGCCTGAGCAGCTGCTGGTCTTCCCACCTCTTCCCATGCACGTTCAGGAAAGAAGCAAAAAAAACCCCAACTCTTGCAGAGGATGTGGGAGATGGAGAAACATCCCACACCTCCTGCCCGGAATTACATTCCCTGAGGATCAGATGTTGGCACGGCCCTGGCAGGAGGCGAGAGCATCCCCCAGCCCAGCCCCAGCTCACGCGAGCTCCCGGGCACTTTGCTTCCCTAGCAAATTCCAAGACCTCATAAAAGCCTGACTCAGCTCCTAGTGCTGAGGCCTGAAGTGAAAGCTTGCAGATCTGCACGGGGGGTTGGCACAGCTGAGGCTGACCCTTGTGCTGGGGCAGTTCTGCTGCTCTCCTGCTTCCTGAAAGTCCGGTTTGGGGTGGCCCAGGAGGGCAGAGCCCAGTGGCCAGCACCCTCCCCACACCAGTCCTGCCACCTTCAAAGCACCCAAAATTTCCCAGCCATCTCTCACTACCTGCAAAACAGCAAGCCCAAGGCTGGCAGAGCTCCATCTGCCCTCGCCCAGCCAGACAATGTGCTCTGGTCTCGCTGAAGTCCATGCCACCAGACAGATCATTTCCATGTCTTTTGCCTGGGTTTTGCCACAATTTCAAAGAGCAAAAAAAATAATTAAGAGCATGGATGGCACTTATGGTAACACAGCCCAAGCCAGGAGGCATTGGGAGCCTGTAGTGAATGGGGGGACCCAGCCTTGATCCCACTGTGTGCATCCCCAAGCCGAGCCCAAAACAGGGGCCCCACCAAAATCCCTCAAGAAACTGGAAATATGGGCTTGGGTTGGAGCATGGCTGTCAGTTCACACCCTTGTTTCTCCAGACTAATTTGCTGGTTTTATGAAATCCATTCCCCACTGTTTTCACACTTCTCTCCCTCTCTATTTATAGCTGGGTTTATTTACATGAGCAGGGCACTCCTTGTACTTGCACGTCAGCCTGTGGTGGCAGAGCTGGCAGCGGGTGAAGGAATCAGTGGCAAGGCAAGGAGCACCCCAACCCTTGGCCACGGCCACCTCCTGCCCAGCATGTGGGAGGCAGGCGGGCAGCCCTCCCTGCCGAGACAGGAGCTGCCAGGGGATGGGCTGGAACCAAATCAGCCACACACCCCCCAAAACCCACACAGGACTTGTCCCCACCTCCGCGGGGCACCGCACTGCAGCTCCCATGGGATGCAGGTCGCCCTTCCCACCCCACAGCTGAGCCCTTCCCTTTCCCAGCTGGAGCAGCTCTGGCAGCAGCATTTTGCTGACCTGAGCTGTACCTGTGTGTTGTGCTAGTGACCCAGGGATGCCCTTGCCCTCTACACAGCCACGGCCACCAGAGCCTACCATGCCTAGCTGAGTCACTTGACAACTGCCCAGTGATAAATCCACTGCTCTGTTTAACAAGAGGGATAAAAATGTTGCTGCTTTTTTAAAGAAAACAACTCTGACAGATGAGGCAGGAGTTGTCAGATTAGCACCAGAGACCTGGGGGATGCAGCTCTCTCCATCACAGACATTCATCTGGGAGACACGCAGCCCTGGCTGAGCCCTGCTGCCATCTCCCCGGCACGTGGCTCTCAGGATCAGGGACAGAGGTTTTGGTTTGAGAAGTGGCACAAGAAAAGTGGGAATGAGCTACAACCCAGGCTGGAAATTCAGGGAATTCCAGCACTTGGAGCAGTGAGGCTCTGATCAGACTTCATGTGGGGCAGCAAAAATACTTGACACTGGAGAGGGTCTGACCTGAAAATGAGACTTGCCAGGGTATGGGTTAGTGCCTCTCTCCCTCTTAACTCCTCACGGCTAGTGACCAGGCCAGCAGAGCGGGAATCTGGACCCAGCTGCTTCCCACCTGGCCGAGGGATGCTCCAGCCCACGCGGGGCTGAGTCTCCCTGCACAAGTACATGATTATTCACAGCCTCCAGCATTTGCATGGTGGAGTCACGAGTCTCACAACACCTGATCTCCCGGGAGAGCTGCCTCCTGCACTTCGGAGGGAACGGCCCACATTCCGAAAGTGGGACTTGGTGTCTCACAGCATCCCACATGGCCCAGCTGTCACCTCCTCCCCTCTCGGCACGGGGACCAGGAGAGCCCACCCCATCCCTGCCACCTCAGCGAGGAAGAGCAGCAGGGCAGGGGACGCAGGAGCGCTGGGAACTCGGGAGCTGAGTGTGGAAGTGCTGAGCCAGCCTGCAGTGTCGCTGCGTGCACAGCGAGCTCTTTGGAAAGACCAAAACAAGCCCCCTCAGAGGACGAGCAGGCAGATGGGCTCGGCTCACGCCCAGCTGGGGTTAGGCTCGTTCCCTCCTCGTCCCCTCTCCCCTCGCCGGTGGCTCATCACCGAGCGTGACTCCAGCTGGCAAAAGAGAAGGAATATCCTGCCATGCCTGCCTTGGCTGCACATCCAAGTCGTGGAACAATCCACCTGTGGTATTTCAGAAAAGACACACTAAACTCGTGTGAAGAAGGGTCAGTTGAGTCACGGTAACAACTTTTTCCTCCCGTTAGCAGGTCTCCAACGTAGCTAATTACTCATCAGCCCACTAATAGACTCACTCACACAGCACTCCCTGGATCAAGCAGCAGCGATTGTCTGTCTTGTCTTGTTAACCTCAAAGAAAGATCCGACTGTGGAAACGCGATACCCCATCCTTATCTCATCACCTGCTTCTCCAGCCAAAATATCTTTCCACGGCACGGAGCATCCCTGTCCCAACACCAGCCAGGGGAAGCCTTGTTGTGCTGCTCCGTGGGATCTTGGCTGGGGCAGATACAGCCCGGGCGGGGTGGCAGTCTCCAGACCCACGGCAGCCACCGTGAGCTGGCGTTTGCTCCCCCGAGCAAGGGGCAGCAAGGCACCACCGACCTCGCCAGGGACCTGCCTCACCATCCACACAAGTGCCGATGGTGTTGTAGCCCCCCATGGGGGGACACTTCCCCCCAGCACTCCTGGGGCTGCTGAGGGTCCCCCCTCCATCCTAAAAGGATGACAGAGTGTTCTGTGCACCGCGCTGCCGCTCCCGCCCCGTGCGGCACCCCAGCACTGCCGCCCACCCCATTACTCACTGGGGCTCTCTGGCACCGGGAACACACCTCCCTGCGCGGGAGCACAGGCACAGCACGTGCTCCTGGGGGCTGCGGGACTTGTCATCGGCACTGTCATCGCCATGAGTAACCACACTCTGCCTTGGCTTCCCCGAGAACATCCCCGAAAAGCCAGGAACGTGCCGCTCTCCTCGCCGGGGGGGCACAGAGCCCTGGCACCTGCTCAGCTCCCAACACCCCTGCACCGGGGGAAACTGAGGCACGGGGCCGGCTGAGCTCCCGGAGGGAGTGGGACAGGCTGGGCCACCTCAGAGGTGCCCTGGCAGGCTGGGGAGGAGAGGTGAGTCAGTGAAGGTCGGGTGGCCAGGCTGGCTCAGCACTGCGGGGCACACACCGTGTCCCGGTGCTCCAACCTCTCGCCCTGGCATCCTCTCCAGCCCCTGCACATGCAGCGTGTCATCAGCTGTGACACACTCTGCTGACGTCCCCGGATCATGTGGCATCAACCTCGTCCGTAATTACCAGCGCAGGAGCTCTGCTCCTTTCGCTGTTCTCTGCTGCTGCTGGCCGGGCCGGGCTGCCCGGTGGCCATGGCCAGAGCCCACCCCAGCCCAGTGCCACCCTAGCTGGGGGGCTGGCCATCACCCCCTGCACACAGCACAGCCCCAAGCCCCGCTCCTCCAGCAGCCCTGGTGGTGAGGGGCAGGGAGCACTGGGATGCAGGACCCTCTGCAATCCGAGCATTGCCCCCCCAAAATCCCACCAGCGTGTGCTGGCCCTGCTGCAGCAGGGGACAAGCGTGTCGGGGTCCCCTCCATGGCTGGACCCCCCAGCACGCCAGAAGGGGACAGGCAGGTGCCAGGCTGGGCTGGCCGAGGGCAGCGAAGAGCATTGCAGCCCTTCCAAGGAGGGGGGCCAGGCTTGGAAAAGTCTTTTGCTGCTGGAGAGAAGGGATCTCTTGTGCAGTGCCAAGAGGCAGGGAACGCTCAGAGCCGCCTTTGTTCCAGGGGAGAAGATGATGGCTGCAGGGTCTGCAGGCTCGCACCTCCCTGCTCAAGCTGCACCAGCTACTGCTCTTCTCCTCCCTCAAAGGGATCATCTTGGTTGGGGGGTCCAGGGTGGCCCCCGAGGACTCAACAGCCTGAGACCATCCTCTGCTGGATCACTTTTCCCATGGCCACACCAGGTATACCCCAAAACCTGGGCACGTCATGGGTGGGGGAAGCAGAATCCAACCTCTCGGGGAACCCCCGTGCCCCTCCAGCCACAGCCCCCCTCCTGCTGCTCCCTGCCCCACAGCAGGTGGGCAAATCCTCGCCTCCCGTGAACAACAGCCTGACAACCTGTAACAAGATTGCCTGAGGCCACAGCCCTGCAAGCTGTCTGCTCCTTCCCAGGAGGCCCGGCGCAGTGAAAAGGAGCTCTGACCCTTCCGTGGGTCCCTCCAGACACAGCCCGGACACCACAATGAAGGGCTGAAGGAGACAGGGTGCTCAGGACAGGTGGCTTGGAGACTCCCGAGCTCAGAGCATCACCACAACATCCCCAAACCCTCCCGGGATCAGAAGAGACCCGGGGACAAAGGTGCAATGAGCAGGTGACACTGTAGCCAGGCATGGGGAGGAAATTCCCATCCCGAAGTCACACAGTGACACCAGCACGCAGGTCCAGGACCCCCCAGGTCACCATGCTGCCACTCCCAGGGGACACAGGGAGAGGTCAGGCTTCTCCTGGGGTCGTGGGGATCCTGCACCACACACAGCCCCCCAAGCCATCCCTTCAATCGAGACAGCACAAACCAGCGAGATGAGTTGGCCAGTGCTCAGCTGCCGCTGAAACCAGCCCGGCGAGCCAGCCCGGCCCGGGAGCAGAGGCTGTCGGCATCGCTTCCCGCAGCTGGGCTTGGCTCCCAGTCAGCTTCCCCCTCCCCAGGCTCCCTCCCTGCCAGGCAGCAATCAGCCCTGCATTCACAGGGCTGCGGGAAGATGACTCGGCAGCGAGTCAGACCACTTTGGGGACAAATGTGCAATCAGTCCCCAGGCGCACACCTCGCTCCCCTGGCAGGCCGGCACAGCTCCAGGGAATGCCCTGAAGGAAATGTGAGCATGGGTAGCACAGCACTTTGCTTTGCTCCCCCATCCCAAAAAATAAACCCTGCTCTGGGGTGTTCGCACACTCCTGCAACATCCCCCTGACCCACAGGCCCCCAGCTTGGTCAGGAGGACCATGGAAAGCTCTCCCCCATCTATCTACCTTCACTGAGGATGCCCCTGGGAGTGGAGCAGCTGGAAGGCCTCAGCTCCAGCCTGTTTTCCCTGTCAGACAGCAGCAGGACAACTTTCCAAGCACTGGGAGCCTGGGAGACTGATGCATGCCCCAGTCCCACCTGGCTGCATCAGCATGAGATGAGCTGAGCTGAGCCAGCTCATAACAATAACAATCCCATAACAACCTGGGCAGCGCCACAGCCGTGCTTTGACCCACCAAATTCAGGGAGAGCCCCTTCCCCTGTCATCCCAGCCCTGATTCCCATGGATTTGATCCCCCAAACAACATTTCCCTCCCCATCTCGGGCACTGGTGTGTCACTACTGCCGCACACTGACATTTCTTTCCCCGGATGCCACTTATTTATAGCATGCCTGACCTTTTCCCCAAGTTTACATCCTCCTCTCCCTTCCCTTCCACCCACCCAACTCTGGGAACCACCCCCGGGATGCTCCCGAGCCTGGCTGTGTGCAGAAATTCCCCAGGGCCCGGTTGGGATGTGGTTCCCCAGCATCCCATGGCCAGCACGGGAGCACAGAGCTGGGGGTGTCTGTCAGGCACGGGCCCCCTCCTTTCCCACTGCAAGGAGCAGCTTCCAATTAAAGCAGCTGCCTTGGAAATCCAGATGGTCCATAATTCTTGCTGGGGAAGAGGAGAAAGTCTGTTTCACCACAGCCCCCTGCGAAGGCAGGGCTGGGGAAAGCAGCAGGCTCCAGCCGTGTGGGTGGGATTTGCCAGCGAGTTGCAGGCTGGAAGGGCAAGGGAGAGCCGGGAAAGCTTCAGCATTGCAGCCCAGCTCAGGGCTCTGGTTCCGTTTCCCCGGGCTGCAGCGAAATTTCTCCCATTTTTCCCCAACGAGACCCCCCCATCGCTCTCTCCTTGGGGAGTGCAGTGAATTCCCTCCCTTGCAGAAACCTCCCAGCGCCCAGCCTCTGCCCAATCTGGAAAAAAAATGCTCTCTGGAGCTGCAAAGGCTGCTCCGGCAGAGAGGGAAAGCACGTTTGGAAAACACCCAGCTTCAGCATCCATCCCTTTGCAGTGCAAACCCCGCTGCTCCTGCCAGCCTGGGGGCGGTGGGGGTGGTTGGGTGCCAGGAAGGGCATCCCAGCTGCAGGAGGAGCGGGAGCCCCTCGTCCTCCCTGCCCGTCCCTCCTCCCCAGGCGATGGGCTCAGCAGCCGCCCCGACCTCCCGGCAGCCGGCCCGCGCCGCCTCTGCTGCTCTAATTACTCCTCTCGCACCCGGCGCCGGGGCCCTCCGACCAAATTACGATCGATCCTTTGCTCCAGCCCAATCGATGCCATTGACTGAGGCATTAGAAAGACAAATCCGGGCTCCCCGCCCCGGGAAGGCGGCGGCAGCCTCGCGGGGGGGATGCCACCACGCATGGCGAGATGGGGGATGCGCAGGGATGTCCTCACTTGATGCTCTCCATCCCTTCATCCATGAGGAGAGGGCAAAGCACCAACTGTCTTTGTTCTCCAGCCACTGGACACAAGACAGCCGGGATCAAAGTCCTGGAGCACACAGAAATCACACAGTCCTGGATCAGCCAGAAATCCCTGGCAGGAAAGGACTTCCCTCCCAAAACTCCCCTGCTTCTGCCCAGCTCCCACTCTTTCCATAAAAGAAAGGATTTTCCCTTAACCTGCTGAATCAGCAAATCCGGCCTGCATCCCTGCATCCCAGTCACCTGAATTAAGCAGCAGCTTAATAGCACGGGCAGCTGATGAACCAGCTAACCTGGGAAGGATGAGAGTTCAGTGGGGCAGCCCTGCATGGGATTGGGATGCTGTGGTCCAGCCATGAATGGGATGGGGATGCTTTAGACCAGCCCTGAATGGGATGAGGATGCTGTGGTCCAGCCTTTTGTGGGGTGGGGATGCTATGGTCCAGCCCTGAATGAGACAAGGAGGACATGGGGCAGCTCTGTGTGGTGTGGGGATGCTCTGGCCCAGCTCTGAATGGGATGGGCATGCTTTGGTCCAGCCCTGAATGGGATGGAGATGCTGTGGTCCAGCCCTGTGTGGGTTGGGAATGCTCTGCTCCAGCCCTGAACAGGAAAAGGATGTTCTAGTCTAGCCCTGAATGGGGAGGAGATGCTCTGGTCCAGCTCTGAATGGGATGGGCAGGCTGCGGACCAGCCCTGTGTGAGTTGGGAATGCTCTGGTCCAGCCCTCCATGGGACAAGGATGCTCTGGTCCAGCCCTATGTGAGTTGGGGATGCTCTGGTCTAGCTCTAAATGGGATGAGCATGCTTTGGTCCAGCCCTGAATGAGATGGAGATGCTGTGGTCCAGCCCTGTGTGGGTTGGGGATGCTGTGGTCCAGTCCTCCATAGGACAAGGATGCTCTGGTCCAGCCCTGTGTGAGTTGGGGATGCTCTGGTCCAGCCCTGTGTGAGTTGGGGATGCTCTGGTCCAGCCCTGTGTGAGTTGGGGATGCTCTGGTCCAGCCCTGTGTGAGTTGGGGATGCTCTGGTCCAGCCCTGTGTGAGTTGGGGATGCTCTGGTCCAGCCCCACATGGAACAGGGAGGTGATGACCCAGCCCTGCCCTGGCACAGGGATGAGCCATCCTCCATCACACCACACGAGGAACAAACACCAGAGCTGCCCAGTGGCTACCAGCAAGGCTGTAGGGGGGAATAATTGAATCACAGCCCCGACAAGGGATCACTGGCTAAAATCCCCCCTGGCCCAGCGTTACACAGATGGGAAACAGAGGGGGGCCACCCCTGAGCCCCCTCCTCCCGTGCCTTCCAGGAGCAGATAATAGACCCCGCGTGAGCAAATTACAAGGAATTTGCAGCCATCCCATCTAATCCACAGGGGAGACATCTGAATCCTACAAGGAGCATTTGGCTTCTGGGTATAGAGGAGCTTAAAGACATGCAGAGGCATTAAAAACACGCATGGGGATTAAGCTGGGAACTGGGAAGGGAGAGCACAGCTGGAGACCATGGGTGGTTGTGGGAGAAGATGGTTGGGGATATCCAAGGGCTGTGGACAAACTGGTTTTGGGCAATGTCCAAGTGTCCCAGTGTCCTGATCTAGGCTTGGAGTCTGAGGCATCAGCGGTGGAGGTGGGAACCCACAGGATGCTGTCACACAGGTGGCGTTTGACCATGGTGTGCTGAACTGAGGGGTCACAGGGTTTTGGGTGACAACACCAAGCAGGCAGCAAGTGCTGCAGCCTGTGCACAAACCTACATCCAGGTCAGATCACTCAGCCTTGGGGCAGAGCAAAGCCAGCCCCAAGCATCCCCCAGGATCAGGTCCATGCCAGTGGGGTCTTCCAAGGATAGACTTTGGCAACGTCCCTCATCATTTGGGATTTATTCTGATCATCTCTAATCCTCTGCCTTGATTGCTGCGGCTCCCAATCTCATTAGCTGGGCTTCGCTGGGTCATTATTGATGTTGGGGGGTGTTTAAAATTGATATTAATCCCATCTCGATAATCTGGTATTTATTGATTTTTATTTTTAACCTTTCGTGTTATTAAGATGAGCTGAGCCAGCTCCCTATTTCTGGGGGCTGCCCCATCCCCGTGCCCCCAGGAAACCCTCAGAGGTTCAACACATGATGCCAAAGGCTCCCAAAAAGCCTGGTTTATCCCAACCCACGAAAGAGATGCTACCTCTGGCCTTTGCAGGCTGCGAGCATCACCGAGCTGCCAACAAACCCAGCAGCACTGACCCCCAGCTGCTCTCCTTTAAACCTGTTATTACCATTTTTCTTAATTATCACAGAAAGAAGCAGCTCCCACTCGGCACGTTCGGGGACACGGCGAGTGCCTGATGAGGAAGGAGCCATTAGCACCCCATCAAAACAGCATCTCAAAAAGGATCTTTGACAAAATTGTCACCGGAGAGGCAGGGGGAGCGAGGCAGCCCCGCACAGTTGTACATCATTTTGACAGCTCGCATTAAGGCAACTTCAGGCACCTCTGGGAAATTACCTCCCCGTTAAACAGAGCTGGGAGCAGGCGCAGTGCCTGGGGGTGAGCTCGGCAGCTGGGGCAAAGCAGGGCAGGGAGGTGCCCCCGGGGGTGCCCAGTGCCCACAAACCGAGGGCCTGTGCCTCAGTTTCCCCAGCACAAGCACAAAGATGCTGATGTTGCCGCCACCCGGGTGCTCGGAAGGGGTTTCCTTCCCAGCCCCTCTCCCAGCACCGAGCTGCAGCTCAGAGCTGATGGCTGTTTTCCGCCTCCTCTCCAGACCCTTGGCAGAAAGCAAAATGCCAATAACTTTGGGAACAGCTCGTGTTTAGCTTGGCAGGCCGGCTATTGTTCCTATACTGCAAACGCATGGATGGCACAGACATGTTTGGAGTGAAAGCAAGCTGTTCCCCCCAGCCCCGCCACAGCAAGCGTCAGCTCCGAGCTGGAGGCGCATCAAGAAGGGCTTTTTGGGATGAAACCACCTCCAAAGGCTCCCCAAATTAATGGGGTGGGAGAAAACCTGCTGCAACATCCCTTCCCATCCCCATAGTAACCCATCCCTCCATCCTAATCGGGCTGCTCTGGGCATATTTCTGCCCAAAGGCAGCAAGTTTTTAGCACAAGGTAGGAGAAACGATGGAGCAAAGCCAAAGTCAAGTACCACCAGCTCCAGCGAGTGCCTCCAGAAGCTCACGGGCAGCAAAGCAATGCAGAGGCAGCAGTCCAAGGTAAAGATGTGGGGGTAAGGAGGGCAGCTCGGTGGTCTTGCTGTATTTTTAGTTGCTGGGTTTAAGAGCCAACTGTTTAATAGGGGAGGTTGTTTTAATTGGAACTCCAGTCACTAAGAAAAACACAAGGGGAGTAAATATAGAAAAATAGTCATGTTTCTGAAGGTTCTTTGGTATTTGCCTAATTAAATGGAGCATTTTAATTACAAATCAAACAGTGCCATTTAAAAAAAAAAAATAACCCACAGGCGCTCGCCTTGATTTGAAGAGCAGCTGACACCGACTTGGAAAAATAAGTCTGGACCCACTCATTCGCAGAGGAAATTTGGAGAGACCCCAGGACGGATCAAAATCATCAGCCAAAAGATGAGGAGCTGATGGACCCCAAGTGATTCAGGATCCAAACCCACGTGCAGCTCCCAGGGATCCCTAACTTTGCTCCAACCAGGGAAACATCGCTGGAGGTCCTGAGCACTATCTGGATGCCAATAAAGAGGTTGCTGTGCCCTGCTCCAGGGCTAGGGGAAACTGCTGGCGCTGATAAGATGCTCCTCAAAGCCAGGCACGCCAAGCCCAGGATCTGGGCAGAGCCAAGCAGCCGGCGAACCACTCGAGAGCTACAGACACCGAGCACATGCACATCAGATGCCAACCATCTGGGCACATATGAGGAGCAAAAAGCCACTTTCGTGTGTTGTTCCAGACATCCTGGTGTCAGGCATCACCAGGTATGGAACCTTTTCAAAGCTGGAGACATCCAAGAGCTTTTTTTGCTCCTTCCTCCCTCCCTCCATACCTGAGCAATGCACAGCCATCACTTGCAGCTGTGCAACCCACAGCTCCCTGCCTGCCACTCTGAAACGGCTCCCCAGCAATTACCTCCACAAAAAGTTATTAAGAAACATCTTTGTCTGGAAGGGATTAGAATGGCAGTCATTAACTAAAAAAAAAAAAAAAAAAATTGGCATGAAGAACTATGTATATTGCAAAACAAAATGTGTTGCTTTTTAATATGTTTTTATAACCCAAACAAATTTGTTTCTCACACTCCCAGGCTGGAAAAAGGAGCCGTCCGACAGTTTAGGATTGCAGTTTGCAGTCAGCTCCGCCAAGGAATCTGTTGCAAAGCTGTCGCAGCAAATAAATGCCGGTTCCCTGCTGTGCTGCGGCTCCGCGGCCCCGCTCCGGTCACCGCTCGGCCGCGGCTCCGGCAGCGCGGCGGGGAAGGTGACACGGAGCTCGGAGGCACGGCGAGAGCAGCCGGGAGCAGCAGCCACACGTACCTGCGTCACCCCCGCTGACAAGGACACGGTGGCCTTGCACGAGGCGGTGCGAGGCGGCACAGCCTCTGCAGGGGCATCGCTCGGGCTCTCCACGGGCTGGGATCTCACCGGGAGATGCCCAGATGGCAGAACCCTCCTCTGATCACCCCATCCCCATGTGCTCCTGCCCCCACTGCCGTCCGCTTTTCCCTCTCCCACCCGGGCCTGACTCCTCACCAGCAAAACGGCAGCAAGAAAATCCCAGCAGATGAAGTTATTTCTTTATTTATTTTCCTGGGAACAAGTGCAGAGCCCCAGCTCCTCAAAGCCTCGCCGAGATGTGAAAGCATTTGAATATCTGAGCATCCTTGGAGGCACTGACTAGGAGATCAGCTCCAGGCACAGCCAGAGCATCCCTGCAACCTAAAGCCAAGGATGCAGGAAAACACCTGCAGGGACCCACCAGCACCTTTCTGATCCCTGGGGTCATTCCAGGAGACCAGGCCATCGCAGGGAAAGGACCAACACATCCTTGGTCTGCTGGGAAAACCTCCCAGAGCCCGAGCATCCTCTGGGAGCAGGGCAGGCAGAGCAATCCCCGCCCTGCAGCAGCACTGCCCTACATGCTTTCCTCCCCCAAAACATCCACGACTGTCACCTGCCTTTCATCACCGCGACAGGGCAGGAGACGCTGCTCCCAAATTCCCCACACTGTCATCGAAACTGGGGAATCTGGAGATTCCCAGCTGGTTGCCTGAGGGGGTCCAAGGAAATTATGCATTCCCTGCAGGAGAGCTGCCTGCAGCAGGCAGGGAGCCATCCTAGGCAGCCCCCGGGGGGGATGCTGGAGCTCGCTCTGCTTTATGCTCAGAGAATGGCTGATTCACGCTTATCCCAGGCTTCCCCTGCAAAACCTTGGATGAGGACAGCACTCCAAGCTGGGCGGGTGTCTTCCACAGCCCCACGCTGGGCTTCCCTTCGGGAGGGATGCTGTGAGCCAAAACTGTGGTGTTTTGTGTAAAAACATGAGAGAAGGCCTTACGAATTAATTAAGGAGAGCCAGGCATTCCTGGGATAAAACAGCCCAGCCCCAGGCACCTGCAGCTCCCCCCACTTACAGCTCCGACCCTCAGAACCTCCTCAGTAAAAAAAGTCAACCCTATCTTAATATATTTTTGCCTTTAAAATTAAGTCCTTAAATGATGTAAAGCAACAGACCAAGGATGGTGCGGGCTCAGAAAAGGAGCAGGAATCCCCCAACATGAGCCAGATTAGATGTTAGGGGATAGGGAAAGTGGGATAAAGGCAGGGAAAAAAGCATCCTGGATAGAGGAAAGAGCTGGGACAGTTTTCAGAGCACTTTCTGCCCTATGAGGACAGACTGGGCAAGGAGCAGGAAGGGCAGCTGGGCACCCATGAGCCATGATCTTGGCCCTACAACCCACATTTCCCCTCTACCCATCACCCCCACACCACTTCCCAACCCTCAGACTCCCTCCAACATTCCCGGGCTGCACCTGAGGCCACGCACGCACAGGCAGAGTCAAACAATGGCCTCGGCGCTTTATTAATTTGCGAGGATAGAGGCAATTAACGACACCGCGCTTCGCAAACTCCTAATTGGTTTTCTGCCGAGTCTCCTACGGGCTCAGGTCTCTGCTCATGGGTAACTCTTGCCGTGAGCAGCACTGGGAGGGGATTAGAGCAGGGGACAGGCAGGAGCCAGCAGATATTTATGACCACTGCGAGATAAAGAGCGAGGTGAGGAGGGTGACGCTTATCCCCCAGCACCGCTCCATCACCACTGCGCCCAAGGCGCGATAACGGCTCCCAAATGTTGGGTGTGATGGATGCTGCTTGAGATTGACTGTTGCTCGGGCAACCACATGCAGAGGTACCCAGTCCCCCCCTCGGAGGGGCTCCAATGGGGATGGGGTCCCCCCGCCAGGGTCAGGTGGGGACAAGCTCATTGGCCAGAGAGCAGCATTACACGGCACAATTAATTTTTATGGGTAGCTGCAGTTTTAATTGCTTTGTAGAGGCTTGAGGGTGCATTTACAGGAGCAACACGAGGGATGCAGAGAATAAGGAGACCCCCGGGGTGCTGCAGCAGGGTGGTGGTGCTCGAATCCCCTAAATTCACCACTGATTTTGGAACAAAAGCATCTCCCCAGGCACCTCTGTAACCCAGGCATCCAGACCCAGTGCCTGACTCCGCCACGGGGTATCTGGGAACACGCCACCGCATCCATCTCCCTGGACAACAAGGTTTTCCTTCCCGGGAGCAGGGAGCACAGCACGGGGGATGTTCATTAGTGCCTGCAAAGCCACGTGGAGACACACACGGCTGCCAGGGCACTGCACGGAGCCTGCGGGCACACATGAGCAGGAGCTGCAATGCTGAACCAGCCAGAAAAGGTCTGGTCCAGCCCAAAATTACCCTTTGTGTCTGGGTACTGAGCAAGAAACAATTTCTCTGTGTAGAGAGCAACACCAGCACGTCTTCCTGCCCATAACAAGGCCATGGAGAAGCAGGATTCCCCTAACAGACCACAGCAGCCACTCCACGCCCAGAGCCCTCCAAGCGACATTCCCTGGAGCTCAAAGCAGAATCCCCACCTGAACCACCTCACACCGAAATCCAGGTCCTGCTGGGGGAAGGACTCTGCCAGCTCTCCCCATCCTGGTGCACACACCAAGGATGGTTTCCCAGGGGAGGGGACATCCTCTTACAACCAGCACCCCCATCACGCAGCCCAGCCATGCTGTCGGTACCTGAGAGCCACAGGGACACCAAAAAGAGCAGGAGCCAAGGCAGAGAGAAGCTGGAAGGGTGGCAGGGCTTCCCCTCCCCTATTTAAAGCTTCACACTCTGCAGCTTTCCCCCTGGTTTGGGAGGCTCCAGGTGCTTCCCATCAGGGCTGCTGCTGCTCCTGCATCCTTCCCCACCCCACGTTCTGCTGCTGTTCATGGACACGCCTTTGGGAACACTGTCCCCCTTCATTCCCCTCATCCATGGGAATGCCTGTGCTCCCAACCCAGGGCAGAGATGTCCTCCCCCATTTAAAATCCTCTTCCCCCCTTCAGCCCACATTGATTATTTTCCTCCATTAAGAAGCAGCATCCGTGGCTACAAATCCGCCAGCGGCTCATCCCTCACCCCAGCCTCCCCTCTCCAGTGCTCTTCCATTAGTGCCTCCATGCCTCCATCCATCTGTCTGTCCGTCCATCCATCCATCCATCCTAGCATCAACCTCATCAAGAGCTCCTTAAAACATCCTCTAAGCCAGGAGTAAACCACTCCCCATAGGAGGGGAGCAATGTGTTCACTGCCCCACCCTCCCTCCACAGGCGGGGCAATGTGTGCCCCTGGCCCACCAGAAGATTCCACACCAGAAAATTCCACGCCGGCATGGTGCCAGTGCCTGCATGGAGCTGTGCCCGGATCCACCACATTCCAGCAAAATCCCCAGCCCCAGCTGTGCTCCACATCTGGGGCCTTGGGGACATCCTTCGCGAGACACCAGGAGGTTCCTGGGGCAGGGGAGAGGAGCGCAGGAAGTCATGAGCCACGGCCGCATGAGCCTCCTCCATCTCCTTGGATCAATCACCTCCAATTATCCCTGAGGAAGCGGCACACGGAGAACCGGATGCGCCAGCATCGGCACAGCCCCCGCCCGAGCATCCCCCCCGGCTGCCGTCCCTCCGGTGACACCGGGGGAGGCGGGGGCTGCAGAAGCGGGGGCGGTCACTGCTCCGTAGGAAAAATGAGTCCCCCATCCCCTGCCCTCCTCCTCCTCGCCGGTCCCCGGGGCTGATGCACAAAGAATAGAGCCGGTTCTGGCGGGGCTGAGTAATGCTCTGAGCCGCTCCTCCCCGGCAGTGAGTAATGCCGCTTTTGTCTCCCGCGCCGGCACCACATTAGCCGGGAACACGGTGTGAGCTGGGAATACGGCGTTCGCCGGGAACACGGAGCTCCTGGCACAGCCTCGGCTGCGGCGGCGGCCCGGGGGCGACACCTCGGGGGTGGCACTCGCTGCTCACATCACGCGATGCCACCTCTGCCCGTGATGTCATCTGTGGCATCTGTGCCCAGCTGGGGACACCTGGGCAGCACCCTCTGCCCGGGCACACCTGGTCGGGTGCCCCGGTTTGGCATGGCCACGGTGGAGGGGCAGCCTGGGCTCCCCTCGTCCCCTTGCTGGACCCCACGAAGCGTCAGGTCCGTGGAGAAGCACATCCCCACTGGGTGCCATGGAAACGTGGCTCTCGTGGAACAAAGGAGTCTCTGCTTCCACCTGGATTTTCCTCCTTCCCGAGGAAACACCAAGGTGTGAAATGTTTGACCCCAGCAGCGATGGCTCGCCCAAAACTCCTGCCAGCAGCTGCCGCGGGCTGGGGGTTCCACCCCTGGCTTTCCCCCGGGATACATTTTGGGGTGAGGGGGTCAAGCCCCGAGGGTCCCCAGAGCATCGTCCCCTCCTGGTGCTGAGTCACTTGGCACCAGCGGTAGCCAGGCTGCGGCAGTGGCGTGGGGCTGGCGGTGGCTCCTGCTCCAGCACCCACATGGCAGATGGCGAGCCTCTCGCCTTGTGATTGGATTTTATTTTTTAATTTTTGGCTGTTATTTTGGTCCTCAGCCCCCTCCCCCTTCTCCCTGCCATGTCCCCTGGCCACCTCCTCCCCGGGAGGAGCAGAGAGGGCGGCCTTGGTGAGGATCGCATTTTTGCACAAGGGAGTGGAGCCCGGCTTTCAGTGCCATCCTGCGGCCCTTGGTGGCCTCCTGGGGGACGTGGCATGCTGGCAGTGTCCCACATGGGACAGCATTGGCTGATGCACCGGTCCCAGCCAGCCCCCAAGCTTTTTATGACACCGACAGTACTGCCAGACAGGGTGGGTGATGCTGGTGTCCCCTGGCTGAGGGCTCCTCTGCACATCCCTGGGCACAGGGACATCCTGCCGTCCCCTGGGAGGGGACAGGCCTTGGAAGCGCTGGCACAGGGACAGAAACCAGCCCCATCTCTGCCCAGCATCTCCCTGAAGGGCCATTGGAAACATGAGTCTGCTGGGTCTCAACACAGTTCCCAGAAGGCAAGTGACTGGTGTCACCAAACCGATGTGACAAGCAGCACAGACAGCCAGAGGGATGTCCCTCCTCAGGGCCTGTCCTTTGCAGGGGCCCCGAGAGCCCAGTGCCACAGCGAGGACGATGCCACTTGTGCCCACAGCACTAAAAAAAGCCCCAAATGTGGGTCACGGCCACCAGCAGTGACCTCATGCTCAACCCCCCAGCCACCCACGGGAGTGACCAGCGCTGATGAAGAGCACAGTGACAAGGCTCTGGGATGGTCCTGTGGGGATCCAGTTTCTTTCCCAGCCCCTTTTCCATGGCCGTGCAGCCGAGCCGAGGGAGAAGCCTCTCCGCAGCGCTACGAGTTCAGCAGCTCAGCTGCACTGGGGAGAGGGAACGAAAGAAAGAAAAATCCCCAGCGCGAGCAAGACAGACTATAAATAAAAGCTGGAGAAGTGGGAGGCAGCAGCCACAAGGGCTTTCTGAAGCAGCAAGAAAAGCAGGTGCATGTTGGCTCCGGCTCTGGATGCCTTTGTGTTTCCCGAAGAAGCCTGGGTATCCCTAATAGCCTAGCTCCGGGTGGGAGCGGGGCCGGGCTTCCCTCCCGCGAGCTGGGAAGGCGCAGACATCCGAAGAGCAAATTCTGCAAAGGATGGATGGGAGCGACGTTGCTGAGCCTGGGGAGTGAAGAGAGACGAGGAAGAGGGAGGAAGGGAGGGAATGGAAGGATGAGAAGGAGCGGCTGTCACCAACACAGCCCCAGCGGCTTCAGGTTTAATGGATGGAGGGGATCCTCCAGACAGAATTCCTATCGGATTTAATGGTGGATGGAGGGAACTGCCAGAGCTCAGCCTTAGGTGCATCCGAACCGGGATCTCCCCAAAAAGTGCCCTGCGGGGATAGAGGGGCGGTGGAGAGAAGCAAATTGTCTGTCACTCCCCAGGGTCACCCAGAGCTGCTGGGGATGGGGACCCCGCGCTCTGCCGGCGCCTGCCAGCAAGAAAGGAGTGGAAAGAAGAGAGGAAGAGAAGGAGACAGATGGGCAGCGATGGAAACATAAGTTAACTCGAAGGAAGCGGATAAACAGCAGGCAGGGAGCAGATCCCAGCACATATGCTGTGCCGCAGCCAGCCAGGCACAGGGAGCCTCTTCGCCATTCCTGGTCCCTGGGCCTGCGGACGGGTCTGGGCCATGCAGGAGGTCAGCAGCAGGATGGAGTGAAGGCTTGAGGCTTGGGGTGAAAGCCCTGGTGGGGTCTGAGGCCAGGGCTTGCGGCTTGGGTGCAGCTCACAGCCACAGGGTGTTGTGGAAATGCAAAGCAAAATCTGGCCAAAGCCACAGAAGAAGCATCCATGAGATGGAGGTGACTCCTGGCTGGGCAGTCACAGACCAAATCCCCACGGCAGCTGGGTGGATTTGACCAAGGAGAGATGGTTTGTCCCTTGCTGGCAGGGACAGGCAGGGTGGGCAACTGGATTTGGGCCAGCTGAGTTCTCCTGCCTCAGTTTCCCCAGCCAGGGGAGGGAACGGAGCAGCACCAGCTCACACAAAGGGCGGGCAGGACCAAACACCGCTCCTGGTGCCGACGCAGCAGCAGCCGCAGGTCACTTCTGAGGACTCCAGCAGCTGATGGAAAGGGAGTGAAGTCAATCCAAAGCCGAAGCAGGGAGGCTGAGACCCTCAAAAGTCCTTGAGCCCTGCAGCACGGTCCTGCCTGCTGATTACCGGGGACCCCAGTGCCACCACAGCATCACCGGCTGCTCCGGCCACGCTGCCGCGACAGGAGGGGACCCCGGCCACCCCGCACTGCCCCCCTGCCCACGGCAGCGCGGTGGGGTCTCTGCTGAGGGGACTCTGAGCTGCCGCAGCCCCCGACTCGCCCAGAATAACAAGCAGGCGGAGCCGCGGAGCTGCCGAGAGCATCTCTCCAGCGACGTTCGGCCGGGTGCTAATGAGCCCCGGGCTCTCCGGTCTGCTCAGCGAATGTCATGACCCAGATTAATTGCTCAAAAAGACACCCAAAGGCTGCTAATAAAACTAAAAAAAAAAAAAAAAAAAAAAAAAAAAGGAAAATCAACCCCACAACAAGCCCCCTACAGTAGCCAGCAGCCCTCCCTGCGCATCCCAGCGCCGGCAGCCCGGAAAGCGCTGCCCGTGTCGGGAATGCGTGCCGGGGCACCGGGCCAGGCAGAGCCACGGGCGCACACAGCCGCCCTTGTTCCCGGCTCCCCTCGGGGGCTCGGAGCCGCCCGCCGGCCCCGCCGCACAAGGGACGCCTGTTCGAGGCACCCGCGCTCCCGGCGGGATGCCGACGCCTCCCCAGGGACTGCCAGCATGACCGGATGCTGCCCAGGGACCCCACAACCCCTGCGGGCTGCAACTCTACCCCCTTGGGGGAAACCGAGGCACCAGGGGCCAAGTGCTTCAAGGGACAGAGCTGTTTCCATGTCACCCAGGTCCTCGCTGGCACGGGGCACTGCTAGCAGGTGGCCTTTGCATCATCCCCAGCCGATCCCTTCCTCCCGAGAGCAGCCCTCCTCCTCGGAGCCTGCAGACATCAGCTTTCCTAAGCCTTTGATTTCCCGACCCTCCGGCAGCGTGTGGCTGGCCCCGGGGGGCTCTTGTAGCTGTCACTCAGCTGTTTGTTTCCTTCTGCACCGATTCCGTGACTCCCACGCAGCTCCAGCACTTCCCCAATTGCCATGGCCGTGGCCACTGCCACTCCAGACGTGCCCCACCAGATCCCCCAGTACCACATCAGTGCTGGGGATGGGGGACCCTCTCCAGGGACGCCTGTACCCAAGGGATGCTCCCACCAGGACCGCTGGCTCAATTGGCTCCAGCTGATGGCTGGGCTGTGGGGTCATAATCCATTTACAGCCTGAAAATACCTTTCTGTTCGGGAAAAAGGTCTCGATCAGCCCATGGACACTGCAGCACTCGCCCCTCTGCAGCCCTGAGGAAGAGGAGGGGGCTGGAGGGTCTTCCTGCCAAGAAGGCAGGAGGAAAAGGAAGACAGGGAGTGGAAGCAGATGGGAGATGACCACCCACCCGGCTGCTGCTCGCTGGCCTCCAGGACTCCTGACCTAGTTATTAGCCATGGAGCTAATAACTAGCCACAGAGCAGAGCGGGATGGGGGAAGAGCCCAGGCCCAGATCTCCAGAAATCTGTGGGTGATGGATAGGTTAACCCAGGGCACTTCCAGAACGGTCTGTGAGGCAGACCCTGGCTCTGAGCCACCACAGCTCATCCCGCCCGTCGGTCATGTCGAGCCGGCGACGAGCCACGGAGACATTCCCAGATCTGGGAGAAGCCACCTCCTGACAAGAGACCTAAACTGCTGCACCCACGCAGCCGAGAGGAGACGTGGGGGCTGCGATCCCCCCGGAGCACTTCCACTGTGGGCACTTGGGGCTGCCGGGGAGAGGCAGCACGAGGAGAGGAGCGGCGGCTGCGAGAGAAAACCGGGAGAGCTCAAATGAGAATTAATAAGCCACAAATTGGTAGCAGCAAGAGGAATTAATGCTGGGAAGAAGCTGCCAAGTGCCACGGGGAGAGAGAGGCACTTCCTCGGATTTCCGCTCAGCTCGGAGCTGTGTCTCTCATCCCAGCAGCAAAATGGAGCCAGCCCTGGCCTTGCTTTATCCCAGCACCTTCAGAGGCAAAATCTCCGCACATCCCTCGGGCTCTCTGGGGAGCACAGCCGTGTCCTGGATCCACCACAGCCTGCTCATGCCAAACCCAGGATCTGCAACACGCCAGCGTGTGCTCAGCAATGCCAGCAGCTGGACCGGGATCTATTTGGGCAGCAGAGAGCAGACCAGCTCTATTCCCGGCTCCTGAAACGTGCAGGGCTTGGGAAGCAGCCTGCAGCCTTGCCTGGCACACCGGAGCCTGACTGCCAGCCCTAAAGCATCACTGCAAGACAAGAACCATGCCCAGGGATCTCTCCCTGCCGGGCAGGAGCAGCCACACTCCCCCGTGTCCATCTGAGCGTCCGGCAGGATGGGCAGGGAAGATGCACCCCATCCCCGATCACCGGGACACCTCTGGGGACCGAGAGGCCACACTCGGGAGCCCGCAGCTCCCGTCGCCTCTCCCGCAGCTCCAGCCCCGCGCGGTGCCGGCTGCGGGCGGCGGTGGCTGCAGCGGAGGTGGGAGCGGAGCGATGATGACTCAGGAGATAATGAGGCAGATCAGAAGGAGGAGAGGAGCAGTGAGAGGACGCGGCGAGGAGGCAGCTGTGTCCTTCGGGCCTACACCCGCTCCCCCTGACGTGGCACCTCAGCTGGGGTACAGGAACACGCACCCCCGGCCCTCTGACTCACCTGGGGGCGCGGCAGCACTGGGGTGGGGCGATAATTTTAACCCCATCCGTCCTTCTGCCTGGATGGGGGTCTCCAGGTGAGAGGGAAGTGGGGCTACACATGGGGAACCATCAGGATGATGGATCTGGGGTCCCTCCAGCCCCCCACCCATCCTCCACTGCTTGGGTTCTCGCTGCTGTGCTGCCCCACAGGGAGCCCATGGAGCAGAGCCCCTGGCTTTGAGTTTCCAACCTTTCATGCCTCCTGCTCCCAAACCTGCCGGTTTCCCAGCTCCCAATGGAAAAACAGCCTCTCCTACTTGGGGAAACTGAGGCAGGGAGGCACCAGATGTGCCCGAGGCTGCTGTTTCCGACCAAGCCGGCGAGGGAAGCCAGGAGTCCTGGCTCCTGTGCTCATTTTCATCCCAAGCTCATTTATAAAGTCATTTTCCCTACATGCCGATGGCAGAGCAGTGTCATTCACCCATGGGGTGGCCGACGTCGCTGGATCACCCTTTGCTTGCCAGTCTGGGTGGCTTCATCCCTGCCCAGCACCAGAGAAGGAGCTTCTACACCTGAGAGGTGCCCCTGCCTCACTGCGTGTCCCCAGGGCATGGCACATCACCTTTCCCGGCCTCAGTTTCCCTTCTTAACCAAAACCTGCTGCAGAGGCAGGGCTGGCACTGCCGGGTGCCTCAGTGTCCCCCCAGCCAGAGTTCAGCCTTGGGGACCTTCCCAGCACAGCCTGACTGGGCCCCTCCATCCCTCAGCATCTTCCTTCCCCGGGAGCCGAGCCTTGGCAAGGGGAAGGAGCTGCTTATACAGAACAAATGGAATCAATCAAAACAAAAGGCAGCGGGCCTGATTCTATTTATTACCCATCCAAGGGTGTCAAACGCATCTCCAGACATCCACAGCCATATGGAGAAGGGGAACCCAGCGGGGCCACCCCGGTGGGCAGGGACAGGCAGGGCCAGCCATGCCCGGACAAGGGCACACAACCACTGACCATTCCTTCACCCTGCCCTGTCCTCGGGCTGCTCCTGGGGGCACCTCGCAGCCCCTCACAGCCTTTCCTCCCACTGCTTGGCACCCTCAGCCTGTTCCTGCGCCAGTCCCCAGCCACCCACTGCCTCGGGATGATGCCACGGAGCAGCCAGGCCGTGTGGAGTGGGGCGGGATGAGGAACAGGGCACTGACACCTGCCCAAAATAGCTGGCACTGGATGCAGCACCACCTCCACGGACACTTCAGGCACTCAAGATCCATGGTGGAGGATCCAGCAGCAGGATCCAGCCCACGCTGCTGAGTGAATTAAATCTGTGCCTGCTTTTCCAGGAATGCCACTCATGTTAACAGACTCCCTGAGCTCCAGGTACTTTCTCACCTCTCCCTCGGCCCTTCCAGCTGTTGAAAGGGGTGAAGCTGGAGGTACCTGTGTTCTCCTCTCCCAGCTGGGGCCATGCCAGACCTCTGGCATCAAAACAGAAGTTGGCAGAGGCAGGAAGACCAGAGAGATGGTTTATTGACCACTGCTGAGGCTGCAGCAGGGCAGTGGCATGTCACAGCCTGCGTGCACCAGAGGGACATGCTGGCTCCTGGCACGTGTGGCCAAGAGGATGTCCAGGGCCTTTGGGGGCTACTGCAAAACACCAGAGCCTCTTGTCCTGCCTGGCTGGCATGGGACTGAGCCCAGCTCAGGGCTAGCAGCACACCTGGGCACAGCTCCTTGGGCTGGCAGCTCCAGGTGAGCCGTGCTGGGCTGCGACCTGCTCTTCTCACTGTGCCTCGGTTTCCCCGTGCTGCCAGGCACTGCCTACCCTTTTCCTGGAGCCTGCCCAGCTGCCAGTCCTGGGAATTGCTAATCCCAGCGGGAGCAGCGGCCAGGCTCCCGCGGGTCTGGGCTCCAGCGTCCCGGCGCTGGCAGCACGGGGGCACAGCCGTGTGCTCTGAGCCATTCCCCGGGCAATGAGGAGATGCCGGCTGCGCTTCGTGCTTCTCGGAGAACAAACCCGACCACGCAGCTCTCCTCGCCATCCGATCTGGCTGAAGCTCCCCACTGCATCCCTCCAGGGGTCCGAGACTGAACGTGCCCCGCTGGGAACGCCATGGGGCCCGGGGCACTCGGGGGGCTGGGGCAGGGTGGGACCCGCACCGTGCTGAGGACACCGAGGCTCAGCCGCAGCTCCGGGACGAGCATCCCGCGGGAGCCCGGCAGCGGAGCCCGGCCCCGGGCAGCGGGAGGATGGTGCTGCTGATGACGATGATGATGATGACGATGATGAAGCTCCCGCCGCGGCTGCAGGCTCCCCCTGGCGGCCCCGCCCCGCCCGGAGCCGGGCAGGGACGGCATCTCCCATCAGCAGCACTCCCATCAGCAGCACTCCCATCAGCAGCACTCCCATCAGCAGCATTCCCATCAGCAGCATCCCCATCAGCAGCATCCCCACCGACAGCATCCCACACCGGCTGCATCCCTCATTAGCAGCGTTCCCGCCCAGGCAGCATCCCTCACCGACAGAATTCCACACCAGCTGCATCCCACACCGACTGCATCCCAAATCGGCATCTTTCCCTCCCCACCCCCAGTAGCATCCCACACCAGCGGCATTCCTTTTTGGTGGCGTCATATCCCACACTGGCCTCATCCCCGGGTCCCCCAGCCTGCTGCCCTCCTCTGAGCCCCCACGGCAGCATCCCCCCTTCCTCCAGCCCATCTCTGCCCAGCCGAGACTCAGCTGAAGTCCATTCAAATTGTATTTCAGAGAGAGGGTAAATTAAGGGGCTTGCACCTGAGCCCTTCCCAGCATCCCGAGGGATGTGGTGAACCAACCTTGAGGGGCTGGGCCCCCCTTCCACTGAACAGTTTGGTTGGAAGGGACCTTTAGAGGTCATTTAATCCCTGTACCCGTGTCAGTGTGTGCCCCTGAGATGAGCTGTGAGTCGCCCACCACCACCAGGACAGCCCCTCTGTTCTACCCCCACAGCTTTTATATCCCTCAAGTTCACCCCCATCCCCTGCAGAGACCCCTGACTGCACCCAGCTCCCAGTCCAGGGCCCTGCCAGTTCAAAAGGATTTTTGTCTCCACCAGACTAAATCCAGCAGCAATCAGGGAAGGGGGACAGGAGGGGAGGGGGAAGAGGCACTATTTTCTTTTTCCAATTTGATCTTATTAAAACTTCATTCAAAGAAATAGACTTTTCATCTCAAATCTCATGCAAGTTTCATGGCACTGCAGATGGCGGAGTGGGAAAACGCCCGTCACAGAGTTTAATAACAGCACCCAGCCCTCAAACTGGTTCCTCGCTGTGCCAAAATGTCCCCACTGTGCACCCGGAGCACACCCCACGCTGCCCAGCATTTTAAGGACCATCCCCCCGCATCCTCTAATGGCTTTGCTCACGTTCTCGCCAGTTAAATCTCGCACGAATAAATCCCCCTGGATGTGCCAGATGTAGGCACGATCCCACTGCCCTGCTGCCCATTAGGAGATCAGCACGGCCGGGCCGTGTCCTGCTGTCACCCCTCGCTGCCCGCCGTGCCTCAGTTTCCCCAGCTGTGGGACAGAGCTCCCGCAGGGAGGGGGACAGGCAGGGTGGCAGCAGCGGCGGTGGCACCGCAGAGGCCTCCCGTGGGACCCGGCTATCAGCGTGCTGAACGCCGCGGGTGCCTGGGTGCCTCGGATGTCCCCCGAGGATACAGGAGCAGCTTCCCCCCCTGCGGCTGCGTCTGAGCTCCGTGGGAGCAGTGACTAAACAGCATCCCCAATACAGTCATTAATAAACATCGATGCCGCCCGGGCGCTGTCGCCTCCGCGCCGTGCGGAGCCCGGCTCAGCATCCAGAGAGGTGCTGATTCATCACGGAACAGCTCCCCTCGGCTCCCGGGCAGCCACGGGGCTCGGAGAGGCTGTGCAGACGCTGATCTGGTGCAGGGGAGCTGTGGAGGCCTCCTCTTCAAGGCTGCCTGCTGCTGCAGCAGCCGCGAACGTCAGCAAGAGCTGCAGAGCATCGCGCTCGCTATTCCCTGGGCAGAGGGAAGCCCACGCGGTGCCCCGCACGGAGCTGGGCACAGAGGGGCCAGGTCTCGGGTCGTGGCGGTGTCACACGGCTCCGCTGTGGCCCCCACCGCAGCTGGGAGCTCGGGGTTACCCACCACGAACGGGCTGCGCATCGCTCACACCCCGCGGCATCCCTGTGCCACACAGAGGGACCGAGGGGTGCTCACACGGAGCCTGTGAGCAGATGGGGTGCAGGGGGACCCAAGGCTGGGTGCCCGAAGCTGGAGTGACACCCCCGTGAGGTGAGGGGACAAAGCGGAGGCGATGCGGAGCTCGGAGCGCTGCCGAGCCCATCCAGGCACCCCCGCGGCCCCAGAACGGCGAACCCAGCGCCGGTTCTGCGCATCCAGGCGGGTGAGAGCCGCGCACCCACAGACAGCATCTCCGGGAGGGTCCCAGCGCATCCAGAGCCTTCTCCGGCAGATCCGCACCAGCCCGAGCCTCCTGCCACAAGGGGGAACTCCTGGGCTGGAGAAATTCATCCCAGAGGTGCTGCATGGCTTTGCACCCTCAGCCCTCCCAGGGAGGGCTTTTCCCAGGGGAGGATGCTTTGCCCTCCCTCAGCACAAGGCGTCTCGGACCCCTTCGCTTGCCCCAAACCACCTGCAGGCACCTCCCGTCACCCTGCCCCAGGGCAGGGCTCGGGCTCATGGGATTCCTTGCTCTGACCTCCTTTCTCCAGCTGATCCAATCCAAGGGATGAAGGCCAGGCAGGACACACGGCTCACGAAGGGGGAGGGAGTCTAACTGAATGAAGGAGTGTAGCAGGGAGCATTTCTGAGGCATCGCTGAGAGTACCACAAAAAAAGCCACATTTTCTGCGTGGGTGGCTCGGTCAAGCAAGGACAGCCTGGACACTCCTATCATCGCTGGGAAGGAAAGCCAACAGGACTTCCAGGAAAAATGTCACCGGTCTGGCTCCCACTGCTGTCCTGAAGCACCCACACAGGCACAGAGGGAGCAGGATTTGCATCCCAGCTGGACTTGCCACACTCTGGAGTGAGCCCAGAGTCCTTCAGTGGGGCAGAGATAAGACTGAGCACTGGCTCCCAGTCTGGCTGGTGCCATCCAGCTTTGCATTCCCACAGCCAGGTCAGGCTTTGTGGCCACTGCTCTCCCACATGGACATTTACCTTCCCCTCCACCTCCACGAGGGCTCCAGCAGCAGAGGATGGTGTTTGAGTTGGCCACGTGGCTCTCCAAACAACAGGGTGGTTCCAAGATAAAGCTCCCTGTGGTGCTGCTCACACAGAGCCCACGGGAGTGTCTGTTTGGGGAAAAGTATCAGATAAACCCCAGGCTGGGTGGGACCCAGCGCTGAGCAGAACCCATGGGGTGTCCCCACTTGTCCAAGCCCGTGGGTGGTGCAGGAGCATCGATGACACCAAAGAACAAGCACACCTGGAAGGGACCTGGGCAAAGCTGCATCACGTGGGGAGTGGCACCAAGGGGGGCAGAGAGGCAGAGAGAGGTGATGAGAGGTGCAATGGAGTTGGGAAGTTGTCTGTACATACCCCTGGGATGGCAGGATCTCCCTGTGGCTTTAATCCGCACAGGGACTCTCTCAGGAGAAAGGAAAACATTCCCTGGCAGACAAATGTGTCGGGGAAAGGGTGGGGGGTGCTGAGAAATTTGTCTGCTCCCAAGATGGAATACCAGGAGTGAGGGAGAAGCAGACAAAACTGAGAAATGGGAAAAAAGATGCCAGGAGGATGGAAAAGAGAGGCATGGACCAGCAGGATTAGCAATGATAAACTTGCAGCTAAACTGGGCTTATGTCAGCATGTATTACCCGGGAGTGACAGGAATGATGGGCTTGCTCATCTGCCATTTATAAGTGGCAAATTCTCCCTCCATCCTGTTTACTATGAATTAGCTGGCATATGTCTAATCGTCTTTGCAAGCACCACTCGACTGGCAGAGATTAAGGCCCTGCTCCTCCTCCAAACCCAGCACTGCACTCCACGGCAAGGCAGTAGGACAGTGCTTCCACCAGGCTGCCCAGGGACAGCGGGAGGGGACCAAGGATGGCACTCAGTGACACTAAGAGAGTCCCCCCAGCCTCACAGCCCTCCAGAAGCCCAAAGTCCTGAACCAGCCAGGCATCCAACTAAGAAATCCCTGCTCCTCCAAGGGAGCCTGAGCAGCTCTCTTCATGAGACTCCTCTGTGACTGCTTCAGATCCAAAAGTGTGGGATGCCATCACCTGGATAAGCTGTCAGGTAGAAGGGACAGAAAAATAAGCACTAACAGCAACTCCAGAGAGCAACGAGAATTAAATCCTTGACTCCTTTCCAAGCAACTGCTGCACTCGAGCACTCTGCCAATGCAGAACCTGACTGATTTCCATCAAGAGCCATGAAAACCAGCTTTATCCAGAGATCCACATGGAGAAGAGCTGGGATGGTGAAACCCAAGGCAGTTATTAAACAATAAAGCAGTGCAAGAGGTGTGTGCGTGCGTGGGGGTTGTTTGCATGGCCAACTGCCTGCCCCGGGGTGTGTGTTGTTTGGCGAGCAAGGTGCTGCTTGGGTGGTGGGAGACCCTTGGCTGACACGGGACTGTTAGTCAGGCATGTCAAAACAACCTTGGAGGGCTTGGAAAATCCAGCTTGCAGACAAGGCTGCTCCACCGCAGCAGCAGGAGCCCTCGGAGCCAGGGTAAACAGTGACTCAGGAAGGGAAGGAGCAAAGGGGATCGATTACAGGGAGATGGCTCTGCTGGGAGGCAGTGAGAGGCACTGAGAAAGGAGGCTGCTCTCACCTGCACAGGGTGGATTTGAAGACCCGACTGCCCTCCTGCCATGATGTTGAGGAAGCAGGGCAGCTCATTCTGCCCCAGGGCATGAGCAGCCGGAGATCAGAACTGTGAGAGCGCTGAGCTTTGCAGAACATCCCTCACTCTCCTTAAGCAAATGCTTTTCCCTCTGTATCCCTCACTGTCTTTCAAGAACAGAGATAAATTCAACAGAGCCTTATCTCTAACAGTAATTAGTGTTTGTGCACCAGAGTCTGGGTGGGATCAGGAGAGAGGAAGCCTCCCTTTCCCACTGACAGCCCACCCCTGCTCCCACACCCCAGCAGAGGAAAAGGGAGTCATATCCACCTTCTCCAGCAGCCCTGGCCTGGGGAAGCAGTGCTCACTGTCACTGTGACATGTCCAGCAGCGCTGACACCTGAGCTGGGTCACCAGCCTGAGCACCCACCCTGCCACTCCCCGAGCTGGTGCCACTCCCCGAGCTGGTGCCACCCCCCTTGCCTCGCCCGCCTCGGCAAGGACACAGTCAGTGTGACGTGCGATGCCCAGCTGGCCTGGCTTTGCTGGGGGCTGCGGCAGGGCAGCGAGGCCTTGGCTGTGAACAGGAGATGTGCAGCACGCACAGGCTGCCCGGGGGCTGCCCTGGGCCAGCCAGATGCTGTGTGCTCGGCAGGGAGAGGAAAGCCCTGCTCCACCAGGCACAGGCACGGCTGCCTCGCGCCTCTGCGCCGGGGGATCGCAGCTCGCAGCAGGATGGGGCTCTGGAAGGGGCTGGAGCTCTGGAAGGGGCTGGAGCCAGGCAGGCAGCGCTGCTCGGTGCTGGAAGGACGAGGGGACAGCTCCCTAGTTGGGGACACCTGGCTCAAGGCCACCTCTAATTAGGATCGCTGTCTTCTCCATGCCTGGACCAGCACGGGGTAAGGGAGCTCAGTTCGGGGATGTCCCCAGGGATGAGGCTGCTCCCGGTCAGGAGCACCGAGTGCGCAGCTCGGAGGCAGCTGCAGGGAGCTCTGAGCAGGCACTGCGCTGTGCTGCAGGACGAGGAGGCAGCTGTGGCCCTCTCTCGGGGGTTTGTCTGGCTCCTCTGTAGAGCTGTCACCCCAGCACGGTGCTGCAGGCAGCCCCCGAGGAATGCAGGCATTCCCCACATCCCGGGCTCTGCTGCTGGGACTGCATTTATTTAGCAGGAAGCTTTCCATGCATGGCCAGTCCCCAGTGCTCGCTGCCCGCCCTGCTGACCACAGGCGTGAGAGCCACAAAATATCCCGAGAAAACTGCCTCTAATTAGAGGGTAGAGTTAAAAATACCCATAGTCCATAAAGAGAGGGAGGCAGACAGGGAAAAGGCACATGCCAGTGTGACTGACGCCCCGGGAGGGAGACGAGATTAGGAGCCACTCAGCCTCACACATACAAATGATTCAAAATAGATGAGCATATGCCTGAGCAATGAACTAGGGGGAAATGATGGGGCTGGTGTAGGAGTGGGGTCATGGTCTGTGACACCAGGGAATCAACAGCTTGTCTAGACTCCAGCAGACAAAAAAAGAGATGCTGTCTTCAGCTAGGAGTGAGAGGCACTGTAGCACGAGGCTGTCCATAAAAAGCTGCCCGAGCAGCAGAAGTGGTGTGAAAGAGGGATGGACACAGGCCAGACACCTGCATCTCATCCCAGAGCCGCTGAGAACGATCTGGGGTAAATGGATCCCAAGATCAGGAGGAGTATGTGTAAATACATACCTGCAGAGCCTAAAGTCACTCGAGAAACCCTCCAAGGCAAGGCAGGATTTTGCTTCCGAATGTCCTACCCAGTCAGGTCCTGTCCCACAGAGGGGAACCAGCCCTGCTCAGGCAAGGGTGGGATACAGCTCCTGCTCACCCCAGTGCAGCTCTGGGGAGGCTTTTCCTCTCTGATGGCCAATCCTGTCACCAGTTACCCACATCGCCTGTGACCTTCCGTCTGTCACACGCAAAGGTGGTTCTAGAGACACTTCAGATCATTTAACAAAATCCTGTGTGCTGGCATTTGCCCCCTGAACAAACAGAGCGCCCCAAAGCCCTCCTCTTTTGTGTAAAGTTTTTTCTTTAACAGAGCAGGTTCCCCCAGGGCTGCCGCTCCCACCCGGGCAGCACAACCAGCTCCCACCTCTGAGAGCAGCCAAACCTTCTCCCTCATGGGGGTGTCTGCCAGGACCTCCCTCTTCCCAGGCCAGCAGAGTGGGCTGCCACAATCACAGCATCAAAGTTAAAGAGGTTTGGAGCAAACCTTCTGGCTGGGGAAGGTCCAGATGGACAGCCCTGAGGACTCAGACAGGCTGCTCCTCCGCACGCAAGGTATGGCACAGCTCGCTGGCAGAGTCCTGGGAGCCCCGGAGCCTCGGATAATCACATTGCTGCCTGCCCTGTGGACTGCTATTGAAAACTCATCATGACAGGCACAGCCTGTTATTACAGGTTGGAGCAGCTTCTTCCCAGCAGGGCTTGAAACTCCGTTTGGGCCTCCAGGCACTGCGAGCATCAAAAGGATCCATTTTCTCTGAGTCGCCTTCAGATCCTGAACACCTCATGTACAACACGCTCCATACAGCCTTCAGAAATCCCTAAGGGTTTTTTTTTCCCCCCAGTTTAGTCCTTGGTCACCTTCCCTCTGTTCTTACAAGCACCAGGAGTGAGACTCCCCTGCCTTATCCCACAGTTTTCTCCATCACTTCCTACCACAGGCTGTCCTGGAGCTCGGGAAGGCTCCCCAGCAGGGCCTGTGGTCCCTCCCAGTCATCCTGCAGATTCCTCTTCTTGTTTGGAGCATGGATTGGAAAACTCAGAGAACAAGGAAACCACAGGAAGAGGTCCCTCCTGATGTCTGAATACATCCCAGTGCCACACAGGGCTGCCATGAGAACCTGTTTTATTCTAGTTACTTGTTTCAACATTAAATAAGGAAAAGGGAGCTCCATCTGTGTGTGAAAATCAATGTTTTACACAGCAGTGCTTTGCCATCCCGGTTTGATGGGCGCTACGACTCCTGTATAATATTTATTGTGACTCCTTGAGCTTGTCGAGCTTCACATTTCAAAGGGCTCCTCAGAGGCGATGGCAGCTGAAAAGGCAGGACCTGGCTGCAATAAAAGCACGGAGGCAGCACAAAGAGAAGAGCTGGCACCGGTTGTATCAGCCTGAGACAAGCAATTGGCACATCCCTCTGGTGCAGGATGGATATCCGAGATGATGCTCGAGGTTTCACGCCCTGGTGTTATCCACGAAGGTTATATCTCCTCTGCCAGTTCTCCGAACCTGACCTCTGCCTGCACTGATTATTCACAAACACACTCTCAGGGCATGCCTAGGCTAAGCTCCAGCAGCCTGGAGGGGGAAATCAAGGCTTAGGAGAGCTCCTCGGTGCAGATCCAGCTCCCCCTCGAGTGGCCCAGATGGCCTGGGGGAGCCAGCACACCTCAGCACAGCCCTGCTGTGGCTCTCCCAGCACGGCTCATCCCCAGTCAGAGCATCGCAGAATGGTTTGGGGTGGAAGGGACCTCAAAGGTCATCCAGTTCTACCCCCTGCCATGGGCAGGGACAGCTTCCACCAGCCCAGGTTACTCCAAGCACCATCCAAATTGAAATAATTTTCTTTTTTCTACAGTCCAGCTAGAGACCTCCCATCCTTCTTTGTCTCTTCTGTCTCATCTCCTCTCTGCCCTGATCAAGCTGCTGCTGGAAGCTGAAGGGGATCCTGACACCTCAGTGATTGCATTTTATCGCTGATTATATTCGCTGTCATCACATTTTACTTCTCCTGTCAGAGCAGCCCAAACGGACTGTGTTAAAATGATTCCTTACTCAACAGGGACCCAGCCCAAAGATTGCCAGAGTCAGGTTTTAAGCCACATAGCCTTATTAGGCTATTCCTTCCCCTTCATCCTCAGGGAAATGTCCCATCTGGCCATTAGAATTGATGAGACTCCCTGTATTAATTTCACCGGGCTCAGATCAGCCCTTTAAATCTACTCATTAGCATCTCGAGTTAGATCTGCTACGTTATCAAGTTAAATACATTTTTACATCCCTTAAACTCGGCCAGCTCTGCCGAGCTGGTTTACAGAGCAGAGGAGAGCTCTGGCTTTCATTCCAGCTGCTTGATCTTCAACAGCTTCTTAATTACATCCTCATCAGACACTGCTGGCAGTGACGCAAGAGCCAGCATTAACACAGAGCTCGCTGAATTCAGGGCCACTGTCCCACACTGATCATTTCTGTTCCTCTCTGTTAATCAAAGAAAAAAGGTCCTGGGGCACTTTTGAGGACCACACAGCAGCTCAGGATGCTCTCTGTGCAAAGCCATTTTTCAGGGCAAAATCACTAAATCAAACATTTGGCTGTGTCAGAAAGGATTTGGTCCAGCACGAGGGCTGGGGGAAGGCGTTCCTGCCCACGGCAGGGGGTTGGAACTAAATGATCTTTAAGGTCCCTTCCAACCCAAAGCAGTCTCTCATTTTGTGACTCAGAAAGTTCCTCAAGAGCAGCACTCTCTGCCCAGCTGCTTGTTTGTGTTTCCTGCTTACTTTAAGTTGTTAAAAGTTTATAGTGAAATTCACCGACCAATGTGAGTTGGCTTTTTAGGGAAAATTTTCAGGAAAATCGCTCTTTTTAGGGGTTCCTGTTAAATACAGGGGGAAACACCTACTTTGGAGCAAAACTTGGGTGGGTTTTAGAAACGAAATGTTGCTAATATCCTGGCTCAAAAACCTTAAAGTCCTCCCAGTGCCGTAGTTGGGGCGAGTTTCCTTCTCCCCATAGAGCTTAACCAGGAGTTGGGACCTAACCCTAACCCTAACCCTAACCCTAACCCTCTCCACACCACTGCTGGGACCACCCCTCTTCCCACCTGGGGGGGTCCCACTGCCGGGATCATCCCCTCTCCCCATTCACGGGGGTCCCACCGCCGGGATCATCCCTTCTCCCCATTCACGGGGGTCCCACCGCCGGGATCATCTCCTCTCCTACCCGCGGGCATCCCACTGCTGGACCATCCCTTCTCCCCATTCACGGGGGTCCCACTGCTGGATCATCCCCTCTCCCACCCGCGGCGGTCCCACTGACGGGGTGTCTCTCTCCCGATCTGTCGGGTCCCACGGGCAGGACCATCCGGGGATCCCGCTGCCGGACCACCCCCTCTCCCCACCCGCGGGGGTCCCACCGCCAGGACCATCCCTTCCCCATATTCACGGGGGTCCCACCGCCAGGACCATCCCCTTTCCCACTCGCGGGCATCCCTCTGCGGGCTCCCTCCCCTGTCGCAGCCGCGGCTCCGGGGCTCGCCCTGCCCGGGGGCGCGGTGCGTGCCCCGTCCCCTCCCCTGCGCGCCGGGCCCGCCCCCGGCCGGTGCCCCCGCGGAGCCGGGACCGGGCTCGGCGGCACCCCCGCCCCCGGGCCGGCGCCGCCCGGGCAGTGCGCAGGCTCGGCTCGGCTCCGCACACCCCATCATGGCGCTGCGGCGGCCGGAGCTGCTCCGGCTCCTGCTCCTGCCCCTGCTCGGTGAGTACCGGCCGGCAGCGCCCGCACCGCCCCGCGCCGCCGCCCGCCGCCGGCCCCGCGCCCCGGGGCACCGCCGTGCGCTGGCCCCGTCCCCATCCCGGAGAGAGAGAGGGAGGAGGGATGCGCTGTCCCCGTCCCTATCCCGGAGAGAGAGAGAGGGAGGAGGGATGCGCTGTCCCCGTCCCTATCCCGGGGCAGGGAGGGAGGAGGGATGCGCTGCCCCGGTTGCAGTCCCAGGGAAGGGGGAGATGCGCTGGCCGCTCGGGATCCCGGGGCAGGGAGGGAGGAGGGATGCGCTGCTCCCGTTCCCATCCCGGGAAGGGCAGGGATGCGCTGCCCCGGCACCGTACGGGGCTAGGAGCGGGGAAGGATGCGCTGCCCCGGGGAAGCGAGGGGAGGGATGCTGGCCCGAGCACGGGGGATGCGGGGACAGCGTGGCAGCCGCCGGGCTGGGGACGGGACAGCACACGGCGTCCGGGGCCGGCCGGCGACAAAGCCCCGCCGGGAGCGTGATGCTGCAGCGAGTGTGGGACACACACACGCGCTCAGGACGGGGGGAAACATCCCAAAATCCAGCTCAGCAAGGAGCGGGTCCAGGGCTGAGGGTGCCAGGAATGTGCAGGCTCGGCAGGCAGGCAGGGCGGACACTAGTGCCTATTCAAGACCAGGCACAGGCGCCTATTGTTCGGGGGGCCCCGCATGAATGTTTGCAGTTTTAATTGCAAAAACATTTGCTAATTCCGCTCAGGAATGAATTTGGGCTCATTTGTTGTCTGGCTATTAATAGCCGGGGGGATGAGGAGGGGGACAGCAGCCGGTGGGCTCGCGTTGTCCTCCCCCCCATCTGCCCAGATGGCAGGAGGAGAAGATGGGGTGGAGTGGGGTTAGGCTGACAACCAGCCTACAGCTGAGTACCAAACTACACGGGGCTGAGCATGTACACACTCACCAGTCACTGCTTCGGGTCAGCTCAAGGCTGGGGTGTATGGAAATATTTCAGACAGTTTATCTAAGGACAACAAACAATCCTCCAGTGACTCCTGAGAACTTGCGGAGTCGCTTTGGGCCTCAAATAAAGTGAGATTTGGGCACTCTTTACCCGATCAGTCAGCAGAGGGGTGCGAAGATGACTCTGACACTTATCCACAACAAGGAGAGGGTTGTCACGCGCTCCAGGCTCTGGTGTTCACTCGCTTTGCTGTGGTTTGGAGCAGAAGCAGTTTCAGTGGGAGCAATCGGGAGTGCCTGATCCCGGAGCATCACACGGTCTGCCCGGTGCTAACTCTGGATTCAGCTGCTCCCTTTGAATGGGAAAATGACAGCTTTAACACGACTTTCCCTCACAGCTGGGCTGCAGGGTACAAAGATGCCCCATTTCCTTCCTCTGTTCCGTGAGCAGAGCCCAAGTGTCCTGTTGAATCTGGCCCAAAAGATAGGAAGACTGGACACAAACTCCAGATATTTCCGCGTTTCTTCAGACAGACAGTAGTTGCTAAAAGCAGCCAAACACCACTGGTTTCACACCTCTGCCTGAGAACATTTACCTGGTGAGTAAACCAAGTGGTACCAGGCTTTGCTTTCCATTAAATTCAAAGTCAGAATGCCTCGTCCTGTGTTGATTTCCAGTAATTTTTAAATTTCAGTTCATAAGCCCAGAGGACTGGGCAGAGTGAGGCAGGGAATAAAAAAGTTAGTTCCACTACGCCTGACTTGAGGTGCTGGGGGCACCCCACTAAAATAGGGTTATGCTTCTAGCAGTACATAAAATTAGACATCTACTGGAGCCTGCAGGGCTGGGGCTGGGTAGTGGGATGGGAGTGTGACTGGAAGGATGTGTTTGTGCCAACTGATTACTTGGGGGAGGAAAAAAAAAAAAAAAAAGCATGAAAAAAAGGAGACAAAGCTCCCAAGAGGCTGAGATCCCAAGTCTGACCTGCTCTAGACTCTAAGGTGCTGCTTTGGCTCCAATCTGGGGTTGCCTCCTCCTGTGTGTTTCTGCCAGAGCAGCCCCTGTTCTTGATCATGGCCTTAAAACATTGCCATGGAGCGGGAGCCAGTGAAGCATGGAGCATTCAGAGCATTCCCAGCTCTAGGCACTAAAAGCATCTAAAGATTCTGCACATCAGGGAAATGCCATGGTCATAATTAAAGCAGCAGAAGCTCTCGGCGGCGGAGATGGAAAGCAAGGCTTACAACTGACATCAGTGTTGTGCTCTACCTCGAGGTCTGTCCTTGCCAGCTTCCCTGTGGGAACAAATATTTGGATTTTAGAGGGTTTGGACTGAGGGCAGAGCTGTGGAGACCCTCCCAAAACTCTCAAGTATTTCCTATTGAAAATAGAACATGCTGATGCCTCGTAGTCCTTGATGGGGAGATACGGGCAAGTCCCAGGCACATTTCAGTCTTAAAGCTCATTATATTCAAATCTCCTTTTGATTTAATTCTGATGGTTTGGTAATTTGTTGGATTTCGAAAAAAGCTTTTTAAAATCTACGGAGTAGAAGTTCTCATTTCCTTTTTTTTTTTTTTTTTTTAATATATGAAGTCCATCTGTCCCAGCCACCAACAACTGTTCTGAGTCAGCTGTCAGCGCCAAAAACCACTCGGTGGAAATGTTGTTAGCTCTCTTGCAGTGATGATAAGTTGCTTGTTGGTATTTTCTGGTGGGAAGTATTTGCAGTATCACTTTCTTTTCAACAGGCAGTAAAAAACCGGGACAAACAGCTTTGAGAGCCCTGCCAAAATCAGACGCTTAATAACATCTTCCAAAAAATTCCTAGGAAGGGCTTGGTGTTCCTTTTTGGGTAAGCAGGGTCTGGCAGCGCCACCAAAGAGTGGCTGGATGCACATCTCCTTTACAGCTGTTGACAAAGAACGTGACACCAGCACATTCCCTCTTGCCCCGAATGCTTCTGAGAATTTCTTTGTTGCTGAAACACGAGGAGATTCAAAGAGTAAAATGTGTTTCCTTTAGTCTGCGGGCTGAGATGTTGCTCTGCTTTGTGAGTTTGGGTTCTCTCAGTGTTTATTTTCCCTGTACAAGTTGAATTCTGGGTCTCTTGGCCTGCTGCAGTTGTTTTTCAATTATCTGTCCACACACGGAGGATTTGCACCAGGGACATGCTTTGAGTTGCCAAAAAATCACCTAAACAAGTAAATAAAGTGGAATGAGTTGCTGCATTTAGCTCCACAGGCAAGGACAAAAGCTGTGGGTGGCCTCCTGCCAGTTTGCCCCTCACTTTAGCCATCTCCAAAGGGCAAAGCAATGCTCAGCCCCCGCTCGCTCCTGCCTTCCTTGCAGCTTCCTTGGGTTATTATTTAAGTTTCTCTTGCAAATTGGGCTGGCTGCTTGCTCATCCTCTGCCATGAGTGTTTGTGTGTTGAAGCAGAACTGGCCTCCCAGTTGTATATTTAGAGCTAATGCTTCACAGTTGATTGCATCAAGCCCTGATGATCCGGAGAAGGTTCGTGAACTCCTTACGGAGCCAGCCCGAAGTGGTGGGAGGGAGTTAGCAAAGGGAAAGATTTCCAAAGGCCAGCAGGATCCTGACTCCTCGAGAGTCCTTATCTGCAGGACAGGGTCTTGTCTTGCCAGCACGCCCCTCAATGAGATAAAACCACTGCTCTGTGCAAAAAAAAAAAGCTGTGGCCTGCTTGGAAACTGCTGTTTATGTAAAAAGAGATGAATTCCAGATAGAGAATTAATTAGGATAATTACATTCTCAATCTGGCTTCTCTATCGACTGGAATTTGAACTGCAGCATCTTCTCCCAGTTGATAAGGGCTGGTTGTCTTCCCTCAGAACCCCCAGGGAGTATCGTGTTTTTGTGAGACGCAGAATCAAAACCAAATTCAACCACCAAAGAGCAGCTCTGTGTGGTGGAGGAGTGAAGGGTGTGTGCAAGGAGCCCCAGTGCCTCGCTGAGTCAGGACATGGCCTCAGAACCAGCTAATGGCTTTAATTGCGCTAATGAATGTTCTGGACACAGCCTGAAATTTCCCCCAAAGGGCCTGGATTGCTGTTTGGGTGCAGTTCTGGCAATAGCTGTGCTTGGGGCAGAGGAAATACCTGCTGGGTCACAGTGCTCAAACTCCCTGCTGGAAATCAGAGGTTTCACTTTCAGAAGAATAAATAATAACATAAAAACTGGACTTTTTCTTGGCTGGAAAGCTCCAGTCTTTGTTTGCTTATGACCCTTCAGAGCACCAACATCCACAAGAATAACCTGAGGGGAGAGGTGTTGCTTGGAGAGTTTTAATTCTTTTTTGTGGGGACTTAGCAAAATAAATCTGTGGGGAACAGGACAGCAAGGAGTTCACGGAGTCCACTCCATGGACTTCACCAGAGCCTTGGTCTCAGGGATAATCAACTCCTCACAAACTCCTGCTTCTCATTTCAGGGGTCAGGCAGCTTCCTCGTGGATAAACATTGAGGGAGGTGTATTTTAAATGTTTCCTGCTCAGGAGCAGGTCCTGGTGTCACTTTGATGCCACTCCTGCTGTAAGGAAGCTTTGTGTGACTCCTGGGTGGGACACCAGCTGTCCAGCACAGCGAGGGCAGCACCCAGACAGCTGCAAACCGAGCTGCTCTCCTGTTCTTAGAGCAGCATCCTCAGCCAGCCCTTCAAATGTCTTAGAAAAAAAAAAAAAAACAATGTGCAAAAAGTGAGGTTTGGGGAGGGTGTTCCTCTGCAGGTCTTCAGTGTCTTCTCAAAGGTGATTCTCCGTTGTGTTGGGATTGGGAGAAGTTGCTTCAGACGCATGTTCCAAACAAGAAGACAGGCAGAGAAAAGAGGCAGAAGCAAAATTCATAAATGGGAATTGACAAAATGATAATAATAAAACCCAACATCTCAGAAATGTCCCCAGCTCCTGCGAGCACAGTTGGGTCAGATTGCCATGAACTCACCTGTGAGCTGCTGAAACCTGTCAGGTGTGAGTCCAGCCACCCCTGGGCTGGCATTGACTCTTTCATTAAAAAGAAACGAAGGCACATTCGTGTTGTAACCTGACAGCCCACAGGTACTTCAGATAAGCTCGAAACATTAATGGGAATTGTTCTGTCATGCAAGAATTGCTTGTCAGTATAAATAATCCCAGGTATTGGGTTCTGTGGTGCCCCTCGTGGGCTGGAGCACAGGGCTTAACACAGACTCGGTTACAAGGGGAAATGAAGGTTTTTCAGAGCACCAATGGATGAAGTAGATGAAATTAAATTGTGTTCAGATAATGCTCAAGGTTTTCTTTTTTTCCTTTTTTTTTTTTTTTAAGTCATAAATCCTAGGGATTTCAGAGTTAAAGCCAGAACCTAGTCCCTTCAATGTACCTGATTATTACAACACAAATGTGAGATCAGCGGGTTTTTTAAGAGTCCTCTTAATTCATTTGGGCACAGCTGGCTCATTTGAAGACACTGAGCTTTAAAACTGCAGCGTGCCAGGGACTTACTCTGCCTTTGGCATGTGGCTAAAAGGCAGCAGTGGACAACGTTCAGCAGTATTTCAAGATCTTTAATCACGCTATTAAAAATATATTTTGGTGGCCTAGGTAAGATTTTCTGCTGAGCTGGAGAAATCCACTGAAATCTAAGGGGATTTGTTCCTATTACTAGGCTGGGTTTCTAATGCCCATGACCTCTTCTGAAAATCCCTGCCTTAATAAACTTTGGGCAATTTCTTATATAAGTAGCCAGTATTTGACGGAGAGGATGTAAATTGGGACACTTTTAGGCTCTGTTTTGAAGGGCTGGAGTAAAATACTTCTAAAATTTCAGGTCCCTGCTCACTGCCGCTGAGACATCTAATTAAGTTGCCATTTTTGACACTCTTGCCCAGAGTATATCTCAAGATGCAGAACCATGAGGCCCTTCAATGGTCGCTGAAGGAGCTCATAAAATCCCACATATCCAAAGGAAGTCGGGAGTTGTGTTTCATTAGTGACATGGAATAAGGCTGGCAAGCAAGGTCATGGAGGAGAGCTCTTTTGAGAGCCAAGCTTACCTTTAAACAGAGAAACAGAGCTCTGCAGAGCAGTCCTGCTTTTTATTCCCAGCAGAAAGGTTCCTGCCACTTCTCATCCCTCTGGGGTGGCTGTGTGTTCTCTCAGACCTCGAGTGGAGGTGGTTGCACAGCAGAGAACGTAATGATTTTCCCTGCATGTAAATGTACAAGGCTCTGCTTGATCCTTCAGCCCAAAAATCACCCATGGAGACAGCATTCTTTGTTTTGCCAGGATGTTATCCCTGGAAAACAGAGGTTTGATGGATGTTAGTGCTGTAACCTGCGTTACAGAACAGCTTCTGTTCGTGGCTGTTTGCTGGGGGCTGTCAGAAAAAGAGAGAGAAAAAGCAAAAACTCGCTGTCCCAATTTGTGTCCTCGCTCACTGGAAGCTCCCCAAAAGATTAATTTGTGGAGCTATCAGGCTGCCATGAAGACGAGGAGCGTTCCTTGGAGCACGGGATGATAACTGGCTGTGTGAATCGAGTCCACAGCAGTCTCTCCCAGGTACCCCAGGGTCCATTAAGGAGATTGCTGCCTGCTAATGGACTTCCTCCTGAGGCTCTGGCTGCTGACACTCTCCTGAACGATTTCCGGCAGCTTGCACGGCAGGGAAGGTGTTGCAGAGTCCTGCAGCTCTTGCTGCTTCTGTAAAATAGCTTTTATCCCCTCAAAGGGAACTTATCAACAGCTATTTTTAATACACACTTAAATCTTTGCTTTAATCTTTTTGTTCTGTATTGATCTGGAGCGAAAGCTTGAAGACAAATAATTCGTTATATCCAGCGCGTTGTTTGGAGCTGGTTATTTTTAGAGCCTGGAAAAAACATCCACTCTGTGCTAGAGAGGTCCTGGGCATCTTGGAAAGGGAAGTCCCAGCTCTGTGCTCTGGACCTCTGGACTAGCCCTGGCTTCCCCAGCGTGTGGGAATCCTTGGAAGAAGGATTGAGGTGTTTAGATACCAACAAAGTGGAAGGAGTAATGCGCCCACTGTTAGTGGGATTGCTCCTTCTTTTGCTGATGGCCCTGGAAATGTGCCATGGAACAGGTTGGCTTCACCCACCACGGATCTCCTTGCTGATCTAGAGGCTCCTACAGCTGCTGGTTTCCCTCCCTCTCTGCTTTTAGCTGCTCTGCTGAGGTTGCATGTAGTGTGCATAGATGGGGCTGCTCTGATTTGCCAGGGAAGCGATGCCTTATCTCCTTCAGAGCTGATGGAGTTGCCTTTCAACTGGCAGAGTGCCTTGTAATCGCCTCCTGAGCCTCGTGGGCTCTCCCTCCAGCAGAACTGGCTGTGTGAGTCGGTAAGCATCCTGCTGGAGCTGGTGTTTTCCCTTCGTTCTGGCCGGTTTTCAGCATCCCCTAAATCTCGGGGCAGCGCGGAGCTCTGCCTGCCGGAGCTGCCCTGTGTGTGCTGGAGGGTGCTCACACCGGGTACCAGCCCTCCCTGCTGCCATCAGAAATGCTCTGGTGGGCCTGGCCAGCACACAGCTGTCCTCTCCCACACTGCAGGGCGACATGAGCCCTTTGAAGTCCGTGCTGGGGCTGGCAGCAGCTCCCGAGGCGCCCCGGGACCCCTCTCTGCCATTGCCAACTGCTCCTCGGCTTCTCCGGGCCAACAGCTGAGCTCCGAGCAGGGCTGAGCATTCTGCACGGCTGGGGCTTTGCCAGGGGGCAGAGGGGACTCCGAATTCCAGTTTATTCCTGAGCACAGGAGGATTTGGGGCTCTTTCCCCGCGTCCCAAGGCGTGACCATGGCCTGCCAGCATCCTGTTGTTGGTGCACAATAGGGATTGTTCTCCCCGCCTGGGCAGGCTCCTGGTGTTCTGCTGCAGGCTCCTTGGTCCTCCTCGTTCTGCAAATATTTGGAACGGATCCTGTTTGGCTGTTTTGACAGTTTGACTCAGCTATTCGATGACAAAGGCAGGCTGGACTCAGGTTCACCGTGGTTACAAGCAGCTCTACAAAGAGGGGAGATGAGGGTCAAATTCAGACACGGGGCTGTGTGGGAGAGGTCCTGGCCCCGAGGCTTAGTCCTGGAGCAGGGCTGGATGCAGCAGTTCTGCCTGCAGCATGCGAGGGGATCCCTAACCTTGCTGGCAGTCCCGAGGAGAGCGTGGTTTTGGAGTGACAAATATGGCATAATTCTGGCTGCTTCCATATTTCCCAAGAGCTTTTCAATTCCTGGCTCACCCTCGGTCACTTGTGAGGCACGCACGCCATACTCTCACATCTGTCACTCAGCTCCGTGTCCTGCACATGAGGCAAAGACTCTCCTGGCTATAAAGGCTTCCCTCTCTCCTCCCTCCCGAGTTTCCTTTTGGTGTCTGTGTCCCTCATTGAGAAGCAGTAGCTCCTTCAAAGGAAATGCAAGGAAACCCATTTGCAGAATTTACAGCTGCTTCCCCAGGCTTGAGTGCCCTCCTGTTTAAGAGCAAGCTTTTAAGCATGTTCTTAAGTGGGAAGATAAGTGGTGTTACGATCCTTTCATCTTCTGGCTCGGAGCAGGCTGGAGATAACTGATAAGGGGATGACAGCAAGGAAGATGCATAGGCACCTTTGGATTTAATTCCTACTTTGCAAGGCAGTCTTTAAAGCACATCTCGGGTGGGAGCAGAGGCTGGTAAAATAAAGCTGGTCCTTCCTTTCTCGGCATATGTCTTTTCCTCATGTCTCTGAGGCAGATCCTCTGTGTGTGCCAGCAGACTGAGCCGGGTTCTCCATTTCTGAGCCCTCCTTCTGCTGCTGACATTCGAGGGACTTGGCTGGGGCTGTCTCTAGATGCTGTTTCGGCTGGTGATTCCATTTGCACATTTCCTTTTTTTTTTTTTTTTTTTTTTTTTTTGCAGCAGTCCTTTGCACATTTGAGCTGTGCTCTAAACAGGCTCAGCACGTGATGGGCTGGGGTGCATTCCTGTGCCAGGGGCTGCGACACAGCACCCCCAGCCTCACGTGGGTGGGAGCCCCGAGACCCTCCTGAACAGAGTCTGCATTCAGTTCCAGGATTCCTGCCTTAGCCCCTCGTCTGCTGGCTGAAACAGGTGGCAAGCACATGCCTGTGAGGGTCTGCGCTGGGGGCGGTCTTCAAGGTCAGCTGTGTGCAGCCCACATTCCTCTGCCTCACCTTCTGGCCCAGCTGGCCCTGGGCCACCCAGCCCGGAGGTTGCTGGCCACGTCCACACGCTGCTTGTGGAGAGCAAACCACTTGAAAGTGAGGTGTCTGCGGGCCAAGCCTGCCCCAGCCTGCTGCCAGCTGCTCCGGGGGGATGGGAAAAGGGGCAGAGCGTGTCAAACACTGCCCAGCGCCTCAGGGCACCCACACTGTGCGTGCCACATCCTCAGCATGGCACCTGTGCGGCTCCAGAGGCTGCTCCACTGCAGGACATTCGCAGGCTCTGCTGGGAGCGGTGGAGTTGGTGAGCTCCTGGCCGTGCCAGACCTGGGAACAGAGGTAAAAGTGGAGCTGTTTGAGCCAGGGAGTTCCTTGGCAGGGTTTTGGCACAGTTTTCAGGTGAGCACGATCCAGTGGAGGCAGCGCCCCGTGCCCTGAGGAGCCCAGATCCAGGTGCTGCTGCTGCTTTTCCAGATGCCTCCTCCCGTTACGTTATCAGGGATTTCTGCTCCCAGCTCTCTGCGTGGTACCAAGTCTGTCACACATGAAGCTGCAAACCTTCTCACGGCAAACCCCTTCTCTCTGCCCCTCGGGCTCTCTCCGGGGAGCTGCTGCAGCTGGGCAGGGCTGGCTCTGCCTCCCCAGACTTGCATCCCAGCCCCAAGTGTGAGCAGAGGCTGCAGCTCCCTCCCGGATCAGCCCCCAGTGCCTCTGCACCTCGCTGTTACTCAGCACTTTTCCCTGGCAGGGAATTAAGTAGGATTTCTAGGTCATTGTGGGGCTGTCAGGAGGAATTGTCTCCTGTAGACCTCATTATCAAGGCTCTTTCTGCAATGCCAGACTTCAGAACAATTGCAGCCTGGTTCCCTAAACACTGACTAATGAGACAGAGCTGTTAGCAGCAGTTTGCTAAATAAAGGCTGTTTCTGCCTGAGACAGAATAAAGCCAGACGGGATTTTCTTAGCTGTCTCTCACACAGAAGGTATTTCAAAGGACCCTGATTAAAATAATGAGATAGATGCTGCTCTTGTGGTGGCTGCGTGGGGTCAGTGCTCGATGCTAGTGCCAGGTGCTTCCCCACACCAGCGGCTTCAAGGCACTTGTGCTCAAGAGACCTAAAATCCTCTCGTGGTTTCAAGATGTCTTAAGCATCTACCTGAGCTCCTGTGCGTCCTGCGTGTCCCTTGTCCTGCTGTGACAGTGCCTTGCTGCCTCTCGGTGGATGAGCTGGGTGCTGGCCTCCATTTCCACAGGAGGATATTCTTCGGTCCCCAACATGCCTGGCATTCATGCACGTGGCTTTGGGAAGGCAAGGGGTCCAGCAGCTGAGCAGGAGGGACAAGTGGGACAAATGTGTGGCAGCTTTTGAAAGGAGCTGGGGGTTGCAGAGGAGACAGGTCAGATCCCAGCTTTTATCTGGGGGATGCAGCCCCCACCTGGGCAGTGTGAAGCCAGGTGCCTTCTGTCGATGTGCCTGTAATGAGATTTTTTCATCCTGCCTCTCTTCCTGTTGTCAGAAGGGCCTGGATTAAAGATAAACTCTGGAGCATGATGGGATGAGTCCTTGCCTCTGGCTGGAGCAGGCACAGGAGAGCTGGGGAGCATTTCTTGGCCATTTTGTTTGAAGAGGTGCTTTGATGTGGCGATGGCAGTCCATGGAGGGTAAACGGTGTCTAGACAGGTTTTTCTCACCCTACGTTGTTATCTCTGAAGCAGCAGGAACGGTGCCAAGCAGGCTGAATGGCTCCAGAAGCAGGGCTATTTCTAGAAAGACGGAAAATGGTTCTTCAGGAGAATCCAGCATAGCTCTCCCTGGACCCTCCTGTGGGTAGAATCTGAATCACTTAATTGCAGGTAGAGTGAGCAGGAGGAGGTCCAGGAGGTGGCTGGTGTGTTCCCAGTGAGCTGGCACGGCACAGAGGTCCAGGAGAGGACCACTGACCAGTGTTACGGCCACTGTGTTCCCAGTGAGCTGGCACAGAGGTCCAGGAGAAGTTCACTGACCATTGCTATGGCCAGTGTGTTCCCAGTGAGCTGGCACAGAGGTCCAGGAGAGGACCACTGACCAGTGCTGTGGCTGGTGTGTTCCCAGTGAGCTGGCATGGCACAGGAGAGGTGCACTGACTGTCCAGGAGAGGTCCACTGACCAGTGCTATGGCCGGTGGGCTGGGGATCCAGGACGATCCAGTGAATTTTGGCAGCAGCAGAGTGCTGGGAGAGCACTCCCTCGCTCTGGCTACCTGCAGAGCGGCAGGACTTGCCCAGCAGAGCTGGCCCGTGTGCCCAGTGACCACTGCAGCAGCACTTCTGTGGCTGCAGGAGGGAAGGCGAAGGCCGCCGGGATCTGGAGGGACTTGTCGCTGGCTGGCAAGCCCTGCTCTCAGCTCTCTCTCTGATCTGCCATCTCCCCGGGGCTGTTTGGGAGGCTGCATTCAAATGCCTATTGTCTGTCCTTCAGCTGGGAGCAGAGCCAGCAGAGAGAGAGGCGCTGGCAGCATCCGATGCAGGGGGCAGATGCGAGGGGAAGCACACTCATCCGTGAAACGCTGGCGCTGGGATTTTGAAAGGAGCCCCAAAGGTTAAGTGCCGTGTGCTGGAATGCGTGCAGGAAGGTCAGGAGAGAAATCCGGGGCTCCTGGGGCTCCTGCAGGGCTGGGGGAAGCTTTTTGCAGGCGGCTCTTGCCAAGGGGATGAGGCTTCATGCAGCATCTGTGTGCTGCCAGGCCTCCAGAGGGCAAAGCCACACCGTGCCAGGTTTAATGTCACCTGGGGAGCCTCAGAGGAGGGCAGGTGAGCTCAGCCTGGCTCCCCAGTCCTGCAGGCAGCTGCCAGGCTGTGCACCAGGGGCTGGGAGCTGAGCATCCCCTGGCCATGCCTGTCCTCTCCCCCTGCCCCAGGAGGGCTCGGCCACAGGTTTCGAGCGGAGCTGGAGCCTTGGCACGGCGGCACGGAGCAGCCGAGAGCCCAGCTTGCTCCGCGGTGTCAGGGCTGGCTTCTGTGCTGCTGTGGGGAGTGCAAATATGTTCCCAATCTGTTTGCTTCACTGACATGGCTCCAAGACACACAGGGAGCAGATACACTGACCAAGAAGGGGCCATTGTTACAGGGACCTTCCCGACTGTGGCTCTGCTGTGCCCAGCACTGCTGGACATCATCCCCAGCATCCAGAGAGCTCAATCCTCCCGGGTCCCCCAGCCTGAACTGCACATTAGCACAGACAAGCCACGGGTTTGCTCCTGTTTTACTCAATTTGTCCACCCATGCGCCCCGATCTGGCCTTTTGATTTCCGTGCTGCTCTCTGGCAGGCAGGTATTAAATCAAGCTGCAGATAAAAGGACTTAGAGGCGCTGCTTCCCTGAGAACCAGCCCAGGCATCCACTGACACATCGCTAATTGCAGCCAGGCAGACAGATAACAGTGCTGGAGGCTGAGCAGCCAGGAGCCAGGGGAAGGGACTGATGGGCTGATGGACAGGTTGGGGTTTTGGCCAAGGAGGAATGAAGGCCCCAAGAAAAGCAGAGAAGAGGAAGGGAGTTACCTCATTTGTTTCCAGCAGGGTTGTCCTCTGAGAGGTATTTCCTTAAGCTTTATGCAGTCCGAATTTAGTTGCAACTTTTATGAACAATAAAGGCTTCCATGGTTTCCCTTGGAGGAACTGGAATGAATCCAAACAGATTTTAGTGCTGGGAAGGAGATCCTGTTATTAACGTCAGCCTAATCATTTCTTTCGATCTCCTTCCCACCTTCTTTGCCATTCATGCTCCTAAAGCCTCCAGGCAAGTTACCAAGTCCAGTCTACCCCCTTTAGCTGTTTCTGGTATTATAGCCTCCCCTGGCTTTTTTAGGGTCTGTGGGGGCATTTAATCTGCTGGGGACTGTCCCCTGTGGCCCAGGAGGGAGCTGGCAGTGTGACACCAGCCCCAGAGCTGAACCAGGGACCAGCACGTGCTGCTGGGGCTGTGTCTCCCTGGGAAAAGGGCCTCTGACCAGGACTCAACTGGGAGCATTCGGCTGAGAAAATTCTCTGCTAAAAATAGCAGCAGATGATGTTTAAGGAGAAAAACAAGTCAGGGTCTGGGAGAAGTTAGTTCCCAGATATGTGGCTAATTCAACTCCCCCAGGACAAGTAATCTTTTAACCCCTCCGTGCCAAGGCTCCTTTCTGCTCTATTAAACAAACTTGCCCTGGTCAGGAATCCAGGCTGGGATGAGCCAGGATGGGTTTTGTCCTCTTTGCTCTGACACAGCATTACTCCCTTCCCTCTCCCCCTGCTCATTTATGCCAGCGTCTTCCTAATAGCTCTGTGTGTCACGCTTTTCATCTTTATCTGTCTGCGACTTCACTCGGGCTCCCTTTAATTCCCCGGTGCGCTTCCTAAGAAAATAATCTCCCCTGAACCCTGCGGCGCTTCTCCCCGCGCAGGTTGGCAGCCTGTGCTCAGGCTGATGTTAACAAGGGAAGTCTTTTCAGATCTGCTCCTGTGATTCGGGGCTGCCCCTAAAATCCCGTTCCCCCAGCTCACATCTCCTGGCCTCCACATGGTTCACAGAGTGCTTTTTCCCCCGTGTGGGGCTGCGTCCTTTGTTCTGACGGATTCGCTGCAAAGCTTCAAAGCTGCGTGGCGGAGGCCAGCCCCACCTCTCCCGGCTGGAATGACGGCAGTGGGATCACGGGCTCGTGGTCTGCTCGCAGGCAGCTGGGGATGTTCCCTGGGTGCCTGCAGCCAGGCTCCTGCAGCCTTCATTTGTCCGTGTTTTGTGCGGCGCATTAGCGAGACAATTGCGGTTTGTACCCGGGGCTGGAATTATACACGCGCAAAAAAAGGGCAGAAATTACACTGTAAAATTGGAGGAAATGTTCTTAGAACGAGAGCTGCTTTCAGTCTTGTCATAAATGATTTCTCTGTGTGCTTGCTCACGCCCTCTCCTGTTCCCTTCTCCAGCCTACTCTCGGCTCTTGGCTCTGATGACTGCTGCTCTCTTCCCAACTCCCATTTTCCACAGGAAGATGACATGGTTGGTCTTCGATAAGCAGGACCTCAGATCCCTGTTTTGCTGGTCAAGCTCTAGGCTGGAGGAGAAGGGAGGATCAGGAGATTAGAGTCACAGACAGAGGAATAGAGGATTATAGGCTAAACCTCTGCAAGTCTCTGTATTGATGGTTGGGACACAGCCAGACACTAAGGAGCATTGCAAAGCCTGGTGCTGATAGCATATCCGCTTATTTCCTGTCCTTGCATTGCAGGCAGCTTCTGAGATGTGTGTCCTCATCAAAAGCCAGGGTCAGGCAGGTACCGAGCATCCCAGCTCCCGGGGAAGTCAAATACCTGCTGAGATCAAGTCTGTGCCTTGGCTGGCGCTCAGCCTGGAAAACGTCACCGTGGCTTATGAGATTCTCAGCAATCCTTGAGTCAAATTCCCACACGAGCCAAAAATAAAGGAACTTGCCCCTTTTCCCGGTGCAGTTCATTCCCTCTCCCTGACACTGGCCATAGATCCCTGTCACATCTCGCTGACCCCACTCTGCCCTGGATTTCATCCCTCAGCATCTGCCTGCTGCCAGGACAGTCCTGCTGGGAGGAAGGGAGAGGACAGCAGGAAGACCATTGCCCCTGGCTCTTGTGACAGTTATCTGCTGGTTCCCTCCCACTTTGCACTAATTTGGTACCAGCATCTGCCACTTTGGGGAGGAAGGGGACTTGCTGAAGTGAGAAATAACGTAGGATGTGCCTGCATGGCGCTTCTTAGGGCTGGCTAAGCAAACAATGGAAGGCAAGTGGGAATAGGCAGGAAGGGTTGGTTTCAAATCTGCCCTGTGCAAAAGTTCCCACTTCCACCATCCTTGTTCCCAGGATTTGCTGCTGCAAGGCATTCTCATCTGGTAAACAGGTCACAGAATGGCATATCCACTGCTGCCTGCGATAGCGTGTGCCTTTGCTCTTCCTGTGATTTCCATTCCTCATTTTTTTCCTCCAGTGAACTGGAACTGTACATCCTCACTGAGTTACAGGGGACACGGAATGCGAAGGGACTGAGGCTGAGAAATGCACTGTGCTTGGGCAGATGGAAATGGTGGTGGGGAAAACACTGCACGGGAGACCCTCACCTTCCTCGGGGTTCCAGGGGCCCAGCCAGCTGCATTCTTGGGGTTTTCATGCCTTAAAGCAGAGGTGGGGATGAGCTGCCCTCCTGGGATCCTCTCATGTCCCATTTTGTGTGGCAGCACTGCTTTCCCTGGTGTTGGCTGCGAGCCAGCCCAGTTTGAAGGTGTAATTAGCTTCCCATTTGTTAATGAAAATGGCAAGACCGGCGCTCGGCGCAGCGTGGCTGGCTTGATGCATTCCTGGCCGAGTGATCTGGATTTCTCCTCTGTGTTTTGCCAGAGCCTTGGTGCAGCTGTAAGGAGAGGCTCTCCAGCCTCAGAGCCACACAGCAAGGCCACCTGCCCCTGTTTTTTCCTCCTGGAGACTCAGCCTAACAGCGGAAGGCCAAAGCATCTGTGTGAGGGGCTTGACCTCACAGACCAGCAGCGAGGCAAAGATTTGGCCTGGGCAGGAATTAAATCCCTGGCAGAAGCTCCGTGCCCTGTTCCCTGTTGCTCACACAAGGGAAATGAGATTTTCAGTTCAGCCTCATATTTCTTGGGAAGGGAGAAGCAATTCAAGAATGCAGGGGATGGTAATAACAGCTTTCCTATTCATGTTTCCTTTCTGTTCCCCCTCCACTACCCTTCATCCCAGGTTTTGAGGGGCAAATTCTAACTCTTTCCATCTCTCCGAGCTGAAGTTGGCCTGAAGTATATTCCAGAAAGATGCAATCTGACATGCTGGAAACTCTCGAGCCCTCGCTGCTTCCATCCTAATCTCTTTTAAGTATTAGGTATTAGTCATCCACACAAATATTGCTTCCTGCCCGACTCACACGTACAGTCAGTCCTTTCCAGGAGCAGAGCCAGAGCCCAGGGGATGAGCTTGGGAAAACAGGAGAGCTAGGCCCAGATCAGGCACAGATTAAGACGTTGGGCAAGGCTTGCACAGCCACATCTGCAGAGTGTTAAATGTCCATCTTCTCCCTGGTGGCAGCAGCGTGTGGGTCCCTTTGTGAGACTGGAACCTCCAGCCACGTCTGTTGGGACAGGTGAAACCCCATTTTAATAAATTGGGGTCGTTTCTGTGAAGGTGCAGATCTGCAGGACCTCCATATCTCATCTCTGCCCACGCTGCAGTGCCACGAGCAAAGCACCAAGCAGAGGTTGTGAAACTCAGAGCTGCAGGAGCTCCGATCAGATGGTGATTTGAGACAGTCTGTCTGCAGCTGCACCCCAAGGTGACGAAACCAGGCTGGGGGAAACCATCAGAGAGCTCTGTGTGGTCTTCACAGGCAGCACCTCCACTCCCCTGTCCTCCTGGGAGGGAGGAGGAATTTTTGGCTGCAGAAGGAGCTGCTTTGCAGAGAGGCTTTTGACCTAAGAGGGTTCCGTATCTCCTTGAGAGGAGCCTGTTTCACTCCTGAGGGTGGGTGTGCTTTGCTGTCTGGTTGGGAGGTAGGACAGTAAATCCTCCTGTCCAAAAGGAAAAATGAAAAACAAAGAAGAAAAGGAGGAGGAGGAAAGGAAAAAAAAACTTAAAAAGAAGAAGAAAAAAGCCTCTGTGCATGGCCTGGGTGCTAATGAGCCTTCTCTGCAGCAAATGCAGTCAGGTCTTTAAGGTCTCAGTTTAAGTCAGGAGATTTAAATCAGGAGATTTAAACAGGTTAAGATTTTGTTCCAGAACTGCACGTACCCTGTTTGAAGTCAGGCATCTCCTCACCTTCTGTGCTGGTGAGCAAGAAGAGAGCGAATTAAGGGCAAAATCCCAAGTTCTTACATGTTCAGACGAATGCAAATACCCAATGGTGTTCCACACAGCTTCATCCTGGGGGGTCCTGGTCCTGCTGGGACCACCAGAGACTCCCTCATGATCAGCACCCTGAGAGGAGGAGAGCGAAGCCAGAGCCACGTGGATCCCAAACACTGCTCTGCAACACAGCATTTGCCTTCTGTGGGTTAATCCTGCCTCGTGTTCCCTGCCCAGGCGGGCACATCTCTGCTGGGAGGTGTCTATCAGCTGGCACCCTTTTAGCTGAGCAGCACAAGCCATGCATCTAAAATAAGTCATGCTGGTTTGTGATAGCTGGTAAAAATAAAGCCTCACCAGCACAAGCAGCTATAACAGCACAGAGGATTTACGACTGAGTGGGTTTTTTCCAGGGTGGGCTGGCCACAGTCTGGTGATGGCCTTTTTATAACTGTTATCAGCTCCCACACAGACCAGGTCCATCTGTTACTTAATTTGAACGGAGACACTCCTAAGCTTTTGTTCACTAATCTCTCGCTGCACATCTACATTGTTCTCCAGCAGGGCAGCCCACCCCGGAGTCAAGGCTGAGCTCAGGGAGGTGCCATGGAAAAATGGGATAAAAAAGGCACGCGGCTCGCTCGGGTCACTGGGCAAACATGGTCCATTCACCTGCCTGCTCCCTTCTGACAGCTTCAGGGGGCTCTCAACCTGCCACAGCAAACACCACCAGCTCCTCGGGCTGGAGGAAAGGAGTTATGACTGAGTGGTGCAAAATGTTTATTCACCCTTTGTAAATCCAGGCTTTATCTGTCACAAGTATGCTCGCTATTCCTGAAGTTCCACACAAAGATGGTTGGACAAAGAAAGCCCCAAAAACTTCACCAGAAAGTGCCTAAGATGCTCTGTGTTGTCTGTCCTCCACCACCTGGCACAAGTCTGGCTGTGGAACTGCGAGGGGACGCACTGGGAATAGAGAAGAGGGGGCACAGACAGCCTGCAGCACTGGGGGACAAAAGGATGAATATTTCCAGGCAGATGGTCAGATGTTCCTCAAAAGGCTTATGGTGATTTCCTCAGAATAAGCTGAGGGCAGAAAAGCAGCCTCCCCTCTCCTTGTCTGCCCAGCCCAGCTCTGCGTGGCTTCCCCCGCTCTTCCTCTGGAGCTTTGCCACATGTCACAGTCACACTGTGCTGCACACACACACCCCTGTCCCCCTGGAGAGGCAGGGACAGCCCTGGGGTCAGCCTGGCTGCCCTCGCCAGCTCCCCTGCCTGCTGTCCTTGTCACCGAGGATGGATGCTCCAGGGGCACCTCCAGGCTGGCAGCCCTGGACGTGCTGACATGCAGAGGGTTCAGCTCACGTGTTTTAGCACCTCACAGCAGATCACTCACTCCTGCTGCACCGAGTGAGCACCCAGAACGCAGGGCTGCTCAACAAGGCGTGTGGTTTATCGCAGCGTTCCCACATGGCTTTGAATTGCAAATCTCGCCAGGGCTTAGTGATGATGGACACCTCGAGCGAGGCATATTTTTGTTGCTTTGGTGGGCAGGTGTTTAAATACAGCTGCGTGGTTTTGTGCTGCTTGTGCCTGACAGTGCATTAACTAAAATTACTGTATCAGATAACTGCGATCGCGGCGTGGAGCGAGGCTGCAGCGCAGGCTGCTGCCAGCAACTTCTCCCAAACTCTTTCCTGGTCATCCCTTTCCTTTCCCTATAGCACAATACCTCACCTGCTCTTCAAATTTCTGCCTAGGGCTTTCAAACAGACATCAGGATGGAAGGAGACAGAAGGTCAGACTTGGCTTTGAACGGTAGAAAGGAGATTTAACACAGAGTTGCCTATAAAGCTGCTTTTTTTTCCCCCTTCAGTATAGCATTTAAAAATGATTCAGATACCATGAGTCACAGTAACAAGCATGGGCTGGATCTCTTTAGCTGAAAAAAAGGAAAGTGCCGTAAGAATATGCTATAGACTTCAGTGCCTTGTCCTGGATTCTATTTTGGAGAACTGATGACATTTGGGATTCAGCCATATGTCTGGCTGAGTCTCTAGCACATATACAGAGCTGGTAGGTATTCAGGGGGGTAGAACATACAGATCTGGTAGGATTTGGGATTTTGCAGCATGTAGAGACCTGGTAGGAATTGGGAGATGCAGCACATACGGATCTGGTGGGAATTCAGGGATGTGGAACATACGGCTGTGGTGGGTGCCTCTGCTCTGGAGAGGGAATGCAATTCCAGCTGTTCTCCGAACCCTGCGTGCTGAGGCCTTTGAAGTGAGATTTACATAACACAAACCCTTTGCTGCTTGTTTGTGCTGGGCTGAAAGGAGCCTAAAGGAACACCTTTGAAAGAGTCTATTAGAAGGTGGCTAAAGCACTAATGGTAATTTAACAAACAAAACAACCCCTAAGTGCAGTCACCAAAGAGACAATCCTTGCCAGCAGAGCAAAGTTCTAGAAAGGCATTCCTCTCTTGCTGTATGGCCACGTCAGGTTCTTGTTTTGCTTTGCTGTCACCTTCTTTTAATTTAGAACATGCTACTTGCAGTGTTCTGCCACGCAGAGGGGAATAAATCTGCCTTAGCAGTGATTTAAGCGGCCACATTGATCTCTGCCCACAGTCAATACACGTAATAATGTCAGAACCTCTCCCACAGCCTCCGAGGACTCAGCTTCTCTGTGAAATTTGTTGTCATCCTGCTCTGTGCCTGAGGGATAGACCTGAATCTCTTGTGTTTGGTGGGTGAGAAGAAGCCTGCTGTGAGCAATGTCTGAGAAATGAGATGGGGCAGGAGTCTGGTGGAGTCCCACCGTCTTGGGGGGAGTATTTCCAGAGGTTTTGCTGTCCCCACCTTCAGCTGAACTGATATTGTGGCTGAAGCAGATGTGGGACCGCTGCCATGTCTATTTGATGGGACAGCATTTTTCTGGAAAAAGATACTGTGCAAGCAAGAATCTGTAACAAAACTAAAACTGGTCCAGAGCAGGAGGCCAGCCAACATCTCCTCAGATCAGCTGAGCGCTCAGACCTGAGCTCTCAATTAAATTCGTGGTTCCAGAAGCAACAATCTCACAGCAGGGGCAATCGAATGCCTAATTTCACTGCTGTTGAAAACATGGCCAAAGATTTCAAAAGGATTTTCCCATAATTATGCCTTGTCTTCTGGGGATTAGCTGCTTCCTGTGCTCTGGGGGTTTGCTGGGGATCAGTGGAATCTGTTCATGCTCCTGAGGATCAGAGCCCCTGACACAACACCTGGAGAATCAAAGGACTTTTTGCGAGAGCACAGAGTGACAGGACAAGGGGGAATGGATTCAAACTGGAAGAGAACAGGAATAGATCAAATATTAGAATAAATTCCTCCCTGGGAGGGTGGGGAGGCTCTGGCACAGGTGCCCAGAGAAGCTGTGGCTGCCCCTGGATCCCTGGGAGTGTCCAAGGCCAGGCTGGACAGGGCTTGGAGCAGCCTGGGATGGTGGAAGGTGTCCCTGCCCATGGCACGAGGTGGAACTGGAGGATCTTGAAGGTCCCTTCCAACCCAAACCATTCTGGGATTCTGTAATGAAAGAGGGGAAGGCGTTGGCATCTTGTAGCACAATTCCCTGCTTTCAGGGGGGAGCTCTGGAAGCAGAAATTCTGATGAAAATGAACTCTGCTTCAAAACAGACTTGCAGAAATTACTGGTGGTTGCTGAGACCAGCTCCTGGCTGGAAGGAACCAAAGTCCACAGCGTTGTCATCGCCGTTCAATATTGGATTTCTCCCAAATGCTGTGTGACTGTCTCCAGAGCAGAAGGGGAAGGGTGGAAAAGTCCTGCTAGGAGCAGTTTTGGCTGGGCCAGCTATTAGCTAGCATCAGCTGGTGGCTTTTGTGTGAGAAACAATGATTTTGGACACAAAATCTAAAGCTTGCCAAACTCCAGCTCTCCGTGGTGGTCCTTGGGGTATCGGCACCAGGGCTCCCAGGGAAGTGTCAGCTTTTAGCAAACAGCGAGGGATAGGAACCAGCAGGGAACATTTCAACGTTGCTGGAAGGATTTTAGGTGTTGAAAGCCCTCAAACTTTCAGTGGGAGTGGCTTTGCAGCTCTTGGGTGTTTCTCAGGCTGCTGCCTTGCTCTCCTGCACTGAGCTCCTCCAGAGGAGTGCTGGCCCTGCCCTGTCAATCTCTGCCCCAAAAGCTTTCCCCTGAAAGCCAGCACAGGAATTTCCAGCTTTGTCATGCTGCTGGAGATAATTTCTTTCTCCACATCTGCCTTCAGCTGCCTTGGCTGCCCTCTATTCATGTTTGTTATGGCTTTTTACTCTGATTGAGCCAGCCTTAACCTTTAGCTACATCTCGTGTCACTGAGGGAGCATTTTCCATCATTTTTAACCTGCTCTTTGATCAGTGAGGTCATCTCCCTTAGGTTCCCACAAACGTCTCATGGGATCTGAGCTGGCCATGGCAGACCCTGCTGCTGATTATTTTGGTTGTATTTTGGAACCTCCTCCTGCACGCCGGGGCTTTGGGGCAGCCTGGTTTGGGAACACCCCAGTCTGGCTGAGAGGAGAACCAGAACACCCAGATCCAGAATATCCTCTGTCTGCTTCACTTTCCTCTCCCAGGGCACTCCCTGCTTGTTTTCCCTCTCCCTCTGGAGAGTTGTTGGTGAATTGGGCATCCAGCAGAGCGTGAGTGCTGCTGATATCTGCTCTGGTGGAACGCACAGCAGAAGGGACAGGGAAGGCAGATTTTTCTAACTAAAATAATGTGCCAAAGGGGGAAGGTGGCTGGGTTAATTGGTGCCCAGAGCAGGAGGGGACAAGCAGGTTTGTGGTGTAAGGAGCCTCGCCAGCTGAGCTTTTGCCCCGGCGTGGCTCTGGCTGGGGCTCTGCCCAGAGAGCTGAGCTCCTGTTTTCTCCTGAATCACATCCTCTCATGATTTACTGCCTCACATTTTGCATGACCACACTTGCAGTACTTGCCAATGTAATCAGCATTTGTTAGAGGCCAGGCCTGGCCCGTTCCATCTCCCAGGAACTCACCGGATCTCTCGAGCTTGCTCTGCTTCCTGTCTTTTCCTGACCATCAAGTTAATTTTCAAAATAAAACTTCCACTCTTGCATTGCCACAGTTCCTTTCCCATCTAAGTAAGCACAAGGCACAAGGAAATGGCTCGTGCTGGCACTGCCTTCATGCCATTATGTTAATCCTACTCTTTAATTGCTACTTCTAACAATTATATTTTCCTGTATTTACACCACAACTCCTAAATAAACTCCGTCCTGCTGGAGCTGTGCTGGCAGCCAGGAAGGGGTTTTATCTGGGGAAGTCAGTCCTCGGAGCTGGCCGGGATGATTTCTCAGCAGGCAGCCCGCTCCTAGCTGGGTGACTTATGAGCTGTGCTATTTCTTGTTACCTTCTGTTTGTTTTTCCAGGCTGCAGACTCTTGGCTGTGGAGCTGACATCCAGCAACACCAAGCCCGTGGTGCAGGAATTCCAAAGTGAGTGCTGGCTGTGCTGCCTCGGGATTCGCGTCAGGCCAAACAACGGAGGGAAATTTGGCTTATTGGCATCTGTTTTCTTAGGACTACGAGAGCCTGGGACTCAGAGAAGTGCCTAAGAATATGTCTGTATCTTCATTTTAAATGGTTTATTGAGGTCCCCTGCAAGCTGCTGGCATTGCAAAGTCTCTGCCTAAGTGCTTTTTTGAACTGGGTCCCGAAAGAAGGAAAAGCAGTTGCCTTGCAATTAAGAGACAGAGAGAGAAATTTATATTTTCTCTTGGCCCCCCTACAGACGTGCCCTGGGACAGTGGGAAGGAGCCTCTCAGCCCTGTGGGATGCCCTGTTCTGCAGGGATGAGATGCCAGCTGCCAGGGGGAGGGGGTTTGCTGGATTTATCCCTGGGGCTGTGGTCTCAGGCACTGCCAGGGAGATGCTGCACCCCTGGCTCACATTGGAGCTCTGTGGGCTCACCCTGACAAAAGGTTCTGTTTGCCGTGAGCACAGCCTGCAGAGAACAGGGTGTTCATTTCTCTCCATAGTTGATATCTGTTGGACTATTATTTTTGCTGGCCAAAGTCCATCTCCCAATAGCTCCTGGAACCCAGCAGCGTTTCTGTTTGTGAGGCAGATGAAAGGGAACGCTCTGCTTCGTGGGCAGCATCTCCTAATAAAACACTGAGTGTGAGTGCTCGAAGCAGAGCAAAAATACAGCTGCTTCCTATTAATCTGGATTGCCATCATTTCTCCTGCTAGGTGTTGAGCTGTCCTGCATCATTAAATCCACGGTGACGCCAGATCCCAGAATCGAGTGGAAGAAAATCCGAGATGGAGAAACTTCCTACGTGTTTTTTGACAACAAAATGCAGGGTATGAGGGTGCCTTGTTCTCAGATTTCCAAAACAGCTTTCCAAACAGATTTCAGGAACGGTACAATGGAGAACAAACAAGCCTGTTCAAGGCAGCAGCTCTGTCTGTCTGGCTGCTTTCTTCTGGAACAGCTCAGCAGCTGAAGCGCAGGATGGAGAGGAGCAGGATGTTCTTTGCTCCCTGCCTCGTTATCGACAGGTCACAGTAGGGAGCCCCAGGGAGCTGGGGTGAGCTCCTGGCTAGGAGATATTTTTTGGGGAAGAAAGGAATGCTGCAGCCTCCCTCCTCTGGGTCCCAGAGTGGTCTCTGGGTGTCTGAGCTCTCAGGACCAGGCACTGAGCCCTCCTGACTTTCCAAATGACATCCGAGGGCTCCACCTGCACCTCAGCAGGGATGTGTGTGTGCAGCTGTCAGTGCTCTCTGCTGGGGCAGCACAGGGATTTGCAGCACCCTGGGAGCATTAGAAACAGCCTCTCTGGCTTGATAGGAAAACTCCAGTGCCAGTAGGGCTTCACTCCATCTGGAATTACTCCAGCACTTCAGATGGGACCAAGAGCCACGTCCAAATGAATCTTCCAAAGGAGGCAAGGCTTGGGGCTGTCTTGGAAGTTTGATTTTGCTGCAGTTTTTGAGGTTTGGAGTGGTGCTTTCCAGTCCATCCTCTTACATGGTTGGCAGCTTTGGTTTCCTTTGGGGCTTTTGAGCATCGAGTTCCTTTGGCTCTGAAAAAGAGTCTGGGATCAACTGCTTAATTTATACACCCGAAATGAGTCCGTGTGACCCTCCTGATGTTCTCCTCTCTCCTTCCTGTGTGCCAGGAGACTTTGTGACCCGGGCAGAGATCCTGAGCAGGACATCTCTGGTGATTAAGAACACCACGAGGATGGACACGGCCACGTACCGCTGCGAGGTGGCAGCGCCCTCCGACACCAAAACCATCGACGAGATCAACATCCAGCTCACAGTGCAAGGTATCAGAGCCAGAATGGGAGCAGAAGGGGCTGGGGGGCTCTGCAGAGTCTGAACTGTGCCACTCTGGGGGGTGTTTGAAACCAGCTGGGAATAAGGGGAAGTTTTGATGGCTTTGCCTGCGAAAGCACAGAGATCAGCAATTGTTTATGGCTTTAGATTTCCTGAAGATTGCAGGAGCTAGCAGAGAATTCAGGCAGACGAACTAAGATGGCAAAAGGAGAGCTTTATTTACAAGAAACCTCTTTATATATCCATTAATAAACTAACAACTATTGGTCAGCAAAGAATCCACCTCCTAAAACCATTGGTCACAGCCAAATAACACCTAATAGCAAACACAGAGATTAAGAAAGTAAAAGAATGCAGCTTATCTCTATTCTCTGTGAGAAAGAGCAGAAAGATTCCTAAAACTACAATTGCAACTACAATTGTTTGGTTCTGCTAAACCTCTCACCTGTTTTGTGTCTCCCCACAGTGAAGCCCATGACTCCCAGATGCTCTGTGCCTAAAGCTGTACCTGTTGGCAAGTCAGCCTCCCTTCACTGCCACGAGAACGAAGGTTTCCCCAAGTCCACCTACAGCTGGTACCGCAACAGCGAACCTCTGTCCCCCGACACCAAATCCAGCACCAAATCCAACTCCTCCTACACCCTGAACCCTGCCACAGGCACGCTGGTAATGCCCTGACAGAGCTCAGCAGCGCTTCTTTTGCTGCACAGGTTATCGTGAAGGTTGCTTGTAGATTCAGAAAAACATTGCCTGGCTTTCAGGGAAGGAATGGTTTGAAGGTCTGGGTGAGCTGGGAGAGGGAAGATTGATGGAAGACGATCCTAGGGAGAGATGCATTTTTATGTGCATTTTTATACCCCCACAGTGCCTTGTTTCTCATGTCACATCATTCCCTTTGTCCCTTTTCCCTCCCCAGGTTTTCCATGCAGTGCACAAAGGTGACACAGGGCGTTACTCCTGCATAGCAACAAACGATGCTGGATTTGCCAAGTGTGAGGAGCAGGAGATGGAAGTCTGTGAGTGGCTCTCCATGGTTGATATATCACCATAAATAAATTGCCATCGCCATAAGGAATGAGGGGGGACATCCTACAGCGTTAATTCTTCCCTGCTTTCTCATAGCCCCAAACATAAGGAGATAAAAATAATCTAAAAATTCAGGGAAACATCAGATCACGAACAGATTTAATCTTGAAAGCAGGGACTCACTAGTTCCCTATGAACTATTGCTTAAAATATTTGAGAGATGTCATTTTGGTGTGTTTAAAGCTGGAATGTTGCTGGTATCTCTCTCTGCCAGATGACCTCAACATCGGTGGGATAATCGGGGGAGTCCTGGTGGTCCTGGCAGTTCTGGTGCTCATCACTCTCGGGATCTGCTGTGCCTACAGGAGGGGATACTTTGCAAATGGCAAAGAGAATGGGGAAAGGTAAGGGGCTCCTCTTGGACAAGTTCCTGCATCCTCAGGTAGCCTGGAGGGGCCTGAAAGGCACCAAAAATTAGTGCCTAAAAGGAATTTTAATGCCTGATTCCCCACCAAAGTCCACAGGCTGTAAAACCCTGCAGCACACAGGTTTATTTCATGGAGTCATCACAGAATCCCAGAATGGGACTGGGACCTTGAAGATCATCCAGGGGGCAGGGACACCTTTCACTAGACCAGGCTGCTCAGAGCTCCATCCCTCCTGGCCTTGGGCACTCCCAGGGACAGATGGCATTTTCCTAAGGGACAGTTCTTTTTTTATATATATATATATGTATGTATGTATGTATATGTATATATATATTTATATATGTGTATATATATATATATTTAAAAAATACATATATATATATAATGTATTATATTTATATTATTTTCTTTTATTCTGCTGCCAACAGCAGCCAGAGGATGAGAGCTGGGCTTTAATGCCCTCTTCCTTTGCATGGAAAGGGTGCCCAGCAGAACAAAATGCCTGCAGGTGCTTGTCCAACAGCTCATGTGTTGTTGGCATAACGAGGGGCATGGTTTAATGACCAGAGCTCGCTGCACTATCAGTCTGAAGCATCAGGACATGCACAGGGAATAGATGCAGCAGAGAAGGCTCTCTACAGGAAATCTCAGTGGTTGTGAGGACCTAAATTTGGGATGAAAAACAGCCGTTTTGGAGTGCACATTAAAATGTTAAAAGCAACAGCATTAGCATCAGAGACAAGCCTCGATGTCCTCACAGAGTCTGGAGAGGAGATAATATATGCAAAGCCAAGATTCTCACCAGATAGATTTGTTCTGTGCTAAATGTTGATTTTCAGCACAAGTCCTGTCTTGTTTTTCTCTTTGGTTTCGTTTGTTTTTCAGAAAAAGCTCTAAATATCCCATTTAAATGCGGCTGAGGGTTGGCATACACTGGACTTGACAGTCGTGTATAAATCCTGAATTCCTGTGGGATTGCAAACAAGTGGTGCTTCCTTATAACTAAGAAAAATGCTGAAGGCATCTGGCAGTGAAAGATTAAAATGAACTTTATAATTGCCACAGGAAACAGAGCAGGAGGCACAGAAAGGCAGTGACAGGGACCAGAGCAGGAGAGCCCAGGAAAGAATCAGTTTATCTCTTTGCAGAGTCTTAGGGAAACACACAGCAATTTTTTTACCCTGTGCTGAAGGGGAATTTAGAAAAAATCCCAGTCATGGCAAATGATGGTATAAACACAGAGCTCTCATTTGAGAAACAAACTGGGTTTCTCTCTGCTTGCTTCTCACTCAGCTGCTCCTCCTCATTTCCGTCTCCCTCAGCACCTCCCCTCCAAAATCCTGCAGTCTTCCTGTCCCAGAAATGAGACTTTTTTTCCTTTCTTTCAGCTACAAGGCTCCGGCAAAGCCTGATGGCGTTAACTATATCCGAACAGATGATGAGGTAACGACGAATGATTTGCATTTACCATCTCTGTCAGGAGAGGAAGAGGGTGGGCAGAGGACGAGTCGATTTTTAGGGCCCACAGACTTTGTGAGAGTGGGCTCCACTCCGAAGCAAGGCTGGGGAACAGAGGGAAAACAGAAGGGTGAAGGCTGAGTCATTTCCTTCGAAATGATGAACACTTTAAGTTGCCTGGAGTGACTGATTCCAGGAGCTCTCAGAGGCAGCTCTGCCCTGGGTTATCTCGTGGCCTGACCCCCTTAGGATGAGTTTCATTGGATTAAGTGGGCAGGACATGATGCTTTTACGAGAGAATTTGTATTTTGGGATTTGAGTAGATCACTGAGCTTAAGACCAGAAAAAGCCTCTCCCATGAGCAGAGATACTGAGGGCATGAGGAATTTCCCTGCCATGCCTTGGTGGGTGAGGAGGACGGGAGGAGCAGCACCTGGCCAGCAGAGCTGGTGCCTCCCTGTCCTTCCCAGTGGGAAATGGGAGCAGAATCCTCACAGTTAGACAGCTTGGAGCTACCTTTTGGGGGCAGCAGGAGCAGAGAGCCCCCTGGAGAGCTCCTGGACCTTCCCTACATCCCAAACTGTTTCGTTGCAGGGTGACTTCAGACACAAGTCTTCATTTGTCATCTAAGAGGCCAAAAGGAAATCGCAAACCAGCAAAAGTGTGAAAATACCTCCTCCAGGAACTCAAAGCAAGAGCAAAAGATTAATTAAGTGCGCTTGGAAGAGTTTGGAACACACAAGAACTCGATAGCTAGCTATCTGTATATCTTTTTTTTCTTTGCCAAAGTTTAAAAGTAACTCCTCACTGCCCAACTCGCGTCTCCCCTGCCTCCAGAGATACCAACAGGATCACCCAAACCTGTCCTTGGACTAAGGAGAGGTTCTAATCCTTCCCAAGAGACTGGGCTGTGGAGGTTTGTGGAATTGCCTTCTCTTTGTGCTGCAGGGACACAGCCACGATGTGCAAACCAAGCAGGGGCGCAGCATTAGGGAAACGTGTAGTAGACATTACTGGTGATGTGTTCCTAGCAGACAAAAAAAGGTGCTGATCCAGCAGTAGATGGACTTCAAAGAGGGAGATTTCTCCGTGCAAGGGGGGTTTTCCTCCCAGCAGCTCACGGCCCAGGCCTGGCTGGTGACTTTTCCACATCTGTGATTGTCTTGTGCTCGGCTCTGCCTGCTCAGGTGCGCAGGGGTCTGTGCCCAGCCCCACTAAAACACCACTAATGCCCCAGCCTTTGCAGCCTCCCCTGTTGTTGTTATTTAACACAACCCCCGGGGCAGGGGCACTGCTGGTGCTCCGTGCCTGGCAGGACTCGCTGCACGCAGGTAACCCTTCCTTCTAATCTGCACAAAGCAGGCTTGGCTCCTGCGTCTTTCCGAGGGGAAAGAGGCTTAGAGGGGAGGCAGAGAACCAGTGCTAAGACATCCCTTTCAGGAAAATTAAAGCCAAATACTTTCCTGGGCTAAGATTGCCATAAAAGGTACTGAGAGATCCTCTAGCTTTTTTTACCTTCTCCGTTTATTTTGTAAAACCCCCACCTTCTAAATTTTTTGCAAAGATCTATTTTGATTACTTCAGAAAAGGTAACATTTCTATTTAAAAGTGTAAATACGTGATGCCAGCAGTGTTTGAGTAACGGAGCTATTTTTTTACTGTTGAAGCTACAAGAGAGGAGCTCACACGTTGCTATAGTATGGCACTGTCAGAGCATATCAGTATTAATGCAAAGTGTAATAAAAAGCTGCAGGTGGAACAGCATCTCTTTCCTCTTCAGCCAGCTTCAGCCATTTCCTTGTCACAAGAGGTCTTACCAGACACAGAACAGAGTCACTCAGGGATAGTTTTTGTAAATTTATGGCAGGAGCTATCAACTTTTTTTATATGAAAAAAAAAAACAAACCCCGACTTTTCTTGCCGGTGACCAACACTTTGTTTTTGTCGTTGCAAGAAATATCCAGGGATGGCTTTTGGACTCAGTTCCAAAGAGGTGACAGAGTGACTTCAGTGTTTGCTGCCCCTCTGCAAGTTCCCCAAAGCACTAACACAGTGTGACAGCCACAGCAGCTTGGCAGTTTAAACTCCATGGCCAAGGCCACTCCTTCTGGGGTTGGGAAAGCAAAAGCTCAACACAAAAGCACTTTTATAGTGTCAGCTGAAATTTTTCTCTAGATGGTAAAGGAAAAAGGAAAAAAAAAAACAACCAACCAAATTTGGTTCTCTTGGCTTTAGAGAGAATGATTGGGAAGAAGTTTCCCAAGACATTTGTGAGTTGAACAGCACTGGGTGAGACAAGGCTGCAAGATGTGGATGCAACGCTAGAACTGTGCTGTGGTTTAAGAAGTTTTTTAATGTAGCAGAATTTAGTGTTGTTGTATTTCCAATATGAATTGAGTTGTCTTAACTTTTCCTGTATACAGTATTTTGGATACTTGACGGTTTGGCCTGTCGGTGTTATTTTTTAGTGTTCTGCTTTACTCTGCTTTGTTTCCTAGAGCCCTCGCTGGACATGCCATTGCTGCATTTGTTTTGCCTAAACAAAGCATTGCCACTTGTCCTTTTGCCAGGGAAAGGAAAGACAAGGATGGGGCAGCCCTAAGCACATGTTCTCTGTGTAACTCACACCTCCCCACTGCTATTTTGCAACCAATTTCTGGATATCTCCTTAATACCAGCTCCTCAACCAAGCCCCCAGTACTGATTGCTGCCTCTAATTGTTCTGACATTCCTCTGCACCCTCTGGATATCCACTGCTCCTCCTCTATGCTGCTTTAAGTGTACCTGGAATAAAGGAGAGAGAGGAAAGGGTTGAACCAGGGTAACTCTGGGAGCACAATCTGTAGTCCCACCAAAGGCAGCCTTCGTGTGACAAGCCAGCAGAGCTGAGAATCCAAACTTCCTTTTTTTTATTTTTTTCTTCCAGTTCTAAAATGCACAGTGGCATCTCTAACGAGAGAAAGGGGAGATGATCCCCCCACACACAGCTCGTGAGAGCTGATGGATGAACTCATTGTATCATTGTGAATAATAATATTCAGGTTTGTACTAATGTATTACGTTTAACTTTGCCAAGAATGTTTTACATAAATACCAAGCTATAAAGCATTCTTGTAGGGGTTTTTGTTTGGGCTGGGTGGTGTTTTTCACACAGCCAACTTACGCGGAGCTCCTGTTTTCAATTCAGTGAAATAAGGGAATGTCTCTTCTGTCAGAACACTCACTGTGGGATAGAGACGGTAAGTCCAGGACTATTTATCAGTTTATTCTTGGAGATTTGTTCCTGGTTCTTCAGTAAGGACGGGTTAAAACTCACAGGGCTCATCTCAGATATTGCTTGAGAACAGAAGAAAAAAAATAAGTAGGAAATAAACCATCCCAATTTACCATTCAGAGTGGTTAAATAAGATTTTAAGGCAGGAGGGAAGGGACAAAAATAAATGGTTTGGCCATAGCTGACCGTCGCTTAAGCCAAAGCCATTCCATACATCCTCTGTTCTCTGACTTTGATTTTGAGAATAAAGTTTAACCTCACTTGAAGGGTTCTGTGATCTTCAAAAGAGAGTAGGGAAAGTGGAGGCAAATGATGGGAATCCAGTGCAGGAGGTAAGTGCCTCTGTTTCCACCCCTGCAGCAAATCCTGCTCTGTGCCTGGGGTTCGTGTCTGAGTTAAGACAAATCAGCAGGAATAAAACACATCCCAGCTCCCAGTTCCACTCAAATCTAGGCCATGAGCTCTGTGATAAAAGTTAACAACAGAAAAACTTCAGTGAGGTGCACGTGGCCATCAGGGAGACTTGGGAATGGTCAGATTTATTCAGGATATTTATGATAAACAGGTTACCTGCCCAGAGCACCTACCCACCTTGATCTGAGTTACTCATCCCCTGCTTGCAGTCAAATCAGTTTCTATTTGAAAGCTGCTGAGTCCAACACTAATTGAACTGAGGGCCCAAGATACCAAGGATGTGGTAGAAGAGACTGTGAGGCTGTAGAAATCTACAGAAAAAGAAAAGTCATTTCTCTGTCAGCTCAAGAAAAGGGGAGACGCCGTGGGTGGAATTAATTCTGTAACCATTTATTTTCATCAAATGCTAATAGTTAGAAATAACATAGCTCAAGAATGGAAATATTCCATATAAAAAGAACATTAAGGCTGTTCATACACACAGGAGTTTGCACAACAAATAAGAGGTGATGTAGCGTGCAATTACCAGATTTAGGGGTGTGGCAGTGACAAGCTGTTTTACCTTTGTTCAAATTAAAGCAACTCTATTATATAACCAAGAGGGACAATGAGGGATCGGGTGAAAAAACCCAGCCACTCACTGCCCTGCAAACTGTGATAAATGCCTTTATTGCTAAGCTTGCGGCAACATTATGCTCTTACTTTCCCAAATGGACAAATTACACATGCTAGGAGTAAAAAGCCACCCTCCTTTTATACCAGAGCCCTCCAGTGAGCTCTGTCAGGAGCAGCAGCTTACAGCCCATCCATGTGCTAATGCAGGCTTTGTGTGCCCATCTCCAGGACAGTTCTGGGGAAAAGCCAGCTCAGGTAGATAAGGTTGGGCATTCCCAGCCATTTCTAATCACGGAGAGGAGGGGCAGGTCTCAGGTGGGTCTGTGCGGGGGTCCAGGGCAGGGCTCAGCTGTCTGGTCTGGGGAGTTTTGCGCTGTGATCTCCGCAGAGGCACTTGCTGGCTGCTCTTCCTCCTTGCTGGGGATTCCACCTTCCACTCCCGAGGCCGGGATGGGCTGCAGGAAGGAAGGAAGCAGAACAACCCTGCATTTCCAAGCCCTGGACCAGCCTTTCTCCCTGCAGTGGCTGTTCCAGAGCCGTGCTGAACTTACGGTCTCTCCGGCGATGTCAAGCAGATGATATCACTTGGCCTATGCTCAGCCTCTTTCTTCACTGCAAACAATACATATATTTTCATATTTTACAAAATGCCACAGATTTGGTCACTAGGGGTTGACTTTTTCCCCCCCTCCTTATCAAATTAGAATCTCAGAGATGACTTGCCTGGACCTGAACCGGGTGTGTGCGTCGTGCTGATGTAACTGACCCCAGCACCAAAAGTCAAGTCATTAATGGTCTCTGGAAAAAAAAAAACATTTAAAAAAATCACATATTAGCAGCCTGTGACACAGCCAGAGGGCAAGGCATGCTGCTGTGCAATACTCAAGTGTCACAGAGCAAGTAAATCCAATTAATTGCAAACACACATATTTATCTCTTTCCCAGCCCACCAGACCTCAGTGTCTCCCACCCACCCAAACCCCTGTGCTGAGTCTGATGGGCCACATCAGCTTCAAATTCCAGCCTGGGGGAGGATATCACCTCAGTGTGGGACCGTGGTCCTGCCTCGGAGGGACAGCCACCCCCTCCACTGCAGCTCTGCCATCTCTGCCAGCAACACGTCTCAGCCACACCAGTTGCTCTGCTTAGCCAAGGCAGGATTTGGAGCCCCTGAAATCTGCCAGAGGCCCTGAAGAGCTGCTCTGTGAGGAGCTGCCTGCAGCCAGACAAGAGGAATCACTTGACAGGGGAGCTAGGTAGAATTTAGCTTGCCTGAATAGGCCCTGGTTGTCAGCTGTCTCTTTCCTGTCATTTATCTCAGGAGAGATGTCACAATATTCAGATTTTACTTAACTCAATGCTCTGTTTTATGCTCTTGTTTCCCAGAACCTTTCACAAGGAATTAAGGTAGGAAGTGCTTTATAGGGCAGGAGTTGGAAGCTCAGCTAAAAGGACTTCTCTTCACAGCTGAACTGAGTTTGCTCTTTAACCACTGCCCTGTCCTGGAAGGGAATCACTGAAGCTTAGAGCAGGAATCAAACCTTATCCATGTGCCTCAGCTCTGCTCTGCATCTCTCAGCACTGACCTGTGCCAGTGACTTTGTGAGGCTGAGTTACCTCGGTTAGGAAACATTTATGGGGAAGGAAATGATAAAGAAATGGGAAAGAAATGGTAAAATAAAGCTCCCCATGCAGCACGGGAAGGTGGTACCTCCACAACATGTGTTTCTGTACAATCCCCACTCACCCAGATCCACGGAAGCTGTTCCCAAAGCACCCAGCAGGAGCTGAGGAGCCCCAAAGACAGAAGGGAAGAGAGACAGCCAGAACAGCTGAACGAGGCAGAAAGAGGGGACAGCTGCTCCCAGCTTCTCAAGCACCAACGTATTTACAAAGAACTGCGTCTCCAATAGGCTCAGAGTGATATACCAGAGGAACAAAATGTTTTATTCTGATTGTCTGTCAGCCTGTGCCGCCATACAGATGGCTCAACACACGCTGACTGAAGTGATGATCCTGCTCTGTACAGTTTGTCTCCCTGCTGAAGGACACATGCTGCCTCCAAGCAAAGCAGGAATTCAGCTCTAGTACCACTGCAGATTAACATTTCTCCTCCTTTTTCACCATATGGTGCTTTAAGAGAAACAGCCGTGCAAGCTTCCAAGAGACCACGGCGCTCAAAGAATCCTGCTCTCTAAAAACATTTTTTGCACAAAACCCCGTGTTTTTTGCTTGTTGCTCAGGCAAAGAGAAACATCGAGGCAGACAAGTGTGGCCCAGCACGCGGGGAAGAGCGGGATCGGATTTTCCAGTGGCTGCACACCAGTCCTGCCTGCTCAGGGCTGTCAGGGATGTGCAGTGTGGCTCTCAGGGCTGGGAGGGGACACTCCCACAGCTCTCTGGGGACGTCAGCCCCTTCCCAAAACAGCCCCCAGAGCCCAGGGAGAGCTGAGCTGCCACACACTCACACCTGGAGCTCTCTCCAGAGCGCTGGAGGTCTGCACCTCACAACTCACAGCCCAGAGGAGATGCCCTAAAGGAGTTCAGCAGCAAATCAATGGAAAGGAAGGGGCTCTCCTGCTGGAACTCAGCTCTGTTTGGCTTTGACTGCACCTGCCTCTCACGCTTGCACAGAGACACTGCAGGGCTGTCAGAGAGCATTCCAACAAAACCTGCCTCTGGAAGGTTCAGCTGCAGTGGACATGAGCACAGAGACTCACAATTTGTGTATTGGACATTCCTCTCTGTGCATTTTTCATTTCCACAGCAGTGAGAAAACCACAGCATTCCTCCTCCAGCACTCAGTTCAGCTCTGTGTGAGTGTGGAGCACACACACTCAGTGCCTGGGCAGGTTGCTAACCCCTCTGAGCAGTCCCTGTGCTCTCCTGCACTTCTCACAACCCTCTGCCTGCTCCAGGAGCAGCTTGGAGCTCACCCCAGCCCCTGTTTGCACAGCTTAGAGCAGAAAGCACCAGACCTTGAGGATTTCAGGGTTCTGCAATTCAGTCCAACATTGCTCAGCTGTGCTTCCAGAGCTAAGGAAGTGATCAGCGTCGCACCTCTGGGCAGTGCAGGCTGCCCAAATCCACATCCACACTCCCCTTCAGCAGCCCAGCCAAGAAGGAAGGAAGGGCACTCTGTTACTTCAGCATCCCAAAATAAATTCTCTCCTGTTCTGACACTGAGATGCACATGGAGACTCTTGGACTGTGCTTCCCCATGTCCATGTGAAACCCTTGGTTTCAGGAGAGTTCTCCTTTACCACAAGCACTCAGATAAATCAGTAATCTGCAGCTCTCAGCTCCTACTCACGCTCTGGGGTGCTGATTGCTCGGCCTGCCACAGCCACGTTTTCTCCACTGGACGGCTGGTTCAGGCTTTCGAAGGACACTGCAGACAACAAGGGAGTAATTAGGAGTAGAAATACACTCAAGAATCAAGGGTTTAACCAGATCTGTGCAGAGGCAGAGCAGCCTGCAGAGCTTTCCCACCTTGCTGGCTGCCGGCGCTGCTCGGGGGGTCGGAGGCAGCTGACAAACTCCTCCCCACGCTCTTGCTGCGCTGCTTGGCCTTGGCTTCCACTGCCTTCCTGGCAGAGTTCAGGATGGCCAGGGTGCTCAGGGATGCTGCCCTAAGGTCAAAAACGTGACAGAAACAGCGATTTCCTGCTAAAAGCCATGGGAAGTTGCATGTAATGGGGAGAGATCTGGCCCCTCCTGATCCATCATCTTCAATACCAAATGGTAAGAAGATTATGCTGCAACACCCATGACTTTCAAACCACTAAGGAGTGGATCAGCAAAGCAACAAAAATAAATAAAAAACAAATGTGTAACATATATAAATGTGTAACATAACATATATAAATGGATAACATAACATATAAAAACAAATAACAAATGTATGACATATAAGAATGTATAACATATATAAATATATAACATAACACATATAAAAATGGATAACATAACACATAAAAATGGATAACATAACACATAAAAATGGATAACATATATACATTTATATTTGTTATAAAACAAATATAAATTATGTACATTTTATATATAATATATAAATATAATACATAATATAAAAATATATAAAAGAATAATTTATAATGATAAATAATAAAATATGAAATTATTATATTATTATTATTTATAAATAATAAATAATATATAAATATTGTATATATATGTGTATATATATAAAAATAAATAAAAAATATATAAAATAAACAAATATAAATGTATAAAATAACAGGTAACACAAAGAGGAGCCCATACCTGCGACCCACTAGGGGCTGCTTCAGAGCATCAGCACGAGGCGTGGCAAGCTCAGCAGGCCCAGAGGAAGGGGTGGATCCAGGTGTGGACAGCGTCCCCCTTGCAGGAGACTGAGCCTCATCGTTATTCTGGCCACCAGGAGATGCAGCTCTCTCCAAAGATGGAGATTGCTGTGGAAAATGGGAGAAAAGGTCATGTCTGTCAGTGGATACAAGAGGAGAAAGCCCTACAAGGTGCTTTGGCCTAAGTGTTTAAGAACTGCCCTTTGTGTGATGGATTTAAAGGGTGCTGAGGAAAAACAATTTATTGGCCAAAATTTTAGCAAGAAGCGAGTAGGGACACAAATGTCCTAGTTTAGAGGTCTATATATAAGTGCTCTTCTGAAGTGTGCAGAGAAATGCACTTCCAGGCTAGAAGTCATCTCATCTTAAGGCAGGGGTCTAAAATAGTTCAGGACAATTGACTCAAGCAGATATTTATTTCTTTACACCGAATTTCAAAGAGGAACTGGATGACTAGGACAGGTTTGAATTTCCACTCTGTAGACACCTGAAGTCAGACAAAGTGAACTCTTTGCTTTGTTACCAGTTTATCATTCTGGGAACAGAGAGAATACAACATTTAAGCCCAGCCAGTGCCTAATTAGACTTGGTTTTCCTTCTAAACTGAATTCTTTCTCCATTAATCATTTGCTGCTCCTCTTTGCTTTGCTCTAAGCCTATTAAATGACTCTGAAACCAAAGCTTCTGTCAGGAAGTACAAAGAGGTAGGAAAGCACTTCATAACCTGCTCCAGATGCTGGAACAGAGTCCACAGGCAGGGCCTGGGCGCTGCGAGCACCCAAATCTGAGCAGAGGGGACACGTACAGAGTTAATGGCACCAAGGAGCTCCCCGTGGGCTGCTGGGAGCTGCTCTGGGTCTGACTCCTTCTCCCTGGCCAGCTGCTCTTCATATTTCTTCATGTCATACTCCAGCTCGGCTGCCAGCTGCTTGTCCACAGCAAAGAAGTCTTTGATTTCATTTCGGTAATCTTGCATCATTTCCTGCAGCAAGAGGGAATGTTTGGACCCTTTCAGAAATCTCCCCCGGCTACTGATTCACATCCCCATTCAGATCACAGCTGCTTGGGAGCAAAAGGAAACACCAGTTGGTGGAGCAGAGGTGTTTTTAACAGACTGAAGAGTTTTCAACTCCAATTTGTTCTTCAGAACATGAAAGAGCTTTCCAGCATTTAAGCTTTCTTCCTGCCCACGTTCCACACCGAGATCCTTATCTCCAATTCCTCCACCTCCCACATTATTTAACACAGTGGCAGTGTCACAACATCCTATCTTCTGAATTCTTCCCTTCTAAGAAGGCTCTTCCCTCTGGCAGTGGTTGCACATCCAGAACATTAACTCCAGGGAGGATAAAAACACAAGGCCAGCAAGAAAACACTCCCCCTTACCCGCAGGTAATTCATCAGGTCCTTGAGAGCTGGGATCCTCTTCTGCTCCATCAGAGACTTCAGTGATGTGATTATTGGGATGATGTTTTCTACGAAATTCTTCTTTTGAACCTTTTTGTGAGCAAGGCATGAACAGTTACAGGAGGCAATGAAGGAGAAGGCACTCTGGGTTCCACGGATGGCCCAAGTGAGAGGAGTTATCCCTCCCCAGCCAGGGAATTACTGTAATTAGGGCTGCTCCTCCACCACACACATGCACAGAGGCTTTTAACCTAAGTGGAGCCTGTTCAGATGCATCACTAAGTCACTGAGTTCTCGCAGTGAAGGCAAATTGCCCAGAGGGGCAGGAAAATCATTGCTACGCTCAAATGCTTCGCCAAGGAGAGGAGTGGGGAACAAATCCAGCTCAGCAGAGCTCCACTGCCTGCTGGGGAAAGGCATTTCTGACCCCTCCAGCTCCAGAACAAGCATCCCTCACTAATTCTGCCTTCATGTTTTGTTTTTACAAGACAGAGCTTCCCAGCCCTCTTCCCACAGCAGACCGAGTGCTCCTCACCTGCGAGATGAGCTTTTTCTGGGCCACCTGCATGACAACATTGGCCACTGCCACCTCATCTTCATCAGGCTGAATGTCCTCCTCAGGTTTTGACCTAATGCTCAAGAGCTTGATTTCTTTGCAGCTGAGGACTTGAAATGTGTCTGAGAGCAGCTCACTTGCTTCCAGGTCCAAAGGAAGGACCTCATCCACAAAGCAGGCTGGAATAACGAGCAAGAATTAATTAATTTCACCACAAACAGCAGTGATGGGGAAGCCAGGAAGATAAAACACCCGAATTATGAGCTTTTATACAGACCCCAGCTTTTTGTTTGCCAGCTTTTTAAAGGCAGACCCTTACCCAGGATGTTGTGGCTGATCTTGGTGGTGATGCTGAACCTCTGCTCATCCGTGAAATTCGCCAGCAGGAAGGTGTAGATCCTCATCCTCTTCTCCTTGTTATCCTTCCCCTTCAGAGAGAAGAGTTGCTTCGCCCTGTGGCAGAGCACGACATTTTACACAGGCCCAAATCACATTATGCCAGCTCCCAGAAATAATCAGACCTTCAATCAGCCAGAGATATTTGCATGTCACTTTTAAGATCCATAAACCTGTTAGGACACCACGTAGTCCTACAAATTACCCGCAGGGAAGGCAGAACACAACTCAGCGCTCCTACCCCTGGCTCTTTTCACTCTGTTTCAGGTATAATTATGAAGTGACACAAATGCTGTGCTGTCACTGAGAGCTGCATGCCCAGACAGCCCATAATTTAGCAAAAATTAGACAGAAATGTGCTCAACTGACCGCAGGCTCTGGGGGAACCTGTTGTACTTCTGATGTTTCTCGTAGCTGTTGAAGTGGAAGATGCACTCGATGAAGTGCTGGGAGAACATCACAGGGTTCCTCTTCAGCAAGACATGCACCAGGCAGAACTCTGCAAACCTGGAGAGGAGGAGAAGGAAGGAATTATCACTGGATAATTTCTAAAAGCCACCCCTGAAACAGTGTAGGGCTCCCAAGGCAGGAGGATGGTTTTCCTCTGCCAATCTCTCTCAATATCCCATTTAATTCCTGCCCTGCTCCATCTGGGCTTGAACAAGGATATCAGCTCACTGACTTCCATCCTTTTTCCAGAGGGACAGACATTTCCAGCTTCCACAGCACTACTTATTTTTATGGCCATTAAACTGAGTCAGAATTACATCTGAACTTGAATCCAGGCACAACATTTTAATTATTTAAATAACTTGAGTTCCACCGTGGCTGGGACACAGCACTCAGCAACAAGTTAATCACCCAAGGTCCTGCCAGATCTGCAAGGCAACCCCTGAGTTGAAAAATGTGGTTTTGTCTGGCTGCAGTCACTAAATGCAGATGCAAAGGAAAAGGCTCCCAAAGAAACAGCACCAAGTTCCTGCAGGAACACGATGCTGCAATGTCACCATCTACTGGAAAGACATTTTTAGATATTGAAAGCACACTGAAGAGAAAAGGAAATGTGAATATTAACTGACAATGGGTTGGTGATTCAGGAACTATCCGTGTCAGATTGACTGCTGCAGGCAGGAACAAGCAGCAAGGTGTCCTTTGCATCCCATCCTGGGAGAAACCTGCCCCACTCACTTCTCACATAACAGAGCAGCTGGAGACTTGGAAACCTCCAAAAACTTTAGGAACATGCACTTAAAATCAGAGTGCATAATTCCTCTGACACATCATCTGACAGGTCATTCCTCTGACAATTACAAGATGTGGCAGAAGGCTGAAAAGGCAAGGCATGCAATAGAAGGAAAAAAACCAACAAAATATTTAACCCTAATCCTAAAATAAACCCAGCACTTGAGACAGAGCCTGTCAGAAAACCATGAGGAAGATTTCATAGAGGTATATCTCAAAAATTCCTTTTTTTCTTCTGGATAGCTGAGTCCTAAATAGAGCAGAGCTGCACATTTGGAGGGCAGCTAAGGACACACTTTGGGACTTTCAAACGACCTGGAGAGAGGTTCATCACCTCTTTGCTACCTTAAAGGAAGAACAGAGGTGAGTAGGATACTCTGCTTTATCACTGGAATTTTCCTTCACAATGTGAAGGTGCAAGACTGAGACAGCTCTCTGACCCTGAGCTCCTCCACCATTTCACAGCTGAGTTTTTTACCTGGCAATATCTGGGTCTGGATCCACCAAGACACTGACAAACCGAAAGAAGAGACAGTCCTTCCATTTCACAAACTCCTCCTGGGAAAATCAGCAGACGATAAATTAACAACCTGAACCAGGGAAACTTAGTGTGACCCTCCAAACTGTAGTCAGGCAAATCAGCAAGCTGTAAAACCTCAGCCAGAGGTACACAAAATAAACCCCAAAACAACCCCAGGTGTTTTGGGGGAGGCTCCAAGCAGCATAAATGCCATAGCAGCACATCAAGGTATGCAGTATGAAGTAGAAAAATGAAAAAAATCTGGTCTCCCATCTGAAGGCAAATGTGCTGAAAAACACTTTTCAGAGCCAAATGCACTCCAAACCTGCCCTCATGTGAACACTGGGAGGGTAAACATCTTGAGCCTCTCAACATTCACACCTCCAGAACAATCAGCAGAGACAGCAGGAGAAAAAAAGGTGTTTGGTGCTTGTAACAGCCATTGATAGAGGAGTGAAACTGGAGGGAGTTCAAAGAAACCGAGATGAGAAAAGGGGCAACCATTGACTAAAAATAACCTCATTATCCAACTGTGCCGGGTGCTGTTGATGCGAGCAGAAAAGGCAGTAACTAAACAGAGTTTAAACACCCTTAATTTAATTTCAGCGTGCATTAATTACAGCCTGAGCCATCCGACACCGCCCTGGGGCACCTGGAGCCCACCTGGAGCAGGTTGGTGAGCAGGATCAGGGTCTGCTTGCGGATGAAGGGCTCGGGGTCGCGGAGGCACAGCGAGATGTTGGGGATGTATCTGTCCACCATGGAGGTGTAGCGCACGCACAGGTCGCACATGACGATGACCACGTTGTTGCGCACGGCCACGTCCGGCGACACCTCCAGCTCGCGGGCCAGCGCCGCGATGCACTTCTTGGCCAGCTCCTCGTGCTGCAGGCACAGCTTCCCTGGGAAACAGCACCAGAGCTGGGCATGAATCCTCCTTCCCCACCAGCCCAGCCCTGCTCGCTGCCTCCTTCGGGTCCAAAACGAGCCGGGGAAGGAATCGGGAAGTAAACAAGGGAATAAACAAGAAACTCATGCTGGAACTCGATGAGCAATCTGCACGATTCTCTCGGGGAGATGGTACTTCGAGTTCTTCCAAACTCCCCTCAGACCTATAGAGTGGGTCTCTATGCCAAATTCCCTCCTTCACAGCAAACTATTTCTGTGTACAGGGTATTATTCAAAGCAGCTAAAAAGAACAGCCCCAGCTGTCATAGGCATAGCAGGGAGACACCCACCTCTGAGAGCATCACTGAACCAACTTAAAATAAAATAGCCTGCAATAGTTCTAACATCACTTCTCCCTGTTCCTGCACAAAAGTATTAAACTTTCCAAAGCAATTAAGGGAAGAATAACGCTGTCTATCTGCAAAAGAAACTTGTTCCCAACTAGAGAAGTATTAAAGCCCAGAACTTTCACTTGGTGTTCCTCAGAATCCTTGGAATGCAGCTGACCAGGATTCTCTTGAAAGTAGCATTTCACTCATGCTGAGGAGAACAAGTGTTTGAGTGCAGTCATTCTGCTCCAAACTCCATCAAAAGCATCAAGTTTTCTTCACCCTCTCTGGAGCATCTTACTAAAAGTGAGATGATCCCTCAGCAGCCAGCTCTGAGTACAAGGACAGCACAGCTCTGGGGGACACTGCTAATTACTGATCACTATTAATGCACTAACCACCTGGAGGAGCAGAGCTGGCAGGGCTCTGATGGTGAGCCCAACTTGTTTCCATGGATATTTGCCGTGCTGAAAGCTCCGAGCTGAGGTAATGCAAACAGAGCACAACTGACAGAGCTTTACACAGAATTATTTAGGTGGGAAAAGACCTCTGGGGTCACCGAGTCCAACCTGTGACCGATCCCCACTTTGTAACCCAGCCCAGAGCACTGAGTGCCACAGTCAGGTGTTCCTTGGACTCCTCCAGGGATGGGGACTCCAAACCTCCCTGGGCAGCCCCTGCCGATGTTTAACCCTTTCAGTGAAGAAATTCTTCCTCATGTCCAACCTGAGCCTCCCCTGGCACAGCTTCAGGCTGCGTCCTCTTGTCCTGTCCCTCCTTACCCAGCTCCACCCTCCTGTCAGGGAATTACAGAGTGAGAAGGTGCCCCCAAGCCTCCTTTCCTTCAGGATTTTGGGCAGAACTTCACCAGAAATGCTGAGATAAACTGTGGATGCACTATTCTAAAAGGTTTTCTCCTCTTTCTCATGGGGAATAGAGATAAGTTGAATTCTTTGCTCTTTCTAATCTTTTGTTTTGGTACTGGGCGCTGTACCAGGCTTCGACCAATCCCTTTGGGAGGTAGATAACTGTCGACCAATAAATTGTTAGACTATTAATTCATATATAAGAATTGTAAATAAATCTCTCTCTCCTGCCATCTTGTCGCTGCTGCCTGTCTGATTTTCTTGGGAGCCTCTGCCACATCTCTGCAACAATAAACCAAGACCCATTTCTAGGGGAGGCTGGCACTTACCTAAAGTGATGAATGCATGAGCCCTGACCACGGGAGGCATGGCTGAGCCTCTGAACTGTGACAGCGGCTGGGAACTGGGAATTTCCTCACTGTCTGGGCAAGTAGACACTGGAAAAGAACAGGTCAGGGATGCAAACACGCCCTGGGGAGCAGTGCTGCCTGTAAAAGCAGAGATAAAGGTGGAAGGAGAGTGGCTCACGTTGGTCCTTGCTGACAGAAGAGGCCAGGATGGACTGGACCAGGAGGAAGATGCGTTTGTCCACCTTGGCTGGGCAGAGCTGGGCAGCGTCACCCAGGAGGAAGAGGTGTCTCACCTGCAGAGAGAAAGCAGCACTGCAGTCAAAAGGCAATGGCTGAGCTGCAAATTGAGCCAGAAGGGAGTCGGTTCTTCTCCAAAAACAACTCCAAATCCCCTCAGTCCTCCCAAGGAGGTGGCTGGAGAACAGAAGGGGAGGCTTTGGAACAGAAATCCTGGGTGGGTGTGTTTAATATGCTCCAACACCCCCCACATCTAATGATACTGAAATACCCCTCAAAGCATTCCGTGCATTTCACAGACTGCTCTCCCAAACAGCTCATCTAAGTGGAAAAGCAAGGAAAAAACCACGTAATATGTTAAAAATACATGGGGTGCCATATCCTTAGAGCAACTGCTGGTGTGTAAAGCTGCTGTGTGCTCCCAGGCCCACGAATACAAGACTCCATCACACACACAGAAGCCATGAACACTCCTGTTCTCTCAGTTCTTGGCATGAACTTTGAGGAACCAACCCCAAGCACACCCTAAACCTCATAAATAATCTGTGAAGGGGAACCAAACTCACCAAGAGATCTTCCTGCAGCTGCTCTGCTCCATCCTCTTTGAGGACTATATTGGAGATGTAGCTCTCACAGGTGGATACTAAATCTCCACACACCTGGTTGAGCAGCTCCTGTTCCATAATTAAACAAAATTAATTCAACACTTTATTAATTAAACAAAAGGTAGCTGTATTATCTGTCCACATATGAATCCCTAATATCAAAGTCTTTATATGCTTTTAATAATCTGGATCCCATTAAAATCAATCTGACAGTGCCTCAGAGCTTTAAAATTCTCCCTGCACATCAAAGGATGTGTGCAAGTGTCAAAACACCTTGGAAAATTTGGCTTTTAATGATCCACAGGCCCAAGTTTACTTCATTATAGAAATCACACAGACTTAAACAAAAAGGATTTAGGTGACTGTTTCATGTGCACCCAACACACTGGAGGTGTCTGTGTGAATTTTTAGATGTTGCTTGAAAAAAGCAGCTCCATTACCAAGAAAACATGACATGAATTCCAAAGAGTGGAAGGGAAACACAGGAAAAGCTGATTAGCTACTAGACTGTGGTGAATATAAAGCATAATTTTGGGTTTTCCACCATCTCAAACTGGTAATTTTGATAACCAAATACATATACAAATGACAGCTGTTAGATTTGCTCAGATGACCAACTAGGGGAACACCATCTGCATTTCATTTCAAGCCAACACTCTGTGGTGACTGTCCCTACAGGAGGATTTTCTGATTGTCATTTTAAAAACCCAGAAACCATCACCCCACCCTGGCTTCTGAGGCACAGAGTCTGTACTCTTGCCCATTATTTACTAAACTTGATTGGGACACTCATTATAAAACAGCTGTCATCAATACCGAAAGAGAAACCATCAGGAACAGAGACCTGAGCCAGTTTTAGCTTCTTTGCAATTGTGTTCAGGCTGGAATCTCTATTTTACCAACAAAATATGGCCTAACTTCCCTCTATGGGAGCAGAACAGAGCCATGGCATAAAACAAATGGAGGCAGAAAAAAGTTATGTGCAAGTTATTAACTCCCTGCTTGGTCTCCTGGAAGAGGTCTAGAAAATATCTGTATCTCCAGCAGCTCTAATAGAGAATAGTCAGAGATTACAGCATAAATCTGTGGCTTCAGACTGGACCAAGGCTGAGAAACAGCTGCTGTAATAAAAGCACAGCAACAAGTCTCCTTTAGGAATTCTGTAAACTCGGATAGAAGGCAAATGCAAGATATTTCAGAGGTGTTTGGGGGAATACATCTTAAGGAAGAAGGTTTCTCACAAGTCCAGCCTCAGCCACAGGATGTTCTCCAGCACAAGTGCAGCAAAGAGAGCTGAGCAGAGCAGGCTCGAGCTGCTGGAATCAGAGCCTCTTTTTTAGAGCTCATCAACCCACAGCCTGGAGACAGGAGCAGACACCCCCTGAGTGGGGAACAGGCTATTTTAAAAGGTATATTTTAAGTCCCACCTGTGCCTCCTCTGGTGCATCTGCAGAGGCCTGGCAGAGCTTGTGCAGGGTCTCCACAGCTGGGCTGATCACCTCCAGGGGACACTGAGACTCCTTCAGCCAGCTCTGGATGTTCTCTGGAAACGAGATCACCCCGAAAATGAGCGTTTTCTAAGCTTTTCCAGTGCTCAAAACCTCTGCAGGTGCTCAGGGCCACTCACCCATCAGCCTCTCACAGCTGCTCCTGGGGAGATGCTTGGCCACGTGCCCGATGACACACAGGACGTGTCCCACGGTGGCACTGCTCGTGTTCTGCTGCCTGGAACACCGAAAACGAACTCTGAGGCACACCACCAAACCCCAGCTGAGCGATCCTCTCATCTGGGACATGCATTATTAAGGCAGACCTGTCAAAGCCAGTGAAAACTCAAAGAGCTGAAGGAAAGAGGTGCTTGCTGCACGGATCTGGAGGCCATTGCTGGATTTCCAGCTGCAGAACTCGGAGTTTAAAGGAAAAATTGGGATTTGAGCAGCTAAAAGGCAATCTGTGGAAGGGCACAGAGTTCTCCCAAAGTACACACTGACCTGCTGATACTGTCCCAGGATTCAATGATCTTGGAAAAATCCAGCTTGGGGGAAGAACCTGCCACCTTGGCAAGCAGCATCCAAGCTGCCCCGGCGTGCTCTGTCTCCACGTGAGACATGACATTATTGATGAAATTGGAGGTGAACTTGTTCTGCTTGGACCACATATGGCAAGCTCTGCTCAGGTAACGGCTGCAGGGAGGAAAGGAAAGAAAAGTTAAAGGAGGAATAAACAAAACAGGTGGAAAAATCCAGTAAAATCCAACATCCCTGTCCAGGATACGCTGGGCAACACAACAAAGCTGCTACTGCCTGGCATTCCTATTATTCATGCTCAAAACTGACACGTTTATTACATATTTTCAGTCTGACCCACTACAGACCTGGAAGCCTTGGATGGATGTAGAGCTCTGGGCTGTCCAACTGCACCATGACACACGAGGAAAAAATAATTTCAGCAATTTGTAACAAAGACTTTCTACAACAACAGCAGTTGTTATTTGATACCCAGAGTCACAGAATGGCCTGAGTTGGAAGCAACCTTGAAGATCATCTCATTCCACCCCCTGCCATGGGCAAGGACACCTTCCACTATCCCAGGGTGCTGAGAGCACCAACCAGCCCGGCCTTGAAGGCTCCCAGGGATAAAGGGACAGGAGAGTCATGTTAAACATCAAGGCATCACACCCTGCTCATTTTTCTGCATGACCCTCATTATCTACTTCACATGGGAAGAGCTGTGAGATTTCTCAAGCTGCAAGGTCCTGCAAGGTCAGGAGGAAGAAGGTGCCACAAATGTGTAAAACCTTGTTACAAAGTGGCCCGAATTAGAACAGTGACAGCTCCCCGCACTGGCACGGCAGCACCAGCAGTGTCTCATTTGCTATTTCTGAGCCATTATGCCCTGTTGACTAATAAACATACAGCTGTCTTTAATCAATGTTGTGTCCTTGTCATGCTGTGTGTCATCCCATTTCTCCTGCTCCTTCCCACGGCATTCTGCAGCAGGCAGGATAATTCGATTTGTCACAAGACAAGTAACATATTGTACATAAGAATTAATACAAGGTGATGTTCTTGCTTTATATATCCTCTCTCACTTCTGTCAGAGGAACACCTCCATTTGACTTAAATATTCATGTGCTATCAGTGCAACCAGCATGGGATGTAACAATGCTGTGTGTGAGCATTTCAGTCCAGGGAGAGAGCCCAGGAGCAGCAAGGAAAATACCTGACACAAAGCAAAGCTGAACTCCTCTCACCACCTGCCAGCTTGTCCATCCTCCACAGCTCTACCCTGGGAGCTGGCAGGGCAACACAAGCACCTCAACATGGTGGTTTCCATCTCCACAATTATGCTGATGGTTTCAAGGGGGGAATTTGAGCAGCTTTAAAGGAATCCCTGAGAAAAATCGAGTTTCTTGTCCTTGCACAGCAGACAGCAGGTGCATTTTAACAGCTGTGGTACCTAATGTCTGTGTGCACACAGGGAATGAGAGCAGAAACTCAGACTCTTATCTCAGTCCTCCAGTCAATAGGAAATTTCCTTCTGTAAAGGAAAAGTTGTGTATTCTAATGGGATTAAAAGTAAAAAAAAATCTCTGGGTTTTGTCCCTGAATGTTAACATGGACAGGGAAGGGAAAAATGCACTCACCTCAGCTCCTGGCTTTCTGAAGACAAGAGGGAGAGCAGGTCCCACGCCAGCTCCTGCTTCCAATCATCACTCCTGGATTTATGGTAAGGTTTTATATGTTGCAGCAAGACCTGATCGAGGCAAAGCAAGGCCTTTTCTTGGACAGAGCTTTCTGCATCCATCACAACAGGCACCACGCCATCCAACCAGGCCTTCTGCACCAGGACATTGCTGTGCTGAGACTGAGAGAAACACATTTTTAAATCATCAGGGGCTCCCAAATGTATGGGTAAGAGCAGCAAAGGCCTCCAGGTTCAGCTATGAACTTTAAAACTGAATTTTAATCAACCCCAGCAGTGTGGCAGCAGGTGGGACAGAGAAACTCAACATCACAAGGTTTTTAATCATCTCTATGATAAATACCTGGTGTTTCTGCTAAAGTACTGCAACACTTTGTTTTGAGACTCTATAAAGAATTATAACAGGTTTGCAATAAGGCTGTACAGCAGATGATTTAGCACAAAAAAAAAGAGCTTTGCTTAATATAAACCCTGTGCTCCAAGCCTGAGTTACGAACCCTTTGTGAATAAATAGAAAAGAAAGAAAAATATAGCGGTGCTATCATCCACACATTACATCTGAAAGTGATTCAGGGTTTTTTTTAACTTGAGAAGGCCAGCAACATAAACATTTTCTTCATGACACATAAATCAACAGCCAGAAAAATCAGTGTTTCCAACAGTTGGAAGCACTCTCCATAAATCACAAGTAGGTATCGGAGTGAGTCACGACTTCCGAGTCAAAAGGTAATGAAAGAAATTAGAGCACAGCCACAAAACGCAGCTCCCCCAGAGAATAACTGATTGGCATGGCCCCTGCTGCTCTCCCCAGCCCAGGTATGTGGCAGAATTCCCGTTTGGCCTCACCAGGAGCAGCTCGGTGATGAAGAGCAGCGCCTGCTTGCGCACGGACACGGCCGGGTCGCGGCAGCGCTCCTGCAGCGCGCCCAGGTCCTCGGCAGAGCAGGGCACCAGCCCCTGCTTCAGGACGCTCAGCAGCACCTGAAACCAAACGCTTCGTCAGGAAAACAGCCCAGGGCAAAGCGAAAATACAATCTGCCCCCTAAGCAGAGATTTATCTCGCCCGGAGTGACACAGCACATTAGCAATTCATGAGTGCTGGGCACAACCAGAGATGTAAAATGAAACAGAAAGCTCTGCTCCACTCATTCCTGCTCTGGAGGAGCAGCTGGAGAGGGAGAATGGCACGATTTCCCCTCGAAAATAACGTGATTCTCGTATGAGCCACGGCTTTTACTTGGCAGTAAGGAAGAGGGGATTTATTTTTATTTTTAATCAAAAAGCACTAAAACATGAATTGCAAAGCCCTAACTGGGAAGCTCAAAATCAGTGTGTGAATTGAGGGGGAAGAGCTGGGGTGAAGAGGACTAACAGAGGAAGGCAGTCAGCAGCAGACACCTCTTTTTTAAAACAAGGAAATTTCCATTGAAGCATCTCTCTCTAAAAACGAACGACTTCATTAAAGAAATGAGCAGCAAGGAGAGCAACACACAGCTCCAAAGGAGCCTGGATATAACCTAATCCCTTTGTTAACAAGGTCAAAACAAACTAAGCAGCTAATACGCTTCAGTTTATGAGGAAGTCTCTTAATTGAAACGCCTATTGACATTTGACAAGAGCCTCTCCTCGCAAATGACGGAATAACAGAATGCCAGCAAGGGTACTAGAGAAATTTCCATCATTATGCCTGCATTATTTGCTTATCAGCAGCTAGTAAACAACATCTCTAATGCCTTTAAGGCACTCTGCAGGGAGAGCAGGAAGCTACAAGTGGGCAAAGTGACAGAGTTTGCTGCAAAACTGTGGCCTAATTAATTATTTAGTGGATTTTGGGTAATCAGTGAGAGCAGGGAAGGATGCACACCCCACCCTACCTGCAGAGCAGATTTCCTCACGTTGGTTTTCTCATCTCCAGCTCTCGCTCTCAGAATGGCCATGACTTCTTTTCCTATCCAAAACCAGGATAAAAAGCAATTACCCCCATGGAGAGGAAATCACCCACAGCAGCAGCTGGAAGAACACGATCCCAGGATGGTTTGGGTTGAAGGGAACTTTTCCAGTGCCACCCAGTGCCATCTCTGCCATGGGCAGGGACACCTTCCACTGTCCCAGGCTGCTCCAAGCCCTGTCCAGCCTGGCCTTGGACACTGCCAGGGATCCAGGGGCAGCCACAGCTCCTCTGGGCAACCTGTGCCAGGGCCTCCTCACCCTAAAGCAGTGCAAAAACAAACTCAGTGCAAAAACAAACCCAAATGGATCCCCAAAACTTTCAGAAGTACTGAACAAAGCACAATTCAAATCACCCAGAACGAGGCATAAGCCAGAAGGAAGAACAAAGCCAAACAATTTCCCCAGTTCTTTCATTTGAAGACACATCTTAATGCATCACAAAAGAAGCTGATGGAACAAATTACTTGAGACACGCAGCAAAAAAAAGAAAAAAAAAAGGCGAATCTGTAATTTCTGACCTCTTTATTTGTCTACATAAAAGATGTCAGGCTGATGTTCAGAGTCTGAGAGCTCGTCAGATGATTCAGGCAGAGCTGAACAAAAGCCTGTGGCACAGGTAACTCTGCTACCTGTGGGAAGGGCAGGGCAGAGCTCGGAGCCAGGGGAGCTTCTGCAGAGCTCACAACACCCACAGCCTCCTGGGAGCCCTGCCTCAGAGCTCCACACTGCATCAAGTATTAATGCACGGCCTGCTGTGCTTTATAGAGGGGAAATTACTCCCATTTATTAATATAATATTGTTCCAATATGATTCCTTGAGGCTGCAGAATAGCAGCTGCAAAGAACCACCTCAGAGTCTGCAAGGAAAGCAGAGCACATCTCTCTTCCCTGAATGCCAAGTTAGGGCTCAAATTTTACTTTGCACAGCCATATTTGTGTTTATTTCTGCATGTTGTCAGGAAAAAATACATCATCAAGGCAATAAGTTATTAAATGACACACAAGTGAATACATAGATCAATTATTTCTCACATTTTGAATCATTGGGCTATTAACTGGCCATAAAGACTTCAAGCATTTTACCATGGCTTTTAAGGTTTCTATTTATTGCTGTTTGTTAGATTTCTCCCAGCATTAAGTCAGATTTCCCAAAGATATGCCAAATTTGGAGATCTGTTACTTAGAGATTCACATGGACATCCATCCTGTTGCCATTAAAAAATAGGATTAGTCACAGGGAACTAATCAAAACTGGTTTAAAAATAAATTTTTACCAAAAGGAAGCAAAGGGACTTTGATCTGGGCTTTCTTAATGGGCAATCCCATCCTGCTCCTGAGAGCAGCTGCAAAGGAAGAGCACAGAACCTTTAGAACCTTTTCACTGCAAGATTTTGCTATGAAAACAGTCCAGGTCTTGTGAAAACAACCAAATGCCAACACTTTGGCATTGAATTTTGTGATGCAGAAGAGGAGTGAAAAAATAAACAACAGAAGAACCAAAAATCCCAAGTTCTAAATGGCTGAGAACTCCCAAGGGAAGGGAATGTTTGATGCTGGCGGGCAGAGGGAATTCTGCAGTGCACACCTCACCTTGCAGTTTATCCCCACCCTTCTTATCTCTGCCCTTGAGCGCTGAGCATGTTCTGACTATCCCTGGCCAAGATTTATTTCTTTTCTTAAAAAAAAAAGGACAAAAAAGAGCTGTTTGGTCTTCAGAGGAGTGCAAAATTAGCACAGGCATAAGCCAAGCACAAGCATGTGCCAGACAGCTTCGCTAATGCACCTTGACTGCCTTGGAGAGCCCTGGATTTCAGCATCCTCTGGAGCTCCAGACACTCTTTCTTCATTCCAGCCTTTTCTTAATTTGTTTTGCCAAGTGCCAAGAGTGTGCTCAGCTGGGTATGGGACACAAACCCAGGCATCCTCCAGCATGGGGAGCCTGCAACTAAACAGGGAATGCACAATACCTTGAGAGGCCTGGAGGACTTTTCTATCTGAGGGAGCAGATTAAGGGAATTTATCAGCTGAATGTTTTGAAAAAGGGAGCCTTCAATGGGGGGAGGTTGGAGCCTGGCTCCTGGAGATAGGGAGAGAGATCCCATGTGAGGAGCAGTGTGGAACAAAGGAGGCGAGGCAAGCAGAGAATTGAATTGTCAGCAGTTCAAGGGAGGTGAACAGCGAGAGCTGAGAGCACAGATCCTGGCAGGGGCCTAAAGGTTAGGAAGAAAAGCTTTTCCACACAAGAGGAAAAGAAGGGAGAGGTTTAAAGGAGGAACATCCCGGCCACAAAAGCCAACTTACATGGTGATTTCATGCTATCAATAAATTAGAGGCAGCTTGCCATGCTGCATCAGGACATTTCATGTGACACTCTGCTTTCAACTTCCAACCTGATGCTGCAGAGAAACAGATCCTTGCCTACAGAACAGTGCTGTGCTTTACCAGCAAAATGTATTAGTTCTTTGTGCACTGGAGCAAGAGATTTAATTACCCTGAAATTCATGGAGCTACAAGTGTTATATCCCACTGCAATTACCATCCTTTTTGGGGAAGAATAAATTACCTGCTTTTCAACAAGTGTTGCCACCACATTAGTACCAACAGACATGAGCATTTCAGGATTAAATGTATTTTTCAGACTTGAGTGGAAAGAGTATTTCTTTCTGGCTGGCAATTCCACCCTCTTCATCACCCCTAAGTGTTTTGCAACAGCTCTGCAGAAAGCTCTCTCCACTTCCTTTGCGAAATGGACAATGAACACACTTCAGAAAGTCTGATTTCAATTAAGGCTCTGAATGGTTATCTGAAAAGGCTGCTTTAATTCTGACATACCATCAGCCCTGGCGCTGTCACTGCTGTCTGTCAGCTCAATAGTTCTGAAAGTTGGTAAGGTCTTCAGTGGCTGGTTGGACACTGCTGAAAGAAAAGATCAAAGTTGAAGAATAATAAAGGCATTTATTCACCCAGCAAGAAGATGGTTCAGTGTTAAACAGGCAGTCTCATGCATGCCCCAGGTTTAACAGATATGTGTATTTTTAGGAAATGGCATGCCAAGAAAAGCCTGAGACTTACTGGAAAAGAATGACTCTATACCTTCTGCACTGGCTGTCACACTCGCAGTGTTTGTGTTTGCTTCCAACACTGTGTGGACAGAGGCTGCCAAAAAAGAGAAATAAAAAAGGAAATCAAACGAAGTATTTTAATTCTGGATATTCTGTCATTCCCAATTTTTTCCAGGCAAGCAATCTAACCATGGGATGCCGTGTGCAGGCTCTGAATCGTGCCATCTGGCCTTTAGCACACCTGAGGGAGCTCGGAATGCCAGTCACGAACAGAACAACTTAGCAGAAGCAAAAGGCAACTCAAGATTTAATCAGCTGTCAGGCAAGAATGAACTGCTTTTTTTTTTTTTTTTTTCCAATGAGCAATTTCAGTTGTCTGTAAACATCCTTCAAAGGGACCTCATGGAGGAATCTCTTTAGAACTGATACACGAGAATAAATCCTTTCCAAATTTAAGGCTTCACAAGTAACAAGGCTCATGAATTACTTCTCATTATGACACAATACGTAAGGACTCTATGTGCCAATTTTGAAGTTCCTGACAACTCCTACCTCCCAGCGATTATTCCCTAGAAAGTTCAAGAACGATTTTCATTACCTAATGTGCCCATAATACTCACAGCTCTGTAGTAAGTCCTGAATGCTCTCCAAGACAGCAGCAGCTTTCATTTCCAGACAATGGGCAAAGCTGCTGAGAGCTTTGCTCCGCACCACGGGGGCTTTGTCTGAGCACCGGCCAAACACCATGACCTGCACTAAAAACTTGTGCTTCAGAAACCTCTGGTGATCCGGGGACAAGGAGCTGCTCGGGCTCCTCTCTGGCAGCTCCAACAAAGCCACGGCGACATCAAGAGCAAACACCCTGTAGGAAACCTGTGGGGAGAAAAAGCACACAAGGCGCTCTGTTCATGGAAGTGAACACAGAGTTTTCTTGCCTCTGGGTACCAGCAGTGACAGAGCTATTCAGTGCTGAGATTGAACTCTTCATCTCCAAAACATCAAGGAGATGCACTTACTTCGTTGAGGGAGTATTTATAAAGCCAAGCGATGAATGCGGCGAACTCTGCACAAGGGAGTTTGTCCAGCAGGGTCACCAGGGCCTGGGCAGCGTGGGTGCGATAATCAGCCTTGTCTGGCACCTAAAAACAAGGGCAGGGGCACCCTGGGATACTTCTCTGCCCTGCTCTGGATGCCAGAAAGGCATTTCAGGGCTTCAGAGAAGTATTTTATTTATTTAATGAGCTGAAATGCTCACATGCAACAATAGCTGGGAGAATCAGCACAGCTTCCTCGGTCATTACTTCACTATCATGTTTTCATTCCTTACAAAACATTGTGAAAAAGGATTTCCCGAACTATTACAGACATTCCAGTGTATCCACACAAGTTCTTTGGCTCTAGGAGCAGCAGAGCTTGGCATACCTTGGCACAGATATGTTGGAGTAATATTCGGAGAAGAGGAAAAACAGCTTCTTTCTGCTCATCTACCAGAGAACTGCACAGGAGAGAGAGAAGTGGATTTAATAAGGCTGGTTTACAACAGAGGAAAAATCAAAGACATTCCTTTTGGAATGCACTTGAAAAGTCAGGAAAAGTGGCCATTCTGGGATCATGAGTACAGCAGGATATGCTCAGAGAACCCTACTTACTTTCCACACTAACCTGGCTTTGCAGACACAGAATAATTTCTTCCTACACTTTTCTAACAAGTAGAAGGGTGACATGAAAAGCTTCTTTGTTCTCAATCTACTTTTATATGTTGTCTGGGGAACTCTGCACAAACTACACTTCCAACAACATGGATGCCCAACAGGGGGAATAATAAACATAAGCAAAACATATCATTAAGCAGGGGAAAGCAAAGAACTAAGGAGGAATGAGCTCCATGTTAATCTTTCATTTTCTCTGCAATTCTCTGTAGTAAAACACAAGACCTGAAAAACTGACAGAAAGCAAAATACAGAAAATGGGTCCTTTCCACTCACCACCACTTTCCTGTCAAACAGCACCTTCTTCCCCCTCTGCCAGCAAGCTCAGTAAATTCCCATTCCAGACATTTTAATTAAGCCTCATTTGCACAAACAACTTCAAAGCCCATGCCAGTTTGTCTCATCCCTTTATCACCTCAACAGCAAAGCAAAGCCATGCCAGAAGAAAGGAGCAGCCATGCTCAGGGCTCTGAATGTCACCTGATGAATTTTACAGCCTGGCTCCTGGCAGCTGTCACAACGGATGTGATGGGAAGGGTCTCACGCCTGGGACCCCCACTGTCCACCATCAGAATGACATTGAGGAGTCGCTGGAAGACACCTCGAAGGCTCTGGAAAGAAGAGGTTATTTTCAGGTTCTTTTCCATGGATAAGCATTCTAGGGTCATGAGATAATTCTGAATCAAGCTTAGAACCAACAGCACACGTTAAGAGCATGACCCCTGGCAGAGAAATTCCAAATTTAATACACACAACATCTTTCCTGGCTGTGATGTTCCTATACAAGTTCAGCAAGGTCTGAGAAGAGCTTTCTGAAAGAATTAACAGCTCCCCTCCAAAGCTGCGGACTTTAATTCCCCAGAAACATCTGGAATGTGAGGAAACTCACTGAGTTTTGCACAGGAGATGTCTTAAGCTAAATGCATGTTTTGTATCACCATGTGGACTTAAACTTTTGGAGTCGCCTCCCTTGCCACGTTTTTGGGACCACAGTTTGCCTCACGATCCCAACATTCCCTGAGCATGCAGGAGAGGCAGGGAAGATGAGGCAGGTCTGGGAAGGGGAGTGACTACATCTTCCTGTTACTGTGAAAGCCAAGAGCTCTGAAAAGCTTGTGCTGCACTGAGAAACGAGGGAGGCACAAACACACACGCCCAGGGCTGCTGAGGCTGGGCAGGCACTCAGGAATAACCAGGTGAGTGTGTACTCCAGGCTTTCCTGACTAGACAGCTGCTGATTGTCAGCCTGCAGCCTCAGAACCAGCCCAGAGGGGTCACACAGGCTCACAGACACAGCTCGGGCACACCCAAACATCAACAGCCCCGTCCAGAGCAGCAGGGAAATGGGAGATGCCCCACTCTGCTCGTCAATTTAACCAAATAAAAATGGGAGTTTCTGGTAGAACTGGCTGCTCCATGATCCCAGGGTGCTCTCTGAAGAAGAGCCAGCCCTGCTCACCATCCCTGAGCGCACAGAACGCTGCACAGCCCAGCCCCTCACACGCTGCCAGGCAGTGCTGCAGCTCCATCTAGCAGGGAATCACAACATTCCCAGCGAACGCAGCCACCTGGAATCCTCTTCTTGAAGATTCACAGATCCAATGCCACCGCAGCTCTCTCTCCTTGGTTTTCAATTCATTTGCCACAAGAGTCAGCAGAGCACGGAATTCGCTGCACGGAAACAGGGCAGCAAAGAAGCCAAAGGGAAAAAGGACTGGGGTGGAAAAAACATCTTTGCTCCAACCCAGCAAAGCCCTGAACACGCACAAAGAAGGAAACTGAAGTGAAAAGGAAAAGCCATGCAAGCAAAAATGACACGCAGAGTAGGAAAGAAACAACTACTCCTTTTCAATGCTGCTGTGAGGATGTTTAAGGTCTGGTTCAACTTTTACCTTATCTTTTGTACCGTGGAGAGGAGAACACAGTAAGTGCAGTCCATAATAGGCCAGCTCAGGAATGTACTTGGCTTTATTAACATCCCTAAGAAAAGAAGGCAAAGAGATGTTCTTTCCCTCCTATAAGAGTAACTGTGACTATTATAACTAAAGGAGTTCATTGACTGGAAAACATTCAATATTCACAAGATGCTGTTTGCTGGTAGCAGGTAGAACATGTACATGTTCTAATTACCTTTTTAAGAGAATTTGTCTCTTTCATTTTTGTCCAAACAGGACAGTAACACAAGCACTGAGGGCTTTACTTGTTCAAAGCATCATATAAACATTAAAAATTATTAAGAATTATTTGCTCACATTGCTGCTGAAAACTTGAACTCGTGGAGCACTGGCTCAAAGCCGGTCATTTCAACAAAGACCTGCAAGGGAAGAGAGCCAAGCTGAGCTCAGCCACCTGAGGCGAGGACATGCAGGACTCTGGGATCTCTGGGGTCTTACCCTTGGGTTTAACTTTCAAACACCTCCCTTGAAGCAGAATGTAAGCAGAGCCCAAAGACCAGCAGCTCCTGCTTTGTGAGGGTTAAGCACCTCAGAACAAGTGGAGGCTGTCCCTGAATCCCTAGCAGTGTCCAAGGCCAGGCTGGACAGGGCTTGGAGCAGCCTGGGACAGTGGGAGGTGCCCCTGCCCATGGCAGGGGCTGGGACAAGATGAGTTTTAGGATCCCTTCCAACCCACACCACTCTGACTCCGTGAATAAAACACCTGGCACGTGCCAGCAAATGCTCAGGATGGGAGACAGACACAGAGCAGGCGCCAAATTCCCATTTCCAAATTCCCATCAGGGACCAGGTGATGGAAGGCAGCGTTGCCACCCCTCCCTGGGGAGTGCTCTGCATCCCCACAAAGTTTGCGTTAGGGGACAAAAGGTTCCTCAAGTTGGATCTTTCTTACCTGCAGGCAGTTCTGCATGCACAGAGGCCTTTCTTTCAGGGAAAACTTGGGCAGAAGTCTTAAGAAGTTTTTCAAAAGAAGGAAGATGGCATCGCGGACTTGCAGAATATCTTCTGTTGTGAAGTAAATGTTCTCACTATCCTCTTCCTCCTCCTCTTCTAACATCTCTTCCAGCTATATTGGCAGAAAAGAGAAACAGCTTGCAAAGAATTTGCTTATTAATAGGGATTTGTATCTGAAGAGATTGCACAAGCATCTTACACTGGAGTTGTCATTCCTGCATGGTTTCCCTTTCTTTTTATTTCTTCTTGCATTGGGCTGAGAGCTTTGAGCGTGTGGCTTCTTCCTTTTCCTCGGTACTTGAGGCCAGCATTTTGTCAGGGTGTGGAGACATTTATCAAACATCACTTGATGGAACAGCTGGTTGGCTATGCTGCCTGCCCAGAAAACACAACATCAGACACAAATACAGACCTGGGTATCATGGCCCATCCCTGGGAGTGTCCAAGGCCAGTTTGGAGCAACCTGGTCTAGGGGAAAGTGTCCCTGCCCATGGAATGGAAAGATTTTTAAGGTCCCTCCCAACTCAAACCAGTCTGTGACTCTATGATCTCTCCACAGGTGTTGTCCCAGAGCCTGAGAAAGTTCAAGAGAGGAATAAAGAGCTGCTTGAACAACGCCCAGCTACACCAGGCTGAGTGCCCCTTCCATCTGCAGCATGGAGATCAGCAAAACTTCAGGGCATGCTGGAATACAAAAGGGTCCTGCTGTGAACCAACCTGCTGCAAACACCCAACTGCTGTTTATTTTAAACCAGCATTTTTATTTTCACAAACAAACCCATCCAAATGTGCTGCACAGCGAAATCCTCTCCAGTTCCAGAGCAGCAACAGGAATAAGCTCCTGCTGTCACTGTGCTATTGTCAAAGCAGAGTGATCTGTGTGGCTCCAGCTCTGTCACCTTGTCACAGGACACAGACCACACTGAGGCCACCAAACCCCTTGTGACAGGAGGCCAGGCTGCCACCAGCCTGTGACACTGCTCAGCACTCACACCACGCTCAGCTCGGCCCCCGAGGCTTTCAGGGACACCAAGCGAACAACACCACTCGCTCCACCTGAATTGTTCTAAACCTGATCTTGCCTGAACTCTGCTGTGTCCAGCGATAGAGGCACATCCTGAGGCTCACCTGGGATCTCCAGCAGCAGGAAATACAGCCCAGCTGAGTGCAGAGCAAACACCCTCTGCTGTGTGTTCGCTCTTTTGCGCTGGCCCATGTGCACAAAGTGATGCAGCACAGCCACCAGGGCCTGGTGGGACAGGCTGTTCTCAGCGAACAAGCTCCAGACATTCTGCGGCAAAACAGGCAAGGAATAATGAGAAATCCCAACATGCAAAATTAGCCATTATTCAGATTTTAACAGTTGCCACTGATGCCCAAGAATTTCTAGTTTCCACTCTTCACGTGTCTGTAATTTGGTGTAGTTCTGTGTTTCTTTTAAAACGCTAAAAACCTCTGTTCCCAGCACCTTTAGCCGAAACAATAGCTCTGAATAGAAAATCCAAGGACACATTCATTGCCCTAGGGCCTGAAAGTATGTAACCAACAGTGAATTGGGGGGGGAACAAGTTTGGAGTGGTTGAAATCATCACCTGAGGGTATGACTGGAGAATTAAGGGCCAATATGCTAATACGACAGAACTTATAAAAGGTGAAGAGACCGTGACCCTGCGTCCATTTTTGGGTGTAGCCTCACAAGGGGGCTTTGCTTGCCCAAATTTACCTTGAAGGCCTTAATAAATTTGTCTGCTTTTTATTCTCCTAACTTTACTAGTCCTCTGTTTCAGGCAGCTTGTTTTAGGCATCACCACTGCGAACAAATCCCTATGTATGATATGCTTTTAAAATTGTTTTAATAATTATAATACCTAACACTATATATATTTGATATTACACTAAACTATTTGATATTACACTAAGCTATATTATTAAAATTTGGGAATAGCTTCCTCCTGAAGCATTCCAGCACACGGGACAAGAATTGTTGGAATATAACAAGAATTGTCGGTGAATTTCAAGGCAAGACAGATGTGAAAAATAGCAAGTGAGAGTGGCTGGCTGTGTTCAGGGGATGTCACCTCTCTGCTCTCCTGGTCCTCGGCAGCAAAGGGCTCCAGAGCGTGGTACAGACAGGTGAAGGCACCGAGCCCATCGGCCGTGATCTCCTCCACTGTCCTGGGATCCAGGGGCTCTGTCTCCATGAAATCCAGATCCCATACCGTGTCCGCCCACCCTGAGAGGAAAAAATGCATTCATAAGCGCCAGGGGCGAGATTTCTCAAAAAAATGCGCTTCACCCAAAATAAGGCTCCAGAATAAACACGGAATACTCAAATGCAGCAGGACATGGGCGAGCCAAGGGCAGCCGCTGTCAGTGTCAGGAGCCAGAGCCACCCCGGGACCGCGGCTGGGACAGGGACAGAGGGACCGCGACTGAGACCGACACCGGGGCAGAGAGAGAGAGAGAGAACGGGAGAGACAGAGAGACCGAGAGACCGAGATATAGACTGACACCAACACCGCGACCGGGACAGAGAGACCGTGCAGAGACGGGAACGAAACTGAGACCGGAACGGAGACCAGGGCCGGGACCGAGACAGAGAGACCGGGAACGGGGAGACCGGGAGACGGGGAGACCGGGAGACCGGGAAACAGAGAGACCGGGAGACGGGGAGACCGGGAAACGGGGAGACCGGGAAACGGGGAGACCGGGGAACGGAGAGACCGGGAGACGGGGAGACCGGGAGACCGGGAAACAGAGAGACCGGGAGACGGGGAGACCGGGAAACGGGGAGACCGGGAAACGGGGAGACCGGGGAACGGAGAGACCGGGAGACGGGGAGACCGGGGAACGGGGAGACCGGGAAACGGGGAGACCGGGAAACGGGGAGACCGGGAAACAGAGAGACCGGGAGACGGGGAGACCGGGAAACAGAGAGACCGGGAAACGGGGAGACCGGGGAACGGGGAGACCGGGAGACGGGGAGACGCAGCGACCAAAACCGGAACAGAGGGCGGGAAACCAGCACCAGCCCCGACCCCTATCCCTATCCCGATCCCTGTCCCTATCCCGATCCCTATCGATCCCTGTCCTTGTCCCTATCCCGATCCCTGTCCCGATCCCGATCCCTGTTCCTGTCCCGATCCCGATCCCGGTCCTGATCTCAGTCCCTGTCCCGATCCCTGTCCCGATCCCTATCCCGATCCTTATCCCGATCCCGATCCCGGTCCCGGTCCCGGTCCCGGTCCCGGTCTCGGTCCCCACCTGCGCCCAGGTCCCGCAGCTGCCACCCGCCGAGCGCGCTCAAGAGCCGCTCCGCCGCCATCGGCCGTCGCCGCCCGCGTTCGAACGCGGCAATGGCGGGCGCGCCCGCGGCCAGGGCCAATCGCGGCGGCCGCCGTGCCCCGGAAGGAGCGGGGCGGGCCGGGGCGGGCGCGGCCGGGGCGGTGCGCGGTGCGCGGTGCGCGGTGCGCGGTGCGCGGTGCGCGGTGCGCGGTGCGCGGTGCGCGGTGCGCGGTGCGCGGTGCGCGGTGCGCGGTGCGCGGTGCGCGGTGCGCGGTGCGCGGTGCGCGGTGCGCGGTGCGCGGTGCGCGGTGCGCGGTGCGCGGTGCGCGGTGCGCGGTGCGCGGGTCCCGCCGCCGCCGCCCCGGCAGCGCTGCCGCATTGCGGCCCCCCCGCGCCGCCGCCGCCCCGGCCCCGGCCCCGGCCCCGGCCCCGGCCCCTGCCCCGGCGTCACCGCCGCGCCGCGGGCGCCGCTCGCCCCGCGCAGCCCCGGCCCCGCCCCGGCCGCGATCCGCCTGCGGGGCCGCGGGGTCTGCCCGCGCCGCCCCGCGCCGCAGCCCGGGGCCATGAGCTTCTTCGGGTTCGGGCAGAGCGCGGAGCTGGAGCTGGTGCTGAGCGACGCCGAGAGCCGGCGGCGGGTGGAGCACAAGACGGAGGAGGGCAAGAAGGAGAAATACTTCCTCTTCTACGACGGCGAGACCGTGTCGGGGCGGGTGGTCCTCACCCTCAAGAACCCCAACAAGCGGCTGGAGCACCAGGGCATCAAAGTGGAGTTCATCGGGCAGATCGGTGAGCGGGGCGGCCTGCGGGCCCGGGTATCCCTGCTTGGTGCCTCTTACGGCTTCAGGGAGCAATGCTGCATCCCGCTGTATCGCGATCCCACTGGTGCCAAGGGTCCGGGGAGGATCACTGCACCCCAGGGTATCAGGGTGCCCCTGGTGCCAAGGGCCCAGGGATCCTCGCTGGTGCCAGAGGTCCAGGGAGCATCGCTGTGCCCCATAGTGCTAGGATCCCACTGGTGCCAAGGGTGTGGGGAGCATCGCTGCACCCCATGGCACTGGGATCCCACTGGTGCCGGGGGTCCAGAGAGCATAGCTGCACCCCATGGTAACCCCTCTGGTGCCAGGGGTTTGGGGAGCACTGCTGTGCCCCATGGCACTGGGATCCCGCTGGTGCCAAGCAGTGCTCGGCTGCACGCAGCATTCCCACGGCTGCCTGACATTATTCCGCCCTCCGAGCTGGGCAGCCTGGCCTGTTCTCCAGGCTTGAGCCCTGGCAGAAGGAAGGGCATTCCAGTCCTTTTCCAGGTCATTGTTCTCCTGTCCTAATTTCTCGCTCCTGCTCGGTCACCGGTTTCAGCTCTGAGCCGGGCACAGTTTGGTTCTGTCCTGCAGCTGCAGGTCAGCCCGGCCCTGCTACCAGTGCAGCTGCCCGGCTGTGCTCCCCAGGCTGCCTGTTCTCTGCTCCAGGAGCTGCCTGACTGCATCTCTCGTGGGCCTGCTGATCCTCTTAGGGATGCTGAGGGTGCTGACAGGGTGGGTTTTGTCCGTGAGTCCCAAATCACCAGTGCCACCACCCCAGCGCTGACCCCACACCTTTTACCTGTGTGGGTCACCTTTCCTGAGGCCTGCAGGCTCAGCTTGGCTGATCCCATCTTCTCCTCCGTGCATCCCTGCACGGTTGGTCGGGTGGCTTCAAGTTGTTCAAAACTTGTGGTTATCTGTGCGTGTAACCAATTTGGGTTTAATATTTCCTGCTTTCATAGAGGAAAGGCAGCTGCCACACCCACTCCTCCATCGGAGCGGAGCTGTCCGTGCTCCACCGACATGCCGGAGTCCCACAAGCCCAAATAAGTTCAGGATGTTCCCAGGGATGTGGCTGTGTGCGAGGCCTCACGGCTGTGGCTCTCTGTGCTTGGCTTTAAACCCCAAAATCACCGCTGGAGCCAGGGGCCTGCAGCCTTTGCATTGCAAATCGTGTGGTGAGGGAGTGTGAGCAGGAGATCTCCCACCCAGCGCCGATGTTGCTGTTTGAGAGTTTTATTGGCTTTGCTTGTGCCTGACTCTGGTTTTTGGAAAGGAAGGGAGCCTGTAAATGATGGAGTAAAGGTGAGGCTGTTCATCAGGACTCAGGTTATGAGTTCCTATTGATATGGTTGCCAGTGGAAATTAAGTATGAACTTTGTTTCCTGCCCCACTGTCTTTGCTGTGCTGCCTTGCCTGTTCCTCATTCCCTGTTTTGGAAGACTTTTGAGCCATCCCTGTGTGGAATAACTGCTTTGTATGCATGTTATTACCCAAGCAGGGTGTGTTAGAGCTGCTGTGGCTGCACATTAGTCCTTATTGCCCTCAGGCCTCTCTGATAAATCACTGAAGTTTGTACCACTAATTGCACTTCTCAATGCTTTCCATCTCTTGCCATGTGTTCTGACTTCTTGCTGCCATGAGGTCAGCACTGAGGCGAGACAATTTGACAGGCAGGGGATGTCAGGGAGGTGTGACAATCACTTTGAGAAGTGAAGGAGGGATGTGTCACAGGGAAGATGCAGAGCATCTTCCATTCCAGAGCAGGTACAGAGGCCAGACTGAGTGCTGGTCCTGCCTGCTCTCAGGTGAGCACAGAACCCATTCCAGATGGTGGCTCAGGCCACAGCCACCGAAATGATGGCAGGTTATTTTCTCAGTCTGGAAACCTTATAGCTCTGAAAACCTGAAATGACAGCTTATACCTGTTTGACAGGCTGGAGTGTGGGAAACATCACTCTGCTTCAGGCTGCAGAGTGCCAAACATGACCTTCTAAGGTAGCAGAGAACTCAGTACGCTGACATTTGCCTCCCCTTGCTTTAAGTTTGATTTGTGCCCTGTGTCATGCTGGTATGGGCTGATTCCTCTTTTTCTGTGGCTGATTCCTCTTTTTCTGCTGGCACGTGGCTTCTCCCTGTCACATCAGCGAGCACTTTCCTCTCAGTGGACACACGCATTCAGTGCAGAGAGAGCCTTGGTTATTTATGTCACCTGCCTGCCCAGCCTAAAGGGCTTGGTGACATTTGCTGTTGTGCGTAAGTGAGGGGAGTTCTAGTGCCAAAATGTCCATTAGAGAGATAAGGTGAGCAAAGGGCTGTGAGAAACAGGCATCACTTAAAATCTGACATCTCGTCGTGCATCTCAAGGAGGGCAGAACTGCAGTTCCTGAGCACCTCTAATACCTCTCAAAAGCCTCCTCTGCACAGTTTAGTGCTGACACTGAGCTTGTGTGTGTGTGATTGTCTGATGACTTAGGTTTTTGTTTCCTCATCTAAGCAGAAAGGCTTTGCCTTGCAGAAGGACTGTGTGGGTGTCCTGTAGGCACAGGCTCACAGGCAGGGCTGGGAAGGGCAGGTTTCATTGATGGTTGTGTGTAATCCCGAGCTGTTCATGCACATTGCAGAGTTTTAAGGGTTTTGTTGCTTTGACTTGAGGCAGAAAACTGGGGTGGAAGCGTGGAGGATTGCTTTCATTAAACGAGGAAACCTGCAGTTTCCTGCTGCCGTGGGAAGGTTGTGGGGAAAAGCGAGGCCATGCTGGTCACTGGAGCTGGTGTGAGGTTTTTCAGAGGTTTTTCAGGTTTTTCACCTTCCAGAGGTGAATTCTCTTCCCTCACTGTGCTCATGTGGCTGTTAATGTGTTATCCAGGGGCTGGAGGAGCAGTGGATTTCAGCTGCCTCCCCACACACAGCGTGGCTGTGCAGCAGGATCAACATTGCCATTTACTCCCCGCTGCAATTCAAGGCCGCTCAAGCTCTTTGCTGTCACAGGATAAGCAGGAGCAGTTGGAAGCATCCCATCCCTTCGGTTTTGCTCTGTCACTGTCTGTTCCAGAGAAGCAGTGGTGGCTTTTCCTCACAGTGGCGATGCCTTCAGCCTGGAATACAGTGCAGAAAATGGTTGGAAGGGTTTGCATGAGCTGCAAACAGTCTGGCCGTGTTTAATATTGCTAATAGGTGACTCATGTCACCCCACAGCAAGTTCTTGACTTATTCCAGTAAATGAGGCTGTGTGGACCTTTTCCTTCCTGTTTCAGGGAAGAAAGTTGTGGCCTGCACCTGGCTCTGATGGAGAGAAGGGAACAAGTGCAGTTCTTGGAGCCGCAGGCTCCCCCGGTGGGCTCTGGGAATGGTGTTGAAGGAAATAGGGACTTGGACAAAAGAGTTGCTGAGAATCTCCTGTGTCACATGAGATAAAGCATCGCCACCTAACCTGGATTTCCATTTTTGTAGAGCTCTACTATGACCGAGGGAACCACCACGAGTTCGTGTCCCTGGTGAAGGACCTGGCCCGGCCTGGGGAATTCACTCAATCACAGACATTTGATTTTGAATTCACACACGTGGAGAAACCCTACGAGTCCTACACGGGGCAGAACGTGAAGCTACGGTGAGTCCCCTGCCCTGGCTGAGCCCAGTTCTGTTCTATGTAAGTGCTGATACTCACTGTGATGATGCAGGAGTAACAGAGCTCCAAATGAATTTTTGGGGTGAGTTGTAAAAGGCTGCCTTTGAGGACTTTATTTTACAAGCATGCATCAGGCTCTTCATGGAACTTCTTTTTCCCCGTTTGAGTGACAAGAGAAATCAGCCCCTTTTGAATCAATCAAATACTTGCTAATTTATTTGATAATTCAGAAAATCAAAATAAACTGTTTGGTTTAGTCTCCAGTGGGGATATTTTTGCTGTAATCAGTCTTGTCAACTTTAATTGTGCTCTGTATGCAAACAGATGCTTTGCTCGTGCCTCGTTACATATGTTTCAAATGATATTTCATATCGAGGCACTCAATTGACTAAAAATCCTTTCACTGTCTTCAAAGTGGGGGTTGCAAAAGTCTGAGATCTGCACTGGGAGGTGTGGCGGTGCTGACTGATGTAATCTTGCAAAAGGGCAGTGGTTTTAACATGTGCAGGCTGTTCCTCAGATCCCCAAAACGGGGCTTAGGTAACTCAGGCTCACGAATGCATGGAAGCTGAGAGGAGTCTGCTTTTCCGTTTGAAAACTCCCTTCTGTCTTTTCTGTTGTGGGGTGTTGGCAGCTCCAGGAGCAGATACATGTGAAGAGCTGAGGGCTCTTTTGCTGTGGTTTATTTAGTTCAGACCTGGAAAATAGAGAGCAGTGGAGCAGCAAATGACAGGGAATAGGTGCTTCCTTGCTGTTCTTCCTCCTTGCAGCAATTCCTTGGTTTCCTGGAACCATTTTTGGTTATTTTGTCCCTTTGGACATTCACCATTCCCTGTCCTTAAAGCCACTGTGGCCCTTCTCTCAGCTTGGTGGCTGCACTGAGCACCTCACCGTGCTGGGAAAGAGGAACTTTCTCAGTGGATCTGTTGAGTTGATGGCATTTTATTTAGATTTTCAGTTTGCTCTTTACATAGATTTGTGCAGTAAGACTGCTTGGACAGTCCAGGCCAAGCCACCCAGCCCCTTGTCCCTGCTGTCCTCTGGGTGACCCTGATGAGAGGGCACTGTCCCCACAGGTATTTCCTCCGTGCCACCGTGAGCCGCAGGCTGAACGACGTGGTCAAGGAGATGGACATCGTCGTGCACACCCTGAGCACGTACCCCGAGCTCAACTCCTCCATCAAGATGGAAGTTGGGATTGAGGACTGCCTGCACATCGAGTTCGAGTACAACAAGTCCAAGTGAGTGTCTCAGGGGCAGCTGGGGGCTGTGAGGATCCAGCTGTGACAGCTTTCCTCAAAGGAATTCCACGTCCATGTGCTCCAGCCAGGCTGGGAGACAGCTCAGATCCTCACTGATCCATGGGTTCCTCTCCTTTCCCCCTGTCTCTGGATCAAGGAGTGGGAAGCAATGGCTGTGGCTCACTGAGCCTGGAGCACAGCACGAAATTCCTGCAGTAACTTCCCACTCCCTATATCCTCAGCCAGATCAGTATTTCCAGGTGTCGCCAAAATACAACGTGTGCTCCTTACCAGGCAATACAGCTGAAGTGGGAATTAACTCCAGCAAAAAAGTTGGGAAGAGCTCTTTTAAGCTACTCTTAGTGAATCTTTCCCAGCTGATGCTGGCAAATCTCCCTGCAAGCGGTGCTTTGTCAGAGGTTGGACTCAATGATCTCGGAGGTCTTTTCCAACCTAAATGATTCTGTGATTTGGGTTGGTTTTAAATGACCTAAAATACTGAGTTTGGAGCCTTTGCAATTGCAGGGATTCGTTGCAGATATTCAGCCTGAAGTTATGTTTTTAATTTATCTGCTTATGCTGAATGTTCTTGTGGATTTCCAAAAGACCAGAGGATGGAAATGAAAGGCTGTTTGCTTCTGGGGTGGTTGATTTGCCATCTGTGCACGAGAGCGAAGTGCCTGCCCGGCAAGTTCTGCCCTTCAGCCCCAGCCCTGCTCTCATCCTGATGTTTCCTCCCCTCTCCTGCCAGGTACCATTTAAAAGATGTCATTGTGGGGAAGATCTACTTCCTGCTGGTGCGGATCAAGATCAAGCACATGGAGATCGACATCATCAAGAGGGAGACAACAGGCACGGGGCCCAACGTGTACCACGAGAACGACACCATCGCCAAGTACGAGATCATGGATGGGGCACCCGTGAGAGGTGAGAGGGCACAGGAACCTCCAGATTCCTCTTCTGGAGGCTTTTGGGGTGGGAATATGAGTCTTGCAGTATCTTCTGTGTGCTCAGTATTAGTGTCCCATCCCACTGGTGGGCTCAGAGCGGGGAACTGATGTGATTCCCTTCCTTCTCCGGTGTGGTGAGGGGGAACTGAGGCAGAATGAGTTGCAATGACTGAATTCTTTTGATGAAGCAGTGGCAGAACCAGCTATAAATTCACAGTTGGCATGGGCCACCAGCTGGCATTGCAGCTCAGAGCAGAGAGATGGTGTTCTTGCTCTGTGCCAACCTCCTCTGCCACTGTTCCTCTGCCCAGCAGAGTCACCTGCCAGAGAAAATGTCACCTTACTCATTTTTTCCTGCAGTGCTGTCTCGATGCAGGTCCCAAAAGAGTCCTGTGCTGTTAGAGTGGAGCTGGAATAGCTGTCAGCAAGGGCAGGATCTGGCTGTGGACCGTGCATGCTGGTTTCTGAAGGGAGTTGAGGCCTTCTAGCTCATGTTAGTCCACTTGTGGAAACGGTGACAAAGTTTGTGGCCGTGTGAGTTTCTGTTCTGCTGCTGCTCTCCTGGTTTGTATCTGCATCCTGTCTGTGCTGACAGCTCTGTGCCCTTTCCAGGGGAGTCCATTCCCATCAGGCTCTTTCTGGCTGGCTACGAGCTGACTCCAACCATGAGGGACATCAACAAGAAGTTCTCGGTGCGTTATTACCTCAATCTGGTGCTGATTGATGAGGAGGAGAGACGCTACTTCAAACAGCAGGTGAGAAACAGAGCTGCTGTTCTCCTTGGATCTGGAGATGGTTGACTGGGATGCTTTTACAAGGACCTGCTGGGAATTTGGGATTCATCATGTGGAAGGATGGTCTGGAAGAATGTCCGTGCAGGTCAGATGTGCATGGTGGTGGGGAAAGTGCCTGCCTGGGAGTTTTGTTCTGCTCAGTGGTGGAGCTGCTGTGCTTCACCTTATCAATGCCACTAGGACAGAGGAGCCCTGAGTGTCCTCTGCATGCCCAGGCCCCAGGGAGGAGCTCTCTACCCAAATTTCAGGCAGGCTGCCCTGCCAGGTGTGTCCTCGTGTGGGTGGCATACTGAGCTCTCAGCCTGCACAGCCTGGCTCAGCCTGCGGGGCTGGGTGGGGCAGCAGAAGGTCTCACCAGCCCTGACAAGCCTTGGCTGTGTCCCTGCAGGAGGTGGTGCTGTGGAGGAAAGGGGACATCGTGAGGAAGAGCATGTCCCACCAAGCCGCCATCGCGTCGCAGCGCTTCGAGGGGAGCTCCTCGCACGGCGAGGCCAAGCCCCCCGGGCAGCCCGCGGAGAACAACGGCCGGCAGTGAGGCCGGGGGCCGCTGGGAGCCCCCGGGACAGCGGCACCGACGAGGAGACACTCAGAGACTTCACAGAAATAAATACCCGTTTTTGACTTAATTCCTTTCTTCAAAGGACCGGCGGGGTGGGAAGGGGCGGGAGGGCTCGGCGAGCTGGAGCACTGGCGGTGGAGGAGCCTCGGTGCTTCCCAATCCATACATTCCTCTGGAGGCTGGGGTCGGCTGCTTTGAGGCGATGTCCGGAGGCTGCGGAGCTGCCTGATCTCCTCTGTGCCCCGAGAGCCTCGGCCTGGTGGCGGGGAAGGAGAGAGCAAGTGAAGGTTGGATCTGCTGCTTCTCCCGGCGCTGCGGAGGCTACTTTGGGGCCGTGCAGGATGGATGTTTTTCTTGCCTTTCCAAAATCTTCCCTGGGGAAAGCAGCCCGGTGATTAGCTGGATGCTAGAGGAGGGATCAGAGACTGGTGTGGCCTGCTGGAATTGTGTGCTGTCGTCCCCTCACTGCCTCCCCTTCTTCCTCTTCGTGCTGGCGTTGGATTCCTTGCCACAAGCAGTTGGATAATGGAGGTGACCCAGCCCTGGGACTGCCACCCAGCCCTGTGGTGGGTGCTGTGTCCCACCAGGAGCTGTGGCTGGTAGGAGGGACTGAAGTGGATGAGGAGGTGGCACAGGGTGGGCAGAGCAGTGACAGTCCCAGTGCTGCTGGGTGGGCATGAAGTGGGGGCAGGAAGGCTCCTGGCCATGAGCAGTGCCTTCCTAGTGTTGTCCTGGCAGCTGCCTGAGTGCTCCCGAGAGCCACGTTCTGGCTGCTGCACTCCTGCAGCTCCCAGGTGCTGCTGCAGAGCAGCCTGGACAGGTCTGGAGAGAATTTTGGGACTCTTGGGGGCTCTCCTGGACGGGGTTTACGCCGCACACGCTGCCCTGCCCGTGTCTGAGTCCTTGGGACAGAGCAGGCTTTGTATAGGGACGGACAGCAGTGCAGGGACACGTGTGTGTTGCCTGGCTTGCTCCCCGTGCCTGCGGGACGAGGATTAGTGGGGACAGAAGGTGCATGCAATTGTTGTGGGAGGCTCAAACAGGCCTGCGTGGGCTGCTGGATGAAGTCAAGCAGCGACTGCAAGGGTGGCAGAGCTCTGATTCCAGAGACACATTCCTGAGGCCTGAGCTGGAGTCACCAGCGAGGTCTGAGGGCATGAACTGAGAACCTGAATGTGGGTTTTCTTTTTTAAAATAAGCTGCTTTTAGCCTTCAGCTAAGTAGACTCATGAGAACATTCCCAGAAGGAAGTCACTCCTCCATTAAAAATCAGATGTGGCTTTGTAGACTTGATTGAGTTTAGAGAATGTCCATCCTGTTCAGGTGTTTAGGTGGTGAGACCTCCCACCCGAGGGAGAGACAAGCCTGCACCGAGTGCTGGGATATGAGCTCTGTCAAGTGGGATTTGTCTGGATTTCCCTGAATTTGTGGCTCGCTAGTTTGTCCAGCTTCCTTTTGGCTCTGGAATCAAGTTCCTCTGCTGAATGTAGAGCAGGTGTCTTGCAGCTGGGAAGTGGAAGTTTCTGCTTTGTTCAGTGGAACGGTGCTGGTGGAGGCAGTGGGGCCGGGGTGGGAAGGGGAGCTTTTTATGTAATGACAGCTACTGTATTTCAGTGATAAATGTGTGTTTCTGCTTGCCAAAGTAAGTTATCTTTTCCTCACCACGTGTAAGGTTGTGGTTTTTAGTCGAGCTGGCCAGTCTCGCTCTGTAGAGGACACTAATGCTCTCATCTCTGCTGAATGCTTGTGTCACCCCATGCTCCTGCTCTGCTCCACTGAGGACATGGCTTGCTGTGCTCCCCACGGGGACTGTGCCATGGGCTGGGGCCGTGTCTTCCCGGGGCTGGAGCAAAAGCTCACTTTGGAAAACAATCACTTTGTGCCAGGGCGAGGGGTGGGGACCTAAACCTGGATGTCACTTTGGACACTCCTCCCTCCCTCCCTGGGGGGAGCTGCCTGTGCTGCAGCCAGGCACAATCCTTTAGGGACAAGTGAAGCTCCTTTGGGAGCCTTTGGGGATAGCAGACTATCTTTCCATGGCTGAGCTGAGCACAGCAGTGCCCTAACAATCTTCTGAAGCTTTCCTTCAGCTCCCTGCTTGCCTTTATTCCTTTTTTCCTTTACTCCCCTGGATTGTAGGCCATGTGGTGGTAAAGAAATCCTCTGGATGGAGATGTCTCTCCATCCCAGGGGTGTTTTGTTTCCTGCCTGACTGGATGTGAGATCATTCCTGGAGGGTTCCCATGGAAAAGGTGCACGAGCATATACATTGGTTTGGGTTTTTTTCCTACTTTGTCCCCTCTCCCCTGTGTCCCTACATGTGGAATCAGGATTTAGAAATGATCCCCATTTTTACTGAATCTAATGGACCATTCAGCCTGTTAGCCTCTAGGCCCTCTGTTTGTGTGGGGTGGAGCAGATGTGCTGAGCATCCTCAGAGAGAAGTTGGGGTCACTCTAGGACAAGGTACTCTAGAACAGTGTTTTGTTAGCATGTTGAGGGGCAGATGCTGCTCGAGCAGTCGTGTCCCCCTGAGCTGGTGGTTCTGTGCTGTACTGGGGTCATTCCCTCTCTCCCAGGCAGAGGGGAGTGGGCCAGTACAAAACCAAGCAGTGCAACTTGTAATTAAGCCTCTGCTGTGTTTACATGTTTCTTAATTCGTCGTCTTTTCAATGGCTGTATTTTAAAACTTGGGTTTTTTTGTCTCTCCAATTAAAAAGAGCCAGCCCTGGCTGTCAAATGCTGTGCACGAGTTTGTCTGATGTTTTATATTGGGTTGGGGTTTTTTTCTGTAGTATGAAGAGATTTTTCTTTAAAGAGTGCCACAGCTCTCCAAACATGCTGGAGTAGTTTGTCCTTTGTTATCTTTATAAATCCTTGGTCTTTCTTTAAGCTGTGTCACTGCTTGGCAGCTGTGCTGGTGGAGGGCCCATGTGGCTTAAAAATTAGCAGGCTGGCTTTATTTTCTTCCATTTCCCTGATGTCAGAACTGAAATAACATGGGAACTTTTGTACCTGCAGGAAGTTAACTGTGATCTGCTTTGTATATCCACCTGCAGAGAGACTGTTTACAAGAGCATGCAGTGACAGGACGAAGGGGAATGGCTTCCAACTGACAGAGAATAGTTTAGGTGGGATATTGGGAAGGAATTCTTCCCTGAGGGTGGGGAGGCTCTGGCACAGCTGTGGCTGCCCCATCCCTGGAAGTGTCCAAGGCCAGGCTGGACAGGGCTTGGAGCAACCTGGGGTAGTGGGAGGTGTCCCTGCCCATGGGACAGAGTGGAACAAGGTGATTTTAAGGTTTCATCTAACCCAGGCTATTCTATGATTCTAAATTCTCTGGTTCTACACAGGATTTAGGGATTCCTTCCTGCAGAAAAATGTCCCTCTGCAGTACATGGAAGGTCCTAGATCCCAACCTGAACATCTCAAGGAGGATGTACCTGTTTCTTCCTCCAAGAGCAAAATTGCAGATTTTTCCACTATTAAACCCCAAGTAGCAGCAGTTGATTCCAAAAGACTTTATTTATTGAAAAAATAAGCAAAAATAACAGTGTGTCAGGGGAAGGGACGTGTGGCTGCAGACCTTGTGCGGGCACGTTCATGGTGCTGTGCTTGAGCAGGTGAACTTGAGAGCTGTGCTGGTTGAGGAGGAGCAATCAGAGGGCTGGGTGGGAGCTGTGCTGCTTTAATGGGGCTTTTCCTCTTCGAGGCCCAAGACAAAATCAAATTCCTCTGTGGTAGAGAAGAAAAAGCCGTAAGTGAAGCTTCCAGCTTCTCTGCCAGAGGGAATCATGAGTCCCAGGAGGTTCTTACCCTGGGTCAGGGGTTGGATGGACAGACGTTGCCTGGTGAAGAGCATCATGTTCTTGAGGGGGCCCCCATCTGCTTTGTGTGCCAGGTGGTGAGTCTTGATCTCCGAGAGGGGGATGAAGCGCTTGGTCATCCTCACAAACTGCACATCCACCTGGGGAGGGATGGGGCAGGTGGGACAAGGACACAGCCTATCTTTGAGGGATAAAGATCTACAACTGAAGGAAATGACTGAAGGGCACTAACAGCCTAAAAGCTTTGCCTTGCTCAGGGCTAAAAGGACTTCCCAGTACTTCTGGCAGGTGATTTGTTGGCAGGAAGCAGCACTGTGCACCAGCAAGGTGCATTCATGTTGTCAGACAATACAAAATTACAATGTGGCATGTAGCCAGCCCACGAACACTCCCTTCCCTACAATTAAATGTGCCTGAAAACTACAGCTTTGTTTGCTGTGCACTGACAGTGGCTCTTAATTCATTTTCCTAACCCAGAGTTCTGCCATGAAGGGAGGCCAGCTCTGCAGCCAAGATTTGAAAATGAAGAGAGGCCAGCTCTGCAGCCAAGATTTGAAAATTTAGAGAGATGTTTTGGCAGCCTTCTGGAAGGGATAGGAAAGAAAGCAGAGCAAACAGTCAAGGTTGGATTTTCTCTTGAGAGAGAAAAAGGCAGCTAGGCCAGGACAGAAGCTCAAGACTTTCAATATGATGCAAAGAGGCTTCTCCCTTCTCTTGGCTTGCACACAGAGCTTCAACAGCTGTATTTAATACAGTACATTACCATGGACCATTTGGGGTTCTCTTTTCTGCTGGTGGAATCATAGTGAGGATCCTTCTGATCAAACTGTGTGTGATCAGGGTACGCCTCCTTTACAATCTGAAGCAGAAGGGGGAAGAAAGTTTTCATCAGTTCAAAACACCTCAGAAAGTTTCCATCAGTTCAGTCAGCAAAGGGTATGAAATGCCTTTTGAACAAGCTGTGACCAGATACAAGGAATAATCCTGGTCCAAAAATCAGCCTTGCTTTCCCTGAGCTCCATTCTAACAGTGAGATGTGTTTCCTTTACATTTCTTGGGTGGAAGAAGTGCAGAAGTCAGTGAAGCATCACTGGCTGGAGATCAGTGTGGAAGAAACACACAGAGGAAAATTGGGTAGCTGATGATAATCTTTGTGATGAGTTCTCCTCTTAAAGAAAAAGCTGTTCTGTGCCCCAGGTTTATTCTGCTCGTTGTGGGCTCTGCTAAGTAAATGCAGTGAGTCAGATTGGAATCAGAGTGTGGAACAGCACTTGGCCTGGCTGGGAGTGCCCCGAAATGTCAGCAGGAAAACGGCAGTTTGGTTCCATCTCTGGGGACAGAGGACTGAGTCAGCCCTGTACTGCTGAGCTGAGGTGTCCTGGGCCCACTCCCTGCTCTCACTGGACAGCTCCTGCACTCCTTTGGTGCTGAGACACAAGCAATGAGCTGTTTGATAACCCATTCATTATCACTATTCATTATCACTTCCCCCCTCTGCCCAAAACACAGACACTCACCTTGACAATGGCCACAATGCCAGGCTCTTTGCAGTTACTGTGGTAGAAGAAGGCCTGCTGCCCAAGTTTCATGGATCTCAGGAAATTCCTTGCCTGTCAGGAGTAAACAAGAGACTTTCAGCTATTTCCATCAGCTTAATTATAGGCAGCCAAGAACAGGAACCAGCAAGAAGAGAGGTAGATGTGCTTCAGAACTACTCTGATGATGTTTCCTACAGTTGTCATAGAGATGTTTTTGTGTTGGAATGAAATTAAGTAAAAACAAGGCAAAAGAGCAACATCCTGTTGGTCAGAATGTGTGTGGGAATTCAACAGCTCAGCCACCCTTGCCCAGAATTGTCAGCAAACAACTCAGAGCAGATCATGTACAGAGGGATAAGGCATCCTATACAGTACAGGGATCATACATAGCAGGGGAAGCACATGTGGAATTCCTTTGGAACTGAAAGCCGGACACTGACAGAGCATTTGCACAAGTACAGACTTGTTAAAAGGTATGAAAGCTTGGTGAAAGCGAAAGAAAAACTGGATGATTCGACAGAATATTCCCCAGCCTGAATCTGCCTCTCACCCAGAGGCCACTAAGCAGAAGTTGACTTCAGATTCCTGCCAAATTCACCTGTCTGGACAGGCAGAGTGCCCCAAAGGAAATGCTTCAGGCAAGGGGAACAGGTTACCTGTGGGGAGAGCCACCTTTTTCCTACTGCTATGTCAGTGACTCCACGTGCTTCCTACCTGGTAGTTCCTTACTCCATCCCAGCAGGTTGTCTGATTAGGCTGAGCTTTCAAGTCATCAATGCTGAACTGCCAAATGGAATGAAAATAAAGATTAATTCAGGAGGCATCTGATCTTTTTTCAGTGTCATTGTCTGCATTGAGCCTAAGCATTTGTTGCTAGCAGCTCCTTCAATTATAGCACAAACTTGACACAATTTTTATTTCCCACAGGGCCTAAAGAAAAACCTTTACAAAGCAGCAGTGTAAAGGCAGAGTCTGAAATAGATGCTGTGCCTGTGATCAACAGCCAAGCATCCTGAGGACCTGATTTCCTCTTGTATTACACCTATGAAACCCCAAGGTTGTCACCTTGGACTAGAACAACATTTTATTTTTCTATTTCCAGGAGGATAAATGGGTTTTGAGAAGAAAAAACAATCGGAGTTGTTTGATGCTGTCACTCAGCATCTGGGCACTAACACTGGACAGGAGTCACACTGCTGCTGCCCTTTTTTGGGTGAGGGGGTGTCAGTGCTTACCTTCACATCCACCCCCTTCTCCAGCCTGCTCTCTGGTTCTGATTTCAGCAGCCAGTGACAATATTCCTCCCCACCAGACTCAGGTTCTTTTTTCTTCCAGTTCTTCCATCCTGACTTGGAGCTCCCAGCTGGAGGTTTTGCAGACTTCTCTTCTTCCTCCTTATCCGAAGTCTCCTCCTCGGTTTTGGCAATTTTAGCATCAGGCTCTTTTTTATCTTAAAAGACATTGAGATCAAACACATTTTGTTTCGAAAAGTATTTTTAGTTTTCCAGGCTGGTTTCACACATTTGACTGCAGCAGGAGTTTGGGGCACCCCAGGTGCTCAGGGTAAGGTAGCAGCATTATGCACCAATGATTCTGAGTACTTCTAATTTGCATCTGAAATAAGGATATTTTTGTGTGTGTGCAGTGTGAACAAATGTAGTTCAATAGTCACAGTTAGTAAAAAAAATCCCTCAGGATAGACCATGTTTGCCCACATGAAGTGTAGTTGAATTTTGTTATTTAATTGCTGAGAAATCAGCTGCAGGCAACAAAGTTGATTTAGGTGGATCTGGTGAGTAAGAGGAAAAATCCAACTATTTCAATTCCTGCAGTAGCTAGAAACTTTAGTTCAACCTCCACTGAGCTACCTGTTCAGAAGGGATCCATATCCTTTGTTTCTTCATGGCACAGACAAAAAGCCCCAATTATTAAGAAGTGATCAAAGGGTAAAAAGGTGGTTATTTACTAGAGTGGATCAAGCAGATGAGTGGCAGGGATGAGCCAAGTGTGCAATTTTTTCATCTTATACTTTGAACACCACATCATGGTGCCTCCAGTGCCATGTTTTTGGGTTTTTTTTAGCTGGTACCCCATCAGCTTCCTGGCACTGCACTCGGTGTGCTCTGACTGACCATCTCTGCTGTGCAGCACCTGAAAGCTCTGCATAAATGGGCCTGAATTACATTTCCTAACCCCGCTGTGCTGAGAATCCATCACTGTCCTTATCACACACCTAGCAGACTTGTCTCAGTCACACTCGGGTGCTCAGCCCATTTGGCACAGGAAATGCTGTCTGTAAGACATGTGGCTGTGAAAGACAGACGGTTAATACCGCTGGCTGTAGTTTCACTATAGCCTGGAAACTCAAATGAGAGATGCTAAATCAGTCAGGATGTCAGCACAGACCTGCTACTGCTCCTTTGTCTCTCTTTCTGCTCGGCCAAGGCATCGCTGGTCTCTCTGAATTTTCTTCTCTTCACTGAGAAGCACCTGATGAACGAGAGGAGGAAGAGGAATTACTGCTCATTCAGGCAGCTGAAAAAAGTAGAGATGGCTGAAGCAGAGAGCTGCAAGCGCTGTAGGGCGAGTGGAGAGCAAATAAATCTTTCCTTGAGCTCAGCCACTTCCTCTATCAGTGTGAATGCTGGCAGGGCTTGGGGACCGCACCCTGGAGCCTGATGGACACCAGCAGCAGGGCTGGATTCCTGCTGCACGCCGGGGCAGCGGCTGCAGAACAGTCCCGAAGATGCGTGGGCTGAGCCTGGCCCCTCTCCGCCGTGCCAGAGGGGCTGTGCCTTTGGAAAAGGGAGCCGTGCTTGTCTCCAGAGCTCAGCCCAGCCTGCCCCGGGGTGTCTGGCTCTGCTCGCCGTGCTCACCCGAGTCCCTGCGGGAAGGGCTCCCTGTCTGCAGACAGCCGAGCCCACCTGGCGCGCTGGCTCCAGGTGACCCTGCCTCGCCAGGGGATCGCCCTGGCTGCTCCCCAGAGCTCCCTTCCAGCCCTGCCGACCCTGTGGTTCCGCCGGCCCATCCCCTGCCCCCTCTGCCAGCAGCAGTCCCCCGGCTCCGAGACGGCCGCCTCCTGCCAGGCCGGCTGGCATCAACTTTTCCACCTTCTATGCCAAGCTTTCCCCTTCCTCCCTCCGTCCCAGCCCCCCGAGCGCCCGCTCACCAGCCCGGGCCGCTGCCGCCAGTCCCGCTCGGGGCGATGAGGATGCTCGGGGGGCCGGGCGAGCAGGAGGAGGAGGAGGAGGAGGAGAAGGAGGAAGCCGCTCTCGGAAGCGGTGCCCGCTATGCAAAGGCCGGGGCAGGGCCGGCTCCCCTCGCTCCCTCCCCGCTCGGGCGGGCGGCGCCGGGGGCAGGACTACAGCTCCCAGCCTGCCCCGCCGGGAGCCGGGAACCGGGAACCGGGAATCGGGAACCGGAGCGGCCCCGCACGGCCATGGCCATGGCGTGGCGAGCGGCCCCGCGGGCGGCGGCGCGGCTGCTGCTGGGGCGCCGGGGGATCGCGTCCTGCATCGACCGTAAGGAGCTGGAAGGATCCCCGCGGCCCGGGGGAGGCGGGCTGGGGAGATGGACAGCGGCTCGGTGGCCCCGCACCTCCTGTCCCCGCCCGGAGGGATGTGCCCAGCTCCCTGTGTCCCGGCTCCTGGTGTCCCTGCTCCCTGTGACCCTCCTCCCGGTGCCCCTCCTCCCCGTGTCCCTGCTCCTTGTGTCCCTCCTCCCGGTGTCCCTGCTCCCGATGTCCCTGCTCCTTGTGTCCCTGCTCCCGGTGTCCCTGGTCCCGGTGTCCCTGCTCCTTGTGTCTCTACTCCCGGTGTCCCTGCTCCCCATGTCCCTGCTCCTTGTGTCCCTCCTCCCGGTGTCCCTGCTCCCCGTGTCCCTGCTCCTTGTGTCCCTCTTCCCGGTGTCGCCGCTCCCGTTTAGGGCGGTGCGGGCACGGACACCCCGCTGCCGGTGCCCGGCAGTAGGACAGTGCTCGGCAATGGGACAGAGCCTGCAGGGAAAGGTCCTTCCCTTTCCCTGTCCCTCCTTCACCTTGTCAGACCGTGCTCGGCAATGGGACAGAACCCTCAAAGAGGGTCCTTCCCTCTCCCTGTCCCTCCCTTACCCTTGTTAGGTTTTCACAGTTTTTCAGATTTGATATTGAATCAAAGGATATCTCTCAAAGAAGAAGGGTTATAAAAAAGAAGGAAAATGACTTTTTACATGGGCAGGCTGATAGGGCAAGAGGGAGTGGATTTAAACTAGAAGAGGAGAGATTTAGGATAGATATTAGGAAGAAGTTCCTGTGGCAAAATTCCAGTTGGCGCAGGTTGCCCAGAGAAGTTGTGGATGCCCCATCCCTGGCAGTGTTCAAGGCCAGGTTGGACAGGGCTTGGTCTAGTAGAAGGTGTCAGGTGATTGGAACAAGGTGGTCTTTAGGGTCCCTTCCAACCCAAACCATTTGGGCTCTGATTCCAGAACACTTTGCAGATGAATTGCTTCAATGTCTCAATGTAACAACATTTAGAATTGAAATAGCAGCACCCCTATGAATTTCAGGAGAGGAACTAACAATACAGTGTTGGATCTGTATGTCAATGAAGCAATGGGCTTCAAATGCAGGATCTAATGAAACATTTAGATGCTGTTTCCAAAGGGCTGCTTTATCCTTTGCTTCCAAGTCTCCTTTCTTTGAAGTCCCAGGGCTGCTCCCTTGTATTTCTGCAGCACAGACTCAGTGAGATGGAGTGACAGCTGCCATGGGCTGTGCTGCCCCTGTCCTGGTTCTCCAATGTAGTTAGCATGGAGCAGAGAGACAGCTGGGAGTTGGGTTTGTTTTGTCCTAAGGAAGCCCCTCCCAAATCCCCCTGCTCTCAGCACAATTCATGATATTCCTGAGAAACAGAGAAATGGTCTCTTCAGCAGAGACCCTGAAGGGTTTGTGTGAGTTGAGTGGCATTTTGAAATTGTTTGGGGTATAGACAAGGTGGTTGTGCTTCTTTCCCACGACAAGCACATATTCTCATCTTTTCCTGCTTTTCTAGCATCTGTCGGACTGACTGAGGATCAGAAGGAATTCCAAAAAGTTGCCCTTGATTTTGCTGCCAAGGAGATGGCTCCTTACATGGCTGAGTGGGATGAAAAGGTAGGACAGCCTCAGAAAGGTTAAACTGCTTCCTTTTTCCTCCCTTAGGATGTTATGATCCTTAGGTCTCTCTGAGGGGTCCCTGCAATAGCTCTGGAGGTTGTCATTGAAGCTGTTGCTGTAGCTGGGTGGGGGGAAATCATCAGAAATATCTTGAAGCTTTCCTAGCCAGGTTATTCAATCACCTGAATCCTGGATTCACTCCTGAAGATGGAATGTGTGTAGGTACCACCTCTTTTTGACCCACTCAAGTTGACTTAAGCTCTGCAGGACTGCGGGACTTGAATTGGTAGCCCAGGGGTACCGAGAGGTTGATCTGACCCTGAATATTCCTTGGGCTATCTCTGCCTGCCCCTACAGGAAATATTCCCTGTGGAAACGATGCGGAAGGCAGCCCAGCTAGGATTTGGTGGGATCTATGTGAAGCCAGATGTTGGTGGCTCTGGACTGTCACGGCTCGACACCTCCATAATCTTTGAAGCTCTGTCAACAGGATGTACCAGCACCACTGCTTACATGAGTATCCACAAGTGAGTGTGGCTGTGGACGGGTGGATGGTGGCAGCCTGGCTGTTCTGTGGGCTCTAAATCCAGCTGGAGGCAGTTCCCTCGCTGCTGCTTATTATTTAAATATTTAAATTGTGACCTCGAGTACACACGTCCCCGTGAGGATCCCTGGATGGCAGTAAACAAATAGGCCACATGGACTGAGATGCCACCAAGAAGTAATTTTAGCTTTGTGGCATGCAAGATGGGATTAAGTTCTGGATTTGGTTCCCTGCTCTGCCACTTAAGCTGTCTATAGATAGTAACGTGCCTGGAAAAAGCCTTTGTGCCTCGGCCGTGCTGTGACAGAGCCCAGAGGCACCACCTGATGCCAAGGCTGTGCTGCTTGTGCAGACATGTCCAGTGCCAGGTCACTTGGCACGGAGAGCTGCAATGATGCTGCCTCCTTCTTCCAGGTGCACTTTTCTGGAGAGGGAGCAGGGCTGAGCACGGAGGGGAGACTGAGGCTCTTGAATAGGAACCTGCTGTTCCACGAGGCAGCGAGTTTGTGGTGAATAGAAGGTGTCACAATGTGTTTTCAGGTCTCAGGGCTTGTGGCTGACCTGGGATGTTCTTGTACAACCTGCCTTCCTCCCAGGGCTGTGTTCACATCCTGAACGCTGCTCCTTCTCTCCCACCCCAGCATGTGTGTTTGGATGATCGACACCTTTGGCAATGACGAGCAGCGGCGCAGGTTCTGCCCATCGCTCTGCAGCATGGAAAAATTTGCCTCTTACTGCCTGACTGAGCCAGGTGAGCATCCTCAACCAGGAAATCTCCTTTCTCTTTAACTGGACATGGAGATCGCACGGGGCTGGAGGTGAAAAGTTTCTTTCAGTTTTCATTTGGGAAGTTAGGGAGGGGTAGGTGATGATTGCTGAGATGCTTATGGTACAAACCCAGGTGTGATGGTGTGATCCCAGGGAGAATTTGTAGGCTCTGGACCTTGTGCTTCACTGGCTGCTTCCTTACCTCTCCAACAGGGAGTGGCAGCGATGCAGCTTCCCTGCTGACCTCAGCTCAGAGAAAAGGGGACACCTATGTCCTGAATGGTTCCAAGGTACCTCTTTGCTCCTGCTAAATCTGCCTGCACACCAGGGCCTCACTGTCCTTCCCATTCCTGCTGTCTCCTCATCTCTGTGCATTCTCCCAAGGCTGGATGTGCTGTGCAGAGCTTTCGCCAGCTGGGTCCCTAAATGCCTCCTGGCTGTGGCATCTTTACCCCTCCATCTCTGCACCCTGCCAGCTGCTGCTGTGGGCTCAGGGTTAATTTACAAAACCATCCCAAAGCCTCACTTTTCTTGTTGTGCCCTCCTGCAGGCCTTCATCAGTGGGGGAGGTGACACGGACGTGTACGTGGTCATGTGTCGCACAGGGGGCCCAGGCCCCAAGGGCATCTCCTGCCTCGTGCTGGAGAAGGGAATGCCAGGGCTCAGCTTTGGCAAGAAGGAGAAGAAGGTAAGAGGCTTGGTTTGTGCTTGGTGTGCTTGAGGGAAGTGCAGGACAGAGATCACAGAACCACAGAATCATTAAGGTTGGGAAAGACCTCCAAAAGCCATCAAGTCCAACCTGTGCCTGATCCCCACGTTGTCCCCAGCCCAGAGCACTGAGTGCCACATTCGGTCATTCCTAGGACACCTCCAGCTATGGGGACTCCAAACCTCCCTGGGCAGCCCCTGCCAATGTTTAACAACCCTTTCCATGGAGAAATTCTTCCTGATGTCCAACCTGTCCCCTGGCACAGCTTGAGGCTGTGTCCTCTTGTCCTGATGAGCTTGTCCGTGCATTAGGGATCGCTTCATGGATGAGACTGGCATCCCACCCTGGCATGGTTTTAGCAAACCAACTCCAGCTGTGGGGAAGTTTGCCCAATACCCATCCCTTTGGTAAGTGAAGGATTTTAGTCTCAGCAGCATCAAGGGTCACTAGATTTGTGTCTCTTCTCAAAAACACTCGTTCCAGTTTCCACACTGAGGCCAAACCACACAGACCATGGGTGCTTTGTGGCAGCTTGGCAATGAGACCGAGGGGTTGAGAGCAGGCTGGTGGTTCTGTGTTGGAGCTGCAGTTGTGCTGCTCCTCAGGCAGTCTGGAAGGAGCTCTGTTTTTTCCCAGGTAGGCTGGAATTCCCAGCCAACTCGGGCTGTGATCTTCGAGGACTGCGTTGTTCCTGTGGGCAACCGGCTGGGAGCTGAAGGGCAGGGATTCAACATCGCCATGCAGGGGCTCAACGGAGGCAGGATAAACATTGGTAAGGAGGGCAAAGAGAGCCACGGGAGGAGAGCAGGATCATCTTGTTGCCTGTCTGAAATACCCTCATATTCACTCTGTGTCCTCGGCTTCTTCCACCAGCTTCGTGTTCGCTAGGAGCTGCTCACGCCTCTGTTCTCCTGGCTCAGGAGCACCTCACTGTCCGCAAACAGTTCGGGGAACCCCTCGCCAACAACCAGGTAAGCCCTGCAGCAGCTCTGCCCTCCAGAGCTGAGCTCTTCCTCATCCTGGAAGGGCCATCTCTCACTTCACAAACCTTCCCTGGAGAAGCCAGGAGCACGCTCTTCCTGTGCGAGGAAGCGCTCAGGCCTGAGCTCTGCCTGAAGGCGGTGGGGCTGTGGCTTAGCCCCTGTGAGGATGCTGACCTGTTTTCTCTGGCTGTGGCAGTACCTGCAGTTCAGGCTGGCAGAGATGGCCACCCGGCTGGTGGCAGCGCGGCTCATGGTGCGCAACGCGGCGCGGGCGCTGCAGGATGGCCGGGAGGACGCGGCCGTGCTCTGCTCCATGGCCAAGCTCTTTGCCACCGACGAGTGTTTCGGGGTAGGTCACTCAAACACCGCTTGGGGTCATGACTGGGAGGGTGGAGAACCCCCCTTAGTGCCCAGGGTGTTGGGGAGAAGTTTGATGCTGTGGCAGCCCAAAGCCAAGCCCAGAGCCAGGAGCCTGAGGACAGGGTGTTTTACATCACAGTTCTGCACCTGTGGAGGCTGCAGGATTAATCTTTCCACAGTTCTTCCTACACCACTTCCTAGGGGACCAGAAGGGAGACAGGACAGGGACCAGAGCATTTTTATTTTCCAAGGATCATTTGCATGTTGCAGGGTGATCTTTCCTAGGCAGCAAGTGGTGTTTCCTAGACCGCCGAAAAATTGCCTTATCACTTTGAAAATCACCTCGTCACTTTGAAAAATACCTTAGCACTTGGAAAATCACCTTATCATTTTGAAAAATACTTTATTTTGTTACCTTATCAAAATGTCCCCAAAAAGAGAAAGCAAGAAGGGAGAAAAAGAACACTTGACACTTCCTAGCTCAGTGTCATTTTGAAGCTATTTTACGTGCTCAGTACTCTGCATTTTTGCTGTTACTAGGTTTTCTATCCCAAATTGATGGGTAGGACACACGGAGTCGTGTTTCCATGGAAACCAGCGCCCTGCCAGCCCCTCCCCTCACTGGCCGCCAGGTGGCGATCGGGCGGTTCGGGTTTGCATCTGCAAACCACAGAAATGCAGGAAAAATGGCCTTATTCCCTAAAAATACCCATCCCTGGGCAGCTCTGCCCCCATTCCCGGGTATTCCTGTGCATTCCTATTCACATAAGCACACCCTCCATGTGAAACAGCCCTCAGGTTCTGACAGCACCGAGAGCAGCACTGATGGGAACTGAGTATCACACCACACTTTTAAGAGATGAGTTTGGTGACCAGGGGGAAAAAGTGAGCCCTGGTTCCTGGGTTCTTACCGAGCTTCTGCCACTGACGTGTCCTCCACGAGTCACCTCACAGCAGTGTTATGCTCTTAGATCTGTAACCAGGCTCTGCAGATGCACGGGGGCTACGGCTACTTGAAGGATTACGCGGTGCAGCAGTTCGTGCGAGACATCAGGGTCCACCAGATCCTGGAAGGTAAAAGACACTCGTGTTACAAGTGGCTTGGCAGTGGGGTAAGGAGAGAAACTCCTGCAGAGGCTCCCACCTTCTCACATGACTCTGATTCTTGGGTTCCAGAGCCCTGCTCTGCTCTGAGCATGAGGTGTCCCATGTGTGAGCCCCTGGCTGGAGCTCTGGGTGTGTTGGAGCAGTTATTGGCTATTTTAAGAGTCTTACAGCAGAGGAAGATATTCAGTTGTCATGTTGGCAGTGCCTCTGTCCAGTTTCATCCCGTTACTCCTAGTCACGTGGTGATTCTCCCTGGCAATTCCTTTCCTGTGATTTTGGTCTGGCTGCACTCCTTGACATCATGTCTCAGACAGTCTGGCCTTTTCTAGTCTCAGTTTGGCCTCCTAAATATTTTGTTTTCCCTGCTTTGAAATCCCTTCACCTGCAACCAGGGTCCCAGGTTCTTTGCTCTTTGCAATACTAAATGGGTTTGCAGCCTGTGTGTGTGCTGTATATGGAAATGGTAAAGCAGAGAGCTCAGCTCTTGGTATAAATCCCATTCTGGTCAGTGCCTGGTCCTGCATCCTCCCAATGCCCAAATAAAAGCAGTGCCAGCATCCAAAGCTTTCCCAAGGAATGTGCTGGCACTTGCCAGTTATGTTCTGGCCCAACCCCTCCTAAATGTCACTTCAGCTGGTGGGAAGAGCTTTTCGTGCTGTGAACTGCAAATCGGGGAAGAATTCTCTTGGCCTTTTGTGGGTGGAAATATTGGAGCGTGTCTTAACTTTGTTTCTTTGCACCCCGTCCTGTCCTGCTGCAGGTACCAACGAGGTCATGAGGATGATTGTGGCCAGGAATCTGCTACAGGGCTGAAGCCAGGAGCCTTAAAATTCCTTCATCTGTTACAGCTCGGCCTGTTTCCCTCCCCTGCTCACCAACTCTCTCCCTGGGAGTGGAGAGGGGGATACCCCAGTGGAAACAGCCTTATCGTGCCGGGAGCACAGCTGGATGGCACAGCTGCACGCTGTGCCTGGCAGAGCTGCTGGCACCAGGCTGGCCAGAAATCCCAGCTGTCAATGCAAGCCTCTGTCTCCAAATCTCACTCCCGGCCTGCTTGTCCTCCTTGGAAAGAGAAACACTAGAGCTGCTGCTCACCTCTGCTGAGTCAGGACTGAAATGGGAACCTCGGGCAGAGGTGTGGCCTGATCCCATGGGATCACTGAAATCTTTAGTTTGAAGGAATTAACTGCTCTGCTGAAAAACCTGGGTGCTGACAGCACCCCTGGGAACAGATGATCACAGGCTCTAACCACCTGCAGAGTGCTTTTATCCCACGATGCCTCTCCTTTAGCTAGAAGCACTCCCTCTTTTCCCAGCAAACCTTTCCTGATGTCACAACCACCGCTTGTCCTCCGTATTCCCACCATATCTTGGTGCTTAATCTCAAAGAAGCCTTTGCAGCACAAAAGTGCAAATGAAAAACTAAGATTATGTACAGAAATATTGAACTCTGTGGCCTCCAATCAGTGAAATCATTGCTGTGAACAATGTAAGGGGAGTAAAAATCTTGGTAAATTAAACTATTTTTTTCCTCTCGGGTTTGGAATCAATAAAGCAATGATGGAAATGTTACTGGAGTGTCAGTTGTGATGATTTCCTTCTGTGGTATTTCAGGTGTTTAAACAGAGGTAACAGGGAGTTTTTGAAGTAGGTGTTGCAAAATAGTTCTGCTTGAGGGTTTTTTAGGTAATTACTTTGTTAACCCCTTCACATCAGCCAGCTCCTCTTTTTTCTCAGCAGTACTTGGCGGGGGGGAAGATGAGAGAGCATTAGCAGCACAATCGTGGAATTAGGTTGGAAGGGACCTTAAACCCATCTCATTCCTACCCCTACCATGGGCAGGGACACCTTCCTCTTGTTTCATCTGTTTCTGCTGCTGCTGGCAGGCCCTGGATGTCCCCTCCCTTGGTTTGTTACACATTGAATTTCCCTAAGGACAGCGAGGTTTAAAGTATAAACATCTGTGCCTCAGAAACAGCCACCTGCCCACCGGGGAGACCCTCTACCTGTGCAAGAGATGCCCTGGGGCTGGGAAGGGTCTCTGGACAGTAGGGAGGGGTCTCTGGACAGTGGGGAGGGGTCTCTGGACAGTGGGAAGGGGTCTCCAACCAGGGCCTCTGCCCAGGGTCCCTGGAGTCTCGCTCCGGGCTCTTTCTTCAGGGGTCTCTATGGGGAGTTTCTGGCCGGAGGTCTCGCTCTGGGGTCTCTCCATCGGGGTCCCTCTGTAGGGGTTCCCTGCCCGGGGTCTCAGTGCAGGTTCTCGCCCGGAGTCTCTATCGGGGGCCTGTCTTTGGGATCCCTGCCCGCGGTCTCTCGATCAGGGATCTCTCTCGGAGGTCTCTGCCCGTGATCTCAGTCCAGGCTCCTTCCCGGGGGTCTCTCCACCGAGTGTCCCTGTCCATGTTCTCAGCCCGGGCTCTCTCCCCGGGGGTCCCTGTCCGTGCTCTCACTCCGGGCTCTCTCCCGGGGGTCCCTGTCCCTGCTCTCACTCCGGGCTCTCTCCCGGGGGTCCCTGTCCCTGCTCTCACTCCGGGCTCTCCCCCGGGGGTCCCTGTCCCTGCTCTCACTCCGGGCTCTCTCCCGGGGGTCCCTGTCCGTGCTCTCACTCCGGGCTCTCTCCCGGGGGTCCCTGTCCGTGCTCTCACTCCGGGCTCTCTCCCGGGGGTCCCTGTCCCTGCTCTCACTCCGGGCTCTCTCCCGGGGGTCCCTGTCCCTGCTCTCACTCCGGGCTCTCTCCCGGGGGTCCCTGTCCCTGCTCTCACTCCGGGCTCTCTCCCGGGGGTCCCTGCCCCTGCTCTCACTCCGGGCTCTCCCCCGGGGGTCCCTGTCCGTGCTCTCACTCCGGGCTCTCTCCCGGGGGTCCCTGTCCGTGCTCTCACTCCGGGCTCTCTCCCGGGGGTCCCTGTCCGTGCTCTCACTCCGGGCTCTCCCCCGGGGGTCCCTGTCCGTGCTCTCACTCCGGGCTCTCCCCGGATCCCCCGGGCCGTTCCCTCAGGCCCCGCCCCCGCGAGCGCGCGCGCCCCCGCGGCAGCCAATGGGAGGCGGGGGCGTGGCCGGCGGGCGGGGCGCGGCCAATGGCGCGCGGGCGGCGGGCGGGGCCGGGGCGGGGCCGGCGCGCGCTGGGTCCGCGCCCGGCGGGTCGGGGGTTCGGGGCCCGGGGGGCGCGGGGGGCCGGGGGCGCCGGGCCGGGGTCCCTCCGCCATGTGGCCGTGCGGGGGGCGGCGGCAGCGCCGCCTCGGGGGCGTCGCGCTGCTCCTCGTCGTGCTCTGGCTGCTGCTGCGCAGGTGAGACCCGGCGCGGGGCGGGGGGCGCGGGGGTCGCGGCCCGGGGGCGGCGGGCGGGGTCCCCGCGGCAGCGGGGCCTGGCGGGCGGCGTGGGGCGGGTGCCGCTGCCCCGCTGGGCGCAGGCCCCGCCACCGGGAGCGGGGCTGGCTGCGGGAGAACTGCGCATGGATGGAATCGGCAGGGCCGGTGGAGGGGCGAACGGTTATTAACGTATTTACCGTAATTAACGCCCGTGCCTCCCGCGTGCGGCCGGGCAATTAACGCGCGGCGGCCAGGCTCGGCAGAATCCCATCTTTTCCCATCAGAGAGCCCCCCGCTCCCATCATCCCTGCAGCGGAACGGGAGCGTGGGAAGGAGCGGGGCGAGGAACGCAGCCGCCGTGCCGAATTATCTGGAGCTTTAAATAAATGTTGCACCTGATATCCACAGCCCTCGTCCGTCACAAAAAGTAACGGCCGAGGAAAGCCCCGCTGCCAGCGCCATAAATCAGGTCCTGTGTTAGGCTAATGCTCTCCTGCCGACCTTGGCTCGGGGGAGGCTTTACATCATCGCAGCGCTGATGGATGATGCACTTCGCGAATCAATCGCTCCGGCAGATCTAGCCCAGCTCTGGGGCTCTCTGACGTGCTCGCACCAGCGCTGTTCCCTCTCTCCAGCCTCCTCGGGCTGCCTCTCCCTGTTGTGCGTCCCCGGAACACTGCCCACCCACGGCCCATGCCCACCTCTCCTGTAGAACCCTCTTATCTTCCTTCTGCTGGTCCTGGTTCACACTCCAGACCAGCAGCTGTTCCTCTGTAGCCCGCCAGTAATAGCAGGAAGTTGTTCAGGGTTCTAGCTTGAATCCTGTATGGTTTAGATCATGTTCATTTTGGGGGTGATGCTCTTTTCCAGAGGAGCGTGTCCCGAGTTTTAGCCAGAGTGGCTTCCTTGTGCCAGGTGACAGAAACTCTTCAGTCCCTGACAGCAAAGTGCTGGAGAATACATGGAAATATACATGGATATGTATGGGGGTGTAATACACTTATTTATTGCCAGCTGGATGTTTTATAACAGGTTCTTAAAATCATAGTCAGAAGTAAACCTGATCCTCAGAGCTATGGAAAAGCTTTCATAAATCTTTGCATAATTAGAAGCAAAATTCTTTCACAGCTGGCCTTGGGTTTGTGCCACCTGGGTTCTTAGAGAGGATTATTGCAAACTGATACCTGATCAAGGCACAGAATCTGTCTCCTGTCTGCGTGTGTCCATAAAACACAGCAGCCAGAATAAACCACAGCATCCAGAATAAACTGCGCTGCAAAATGTTGTGATTGTTCCGTCAGCCGTGGTCTGTGCAGGGCAGCTCGGAGCTTTCACTTTCCTCTGGCCAGAGGAAGCCCAGAATAAACAGCAAAGCCCTCGGAGGTCTCAGTGGAGCTTAGGGATTAGCTGCAAAGTCCCTTGTCCTCTGAAGCGCGTCCTTTGGCATCAGAAAAGAACTTAATGGCTTTTTCCCCTGGTTTGGCTGTTTTCTTTTCCGTCAGCTTTTTCTCCCAACTGTTCTGGATAAGGGGTGGTTGAACACCAAAGGTAAATCCTCTCTTGCAGAGAGGACTTCAGCCACGTTCGTGTTTCACAGACATGAACAGCATGGCTGTTAGGTTTAGAAGTTAATTGGGACTTTCCTTTTCCGTGTGTCATATTTTGGACTTCAAATTCCATCTTAAAAAGTCCTATTTCACCTTATTGGACTGACTTGTCCAACCCAACTTGAGAATCTCTGCTCTGGGGGTAGTTGCTAATGGAGTGGTTGGGGTTTTTTTGCAAAACAGACTTCCCTGAAGCAGAGATGAAATCACAGAATCCCAGAATCCTAGAATGGTTTGGGTTGGAAGGGATCTTAAAGATAATCCAGTTCCACCGACCACCTTCCACTATCCCAGGTTGCTCCAAAACCTGTCCAGCCTGGCCTGGAACACTCCCAGGGATGGCTACTGAGGTGTACAAAGAAGGGCAGTAACCTTTAACAAAGCAAAAAAAGGGTAATTTGTAACCTGTGCTGTCATTATAGAAGTGAGAAAAAAATCTACTGGGAGCTATAAATTGCTCTCAGGAGGAAGTACAGAGCCCAGGTACACTTCAAACTGTGGCAATCCAGCTCAGGGTAACAGGATGAAGCTCTGCTGAGTCACAGAAGTGGTTTTTTCCTGAGGTTACGTGAACAGATCCTAACGAGAAATGTGGGTTTCAGGATATCTAGGATAATATGTTGAAATTTTTGGGACCTGGGAGCTTCCTACCAGCCCTTCTTGGTGAGAAAAAGCACTGGAGTTGGGGAGTTTTAAAGTAGGAGACTTGATGGAAATGTGCCAAGTTAGTTATGCCTGGGATTAAGAAGATGAGCTTAAGTGATTAGTTTATTTTTATCTGGCTGTGTGTGCTTCCTGAGCACAGCCTTCAGTCTGGCACCAGCATCAGCATCAGCAGCACTTCTGTGTGCAGGGGTAGTTTAGGGCTCTACCTAGCTCAGAAACAACTTGGAAACTTAGCTATTTTCCAACCTAATCTTTAAAAATTGGAGTTTTGCATCCCCAGACCCATTTGAGCTTTCCACTTCAGGCTTACCACCTAAAATAGTAGATGTAGCTGCTGGTTTGGTTTGCAAAAGCTACAATCTGTAATTGAGCAGAAAAGGGGGGCAGGTGGCCATAGGATATCCTGTGTGTGCCTTGAGAACCTCTCCTCTGCTGCTGAAATTCCTAACAATTCCTTGGGAGCAATGCTGCCATTTCCCAGCCTCATGTTATTATTCTCTGGCTGTGCCTACTTTTCTGGTGTAGATGAGCAGTTTTGATCCTGTTCCCACTCAGGCAGTCATCCTTTAAATGTGGCACATTGGTGTTTCGTACTGATTTCTCCTCCTTGGGCTGCACTGTCATCAAAACCTGTTATTATTACCCCACCTTCTGAGTGGATCCATCACAGTCTCCTTGCTCTGCACTGTTTCTGTGAGTGGCTGGACAATCGATGGGAGTCTCGCTGACTGAAGGCAGTGAATATCTAATCTGGCTTCCTTTCCAGGTATTACCCCTGCCTGCTGCCGGTTGTTTCAGAGCCCTGTGAGAATGCTGTGCTACTCAGGTACCCTCTGGGCTTGTCAGCCAGCCCGTGCAGTTCCCTGCAAGCCTTAGATTTAGTTCCTTTGTAGTCTCCCTGTCTTGTCAGACAGGCAGGCTGCTGGTTAGCAATCCCTGTAAGCCACGAGCTCTGAGCATCCTCACCCTCTGCTAACAACTGCTTTCCACATAGTGTAGGTAGCAGCTGGAGGCTTAGGTGCTCCTCTCTTGTCTCAATGTGATGTTTCTCCCAAATGTGTGGGTCACTCTTGCTTTCTGGAGCTGGGAATTCATGCCTCACATCTGGCTCTGATAAGGAACAAGCTGCCATTGTCTGACTGTGTGTTCAGAGCTGTGCCACGGGGGTGGTCTGATGGAGGCAGTGACACTGCTCTGTGTCTGGGCTTGAGATAAAATGGGGTTTGGTTCAGCCAAAGTGAGCTGGGGAGCCTGTGAGGCCATGAGCAGTGCAGGAACTGACCTGAGGAGCTGTGACAGCAGCAGTGCTCACCCTGGAGGTGCTGTCCCCGTGGCTCTGGTCCTTTGGCAAATGGCATTTTCAGGATTAACATAAACAGTGATGTGGGCAGAGGTAAGTTTTTATGACAGCTGACTTAGTCTCTCCTGGGTGATGAATATAATCCAGGGGGGTTCATTAAATTGAGGACAAGGTTTTCTTCACAGGGAACAGCTGAGGGGTTTTTGTTTTTTCCATGCCTTGAGTTGGAAGATACCAGAGTCCACGAGATATTCAGGATGGCAGTGATGAGGTGCAGATGCTGTTGGAACATGGATCTGGATGTGCTCTCCTACTGCAAAACAGGGAGATACGAAATTCCATAAGTTAGGGAAGTGTTTGTGAGTATTGTGAGTGAAAACCTCCCCATCCACGATTTCAGCAAGCGAGTTTTGTGCTCTGTGCCTGAGCAGTGTCAGTTGTAGAGCATGGCACAGTGGCTTGGGCCGTTCAGGGGGGAAGCTGCTGGTGAAATGAATATTAATCCACATTTTGGGAAAATCTTCCAACTGCCTTAGAGCCTTCTGAACAATCTCTGTGCTCTGCTTGAGAAGCAGGAAGGTCAGAGCTGGTGCTGCTGGGTGAGGTGGAATGAGTAGGACACATTTCCTCGCCAGGACTGGCTGCTCACATATCTCCTTTTGTCTTGCAGGTTTAACTGGAGCGAGCTGACCCCTCTGGGGCTGTGGGGGAGGACTCTGGGCTTGCAGACAGAGCACTCCCAGTTCCTGCTGGAAGGAATGCCCTTCCGCATCTTCGGGGGCTCCATGCACTACTTCCGAGTGCCCCGGGAGTATTGGGAAGATCGGATGCTGAAAATGAAAGCCTGTGGCTTAAACACCCTCACCACGTAAGAGTCCTCCCTGCCCTGCTCCTCACCAGTGAGACTTTGTCATTATTTCCAGTGGGTCATAACAATGTGTTTCCATACTGCTTATTCTGGGAAAAGACTCAGGAAAGAATAGTGGGGCCTGAGGTTTTCTTGGAGCATCCCAAACCTCATCCTTCACCTCCCCTGCCCTCACTCTGCCTTTCAGGTATGTGCCATGGAACCTGCATGAAAAGGAAAGAGGGAAGTTTGACTTCAGCAAAAACCTGGATCTAAGGTTAGATCTGTTATTAAATGCTCCTGTTTGGAGGGGAGGGCGTGTGTGGGTTCTGGGTGGAAATGTTATTTCCAGCTGTGCCTTGATCAGGCAATGGGAACTCATTCCTTCCCCTGCCTTCTGGAGCCCTGGGAATCAATTTAGCACCGATCCAGTACAGTTGCTTCATCAAGCAATTCCCTTCTGGTTTTGGTACTTAAATTTCATGGTGATTGGAATATTAGGAGTGGATGGGGCAGGGATTCTGCAGGCAGACAATAATTTCTCTGTCTGGATCCCCAGGGCCTTCCTTTCCCTGGCAGCTAAAAATGGACTGTGGGTGATTCTGCGTCCTGGACCTTACATCTGCTCGGAATGGGACCTTGGGGGTCTGCCCAGGTGAGTGTGGAAATTGTTCAGTTCAGGGAAGCATTGGGGGACAAACAATCCCAAACCTCTGATCCTACAGTTGAGTCTCCTTCAAAGGAATTCCTTTGGAATGGCTGCCTGCTAGATTGGGATATTTATTTTCTGTGTCCCCAAAGCAGGTCAACACTCATTATCTTACTGAACTTTTACAATTCTTTTTTGAGTGTTTATCTTTAAAATAATAATTGTGTTGTGGTATCATGGTGACAGCAAGAAAACAATTGGGGGAACCCAATAATATGAACAAGATTTGCAGCTTGATGTAAAAATTTACTGACCCAGAGCCAGTAGCCACCTCCACATTAGATTGTGAGAAGTCCATCTCTTGTCATATCACCCCATTTTTTTTATCAGACAGATTAAAAATTCTGATAAAGAAAACCAGTACTATTCTCATTTTTCAGCTAAAGAGGAGATGGTTTTTTATAAGCCCACAAAGCTGCATTTAGCATAGAGTGGAGCCTTTCAGACCTCTGGAAGGATATTTGTTAAGGCCTCATTTTGCAGAGAAAATGAAGATACAGGCTCATTCCCTGTAAATTGTTACAGCATCATGTTGTTCTGCTCTTCAGTAAATTGCCCTTTTTTCTGTTAACTCCAAACAGAACCAAGTCATGTAAATCAACAGTAGAAACAATGGGAACAATTACAGAAAGCTTTGTTTTGAGGAAGGATTGGGGTTTTTTGAAGGAGCACTTGGTTATAGAGTGCCCTTGGAAATGCAAGGAATTCACTTTAGAGTGATTAGATTAGCCCTTGAAATATTATTGGTAAAGGTGATGAAATGAGTTTAGGCCTGACATGCAGAACAAAAAGAGGAAGGGAAATTCCCAAAAGAGGGTTGGGAATTGGAGCCTGGAGTTATTTAGAAGTGTGAGTGGTGGACATGTGGTGTCAGTGACAGCTCAGGGTGTCACAGCTGCACTGTGGGCATGGCCAGGTGACACCAATGGTTCCTACCCTGCTGTGACTTGCTGTCAGAGGGTGAAACACCTCTGCCTGACTGGACAGGAGCCTCTAACACATTCCCTCTCCTGCTTCTCATAGCTGGCTGCTGCAAGACCCCGAGATGCAGCTGAGGACAACGTACAAGGGCTTCACGGAAGCTGTGGATGCCTATTTTGACCACCTGATGCGTGTTGTTGTCCCTCTGCAGGCAAGCACAGCCCTTTTCCCTCTCCAGGGGTGGGAATGGCTGCCCAGGGCAGTGTGGGCTATGTGTGGGTGAAGAAATAACAAATGGAGCAGTTTTGCTCAGGAATCAGCACAGGCTGTCATTGTCTGTGTCAGTTTGGGAGCAGGGGAGGGTGCAGCTGAGTCCGTCTGGCACTGGTGCATCTTTGCAGTGGGGTTTTGGTCCCCTGTGGTTGGAAATCATGGTGAACACCTTCTTTCTCCCTTTTGTCCCCCACAGTACAAGAAAGGAGGTCCCATCATTGCCGTGCAGGTGGAGAATGAATACGGTTCCTATGCCAAAGACCCAAACTACATGACCTATGTCAAAATGGTAATGGTGGCCCTTTTATTTGTTTCTGTGTCAATCTCTCCCTTAAATCACCTTCCTTGCAGTGCTTTCTTTTCTCTGTATAACTTCTGAGTGTGATTTAAGAGACCCTTGAAAGCACCAGTGCCTTATCCAGCTGCATTTTCCTTGGATATTTCCTACAGGAGTGGAAGAATTGGCACATGACCCTCTCAGTGCTGATAAATCTGTGTTCCTATGCCTTCCAGAGAGGAGGGTGTGATAGAGAGCTGGGGAGTGTCTGTATTGCAGAGCTGGCCTTGGAGAAGCTGCCACCTGCGGCTCCTGATTTGCCTCTCAGATGATATTTGATAAAGGTTCCTCTTTGTTGACTTTCCTGGGGGAAGGTTGATGGGGACAAGCCACCAGCACGCTCCTAAACTTGTGTAATCTGGGGCTCAGCATCAGGCAGGTGAATTTGCCTAACACCTCCCTTAACCCCTGTCAGAAAGAGATTAAACTGTGCCCTGGCTGCTCGCAGGGAGTGATAAGGAGCTGGCCCCTGGATTATCCTGGTGGATCTCACAGCAGTCTGACCTGTTTGCTTGCCCCCAGCACAAGTGCAGGGCAGGCAGATGACAAGATCTGCAGTGTGTCTCACAGGGTTTGTTCAGTTTCATCTCACTGAATGCTTAAAGGTATGGCTGCACACGAGGGGGGGGGTCACCCATCCAGTCTTCCTCTTCTGCTGCAGAATTATCAAATCCTTCTGAAACCTTTTGGGTACCCCAGCTGCACCCTGAGCACCCTGAGGTTCAGATTGTCCTATTGCTCAGGGTGCACAAGGCTCTTCAAACAAATAAATTCCATTATCTCCTTAGGGCTGTGCCTGCTCCTGCACCAACTCCGTCTCGTGGAGTGATTTAACTCTGCTTCCAAGGTTAAATATGAGCTGTATATACAAACAAATTAGAGATAACGCCATGCAAGTGAGTTTCAGAACCCTAAACAAAGAGGACACAGAGACTCTGGGGGTTCTGCACAGCCTGCAGGCTTGTCCTTGCTTTTCCATGGCTCGGTGAGGAAAGAGCTTGTGCTGTTTCAGACTTGTCAGGACAGATTCCCCTGCCAGGCCTGTGGGTGTATTTTTGCAGTGCTGTTTCATCATATTCTGGGATTGTGTGCAATCTACATCTGAGGAAGTACAGAATAGTGGTTAGAGATGAAAATGTGGGGAAGCAGGATTTGCAGGGCTTCTTTTTGGTTGGAGTGGGATCTGATGTGAGGTGGGGCTCAGTCTTTGTTCTGGTTTGTGGCAAGGTGGTTCATTCACATCTAGCACCTATGACCAAGCTGCAGTCTTCCTGGAATTTATACACTCCTTAAAAAACACCCACAACTCACACAAAACCTCAAATCCCCTGTGCTTGCCTCACTCTTTTGGGCAATGCCTTTGCCTTCCCAAAAGTGAAGGCCATGAAAAGATGTATTGACATGACCCTTCCCACACAGAACTGAGCTTCTATTCCTGCTGCTCTCCTGTGCCCTGAGAAGCATTTAATGTGTGGCAGCTCTGCTGTTTCTCCATTTTGCATTTACATTCAAAAGGAGGGGAAGAAACTCAGCATTAATGCAGTGCTCAACGAATTACCTTAGTAAAATTGGTTAGAAATTCCAGTTCCCTCAGCAGCTGGATGTTGTTGGAATCCAGCATCGGTTCAGCTATAAATTTAGTGGTGATGGGTTGAGAAAGTCACCAGTTCCTGACTCTGGACTGAGTTTGTAGCCTCTGTTGTTTCTCTGATGCAGACACTGTGCCGTGCCCAGGTCTGCTCTTTGTGCAGGCAGGGGCAATAAACAAAGGCTTTATCACCATTTCACAATTAGTAATTTAGACTGAAGAGACTGAAGCCTTGTCCTCAGAGCTCCTGGGAGCTGCAGGAATGACTTCCCGTGCAGGTACAGTGAAATGAGTGGTTAATTAACAACTCAGGTTTGCTAATCTCTCCTTCAAACATCAGCCACTGTTCCGTTAAGAACCAGGAGAACAATCCTAATGGGAAGGACCTTGTGTGTGCAGGTGGATTTGAAAACCTTAGAGTGCTGTTTCCTCCAGGGCTATAATATTGAAGAGCCATTAACTTCATGGGTTATTGAAGAACATTGGTACCTGAGCTGTCCTGTGATGGCATTCCATGGGAAATCAGCTCTTCCCTCTTTTCAGCTTCTTTTCCTTTCCTCTTTCCACCTGAATCCCTCTTTTGATGAAAGCACTGAAGCTATTTATTAAATTGATCTCAGAAGCTAAAATCCTGAAGTTGGATGCCTCCATGAGAAACCCATCCAGCTTTCTGAAACAAAATAAGATTTTCCAGTTGTCTTTAAGCTGGAAAAAGTAGGCAGGGAACCTTCAGGAGGAATGGGAGATGACACAGGAATGATATTTCATACCAGGCCACTGCCAGGCTATCCCCCTGAAGGTGACTCTGTACTTTATTACTTTAATATCCTGGGAAGTGCTAAACTCTGTTAACACAATGGCTTTTGCTCTCTTTAACCCAGGCCCTGTTAAACAGAGGCATTGTGGAGCTGCTGATGACCTCAGACAACAAGAATGGGCTGTCCTTTGGCTTGGTGGAAGGAGGTGAGTGCCTGCAGAGGTGAGGGGAGGCTGTGATCTCTGGGGAACGTGGCTTTGGAAGGAAAACAGGACATTAATTCATTAATTCATTAATTCACCCACTGAGTGTGTTCTGTTTGTGGTACAGGGGCTCCTTGGCTGGGAGGTGCACCCAGGACAAACCCAGCCCCTTCCCAGAAAGGCTTAAAGAGGTTTATTTTCCATGTAAGGTGTAACACTGTGTCTAGGATTGGGCATCTGTACTTTGCAGGGAGTCAAGAGATGGCAGCACCCAGCATTTTTTAATGTTTCACCAGATTACAAGGCTGAAAATGCTACTTAGTGCTTCATTTCAATATATATTAAACAAGTTCCTCAGCAATTACTAGCAGTAATAACTTGTTCCTAAGGTAGCTGCTTTGCAATTAAACAGAGAAGAAAAAAAGTCCATTAAAACCTTGATTCTGGATTCTACATTTAAGTAATAAATTCAGCAGTAGTTTGTGGGGCAGCATTATCTTCTCAGCAAGTTTATTTTGGGGTGTAAAACCTCAGGTGGGTGTCAGTTGTGCAGAATGCAAAAGGATGTCCATTTATTTCCCTTTTTCAAAGTATAATTCTATCAAGTTTATTAAATGCTGCTTAGCACCTTCTTCTTTTCTCCTGCGAAGAAAGGGAGGTGCAGCTTCCTGAGTTTCACTGAGCCCTAAATCTGACTGCCTGGGGCAATGATTCTGAGAATTCCAGGTAATTTCAGCTGGGATTTACTCTGTCCTTGGCCCCTGCTCTCCACTGTCTCCTCGCCAGTTGCCTGAGGAGTAATTGCTCCCCCAAATTAATTGTTTGCAGGGTACAGTCTTTGAGTGCTTCTGTCACTGCTCAGTCATAAATAATGTTAATTTTCCAATCTCAGGCATGGAGATGATTAAAGGGAAATACTTTTCCCTCCTTTTTTCCCTCCTTTTGCTTGTCCATGTCAGTAGGAGGGGGATAAATTCATTATCTGAAGTCACAGGCCTTCACCAGCACGGTGATGTTTCCTTTTGGATTTTTTTGGGTGTGCAGCAGTTTTCAGCTGTGACCACACAGAGTCACTCTCTGCCTGCCACAGAGCTGTCAGGAGAAGGGCTGGTGTGCAAATCCCTGCCTAGCCCTCATCTCCTGAGGGAATCTTTGCTTTCTCAGAGCTCCTTCTTGTTTGGAGTCGTTTTTTCCATGGCGTATTTGTGCTGGGAGCTCTTCGGTCCCAGTTTGCTTCTTGGATGTCACAGCAATCTGCTCACTAGAGCCAACATGGCACAGATCTGATGTGTGGAGTAGGAATAGGAAGGGGTTAATGGACAGCTATGAATCTTCCCCATCCCTGGAAGTGTCCAAGGCCAGGCTGGACAGGGCTTGGAGCAGCCTGGGACAGTGGGAGGTGTCCCTGCCCAGGGCAGGGGTGGAATGGGATGAGCTTGAAGGTCCCTTCCATCCCAGACCAATCTGATTCCAAGAATCCCAAGCTGATCAGACCTCATAAAGCCCTTCTGGGAGCTCCTGGTGACAAAATAGAGCCTCTGGTGTCCCTCCAGGCCGTGGCTGAAGGACCATGGTGGGGAGCCTTGAGTGTGTGTGGAAGGAACACCCTGTGGGAAGGATAAATGAGGCTCTGGGGACTGGTTCTCTCTTTTCCATGGTGTGCTGTTAATCTGCATGAAAAGCAGAGCTGGGCATGTTCTCCTTCAGAATTGCCAGCTAATGTATTACATCAGTGCTAAATCCACATTTTATTTTGTTCTCCCTTCATGTTTTCTGTGCTGAATTCTTCAGCTTAGTGCACTACATAGGTCAGCCTATTAAAATCAAGGTATAAATAGTGAGAAGTGAGCTTTTTCTTCTGTAAATATTCTGTTTGAAGTGCTCTGCCTGACACAACTGGGGCTGGGTTTGATACCAGCACTCTTGTTAGAAGTCAATTTTTAATGCCGAATCACATCATCGCTGCTGTGTTTTCAGAGTTTGTTTGGGAGAAATGTCAGCGTGACCAAGGGCTGGGAGATGCAAAAATGGTTCAGATGTGTGCCAGGGCCTGAGACACTGATCCCAGATTAGTGGGATCCTCCTGTCCTGCAGGTGTCCTGCAGAAGCACAGAGAACTCTTCCAATTCTCTGTGGTTCCCTTGTCCTGTGGCTCCTCTCGCTCACACCCACAGACATGAGAAGCTGTAAGATATTGCCTGGGCAGTGATTCCTGCAGCCAAAGCCTGGGAGAGCAGTGTGCCATCCAGACAGGACTTTCTAATAAATTTGCCTTTGTGTGGTGCCTTTTATGTGAGGATCTCCAAGTGCTTTAGAGGCTCTAATTAGAGCTGGTGACACCCCAGGAGCTGCTCTGATGCTCTCTCTTTCTAATATCTCTGCACATTAGAGCTGAGAGATGGCCTGGGAGTGTTCTGTGCTGTGGGCCACTTGGATTCTGCATAGCAAGTGAAGGCTTTGATGGGAATTTCTGAGGAGATTATTTTCGTGGTTCAGAAGGTGTTGCAGTTCCCTCCTGCTGGGCTGATACCTAAGGGGATGGTCCCCTAGACATTTTGTAGGAGTCTAAATTAATGTATTTTTCTTTTCCCACTAGCACTGGCCACTGTTAACTTTCAGAAACTGGAGCCTGGGCTGCTGAAATACCTGGACACAGTGCAGGTAAGGTGCAGAAGCACTTTGTTCATCCACATTGTCCAGGACAGCATTAGAAGTGAAGCACTGTTTGGGCTTTGTGTGTTGGTTTGGGGCTTCCTTCTGATTAGGCCAAATCCTTCTGGATTCAGGGCAGGAGGATTTCAGTACCCTGTACCCAGCACCTTCTAAAAAGGCTTTTCATGCAGCTGTGCCCTGCGTTTAGATGGTAGGGGTTAGACTTCTTCAAGTGTTGGTACCCAGGAGCATCCCAGTTCACAGTTCTGAGCTCTCTCTTGACATTCCATCACCTTTCTCCCAAACTCTTTCACCCTGCTGCTGGGGATGCACTTTGCAAACTGCTGATGTGCTGCAGGTCTTGCTGTGCCCTGTGGTGGGTGTTCATCTCCAGTGCCTCATTCAGTGGAGATTTATGAAGTTTTGCTGTGTCACTGGAGCATCTTTAACCCCTCTGTGCTGTCAGAGGTGTGAATCAGGGAGGGAATTAATTAATTGCTTAATGAACACTTGGTGTGAGAAGTATCCTGATTGCGATGGGGGAGCAGTGATGAATGGCAGGTTTTGGGGTTAGTGACAGTTCTCTCTCTCGTTTCACCCTCTGCCCTCTTCTCCTGTGGCTCTGCTTGCCCAAAATGGAAGATGTGAGCAGTTGGGATCTCCCCCAGCCCTGATCAGTTCTCTTCTCACCTCTTCCCTTGGCTTGTGCCTGCCTGTGGAGGGAAGCCTTGTGCTGGCATGCTGAGTGTTTCATCCTACACCTTCCATTTGTTTTCTTTTCCTCTACTGGAAGTGCTTTCACTTCCTTTAGGTCTTCCAAAATTCCCCAAACCTTGCACATGAACAGAAGGTGGCACCTTCCCCACCAAATGAATGCAACATGGCCCCAAAAAAGCAGCTCCTCCTTTGCCACACCAATTACGAGATAGGAAGTGTTTGTAGGGATTATGAAGCTGTTTTATTTTTTTCCTTGTTTTGGGTTTTTGTTCCAGAAGGTGATAAAATTCCTTCCTTGACTGGTTTACTGGGGCTGGATTGATTAAATGTATTTCCAAGAGCTGGAGCACTCAGATGATTACAGGCAGTTGTTTTCACCTAATGAAACACGAATTTCTTTAATGCCACTCACTTCAGCCAATTCCTGTGGCATCAGATACAGCCCCTGTGCAATAAAAGGCAAAACTGACTGGAAATAAAGCCCACGAGGCTGGAGGGGCAGCCAGGCTGAGCCCACATTGCTGGGGCCGGGTGGGATCCTGCAGGAGCTCAGGGAGCTCGCAGGCAGTGACAAATGGGAAGCAATTGCTCTGTGTGCAGAGCCTTTAATGAAGACCTAATTCCTGCAAATTCTTCCCTGCCAGCACCATATGCAGCATTAAAAAGGCATTAAGCAGCTCAGGTCTGCTGTTGTACCTTGGCAGGCTCTGGCTGCCCTGCACCTGCAAACTCTCAGCTGGCAGTGGCGTGGCAGATAAGCAGACATTTATAAATGTGTATTTCCAGCAGAAACTAAACACTGGCAGTTGGTTTGTCTGTTTGCTACAGCTCTACCAAACAGCAGCATCCAGAGCTGTTTGATAGCACCTGATTGTGTGCTCTGTTGTTTTTGCTTTGCGAGCAGCAGAGGCACAAAGCTTTGCTTGCCTGTTCTGGGCATTGCTGGCCCACAGCTTCTTGTTCCTCACATGCCCAGAGCTCCTCAGGTCTTTTTGTCTGAGCCAGTCGAGAAGAAAACAATCCTGTAAAACCATGTCAGCACACTGGATTTGAACAATGCTTCTCTAGAAAAAAAGGATTGCCCTGAATCCATTTGAATTCTGTTTTTCTTTTGACAGAAAGACCAGCCAAAGATGGTGATGGAGTACTGGACTGGGTGGTTTGATAACTGGGGAGGCCCTCACTATGTCTTCGATGCAGATGGTGAGCACCAAATGCTGTTCTTGTAGAACATTTTACCTTTTGTGGGAATATGGTGGAGTTAAGTCCCCGGTGAGTGCAGCACCTTCTCCCTGGTTTAAAAAAGCTCATTAGGAAGGCTACTACAAAAAAAATAAACCAACAACTCCAGAACCCCCAGGGCATCTAAAGAGCAGTGAAAACAGAGCTATAGAAGACTTTTCTAACGACTCTCTCATCCTCCTGCAATTGTCTTTGTAATTGGGTCATTAGTGTGTTCAGTTTAGGAGTCTGACCGAGGACTCCTTACACTCTTCTGCTTAAGAGCAAAATTCTTGCTGGAGTCCACGAGCTTTCCCCTTTTTCACCTGGAGGAGAGGATTATTTGAATGTATTAATGCATCAGTAGATGTGCTGCCCTTACTGAGGGCAAGATGCAAATCACAACACAAATCACTGCGATTGCACAGCAATGACAGGGACCACACTGGGTCTGCTTTGAATTCCTGGCCCAAATTTGTGGTCTGTGGCCTCCCTGGCACTGCCCTTTTTTTTGCAGAGATGGTGAATACTGTGGCAAGCGTCCTCAAAACAGGAGCATCCATCAACCTCTACATGTTCCACGGAGGCACCAACTTTGGCTTCATGAACGGGGCTTTGGAAGCTGACGAGTACAAGGCAGATGTCACCAGTTATGGTGAGTTTATTTTCCCTGCCTTGCCCGTGAACCTTCAGCTCTGACCACCCTGGGCTAGTGACACTCACCAGGAACACTAAAAATGATCAGTACAGCCACTTTGTCCTGGAGAGATGAGGTGGAACCCAGCTCAGAAGCAAAAAGGGGCCATATTCCAATGTTTCCAATTCCCAGCCCATCCCAGGATGTGGGGGATTCCCTTATTCTGAATTGTGAATAGAGGTGTCACAGATAATGACTTGGTATCTCTTCTTTCGAGGGAGAGACAGTGATCCAAGACAACATTTTTTAATTTTACCAAGTCAAATTGTGCCATAAATCTCTTTCCATGCCAATAGCCCTTGGTTAAAATGGTTAATTGTTGACTTTATCCTGTGTGAAATTCTGGATATGTGCAAATTGCATCTCTGCAATTGTGTTGCTCCTTGGTGAATGGCTCCTCTCTAAATTCAGTTATTCTATGGCTGTTTAGTGATTTTCACTCAGATTAAAGTGTACAAGTTTCCATCATATGAATATGCCATGAAAATTGTGCTTGGGGCTTTTATGTCTTGCATGAAGCTGTCCCAGAGCTGTTTTATGTTTTTCAAACGTGTGCTGTGCTGCTTTTCCAGACTATGATGCTGTGCTGACAGAGGCTGGAGACTACACATCCAAATTCTTCAAACTTCGACAACTCTTCAGCATGATCATCGGTAATTGCAAACCCAAACCCCTGCTCCACCCACACTGCTCCCTGAGGGAATTGTTCACACTGGCCCTGGGACTCTGCTTGCTTGGGAATTAAGCATGGGAGGACCAAAGGAGGTCTGGAGGGATCTTTAATTCCATGTTTCTTTTTGCATCCCAGGCCAGCCCCTTCCTCTGCCTCCCATGATTGAAAGCAAGGCCTCCTACGGTGCCATCCTGTTGCATCAATACATCTCTCTCTGGGATGTGCTGCCAGCCCTTTTACAGGTACTGACGCCTCTTTTAATGCATCCCAGACCTAAAAAACATCACCTCGTAGGTGCAAATGGCAATTTGTGCTCTTATCCCCAGAGGATAAGTTTGGGGAATGTTTTCTCTTACAAGGCTGCAAATCTTTTCTCTCGCCTTTTTCACTGCTACTTCTGTTCTCTTAGAATTGTGGTTTTGCAAGGCCTTGGCTCCTTTTTCTGGTACTTTGATGTAGCTTTCTTAGGGTCTGGAGGGAATTTGGGTTGGACCAGACCTGGGGGGGTGGTCAGGAGGGAAATGTAAGCAGTGGCAGAGTAGAACACCTCCCTTGAACAAGCTGCCTCTGCAGTCTGTCAGTGTGAGAGGCCACTGCTGATGCTGAACTTTTTGTTTTCCTCTGCAGCCCATCAAGTCCGAGTTCCCTGTGAACATGGAGAATCTGCAGCTGAACGACAGCATTGGGCAGCCCTATGGCTATGTGCTCTACGAGACTGTCATTTTTGGGGGTGGCCAGCTGCACACCAGGGACCACGTGCGGGACCGGGCACAGGTAGGAGCACAGAGATCCCTAGGGACTCCCTCAGCTTGGTAGAGGCAGAAAATGGGGGGAAAACATGAACTTTTAGATGAGGAGTGTGATTAACTCTTTCCAATTCTCAGCTGAACCTCAAACCTTTTAATTTCTAATTAAATTTCCAGTTCCAGTCTGCTAAAACTTAAAATATGTTTAAACATCAGATTGTTGAATATCCTGAGAAATACTGTGAATTTTTTATTCCCACCTGAGCTGACAGTGACACAGTTCTGGACACTTGAGTTGTAGTTTCAAGCAGAGACAATTTCCTCCCCAAATACAGCTTGAGTGCTGTGGTTATGATAGAATTGATGAGCTCAGGTCCCTTGTGCTCTGTTCTGCAGGTGTTCGTTAACACCATGTATGTGGGGGAGCTGGACTACAACACGGTGGAGCTCTCCATTCCAGAGGGACAGGTAATTCACTGGGAATTGCTCAGGATGTGGATAACAGGGTCACTAAAGAGGGAGAAGGCTCAGAAAGGCACCTCCACCTAACCCAGACTACCCTAATCAGACACTATCTCGCTGGTGAAATAGTGGGATTTCACTGCCAACTTACCATTTGTGATTGCAAAGTGGGGGTTGAATGCTTTTCCGTGGAGAAAATTCAAGTTACTGTAGTCCTTGCTGCACAAAATTCACCAGCATTCTTACCACAGCCACAACATGGAGTACCTGTACCCTGTTTGTGCAGATTAAATCCATGTAGGCTCCATCTTCCTTAGCACAAAGCAGGTTTTAAGGGGGTTTGGAGGCTTCTGGGTCTCAAATTAGATGAGGGGGAATGTCTCTCTTTAGCTCTGGGAGGAGTTTTACCCTGGCAGAAATTGGCACTAAGAATAATGTATTGCCTGAGCACATTTCAGCAGAGCTGTGGTGGCTCTGGGAGCAGGTGAGGGGGTGGATGCACTGCTTGTTCTTAAGGCTTGTGGGAGAGTTTATGGCATGAGCCTGTCCTGTGTCAAACTCCATTTCTGGCTCTGCGGTTGATAACAAAATGAGATTAAAAATTCAACAGAAACCAGAAAACCAGAAAGCTTCTGCGCAAAGGCTCTGAGTTCCTCACTGTTTGCAGCAGAGACCTTTAAAATAAACTTACAAATTGCAGCTGCCAAAGGCTGTGGTGCCACTTCAGCTCTTAAACACCTCCTGTGGCCTGTGCTGAGGCTGGTGCAGGACTGGTGCAGCTGATGCTTCTCCTTTGTTTTCAGCAGGGCTTCAGGCAGCTCAGGCTCCTGGTGGAGAACCGTGGGCGTGTCAACTATGGGCTGACACTGAACGAGCAGAGGAAAGGTGCGTTTGGTTCTGTGCCCCCAAACTCTCCCAGAGACTTGTCTGAGTTTAAATGCTGTAGAAGTGTCTGTGTGTTTTGCACAGGACCAGCTGAGGGCCCAGTACAGCTCAGGTGGTGCTGGTCAGGACTGGGAGCTGGTGGGAGATGTTGTGCTGGAGGCAATGTGTTAAAAAACATCCTCTGATCAGGGGAACAGCAGTGGCTGCTCAGTGCCCTGCACCAGAGTTTGTTTTATGAGGGTACAGCTAAACCCAAGGCTATCAGTGAATCTTGCTCTGCTCTAGGTTTCCTAGGTGATGCTCAGCTTCCCTTTCTCTTGCTCTGTGACCATGTTACTTCACAGGCAGGGAAGGAAAATACCTTTTTTAATCTGTGTTTTCCCTTGGGGGGTTGATATTGGAGGATCACACAGTTTAAAAGCTCACACAGTGTCAGGAGGGAACTGCATCCCCCTGAGCAGAATTGACTGAAATGCTCAAGCCTGTCACACACAGCTGTGGAGCTGGAAGAGGTTTATTCTGTTTTAGTGGGGAACTACATGCAAAAGCTCTATAAAATAGATTAATGGAGTTAGGCATGTGACTGTATTGATTTTATTTAATGCAGGAGAGTTGCATAAAGCCTCAGTGCTGCCCAGGCAGCCTCAGGTGCAGTCCTGTGATTTGGGCTGGATTAGGACCCAGGCTTTGCCTGCTACAGGGAGAGCAACTTTAACAAGAGGGTACTAAAGGTGAATGACTTATTAAGATGCCTTAAAATCCTGGGGTGAAAAGCATAGGAACAGCACTGGGCATCAGTGCTGGCCTGCGTTCTGTTTTGCTGTGCCTTTTAGAGAAGTGATTGACTGCTTTAAAAAAACCTATGCTTGGTCAGCTCAGTAAAGCCAACACTCCCAACAGCTCCCTGCTGCTGCCTGGGCCAGCAGGGCTTTGTGCTGGGAGGGTTTGAGGCCGTGGTGAGCTGAGGGAAAGGAGAGAATGGAGAGGCCAGAGTTTAGTAATGCTCCCCACTCAGTCTGGATGAGCAATGGGACCATATGGACTCTAATTCCATTGCAGAACGTGGCTGCTTTCCATCTCCTGCTGTTCCCCATATTCAGATAGGAAAATCCATCAGCTTGTGCTGTTTCTCAACTCTTCATTACCCCCATTGCTCTTGCAGGCTTAATTGGTGACGTCTTCTTGAATAAAACCCCCTTGAGGAACTTCAAGATTTACAGTTTGGAGATGAAACCTGCCTTCATGAAAAGGTTTGTGGGATTTTAACTTTTTTTTTTTCCTTTCTCATTGGAAACCACCTGTTTTCCAGCAGTGTAGTATCTAATAGGGAGCAGCTAAATGAGGCAATCTGAGGTAACAGTGAGGAGGATTTTTGCACTGATAAGTTCCTTGCTGATACCTTTGCCTGAAATAGTGCAGGAAATGGTGCCAGGTTATCCACACCATTATTGAGGGGGAAATCCAATCCCACTGTGCAGGATTTAAAGACTTCCTTGCAGCAGCAGGGTTAGATCAGGTGAGTAAAAGCCAGGCTTACCCAAAGGGGAGGATCCCCACATGTTGGAAATTTTGGGTCTTTCTGGAAATTACCAGTCTGGTTGATATATTTAGTAATTCAGACTGGCGAGGGATGGATTAATTCTAGAAAGCTACTGATAGTGCATTAACAATCCAGATGGCTCTCTCTCTTTTATGTTGTTTTGCTTTAATTCAGGGAAGGAAATTTAGCAGGGAGATGTTGAGGAGCCTCTGTCAGCACATACAGAAAATGTTTAAGGCAGCAGATGCCCTATGGACTCTGGCCACAATCCAGAGACACTCTTTTCAGTGATGTTTTTCATACCAGAAAGCAACTTATGTGCATCCCCCAAGATATCACAGCTGCCCCATTTTGTGTAGGAAGGAGAGAGAGCCAGCATTAAACTGAAATGGCTTTTAAAAGGAAAAAAGTCCACGTTCTGAAATTTGAATTTCAGATTCAAGGACAATTTTACCAGGTAAAATTGGTAGCTGGGGGGCTAGCTGAAGGATTCTTATTGATGGGGTAACTCACAGCCTTTTGGGCTGCAGGGTGTTAGAGGAATATTTCCAGTGAGGAGCATTAAAGCAAGTGAGCTGCCATGCCCAAACAAAAGCAGGATTAGTCACCACTACCCTCAGCTCCTGGCTGCTGACCAGCAGCTCTGAAACACAATCAGCTCCCAGTCCCCTCGGGGGAGGAGGGAGAGGAGTGTTGTGAAAGGAACTGTCACAGGCTTTTAGTTGAATAATTCAGCAGCAGTCAGGCTGCAGTGGATCAATAACTTCCCTGAGTCCAAGAGATGCAGTGTGTAAGGGTTGGAGGGAACATGTTCTGACAGAAGCTCAAGGCTTCTCTGGGATTCTGCACTCCTGATTTCCTCTTCTCTTTGTGCCCTGCTCCCAAATTGTTGCCACAGGTAAGAAATGATGTCAGATTTCCCCTAATTGCTGCAAACTTGCAAGGATGTGTTTGTGTTCCTCGACAGGAGCAGGGGCAGGAATGTCTGGTTTGAATCCTGTCAGTTCTGCAGTTTCCTTTAGCAAGCCACAGACATTTAAAGCACCCTGGCAGATCTGAAGGATCCTCAGCAACCAACATGAAGCAGAGCTTTTATCACAGAATCCCAGAATGGTTTGGGTTGGAAGGGACCTTAAAGCTCATCTCATTGCACCCCCTGCCATTCCACCACCTTCCACTCTCTCAGGGTGCTCCAACCCTGGCCTTGGACACTCCCAGGGATCCAGGGGCAGCCACAGCTTCTCTGGGCACCAGTGCCAGGACCTCACCACCTCACAGGAAATAATTTTTATGAATATCCAATCTAAACCTTCTCTCTTCCACTCTGAATCCTTTCCCCCTTGTCCTGTCACCACATGCTCTTGTAAAAAGCATTTCCCATTGCTGTGAAGCATCAGAGACGGTGCCAGCCCCATGTGTCCTCCTCTTGTCCCCCAGCTTGGCCCCCCAGGGCTGTGGATCCTGGAGCAGAGGCAGGTGGGCCCTGTGCCCCTGGTGAGCTGTCCCTCTCTTGCAGCTTGCAGCGAGTGTCTGGCTGGAGCACAGTCCCGGATTATTTCGTGGGGCCGGCGTTTTTCCGTGGGAGGCTGTGGATAGAGCACCAGCCCCAGGACACCTTCTTGAAGCTACAGGCAAGTCCTGGTTGTTCCTGGTCAAGGTTTTTAAAAAGCTGCTTAGAGAGACATCTGTACAACAGCTCTGATCTCTGTACCTCTGTAGTCTCCCTCTGCCTCAGGGAATTATTTAGGGTGGAGAATTCTCCTCTGGGTAATACTGTTCAGTCTGGAGAGGTCCTGATGAGAAAACATGTGCAGTACTGACCCTGCAGAGCTGCTCATGACCACTTCAGGCTTTTGTTATGGGCATACAAATGCTATTTTCTAGTTGCAGAGGAGTAATGGGCACAGAAAATAAAGGAGGCCTTTGTTTAATCCCTGTCTCCTCAATGTGACATGGAAAGAGTCACTTCTTTGTGGCCGTGGCATGGAGTTAGTATTCCTGTCATCCTTCTGGGGGAGATTGCTGCTCCTGCATGGAACTTCAGATGAGATTTTAAGGATTATTAAACTTCCTCCTCTGATTTCCCTCCCTTAGAGCCAAGGCTTGTGCCCATCCTTATTGCACTTCTCACTTTCCCATTTATTGGAAAATTATATATTTTTTAAATCAGCAATCCAATATTTCTGTCACTTGGGAAAGAGGTGAGGGCAGATATTCCATACTTGGGAAGGAATAAAGGCCTGCCTGTTCAAAGGGATGAAATTTCCTGTACAAGCACGAATCACAAATTGCACATTTTTGAAAGCTTTATCCTTTTAATTAGTACATTAAGGATAACTCCTGTTCAACAGGGCTTGTTTAAATGTTCCTGGCTGCAGGGATTTGCACAGGGAAAGCAAGCAGAAAACCTGCAGAAAGTGGCTGGAAAGAATGCAAGTGTGAAAGCAGATTTGGTTTCCTGTGGGGATGCTAACGAGGCAGCAGAGCTGCATCAGTAATTCTGTGTTCTGCCTCGATTCCAGGGCTGGGAAAAAGGAGTGGTGTTTGTCAATGGTCAGAACCTGGGAAGATACTGGAAAATTGGACCTCAGGAGACGCTTTACCTGCCTGGGCCCTGGCTACGGAGAGGGGGAAACGAGGTGAGAGGCTCTGCTGGGATTGCTCTGTGCCTCTTGGTGTTGCTAAAGATCCCAAAGAGCCAGACATGCACAGGACATTCATTATCCTCCTTTAGCTGGAAGGCAGAGCAGTAGAGGGGAAGGATCTGTGAAAATTGGGGAAGGTGCTGCTCTAGAACTGACTCTGGCTCTGACAGCCAATAAGGGGTGCCAGGGATGGCAGCTGAACTCCAAAGCTCTGACCCAAGTTGGAAATTAAGACAATCCTGACGTGATGCTGCCTCAGTCCTGCCCCTCATGGTGCCGAGGCAGTCTCAGCCCAGTTCACACTCACACTGATCGATCTCTGTCAATGCTGCTTCCTTCCCCTGCTGGGAGCACTCACCTTCTCCTCCTTCAAATACTTAAAGGTTTGTTAAGAAGGGGTTTTCTCTCTCCCCGTGCTGTGCAGATCGTCATCTTCGAGGAGCGCACGGCAGGCCGGATCATCCAGTCCGTGGACATCCCTTACCTAGGAAGGACCCAGTACGTGGACTGAGGAGAGCTGCTTTCCCACCTTGGGCTCCTCCTGAATATTCCTGGTTGCATGTCTGGGGACGCCGTGGCTCAGCACTCGGGCATGCTCATCTCCACTAGAGCCAGGTGAAGGCTTTGCCCTCTGGCAGAGAGCTCAGAGGAGAGGATGGGCCCTGGAGGAGGCAGGGCCGTTGTTCCATGGATGGATGGAGGCAGCAGCTCATCTCCCTGGACTACTGAGGCCCCCCAGCCCGGATGGCTGCGCATGTTCTGCACCATCTGCTGGATGTGGGGGAGGAAAAAGGTGCTGGAGGCAGGTGAGAGAGAGAGAGAAGGAACTGAAGCCATCTGAACTGAAAGCTGAGCTCAGCTTTTCAGGGACTTCCCAAATGTGCTATCGCTGGCCTCCTTGTTTTTATAATTAGGTAGGGAGAAAATAGTTGGTGAACATGTGAGTAATCAGGTGTGGCAAACCATTTTGGTGTGCTCTGAGGCAGACTTTAGCCAGTCTCTCTGCAAAGAGGCCATTATGTGTTCCTGTGTTGGAAGCCAAGGTGGTTGTCAAATGACTTTTAATTTCAACTTTTTTTTTCCACTCAGTTTTACTATGGAGGTCGTCTCTCTCTCAAAAGGAAAAAAAAAAAAGTTTTAAAAAGTGAAATGTGTTTTGTCCTCTATCAAATGTATCATTATGTTTCAGGCCAGGCAGGAATGAGAATTTCCAAGGAGGAGAAATGATCAAGTGAGTCTTCCACTCCTCTCTCCACCCATGCTCACACTGAGCATCTAAAGATTAATTCCCCCTTGGAAAAGGAGCAGGGATCAGATTTTGGCTGGGATAGAAGCAAAAGGGACTGCAAGTGGGAAAACTCATCCCTGCTTTCTCCTTAAAGCTGCTGTGGGATCTTGGGTTGTGGTTTCTTTTTGCTTTTTTTTTGTCCCTCTAAACAGAAACTCGGGATTTAGGTAAATGTGACTTTCTTTTAACTCACCAGCTCCAAGGCACAGAGGAGCTGCAGCCTCCTTGGGGAGAGGAAGAGATCAAACCCGAGCTCTGAATCCTTCAGAACCTCCAAGGAGTCGCTGCTTTCTGTGCCAGTAACGATTCAGGCTCTCAGAGAAACACCAAACTGTGTCTGGAAGGGAGGTGCAGGGTATTCTGGCTCTTAGAAACCATCATTTTATTTAACAAATTTAAATACAGTTTGTTTAAAACTGAGAACAGACAGTGCAGCTGGAACACACTCCATCCTGGCCAGGTCTGGTCACACCTATCTCTGCTCCCCAGGACAGCTCTGGGAAAGCTGGGAAGGCCCAGGATCCTGTGGCCAGAGCAAATGTGCAGGGCTGTGTTCAGGACTCCATCCTTTGCATTTTTCTGAAAGTTATTTCCTTCCAAGGAGGGAAGGTTGGAACCCAGCAGGGACCGGAATTCAGATTAGTGAACCAAAACATGCAGCTCGGAGAGGACATCAGTTGGAAACTATTTCAATGCTATGAAAACTTGGTAGTCCTTGAAAAATGTCTCTTTCCACTGTAGGGTTTGCAGACTGAAGGGAACTTGGAAGGCCAGCACAATAACAGAATAAATCTACTTGAGTGCAGAGTTTTAATCCAAGGTAACAATACCTGTTCCCATAGAGCAGCCAGCAGCATCCAACACTTTCTATCCAAGTAGTGCTTTAGCCATTGCATCTAACAGGAACATTTTTATAAAGGCTTCTGTGGCTGGGAACTAAAGAATGCGACTTTTCCCCAATGGTTCTGATATACAGTGGGAGAAAATAACTTACAAAAAATACTTTCCTTTGAAATATCAGGAAATACACAATGTCATTAGTCCAAGGGGAGACTTCTGCACCGTGAAGCCAACAATCAAACCCAGAGCATTTTAATAGTTCTATGTGTTAGGGCTAAAAATAACCAAGTCTATTGCAGGATTACATTTTTCCCTCAGTTCAAAGGTAAAATTGTGCTTCAGACCTTTCTGAAAGAATTGGGACAGCGGGGGGTTGATCAAAGGCTTGGCAACAGTTATGAAGGGGGAGGGAATTTAGGGGTTTTGGCTGGGGAGACTGGGCCTGTGGTACCTCAGTTTCTATCTCAGCAAGTTTGTGAGAATTAGAGTCACCCACAGCAGTAGCACCCAGGTCCCACTTCTGCTCTGCTCTGTCTGTGTCTCTCACTGAAGAGCAAAGCCCAGTTTGAGCACAGAACCTCCTCTGACCAACTCTGTCCTTTGGTGTCACCACCAGGGAAGAGGTGACTGATGCCCTGCTGAGCAAACAGAGCTCCAGGCCCAGGGTCCCCTTCCCAGGGGTGCTGCTCTTTCAGAGGTGACTGGGAACTGCTCCAGCATGGCTTTTCACACCAGGAAAGGAGCTGGGGCTGAGGGATACATTCCAATCAAATGGGAAATGCACTGAAATCACCTCTTAGCATCCCCTCCCTAGTGTGAAGCAGTTTTATTTTTAAAGAGTGGAAATTTGCCTGTATGTTGGAGCACCCTGCAGAGAATCCCACACCTAATGCTCACAGGAACCAGGACCAATCTGGATGAATATTACGGTGTGTGGCCCCAACAATCTCGTTAAACCCCACTTCCAATTATTTTAGCATTTTTAGAGAACCACATGCTGGAAACATGACTCCATCCAGGATCAGTGGTGAACTGGTGACCAACACCTTCCTGATCCTGTCCCTCCATCCCACTCTGGGAACATCCCCCAGGGGTCTTATAAGATGGGGACAAACCTTTTGGCAGGGATAGGACAAGGGTTGATGGTTTTAAACGAAAAGAGGATAGATTAGATCTGAGGATTTTTTTTACAATGAGGGTGGTGCAACACTGGCACAGGTTGCCCAGAGTGGTGGGGGATGCCCCATCCCTGGCAATATTCCAGGCCAGAACAACCTGCTCCAGCTGAAGGTGTCCCTGCCCATGGCAGGGGGTTGGACTCGGTGACCTTTAAAGTCCCTTCCAACCCCAACCCTGCAATGATTCCATGAACACAGAGGAATGTCAGGATGGCACCCAGACTGGGAAACTGAGGAAGGAAAAGGAGAGGGAAATCCAGAGAGCAGTGATGCTGAATGGGTTTGTTCTAACCTGCCTTGCTTTCCCCCCTCCCCCAAACCCTTCCTGTCTTGTGCAGCGTAACAAACACTGATTAAAGTCGGTTTAAAATTAAGGGCTAAGGTGCCATCTCGGAAGGCAGCCATCCCCTCCACGGCCAAGAGAGCTGCTCAGGCTGTCGCACACCTGGCCACAAGGTCCGTGTGTCTCAGGGAAAACCTGTCCCCAGGGGCAAAACCAGTCCCGGGGGCCACAGCCGTGTTCTCACCCTCGCCTCCAGGTGCTGGCAAACATCCCCTCCTCGGTGCAGCCCCAGCCCGGCTGGGCTCCAGCCCGGCGGGCGCTTCTCCCAGACGGAGCATCCGCGCCGGGAGCTGCCAGTCCTGGCGTTTCTGTGCTTTTATTCTCCACCTCCGGAGCGTCTGCTTGTGCTCCGAGTCCAGGAGGAAGGGCAGGGGATCCGGGGAGTTTATGGATGCAGTGTTGCTTGGTTTCACAAGGCTAAAACTCGTGGAAGTCAGCAGAGGTCCTGGCTCCCGCCCGGCTGGGTGGATGCTGCGGAGAGGAACCTTGCAGGCTGTGCACGAAGGAATCTGCAACAGAGACACAAGCAGCTCACTGCTGGTAAAAATTCACCACTGCTGAGTAAATCCATCCCCTTCCTGCTCTTGCTTGTCAGTACTCAGGAGCGGCAGCCTCCTCTCCCTCCAGGCCTGGCTCTGCACTGCACTTAAAGGGAGTTATGCATTCATATTTTTGTCCATAATAATGAAGGACAGCTCCACAGGCTGGGTGCAGATACAAGTGAGTGGCTCATCCTTCACTCCTCAAACCAACTGCAGAAATACCCAGCCAGGGCATGATCAAATACGAGTCAGCCATCAGTGTGTGCATTCTTTCCTCCTTTCCACTGGAAAAGACAGCCCATGCTCTCCTCAGGTAAGCCAACACCTCAGGTGGGGTTTAATCCACACCTTCTTGTAGTTGTCACTGACTCTGTGTGGCTTCAATGTGGGTGTAAATTAAACTGTTCCCTCAGGAATCTTCTGCCTGACTTAAAAATCCTTTTGCTGACATTGTTTTAGCTTTCCTCAGGTGTTTGCAGGTGGATGAATCCACACCCTTCACTCCTGTGGCCTTAGTGACATTAGACAGTTAATAATTAGGCAACTTCTGCCTACTTCCTGCATTTCTCCCCCTCAACTCTCACCAGGTATTGAGCATTTTGTCTTAAAAATAGATTAACTTTCAAAAAAAAGAGATTAACTCATGGTCTTGAGAAGTTTAGCAGTAAGAGAAGGTCAGAGTGGTGAAAAATGGAAATGAAAAAGCACATTCAAAAGAGCTTTTATCTTTTCCCTGCCATTGTCTAGCTTCTCACTGCTGTTAGAGTCATGTGCTCTTACCTGGTGTTGGTCTCCGTTCAGCCACGCACAGTCAGATTTCCACATTGGGATCTGTGAATCCTTTCTTGCCCTCGTTCACCAGCACAGGCTTTTCTGTCCTTGTGTGCCAGACTAAAATCTGAAGAAGCCAGCAAAAGTCATTAGCTGCACCTCTCCAGTGCACTAACAAATATTCCTGCACATTAAATCAATAGTGCAATTTAACCAGCCACCCTGGAGCCTAATGGTGCATCCACCGCTGAGAGGGCTTTGCATAAACCTTCATTTAGGCAGAGCTGCTGCTCTGCAGAATGCACAGTGCACAGAAATTACCCATTTACAGTGTGCTGCCGTGGGACATTAACCTGCTCCTTCCATGGAGTTCTCAACAGCTCCTCGAAAGGCTCATCAGCCTTCCAATGGGGTAAGGCAGCTCCCTCCCAGCCAGGGAATCACATCCCTGCTTCCCCACAGAGCCAGTTCCTGACTCTGCTTCTTGCTTATGCCCTCACACCCTCGGCTGGTGGAGTCACTGTGAGGGGAAATGCAAATTCCTGACATTCGGGTCACAGTTGTGAGGGCTTTTCTCATCACCACCCCTGCCTTTGGCTGGGGGAAATATAAACTGAATTTTTCAGCACATCCTTGCAGATCCATTATTGGAGAGAAGACACCAGTCTGCCCTCTAACCTCGGCATCACTTCTTTTTTCACTCTTCAGTTCTTTCCAGACCCTAAAAAGCCAGGAGAGTGTCACTGAGCTGGGAAGGACTCACTGCTGCTGCCGTGCTGGTGCAGCCTCTGCTGCCTCAGAGCTGCTGATGCAGGAGCTGCTTCCAGAATCTTCCCTTCTTCCCACGTGCTCAGGGCTGCACACACCCTCTCATGACCCCATGGGTCCCCTCAAGCCCCCTCCCCAATCCCTTTGGAATGCCTGCCCCACACAGCCATCCCCTCCTCTGTACCAGGTATTAAAACCCCTCTCCCATTTGCTCAAAACAGCAGTGAAGCTTCTCCTAAAAGCTTCCCTCGGTCTTGGCAGCAAAGTTGCACTGAGATCAACATCTGTGGAGGAGAACTGGCAAAATCTGAGGTTGTTGAGTATTTCAGGGGGGCTATTATAGGAAATTGTTTCTACTTGCTGTGCTCAGATGGTTCTGGAAGCTGCTTAAAATACTCTCCCCTCACTAGACTCAATTACACTCATTGCTTTCCCCCCAGAACCCGCATGGCTGGGAGCAGCTTTATCCTCTCCCTGCAGGATTCCTGCTTCCCTTCACCTGTGCCTTGCTATTTCCCACCTCGTGGGGGTTTCCCTCCGGTTGCCATGACAATGCAGACTGCATCCTGCAAACCACTTCCACCCTGCCTTTGTGCAAAACGAGGGCACGTTCTGCTTCTAAAGGACGAACAAAGCCCTTTTCAAACCCTCCTGGTTCAAGAGGAGCACCTTCCCCCACCTTCCCCAGGAGCTTGTTTGACCAAATTTGTCTCTGATGTGAGCAGTCACCTCCTGCGTGGAGCTTAAATCTCTGCTAATACTGAAGCAGTACAGACCAACTGCTGGCTGGAGCGGGGCCAAAAACCAATTTCATCATCCCCCACAACCACTTCAGAGCTCACTCATCAAAGCCCCCCTCGATTCCAGCCCTGCTCTCCCCACGGCAGTGATTACTGCGCTGCTTTCCTGGGAAAAGGAGAAACCAAGCAGGGCTCACGAGTGGCTCTCGGGGCTCCACAGGCAGCAGTCACGGCTCCAACAGCAGGATGGATATATCGGGGCTGGAGAAATCCTGTGGCCAACTCTCCTCTCCAGAGGGAGCAGGGGAGAGCCCTTGGCACTCCTGACAGGTCCAAGCTCAGCCCTGCTCGTGGGACTCACACTTCAGCAACTCTGACCACACACTCCACAGGCAGAGGATCACAACTACACATTAGCAGGGTTTTCCTTCAATTGGATCCCACTTCTGCACTGTTACAGCCAAATGCCGAAGAAGACAGATTAAATCAGTTAAATGGACCCATTTTCAGACTTTGCAGCTTGATACAGCAGCTTTTACCATTTTTCATGCTGTGCTCTTTAACGTGGGAGGTAGATCACCATTTAGTACAGAAACATTTGCTTTTCCTTTCAGCCAGTGCTTGTTTTTTTCAACAAGCAGCGTGTTTTATGCCTCAGGGAAGCTCTGGGACCAAATATCTGACTTTTCCTGAGCTGTGGTTTCATACAGGTCACCGGAGGGACTCCCCTTTTAAATTGGTACTGCAAAACCCTTCCACTCATTTACAGCCCTGCCACTCGGAGTCACAGGACTCAAAACACATCTAGGAGATGACAAGGATTCATCTCCACAGCAGAACAATTTATCGTCGTCCAACAGGAGATGAAAAAGCCAACAGGAGAGCTCGGCCTGCAGTGGGAGGGGGTCACAGGGTTTCCAGCACACAGACCCTTCCAGGAGGATTCAGGAATTGTTGTTTGAACTGGAGACTACAGAATGGGAAGGGAAAGAGACACCAGGCTGAAAGGGCAGGTTTGTTCCCTGTTCTCCAGCCTGACAACATTTTCCCCTCTCTGTGGTGTTAATGGTGCCCCTGTCTCTCCTTTAATCCTCCCTGGCTGAGCTCACTGCAGGTTGCTCCCTTGGTGTTAACAGGAAATGGGGAGCAGAATGTCCCCCTCTTTCATCAGCCTCACGGCAATAGCAAATCTCAGACCTCTCTCCCATGCCACTGGACTGAAGAGAGGATGGTTTGATTTGGGGTGTGGGGAAATGCACAAAGAGCAGAACTCCAAATACAGAGAACTCTTGCAAAACCTTGTTTCCTTACAGCTCCGGGACAAACCAATCCTTCCCTCCCGGTAAGGAGGGGTAACTTTCTCTTCAGCAGTTAATACCAACTTTCCTTACTTTCTCCTTCATTTTGGGCAGTTCCCAAATCCAAGAAGATAAGCACGACATGTGGCCTTTGGCCTAATCTTGAGCTTTTTGCAGGAGCGTGTGTTTGTGGGCTGAATTCTGATCAATATTACAGCAGCAGCACTGCACACAGGGAAGGCAGCATTTTTGGAGAACAGATGTCTGTGCTTATCTTACACATTCCTCTGATCCCCCCTTAATGACTCCATCTAAGCACATCATCATTTTTAATGTAAATCTCCCTGCAAAGCAGGTGTGTGGTTATGTTTAACAGAAGCAAAGCACAAGTGCTGGGAGCACAGGAGAGAGAGAGAGAGGAGCCTGTGCTTTGGGGTGAGAGGACCCCAGACCACAGCTGGTCCTTCTCTGCTGCTGGTCCAGACTCTGCTCCTGGTGAAATGGGTGAGTAAAAGCAGAAATGGAGCCTTGCAGGGAAATGGAGGCTGCTGGCAGCAGAGTGCAACCTGCAGAGCTGCACTCGGAGCCTGCCAGGAGCAGACAGCATTCAGCTCACAACAAGGACCCTTGTGAGCTCTCCCCAGCCCAGCCAAGAAAAGAGACTCAGTCTGCTTCTGATGCTGGGCAGCAATCCCTGCTTCCTCCTCTCCATCCCTGCCCTGCCCCTCCTGTGTCACAGCCCTGCCTGGCTCCAGCACTGTTTGTTTCCTCCTGCCTGGAAATAGCATTTCCTTCCTCTCCACGTGTTCCTCCAGGACTGTCATTTCCCACCCCCAGCTTCAGCACAGCTCCTTCCCAACAGTTGTTTATTTGCAGCAGGGACAGTACACCAAAGGCCATGGAGTAAACAGCCCCAATCCTCTGCACACCAGCCTAAAAGCAGCTTGGCCATCTCTCCTGGCTGCTGGGAACACATTCATTTCCTCACAGTGCCCAAGAACAGCGATCTAATGTTAATCCAATCTCCGTCCCCACCCTTGGGAAGCTGGTTTGTGATTTGTCCCAGCGCTGGACAGCCATAACCACACATGGATTCAGAAAGAAGGCACAGCAGGTATCAGACAAAACCCAAACTTGCTCCTTCCCCTCAGCTCCTCCTCCTTATTCCTGGATTCCTTGCAAGGAACATTGAGATCCCTGGATTTTTCCATGGCTGGGGGATGTGGAGCAGTGCACATGGAAATCAGGCAAAGGGCTCTGGTCACATTTTCTTTCCTATCCCAAAAAGGGATGGAGACCTGGATCCAACATTGGCACTGTTGGCAGTAACAACTTATTTGCAATAAAAGAATAATCCTGTTGGGGTAATTAGGCAATAAAGACTTTCTAAATGAGACTGGCTGATATTTATAACAGACAAAGGTGTGAGGGGGCTACATGGGGGTCTCTGACCTCAGAGGAACCCCCACCACACCTCCAGTGTTTAGGGAACCCACTCACAAAGCTTCAAAGCCCTTGCCAGCCGCTGATGGGCTGTGATTGACGCCTGTCACACGAACCAGCTTTGTCTCATGGTGTCTCCCACGCTCCCCTGTCATCCCAGACAGAATCATCTCTCATCTTGGACTGGGAAGTCTTCAGGAGAAGAGCCATCCGTGTGCTCTGAGTTTCTGTGTTATTCAGCACACGGGGTCCTGCTCCGTGACCCAGCAATGTGTACGCTCAATATTTATCAGTCAGCTGACAGCAGTGATTCCTCCCAAAATGAAACTTCCTCCTGGAGCTCAGAGCAATATCGCAGGCACTAAAACATTTCTATACTATCCCTGACGCAGAAAGATCCAGGTTTTCGTGGGCACCTGCAGCACAGATATTGCACAGATGTCAGGAGGGAGAAGGCAACTTGGCAACAAGGCAGTGACTGTGTGAACAGCCCTTTCCTGCTCCTGGGGTACAGCTCACACGGCCCACAGAGCCAAACCTCACCCGTCACAGCACTCAGACCCCCCCAGAAATTCACACTAAATAACTGACATGGAATTCCCTGCTCCCGGGTATCAGCAAGGCCATAGGAAAGCTCACCTTGAAAATAATATTTTTTAGAGGTCATGTAAGAAAGAGTAACAGTTACAGGGGAGAGAAGGCTCTGTGTTTCAAGGCTTATGGCAAGCCCTAGCAGCCTGCAACCAAAATAGGTAACTGCCCTCCACACATTTTAGTGCATTATCACCCATTCCCAGCTCCCATGAAATGGGGGTCTGCTCTCTTCAAGTACGGAGGAGTAGCCTGGAGGAGACTGAGGGGAGGCCTCATGGCTGTCTGCACAAGGGGCAGTGGGTGGACAGGCAGTGACCATTCTGGTGAGCAGGGACAGGACCCAGGGAATGGCCGGAGCTGCTCAGGGGGTTTAGGCTGGATATTGGGAAAAGTTTCTTCCCCCAGAGGGTGGTGGGCACTGCCCAGGCTCCCCACGGAATGGGCACAGCCTCAAGGCCGCCAGAGCTCCAGGAGCGTTTGGACACCACTGCCAGGGACAGGGTGGGATTGCTGGGGCAGGAGTTGGCCTGGACAATCCCTGTGGGTCCCTCCCAGCTCAGGATACTCCACAATTCCCTGAAGTGATGGAATGATGGCGCTGCCTGGGCTCTCTCCCCCTCTGGACCCTCACAGCCCCCGCCTGAGGCCATACCTTAGTGCAGTTGGCAGCCTTGGGCTCGAGGTCGCTGAGGGTGACCAGCTCGCGGAGCAGGCTGCTCTCCTGGTAGCCGCCCTTGACTCCGCGCAGTTTGAAGTAGGCCTGAGAGCGCTGCAGGATGAGGCGGAGGTTGACGGCGAAGCCGGCCATGTCGATGGCGAAGGGGCGGTGCGGGTCGAACACGGTTTTCCAGCCGTACACCTTCCCCGCCGCGTTCACCTTGGGCGCCTCGTAGCGCAGGCCGCCCACGAAGGCCACGGGCCACACCGACACCTTCCTGGTGCTGCGCATCTGCGGGCAAGCACACGCAGGGCACGGTGGCCACACGGAGCTCCAGCCGGGGCTCCAGCCAGCCCCCGGCAGAGCCGCGTTTCCTGGGATCTGACAGCCCCGAGCTCCAGCCACAGCCATCAACCTGCACTCCACCCCGAGCACTTCCACCCTGAGGCACTCGTCACTCACCTGTAAATGTCACCCCACTCCTCCCAGAGCTGGAGGAGTGAGGTGCTTTGGAAAGCACCAACTAACAACAAAGATGGCCACAGAAATGAGCAGGCCTCAGCACTGAAATCAAAGCTGCCAATAAGGAAACATCTCTGGGAAACATCTCTGGGAGCTTCCACCTGGGGCTCCAACCAGCCCCCGGCAGAGCCACGTTTCCTGGGCTGGAGCCGTCAACCTGCACTCCACCCCAGGCACTTTCACCCTGAGGCAGCGCCTCAGACCTCACTCAGCAGCACCTCAGACCTCACTCACCTGTAAATGTCACCTCCACTCCTCCCAGAGCTGGAGGAGTGAGGTGCTTTGGAAAGCGCCAGCTAACAACAAGGATGGCCACAGAAATGAGGAGGCCTCAGCACTGAAATCAAAGCTGCCAATAAGGAAACATCTCTGGGGTTTATGAGTGCGGTTTTTGTCCAGCTGTCCGTGGGCAAACCAAGACACAGGAGGGAAGCACCTTGTCCAGTGCCACCTGGAAATGCATGTCTAGGAAGAAAGTTGGTCTCTATCCTAAAGTATTTAAGCTGCAGACTCAACTCAAGGGCCACAGTAAGGCTAAAAGCACCTCCAGAGTGAGGCACCACAGCTCACAGCCTTGGGGACAGCAGGGAAGCACAGCCTTGGGGACAGCCAGCAAGCACAGCCTTGGGGACAGCCAGCAAGCACAGCCTTGGGGACAGCCAGCAAGCACAGCCTTGGGGACAGCAAGGAAGCACAGCCTTGGGGACAGTCAGCAAGCACAGCCTTGGGGACAGCAGGGAAGCACAGCCTTGGGGACAGCCAGGAAGCACAGCCTTGGGGACAGCCAGCAAGCACAGCCTCCGCAGCCATTCCCAGCAGGCAGGACAGTTCTGTCTCACTGCTCCTGCCCTGTGGAACACTGCCGGATGCCTCTGCTCCCTGCAGTCCCCACAAATAGAGTGGAGCCACCAGGGGCCCCTGTGGCTGCCTGCCCTTGCCAAGGCAGATGCTTTGGATGCCACTCTGCCCGCTCACCCCCAGCACCCTGCCCTGCTCCCTGGCAGGCTCAGCCTCCCGTTCTGCTCTCAGCTCGCTCTCTTAGATCAGGGATCTCCCAGAGCTAATCTCATCACTGCTAATTACTGCAAACGAGAGCAGAAGAGCTCTGGCACTTGCCCTTCTGCATTATACAGCTGCTAACGGCAGCCCCTGTCCACAGGGAACAATAATGTGTGTCTCCTGCATTTCACAGCACATTTCCTTGGCTCAGTGACCTTAACTGCAGAGACATATCAGAGAGGAGAAGGCTCTACGAGCACAGCACACGAGTGAATGAAGGAACCCTTTCTGCTTTATTCATGTGAGGAGTCTGTCTCAAGATGCTGCCAGAGCTGGCCTCAAAGGGGACGGGGGAAGAAAGAAATTCAGTCTGAATTCACTTTCAGCTTTCAAAGCGTGTATTCCTGTGGCTGTGCAAGCTAAAGTGAGAGCCACCAGGGATGGGAAAGAGGCATGTATGAGGAAATAAACAGGAGATCCCTGGTAGGAAAACTGGCAGCTGGTGGAGAAAGGAGGAAGCAATCCTCCTTTCTTGTCCCTTGCTGCAGGAGTTTGGCGTCAGGAGAGGAAGGGAAGAAGTAATTTCGGAGCTGGAAGCCAGGTGAGGTACCTGGTCCTCTGAGACCATTCAAACCTCCAGACAGGAGCTCCTTTAAAGCCCCAGTCGGAGTGGAACAAAAGCAAAGGTGGGAAAGCATGTGGAAGCCCTCCCCTGCTCAAGCCTGACCAGATTGTCAGGACACGCTGAAATTGGAGCTGCAAACTTCCAGGGGGAGATCTCAGCCCCTCTGCCGCCTGACAGCAGCCTGGGAGGCATCCATGCCTGGATGCTGAGAGAGGAATTGCTCCGGGGGGGAAAAGCTGCACACATCTCCTGGCACAGAGACATCCCTTGCCCAGGCAGTGCATGGAGGGCTCCGCTTTTCCAGGAGGGGAAGCAAAAGCTCTGACAAACTCCTGCTCCCTGCGTGTGCAGCAAGGCAGAGACAAGCACAGAGAACATCTCTGAACAAGAGATCCTGGAAATGCTGCGGCTGTGCTGACACAGCTCAGGGGCGGCTCTGACAGGGGTCTGTGAGCTCCTGACAGCCACGGAATTTAACCGAGAGATGGAAGCAAACAAATGCAAACGGCAGGGAGGGAAAAGGAGCCCCAGGGACTTCCTCAAATGAAAACAGACAGGAATTAACAGACAGCCAAGTGGTGGAGGAGAAAGGTGGATAACATCAGATCAGCTGGAAATCTCCAGGATGAGGCACGGAAGGAGGATGGGCGAGGTTTCTTTGCTCGTAGGACAGCAGGGGGTGTTCCAACCCTAACAAGGCTCCCCACAGGCAAAGCAGCTCCTCGTTAGCTCCCTTTCCAGTGGAAGCTGCCTCCCCATTGCACTCCACAGAAAACCCGGGGTTCCCATCGCTTCCCACGGGATACTTTGGCTCCAGAAAACACACAGGGTAATGGAGCCCTGGAGAAAACCTGAGCACAGCTGCACTGTGCGGACAGGACTAACCCAGAGCTCAGCAGAGGACATACACAGCCTCTCTGCACAGCATCTCCGCACAGCGTCTCTCACAGCATCTCTCACAGCATCTCCACAAGCATCTCTCACAGCATCCCTCACCCCCTCCCCATGCTAATCAGTCCCACAGCCAAGCCTTACCTCCTCGAAGAGCTCCAGGCTGTAGGTGTTATCATCATCAGCAAAGTAAACAATGCCGGGCTGGCTGTTGTTCTTGTTAAAGGTCTCTCTCAGCCACCTGAGCGCCAGGTTCCTCTGCATGGTGCCGCGGGGGATGCGGGGGTCCCGCATGTCCCCGCGCAGTTTGTAGTTTCGGGGTGTCTCCACGTTGAGGTGGGTGTAGTTGAGCCCCGTGTCCCGCAGCAGGCGGGTGATGAGCGGCGTGCGGCGCTGCGAATCCTCCACCAGGATCCAGTGCAGGTTGGGCACATGCAGCAGGGTGTTGGCCAGCCGGGTCAGCTCTGCCTTCTGCACGGGCCGGCTGTAGGTGGGGGTCACCACGTGGATGGTGGGCAGCGTGTCCGACCACGGGGGTGGGCGCGTGTAAACGTACTCTGTCCTCACCACCTCCACAATGTCCCGGTCCGACAGGCAGTATTCCTTGGAGTCCAAGCCTGCAGCGAGATCACGCTGGGAGTCACCACCATCATCTGGGCAAGGGCATGGAGAGAAGAAAAAGCCGCATGGGCTCAGGCGTCCGGCACCGCCCGGCTGAGCCAGCGGCTGCTGCTACCAGCGGGTCACCCTCGTGGGGCCAAGGAGAGGAAACAGGCTTGGGTGGAGGCTTTCGTAAATAAGGACACGGATAAATAAAGGAATCAGGGACAAACACACGTGAGAAAAGAAGATTTTGCCGCTAGAAAACGGGCACTGAGAAAGGCCTGAGAGCCCAGGACAACTGGGCTGAGTGCTCACTGCAAGCGACTTCAAAAAGCACCCAGAAGTGATGAGATTGTAGAACAATTGGATCTAGATGAAGAAAATAGCAATGTGGATTGATGAGCCATCGTTCCTGAAGAGATCCCGTGGTCTGGGACCTCGCTCAGTGGGACAGGACTCACGGCTCTGCGCTCAGAGCACCTGGGTTGGGAGGCAGGGAAATAACTGGTGGAAAACACCAGGTTGGTGAAGACCCCCAGCACTGCAGTGCCCCACTGCTCTCTGGCAGACACAGATGGGGCACAGAGAAGTGGGCAGAGACAAGCTTCAAACCCAGAAATGGAAAGTGGAAATTAAAGCCTGTAATTGTGGGCTTTTTCCTGCAGAGACTTTCCCCTGCCTCTGACTAACCTCCCTCAAAAAGGCCCCACCAGCCTCTGAACATAACAGCCCACTCAGAGCTGCAGATGTGAGCAATGAACAGCCTAAAGATCGGATACACTGATCCAAACATAAAAAATCCCTCAAAATGTTCCAAATCAGCTCATGGGAAAGCCAATATTGACACACCTGCCACTTTTCCAGGGTGCAACTCCTTTGGTTTCCACTGCAGAGCAGCGGGAATGCCTCGGTGTGCCGAGATGAAGGGGGACCCCCATTCAGGATGTAAGCCTGCCTCTCCAGTGGGCACAGAGCTCTTTGAGCCATAGATTTTGCAAAATCAGGTAACTACCAGGAACTTCAGATGAGAAAGAACAGGAACAGAGAGCCATTAGATCTGACCCAGCAGGGGACTACCCATGGCTTTTTCATAGCAGGTTATTCTTCCAGCAGCACAGACTTTGATACCTGGACCAAACGAAGGCCTCGTACTCCATGGCACTGACAGAGGTGGGGTGCATATTTGGGGGAGGGATGAGGGTACATGTTGATATGAGACCCTGTGCTTGACAAAAGCACCTCAGCATCACACAGCAGAGCTCTCTGAGAGCAGGGAACGCTGGAATCAACTCAGAAATCAATCTGCGAAATGCATTGGACACAGACACAAATGTAATTAACCAGGACGGTGCCCCAGACAGTTTGCAAAGCCCTGCAGGTCAAAGCCTCAACTGCAAACCCTGGCACGTGGAAGCTCTGCTGTTCTGGGCATCTCCAGGTGCACATCTCTCTCAGCACCTGTTAGCAGAGGATCTCAGAAATGCTTCACAAGAACAAAATGATTCCTCTCGAGAGCTTTCAGGTCGGCCTCTACCATGGCTCACTTTCCACTGGAGGCTCTGAGAAGCAGAGAAGTGCCTTATCAAGGTCATTGGTGAGTTCTTGACTGAGTCATTGGAACAGTTTCTGTGCTGTAACTGCAGTGGCCATTCACAGAAAACAGCTCTTAGGGCAGTGAATCAAACTGCTGTACAGGCAGGCAGTGTATTTTTAGTAATTTAAAGTTCTGTTTTAGAGCCCAGCAGAGCCCTCATCCTCTGACACACTGTCCACCTTCCAGAAGGGAGCACAATCATTTTTCCCTGCCCAAAGCCTCAGGGGTGGCTGTCAGGAGAAAGGGAAAGCTGCTCGGGACAGACTAAATTTCTTACAACTCAAACTGCACATCAGAGTGTCCAGCAAAGGGATAAGCAGCTGTGGAGGATGGGGGCGAACACTAAAAGGGGAGAGAATTCCCCAGAGAATGGGACCAGAGAGGATGAGAGGGACCTGAAAATGAGCTGGCCTTCTTCCCCAGACCAGCCGGCCACAGCAGAAGGGCAGAGCCAAGAAGGAAGGGGGCAGAAGGCAACGTGGCTTCTTCCAGCCCCCAAGAGCTCCTGAACTAGGATGCTTCTGGCCAAAAGGGTTCTCTCAGCACTTCCTCCAGCCTCCTGATTTGGGCTGTGCTCACTGCAGTGTGTGACAGGCTGTGTGGAGCTGACTTCTCATAGCTTTGTAACTCCCCCAGGCAGGTGAGATCTGCCTCTTGCCTTCTTCAAGCGCAAGAGCACTGCTTTCCTGCTTCCCCTAAAAAGTGCCCTCAACCTCATGTCTCCCAGGGCAGCTGCCTCGAGTGGCAGCTTTGTTTCCTCCACTCTCCCTTCTGCAGCTTTCCTGGAATAACTCTGAGTGCAGAGGCCACCAGGAAGGGAATCCTCTCCCAGGGAACAAAGAGAAGCAGCACTCTGGATTTAGGCCACAAAGAGCTCTCCAAGTGCCGTGAGCACATCCCATGACTTGGAGTTGGATGCCTCTGAAGGAGTTCCTACAGCAGAGGTGGGGAGGCTCCTGCATGGGCATGGTCTGGGAGCTGAGATGAGCATGGCTGCCATGGAGGAATGGAATGAGAGAGGAGATGAGCACGAAGGGGGGATGCACATGGGCTGGTTCGGTTTCTCTCACCCTTGTGCACTGCAAGCAGTGGAGCAATGGTGCTCTGGTGCCAGACGGTGATTAGCAGTGTCCAGGGCAGAACTATCAGCACGATAGCCAGGATGTCTCGTCTCTTCGGCATCTCCAAGACTGACTGGACCCACAGCTCCTCATTACCTGACAGTGAAAACCCCAGAGACAGAACAGCAGAGCACATGGAGAACAGAAATAAATGGGCAGGAAGGAGCAAGGACAGAGAGAGAGAACGCGAGAGAGGGAGGGAGAGAGCAGCGAAGGCGACACGACTCGTGGGTCTTACCAGTGCTTACAACCCACCCATTGCAGAAGCAGGTTTGGAGAGGCCTCAGCTGCTGAGCCCGGGGGCAGGAGGGCACTTCTGCAGGGCACTGCTGCAGCTGCCAGCAGGAACCTCAGGGACTCATGGGGAAGGAGACCTGCAACACAGAGCAACGGTGAGTAGGCAGAGAAAGCAGCTTGAGAAGAACAAACCCCACCGAGGCACTGAGCAGCAGCAACGTGTCCCACCCCTCCAGGGAGGTGCCTCCTGGGTGTCCAGGGCTCTGTCCCACCCCTCCAGGGAGGTGCCTCCTGGGTGTCCAGGGCCTTGCTTTTCCTTTACAGCCCCTTGTCAAGCAAGTCCCTCTTGTCAGCCGAGTGAAATCTGCTCAGTGCTGCAGTATCTGAGCCATCCCAGCAGGAAGAAAACCTTCCCCACGAGCCAGCCAAGCCCAGGGAAGGAGCAGCACCATGACCACACCACTGCCTGACATATCAGCACATGCTGTGACCCCTCAAATCCTCTCCCTTGACCACTCAGAGCTCCTGGGGTGGCTGCACCTTTTCTTCTGGGAGATCCCACATTTTCCCCATCAGCATCCCCTCAGCTCAGCATCTCCAGCACAGCCAGTTCCAGCTCAGCCTCCCACCAGCCTGCTCAGGTTCATTCCCTCTCAGAGGTGCAGCGCCTGGAGTGTATTAAAGTGCCACAATGGCTTAGTTTGATGCGACACGAGCACATACAAGATTTAAGCAGACTGTGTTTCATCCCAGCGCCCTGGCGAGCGGAGCTCAGCACTTAGCGGGGCTGCCACGCGCGGTGGGCGCTTTGCAAACACGGGTAGCAGTTTAGTGCCACCGCTCCCATGTGGGGCAACGCATTAGAGGCTGCTAAAAGGGCTGCAGTGCTGCCAGGGAGAGCCCAGGGATGCTGCAGAGGGAAAAGCACTGCTCTCCCACTGCCAGGGATCTGGGAATTACCAGATCCTCTCTTAAATCAGAGCTGCTCGAGCCTAGGCTCTTGATGCCACGCTGCTGTGCCAATGTTTTCCAAAAGATGGCTTTTTCTTGGTTGCACGGGGCACTCATGACAAATCCAGGTTCAGATCCCTGATTAGCCCAAATTGGATTGATCTGAGTTTCCCTTGGCCACTGGGCTGTACAGTCAGCCCCCGGCACTGAGCCCACTTGGAGAGAAATTGCTCCAAGAACTGACAGGTTTTTCCTCTAAAAGAATCTTGCAATCAAGCGATATTCAAGTGGCTGGACAGAACCTGATTCTTCCAAATTAGCACTTCAATCACAGAGGTATTAATTTACCAGGGAAAACAAGAGGGAAGGAGGACATAGGTTGGACTTTGTCCTTAAAAGTGACATGTGAATGTTCTTCAACTAAAGTTTCAGTGAATACATTTTTTTTCCCACACATACAAAACTCACAGAAAAATTTCCAGCCAACTCTAGCAAACAGCCAATTCCCCAGTCAGAGCTCTCTCCCTTTTTTTTTTCAGAATTGGTGAAAGCAGCCTCATTCAGACAAAATAAACCAGGGAAGAAGAGGAGGAATTATTCCAGCAGCCTTCTGCTGCATCCCTGTCCAGCTCTCGGAGCCAGAGAAATCCTGCTGGCTTCACTCTGCCAAAGCACAGTGCCCTCAGGAAAGAGCATCTGGCCTCATCCCCGCTGTCCCTGCAGTTGCTGACCGTGCCTGAACAGAGGACACAGAGTGTTGGCATCCTCTGAATCCTCTGATAAGGCTGGAACATGTCCCCTGGGCATCCCTGCAGGGCAGGGCTGGAAGGGGCAGCTGGAAACCTGAACACCTTACCCAGGAAAGTGCCTTCCCTAGAAATGCACCAACGAAAGGACTGTGCTGCTGGAGAGGGGGTGACAGCTAAAAAACCACTCAGGGCCCATTCACAGCCCCTGGCCGGCTGCCACAGTGGCTGGCACCACCAAATGCCCTGTTTGTCCAGGGCAGCTTCCCCCAAACAGAGTGCCCCTGCCTTAAAGATGCCTTTTCCCTGCCTCCTGCCAATCCAGGCTCAGCTCAGCCTCCTGCCATGGGCCAGGCTGGGCTTGGCATGATGGAAAATGGGCACCTTTGGGCTGGGGTGCTGCTCTGCTTCCCAAGCCCTCAGCACAGGGAGAACGAGCAGGCTCCAGTGATTTGTGCATCACCCTCTCCCCGGCATCAATTCCTTTGGATTTGCTCCGGAGCATTCAGCAGCTCCCTGGTCACTCAGCTGTCACTGTGGAGCCCTGGGCCATCACAGCCCCAGCAGAGAGAGCTGCCAGGGACAGCGAATGTTCCCTTCCAGGGATGGGCAGTGTTCCCTTCCAGGGATGGGCAGTGTTCCCTTCCAGGGATGGGGAGTGTTCCCTTCCAGGGATGGGGAGTGTTCCCTTCCAGGGATGGGGAGTGTTCCCTTCCAGGGATGGAGAGAGTTCCCTTCCAGGGATGGGCAGTGTTCCCTTCCAGGGATGGGCAGTGTTCCCTTCCAGGGATGGGGAGTGTTCCCTTCCAGGGATGGGGAGTGTTCCCTTCCAGGGACGGGGAGTGTTCCCTTCCAGGGATGGAGAGAGTTCCCTTCCAGGGATGGGGAGTGTTCCCTTCCAGGGATGGAGTGTTCCCTTCCCTGTCCCCCCGAGCTGGCTGAGCTCTGCTCGCACCATTGGCACTTCTGGGCTGCAGAGGTAATTCAGAAGCAGTGGCTGCAGTTGATGTCCCCAAAGGAACACAACCCCACTGTGGGTCCCAGGTGGTGATGGTTGGCTGGGAGGATGTGGAGTCTGAGCCTGACCCTCAGTTCTGGCCACGTTCTGCACCCTGAGCTGCCCAGCTACACCCACGGAGCTCTGCTTTGCAGCAAAGGCATTTCCAAACTGCGAATTCCTGAAGGGATTTGCTTTTATTGATGACCCTGGCTGAAGGACGTGGTAAGAATTCCCCTGGGGCTGCTGAGGGCACTGTGAAATCTCCACCCAGAGCATTTCAGGCTTCCTTCTCAATGCCCTGGTGTCATGGAGGGCCTCGGTGTGAGGTGACAGTGACTCTCAGTGTAATAAAGCCACGCTCCCCCCTCTCTGCCACGTGCCAAAGGTGAAATCCATTTCCTCCCGTGAATCAGGAATTACATGGGAGCCTGTGATTTTACACTGCTGGTGAGTGGAGTCACAGCTTCACAGCCCGAGACAGAGGGCTTGCCCTAAATCCCAAAATTCCCTTGTTGCCAAAGCCAGACAATGCTTTTTGTTGCTGTTTGTGGCACGAGACAAAAATTGGGCTCGGGAAAATGATGCTCCTCTTCAAGGTATTCGCTCTACCCCTTCCCCATCATAACACCACTCTCCTTTTCCCACTGAAAATGTTCCTGCTTGGTTCAGATTGTCAGTTTTAAACTTCTGATATCTCCCCTTCCCCAGGGAAATGAAGGAGGAGGAACAAATTTAAACATCAATCAAAAAGATCAAACTCTATTTTCCACTACAGAAAGTACCCTTCTTTTTTTTTTTTTCCCCCGGTTTGGAAAAGTGAGGTGAAAGACACAAATCAAATGTAAGTGATTTTGGGGTTAAAGTACTTCTAAAACAAAGGAGTTTTGCATGGTTTTGGGAAGAATGATGAAAGAGATCCCCATCCTCCGGCAGAGGGCAATGGTGTCGAGGAATGACAATATGGAAAGGGCACTGATCTAATAAAAAAAGCTTTAATAAATCCTGGAGCCACGTGTTAGTAACATGCTGGATTATTAAACACTGAAGGTTCTTTTTTTAAATCAAGTTAATTGGCATCAGCTCTGACACTTGCCATAGGAACGACTGATTTGATCTGCAACCTTTATAGTCAGTTTTACCTTCATTCCTCCTTTGGGGCTGCTCAGCCCCAGTGTCATTAATCCTTGGTTTGCCCACATTGAAGAGAAGTGATTTAGAAAATGTTAAACTAAAGAATGGCTTGATTTGAATTTGTACATATACATCTCACTGGAGTAAAAACATTGTCTAGATGTAAAAAAAATCGCACTCCAAAAATCCCCAAAGAAACGCAGCAAACACTTCGTTGTGCTCCAAACCAGCCAGGAAATAACAAACAAACACTGCCAAAACCTACAACAAAAGCTTTACAAAGAAAATAAACACTCACACTTCGGGATAGTCTAGCTTTTCCCTCCGGGCAAAGTATCCCCTAAATCTAAACGCAGGGTTCCTTTCACTTTTGCAACAGCAGCTGGGGCTGATCCCTGCTGGAAAATGATGCTGACCAAGGCAGAGTTGGTCCCTCCACTCTTCCACCCCAACCCATGACCCCTGTGACCCCAAAAATCCCTTCTGAATTCACACCTAAGCTCAGGCAGAAGTCTGGCACAGAAAACAGCCCCAGGGGTGTGAGTGCAGGGATGTCCTGCCCCCTTCCCAGAGGGGGAAACTGAGGCACGGGGTGGCCACAAGCCAGCAGACAGTGGGGACAAAGGAGGATCAGGACAAGGGGCCAGGCTAGATGGGGTTGGAGGCAAGCTGGGATAGCGGAAGGTGTCCTTGTCCATGGAAGGGGGTGGAATGAGATGAGCTTTAAAGTCCCTTCAACCCAAATAGTTCTGGAATTCTGGGATTCTGTAGCAATTCTGAGCTCCAGGTGCTCCTTTCCGCACTGCTTGGCAGGGGATGGGCACTCCAAGCCTCTGCCTAAGATTTTTGGTATTTGGCAGAACAGGCTTGTAAAGCACAGGCTAAAAATAAAGGTAGTAATAAAAGCCTTTTGCTCGTTAATTACTCTGTAAGCCATTACTGCCTAAAAACCCCATAACTTTAATGGGGGCTATTATAAGTATAGTAGCAAAACTGTGGAGCTAATTACTGTTTAGTTATTAAGCAGAACATAGCCAGAACTGAGTAATGAGCACACAGAATTGCTGCTTCTTCGAGGATTTAATCAGGGGTGGTGTTTTCAAGCTCAGATGCTCCCGATCCAGGGGACAAAAGGACAGAGGATTTTCAGGCCAGCCCTTGCAGACAGCTGCGAGGGGGAATGGCCATCTCTGAGCTGATCTGTGCAGCACAAACCTTGGATTGCGAGTCAGCAAAGGGAGGGAGGATGATCAGAAATGTTTCAGATCTCCAGAAGAATTCTTCCTGGATTCATCCACGGGAAGCCAAATTGTGGAGCCAGTGCTGCGATGGAGGGTGAGGGTTTGCACCATCTCTTCACTCAGCATTTGTTTCCTTCTTTTAAAAATGAAAATAATTCCTACGGCCAGAAATACAGAAATCATGCATTCTTCTTTTTATTTCATTAATTTTTTTTTTCTTAATTTCAGAGATACAGAAATATTGGAAAAGCCTGGTAAGGAAGCTCAGCTTCAGGAGGCTGTTTTATCACTCAGTATTTTCTCCAGCTTCACCTACAAACCACAGTCACTGCACTTCCCTTACACACACAGAGCCATTCCTTGTGTTTTCCAACTGCCACAGAAAGTGAGGCACAAAATTTCCCTGACCTTGCAACAGCTGAGGCAAAACCTGACCCACTCTTCTTCCTTCCAGCCTGAGCCCTGTTGCCACAAATGGGATCAAGAACACAGCTTATCTCCCAGGGGGAAAAAAAAATATTAACCAAGCTTCTCAGAACAACACTTAAATTTTAAAGCAAGCATGAGTAAAGTGGATCAAGGGAGCTCAACACAAGCACAATTAGCTGCTGGAACTTATTGCCACAGGATACTGAGAAGAACAAGAACTTAACAGGATTCGAAAAAGGATTAGTTGTGTATGTGAATAAACTGCATATCCAGAATTAGAATGAACCACCCACCAGTTTGGAAAACATGTAAACCCTTGAGTTTCGGAGCTTCAGCCAAATTTTAACAAGCATCAGAAACTTTCTCTTCTCCAGATTAATCCCCCCCACCCCATGCCAGAATCGGGACAGGAGGTGTGGTGGCACTGTGGGGACTCTGCCTAGTCCCAATGTTTCACTGCTTCCAACAGCAAGGCACATCTGATAATGCTTCAAAAAATTGAATTAATTGTCCTAAATGTGTTTGCTTTCTTGTGCAGGTTCTTACACTGCAGTCATCACCACAGTGCCCAGATGTTGTTTAGATTTCCTCCTAACTACAGGCATGGCCCTTCCTTTCCTTGCTGCTCCAAAGACACGTAGGGATCTTTCCCAAGGATGGAAAAGGCAGGAATCCTTTTATTAAGTCACTTTGGAAAGGACTGGAGCTGGGCTTTGCAAACTTCTTGCTCTAAGCAAAGCAGGAGCAAAAAAAGTCACACACTTGGCACCAGCAGTGTGAGGCTGCTGTGGGTGCAGGGAATGCCATCAGTTTTAGGGACAGCCCTTCCAGCTTCCCGAGGATCCAGGGCTGGCAGCACTCTCTCCAGCCACGAAAGCTGTGGCTTGACTCAGGTCTTGGATGAGAAAGCCTCTCCAGCACCCAATCCTCCTTGATAAACGGCTGCACTTCTTCACACATGGTTTTTAAAAAGCATCTCTACCGAGATGAAAAGCTGTTTGACTTACAGCCCACTTCCAAAATAGAAAGGCAACTGGGAGTTGTTTTTCTTCAGGAAAAGTTGGTGGATTTTCGTTGAGGTTGCTTGTGGGTGAAAAGAGTGCTCCAACAATTCTCTCCTTTCAGGGTTTCTCCACCAAGTCTCCTCCTCTGGTGACACAACACACCTCGAGTTGTCCCCTCTGCTCAGCTCAGCCCTCATCAGCATTGCCAGGATCAGACATATTCCCAGGCTCTCTATTTCCACCTCTGTGGTCTGCATTGCACTGAATATTTTGTGCACCGCTGACTCCCTCAGATCTGAAAAAGTGACATTAACAAAGGATGACCCAATTTCAACGTGATTGGGCTAAATTCCACAGCTTCATAATAGGCTTTGCATATGCTTTGTCCAAGGGGTTTGAAGGCACGTGCTGCCACGTGACACCTCACGGGAAGAGGTCAGAGTGACCAAGCCTCACTTTTCCAGAGGAGAAACCTCACCTTTCCAACCTGCAGGCCAGAAAACAGCAATTTTTCAGGATCTGCGAGGCTGAATCATCGAGCCAAATGTGTCAAGGCTTCCTCTGGACTTTCCTTTCTCCCTGTCCCCAAGGAAGCCTAAAAGCCAAACCAGTACAACACAAAAGAACGATAAAAGAAGACTGCGGTGCTCACTGATGCTGGAGCAAGGATTGCATCACCTCCACCACTCCACAGCTTGTGCTGGTGGGGTTTGAAAGAAGCTTTTCTATCCTCTCTGAATTAATGGTGAAGGATTCTGTGGGTGCATCTGGAGCCCTGGGCTGGTGGGATACGCTGGGAGCTGCCTCTCCTTGTGCTGGCACCTGAGAAAGTTCACAAACCTGACCCTCAAACGGGAAGAGCTGTGGCCAGCAAGGCACAAAGCCTCGTTTTATCTCCCAGTTCCCAGAGTTCTCAATTCCAGGCCTCTCTGTTTGCCAGGGGGGCATGGCAGGGCAGGGCACACACCTTTGGCATCACCTGGGAGCAGCTCAGCAGCCCCACACCTGAGACCTGGCTCCACAGCCAGCAGCACTCACTGCTAATTCCAGAGCTCTTCCCTACCCCTGGAAGAAAATAAATCCTGCTCTATTTAAAAAGGGTTATTAATAACCTGATTCTAATGTATAAAAGAAAAGGGGGAAAGGAAGCTAGCAGAGCTGTGAGCAAGTTCACCCTCTCCCACTGCAGCAAGCCACCACTGGGCTCTCTAAACACCTTAACAAGGGTTTTCGTTTTCAAAAACATGATTATTCCCTTTTCAATAGCAAACATCAAATATCTTAAAGGTGTTTTTTTCGAAGGCTGGGGGAAAAAACATGAAGGCAGCCAAATTCTCCATCACTCCTGGAAACAGCAGCTGCTGTAGGCACAAGTCCCTGAAGACAGAGGTGAAGTGGAAACTGCTTTGCAGGAGCTGCTGCTGGAGCTGCTGGATATTGTGCACATGTCCAGGCTGGGAAATGCTCCAGACAGGCAGCCAGGAGCATTCCTTGCCCTGGGAGCACGGGGAGGCTGTTCCTGCCGAGGGGAGGCAGAGTCCTGGCCGTGCTGTGAATTCCCACCCAGCATCTCCTCATGCTCCTCCCAACACGTGCTGCTCAGAAATTCGGGAGGGAGGGAATTGAGGGAGCCTGGAAGGAGCTGCTTTGTATTTCAGAGGCACCGAGAGCAGCCACGCAGGGAATTTGAACCGAGGAGTGTCTGGGCTGTAAATTCCCATCTAAATTTCTGCCTTATTGCAAACCACCTTTTCACTGCAGAGGAGCTGCCAGGGCTCTGGGGTTCAGTGCTGCACCCTGAGCCAGAGCCCTCGTTCCCTTCTGTCCCAGCAGCACCCCAGCACACCCCAGCAGTGCAGGAGCAGATTTATGGCATGGCAGTGCCATTCCCAGGGGCATTTCCTGCAGGTTTTCATTCCTGTGGCCTCTCAGGACAGCCTCAGCGTGGCACTCACAGCTCCCAGCTCCCTGCTTAGAAGAAATCAGCCACAACCACTACGTCAGCTTCCAGAGAAAATTCCCAGCTCCCATCCCCGTCAGATGGCTCCTCTAAAGGGCTGAGGCTCAGATCCTGATCCCTGCTCAGCACTGGGTGCCCAAACAGGGCACAGAGCCTGTGACCTCTGCAGGAGTCACTAATGGGACTGAGGAATTAGCATTGATTCTCTGCTGCCATGGCGTGGAAAGGGAAGCAGGGGGGGATCTGGGATGATTAAGCAGATGCCCAACTCGAATTCAGCAGCTTGCAACGCAATCAATCGCTGCTCGCAGGCCATTAGAGCAGCCACAGACCTGCACAGCCTGCTTGCAACCAGGAAGGTCACTTTTCAGCTGTCCCCCTCTGATTTCTGGTCCCTGCCGAAATCCTGACCCTGATGGGCCTGCTCAGAGGTGCTCTCACCCTTCTTCCCTCACCAGCTCCCTCCCTGTGGAACACGAAGGCTTTTGGCACCCTTGGGACCTTTGACACGTCAGGATAGCCTGGCCCATCTTCCATGGGAGAGGCATTTGGCAGGGCACCATTTCATCTCTTCCACCAGCGTAAAACCCCCGAATGCCAATCCAATAAACCCGGAGCGACTCCAGCACCGCCCGAGGAAACGGGATTTGGCTCTTAGAATGTACCACTTTGTCCAGCTTCCAGCCCCAGCCTGGTTCTGACTCTGCCCTCCCCCTGGCTGGGTTATTTTGGCTCACCTCAGCCTGCTCTGGAGGTGAGATGGAATAGCTGCCACTTTTGGCCAGGAATCACAAGGCTCGAGGAGCTCGGGGGCTGCCACAGCGATGGCACGGGCACGGATGCCTCAGGTGCTGGCAAAGCCCAGCTCACACCCATCCCATGGCCTGGAGAGGGTCATTCCTCCTCATTTCAGACTCATCCAAGGGCCATGCCCATCCAGATCTCCTGAATGAGAAATGGAGCAGCCAAACAGAAGCTGGAGACAGAGTGAAGCCGACAGTTTCACAACTCCAAAACCAGCGAGCACGAGGTTGTCACAGGAAGAAAGGCACCTGTGAGAGCTGTCCCCAGCCCCTGCCCTTCCCAGGAGCACCCTCAGCCCTTGAAAAAGCTTGTCCTGCTTGGCCAAACACCCTCCTGCCACCAAATATTCCACAGAGTGTCTCAGCAGCGGCGAACTCTGATCTCCAGGTGGCACAGGGCACAGCCAGACGTGCCTGAGGGACACCCAGACTCCCCTGCAGGCTTTACTTGCAAGGTGAGGTGCCAGACGAGTCCTTGGGGAGCTCTGAGCAACTGGAGGGGTTTGTAATGGCTGCTCCAAGAATATTGTAATCACCCAGTAATTATGGCGCAGCTCAAATCAACCAGGCAAATTACAGCGTTATTATTACGACTGTCACCAACCTCGCCTGGCAGGGATCAGTGCCCTGCCCACGGAGGGAGCAGGGCTAAGGAACATCCACAGAGCCCCACCACACTCCCTTCAGGCCTGTCCAACCCATCTCCGCCAGCCTGGCAGCTTCCTCCTTCCCAGGACCACATCTGTACTTTCCTCAGCTGCATCTCAAGGTACCACACTTCATCAGTCAGGTTGATTTTACCTTTTTTTTTTAATTAAACAACTATCTTCAAGCACAAGAGCAGCCCTTGTGATTTGATTGGAACTGTCAGTCTTTCAAATGTCACTCCTACAGATGACTAATCTTTAAAAACATGAGTTACTAAACTCATTGACTCAGTTGATAATGAGCCAGAGCAGAAATGATGGTTGAGACAGAGAGGGAGGAACCAGAGCTCTGAAGGTGCTGCACGGGGCCTTTCTGAAGCTCAAGGGATTGCTGGGAAATGCCAAATGCAGGCTGTGCATATGGGGATGTGGCACATCGGTGAGGACATCTGGACACTCCTGGTCCCCCTAGTCGCTGTCATGTTGACAAAAAAGAGGATTTTCTCTCTCTGAGTGTGCTCAGTGCAGAGTGAAGACATCGCTTCACTCTGCCTCCAGCACGGAGGAGGTTTCCCTGGGCTCCCCAATCCTCTCTTTTCCTCCATCACCGAGGGCAGCACAGCTTTGGGGAGCACCCAAGCTTCCCAAGCTGCAAGTGCCCCCCAGCATGAGCAGCAGAGGGGGGACGTGCTGACCCCATCCCAAAAGGGCACATCCCAGGGGCCTGGGGGCTCAGCACTGCAGATTTCACTCTCTGCTCTGCACCAGCATGACTCAGGCTCTCAGGTGAGTTATGAACTCCACTCTCTTGCCTTCAGAGCCTTCTGGAACGAGACAAAAAGGGCACAAACAGTGCTGGCAGCATTATCAAAGACAAACGGGAGGAAGGAAGGAGGTGTGGGGTGACAGTTTCAGAGGGTTGCAGCAAATCCTTTGCCCCCGGGGGCTTCACGGCTGCCAAATTTCCCAAAGCCAAGGGACAGTGGCAGGGAGAGAGCTCAGGTCCCCCTGCTCGCCTCCCACACGAGTCCTGCTAGTGCAAAACCCCAAAACCACCCAGCAGCAGCAGATTTATGGTGTGCAAGGTTTCCTGAGCCCAGCACCTGACAGTAACTCCTGCATCCTCTCAATGCCATGGACAGTTACTCCTCCACAAAGGGCAGAAATTGGCAGCTCCCCCTCCTCCCCTCCTTTAGGCTTTATTTATAGAAAGGCACCTTTTATTGCCATTTTTTTGGCTTTATTTATAGAAAGGCAGCTTTTATTGCCACTTTTCCTCCTTCCCAAGGCCAGGCTGGAGGCAGAGACAGCATCCACAGCTCCAGCACCCAGCCAGATCCCCCTTGGGGGATTCCCACCCCCTGAACACCAGGGGATTCGTCTCAGAGTGGTTTTTTTAGCTATGCCTGCCAGGCCCTTCTCAGCGCTCCTCTCTGAACTCTGGCTGCTTGCTCTGGGGAGAATTTCAGAGCTAAAGGAACTAATAACTGAGAGTAACTAACTCCAAGGGAGATGAGGCTTCAAACCAGGCCACCCAAGAGTGAGCTCAGCTCTCACCACGCTGCTCCAACCCATCTTTTCAGTACTCCCCATTTCAGCACTTACAGTTTTTCCCCCTGTGAAAATCATGCCATAAACGATGCTCCTTGAGCTGACAAATAGAAGAAAACACTTCCAAAGCCTTGCAGTGATGCCTTAGGATTTTAGCTGCTATATTTTTGGGGTATCTGTAGTTTTAGTGTGTGGCTCTGGACTCCATATAAAGTGCTAAAACTCCTGTTCCCAGCATTGTTTAGACAAAAAGCTCGAGATCCAAGGACACTTCGCTGCCTCAGAGCCCCAAAATATGTAACCAACAGTGAATTTGGGAGCAAACTTGGAGTAATTGACATCATCACCTGAAGCTGTAATTGGAAGATTAAGGCTCAATATGTTAATGGACAGAACTTTTTATATAAAATGTGAATAACTCGTGACTCGCTGTCCATTTTGGGTGTAGCCTCTCGAGTAGGCTCTGTCTGCCCTGAATGCACCTTAAAGGCCTTTAATAAATCAATCTGCTTTTTATTCTCCTAACTTAACTTTGCCTAGCCTCTGTTTCAGGTGAGCCTGTTCCAGCATCAGCAGAAGGTCATTCCAGGAGCTGAGAAGATGAATTTGTCCGAGTCCTGGTGAATGTGCCACTATTCTAAGAAAGACACTGGAAGAATTATTCATTAGCAGTGACTTCTGTGGCTCCAATCCATACCCAGCTGCCGTTCATCCAAGTGGATCCCATCCCCTCTGAATAAACCCCTCCAGGCCCACATGGCCCAGCCTCTCCTGGAGCACTGGATCCCTGCAGCTTCATGGCAGGAGAGAATATTCCTGCATCTCCAAGGCTGTGGGGAGCAGGCAGACAGTGCCATAAATCGGCTGGCAGCCTTTCAAGGGTGGCAGCCTTGTGCCAGATTATCCTTCTCTCTCTCTCTCTCCCAAATTAGAAGCAGAACGTGCCACTAGAAAGTCAGGTGAAGGCTGTCTCTCAAGGCAGAGAGAGGCAGCATCTGAGAGCATCCTGCTGATCTGAGCGCAGCCAGGGCCTCCCAAAAAACCCCACAGATCACAGCTCCAGCCTCTGGGCTGTCCCCAGCCTGGGCTGCTGACCCGCAGCATAAACTGTGCTGGGATTTCAGCACAGCACTGATCTCCTGCCATGGACAGAGCCACAGGAAGCCCCTCTTCAAGGCAGAGAATTGGCATCATTGCCAATATTCACCCTCCCCAGCCGCAGAGCCTGAGCTGGGCACTGCTGATTACACTGGTAGAGAATCTATTTTTAAATAAATAAATTCTTATATACTCTCACCCACTGCAGGAGACACAACAAGACAGCCAGGCACCCTCTCTGCCTCAGTCACACGTGTTTACCTCCAAACATCATCTCTGCCAGTTTTCCAGCCCCCAGCCAGCTCCCAGTTCAGCCCAGGACTGCCTCCCTCCCTGTCTCCCTCCCTCCCTCCTTCAGAGACGCAGCCCCCTCGCCGCTCTGCCTCTCAGCAGCCGTCACGTGCATCTATTATTCAGGAGAAATATCAACTTATTCATGAGCTGAAATAGGCTCCAGGTACTGCACCCAGCCTGACAAAAGCCCTCCTGCGAGATGCTCTGGACTCAAGGAGGGGAGAGCAGATCTGCTCTGCCTTGGGTCCCTCCCGAGGGATTCACAGCTTTGTTCTGTGAGGGACAGGAGTGACAACCCTGCCAGGCCTCTCCTCCATCATCTGCTTCGTGGACCTTGTTCACGGCCATGGCTCAGGGTCCCTCACCTCCTGCAGCTCCACAAACTCCAGCCTGTCCCATTGATGCCTGGGACCTTAACTTCTGTATTTTTTGTGTATCTGTAGTTTTAGTGTGTGGCTCTGGACTCCACATAAAGTGCTAAAGCTCCTGTTCCCAGCATTTTAGACAAAACAATTCCTCTAAAGCTCGAGATCCAAGGATAGTTCGCTGCCTCAGAGCCCCAAGTGAATTGGGGGAGCAAACTTGGGGTAATTGCCTTCATCACCTGAAGGTGTAACTGGAGGATTAAGCTTGATATGTTAATGGACAGAACTTATAAAATATGAAAAACTCATGACTCGCTGTCCATTTTGGGTGTACCCTTTTGAGTGAGCTTTTTCTGCCCTAAATGCACCTGAAGACCCTTCAGTAAATGTAACTGCTTTCATTCTCTTAACTTTGTCCAGCCTCTAGGTAAGCTCATCTAGGCATCACCATGGGCTGAGTTCCAGCTCCCCATGAGGACGGAGGGCTGGCAGGGCAAGGGGGGCACAGGCAGTGCCCACAGGAGCACAGTGACATCCAGCAGAGTCCATCTCAGACTGGGGAGCCCTCCAGCCACAGCTCTTGCTCCCCTTCTTCCATCCAGCCTGAATCCAGGTGTGGTGGTGAGGATTAATGCCTGCTCTGGGCTGGACCACGGCTCCTGCACCTGCTGAAACACCAGGAATGATTTCTCTCAGCATTGCCCCTCATCCACCTTGCAGAAATTCCTTCCAGGAGTGCCATTCCTGTGCTGAGCACAGACAGGAGAGGAGGAGGCAGCATTGAACTGCAAGCTCTGTGTGTGTCCTGTTGCACTGAGCACCCACAGCCCTTCTGAAAATGGGCAGAACACAACAGTGCAGACCCAAAAAAGGCCCCAAATCCTGCACTGGAGCACCCGAAAATGCTGCAGCACTCTGATGTGCTTCTGCTGTGCAAGGAAGTGCTGAAAGCTTTGGGAAGGTGGTTCCACAGGACTAATTCCTGCCACAGGACTAATTCCTGCCACAGGACAGTAGGGTGGCATTGTCTTTTATGGATGGATGAGGCTGACATGAGCCGGAGCTGGAAAAAGCTCACTTGGATGGACAGATCCCAGCACAGTTCCAGGGTTACTTTCTGTGCCACAGTCTCTGGGATTCAGATGGAATAACCATGAGAGATCACCCAGCCTGTGGGGCCAGAGCAGTGTCACCCCACGGACTTTGCTCTTGCTCATTCCCTAAAAAGCAGGACTCCCCCAAGGACTTTTCCCAGTCAGAACAGCCCTGGCTGTCACACCTTCTCCACCTCTGTGGAGAAAAATACATTGGGACACTTTCCTCCTTCATCTGGAGGAGCTGCTGAACAGATGGAGAACACAAAGGGTGAAATCCAAGGAGTTCAGCCACAGCTCCAAGGTGGAATTTTATAGCCAAGTCCAGGGGGAGGTGACCCAGGCACCCACACACCCAACAGCATCTCAGCCCTGGCTTGGTGCCACCAGGACAAGAGTCTGGACTCTGCAGAACTCCAACTTATCCAAAGTGAGATCCCTGTCCCCCTGATGGTGACAGGAGTGATGCTTTTTATTCACTGAGAGCCAGAGTGGGCCCCAAATCACGCTGGCATTATGTTATGATAATGCTGGAAGTATTATAAATGCTCTGTGTGCCAGACAAATCCTGGAGCAGGCTTCCAAATCCCCTCCAAATCCCCTCTTGCGTCTCTGCATTCATCCATTCATGAAATCCAGAGCAGAGCCTCAGCATCCATCCCTCTGCTCCTGGGCTCTTTCCAGCTGAATGGAAGGTGAGGCAGGCTCGAGGTATTTCTTCTGGATTAGCCTTTTTTTGTGCCTTTCAGGTGCCAAATCTGCAGAGGAACCTGCAGGGCCTTTAGGAATGACGTCCAGCAAGGCAACAGAGACAAATCCCATGGCTCTTTCTCCTGTCTGGGAGTGAATTGTGTCTCATTCTCCTGCACCCTGCAGGGCCACAGGAGTAAGAAGGTCCCCACGGCAGAGCTCACTATCTAAATTCTTTCTGCAAACAGCAGGGAGAGTTTTTTTGGTCTATTTTAGGGGAATTCCTTTAGATCAGATGAGCAGCACCCCAGAAATTCCTATTTTTCTTTACACCTCAGCCTACCTGAGCTGACACCCCAATTTTCAGAACACTAAACAAAGGGTTCCCCACCTTTTGGGGGTGAGCAGACTTCTCCCTGTGAGCCACAGCTTTCAGTTCCCTCTCCACTGCTCTTAAAGAACAGCACAAAAATCCCTCCATGGAAGCTTAGCTCTTGTCCTGGCTTTAGGGAACAGCTCAGATGCAGGCAGGAGGAGGATCTCGAGCATTTCCTATTTATTCTTGCTGTCACAGCCAGGCATATCGTGTTGTGCTGCCCATGGCTCACAGGGAGAGCAGAGCTGGAGGGATTTCTGAGGCACAGAAATTGCTTCAAGGCTCTGCGGTGCCCAGGCAGGATGGGATCAGAGCGAGAACAGCTGCACAGAGAGGGTCAGAACTCACTTCCAGGATGGAAAAAAAGGGTGTGGAAGTGTTCTCTGAGGTGTTTTACTGCCCAGGGATCATTTTTTTGAGCCTGTGAACAAACACAGTCCTTTGGAAGTGCCACTTGGTAAAACCAACACAGAAGAGAGGGATAAGAACAGGAGGAGGGCTAAACTGGCTCAATTTTTGGGACAGAGCACTGAGAGAGCAGGAGCTGTGAATTCTTTCCCCACTCTTTCAGCTCCCTGGGGATGTGGAGCTCCCATGCAAACCGGAGGAGGATGTATTCCGTGGTGACTGACACTGTGTTACTGAGAGCACTTGGGGGTGTCCTGGCGTCCATCAGGATGTGAAGATTAATTGTGTGATCTGCACTCCCCACAGCCCTCCTCAGCTGCTGGAGGTGAATCCAGCCCTGATGCCAGCCTGCCAACCCAACCAGGAGCAGTTTGGGAAGGCAGGGGGAGCAGAGGGAGTCCATCCTCACCCCTCAGCCCTCGTGCTTGGCACAGGAGCAGAACACTGGTGGGTGACTGACCCAGGATCAGAGCAGAGCATGGAAAGGGCACATCACAGAGAACATGGAGCCACGGAACAGCCCCTGCAGGGCACCTGCCGAGGGCATCTATTCGGGAAAAGCTGTGCCGTGGGGTGGGGTGAAGCCACACCAAAGGCACCTCCAGCCAAACACCGCTCACAGCTGCAGCCCACGGAACCTTCCAAGGCGTTTTCCACTGCAGGAGAAGTGGAGGGTGAGGGAGCCACAGAGGGCACGGCCACAGAGGGAGATGCTGACCAAGGCTCTCTGCATCCCCAGATGTCGGGGATTTTGCTGAAAAGCAGTCCTGGGAGCTGGGCAGCCTCTGGCACTGCTCATCCCCTGCCAGAGAAAATGCACAGTGGTGCAAGAAAGGACCATATCCTGTCCTCCTCTGGATTCAAATCTGCCCACTGGGTTTTGTTTGAGGAACTAAAAATTGCTTTTTTGCACAACTTTTTTTTTTTGAGCCAGTAGAGATAGAACAAGGGCAAGAGAGCAAAATCATCTCAAAAGGCAAGTCTGCAAAAACCACTGAGAAATGAAATGCAACATTTGCCCTGGTGTCCCTTAAAAGACAGTTCTTAGCATTTCCCAAGGCTTCTGCTGTGGCAACAGGAGGGAGCTGGAGGAGATGAAAAGGCCAGATACCCTGTTTTGGTTTCAGAAAGCATCACTTTGACAGGGAACAGCCAGCTTCGGGCTAGGGGAGAGCGTGTGCTCACACTTTGCTCCTGGAAGGTTTCTCGGTGAGCTCAGGCAGATCTCCCAGAGGTTTGCCAGCAGATGCAGCAGGGCCAAGGATGCTAAAACCCAACCAGCCCCACACTCTGGAGGCACTCACAGCTCTCCTCGCCTCAGGAGGGACATGACTGCAGAGAAACCCCAGAAAGATGCACAACAACTCTCCAGCTCCAGGCAGGGAAGAGCAAATCCAGCATCCCTGAGCTTGGCTGGGGCTCTGGGGACACTGCCCTGACAAGGACAGAGGCACAGACTCGCTGACCCCAGGGGCACTGTGCCAGCTGTGGCACAGACAGGGGACAGCCCCTGCAGGGTTGGGGCACTTTGTGCTCACTCTGAGCCACCTCGATGGGCAGGAAACTTTGGGAAGCCAGGTGGGAAACTCTCCTCCTCTCCTCCCTGGGGACACTTGCACTGGGGGGGACCCTTAGGGATGCCCTCTGGCTTTTCCATCCCAGAGAATCCAAACCTGGGACCTGTGTCCCCTCTCCTGCGCCCTGCTGGGGTCAGCCTGTTCCCCTGCAGCTGTCAGGGCACTGCTGGGGTTCCACTGGAGAATCCAACAGTGTTTCCCCAGGAATGCCCATGGAGGGGTGCAGGGAGGGGTTCATAGTTCAGCTGCATGGAATGGGAACATCCTCAGAGCCCACAGCACTGATTGCCTGTTTCTTCCTCCCTCTTCCCCGCAGGCATAAATATTCAAACAGGAAAATAAAATTATTGATCAGCTGCCTTCCCATTATAGCAATATCCACTGTCCTGCTGGCCTTGGCCATTTCCAAAGCCCCTACCACAGAATTAACCCTCCTGGGAGAAATAGTCTTTCTAATTATTGAATGCCTTCACCAGAACATCTTCTACATTGCTCAATGCCTTGAGGCTGGCACAGAAACCAGAGTTTGGTGTTCCATACAGAAAGAAGGTATTTTACCCATCTTTTCCCCAGTGCCTCCATTTTCCTTCCCACACCTTCCCAATCCCATCTGTGCCAGGTGAGTGGAGCAATCCCGACCCCTGAAACCCTCCAGCTGAACCTTGGGCAATCCATTCCCCGAGGCAGATGTTCAGGGACACCAACACTCCAGACATGAGTGTGCAGACCTGTGCAAGAGACTCCAGAGTCTCTGCCCGTCCCTCACATGGGGCCACCAACTCCCTAAATGTTCATCCAAGCGATCCATGGCACTCTGGGGCTCAGAATTTCCTGCACTGTGTGCACACAAGTGGGGACTTCTGGGACATGTCATTATTTAAGTAATCAAAGCAAACGCTTCCTAACCCCATGCCAAGAGCCATCAAGGAGCCCCTGGAGGCAAGGGGAGGAGGGGCATGTGGCAGACAGCACCGAGCAAATGGATGGTGCAGCAGCAAGATCCTGCCAAAGATAGTGAGGGATGGCCAGGCAAGAGCTCTGCTCGCTGGGAAGAAGTGGGTAGGGCTCCACAGCTGTAAACATCAGCCTCTCCTCAGTGCTCTCCCCACTGGAGGCTAAGACACCTCCCAGCGCTGTTTGAAGTTGTGCTTTCTGCTGTGACTGAGGGAAATTCAGAGTTTCACAGTCAGAGACCCAGGGACTGAGTCAGAGAGAGGCCCAGCAGGGAGAGAACAGCATCATTTGTGGGCAGCTTCATTGATCACCACTGACTTTCTCCCTCACAATCACTATTTTTCATCCCCTCCCACTCCCACTCCATAACACAACACAGAGATCCCTCCTCAGATGGCAAAGCCTGCCTCAGCCATCTCCTGTTCCCCCAAAAGATAGCACTCGGGAAGCTTTTCCCTTTAAGCAGCCTCAAAGTTGGCTCTCAGCACTGCTGGCAGGAATGAAAGGGATTTCAGTTCCCCCTCCTCCTGAATCCCATCCCTTTCTGCTGCGAAGAAAAGGCAGAGGATGACCAAGGGAAGAGAAAATCAACTCCGGGTCGCCTCTCACTGCCTCCCCCAATTCTGCACGGATGCACGGAAGGGTGGCAGGGCCACTGTGGTCCCCGAGAGCCCGAGGGGAGCCCGAGGGGAGCCCCGGGGCAGGTGCAGGGCTGGGAGGGTGATGCTGGAGCTCCTGGAGGCGAGACACGGGCGCATCTCCCCAAACCCAGCGATCCCCAGGGAAAGCAGCTCGGTGTCCTCAGGCAAAGGGGGGGCAAAGTGATCTCCAGCTCTGCAGCCCCCGGGACCCTCTCCGCGTCCTTTAAATACGCTGGGAGGGCTACCAAACCCGCTCGGAGTCTCCTGCTTCCTCCCATTCCCTGCCCGCGGCATCCGCACATCCACACAGCCTGTGCAGAAAGGATCCGTGTCCTGCTCGGCTCAGCCATGCAGCGCCTGCCAGAGGAGGCAAGAGTTACCTTATTCCCACAGCCGGAGCCGCCTTCTCTCTCCATCGTGGCCGGGAAGCTGCTCCCATTCATGCTTTAATCCCTGGGAACAGAGGCACAATTCAGAGCGGCTCTTCGCCCATCCGAGTGGGCTCCCCCAGCAGCCTCCGCCTCCTTCTCCTCCCTTTTTCCTCGTTTGTTGCGTCCGGCTTTGTGCTGGGTCGTTTTTTTTTTGTTTTTTTTTTTTTTTTTTTTTTAAAATATGTTTTCTTTCTTAATCCAGGCAGCAGCCACGCCGCTCCTTCATCCTCCCTGCCCCTGTTTCACTCGCAGAGGAACAGCCTCGGAGAGCTCCTGGCTCCCGCTTTGCCTCCGCGGAGCTCCGGCTCGCAGCTCTGCCTTCTGCAGCGTGGCGTTGGGGAAAGAATGAGAGGGAGAGAGGGAGGAGGAGGAGGAGGAGGAGGAGGAGAGGAGGAGGAGGAGGCCAGCGGGATGCAGGAGGAAAGAGGCAGAGCGTGGCTGCTTTGTATCCAGAGCAGCGCCGACAGCCTCCCCTGCCAGAGGAGGACCTGCGCTGCCTATGGTCTGTACCAATTGATCCTGCTCAGGCAGGGGCACTGCTGCCTGCGAAAGGAGCAGAAGCCGGGGAAGGCTCCCGGATGGCCCCTGGAGGGATTGGTTGCTGCTCTGCTCACTCTCCGCGGCAGCACCCACCGGGCTGGGGGCCGGGAGATGCTCCCCCGGCTCGGGGGGCACGGGGGTGTGGGGATGGGGAGGGCTCTGGCTGGAGGTTGGGCTCACACCTCTCGGAGGGAGCGGTGACCAAGGGCTGGGTGGGGAGCGAGGCTCCCCTCCAACCCCCAGCGTGGCCCGCAGAGCTCTGCTCCACTCTCAGCACTTCAGAGGAGCATCCTCCGCTCCTCTCTGCCCATGCCCGGGCTGGCGGCTCCCAGCCGAGCCCACCCGGGCTTTGGGAGCAGTGGGGACCACTCCTCACATCTCATCCAACGCCCCTTCCATGTGGCACCAGCCTCCCCATGGCCCCGCCCAGCCATGCCCACCCAAGCACCGCCACGTCCACCCCGGGGGCTGGCCGAGGGTCCTGGCACTGCACAAAGGGCAGCAGGAATGTGATTTCCCACGGGAAGGAGGCTCTGGGTGGGACATGGGCTGCCCCTAAGCTGTGACAACTGCACCCAGCCCAGCGGGCACACAGGAGCCTTGCGTGACCTCCATCCATGGAGCAGGACCACAGGGACAGTCCCTTCCTCCTTAGGGACACAGGGCTTGTAGGGGCAGGGAGAGTGAAGGTCTTATCTCCTGGTGCTGCCCTTTAACAGCTGACCCAGCAGGGCTGACTCATGCTCACTGCAGATTTCTCCCAGCTGGCTGAGCACCACAGTGAGTGTGTCCCCAAATGCCACGTGCACAGCTGGGCACTTTAACCTGAGCCTAAAGTCACGGCTGAGCTTGGGGGCGAGGCACCTTTCACCTGTCCTGAGCTGCTCCCAGCCACATCAACTGCCTCCGTGTGCCCCATCTCCTCCTGTTCCACAGTGGATGTGCACAGATCCCCTGCTGTTCCCTCTCTGTAAGGTGACAGTGCCATGGAAACCTGTAGGTATAGACAGATTTACTCATGCTTTACCAAAAATGGAAGAACGAAGTAGAAACACAACATTTCAGGTACTGGGGAAAGCGCCAGTGCTCAGGGATCTGAGATCCATCAATCTCAGTGCTCTTCCTCAGGGATTCCCACCATTTTCACTGGACTTTTTTGTTTTGAACCTATAGCATCCAGACCCTGGTTTTAACTTGTGCACCTCCAGGGGATGCAGGGATTTCTGTTGGGAAGTTTGGAAATCCAAATATTACCCACAAACAATCAGCCTTCGAGGCCCACTGACAAATAAATCCCAGCTGCATCATCACAGGGACAGCAGCTCCCATGCTCCTTATTCCTCAAGTGGAACGATCTGGAGGACTCCACACCACTGCCTGAGGTGGAAAAGAGCTTTGCTGAGCTTTTTGCAAAGCCTGTGCTGGACAAAGCAGGGAGATGATGCCCCCAGGCTGTGCTGAAGCGCTGTCCCCAGTGATGCTGGGAGGAAGGAACTTTAAACAGCCTCTCCCTGCAAGCTGCACCTCCTCCGAGGAAGAACAGGATGAACAAGGACTGCCAACCCAGAGTCCTTCATGCACAGCCAGGCAGCTCCTGCTCAGCCACCTCCTCTGCAAAACACGGCAGCTCCTGCAATCAAAGGGAACGTGGCCTTTTTTTGTCCTTGGTCTCATTTTCTGCAAGGTGCCTAGGGAGAGATCAGCTCCAAAGACTCCTTGCCTGGGAATTTTGTGCCAACTCAGCTAGTACTAAGGGTTTCACTGAGCTCTATGTCTATTAAAAATGCATAATGTCCACTTATATCAAAAGGGTGGATTCAGACCCAGTGCTTTTCGAGCGTGTCCCAGGCTAGTCGCTGTTATGGCATGCAGGAGATGGATGGGAAGGATCTGTCCCTTGAGGCCCATATCAGAATGAGAAAAGGGCACACTCATTGAATATTTCTGTGATGGGGGGAAGGAAAAATGAGAAAAGACATAAAAATGCTCCTGCCACAAAACCTAAACACATAAAAATTCAGGGGTGGGGGGAAGGAGATGTGCTACACCTGAGATTTATGAAAATTATGGGTGAGCAGTAACACTTGAGGCATCAGTGTCTCTGAAGACTCACAAAGGTGGAAAGCATTGGGAAAAGTATCAAGGGAGCCCAGGAGGGACATAGAGAAACACACAGAGACATTGCTCCATCCCTGGGGATGAAAATTACAGAGTGACGCACCCAGAGCTGCTTTTTGTGCTCAGAGCAGCAGAACAACCGTGCAGGGACACCGCTCTGACATTTCCCAAGGTTGTCCCTTTGAACCTTCACATATCCACTTGTCTGCACACTGGATGGGGCTGTGCCACACTCCCCAGGGCCAAATTCCAGGAGAGGGCCGACATGGGAGGAGAGGCTCAGCCAGTCCTCCCACAGGATCGTGGGATAAAGGATGGATGTGATGTTTGCCTGGATCCAGGGAGCTTCGCCGAGGATGCGAATCTGGAAGAGGCAGCATCGCTGTTGACAGCAGTGTGTATAAACAGAGCAGCATTTCCCTGCTCCCTCCCCCTTCTTATTATAGCACAAAACACCCCGAGTAAAATACATACACACAACAATCCACTATAAAAGGAAAACAAAGCCCGGAGCGTGAGCGCGCACACGCAAACACAGAGACACTCTGCTGGAGAATACAGCATAGATTCAATACCTTAAATGTCATTTTTTAAAATATTAATGCCGTGCTTCTGGCTAGGTTTATGTAAGGTTTGTTTCCACAGGGCTGGAGGCACACGGAATCCTAAAGGAGATGCTCCAGCCCCACAGCCTGTGCCTGCCCCAGCCACCCCGGGTCTCGCTCCTTGACCCTGCTCCATCTCATCCTTCCTGACTCCACAGCCAGGCAGCAGCAGAGCCAGGGCAGACACGCTCCCACCAGGCTTTTTTCCTGTGAGGAAGCAGAGCTGCAGCTCCCTTCTCTCCTCTCCGCCGTGCTTGCCATCTGGCAGTGCCGGGAGGATCCATGCTCGGAGCCGCAGCCAGGCGCTGCCTCTCTCCGGTGAGCAGCCACCCCATCAGCCCAGGCTGTGAGGGGCAAAGGGAGCAGCATGAGGGCCAAGCCTCGGTAAATAGCAGGGTGTGTTTCAGCAGAGCACACCAAACACGGTGTCAGGGGAGCAGCCCGAGGGGTGCAGGGATCCCTGTTCCCATCCAACCTGGCTGTCAGCCTCTCCTGCTGCCCCAGTCACAGCCTCACCCCCTCCAGCAGCACTGCCTCGTTTTGCTGCCTGAACACAGGAACTACCTTCCCTCAGTGTCTGCAGCTCCAGGCTGGCTCCAGGTTATCATCACCTGGTGGTGCCAGGCTGGAGATGTGATTGCCTGCAGAAACGGGATGAGGAATGGGATGGGTCAGACACTGAAATGCCAGGCCTGAGCTCCTTAGAGCCAGCCCTGACTCTGGGGAGGGAAAACCTCACCTGATGGTCCCACTCACCTTGGCAAGCAGGAAGGAAAAACCTGTCAAAGTCTGGCCACTCTGCCAAACTAACACCACTCCCCTGCTTCCCACAGGAGCTGTAGCTGCTCATACCCAGAAATCAAACTCAAGAATTGTGTTCATCCTCCCTCCAGCCAAATCCCTCAGTTTATGGTTCTCCCTTCATCCCACTCTCTGGAGCAGAGCCTTGCTCCTGCTTTGGTTGTCATTTGCACACTGGGCAGAGATTTTCCAACAAGCACCTGCTGTTCTGGTTATTGCTCACCAAGGGCCAGGCACCAAGCAGGTTTTCCCTTCCGCCTCGAAGGCAGGGAGACACTTTCTTCCCTGGCAGCAGGGAGGAGCTGTCCACCCCTTCAAGGCTCTGGGAGTGCTGGAGGGTGTTTGCATTCCCTGATGTGTGGGTGCAGCCCTCAGGATGCTTCACAGTGCGTGACCAGCACATTTCGGAGCAGGTCAGAGGCAGAGGGGACCAGAGGAGCCGCGGTGCTGGATCAGCAGGTGGTGCTCTCCCCTTCAGTTCAGCCCCAGCCTGGCTGAGATGTATTTCCCCCAGGAAATACACCTCATCCTAAAGCAAGCCCCATCCTCTCTGCCCTGCTGAGAGCCTGAGCTCAGAGCCTGGCAGAGCAGAGCTTTGTGTGGAGCTCCCCACGGACAGTGCTGCTCCTTAACCTCCCGCGAGAAACTCTTCATGGGCTAAAGACCCAGCCCAGGTGAGCTGAACTCGGGGGAACAACCGAGAGGAAATGGTTTAACACATTGCTGGGAGCTCCAGGAGTGATTCAATAAGCCCCAGACTCCTTGTCCAGCTCCAGCCTTTCCCCGATCGTTATCCTGGCCGCGATCCAAGGCAGAGATTTCTCAGAGACCAGAGAAGCACGGACGGTGCTAAATCACACATCCAAACTGTTCTCTGCGGGGTTTTCATTCACTGGGAAGCACCCTCTCAGCAAACAAACCCCACCAGCTCTCTCCACGTTGCTTTGTAATTAAGCTTCGTTTCCAAACCCTCTGCACACCCCTGACACAGGTCAGGAACTCTTTGCTGGATGCCACAGCTTGAGAGCAGAAGGGAGGAGAGGCAGCGATGCTGGAATCATTGCTGGGTCTCTGGGTGTGCTGAGACAACCCCAAATGAGGACTTTGGGGTCACAGGCCCTTTGTTTTTCAGGGTCAGGAGGCTCAGCAGCCAGTCCAAGCTGCATCTCTGTCTGCCTGAATCCTCCAGCTGTGCTGCTGGCACATCCTCTGCCCCATTTCCCGCTCTGCTGTCCCCACATTTCCCACCACGGCTTCTCCAAGCAGTTTTGGCTCTTACTGAGAGAGAACCTTCTTCAAGAGCAGCTTGTGACACTCTGGGATTGCAACACAATGAACTGATAAAGCGAGACATAGAAGCGCATAAATAATCATAATATCTCACGTCCCAAGATCACACAAGCAATTTAGATTCTTTTTTCGTGTCCCGTTTATAAATATTCATTTCAGGGATGTTTTAAACCAACAGAGCCTGATACAGAACTGCTCCAAACGCTCCAGCCTGGCATTCCCAGGCAGTGTGGAGAAGATACAGCTCTTTGCAGCCTCACCTCATCCTGGCAGGGCAAGCACAGCCCTGCTGCCCCTTGCCTGAAAATATCCCCAGATCACGAGGGCACAGCACAAGAGAAGCAGCAGCAAATATCTGAGCAGCTCCTGTGGCAGCCGTGGCCCTGCCATGTCCCCATTCCCTGCTATTAACCTCCAGCTCCAAACTATTATGTGGCAACATGGGAATCACGGCACCTTGTCTGGGTTTACCCAGCTGCCACTGAACAAAATCACTGGGATGTATATAAAAACCTGTTGTGTTCGTGCCTGGAAAAGAAAAACTAGTATGCAAGCAGTGATAAATCCTCGGATGTGCACATTTATGTTTTTATCATGTAGTTAATCAGGAAGGAGTATGTTCAGTTTAGATACAGCTCCACATTTTGCCTCTCTAATCCGAATCCCAGAAGGGCCTTATAAAACCATAATCTGCAATGCAAAATTGCAAAGCATATGGGAGTGTCTATAGATTTTCCAAATCACCTGTGCCCTAATTTAATATGAATAACAATTAGTTTACTCTTATCAGTTAATTGTGCCCCTTGTGGATTCAGCAACACTGCAGCTCGTCGCCGAACGCCTTTGTCTGAACAAACTTTAATTACACTTCCTCTCGCCCAGCCCCTCTCGCAGCTTCGGTGACAAAGGTGGAATTGCTGCTAAACAAAAATCCCACCAGCAGTGACAGCCAGAAGGGAGCCAGCTTGTGGGGAGAAGCAAAGGGAGCAGCTCGGGGTTAATAGCAGGGATGGTAATTCCAGTCCCTGCAGCTCTGATATCGCCACGGCATCCCAGAGGAGCAGCTCCAGGAGATTCTCCAGGAGATTCTTCCCTATCTCCATCCCAGGCTGGGCAGCACCAGCAGAAGAGCAGAGAAAGGCTTCACTGACCTCTGGTGCTGTGATTATCCGAAAATTGAGAGCCAAAGCAGCCAGGTCCTGTTCCCAGCTCTGCCAGGCACAAATCCGAGCCTGCTTCCCCTTCAGCCCTGTCACTGATGGGCTCTGCACACAGCCACTCACCCCCACAGAGGGATCAATCCTGCCCTGAAAGCACCGCTACTGCCCCCAGAAGTGCTGCAACATTTACCTTTGGCACGGGGAACGCGTTTTCTTTTCGAGCCACAGAATTCCCCCTTGTGAATCATACAACAACAGAAAAAAAAAAAAGAGCAGATTGAGGACGACTGTTTCTACTTCCATTTCAAACACTGCAGGGTTTTGCACACACACAGGCCTTCAATCTCAGTTACACCATCACCTTGGCAGCAAAACGGTGCCTTTGCACAGCAGAGGATGCAGGCTACAAACCCTTTGGCTGAGCTGAAGGAACAAGCCTGCAGCGCAGCAGATAAAGCTTGTGGCGTGAGGAACGCTCCCATCGCACTCCATTCAGCCCAGGAATAGATGCTGAAGCCACAGAGGATGTGCACCTTCCCCTCCTGGCTGGTGGAGGCTCCAGCACCCTTCTGCTGCTGCTGCTCCCTCCTCCTGAAGGACTTGTGCCACCGCCAGGGTTTGGTGCAAATTCTCACTGCTCCTCCACAGATTTTTGCCTCACAGCCTTCAGAGCAGGTGTAAAAGGAGGATTCTCCATAATCTGTGCTGATCCCTGCTCCTGAACACAGATGAGAAGGACACTCACCCTGCTCAAGTCAGGGAATTCATCACCTGCCACATCAAATATGCTCGTCACCTTTCTGCTCCGTGACCCCTGCTCCTCTCTGAAACAGGATATCTCCGTCCTTACTAAGGAATAAGCTGCTGTGAATACTTAATTGCTTTTATTACACTCCTGTAATTGTTATCATGACCTTTCTATGGACCGTTTTGATGTGCCTCTCACCAGGTCATTATTTCTGAGCCATAGGCTCCAGTGGAACAGAAATGTTAATCTGCTACAGACAGCAGATCCAAAGCTCACGGAGTTTGATCTCTCCTGGTGAAAAAAGGCCACGAGCTGGAGCAGGCTGAGCTCTGGCGTTCTGGCAATGCCATGGAATCCTGGCTTTTCCCAGTGCATCCGCCCACCTTTCCTGCTGATCCCCTCGTCAGCTTAGCAAGCAGCAAAGCAAAAGCAACCACAATTACAAATTTTAAATACGGCCAAGAGCAACCGGAACAGAGTGAGTGGGGAGGCCAGGCTGCAGTGGCCAGGATAATTCTGCAGGCAGCATTAGCTGCTTCAACAGCAGAGTGAGTCACTCCCCCAACTAATTCCCAGCTAAAGAGAAAAATCAGGCTTTGATTCTCCATGGAGGCAGGAGCCACAGCACCTTTGCAGTTCTCATTTCTGCTCCGAGCCGTCCCCCACAGCACGATGCCAAACACACCAGGCAGGACGAGCTGGCAAGAGAGAGCAGGGGCTGTCTTTTGACCATCTCATTCTTCTCAGAACAAAGCCATGGCTCAAGCAGGGTTGCTTTGGCTGAAGGAGCTGGAAATAAAAACCCAACAAAAGCTTATCCTGCGGACCTGCCAGCTTTGGCAGTGTTCACGCAGGTCTGACAGCCTCACCCTGTAAATAAATTGTTCCTGGTGAAAGCAGTGGAGCCATCTCATCCATCTCGGGTACTGCAAATCCACGGCTGGCCTTTCTGAGAGACTGCACTATATTAAGAGAGCTGTTTAAATGGCTCCCAGCTCACCAAACAGCCTTTTCATAAACAGAATTTTAACATTTGTTAAGCTGTTGTGGCTGCTCCATCCCTGGAAATGTTCCAGGCCAGGCTGGATGGGGTTTTGAGCAGCCTGGACTAGTGGAAGGTGTCCCTGCCCAGGGCAGGGATGGAACAGGATGATCCATAAGGTGTCTTCAAACCCAAACCATTCTATAATTGTCAGAATTTCTATTTATTGACAATCTTTGTCTCTTGCTTCCCCTGCCTCGCAGCTACTCATTCCTGTCTAGGAAGAGACAAATCTCCAGCCAAAAGTGAGATAATGTCGTGCTCCCTCTGAGAACAGACCAGGCTGCAGGGGAGGCGCTGCCCAAGTCCCTGCAGGAAGGAAACATCCCAAAACCTGAGTGCAGCCTCAGGGACTGACTGCAGTGCTCAGCAATGTCACTGCCAGCCCTCAGGGACGGCACAGGCAGGGGAGGGCTCAGCACTGGGACACGAGCACAGACACAGAGCTGAGCGTTCCTGACCACAGAGCTCTGCCACGGAGCTGAGCCCATCCTTGTTGCTCTGATTTTCTGATATTTGTGGAGATTCACGGAAGCTCGCAGGGAAGTCAGGCAGGCAGCACCAAGATGGCGAAAAGAGAAACTTTATTTACAAGAACTTCTTTATATATCCATTAATAGTCTGATAATTATTGGTCGATAGTTTTTCCACCTCCCATAATGATTGGTTAAATGCTGAAGTGTCCAGTACCAAAACAAAGAGATTAGAAAGCACAAGAATGCAACTTATCCCTATTCTCCATGAGAAAGGAGAGAAGGATTTTAAAACAGTGCAACTACACATCCTTTCAAAGGACCACACTATCAGAAAAACAACTAACATTTCCCTCCTAAATAACCCCTTTGTTGCTGGTCTCCAAGCCCTTTTGCACAGCTGCGGCAGGGACAGGAACGGGGCTGAGCCCTTAGGGCTGCCCTTGCACAGAGGATGTTCTCAAAGTGCCCCAAAGCGTGCCCAGGACTGAACAAACTTGCAAATGCCCAGTTTAACGCCGTGCTGGATGCTGACCCAGTTTCTGCTGCCCTCTCTGTTCCAAGAAATGCAGCTGTTCAACGCCAGCAGAAGGCAGGGAATCAAATCAGGGCTCGCTTGGGGCCTGGCTGGGCACGGCGCTTCCTTCAGGAGTGCAGCACAGGACACCAGGCTCTGTTTGTGTGACAGCCCAGCAGCTCCTGGCTGGTCAGGTGAATTAAATATCACCCTGGTTAGTTCTGATGCACACAAGTATCCTCTGCCAGCAGCTGAGGAGCAAACAGGCAGGACAGGAATTACATTTTTCCCTCGCAATGAAAGGAGCAAGTGCAGGGAACAGCCCAGAAAGTGATGTCTGATGGGCTTACCTAAAACAGAGGTTAAGCAAAGTTAAGAGAATAAAAAGCAGTTTTATTTATTGAAGGCCTCCAGGTGCATTCAGGGCAGTCACAGCTCACCCAGGGGTACACCCAAAATGGACAATGGTCACAGGTTTTTCATAATTTGTAAGTTCTGTCCATTTGCATATTGAGGTTTAATCCTCCAATTACAGCTCCAGGTAATTAAGTGAATCACTCCAAGTTTGCTCCCCCAATTCACTGCTGTTTACATATCTTGGGGCCTGAGACAGTGAGGTGTGCTTGAGTTTGGGGCTCAGAGAGGAATTGTTTTGTCTAAAAAGGAGAGAACAGCAGCTCAGCACCTGTGTGGAGCCCAGAGTTCTACACTAGAGAATCACAGGATTACAGACACATGAAAAATACAGAAGCTAAAATCCTAAAGCATCAAAAAGACAATCATTTCCCATCTGTGTGATGCTCAGCATCATTCCTGCCTAGCAAACCACTTCCAGAAACACATCTGGATCAGCCAAAGGGGGCTTTGTGCCCACAGCCACTCCTGGGAATCCTTCCCGAGACCAAGCCCTGCATCCACACCAAGGTGCACACACAGGAGCCACTTTGTGCCCTGGCTGCTCCGAGCCCAACCTGCCCTCACCTTTACACCCCAGCCCCAGGTGGGATGGATTCCCGGAGGCCCAGGCTGATGGAGGGAGCAGCCAGAGCCCGTCAGGAAGCATCAGGCTCAGGGGCTGTCGCCTGCACTCAGCTCCATCCTCCTGCTGCTTCCCCGCTCCGAACAAACACTCTCAACTCTCCCCGGCAGGGCCCGCCTGCCCTCGGGCGACACTCACGGGTTTCATTTCCTAAATGCTCTGATTATTATTTCATGGGAAGCCGGCTGGATGCGAGGCCTGATGAAGTGGGTCTGCTTTTCAGGCAAACTGCTCGCTTGAAGGGCAGCACAGGAGAGCTGGGAAGGGAAATGCTGGGAAGTATCCAAAATCCTGGGATACAGGATGCTCTTTGTCTCCTTTCTTTCTGGTCCCTCATCCTGGGGGTCAGACAACATCTTCTGGTTTAGGACGTGGATAAAGGAAAGGCTGAGTTTTGGAGATACCAAGTTCATCCTTAGAGCAAGGCACCCAATACATGAATAATGGAAAAGCCTGTGGCAGCTCCACATTTGAGTTTGCACAGACATTTGCACTTAAAGCAGACTCAAATCCCTCTGCTTCACCCTTCCCTGATTGAATCCAGCATCCAAACTCACTGCAGTACTCCAAGGGCAGTGAAACATCCCATGCAAACGAAGTAAAATATTAACTTATATTTGTAGATGACTTCTTTAAATGTCTGTGAAATACTACTCTGTCATCCCACATCTTTTAGCTCTCCCCTGGCTAAACCCCCAGTCACACACTGTCTGAGCCCAGGCTGCATCTCAAGTAGCAGAAGTGAGCACAAAAGTTTTATTTCCTTGATTCTGAGATTAAAGCAGCTCAGGACACTGCTAATGATGCCTTAGAATTTCAGCTTTTATATATATTTTTCATGTGTCTGTAATCCTGTGATTCTCTAGTGTAGAACTCTGGACTCCACACAGGTGCTGAGCTGCTGTTCTCTCCTTTTTAGACAAAACAATTCCTCTCTGAGCCCCAAACTCAAGCACACCTCACTGTCTCAGGCCCCAAGATATGTAAACAGCAGTGAATTGGGGGAGCAAACTTGGAGTGATTGACTTCATTACCTGGAGCTGTAATTGGAAGATTAAACCTCGATATGCAAATGGACAGAACTCATAAGTTATGAAAAACCTGTGACCATTGTCCATTTTGGGTGCAGCCCCAGGGTGGGCTGTGACTGCCCTGAATGCACCTGAAGGCTTCCAATAAATTTATCTGCTTTTTATTCTCTTAACTTTGTCCAGCCTCTGTTTTAGGTGAGCTTGTCTTAGGCATCACTAAGACTCTGATTCACAGCTCATCACTTTCTACCAAGAAAGGAGAGCCCAGGTGTGTCACACACACCCTAACCGCCCTCCCTGCCCAAAGCAGTGTCCCCAAAGCTGTGGCTCTGTGCTCTGTCCCTCCAGCTGTGGTTGCTGGCCTGGCTGTAGCTGGTGCTGGAGCTGTCAGCTCCCAGCTCTGACAGGAGCCGCTCTGCTCGGCACACTTGGGTGAGCAGCCCCTTCCAGCACAGTTTGTTATTCACACGCTCCGCCTGCTAATTGCCTCCTGAAATGGGCAAGGAACAGATGACGAGCAGAATGCAGCTCCTGACAAATTCCCCGGCGCTGTAAATACGGCTCACCTTGCTGTAAACAAGGAAATGCTCAAAAAGGAGGAAAGCGGGAAAGGCAGAGCACAGAAAAAATAAAATAAATCTCGAGCCTCTATGCTGCAAGGCAGCCTGCACAGGGGTGAGGACCCCAATCTATTTGGTGTTTCACTCCAAAGGCACCTGGCAGCCCCTGGGGAGCACATGCTAATGCCAGCATGGCTCCAAACCTTTCCAGCAGAGCTGATTAGTGCCCAGCAATCTCTTTGTCTTGCTGAAGATACCCCAAATCAAGGTCTCCCAGGCAGGCTCTCTGCCGTCAGAACTAAATCCGAAACAATGGGAGCGAGGAAAGGTTTAAAAACAAAGCAAGGGACTTTATTTCCTTCAGGCTCTGAGCATCTCTCTATCAGTTGTGTCAGGAGAGGCTTCTGCACCTCCCAGTGCACAGCCCCTCCACAGAACCAGGGATCTGCTGCCTCTTTGCAGGTGTTATGTCTCTGCTATTTTAAGGAAATTATAATTTGCTCTTAAAGATAATGAGATTTAAAATTAATAAACTCGGGGCTTTAAGCTCTCTGGGTTGCGAATCCACAGGCTACACTTTTAACACACTCCCAGATTTCTCCTCTACAGCCACAAGGCCTCGAAGCTCTTTTAAACCCAAAACTCTGAGGTTCCCACATTTCCAGGAGCAGGAGCTCTGCAGGGAAACATCAAATACCATCAGATTTGCAAGCACATGGCACGAATTGACAGCACTGGTGTACAAACAGCCAGAATTGGTGACTAAACTCTTGTGCAGCCATAGGGTCCAACAGTGTGAGTCAGTCCACCCCACAGGTAACTGCACTGCAATTCTAATGCAGAAGCAATGCAAACCCAGCTCTCAGTGTTTGGGGATAGTGATTGGCCCCAAGCAGGCCCAGGGACACTGCAGAGACACAGTCAGAGCAGTGGGGATTTGCTTTATTTTTAATTTTATTTTATTTGCTTTATTGGGCGCAGGCTGTGGGGATTCACTCCTCCAAACACACACACCCTGCACTGCCAACACACAATATTATGGTGACATTCATGAATATTCATCACATTCCCCGGGATAGGAGTGGTTATACAAATCATTTCTGGGCAATCATTAATATCATTAGCATGTGCTGTGTGTCCTGGTGGTCTTTGGGGTCTGCTCGTGATGAAGATCTGTAGTCTTCATCACAGTGCACTTTGCACCTTTCTCTCTGGAGCATGGGCAGTCCTTGGTGGGTGATTCAGGGTTTCTGTGCTGGCCTCAAACAGATTCTTGTCCCTCTCATCTTGACAAGATTAAGGGATTTCCATTTTCCTAGGTTTTAGAATTTACATATTCTGTCTCTCAATAGTTAACCTGAGTTACCTATTGACCACCCATTTCTCAATAGAAGGTTCTGGAAGCCCTAAAACCATGTGGGGTTGCAAATAATGGGGAAGTCAAGAGTGACAGGTAAGTGAATGGTTCCTACAGATACCCCACAGCTCCTTGGAGAAAGACAAGGAAAATCCACATGTGAGAAATGAACTCTGTCACCGCTTAGGGCACGAGGACATCAGCTCTGATAGAAGATATCAAATGAAGCCAAGCAGATTAGGGAAAATGACCCTGGAAATTTGAATTCACAGGATCCTTTTTCTGCAGACAGATGGTCATTTCAGCTTTCTATTCTCTAATCCCTTGTTCTGCAAAGCAAACATCCTAAATCCCAGATAATGTAGGTTTTACCATCTCATGCATTTCCCCCAGCATTAAGGCTGGCCCTGGTGATAGGATACATATGCTGAAACATCTGCATGCCTGAGGAGTTCACAGCCCCAGGAATCTCCTACCTGCATCCAGAGGAGATCCTGTGTCCTGCCAAAGCAGGCACCTTTTCCAGCAGGAATCATGGGGATTATTAAAGGGAACCTTTTCCTGGGAATGACCATTCCCTAGGAACTGCTCAAAGTACAAAATCTCTGCTGGGAAGAAATCAGGCTGCAAGACTTCAGCTCCCAGGCCCAGGAGCTGATTTCCGAGGGAAGGAGGAGAGGAGCAGGAGACTGAAGAAGGTTTGGTGCTCAGAAATTCATTCCCATTTTCCCTATTTGTCAGCTCAAGTGATTCACTGAAGCAGCTTCTGAAAACCTCACCGAGGGCGTTCACAATTAAACAGATATTGAACTGAATGTCATGAAATATGCATATTGTTTGCTTTCTAAAAAGCTATTTAGATCAGGCCATGAAAAGACCAGAAATTGAGAATTAGAGCAACAATCACTCCCCAAGTAGCCTCTAATGAGCTGTGGGTGGAGGTGGAACAAAGGGATGATCTGGAGGAGCTCTACAAGAGATGCTCTGGTGCAAATCACTGGGTGGGGAATGGTCAGAGCTCTTGGAACGAGCTGGAGATCCTGCCTGGCTTCCTCACCGAGGGCAAAATCCCAAAGGATGTGTTCTAGCAGCAGAGGAATCACACCTACACTGTTCATAATGGTCACAGCACAGTCCCAAATGGGATATCTCAATAGATGCACTTTTTAGGAGCTCCAGAAGCAGAGCAAATCTTCAGGGACATCATTTTGGATAGGGGAGGGACAGCCCTGACTAGGAGGAGTCACCCTCTTCTACCTGCAGCCTTGCTCAGGGCAGGCTTTGCAGCCCAAAACCTACGGCACAGACCTGAGAACCTCCTCCCTGACCTGGAAATGTCCTCCCTGACCTGGAAATATCCTCCCTGACCTGGAAATGTCCTCCCTGACCTGGAAATATCCTCCCTGACCTGGAAATGTCCTCCCTGACCTGAAAACCTCCTCCCTGACCTGGAAATGTCCTCCCTGATCTGGAAATGTCCTTCCTGACCTGGAAATGTCCTCCCTGACCTGCAAATGTCCTCCGTGACCTGGAAATGTCCTGCATGACCTGGAAATGTTCTCCTTGACCTGGAAATGTCCTCCCCGACATAGAAATATCCTCACTGACCTGGAAACCTCCTCCTTGACCTGAAAACCTCCTCCCTGGCACAGAAGTGTCCTCCCTGACCTGGAAATGTCCTCCCTGAGGTTCTCATCACACCCCGGGGTTGCTGTTCCTGTCTCCCCCTCCATGGCTAATGGCTCATTGTTTCTGTTCAAGCACGAGGAGTAAATTCTTCATTATTGGAGAGAGAGATCTGACATGTACAAACAATTGGAGTAAATTGATTGTATTTTCCAAATCATCACCCAGACTCTAATTCTATCTGCAAGGCGCGCTAATTTGCACTAGAATTGCCTCCTAAATTAGGAATTAGAGCTTTTGACGGAGAAGAGCAATGGCTGTCCTCCTGTCACAGTGCTGGGGGGGGAGGGCTGCAGGTCCCTCCCCAGCTCACACCAAAGAGAGTTTTTGTCCCTCAGAATGTGCTGAAAGGTGGTGAAGGAGATGGATCCCTCAAGGAGATTTTAAGGGAGGAAAGGAACAAACTGTGCCTTTTAAAACTGAACAAAATATTTAAATGTAATTGCTCTACACCCAAAACCTGCCTTTTTCTCACGCAGAGAATCCCTTGAAAAGTGGACAGAGAAGGCTTTGTGCTGCTTTTTCTCGAATGGAGATGCTCAGCACGGAAAAATCAGGTCTCAAAGCACGCAGGGAGAGGGTTTGTCAGAGCAGCAAGAAGAGGACAGGGTGCCCTGTGCTCTCCCAGACATGAGGTCATCCCTGCAGCCCCGAGGGGGAGCTGGGCCAGCTCATTGTGATGGCAGGGAGACAAAATCCCGCAGTTTACTTGAGTCATGCACCCAAAAAGCAGGAAGGGAAGGGATCGCGGTGTTCTGCACATCCCAAAACGCCAGGCACGAGGTGTGGGTCCCTCACACGTCACCTTCTCCCTCCAAAACACAAATATCTCATCCTGCTCCTGGTCCTCAGGTGCTCCTTTCCCAGGGAAGGGCAGAAATAATGCTGGGGTGGATGTCAGTCAGATTGCTGGGACGGCGGAAGGAGCAATGTGACATGACAAAATAAAAGCTGAATTTGTGATGCTTAACTCTCAGGTCACTCTGTGGGTGGTGGAACCGCAGAACTCTGAATTTCCCATGGGAATGGATGGGAGTTTAGGTACAAAGCAGCTCTTCCTGTTCCTGGGACGTTTGGGATGTCTCCCACATGGATCTTGGTTTTTGGGAAGGGTGACCTCACCCTGCAGCCCCCAGCACGGGGATTGACACCTTTTTCTCTCCCACCTGTGTTTACAAAGCTTATGGAAAAAATAGAATTAACACTCTTCTCTCTCCCACCTGTGTTTACAAAGCCTATAGAAATATAGGATTAACACCCTTTTCCCTCCCACCTGTTTAAGAAACTTAAGAAATATAGGACTCTACCAGTCCCTCTGGGTGACAAAAATAACATCCTCACGGAGTTCTCTTTGAGACTGACACACGCTGGAGAAATTTGTTGGAAATTCACAAACAGTTCAAAAACTATCAGAGGGCCAAAGACAGTGGGATCTCAAAGGCCCCCGTCTTGTTTGAAAAACCAAGGAAAACCATCTCAGAGGAATAAATATAATTATCACCACAGCCCAGAGAATGCTCACAACTTAAGCTGGACCTGGCACAAAGGGATAGATAAATAATGGAGGGGGAAGCCAAAGCTGCATCTCTCAGATATGCAAAACCACCCAGCTAAACCCCAGGGAGCCACGGAGCTGCCTTTGTACAGGAATGATTAAAGACAAAACAAACACCGCTGAGGTTTCTTTCCCTTTGCCTTTCAACTCCAGCAATTATAGAAACTTAACCTGAAGCACACTCCGTGTGCAACCAGTTGATCTGCAGAGCTCGGTGTGTTCTCGATTTGCAGCCCAGATGGTCAGGGAGAGCGAATTCCTGTGAGGAATGTGGTTTTGGGTGGCAGGACTGATGGTTTCTCCCTCTATTCAATGTCACAGATTTCCTGGGTAGCAGAGCCGTGGAAGCAACACCTGAGGTCAGCCAGAGCTGCCAAGGCATTGCCACCACCCTGGCAGCCTCACCAAGCCACTCTGACCCTAAAACGACCCTAAAATAAACCCTAAAATTCACCCTCAGGAAAGGAGGAATTTCACCCCTGAAAACGCAGTTTAAATTTGCCTTTGCCCTGTGCCACCCACAGTTTGTTTTCAAAATCATCCTGTGTGAGCTCGGAACAGCCTCTCTGTTCTTCACTCAGCCATGGCCACGCTCAACTCCATGCAACCAAATGCACTGAAAAAGAAGTGTTTTTCTGGCTTTTAACTTTATTTTTTTTTGATCTTTGGAGGGTGCGTTCCCGAGGTTTTTCCCTCTCCCCACAAGCAGGAAGAAGTGAGAGATGATGAGTGGGGGAGAGAGAGCAGCAATGCTGAGCAATGAATCACAGAATGGAAAATAACGTAATTCCAGGAACGAGGGCTTTGAATGAGGGAACAAAAGGTGATCCAGGTGGGAAGGCAGGATCGTGGAGCAGTTCAGTGAGCTGAGGGCAGTGTGGGTGTTCCCAGGTGACAGTGTCACCAAAACTGTGGGGAAAACAAAAACCCTCCAACAACATTTTTAATGTTAGAGAGTCAAGGCATTGCTTTATTTTCTGGCCAAGATGTTGTTCTGGCCAGGGTGTGCCACAGAAATCATCTCATCCACACACAGCCCGGGGGTGCAGAGAGAATCATTCCATGATGCACAATTTTACAGGATTTTCCCCCAAATTTTATACACTCAAAACCCACAGAGCTGCATTGTTTCAAAGTTCATTGGTCCAGAGCTGAGCAACCCTCAGTGTTCAGTTTCCCATTGGATCCGAATCTCCTCAGCTCCGATGTAAATTAGATCTTCATTTTTCAATTCTCTCGTCAGTCCTTTCCGGGGAGATGTCTCCAGCTCTGTCAGAGGAGCTCTGGGGTGGATGTTTGGAGATGGCCACCGATGTTCTGTTCATGTTCCATGGATGTTTTTATCTCTCTGGGGATCTTTGGGCTGCTCCACTCTGTAGATGTGTTGAGTTCATCAGACCTCACCTGGCAGAACAATGTCCTGGAAAAAAACTTAAAATTCCTTTTCCCTGGGTAAAGACAAACAAAGCCTTTGACTACTGTTATACAAAATTTTTAAACTGGTGTATTTTCCAGCAACAGCAGAGCCTCACCTTAGCTGGAACAGCTCCAGCCCTGTCTCTCAGGTGCACAAATTCAGTACAACCTCCTCAGCACTTCCAGAGCAGTGCACCTGCAGAAATCGAAAGGTGAATGATCAGTGAGGTATGGGGCGAGCTGTTGGTGCCTTTAGTGCCCCGAGCAGCTGGGCTGGCTCAGGACCCTGCGTCCCCAGGTTGTGCAGCACAATCTCTCCCATTGTCCTGGGGACGTGGGGAGAGGCACTGCAGCTGCAGCACAGCCGGAGAGACACAGCCCTGCTCTCCTTCAGCACAGGGAAAACGGGCCCTGGGTGCTCCTGCAAAAAAGAAAAACCAAAAAAAAAAACCAGCTGTGATTTGTTGGTTTTGGGGTGGTTGCTGATTTTGATGCCTGATGATTTTTTGTCTTTCATTTTTATGCGCTTTTAATACATTTTTATACACTTTCCCTTTCCTTGTACCCGTCACACACTCTTTGTACCTTAGCCCCACGTATTTATAATTCTTGTAGTCTGATATTTAGCTCATTTTGGGGGTTTTGTAAAGCAGGAAGACCAAACACTCACAACAAGAGGCTGAGAGCTCTAAAGTGAACAAGCTCCAAGCCTGGATGGAGACTCTCTGTGGAACACATTTTGTAAAGTGGGCTGTAGTCTCATTTAGGGGGGAGTCATTAGAAGAGGGGGACAATTACTTTCCCACCACGTAGAGAAAGCAGTGCAGAGCTGAGCTTTTCCACAGTTGTCGCCTCTCCAAATTTTGGGCAGCAAGTGCCATTATCGATGGCCAGATCTCTCCTCACCCCACCCTGGCCACATCTTTTGTCTCTTAGGAAAGAGTAAATGGTCCTTAAATACCTGATCATTGCTTACCTAGCAACAGAATGGGGAAAATTCTGCCTCCCCGACCTTCAACCAGGGGGTTGGTGCTATCCTCTCCTCAGACACACCTTTGGCAGGAAGGATGAGGCTGTGGCTAAAATTCTGTCTTTGCCATCACAGCAATTCCTGCACGGCAAGAGGGGGAGAATTTATAGTTATCCTAAATGTAAATTTTACCTCAGGGCAGTTTTCTATTCTGTATCTGGGCCAAAGGAGCACCTTTGGCCACTGCTAATAGCAGACCTTTCATACAAAACTGCATTTTTGTGTGCAGGCAGAGCCTGAACAGACTCCATGGAAAACCCCAAAAAATTCAAGTCTAGCCCCTGGTCTTCAAAAAAGAGGTGTGGGGAAAAAATACAGCTTTGTCTGACACTCTAAGACAGAAATACCGCCACAGTTTTCCTTCCCAAATGGTATTTTTTAACTAAAACCACCTCATCCATTTCATAAAAGCAACTCATTTTAAAATAGCACTACTTTGGCATTAAAAATGTTTCCCCTTCATAAAACACCACTGCTGCATTTTTAATATAATAGCAATTCATATCATCTAGAAATATGCTGGAGCTTATATTTAAAGGGATATTAAAAATGTTTCCAAGGCACCGTAGCTATTCAAAGGCATCCTTCCCCTTTTTTCTCCCCACATGGGGGATAAAATAGCTTTTAAGAAAGCTGACAAATGGGGTTTTCTTTTTAAGTCACAACTGTTGCCCATTTTTCAACCAGGATTCTACAAATCATCTGTGTGCAACCCAACAGGAGATGGAGGTGTGGAGTCCAAGCTCAGAAAGTTTGATTTCCTCTCTGGAGTTCAGTTCCTGGCGTGTCCACCCAACTCAGGGACAGCAATAGACACTCTCAGGTCTTATATCAATAATTAAACTCTAAATTTGAATTCTGGATCATGAACAAAAAGCCAGACGAGGGGAGTTTCAGGTCCTGCTCCTGCAATCAGCCTCTTGCACCCAAATCCCCAAAATGAGCAGGGTACTGTGCTGACAGGAACACACACACACACACATTTGGTTGGAAATCACGGCCTATCCTTCCCTTTCCTAAGCACCAGGAGGTTTCATTAACTGAAAACAAGCCATTGAAGTAAAGTAAAATTAAAAAAAAAAAAAAAAGAGCGATAAGAAATGGGAAATCCAAAATAATTTTGTTAATTTTCCAATAGTGCTGCAACAGATGCACTGAGAAACCCTGGCACAAAATAAATGTGGAAATGAGAGTTGCCCTGTGCTGCCAGCTGGCTGCAGAGCTCCCAGTGCTGACAGCAGTGGCAGGAGCTGCGTTTGTCTTTGCTTTTGGGGATGGTCAAGGCACATGTCCAGGACAATCCTTGCCATGGTCACACAACTGCTGCTCCCTGTCAGCCTTGGGTTTCTTTCTTAATATTTTAATAATAACTTAATACCTTTCTTATAATTCTTAATATCTTTCTTTCTTTCTTAATATTTCTTATTCATCTATTAGATGCTCCAACTCCCCCATACTTACCCAAAATACCCTCTTGGGGTTCATCTTCCTTGTCCAAACCTTCTACCTGTGAAACCTCCATTCCCTGGAGCTAAACCCTGCTGCTTTCCCCAACCCACTCAGCTCTGCAGGATTCTTGCCTTGGACTCCAACAACCTGCACCGAACCTGAAACTCCTCTTTATTAATGCCGTTTTAGCCATCCCACAATATTCTGGCTCAGATTTTCCCGTGCGCAAAGTCTCTCCAAGCTGTGGAGACCTTTTTGGGAGGCCCTGAGTGTTGGAGAGAATGGCTGATGTGTGTGGGAAGCTGTGGGACAGAAGGAAAGGGAAGTTAGAACCAATTTGCGGTCGATGAAACACTGTGAACGCAGAGGAGTGAGGTAAATCTGACCAATTTGCACTTGGAATGGCAGAAAACCGATCGAGATGGGGAAAAGGATGTTCTCTCAGCAAACTGGCACCTCTCTCCTCCATAAATCCCTGTGCCCAGAGGCTCCCAAACCTTCTCACATCCCTCTTTCCCTCTGGGGGCATTGGCACAGCTGAGCCCCACAGTTGGGGAGGATGAAATAGGAAAGCCTTATCAATATGATTAGCTGGCAAAAGATGCTGAGAGTATGGAAACTATAAGCGAGATGGAAATGAAGACAAGCTCTGAGATACCAAACCCCAGTGACTGAACAACTGGAAAACAATGGTGTGGCCACTGAAGGTAATCCCCTTTGGATTAAACAATCCCCTCTGCTTGCAGACAGGCCCAAGGGTCAGAGCAGACCCTGCCAACTTGGCAGAGGGTCCAAAAAGCAGTTTTTAGAGTTTAAAATCTAACGCCATATGGTAATGCAATGACTCTCCTAGGCTGTATGTAAATGCTGTAGGATTTGTAGCTTGTTCTAGATTGGTTAGTGAAAATTAGAATATTCAGCACAGAAGATGATTTATTGTATTGTAAACGGCAACCATGGCATTCTTCTTTCTTCTCTCTCTCTCTCTCTCCCCTCTCTGCCCAGCTCTGAGCTGTGTCTGGCAGCTCCTGGCAGGTCCCCTACACCCACACCTTTCACAATATACCTCATGCTCTGAGACCTCACTGCAGAGATCTCTCGTCTCCGTCCCGACTGTCCCAAACAAAACCAGACCTAATTCCTACACCCACGACTGCAGATTGATCAGGGAACAGTTCAACTTTCCCTCCTCCTGCCTGGAAAAGAGACAGAGATCCCTGCCACACAGCTAAAGGCCCAGATGCTTCTTCCCAGATCCCCTCTTTTGTTTTCAAAAGCACCGGGACAAAGCTGGATGTACTGATATTTATTTTCCCGGTGGGTGGAAGTGGAAGCAGAAAGCAGCGAAGTGCTTTGCCTGAGGCAGCAGATCAAGTCAGCAGCAGAATGAAAAATCTGCGTGTGCCCCTGGCTGGTTTGATGATTGCCCACCTGACTGTGCCCCTCCTGCCTGATCCGCAGTGGTTCTGCATCCCCATCCTTGTTTTCACACGGGCTGGGTTTGCACAGCGGTGGGAAAGAAAATATTTATCGAAAGGTGTCACCAAAACTGTGGGAAAAACAAAAACCCTCCAACAACATTTTTAATGTTAGAGAGTCAAGGCATTGCTTTATTTTCTGGCCAGGATGTTGTTCTGGCCAGGGTGTGCCACAGAAATCATCTCATCCACACACAGCCCGGGGGTGCAGAGAGAATCATTCCATGATGCACAACTTTACAGGATTTTCCCCCAAATTTTATACACTCAAACCCCACAGAGATGCATTGTTTCAAAGTTCATTGGTCCAGAGTTGAGCAACCCTCAGTGTTCATTTTCCCATTGGATCTGAATCTCCTCAGCTCCGATGTAAATTAGATCTTCATTTTTCAATTCTCTCATCAGTCCTTTCCGGGGAGATGTCTCCAGCTCTGTCAGAGGTGCTCTGGGGTGGATGTTTGGAGATGGCCACCGATGTTCTGTTCATGTTCCATGGATGTTTTTATCTCTCTGGGGATCTTTGGGCTGCTCCACTCTGTCCTGTGCTGAACCCATCTCCTTAGAGTGATGCTCTATCTCCTAAATAAACTAAGGAAAATTCCCTTCCCCAAAGCAAAGTCAAGTCCAGCCCAACTAGAGAGACAAAAATAAAAAGTTAAAAGTTATACAAATTTTTTAAACAGGTATATTTTCCAACAAAGGGACACAGCACTTTCCAGGTGGGGATTCTGCATTAGCCAAGCAGGGATGTGGAATTTATCAGGCACAGATAAGCTTTTGAGGAACTGGGGGAGAAGTGTTCATTAGCTGGCGAGATGCACTCCCAGGCAGCAGAAATGCTCCCCTTTCGATCAGCAAATCACACCTTTTGCAGCAGGATTAGCTGATGCCTTTAATGATAATGTAAGAAGATTACACTTCCCCTTTCTCTTCATGATTCAAAGCCCTTAAATACGGAGAGCCGGCGATATTTCTTGAAATATCACTGCGGAATTACCACTCTGCTCACATAGAAAGCTGGAGAGGCCATCAGAGTGGAGCAATGCCTCAAACACTTTCCTACAATAAGGGAAAACAGAGGCAGGTGAACGCCTCAGATCACATCTCAGCGCTCAGGAGATTAGGGATGCTCTTTGTGATGAAAACCTGAGATAATCCAAACACTGAGATCTGTCCAAACAGTGCTTTTTTTTATGTTTTCAGGCCAAGCTGAGGAAAATGGCCATTGATCCTGGGAATGGAGAAGCAGGGGAATCCCATTCTGCTTTGTCCCTAACAGCTTCCTCCTGCTGCCTCGTCCCTTGCAGCTTTAAGCGCTGGTATCCAGGGGATATTTATATTGGGAGATGCAAATTAGGGAGCATTTCTCGAACACAGAAAGCTCTAATTAACAAATAGTCCATCCAGGCTCAGTTAAATATTTAAATGATCTGACAGAGCTGAGCAGGGCTTGGAAACTGAGCTGCAGCTTCTTTTTTTTTTTTTTTTTTGGAAGCAGGAGGGCTTCACTCTGAGAGTTTAGGTGCAGGGGAGGTGGAATTAAACCAAAGGGAATAAAGATGAAATCAAAGGTGTAACGGGGAATTGGCAGGGGATGGGAGGGGGGAGTTTTCTGTGAATGAAATGATTCAGCTCAGGTCCTGTTCAACTTTCCCCAGGCTCCAGTCCTGTTGCTGAGGAGCAGGAGAGAGCTGCACTTTATTCGAGCACCCACAATTAGGGGGTTCCCATCCACCCCCGTCCCCAATTTATCACCTGGGAAAGGTGGGATGGCACACAGGGAGTGTTTTCTCTGGGTGGGCATCTTTAACCCAAGCCTTTCTGGGGGATAAAGAGCTGATCCAGGAAAGCTTTCACAGGACCTGCTTGTCCTCAGCCCCAAAGGGGTGGTGGGAATGTTTGTGGCTCAGGAAACATCCAGCCCTTCCCACCAGGGTGAGATAAGAGCACCCCAACACCAAGATAAGAGCTGCTCATGGGGAACTTAACAGAAAGAGAGAAATCCTCCTTTTCTCTACGTTTTCAACCTATTTTTACCATCCTTTATAGGAGACATTATTATCCATTAAGGCCTGGGGGATGACTTAGAGGTGAAGAAAGTTCTTGATCTCTGCAGGATGACAGAGGTTTTGAGCTTTTGCTAAAGAATGATTTTTGATCCTAAAAATTCATTTGGTTTCACACCTCTGAAATTCCATAGGGTGGATTTGTGAGGCAGCAGCTTTTCGAAGGCAGAGGGACAGGCCCAGAGCTGGGGGCTGGGATGGTTTTCCTGCTGTTTGCTCCATCCCATCCCTGAGCCCAGGAGAGCACAGAAGAAGCTGATAACAGTCTCTAGGTTTTCTTGGAGCTGAGCAAACTCACAGAGGGTTGTGGTAAAAAATAAATAAATAAATAAATAAATAAAAATTGTTTCTACCGGAGCACCTGGAATAAACCCAAGCTCAACAAAGGGATCTCATTTCTGGGAACCAGACTAGTTGATATTTAATTTCGTACCATTCATCTTCCCCGTTGCTGTACCTCCACCCATGTGTTTCTGCTGCTCCCTGAGCCAACAGAATGAATAAAAATCCCAGGTTGAGCCTTTATTAGCGTGTGTAATGCAAGTCAAGCTGCTCTGAACATCCTCTTGTTGGGTATTAATGCAGCATGCCATTTGTTACACGAGTATTTTGCTGTGGCAGACAGAAAGTGACATTTATGGGTCTATCATGAGAATGAATTTCACCATCCATTAAAATGATGTACAGGTAAACACTCCATTCATTTTAAATCCAGGAGCTTTGGTTCTTTCTCTGCTCTGCTGGATGGGTCCATCAATACAGCCACTATTAGCCCAACTATTCGCTGGGAAGTGGGAACGAGTGAAAAATGTGCCCGGCCTGTAATTAAAGGGGTTGTAGCTGGAAGGGAGAGTGGAGGAATTAAAGTTCTTGGTGAAATCTCCTCTTGCAGATCTGTGATGCAGCTCTGGAGCTGGAAAGGTCCCATTCCATCAGCAGGAGACACCAACCAGCCACTACAACCAGCCCAGTGTGGACGCACTATTCTAAGGTTTTCTCTTCTTTCTCATGGGGAATAAAGATAAGATGAATTCTTCTTGCTCTTTCTAATCTTTATTTTGGTACTGGGTGCTGCAAGGTTCAGCCAATCCCCCCAGGGGGTGGATGGCTGTCGACCAAAGACTGCTGGACTATTAATGCCTATATAAGAAGAGAATTTTTAAAATAAACCTCTCTTGCCATTTCCGTCAGTGCCCCGTCTGCCTTGATTACCTACGAGCTTCCTGCAACAGCCCAGGGCCGGATTTACAGAATATTTACCTAAAATTCAATGTAAAAAGAAGCCATTGAAAGGAATAAGGGAGTGTCTTTACAAACAAACTGCTGGTAAGATAAGGCCAATACTGAGAGATGGAAGAAACAACGGGAAGGATTTCCATAGGAATTCCACTGATTGACTCACCCAAGGCTGTGGTAATAACTACAGGAAGAGAGACATAAGAAAGAGAAGAAAGGGGGGATTTGTATTAAGGGGGTCTGCATTAGGGGTGATGGATATTATGGGGTCTGCATTAGGCAATTCTGGAAGTCTGTGCCTCTCGAGTACCTCAGCCAATGGGGAAAAGAGAGAGGGAACTGCGGGAGGGAAATTAGGATAAAGAGAGGCTGTGTCCTCTTGGAATCTGAGAGACCCCATGGGAAATGGCCATGATCTCTCCCTTTATTCATGAATAAAGTTACAGGACTCCTCTGTCTCCTTTTTGGACATAAACCTCTGGTGTTTGTGGGTTCATTTTTCCTGACATCGGTGTCTGGAAAAATCTGTAAATCTGCGTTTCTAAACTGCTCTGTGGGGTGCAGGTGCTAAAGGAAGGCAAGAGGATGCAAGGACTTGGCACTGGCCTCGGCTGTTGCTGAAATTGTCACTTTGGTGGGCAGGTTGGTGTCCCTCAGTCACCCTGTCCCACCCACGAGGTGGCTGCTCTGAAGGAGAAATTCTCAGCACCACATTTTCCAATTCCCTGCTCGGGGGGATGCACACAAGGTTTTTTAGGGAATTGCCGTGAGAAGCGAGCGAGGCAGAAAGCAAAACGTGCTCCAAACGTGAGCCACGGCCCCTGGCAAACAGAGCACCTCTGTTTACTCGCCGTAATTGTAGAAATTAAGGTAATAACCATTACAATTAAGTGACTCATATGTACGACTGTGCAATTAATTTAGGCTTGGAGGCAGCGTTATTGTGGATTAAACAAAAGGCAATGGTGATGTACCAGGCTGGTGGTGTGACTCAGATGCTCTCATTGCTCATCTGGGCCCAGCCCCAGCCCTTCTGCAGAGCCATGTGAGGCTCCAGGGATCAGAGAATGGCTCACCCTTCCCTGGATGGAGCATTAAACCTGGGCCTGACAACATTTATGCAAAGTCGAGATGTTGGAAAATATACCAGTTTAAAAATTTTGTGTAACTTTAGTCAAAGGCTTATTTTGTCTGTACCCAGGGAAAAGGAATTTTCAGTTTCTTTTCAGGACATTGTTCTGCCAGGTGAGGTCTGATGAACTCAACACATCTACAGAGTGGAGCAGCCCAAAGATCCCCAGAGAGATAAAAACATCCATGGAACATGAACAGAACATCGGTGGCCATCTCCAAACATCCACCCCAGAGCTCCTCTGACAGAGCTGGAGACATCTCCCCGGAAAGGACTGATGAGAGAATTGAAAAATGAAGATCTAATTTACATCGGAGCTGAGGAGATTCAGATCCAATGGGAAACTGAACACTGAGGGTTGCTCAACTCTGGACCAATGAACTTTGAAACAATGCATCTCTATGGGTTTGACTGTATAAAATTTGGGGGGAAATCCTGCAAAATCGTGCATCATGGAATGATTCTCTCTGCACAGCCAGGCTGTGTGTGGATGAGATGATTTCTGTGGTACATCGTGGCCAGAACAACATCCTGGCCAGAAAATAAAGTAATGCCTTGACCCTCTAACATTAAATCATTGCTGGAGGTTTTTTGTTTTTCCCACAGTTTTGGTGACAGGTGCAGCATTAAACCTTGGCCTGACAACCTTTTTGCAAAGCTGAGATGCTCATGTGGCTCTCCTGGGCCAAGGAATGTTGTATTTTCTCTGTGTGAACTCTGCTCGTGTTTGTTTGTCGTTCCTGTCCTTTGGAAAGTGTTCTGGCTCAGGCTGAACGGTTTTGAGCAGAATATTGGTGCTCTGCTGGGCTCCCTTTGCATGAGTCACATCTGGGGGCCTTGTCATGGTGCGTTACGCGGCATTAATTAGCATTAATTAGTCAGGCTCCTCGGGGCTGCGTGAAGCCCCAAAGAGCTCCAGCAGGAGCTGTGTCACTACACCGTGGGGTCACAGAGATGTCCCCAAGCAGAGCCACTTCCCTCAGTGAAAATCCCAGGGACAGTCCCAGCAGTTCTGTTCCTAAAATACTGCTGGAGTTCCACACCCACTTGTTGCATTTCTGTGAAGTTTCTCCTGCTTTTGTGAATATTTTGAGTCCCCGAATCTCTAATTTTGTCTGCTTTTGACTATTGACTTGCCGACACCATCAGAATGGAGCTGTTCACAGCAAAATGTGTCCCCACAAATCAAAAGAGAATAAAATATTCCTATGTCTCTTTTTAAATTCCAGTGGCTGCATTTGCAGAGTCTAAATACTTCTAACTTGAGCCTTTGATTTATCTCCTGCAATCTCTTGCTCATCCAGTAAGAAACAGAGAATTTAGAAGTTATGGCAGGAAAACTTTTAAGAAAGAAATCTGTTTCTTTTCCTGCTAATATTCTTCAAAATCAGTGAGGAAAAAGAGTAAAGAAAAATCAATGCAAAAAAATTATTTCTAAGCAGGATGTGTTAGAAAATGCTCCTAGAGGCATCAGCAGGTCTAGGATTCCCATAAAGAAGTTTTCCATAATCAGTCAGTATTTAATTAATACCCAAAAACTGCCTGACAGAATCTAAATGGAATCTTCAAGGCACTTAATTCAGAAAGTGTTGCTGAAATGTATTGCAAATGGCTCTCCTGGCCAGTTGTTTCTCTCCCACAGATGCAAAAGCTTTATCTCCTGGGCAGCCTGTCTGCCTGAGTTTGGGAAAACCTGAAAAGCTGCAATTCACTTCCGAAGTGGCTCTATTTAATTCATCTTCCTCTTTCTCTCAATTACAGCCCCTCCCCTGAGGAAAGGCAAGTGAAGAGAACCTGTTAGCTGAGGCTGGCACGAGGAAGCAGAAAGCAAGAGGGTATTTCCCAAAAACTGCTGCAGGAATAATTACTGAAATTGCACAGCTCTTGTTCCATCTAACGAATTATTTTCAGAGCACTCCTCGCTCTCCTTGCTAATTTCTGTTCATATTCATTTGGGCATGTGTGGCTTCTGCTCTGCTAAGCTCTGCCTTTGATCTCTTTATTAGCAGGGGTCCTTGGGAAGGTGTTTTTATTAGAAAACATGCCTTGGAAAATGTTCTGTTGCAAAATCCATCCTGGCCTGGCAGTTTGCTGAGTGAGGGTTAAAGATTGATGCTTCTGCTGCAGACGAGGAGAGATTTGCTGGAATTTTCAGTGGGGAGGAGATAAGGGTTCAGTTGTCTGTAGGATGTCACCAAATGCCACTAAAAACCCCACCCTGCCCGAGGTGCTTCCTCTCAGAGAGGGTAAAACCAAACACGGAGGGAAAAGTGCAACCAGAGGGGCAAAGATTCCTCCCCCAACAGCCTTCAGACATGGGGATTTCAAAGATTCTTCCACTCACCTGTGGCATCTTTGTATTTCACAGGCCATGATGGATTTTCCCTTTTTTCCCCCCATTAATTCGTATAAGCATAACTGTGTGGTTTGCCATTCTCACATAGGTACAACCAACCTGGGAAAATCTTGCATTTCTTCCTGGATTCTCATTGTCTTTTGACCCAAATGAGACACCCAGAGCCTTCTCCAGTATTTAGTGATTCCCAGTGCTATGGGAGCCCCTCCTTTGAGCTGGGGAGGGAGGCAGGAACTGTAGCAGAAATGATGAGCACTGAAAACCCACAGCTCCTGCTTTCCCATGGACGGCCCTGCAGTCAGAAATTCCAGAGGATGTGGATGCAGCTCTGTCCCTAAATAGAAAATTTGCAGGGCTCCCACCTGGGCTGCCACAGCTTTTTATTTAAAAAATGCTGTTGGATTGAGGGGTCCCTGCACTGCAGGACAGGGGCACAAATCCCAGAGCAGCATGGCCAGAGTGACTCGGAGAGATTTGCTGGAATTGTCACTGGGAGGGAGAGAAGGGTTCCGTTTGTCAGAATCTCACCAAGCCCCACTAAAAACCCTGCCCTGCCAGAGGTACTTCCTCTCAGAGTGGGTGAAACCAAACCAAACCAAACCAAACCAAACCAAACCAAACCAAACCAAACCAAACCAAACCAAACCAAACCAAACCAACCAAACCAAACCAAACCAAACCAAACCAAACCAAACCAAACCAAACCAACCAAACCAACCAACCCAACCCAACCCAACCCAACCCAACCCAACCCAACCCAACCCAACCCAAACCAAACCAAACCAAACCAAACCAACCAAACCAACCAACCCAACCCAACCCAACCCAACCCAACCCAACCCAACCCAACCCAAACCAACCAAACCAAACCAAACCAAACCAAACCAAACCAACCAAACCAACCAAACCAAACCAAACCAAACCAAACCAAACCAAACCAACCAAACCAAACCAAACCCCTTCTCTCTCTTCCACTGAAAATTCCAGCAAATCTCTCCACGTCTGCAGCAGAAGCATCAATCTTTAACCCTCACTCAGCCAACTCCCAGGCCAGGACTGATTTTGCAACAGAACACTTTCCAGGGCATGTTTTTTAATAAAAACAGCTTCCCACAGCAAGGGGCTGGCACAGGCCTGGAGGGAATCACCCTCTTCCAAGCCTCATTTCCCAGAGCCACTGGGGCTGGAAAACACCTCCAAGATCACCAAGTCCAGCCTGTGACTGAGCATCATCAAACCAGACAATAGCACTGAGTGCCACATCTGCTCCTCAGTATTTTAGCAGGAGAAAACACCCAGCCCTGGTGGCATTTACAGCTCTGGGTCCTTCTCATGGTAAAATGGCACTGATTTCCCAACTCACCTGCTGTTAGGCCGAGACGGTCACGACAAGTAAAGAGTTCACAACAGCTTCTAGGGCCAGAGGAAAGGAAGAAGTAACTCTTTATTTTCCAGAGTCTTTTTATACTGTTTTCTAACTTTCATGTCACACATCCATTGGCTTTCAATTCACCACCGCACAATATCATTGGCTACCTGCAGCCAGAACAACATCTTGGAAAAAGACCACCTGCATGAGGCAGTGTTGGGGAGGATGAAATAGGAAAGCCTTATAAATATGATTACCTGGCAAAAGATGCTGAGAATATGGAAACTATCAGCGAGATTGAAATGAAGACAAGCTTTGAGATACCAAACCCCAGTGACTGAACAACTGGAAAACAATGGCATGGCCACTGAAGGTAATCCCTTTGGATTAAACAATCCCCTCTGCTTGCAGACAGGCCCAAGGGTCAGAGCAGACCCTGCCAACTTGGCAGAGGGTCCAAAAAGCAGTTTTTAGAGTTTAAAATATAACGCCGTATGGTAATGCAATGGCTCTCCTAGGCTGTATGTAAATGTTGTAGGATTTGTAGCTTGTTCTAGATTGGTTAGCGAAAATTAGAATATTCAGCACAGAAGATGATTTATTGTATTGTAAACGGCAACCATGGCATTCTGTACTCTGTCTTCTTTCTTCTCTCTCTCTCTCCCCTCTCTGCCCAGCTCTGAGCTGTGTCTGGCAGCTCCTGGCAGGTCCCCTACACCCACACCCTTTCGCAATAAACCTCATGCTCTATGACCTCACTGCAGAGATCTCTCGTCTCTGTCCCGATCACCCAAAACAAAACTGGGACCCAAAATCCTACAAGGCAGACTATCTCTGTTTATGAATTCTTGCTTGTTTTGAACCACAGAGCTACTGTGAGAACTGAGAATAACAAGTTTGTCTCACGGTAAAGTAGCTCCCGCGATTCCCACAACCTGCAATTCCCACTGCACACAGCCCATGCACTGAACTCCTCTGCCCCTCCAAGGCACGTGAGGCACCAAAACCCTGCAAGACACAACCATTTGACCCCACCAAGACACACTGAACTCTGTGGTGGAGGTGTGGATCAGCTCCTCGAGGTATCCCAGCCCTGGGGCAGGGTGCAGGGTGTTCTCCTCTCCCAAACTGCCTGTCCCACCCCTGGCCAGCTGTCACCTCGCAGAGAAGCAGCCCAGGCTGCAGCTGGGGCTGGGCAGCCTCCAGGCAGCTGTGCCCGGCCCATTGTTCCCTCTGCAGACAAGGGATGTTTGCAAATGTGCTTGAATTCCCCCAGCCACGGGGGATGCAGCCCTGCCAGGTTTGGGGCTGATTGTAATGGACACGAGATAATTTACACATTATAAAGATCGGTTTACAATGAAGAATGATTGTTTGTAGCCCGATGGGGAAGGGTTGGAGAAACAGCCATTTCTTTTTTGTGAAGAACAGGCATTCAGTGCCATTCACAAAATGGCTACAAATAAGAAGAAGGCAGCATCAGCTGAAAGAAAATGATCTGGGGAGGAAACTCCTACTGGCCATGTGTGCTTTTCCACTATTATTTCTTTTTGTTTTTTGGCAGGAGGATATAAGACACACTGCTTGGAGCATCTCCCTGCCACTGGAAGCAAAGTCAAGGCTAATGTCAGCCCGTGGGCTCAGTCTGTCTGCAGATCTTGCTCGGACTCAGCAGGGCAGAGCAGAACACAGAGAAACGTCCACCCCTAGCTGCTCCAAACTCAGCTCCCAGCTCAGAGCACGAGGCAAAGTCAGACCCAATCCCAGCCCATCCGCAGGGCTTGTTCACAGACACAAACCAGGCTGAATGTCCAACCCAAAGGGCTCACACAAAACCTCTCCTGGTCGGGGACAGGAGGGGAAAGTGCTCCCACAGCAGCAGCACTCAGACCAAGGGTACAGAGGGGATGTGGCAGTTCGGAATATTGGGCATTTTTTGGTTATTTTGGAGTGGACTTCAGCTCCTGCCACTCCTCCTCCACAGCAGTGTTGCATCACCTGAGCAGGGAGGGATATTAGCAGGAGCCATACCCTCCCTGGGGTCTGGCTATTCGGTAAAAAAGGACATTTTTAGGTGGTGAAGAAACCCCAGAAAAATGGCTCAGAAAGCTCCTCTAGGAAGACTCTGCAGGACAAGGATCAGCACAACCCCCCTGAGAGGAAAACATGCTGTGCCCAAGGCTGGGACAGGGGCAGAGTGTTCCTGCACCTCTCAGGTGTGAAGGCACCCAGGGCTGGCTCCAAACACACCAATTAAGGGACAACCCAAAAGCCGTAGCCCCAAAAGTGCCCAAAAAATGCCCCAAAAATGCTCACACACATATGACAAAAAATGCAACCTCACCAGGCATTAATTCAGCTCTGCAGAGCATCCCAAGAGTCTCACATAAAAGGCTCCAAACAAATGCGAGGCATTGTTGAGAAAACGCTCGGTATTTTTCTACAAATTAATTAATTTGTGGCATCTCCTTAATGACAAGCATCATCTAATGGGAGTAAAACACCAGATCAAACAGACGTGTCCCATTCCACAGCCAATCCGAGGAGAGGCAGCGACGGGAAAGTGTCTTTAGGGTTTAGCAGGGGAATACCAAACAAACAGGCAACCACATATGTTTCATTTCACTTAATATCTGCTCTCTGTGTGTGAATAAACATTTCATATCACACCTTTTGATGGCTGCCACAACAATATTTCAAAGAGAGAGCTTCTTCTTCGCGGAGAAGGGGAAGCTGCTCTTCTGTGAGGAGAGGGAGATGAAAGACAGCTTTGCAATGGAGCTGCAGCACAGCCCCAGACCTTTTGAACCGTTAGGATTTATATGTCATTAAATAATTAACTCAACGATGCATGAGAGAAAGTAATGTAAGAGACCTCCATTGATTGCTTTCATTGCAGCAGGCGCGGGGTCCTCGTGATGAGATATAAGCAGGGTGAACTTTGTTTCGGAGATTGCCTTTTAAATGCAGTCATAAAAAAAGTGAAAAATGGCTCGTTCTGATGTGACTTTTGTTTGCTGGAATGTTTTCTTGTGTTGCAGTGTCTCTGCCTTAAATTAAGTGCTGTAATCAGATGCCAGGCTCAGCCCTGCCCTTGTGCCATTGGCTTTGTGCTGTTCTCTCTCTCCTCATGAATTCCGGGGACAGGGAGAGGCAAAACTAGTGAGAGGCCTGTCTGAACTATGGATTTTTAATTAATTTATCTGCTGCCTTTTATCTCTCAGTATTCACAGGCTGGAATAAGCAATTTGGTTTAAACTGCCTGCTGCATTCTGCCACCTCCCTTGGGATTATCCCATAGTCTAATAGGATATAATTCCTGATTGTGTCAAACTCTTGGTGCTTTATTTAATCCCGCTAGCTTTTTTTCCAGACTTCTCTGCGTCACCCTTAAACCCTTTCCTATCCTGGTGCTCACAGCCTCTGACAGACTTTTCCTGCAGACTCTGGGAGGAGGAAATGGAAGTCAAGTCTTGGACTCAATCCCCAGGGCATCCACTGCATTAAAATTAAGCGTTTTGATGAGCAATTGGAGTAGAACCCCCAACCTACACCCTGACCTGAACTCTGACAAGCCTCAGCGCAGCACCAGGGCCGGGATTTTAGCTGAATTTCGAATTAGGCTGAATTCAGCTGAATTTAGAGTAAGGCTCTGTCTTATTCTTCCAAACTGTTGCATTTTAAATGAGGGGGGTGAGAACTGCTAATGGGAAAAAAAGCAGCAGTGGAATAGCCACTAATTTAGGATTCTGGTGAAAGGTCTTCAGTCAGAAGGGAGCATTCCTAATCCCAGCTTTGCCATGGGTGGAAATGAAGTCGCTGAACAGAAGGGATTTCCAGCACAATTTGTGTGCCAGTGCCCACGTTCTCACCTCAGCTCATGGCGACATAACCTGCACTTAACCTCGGAGGAAGATTAGGGTTATATGATCCAGATGGGGCCATTTTAGCCAGGTTGCTGCTTCATTATTTAAAAGGTTAAAAAAAAAAAAGGACAAATCTGATGCCATCTGCTCGGGATGAGGTGAGAAAAATTCTGCCAGGCTTTTGTGTTCACCCCTGTCCACTGGGTTCACACAGCAATGCATTCCCACTTAATTACTCGCTGTCACCTTGGCTGCTGCAGCCTTGGAATGGCACAGGAGTGCTGCAGAGGAGCTCTGCTCTCCTCAGCAGATGCCCCAGCCGTGGCCAGTGGCAGCCAGGGCATGGCGAGTGCTGAACGGATGCTGCTCGATGCCTAAATGGGCTCACCTAAAACAGAGGTTAGGCAAAGTTAAGAGAATAAAAAGCAGTTTTATTTATTGAAGGCCTTCAGGTGCATTCAGGGCAGTCACAGCCCACCCAGGGGCTACACCCAAAATGGACAATGGTCACAGGTTTTTTGTAATTTATAACTTTTATCCCTTTGCATATCAAGGTTTAATCCTCCAATTACAGCTCCAGGTAATGAAGTCAATCACTCCAAGTTTGCTCCCCCAATTAATTCACTGCTGTTTACATATCATGGGGCCTGAGACAGTGAGGTGTGCTTGAGTTTGGGGCTCAGAGTGGAATTGTTTTGTCTAAAAAGGAGAGAACAGCAGCTCAGCACCTGTGTGGAGTCCAGAGTTCTACACTAAAGGATTGCAGATACATGACAAATACAGAAGCTAAAATCCTAAAGCATCACCCTGATCCCAGCAGTTCCTGCTGAGGGCACAGGGCTGTCCTGGCTGCTGGGGACACGGAGCTGTCACCACCGGCAGGATGGATCTCCGAATGCCAATTGGTGTGAGGAAGCTCAGCAGGTCACTGCCAGGGCTGCTGGTGATGGTGCAGCAGGAAGGGAAGCAGAGAAAAGCTGATTTGGCAGGATTTTTGCACTTGAAAAGGGAGACCTCAGTGTCAGCCTGGAGGTGGCTGTGCCTGGGTCTCAGCCACAAAGCTCATGAGGTGAGCAGGACAATCCCAGAGTTGGATGTCATCCTGGCAGAGTGCTCACCTGAGCTGGGAGCATTGGAAACAATATAACTTTTACAATTTTTATTTTTCTAGTCAGGCTTGGTTTGCCTTTGCCTTGGGGAAAGGAATTTTAAAATTTTTTAAGGGATGTAGCACCACTCTACAGAGGTGAGTTTAACATCTCAACAGACTGGGAGTGGCCCAAAAGATAAAAAAAAACAACAAAAAAACAAACGAACATCAACAAAATATCAACAGAACATCAATGGCAGTCCATGAACATCTACTCCAGACACTGCCTCTGGCAGAGCTGGAGATACCTAGTCCAGAAAGGACTGATAAGAAAATCAAGGAATAAAGATCTAATTAACATCAGAGGTGAAGAAATCCAGTTCCAATAGGAAACCAAATACTAAGGGCTACAAAACTTCAGACCAATGAACATTGAACCAATGCATCTCTATGGGTTTTGACTGTATAAATTTTGGAGGAAAATCCTGTAAAATCCATATGTCATGGAATGATTCTCTCTGCACACCCAGGCTGTGTGTGGATGAGATGATTTCTGTGGCACATCCTGTCCAGAACAACATCCTGGACAGAAAATAAAGCAATGCCTTGACTCTCTAACATTAAAAATGTTGTTGGAGAGGTTTTTGTTTTTCCCGCAGTTTCAGTGACAGGAGTATGTGATGGCAGCAGGAAAAGACAAATGCTCTGTTGGTTCTTCAGGGCTCAGGGGTTTTGGCTGCTCCCAAGGCAGATCCCAACTCTCCAGGATGTTGGGATAGCCAGGCAGAGTTATTCCCTCAGCCTGGCTCTGCTCTGTGGGGAGCACTGGTGAGGAACTCCCGCAGTCAGTGCTCACTTCCCGCAGTCTCTGCTACTCACAGAGACAAAAATCACCTTGATCATGACAGCAGAAGAGAAGGGTGCAGCTAATGGGCTCTTAATTGGGTGGGATTGGCACTCAGACCCTGCTCCAGGCTCTGGAAACCACAAGGAATGGACTTCCCGTGCAGCCAGTGACATCAGCCGTGGTCTGCACATGGGCTGCCTGCAATGAGCTTCATTAATGTTTTCCTCAGTATAATCCATCATCCCTTCAACAATGCATTTCTGACAGTTAATTAGACTCCACAGAGTGGAATAAGTAGTGCCGTGTTTGGAATTATAATCCAGTCCTGAAAAACAGATCATATGAGGCATATCAGCAGCCCAGGCTCGTGGACATCTTAAGGAGTTTTTATTCCAAAAGCTTGGCGAGCTGTAAATTCTGCAGTGTATTCGCCAATGGGTTTATGGCAAAGAGGATTCATTGCATTCAGGAATCAGAGGTTCAGTAGCAAAACCCCAAATAAATAAACCAATAGATAAATAAATCCAGCCTTTCTGAAGGAAGGTGAACCCCAAGTGTCATTATCACCACCCAGAACATGAGAGGTAAAATCCTTATCCGATTTCCTGCTGATTTCAGTGGGGTTGGACATGGGAAGTCAGACAGAATGGAAAATGCTGCAGCAGGGACCTGCTTCATCTGGATCACCTGGGACATTTGGGGTTTTTAGAGCGATGTTGGTATTTACTGGGAATTCAGAACAAACCCAGGAACTCGGGAGTGCCTTCTTGATGATAAATATGACCACACTGAGTAATAATCCTGAGACTGGATCCATAACATCGGTGACTTGGCTAGGTTAGGAAATCCTAAGGCAGGAGAGCTGCTGGGGATGCACAGGCAGGGATGGGATGTTACAGAGGAGGACAGAGCTGGCTCTGTGATGAATGGCATGAGGCAGCAGAGATGTTTTTCCAGAAGGTGTCCACTTGCTTCAGACATGCTCCAGTGCTGTTACCTTGAGGCCCCGGGCACAGGCAGCCTGCTCTGACAGCTGGCAGTGCCACCAAGTGTGACAGGGAGAGCAGAGAGTTTCAGCAGAGCTGGACCACTGCTTCCCACACCTGGCATCCTCTCCCTCTGCCTCCTCGGCCTTAATTGGTTTTTAATTTACTGCTTATCTAGGCAGTGCTTGAAAGATGTCCCAGAACCTCTCTGGATGCAAATATTGTGTTGAACACGGCTGTGAATCTTTGATTGGGAAGCTCCTACAGCTGTCTGGAAGTTTCCTTGGTGAAAGGAGAGCCTTCAGCTTCTCCCCCAGCCTGTTGCTGCCCATACCCAGAGAACACACCCAGGGAGAGAGGGAGTGCCAAAATCCTGGCTTTTCCCAAGCCACGGCTCTGCCTCGGAGCCACAGCAGCTGCCAAGGACAAGGCTTGTGGCGTTAAGGCACACACAGTCTCCAGGATGGTATGGTGAAGACACTTCATTGCAAAAATCCAGGGTTCTTCAACTGTTATTTGTGATGAGTTTCCATCCTCATGAGGCACAACAAATGTGCTTAACCAACCACCACAGCCCGCGGCAGGAACAGCATCAGATGGAACCAACCACGAGCCCCACGGTGTGAGCACTCACTGCTTCTGATCATTGCTTTACAACTGTGTCATTTGCTTTTCACCTCTAGTTCAGCTGAGCCATTCCCAGAATGTTTTTCCAGTTAGCCAAAGGAACAGAAGTGAGCAAGGATTTTGTAAGGATTTCATTTTGTAAGGCCTTTCTGCTCTGCAACAATGGCTCCTGCTCCCAGGGCTGGAATTGAAGTCCTTCTGAGACTTTGGGCAACTAAACCAGGGCTCCCCAAGACCTGAGGATCTGATGTGCAATCCCCACCTCTGTTTGTGTCAGGATTTTCAACTCTGTTCGTTTTCTTCTTCCAAGGAACCATCTCCCCCCAGGCAGCGATGCCGCACCTGTGAGTGCAGCCATGGATCACAGGGACGCAATTTTCTGGGCACAGAGGCTGCTTCAGATGTCCCTCCACTGATTCAGTGGCCAATTTCCAGGTCTCCTTAATCGAATTGTTATCACCAGGAAAATTCTGGGTGCTGCATTTAGATTCATCTTTTTTTTTTATGTATTAAAACATACATTACGAACTATTTTTGTGATAACAACATGGGGCTCAGAAGCTGACACCAAGTGTCTGCATCAACTGAATGGTTCAAGAACCTTAAATGAGGCTGCATCCTGAACTTTGAATCATATTTTCTTAAATCTTATTATGCTCAGCTTGTAGATATTTTTACAGCAATGCAAGCTGGAGTGAAGAAAAAAAAGTGAGAATTGGAGCAGCAGATTGGATACACAGCTCCCAACACGGCTGATAGTTACTCATTGATTATTTTGGGCGTAAATTGTATTGATTATGGTAACGAGAAGGCTCAGGGAGAGGTGACAAGCCCAGGGCCAGATTTCCCAGGCCAGCATGGGAATGTCTGAGTGCTGTCTGAATTCACAGCCCCACGAGCTGCTGCCCTTGCCAGCCCTGAATATCCCAGCCCTGAATATCCCAGCTCTGTTATCCCAGCCCTGAATATACCAGCCCTGAATATCCCAGCTCTGTTTTCCCAGCCCTGTTATCCCAGCCCTGAATATCCCAGCCCTGTTATCCCAGCCCTGAATATCCCAGCCCTGAATATCCCAGCCCTGTTATCCCAGCCCTGAATACCCCAGCCCTGTTATCCCAGCCCTGAATATCCCAGCCCTGAATATCCCAGCCCTGTTATTCCAGCTCTGAATATCCCAGCCCCAAATATCCCAGCCCCGAATATCCCAGCCCCGAATACCCCAGCTCTGAATATCCCAGCCCTGAACATCCCAGCTCTGAATATCCCAGGCCTGAATATCCCAGTCCCAAATATCCCAGCCCCAAATATCCCAGCCCCGAATATCCCAGCCCCAAATATCCCAGCCCCGAATATCCCAGCCCTGAATATCCCAGCTCTGAATATCCCAGGCCTGAATATCCCAGTCCCAAATATCCCAGCCCTGTTATCCCAGCCCTGAATATCCCAGCCCTGAATATCCCAGTCCCAAATATCCCAGCCCTGTTATCCCAGCCGTGAATATCCCAGGCCTGAATATCCCAGCCCTGAATATCCCAGCTCTGAATATCCCAGCCCTGAATATCCCAGCCCTGAATATCCCAGCCCTGAATATCCCAGCCCTGAATATCCCAGCCCTGAATATCCCAGCCCTGTTATTCCATCTCTGAATATCCCAGCCCTGAATATCCCAGTCCCAAATATCCCAGCCCTGTTATCCCAGCCGTGAATATCCCAGCCCTGAATATCCCAGCCCTGTTATCCCAGCACATCTGGAGCTCTAACAAGGGCCCTCAGTCAGAGCAGGCTGTGCTTTTCCCACCTGGAGGAGCAGAGCCAGCCCTGCTCTGCCCCTGGAAAGACTCTGAGGAATCCTCTGGCAGAGGCAGGAGCGAGCCCAGGATTTCCAGCAGCTCTGACAAAGCCAGCCGGGGTTTCACAGAGCCTGTGCCACACACAGCTCCTCTCATCAGCACCGAATGCCTTCAAAATCTTTGTTTTCGTGCCGGGGGAACCCGATTTTGCAGCGTGGCCTCTGCCAGCTGCGGATTGATGAAGGGCTGATATTGGAAAAGATATGAAGTGCCTGTGCCAATCTCCGTGGCGGCTCCTGGGAAAACGGGCTGGCAATTTTTCACGGGGATGTTGTGGGGACAGAGACATGAAGGATTATCAGATGCTCACACACAGCCCTGCGAGATAGCGAATGAAAGCCAAGGCAGAGCTGGAATTCCTCAGCAGATATTGCATTTCTTGTGTATTTTTCTCCTGCCACCCAGGATATCTGATATTTCTCCTTGCATTTGTGTGAATTCAGCTTTCAACCTCCAGCCACCAACACATGAACAAGAGAGAGGTTTAGCATCTGCTCTGATATTTTAAGCACAAAAGAAGAAAGACCTGTGGCTCTGTCTTGACAATGCTGCTAAATACTTTGTGCCTGTTTCTCTTACACAACATTAGTGCAGGATGGAAATGTCCTGTCAGGCACAGAGAGACAACTGTGGCTGCTGCACCAATTCTTTCCACGCTATAAATATAGATCTTCCACCGTAATTGCAACACAATCTCGATCTGCCTGTGGTGATAAAGAAAAAAAAAATTAAAAAAGCGGTTTAATTTAATTAGAACCCATTTGGAAACCCAGTAGCATGAAATAATTTGATTTGCAGAAATAACCCTCGCTGGCTACAGACAGCATTTCTTTGTGTCTTATCTTGGGATAACAGTAACTGCAACATTTCAAACCTCAAACTGCATAAGCAGTGTGACCAGAGATACCCTGAGAACATCTCCAATGACGTCAGGGTGCTGCCACTTATTCAGCTCGCTGTCCTCTCACAGGCAAGGATGCTAAAAATGCTGCTGGAATAGCATTCACCCCGGAGGGAGCTGGAGCTGACTCCTGTCTGCTTTCCATCCTACCCGAAGGGAGCAGCTCCCACTCAAAGCTCCTTTTCTGGGGTAAGGCCACTGCTGGCATAAGGGGTAATGTTTTATGAAGAATGCCCTAAAATTGTTTGGGAAGTGTGGCATTAAAAGCTTTTCATTCATTCTACAGCAGGTGATTAGCAGAGGTAAAAAAAATGTAGGGCAGAATGAAGGTTCTATGGACAAACTGGTTAAAAAAATTTTTTTTTTTTTGTTTGTTTGTTGGGTTGTTAGTGAATTTTTGTGGGTGTCTTTTTTTTTTTTTTTTTTTTTTTTTTTTTTTTTGGTTTTGGTTTTTTGGTGTTTTTTTAACCAAAATCTTGAGGGGAAAATACTTCCCTCCCTTCCCCAATTTCCTTTAAGTACTTTTTTCCCCATTTGTTTGCTTACTGCTTTGTTTGTTTGGGTCTAATTTAAATTGAAAAACCTGAGGAGAACAAAAGAGCTGCAAAATAAAATGTTATCTGATATACAAAAAAAAAAAAAAAAAAGCTTTTCTTTGTGTTTACTCACACTTCTGCCTTCCAGTGCCTTTTTGGAAAAGCAGAGAAACAAATGATATAACCACAAATTCTTCTGTTGCTTTGACATTTTATTTCTTTCTGTCTTCGTTTGATAGACAGGTGTCTGCTAAGGAAGGTGGGAACCTTCCTTAGAGCAGAAAATGTGAACCCCCTTCCCTCCGAATTATTATAACTTTAGAATCAAGGGCTCTCAGGCAAAGGTATGGGAAAAGGAATAAGAGTTTTTACTAGTATCTAGAATGAGGTAAACAATCAGTAATAAAAACAGTAAACAAGATTAAGAAAAACAATAACAAAACCAAAAACTCGGTGGCAAATGTCCCTGGGGCTGTCAGGTACTTTCCCGTTTGGTGCAGTCACGGTCACGGCCAGCAGGGGCGCTGTTGGGCTCCTAGACCAGCAGCGCAGGTGCGATGACTCCCGGGAAGCTGCAGATGGCGCTGTGCCGCGAGGTTGGATCTGTGTCGCGTGTAATGGCGGACGGCTGGAGCAGGGTGGAGTGCAGATGAACGGGGCGCAGCAGAGAGCCCAGAGCCGAGAGATGGAGCAGCCGGGTCAGCTCACCGGGGCCAGCCAGCAGAGGAGGCGGCGGGAAACTCTGCAGTTGGGGCAGGCAGGGCGCGGGGCAGCGGCAGGCAGGCTGCGGGGTGGTGGCAGGCAGGGGCCCCGCTCCGCTGTACAGCGCGGCCGGCAGATGCACTCTCCCGGAGGGGGCGAGAGGATCGGAGTCCCGTGACCTTCCCCTCAAAGCAAAGACTCACCCAGCAGGCAGAGAAAAACTAGTGCAGAGCAAGGCTTTTCTTTTCCTGCGGTCCCAACCAGAAACAGAGAGATGTCTCCTCCGCTGTTCTCTCTCCGAGAGCAGCGAGCGAGTGCCAGTGCCGTTATCAAACCCTGGAATCTGTAGTTCCCCTCCCTGGCAGCCAAAGGCTTTGTCTCCTTTGTGAGCGTAGATGGCCCTTAAAGACCGGTCATTAGTTGCTTAGCAACAGAATGGGAAAAATTCCACTTGCCCCCTGCCCTCCCCCCAACCTTCCACATTATCCACCCCGAATTTTTTCCATTCCAACATATTACATTGAACTTAAACCTTTAAGCTATATACATACAAGCATTACTCTGATTATATACATACAGATATGGATACAGGCACAGTGTTATGGGCAGTTCAACCCCAACTGAGGTCCCCCTGAGGTATGCATCGTGTCTCTCCATCCTCTTGCATCACCCACCAGGTACACCCTGGTCCCTGAGCAAAGACAACCCCACGGGTGGGTCTATCTTTGGTCAAGGCAGAGTTAATCCAAACAGTTTTTCCCAGCATGCCTCTCATTTGCACCACTGGAACCTTATCCCCGTCTGCTGTTTGCAAGGATTCAGATTGGGCAGGGCCAGCCCTGTTGGTGGAGCCTCGGGTGTTAACTAGCCAGGTGGCCTTGGCTAAATGCTGTTCCCAATTTCTGAAAGTCCCCCCACCTAGAGCCTTCAAGGTGGTTTTTAGCAGGCCGTTGCATCGCTCTACTTTACCAGCAGCAGGTGCATGATAAGGAATGTGGTACACCCACTCGATGCCATGTTCCTTAGCCCAGGTGTTTATGAGGCTATTTTTGAAATGAGTCCCATTGTCCGACTCAATTCTCTCAGGGGTACCATGCCTCCAAAGGACTTGCCTTTCAAGGCCCAGGATGGTGTTGCGGGCAGTGGCATGAGGCACAGGGTAGGTCTCCAGCCACCCCGTGGTGGCTTCTACCATTGTGAGCACGTAGCGCTTGCCGTGGCGGGTTTGAGGCAGTGTGATGTAATCGATCTGCCAGGCCTCACCATACTTGTATTTGGACCACCTTCCCCCATACCACAGGGGTTTCACCCGCTTGGCTTGCTTGATGGCAGCGCATGTCTCACAGTTATGGATCACCTGGGAGATACAGTCCATGGTTAGATCCACCCCTCGGTCTCGTGCCCACTTATAGGTAGCATCTCTGCCCTGATGGCCTGAGGCATCATGGGCCCATCGGGCTAGGAACAGCTCTCCTTTGTGCTGCCAATCTAAATCTACCTGTGACACCTTTATTTTTGCAGCCTGATCTACTTGTTCATTGTTTCGGTGTTCTTCATTAGCTCGGCTCTTGGGGACGTGGGCATCCACATGACGGACTTTCACAGGTAGCTTCTCTACCCGAGTGGCAATGTCTCGCCATTCATCAGCAGCCCAGATTGGTCTTCCTCTACGTTGCCAGTTGGCCTTTTTCCACCTTTCCAACCAACCCCACAGAGCATTGGCTACCATCCATGAATCGGTGTACAGGTATAGCTTTGGCCACTTCTCTCTTTCAGCAATGTCTAGGGCCAGCTGAACGGCTTTGAGTTCGGCAAGTTGGCTTGATCCACCTTCTCCTTCTGTAGCCTCTGCGACCTGCCATGTGGGGCTCCATACAGCTGCTTTCCATTTTCGGTTCGCCCCCACAATACGACAGGAACCATCAGTGAAGAGAGCGTAGCGTGTTTCATCTTGTGGCAGCTGGTTGTACGGTGGAGCTTCCTCTGCACGAGTCACCTGTTCCTGCTCCTCCTCATCAGTGAGACCAAAGTTTTCACCTTCGGGCCAATTTGTAATTACTTCCAAGATCCCAGGGCGATTCGGGTTTCCAATACGGGCGCGCTGCGTGATGAGGGCAATCCATTTACTCCACGTGGCATCAGTGGCATGGTGGGTAGAGGGAACCTTTCCCTTGAACATCCACCCCAGCACCGGTAGTCGGGGTGCGAGGAGAAGTTGTGCTTCCGTGCCAATAACTTCTGAGGCGGCTTGGACACCTTCATAGGCTGCCAGAATTTCCTTCTCTGTGGGAGTGTAGTTGGCTTCAGACCCTCTGTAGCTCCGGCTCCAGAATCCCAGTGGACGACCTCGAGTCTCACCAGGCACCTTCTGCCAAAGGCTCCAGGACAGGCCATTGCCCCCGGCTGCAGAGTAGAGCACATTCTTTACTTCCGGTCCTGTCCTGACTGGGCCAAGGGCTACCGCATGAGCGATCTCCTGCTTGATCTGGGCGAAGGCTTGTTGTTGTTCAGGGCCCCAGTGGAAATCATTCTTCTTGCGTGTCACCAGGTAGAGAGGGCTCACAATCTGGCTGTACTCAGGGATGTGCATCCTCCAGAAGCCTATGGCGCCTAGGAAAGCTTGTGTCTCCTTCTTGTTGGTTGGTGGGGACATCGCTGTGATTTTATTGATGACCTCGGTGGGGATCTGACGCCGTCCATCTTGCCACTTCACGCCGAGGAACTGGATCTCTTTGGCAGGCCCCTTGACTTTGCTCCTTTTGATGGCGAGACCGGCTTCCAGAAGAATCTGGATGATTTTCTCTCCTTTCTCAAACACTTCTTCTGCCGTGTCCCCCCACACAATGATGTCATCGATGTACTGCAGATGTTCCGGAGCCTCACCCTTTTCCAGTGCAGCCTGGATCAGTCCATGGCAGATGGTAGGACTGTGCTTCCACCCCTGGGGCAGTCGGTTCCAGGTGTACTGCACGCCTCTCCAGGTGAAAGCAAACTGAGGCCTGCACTCTGCTGCCAGAGGAATGGAGAAAAATGCGTTTGCAATGTCAATAGTGGCGTACCACTTTGCTGCTTTGGACTCCAGCTCATATTGGAGCTCCAGCATGTCTGGCACGGCAGCGCTCAGTGGTGGAGTCACCTCATTCAAGGCACGATAGTCCACAGTCAATCTCCAATCTCCATCGGATCTGCGCACAGGCCAGATGGGGCTGTTGAAGGGTGAGTGGGCCTTGCTGACCACCCCTTGGCTCTCCAGCTCACGGATTAGCTTGTGAATGGGAATCACAGCATCTCGGTTTGTTCGATACTGCCGGCGGTGCACTGTCGAGGTGGCAATTGGTACCCGTTGTTCCTCCTCCTTTAAGAGTCCAACTGCAGAAGGGTTCTCTGATAGTCCAGGCAAGGTGTTTAATTGCCTAACGCCCTCTGCCTCAACAGCAGCTATTCCAAAAGCCCACCTGAGTCCTTTCGGGTCTTTGAAATAGCCATTCCGGAGGAAATCTATGCCCAGAATACACGGGGCCTTTGGACCAGTCACGATGGGATGTGTCTGCCACTCCTTCCCAGTCAGGCTCACCTCGGCTTCCACCAGCGTCAACTCTTGTGATCCCCCTGTTACCCCAGCAATAGAAATGGGTTCTGCCCCAACATGTCCCGATGGCATTAGGGTACACTGTGCACCTGTATCAACCAATGCTTCATATTTTTGTGGCTCTGATGTACCAGGCCATCGAATCCACACAGTCCAAAAGACACGGTTTTCCCATGCCTCTACCTGGCTAGAGGCAGGGCCCCTCTAGCCCTGGTTATCATTCCCTCCCTGAGCATGCATTCCACCGTCAAGGGAATCTGACACAACACTCTCCCTTCTGCTGTACTCAGCAGGTTGGCTACAGGAAGCTGATGCTACCTTGGCTCTGGCAGAACCCCCTCGGCTAGTGTTGCCCTCCTTAAGCTGACGCACCCGTTCTGCCAGGACAGAGGTGGGCTTCCCATCCCACCTTTTCATGTCTTCCCCATGGTCATGCAGAAAGAACCACAACTCAGCTCGTGGGGTGTACCCTCTCTCTCTAGCTGGGGGACGTCGGGCTCTGGTGTTGGGGCCTGTGACTCTCACTGGTGCCACACTGTTTTTCCTCACCTCCTCCCGGATCTCCCTTATTTCTTCCTTCAGCTCCTTAACCACAGCAGAGATCTGAGCCTGCATTGGGCCATTGATCACACTTGCATAATGCCTGAGCTTGTCAGCTACAGACCCCACTGTCTCACGGTTGTCATCAGGATTAATCATTGCAATGTAGGTGGCATATTGGGTTGGCCCTAGACTTGCCAGGTTCCACAACATTTGCCCTGTGCACCTGACCTTGTCAGGATCATTTTCGTGCTGTCCGTCCCTCCCAAAAAGCACCTCCTGTACTGCCACTTCTCTTAGCTGTTGGATCGCTTCCTCAACAGTCTTCCAGGGCCCTCTACGGTAGTTCTCCTGCATTCTGTCTTTGTGAACAAACCTTTCCCTTACACTCATTAAAAGCCTCTCCCAGAGAGAAATGGGTCCTGCCTCCCTGACGAACACCTTTTCAACACCCGTGTCCAGGGCCACGGCTCCCAAATTCCTGGCCTCGCCACCATCCAGCTGCACACCTGGGCCCATGCGGTCCCAAACCCGAAGTAACCAGGTTGAGAAAGCCTCGCCCTTCCGCCGCACAATGTCATTGTACAGATTACGGATAGTGTCATACGACAGGGACTCAGTGATGATTATAGGCCCAGGCTCCCCTGCTGGTTGTGAGGGCCCTGGTTCCCCATCATCATCAACTGGGCGTACCGATTTGGTCTTATACTTTCTCCGCTGTACAGGGGCAACTGCTGCTGGCTGTGACTGCCCTTGCGAGTCAGCTGGAACCTGGACGGTTGTAACATCCGTGGGTTCCGCTGCTGCACCATCCAACTCTTCCCCTGTGGGGCAAGGAGAGGGCTTCCCACCAGCTGAGGAAATATATTCCCTGAACACATGACGTATCTTTTCCCCTCTCACTTGGAATGCAAAGTTGAACAGGCCTATCAGCAACCCCACCCACTGTATGACATCATTGGTATTTAGAGAGTATATGAACCCTCTGAGCCCTGGTAGGGTAGGCCCAAAGAGATGGGTGAAGGATTGAGAAAAATCTTCCCCTGGTGTTGCCTCCTCACACAAGGTACCATTACCAAACAGACTCCAAAAGCATGTACTCACGGTGTTAAAGCCCTGTAACCAAGTGCTCGCTGTCCAAAGGAATTGGAAAATCCATAGATTCCTCACCTTATTGACCCATTGTGAAAACTGGATAACAGCCACCAAAGCCTTAGTTATAGGACCCATGTTTAGATAGGGAGCTGCAAATGGGAAAACCGTGGCCACGAGAATGTGCCAGCCAAACCAAGGTATGCTAGACCACATGGTGTCACTTAATGAGGTTTCTATGCTCAGCACAATAGAAATGGGTCTCCTAGAAACTTTTATTCCTTTTGCACCTTTTTCTCTATGCCCTCGTGCCCCACGTTGGGCGCCAAAATCTGTCTTCGTTTGATAGACAGGTGTCTGCTAAGGAAGGTGGGAACCTTCCTTAGAGCAGAAAATGTGAACCCCCTTCCCTCCGAATTATTATAACTTTAGAATCAAGGGCTCTCAGGCAAAGGTATGGGAAAAGGAATAAGAGTTTTTACTAGTATCTAGAATGAGGTAAACAATCAGTAATAAAAACAGTAAACAAGATTAAGAAAAACAATAACAAAACCAAAAACTCGGTGGCAAATGTCCCTGGGGCTGTCAGGTACTTTCCCGTTTGGTGCAGTCACGGTCACGGCCAGCAGGGGCGCTGTTGGGCTCCTAGACCAGCAGCGCAGGTGCGATGACTCCCGGGAAGCTGCAGATGGCGCTGTGCCGCGAGGTTGGATCTGTGTCGCGTGTAATGGCGGACGGCTGGAGCAGGGTGGAGTGCAGATGAACGGGGCGCAGCAGAGAGCCCAGAGCCGAGAGATGGAGCAGCCGGGTCAGCTCACCGGGGCCAGCCAGCAGAGGAGGCGGCGGGAAACTCTGCAGTTGGGGCAGGCAGGGCGCGGGGCAGCGGCAGGCAGGCCGCGGGGTGGTGGCAGGCAGGGGCCCCGCTCCGCTGTACAGCGCGGCCGGCAGATGCACTCTCCCGGAGGGGGCGAGAGGATCGGAGTCCCGTGACCTTCCCCTCAAAGCAAAGACTCACCCAGCAGGCAGAGAAAAACTAGTGCAGAGCAAGGCTTTTCTTTTCCTGCGGTCCCAACCAGAAACAGAGAGATGTCTCCTCCGCTGTTCTCTCTCCGAGAGCAGCGAGCGAGTGCCAGTGCCGTTATCAAACCCTGGAATCTGTAGTTCCCCTCCCTGGCAGCCAAAGGCTTTGTCTCCTTTGTGAGCGTAGATGGCCCTTAAAGACCGGTCATTAGTTGCTTAGCAACAGAATGGGAAAAATTCCACTTGCCCCCTGCCCTCCCCCCAACCTTCCACACTTTCAGAAGTGAACTATAGAAGAGAACAGAACCTTTCTTTGAAGGTAAGAGGGAGCAGCTGATTATTGAGGTGATCTCTTGTGCATCTCAAATGTTATATTTACCATTTACCTTTACATTTACCTCTACTGAGTCGAGTAATTCCATCTCAATTAAAACATTCCCATCCCCTAGGGCTTGACACAAGAAAGAGATCTTTTAAGTTGACTTTAGGAACATCAGGGTAGGAAAGTCCCACCATTTTAACTTTTCGAAACCTCCTTCTGAGTGGCAGAACTGAAGAAAAAGGAGCATGAGTGTGTGTGTGAGAGCCTTTTTCTGTGCAATAGAATAATATTTATAGCTAAAGTCATAGGGACCTCCTCAACCACAAGGCAGATACACACAAAAGTTATAAAAATCTCTAAAAGCAGCTTGTGTGTGCATTTCTGTACAGGAGTATTTGAGATAGAGAACCTGAACCTATAAAACTGCCTCTGGTGTGAGGGAAGGATGAAGAAAAAGTTGGATTAAAGTTATAAAAATACCTTACGTTACTCATTGATTATTTTTATATCAATGAGTATAGTTATATCAATTTTATATTTTTCGATTTTTTAAAATTTATAAATAAAAGAGGCATAGAGAAGAAACACAGGTACAGGATGCCACAGGAGAGAGGTGAATTATTCCTTCTCCTTAATTCCTGCTCCCATAATTTTGATTTTGTGGACCTCCTGCCCTTCCTGGAGTGCTCAGAGAAGCCCAAAACTCTAAAACCCAGACCCCAATGAAACATAGGGTTTTCTTTTAGGCACTTAAATGTAGAGATTTTAGGCAAAAGTTAGTTTTGCTAAAATTAACTAGAATAGGAAAAGATGCAGAACTCAGCTAGAAAGAAATTAATGATTAAATGCAGAGTAGCCTTTTGATTATTTGATATTTACTCATCTGTGCTTAGAATAGACAATTAATAATCTTAAGAAAAGAGGTTCACAGGAGAGCCTAGACAGTTACACATTTTGCCCAGATGCAATAGGGGAGAGCATTGGGAGTTTTCCAGGGTCAAATGTATTGTCAAAAATCAACGAAGTAAGAAGGTCACACTGAGGAAGATGAGTTTCACTTCATCCAAAGCAGCCCTCAGACTCAATTAATGACCACCGACCCAATTCCATTGCAGGAACTGCACATGCTTAATGACTTTTGGCTAATTTCCATATGAAGCAGGGAATGGGAGGCGCTCATGCTATGAATATGTATCTGTATTTTAAATATGCATTATTGTTATAGATAAATGAGTTCTGTGTTGCATTGTCACTCCAGAGCTGTACATTTGGGAGCTCTCCCTGCAGCTCAAATAAACAAACACTTTCTAACCTTAACAAGTTAGAGAGTCTTTGTCCCTCTCAGGTGGATATCGATATTAGATCTGTATCTGCATTTTAATAATTCACCAGCAGCCCCATCCTGTGTTGGGGAGGATGAAATAGGAAAGCCTTATCAATATGATTAGCTGGCAAAAGATGCTGAGAATATGGAAACTAGAAGCGAGATTGAAATGAAGACAAAGCTCTGAGATACCAAACCCCAGTGACTGAACAACTGGAAAACAATGGTGTGGCCACTGAAGGTAATCCCCTTTGGATTAAACAATCCCCTCTGCTTGCAGACAGGCCCAAGGGTCAGAGCAGATCCTGCCAACTTGGCAGAGGGTCCCAAAAGCAGTTTTTAGAGTTTAAAATATAACGCCATACAGTAATGCAATGGCTCTCCTAGGCTGTGTGTAAATGTTGTAGGATTTGTAGCTTGTTCTAGATTGGTTAGTGAAAATTAGAATATTCAGCACAGAAGATGATTTATTGTATTGTAAATGGCAACCACAGCATTCTTCTTTCTTCTCTCTCACCTCTCTGCCCTGCTCTGAGCTGCATCTTACAGCTCCTGGCAGGTCTCTTACCCTCACGCTCTTTTTCACAATAAACCTCATGCTCTAAGACCAAAATCTAGAAGTCTCTCGTCTCCATCCCGGCCGTCTGAAGCAAACCAGACCTACACCTCAGACAGCAATCCTGGAGATCCAAATCCTCCAATCCTGCCCACGTGTGAGCCACCAGAGGGGCACGGGCAGAGCTCTGAACATCTGTGCCTGGGCAGGACAAAAGCCTGGAAATTCTTTTTGGGCAACACTGAGCCATCCCTGCCACTGCTGCCAGTCTGGGTGGCAGCGAGCGAGGCAGAGACATGATTATTAATTATTATATTTGCAGTGATTAGCACCCGCCGGGCTCAGCCAGGGAACAGTTTCCACCAGGCCAGCTCCTGCTGCAGGGCTGTGCTGCCAGCGCAGCCAACCTGAGTGCTGGAGAGCAGCCACTGCCTTGGAACTGGGGGAATATTTTATAAAGAATGCACTGATATTGTTTGGGAAGTGTGGCATTAAAAGCTTTTCATTCATTCCGCAGCAGGTGATTAGCAGAGGTAAAAAAAGTGTAGGGCAGAATGAAGGTTTTATGGACAAACTGGTTAAAAAAATGGTGTTTTTTTTTTTTTTAAAATTTGGGGTTTTGTTTTTTGTTTTGTGTTTTTTTTTTGTTTTGTTTTGGTTTTGGTTTTTGGTGTGTGTTTGTTTTATGGTTTTTGGTTTTGGGTTTTTTTTTTTGTTTGTTTTTGGGTTTTTTGTTTTGGCTTTTTGTGTGTGGGGTTTTTTTGGTTTTTTTGTTTGCTTGCTTTTTTCTTTGTTTGCTTTTTTCTTTGTTTGTTTTTGGGGTTTTTGTTTGGCTTTGTTTTGTTTTGGGGTTTTTTTTGTTCATTTTTGGTTTTGTTTGTTTGGGGTTTTTTTGCCCAAATCTTGAAGGGAACCAGCCACCAGCCAAGGATGAGGCTGGTTCCTGGTTTAAAAAGGGAAAAAAAAAAAAAAAAAAAAAGCCATCAGAGTCATACAGTAGCTTCCCAAGGGGAAAAAAATGAAAAAATAAACCCAAACCCTAAAAACCACCCAGAAATTGGATCAATATCTGCAGGCCAGACTGGGGGTGATGGGACTGGGACAATTTTTGGTGTTTTGGTGGTTCAAACTCCCCCAGAACAGAGGGGAAGGTTCAGATGAGGACCCAGGTGAGGATTCAGCCCAGAGCACACTGGTGCCATTTGTTATTTGTATTTTGGAAGAACCCAGAGGCCTCAATCAGCATCAACACAACCAAACCATGGCCGGGGGGGCACAAATGTGTTCCAGCAGTGATGGGCACAGCTGGCACCAGGGCTGGGCTGGAACTGGAAAGTGAATAAGGGCTGACAGTGGAAAATGAAGTGAGGCTGAAAGTGGAAAGTGAATAAGGGCTGAAAGTGGAAAATGAGTAAAGGCTGAAAGTGGAAAGTGAATAAGGGCTGAAAGTGGAAAATGAGTAAAGGCTGAAAGTGGAAAGTGAATAAGGGCTGAAAGTGGAAAATGAAGTGGGGCTGAAAATGGAAAGTGAAGCAGAGCTGAAAGTGGAAAGTGAAGCAAAGCAGACAGTGGAAGGTGAAGCAAAGCTGACAGTGGAAGGTGAAGCAAAGCTGAGAGTGGAAGGTGAAGCAGGGCTGAAAGAGGTGAAGCAGGGCTGAAAGAGGAAAGTGAATAAGGGTTGAAAGTGGAAAATGAAGTGGGGCTGAAAGAGGAAAGTGAATAAGGGTTGAAAGTGGAAAATGAAGTGGGGCTGAAAGAGGAAAGTGAGTAAGGACTGACAGTGGAAAGTGAAGCAGGGCTGAAAGAAGTGAAGCAAGGGTGAAAGAGGAAAATGAAGAAGGGCTGAAAGAGGTGAAGCAGAGCTGAAAGTGGACACCAGGCCCAGCTAACCCAGTGCTTTTCCCAGCTCTCCCCTCTCCCAACTTCCCAGCACCCTCCCAGACCCTCTGGAGCCCGGGCGATCTCAGCCTGCAGTGTGACTTCTCCCTCCCCGCCTCCTGTCAGGCTGCATCTCCATAAACCCGCATTTGTCTGTGCCAATAGCCTGCTTTTCTCTCTTTATTTCTCTACCTGTCGGCTCATTTTGCAGCCTCTCTCTGGACAGGCACGGAGCAGGAGATGGAGCAGCTGCTCGGAATGCCAATGAGCTCGGCTGGATGTGCGAGCGGCCCCGTGCCGAGGAAAGGTCCCTTTGTAAACATGCCTGGTGATCAAAGGGCTGATGCTTGCTGATATTTTCAACATTAATAATCTCCCAGCTGCCTCCCTCGATTCTCAGGCTCCCTACTTACCTCTCCTTCACGGTACACGGAGAGGCAGAGCTTGAAACAATCGGCTGGCTGGAGGAAAGGGAGGTTTTTGGGCACCTGAAGGGAAAAAAATCATATTGACGTTGCACTGAAAAGCATCAAATATGTATTAAAAAATCATTGTGTTGTCATATAATGCGACTGAGAGGCATCTAGAGGTATGTGCTTGCATACAAAAGTGATGTATATTCAAAATCCAGGTACTGCAAGTGTCCCTGTCCTTTCCTACCCAGGTAGATGGAGTCAGGGAATTGAAACACAAATGGTTCATCAATAAAACAGAAGAATTACTGCCAAAAGTGAATGCCCACACAAGGTACTCCCAGAAGAAGGCCGGGAGTTGGCATTTTTGTGCTGGTTTGTCTGTTTGCTAAAGAGCAGCAAGAAGGAAGCCAAGAGAGGAGCTAAAGAGAGACACAAGCAGCTCCAGCAGCACAGCTCTGAATGACAGCAAAGGGAGAATATTTGGGCCAAGTGCTGGCTGAGACAGCCCCGAAGATGCAAGGAGAGGAGATATTTCCATGGCTGGGCTCCTGCTGTGCTCTGTGGAGCAGGACGTGGAACGTTCTTTGTCAATCAACGGGACGGCCTCAAAGCATCTCAGCTCCGGGGCCGTGTCTGCTCCTAATAGATGTCCTTTTGCTCAAGGAGAAAGCTTCCATAAAAGCTGGTTATAAACCCTGCACACACTGGGAAAATGTCATCTGTCACTGAAATCCAGCCAGCGCTGGCCTGGCGAGCGGCAGAGCTCGGAGTAGCGCTCTGCCAGATCGGCAGAGGGAAATGTTCCACATCTGCCTGGGGCTGCAGGGGTGGTCAGAACCAGGGGAGGGATCCAGGCAGGGCAGAGCACAGCCTGGTCCCAGCTGGGCTCTTTGCAGCCTGCAGCCAAGCCCATCCCGAAATTCCCAGCTTTCCAGCAGCTGCCTGTGGAAAACCACGGTGCTGTTTGGGTTTTCTGAGTCCCCAGGTGTCCTGACCCCACAGCTCTGTCCCTTTGTGCAGCTCCCTGGGAGCTGTCAGGACAATCTCTGTCTCTCCACTTAAGCCAGACCTGCATCGAGCCTCTCCAAAGCACGAGGGACTCAAAGATATCAGAAACAAGGTCCATTTTTAATCTGTTAGAGCCTGAAAACACCTCAAAAATAGGACTAATACTGAGTTGCCAGCAAGGGTGGAAATTTATCACTCCAAATATTTTGCTTTCCTTCTCCGTGGTACTTAAGGGCTTTCTAAACTCAAAGGTCAGGGAGAAACTGCTGAGAGGAATCACAATCAGAGAAAATATTTCCAAAGGGGGAGAATCTTTCTGCAGGAAACACATGCCCAGACTGACAAGGAAGTGCGGCCGTGGCTCTGCCTCATCCCAGGACTGTGCTGTGTGCTGGGAGCAGGCACTCCATTTTCAAATTCCATTTTAGTAGCTGCCTTTCCTGCCCCAATCCACTGAGAATTCCAGGCTGTCTAAATTCCTGGCTTATCAGCACATCCCTAATAAATGCAAAGCAGAGCGATGTTATCTATTGCTGGAATATTGCATTGTATTGCCAGAGCTGCACTTTTGCAGCCTCCTCCTCCTGCTGCAGGTTGGGATTTCACCTCCTTCTGTCCCTCCCTGCACAAATAAATCCATTTAAATACAGCAGGTGCCATATTGGGGCATCAGGACCAGGATTTTAATTCCTGATCCACGAGGATGTAGGCATTTCGGAAAGGACACCAAAAGCTTCTTCCTTTTGGTGTCTCTGTTACAATCAGACCAGAGAAACCCAGGATGGATTCACACCATCAATCCTCAGCACTGGGAGGTACAGAAGTGCCAAAGTGCTCCTGGAATTTCTCCCTCTGCTGAGGAAAAGGCTGGAGAAACTCAGAATTATCCTGCCCAAGCAAGAAATCCTCAGCATCCTGCCCTCACTGCTCAGCCGCCCCTGGTGCTCGCAGGAGGTTTTTTCTGCCTCGGCAGATCTTGTTCATTAAGAATCCCCACTGCTCTTATCGGTGAAAAAATCTCCTTCCGAGGCTGGCAGATGGGGGGGGCAGAGGGGCAGTGTGAAATTCCAACATCTGCTCATTCCTGGTCCCACGGAGCAGGAGAGGGGAGGATGCTGCTGGCAGCAGTCACTGGGAGATGTTTAAAGCACAGAAAATCAGGGGAATGAATCCAGTGGGATTTGATTTTTCATACTGTGGATTGTTTCAGGCCTCTGACTAACAGAGCAGGGTCTGAGATGTGATAAACCTGCAGGATTGTGGAGAAAAGGCAGAGCCAGCCCGGCCCTCGGAGCTCCCTCTGCAGATGAAAGAGGAGCCAGGCTCTTTGTGCATCCCATTTTTCACATATGGAAATATTTATAGAAATATCTAATTCCCCAGTGGCCAAGTGCACGGAGACGCTTTTGCTGGGAGGACAAAAGGCAGCTGGAGCCCTGTGCACACTCATCTTTCACCGGGGAATGTGCTCCCTGAACAAAAAGGGCTCCAAAGGGACCCCGGCACCTCGCCAGGAGGGTGTGAGAACTTGGGAGTGCAGGAAATAAAATAGTGGGGGACGGGAGTGAGGAAAGAGCAGCACATTTGTGATGGATCTGGGTAAATAATTGCTTTTTAAAAATGCATAGTCTGCTGTGGGATTCACCTCTAGATAAAACAGAGGCCTAGAGGGTCTGGAAGGAGCAAATGTAAATACTGGAAAGGTCAAAAACAGGAAGGAAGGAAGGAAGGAAGGAAGGAAGGAAGGAAGGAAGGAAGGAAGGAAGGAAGGAAGGAAGGAAGGAAGGAAGGAAGGAAGGAAGGAAGGAAGGAAGGAAGGAAGGAAGGAAGGAAGGAAGGAAGGAAGGAAGGAAGGAAGGAAGAAAGGAAGGAAGGATGGATGATGGATCTGGGTCCTGCTCCTGTGCCCCTCCTTGCCCAGCGCCCGGGCTGGGGGATGCTAATGAGGAGCCCAATTAGCATTCCAGGACTGGCAGTGCCAATTAGGCCCTGGCACACGCCGGGGCTGGGTCCAAGGGCTCCTGCTGCTCCTCTGGCTGCCAAGAGGCTCCTGGCCAGCCCATGGAGCTTGGCCAGGGCCACCTCCCAGTGAGGGGAGCAGGGGATGCCCCATGGCCAGCAGCAGGGCTGGGGACACAGCTCTGCCCCACTGGATGGGGCTGTGTTCCTGGCAGGATCACAGGGAGAAAGGAACAGGGAATATCCAGAGCTGGGAGAGACCCACAAGGACCATTGATCAACTCCTGTGATGTCTGATGTGCTCACCTAAAACAGAGAGAAAGTTAAGAGAATAAAAAGCAGTTTTATTTATTGAAAGCCTTCAGGTGCATTCAGGGCAGTCACAGCCCACCCAGGGGCTGCACCCAAAATGGATAATGGTCATGAGTTTTTCATAATTTATAAGTTCTGTCCATTTGCATATCAAGGTTTAATCCTCCAATTACAGCTCCAGGTGATGAAGTCAATCACTCCAAGTTTGCTCCCCCAATTAATTCACTGCTGTTTACATATCTTGGGGCCTGAGACAGTGAGGTGTGCTTGAGTTTGGGGCTCAGAGAGGAATTGTTTTGTCTAAAAAGGAGAGAACAGCAGCTCAGCACCTGTGTGGAGTCCAGAGTTCTACACTAAAGGATTGCAGATACATGACAAATATAGAAGCTAAAATCCTAAAGCATCACCTGCCCCAACAACCCCACCCTGTGCATCCCTGGGAGTGTTGTCCAAATGCTCCTGGAGCTCTCTCTGCACATTCCCTGGGGAGCCTGGGCAGTGCCCAGCACCCTCTGGGGTGTTCCCTGATATCAAAAACCTTTGCAAGAGTATCAAAGTGGTATTTTAATATTCTTATATGGTGAGATAAAAAAAACAATTCCTTATTGGAAGCTCCCAGGTGTGTCAACAGTCACAGGCTATGGGAACAATTAGATTTCTACAATTTTTATAAGTTTAACAATTTTGCTATCTAACAAACATTGTCCAATTAGGAGAGCAGTTGGTTGGGGAATTTTTCCCCTGGGTGCTGCCCCATTGGAGCTGGTCCAGGGCTTCTTTGCCCATTTCTTGTTGTGTCTTCTCAGATTCTGCCTGGAAAACAGAATATTCTCGTCGGTTCTCTTCTTGGAAATAGGACTAAAGAGGATTTCAGGAATGTGCTACAAGGTTAGCTTATTACTCCAAAATCTAAGAGAAAGGGCAAGAAAAATACCAAGAACTGTATAACCACCTATTAATAGTCTCCAAAGCCACAAATATATGAAAAATGTATAAAAGCTGAAATCTTTAGGCATCAGGGGGAAGAACCTTTTCCTGATATCCATCCTGACCCACCCCTGGCACAGCTCCAGCCATTCCCTCAGGTCACCAGGCAGAAATGTAGCCTTCAAGAGGCAGGAAAAAAATATCTTTGTCTGTTCCAAAACCAGCAGAGTTCCCTGGATGGAAACCCAGCCATTCCCTCTCTCCTGGACATCCACGGAATGTTATCCAACAGAATGGTCATGGCACAAATGAACACAAAGGTCTGAGATGGAGCAGAGGAGCAGAATAAACAACATTTCCCTGATCTTTCATTTTGATTGCAGAAAACCAGTAGGGAAAAATTGTGCACTGTGGTAATCAGATTATTTTTCTTTTCAGATCTTCTTTCAGCCAGCAAGCAAATAATTAGACCTTTGCACAGAACTAGTAAGAAAAAATGATATATTCCTGTCCTGCCTGGGTGAATAAAATATGTCCTGATATAGCTGCAGTCTCACAGCTATGGCTCATAGATATCAAGAATACTGGTCTGGGTTAAATCTCTCTTTCTTTTCAATTATTTTTTCATAAATTAAAAGAAAATGACAATAAATCATGCTATAAAAATTAAAAAGTCATTTGCTTTTATCAGAGCTAAAATGAAGCCATACACACACTGAAGATATAACAAAGGAGGAGAGGGAAAAGGAAAAAAAAAGGCTGATAATGGATTTTTCAAATACTTTGGTGCAGTTGAGATGAGTCACGAGGTCTGCAGCTGGAACTGGGTCACAGGACTTTTTCAGACTTAATGTTCTGGTCTAGACAATTAAAAATTAGCCCAAACTGAGACTCCTTAGAGATTCCTCAGGCCCCGAGGAAAGGCACCACAAACTCTTCTCCACAGCTCCCAGTTCTGGGAGGAACTTCAGAGTTTTTCCCAATCTGCCTCCACTTAGACCACTGATAAAATTCATTGCAGTGATAAAAACTGAATTAAAAAGACTGAACTTTTCCTTCCTTCCTTCCTTCCTTCCTTCCTTCCTTCCTTCCTTCCTTCCTTCCTTCCTTCCTTCCTTCCTTCCTTCCTTCCTTCCTTCCTTCCTTCCTTCCTTCCTTCCTTCCTTCCTTCCTTCCTTCCTTCCTTCCTTCCTTCCTTCCTTCCTTCCTTCCTTCCTTCCTTCCTTCCTTCCTTCCTTCCACACCATTCCTTCCTTCCTTCCTTCCTTCCTTCCTTCCTTCCTTCCACACCATTCCTTCCTTCCTTCCTTCTCTATTTTTTTTCCCACACTTTTCCCAGCGAGGCCAAACTGAGGTCGGTGGCACTGATTTGGAGACATTTGGAACACTGACAACCAAATTCCACACATTCTGCATAAAACTTAACGAGTCAGGCCATGAAGACCACGAGCTGGGCTCAGTCCTGGACTTGGGACAGTGTCACCAACCCTAAAAGAACATCTGGGGTTAGTCCAGAACTGGGGTCAGTCCAGAACTGGGGTCAGTCCAGAACTGGGGTCAGTCCAGGACTGGGTCAGTTCAGAACTGGGGTCAGACCAGAACCTGGGGTCAGTCCAGGACTGGGTCAGTTCAGAACTTGGTCAGTCCAGAACAGGGTCAGTCCAGAACTGGGTCAGTCCAGGACTGGGTCAGTTCAGAACTGGGGTCAGTCCAGAATAGGGTCAATCCAGAACTGGGTCAGTCCAGGACTGGGTCAGTTCAGAACTGGGGTCAGTCCAGAATAGGGTCAATCCAGAACTGGGTCAGTCCAGGACTGGGTTAGTTCAGAACTTGGTCAGTCCAGAACTGGGGTCAGTCCAGAACTGGGTCAGTCCGGGACTGCAGAATGACAATCCTGAGGTGGCAGAGTCTCTCCTTGCAGTGAAAATATTCAATATCCTCTCCAAGAGCACAGAGCCCACAATGCCAGGCCATGCTTTAGGCTGCTCAGAACTCCAATTATTTTATTCAACAACCTTCCCTCCTCCCACGTCGCGAAGCTCACGAGAGAAGGAGCTATTTCAACCCTAAAGAGGGCACGAAATGGCATTTACACTTCTGCAAGGCATTAAGGTGGAATCAAGGGACATGCCATTGCCTGAAGGAGGTGGTGCAGTCAATGAGAGGAAACACGAACAACAAATGGCTCCAAAGTGGGCTGAGATGTGGCTCTCATTATCCAGCAGGAGCTGAGGCATCCAAACAGAGCTGAGCTGCCTCAATCCTCTGCCTGGCTCTGCCCTGTGCAGCAATATCAGCAGAAAGAATGATGAAAACATAATGGGAAAGCAATGAAATATGACCAGAACCTTGTAATGATGAAATATAATGACTCCTAATGAAGCAGAGGTGGAAGGGAAAAAAAAAAGCCCAACTCTTGTGAAACACAAATAAGAGACAGGAAGAAAATGAGAGGAAGGGGGGAGTGAGGGAGAGGAGAAAGGAAGCAGCAGCTGGAAATGACTTTTAACTTTTCCACTTAGTGTTTTAAAACCAAAAAGCAATTACTGCCAGGCTGGCATTGCCTTTCTGCACATTAATTTCCTATTATGAATAAAATTAATGAGTTTAGCAATCTCCTCGTCCTCACAGAGTTGTGCTCTCCATTATTGGTGTTAAGAATCCGCCAGGGACTCCGACTCCAGAGCTCGGTGCCACGGCCTGGTTTTGTGAAATTTAAAAAAAGAAAAGAGAGATAAGGTGGGGATGGAGATTCCAAAAAAATGGGAAGGGATAACAGGACTTGAGCTGAGCGAAGAGTGAAGGTCATTCTTTATTCACTGACCCCTGTGGTTTTGAGGCTGTGGGAGCTGGTGAGGGGATTCTTGCACATTTTTTCCACTGGAAATCAGGAACCAAGGGCAAACCATCCCAAATCTCACGTGGCAGATTCAGAGCCCTTGGAAAGGACGCAGAGCAGGAATATCTCTCTGTCTCATCTCTGCTTTCCACTTGGGAAAAAAAAAATCAGGGAGGGGCCACAGCCATGGTTTAAATGGCACACTGGTGGCACTGGAGGGAAAATTCTCCCAGCTCTGGAGAATCCTACAAGGCTTGGCCCAGGTGGTGCCCCCTGCTCCTGTGTGGGATTTCCGTCTGCAATCAGAAATTTGGAGCAGCCTGAGAGCCCAGACTGAGGGCAGCACCCCAAATCCCCGCCCTGGGACCCCGAGGAGCTGCAGGGGAAGGAGAGCTATTTACTGAGGGTGCAGAGCTGCAGATTTATTGAGGGTGCTGTGCCACTGCATGTTGCTCTGATTTTCTGATATTTGTGGAGATTCGCAGAAGCTCGCAGGGAAGTCAGGCAGGCAGCACACAAGATGGAGAAAAGAGAAACTTTATTTACAAGAACTTCTTTATATATCCATTAATAGTCTGATAATTATTGGTCGATAGTTTTTCCACCTCCTATAATGATTCGTTACAACGCTGAAGTGTCCAGTACCAAAACAACGAGATTAGAAAACACAAGAATGCAACTTATCTCTGTTCTCCATGAGAAAGAAGAGAAAGATTTTAAAACAGTGCAACTACAACTGCAGGGCCATGGAATGGCTTCCCCAGAGTGCAGAGTTGCCTAAAGGACAGGCTACGTGAAACAGGGGCCAAGACAAATTAGGGGTATAAAAGCAGACAATTTATTCAAGGCCTGCAAAAGCCTTGAAGGTCCATTGGGGCAAGCAAAGTCTCCTGTCGGGGATAACACCCAAAATGGACCCTGGGTCACGAGCCCTTCACCTTTGATAAGTTCTGTCTGTTAGCACATTGGCCCTTAATTCTCCAATCTCACCCTCAGGTGATGATGTTCACCACCCCAGGCCTGCTCCCCTCCATCTCACAGTTGTTTACATATTTTTGGGTCCTAAGGCAATGAATATATCCTTGAATCTGTGTTCAGAGAGCCTTGTTTGGCTAAAGGTGCTGGGAACAGAGGATTTCAGCACTTTGTGAGAAGCACAGAACTGCAGCAAGTTACAGCTACGTGAAGAGTAAAAAACTAGAAACACTTGAAGGCATCAGCTGGAATATGGGAATGGTGGCGAGTGAGGAACCCTGGATCCACCAGGGAAACACGGCTGGGATGGCAGCAAGGTCTGAAACAAGAGTTACAGCAGTGGCTGTGAGATTTACATCCTGCCGTGCCGGGAGGGGTCTGCGTTCACATCCCTGCCACAACTCCTTCTGCAAAGGGTGACACTTGTTATAGGTGAGAGACAAAAGCCAGGCCAATTAAAATAATTCAATTTATTGAGCAAGCTACAGCAAGCAAAAACAGCGCTGGGCGACCGGGGAGTCTCTGCTCCACCAACGGCTCGCACCCGCCCCCGCTAATGTCTCAAGTTTTATAGCCTCCTTGTTCCGGTACACGTATATCTTCCGAGAGTACTCTGCGTCGGTGCAGGCTGTTGCTAGGGGGTCTTTTTCTGCCTTCTGGTGGTCGTGAGGCTGAAGGCCGTAGTCTTCCTCAGGAGAGGCTCATACATTGCTTACTTCACTGGGTATAGGTCATCCTGACCTGACTTCGTTATCTGTTCCCTCTGTTTTCACTTAGACACCTGTTTTTCTTGGCCTTACTTGGCTTTTTGTTAGACAAGACTTGTGAGCTTCCTGACTCAGTTTTAACTGTTTATTCCCTGGCTTGAGCAAGATTTGATTAACAAACACACACGGTTATTTATCACAACCCTCCCTCAGAGCAGCTGCAGAGCTTTAGGAGAGGTTTGGGAGAGGTTTAGGAGAGGTTTGGGAGAGGTTTAGGAGAGGTTTAGGAGAGGTTTAGGAGGCAGTGTCTGCCTTAGAGCACTGAACAGCTCACAGCAGCAAGATCCTTTATTAAATATGATTTCATTTCCCTCCTCTCCCAAACTTGGGCAGGATGAAGATCTGAACAGCCCAAGCTGCTCTGGCTGTGTACCTGAATGTAGCTGCACTGTTTTAGAAATCTTTCTCTTCTTTCTCAGGGAGAATAGAGATAAGCTGCATTTTTGTACTTTCTTAATCTCTGTGTTTGGTACTAGGTGTTGTATAGCTGTGACCAATGGTTTTAGGAGGTGGATTCCCTGCTGGCCAATAGTTGCTAGGTTATTAATGGATATATAAAGAAGTTTCTGTAAATAAAGTTTCTCTTTTCACCATCTTGGGTCCTCCTGCCTGCTTTCTCTGCCAGCTTCTGCGAATCCCAGGAAATCTAAACCAACACCTGAACAAGGACTGTGCTCTCTAAACATCCTCAGAAGGAGACTTTTAACCCAATTTTAGTGCCAGCAGCACGGCGCTGTCCTTAAATCTGGTGTCCTCACCACGGTTTACCTCTGTGAAGTGAACAAACACAGCACAGATCTTCATGGATCACAGCACTCGAACACATTTTCTTTACAATCCCTTCTGGGCAGAGGACTCCTGATATAAAAACCCAGAGTTCACCAGGCAGTGGCAGGTTTAAGTCACCTCCTTTGTCCTCCCTGCACATTAGCATTTAAAACCTACAATAAAAACGCTGAGAGGGGAAGCTTTAATAAAAACATTTTTTACATTTGTTTGAGATGCTTATATCGTGCTTTCTGCACACATTAAAACAGCACTGATGCTCTCAAACAGCTTTTTTTCTTTCAGACAAATTGTCTTCTTCCCTCAGCTCCGTTATTTCCTAATGGTATGGAAATTTCACAGCCTCCCAGATGCCAGACTCCCAAATGTCACCTCCTCCAAGCTGCACAAAAACAGGTCCCAACCCTGAATAAATCCAGCTTGGCCCTGCCTGCTGGTGGTGGGGCTGTGGCATGAGCTCAGTTTGCTGAGGCTCAATCCCAGTGTGAACAGAGAGGTCTCTACACCCCGAAATCCCCACTCCACGGTGGAGATTTCTGCTGGAAATGGGAGCAATTTCTCAGCTGCAGAGCCCCGAGTGGGAGGTTTGAGGCACCCTGATGGTTCAAGGTGAGCGTTTGTTCCCCTCCTGCAGAGGATTTCTGCTGCCACGCCAGCGCCTTTCATCAGCTCAGATCTATTTCTGAAAGTGTTTAAAGCTCACAAAGCCTCAATTTCCATGGACATCTCTGCTGGAAAATGTCTTTTCCTTCTCCCCTGGGTAAGCAGAGCCATCAAACAGGAGGAAATCAAAATCCAGTGCCCAGGAATGCTCTGCTTTACCTAGGAAAACACAGCAGGCAGAAGGAGCTGCTGCTCAGGGTGGGTGTACTGCAGTGCCTCTGCAAAGAACCAAGAGGCAGCAAAAAATTATTGCCCCAAATGCCCCAAAGTATCCATTGAAAGCTTTGGCTTCACAGGAGGAAATTTTAAAAAAACCCCAACCCCCCCCCAAAAAAAAAAAAAACCCCAAGCAAAAACCCCCAACAAAACAAAAAAACCCCAACAAAACAAGAACAAAAAAACCCCAACAACAAAACCAAAACAAACAAAAAAGCAAAACCAAAACCAACCAACGAACCAACCAACCAACCAAAAAACAAAACAAAAAACAAAAACCCAACAACAAAAAATACCCCCAAAAACCAAACAAACAAACAAACAAAAAAACCGAAACAAACAAAAGAAACCCAAACCCCACAAACTTGTGGGAAGAGGAATAAGAAAACCTTAACATACACTCTTTTTCTTTTCCATTTCCAGAGGTCAAATGCTACTTTCCTTCGTGAAAATGCCATAAAGTGCCACTAGGACACCACAAGCTTTCAGTACAGCCTGGGTTTCAGACAGGATGCCAGAAGTGCACAGAAACACTCAGCATTTAATCCTGTGCAGCAGAAGTTTGTCCTAAATGTTCTTGTGCCCTGTGATTCTGGACTGAACAGAATGGAGATAAGGGATTCAATGCAATTTGCATGTTTGTGTTCCTTAGGGTCAGCCCAAAAATCTCTAATGATGATAAATTAATACAGAAGATTCTGCTGTGCTCATCAGGGGAGTTCTGAAACATTGCAAAGCAGAGCAAAATTAACTCTATCCCCCAGAAATAATTCCCACCCTTGGGAGCTCTCGTTCCACCCAACCCAAGCTAAAGAAGAAGAATCCTGTGTTTCTAAGAAGAGCCTGAGTTTGGAAAATAGGAATTTCAACCCAAAGGAAAATGTTGAAGGAGTTTTCGTTCCCAGGTGCTGTTCCTGTGAATGGACCTCGTGCCTTATCCTGCCTTTTTTTAGGAACAGAGGCCTAATTCTCTCACTCTGTAGCTTCTTTACACTTGAGGGGGCTGAGATTTGGTCTGGCTGCAATTTAGTGCAATTTTAAACCCTATTACCCCCTCAGCATGGTGCTGTATAAACCCAAGGCAGGGCCTTTAATTTTCTAGACAAAGGTATTATTTCAGTTCCTTTCATGGCCTAATTATTACTTAGCAAATATCATGTTGTGATGAGTATTTATGGCTAATTCTCAGATAATACCTAATTATATGGTTAATTCTCATAATGATGGGAAAGCCTCAAATATTCAGAGTCCAGATTTTTTAGACTATCTCAGAACTCCTTATATTTCAAAGCACTTGTAAGTGGAGGATTTATGGGTTTTGGATTTTTTTTTACTATTTCTAGCATGTAAAACAGCTTCTGCTACAATATCTCCCACTGCTCACTGGAATTTGGATTCACAGGTAGGCTTGGACAGCTTTGAACTCCTGAGTGACCTGACACAGCTCTAAACCTGATTAACTCGCCAGATAGCCTGAGCCTGGGGATAATTTGTGTGATTGAACAGGCAGACCTTTCAGGGAATGGACTCCCAGGGGAAAATGGTCTCTGCTAAATGGAGAGCAAGGCTTGACTCCATTGAAATGTCTAATTTTCAAGAACACATGATGGCACAGGCAGGGCATGGAGAAGAGAAGGGTTGCTGGGGGGATTGAGTTCTGTTTCTCTCAGTCCTTGTGGATTTATCTCTGTTCTGGCTGTGGTCACTTCCCTGCCCTGCTGGTGTCACCAAACCTGTGGGGAAAACAAAAACTCTCCAACAACATTTTTAATGTTAGAGAGTCAAGGCATTGCTTTATTTTCTGGCCAGGATGTTGTTCTGGCCAGGGTGTGCCACAGAAATCATCTCATCCACACACAGCCTGGCTGTGCAGAGAGAATCATTCCTGATGCACAACTTTACAGGATTTTCCCCCAAATTTTATACAGTCAAACCCACAGAGATGCATTGTTTCAAAGTTCATTGGTCCAGAGTTGAGCAACCCTCAGTGTTCAGTTTCCCATTGGATCCAAATCTCCTCAGCTCCGATGTAAATTAGATCTTCATTTTTCAATTCTCTCATCAGTCCTTTCTGGGGAGATGTCTCCAGCTCTGTCAGAGGAGCTCTGGGGTGGATGTTTGGAGATGGCCACCGATGTTCTGTTCATGTTCCATGGATGTTTTTATCTCTCTGGGGATCTTTGGGCTGCTCCACTCTGTAAATGTGTTGAGTTCATCAGACCTCACCTGGCAGAACAATGTCCTGAAAAGAAATGTAGAATTCCTTTTCCCGGGGTAAAGAAAAACAAAGCCTTTGACTAAAGTCATACAAAATTTTTAAACTGGTGTATTTTCCAACACTGGGACCTGCAGATTTTCCAGGCTGTGGCTGCCCCACCCTGGGAGTGTCCCTGCCGGGCTGGATGGAGCTCTGAGCCAGCTGGGCTGGTGGAACGTTGAATTTGGGGTTGGAATTGATCTTTAGGGTCCCTCCCAACCCAAACCAGGCTGGGATTGTGTGAGCCACAGCCAGAGCCCAGCACCAAACACAAACTGTGCTTGCTGTGCACTGGAGCAGAGCTGAGCCCTGACCTCCATCACTCCTGGAGTTCATTCATTAAACCTCCCTGACATCCTGGGCAGCCCCAAATGAAGCTGAGTTTTATCAGGTAACAAACAAGCTCTTGGCCTCCTGGACTGGAATGTGAGTCAATCCCTCTCCCAGCTGAGACTGGAGACAAAATGATTAATTCACTGCTGGCTGCCTGGGTAAATGGCTACATAAATACAGAGGAAATGGTGCCGAGACAAGACAATCAGACACTGCAATCTGGGCAGACACGGAAACACAGAGATACCTGGAGAAAAGGGGGCAGGAGATTGTCAGAAGTGCTCTGAATGGAGCAAAAGTGCTGTCAGGGATCAGCAGTGAGTGTTTAAGGAAGAACAAAATATGTGCAGAGCAGCCCTGTTCCTCCCTTCTACCTCTGGCAATGTGACTGCAGTTAAGTCCCTGTATTTTTTCATTTTTAGTGACCCTAATCTTGTGAACACAAAGAAACAGGGAAGGCCAGAGCTTTGGTGGCTGTTTTGGTCACCTCCTGGTGGTTTTGCCAGCTGGGCATTGCAGGGATTGTGGGACGAATTCCACACAGAATTTGTAGCTGGGAAGGCCTCGGTTCCACTGGCAGCACCACCTTGGACTCCTGCAAGTGGCTCCCAATCTCTCAGCCTTGATTTACCCCTGGAAAATGAGTTTAACAGACTTCTTCATGAAGTAGTCTCAATTAATTAGCATTTGTAAAACTGCTCTGAGATTCCCAGATGAAAGCCTGGCCTGGAATGGCAAATTGCTAATGATAATTAATAGTTGTTCATGGTCTCTTTACAGAATTTCAAATTATTTTCTGAGGGGAAGGAAGGAGAGATGAAGGCTCTCAAGGCAGAGATCACTGAAGACCCAGGACAGCCATACCTTCCTGGCTGCTCCTCCTTCCCCCCAGGATTAACGGGGGGAGCTGACCCCCCTTTCGAGCAGGGGAAGGAAAGGTAAAAAAAGGCCCCAGGGGCTCCTGGATTCACCAAATCCTTGCTGGGGCTGGGGAGTGAGGTAGGAGGGGATGAGCAGGGCCGCTCCATCTCCCTCTCCAAAGGATGCAAAGGCAGCCCTAATTAAACAGATGTTCTTAATAATACTCTGACAACTGTCCCTGCTTTAATTTGCTTCACAGTGAAGATTAATATAACAACACAACACTGCTTTACAAGGGGAGAAAAGGGAGCTGAGCTAATAAAAGGCAGTAGCTTACACGGTATATTATTGCTTTTCTTTCTGCTTGTCTAGCGAATATTTACCTCATCTGGGAGCAGTTTTCATATTTATTTGATCTCTCCTCCCAGCTAGAGCTGACTTTGTGGCACATTGCAAAAGGATTAATGCTGGGCCGAGGGTGCACAGGGTCTCCATGGAGATTCTCCAGCCTCGGGGAAGATCCTGGAGGCAGCGGAGCTGATCACCACCAGCAGGGGATGGATTCCAGGAGACTCCTGAAGCAGCAGCAGGAAGGTTTTCAGGCTGGTCCTTGGACCAGAGCAGGAGTTTCTCCGTGCTGGGAGGACAAGAGCAGGAGCAGCCACAGAGAAATCGTTCCTGAGCTCCTGGGAAGGCATCAGGGCTTCTGTGCTCACACTCTCCATCCACAGATTTGCACTGAGTTAGTTTAAAATGAGAACAGCTGGGCTTCTGCACCTCCTTTCCACTGTGCACAGGGTCAGGCTGTCACATCACCTCTTCTGACTGTGCTGAGCCCAAGCCCAGGGCATGTGGAGAACCCAAATCCCCATCCAGCATCACATCCACACCTCAGGGCACAGTGGGACACAGGAGATTAAACAGATCCTCCCAAGTTGCTCTTCACTGTGATAATAACTCAGAGTAGGCTTGTGAAATATTAAATCATCCCTGGCTGAGCAACGTTTGTGTTTGCCCAGTTTGAATTACATAGCAAGAAAGAAACCAAGCTCTTCCAAGGGGGAGGAGCTGTCTCCAGGATCCATCCAAAAAAAGGATCCAGTCTGGATCTTTTTTTGTTCAGGACATTCAAAAAGGGATCTTTCCACCAACAGAACAGACTATTCCTCTTTTGAAAATAAATTCATGCCTGATAGGATGTCCCACATCTAACTCAGCATCTTCTAACATTCTGTGTGGGCCAACAGCCTGGCCCTGAGAAGAGAGAGCAAGAGTTGTCTCCCCCTGGATGAATTTCATCCATGTCCAGGTTATTGTGATGGAGCTTGGTTTTGCTGCCCAGCGCCTGAACTGGAATAGTCTGGAGAGATGATTTGGCACCTTGTCCTGGGGTGGCATAATGATATTTTGTATTCCCTATCGTTTGTATACTTGAGCAGAAATATGGTCCTGGAGCTTTAACTGTGTCCCGCAGCTGGGAGAAAGCTCTGCCCGCGCGGGATGGTTTGTAACTTTTTCCCAGGCTCTCCTACGGGGGAGTGAGAAGGAGGAAGGGACACTGTTTTTACTTTTTTTTCCCTCAGTCAGTTGCTGCTGCTAGTTGCTGGTGCTACTGGTGTGGCTGCTGCTTGGGTTTTCTTTTTTGATTTTTTTTTTCTTTTTTTTCCCCCGGGATTGGTTTTTTTTCATCGTTTTTGGACCCTTTTCTTCGACTTGCTTTCTCATCCGAGAACCTGAGGAGCCCCGGAGGACAGCGGACGAGAATCGTCCAGGGAGCCACTGGAGGAACTCCACCCGACCCCTCCGGGGACCCTGGAAAGGGAAGCTGTGCCTGAGGAAAAGGACACTAAAGTTCATCAGCTGTTTGTTCAGGTTTAATGACCCCTTTTTCCCTTTCCCCTTCCACTGTGTGCTCTGTTAATTAAACAGTTCTTTCCACTTTAGGCTGAGATATTCTGTTGTTGTGGGGGAAGGGGTGCCAGAAACCTTTGTGGGGGAGGCACCTGTTCAGAGTGCTTTCCACCTAGGAGATTTGTCTCTAATCCAAGACACACCTCTGCAAACCCTTCCATGTCAGCTGCTCCCCTGTGCCTGGAGCTCCTCCTGGCAGATTTATTCTGGGTTTAGCTCAAGTTTAGCCCAACCACGACCCTGGGCTGCAGCTCTGCACATCCCAAAGCAGACAAAAGCTCATGGAAGTGTCTGTGGCACAGAGCTTTGCTCCCCCACTTTGTTACCCACTGCTCAGCTATTTAATATTTGAAAGCTCTATTTGTTTTGTAATTTGTGAAGCTGTTTATGGTGCAGAAGCCCTAAGACAATGAGCTAAAGGAAAGAGCAGGAGCTGGCAGCTGTATCCATTGCCCTTTGTTGGGATTAATGAGCCTTGTTTGCTTTCTGCCTTTCCCCGGCTCTCTGAAATGTCACATGTCACCCAGAGTGCCTGGCCAAAGTCACATCATCAGCCTGGCCCCACATCCACCCCCTGCACCTGCGTGGCTTCACCCCACTCCTGATTTTCACCCCAAACCCCTTTTCACCCGCGCACCTTGGAATGGAGTTCAAAATATTTTGCACTGAAATTCTCAGGAGTCATGAGGGGTAATGGATGACTGCACTCAGAGCGTTCCTGGAGCTCTTTCACCTGAAGGAACAAGCAGCACACAAACCTCCACCATGGCTGGAATGGCTCTCCAGACCTTTGCAGCTGAGAGGTTCCCCTGGTCCCTGCTCTCAAACAGGGCCAGAGCTGTCCGTGGCTGCTGGAATTACTGTGGATGAGCTGATGGATGCTCTGTAGTTGCACTATTTTAGAAATCTTTCTCTTCTTTCTCAGGGAGAATAGAGATAAGCTGCATTCTTGTACTTTCTTAATCTCTGTGTTTGGTACTAGGTGTTGTATAGCTGTGACCAATGGTTTTAGGAGGTGGATTCCCTGCTGACCAATAGTTGCTAGATTATTAATGGATATATAAAGAAGTTTCTGTAAATAAAATTTCTCCTTTTGCCATCTTGGGTTCATCTGCCTGCTTCCTCTGCCAGCTTCTGCCAATCTCAGGAAATCTCTAACCACAGATGCTCCAGGCTTGGCCCCGTCCTTGGCGATTCCCTGGCATTGCTGCAGGCTCCCTGCTCATCCAGAGCTCTTCCCAGCGCTCCCCACCAGCAACACTGTCCTGCTGCTGCTCCACTTGGCCCTTTCCAGTGCCTAAAGTTGTCCCAGCTCCACTGTCCTGGGTTCAGAGAGGAAAAGGAGCTTCAAACACCATCCCAACACCCCCACACCTCAGCCCTGTGCCTGAACAAGAGTTGATCCAGGATTGCAGGTCTGAATTCTTTAATTGCCCTCTAAATCAGGGGGTTGGAGTGGTCTCTGCACAGCAACAAGCCTGGCCAAAGGGGAATGACTAAATGTCCACGCCTCTTCCCATTCACAGACGGGTTTTTTTCCTGATTTCCATGGTTTTTCCTAATTTCCCTGTTTTTTCCCTGCTCTCAACACCCCCTGTTGCTGCAGCCAGGCTGAGTCAGAGCCTGCAGGAACCTCGGGGGGGCTGAATCACAGCCTCCCACACTCCCCAGCACCCTGAGCTCTCAGCCAACGCTGAACAGGGCTCTGGTTACCTCCACGGGTGGGAAGGGTTGAACCAGCTCCTCATCCCTTTTTTTAGCAACGTTTGAATTCCTGTCTCCCTCCAGATAATTGTCCTGTTTCTCCATGTGGGCTGAGACATTCCAGCCTTTCCTGCAGTGTCCTGTCAGAGGTGGGGTGGGGTGAGTGCTCAGCTCCGTGGGGATCCCATCCTGATCCCATCCTGCAGGCAGGAAAGATGGAGAGGGATTTTTGACATGAGCGCTGCAGGAGAAGAGGGAATGGTTTCAAACTGACACAGAGCAGGGTTAGATGGGAAATTAGGGAAAATTCTTCCCTGTGAGGATGGGGATGCCCTGGCACAGGTGCCCAGAGGAGCTGTGGCTGCCTCTGGATCACTGGGAGTGTCCAAGGCCAGGCTGGAGCACCCTGGGACAGTGGAAGGTGTCCCTGGTGGAACCAGATGAGCTTTAAGGTCCCTTCCAACCCCAACCATCCTGGGATTCTGGATCACCCCCAGTGATCACCCTCACCCCATTCCATGTGGGATGAGGTTTCACATTAATAGCCTGGGTGAGCATTCCAGCAGGGAAGAGGCAAGGACAGATCTCAGAGCCTCAGGACTGAAGGGAAAACCCTAAAAACACTCAGCCACACGTTCTTGTGGGATTTGTCCCTGGTTTTGTTTCAGATGGTTGGGACAGAGACAAGAGATCTCTGAAGTTTGGTCTTAGAGCATGAGGTTTATTGTGAAAGGTGTGAGTGTAGGGGACCTGCCAGACACAGCTCAGAGCAGGGCAGAGAGGGGAGAGGTCAGAGAGAGAGAAGAAAGAAGAATTGAATAATCCCTGGTTGCCACTTACAATACAATAAATCATCTTCTGTGCTGAATATTCTAATTTTCACTAACCAATCTAGAACAAGCTACAAATCCTACAACATTTACATACAGCCTATCAGAGTCATTGCATTACCATACAGTGTTACATTTTAAACTCTAAAAACTGCTTTTTGGACCCTCTGCCAAGTTGGCAGGGTCTGCTCTGACCCTTGGAGCTGTCTGCAAGCAGAGGGGATTGTTTAATCCAAAGGGGATTACCTTCAGTGGCCACACCATTGTTTTCCAGTTGTTCATTCACTGGGGTTTGGTATCTCAAAGCTTGTCTTCATTTCAATCTCGCTTCTAGTTTCCATATTCTCAGCATCTTTTGCCAGGCAATCATATTTATAAGGCTTTCCTGTTTCATCCTCCCCAACACGTTCTGACTCTGCTGAGGGATACTGGGATCGAGCAGTCACGTCTCTAAGTTAATCAAGGGCCTCCAAGAGTTTTATAGGATAAATAAATCCAATTCCTCTAATCCCAGGAAGATCCCCCAGACACACAGTGCCACACTGGGCTGTTTCTCTTTGACATGCAAGTCCCTTCCAGCACCTCCAGGTGTGGGATCACCGTGGTCAGTGAGAAATTCATTCAGCATTTTTAACTGAGTTCCTGGCGGGTCTGACAGAGTTCTGCAGAGCGCTGGGTCCAGCCTAGCATTATTCAATTAGCCCATTTTGCTCATTGCCATCTGGGTCACTGTTGTCAGGGTTACAGCTGGCTCGGCTCTCACCCAGAGAGCAGATCTGAGAACACACCTGGGGACGGGGGGATATCAAAAAATAGCAGAGCTTCAGTGTAACACGATTTCCAAACATTCCCACAGCTGCTCGGCTGATCCTGGAGAGAAGTTCAGCTCATTAATTTAGAGCACCTCAAGTAAAGTTAAAATAAAAATGTGTTTTGCTGTGATCTCTGCACTGGCAGTGGGCGTGGGAAGCAGAGAAGGGTGGCCTGGATAATTTTACCTGTCTTTAGTGAATTAGACACCATAATTCACACAAATCTAATGATCCTGAGGGGCTGTGTCTGCCTGTGCAGGACTGGGTGTGAAACACCACATCTGGAGAGTCTGTGAGAGAAAGAGAGAAAGAGAGAGAGAAAGAGAGAAAGAGAGAAAGAGAGAAAGAGAGAAAGAGAGAAAGAGAGAAAGAGAGAAAGAGAGAAAGAAAGAAAGAGAGAAAGAGAGAGCAGGAAAGAAAGAGAGAAAGAGAGAGAGAGAAAGAAGGAAAGAAAAAGAGGAAGGAAGGAATGGTGCGGAAGGAAGGAAGGAAGGAATGGTGCGGAAGGAAGGAAGGAAGGAAGGAAGGAAGGAAGGAAGGAAGGAAGGAAGGAAGGAAGGAAGGAAGGAAGGAAGGAAGGAAGGAAGGAAGGAAGGAAGGAAGGAAGGAAGGAAGGAAGGAAGGAAGGAATGGTGTGGAAGGAAGGATGGTGCGGAGGGAAGGAAGGAAGGAAGGAAGGAATGGTGCGGAGGGAAGGAAGGAAGGAAGGAAGGAAGGAATGGTGTGGAAGGAAGGCCTAAATATTTATACTTTGACTATTACTCCTTGTGAACTTGGGACTGTGTGTCTGACTGACAGCACTACCCACAACAGCCTGGGTGTTGGAAAGATTTAACCTGCAAGATTCTCTCTGTAAAATCACATCAATCAATGTGAGTGCAACATGATGGGGCAAGAAGGAGCGAAGTGGCTGGAGACAAGGAAGGGAGTGACCTGGCTGCTGTGAATTTGGGATGCTGGGACTGCAGGCCCAGGTGTGGCTGTGCATTTGCGGAGCAGCAGCTAAAGGAGGTCAGCTTGGGACAAGGCAGTTTCAAAAATAGGCTCCTCAGGAGGCCAGAGCTGCAGGTGACAGAGCAGTGGCAGCACCTCCAGCTGCAGCCCCAATAATCCTGTGTCACACGAGTGCAGAGGGCTTGAGCTGACCTCACATCACCCTCAGCCTGGGGCCGCAGGGGCCAGGGCAGCAGCCGTGTGAGCGCTGATGGTGTGGCTTCCAGGGCTTCCAGGCAAGCTAAAACGCCTAAATCCTCATTTTCACGGAGTTTAGCACTGGTCTGAAGTTCCCAAAGTGTGAGCAAAGCCATCAGGAGGGTGGCAAGGGCAGCCCAGAGGTGAGTGGGCACCCAGGAATGGGCAGGGCTGAGCCTGGGCAGCCCTGGAGGGCAATTGCTCTCAGCGAATGCAGAATGGAAGGATGGAAACTGCCTCTGTTTCACTTCCAAGGAGAGCCCCAGGCAGACACTCACTGCCCCAGGAGAGAGCCTCCTTCCCAGGCTGCACAGCCCTGAGCCAAACCCCTAACTGGAGACACAGCAGGAATAATAAATGCCAATTCGGTGGTGTTTTCCCAAGCATCGAGCGCTGCCTGGCTGTGCATTGGAACCAATTTTCACTCCAGCTGAATTGGACAAACACAGAGCACCGTCCCTTCAGTTAATTCCTCTTGTGTCCTTCATCCCTGGCTGTTAGAATTTCACAGCCCAGACAAAACTGGTCCTGTGCATTTCATCTACGGGGTCAGAACAAAATTCCAGTGGTGCCACCAGCCCACGGCAAAAGGAATGACCCAGCAGCATTCCAGGAGCCAGCAGTGCTTCCAGGAGGGATTTCACCAACACGAATGGGGCAGATGGGGTGCTACAGCTGCGTGTCCTCCTGGGGACAAAGGGATAATCCCATTTCCCAGCAGCAGGAATTGCTGGGGGATGGCCCAGAGATGAGCCCAGCCTCCATGGGCTCTCTCTCTCCTGCACAAAAACAAAAATGCAGCGAATTCCACCTGGGGTGGAGTGTGACAGCTCTTTAGGGATGGTGAGATAGAAGTGCAAGGAGCTGTGGTTCCTGCAGAGCCGAGGGGAGGCAGACAGGAGGAACATCAGCCTGGGAATGGGAACTGCTCCCAGATCGCTGGAACTCACCCAGGCAGGTTTGTACCCAGCCTGGCAGGGACTGATGCCACCCTCTGTGCCCACCCCTGTGCCCACCCTGTGCCAGGGACATGATTAGGGGCACTCCACACACGGTTCCTATGGAGCAGCCCTTCCCAGCAGTACATGATGTTTTGTTGGAGAAGTCCCACCCTAAATGCTGATCAAACCCAACCTGCTCAGATCAACAACAGCAGCTCCATTAAAAATCTGTCTCAGATCTTTTTGCCATTCTCTATTCCCTGTCATGAGCTCATCAGTAAACAGCCAAGCAGCAACTTGATTAAAAATGTGGGAAAAAAAAAAGATTTTCTCCTCTCCAGATTTGATGCAGAGCTGTTTTAAGCTCCTTCCCACAACAGGTTTTCACAACTTGTTGGTTGAAATCACTCACACAGAACGCCGTCTATCCAAACACAAGCTGTGCTGCCCAGTCCAATTTCTGTTCCTCCCACTAACACATCAATTTATCTCAGCATTCCAGCAGCTTTTCGATGATTTTAATACCTGGCAAGGATTTATGCAGAGGTGACTCATGGTCAAGTATCAACAAGCAATTTAGAAGCAGTGTTTCCAGAGGGATCCTTGGAGGAGGCAGAGATCTCAGTTTATGAGGCTTTGACTTCTACCCTTTCAATACAGAGCCTGCAAAAATTGTAATTTAAAAAAAAACACAATTAGCAGATGCAGAACTGGAAGTGGAATAGCTCAAAAGCTGCTGGAAACGCAGAGAACCCATCCTTGTCTCTGTGTGCACAAACATCCTCCAAGGAGGGCACCTAATGCATTTATTTGGGTTTTTTTCCCTATTGCTGCCAAAGCCTCTTCACTCCCTCGCTGCTCTGACCATGTATGACTAATGCACAGAGGTTTGGGAGCCTCCAGGACAGATCCCTGCAGCAAACACTGTCTATCTGACCACAGAATTTAATGAAAACTCGCTGGAACGAAATGTTTCTGAGATGAGCGTTCGAGGGGCTGCCACTGCCCTGATAATGATAAAAGGAATCATGTCCATGTTGGGTTTTCTCTTCTCCTTTGAAATGTAATCCTGGGGCTGTGTGTAAAGAAGCAATTGTATTTGAAAAAGAGAAATGGGACCATGTAAGAGCAAGCTTTGGGCAGCTCTGGGCATGGCAGAGAAGGTTTGGAGTCTGAGGCAGAGAAAAGGATTGGCAGGGAGAGACAGAAGACAAAAGGTGGAGAAGGAGGCACACAATGCAATTGCAGGAGAGAAAAAGAGAAAATAAATATTAGAGTTGTCTGAGCTCATCTATATACAAATATCTATATATCTACCTAAATATTAGAGTTGTCTGAGCTCATCTATATACAAATATCTATATATCTACCACCCACACTTTGTTTTTCTATCCCAAATTGTCTCTATGACCAAACCACTGCCCTGTTCTTTCTCCTCCAAACTCCTTCTTCTTCCTCTCTCCACTCTCCCCTCTTTCTAAACTTGCTCTTCCAGTGCCTCTCTGCTGCCAGTGAGAAGTTCCTCCCTCCTTTCTTCCACGAAATCCATCACAAACCACATTTAGAGCTCTCCGGACACAATGAAATTCCAGTGCCCTGGTACATAAATAATCCCTTTTCATGTAATCTCAGGATTATTCATTTCAAAGCAAGGGCAGCAAATGTACCGATTTTTTATAAATGCTGGCATTTTAGAAATAAATGAATGGGGTGCAACAGGACTTTATTAAAATACAAAGAGATTAGCAAGGTCTCATTCCCTTCAATTATTAACAATGTACTTGTTCTCCAGAAAAGTACCCATGAAAATTTAAAACAGATGAAAATGGTTGTTCACTTAAAACTGCTCTGTTAATCTGTGAGAAATGTTTTATTCAAAGGCATTAAATGAATACTGCAAGGTTTGATATGAGATAATCCATCATTCATGTGGCACAAACATGGGGATCGATAAAGTGTTGTGTCAAGAGGAGAGGAGAACATGGCATCTTCGGAGGATTTCTGCACAGGAGGCTTGTTTCAATTCATGGGATGGCCAAAATCAATATGAAGTCATAGATTTTACAAACTGGATGCCTTTTTGTTCTTCCATTTATAACTCTGCAGTCTCAGCTCACATTGAAAAAAAAGAAAACTCCTTCTCAAAAGCTTTGATATAAATTCCCACCAAAGGCAAGGAGACAGTTTTTGGATTGAGTTTAGGGATGACCAAATCACGGAGGGGTTTAGGATAATCACCGCAAAGTGAGCCCACAAGGAAATCTGGGGGTGGGTCACAGGTTGTATTGTATTTCACCCCAAAATCAAGCTCAAATTGAGATTAAATCTTTATCCCAGATGTCCTTGGGAGGTACAAGGAGGAGTTTGGGCAGGATGGTGCTGCTGCTTGATCCAAACTGGCTTAGGGCTTGAACTCCACCTTGAACCACTTGGTTTTTATTGCTTTCACTGCTGGCACCAGAGCAGGGTCAAAAGAGGCTCATCATGTGGATGCTCTGAGGAAAAACACCCCAAACAAACACAAAAGAAAGCCAAACCAGGGGAAAGAGAGGAAATCCATATAAAAGCAAAGTGTTGTACCAGCTGAGCTGGGAGCACAAGGGATCCTTTCACCCAGCGTGATCATTCCTGGCACCGCCGAACAAAAGAATTCTTGTAAAACACCGTTTCCTTCCCATGTAAATAAATGCACAGCACTCAGAAAAGATGTGCCAGGAGCCAGAGCAAGCCCAGGGGGCTGGAGGGTGGAGCAAGCGGGTGGAATGAGAGGGTGAAATTGTCACCGAAAATCGGGACAAATTAAAAAAACCCTCTAGCACTATATTTGAAGTGATAGAGAATCAGGCATTACTTTATTTACTGGCCAGGATGTGCCAAGGAAAGTATTCCAAAAACACATCCTTTTACAGAATTTTCCCCCAGTTTTTATACAGTAAAAACCCATCGGGATGTATTGTTTCAAAGTTCATTGGTCCAGAGTTGAGCAACCTTCAATATTCAGTTTTTTATTGGATCCGAATTCCCTCGCTTTCAATGTAAATGAGATTTTCGTTGTTCAGTTTTCTTATCAATCCTTTCCAGGAAAGATGTCTAAAACTCAATCAGAGGTGGTGTCTGGGGTGGATGTTTGGAGATGGCCACCGATGTTCTGTTGATGTTCCATTGATGTTTTTATCTCTCTGGGGATCTTTGGGCTACTCCCATTCTGTCCATATGCTAAGCCCATCTCCTTGGAGTGATGCAATATCTCCTAAATAAACTAAAGAAAATTCCCCTGTAGTTGCACTGTTTTAGAAATCTTTCTGTTTTTTCTCAGAGACAATAGAGATAAGCTGCATTCTTGTACTTTCTTAATCTCTGTGTTTGGTACTAGGTGTTGTATAGCTGTGACCAATGGTTTTAGGAGGTGGATTCCCTACTGACCAATAGTTGCTAGATTATTAATGCATATATAAAGAGGTTTCTTGTAGATAAAGCTCTCCTTTCGCCATCTTGGGTTCGTCAGCCTGTTTTCTCTGCCAGCTCCTGCAATCCTCAGGAAATCTAAAGCCATATTCCCCTCCCCAAAGCAAAGTCAAGTCAAACCTAACTAGAGAGACAAAAATAAAGAGTTAAAAGTTAAAGAAAAAAAAATTTAAACTGGTATATTTTCCAACAGAATGAGAGGGTGAAATGAGAGAATGGAACCAGAGGGACACATCCCCTGGATCCTCACCTCCTTCCTCCCCAAGTCTCTGTAGTGACTGAGCTTTCCAAGGTGAGATTAGGGAGGACCAAGGCTGCTGATCTCAGCGCACAGATTAGTTTTATCTCCTCGGGATGAGGTTACTGAGCTGATGATAGTCCCTTATCTGCGTTCTAACGAGCAGGGCTGTCAGGGAGAAGCACCAACTGCAGTGAGTGGTCGGAGGGAATCCTAAGCAGGGCTGGGGCTCTTTATCTTTTCCACCAAAGTGGGCACGGAGAGGCCGAAGAATTCCAAAGTGAGGCTGCTCTTACTTTGAGCCCAGGGAAATGAGAATTAAACAGAGAGGGGACAGCCACTCGGTGTTTGAATAACAAGACAGGTGACAGAGGACTGAAATTCAATTAATATGCAAGAAAAGCCCTTCTCTCTTCATATCTTTCTGGAACTAATGATGGAAACAGCAACTGTTGTGTCAAACTGAATTGAAAGCTGAAGGAGCCGTGAAAGAAGATGATAATCCACCCTGTGATTCTGTGATAAAAACTGTTTTCTCTCTGGGTTAGCCTGACTGGAGAGGTTTGCTGGGTGAAACAAGGTCCTGCCAGTCTGACCTCCCACGTCCACAGCTTAGGGAATAATTACTTCCTGGTGCACAACGGCCCAGATACACTAAGTGCAAAATTAGGGAATTTCTTCCAGGGCAAAAACATGTTCTTTGTCAGTTTTTCTGATCCAGTCCTGAAAGTGCTCAGAATTTTTCCGTGTGGAGGCTGTGAACTGTCTGCCCTCCCAGAGAGCAGAGCAGAGCAGGGCAGGGCAGGGCAGGGCAGGGCAGGGCAGGGCAGGGCAGGGCAGGGCAGGGCAGGGCAGGGCAGGGCAGGGCAGGGCAGGGCAGGGCAGGGCAGGGCAGGGAAGGGAAGGGAAGGGAAGGGAAGGGAAGGGAAGGGAAGGGAAGGGAAGGGAAGGGAAGGGAAGGGAAGGGAAGGGAAGGGAAGGTTTGGGAAGGGAAGGGAAGGGAAGGGAAGGGAAGGGAAGGGAAGGGAAGGGAAGGGAAGGGAAGGGAAGGGAAGGGAAGGGAAGGGAAGGGAAGGGAAGGGAAGGGAAGGGAAGGGAAGGGAAGGGAAGGGAAGGGAAGGGAAGGTCGGGAAGGGAAGGGAAGGGAAGGGAAGGGAAGGGAAGGAAGGGAAGGGAAGGGAAGGGAAGGGAAGGGAAGGGAAGGGAAGGGAAGGGAAGGGAAGGGAAGGGAAGGGAAGGGAAGGGAAGGGAAGGGAAGGGAAGGGAAGGGGAAGGGAAGGGAAGGGAAGGGAAGGGAAGGAAGGGGAAGGGAAGGGAAGGGAAGGGAAGGGAAGGTTCGGGAAGGGAAGGGAAGGGAGGAAGGGAAGGTTTGGGAAGGGAAGGTTTGGGAAGGGAAGGTTTGGGAAGGGAAGGGAAGGGAAGGTTTGGGAAGGGAAGGTTTGGGAAGGGAAGGGAAGGGAAGGGAAGGGAAGGGAAGGGAAGGGAAGGGAAGGGAAGGGAAGGGAAGGGAAGGGAAGGGAAGGGAAGGGAAGGGAAGGGAAGGGAAGGGAAGGGAAGGGAAGGGAAGGGAAGGGAAGGGAAGGGAAGGTTTGGGAAGGTTTGGGAAGGTTTGGGAAGGTTTGGGAAGGTTTGGGAAGGTTTGGGAAGGGAAGGGAAGGTTTGGGAAGGGAAGGGAAGGTTTGGGAAGGGAAGGTTTGGGAAGGGAAGGGAAGGGAAGGGAAGGGAAGGGAAGGGAAGGGAAGGGAAGGGCGTGCCTGGGGAATGGGAAGGGATGGAAGGGAAGGGAAGGGAAGGGAAGGGAAGGGAAGGGAAGGGAAGGAAGGGGAAGGGAAGGGAAGGGAAGGGAAGGGAAGGGAGGGAAGGGAAGGTGGGGGGAAGGAAGGGAAGGGAAGGGGGAGGAAGGGAAGGGAAGGGAAGGGAGTGGAAGGGATGGGGGGGAGGGAAGGGAAGGGAAGGGAAGGGAAGGGAAGGGAAGGGAAGGGAAGGGAAGGGAAGGGAAGGGAAGGGAGGGAGGGAAGGGAAGGAAGGGAAGGGAAGGAAGGGAAGGGGAAGGAAGGAGGGAAGGGAAGGGAAGGGAAGGGAAGGGAAGGGAAGGGAAGGGAAGGGGGAGGGAAGGGAAGGGAAGGGAAGGGAAGGAGGAAGGGAAAGGGAAGGGGAAGGGAAGGGAAGGGAAGGGGAAGGGGAGGGGAAAAGGGGAAAAGGGGGAAAAGGGAAAAGGGGAAAAGGGGAAAAGGGGAAAAGGGGAAAAGGGGAAAAGGGGAAAAGGAGAAAAGGAGAAAAGGAGAGAAGAGCTCAAAGTGCTTTCTTTCAAGTGTCTGCAACAGCTTCTTTGGTTGATTAAAGGAGTGTTCACGTTAATCATATCTGGTGCTTAATGAACTAACACAAATTGCATCAAGCAGGGAGCCTTTTATGTGAGATGTTTCCCCAGGAGACAAAGTTCTGCGAGAAAAATAAAGCCAAAAGGACCATCTGAGATGCCCATCCTTCACTGACAGGTTTGGGAAGGGTGAAATGAGCACTGTCTCGAAGCTACCAGGGAAATTCTTACTACTGAGTAAAATTCTTATTACCTTCTTCAGGGGGGCAAGACAGCATAGACTGGGAAATCAGAGAAAAATCTAGACAAAAATATAGAAAATGGACAGTGTAAGCAACATAAATGCCCATTTGATCAGCTTTTCTTCTTGCACACAGAGAATCCTTGCCCTGGGCAGGGGTAGTTACCTTGAAAAGAAACATTTCCAACCAAGCAGCGAGTGCTGGTTTTCATCCTGACCTCTCATCATTCCCGCTCTGTTCACTGCCAGCCTATTCCTGGCTCTGTTCCCACCTCCCGGCATGAATTTGGATAAATTTGTTCCATTTTCTCCATGCCTCAGCTTCCTTTCAGTACCATTTAACATGCTGAAATCACCGCTACGCGAGCAGGACTTTGAAATTCCTGGATGAAAGGAGGGAGAGGCTCGCTCCTGCTATAAAAGATGACCAAATTTGTGAATGAATAAACCTAGGGTCAGATAACATATTACAAATACACTTGTACGAGATAATGGAGCATTTATTTATAGAGCCATCAGAAGGCCAGACCTGGGCTTCTTGTAAATGGAAGCAACAGTCCATTTCTTTGGGCTCTGGGCCAGTTCATACAAAGGCTGTCACATTATTAAAGCCAGAATAGGTCTATTTTCTATTTCTCAAGGCTGGCTTTTTCATTACCATATGTTTCCGCTTCTCTATCTAGCTTTTTTTTTTTTTTCCTTTTTCCTTTTCTTTCCTTTTTCTTTTCTTTTTTTTTTTTTTCTTTTTCTCTTTTTTTTCTTTTTTTTTTTGCAGAGCTCTGATACGGTTCTGCAATCTATTTCCGTGTTCATCAGCCACAAAATCTGATCCTAGAAGGATCAGAGAGAATTTCTCATGCTTCTTATCACCTTCACGCAGGCTTTGCTTGTCAATTTTTGCCCTGGACACTGGTGGAAGAGCAGTTTTTTACTTCTTTTGGAATTTTTTTCCCCTGTGGGAAGGAACCACCAAATTCTCAGAGACCCAAAGACCTGATCCCCTTTTAGAGCCAGTTCAGTGAAACATTTGGATCTGTGAACTGCAAGATCTGCAATTCGAATTCATGATCCCAAATGAATTCTCAGTGTTCAGAGCAGCAAAAAAATCCTTTTTCCCACACTCCTGCTGTGGATCTGCCTAAAAGCCATTGCCTGAGGATATCCTGGCTCTCATGTTTGCCTCAGGATCAAAAGCATCCCGTGGGCAAGGCTTATCAATAAACACCGAGCTGCAGGGCTTGGCTTGCTCTCTCCTCATCAATTTTGTCTATTTTTGCCGATAAAATTGCCTTGGTGAGTAGGAATAAGTCCATCAGACAAGCAGGACACTTTGTCTCCCATATCCTCTCTGCCTGGAGATGTGAGGAGTGCTGGAGATTTTGCTGTCTGGCCTTCTGGAACATTCCTTCAGGAACGTTCTGCATGTAGAGAACTTTCACACAATCAGTTTTTGTGTTTGGTTGGCAATGGAGCAGCAGCCCTGACCCATGGGTGGCTGCAGGAAAGAGCCTCTGCTGTTGGGGAAGATGAAATAGGAAAGCCTTATAAATAGGATTAGCTGGCAAAAGATGCTGAGAATATGGAAATTATCAGCGAGACTGAAATGAAGACAAGCTCTGAGATACCAAACCCCAGTGACTGAACAACTGGAAAACAATGGTGTGGCCACTGAAGGTAATCCCCTTTGGATTAAACAATCCCTTCTGCTTGCAGACAGGCCCAAGGGTCAGAGCAGACCCTGCCAACTTGGCAGAGGGTCCAAAAAGCAGTTTTTAGAGTTTAAAATCTAACGCCGTGTGGTAATGCAATGACTCTCCTAGGCTGTGTGTAAATGCTGTAGGATTTGTAGCTTGTTCTAGATTGGTTAGTGAAAATTAGAATATTCAGCACAGAAGATGATTTATTGTATTGTAAACTGCAACCACGGTATTCTTTCATTCTATTCTGTATTCTGTACTTCTCTCTCTCTCTCACCTCTCTGCCCTGCTCTGAGCTGTGTCTGGCAGCTCCTGGCAGGTCCCCTACACCCACACCTTTCCCAATAAACCTCATGCTCTAAGACCAAACTCCAGAGATCTCTCGTCTCTGTCCCGACCGTCTGAAACAAAACTGGGACCAAATCCTACACTCTGCATCACTTTGGTGACAGGAAAATTAATAAACACCTGAATTTTGGGGTGGAAAAGCTGCCATGGAGGACCCTTCCTAACTGAGGACCAAAACACCCAACTCAGAGTCAAAATATCCCAATGGCCAAGTGAAACTGGGCAAAGGGAGGAGCATTTCCATAGAGCAGATCTGCAATGTGGAGCTGAAAAGGCTTCAAACAATCTCCTGAAATTCCTGAATCCTCTCAGATGAGAATGGAGCAGGAACTCCTCACAGCAACTTTGTAAAAACCTTTGGCTTTTACAGTTTTGCTGAAATGCTCATAATTTTCCCAGGCATTTGTGCTGCAGTGCAGCGATTCCAGCCTGGCCACCAGCTGGAACTCAGCCTCGTGGCAGCTCACTGAGGGCCTTGCTTTGCTTCAGGGAGGATTTTTCCCTCGTTACATTCTGATCGGAAAAGAATTATGCCGTGCAATATTCCTAGATTTAGGGAATTTCTCTGCCAATTCAGGCTGGCCTAAGCCAATCCAATCCACCCATCCATATGCAAAGATATTCAGGAAGCTGCTGGAGAGCTGGGAAATGAGAGAGTAATAATTGTCTGACCTGCGAAGATGTGGCTGTGAACAAGGTTAACTGAAGGAATTCATCTTCACTGAGTAATGTTTTCCTCGTGAGGTTTTCAAGGCTGAGGACTGGGCTGCCCGGCCACTGCATCATTTTTATCATTTTTATCATGGCACTTCTTCATTTTTCCTTTTACTGTTGGCACTCGCCTCTTTTCCCTCCCTCTCTTTTAATTTTCAACCCTTTTTGTAAATGGTCCTGATTTATTTGGCCTCTCCACCCTTCTCTCCCTCCCCTCCTCTCCGTTTAACTCTCCAGAGGAAGGAGGAATTTGAAGTAATGGAGCTGCTTACACCCTGGGCAGGTTGTGCAGTCAAAATTGGTGATTTGGAAGAGCTCAGATGCTCAGAGGCCGCAGAGGTGTTCAGACAGATCTGAGAGCTGTCATTTCCTCCTCCCTCCCTGCTCCACACACCTCCTTTGGCGAGGGCTGCCTTGGAATTCTGATTTCAGGCCCTTTTTCATTTTTAAGTGCACACAGCTTCATGTTACAGAGCTGTTTGCTGCTAGAAGGTTGTAAATGTCCAAATTTTCAGGCACTGCTAACATCGTAAGGCTTAATTTTCCTCTAAATAAGCGGAAGTGGCAACCTGATAAATTCCAGCGATTTCCACAGGAACGGGTGCTCTTCCAGATGAAACCTAATGGGTAAATTCCACACAGGGATCCCATTGGGAGCACCTTTCATCCCATACAGAAACACTCACAGGCCTTGAATGCTTTCACTGCTCTTTTTTTATGTGCACAGAAGGTTTTAAGAACCACCGCAAAGAAACTAAAACTCAACTAAAAAATGGAGAGTGGATCACATATCATATTATTTATCCTGAACCCTTGGCTGATTAGAAACTTTGAACATTTAACCCCTTCCAGGTTCATTGCTCCTCAACCAGAAGAGATTCAGTGCTGTAATTAAATGAATTACAGGATTGCCAAGACCATTTCCTATTCCTTGCAATAAGGATTAGGAATATTGGCTGAGAGATGCTCCAAGTGCTCCAAGAGCATTCTCTTGAGCTACCTAATAACAGACTGACTTAAAAAATTTAAATTTCAGAGAGGTCTGCAAGCAGAGCAGTAACTTTTAAAAGAAATTTGTGTTGAATTTCTCCATACATTTCTCAATAAAGAAACAAAGCCTGGCCCACTTCGGGGCCCTTCTCTCCGTTTCCCTCTGTAAATGCTTTTTCTGTCAGAAGAAGATTTAGCAGCTCCACAGGACCTGAGCTGGAGCCTCACAATTCCCCCCATCTGTAGAATTGCCGTCCGTGGTGTTTGGGTTGGTTTTGTTTCAGACGGTCGGGATGGAGACGAGAGATCTCTGGAGTTTGGTCTTAGAGCATGAGGTTTATTGGGAAAGAATGTGGGGGTAGGGGACCTGCCAAGAGCTGCCAGACACAGCTCAGAGCAGGGCAGAGAGGTGAGAGAGAGAAGTACAGACTACAGAATAGAATGAAAGAATACCGTGGTTGCCGTTTACAATACAATAAATCATCTTCTGTGCTGAATATTCTAATTTTCACTAACCAATCTAGAACAAGCTACAAATCCTACAACATTTACATACAGCCTAAGAGAGTCATTGCATTACCATACGGCGTTAGATTTTAAACTCTAAAAACTGCTTTTTGGACCCTCTGCCGAGTTGGTAGGGTCTGCTCTGACCCTTGGGCCTGTCTGCAAGCAGAGGGGATTGTTTAATCCAAAGGGGATTACCTTCAGTGGCCATGCCATTGTTTTCAGTTGTTCAGTCACTGGGGTTTGGTATCTCAAAGCTTGTCTTCATTTCAATCTCGCTTCTAGTTTCCATATTCTCAGCATCTTTTGCCAGCTAATCATATTGATAAGGCTTTCCTATTTCATCCTCCCCAACACTCATCCTCTGCACCACCCCAGCACCACGAGCTGAGCCACCTCATGTGTACTTCAGCCAAGAGTGAGTTAAAAACCCCAGAGCTGAAATTCCAGCCTTGCATGTGTGCCATCGGAGCAGATTCACTGCCTGGGATAATTCCTGGGGATTGCAGAGCTGTAACCCAGGGATGAACCGAGCCCAGATGATGCCATGGGCTGTAAATCCCTCCTGCTCTGGCTCCGCGATATTTATTGTCTGGGCTAGCGGAGCGAGGAGCGGTGTCACATGGCCCTGGCACAAACAGGCTCTCGGAGACATTCTGGGCTGCTTGAGCAGGATGGGAGCTTGAATATTAGCAGCTCTGAGCTAAAAAAGGGGAGGGGAAGCTCCATTTGCAGGACAGAAGGCGAAATATTGGAATGATCCATCACAGCTGATGTGCCCAGATGGCTTTGGGAAGGAGAGGGACAGGGGATGGATTGCCCAGATCACCACATTTAAAGGAACAAAGCTGGGAAGGAAATCCTTGTGCTGTTGGGCCCTGATTGCTGAGCAAGAGGTGCACCTTTTGGAAATTATTTGGAAATTACAAGAAATTTCCTCGTCTTGTTTTGATCCCAGCACAACTCTGGTGAAAAAGATGAAGATCAAGTGGGGAGATGGACAAAGACAGAGTTAATCTTCAGTGCCTGAAGTAAAGCAGAGCCTGAGCTGAGCTCAGCAGAGGGCAAGCACTGCTCATGGTTAAATTGGTTAAATTTTCACACATTCCCATTTTCTTGAAGTGAATCTAGAACGATTCACTCTGGAATGAGTGCCCTAAATGCTCTGGAAAAAGCTGCCATGGAACCCTGGAACAAAACTGTCATCACTGCCCTGTCATGCTTTATGTGCTTTGTAAGTGATTTCCTGCTAAGACTCTGGTATTAAATAAAATTATCCCAAGCACCACCACAAGGTCACTCTATATATTTAATTCTTCATTAAAATTCCTCATCTGCCACGACCGTTGATTGGTTTGTCTGTTTAATTAGCTCCAATGGCTGTGTGAGCTGGGCTTCTGTTGTCTGTCATCATGACAAATTAGCATATCCATGATGCAAATCCCGACTTTAGGACACCCATCACACACAGATATTAAGTGACAGACCCCATAATTACACAGCAATTGCTCTCTCCCTGCTCCTGGGTTCCTGCTCCACGTCCTCCTGCCTTGAACCGTGTCACAGGAATGCCTACAAATTGATTTCAGGTTCAGCTCTGCTCTGCCTGCTGCAGGCACAGAATATTTCCAATATTTCCACAGAATATTCTCCCCATCGGACCTCATTAAGGTCCAGCACGTCCCAGGTCGCAGTGGGGTTGGGGATGGGGCCCTGCTGTATTCAGGAGCACGGCTATCAGCCCACATCTCCTTGCTGGCACTGCCCAGGGTTCAGAAGCAAAAAAAAAGCAGGAAATTACTGAATAATCAGAGCAGAGGATAAGCATCTTCCTCAGGTTTGGATGCTGGCTGATAACCTGAGGCACAGCACGGACAGGGTGACAAGAAACTCCTGAGGGAGCAATGATCTGTGTGCCAGGGCTCTGGAGCTGTGGCATTAGTTGATAATATCTGGAAATTGGCCACCTCTCGGAAGGAGATGCTCTCTGGTGGAACTGGGAATTGTTAATCTGTGTATTATTGCCATCATCTAGCCAGCAAGGGAAAGGAATGGCTCGGTTGTGTGAGGGAGGCTTGTAGGATTTTGTTCGCGGTTTTGTTTCAGACGGTCAGGACAGAGACGAGAGATCTCTGGAGTTTGGTCTTAGAGCATGAGGTTCATTGTGAAAGGTGTGAGTGTAGGAGACCTGCCAGGAGCTGCCAGACACAGCTCAGAGCAGGGCAGAGAGGTGAGAGAGAGAGAGAGAGAAGAAAGAAGAAGAATAATGATAGAATAATGCCGTGGTTGCTGTTTACAATACAATAAATCATCTTCTGTGCTGAATATTCTAATTTTCACTAACCAATCTAGAACAAGCTACAAATCCTACAACATTTACATACAGCCTAGGAGAGTCATTGCATTACCATATGGCGTTATATTTTAAACTCTAAAAACTGCTTTTGGGACCCTCTGCCAAGTTGGCAGGGTCTGCTCTGACCCTTGGACCTGTCTGCAAGCAGAGGGGATTGTTTAATCCAAAGGGGATTACCTTCAGTGGCCATACCATTGTTTTCCAGTTGTTCAGTCACTGGGGTTTGGTATCTCAGAGCTTGTCTTCATTTCAATCTCACTGATAGTTTCCATATTCTCAGCATCTTTTGCCAGCTAATCATATTTCTAAGGCTTTCCTATTTCATCCTCCCCAACCTAGGCTCACCACAGTTCCCCTCTGGCCTGGGATCACACCCAGCTCTCAGCTGGGCTCCTTTAGGGTTTGGCACCTCATGGGCAGAGCTCCAGATGAGATCGACTCCAGGAACTGAGCCTCCCCTTCGCATTCCCTTGGAAAAATGAGGGCAAAGCCTCTCCAGGCCACGTGGATGAGGATCTCCTATTCAACTCAACAATCAGGACTAAATCTTCCCCTCTCAGCAGAGTCACACAGGCTCAGGTTATCATTCCAGCACTCTGGGCCAGAACCTCCTGTTGGAAAATGGACCTGTTTAAAAAATTTGTATAACTTTTAACTTTTTGTTTTTGTCTCTCTAGTTGGGCTTGACTTGACTTTGCTTTGGGGAAGGGAATTTTCTCTAGTTTATTTAGGAGATATTGCATCACTCTAAGGAGATGAGCTCAGCACAGGGACAGAGTGGGGCAGCCCAAAGATCCCCAGAGAGATAAAACCATCCATGGAACATGAACAGAACATCGGTGGCCATCTCCAAACATCCACCCCAGAGCTCCTCTGACAGAGCTGGAGACATCTCCCCGGAAAGGACTGATGAGAAAATTGAAAAATGAAGATCTAATTTACATCAGAGGTGAGGAGATTCTGATCCAATGGGAAACTGAACACTGAGGGTTGCTCAACTCTGGACCAATGAACTTTGAAGCAATGCATCTCTGTGGGTTTGACTGTATAAAATTTGGGGGGAAATCCTGTAAAGTTGTGCATCATGGAATGATTCTCTCTGCACACCCAGGCTGTGTGTGGATGAGATGATTTCTGTGGCACACCCTGGCCAGAACAACATCCTGGCCAGATAACAAAGTAAGGCCTTGACTCTCTAACATTAAAAATGTTGTTGGAGAGTTTTTGTTTTTCCCACAGTTTAGGAGACACTCCCGTGCCGATTCCCATCAGTTTGGGCACAGCGCTGCTGCTCCGAGCCCTGGCAGGTCCCTGTGTGCCCTGCGGTGTCTCTGTGCCCCTCCATTCCTGCTCAGCCCTGGCTGGCTGCTCCCTGAGCCTTCTCCATTCCCTACAGAGCCAGCACGGAGGGAAGAAAGGGAATATTTGCAGCCGTGCCGTGATTTCGGAGCTGGCTGAGCTCCCCAGCACTGAGGCTGTGTCTGTGTGTGTGTGTGCAGATGCCTTTGCTTCCCCTCGCTGACTGAGCTTCCCGAGCTCGGAGCCAAGGATTATTCCAGTGGAATTACAAGAGACGTCTCTGCAGAGAAAACAATTTCACAGAAGGCTACACCGGGGCAGGACGGGGAGCAGGGACACAAAAGGAGCAGCTGATCGCTCTTTGGCTTGCCAGGGTGAGGAGCCAATTAGGGTGAAACAGCATCCAGAGTGTTGATTTTTCTGAGGGACAGAAATCCGTGGAAGTGTGAGGTGATTTGATTCCACATAACTTTCTTTGCCAGCTTAAAGACCATTGTATCCCTATCCACCCCCTTCCTGGACACGTTAATGTTGGTTTTCTCAGGTCCCACAAAAAGCTTATTTTGCTTAGATGATGACGGATGGGATGAGATTCACCTAAGCTACTCATTCCAGCTGATTTGGGACAAAATGCACATTCTCAGTCTAATGACAGAAGGGATGGGTTCTGCTGTGGCTTTGAGGAATTGAGGTCAGCAGGAAATCAGAGGAACACGGGTGGGAAACAAAGAGCTGGACAAGAAGTGCCAAACATTTGCCCAGTGCAAATAACAGTCCTTATGAAATAAGGATTTCCTTAGGAAATATCTTGCTTTTATAATGGACTGCTCAAAGCACACGTTTGGAAAAGAGTGATAAATCTCTTTGGGGTGGGTGTCCCACTCAAGCCATGCAGTTTAGAACACACAAAGCATTCCTTTTGACCAAAGGTGGTTCAGAGGGACAAAGGGAGAAGCCCACAGCTCCAGCCAAAGCCCCAAATTGTCTCATTTATGCTCTGCAAACACCAGCAGGCTTCTTCCATCCTCCAGCAAGTTCCTGGAGCAGAACTCAACCCCAGCACAACATCCAGGGGCACAACGAGCAGGGAAGGGCTCAGAGCACAGCTTGGCACTGCTGCAGATGGGAAATGTTTCTCAGCCTCAGCCTCCTTCCACCTGACAAGGAGCAGCGTTTCAGCTAAAATTCAGCCTGATTTCTTCAAGTAGTTAATGCAGACAACGTGAGATAAAACTCTCACCACCCACAAAAAGGCTTAAAGAAACCTCGAGTGAATAAATACCCTCAGTTCTTGAAGGGGAACATTAGGAGCAATCTGAGTGAAATCAATGAAGTGTGAAACACAGAAAATAAATCAGCATTTCTGTTTTTTTTAATTTTTTTTTTCTTCCTTCCTTCCTTCCTCTTATGAAATGAAATACATTTGGGGGAGCTCCTCACTCCCCTGGGGTTCCCAGCACTTCTCACTGCAATGAAGTGCAGCTGGAGCACATTTGTTGAGCCTGTGTGTCCAAAGCCCAAATTAAAGCTTTGAGCTGGAAAACCACGAGACAACCGATGACCTACAGCAACAGAGAGAGCTCAGCAAATGGAGAATGCACAGGGACCTGGGGGAAATCTGTTTTCTTCCAGTATTCCTTGTGCTGCTCCCTGCCCAGGGTGACTCTGATCCCAAATCCACCTTCCCCAAAAAGGGAAGGCGATGCAGCCTGGGGGGCACAGAGATATTTTATGTCTTTGGGAAAACTGAGCCCTTCCCTCACTTCTGCCTGGGTCTGCTGGACTCAGGCAAGCTAAACCTTCCTTCCTCAGATTTTCCATGTGGAAAACGAGGATAATGATCCTGACCTTTCCAGAGGTGTTCACAGCAGGTGGACAGGACGTGCAGCCTCAGAGCTTGATCTCGGTGCTGTAATACAAATAATGGTGACAAAACCAAGCCATTCTGCTTTCCTCCCTCCCTGACCTTTCTCCCACCCTCCTCTCACGCCACACTCTCCATGCTCTCAGCTCCTGCAGCTTATCCGAGACTCTGACAACGAAAATAAAACATTGCAGCACATGAAATGTCTCCCAGGAGGGGTGATCAATACCTGGATTGTGCATCCCCGGCTCTCCCCAGCCGAGGAAAGGCTGTGATGAGGCTCTGGCACTGTTGCTGGGGGTGGTGATTGATGGGGGCTGCGCTGGGCACGAAGGGGAGATTGGTTTCTGGGGCTGATGGATAAAGTCTATCATGCAGCGTGAAACAGCTGGGCAGGAAAATAATGGGCCCTCTGATTCCTTCCAGCAGTGGATGTTTAGTTAGAAAAGCTTGCAGAGGATTTTCCCTGATTAATTTGTAATCATAGGAGTCTGATTTTAGGTGTGAATGGCACAAAGTCTTCATTAAGCAGGGTTGTCTGAGCAGTTAATTAAGGGAAAGTGCCTTTATGGGATGTCACAGGGAGCCACAAGCGTTCCTTGCTGCTGGAATGGTGAGCTGGACTCTGCAGCCTCAGCAAAGGGAGCACCCAGCCTAAGCCCCCATTCCAAACCAGAATTAATGACTGGATGGGAGACAGATAATGCTGGGATTGAGGTTTCAGTGTTTTCATGTATATTTCATAGATCTGTTTGCTTTTTGATGTTCAAAGCTCTTTGATTATTCTTTTTAATCCTTTTTCTAGGTGTACTTCGGTGTCAGCTCAGCCCTGGTTTCGGGCTGGAGCAGGTGAGCTGTTCTTGCAGAGCCCCACTCCGTGCAGGGGACACCAGGTGAGCTTCACTTTCAGTTTGGGACAGCAGCACATGAGGGTCCTTGAGAGGTCATTGCAGCCACTTCGAGTGTGGAAAGGCCTGGGCAATCCTTGGAGCTGAGGAATGCAGAGCATCACGGAGGAAAATGGAAAAAAATGTTTAAAATTTAATTTATCATCTAAAATTCTGCAGGCAGATCCCAACCGTGCAATCGACATTCCCTGGGCAGTGGTACAAGGGATTGCCAACCCAACAGTGGCACCCAAAAGGTCTTTGATTGCTCTGCTAACACCCAATTTGAACTCAGACATGAACCTGGCAATTAGAAATGGAAACAGAATTTCCATCTTGCCCCCGGCCAGGGTGAACTCTGAGCAAACAGGAACTCAGAGCTCAATTCCACTCAGCCTCCGAGCTGCCAAAGCAGGAGGAATTACCAAAATCAACAAGAAACTAATCTCTTTAATCCTGGAATTTATTTTTTTAAAATAAGTTTAAATAATTGATACACTGTCAGAAGCAGCCTGAATCTGTGGAGGGGAGATTAATATTAAATGAGAATGCTTCTCCCTCTGTGTTAGGGGAGAGGATGGCAAAGTCACAAAACAAGAGACTTTGCACACTCCAAGTGGCCCGAGGTGGGTGAAGGGCTGTGGGATCGATCTGGTTGTTCTTCACTCCAGAATTCAGGCAGTGAGCAGGGAAGGACCACCTTTTTTTGGAGAAAGGATCCTTTCCACCTTTCCACCATTTCTTGGAGAAAGGATCCAGGAAATGGTGGAAACCAAAGGTAAGAGAATAAAAACTCTCTGAAAATCGATATTAATGGTGTCCCTGTGCAATCTGGGCTTTACGGGCGGTGTCCCCTGTGCCCACTCTCCTCCTCCAGATGAGGAATTTTCACTTCCCTGCTGTGCTTTTCCCGCGTGCGGGGCTGAGCAGTGAGCGAGCGTTCCCCACTGCCATCGCGGTGCTGCAGATCTGCTGCTGCTGGCACTGCCAGCCACAGCCAGGCCCTGCCCTGGCTTTTCCCAGCTGATCCCTCCCCAGGAGCATCCCTGGAGCCAGGCAGGGCTCAGGGAGCCTTGCCCGGGGCAATGGGTGATGCAAAATAGCATTTCCAGGGGAAAGGGAGGGCACAACCACAGCCAGAGCACTTTCCTCATGTTCCTTGTTCTCACACTTCATTTTCTCACTCGTGCTAATTCCAGTTAAGGAAAACATTTTTGTCCATACCCACAAAGGTATTTAGAGGCTTCAAATGCTGAGTTCGGCGCTGCTTTGTCACTTCTGGGCCTTCAGCCTTTTCCCTGCGATGTTCTCAGTGCTGAGGAGGTCACTGCTCCTATCAAAGTCGCCACATTGCTCCCTCTCTTATCAGTCGTGACACGGCCCTGTCCTCATGTTTGGGCCCCAGCACAGGAAGATCTGAAGCCTCTGGTGTCAGTTAAAAGCCAGCAGCTCTGTCTTTGTCTCAGCCTTATCTCCCATTCAGGAGAGGGATCATTATCTCCAGCACGCCCATAAAAATAAGTGCTGTGACATTACTCAGGGAAAAAGCAGCGTCTCTGACAGGTGGCAGTGCCAGGTCACAGCAGCAGGCACAGAACTCAGCAGAAATGAAAAAGAAAAGGAGCATTTTTCACTGCAGAATCCCAGGCTGACACTCAGGAGAAGTGCCTTGGAGCCTCGTGCCAAAGGGAGTGGGGCTGCACGAGGATAACGCTTCCCTCAGTATTTAATATAAATAGGCAGAGTTTTATTAACCTGCCCCCCGAGGTACCCGGCGAGGATCGTCTCAGAGCAGAGAAACAATCAAGAAATGAATAACAACTGACTGGATTACACGTGCAGGGCGGTGATCAATACCACTCTGCACTGAAATAAAAGCTGGCATCCAAACACCTCAAACAGGGGAAAAAAAGCAGGAAGAACTCATTCATCAACCACCTCATCTTTAGAGGCACTTCAGCATTATTAAATGTTTTATTCAGCTGGGGAAGTTCTTGGGCCACAGGAGGGAGATGGGAAGGCACAGCTCTGAGATCCAGAGCTGCAAAACCAGCCCAAGGTCCTGTGTTCATTATCCCAGGGATTAATTAATGTCTTTGGGGTGGGGGGGGGGAGGGATTCTGGCCACACCACTTCAGAAAGCCTCCAGCTCCCAGGCTGAGATTCCCAAATCCACCCCAGGATTGTGTTTCTTTAGTGCTGCTCTTTTGGAGAACTAAAGGTGAATCAGATCGAACAACAAACCCTGTGTTTGGCCTAATGGTTGTGACCAATCATTCTGAAAAGTGTCCCTCAGAATGAGATTTCCCTTAGGCTGGGAGGCAATGCTGCCTTTAAATCCACAGAAGGCATGGATGGCGAGGAGAGGGAGGATTTTTCCTGACCATTAACACATTGAGAGGCTTCTTCCCAGCTGAAATACTGCAGAAAAATAGGAAATGTATAAGGAACAGGGCACAAGTTCACCGTAAAAAGAATTTTCACCCAGGGACTGATCCCAGGCCATGTGGTTTGATGGGATACCCAAAAGACACAGGGGCTGTGCTGCAGACACCTTATCTGCCCAAGCCTCTCGTGTTCACTGACAGTGCACACTTCAGGCTGAAGATCAGCTTAAGTGCTGAAATAGCTCTTCTGGGACAGATTTTGGGCTGCAGAGTTTCCAGTGCTCACAGCTGTACTGTCTCTGGCAATATTTGGTGCTTTTTCTAAAATATCCTTCATTCCCAGAGCCATTAGATCACCTGGGAAGTTCAGCTTGCAGGCACAAACTGCAGAGACTTAAAGCTCTGCAAGAAAACACTGAAACCATGGCTGCCTCTTCATCACTTTTTTTTTGGGGTTAATTTTAGTATGAATGTGATCAGAGAAAAAGCCTGAGTCACGATTTTTCAACACTTCAGGTTAGCAGATGCAAAATCCTCCTCACATTTTGTCCATGTTCTCGTTCAATGCATCCATTAACTGCAGCCCAAGGGGGCCATGGAGAGTAAGATTTGGGCTTTGAAACAACCTTGGCTCTTCCCAAAAATGGAGCCTGGATTTCCACCCAAAAATGGAGCCTGGCTGTCCTGAAGTCGACTGAAGTCGCACACACTGAAAATTCTGCGATTCTGATGGGGAATAATTGCCTGCTCTCTCAGTGCTAATATATTTTTGGTTTCTGGCTGGCTGCGTTTGCATCTGGCTTTGCAGACTGCCTTGGCCCCGAGCGCCTTTATCGGATTTGCTCGGTCTCGTGACTTAGTGCCTTTGTTAAACCGAGTTCTAAATAACCCAAATCAGCCTCGGGAAGACTCAGTGTGCTGGAGCAAAGACAGGAGCACGGGGGAGATGCAGAGGAACCTGGAATCCACTCCGGGCTGGGAGAGGCATCCCTGGAAGTGCTGGAACTGCTCTTCCCTCTCCTCGCAGACCAGCGACAGAGCCTCGAGCACAAGCAAAGCCCACGGCACAAACACTATAAATAACAGGAACGGGGCCACTGCTGGTGACATCAGAGCAGAAATTAGTGAGGCTGGCAACGGCAAAGCTGCAGCAAACCGAAATATTTTCACCCCAGCGCTTTCTGGAAAAGGTCTTTTATCTCAGAGGCTGAGTCAGAGGCAGGGAAGGGGGCAGGTGCCTCGCCCCCACTCAGCTTGCTCCTGGGGGGCTCTCGCTTGTGGCTCACAGGAGGAATTTCTGGGAGCCATTCCTGACCCCCCACCTCCCAGTTTCCATTCCGTGACGGTGTGGGCACTCAGACAGCGCAGGGAAAGTGTTTTCTGTGGGTATTTTTCCCCCGGCTGAGTCACACCGTGGGGTGTGCAGGAGGGAGTGGTGCCAGGCTTTAACAGATGCAGTGTCACGACACTCCCGAAATGCCATCTCCCCAGTATAGCAGCACTGCAGAGCTGCCCCCAGAGCCCCACTGCATCCCCTGGGGTGGGGCCTCCTTGGTGCTGCCCCCAAATCAGGGCACCCCCGTCCCACAGCTGCTCGTGTCAGGTGGGGCTGGGGCAGCCTGCTCAGGGCTCCTGCTGACGCCTTAGGATTTTTAGCTTCTATAATTACCGTGTATCTGTAGTTTTGGTGTGTAGCTCTGGACTCCATAGAAAGCACTAAAACTCTCTGTTCCCAGCATCTTTAGACAAAACAATTCCTCTCAATTGGGAATCTAAGGACACTTTGCTGCCTCAGAACCCCAAAATATGTAACCAACAGTGAATTGGGGGAGCAAGCTTGGGGTGGTTGACATCATCACCTGAAGGTGTAATTGGAGAACTGAGGCTCAATATGTGAATGGACAGAACTTATAAAATGTGAAGAACTCGTGACTCGCTGTCCATTTTGGGTGTAGCCTCTCGAGCAGGCTCTGTCTGCCCTAAATGCACCTGAAGGCCTTTAATAAATTAATCTGCTTTTCATTCTCCTGACTTTGTCTGGCCTCTCTTTCAGGTAAGCCTGTTCCAGCATCACTGCTCTGCAAACACCTCCAGCAGAGCCCTAGCAGAAGTGTTTTACTGCCAAGGTGTTGTTCTGTTGGGATTAAAGCTGCTCCCTGCCTTTGGATGGGTTCTCCTGGATGCTGCAGCCTGTGCAATAAAACAGTCTGTTAATTTTACAGCTCGAGTGTAAGTACAAGTTGTGTAAGAAAGCTCTTGGAAGCAAACCAGGGTTCACTGAAGTGGCCATGAGTGCCTTCAGTGCAGTCTTGAAATAGCCAGGGAGCAGAGAAAATGCAAATTGAGCAGGGAATGCTGCAGCACAGAGAACGCAGTGACAGGGGCACAGGTGACTTCACCTGGGCAGGCTGGAGTGGACAGGAGCTGAGCCCTGCAGCACTTGAGCTGGCAGCTCCTTTCCCAGGGGCTCAGGGAGGCTCCTGCTGTTGGAAAATACAGCAGTTTAAAAATTTTGTATAACATTAGTCAAAGGCTTTGTTTGTCTGTACCCCAGGAAAAGGAATTCTAAGTTTCTTTCCAGGACATTGTTCTGCCAGGTGAGGTCTGATGAACTCAACACATCTACAGAGTGGAGCAGCCCAAAGATCCCCAGAGAGATAAAAACATCCATGGAACATGAACAGAACATCGGTGGCCATCTCCAAACATCCACCCCAGAGCTCCTCTGACAGAGCTGGAGACATCTCCCCGGAAAGGACTGAGAAGAAAATTGAAAAATGAAGATCTAATTTACATCGGAGGTGAGGAGATTCAGATCCAATGGGAAACTGAACACTGAGGGTTGCTCAACTCTGCACCAATGAACTTTGAAACAATGCATCTCTGTGGGTTTGACTGTATAAAATTTGGGGAAAATCCTGTAAAATTGTGTATCATGGAATGATTCTCTCTGCACACCCAGGCTGTGTGTGGATGAGATGATTTCTGTGGCACACCCTGGCCAGAACAGCATCCTGGCCAGAAAATAAAGCAATGCCTTGACTCTCTAACATTAAAAACATTGTTGGAGGCTTTTTGTTTTTCCCACAGTTTTGGTGACACTGCTGCCTGCCCTGAGGGCTGTGCTGCTGCAGCTTTGCTGCTTTTGGAGCTCTGTGGCACAAAGATAGCTCGAGTAGATCCAGATGTGCCCAGCCAGAGCCCAGCTGCAGCATCAGCACGGCTTTTAATAGCCCTGGCAGGAAGGCAGAAGTGCTGACGTGGAACTGCCTCAGTCAGCTGAGCCCCTCGAGGTGAGGGGGGCTGGCATCTCCTGAGCCTGGGCTGGCTCCTGGCAGATTCCAGCGTGGGACAAGAACTGGTTTTAGTCACCCCCACACTGCTGGGACACTGGCACAGCAAAGGGAATCCTAATTTCCAGCCATTCCAGAAAGGATTAATCCTAATTTCCAGCCATTCCAGAAAGGATTAATCCTAATTTCCAGCCATTCCAGAAAGGATTAATCCTAATTTCCAGCCATTCCAGAAAGGATTAATCCTAATTTCCAGCGTTCCACAAAGGATTAATCCTAATTTCCAGTGTTCCACAAAGGATTAATCCTAATTTCCAGCCGTTCCACAAAGGATTAATCCTAATTTCCAGCGTTCCACAAAGGATTGATCCTAGTTTCCAGCCGTTCCAGAAGGGAATAATCCTAATTTCCAGCCATTCCACAAAGGATTAGTGCCTGGCCTGAGGAGATGGCAGAAGCCCTGTCCTCCCCAGGCAAAGCTGTTCTGTGATGCCTCCAAAAGAAGCAGGAAAAAGTGGGAATTGTGGTTCTAACAACCCGAGGACTCCCAAGGCTCTTGTGAAAATAAACGACAAAGGGTTAATCACTGCCCTGGCCATTAATTGGATCAGCCATCAGTCCTTTCTCTGGAAGGTTCTGGAGACACAGCCTTCAACCAGAAGGAGGAGAGCTGAGAGGCTCATGTAAAAATTAGGAAGTGCTAATTAAAAGTTATCAACTTGACATTTATGCTTTTAATATCCTGCCTGCTGTGTCTGCTTTGATGCTTATCCTAGGCAGGGAGTTCAGGAGGGCTCAGCCCACCTGTATAAATATAATCCCTGTTTTTGAGAGCCTCTCATCCCATAAAACTGGCTGGGTGATGCTGGGAAAGGAGAGAGGCTCAGGAAAGTCAATGATTTTCCCTCAGGTCAAGAATAAAACCTTCCTCCTGGTCCCTGTGGTCACCACTGCCTTCACTCTGCTCAGGTCACCAGGAACAGCAAAAAATTATTCTGCTTCCTGATTATGGGTTTAGGTTTCCCAGAATCTGCAGAAGCTGGCAGAGGAAGCAGGCAGGCGAAACCAAGATGGTGAAAGGAGAACTTTATTTACAAAAACCTCTTTATATATCCATTAATAATCTAGCAACTATTGGTCAGCAGGGAATCCACCTCCTAAAACCATTGGTCACAGCTATACAACACCTAGTACCAAACACAGAGATTAAGAAAGTACAAAAATGCAGCTTATCTCTATTCTCCCTGAGAAAGAAGAGAAAGATTTCTAAAACACTGCAACTACACCTGATGGATTTTTTTAAAATTTAATTTTTTTGAGGTTTAAAGCAGAGACAGAGCAGACAGATAAATTCTCTTTTCTAGGCTTGTTCAGACACAGATTTGGATCCAAATGTTCCCTTCCCAGCTCATGTGGTCGTCTCTGCATTCCTCAGGTTCGGTTTAAGTTCTCAGGTCTTTGCCCCTGAGTTAAACTGACTATTTTACTTTTTCTCCCCATTTTATCTGCCTGCCGCTGTCCTTGGTGCTGGATTAACCAATGCAAAGCTCTGTGGCCAGTTTATGTAAATTGCTGGCAGCCAACAACACTCATAATACACTTTGTTGCAATGAAATGCAGTTTGTAGTGAAATCTATTACAGTTCAACTATAAATTAATTATAATCCCTTCTGCTGTAGCGAACCTTCATGTATAATTAACATTTATTGTAGGGGGAAAAGCGAAGGAAAAATCCCCATCTGAGCGTTTCAACGCCAGTAATAATTTCCACGTCCCTAATGTCTCTCACAGGAAGGAATATTATGGTTTACCTGTCCCCCTACGCAGGGCAAGGCACAGCTGCTTCCAGCTGGAGCCAAAAATGCTGCTGCAGCATGAAGGAAACAGGAGAACTTCCCACCACGCTGTGCTTGGGCTCCAGGAATTATGGACAGCAGCTCTGTGCCAGATGTGGGAGAAAAGGGTGGTGAGAAGAGGCAGATTCGGAGTATCAGGAAATCCAGCATTGATTAAAGGTATTAAACTCGGGAAGGAGTGTCCAGAGCCAAGCTGGGGCATCCCTAGGGCTTTAAAGTCCAAATCTGCCTCCATCCCATGGGCTTTACAGTCCAAACTCGGTTCCATCCCACGGGCTTTAAAGCCCAAATTAGCCTCCATCCCATGGGCTTTAAAACCCAAACTCATCTTATCCCATGGGCTTTAAAGCCCAAATTTGCCCTTATCCCATGGGCTTTAAAGCCCAAATTCGCCTCCATCCCATGGCCTTTAAAGCCCAAACTTGCCCCTATCCCATGGCCTTTAAAGTCCAAACTTGCCCCTATCCCATGGGCTTTAAAGCCCAAATTTGCCTCCATCCCATGGGCTTTAAAGCCCAAATTTGCCCTTATCCCATGGGCTTTAAAGCCCAAATTCGCCTCCATCCCATGGCCTTTAAAGCCCAAATTTGCCTCCATCCCATGGCCTTTAAAGCCCAAATTTGCCTCCATCCCATGGCCTTTAAAGCCCAAATTTGCCTCCATCCCATGGCCTTTAAAGCCCAAATTTGCCCCTATCCCATGGGCTTTAAAGCCCAAATTTGCCTTCACCCCATGGGCACAATCCAGCTCATTTTCCCAGCACAGAGCTCTGCTCTCCAACCCCTCGACCACCACATTTCCACTGGAGCTGAGCTCTCCCAGCCTGGCAAAACTCAGTGTTCAAGCACTGCAAGGACAGCACTGCAATCTGCAGCCTGGATCAGCCTTCCAGCAGAACTCAGGCTGCTCAAGGACTTCCCCAGCCAGGTGTGAACAGCTCCTGAGAGAGCAGCAGAGAAATGCTGATGGCTCCGTGGCTGGATTTGCTCAGGGCAGGGGTCAGCACAAACACCGAGGAGCTCAGGCTGGGAAATGAAAATTCAGAGGCTCCTTCCGCCTTCCAATGAAGCCTCCTGCTCTCAATCTCTAATGAGAGTCAATTGCTGCTGATAAATTTTACATAATAGCTTTTTGCTTGTTCTGCAAATTAAGCAGAAAAATTGCCTATTAGAGGGAAAACTGGGGCGATCCTTAAAACTCAGTGTAACCTATTTAGCTGCACAGGTCAGGTGCAGGGCAGAATCCGGAGCCTCCTGATGAATTTTCTGCAGGGAGCAGCAGTTTGGGATGCTGAAGCAATCCTGGATCAGTGAGAGCTGATTCCAGGAGCAGAGGGGTTGGATGAATTCTGTACCTGCTCTAACCCTTCTCCTGCTGGCTGATGGGTCACCCACACACCGTGCATTTATTTAAAGATGGGAAATGCCAGGCTTGATTCTTTTTTTAGCCAGGACCTGTCAGAGCAGCTCGTGGCTTTCCAGAGCCTTCCCCACCCAGTGCTGCCCTTGCAGCAGTCCCAGAGTGGCACAGGCTGAGCCAGGATTGTTTAATCTCTGAAAATATCCCTGGCAGAACTCATCTTTTTGGGGACTCCTTTCAATCTGGGGCACGGGATGGCACCAACTTTTATTTTGGCTGCAGATCTGAAGGAATTCAGGCTCAGCCCTAGTTAAAAAATTGCCCCAAACCTTCCTTACACATCACAGTCATAAATTCACTTTCCATATCCTCTTCCAATTACAAATTTGGCCCTGAGTCCTTCTTGCTTTCCCCCAGCTGGCTCATTTTTCTTCCCCTACCCAGTGTTTAAGAGGTCATAAAACACCAGCATTGCCTGGATCATGGAACAAGATGAACTTTAAGGTCCATTCCAACCCAAACCAGGCTGGGATTCTGGGGTTCCTCCACAAATTTTGCCAAAAACTGGACTTTGTCTGCCCTGTCTGCCAACCCTAACCATGAAAAGGCATTGTTCAGTACATTCCGTTGTTGCCTTTTGCAGCCTAGAGATGAAACTCGAGATAATTTTAGTATAGGAAATAATATAAAAGTGGATCTTTATTGGAGCTCTAGGGGCAGTTATGGAAGAATATTTACAAAAGCCCACTCCCAGAGGGGTGAAGAGAGTTGGATAGGTTTTAGGAAATTAGCAGAATTGATAAAAAGCACCAATTAGGAGTACAAATGGTAATGTAATTTCTCCCAGGTCAAGCTCTTTTTTGGAGCTCTCTACTCTTGGTATTAGTTGTACTTCTTTATGAAAATGTTTTGAACACTTTATTTTCAACCCTGGCTCTCAGGGAGAACCAAGAGAGGAGAGGGAATTTGTACTCCCCGGGGCTGGGAGCTCTGCAATGTGCTTGGTCTTTTTAGCTGGGGAAAAGGGTAGGGAAAAGTACTGGGAAAGTTATAAATACATAAAAGAAAAAAAGGCCAAAATCACCTGGCATCACCTTTATTTGCATCCATCCTGCTGCCTTCACCACCTCACCCCTGGAAAAAACCGAGGAGAGATTGGAAGCAGCTGATTGCACAAACCCCTGACCCCAGGGTTTAACAGCTCATTTTCCTGCTCACACACAGCTCCCTGGGGATTTATTACCTGCGAGGGATCCTGCCTCTAACCCAGGCTGTGCTCTTCTTGCTGCTCTCTCCCCGAGTGCTGCTGGAAACAATTCCGAGTGTCTCAGCTAATCAATGGCATCTCGCAGCCAATCTCATGCTCCTGACACGTGGGAGCCTTTTGCTTATCCTTCTCCAGCCGAGAAAGAATTACCCAGAAATTTCCTCAATCCACGGGGAAAAAATAAAGGAGGAGAAAGGGGCAGGGGAGGGGGAAAAGAAAACAAGGAAAAAATATTGGTAAAGGTCACCAGATCTGACCTTGGTCTGCTTCAAAAGCTGCTTGTCCTTCAAGAGCAACATCCAGAAAGCACAAAAAATCAGTGGAATCTGGAGCTGCATAACAAAAGGACAGAGTTCCTCTCAGCATGAATAATGATCCTGCAGCCACCGGGGCTCGCAGGGATCCTTGCAGTGAGGACACAAATTGTTGGGATTTTGGGATTCTGGCTGAGCCTCAGCCAGTGCTCGGAAATATCTGAGCCTCTTCCCTCTGCATGCACACAAAAATTAACTAAATAGCCTCTTCTGGTGTTAAATAACTGCTGCTCCTGGGGGGAAATGGTCCTTAATAGCCAAGGGGAGGCAGTGCTAGAAAAGATTTTATTGACAGACACTTGCAGAGGGACTCGGAGATGCGACAAATTTCTGAGTTCTTTCAACCAAAGAAAATGAATTAGAAAAAGAACAGACCACATTTTCGACATTTTTCTTTTTTTACACTAATCCCTTCTCTGTTCCATCACTGAGATCTTTTATTTTCTAAATATGCCAAATTGTAAGAGAATGGATCACCCTCTCCCCTGCTTCCTCCAAAACAAATCAATGTTTCATTCAACCTGAAACACATATTTCCTCCTTTGTTTTCCCTCCACCCCTGGGAAGGTAACAAATGCTTCTTTCCCCCAAAGTGTGCTTTCTGCTTTTCAGCACATTGCTGGCTGCAAACGCTGGTTATTTACACAGCTCCATTTATTACATTTTTTAGGGTTTTTTCCTAGGGAAATCAATGAACAGCAAGGCCAACCTGTTGTGTTGTTGGGCAGGAGCTGCAGTGGCAGCTCCACGTCCCAATCCAGCTGCAGATTCCTGCCTGTGCCTCTCCTACAAACAGCACTCGAGTATTGGAGCTCTTTTGCAGGGCACAGGGAGAAAATTCTCAGCATTTTTGGGCTGTGGTTTGACAAGTTTTAAGCTAAAACCGGTGTTTTACTCTGACTTTTCCACCTCTGGCTGAGCAGAGAAGGAAGGCTCACTTATGGTTTTCCATTCCCCAGTTTTTCTTCACCAATTGATTAAAATCTCTCCTGAGCCTATGGCAGAGCTCTGGAAAAGCACTTCCAACACTCTGCTCTCTCCCTGAGCCATCAGGTAACCCAAATCCCACAATTCTCATTGTATTTATGACCACCCCACAGCTCAGCACTGCTGGAGGGACAAGCAGCACAATTGCTGCAGCCAGTCCTGCTGACCCCACAGGATCTCACCTCCTGTTTGGGAGGGTGCAGCAGGGTGGCTTTCCATCCAGAACTCGATTTTGGGGTTCCCCTCTCCTGCCTGGCTCGCCAGAAACTGATGCCTTTTCAGCTGATAAAAATATGGAGCAGACACAGCAGTAAAGGGAAAAGGGAATTTAGTTTAATAGGATCCTGGGTGCTCAACTTGTCAAAGGTGGAAACACTGAGAAGCACGAGAGAGAGAGAGAGAGCTCCATACAATGTGTATCAGATTTTTATGGACCTCACAAAATTAGCATATCGACTTAAAATCCCCCAGTTAGAAACTTAATAAATGAAGGAATTGTCCCTTATTCTAATGACCCCCCCGCAATGAGAGTACAGCCCAGTTTACAAAAATATGTTCCAGAGAGAAGGCTCTGCCCAAGGTTGGAGCCTCTAGATCTGAGATAATATGAATGTTTGGTCTTCTTCACTTTGCAAGAGCCCAAACTGAGCTAAATATCAAACTGCAAGAGTTATAAACATGTGGGGCTAAAGCACAAGGAGTGTTTGTGAAGGGCACAAGGAGTGTGTATAGAGGGTACCAGGGAAGGGAAAGGCTATAAAAATGTATAAAAAGGGTATAAAAAGACAAAAATCACTGGCATCAGTGTCACTCAATGAATTAACTTTTTCTGCATCACACCCACAAAACAACAGCATGAAAGTGAGAAGCAGAGCTTTGGAGCCATCTGAGAGAATGAGCCAACTACTTCATCCTGAGCTTTAATTAAAATGGGCTTAGCCACTTCGTTTTATTTATTTTTTGACAGCCACCCTCCATTTTCTCCCTAAATACAATCTACTCCCATTTTTCAGTGCCATCGTGGGGTCAGTGACCAAAGTACAGAAATAAAAATCACATGACTGAGTTACTGCAGCTTCCAAACACTTAGGATTTTATTGCCAGCAGCTAACTGCCTTCAGAGAACATCTGCTCCCAGCTCCAAGTGCAATCTCCAGCACAGGCTGGAGCTATAACTGAGCCTAAGGAGCCCAAAGAGATGGGCCCTGGCATTAAGGAGTGACCTGTTTCCATCAAAGTGTTATCACCTCCTTTTCCCTCTCTCTCCTTCCATTCACCTTGGTGCTTTCAGCTTTCCCTTCCCAAAATGTGTTTTTCCCCCCGGGACCTGCACTTACCTGGGGCTGGTGGGGGAGTGTTGGGGAGGATGAAATAGGAAAGCCTTATCAATATGATTAGCTGGCAAAAGATACTGAGAATATGGAAACTATCAGCGAGATTGAAATGAAGACAAGCTTTGAGATACCAAACCCCAGTGACTGAACAACTGGAAAACAATGGTGTGGCCACTGAAGGTAATCCCCTTTTGATTAAACAATGCCCTCTGCTTGCAGACAGGCCCAAGGGTCAGAGCAGACCCTGCCAACTCGGCAGAGGGTCCAAAAAGCAGTTTCTAGAGTTTAAAATGTAACGCTGTATGGTAATGCAATGACTCTCCTAGGCTGTATGTAAATGTTGTAGGATTTGTAGCTTGTTCTAGATTGGTTAGTGAAAATTAGAATATTCAGCACAGAAGATGATTTATTGTATTGCAAGCAGCGACCACAGCCCCTTACTTTCCCGTACCCTGTATCCTGTACTTCTCCCTCTCTCTCTCACCTCTCTGAGCTGCTCTGAGCTGTGTCTGGCAGCTCCTGGCAGGCCTCTCACCCTCACACTCTTTTTCACAACAAACCTCATGCTCTAAGACCAAAATCCAGAGATCTCTCGTCTCCGTCCTAGCTGTCTGAACTGCACCTACACCACAGACGGCGATCCTGGAGAGCCAAATCCTACAGGGGAGGATAAAGTGGAGGCTGGAGGGAGTTCTGGCTTTGCAGTATTTCACACCGTGACCCCACAGCTTCAAATCTAAGCACGTGGAATTCAGCCCTTCTCTCTTCTGGACGTGCCAAAAGGAGCAGCAGAACTCCTTGGGGGTTTAAGGGAGATAATTCCCTCTCCCTGCCTTCACGCTGTGGATAGACTCCTGAAATCCTCTAATCTGCCTGATAAATCCTGGTGTTTTCAGCCCAAACTGTCCCTGTCATCATTTTCTGAACAGGCTGGATATCTGTGTCATGAAAGCAAAACATCTCCCAGTGCTGAAAGAGCATAGCAGCCATTCCCTCTTTCCATCCTGCATTACAAACCCAAACAGTGGCCAGCCAGCTGGCAGGAGCCTTCCCGGGGAACTGCAAAGCCTCTTCTTTATTTAAAGGTTGTGAATGCAGAAAACAGAATGGCATTTCAGGATAGCATTCCTGACATAATGAGCGAGCTGGCAGTAAATAAAAGACAAGATGGGAATCAATAGCTTGTGAAAGAGGAAAGGAACATCAAAGGGAATGGGAGAATACAGAGAGGGAAAAAGGTAAAAAACTTCTTTTTTTTCTCCCTGCAGAAACTAAATTTGTAGGGGTTTGGGCTTAATCCAAGGCTGAAAGAAAACCATAGCACAGCTATCTGTGACTTCGCCACCCTTTGGATCAGCTTCTGTGTTCTTTTGCTCCGACCTCCTGCCCATCCTTGTGAAATGATCCATGGGATACCTTTGGAGAGAAAATCCCCTCTTTCCTGCCCAGCTCAGAGCACAGCAAACCCGGGCTGGGCAGGCTCAGCAGTGCCGCTGGTGCAGCCCCCAAAGCATCCCTGGGTCCTCTCCAGACACTCGCAGGTCCCTGGAGCAGGAGCAGGGGCTCCTCTCCTCAGTTCCGTGCTAATTGCAATTAACTGGAAGGTCTGCAATGAAAGCAAACACGGGAATGGAGTTAATTTTAGCAAACCACTAATGAGCAATACACCAACCTCCTTTTTTACCCCTATGACCAAACTCCTAATGTGCCTTCTCTTGCTTTATTGAAATCATTAACAACTAACCCGCTGTCCTCCTTTTGGAAAACACATTCCTTCCAGATTCTGCTCCACGGGGATCTGAAAGAGCTTTTCCAATCAACAATTCATTGAATGAAGTCTCCAGAAATCTGCTGTTGTGTTCCCATCCTGAACTGACCTTGAGCTATTTAAACCTAGATGGATTTCAATTCCATAGTCCCACCAGATCCTCCTTCCCCGCCCTCCACCTGGGATAAGAGAGGCTTTTCAGAACATGTTAGAGGAGGGCTGCTAAATGATGCATTGAAAAGAGCTGCAGGGAAAAACAACTTTATCATCTTGTGGCTTGAGCAGAAGGGGATGGGGTTCCTCAGTGCTTTAAAAGATAATGAAAAAATAAAAAACCCAGGCAGAGAGCAATGCAAAAAGGAGAATTAATACTTTTTGATGGATGAATAAAAATGGATTCAACAGAGAGCAAGGTCCCAGGAGAGTCCCAGGCACTGCCTGTTCAGATTAATGAAAATTCCATACTGGTATAACCTTTCCTTGGAAGAGGAAAGGGTAAAAGGGTCCAGCTGCTGAGAGGATGTGCCAGCAAGGACCATGGGAGTGAGGCTCTGGAGAAGCTCCTGCTCAGAGTTTGATTCAGTGAGTTAAATAACTGTCCTAGGTTACATGGAAGGTGAAACCAAAAGTGTGTATTCTATTCCCATCTCCATAAGCTGTTCAAACAGGTGGGGCAGTGTTCTTTGTGTTCAGCATGACCCAGCCCTGCTAACACCATTGGGGCTATCTCTGCTCATGGCCATCAGTGTCCCCAGGAGTGACCCAGCCCTGCTAACACCATCGGGGCTATCTCTGCTCATGGCCATCAATGTCCCCAGGAGTGTCCCAGCCCTGCTAACACCATCGGGGCTATCTCTGCTCATGGCCATCAATGTCCCCAGGAGTGACCCAGCCCTGCTAACACCATCGGGGCTATCTCTGCTCATGGCCATCAAGGTCTCCGGGAGTGACTCACAGATTCCATCAGCCATTGTGAGATGCCCTGCCCAGAGGGGAGGAGCTGAACATTCCCACCGGCATATAAGAAAGAGACTCTAGAACACCGGGGTACCTTTCCCACTGATTCCCAGAGGGGAAGAGCTCAAGAGCCACCGCAGGACCTCCAGAGACTGACGAGATTTTTCTACAGGATCACCACTCCAACAAGAGCACATCCATCACTCCAACAGGACTGCAGCCACCATCGTTGACTGGACTGCTAGCACCACCCTAACAGGGTGACAAGTTCTATTCTAACTTTATCTATCTGAACTGTTGTTTCTGTATTATTGCCTTGCTCTAAATTTTAGTGTAAAAACTGTAATTCCTTCTCCCATATCTTTGTCTGAAAACCTTTGATTCCGAAGTTATAATAATTTGGGGGGAAGGGGTCACATTGTCCATTCTAAGGGAGGCTCTCACCTTCCTTAGCAAGACACCTGTCTTTCAAACCAAGACAATAACACAAGTTCTTGTGCTGGCCGAGGCTGTGGTCCAATCAGCAGTGCCTGTGCTGGAATGGAGCGTTCCTGATCTGGATTTTGGTGCCGATGTTTGTAGCAATGGCTCAGGATTGTGGGATCTCCACAGAGACTCCAAGCTGGGAGAGCTCTGAGGGAAGAGCCTCATCTTTGTCTGAGCCACTCTCACTGCACTCCCCTAAAACTGCTGCCCCTGCCAAAGCACTGCTGGGACAGTGATTTCTCCAGGAAGCATCGCCATCAGGAGCTGTGCCAACGCCCCAGCGGGGTCACGGTGACAGCTGGACGGCGCTGCTGGGACAGGAGATGGCACCAAGCAGCAGCCACGAAAGCTGCTCCCTTCCCTTGCATTAAGGTTCATGATTTGCCTAACCTTGTGTGATGGAGCACAGGAGGAGACAATGCTGGAGGGGAAAGGAAAGGAGGAGAAAAAAGGGGAAAACAGAACAAACCTTCCCAGCAGCATCTCCTGCCCCTGCTGAGCCCTGCTCCCCTCTGCCCTCATGAACGTGCAGCTTCATCACTTCAAAACCTGGGTCAGCAGCTCTCAGTGGGAAATTCTCCTTAATTCAGACATTTCTCAAGTGCTCATTTATCCCCAGCTTCACCCTGCTGGAAGAACAACCAGCAGAGGAACAGATTCTGCTCCTGTACCACCCTGTGTCTGGAGCTATTTAGAAATTTCAGGAATTTAATGCAAATATCCAAGGAAATCCTGAGGTAATGTGGCACCCTGCCTCCAGGCCTGCAGGAGATGGTGGTTTATATTGCTCCGAGTTGCTGTGCTTTTGCATTTGACAAATATTTATATAATAAGGTATTAAAAACCAAAGGTAGTAACTGCAAGAAATGATGGAAGTACAGTGCTGGGTACAGCGAGCCAAGCCAGGAATGCCATTATCAACTTCCTTCCTAAAAAGAGAAGTATTTTAAACTTTTCCTAGTGGGTGTGAAAATTAGGGAGCCAACACATTGCCAGAGCGAGCTCCTCTCAGACAATTCAGCGTGAGATTAGCGCAGAGGAATGAAAGGTTCCAAATCCCTGTGCAGCTGGGACAGAGCCTCTGGATCACCTCCTGCCCCAGTGGGGTTATTCCACAAAGCTTTTGTGATTTATCCTCCTGGATTTATCCTCTGAGGCACTTCCAGAGCTCTGCTCTACCTCTGCACCAGCGTCACTCCTGCCTTGGCTCTGTGGCCCTGTTCCCTCTCTCAATGCTGCTGGAATTGCTCTCCATGCCTGCCTCCCCCATGGGGTCAGGGTGCCAACTCTATTCTAGCACAAAACATTTAAAAAATCCAGCAAATGCCAAGCAGTGCTTTCCAGGCTCCCACAAGGTTTTCTCGGGGTGGATCCAGGTAAATTCATGAGGTTTTCCTTCTGTTATAGTGTCCTTAAACCCCACATGCTCAGGTAAGTTTTTGAGGCTTTTCTTCTACCATATGATCCTTAAAAATTACATACTCAGGAAGGTTTTTGAGGCTCTCCTTATATCATATAGTCCTTAAAAACAACATACTCATCAGTTTTTGAGGCTTTCCTTCTATCCTATAGTCCTTAAAACCCACATGGGTATGTTTTTGAGGCTTTCCTTTTATCCTATAGTCCTAGTCCTCCTGACCGCTGCCCTCACAGCACAAGCTCACCTTTCCCACAAGGCCTTTTCTGCTCACTCCTGCACAAAATCCTCCTCCATATTTTACCTCAGACTATCCTGAGTGGGAAGGGACCCCCAAGGATCATTGAGTCCAACCCCTGACCCAGCCCAGACACCCCAAAATCCCACCCTGTGCATCCCTGGGAGTGCCGTCCAAATGCTCCTAGAGCAGCCTCGGGGCTGTGCCCATTCCCTGGGGAGCCTGGGCAGTGCCCAGCACCCTCTGCGGGGAGAACCTTCTCCTAAAATCCAACCCAACCCTCCCCTGGCACAGCTCCAGCCATTCCCAGGACCCTGTCCCTGCTCACAGGGAGCAGAGATGGAGCCGCAGACCCCAAAGAGTCTCCCCTCAGCCTCCTCACCAACGCTCCCTCTCCTATTTTGACCCCATGCCCCACATGTTTTTCCCCAGAATTCCTTCTGCTGGCTCAGGATTGCCCTGGGGATGTGCTGGGGAGGATGAAATAGGAAAGCCTTAGAAATATGATTGCCTGGCAAAAGATGCTGAGAATATGGAAACTATCAGCGAGATTGAAATGAAGACAAGCTTTGAGATACCAAACCCCAGTGACTGAACAACTGGAAAACAATGGTGTGGCCACTGAAGGTAATCCTCCTTTGGATTAAACAATCCCCTCTGCTTGCAGACAGGTCCAAGGGTCAGAGCAGACCCTGCCAACTTGGCAGAGGGTCCAAAAAGCAGTTTTTAGGGTTTAAAATCTAACGTCGTATGGTAATGCAATGACTCTGATAGGCTGTGTGTAAATGTTGTAGGATTTGTAGCTTGTTCTAGATTGGTTAGTGAAAATTAGAATATTCAGCACAGAAGATGATTTATTGTATTGTAAATGGCAACCATGGCATTATTCTATCATTATTCTTCTTCCTTCTTCTCTCTCTCTCTCTGACCTCTCTGCCCTGCTCTGAGCTGTGTCTGGCAGCTCCTGGCAGGTCTCCTACACTCACAGCTTTCACAATAAACCTCATGCTCTAAGACCAAACTTCAGAGATCTCTCGTCTCAGTCCCGACCGTCTGAAACAAACCTGGGACCCAAAATCCTACAAGGATGCCCTACCGAGGTGGCACTGCAGGGCTGGGGAAGGAAGGAGGCATCAATCACATCAATCATGGCTCTGTTTCTAATCAGCTGCTCCCCGGCTGGCGTGGAGCAAATGGCACCTCATTTGCAAAGCTTTCGCTCAGCTCCCTCATTAGCATAAGTATTGTTTTCCATTATCCGTGGTGATTCACATTAAACTAATGGAAATTCATCTGTCATCGCAATAGATCTCAGCGAAGGGCAACTCTGAATTCAATTAGGGACTGCTTGCCCCTCTCCTCCTTATCCCACACGGGTTTGGGTTGGAAGGGACCTTAAAGACCATGGAATTCCTGCCCCACCTTCCATGGGATCAACAAATCAAGGAGCAATTTCCCATGGAAGTTCCCTCTGGTGTGGTTTGAGTCCTGAATCTCGCAGTGGGAGCAGAATTGCCTCTGTTTCTACATCAAATTTGAACTTGGAGGCGTCAAGAGGATGGGATGAGTAATTCTGGCTTCCAAGGTAACCTGGGCTTTTACCAAGACTCCTTGATTTATGATAAATAGTGTCTTTCATCCTCACCATGCCTCCAGCACTGTAAGATCACAGTTTGTTCATTATTTGCAGTCCAGGGCTGTTGGAGGCCAGCCTGGAATGTTAGAAGGGAAGATAGTTCTAGGCCAACATCTGAGACAGGAAAAGAAGCAGCAGTGAGCTGAGCCCTTTCTGTCCCAGGCTTTGTGGACACCCAGTTTCATGCAACATTTTTGCATCTGCAGGAATCTTGTTGGAAATTTTTCTGGAAAAAAACAATTATCACACAAAATTCCCCTCAGTTTACACCATAATGCTATGTTTTGTACAGGACTGTTCCATTTGCTGGTAGGTTTTTGTCCTGGTTCATTCAGTGTTGTAAAACAGATCCTTTTTTGCTCCAGAAAGAGGAATTGAAATGTACTTTGTGGAATGCTGGGATCCTCCCAGGCAATATTTGCTGCTGAAATTCATCATCAGGCCAGGGAATGGAGTTGGCTGATCCCTTCTGGATGCTCTGAGCTGGCTGGGGTGGGAGCTGTGAGGACGAACAGAGCCCACCAAGAGCTTTCCCTCCCCACAGCTAGCACTCCCCAGGGTGCACCCTCTGTAAATTCCCTTTCACCACTGGCATGTTAATGGCGCTTGGGGAAATGTCACTTCCAAACTCAAATGAGCAATGACACACCGAGCAGCAGAAGGTAAATGGCTTTTAACAGGATAACGTGTCAGTTAAAGGCTAAATTATTTCCCTGCTGTCACTTCCCTTTACTTTGGTGCCTGCGTTATTGGCTGTTACTGACAGGGGCTGAGAGGAGTGATGCCCTTGGCCCTGGGACACACTGATTGCCTCTCTGTCTGCTTGTGCTGGAGTTACAGGCAGGTGGAGCTGAAATCAACTCCCATTCTTTTTTTTGGGATGCAGAGAAGTGACTTGTATGCCTGATGCCTTAAGAATTTTTAGCTTCTATTCTTTGTGCATCTGTAGCTTGGGGTGTAGCTCTGGGCTTCATAAAGTGCTAAAAACCTCTGCTCACAGCGTTTTAGACAAAATTGAAAAAAATCCAAGGACACTTTCCTGCCTCAGAGCCCCACAATATGTAACCAACAGTGAATTGGGGGAGCAAGCTTGGGGTGGTTGACATCATCACCTGAAGGTGTAATTGGAGGATTGAGGCTCAATATGTTAATAGACAGAACTTATAAAATGGGAAGCTCTCATGACTGGGTGTCCCTTTTTGAGTGTAACCTCATGAGGAGGCTCTGTCTGTCCTAAATGTACCTTGAAGGCCTTTATTAAATTTGTCTGCTTTTTATTCTCCTAACCTTGCCTGGCCTCTGGTTCAGGTAAGCTCAGATAAGGCATCACAGCCAGATATTCACTCCTCCCATGGAGGTGTCTTTCACCAGCAATCAGATGCTTGAGGGTGTCCCAGACAGATTTGCCAGGAAACAAACTTTTCCTGAGTTGCTTGTGGTCCAGTTTCATGATTTGGGCCTTCTAACAAAAAAACCAAACATGGAGGTGTAAATACAAGTCTGCTGCTCCTGCAGGAGTCCTTTGGGTGTTGCTCTGATTTTCTGATATTTGTGGAGATTTGCGGAAGCTCGCAGGGAAGTCAGGCAGGCAGCTCACAAGACGGCGAGAAGAGAGACTTTATTTACAAAAACTTCTTTATATATTCATTAATGATCTAATAATTATTGGTCAATAGTTTTTCCACCCCCTACAACGATTGGTTACAATTCTAGAGCATCCAGTACCAAAACAAAGATATTAGAAAGCACAAAAATGCAACTTACCTCTGTTCTCCATGAGAAGGAAGAGAAAGATTTTTAAAACAGTGCAACTACACTTTGGGGACAAGAGATACCCTCAAATATTCCTCCAGGACATCAGGATGGGGAGGGCATCCTGCATTTCCCGGGGCTGGTGCTGTGGTGCCAGGAGCTGGATGGATCTGTCCGGTGCCAAGGTAAATTCTGCTGCTTTTGATCTTTACTGAGCTGTCGAGGGGAGATTTATGTGTGCCAGTCTCCATGAATTATCTGGCTGAGTCATTACAAGTGGTAAAAGCAGCGTTAGGAGCCATAAAACTGATGGGAGCCAGAATGTTAAGGAAATTCTGAAAATGAATGTATTATTTCCACAGTGGTCTTACCTCCAAAAGAGCTGCACTTTCTCAGCAGGCTAATTGTTGTTAAGGAGCAGCAGAGGGGGAGGACTTATCTCTGGGTTCTGCAAAACCAGAACTTTCTGCTTTTACTGCCTGGCTCTGGTTTGAAATGTGCCCTTGTGGAAATGGCCCCGTGGTTGTGTTTGATTTTCTCCCTTCCAGATGTCTCGAGATCTGCAAATCAAGCCAGGTCTTTTCTGTGTCATCATCCTCGGTAGTAAAGGTACTGCAGGGCAAAATCGGCTTTTATCTGCACTTCCAAGGTTTTGCTGAGATTTAGGAGACTCCTTACTGCTCTCCTATATTTGAGCAAACTCGGAAGTGGTGGTGAGTTAAAGGCACTAAAATCAGTCAGTATTTCCTTCAAGCTTTAGTGGATTTTATTTGGAGTTAGACTAGGTAATGATGGCTCTGTTCTTACTCAGTTTAGTACTCAAATCTTTCATCCTTTCTTTTAAAAGCCTTTGTGGGAGGTGGGTGTGAAAAAACTCAGTGAAGGAGTATTATTGTGTTGAAAAGCCATTTTAAAATTGCTTGGAGGGTGTTTCTTGTGTCCACTAAGAACCAAAGATTCCTGAGCATCAGAGTCCAGCTCGGGAACCTGAGTCAAACAGGAGTTATTCAGAGTCGATTCAAACACTTGGAACGTGGCAGAAGTCTTTTAAGTTCAGTAGCAAACACATGGAAAAGCAGATGGTTTCTTTGTGACAGAACCCTGAACAGAACAGGAAAATAGAATATGCTCCCCTCCCTCTTTTAGCTGGAGAAAAGGATCTTTAAAATGCCTCGCATGTGTGCTAAATAAATAAATTTAAAAATGAACCTTCTGGCCAATCACAGTTTAGCTACCCTGCAATTAAACAAATCCACAAACTGGCAACACATTTCCATCTCATTAAGGGGAGGCACATGCAGCAGCGGCATGAAAATTTAGAAATTAGACACAATTACCACGTTGGCTGGAGGCAGGAGCGGGGGGAGGTTTTTAAGGGAAGTTTGATGGTTCCTTAATTGGCTGCTGCCTCCCCAGTCCCGCCCAGCTTTGCTGGGTAAATGAATTTCCCAGGGAAGGATCCCTGATGTGGCTTTGCAGAGCATCCTTCCTCTTCCCTTGCCTCTAGAAGTTCCCCAGTTCTCTATATTTCTCATCTATATATTTCTATATCCAGAAATATATTTCACCTCTCTGTTTTTTAATGGATTCCAGGTCCCTTCCCCCCGAGGTGGTTCTGCTCCTCACGAACAGACACAGTGTGTGTGGGTGGGTGTGATGCCTTGAAAAGGTACAAATATTAATAATGTAAATAACAAACGCTTCGTTAGGAACACTAATTGCAGATAATTATCACCTCAGGCATCACTTCTGGGAGCAGGGCCTGGCCTTTCCTGGGGAGGGGTTAAAGCAGGTGATTCAGGAGCCTTTCCACAATAACACTAATTAGCTGCAAGGCTAATTAGTTTTAAAAAATAAAGTTTTAAAAAACAAAGCCATGATGATTTTTAAAAGGAGCAGTGACATAGAACAGCCGTTCTTTGGGGATTTGGTGGTGGTGGGGGTTTTTTGTTTTTGTTTTTAAACCTCTTGCATCAAGGCAGAGATGGACAGACTGTCCATGAGTGCTGCCCCACCCTCGGCCTGCATTTCTGCAGTTTTTGTATTTCCAAAAGCACCCCGGTGGTGATCCAAAGGCTGCAGGGATTAACTTCAGCCCACGCCAGGGAATCCAAAGGGGTGAGGAATGGAGAAAAGGCTGTTACTGCCAATCTCCAGGTCCACTCTGTCCAGGTATTTCATGGCCCTATTAAATATAGCAAGTGTAAATCTTACGAATTGCCTTGAAAAGGATTCAGCCGCTTCAAAAATGGAGCTATATTTTGGATATATGACTTGTGCTTCAGATCCATAAATAAAAAGGTACTATATCCTGAAGTTACAGGTAAGTGCTACTGAGGTGTTTGTATTTTTGGAAGGTCTCTGGCTTTCCTTTGTGAAACATCCTGGCCTTTCCCACAGTTCTCATGGCCTCGACACAAACCCCGAGATGTCACAATGGAAATGAGTTAAGTGAGGAATGAACAGAGAGTTCTGCAGGCTGATTTATTCACTGCATTAAATGCAACCTACATTATGCTGGGGGGTTTTTTACCCCCTCAAGAGCATTTTTTCCCACTTAAATTCCAGCTGTGGGACAGCTGTGATCCCACATGATGGGTATCGTGATGAGGAGAGGCTTTATCATTAACACAAGAATTGATGAACTGGTGAATTGATGAAGAATTAATGACTCTGTGTCAGGGACTGCTGCTGAGGGTCTGCAGGGGATTTGCATGTCCTGCTGCCCATGAGGGACTGTGCTGGCAGGAATTTGGGAGCTGGGGAATTCAGGCAACGAGTTCAGAGCTGAAGTTCCCCGCAGCATTAATCATCACTCTGTCAGCTCAGGAGTGTTTCACTCCTGAATTGGGCACAGCCTTGCTATGAATAATCGATGTGGGTGAGGTGTGTGGTTATAACTGTGCTTTGCCTGAAGTGCAGGGGTCACTTGGGGGGCTATAAACGCTTCCTGGAACCTCCCTTTTTTGTCCCTGCCTTATTCCCTCCAGCTCTTTTCCCTGGAGCACACAGCAATATCACAGAGCTGAGGAAAGGTGCAAAATTGGCCAAAAAATCAGCCTGGACGGGCATCACTGTGTAAAACACTCTGCGTAAAGTGTTCTCCTTTGCTCTAAGAGAGAGCAGTAGAACCTTGAGTTAAACCCCTGGATCTGAGTGTCCAGGGCTTAACAGGAGCCTCCATTGCCACCTGCACACTTTTTAAACTGTGCCAGTATGGGGATGAGCCCCTCTGGCCCAGTGCCAAGCTGCCATCAGGGGCTGGGGTCAGGCTGGAGAGATCTAAAGAGCCTCAAGCTCTGGGAACACTGGCGCTGGAAAGAGCCTGCCAAGGCAAACGCAACAAGGCCCCATCATGGCTGCTCCCACACCGTTCTGATCTGGATGTGCCACAGGGGTGGGCACCTCGGCCCCAACCACAAGCTGCCATTAGGCCTAGAGTTAGTGTTGAGAGATCTAAAGAGCCTCGAGCTCCGGGAACACTGGGGCTGGAAAGAGCCTGCCAAGGCCATTGCAACAAGGCCCCATCATGGCTGCTCCTCCATCTTTCTGATAGGGAAAACCGAGGTACTGGGCTCGGGTAATTAACTAGGGGCAGGGTTAGGGTTACACCTAGGATTAGCGTTGAGAGATCTAAAGAGCCTCGAGCTCCGGAAACACCAGGGCTGGAAAGAGCCTGCCAAAGCAAATGCGACAAGGCCCCAACATGGCTGCTCCCACACCGTTCTGATCTGGAGCCCCACAGGGGTGGGCACCTCGGCCCCGGCCACGAGCTGCCATTTGGCCTAGAGTTAGGGTTGAGAGATCTAAAGGGCCTGGAGCTGCAGGCACACTGGCGCTGGAAAGAGCCTGCCAAGGCCATCGCGGCAGTGCCCCAACATGGCTGCTCCTCCATCTTTCTGACAGGGAGAACCAGGGTAGTGTGTTGGGGTAATTAACGCGGGCTAGGGTTAGGGTTACGCCTAGGGTTAGGGTTAGGAGATCTAAAGAGCCTTGAGCTCCGGGAACACCAGGGCTGGAAAGAGCCTGCCAAGGCAAACGTGGCAGTGCCCCAACATGGCTGCTCCCACACCGTTCTGATCTGGATGTGCCACAGGGGTGGGCACCTCAGCCCCGGCCACAAACTGCCATTTGGGCTGGGATTAGGCTGGAGAGATCTAAAGGGCCTCGAGCTCTGGGAACACCAGGGCTGGAAAGAGCCTGCCAAGGCAAATGCAACAAGGCCCCATCATGGCTGCTCCCACACCGTTCTGATCTGCACCCCCATAGGGGTGTTTGGTACCTCAGCCCCAGCCACAGCCTGCCCTGTGGGTTGGGCTGAGGTTTCAGAGAGCTGTGGAGCTGCAGCTGTGGGGACAGTGGCACTGGACAGGACATGGCAAGGGCTTCCATCACGGCAGGCTGCTGTCACAGACTGCATGTTGCATGTCTCGAGAGGTCTTGCAGTGCCAGTGCCTGTGTCTGCAGGGAGGGACTGGCTGGGCTCTGCTGAAGGTGATGCCTTTAGCTCCTGCTGTGCCCCCAGAGCCACCCCAAGGCCTGGCTGAGTGCTCTGTCCTGGGCTCTTGGGGTGGCCCAGGTGCTCCCCGGGGCTCTGACTGGCCAGGTGACCAGCAGTCCCACCTGATGGGCACAGGAAGGCTGTGGGGCTTAAAGGGCATGAGGTCAGCCCATGGTCGCAGCCTCGAACCCTGCATGGAGCTCCTGTCCTGCCCCCACTGCAGTCCTGGGAGGTGGGAGCTCTCGGTGTGTTTTTCTAGATCTCTTCTCTCCTTCTGTCTTCCTCTCTGCCTCTCTTTCTTTCCCTCCTTCTCTTTGCCTGGAACTTCTGGGTAGCAGTGCATTTCGTAAGTTTGAAGGTTTGTCCCGGTTGGGCTGAGTTTATGCCAGGTAAATGCTAAATTAACACTGAGTACTGCTATGATTAGTGGTTGAAAGCTGAATGAGATATTGTATGTCATCCTTTGCCAAAGATGGTTGATTTTGGAGCATTTTGTTTTGATATTTTTGCCAGTAAGCTTTAGAGTGATTTTCACCTCTTGCCTATAGCTGGTAGGGATTTCTCCTTTGCTCTAAGAGAGAGCTGTAGAACCTTGAGTTGAACCCCTGGATCAATGAATCCAAGGCTTAACAGGAGCCTCCATTGGCAAGTGCACACTTTTTAATCTGTGCCAGCATGGTGGTGAGCCCCTCTGGCCCACTGATGGAGGCCCATCTTTGCATTCCCTCTTTGTACACATCATTGCAGTGTCTGAGCATTTGGAAAATAACATAAAAATCAGAGTAATATCAGGTGCCCTTCCCTTCCTTCTCTGCCAGGACAAAATGGATTATCCACTGTTCCAGCTGAAATTGCTTCTCTTGGCTAAGCTGGGAGACGTTTGCATGAATTATTCCTGAGCTCAGCAATCAGCACTCGTTCCTGACACTTTGTGATCTGTGCTCAGGGACGAGGGCCATGGATTGGCAAGAGAGGAGCAGCTGCAGCCCATCCTCATTGCTGGGGCAAGACATCTTCATAGAAAACTTCAAATAAAACAAGCCCAGTCATCAGCCAGAAGAAAAAGTCATATCCTGAAGCTGCAGCTCTTCCTAGAATATGTTCATTTAAATTTTAAAATAAAACAAGTCATCAGCCAGAAGAAAAAGCCACATCCTGAAGCACCACCTGGCTTAACTCTTCCTAGGATATGTTCATATAAAGCTTAAAATAAAACAAACTCAGTCATCAGGCAAAAGAAAAAGCCAGATCCTGAAGCACCACTGGGATTAACCCTTCCTAGAACATCTGTGTATAAAACTTAAACTCAGTCATTGTGCAAAAGCAGAAATCACATCCTGAGGCACCACTTGGACTAGCCCTCCCTAAAACGTTGTCTTATGGAAAAGCAGTGTGCTGGTTTTACTCAGGAATGGAGGGGATAAATCAAAAACCTCAGGTGTAGTCCCATGCAAGCCCCATGGAAACTGCTTGCAGCCATCACTTCCCAATGGGGCAAACCAGGTTTCATGTAAGCAAATCTGGGTAAATATAAATATAAATATAAATATAAATATAAATACAAATAGAAACATAGGTATAACTATAACTATAACTATAACTATAACTATAACTATAACTATAAATATAAATATAAATATAAATATAAATATAAATACGAGATCAGGATTTAATCTTTGGGTTCAGATGTCACCGTACAACTGCACTGTTGCTGAAGATGGATATATTTAAACAAACTGGAATGGGAGCATTTCCTTGGGGTTTTTTTCTGAGCACTCCAGTGCCTTGCTTTTAGGAAGAAAGCAGCAATTACCTCCTTGTCACCTTCTTTTTTCGTGCAGTGAAACAACTGTTATGAAGTGGATCCAAGTAGGTGTAATTCTCCTGTGGATTCCATCTTTAACTTATTTGCAATAATTGCCTGAGCAAGCCAGAATTTATCTGGAAGGCCCTGGTTTAGATAAACTCCTGCTGTGCTGGGTGCAATTTTGTGAAGAGTGGGGGAGGCACTGCGAGAACAACAAATTCAAACTAATCTCATCTCCTGAAATATTTCATTACACAAACCCAATTCATTATGCAGAGCTGCCCTTTCCAGCACGTGAGAGCTGCTGAGGCAAAGGAAAGAATCAACAGAACAAATCAACACCACAGATTTATTCCACAAGAAAACTGGTGTCATCTACTGCAGGAGGAGCTTGGAAGGCTTCCCTGACCTTGCTGACATTTGGCACACGCAGGAAAAAGGATTCTCCTGTAAATCAGGGTCCTTGTGGTGTCTTCTAACCCAGAGATCTTTGAAATTCCCTCATTCCCACACCTCGGACTGAGCGGGAATTTGCCAAAGTGTGGCTTTAGAGTCCCCGAGGGTGCAGAGGCTGGCTGAGAGAATTCAGGCAGACGAACCAAGATGGCGAAAAGGGAAAGTTTATTTACAAGAAAGGTCTTTTATATCCATTCATATTCTAGCAACTATTGGTCAGCAGGGAATCCACCTCCTAAAACCATTGGTCACAGCCAAATAACACCTAATACCAAACACAGAGATTAAGAAAGTAAAAGAATGCAGTTTATCTCCACTCTCCATGAGAAAGAACAGAAAAGTTCTAAAACAGTGCAACCACACCAAAGTGTTTGGATGGGGTTTAGATCCCTTTCCACAGCAAATCTCCAAGAGCCTGTAATTGCGGAGTTTCTCTTTCACTTGTTTGTGGAATTTCTTCATGAAGATGTGAAGAACTCAGAGAATTTGTGCACATGCTGCTTGTTCACTCTGGTTTGCGTGGCTGAGGATGAAAGGGCTCTTTTGAAATGTCTCCATTGTAAAACTGCTCATTTAATTGATCCTGGAGCCTTGGGTAACCTTGGGTAACCCAAAAATAAAGCTCCATCAAAGCCTGTGACCCTTTCCCTCCCAAACCCTCCTTTATTCCATGAACCAGCTCTCTCCAAAGATGGTTCCCAATGAATGGAGGTTATTTATGCCTCCTTTTCTCTCCCAGTTTGAGCAGAGGTGAGAGGTTCTGCTTGCTGAGAGGTCTGGGAGCTGCTGTGGAACAATAGGGAAATAAATCCCCTGCTGGAACCCGGCAGCCCCTGCAATCAATGCCCTTCCCAATTAATTTCTCTGTACGAGCAGGACTTCTGAAAACACTGTGCTGCTGTTAGCTCGGGCTTTAATTTATTTTGAAGAATGTGTAATTATCAAGCTGTGAGCAAATTGCCATTGCTTTCACCTGGCTCCTTTCAGGACTCATTGGCATTCAGAGGAGCCATTGATTAATGAGCAGAGCAGCAGAGGACACGGATGAGCCAGAGCAGCCACAGACCAGGAGCTGCAATGCCTTGGGAGAAGGGATATCAGGCCCTGGGGTGCAAATCTGACTTTCTCAGTGGAGAAAAACAGTAAAAATCCCCAGTTCTGCTGGGCCAAGGACGTCCCTTGCCTTGTACAATGCAGCAATGGATGGGAAAGGTGGAGCTTTTTGAAAAACACCCAAGGTTTCTTCCTCAGAGCTCTTTTTAGTGTCCCTTTTGCCTTTTCCCACACTTGTGGTACCAAGAGGATCTGGCTGGCAGCCTTCAGTGTTGTCATGGTGGTGTCACCAAAACTGTGGGGAAAACAAAAACCCTCCAACAACATTTTTAATGTTAGAGAGTAAAGGCATTGCTTTATTTTCTGGCCAGGATGTTGTTCTGGCCAGGATGTGCAGCAGAAATCATCTCATCCACACACAGCCTGGGGGTGCAGAGAGAATCATTCCATGATGCACAATTTTACAGGATTTTCCCCCAAGTTTTATACAGTCAAACCCACAGAGATGCATTGTTTCAAAGTTCATTGGTGCAGAGCTGAGCAACCCTCAGTGTTCAGTTTCCCATTGGATGTGAATCTCCTCACCTCTGATGTAAATTAGATCTTCATTTTTCAATTCTCTCATCAGTCCTTTCCGGGGAGATGTCTCCAGCTCTGTCAGAGGAGCTCTGGGGTGGATGTTTGGAGATGGCCACCGATGTTCTGTTCATGTTCCATGGATGTTTTTATCTCTCTGGGGATCTTTGGGCTGCTCCACTCTGTGATGTGTTGAGTTCATCAGACCTCACCTGGCAGAACAATGCTCTGGAAAGAAACTTAAAATTCCTTTTCCCTGGGTAAAGACAACAAAGCCTTTGACTAAAGTTATACAAAATTTTTAAACTGGTGTATTTTCCAACACTGGGCTGTGCCTTTCCAGGTCTGTGTGCTGAGCTCATTCTCTATTCCACTTTTCAGGGGTTTGTGTGGGGCTGTTGTGCAGCTCCCTTTGATTTTCTGAAGCTGGGTTCAGAGTCAGGTAAGGGATGCTGAGCTGATGGATTTTGCTCTTCTTCAGGAGGAAAATGAAGTAGTTTTCAGTAAGTTTTTGGTCACTCTCAACCTTTTCACCCCTGCCCTCGTGACAATGACAATGACACTGAGAGTCACCTGCGCGCCAGAGGAGAATTTGCAGGGTTTGGGACAAACAAAAGCATTTTTCTCCTGGAGTGGAGGTCAGTGTCACTCCCACACTGACACAAGCCACTGATGGAGAGCAAGCAGGAGAGATGTTGGATCCCTTCTGCCTTGTCCCCTTCCCCTGGGATCATCTCAGGTGTCACTCACTGTTTGCTCAGCCCTTTCCCAGCACAGGGAGGTTTAGATTCTGTGTTTATTTGCTCCCTCCCCCGAGGAGTGCTGCTTTTGATGGTGATGTGATGTGATGTCTCCTAACTGCTGCCAGACACAGACCTCCAAAAGCTTCTTTTAGGGCTCACTGAACAGAGAACTCTTACGGGGAAGCTCAGAGCACTATTAAGCAAGGCTGGACTAAAACTGATATTGTAGAGGGGAAAAAAAATCATATATTCATCTTTGTGTAGTCCCACATCCCATATTTTTGATCCCAGGTTTTTGGTTATGTTTTTTCTAAACTTCTTTGGGCTAAACTGCAGAAGCACTGAGCATGCAAAGCTTGCAGTAAGCCCTTGCCAGAATTCTGAGCTGTGCAGGATTGAGCTGTGATCCCTCTTATTTCTGGAGACTTCACAGCTCCCTGTTCCTGCAAGAGTTAAGAATTGTGTGCAAATATAATCAGGCTCTGCCTGAAGAGCCCCCTGGGCTGAGCCAGCTGTAAGCTGATAGCACGAGGAGCAGGATATCAGCTCCAAAAGGGACAAACACTTCATTCTGTTGAGTTTGCAGCAAAGGAGGAAACAGAAGAGCACGGCAAGCGAGCCCAGCAGTTCCTTAAAACCCTGCTCCAATCCATTTAACAAATTGTTTCTCCTCTATCTTCACCCTGGTTGTTCTTATTATTATGCCTGTTATCTGATGGTTATTTAATCTATATTTTGTAATTACTTCCCTTCTGTCTTTCACTCCAACATACATTCATTTTCTTGTTGCACTAATGCAGTGACCTACATTATCCGAGCTGTAAAAGTCAATTATGCTGCCTGTGATTTTTCAAGTGGTGTTTAGCAAATGGGTTTGTGTATTATCCACCCGTTACCTGGGGCCTTTACAAAAGCCACATTTTCCCAGGCACCTTTTAAAAGGTATTGCTGGGAATACAACAGTTTTTCCAGGATCTGGATTCCAGTATTTGCAGATTTCCAAAATCTGGAATAGGGAATGTCCTGCCCATTCGTGGGGACAATGTGGAGCACTGAATCAGACATTTCTCACTGTGGGTTGGGAATTTATTGTCCTAACTCGCTGTGAAGTTTTCAGACTGTATTTGAGCCTGTGGATTTTGCATCTCTGACATTTAATACAAGGCTTTGAATAAAAACCACGTTTGTGGTGTTAAAGGAATCCCCAAATCATCTGTACCCAGCACACAGCCACTTCCCAGGGGATGGCTGGGTGGGGAATGTTTGTTTTTTAATCAAGCCTCTCTCATTAATGCCTAAAGCTTCCCTGCATAAAGATCCTCACCCTGCAGCCTTTCCCAGGCTCCTGTTAGGATATTGAGATGTGAGCTCGCTACAGATGACGTTTGGAGCCCGTGCTAACAAGCTCTCCAGGCCCACGCTCATTTTGGAGGAGAGGAAAAGGAGGATCAGAGGGAATTTGATGGAGAGAGGTGCAATCATCATAAAGCTCCAGCTCTCCCCTGGTGTGGAGGCTGATTGCTTTATTATTCCACATCACGAGAGGGCTCAGGGCAGCAGCCTCAGAGCCCCACCAGCCCTCTGGCACAGGGCAGAAACTGCAATTTTTGGGATGGTGCTTATGAAGCTTTCCTTTTTTTATAGTTAAAAGCAGAACATTTCTTGGGATAATTCCTCCTTCTCTCATTGCTTGTCCCCCCCACCCCTTATCCCTTTATTCATTGTCTATACATGGCCTATGCAAAAAAGTTAAAATTGAAGTGGTTTCCTTGTTCCCCCCTGCCACCCTTATCCCTTTATTCATTGTCTATACACAATCTATGCAAAAAAATAAAAATTGAAGTGGTTTCCTTGCCCCCCACCCTTAGCCTTTTATTCATTATCTATACACAATCTATGCAAAAAAAAAAAAAAAAAATTAAAATGGAAATGGTTTCCTGCAAGCAGGAACTTCTGTGCTGTTCAACAAGTGCTCTGCTGAGGATTTCCTGATTTAAATCCGTGGCATTTTTTCCCCTCAGGCGTTTGGGGATGGATCCAGTTGTGCCACAGTCATTTCCAACAGCACATTTGAGCTCAGCCTAAGCAGCAACTGATTTAGTTTGGCTTTTGTTCCCCCTCACAATCCCTCCTGTTAAAAGCAGCTGTTATTCCTTCATTTAAGGCAGAGGAAAATTAAATGACTTGCCTGAGGTCATGAGCAGAACTAGGAACAGAATTTCTTGCAAGTTTGAGCTCAGAGATTTAATTGCAAGCTGAGATCTAAAGGTTAACATTTGCATGGGATTTTTTTTTTTTTTTTTTTAAATTTTTTTTTTTGGGGGAGAGGGGTGGAAGATCTGAGGCTCTTGAGGGATTGTCCCAAGTGGTGGATCATGAGTTGAGTTCCATCTGGTTATGTTTTTTATGGATTTTATGATACCTGGTTTGGTTTTTTTTAAAAATTGTAGCATTTTCCAGAGCGATTTGCAAACATGATTATTTTGGGGAGTTACAAATTAATATCAGAATAACCAGAAGGCCCCCGTGAAATCATGAGCATAGCTGGGGAGTAAAAATAAATAAGGACATTTTGGGCTCATTTTTGAGCTTGTGCTCTCCCTTGTAACCCTGTCAGAGCAGGAGTGTGTGCCTGGGGCTGGGGAGCTGCAAGGAGCAGGATTGCATGGCTGGGCTGCAAATGTGAGAGCATCTCGTCCCTGGCTTGGCACAGGTTGGTCTGGAGGCCTGGAAATGTCTGAATTCTACTCCTTGGGAGGTTCAGCAATCAGGATCTCAGTGCTGTAAGCCCAGCTGGGAAGAGACCAGTACAGGAGCTAATGCTGCAGGAAAAAAGTGAAAAAAATCACTATTTTAAGAACCATAAGAGAAAATTTGATTTCCACCAGCCTGGTGTTTATAGAGCAGTGTTCTCTCCTCTCCAGGAAGCCAATCTGAGCTTCCACGGGGCTCCTGCTGGAAGAAATCAAACAGCAAATTCCTGCAGGGATTGTGGTGGCTGAAGGGCAGGTGAGGATGGAACTGGTGGTGCTCCTGGTGATGCCTTAGGATTTTTAGCTTTTCTATTTTTGGTGTATCTGTAGTTGTGTGGCTCTGGACTCCACATAAAGTGCTAAAACTCTGGTTCTCAGCATTTTTTTAGACAAAACAATCCGTCTAAAACTTGGGATCCAAGGACACTTTGCTGCCTCAGAGCCCCAAGGTGTGTAAACAACAGTGAATTGGGGGAGCAAACCTGGAGTGATTGACTTCATCACCTGAAGGTGTAATTGGAGGATTGTTAATGTAAATTGCTCGATACACAAATGGACAGAACTTAAAAAGTATGGAAAAGCTCATGACTCGCTGTCCATTGGCTCTGTCTGCCCTGAATGCACCTGAAGGCCTTCCATAAATTAATCTGCTTTTTATTCTCCTAACTTTGTGCAGCCTCTGTTTTAGGCAAGCCCATCAGGTGTCAGTGGGAGGAGAGAAATGAGAGAAATGGGAGAAGGGCTGAGCAGGGGAGGAGGAAGGAGCTGTTGTCATCCTCATTGCACTTCTAAAAACTCCTGGAAAATGCTGCTGTCTGCTCAGAGCTCCCCAGGGAAGCCAGGAGGTCTCTCTTTGGTGGAGAGGGGACTTTGTCTACCCGGGGAGAGAAGGGAAAGACAAAGCCAGAATGCTTCAAACTCCACTTTTGCGAAATTAGTGTGTCATCATTCCCCAGCACAGAGACGAGCTAATCCTACCCAAAGAGAAAATGTTCAGCAAAATTTTATTTGTTTTTGTTGACTTGAGAAGGACAAAGAGCTGAGAAATCCTTCAGCCTCACCCTTTGGAGGTGAGGTTGGCAGTGTCCCCGTGGCCACTCTCCAGTCACACTCTGACTGCAGAACTTGTGTCCTCTGCCCCACCTCGTGTTCTTCTCCCCCTGCCCCTTCCTGGGGTTTGCTGCCAAAGGGGAACAGGATGTGCAGGGGGAGGAAGGGCAGCAAAGCCTTCTCCCAGCATTTTTTGGGTATGTTTTTGTCACAGAAAATTGGGAGGAAAAAAAACCCCCTCTAGCACTATATTTGAAGTGATAGGGAATCAGGCATTGCTTTATTTCTGGCCAGGATGTGCCAAGGAAAGTATTCCAAAAACACATCCTTTTACAGGATTTTCCCCCAAATTTTATACACTCAAACCCATAGAGATGCATTGTTTCAAAGTTCATTGGTCCAGAGTTGAGCAACCCTCAGTGTTCAGTTTCCCACTGGATCTGAATCTCCTCACCTCCAAGTAAATTAGAATTTTTTTTGTAAATTTTCTCATCAGTCCTTTCCGGGGAGATGTCTCCAGCTCTGTCAGAGGAGCTCTGGGGTGGATGTTTGGAGATGGCCACCGATGTTCTGTTCATGTTCCATGGATGGTTTTTATCTCTCTGGGGGTCTTTGGGCTGGTCCACTCTGTCCTGTGCTGAGCCCATCTCCTCAGAGTGATGCTGAACCTCCTAAATAAACTAAAGAAAATTCCCTTCCCCAAAGCAAAGTCGAGTCAAGCCTAACTAGAGTGACAAAAATAAAAAGAATCATACAAAAATTTTTAAACTGTTATGTTTTTCAACATTTTGGAAGTGCAGGACACATCCGTGACTGTGGACAAGCTATTCTCACGCTGTGCTGACTCCCAGGAAGGCAAGTCCTTGTAATTGAGAGAGAAATCCTTTGATTCCCTTTTCCAGATCCAGGGAATCTCTTCCACCAGCCCTGCTCATGGCCAGAGGCAGTTTTTCAATTATGAATCTGCCAGCTGATTTTGGAGTGCTGCTTAAGTGGAAGTTTCTGAGCCACACCTGAGGGAAGCATCCTTAGTGCAAGAGATTTGGTGCTTTAGACTAAGGCTCTTTCTTTTTACCTCAGATTAATTTTTCAGGGGAAAGATGCCCAGTGGCCCAGCACAATAATTACATATTTTCTCCAAATCCTCTCATATAAAAGGAAGGGAAAATTCAGTATCTTGTACCAGGAGAAAGATGCCTGCTTAGAGCAGGTGAGAGTTGTACTTTAGTGAAAATGAAGGGTTTGACTGCAAATCTTTATTCTCTTTGTTCTGACATCGCAGCCCTGAAAAAAGCTTCAATCAAAGTCTGCTTGTTGGCTAAAAGGAGTTCAGCGAAAGAAAACAAAGAGAAGGAAAAGAAAATAAAGGAAAAAAACCTCAGTACTTTAGTGCTGGGGAGGGCAGAGGGGCGAATGGATCGCTGTTCCTGGAGGAGTTGCTGAATAAATAAATCATTAGGAGAGCTCAGAGTTTCCTCAGAGCTCACCCAGCCTTTTCCAGGGTATTTTACAGCCCTGTGCTGCTGCTGCTCCACAGGGAGCACTTGGGCTTGTGCAGAGCTCTGTGCCCAGGGGGTGACACAGCATTGGGCATTTTCCCTCTGCTTTCCATTTCTCTGACAATTTTTAACATCACTATTACATATCTACACATGTGTAGGATTTGCCGTCTGTGGGGTTTGGATTGGTTTTGTTTCAGACGGTCGGGATGGAGATGAGAGATCTCTGGAGTTTGGTCATAGAGCATGAGGTTTATTGTGAAAGGTGTGGGGGTAGGGGACCTGCCAGGAGCTGCCAGACACAGCTCAGAGCAGGGCAGAGAGGGGAGAGAGAGAGAGAGAGTACGGAATACGGAATACGGAATACGGAATACGGAATACGGAATACGGAATACAGAATACAGAATAGAATAGAATAGAATAGAATAGAATAGAATAGAATAGAATAGAATAGACTAGAATAGACTAGACTAGAATAGAATAGAATAGAATAGAATAGAATAGAATAGAATAGAATAGAATAGAATACAGTGGTTGCCATTTACAATACAATAAATCATCTTCTGTGCTGAATATTCTAATTTTCACTAACCAATCTAGAACAAGCTGCAAATCCTACAACATTTACATACAGCCTAGGAGAGTCATTGCATTACCATACGGCGTTATATTTTAAACTCTAAAAACTGCTTTTTGGACCCTCTGCCAAGTTGGCAGGGTCTGCTCTGACCCTTGGGCCTGTCTGCAAGCAGAGGGGATTGTTTAATCCAAAGGGGATTACCTTCAGTGGCCACACCATTGTTTTCCAGTTGTTCAGTCACTGGGGTTTGGTATCTCAAAGCTTGTCTTCATTTCAATCTCACTTATAGTTCCCATATTCTCAGCATCTTTTTCCAGGTAATCATATTTATAAGACTTTCCTATTTCATCCTCCCCAACTCACACACATTTGTATCAAATAGTTCTCGCTGACTGATGTGCTGCAATGAGCACCACACAGCGAGCGTGGCAGATGTGGGCTCAAGGCCCTGGAAAATTAAACATGATGCCTCTTTTTGCACTGTTACATGAAAATACAACATTTTACACATCTGTCCTGAGACCGGGGCAGATGCTTCCCTAGAAGACCACACTTCTGATGTAGTTTTATGGCAATGCTATATGTTATTGTTGAATTATTCATCTTTTTTTTTTTTTGTCAAGCTGTAACTCACACCGCTTGTCTTCCCTCCTCTGTTTTCTCGTGTTTCAATCAACATCAAAAGCAATATCCTCAGCTGGGACTTGTGAAAGCTGTAAAATGCCCTCGTCCTTTTCTAAAATATTCTGGGCATTGCAATGTTATCCATATTTCGATTACTCAAGAATGGAACTGGAATTCTTTGCCCACTTGGCACAGCTTTAGCTGGCTTGAAAGCTGCTGAGGTAACTCCAAATTTGGAGTTTCTTTCATCAAGGTCTTCTTTGGAAGGATGAAGGAGGAAATAAGGTCTGGGAATAAACTGCTATGAGACTTTGAGTCTTCTTCCTAATTGCTTCCTCCATCTGCACAAAAAAAGAGCCAACAAACAACTTCCAAAATCAGCATTAAGTCCTATTTTTAATAAAGGTTTGATCCTCCAGGGCAGTCTCTCTTCCCCAAACTGTCCCAAGCCTGCATGGGAGGTGAAGCTGATATAACTGTGAAAAATTTGGTTTTTAGTTCCCATTTCAGGAGTACCCCATGGACCTTGTACTGGGTGGGGAAGGAATTCCAGGTTGCTCAATGGAACCTGTCCTTGGGCAGCCTGGAATAAAACAGCAGCCTCATTTCTGATTGCTGAGCTTCTGTTTGGCAAGAGGGAGTGGATTTGTACATTTGTACAAATGGTGCCATCAAGACATTGGTACCATTCAAAACCAATGCAGTTTGGGGCTTGGTTTTTTAGTAATAATAAGAAAAAAAAGAATTATGTGGGCCTTTACTAAAAAAAAAAAAGCCCCAAAAAGCTTCGATTGCAAAAGCTAAATGAGATAAATAACCCTGACAGAGAAAGAAGGAGATCTCACTAAATTGAATCCAGTCAATTTTAACATTCACAGCGCCAGAGGCAATTTTAGGCAGTGTAAACGTAATGGAAAAAGCATATTCCTGAAGCTGCCTTACAGAACGCTGTGTTTGAGTCCTTAATGATGATAAATCAATGATCTAGAAAATACAATCCCTTTCCCATTACCCAGATGGGCACACAAATTCTTCTCCGACTTTGAGACGGAGGCACCCCAAGTTTTCAATTAGCGTTTCCCATCCCACTCCCTTAAAATTAGAAGTAATTAACTCGGAGCGCGGTGCAGACGCTCACAGAGGAAGTGCCTTTCTGTCTCTATCAAACGGCGCCTGCTGATTGATGCAATCCTTTAACTCAGCTGAGGGTTCTCTGCTAACGCCCTCAGAGATGCACTGGAGCAGAACTCTGCAATTGAATTACAACCTTTGTATCGAGCCAAAGAGCAAAGTTGTGATTATGAGGTCCTGCCTCTCTATTTTTTCCCTCTGAACTCAACTTCTCCCCCTTTTTTTTTTTTTTTTTTTTTTTTGTGCCTTGACAAGTTTCTTAGATCAGGTTGCTCTGCCTCCGTTTGGGCTGTGTCCAAACTGGAGCAGAAAAGGGAGGATTTGGGGGAGCCTGGGCTGCGTGGAAATTTGATTTGTTAAATCTTCAGTGGCAACCAAGCAGCTTCATCCGGCATAGATATGTCACCGAAAATCAGGAGAAATAAAAAACCATCTAGCACTCTATTTGAAGTGAGAGAGAATGAGGCATTACTTTATTTACTGGCCAGGATGTGCCAAGGAAAGTATTCCAAAAACACATGCTTTTACAGGATTTTTCCCTGGTTTTTATACACTCAAACCCATAGAGATGTATTGTTTCAAAGTTCATTGGTGCAGAGTTGAGCAACCCTCAGTGTTCAGTTTCCCATTGGATCCGAATCTCCTCACCTCCGATGGAAATTAGATCTTCATTTTTCAATTCTCTCATCAGTCCTTTCCGGGGAGATGTCTCCAGCTCTGTCAGAGGAGCTCTGGGGTGGATGTTTGGAGATGGCCACCGATGTTCTGTTCATGTTCCATGGATGTTTTTATCTCTCTGGGGTCTTTGGGCTGCTCCACTCTGTCCTGTGCTGAGCCCATCTCCTCAGAGTGATGCTCTATCTCCTAAATAAACTAAAGAAAATTCCCTTCCCCAAGGCAAAGTCAAGTCAAGCCTAACTAGAGAGACAAAAATAAAAGTTAAAGGTTATACAGAATTTTTTTAAACTGGTATATTTTTCAACAGATACAGTTGTCCATGTTAGCAGAGTTAATTGGATTGAAATATTCTTTTGTCTTTTAAAATTGCTAAATTGTGACAGATAAAATTTGAATGGGCCGAGGTTTTCCAAAGGTGTCAATGCTGGGTGTGCCACCCAGGAAATGTTGGCTGTCTGAACCTGACAGTGGCAAAGGAGTTTCCTCCTATCCAGAATGGAAGGAAATAATGGGATTTCTGTTCGTCAGTGTAATTAAATTGAATTTGTACAGATTTCTGTCGATTCCCAGATTTCAGAGGTCACCCAGCTGCACCACCTAAAGGATTTTGCTCTGCTGAAGTAACAGGTAGAATTCAATTTCTGTAAAAGCCTGGGAGTTTTGGAGTTACATTTCTTTTTCATGGGGCTTTACATAAGTGCATCCCGGGGTGTTTCACTCCTGACTGTGCTCAATGCAATGAGCAAAAGTTGTTTGTCGAGGGAAATGTTTATTCTGGACCATCTGTGTGCCCAGAACATGTAAAGGAAGCCCAGCTCCAGAAATTCTGCCTCCACTAAACTCAAATTATTGAGGTCGAAGTTTAAACCCTAAGGGGAAAATCCCAGTGGAAATGGAAACTTGAGATGATTGAAAAATGGCAAAACTCTCAGAAAATAAGGGCAAACTCTTCTCCTTCCAGCTCCCACAGGTTTGATGGTGGGAATGATTAAAGCAGGGTATAAAGTCACTTTTTACAGTAGTGGCTGTCATAACTTCCCACTTTCCTGGGTGTAATGGCAGTGGAATTACATCCCATTTTGTTTTCAAATCCGTAAATAACAGTTATCCTTATGACTAGGAGGTTAATTTCATGACAGCATAACAGCCTGGGTTATTTTTCTTAATGAAGTGCTTCTAAACTCCAGATATTTAACTACATCATATTTATGTTGTAATTATTCCTTCTTGCTTGGTGCATTTCCAGTTCCATAAATTGTGCTGCTTTCAAATCGGCTCAAACAAATGCATTGTGTACTGTAATCGTTGGGTAATTACAGTGTGATTATGTGGTGATGAATTATCGTCCAGCGGAACTTTTTCTCTTGTTTAGTCCATTTTTTAAAATTATTCACTGACCCCTCAAGGTTCCTGGACAGGTTTCGTGCTACTTTCTTTGAACTTTAAGGCAGAGAATACCAGGAGAGTTGAATCATGACTTCCTCTGGATTAATCCTCGTGGTTAATTGGCTTCAGCACCCCAGAGATCACAGAGCTGACAAAATTTGTCCTCAGAAAAGCCCGAGGCTTTGGTGGCTTTGATTTTCTAATGAAAAGCTGTCATCCTCCTTCTGGCAGGACACTTGCTGCATGTCTTGATTTAAATTTACCTTTTTATGGGAATTCCCTGGGGATTTTGTTGTGTGTGTCTCCTGCCCCTCTCTCACATCTGACCAAGCTGTCTCCGATTTATTTGGAGATGCAGATTAAGACATAAAACCACTGCAAAAGCCTAAGTGTTGTTTTCACGGGGAACAGTGTTAAAAATCTGCATATTTCCAACAAAGCTGTAGGCAGAAGAGTCCATTTATACTAACTTTTATTGCCTCTTCTAAAACTTTATTTTAATGCAACTTCAGGAAAAAAAAACAAGGAGTTCTCGCCTGACTCTGTACCAATTAGGATAATGGAATTGCTAATGAAGTGAAAATATTTGCTCTGTTCCATGTGCTCAGGGACATCTCCATGGGTACATTGTCATTCCCTTCCTTTAGATTGGGATATGCAGGTGCTTCTGGAATTTCAATAGGAAACACTTGGTCTTGCCCATTTATTTTTTAAAACAGATCAATGCCCACTGAAACCTCCTCGATGCCTCTTTAAACAGCCTTTCCTTTCCCTGCTGTTCATCTCGGGACAGAATGTTCCTTTGTCTGTGCCCTGGAGTGTTCAGAGCCTGCTGGAAAATGATTTCTGGGGCATCTTGCAGGCTGGGACTGTCACCAAAACGGTGGGAAAAACAAAAACCCTCCAATATTTTTAATGTTAGAGAGTCAAGGCATTACTTTGTTTTCTGGCCAGGATGTTGTTCTGGCCAGGGTGTGCCACAGAAATCATCTCATCCACACACAGCCCGGGGGTGCAGAGAGAATCATTCCATGATGCACGATTTTACAGGATTTTCCCCCAAATTTTATACACTCAAAACCCACAGAGATGCATTGTTTCAAAGTTCATTGGTCCAGAGTTGAGCAACCCTCAGTGTTCAGTTTCCCATTGGATCCGAATCTCCTCACCTCTGATGTAAATTAGATCTTCATTTTTCAATTCTCTCATCAGTCCTTTCTGGGGAGATGTCTCGAGCTCTGTCAGAGGAGCTCTGGGGTGGATGTTTGGAGATGGCCACCGATGTTCTGTTCATGTTCCATGGATGTTTTTATCTCTCTGGGGATCTTTGGGCTGCCCCACTCTGTAGATGTGTTGAGTTCATCAGACCTCACCTGGCAGAACAATGTCCTAGAAAGAAACTTAAAATTTCTTTTCCCGGGGTACAGACAAACAATGCCTTTGACTGAAGTTATACAAAATTTTTAAACTGCTGTATTTTCCAACAGGACTGTTGTGGTTGGGGAGAGAACTCCTTGGGTGCCTCCCAGCTGCCCAAAATAATCGGCCAGGGCTCCCTTCATCCTGAAATCCCATCCCTGCAGGGTGTGGGTGTCCTGTTGAAGTCCAAAGGGTCACACAAAATGGAAGGATTGAGAATGAGATGGCCCAGGAAATATTCCTGTGGCAATGAGGAGAAGCCCTCGACATCTCCATGCTCTGACTGATGCGTTATCTGTTTAATCACAAGACCTCGCTAATGGAATCATTTCTTCTTCCCAGATCCAGCCAAGAATAACCACAGTCACATTTTTAGAGGGCTGTCAGTCCAAGCTTTGATGTTCTAATTCTGCACATACAGAATCCTGAGGGGAAAAAAAAAAAAAAAAAAAAAAAAAAAGAGAGAGAGAGAGAGAAAGGAGACTATTTTGGAAGCAGCCAGGCATGAAAAGCAAAAGGTTGTTGCATTAGGAGACACCTAAGAGAGCAAGCTGATAGTTCAGGGTGTTAACTCCTGATAGTGTTCCAGGTGCTCCTCCTGAATTCTGCTGCTGCTGCTCTCCCCGTGGCTGTGGTTTGCAGGACGATTTTGGAAAGCGCTGCTGCCTCAGCTCTGTGCAGTGTTTTTTCTCTGTCCCCTTGTTGGAAAATATACCAGTTAAAATTTTTGTTTAACTTTTAACTCTTTATTTTTGTCTCTCTAGTTAGGCTTGAATTGACTTTGCTTTGGGGAGGGGAATTTTCTTTAGTTTCTTTAGGAGGTACAGCATCACTCTAAGGAGATGGGCTCAGCACAGGACAGAGTGGAGCAGCCCAAAGATCGCAGAGAGATAAAAACATCCATGGAACATGAACAGAACATCGGTGGCCATCTCCAAACATCCACCCCAGAGCTCCTCTGACAGAGCTGGAGACATCTCCCTGGAAAGGATTGATAAGAAAATTGAACAACGAAAATCTAATTTACATCGAAGGTGAGGGGATTCGGATCCAATAGAAAACTGAATATTGAGGGTTGGTCAACTCTGGACCAATGAACTTTGAAACAATGCATCCCTATGGGTTTTAACTGTATAAAAACTGGGGGGAAATCCTGTAAAAGCATGTGTTTTTGGAATACTTTCCTTGGCGCATCCTGGCCAGAAAATAAAGTAATGCCTGATTCTCTATCACTTCAAATATAGTGCTAGAGGGGTTTTTATTTCTCCTGATTTTCGGTGACACCCTCACAGGCACTGGGACATTTTTTCTGTCCCCCAAGGGAACAGGAGGAATCAGGGCACTTGCTCCGGGAACCCTGATTTAGGAACTTTATTTCCTCTCAAACAAGAGCCCTACTGGTTTAAACAGCAGCTGAAAACTTCCTCGTGCCAGGGAGAGAGAATTCCGTGCCTGTTTTATTTTCTATTTCAAAAACTGAGCACCACCAGAGCACACAACTCATCCCCTCTGAAGGCCCTGCTTTGGTTGTGGAAGGAGCCTGGAGCAATTAAGATGAAAATGTGAAGCTATTAAAACTGAGGAGAGACAAATGCCAGACAATACCTATAAAATAACAGATTTTAAAACTAATTTTTAAAATATTTTGAATGATTTAAAATAATTTTTAATAATAAATTTTTTAGAAATGTTAAAATATTTTTCAATAATTTAAAATAATTTTAAAAAATAATTAAAAAAAATTTAATTCCAAGGAAGCGAATGCGAGGATGAGGTGGGGAGTGGCAAGTGCTGTTGAGCGAAGGGGGAATGTCACATTCAGGGCCACAGCTGCCACCCCCTGTTTGTCTCAGGGACAAAATATTGCAGGAAGATCTTCAGAGGCACAAGGAAAATTGTGTGCAATTTGTGCTGCAAACCTGGGAGAGCTGAGTGGGCTCTGGCCTTTCCTTGGGGTTTTGAAATTCCCCTTTAGGCCCTGAGGCAGAAGCAACAAAAACATCTTACAGAGGGTGACAAAAACCCTCTCACAGATGTGCACACACTTTTTTTCCACCGTTGAAGGGCATCTTTTAGTGAGGCTTTTAAACCAGAGCTGTGCCTCTCAATTTCCTTGGCCTCACTGAAAGCAGGAGAGGAATTTCAGCTTCTGTGCCATGAATGGACCTGAGAAACAGACCTGGGGAGTCAATAAGTAACTCAAGTTAACTATTGAGAGACAGAATATGTGAATTCTAATTCAAGAAAAACAGAATTCCCTTAATCTTGTCAAGATGAGAGGGACAAGAATCTGTTTGAGGCCAGCACAGAAACCCTGAATCACCCACCAAGGACTGCCCATGCTCAGAGAGAAAGGTGACAAGTGCACTGTGATGAAGACTACAGATCTTCATCACGAGCAGACCCCAAAGACCACCAGGACACACAGCACATGCTAATGATATTAATGATTGCCCAGAAATGATTTGTATAACCACTCCTATCCCGGGGAATGTGATGAATATTCATGAATGTCACCATAATATTGTGTGTTGGCAGTGCAGGGTGTGTGTGTTTGGAGGAGTGAATCCCCACAGCCTGCGCCGAATAAAGCAAATAAAATAAAAAATAAAGGAAATCCTCACTGCTCTGACTGTGTCTCTGCAGTGTCTCTGGGCCTGCTTGGGGCCAATCAGACCAGAGGAGTTCTTTCCCCAAAAGGCATTTATTCAGGAATATTCTGCACGCAGGGACAGGAGCTCTGCAGGAGTGGAGGTGTGAGCAGAGCAGCAGCACAGCTTTGGTGCAAAGGTGAATCCAACAGCTCTTCCTGCTCGTCTGATGGATTTTCTCTTCAAAGGGAGCAAATCCTCAGCAATCCCTTCCTACAAAGCTGTGCTCTGGCTTTGGGGAGCTGCACCCCAAGCAGAGCCCTCCTCAGCCCTTCCTCACACATCCCTCACACACAGGGCTGCATTCTGCCTCCTGGGGAATCAGATATTCCCAGCCAGGGCTGCCTTCCCTGAACCTGCCCCTGCCTCGTGTTTCAAATTTCATAAAATCAGCCCCGGCGTGGTTATTTACACAGTGGGTGTATCAATATACCTTGACTTCCACACAAACACTCTGTATCTCCAGAGATTTATCCCCTAAAGAAAATATTATTCTTTGTCAGTGGCACATAAGCATCAATTTAGGGAATTTTTCATAAACAGAGCCTTCCTGAGGGCAGCATTATTGATTTATTTCTGACCCAGCCCAGCGCCAGCGTCAGGATCAGCAAAGGCTCCTCTCAAATTGGGAACTTCTGCTTTTCCTTTAACTCCATTATCAAAACATTCACCGCTCTGAAGTCAATAATAAAGCAGCCTACTTCTGCCAGAGATAAATTCTGTTTATGATCTGAGTCGCGGCTCTGATAATTGAGACCTGAATGCCAGAAAGTCATAAAAAAGTTCCCTGTGGTCATGAAGTTCCCTCCAGTTTGCTTTTCCCGCACTAATAATCTTATCTTTCCCCCATTTTTCTCCTGTTAACCACAGCACATTGAATTATCCAGTCCCTGCAAGGAGCTGGAGCAGTCCTTGTGTATTTTCTGGGTTGTTAGGGCTGCATTTCATTAACTGTAATAAACCAGCACGCGGTGTTTACTGGAATAACAACACATTGTACAGGCAGAGATAAGCTCCTGTCAGGAAGTGTCTATAAAGCACAGGCAATTCCAGGGTTTGTTCTTTATGTTTCTGACATTGTCGGTGGAATTTCAATTCTGTCTCCTGCGAGCAGAGCTTGTGTGTCCCTGAGATAGCACCCGAGGGGAGGGGAGCAGCGTCCTGCCTCGTGCTGCCTCCCTCGGGATGGGATTCACCAAAGAAAGCAGCTCAGAGTTTCAAAAAATTCTAGGTTTTTTTGCTTTCACAAAATAAAAAGTGAAACAACAAAAAGCAGAAGTGAAATGACAACAAGTGAAAGTGAAATAACAAAAAGTGGAAGTGAAATAACAAAACGTGAATGTGAAATAACAAAAAGTGAAATAACAAAAAGTGAATGTGAAATAACAAAAATGTGAACGCGATAACAAAAAGTGAAAGTGAAATAACAAAAGGTGACCGTGAAATAACAAAAAGTGAAAGTGAAATAGCAAGAGGTGAACGTGAAATAACAAAAAATGAAAGTGGAATAACAAGAAGTGAAAGTGGAATAACAAAAAGCAGAAGCGAAATAACAAAAGGTGAACGTGCAATAACGAAAAGTGAAAGTGAAATAACAAAAGGTGGATATGAAATCTCAAAAGGTGAATGTGAAATCACAAAACCTTAGGGAAAGTGAAATAACAAAACATTTCCACCTAACTCCTTCTTCTCCTCACATTTCCTCCCCTTAGAGCTTCAGCTCACAGGTAAAACCACACAAGTGAAAGTGTGTGAAAGAACAATAAAAATGTTGAAAGTGAAATAACAAAAATGTAGGGAAAGGTCTGTAAGGGCTGAACTGGTGTTGGTGAATGGGGAACGAACCAGAGCCTGTAGTGAGAGTAATTAATCTTTTTCGGCAGAAATTCATCCCACATTGAGTCATTCTGGCCCGTTTTGGCACTCAACATGCTTTTCAAACCTCAGAAATACCTGTGTTCAGATATTGCTCCAGACTGGGGCTCAGAATATGTTAGTGTCCATTACCTTTGAGATTTGTGTATTTTGGGTAGGGAGGGTAAGAAATAATTTCTTTATTTTCTATGGAAATAATGGAGTAACCTTTAGTGGAGCAATATTTAATGGAGTAACATTTAATGGAGTAACATTTTCCATCCATTACCTTTGAGATTTGCATATTTTGGGTAAGGAGGGTAAGAAATCATTCCTTTATTTGCTACAGAAACAATGGAATAACATTTTCCTCAGAGACTGGAGAGCTTTATGAGGTTTAGGGGTTCTTTAGGAAATGGCAGAGGCAGGTGATGCCTTTTCCCCTGCTGGTGTGGGACTGAATTTTTCGAGGTGTTTGTCCTCTCCTGCTGCTCTCGAGTGTCACATGAACCATTGGAGCACTCAGATTGTGTCATAGCTCTGCTCTTCATACTTCGTAAAAAACTCTTCTCTCGAGAGGATAAAAATCTGAAATTTCTCTGAGATTTCCTGTTCCGCTCTTCCTTCTGCCTTTCCCTTTCAGCAGAGCTTTCCTCAGCCTTAACGGTAATTTCAAATAAATGAATTTCATGAAAGGAAAGAAATCTTGCGATTTCAGTGAGGATGCATTTGGCAAGCTTTTGTCCACTTCCCTGCACTTCAGCTCATGCCATGCCATTTGCTTCTTTGCCCTTCGGTGCAGAATTTTTTCCCCCAGATTTTCGAACCTTTCCTTTCCTCACTTTTGTCTCCTGCCTACCCTTCTGACTTGAAAAATTCTGCACCGAAGAATTCAGGACAAACCTCATACTGTCTTTTTTTTTTTTTTTTTTTTTTTTTAAAATTCCAACCGTGTAATCAGCTGGAGTTCTGCTTCAAAGCAGAGCAGCACAGAAATATCAGCTGGTTCCAGGCTGCTTCTGAGGCTGTTCCGTGCTGTTCCCAGCGTGGTGCCTCAACACCTGTGGCCTCAGCCTTTGAAGGAGCAGAATTTTCCCCAGAACCGCTCATGCCTCTTACAGAATTTGTGCAGTGGGGTTCTCCTGACCATTGGGAGTCTCAGGTGATGGAAAAATGAGGGAGCCCTCGGGTTTTATCCATCTGCCTTCCGAGTGCCCTTTGCTTTCCCTTGTGTTGGAAAACACACCAGTTAAAAAATTTTGTATAACTTATAACTTTTTATTTTTGTCTCTCTAGTTGGGCTTGACTTTGCTTTGGGGAAGGGAATTTTCTTTAGTTTCTTTAGGAGGTACAGCATCACTCTAAGGAGATGAGCTCAGCACAGGACAGAGTGGAGCAGCCCAAAGATCCCCAGAGAGATAAAAACATCCATGGAACATGAACAGAACATCGGTGGCCATCTCCAAACATCCACCCCAGAGCTCCTCTGACAGAGCTGAAGACATCTCCCCAGAAAGGACCGAGAAGAAAATAAAAAAAAATAAAATAAAAAAAAAAAAATTAAAAAAAAAAAATCATCTAATTTACATCAGAGGTGAGGGGATTCGGATCCAATGGGAAACTGAACACTGAGGGTTGCTCAACTCTAGACCAATGAACTTTGAAACAATGCATCTCTGTGGGTTTTGAGTGTATAAAATTTGGGGGAAAATCCTGTAAAATTGTGAATCATGGAATGATTCTCTCTGCACCCCCGGGCTGTGTGTGGATGAGGTGATTTCTGTGGCACACCCTGGGCAGAACAGCATCCTGGCCAGAAAATAAAGCAATGCCTTGACTCTCTGATATTAAAAATGTTGTTGGAGAGGTTTTGTTTTTCCCACAGTTTTGGTGACACTCGGACTGTGGAACAGGAGCCACGCAGGTTTTGTGTGCTAATAAGCACAAGAGAAACAGCAAAATGCAGCTCCAGCCTGAGCAGTAATTTGTTCCTGCGTGTGCTGCTCTGTTATTAGCTGATTCCTTTGGAAAATTACCACCAGGGCAGCTCTGCTGACTCGCACATGTATAATGGATGAGCGGAGCCATCAAAGTTTAATGCACCCTGAGCGATGTTCTTCTCGCTCTGCCTGTGACACCAGCTCTGCTTTTGGGTCCCCAACACTTTGTCACACCCTGGGTGACACCAGTGCCACGCAATGAAGTGCAATCAGCCACAGAGGTTTTTTTTTCCCTCGTGTTCTCTCTCCTATCATGACTTGCAATATCATTTACGGGTTTTTTTACAGATTTGTGTATCCACAAAATCCTCTGCAATTTATCCCTAGTCCAGGGCTCTTCCCTTCATAATTACAAACACACATGGAGGGCAGTGTTTTTTTTCTCTTAGTCACTCCATCACCACCAACCTAAGGAGGCTGTGATTTAAACAGGAATGCAAAAATGAAATTATTACACACAACAGCAACAGATGAACAACACCAAGCCTAAGTATTTTATAGTCAGGGTCTTCTGCCATCACTAGATCATAGTTTATCCAGGTTTTTCTTTGTATAAAATTAAGAGAGGAAATCTGGCTTGATATGTGTAGGCAAGTAAGAGTTTATGAGCAGAATAGGTGAGGGAAATACAAGATTGGACTCTATATGGAAAATGATGCTGCTTCCAATTTAGATTTCTGACAGGGCATTTGCAGAAATCTGAACACCATTCTTTACAGATTTGCCTTACAATTAGCAGCCAGAGTGGCAGATTCATTCCCAAAGCCACACACTCCAGGAATTCATCCATCCCCCTCTGGAGAGGGCACCCTTCTGCACATGCAGAGAGGAAGGGAGAGATGCAGAAGGTTCACTTCTGACATTCCAGAGATGTGGATAAAAATCAGATGATCCAGAGACACTGGAAAATTGTGATAGGATTTAGGTCCAGCCTCAGGGAAACCTGAGAAATCAGAAAATAACTGAGAAATCTGTGGGTTTGCAGCCCTTTGGCAGTCAGGGTGGTTTTTTGGAACTTGGGTGGTTTTGCCTGTGAGCTGAGGCTCCAAGGGGAGGAAATCCAAGCAGAAGAAGGAATTTCGTGGCAATGTGCAAGGACAGGTCTCAGTTTTATGGCACCTGGACTGCTGAGCGCTGCTGAAAATGTTCCAGAGGGACATCACAGTTATCTGTGGGCTCTGCTGCTTTCAAAATTCTCACTTTTGGCACAAACTTCAGGGATCACCCCGAGCTGACTGCCTAAGTTTAGCTGCTCACCCTGCTAAATTAAATTCCCTACGTTCAGCAGCATCCTGAAACATGATGTATGTGTTAGCTCAAAAAGAAAAAAATATTGACCCAGCAGTATAACATCTCCGACAGGAACTGCAGGCACTGGGATAATTATATTGAGATTTTGGAGCCATGTATTTTTGAACTAAACTCGTCAATGACTTCATAGATTTCCTTACTTTCTTCCCTCCTGCAAGGAATTATGTTCTGCTGCAACTCTCTCTGTAATGCCAAGCTCCTTTACATTTCCAGCCCACGGGAGAGTTCACAGCATTACTAATTTTTTCCTCCGAGCCAGCAGGTTTTGATTTAATAAGGGGTAGCAGCGTTTTCCAGCGTGGATTTATTCCAGGATAATCCGGCAGCTTTTCCAAATGGGAGCACAGCATTTCCATGGGGCTGGGACACTCCCTGCCTGCCCCCCCTGCCCTGCTGTGACCTCGGGGGTTTGCCAGCTCCCAGGGGGATTTGGGGAGCCAGGAGAACTGAATTCCCTTCCCAGGCACAAGCAGTGGGGCCACCCTTCATTCCTGACGGGAATTTTGTGGTGTTTTTCTTAAATCTGTGCCAACTGTTCCATTCTCAGGGGCTCTTGGAGCTGTTCCTGCAGGTGGCTTTGATTCTCTTCACTCCATCCCACCACCTGGAAATGAGGAGTGTCAGGAAAATTAATCCACAAACAGCAGAGGTTTATGTCCAAAAAGGAGACAGAGGAGTCCTGTAACTATTCATGAATAAAGGGAGAGGCCATGGCCATTTCCCATGGGGTCTCTCAGATTCCTAGAGGACACAGCCTCTTTTTATCCTAATTTCCCAGCTGCATTTCCCTCTCTCTTTCCCCATGGGTTGAGGTACTCGAGAGGCACAGACTTCCCGAAATGCCTAATACAGACATAAGTAATATCCATTCCCCCCCTTTCTTCTTTTTCTTATGTCCCTGGTCCTGTAACACACTCTGGGGCAAGTCAGTCAGGGGAATTCCTACGGAAATCTTCCCATTGTTTCTCTCAGTATCACTCTTACCTTACCATCAAACTCACAGTTTGTTTGTAAAGACATTCCCTTCTCATTCCTTGCAGGAGGAATCTTCCCCACATTTCCAAGGGGTGAAGCTGCTGTGGGGTCCTGGGGGTTTGAGAACTCCTCGGAGGCAGCAGCAGCACAGAGCTGCCCCAGGAGGAGTTCAGGGAGGAAAAGAGGAGGACACAGCGATTCCCTTGGCTGGTGGCATCCAAAACCTCCTCCAGACCCTGCTGAGCAAGGGAATCACTTTGTCCTCTTGTTTTCCTCCCTGAACTCCTCCTGGGGCTGCTTTGTCCTGGGGCTTTGAGAACTCCTCTCTACAGCCCTTGGAGGCAGCAGCAGCACAGAACTGCCCCCAGGAGGAGTTCAGGGAGGAAAACAGGAGGACAAAGAGATTCCCTCGCTGAGCAGAGCCATCAGCAGGGTCTGGAGGAGGTTTTGGAGGCCACCAGGCAAGGGACAGCAGCTCTGAAGGCTGCAAAAACATTCCTGGTGTGAGGAGACAGCAACACCTCTGAGCTGGGTGAGCTGAGGGAAAGGCAAGCAGGGAAAAAAGGTTTTTTCTCCTCTTCCCCACCACCCATTATTCATTTTAAACATTAACCTTTTAGGGAAGTAGAAAACAATCACACATGCTGGAAAGAAAAATTGGTTTGGTCTTTTCCGTAATGGCTTTCTCAGCTCCGAGAAAACGTGAAAGTTAATTTTAAAAACAAAGGCAGAGCAGGGAAAGGCTGAGAGGAAGAGGAATGTGAGATAGGTTTTGTTCCTTCCTTCAGCACCCACTGGGCTGCAGAAGGATCGGCTCAAACCCAGCAGCACAAAGCACTTGATTAATGTGAAAACAACAGGAAATTTTCCCCGTGGGGGGAAGAGTAAACTAAACCTATAAGGTGGCAGAAAGCAGTGATTTCACTTTCAGGTTTCTTTTTATTGAGGTAAGGTTTTTATTGGGGTAAGTAATGGGCACCCACTTTGCTCCTGGTGCTGTCAGAGCAGCTCTCCAGTCATCTTTTGCATATTTAGCAGCAGAAAGGAGGAGAAAAGGGTGGAATTTATAGAAGATGCCATTAATTACTGCTCACCCTTCTGTTGCAGTGCCAGAAAGTGATGTATTTGTAAGAGGTGTGCACCACAGGCACAGTGAACAGGCAACAAGCCTGGAACACTGTCAGTGCCGGAAAGAAAATCGTCAGCTAAAAAATCCCCCAACAAACCTGTCAGGAAAAGTTTTATCAGAAGCCATATAAATTCAGTTTATGACCTTTGTTTATGTCTTTGTTCGCTTCCACTGATACGGGCACAGATTTTTAGTTTAGTCAGGGGAAGCTGTGGCATTCTGGGCTTGGGAGATGCCTGGGAGCGTTAAATGCCATTAGAGAAGTGATCATGGGAGGAAAGAAAAATAGAGGCAGCTGAGATCTGGGCCATGTGTCTTTCAGGAGATAGAAACTTCATTTAAAATGGGTGGCACAGCTTGGAAGGAAGTGCTGAGCACCTGGCAATGCCTCTTGGGCTTGTGGGGGAGAAATCCCAGGCTTGTTTAGAATTTAACTGCGGTGGTTTGGGCTTGGCTGGGGAAGTCCTGACTTTGAGGTGTGACCAGAGCCGGGGGGAGAGGTTCCAGATCTGTGAGGGAACAGAGCCGGGCCAGGGCAAAGCAAACACAGAATAAAAGCATCTTCCTCAAAAAGGAATCACTCAGGTACCTTTCAGGAGCAATTTGAGAGACTCAGCCTGATGCTTTTGGGATGCCCTTGGAGTGCCTCACACAGCAAACCAGCAGCCCCAAAAGAAGTTTCACACTTGCATTTTGTGTTTTACACTTGCATTTTTTGATTGATTTCTCTACTCTGCTTCTGCTGTCCTGACTTTGGGCTGGCAACACCCAGGTGCTCCTGCAGGGGAAAAGCAGAGCAGGATCCAGAGAGCCACAGCACCCCAGGGACATCAGGGAATCCTTTCTCAGACATTTTGGGAGGCAGCCAGGGCAGTGGGATGAGGAGCAGGCTGGGACTGAAGCACCCCACTCACTTCCCTGCCCCGACAAAGAGATCTCATTCTGGGCAGAGAGATTTCATCAGCCACAAGTTCCCCAGGACATTGGGGGACATTTCCTTGGACATTCCATGGCATCCTCCACAGGTGCTGAGAATTCAGGGAGATTTCACGAAGTCAAGATTTGTGCCTTTTCATGCTGAAACTTTCCAGCAGCAAACACTCTTCTGTTGCAATGAGATAAGTGAAGAGATCCTTCCATGGAGAGGACGAGCAGCTTTTCCTCCTGAGGCTGGCTTGATGCCGGTGATTTCTGTCTTTTCTTTTTATACCCTTTTAATACATTTTTATACCCTTTCCCTTCCCTGGTACCCTCTCTACACACTCCTTGTGCCCTTCACAAACACTCCTTGTGCTTTAGCCCTACATGTTTATAACTCTTGCAGTTTGATATTTAGCTTAGTTTGGGGTCCTGCAAAGTGAAGAAGACCAAACATTCATATTATCTCAGATCTAGAGGCTCCAACCTTGGGCAGAGCCTTCTCTCTGGAACATATTTTTGTAAACTGGGCTGTAGTCTCATTGGGGGGGGGTGGGGGGTGGGGAAGAGAATTAGCATAAGGGACAATTACTTCATTTCTAAGTTTCTAATTGGGGGATTTTAGGCAGATATGCTAATTTGCGAGGTCCATACAATTCTGTATGTGTTGTACAGGGGTCACTCTCTCTCTCTCTCTCTCTCTCTCTCTCTCGTGCTTCTCAGTGTGTTTCCACCTTTGACAAGTTGGGCACCCAGGATCCTATTAAACCAAAGTAAATTCCCTTTTCCCTTTACTGCTGTGTCTGCTCCATATTTTTATCAGCCGATAAGGCATCAGGATTCCAGAATTCGTCTGTGGGAAGGGAAGAAAGGAGTTACAAGTGACACATTCAGCCAGCAGCATAATGAAGGCAGGAGGAGTGAGATGAATAACCAAGTCGATGGCTATGAGTAAGTGTCAGAAGATTTTGGTATTTAGGTGCCAGACATTGCTTCCCTCAGTTTTCTAGTGCCCTTTCCACTGCGGAAGGTGTGACTGCTAACTCTGTGTGCTGGAAACTCCAGATTCACAGGAGAGGAGGAGAATGTTCCTCCCCACTCGCTGAAATCTCAGCACCTGTGGAGGATGCCATGGAATGTCCAAGGAAATGTTCCCCAATGTCCTGGGGAACTTGTGGCTGATGAAATCTCTCTGCCCAGAATGAGATCTCTTTGTCGGGGCAGGGAAATGAGTGGGGTGCTTCAGTCCCAGCCTGCTCCTCATCCCACTGCCCTGGCTGCCTCCCCAGACATGTGGGAAAGGATTCCCTGATGTCCCTGGGGTGCTGTGGCTCTCTGGATCCTGTTCTGCTTTTCCCCTGCAGGAGCACCTGGGTGTTGCCAGCCCAAAGTCAGGACAGCAGAAGGAGAGTAGAGAAATCAGTCAAAAAATGCAAGTGTAAAACACAAAATGCAAGTGTGAAACTTCTTTTGGGGCTGCTGGTTTGCTGTGTGAGGCACTCCAAGGGCATCCCAAAAGCATCAGGTTGAGTCTCTTAAATTGCTTCTGAAAGGTACCTGAGTGATTGAAGAGTTTTTTGAGGAAAATGCTCATAGATAGAAAAAGATCTCTTTCTGGGTGTCTTTTGGGCTACCCCCAGTCTGTTGGAATGCTAAGCCCATCTCCTTAGAGTGATGCTACATCTCCCAAAAAAACCTAAAAAAAATTCCCTTCCCCAAAGCAAGTCAAGTCAAGCCTAACTAAAGAGACAAAAAAAGTTTAAAGTTATATTGTTTCCAACAGAATCAATTAAAATCCATGTTTTAGGAGGCAGGAGTTGCTTATCCATGGCAGAGAGCTCATTCCCAGAGCAGCTGAGTTCCAGTTCCATCCTTAGCTTGTTCTCCCACTGCAGAATCTGCTCTCCTTGTCCTGTGAGCAGAGCTGTGCTCTGCCTGGCTGTGCCAGAGAGCTCTGATGGAGCAGGGCAGAGCTGGGAAACGCTGCGAGCAGGGCAAGGCAGGTGAAATAAATGGCCCTTTGTGTTCCCTGCAGGTTTTCTCCGTGCCAACTTGCAGACCTGTGCAGCAAATTGCTGTGCGGAGCTGGCTGGGATTCCTCTGGAAATCTGCTGGAGAATGGAAGCATGTGCTGTGCTCAGTGCTTCGGAAACTCCACGTTAGCTGTGCTCTGGGACAAGCTTCACTGCTTTTTTGGGGATAAAATCTCTCTTTTGCCTAGCAGTTGGCTTTTAGCAGCCTTAATTATGTGAGTTTGCCCCGAAACTCTGGGTTTGAGCAGTGTCCCGTGCCAAATCTTTCTGGCAGCTGCTGGCTGTGCTCAGGCAGACCAGAATTTCCTCAGCTTTTCCCTCTCGGTCCCATCATTGCTCACACTCCTGGTTCTGTGCCCTCTGCAGTTTTGCGCTCACCGGGGGCTGCTCTGCTCCTCACCACCATCGATTCCTCTCACCTCGTTAATACTTCCTCCCATTTCCTGCCTCTCTCCGAAGGGGAGGCAAGAAATCCAGGAAAAGCCTGGTGCTAATTCCTTGAAGTGTTCCAACGTGCTGCCTAATTGAAAGGGGAAAGAAAAATAACCCCAAAGCTCTGCAGTTGCGCTGCAGCAGAACTCTGTGAAATAGGCACAAGATGTTCAAAACTATTGGCTTTTCACAGCCACCACCACGCTGACTTTCTGCATTTCTAAATCAGTCCTGGGTTAAGCAGGCAGCATCAATAATTGGGTTTTTTTTTTTTCTTTTCCCAGAGGTTTTTTCTCAGGGATTCTGTTCACAAAGCAACAAGATGAGGATCTACAAGCTCCCACAGAAGAAAGGCACCGTGCTGGGTCTTTCTTCCATCAGAATATTTTTGTGCAGTTAGGCAAAAGAATTTGAACAAGTTTAATATCTTGCTCCAGCAGTTAGGCAGGACAAAATTGTGCCACCTCCTGCACTGGCAATGCAGTTTGTTTATTAGGAATAAGTGCCTGCTCACAGGAATGAGTCCTCCTAGGGAACAACTCTTCAGCCTCCAGCTGCTTGGGATTAATGTGCCACAGATTTTCTGTGGCTGCTGTTCTCTGCCCTTGCTGTTCTTTCAGTTTGCAAACACTGAAAATAAAATGAACGCTGATTTTTTTTAAAAATCAGGTAACTTCGGGTGTGTTTTAATCCGAATTGTGGCTGAGTGGTACACGAGTGGATTTTTTATGGTCCACATGAAGATGGGGTGAACACAAGAGGTTCAAATGCACCTAAGAGTATTCACATTATTAACTTCAGGTCACTTGAGGAGTCAAATCCCACAGAAGTTAGATTATTTTTCCTACAGTAAGAGGCTGAACCATTTCACTCAGACCTGCTCCCATTTCACTCAGCCCAGGTGAGCCCTGAGTTTGTTGGAAAATACAGCAGTTTAAAAATTTTGTATAACTTCAGTCAAAGGCTTTGTTTGTCTGTACCCCAGGAAAAGGAATCTTAAGTTTCCTTTCAGGACATTGTTCTGCCAGGTGAGGTCTGATGAACTCAACACATCACAGAGTGGAGCAACCCAAAGATCCCCAGAGAGATAAAAACATCCATGGAACATGAACAGAACATCGGTGGCCATCTCCAAACATCCACCCCAGAGCTCCTCTGACAGAGCTGGAGACATCTCCCCAGAAAGGACTGATGAGAGAATTGAAAAATGAAGATCTAATTTACATCAGAGGTGAGGAGATTCAGATCCAATGGGAAACTGAACTCTGGGGGTTGCTCAACTCTGGACCAATGAACTTTGAAACAATGCATCTCTGTGGGTTTTGATTGTATAAAATTTGGGGGAAAATCCTGTAAAATTGTGCATCATGGAATGATTCTCTCTGCACACCCAGGCTGTGTGTGGATGAGATGATTTCTGTGGCACACCCTGGCCAGAACAACATCCTGGCCAGAAAATAAAGCAATGCCTTGACTCTCTAACATTAAAAATGTTGTTGGAGGGTTTTTGTTTTTCCCGCAGTTTTGGTGACAAGTTCATTAATCTAAGCTGATTTGCTGTGATTTTCCCAGGAAAGAAATAACAACATTATCCTTCCATCACCTGAAACTTGTACCAGCTAAGAGATTTCAAACCAGTTCACCAAAGCCTCAACTTGTAGCTTCCCCAACGTTCCCAATTCACAGTTTTTTCCCCACTGCAGTGGAATATCACTGGCTGTGATTTTCCATCCCCAGTGCTGCTTCTTTTTGCAGAGAAAATCATCAAAAATGATTTTCAACAAACAAAAACCAGAGTGCTCCTATTTCTAACCCCACTTTTCCAAATGGATCTCTGCAGGAAGCCCTGAGCACTGCAGGAAATACCTGCCTTCCCTTAAAAATAAAAAGATCAACCTATATTTGAGGAATTGACAAAGGAACAAGTAACTACAGGAAATTCCCTTCTCAATAGAGGAAGAAAAAAGCAACAAAATTTTCTGACAGCAAACAGGGAAAGCTGTTCAAGAGCCCTAAATTCTGTGTGAAAGCTTTTGTAAATTCAGACTCCTCTGGGAAAAAACCTGCTATCCACCTTGAGGGTGTTACCATGGGAGAATATTTTCTCTGCACTGAACTGTTGCCTGGAATTGTGCAGATTTAGGGGGAAACAAAATAGAATTTTTAAACTTTCAGTTAAAACCCAGGTTTCCAAAAGTTCCCCAGTGCAGGGAAATGGTACAGCCTGATCAGAACTCTAATCCTCACACTGTCCCACTGCACATGTGGTTTCATTTGAGATGTGCCTGAATTCTCCTCCTGCCTGCTGAATTCAGAGCGAATTGTGACAGTGGAAGAGCAAATCACACTGAAGGAAGGTAAAAATCTCTCGAGGTTTTTGCCTCAAAAAAAAAAGAAAAAAAAAAAGTGCAAATCTAAGCAAATTTAAAGCAAGTTTGAACAAAGTTCCTTACCTGAAAAGTGAGGAAATCACAGTTCTGGGATTTCCCCTGCTCAGGTGTGTGGTGAATATTGAAGTGGCACACGAAAAACTAGGATTCCTCATGAATTTTGAATGAGCTGTAATGGATGGACAAAGTGTTATCAGCTGTGCTCTGGAGACAATGGAAAAGTGAAAGTGGTGAGAGGAATGAATCAGCTGAGTGTCCAAGAGGAGAATCCATCCCAGAAATGCAGCTCCACACCTCAAACCATCCCTTTTCCACACTCAGGGAATCTCACAGATCCCGAGCTGCTTTATTTCCCTGACTTTCAAATTCTTACGATTCAGTGCTCTCCTCTTCAGGGCCTCCACTCCATCAAGATACAAAACCTGGTTTAAAAAAAATCACAGAACACCTCTGCCTTAAATAAAACAACAAACAAAACCAAGCAAACACAAAACCTAAATAAATAAATTCAAAGAATCAATATTTGAAACAAACAAACAAACAAAAAGACAAACCTTCCTGCCTTAAAAAAAGAGACTGAGTCAATAAAGGGAGGCACTCCCACACCTCACTGACTTCAGAAAAAACAAAAAAAAAGCTTTGCTACCTGTAAAAATGAACATTCCAGTCTTCTGGGGATGCATCTCTGCTTTAAAAAACTTCCTGTGACTTTTATTTGGGGAACCTGGGGACTGCAGGAAGCAAATGTTATCCTTCTAGGTCATTAGCAACCAAGGAATTCTTTTTTTTTTTTTGCACGAGAAGAGGCAGTGCAGCAGATGGTGCTTCTGAGCACGAGGTGGGAAACAGCTGCTTCCCCACTTATTTATTTCTTGGCTGGCACAGCCAAGTGCTCTGGGTTGAGGGAGAGCTACAGAAGGGATGAGCTGAAGTGATTTTTTTGTCCTGATTCTGCTCGAGAGGAGCTCCAAGGTGCACTCTCAGCTCTTTAACAGGGGTCGAGCAGGAAGGTGGGTGCAGTGAGACAAAGGCACTTTGTAGGGTCTTTATAGGATGTACCTGTAAGGGGAACATGGAGGCAGAAAGTTGAACTGGGGTTCTGAGAAGGGAAGAAGAAAGTTGAATTGGGGTTCAGAGAAGGGAAGATCAAGGCTCAGCGCCCTGGGGTGTGTTTGCTCCTCCCTGATGTGCTTAGGGCAGATCTAAGACAACTCGAGGAGCCACGGGAGTGGCACAGAGCTGCAGCAATCGAACTAAAGGCTTTTCCTGGGCTGGTACTCCCCTGCCTGCTCAGGAGCATCCCCAGATCAGCCCTGCTGGCTCCCTGGCACAGCCAAGGGCTCTGGGTTCGGGGAGAGGTGCAGAAGGGATGAGCTGAAGTGATTTTCTTGTTCTGATTCTGCTTGAGAGGAGCTCCAAGGTGTACTCTCAGATCTTTAACAGGATTGGAGCAGGAGGGTTGGTGCAGTGATCAACGAGACAAAGGCACTTTGTAGGGTGCACCTATAAGGGGAATGTGGAGGCAGAAAGTCAAGTTTGGGTTCTGAGAAGGGAGGAAGAAAGTTGAATTGGGGTTCTGAGAAGGGAAGAACAAGGCTCAGCACCCTGGGGTGTGTTTGCTCCTCCCTGGAGCAGCTCTAAGGCACCTGGAGGAGCCACAGGGGTGGCACAGAGCTGCAACAATCGAATTAAAAAGGTTTTTCCTGGGCTGGAACCTCCCTGCCTGCTCAGGAGCATCCCCAGCTCAGCCCTGCTGGCTCCCTGGCACAGCCAAGTGCTCTGGGTTCAGGGAGAGGTGCAGAAGGGATGAGCTGAAATGATTTTTTTGTCCTGATTCTGCTCAAGAGGAGCTCCAAGGTGCACTCTCAGGTCTTTAATAGGATTTTAGCAGGTGGGTTGGTGGAATGATCGAGACAAAGGCACTTTGTATGGTCTTTATAGGATGCACCTATAAGGGGAACGTGGAGGCAGAAAATTGAATTTGGGTTCTGAGAAGGGAAGAAGAAAGTTGATTTGGGGTCCTGAGAAGGGAAGAACAAGGCTCAGCGCCCTGGGTGTGTTTGCTCCTCCCTGGAGCTGCTCTAAGACACCTGGAGGAGCCACGGGGGTGGCACAGAGCTGCAGCAATGAAATTAGAAAGACTTTTCCTGGGCTGGAACCTCTCTGCCTGCCCAGGAGCATCCCCAGCTCAGCCCTGCTGGCTCCTTGGCACAGCCAAGTGCTCTAGGTTCAGGGAGAGGTGCAGAAGGGATGAGCTGAAGCAATTTTTTTGTCCTGATTCTGCTCGAGAGGAGCTCCAAGATGCACTCTCAGCTCTTTAACAGGAATTGAGCAGAAAGGTTGGTGCAGTGATGGAGACAAAGGCATTTTGTAGGGTCTTTATAGGATGCACCTGTAAGGGGAATGTGGAGGCAGAAAGTTGAATTGGGGTTCTGAGAAGGGAAGAAGAAAGCTGAATTGGGGTTCTGAGAAGAAGAAAGTCGATTTGGGGCTCTGAGAAGGGAAGAATGAGCCCTCCCAGCTCCCACTGCCCATGCCCTGGGCCAGCCCAGCCCCTCCTGCCCTCCCTCACCCCTCTCCAGCTGCAGCCCATGCTTCCTTCGAGGCAGTGAAAGTGGCTTTTATTGACTCACAGACACAAAAACACACAGAGCAAACCCTTGTTTATACCAAGCCTCCCCCACAGCACCCACCAGGAATTTGTGAGCATCTCCAGGTTTTACAATCGGTTAATTTAGGTTGATAATGCTGCTGCCACCAAAACTTCCCTCGGACCATTAGGCAGAACGAGTTCTTAGGTGCAGGGGAAAGGAAAGCAAACAATGATGGGAAGCACCAGGAAGACACAAAGCTGCACATGGCACCTTCGCAGAGTTTCAAAAAGCTTTTCCAGCCCAGCCCCCAGCGAGAGCAGAGCCAAACCATCCTCACAAGCTGCTTGCCGAGGGAACAGAGCCATTTCTCTTCCCTGTTCCACCCCTTCCAGAGGGAATGCCTTCTGTGCTCCATGCAGGGTGTAAGACAGCCAGGAATATCCAGCAGACAAGCAGTTTAAAGATGACAAAAAATATCTCCTCCTGGATATACAAAAACACTCTCTTTACCAGTTTTTTGGGGGTTTTCAGGTGTTACACTGGGCACTTTGTCCTTCTTCTGTCTGCAGGAGCCTCACTCTTGGCTGCTGACTGCACCAGGCTTGGCTTTAGGTTTTTCTGCTGGAGCCTTGAGTTTCTTCAGCCACCTGCAGAGAGGGCTTGCCCTGCACGCCCTGCTGGCTCTCCTGTGTGACCCTGAGCACCTTTTCCGTGGCCCCTGCTCGGTGTCCTTTCCTGCAGCCCCAGCTCCCATCCCCACTGCAGGCTGCACAGCCAGGTCACTCCCTGTCACCTCTGGGTGTCCTTCAGCTCGCTCAGCTGCTGCAGCTCTTTCCTGAGGCAGAGCAGGAGTTTTCCCATCTGGATTTATGGCAGGGGGATTGTCTCCAGCCCCCTCTGCCTGTCCTGCAGGAGGCTGAGCTTCCCCAAGCTGCTGCAGCTCCGTGCTCCTCACCCTTCCCTGGGGCACAGATGGGGGACACGAGGCCATTCCCCTTTTCCTTCCTCGCTCTTTGCTGTGCCCCCCTGCAGCAGCTCCCTGGGGCTCCTCACTCGCAGGGGGGTTCACACTGCCCCAAAACCCCTCACCCTGGGCCGTGGGGACATCACACACTGTCACTTGTTCCTCATTTGTCAGCCTTTCGAACCTCCGGAGCTTTCTGCACCAGAACCTCTTGTGGCTGATTTCATTCCCCATGGTCAAGTGCGGAGCAGATCCTCTCACAGATCCCACTCACTGATCCTCCTCACAGATCCTTCTCCAGGGAGTCCCGAGGGGCTGGGGATGGCAGGAATTGGGCACAGACAGAGCCTTTGCTCAGGAGCAGACACAGATCCTCATTCCAGCCTTGCTGAGCTGCCACACCACTCCTGGGCCACCTGCAAGAGAGGAGAAACCCAACAGAGCCCACAGCTCAGCCCTGAGTCAGAGCAGAAAGTGTCCCTTTGAAATCAAAATCAAACTCCCATTTCATTCCTCAGCCCTGTGTCAGAGCAGAAAGTGTCCCTCTAAAACCGAAATGAAACTCCCATTTAATTTCTTAGCCCTGTGTCAGTGTAGAAAGTGTCCCTCTAAAACCAAAATCAAACTCCCATTTCATTTCTTAGCCCTGTGTCAGAGCAGAAAGTGCCCCTCTAAAACCAAAATCAAATCCCCACTTCATTTCAGAGTGGGCTGCCCCCAGGGTTTTGCAGGTTTTACTGCTTCAGAGTCAGCCTTAGCTCGAGGAACAGCCTTTTGGTGTCACTGAGCATTTAGGAAGTCACTCCTCCCCAGAACTCAGCCCATGCTGCACTTTACAGTTATTAGTTTGTATTACTAAAGTAAATACTATTTAGGTCTCCTCTTGTTTGCTAAACCATTTATTAATTCCACAAAGAAGTTCCCATTTAGCCAGGGAGGCCATTCATAGGCCCAGGAAGATATGGAAGGGAGAGGAAAGGAAAAGAAAAACATCTTCTTATTGAGAGATGAGAAATATGGGGATTTCAGGCCCTTGGGTCATTATTTCACCAATCTGTAATTCACCTTTTAGAAATCACAGCAATGCCATTGCTTCAAACAAATATTAAAAATATAGAGTCTATTCTAAATATATATTCTGGAGTATATTCTAAAGAGTATATTTGAAATATATTCTGAATAATATTAAATATAATATATTATATATAATATAGATTACATATATAATATAACATATATAATATGATAGTATGTATAATATATATACTATATTCTGAATAATACTGAATATCATATATATTATATATAATAGATATATAATAGATACAACACATATATTATATTATATATAATATATAAGAAAATAATACATAATAATCTAATATATAATATAATAATATATTATATAATTATAGATAATATCTTCTGAATGCAGAGAAACATTTACCTCAGGTTATGTTAATAAAAGGTTTTTTAACAACTACAGCATTGCCAGAAAACAGAGCAGAAGGAAATGTTGTGGCAAAGGGACCTGCACACAGCTCCATTAATTCCCTTTGCAATGTGCCATGCAGATTGCTAGAAAGAGGCAAACACAATTTAAAAACCTCATCATTAAGCAGCGACACAAGTGCCCTGCTGCTGGCAGGGAAACCACAAAGCAAACACGACTTAAACCTTTTATTTGCAGCACCACAAGCCCTCAGCCTTTTCTTCTGGCTCAGGGTGATAAGGCACTGCTCTTAAATAGGGCAGTGGAGACTGCAGCCCATTTCCCCACAGTCCCACACCGTCAGCTGCCTCCCAGTGCTCTTCCACTCCAAATCCTGGGCCACTTTTTACAGCTAAATATTTCAAGTGGAACAGAAGTGCCACACGACATGATTTGATTGCGGGCGGTGCTGCAGAGCTCGACCGGCGCAGCGCGGAGTAAGAGGAACGGCAGAAAAACAGATCTATAATTTAGGAATTACAGTTTTTAAAGTGAAGCTAATGGATCCAGGGCAGTTTTGCTGCGCTGTTTGAGCTGCTTTTATGGGTGGAATCTGTAAAAATGGGTGATTCCATGGCGGTTAGGCATTCACTTATAAAACTACATGAACTTAATCACTTAAAACTACAGAGTTGTAAGAAAGGAAAAGCAAGAAAAATGAACCCATCCACTTCTACCGTGGGAGAAAAATCAAAATAAACTAAGAGACAGAGATGCTCTTCGATACCAAATCTGGACAGCTTACAAATAAATAAATATTTTGTCAAGCTGAGCTTTCAGAATAAGCAATTGCTGTATCAGCAGCAAGGATTTTGTGTAAATGAACAAAGCCTGGAAATGTTTCATTGCATTTTGGTAGGGCAGCGAAATGCCAGGAGAGGAAAGGCAAATAATAGCTTATTTTCTGTTATACTCTTATTTATTTGACATCACTACAGAAGTAGCTCAAAATATGACAAAAGCCAGATTCAACAGCTGTTTTCTCCAAAGGGGTTTTGCTTATAAGGATATAGACATTTATTACCTTAAGTACAAAGATAGAAGTTACTTTTTATGTGTAGGAAAATTATTTCCCCTTCCTCATCCTCATTTGGCCATTTCATGCTGGGAATGTTTCATTTTTAGTCCCATCTTGCCACGAGCAGAATTTTGTTCAAAGCCAAAGACAGAGGAAAGCATAATTACAGTTTTGCTGCAACCCTAAAGGCAGAGCTCTCTCTCTCTCTCACTAGAGAAGCCAAACAAATCCCTCCTTCCCAAAAAAACCCCACCAAACACCCAAATTTGTGTCATCACTCACTTCCAAACGAAAGGCCCCCAAGAAGCTCCCAGCAGAGCTTGGGAAGGAGGGCTGGACCTTAAATAGGGCAGGGCAGCAACGTTAATGAGTTAATTACTGATCCCACCCAAACCTAATGATTTAATTACCGATTCCTTCCACAGCTGCCTGAAAGACTGGGAATTGTTCACACTCCATATTTATGAAACATCATATCATTGCTCAGATCAGAGGGTTCTGTGCATTTAGATATTATCCTCTTTTTTGTCCCCAAAGCATTTACACAGAACTGAAGGGAAGTGTTGCAGGGTCTCTCTCTCTGCACATGGACAGGCTGGGGACACTTCTGATGGGAAAAGAGGGAATGGCTCCAGACTGACAGAGAATGATTTAAATTGGATATTTGGGGGAAAAAAAATCTTCCCTGTGAGGGTGGGGAGCCTCTGGAATGGATCCCCTGGACCCCTGGGAGTGTCCAAGGCCAGGCTGGATGGGCTTGGAGCAGCCTGGGACAGTGGAAGGTGTCCCTGCCATGGCAGGGGTGGAATGGATGATTTTTAAGGTCCTTTCCAACCCAAACCATCCTGGGATTCTGTGACTGCAGAACAGCAGCTCCACGATAGAATTTAGGGAAAATACCTCATCACAGAACATCTTCCCAGCTCTTTTCATCTCCTTGAGGTGCTGCAGGCACTTGGCAGCAAAGGAGGCAGAGCTGGGGGAGATTTGTGATCATTTTCTCTCTCTCTCAGGGAGGGTGTTTTGAGCGGCTTTTGTTTCAGAACTTTTCTGCCTTTCAGCTCGTGGTTGGTTTGGGCTGTCAGATCACTGCAGATTTTGTGGTTTTACATCTGGGCTGTTGTGGAGAGAGGAGTGTGTAAGGAACAAAGGAAATTTCTGTGTTTCTGAAGGCCAGGAAGGGATCCAACAACCAAAGCAATGCAAATTGAACAAAAATATTGACCAGCAGTTGCTGCTTTGCATAAGGGAAGTGTTTGTCTTTTGCCCAGCTGTTTTCAGAACTTTTTGTTTCGTTGGGAAAGAGTTCAAGAGAATCAGAATTACTGTGCTAAGGAGGGTGATAATTATTTATAAAGGTGCTTCAAAAGGAAAAGAAACATCCTGGAGTTCCAACAGCTCCAGCAGCTCCTCAACACTCCTGGGGTTTTAATTCCTCAAGTGTGGCCAGGTTTTTTTTCAAGATTTCTTACTGAATGACAGGAATTTTAATTATAAAAGTTAAAAGCAAGGATTCTCAGCAACAGGAACTAAGATTTCCCGCATGCCAAAAATTCAGATTGCACTCCAAGACAGTTGTGTGACTCGGCAGTGCTGCTTCACACTCATTTGCAGTGATCCATCGTGGATTTTAGCGAGGAATTTGCTGCTTATCATCTTAAGAGGGCAGCCTGGAGCCTGGGAACAGCGCTGACTTAGAGCCACAGCCATTTATTGTTAATAAATCCCCCAATTACAACGTGCCTAGAAAGACGAGACAGAGAGCAGTAAAAGTGTAATTTGCCTTCACTCATCAGTGACAAAGAGCTGAGAGGATCAGGGATGTGCTCTGCTGGATGGTTCTGCTGTCCAGAATGGGCTCTCCCTGCTCTCAGGGCAAGAATGAGAATATTTAAAAGTGTTTAGGTGCTTTCAGAATTAAGCCCTGCTCTGATAATGAGTCACATGTGGAAGTTTAGCCCTGAATCTTTAATTTTATCAAGGTCTAAATAGCTGAGCCTGGCTGGTGTTCCGAGATTTGCGAAGAAATTCCCAGGAGAGGAGCAGCTTTCATTCTGAGGGCACTGCTATCAATATTCAGCATTTTACCCAAATACTTAATGAGTTGAAAAGGGCAAAAATATCAGTTCTGGCATTGGAGTCAACGCAAATATCAGACATGGGGCAGAGTCTCCTCTGACAAAGGCATTTAAAGCCATTAAAATTGCCAGAGCCAAACCTCCCCCACGTGGAATTTTGGGTAGGTTAGACAGGGACAGTGCAAACCAGGAAAACTTGAGGGTAAAGCTGAGCTTGGGGCACATCTGAAAACCCCAAATGAATGGGATTCGAGCAGAACCAGAACATTGTAAGAGGAATTTTAACAGTTTTCCTCATTGACCAAGGAACCTTTTCCATTGCAAACACTCAGGCAGGTGTAATCAAAGCCAGGGCACTGCAAAAACTTCTTTCCAAAAATTCCTGCAGCATTATAAGTGGTGGAAGATTATTCCACAATTATTTCTGAGAAAGGAAGGAAAAATCACTCATTTTCCAGAGCATGAGCAGAATGTCCCTGATTCAGATTGCAGCTTTGTTTCCCAGCTTTTCCACTTAGGTTTAAACACCAAAATTCCATAACTGAAGTGCTGCACAGTGTCACTTTTGTTCCTGCAATTTGGTGATCACCTGGCAGGTGTTTTGGGTTGAGGTTTGAGACTCCAGCCTGCAGAATTATTCTGCATGATTCCTTCTGGGGTGAAAATGGATCCTTGTCACCCGTTTGTGTCAGTGTGTCACCAACAGTGTCACAGAATTATGGATTTATTGTGACTCTGATTAGCCCCACACCTTCAGTCCCAGGGGGAAGGAGCTGCTGGGTCATTTGAACATGAGTCTATGAATTCTGAGATGCTTTTACTAAATCAGCAGCACAAAATAGAATTATAGTGGTTATCTGAATATTTAAGAGAGGCAGAGCCATGCACAGAGGTTTTTGCTGCTCTTTGCTTCTTTCCCCATGATTTCCTCAGCCCTCCTTGCTCTCCTGGCAAGGAGGAGCTGCCAACTGCTGATTTTTAAATGGAAATTCCATGCAGTGAGGAACATCATCTCCAGCCTAAGAGCAGAGCTTAGCCAGAGGCAGCCAAACCCAGCTTGTCAACAGAGCAGCTGATGGAGAGGCCTTGGGGATTTTGGGGAGCAGCCAAGGGCAAGGAACACGCTCAGTGCTATTGAAGTCAGGGCAGAGGAGACATTTCCATGGGCAGCGGCTCCATCAGATTTGGGCGTGAGGAAAAAAACAAATTAAGGAAGTCTGGAGTGGTTTGGAGTGTGGCAGCCTGGGCCTCTGAGGCACAGGAAATCTTTTCAAGGGAACACCGAATTCCTGATGTGATTAAGCACATAAAGACAGTAAAACCAATCATCCCTTAAATAGAAGCATTGCTCTCAACATCCTCATCTCCTGCCTTGCCTTTAACCATAATTTCTTGCCTCCTGTGAGCTCTGTTAATAGAGGCCGCATCCACAAACACCAGAGCTGGAAATGGTTTCCTGAGGGAGGATCTTGCTCTCCTTCCCATTGTAGTTTTCCAGCTGTCTGATACAAATAATTATTTCCCTTTTAAGTTCTTTTTTAAATTCCCATGAGTTCTAGCAGAATAATGTGGTATAAAAACCTTTTGCTTGAAAGAAATCAGGCTATTTTATTTTCCAGATTTCCTTCAGCACCACATCATTTATAAATTCAGTGAGAGCTGTGCCACCAGTCAGGTTTGACAGGAAAACTCCCCTCTCTTTAGGGCTGTATAATTAGAGATTAGTATTGGATATGCAGTTGCCAGAAATTTATTGATAATTTGCAGCAAAATGACCACTGGAAGCTTTTTTTGTTGTTTACAGCTCCTTGCCCTCCAGCCCAGCCTGCACAAACCATAAAGCAAAATGCCCATGAATAACCCAACATTTCTCAGCAGTTAAAATGCACAGATTTATTGATTCCAATTCCACACACACTTCCCACAACCAGTTCCCAACAGTGGCGACAGTCAGTGGGGTCAGCAGAGAGGTGTAATTAATGAACCTGATTTGTTTGTTAGCCAGGACTTAACCCTGTGCAGCCACACATGGGGAGATCACCGTGGCGTGCACAGCCCTGGTTGGGTATAACTACATCAATAAATACATAAATGTACTTTTTGTCCCAAGAAGCACTCAGCCCATGCCCCCAGCAGAGAAGGAAGGAGGGCAGCACCACTGGCAGAAGACAATACATGAATTTTAAGTGTAGCATCAGTTTTCAAGGGTTCTGCCATTCAGGGTCTGCCCACAGCCTGATTTTTGGGTGCTTCAAGCAGCCTTTGGCATCTCTCTCCCTTGCAGGATGGAGGCACAGATCCCCCTCTGGCTGCAGACAAACCCCACTGTGCTGCTGCTTCACACGGTGTGCTCTTTCAGTGCTCCTCTGCTTGTCCCTCACTGCTAACTTGGATTTCCTCCTCCTGCAGGGCAGCCTGGGTTCCTGCCAGGCAGGCTGGGATCTCCTCTGCTGTGTGCACATCACCACAGCCCTCAGCCATTCCCTCAGCCAAAGCCATTTCCTTCACACCTCCAGCAGCAGGAACCTCCTCTTGTCCCAGCTGCAGATCAGGCAGGGCTTCAGTCTCTTCTCCCCCATGCTCTTGTGCGGATGCCTGCCCGTTTGGGGTGCCCTCTCCTGGCTCTGGAGCCTCCCCAGGCAGCTGGGGCTCCTCCAGAGGACACGAAGGAGCCGTGGAGGCACATTCTGTCTGCTCGGGCACTTCCCAAGGAGCCTTCCCACCGCAGGCCTCCTCTGCAGCCACTCCTCCTCCCCTCTCGTCCTCGCTGCCAGCCCCAGCCTGCTGCTCTGCCCTGCTCGGCAGCTCGGATTCTGCGGCAGCCTGGCCCTGCCCGGGGTCCCCATGCTCATCTGCAGACACGTGGACATCAACCTCCACCGTGGTCCGAGGGAGAGGTGTCACCTCCTGGTCCCCACAGCCGAGCTCGGGGGGCACAGAGCTGCCAGGGGGGCGCAGGACAGCCTCAGCCTCGCTGCTCTCCTGGGGCCTTTGTGCTCCTCGTGCCTCTTCAGGGAGCTCCTGGTGCTCCATCCCCTCTGGGTGAGGCTTGGCTTGAGGCTCCCGTGTGTCCCCAGCAGGCAGCGAGGCCTCACTGTGCTGTGCTCTCAGAGAGGCAGCTGAGCCTCCTGCCCCCTCTTTCCTCTCAGTTCCAGAAGTTTCCATCACCAGAGTGGCAGCAGAAGGCTCAGAGCCCCTCGGAGCCCTCCCGATCCGCGCTGAGTGGAAATGGCTCTCCCCGGTCCACGTGGCAGCATCGCAGCACACTCGGGCAGCCCGCGCTGCCTTTCTGCCCCTGGCCCTATAAACAACCCTAGAAAATACACAGGGCCTCTTGTTCTTCCCAAAAACACCTCCCATGGCCAGAGGGGAAGGGAGCAGCTCCACCGAGGGCTTCTTCTGGGGAAGCTGCAGGGGTGAAGAGGAGCAGGGAGCTGTGGCTCTTGAGGAGGAAGGGCCTTCACACCTGAAAGACATCGATATTCATTAACCCACCTCATTAATTACCCCATTCTCACCTCGGGGATCACAGGAAGGAGCTAAGCAGGTGGATTTGCATGTGGGAGGGTCAGGGGAGACACAGAGAGTTTTTAAGAAATAGCAGACTGAGGAACAGGGGAAAAAAGAGAATTTGTCAATCAAAGCAGAACATTCTTGAAGACAGTGACAGCTTTCAGGAGCCACTCTTCAGTCAAGGGAGTGTTTGCACTCTCAGAAATAGGTGGGGGCAGGAGGGAAGAGAAGCAAGGCAGGTAGGGAAAAAATTACATGTAAATTTAAAATTCACAAGGCACAGCATGGTTTATTCCTCAATAACAACATTAAGAGAGGACTGCAAGAGACACAAACAAACTAAAAAGGAAAAATAACATTTCCCAGAACAAAACTAACTCAGGAACTGAGAAGCAAGCTCTGCCTTAAACATTTAAATGAGCTAACAACAATACAATTACCAGAACTCAAAGAGGCCCAGACTCTAAAAATGTGCATGAATTAACGCAAAGAACCCATGCCATAAAAACCAAACAGCAAGAGAGCTTACAGACCCCACAAAACCCCAGCACTGCCACAGCCCCTGCTCACCAGCACAGCTCCACTGGAGATCCCTCACCTGGGAGCCAAAGCCCCAGCTGGGGTTAAATAGGAGGAGGGGGTCACACTCAATCCCTTCCCCCTTTGACTCCCAACTTTAGTTCCGGCAGATTCTGAAGTTCCCGTCCTCTATTTCCTACTTTCCCCAGGCACTGCCAAGCCATTGGGAAGGGAATATGGCTGTTCTGTGTGCAGCTGGGAGGTGATCCACTTCACTGGGGGCTTTTGCTGATTGCCACTGAAGGTTTAAAATAAAGCTAAAAGTTTACACAGAGCAGCCGTGGACAAGGCAAACCGACCTCGAGTGAGAAGTGGTGATGCCAAGTGGCAGCAAACCAGGCTGGGTTTGAGTACAACTCACAAATGATAATCCTGCCATTGCAATCTCCCATTTTATTTGATATTGAGCAGTTAGAGGTGAAAAATCACTCCCTTTGCCACTTGTGTGCTGTCCCTAACTGGCTGAGCGGTGCCATTAGCAGTTTCACAGTGGCTGCAGATGATTTGGATGTTCCCAGGCACAGCTGATCGCCCTCTGCCATTTCCCAGCCCCGGTGATGTTTGCTGGAAGGGACTTCTGACAGGGAATGGGTCACATGGGCAAAACACAGAGCAAATACTCATTAAAAACAAACGAATCCCAGCCAGGAGCGTGAAGGCAGAGCCTCAATATCCACTGCCAACGGCGCCATTGCTTTCATTGGAATTGCTTTCATTTTTTTCATTGGAATGAACAAAAAGCCCCAGAAAGATCAACATGGATGGATTCCAGGCTTCTCTTCTTTGCATAAAAAACCCCTCAAATCTACAGTTTTGGATGCCAGATCTGGTTCAGCATCCTAAACCTTGCTGAGCTGCAGTGATTCCCTGAGAGCAGAGCACAAAGGAGGAGCGTTTGGCGAGGTAAATCCGTGTGTGCAGCCAGACCTGGGCCCGAGCAGGACAATGTGCCCTTCCTGCCTTTTGATGTGGTCCAACATCTGCTGTGCACGATAACAGCAGGGCTCTGCGTCTTGGTGGCACTGCAGTGTCACATTTACATGGCTGGGAGGGCCTCAGTCCATGTCTGGTGTGGTTTTACAAGAGCTTTTCAAAGCCTTTTTCTTTTCTTTATACTTTTTTTAGGTTTCAGTGGGACAGAAATTCAGAGGCAGGTCAGGATTTCCTTTAATATTAGAAACTTCTCTGAACTAATCCATGATTTTCACAAGTGACAAACAGATGACAATGTGTGGGGAGTGTTACAGGTCAGTGGCTAAAAACTGTGATGCTTTGAGGACTTTTGGTTGCAAAACAACAGAACTGGAAGGAAAGTGCATCCACAGCTCCCCAGCTGCTTCTGTGTGGGTGAATGTCACTCACTGCAGCACTGGCAGCTTGGCAAGTGGATTTCCAAATCCTGAAAATGGTGCAGGGATTTATTTCAGTGTTCTGTCCAAAGGGAAGATGCTCAGTCATCAGCTCCTCACGAGGTAGTTGGAATATTTGTGAGATTTAAAGTGTAGAAAGTACAGATTTAAAGTAAAGAATTTCTTACCTTTGAATCATGGTGAAATATGGAAACATATGAAAGTTATATATGAAATATATGAAATAAGTATATATGTGAAATATATGAAATAAATATATGAAATATTCTAGTTTAAAAACTCCAACTTTGACCCATTTGAAACAATCCAGAAAATCTCCTGCATGTGAGACACTACAGAAAATGGCAACGTAACACACACAAGTGGAGGGAGGAAAATCCTCCTGTCAGAGCAATCACATCTTCTTCCTTTACCAGGCTTAGTATTTGTTCCAAAAGCCTTTTCCAATCTCTGCGACTTTGATATATTTAAAGGGGCTGTTCTAAAAAAACATACACTTCTTTTTCTGACAAATAAAAGGAAATAATCACAGCTCTTACACAGAGATGTCAGCTCGGGATTGTGCTGCATGATGGAATTCTGCACAGCAGCACCATTACAAAGCCTTTCCCGTGGCATCATTGCTTACAAGGAGCAGGCTGCAGGCAGCTCAGGACATCCCTCTTTGTGTTTGGGGTTTTTTTAGTGCAGAGTTCAAGCTGCTCCTTTGTAATAGAACTGTCTCTTCCTTCCAGCACATGTGGCAGGGCCTCTTGGGACATTCAGAGTGGCATCAAATCCCCAGGAGGATCTCCCCAGGGCCTTCCCTCCTTCATCACGGAGCTGAGATTGCACAGGGAGGACACAAAAAAATCTTCTGCTTGAAAAACAAGAAGGGTTTTCCACCACCAAGCTCTGCAGCTTTGCTTTTCCAACATGGACTTGACCTTGGATATTTTGCCTGGCCCCTGGCTCAGGATTCTAAATGTTCTAAAGAACATTTTCTGTGGCACAGCTGCTTCTTAGCATCCTCCTCAGAATGCAACCAGCCCCTGGTCAGGCACAAATGGGAGTGAGGCTGGTTTCCTTCAGGGTTTCTTACTCGAAGTTTGGGTTTTGGGGGAGGCTGGGACTGAAATTAGCACTGAAGATGCCCAGATCCCTGCAAGACAGCAGCAGCAGGAGGAATGGGGACTTTGTTTCTTCTGCCAAAAAAACCCCAATTGAGTGCAAAAAGAAGAGCCTCAGTCAGCTTTGTGTGTGTTTATTTAATAACTTCCCACCTTTGAGGCCAAGCAGGCCATGGTTTAACAGCACTACAGACACAACACACCAGAGCAATGATTAGTTTATTAGCTCAGAGAAGCCTTTTGAAGAACAAAGAGGGTTCCAAGTACCTCCTTCTCCCCAGTAAATGGAGATTTGTTGGCAAGTCTTACCCACAGGAAGCTCTGTCAGCCTAAGAGCAGGTGGAAGGACAGAGGTCAAGGTGTTAAAAATGCCATCCTTTCACCAAAGCATTAAATTCCACCCCCAAAGTCACTGTCCCACTCAGCTCTCCACTCCTCAGCCTTCAGCTCTGTGCCAGAGAAATCTGCAGGAGATTTTTTCTTGCAGTTTTTCCCTCAGCATCCCCTTCCTCAGGCTCTCTGTAATGCCTAAAAAACCTCCAATCCACCACTCCCACCCTCCCACACACACACCTGGGCACTTTGTGGACTCAGAATTTGCTCAAAAGGCTCCTTTAAAAAGGAGTCAGTCCCTATTTTCTCCTTTGAAGCATAAAGAAAAGCACTGAACAGTTTCAGCCATATTCTCTGCTCTCATTTATCCCCAACAATTAAAACACATTCAGTCTGGGGTTTTGCCATGGTCTTTAAAATATATTTTATTGGAAGCACAAAGTTAGGAGCATTAAAAGTCAGTAGATTTCAGCTGCAATACACTGATTTATGCATTCTGATCAAGACTACAATTTAACTTCTGCATGAACTGCACAGGTTACACCAACACTTCCACTATTACGAAAGATACAAAGAACAAGCCAGAACTAGGATTTCCTCATCTTCCTGCAAAGATATTCATTCAATATTGACAAGAAAGCAGGAAGCATCGATTGTACAAGAGAATTATTCAGGAGGGGTATTATTCAGGGAGGTAGTTCAAATATTTTGTAATTCCAAGGTAGCAAGGGAAGTGGCTGTTGGCCTCACAGAAAACATGTGACTGCACAGGATTAGAGAAGCTTTCTGCTCTGTTCCCAGACTCTTCAGACCAAGGGATGCAAGCTCCCATCAAACCTCACTGGGGGAACGCAGTGCCCAACATCAGCTCAGTGAAATCCTCATTCAGGTTAAACAGTTCCCTCCCAGCGAGGCATGACCTGAAAAACAGCTCCTGGAAAGAGTAAGAACCAGATCTCTGACTGCACAAGAATTCAGGAGAACCTCTGGAAAGCTCCATGAAAAAACTTCTCAGATCTGTCTGGCAAGACTTTCTGAAGTCCAGGACACATCGCACAAACTCACGGGTCCAGCAGCTGGGATCGGTCACTTCCTGACGGCAGGTCCTTCATCCTTGTCACTGACCAGCTGTGACCCCAAGCCACCTCAGCACCAAACGCCTCAAGCTTCAGCATTTTCAGCCTCCATTTCCCCACTGCTCCCACACCCTTCAGGCAGTGAGGGGAGCACATTTGGCAGCTCAGGAGTGAGGGGTTCTTCTGGCAGCTCAGGAGTGAGGGGTTCTTCTGGCAGCTCAGGAGTGAGGGGTTTCTCTGGGAGCTCAGGAGTGAGGGGTTTCTCTGGCAGCTCAGGAGTGAGGGGTTTCTCTGGGAGCTCAGGAGTGAGGGGTTTCTCTGGCAGCTCAGGAGTGAGGGGTTTCTCTGGGAGCTCAGGAGTGAGGGGTTTCTCTGGGAGCTCAGGAGTGAGGGGTTTCTCTGGGAGCTGCGCTGTTCTCTGCAGGATCCTGGGCCGGGGCTCTGCGGCACAGGCCCTGCTCCTCTCCCGGCCCAGCTCACACAGGGCTCCAGCCCCAGCCTGCAGGAGCTCGCTGGGCCCTGCCCAGCACAGGCTCCCCATGGCCGGGGCAGGGCCCAGAGCGCCCTGCAGCCCTTGCTTTAGGGCACACTGCTGCTCTGGTGGCTCTGCAGGTCCCCACTGCGGGCACAGGGCCTGCCAGGGCACAGCAGGAGCGGGCCAGGGCTTGGGCACGGCCCTGGCTGTGAACCCTGGAGGGTTCTGCATGGTCAGGAGGGACACTGCCTCAAGCAGCCAGGTGAGCTCCACCCTCTGGGCACCCTGAGGGCTCATCTCAGCAGGGCCAGCCCTGGCTGTCCCCTCGCCAGCAGCCGGGCAGGGCTCAGGCTCTGCTGCCACCTGCACAGCGCACGGTGGCAGCTCCCTGCCATCCCCAGGGGCTGCAGGAGGCTCCATCTCACAGCCCTGGCCAGGCTCAGCCTTACTCAGGACCTGCAGGAGGGTGACAATATTTCCCTGCTGGAGGGTTATTCCAGCTCCCTCCCTGCCAGGCTGCCCTGGGCCTTGGGGCTGCTCCTGCTCTGCCGCCAGCTCAGCGCCCTCAGCCTGGGCCTCAGCAACAGCAGAAACAGATTTTATTTCCTCTTCTGTGTTCTTCACTTTCTCTCGCTGCTCATCTGCTTGGGTCAAGTCTTCAGCTTCTCCTTCGACCTCCTCCTCAGCAGGGGTCCCACAGAAATCCATGGGATTCCAGGCTGCCTCCCACCCTCCTGCCCTTCCCGCAGCAGAGCAGGTCTCTCCATTCTCCTCCAGAGCATCAGCTGAGGGCCGCCGGTCCTGGACCAGCGCCTGCAGGCCTTTGGAACCCTGTCTGGGGACCTTCAGGGCTGGGGTGGGGGGCTGACTGTCCAGGAAGGTTGCTGTGGCCCCCTGGGTGTGCAGGATGGGCTTGGTCTCGCTGGTTTCTGCGTTTGCTGCGTCCCCTTCGTGCCTCCTGCACCTGTCACAGAGCACACAGCACAGCTGCTGGCTGAAGCTGCTGCCCATGGCGGCACCCCGCACGACCTGCAGAAAAAACGACATTACAGCAGCACTTTTCAGCATTAGTGTGTCCTCATTAGGACCAGAGGTTTGTTACTTAGCTCCCACAGACACCTGTGGCATCCAGCTAAGGTTCTGCAGCACAGGTCAGGCAAGGCCATTGCTTCTTCCCCCAGAACCAAACTGAGCTTCCCACACCAGGGAATATTTTCCTTTCCCACCCCACCTTGGGGAATTGTCTTTAAGGCAGAGGTGAGAAAAGCAGCCCTGTCCAACCTGAGCAGCTCAAACCCAAGAGTTTCAGTGCTTGGGCAGCTCAGAAGCCAAACCCCAGCACTTCAGCCAGGACTCCCATCAGTCACCCAGGCAGGTTTATTAACTAGCAGGGTGGCAATCAGCACCCAGGAGGAGCTGCTGTTAATTGTGTCAATTAGCAGCTCAGGTGCAGCATTTTACAAAGGCAACTTCTTGAGTTTGGAGGGGAAGCCGAGTTTAAACCCCCAACAGGAATCCCCCCAAAATAACAACAAACCCACCCAAGCCAATGGTCCTGGTTGATTCGGATAAAAGACTTGAACTGCCCACAGAAAAAAATATTTTATTCTCATTGAAGCCACACAGGCTCATTTCCTTTTCAGGAAAAAGTTCAGGAAAAATTTCCTTGAAAAAGTTTCAATCTCTGGGCTAATCAACCACACCATAATCCATTAATTGTGTGGTAGACCCAGGCCCAAATATTTTAGGACATCACATTTTCCAGCTTCAGAACAGCCCTCCCGCCTTTCTCCCAGCATCACAGAATCATTTTTACAAGAGCTGTTAGAAACATTAAAATCTGAAGGCATTAAGTTGTGCCATGTGCTCTTAAACACCAAGATATTTTTGAAGTCCAAGCTTATTTTCTGCTTTTGTTTTGTATCACAACAGAACACTTGGCTTAAGAACCAGAATTCCCAATAGTCAGTTGAGCTTCTTCCAAGTTTCAGTTTTTGTATTTGTATTTCCTTTAAGAAAATGACCAAAAAAACAAAACAAACCCCCCCCCCAAACCAACAACAACAAAAAAAACCCCAAAACCCCAAAAACAAATACAAAACAAAAAACCAAAACCCAAGAGAAAGTATTTTATGTTGTCCTTTCAACACTTGAGTTGAAAGGACTGAGCACTTAATGGAAAATTAAACAATGAACATACTTTCATTAGAAGGAACCTCAGTTTTAAGTGACACTTTCAGCATTTGAATAAAAACTAAAAAGTAAACCTACCTACTATCATTTGAGGGCCCAAAGTGAGCTGAAAACCACACAGGATGACCCCAGCATCTTATAATTTACATATTTTCCCCAACACCATAATTAACCAAATGAAAACTAGAGAGCTGGGTTAAAAATGATTGGGAAAAAAAAAATAGCTACTTACCAGCTTAGAACAAAACAAACCACCAGAACACAAGAAAAACCTCCCAAGTACCTGTTGGACTTTGAGCTCAACTTAAATACTACCAAGGGGTCACACAAAACACCTTCCCCCAGGTCTTTGAGCACCAACCCCCAGAATCTTTAGTTCCTCCCATTCTCATTCCCTTTGGGAACAGCTGGTATGGCCCCATCTTTTATTTTACAGTTTTAGTGCTCGTTTGGTGCTGCTCTCTATCAGAGGGTAAGGAAAAATAAAAAGATGATTTCTGTTTGTGATCACCAGAGATGTCCTGGAATAACCCAGCACCATAAAGCAGGGCAGGCAGAGGAAGATGGAGGAGCAGGATTTGGGATTTCCCTTGGCTCTGTCAGCCATCTGCACCGGGAGGGAATCCCCAGGTGTGGCTGGGATTGCCAGAGAGGAATTGGGGTCAGTGGGGTCAGTGGGGTCGGTGGGGTCAGTGGGGTCAGTGGGGTCGGTGGGGTCAGTGGGGTCAGTGGGGTCAGTGGGGTCGGTGGTGGTGCCCTTGGACACCCACCCCACTCTCCCATCCTTGGAAGCTCTGGAATTTCAGCATGAAAAGCAATGTTCAGTATTTCTTGCATCAGATGATGCCAGAAATGGAATATCCAGCTCCTGAGTAATTCATTCAGACACAATAGTGGCAGCCCTCATTATACTCAAGACCTAGAGGCTGATGCCAGAAGAATAAATGAAGTTTTCCTCCTGATTTTTTTTCCTAAATAGGTCCCTGTGTTTTGCAGCTCCTTCAGTGGTGGCTGCAGGCAATCCTCGCAGGGTTTGGAACGTCAGAAATCAGGGTCATGGCTGCACTTCCAGGAATTTCTGCTCTGTTGTGTGGAACATCTATTGCATGGCAAGGAAAAAAAGACCAAATCTGTGTCTTCTGTGTCTGTCCTGTCCTTGGAGATCTCCCCTGAGCTGCTGAGCGATCAGAGGGCACTGAGGCTTTTATGGAACCCTTCCTCACACACTTTTGGGCATTTTCACAGCTCTCAGAGAGGAACACAAACCTGAGTGAACCTGGCCAGCCTCTGTGAACTTCCAGGTGGGTTCTTCCTTTTCTCTCCATGTCTCTCAGGGCAGCCTCTGCCTTTTAAAGTTTTCTCCCCTGCAGCTCTTAAACTGCCACGGATCCTTTTGGGTGAGCAGAATTCCTGCCTCTCCTCAGGAGGTGCTTTTGTCCCTTTTATTTTTCCCTTTTTTTGCTCCTATTTTCCCCCTTTATTCCCATTTTTTCCCATTTTTCCCCCTTCGCCCCCCCTTTTCCCCCCTTTTCCCCCCCTTTTCCCAACCCTTTTTTCTCATTTTTCCCCCTTTTCCCCATTTTTTTTCACCCCCCTTCCCTCCCCCTTTCCCCCCCTTTTTTCCCATTTTTTCCCATTTTCCCCCCTTGCCCCCCCTTGCCCCCCCTTTTTTCCCATTTTTTCCCATTTTTTCACCCCCCTTCCCCCCCCCTTTTTTCCCCCTTTTCTCCCTCATTTCCCCCCCCTATTTCCCCCTATTTTTCCCCTTCCCCCCCCCCCCTTTTTTTCTAAAGGATCAGGTGTTGTCCAGACCAAATCCAGCACAGGGTGCAGGACAGGGCTGGGAATGAACCCATTGCCATGGTCAGGTATTTTAACACTAAAATAACCCAGATAAATTCCATTAACACTAAAGAATTGCTAAAATAACAGACCTAAAAGGTGGCTTTTTCTTCATGGTTTTCTTTATTGACATGGGAAGGATATGATTTCTTCTAAGGAGGAATAAATATGAGGTAAGAGAAAGTATTTTTGGAAAGATTTTTTTTTGCTTTTGACAGCTTCTGGCTGTTCCCACAGTTCTCACAGCCTGTCATTCAGTCCTTAGTCTACTTTCATTAATTTCCTCATGATTTTATCACCTGTAAGTGTGATTGATTTGGGCCAAATTCAGTGAAAATTCTTCATCAGGCATGGAAAAAAAGTTGTCAGGCAGAGCAGGACAAACAGCCAACAAAGTTATTAAACCCAGAGAGGACAGAGCTCCTGTTTGAAGTCTGTTCCTCTTCCCTTCACCTTGCTTTTGTCCACCTCGCAGATTTTTAGTGGAATAACAATAAAACCATGGATCCTGCCCCACATGGCACCCACCAACCACCGGAGACGATTTTGTGCATTTTAGGAAATGAAAAATGCAAGCAAAACTCTTTTACAAATTATTGTTTTAATATCAGGACTGTGGTTGACATCAAACAGCCCTCCAATTATGCTGTGTAATTAAAAATACCCAGGGTGATAAAGCTTTTCCATGGCAGGACTGGAAAAAAAACCAAAAAATGTCCTTTGGGGAAGGGACATTGTGTTGATGCACAATGGAATTCCTTGATTCAAGGAGAAAGAGCAGCTTCAAGCTCCTGTTTTCTCAGCAGGATGTTGGCAGGACTTGCAGCAGAATTGGGGCTCAGGTTCCCTGTGGGGCATCCACAGCATCCAAGGAGTGATTCCCACCCAGAGAATTACACCCACAGCTCCAAGGATCCCCAGATTGACAGTGAGGATAATTTATTTTATAGAAAATTTAATATTCTGTCGCACAAGCCTGGGTGTTGTCAGTATTTTGAAATGGAATATGGGCTTTCCCTGTGTGGGGTAAGGAGCTCCAACACACCCAAATTGTGTTTTGACAGGTGCTTGATTCCAGCAGGATTTCACCATTTCATTTCCCTTTACTGTGTCCCTGGCAGAGGAACGTTCACAACATCCATCCAACACAACTGCACATCAGCAGTGTTTAAACACAGCAAATCCACTCAGAATTACACACCTCCCTTATTTCATCTGCTGTTAAACACAGAGCAAATCCACTCAGAATTACACACCTCCCTTATTTCAGCATCTGCACGTGTCACAAACAAAGCTCAGCCCACTAATTCCACTTTTTCTGAACATTATTCCCATCCAGTTTCTCCTCAGGCTTGTAGGACATGCGAGATAACACTGATGGCATTTTAAAAAATGTGCTTGTGGCTTGTGTTTAAATATTATAACTTTGATGTGTTAACATAATAAAATAAACAAGGAAAATCTCATTTTATGTATCTTAGTGTTTGCATTTACAGCACTGGGGAAAGCAATGCACTGGAGGGACAAGGAATAGAGATGAGCAGACATCACAATCTCTTCAGAACAATGAAAATTATGGGTTAAAAAGATGTTTTTCTCCAGAAACCTTAAAGCAAATCCCCCAAAGCATGACTGAGCATAAACAGGGTTAACAAACAGCTGAAAAACAGAAAAAATGAGACAATTTAGCAGCACAGCAAGTGAAATGCAGCACTTTTAAAGAAGAAACTGCTTTGAGCAGAAATGAAACTTGAGAGCCTGTGGTTCAAAACAGCTTTGAAGAATCCATGTGGCAAATGCCTTTTCAAGTCATAATGTCAAAGTCCCACTTTGGCAATCTCAATTAGAGACCAAGACCTCTTCACCTCATCACAGCCATTACCAAGGACTTTGTTGTTCAGCCCTGCACAGAAAGCACAGCAGTTGGAGAAGAGCTGCATTTATCCAACTTTTAGGCTTTTCTCTCCCATCTCTTACACAGTTCTTAGGTCTGGTTGCAGCATCACAGGAATAAAAAACAAAAAAACCCACAAAGCTTTGTTGAGAGAGGTGAAAAGCACTGAAATCAGAGTTCCAGCTGCAGATTTCCTTTGGTCCTGCCGTGGATTTCAGGCCCTGAACCCAACCATGGCCTTCAGACAGCTGCATTTGCATTGAAACCCTAAAACCTGTAGGGTATTGTCGTGCTCACAGCCAAGTCTCAGTAGTGCAGGGCTTGATGCATTAAGAAGCTTCACCAATGGTGTGGAAAAATATTTTAAACTCTGCTGTGTGTTCAGCTGCTCGCAGAGTCCTCTTTAGGCTCCCAGAAGGCAGATACTCATTTAATAACATGGAACAGGATCAGAGTGTGCAGCTGGCAGCTCCAGTCAGTGAGGACATCATCCCAAGGACAGTGGGAATGCCACTCTGGAGCAGGAATTGCCATCCCTGCCACATTCGTCGGGTGTGGAGCAGTGTGGCTTCAAAGTCCCCGAGGGTTGCAGAGGCTGGCTGAGAGAATTCAGGCAGATGGGCCAAGAAGGCGAAAAGGCAAAGTTTATTTACAAGAAAGGTCTTTTATATCCATTCATATTCTAGCAACTATTGGTCAGCAAAGAATCCACCTCCTAAAACCATTGGTCACAACTAAACAACACCTAATACCAAACACAGAGATTAAGAAAGTAAAAGAATGCAGCTTCTCTGTGTTCTCTCTGAGAGAGAACAGAAAGAGTTCTAAAACAGTGCAACCATAGAGCAGGAATTGCCATCCCTGCCACATCCATGGGGTGTGGAGCAGGAATTGCCATCCCTGCCACATCCATGGGGTGTGGAGCAGGAATTGCCATCCCTGCCACATCCATCAGGTGTGGAGCAGGAATTGCCATCCCTGCCACATCCATGGGGTGTGGAGCAGGAATTGTCATCCCTGCTCCATCCATCAGGTGAGGAGCAGGAATTGCCATCCCTGCCACATCCATCAGGTGTGGAGTAGGAATTGCCATCCCTGCCACATCCATGGGGTGTGGAGCAGGAATTGCCATCCCTGCCACATCCATCAGGTCCCACATCGTGCCCTGCACGGAGACACATCCCCCTGCCGAGGGGACACCCAGCCTGCAGGAAAGACACGCCAAATTCCTGTGAAACTTCCAGAAATGTGGGGATTTTATGGAGTGGCTGTGGACATTCAGGTCTGGAGGGGCTGCTTGGTGACACCCAGCGTGTTCTGAGCACTGGGAGCTGCAGGAGGATAAGGTCTGCAATGGAAACAGAGCACAGAAAGGGCTTCAGACTGAAACAGAGCAATTTTTGGATATTAGGAAGGAATTCCTCCCTGTGAGGGTGGGGAGGCCCTGGAATGGGTTTCCCAGAGAAGCTGTGGTTGCCCCTGGATCCCTGGAAGTGTCCAAGGCCAGGCTGGACAGGGCTTGGAGCCACTTGGGATAGTGGAAGGTGTCCCTGCCCGTGGAACAAGATGATTTTTAAGGTCCCTTCCACCCCAAATCATTATCTGATTTTATTCTAGGAACACAGAATAAAATCAGACAATTTTATTGCTGCCAGGAGAGCACTCAGTTTTAGAGAAAATGAAATCTGCCTGTTTTACTCCCAAACTTTTCTACTAAAAACCAGTGCAGGGACATCCCACCCTCCCCTTTGTCCAAGGCTAACACCTGATGCTCAGGGGTCAGCACCACTGCCACAAGGTGCCCTTGGTCACAAAATCTCCATGTGGAAAAGGAGCCGTGAGCTGGACAGAAGAGAAATGGGAAAATATGCACAGCAGCCCAGGCATTTCATCCCGTGGACAAGTTAAAATCAGATTTCTGATATCTGGTAACACACTAATAATTATATTGCACATAACAGACTCATTGAATACAACTGGGCTCAGCCCATAATTGCACAGAAAGTGCCTCTGGAGGACAGTTGCAAAGATCTATTAAAATCATCCCCACAGAAATGAGCGATGCTGGCAGCAACACAAATCACCTCCTGCCAGTGCAGCTCCCAGATCTGCTGGGGGAGCACACATCCTGCTGCTGACAATAAAGGAGCTGCTCAGAGCACTTAGGCTTTTTATTATTTGTTTCTCCCTAATTACACTTATTTCCAGACAACACTGATGGCAGCCCAGCAGCATTTGTTCATTCACCAAAGCATCTCACGATGCCAGGTCAGGCTTAAAAATAGACTCCTCTGTGTTGTGGAGCTCAGTTTGGAGATGATTTCTCGTCTAGAGCGTGAGTGATTACATGAATGGATTTATCTTACAGCTCTCCAGCTTGCTTTTCCTTTCCCAACCCACTAAAACCTCATCTGTAATCACACAGGAGATTGCAGCAGGCCATTAGTTTAGGAAATAACCTGTCCGTGCTGTTGAGCATCCAACTTCCGTGTGCATCAGGATGTTGTAAATGTTATATCCCAACCAAAACTTCTGCTGAGCTCCTTTACATCATCAGCAGAGTTTGAATTCCTGCCCTAACACTCCTGGTGATGCTTTAGGATTTCAGCTTCTATATTTTTCATGTGTCTGCAATCCTGTGATTCTCTAGTGTAGAACTCTGGGCTCCACACAGGTGCTGAGCTGCTGTTCTCTCCTTTTTAGACAAAACAATTCCTCTCTGAGCCCCAAACTCAAGCACACCTCACTGTCTCAGGCCCCAAGATATGTAAACAGCAGTGAATTGGGGGAGCAAACTTGGACTGATTGACTTCATTACCTGAAGCTGTAATTGGAGGATTAAACCTCAATATGCAAATGGACAGAACTTATAAAGTATGAAAAACCCATGACCATTGTCCATTTTGGGTGCAGCCCCTGGGTGGGCTTTGACTGCCCTAAATGCACCTGAAGGTCTTCAATAAATAAAACTGCTTTTTATTCTCCTAACTTTGTTTAGACTCTGTTTTAGGTGAGCCCATCCAGGCGCCACTGGAGGGGCAAAACTCAAGTTTTCAGCAAGATGGAATTTCACAGTTGAAAAAAAAAAAAAAAATGGAATTAGAGATACTGAAGCCCTTTTGGGAGTTGAGAAGAGGTTAAAGAGCCCACACAGCCACAGCCACAGCTCAACAGCCCCACTGCCTGCGAGGTCACTGTGCTGTGACTTAAATTTAATTAAGAGGTTCTTCCACAGGGACAGAATGCACTGTTAAAGGGCACGGAGCCGAGAATTGGCAGCAGTGGCATGTCAGATAAAAGCCTTATCCCAAACTTTCAGGCTCTTCTCCTCCAAGCAGCTGTCGAGTGTCTCTTGTACACTCAGCACAGCCAGGAGGGCTCGGAAGGAGTGCTCCATAAAGCAGTTTATCGAGGAGTTTACAGCAAACAGGGCGGCTCAGGCTGCCAGAACACGCAGCAAGCACAGAACATATGCACCAGCTCTCCCAGGGCAATTAAACACCGAGGCCAGGCCTGCAAAAAGGTGTTGAACATCGTCCAGAGAGCCCCTGCAGCAGGCATGGCTGCTCAGCGTGAGAGCTTGTGCATCTTGCTCCTCGGGCCAAGGTTAAAATCCATCCTGCAATGAACATTGCTGTGACAATTCAACAGCTGGCCAGGCACAGGCAGGAAAATCCCAGCCTGTTGCTTTTCTGGGACTGATTTGTGCACTCTTCCCTCTCCAGCCTTGGACAAAGGGGAGGTGTTTCCTGTACTGGCTTTTAGTAGAAAAGTTTGGGAGTAAAACTTTATTTAGTAAAAGTAAAAGCCAGTCCCTGCAATGGCTTTTAGTAGAAAAGTTTGGGAGTAAAACTGTATTTAAATTTAATTTTCTCTAAAACTGAGTGCTCTCCCAGCAGGCTGCGTTCATGGAATAAAGTCAGACAATTGGTTGGAAGGGACTTTAAAAATCATCTTGTTCCCTACAACCACTGTATTCCAGTTTCAGATGGTAATAAAAATGAAAAAGAATCCTAAAAAAACCCCCTGGATAAACATATTTGTGCTCTGGGCTCCAGCAGCAGTAACACATCCAGCATAACACCCCAGTATTAGATTTTAAAATCTAACTGAGTTTAGGCCTAAATTCAGTTTGAGGCTTTGCCTTTGATATCGAGCCAGAGCCGAGCAGAGCTCCCTCACTTCCACCCAAGTGTCAGAACAGGTACAAGAGATTATACAGATAATTTACACCGAAATCAGGGTAGCACTTGCCTCATAAAAACTGCAGTGAGCTCTCTGGAGAACAAAGTCTGCCTTTATCTGGGCAAACAGCACTTGCAGCAACACAAACATCCTCTCAGGTAGCCCCTAATCTGACAGGGGATTACAGGAGCTGCTGATTTGCTTGGCTTTGTTTTTCCCTCTCTGCGGTTCTTAGCGCTGAGTTACTCCAAAAATGCACAGCAGTTCATCAGTGACTGACGGCCACGCTAAGCTTTGCAGAGCAAAACACCCAGCTGAAGGATGCTGCTGGTTTGAAGGGAGCAAAGAAAACTCCTTACAAATATCCTGATCCCTCTGAATCGTTTGAACGTCGGAAATTTATTCTCAGCAGCCTGAGAAGTCTCAGATATTGATGAAAGCCGGGGATTTTTAAATACCTACGCATCTCTAACTGGCTTTGTGCTGCAGGATTTCCCCTGAGTCATGTCTGGAGATGAAAGTTCTTGTTCATAAGCAGCACGTAACCAAACAGGCTCTGCGTTAACAGGTCCTGGGGATGAGGAGCAGCAGGGAACACACAGAAATAGAAATTAAATTGGAAGTGTAAATTAAATTGGAAGTATAAATCAAACTGGAAGTATGAATTAAACAGGACTAGGAATGTGCACAAAAATGTACATCCCAGTGAAAGGAATAAGAGAATGTCTTTACAAACTAACTGCTGGTAAGGTAAGACTGATACTGAGAGATGGAAGAAACAATGGGAAGGATTTCCATAGGAATTCCACTGATTGACTCACCCAAGGCTGTGGTAATAACTACAGGAACAGAGACATAAGAAAAAGAAAAAGGGGGGATTTGTGTTAAGGGGGTCTGCATTAGGGGGGATGGATATTATGGGGTCTACATTAGGCATTTCGGGAAGTCTGTACCTCTTGAGTGTCTCAGCCAATGGGGAAAGAGAGAGGGAACTGCAGCCAGGAAATTAGGATAAGAAGAGGCTGTGTCCTCTGGCAATTCGAGAGACCCCATGGGAAATGGCCATGGCCTCTCCCTTTATTCATGAATAAAGTTCCAGGACTCCTCTGTCTCCTTTTTGGACATAAACCTCTGGTGTTTGTGGATTCATTTTCCTGACACCAGCCTGAGATTCACACACCTGGAAGCAGCTTCAGGGAAGGAGTGTGAGAAAGGGGCAGCTCCTGTCAGTGCTGTCATGGTGAGAGGGGAAATTCATTCATTCACTGTAGAAAAAAACCCACTGCAGGTGAAAACACATGTGGTAGCAAAGTTTTTGCTGTCAGGTAGAAAGAACATTTATTATAAAAAAGGCTCGGCTGTGCTTCCACAGAACCAAAAACCTTGAAGTTAACAAAATAAGCTGAGCTGAGAGTTTTAAGTCAAGACTAAGATTATTGGTGACTAAAACTTGGCTGGAATTGCACCACTGGAGCTTTGTGTGAATGGAATGGAACCATCGGTCAGCAGCACAACCACCAACAGCTAAAGCGCTGGCTTGCAATCGGAAGGGAGAGAGGGAATTGTTGTGGATAAAGAAAAGGTTACAGAGGGTGTGGAGAAGGGCAAAAAGGAGACACCAAGGAAGATTTACAGATGGAACAATGCTCAGAGTTATGGGGTTGGAGGGATGCCATCCTAGTGGTGAAGGAGGAGGGCAAACAGAGTTGAATCTGCTCTGGATGGTTTGAGGCAGAGGTGGAGCTCTGAGTGAGCACACAAAGGTGGCTCCTGCAGAGTGAAAGGCTCTGAGGGCAGCACAGCTCTCCTGTGCCTCCAGATGTCAAATCTCACCTTTTCCTGAGGCTTCACCTCATCTGGAGCTGCTGCCATTATTGAAATGGAGTCTGAAAACGAAGAGATGAAAGCTCTGCTGGAGAAGGGATGGGTGACATTTCCTGGGGCTGCCAGGGATGCTCTGCAGAAAGCATCACAAGAGGAGCACAGGAGCACAAAGCCTCCCAATTAACTGAGCACAAGAGTAATTGCAAGAACAAAGCCATGGAGGAGTCTGGGCTGTGCCTTTCCCCTTTTTAAGCAAGCCAAATGAAAGTTTGCTTAGAAGAAATAAGGACATAACCGTCAAAGCAATTTTGAACAGAGGAGTTGGTAGAAATGAACAGAACTTCAAAAGATAAAATAATTTTTTTTTAAAAAGGCCTCATTATTGTAGCAGAGAGAAGAAAGAGTGTTAGGTCAGCGGGAGCGCCTGGAATTGCATGGAAGCCAAGGGAAAATGAAGTCACAGAGTTAATAAAGGCAACTGATCAAAAATTGTAACTCCCCTTGTTTGTGACAAAGAGCTTTTCCCCACGGAGCTGCAATCTCCAAGCCAGCATCAATCACATCGATTAAAGCACCGCAAACCCCAGCCTGGGTCCTTCGGAGGGTTCAGCTGAAGGGGCAAAATCAGCCCCACAGGGCTCAGAGTGATCCCCGCAGGGCTGATCCCCACGGGGCTGATCCCCACAGGGCTGATCCCCACAGGGCTCACAGTGATCCCCACAGGGCTGATCCCCACGGGGCTGATCCCCACAGGGCTCACAGTAATCCCCATGGGGCTGATCCCCACGGGGCTGATCCCCACAGGGCTGATCCCCACAGGACTGATCCTCACAGGGCTCAGAGTGATCCCCACGGGGCTGATCCCCACGGGGCTGATCCCCACGGGGCTGATCCCCACGGGGCTGATCCCCACAGGGCTCACAGTGATCCCCACAGGGCTGATCCCCACAGGGCTCACAGTGATCCCCACAGGGCTGATCCCCACGGGGCTGATCCCCACAGGGCTCACAGTGATCCCCACGGGGCTGATCCCCACAGGGCTGATCCCCACAGGGCTGATCCCCACGGGGCTGATCCCCCCAGGCTGATCCCCACGGGGCTGATCCCCACAGGGCTGATCCCCACGGGGCTGATCCCCACAGGGCTGATCCCCACGGGGCTGATCCCCACGGGGCTGATCCCCACAGGGCTCACAGTGATCCCCACAGGGCTGATCCCCACAGGGCTCACAGTGATCCCCACGGGGCTGATCCCCACAGGGCTGATCCCCACGGGGCTGATCCCCACGGGGCTGATCCCCACAAGGCTGATCCCCACGGGGCTGATCCCCACGGGGCTGATCCCCATAGGGCTCACAGTGATCCCCACGGGGCTGATCCCCACAGGGCTGATCCCCACAGGGCTGATCCCCACGGGGCTGATCCCCACGGGGCTGATCCCCACAGGGCTCACAGTGATCCCCACGGGGCTGATCCCCACAGGGCTGATCCCCACAGGGCTGATCCCCACAGGGCTGATCCCCACGGGGCTGATCCCCACGGGGCTGATCCCCACAGGGCTCACAGTGATCCCCACGGGGCTGATCCCCACAGGGCTGATCCCCACGGGGCTGATCCCCACAGGGCTGATCCCCACAGGGCTCACAGTGATCCCCACGGGGCTGATCCCCACAGGGCTGATCCCCACAGGGCTGATCCCCACGGGGCTGATCCCCACGGGGCTGATCCCCACAGGGCTGATCCCCACAGGGCTCACAGTGATCCCCACGGGGCTGATCCCCACGGGGCTCACAGTGATCCCCACAGGACTGATCCCCACAGGGCTCACAGTGATCCCCACAGGGCTGATCCCCACCCAGCACTACTCCAGCATTGCAGTGACACTTCCAAACTGAGGATTTCTTTCTCCTGCCACACTTTGCTTGGGCAGCACCATGGGCTGGTCACTGGAGACACACCCAGACACATCTGTGTCATTTTGGAAGAAATTCCCATCCCTCTGCTTTTTTTTTTTTTTTTTGGCTATATTCAAATGGAAGCATCCCAGGCTTTACAACTCACCATCAGAAATATTTTGTTCTCAATCCCACCCCTCCTCACCCACAGCCATCCCTTAAAGCTCTAATAGCCTTTATAGCAAGAATAAAATCCATACATTCAATTAAAATTTTATTTATCTGGTTTGAAACCTTTTTCTAGTGTATAAATACCACTGTGAAAAAATGAATAGGTGAAAAATGTATGTAAGTAAGAGAAAAAAACCATCTTTTTTCTTAAAGGTTATTTTTATGCTAAAGGCTTCTACTTTTTTTTGGAGGGGGTTTGGGTGATGCAAATAAAAGCTGAGGTACTTCAGAGCACCTGGGCTGGTGGTGTGGGCTCTTATTGTCCAGGAAAGAAAATAGATGCTTTAATGCACTTTTAGTTGTATCAGATAAAAGTCAGGGTGTGTTTCCTGAGGTGAAATTCAGGATGTGTTTCTTGTTGCTGATTTTCATCTATCTCAGTGCAGCTGAGGACAAAATTGGTATAAATAAAGAAAGAGCATAACCACCGAGAAGACGAAATAAATAATTCTCATATTCCCTCGCTTGTAGAGTTGCTGGAGGTAAGATTTAATATAGAAAACCGGGAAGGAGTGTTGGAGAAAGTGAAAGTTCAGCAAAATAAAATTCCATCAGGCTAAAGTGAGTTAGTCTCTTGTTTGGAGGATAATCAGGTTGGGTGCAGCAGAGTTCTGAGGCTGCAAAGTGAAGAGTGCCTGAGCCTGAGATGTGTGGCAGGTGCTAAAATGGGGCAAAAACCAGGGTAGGAGTGGGGGAAAATCTGTTCCGAGTGGTTTTAGCAGCTGAATAAAACTTGATCCAAAACCTGATTCAAAACTTGATTCAAAACCTGATTCAAAATCTGATTCAAAACCTGATACAAAACTTGATTCAAAACTTGATTCAAAACTTGATTCAAAACTGGATTCAAAACTTGATTCAAAACCTGGTTCAAAAGTTGATTCAAAAGTTGATTCTTGCCTCTCTGTGATCTTGCCACGCCTGGTCAAGCCTGGCTTTATCTTTCACTGCTGCTGAGATGGAAAGTTTGCAGGATAACTTGGCTTATTTTGGCTCTTGAAGTCCCAGGGTCAGAGAGGCTCTCTGCGAAGGAACTTCTGATGTGGATTTTCTGTGTGTGCTCCTCAGACATTATCAGACAGCTCATCCTGGAGCTGAGATCAAAGGTTTTGCCCTGACAGGAGCTCTCCCTGCTCTCTATTCAGGCCATAATTGAGGCTTAGTTAGTCCAAGCTGAAAGTCTTTTTGCTGTTCTGATTTTAAAACATGCATTAAAATAATGTTGGGCTGTCAGCAACTTCATAATTCCACAAGCCCCAGGTATTTGTGAGGATCAAGTGCAGACTAACAGAGCTCTGAGCACTGCAGGCAATTTCTCTGGAGGGGAAAGAGGCATCCCAAAAATGGACTTTGCACTGAATTCACATGTGCTGCTCAGGCCACACATCGAGCTGCAAAATCAATACAACTCAGAAAACAAAAAGCCTGGACCATCAGGAAGTTTTAGGAAAAATAAAATAGGAAAGAAAATAAAATTCATCTTAAGAGCCCTCATCATTTGGTTAATGTGGATAAACGTGCAAAATGCTGCCTGCAGGAGCTGCTTTAGTTTGGATGTGCATTTTCAGCTGTGAGGCATTGAAAGGCTCATTACAAGAAGAATTCTGAAGAGATAAAGCTTTTGTGTGACTGAGGTGGCTTTTTGCCAATAAATGACTTCCCTGCTGATTTGCCCACTTTTTTTGCAGCCTGGGAGGTTTCTTTGGGAAACAACACCATGCAGTTCCTTCATGGGATGGATGGCAGAGATGGGTTTGCTCTCTAGAATATTCCATACAGGATGGGGTGAGAGGAACCCTGAGGAAGGGCAGGGATTGGTGCCTGCACAGGTGAGGAACAGGGCAGGAGGGGCTTTATTTCAGCTTCTTGTGCTTCCTTCCACCAGCAGGGAATTCAGGTCAAGCAGGGCGTGCTGTCATCTATTTAAATAGATTTAAACATAAAAAAATTAAATATAAATAATAAAGGAATATAAATAAATAAATAGAAATAAATATAATATTAAATATGAATAAATATAATAGTTAAATATAAATAAAGTTAAATAGAAATATAAATAATATAGAATAAATAAATAAAAATAAATATAGTATTAGATAGAAATAAATATAATAATATATTATTATATATTAGGTGTGATATATTATATAGTATATGTATTATAGTATATATATATTATAGTATATAATATAATATATTATAATACATTATATACTATATATTATATATAATGTATATAATGCATATTATATATAAAATATATAACATATAATGTACACTATAAGATATATACTATATATGATATAACTATATATTGTATAGCTAATAATATAAGGATATAATATATATAAATATAATATGTAATAATACTATATTATATGTACTATACAATATATCATATATTATAGATTATATACTATATAATACTATATAGTATATTATATATAATGTAATAACTTAAAAAAATTTATATAAATAATAAATAAATAAAATAAATATAATATTAAATAAAAATATATTTAAACATAAACTATTTAAATATAAATTTTAATATATCTAGGAATGCTTCTAGTCTCCTCAGAGTTTTCATCTTGCTGCTCACATGGAGATGAAGGAAGCACAAAGGCAAGTCCTGGTGCTGCTGGAGCACATCCCCTACCAAGGATTTCTCTCCTCGTGGCTGGGGCTCGTTGAGAAGGGTTTTTAAGAAGTCTAATTAATTAGTCCTTGCTCAGAGGAAGCAGGCAGAGTGCTGGCTCTTCCAGAAGCTGGTGGCTGAAGAGCTCCGTGACTGTTGCAGGTAATAAAATATCTGTATTTTCAGCCAAGAAACACTGATTAAATTGCTCTGGGGGTCACAGTTAGGTAAGTGCTGTGCTATTGATAGAAAAATTAACCTAGTTGTAAACTGACTGTTCTGACCCCAGAAATCAGCTGAAATTACCTGCCTTTCTGGCTGGAATGGATTCATTTGCAGTGGTGTTAGAACGTAGCAGGACTTGTGGCAATCTACAGCTGGAAGGGTTTGCATTTGGCATACTCCTTGTTGGAATTTGGCCTTTTTTGGTTATTTAAGGACATCGTCCCAGTTGCTGTGGCCTTGGTCTGCGCCAGAGCAGGCAAGGAGACTGAGAGTCTTAAAAATCAGGAATCAATGATGGAGTTGCTTTTCCCTCTCATTTCATCCTCCCGCCTTGTTCTGGGTGAATTTGGTCAGAAATGCTGAGCTTGCTCCCTCAGGCTCTGCAGGCTCTCTGTGTTGCTCTCACAAGTTAGAAATTGGGGAGCTTCCAGAGGCACAACAATGTATTCCTGGCTGTGGGAAAAGCTCCTGCCCTTGCTTTTCAGCTCAGGGCTGGAATGTAGATTAGCCAGTGCTTTTAATGGAGATTTAATGAAGTCCTGAGCCTTCAGAGGACTTGAGAATGTGTAATTTTGGGCTCCCTCTGTGGCTGAAACTGCAACAAATATCCAAAAGTCTTTACAGACTGGAATTAAGGTTTAAGGGGAAGGGATGCAGATGTTGGATCACAGGCAAGCTGTTGGTACCCCAGAGTCATCTATCAGGCTGGGAATATTCAATATTTGGGACTCACAGAGCTTTGGGAGCTCCTTCTGGGAAGGGACACCTGTAGAGCACACTTTCAGAAGGCTCAGAACAAGACTTCAGCAGGATCCTTTAATTATATTTTTTCATTCACTTTTCAAATGCTCCTTAGGGGTCAGAACTCAGGTGCTTGATTTTATAAACTCAATTTTGATTAGAGCCCTCCAAACAGCAGTGAAAAATAACACATTCATACTGCAGGACAGCAACTGTGACTGCAACTGCCTGGCTGGGATGGGTGTCACAGACTGGAATTGAGGTTTAAGAGGAAGGGATGCAGATGTTGGGTCACAGACAAGCTGTTGGTACCCCAGAGTCATCTGTCAGGCTGGAAATATTCAATATTTGGGACTCACACAGCTCTGGGAGCTCCTTCTGGGAAGAAAAAGAGCTTGATCTCTTCAGAATTCTTCTTGTAATGAGCCTTTCAATGCCTCACAGCTGAAAATGCACATCCAAACTAAAGCAGTTCTTGCCCAAGAAATGCAGGCAGCATTTTGCAGGTTTATCCACATTAACCAAATGATGAGGGCTCTTAAGACGAATTTTATTTTCTTTCCTATTTTATTTTTCCTAAAACTTCCTGATGCTCCAGGCTTTTTGTTTTTTGAGCTGTATTGATTTTGCAGCTCGATGTGTGGCCTGATCAGCACATGTGAATTCAGTGCAGAGTCCATTTTTGGGATGCCTCTTTCCCCTCCAGAGAAATTGCCTGCAGTGCTCAGAGCTCTGTTAGTCTGCACTTGATCCTCACAAATACCTGGGGCTTGTGGAATTATTAAGTTGCTGACAGCCCAACATTATTTTAATGCATGTTTTAAAATCAGGATGTTGGTTTAGATTTCCTGAGATTCACAGAAGCTGGCAGAGGAAGCTGGTGGACCCAAGGTGGCGAAAAGAGAAACTTTATTTGCAGAAACTTCTTTATATATCCATTAATAATCTAGCAACTATTGGTCAGCAGGGAATCCACCTCCTAAAACCATTGGTCACAGCTATACAACACCTAGTACCAAACACAGAGATTCAGAAAGTACAAAAATGCAGCTTATCTCTATTCTCCCTGAGAAAGAAGAGAAAGATTTCTAAAACGGTGCAACTACATCAGGACAGAAAAAAGACTTTCAGCTTGGACTAACTAATCCATAATTATGGCCTAAATAGAGAGCAGGGAGAGCTCCTGTCAGGGCAAAACCTGTGCCACAAGTGTGGCATTTATTGACACATTTTAGTTTCTTTTTGAAGGGCAGGATTATAGTGCAGAATAACTTTCTCTCCTTCAGGGCAGCCGATGAGGAAATGCTCATCACTGTGGAGGCTCCACACCTTCGGCAGCCGTGGTTTGGGTGAATGCACTGTGCACTTTGCTCATCTGGGAGTGGAAATTGAGTCCTGGGCTGTGTTTATCGTGCAGGGAGCGCTACAAGCACCGTGATGGATAATAATGCTGGAGAGCTCTGGGGAGGCTCATTTCCATGAGAGCAGGGGAAATGGGCTTGCCAGGAATGAGAATTACCAGGCTGATACTGTGTGAGTTACAAAGCGCTTTTCAGGTGGGAAAATCCAGCTGAAGTGATGGGAAAGGGGCGTGGAAAAGGCTTTTAAAGTGATTGTTGGAAAGATGGGTTGGCTTTTATTCCTCCTTTGACTTAGAATTAGGGGAAGTCTCTTTGTAGATACCTGGGAGAGGTTTTACTTTGTCCTGTAGAGAACTGGGGCTTTGTTCTGCCTGTGAAGGTCCTGACCATATCCAGATTTCCTGAAGAGAAGCCCAGGCATGAACCTCCAGGGGGAAATGCAGGCTGTTTCCAACACTTCCAAATCCTGTCCTCAGCTGGGAAGGAGGAATTTTGCCACATAAATTCATATTTTATAGGCACGACTTGGGTTTGTATTTGTTTATCACTCTTGCCTGATTTCTCTTGCACTGCTTTGATAATATTGAAGAGTTTGAGCTTTTGCCTTAGTTTGGGGATTAAGAATTTGGTGTCTTCACAGGCTCTGATCATTTTCAGGAGTTTTGATGGAGGTGTCTCAACTGTGTGAGGCAGGTTATGGCAGAAAGGCAGACAGGAGGAATATAATTCACAGATATTTGGTGTTTGACGTGAAATACAGCACAAAATGCACTGAGTGTCCTCTTGCTGCAGAAAGGAATCACTGGCTGAATAAACTCATCTGTTTTTTCCCAAGAAAAGGAGGAATTTGGAGAGTTTGCCTGGCAGTGAAAGCACCTCCTTGGGGAGGAATGATCCCTTGCAGAATAAGAGGCAGAGAGTGAAGATGGATACTTCAGTTGCGCTTGAAACGGAGGTGCTTGCTTCTTGTTATTTGATGGGGACATAAAAAAATGAACCAGACTGATATTCCCCATGCTGCCATCGAGACCCTGGAAATTTATCACCACTTGTCACCTAAAATGGTGAATTAAGTGCAGAGGGTGAGAGGTGGTTTTTTTCCAAGTGCTCCCAAGCTTCATTTAAATTGGGAATCCAAGGGTGGCTATTTACAAATGCCAATTTTCCCTGCATGATGGGAGAGACAAACTCCTTTAGGGAATGATTTGCATCAGTCCTGATTTAGCTCCAGCCTCTGCAGCAATTTTTTTTCTAAACTGAAATTAGCCCTGAGTGCTCCCAGAGGTGCCTGGCCCATCCCATTCCTGATGGGAATCCTGGGCAGGATCCTGCTGGAAAATGAGTATTCCTGTGTCCTAAAGCTGCTGGTGCCGCTGTGTGTCTGAGGGTGAGCATAAAGTGCTTTTTCCAGCCTGGAAAAATTGCAACTCTCCCTGTTTATAAAAAATATTGACCCAGCAGCCCCATAATCCTGAGCTGGGCCTTGTCTCATTAGTCAGCAACTGGAAGTTGCTGGAGCAATCCTGGGAATTAGTGGTGATGCCTTAGGATTTTTAGCTTCTATAATTATCGTCTGTCTGTAGTTTTAGTGTGTGGCTCTGGACTCCATACAAAGTGCTAAAACTCTGTTCCCGGAATTTTTAGACAAAACAATTCCTCTCAGCTGGAAAATCCAAGGACACTTCGCTGCCTCAGAACCCCAAAATATGGAACCAACAGTGAATTGGGGGAGCAAGCTTGGGGTGGTTGACATCATCACCTGAAGGTGTAATTGGAGAATTGAGGCTCAATATGTGAATGGACAGAACTTATAAAATGTGCAGAACTCGTGACTCGCTGTCCATTTTGGGTGTAGCCTCTCGAGTAGGCTCTGTCTGCCCTGAATGCACCTGAAGGCCTTTAATAAATTAATCTGCTTTTTATTCTCCTAACTTTGTCTGGCCTCTGTTTGAGGTGAGCCTCTTCAGGCGTCAGTGGGAGAGCAGGCAGAGGCAGGAATTGCCATCTGGCCTGGCAAGAGGCTGATCCAAAGGTTTTTGTGGCTGTGTTGGGATGACTGAGCACCATGTGCTTTAATCAGGCCCACCTGCATTCAAGCCTTTGTGTGTATTTTACCTGGAACACCCACATTTTTCATTATCAGCGTGGATTCGCTGCTGAGGAGAAGCAATTTTTTATCACTGGTAGCTGAATGCTGATGGGGCTGGAAGGTGAAACAGGGAATTTGCCTTGCAGCAGCTCTGAGGGTTTTTTTGGGGGAAGGATTTGTGGTTTTGTGTACTTTAATATTGCCAAAGCACAACAAAATTGTGGGTCTTGGGCTCTTCAGTGTTTCTGGATTGAATTGTCTACTTTCGGCCCTTAAAAAAAAAAACATAAAGGGCCTCGTTGTTGTAGCCGGAGCTGTCGGTGGTGCTGAAATCCCAGGGGTCAGGAGCTAGGAGGATCGCAGAGTGTTTTGTGCAGGTTTTGCTCGGAGAACAGCGCTGGAGGCTGCTCGCCAGCTGTGCCAGCCTGCCAGGAGTTCCTGCTGCCGGAATTGCTGCCCTGGAATGCTCTAGGGGCAGCGAACAGAGCATCCCTGGGAGGAGATGGCATGGGGAAGGTCTGCCAGGCAGTGCTGGTGACTCTGAGCTGGCACCTGAGGGGAATAACTGACCCAGGGAATGCCACGCAGGAATAATTTTGTTTATTTTGTTGAGGGGAGCACGTGGGCTGAGATGGGGCTGCTCCCACTGCTGGTGTGAATTCGATTTACACAGATTAAAAAAAAACAACTCAACAATTGCATCCTGAGCACCTCCAGCAGACAGCCTGGCAGTGCCCAGCAGCTTCCTTCCCCGGATTTATGGTGTTTTGGGAAGCTGGATGGGGGACCCAGGGCTGCTGTGCTGTCCCTAAATGGGATCTGATGTCAGGCTGGCACAGTCCCTGTGCCTGAGGTGGGTGGAGGGCTGGAAATGAAATATCTCCTCCAGCAGGAGAACGCCTGAATAAAACAATCCTTTAAAAGCGAGCAGGAGTCACCAGCATTGCCATCCTCCCGCACTTTCACTGGATTGTACAAACAGCCCATAATTTGCAGTGTCTGTTTTCCTACTTGGCTTCTTTGTCTTTCGTCTTGCTTTTTTTGTCTCCTTTTATGAAACTGTAATATGCTGTGATAGTTCAGATCCCTTTGTGTGACCTCAGCTCATGATAGATAAATTCTTACAAGGATTTGCATGAGATGAAACCAGACAGAAATTACATTCCTCTGTGTTAACATGGCCCTTCCTTAATTGAAATTAATTTGTGGTTAAGGCTACAAGAGAATTACAATTTTCTGGAAGTAACATGAAGGGATAGACAGCTTTGTATGAGCAGAGCCTGCAATAATTATGTGTGAATGTCACAGAAGGGCTGGAGAAGTTTTCTGGAGACTGTGTGTGGCTTGAGATTTGTGCAGTGATTTTCACATGGCCTCTGCTGGAGGATGTCAGCATCAAAAGGAAGTAAAAAAGGCAACAATTTCACTGGTTTTGAGGGAATGGCCATTTCCTGCTGTGCTGGAGCACTTCCAGTTTCTACCTGGGGACTCGTATGAATTCCTTTTAGGTCTGAAAGAATTAATTGGTGGATAATTACTGGGCTAGGGAGTGGTCTTGCAGCAAACAGCCAGCACTGAAACACCCAGCACTGAACACTGAATCTCCCAAAATACCACGAGGACAAACCCATCAGTCTCCTCGTTAAAATGATAAAACAATGCCTCAGGTGAGGGCATGCAGGAGGTGTCCAGGACTTGTTAGCCCGGTCAGGTGGCCACGAGGAATTTCCATCCCTGCAGATGCTCCACCGTCATTATTATTCACACAAACCTGTCCTTCCTTCTGCTCAGCCTTTCACGGTCCGATGAGCAGGACAGCAGCATCCCGCAAGGAAGGCAGAGCCATCCCAGCCCTCCCTCCTTTCCGCTCGGCTGCAGCTCCTATTAATAGCCACAACAAGGGCTCCTGTCCGGGGCTCTGGCTCCCTCGTTAGCATTTGGGTTTTTCTCCAGAGCTGCCTGATGTGCTCGTTGGACCTTGAAGGGTTTTTTCCGCCCTGGCTGCAAGGTGTGGGTGAGCACAGGATGTGCCTCAAACTCCGAGTGTTGTCACAGGGAAAAATCAGCCAAAGGTCTGTGGGTGTCCCTGCCTTGCAGAGCAGGGGGAGGGCCCTTCCCGTGGCATTTTCGCTGGGGTGAATCAATCTTCGGTGTGTTTTGAGTGGAATGGGTGATCCCCACTCCAGCCTCTCTGTTTTGGGGGTGATGGAGAGTGGGAATTGGTCCCTAGTTTTGTTTCAGACGGTCGGGACGGAGGCAAGAGATCTCTGGAGTTTGGTCTTAGAGCATGAGGTTTATTGTGAAAGGGTGTGGGGGTAAGGGACCTGCCAGGAGCTGCCAGACACAGCTCAGAGCAGGGCAGAGAGGTGAGAGAGAGAGAGAGAAGAAAAAAAGACAGAATACAGAATACTGTGGTCGCAGTTTACAATACAATAAATCATCTTCTGTGCTGAATATTCTAATTTTCGCTAACCAATCTAGAACAAGCTACAAATCCTACAACATTTGCATACAGCCTAGGAGAGTCATTGCATTACCATACGGCGTTAGATTTTAAACTCTAAAAACTGCTTTTTGGACCCTCTGCCAAGTTGGCAGGGTCTGCTCTGACCCTTGGACCTGTCTGCAAGCAGAGGGGATTGTTTAATCCAAAGGGGATTACCTTCAGTGGCCACACCATTGTTTTCCAGTTGTTCAGTCACTGGGGTTTGGTATCTCAAAGCTTGTCTTCATTTCAATCTCGCTGATAGTTTCCATATTCTCAGCATCTTTTGCCAGCTAATCATATTTATAAGGCTTTCCTATTCCATCCTCCCCAACACTGGAGAGCCCTGACAGAGCTTGGAACAGCCCAAAAGAGCGAAGATCAGCTGAAGCTGCTCCTGTGCTGTTGTCTGAGTTGTGTGGGTTTGTGGGGCACCATAACAACAAAAAGCACAAGAAAAGGCTTTTTGCTGTTCATAGGAAGTCTGATATAAACTCCTCTGTGTTTGTAGGCTTTATATATGAAGTGTAACATTCAGTAAAATTTATTTTTTCTTGTGGAGGGGAAAGGATTGTTCAGTGTTGGTGATGCCTGATGATTTTTGCCTTTTTATATACCCTTTTATACATTCTCATACCCTTTATACACTCTTTGAACCCTTAGACTCCAGGCCTGCAATTTTTGCAGTCTGATATTCCAGCTTAGTTTTGGGCACCTGCAAGGCAGAAAGACCAAACATTCGCAGTAAAAAGCCAGAGAGCTCTGTGCTATCGAAACCTTGAGGTTTTCAACCAAGGTTGAAGCCTCTTCCCTGGAACATATTTATTGTAAACTGGACTCTAGCCTCATTTAGGAGGGGGTGATTAGAATAGGGCGACAATTACTTCATTTAATAAGTTTCTTATTGGAAGATTTTAGACAGATATGCTAATTTGCAAGGTCCATAAAATTGTATAAACATTATACGGGGTGTGCATCTCGGCGTGTTCCACCTTTGAAGACCTGTACACCTTGGATCCTATTAAAATACTGAGGTAAAACCCTTTTACTCCTTTTTAACTGTGCCTGCATCATATTTCCACCAGCCAAAAGGCACCATTGGCAGCAGTGAGAAGCATGAAAATGAATTACCCTGAGCCCTGAATTGTGCTGATCTTCATCCAAGGATCACAAAACACCCAGAGGTGAATTGGGAGTGTGTTTATGGCCAGCTGAGGAGCACAGTATGATGTTGTACTCCTGGCTCTGTGGGGAAAAGCACTGATGACATTCCTGGGTTTGAAGGGAGTGTCAGGACTGCCCTGCTGGGTAAGAATAATTTGGTCTCATGTTTCTGCTATTGGTCAAAAATACTTTGAAAAAAAAAATAACGCCTTAGGTGAGGGCTGGCAGGAGGTGTCCAGGAGTTAAAAGGTTTGTTTTAGGAGCTGAGGGTCTGGTGAAGGAGCAAATCTCTTCCCTCCTCAAATGATGCAGAAATTCCTCCCACGGTGCTCTCTGTGCCAATCCATGCTATAAATCACTGTATTATAAAGCTCTTTACTGGAGATGGCAGGTGACTTGTGTGCTCTCAAACTCCCTGGGTTAGGAAACAACTCCAACCTCCCAGATTTTCACCAGGAGAGGATCCATTCCCAGTCCCAAGTGCCCCTGGTGAGCTGACAAGTGCTCAGTGCTTTTCTAGATCAGCTTATGAACAGCATCCTGTGCAGTTCAGCTGCGTGAGGACGCAGAACTCTTTCTAGAACCACATTTCTCCTTGAGCTGGGGCAACAATAACATCTCCAAAGGGAATAGCTGGCCATGAACAGGCAGAGAGCAGAAAAATGCTTCTTGGATGAGCAGAACTCGGTTGTTTTCCTCCAGGATGAACCTCTGGCGATGTGAAAATACTTTCCCACCCCTCTGGCAATGTGAAAATTCCTTCCAACCCCTCCGTCCAGCTGTTGCGCTTAAGAAATGAGGAAAAACGCATCTCGTGTTCTCGCTGGGCCTTCTTGTCCACCCTCAGAAGTGGAACAGGCGGGAGGAAGCTCCCTCCGAGCTGTTCCTCGGCGTTTCCATGGGAACTCAGCAGCTTCTCCAAAGGGCACAAGCTGTGGATGCCTCTGAGTGATTATGCTCACATGTTCGCGAGCGCTATCCTCGGACACTGGCGGATCCCTGGTTCGGTTGCCTGGGTGACAGCGTTTTCCACCTCGTGGGCAGCCAAGGGCTCGCTCGTGATGCAAAGCAGAGATTTCTGCTCCTCTCAGAGCACCTGCTGAAATCTTGGGGCTGCAGGTTCCTCTCTGAGCTATTTCCTGCCTACTGGAAGTGTTCAGTGCCTGCAGAACACCTCGGTGGCTCCATTTAAGGAGTTATTTACATCCCAAAAAATGAGACACTCGATAGAAAATTTATTGTGAGTGGGTTTAATAGTTTCTCTGCTGTCTTAAAAGGGTTAAGTCCTTGTTTGAGTGCCTGAAACCTTATTTTGTCATTGCATGTCAAAAATATTGGCAGATATTACATATATATATATATATACACACACACACCTGACTTCCCTTGATATACAACAAATCTCTCTTGATTCAATTGATGCCGGTGATTTTTGTATTTTTCTTTTTATACCCTTTTTATATATTTTTATACCCTTTCCCTTCCCTGTTACCCTCTATACACATTCCTTGTACCCTGCACAAACACTCCTTGTACTTTAGCCCCACATGTTTACAACCCTTGTTTACAACTCTTGTAGCTTAGTCTGGGGTCCTGCACAGCGAGGAAGACCAAACATTCATATTATCGCAGAACTAGAGGCTCCAACCTGTTCTCTCTTGGAATGTGTTTTTGTAAACTAGGCTGTAGTCTCATTTGGGGGGGAGGTTCATTAGAATAGGGGGCAATTACTTCATTTATTAAGTTTCTTATTGGGGGATTTAGAGTAGATATGCTAATTTTGTGAAATCCATAAAAATCCGGTACGCGTTGTACGGGGGTTCCCAACTCGTCGTTCGCTCCATGGCGTTTTCCACCTTTGATGGGTCTGGGCACCTAGGATCCTATTAAACCGAGGTAAATTCCCTTTTCCCTGTACTACTGTGTCTGCTTCATATTTTTACCAGCCTGTTTAAGGCATCACAATAAACTGCTTTTAGTCTCTTGGCTTTCCTCCGCTGGAGCTGTTGCTGTCGGAGTTGTGTGGCTTTATGGGGCACCATAATGACAAAAAGCACCAGCAAAGAATTTTTGCTGCTCACAGGAAGTCTGATATAAACTCCTCTGTGTTTGTAGGCTTTATAGATGAAGTGTAGCATCCAGTAAAATAAAAATAAATGGCTGCTTGCTATGATTGCACTGAAGTGGAGGGGGAGAAGGGAAAAGGGCATTTCTTTCCACTAAAGCTGCAGCAATAATTTAGGGAGGCAGAGAGCATTGCTCAAAGTTTTTTTTGAGCTGGCATCTTCATATTAATGAGCAAGGGCAGTCTGGTGTTTCTTACTCAAATTTTTCATGTCTGAGGGGCTAAGGAGAAATGTAGAAACCACATTGCTCTAAGGAAAGTGATGTTGTAGCTCATCACTGATAGTTACTTCTGCTTTTTAGAAGGATTGAACAGCCTGGACTGAGTGTTTCTGGTGGTCCAGAGGTCCTGGAGCTTTGGAGTAGGAATTGCAAGAGGCTGGGAAGCTTTTAGACAAGCAGCTGTGGAAAAGCTGAGTGTGTTCTAACAGACTGGAGCCAGATATTAAAAATCGAGGAAAATTGCTTAAGAAATGAAAGTTTCTTGATTACTTAAGTGCAGCGTTAAGTGCATATGGCCTCCACCATGGTACGGTGAAGACACATTATTGCAAAAATCCAAAAATAAATCAACTGTTATTTGTGATGAGTTTCCATCCTTGTGAGGCACAACAAATGTGCTTAACCAACCACCACAGCCCGCGGCAGGAACAGCATCAGATGGAACCAACCCCGAGCCCCACGGTGTGAGCACTCACTGCTTCTGATCATTGCTTTACAATTGTGTCATTTGCTTTTCACCTCTAGTTCAGCTGAGCCATTCCCAATGATTGGCCCCAAGCAGGCCCAGAGACACTGCAGAGACACAGTCAGAGCAGTGGGGATTTGCTTTATTTTTTATTTTATTTTATTTGCTTTATTGGGCGCAGGCTGTGGGGATTCACTCCTCCAAACACACACACCCAGCACTGCCAACACACAATATTATGGTGACATTCATGAATATTCATCACATTCCCTGGGATAGGAGTGGTTATACAAATTATTTCTCGGAAATCATTAATATCATTAGCATGTGCTGTGTGTCCTGGTGGTCTTCGGGGTCTGCTGGTGATGAAGATCTGTAGTCTTCATCACAGTGCACTTGTCACCTTTCTCTCTGGAGCATGGGCAGTCCTTGGTGGGTGATTCAGGGTTTCTGTGCTGGCCTCAAACAGATTCTTGTCCCTCTCGTCTTGACAAGATTAAGGGAATTCTGTTTTCCTAGATTTTAGAATTCACATATTCTGTCTCTCAATAGGTAACTGAGTTACCTACTGACTACCTGTTTCTCACCAGAATGCTTTTCTCGTTAGCCAGAGGAACAGAAGTGAGCAAGGATTTTGTAAGGGCAACGAGGCCTTCATTTTGTGAGGCCTTTCTGCTCCGCAGCACTTAAGGAATGCAAGTTGCTGAAATTTGGTGCATGAGCTTTAAAACAGATCACAATATGAAAGAATTGCAGTTTGACAATCAGTGTGTGGTCCCATGCAATTCCATATTGGCTTCCTGGAGAGGGATCTGCAGGGCCCTTTCTGGAGATGAGGTGAATAAGGTGACAAAATTAAATGTTCCTTGCAGCTCTGGCAGTGGAGAGAGCCTCTGGACAAGAGCTGAAGAGCTGGGATTATTCAGCAGCTGAGTGTTTAGCGCAGACCATTTCCAGCTATAAATTCATCTTTTAGGAGTCACACAATTAGTGTTATCAGCGCTAATGAATAAGGGTGTCTGCTTAATTGAGAGCTGAAATAGTTTTGTGGGTTGGACTGGAGAAAGGGTTTCAATTTCTGGGAATTAGAGGCTCCCTCAGAGCCAAAGAGCCTTTTTTTCTTCTCTCCACGAAGAAAGAATCTGTTATCTGTGGGAGCTGAGAGGCAGCTTCTGTATCTCATGCACAGACTGGGAATTGCTTCATCAAACTCCTCTGTGGTGAAATCTCCCTCCTGTTCTCCCCTGCTGAGGGCCAGGGAGAGGAATCTCTTTGGAGAATCTCACTAAATCTCAGTGGAGCCTCTTGCTCGTGTGTTGCTCTGATTTTCTGATATTCGTGGAGGTTTGCAGAAGCTCGCAGGGAAGTCAGGCAGGCAGCACACAAGATGGTGAAAAGAGAGACTTTATTTACAAGAACTTCTTTATATATTCATTAATGATCTAATAATTATTGGTCAATAGTTTTCCCACCTCCTATAATGATTGGTTACAATTCTAGAGTATCCAGTACCAAAACAGAGAGATTAGAAAGCACAAGAATGCAACTTATCTCTATTCTCCATGAGAAAGAAGAGAAAGATTTTAAAACAGTGCAACTACACTCGTGTTCTCCTTCTGCAGGGGAAGGCACCAAACCTTTCCAGGAGTGCCCATATTTCTAAACTCTAAGGTTATTTTTGAATGCTCTTCCACCCCAAACCAGCAATGGCTGAAACAGCACAGTCTGAGGAGAATATTTGGGTTCAACCTGGGCCTTTTTTCAAAACCTCATTGGAGCCAGCATTGGAAAGTGCGATTTGAAGATCCCTGGGTTCTGATGATCATGAGGAGTCTGAGGAGGCACTGAGGGGCTCCTGTCCTCATTAAATGGTTAACAAGGTGTCAGATCTCACCTCAAAGCCTCCCAGGAGCTGCTGTAAATGCTTCTGTACCCAGACCTTCCCACTCAGCTGTTAATGGTGACCTTTACTGACAGATGGGGAAATCAGACACTGACTCAGAGTTTATTCCTGCAGAGCTCCACGAGAGCTGTGTTAATCCAGCCCTTGGCATCCTCGTGCAGCAGATATTCCTCCTTTCCATGGGTAAATAACCACGGCAGGGGCTGGAAAACCCTGGGCAGGGAAAGGCAGGTTGGTTAGTTTTTTACAGAGGGCTTTCTCCTTCTGCCTTTTCCTGGCTCTGAGAAAGCTTAGCACTGGCAGGGCCCATTAATTTTTAATTTAGTCCTCTCTACGCTGCACTGCTATTGTGGTTTATGAGGATTTTATGCTGGAACAGAGGCCTGTAAAACAGGATTTTAAAGTTTGGAAAAGGCACGGTTGTCATACATAATATGCACGCTGTAGTAGGAACGAGTGGGTATTTATAGCACAGCAAATATTAATTATTTTTATTGTGATGTCAGCCTCGCAGGTCAACTGAAGAGTAAGATGCTGTGGAAGCCAGAAATCTCCAGACATTAAATTATATTAATATGAAATGTTGAAAAGTGGTTAATTTGTACTGCTGGTTTTGTTTAAAATATTTTCTTATATAAAGCTGTATCACCAGTGTGATGTATTATTGTTAGGAGGGACATAATTCAGTCCCACTGCAGGGGAAACCCAAGTACTTTCTGAAAGCCAGAGCAGGGAGGTCCAGCTCTGTTTGAAATAAAGAACTGCAGCAAAATAACACTTTTTTGGGTAGCAAATTGCTATTTTTAATTGCTCACCACATCTCTCTGTTGCTCGTACTTTGTCAAGGTTATTGGCAATGTGAAAATCTTCCTGTTGCCTCCTAACTTTCATGCAGCGCAAATTCCTCCAAGGGATGTTTGATTCCTCCTGCTTCATGAAAAACTCCCTGTGAGGGGAAGCTGACAGCAAAACCCTCGCTGTGATTCTGTGAAGCTTTGGGAAGAAAGCTTTAGCAGATCAGGAGAAAAGCCCTGCAGTCCCTGGAGGAGCTGTTTTGTGCCCATCGTGGGGTGGATCCCTGCAGGATCCTGAGATGGCTTTTGAAGGTGTCTGTTAAAGCAGAGAAGTGTGAGAGGGAGAAATTGCTTCCCCTAAAATCTCCTCCTCAGCTGATCTTTTCCTAAAAACCAAAATCCTGGCATTGCCCTGCGGTGGAGCGCTCAGCTGCTCTGCCCTGAGGGCCTGGAAATAGAGGCTGGAGTGGTCCTTAAATAATCAGGGAATGATTCTGCTTTGATCTGCTGGAGAGGAGAGTTAATGGAGGAATGCTGTTAAATTATCTGTGCTTTGTGTGCCTAAAAACCCACGAGGTGGAGGTCTCACAGCTTTGGCACTTTTTCAGCCTCTTGTGCAAGGTGAGAAAGAGCTTTTATTAAATTGTGACATCGAACGTATCCAAATCTCCATCTGGAGATCCTCAGTTTGGATCAGGATCTCTCCATCTGGAGACCAGACTTTGGATCAGACTGAGGACGAGGTTGGGGTTGTTTTCTCCGTGAGAAAACACTTGAATGTGGAAATAAGAAACATCCGGAACACTTCAGACCTGTCTTGTTTGAAGGCAGAATGAAGAACAAAAACTCATGGCAAGGCTTAGTCTGTGCTGCATTTTGCCTGAAGAGCTCAGCTTCAGAAGCAGCTGAGTTCCTCTTGGAAAGGCTGCTGCCAGAGAGGGTGACTGATTTGAGAGGCTCGTGCAGCCTGAAAATCGCAGCATCTTAAATCCCCGAAGCCTCCCTCCCTCCAAAACCACCGAAAGATAATGAAAACTTGATGGAGCGCAGGAGGAAGTTCCTCGTCAGCACACTGCAGTGGCGGGGAATCGGATTTTCACAGCTCACTAACCCCTTAAGTGTTTAATAAATCCAAGAGATCTGCTCCAAGGATAAGGTGGCCGTGCTAGCCGAGCAGACAGACTCTACCTGCTGTCATCTTTCTCCGAGCTGACCCTGCGCAGCAGGACCAATTACGCAGCTAACAAAGTGGAGACAAGTGTCCCCTCCTGTGCCATCCTGCCCCCGAGCCGGAGGCATCGTGGTTGCCATGGCAATATTGCTTGAGACACTGATAACGGCGGTGGTGGAGATAAAATAGGGAATGTAGGCTTTTCTCCTGCGTTTTGGTGTGGATTTCCCTGGTTAATCGTGTGCGGGATGAGGGATGGGTTTCTCCAAGCAGCCCCCAGTGCTGTCAGCGCTCGCTGAGGTGAATTGGCAAGCTGGAGATGTGGAGGATGCTGGAGATGGGTTGGTGGATGAGATTCTGTGCTGCATGAGGGAGCTGGGCAGGAATATCCCCAGGAATATCCCCAGGAATATCCCCAGGGATATCCACAGAATAGCCAAAGAATATCCATAGAATATCCCCAGGAATATCCATGGAATATTCCCAGGGATATCCACAGAATATCCATGGGAACATCCACAGAATATCCACGGAATATCCCCAGGGATATCCATGGAATACCCACAGGAACATCCACTGGAACATCCACAGGAATATCCCCAGGAATATCCATAGAATGTCCATGGGAATATCCACAGAATATCCACAGGATATCCACAGAATATCCCCAGGAATATCCATGGAATATCCACAGAATATCCACAGAATACCCCCAGGGATATCCACGGAATATCCATGGAATATCCACGGAATATCCACAGAATATCCCCAGGGATATCCACGGAATATCCACAGGAACATCCACAGGAATATCCCCAGGAATATCCACAGAATATCCATGGGATATCCACAGAATATCCACGGAATATCTCCAGGAATATCCACAGAATATCCACAGGAATATCCATGGAATATCCGCAGGAATATCCCCAGGACAAGGCTCCTTTGCAGGCTGCAGGGCAGGGAAAGCACATCCCAGGCTTTCTCGCTCTTCAAGCTTTGTGCAGGTGACACTTCTGTGTGTCAGGGGGAGAATTCCTGTCCCACCCCCTCAGCTGCTCCTGGAGGAATCGCTGCTGGCCATGGAATTGCAGATCTGGCAAATGAGGAGTCACAAAGCTGAGGCTCTTTCCAGGAGAGCAGATGGTGCTGCTTTTCGGCTGCTCTTAGAATTCTGAGGCACACTTGGTTCAAAAGGGGTAAAAGGGTTTTACTTGGGTATTTTAATAGGATTTTAGGTGCACAGCTCTTCAAAGGTGGAACATGCCAAGATGCACCCTCACTGTATAACGTGTGTACAATTTTATGGACCTTGCAAACTCGCATATCTGTCTAGAATCCCCCAATAAGGAACCAAATAAATGAAGTCATGTCCCTCTATTCTAAGAATCCTCCCCTTAAGTGAGGCTTGAGCCCAGTTTACAAAATATATTCCAGAGAGAAGGTTTCAATCAAGGCTGAACCCTCAATTTTTAAGATATTATAGAGCTTTTTGGTCTCCTACTGTGAATGTTTGGTCTTTCTGCCTTGCAGAACCCCAAAACTGAGCTGGAATTTCAGACTACATCAATTACAAGCATGTAGGCTAAGGGTACAAAGAGTGTCTAAAGGGTACAGAAAATACAAAGAGGGCATAAAAATGTATAGAAGGATATATAAAAGGGAAAGGCAAAAAATCATCAGGCATCAGTGGGACCAGGCCATGGATGGCACCTCAGAAGGCATCTTAGGGATGAGCTGCTGGTCTGTCCACCCAGCAGAAACCCTGTGGGATGTGTGTTCTCATGCTTTATTTTTTTTGGAGGATTTGCCTGCCTGACCCTTTGGCTGGTGACCATTTCAAGTCCTGGGCCAGGCTTCAGCTTGGCGTTTGAAAAATATTGATCAAAAAGGGCAAGTCTAAAGTCTTTTCCTTGGCTTTACAGTCTGACTGTCCACACAGAGTTATGAAAAGTCTAAACTTCTGTTCTGAATGGGTTGACATTTTTTGTCTTCTTTTTTTTTAAAATTATTTTTAAATTTTAAAAATTTATTTATTGTTTATTTATTTACTTTTTATTTATCCATATTTATTTATTTATTTATTTATTTATTTATTGTTTTATTTGAACAGTTGAGCTAAATTTGAGACTAATGGAACCAGTTTTGGAGCAGGAGGTCCAAGACTGGCAGTCAGCCTGATTTATTGATATTATTGTTTATTGATCTTGGGAAAATAGTGTCCCAGCTTCTTGCCTTGGTTTGCTTATTCCATTTTAAAAGAACTGACTGACCCTGGATCATTTAAATCTGGTTCATGTGCCTCAAAAATCTGGTTCATGTGCCTCAACCTGGGGAGGATTAAAAATTCCATGTCCTGGTGTCGCGTGCAATGAATTGTCCTAAACCACAAAGACTTTCTCTGCCCAGAATGGGCAGATTTTGTGCAGTTTTATTGTAGTTGAACTGTTTTAGAAATCTTTCTCTTCTTTCTCAGGGAGAACATAGATAAGCTGCATTTTTGTACTTTCTTAATCTCTGTGTTTGGTACTAGGTGTTGTATAGCTGTGCCCAATGGTTTTAGGAGGTGGATTCTCTGCTGACCAATAGTTGCTAGATTATTAATGGATATATAAAGAGGTTTTTGTAAATAAAGTTTCTCTTTTCGCCATCTTGGGTCCATCTGCCTGCTTCCTCTGCCAGCTTCTGCGAATCCCAGGAAATCTAAACCAACATTTTATTCTTTGTTTGCCCCATCAGGGCAGTGATTGATGACCACCCCTGCTCCAGCCTGTGCTCCCTCGGCTCAGCACTCGCAGTTTTCGGTCAGAGGAACCCAACCTGGACCAAAGAACTGCTGATTAACCTGGCCAAGCCCTGCTTCTGTCGAGCTGGATTCCAAGTGGTTTTTTTTAATGAATTCAGTAAGAAATAAAGCCTTTGTGCCCTTTGGGGATGGGAGATGTTGCTGGGTGAGGGCACTGAGCAGGGATGGCAGCAGCCAGGCGCTGATTTGCATAGAGAAGCCAAATCCTTTACACAGTGCAGATAATGCACATTGTAAAACAGTTACAATAACATTCACTGCAGCCATGAAAACAATTTTACAGCAGATTAAACACACTTAGAAAAAGGGGAAAGATGAGTGAGAAGGCAATACTGACACTAAATTAGACTTGAGTCAGCAGCAGCGAGAGAACAGCAGAGGAAATGAGAAAATGTTCTGACTGTCCTGCTGAATTTTTTTTTTTCCCCAGGCCAGCTCCATTCTGTGCTCACCTATTTCACTGAATTGAGAAACTCTGGTGCTCTCTGAGATTGTGTTTATTGGTGGAAAACACTAGAACTGAGGTGGCATTACCTGAAATAGTGCTCAGAGGGCACAGCAGTGACACAGTTCTTGGACAAATTGTGGGTTTGTGGGTTTGGTTTTCCTTTTTTGTCATGTCAAACAAACTGTGAGTGCTTGAGAGTGTTGGAATCACATTCCAGTGGGTCAGTGAGACAGCTGGCCCCACTGCCTGATGGAATTAAGGTATTTTACCAAGGGTGTGTTTCCTCTGCGTGGTTTGGGATGTGTTAGATGCTTTGTGAGGCACAGAAGCTCAGGCGAACACTGAGTTTTGGTCCAGACGAGGTCTTGAAAAACAAGTTTTGTGCCACTGTAAACCTGTAGGGGGTTGAAACCACAAATTCTGGATTTCTGGATGAGCCATGAAATGCTGTTTTTGGGCTCTGGGTCACACAGACAGACGGATCCTGCACTGCAGAGGAGCTTCAGCCCAGGTGCTGAAGGTTTTCATTAAACCCAGGAGGTCAAACACATTTGCTGTGAGAGGTCAAACACATTTGCTGTGGCTACTTGGCTGTGTCTATAGAATTTTCATTAATGAGCCGTTTCTTCTTGACTTTCCATGTGTGTGATGGCTGATTATGCAGGATTATCTTCCTGCAGCACCCCGGCACCTGCTAAAGAGACAGTAATCTCGTTAGGAGCCAGATCTCATCTGATCGTTACACACGCTGCGCTTACAAGCCTCTGTCAGCTCTGCTTAATTCAGCACGCAGGGCTCTGTCAGAGCCCCTATTGATTCCTTGGGATTGCTTGGCATCTTTGCAGATAATAATCCTTCGTGTCTGACAAGCTGCTGGGCCCTCTCGGGAGCAGAGCTGGTCACAAGTGCCACGAGCTGTGCTGTCCCAGTGACTTTGTGCTCTTGTGAGCCTTCCTGAGCTCTGCTTCTTCTGCTGAGGTTCAGCCTCAGTGTTGGTGACAGTGATTTCGGTTCTTTGCTGCTTTGTGTCCCTCAAGTGGATATTTTTTGGGATTTTGTGTTACAGCAGGTGGTTCTGCTGGCTGTGAAACATCTGTCTCAGATAATGTGTTTTGTTTGGAGCTGTGGCGTAGTGGTGCAGGCTGAGGAGGAAGATGTTCCCCACCTTTTTCACAAGCTTTTCACAGCTGGGGGAGGCCAGGCTGGATGCTTTTGCCTTTTTTAGCCTGGAAATGAAACCTGAGATCATTTTAGTCAAGGAGGTAAAATAAAAGTGGATCTTTATTGGAGCTCTGGGGGCAGTTCTGGAAGAATAGCCACAAAATCCCAGCCCCAAAGTGCTGAATAGAGTTTGATAGGTTTTGGGAAATTAGCAGAATTGATGAAAAGCACCAATTAGGAGGACGAGTGGTGATGCAATTCCCCCCAGGTCAAGCCCCTTCTCTGTACCCCCCACCCTTGGTTGGACTTGTTGATGAAAATGTGTCTGGAAGATTTTGTTCCCAGGAAGGACCAAGGCAGGACAGGGCCCTTGTGCCTCCCTTGGAGCTCTGCAATGGCTTTGGTCTCTCCAGTTGGGGAAAAGGGCAGGGAAAAGTACTGGGAAGGCTACAAATTAGAGAAGAAAAATGGCAAAAGTCATCCTGCATCAGTGGGACCTGGAGCAAGCTGGGCCTGTGGGAGGTGTCCCTGGAATGAGAGCTTTGGGTCCTTCCAACCCAAACCATCCTGGGACTCTGAGGGACGCAAGGAGTCTGGGGGTGGGGGAGCTCAGGCTGCTGTAGAGGGAGGGTGAGCACCTCCTGTGGTGTCACCAAAACTGTGGGGAGAAAGGAAAACAACCCTCTAACAACATTTTTAATGTTAGAGAGTCAAGGCATTGCTTTATTTTCTGGCCAGGATGTTGTTCTGACCAGGGTGAGCCACAGAATGATTCTTATCCACACATAGCCTGGGTGTGCAGAGAGAATCATTCCATGACACATTGATTTTACAGGATTTTCCCCAAACTTTATACAGTAAAAATCCATAGAACTCTATTGGTTCAGTGTTCATTGGTCTAAAGTCACGTAGCTCTTAGTATGTGTGGATGAGATGATTTCTGTGGCACACCCTGGCCAGAAAATAAAGCAATGCCTTGACTCTTTAACATTAAAAATGTTGTAGGAAAGTTCTTGTTTTTCCTGCTGTTTTGATGACACCGTGGGGACTCTGCTCACCTGAGCCAGGTGAGGGTAGGATGTTCCTTGGGAATTTGGGGTTCAGGAGCTCTCTGGAGTCCTGCAGGTAACACACAGCAATGGCTTCAAATGAAACCCTGACAGAGCGGTGTGAGAGCAGTGAACATTTCTGCCATCCCCTCTGTCGCTGTTTCCACTCAGCTCCATTCACTGATTGAGGTACCTGTGCAAATGAGCTCATTTTTTTGGTTAAAAATGAACTGTTTCTGTAGTTTTGAACCTTCAGTTCCTGTCCAGACACTGTAGCTCTATGACACTGCCCTGTGGAAGAAATTCTTGGAAGGTTTGGATCTATAAATGCTGCCCAAAATTCCCAAAGGAGGCCAGGACATGGGAGAGTGCCTTCTTGTGGAAATCTGTGTGTGAAATCTGAGTAAATGGCTCCCTGTCCTTACATTTGCATGAGTTTGTTCTGATGGAAGATTGCAGAAGTTGTGCCTCCTGAAGGAGCAGAGAGGGTTAAATGAAAGTCAAGAGGCTGATTCTATCAAGATCATCTGGGATTTCCCATTCTGGCAGATTCATTACTTTCAGAAATGATGACTGATTGTATCTGAAGAGGTGAGGGGAAGAGCGATTTAAGTCGTGTCCATTACCTGTCAGCAAATCATGCTGTGTGCAGCTGTGAGGAGAGCAAGGAGCGCACTTGACACTGTTCTTGGCTCTGCTATTTGACTTTTCACTGAGAGCTGCTATCTGTGCTCCTTCTTTTTTCCATTTTTACTCATATATGCTCCGTGGAAATTTCAATTATCACGACTGTAGGGAGAGGCACCTGTGGAATGTGTGCAGTGAGTGCTCCTGGATGAGGGAGGCAAGTGGAACACTTTGTTACATATTAAATCTTGCAATCACTGAAAAAATCCTGGCCTGGTGCAATATTCTGATCTGTTAATCACATTTCTACATGGCAAACAGCTTCCTGAAGTGTTGTTTGCACTCTGTCTCAGAGCAAATATGTATTTTTGATTTGAGAATAATTCCAGCTTTAAGTAACTTCTGCCTCCCTGCTGACAAAAGTCATTGCTGTTAATTAGTCATGGGCACAGATGAAATATTTATTTGAGGGGGGAGTTTGCTCTGATTTCCCTTCTCCCTGTGTCCTTGGGTGGGTTTTTAGGGCTGATGCTGGGGTAGAGGTGTAGTTAGTGTAATCTGTAATCATGGTTGGGTGTCAGAGCAGACAAAGCCTGGCTGAAAGAGCCACGGAATCCCCGTGGAATTCCCAGTGGAATGTGTTTGTCACACTGCCCAGAAATCCAGGGGTGGCTAACAGGAAATTCAGAGCCTCCCATGAGCTGTTCAGCTGGGGAGTGTCCCTGGCGTCACAGCAGAGGCCCCTGGACTTCTCTGCAGTTTATTTGCTTTTCTAATGTGCTCTCCCAGGCCTTGCTGTCACCTGGATTCTCCAGGTTTGGGGGCTTATTTTGTGTGTGAAAGGAATAAGGGAGTGTCTTTACAAACTAACTGCTGGTAAGATAAGGCCTATACTGAGAGATGGAAGAAAGAATGGGAAGGATTTCCATAGGAATTCCAGTGACTGATTCGCCCAAGACTGTGGTAATAAACTACAGGAACAGAGACATAAGAAAAGGAAGAAAGGAGGGATTTGTGTTAAGGGGTCTGCATCAGGAGAAATCTATATTACTTATGTCTGTATCAGGCATTCCGGGCAGTCTGTACCTCTCGAGTATCTCAGCCCATGGGGAAAGAGAGAGGGAACTGCGGCTGGGAAATTAGGGTAAGTAGAGGCTGTGTCCTCTTGGAATGTGAGAGACCCCATGGGAAATGCCCATGGCCTCTCCCTTTATTCATGAATAAAGTTCCAGGACTCCTCTGTCTCCATTTTGGACATAAACCTCTGGTGTTTGTGGGTTCATTTTTCCTGACAAGTGCGATTAGACTCTAAATCTCCCCACGTTCCACACACACACTGCCCCATGCAGGATGTGGTCAAGGCCCTTCCTGGCCTGAGTGGAGCTCCCAGGAGCCCAAATTCCATCCAGAAAGCTGAGTGGTGCCCTGCCAGGCTGCTGGGAGCTGGCTTGGGGTTGATATATTCCATTTACCCATCCATTCCAGCTCCCATGTACTAAACTTTCCTCCCTGCTCTCTTCTGAGTTAAATTCCTGTGGTGCTGCTGTGAGGCTCATTTAGAAGTAGGGCTTGGAATGTGTTCCAAGGCTTTTATGGGCACAGCTCTCAGCAGTGGAGAGAGGTCGTATTTTGGTTGATTTCCCTATGAAATAAAATGCAGAATATCTCGTGCTCAGTGTTTTGGGGGTGTAAAACTTGTTTACAATGTGTGGCGCTTATGGAGTTTGTGTAGTTTTACTTCAGCAGGGTTTTTTCTGGGGTTGAATATTAATAGAGAAATAGCTTTAAATTGTGGGTAGTGCGGTAAAGCTGCTGTTAAATTTAGGAGAGGGACAATTCTCTTGCAGATGGTAAAAAAAATTAAAATCTTGGGAGGTTCTATTTTCTGCCAGGCAAATAAAATGCCCAGAATTTGGGGCAGAGATTCTCTCAGTGCAGTTGAGCAGAGTTTTTCACTTCAGTCATAGCAGCCTCCTATAAAATGAACCCCAACAAACTTCAAACTGGAACTTCCACTGGATTGAAATGCCTGGAAGCTGTTTAATTCAATGGGATCTCTGGAAATACGACAGGTGGAGATCCACGTGAAGGGCTGTGGGTTTGTGAAACTCCTACAAAGCAGAAATAGCAACAGCCATGGCAGCAATGGGTAGGACAAAGTTCTGTGAGGTTTGTAGGAGAATTTTGCCTCATTTCTTGTGGGTTGGATGTTCCCTGGCAGGAGGGAATGGGGAATTCTAAACCAAAGGCTCCTCTGCCTTCCCCAGGAGCAGAGCTGCTGTCACCACTCCTGTTTTGCTCTGTTTATGTGGAATTATGTGAATTCTCCTGCTGCGGCAGGTGTGGGGATGACTCTGCCCCGGGCTGAGGATGGGAAGCGTTTCCTGAGGAGGAAGAGCCTCCATCTGCTCCGGAGAGCTGTGCTGAGCACAGCCATCCTAATCACAGAGCAGCTCCCTGCCCCTCTCTGCTCGGAGTACAAAAGCACTTCTCACTCTGATTTGTGAACAGCGCTGGGGAGGGGACAGGGACAGGGACAGGACAGGGACACGGGTGGGATAAGGACAGGGACAGGGACGGGACAGGGACAGGACAGGGACAGGGACAGGGACAGGGATGGGACAGGGACAGGAACAGGGACAGGGACAGGGACAGGAACAGGGACAGGGACAGGGGTGGGATAGGGACAGGGACAGGGACAGGGACAGGGACAGGGATGGGACAGGGACAGGGATGGGACAGGGACAGGAACAGGGACAGGGACAGGGACAGGGGTGGAACAGGGGTGGGACAGGGACAGGGACAGGGGTGGGATAGGGACAGGGACAGGGATAGGGACAGGGACAGGGATGGGACAGGGATAGGGACAGGGACAGGGACAGGGACAGGGATAGGGACAGGGGTGGGACAGGGACAGGGATGGGCCAGGGACAGGGATGGGACAGGGATGGGACAGGAACAGGGACAGGAAGGTGGGTTTTCCAAGTGGGAGATGGGAAGGGGATGAGTTGCTGAGACCCTCGAGGGGATGCCCTGACTTCGTGGGGAAATGTGGTTAGAGATTTCCTGAGATTGGCAGAAGCTGGCAGAGGAAGCAGGCAGATGAACCCAAGATGGCGAAAGGAGAACTTTATTTACAAAAACCTCTTTATATATCCATTAATAATCTAGCAACTATTGGTCAGCAGGGAATCCACCTCCTAAAACCATTGGTCACAGCTATACAACACCTAGTGCCAAACATAGAGATTCAGAAAGTACAAAAATGCAGCTTATCTCTATTCTCCCTGAGAAAGAAGAGAAAGATTTCTCAAACAGTGCAACTACACGGAAAGTCCCATCAGCATTTTTAACTCGAGATGCTGAAACTCCAACCTCTGGGAAACTGGAGAGTATTCCATGGATCCTGAGTGCTGTGGGGACAAGGGGAGGGCACTGCCAGGAGCTTGTCCCTGTGGGCGCCTGCTCTAGGTTTAGGTGTTCCCTGCCCACACTCACCAGCTCGATCCACAGCAGACTGGCACACAGTGTGATTTAATATTTCATTCTGAAAGGAATGAGGGAATGTCTTTACAAAGGGCTGGTGAGATAAGAGCAATAATGAGAGATGGAAGAAACAATGGGGGGGATTTCCATAGGAATTCCACTGATTGACTCTCCCAAGGCTGTGTTAATAAACTACAGGAGCAGAGACATAAGAGAAAGAAGACAGGGGGGTGTGTATTCAGGGTGTCTGCATTAGGGGGGATGTGTATTACAGGGTCTGTATTAGGCATTTCGGGAAGTCTGTACCTCTCGAGTACTTCAGCCCATGGGGAAAGAGAGAGGGAACTGCAGCTAGGAAATTAGGATGAAAAGGTCCTCTAAGCAATTTGAGAGACCCCATGGGAAATGGCCATGGCCTCTCCCTTTATCCATGAATAGTTACAGGACTCCTCTGTCTCCTTTTGGACATAAACCTCTGGTGTTTGTGGATTCATTTTCCTGACACTTCCACTCCCCTGCCCTGCCTGCCCTCAGCACAGGGTGGGATAAGGAGAGAGAGGCGGCACAGGAGGAATGGATAAAAGCAGGGTTTCTCATGCCCTTGGGGGGCTTTACCAGCCACAGCTGCTGAGCCCCCAGAAGTTTTCGGACAGCCTGCTTTGCTCTTGCTCTCCTGCAGCCTTCACTGCAGCTCAGCAGTAACGTGGGAACTCCTGCTTCATGTGGAAATCTAAAATAAGTATTTGAAAGCATCCCTTAATTTCACTCATGAGCTGAGATTCCAGGGTAGATTCCACTGCTCTCTGGCCAATAGAACTTTCTGCTTTTCAAGTGCCCCATCCAGGGTAAGGCTGAGCTCAGGAGAGCTCAGGCAGTGCTGGGCTGTAAAAAAGCCATTTTGGCAGCTTTGATGTGCAGTGTTGATAACTGCTGCCTTCTCCAATCCACTCACAGTGGAAACAACAGGGGTCTGAAGAGAAAGTCGTTAGTTAAACACTAATTACTGCTGGCTGTTGAAGGGAAAACAAGCAGGGTGTGGTGTGCACCTGCTCTGGGAGTAAGGAAAGGGAAAGAAGGGAATAATTGGGAAGGGGGAGTGTGAAACCAATAGACTTCTTCTGATTTAGTAACTCTGAAGTTCGGTTCTCTGGCTGAGATTTTCCCTGATTGATTATCTCTGCCGTATTTAGGCCCAGCTTTTCCAATGAAGTGATCAGAAATTAGAATATTTCTGAGTATGTGTGTTTATAGCTGGAAAAATAACAATATCCCCCCCCCCCCCCATTCCACACCTGTCTTTATCCTTCCTGATGTTTTGAAGGATAATTAAATGCAAATGTACCAAGGTACCAAATATAACAAACCTGAGGATGGAATTTTTGGGTTAAGGGGAACAGAAGAAGGCAATTTATGCATGGTAAAAGAAAATCATCCTCCTCTGGCCCCGGATGGCAGGAAAACATCTTCCCCTCACTATAGCCCAGCTTTGGGGTGGTTAGTGAACCTGAGATGTTTGGCAGAGCTGAGGGGGATTTATTTACGTGCAATTTTATTTTTCAGCCTTCGTTTGGCTGTTTTGACACCTCCTGGCAATTTTCCTAAGTGCTTAAGCTGCACATTACAGTGAGGGATGTTTTTAAGCAGCTCCGCATTGAAATTGGGTGAGGCTTATTTACTGTTTGACTCCTGCCTCTGACAGCATTTCTTTCTCCCAACAATTTCTGCTAAATGAGTTATTTTTCAGTGAGACTGAGCAGGTTCCCACACTTGCATCTCCTGTGCCATTTGCATTTCCTTTCTTTCCTGGCGCTGCCAATCACAGATCTCCCTGGGTAAATGATGATTTTCAAAGCCAAATGTTGCCTGACAGGGTTTGTGCAGCAGAAGGGGCAGGAAAGCAAAGGAGGCTGAGGAGAACCTTGGAGCTTTTAGCTCTTGACTGACACAGGCAGCTGAATGAGAAAAACAACTTTATTTCATTTTGTTCTTTGTTTTCTAACCAGGATGCATTGATGAAGCAGAGGAGAGAGACACAAACCCAAATAATGGTATTTCCACAGAGAGGTTTAGGGTTGCCTTGACGAAGAGTTTGGGATCCTCATTTCCCATACCCACAGTGTCCATGAGGAAAATGGAGAGGACAGAGGTGCTCAGACTTTATTTGAAGGTCAGGATTTAATGGCCATGGAGAGATGGGAGTTATTTCAGAATGATTCTCCTGTGGGACTTTAAAAACACCTGAGCTCTTCTTGCCTTAGAACTGAGCAAAGGGAGCTGGGTGTGTCACATCCTTAATTTTGCTTTTTGTGCTTTTGGAGCGCTGAGTTCTTTTACCAAGCATTCGAGTAGGCGGGAGATTTAAAAAATATAGATTACCCACAGTGGCCTTCCATTTGTCTGCCAGCATTCAGGTATTGCTCTTGTGAAGATAAGGAAAATACTGATGCTAAAATTAAGAATCTTCAATTCTTGGGCAGCATTCCTCGGTCTTTCTCCCTTGACTTTGGCTGTTGGACAAGAAATCACTTTGGTTCTTTGGGTTTTGTGTCTGTCTCCTGTCTACCTGATTTTTTTTTTTTTTTTTTGTGGTGAGTTTGTGTTTCTGCCACAGAATTGCTGTAATTTGGATCCCACGATGTTGATGAAGCTAAAATTGCAGAATTCATTTGTTCTTGCCAAAAGGGATCTGTCTTTATTTACATTTGTGTCTGTCAATTGAAACACAGCTGTAAGGACAGAGGATTTTGGGGCTGTTTTATCATTTGTGCTACAGCTGTGATTCTGAAAGAATTAAAAATATTCTAAAAGATTCTAAAAATATTCTAAAAGATTCTAAAGATTCTAAAAGATTCTAAAGATTCTAAAAGAGGTGTCGCCTCTCTAAGCTTGCTGTGCTTAGCAGAAGAATACTCCAAGTTTTGACCTAGGAAAATTCCTTTGGTAATTGGAAGTTTGCTTCCAAACAATCAATAACAAATGTCACAAAGTACCAATCTATTCAGGAAATTAATTGGAGATACTTAGGAGAAATTAATAATGGATGTTCAAGTGATAGTTCCTTTTTAACCTTGTAACATTATCAAGACAAAGTAAACATCAGAGGAATTAGAGTAAAGCAGACAAACTGTGGGGGAAATTAAGTATGCAAACCAGAGAACTGCATAAATCTCCATGTTATTAATTGGGGGAGAGTTCCTGAAATTATCATCTGCGCTGAATATTAAGTATCATAAATAAAAATGAAACGAAGGGGCTCTCTGTGGGGGGGAAAGGGAGGAAGCATTGCAGGCATCCCTCAAAGGATTGCAGCTTTTCCTGGTGCTCGTAATGAACATGATGGGTGAAATATTTAAGTGGATCCTGTTTCCTGTGTGTGCAGAGCAGCAATGATCAAAGCCTGGAATAACCACGGCAAGGAACTTCTCATCAGGAGCCTCTGTAATTGCACAGCCATTGTGTTTTACCTCCTGCAACCCTGGGCTTTTCTTGAGGAGTTTGAGCTCAAAAATAAGCAGGGAATTCACCTTCTGGACGGGTTCTGTGTGTGCTGAAATGGCTTCTTCAGGACATGCTCTAAATGTTGTCCATGCTGGAATTTCGGAAGTGTTTCAGGCACCTGAAGTGTTATAAGTTAGAGACAAAAACCAGGCCAATTAAAATAATTTGATTTATTGAGCAAGCTACAACAAGCAAAAACAGCGCTGGGCGACCGTGGAGACCCTGCTCCGCCAACGGTTCGCAACTCGCCTCCCCTAATTCCTCAATTTTTATAGTCTCTTTGAGCAGGTATACGTATATCTTCCGGTAGTACTCTGCGTCTGCGCGGGCTGTTGCTAGGGGGTCTTCTTTCTGCCTTTTGGTGGTCGTGAGGCTGAAGACCGACGTCTTCCTCGGGGGGGCTCATCCCAGGGGGGCTCATACATCGCTTACTTCACTGGGTATAGGTCATCCTGACCTGACTTCGTTATCTGTTCCCTCTGTTCTTGCTGAGACATCTGTTTTTCTTGGCCTTGCTTAGCTTTTTGTTAGATAAAACTTGTGAGCTTTCTGACTCAATTTTAACCATTTATTCCCTGTGTGATAAACGAGGTTCACTCTCCTGTTGAAATTTAAAAGTTTAATAAAGAACAATAGGGGATCCGGTCAAGCAGGTAGTGTGGTTAGTAAAGGAAAGTCTTTTAAACTACCTCTATCAGTTATTTTACTATTATATCAAAATCTAGTTAATAACAGAAATGAAAACATTGGTTACATACCTCTATTCTTTATGACAAGACTACTTATATAAACAGAATAAAACCATACACACAATGAATATCTGCGAAAAGCCAACACTATATTATTACGTATTTATCACACCTGGCTTAAGCAAGATTTGATTAACAAACACACACGGTTATTTATCACATGAAGCACTTCCACACAATTCTCTGAAGAAGAAAACATTTAGCAAAGCATCTCCCTAATTGAGATCACGCGGAGTGTACATTTTACAGAGGATTTTCACTCAGAATTCACAACGAACAAAGGTCTGGAGTATGTTTTAACTAATCCTAGTAAAGGATTAGTTAAAACACTAAAAACCAGTTTAGAGCTGTTATTTATGCCATTCACAGCTCCCTCTCCTCAGTGGAATTCAGATGTAGGACACCTTAAACCCAAGCTGTGTTCTCTAACCTTCATGTATGGAGCTGTAATCTTACCCAATGTCATTAGGAACCCTGGAAATATGTGAGAACACAGTTTAATACCTGGAAAAACCCTTAAAATGGAGACTTCGGCTGAATGGCTCCAAAACGAGCCATAAAATTGCTGTCAGTTGTTGCTGCAGTGAAGTTCTTTGGGGTCTTCATTAGCCCAACTGAGGATTTGGCTAAAAACCCCCAGTGGCAGCTTAGGATCTGTTTCTGCATCTTCTCCTCGTAAATCTCTTCCCTTTCTCCCTCTTTAAGGCACAAAAACGTTTGCTGAAATGCCCAAAAACTCAGATTTATTTCCAAGCCGTGGTTCTGTGATGAACTGCATTATTCATGAGGCAGCACATCCCAATTTATCCTTTCCAAACCACGTCCTGCAGATGCACTTTGTGAGCTGTCCCTGATGCCACTCCCAGGCTCAGAATCACCTCCAGCTGGTAAAAATCTGAAATTGCTCCTACCTTCACCCATGAGTTAGTTGAGGGTTTAGTCTTAACCTCTGAAAACTCAACAGGAGTGATCTGTGCTTAACAATCAGAGTAGAGATTTTCAGGACTGGTCTGAACTTGTATTTGCCCTGAAATAAGGAGCTGTTTTCAGCTTGAATATTGCCCTGCAAACGTCTGGGATGTCTCACAACTGCTGTTAAATCTCCACACAATATGTATTTTGTTTTTCTTTTCCAATTAAGATTGATGCATCGCTTTCATTCTTCCTGAGCAGTTATTGAAGAGCTGAACTTGGCAAATGTATGCCTCAAACTGTTTGGGGACATTTTTCTGGCTTTATGCATTTCCCTGGGAGAAAAAAAAAATTGCTTTTGTGTGGAGTATTATAATTGATTCAACAGGAAATTAATGTGGGGATATGTCATCGTAAGTGTGACGAGATTAAATTTCTGCTGTCTCACTTTTCATTAGGAGCTGGAAAAATGAGGGTGTTAGGATTTAAGGGGAGTGACACCAGGGAGGGTGGGGAATGCAGATGGGAGAGGATCCAGGAGGATCTGATCAGCATCACTCAGATATGAACCAGATATTCCCTTTTTCCATGCTTTCCCAGCCCCTCATTTTCTCCCACTGCAACGAGAAAAAAAAGGGAAATAACTCAGCAGGTTCTGCCTAAATCTCCCCCCTTTTTTTTGCATTTGGCAGTGGTGTTACAACATTGATTCCCTTCTGCTTTGATGTTAATAGTTCAGGATGGATATTCTGCTGATTTCTTTGTCTGCTCAGGGAAGCCAAACAGCCTTGGGGTGGCACTTGAAGTTCAAAAGGGTAAAGTTTAGCAGGGGAAAGTTTCTAACTGAGCACCTTGTTGGATAATGACTCCTCTGGGAAGAAAGCACCAGGCACTGCTGGTGGGAAGAAGTTGGAATGCCTTTAAAAATCCCAAAACTTTCCCCCATGGCTTCAGGATGTTCTATCAAACCCAGCTGCAAAGAGGACTCTGTGTAATCCTCATTTTGCTCCCAATTCTGGGTATTAAATGTCATGTGAAGATGATGGAGCAGGAGTTGAGCCCTGGAGAACACCTTGGAGTTAACACCTCTTAATTCTCCTGTAAGACCATGGGCCTGGAGTGTTCCTGAGGGCATGGAGGAGTGGATTTCCTGCAGTGCAAAAGCTTTGGGAGGAGCTGAAACCCCAGAGGTAAAATGCTGAATTTGCTATGGATTTGTGGATGGAATGTTGGAAGCTCTCTCTTCATGTGCCGTAAATTCTGCCCAGGGGCAGGAAGGGTAAATTGAGTGGTTTGGGATTTTTCCAGGTGGTGATTTTCCACAGCTCCAAGAACAGGGAAATTAAGAACTTCAGGATTGTGCCTGAACACCTGAGACTCCTCTGCTGCACCATCAGAACTGCCCAGCCTCAACTCTCCACATTTCCTTTGGTTTCCCCCAAGAAAATCTGTTTACATGGTGGGAAATTATTTCCTTGCATGTTTTTATAAGTGATGAGGTCCCCTGCTGCCATTTTTGGGATAATTGGCTTCTCCTGTGACTGCTTTGACACTGAGTGGTTATGGCAAGGCTCAGCCTTTCTGTCTCAGCTCCAAAAGTGGTGTTTCTTGCATGGCTTATTTACCGAATTTTTTTTTTTTTTTTTTTTTTTTTTTTTTTTTTTTTTTTTTTTTTTTTTTTTTTTTTTTGTTCTTGAGCTTAGTAGAGATGTTGAATATCTGCTGATCCCTTCAGAGTCCAATTAATTTGAAATTTGGCCCCTGGTTGATGCTGGGTCTGAAGGTAGTTTATAATGTAACTGTGAAAGGTTTTGGTTTTTTCCTACTAAAAATTCATTTTTTAAAAAAAATCATCCCAAGAAGTACAAAAACACCTCAGGGAAATACAACTGAGAGATGGGAGACTTGAGACTCTGAAATAATCACATTTCCTTTAATTTTTCTGGGTTTGTAGCCTGGTTTGGGGTTTCTATCAGGGACTCACATTTCAGATAAACCTGCCCTGAACAAGAGGCATTGTTTATGATCAGTGATTGCAGCTTCAGCCTGTGGCACTCCTGGGCATCCTCTCCAGAAGGGACCAAAATCCAGAGGGGTGAGGCTTAGGCACAGCCTGACTTCATCCTGAATTCCTGAATCCTCACCACGAGAGGATGTTGGACATGGGAATGAGGCTCAGAGCTCCAAAAATCTGAGCACTGATTCACTCCGAGCTGAGGGTGATAATGTGCTCCACTCTAGACTTGGTTTCATCCCATTTTTTCCCTGGAAAATCTCACAGATTTGTGTAAAACCCCAGGCATCCTCTTCAGAAAGGACCAAAATCCACGGGGGTGAGGCTGAGGCAGCTTCAGGCTTCATCCTGAATCCTTGCCATGAGTAGATGTTGGACCTGGGAATGAGGCTCAGATCCCCAAAAATCTGAGCACTGATTCACTGTTTCACTGTTTCGAGCTGAGGGTGATATTGTGTTTGACTCTAGATTTGGTCTCATCCCATTTTTTTCCTGGAAAATCTCACAGATTTGTGTAAAACCCCAGGCATCCTCTTCAGAAGGGACAAAAATCCAGGGGGTGAGGCTGAGGCAGAGCCTGACTTCATCCTGAATTCCTGAATCTTTGCCATGAGTGGATGCTGGACCTGAGGGAGGTCCAGAGCTCAGATCCCCAAAAATCTGAGCACTAATTGAGGAATGAGGCTCAGATCTCCAAAATGAGGCTCAGATCTCCAAAATGAGGCTCAGATCTCCAAAAATCTGAGCACTAATTCACTCCTGATCACTCCTCACTGCTGAGGGTGATAATGCACTCCACTCTAAACTCGGTTTCATCTCATTTTTTCCCTGGAAAAACTCACAGATTTGGGTAAAACTTCTCCTCGCTTGAGAGGTGCAACACAAGAGATAATTCTTGAGTGTTCCCTTCCTGCTGCAGCCTCCACGGCATCGGAATGCCCCTGCGGAGCAGAAAGTAAAATTCCATTTTTCACAGCATTTCCCCCAACTTTTTTCTCCCAAATCCCTTCGCTGGAGGTGCTGGCCTGTGTAACCCAGCCCTGAACTGCCCTACCGGAGGTGAAAGAAGGGGAAAAAAAATATTTTAAGTGCTCCCCACACTGCCCCTGCCCCACTGTGACCCTCAATGTGTCTGAGATGACCCAGCGCTTGTTAATTAATGTCCCTGATTGATCCCAGCCCCTGGAAAATCAGGCCTGGCTAATGAACTCTTTAAAACCAGCACCAATTAAAGCATTAAGCTCTTCCCCCGGACTTCTTTTTTTGGTCAAATTGAAGGTTGTGACAAAAGCAGAGCCATTAGCGGAGATTTGTGGTCGTTCCTGAAAAGGGTGAGAGGAGAGTGGGGTTGGAGGAGCAGGGAGAGGTTTGATTTCATGGTTTGATTTCATGGTTTGATTTCATGGTTTGATTTCATGGTTTGATTTCATGGTTTGATTTCATGGTTTGATTTCATATTTTGATTTCACACTTGACTGAAGTGCTCAGGGTTAGCTGGGCTGTGTTGCTCTGATTTTCTGATATTCGTGGAGATTCGTGGAAGCTCACAGGGAAGTCAGGCAGGCAGCACCAAGATGGCAAAAAGAGAAACTTTATTTGCAAAAACTTCTTTATATATCCATTAATGATCTAATAATTATTGGTCAATAGTTTTCCCACCTCCTATAATGATTGGTTACAATTTTAGAGTATCCAATACCAAAACAAAGAGATTAGAAAGCACAAGAATGCAACTTATCTCTACTCTCCATGAGAAAGAAGGGAAAGATTTTAAAACAGTGCAACTACAGGGCTGGCTTCAGAATCCTTTTAAAAAAAAGCCAACAAAATAAAAATGATAAAAAAATTAAAGAATGAAGACCTAATTAGCATGGGAGGTGAGGAGATTCAGATCTAATGGGAAACTGAACACTGAGGGTTGCTCAAGTCTAGACAATGAAGTTTGAAACAATGCATCTCTATGGGTTTTGACTTTAGAAAATTTGGGGGAAAATCCTGTAAAAGCATGTGTTTTATGAATATCTTCCTTAGCAAATCCTGGCCAGAAAATAAGGTAATGCCTGATTCTCTAGCACTTCAAATGTCATTTATTCTGTCGTGTTATTTTAATTTTTTTGGTGTTTATTTTTCCTGGTTTTCGGTGATACCCTGATGAGCCTTTCTGCTCCTCTATTAACCCTCAGGGAGAGAGAAGAGCTCTTTGTCCCTTGTCCCCAGCCCAGGTGACATCTCGGGATGAGGCATTTCCCTGGCAAGGCTCAGTCCCTGCTGCCCTTCAGCAGAGCTGTGACAAACACAGCACTCTGTGCCAAAACCCCTCTGGTGCTCATCTGGCGTCGCTTGGTTTAGCTGCTGCTTTATTCTGATTTTTGAATTTTATTTTCAGTTGGAGTAATATTTCAGAGGGAATGCTGGATGAATAAGGAAGGAATGTTCAATGTTTTTTACGTTTGGGTGCAATGAGAATTCCGTGCCATGTAAAGTAAAATTGAATTTATTTTGCTTGTAAAAACCTTGGTTTTTACATTTACATGTAAAATATGTATATTTACATGTAAATATTTACATGTAAAACACATAAAAAATTACAAATTTTTTTACATTCTTCATGTGGAAAACACACAGATTTTGCAAGCACTGCGCAAATCCTGGTGCATGGTGTGTGTGGGTGTAAATAAACCCATGGCTCCCCTAAATGCTGCCATGTTCCTGTGTTCACATCCAAGAGTGTGGATTTTCAGGAATATTTCCCATTCCTTGGAAAATCAGGCAACTAATACACCCTGCTGGCAGAAAATCCTGTGGAAAATCTGCTTGTGGTGGAAGAAAGTTCAGCAGTGAGAGAGTGAAGTTGTTCTAAGGGGTGGCAATTGAGCAGGAACTCCTAATTCCAAAAACCTCTTTATTTGTGAATTCTTGGAGAGGCTTGGCAGGGGCAGGAGTTGTTGTAATACAGGTTTTGTTTCTCTTCCACCTGGGAACACATTTCTGGCGTGAGATTGATTATTTTACTTTTTTTAAATTCGTTCTGCAGCTGCCTCTACCACGGTGTTTATTTGGAGGAAAAAAAACAACAAACCCAACCCAACAACTTACAAATAAGCATTTGCACAGAGCAAGTATTTGTAGATAAATACCAGAGCCGAGCTTGCTCTCCCTTTGCTGACACAATATCTCTGAAATAATGGCCTGAATAAATGCTATCAAAGCAGAATGCTTAGCTCAGGCCTTTGCTGCTGAAAGAATTGATTCTTGTAATGGTTTGTTTTGGGGATTATTTTGTGTTCTGCCTCCTTCAGTCTCTCTTGGCTGGTTACTGGTTTGTTTGTACCTGGTTTTGGAAGGTGTTTAAATTTAAATTTTGCTCTGGGTGCGTGGATTTTCTCATTTCTGTTTCTGTGGTGCTGTACAAAACCATTCATTCCTCAGAAAATGACTTTGCTGGGGCTTTTCTTTGCTGGGCTTTTCCAGCAAGAGCCTTCTTCAGGACTGTTTTCTGTGGCTTCTGAGGGGTCTGGAAATTCCTGATCCAGAGGCATCCTGGGCAAGGATTTATTCCATATATTGAGGGTAAAAAGGTGCTGAAAGCCATGGGGAGGCTTTGGACTCTGGGCTGCCACCTGGAGAGTCTTAAGGGACTGGGGGTGAACTTTGATTGAAGAATTCTGAAGAATTCTTCCCCTCCCCAGCCAGGTTAGATTGATGTTGTCCCCTCTTTCTGTCCTGCAAATCAGATTATTGAGCCCACGGACAAATTCCTCTGCTCTGGATTTGCAGGGGGGAATGGAATTTTTGGGATATTCCCATTCTTTCTGCCTGAGCCTCCAGGATTACCACTGGAGTGAGCAGCACTGAAGTGGAATGTGCAGTGGAGCACTTGGGGTTGATCTGCTGAGATCTTTCTGTGCCTTCACACCCAGGGAGGGCAGGAATTCATCAATAACCCTTAACTCATCAATACCCTTAATTCATCAATAACCCTTAATTCATCAATACCCTTAATTCATCAATAACCTTAATTCATCAATACCCTCAATTAATCAATAACCTTAATTCATCAATACCCTTAATTCATCAATACCCTCAATTCATCAATAACCTTAACTCACCAATACCTTCAATTCATCAATACCCTTAACTCATCAATAACCTTAATTCATCAATACCCTCAATTCATCAATACCCTCAATTCATCAATACCCTCAATTCATCAATACCCTTAACTCATCAATACCCTTAATTCATCAATAACCTTAACTCATCAATACCCTCAATTCATCAATACCCTTAACTCATCAATACCCTTAATTCATCAATAACCTTAACTCATCAATACCCTTAATTCATCAATAACCTTAACACATCAATACCCTTAATTCATCAATAACCTTAACTCATCAATACCCTTAATTCATCAATAACCTTAACTCATCAATACCCTTAACTCATCAATACCCTCAATTCATCAATACCCTTAACTCATCAATACCCTTAATTAATCAATACCCTCAATTCATCAATACCCTCAATTCATCAATACCCTCAATTCATCATACCCTTAACTCATCAATACCCTTAATTCATCAATACCCTTAATTCATCAATACCCTTAACTCATCAATACCCTCAATTCATCAATACTCTCAATTCGTCAATACCCTTAATTTATCAATAACCCTTAACTCATCAATAACCCTTAACTCATCAAAACCCTCATCAGAACACCCTCAATTCTCCCCCGAAAGAAGCACTGCAAGGTTAAATCTCCTGAAGTTTCACTGCTCCACACTGATCTCACAATTTTTGTTTTATTCTGCATTAGCTAAAATGAGCAGAGCGCTCCCCAAAAGTCGGATTTTAAATTCCCTCCAGGCCCCTCGCTGCTGTTCTTTCCCCAACCACTGTGTTCTTTTGAGGATTAATGACAGTTCTTATGTCTTCAGCCCAGATGGGTTTGCACACCTGCTGTGCCCTCCTGAAAATAAAGCACCTTTCTTCTGAGCTTGTATTGCTCCCAGTTTGGTGGGAGCCGGAGCTGTAATTTTCCTGTTCTGAGGTTATTTGGTGCTGAAATGGCTTTGGAGCTGGTGGCACCTGCCTTGGTGCTCAAAAGTAGGGATTGAAGGAGGAAATGAAAGCCCCGAATGAAGAAGAAAATGAAACCCCCTGCTTTGAAAATGATTCTCTCGCACTTCTCATGAATAGAACTCATTCTCTCAGGGTCCTTTCCCTGCCAAGATTTCCCAGCCCCGGCTCTCAAAGCGCTGTTTTCCTGCCTTTGTCTCTCTGAGCTCACAATTAAGCTGCAGCTCAATTTCGTGGAGGGTCTCCATCCCTGACCTTGCCGTGATTGCAGCGTCTAAAGGGAGGCAGAATATGAAAACAGAGCTGGGGTTGCAGGACAGCTTTGACACTGGCGCTGGGAAAACACTTCCCACTTGTCTGAGCATCACTCCTCCAACATTTCATCCCCTTCAGATTTTTCGGGTGTCTGTGGCATGGATATTGGCACAGCTTTGGAGAAAATAACCTGTGTCTGGGAATTACCTGCAAAAATCACCGGATTTTTCTGGTTTTTTTAAGCTGCCTTTGCTTTTTTGGCATCTTTTCCTCCAGGCAGCAGCAGCTGCTGCAGTGACCTGATGCTGCTGGTGGCAGAGCTGTGGGTCCTGGCTGTGCTTGCCTTGTCCCAGGGGTGTTGTCACCAAAACTGTGGGAAAAACAAAAATCCTCCAACAACATTTTTAATGTTAGTGAGTCAAGGCATTACTTTATTTTCTGGCCAGGATGTTGTTCTGGCCAGGGTGTGCCACAGAAATCATCTCATCTACACACAGCCCGGGGATGCAGAGAGAATCATTCCATGACATGCTGATTTTACAGGATTTCCCCCAAATTTTATACATTCAAACCCACAGAGATGCATTGTTTCAAAGTTCATTGGTCCAGAGTTGAGCAACCCTCAGTGTTCATTTTCCCATTGGATCTGAATCTCCTCACCTCTGATGTAAATTAGATCTTCATTTTTCAATTCTCTCATCAGTCCTTTCCGGGGAGATGTCTCCAGCTCTGTCAGAGGAGCTCTGGGGTGGATGTTTGGAGATGGCCACCGATGTTCTGTTCATGTTCCATGGATGGTTTTATCTCTCTGGGATCTTTGGGCTGCTCCACTCTGTCCTATGCTGAGCTCATCTCCTTACAGTGATGCTCTATCTCCTAAAGAAACTGAAGAAAATTCCCTTCCTCAAAGCAAAGTCAAGCCAAGCCCAACTAGAGAGACAAAAATAAATGTTAAAAGTCATACAAATTTTTTAAACTGGTATATTTTCCAACAGTGTCACAGCTGGCAGTGCCCCTCGGGGCTGCTGGGGCTGTGCAGTGCCAGCTGCAATCCCAAATCACGCCAGGGAAACTCAGATCCAAAGCCAAACTGCTTCCCACAACAACAGCCACAGCAGCTGCCGGTGCTGCTAAGAATTTTGGCTCTGCTTTTGACTTTGTGGAGCTTTCTGAAATCTCTGCTGGGTTATTTGTGAAGGCTGAAATAATGGGGAGACTGAGCCTGGGATGGTGCCTGATGCACTTCAGGAAGTGTGGGCGTCGTTTGCTCTCTATAATGAGGATGGAACCTGAGGTTGAGGTGAGGAGGCAAATCTTTGTTGGCAAACTGCAAAAAAAAACTCTTGCAAAAGTCCCCAGCTGCTGCTACAGAATAACTCAATAATAACAATAATTTAATAATTAAAGAACAATATGCCCCTCTGTTATCCAGCCCAGCTGAGCCTTGGCTTGTATCTGTACAATTGTGTCGGTACAATTTAACAAATCTGTTAAATTTGGGGTTGGATCACCCATTGTGCAGGATGGACACATCCACTGTGTCCCAGGGAGAACCAGGACCCATCCCAGACCTGGAGTTCAGGAGGGTTGTGATACCTGAAACAGGATTGCCTGAAACAGAGGCTAGATGAAGTTAGGAAAATAAAAAGGAGTTTGATTTATTAAAGGTCTTCAGATGCATTCAGGGCAGACAGAGCCTGCTTGAGAGGCTACACCCAAAATGGACAGCGAGTCACGAGTTATTCACATTTTATAAGTTCTGTCCATTAACATATTGAGCCTCAATTCTCCAATTACACCTTCAGGTGATGATGTCAACCACCCCAAGCTTGCTCCCCCAATTCACTGCTGGTTTCATATTTTGGGGCTCTGAGGCAGCAAAGTGTCCTTGGATTTTCCAGCTGAGAGGAATTGTTTTGTCTAAAAATTCCGGGACCAGAGTTTTAGCACTTTGTATGGAGTCCAGAACCACACACTAAAACTACAGACAGATGAAAAAAGATGAAACTAAAATTCCTAAGGCATCACCACTAATTCCCAGGATTGCTCCAGCAACTTCCAGTTGCTGTTTGCTGACTAATGAGACAAGGTCCAAGTGTCCTTGGATTTTCCAACTGAGAGGAATTCTTTTGTCTAAAACGCTGTGAAAAGAGATTTTTAGCATTTTATGTGGAGCCTGGAGCTACACACCAGAACTACAGATACACGAAAAATAGAAGCTAAAAATCCATAAGGTTGGGTGGGAATTCCTGTGGACTGAGCTGAGGGAAGAAGCCCTGAGCCTGCTCAGCTGCTGAGCTGCAGCTGGCCCCAAAGAGGGCTGCTCTCCCAAATTTCATATGCAAACAATAATTAAAGCAATCAGCGCTCTGAATACAAATTCTGTTTAGGGCTGGCGTTGAAATAATCTGTCTTTTCTGCTGCAGTGGGGAGGGGAGAACAATGGAAGTGAAAACCGTCATTTTCGCAGAAAATTCTTTGTGAGTATCTTTGTGGCTTTAAAGGAAAACAAAGTACAAAGAACATAAATAGAAAATGCTTTGATTTTGAAGTGGAATTGACATTCATTTTTCAGATGTAAACAAAATGGGTAAAATATCAAGAGAAAACAAGTTTCAGTCCTTTTTCTCCCTCCCTACCAAGTGCTCTTCCCTTGGTGACATTTCACCAAGCAATCTTTTTTCTTCCTTGAATTTCCAGTAAGAGAATCTAACTTGTGATTGGTATTCCTGGAAATTGGTCAAACAGTCTTTCCAGGCAAGTTGGATGATTTGAAGCGAGTTCAGCTATTAGGGACTGACATTTCTCCATCTAAGAGCTTGGCTGGGTGCAGAATTGTAACACTTGTAAGTCTTCCAGGGCTCAGATTTCCAGAGAAGTTGAGGTCAAGGGATACATGGCGAGGGAAAAGTCACATCTGTGAATTCTGGGGTTATTTTGATGAGAAATATCGTCATGTAGACGATTTCAAGTGCTCGGTTCTGCCATCTTTGCTCATGATGAAGAATAAGTAAAATTGGATTCCTGGCCCAGGATAGAGTTGCCAAGTGTTAAAGACAATTTCCATGGAGAAGAACAGCCCAAAGTGACCCTGAAGGGCAGGAAATGAATTAATTTTAGTTCATCAAGGCTGAACCTTTGATTTTTGAGATATTATAGAGCTTTTTGGCCTCCTACTGTGAATATTTGGTCTTCTTGCCTTGCCGAACCCCAAAACTAAGATGGAATATCAGACTGCAAAAATCACAAGCATGTAAGCTAAGGGCATAAGGAGTGTATAAAGGGTACAGAAAATATAAAAAGATATAGAATATATTAAGTATATATAAAAATTATTTTCCTATATAATGTATAATATATATTATATAATGTAGTAAATATAATATACTATATATAATATAGTACATATAATACTTAATATATTTTATATGTAATCTATATCTATATATTTATATAATTATATATCTATATATCTATATAGCCATATGATATATATTATATAGATAAATAATAAATAATACATCGATATATAATTTATATCTCTAATACAGACATTTTATATATAATATATAATAATATGTGTAATAATATATAATATAAAATGATATTTTAATGTATGATATGATATGATATGATATGATATGATATGATATGATATGAAATATAATATAATATAATATAATATAATATAATATAATATAATATAATATAATATAATATAATATAATATAATATAATATAATGTAATGTAATATAATACAATATTTTTATATAACATACAATAATATAGAATATAATACAATATCTTATACATAATATATATAATAAATAAATTCTAGGTATAAATTTATTTCTAAAAATTATATATATATATATATATATATGTATTATATAAAATAGATTAAAGGGTATATAAGAAAGAAAAGACAAAAATCATCAGGCATCACAGGGAGCTGCCAAGCACCCCTCGGTGTGAGAAGCTTTCTGTTTTGTTTAGAAGTGAAAGCAGTGCCCCAAAGCTCAGGGGCAGTGAGATGTGACAGGAGGGGCCAAGGGCTCTCTGGCCACAGCTGCTGCTGCCAGGGACACCCTGCTCCAGCACGGGGCTCACACAGCAAATCAGCCAAGAGGGGAGACATTCCTGCGGAATTCATCGCTACCTGGAAAACAATTTCATGCTAGGCTAAACAGGGATTAGAAAAACCTCCCTGGGCTGCCTCACAAGCCAAGGCTTGGGTTTGGAGAGGAATAAACCCTCTGTTATCTCCAGGTGTGGCTGCAGATCTGGCCTGGGAACAAGAGCTGTTGTGGGTCCTGTGCAGATCTACAGGACAGTGGCTAACAGTTATAAATTGATGGAGTGTTTCCTGCAGCAGCTTTTTTGGGATGTCTGGAATTTGAGTGGGCGCGAAAGGAGGGACAGTGGGAGAGCATCCTGAGGGAGTGAATGGGAGGATTTATTGGTGCCTTGCAGGTAAGGATGGAATCCAGAGTGCAGATGTTTCAAACCTAGTGAATTTATGCTCTAGAATGTTTGAACCTGCGGCTGGAGGGTTTTCTTTCTAATATTCACTGATTTGAAGGAGCACATGGACAAGGATGTGAAATGCAGCATTTGTGTGGATTCAGGGTTCACTGGGAGTGGCCACTTTGGGGCTATCCCCAGGCTCTGCTGGATGGGAATAACCAAAAATCAATGGAAATCCAAGCTTTCTGGCTGGATGGAAATAAGTTTTCCTGAAGGAGCTAATGGGATAATATGAGTTTGAATCTCAGGTTCTGTGGTGAAACTGCCGCTTGAATTGGCTATTGCAGGAAATGTTTTGCTCAGGTAGGACAGGAGGCTCTGAAATTTGGGGATTCTGAGGCTCTGCTGTGCTTTACATTCCTTTTGGCCTCAGGCAAGGCACTGAGAGTTTGGGAAAGCTTTTAATGTTGCACTGCCACTTCTGGAAGGTAACTGGGCAGAAAGCACTCACCTCCAGGTTGCTTTTTCCTGTTTAAGCCAAATCCATTCAATCCAGTAGGAAATATGTCTAATTATGACAGCACACTGTAGGTGCCTGAAGGGTTGGATGTGTACCTCAGTTAGCACAGGACTAAACCCCCCAAAAACTTCTTATTTCATATATTTACATCAGATGTGCCTCAGTGACCCATGTATAAACACATTTGGTGCTTTGCCTCACGAGGATTTTCCTGTGGAGACACTCGGTGACAGGAGAGAGTTTGTAAATAAATAGAGCAGTTCTGAGAATCTGCTGAGATGCTGTGCCCTGCCCTCTGATCTTGATTCTCAAAAAAAAAAAAAAAAAGAGAGAAGTAAGAACTGCTCAGTGAGAAGCACCAGAGTTTAGAAATCGAGATTTTTTTCATGTCTCACTTGGCAGAATTTTCCAGACCCACTTTCTCCATCAGAAGTGCTGCCAGTCAGAGATGTGTCCCCTGTTTGAATTTCTTCCCTTTTTTAAAGCCTGTAAAGCGGATCTTTGAGGGAAAAAAAACTTAAATGAACTTTCAGGCAAAGCTTAAATGAACTTTTTAGTGCTGCTTGCTGAGCGACAGTGACTCACCAGCACAGAAAAAAACCCATTATTTGGAGCATGGCCTTTGTTCCAAGGAATAGGTGATTTTAACAATAGCTTTAGAGATTTCTCTACAGCAAGGGAAGAAGTTTCATCTCTTCAGCTCCCTGGTTTGTGTGCTAAAATTCCCCCTGGAAATAGGGGTGAGTTCCAGAAACTCAGCTGACAAGCAATGGGAAAAGGGATGTGAAAGATGCATGGAAGAATGGAGTCAGCACGAGTGACTCCAACCTTCAGGTCCTCAAGTGCTTTTTTCATAATTGCTAAAGCTTCCTGAGACTCTTGGAGGAGGTAAAAGTGAGATAAAGTGGCTGTTCAAGTGTTTGAGCTTGGAAATGAGAAATAATGATTTTTGGGCATGCCGTGGAGAATGAATCAGGAATGTGGATTTAATTTTTTTTTTTCTTTCCTGCTCTTATCAATTCTAGTGGATGCAAGGCAGCTCTAATTCAAACTGTACTTGTACAATGCTGGCTCTGTAAAACTTCCAGGGATAAATAAACATCCAAGCACCTTTCTTCAAGGCTGCCAAATGAGTCCAGGACACAAAACTCTAAATTTGGGATCATATTGCCTTATAAAGACAGTATTTTATAAAGACAGGAATTCAGTTTTAATAAACACCCTTTAGTTGCAGTCGGGCACTGTGTGCATGTTGAATATTTTTGGCTTTCACACAAATTCCGGAGGGGGTCCAAGTGGCCTGGAGTAGGATTTGGCCATCTGAGGTGTAGGTGTGGTTTGCTTCCGACGGTCAGGACGGAGACAAGAGACCTCTGGAGTTTGGTCTTAGAGCATGAGGTTTATTGTGAAAGGTGTGAGTGTAGGAGACCTGCCAGGAGCTGCCAGCAGGGCAGAGAGGTGAGAGAGAGAGAGAGAGAGAGAAGTACAGAATACAGAATATGGAATACAGAAAACGGAATACAGTGGTTGCAGTTTACAATACAATAAATCATCTTCTGTGCTGAATATTCTAATTTTCACTAACCAATCTAGAACAAGCTACAAATCCTACAACATTTACATACAGCCTAGGAGAGTCATTGCATTACCATACAGTGTTATATTTTTAAACTCTAAAAACTGCGTTTTGGACCCTCTGCCAAGCTGGTAGGGTCTGCTCTGACCCTTGGACCTGTCTGCAAGCAGAGGGGATTGTTTAATCCAAAGGGGATTACCTTCAGTGGCCACACCATTGTTTTCCAGTTGTTCAGTCACTGGGGTTTGGTGTCTCAAAGCTTGTCTTCATTTCAATCTCGCTGATAGTTTCCATATTCTCAGCATCTTTTGCCAGCTAATCATATTTACAAGGTTTTCTTTATAAATGTCTCCCCAACAGCCTGGAGTTTTTCCTTCTGTATGGACACGTTGGTTTCATCTCTCCTGTCCAGGGCCACTCACTGCTTTCATCTGGATCTGAGTGTTCCCTGCAAACATCTCCCGGCTCAGAACTTTGGGATGAAGAGAGGGAGAGATCATTAAGTGCCTCTGATGGGCTCTGTGAGGTCCCTCCATGTAACACTTGCAGCTTTTGATGAATCACGGCCTGATCTGAAAACCCTTTCTTTTTCCTCCTGTCCGGAGCTCCTTTCAATCATTTCCTATTCCATTGCTGGCACTCACTTCAGGCTTTTTCTCTTTCTAGGCTCGGCCTTGGAGACTCCAGCCACAGACCAATTTCCCTGCTCAAATCTTCTGCAGGGCCTTGGCACGGCTTAAAAAGAGTCCCTTCTGCTGCTGCTGGCTGACAGAATTGATCCTGGCTTTGAGAGAATGTTCCAGGCTTTAAACTTCGCTGTCCCCTGCAAAAAAAAGAGGCTTTTTGAAGGGGCACTTACTAAATCCATGGCAATATTTAGATCTGTGGTGCTCGTGCTGATGCCTTTGTTTCGTTACCTGCTCCTGCGATTTTTATTAATTAAGAATGGAGGCGAATAAATAACGTCAGTGGTGGGGGGCACTTCCAAATTAAACTGCAATTTTCTTAGAGTCAGCAGTTCCCTGTGCTTTCCTGCTGGGGCAGCAGGTTTGTGTGCCAATAAAATGCAGAGCAGGGGCTGAAACAAAGGAGATCTGGTGCTGGCTGGAGCCTTTAAACCTGAGCGTAGGGAAAGGGTTGGGTTATCTGGGCTCCAGCTCTTGGGTCTTGTGGGGATTTTTGAGTTTTTGAAGGTTCCTGTTCCATCCCTGCCCCATGGCTTTCTTGGACACTCCCATGAAGAGGCCACACCTCCCTGGATTATTCTTCCCTATATAAATTATTCTCCCCACACATCCCTGAATAGTCTCCCCTATATAGATTATTTCCCCACACTTCCCTGAATTTTTCTCCCCTGTATAGATTATTTCCCCACACTTCCCTGGATTATTCTTCCCTGTATAGATTATTCTCCCCACACTTCCCTGAATATTCTCCCCTAGTCCTGTATAGAAGAGAGGAGTGTACAGATATAATATGAATTTATTGTCCAGGTTGGTGTTTCCAGATTTATTTCCATTATTTCCATTTAAAATGGAGCTCACTGGGGTCAGGCTATGAGAATCCAAGTAATTCCTGGATTCTCCAACTGAAATATTCCCTCCCCAAGTTTGATTTGCAGGAGACAGAGCTAATTCATCAACAGGTGTGGAGCAAACCGAGGGAATCTCTGTCTGAGGGCAATTAATGGCTGTTTTAGCAGCGTCTGTCACTCGAGCTGGGAGCACCTGGGGCTCAGATTCTCCTTATTTGTTGTGTGTTCCAGCACTCTGTGTCAAAGCTGAGTTTGATGTAAATAGATCTGATATATTGTCAAATCTCAGCCCTGTGGAAATCCAGCAGTGGTTTGCTGTTGGTTCCTCTACAATTCCCCCTTGTTTTTTCCCTCCCCTCCTGCTGCCTTTCTCTGCCCAACCCTGGATCTGATCTCTCTGATTCGTCTGATTTTCTGTTACACCGTTTCATTTTTCTCCGCGTGGTTTATTGCCTTTGTAAATTCGGTATTTCACCGTGTGAGCTCTGTCAGGATGGAGTTCAGCAAGAGAAACAAAGCTGTGCTGTGATTTCACACTGCTGCACTTTATTCCAGAGGGGGAAAAACCTCCAGCTGCACCTTGGGTGGGTGTTGGCATCCTGCTCATGCCACCCCCAAGGCACGGGGGTAAAATCAAATCAACTTTCAGGTCTTTTCCAATCCAAACCATCGCAGATGTTGCTTTTTTTTTTTTTTTTTAATGATAAACCTGCTGGGTTTTGTTCTCTGTGCTCAGCTTGGTCCAGGACTGCACAGCAGGAAGGAGGCCTCTGCATCACTGCAGCACCTCTCAGTAAATCTGTAGATTTTTATATTAAGTGGTGTTATTTTGTGATATTTGGTAATTTTTTTTTCTCTCCAGGTCATTGGGATGCACCTATGGGAAGGACTGGAGCTGCCCAAAATCCCACAGTGGATAATGGCTGTGGTTTATGGGTGGCATTAGAAAAGACCTGCAGAGTTTCTTTTTTTTATTTTTTTTTTTAATGAGGGGGAGTATTTGTATTTCTATAAATGCCTGCAGGAAGGATGTAGCCCTGACTTTGCAGCCTTATAAATGGAATTTCAATATATTAATCTGCAGAATTCTGTCTGTGTAATAAAAATAATGAAAAAAGGAGGGAAAGAGAGAGGGAAGCAGAGGAGGCTCCACCCTCACCCATCACTGCCATTGCTGCTGTTTTATCAACCAAAGTGGTGCCTTGAAGTTGGAATATCCTTCCTGCTGCTGTGCAGGAAAGTTTTAATTCAAAACCACAGATTTCTCCTTCTGTTTTGAAACCTCTGTCAGCTTGTGGTGCTACTAAAATTTATATTTATTTAAACAATGTGATTTCCAGCTCCTGCTTTTCCCAGTTGTGATTTCCCAATGTGATTTCCAGCTCCTGCTTTTCCCCAGTTTTGAGTTTTGTGTGTGTCCTTTCCCCATTTCCCCTTTTCACCTCCACGCTCACTGTAGGTGAAATGAGATGTGCAATTTGGGGCATTTGCATATTTTTCATTTAGGAAAGGGATATTTTATCAGGTTTGATGGCTGAGGGAAATTGCCTCCGTGGAAATGGAAACCAATTTCAGGATGAGTGATGGCAGCTCCCTGTGAGGGTCATTCCTGTCCCTTCCCAAAATTCCTGCCCTGGGGAATTCCTGCCCTCGGAGTGCTGCTGACTGCACATCTGGGAGGTGCCACTGAGCTGAACAGAATGAGATTTTTGGGGTCAAATCAAGAGAAATGGCAAAGGACTCTGAATATTTCAGGGCTCTGACTGATTTCTTTAGGATTGACCAAACAGTCCAGGGAAAGTCAGAGCTTTTCCAAACGCAGGAGCAATATCCAGAGGAGAGATGAGTGTGTCAGTGGTGGGAGCTGAGCTATTTGTATCCCAGAGGGATGAATATGCCAATTCTTGGTCGTCCTCCAGCACCTGCATGGAAAAGAAGACATTCCTATTTATTTTCCTCGCTGGAGCCGCGTTCCCAGCCCCGGGGATGGATTTATAATTCAATCCATGTCCATTTGTTTGCAGACAGAAGAGGATGAAATGATAGCAGATTTTCTTTAGGGCTGGGAAAAGAGAGAGAGCTGAGGCTCCCCCTCAGTGTGGAGGGGTTTGGGGAGGTTTGGGATGAGTGATGCTGCTGGGAAAGCAAATCCCAAAATCCTGCAGTGAGCCCCAGGTTCTGAATGAGCCCCAGGTCCTGAATGAGCCCCAGGTCCTGAATGACCCCCAGGTCCTGCAGAGAGCCCCAGGTCTTGAATGACCCCCAAGTCCCACACGAGCCTCAGGTCCTGAATGACCCCCAGGTCCCACAGGGAGCCCCAGGTCCTGAATGACCTCCAGCTCCTGCAGTGACCCCCAGATCCTGAATGACCCCCAGATCCTGAATGACCCCCAGGTCCTGCAGTGGCCCCCAGGTCCTGAATGACCTCCAGCTCCTGCAGTGACCCCCAGATCCTGAATGACCCCCAGATCCCACAGTGAGCCCCAGGTCCCACAGTGAGGCCCAGGTCCTGGAATGACCCCCAGGTCCCACACGAGCCCCAGGTCCTGCTGCCTCACAGTGCTTGAGGAGAAGCAGTCAGGGCAGATTTTCCTCGTTGGCAGCTCCAGCTCCCAGTGGAATGGGAGGGTTCAAAATGGGTGTGGATGCAGTGGATCAGGACCTGTTCTGAGAGGTTTTGGGTTGGGAATTGGGAACTCTCCGTGGTGCTGAGCTGGATCTGGGTGGGATATCCAGCGAGTCACAGCCCTCAGAGCTGCAGGTCTGATCAGAGGAGGATGAAGTCGGTGTTTCATCCCTCAAATGAGCCCACAATTAAACAGCTGATCCTTCCCTGACTCCAGTGCTTGCCATGGGAGGGAATTCGACCTGTGAATGATCTCTGCATCAATCTGAGAATTCCGTATGACATTAAAATCATCATTAAACATTAAATCTTAACTTAGAACAACAAAAAACAAACAACCGAACTAAAGAGGCAGAAAAGAAAAAGTGTCTCACACCAAATCTACAAATAACACTGTCACAACATGGAAAAAAAGGACAAATTACACACAATCCACGCCTAGAACTTTCCCTATAATTACAACACAAATACTTCACTATCATTTCACTTTAAAAACATAACTTAATACTCATTTTGCCCATTATTTTTTCCCAGTTGGGGAACCAGAAACGAGACAAAGTGAATCAAACCCTTCCACTTATCTCTTCCGCCTCCTGTTGCATCTTCCATCTTTTCTGAACTTTCTGAAGTATGAGGGACGAGCAGGTCCAAAATGGGAAGAGAATTAGAAGCACTTGGCCTGGTGCCTGCCTTTACACTGTGCTGATTAGGTTTTAATTGGCAATTCTTGCCTGTAATATAAGATAATTGCAGAGATTTCCAGGAATAGTTGTGGAATAGGAAGAAAAGACACATCTGAGTTCTGCTGGAGGGGTTTAATTAAACTTTTCAAAGTGCAACAGATGGTGCTTTGCTGGGTAGGAGAGACAGGTGTGAGGCCTCTTGGGATGGGATGGGATCCATGGGATGGGATCAATGGGATGGGATCCATGGGATGGGATAGGATGGGATGGGATGGGATCCATGGGATGGGATGGGATGGGATCCATGGGATGGGGTGGGATGGGATGGGATGGGATCAATGGGATGGGATAGGATGGGATGGGATGGGATCCATGGGATGGGATGGGATGGGATGGGATGGGATGGGATGGGATGGGATGGGATGGGATGGGATGGGATGGGATGGGATGGGATGGATGGGATCCATGGGATGGGGTGGGATGGGATGGGATGGGATGGGATGGGATGGGATGGGATGGGATGGGATGGGATGGGATGGATGGGATCCATGGGATGGGGTGGGATGGGATGGGATGGGATGGGATGGGATGGGATGGGATGGGATGGGATGGGATGGGATGGGATCAATGGGATGGGATAGGATGGGATGGGATGGGATCCATGGGATGGGATGGGATGGGATGGGATGGGATGGGATGGGATGGGATGGGATGGGATGGGATGGGATGGGATGGGATGGGATGGGATGGGATGGGATGGGATGGGATGGGATGGGATGGTCAGAGCTTCTCCTCCCTCCTGCCTGCAAATGTTCTCCATCACCTGCGTTAGGGGACTTGGACAATTCAAGGATCATGCACAATTCATGGTTTGGTCAGAATTATCAAGGACTTTCTCCAGAAAGTGAACTCAGGCAGCCATGGAGTGAAATTCCTGCTGTGGAATTGTGGGCAGGGCTGCCCTTCTCAGCTTTTGCTTTCACTGAAATGTCCTCAGCTCCCTCCAGAAGTGAGCGGACAAGGGAGAATGGCTTCAGATGGGAAGGGAGAAGGTTTGGATGGGATATTGGGAAGGAATTGTTCCCTGGGAGGATGGGGAGGCCCTGAGCTTGCCCAGAGAAGCTGTGGATCCCTGGAGGTGTCCAAGGCCAGGCTGGACAGGGCTTGGAGCACTCAGGGACAGTGGAAGGTGTCCCATTGAAGGGGTGGGACTGATCTTTAAGTTCCCTTCCAACCCAAACCATTCTGGGATTCCATGAAACTTGGAAGAACTTTTTCTTTCCCTCCTAGTGCCCAGCATCATCGAAGGGTTACCTTGGAAAGGCAGAATTAGTGTTTCGTGAACATCAGAAGGGAGAATCCTGCTTTGGGAAGAGCTCATCTGGGTCTGCAGATTCCAGGAAAAGCCCCAAACTGCAGAACAAACAGCTGGCCGAGGGGGAATATTTCACCTGGGGCTGAAGGAACAGAAGATATTTGTGACCCTGCAGGGCCCTTTTCCCGGGTGGTCTTGGGCAGCCAGACAGAGCTGGGAGATGATGACAAGTGTGCTTTCAGTTTGCCTTGTGGGTGCTTGACAGGTGTTCATTATCTGGCGTTTCAAGGCGATTTATCCCCCATTTATCCCCCGTTTATCCCCTATTTATCCCCCATTATCCCCCCATTATCTCCCGTTTCAAGGCGTTTTAGCCCATTTTAGCCTCGCTGGGAGCTCCCCTAGGGTTCACTCTCTGTCCGTCTCCTCTTTCTGCAGCTCGGTTTCCATTTCACCCCGGGCTGGCTTGGAAGTGATTACCTGGCAGGGCTTGGGTTACACTGAGCCTCGACAAAGGCTCAAGAAACATTTCAGACATAAACTCGGAGCTTTTTATCTTTTTAGGAACTGCTCCCAAGCTCCCATGGCTCAGGCTCTGAGCTGGCTGGTTTTGTTCTGCAGCCTGAGGACCTTCCCCAGAGGTGAGTGGGTGACTTCTTAGTGCAGGAAAACTTCATTTTGGATTTGTTTGGTTTTGTTTTGGATTGCTGCTGATGCTGTTACCTTCTCAGAGCTATAAAGCATTCGAGATGGCAGGTGTTTATCTTATTTTGGTCATAAAGTGTGACTCACTTTCGCCAAAAAGAGGAATTAATTCTTTTCAGGAATTCCTTCAGGAGAGAAGACAGAGAAGGCAAGGGGTGCATTCACCAAGAGGCTTTAATTTTCCAAAGAGGAAGAAACCCCATGAAAATGTCAGTGTGCTCTGATAACAATAATCCCAAAGAGATTGTTTGAGTGGGGAGCAGAGGGAAGAAAACCTGAAACTCTTCACACTCAGGTTTGGTTCCTTGTGAGGAACTTCCTCTGAAATCCTCACGGTTACCAGAGTGAAGCCCACTTTTAAAAATCGAAGTAATTCCTTAAGATAGAGGCACACGAGAATCTAAATCTGATAGCGAGAGAGGCAAAATGGGAAATTACAAACAATGTTTGTTCAATTCTTTCAGTTCAGCTTTCAGGTGTCTTCCTCTTTGTGAAGAATTTATCACTTTCTCAGAATATGATGCCAAGAGATTTCCTAAAGAGGGATGGACGGAACAGCAGAAATAGAGAAAAAAATAAAAAGCATTATCTTGGTTAAAATGACGAAATTCTGAAATTACGCAACAGCACAGCACCTCCTTCATCTCTTGGCTCTTTCCATCTGTGCTGCTTGAGTTTTTCAACTTTTTCAAAAGCAGTTGAGCTTTTCAGCTTTCTGCCAAACAAAACCTGCCCTTTCCTAAAGCTGAGAAAGACATGGAAAATGCTCCCTGCTACCTGCAAGAGGTAGATGGTTTAGTTTGATAAACTGGCGATTTCCCTCAGGATTTTGTGCTCAGAATATTTACTTAGAAATCTTGAGGGGATGGATTTCAAACTTTCTCTAATTTTAGCCATCAAAATGTGAGACTGAGTCTGATAACAGGGAAATAGCAATATTGCATCACGGTGCGATAATTAATGGCTGTTTAGCTTGGAGTCTTGAATGTTTGTTCATTGTACCTTAAATTTATTTGATTTTGTTTTTTTCTGGGAGTTCAGCTTGGAGTCTTGAATGTTTGTTCATTGTACCTTAAATTTACTTGTTTGTTTTTTTTTTTTTTTTCTGGGAGTTTAGCTTGGAGTCTTGAATGTTTGTTAATTGTGCCTTAAATTTATTAGATTTTTTTTTTTTTTTTCCTGGGAGTTCAGCTTGGAGTCTTGAATGTTTGTTAATTATACCTTAAGTTTACTTGGTCTTTTTTTTTTTTTCTGGGAGTTTAGCTTGGAGTCTTGAATGTTTGTTAATTGTGCCTTAAATTTTTTTGATTTTTTTTTTCTGGGAGTTTAGCGTGGAGTCTTGAATTTTTTTTAATTGTATCTTAAATTTATTTGATTTTTCTCCTATCAGGGGCCTCCTCCCTCTCAGCTGAGTGCAGCCTGGACTGCCAGAGGCGCTGCCTCATCGACTGCAGGCTGGGGCATTATCACACAGCTGGCAACTGCCTGGAGTGCCCAGCAGGCTTCTAGTAAGTGCCCCCAAATAAGGATTCAACACTTGGGGCTTTTGACATTCAGAATATTCTGAGGGTTATAATGCAGCTCTGGAGGTGAGGCACAAAAGATCCACAGTGTTGTTTTTTGTATGTGAATAATCAGCTGAGCAGGAAACCCATGGAGTTCGGGTGGAAACCCAGGGGATTTGGGTTGAAACCCACAGGATTTGGGTTGGAACCCACGGGATTTGGGTTGGAACCCACGGGATTTGGGTTGGAACCCACGGGATTTGGGTTGGGACCCACGGGATTTGGGTCGGAACCCACGGGATTTGGGTCGGAACCCACGGGATTTGGGTTGGAACCCACGGGATTTGGGTTGGAACCCAGGGCATTTGGGTTGGAACCCACGGGATTTGGGTTGGAACCCACGGGATTTGGGTTGGAACCCACGGGATTTGGGTTGAAACCCACAGGATTTGGGTTGAAACCCAGGAGATTTGGGTTGGAACCCACGGGATTTGGGTTGGAACCCACGGGATTTGGGTTGGAACCCACGGGATTTGGGTTGGAACCCACGGGATTTGGGTTGGAACCCATGGGATTTGGGTTGAAACCCAGGGCATTTGGGTTGGAACCCACGGGATTTGGGTTGGAACCCATGGGATTTGGGTTGAAACCCATGGGATTTGGGCCGAAACCCATGGGGTTTGGAATGTGGGTTGGAACCCCCGTGATTTGGGTTAAAACCCACGGTTCTGTGGCTGCAAACACTTCTTTGAGCCATGGGTGAAGGGGGATGCTCCTGTGTTCACACAACACCCACGCTGGCTGGTTGGGGGTGGAATTCCAAAGAAATGAAAGAATTCAATTGTATTTATTCCTGATTTCTGATCCAGCTGCCCTGGAGGCCAAGCAGCTCCGAGGAAATGTCCTCTGGGAACTGCCAACGAACTGCCAGCTCAGGGAGACATCTCAGCCTGCCAGGTGAGCTGGGGCGTGGGAAGGGAGCAGAAAGGTGAAGATCTTAGTGCCTCTCCTCCTGTCACCAAAACTGCATGAAAAACAAAAACCCTCCAACAACGTTTTTAATGTTACAGAGTCAAGGCATTGCTTTATTTTCTGGCCAGGATGTTGTTCTGGCCAGGGTGTGCCACAGAAATCATCTCATCCACACACAGCCTGGGGGTGCAGAGAGAATCATTCCATGGCGCATGGATTATACAGGACTTTCCCCCAAATTTTGTACAGTCAAACCCATAGAGATGCATTGTTTCAAAGTTCATTGGTCCAGAGTTGAGCAACCCTCAGTGTTCAGTTTCCCATTGGATCCGAATCTCCTCACTCTGATGTTAATTAGCTCTTCTTTCTCCTCTCTCTTTTCCCAGCCCAGGTGTCTCTGACCCACCAGGGCTGAGGTTTGGAGCTGATGTTCTGTTCATGGCCCTTTAGCTTTTGGTCTCCTCCCACTCTGTTGATATGTTGAGTTCATCAGACCTCACCCGGCAGAACAATGCCCTGGAAAGAAACTTAAAATTCCTTTTCCTGGGGTACAGACAAACAAAACCTTTGACTGAAGTTATACAAAATTTTTAAACTGCTATATTTTCCAACGCTTCCATATATTTTGCTTCTCCTCGGATTTTTTCAGTCTGCTTGGAGGTTTTTCAGGAAATTCCCGCTCTTTTGGGCTCAGGTTGTCCCTGCAGGTATCCTGAAAGGAGCTGTGCCTCCACACCCTGCAGGAAAAAGCAGCTGTGGGGATGGTGAAAATGATCCAAGATCCCTTCTGGCACCAGAGCTGGGGATCTCTGGAGCTGCTGGATTGCATTATTTGAGTAAAAAATGAGTTTCTGTTGTTGCCTTTTTCAGTCTAGGAATGAAACTCGAGATAATTTTAGTATGGGAGTTTATAGAAAAGCAGATCTTTATTGGAGTTTCAGGGGCAGTTATGGAAGAATATTTACAAAAGTCTGCTCCCGCGGGGTGAAAACAATTTGATAGGTTTTAGGAAATTAGCAGAATTGATAAAAAGCACTAATTAGGAGGAGAAGTGGTGATGTGATTTTTCCTAGGTCAACCTTTTTTTCTGGAGCTCTCTACTTTTGGCACTGGTTGTGCTTCTTGATGAAAATGGTCTTGAGGATTTTGTTCTCAGCCTTGGCTCCCAGGAAGAACCAAGACAGGAGAAGGGCCTCGTGTCCCCTGGGGTTTGGAGTTTTGGAATGGCTTTGGTCTTTTTAGTTGGGGAAAAGGGTAGGGAAAAGTACTGGGAAGGTTACAAATATAGAAAAGTAAAAGGAAAAAAAAAGAATATATATATATACACAAATACATATAATAGAAATATATATATACACACAAATATATAAAAGAAATATATATCTAGAAAAGAAATATATATATAAACACACATATATAATAGAAATATATATAAACACACATATAAAAGAAATATGTATATAAACACATATATATAATAGAAATACATATACACATATATAATAGAAATATATACACACACATATATAATAGAAATATATACACACATATATATATAAAAGAAATATATATACGCACATATATATAAAAATATATATACACACATATATAAAAAAGAAATATATGTATACATATATATAAAAGAAATATATATAAACACCTATACATAAGAAATATATAAACACACATATATAAAAAAAGAAATATATATGCATATATAAAATAAATATATGTAAACACATATATAAAAGAAATATATATAAACATATATAAAACCAAATAGATATAAAAATATATAATATTTAATATTATATATCAATTACATATATTAATTATAGATAATTAATATAATTAATTAATTAAATTAATTAAGATAATATATAAATTATATATAATAATTAATATATATTAATATATATAATTTTAAATTGTTTTTTTAATGTATAAAAGAAAAAAAGGAAAATCATCCCACATCCCCGTGGATGTGGTGTCCCTGTGCTGTCCCCGCAGGTTTGTCCCCATGGCCACCTCAGCCTGGAGAGCAGGGCTGGCTGCCGGCCGTGTCCCGAGGGATTTTCCTGCGAGCCTGGCACAGGCACCCAGAGGAGCTGCGGGCCAGGGCAGCACTCGGCAGAGGGAGAGCTGGGCTGCAGGGAGTGCCCCGCGGGACACGCGTGCCCCGACGGACGGAGCGCCAAGGTACAGAGAGAAACCTCCCCTTGGGGCAGATTGTCATCCCTGGGGCAGGCAGGGCTGGGGAGTGTCTTGTTTAGCACAGTTCCCAGGTTTGATGGATGTGGATCTCCATTCATCAGAGGAAAGCGTTCAGAGAACTTCAGGGGTGGAGATCTAAGACTCGTGGAATATCCTGAGTTGGAATAGACCCACGGGGATCATCAAATCCAACCCCTGGCCCTGCACAGACACCCCAAATCCCACCCAAAATCCTATTGTTCAAACTCTCCTGGAGCTCTGGCAGCCTCGGGCATGTTCCCATTCCCAGGGGAGCCTGGGCAGTGCCCACACCCTCTGGGGGAAGAGCCTTCTCCTGACACAAATAACCCTCTGCTAAAAGAAATAAATGCTTTTCATCTCCATCCTGACAATGTGGGTGCTCAGCTTATCTGCCACCATGGAAGCCCTCAGAGGATAACTCGAATTTGGAGTGTGAGGTGTCATTTTTGCATCTAGAAATTGTCATCAGAGAAGAAAGAATGCAGAATTGGCATTTTCCCAAGTTTTTCCTGACTCAGCCTTCCCTGGGACACTGCTTTTGGGCCCAAATTAGCCCTTTTCCTGCTGTGAATTTTTGTTTTTTCCCTCAGCTCTGCTCGGCAGGTCAGCAGCCAGACCCAAGCCGCACCTTCTGTGTCCCCTGCACCCCTGTTCCCCTCTCAGCTGAGGACGCTGGGCCATGCCAGCCCTGCCCTGCAGGTAAATACACCCCACAGGTGTCTCCTGTGCTCGTGAAAACACAGAATTTAGGGAGACTTATGGGATTTGTCCCCGGTTTTGTTTCAGACGGTCGGGACAGGGGCGAGAGATCTCTGAAGTTTGGTCTTAGAGCATGAGGTTTATTGCGAAAGGGTGTGGGGGTAGGGGACCTGCCAGGAGCTGCCAGACACAGCTCAGAGCAGGGCAGAGAGGTGAGAGAGAGAGAGAAGATCGAATAATAATGCCGTGGTTGCAGTTTACAATACAATAAATCATCTTCTGTGCTGAATATTCTAATTTTCACTAACCAATCTAGAACAAGCTACAAATCCTACAACATTTACACACAGCCTAGGAGAGTCATTGCATTACCGTACGGTGTTAGATTTTAAACTCTAAAAACTGCTTTTTGGACCCTCTGCCGAGTTGGCAGGGTCTGCTCTGACCCTTGGACCTGTCTGCAAGCAAAGGGGATTGTTTAATCCAAAGGGGATTATCTTCAGTGGCCACACCATTGTTTTCCAGTTGTTCAGTCACTGGGGTTTGGGATCTCAAAGCTTGTCTTCATTTCAATCTCGCTGATAGTTTCCATATTCTCAGCATCTTTTGCCAGCTAATCATATTGATAAGGCTTTCCTATTTCATCCTCCCCAACAGAGACTGCAGTGGCATTTTGCTCTGGTAACACTTACCTGACTTAGCGGAACAGAGTGAGGCTCCTGGTGTAAAACTGGAGGTTTAAATTAATTCCTGAGTCAAAGCAGCTCCAAAGAGCTCACGGAGGGCAGAAATGAAAATGAGAGAAGCCCAAGGATCCCGGCTGTTTTTTGGATTGTTTTTGACTGCTTTGGATTTGTTTTGGATTGCTTTTTTAGGGGAGAGGTGCAGTGATGCAGCCCTGGGATGGAGCCCAGGATGTGCAAATGCTGGAAGGGAAGCTTTTGCTTTCTCTTCTCCCCCAGCAAGCAGAGCTCTCACTCTGATTCTTAACTGATCATCTGTAAAATTGATTCGCACTCAGTCACAGCTCCTCCACTCCAGGACTTGATTCACAAGTGCTGTTTATTGTGAGAGCTGTCGGCATTAGGAACCAAAGAGGGGAACACTGATTTTCTTACCTAATTTCTCTTCCTGCCTGACGCTCTCACAGAAATCCAAACCAGGCCGTGTTTGGGAAATTGCTGTGTTGCTGAGGCTGTCACTGAGATGCACCTTGAGGCAGCAGGGGCATCGACTGAGAAGGTTTTGTTGCCTTTCTGACTCTTCAGTGAGAGGGCAGGAGACGCCTTGCAGTACTGAATGGCCATAATTTCCCCATAAAAAGAGAGTTTTCTGCAGAATTAAAACCCTGGCATGTCCCAGTGAGGATTTGGTAGCCCAAGATGAGCTCACTCTCTGTGTTTGTTTCCTCTGAATTATCACAGTGGTTCTTTGGTGTCCCTCCAAGCAATGTTCTATCCTTCACCACAGCCCCTGGCGAGGGAAGTTTGGAGCTGCAGGAGCAGCAATGTCCCCAATCCTTCCCTCCCCACACCCTCAGGCTTCAATCCCCATTTCCCAGCCCACCTGAACCCCTGGAAAAGGCCCTTTTCTCTAAAGGTGCTGTGGTGTGGCTGTCAGTCTGGGAGAGGGTCCGCAGTTTGTACACTGAGGTCCTTCTGTGCTTTTCTCTCTCCCTAAACCCCGAATTCCACGGGGAGATGATGCCATCAGCAGCCCCTCCTGCAGAGCCACCCAAGTCAGTAACTTAACTCTGATGTTTGTAATTAGAAACCTTCCTATTAAATAATGAATTCCTCTGCTCTGGGTGCCTCTCCTGTTGTCCAGGAGAACAGGAGAGCCCCAGGGATCAGGATCTCAGTGAGGGAGAGAAGAGAGCAGAGGATTTCAGGATTTTTGTTATTTCCAGGGCCTGGGGTGAGGTACAAACACAGAGCATCCCACGCTGGAATTCAATTTAAGCCCCCCCAGACCAAACCCAGCACCCTGAGGTGATAAGGAGTTGGAATTCCATCACCAGCCTGAGATTCCCATGTTCTTTTTCCTGCTCTGACTGATTTTAATGACACATAATCTGTGTATTTAGCACTGCCTGCGTGAGAGAAGTGCACAGCAATGGATTTCATCATAGCAGTGCCTCAGTTAATCCTCCTTCTTTTTCTTTCTGCTCTTCAAACATCCATCTGGAGTTTAGGAAACCGCTTGATTATCGAGATCTGCAAAACCTCACTGGGGAAGAGCAATTTATTCCAGGTGGATGTGAGCATTTTGTGTCTCAGTGTACGACTGGCAGCAGGATTTTAATTGAAAGATGATGCACTGAACTGGGGAGGGGAAGGTGGTCCTTGGAAAAATAATAGGAAGCCCTCAGCTGATCTTTAATCTCCGTGATCTTAGAGAGAGCAGAAGAATTGGAGTAGAAGGAGAGAACAATTAACCCTAACCGTGCCAATAAAACTAATCTAGCTAGAAATTTCCTTGTATGTCTTGATTTTAAAAACGCCGTTTTGTGTTAAATGTTGAATTTCCTCTGCCGGCTCTGTTTTACAAAAAGAAGAAACCTGAGCTGCCCAGAATGTCTTTTCTGAACATCATGTTGAGGTTTTTTTTAATTCTCTCCAGGTCACTTCTGTCCTGATGGCCTTGCAGTCCCTCCATGCCCAGCCGGGAGCTTCAAGCCCAAGGAGGGAATTCCCAGAGCCAGCAGCAGCTCCTGCTTGCCAGGTCTGTGTCCTAAAACATTGGGATTTTGGGTCTGCTGAGGTCACCCAGAAGAAAAAGTCAGAAACTTTCTGTTTTAAAAGCTTATTCCACTGCAGCTTTGCATGGGAGGCACTTCTTAACACTATCAGTGAAATTTTCCAGCATAGCCTCCTCACTCAGACTCATTTTCAAGCTCTCCCCTGAGTGGGAACAGAGGAGTAGCACAACAAAAGTTGACAATACCCTTTTCCCTTGGGAAATGGGTTCTTTATTTGTGTTTGGAGCACTCACAAAAGCCCTGAGCCCATTTCTGCAGCCAGGGGAAGTGAGGTTCCAGATCAGGGAAAACTTTTATATTTTAACAGCAAGAAAAGCACTGGAATTTCTGCCTTCAGAAGCTGCAGAAGCCTTGCCCTTAAATTTAAAACTTCCAAGCAGATGAAGGAGTTTGCAATGTTCCAAGTGCTGCGAGGCAGCAGCTCCAGACTTCCACAGATTTCCAGCTGTGATGCTTCCTTCTAAATATTTTTGTTTTGCCTTGGTTTTCTAAGCCAGCAGAACTTTGTTTTGTACACACAGGACTGAGTCACCCTAATGACTGGGAACGTGTTGAAAGCGATGAGATTCAAGTTTAGTTATAGCGAAAATAAGTTTAAAAGGCAGAATAATGGAGGTTTGTCAGGGTTTTCTGGTATTAAATCTTTGCTTAGGCGTGGAAAGGGAGCCCTGGCTGTGTGTTAGAATAATCACACGTGGCTGAGGCTTGCTCTGCCTGCATTTGAGCACTTCAGAGCATCTCAGTGCCTCTCCCAATGGTACAAAACTGCCTCTCTGTCCTTAACAATGCTGTGCAAACAGGAAAATAGAGGGACATGCAGAGAATGAGCTCAATTCACCAAAGCAAACCTTGGCCCAAGGCCAGGGTGTTTTACCCAGGGTCACAAATCCCCACCTGCAGCACAAACCTGGCGTTCAGGTGCTCCCTTTGCATCTTGGGTACTTCCCCTCGAGTGCTAAGAGAATAATTATCTCCTTCAGACCAAGCCATCTCTTTTTATGATCATTTCTTTTCTAGCAAATGACTCAGCTGCTGAAGGGGCTTGACTGTTGAATGATTTTTTTTCTTCACTCAAAAGCCAAGTCTAGGAAATTGCTGCCTTCCACCCACTTCTGGAATGAAAACCAGAAGTGCATTTCCATGGTGCAGCAAGGAGCAAACCTCACATCTCATCAGCACAGCCAAATTCAACAGACAGGGCCGGTGGCATCTGGAAAAAAAAATCGTTGTAGGAGCTGCAAAGTAAATTGGAGTTTAAAAACTCGTTTGGTTTAATAATGCAAGCTGTTGTAGTGCTTTGTGTGATGATGTTGTCATCTCTCCTAAGGAACATTGGCAAAGGTAGGACAATTCCTGAGGCACCATAGGATAAGGAATAAACTCTGGGAAGCCCCAGGATGTCCCAATCCACTGTCCTGGGGTGGATGAGGGTCTCAGGCTGTGCCCCTATGGCCTGGATCCAGGTTCTGTAAAATCCTGGTCCTGCTGGATTTGCTGGGGGTGCAGACCCCCATCAGGAACCTTTTGTCAGCTTAAGGCCATTTTTAAGGGGTCCCACAACTCCATGGGATTGTAGCCCTCTCAGGGGTGTTGGTTTGGGTGTGCTCAGTGCTGGGGATTTTACAGCCTGGAGAAATTCAAATTCTCAGGGGTGTTGGTTTGGGTGTGCTCTGTGCTGGGGATTTTACAGCCTGGAGAAATTCAAATTCTCAGTGGTGTTGGTTCAGGTGTGCTCTGTGCTGGGGATTTTACAGCCTGGAGAAATTCAAATGCCACCCTACAGAGATTTTCCCAACTCCTCTGGGCTGTGCGGTGTAAAGGGGAGGAGGAATAATGAGATTTTTCTGAGGGGTGGAAGGCAGAGGGGGAATGACCCTTAAAGTCACTTTGCACCCTGAAAATCCCAACCTGGAGCTGTGCTTTCAGTCTGTGCAGGGAGAACCTGGATTTTAATGAACCCCGATATTTCGGGGGGGGTAAGGCTCCACTGCAACCTGCAGAGGCACACACACACCATGGCGTGACTGAGTCCTGTCTTCACAAATATTTGAAGGGGTCCAACCTGGAAGTTTTCCAGGAACCTCCATCCTCAGCCAGCATTTCCCCTTCCCCTGGAATTGCTCGATGTGCTTTCAAAAGGCCTGGCTGTCTTGGTTTGAAAGAGAGGTGTCTGCCAAGGAAGGCAGGAACCTCCCTTGGAATAGGGAATATGACTCCCTTTCCTTTGGAACTATTAAAACTTTGAAATCAAGGGCCTTTCAAGCAAGAGATATGGAAAAAAGGAATAACAGCTCTTCACTAATATTTAGAGCAAGGCAATAATACAGAAACAACAGTTTAGATAGACAAAGTCAGAACACAACCTGCACCCTGTCAGGGTGGTGCTGCAGTGCAGTTCAATGGTGCTGCAGTCCTGTTGGAGTGATGGATGTGTTCTTGTTGAAATGGTGATCTTGTGGAAAGGTCTCGTTGGTCTCTGGAGGTCCAGCGGTGGCTCTGGAGCTCTTCTCCTCTGGGAATCAGTGGGAAAGGTACCCTGGTGTTCCAGGGTCTCAGTTTATCTGCAGGTGGGAATGTTCAGCTCCTCCCTCTGGGCAGGGCATCTCCCAATGGCTGATGGAATCTGTGAGTCACTCCTGAGCCCTCGATGGCCATGAGCAGAGATAGCCCCGATGGTGTTAGCAGGGCTGGGACACTCCTGGGGACACTGATGGCCATGAGCAGAGATAGCCCCGATGGTGTTAGCAGGGCTGGGTCACTCTGGGGACATTGATGGCCATGAGCAGAGATAGCCCCGATGGTGTTAGCAGGGCTGGGCCATGCTGAACATAAAGAGCACTGCCCCACCTGTTTGAACAGCTTATGGAGATGGGAATAGGATACAGATTTTGGTTCCACCTTCCATGTAACCTCAGACACTGGCTCAGGAGGAGAGCAGCAGAAACACAAACAGGAATTTGTGTTTCCTTTTCACCTCATTTGGGATCGTTCTGTAATGAAATTCACTTTCCCAACGGTGCCAGCAGTGAGGGATTGTTGTTTTATTGTGTATCGATCCTGATGTTCCTCTAGGTTGCAACACACGGCTCTTGTGTTTAACACCTGGGAATTCAGGGATTTTAGGGATTTTAGCGATGGACAGGCTGTCATTCCAGCACTGAGTGTATCTCCAGCCTGCAAAACCTTCATTCCCCATACCTGGAATGCAAAAACAGAACAGCCCTGTTTGCCTGGAGAGCCCAGGCTCTGTCCCAGCTGAGCCCCAGGCGTGGGGACTATTAACTGTGATCAGAGGCTGTTTGCAGCCTGGTGGGTTTGTTTGTTATTTAAAGCACCTCAATTATTTTTTTTCTGTTTATTTTTAAATTTTTTTCTGTTTATTTTTTCTGTTTATTTTATTCAATTTATTTTATTTTTTCTGTTTATTATTTAAAGCACCTCAGTTATTTTTATTTTATTTTTTCCTCTTTATTTTTTTCTGTTTATTTTATTTTATTCCACTTATTATTTAAAGCACCTCAATCTTTTTTATTTTACTTTTTTCTGTTTATTTTTTCTGTTTATTTTATTCTGACTATTAAAGCACCTCAACTGTTTTTTCTTTCTGTTTATTATTTTGCTTTTTCTGTTTATTTCTTTCTGTTTATTTTATTCTGTTTATTATCCAAAGCACCTAAATTATTTTTATTGCATTTTTTCTGCTTATTGCTTTTTTCTGTTTACTTTATTTTATTCCACTTATTATTTAAAGCACATAAATTCTTTTTTTTTCTGTTAACTTTTTTCTGTTTATTTTATTTAATTCTCTTTATTATTTAAAGCACCTCAATTCCTTTTATTTTTTCTGTTAATTTTTTTCTGTTTATTTTTATTTAATTCTCTTTATTATTTAAAGCTCCTCAATTATTTTTTTTTCTGTTAACTTTTTTCTGTTTATTTAATTCTCTTTATTATTTAAAGCACCTCAATTCTTTTTTTTCTGTTAACTTTTTCTGTTTATTTTATTTTATTCTCTTTATTATTTAAAGCACCTCAATTATTTTTTTTAATTTCTGTTTATTTTTCCTGTCTATTTTACTTTATTTTATTCTGTTTATTATCTAAAGCACCTCAATTATTTTTATTTTGTTTTTCTCTGTTTTTTTTTTTTTTTTTATTTTTTTTTTCTGTTTATTTTATTGAATTCTCTTCATTATTTAAAGCTCCTCAATTCTGATCAGCATCTCTCAGAGCACAGATGGGCTCAGGGCTTTAGGAGCTGCTCAGCTGCACTCAGTTCAGCCAATCCAACACCACCACCTCCTGGCTCTGCACGAATTTGATCTCTGGTGTGGCTGAACCTCCCTCGAATGTCCTGCTGCAGGTAGAGGCAGAAGTGAAATATTCACTAGGATGCTCTGCCCTTGGCTGTCCTCATCCCTCAGTGACCTTACCTGTTGGGGAGGATGAAATAGGAAAGTCTTAGAAATATGATTAGCTGGCAAAAGATGCTGAGAATATGGAAACTAGAAGTGAGATTGAAATGAAGACAAGCTCTGAGATACCAAACCCCAGTGACTGAACAACTGGAAAACAATGGTATTGATGCCTTAAACAGGCTGGTAAAAATATGAAGCTGACACAGCAGTACAGGGAAAAGGGAATTTCCCTCGGTTTAATAGGATCCTAGGTGCCCAGACCCATCAAAGGTGGAAAACACACCATGGAGTGAATGACAAGTTGGGAACCCCCTACAATGTGTACCGGATTTTTATGGACTTCACAAAATTAGCATATCTACTTAAAATCCCCCAGTAAGAAACTTAATAAATGAATAATTGCCCCCTATTCTAATGACCCCCCCCCCGAATGAGACTACAGCCGAGTTTACAAAAACATGTTCCAAGAGAGAACAGGTTGGAGCCTCTAGTTCTGAGAGAATATGAATGTTTGGTCTTCCTCGCTTTGCAGGACCCCAAACTGAGCTAAATCTCAGACTCCAAGGGTTGTAAACATGTGGGGCTAGAGTACAAGGAGTGTTTGTGCAGGGTGCAAGGAGTGTGTATGGAGGGGAACAGGGAAGGGAAAGGGTATAAAATATATAAAAAGGGTATAAGAAGAAAATACAAAAATCACCAGCATCAGTATGGCCACTGAAGGTAATCCCCTTTGGATTAAACAATCCCCTCTGCTTGCAGACAGGCCCAAGGGTCAGAGCAGACCCTGCCAGCTTGGCAGAGGGTCCAAAAAGCAGTTTTTAGAGTTTAAAATCTAACGCCGTATGGTAATGCAATGACTCTCCTAGGCTGTGTGTAAATGTTGTAGGATTTGTAGCTTGTTCTAGATTGGTTAATGAATATTCAGCACAGAAGATGATTTATTGTATTGTAAACTGCAACCACAGCACTTTCTTTCTTCCTCTTCTTCCTCTTCTTCCTCTTCTTCCTCTTCTTCCTCTTCTTCCTCTTCTTCCTCTTCTTCCTCTTCTTCCTCTTCTTCCTCTTCTTCCTCTTCTTCCTCTTCTTCCTCTTCTTCCTCTTCTTCCTCTTCTTCCTCTTCTTCCTCTTCTTCCTCTTCTTCCTCTTCTTCCTCTTCTTCCTCTTCTTCCTCTTCTTCCTCTTCTTCCTCTTCTTCCTCTTCTTCCTCTTCTTCTTCTTCCTCTCCATATCCTGTATCCTGTACTTCTCTCTCTCTCACCTCTCTGTCCTGCTCTGAGCTGTGCCTGGTGGCTCATAGCAGATCTTCTACTCCCACGCTTTATTATCATAAACCTCATGCTCTAAGACCAAACTCCAGAAGTCTCTCATCTCCATCCTGGCTGTCTGAAGCAAACCACACCAGAGACAGCAATCCTGGAGATCCTGATCCTATGCTTACCCTCTCTCTGCAGGAGCTGGGCTGTGTTTGAAGTGCCCTGCTGGGCATTTCTGCCCTGCTGGAGCTCTTTTCCCCGTGCCCTGCCCGCCGGGCACACACAGCCCTGTGCCAGGGCAGGATGAGGCTGCAGACTGCAGAGCCTGCCCGGCAGGGAGAGCTTGCAGCCAGCCCGGCCTGGCCCAGCCAGACACGGAGTGCTCAGCAGGGTAAGCCTGGACCATTTTCTGTGCCTGTGCAGGAATTTCACCTCCTCAGCTCTTGCTTCGTGCAGGTTTTTCTGCTGAGAAAGCCGTTACGGAAAAGACCAAACCAATTTTTCTTTCCAGCATGTGTGATTGTTTTCTACTTCCCTAAAAGGTGAATGTTTAAAATGAATAATGGGTGGTGGGGAAGAGGAGAAAAAACCTTTTTTCCCTGCTTGCCTTTCCCTCAGCTCACCCAGCTCAGAGGTGTTGCTGTCTCCTCACACCAGGAATGTTTTTGCAGCCTTCAGAGCTGCTGTCCCTTGCCTGGTGACCTCCAAAACCTCTTCCAGCCCCTGCTGATGGCTCTGCTCAGCGAGGGAATTGCTTTGTCCTCCTGTTTCCCTCCCTGAACTCCTCCTGAGGACAGTTCTGTGCTGCTGCTGCCTCCAAGGGCTATAGAGAGGAGCTCTCAAAGCCCCAGGACAAAGCAGCCCCAGGAGGAGTTCAGGGAGGAAAACAAGAGGACAAAGCGATTCCCTTGCTCAGCAGGGTCTGGAGGAGGTTTTGGAGGCCACCAGCCAAGGGAATCGCTGTGTCCTCCTTTTTTCCTCCCTGAACTCCTCCTGGGGCAGCTCTGTGCTGCTGCTGCCTCCGAGGAGTTCTCAAACCCCCAGGACCCCACAGCAGCTTCACCCCTTGGAAATGTGGGGAAGATTCCTCCCCCTTTCCAGCCAAAGGGGTGGAGTGAAGAGAATCAGAGGCTCCTGCAAGACAGCTCCAAGAGCCCCTGAGAATGGAATAGTTAAGACACAAATTTAAGAAAAGCAGGTGGCTTTGTCCCCTGCGCCAAGATTTTATTGCAGTTCCTTAAATCAGTGTGACCCACACTGCCCTGGTGGAAGGTTCCACAAAGCAGGTGGTAAAAATACACAAAAACGAAGCCAGGCCATGCATCCCATGGCTGTGAACAACATGATCTGCCTGAAAAACCCAATTTTGGTGGAAAACCTCTCACATAATCCAGTCCAGAGTTTCATTTTCATTCTGCATTTTCAGAGTTTCATTTTAATTCTGCATTATTGGTGCTCAGTTGTGTCACTCTCAGCCATAAGTGCTTCAGCTTTCCCCCAGCTCCTCCATCCCGATATTTTTTAGGTATTTTTGTAGGGTTTGCCTGCCCCTGGCACCAAACCCCTGTGTTCCCAGGTACGTGTGCCCAGCGGGCTCGGCCAGCCCTCACTCCCCCAGCAATGCCTGTCCTCCAGGAACTGTTGGCAACCACCTCGACCTCTTTGACAAGTCCCAGTGTGAGCCCTGCCCTGCAGGATTCGTCTGTGCCAGAGGTACGTGGCTTTAGCACAAAACTGAGCTGGTTTTTCTGGAAAAAATGTATCACAGAGCCCACCAGAAGTGGGTCACTGAGGTATCACAGCGATGGGAAATGGGAAAAAAGTTTCCCTCTGTGCCTGCTGGATGAGGTAATTTTGCTCTGAGGTTTTCTCTTTGTTGCTGCTTTAACTCCATGACCTCAAGGCTGCCAGTTTTTTGCAGCTTTCCAAGTTTTTAGCTTTTTTGTGGCCTCTTCACCTTCATCTCTATGCCAGCTTTGGGCAGGGGCACCACGCAGGAATTGGGGAATAATTGCTTTAGTAACCAGCTCTGTGATGGAGCCTCTGGTCAGCAGAGGAGGGAATCATTGTTATCCCATTTAAAATCATTGTTGTCCCATTTTGAATCATCGTTATCCCGTTTTAAATTGTTGTTATCCTGTTTTGAATCATTGTTGTCCCATTTTGAATCATCATTATCCCATTTTGAATCATCGTTATCCCGTTTTGAATCATCGTTATCCCGTTTTGAATCATTGTTATCCTGTTTTGAATCATCATTATCCCGTTTTGAATCACTGTTATCCCATTTTGAATTATCGTTATCCCGTTTTGAATCACTGTTATCCCGTTTTGAATCACTGTTATCCCGTTTTGAATCATCGTTATCCCGTTTTGAATCATTGTTATCCCGTTTTGAATCATTGTTATCCTGTTTTGAATCATTGTTATCCCGTTTTGAATCATTGTTATCCTGTTTTGAATCATTGTTATCCTGTTTTGAATCATCGTTATCCCGTTTTGAATCGTCATTATCCCATTTGGAATCATCATTATCCCGTTTTGAATCATTGTTATCCTGTTTTTAATCGTTATCCCGTTTGGAATCATCGTTATCCCATTTTGAATCACTGTTATCCCATTTTGAATCACTGTTATCCCGTTTTGAATCATCGTTATCCCATTTTGAATCATCATTATCCCGTTTTGAATCATCGTTATCCCATTTTGAATCACTGTTATCCCATTTTGAATTATTGTTATCCCATTTAAACAGAAGAAAGGCACAACATGAGGGGGAGATGGAACTCAGGGCTGTTCACAAGGAGCTGGAAACTCAGGGTGGTGTTGATGCCTTAGGATTTTAGCTTCTAAATTTTTTGTGTGTCTGTAGTTTTAGTGTGTGGCTCTGGGCTCCATATAAAGTGCTAAAGCTCCTGTTTCCAGCAATTTTAGACAAAACAATTCCTCTAAAGCTCGAGATCCAAGGATAGTTCACTGCCTCAGAGCCCCAAGATATGTAAACAACAGTGAATTTGGGGGAGCAAAATTGACTTCATCACCTGAAGCTGTAATTGAAGGATTAAATGTTGAGATGTAAATAGACAGAATTTATAAAGTATAAAAAACCTGTGACCCACTGTCCATTTTGGGTGTAGCCCCTGGGTGGGCTGTGCTGCCCTGAATGCCCCTGAAGACCCTTCCATAAATAGAACTGCTTTTTATTCTCTTAACTTTGTCCAGCCTCTGTTTTAGGCGAGCCCATTTAGGCATCAGTGTGAAGCCAACACTCTGCCCTTGGCTGCTCTGAAATCCCTCTCGGTGTTTCCCAGGAACAGGGGGCAAGCAGAAGCCTCCCAGCCCATGCCCAGTTGGTCACTACTGCCCGGCTGGCACCAGCCCCCAGACCCCGCTCAGGTGTGCCCCGGGCACCTGGAGCAACAGGACCAGCCTGGCCTCGGCCCAGGAGTGCTCCCCGTGCCCCGCGGGATGGTTTTGTGTGGCAGGAGCTCGAGTCCCTACAGGGAGGTGCAGCTCTGGGCACTACTGCCCGCAAGGTAGGCGTTTCTTCAAGGAATTGAGGAGATTTGGTTGATTTCTGGCTTTGTAGGCTCTGATAAAGTGGTGTTGGTCACAGAGTTGGACAGCAAACTGTCACTACATATATATATAATTATATAGTTGTATATAGTTTTTTATATATATATAGTTTTTTATATATATATATAGTTTTATATATATAGTTATATATATAGTTTATATATATATAGGTATATACATATAGTTTTATATATAGTTTTATATATATATAGTTTTATATATATAGTTACATACATATATGTATAGTTTTTAATATATATACACACACACACTGCTTGAACTGAGCACTTTTGTGTCATTATTCTTCCCCCCCTTTAATCCAAAGAGAATTGAAATGCCCAATCAAGTGCCTGCTACAAGCAATAATTCTAAATTCAAACCCTCTGCAAAAATTCTGCAATAATTGCTAAATGCTGATTTTTTTTTTTTTTGGCTGTTATCAGAGCTGTGAGCAGTGATTTTTTAAAAATACATAAATATGTATTTCCAATTAAATCACGTAAACACTTAACAGCAACAAACCCCAGGAGGCCTTCCCGCCTTCTGTATTCAGATGAAGATTGATTCTCTGCTCTCTTTTCTTGGCCAGGCACCTGGAGAAGCACACAGTTCCCCTGCCCTGCAGGATCCTACAGCACCAGGCTGGGCAGTGCCAGGCTGGAGGATTGCTCTACCTGCCCTGCTGGAGCCTTCTGCCCTCCTGGCACCTCCAAACCAGTGCTGTGCCCGCTGTAAGTGCAGGACAGTGCTGGGTGGCTGTGCAAGCACACAAGAGAATATTGATTTATGGCATTTCAGGGCTCTTCTGGTTTTAATTATTATTTTTCTGCACTTGGAGTGTTAGAGGTTCATTTCAGCTCGCGTGTGGTCTGGACAAGTTTTGTCTGGATGGGGTGAGTTTTGCTGCAGAAATAGCACATTCCCGTTCATCAAATTCTGCCTTTTGGGCTGGTCTTAAAATTATGAGGCAGACATGGTTCAAGGGGTAAAAGGGTTTTATTTTGATATTTTAATAGGATCCTATGGTGCACAGCTTTCCCAGGTGGAACACGCTGAGATGCACTCACTGTGTAATGTGTATGCAATTTTATAGACCTTGCAAATTAGTATATCTGACAAGGATTCCCCAATAAGAAACCTAATAAATGAAGTAATGTCCCCCTATCTTAAAAAATCCCCCCCGAATGAGGTTTGAGTTTAGTTTACAAAATATGTTTGAGAGAGAAAGTTTCAACCAAGGTTGAAGCCTTGAGTTTTTGATAGCACAGAGCTCTCTGGCCTCTTACTGTGGATGTTTGGTCTTTCTGCCTTGCAGAACTCCAAACTAAAATGGAATATTAGATTAGAAAAATTGCAACCATGTAGGTTAAGGGTATAGAGGATACAGAGGATATATAAAAGGTATAAAAATGTATAAAAGGGTATATAAAAAGAAAAGGCAAAAATCATCAGGCATCAAAACCACCAGGAACTGAGGCTAGAGGTGCACTGCATTTTGTTTTTTGCTGTCTGGGAGTGTCCCTGTGCTGTGTTTTCTCTTCAGAGGATCCTTTCGCTCGGCCCCCGGCGCGGCAGCAACTACAGACTGCACCCCCTGTCCTGGGGGGCACCGCTGCCCCGAGCTGGGCACGGCCACCCCCCGAGCCTGTGGGGCTGGCAACTTCTCCGTACGTAGCAATCGTTCCATCCTGCCTGTCCTGCAGCACCAGGATGGGTTCTGGGGGAGGCTGAGGCTGTGAGTGCCCGGGGGAGGACTGGGATGAGGCTCTGAGGATTTGGGGTGGCTGTGCTCAGAGCAGGGTGCTTTGAGCCTCACCACGCCTTGCCCCGTGTGCGGGGACTGTTCAGTGCTCCAGAACTGAAAGCCTTTCCCTTTTCCCATCCAGGAGCCAGGCTCAGCCTCCTGCTCGCCCTGCAGGGTTGGGCACTACTGTGCCAGCGAGCAGACCAGCCTGGAGGTGATGCTGCTGGCCATGGTGTGCCCGGCGGGGCTGCTGTGCCCAGAGGGACTGGCACATGTCCCCAATGCCACCACCAACGCCTGCCCACAGGGACACTTCTGTCCCCAGGGAGCTGCCGTGAGTGACTCTGCCCTGGGGATTCACTGTTCTCTCTCGCTGGGATCATTGCTGTGGAAAAACCTTTCCTAAGAATTTATTTTTACTGATTTCTCTTCTCTTTGTGTGCTCATAGATCTTAGCAGTGCTTGCCCTGCACGAAAGTGTTAATAATATAACAATATGTAATCACAGAATATAATCATAATATCAGGGTCACACTTTCTGAGACGCTGTACACAATAATTCTGAATTATTTTCACTGCTTTAGCTGCTGTACATTCACCCTGGGGGCTGCAGGAGTCGTTTTAGGATGTCAAAGATGCCTTTTCCCACTCCATTTGCAGGCTCAGCCTTGCCCCAATGGCACCTACGGCGAGCAGAGGGGGCTGAGCAGTGCTGCTGGGTGCTCCCCCTGCCCCGCAGGGAAGTTCTGCTACACCGATGGGATGGAGCCTCCAGGAATTCCTCACCCTGTAAGCACAGCCCAGCTTCTCCTCAAGTTTTACACCAAAATTTTTACCACAGGCTCTATCTGCTAACAGAGCAAATTTTGGGGTTTGTGCATGTCTTCTGTCTTTATTTTGCCTTCTGCCTGTCAGTGCAGCCTAGGAAAGAGAGTTCAAAGGTGAGGGATTGCTGCTGCTCCTCATCTAATGAGTTTTGGGATTTCTCATTGCAACTGTTTTGTCTCTGGGAAGAACGAAGTCGTCAAATATTAATAGCTGTTAAAAAAAAAAAAAAAGAGAGAGAAAAAGGAAGACGTTTCTACTAAGAGTAAAAAAATGCAGATGGATTCTCTTCCACACGGATGAACCCGTGGGTTTATTGAAGAGCAAGGTGATAATTCTGTCCCAGTTACAGCTTTTCTCCAAGTGGGGAAGAAGAGCATCTCCCCCACAACTGTACAGGCAAAACTTGTCTCAATGACAAGATTTTACCCTAAAGCCGTCTTGCCTGAAATAATTATCCCACATGGTCAAAATTTTACTGGTGAGGCTGTAAATTCCCTTCTTTTCTACCCCATTTCCTCACAGTGCAGACACACCAGGTTATCCAAACTGCAGCTGAAGCTGAACAGATTCCTCTCACGTGGACAGAAAACAGCCAAGCCTGACGGTGTATTTTTGTTTTCCAGACAGGGGATTGCCCACCTGGCTATCTCTGCCCTCCAGGGACTGGATTCCCCTTCTCCTTCCCCTGCATGCCAGGCAGCTTCTGGGACAACTCCAGCACGGAGGGAGGAGGTGTCTGCAAGCTGAGCCCAGCCGGGCACTTCTGTGCCTCCCCTGCCATGACAGAGCCCCAGCCCTGCCCAGCAGTGAGTGATTCCCTTTGCTGGTGAATTATTAAAATGCAGATATAGATCTAAAATCAATATCCACCTGAGATGGACAAAGACTCTCTAACTTGTTAAGGTTAGAAAGTGTTTGTTTATTTGAGCTGCAGGGAGAGCTCCCAAATGTACAGCTCTGGAGTGACAATGCAACACAGAACTTATTTATCTATAACAATAATGCATATTTAAAATACAGATACATATTCATAGCATGAGCGCCTCCCATTCCCTGCTTCATATGGAAATTAGCCAAAAGCCATTAAGCATGTGCAGTTCCTGCAATGGAATTGAGTCGGTGGTCATTAATTGAGTCTGAGGGCTGCTTTTGATGAAGTAAAACTCATCTTCCTCAGTGTGACCTTCTTACTTCGTTGGTTTTTGACAATACATTTGACCCTGGAAAACTCCCAATGCTCTCTCCTATTGCATCTGGGCAAAATGTGTAACTGTCTAGGCTCTCCTTTAAACCTCTTTTCTTAAGATTATTAATTGTCTATTCGAAGCACAGCTGAGTAAATATCAAATAATTAAAGGACTACTCTGCATTTAATCATTAATTTCTTTCTGAGTTCTGCGTCTTTTTCTATTCTAGTTGATTTTAACAGAACTAACGTTTATCTAAAATCTCTACACTTAAGTGTCTAAAAGAAAAGCCTGTGTTTCACTGTGGTGGAAGGATTTGCTAGAAAAGCCCTGAATGTGTTAAATGGCTTTGTTTTGCAGGGTTTTTACTGCGCCGAGGGCAGCTCCAAACCCGAGCCCTGCCCAGAGGGGACGGTCGGTGCCAGGCAGGGGCTGGCTGGAGCCTGGGGGTGCAGCCCCTGTGCTCGGGGCTCCTACTGCGCTGCCCCAGGACAGACGGGGCCAAGTGGGCCCTGTGGGGCTGGATTTTACTGCCAGGGCAGGGCTCTGACTCCAGTAAGTGCCACTGATGTTTTTCTTCTCCTTTTCCACTTGTGCTCCACTGTGTTGGTCTTCTCCTTCACCTCCTCTTCCTCTTCCTCTTCCTCTTCCTCTTCCTCTTCCTCTTCCTCTTTCTCTTTCTCTTCTCTTCTTCTCTTCTCTTCTCTTCTCTTCTCTTCTCTTCTCTTCTCTTCTCTTCTCTTCTCTTCTCTTCTCTTCTCTTCTCTTCTCTTCTCTTCTCTTCTCTTCTCTTCTCTTCTCTTCCCTTTCTCTTCTTTTCCTTTTCTTCTTTTCCTTTTCTTCTCTTCCTTTTCTTCTCTTCCCTTTCTCTTCTTTTCCTTTTCTCTTCTTTTCCTTTTCTTCTCTTCCTTTTCTCTTCTTTTCCTTCCCCCCACTGTGGTCCCTTCTGTAAACCCAGGCACTTGGAGAGTCCCAATTCTGTGCTGCTCACACTTGAGTTTATGGCACGAGGGCCCTCCAAGGGAGAGAGGCCATGTTGTATTTTTAACCTCTTAACTAAAAGATCACCAGGTAAAAAGTGAACTCCAGTGTAAAATTTCATCCCTACTTTTTTTTTTTTAATTTCCTTAAGTCTGTGTTGTCTGTTTGCTATAGAAGATCATATCCCTTATAATTTTTCTTTATCAGAATTATTAAAAATATTTTAAATCATTAAATTAAATTATTAAAAATACTTTCTATATTTGAACCTTGTTTTCTCCTGTTTCTAATGATCCTTTCCCCATTCTCAGTGGCCTACGGATGGTGTGACAGGAGATGTGTGTCCTGCTGGCTCCTACTGCCCCCCTGGCTCTGCCTTCCCCATCCCCTGCCCTCCAGGGACTTTCAGCAACACCAGTGGGCTCAGGAGCCTCCAGGAGTGCTTGGATTGCCCACCTGGGTGAGTGTCCTCCAGCTCTGCAAGCCAACAGGAGTCAGGTCTCCAAAATTCCACGGACTTTATCATATTGGGACTGAAAAAAATGACATTATTGCTATCCAAGTTTTTTTTTTCCCCCGACACAGCCTGTACTGTGATGGAACAAACAGCCAAGCTCCCTCAGGACCTTGTGAAGCTGGTTACTTCTGCACAGGAGGGGCCAGAAGTGCTCTCCAGCAAGTGGTGATGGAGGGGCATTATTCCTTAGCAGGAGCCTTCAAAGCAGAGCCGTGTCCCCCTGGCACCTTCCAGCCTGTGAGTACCTCGGTGGTCCAGCCTGGAGGGTCAGCAGAGCCCTTGGGGACTGGAAAAATGTGTGAGCAGAAATCCAGGAGGTGTTTGGCAGCTTGGAAAAAGGGAGTTTTGGGGTTTCTGCTATTCTGGTAATCACCAGCTGCTTTGGTTTTGCCCTACAACAGAGTAACAACAGAAAACCTTCGTGTCAGGACATCAGATCCATCAGTCCAGGGCTGCTGTCCCCACCTTTCTGGGCAGTTTTCATTGTGTTTTCTTGCACAGGACAGATTTAGAAGGGCTGCTGAGTCTTTGGCCTTGCGGGGGTGAATTAACTTCTGTATTTGCTCAGGGCTGCAGGGTGCTGCTCACGAAGTCCCTATTTGTCGCATTTGGACTGCAGGTCATTCCCTGCAGTGTCTATTTTGTAGCAGGGAGTTGGTAGAATGTGCAAAGTTGATTTATTCTCATTCCAAGCAGCGATGCCCCAGCCCTGGCAGGGTCTGTGCTCTCTTTCAGGGCCGTGCTCAGTCTCTGTGCAGGGACTGCCCCGAGGGCACATTCTGCAGTGAGCCAGGCCTGGCTGTCCCCCAGGATTGTCCCAAAGGCCATTTCTGCCTGGCTGGCAGCTCCTCGCCTCTCCCCTGTCCGGCGGTAAGAGCCCAACACGGATTTGTTTTTCAGGAGTTTTTCAGTATTTTGTTTTCCAATAATTTTCAGGAGGCTTTAGGTCCCTCAGCAGGGGCATCGGTGGTTTTTTCCTGTGCAGGGAACGTTCACGGATGTGGAGAGGGCAGGGTCCTGCAAGGCCTGTCCTGCAGGGATGTTCTGCAGCAGGGCAGGGCTGGCCGAGCCAGAGGGACAGTGCCAGCCAGGGCATTACTGCAGCCACGGCTCCAGCACCTCCTCACCCGTGAGTGATGGACACCTCGCATTGCCCAGGGCCTTCTGGCTCTGTCATAAGCTGCAATTATTTGAATTTCAACTCCCTGGCTTCAGGTGGGGCTTCCCTTTGGAGACCTTTGCCCAGCAGGACATTATTGCCCCGCCGGCACCGGGCACCCCAAAGAGATGCCGTGCCCTGCCGGCACCTGGAACGGCCAGAGAGGAGCCCAGGATGTCACCTGGTGCCTGCCTTGTGCCCCTGGCTTTTTCTGCAACGTGTCAGGCCAGGATTCTCCTGGGGGCCTTTGTGCACAAGGTGAGGCAAAGGCAGGACTTGTGCAGCTTCTTAAAATTTGGTTTTGACCTGGGGGAAAACTCAGATGTTTTCTGCTTTCAGGCTATTACTGCACGGGAAGGACAAAGACTGCAAAGCCAGAGGATGGCGTCACTGGAGACCTCTGTCCTCGGGGACATTTCTGCCCTGCAGGCTCTGCAGCACCTTCCCCCTGCCCCAGTGGGGAATACAGCAATGCCACAGGTCAGGAGTGCAGCAATGCCGCAGGTCAGGAGTGCAGAAATGCCGCAGGTCAGGAGTGCAGAAATGCAACAGGTCAGGAGCGCAGCAATGCCGCAGGTCAGGAGTGCAGCAATGCCGCAGGTCAGGAGCTGCAGAAGTTCACCAGATCAGGTGCACAGCAATGCAGCAGGTCAGGAGCACAGAAATGCAACAGATCAGGAGTGCAGAAATGCAACAGATCAGGAGTGCAGAAATGCAATGGATCAGGAGTGCAGAAATGCAACAGGTTAGGAGCTGCAGAAGTTCACCAGATCAGGAACAGCAGCAATGCAGCAGGTCAGGAGTGCAGAAATGCAGCAGGTCAGGAGTGCAGCAATGCAGCAGGTCAGGAACACAGAGATGCAGCAGGTCAGGAGTGCAGAAATGCAACAGATCAGGAGTGCAGAAATGCAATGGATCAGGAGTGCAGAAATGCAACAGGTTAGGAGCTGCAGAAGTTCACCAGATCAGGAACAGCAGAAATGCAGCAGGTCAGGAGTGCAGCAATGCCACAGGTCAGGAGCTGCAGCTTTGCAACTCCAGCGTGACTCAGAACAGATGGAAACACGGATCACGGTTTTTGTGTGGATCCAAGAAGGTCTTGAGCGCTGCTGGCCACTGGGAATGCTCAATATTTTGGGGCAGTGGGGTAGAGAAAGGGGTGGAGTGGGGATGTTTTGTTATTTTCCCCGGTGTCACATCAGGAACGCATTCCCCGCTGCAGCAGCTGAGGTGGGTTCAGGCTTGGCAGTGTCTTTCAGGGAACAGAAGGCTGGCAGCAGCTTTCCAGCAGCTTTCCAGCAGCTTTCCAGCAGCTCTCCAGCAGCTTTCCAGCAGCTTTCCAGCTTTCCCCCTGCTCCGCCTGCCACCTAATGGGGAGAGCTGGAGGTGACTCAGGCTGGTGGAGTGGAGTTTGCTGAACTAAGTGCTCCTGGGAGAGATCCACATTTGAGGCTGGTTACTGCGGGAGAGCTAAAAAAAACCAACTTTGTTTTGATTTCTGCTCCTTTCAGCGCACAAGCAGGCAGAGAGGAGTTGTGCATGTGGCATTTTCCTTCCATTTCACTCCACGATTCCTTTTATCTCCTGCATTTCCCTCACAGGTCAGGACAAATGCTCTCCTTGTCCTGCTGGGTTCCACTGCTCCAAAGGGCTCCGGCGCCGCTGCCCCCCTGGCTTCTACTGCCCCCACAAAACTGGGATCAGCTTTTATCCTTGTCCCCCTGGGACTTACAGCCCCTCCTATGGCCTGAGCCGTGCTGAGAGCTGCCAGCAGTGCCCTGCAGGTGAGGGGGTGCTCTGATTTCCCTGTGGGACCTGTCCAAGAGGGTGACGACCTCTCTCTGTCCCATCCTCTGATGGGTTTTCACCTCTAAAAAATGCAAGTTTAAAAATCCACAGTCTAAAGAGGATTCCTGTGCCCTTGGTGGTGACCCCAGTGCGCCACAGGTTTTTGGAGGCTCTGCAGAAGGGTTTGGCTCACTCAGTTCCTCCTCCCCAGAGGAGCATGAACTGAATTAGGATGGGGTTTTGTCCCACTTGTGCTGATTTTGAGGGATTTGGTTCCTCAAAGGCCTCCTTTGCCTCGCAGTGCACACAGCACAGCAGCTCTCCTGCTTTTCCCTCCCCCTTTGGTGGTTTTCTTTTCCCTCTGTGCTCTTGCAGGAATGTTCTGTGGAGAATGGGGATTGTCCTCTCCCAGCGGGCCCTGCTGGCCAGGATTCTTCTGCACAGCAGGTACGGAATAGAGGATTCAGAGGGCAAAAAGAGTGTGAAACTAGGAAGCTGTGGCCCTTTTGATCCTGCTGTTGGTTATTCCCCTCCACCATGGACTTCTGGCTTTATTTTCAGGAGCTCAAATCAGCTCCTCTCACCTACGGAAATGGTTCTTTAGCCATGGGGGGCAAACTCGGCCATGAGAAACAACCCAAATCATTCAGGATCCCTTTGCTTTACCTTCCTCATGCAGGAGCAAGTGTCCCCAACCCCAACGGAGCCACCAACACGAGCAGTGGTGGCCCCTGCCCCCCCGGACACTTCTGCCCAGCTGGCACCAGCATCCCCCAGCAGTGCCCTGTGGGCACTTACTCAGACAGGTAAAGCTTCGTGGCTCTGCTGATGCCAGCTTTTATTTTCTTTTTTGTTTGTCCCTTAGTCCTTTAGGCAATGAAGTGCAGGCCAGGGAGGCTCATTGGACGTGTCCTTGCGTTGATCAGGAAAGTTTCGTGGTTGCTTTCACCCTGGCTGACTGAAACCCTTCTCCTGTCCCCCCCAGGCTGCACAACCGGCAGGATTCCAGCTGCACCGAGTGCCCACCTGGCCATTTCTGCGCCTCCAGTGGTCTCACAGCCCCCTCAGGACGCTGCTCCCCTGGCTACTTCTGCCTCCCCGGGGCTTCCTCGCCATCACCTGCTGGTGAGCTGGGTGGAACTGGGGTTTGGCAACAGGCAGCTTTAAAAAATGCTGCTTTTCTCCCCAAATTCCTGCTCCTGCCTCCTCTCAGCCATGCAGATGGGAATTTTTTGGGGGTTTGTAGCACACGTGCCCAGGGTTGGAAGCAGCTGGTGTGTGTTATCGATGAAATGCTTGCCCTGGGCACGGGGCAGGTTCCAGGTGCCTGCAATGGGCACAGCCATTGCCATTTTGTTGTGTCTCAGGAATAACCATTGTAGTTGCACTGGTTTAGAAATCTTTCTCTTCTTTCTCAGGGAGAACATAGATAAGCTGCATTCTTGTACTTTGTTAATCTCTGTGTTTGGTACTAGGTGTTGTATAGCTGTGACCAATGGTTTTAGGAGATGGATTCCCTGCTGACCAATAGTTGCTAGATTATTAATAAATATATAAAGAAGTTTCTGTAAATAAAGTTTCTCTTTTCACCCTCTTGAATCCTCTGCCAGCTTCTGCGAATCTCAGGAGATCTAAACCAACAAACCATTCCCAGGGAAGAATTCCAACCCCCTGCCTCTTCTCCTTGCCAGGTGTGATGGAGAAGGGAGGCCCCTGCCCCGTGAGCCACTTCTGCCCAGCAGGAAGCAGCTTTCCCTCGCCCTGCCCTGCAGGGACCTACAACAACCTCTCCCGACAAGCTCTGTGCTCCCCCTGTGCTCCAGGCCACTTCTGCCCAGAAAACACCACCAGCTACAGCACCAACCCCTGCCCAGCTGGATTTTACTGCCCCAAAGGTGAGGTGGGCACCAGAGATTGGGCAATCATTCAGCCAGGCTGAAATGTCCTCCTCAAATGCAAGAAATTATCTCTGTGAACAAAATGCTGAAGTGCCAGCCTGGTTCTTCACGGGGAAAAAACCCCAAAATAATATTTTAAACTGTAGCTATGCCTTACAAATGAAACAGCACCCAGAGGCTGTTTTGGCCATGTAGGGCTGTGAGGATCACACTGGCAAAGGTGACAGGAATGACACAGCAGGACTCGGAGCCAGCATCATGTCCATGGCCCACGGAACGTCCCTGCTCTCTTTATTCCACAGGGACCAGGTTTGCCACGGAGTTTCCCTGTCCCAGGGGCTACTACAACCCTGACCCCATGAGCCAGAGCTTGGACAGCTGCCTGCCCTGCCCGCCCGGGCACTACTGCGGCCAGGAGGGGCTGACAGCTGCCTCGGGCCAGTGTGACCCAGGTGAGTGTGGAGCTGCTGCCTGTGGCATTGGGGACAGGCTCTTTGGGAGGCTCATGCTCTCACCCTGAAGCTTTTGCCACAGCCCTTCCAGCCTGCTTGCTGAAATGTAAGAATTTAGTAGGATTGAGCACCTCTTGGGTGATCTGCTGGCCGGGTGAGCCCCGGGATGTGCTCTCTGAACCTTCTCAGGCAGCTGAACTGAGCCCTGTGGCCACAAAGCAAAAGCACTGAATTTAAGGGTGTGAGGTCTCTTACCATCTTTGTTAATGTGGGATTGGATAGTATTAAATTGAGTGGAAAATTATGGCCTGGTGGTGTTAAACTTTGGTATTGTTGCCTTTTTCAGCCTGGAAATGAAATTTTAGATCATTTTAGTTGAGGAGGTCATAGAAAAGTGGATCTTTATTGGAGCTCCAGGGGCAGTTCTGGAAGAACATCTACAAAATCCCAGCCCCACGTGGCTGAATAGAGTTTGATAGGTTTTGGGAAATTAGCAGAATTGATGAAAAGCACCAATTCAGAGGACGAGTGGTGATGCAATTCCCCCCAGGTCAAGCCCCTTCTCTGTACCTCCCACCCTTGGTTGGACTTGTTGATAAAAATGTGTCTGGAAGATTTTGTTCCCAGGAAGGACCAAGGCAGGACAGGGCCCTTGTGCCTCCCTTGGAGCTCTGCAATGGCTTTGGTCTCTCCAGCTGGGGAAAAGGGCAGGGAAAAGTACTGGGAAGGCTCCAATAACAGAAAAGAAAAATGGCAAAAATCATCCGACATTAGTGGAACCTGTCCCACAGCCTTTGCTGTGCACACCTCACACACAAAGCCATCCCAGCTGCTTTATCTGTGATCATTTTGGGGTTCTGTCATTGCCAGAGCTTCTCAGCCTCATTTTCTGTTCCCAGGTTGGTTTTGCATCTCAGCAGCCTGGACCTCGCAGCCTTTTGACCTGGACAACTACACCAGCGCCAACTGCCTCTGCCCGGCCACTGCCACCGGGGGCAAGTGCACAGCTGGCTTTTACTGTCCCCAGGGCAGCCCAGAGCCTCTCCCTTGCCCCCCAGGGCTCTTCTGCAACGCCTCAGGTCGGTGTCTGTGGAGAACAGGAGCTCTGTGGTGGAGATTCCTGGAATTTCCGCGGGGATGGAGCAGTGCTCCGCAGTGCCTGTTCCAGAGGGAGGCTGTGAGCTGTTTTTCCTGCTTTTCCCCCTTGGTCTCAGTGCTCTGAGCGCTGTCCCCTGTGTCTTGCAGGGCTGCCTGTCCCCAGTGGGGAATGTGCCGCTGGGTTTTACTGTGTGGGGGAAGCCGCTGGCCCTAAACCCACGGATGGCGTGAGCGGGAACGTCTGCCCCGCGGGATCCTACTGCAGTAGGTGTCCAGCACGGGAATTCCATGGCACTGAAACGCTGGCAGAGTGTGGCAGCCGACTTGTGGGGGTCTGGCCTTGGTGTGAAAGTCCCAAATTCTTCCCCTAATTCTTCCCCTTCTTTTGGAAGTGGGAGGTGACATCTTTGCCTCAATAGCTGAACTTCTATTGGCTTCAGCTCTGGGTAAAATGAAGGCAATAATGCAATAATGCCTGTCCCCTCCCACGCAGCACTGTTGGATCTGATGCCGGTGATTTTTGTATTTTCTTTTTATACCCTTTTTATATATTTTATACCCTTTCCCTTCCCTGTCACCCTCTATACACACTCCTTGCACCCTGCACAAACACTCCTTGTACTCTAGCCCCACATGTTTACAACCCTTGTAGTTTGATATTTAGCTCAGTTTGGGGTCCTGCAAAGCGAGGAAGACCAAACATTCATATTCTCTCAGAACTAGAGGCTCCAACCTGTTCTCTCTTGGAACATGTTTTTGTAAACTAGGCTGTAGTCTCATTTGGGGGGGGGTTCATTAGAATAGGGGGCAATTATTATTAAGTTCCTTATTGGGGCATTTTGAGTAGATATGCTAATTTTGTGGAATCCATAAAAATCCAGTACGCGTTGTACGGGGGTTCCTGACTTGTCCCTCGCTCCATGGTGTGTTTTCCACCTTTGATGGGTCTGGGCATCTAGGATCCTATTGAACCGAGGTAAATTCCCTTTTCCCTGTACTGCTGTGTCTGCTTCATATTTTTACCAGCCTGTTTAAGGCATCAGATCCATGAGTCAAAAATAAGATTCCCCTGCCCCTGTTTTGTGTCCGTCCAGCCCCTGAGTGCAGCCATCCCACTCGTCCTTTCATTTCCCAATTCTTCCTGTCCTTCTCCTCGCAGCTGCAGCATCAGCCGCGCCCCAGCCCTGCCCAGCGGGCACCTTCTCCAGCCTGCCAGCGAGGAGAGCCCTCTCTGAGTGCCAGCCCTGCCCCTCTGGCTTCTACTGTGCGGAGCCTGGCCTCAGTGCCCCCTCTGGGGAGTGCTGGCAAGGTGAGGGGGGGACAAAGTGCCCTGGGGACACGCTCAGAGGACTGGGAGTGACAAATTCCAAATAAATGTCTTTCTGTGAGTGGAAAAGCCATTTCCCTGCTGGGAGGGCTGACAGGGGCCAGGGGTGCTGCACATCCACAAAATAGGAGTTGTGTTTCCCAAGATCCAAATGTTTTTCTATGCTTCCCTCAGATCAGAGCTGGCAGCTTCTTGTTGTTGTGGTCTCCTGATCGAAGTTTAGAGCTTTGCTGCCCACCTTGTTTCTTCTCTGCACTGCAGGAGAACGTTTTCTGGCTCTGCCCTGAGAAGGCCATTAGATGTTAAAGCGGCTCAGATGTGAAAGCAGAATTAGCAACATCTGTGAATTCAGAGCAATTTAAACACGGAAAAAGTCAGATGTGCAGGGGGAAAACTTTCTTTGAATGGTTCCAGTAGCTCAAAGGGAACACAGAGATCTGTGTTGGGTCATTGAGTGTTTTCCTGTGCCACCTCTAAGCTTTGTCCTGTTTTTTGGGGACCACTGGGAGTTAAATTTCCTTTTAAGAGTGCAGTGAGTCAGATCAACAGTGATTTAAGGCCAGGTTTATTTTGTGCGTGGCCTGTTCTTTCCCATGAGCAGCTTCTGTGTGTCCTCAGCCCCTCCTGTGTGTCCCTGCAGGGTTTTACTGTGACAGCCAGCAAGAGCCGCTCATCGATGTCACCCTTTACCCCTGCCCACGAGGCTTTTACTGCCCACCAGGGACCACCAGCAGCTCTCAGCACAGCTGCCCTGCAGGGACCTTTGGGCCCAGGCAAAAACTGAAATCTGTCCAGGAGTGCCAGAGATGCCCAGCAGGAAAATATTGTGAATTTCCTGGCCTTGCTGCCCCAACAGGTACAGTGCTGTTCTCCTGAGCATCCTCATTCCTGCTGGGAATCATCAGTGCAGGGCTTGGTGTTGGACTCCAGGGTTCTCACCTCGGCTGAGGTGAAATGTTTTGTTTTATTTGTCAAGATCAGCTTGAAGAAGGAAAAAAATCGGCTGAGGTGAAATGTTTCATTTTATTTGTCAAGATCAGCTTGAAGAAGGAAAAAAGCCTCATTTTTCTAAGCAAGGAGTGAGAGAAGGACTGCAGAAACCAGAATTCTCTGTGTGATACTTCTTAAAAAAATCCAGTGTGGAGTTTTCCAGTGTCAAGCCTGTCTGGCATTTTATTTAGAATTAGTTTGGGCTTTTAGACTGGCTCCCAAAGAAGTAATCCTTCCGTGTCATTGATCCTTCCGTGCATGGGATTAGGTTTAGCAGAGAAACAGAGGGCAAAATACCCAGTAATGACATCTCTCCATTTTTTCCAAGATATTTTTTTTTGCATCTGATGATTTTTTATTGGTCCTTGTCCTGAAAGGCCCTAATTCAGCAAACTGCTTTGATAGAATTCCTAGTATTTCACACTTCACTTTAGGAGGTATTGAATGTGATTTTAAGGAGAACGGTGTGCTGGAATATTTATTGGAATGTGGGCTATATTTATTTATTTTTTTTTTAAATTTATTGGAACTGGGATACTTATTTATTGGAATATGGGATATTTATTTATTTATTTATTGGAATGTGGTGTATTTATTTATTTATTGGAATGTGGGATATTTATTGGAATGTGGGATACTTATTTATTAGAATGGGAGATGCTTATTTATTGGAATGTAGGATATTTATTTATTTATTGGAATGTGGGATATCTATTGGAATGTAGCATATTTAGTTAGTTAGTTAGTTAGTTAGTTAGTTATTGGAATCTGGGATATTTATTGAATGTGAAGGCAGTGCTCAGGCAGTGAAGGGCTTCTCAATCCCTGTCCCTATGTCACCTGCCATCAGTCCTGCCCTCCTGACAGGGACAGCAGCTCTTCTGCTGCCCATTCCAGCAGGGATTGGTAGATGGCAAATGGCTGTGCCTGAAATTCGTATTTCTGTGGTTTTTATTCCGTATTTCTAGGAGATTGTGCCGAGGGGTTTTGGTGTAAAAGCGGCGCCCGAGTGAGAAACCCCCAGGATGGAGAGTCGGGGCTGCCCTGCCCCGCTGGTCACTACTGCCCTGCAGGTAGGGCAGCTTTGGGACAGGACTTCCCTCCATCCCAGAACTCCTGGGAGCCATTTCCTCACCATGCTGACCTTGCCAGGTGCCCCCGTGCCCCTGCAGTGCCCTCCTGGCACCTGGTCCGGCCGGGAGGGCAGGAGGAGTGTGCAGGAGTGCCAGCCCTGTCCTGGGGGACATTTCTGCAGTGGCCCCGGGCAGAGGGCACCCTCGGGGCCCTGCAGCCCTGGGTGAGTGGCACTGACCCCAAACCCCACTGCGGTGCCCCGCTGGGAGCAGGGATGCTGTCCCAGGGGTTTCCCAGTTTGAGATGCAGAGTGTGTCCTGCTGCAGGTTCTACTGTGCCACGGGCGCCCAGAGCCCCACACCCAGCGATGGCATCTCCGGAGCGCCGTGCCCAGCCGGTCACTTCTGTCCCCAGGGCTCCAGCAGCCCAGTCCCGTGTCCCCCCGGCTCCCACGTGCCCCATTCCCATGGAGAGCAGTGCCAGGCTTGCCCAGAGGGCCAATATTGTGTCTCTGGTGAGGAGCCCCAGCCGTGTCCCCAGGGTGAGTTAAAGTCACACTTCGATGTCCTCTCTGTCCTCGATTCTCCCAGCTCCGCTGGTTCTGATCTGCTCTTTCTTTTCCAGGGCACTTCTGTCCCCAGGGCATGGCTCTTCCCCTTGCTTGTCCAGCAGGATCTTACAACCCTTCCCAGGGAAAGAGCAGCTGCCTCCCCTGCCCTGAGGGGTGAGACACAGGGAGTTAGGGACTGCTGGAAATAATTGTTTATCTGGGCATCACGGGGCAGTGCATGGGGGAAAGGAGTTATTTGAGAGCTGGAAAGCACTCGAGGAGGTGCTGTGAGGTGCAGAGCAGCTGCTGAGCTGTTTCACACCACCATGAAGGGATTGTGGGACCAGGAAAAGCCCTAACCCCACATCCAGCCCCACTGGGGGGGAATTTAGGCTGTTCAGAGCACAGAAACCATTGGCAAAATAAACTTTTTGCATGTCTGGAGTAAAAGCTGGTTCCCTTGGCAACAGGCTGGCACAGGGGAGAGCATCTCGAAAATCACCTGATGCTGAGCCTGGCTTTTCCCTGGGGGATTTATCTCCAATTACTGCCTGGATTGGAACTTGATTAACTTTTACAAGTTGATGAATCACAGCCTGGCTGTGTTGTGATTCAAGTTAAGAAAATGATGTCTCTGTGGCTTTTGCAATTATGCCATCAATTTGGCACTTGAGGAATCAACTCAGAGTGCAGTGATATGCACATGGAAGTGTCTTTTCTGGTTGGTCCAGCACAGGAGTCTAAATCCTCATTTTTACTCTTTCTTTGGCCCAGGTTCTTCTGCCCCAAGAATTCCTCTTCCTTCCTGGAGAACGAATGTCCCCCTGGTCACTTCTGCCCTGCAGGCACTGCTTCTGCAGCTCAGTTCCCTTGTCCCAAAGGCACTTACAACCCCCAGCCTGGCAGCAGCCTGGGGTCCCAGTGCACCCCCTGCGACCCAGGTGAGGCACGGGACTGTGGTGACCCTGGGGATGAGTGTCCTTGAGGTTCAGGGGGTGCTTTGGATGCCTGGACAGGATTAACTAAAGCAGAGGCTAGACAAAGTTAGGAGAATAAAAAGCAGTTCTGTTTATTGAAGGCCTTCAGGTGCATTCAGGGCAGTCACAGCCCACCCAGGGGCTGCACCCAAAATGGACAATGGTCATGGGTTTTTCACATTTTATAAGTTCTGTCCATTTGCATATCAAGGTTTAATCCTCCAATTACAGCTTCAGGTAATGAAGTCAATCACTCCAAGTTTGCTCCCCCAATTCACTGCTGTTTACATATCTTGGGGCCTGAGACAGTGAGGTGTGCTTGAGTTTGGGGCTCAGAGAGGAATTGTTTTGTCTAAAAAGGAGAGAACAGCAGCTCAGCACCTGTGTGGAGCCCAGAGTTCTACACTAGAGAATCACAGGATTATAAAACATGGAAAATATAGAAGCTAAAATCCTAAGACATCAGTTTTTTCTCTGGAATGTCTTTCTGAGGCTTTCTGCCCATGCTGATGGCATTGTTTTGCTCTCTCAGGGCACTTCTGTGCGCTCCCTGGGCAGCCCCAGGTGACAGGGCCCTGCCTGGCTGGGTTCTACTGCACTGGAGGAGCTCCCAGTGCGACCCCCAGGGATGGAGTGGTGGGGAGCAGCTGTCCCCCGGGATCCTACTGCCCCCGGGGCTCTGCCTCCCCCCTGCCCTGCCCTCCTGGCCAGTACAGCAGCTCTGCTGGGAACACTGGGATCCACGACTGCCTCCTGTGTGATGCAGGTAAAGCACTGAAAAATGGTGGTTAACAAGATTTCAGCCAATCCTGGGGCTCCTGTTCTGGAGCAGGCAGCTCTGAACAGCTGCTTTCCTGCAGAGAGGTGTTAGGGAGGGGACAGAGATAAATCTGCCATTTTCCAGCTCAGGGGATGCTCACAGTGAAGTGTAGATGGACAGCTTCCCTTCCCACCCTTTCTCTGGATGTTGTCACATTCAGAGGTGACACAAGTGCTATTTGTTCTCTGCTCCTGCAGCTCTCCTCAGGAGAATCAAACACGATGAATATTTCCTCCACAAATTTGCTGTTGTCTTGTCTGGAGCAACCAATATCTTTATTGTCCTTTGGTGGTGCCTGTGAATTGAATTTCAGGGTATTTCTGCAATGGCTCTGGACTCGTGTCTCCCACGGGATTGTGTGAGCCTGGCTTCTACTGCACCGGAGGAAGCATTTCTCCCAGACCTCCCAGGGTAAGCTGTGGTGTGGTGGAAATTGTGGAAAAATGTAAAATATTAGTGAAACTGAGGGCCTTAAGGTCACCTGAGTTCCCCTGCCCTGGATTAAACTCTCCCTTTCAGCATCACCTCCTGCATCAGGTTCCTCTGGTTGATTGATAGAGAAAGGGAACAGAGATAACAAAACACATCTGGCTGTTCTCTGAGCTTTACATCTCAAATCCAAGCAATAATTCTGCCTTTGCATGTGGATGCCACATCAGATTAAAATTCCAGAGGTTAATAGTTCATGAGTTTGATTAGGATGCTGCAGCTGGCAGCATTCCTCTCCTCTGAGGCAAAATCCAGCAGGAATTTTTAAATGTGATGACAAGGCTCAGCACTGGCTTTGTGCAGCCTTGAGGAGCGAGGGGTGAATGTCTGGCTCTCTTCACCTTTGGAATGTGGCACAGAGCTTTTTGCAGGAGGTTTTGGGGTGTAACTGTGGTGTTTTCCTTCCCAGCCAACAGCCAGTGGTGGTCCGTGCCCCCCTGGCCATGTCTGTGGGGTGGGCAGCAGCAGAGCCCAGCCGTGCCCTGCAGGGACCTACAGCCCCTCCTGGAGTGGGACACAGTGTCTGGAGTGCCCCGGGGGCTTCTACTGCACCTCTGCTGCCTCCAACTACACGGACTGTCCTCCAGGTGGGTCTGGCCATGCCCACCCTGGGCTCCTTGCTGACCCTCAGCCCTCAGTTGGGGCAGGAGATGGGATTCACTGTAGAGCAGTGATGGACCCTCACTCACAGCCTGGGGTCTGTCCTTCTGTCTCAGATTAGAGACAAATTTCCTAGGTGGAAAGAACTCTGAACAGGTGCCTCCCCCACAGCAAAGGTTTCTGGCACCCCTTCCCCCACAACAGCAGAATATCTCAGCTGAAAGTGGGAAAAGAACTGTTTAATTAACAGACCATGCAGTGGAAGGGGAAAGGGGAAAGGGGTCATTAAACCTGAACAAACAGCTGATGAACTTTAGTGTCCTTTTCCTCAGGTGTAGCTTCCCTTTCTGGGGTCCCGGAGGGGTCGGGTGGAGTTCCTCCAGTGGCTCCCTGGAGGATTCTCATCTGCTGTCCTCCAGGGCTCCTCAGGTTCTCAGATGAGAAAGCAAAGTTGAAGAAAAAGGTCCAAAAACGATGGCAAAAAAATCGCAGGGAAAAAAAAACCCAAAAAGAAAAACCCCAGCAGCAGCCACACCGGTAGCTGCAGCAATCGACAAAAAAACCAAAACCAGTGTCCCTTCCTTGTCACTCCCCCATAGAACAGTCTGGGGGAAGAGTTTCAAACCATCCCATGCTGGCAGAGCTGCTCTCGGCTGTGGGACACAGTTAAAGCTCCAGGACCATATTTCTGGTCAAGCATACAAACGATAGGGAATACAAAATATCATTATGCCACCCCAGGACACCTTCCCAGGAAGGAACGAAGGGAATGCCTTTGGGCATGCCTTCCTGGGCTGTTCCCAGCTTGTCCTACCCATTCTGAAACCACCTTTTCCTCCGAGGTCACTACTGCCCCAGGAGCACGGAGTTCGCCACGCAGCACCCGTGTCCCTCAGGGACCTACAGCGAAGCTCTGAACCTCTGGGACTCATCCCAGTGCCAGCTGTGTCCTCCTGGGAGGCTCTGCTCCAGGCCAGGCCTGGCCAGGCCAGATGGACTCTGCACGCCTGGCTGGTTTTGTCCTCCTGGATCCACAGCAAGCAAGCCAGTGGCTCTTGGAAATGTCTCTGGTAGGGAGGGGAACAGTAAAGTGTGATGGTGGTGGTTCTTGGGGGGGACATTGGGGTCACCTAAAGGGTATTAGAGGGACATTGGGGTCACCTAAAGGGTATTAGGGGACATTGGGGTCACCTAAAGGGTATTAGAGGGACATTGGGGTCACCTAAAGGGTATTAGGGGATATTGGGGTCACCTAAAGGGTATTGGGGGGTATTTGGGTCACCTAAAGGGTATTAGGGTGATATTGGGGTCACCTAAAGAATATTAGGGGGATATTGCAGTCACCTAAAAGGGTATTGGGGGGATACTGAGGTCACCTCAAGGGTATTAGGAAACATTGGGGTCACCTAAAGACTTTAGGGAGATACTGGGATCACCTAAAGGGTATTGGGGATATTGGGGTCACCTAAAGGGTATTGGGGGGATATTAGAGTCACCAGACTCAGGATGGATTTCTTTCCCTTTTCCCCCTTAATTTAGTGCTCCAGCTCTGTTCTTCCTGATCCCTCTCAATAAAACAGAGTGGTTGCAATTCTTAGGTTTCAGCTGTGCCTCTCCCATTCACAGGCAAGGCAGCTCCAGCTCCAGGACCTGCTGGGTTGTGCCAAGCAGGAACCTTTTGTCCTGCTGGCTCCTCTCTCCCCCTTCCCTGCCCTCCAGGTAGGAGCTGAGCCTTTCTTCCTGCACAGATTTTTGGGTTGGGTTTTTGGTACTTGTGTCCTCTTCCCCCTCGTGCCAAGATCCACAGGCAGCCCCAGCCTCGTGCTGGCACTGCTCCTGGCATCTCCAAAAGCTGCTGCTGCTTCTTGCCCGTGCTCCAGGTCGGTTCTGTGCCAGCCCAGAGCTGGCAGCTCCGTCAGGTCCCTGCCAGGCTGGGTTCTACTGCTCGGGAGGCTCTGCGATCCCAAACCCCAGGGATGGAGCAGCAGGAAACATCTGTCCCCAAGGCCACTTCTGTCCTGCAGGGAGTCCTTCTCCATCTCCGTGTCCCCCAGGTAGGTTTGGTCCCTGCTGGCATTTCCCAGAGCCCAGCTGAGCCCGTGCCATTGCTCTGCAGCCCCCGCTCAGGCTGGGCTGGAATTTTCCTCTGTTCCCCAAGGAAAAGCTGCTCTCAGCATGGAAATTCAGCCACGGATCCAGTGCTGCTGGATGGGAACCTCAGCAGGGATAGCAGAGCTGCCCCTGGAGCTGCTGGGGGAGGGAAGCTCCTGCTGGGCCCTGCTTGAGGACAGATCCCACAGCTCCATGTGACAGCTCCCCCAGCACAGGGGCAGATCATTAACAGCAGCACTAATGAGGCAAAGGGTTCCATTAGATAAGAGGCTGTGGAACAGTGTTTCTTTCCTGGATTAAATCTATAGTTGTGCTAGCAAAGGATTGTCCAGACCAGAAATAAATAGGAATTCACCCCCAGCAGTCAGCACCAGCCCCTCCCAGGAGCCTCTTACAGGGAGCGCTGGGATTTTGGGAATTCCTTCCTAAACCAGCACCCTTTTAGCATCTTCTGGCACTGGTGCAGCCAGAAAATTCCTGTATGAGCTGATGCTTTGGGATCCTGATGATTCCTCCCCAGCCACATCCAAAGGGATGTGAGGATGCAATAATGGGATTTTGGTGGCTTTTTCTCATCAGGCTCCTTCTTGCCCCACCCCGGTGGGCACTCAGCCCAGGATTGCCAGCCCTGCTCCCCAGGCTGGTTCTGCTCCCAGCACGGCCAGAGCTCCCCAGAAGGTCTGTGTAAGGAGGGATGGTTTTGCCCTGCAGGATCCCTGTCAGACCAGCACTCAGGTAGGAGTTCTTTGGGATCATTCTTTACCTGCAGGGGTTTCAGCAGCAAGGTCACTTTAAAATCTGATTTTACCTACAGCTGGAAGTTATGTTTAGAAATGGCTATTGAGGTTAAAAACGTTTTCCAAAAATTATTCCAAGTAACACAGAGTAAATTATTGGGCAATAGTAAGAAGTATGGAAAAACAGGGGATCTTACCAAAGCAAAAAAAAAAGCTGAAAAAATAGAAATGTTTTCACCCCAGCAGTGATGTTAGAGGGCTATTTCTGTTTTTCCTCACAGATTATTTGTGTCCTGTGGGTCACTACTGCCCCCCTGGCAGCCCCAAGCCCGTGCCCTGTCCCCCTGGAGAGTACCAGGAGCAGGCTGGGAAAAGCCAGTGTGAAACGTGCCCGGCAGGAATGTGAGTGACACGGACTGGCTCCTCCTTTTTGACACTTCTTTAGGAATTCCCAGGTGTATTCCCCCCTGCCTGAGGCTGCTCTGTGTTTGATGTACAAGATTCACTTTGATTCACAAGGCTGCTGTTCTGTTTCTGTTTTCACATCGCCTTTCCCTGTCTGGTGGCATTTTCTGTAGCACAGAAGTTCTGGTGTCCCAGGGAATCCATCCTGGATGGGCATGGTGATCCTGGCAGCTCACACCTTGGTTTTTCCAAGGAATTTCCTTCCCTTTCACTGTGTAGTCACTGCTGTGCACAGAGTTTCTTATCTCTGGCAGAGCAGAGGGACAGGAGGAGCACTGGGATTTTTTTGGCAGGTTCTGTGCCCCACAAGAACACCCAGGTGATGTCCAAGGGAACGTCCACGGTGTGGCCAGACCCCTGGAATGCCCAGCAGGACACTACTGCCCACCTGGAACCAGGGCTGCCAAGCAGTACCCATGTCCAGAGGGCACCTACAGCAACCAGAGCAGCCTGGGGACCCCCAGGGACTGCAAGCCTTGTCCTGGGGGCACCTTCTGTGCCAGGCCAGGTAGGAATTGTGCGTGGGTTCAGCCCAGCCCTGCTCTGCTTTGGGTCTGGGGGCGAGGGGCAGTGTTCTGTGCTGTTCATCCAAATGTTAAGGAGCATATTCGGTGATTTCTGGGCCCCCCTGAGGAGATTTGAAAGGTTTTTTGCAAACCATCTTTTGTAGGCTAAATTAAAGGCAGATGGAGGTGGTTTTGTTCTAGCAAAGGTTATGAAACCACAAATCAAGCAGCTTGGGGTCTAGGACTCGTTTGGGTTTGATTTTCTCTCAGTGGAAAGACCTCTAACGATCATCCTCCTCTGAAAGGGAGAGTTAGGAAACTCTCTGGGCTTTTGTCTCTCTGCCCATCAGTTGTGTGGGTAACTATTGAGGGTATAGATCAAGCTTTTAACTCCCAGAGCTCCCGATGGCCAGGAGGCTCTGGGTCCACCGAGTGCCATGGCCTGTCGGGTTGGTTGACCCCAAAGCTGTGATTGATGGGGTGTCTCTGACTCGCTGCTCGTGTCCTTCAGGGCTCTCAACCCCGAGTGGTCTGTGCTGGCCTGGGCATTTCTGCACCTCCCGGGCGCGTGTGCCTGGCCCTGTCGGGGATGGGACGGGGGCTCTGTGCCCCCCAGGGCATTTCTGCCCCGCAGGGAGCTCCGAGCCCCAGCCCTGTCCTGCTGGCACCTTCCTGCCCCAGTCCGGGATGGCTTCCCGGAATTCCTGCCTGCCCTGTCCTGCTGGGAAGTTCTGCCAAGGAGAAGGCCTGGCTGCAGTTTCTGGTGTGTATTGCACGCATCCAACATCCTTTTTGTCTCCCGGTTTGGATTTTTATAAATGGTTTCTGGTTTCAAACCTAGCCCTGAAGCTTTTCTCTCGCAGGGCCATGCCAGGCTGGGTATTTCTGCGATCCCGGATCCACACAGGCAGGCCCCAGGCACTGCCCCGCCGGCTCCTACTGCCCCGAAGGCTCTGAATTGCCAATCCCCTGCAGCCCCGGGAGCTTCAGCCCTGCCAGCGGGAAAGGGCAGGAAAAGGACTGTCAGCTGTGCCCAGCTGGGTTCTCCTGCAGGGGTGAGGATGTGAGGTTCTCTCACTTTTTCTTCACTTTTCCTCACCTTTTCCTCGCTTTTCCCTGCTTTTCCCTGCCTTTCCTCTCACTTTCCCTTGCTTTCCCCTCGCTTTTCTCCTCGCTTTTCCTCTCGCTTTCCCCCTTACTTTCCCCCTTACTTTCCCCCTTACTTTCCCCCTTACTTTTCCCCTTACTTTTCCCCTTACTTTTCCCCTTACTTTTCCCTGCTTTTTCTTTTTTTTTCCTCGCTTTTCCCCTCGCTTTCCCTCGCTTTTCCTCACTTTCCCCTCACTTTCCCTCACTTTCCAGAGTAAGGAAAGGAATTCTCCCACCCCAGCTCCACTTCTGACACCCTGGGACACAGCAAGACCAAGCCCAGTGCCCCACATCATTTTTAGTCAGCGCTGGTTTCCAGCACTGAGCATAAATGCCCCAAATAATTTTGATTCCAAAGCTCCTGCTGGGTCCTCGGGAGCAGCCTCAGGTCACCCAGAACTCCCCGAGTGCTGCTAAACCTTCTCTCCACCTCTCGAGCATGTCTTACACGGCTCTGGCCTCGCAGGGAAGCAAATATTGCTGGCAGGGAGCTCTGGGTCTGGCCAGCAGCCAGAGCTGCTCCTGCTCGGAGCTCTCACCATCTGCCTGCACAAGATGTTCCTCTGCTCCCCAGCATGGAGATCTTTGGGGTCACTCTGGCCGTGCCAGATTTATCACCTTCCAGGGCACAGAGAGGCTTTTCTTGTCTCAGGTGAGCAGCTGGAGGAACAGGGAAGGAGTTTCTTGAGTTTCTAGCAGAGCTGGAACCATGAGTGAGAGCCTCAGAATCGCAGCTGAGCTCTGTGCTGGGAGGCCTTTGTTTTCCCCAAGCTTTTAAAGCAGCACTGACTCACCTGTGTGAGGAGATGTTCTTTGTCTGAGGCTGAACTTCAGAGAATTGGTGCTTTCCAATGCCTGCTGGAGGTGGATGATGGACAAGATCTTTATTTTGGGTTTCCATTGTCTCTGTTCTGGGCAAAACCACTTCTGAAGGGTCACGTCCTGCAGGCTTCTCTGCCCCACCCCACCCCAACCACCCAGGGCTCCTCCTGCCCCATGGGATCTGCTTTCCCTGTGTCCCTAATGAGGGAGGGTCCTGTGGGCAGACAGTGCCATCCCCTGCCCCAGTCCCTCCTGAGCAAAGCTGTCCCCTTGTGTCCCAGGTCCTGGAGCACGAACTCCCGAGCCGTGCCCTGCTGGGCACTTCTGCCTGCCAGGAACCAACTTCAGCACGGAGCATCCCTGTCCCAAGGGCACCTTCGGCCCCAGGACTGGTGCCACCAGCGAGTCTGACTGCGAGCCCTGCCCGGCAGGTGACAAGGGACAGGGCACAGAGGGGACAAAGAGTTCTCCTTTCCTGTTACTGAGCCCTGCACTGCTGTTCTGTGCAGCTCCTCACCCTGACATTGTTCTCTCTCTGTTTCAGGCATGTACTGCTCAGCTCCAGGCCTGCCCCAGCCCTCTGGATTTTGTTACCCAGGTTATCACTGTGCCAGGGGAGCCATCAGCCCAGCCCCCTTCAAGCACAGGGTGAGTGCCAGGCAGCAGCAGCACAGTGAGCCTGGGGACCTGGGGACCAGGTCTGTCACCATCTCCTGGCTCTGGTGCCATGTTTGCTAAGCACTTCTGCTCCCCAAGAGCCCTGAGACGTGCTGCTCCTGACACCTGCTGGAATCCCTGGCTGCCCACGGATAAATTCCAGCCAGACCTTCATTTCTGTGTTGCACTGGGGTGTGGGGTCTGACACATCCTCTGAAAAATGGCACTGGGGGCAGGATAACCACCCTAGAGAAGCCAGGACCCTTTCACACCAATGCTCTCTGCTTGGTTCCAGTGACAGCTGTAGGATTTGGCTGTCTGAGGTGTAGGTGTGGTTTGCTTCAGACGGTCAGGACCGAGACAAGAGACCTCTGGAGTTTGGTCTTAGAGCATGAGGTTTATTGTGAAAGAGCGTGGGGGTAGGGGACCTGCCAGGAGCTGCCAGACACAGCTCAGAGCAGGGCAGAGAGGTGAGAGAGAGAGAGAGAAGTACAGAATATGGAATATGGAATAGAAGTAAAGAAAGAAAAGCACCATGGTTGCAGTTTACAATACAATAAATCATCTTCTGTGCTGAATATTCTAATTTTCACTAACCAATCTAGAACAAGCTACAAATCCTACAACATTTACATACAGCCTAGGAGAGTCATTGCATTACCATATGGCATTAGATTTTAAACTCTAAAAACTGCTTTTTGGACCCTCTGCCAAGCTGGCAGGGTCTGCTCTGACCCTTGGACCTGTCTGCAAGCAGAGGGGATTGTTTAATCCAAAGGGGATTACCTTCAGTGGCCACACCATTGTTTTCCAGTTGTTCAGTCACTGGGGTTTGGTATCTCAAAGCTTGTCTTCATTTCAATCTCACTTATAGTTTCCATATTCTCAGCATCTATCACCAGGCAATAATATTTATAAGACTTTCCTATTTCATCCTCCCCAACAGACAGCAAATTCGTAGGGCTCAGCCCCTGTGTGCCTTTCCCAGAACATCTCCATGCACACTGTGCCTAACCCAAACCCCACCTGGTCACACTTTCCCCTGTCTTTTCCCCATCCAGGTGGAATCCTCCAGCGCTGCCCTGCCTGCCAATGACATCTGCCCCGTGGGACACTTCTGCCCCCGTGGCACAGGGCACCCTGTGCCGTGTCCCCCCGGCTCCTTCTCCGGCGCCGTGGGGCTGGGGGCGCAGGAGCAGTGCCAGCCCTGCCCGGCTGGGAGGGTCTGCAGTGGCCCAGGGCTGGCAGAGCTGGCCCAGGCAGGGCTGTGTGACCCAGGGTGAGTGACAAACGCAGCTTTGCTGGGAGGTATAACCGAGGGACAAACTAATTACAGATCTGGGCTTGTTCTCAGCGCTGTGGGTGGGGTGGGGCATCTCCTGCTAGTGATGCCTGATGGGTGCACAGAGGCTGCACAAAGTTAGGAGAATAAAAAGCAGATAAATTTATTGAAAGCCTTCAGGGGCATTCAGGGCAGTGACAGCCCACCCAAGGGCTGCACCCAAAATGGACAATGGTCATGAGTTTTTCATATTTTGTAAGTTTTGTCCATTTGCATATCTGGGGTTAATCCTCCAATTACAGCTTCAGGTAATGAAGTCAATCACTCCAAGTTTGCTCCCCCAATTCACTGCTGTTTGCCTATTTTGGAGCCCTGAGGCAGCAAAGTGTCCTCAGATTTCCAACTTAGAGGAATTGTTTTGTCTAAAAATGCTGAGAACAGGAGTTTCAGCACTTTATATGGAGTCTAAAGATACACAAAAAATATAGAAGCTAAAATCCTAAGGCATCAGCAGATATTCCTTTTCCCTTCATGTTTTCTCAGCATTCTTATACATCTTTTTTCTCTGTTTTCAGGGGGAAAAGTAGTATTATAAATAAATCACTATTGCAAATCCCTTATTTAGCCTCATAAGGACACTTGCCGAGAATTTAGCTTTCTATTTTTCCCTTCTGAGTCCTCTTCTTCCACAAGGTGGTGCAAGAATCAGGGACAAGGCGCCATTCCCAGGCTGTGTAACCCAGCAGGAAAGTGCCCTGAGCATTGTCTGTCCAGCTCGTGAGCCTCAGAGCAGGAGGCTACGGAAATTTGATTTATTTTATAAGTGTAAGAGAGTCTTAAAAGTGATTTCAGTGCAGTGTAATGAAATTTCATGGGGAAAGATTTCTGATAGCAGCTGGCTCTTGAATGGAGTGGAGAAAATCACAATGAAATTTTTTAGGAGTTGGAGCTAAGCTGGGAATACAATGAAGGCTACATTTGGGAGGACTGAAAATAATTTTTCTTGGGAATAAGAGGGATTCAACCTGTCCTAGTTGAACTTTAAACCTTCCCAAAATTTCCTTTAACCTTAAAAGATGTTAAGGTTAAACTTCAGTTAAATGTTAAAAGATGTTACAGCCTGACTGGAACAGTCATGATCAAGATTTTCTGAGCTGGATGGTAATGAAATGTAAATTATAAACTATAAATTATAAACTATAAATTATAAATTATAAATTATAAATTATAAATGACCCTGGGCTTCCAAATTCCATTAAGTCCTTGTGCCCCAACACAAGGAGCAGTTTGTTGCTTTTCAGCACCTTTATCCCACAGCTTCCATCTGTCCTCAGAACCTACTGCTCACTTGGAATTGCTCACTTGGAATCGCTCTTGTTTCCAGGCAAAAAAGAAAAAAGCTGCTTTTTTGGTCTTTCATTCAGTACTGTTCCTTCCACTCTCAGCTGTTTGCCTTCAGGACTGGGAATTTTTCCCTCTCCAGAAGCTCCATGGTTTGAATCCTTGTCTGTAATGGGATCACAGCTCTTAGAACCACCATGGATTCTGAATTTCTTCATCTTTGCTCCTTTGAGAGGGAAGCAGTGAAGGGAAGAGTCCCTGGTGGCTTTAAAGGGACAAGTGAGGATGAAAAGAGGCTCAGCAAAGGCAGCAGGGACTGAACACCTGCGCCCTGTGTTTTGAAGTAAAAATATTTTAGTTTTCAAAGGCTTTTCCTTCCAGAATGAGAACACTTTCCACACAAGCTGGTGTAAAAAAGCCTTTTCCCAGGATTTTCAGGGCATGAAGTGGGGGGAAGTTGCCAGCACAGCTGTACCAAGCTGCATTTTCCAGGGATGGAATGAAGTGTCCCAGTGATGCCTGATGGGCTCACCTAAAACAGAGGCTGGACAAAGTTAAGAGAATTGTTGGCTCTGATTTTCTGATATTCGTGGAGATTCGTGGAAGCTTGCAGGGAAGTCAGGCAGGAGCACGACAAAATGGAGAAAGAGCAAACTTTATTTACCAAACTTTCCTTATATATACATTAATAATCTAACAACTATTGGGCAATTTTCCACCCCCTAAAATGATTGGTTACAACTCTAGAGCATCCAGTACCAAAACACAGAGATTAGAAAAGCACAAAAATGCAACTTATCTCTATTCTCCATGAGAAAGAAGAGAAAGATTTTTAAAACAGTGCAACTACAGAGAATAAAAAGCAGATAAATTTATTGAAGGCCTTCAGGTGCATTTAGGGCAGCACAGCCCACCCAGGGGCTGCACCCAAAATGGACAATGGCCACAGGTTTTTCATATTTTGTAAGTTTTGTCCATTTGCATATCGAGGTTTAATCCTCCAATTACAGCTCCAGGTAATGAAGTCAATCACTCCAAGTTTGCTCCCCCAATTCACTGCTCTTTACATATCTTGGGGCCTGAGACAGTGAGGTGTGCTTGAGTTTGGGGCTCAGAGAGGAATTGTTTTGTCTAAAAAGGAGAGAACAGCAGCTCAGCACCTGTGTGGAGTGCAGAGTTCTACACTAGAGAATCACAGGATTGCAGACACATGAAAAATATAGAAGCTGAAATCCTAAAGCATCACCATCCTCACCTGTGAGCAAACTGTCCCAGCCCTGGATTCTCTCTCTCTGCAGCTACGTGTGCCTGGAAGGAAGCTCTGCCCCCTGCCCCTCCGATGGCATCCATGGGTACCGCTGTCCCCGCGGCTCCTTCTGCCCCGCGGGCTCGGGGCTGGAGCTGCCCTGCGAGCCTGGCACCTTCAGCCCCGAGCCCGGGGCCAGCTCCTGCCTGCCCTGCCCGGCTGGGCTGGCCTGTGGCACTGCTGGCACCGTGCAGCCTCTCACCTGCCCCCGAGGTGAGCCCAGGGTGCTGCAGACCCCAAATTGGGTGGGAGGGGACTGGGGGGGTTCCTCTGTGCGCTCAGGGGAACTGCATCCTGCGAAAGGATCTTTGTGGCTGCAGTCACAGATTCGGTGATTAGGATTTCTACTTAGCCTGGAATCAGACTGGAGCCATTTTTAATTTTGCACTGTGTTTTCTCTGATTGTTGAACCCAGAGATCATTTTCAGCATGTTTTTTTTTTTTCCTTTTTTTCACCTGGAACCAAGGGAAGAGGGATTTGCTCAGCATTCGCCCTTCTCCCCTGGTTCTGAGCAGTGTCTCCCTGCCCTCTCCATGCCCAGGGTACTTCTGTCCAGGCCGCACTGCTGTCCCCCTGCCCTGTCCGGAGGGGACTCTGAACCCCTTGGAGGGGGCGGTGGCCCCCACAGCCTGCAGGCAGTGCCCCGTGGGGCAGTTCTGCAGGGGAGAGGCCAACTGGGAGCCTGATGGTGAGTGTGGGTGATAACTGAACCCCCCTGGGACTGGGATTCGGGGCTGAAACATCTCCCTGAACGGGGAAAAAGCTATTCCAGGACACCCTTCACCCGTGTCTGTGCTCATCAGCCATTCTTTGTTCCATTCTTCTCACTGAGCATTTCTTTTGAATGAATGCCATTTCTATGTTACTGCATTGCTTTTCCTTCTCTCCCTTCATTTCTTGTATACTTTCTCTTCCTTTAACTCTTTTAAGGAAGTGTAACACTTTTATCGCTGCTCCTTCTGTCCTCCGAAATCCTTCCCCTCCCATTTACACACAGAGGAATTGTCCCTGGGCCAAAATTCCTCCCCGGGCCAAAATTCCGGGCTTGGATACCTGGAAGGAAGAGAGGCAGAGCTCTTCCTACGGGAAACAAAATGCAGGGAAGCAGTTAGAGAGGAGATTAGGTGATCCTGGAGAGGAGATAAGGTGAGCAAACGCCAGGCGAGGTCAGTGCAAGCAAAGAAAGCGATGGAGGCCAAAGGTTAATGAGGAGAAGGAAAGGCAAAGCAAAGGTGACCAGCCCAGGCTATCAGCTGTGATAACCCGGCACAAGGATGGGCTTTGGCCTCTCTCCAGAGCTATCTGCCCTTTGTGAGGGTTTCAGGAGGGGCTCTGGGTGGTGCTTTTCTCCCTCTGTGTGTCTCAGGTCCGTGCTCGGCCGGGTACTTCTGCCAGGGAGGAGCCACCGATGCCACCCCGCGTGGGACAGCTGTGTCCCCCTTGAGCGGGCCCTGCCCTCGGGGGCACTACTGCCCACAGGGAACGCCATTCCCTGTGGCCTGCCCAGCTGGGACCCTCAACAACGCCACTGGTGAGTGCCTGCACCCATGGCTTTGTCCTGCGGGGGCTTCGGTGGTGACCAACATTGGTGGTGACCAGCTGCCCCTGAGGTCAGTGGCCACGTGTTGCTGTTGTCTCTTAGAATGATGAGGCAGGCACGGTTAAAAGGATAAAAGGGTTTCATACATCGGTGTTTTCATAGGATCCTGTGGTGCACAAGTCGCCAAGGTGGAACAAACTGAGATGCACTCACTCTATAACGCATATACAATTTTTATAGACTTTGCAAATCTGTCTAGGATCCCCCAATGAGAAGTTTAATAAATAATGTCCCTCTGCTCTGAAGAATTTCCCCATGGATGAGGTTTGAGCTCAGTTTACAAAATATGTTTCAGAGAGAAGGTTTCAGCCAAGGTTGAACCTCGAGTTTTTGATAGCACAGAGCTCTCTGGCTTTTTACTGTGAATGTTTGGTCTTTCTGCCTTGCAGAACCTCAAAACTGAGCTGGAATATCAGACTGAAAAATTAGTGTTAGCATGTAGGCTAAGGGTAAAGAGGACACAGAGGATATGTAAAAAGTATACAAAATATATAAAAGGGTATGTAAAAAAATATAAAAGGGTATATAAGAAAGAAAAGGCAAAAATCATCAGGCATCATTACCAGCGATGGTGAGCACGTGTCACCAGTTCAAAGTGGGTGTTCTCCCTGTGTCCCCTGTGTTCGTGTCCCCTCAGGAGGTGGCTCCCAGGACAGCTGTGTCCCCTGCCACCCTGGGGCTTTCTGTGCCAGCGCCGGGCTGAGCTCTCCCACAGGACCTTGCGCTGAGGGGTTCTACTGCCCAGCAAACTTCAGCTCTGTCAGCCCCACGGCCTTCCTGTGCCCCAAGGTATGGTTGAGGGGACACAGGGGGTTCCCAGGGCTGTTTGTACCCCGAGGTATGGCTCAGAGGACACAGGGGGTTCCCAAGGCTGTTCCTGTGCCCCAAGGTATGGTTGAGGGGACACAGGGGGTTCCCAGGGCTGTTTGTACCCCAAGGTATGGCTCAGGGGGCACAGGGGGTTCCCAGGGCTGTTCCTGTGCCCCAAGGAATGGCTCAGGGGGCACAGGAGGTTCTCACTCTGGGCAGGGCTGTTCCTGTGCCCGCGCTGGCAAAGGTCACCCACAGCAGATACAAACATTGGTTACACCCCCACAGAGGTTTTGGGGATTCTGGGATTTACACAGACTCTAATTTTGGCGCTGTCCCCATACGATCCTCTCGCTGCTCTGTCCTTGCAGGGTCACTTCTGCAGCCTGGGGACAGCCCTGCCCAGGCCGTGCCCCCCCGGGCAGTACCAGCCTGTCGCGGGCTCTGCCTCCTGCATCCCCTGCCAGAGGGGATTCTACTGCCAGGACCCGGTGGCAGGGGACCCCCGGCACTGCCCGGCTCACTCCTACTGCCCCACAGGTACTCTGGCACTCACCAAGGGTCAGGGGCTGGGATCCCACAGATGGGGCACCCCAGTGTGTGTGTCCCTCGGGCCGGGTGCTGGGGAGGTGCAGTGAGGCCACCTGAGGGTCACTCTCTGGTACAGCTTGAGGGTTTTGTCAGACTGTTCAGGTATCCAGGCTGGCCTGAAACAGAGGCCAGGCAAGGTTAGGAGAATAAAAAGCAGAGAAATTTGTTAAAGGTCTTCAGGTGCATTCATGGCAAACAAAGTCCCCTCGAGAGGCTACACCCAAAATGGACAGCGAGTCACGAGTTATTCACATTTTACAAGTTCTGTCCATTAACATATTGAGCCTCTATTCTCCAATTACACCTTCATTGGTGATTCCCAATTACACCCCAAGCTTGCTCCCCCAATTCACTGTTGGTTCCATATTTTGGGGCTCTGAGGCAGCTAAGTGTCCTTGGGTTTCCACTCAGAGGAATTGTTTTGGCTAAAGGTGCTGGGAACAGAGGTTTTCAGCGTTTTTTATGAAGCCTAGAACTACACCAAAGCTACAGAGGCATGAAGAATAGAAGCTAAAATCCTTAAGGTATCACCATAACACTCAAAATCAGGTTTATTTTTGTCTCTTCCTTTTAGGGACACAGGTTCCTCTCACCTGTCCTGAAGGCACCTTCACTCCTGAAAACACGACTGGCCTCTGGGATGAGAGGGAATGCCTGCCCTGCCCCGCTGGCCACTACTGCAGGTTAGGATTCAGCTCACCCTGGTGTTTTTCACTTTCTCTGGAGCACTTTGGCATCCTTGTTTCGTGCTGGGAGAGCTCTTCCCGGCTTCTCTGCTGCATTTCTCTCACTCAAAGAAAATTAAAATATAAGCTCAGACACAGGGTTGGGTGCAGAGGCATTGGATCTGTGAATTCTGGGAGGCAAAAGCAGTCTGGCATCGTTGTTGCAGGACAAAGAAGCACCTGAAGGAGGTAGTGGTTGGCATTTATCAAACCGTGGAAGTCATGCAGAAAGTCCAGCCCAGTGGAAAGTCACCACAATTTCACCTCAAGCAATTTGCCAAGTTCACAGAATTTGAACTGGCTCCCTTTAGTCATCTACATGTTTTTACAAGTGGAAAAATGTGTCTATTTTCTCTCTCATATCAGAAATAATTTTTATTGCAAACTTTGCTATAAAAGTGTCAATGCTCACTCTCCCTCTGCACCAAACCAGCAGCAGCTCAGAGCACACAGATTATCATTTTCTCTCACTCCAGGCATGGAAGGCTGGAAGGGAAATGTGCTGCTGGATATTTCTGCCTGGCTGGGAGCTCCCAGGCTGCTCCCCATGGCCTGCCCTTCTCCTGGCGCCTCCTGCCCGGCTGCCGCTGGGGCCAGGCGTGTGCAGGGCTGTGTCCTGCAGGTAGGTGAGCATTTCCATCATTTTACACCACAGAGCATTGACTTGCTTCTGACCAAATGGAGGGCACCTTATCTTGATTCACACATTGCCATTCCTGCTTTAAAATTATCATTGCTCGTTGGTTTCCTCCTTTTTGCATCTTTTGAACTGAAGTAGCCCAGACCACCAAGGCCACCTTGAATTTACAGTGCTGAGCTGCCAGTCCAGAAGAGTCTGAAGGCTCCTGGATTGGCAAAAGTTCATTCTGCATTCAGCAGACTCTGGCTCGGGTGTTTTTGCCACTGGAGGATTTGCATGTTTTACTCTTTTTCCTATTTCCCACCTTTCCTGCAGGTTTCTACTGCCTGGAGGGCTCCGAGGTGCCCACGCCGTGTCCTGCCAATACTCTCCGAGCTGTCCCAGGGGCTGGGAGGAGGGAGGATTGCCTGCCCTGCCCACCAGGCCGCTGGTGCAAAGCAGGTGGGGGGGTGGACAATGAGGGGAGGGGGTGGGAGCTGCTTTTGGAGAGAGTTTTGTGTGCCCCTGGGTCTGGTGAGGACGGCTCGGACGTCAGGTGTGGAGTTGTGGGACAGTTCTGCAGAGGAAAGAGGCACCCAGCTGTTGATTCCAGCAAAAATGGGAGTGTGGGAGAGCTGAGGTCACAGGCAGTCCCCAAATACCCTAGAAAAGGGTGGGGTGGGGGAGGTGGATGTGCAGGAGGTTGGGAGCACCCAGGGAGGACGTGGAGAAAAGACATTCCAAAGGCATTGGAGATGCTCCTTGAAGGCTCTCTGTGTGTCTCTAGGGGACTCGGAGGCTCACCCCTGCCCTCTGGGACACTTCTGCTTCGGGAGCAATGGCACTGACCCCAGCAGTGTCCTGGCTCCCCAGGAGTGCCCTCCCCACACCTTCCGCGGGCACCCGGGAGCGCGGAGCCGCGCGGAGTGCCAGCCCTGCCCGCCGGGGTACCACTGCCCCTTGGCAGGTCAGTGCTGGGGAAAGCCAGCCCTTCCCACCTCTGGGGGACAAAATTCCCTCTCCTGCCTCGGGGTGACAAAATTCCCTCCTGTGGGTGACAAAATTACTTCCCTTCTCCCTCCTCTGGCTGACAAAATTCACTTTCTTGCCTCTGGGTGACAAATTTCCCTCCTCTGGCTGACAAATTCATTCCCTTTCTCACCTCTGGGTTACAAAATTCCCTCCCTTTCCCACCTCTGGGTGACAAATTCCCTTTCCTGCCTCTGGGTGACAAAATTCCCTCCCTTTCCCATCTCTGGGTTACAAAATTCCCACCCTTTCTCACCTCTGGGTTACAAAATTTCCTCCCTTCTCCTTCTGGGTGACAAAATTCCCTCCCTTCCCCACCTCTGGGTTATGAAATTCCCTCCCTTTCCCATCTCTGAGTTACAAAATTCCCCAAGATGAGATAAGGAAAGGCAGAGATAATTCCTGCTCGAGCCTTTCCCCTAAATTCCCCCTGTCCCTCCAGCCTCCCTTTCCTCACTCCCTTCTCTTCCCAACAGGCCTGGCGAGGTTTGAGGATTACCCCTGCCCCCCTGGCTACTGGTGCCCTGGCAGAGGGGACACTTTCCCCTGCCCAGCTGGCACCTCCAGGATGCAGCCTGGTGCCAAATCCCTGCAGGAGTGTGAGCCCTGCCCTCCGGGGTACCACTGCCCAGACCCAGCGCAGACAGGGCTCCCCAACACCCAGGGAGTGCCCTGCGAGCCTGGCTTTGAGTGCCCAGCAGGTGATGTGACCTTTTTGTCCTCATTCCCAGCCCTCCCTGAGCCTGGGTGATGGATCAACAGGGATTGAGTGTGGCTCTGCTCCCATCCTCCCAGGACCTGATCCCTCTCTGACTCCTTAAGAATTTTAGTTTCTATTCTTCATCTGTCTGTAGCTTTACTGTGTAATTCCAGTGCTAAAAACCTCTGCTCGCAGCATTTTAACATTGCTCAGTTAGAAAATCCAAGGACACTTCGCTGCCTCAGAGCCCCAAAATATGTAACCAACAGTGAATTGGGGGAGCAAGCTTGGGGTGGTTGACATCATCACCTGAAGGTGTAATTGGAGAATTGAGGCCCAATATGTTAATGGACAGAACTTATAAAATGTGAAGAACTCGTGAGTCGCTGTCCATTTTGGGTGTAGCCTCATGAGGGAGCTTTGTCTGCCCTGAATGCACCTGAAGGCCTTTAATGAATTTGTCTGGTTTTTATTCTCCTAACTTTGTCTGGCCTCTGTTTTAGGTAAATCCTGTTTTAGGCATCACTTCAGCCCTCCATGGTTTTGTTGAGATGAGGTTGCCAGAGGAAGTGGTTTGGGCTCAGAAAAGGAGTTTTCTTCCTGCAGGGCTGAGCACTGAGGTGTTAGCATTTCATGCCAAACAATAAACTGGTTCCAAATAGATCTGTGCCCTTTTGGGGGCAAGAGGAAAAGCAGAGAATTTTTGGGATAGCAGAGAGGTTTTGGGAAAGCAGAGAGTATGGGAAAGCAGACAGTTTATAGGAAAGCAGAGAGTTTTTGGGATAGCAGAGAGGTTTTGGGAAAGCAGAGAGTATGGGCAAGCAGAGAGTATGGGAAAGCAGAGAGTTTTTGGGAAAGCAGAGAGTTTTTGGGAAAGCAGAGAATTTATGGGAAAGCAGAGAGTTTATGGGAAAGCAGAGAGTTTTTGGGAAAGCAGAGAGTTTCTGGGAAAGCCCCCCCTTGCTCTCTGCCTCCCAGCACAGACTCTCCTGCACTGGGAATGTCCCACAAACGCTGTTCTGTTTCTCCCCAGGGTCAGTGAATCCCAAGCCCTGCAGGCCTGGGTTTTACTGTGGGGCTGTGACAGGAGAGCCTTCCCTGTGTCCTGCTGGGTACCACTGTCCCGAGGGCTCCTGGACATACAACAGCCCCGAGCAGCTGTGAGTGCCAGCTCCTAAAAACTCGGAATGTTGGGGATTGTGCCTGGGACCCAACCCAAACCACGGCCTTTGTGCACTGTGCACAAGAAATCTCTGTGCTGCAGTCACAGATTTGGTGACTGAAGAGGAGGATTTATGATTTCTGGAATCAGATTGGAACCGTGGCTAATTTTGCCGTGTGTTTTTCACTGATCATTGAATCCAGAAGTCATTTCCAGGGATTTTCTCCCCTTTCCCTGCCGTGTTTTGCCTCCCAGGTGTGTGTTCCCATACTTCTGCCCCCCGGGCAGTGCCCACCCGGTGCCCTGTGAAGGAGGGCACATGGCCCTGAGCCTGCCCGGCCCGAGGGGCTCAGCTGAGAAATTCTGCAGAGTTTGTGCTGCAGGGACCTTCCGCAGCGACCCCGAGATCTCAGCCCCCTGCCAGCCCTGCCCAGCTGGCTTCACCTGCCCACCAGGTAAGCTCAGCTGCCACGGGGGAGTAGGGCAAGAAATAGCAGCTTAAATTAGAGCCAGGGAGTTGTGAGCTCTGTGTGGGCAAAGCTCTCAATCCTCTGCGGTTACAAAACCCTGGTGTGGGCTGTCACGTGGGTTTGCCACTGGATTTAGCCGGGGAAGGAGCTGGGAGAAAGAAAAACTGGGATTGCTATTTAAATATGAATTAGAGTGAAAAACGCTGATCTGTACACGTGTGGATTTATATAGCCTTGTCTCTCTATATATAGAGATGTGAGGATGTGTCACTGGGATGAGCCAGGGGTCTCTGCCTCTCTCCCAGTGCCCCCTGGGGTCTCTAATGCCACCTCTCTCTGCAGGCAGTGCCAGCTACCAGCAGCAGCCCTGTCCCCGAGGCCATTACTGCCCACCCCTGTCCCCTGCCCCGCTGCCCTGCCCCCCGGGCACCCACGGGAGCAGCCCCCTTGCCCAGCACAGAGAGGACTGCCAGGCCTGCCCTGCTGGCACCTTCAACCACCTCCCTGCCCAGGCTGCCTGCTTCCCCTGTGGCAGCTCCTCTTCCTCTCAGCCGGGTGAGTTTGGGGTGGGAGTGGCATTTCCCCTCTGAGGGGTTTTCTCATGGATCACAAGCCCTGGGATCCTCCCAGGGAGTTTTGGTGTGGGATTTCCCCTCTCTTGAGGGGTTCCCTAGTGGATCACAAACCCTAGGATCCTCCCAGGGAGCTTTGGTGTGAGTTTTGGTGTGAGTGTTGGTGTCAGTTTTGGGGTGGGAGTGGAATTCCCCCTCTATTGAGGTGTCTTCTAATGGATCACAAGCCCTGGGATCCTCCCAGGGAGCTTTGGTGTGGAATTTCCCCTCTATTGAGGTGTCTCCTGATGGATCACATGCCCTGGGATCCTCCCAGGGAGCTTTGGGGTGAGTTTTGGGGTGGAAGTGGCATTTCCCCTCTATTGAGGTGTCTCCTGATGGATCACATGCCCTAATGGATCACGGATCCTCCCGGGGCTGGGGGTGCTGTCAAGGCCCAGCTGCTCTTCCTCTGTCCCAGTCAGGAGGAGGATTCCATTTTCAAAGCCTTTTTTCCCCTCTCACACTGTTATCCAAGGGGATTTATCTCCTTAAAGGAGGGAAGAGATGAGCAGCTCCACTAACTCTCACTCTAAAGCAGTGGAGTTTCCCCAAGATTACTTCAGCCACGATTTGGGGGCTTTGTGTTAAATCCAGGTGTGCTTTGGAGCCCAAAGTGGGCACTGAGGGCACGATGGAGTGGGATAAGGCTGGAAAAGAGGAAGTCAGGCAGCTGTGCCCACTAAAGAGTGCCCGTTCCTTATTCTGAATTTGCACTGCTGTCCCAACATCTCAAATCAAGGGGATTTGAGGCACAAGAGAGGGGCTTGGAAAGCCTTTCCTGGCTGGGTTCTCACTCCGTCCAGGGGTTTAATGTCCAGATTAATGGAGGGCTTTGTCGAAACTCTGCTGCACAGGAGCAGCTGGGCCTTGCTGCACCTCTGGCTCAGTGGGTGCTGCAGGAGATGTTCCAATGATGGTGTTGGGGCAGCAAAAGGCCTCAGTGGGTCATCCTTGGGCTCAGCTCTGCCCTCCAAGAGGGGCACAGCTCCAGCAGTGGCACTGAAATGAAAGTGAAAAATGAAAATGGGATTTGCTAGAGGGCAGAGCACGGGAGCTGCTCCTTTTTCCAGTCTCTATTCCCCAGCCTAACGCCAGGCTCTGCTCCCAGGTGCCACCAGCTGTACCTGCCGTGGGCTGAACAGAGCTTTCCAGCAGTCAGACGCCTCCTGCATCTGCCAGGCAGGTTTTGTTTATTACGACGAGAGAGGCAAGAAAGACCCAGACAGCAACAGCGACCAGGACTGCCGAGCTCAGGTAAAATCAGGCTCCAAACCAAACTTGGTGTGGGTGTGCAGGAGAGGGAGAGTGTTCAGGCCTTAGGCTGCAAGCCAAATAAATCTTTGAGATGTTTTGTTGACCCTTTCTTATGGGATGTTGTCTTTACCAGGATCTTGTGAGGTTAAGTTTGATTCACAAAGGATCCTTGCACGCCAGGGCAGTGAGGAGAAGCACAGTGTCTCAGGTGGAGGACAGATGCAGGAATTTAAGCCTCTTTATCATTAATATGAAGTTCTTAATTAGCACTTTTATGGGCAAGGAGGCACTAAAACCAATTCTTGTTTGTATTTTGCATAATGTCGCTTTTCCCCTCTTTGTGAAGGAACTTCTGTAGCGTAAAACGCCCTCCTGGCATGAGCTGCAGAGCAACCCAGAGTGTCAAAATCTGATTCCATCAACCATTTTCTTTCAGCTGAACTTCATCAGAGCCTCATGAGGGGTTGGAATTGGGAGGTGAAATTGCTGTCTCCTTTCTTCGATGCTTTTCTTGTTGGATTGCCTCTCTGTTGACAGTCTGAGGTGCAGCAGTGGGGCTGTTGCCTTTGGCTGCTCTTAGAATTCTGAGGCACACACAGTTAAAGGGCTAAAAGGGTTTTATTTCAGTATTTTAATAGGATCTTAGGTGCACAGCTCTTCAAAGGTGGAACACACCAAGATGCACACTCCGTATAATGTGTATACAATTTTTATGGATTTTGCAAATTAGTATATTTTTCCAGAATTTTTTAATAAGAAACTTAATAAATGAAGCAATGCCTCCCTTATTTTAAGAAGTCTTTCTATAACGAGGCTAGAGCTTAGTTTACAAAATATGTTCTAGAGAGAAGGTTTCAACCAAGGTTGAAACCTCGAGTTTTTGATAGCACAGAGCTCTCCGGCTTCTTACTGTGGATGTTTGGTCTTTCTGCCTTGCAGGACTCTAAAACCAAGCTGGAATATTAGATTACAAAAATTACAAGCATGTAGGTTAAGGGTATAGAGGCCACAGAGGATATATAAAATGTACAAAAAATGTATAAATTATGCAGAAAAAAAAAAGGCAAAGTGGGGCGAGAACTTTTGCGATTCTGCAGCTCAGCTGGAGCCCTGGAGCTCATCTGTGTGGGTTTTCCTGCAGGTGGCTGAGCTCTGTGCCCCCGGCGAGGTGCGCTTGGCATCCACGCGCCGCTGCGTTGTCCCCGAGCGCCACGACTGTGTCCCTGCCTGCGGCACGGCGGGAGGGGAGCTCCACGCACAGCTGGGCATGTGAGTCCCACAGCACACCTCCTCAGAAACACCTCCCCGTGAGCCCTGAGCAGCAAAGCTGATGATCCTGTGGCTCCATCACGCCAGGGTTGGTGTTTTATGGGAAACTTTCCATCCCTGGAGCTCCGTTCTGTGGGAGTCCCGCTGGCAGTGCAGCCGTTGGTGCTGTTCCTCTGCCTGGAAAGGATTTCCCGTGTTCCCAGCATTGCCTGGTGGTTTTGGCTGGAGACACCAGAATCGCCCAGGGACAAGGGGAGGGTGGACAGAGCTCACATTTTCTGAGGTGTGCAACTTTCCCACGTGCCTCAAGTTGAGCCTCTCTAAAGTGGATGATCCCTCTGTTAGATTTAGACCAGAAATGAGGAAATCAATCCTTGTTCCCCACACTTCTTTAATCATCAAGGGTTTGGCTTGGGGGGGATCTTAAAGATATTCTAATTCCAACAAGAAATCAATCCTTGTCCCCCCTTCGATATCTTTAAAGGTTTGGGTTGGGAGGGACCTTAAAGATCATTTAATTCCAACAAGAAATCAGTCCTTGTCCCCCCTTCGATATCTTTAATGGTTTGGGTTGGGAGGGACCTTAAAGACCATCCCGTTCCAACCTCCTGACGTGGGTAGGGGGATGCTAAAATCAGTTCTTGCCATATGATACCATTTTTTCTCTTTGGGAATGAACATTTATGTTGCAAAATCTCCCCCTGGCATGGGTGGCACAGACACCTGGTGTGTCCAAATTCTACTCTGATTCTTTCAGGCATTTTGCTAAGGCTGAGCTTTAGGGTGGGGTGTGAATTGCTCTGTCAGAGGACTGAAGTTGGTCTGTATCAGACACCAACCTGCACTCTTCGTGGGGTGTTGCTCTGATTTTCTGATATTCGTGGAGATTCGCGGAAGCTCGCAGGGAAGCCAGGCAGGAGTGAAAAGATGCCGAAAAGAAAAACTTTATTTACAAGAACTTCTTTATATATCCATTAATAATCTAATAATTACTGGTCAATAGTTTTTCCACGCCCTATAATGATTGGTTACAACTCTACAGCATCCAGTACCAAAACACAGAGATTAGAAAGCACAAGAATGCAACTTATCTCTATTCTCCATGAGAAAGAAGAGAAAGATTTTAAAACAGTGCAGCTACAGTGGGGTGCCACATTTTGCCCTCAAAAAGCAGGCAGAGCACTGAAGACATGGCCAGGGAGTTTGCTCCACCCTTTTTTCCACGGATACAGAGTGGGATCATCCCCCTGTGGGTTGTGAGAGCCTCCTGTGGCTGTTTGCTGAGGGATCAGGGCTGACGGAGGCTTTTGTCCCCTGCCCAGATGTCAGTGCAAGCAGTACATCTCTGCTGAGGAGCTCTGTGACCAGCCGTGCCTGCTGAGAGCCCCACGGGTCTCGCTGCGATTCGGCACCCGCGGGGAGCTGCTGCTGAGGATGGACGAGGGGGAGGTGAGGGTAGGTATGGAGGGAGGGATTGCTCCCTCAATGTGCAGCTCTGGCAGAGCCCAGAAACCACAGCGGGGTGAAGGGACTCCTCCAGGTGAGGTTAAGTGTTGCTCTGATTTTCTGATATTCGTGGAGATTCGCGGGAGCTCGCAGGGAAGTCAGGCAGGCAGCACCAAGATGGCAAAAAGGGAAACTTTATTTACAAGAACTTCTTTATATAGTCATTAATAATCTAATAATTATTGGTCGATAGTTTTTCCACCCCTATAACGATTGGTTACAATGCTAGAGCATCCAGTACCAAAACAAAGAGATTAGAAAAGCACAAGAATGCAACTTATCTCTATTCTCCATGAGAAAGAAGAGAAAGATTTTAAAACAGTGCAGCTACAGGTAAGGCTTGGTGCATTACAGAGAAACAACAATTCCTGGATTGTAGGGTGAAATCCTCCTCGAGCAGCCCTTTAGAGCTGCAGTTCCCACAAATCAGGCTCTGAGCCCAGGATTGTTTATCAGAGTTTCCCTCTGCTTTCCACAGGAGCTGTCAAACGTCCTGGGCCCAGATGAGCACATGCACAGCAGCCAGAGGGTGCATTTGGTCCTCTTCAGTCCCCAGGGAGTGCTGGGGTTCGTTGTCTCCAGCACAGAAGTTCTGGATGCATTCCTCGTGGGTAAGACTCGAGGGTGAACCCAAATTCCAGCCACACCAAGCCATTTCCTTCCATGCTGGCACAGAGGGAATTCATTATTAGATGCTCCAAAATGTTTAGAAAGCAGGGAAATACCTTGTTCTGTCTGGGAGTAAATAATGGGGAATTCACTGACTGCACCGTGAGGTCCCTTGGAATGGGCCAGACAAAGATTGCCAAGATGATTTTGAATTTCCAAGGAATTAGAGGGAAACTCCTTTTGGAGGAAATCTGTTGGCAGGTGTGTGGATTTGGCTTTGTGAGCTGGAATTGCCCACGCTTACAAAACAAATAATTCTTCTGGAATTGCCCACACTTAAAAATAGATAATTCTTCTGGAATTGCCCACACTTACAAAACAAATAATTCTTCTGGAATTGCCCACATTTACAAAATAAACAATACTTCTGGAATTGCCCACACTTAAAAATAAATTATTCTCCTGGAATTGCCCACACTTACAAAATAAATAATTCTTCCTTGCCAAGGGTCAGGTGTTGTCACACACTGCTCAATTTTGCAGGGTTCATTCTGTTTTTTTCCTCTTGCCCGTGGCAGGAGATTTTTCCTCAGATCAGCTGCTGCAGAAAGGTCGCAGAGCACAGAGAATTTCCCCCAAAGCCACCCAGGCCTTGCCCCTGATCCCCAACCCAGTGGTGTGTCTGGATGCAGGGGACACGATCCTTTTCCAGCTTAGCATCGATCCCCAGGGTGAGTGTGGTTTGGATGATTCCATGTTGGGTGTCCTGCATGGATCCATCCCTTCACCTCCCGGATCCCAGAACTGCAGTCTGGGCTCTGCCAGGACCTCACCTTTTCTCTTCACTTTTGGGCTGGATTTCTGTGGCTCAAGATAAAATTTGCCCTGTGTTAAACACCAATGTTTATGGGGCAGTAATTAAACTCAATTAAACGAGCTGACATGGCACTGGCCCTACAAAAGCAGCTCCAGAGCTCTCTGGCAGTGCAGCTGTCCCAGCTGGAGGGGCTCAGAGCTGCTGACCCCGTGCTGACCCACCCCAGATCGAGCCTCCAGCCACTACCCTGTCTACCAGAAGCAGCACCTCTACAACAACAACCCCAGCTGGGATTTTGGACCCTTCCGAAGGCTGCACCACCTCGTCCAGGAGACTCAGCTCAACATCTCCTGGTAATTCCTGCTCTGGGCAGGACCTGAGAGGGAGTTTTGGACAGAACCAGCAGGTCCTTGGTGGTGAAAACACCAAATGTGCTGTGCTCAAGTCCCTGTCTTTAGCCATCCTCACAGATGGAGGCTGAAGAGGCTTGGATCAGGCAAGATTTTTCTCTTGCAGGTTTGCCCATGTTTTCCTGGAGCCTGGGACATTTGTTTTCAGGGACAGCTCCGTTCAGGAGCACTTCCTGATCGTGACGGTGACCAAAGCAAATGCCAGCTGTGACCCCAGGGCCGTGTCCTTCCAGCCCTCCTCCCTGTTCCAGCTGGCCAGGCACGGCATTTTGAAACAGCAGGATCTGAACTTGGCTCCCAACTGGGCTGCCATCACAGGTGCAGCCAAAACTCGGGGATTCCTCCCTTCAGGTTCCCCCGTGACCTTCTCTGTCCTTCTCTCAGTGTGTTTAAACAAGAATTTTCTTTGGAAATGCCACCAAACCACTGCTTTGTGAGCTTTAATCCCTTGCTCCTGTGGAGCTTCCCAAAGTCCACTGCTCTCCAGCCAAGGAGCTGTCTGTGCAGGAGCTGAGGTGGTGAGAGAAGGAAGGAGCAGTCGTGTTTCTCCCCACGCCCTGTTTGAAGAACTCAGCTAACTGAGGGCTTTGTTTTCCTTGGCTTGAAAGCAGAAAGTGACAGTGTATTTCCATGATAGACGGAGCTGAAATTAAATACATTAAATACATTAAATACATCATCTATGAGTTGACTCAGGGTTAAACACAAGGTCAGCTAAGGTCTGTGCTCGGAGCCAGGTGTGGTGTGAGCGCTGTGCACACACCAGTCCTGCTGTGGTGTCAACCACAGCAATGAAAGTGTGGCTTGTGAGCAGGATCCTGGCTCTGCCACCTGCAGTGCTGAAAACTCTGTTCCTCATCCCCCTGTGAGGCGTGGATAGGACTCCACAACAAAAGTTGTAAAGGAGGTATGTTTATTCCAGCGCTGGGATGCACGAGGGATAGCTCCCGAAAATTTCGTGCTCCCCATCTGTGGCACTTTGCTTGGTTTATATTGAGTTACAGGTTACATATGCATGAAGCTACACAATGCCCCTATACATATTCATTAGCTATTCTCGCTTCGTATTATAATGAGTCCAAAGTTCATTTAAATACACTTGCGCCTGCGCAGTGCTGCCTGGTGGTCATGAGCAGGGGTCTTGGATGAAGTAAAGAGTCTTCCTCTGTTGAAGTAAGGAGTCTTCCTCACATTGAACTCTTCACCTTGCTTCTCTACGCATGCTCCCTGAGTCCCTGGCCTGAGTCTAAGCCCTACAGCTGGCTTGGGCTGGTTTGGGGGTCCAAAAACAGGATGCCTGGTCTCCTTAACAATGGGTCAATATCCTCCCTACATCCTCTCTTTCTGTTTGGCAAGCGCAAAACATGTCAAGCAAGTAACATGTGTTGTTTAGTGAGCAGCCCCTAATAAATCACTATCTACCCCTAAATCCAGGAACAGGGGGAGAAGCAGACAAGAAATTAATACAAAAAATGCTGGATGTTGGTTTTCTGCTCCCTGTGTTTCTCAGCTCTCGCCCTCCCTCCCTTCCCCAGCGATCCTCTTTGTCCTGGGCTTCCTCGTGCTGGTGCTGACCACCCTGGCCATCGTGCTGCAGCCTGCTGGCCCCAAAATCAGCCCCCTGAAGGGCTGGAAGCCACGCTGGAGGAGCCTGGGAGAGCCACACGTCCCACCTGAGTACATCCTCCTGAAGGACAGGTAAAGCCCAGCCTCTGCATGCTCCTACCAAAAAATCTCCCCGAGGAACCCAGGCTGGGATCTGATCTCACTGAGAGCAATGAGATGTTTTTCATCCTCTTCTGCCATTCCCTCCAGCCTCAAGTCCTACCAGATGCTTGGTCCTCGTGGATCTGGAGAAGATGCTGGCTCTGGAGAGAAAGGAGTGGTGCCCAATGCAGGTGCAGTACCCCATGTATCCTCCCATTGGTTTTTTCCCACTTCCTCCCCATTTTCTTGTCTTTTGCTAACTCTCAGGTGCAATATTTTGGCACCAGCTCACCCAGGGTTTCCTGCACACACAGGAGGCCACACAGGCACTTTGCTGTGCACATTTCCACAGGCACACACACACTTCCATCCTGGGTTTAATTCTGGGGAATTTCACCCCCTGTCGTTGGGATGGGTTGGAATTTCCTCCCTGAGGCATTAAGAGAGCAAATTCCCAACCTTGACAAGCCCTTTAAAACAGCAGCGAGTTGAGGTGACAGGTAAAGAAAATAAAGATGTTTTAAATGTTTTCCTTGGCTTCCTCTGTTGGTTATTCCATTCCCTGAAGGCACCTGACTCCCGGGCCTCGTTCACTTTCTGGGAATGAGCTGAGCTCGGGAATTTCGGGATGTTCCCAGGGAACAGCAGATGGCAGCAGGTAGTGTTGCTGGGAACAGCTCTGGGAACAGCTCTGGGAGCATCCCGGCACTTTCCTGGACAATTTAGGAGCTGATAGTAACGCCCTGTCATCCTCCCCCTCGCTGGGGAACCAGACCTTCTCTCACATCTCCTGCGCCTCACCCATTTCCCTTCCTCACAAAACACACAATTCCTGTGGCCAGGCAATGTCTTGTGCGGGGAAATAAACTCAAATAAACTCATGTCCAGTGTTTGAGTGTGAAGTTTGCCCTGTGCTTCAGAAAACAGCTTTCCGCCGAGGCTCCTGGAGGATTTCAGTGTCCGCACCCTCTACGATAAGCTGGAGGACCAGAATTTGCACTTGGCCTCGCAGCTGGCGAAGCACAGGATGGATGTGCTGGTGTTCCACAATGGCATCAGCCAGCGGATCCAGAGCCTCGTGGTCAGTGGGGAGAGGCATTTGGGGGAAGGGAGCCTTGGAACCATGAAAATTGTAGGATTAGTTTATTGTGGGATGGGTGTGACTCCTTTCAGCACCTTGTTTTGGCACAGAATGATTTTTTGTATGGTTTTATGTGAGGGGGCTGAATGTGGAGTGGGTGGATTCTGGGTATAATAATATATATATATAAAATATATATATATAATATATATACGTAATATATTTTTATGTATGTGTATATATATGTAGAATAGAATAGAATACAATAGAATAGAATAGAATATATATTATATATATTATATATAATAGATATGTATAAAATATATATTATATATATTTATAATACAATATATCATATAATTTATATGTATTATATAATATAATTATAGATATTATTATATTATATTATATTATATTATATTATATTATATTATATTATATTATATTATATTATATTATATTATATTATATTATATTATATTATATTATATTATATTATATTATATTATATTATATAGTCACTGCTGCTTTCTGTGAATAGGACACGGTGCAAGCTCTGGATGGTGAAGCCCTGAAAAAGGAATTTTCCAGCAGAAGAGGAATCTGTGAGCAGAACGCTGCAGAGCAGAGCTGGGCAGCAGTGGGTGCTGAGCTGGGGGATGATTCTCTCCAGCCAGGTGAGAGGAGCAGGGTGAGGGCGAAGCAGTGAGGAGGCTAAAAAAAGCCCTGACTCACCCACATGAGAGAAAATTGTGTCTGCCAGGGCTGTTCTTCCAGAGCTGAGCTCGGGGAGGGCTGAGCACAAAGTTCTGTGGAAATGTTGTGCGTTTTGAGGATTTCATGCTGTGGAATTTCCAAAGAAAGGCTCCTGCTCGGGGCGTTGTGGGTTTAATCACATTTTTCCAAAGCCCATTGGAATTTCCTGCTGGGTTCATCAGGTGCTCCGTGGCAGGAGGTGGCAGAGTTGATGAGAGCTCTGGAAGTGCTGCTCGGGAATTCTCCTGACGGGAACAGAGCTGGGCAAGCAGAGCTGGAGCATGAGGAGGCAGTGGGAGCTGCTCCCTCCCTGCCCAGCCTGGCCAGGGAAAATAAATCAGCAGCACAGGTGACCTGCAGATGTCTATTTCGAGCCTTCTCTCATCTTTCTGGGAGTTTTCCCATTTCTGTAACTCTCGGGCTCTTTTTATCCCACAGGACCATGAGCTGCCTCAGCACTGGGAGCTCCTCAGTAGGAAAGATGCTCTTTCCAGCCTCCCTGGGCATGAGGAGCATGGTAAGGGCAGTGCCACACCTGTGAGGGATTTTCAGAAGCTGATTCTGTGCTAAGAGTGTAAAAGTGGGTGTCTGTGTTTGCTAACAGAGCAAATGCATCATTGCTTTTTCCCATTTATGCTATTTTTTACTTTCACACAATTTTTTTTTGCCGAGGTGCCGGCTCAGGGCACTTCTGCCTCCTCTCTCTGTCTGTAGAAGAGAAGTCACGGAGTTCCCATCCCTTTCCACCTTTCCCTGTAGGAGAGAAGTCATGGAATTTTCATCCCTACAGACCCTTCCCACTTTTATATTATGTAGGGAAGAGTCTGGATGTCATTAGAATAATTAAATGCTAATCAGGGGAGGCTGGGGAGATTCTATCCCATCACTCTGTGATCCTCACAGCCTTCTCTCTGCCCAATACAGCATTTCCTTCTCTCAGCCATGAAGGGCCTCTTCCTTTAGGCTTCAAAGTGCCCCCATTTCTCCCAGGTTCCGATCTGCAGTCAGTTTATCTGACCGAGCTGGAGGTGGAGGGCCTGGTGGCAGCTTCCCCCCTCGCCAAGACCCTGTGTGAGATCAAGGAAGCTTTGGTGAATCTGCAAAAACCCTCAGCCCTCGGGAATTCAGGTAAATCTTCTGTTTTTCCTCATGTGTGCTGGTTCGGTGCAGTAAATAAACCAGGAGTTAAAATAAGCAGCATTTCTTCTAAACTGAACGTTTTCCTCAAGCAGTTGCTGAATTTTTTAGGCTGTGACGTGCGGAGTTTGCAATTAATAACGGTGTGGGCTCGGTGTAATTATAGGAGGATCATTTGCATTATTTTGAAATTCAGATCCAGGGAATTTGCAAAGGCCTGGCTCTGCCTGGATCCTGCAGTCCCTGGGCAGTGCTCAGGGATGGCTGCAGGTCCTGCCCTGGGTTATTCCTGCTGGGTTTGGCTGTAGCAGTGTCCCTCGGTGCCCACTGAATTCCCACTCTGCTTTTATTCTGAATTTCTCCACCAGACAGCGTGGGGAGCTCAGCCCTCTGGTGACTGCAGGATCCCTGGGATGGAGCTCTGCTGCTGGGATGGAGAGGAGCTGCACTGCTCAGAGCACTGAAGGGACAGGAGCAGGAGTATTGCATTTTCTGCACTGTAAAATAGCCTCCAACTCACCTCCTGGACGAGCTGAACTTATCCTTGGCAATGGAAAAAGTTGGATTGTGTGAGGGTGTCTGGGACAGAGCTGCTTTACCTGGACTATCTGAACAAAAATGTATTTAATTAAGGATATATTTGGTCAAATATGTGATCAGTAATCCATATTGTTCTTGCTTAACCGTGAAATATTTTCCCGTTTGTCTTGGATTATTGGTAATTTGTAGGCTGGAGGAGGAGGCTGAAGTGCTTGGTGTTCCTGATTTCATGGTTTTCACTGCGTCAATAAAACAATAAACGTTAGAGCACAGAACCTCAATTTACCCACGGCTTCTGCACAGCCTTTCTGATCTCTGAAGTGAAGGATTTTTGTGATTTTTCAAGCATTTTAGAGCCTTACCCTAAGCCTTGCCCAGCACCTCTGCATGGCCTGGGCATGTTTTCAACACACTCAGTAAGTTCTGCTGGCAGAGAGCTCAAAGGTCTCTCCAAATGTGATTTTTCTGGAATATACACTGGAACTATCATAAAATATATAATATATATATTTAAAATATATATATATAATATATATCTTTTTATATATTTATATATAATATAAATATATATATTTTAATATATTTAAATATATATATTTATATATATATAATATATAACTATAATAAACTAATATAAATACACTGGAACTATTCCCCCAGGGATAGTTGCTGGTGTCCAGTGCCCTGGGAGCCTGATATTTAATTTTTTACTATCCCTCCTCCCTTTCTGCTCCTCTTGCCCTGCCTGGAGGAGAGCAGGGCTGCAAGAAGAGCATTCTTTCCATGGAACAGGAGCAGAATCCCCTGCACAGCATTCCTGATCTCCAGGGGAAGGGCAGCAACCCGAGATTTGCTGAGTGTGAGCCAGCACAGTCCCTCGGCATCCCCCAGGGCAGCTCCAGCCCAAAGCAAAGCCAATTCTCCTCTCCCTGCAGCATTTACTGCCTTGGTGCAGTGGGAAGAGCTTGGTGATCCTTCCTGGCTCCCAGACACCAGCCTGGCTGTTCCACACCCCAGTGGGTGTAGAGAGGGAGATTTGGCCTCCCAGGAGCCAGGAGAGAAGCTCTCAGCTTTGCTTCCACTGCCGGATCCAGAGGAACTGCAGGATTTTGCCGTTCCTTGCGGTCGTTCCGCGTTTTCTGAGGATTTTGCCACTCCTTGTGGTGATTCCGTGTTTTCCGAGGATTTTGCCACTCCTTGTGGTGGTTTTGTGTTTTCTGAGGATTTTGCCGCTCCTTTTGGTGGTTCTGCATTTTCCAAGGATTTTGCCGTTCTTTGTGGTGGTTTTGCCTTTTCTGAGGATTTTGCTGTTCCTTGTGGTGGCTCCACATTTTCTGAGGATTTTGGCTCTCCTTTTGGTGGTTCTGCATTTTCCCAGGATTTTGCCACTCCTTGTGGTGGTTCCATGTTTTCTGAGCCTTTTGCCACTCCTTTCAGTGGTTCCATGATTTCCGATGATTTTGCCACTCCTTGAGGTGGTTCCATGTTTTCTGAGGATTTTGCCGTTCCTTGTGGAGGTTCTGCATTTCCCCAGGATTTTGCCGTTCCTTGTGGTGGTTCAGTATTTTCCAATGATTTTGCCACTCCTTGTGGTGATTCCACATTTTCTGAGGATTTTGCCATTCCTTGTGGTGTTTCCATGTTTTCCGAGAATTTTGCCTCTCCTTTCAGTTGTTCCACATTTTCTGAGGATTTTGCCACTCCTTTCGCTGGTTCCATGTTTTCTGAGGATTTTGCCTCTCCTTTCAGTTGTTCCACATTTTCTGAGGATTTTGCCACTCCTTTTGGTGGTTCCGCATTTTCCTCACTCCCAAAAACAAAAGGTTTGCTTCTCTTCCTTTGCGGTTTCACCCTGTGAGAATTTTGGGACTTCCTGGCAGTTCAAAGGGACTTTCTGGAAATGGGAACAGGCAGGCAAAACCCCTGTAGGTCACTGTGACTTCCCGTTGGGGAATGTGGGAGTGAAAAATACCTATCATTGGTTTGTTTTATAGGTTTTCAGCAGAGATGTTCATAGCAGTCCTCCATGGAGGTAAGAATCTCTGATATCCACAGGGACACCTGGTCCCCAACAGGTGACAAAGTTCTCTCTGTGACTTGTGGCTCCAGGCCCTGTTTGTAAAAGGCAGGGAGGAAGGCAGCTGCAATTAAAATACATCAATTTTTTATTGTAGCAGTATTTAAATGAGTAAATTGCTTTGCTTTAAATCAAACCAAAGAGGCTCATGTGTGGAATTTCGCTTGAAATTTTCTTTTTTTCCCCACTGTTGTTTTCTTAATTTTGGTTGTAAGTGAAAAATTCAGAGTTTCAAAATATTTTGGTCCTTCTTTTTCCCCCCACAAACCCAAAGGACAACAATACAAAGACTAGACTTTCACAGAATTTTCCTCTTCACGTTCTGCTAACAGTTCTTGGAAAGAGCAAACAAAAAGAGGAGTGGTGCAGCCATTGGGTTCATTGCACCCGTGAAGTGTTTGCTGCCGCCAGCTCATTTTCCAGTGTTCTCTGGAACCTCCTGGAAGTCCAGCACTGAAATTCCCTCGTGTCAGGAGCCTTCCCTGGGGCTGCTGATAAGAGACATCGAGTGCAGGGTCACACAATTTGCCGTTTGGAGAGGGCTCACGGGTTTTCCTTCGGTTCCTTTGATTTGTGCCTCTCTGGACAGAAAATGAAAAGGCTCTTTCAACGCCCACTGCAAAGTTCAGCCTCTCTGGACAGAAAATGAAAAGGCTCTTTCCAATGTCCAATGCAAAGTTCAGCCTCTCCTGGAGAGCCTCGAGCGCCGCTGGGGCTGTGAGGAGGGAGGGAGGGCTGAGTGCCCTGGGGTTGGGGAGGCTCTGGGGTGGGAAAGGAGCTTTTCATGATTTTGAGCTTGATTGGCCCCAAGCAGGCCCAGAGACACTGCAGAGACACAGGCAGAGCAGTGGGGATTTGGTTTATTTTTTATTTTATTTTATTTGCTTTATTCGGCGCAGGCTGTGGGGATTCACTCCTCCAAACACACACACCCTGCACTGCCAACACACAATATTATGGTGACATTCATGAATATTCATCACATTCCCCGGGATAGGAGTGGTTATACAAATCATTTCTGGGAAATCATTAATATCATTAGCATGTGCTGTGTGTCCTGGTGGGCTTTGGGGTCTGCTCGTGATGAAGATCTGTAGTCTTCATCACAGTGCACTTTTCACCTTTCTCTCTGAGCATGGGCAGTCCTTGGTGGGTGATTCAGGGTTTCTGTGCTGGCCTCAAACAGATTCTTGTCCCTCTCACCTTGACAAGATTAAGGGAATTCTGTTTTCCTAGGTTTTAGAATTTACATATTCTCTCTCTCAATAGTTAACTTCAGTTACCTACTGACTACCTGTTTCTCATCCTTCAGTGTGAAGCTGTTGTCTAACCTCCCTGTGTGTTCTCCTGCCTTTTTGCTGGTTTTAGAATTAAGAGGCTGACATGGTTAAAAAGGTTTTATACCTCGGTGTTTTCATAGGATCCTATGGCACACAACTCGTCAAGGTGGAAAACACCAAAATGCGCTCACTGTATAACGCAGATACAATTTTTATAGACCTTGGAAATCCATCTAGGATCCCCCAATAAGAAGTTTAATAAGATGGTGTGATCTCTCTCTACTCCGAAGCATTCCCTCCTAGCTGAGGCTTGAGCTCAGTTTACAAAATATGTTTCAGAGAGAAGGTTTCAGCCAAGGTTAAACCTCGAGTTTTTGATAGCACAGAGCTCTCTGGCTTTTTACTGTGAATGTTTGGTCTTTCTGCCTTGCAGAACCTCAAAACTAAGCTGGAATATCAGACTGCAAAAATCCACAAGCATGGAGGCTAAGGGTACAGAGGGTATATAAAAGGTATAAAAAATACAAAAAGGGTATATAAAAACTAGAAAAGGATACAGGAAAAAGAAAAGGCAAAAATCATCAGCCATCAGTTCCTCTGCCAGATACTGCTCCTGGGGCTGTCCCTGGCTGTTCCTTGCCTCTGATCCACCCAGATGGGGAGATTTAAATGCTGTGAGAAGAAAAAGCTCTATAAAAATACCTCATGAAAGCGTCCATCTGAAGAAAATTCCCAATGAGGACACTCTGAGGCGGTCAGCTAAAATGCTGCCGGAGTTTGGGCATTTTCAGACGTGGGTCACTCTGTAGAGCTGAACCACATCTCAATGTATTGCTTGGGAGCTCCCTGAGCTGGATTTGGGGCTTTTGGAGATGAAATGGAGCTGCAGATGAGCATGGCCAGGGGAAGGGTTTGCTTGGGAGCTCCCTGAGCTGGATTTGGGGTTTTGCAGATGGAATGGAGCTGCAGATGGGCATGGCCAGGGGAAGGGTTTGCTTGGGAGCTCCCTGAGCTGGATTTGGGGTTTTGCAGATGGAATGGAGCTGCAGATGGGCATGGCCAGGGGAAGGGCTTGCTGCAGCACCAGGAGCTCTGCTGGTGGCAGCTCCTGCAGGAGAGGGAGCGCTGTGTCCTCCTCAAGGTCACACGTGTGCCAATCTCTGCGTCCAAAACGCTTTTATTTCCTTTGTAAATACAGGAATGCCCCCACACAGGGGAAGGTGGAGAGTTTATAAAGAGGATTTGTGGCCTGGATTCCCAATTGAGGCCCTGAGCATCCTTAGCTCCACTCAGGAGTGGATGCTGTCGAACACTTCCTGGAGGAAGAGCCAAACACGAGAAATTGGGCTCTGAAATCAAGGCTGGGGTTGAAAATGCTCATCTGGAAGTCAAAACTGCTTCCACACAGGGCAGAAATCTCCTGATAGTCCCACTCCTGCCCCCAGGAAAATTTGTTTTGAAAGTTTCTGGCTTTAACGCTGTGCTTTTGTCCCTCACAGGACAAGAAGGCTCCCAAGAAGCTGTTTTTACCCCACTGCTGGAAAACCAGAGCATTGTCACTCCAAAATTCCTGGGTATATGTCTGAAATAAATGTTTCTGTAATCTTGTTTTCAAACATGAGAGGAGAAAGCAACCTTTTAGTTGTTATCCTATAGGAGGAATAAGAGGCTGGAATAAAGATGTTTTTAATTTATAGGCAAAAAGAGAAATCTTTATTTCCAGAATTAAAAACTGTGTAAAGAAGAAAATGTTGCTTAATCTCTTCTCACCAAGTGAGAAGTCCTGGAGCTGTGGGTGTCATGGTGTGAACCATGGAAACACAAGAATTGCATTGGATTTTCTCTTATCAGCTGCTTTTTTTCCTCTCTTCTCCCTGCAGCTAAACCGGGGAAGTCAGGGGATTCCAAAGTGCCACCAACCAGAGGGAAAAGCGGAAAATATGGCAAAAAACCCAATTTGCTTTTGGGAAGCTGTGTCCACAGAAGGTGAGCTTCTGACCTGAGTGAAATCAGTGCTTCCATTTTCTTTGTGTCCCCAGCACCTGCCCACGAGGGTTTTGTGTGGAAAGGGTCAACCACCCCAGGGCAGCAAGAATAAAATGCCAGGATCCAATTCCAAAGGGAAATCCTGATCATGCCAGATGGAAGGAGCTGCTGGGAGCTGAGATTTGGAGCCTTGGTTGGGTCATTCCTTGGGGATACTGATGCCTTTGAATATTTCTAGGTTTTTTTTTCCTCTTAATGCACCTGTAACCTGCTGCAGTTTAGTGCTTCTTACGAGGTGCTAAAATGCTCTGTCCCCAGCACCTTTAGCCAAACAAGGCTCTCTGAACACAGATTCAAGGACATATTCATTGCCTTAGGGCCTGAAAATATGTAAACAACTGTGAGATGGAGGGGAGCAGGCCTGGGGTGGTGAACATCATCACCTGAGGGAGAAATTGGAGAATTAAGGGCCAATATCTAATGGACAGAACTTGTAAAAGGTGAAGGGCTCGTGACCCAGGGTCCATTTTGGGTGTAGTCCCTGAGGGGGACATTCGTTTGCCCGAATGTACGTTGAAGGCCTCGAATCAATTCGTCTGCATTTTATACTCCCAATTTGTTTTGGCTTCTCTTTTAGGCATCAATACACTGAATTTGGCACAGCCCTGGGACAGCCAATGCTATCAGTGATGATCCCACTGCCCCAGCTCAGTCTGGGGCAGGAGCAGCCCTGATAAATTCCCCAATCCTCACGGACAGGGACTTGGCTGGAGAATCCACACAACTCCTCTGGAACACAGCAGCTCCATTGCTGGCATCGTTCCACCATTCACTCGATAAGTTCTCAGTGCTTTTATCTTTTATATCACTTCACCAGCTCCTGGAATTCACTTTATGGCTCCTGAGATAGCTCCTATCTTCATGGGATGGACCCTGGCCCAGTTCTCACAGAGCTGTTGATTCATCAGTCCTGCTGATCTGCTGTGCTGGGCGCTGGAACATCCACCACAATTAGAAACGTGTGTAAAACCCTGTGTAAAAATGAAAATCACCTTGCAAAACCTATAGAGAAACCTTTCCTCCTCAAGGTTTCTCCTAAAGAATAAAAAGGGCCATAAAACCTAATTATCAAGGGCATAACTTTTCTCTCTACACCACCCACTGATCTTGGAAAAATCCACGGGCAATTTTAAAGTCACAGCACTTGGGCTTATGCACCTATTTTGTTGCTGAAAAATATTTTTAATTAAGCATAAACATCTCCAAGATGTATTTTTTAACTGTGGTACCCAATTAAGCAAAGGGCTGTTGGGATTTCCCAGCAAGATTCACGTCCTGGTGGTGACAGAGTGAGGATTCGCTGTGTTTATGTGAGAACTACAGGAAAACCTCGGAAGTTTTTAGCTGTTGATGTCATAGAAAAGTGGGGCCATATTTTGTACAAGGAGAAGAAATTAAGCAGGACTAAATCTTTCTTAAATCAGGTTTCCAGCCCCCTCATTAGAAGGAGTGAAGAAAAGTGAGCTGAGGAGGGAGAAACTTGCTTTTCCTCATTCCCTTGTGGTGGTTGGGAGCATCAGACCCTGAAAAAGCGAGACTTGGAAATTCCACTTTTATCCACCACGAGCAACAGGCATCGATTCCCAATCTCGCCCTCACCCATCTGTCAGCCAGAGCGAGTTCTGACAAATCAAAACCCAAAAATACCACAAAGTCTGCACTGTTCCCTGGGAGGAATCTGCTGCAGCCATGCCTCCTCCACCTGCAGAGCCACCGAGCAAACACCCCTTCCTCCTGCCCTCCCAAACCCACCCCTGCGGGAGCCAGCCTGGCACAAAAGCTGCCAATAAACCCATTTCGTGGCCAGGCAAACACAGATAAGGTGGAGGAGAAGGTTTTTTGTGCCCAGCTCTTCCCGAATTCCCCTGGAGAGCCCAAAGTGTTGGGTCTGACCTTTGCGAGCGGCGCCAGGGAGGGGCGAGCTGATAACGGAGCTGTGGTCAACAAGGAAACCAGAGCGTGATGTGTGGGTCAAAGGCCTCCTGGAGCTCAGGTCAGGCCCTTTTGGGCAGCTGGAATTGTTTTCCAAAAGCCTGGAGCTCTCCGGGATCTGCGTGTGAGGTGAAGGGCACAGCCCTCGATAACCTGGATGTGCTCCCCAAAGGCACCAGGGGAGGGATCGCAGGGAAAAGGGACAGAAATTGGGAATTGGAGCTAAAAAAAGACATGGCTCTCTCTCATTAAGCGCTGCTGAGAAGTTAGGTTGACTCCATCTGGATGAAATTTTGATATATTTTGCTATAAATGAGGTCAGGACCTGTGGGGTTTATTTTGGTCTTGTCAGAGGAGGCAGAGTTAATTTTTTCTCCTGTTGCTAAAGGAGGGTTGCACGCTCAGTAAACAGTCCTTGACCTCTTTCCTGGGGAAATAATTTCAAATTTAAGATGCAAATGTTATTTGATCCAGAGCAAGTCCATCAGCAAATGTCTCCCATCAATGATTTACCACCCTGAGGAGTTTTCCTGCAGCATATTTACCTGTGTTTTGTAGGTCAGCAGTAACTAAGAACGAGGAAAACTTTGTAGTGTTATAAATCCTTTGCTTACCTTGGCTTCTCCACCTGCCCTGAGCAAACCTCAGCTTCAAAGCCCTTAGCTAAGCTCAGAAAGAAAACGTTCGTGCAGGGAATCACCTCCCTTGGTTTTATTCTTCTGTGGCCTCGTTTTTTTTTCCTTCCTGACACCTTCACCTTTTGGCCTGGGAGGGAATTTGAGGCTGGATGGTGGAGATCCTGCACTCAAGGAGAAACTCACTTTGTGGAGGGCTTTAATCTCAGCCACGAGCTGGATCCAGCAGCTCCTTCCCCTCGGGGTTATTCTTCAGCCTCTCTGGGTGGTGCTGGGGGAAGCAAAGAGAATTGCCCAGAGAGCCCAGTTGGAACTGGGAAATCAGCCTTGGGGCCATTCTGAGTGCTCAGGAGGGAATGAACTCTCCTCCAGAGCAGCTCAGACCTGACAGAAACACGAGATAATTCCAACCTAACCCTGCAGAGCTGGGGTTAGGTTGGAATTTAAGGGCAAAATTAAATTGGGATTTAAGGGCAAAATTCCTCGTGGCCGCAATGAAGGCACTGGTTCTGGCCAGGGCCGTGCTGCTCTCAGCTTGGCAAAGATTTACCGCACGGACAGCTCTCCGTCTTCCCCAAATGACTGATCTGGAGGCCTAAAATGCAATAAAAATGTAAAAATTTTACTTCTGGCCTCACCCCCGGACAGGGAAAGAGGGAAGCTGCTCCAGGGGCTGCTGGCAAAGCTGTGTTTGTGCTTTGGGAGCATCTGAAGCGGTGGGAAATGGGAGCTGAGGTGGTTTGGGGTGTTGGCACAGCTCTGGGCCTGTCCACATCTGGTTTTGTGTGAGTGGAGTTGGGTGAGAGCATCACATAGTGGGAAATGGGAGCTGAGGTGGTTTGGGGTTTTGGCACAGCCCTGGGCCTGTCCACAGCTGGTTTTGGGTGAGTGGAGCTGGGTGAGAGCATCACACCAGGCTGGGGCTCCGCAGCTGGCAGGGATTTGGGAAGCTCAGCACAGATCACCCCAAGCCATCAGTGTCACATCCACTGAATCTCTGTGGGACAGCACTGAAACCCTCAGAACTCACAAAAAATCTCTCTCTGAGCCCTTCCAGGTCACAGGCACCTCCTTTACATACCAGGCAGGCACAGATCAACCTTCCTGCTGTAAAACCAAGTCTGGATTCAGTTATCATCCATTGCTATCCCACAGGAAATGACATTTAGAGTGCACTTTCCACTTAGGTCACTCTTTTGGGATGACTTTATTCGTGGGGCAAAAACAAAACACTGTGGGGGCAAAAGATGGTTTTACTGAATAAATTTGGTTTGCTAGGGACAGTGAAAATGGTGGAAATGATCCAATTAGATCCAAGGGAAGCTCCTAAATGGCTGAAATTTAGGAACTGGCAGCTTTATAATCTGAAAGGATGTCCCTGCACTGTCATTTTGGGCTTTCTTAGTGTTTTTTGGTTAAAGTAGTGACCTGACTTTCATGCTCCTTGTGACCAGGGGAGTTTGCAGAAGCTTTTTCTGTCTCCAAGTTGTTTTCTGCAAGGTTTTGATGTGATCTCTGTGTCCTGCACCTCTGCCTGCCACTGCTCAGCTCCTGCCCCGCTCAGCCCTGCGCTCACATTTCTTGTCTTGCATCCCGAAATCCTCATTTTCTGTTCAAAAGGAGAAGGCTGCAGGGAACCAGCGCTGCAGGCAGCTTTAAAAATAGCAGTCTGGGTGTTTTTCTTCCTCTTTCTGTCACACAGCCAGCGCTTCTGCCTGGCTGCTCCCTCCTGCCAGCCCTCCCTGCAGGCAGCAGCAGAGCCCAGCTCAGCATCAGTGCAGAGCTCTGCTCAGAGTGCTCTGAGCTTAAACTCTGAATTTAAACTCTGAACTTCAACTCTGAACTTCAACTCTGAACTTCAATTCTGAATTTCAATTCTGAACGTTAACTCTGAACGTTAACTCTCAACTTTAACTCTTAACTTTAACTCTCAACTTCAACTCTGAACTTCAACTCTGAATTTCAACTCTGAATTTCAACTCTGAATTTAAACTCTGAATTTAAACTCTGAACTTAAACAACTCTGAACTTCAACTCTGAACTTCGACTCTGAACTTAAACTCTCGGCTTAAACTCCCAGCTTAAACTCTGAATTTAAACTCTGAATTTAAACTCTGAACTTCAACTCTGAACTTCAACTCTGAACTTCAACTCTGAACTTAAAATCTCAACTAAAACTCTGAACTTAAACTCTGAATTTAAACTTTGAACTTAAACTCTGAACTTTAACTCTGCCCCTTCCCCACATCTCTGGCACTGCTTTGTCCTCCCAGAAGGGAGGGCAGCTTCTCAAGGCTGTTGGGCTTTCTGCTTCTGGGGAATTCCCTGCTGGGGATTTAAGTTAGTCTCTTACTCAGCACATTATGTTTTTTAATTTTTATTTTAATTTTTATTTAAATTTTATTTTAATCAGAACTTCTGGTGCTGCTGAGCTGTTCCATCTCCTCACAGCCCTCTGGACTCCTCCCTCTGTCCATCTTTCTCTCCCATCCCAGGACTCTGCTAAATGCATTTTATATTTTATTTAGCATTCACCCATCAGGATTGTTGCTGTTGAACTGCACACTCTGATCTGCAAACCACACCAGGGAAATCACTGAGATTTTGACTTTAAACCTGGACAGGTTTCAGTTCAAAATTCTGATGGTTTTCCCCCTCCAAAATCCTGCTCTGGGAGAGATTCAGGTCCGGCCAGGGTAGGAATTTCTGCTTTAGAAACAAATTTGCACAGAACAATGTGGTTTTTCCTGTAGTTTCTCACTTGAACAGCCCCAAAAGTTGTCTTTTTTTCCTGTTTTACGAGAGTGGTGGCTGGAGAAATATGGAGAATATGCAGGGCTGGAACAGGGGCCTGAAGGCTGAAGAAATCACAGCTTGGAAAAATAAATAATGCAACCACTTCCAATATTTTTATTGCCAAGATAGTTTAAGGTTAGGACACTTTTTGCCTGCTGGCAGCAGGTAACTGATAAAACACTTTTTATTTTATCCCCTTGAGACTGGAATTGGGTTATTGGGATTGGGTTATTGATCTAAAAATGTGATGTATAAAAGGGCCACTCACACAGTATTTTGGGGTGAAATTTTGAGGACCAGAAGCTCAGCAAAGAGCTGAGCTGTGTGTGGAGCTGAAGGCCCTGTTATTTCCAGCAGAATTATTACAAAATCTCTGTTTTTCTCAGTGTTGTGGAAGGCCCAGCTCAGCTGGACAGACCCAGGGGTGGTGCCAGGGTTTGGTTCCTTCAGTGGAGAGATTTGTGTCCAACCCGTTCCTTTGGCAGAGAAATCTGTCCCCATTTTTACATTTTTTTATCTTTTCTGCCTCTTTTTCACCTCACTACTCATCCCTTGTCCTGAAGAATATTTATTGCCTTCCCCCTGGCAACAGAGAAAAGGGGAATTTTGTGTTACCATCTACCACAAAATCAGTATTTTGTGTTACCATCTTCTCCTTTCTGGCTGTTGAGCCCTGCTGGTGCAAGAATTCTGATTTTAGGCTTGCAGGCAGCTCCAGGGGTCATGTTCTTGTGGGGAATTAAACAGAATTGAGGCTGAATTTGCTGATTGCTCATCGCTGCCATCCTTTGCTGCTCTCTGGGAATGGCTTTGGGGTCCTGTCCCCTCCTCCTGGGAAGGTTTTTGTATCTGGTGTGAAATTACAAGTTAATCTGGATGTTTTAAAAGGATAAATACTGAAATATATCTGCTCCAAAGGGTATTTATTTAGGAAAACAAGTCAGAGGAGCCTGTCAGTGATGGGGTGGAAGTCCTGGAGGTGCTGTCCTTAAACCTTCAGCAGCTGGGCTCCAAAATTCCCTCTCACCAATACCTGGTTTTCAATATAATTCTGTTTTTTTCATTAAAAACAAAGCAAGAAAACCGCCAAACAAAACCAACAAACAAAAAAAAAGCCACAAACAAACAAACAAAAAAAACCCCAAAAACAAAATAACAACAAAACAAAACCGAACAAAAAAACCCCAAACAAAACAAAAAAACCAACCAAAAACCCCCCCCCAAAAAACCCATACACAAAACCAAAAAAAAACCCAACCAACCAACCAACCAAAGAAACCCAAAAAAACAAACACGCCCCCTCCCCCCCCCCATTATTTTTCTTGTTCATTTAAGGGGTTTTGAAATTTTCATGAAACACAGAAGAAATCAGTTTTCCAAATCTTTTCAAAAAGAGTCACCTGCTGCAATTAATTTTCCAATTAAAGGGGCATTGGTTAAAAAAACCCCAAAACACTGTGGTGTTTGAGAGTTCATTGTTAAATAAAAAACATAATTCCAGACTGTGTTTGAGAGTAGATTGTTAAATAAAAAACATAATTCCAGACTCTTTAGGGGTTTTGCTGTATGGGTCTTCTAGAAAAAAAAAAGTCACGTTTGTCCTTAAATGCAACATTTGTATTGCTAATGTTTGTCCTTAAATGCAACATTCGTCTTGCTCTCCTGGGTCTTCTCCTTGAAATCCCTAGCAAACCATTCCCAGGGTTTTTTCAGCAGCCCCGAACCAGCTGAAGGTGATTCCAGCTGAGCTCCATTTCCTCACCAGCATTTGAGGAATGGGAGCGTTCAGCTGCTGCCAAATGAGCTCTGGAGATTGCATCTCCCAGGGCACAGGAGGTGACGGTGCTGCTGTGGGGACCGTGGGGAATCTGGGGGATCTGATCTGCTGGGGGTAAATATCTGCAATTTCTCCGCTCATTTGGGTTTCATTCGCGGCCTCGTATTTTGCGCTTTCGGGTTAAAACTCAGCTCGGGAATGAATTTCACGTTGTGGAGTTGAAGGAATGGAGTGGCATTAGAAATGCAAACTGTGCTGGGCTCGCTGCTGCCTGGAATTCGATGTGCTGGGTGATTATTGGGTGCCAGAAAATACCTGCTCCCGGGGAGGTCCTTCCTGCCCGTGGGTCTGGACCAGTTCTGCACTCGTTGCAAAATAATGTTTTGGGAAAAGGTCGCGAACTGACCTAGTTCGAGCAGGTGTAAGAGGGCATGACTTGGGAGGAGGTTTTCCCTCTGAGAAGGAGAAGAAATTAATGCAGATTTGTCAGAGGATGGGGCTGGAACTGCTCAGTGGGGTCTCTGTGAATCAGGATGCCCTCGGCTGGGTAATTCTGAAGGAATTTCTGACAATGGCCCTAAATAATCCCATTTTTTCCATGGAATGTCGTCTCCCTTCTCATGGTTTGCCTGAGTGCTGGTGTGATTTATTTTGCTGCACCACAGACCATTCCTGGAGTCCACCACAGGAGACCTTCCTGGGAAGGCCATCCCAGGAAGATCCAGAATTGCAGGAAGGTCATCCCAGGAACCTCTGGAATTGCAGGATCGATTCCAGGCTGTGACTCCTCATCATCACTGTGGCCATTTCTGTTCTCAGTGAGTGCTGGCACTGTGGTGAGAGCAGCTGTCTGCAAATGTTTGCGTGAGAATGTGAATTTCTGTGTTTCCCCTCCTCTTCTGGTAGAGGTGAACATGGCCAGGAGTGTCCTTGGTGTCTGCCAAAGAGATTTCTTACTCTAGAGGTGGTGCATCAGAAAAAAGAAGAGTTTTCACTGTGTAATTTGGCTGCAGATTTGTTTGAAAATGTGACCCCTCCCTATGAGTTCATGACACTGAAGACTCTTTGTAGGAGCACAAACCTTCACTGTATCCTCACTGAAACCCCAACATCACAAATTCTCTCAATTCTTCATCTCTTGAATCATATTCTGTGGCTAAAAATGTAATCCAGGGAATTCCTGGTTTGCAGTCATTTTTGGTGTGCTGTAAGGCTGATTTCCAGAGCAATGTGCTGAAAATCCCCACAGCACACTGAGATATCACACGGGGCTCTCCTGCTGCTGCCCTGATCAGGCTGGGGTTTGATCCCAAGGGGAAATCCAGACCTGCCCCTCATGGGAACTTCAGTTCAGTGTGTGAGCACTCTCACAGCTCTGACAGAAGGCAGGAATTATTTTGTGTCACCATCTCGAAGCCTGACTCACTCCGGGACAAATGGCTCAACAACTCTGACTCATTCAGAGTCAGAAAGACTTAAAGAAGACTTAAGACTTAAAGATTCCTTAAAGAAAGGAATGCTTTAAATTTTTGTACTGTGCTGAAAATTCTTTTCCCCTGGGTTTATAAAACATTAATTTGTATTTGTTCCAAATTTTTCCAGATCTGTACGTTGGGAATCTCAAATCCCACTAACTCCAGAATAAAGTCTTGTCATGCACAGATATTTGAGGGTCGAGACGCAGACCCCACGACAGAACAACCAGCACAATTCACCTCCCTGCACAGACCTACAGCTGCATTGCACAATGGTTTTGGCCCCAAATTCTCCTTTTTCCCTTTGCTACAGAGCAACCTTTGCCCTCAACCAGCTCTCCTTTTTCTCTTTTCCCGCTCCTCACCGCACTGTGGGAATTGCCAGTGACTCGGAGGTGAAAGGGGAAAGTGTTGGGATTTTTTGGAGCTGGGTGAGAACTGGTTCACACTGGAGGGAACTGTGCCACGGAGCTGTTGTGCAGCGAAAGGAGGTGAAGGAAAGCTGGGGAGCTCAGGGTAATCAGCAGGGACATCAGACCTGCCCAGTCTGGCTGAGGCTGGAGCAAGAAAGAGTTTAGTGTTCGGGAGAGATTTCTCAGTTTATGAGGCAGGGAGTTAACTCTTGCTTTGCTTGCAGTGCAGTTTAAAAACAGAAAAAAACCCCTCCCTGCCTGAAGCTAACTTAGAGTTCAAACTCTGCTTCTCTCCAGTGCACATCTTAATAACAAATTATTGCTTCTTACCTGGCTGAGAGCAATGTCTGCCCCTGCTGAGGCTGCAGGACTGACTCGAGGAATTCACAAGAGCAACTCAGCTCAGAGGAACTGCATTTTCTGTTTATTATTTCGCATGAGAGCATTCCTCATGATTCATTTGTTTGTGTATGTTTTATCACCCTTCGAATGACTATAATAATTGTAATCATAGTAATAATAATAATAATAATAATAGTCTGGTGTGCATCTAGTAGTAAAAAACCCACCTAAGGCTGAAGGTTCTGTGTGAGGCTGAGTGAAAAAGCCAGACATAAACCTGACCTGAAAAACAAATTATCTTCCTTCCCAGCTATCGTATAAGGAGCTTGCTGGCTCAGTTTTTCAGATTTTTGGATTAGAGTGTGTTTATTCTGCCCGGATCTGGAATTTAACTAAACCTCTCTAAGATTTCTGATCTGGGAGCCACCAGGACGTGGAGATGCCACAGTGAGCATCTTTAACCTGCTCACAAATGGGAGGCAAAGCAGATTAAAGAGAATAAACCATGCAGCACTAAGAGTGAGAATCGGTTTGTGATGCTGCTATTTAAAAACCCTTTCTGAGACTGGGGGAAGGTGCTTTGTGTGCATTTGGGTTTGGAACTGGATTATTTCACCTTCTCCGCACTTTTCCTCGTGATTAACCTGAGCACTATGATGCTTTCTGAGTTTATGGGGTTAAAAGGGTGCTCAGTTCCACATTCTCTTGCATCAGGTCCCACAGCCTCCTACCCTAACCAGGGTCAGCATGGCCTGGGAGCTGCTGGTGCCGTTCCCTGCTCTGCTCTCATGCCATTGTCACCAAAACGGTGGGAAAAACAAAAACCCTCCAACAACATTTTTAATGTTAGAGAGTCAAGGCATTGCTTTATTTTCTGGCCAGGATGTTGTTCTGGCCAGGGTGTGCCACAGAAATCATCTCATCCACACACAGCCCGGGGGTGCAGAGAGAATCATTCCATGATGCACAATTTTACAGGATTTTCCCCCAAATTTTACACACTCAAACCCACAGTTATGCATTGTTTCAAAGTTCATTGGTCCAGAGTTGAGCAACCCTCAGTGTTCAGTTTCCCATTGGATCCGAATCTCCTCAGCTCTGATGTAAATTAGATCTTCATTTTTCAATTCTCTCATCAGTCCTTTCCGGGGAGATGTCTCCAGCTCTGTCAGAGGAGCTCTGGGGTGGATGTTTGGAGATGGCCACCGATGTTCTGTTCATGTTCCATGGATGTTTTTATCTCTCTGGGGATCTTGGGGCTGCTCCACTCTGTAGATGTGTTGAGTTCATCAGACCTCACCTGGCAGAACAATGTCCTGAAAAGAAACTTAAAATTCCTTTTCCCTGGGTAAAGACAAACTATGCCTTTGACTGAAGTTATACAAAATTTTTAAACTGCTGTATTTTCCAACACCATGACCGACCTGCCCTGGCCTGGGCAGCAATTCCCAGCCCTGCTGTTCCCAGCCAAGCCCATGGGCAAACGCAGGGCTCATTCTCCCCACGCCTCCAGCCTGTTTGCCTTTTGTAACACCGCAGAGCTCCTTCATGTCCATCCTCCTTTTGTAACACTGGAAAATCTGAGATATAGAAACAGCCACTCTGTCTCAGGGCGTTCCTGGGCTCTGCCCTTGTTGGAGATCACGGTGGTGTTGGGATTTCTTGTCTTTTCTGTTGCTCTGCAAACCTCGGATTTGAACTTTCTGCTCAGGCATGGATGTGGTAAAACAGATTGCAAGGAACATTTTGTCATCTCGGGGAGATGTTGGTGTGATTGAGTCACAGATTCTCTCGATTCTTCATCTCTAGAGCTCTCAGGGTGAATACAGAGCTCTCTCAGCCTCTGTGATAAAGGAACATTTGAAACTCCAAGGAGTATCTGTTGGCAATCCTCACTAAAAACAAAACAAAACTGACCCTACAGGCACCAACTATTTCAGAAGCATTTGCTGGGTCTGAGGTTTGCTCCAGATCATCAGCTCCCTTTTAAAAATATATTTTATTTATATTTATTTTTGCTGTTACTGATCTTCTAAGTGGCTCTTCCCCCAAAAAAATGATAATAGATTTGGGAAATGGGAGGCTGCAGTTCCTCCCCATCCCCCTTGCATGGAGACACTCACTTGGCAATTTCCAGTTGCCATGACAGGAGACAGAATTCTTCTGCTCTCCTCTCAGGAGCATATGCTGATGTTAAAATGAATGAATCACATCCATTTTTAAAGTTTTCCTCTCAAAATTTCCTTTTTATTCCCCTTCTCTGCTGCTGAGTTTTTTCCAGTTTGCATTGCTTTGTTTCTTCCTATTCCTTTATTTGATTCTTCTTCAATCCCGGAGCAGCCAAAATTCTCTCTGCTGCTGCATTTCCCAGAGCCTGAATCGTTGGTAATATTTAAAAGGATGTTCCTAGAAATACAATGATGAAGCCAGATTAATTTCCAGTGTCACAGCTGCAACGCTTGGCCTTGAAACACTGGGAAATTCCTTTCCTGTGGCTCTGTGGTTTTGTCCTGCCATGTTGGGAGATCCTGAGAATTTGTGGATGGAACCTCCTGAGTATGATTTTTGTTCGTTTTTTTTTTTTTTTTTTTTTTTTTTTTGGTTGGTTTTTTTTTTGTTTTGGTTTGGTTTTTTTTTATTTTTTTTTGGTTGGTTGGTTGGGGTTTTTGTTTGTTTTATTTGGGCTTTTGGTTTTGTTGGAGGTTTTTTTGTTAGGAATTTTTTGTTTTTGTTGTTTTGGTTTGGGGGTTTTTGCTGTTTTTTTGTTGGTGGGTTTTGATTTTTTGGGGGTTTTTTTGGTTGGGGTTTTTTAAAATTTTATGTTTTGTTCTTGGGTTTTTCGGTGTGGTTTCTTTTTGGTTGTTTGTTTGTTTATTTTTACTTTTGGCAGCACAATCTGTTGGCTGTGGCTGCAGCCAGAGGTGCTGAGGTTTTATCCAAAAAAAAACAGAACAAAACAGGGAGAGCAGAACCCTCCCTTCTTCCCAGGGTTGTGTTTATGAGGTGACAACTGCCAGGAGCCAGAGCACAACGAGACAAAATCCTTTTTGTACGAATTCTTTGTAGTCTTCAGCCAGCGGGAAAAATCAGATTCACTCTGGAGCTGCTGTTGCAGAGCAGCCACTGTGCTTTCAGTCTTGGATATTCCACAAATCCTCTCCAGGGATATTCCACAAAACCTTTCCAGGCATCTTTCACACAAGCTGTTTCAAGAAAATGTGTTTTGTTTTTGAAATAAAATAGTAATATTGAAGTAAAGTAAAACTGAAGTAAAATAATGATATTGAAGTAAAATAGTAATATTGAAGTAAAATTGAAGTAAAATACTAATATTGAAGTGAAACAGTAATATTGAAATAAAGTAAAATTGAAGTAAAATAATGATATTGAAGTAAAATAGTAATATTGAAGTAAAGTAAAATTGAAGTAAAATAATGATATTGAAGTAAAATAGTAATATTGAAGTAAAGTAAAATTGAAGTAAAATACTAATATTGAAGTAAAACAGTAATATTGAAATAAAGTAAAATTGAAGTAAAATACTAATATTGAAGTGAAACAGTAATATTGAAATAAAGTAAAATTGAAGTAAAATAATGATATTGAAGTAAAATAGTAATATTGAAGTAAAGTAAAATTGAAGTAAAATAATGATATTGAAGTAAAATAGTAATATTGAAGTAAAGTAAAATTGAAGTAAAATACTAATATTGAAGTAAAACAGTAATATTGAAATAAAGTAAAATTGAAGTAAAATAATGATATTGAAGTAAACTAAAAGTGGCTGTGTTCTCGCCTGCTTCTGTGCAGCAAATGCTCCCTCACACTGAATTTCCTCTTTTCCTTTCCTCTTCCTGCCTCTGTTTGAAAGGGAATTTTGGCAATCCGCAGGTGCTGGAAAGCAGATTGTGTTCCAGGCGCTCCTGCTATCTTTGCTATCTTTCAAACAGAAGATAAAATCAGTCAGCGCTGGCTGCTGGCAGGTGCCAAGGTGTGAAGTGCCAGCCTGGCACCTCAGCCCGAGCTGGGGTGAGCTCCAGGATTGCATCACCAGCGATAACAGCGCCTTTAGCTGGAATTTGGACCCGCCCGTTGTTTTCGGGCTCTTTTTCTGCCCTCTTCCTCCTTCCTTGGTCATTCCTTTTCTTCTTGTCTCTCGGGGAAAAACACTGATAGTCAGGGTAATTGATATCCGAGTAATTAATGCCCAGGCAGGCTTTGAGGGGAGGGTTTAAGGAAGGAAGGTGACAAAATGCAAAGCATCTCCTCGCAGGGATGGGTGTGGACTTTTGGGAACAGATTTAAATTGGAAACCACTCCTCTCCTCCCTCCCTCAGCTCTTCCCTCGGTTTCTCTCTCCTCGCTAATCCCTCTTGGTGTTTGCTGCAACAGGAGCTCTGTTTGTTTCTGGCCTGAAACTTGTCTAGACTTGTATTTAAAAATGAAATACCGACATAGAATATTTGTTTTTCGCTTTAAGATTGGGAAAGCTTTCGGCTAAACAAGAAGTGGGACCTACTGGTTCTTGCTGAAGTGACCTCGTGCAAGAGCTGGTTTCAAATAGAACTTCACCTGTACCTAACTAATCCTAAAATTGATGACTCTGATATCTATTGTCTCGGAGATTGTCACCTCTGGGAAGTGAGCACTGAATTTGGGCTCTCAAAGTGTTCCAATCTGCTGTTTGTGCCTTGATTTTCAAGACACTTTTGTCAGAATGGATCAAGTGTTTGGTCTGTTAATGGGGGTAAAAAAAGCAGGGTGAAAAAACCTCTTCTTTCCCCTGTGACCCTCTTCCACTCATTTTCTCTTAGTCTTTACAAAAAAAAAATAAGACAGAGGACAGTTTTCTGGAAAAAAAGTTTTATTATCAAATTATTTCTATACAGCGCTTTTACCCTTGCTGAGGTAAAACAGATCTGTGTATGCACTCCCTTGGAATTCAGTTCTACCTGAACAAAAATCATCAAAAAACACCTTCAGTGCAAATTAATGCCTTGGATTGTGTGAGATTCCTGTCTTCTGTTTGTTTTCCTCTCAGAGTGCTCTCCAACTTCATCTTTGAACGAGGGAAAATCGTAGTTGTTACAAAAATAGGTAGCATTTCAATTTCTAGGCTTTACAGTACAGTGGGAGGTAATTTCTGAGCCTCTAAAGTCCTTGTTTCTTCATTCAATTCATGAAATCTCTTCACCCCAGCCCGGGGTGAATCCATGCTTGATATTGCACAGGCAGGACTTGAAAGCAGCAGAGGCTGGGTCAGGTGGGGAAGGAGCTCTCCTGTGCCCAGGACTCTCTCAATAATACATGTTCTTGTCCCACCAGCCTGCAGGAGAAGAGGGGAGGGAATTAAAAAAAAATTAGTTATTTTTTCCTCAGAAAGGAAAAATGATCATTGGGAAAAAAGGTTCATTTTTCAGCAGTCACCTGCGAGTGGCAGCTGAAGTGGGGGTGGGAGTGAAAGAGTGGGAAAAGACACATTTAATTACAATATTCAATTAAAAATTTAATTAGAAGAATGCACTCACTTCCTGGGTATCTCCTGATGAGCAGCTTTCGGATTTCATCGTAGACCCAAATCAGGATGGCAAAAGGCACAGCCACAAACCAGTACTGGAACCTGGGAATGGGAACAGAGAGGCTCATTCAGGAGCATCCGAAACCAGCTCAGCTGCAGTTCTGGGCTCTCTGTCTGTGCCGTTCAATGGCACTGAAACAAATCTGACCCCTTGGGCCTCTTCTTTTTCTTAATTAATCACTGGAATTGATGATGTGCATGTAAAGCCTCCCAGTCTTTAGTTACTGGATTAATTTATTCCAGGTCCTATTCAGAAGGAAATGTTGCCTGCTGGTATCACAGTAATAAATCACCTGACTGTGATCTTTTTAAAATCAAAGTTAAATGCTGTCCGTTCTCACCAAAACATTGGAGATGCTGGAAGAAATATTTAAATGTTTGTTTTGCACAAGAAGGTTTTTGGATCCTCGGTATTAAGTCTAGGAGAAGCTATGGAATAGTGTGGAAATTCTGGCAGTAATGTCCTTTTTGGCCAAGAACTAGTGATGAATGTAATGAATGTTTTCAAATGTTTATCCTGGAGTGGTGCTGCATGGGCTCTCTGCTCCCATTGTGTGTCCAGATGAGGAGGGCAGGGGTGATGCCTTGGGATTTTAGCTTCTCTATTTTCCATGTGTCTGTAATCCTGTGATTCTCTAGTGTAGAACTCTGGGCTCCACACAGGTGCTGAGCTGCTGTTCTCTCCTTTTTAGACTAAACAATTCCTCTCTGAGCCCCAAACTCAAGCACACCTCACTGTCTCAGGCCCCAAGATATGTAAAGAGCAGTGAATTGGGGGAGCAAACTTGGAGTGATTGACTTCATTACCTGAAGCTGTAATTGGAGGATTAACCCCAGATATGCAAATGGACAGAACTTATAAAGTATGAAAAACCTGTGACCATTGTCCATTTTGGGTGTAGCCTCTCAGGTGGGCTCTGTCTGCCCTAAATGCACCTGAAGGCCTTCAATAAATCTTAAATCTCTTAATCTTAATTCTCCTAACTTTGTCCAGCCTCTGTTTTAGGTGAGCCCATCAGGCGTCAGTTCCTGGCGACACAGATGGGACAGGGGAAGCTCAGTGGCACCAGAACTCACCTGAGGGGAGTGAAGTTCAGAGCTGTAACGTGTCCCAGGCCGTAGGTGAGAATCAAAGCAATTCCTATCTGCGAGAATATCCCCACCCAGATGACTTTGTTCCTGCGGGAAAAGCAGAGGGGAAGAGTCAAACCCCTCAGTGCCTGCAGGAGCCTCCTGCAATTCCCAGCTCTGTCCTGCATTCCCTGTGCTCCTCCTGCCTCTCCTGGCAGCATTCCCAGCTCCAGTCCAGCTGCAGGAGACACCCAGGGTGCATTACCCAAGGCTGGGAACGCACGCGGGGTGACTCAGGTGTTACTGCAAGGAGGAAGCACACATAGGTGTAGGCCCTGTAGCTGCAGATAAAGGATGGAAAACAAATTGCTTTGCTATCAGAAAGCCCAGAGTCAATGCCAGCTTTCCTGCTGGCCTCTGGCCCAGTTGATATTTGGAGCTCCCCTGCGTCTGGAGGGTTTGCAGAGGGCGGCCAGCACTGTCCTGGGCAGTTTGGCCAGCTGGTATCTCCCTCCTCAGAGCCTGGTGTAATCTCAGAGAAGTCCAAACCTGCTATCTCTTGATAAGCACATAAAGGAGTGCAGAAAATAATCTGAAAGAGAAACTCCCATTTTTTTATAGTAAACATTTTAATGAATGGGGAGTTAGTTTTGAGCTGATGCGTTTTCAGAGCAACCAGCACAATGTTTTTAAAGAAAAACCTTCATCCTGAAGCAGAAAAGGGGCTGAGGGGAGGTGTAATAAAATATTTGCCTGAGATTTGTGATTGCTTAAGGCCACACTTAATCTCTGTGCAAAGACTGAAAGTGAGAGGGCCAAATCACTGAGCTCACCTGCTCTGAACAGAGCAGGAGGCAAACTTGAACTGTGGGTTTAGATTAGATAGGAGAAAATCCTTCCCTGTGAGGGAAATTCTTCCCAGGTGAGGCTCTGGCACAAAGGCCCAGAGAAGCTGTGGCTGCCCCTGGATCCCTGGCAGTGTCCAAGGCCAAGCTGGACAGGGCTTGGTGCAGCCTGGGACAGTGGGAGGTGTCCCTTCCCATGGCAGGGGTGGGATGGGATGGTTTTTAATGTCCCTTCCAACCCAAACCATTGTGGGATTGTGTGTCTGCAAAACGCACCTGAAGAGGCCCTGGCGGAAAATGGAATTCCTCCGTGTTTTCCTGATGATCAGATCCGCCACTTGCTGGATTGTGATGCTGACAAAGAAGGCTGTGTAGCCAGTCCACTGCAGGTACGTCCGCTGGTATTTGGTCTGTGAAGGAAACACCGAAATGTGTTAACTCAGAGCCTCCCATCTCCCCCAGGCCGCTGCAAACCTTGCTGGGAGGCTTTATTTCAGTCCCCAAGGTGTGAAGGCAGAGTTTCTCCAGATTTAGACCCGGAATGATGGGATCTGGGCCAGCTTTAGCCCGTGAGTTGCCGTGCCTGAGTCACGAGGCTGCAGCACGAGCTGGGTGTTTATTTGGATTTATTGATGCCTCCTGCGCCTTGTGATTCTGCAGGATGAGCAAGGGGGAGGCTGCACAGGACTTGGCAGAGGTGCTGCTCGTTAGCAGAGGACGGTGATGATGGATTTGGAGGGGTTCCAATATAAAGTCCAGGGAGGAAGGTGCACCTCTGAGCGAGAAAGTGGCAAATTACTGAAGAATGAATGAAAGAACAGAGGCTGAATGAAAGAGCCGTGTGGCAGGAAGCTCTAAAGAGTCTCTCCTGAGGCAACATTAGATGAAAACTAATTCTATTTGCGTTTAAACCTCATTTGCATTCCCTATCCCTTTATTTCGGGCGAGAGCACGGAATTTTTAAGCAGCAGGTGGGCGAGAGACAGCGCAGGGAATTTTCAGGGCTGCTTTACCCATTGCTGTCCGTAGGAATCCTCAAAGTCGTTGATGGCATTGCTCTCCCAGTCCACTCTCACTCCCAGCAGTGTGGAAGGGAGGAATCCTTGCTCAGCATAGACGGTGAAATAGGTGACAAAGGCCCCCACAGACTGCATGATTCCTGCAAAAACAATTTATGGGGGCAGGAATGAGGAAAACCTGAAATTAAGGAGCACTGGGTGTATGGAACATGCTAAAGGTGTTTTGAGAGTTCTTGGTGCTCTGAATTTCTTGCCCTCTGTAGATGAAACATTGTTTTGTTGCTGAATAAACAATTGTACAAGAAGGTTTTTGGATCCTCAGTAGTGAATCTAGGAAAAGCTATGGGATAATGTGGAAATAATGGCAATAATGAAATTGAAACATGCTAAAGGTGTTTTGAGAGTTCTTGGTGCTCTGAATTTCTTGCCCTCTGTAGATAAAACAGTGTTTTATTGCTGAACAAACAATTGTACAAGAAGGTTTTTGGATCCTCAGTAGTAAACTTAGGAAAAGCTATGCAATAATGTGGAAATAATGGCAATAATGAAACATGCTAAAGGTGTTTTGAGCGCTCTTGGTGCTCTGAATTCCTTGCCCTCTGTAGCTAAAACCTGCTTTTATTGCTGAATAATGAGCAACAAGAGGAGCTCAGTGAGTTTGCAAAGGAGTTGAGGTCCAGCTCCCAATTTTTTTTTCTTTTTTTAATGAATCAATTTGAGTCTGTGCTGCCTTGCTGACACAGGACAGGTTTTGGGGGCCAACCTACCTATCTGCAGGTAGGAGTACACGGCCAGCTGCTCGTTCACCAGCCGGTCTTTCCTCTTGTTCCGAGGCCTCCTGTTCATGATGTCGCTCTCAGCTTTCTCGTAGGCCAATGCCACCGAGGGGATCTGCAACAGGAACAACCCATCAGGGCCTGGCGGCAGCATTTGTCTGATTTTCAGGGGTTTATCAGCAATTTTGGGTTGCCAGGTAGTTCTGGTGGAGGGTGGCAGGGCACGGAGCGAAGGGGAGGAGGATCTGTGTGGATTCCTCTGGGCGTGGGAAGGGTTTGGGGGAAGTCTGGGACTTTCGTAGATATGGTGAACGTTAAACATTAAACGTTAGAGGATCTTTCAGATCCCTCGAGCTGGGATCTGATGAGATGTCAGGGGTAGCTGCAGAAATCCCTCTGATCCCTCAAAACCCACAGATATTTACTCCCTGCTGATTTCAGCCTGGATCAGATCTCTCTGCTTTCTGCTCCCTCTCTGCAGGTTGTGTTGTTTTCTACTTTCCTTTCTCTCTCCCTGGCTGCTTTTATTCCCTTTTTTCACTGCCTCACTTGTTTTCTGCTCCCTCTCTACCTGGCTGCTTTTAATCCCCTTTTTCACTGCCTCACTCAGCTGCAGGGTAAAGCCACCAAACGCTCTGTTCTGGATGTCCCTTTGCCCCCAGCCCCTCTCCCTGGACAGGAATTCCCAGCGGGAAATGGTTTTAAACTCCCAGCTCACAATGTCGGTGCCCAGGTCGATGAAGAGGATGGTGATGGTGCCAATGGGCATTGGAATGCTGGCAATGATGTAGATGAGGAAGGGGCAGAGCTCAGCAATGTTCTTGGTCAGGGTGTAGGCAATGGTTTTCTTCAGGTTGTCAAAGATCAGGCGGCCTGGAGGGAGAGAAAATACTTCTGTCAAAGGGAATTTTTAGCATTTTATTTTCTATTATTACTTTGTATATTTATTTTTGTATTTTATATTTATGCTTTCCAGAAAAAAACAATCAAATTTATCTAAATGAAGTGAAAACATTTTCTGCTTATTTCTACTTTCCTCATATGTTTCTTCATGCATTTCGTAGTTTATTTTGGTGTTTTTTTGGTTTTTTTAAACTACCCTTCCTTAGAACCAACTGAAAACTCAAGTGAAATGTCAAAACATTTCTTTGAATGAGGAAGTTTGAGGGGAAAAGTCCCATTCCACAAAATGCTGTGGTTGTGATGGAAACCACAAGCTCTTCACAGTGAAAGAAGAGTGGGATGAGTGTTCCTGTCAGAGGTGGAGCACAGTGAAGGTGAAGTGCTAGAAAGTAATAGAGGAGAAATGTGGAGAAAACAATTTATATCTTTGTGAGGCTTCAAACTGCATTGGAACAAGTCAGGAAGTGCTTTTATCTGAAGCTTGATCAAACAGAGGCAGCAAATCATTATTCTGTGTGAGAGAGGAAGATTAATTCCTTATTCTCTGATTGTCATGTGTATAAATTGAATTAATTCCCAGCTTTCCCAAATATTAAATCCAGAAAGAGAAGAGAGGAGGGAAGGATCAGGAGGCCTTACCAGTAGTTTCCAGCTCATAAATGGGGAAACAACATTATTTTTACCTTCCTCCACTCCCGTGACAATGGAAGCAAAGTTATCATCCAGCAGGACCATGTCAGCTGCATTTTTGGCGGCGTCAGAACCAGCAATTCCCATAGCAATCCCAATATCTGCCTTTTTAAGGGCGGGGGAGTCATTGACTCCATCTCCAGTCACGGCCACCACTGCGCCCTGGAACATAGAGAAGGATCCAGGTGTGGGTTTGGGAGGAGAGGGTGAATCCTGCCATCATTAATCTGCATTTCCAGCAAAATTTCCAGGATCATTTCTAGGAAAATGCCAATAGGGAGCTCTGAATGCTCTCTGGACCCACATCAAACACGGGCAGGGACCAGGAGGGTGCTGGGTAGGATTAGGAGAGCAGCCTCAGAATTCGGTGTGGTTCCCTTGGTTAATCACCCCAAGACATCCCTTTAGAGTAGAAACTTGGAAAATTCAGGGATATGATTCTCTGCATCCAAAGGAATGGACATCTCAAATAGATGCATTTCACATTTAATTAATCTGATAGTTGGAATAGAAGAGGATTAAAGATTTGGGTGTGTGCTCTATGGACATGGTCCATCCCAGGCTCGCCCTGACATCTGTGGGGGATTTGATTAACACAACGTCTCCCGTCCTTTTTTTTTTTAGGAAATGCTACAGAATCAGTCAGGTTCCATCAGAATTGCAAATTATGTAACTGTTGAGCTAGGGCCCATTCTCATCCTATCCCAACAGCTTCTGAACATCATCACTCTGTGCTAGGATTTCTCCTAGTAATCCAAAAAGATGGAAAACTCTGATTATCCAGCTCATCTTCTTTGTTATCTCCCTGTGAAACCAACTCCTGCAGCTCGAGATTGTGCTCTAGCTGATGCAGAAGTTCGTGGCTCGATGCAAGGCAGGGAGCTCAGAGTGGGGAGAAAAACTGATTAATAAAAATGCTGAATTTCCTGTGCCTGGGGGGATTGAGCACAGTGTCACTACCTATAAATAATGCCATGTACAGAAGGGCTTATAAGCTCTAAGCACTAAACATAGCTGAAGCCTGGCTGGGGGAGGGTGTTCCTTTTCATCCTCTCAAGAGCCAAATCTGCCCGGGCTGTGGGTGTCTGAGCAGTGCAGAACACGTTTACTCACCGTGTGCCTAGCAGAGACCATTCAAAAAAGAAAAAAACACGTGAAATGGAAAGATTTTATCTCTTTTTTTACTCTCCAGAGAGCACTCGAGGCTTAAAACCAATGAGCGGGTAGTGCTGATTGGGAAGCTTAGTGCTGGCATGAGTGCAAAAATAAAATAATATCTTATGCCACATCTTCTCTATGAAGTCCAGGCACAGCACTAGCGTGGCTTTAATTCACAAAATCTACTTGGAAGATGTCATTTTTGAGTGGAGAGTCTTTTGATGGCAATTTTCATCTTATATTGAGCTCTGTAAATAGCTTTTTTTTTTTCCCTTTCTGTGCTGGCTACACTCCAGGCTGCTTTACATAATATTGCCCGTGGATGGGACAAACTCTCTTTAAATCCTTCTTCCTGATTTACAGCCTTGGGAAGTAACACAGATAAGGCAGCATAGATAAGTCCTGCTCTGGCGTTTTGTGGGGTTCATACCTCAGAGTCATAAATGGTTTAGGGTGGAAAAGACCTGTGAGTTCACCTGTTAAGCCACCAAACAATTCCACTCCCAAACATTCCTGTGGCCAGGAGGACATCGCTCTGAGCGGCCACAGGAGATAAGATGAGAGGACGTGGCAGCACCGTTGTTTTTATCTGGATTTAAAGAATTCCCGAGGGAATGCTCCTTCCCAAGCAGGGCACAGGAGGCCTTATGTGTAGCACAGCTGGGACAGGGGCAAGCCAGACCCTGGCTCCAGCTCCAGACTCAGGGAAAAGCTCATTTTGTCACCAGGAGCCGAGAGTGCAGCAGGAATTTGAGCGGCTTGGATTGAGTCCAGGCAGTGTTTGTGGCAATCTGTTAGATAATGTTCTGGCACGGGGGAAAGAGTATAAACAGAGCTTAGGGAGCACTGGGAATTGGCTTCCAGCCTCTCAGCCCGGGGCTGGGATCTGTGGGTGACCTTTGCCAGCCCTGCCTCACCTGCCTCTGACAGCCCTCCACGATAATCAGCTTCTGCTGGGGCGAGGTGCGGGCGAAGACGATCTCGGAGTGGCTGCACAGGATCTCGTCCAGCTGCTCCGAGCTCATGTCCTTCAGCTCCATCCCGTTCACCACGGCTGCCGTGGCTTCCCTGCAAGAGCCACGGGCAGAGCAGGGTGAATTTCTGATTTAAAAGGGTTAAAAATGGTGCACTGGTGGAATGGGGGTGCAGCTGCGTAGGGGAAAGCAGCGAGCGGAGTTAATTGCGGAGGCGTTTGTTGTTAATCAGCAGGTGGTGAATGAAAGGCGCTGCAGAAACCCAGAGGGGCTCACAGTTACCTGGAGACAGAGGGGACTCATAGCAGCTTCAGAAAATGCATTTTAAAGAGGCCTCTCACTGGGAGGGACGGTGGCTTCTGCAAAGAGCTTTTATCCTTCCCTCGTGATGTTATTTTCCCCACATTTAAGGGGCGAAGGAGGAATTTGGGCTGATGGTCCAAATTAGGTCGTGTGAGGCCGAATTTACTTTTTGTGCGCATTTTGCCAAACAGGCAGCGACAGCGACTTCCACATGATCTGCAAAGTCTAATTTGCTAGATTTTCTGCCAGATTTTCCTCAAGGGCAGCGAAGACGAAAACCACGGGGTGGGCACATTTCGGTGGAGACGCCACAAGGGTGGGAACGCGTCACAAAAAAAGCAGAAAGATGTGGAATAAAATCAGCGAGGAGGGAGCAGGGAAATGAAGGCCCAGGCGTTGGCCAGGCTCTCACCTCCTGTTGACCTGCTCCACGGGGATGTTGAGGCGCTTGGCGATGTCCTCCACGGTCTCGCTGGTGGCCGAAATGATGCCCACGCTCTTGGCGATGGCCTTGGCCGTGATGGGATGGTCGCCAGTGACCATAATGACCTGAGCGGGGACAAGTGAGTGACAAACGGATAAGGCAGCGAGATAAGGGGAGTGTCCATTGTTTTGGAGCAGGAAGCAGTTTGGGATCAGTACACAGCAAAGGGAGATTATGGGCTGTAATTGCCTGGCTCTGATCGACAGCTGGGCTCTGCCTCTCCTGATTGAGGCTGCTTTATCAGGGCTCTGAAGGAAGAACTCGTCACAGGTAGCCAGATTAGAATAATGCAGAATAAAGGAGCCTTTATATAAGGATCTATATTAGGTATGTGCGGTGGGGAGGGTTTGTTAGAATATTGCATCTTAAAATGGATCCTTGTGACTGAGGTGTCCTGACAGATAAGGCACAGCCTTTTCTTGCTTTTCTTGAAGAAAAGTTGCCAGATTTGTCTTCAGGCTAGAGAAAATTTCGTCAGGGTTGGGGCTTGGGATTCATCTCCTCTGAGATCTGTAATTCCAAATACGATTTTCCTTGATATAGATAGATTTCACCCCTGCTTGGAGCTGAAAATTTACTTGTGGGTCCCCTGGGATTAAAATTAGGGGAATTATTGCTTCAGGTTCAATCTGAATAGTTTTGAGATTAGTGATTCCTCTGGATAAATGTTCATATCAGGTGCAGCCCTGTGTCCTATTGCCTTCTCTAGAATTGTTTCTGTCACCTTACTCTGTTTACAAACAAGTAATTCCAGTTGGTATGGGTTCTATAGTCCAGAAAAGGATCTGATGAGAAAGTATCCGAGTTTTCGCAAATTTGTATTTCCAGTTTTAAAATTCTGTGCAGTTCCTATAGTCTGATTCCCCTTAAATTAAAATGTTCTGCCTCTGGGGACTTTCTAAGTCGCAATTACAGGATGGTGTTAACTAACATTGAGATTTTTGGTAGCTGTCGCTAATCAATGACGATGTGGTGGAAGATCTTAGATTTTAAATACCCAAAACAATTACAAGAAGTCTTTCTGCAGTGGAATCACCGTTTTTTTCCCTGTAAAATCCCTACCTTGATCCCGGCGCTGCGGCACTTGGAGACAGCGTCGGGCACCGTGGAACGAGGAGGGTCAATCATGGACAGGAGCCCCACGAAGCACAGGTTGGAGGTCGGGAAGTTCATGGAATCTGTGTCAAACTGGAAGCCATCTGGAAACTCGTTTTCAGGCAGGTACAAGTGGCAGAAACCTGAAAAGAGATTGAGGTTGGTGCGATGGGCAGGAAATAGTGGGAGGAAGAGGAGAGCTTGATAAACCATCAGGGTTTGTTCTGGTTTGTACAACTCCAGGGCACTGAACAGTTTTTCCAGGCGTGCTGGATGTGCCAAGGCTCCAAACCCCATTTCACAGATTTTACAGATGGATTTCGCTCCATTTTCTCAGGCAGCCCCTGCAGCTGCACTCACCCAGCACTCTCTCTCCCATGCCCCCCAGCTCCATGTAGGCTGTTTGGAAAGCTTCTGCCTTCTCACTGTCCAGAGGCTCTTCCTTGCCATTGATCATGATGGTGCTGCACCTCTCCAAAATCCTCTCGGGGGCACCTTTCATCACCAGCAGGAAGCGTTTATCGTGGGGGTCATCGGTCTCATGGATGGAAAGCTGTGCCACAAACAGGAAATGAGCTGGAAGAGCTTAAATGGTCCTCATTCGTTTCTTGTTTTGCACGGAATTAATGCCCTTTCCCATTGGGATATCATCTATTGCATCAAATGCATTGAAATGTATTCATTATAACTTAAATTTCCATCAAATGCACTGAAATGCATTCATAATAATTTAAATTTCCATCAAATACACTGAAATGTATTCATTATAACTTAAATTTCCTCTGTCATTGAATTATCCAATTAAGGCTTCAAGGTCACCCATTGTTGCATTAGGCCCAGTGATAGAAACAATCCAGTGTGATTTTAAAAAAAACAAATGGAACACACCTGGAATTTGTTGGTCGAGTTGAAAGGAATTTCAGCCACTTTCTTGTTTTGTGCCCTGATGCTCATCACGTCCCCCAGAATGACCTCGGAGAATTTCAGCAGAGCTGTCTCAGAGGCGTCTCCAACCACAACCCTCTGTGGGCACAAAGGAAGAGATCAGCTCACAGCTCCTGGATTTCTGAAATCCTGCAATTCCACAGCGTGCTGCCTGAGGAATCTGTGTTGTTATACTCAAGAAGTCCCGAAAGAAATATTAAAACAGAATTTTGGGGTGTCTGGTTTGCTCTCAGGGCTGGAACTGAGCCTCAGCAAAGAAAGGAAAAGAGCGTTGGGTGCTGTAAAGCAGATTTGGGCTCACGCTCAGGTGGCTGCAGGTGAGCTGAGGCACAAACCCAAATTAATTTGAGGATGGCATTGATGAGTGAACAGTGGATTCGTTCTGGTAGCCCAGTGAGTGGAATTTACTGCCTTCAAGCAGTCATGTGGAAAGACATCAATTAAGGCATGTTTACCTTTGCTATATTAAATTAATAGTGCAGTAATTACTATTCCTGCCACTTGTATTGCCCTTTTCCTGGCAGGCTCAGCTGGGTTTGGACAATGCTCTCAGGCACACGGATTTTTGGGGCTGTCCTGTGCAGGATTGGACTTTTGGATCCCTTCCAGTTCAGGATATTCCATGATTCTGTAAATCTGTGGGGTTTTTTCCCTCTTGTTTAAGTGTGCAGCAGCAAAACCTCTGTCAGTAGGAACTCAGAAGGCTGTCACGGTGAAATGGAGATTGCTAAAGCCAAGCAGAGCAAAGTGCTCCTTCAGAGGAAGGGGAATGATGTGAAGTCAGCGTTACCTTCATGATGGGGAGGTTTTCCTGTCCTGGCCGGAATTCCGCGCGGTTGCAGAGAGTGACAATTTTGGATAGCGCTGTCCACGTGGCAGAGCTTTGATCAAAGGGCTGGGCTGAGAGGAGTGAAACACACATTGCATCCTTTAGCACCTTGCATGGCACAAGGAGAAGCTTAAGAGTGAAAAAGCAGAATTTAGTTATTTGCAGGAAAAAATTATTCTTTTGACAGGTTCTTTTAAGGAAAATTGTTTTGATGCAAATTTTCCCTCCATCAGTGGTGGCAAAGGGGTTGGGGTGATGTTTCTCTGCTTAATTCCCTACTAAACGAACTCCACAAGGCTCTGGAGTAGAACCTCCTCCAGATTCACTTCCTATGAGTGGAGTTCAAATATTAATTCTTCGTTTCACCTCTCTACGTGGCTAAGAAGGCATTTCCACGTGCAGAAGGAAGATAAGTCTGATTTAGCCACCCAAAGCCATTCCCAGTGGGCATCCCAGCTTTGATCCGAGCACCTGCCCCTTCCCACATCCCACATTTACTCGTTTGATCCTCGCTGGTGTCAGCTGAGTAGATCTGGTTGTCAAACCACAGGTGGGCAACAGTCATCCTGTTCTGGGTGAGGGTCCCTGTCTTGTCGGAGCAGATGATGGAGGTGGAGCCGAGGGTCTCTACAGCTTCCAGGTTCTTCACCAGGCAGTTCTTCTTGGCCATGCGCTTGGCTGTGAGGGACAGGCTCACCTGGCGGAGGAAAGGGGCCAGTTCTTAGCCAGGTGTGGTTACACTGAGGTTAGGTACTCCTGCTAGGCCCTTTGTAGTCATTTTGTTGTTTTTTTTTTAAAGAGAATATTTTAATTTTTTTTTTTCTTTTTGTTGGCTGCATCGCATTTCCCCCCCTATTTTTTAAAATTAGAATCTGAGATTTGGTTGTAACTAGAACAAGTAGATTTGCTACTGACAGAAACCTGATAGAAATAGAATCTCTCATCCGTCAAGAGGCTGTTTGAGATGGAAGGACCTGCGACGGGCAGGGAGCTCCTGGCCACCAACCTCACTAGCCCTGCCATGATTCCCTTCATTCTCGCCCTGGCTGTTTGCTGCTTGAGAGCCAGCAGGGCTCAGCTGCTTCTCAGACAGGGAATTTGGTGTTGAAAATGTGGGAATAAGTGGAGCTTTCACGTGGATTTAAGGGTGCAATGTCCCCATTTCGAAGTGGGAGCAGGTTGTGGGGAAATGAGTTGTGTTATCGCAGCAGAGAGAGCTTTGTTCCCAGCTGGGGTTCAGATGAATGACTCCGTTACACCAGAATTCCCAAACGGAAGGGTCTATCCCTGGAATATCTCCAGCCCTACCCAAACCCAGCTCAGAGCAGAGCTGGAGCGGCAAGCGGCGAATCCAACACGAACTCACCGTCACCGTGGCCAGCAGCCCCTCGGGCACGTTCGCCACGATGATGCCGATGAGGAAGATGATGGAGTCCAGGATCTTGTAGCGCATGGAGACGGAGATGATGAAGAAGAGGACCCCGATGGAGATGGCCACGCCTGCCACCAGGTACACGAAGTGCTCGATCTCGATGGCGATGGGCGTTTTCTCGTTGCCCACGCCCGAGGCCAGCGAGGCGATGCGGCCGATGATGGTGCGGTCCCCGGTGTTGATGACAATGCCGGTGGCAGTGCCTGCAGGGACAAAAATTGTCACCTCCGGGGCACACAGACAGCCAGGGGCAGCTGCAGCCTGGCATTCCGACAGGTAGTGATGGAAAAACTACAATTCAAATTCGAATCAATTCGAATTCTTGATTGGTGCAGCCATAACCATGCTGGGTGTTAGAACAAATGTGAACTGTGACCACCCCCGAAGTCACACTTTATTTTAATCTGCTCAGGACAAAATCTCTGTGAGAATTAAACCTCTCTGAAGTTTCTTGAAGCCGAATTGCTTAAATGATTTAGCAGCAGCTGTACAGGTGCCTTTTTGGGGGCCCTTCTCTCTGTATATTGATCAATAACAGAGAACAAAAATCTTCAGTTCCCCTGAAGCTGCTGAATGGAGGCCAAAGACTAACCAGAAAAAAAGATAAAAGGATGTAAAGACGTGCACACAGGGTGATATGTGGCTGGAGCCAGTGGAGAAAAAGATAAAGAGGATACAGGGGGATTTCTGTGCCCAATTTTGGGATCAGCTCACCTTCCACGCAGGTGGTGGAGTAGAAGGCGATGTTCTTGGTCTCCAGGGGGTTCTCATGGGTGAAGTCACAGGAGCGGGACTGTGGCTCTGACTCCCCTGTGAGTGAGGAATTGTCCACCTTTAATGAAAGGGAGAATGTCCATGTTAGAGTCAGCAGTGCACAGTGGTGTCCAGCCCAGGAGTGAGGGCAGCTTATTTAACAATCAGGGACATCAAAATCTCTCAGTGCCTTTTCTCTGAGCTGCTGCTGTCCCTGACAGAACCAATTTCTCTGGGAATTCAGTTCAGCCAATGCCATGTGTCTGCTGGTGGGATTTCCAGAAAAACCCCACAATTCAGAGGATCTGCCTCCAGAGGAAACTCTCAATCTTGTATTGGTGCATGTGCCCTGTTCTGGCACAGAGCAGTGCCAGAACATGGCCTGGATCTGACAGCTTTGGGTCTTCAGGGAGGGAGGTGTCAGTCCCGGAGGAGCTCAGCATCACATTAAGGCTTCTGCTCTCTGATTTCATTAATTATGTCTAATCAAAGCTCTAATAACCCATACTGGCTGTGCAGAAATTCCTTCTGTGTAACAAACCCCTCCAAACTCTGTTTTTCCTCTTTCCCTGTGCTCTCCCCAGGCCTGTTCACCTTGCAGCCCTGGGAGAAGATGAGGCGGATGTCTGCAGGGATCCTGTCCCCACCCTTGATCTCCACGATGTCCCCAACCACCAGCTGGTCTGCTGGCAGCTCCTTCTTCTCGGCGTCCCTGAGGACAAGAGCTTGCTGGAAGACAGAAATGGGACAAAAATTAGCCTTGTGGCACCCTCTGAGCTGAGATCCTCTCTGTTCTGGGAAAGATCCAGAGCAGGGAGATGAAGAGGTGCAGGTTTGATATCCAGCTGGGCTGCTGAGGCTGGAATTTGGGGGATATGAGAAGGGAAATGGCCTTGGAGATGGGGAAATGCCTTCCAGACATCAGGTCTGTGGGTAAAAGCTGCAAAATGTGAAACCCAGCACATTTCCCCCATTCATTTCCAGGTTTTTACTGGGAGCTGAGATCTCTAACCCAGGGGTGGATGGAAAACAAGAATGTGTGTCCTGCCGTTCACAGATCCATAAAAGCAGCCACTGTAATGCTTTGTGATTCAGGATTTTGTTATCTGGGCTGTTTGCCAGGTGATAAATTCAAACTGGGCTTGCTGGGCCCCCCTGGTGCATTGTTGGGGTGAATTTGGAGCTCAGCTGGAAGGCCTCGGTGGCTCTCACCTGTGGGATCATCTTGCTGAAGCTGGCCATGATGTTTGTGCTTTTGGCTTCTTGGTAATAAGCGAAGATCCCGGTGAGGATGACAACCAGAGCCAGGACCACTCCGAGGTAGAGCTGATCGATAAAAGACATAATCTGGTTAATTTGAGGCAAGTTTTCAGCAATTCCTCTGCTAGAATAAATTACAGTTCTGTGTTGCTGCAGCAGGCTTTTAAAATGAGGTGCTGGCCAGGTTAGAAGACAGGTAAAGAAGTGTCAAGTGCTGCCTTGCAAATGATCAATTAAAGTGGTTTTTTTTGTGTATAAAAGAGGTTTTTAATAGTGGTTTTAATGGGGTTTTGAGATTTTTTATAGTGATCTATCAAAAATCCTTCTCTAAACTGACCCAAACCCAAACAAATTAGAGTGTAACAAACAAACAAATAAAATAAATAGCAGATTATTACTCAAAAGGGAATTAGTCAAAGACTCTGGAGTTCTCTCAGAGTACTCAAGAACTGTGATTATGCCCAGCGCTTATAAAACCTCCGCACAGGCACTCTTCAGCCAAGTGGCGCGTGAGGTATTTCTGAGCTTTTATCAGCACTGCTCAGCAGCAGAAGGAGAGTCCTGTGAGCAGGAGAGGCCTCTTGTAGTTACTGAGTAACTGTGTAGTATTTCCAGGGCTCAGATCCTCGGGGCAAACCTCCCTCCGCGGTCACTCACGTTGTCGAAGGCTGAGTCCACGCCCTGCGCCAGCTGGATGCCGAAGGAGATCCAGGAGAAGGCAGCTCCGATCCACAGCAGGATGGAGAAGCCCCCGATCATCTGCTTGAGGAACTTCACGATTTCGGGGGTGGCTTTGGGGGGAGTGAGGGAGTTGGGGCCGTCCCGAGCCAAAATCTCTGCTGCTCTTGCGCTGGAGAGACCCTGCAAAAGGAGGGGACAAGTTTAGAATGAAATCACAGAAAAAGGGATTTTCACCTTGGCTCGGAGCAAAATTCATGTCTCTGAAGGTTGGTTGTGTCACAAATGAGCTGCAGCCCTAATTTCCAAACCTCCTGATTTCACAGTGGCTGCTCTGAATTCTGAGCTATTTCTTTGCTGGAGCACTGAATTTGGGGCCACGACCATCAGGAGTTTCCATTCTGTTGGTTATCAATGAAATAAGCCTGGACTAAGTGTTTGGAAAGCCAGGGGAAAACTGAGATCAGATCTTCTGCTGCTGTTTCTGCATTTGCACAAGATGTTTGTAGCTCAGGGGGATGTTGAAATTCCTGTCTGCGCTATTTTGATATTCAAATGTCAGGTGTCAAAGGGACTCAGGGGTGGAGTTTCTCAAATCCAGATTTTCCTTCAAAATCAGCTCATCCCGTGCAGTTTTTGCTAGAAACTGTTACAGTGAAAAACGAATTGTGGTGAAATCAAAACATCAGATAAAAGCTTTAGAAAAAAGAGGTCCTGGTGCAAGCCCTGAGGTCAGGTTTTGTGCAGGGATTTTGGATTTCAAAGCCTTCTTCAGACTCAAGAGAAACTCCACTTTAAATCCAGGCCAGTGCACATTTCCTTGCTGGCTTAGGCTTTACTGGGAGCACCAGTGCAGGCGCCCACAGACATCTAATAACGAAATTGCTGCTGCTGGGAGCTCTGGGGAGGCCAGAGGCAGTGGATGGAGGCAGTTCCTTAGCAGTGCCCTCTGCACCTACTTTGTCAATGCTGGTGCCATACTTCTTCTCCAGCTCCGAGGTGCTGAGCCTGTGGTCATCCTGCATTCCAAGGGAGAGAGAAAATCAGTGAGGACAGCATCAGACTGTTGAAATTTTGATTTCATGATCTGGAGAATGCTCAAACTGCCTGCAAGCACGGACCCAGTTGCTTATATGACAGCCCGCTTTCATTAATTAGACAAACCTGCAAAATATCTTCCACGGGAAGATTTTTTTTTTTTTCTTTTGATTTGCAGAGTGCTTTTGTAAATAGCTCCCTCCTCCAGCAAATCTGTCACAAGAACAGGACGGTGTGTTCATCCTGCCACGAGTGCCTGTGCTTCTTTGGGATAAATAATTTCTCTCGGGGCTCAGAATGTGTGTGACAGCAACCTCTGCCCTCGATTGCCAGGGCAGGGAATGTGAAATTATCCTCCACAGGCTGCTGGAAAAGAGGCAACAGGTTCTAAGCACAGTTAAAAAGGGTGTGGGAGAGGGAAATCTCAAAGCTCTTCTCCTTGGCCTGCAGTGACACCTCTGTGGTATCGCTGGCCTAATTATATCTTGTGCTGAACTGGGATTTAGAGGCCAAGAATTTGCGAGATCTCCCAATTGTTTTCTCAGGGTGATTCATGGGCGCTGGGGTGAGTCAATTCCTGTCTGTGCTTTGGTTTCTCTTCAGAAAAAACACGGAGTGAGGTCACATCTCCTGGCGGCAAAGACAACAGCGACTGAGAAATGTGCACCTGCTGCTGGATTGATCAGAGAATGTCGGGATCAATATCTGATTTTGGGGCTCTTGGAGCTCTGAAATGCCACCCAGCCCGTAAATAGCCTCAGCTGTGAGCTGCTCTCCCAGCAATGCCGAAAAGAGGTCAGCACAATTACCCTCATGTTTCAGGTTGGGAAACTGGAATGTGCGGAGAGGAAGCAACGTTTCCCAGAGCAGCCAGCAGGTCAGGGGCAGGCAGGAGGGAAATTCAGCTTTCTGGAAGGTCAGGACAGTGGGTTGGGGTAAGAGCCCTGTGTTTAACGCTGGGAAGTGCTCTCAGCTCTGCAATCTCTGGGGCACAGTTGGTTCTGCTTTCCCTCGGGCTCCTGGCTGGCTGTGCAGGCTGTCAGGAAATACTGATGGCAGTGATTCCGTCAGGGAATGACTCCTTTTTGGGCAGATAATGTTCTGTACCCACTGCTGGCTTAATTAGATCGGAATTATTCTGCCGTTTTGGGTATTAATCTTGCACAGAATCTTTCTGGCACACTCCAGGGGCGTGAGGGAGCAAATCCTGCCCTGTGCTGGGTTTTCAGTGCAGGGCATTGCAATTCCCTGCATTTCATGGAATGTGTGATGGAAGCTCAGCAACACTCACCAGGTCCAGTTCTTTCTTAAGCTCTTCTGCCTTCTTCTGTTTTTTCTTGTTGCCTTTTAAGTCTTTGTGCTTCTCCTCTTCATCTTCGATCTCTGTTTTTTGCAGATCTTTGGTCCCGTAGATCTCGACCGAGTAAACGTCGGACTTTTTCTGCAAAAGACCACAAAAAAGTCAAAATTTTAGCAATTAGACAACCTACAAATTTCTGCTGTCCCTTTCTCCTGGCTATCAAGGTGTTTTTTCCTGTTTTATCCTGAGATCCATCAGTCTGTGTTATGGGGATTGTGGTCAGGACTTCATCAGTTGTAAATTACAGGGATTCCTTTAGGGATGTGCAATGCTTCCAGCTGTTTATGATCCAACTCCAAGTGGAGGAAAATACTGCCCAGGACCTCAGCAATGCTAGTGAAAATTGTTAATTAATTTATTTAAAAGCTCCAAGAAGACATCAGTGGAAAAGCAAAAAATTATCAAAGGAAAAGGGAGGGGAAAATTATCCATTGAGAACTTGCTGCTCCTGGAGCTTCTCAGGTCCATAACAACAAAAGTTACTTTTTCCAATTAAAATGAACATTTACAAATTTATATTTGCACTCCATCTTAGGGAGGAATGGAGGCAAACCCCAGCCTGAAAGCCAAGGAGGAGCTGCTGTGGTTCTGCTCACCCAGCGCTCGGCAGTGGCAGGGATTTCACCAACAATTCCCTTATTTTTGCCAACAGAACATCAGGCACAAGGAGCTGTTGACCCAGGGAGGCTCCTAGACCTCGGGGAATGTTTTGCTTCCAGTGATATCTTGGGGCTTGTGCTGTTTCCAAACCCTCTGATAACTCCGGAGTGCAAACTTCCCTTCCGCGCCGCTGATTTTCCAGCTGCATAATCACAGCGTTCCAGCTCCAATTATCCTGGAAAACACATGGCAGAGCCACTGGCTGACCCCATTTCGGAGCTTCCTTGTGGGTTAAAGTCCAGAAGTTCAGGAGAGCCTCCCTGGATGTCCCTGGTGGGACAGCAGAGCCCCAAGGGTCCTGCCAGGGCGTGGCCTCCTGGGAGACCTCCTAGCAATGAAGAGCAGAGATCCCCATGGCTCACAGAGAGCTCAAATAATGGAAAAAAATAAGGAAAAACCAATGATAATTGGGTATCTTATTACTGAACCCTGCTCTGAACTCAAAACTGGCATCTTATCTTCAGCTGATGCAAATCTAGATTTATAAATGTTAATTTTAATTAGAAAAAGTATATCTTGTGGTTATGGACCTGAAAATCTCCTATTCCTATTCCTATTCCTATTCCTATTCCTATTCCTATTCCTATTCCTATTCCTATTCCTATTCCTATTCCTATTCCTATTCCTGTTCCCATTCCCATTCCTATTCCTATTTCTATTCCTATTTCTATTCCCAAACACTTGATTTTTCTTGGTGATGCACATCCCAGACAGGACATGCCTGTTCTTTTTATTGTCCTTCAGCCATGCTGAAGATTCACGATCTGTTTTATCTACTGGGATTTTTTTCCTCACCTTCCTCCTCCTCCTCCTCCTCTCTTTAACTCTCCTGCCCAAAAAAATCTGTTCAGCTTTTCAAATCCCTATAGAAGAGAGAAACCAGGAGAGAAAGGCAACAGCTCTCTACTGGGAGAGCTCAGCAGATGGAAGAGAAAAAAATAAAGAAAATTGATGAAGTTAGTAAAATCTATTGCTCACTTGCAAGCATGACCTATGTTAACCTTCAACCTTCACAGTTTTGTAAAATCTCAGATTTTGGCTCAGAATTTTGGCTCAGCCAGTCCAAGAATTCTGCCCAATCCAAACTGGTGTCTGGTACAAATTCAGTTTTTCACTTAGCCTGTATTTCTAGTGCAAATTCACGTAACAAAACTTCAGAGGAAACACGAGGCGCAGTTCCTCAAGCACTGTACCCACCTTGACCATCTCGGTGAGTTTCTTTCTTTCCTGATGGAGGGAAAAGTCTCTGGATGGAAAGCCCAAATTCTCTGGATGAAAAACCCAAGCCCAGCTGAGGTCTGCGGCGGCTCAGAGCAGTCCTGGGGTGCCCGAGGTGCTGTGTCCCTGTCCTGTGGCCAGCAGGCGTTAGCTGCAACTCTCCCACCTCGGCATCCTCCAGGCAGGACGAGCTCCCTGTCCCAAGCCTGTGGAGAACGAGCACTGCTGGCTGCAGCTTTATAAATCAGCATCTGGAGCTGCCACTCCACCCCTCCCCTCGCAGGGCCAGCCCATCTTCTGTTTCACCTGGAGTAGGTGGAAAAATACCACAGTAATGGCCATGTGGGTTTCAGGTCAGATAGGTTCTAATTATTCCTTTGTAGTGTTTGCTCACAAGTAGGGAACAGGTGGATTATTCATCTTGCTGCGAGCGAGGAGTTTCCTGCGGAGCCTTTCCAGCTCCGGCTCCCCTCGGGATCCCGGGCTAAAGGAGGGCTCTGCACCTTCTGCCTCACCTGCCCTCTTGTTTCTAGAAGTATTTGCCCCTTCTTTAAGCACAAAATCCTGTTGGCAGTGCCTTTGGTTAGCAATTGTCTTGCCTAGGTCGTGTAAGTTTATTTTTCATGGCTACTGTAAAACCTGTAAAATAATGTGTATAGGATGGAATAGTAGAGCTTCTATGGCGAAGTGAAATGCATTTTTGCAATGCTGTAATTTATTTTTACTACTCCCTAGTAATTTTATGGCATTTTTACAAAATGTCTCACTTTCAGCTTTTTTTGAAGGTTCTGGAACTATTTGTTCATATGTAGACAGTGTAAGAGACAATGATAATAAAACTGTCAGTAATTGAAGAAATCTCTTGACCATCTTCTGGTGCCTTTCTATGGAACTTCCATGGATTAAGTCTAAAGGGAAATACAGGAATCCTTCCTAGAAGTGAATTTAAATTTCCTGACCTCTTGTTAGAGAGCTAAAGAATGCCTGGGGGCCCTCAAAGTCAAATCCCTGCCCCGTTTGGGTGCCAGCAGGGATTTCATGGAGTGAAATCTTTGAAGCTTTATAGCTTGGGCTTCACTCCCAATTCTTTCCTTGCATTTCTTGTGTTTTTCACCCTTTTTCACCCTGGGAGAAGTGCATTTCCTGGTGCTTTTTCTTACCTGAGCAGCTCTTTGTTAGTCTGGCACCAATTAGCAGCTTCCAGACAGGAGTGATAATGAGATTTATGACACTTCTGGTATCTGGCTTGTCTCATCACTTTGCAGTAAAACTGACTTCACTTCTGAGACTGAGCTGATGAAAAGCTGAGTGAAACATGGGTGAAAACTGATGAAAAGCTGAATGAAATTGTAGAAAACTACATTTTCTGTAGTTTAACATTATTTGGGGAAAGACTTGTCTTTCGTCTGTCTGACCTTGCTGACCAACAGCATCTCAGCAGCTGGTCTTTAATATTCTATAATCTTCAATCTTTTATATAATATATATTCTTTAATACTATATAATCCATAAACTTTAATGTAACATATATTCTATAATACTATATAATCCATAAACTTTAATATAATGTATGTTCTTCAGTACTATATATTCCATAAACTTTAATATTATATATATTCTATAATACTATATAATCCATAAACTTCAATGTAATATATGTTCTTTAATACTATATAATCCATAAACTTTAATATATATTCTTTAATAAATATAATCCATAATCTTCAATATTATATATATTCTTTAATACTAGATAATCCATAAACTTTCATATATATTCTTTAATACATATAATCCATAAACTTCAATATTATATCTATTCTATAATACTATATAATCCACAAACTTTAATATATCTTTTTAATACTATATAATCGACAAACTTTAATATTATATATATTCTTTAATACTAGATAATCCGTAAACTTTAATATTATATAAATATATTTTTAATACTATATAATCCATAAACTTTGATATAATATATGTTCTTTAGTAGTATATAATCCATAAACTTTAAATTCTTTCGAGATACTGTCTGGTGCCGCCAGTGAGTGACTCAAACTGTGGTCAGAGATCTGACGTATTAATGGAGATAATCAATGCTGACTTTATCAAATCACAGATAGAAGCTGTTAACGGAGGGGAAAATCCAAGGGACATCATTTATTTCCTCAGCAGGAGCAGGAATGATTTATTTTTAAATCAAGTTCCCAGGGATTTGAGTATCAGCCCTCCTCGAGCTGCTCCCACTCCACAGTTTGTGTGTGTTGGTCTTTTTCCATGGCATTCTTTAATCCTGGAACATTGCGCAAGGCGCGGGAGTGCATCTGGAAAGGTTTCGTGTTCCGTTCCTGCTGCTTGGTGTACTCAGAGCTGGGCTTTGTCCTGGAATATCGGCCTTTTCCTGCACCTCTGAGTGCTGGAGGTTTCACAGGGATGTATTGAGTGTACCCAGAGAATCTGTGTTTTGTGATGCCCAGCACTGAGATCCTCCTGTTCTGGGAAAGATCTGGGGCAGGGGATAAAGAGGCATGGGTTTGATATCCAGCTGGGCTGCTGAGGCTGGAATTTGGGGGATGTGAGAAGGAAAATGGCCTTGGAGATGGGAAAATGCCTTCCAGGAATGTGCTTGCACCACATCAGGGCTGGGGCTAAAAGCAGTGGCTGCAAAATGTGCCTGATTTCATGTTTCACGTTTCACATTTCACATTTCACATTTCACATATTCACATTTCACATTTCACATTTCACATTTCACATTTCACATATTCAAATTTCGCATTTCATATTTCCAGGTTTGAACTGGGAGCTGAGATCTCTAACCCAGGGGTGGATGGAAAACGAGAATGTGTATCTTGCCACTCACAGATCTGTAAAAACAACCACTGTGTACTTTTTAGTAATGGCTTGTGATTCAGGACGTTTATCTGGGTCATTTGGGCAGTTTTTGCATTTGCCTTCTATAAATCACGATGGCTTTTGCCTGGGGACGAATGTTAGAAATGCAAATGAGGGAAGTGTTTGGCAACAGAGCACCCAGTGACCCTGCTCGCGGGGAATATTTACCCTGACACCTCTGCCGGCTGAAGGATGTGCTTTTTGGCCGAGGAACTGAGCTCTCAGAGTCTCTGTAGACTTTCCGTGGCTCAGTGTTTGCGGAGGATCAAGTTGGCTTTGCTGCCGGCAGAGCACCCGTGCCAAGGTCAAAGGGTAAACTCGATGGTAAAATCTCGTGGCCAAAATTCCATTCTGTTTGTCAGCTGAAGGGCTTTTTCTCTGGGAGTTACAAAATAAGGATGAGAAGCACTGTAAAAAGACAAATCTCGTATTTTTCATGAACCAGCATCAGGTGGTTGGACAGCTGGAGTCATCCTTGTCAGGAGGAGCCACTTGCCACTGACAAAATCTGTATTTTGTCACTTGGCTCTGCTGAAAAGGTCCCAGGACAGTGCCCAGATGTGAACCTGGGCTGCAGTTGTGCTGCACAGCCAAATGCTGCCCTGTGCCCTGGCCTGGCAAGACGTGGCATGTGCTGAGAGGAACACACCTGAGGGCTGGGATTGTCACGTGTGCTCTGCTGTGTCACAAGAGCCACAGCCGGGCCCTGCTGAGAGGGAAAATGAGTTAGTGTGGTGCTGGTTTCTGAATATCAGGCTAGAAAAGTAATGTGGCCCTTCTGAGTTATTCTGTCTCACATTTTTTCACTGGAATTAAGATCTTTTTTGATCCTGTTGAGTTCCCATGTCCACATGGCCTGGGAACAGAGAGCCAGGAGAAGGTTTTGGGGTTATTCAGCACAACCTCATTCCTTAGCTCTCTGTGGCTGATCCCAGCGCTCCGATTGTCAAATTCCTTCAGGTTTGGAAGTAAAAGTGTGAATGTTTGTAAAGGATTTTGGGGTAAGGAGAATGCAATTCCTTTGCCTGGTGGACTCTGCTGAGTTATTTACATTTATATCTTGTTTACATCTTGGATGAAGCAGGACGAGCATTGGCAGTGGAAGGACCTGAGGCCGCAGACAGGGCGGTAAATCGATGCCAAAATCTGCTAAGATTTGTTTAAATTTGCCCAAATTAAAATTTTCTTTTCGCAGGGGCGGTGCGCGCAGGCTGCACTTCCATGGAAGGCCGGCAGAGGGCGCACGGCCCCATCAGCCATTCCCTCCCAAATTCCTGAAAAATTCCTTAAATTCCACAGAAATGGGCGTGTGCCTCCCTTGGTGTCCCAGACCTGTCTGTCACCTCCCCTGGAGGCTGCCCCAGCTCAGGAGGGTCCTGGAGCTGCTGGAGAGAGTCCAGAGGAGGCTCCAGGATGAGCAGAGGAGTAGCTCTGCTGGGAGGAAAGGCTGGGAAAATTCGGATTATTCAGCCTTTCTGGAGAAGAGAGCAGGGGTGACCTCATCGTGGCCTTCCAGCCCCTGAAATGAGCCAAAAAGGGAATTTCTATAATGGTCTGGAGTGATGGGATAAGTAAGAATGACTTCAAACTGAAAGAAGATTTAGATGGGATTTTGGGAAGGAATTCCAGAGAAGCTGTGGCTGCCCCTGGATCCATGGAAGTGTCCAAGGCCCGGCTGGACAGGGCTTGGAGCAGCCTGGGATAGTGGAAGAGGTGGCACTGGATGGGTTTAGGGTTTAAGTTCCCTTCCAACCCAAACTCTTCTGGGGTTCTGTGATTCGACAGAGAAATCATTTGTTGGGTTGGTTTTATTCGGGGTTTGTTTTTTCTTGCCTTCGAGGCCAAGGGTCAAACAGAACCTGAGCTCTCCAGGGGCAGAGAAGAGGAAGGGGCTGAGGATTTATTCTGGGTCTGTTTCTTACCCAGGAGAGAAGTTTTGAGGATTCCTCATTTCTTTACTCAGCACAGAGCAGAAGCTCTCCTTTCTTTCCAAATGCTAAATCTTCCCTGGTTTCCTTCTTAATTTAACTCAAAGATGTTCAACCCTCATCCACAGGCCAAGTGATGAGCCAAGCACCTGTGAGAGCCTCCCAGGAGCAAATTAAAACAGAGCTGAAGAGGTATTTGGACAGCGGTGATTTGGCATTGCCGTAAACCACTCCTTGTCTGGGAATTGCACATTCTGCTTCATGCGCTGCTCCTGGAGCTCTTGAAACCCCAAATTTCTGGGTTTTTTTCCCCTAATTTTTCCTTTCTTGTTAATCAAACATGAGCAGGGAATGCTGAGGAGCAGAGGGGTTAATTCCCAGCTTTAGGATGGCATTTGAAACGCTGAACTGTTGTGACCTCATTGTAAAGGCCGTGATGACTTTGCTGTCCCCACGGAGCTGGCACGGCCACCACAGCTTTGGGTCATTCCGGGGCAAGGGTTTGATTTCACAGAAGGATTTGGCCTTTCCCGCAGCCTTCTGACGCTGCTGCACTGCTGAGGTGCGTTCTGAACACCCACAAAGAGATGGCACAGATGGAATTTGTCATTTCATGTCTGTATATTTCAACATATAAATAGATATGTTTATATATATTTATAATATATAATATATTATAAATAGATATGTTTATATATATTTATAATATATAATATATTATGCTTTATATATTATATATATAAATTATATATATTATTTATATTTACACTAAGAGAAGTAATTATATATAAATATATATTTATTATTACAGTACAATATCTAACTATTTATTATGATAATATAATATATAATTATATTTATTTATTGTGTATATAATATATAAATATACATCTATATTAAATAGATATTTATTTTAAAGAGATCTATGAATAAATATATTCAAAAAAATATAAAATTATACTAATTAAAATATATTACAATATAGTATCTTATATCTTTATACTATATTGTATATTATTAGAATAGAATAGAATAGAATAGAATAGAATAGAATAGAATAGAATAGAATAGAATAATATATCATATATATTATATATATTTATAAGAAATACAGGATACTTTATTTCTTCCCATCCCCTGGTTAATCCTGGAGAAAGTGATTGGTCTTTTCATTTCTAGTCCTTATTTGCTGAGATTTTTTTTTACTTCCATAACAATATTGGTCACTTTTTGACGTGGAAAGCTGCTCGTTGAAAGCATTTTCATCTGGGCCATCAAAAAACCATGGCTGTTTTTAATTTATATTCAGGCGCTGCTGCCTGCCCAAAAAAAGTTCAAAAATCAGAATTTGCACATTTCTTGTTAAAGGGAATATTACTGAGAATCAATTTTCTCTTGACATGTTCTGTCTGTGAGGAAGAAAACAAGTCCCAGGCAAGTCACAGCATCCAGGGCCATCTTACTCTTCTTAATATTTTATCTTCCTGCTTCCTCATGCTCCTAAATACGAACCATTTCTGGATTCGTATTGGTTTAGAAAACAATGAGAAAAATTGATCTTCCTCTTTGTAACTCCCTGGGGCTCTCAGGAATGGTCAGGGCTGGAAATTGGTGCGAAAACACTGCATAGCTTCCTTCTTTAAATGACATTTCCAGGATTTCATGATTTATAGGAGTTTGTAAATTCCAGTCTTTCTTTCAAACTGCTCCTGTCTCCATGCTTTGGTAAAAAAAAAAATTAAAAATACATTTTTCCTTTCAAAATGTTGTCAGATGTGCAGGATGAGGAACTCAGAGCCAGCCTGGGGTTTGCAGTCAGAATCTTCTCCTCCAGAACACGCCCAGCCTCATTCCTGATGAGGAAAGCAGGAATTCTTCGGGATGGAATCAGGAAAATGGGGTGCTTAGAGAGGGATGTGAGTTTTGGCTGAATCTGCACACACAGGAAGAGGAGATGTGGTTCTGCCGGGGCGTGTTGACCCCAAAGCACCTCTGCCAACGCAGGTGAGGAAGTGGCCAGGCTTGTAAAATCCCTGGAATGTGGGATGTGTCCTGAGCAATCGCAGCAGCGGAATCCTGGAATGGTTTGGGTCAGAGGGACCTCAAATCCCATCCCATGGCAGCCCAGCCATGGCAGGGACACCTCCCCCTGCCCCAGGCTGCTCTGAGCCTGTGCTGCTGTCCAGAGCAGCCACGGGTGGTCAGCGAAGCTTTCCACAGTCACATCCAGCATTTGCCAAAAATCCCTTTGGATGGGTGAGAACTATTGTCCCAATTTCACATGGAACCAAACCCAGCGTTATTTGGCAAAAATCTCCTTAGAAAATTTGGGTTCTACACTTTTTGGGTCACATCCACCATTTGCCAAAAAATCCCTTAGAGTGGGCTAGAATTATTGCCCTGATTTCATGCAACCGAGCATTATTTGGTGAAAATCTGCTTAGAAAATTTGGGTTCTATTCTTTTTGGGTCACATCCACTATTTACCAAAAAATCCTTTTGGGTGGGCGAGAATTATTGTCCCGATTTCACGTGGAACCAAACCCAGCGTTATTTGGCAAAAATCTGCTTAGAAAATTTGGGTTCTACACTTTTTGGGTCACATCCACCATTCGCCAAAAAATCCCTTAGAGTGGGCTAGAATTATTGCCCTAATTTCATGCAACCGAGCATTATTTGGTGAAAATCTGCTTAGAAAATTTGGGTTCTATGCTTTTTGGGTCACATCCACTATTTACCAAAAAATCCTTTTGGGTGGGCGAGAATTATTGTCCCGATTTCACGTGGAACCAAACCCAGCGTTATTTGGCAAAAATCTGCTTAGAAAATTTGGGTTCTACACTTTTTGGGTCACATCCACCATTTGCCAAAAAATCGCTTTGAGTGGGCAAGAATTATTGTCCCAATTTCATGTGGAAGCAAACCAAGCAGTATTTGGCAAAAACCTGCTTAGAAAATTTGGGTTCTACACTTTTTGGGTCACATCCACTATTTACCAAAAACTCCCCTTGGGTGGGCGAGAATTATTGCCCAAATTTCACATGGAGCTGAACCGAGTGTTATTTGGCAAAAATCTGGTTAGAAAATTTGGGTTCTGTGCTTTTTGGGGATGTTTTTGTGATGCAAACCGGGTCACGGCAGCAATGTGAGTGCACAAATAATTGCCCGAGTGCCGCGGCAGGGTTGGATGTTGACTGGCAGGATAATTCCACTTGCAAGGTGGCTGAGGTGCCACAGCCAGATGTTTACAGCTGGCTGACCTGGGAAGGATTAAACCTGACTCAGTGGGGTGTGGGTCAGCCCAGCACCATCCTGTTCACCCCATGCTGTCCTGCTGTGCCACCCTGAGCTGTTCTGGCTGAACTTGGCACTTTGAGAGGGCACAGGAGCCTGGGGTTTCAGCTGGTGATGCTTCAGGATTTTAGCTTCAATATTTTTTGTGTATCTGTAATTTAGTGTAGAACTCTGCACTCCACACAGGTGCTGAGCTGCTGTTCTCTCATTTTTAGACAAAACAATTCCTCTCTAAGCCCCAAACTCAAGCACACCTCACTGTCTCAGGCCCCAAGATATGTAAACAGCAGTGAATTGGGGGAGCAAACTTGGAGTGATTGACTTCATTAGCTGGAGCTGTAATTGGAGGATTAAGGCTCGATATGCAAATGGCAGAACTTATAAAGAATGAAAAACTGTGATATTATAGAAAACTTACAAAGTGTGAAAAACCCGTGACCCTATAAAAAACTTTAAAAGTATGAAAAACTCATTACTGTATAAAAAACCTATAAAGTATGAAAAACATGTGACCTCATAAAAAATTTATAAAATATGAAAAACCCCTGACCCGCTGTCCATTTTGGGTGTAGCCCCTGGGTGGGCTGTGCTGCCCTGAATGCACCTGAAGGCCCTTCAGTAAATTTAACTATTTTTATTCTCCTAATTTTGTCCAGCCTCTGTTTTAGGTGCACCCAAAATCCTGGCTCTCAGCTCTCCAGCTGCTGGCAGAACCAGGCAGGAATTTTGGCTTGCAGGGGTTGGGGCTGGCACAGCCTCACCTCTGCCAGGTTTGCGGATGGAAGCAAAATTAAAATGTCAGGAGTGGAAAAGGGTGTTGGGAACCGTGGGCTTCGGTGGGAGAAGGAGGTGAGGCACGGTTAAAAATGACAGGTTCAAAGCTATTTTTGTGCTTTTGCATTCCCAGAGGAGTGGGTGGATTCTGTGGAGCTGCTCCTGGAGCAGGCACAGTGGAAGGCATCTATGGAAGCATTTCAAGAGGAGGCTGTTTCCCCCTTTTCTCTCATTTTTCTATTTTTTTAAATTTTATTTTGCCCATTTCCATGCAGTATCACCACAGTGGAATTCTGTTGACTGCTTCAAAAGGAAAGGGTGGAAAACATTCCCCACTCAGCTCCTCATACCTTCTGAGGTATTTCAGACAACCTGCATGCTTTTTTTTTTTCTTCTTTCCATTAGTATTTCCCCCTGAAACCTTACCCTCCAGAAACTCTACCCTCCAGAAATTCTATCCTCTAGAAATGACATGAGCATTGTCATGGTCCCATTTGTGCTCTTGAGTAAAATTCAGAGAAGGCTCCTGGGGTCAGGGAAAATGGCTTTGAAATAGTTCAAGGTGTTGCACAATTGGGCTGAAAATGCAAAGAGCGTTTTCCCTGTGGAATTTGAGAATCACATGGCTTTGTTGCACAGCTCGGTGTGAAATCCTCCCTGCACTCGTGCTGGGCCTGGTGCAGAAAATACTTCGGGTCTAGAAAAACTCGTTTGGTGTTTGCCAAAGCCACATGGAGGGGCTCGGCCACATCTCTGTGGTGGCTAAAGGTGCCACAGCATCCTTGGACCCAGAGCCTCGCTCGGGTGCCACAGTCCGGGCTGGACAGGAGGAATTCGAGGTAAAATGAGGGTGGGGAGAATGCTGGGTGAGAAATTCACAGTGCAAATCCTCCCCTGTGTCTGGAAGTAGTTTTTTCCTTTCAGTTTGGCTGTTTATGGTGCGCTCCAGCTCCTGCCATGCAGGAATGCCCACGGAGCAGCTCTCCTGGCACGGAGGATGAGGAGGTTTTGGGAGCTGCAGGTCCCTCCCTAGGAGCTGAAGGGATCAGGGCTGACATTCCCTAGGAATGCCCTTCCCTCGCAGTGCCAGCTCCCTCCTGTCCCCTGGGAGGTGACAGGGGTGCCCCAGACGGGTGTTTGTGGCTGTGGAGAGGGGAAGGAGCTTCTGCAGCCTCCTCAGAACCTCCACAGCCTCCCCAGAACCTCTGCAGCTCCTCAGAACCTCTGCAGCCTCCCCAGAGCCTCTGTAGCTCCTCAGAACCTCCACAGCCTCCCCAGAACCTCTGCAGCTCCCCAGAACCTCTGCAGCTCCTCAGAACCTCTTCAGCCTCCCCAGAACCTCTGCAGCCTCCCCAGAACCTCTGCAGCTCCTCAGAACCTCCACAGCCTCCCCAGAACCTCTGCAGCTCCTCAGAACCTCCACAGCCTCCCCAGAACCTCTGCAGCTCCTCAGAACCTCTTCAGCCTCCCCAGAACCTCTGCAGCTCCTCGGAGCCTCCAGCTCTGCCCAGCAGTGCCAACCCGACCTTGTCCCCATCCGTGGGCAGTGTCACCTCACATTTTCAATCTCGGAGCCCTTCGTGCTGTAGGAAACTCCAGCCTCACCTTTCCCTGACTTTCCTCCCAGGAAAATGCCCTTGACTGTGATTTACGCTGGATATTGTTCGAGGGCTGCTGAGAACCAATTCAACCACACACCCCTGGAACAAAGTTGAGTAAGAAATACATAAAGTTACAGGCTTGGGGCTTGGCTAGCAATGAATTCCCCAATTTTCAGTCTGTCTGGCTTTGGAAGTCACTCAGGATAGCTTGAGAAATGTTTTTCAAACCTCTTCTACCCACAAGGAATGCAAAATTTTTAGATGCAAGATGTGCTTTAGTGTTTCCTGGCCTTGTTTGAGTGAAGCATTTGTGCTGAGCAGCTCTGAAATGTTAAACAGAAAAGGTTAGCTGGGTTTAGATTATCCCCCTGCAGCTCTTTGTTTCATAAGTCATGGCTGTGGTATCTGTTTTTGCTGCGCTCAGCTCGGGGAAGGTCACAGGTTTTTATTATCATGGTTTAAAAAACAATTTAAAAATGCCCTTAGTGAGTGAGAAGTAACATCTTTGTTAGGACTGGGGCTCTTTTCATCAGCAAATCAAAGAGGAATTGGCAGAGGAGGTTTGGAGCATCATCTCCACTCTGCAGGAGGAGAAAGGGACTTGTGGAAAGGCTGGACAGGAAATCTGTGACAATTGTGTCCTCTCCATGTGTGACCCCGGGCGGGATGGTCCCAGTGAGAGGATGAGCCCTGATTTTCCACTTGCCTGCTCTGTGTGTGTCCCTTGCCTGCTGAATTTGCTAAACAGCTGCAAAACACGAGTTCAGAGCTGCCTGGGATGGGATGGAGCTCCTCTAGCCGAGCTCTGGGGCTGCTCTCAGCCCTCGGGCTGTCTCTGCAGCACCTCCAGCAGCAGTTTCTGCTCGTGGCAGGCAGGATGAGATGATAATCACCCCACGGAGGCATTCTGTCCCCTGCCTGGAGAAAGGCAGAACGCTCCAGATGAAAGACCTGCTTTGAGGGCAGGCAGACACTCCTGTCCTGAGGAACAAATGCATAGGGATGAGTCCAGATGACATCATTTCAGTATTAAATCAGCTTTGATTTGGCTTTTATGTGTCTGAGCCAGCCCCAGATGGGAGCATGCGTGATCCTTGGGCTTCCTGGGAACACATTTTTCTGGGAATTGAGCTTGTGCTGGTCACACTGATTTGCTGCAGAAATACTTGGCTGTTAATGCTGACTTTTACTGAAAGAGGATCTCGCAAATCCCATCAAGTTTTGCTTCAAGAGTCAAATATTTTGAATGCATCTGGGGTGAGATGATTTGGGGAAAAGCTAAGGATGAATGAAAGGCTCCCTGCGTGTCACCAAATCCATCTCAGAACGTGAAGTTTTGTGATGAGTAAGTGACTCTGTTGGCAGCTGTGAGCCAAAATAGAATCCCAGACTGCTTTGGGATGGAAGGGACTTTAAAAATAATCCCATTCCATGGGGCAGGGACACTTCCCACCATCCCAGGCTGCTCCAAGCCCTGTCCAGCCTGGCCTTGGACACTTCCAGGGGTCCAGGGGCAGCCACAGCTTCTCTGGGAAACCTCAGGGCCTCCCCACCCTCACAGGGAGCAATTCCTTCCTGAATATCCAATCTAAACCTGCCTTTCTTCAGCTCCAGGCTTCTGACAAGAGAGAAAACAGAGTTCTTTTGGTGGTGGGTCTGCCCTGAGTGGTTCCCAGCATGCAGGAGGTTGCTCCTCTCCTGGGACAAGCGCCAGGTGCTCCATGGATTGGGAAGTGGAAGAGAAGAGTCAAAAGTGAGCTGAGTTACAGGAGATGCTCCGAGCTTAATACAGCCAAGGACTGCGAGGTGCAGAATGTGTTTATGTTCCTGATAACCCTGGGAAAACACAGAAAAAGCAGGGGATGAGTGAGTTATCCTGCCAAAGGGCTTTGTCCTGTTTCCCTTGCTTTGCAGAGCTCCCTCAGCACGTACATTGGGTGGTGCAAAGTGTTCAACTTCAGCGCTTTTGGGAAGTCGATTTTGGTGATTATTGGGAAACACTGACTGCAGCCACTTCTGATGCCTGATGGGCTTACCTGAAACAGAGGCTAGACAAGGTTAGGAGAATAAAAAGCAGATTGATTTATTTATTTATTAAAGACCTTTAAGGTGCATTCTGGGCAGACAAGGCCTACTTGAGAGGCTACACTCAAAATGGACGGGAAGTCATGAGTTTTTCATATTTCATAAGTTCTGGCCATTAACATATTGAGCCTTAATTCTCCAATTACACTTTCAGGTGATGATGTCAATTACTCCAAGTTTACTCTCCCCAATTCACTGTTGTTTACATATTTTGGGGCTCTGAGGCAGCGAAGTGTCCTTGGATTCCCAACTGAGAGGAATTGTTTTGTCCAAAACGCTGGGAACAGCAGCTTTAGCACCCTGCATGGAGCCCAGAACTACACACTAAAATTACAGATACCCAAAAACCAGAAGCTAAAAATCCTAAAGCTTCACCTCCCAGGGCAGTGTGAGGATGCTAGGGGTGTCAGCAGAGGCAGGGCAGGGCTGGAGGGGCTGCAGAGGACCCCAGAGCTGGGAGCAGCTCAGTCCCAGGAGCTGAGAAGGGTTCAGCAGCCAGAAGGGTTCAGCAGCCAGAAGGGTTCATTGCCCTCCCAGCGCTAATTGGCGTTTGCGCAGCACTTTGCAAACACGAAAGCAGCGCTGAAATGCAAATTATAAATGTGCTGCTCCCAGGCTGACTTGGGAGCTTGGCCTCTCTGCTAATGAGGCACAGCTCGGTGTGAATGGGAAATTGGGGCTGGATGGGGTGGTTGGGGACAGTCGGGTCTGTCCCCATGGGCTCGTCCCCTCCGAGGTGAGGATGGGCTGGGAGAGCAGCTGGGCTTAGAAAATGTGCAGCATTTTGGGATCCTGATCCACACGGAGCCCTAAAAGCCGTGGGAACAGCAGTGCTTTTGGGTAATTCAGTGTGAGTTCTTGTCATGAGGGTTATAGAGTTTGAGTTTTCACCCTTGGTGCTGACATGCATTTAAATTTGGGATGCGCACAGCTCAGTTACTGACCCAGGGATTTATTGGGCATGAACCAGGAGCTTTCCAGCAATAATAACCTCCATCTTTATCTCCTTGTGATTGTTTTAAATTGCAATGTAGCACAGAGAGTGCAGCGGGATGACGAGAAAAGATCCAAAATGTGTATTATTATTCTTCTCTCCTATGAAAACTGTAATCACAGCAAATTAAAATACATGAGTTAGTATTTTCCTCCTCGGAAAGGAAGTCAGATACTTCGATATTTCATGTGCACAGAATAATACTTTCATTTTAGCTGTTTCAGAGCCCTGAAAATTTACCCTCCTTGGCATTGTATTCCTGGCATGCATGAATTCAGGCTTCTGCATCATTTGAAAGCAGATTCCTCTTTAACATAATACATTTTAAGATTAATAATTTCAGAAGTTTCTGGGCATCCATTCAAGAGAACAGCTCCCTGGAACAACGTCTGCTTTTATCAGGTTATTGCACAAAATCAGCATTGCATTCAGATATTGCTGTCTTGCAGTATCACCCTGAAGGATTTTATTCAGCGACTGAAGCGATGCTACAAAATGAGCATCATTTTATCACCAAGTGAATGCATGTGAAACCAAACAGCAGAAAGGAGGAATTAAATGCAATGCTAGCAGGAAACAAAGGCTGGGACACAGCAGTGAAACAGCTTTGCAAAGTTCAGAAAAGAAAAATTGCATCATAAAGAAAAGCAGTCTTAATAAATTACCAGTCCTGTGGGAATTGTCTTGTACTCTGAGAAGTAATTCTGTGTTTTTCTTCTCATCAGGATGATGAATGGGCTGGTTCTGCCTAGGGGAGAATGTTTAAGCACAAGGTAAGCACTAAAAATGAAAGCTCCGTGTTTCTGCAGCTGCCCTGTGTGAAATTGGCTCCTCTAAGGAAGAGGCAGAAATTAGGATGGTTCCAAAGGAAGCTGGACCAAGGAATAAAAGCAGTTCTATTTTGATCCATCAGACAGAGATATGATCCATGGAGAAGTCCCTGGCTTATGCCAAATCATCTCAGCCACCTCAGGCACTTGATTTTGGATTCAAATTAGGAGCCAGAAGCTCTCCAGCCTCCTGCAGGACATGCCAGCAGCAGCGTTTGGGCTCACACAAACCCTCCCAGGCAGGGAGCACCAGCTGGAAATGAGTCCTTGGCAGCTATGAAATGAAGAGATCCCTTCTGTGCTGCAGCAGGTGGCACCTGAAGGTGCAAGTACATGCTCTGTCAGGTATAGGATCTGTCAGGTACAGGATCTGTCAGGTACAGGATCTGTCAGGTACAGGATCTGTCAGGTACAGGCACACACTGTCAGGTACAGGATCTGTCAGGTACAGGATCTGTCAGGTACAGGATCTGGTAGGTACAGACTCTGTCAGTCAGGCACACACTCTGTCAGATACAGGATCTGTCAATCACAGACTCTGTCGGTCAGGTACACACTCTGTCAGGCACACACTCTGTCAGGCACACACTCTGTCAGGCACACACTCTGTCAGGCACACACACTGTCAGTCACACACTCTGTCAGGTACACTCTCAGTCACACACACTGTCAGGCACACACTCTGTCAGTCACACACTGTCAGGCACACACTCTGTCAGTCACACACTCTGTCAGGCACACACACTCTCTCAGTCACACACTCTCTCAGTCACACACTCTCTCAGTCACACACTCTGTCAGTCACACACTCTGTCAGGCACACACTCTGTCAGTCACACACTCTCTCAGGCACACACTCTGTCAGTCACACACTCTCTCAGGCACACACTCTGTCAGGCACACACTCTCTCAGGCACACACTCTCTCAGGCACACACTCTCTCAGGCACACACTCTCTCAGGCACACACTCAGTCAGTCACACACTCTCTCAGGCACACACTCTCAGGCACACACTCAGTCAGTCACACACTCTGTCAGTCACACACTCTCTCAGTCACACACTCTGTCAGGCACACACTCTGTCAGGCACACACTCTCAGTCACACACTCTGTCAGGCACACACTCTCTCAGGCACACACTCTGTCAGTCACACACTCTGTCAGTCACACACTCTGTCAGGCACACACTCTGTCAGTCACACACTCTGTCAGTCACACACTCTGTCAGGCACACACTCTGTCAGGCACACACTCTGTCAGTCCACACTCTGTCAGGCACACACTCTGTCAGTCACACACTCTCTCAGGCACACACTCTCTCAGGCACACACTCTGTCAGGCACACACTCTGTCAGGCACACACTCTGTCAGGCACACACTCTCAGTCACACACTCTGTCAGGCACACACTCTCTCAGGCACACACTCTGTCAGTCACACACTCTGTCAGTCACACACTCTGTCAGGCACACACTCTGTCAGTCACACACTCTGTCAGTCACACACTCTGTCAGGCACACACTCTGTCAGGCACACACTCTGTCAGTCCACACTCTGTCAGGCACACACTCTGTCAGTCACACACTCTCTCAGGCACACACTCTCTCAGGCACACACTCTGTCAGGCACACACTCTGTCAGTCACACACTCTGTCAGGCACACACTCAGTCAGTCACACACTCTGTCAGGCACACACTCTGTCAGTCACACACTCTGTCAGGCACACACTCCGTCACTCACACACTCTCTCAGGCACACACTCTGCCAGGCTCAGCTCTGGATCAACACCTGATTTACCCCTGCCTGGTTTCCTCCTGGGGTGACTCAGAGGCCAAGGAGTTTCAGTCCAGCCTCTATTTTAAGTTGCTGCACCTTGTTGGTTCCTCCTGAGAGGGGCTGGATAGGGCAGCTGATATTGCTGATATCTCCAGGGATAATCTGTGGGGTGCAGAGTGTCAGGAGAGTAAAAATCCCAAATGGATAAAGGCTGAGCATTACCACTCCTGGGGGTAAATGACTCCACTTCCCCCATCCCCACCTTCTTTGGGGTGTTCTTGTGCTGCACTCCTGATAGAATTTTTCTTTTTCTATTTCTAGACTGTTGAGCATTCTTCAGCTGGAATTTTTTCTCTGGAGCCCACATGTGAGTGCTGGGACCCTGCAAATGCTGTTGAGTTCACAGATCCATTTGCAGTCATGACAAGCCTGAACATGGATTTCCTTTTGCTCTTTCCCCATATTTTTGCTCAAACGACATTTTTCCTTTGCTCTTTCCCAGGATTTTTGCTCAAGCAAAATTTTTCCTTTGCTCTTTCCCTGGATTTTTGCTCAAGCAAAATTTTTCTTTTGCTCTCTCCCCAGATTTTTGCTCAAACCAAATTTTTCCTTTGCTTTTTCTCTGGATTTTTGCTCAAACCAAATTTTTCCTTTGCTCTTTCCCTGGATTTTTGCTCCAGCAAAAGTCTGGCTGTGGCACTGGGTGTACTGAGCAGGAGAGGGAGCTTTCACTTTTGGGTGTTCACAGCATTGGTTGTGCTGAATTCCTTTGGTTTTGGGAGTGTGTGGGGTTTGTTGCATTACAGAGCTTGTTTGGGGAGATAATCCACTTATCAGGCCAAGAACACCTTCTCTCCCTACCAGACAACAAATTAGTTCTTCCCTTTCTGAGGGAGATAAAAAGGGATATTCTAACCTGGAGGAGCAGGGCCACGGCATGGGGCGGGCAAGATCAGAAACAAAAGGAGAACAAGGAAATGAAAAATGCGTTTGTTGGAGAATGGGTGCAAAATCTGAGTGATTTACTGCAGCAACTCATTCATCAGGGGAATTTGGCCTTGCCTCACTCTAATCTAAATTGAATCTAATTTAGATTCCAGGCAAGGGATGGGAATCCTTTCCTGAACCAAAACAAGCCTTGCCACCTCCTACCTTTTCATTACTCATTCCTTAATTTGTTTGGGTTTGTTATGTAGGACACTCAGGAAGAATAGCTTAGAGCTGTGTGTGCTGGGCTGAATCTGATGTTTTAATCATTGCTTTGCTGCACATGGGGCTGATTTTTGATTCCATTTTGGCGCAGGGTTGGTTACATGCACATGCCTGGGGCCCCAAAGAAGTGGGGAGTGAACATCTTTTTTTTTTTCCCTGAGTGCTGAATTGCCTGGGGGAGAAAACTGCAGCCTGGGGCTCGAGCAGTTTCTGGTTTTTCATCAAAAATCAGCTCTGCTCATGCAGAACCATCCATCAGAACCAGAGCCCTGCTGGAAGGAGGGGCTGGAGGATGGCTCTGTGCACCTTTGGGGTGTCCTGCCTGCTGACCTGCTTTCTGCTCTTGCATTATAAGTCAATAAACAGCAAAATGTTGCCTGTGCATGTCTGGGAATGGCACCATCCCTTCCCTGGGGCTTGCCAGGGCTGCCAGCACCTGCACCAGGGCTCAGGGCAGGGAACACTCCTGATCCAGGGCTCTCTTGCTGCTTCAAATGTGTGCCACAGGTTTTTCTGAGCCTGTTTTCTGTGGGCTGAGAGGTGAAATTTGGGCATTGGTTCCAGCAGAGGTTTCTGTAACCTGGAGCACATCCCAGACCACGGCGCTGCCTCCTCATTTTTGAATTCCATGCCTGATTCTTCTCTTCTCTTCTCTTCTCTTCTCTTCTCTTCTCTTCTCTTCTCTTCTCTTCTCTTCTCTTCTCTTCTCTTCTCTTCTCTTCTCTTCTCTTCTCTTCTCTTCTCTTCTCTTCTCTTCTCTTCTCTTCTCTTCTCTTCTCTTCTCTTCTCTCCTCTCCTCTCCTCTCCTCTCCTCTCCTCTCCTCTCCTCTCCTCTCCTCTCCTCTCCTCTCCTCTCCTCTCCTCTCCTCTCCTCTCCTCTCCTCTCCTCTCCTCTCGTGTCTTACCTCCCTCTTTCCTGGAAATTCATCCCGTTTCTGAGGTGTTTGCTCCCCTGGGAATGCTGTGCTGCCTGCAGGGATCTCCTGTGCCGTGTGGGGCTGTGCTCCATGGCCTGGTCACCGTCTCAGTGCCATAAATCCTGTCACACCTACAGAGATCATTCCCATTAGGCTAATTTGTCTGCCACTGGCTCTGAACAAAATCTTGGGCTGTGCAGGTTGTTAAACCCCAAGGATAAAGGGGTGGATTGCAAATTTGGGACTTGAAAAAATCCCTGCCTGCAAGCAGTGAGGGAGAAACGGGAAAATGTGGATGGGAAAAATGAGCAGCTCACCAGGGACAGTGAGAGCAGCTTGGGCTGGGGCTGGGATCAGGATAGCACCTTGGCAAGCGCTGATGTTTATCCTCTATTCTTCACTGAAACCCCAAAATTCTGTTCTCCTTGCTGACTCTGAGCCAGCAACTCCTGCTAGGAGTTGGGAGCATTAAAGGGATGCTGTTAATTCTGCTTAATTTCTGCTGGGGTCAGCCTGGAAGAACTCCCGAGCAGCTTTAAGAGATTTGTTTTCTCAGCCTGGAATGATCCACGGGCTGGAGAGAATTTGCTGGAAGAAGCAGCAAATCACCCATTTCCCTGCAGAACTGGAGGCATGGAAAGGGTTCCACATTCCCTCTGGAGCAGAGCGTGTCGGTTCTGCATTCGAGGCCCTGCCTGGGTTTTCTGTGTGCCCTATTTCAGAGCTCTGGCCTCGCTGCCTCCCCACGGAAAGAATTCCCAGCCACGTGAGGCAGGTGGGTGCTGAAGCCCAGCCAGGGATGGCAGCAGGGATTGTGGGAATGCTGCTCCCCAAAAAACAAAACCCTGCAGCCCATGTGAGCGGCTGGGAGAGCTCCAGGCAAAGGCTGGGGAGCTCCGTGGGGTGCAGGAGGAAATTCCAGGCGAAGCCAAGGCTGCCTTGACCTCCTCAGAGCAGGACACAGGTGACACCACAGCTCCTTTCCAAGAATCCTTTCTTGTTGTGAGGTGAGTGTTGGGGTCTGCTGTTCCAGACACTTCTCCTGGTCAGGAATTTGGCTGTCTTCTCCCACAGCCTGCTTTAGTCGTGTCTCTCTCCTGGTTTTTTTCCCCCTCTGAAGTTTCCTCCCAGCAGCTGCTCAGCTCTCGGATGCATTTTGGCACATCCGATCTGGTGGCACTGTCATTTTGTTACATTTGGAGCTGGAAGGAATTTGCATTTTGGTGCTCAGGGAGATTTTTCAGGAATGCAGAGCCACCCCGTGAAATACGAGTTGGTGGAATCAAAACTGAGTTCTGTTTTTAAATTCTTAATAATTACATCGGGGGGATCAGCATAAATTATTTTTTTTTTAAGAAAGTGTTTTTAAATTAGCTTTAAACCAGCTGGAGATAAGGATTATGAGCTGGCAATGTTATCACGCAGAGGGTGATTTTTCCTGCTCTGATTAATGGCAGGTTAATTTTCCATTGCCGAACCTGAGAACTGCTGGGCCAGACAAGGCTGGGGTTTGGGTTGGGCTCTTCCCAGGGAGCTGAGCTCTGTCATTTTCTGGGATAATGTTTCCATGGGATCAGGAAATGCTGCCACTGCTGGCGTGAGCAGATCCCTTCGGTGACAATGTCAATTCTTGGCGCCAAACCAGGACGAGACAAGGAGGCAATTCCTTCTCACAGCTTTGTCTGTCCTGGATGAACCTCCCGAGCCAGCGTTTTGGCTTTGGGACTAAAATAACCCACAGGAGGATCCACACGCTGCTGGAAATGCTCCTGGCTGCATCAGATCTTCCTGAAAAACCTCAGCCTGTGTTTGGAATTGTGCCACGGATTTCCAGACTTGGGTTCAGCCTTGCTCCGTTCCATGCTGAGTGCCACTCGTGGTTTGCCTGATGAGCATTTTTTTTGCTGGAAAACAGCAAATCAGCAGGACATGGAGTCAGCTGATGGAGAATTGTGGCTATTTGCATATTTAATAACCTGCAAATCATGAAATGCAGGTGATTTAATGCCTCGAGGAGGAAAAAAATGCAATGAAACATTGCCGAGAGGAAAGCTGATTTCAGCACTGGAACCCAATGAGTGAAGGACTCTCTGAAGTTAAAAAGACAAAGGTTTCCAGTACTTTAAAGCCCTAAAGTGTTCCCTGCTGTGTGCTGGCTCCTGCCTGCTCCAGGAGTGTGTTATGGGGTGGGGAAGAGCCCATAAAGCTCTGCCTAGAAAGGGAAATGAGGTGAGGAGGTTGTGCTGAGCCAGGTGAACAGGGAAGGGAAGGGAAGGACATTGCTGAAGCAGCGCTCACGGGGCAGCAATGCAGGAATGGGGGCACGGCGGGGCGGGGGTGCCCTGACGTGGTCATTACAGCAGGAAATGGGAAGTGCAGGGCCCTCAGGTTCAACGTGTGGCCTTGAGCAAATCACCTCACCTCGATGTGCCCCTGCTCCCACTCTTCATCCTGCAGGGAGGGTTTGACACCCCGTGGGTTCAGGAGATAAAGGACTTTATTATTTTATGGTTGGATGTGCACCCAGGGCCCACAGAAAGCAGGAGGAGGTGCAGCATTGCCCCTCCTTGTCTGTGTTGTCTCCGCATTTCAAATTCAATATTTATACACCCCACAGTAGCAGGGAGAAGAAAATCATCCTTAATACTCTTAACACTTAATGCTCTTTATTCCAGCTGAGGAGCTCTATAGCGTTGTAGAGGAAGCACATTTCTCTCTAAATTGAAATGAGATTCCAGCTTTTCTTGAGGATGTGTGAAGTTTTATTGCCGCCGCCTCAGAGCTGCCTGTGCCTTCAGAGTGTGCACTAATGTGCTTTATTGCTTCATTTCTCAGGGTAAACAACCAGGGTTGATATTTATTTTTGTGTTGTTGCCCTGAGATGCTGGGAAGGGGTGGTGGTGCCTGTGGTATGTGAGAAAAGGGCTATTTATAGAACATTTATTTTCCTAGGAAGTGTCATTCCTTGTCTGATTTGCATCAGGATGGGAGGGAGGAGGAGGAAGGACTTTTGTCTGAGGGCAGGGAGTTGTCCTCCGTGGTGGAGCACCCGGACAAGGGTGAGGAGATGACCCTTGCCAGGCTCCCATTGCAGTGCAGGTGACTGACAACCTCTGTCAGGGCTCTCTTTTATACTTCATTGCTTGGTTTTTATTGAAATGAAATTTCTGTGTGAAGCTTCTGTATTTGCTAGAAAAAGGTGATTTTGTCTCTTCCCCCAAAGGCTTTGTTCAGAGACAAAAAAGGACACCCTCCATGGTTTGCTCACCATCCCTGAAGGTTCTGAGTGAGCTCTGCCTCCCAGGATTGCTTTGCTGATCCTGTGCGGAAAAGCCTTGGAAATATAAAATATTTGGGGTTTTCAAATGAAAACTGTACCTCCAGAAATGTTTGTAATCAAGGATTGCCTGCAGAAAGTCTGAATCAGGAGCTGTAGATGTGCTGTGAGCATCCTGAGTGCAGGAGTGTCAGAATTCAATAACTCCTGTCCTGCTGGGGCTGGTGGCTCTGTGTAGTGCCTTTGGAATGGGAATGATCCCAGTGCTTAGTGGGTCACACCAGTGACCTTTCCCTTCATTCTTACTGGGAATTCGTGGCCCCGTGGATGCTCCCAGCATATCCACTTTTATAGAAAAGATTTTATCAGTGTGGAATTTATTGTGCTGTCTTTCTGACATCATCTGTGTGGCTCCCTGTTATCTCTGGCTGGTTGTACCTGGACGAGGATCCTTTGGTGCTGAATCTACACAAACAGGGAAGAGAAAAAGGATTAGAGTCCAAGTGGTTTCCATTTGATAATTCAAATGTGTGCATTAGAATAAAGAAAGTGTCATAAGAGTAGCAGATAAAATTTCATTGTCTCAGGAGAGTAAACTTCTCTCTCAAGCACAGTAAAAACAAACCCTTTTTTTATTCTCATCACCAGGAAGTTGTGCTCATAATCACATCCTTCTGGGAGCACAGTGCTGATATTCTGATTTCTCTGTGTGTGGGGGTGATCAGGACTGACCATCAGCACTGTCCTGGAGCATCTCCAGCACTAGAAGGAAATGGTATTTCCAAAGTGTATTTTGTGTTTCCAAAGTGCATTTTGTATTTCCAAAGTGCCCCCTCAAAAGGTGATTTTGGTGGTGTTAATTCGGGGTGGGCAGACAATCACGGCACCATTAGGGCCAGGAACACTCCCGGATCCCTTGATTCATCACTCGCAGAGATTTAGTCCTTGCCAAAACCACCGGCCTGGGCTGCTGACCTCGTTCTGGCTGACCTTGAACAGCAGCCTCGGTGACCTGCAGGCAATTAATGACAAACTCCTGTCTGCTGCCTCCGGAGCTCCGGGATGCTCTGCTGGAGGAGCTGAGTTACCCCTGAGCCTTCCCGAGAAAACCTTTCCTGCAGGAGGAGCGAGGAGAGGTGGGCACGTGGAGTGGATGGAGCAGAGCTGGATGCCAGGGCTCGGGCTGGGGAGGAGTTTCTGCATCCCTCTTGCTTTTATTGTGCCGTGCAAATCTAATCCTGAAGGTTGGACAGGGATGATGCATCACTTCAGTCCTTTATGGGCAGATGCTTTTAGGATGTGTCAGAGCTGTTCTGTTGCAGACGTTCCGTGGCTTTGCTAAATCAAGAAGCTCAAATCTTGGCCCCAAAAGGGGACAATTTACATTTGCTCACCAGATATTAATTATTGCAGCTGATTAGTTGCCATGTGACCCTTTAATGTAGATTTGCACCCCCGGTTTGTTTGGTGGGATTTTTTCCTTTGGTTTTTTGTTTTGGTTTTTTTTTTTTTTGGGGGGGGGGGGGTTGGGTACTTTTTTTTGTTGTTTGTTTTGGGTTTGGGGTTTTTTTTGGTTCGGGTTTTTTTTTTGGGGGGGGGGAGTGTTTTTGTTGGGTTTTTTTGGGGGGGGTGTTTTATTTTTGTTTTTTGTTTTTTTTTTAAGAGAATTATGTATTTCTGTCAGAGAAATACAGAGAAATCAGTTTAAGAGAATGGATGTATTCCCGTAACATTTCAGCAGCTGGAGAAAAGGTGTGATGCAGACACATCACTTCTTTGCAGATAAATTAGAGAGTTCTCCTGGAGAGCTCAGTAAATCGTGGGGCAGAACGGCTGCGCTGAGCCCTCACTCCGGGGCTGGCATGGCATTTTCTCGGCGGCCGAGGGTGGGTGATGAGCAGCACTGAGGAGCTGGGCAGGGCAGAGCGCAGGGGAGCTGCCCGGGCTGGGAGCGCAGCCCCGCGGCCCCGGGGGCACAGCGCTATCTGCCGGGGCTGCGGGGCTCTGCCGGGGCTGCCGGAGCTCTGCCGGGGCTCTGGAGCTCTGCCGGGGCTCTGGAGCTCTGCCGGGGCTGCGGGGCTCTGCCGGGGCTGCCGGAGCTCTACCGGGGCTGCCGGAGCTCTGCCGGGGCTGCCGGAGCTCTACCGGGGCTGCGGGGCTCTGCCGGGGCTGCGGGGCTCTGCCGGGGCTGCGGGGCTCTGCCGGGGCTGCGGGGCTCTGCCGGGGCTCTGGAGCTCTGCCGGGGCTGCGGGGCTCTGCCGGGGCTGCGGGGCTCTGCCGGGGCTCTGGAGCTCTGCCGGGGCTGCGGGGCTCTGCCGGGGCTCTGGAGCTCGGCCGGGGCTGCGGGGCTCTGCCGGGGCTCTGGAGCTCTGCCGGGGCTGCGGGGCTCTGCCGCAGATTGCCGGGACAGCACAGCCCCGGGAGTGCCTGCCCTCGCCCGCAGCTCGGCCAGGGGTGGACACACACATGGGTCCTCCCTTCTCTTCCCTTTCCTCTTCATTTCCTCTTCATTTCCTCTTCTTCTCCTCTTCTTCTCATCTTCTTCTCCTCTTCTTCTCCTCTTCTCCTCTTCTTTTCCTCTTCCCTTTCCTCTTCATTTTCTCTTCATTTTCTCTTCTTTTCCTCTTCATTTCCTCTTCTTTTCCTCTTCATTTCCTCTTCTTTTCCTCTCCCGTTCCTCGTCCCGTTCCTCGTCCCTTTCCTCCTCTTTTCCTCCTCTTTTCCTCCTCTTGTCCCCCTCTTGTCCCCTTATTGTCCTCCTCTTCTCCTCCTCTTCCTCTCCTCCTCTCCTCCTCTCCTCCTCTCCTCCTCTCCTCCTCTCCTTCTCTCCTTCTCTCCTCCTCTCCTCCTCACCTCCTCTCCTTCTCTCCTTCTCTCCTTCTCTCCTCCTCTCCTCCTCTCCTCCTCTCCTCCTCTCCTCCTCTCCTTCTCTCCTTCTTCTCCTCTCCTCCTCTCCTCCTCCTCTCCTTCTCCTCTTCTCCTCCTTTTCTCCTCCTTTTCTCCTCCTCCTCCCTCTCCTTTTTCCCGTGTGGTGTCTGATGTACTGCACACATTTTTGTCATTTTGGGTGAAAGATGATGACAATGTGCTACGAGGAGGACAAAGTCAGAAAGCCACAGATGGAGGGTGCAAAACACAGCCAGAACCCAAAAAAAGTTTCTGTTTCACAATGGGAGACTTGATTGTCCAAAGCAATAAGGAGCATTCAGCCAAAAATCTCCATTGCAAAGTCTCCTGGTCTTTTAAGGGATTTGAAAATGATTTATGTCTGTGTTTTTTGAGAGCTGGGAGGAGATTCAGCCTCATTCATGTTTAAGGAAAAGTAGCAGCCAAGGTAAGGCAGCAACATTTGCTGAACAAGCTTTTCTCCACAAAAACGCAATCGTTGCGCTGAGCTGAAATAATTGATGCATTTGTGTGTTTTACAAACAGTGAGAATCCCGAAATTAAATGGACAAATGTGAATGAATATGTGTGGCAACCTGACACGCTAATGGGTTTTCACCCAGTGCTGGAGGAGAGGCCTAAAAGCAAATCTGTGGAAGTGCCACCTCATTAGGCTGGGATGGGTAAAGCAGCCCTTCACTTCCAGCACACAAAGACTTCCCTGTGTGCTTGATTTTCTTGGCATCCAGACCCAGAAAACAATGCCCAAAAGCACCTGGAACGACACCAGGGCTTAGAATTTCCAGGATGTATACAATAACACACCTCCAAATATGGCCTGTATTAAAGGTCTGGAGGGAAAAAAAAAAAATTGTTTATTTAATTGCTGCCCACAACGTGTTAGCAACATGCAGGAATGTGCTCCGTGCTTTCCTTCGACAGGGAGGGGGGAATTCTCAGCCCAGGCTTTCTCCAAGGAATCCCTGACCCTGCCAGGCCTCTGTGCATGCGCAGGCTGTGCCTGACGTGAGGCTGCTCCTCCTTTGAGGAAGCTTTTCCCTGGCTCTGGAAGGCAGGGAATGCTCACAGACAGGGCAGGCTGCTGGCAGGGACAGCCACTTCTTGCTCACAGAGGGGAGGGCTCGCTGAAATCCAGCCCTGCTCGTTCTTTGGCCTGATGGAAAAACAATCCTCGGAGCCAGGGATGAATAGAGGAGGTTGGACAGGACTGGGTTTTCTCAGGGAGAGAAGGATGGCAAAGGGACAGTGACTTGTGGGCCCTGAGGGGGAGCAGAAAGGGAGAGCAGTGAATCAGGAACAGGCACGATCTGGATCCAGGGGGAAGAGGTCCTGCAGTGACAGAAAGCACAGAGGCTGCTCGGGATGGAGCAGAGCTCTCAGGAATCGTGGGGCTGTTCCCACTCTGTTGCATTCCGTGGGGAGGTGGATGTGGCAGAAAAAGATGGAACAGAAATTTGTGTTGAGGCAGGTATTAGTGCAGAGAGAGCGTGCCAGGCAGCAGAGGTGTCTGCACCTTAAGGCGTTAATTCCAGAGGATCTACCCTCTGGGATATGGGGTGGGAAGGGGCCTGGAAATGGCAGATCCAGCCCTCAGCACTGGCTCTGTGCATCAGCTGGAAATGTGGGTGCACAGGTGTGTGAAGAGCCGAGCTGGGGCTCTCTGTGCTTCAGAGTGTTCGAAGCATCCAGCTGTTGGCAGCTACACGGGAACTCATTTTCAACCTCGGGCGTGAAAAGAGAAATCTGAATGAGCCTCTCCAGCCCTCCAGGCACCGTGTGAAGGCAAGCAGAGCAGCCCTGGATTTGTGCCGCAGGGGTGTTGGGGTGCGTGGGAAGGAAGGGCGCCTACATCCATGAAACCCAACCTCCCTAAACCCAACACCCCTAAACCCAACACCCCTAAACCCAACATCCCTAAACCAAACATCCCTAAACCCAACATCCCTAAACCCAACATCCCTAAACCCAACACCCCTAAACCCAACACCCCTAAACCCAACATCCCGAAATCAGCTTTCATTACCCTGCAGGGCTCCTCTGCTGCTTTCACCCCAGCTGGGGCTGCTCTGGGGGAGCAGAGGGAGCAGTGCCAAGGGGTCTCTGTGTTTTCTGCTGGCAGGGCTGGGTTTGGAGCCCCGGAGGGCTGGGCTGGCAGTGTGGGAGCTGCTGCTGGCAGTTCTGGCTGTGCTCTGGCTGCTGTGAGCCGGGAGGGGCTCATGATGTGATGGGGATGGCAGAGGCAGCTCCGTGCCAGGGAGCCCAGACACACAGGGCTCCGTTCCCACTCCCCTATCCCAGCCTCGGGGACCATGACAGTGAGGGATTAGTGGGGGCAGGGTGCTGAAATTATTTTTATCTCCTCGTCTTGTTGTGCCTGTGCACAAGTGCCAGCCTTTTCAGCCTTTTTTTTTTTTTCTTTTTTTTCCTCCTGTGAAGCATTAACTGGGTGGGTTGCCATAGCAACCCCCGCATGATAAGTTGGGCTGCTTCTTGCAGTGATTCCTCCCTCAACAGTCAAGATTGCTCTGTCTCAACGTTCCCATCCCCTTCCCCATTTCCCCTGGAGTGGCAGTGCCCTCTGTAGTGCCCTAAAGGCTCCCCCTGCCCTCCAGACAGATCACTGGACGTGTCACGGTGGGAGGGAGCAGCTTGTGCATCCATCTGGAGTGGGATGGGGTTGGAAGAATCTCTGCTCACCATCTCCTGTGCAGGGCTCAAAATTAAAGCAGGCTTCCAGTGTGAAATCCCATTGGTTTGCAAGTTTTCCTGAAGAGGGCAGGGAGCTGTTTTTCGCTTGTCCTAAACAGGCACGGGGTGACTTCGGAATGGTTCCCAGCTAATTCCAGACTGGAGTAAGAATGAAATGATCTTATCCTTTCATTCAGTCTCTCTGAACGAGCCCAGAGAAGTTTGCTTTGAGTACAAACCCCACACAGGTTGTGGCAGGGTAATAAAATGGATGGACTATGGGCATTCATTCCAAATCACCTTGGGTCCTGTCTGTGGCACATGAGGCAGGCTCGAGGTGAAGAGCCACAGGTGAAGAATAAACTTCTCCAGAGCTGAGGAAGAGCGTGTGACCTCCCTGACCTGTAATTTTCCTGTTAAAATCCACCCAAATCCAAGGCCAGTTTCACCAGAGGTTTTCTTCACCTCAGGGCCCCATTTCCCTTCTTTAAATAGCAGCTACAAGGCCAGTCTGGAATCAAGTAACTGAGGTTGGTACAGGAGTGATTCTGAGGGAAAACTCATTACTTTTTCAGGATGTTTGTTTGCTGCTGTAATTTAAATTGTTTGGCAGGCAGGTTCTGGAGTGCCTGGGGTTAGAGGAGAAGAGGTTTCCATTTCCACCTGGGCAGCAGAAGGCAGGAGCAGCAAGGGCTGAGGGGTCAGTCAGTGACTCTGACTGAGTCTGTGTGGTAGAGCTGCTGCTTCCTCTTAATCCTCTTGGCCCCTGAGTCTCCTCCCTGGCAGATTCTCCGTAATAGATGTAATTAGAGCTGCAGCAGCACAAACAGTGCAGCCCTGCTGATCCCTGCTCTGCTTCCTGCCTTCCTGGGGATAGCTGGGATTTCCATGGGGCTTTGTGGAACAGGTGGGTGTGAAACAAGAGCCAGGGACGTGGTCCAGTGGCTCCCGTGGCTATAAAAAACCCACCAGCAGTGCTCATCTGCCATGCATGGCATGGATTGTTCCAGAAGGGTTAGGAGCAAATCCTTGTGGCTTAACCTGCCCTTCCCTTCGTGGTGCTGTGATGATAACAGGGGACAATGGGACAAAGGAAATGGCTCAAAGTCCTTCATACAGTTCTGGGTATCGTGTCTGCTGTTCTGTCTTCCCAGGGAGAAAAGTCAGATTTCAGGATTTCTATATCCGTGACAGATGACTTCTAAGGAGAGGATTGGAATTGTGACACTGGCATGTGCAGCTTGAAGCTGTTGGTTTCCCTGGTCCCACCTGCCTCCTGGAAATGCATTAAATAGGTTTTTTTCTTTTGCTGGGCTGCTGGAAGGGTGCACAGGTACCCAAAGAATCCTGGGAGCAGAGGGGACAGCGAGGACAGCCTGGCAGCCAGCACGCCGCTTTGGCCTGTCCCTGCTGGGACACCTCAGGCTGCAAAGCTTTCAGGAATCCCAATCAGCCACGGCTGGCACAGGGCAGAGTAACCTGTGCAGTCAGCACAGTGAGGCAGAGCAAGGGCTCGGGAGGGTGTCCTTAGCTCGGAATTACTTGGAGCAGTCCCAGGAGCCTGCGAGGGGCGATGTGCAGGCAGTGCTGCGTGTGGCTATTGGCAGATGATGAATGCAGCCTGCTGATGCAAACACAATTAGATGATGTCTAGGAAAAGTGCTGCCTTTGTTCTGTGCCTGCTTCCCTGGAGCAGTGCAGGGACCTGCCCGCAAGTGTGTGCCTGCAGCACCAAACCCTTGTGTCCACCCTGGGGTGGCCACAGAGCTGTGGCAGTGGCCAGCAGCAGCAGCGTGTGCCCGGCTGAGAGCCTGGGTACAGCTGAACCTAGTGTTTCTGCTGGCTGCAAATGTCTCTGGGTGGGTCTGGCCCCCTGCACGCTGAGTTTGGGCAGTGCCAATCCCTCCTGTGCTGTTCCCTGTCAGGTTTGACTCAACAGACTGTGCTGTGTATTGAGCTGCAGGTGCTTTAAAAGGAGCACAGTAAATAATCACTTCATTTCCCCCTCTCTGTCCACTGTGACCTTCAAATCTGGAGAAGCCCTCCAGGGCACGGTGGCCCCAGTCCAAGGAGAGAAAGCCCAGCCTGCTGCTGGCATTAAATTCCCTGGAATCAGACAGGAACATGAGGCGAGAGGATTTCCCAGTATTTCCAACTGTGACCTTCAGAGCATGCAAATGTTAGCATTAAACTTATTAGCAGCAGAGGCCTTTCTGTGACCCCGTGGGGATAACTCCCCCCATGTCCCCCCTCCTTGGCTTTTTTTGGAGGCAGGACAATGATGCTGATCTGTAGTGATGATCTGGAGAGACAGGACAGGGAGCGAGGGCTACAAACGGAGAGAGAGAAAATGCAGATATTGGGAAGAAATGCTTTGCTGTGAGGGCAGTGACAGGGTGTCCGGGGAGGTCGTGGCTGCCCCATCCCTGGCCGTGCTGGAAGGTTGGATGTGGCTCGGTGGGAGTTGTCCCCGCACATGGCAGGGGGTGGGACTGGCTGAGCTTTAAGGTCCATTCCAACGCCTTAACACTCCGTGATTATGTGGCAGCCTGTGTGTGCCGTGTCTCCGTGTGATCTGTCTCCAGCCGAGCTGGGCGCTGCCCGCGGGACCACCGGAGCCCCCGGCGGCTTGTGCTGAGCCGGGAGGAGCCCGGCGCGCCCGGGGCCGGGGGAGGCGGCCGCGCATGTGCCGGCCGTGCCCCCCGCCCGGGCTCCTCCGGCATCCTCGGCATCCTCCTCGGCATCCTCCTCGGCATCCTCCTCGGCATCCTCCTCGGCATCCTCCCCGCGGGGCGCCGCTCCCGCATCCCGCCGAACAAAAGCGCCGCGGCCGCGCCCCGCGGAGCCGCTCCCGGCGCGGGGCACCTGCTGCTGCTGCTGCTGCTGCTGCTGCTGCTGCCGCCGATCCTCCGCCGCCGCTGCCGCTCCCCGCCCGCGGCTCCGCTCCGCCCGCGCCCTGCGCAGCGCCGGCCGCGCCCGCGGAGCCCCGGAGCTGTCCGGGCTCGGGCTCTGTCCGTGGTGCTGCCGCCCCCGCGGCCGAGCGCAGCCCCCGGACCGCGCCCGCCGCCGGCTGCTCCTCGCCCGGCATCCTGTTGCGCCGGGGAGGCGGCGAGCAGGGGAAGAGCATCCTCCCGAGGAGCCTGAGCATCGCCCCGGCTCGGAACAATGGCTGCGCTGCCGCGGCTGCTCTGCGCGGCCGCGCTCGCCCTGCTGCTCTGGGGTAGGTGCTGCCATTCCCTCTCGGCTCCAGGCAGGTTCTCCAGCACCCCTGGGGCTTGCCGCTCGCAGGATGCTGCTGGGAAGAGGGGACAATGTTTCCTTCGTGCCTGCCTTCCAAGTGGCTGCTTTGGTGATGGGAGAAGGGAATTACGCTCGTGCGGAGTTGGTGTGAGTGTGACAGAGTGAACGTGAGCAGAGAGAACGCCTCAGTGCCGAGCAGGGCACAAAGCATGAGTGTGGTCTTTGCCGTTTGCCGTGGGTTTGAGATTTGCAGCGTAATTTACCACCGAGTTGCCTCGGGGAGGGCGTGCAGCCCATTAAGTGGGGTTTTAGTGCCTGTTTTCCGTGCAGTCTGCGTAAACTGGAGTCAATCAATTGATTGCAACTGCAATTTGGTTCCTGCCACGAGAAAAGGTTGGGTGGTTTTGCCACATCGAACGTGCATGTGCACACAGCCCTGCGTGTGGGTGCCTGGCTGTGTGCACAGATCTCACAGAACCAGAGTAAAGCAGGATCCAGGAGCTTTCCCTCGTTTCTCCCTGAAAGGTGATGCTGCCCGTGGAGCTGGTAGTACGGCAGGATTGGAATCAGGCTGCTTCCAGGAATAGTCCCGGGATAATATGTTGCTTGAGAGAGCGGGTTAATGGTGCCTCAGAGGCTGGGGAGGAGGGAGCAGCCAGCGAAGTCAGCGTCTGGGCTCTGGAGACAGCCCTGGACAGACAGAGCCCGGGATTGTTTAGCCCAGGGGACAAATGTCAGCAGGGATTTGCTCGGAGATGTCGTGCTGAAACGATCCTTTCTGCTCGAGCGTGTGGCTTCACATGCAACGATTTCTGTCCTCTTTGCAAGAGCAGTATTTGAGAGTTGCCAGCGTTAGCACAGCTCTGATTGGAAGCATTTTGAGCAGGAATGCCTGGAAAATCAATAACTCCTCCTGCTGCCAAATTTACTCCTGTCCAAGCCCCTTGGCTCCCAGTAGTGCCCGGGGACAGGAAGGGTGCTGGACCCTCCCAGCTTTTGTTGAATTAAAGCATCCAGACCTTCCAACTTAGCACAAAGGATGAGCTGTTCCTCCACACTGGAATTCTGGGCTTTCCCTCTTTCCCTCATCCCAGACTCTAATTGCTGCTCTAACAGGAGCATGCCCAGCACGCATGGGAGGGAGTGAACAATGCCTTTAAAGTGGCATTAATTACCAGGGAAAGATGAAAGTTGTGGCAAAGCAGATGCTGGAGAGGTGAATCTGTGCGAAGTGATCACCCTCTGTTAATTATTATGAATTATTAATATCTCGGAGAAGAAAGCTTGGTAAAATTTGACATTTGAGACTGATCTGTTATCAGGCAGTGCTGCTAATAAATCAAACCATTTTCCACTGGGGACATTAAAGCCAAGATGTGAATAACTGATGTTTCTCTCATTCTGTCTTAACACTTCTTTCTCTGCTGCTCCTCTCCCCAGCTGGGCTTTGCTCCTCAGTGTGTGTGGAGGTCCCATCTGAGACAGAGGCTGTCCAAGGGACGGACATGAAGCTGCTCTGCATCTCCTGCATGAAGAGGGAAGAGGTGACGGCCAGCACGGTGGTGGAATGGTTCTACAGGCCCGAGGGAGGAAAGGATGAGCCTGTATGTATGGCTGGCAGCTGAGCCCTTGCTGTTTCTTTCCTTGCTTATCCCATTTCCACACCTGGGAACAGCACAGACTCACGGCAGAAAGAGCTAGAATCCATTCTCCAGTTCAAATATTGGGGTTGTAGATAGATAAATGCCAATTTCCACTTCCATTCCTTCAGTACCTCAAGCCCAGTATCTGAGGATGTCAAATATGGACTGACACTTGGCACCCCTGTCTGAATCAGTTCTGAATCCCAAAGTTGTTCTTTTGGAGGCGAAATTGGCCTCTGGTAAGTCTGCAGGATGGGATTTGCTTCTTTTTGCCTCAGAAAAAGCAGTGTTTTCCTGACTGTGGGAGGATCTCTGGGAGTTGCTTTGGATCCCTGTCAGGAAAAGGTAAAATTGGTTCTCAGAGTGAATCAAAATGGAAATTGCCCAGATGAGGGGCAGCTGGAATTCCAGAAAGAACGGTGAAATGGAGAACAAGATTAAGGCTGAGTGCACATTTCTTTCTAGTTATTTTGTCTGAGTCTGAAGCATTAAATCAGTGGTTGCGATTGAGCAGAGCCAAGAAGGATGACAACTATTCTCCTTCTGCCTGAGGACTAAAGAGACCAGGCTAAGGAATGAGATGGGAATTCACTTTCAGTGGCCTGGGGGATCCATTTGCTAGTAAATGGCAACCCAAAGAACACCAAGCAAAGTGAGCTGGGGTGGGCAGGGTGGTGATGGGGACTGTGCTCGGCCAAAACGCCACACTGGAATATTTATCCTGCAGCACTTCCATCTCAGCTGAATATCCCAAAAAGGGCTTCCCAAAAAGGGCTGCTTGTCTCCTCTCTATGTATTCTGCAGCTCTTTCCTCAGGTGATCTTACATGCACTGACTGACAGGCACTGTGCTGGCCACACAAACTACAGAATCCCAGTTTTCAGTTCCATGGCTGGTTTTTTTGTGTCACTGTCCATGTGCGTCTGTGTTTTCCCGTGCCTCGGTTTTTCTCCCTCTGTGATGGAGGTACTGGATTTCTGATAACTCATTTTTCCTCTCTTTTGTGAAGTCACCTGATATTTTGAGGCAAAGGCTGATGGCATATGAATAGCTGCTGTTACCAAGGGAGCTCAGAGCATCCCTGGGTGTGGCTGGAGGGGGATGCTGTCCCTGCCTCACGCCGCGGTGCTGTCCGAGGTGGTGATTAACCAAAACCTCCTTTCCCATTCCCTCACAGATCTACGAGTACAGGAAAACGAACCACGAGTTCCCGAGCCGCTTCAGCGGCCGGATCCAGTGGAACGGGAGCAAAGACATGCAGGACGTGTCCATCACCGTGCTGAACGTGACCCTCAACGATTCGGGCATCTACACCTGCAACATCACCCGCGAGTTCGAGTTCGAGATCCACCGGCCCCTGTTCACCAGCTCCAGGCTGATCCACCTCACCGTGGTGGAGGAGGGTAGGAAGGGCTGCCAGAAGGGGTTTGGTGCTGTCCCTGGCCGTGGGTGTTGTCCCCCAGGGATGGAGTTTGTCACCGCACTGCAGGAGAGGGCTCTGGGTTTGTCGGTGACAAACACCACGCGGGGCTCGCGAGGAAAAACCTGTGACTCGTTCGATGGCTGGAGGCTCTTTTTAGGTGCAGGGTGGTTGTGTGGGAACGTGGGAAGGCACGGTGAGCCTGGCACAGCTGGGCACAGCTGGGCAGGCGCAGGCAGAGGTTTCCAGCTCCTCCCGTGGCGGCTCTGGGATGTTACAGCCTTTCCCAGAGAGCCGCAGCGTTTCCTTGCTGCCGCCCCCTCCCTCCTGGAACAACGACTCATTCTCCATTTTGATGCCAGTCCCTTGCTTCTCCTCGTCACGAAAATAAATCCACAAACACCAGAGGTTTATGTCCAAAAAGGAGACAGAGGAGTCCTGGAACTATTCATGAATAAAGGGAGAGGCCATGGGCATTTCCCATGGGGTCTGTGAAATTCTTAGAAGACACAGCCTCTTTTTATCCTGATTTCCCAGCCGCAGTACCCTCTCTCTTTCCCCAGTGGCTGAGGTACTCGAGAGGTACAGGCTACCCGAATTGCCCAATACAGAGCCCCTTCTAATGTACATTCCCCCCCTCCCTTTTGTTTTCTTTGTGTTTCTGTTCTTTTTCTCTAAGCCCAGGGACTTAGCACAGCCTTGGGTGAGTAACACTCTGTGTCAATTAATAGAATTCCTACAGAATTTATGCTTCCTCCCATTGCTTCTTTCACCTATCAGTATCTGCCCTTATCTAGCAGCAGGCCTCAGTTTGTTTGTAAAGACATCTCCCTCCTGTTCCTTTCAACCTCCTTTGCTTTGTAGTGCTCGTGAGTCTTTCTGGTGCTGCTGGGCTCAGTGCTGAAATCCTGGCACGTTCCAAACCAGGACTGGTTTGGAACCAATTTCCAAAGTGGGAATTCTGCCGCTCTCTTCAGAGAGGGCTGGGAGCTTCCAGCCCTTCTGTCTGCCCCGTTCCCCTCCCTGTCCCCCGCAAATCCTCGGGGTTTTGATCCCTTACAAATCACCGGCGGCACAATAGAGCTAACACCAGCGAGTAGGACACGGGGAGGAAACAGAGCATGAAGATGAGATAGGTGAGCGATCCGTGAGGAAATGGGGGTGGCACAGGATGCCACGCTGGACTGTGTGTGTTGGATCCCACTGGAGACACGCTCTGGGATCCCTGCCTGCTGCGGTGTTATCCTGACTGTGGGAGGATCTCGGGGAGTGACTTCAGATCCCCGTCAGGAGAAGGTAAAGTTGATTCTCAGAGTGAATCAAAATGGAAATTGCCCAGATGAGGGGCAGCTGGGATTCCAGAAAGAACGGTGGAATGGAGAACAAAATAAAGGCTGAGTGCACATTTCCTTTGCCCCCTCACAGCCTAACGGCCCCTGGATATCTCTGGCAAGGCAGATTAGGAAGGGTGGCACGAGGGAGGAAATTGTCCGGGGAGCTGCTTGGAAATGATCAGAGATTATTTCTTTTTATTCACAGCTGGAGAAGACTTCACCTCTGTCATCTCAGAAATTATGATGTACATTCTGCTGGTCTTCCTCACCCTGTGGCTGCTGATTGAAATGGTCTATTGCTACAGGAAAGTCTCCAAGGCCGAGGAGGCTGCCCAGGAAAACGCGTAAGTGTGGAGCCCCTGGAAACAAGAGCTGTTCTGTTCTGCCAGGGTTCCTCGCGTCCCAGAAGATTAAACTTTGATAATACATGGTCTGGTTGATGTTTGCTCTGTCCAAATCCTGGCTGTGTTTAGGAACTGAGAGACAATCCCCTTGCACCACACCCCAGGGAGGGAGTAGACAGTATTCCAGGGGGCCTGGTTTGGACTGTGGAGATGCTCTGCTGGAAGGTCTGGTTCCATACTGGCCCATTCCCATCTCTCCCCACAGTTGGCTTGGATTAGAGCACTCTGTACATAACAGGAAGGTTGGAGGTGTAGGATTTTAGAGCAGGGAAGGCTTGGTGTTTGCTCCTGCAAGGGGAGTTTCCTGCCCTGAGCATCTTCTGCAGGTGACGTTGGTTACCTCAGAGAGTTCCAGGCATTCAGCAAAGCTGAGTTTACCCAAACTGGGGCTTACACTGTGCGCTTTCCTCCTTCCCCCCAACTACAGGACAGACTATCTTGCGATTCCATCAGAAAACAAGGAAAACTGTCCTGTGCCGGTGGAGGAGTAGCAGAGAGGAGTCAGAGGAGTGAACGGCACCAAGGTGGGTGATGAGGAAACACCTGCTCACTGCTCGTGTCTGTCCAGCCTTCAGCCTCCCTGCCGTGGGGCTGGAGACTCCTGGAATGTGCCTCAGCTCCTCTGGAGCTCCCCAGGGACCTCAGGAGGAACACAGGTGTCTTTAGGTGGGGGTGCACCTGTATTGCTTGAACCCCCAACCCAACACATTCACCTCCAGGCCACAATGTAATTACACCTCCTTTGCCCCTTCCTGGGGAGTTGGGAACCTTAACCTCCCCTGGAGAAGGGCAGCAGTGCCCACGAGGACTGTAAGGGCTCTGTCTCCAAAGGAAACATCTTCCAGGAAGGAGTTTGTGTGCTAAAGGCTAAAATGTGCATCTTTTAAACTCCCGTTCACCTCCCGTCAGTTCCCGCGCTGATTCTGTTGCGATCCTCGCTCCGGTGAGCTCCACGAGGAATTCTCTCCCTTGCAGGGGCTCTGAAGACAGAAGGACCACGCCACGCCAGCCAGGTTTGAGGGGGAGCTCTGCGCCGTCGCGAGGAACCGCGGGGAGGTGTAAATTCTCTTCCATTTGCCTTGGACTCTGTACAGCCTTGACTTTGGTGCCGTGCCCCCAGCCCGAGCTGCCAGCCCAGTGCTGAAGGACTCTTCTGTTGAAGCATGCGGCGCAGGGGCGTGGGCAGCACGGCTCCTTCCCGAGTTTCAGTTCCATCATCGCCTCAATGGCTTTGTAAATGTCACCTGTCACTTCTCAGCTGCTCTCACCACCACCTTTATTTGCTAAATGTGCTACTTCTCCATTGCAGGGGTTGAGGGTATGTATGGCACGCTGCTCTGAGCTGCGGGACTGCCAATGAGCTTCTCTTAGGGGGTTTTTCCACCACGTCCTGTGGTCCAAGCAGTTTTATTGGTGTTAAAACAGGAGGAATTTAATTAGTTAATTAAGTCACTCTGGATTTTGGGCTGTCCGCGTACAAGCAGAGTAGGGTGAGCACTGTAATGCACTAGAATGGGAAAATGTGTAGTAGGAAGGAACTTTCTTCCACATTCATACTTTTTTCTGGAGGGAATTTAGAACCTGAGGTATTCCTGCTTTGGGAAGGAGGATGATGTAAGTATAAAAATCTCTTTCATTTATCAAGTGTCACTACCCTCGGCTCCTTCCAGCTTTGCTCCTGGAGCACTCGGGGGGAGGAGGAACCAGCAGAGCCACGTCCTGCAGCAGCTGGCAGGGCAGCAGGACGAGGAACGGGATCCACCTTTTTGTGGGAAACCCCGGGAAGGGAGGCAGCCTCATGCTGGTGTGCAGGAGAAATAAATAGGATGCAAAGCCCTCACAGGGTGGCAGTAAAATGGTTGTAGTTTTTAGAGCTGTGACAGCTCTCCGGTGCTGTAGCAGCACCATCTAGAGGGATAGACAGAAAACACTCAATTCCCCCACTTAATCCTAATTCTCTCTTGGGGTAATTAATCATCAGAGTGAATAGCCTGCGTTCATCCTAAATGATCCCCTGCTGCCCAGGAATCACACTGGAAATTCCATCTTTCCCATGCAGACTCACATTTCAGAGGGTTAAGCAGAGGAAAATTTGGGTTTTTTTCCCCTTTGGTGTAGATACATTGAGCTCAACAGCTGGGATTGGAAGGGGGGACAAGGCAGAAACGTTGGCCAGGGCGGAATTGAGACAAAGTGGGGAAGATTTGTGTTTGTCATAGGGCAGAGGTTGTGACATCCCTGCTGCAATGGAGCCTGAGTTGACAGAATTTTGCTCCACTGACCGCTTGTAAGTATTCCCAAAGTGCTTGTGACTCCAGGCATGCTCCCCACCACGGAATCCCCTCCGCTTTGTTCTGCTGCTTTTTATGTGCTTGCTGCAATCACAGAAATTACCCCATTTGTAAGTCAAGCCCAGGCCAGATTCCCAACTGGCACTTGTTCAAAATCCCTTTTTTTAGAGTGGGTGTCAACTTTAGTAACTCCAGTGCAGTTTTTGTAGTAGGATTGCTCCCAAATCCCGAGCCAAGCCTGGCAACGGGAGCACATTTTCCACATGAAGCTCACTCGTAGTTTGGGCACCAGTTCCCTAAAACCTGATATCCAAATGGGATGTTCAAAAGAATATCCAAGCAGCTCTGCTTTGAATTCAGCTGGATGTGATGTTTTTCCCCGTCCCAGTTTGGATGGGAGAATCCTAAACTCACCAGAGGAGGGCCTTGGGTTGGAACTCTGGGCTTTCCAGCACTGGCCACGGCATTGAGCCCATGGGGATTTTTAGGACTCGTCTCTCCCACCTCAGCCCTGCTCCTCAGTCCCTGTGAACCGCGGAAACCCTCTGGTGTCATCCTGTTCCATCAAAAAAGGAGTGAACCCAAGAACTTCTCGAGAGCTACCTCAGGTGGTAATGAAGGGCCTGTCCTGCACCTCCCTGTGTCCCACCAGCATCTTCTGAAGATGCTCTTTTTTCGGACAGATCTTTCACTTTTCCAGTTCCTGCAGACAGAGGTGACCATTGCCACGAGGTGTTCCAAGCAGGAGGAAATGGGGTGCAAAGTTTTGCTCAAGAATCTCACAGAAAAAAGAATAATAATAATAATAATAATTTTAAAATTGGTGATTTTTCAAGACCCGGAAGAGATGGTCCTGGCAAAGACTCTCTCTGTGTGTTTGGACTGACAGAGGAGACTCCGGAACAGGCAGGATAATAAAAAGAACAAAGAGCCACGCTGGTTGTTGGATAGATTTTTTAATTGATACTGTACTTCCATGGTACTAACTACTTACACGGAGTTTGGCTGCAGAGCCTGTACAATTCCTACGTTCCAGCACGTACGTTCCAGTATCGTTTTTTAACCACGGGGTTGTTTGTTTTTTGTTTTGTTTTTTTTTTTGCGCACAGCGCAAAGTTTCTGACAGTCGGGACAACTCCTAAAACAAACCCACAATCCTTCCCCCACCCACCCCAGAGTCACGTCAGCCAACAGCCCCCCACTCCCCGGGCTCTGGAGGGGATTCCAGGAGGGAAGTGGTGGTTGTAGGACCTGCTCCCGTGCCTTGCTGAGGAGAGGAAACCCTCGTTCATCGGCAGTTGTGCACGGGAATCGCAGGTGGGGAGAACACGCTCCGGGTTTTTAGCAGCTTTATCCGGGGGAGATGAAACCCCACGGGAATGTGCTGTCCCAGAGGTGCCACGGCCACGCCAGGCCACTCCTGGGAGCTTGTGGCGCTGCCACTGCTCTGCTGCTCTTCCCTCCCTCCACGTCCAGCCCAGAGCCAGCTCGGTGCTTCCATCCCTGCTCTCCCAGGGCCATTTTCCAGGAGCTGGGATGGTGGAGAAGGGGATGACGTGCATGGCACGGGCTCCACCTCTCTGCTGGATGAAACTGTGACAGACAGCTGCTCTCCCAAATCCTAATGCCACCAGGAGGAGAGCAGGGATGTGACCACAGAACGGGGCTTGTTCCCTACCTACCCTCGGAGTTTGGGTCGGGGAAGGTGGCCTTTAACGTTAGCAATGGAATTGGCCTAAATGAGTGAGGTAACAGAAACGGCCAGAGGAGGAACCTCCCCGAGCCATGTGCAAATATAATTCCTTCAGCAGAAGGAAGTCCTTTTCTCTACTGAAAAAAAAAAAAACCAAAAAAAAATAAAACAAAACACATTCACTTGAAGAGCATACAGACCGCGGGAGGGGAAGGCAGGCAGGGACAGCACCAGGTCAGACCATCTATGACACAGGGAATGATTGTCCAGCAGCAGAGGTGGGAGGGGACAGGGAAAAGCCATAGCAAGCACTGCAAAACGTGTGGGAGAGGAGGAGGGCGTGGCATGCCACAGATCCATGCTAAGAGAAGCCCATGCTGTCTGCCTAGGTCAGGGAATGGCCTCCACCAGCAGTCGCCCAAGACACGAGGAGATTATTTGGCCAGTGTGCACATCAGAAACAGGAAGGTTTTATGGCACAGAGAGACTCGTGCTGGAGAGACTGCAAAGCACAGAGGTCAGAGCATGTCCTGTGGGGGAATGGGCTGGAAAATCAGCACAGGAGCCACACTGACACAGGCTCTGTGAGCCACTTCCCTCGGGGGCTTTGCCCTCAGCGCCTCTCTTCTGAGCTGTGCTTTAAGCAAGCCCCTGACAGGTATTTCCAGTGGTGCTGAGACTGAAAAGGCAGAGCCAGATTCCATGTGGCTGTGCCATGGACAGATGTGTGCCCTTGTTGGTGGCAGCCTGGCACAGCCCCCGTGGGGACAGCCCCCTGGAGCTGAGCAGGCAGTGCAGGAAGCACTGATCTGACAAGAGCTGGGCACTGGCAGCAGCTGCCTGGGCAGGCAGGACAGAGCTGCCCCCTGAGCCAGGCACTGGTGCTTTGAACAGTGATTTTAAGACTGATTTTCTGCGTAATGTGGAACCAGAAAGTTCCAGCTCTAAATCAGGAAAGAGTTCATGTCTGTGCAGGTTGGGAGGAGCAGGCGCTGACTGACACAGAGCTCCTGGGCAGAACAGCTGCTGCAGCAACCAGAGCAGACCCAAAAGGTCTCACTCAGACCCAAAGTGTCCCCAGCCGCTCTCCAGAAAAGAAATCTCTACCTTCTTGCATAAAGGTAAGAAAAAGCCCATGTGTGGCTACCTGGACAGTGCTGAGGAGCGAAGGAGGATAAAAAGTCCGTCCTTAGCTACGCCAGGTGAGCTGGAACTGCCTGATAAGGACACAGATTAGCATTCCGGGTCAGCATTCCTAGAAGGGATATCCCAATACATGCACTGCTATTTCAGAGGCAGTTTTGTGCCTTCAGGGCTCCAAATTCAGCAAAGCCTTGTGCTTTGAAACCTTTCCTCTTCCAATTCAGGGTTGTTTTACACTAAAGATGTTTCCTATTCCTAGGGTTTTTTTAAGCTCAGAGGCACCCAGGCAGGGTCAGGTGTCACCCAGCAGTCGGAGCTGGGTGCAAATGCAGCCTGTGTGTCACAGCAGAGCTCAGGGGAGATCAAAGTCTGTGCCTTTCTTCTCCCAGAGGACTCGAGGGAGCCAGGAAGGATTTGGTATCAGTGAGTGTGAGTGAATAGTAAGGTTTTCTGACTGAGGAGTGCCTGAAGTGCAGAGCACCCAAAAAGCATCCACAGCTGTTAATCCACAGCTTCCTCCTCTCCTCCCCACTGCACGTACATTTCTATCTTTTATTTTTCCATCTTTTCTCTTTGGAACCCAGCAGTGCCCCTGCCTTGGGCACCTCACCACCTGGAATAACCTGGGTTTTGGTCCTTCACAGACCTCACAGGCAGGTGCTGCACTAGATCCCTCTGATCTCTACTTCAGGAATGCCTGATTGCACAGCAGTTCATCCAGGGCTCAAATCCACACATCCCAAATGCCAGAACTGCTCTAAGACAAGCAGCAGAAGGTGTGTATTTATCAGAGGTGAGGTTGTACTGAGCTAAGATCAGTGAGAATGTCACAAACTGGTGGATCAGAACCTTCTGCTCCCCCTTCTCCCTCCTCCCAATAAGAATTTTCCTTGGCAGGAATTAGGCTGCAAGCTGTAGCCATTACTTTGCTTGGCTGGAGAAATGCCTTTTTAGAAAAAAAAAAAGAAAAAAAGAAAAAAAAAAATCCCTGGTTTTTTTTTTTTTTTCATTGTTCAGATCCTGCAAATCAAAGCCCAGCAGAAATGCCTTAAAAAAAAAAAAATCTCTGTTTTCTTTTCATTATTCAGATCCTGCAAATCAAAGCCCAGCAGATGTGCAGGTGGAAGGGTCAGACTGGGAGGGGAAATGCACCTGCAGTGGGAATTCTGGCACAGGAGAAGCAAAACCCTGCCTTGGCTGGGAGTGCTGAGGTCAGCATCACCTTCTGTAACATTATTCAGGTTGCTCTTAGTCCTAGAAAGTGTCACTGATCCCTCCAGGAAATGTCATCCAAAAAGAGTCTCTGGCTCCAGGAGGAATTAACCTGTCAGCTGGGACTGGTCAGGGGCAGCTGATTCCCATCCCAGCTCTCCAGAGGAAGTGAAAACACTCCAAGGTTTTGTATAAGCCCTCACCATTAGTGCCCTTAAGACCTTGCTTTTCCCCTTTTTATTACTACTGTGAGAGACTGAGAGGCAGTAAAAGATTGTGAATCCCATCCAACTCCAAGCCGGACTGGCTGCCAAGTGGGAAAAATTAATAATGAGAAAAAACCCAAACCCTAAGGCCTCAAAGAGAAACCTCCCTCAGCATGAAGGACACTGCAGCACCAGGTTCTCGTTGGTGCCACCACCCTTGTGCTCTCAAAAAAGGATTGAACATTGCTGAGTGTCAGGGTAGGTGTCAGACAGGTTAAAAACCCAGTTTAATGTGCAGGTGTCAGGGTAGGTGTGAAACAGGCTAAAAACCCAGTTTAATGCGCAGGTAGGACAAATATTGGTGTGGAGTTGCTACAGCTGCCTGGCCTGGCGTTAATTTAACAGAGCTTGTGCAGTTCTGGCCCTGGCGCCCAGGCTGAGGGAACATCCCGAGCTGCAGCTGGAAATCGGCACAGGAAGGACTCAGGATGAGCAAAAGGTCCTTGCCTCCCTAACAAAGAGAATTGGTGAGGAAAGATTCTGATCAGCAGCGTTTCCCTGTGACCCTCTCTGATTGCCCTGCCTCCATCCCTCCATGTGCAAACCCCTCCCAGGCAGGTGGAGGAGACCCCCACATTCCAGGTCCCTCCTTCACTGTGCCCTTTTCCTTTCCTGGCACGGGCAGGGCAAATCCCAGGCCTTCCTCTGTGCCCTCCTGCTGGGTGCTTGAAACTAAATTCTAGAGCAGGATGATTCCAGCAGCAGGGGAATTTTGTGTGCTCAGTAATTGTGGGAGTGGCTCAGGGGGAAAGGGGACTCAGGGACAGGCTGGCAGGTCACAGTGGGGAGGATGAGCCACAGAATTCCCTTCCCAGCCCCTAGCACCTCAGTGTCATTGTTCAGCAGCCATTTCAGCAGCCTCCCTGCAGAAAAGTCAGGGAGCAGTACAGTAGTCAGCAGCATTAAATTAAATAAATAGTTATAAATACACATTGCTCCCTGGTTTTCCCCAACTTGACTTGGCTTTCACAGTCTGAAATGTCTTTTTGATAACCTGGCTTCATCCAGGCTCCTTCACATGAGTCTGGTGTGGGTTTAGCACTTGGCCACGGAGGGTGGGGGAAATCAGCAGGTTATTCCTACATCCATTACCCTTCCCTGACTGGAATGTGGGAGCTTGAGAGGGTTTTCCTTAGACTCCGCTGAGGATAATCCCGGCAGAGGATGATGTGAGATCAATTATTCCCCTTGGAATTTTTTTCCCTGCTCTTTCAGTGCCCACAGCAGCAATGGAGGAGCTACAATTGCACCATTTCCAAACTGGGAATGTGCAGTGCCTCCCTCCTGCTGGCAGGAGGTGGAAAAATCCCAGTGTTGGACAAAGTGGGCTTCACACTGCCCTCATCCACCTGGCTGGGGGACACCAAAGCGTCAATTAAACACTCCAAGATGCAGCCTGGATCCCAACCAGTGGAGTTTGTGCATTGCACAGCACAGCCTCCCTGCTCCTCTTCCTCACCTGGCTGCTCGTGGAGTCTGGAATTATCCCCCAGAGCACCTGAAAATGCACTTTGGCTTTTTTTTAGTGCAGCTCCACCGCCTGGCTGACTCCCAGGACCAATCTTCACTCCCTAGGTGCCTCACAGCCAGCTCTGTCCTGCCACCCTCTGCTGGTCCCTTTTTCCTTTCCTCTCTTGGTCCTTGTGACCCTTCCTGACCTCTCCTGGATTTTTGGAAGCTTTGTTTCTCTACAGATGCAGTTATGTAAATATCCACAGTGATGGCTGTTGCTGCATAGATACAATGATGTAAATTCATCCCAGGCAAGGAAAGGAAGCATTGTTTTCCCCTGTTTTCCCACAGATTTTACAAGACAGGGGCTGGGTGAATGAACAGGAGACAGATTTGCTGAGCTGGGTAGTGGGAGTGGCTGCAAATCAGCACTAATTTTGGTTTCCTGTCTCCATTTGTGTCCTCCCACCGTGGTGGTTCCAGCAGCGATGCAGAGCTGCAGCACAGGGATGGCCCAAGCACACAGAAAGCAGAGCTGCAGCACAGGCAAAGGGGACACTGTCACAGGGGTGGCTCTGCTCCTCCCACACACCTGGGAGGCAGACACGCCCCTCCCCACCCTCCCCTTCTCTCCCTGCAGCAAATTGGTGTTTGTGGGAGGATTGGAGCCCAGCCACGCTCTGTGCTTCGCTCTCTGAGCCAGCCTGGCTGCCCTGACAGCAAATTCCTGCCCCGAGGAGGGGCCTGCCAGGGGATGTGCCCTCCACAGACCCACAGCAACTCCTCCTCCTCCTCTCCAGACGTGGAATAGTTTTGCAAGGGATTGACTGTGATTGCCAGAACCTCTGTGCCCTGAAGCCAGCAAGGTCAGGGAGGTGACAGTGTCCCCTTTTGGAGATAAATAAAGTGAACCACGAACCTCCATGCGCAGGGAGGGGACGGGACGGGGCGGGGGCACTCACACTGATGCTTCCCTTTGAAACAACAGAAACAGACAGACAGACAGACAAACAGCCAGGAATATTACAGAGGAGCAGTGCACAGCTCAGTGCTGGGAGAGCACAGCCCTCCCACACACACACACCCCACGCTCCCAGAGACGCTCCAGTCCAGCCAGTGTTGGAGGTCACTCCTTCCCCTCTTTAGGCTTTTTTTTTTTTTTCTCTTAAAATCTGTATATAATATATATATTTATATCTGTATATATATATATATATTTATATATATATTTATATGTCCTATTTACACATATTGCACACCGTCCTCTGGCCTCCTGCATTCCTGCCTGTTAATGGAAACGTTTCCGTTTCTCCTCCGGATCTGACCCGAAGTCCCGGGACCCGATGCCGTTCTGGAGATTTATTAGTGAGTCCTTCATCTGCAAGACAAGAGATTTCTCCACTGTGGAGATTTCTTTTTGTCCCTGTGAAGTATCAATACCATAATTGTTGTTTCGGGAGTGGGGGAGTGTAGTTGCACTGTTTTAAAAATCTTTCTCTTCTTTCTCATGGAGAATAGAGATAAGTTGCATTCTTGTGCTTTTCTAATCTCTTTGTTTTGGTACTGGATACTCTAGAGTTGTAACCAATCATTACAGGGGGTGGAAAAACTGTCGACCAATAATTATTAGATTATTAATGAATATATAAAGAAGGTTTCGTAAATAAAGTTTGCTCTTTCGCCATTTTGTCGTGCTCCTGCCTGACTCCCTTGTGAGCTTCCACGAATCTCCACGAAGATCAGAAAATCAGAGCCAACAGGGGAGTCAGGGCTGGAAAGTACAAATGGGGACTGGGAATGTGGGGGACTGTTCTCCAGGAAAAGGGGAGCAGAGGACAGGGAATTCTCTCTCATTTAGGGACTCATGAGGGTCCAGCTCTCATTTCTGGGCTGTGCTCTCACCAGCCCCGTGTGCTTTTTCGGCAGCACACACTGAAACTCCTGCCTTTGTGCCTTGGTGATCTGTCCCTTTCCTCCACCAAAGCTGCATGCAAATCCAGCGTTCAGATAAAACCAGTCTGCTCCCCAAACTGGGACGACAGAGATTAGACACGAAATGTGCCAGAACAAGCTTTTTGTCCTTACAGGATTCTCTCCTTGCCACGCAGGGACCCTCTGATGTGAGAGAGCAGCTGAGGCACCCCGTGCTCCCCACCACCATCAGGACATGGATCTAAAGGAGCTGGCACGCCTGAGGGACTGTGGTGGAAGCAGGAAATGCTGCAGGAGGGGTGACCCCTGGTCCCAGCCCTGCCTGGAGCCCTGCAGCCTCACCTGGTCCAGGAGCATCACCGAGGATTTGATGATCTCGCGCCATTTCTGCAGCTCTGAGTCGTGGTACTTCTGCTGGGACTCCAGCAACTGGGCCCACTCTGTCTGAGACTGGGGTAACCTGCCAGAACACCACCAGCAAGAGTCACAAAATCACACAATTAAATGTGGTTTAAAATTAAAATCAAGTAATTGTGTATGGGTTTGTACACAAAATCACATAATATCCACAGGAATCTCTGAGAGGACTCCCTATTAATTAATTAATTCCTCCTATTGTGAGGAATAGCTGCTCTGGGCCTCTTTTCCACGGCAGGTATGTGTAGGTATCAAGCCCTTCCCTTCAGGCCCATTTAAACCCCCAAAACAGAAGTGGAATCAGGACAGATGGAAGGATTCCAGGTGCTTGGATGGCTTCAGATACCTCCACAGCAATCGTGGCTGCAACACAAAAATTACCCACGTGGAGACACCCAGGTAATTCCAGCACTTGCACACTACACGGTGCAAACAGGACATAAGTTCTGTACTTAAATACTCTTGGAGTAGTTCAAATAAACACCGAGAGTACCAGAGGAAGATAAAATCACTCTAAGTATCCATAATCACTTGAGGTATCTATCCACGGGGAAGCAGCAGGGCAGTTATTGGGGGAAATAAAAATTCCCTTTCCTAATCAGGAGAAATGACACAAATTGAGCAAAAAATTCCAACACAATGGTAGTGAAGCCTGATGATTTTTTGTATTTTCTTTTTATATACCCTTTTATACATTTTTATACTCCTTTCCTATTTTTGGTACCCTTTATATACCACTGTACTCCTAGCCCCACATGCTTGTAGGTTTTTGTAGTCTGATATTTATCTTAGTCTGGCAATGCAAAAGGCCAAAGTGTTATGAATGCTTAAAAGTGAGGCCCAAAGCAGCAAGGGAACAACCAGGACTCCAAAAATGGGACACAAGGGGACAAAAACACCGCAGACAAGTGGGTTCAGGATGTCCTCAGCCTCTAAAATAGACCAGAGACCATCCAGGCAGGATACCTTGCTGATATCTGCACTCACACCTTCCAAAACAAACCTAGCAGAGTGTGTACCACAGGCCCAAATCCTCCTCTGAGTATAAAGGAGTCTTTCTAAGACTCTGCTTTCCACACAGAGGGAAATTTGGCCATCAAAAAAGGAGAAGTGACCACCTTGGGCCAAAACTGCTGAACATTTATTCACAGAGTTCCATGGCAAGAAGCAGAGTGGCCTTAGCTCTGCTCTTCAACTGCACTGGGAACGCTTATGGCCCTCAGCTTCACCTTCTTCACACAAAAACGAGAGCCCAGAGCTCTGGTGGGCTGGGAAGAGCCTCCAACAAGGAGGAAGAACAACAATAAATAAGCCAAAACCCAAAGGTACAGGTGTGGATGTTGGGGAGGATGAAATAGGAAAGCCTTATCAATATGATTAGCTGGCAAAAGATGCTGAGAATATGGAAACTATCAGCGAGATTGAAATGAAGACAAAGCTTTGAGATACCGAACCCCAGTGACTGAACAACTGGAAAACAATGGTGTGGCCACTGAAGGTAATCCCCTTTGGATTAAACAATCCCCTCTGCTTGCAGACAGGCCCAAGGGTCAGAGCAGACCCTGCCAACTTGGCAGAGGGTCCAAAAAGCAGTTTTTAGAGTTTAAAATATAACGCCGTATGGTAATGCAATGACTCTCATAGGCTGTGTGTAAATGTTGTAGGATTTGTAGCTTGTTCTAGATTGGTTAGTGAAAATTAGAATATTCAGCACAGAAGTTGATTTATTGTATTGTTGTAGTTGCACTGTTTTAGAAATCTTTCTCTTCTTTCTCAGGGAGAATAGAGATAAGCTGCATTTTTGTACTTTCTTAATCTCTGTGTTTGGTGCTAGGTGTTGTATAGCTGTGCCCAATGGTTTTAGGAGGTGGATTCCCTGCTGACCAATAGTTGCCAGATTATTAATGGATATATAAAGAAGTTTCTGTATATAAAGTCTCTCCTTTCGCCATCTTGGGTTCATCTGCCTGCTTCCTCTGCCAGCTTCTGCCAATCTCAGGAAATCTCTAACCACATATTGTAAACGGCAACCACGGTATTCTTTCTTTCTCTCTATTCCGTATTCTGTATTCTGTATTTTTCTTCTCTCTCACCTCTCTGCCCTGCTCTGAGCTGTGTCTGGCAGCTCCTGGCAGGTCCCCTACCCCCAAGCCCTTTCACAATAAACCTCATGCTCTAAGACCAAACTCCAGAGATCTCTCATCTCCGTCCCGACCGTCTGAAACAAAACCAACCCAAACACCTCAGAGGGCAATCCTCCATGTGGCTGTACCTTTCCTGCAGCCTCAGGCCCTGCCATGCCGTCAGCGTCTGCGTGGTGTATTCCAACATCCACAGCTTGTAGAACAGCATCATGTTGAGAATGACCAGCAGCACCAGACTGCAAAGGAAGAGAGAAATCAGTCCGTTTGGGAGCGTTTCACAGCTTATTTCTTGCCAGGAACACCTGGGGAAGCACCCTGGCCTTTAGGAAGGTGTCTGAGGCCCCGTCCATGCTGTGAGTGGGGATTTAATCGGAGTGAGCACGCAAAACTTCACCTCGTGGGAGAAATGTGTGAGGCAGGAGGAGAGACAGACAGACAGAGACAGGGATGGCAGCCCAGACAGAACAGGCTGGATGGTGGATGTGCTGAATGCAGAGAAAGGGAGGGAAATGGGAGAGTGAAGAGGCCAAAAAAGAGAGAGACAGTACCTGAAACAGATCCTAATGGGAGCAGGGAAGAGAAAAGACGGAGCAGCCGCAGGTTAGAAACGGAGTGACACAAACAGGAGAAACTGGGCTGAGAGGAGGAGGCTCAGACAGCGCAGGAGGTGCAGGGCAGGGAAAGGAGAGAGGGAGGAGAGGCAGGAAGGACAGACAGGATCCGTGTGCCTGCGCTGGTGCTGAGGGTCACCCAGCATGGCCGAGCTCCTGGGACAGCAGAGCTCACACCAGCCCTCCCCATGGCACCCCTGGCACTGGGAACACACCCCAGCCCTGCCCTGCCTGGGTCCTGCCCCTCTCCTCTCGTCTCCAGCACCTCACAGGGCAATTCCTCTCCTCCTGGGGAACAAATTCCAAAATGCCACACAGGGGCATCTCCTCTGCTCCTGGGGAACAGATTCCAAACTGCCACACAGGCATTTCCTCTCCTCCCAGAGAACGAATTCCAAAACGCCACACAGGGGCATCTTCTCTCCTCCTGGGGAATGGATTCCAAAATCTCACACAGGGCCATTTCCTCTCCTCCTGGGGAATGGATTCCAAAATTTCACACAGGGCCATTTCCTCTCCTCCTGGGGAATGGATTCCAAAATTTCACACAGGGCCATTTCCTCTCCTCCTGGGGAATGGATTCCAAAATTTCACACAGGGCCATTTCCTCTCCCCCTAGGGAATGAATTCCAAAATGCCACACAAGGGCATCTCCTCTCCTCCTCAGGAGTGAATTCCAAAACGCCACACAGGGGCATCTCCTCTCCTCCTGGGAAACGAATTCCAAAATGCCACACAGGGGCATCTCCTCTCCTCCTGGGGAATGAATTCCAAAACGCCACACAGGGGCAATTCCTCTCCTCCTGGGGAATGCATTCCCAAACACAAGGCTGGTGCCTGGCTCTGAACAGTGCAGCTATTTTGCTGGAAGAATGGCCCACTATGGCCAGCTCAGCCAGGCGGGTGGCAAGTGGCAAGTGGCCAGAGGAGAATTCTGGAAGCATCACAGAGGGCTCTCTGACCCGAGTGGAGCTGTCAGGAGACATTGGCACAAAGCTTTTGTACTTTTTACTATCTCCTTATCATGACAGTGCTCTATACCTCCTCATTTATCACTGGCTGGGTGCTGCTGCAAACCTCTGTGCTCCCAGTGGGATGAGGAAACACAGAAAGGAGTTCAACTTGAACTGTAATTCTGGGATGAGGAAACACGGAAAGGAGCTCAACTTGAACTGTAATTCTGGGATGAGGAAATACAGAAAGGAGCTCAACTTGAACTGTAATTCTGGGATGAGGAAACACGGAAAGGAGCTCAACTTGAACTGTAATTTTGGGATGAGGAAACACAGAAAGGAGCTCAACTTGAACTGTAATTCTGGGATGAGGAAATACAGAAAGGAGCTCAACTTGAACTGTAATTTCGGGATGAGAAAACATAGAAAGGAGCTCAATGTGAACTGTAATTCGGGTCCCTAAATCCCATCCTTTCCCCACCTCACTAAAAAGCTGGTGGAGCTTAAGGAAAAGCTGAGCCCAAGGCAGACAAGCCTGGAGCAGTGCTTTGGACTGCCCTGCTCCACAGCACTGAGTGAAGAGGAGCAGGAAATACATCGAATTTAGGTATTAGATTGTAATTTGTACTAGCCTGAGCCACGAGGGGCCCATTCCACCTCCCTTGGAGCACAAATCCTAGTCCAAGGCCACCAACCCTGAAAGGTGTGGCAGGAAGGACACCCAAACCAAACAGTTCTTGCTGCTGAACTGATGAAATCAATCTCTCGTGCTTCAGGGGTTTCTTTACTTATTTTGCAGAAATCATCTCTGAAGGGCCCAGCTGTTTCCTGGCTGGACTCTCCTCAAAATTGGTGCCCAGGGCCAGATATGAAAAGGTTTTGTCAGACCAGAGGAAAGATGTGACAGGCTCCTCAGAGCCACTGAACCCTGCAGTGACCCCCAGAGAGCTTTGCACAGTCATTGTCTACGAGAGCAGATCGTCTGTCAGGAGTTAAATTGCTTATTTTAAATTACCCCCCTACACACAGTTTCTATGTGCCACTGAAAATCTCTAAACTGAGTCCCTGAAATAAAAAATAATCTAAAAAATTAAAAGAAAATGTAAAAAATCAAAAGTAAAAAATCAAAAGTAAAAAATCAAATACAATTTTAAAAAATACTAAAAAAAAAAAAACCCCTCATACTTGTTGGATTCCTTCTCTTGTAGGTATTGACTCACTCTCCTTGCACAGCTGTCCCTGTCCTGATTGTCACTGTCCCAGAAAGGTCCCAGAGCTGCCTTTAGGACTCCCAGAACAGCTCTGCAAAGCCATGTTTGGCTAAAACAAGGGCAAAACCGAGGGGAAAGGAGAGAAGGGAGCTCAGAGCTCCAGGAGCACACACAAACCAAGAATGTTTAAGGCTGACTGGGAAGGAGAACAGGAAAAAGCCATCACTTACACGAAGCTGATGACGAGGAGCAGCTTGGAGACACTCTGCAGGTGGAAGCCACTGGGGCTCTCCTCGGGGATGTGCCGTGTCTGAGTGGAACCTGAGCAGATGGGATGGGTTTGGGTAAGAAATGGGGAGGGGCAACCCCGATCCTCTACCCACCCCTCCACCTCACCCGACCAGCCCCAGCACATCCTCCTGCTCCTTGGGACAAAGCCCCTGTTCCTCTCATGCCTGATGATTTTTGCCTTTTTTTTAATATACCCTTTTGCACATTTTATATACATTTTTATACCTTTTAATGTATCCTCTGTAGCCTCTATACCCTTAACCTACATGTTTGTAATTTTTCTAATCTAATATTCCAGCTTAGTTTGGAGTTCTGCAAGGCAGAAAGACCAAACATCCACAGTAAGAAGCCAGAGAGCTTTGTGCTATTGAAAACTCGAGGTTTCAACCTTGGTTGAAACTTCTCTCTAGAACGTATTTTGTACACCAGGCCCTAGCCTCATTCGGGGGGGGGATTTTTTAAAATAGGGGGACATTACTTAATTTATTAAATTTCTTATTGGGGGATTTTAGACAGATATGCTAATTTGCAAGGTCCATAAAAATTGTATAAGCATTATAAGGTGTGTGCATCTTGGTGTGTTCCACCTTTGAAGAGCTGTGCACCTAAGATCTTATTAAAAGATTGAAATAAAACCCTCGATGCCTTAGGATTTTAGCTTCTCTATTTTCCATGTGTCTGCAATCCTGTGATTCTCTAGTGTAGAACTCTGGACTCCACACAGGTGCTGAGCTGCTGTTCTCTCCTTTTTAGACTAAACAATTCCTCTCTGAGCCCCAAACTCAAGCACACCTCACTGTCTCAGGCCCCAAGATATGTAAAGAGCAGTGAATTGGGGGAGCAAACTTGGAGTGATTGACTTCATTACCTGGAGCTGTAATTGGAGGATTAACCCCAGATATGCAAATGGACAGAACTTATAAAGTATGAAAAACCTGTGACCATTGTCCATTTTGGGTGTAGCCCCTGGGTGGGCTGTGACTGCCCTGAATGCACCTGAAGGCCTTCAATAAATAGAACTGCTTTTTATTCTCTTAACTTTGTCCAGCCTCTGGTTTAGGTGAGCCCATCAGGCATCACCCTTTTCCCCGTTTATCCGTGTCTACCCCAAAATTCCCCAACCATCCCAAAGGCACCACCTCCCCATCCCCAAGGGCTCCCCAGCCCCTCACCTGCCACGTGCTTGATCCGATGTGCCACCTCCTCGTCCGTGGGGGTGGTGACAGGGCTGAGCACCTCCTCCAGGTGGGGCACGCGCAGGTGGGTGTGGGCTCGTTTCCGCCGCCGCACCGTGGATTGCTTGCTCACCTTCTCTTTAGGGGATTGTCTGTGCACCTCGGCCAGGTATGTGCTCTCTGTTTTGGTCAGCTCGCTCTCTGCAGCACCAAGGGAGAGCATTAAGGGGTGTGGAAAGGTTTAAGTTCTCTAATGGCAGCTGCTGGGCCCAAAAAATGGGCACGATCGGAGAGATTTGTGCCCCGCGTTCCTCACAGCTTGGCCAAACCTTCACTGCCTGACAAAAAGCAGGATTTGATGCCCTGATGTCCCCCTAGAGTACAAAAATCTGTAGGCAGCTAAGGCAAAATGTGCTGTGATTAACCCACTGAATATTTCCAGTTAAATTATTTTGAGCTAGGAGAGCTAGCAGAACACACTGCCCATGTTCAGAAACCACAGGAAATGACCCTGTCATATAGGATATATAAGATACTTATGACCCTATCATATAGGATATATATGACCCTATCCATATAGGACACGACCCTGTCTTTAGACAAATAATTCTCAGCCTGAGTCAGTAACAGTTCATGAGTAAAATGCCACAGTAAGCTTAAATTGCCAAAGATATTTGATCATTAACTTGCTTTCCAAAGTTGTTTTTCGAAGTCTAAAAGAGCCCCAAGTACTAGTTCCTTTAATTCCAGCAGGTAAAACCAACTAATTCTGTGGTAGCCACTTTTATGAGCCACTGGATCATGCTGCCCACTCCCAGGGAAACACAAGTGCCACTGTCACTGCCACTCTTACCCAAATGACGGAAATAATCCTCCAGGCCGCTCCAAAAATTCTTCTCAATGAAGGATTTCACCAGCCCCCAAGGCTGTTTCCTGTAGCGTAATTCTGTGGAAACCCTGTCGGGAGAAAAGGGACAGTCATTCCCCTGGTTTTGCTTCCTGGGGGTGACATCAATTCAGTGTAAATACAGTGTAAATACAGGAAATAATCACGCACACTGTTATTTCTGGAATGGTCCCAGCCCTTCATGTTTCCAGAGGAGAAGCACTGCTGGAAAAGTCCTTCCAAAGGCAGGAAGAGCCTCTCCCAAGAGTACTCCGTGGACATTTAGTCATTTGGCAGACATTTAGATTATCATTACTGAAGTCACACATGGATATAGCTTTGCCTGGTACCCAATTTCTCTGCTCTCCCCCCAAGCACGGCCCCAGGAAGTTTGTCCTGTTGTTATCACATGTGATAACAGGCTCTGCAAACCCCTGCGTCCAAGAAAGAGGCAAGAATCGTCTGTAAATCCTCTCCCTGATGGAGCTGTGTAGTTGCACTTCTTTAGAATCTTTCTGTTCTTTCTCAGAGAGAATAGAGATAAGTTGCATTCTTTTACTTTCTTAATCTCTGTGTTTGGTATTAGGTGTTATTTGGCTGTGACCAATGGTTTTAGGAGGTGGATTCTTTGCTGACCAATAGCTGCTAGGTTATCAATGGATATATAAAGAGGCTTCTTGTAAATAAAGTTCCCTTTTTACCATCTTGGTTCGTCTGCCTGAATTCTCTCAGCCAGCTTCTGCAATCCTCGGGGACTTTAAAGCCACAGAGCTGTAACTCCTCTGCACCTGATGTTTGCTCCATGTCACCCCAGCTGGTGAAAATCCTGCCCTCACTCTTTGTGACAGCAACAGGACAAAGAAACAACCCCCTCAACCCCCCCTAACACACCCAAACAGCAAAACCCCCTGCCAGAGGTGCCTTTAATCCCCCAAGAGAGGTACCTGAGTCGGCTTTTGTTCCTGGCGACACGCGTCAACGTGTAGCGGTTGATGGTGTAGAAATAATCGTGGTAGGGGACGTCGTGAGTTAGCACCTCTGCGTCTATGACATAGCACTCGCTCTCCTGGCTGGCTTTGTACATTGTCTGCGTGAAAAACAGCGTGCAGGGAGCTTTTAGTGGGGTGAGGACACAGCTCGGGGAGATTGGCACCTGCAGCAGCGCTTTGCAAACAGGAGATGCCCCACGGCCCAGCCCCAGCTCGGATGGGAGCAGCTCCCCTGAAGGGAAGGCAGAGGAAGCCAAGGGGGTCACCCAGATGCCCTCACGGGCACATTTTGGAAAGGGCATGCAGCTCCAGGCTCCAGGGGTTTGCACAGAGCTGTTACAGACAGTGCCATGGGACTTCTGGGACCTTTCCAAAAGTGTGACCTCTTCTGCTGTCTGGCTTGTCAGGGACCCACCTGAACTAAAGCCAGAGGTTTTAGCATCCATTCTAGCTAATAAATTTTCTAGCATGAACTATTCTGTGATTCTAAACACCACAAAAACACATCGGTAACTTCTTTTAAGCATTTCTGATGTGCTTTTCCCTTTGCTGCAGAGCAAACCCCACAGAGAGGACAGACAGACACAGCTAAGCACAGATCCATGGACAAAACATGGCTTTTCTTGCAGACTGTTCCCACTTAACTCTGCAGTGAGGACGCACAGGGCGTGGTTGTGTCCAAATTCAGGATGAAACAGGCCATGTCTTTGTCTAAGAGTGTGCTGTTCCCTTCCCTTTCCTCTCCCCTTTCCTTCCTCTCCCCTGCAGATCCTTCTCTCCAGGATCGTTCATCCCATCCTCACAAGTTACCAGTGCTGCTGGGATCCTGCTCCCCCTGAAATGCGATGCTCAGACCTCCATTCCTGCCTCCCTCCAGGTATTTCCCAAAGCTCACTCCCAGGATTTACCTTTGGACATGGAAAGAGGTTTTTCCTCCCTCTCCAGCTGCAGGCCCTGCTAGATTCAGCCAGCCTGGCTCCTCCCAGTGCTCTGCAGCCTTTTTCACCCTTTCAAACAGATCATCTCATTGTCCTCATCATAATAAAAAACCCACAGCACTCTGGGGAGCTGTCAGAAGGAATGGCCAGGCAGTATCTGACTTCCTTCAATAATATCTGCTGGGTTCAAAAAACTGCCAGTCTGGGTGAGAAAATATCTCAAAATATCTGCCACAGCTCAAAAAACACCAGCCTGGGTGAGAAAAACAGTTGTTAAGATGTGCTGCCTCGCTCACAAACTCGTCTGCTTTTGTTGGGAAATTCGTGGTGCTTTCCTTGCAACCCAGTGTAAGAATAATTATTCAAGGCTTCTATTATTTCTATTATTAACTATTCAAGTTAATACAGAGAAATGTGCACAGGAAAACAGACAGAACAATGAAAATGTGCTGATGAGAAGAAAATAACTCTCAGAGCAGTTTCTAGCAATCCCAGCCCTGCTCCACTGTCACTCACCTGGGTCTCAGTGACTGTGGCAGTTTTGGGGGCCAGAGGGTTGGTGAGGGTGATGGTGTACAGGATCACTCTGGTCTGATTGCCATTTTCCTCCTTCTTCCAGGGGTGAAAGATAATATCTGAGAGGACAAAACAATATTGCAGGCAAGTTGCAGGAAAGGGATCTCTGGTCAGCTCCCTGGGGAAAGCATAACCCTATAACCGAGCTGGGGATGGTGCTTCCTCCCCCTGGGAGAGCCTGGCTGCTCTAGAGCTCAGCTGAGTGTGAAAGAAAGTGCTAAATGTGAATATTTTCCCCTCATCAGATCAGATTGATCAAAGTGTGTTCAGAATAGAAGTGTATTTCTTTAGAAATTGAAGATCTCCTCTTTATAAAAAAGATGGAGCAATATATACCCTTTTTTTCCAGTTCACCTCCTTCCTTCCCAGCTTCATTTACACAGAATTCATCCTGATGACTAAAGAAAAGCAGTACAATCTTGGTGGTTTTTCTTTGGATAATTCTTTTTCTTTTTTTGCCTTTCAAGTTATAGAATGGGTGTAGGGTATTTCAGGTTACTAGAAAAGCGATCTTTGCCCACAGCAAGAAAGTTGGAATTAAATGATCTTTAAGTTTCCTTCCAACACAAAGAATTTCTATAATTCTATGATTAAATGGAGCTTAATCAAAGTCAACCTGGAAAATAGGCACTGAACTGCAGATATCTGTGCAGGGAAAGGGGAGAGGATTTACCTCCTTCAGCAGAGCCACAGTCACAGGGAAAGGAGGACTGAGAGGCCGAGGGATGCTCCCTGCAGCTCTGCCCCTGCCAGTGCCAGGTGTGGAGCTAAAGAGCATTTTCCCCACACTCAGATCCTTGAACAGAGGATCAGGCTTTAGGTGATGTTAAAAACATAAGAAAATCTGCTTTTTCCATAAAAAATCTGTCCCAGCCATTAGAAAACGGAACTTGATGGGCACAGAGGTCCTGCCTGCTTTTGGTTAACGCAGGCACTGACCCAAAATGTGCTCAGAACTTCACCCAACGGGGCCAAATTCCACTGTTGGGGAGGAAGAAGTAGGAAAGTCTTATAGAAATTATTACCTGGCAAAAGATGCTGAAAATACAGAAATTACAAGCGAGATTGAAATGAAGACAAGTTTTGAGATACCAAACCTCAGTTACTGAATAAACTGAAAAACAATGGCATGGCCACCCAGGTAATGTCCTTCTCTGACTGAACAATGGCCTTCCTTGAGTAGACAATAGCCCTTGCCTGCTTGCAGGTCCAAGGGTCAGAGTAGACTTTACTAACTTAGCATAAGGTAAAAAAAGCAGTTTTAGAGTTTAAAATATAACGCAATATGGTAATACAAGGATGCTCACAGGCTGTATGTAAATGCTATAGAATTTGTATCTTGTGATACAAGATTGGCTAGTGAAAATTAGAATATTCAGCATAGAACATGATTTCACAGAATCACCAGGTTGGAAGAGACCTTCAAGATCATCGAGTCCAACCTATGTCCCAACCCTCAACTAAACTAAACCATGGCACTGAGTGCCACATCCAATCTCCTTTTAAACATGTCCAGGGATGGTGATTCCACCACCTCCCCGGGCAGACCATTCCAATATTTTATCACTCTTTCTGTAAAAAACCTTTTTCTAATATCCAACTTATATTTTCCTTGGCGCAACTTAAGACTGTGTCCTCTTGTTCTGCCAGAGGATTTATTGTATTGTAATCGAGAACCATGGGATTCTGTATTCCACTTCCCCAATTCCTGTACCTCTTTCTCTCTCACCTGCCTGGGGCTACGTCTTGCACCTCCTGGCAGGCTCTTACCCCCACGCTTTTTATCACAATAAACCTCATGCTCTAAAACTAAACTCCAGAGATCTCTATCTCCGTCCAAACCGCATCCACACACCACAGAGGCCACCCAACAGGAGCCCCAGATTTCCACATTCCACCTGCGAGGCACAGACCTTCCCCTGGACCCCTGAGAGCTGCAGAGCAGCAGTGCTCACCGGAGAAGCGGCGCTGCTCCATGAAGTCCCTCTGGAACTGCGAGTCGGTGAAGAGCAGGTCGTAGAGCTTGTCCACGCTGAAGTTGAACACCTCGTTCAGGTACTGCCGCCCGTTCAGGTCCTCGTAAAACGCCTGGACTTCCCCTGGGGGCGGAGAGATGCAGGCGTGACCCTCCAGGGTGGGGCAGGGTGTGCTGCCACAGCAGCAGGACCGCAGGATGTCAGAGGGAACCTAAAGGGAGGACTTCTGTCCCTCTACCTGCACTGATCCCACGGTGGCTGGAGCACCAGAAGGGGAAAATAATTAACTACACAGCTTATTTTAGGGCATCCGAATGTTTTTTGGCACATCGTAAAATTTAGGCACATCCTAAAATTTAGGGACATCCTACAATTTAGACACATCCTAAAACTGAGGCACGTTCTAAAATTTAGGCATATCCTAAAATTTAGGGGCATCCTAAAATTTAGACACATCATAAAATTTAGGGGCATCCTAAAATTTAGACACATCCTAAAATTTAGACACATCCTAAAATTTAAAATCAAAACCCAGCTTCTGCCCTAAAATCTGACCTTGTTGTTTTTCCATGCCACAATCTCATCTCAATTCAGATTTTCACAAAAGCCAACATGAAGCTACACCCAGAGCAGCACATGGGATTAGATTTCCCACTTTCTGCAAACCACAATGGGAATTCTTTGCATCTTCAGGACTCTCAGGTCCAGGAAAGGATTTCAGTATTCGCCACTCCATCCCCTGCCAGGAAAGGATGGGACAAGGCTGGAAACACCCCCATGGAATGGCCTTTCCCCACACACCTTCGTCGTGGGTGTCTGAGGAGTCACTGAGCTCCGTGGGAATGTCTTCGTTGTCGTTGAAGTCCAGGGAAGGGGAGTTCACAGGGCCCATGATGTCGATCTTCTCCCCCATGATGTTGGCAATGCCAAGGTCCTTCTCCACAGGACTCTCTGCCACTGCCTCCTCCTCCTCGGGGAGCACTCCATCGAACTGCAGCAGGGACAGGGCAGAACAAGGGCCACATCAGCACCTGGAAATGGCCTTGGTTTCTAATGATGCCTTTGAATATTTCTAGTCTTTTTTCCTCTTCATGCATCTGTAACCTGCTGCAGTTTAGTGCTTCTTAGAAAGTGTTAAAATGCTCTGTTCCCAGCACCTTTAGCCAAACAAGGCTCCCTGAACACAGACTCAAGGACATATTCATTGTCTTAAGGCCTGAAAATATGGAAACAACTGTGAGATGGGGGGAGCAGGCCTGGAGTGGTGAACATCATCACCTGAGGGTGAGATTGGAGAATTAAGGGCCAATGTGCTAATGGACAGAACTTGTAAAAGGTGAAGGGCTCGTGACCCAGGGTCCATTTTGGGTGTAGTCCCTGGGGGGACTTTTGCTTGCCTGAATGTACCTTGAAGGCCTCGAATAAATTTGTCCGCATTTTATACTCCCAATTTGTTTTGGCCTCTTTCAGCCATCACTAAAAACCTTACATTTGTGAGACAATCCCTGAATATTTGCCCTCGACAGATCTGGAAATTAAACAAGAGAGGGGAGGACAATTGCTCCTCTCAAAAATTCAGTGTTCAAGCTCTGGACATCACAGGGCTTTTTTTTCAGACAAGCACAGTGTTGTGCAGTCCTGGTTTTGCTCCTGAACAAGCTAAAAACACCCAAGGTAATACCTAAACAAGGTCTGCTCTGCCATAATAGCAGGAGGGCACTGTTCTCCGGGGAATCACTGGAGACAGAGCAGAAATTATAACCCCTTTATGTCCGAGACTTTTCATCCAGAAATACAGACAGGAAAATACTGCTGGGAGTTTACTGGGACAACATCCCTGACCAGGGACTGCCCAAGCAGTGGAGGAGGAGCTGGAGGATGACCAAACCTATGAAAACCCAGGCGGTGCTGGATCTCAGGGAAAAGGAATTCCTGCTGCCAGGAAAGGGAGCAAACTCACCGAGGCTGGGGCTTCGCTGCTGCCCGTGGAGGTCAGGGTGCTGGCAGTGACAGATTTCTTTGGCAGCTGAGGGCTGGCTTCAGGCTTGGCCTCCATGCTGCTCTTGGAGGAGCTGTCGTTGACTTCATTCTCCTCCACGGGGATTTCTTCGCAGTAGCTGGGACGCCACAGAGAACACAGGTTTTTATCTTTACCCCTCTCACAACAGCTACAGCTGGACACACAGAGCAAGTGAGAATGGTTCTATGAAGTTTCCAGGCTGTCCAGAGGCAGGAATGGCTCAGTGCAGGGGAGAGCAAGCCCCAAATTTTTTGGGTGTTTAAAGCCAGACTGACAAGCATCAGCACTTTCTGACCACGGAACACTGCCTGGCCTCGTGACTGGGATGCTTTGGCTTTTCCAGAATGGCTCAGCTGGCTCAGCAGGCATTCCAGCCCCTCCCAACTTCCACGAGGAAATGCCACACTTCCAGCTTTTTGGGCATCGCTCAGTTAAGAGCAAACACTCGGCCAGATCCCAAAATCTCTTGGGACAAGCAGCACTCGGAGGCCTGCAGCACCTCCTGCTCTCCTGGGGCCACCTCTCCTCCCTCGCAGGCAGAGTTCCTCCCTCCCCACTCACCCCATGGTGTTGAAGTCATCATCTGGAGGCACATAGTCTTCATCATCGCTGGTCAGGCCCAGCTCGTTGCCATAGCACTGATGGACAAAGTGCCAGAGCTCCTTCGGACACAGAGGCTGCAGAGGAATGGAGAACATCACACCCCAAAATGCTAAAACACGGTGGAAGTTTGGAATTGCCATTGCCAGGGGACATTGCTTGCCATGAAAGGAGAAGTGAGAGATTCTGACCCAGAATCACAGAATGAACTAGGTTGAGAAAGACCTCTAAGATCATCGAGTCCAACCTATGACCTAACACCTCCTCATCAACTAAACCCTGGCACTGAGTGCCATGTCCAGTCCTTTTTTAAACACATCCAGGGACAGTGACTTCACCACCTCCCAGCCCCTGATGGGAGGTGAGAACCTTCCAGTGGGCTCAGCTCTGGCAAATTCCATTTTACTGAGTTTATTTCATTCACCTCTGGGTTAGAAATTGCCCCCATCGAGCACCAAAAGTCCTTGCCACCAATAATCCTCCACCATCAGCCCAGGTTCTGCCCTAAAATCTGACATTGCTGTTTTTCCGTGCCACAATCTCATCTTAATTCAGATTATCACGAAAGCCAACATGAAGCTACACCCAGAGCAGCACATGGGATGAGATTTCCCACTAAACAGTGCTGGAATGTAAAATTAAAGCATTAAACGTGCATTTCCCTCCACAAATGCTTCCCCACCTCTTCTGCTGTGCCTCCGTTTAATGTCTGCTGCTCCACCAAACCCCAACACCTCATGACGGTTTTTTTTCCCCTTTCAACTTTGTTTAAATTCAAGCTGCCTAAAGAATCCCAGCTGCAGGGAAAATGATCTAAAACAGCAACAAAGACCAACATTTCCTGCTGCAGTTTGAAATCAAAAAGAGTTTGCATCACCAGACGCTCCTGTGAAAAGCATAAACTCAGTTAAAAAGGGAAAATGAATTATCCAGACCATTGATAAAAGCCCAGATTTTAGGGATTCAGGTCAGTTGATCACCACATGACTGTGACATGAGGCCCTGAAAAATGGGGCAGGAAAACTTGTGACTTAAAGATGTGACATAGGGATGAAAGGGGATGGATTTTCACCCATGAGAAACTTATGACCAATGACAAAGATTTCTTGGCAATGAGGGGAAACAAACCCAGTGAGCTTTTTCTGAGTTGCTGGCTTGAATTTCTTCCCATAGTAACTGCATGGGATAAGGCAGGAATTTTCTAATCTAGCTCCCCAAAGCAGCAATCAAAAGCATGGCAAAAAAAGCCTCTAATGAGGAACTTTTATCCAGAAAAATGTCTGACTGTTCCACCTCCTTCCCACACACATTAATCCACACACACGTCTTATCAGGAAAATTGGACTCTGTTCTTTCTCCCCCTCTCCCGCCAGCCATGGATCCCACATTTCTTCCCAGAAAGAGCTCTGGAAGTGCTTCCTGTCTTTATCACTCCCTGCCTCAGCTCCCATTTGCCTTGACCTTGAGCCCAAGGGCACTGAATTCCGCTGGGAACTTCCCAAGGCTGCTCAGGTTACAGCACATGGAACAGCACAGGCAGCCCAGGGTGAAGTGATCCTTCCTCCTACCAAACCCTGCTCGGTTTTTGGGACAGGGTACTTCTGGTGCCTCATTCCCCCAGCGTTCCAGCACGGCCTCAACTCCAGCCAGCATATCCTGCAATGCTGGGAGAGCTGTAACTTCAGCCTAGAAATACCCCACAGGCTGGGGAACAGATACTTGGGGTCAGATATAGGATTTGCAGGGCTGTAGTTGCACTGTTTTAGAAATCTTTCTCTTCTTTCTCAGGGAGAACAGAGATAAGCTGCATTTTTGTACTTTCTTAATCTCTGTGTTTGGTACTAGGTGTTGGATAGCTGTGACCAATGGTTTTAGGAGGTGGATTCCCTGCTGACCAATAGTTGCTAGATTATTAATGGATATATAAAGAGGTTTTTGTAAATAAAGTTTCTCCTTTCGCCATCTTGGGTTCATCTGCCTGCTTCCTCTGCCAGCTTCTGCGAATCTCAGGAAATCTCTAACCACACAGGGCCTCTGGCACAGCAGGAGCACTTTTATTTTCAAACCCAACCCACTGAGCCCTCAGCCAGGGCACCCTGCACCCACCACTGCTCTTGCTGGCATTTGGGATGCCCCCAACACTCCTCTTCTGTCCTGTCTGGATCGCCACACTTCTGGAGCACAGACTTACTGAGAGCTCTGCCTGCACTGGGAGTTATTTCTGCTGCTTTTTCAAGCTTCTTTCTCGAGGGCTGCTTCACCGTGGAATTACAGGCTTTAAAAAAAATTTAAAATTCCCTCCTGAGAATTTTTTCTCAGGAAAAAGTTCTGAGACCCTGATTCCACTCCTCAGCAGAGGCAAGGTGGCACCTACTGTGTGTGTGTGTTCAGCATAAAATTCCCAGAAAAAGAGAGAATTCCATCTGCAGTCATGAGTCTGCTTTGCCTAAACGCTTGTTTTTACTGTCCCTATGTGTTTTTGTGCAGAACCATCACTCAGATGTGATGCTCCTGCCCTCATGCATCGCCTCCCTTCCATCCCACCCCAGCAGTGAGGCTGTGTTCTGTACCTTGTCAAGCAGAGCGTTCTGCCAGAGCCTGAACATCATCATGTATGTCCTGTCTCGAGCCCCAAAGGAAGTAAAAAAGTGCTGCACGGGGAGAGATGGAGAGAAAAATCAGGTCAGAAAAAGCCAAAAAATAAGGGAAAAAGACAGCAAGGCTGTTTGGGATCACGTTCCAGCTGGAGTGAGCACCGAAACAGCTCTGGTAGAGATGTGCTGCTGTAAAACCAGGCTGTCCTACCTGGCCCCACACCCCACAGGTGAGCTCCAGACTCAGCCCGAGCCCTGCCCCAGCCCTTCTCCCTGCGTTTGGACAAATCCCACACCCCACTCTAACTCCCCTGCCCCTGCCAGCCACGCAGGGCTGACCCCAGCAGAGCAGGATGTACCTTTTCAGTGTCAGTGCAAACTTGGATGGCATTGGGAATGAGCCGTGCTGTTTTTTCCTTGGTCATGGAGCAGATGTCCTTCAAGCGAACTGTCAGCTGCAGCAGAGAGGAAAAAACACGGGGACAGGGAGACACTGGTGAGAAAGGCAAGGGGAAGAGCCCTTCCAGAGCAAATCTGAGCACAAACCCCAGCTCTGGGGCAGCCTCAGAGTGGGAGAGCCTCACCAGTGTCTCCCAGCGGAAGATGTTGCTGTAGAAGCAGATCCAGTTCTCGGAGAGGTAGAGGCGGCCCTGCAGGAGAATGTCTCGTTGGAGAGCACATGAGTAATCTGTGGGAGACAGCACGGGCAGTTAGGAGCAGAAAAACCACAGCATGGGACAGCCTAAAGGAGAGGATGAGCAGGAGAAGCCACTCGAGACAAAGGGAAAGGCAGGGCCAGCAGGAGCCCAGCCCCAGCAGGAGCCCAGCCCCAGCAGGAGCCCAGCCCCAGCTGCTGCTCTGTCCCCTGGGCTCTTCCCTCCCAAGGGCACTGTCACACACAATCTCTCTCCCTGCCTGATGATCCTGCCCTATCAGCTGGGCCACTCTGCAGCATCCTCTGCACTATTTCCAGATTTCATCTGTCCTTTCCTCGCTGCCTCCTGGTGTCATTGTTCATTTCTCCCCTGGCTTAAGCATCCCTAACCATTTCCATCCCTGACCATTTCCATCCCTGACCATTTCTATCCCTAACCATTTCCATCCCTAACCGTTTCTATCCCTAACCATTTCCATCCCTAACCGTTTCTATCCCTAACCATTTCTATCCCTGACCATTTCCATCCCTAACCATTTCCATCCCTGACCATTTCCATCCCTGACCATTTCTATCCCTAACCATTTCCATCCCTAACCGTTTCTATCCCTAACCATTTCCATCCCTAACCGTTTCTATCCCTAACCATTTCTATCCCTAACCATTTCTATCCCTGACCATTTCCATCCCTAACCAGTTCCATCCCTAACCAGTTCCACCCCAACCATTGCCATCCCTAACCACTGCCATCCCTAACCAGTTCCATCCCTGACCATTTCCATCCCTAACCATTTCCATCCCTGACCATTTCCATCCCTGACCATTTCCATCCCTAACCATTTCCATCCCTGACCATTTCCATCCCTAACCATTTCTATCCCTGAACATTTCCATCCCTAACCATTTCTATCCCTGACCATTTCCATCCCTGACCAGTTCCATCCCTAACCATTTCAATCCCTCTGCTGGGACGGGAGTCTCTCACCAGTGAGGAGATCTCCAGTTATGTAAGAGATGGAACAGATGCACCAGGCAGGCCCTCACCAGCTGGGAGGTGAGGCAGGGGAAGGGCAGCCATGTGTGAGCAGAGATGTTGGGAAAAAGGGAGGAGTGTATGATGCCTTAAGGATTTTTAGTTTCCATTCTTCATGCATCTGTAGCTTTGGTGTAGTTCTAGGCTTCATATAAAATGCTAAAAACCTCTGTTCCCAGCATTTTAGACAAAACAACTCCTCTCAGTTGGGAACCACATCATCACCTGAAGGTGTAATTGGAGAATTGAGGCTCAATATGTTAATGGACAGAACTTATAAAATGTGAAGAACTCGTGACTCGCTGTCCATTTTGGGTGTAGCCTCTCGAGCAGGCTCTGTCTGCCCTCAATGCACCTTAAAGACCTTTAATAAATTAATGTTTTTTATTCTCCTAACTCTGTCTGGCCTCTGTTTCAGGTAAGGCTGGCTAAGGCATCATGTACATCATCCCCCACCAAATGGGGAAACCCATCAGAGAACAAAACCCATGGGAAATGGGGAAACCCATCAGAAAACAAAACCCATGGGAAATGGGGAAACCCATCAGAGAACAAAACCTATGGGAAATGGGAAAAACCCATCAGAAAATGTAAAACCTTCAGGAAATGGGGAAACCCATCAGAAAACACAAAACCTATGGGAAATGGGGAAACCCATCAGAAAACAAAACCTACAGGAAATGGGGAAACCCATCAGAAAATGCAAAACCCACGGGAAATGGGGCTCTGCCTGCGCCCCAGGCAGACAAAACAGCCTTGTTCCTCAGTGGCAATGCCTGAAGAAGGCAAATCTGGATTTTCTGTGCTGATTTCCTTCTCCAAACACAGCCCTGGGCGCTGGCCTTACCTACGATGAGGCGCTCCGTGTCCGGGAGCTGCTTGAAGAGCTTCCTGAAATCCTCGTTCCGCTGCTTGTACGTGGGACTCAGCACCTGAAATTACAGAGGGCTGGGTCAGGAGAGGGACAGCCTCAGGAGCAGGGACACGGAGAGGGAAATTGGGAACACCTCGGAGGAGGAGGAGGGGATCAGATGCACTAAAGCATAAGGCCAGGAGCTCCCATCACAGCCCACGGCGATGGGAGGGTTTGGGTTCAGGGCAGGGAGAGAGGAAGAGGAGAAGCTGACTTGGAAGAGCGAGTGCAGGGTAGGAAGGCCAGGCCCTGTCTGCAGAGCAGGAATTCTCTCTCCCTGCAATCCTACACTGGCCAAGGTACAGCGAGTGCTCTGCTGGCAATGCACAAGTCACCTGCCAATGCCCAGAACGGCGCAGCTACCCCAGAAAATGGGGGATTTGCCCCAGAAAATGGGTGGTTTACCCCAGGAAATAGGTGATTCAGCACACAGAATGGGTGATTTACCCCAGAAAATGGGTTTTACCCCAGGAATGGGTGGTTTACCCCAGAAAATAGGTGATTCAGCACACAGAATGGGTGATTCACCCCAGAAAATGGGGGTTCTCCCCAGAAAATGGGGAATTTACCCCAGAAAATGGGTGATTCAGCACAGAGAATGGATGATTCACCCCAGAAAATAGGTGATTCAGCACAGAAAATAGGTGATTTGCCCCAGAAAATGGGTGATTCACCCTAGAAAATGGGTGATCCAGCACACAAAACAGGTGATTTTCCCCAGAAAATGGGTGATTTTTCCCAGAAAATGGCGATGTGCCCCAGGAAATGGGTGGTTTACCCCAGAAAATGGGTGATTCAGCACAGAAAAAAGGTGATTTACCCCAGAATGTGTGATTGAGGATTGCTAGATGAGCCTGAGCCAGCACTGCCCCCAAACCCCAGGATTCCCCACCCCTCTCCCCCACAGCAAGCCCAGCTCCGTGCTGGGATGCTGAGGACACTTTTGGGGGCTCAGCAAAGGCTCTCCAGAGCCTGAACTGTGTCCTGCCCTTGTTCTGTGTCCTGGCCCCACAGAAGGGCTCAACAACACAGAGCTGCTGCCTGAGGGAGATCTTCTGAGGGCAGAGCTTCCAAACAGAGTAGGTGCAAATCCACATCTCCCACAGAATGTTCTTTCTCTCACAAATGTAGAGGAGAAGCCACCTGGGGTACAACCTTCTCCCTCTCTATCTCCATTTCTTCCCTAAAATCCTCTTCCAGAGGCACTGATCTCCCAGGGCAGGAAGCCCTTCCCAAAAATCAGTGATTCCAGAAGGCAGCTTCAGCTTGAGAATGGTGGTAGAGTCACAGGGGTGGGAGGAATGCAGAGTTTATTTAGAATTAGCCTCGCGGCGCTGCCAAATGCTGTCAAATCAAAGCAGATTTGGCGTTGGTTGTCAAATCACAGACAACCCCTCGCCCCCAAAAGCATTCCCTGCTCCTCACACCGACTCAAAGGACTGGAAACAGAATATTCCAAAATCAGCTCAGCACTTCCGAGGCTCGCTCCAGCCCCGAAGGAAGGGATCTAACTCAGAGCAAAATCCGCCAACCAGCAGATGACAGAAATATGGGTTTTACTTACCAAAGCCCCGGCCTGAACATCTGGAAAAGATCTTGGGCTGAGATGGGCTCCAGCAGGAGCCCGAGCCCAAGATTTCCAGGAACAGGAGGACGGGATGGGGACGGAGTGGGGAACAGGGATTGTGAGCAGGGCTGAGCCCTGGGCTCAGTGCAGGTTCCTTGTGCAGGAGGAGCTCAAAGCTGCCCTAGCAGAGGCTCTGCTCAGCCCCACAGCTCCCTGGGGTGCAAACAGCTCCGTTTAGAGACACTCACAGCTGGGATTTCATCCGATCCAGGGCTGGCATTTCCTCGAGATAAATCCACAAGTCCCTCCAGGTCCCACCGCAGGCAGGGCAGCTCTTGATCCAGGAAAAGATCCCAGAGAGAGCCACATTCCAGCAGGGAATCCATGTCCTTCCCTGGGCACTGGCACAGCTCCACTCCAACTCCGCTCTTCCTGCTCCCACCACTCCTTGTTTACGTTCAAAGTCGACAGCGACACCGCAGCCTGGCAGGAGTTTGGGTGCCTTCCCCTGCTCCCCTGCCCACATCCAGCTCGGCCGGGGCAGCCTCGGGGGATCTGAGCCAGGATTTGCCCTCCAGAGGACTTTTCCCAAAGAGGCTCATCGGGATAATTGTGCACTCCCTGGGCTCTCCTGCTCCAGCCTCAGTGGTGTCTGGCTCTGGGCATCCCTTGCAGGAGCCCTGGCAGCCCTGGCAGCTGTGCAGGGCACCTGCAGCTGTCCCCAGGCACAGCCGATGTCCTGGAGTGCCAGATCCGACCCCAAACAGCTCCAGCCGTGGTCCCCACCGGCCCCGCTGGGACTCACGCAGCTTCCAGGACCCGACAGGAAGGCAAACAGCTCCGAGTTCAGCTTTCCCCTCTCTTTGGAGGCAGAAAAGCAGCAATTCTGCTGCTCAGCGCCTGCCTCGGGCTGTGCCCTGCAGTCCCTCTGTGCTCTCAGAGGCAGCTGCAGTGCCTGTGTTTCTGTGGAAGGGGCGGGTGGGGAAGATCCCAAAAGGACTCGCACATGCTTCGAGTTACTGGAGCCGGGGAATTCTGTCGGCCAATGCCCTGCAGTAACCCGGGCTCGCCCTGCCTCCCAGCAGATGTTTCCTGTAATGGAAAGTTGCTGGACAGAGTGTGCCGGGGAGGCACGAGGGGAGCGAGGGCTGGAGGATGGAGCTGGGAGGAATCAGCCGTGGGACACCCACGTGGGCAGGAACCTGAGGGGCTGCACCACTCCTGGGGTATTCCTACTCTCCCCCTCAAAAAAACCAGGATTTTCTAGGGTTCATTCATTCCTCAGGTCACTTTGGAAATGAAGGGCAAGGGCTTCCTCCAGCAAACGAACTCCCTGCAGGTCCAGGGGATTGTTTGGGGTGCTCGAATTCCCTGGGTCCCTCTGCCCTGAGTCCCAGCCTCTCCTGCAATCCCAGGGGAATGCTTGGGGTGCTGGAATTCCCTGAATCTCAGCCTCTCCTGCAATTCCAGGAGATTCCTTGGGGTGCTGGCATTCCCCAAATCCCAGCCTCTCCACTCCCCTGCAATCCCAGGGGGTTGTTCAGGGCACTGGCACTCCCTGAGTCCCAGCCTCTCCTGCAATTCCAGGGAATTGTTTGGGGTGCTGGAATTCCCTGTGTCCCTCTGCCCTGAGCCCCAGCCTCTCCAAGTCCCTGCAAACCCAGAGGATTGTTTGGGGTGCTAGAATTGCCTGTGTCCCTCTGCCCCGAGCCCCAGCCTCTCCATGTCCCTGCAATCCCAGGAGATTCCTTGGGGTGCTGGCACTCCCCGACCCCCAGCCTGTCCTCCAATCCCAGGGGAATGCTTGGGGTGCTGGAATTCCCTGAATCCCAGCCTCTCCTGCAATCCCAGGGGATTGTTTGGGGTGCTGGCACTCCCTGTGCCCCTCTGCCCCAATTCCCAGCCTCTCCCTGCCCCTGCTCAGGTGCAGAAGTGCCCAGGGAAATGCCCACATTTACCAGGTGTGCCCAGCTGTGAGCAAACACTGACACAAACCCCTCGTTCTTCCTGAACCGGGCACACAGAGCTCAAAAAACACCAACCAAGCAACCAGCCAGTCTGCAAAGGCTCTGCTGCACTCCAGGGGTGTGCAGTGTGCTCCCTGAGCAGCTCTGTGTGCTCAGCTGCACCCCAAAATCCTCACTGCTGCTGGGGAGCACACAGGTGTCTCTGTTCAGCATGGTTAGAGGGGAGCAGTGCCTCCATCTGCACCCCAAAACGAGGGAACGATAAAATCCCCATTGGTAAGAATTGGGGTTACAGCCCAGTTGTTTCGCTGAATGGCCCTCTTGGCTGGCAACTCCAAATGGGATTGAATTTTAAAAAAAAAACCACCAGGATGCTCAATCTCCACCCCCAGGCACCTGCCCTGGGATGGGAAGAGCTGGCCTGGAGCTGCAGGCAGCAAACATTAACTCCACTGCAAACACAGGGACAGGACAGGGTGGCACTGCCGGGCAGGGGAGAGGCCCCGTGGGGAAATGGGGACAGAAGGGTCACTCCCCGTGGGGACATCTCCCTGCTCCACACACACAGATCCTCCACAGGAAACCTAAGGCAAATATTGCTGGGGGAAGGACAGGACGGGCAGGTCTGACAGCACAGGGGCTGAGGAATGCTCAGGTCACAGAGAACAGGAGCAGAGGTGGCAGGAGGCACAGAGGGGAGGGGGAAGGAAAACCTCATCCAATTTGCACGACTGATGGACTTTTATGATTGATATTGCTTCTGGAAAAGTACTGGGATGAACAGAAAACAATCCCTGCTCGTGTGGGAGAGGGCAGACCCCACTGCGAGCAGGGCTGCTACAAAAACCCTACAGAGAAAGCACCACCTGTCCTGTCCCACAGCATTTCCTCCAAACCCTTCTGGCTGCTCGGATTTTGCTGCTTTTTCCTTTTTCACCTTTTGAAAGTGAACGAACAGCAGAGGAAGGCACTTCAAAGTACTGCCTGCCCATCTGGGCTGGAAAATGGATTTGAGTTCATCATCATCCCACGAGCTTGCACCAAAAGTTCACGGCTAATTTAGTGCCTTTACAACCCAGCAGCTGAGCCAGGCTGGTAATCCACACTCTGGGAGTCATGGAAAATCTGACAGGACAAAAAATACCTGAAAGGCAGGGGGTTCACACTGCTCCAGAAATGATTAGACAAAATGGTTACTGGGGCTTAAAAGATGATTGTGCTGATTCACAGAGAAAAGGGTTCTTCAGCGCCTCGCTCGCTCACCAGGCCTGGGTTTTTGCATTAAACTGAATTTTTCCATGATTGTTGCTGAGGGAGGGTCAGGCTGTCACCCATGGGAGAGGTGTTCCTGATGCTCTCCCTAAAATGATGCCTAATTCCTCTTTGTCTCTGTAAGGAACATTTCCAGCAGCTGAGCTTCCCCTCCACTGCAGAATCCACGAGGTCTCCGAGAGAAAACACAGCACAGTGAGAGCAGCCAGGGCTGATTTCCCATGGTGGTCAGCCTCGTGATGCCTGCTCATTCTTCAAGAGCTGCCCAGAGTTCCCCACAAAGGTCCTTTGCAGCATCACAATCCACCCCAGCCCCTCAGCCAGCTCCTGATTCCTCCTGCACAGGCTTTCCCTGGTTTTCCCAAAGGAAAACTCAGGGATCTCCCTTTCCCCACCTCCCCTCTGGCATTTTGGGATTAGTTTGGAGCCTTTCAGCACAGATTTGTTTGCAGAGCTCCAGGAGCAGGGCCCTGTCCCACTCCCTGCAATCCTCAGGGCAGACTTTGCCCTCCCACACTCCTATTGATCTGTCCACACTGACTGGGACAGCAAATATTTTAGTTATATTTAACACCTGAAAGAAACAATTGGTGTTTTTTCACTGCTCGGGTCAGTTGTAAGAAGAAAAATATTCAAAGCATGTGACAGACAAAAAAATAAAGGAACACGGAGCAGGGCAGACCTTGGGATCGAAATGCTGAAGTGAAAAAACCTTCTGGACAGATATAAATCTCACCTCTCCCCTGGTGTCATTGTGTTTTCACTAACTTTCCAAGATCACCTTATTTATTCCCTTTTCCAGAGCATCCTCTAGATTCTCCTGGTGCTGAATTTCAGAAGCAAACTTTGCTACAGAGGAGCAGAAATGCTGCAGAATATTGAGACAAAAACCCTCATTTAGGAACAGAAGGATTCACAGCCCAAGTGAGACAGAATTAGGAAAACCACAGCAGATTTGTCAGGCTTGGGGCCCCAACTGTGACACAGAAATGAGAGCTCTTCATGCTCAGAAAAGCAGCCCTTTGCCCAAAATCCAGAGAAAAGAAGGAAGCAGAGAGATTTCACCCCTGCAGTAAAATATTTCCAGGTTGTCTCTGATTTTAATGACATTTGCTGGGTGACAGATTCCTTCTCCCAAGCTGGGGTTACTGACACCCCCCAGACAGAGCAATTCCTCCTCGGTGTCCTCAGGAAACTGAAACCCGAATTTCCTCCTTCTCTGAGCACATCAGGTGTTCAGAGTAAGACACATCTCTGTTTCGGTAAACAACATTAAAAGTTTGGTTTTGAGGTCTATTCTCTTTTTTCTTTTTAAATTAATTTTTAAATTATTAGAAGAAATAATAAATTGATTCACAATAATTCACCATGCAGACACACAACCCAAAGCAGGCACAACCAATGGTTAAACCACAAGTGACCAACAGATTTTCCCCCCCAGGAATCACAATATTTCTAAACCAAAGTCTCCATGCCCACATGAGAAACACCTCAGGGACTTTTTCCTTTTCCTTTCCACTGCCCTTCTGCTCTTCCACTGCGAGGACACGAACACAAAGCAAACCCCAAAGGCATTTACTCCCAAATTGGGGTTCTCTTCTCAATCTCACAGTGCACCTGGAGCAGTTTGCCTTTGTCCCCTGGAAAGCCAAGCAGAGAAAGCACAACGGGACTGAGGGAGGGACAGCTCTGCCAAACCAATCCGTGACCTCAGCTCACCCCTTTCCTCCCACTTCTCAACGGGGCAGGGATGTCAATCCCAAAAAAAGCACAGCTGGGATCGAAAGGAGAACACACGAGGCAAGAGAAGTTGGTGGCATCTTAAGGAAAAAAAAAATAGAGAAAAAGGAATCCAGGAGAGGGGAAAGGGAGGGTTCCAACTGGCAAAGAGGGATGCAGTGCTACAGAGACAAAAAGACCAGTTAAAAGCAGCAAAAAAATGCAGTCATCTTAGGAAATTGGTGATGCCCTGGGGATCTTTGAGGACCACGCGCTCTTTGAGGTGGGGATGATTTTTTGGGTGGTGTTTGCCCAGTGCCCAGGGCTGCTGAGCTGACAGAGAACAACGTGGAGAGTGTTTGCCCTGAGTGTGGTGGGGTTGGCGTAAAATGAAAGTGGGGGAAAGTGAGCAAATGAAATGGAGAGGCTTTGTGAAGAGGCAGATTCATTCCTAGAGCTGCTCTCAGAGGGGAAAGGAATGGAGGAACCAGAATGGTCCAAATGGCAGAAAAATCCTGCCTGGAAGGAGCTGGCAAAGAAGGGAAACTCTGTCAAGGAGATGCATTAGCAAATTTTTAATGGCAATAAGACTGCCAAGTAGGACTGACTGACTTCCTGCAGTCTGCGGCTCATCCATATTTTCACACTGCTGCTTTTATCTGGCCAGAATGTCTCTGCTAACTAGAAAATGGGTTTGTTTTGTTTTGTTTATAAAGGAAAATAATGGGGTGGGGTGGGGAAAACCACAAAAAATGCAGCCAGTGCTTACTCTCCGGATGTACTGTCTCTCATGCTGAAAATATATGGAGGAAAAACAAGAGAACAGAAAGATAAGATAGAGAGGACATGAAAACACAAGAGACCCACAGAAGCAGAGCACAGCAAAGCATCATGCAGCAGGGGATGGAGCTCAGCAGCCACGGGCAGAAGCACTAAGAGCCAAAGTCACCTCGAGCCCGGTGACAGATTCAGGTTTTGGCAGCAGCCAGGTCAGGCTCACACTGCCACACCCCACAGTCCTTATCTGCCTCTTCTCCACCAGCTTGGCCCCCCACGGTTTGTATTTTATTCTCAATGCTCTGCCTCTATCCCTCTCTGTTTCTGAGACCTCTTCCTGCCCGTGCTGCTCACACCCAGCAGGTTCCTCTCTGCCTTAGCTCTGCCCGACTTGACCACGCCATTTCAGCCAAAATCACACATTTGTGGCCCACGCTCTGCTGTCTAAGGGCTGCAGGAGGGCAGGAATTGGGGCTGACCATGGGGTGGCTGCTGCATTTGCCTATGTCTACTTCAGAGCCTCGAGGGTGGGGGTCTGACCGTGCAGAAGTGACCCCGACTTTGTGGCCAGAGCAGGGCTGGCAGAACAGAAACAGAAACAACACCGAGGCAGAAGCAAAGGGGGGTTGGTGTTTCCATGGGGTCAGTGGAAAAGAACTCCTCTCTCGGCCCCGCACCACCCTGAGAGATGCAAAGGGTTTGCAGGGTGGCAGCTCCGTTTGTCACCACGTGTCACCACAGCACGGCCCCCGTGCTGAGAAAGCAGAGGTGCAGGATGTGGGGAGCGTCACCGCCGTGACCAAAAGGACAAAGCTTTTGCTCTCTGTCTCTGGCATCCCTTTCCTCAGGATGTCAGCCCTCCTTTGCCAGTGCTGAGCCATTTCCACCTCCTCTTTCTGGAAATGGTCAGAGTGCCCCAGTGCCACTGCCAAGCCCCTTTGCACCTTCCCCCCGCCCAGCCCATCCACCCAGGGACAAGAGAAACGGCAGTACTTACATTATACCAACTCTGGCTTTTCTGTAAGGACAAAATAAAAGAGAAGCATTAGTCAGCACAGAGATCTCAGGATCAAAAAGAAAGAGGGACAGACAAAGCAGGTCCAATCTGGTTTGGATCATTAGCGAAGTGAAAGTGGGATTAAACGGAAGATTTCAATGGATTTCAGAGTGGTCTAACAGTTATCCCCAATTACAGGAGCAAGGGACAAATCCAGCAGCAGGAGGCTGTAACAGGAAACAGTTCGGGCAAGTGTGCATGTCCCCATGCACACAGACATGCTGCCATCTTTCTGCAGACCAGCAGGGCCAGCCAGCAACAGAGGAGTTCTTCATCATCATCATCATTATCAGCAGCATCATCATTATCACCATCATCATCATCATATCATCATCATCAGCAGCAGCATCATCATCATCATCATTATCATAATCACCATCATCACATCATCATCACCATTATCACTATCATCACATCTTCATCACCATCACCATCATCATCATCACCACATCATCATCATCATCTTCATCTTCATCATCACCATTATCACCATCATCACATCATCATCATCATCATCATCATCACATAATCATCATCATCATCACCACCATATCACCATCATCATCACCATCATCACATCTTTAGGGGCTCCATTCCTCCACTGGCTGGGTGGCAAAACTCACATGGCCTTCAACAGCCCCCGAAGCACTGCTAAGGGCAGGACACAGATTTGCTCACCAAAAGCAAATGTTCCAAGAGTATTCTGAATTTTAAAAGAGACATACATACACACAGAGCCAAGGAAAGTGCTGTAGAAAATCGCTAGAAAAGCTAAGCAAGGAAAAAAAAAAAAGGCTGGGATTTTATTTTTTGTTTTCAGCATTTCAGTGCACAGTGCTTTGCATCATCTGCACATGTGATTCTTTTCTTTTTTTTCCTTTTTTTCCTGTCCTTATCATGGCATTTCAGATGGTTTGAGAGGACAGGCCACATGTCACACTGGAGCACATGAAAGAGCTGGCTCAGCTTGGAAAGCCACGCTCGGCAATTTCCAGCTGGAGGTGAGATTTATCTGCACAGGGAGAGGAAGAAATGAGCTTCCCACTCCCCCTGCAGCCAGGCTGGCTTTCCAACGCAGCACACCGAGCAGGGCTGGCAGGATACACAGCAATCCCCCATTTTTGGGGGGATTCACCTCAGGGCAGTGAAGCTTGGGGGCACTGTAGCTTTTCCCACGGAGGGTGGGCAGCTACCGCTGTGCTGTTCCCTCTCCCACCACTTCCACACTAAATTTGTGGGAGCTGAGGATAACACACAGGAACAGAAGCAATATTTCACTGCCTCTTGCTTCTGACCTTGGAGAATTTTCCAGGCTTTGCACCCAGTTTGGAACAGCAAGGGAAGCAAACTGTGCCTTGCCACAGAGCCTGCAGGAGCTTCCCTGGGAGCTCAGCTCACAGGGACACAGAAAATGTCATTGGGGTGGCTCCACACACAGGAGAGGAGGAGAAGTTAATGAGATCAGATTGGACCAGAGATTCCTGTGAAGAAACTCTCACTGCTCCCTGCCCTGGATCTCCCTGTCTTTAGCTCCCTGTGCTCTCCTGGTGGCACCTGGACCCATCAGTGTCACCCGGATCCCCCACTGGCACCCAGATCCATCAGTGTCACCTGGATCCCCCACTGGCACCTGGACCCACCAGTGTCACCTGGATCTAGCACTGGCACCCAGATCCATCAGTGTCACCTGGATCCAGCACTGGCACCTGGACCCATCACTGGCACCTGGACCCATCACTGGCACCTGGATCCATCAGTGTCACCTGGACCCATCACTGGCACCTGGACCCATCACTGGCACCTGGATCCATCAGTGTCACCTGGATCCATCAGTGTCACCTGGATCTATCAGTGTCACCTGGATCCAGCACTGTCACCTGGATCCATCAGTGTCACCTGGATCCATCACTGGCACCCAACATTCCTCAAGGATCCACGGCAGAGCTCTCAGCTTTTCTGCTCTCTAAAGAAAAGCCCCACAGTAACACAGCACGCAGGCTGAAATACAAAAATTTGACATTAAAAAGAGGAACACCCCTTTCCCCCAAATCCTGGGGAGCCAATAAGAGCTGAAGGACTGAACACAGAGCGTGGCTCATCAGCCAACCAGAGGAATTTCCTTTTCCTTCCCACTCTTTTCCATCCTTGGCCATCCCCTCCATTCATAAAGGATCGGGTGAAGTCATCCCTCTCTGCAAGTAGGACATGGAAAAAGGCCTTATGCAACCCAGGCTACACTAAAAAAAGCACCAGGGTAATTAATCTAAACCATGCACACAGCACCTTGTCCTCAGGAGCACAGGGCCGAGATGGAGTGATTTTCCTGCAGATTTGTTTTGCCATCTGCCTGCCTTAATGAGCAAAAGGCGTAACTCAGAGATTCCTGGGGAAAAAAAACCTCATAATCAAACTATAATTGGCACACACACAACAGAGGCACTGCTGTCACTGTGGCTTCTAAATCAGGGTGCCCATGCTGCCAGCACAGCCCAACAGGATTTCACTCCCCTCTGCCGCATTCGTTGCGGGAATTATTTTTTTCCCTCCTCACATTTGAATTTCCCCGAATCAAGGGTCCTCTATAAGGAGCTCTGCAGGTTCTTCTTCAAGCTCTTCCACACAAAAAAATTATACTGACATCCATAATTATTCTGGCATCCATAATTTTACCAACATCCTTAATTATATCGACATTCAAACCTCATCTTTTCCCTTCACTGAGTTCAAAAGGCTTGTCCAAAATCCAAAGAACCTCAGCCCTTAAATCTCTCTTCTATTTTATCTTTTTTTTTTTAAACTCACTGAGAGTCAGAATATAGGGAGATGTGAACTGTGAAAATCGAGAGACAGTAAAATGGAGAGGCGGGGGGGGAAAAGAAAGAAAAAAGGAAAAACATATTCTTACTTTGAGCAGGTTAAGTCTGTCATACTGGAAAAAGAAACCAAAAGCATTAGAACTGAAAAGAGAAAATAAACAGGTAACAGAAGGAGAGGGTTCACACAGACATGGAGACGGTGGGAGTGCTTTGCAGACGATGCTACACGAGCAGAGAGCAGAGCTCAGGGTTACGTGGGGGCTGTAACCAGGAAGAACTCGGGAGGAATGTGAAAAATGGAGTATTTTCTCTAAGCCTTTCATTGTTGCCTCTAAACATTCCTGCTTTCGTGGCCTCACACCTGCAGGCACTGCCGGGGAAGGTTAGAGCTCTGCAGTGCACGAGGAGCAGCGCTCACGCAGGAAAACTTCACCCTGAGAGCTCCAGCCAAAATTCATTTCTCCCTCTCAGCATGGCCTGGAGCAGCACCACAGCTCACTCCTCGCTGCTCCCAGGGGAACAGAAACCTTTTGCCGATGGAATGATGTGCCACAGAGCTCCAGGAGTGTCCCTAAATCCCTTTCAGAGCTGGGGAAACTGAGGCACAGACCCAGGGCGAGGGCAGAGCTCAGAGTGCAGAGCCCTTCCTCCTGCTCCGTGCCCTTCCAGAAGCTGCGCTGCCCACCCGCCTTCTAAATGGCCACAGCTCCAGGAAACTGAGGGAATTTATTCCCCAGACCCTCACCCCAGCCCAAAATGAGCAGAATTTCACGCCCTAGGACCTCGAGGGGCTTTATCCCCCGCAGTGGGAGGGCTGAATGAGAAGGCACAGCCAAACTCTTCTCATCACGGCACACTGGAGGACAAAGTGCGACAGTCAGAAGCTGCAGTAAGGGGAGTTCTACTGGGAGAGGAGGGAAAAGCCTGTTCACAAGAGTGGTTAAGCACTGGAGCAGGGGCCTGGTGAGGATCTCCAGCCTCGGAGGGCTGCAAGGTGGGGCTGGACAAGGCTTCAGACCAAGCTGATTTAACCCTGCTGTGAGCAAGGCTTGGCCAAGAGACCTCCTGAGATCCCTTCCGACCTAAACTCTTCTACAACCCCCAGGACCTGCACCAAAATTCACATTTTCCCCCTAACTTAATATTAATCCCCAGCATTCACCATTAGCTACAGGCATTGGGAAGAATCTACAGGAAACCACTTTTATCTCCGGGCAAGAGCAAAATAGTTAAAAAATACATATTCCATCGTTGGCTGCTAGCAAAAAATGGGGTTTTGTTGAGTGTGGAAAACTATTCCAGAAGCAGCAAAAGCCTAAGGCTAACTCAGACTTTGGTCCATGGCATAGTGGTGGGGTTGTAGTTGTATTGTTTTAGAATCTTTCTGTTCTTTCTCAGAGAATAGAAATAAGTTACATTCTTTTACTTTCTTAATCTCTGTGTTTGGTATTAAGTGTTATTTGGTTGTAACCAATAGTTTTAGGAGGTAGATTCTTTGCTGACCAACAGTTACTAGAATATTAATGGATATATAAAGAGGCTTCTTGTAAATAAAATTCCCTTTTCACCATCTTGGCTCGTCTGCCTGAATTCTCTCAGCCAGCTTCTGCAAACCTTGGGAAATTTAAAGCCATAGTGGGGTCAGGGTGGCAAAGCAAATTCCAGGGGAGTTTTTTTTGCTCCTCGGGATGCAATTCCAGTGCTTAAAAACTCCTGGTGAAGCGCTCCCTCTGACGGCAGCGCCGCGGCACCACAGAGCAGAACACGACAGACAAAAGAGGGCAGGGGACTCGAGCAGATCTGTCAGCAATTGTACCAACACAGCAGCAAACTCATGGGCTCAAGCTGTTCCACCTCATTAGCCAGACAGGTTGGGAAATCAAACCATTCTTCCTGCAGGAGATGGGTGGGGAGAGGAGAAGAGGCTGAGAAAGGAGAGTTTAAAGTCTTTGCCCTCATTCTTTGTTCCTAGCTGTTCTGTATGAGCAGACATCACCTGCCTGGGGAGAAGCAGGGCTTCGGTGCCTGAAATTCTGGGTTTGTGCCAGAGGAAGCAGCTCGGGGAGCACGGGACAGAGCTCCAGGCTGCACCTGGAGGATCCTCGTGGCTCCAACTGGGAATATTCAGTGTGTGAGCAGGGCAGGAGGCTCTGACAGGCTGCTGGGGGTCCTGCCTGGGATCCCCTTCCCTCCGAACCCATCCGGGCTCCATTCCCTCCTGGGGTTTGTGTTTTCCCCGCTCGGAAAGCAGGGCTGGCTGCAGACCCCCCAGCCCCACTGCACACACATTTGTCACAGACACCACTCTGCTCAGGCTCCTTCCCAGCACTCCCTCTCCTAAAATCCTCTGCACCTCCAGCTGGCCACAGCCTGGCCACAACCTGGCCTGGCCCATGCAGTTCTACTCACCAGCAGTCCTGTCAGACCTTGCACAGCATCTCTTTCACACCTCACCTGAGACTTTAGTCCCACAGTCCTCCTCTGCTGTTATCCCAGCTACAGATACCAAGCACAAGACAATCTGTCTAAAAAAAAGACACAAAGAAGCTTCCAGCAGACACCAGCAAATCATGCAAGGTCAGGCTGGTCGCAAGGACCACGACCAAGGGAAGACAGTCCAGAGCCAGCACTGCTCTCTGAGAACTTGCCTAGAAGGAAACCTGAGGCATCCACTGGGGAAAGGCCAAGACAGGGATTTTGTGGGTAGTGAAGCCATCCAAGCCATTCTGCTTTTACAAAGTGGAAATGCCAACAGCCTGGCACTTTCTCCAACAACATCCCACCTGCGCTTCTGGTTTTTCCACTCTTCTGGGGGTGGCACAGAGGTGTGAGATCGAATCCCAAGTGATCTTATCTCCAATCCGAGCACCCACAGAGGGATCTTCCACTTATCACCTCTCAGAGCGAGCCCATGAATTCTCACAATTCATTTGGGACAGGTCTGTTCTACCAGGTTCAAGCTGGGTTCATTTGAAATCGCTGCTCTTTAATATTTGCATCACACAGGAGAGCGTGCAAGGGCAGTAAGCAGAGATCACTGGCCACAAAAATGCTATTCATCGTGAAAAGCAGGGAGGAAGTCACGGAGAACAACTCTTGCTTCTGAAATCATGGAGGAAGAAGAGAGGAAAGAGAAAGGATTGTGGCTCTGTTCAACTCCAGAGGATTTTTCCCTGGCAAAGACAGCAGCTCACTCCAAGGCAGAGGGGAAAGCAGAACGTCAGGGCTAAAATGATTTGGAAGCAGCTGAAGGAGTGTGATGAACAGGCCAGTTCTCACTCCGTGTGAGCAAATATTAACGAGATCGCAGCGATGTAAGTGAAACCAGCTTCCAGCTACAGGCACGGGCTGAGCTCTTGCTGACATTCTCGCAGCCACACCAGGAGAATGCCCGACTGGGGTCAGCACTCAGCACCAGGGGAGGGTTCCTGAGTGGTGAGACAGTTCTACAGTGGGGGACGGGAGAGAAAAAAGAAGGCTTACTTTGGAGAGGCGCTTGTGTGACTTAATCGGAGAGAAAGCATGCAGGAATGAAAAGAGAGAAATTAGGGAGAGAAGAAAAATTACCTCGCAGATCAAGAGAAGGAAAACCCACACACCCAACAGAGAGCATTGTATCCCCCCTTTCCTTGTGGGAAGCACCAGGAATTAAAGTTAAGTTTTAGCAGTCACCGTGTTGGTAAAATTCTCACTTCCATGACCTTAATTCACAGGATTTTGTGGGCCAGGGCGATGCAGCTCCTCTCTGCAATTCCCCATTCCCCAGGAGCTGTTTCCCTGGAGCATCCCCCGGTGTGGCTGTCCTGCACCCTGCCTGCCTCCCACCCCATCCCACCCCACCCCACGGCTTCCTTCGGGAGCACAGCGTGCCCTGCACCCTGCCTGCCTCCCATCCCATCCCACCCCACGGCTTCCTGCGGGAGCACAGCGTGCCCTGCACCCTGCCTGCCTCCCATCCCATCCCACCCCACCCCACGGCTTCCTTCGGGAGCACAGCGTGCCCTGCACCCTGCCTGCCTCCCATCCCATCCCACAGCTTCCTGCGGGAGCACAGCGTGCCCTGCACCCTGCCTGCCTCCCATCCCATCCCACGGCTTCCTGCGGGAGCACAGCGTGCCCTGCACCCTGCCTGCCTCCCATCCCATCCCACGGCTTCCTTCGGGAGCACAGTGCTGGCAGCGCCGTGCCCGAGGTGCCACCCGGCCCTGGGACGGGGTTTGTAGGTCACTGTGTGCACAGGAAGCCAGGCTGACCTCGAGGGCAACCTCAGAACGCCAATGATTCAGCTTGAAAAACCCCTTCCCCCCTCTTTTGAGCTCCCAGACTCCCCCCTTGGTGGTGAGGGATCAGAATGTGGGCCACTGAGTCCTGTTTGCTCTGCGGAGTGGCCGCGAAGGGGAGGGATGAGGACTTCTTGTGGGTGTGACACAGCCCAGCACCAAATCAGACGAAGATCTAACAATTCGTTTTATACAAGCCATCAGAGTTCTGTCTGGGAGATTATTCACGCTGAAACGTCTCGCTCCAAAAATCTGGACAGACACAAGTGCTGCTGAGAGCTGACCGATAGCACATCACTGACACTCCAGGGTTGTCACCAAAGGTTGGTTTGGTTTCCCAGGCCTTCGTGTGTGTTTCACCAAGTCCCACTGCTCACACAAAAACCCAGAGCCAAACCTGAAACCCTCCTCCCCTGCACAGCAAAGACAAGGCTGCTTCTAATATGGTCCAGAGACACAAAAACTTCCTGGGGAAAACGTCATCTGCCCTGGGCACGCCAGCCATAACACTGCACTGATGGAATGGGCAGAGGGCTGGAAAACTGACTCTGCACCACTTGAACCTCATCTCAGAGCGCTTGGGCAGCACTGGGGCAATGCACAGGCCTGTCGCAGGGGGAATGTTATTTATTCTGTGACCCTTCATGATGCAGGTGATAAAAAGTCATGGCAACAGCTGATTTTCAAGGTTTTCCTCAAAACCGCGGAGACTCCCAAGGAACAGGACCTCGACCACGGAAAGCTGCAGTCAATGAGCTGACTCAGAGCAAAGGACTCTCAGTCAGGAGAACTTTCAGAAATGCGATGGGGGAAGAGGGAGGGAAGTCAGGCACAGAGAGAAGAAGGCAGAGGACAAAGGCAGTGCAGCACTGGGGACACACCGCGGCCAGAGCCGTCCGCTCGCTCCTCACCTTGGAGTTCTTGGCCCCACTGCGGCCTGACTGGGAGGAGCAGCTGCGCTGGACCCCCTGCTCCGGCGTGGAGGGGGATTTGTCCGAGGAGTGGTCGGAGCCCTTCTCCACCATGGCGTCGCCCGGGGCGTCCTGCGGCGTGGGCGAGCGGGAGCGTTTGCGCAGGATCGGGGAGCAGGCGGGCGTGCTGCGGTTGGAGTTACTGGCAGTACTGCGGGAGAGGAACAGAGCAGGGTTAGCCACGGCAGGGTGAGGGCACTGCACCCCGAGCTGGGCAGCACCCAGAGATTTCCCCCAGCGCAGCAGGCAGAGCTGCTTCCTGCAGAAATGCACCCTGTGCCCCCACGGGTTAGGCAGTTCTCACTACCAGAGGCACAGGAACTGCTGGCAGTGCCTTCCCCACCCACCCTGCCATCCCTCCGGCCACACAGCAGTGCCCACCACAACGAACTCCGTGACTCCTGCGGGCTCCCAGAGTTTCAAGTGATGATCTGAGCCCAAAAAAATCAAGCGTGTGCTCAAAAAAAAGGGATATGTCAGCGTGTTCTCAATACACTCTGCCCCTCCTTTATTAGTGCAGCTAATTCTCGACAGGATGCACGAAAATGGGGTCACACCTTGCAGAAAACACCCCATCAAAGAGCATCAGAAACGCTGGGGCTCGGGGAGGGGAGTCGTGGTGACGTTCAATGCAGCATTTCCTGTACAGAGCCATCCTTTCCCACACCAGTTAGAGCTGGGCTCGAAAATGGTTTGCCATAACTTAAAAGCCTTTGTGACTTTAAAAAAAAAAAAAAAGAAATTAAGTTCCTCTTTCACAATGGGAAAAGCAAGGCCCTTCAGAGTTTTACAGAAATTATGAGAAATTATGAGGGGAATGGAACTTCTCATCCTCTTTCCTCAGCAAACGCCCCAACACCTAAATCAGCAAGCCAGCAATGTACATATTAATACAGAACAGGAAAACTCAGATTTCCTCACTGCTCCTTCTCTTTTGATGCCTCTTCTTCCTGCCAGACTCTTCAAAACACCACATGCTACACCCATTTTTCACTACAACCCTCATTTCCTTCAGGAGTCACATCTATTTCTGGCCAGTGCAGACATCCTTGAGGCTTTTCCAGCTGGTGCTGCTCGAGTCACCAGGTTACAGAGGCTGATCCAAGGATTGGAGCTGTGCTGACTTCTTCAGCACCCTCTTATCTCATGAGCAGCACCAAACACACATCTGACAGCACAGGAACCAGGAAAAGGATGGGGGAATTGCAGTTGCAAGGGATTGAATTAAAGAAGTTGGTACAATCAGACTCTCAAGGGCTATAATTTAAGCCCAATTATATAAACCGAGGCTTCCTTCTCACATTGATGCACAGCAAGGATCATTTCCTTCCTGAAACTCTAGAAGAGCTGAGCACGTGCCTGAGGTTTCATTAATTCCCAGATAAAAATCCTATCCATCTCTAACTTCCAAAGGTGCCAAAACCATTTTACAAGCATTAGATATGAGCAGACAATGCAACACACTCCTCCAGCAGTTATCAGCTCTGGCTTTGGTTTAGCACTGGATGAACTGGCCTCATAAATTACCCTTTATTTGCTCTCTGCTTGTGTCAACGCACAAGTGATGAAACTTTCCCTGAACAGGCTGCAGAAAGCACACAGCCAAGCTGCTTATGCAAACAGGGCCAGAATCAGATTTCAGAGGAGCTGGCAGTGTGCAGGAACAGCAGCCCAGAGCTCCACAGGAGCCCTGGGATGATGCTTTCACCGATATGAAGTGTGGAAGGTCATACAGATAACAAGAAGGCTTGGGAAAAATGGGTTTGTAAAATGTTCTGTGGGCAGGAAGTTGGGTTAAACCCCCCAGGTTTAAAAACAGGCTCTGCTCTGGTACCTATTTCTACTCCATAGGATGAGAAATATAGACACAGAACAATAAAAACCTGGTCAGGTGTCACCTAAACCTCAAGGTGGCTCTGGTACCTGTTTCTACTCCATAGGATGAGAAATATAGATACAGAACAATAAAAACCTGGTCAGATGTCACCTAAACCCCAAGGTGGCTCCAATGCAGAGACAAGCAGAGCAATTCCCCCTCGGTTTGGGTTCTTCACAACATCCCCCAAGTGCCACATTGTCACATCATCGTGTCCTGTGCCCTCCCTGTCCCTGGGCAAGGCACAGGAATTCTGAATATGAAACCAGTGCAGAAATAACTGTAGTAATATTCGAGATTTAATCCCTCCAAATAATAATTGAAGCAAAAGACAAATCAAAAAATGATCTGGACCACTCTTCCAGCAGCACTACCTGCAGCAGTTTAGGGATATCACAAAGTAAAATTATCAGGGATCTCTTAGTTTATTGAAAAGTTTAAAATATCAGGTTTCTTCACAGCCTTTCAGCTGATCTGGTTAAAATGGGTGTTTCACCTTGTCCGTGCTCCTGCTAAACCCAATTTTAGAGGTGTATCAGTGACTCCAAGTTCATCAGCAGTGCTTCCAGAGATGGAAATGGTTCTGAACTGCCATTTCTACAGCCTCCAGAAAACACAGACGTCTAGTTAAAACCCTTAAATTCTGAGGCTGTGCTGGTCCTGATCCCCCCCCCCCCAGCATCCTTGAGGCAACACAAGCTGCTTTATGTGAGAGGTCCCCAAAAACTCAAGGCACGAATTTGAAGCTGCTGTCCCTGACTAGAAAATCACTGGGCTAAATTTGTCCCTGACTAGAAAATCACTGGGCTAAATTTGTCCGAACACACTTACTAATTTCTCCTCTACAGTTCTACAAAACCTGAGTTTACCGTGCACCACCTCAGTCTCATTTTCGGTTCGTGCGAGTTCACAGTTCCACTCTGAGCTCAGAGCAGCTCTGCACAGACCAAGTCAAATTGAGCCCAGGCTGTGTTTGCTTTCAGTTCTGAGGTTTTGCTGCTGCTCAGTTAAAGCACAGAAGGAGCAGCCCAAAACCAGGGTAAAGCTGCATCACGTGCAGGCGAAACTCAGGATGAAAATGCTTGAAAATTTGGGGCTATTTTAGTCTTTTTGTGGTCTCACGTGGCTTCTCAAGGTGGGGTTTTCAGTCATAGCAGAACAACCCCCAGGGCTGCAGCTGCACAGGAGCAGCATCAGCACTGACTTGCTTAATTAGAGTGGCAATTCTGTGTTTGCCCAGGCTCAGACCACACTGCCACAGCCACCATTTTTGGTGCCAGCTCTGCCAGGCACAACCTTGGGCAGGTTTGCTCTTCTAAGCTATTTTTTTTAATTTATAAAACAAAACCCATCCACATATATTGTGTTAGGCGTGTGTGGATTCTCACCTTTGCAGAGATGGGGGAAAAACCACCAAGGGCTCCTTCTCTGGCTCTCGCTGAAGGCAGCAGCACAAATATCAAACCCTGACATCCCTCTCCCTCCATCTGATGGCTGAGAAAAGCTGAATATTTCTCACAGGAAGGACTCCCCAGACAGAGAAAATGAAGAGTCTGTGAACTGAATTTTACGACAGAGGGGATGGGCACGGAAAGCACACGGCTGCCCCTGCCCCGAGCCCCTGAAACCTCTCCCTGCTCCTTCGCTGGAGTTTGAATCCAGCCCAAGGCACAGCCATGACGAACGCTTTCTGCAGTTGCCATGGAGACCAAGGACTGCCATTGAACCAGGAATCAGCGCCTGAAATGCCAAAACGGCTTGACCCACTTTGAAAAAAAATAATTGTAATAAATAACGCTTTAGAGACCTAATTGCCCAGAGCGCATTCAGGGCCTCACATCCCCCCGCAGAGTCGCCTTCAGAGGGTGAGACAGATTAGGAGAGGGACAGAACACAAACAAGCCCACCTAAGCTGCAGCCCCTTTTTTCCAAGGTGAAACCCCTGCACGGAGCAGTGCAAAGCACAGAAGGCTGAGTTTGTCTCCTTGCTTCATGTCCTCGCCGTGCCTAAAGGGAAAAACCTTGTCCCACGGTTGGAAAAATACCATCAGTGGTGTGGATGGGAAGGGGCCAAACTCTGCTCGGACACGGAGGAAAAGCATCAATAGCCAAAGTGTAGTAAAGGAATAGCAGCCTGACAGTACCTTGAGTTTCTTTTTAGCAGGAATTGTAGTGATAGGACAAGGAGTATTAGGTTCAAACTGAAAGAGGGGGAATTTAGGATTAATATATGGGAGAATTGTTCCCTGGCACAGGTGCCCAGAGAAGCTGTGGCTGCCCCTGGATCCCTGGCAGTGTCCAAGGCCAGGCTGGACAGGGCTTGGAGCACCCTGGGGTAGTGGAAGGTGTCCCTGGCCACAGGACAGATGATGTTTAAGGTCCTTTCCAACCCAAATTCTTCTGAGATTTTCTAAGCTTTCCTCCAGGCAGTGACAAAGAACATTTGCAATGCACAGACAAGCTCCTGGTCCCAGACAAGGCAAGATGCAGAAAGGCCAAATTTCCTCCACCAACAGAGTATTTCCTATAAAACCCAAACCAGGTGATGAACAGAATTTCACCAAGCAGTCACGTGGGGAAAAGGTATTCCACGAGTGAAGCTTGGTGTTCTCAGAGCTAAAAAGGAGCCCTGAGGATTCCTTACAACACTCACAGGGAGAGCTGAACAAGAAACCTGACTGTGCTCCAGCCTGCTAAATGAATTGTGCATGAATGACACCCAAGCAGTCCTGAAGTGACAGGAAAGTCTGTCCATCCCCCAGATTCGAAATCACCACCGTCTGTCACTGCAGCACAGCCATCCTGGGATTCACCCAGGCACCCTGCACCATCTCTTGCCCAAATCACAGGCAGCAGGCACCTGAGAACGGCCAGCCCCAACCCCTGGGACACAGACTGACACAGCAAAGAGTCAGCAGGCACCTGAGAAGGGCCAGCCCCAGCCCCTGGACACAGACTGACACAGCAAATCCCTGTGGATCCACCACTGGCAGGATGTGGGTTCAGCCAGGAGCAATCTCTGTGCCAGGAAGAGCAGAAAGGATTGGCAGGAAGGGCAGATCAGCTGAAGCAGAGGAGCAGACCCAGGCACAGAGCACTCCCCACCTTCGCTGTGGCCATCACCAGCTTCTCAGGGGACAGAAAATCCCCCAAGACACTGCTCCCTGCAGTGCATTCCTCAGCCCCTGCAACTTCCCCAGGAAAGCTTAAAGGCCTCCAAGTCTCCCTCCGCTCTCAAAAGATTTTGCATTCCAAGAGTCATCCTGCAATTACTCACTCCTCCCTGCAGCACCGACCTGGCAACGAGCTCTTCCAGGCCCAAAATTGGGGTTTGTTCTGCAGTTTGAGCTTAATGCTGAAAGTGCTGAGCAATATGTCCCCAAACCAGCAAAGATGCACATATTGGAGCACATCTTGAACTCTCTCTGTCTGAACTCCACGGGCTGTGCAAAGCCAAGCCTGTGCCCACACTTTCCTGAACAGGACCAGAGGAGATCCTCGAGCACAACACAGAGCTGTGCTGAGAGTCTGGAGGAGAGCAGAAAGGTCAAGAAGGCACCTCAGGCCTGGCTGCAGCACTAAAAAGAGTGAATTCTCCTCAGAAACAGCTATTAGAGGGGTTAATTAGACGCCTACAAAGATACTTTTCTGCCGTGCAGTCTGACATCAGTGGAAAAAGAGGAGATTCAGGAGCTCATTATGCAGTCTCCCGAACAGCAAGCAGATGGCAACAACTTTTGATCACCAACCTACACTCCCTTCAAATTGATAATCCAAGAATGAAAAACCTCCACAGATCCTGGAGCAATTCCCCTGGCTCGCCATTGCTCTACAAGCAATAACAAAGTGTTATCTTTCTATTACATCTCCCAGCAAAAGAGACAAAAGAGAAAGCAATAAGTCAAAAAGCAATGACACCTGCAGGGCTGAACAGAAACCAAGGAGTGTTTCAAGACAAGTGCCTTGAAAAGAATCATAAAAATAGTCTGCCTTCTGTGTTTTTTAGCAGAAAAGCCCACCCTTGTTTAAGATTTACTCGGTCTATTTCGACATTTTGCAGAATGCTGTCCTCCTATGACATTCAATCACATGTTTACATATTCATGAAATAAAATTAATGCAATTATTATGCCTCAGAGGATTAGCAAATCACTGCAAGCATTAGGAAGGAATTTGCCTTCTGCCCACAGCCAGCAGTGCAAGGTTGGGCAGATGCATTATTAACCATGTCATTGTCCCTGGGGATCACCCGATCCTGGTTACCACTGGAGACAGACCCATGGACAATCGGCCTCATCTCTCACAGAAACTCCCCCAGGCTGCCTTTGGAGCAACCTCGGCCTTCTTGCTTGGAGTTGCTGCAAAAATCCCAAGGAAAAGTTGGAAAATGTTTCTGGAATACAACAAGACAGATCTTAGTACAGCTGGCCAATAATGCACCAATGACTTGGAAAGGATCAATAATGTGCAGAGAACCACCATGGGTTATAAATCATACCCTAAACCCCTCCCTCGGCCACAAATTATTGCAATTCCATTTGCTCCAAAGGAAGACAAGCCTCACAAAACCAAGTATGATGGATAATACAAAGAAATTTGGGGAGTAATAAAGGGGAAATCGCATAAAGTAAGAATTTCCCACCCCTCTGAAGGTGATGGACACAGCCCCACCACAGTTACCTGCAGGTCACCCCCTCTACACCTGTGCTTCCCAAGGAGGAGCAGATCCAGGCCTTGTTCTCCTCTCCTCCCCACCACAACATCAACAGCTCTCATAATTAACAGCAAGAACTGCAATATCTGACACTTCCATCAACATCTCCAAGCCTGGAACTTGGGGCAGAACAGAGCCCACAAGTCTTGTTTAAAATATAAACAGAACAACAACAGACACTGTTAAACCATCTTTGATGTGACGGAAGTTTTGAAAAACTGACGGCTCAGAGGATGAAAATAAAAATTAAAATAAATCCAGGCCTGTTTATTTCAATCCTCATCGTTTCCAAGCTACCATCAGAACCTTTCAATGGTTTGGGGATGCAGCGGTGCTGTCACACGTGCTTGGTTTCAAGAGAGAGTGAGATGCAGCAATAAATACCCAGGCTCATGCTTGGAGGAGGATGTAGGTGTGACACAACTCCCAGATTCCCTCAAGAAGAGCTCAGGCACTTTTCCCTGCTGCCCATCTCCAGCAAGGCTTTACAGACCTCATCCCCGGCACAGTTTTGTCCCCCTGAACACATCCCAGTCTCGCGGCGGGGATTTGATAAACCCAGATTAAAGCTGCCTGAGGAAGGCTCCGAGCACCTGCGGGGGCGGACAGGGATATTGTGCATCTCCGAGGCAGGAGACAAAGCTGGAGCTTTGCATCTTCCCACTCACTCCCACGGCTCGTCAGCAGCAGCCTTCAGCAGTTAATGGAAGATGTTGTGATCTTCAAAGCTGGGATCAAAGCCATCTCCTTTGTTCAGCCCTTGATGTTTCCTGCCTTTACCTTTCTGAAAATAACAATGCAACAATTTCACGCCCCTCGGGCTGATATCCTCCAGACATCCCCCCTGCTTTGCTCCAGCAGCACTGGCCAGCTCCAAGGTGAAAACAGAGAAGCTTTTACCCCCCCAGACCTTTGTCCTGAGGACCTGGCCCAACCTTGTCCCCCCTCCTTTAACAGATCCTCTCTGGCTTCATCAGGCTGAGCAGCTGGGGGCTTCTCCAGGAGAATGTTGGGGATTCCAGGTTATTGCTCTGCTGTAAAATATATCCCTAATGTTTGACTTGAAGTTTCCTTGCATCCTACTGAGTCAAAATCACAAGCTCCATCCTAAATGTACCAGCCTGTCCTGCAGATGCATGTGATTTAATGAAGGGAATGGGAATATGTTCTCTTTTCTGAACCATGATTTCCATGATGGGCAGGACAATGCCACTCACCAGTAATCTAAGAAAAAGCAATTTTTTAGGGCATTCAGCAGATTCTCCTTGCCTATAAACACACACAGTGTAATGAATCCTCACTTCCTGCTGTCCTCCCCTGCCAAAAAAATATTTTTTTTAAAAAGCCACCTGTACAGACTCTGAGGCACAGCCTGAAAAAGCAGCACAAACCAAATCCTGCCTCTCCCCATCAGTGCAAACACACAAACACCGGCAGAGGAAGGCAGAGCGGAACCACGAGCCCTTCTGAAGGCAAGGGAGCACATGGGCAAACAAATCCAACCATATTCCTGCAGCAGCTCCGTGACGCACCCAACTTGGAGCCCTCCTGCCCCTGTCTGTCCCTGGACCCAGATGTGATGGCAGGAACAAGTGTCCCCGTGGGAATGGGGGATGGGGGACACGGCAGGGCGTGAAGGGGAAAGGAGGAGGGGTGAGGGAGAATGAAAGCTGGGGGGGGAGGAGAAAAAAAAAAAGAAAGAGAGAAAGAAGCAAAACAAAAAACAATCAGATTTGCCCATTGTTTTGAACAATCGAAAAGGCTGTTTTAGCAATTCCGCTCTGCGGGTGAGGCAGGGCACGTGCGTGGGGGAGGACAAGGAGGGGGAAAAAAACAAAAAAAAGAAGGGATCAGCCCGTGGAAAGGAAGGGAAACGAAGCATCTCCGCAACATGATGTCACGCTGTCTGCTTTCGAGTCCCCCGATCGCAGAGGAGCGGCGGCGGCAGCAACAACCAACATGGACTCCGGCTTTAATCTGCCTGTGCGGGATGGAGGAGCCCTCGGCACATGTGTGCGACAGCGGGAGCGAGCGGGGACAGCGAGAACGGGAGAGCAGCACTGACCTGGTCGCCATCGGGGAGCGTGGAGCGGCGCGGAGCAGCTAGGAATTCATTCGGGATTCATTGGGATGCGCTCGGGGTTCATTCATTCATGCACTCGTGCGTGGCGAGGAGCGGCGAGGCGGCAGGGTACTCACCTCCTGCACCATGGCACAGCCCTCGCCGGGGGCTTCAGGGGCGGGCAGAGCCCTCGGCGGGCGCTGCCGAGCGCGCTGGCCCGGCCCCGGCCATGCCTGTCCCCCGTGATGCTGCCCGGTGTCGCCGGCAGCGCTCGCCGCCGCTCCGCTCCGCACGCCGCACACACGCGTGCGCAGCGCTTTACATAATGCACCGCCGCTCCCTCCGCCGGGCCGCCCGGGAACCGCACAGGGACCCCGAGAGCTGCAAGAAACCCTGGGGTGGGAAACACTGTGTTTGTCCACCCACTGCCTCCCTCCCTGCCGGATCTGCCCCGGGAACCCGCTAAAGGGACCCCGAGAGCTGCAACAAACCCTGGGGATACAGTCCGACAGGTGGGAAACACTGTGTTTGTCCACCCACTGCTCCCTTCCCGCTGGATCTGCCCCGGGAACCGCACAGGGACCCCAGGAACTGCAACAAACCCTGGGGATACAATCCGACAGGTGGGAAACACTGTGTTTGTCCACCCACTGCTCCCTCCCTGCCGGATCTGCCCCGGGAACCGCACAGGGACCCCAAGAGCTGCAATAAACCCTGGGGATACAATCCGACAGGTGGGAAACACTGTGTTTGTCCACCCACTGCCTCCCTCCCTGCTGGATCTGCCCCGGGAACCCGCCCAGGGACCCCAGGAACTGCAACAAACCCTGGGGATACAGTCCGACAGGTGGGAAACACTGTGTTTGTCCACCCACAGCCGCCCTCCCTGCCGGATCTGCCCCGGGAACCCGCCCAGGGACCCCAAGAGCTGCAATAAACCCTGGGGATACAATCCGACAGGTTGGAAACATTGTGTTTGTCCATCCACAGCCGCCCTCCCTGCTGGATCTGCCCCGGGAGCCGCGAAAGGGACCCCGAATGCTTCCCAAGGACTTAAAAAAACCCTAGGAATTAAAATCCGACAGGTTGGAGACACTGTGTTTGTCCACCCACTGCTCCCTTCCCGCTGGAGCTGCCCCGGGAACCCGCACAGGGACCCCAAGAGCTGCAATAAACCCGAGGAATACAATCCGACAGGTTGGAAACACTGTGTTTGTTCACCCACTGCTCCCTCCCTGCTGGAGCTGCCCCGGAACCCGCAAAAGTGACCCCAAATATTCCCCAATACTTCAGTAAACCCTAGGAATTAAAATCCAACAGGTTGGAAACACTGTGTTTGCTCACCCACAGCCTCCCTCCCTGCCGGATCTGCCCCGGGAACCTGCTAAAGGGACCCCCAATGCTCCCCAAGAACTTAAAAAACCCTATGAGTTATAAGATTGTGTTTGCCCACCCACTGCTCCCTCCCGTCGGCCCCGCTCGCATCTGTCCCGGGAACCCTCAAAAGGGACCCCTCAGATGCTTTCCAAGAACTTAATCAAGCCCTATAAAATGCGACAGGTGGGAAACATTGTGTTTGTCCACCCACTGCTTCCTCCCGCCGGCCCCGCTCACATCTGCCCCCAAGAAATGCGAAAAAGGGACCCCAAATGCTTTCCAAGAACTTAAACCCTACAAGTTAAAACGTTGTGTTTGTCCACGCACAGCCTCCCTCCTGCCGGCCCCACTCGCATCTGCCCCAGGGAACCCTCGAAAGGGACCCCAAATGCTTTCCAAGAATTTAAACAAACCCTAGGAATACAATCCGACAGGTTGGGAGCACTGTGTTTGTCCATCCACAGCCTCCCTCCCTACTGGATCTGCCCCAGAACCCGCGAAAGGGATCCCAAATGCTTCCCAAGAACTTAAACCCTGTAAGTTAAAACGTTGTGTTTGTCCACCCACAGCCTCCCCCCCGCTGGCCCCACTCACATCTGCGCTGGGGAACCCTCAAAAGGGACCCCAAATGCTTTCCAAGAATTTAAACAAACCCTATAAATTGTGACAGGTGGGAAACATTGTGTTTGTCCATCCACAGCCTCCCTCCCTGCTGGATCTGCCCCGGGAACCCTCAAAAGGGACCCCAAATGCTTCCTAAGAACTTAAACAAACCCTACAAGTTAAAACATTGTGTTTGTCCAACCACAGCCTCCCTCCTGCCGCTCCCACTCGCGTCTGCCCCCGAGAAATGCGAAAAAGGGACCCCAAATGCTTTCCAAGAACTTAAACAAACCCTAGGAATCAAAATCCGACAGGTTGGACACTTTGTGTTTGTCCTCCACACGCGCCTCAGGGAGAAAGTTTCACAACGTGCAAAGCAAGAACAGCCAGGAAAACTAAACCCTAATTAAGCAGCCGCGTGGATTATCTAAACTGAATTAAACAACGCTCATTCAGAGTTAAGGTGACCTCAACTCAATTTAGCTGGCTTCATCTAGGAAGCTAATTTGGTTTCCTTTTTTTTTTTTTTTTTCTGTGCTTATCCATGTGTAAACAGGCCTGGGATTTTTAAAGAAACATTATCAAGCAAAGTTTACAGCTCGAAAGCAGCATTAGTAAGTGGTGGCTCTTTTGGGGACACTGTGTCCCTACAGACCTTCCTGTGGATATCTTTATTCCAGAATAAGGAGAAGGATTTCACTCCCTCTCAATACAATAAATAAGGGACCATAAGTCCCTCTCAGTACAATAAAAATTAGGCCGAAGGATGATAAGGAAGAGACCAAAACAATCACTTAGCTTGCACTTTTCCTTCCAGTCTATGAAATCAGGCCTCGTGTGTGCAAGGAAATGGTGCAGAACTGAACTGGAACTGTCCTAACACCCCTGATTTGAGCACAAGTGCCCACGTGTGGAATTACACTGAATTATTTGGCTCTGGACGCTGTGAATGACTCCCTCAGGGACACACTGCTCCCCACTGATAACAGAAGGAGCAGTGCCTCAAGCACTGTAAATCCTCATCACTCTGCCCTTTGCCTGCTTTTGTTGCATTTTACTCTTTCCATACCCAGGCTCGAGCATTTTCTCTTCTTTTTTTCAATCAGTCCCAGCTCTGAGTGCCAATTCCCAAAGGAGCATCTTCCCAAAAGGCTGATTATCCATCATTTCATACCACCACAATCAGAGGTGCTCCTGCAGGCTCACACCAGCGCAACTCAAATGCTGCACAGGATTTTAAATTGAAAATTTAAATTTTCACCACCACCATACACATCTTTGTCCAGTCATTATAACACTATCATCACCTATATATTACTCAGAGATTACACCTAGGTGCACATGAATTCAATGTTTTTGTCCCACTGTTATAACAAATACATTGCTCCGTGAAGTGATCCATTAGCCTGATGTCAATTTTGTTGTTTCCAGTGCTTCCCCAAGTTTGCCAGCTGGAGAATTTACAAATTTATTTCAAGGAAATGACATGTAACAGTCAAATCTTCCCATTCCCTGTGTCCAGTGCAACAGGACATGTCCAAGGGCGGTGTGATTCCCACTGAAATTCCCTGTCCAGGATTGTGCCCAGGCTCAGCGAGTGGATGATGTGGATAAATTCAGGTAAGAGCAACAAATACTAAAGGCAGTGGCACTGAATCCTTTCCACACAGCCTGGAGGCCAAGAAATGCCAGGATTTAAATGCTCACCTGGAATCCAGGTTTGACCCCACTGAACAGCTCAAAGAGCTGAGAGCTGAAGCTGGACAAATTCTGAGTAGACAAGAGAAACCTATTTTGGGAAGCAAACAAAACTAACCACTGTAACTAATTCAAGGCTCAATTATCCATCTGTGGCAAACATTATTATGCAAGGGTTTGTGTTCTCCTAAATACTGTTCTGTACCTCGAACCAGAATCAATTCAAGCCTCATGCTTTGCATTCAGCAGGACTTGGAATGAGATCTCTGAATGGTCCCATTTTGTTTTACAGCCTATGGATATTTCAGTGTTTTGTTTTTTGGGGTTTTTTTCTGTTCCAGAAAGTGAGAAAATAGTTAAAACCAGAATTCTTAACCTCTACAAACTTTTATATATTTAGTTCAAACTATTAAGGTTTGAACAAAATGCTATTTTTCAATAGTCACAAGAGTTACACTGACCCAAATGCTGTGATGAAATTCAATATAATGGATACCTCAGATCTGGAACCACAGAGAGCACACAAAGGCTCAAAGCAGGTCATGGAGCAGTAGGGTAGGCTCAACACACGAGGTTAAGGCTAACCCACCCTTCAGACTGCCAGAAGAGGAATCCAATGAAAGTTCTGCTTCCAAAAGCACTGCAAGAGCAGCAGTAAAAATGCAATGCTTACTTAGAGAAAAGCTTCTTAGGCTTATCTGGTGTGGCGTGCAAGGGGCAAAGGTGTGGGGAATTTGGAAAATCACACAGCACCTCAAATGGTTCACAAACTTTATCAGATCTGCGAAGTTTCACCCCAAACCCTTGGGTTGGACCAACACTTGTTACACCAGCCCTGCACAGCTTGTTTCATGGTGATGGAAGTTAGACAACGCTGCACTGAGAGAGGATCTTCAGGGGCTTTTAAGGAAGCTCTTCTGGACAAAAAGCTGCAAGTTCCTGTCTTGTTCGAGAGCTGCAAGACGCATTTTATGCCAGCTGGGTTTGGTTGCACAGGTCTGGTGTCCCAGGCTCAAGATAAGGACTTTATTTCACGTGTGAAGGACAGTGTGAGGGTTTTCCTGCTGAGCTATTCATGGCACAGCCAAACCCCACAGAAAGACCAGAGTCACACCTGGGGAGCCTTTCCCTCCAGGATGCTTCGATTTTGGGCACGCCTGTGCCAGGCCCTCCAGGCTCTTCCCTTTCCTGCCTGCAGGGCTGTGTAACTCAAGCACTCTCATGCATTTTGCATCCCCCAGCTCCGAGGAAATGAGGCACTGGCCGAGTAATTAAAGCCTGGGGCTGACGACAGATCCGTGGGAGACAGAGCAGGGCCTGAATGTCCAGGCCTGCAGAGCATCAGGTGGGGCTGGGATCAGCTCTCCAGAGCAATCCTACCCTCCCTGGAAAGCCACACCAGCCATGCAGAACAAAAAGAAGCCTTTAAAAGTCTGTCTGCAAAACGTCAGGCAACAATGAGCACCTGGATTGGAAAATGCACAGGGTTTCTCATTTCCCCCATAATTCTTTGTCCACCTTTAATATGATCTGTTTGGAAAACTTAAAGCCACCGGGACAGCTGCTCCCCAACATCTCTGCTCAGAACACAGGCAGGGGGACACACTTTCATTGTATTTCCAACCTTGTCTTTGAAAAAGACACATCAGAAATGTCAAGAAACCATGGCCTGAGGAAAAACTCAGTGCTACAGCCTCAAGATGTGCAAGCAGGATTAGCATTAGTGGGTAACGGCGTGGTAATTAGCATTTTGCACATGTTTAATTTCGGTTTTGCTCATCCCACAGCTGCTCTTCTGCTGTTCACCCTCCTTAGGTGTGAATGGAGGGACTCCTGACTGCACAGTAGGGGACAGGGGGACACGGGGACATGACACAGCTGAGTTCCCTGACTGGGATATTGCTCCTGTGGGTGCCACTCCTCAAACCCCACAGAATCCCCACCCTGCGAGGCAAAAAGAAGCACCCTGCCTTTTCCCCTAGCGGAAAATCAATTCCCAGACAGGTACCAGACCAAGCAGAACTCTTTGTGAGCTGACAATGGCATTTTCACAGAGTCCACGGATTCCTCCGGCAGTGGGGGCTGGAGGAGGCAGGGAATCATGTGCTCACAGGCATGGGGAGGAAGAGGGGGAGGAGGAGAACAAGGAGGGAGAGAGAACAAAGTGTCAACATCTTAACTGGGACACACAAAGAGCCAGTTCTTAGTAAGAACTTAATCCAGGATTAACAAGAGGTCAGCTACCTCTGCAAGGAGGCTGCACTAAAAGGAGCTAATTAGCTCTCCTTAATTGCACAAAAGGAGCCACACAGAATTAAAGGCATTCGCCAGTAGCAGGTCCCACCTCACCCAGGAAACACAGCCCTACCTGCTGTCCCCAGCCCCACAATGGCGTGGAGAGCCACGAGCAGGAGAGGAGCGCTGGTGGAGGGCAGGGAAAAGCCTCTGGGGAGGCTCAGCATCAGCCAGGGCTGGAGTGAGAGCTGGAGCCTCCATCAGCTGGGCCAAGCACGGCCAGCGTCCCTCCAGACAGCTTCAGGCACTGCCATGGACTTCCCAAAATCCCCGAGGGAACTGCAGCTGTCACCTTCACAAACAGGGACACCCACGAGGGTGTTCAATGCAGTTCTGGCCTTCCTTAATTTAATAAGTCCCTTAATTCAATGTGATCTCTGAAAATGAGGAGGAAGAGCAGCACAAGGGGAAGCAGTTCTGCCCTCTAGGTTGAAACCACCATCCCAACGTGGGCAGGCACTGCAGGACAAATGTCAGGACAAATGGAGAGCACCCAGCACCACGGACAGGTAGCAGATCCCACCTGGAAACCACCAGGAGTTGTTCCCAGCGGTTGTTTCCACCACTCCAACCTGGAATGATGCAGTGGAAAAGCCTGGCTGAGCTGCCCACTCACAAACCTGCCTGGAATTCCTAATCACACATTACAAAGACACTCACATATCTTAAGTTCCCTGTCAGCCTCTGCTTGGTGCTAAATCCATCTCCTTCTTGCTGTGGAACCATTCCATGCTCTGTTCTCCCGCACTGGTGCATGTTTTACCCCAGGAGCCCTTGCTGTGCACTGACAGATAATGGAGCCGGCAGCCAGAGCACTTGAAAATGAAGATTAACAGGAACATCAACAACAGCTGGCCCTGAGATGGAGCACTAATAGAAGTAACTCCTGAATTTATTTGGGTTACAGCACCGTGCTGAGGGCTGGGCAGAGCAGGCAGACACGGGCCTGAGTGCATCCCAGGAGGATCAACATCCAGTTTGGGGGAGGATGGAGGGAAAAGCAGAACAGGGAAGGCAATCCTACTCACAAAGAAAAATAACAACAGAAGCAGGAGCTCATGCTAATCACAGGTCCCTGTGAAATCATTACAGTGGGGCCTCCATTATTTGTCCTTCTTTTCTCCCCTCAGGACAGAGTTAAATGCCATGCCACTGCACTTGCAGTGACATTGCAGCGACAGCCACCAGGGGACAAGCAGCGACAAAATTTCACCTCAAACCCAACACAAACAAACGAGTTCTTGGGATGCCTCTGGGAGTATGAGACAGCCACCCCCTCTCTGTCCCCAGTAACGGAGCACCAACCCTCCCTTGTGCTGCTCCTGCGCAAGATCAGCACTGAGAGAGAAGTCCCCAACATCTGGCTGAAGCTTCAACAGCTGCCACCAGGGAGAGCAGGATGGGCATCCCCCGAGCTGTGCCAGGGCTGGGCTGCAGCAGCCTCCTGGCACAGACAGCCACACTCCTCCACCCACTGCCCCTCTGCTCCCTGCTCCATTCCAGAGCTGGAACAGCTCACATCTGATTCATGAAGAGAAGGAAAAGTGTCCCAAGAGGGCCCAGGGTCCAACATCTTTCTCCAGCAGCATGTGTTTTGGCATTGTGTTATTCTGTTATAGCCATTCCAGCTTCTCCATTCATCCCAGCTGCTCCCGTAGCTTTATCCCACCCCAAAGCAGCCTCCAGAGCACTGCCCCAGTCTCTACCTTCAGACCTGCCCTCTGCCACCTCTGATTCCCAATCCCAATCCAGCTGGAGTCATCCCCAGTCCCACTGAGCCCTTAACTTGGCTCATCCCTTTCTTCCAAACCCCTGAAACCTGCTGGGCTCACCCAGACACTCACCAAAACCACCACAGAGCTGCTCAGTGCAGCCCCTGCTCCCATATATTTGCAGCTCCCATATATTCTGCAGCCCCTGCTCCCATATATTTGCAGCTCCCATATATTCTGCAGCCCCTGCTCCCATATAACACAAAATATTTCCCTACCTGAATTCTCCCTCAGCTTTTCCCCCATCCCTTCCACCCAGACCGAGATCCCCCATCCCCGCACCGTGCCAGGGCATCCTTTCTCCTGCAGATCCGCCTGACCTCCCGGCACACCCCAACCCAGAGCAACCTGCGCGCACGGGAAGGAGTCCCCCGCCTGCCTGGGAGGTGGAAAACCACGAGCTAAAGGATTCCATGGCCACCTGTTAGCGCATCGCCCTTCCCGGGAGGCTTCCCGAGCTCTGCCCCGCTCCTCTGCGCTCTCCCTGCGGCTGGGGAGAGCATGGAACCACTCGGGCACCTCGCTGCTGCTCAGAGGCATTTCACGGCGGCGAAAGGAGTTGACAAAAAGATTCCCCGCTCTGATAACGCCGTGGCATGGCCGGAACAAAGCCGCCTTTGCAGTGCGCTGCCCGGCTCTGGCAGCCGAGCTGGCTGCTGCCCGCGGGGAAGAAAAGCTCCCACTGTGGCTTTAAGAATGTCCCGGAGCCTGGGACATCACCCGCTTAACCCTGGCTGCTCCTCGCTGCCGCCACCCAGGGCAAATTCCAGCATTTCTCCTCTTCTCCTGCTCTTACCCATCTGTTCTGCCTCCCCGGAGCAGCTTCTCTGTGCTGCGCAGAGCTTTATTAAATATTCCGTGCTGCTGCGCATCCCTGGCATCCCAAACGGAGGTTTATTAAAAATGCCTGCCCTCCCTGCTGTGCAAACCACCAGGGAGCACTTCTGTGACGACAAAGGAGCAGAGCAGCCAGCGTGGACATAAACATCCCAATTACCTCGAAATTCCACTTCCCTGCTCCCACCAAGCTCTGACTGTTCTGCACACTCTCCTAAACCTTATCAGGCAGCACCAACCATTCATTTCCCCGAGACAACAGCAGGCAGCGACAGCAGAAATGTTTGCCTTCAACACTCGGCATTTCCGAACACAAACCCTGGGGAAGGCCATCTCTGTTAAAACGGAGGTTGTACAATGCAGGAGGTGACAATGTGACTCATCTTGAAAGTGTATATAAACACACTTAAAAACCTACCTTGGGAAAAATAAACAGAGGCTGCGCCTGATTCCCTTCTGGGGAAAGCAGGAACGCTGCCCTGCTGCTGTCCTTGGGTTTGTACCTACCCCAGGCAGGTGTGACAGATGAAACAAAGCCACGAGCAGCGATTTAAAGAATTTAGAAAGCAAGAATGCAGCACAGATAGGCAGAGGAAGAGCAGAGAGAAAATGAAAAATGTTCCTGCAACATGATATAGGGGCAGGGAGGATTAATGCAACTTGGGGCTGGTCAATCACAGCTCACGGAATGGTGAAATATTTGCTCTGTATGATCAGTTAATCCCCACCAGGAACACGTTAGAAGGGTGGCAAACAACCAGAAAGATTTTCTTACAGAGCAACGAGTTCAAAGGGAAGCAACAAAAACATCAGGGCACTCATGAGGCTCGTTTAGGAAAACAAACTCGAAGGGTAAACAAAGTGGAGTGGTCAACAAATATTTGAAGAATGTAAATATTGAAGAGAAAGAGAGGCTGTGTTAAAAGGTTTGGGGGTTTTTTGAACAATGAGCAGTGGGATTATATGACGTTGTGGGAAAAAAACAAGGCAGAAGTCAAATCCTCACAGCCAGGAGCAGAAGTGGAATAAACTCATTCACTTGTCATGTTTATAAACAGCAATAGGTAACTGTTAATAAAGATAAAACAGAGCCACAGAAGCACAGAACACCCTGAGCTGGATTATTGCAGCCCAGCTCCCTGCACAGACACCCCATTGGCAGGAGCACGGATCAATACCTCAATAACATCCCATTTTATTCACTCTCCAGTTCTGCTTTCCATAGTTTTGTTTTCATTTAAAGAGGCAGCAGCCCAGTTTGCAGCAATCAGGACTCCAAAGGTTTGCTATTTCAGTGCTACAATTTAAAGGATTATTTTGATTTGCTGTAGTTTTGCTCCCAAAACTTCCAAGACACACACAGCCATCATGTGATTTTGAGTTCCACATGGGAAACCTTGCAAAGTGACATTGAAATCATCCCGAGTTCTTAATCTGGGCTGAGATCCTTGAGAGAACAGCTGTCCTTAACACAGTTATGGTGTCTCCAAATATGAGCAAGGCACAGTTGTTTTGGGACAATTCTATGGATTCAGTTTGTGGCTTTGGGCAATTCCCCTCCGGGAAGTGCAGGGATGGTTTGCATTTCTCATCCTGGCTCTGACATCAGTAGAATTGACTCTCTTTAGAGAATTGTTCTAAGCTATAAACATTTTTCACTCTCCTAAGCCAAGCTTCCAGTAGGGAATTAATACACAGCTATTAATAAACATAACAAAAGGAAAAACACCTTTAATCTCCATGTGCCTCATCTGCAAACCAAGGTTAATTCCACTTCCTCTCTTCTACCCTTTGTCCATCTTGACTATTTAGGATGGAATCTCTACCTCCACACTGGAAGTGGGCATGAAAATCCCCCAGCACAGCAAATCTCTGTTTTCAAGAGCCTCTCTCACTGTAAAACAACACAATTTTCGAAACAGTTCTATTTCCCAGATCAGCTGTGCTATCAGCTGCCTTTAAAACAGAAAAGAATCCACGGGGAACCCATTCTTCCTGCTGGAAAAACAACAGAGCAGGTATTTGAAGCCATGATGGAGCTTTAGTGCCCTGGAGCAGGCACTGAGTATTGCTCAGGTTCTGCAAGCTCTGGCCTCCAGACACATCCTTCTTTCATGGCCTGCAGCTGAGCAAGGCTTTCCTCCAAACCTCATTCCCAAAATGTGCGTCGGGCTGGGCACAGCACAGGAGCACATTCCTCTAAGAGCCGACAGCTCTGAAAAACCCAAATTCAGCTCTGAGGGCCAACCTCCCCACGAGCAGAGGGCACTGCTCTAGAGCTGCTTTATTTCTGGTGCCGTGGGGTCAGAAATACTCCAAAATTACAGCTCTGGCTCTGCAGCAGTCTCTAAACTCCTCTGTCTGCAGTGCAGACCTTGTCATTCCCAGCACTTTTGGTGTGTCCTGCCTGCCCCAGGGCTCACAGATGCTGTCTGTGCAATCCTCAGGCTTGGTCATCTCCTTCTCATTTAAACCCAGCCTGATTCGCTCAGGATTTCATTAAGGGAATGACCCTAATTAGAGGGAGCTGTTCTTACTCTAAAGATAAACAAGTCATGTGTTCCCCCTCCAGCTAATTTGTTTTAATTTTATTAGCATATCTGGACTCTTCTTGTTACCAAAGCTGAATATCCACCTCAAAACACACCTCCTTTTTTTTCCTCCCCGACTCCCTTTCATTCCACTCATTTTCTCCTCTATTTTTCTCCCTCCAGTTCCAAGGCCTGAAATTAGGTGTGGTGCAAACCGCATTCTTCCAAACCCGGTATTTCAAATGGCTTGAAAATGATTCCAAATACAGACCCCAAATATATATAAATCTCCCCCAAAAACCCCACAAATTCCTCCATCTCTGCTCCTCTGCCACATGCACGGAGTGGCTGTGACATTGTCAAAGGAGAGTGGCAGCATTTTGCATCTTTTTTTAGTTGGAAAAAAAGCAGAGCATCTGCCCCCAGGTCACTTGGCTGTGACCACAGAGAGCATTCTGTCCTGGAAAAATGGTTACAGGGGAATAAACCGCTGGAAAATGTAAAGTGTAATCAACAGCACGGGCCTCAATGCGGCCAAAAGGAAAACTTTAGGAGAGGAGGAGCCCAGAGAACATTCCAGCCTCTTGCACTCAGCACGTGGCTCTGCAAGGGCACCCAGAAGGAAAATCAATTCTGTGCAGAATTTTGGTTTTGGTGTCTCCATTTCCTGAGCTTGGATATTCTATCCTTGGGTATATTATTGCTGTTACATTGCAACTTATATAATTTACTTCAGCCAGGCTCAAAAATCCTGAGATGAGCAGTTACCAGTCATAAAAAACATCAATTAAAAGAATAATGGCATTAAGATGCACTTTCTGAGCAGGCCTGAACTCCGAGGCATTCATGGGAAGGTTCAAGCAAAAATACAGCAGCAGCTCAGCCAACCAAAGGAATACCATGAACGAGGTTAGAATAGAGGGAAATCTATTCCCAGGGGGAATTTCAGCTGGAAAAAGCAAAAAAAAGCCTTGACCAGGCCGCAGTGATTGTGCCACAAGGGTTTTGATGGCAATTTTTGCCTCTTTCAGGCCTTGCCCCTGCCCAAGAAGAGCAGAAATCAAGCAGAAATTTCAGCTATGTGAGTGCTTCTGCTCAGTCCGACACAGCCATCATCACACACAGGGTGAATCAGACACTCCAAAACGTGGGACACCAAAAATCTCTGCTCCAGGGGGAGGGAGAAGGAAGAGGAGAGTGGTTTTTGCCTCATTTTGCAGGCAGGGACAGTGGGCCAGAGGCACAATCAGGACAGGAGGGGTCAGTGACAGATCCAGGAGCTCTCTTCCCTCTGCAGGTGGCCAAGCAAACAGCACCCAGCAGCCCCAGAGCCACATTCCATCTCTTCTTGACTGATTTTTTCCCCCTTTTCACTCTTTTTAGTGAGGAACAGACTCTCTGGAGGAGCCTCATTCACCTCAAGGCCCTGAGCAAGCAGAGGCTGCAGAATTCCAGAGCAGTTCCAAGCGCTCTGCCCTTCACTTGACATTTCTGAGGCTGGAGACAGAGAGCAAGGTGATCTCGCCATCTGATAAGAGGGAAAGGCAATTTCCTGGCAAAACAAACGATTAGGATTCAATTAGCCAAAATAATCTGCAGCCCAAGGAGAGATCTGGGGCAGAGATTCTCTGCAAAGTGCGGCATCTTCATGGCCCAAGTCAAAGAACTCCTCAGTCTGGGTGACCTCAGGGAGGTTTCAATATGCACACACATATTAGAGAACAGAATTACAGTTGTTTATCCAAATTTAAATCAAGCATTGATGCCAAAAGCAAACCACATCACAAACAAAAATATTAAAGGGATGCTTTTGCCAGTCTGTTATCACACAGAGCTCCAGCAAACCCCAGCTCAGATGAAGGGCTTCAAAATGACTTGGTTTTCCTTCAAATGGTCTCCTCCCACTGTAATTTCATATTTTTTCTGGCTCTCGTGGTGCCCAAGAGCACAGCCTGGCCAAGGGAATTGTGTGCAAGGTTTTTCCTTGACTTCAGTGCACTTGGATTGGGCTCCTCACTGCTTCCTAGGGCTTCCCACTATGGAAAAGACCAGAAAAAATAACACAAAAGACAGACAAATTAGCACAAAACCTGCTAATAACCCCTTAGTCACTGCGTGCCACAGAACCATCCACAAAATAAATCTGCCAACGCTGCTCAAAGTTGTTCTTGCAGACACCAGGCACGAGCTCTTCCTGCTGAAAAAGGATGAAAACTGTACTTTATGGACAGGCAGAACGTTCAGGATGCATGGCCAGCTCAGAATGTTCTGGATGCAGGAGAAGACGAGCGACCTATTAATGAGGTTTCCTCTTCCCACCGCAGCGAATGGGAACATTCTGATTGCTCAGCTCCATTGGCAGAATTCGTAAGGAGTTAAGGCCTCTCCCTTCCCAAATACCAGAGCCATATTTATATGTATGTGGGTCACCGCTGATGGTTTTCAGCGAGGATTATCAGCACCTATTTCTTGGCTCTGAATAAAAGGCACAAAGGAAGATGCAGACGCGGAAGAATCAATGAAGACAAAGACTGAAAATGCAACATTTTAACCTGTAATGTGAAGGTCGAACAGCACCATGTGCACGGCAGCGCAATTATGTAACTTGAACAGAACTATTTTGCTAAGCTTCTCCAGAAATTGAGGAAGAATTGATTTGGAAATCCAATTTCATTTGGGATCATTGCAGTGCCACAGAACGACGCTTGCTGTCGCGGCACGCGGCAGCTCTCTAAGTCCCCGCAGCTTCCACATGGAATTGGAAGTGATTTGAACAGCTCCATCATTTCCCCGGGTGACCAGGGAGGCACCAATCCCAAACACCCACGTGTGTCACCTCTGTGTGTCACCGCGAGGACTCGCTGGGTGGCAGTGGGGACAGAGCTGTCCCTCCTGTCCCCTCCTCACCAGCTTCACATCTCACAGAGGTGGCAAGGCAAGGCTGAAGAGCCGAGCTGGGTGGGACAAGAGTGACAACTCAGGAACCCCTCCCTCCCCTCTCCACGCCCTGGGACATCGATTTCCAGAGCCACGAAGGGCTGGGGTCGCCAGCCTGGCGAGGGACAAAGCCCCTGAAGCCTCAGCCCTGCAGAGCTGAAAGTGCCTGGAGTCAATCTGCACTGCTCCCTGACATCAAACAACTTCTAATTTTAGCTCTGCTGTTCTGTAACCCTACCTAGTTCCCATCCCACCCCCACAACTACATAATAGATCCTTCCCTCAGATAAGCAGGGTGTTGGAACATCGAGAGGGATTTTTTTTTTTTTCTCACCCACAGGCACTAGCAGAAAAATGAATTACAGATTTATTTTTAGAGGAGCCTTTGGCCCTTATTTTCTCTGTAGGTTCCAGATCGCAGGTTCTGCAGCTCAGAACTATTCCAATCATCACAGCAGCGCAAGCAATGCAGAAGGAACCACAAAAGGAGGAAAATCAGACGAGCAGAGCTTCATTCAGTACCCCATTTATGGGACATCAAGTTCAGCTACCAGCTTGTTTTTGTCCCTGCAACGCTCTTTTGGCATTAGATTCTCATTTCTCACCGAATATCTAAATTAGTTTCCATCTCTGCTGGATCATGAGCTCCCCAAAACTCCTAAGAAGGAAGAGCAGGGCAAGCAGCACAGCCTGAGATGGAAGGGGAGGGAAAGCTGCTGTGGTTTTTGGCTTTCTGAGCTTTCAGCCTCGAGGCCTGGCAGATTCCAGTCCCCGAGGAGCTGTGAGATAACAGCGGTGTCAGCTCGGAGGCAAAAGCTCTGTCTCACAATGCCACGTCGCAACATAAAGACGGCGACAGCACCGAAACACAAAAGCGACTGATTAAACCGAGACAGCAATGAGACAAACTGCTGTTGTCATCTGTCCTGACAGCATCCTCGGGGGCTGCAGCATCGTCCCTGCCGGCAGGACGCTGTGACGCTCCAGCAGGTCCTTGCATCACGCCACTGTCACCCTGTGATGTCACCCAGGCGCTCTGGTGGCCCAGCAGGACCGTGCTGTGCTGCAGAGCCCCGGGGCCACCGCCGGGAGCTGCCACCAGACGGGGATGAGCTCATTTTGGGCAGGGTGAGGCGGTGCTGCAAGAAATGCAGGGCACGGGGAGAGGGGCAGCTCGGTGCCAAGGCAGGCCCAGGTGGCACGGGGGTCCCTGGTGACACACACGGTGGGATTTGGTGGGAGCTGGCAGCACAGAATGGATGTGGGGATGAAAAGAGGGAAAAGTCCTGTCCCCAAGGGTCAGAGCCACTCCTGTGATAGCACAGAATGGATGTGGGGGATGAAAAAAGGGAAAAGTCCTGTCCCTAAGTGTCAGAGCCACTCCTGTGATAGCACAGAAGGGATGTGGGGACAAAAAGAGGGAAAAGTCCTGTCCCCAAGGGTCAGAGCTGCTCCTCTGACAGCACAGAAGGGATGTGGGGATGAAAAAAGGGAGAAGTCCTGTCCCCAAGGGTCAGAGCTGCTCCTCTGACAGCGTTCTGTCCCTCCCTGGTACAGGCACAAGTCATGTGTCTCTCTGAGCACGGCTCCATGAGGAGATCAGGGTTAACCCCAGCAGTGCCACCCCGAGCAGGAATTGCTGCTCCTGCACCAAGGACCGAAGGGTTTGCTTGCCTCCCATGCATTAAATGTATTTTTTTTCTCTAAATCCTAACCCTATAAAGCCATTTCATATCATGTCCAGCCCACATTAAAGACCCCCAGCAAGTTCAGAGAACTCTGCATTCATTTTCTCCTTAAATCTGTGCTCCTCCAGTCAATCCAGCAGGGACAAACATTTGGGCAAAACAGGACCCGAAATAACATCCCTAACTCACCCTCCCGAGCCTGGATATTGCAGCACGATCAAATAAACAAAACTGCCTGCAAATATCCTAGGGGGGAACAGAGTGACAGCTGCAAAGATCCAAAATGCTGCGTAATTCAGAAAGGGGAGCAGTCAGGATGTTTGATTTTGGGATTCAGACCAAGATGAAGGGGGATGCTCCAGAGGCAGAGCTTGGGTAGCACTTCCCAGGTGTCCCCAGGAGAGCCAGGGGGTGTCTCCAGGAGAGCGAGGGGAACCTGAGGATCCAAAATGCTGCATAATTCAATGAGGGGAGCAATCAGGATGTTTGATTTTGGGATTCAGACCAAGATGAAGAGGGATGCTGACGAGGCAGGGCTTGGGTGGCACTTCCGAGCTGTCCCCAGGAGAGCCAGGGGAACCTGAGGATCCAAAATGCTGCATAATTCCATAAGGGGAGCAATCAGGATGTTTGATTTTGGGATTCAGATGAAGATGAAGAGGGATGCTGACGAGGCAGGGCTTGGGTAGCACTTCCCAGGTGTCCCCAGGGGAACCCATGGGGATCTTCACTGTTCCCACCCGAGCAGAGGGGCCCAGCAGTGCCCGCAGGGCCCTGCCCGGAGCCCGAGGAACCGAGAGGGAAGAGCGGCACCTACTGAAGCCCTTCCTCCAGCGCTCGGCTAAGCTGCTTATGTCCCCAGGCCGGCCCTGAATCCTCCAGCAGAGCCTCCCTGCCCAGCTCCGGCCTGGCAGCACCACCAGGTGCCACTGGGATAAACTGGGAACGCCACACCTGCCCAGATGTGCCGGGCTGGGGCCGTGGGGAGGCAGGACAGGATGCAGTGGGGCCGTGGCACTGCGGATCCACAGCACCCCAGCGCTCCCAGCACATGCTTTGCTCTCCTGGTACTACACTGAGCTATTATGCAACTCCTCAGCCCAACTGCACAGCACAGAAGGCAGCAGATCACTGCAAGAGAGGCTTTTTTTTCGTTTGAAAAAATGAGAAAAAAAAGGTGTAATTTTTTTTTTTAAATCCATACCATTTGTACAGCCTGTGTAAGACACAGACATGCACACACACGGGAAAAATTCAAAGGTTCTCAGTGTAATTAAATAAAAGAATTAGAGAAATTAGGAAAAGAGATGACCTATTGAGTCATCCCTGGCTCGGGTCTGTCCCCCGGGGCCCAGTACATGATGCTTCCTAGTGCTACACTGTAGTGCTTTCATTTTTTGCACAGAAAAAAAAAATAAATTAAAATAGCCACAATAAGTAAAATAACAAATGCAAAATAACTTTGCTGTTTTCTCACACTTTACAGATGAGGATCTCAAAGCACCACATTGATCCTGATGCAAACCAGCACACTTGAGAGGGAGGCTGTTATTTCTATGATTACTTCCTTTTTCATTACAGGAAGAAAAAATAATTAAGAAAGAGAAACAGGCCTTCCCACTGCTCTTGTCATCCACATCAACCAAAATTACGAAGTCACATTCCACTATTAACTATGGAGCCATTCCCATCTGATAAAGTTCTGGTTAAATCAATTTCATCATCATAATTCAAAAACTATTTATTCCAACTAAGTGGTTTCGAGGCACTGGAGATTTAAAATAGTTTTGACATACTCGGGATTCTATGTAAGCCTTTGGTGGTCAAGTTTATATTATATTTTTAGATATAGATATAGATATATGTATGTATACATATATATAATTGTATCCTCTATTACATATACATACATTTACCTGCCCATGTAAAATACAAACTTGACCAATAAAAACATTTACAACGTGAACATTTTTGACACACACAGCTCTGTTAATTGCCTTTCACCCACACAGTGTTTTCTTTCACTGCCCACTTAGCCAAACCTGGCGAGTTTTCCCCCAAAACCCCCAGGAAGGATGGAGGAATTACCGAGCACTCGGGTACGCTGCTGGGATCTGTTCTTACAGCACCGAGGCGCACCCCCAAAAGCAGCTATTTAAAGGCCAAGACGAGCAGGAGCCATTCCACGCACGCAGGATCCAAAACACCTCTTTTCCCCCCACCTTTCTCCGGCAAAACCTGCCCGTGCTTATTTTCCCGTGTGACCAAACTGCCCCCGAGCCCGGGGACGCTGTTCGTGCCCAGCCTGGCAGCGGAGCGGGGAGAGATGCGGCCGGAGCCGAGGGGGGCTCAGGGCATCGCAGCGCTGATGCGGAGGTGCCCCAAGAGGAGCGGCCAGAGCCGCATCCATGGCCGGAGCTGTGCCCCAACAGGAGAGGCTGGGCACCGCATCCATGGCCCGAACAGGAGCGGCTGAGCACCGCATCCACTGCCGGAGCTGTGCCCCAACAGGAGCGGCTGAGCACCGCATCCATGGCCGGAGCTGTGCCCCAACAGGAGCGGCTGGGCACCGCATCCATGGCCGGAGCTGTGCCCCAAGAGGAGCGGCTGAGCACCGCATCCATGGCCGGAGCTGTGCCCCAGCAGGAGCGGCTGAGCACCGCATCCATGGCCGGAGCTGTGCCCCAAGAGGAGCGGCCAGAGCCGCATCCATGGCCGGAGCTGTGCCCCAAGAGGAGCGGCCAGAGCCGCATCCACGGCCGGAGCTGTGCCCCAGCAGGAGCGGCTGAGCACCGCATCCATGGCCGGAGCTGTGCCCCAGCAGGAGCGGCTGAGCACCGCATCCACTGCCAGATCTGTGTCCCAACAGGAGAGGCTGGGCACCGCATCCACGGCCGGAGCTGTGCCCGGCCAGCGCCGCATCCACGGCCGGAGCCGCTGCCGGTGCCTCCCTCCCTCCATCCGCATGGTCCCCCCGGCCATGCCGCAGCAGCAGCGGCAGAGCTCGGCGGAGCGCATCCCTTTCCCCCGCCCGCAGCGCGGCTGCGATTTCGGGGAGGGGTCCGCAGCATCCCCCACGTCCCCTCCGCGCGCTTACCAGGCGAGCTTGAACCCTTTCATTAGTACAGCCACGATAATCCGCTGCCCGTGTCCTTGTCTTCCCGCTGACAGCTCCAGAGGTCCCAGCACATATTGCAGCAGCCGCGGCCGGCGAGGGTCCCGCGGGGAGCGCCGAGCCCCATGCGCCGAGCCCCCCGCGCCGGGGCACGGCCGCCCCCCGCGCCCCCCGAGCGGCGGAGCGGCGCGCAGGGCTCCCCGCAGCAGCAGCAGCGCCGGGGGCTGAGCCGGCCCGCTCTCTGCTGAGCATGTGCAGCAGCGGCGGGACCGCAGCATGCCATGGCATCCGTGCTGCCCGCCGCGACACGCAGCGACACGCCGCGACACGCCGCGACACACAGCGCCCGGCCCCGCTCCGCCGGCCGCCGCCGACGGGGGGTGCGCCCGCAGCCCCTCCCGGCCCGCCGCGTCCCTGCCCACGGCTCTGGGGCAGGCTCGGAGTTGCGGAATCGCAGCACGGGGGGAATGGAGCCCAAGGATCAGCTCGTCCCAACCCCCGCGCCATGGGCAGGGACAGCTCCTGCCCGGACTGTCATGTCCAGCCTGGCCTTGGACACTTGCAGGGATGGGGCAGCCACAGCTTCTCAGGGCACTCTGTTCCAGTGCCTCACCCCCATCACAGGAAGGAATAGCTCCTGTTATCTAATCTAGCCCTGCTCTCTGTCACTGTGACGCCGTTCCCCCTTGCCCTGTCACTCCACGCTCTTGGAAAAGCCCCTCTCCATCTCTCTTACAGTCTAGTCTCCCTTCAGTCCTGGCCACACTTCCACCCTTGCCAAATCAATTTCTGGGGCCAGCAAGAACAAACTGCAGTGGGGAAAGCCTCTTAGCCCCATGGGCTGTGCTCCTTTGGTCTTTCTCTGCAGCAAGAGGTTAATTTGCTTTTCTCTTCAAGCCCAAGGTCCTCTCCTTGTGTCGAAGAACATGGAGGAAGAGGCAGAGCAAGCCCCAGTCCTCTTCTCCCTCACCCAGGGCTGCAATATTTGGTAGCTGATGCTTGTGGGGGGATTGGCCAAACCACCACTCCAATTCCCTGACTGTCCCAGAGCAGAGATGAGCCGATTGTTCAGGCCAGAAAAAGAGAACTCCAGCTCTGGCAACTGGGACATTCAACCTAAATTTCCCCTCTTTCAACCTGTACCCATTTCTCCTTGTCCTATCACCACAGATCCTAACAAAGATCCCTTCTCCAAGCACAGCTGCTGCTCCTGAAGAGGGGCTGGTAGGGAAGGGGGCAGTGCATTTCAAATAACTTAAAATGTAATTCTTTCTTCACTTCAGAAAGTGAAGCCTGGGAGCGTCCAGGGATGAACATCCACACTCTGACTCCATACAGGAGCCCTGAAGGTGTTTGGGCCTGGGAGAGGGATGGTCCTGCTTGTAAATCCTGCAGAATTCATCACTTTTAGGGGTTGTAGAAGAAAGAGAGCAGTAGAATCTTTATTTATGTGTAAATAAAGATTCTACTCTCTCTCAGGGCTTTTTATGGTATTTTGTTATTTTTTTTGCACTCCTACCCCCATCCCCATGGCTGCAGCTAATTATGAGTGAAAAACCTTGAGCTGTAAAATCACCACGTCCCTTCTGTTCACTGCTCAGGGGACAGGAGGTTTGGGGCCAGCTCAGTTCTGGTTTTCAAAGCTTTCAGGGAAATTTGTCCAAGGAAACCTTCAGACTCTGATCCCCACGTCCCCTTTGGAAAGTAACAAATATGGTTCTTTGCTTTCCTACTTTACCTAATAACAATTTTTCTGATTCTCCCAGACCCTCAAGAGACGAACAGCAGCAAAGTTCCAGTTGTGGATTCAGCAGAAAGTCACTTTTGGAGGGCTTGGATCATTCCAGGCTGAAATGAAACAGGATCTGGGCAGTGGGGCTGAAGTTTGAGAAATTGGGGAAGGAACAGTGAAATACGGAATTCTGCAGGAGAGCCCCAGGTGGGGCGATCCCAAATCCCTGCTTTGGGATTTGCTTCCAACAAGAACTTTGCAGTGCATTTTTTTTTTTTATATTTCTAGGCAAAAAGCAGAAATTTAACCACAAAGCCAGGCCCAGGCCTTTCCACATGACAAACAGCACAGAAAAAACACTTAGAATCTCACCCCACATAATCCTAGACTCAGCCCTCATTAGGGCCAACCCACACCAGGCTGGGCTGAGCTCTGAGCTGAGCTTTTCTCCACGAGATGCTCTGCAAGTGTGGCCTGCAGGTTGGCAAGGAGGAGGCAAATCACAAATGCTGTAAAATGGGTCAGGAGACCTGCAAGCTTGGCAAATCTAGGACAGACTAATGCTGCAGAGTCACATGTTTGGAAATCAAAGCTCAGGCAAGAAAGGTATTAAGAGATAAGCAGTCATGCACTTTTTTTTTTTTTTTTAAATCCAAATAATGTTGGGTTGGGGAAATTATCAAAAGAAACAGATAAGTTGGGAGGGATTGGTTTAAATGTCTGGCGGAAACTTCTGCCACAATCCACCTGAAATGTGCTGTCCAAAATCCTCAGAGGGGCTGTGGGTTACCCACCACCCCCAGGCAGGTGTCAGTGCCATTTCCAATCCCAATCCCAGTCCCATTCCCATTCCCAATCCCAATCCCAGTCCCATTCCCAATCCCAGTCCCAATCCCAATCCCAATCCCAATCCCAATCCCAGTCCCACTCCCAATCCCAAATCCCAATCCCAAATTCCACCTGACCCAGCTGCATGGACAAGCCCTTCCCTTTCCCTCCATCCTCTGCACGTAACCATTGCAGTGGGGGGAAAAGAAAAAAAAAGATATTAAAATTTCAATTAAGCTGTAGGTATGGAGAGGGATGGGCTGTGCACCACCTCCTCAGTGCTAAGAATACCTATCAGTCACATGCAAGTTGAATTCCAGATTAATTATCCACCTACTCAATCCATCCCACAAAATGGGAAAATGGAAAAAAACCACTCAGAGCTGTGGCTTGAGGGGTCCAAACCCATTTGTGGCCTCAGTTGTGGAAAGGGAAGGCCTAAAAATCCCTGTCCTCTCATTGCTCTCTGGAACTCCAGGTTGAAACTCAGAAAATGGTTGCAAAAAGCACCACTGAGAGATTGTTCTGTCTGTAAAAATGTCAATGTAAGTGGCAAATATCTTATCATGTTTTGCATTCAAAAGAGCTTTCCCAAGCCATTGGTATTTCGGTAAAAATGCTTTTCTTTTTCCATAAGAACAATTAAAAATAGTCATAAAAGAGTAAACACTGGGTCTCCTTAGAGTTCGTTTTGATGTTTTGTGAAAATAAACATCATAATTGAGTTGAACAGCAGCTCTGAAACATGAGCAGGTGCCCTCCCAGAACCTAAACACATATTTTCACCAACAGCCACCCCTCACACAGGATGTTAGACCAGAGATTCATTTTCCCCTCCAGCCATAAAGCCTTTAAATCAAATGATTTTATTGGAATACCATTTGGATTGTTTGGGGAAGGGACCTCATTTTTTAATTAGATGCATCATTTGCTTAGCATCAACAATAAATAATAATAATAAGACAAGTTCATGTGGTTGTGTTGTCCTGCCCCATCCCTGTCCTTCTTCCCAGGAAAAATTCTCACAAACTTCAAAAAGAACTAAGATAATTTGTGTCCTGGCCCAGTGCCTATAACATTTGGAGTATTCCTGGTCCAGATCAAGAATTCCATTAATAAAACCTCCCTTGGGGCTCCTGGTTGCTTCCACCACCAGTCAGGAGGAGGAAGTCAAGAAGCAGAAGCAGCACAAACACTAAAACCATCGACAAAGAAAACAAAAACAAAAACAAAAAACAAAACAAAAACAAAAACCAAAAACAAACAAAAAAAAAACAACCAGGCAGAACTTTCTCAAACTGAAGAAAAACTTGGAGATCAGGAGCAGCAGGGAAAAAAAAAAAAAGGGTTGGGAAAAAAAAATAGGGTTGGAAAAAAAGACCGGATGTTTTCCTGACCTGTAAGTACAAACTGTCAAGGCCTCATGAATTTTAAAAGTTACGTCTGGAATACACAAAACCAGAGGTTTTTTTTTTTTTTCCTGACCCCCTACTTGGATGAAAGAAATGCTGGATGGTGCTGTCCAGATAAAACAGAATTTCCGTGGCCTCTGCAGAGGCAGGAACATCTGTACAGAAGGACAGGAATTAGGGCTTGGTGCTGAAAAAAAAAGGCAATTTTTTGCACAGGATTTTTCCACCACCCTACTCAGGGCCTGGGTGGAAGCACAGAGGCAACCACAGAAAGGAGAAGTCGTGCAAAAATATTGAATATTTAGCACTGTTTGATTCCCACACAGCTGATTTGTCCTTCTCCCCTCGCACACATTTCTCCAAGCAATCCCAGCCGAGTGCCACCTGCCAGGAACCTCAGAAATCATCCCCAGCAGCTCCGTGGGGCTTTAAAAAGCACTTTTTCACTGCACTCATCATCCCCTCACAGCTCAGGAGGGGAACACATTCCCTTCAAGATGGAAAAAACAAATTCTCTCCCATATCTCCCCCCACACCCTAAAATGCTGAGGATGTCCATGTGTGCACTTGCAGGGCAGAGAACAGGAATCTGTGAGTGTCAGGGGGTGAAAAGCAACTCCCTGATTTTATAACCTCCACTTCCAGGTTTGATTACCTGGGAAGTGATCCCTGCTTTCCCAAGAAGCTCCACGTTGAGCTGATTTTCCCCCCTTTCTCCAAGAGTTGAATTTCTTTTCCTCCTGGCGTTCAGCAAGGAGCAGGGATGGAACACACAGGGATTTTCACTCCCAGCAGGGCAAGCATTTTCTAAGTTCACCAACAATTCTGAAAAGCCTCAAGATGAAGATGAACGCATTAAAACTGCATTTCTCTATTTTTTTAAGCTAAATATGAGGCCATTCTTTGGCATGGCAGGAAATGCCAGCTCCTGAGACAGCCTGGAAGGTGCCATGGCAGCAAAGGAAGTGACACAATGGAGAACAGCGGTGACAGAACATCCTGATATCCCAGCCCAGGGATCCTTCCAGGCTGGGAAAACAAATCCCTTAAACCTTCTCAGAAGTTCTTCCAGGCTGACCCCAGCAGAAATTAAGCAAAATGAACAGCATCCCTTCAATGTTCCAAACTCATAACAGGCTCAGAGTCAGCAAAGGAAACAGAACTTTGGGGTTTCAGTGAAGAACAGAGGATAAATATCAGCACTTGCCAAGGTTAGGTCCAAATAAACCTGTGCACATTCCAGGAATATTGACATCACTAACTCCCAAGTTGTATCTGGTTTAGAAGGTTCAAACTTGACTCAGGTTTCCATTTCTCCGAAAGATAATTAGATTTTCAGTGCACTCACGCTAAGACGGTGCTTTAACACTGTAGGTCATGTTTCCCTTTAATTAAGCCCAAGAAATTACAAAAAACAGGTACAGAGAAAAAGAATTTCGAAGTGACTCTTGTTTCTGTCATTGAAAACGTCTGTTTGTCAACCCAGAAAAGCTTCAGTTCCCCAAAATGCCACCACCACTCAGACTGAAAAGCCACAGACCCTTCAGCATCCTCAGTGGGATTTTTTTTCCAAGCCCTCCAGCTTGAAGTGGCTTTGCAGCAGTTGAGGTTCCAGCATATACAATAGTGAGGGTGAGCTCACCTTTCCAAAGCAGCATTTCTCCAGAAGCACATCACACCATTTATTGATAAACACTTCAAAACTCAAAACCTGTCTCGACAAGCAACGCAGCCCCAGGGCAAAACCCTCACCAGCACCATCCACGCTTCTGGGGAGGGGAATTGAACAGGATGGAGTGTTCTAGCTGGAATAAACCTGACAGGGAAACTCAGCCTGGATTGCAGCTGAGGCATGAGCCCTTCCGTGCTAACAGCACAAAGGGAAATGTTTAACCACGCATTTCTAAGCCCAGGAAGGAGTTTTTCCCTGGAATACAAGAGGAAATGTGGCCATGCTCAGGGCAGAACCAGGGGTTGTGACCATTAATGGCCTTCCCCATGGCCATGGCTCTCTCCAGCCAGGCTGAACTTCACCCCTTTGTGAGACAAAGCACAGACACCTTGGGCAGACCCATCCCCTGCACCCCAACCCTGCTCTGACCCAAGGAGAGTCCCTTTGGTGGCCAAGCAGACAAACCCTTGGCTCTGAAGGCCCCAGCAGTCCTGGCCGTGGTGTTCAGCCACTCAGAGGTGCCAGCCTGGTGCTTGCAGCCCACCCAGCCATTCCCACCCTGCAAACCCAGCAGGACCCACCCAGCTCCACTCCCAGATTTCCAGGCCATCTGCCCGCAGGGAAGCAGAGCCCGGGAAAAGCAAGCAGCACAGGAACAGAGAAGGCTCACAGAAGAGGGCGGATGCATCCATAAGCTCGAATTACTTTCTCGCCCGACACTCCCCCGAGATCCTTTCCAAAAAAAAAAGGCTGCCAGGAGGAATTTCTCCTCGCACAGCCGTCCCTGGGAGTGGAAAGCTGCCCCTAAAGCACCATCTAGTGTCACTGCCTCATCCAGCAGCCGAGCAGGCTCTGCCAGCATCCCTGACCCACCTGGGATGCCACGGAAGGACCACAGCCTCCTTGTTTCCCTCCCTCCCACCCCCGACCTTCACCTCCAGCATCACCACTCCGGGATTTCCTCAAACCTCACACCTGTACCATCCTCCCAGGGGTTCAACCCCATCCTCAGCCCAGGGAGGGTGGGCAAGGGACAGAACAAAGGTCGAGAGACAGAGTAAGAAGGTGCCAAGCGAAACCACTTACGCACAGTGAGGCCGGCAGCATTTCCATCCTACCTTTGCTGTCGCCATATCAGACGTCTCCATGCTTTCTGCTTGGCCTAGCAGTGAACAAGGGCAGCGGGGGAGAAGGGAGGGAGGGGAGGGAGGGAGGGAGGGGAGAGAAAGGGAAAGTCAAAAGAGGATGAAGAACAACACGACAAACAACTCGACAGGAGGGTGACAACAATGGGAGTCGCTTAGGGGTTGGTCCCGAGCTCTCCCTCCTGCCCGGGGGAGAAGGGTGGGAAAAGCATCTCGAGCAGGTGGTCCCAGTGTGGGGATTTGTTTGGAATGTGGCACAGGACCTGAGTCACTGCCAAGCCCCCAACTCCTCCCTGCTGCCACCACCCGGGGGTCTAGCAGGATGCTGAGGGACACAGAGGACCCTCCTCCTCCTCCTCCTCCTCCTCCTCCTTCCAGCTTCCCTGCCCAGCTGAGCTCCCGCAGGGAGCAGGACCAGCCCAGCTCCCAGTGAGCTGCTCTTCCTCCTGAGCTGCTCTATCTCCCGAGCTGCTCTTCCTCCCTCTCACCCCATGGGAAATGAGTGACACCACCACCCCCGAGGGGCATCCAGGGGAACAGGAATAAAGCAGGTGGGCTGTGGGCAGTGCACAGGGCAGGGAGGAGTGCTCAGACACGAGGAGGACCGACGTGGAAGGAAGGGAGGGAGGAGAAAGTGAGAGGGCACAGGCAGACAGGTGAAGCAGCCACGGTGCAGAACAGCCATACCAGAGAGCAGGTACACAGACACTGCCACGTGCGGAGAGCAACGCGGGGTGGAGGCTCCTCAGCTGCATCCCACCGAGCTCACTCACCTCACGACAACCTCACACAGCCCTGCACACAGCCCAGTAACTCTTTGGTGTGCTCTGGGCTCGGGCTGGAGCCACAGAGCCCCCGGCTCAAGGTGAGCTCGCTGCCGGCATCAAGAGGCATCCGTACTGCGTGGCCCTGCCCGGATTGGCGGAGCACGGTGACTTCATGCCGCCCCAGTCATCCCCCAGCTTCTCCCTGCCGGTCCTCCTGGCCTACTTTGCTCCAGTAAATCAGCCTAGAGCCCGAGAGGCAGCCCAGGAACGCTGCTCGCAGCCCCCCAGAGAGCCCTGGACCACCGGGCTGGGCAGGGAGCGATGCTGGGAGGCAGGGAGAGAGGCAGGGAAAAGGCACAGGCGAATTAAGAGCCTCTGAGGACGAGGAACATCACTGCCTGAAAGTGCTTATTCATCCCGCGGTGCTCGGGCGCGCAGCAGGAGCGCGCAGAGAGCGCCACGGGAATTTCCAGCGTGGCTTGGATTCACTGAGGGGAGGCTGAGCCTCTGCAAAACCACAGAAAAACACCCCCCGAGGGGCAGCTCAGACCCTGCAAAACCACAGAAAAACACCCCCCGAGGGGCAGCTGAGCATCTCCAAAATCAGAGCATTGTCACCCCCCCTGAGGGGCAGCTCAGACGCTAAAAACCACAGCACTTCACTCCCCTGAAGGGCAGCTCAGACCCTAAAAAACTACAGAAAAACACCCCCCGAGGGGCAGCTCAGACCCTGCAAAACCACAGGAAAACAGCCCCCTGAAGGGCAGCTCAGACCCTGCAAAATCAGAGCACTGTCACCCCCCCGAGGGGCAGCTCAGACCCTACAAAATCAGAGCACTGTCACCCCCCCGAGGGGCAGCTGAGCATCTCCAAAACCACAGCACTGTTACCTTCCTGAGGGGCATCTCAGACCCTGCAAATCCACAGAAAAACACCCCCCGAGGGGCAGCTCAGACCCTACAAAATCAGAGCACTGCTACCCTCCTGAAGGGCAGCTCAGACCCTACAAAATCACAGAAAAACACCCCCCAAGGGGCAGCTAAGACCCTGCAAATCCACGGCAGTGTCACCCCCCTGAAGGGCAGCTGAGCATCTCCAAAATCAGAGCATTACCACCCCCCTGAGGGGCAGCTCAGACCGTACAAAATCACAGCACTGTCACCCCCCTGAGGGGCAGCTGAGCATCTCCAAAACCACAGCACTGTCACCCCCCTGAGGGGCAGCTCAGACCCTGCAGAACCACAGAAAAACATCCCCCAAGGGGCAGCTCAGACCCTGCAAATCCATAGAAAAACACCTCCCTGATGTGCAGCTCAGACCCTGCAAATCAAGAGCACTGCCACCCCTCTGAAGGGCAGCTCAGCCTCTCCAAAATCACAGAAAAACACCTCCCTGAAGGGCAGCTCAGACCCTACAAAATCAGAGCACTGCTACCCTCCTGAGTGGCAGCTCAGACCCTACAAAACTACAGAAAAACACCTCCCTGAGGGGCAGCTCAGACCCTGCAAATCCCCAGAAAAACACCCCCTAAGGGGCAGTTCAGAACCTACAAAACCACAGCACTGTCACCGCCCCAAAGGGCAGCTCAGACCCTGCAAAATCAGAGCACTGCCACCCCCCTGAAGGGCAGCTCAGCCTCTCCAAAATCAGAGCACTGCTACCCTCCTGAGGAGCAGCTCAGACCCTACAAAACTACAGAAGAACACCCCCCTGAGGGGCGGTTCAGAACCTACAAAACCACAGCATTTCACCCCCTGAAGGGCAGCTCAGCCTCTCCAAAATCAGAGCACTGCCACCTCCCCGAAGGGCAGCTCAGACCCTAGAAAACCACAGCATTTCACCTCCCCGAAGGACAGCTGAGCATCTCCAAAACCAGTGCACATCACCCCTCTGAAGGGCAGCTCAGACCCTAAAAAACCACACCATTTCACCCCCCCGAAGGGCAGCTCAGACCCTAGAAAACCACAGCACTGCCATTCCCCTCACACCCTCACCCCACAGAGCAGAGCCACCCATGGGAGTTTAGAATATTCAATGTTTTCCAGCCGGTGCTGGATGGGAATGCAGCAGATGTCACCTCCTGTGGGCTCAGCAGGCTGGGAACAGGCAGCAGCTCTCAGCACCCAAAGCACCCCGAAAAGGGCCATCAGCAGGGAGAACAGCCGTGCCCTGGCACACAGAAAATGGGGATTTTGCCCTGTGTTTGTGCTGGGATGCACTCATGCATGCTTGCACTAACCAGAGCTGGCACACCGCACCTCTGTACTCACAACACACAAATGCTCTGCGAGAGAGGAGGCTTGGATGGGATTTTGGGAAGAAATTCTCCCCTGTGAGGATGGGGAGGCCCTGGCTGTGGCTGCCCCTGGATCCCTGGAAGTGTCCAAGGCCAGGCTGGAGCACCCTGGGACAGTGGAAGGTGTCCCTGCCCATGGCAGGGGTGGCACTGGATGGGTTTAAGGTCCCTTCCATCCCAAACCATTCCATGATTCCATGAAATACCTTACCAGGGGTATAAAGCCCATCCTCTGAACACAAATTTCAACCTCCTGAGACATCCAGCACAGACACAGAGATGCACAAACAGCGATTCCACACACTGTGGACAATCTGCTCCCCAATCCCTCTTTCGTAAAGCCGCTGATGTCCCTTAATGACATTTCTACTTCTGTGCTGTTCACAGCAGCGTGGGAGGAAGGAAAAAAAATCCACAACAGCTTTATGAAGGACTTTCAGCAAATCCCAGCTAAAGAATCCTAATTTTGCAATTCAGAAAAAGCTGAATTTCCACGTTGCAGCCTCTCTACAGCAGAGGCTCTCTGTAGCTCCAGAACTTAAAAGCAAACAGGAAACATCTCCCGAGGAAGTCCAGTGTTCGGAAGGGAACAGCCCACTGTGAAATGCCTGAGCTCTGGGTAGGAATTCGAGGCTCTATAAATAGCCACAGCCATGGTGGTGTTAGCCTGGGGTTCGAGCTCATAATTGCCTCCAAAAGGAGATCTTAAAAATTAAAAAACATTGCTTTTTACACGCATCGCCTGCCCCTTCAAACAGCCACAACTCTGCCACAACTCCCAGCCATGGGGGCATCCTTGGGATGGTTTCACACTGCCCAGAGCAGCCTCACCTCTCCAAGACTCACAGTGACTAAAATATTCCCTCCTCCAAGTGCCCACGCAGTGCAAACACAGGGCTGGGAAGGCTCAGACAGATTAATTCGCCAGGAAAGGTGCGTGACCTACAGGCAGAGAATTCAGAGTGCTGCCTGCCAGGCACCGCTCTCTGATCCTCCCATACGGCAAAAAAAGGAAAGGCTGAAGGAGTTAGGGAAACGGCGAAAAAAACCCAAATCCAAACCCTCTGTGGGTCTGTGAAATGCATGCAAAACAAAACCTGTTAGTGACAGAAGCAGTGGGAGGGGAAATTAGACACGGATCAGGAAATGTTACAGGGAGAGAGAAAGATCTGCTGCAGAGAGTGTGAGAGTGTAAGGGAGAGAGAGTTGAATTGGAATTAGAGAGAGTTGAATTGCACCTCGGTGTACAGGTGTACAGATCCCCAGGAAAATGGGCCAGCTGGGTAAAATCCCGAGTCCTTCTCGATGTCAGCAGTGCTGGGCAGCGTTACAGGGCACAGCAGATGCCATCACAGCATCTGCCAGCCAGGGCACACCTCCATTTCCCTGGGAAAAAACCTCAGCAGGGACTCCCTGTCTGCTGCAGCTGCTGGGAAGTCACATGAGGCTCCATTTCCAGAAAAAAAAATATGCATTTCACTCTCTCTGAGCATGACGGGAGCTGTAGTCCCATGGCCGGAGCTGAGAGTGACTGAGAGCCATTTCTGAGCTCTGACTGCAGATTTTGGCGTGGGCAGAAGGGCGGAGCTTGGGGTCGTGGGAGGGAGGGAAAGGTGGGACAGCAGCACAGCACCTTCAGCTGCCTGGAGAAAAATGGGAGAATGGAGAAAAACAGCCCTCCACCAACGGAGAAGGAAAAGAATTCTCTAGAGACGCTTGGGAATAGGAAGAATGTCTGTGCTGGGAGAATGAGGGGCAGAGGAACTGGGATGATTCAGAATGTTACTGCCGCTTTCTTGAGCAATATTATAATAAAAGATCTCTGATTTCACAGAGCCTTTTGGCTCCTTCCCTCCCCCATTGTCCTGCCTGTTTGAGCTCAACCTTCCCTTTTCCTGAGGTGGTGCAATAACCTCTCCCACCCCAGCAAAGACTCAGTCACTCTCAAAAGCTGATTAACAGAGCTCTGTGACTCATGGCCTGCCTCAGAGAGAAATTCCCTTTTCATTTGCTGCTGAATTCAAAGGGATTCTGCTGAATTCAAATGAAATCTTCACATTTTTGCCTTCATTGCAAAGAACTTGCAGCCACTGTGAAAAGGCAGCAGGATGTCATTACCTGGGGCAGAAATATTGTGGCCTGATCATTTTTTCACCTACGGACAGGAGATTCTGAAATCTCTCACGGCTTGAAATAGATCACACCACAGCCCAACACCTGAACAGGACAAGATTTTCACTCAGGACAATGCTGAACATGCAGACTCTCAAATCAGAGTGTTTCTAAATGCCTAAAGCCTCTAGATCTGTTGGAACTGAAGCCTTTCCAGTCCATCAGGCTGAATCTTTCTGTGGATCCAACAACCTGCAGTCCTGGCAGGGATCATCCATGCAGGCACCAGGGAAATGTTCCCATCCGATCTGTGGGAATATCCTATAGAAAACAGCCTCAAGTTTGGGATAAAGGGGTGAAGAACACACGCTAGGATATTTTTTTGGCTCAAGAATAAAGACCACCAGAGGGATGACTGCGGAGGAAGAGGAAGATCCTGAATCCTTCCTTTCTGAAACCTGAGACAGAAGAAAGCAGCTAAATCAGGGGCCCAAGAGCACAGCTTGAGGCATTTCAGACCCCATTCCCTCGGGGAACACCAAACCAGCCCTGGATTCCCAGGGCACTGATGGGTGGCAGGCGCTGCACAAAGCTCGAGCTCACGTAAAGAAGTCTAAGATCCTTTCCCAGGGTAAAGAAATAATGGAATCTTACAATGCTGGACACTTTGCCAGACCCAAATCCCCCAAACAGGCCCATATTCCCTGCATTGAAATGAGGGGAAGGGGCTCAGGACAGCCAGCACACAGCAGCCAAGGTTTGGGACAGGGCACTCGCAAGGGAAAGGAAAGCAGGGAAAGCTTAAGGAAAAGCAGGAGGTTAAAGGTGGAGGAGAAGAGGGAAAAAAAAAGCAGAGGGGCTCAAGGACAGGGCTCGGCTGGTCCCATCCCAAAGCCTGACCTTGTTCCACCACCTTATCACCAAAATGCACAGCAAATCTCTGCCCAGGCCGGGGAGGGAGGGATGGGGAGGGAAACCAGGGGAGGGGAGAGCAGAAGAAGAAAGGCAGAGGTCAGCGAGCACTCACACGGTTACAGTCATCGGCAGGAAGGGGGGAGTCTGTCCCAGGCCAGCTCCCAAACCTGAGGGAGCGTCCCTTCAGCAGCAGGGGAGTCAAAGAGGATAAAATCCCGGGCGGGTTACACACGCACAGTGGGGCAGGGGGAAAAGCAGCACAGCGCCGTGACCTCGGAATCCAGCGCGGAAGGAGGCAGGGCTGCCATGGGGCAGCTCTGGGGTGGATTTATGGGGTTGGTGCTGGAGCAAGCCTGGCCCCAGAGGAAGCAGCGGTGACGAGGCTGATGAGAGGGCAGAGCTGGGCAGGAGCTCCACAGAGCTGGAGCTGCGCAGGGCTCGGGGCTCTCATCTCTGCTCTCGGATTTCTCCCATCACAGGCAATTCCATTTTAAAGGAACAGCTGCCTCTGAGCCTCGTGCCAGATGCACTGCTGCTGTGGGGTGAGGCGCAGAAACCTGGCAGGATTCATTCTTCATCGAATCAGGGAGAATTTGAGATTCAGGATTGCTAGAATGAAATTCTTGAGGGCGGAATTTACCAACCAGAGTGTCCACTGCCACTGTCACAGCTTTTCCTGAGCCTCCTGAAACAGGGGAGAAAAGACCTGGTGAAAAGTCTGGGAAAAAAGTCTGGAAAAGTCTTAGCTCAGAAGGAAGGCAGAGGATGCCTTGCAGAGGTAGAATCCATACAGGGATGTCCCAAGCTCCTTTTGAATGGTTGGTACCTCCCCTTTTTGACAGCTGACTATGAAGTGTAAAATGTAAATATTTCCCAAGGCAACCATTGCAAATCTCTCCATATCCCAAAGATTTATAGCACCAAAAGCACGGAATAGCCACGCTGGAGTGTGTGCTGACGCAAAGAGCTGATGTGCTCGGGGACATGGCACTATCCTGAAAGCCTAGCAGGATATTTCACCAAATCAGTGTAAAATAACTCAGACTGAGGGAATTCTCCTGTTCCTACAGAGGATTCAGAAGAAATGCCCTGCGCTGAGCAGCTGCATTTCAGAAAGAGCTGATGGCTGCACCCAAAGGTCTCTGTAAGGACACAAGCACACATTCCAGCTGAAGGAAGCTATTCCCAGATCCTTTCCAGCACTCACAACCTGCACAGTCCTGGGGAAGCTGAGGCAGCACCAGCGAGGCTCAGGAGCGTTTTCTCCTGCAGCTGCTTGGGCAGAGGATCAGCATCCCCTGTGCCCTCAGCTTCCCAAAGCCAGGCCTGGGAACAGCAGAACTCCACGAGTTTATTGTGGGCCCAGAGGCTCCAAAAATTGAAGTGGGGGAAGAAAAAAGAAAAATGTGCTGTAAAAAATAAACCTTCTGTTTGTGCCCTCCAGCAATGCCAGTCCTGTCTGCCAATTTCTTGGCTCCACCAGTGGGTTTGAACTCACTTATCCCTGCACTTTTTCTCCCCACCTGTGCATTTATCCTTTCCTTGCCCACTGCACATCAAACAAGTCACCATAAATGAGGAGATTTTGCCCCATCTCATCCCCAGGATTGTCAAGGGAAGCTTGAAATCTTTGAGATTTTATTAAAAACAGAGGCAGATTAAAGCTGTAGCTCCCACCCTCCTCACCCCAGAGCTGGGAGCTGCAAACCCCTGGGATCAGGGTGGGGAGGATGGCATTGACTCCTCACAGACACCACAGGCAGCAGATCCATCTCCATCTCGACTCTTCAGCACTAGAAGAGACATTCTCTGGTCCAGCTGGGATGTCTCCATCATATTTGAGACTTTTCTTAAGTGGGTACACATTTCCACCATTCAGGAATTGTTCTGAAATGGGAAATGTTCCTTTTAAACTGCATTTTGGCTGCCAATGTCACAAAGAAGCTCAAGGACACATTCCATTCCCTGCATTCCACATATTTGTTTTATCTGAGTGCTGGTTAGATTTTATATTTGAGCTCTGTGCATCTAAGATCACCTTGAACAGCACCCCAGGCCCCAGAGCATCACCTGGGAAATTCTGAGCACCAGAGGAACACCTGGAGAATTCTAAACACCAGAACATCACCTGGAGAATTCTAAACACCAGAGCATCACCTGGGAAATTCTGAATACCAGAACATCACCTGGGAAATTCTAAATACCAGAACATCACCTGGGAAATTCTAAATACCAAGTCCCAGAACATCACCTGGGAAATTCTAAACACCAGAACATCACCTAGGAAATTCTAAACACCAGAACATCACCTGGGAAATTCTAAACACCAGAACATCACCTGGGAAATTCTGAACACCAGAACATCACCTGGGAAATTCTGAACACCAAAGCATCACCTGGGAAATTCTAAACACCAGAACATCACCTGGGAAATTCTAAACACAGGTCCCAGGACATCACGTGGAGAATTCTGAACACCAAAGCATCACCTGGGAAATTCTAAATACCAGAACATCACCTAGGAAATTCTGAACACCAAAGCATCACCTGGGAAATTCTAAACACCAGAACATCACCTGGGAAATTCTAAACACAGGTCCCAGGACATCACGTGGAGAATTCTAAACACCAGAGCATCACCTGGGAAATTATAAACATTAGATCCCAGAACATAACCTAGGAAATTCTAAACACCAGGTCCCAGAACATCAGTTGGGAAATTCTAAACACCAGAATATCACCTGGGAAATTCTAAACACCAGAACATCACCTGGAGAATTCTAAACACCAAAACATCACCTGGGAAATTCTGAACATGAGGTCCTAGAACATAACCTAGGAAATTCTAAACACCAGGTCCCTGAGCATCACCTGGGAAACTCTAAACACCAGGTCCCAGAATATAACCTAAAGAATTCTAAACACCAGGTCCCAGAATATAACCTAAGGAATTCTAAACACCAGGTCCCAGAGCATCACCTGGAAAATTCCACACGCAAATAACGTTAACAAAACATTTTCCTAAAACAACAAACCAGATTTGCAACGGCCCACAAGGAAAAGCTGTAAGGCAAAGGGGTCCTGAAGAGCTGCTCCCCACCCCATTTTCCTCGAGCAGCAGCCGTGTTTCACTGCCCTGCACTCCCCACTCGCCCACACAGGATGGAAGGAGGGGACAGTGCTCTCCCAGAGCTTTTCTGTGCCGCTCAGGGAGTGACTCACAAGCACATCTCGCTCCCTGCAGTGTTCCCGGCGGGAAGGGAGGTGGGTTTGTGACAGGCACACAAAGAGGTGTTGCCCACACTCTGCTTTTCTCAGGGAACTCTGCACTCATTTCCAGCATCCATTCATTCTGTGATCAAGGCATGACTAGTGCAGCTCAAATTCCCACATCTTTCAAGTTTGGGCACATGTAATAAGGTTGGAAGGACATTTATGAAGGCCTAAATGTAGCCCACACACCCTAAATTCAAAAGACACCCCCGTCAGGTAAGGTGGGAATTTAAAGTGAATTTAAATTTTAATCTGCTCTGAGCTGGGGATTTAAAGCCAAGGCTGCAGTGCTAATCCCACAGCAGCCACTCCTGCAGAAACCTGGCCACAAGGACAGAATTCACCACCAGACTGCTTAAGAAACCTTTCTCTGCATCTCTGGGTGGGAAAAACCAGTTCACTTCTGTGAGACTCTCTGCTGGTTCATTTTGCAGCAGAACTGAAGTTTCAGGAGCCCACAATGGCCTTGACTTCCTTTGCTGCCCTGCCCTGCATTTGGCCAACAATTGGACCATTTTCAGACAATCTCAAGAGGGCCCAAAGCAGCTCAGGGCCACACATCCCTGTGAGAATGAGCTCCTTCTGTCCCCTGGGCAGGGCTGGAAGGAGGTGTGAGCAGAACAAATCTGAATTAATGCCCTTGACAGCAGCCCTGCCCTCCACAGCCACTTGGCACCGCAGAGAGGGAAAGCAGCCCCGAGCTGGGCATGGCACAGGGGACAGAGAAAAAGTGTGAAATGTTCCGTGTCGTGTTGGGGAGGATGAAATAGGAAAGCCTTATCAATATGATTAGCTGGCAAAAGATGCTGAGAATACGGAAACTGTGAGCGAGATTGAAATGAAGACAAGCTCTGAGATACCAAACCCCAGTGACTGAACAACTGGAAAACAATGGTGTGGCCACTGAAGGTAATCCCCTTTGGATTAAACAATCCCCTCTGCTTGCAGACAGGTCCAAGGGTCAGAGCAGACCCTGCCAACTCGGCAGAGGGTCCAAAAAGCAGTTTTTAGAGTTTAAAATATAACGCCGTATGGTAATGCAATGACTCTCCTAGGCTGTGTGTAAATGTTGTAGGATTTGTAGCTTGTTCTAGATTGGTTAGTGAAAATTAGAATATTCAGCACAGAGGTTGATTCATTGTATTGTAAACGGCAACGACGGCATTCTATTCTGTACTTTTCTTCTCTCTCTCTCACCTCTCTGCCCTGCTCTGAGCTGTGTCTGGCAGCTCCTGGCAGGTCCCCTACCCCCACACCCTTCCACAATAAACCTCATGCTCTAAGACCAAACTCCAGAGATCTCTCGTCTCCGTCCCGACCGTCTGAAACAAAACCACCAAATCCCACAGATGTCCAAATCCTACACCTCTGGGTCACCTGTGGGAACTCTAGGCATGTGGTAAGAACTGCTTTCCCATGAGAGAGGCATGTTTGTCCCAGTTCACACTCTCTCCAGCTCAAAACAAGCAGGAATCCATAAATAATGATAATAAAGACTCACAGGTGGTGTTATTGCAAGAGGTTGTTCTAACTGTGGGTCACCAATGACACTGTGGGGTGGAGAATTGAGAGCCAATGGATGTGTGACATGAATGTTAGAAATAGTACAGAAAGGCTTTGGGAAATGAAGAGTTAGTTCCTTTTCTCTGCCCGAGAAGCTGTTGTGCTGAGCTTTTCACTTGTCGTGGCTGTCTCAACAACGACAGGTCACTCACAGCAAGCTTTAGGCCCCAGAAATCAGCCCAGCCACAATATCCGAAGGATCCCAGCAGTCCCAGGGTGACCATCACTCAAGGCCTGAAGGTGAAGTGTGTAGGATTTGCCGTCTGAGGTGTAGGTGCGGTCTGCCTCAGACGGTTGGGACAGAGACGAGAGACCTCTGGAGTTTGGTCTTAGAGCATGAGGTTTATTGTGAAAGGTGTGGGGGTAGGAGACCTGCCAGGAGCTGCCAGACACAGCTCAGAGCAGGGCAGAGAGGTGAGAGAGAGAGAGAGAAGTACAGAATAGAATCCCATGGTTGCCGTTTACAATACAATAAATCATCTTCTGTGCTGAATATTCTAATTTTCACTAACCAATCTAGAACAAGCTACAAATCCTACACCATTTACACACAGCCTAGGAGAGTCATTGCATTACCATATGGCGTTAGATTTTAAACTCTAAAAACTGCTTTTTGGACCCTCTGCCAAGTTGGCAGGGTCTGCTCTGACCCTTGGGCCTGTCTGCAAGCAGAGGGGATTGTTTAATCCAAAGGGGATTACCTTCAGTGGCCACACCATTGTTTTCCAGTTGTTCAGTCACTGGGGTTTGGTATCTCAAAGTTTGTCTTCATTTCAATCTCACTTACAGTTTCCATATTCTCAGCATCTTTTGCCAGCTAATCAAATTTATGAGGCTTTCCTATTTCATCCTCCCCAACAGAAGTGCAATTACACAACAAACTTCTGCTCTTGGGAGCAGCGAGGGAGGGTGAGAGGCTGCCCAGGGTGTCAGGGGAGGAGAAAGGGACATCGGAACACCTCTGCACCTCCTCCGCGTGTTCCCGAGCAGCACCAGGAGTGACGCAGGTCTGCCTGCCCTCCCCTGCACTCAGTGACAGCAGAGCATGGCAGGGCTGAGCCAATCCTGCCTGGAGCAGCCCAGGAGACACAGAGCTTCGTTAAACCAAACTGAGTGGTGATGGCACCTGAGGGGCACAGAGCACGCGGAGCTTTCATTCACCAGGCCAGGTGGGCAATCCGAGGGGGACAGAGCTGAGCTCGAGCTGCTCTTGTCAGCCAGGAGGTGAGAGGGGCAAAAAGGGACAGAATCTAAATATTAACCGTCTTTTTTACAAAAAAGATGTATCCTTCTTTTCATATCCTATCGTGTATCCTTCTGGTTAAACTCTCTATTTAATAGTAAGGCAAACCGACTCAGAGTTTGGAGCTAGAACAGAATCCAAACTCACCCTGCAGGAGCATCAGGGACCCTCTGGGAGCTCAGCAGCCTCCAAGGCTTGCCCAGAATACTTTTAAAAGCTTCCCTGGAGGATCCACCTGTGAGGGATGAAAGCTGCTCGGGGATTTGAGTGGATCCTCCCTTCTCTGCTGGATCTCTGCAGGCTAAGCGGCTCAGAACGCTGGGAGCGACTCCTTTGTGCCGAAGGGAAAAGGACACAGAGAGAAAGATGTGGAATAAACCAGCCCTGAGGACCTGAGGAAAATGGAATTTATCCATTTCCAAACTTTGGCCTCCTTTCTGCTCTTTGCACAACTTCCTGGGAAAATGCAGGCGGCCAAGAGAATTGCTTCAACTTGTCTCTGTCGCAAGCTGTTCCCTGATTTCCTTGGAAAGCCTCTTGGGAATTCTGATCCATTATTGGAGAAATGTTTGTTGGATTGCTCAGAGTGAAAGCAAGCCCTGCAGCCCTGGGGCTGCAGAATTAGGTACTGCAAATGAAGGAACTGAGATGAGATGCAGGACATATCCAACACAGAGATCTTCAAATTCGCTGTGCTCTCCCATTTCCTCCATTAGATATGATCTCTATATAAATCATTTGGATTTACAGCAGTTTAAATGTAAATAACTGTGATTTGCCACGTGTAAATGTAAATAATTAGGATTTACATACGATTTTCCTGTGTAAATAAATTTTTATTACCTCTTGTAAACTTCCACTCACTTCCCTGTCCTCCATTTCCAGCCTTGTGCCTTCCATGCTCTCCTCTCCTCAGCAGTTTGTCTCCTCCTTAGGCTGAGTAAAAGATTTTTCCTCTGGTTCAGCAGCTTAACTTTTAATTAGAACACACTCTGCATCCTTAAACCCAACGGGAACAAGTTCTTGGACCAAGCAGGGACAGGCTCATGAATTTGGGGTTAATTTGGTGAAAATTCGAGGTAATTCACGTGCAACTTTGTCTCCTTTCAGTGATTATGGGCACACATCTCCTCCAAATCTGTGGCTGTCTCCACCCCAACCTTGCCCACCTTTGGAATTACTTTCAGTCAAGCACAATTATTTGGAGTCCCAGCTCAGCTCTGCTTCTCTCTGTACTTCCACAGTTGTGGTGTTTCAGCATCTGAGCAGCTCAGACTGAATTCACCACCTCTGTTCTCCTGTGAGGTAAAAAAGGAATTCTCCTGATTTCATAAATAGTGACATGAAGTGACTCAGCCAGGCTCCCCAAGGCAATCAGCAGGCAAAAAATGAGCCCTAAATTCACACAAAATTACTCTCGTTGGCACATCCCACTGAAGTCTTTCTTCTAAAAATACCCAAAAAGGACATTGTTACCCCTAAATTCCCACAAAACCTGACTGTCTCTGGCACATCCCATTAAATTCTTCTTTCCAAAAATACCCACAAAGGACATTATCACCCCTGAATTCCCCCAAAATTATTCTCTCTGGCACATCCCACTGAATTCTTCCTTCTAAAAACACCCACAAGGGACACTGTTACCCCCAAATTCCCCCAAAATTACTCTCTCTGGCACATCCCACTAAAATCTTCCTTCTAAAAATAACCAAAAAGGATATTGTTACCCCCAAATTCCCACAAAATTACTCTCTCTGGCACATCCCACTAAATATTTTCTTCTAAAAATATCCACAAAGGACACTGTTACTCCTAAATTTGCATAAAATTACTCTCTCTGGCACATCCCACTAAATGCTTCTTCCTAAAAACACCCACAAAGGACATTGTTACCCCTAAACTCCCACAAAACCTGACTGTCTCTGGCACATCCCACTAAGTCCTTCCTACTAAAAATACCCAAACAGGACATTGTTACCCCTAAATTCACAGAAAATTACTCTCTCTGGCACATCCCACTAAATTCTTCCTTCCAAAAATACCCACAAAGGACACTGTTACCCCTAAATCCCCCCAAAATTACTCTCTCTGGCACATCCCACTAAACCATTCCCCCTAAAAACACCCAAAAGGGACATTTTCACCCCAAGATGAGGTTTAGCTCCTCTCAGCACAGCGCAGGCACGACACAGACAGGAGAACTTACAGGGATTTGCAGAGGGAGAGCTTTTTCCTCAGGGAGGAGACGCAGGGGTGGCACACCTGCCTCGCCACGGTGCCACAGGACCCCTCAGGGCAGAGCTTCTGGACCATGGCAGCACTTCCCAAAGCTCCACAATTTATCACCTCGGGATTGCCACAGAGCCCCAAACGCACCCAGAGCAGAGCAAAACTTCCAGGCTGCTCCTAACCCTCCCGGAGCTCCTCGGAAATCCCTCACCAGCAGCACCCCTGGGTGACAATCCTGGCTCTGAGGATCCCAGCCATCCTCAGCTGGCTGCTCTGCTTTTTTTTTAATCTCGGGATCAACTCAGCATCCTTCGCTCTTGGCTGGGGCAGCCTCTTTCAGCATTTTCCCAGCTGCACTGAGCTCCCTCTGCTCTGTTCCTCCTCGCGGACACCAGGGACAGCAGCTGCACCTTCCAGGCCACCCCTGCTCCCCTTTTGTCACATCTTACAGGACAGATCAAATCCCAGGTGCTGGTGGGGTTTTTAGGGGTTTTTTTAAGAGCTGATGTGCAATGGTCACTTGATAAGTGACCAGAATTGCTTTGGAGTTGTTCAAAACTCAGAGCTCCAAACCTGTGCATGGAGGACCACCATAAAAGCAGCCAGAAAAACCCTCCTCGTTCAATTTTTAGGAGTCTCAGAGTTTTAAGATGCCTCAGAAACAATTTATTTGTAACAGTAGCTCTCAAAGGCTCTCTCTCTCTTTATTTGTAATAGTAGCTCTCAAAGGCTCTGCCATCCTTCTCACTAATTCATGCCCAGCTTACATTAAAAAGTGTGTTTGAGTTGTTTTTTGGTGAAGTTTCATGAGCACAAATCACCAAGATCCTAAGGAAGATTATACCAGCGGAGCCTGAGGGAATTACATCAGCAAATGGGGAAAAAAACCAGCAGAAAAGGCAATTTACTACCCCTCACATGGATCATTTTAAGATCAGTATCCTCCATGAAAACAGAAGTTAATTGCAATTAAATTTAGGCAGTAGGAGAATTGCACGTCCCAAATATCAGCAGGTTCAGCATCACCTTAGCTCTGCAGAAATAAATTTGAGATCTGACTGTGCTGCTGAAATCTGGAAAACATTGTTATCACTGAAAATCCATCTGAAACCGGCAGCACCTCCAAATGATTCCCTGCTGGCTACACCCAGAAATTTATTACCAAATCCTGACCCTGTTTAACCCCTGAAATTCCAGCTGAAATGGAACAACAGCACATCACATCATACAGAAGTGATGCCCTAAGAAGAACCCACCTGCTTTGCTGTCCTGGCTGCAAACACTGGCACCTCTCAATCAATTAGGGATGTTCTGTTAATTAGCCCAGGCTAATCTACTCAGGGAGATGGATAATTGGAGTGAAACAGAGAGGGAAAGGTGAGCTGCAACTCCCAAGTGCTGATTCTGAGCCAAAACCCCTCTTGGGATATTAATTTGCTGCTCAGGGTCACTCTCATTTTGGGTGCATTGTCCCACTTCCACTGATGAAAAATTCAGCTTTTCAGACATTGCTGAGACCAACGTGAATCCCATTTCTTGTCAGATGGCTCAGAGAAGTGCAAGGAGAATAAATCAGAGATAACTCAGGGCTCACAGTCCCTGCCCAGCACAGGGAAACTCAGCAGATTCAGGCTCAGAAGTTGAACTACAAAGTACAGCAAAACTCCTCATCATGTGGCTCTGAGCAAAGCAAGAGTAATAAATCATGCACCAAAATAAACAACAAAAAAATGTTTTTCAACAGCTTTTGTGCCAATGCTGCAATTTGAAGCAGTCATTAATCAACCAAATTAAAGTTTCCCCGGAACTTCCCGCAAGTTCTGGCCTTCAGGACTCTCACAACATATCAAAAGTGAATAAAACAACCGAGCTCAGAGGTGTCTGCGGAGGGCAGGATCCACACAGGAAATTCCCCTAGTGTGATTTTAAGGCTCTGCCAACCACAGCAAGTCTGACGGAGCTGCTCCAGCACTGGAATTTGGGGAATGAGCCCCAAAAGAAAATCCAGGCTACGTCAGGGGCCGGATGCACTTCAAAGCTGATGGAAAACACAGCTTTTTAGGCATTGGTGAGACCAATTTCAATCCCATTTCTCGTTAAAGAGCTCTGAGAAATACAGAGACAATAAATCAGGAGCTGGGCCAGCTCAGCAGGTGCCATTTCACACTCACCTGTCCTCACGCATGAAGGGGCTCAGGAACCGCGCCGAGTCATCGTCGTGGCTGCTCTGCTGGCTGCTCTGCTGGCTGCTGCAACACAGACACACTGTTAGAGCTGGGGGGGCCCTGGACACTCAGCTTGCAGTCCAGATCATGAAAATCAGATCTGTGCAACCTCCTTGGAGCACTCAGCTTAAATCCAGATTGAGGGAAACACAGGCAAGGCTGGGGAACCTCCTCTGGAACACTCAGCTTTAAATCCAGATCGAGGGAAACACAGGCAGATCTGTGTCACCTCCTCTGGAACACTCAGCTTTAAATCCAGATTGAGGGAAACACATCTGTGCAACCTCCTCGAAACACTCTGCTTTCAGTCCAGATTGAGGGAAACACAGACAGAGCTGGGGAACTTCCACTGGAACACTCAGCTTTAATTCCAGATTGAGGGAAAGACAAACAAATCTGTGTAACCTCCTTGAAACACTCAGCTTTAAATCCAGATTGAGAAAAGCACAGTTAGAGCTGTGTAACCTCCTCTGGAACACTCAGGTTTAAATCCAGATCATGGAAAACAGATCTGTGTAACCTCCTTGAAACAGTCAGCTTTAAGTCCAGATCGAGGGAAACACAGGCAAGGCTGGGAAACCTCCTCTGGAACACTCAGATTTCAATCCAGATCACAGAAAACCAATCTGTGTAACCTCCTTGGAACACTCAGGCTTAATTCCAGATTGAGGAAAACACAAACAAATCTTTGTAACCTCCTCTGGAACACTCAGTTTTAATTCCAGATTGAGGAAAACACAGAGCCAGGGAATCTCCCCTGGAACCCTCAGTTTTAAATCCAGATCGAGGGAAACACAGGCAGACCTGTGTAACCTCCTCTGGAACACTCAGTTTTAATTCCAGATTGAGGAAAACACAGACAGGGCTGTGTAACCTCCTCTGGAACACTCAGCTTTTAGTCCAGATTGAGGGAAACACAAATAAATCTTTGTAACCACCTTTGGACCATTCACTTTTAAATCCAGATTGAGGGAAACACAGGCAGAGCTATGTAATCTCCTCTGGAACACTCAGTTTTAATTCCAGGTTGAGGGAAACACTTCTGTTTAACCTCCCCTGGAACCCTCAGCTTTAAATCCAGATCACAGAAAACAAATGTTTGTGACCTGTGGAACACTCAGCTTGAGCACCAGGTCGAGGGAAACACGAGGCTCACACTCCACATTTGGGGTTGAAAAGAGAAAATGAGAGGCACTGAGTTTCTATCTGATTTACAATTTTCATGAGGGTTTGGATTATCTTAATCTCACTTAGAGACACTTTCCCAAGAACCTTTTGAAACACACGAGTGACTTTGCACATCTCCTGGACAGCATCTCATCGCTTTTTACACCCAAGCATTCCACCACCAACCTGCTGGGTCATTACACCTCCCCAGGCCCAGGTGGATGTACCAAAGAGCGGTTAAAACCAATTTTTGAATGAATTTCTGGTGAGACTTGCGAGCTGAGCCCACCAGATGTCACTGTCCCCCTTGAAATGGGTGTTTTGTGGGCGAAAATCACATTTCCTGCACATTTATCCCGTGGAGCTCACCTCACTCCCCTCCAGCAGCTCAGCAGGGCTCTGCTCCAGATTCATTTCCTCGCCAGAGCATCCCTGCTGAGCATTGGGCAGTGCTGATTGTGCCTCCAGGTGAGGCTGGAGGTGTTTCTGTGAGATTTGATCAGCTCTGCCTGGGTACCAGCGGCTCTGGAGCCATGGCAACAGCACAGCTGCCCTCCCACCCGGGACACTCCCCGGGATGGTTCCTCTCTCGGTGGGATGGGAATTGTTAAATCAAACTGCTTCAGCTCTCTGTCACATGCTCAGGACACAGAGCTGCACATCGCATTGTCCAGGGGCACAGAAATACAAATTTGGGGCAAAAAAAACCACCATCAAATTCAAATTATGTGTAAGATGTAATTCAAATTCCATATTTTTGTTCTAAAGAGCAATTCTTTTCCAGTAACATCTGTTTGGAAAGCAGTACCAAAACCGCAAATAGCACATTTTGCTAAATTTTTTAATTATCAAGTAAATTTAAAATGGCTAAATTTTAAATGTGCTTGATAATATAAAAATGTGCTAAACAGCACATTTTGCTAAATTTTTTAATTATCAAGTAGATTTAAAATGGCTAAATTTTAAATGTACTTGAGAATATAAAAAAGTGCTAAATAACACATTTTGCTAAATTTTTAAATTTTTAAATAAATTTAAAAAATAAATAAAGGGATGGGTTTTCTCTTCCCCCTTCTGGTAGGACTTTTTGCCAAAGAATTTGCAGTTTTCTGTGAAGAGTAAAAAGCCAACGAACCTTATAATCATTCAATATTTTCATCAACCACCTTCCTTTCGACCTGCTGCTTCTCTGAGCTCTCCAAGGGCTCCCCCTGATTGAAGGTGACCTTTCTGAGAACACAATTCCTGTCCTGGGGACACATGTAGCATTTGGGGGACATTGCCCACCCTTCCTGCTGCTCCTGAGACAGAACATTGCGATGCTTGTGAGAGAGAGGAGAGCAGGCTGGAGCTTTCAGAAAAAAACCAACTAATTAGTGCCCAGGATTTATAAAAATCCTCAAAAAACCAATCCAGAAATCAGGCCCTGAGGCTGGACATAGGAAATCACAGAACCCCTGCAATAAGGGAGTGAGAATTCTGTATTGGCTCCAGGAAATAAATCAACAGCTGGGTAAGAAAAACACACTCCTAAAAGCAAAGAAACCTTTTTCTTGCCCTTCTGAGTGTAATTATGGCCCAGTGAACTGGGAAAAAGCACTTTTACTCTCCTTTTTCGAAGGAATTTCTGCTCTTTTGATAAGAGAAGGCATTGCAGGGATTATCTCTATAATTTCGTGTTCCTGCACAGAAAACCCTCCCACCAAACTCTGCCCATTTCCATTCAGATCGAGCAGTTGTACCAAAACTTACCCCAGGAGAATTCCCAATCTCTCCCAGCCCAGCAGTACTGGGAACACCACATGAAAATTCCCTTTTGGACAGCAAGATGAACCTTAGACCTTCCCTTGCTTATCCACCCATTAAAGTTCACATTCCAAATCGAGGTTTAAAATTTAACAGAGTGCAGAAATCGCAGCCCCTTGTGGTACAAACCCTCAGCTCGAGATTAGGAGCCGTGAAAAAATCAGAAATTGAGTTTTTACAGCCACTTGTCCCTTCCACGTGAGCTGTTCACAAAACAAAGATTTGTGAGCTTTTCACACAAAATAAAATCATTTCAGTGTTCTGATTTTTAGGCAGCGAAGCTGTTAAATTCACTAAAATGCCCAGAGTGGTTGCAATGCAGAGCCTGTTGTTTTATGATGATTTCCAGTCCATTTTAGGATGACCCAGTGCTCCTCTGAAATGGTATAATGACAATTTGGCTGTGATATGCCAGGGGGGATGAGAGGAGATAAGCAAGGTGTGATTTGCGCTGAGGGATAACACAGCAAGAAGCTTTCACAATTTTTGCATGCACAGAGAAGCCCAAAAGCTGAGTAAAATTCTCAGGAAATCAGCAAAAGAATGATTTCTTTCTGAAGATTCCAAATCTTATTCCAGTGATAAACTCGAATTTGGACGAGGCTTAAATTTTTGGGTGCATAGGCCCAGGGGATCTCTTTCATCCTTACCATTGCTAAGTCAATAAAAGTCAATAAAACTTTAAGGGTTGTGCCCTGTGGTTTTTCCTTAATTCTCATGTAAACCTGTTACTAATTACTTTGGAAACTGAAGAGGAGTCTCAAACACAGATTAACCAGGCCTTGCAACAATTAAACCTTTGAGGATTCTGCTCCCACCATTCCTCCACCAAGCAATGTACCCAGGCAGCCCAAGTAGCAAAAACCTCATTTTCCTACTGACTGAAACCAGGGCTGACCACACACCCTTTGAACCTGGAGATCTGCATTTGTCTTCTTGCCTTAAATGTTTAAATATCTCTCTTCCACTTGGTATTGGGGAGTTATGAAGTGTAAACTCAATTTTGTATTATTATAATTGTTATTATTATTATTGTTGTTGTTGTTATTATTGCTATTATTTTTATTATTGTTATTATTGTTATCATTTAAAAGGCAGAAAAGTCTCATTTTGTTCTGCAATTTCAGAAGGATGAGGCAGAGCCAGGATCTCTGATTTTCTGCATGAACAGCTTTCAGAGCTCTACCAGTAGAAGATATTTATCACGATTTCACAAAGTTCAGATTTGCTAAGAATTTGCTAAGATTTGCTAAGAACACTAAGAACCTTCTGCACCCTCCAGGTGTGGGTGACAAATCCACTGCACTTTTACACCTCCAGGTGGTTTTGGCAGGAGGGTAAAGCCAAGCTGGCAGTCAAAACCCACCAGTAACAGTCAAAAAAATGGTAAATATCATCTGGACCATCAGAATTAGTGTCACCTCAGAGCTGGAGGGCCAGGGGTGAACCTGCAGTAAAATCCTCACCTCTCCTGGCTGGAAAGGGTTAAAAGGGGCAGAGTTTTCTCCTCTGCCCTCAACCATTCCACAAAGAAAAACATCAACTGACCTCCCCCAGCTGTCCACACAAGGCCTTTCACCAACATCTCATTTAACAAATATTAAATAACAACCAACATCTCATTTAACAAATATTAAATAACAACCAACATCTCATTTAACAACAAAAACCTCATTTAACAACTAACATCTTAAATAACAACCAACATCTCATTTAACAACAAAAACCTCATTTAACAACTAACATCTTAAATAACAACCAACATCTTATTTAACAACCAACATCTTATTTAACAACAAATATCTCATTTAACAGCCAACATCTTATTTAACAACCAACATCTTATTTAACAACAAAAACCTCATTTAACAACAAATATCTCATTTAACAACTAACATCTTAAAAACAACCAACATCTCATTTAACAACAAATATATTAAATAAAACCCAACATCTCATTTAACAACAAAAACCCCATTTAAGAACTAACATCTTAAATAACAACCAACATCTCATTTAACAACAAACAACTTATTTAACAACAAAAATCTTATTTAACAACTAACATCTTAAATAACAACCAACACCTCATTTAACAACACCTTATTTAACAACCAACATCTTATTTAACAACAAAAACCTCATTTAACAACAACTATCTTATTTAACAGCAAATATCTCATTTAACAACTAACATCTTAAATAACAACCAACATCTCATTTAACAACATTTTATTTAACAACCAACATCTTGTTTAACAACAAAAACCTCATTTAACAACCAACACCTCATTTAACAACAACCATCTTATTTAACAACGAACATCTTATTTAACAATGAAAAAGTTCTGCTTACAGCAGAATCCAAAGGGAAACCACCGTGATAAGGAGAATTAATGAGAATTAATTGTTTGATATCTTGGACAGGCACAAGGCACGGATCTCAGATGGCAAATATTTGCTGACCAGATAAGATCAACAGCATTTCAGTCCCGGGCTGTTTGTAAATCAGGCAGTTTTGATACTCTGGGGTGAACGGTCACCCCAAACCACACAAATACTGAAAGGCAAATATTTTAAGAGAAAACCACAAACTACTGCACGAAGGCAGGGAGGGTCAGCCAAAAAAAATCCCAGAGCTGGTGGAATTCACAGGCACTTGGCACAGATTAGCATAAACAAATGGCAAAAAAATCTGCAGTCGCAGCAAACAGCACATCAGCACTCCCAGGAGACAAGCATGCAGCAGCTTAAAAAAAGGGAAAAAAATCATTTTTTGGGGAGCACTTTAGGCCCCAAAAAGGAAAAAGTTTTTTCCTTTTTTCTAAAGTTTTGCAGGTTTAAAAAGGAAAAAGTGACATCAATACTGAGTCGCTCCCAAGCTATCATTGGTGTGCTCTCACATCTCAGATGAGAAGAGACACCACAGAAAAGGAAATTTGTGCTCTTGGGCTTTCCAAAGCCACCGAAGGCACAGAAGAACAGATCCACAGCTTTCCCCATCTGATATTTGCCTTCCCAAAAACCTCAATGAACCAACTCCAGCTACAAGCAGAGCACGGGGCGGAAATGCATTTGCCTCTTGCACGGTGAAATCTCATCAGTTCCTCACAGAAACGAGATTTTACCAAGATTGGAGCAAAAGGAGCAATCCCAGCACACACCCAGCTCCCAATTCTTGCTGCAGCCTCACTTCCTCCCCCGTGAGCCACAGGGGGAACGTGGAAGTTCAGCAAAGGCTGAAAAATTGGGAACTACAGAAGTTCAGCAAAGGCTGAAAAATTGGGAACTGCAGCATTTGGGTTTTTTTTTGTTTGGTTGGTTTTTTTGTTGTTTTTTTTTTTTTTTTTTTTTTTTTTTTTTTTTTTTTTTTTTAGCTTCTCGGAATTCTGTGACCTGGGGTGACCAAAACCTCACCCAGCAGAGCTTCCCAGAGCAGGGCTCGAGCACTTCCCTCTTCACCACGTGGTTTTTAAATAAAATAATTTATCAGGAAATACCTTCATGATATTACCTAAAAATTTGGATCGCTTTTCTATAATGGGAGAGGCTCTACGGCCTTTAATCTTGCAGATTTTTTTGGTTTTTTGCTTTTCACAATTAGCAGTTTCTTAGGGGAAAAACAAAAGACACATTGCTCAGGGTTTTTTTCCTCTAGGAAATAGCACAATATTTTTCATAGATGTGGAAGTAAGAAAAAGGTGAAGGAATATTAATTTATTCCCAGATATGCTCAGAGTGAATTTCAATTTAATGAAGGAAAGCAAAAGCATTACAGTCTACCTGAAATTAAAGATTCATTTACCTTTATAAGCCAAATCAAAATATCTAAGCCACCTATTTGTAAACAGCACTTTTAGCTAAAGTTTCAACAAATCAGCCATTCACTGTTAACTGATTTATCTCACTGCAGCAGCCAAGAGAAAGTTTTTAAAGGAAAAAAAGCAGAATTTTTACCCCAGAACACGAAGGGAAGCAGCCTCAGCACAGTGCTGAGCAGTGCTGGGGAGTCTCCCCTCGTTTATTCCACACTGTGAGATAAAATTATCAAGATTTCATCTGAAAAACCTCCCCAGTTGTGTAGCTGACAGCTCCAGGAACCTCCAGCTCCTCAGCACAGACACTTCTCTGAGCTGGGATGGAATCCTTCTAATCACACACTTCATTTTTAACGTGTTGGAGGCATTTTGGGACTTACACAAGTCTTTCCTTTTGGGTGAACCCACACTGAGTGTCGGAGTTTCCAGCAGAAAACCAACCTGAGTAAATTCATCTTTAGAAATGTCAAGAGCTGCTGAAGAAGCTGATCTGACAAAATCCACATTTTGCAGCTTTTGGAGCACCAACATTTCATTCCCAACCCATCCTGATCTCAGGCCAAAGGGAAAGCTGTCCTTCAATTTAAACCTGAGTGATTTACTCAGCAATTCTCACCCAAAAATCACACGAAGGTTCTGAGATTCCGAGCAAGGGTGGCTTGAGGAGGTAAATAATGAATCAAAGCTGATCAGCTCCCTGATGCCCACATCAATAATGCATGCAGGCTGCATGCACAGCAAAATGCCACCAGATTGCAACTCCAGCCTCAGAGAGAAACATCATCATGTCTTAATAAAAATTTGTGCAGGGCTCATCCTTTGGAGAGCTGTGTGCAGGTAATGAGCAGGGTGGGGAATGATGGGTGAGGAGCAGAGGCACAGAGCTGTCTGCATCCCTCGTAAAAATAATCCTGTTTATCAACTGGACAGCAACCTTGAGGTTTGGATCATCGTTCTTTTGAACAAGGACATGGTCTGATGCCTGAACAGAGGCCAGACAAGGTTAGGAGAATAAAAAACATTAATTTATTAAAGGCCTTTAGGTGCATTCAGGGCAGACAGAGCCTGCTCGAGAGGCTGTACCCAAAATGGACAGCGAGTCAGGAGTTCTGCACATTTTATAAGTTCTGTCCATTAACTTATTGACCCTCAATTCTCCAATTACACCTCCAGGTGATGATGTCAACCACCCCAATCTTGCTCCCCACAATTCACTGTTGGTTCCATATTTTGGGGCTCTGAGACAGCAAAGTCTCCTTGGATTCCCAACTGAGAGGAATTGTTCTGTCTGAAATGCTGTGAAATGTGTTTTTAGCACTTTATATGGAGCCCAGAGCTACACACCAAAACTACAGATACACCAGAAATACAGAAGCTACAAATCCTAAGGCAGCAGCTCCAGGGAGAGTCCCACCCCCAAGGAATTGCCTTCCTGCCCTTCCCCTTGAACAAACGAGGAGGAAAGGCTCTCAGAGCCATCTCTGCTGTTTAATGGGAGCAGAGCACAGCCTCCCTCCTCTCTATCAGCTCCTGGAGAGCCAGCAGGTAAACAAACCTCACAATTACCCAGCCTGTTAAAAACTAACCAGGCTGGAGTTTCCGGATGAGAACAGCAGAGCCGGAGCATCAGAGACAGCGTTTGGAGTGCTGAAAGCATTTGTTTATTCACTTGGATGCTCACTAATGGTCACAGAGCTATTGCTCTTGCTCGGGGCAATGGGAGCAGAGCATAGCCACATTTCCTGGGAAAACCCTGCCACCAGACAGGAGCCTGGCCACAGGACGGGGACAGGAGTTCCCAGGCTCCAAAAATGGAATTGAGCTCACCTGGATAGCAGCTCAACCAGAGAAATGGAGTGATGGGGAGCAAACTGCATTTATTTCTCCACGGCCTGATGGCTGCTCCCTTTAGCAGTGAAATTTGGGAATCTGCACACCCACGGGGTACCTGCACTCCTAGCAGAGGGTGGCACACCTGGGAGTCTCTGAGACACCTGGACAGGCCAAGCACCACCACCGAAGGCCAAGCCAGGGCTTGGGAATGAACTGCAGGACAGAACCCTTCAGCCTTGGCTGTGTCCCCAGTGGCCTTGGTGGCATCTGTCACAAACAGAGCAGCAGCAGGACAGGCCCAGAGCTCTCTCTGACCGAGTCTAAAGCAACCTAAAGTTTACAGGACACTAAAAACCCCTGCTGGTTTAGAACTCGATTTCCCTCAGGGCACAGCAAAGTCAACCCCACATCTCTTTCAAATCAATGCCACAGAACCCTTCAGGGCTCATCGTCCTTTCCACGGCCAACTCCCCACGGATTCTGTGCTGTTTGCAGCGGAGGTGTGAAAGGCCAGGGGTGATCTCTGTGCTCTGCACAGGCTCAGCAGTGCCCAGCAAATTGGGCTTTCCCACCTGGGAAAGATTCCATTTGGATCGCTGTGCATTTGGAGCCTGTGGCAATGCAGACAGGAGGTGCCACGCTGGCTTTGCTATGCTAATGCCACTAATCCAGCCACCACTGCACCTTTTTTCAAGTCACTGCTTCAAAAACATCACCAGGAAATCTCTTGGGGATGAATAAGCAGAAAGCTGTCAGCATGGCCTTGGAAATAACATGTGTACAAGAAAACTTCGTTTTTTCTTATGTCTTCACACCAACAGAAATGTGTCCTGGCCTGCCTGAAACACATCAATAAATCCAAATTAAGTCCTTCAGATGAAGGATTGAATCCTTCACCCTCTGAACTTCAGACCTTAACTTTGAGATTCTGACACTTCAGCACATGCCCCATGCATTATATTGCCCATTTTGTATGCTGTACCTGAATCTCTCCTTGTATCACCACAGCTACGTGAAAATCAGAAATATTTCCCAACCAAGAGATGCTTTTCAATGTCAACTTGCTGAGAGGGATTATCAGATCCTCAATGGCATGCATTCATTGGTGAAAGTCCTTTAAAAATTAATAAGCTGACTTTTAATATGGCTGACCTTGCAAAAGGGACCTGATGCCAGAGAGTTATCACATAATCAGAGTGGGTATTAAAAGCTGTGCCCTGTAAACACTCAGGCACCACAGCAGGCAGTGAGTCAGTGTGGTCTGGTGGCTGTAGAAATGCTGAAAGTTTCTCTTTTTCTGGAAGTGCAGCACATCCTTTAAACATAAACCCAAACTCAGCTGCACGGGAGCTGCAAGCAGCGCAAGAAAACTTGGTCCACACCAAGCCAGCCTAAGGATTTTTAAAGTAATTCTTGGAGACATCTTTAATGTGTCTTGTGTATTTGGGGCCTTCAGGAAAGGCAGATTGTTCCAGTCCCCTGTGAGAGGAAGAGTTAATTCCACGGCGTGTGCTGTGCCCTGCAGAGGTTACATAAGGTGCAGCTTTCTCTTCGTGTGGCCACACAATACAATGCCTGGGCATTCATTGCCCTGTGCTGACAGGCACTTGGAATGATTTTCATTCAAAATCATTCTTTGGGAATGATTTGTGCCCTTTGGAGCCAGAGGACTGTGTGACTTTCAGGTCTGGAAAGCTGGCAAGGGCTGAACTCAGACACCTTGACACACAGACCCACTGGGCTGTGTGGTTTCTCTCTCTTTGTCCCAATACTGAGCTAAAGATATCAGGGAAAGCCTCAGCGGTAGGAATGAGCATCACCAAAAAACACTGGCAGAGGTTTGGCATCACCGTCTGATGCCAGCAGAGAGGTCACTCCTCTCCCTCAGGAGGTGAGAGAGTGTCTTCAGGACACCGTAGTGAAGTTAAATCGTCACCTCAGTGAAGTTAGATCTTCACCTTAGTGAAGTTAGATTGCCACCTTAGTGAAGTTAAATCTTTAGTGAAGTTAGAATTTCACCTTAGTGAATTTAGATCTCCACCTTAGTGAAGTTAGTTAGATCTTCACCTTAGTGAAGTCTTCACCTTAGTGAAGTTAGATCTTCACCTTAGGGAAGTTAAGTCTTGATCTTAGTGAAGTTAAATCATCACCTTAGTGAAGTTAAATCTTAAGTGAAGTTAGAACTTCACCTTAGTGAATTTAGATCATCACCGTAGTGAAGTTAGCTAGATCTTCACCTTAGTGAAGTCTTCACCTTAGTGAAGTTAGATCCTTAGTGAAGTTAAATCTCCACCTTAGTGAAGTTAAATCTTCACCTTAGTGAAGTTAGATCTCCACCTTAGTGAAGTCAGCTCTTGTCACCCACGGGCTCTGTGTCACCTGGAGGGCCAGGAGCAAGGACAGACCCTCGTCCTGCCGTTCCCAGGCCATTCGCTCTGTCACCAGCACGTCCGACCAACACGGTGACACATTCCAGCCAACAGGCGAGGACAGACTCCAGGGAGCAGCACATCCAGGCCCTTCCTGCCTGTCTGGGACAGCCTCACCTGGGAGCAGGGATGGGGGGCGGCCAGCAGACCTACCTGCTCTCACTGCACTCCTTCTTCTCTCGGACGCGCAGCCACTTCCGAAGGAGGAAGCGCTTGCGGCGCGGGGAGGCACTGGGAGTGGAGCAGTTGGACCAGGGGGTGTCCTCGTCACTGGACGGGGTGATCTCAATGGATGGGAGCTGCAGGTATTCCTTGCTGGAGGAAGGAGAATCCTGGAACCTGCCGGCCTCCAGGCTCTGCTCCTGCACGTTCTTCATCCTCCTCATCTTGAAGCGCTTCCTGCGCAGGGTCGGGGTGGACGAGCTGGACCAGGCGCAGCCCCCCTCGGGCCCCTGCTGCTCGGGGACGCGCAGCGCCGGCAGCTGCAGGGTTTCTGTCATGTCTGCAGCTGGCATCAGACGCCCTTTCTCCTTCTGCTCCCACCCCCAGGCACCCTAGCTCTGATCTGGGTGTAAAACCACCCCGCAAAGGCACCGCTCGCCTTCCTCCTGCTTCCTCCTCCCTCTCCAGCTCTGCCCTCCCTCTCAGGCAGGAAACCTCATGTTCTTCACGTGCTCTCATCTAACAACCAGCGCGGTGGGGAGGGGACGCCCGGGACACGCACATGCCACAGGGGAAGCCGGGTTCAAGTTTCTTTTCTCCTTCTCTCCTCTCCAAAAATCCCTCCCCTGCCGGGTGTCTCTCCAAGCAGGTTCAGCTTTGGGCTGCCAGCGAGGGCTTGGCCAGGGTTCAGCTCCCCTCCCCAGCCGCCCTTGGCCTTCTGCTGGCTCGGGAAAGAAAAACCTCGCGGGGAAGGAAGATTCCTGCTCTAGGAAAACTCGGCTGCGGTCTTCTCGAGAGACGAGGCAAGCATGGAGAGGAGCGGCGTGGAGCTGTGGGGAGGGCAGAGAGAGAAACAGAGGGAGGGGAGGAAGAGTGCTAGATAAAAATCAGGAGAAAGAGCAGCAGGAGCAGCACGGTCGGTGTCTGCAGCGGGTGAGACACGCGCGGGCAGCTGGCGCAAGCGTGACCGCGCTCCTAATCCCGAGAGACAGGGTTTGTGTTACCAAAATGCTGCTGCCACCAATCCACCGAGCGGGAAGGGGTGAGGAGGGGGAGAGCCTCCTGGAGGAGCCAATTGGGCACGGCTGTCCCTTCTGTCCTGCTCAGCCCCACGGGGAGGCAGCGAGCGGACTTGGACTTTCAGCCTTCTTTCACAATAATTTTCTTTTTTTTTTTTTGGTCCCCATTGACTGCTCGCAGAGAAGCCAAAGGAGGAGGAGGATTGGGGAACAGCCAAAAAAGCAGCAGCAGCAGCAGGTGGCACCAGAACTGCTCAGGCTTTTAGCTCAGTTTCACCCGAGTGAAAGCTGATTTAAAAGAGTTCTCGTGGGGCAGTGCTGCTTCCAAAATGCCCTCGGGGGATGGAGGGGCTCAGGTGCGGAACCCACAGAGACACCACACAAGGACAGAGACACGTGCAGAACAAATTTCACATTTCAGAGGAGCTGAGGGAACTTTCTCAGGCATCCACACACCGAGGGGCAAACACTCGGAGCAGCAGGCACAGGACGCGGCTGGCGAAATTCTGGTGATGGAATCAAACCGGGAAAAAGGTTGTGACAGATTCTCCATCAGGATCCTCTGAATTTCGCTGAGTGATCCTGCGTGAAGCCCTATTTCCATGCGGGAAAAAAAAGGGACATAAAATTAAAATCCTCTAAGGCAGTGACTAAAATTCAGCTGTGGGAATTTCAAGTGTGCTCTCTCAAAAGAAAAAAAAAATCAAACACAAAAATATCTCTAAATCAATCTGACACAGCTTTAGTTTTCATTGTTCCACAGCCTGAACCTTTAAAAATATTAGCTTCGGGTTAGAAAATATTTGTCAACCCAAATCAAAATAGTTATTCTTGCACGGACTGCCTCGGTTTTGTTTGAAAATAAACTTCACAGGAACTCTGAACATCACAAACTGCCATCTAGGACAGAGATAATGTGTCAGAAAAGGAAGATTTATAACAGCAGGAACAAGGGGGAAGGAAACATTTCAATCAAATGACAGAGCCGTTGAAATGCTCAAGTGCTATATTTAATTTCTGCACTGTCCTTTTTGCTCTGCTCGTTCTGTAAGTTAATAGCTTGACAGCTCTTCAGATGGATTTCTGGAGAATCTGTCACCTCGGTCTCCATGCACCAGGTGCACACACACAAACAGAATGCCTTCCACAAACACCCACTTCAAAAGAGAAACTCAAATAAGTGTGCCTTGTTTTCTTTTTAAGTCCAAGAAACAAAAAGCTACAGCTTAGACAAAATGCCAACATTTCAGAAGTTGTTTGAGCCTCTTTGCATCTTCTCTGTCTCTCTCAGATCCCTTTTCTCCCTGCCCTGGAGGAAGCTGAGCACTTCAGCCACATCTTGCTGTGATTTCTACCTCATCACCACAGTCAGAAGGGTAACACCACTGCCTCCCTCTTAATTCCAAAAATTCCATTCCATCTTCCTCCCAGGGACACCTGGGAACCAAAACCCTGGAGCATCACTCCTGAATTTTAACCAAGACAATGTGAACTTTCACACCAACCACCTCCCTCCTCGGGGAGCAGCCCTTTGGAGATTTTAATAAAGTTTTTTTCCATATATTAATTGGTTTGCTCTCACACAGAATCTTTCATCAGCGGCACCAGAGTCTCATTTAATTGCAGCCACAAGTACAAATAAGGGTCAAAGCTTGCACTCTCCTTCAGCACAAGGGACACTGCAAACCCTCAGGATCCCCACAGCAATTATCTAATTAACCCTCAGGAGACTCATCAGCGCTGCTCTGGGCCAGGGCAGCATTTGGTAATCAATTTATTATGCAAGGAAATCTGGCGCTGTCACCAGGCTGAGGTTTGTTGCCCCAATCAGCACAAATTCCTCACCCTCATCCCACTGAGCTTCAGTGGAGCTCCCATCGAGAAAAGACCTTTTCTCTCCTGTTTTCTCCAGGAAAAAGGGAACAATTCCCTCCTGCTGTGCCCTGGGAATTGGGGAATTGTCCCTCTGTGGCAGTGAGTGTCCCCTTTAACTCCCAGCCCTGCAGGATTAGTAACCAACTCCCATTTCACTCCAACATTCCCGGCACATTTTTATCCTGCAGAGGAGATTTGGGCACCTGCCGATGCTCTGGGAAAAAAGAGAAGCTCTGCAATGGGAGCAGCTCCAGCATCTGACCCGGAGTGAGAGATTCCAGCCTGAGCCAGGGCTATTTCTGTCCCAGCAGCACCACGTCCCTGCTCCCAGGAGAGCTTTGTTTAGTGCCTATTCCTGCAGTTTAATGATCCATTTAATGATGGATTTATCCCAGCAACAAATGCTCCAGGTTGATCAGCAGCCTTCCTCCCACTCAGATATTCTGGGTTCTCCAATGTCCTCAGAAGAACCTCATCCCCACTGAACTCACGTCAAGAAAAGACCTTTTCCCACCTGTTTTCTCCAGGAAAAAGGGAACAGTTCTCTCCTGCACATTTTAATCCTACAGAGGAGGCCTGGGCACCTGCTGATGCTCTGGGAAAAAAGAGAAGTTCTGCCGAGGGAGCAGCTCCAACACCTGACCCACAGTGAGACACTCCAGCCTGAGCCAGGGCTATTTCTGACCTCATCGCTGCTCCCAGGAGAGCTTTGTTTAAAGCCTATTCCTATGGTTTAATGATCCATTTAATGATGGATTTATCCCAGCAAAAAATGCTCCAGGTTGATCAGCAGCCTTCCTCCCACTCAGATATTCTGGGTTCTCCAATGTCCTCAGAAGAACCTCATCCCCACTGAACTCACGTCAAGAAAAGACCTTTTCCCACCTGTTTTCTCCAGGAAAAAGGGAACAGTTCTCTCCTGCACATTTTAATCCTACAGAGGAGGTCTGGGCACCTGCTTTGAGAGAGACAAAGCAGGTGCCCAGCTGATGCTCTGGGAAAAAAGAAAAGTTCTGCCGAGGGAGCAGCTCCAACACCTGACCTGGAGTGAGAGATTCCAGCCTGAGCCAGGGCTATTTCTGATCTCATCACTGCTCCCAGGAGAGCTGGGCTTTGTTTAGTGCCTATTCCTGCAGTTTAATGATCCATTTAATGAAGGATTTATCCCGGCAACAAATGCTCCAGGTTGATCAGCAGCCTTCCTCCTACTCAGATATTCTGGGTTCTCCAACGTCCTCGGAGGAAGGCTTGCAAATGGAGCAATTAGGAAAGAAAAATCCTATGAAAAAATTAAAATCCCTTCCCTGAAGGGCAAGCACGAACTGATGGCAGCCCAGATTCTTTGGCAGACCTTTCCACAAGGGCTTTCCCCTGTGTTGAAGGGATGGCAAAATGGGAGATGAACACAGAGCAGTAGCTGGCACTGAGAGTGCACTGTAAAACACAATTATATTAATGAAAAGCAGATCTTTTCAAGCACAGGAAGCACATTACAGCTTCCTCAGAAGCTGAAGCAAGTCACTCAGATGCACATCTGGCTGCAGCAGCTCTGGTAGATCAGAGCACTCACAGCCTTGGAAGAATTCAAGCAAAATTCCCCTTTCTTCCTCCAGTTCAACATCATGTTTCACTTATTTCCCTTCCTGTGCACACAGCCGAGAGTGGCAGCTCCTCCAGGAGAAACCTGCAGCACAGGAGTGACCCTGCTGAGTCAAAACTCTGATCTTCCAAAATTCCAAAACATGCAGGGAGTTTTTTGTTTGGTTTTGTTGTTTGTTGTTTGTTGGTTTGGGGTTTTTTGGTGGAGCTTTTTCTGATTTTTGGTTGGTTGGTTGGTTGGTTGGTTGGTTGGTTGGTTGGTCGGTTGGTGGTTTTTTTTGGTGGTGGTTAGTTGGGTTTTTTTGTGAGAATGCTGGAATAATTTTGTTATTTTTAAATTATCTGTTTATCCACATTTACTTTCATTTTCTAACATCCTTCAAGAGCAGCGATGTTATCTTTGAAGCTGGATCTCAGACAAAGACTTCAGCTATCTTTTGGTGTTTGCACATTAAATTAGATGAATTTTATTAATTTAATTAAAATATCATCTTTACTTTACTTTTTAATAAAATTTAATTATTAATTTAATTTTTAATAAAATTTAATTATTAATTTAATTTTTTTAATTTGACATATGAGAAGCTGTGGACAGGTGCAGGCAGCACAAATTGAGTAACAATTCTCATTTCAGTGCCCCACAGTCCTTTCAAGCCCTCCCAGCTGCACTTGCTCTGCTCGGAGCAGGCACAACCCATTTGATTTTGGGTGGGGATATCTGATCCCTGCATGTGCTGTTCTCTGCATCCCAGCACTGCTCCAAAAGCAGATGACACCAATTTCACTGCAGGGCAAGAGATGCCAGCCACAGTCTGGGCCCTCAGTGTGGCACAGAGAGAGATTCCCTCACTCCTTTGACTCAATTTTCCCCTCCTCAGTGCAATATTTTGGTTAAAACTTCAGTCAGTGGGAGAATCAGCTTTTGAGTCAATTGTATAAATTCTTCATGGCGTAGGATTTGAATTTGTCTAGGATTTGGCCTTTCATTTAAGGCTTCAGTCAGTGGGAGAATCAGCTTTTGGATCAATGACATAAATTCTTTCTGGTGTAGGATCTGAATTAATCTGGGATTTGGCCTCTGAATTAAAGGCAGGTGTGCACGTCCCTGCGCAAAGCACAGCCCACATGTGCCCAGTGCATCCCATCCCAAAAACATTTGTGTCTGGGCCTTGTTCCTGGCTGTGCCTGCCCTGCTGCTTCCCTGGCTGACCCAGGAAACACGGATTGGGAAACACGGATTGGGAATCATGGCTCAGGAAACACGGATTGGGAATCACGGATTGGGAATCACGGATTGGGAATCACGGATTGGGAATCATGGCTCAGGAAACATGGACTGGGAAACACGGATTGGGAATCACGGATTGGGAATCACGGATTGGGAATCATGGCTCAGGAAACACGGATTGGGAATCACGGATTGGGAATCACAGATCAGGAAACACGGATTGGGAAACACGGATAATGAAACACGGATTGGGAAACACAGATTGGGAATCATGGCTCGGGAAACACAGACTGGGAAACACAGATCAGGAAGCACAGATTGGGAATCACAGATCAGGAAACACGGATTGGGAATCACAGATCAGGAAACACGGATTGGGAATCACGGATCAGGAAACACAGATTGGGAATCACAGATTGGGAATCACAGATCAGGAATACAGAACAGGAAACACCAGTTGGGAATCACAGATCAGGAAACACGAATCAGGAAACACAGATCAGGAAACACAGATTGGGATTCACAGATCAGGAATCACAGATCAGGAAACATGGATTAGGAATCACAAATCAAGAAACACGGATCAGGAATCGCAGATCAGGAAACATGGATTGGGCATCACAGATGAGGAAACATAGACTGGAAATCAGATCAGGAATCACAGATGGGAATCACAGATCAGGAAACACGGATTGGGAATCAGATCAGGGAACATGGATCAGGAAACACGGATCAGGAATCACAGAACAGGAAACACCGATTGGGAATCACAGATCAGGAAACACAAATCAGGAAACACTGATCAGGAATCACCGATCAGGAAGCACAGATTCAGAATTGCAAATCAGGAAACACGGATCAGGAATCGCAGATCAGGAAATACAAATCAGGAAACAGATCAGGAAACACGGATTGGGAAACACTGATCAGGAAACACGGATTGGAAATCACAGATCAGGAAACACAGATCCAGAAAAACAGATCAGGAAACACTGATCAGGAATCACAGATCAGGAAACACAGATTGGGAATCACGGATCAGGAAACAAAAATCCAGGAAACACAGATCATGAAATACAGTTGCAGGAAACACAGGACTCCACAGCTGAGCCTGAAGAGAATAAATCGGTGTTACCTCAGGGTCACAGTTTTCTCCCAGCAGCATGGCTGCAAGTGGAGTGTTCTGAAGTGTTTCTGCTTTCTGTGTTACGTTTAAGACACAAGCAATGCTGGAACAAGTGTCATCATCTCCCTCTGTGGAATTCCAAGAGAAAGAACACATCTTTGTCCTACAAAAACACCAGGGAAAGAAGTACCTGCCAGGAAAGGGTTTGAGTCTTATTCTGTGTAAAGCCAAATGGAAAGCACCAAAACCATCTCTGAACTCCCAGCTAAAGAGAGGGGACAGAAAAGGCTCTTTCCTATGATTGGTAAACTCATTTTATACTAAATATCTAGAAATTTATAAATACCCTTCCTGCCCATCCCCTCAGCTCTCCCCAAAGCTGCCGAGCCTGTGCCTCCAATGAGGCAAATGCCTGAGGACAACTGTCAGTGCTCCTCACGTCTCTCCAGGAGCCATCTGATCAAATATTCCCTGGACAACTGCAAACCCTTGTCCTGCAGCTGCCTTTGCCATTCACCCCCTAATCCTGCACTCGTGCTGGGGAGGTGAAGCCATCCACGTGCTGCTCCCACCCCCAGCACGTATTCAATGTGCAAATATCACAGAACATGGAGGAATCCCTCTGTGGGTGTGTATTACACCCCAAAAATCGTGTTTGGGGCAGGAAATACGCACAGAAAACTCAAACCCGTGGTTCTGGTTTGCAGAAAAAACAGATAGAACAGTGTAAGGCTTTACCTCACCTGCAGCATCTGTCTGGAGATAATTAATGATCTCCAGAGGTTCCCCTAAATGAGTGTGGAGAAGCTGAGAGCACAAAGCACTGCCACAGGACTGTCCCAATGGAAATCCCACATTTATCTGTGTCACCAGAACACTCTGAACGTGCCCCTGGGGCAGGAACTTTCACCTGAGTGTGAAACAATGGCTGAGGAATGCAGCAGATCCTGAATATCCTAAAAACCATCCCAGACAAACACCTCCCTCCCGGGGACATCTTCCCAGCAGCGATTTGTTCCTACATTTTATTTGTTCCTACATTTTATGTATTCCTGCATTTTGTTTGTTCCTACATTTTATTTGTTCCTACATTTTATTTGTTCCTACATTTGTTCCTGCATTTTGTTTGTTCCTACATTTTATTTGTTCCTACATTTTATTTGTTCCTACATTTTCCTTTGCCAGGGATGCCCGGGGTGGGCTCCACTGGCTGCACAGGTTGTAAATAACCTCAATACTCACACAGCTCCGTGTGCCAGAGCCTCTCACTGACCCAGATCCGAGCAGTGGTGGAGGATTTTGTGTAATGGAATGGTCATCATTTTTTGGAATAGCTCGGAGCTGTCAGGCTGTGTCACCAGAAATCTGCCTCCCCTGTTTTCCCTCCAAATTGTCATTGTTATGTTCCAGGGAGGCTCCTGGGGAAAACAAAGTCAACCTCTGCAGAGAATCTCAGTCGAGGTCAGTCAGGAGCTCTGGGAAGCTCTCAGCCCAGCAGGACTCAGTTCCATGTGTGCTCCTAACACCATTGATCACCAGCAACTAAAACATTTTTCCCCCTTTTTCTTCCCTTTTTCTATCCAAGTAGCAGCAGAAGCAAACAGGTGATGCTCCTGCAGCTGTTTGGGTTTTAAAGTCACACTGAGCAATCCTAATTCCTATTTTTACACCCCAAGATCTGTACCCAGTGATGGCGTTGGGTTTGGGCAGCACCAGGAGGTTTTATCTGTCCCTGGAAATCATCTCCCAGCAATCCAGGTTTGCAACCAGTGGGATTTCCAAAAAAACTTCATTTTTCCTTCAAGCCAGGGAGATGAGCTATGCAGGGCCCTGGATGTCCTGCGTTTAGCTCCTTTGTCCTTCAGAGAAAGCCATTTCACATTTTATCTCCATTTCCTTTCAGATAACGCTGAGATTAAGAGCTGCCTGATGGATTGGAACTGTGGAAGTTTAATTTAGGAAAGAACATAAGTCACATGGGGATCTCAAAAGTCTCTCCGAATGTACAGTCCAGGAGAATTCTGGAGTTCAGGGGAGCTCTGGGAGCTGAAAATTCCATCTCCTGCCACCAAGGAGAGCAACTTCAGTACAAAACAAGCATCCATTTCAAGGTGGAAAACAGAAAAATGTGTAGCTCCTTATTACTTCTCCCTCCTGATCAGAACTAACGCAGAAATTGGAATCCAACTGCTTGTGAGCTAGAAAATCTGTTCTGCTGAAAATGAATAATTTCCTGAGAAAATCTGTTTTGCTGAAAATGAATAATTCACACGTCTGACAATCTCACTGTCCTTTTCTTCTCTTTTAAATTTGGGCAGGGGGTGCCACCGCTGTTAGCTGAGCTTTAATTGTCAGAATTCTCCAATTCTGTTACACACACGGTGCCAATTTCTCTCCTACCCTGTCTGAAGCATAACTCAATTTGCAGGCAACAGGAAAATATCCTCAAGTTCCACATCAATCTGGCTGCTTCAATATTGCACCTCTGCTTTTTTTTTGTTTACAGCTCCTGCCAAAATTCACGGCCACTGCTGCATGTTTATCACAATTTCCAGGCATGGGGGAGTTCCCAATTTCAAGGACATGGATTTGTGTTCAAATTCCATCTTAAACCAAGGGCCATGATGAGTGTGATGTGGTGTTCAACACTGTGTGAAGAGGGGAAAAGCAGATAATAATCCAATTAAATATATTCAGATAATAATTGAATTAAAAATAATCTAAATAATCAAAATTAGCACCAAAAGACACCTGGTACGGAAGTTGTGATTTTTCCTTCAATCAACTAAAAAGAGGCTTTTATTTGCCAGAAATTTTTTTAAAAGGGGCATCCCTGGGTTTCTCTCAGTTGGCCAAACTCTCAAAGAGTAAAAGTTTTTATTTAAATATTCATTGTGTACCAAGAAAGCAGACAATCTGTCCATCTTTTGGGAATCCCTGTCGATCCTCTTCCCCTCCCAAGAGAATGAGCCTAAATTTCACCCCTAAGAGATTGGACCTGTTGCATTTTGATCTTCTCATAAATACATGGAATTGTCTCTGAAGTCACCTTAAATATGTTTTTGAGTTCTCCCTGGGTTGAAACATGTTGGAAAGCTCACCAGCTTCAAGCATTTGCTTAGGCCATACAGAGAATTATTGTTAGAATCCCAGTGAGAGTTTGCAGATGGTGAATTGAGCTTTCCCCTCCAGTACAGCTAAAAATGCCCAAATTGTGGGTTCAACCCCTTTAGAAGTTGGATCTCTGTGGGTCCCTTCCCACTCAGAATATTCTGTGATTCTGTGATGTTAAATTCCCATTCCAAATCTGTTTGTTTCACCATCCAAACTGTGATTTGGGTTCCTGTGTTTATCCAGGGATGTGCTACAAAACCCTAAAAGGAGAAGGGTTTTACACCTGCTCCAGGCTCCCATTGCTGCCTCCCCCAGCCCAGCCCAGAGCCCAAACACCTTCCAGGGACCACAGGGCCACAATTGGCACCAATTTGCCTTCAAAATGTTCCTCCTCTGCCCTCCTGTTAAATTGCTTTCAACACTGAGTGTCTGAACTGCCACAAAACATTGCCAAGTGCTGCTGTGCTGGACAGTGCTGATTTCCCCCATACATTCACCAGCCAGACACAAAAATCAGCTCTTTAACCCCAAGAAAGCTCTCAGAACTGCCCCAGACCCCTCTGGCTGATCATTAACTGGTCAGAGCTTCCCAAAGCTGCCACAGCTCTCAGTGATTCAATCCACTCGATTGGATTTCAAACTCGAGGGCTCATTCTCAGAGTGTTGGAAAATATACCAGTTTAAAATTTTTGTTTAACTTTTAACTTTTTTTTTTTTTGTCTCTCTAGTTAGGCTTGACTTGACTTTGCTTTGGGGAAGGGAATTTTCTTTAGTTTCTTTAGGAGGTTCAGCATCACTCTAAGGAGATGGGCTCAGCACAGGACAGAGTGGAGCAGCCCAAAGATCCCCAGAGAGATAAAAACATCCATGGAACATGAACAGAACATCGGTGGCCATCTCCAAACATCCACCCCAGAGCTCCTCTGACAGAGCTCGAGACATCTCCCCAGAAAGGACTGATAAGAAAATTGAACAACGAAAATCTAATTTACATTGAAGGCGAGGGGATTCAGATCCAATAGAAAACTGAATATTGAGGATTGCTCAACTGTGGACCAATGAACTTTGAAACAATACATCTCTATGGGTTTTAACTGTATAAAAACTGGGGGAAAATCCTGTAAAAGCATGTGTTTTTGGATTACTTTCCTTGGCACATCCTGGCCAGAAAATAAAGTAATGCCTGATTCTCTATCACTTCAAATCTAGTGCTAGAGGGTTTTTTTATTTCTCCCGATTTTCGGTGACAAGGGCACACTGCTTCTGGATTTTCCAAACACGAACATTTTAGGGCTGGGCATGAAGCAGGAGGCACAGAGGACGCAGGGAAGGTGTGTGGGTGGAAGTCAGATCCTTCCAAAACATCTCTAATTCGAATTTGTCTCGTTCGTTTACTGTGTTTGGGTTTTTTTTCTTTTTAACTTCTACATAAAGTGATTTTCAAGACTGAACTAATAATTTACAAGCAGAACATCTTTTCAAGCTTAAATTCCAGCTTCGGTGAGGAGAGGTGTGGGAGAAAAAGCGAATTCCAAACGATGTCACTCCGTTTGGAACAGAGTTGGAAGAGAAGAAATCTTTGAACCATGAATTCAGTTTTCAAAGTTCTGCCTCTTAGTTACAAAATTATTCAGCCCAGACTCAGCATCTGAGTCAATAACCTCTGCAGGAATGAATCCTGAGCTCCTTGCAGAATCTTTTCAATAGTTATAAATACATCTGCCATTCATTTTTGCTCTTTCACTCCCACTCCTTCCCAGCCCGCCACTATTAGATCTGAGCAAACAATGACATTTACGAGATTATTTTCTAAAAATTATATTCCTGGGCCTCTCGTCACTTCGCCTCGGGCCAAGCTGCACAATGGCACCTTTGCAAGGTTGTAATAAAGAAGCACAGATTAAACAGAAAGAAAAAGCCCCAGTAAGTGGAAGCTCAGCCAGGCATGAGATAAATGTCTTTTTGAATACACTGGAATCTGGCAATTACCGCGCACGTCAGCGTGCCTGATGTGAATAACATCCAATAATTAAATCTAAGGCGCAGAGCTTATCTCAGTGGCTGATTTGGAGCTCAGATAACCAATGGGCTCTGTAATTAGGCACAGTTACAGTGGTGCTGATGGCAGGGTGACTTCACCTGCTCAGTGCACTCTCCAAGAGTAAAAGTTTTCGTTTAAATTCATTGTGGACCAAAAAAGCAGAAAATCTGTCCATCTTTTGGGCATCCCTGTCGATCCTCTTCCCCTCCCAAGAGAATGAGCCTAAATTTCACCCCTAAGAGATTGGACCTGTTGCATTTTGATCTTCCCATAAATACATGGAATTGTCTCTGAAGTCACCTTAAGTGTGTTTTTGAGTTCTCCCTGGGTTGAAACATGTTGGAAAGCTCACCAGCTTCAAGCATTTGCTTAGGCCATACAGAGAATTATTGTTAGAATCCCAGTGAGAGTTTGCAGATGGTGAATTGAGTTTTCCCCTCCAGTACAGCTAAAAATGCCCAAATTGTGGGTTCAACCCCTTTAAGAGTTGGGTCCCTTCCCACTCAGAATATTCTGTGATTCCATGATCTTAAATTCCCATTCCAAATCTGTTTGTTTCACCATCCAAACTGTGATTTGGGCTCCTGTGTTTATTCAGGGATGTGCCACAAAACCCTAAAAGGAGAAGGGTTTGCAGATGGTGAACAAAGCTTTCCCCTCCCGTACAGCTCAGGTAATTGATGATTCATTAAATGGTAAAAGTAATTAAGAATTCTACCAGATTTTACCTAAAAAAACCTGGGGCAGGGAGGGCAAAGAGATTTCTCTGTGCTCCCAGACTTGGTTCCTGCACAGCCATAGCTCAAAAGGACTTCCAGAAAATCCCTGAACATTACAGAACATTCACCAAATTTTCCACACCGAGCAGGTTTTTCGGATTGTCCTGCTTTAGGAAAGAACTTGATCCCAAAACAGGGACAAGACTAATTGCTAATTGCCTTTACAATGTCCTTGTGCTCAGTGCAATTAAATGCAGTGCAGGAGTTGTTTTTGCATTTTTCCAAGCTTAGGAATGGACAGAAAAATCAAATACACAAAGAGCTGTGAGCCTAAGACACGAAAATGCATCCCCGAGCAGCTGAGATCCCAACAATCTGCCCATTTATTCCCAAATTCTGAGCACCTAATGAGGAGGCAGAAGCCCAGACAGATGGAGGAGCAGGCTGAGTCTCTCCCCCTCGAGAAGTGAGGATTCAACAGCATCTGCTGCAGACATCCAGAAGGTTCCTGTCACACAAATAAAAATAATCATCATCTGTCAGCCTCAGATTGCTGCAGCAGGAGTTCATGGAGAGCTGAGATTCTCAGCTCCAGGAAATCCAGACGTTCTCTGGAGGAGGGAAGGAACACAAAACCCCCAGCGCTGCTTTGGGAATCTCCCACACCAGACTCAGAGGCAGCTGCAGGAATTGGGAATTTACTGAATTTACACCATTTCTCAGCAGGTACTTGCACAAGCCATTTTCACTAATGAACCTATGCCAAAAAATTAAGAGCAGAAGAATAGAAAAACACAAATTATGGGTGTCAAAGGAACTTTCTTTAAAAGAAAAAACCCCAAAACACTCTTAAGTAAGGGCATCAGCAGAGGGGGGAAACAAAGGGAGAGGTAAAATTAGAGCACAACACTGCAGTTCCCTCTCAGTCTGGGACAGAATGCATTGGAGCTGATCTGCCTCATCCACTGGGCACAGTTTGGATAACTCACATTTAAGTTTGCTATTCAAGAGAAAGAACACATCTTTGTCCTACAAAAATACAGAGGAAAGAAATATCTGCCAGGAAAAGGTTTGAGTCTTATTCTGCACAAGGCCAAGTGGAAACGATCAAAATTATCACTGAACACAGTTTGGAAAACTCAAATTTAACTTTGCTGTTCAAGTGTGACCCCCAAGAACCACCCAAAGCACAGGGTTTATGCACAGCTCTGTCTCTGAGGTCTCTGTGCAATGCAGAACATCACATTTACCTGCCAGGTAATTAACTGCAGAAACCCAGAATAAAGCTAAACCTAAGCTAGATACAATAGAAAGGGACAAAGAGCCATTATTTCACTCTAATGAGCTAAAAGATGTGAACATCAATTGAAGCAGCAGGCTTAGGTGAACTCACATTCTGGAGATCCCTTCACATTTTGCTGACCAATTCCATCTGTCACAGGAAGCACTCAGCACTGAGCTTATTTCTGAGGAGAAAAGAGCATCTTACACTCACACAATTCATATAATTGCACTCGAGGCTGATATTTACCTTAGGCACAGCCATATCTGTCATTTCACCTGCACATCCCTGGCCAGGAGCCTGTGTTTTACAGAACTGACCTACAGAACACAGCAATTCTGTCTCTGTTGAGCTCTGACACTCCAATTCCGGCAGCAAACTCCTCCGCATTTACTGCAGCTTCCTTCACAAACACATCAAGGAAACTGCTGCTGTTCCACATAAAAAAACCAGTTACAAACAAGTTTAATGCCCACTGCTGCACGTCCTCTCCTTACACTTTTTCCGTTTCTGGTAGCTGGTTTGGTGGGTTTTTTTGGGGTTTTTTGGGGGTTTTTTGGGGTTTTTTTGGTTTTTTTTTTTTTTTGTTTGTTTGTTTGTTTGTTTGTTTGTTTGTTTTTTGTTTTTTTTGGGGGGGTGTTTGTTTTTTGGGTTTTGGTGGGGTTTTTTGTTTGTTTGTTTGCTTGCTTTTGTTGTTGTTGTTGTTGTAGTTTTTGAACTAAAACTGCCAAACTTTACACAATAAATGCCTGGCAGAGCACACATTTCCCCCAGGCAGTGTGAAACTGTGGTGGTGCAGCACTCACAGGGTTAAACACTGGGCAGGGGACATGGGCAGTCACCTGTGGCCATCTCCATGGGGAAACCTCTGACAAGAAGCCGTGGGATCATTTATTCCATTTATTCCATCCCCTTTGGGAGCTGTGGTGGGGCAGAAAACAGGGAGAGGGGGAAAGGGAGGTTGGAGAATCACAGTAAATCCTGCTGGATAAAAAACACGAGAATCAGGCATTCCATGGTTCCCTTCCCAGCACCGTCCCAGGAGTGATTTGAGAGGCAGCAAACGAGGCTGTGACTAACCAAGTTCACATTTCTGACCCCGCTCTGGCTGAACCTGCAGGAAATTTCAGCGAGCACAGAGAGCAGCACCAACTGCTCCTCCTGCAGCTGCCAGCAGCACCAGGAGGACCAGCAGCTGCCAGGAGGGTCTCAAATGCCAGCCTGGTGCCATCCTGATGTGTCCCCCACATGGGGCCTGCCCCGAGGGGTCTGCAGCAGCTGTTTTTAGGGCAGAACACAAAGAGATGTGGGGGGAGTTCATCTGGCACGGGGAATATGAAAGAGAGGATTTTTCGGGAGGTGACAGAGGTTCCACACATCCTTTCTCACTCCAGGAGGGATCAGCAGCCTCAGTGGGTGTGTAAAACCTCGGAGAGGTTTATTCCCACCTCTCCAGTGGGGCTGTGGCAGGAATTTGGCTTTCCCACAGGTTTCTTCTCTATGAAAATCCACTCCAGGAGTGGAGGGAAGCTCCCAGGGTGGAGCAGCAGCCCCAGAGGTGCAGGGAGGGAAAGTGGAGCTGATCCCTCGCAGGGCACAGGCCACGTCAGGCACCTCCAGCTCCAGGGAAGGTGAGTGACAGCCACACAAAGAGCTGCACTTTTCCAGCAGGAGGCTCCAGGCTGGCATTTTCCGAGGTTCGCATCATTTCTGTGAAGCAGCAGGTGATGATCCACCTCCAGGCACTCCGATGAATTCAGCACTTCAGCCAAACTCACAAAACTCGGCAGAATTTACCCTCTGTGGAGGAGTCATTAGCAGAGCTTCCCCATTTTCCTCTCACTGCACTCCGCTGGAATACAATCCCAAACCATTGGACTGACACACACAGCCAGGGCTCATTTCCTTCAGACAATTTCCAGCCCTTTTTCCTTCTTCAGAGCTCTTCAAAAGGATCTTTCAAGATGAAAGTCACAGGATGTGATTGAGAAAACCCTGCGAGCATCCAAGGCTCCCATCCCCTCCATCAGAGCAAGTGAAACATCGCTGGAGGTGTGGAGGATGTGGGGAGGTGATCGTGGCTGCTCTTGACTCTTTGTCTTCAGTGACACAAAGAGGAGATCAGTAGATTTTGTTAAATATATTAATTATTCCCCAATCAGTTGAAATTTAAGCAGTTGGGTGTTATAGGAAAGAATTTGGCCAATCTCCTTTCAGGGAGTTTAAGATCTGCCCTTGTGTTTTCTCCCAAAAATGTGTGGTATCCTTTTACAATCAGCTCCAGTGCAGATTTTCCACTGATTTCCAGATTTCCCAGGTTTCACTCATGGACACTCAGCTCAGACTCTGCCATTTCAACCCCAGTCATTTCCTGATCTCTGCTCTGCTTCCAACACAAACCAACTCTGCTTCCTGCTTCTCCTGAAATGACACAATTCTGTTGGCCCTGGCCTTTGCAGAACTTACAGTGAATATTTTACTTTCTTCCTCCTCCCAAAAATATTGGAAGTTTTTCTCTTAAACTCTTTTTCTCTAGCTATACAACCAGGTTAAATATGTTAAATAATTTAGGTTTAATATATTTTTCCCAACATTCTTGAAATATTGAAACCCAAAGCTTATCTCCAGGAACCGCTCTCTTTCCAGAATATTCACTGCCACTGAATGAAGTTTATGACACCATTCCTTTTACACCTCAAATATCTTTATGTCTACACACGTGGCACAGTTAAGCTTAAATCTTGCAATGCCTTTTTTTTTTTCCTCCGTTTTGAACTGCGACTTCAGGTGATGATATCAACCCCCCCAAGCTTGCTCCCCCAATTCACTGTTGTTCACAGATTTTTGGGCCCTAGGGCAACAAATATGTCCTTGGATTTCCATTCAGAGGAATTGTTTTGGCTGAAGGTGCTGGGAAGAGAATATTCACTGCCACTGAATGAAGTTTATTACACCATTCCTTTTCCATCTCAAATGTCTTTATGTCTACACACATGGCACAGTTAAGATTAAATCTTGCAATTTTTTTTTTCCTCCTTTTTGAACTGCGACTTCAGGTGATGATGTCAACTACCCCAAGCTTGCTCCTCAGATTGACTGTTTACATATTTTGGGGCACTGAGGCAGCGAAAGTGTCCTTGGATTTCCGTGCAGAGGAATTGTTTTGGTTAAAGGTTCTGGGAAGAGAATATTCACTGCCACTGAATGAAGTTTATTACACCATTCCTTTTTCATCTCAAATGTCTTTATGTCTACACATGTGGCACAGCTAAGATCAAATCTTGCAATTTTTTTTTTCTTTTTGAACTGCGACTTTCAGAGTTTGAGCTTTATTAAGCCAGGCAGTCCCTCAGGGCTTTTTTTCCACCATATTAGACAGGATCCAGAATAAGTAATAGGGCAGGGAACAGTGCCATCCTGCGTGTCAGGAGCACACAGCCACACGCGGGGGGTGCCAGGGATCGCTCCAGCCTCGCTGAAAACATCATGGGCCTCCCCTCCCGAGATGTTGTCATAGAAACCTCGAATTATGTCTATAGGGGAACAGAAAAAAAAGGTTTCCTAAAGGTATGGATGAAGCAGCTCCATGGAAACCAGCCCTGGCTGTCAGAGGGAATGAAGGGAGGGGGTTTGTGTGGGAAGGCACGAGATGATCATCAGCTAAATATGCAAATAGCAGCGATGGGAGCCAGGAGAGTGTCACTGCCTCCTCATCGGGGCTGGGGGTGGGGATTTGTGGCACAGGAGCTCCTTGGATGGGGTTTGGCCAGGACATCTGCCCACACGGTGATGCCTAAAGCAGGCAACCGCAGACAGAGGCCAGGCTGGGTTAGGAGAATAAAAAACAGATTAATTTATGCCTTCAGGTGTGTTCAGGGCAGACAGAGCCACTCGAGAGCCTACGCCCAAAACGGACAGCGAGTCACGAGTTCTGCACATTTTATAAGTTCTGTCCATTCACATATTGAGCCTCAATTCTCCAATTACACCCTCAGGTGATGATGTCAACCACCCCAAGCTTGCTCCCCCAATTCACTGTTGGTTGCATATTTTGGGGCCCTAGGGCAACGAATGTGTCCTTGGATTTCCACTCAGAGGAATTGTTTTGGCCAAAGGTGCTGGGAACAGAGGTTTTAGCATTTTTTATGAAGCCTAGAACTACACCAAAGCTACAGATACATGAAGAGAAAAAACTAGAAATTCTTAAGGCATCGATGGCTCAAATATCCCCCAAATGCACACTGCCACCAAACCTGGGAGCAGCCTGGCAGAATCCAAAGGAGACCCAAGCTGAAAAGGTTGGGAGAAGTCTGTCAGCTTGCTCTGAAGGGAAATCGAGAGATTGCTGTGAAATTTCCATCCACTTGTCTACAAATACCACCAGAGCAGCCTCTCTGGAAAAATACTTTATTTATTCTTTAAGGTGATGCTGGAAGTGCAGGCTCTGGAACAGAAACCTTCTGGAAATTCCCCTTAGCTGCATAAACTGGGAAATTAAACCACAGCAATGCATATTTTTGTTGGATTGTGCTGAAGCCACTGAGGCCAAGAGTCAGCCACCCTCAACATCTCAGCCTGATGCTGCTACCCCGAGCTCCCTCAATTGCACTCTGAGGGGAACATATGCTGCTCTCTCATGGTGAAATAAGCATTTAAATAGATCAGGAGCCTCCAGCAAATGAGTCAAATCTAATCCTTAATCAGCACTTGCTAGTTCACTAACCCCAGACAAATTATTTAATGCTGTTTATTGAAACGATGAGAGCAGCTGGTTATCTGCAGCTCCAACAGGGACGTGAGCCCAGCCAGTGCCTGCTCCATTCATTCAGCTTTGGGGAGGGTGAGGAAAGCACGGGAGACACCCAAAGAGATGTGGGAGTGCCTCAAAAATTCTTCCAGGAAAGAGGGGAAAGAAAAAAAAAAAAAAAAAAAAAAAAAGGAAGGAAAAAAAAAAGAAAAAAGTAAAAAAAGGGGGGGGAAGGGGGAAAAAAAGGGGGGGAAAAGGGAAAAAGAAAAAAAAGGGAAAAAAGGGGGAAAAAAAGGGGGGGGAAAGGGGGGAAAGGGGAAAAAAGGAAAAAAAGGGGAAAAAAGGGGGAAAAAAGGAGGAAAAAAAAAGAAAAAAAAAGGGGGGGGAAGGGAAAAAAAGAGCTTTTGCAGCGTTTGGCTGCTTTATCACTAAGGAACATTTTGTGTGGTTATAAAAGGTACTGAGTTAGAGACAAGAGTTATAATCCCAGGTTTTGCTCTCCATTCTTTCCCCACCCTATTTCCCTTTCCTCTCTCGGATTATATTTTCTCGAGAGGAGTTTTGTATCCAAGCACTGTCCGGAGATTCACATGAGTCCTTCCAGCTGGAGGACACAGCCTGAGCTTGGGGAATGCTGTGCAGCCACCCAAGCTCCGCTCTCAGCCAGCCAGGCTCTCCAGGAGCCATTCCTGTTTTCCATGGAGTTAATGTGAGGCAAAGCTTCTCCCCAAGAGCAGCAGAATTCCAGGGCACACTCAGCTTCCTGCCCTGCCCCCAGCTCTCCAAGCCCTGCCATTCCATGGTTTTGCAATCTTACACCACTCAGCTCTCAAACCTCTTCCTGCCCGGCTTGGTTTCACATTCCCCCCGCTGCCTGCCAAAACCCAACTCACAGAACACTTAATTTATAAAATTCCCCTCTCTCCGAGGCTCAGGAATAGCCTTGTCTCCTCAGCAGATCCCGGTTTTTAACCCACCTCTCCAGCCCTTAGAACAGCTGCAAAATTCTGCCTCCTCCACTGCAGAATGTTAAAACAAACCTCTGGGGGAAAGACATCACAAACTCAGAGGAAAATTATCATTTCACTGGAACAGAGCCATCAAAATTCCAGGATTATGTTCCTTGGGCCTCTTTGGAACTCAGAATTGGTTTGCACCCCATGCCTGTGGAGGGAATCAAAGCTGAGCTTTAAATTAAAGATCAGTGTTGTTCCAGCGAGAGCCAGACTCAGGATTTTACATTTTCCAGGCATTAATTTGTGGAGCATTTGGCTTCACTGAGACAAACAGTTTTAATAAGGAGTTGGGGTAATCACCAGGCACAAACACGGCAGTCAGACAAATCAATTCCAAATAAAAACCTCCCAAATCCAGCCCCGCTGGGAGCAGCTGCAGGAGGTACCTGAGCTCCTCCAGCCTCCCTCTCACATCTCCAAAGCTCAAACAAGCCTTGCTTATCTTGGCCTGCCAATCAGAGAGCCACGGGGAGTGGGTAAATAAGCAGGGAAATATCAGAGTCCTCCAGAGGAAGCTGAAAACATTCCCAGTTCCTGGGCTGTGGTGCTCCTCTCCTTGACACCATTCACAGGAGTTAAAGAAACATTTTCCCTGGTGGAATGCTTCAGATTCTTCAACTCGGCTGAACTTTGCTCACTGAACCCTTTTCCCAATTTTTTCCCAGAACTTGTAAAACTCAGAACCATTGAGAGGTTTTAAACAGAGAGGAATTTAAGACAACAGCTGAAGCACTGCTGACTCTGCCCCAGTCCCCAGCAGGATATTCCTTTCCCAAGGATTTCTGCCCATCTACTTCTGAAATTGTAAGATATCGAAGGATGCGTATCTTGTCAACATCAATGGGAGTTTTCACGAAGGTAAAATTCAGTGTCTAGGACAAACCCCAGGGCTGAGCACTGGAGGGGATTTCACACGAGGTGCTGGTGTCAGAAAACACCTTCCAGTATTTTCTCTGGGAAGAAAACACACATAGAAAATTCTGTTTCCTCCCAGGCTCAAAAGCACAGTTTGTATTCCACTGCTTCACCTCCCAGCCAGCTGTGCCAATTCACCTAATGGGAAATTCCCTATTTTATTCCAGGTTTATCCTTTTGTTGCCCACGTTCCTTGCTAGCACTGCAATTCCAAGTATTTGATCATTTCATTGCAGAATTACCATTAAATGGCATTATCCATTGGAGGTGGCAGCTCAGCACCACCAGGAGTGTGACATTGCTTGGAATAATCAGAATTCCAACCCGAGGAGGGCAGCCACCCTTCAGGGATGCATTCCCAACCCTGGGCTACCCTGACGACTCTTGGAGGGTTTATTTTACTCTAAAACCACCTCCTCCAGACTGCCACGTAACTAGGAATAATTATTAAATTATTTCTCTCCTTCAATCACTCCATTACTTCAGTTTTTCTCTGACATTTTCACATGGACTTGCATCTTCTGTTGCTCAGCTCTAGAGCCTGAGCTCTCCCCCTTTAATGAGAACCTTTTGCTTTTTCTAATGGGCTCATTCCTTAACCCAAAACACTCAGGGAAGTGCAGGAGCCCCAGATTTCATTTCCCCCTCAGATAAGAGTTCCAGTAAAGCAGAACAATCAGCCGAATTAACCCCCTAAGAATAAAAAAAAATATTGTCTCAGGAATTCTGCTTACGATCCGAGGGTGCTAAAGAAAGGAACAACACACAGTAATGATTAGCAAGTTCTTCAGAGCTCCCCAGCAAACACACAGATGGCACACAGACAGTCAAATGCTACACACACATTTCATGACATTTTGGAAGCAGCACATTTGGATTTCAATACACCAAGCTGTTACTCAGAGCAGCTTTTCCTTTTTTTTTTTTTTTTTCTCTTTTTTTTGCTTTTTTTTTTGCCACCAACAAAACCCTGCCTCGTTTATTTTCATATTCCAACACACCCGCAGCACATATCTTTGAGCATGCTCGTAGTAAAACTATTAACATGGATTTGGATGTTGCTGTGATCAGTTTGCTTCTCCCTCTTGAGTCTGGAGGGAGCCAGGAGCCAATGGAAAAAGGAAAATGCAATGTGTGAACCCATGAAAAGGAGACCTAAAGGATCAGAGCCCTTCAGAAACTTTTCTTATTCCTGGAAGTGGTCACTGAGTGACTTTTCAATGCCTCTGCCAAGTTGTTAAAGCTCTGAAAGAACAGGTCCAGCAGTCCTGAACTTCCTTTGTCCACCAGAGATGTTTTTGCCATCCTCGCTCCCAACCCATGCAGCAAACCAGGCCCAATTCCCCTTTTAAAATCAGACTCCAGCCCTTTAAAAATCAGATTCCAGAGCAGAATCCCCGGATTGTGGGACTAATGCACCGTCAGGTTTACGAGCACTGAAATATGCTCATGAAATAAAAGCCATTTCAGAGGTTTTATAAATAGTGGGGTTTTTTACTGAGGAAGCAGATCTGGCAGCCCAACAGCTGCCACAGCAGCAAGGGCTGGGACACGGAGATGTGAATTCCTGAATTTTGTCAAGCAATTGCGTTGCAAAAAAAACCCCAGAAACATCTGCTCTGAGCCCAGAATTGTGCAAAATCATCCAGCCAGTGACCAGCACTCTTCTTCAGAAGGGAATCATCCAGGAGCTGCTGAGTCCCAAAATTCTCCTGTAAACCCTGAGCTACACCGAGGTCACCTGAGCCTCTCGCAGGGTTTATGTCAGAAATCAGAGACTCAGTTATTCCCATATTCCAAATATCCCTTTGTTGTAAAATATAGCAGTTTAAAAATTTTGTATAACTTTAGTCAACGGCTTCATTGTCTTTACCCAGGGAAAAGGAATTTTCAGTTTCTTTCCAGGACATTGTTCTGCCAGGTGAGGTCTGATGAACTCAACACATCTACAGAGTGGAGCAGCCCAAAGATCCCCAGAGAGATAAAAACATCAACAGAACATGAACAGAACATCGGTGGCCATCTCCAAACATCCACCCCAGAGCTCCTCTGACAGAGCTGGAGACATCTCCCCGGAAAGGACTGATGAGAAAATTGAAAAATGAAGATCTAATTTACATCAGAGGTGAGGAGATTCAGATCCAATGGGAAACTGAACACTGAGGGTTGCTCAACTCTGGACCAATGAACTTTGAAACAATGCATCTCTATGGGGTTTGAGTGTATAAAAACTGGGGGAAATCCTGTAAAAGCATGTGTTTTTGGAATACTTTCCTTGGCACAACCTGGCCAGTAAATAAAGTAATGCCTGATTCTCTATCACTTCAAATACAGTGCTAGAGGGTTTTCTTATTTCTCCTGATTTTCGGTGACACCTATAGCCACAGATCACACTCTTATATAAAGTTTCACTACATCTCAAAGTAGGCAAAGGAAACACTCCCTCGTGGGCATGGTTTGCAGGTTTTGGCCTCCAGCAAATCTCAGCTCGTGCTCACCCTGCAGGATGAGGGGATGTCCCCAGAGAGAGAGGAGCATCAGTAAGCAGATCATCTCAGCCGTAATTACACTTGGCATCCAAATTACAGCCCGGAATAATTTCGTTTAGGCCTTCGCTGACTAACGGGAGGAATAAAAGACATCAATAAACATCACAGAGGAACGACAGGCTGACATCAGAGCGGAGCTGAGCTCCTTCCATTGCTGCTCTTCTTGAAAGACTCATAAACAGGGGGAAGGGAAGCTGAGAAAGCCTTGCTTGGAGAGCTCAGCTCTGAAACACCGATTTTTTCAAAGCAGCCACTGCAGGATCTCCCAGAAACAAACGTGGAAACCAAGGTGAATTTAGAAATAAACAGAGCAGCTTTGGGTCAGGAGTGGGTTTGAAGGGCCTGGGATTCGAGCCGTGGTACTCAATGAGAGCATCGTTAGCCAAAGCCACTCCATGGTGTGTTTTACCACCCAGAAGGTTCCCTGTGTTGCCTCTAAACCCTTCTGTGGTTAAACTGAGAGTACTCAGTGTTTAAACAGATCTTGAGCCCTGTCTCCTTTCACATCCCAATTGCAGAATTGCTATTAGTTGCCTTTTCAACAAGTCTAAGATATAATCGACTCAAAAACAGCACTCAGAACTATTTTTAAAACACTTTTAGCCTTCAATTGCAATGCCTGCAGAAAGCAGAGTAGGGCACACGTCCCTTATCTGCCTCCTGCACACATTTTGTTCTTCACACCCAACAAAACCCTGCCAGGAGCCCACCTGGCCTCTCAATTCCGGCAATTGCCACTCAAGGGAGACAAAGAGGGAAGATGTGGCCACATCAAAGCCTGGCAGTGACTGGCAGCCCCGCAGGAGCACATTAAGGAGCAAATCGCTCCCAGGCTGGCTCCTGCAGGAGCAGCTCCATTGATCCCAGCAGAGCTGGGGGGGCTCGGCTTTGTGCCCCCCAGCTGCAATCCTGGTAATCCTCTCTGCCGCAAATGTACTCCGCTGGAAAAAGACAACAGTTTGGCTGATAAACCGCTAATGGGATTAGAAAGCTCGTTTTTATCTCTGATGTCCTCTTCCCGGGGAATTCCTCGTGTCCATCTGCCCCACGGCAAATCCAGGGATGTCACCAGCGCCAGGACAATGCCATTTTGCAGCCAAGGAGCTCCAGTCGAGGGCAGGGGCTCACACTTTCAGATGTCAGCTCCTCCGGAAAGCCTGGCCCTTCCTCAAAGGCACATTAGGAGATAAAAGGCTTATCTACACAAATAGTAAACATCCAGCTGGCCTGAGCTGCTTATTCCAGCCCTGGGATTGGAAAGGCTTGGGAAGGGAGCACCGAGCCCCCTGAGTTCTGTAAGGGCTTGGAAGGGAGCAGAAAGACCCTCCTAAATTCTCTGAGGGCTTGGGAAGGGAGGACAGAGACCCCTGAACTCTGTAAAGGTTTGGAAAAGGAGCAAGAAAACCCTCCTGAGCTCTGTAAGAGTTTGGAGGGAGCACAGAGAGCCCTGAGCTCTGTAAGGGCTTGGGAAAGGAGCACAGAGACCCCTCCTAAATTCTCTAAGGGTTTGGAAATGGAGCACAAATTCCCCCCTGAGTTCTGTAAGGGTTTGGAAAGGGAGCCCCAAGTCCCCCCTGAGCTTTCTAAAGGTTTGGAAAGGGAGCAAAAAGACCCTCCTGAGCTCTGTAAGGGCTTGGAAGGGAGCAGAAAGACCCTCCTGAGCTCTGTAAGGGCTTGGAAGGGAGCAGAAAGACCCTCCTGAGCTCTGTAAGGGCTTGGAAGGGAGCAGAAAGACCCTCCTAAATTCTCTAAGGGTTTGGAAAGGGGGTACCAAGTACTCCCTGAGTTCCGTAAGGGTTTGGAAAGGGAGCAAAAAGACCCTCCTGAGCTCTGCAAAGGCTTGGAAAGGAGCAGAAAGACCCTCCTCAATTCTCTAAAGGTTTGGAAAGGGAGTACCAAGTCCCTCCTGAGCTCTCTGAAGGTTTGGAGGGAGCACAGAGAGCCCTGAGCTCCATAAGGGTTTGGGAAGGGGGCACAGAGACCCTCCTCAGTTCTCTAAAGGTTTGGAAAGGGAGCCCAGAGACCCTGAGCTCTCCAAGGGCTCCTTAGCTCAGGGCAGCACTTGGTGCAGATGCAGACAGAGCATTTCCAGGTGTGAGGTGCCACGGGCAGCCCAAAATCAGACAGAAAACACGAGTGTGAGGTGATGTCCCAGGGCAGAGCTGAACCATCCCCAAGCAGAGCCTCACACCAGCCCAGAGTTCAGAGCTTTGGTTCCGTCCCTGTTCTGCTCTGGTCCAGCTTTGTTCAGTGAGAGATCAGCTCCAGTTCCCTTTGTACCCCAAGGTCTCATTAAAATAAAATTAGAAGCTTCTCTCAGACTGCCAAGGTAGACCAGACCCTCTGTACACACCTTTTTTTACTTTACTTTCCCTTCCTTGTGGCACAAGGGAGAATTCTTTCAGCACTTAGGCTGCTCTAAGATGAAATAATTAGATTTCCCTCTCTCTCTCTAGCCTAGATCCCCAAAGCTTTCCCTGGCAAAGGCAAGGAAGAGCAGATGTTCAGTTCAGATGAGATTAAAAAGAAATGTTCCGTATTGGTTCCCCTATCCTGCAAAAGAAAAGGCAGAGACTAAAATGAAAGTCAAGGAAAAAGAGCTCAGATTTGATAACTGATTCTGCTGTTAAAAGTGACAAGGAACTGGTCAAATTTGTCACCAAGTGGAAAATGTGGCAGAACCACAGAACTTGGCTTCAAAAATTACCTTGGCCTGAAGAACTTGGTTCCAATCTATTGATTTTACCTTGCCAGACACACATAAGACTCTGAAACCAAATCCTAATTAATTATTGGGCACCCCAGAGGCAGGAAAGTTAAATATTAGAAGGGAAAAGAATAATGGCAGAAGAAAGAAAAATCAGAAAGTGCCAAGGAGAAATTGATAAATTAGGATAGAATAAAAAGTTTGTATGTGTACATCAGTGCAGTGACTCATGTGATAAAACATCCCACAGCCAATGGAGTTGTTTGAAGAGGTCTCCAGGGAGGGAAGCAAAGAAAAACAGAATAAAAATGAACTGAGACAATTATGTGGATGTTTCTTTCAGTCACAACACAGCTCAAGTTGAGGGTGAAAAGGGAGGCGAGGTGCGTGGGTTGAGACACAAATAAGGATTAAAGCTGTTTTGTTAAACCTGTATCACATAAAAGTTTGCAATTCCCAGCCTGGTGATCAGGAACAGATTATTCTGTAACCACTTCCCAGCACAAAGGGTGGAACTGATTATGAGAAAAAGCCGTTCTCCCCATGAATTTCATTAGGGCCGGCCCAGTCCTCTCATGACCATGGAAAAAGCAAACCCTCACGTGGGTAGGATGAAGGAGCTGCTGATTTTCCCCATCCTGCTTTTCAAACTTTTCCAGCTGACCTGTTTCGAGACCTTTTTCCAGTCCCCCAGTCCTAAGAGTGATCAAAGCCCTGCCCTGCTGAGGAAACCACGTCCGAAAAGCCACGGCCACCAGGTGCCATTTGGCCTAGAGTTAGGGTTGAGATATCCAAAGAGCTTCAAACTCCAGGAGCACTGGGGCTGGAAAGAGCCTGCCAAGGCCATCACAGCAGTGCCCCAACATGGCTGCTCCTCCATCTTTCTGACAGGGAGAACCAGGGTAGTGTGTTGGGGTAATTAACATGGGCGAGGGTTAGGGTTACGCCTATGCTTAGCGTTGAGAGATCTAAAGAGCCTCGAGCTCTGGGAACACCAGGGCTGGAAAGGTCCTGCCAAGGCAAACACAACAAGGCCCATCATGGCTGCTCCCACACCGTTCTGATCTGGAGCCCCACAGGGGTGGGCACCTCGGCCCCGGCCACCAGCTGCCATTAGGCCTAGAGTTAGTGTTGAGAGATCTAAAGGGCCTTGAGCTCCGGGGACACCAGGGCTGGAAAGAGCCTGCCAAGGCCATCGCAGCAGTGCCCCAACATGGCTGCTCCTCCATCTTTCCGAGGTGGAGAAACCAGGTAGTGTGTTGGGGTAATTAACGCGGGCTAGGGTTAGGGTTACGCCTAGGGTTAGGGTTAGGAGATCTAAAAAGCCTTGAGCTCCGGGAACACCGGGGCTGGAAAGAGCCTGCCAAGGCAAACGCGGCAGTGCCCCAACATGGCTGCTCCCACACCTTTCTGATCTGGATGTGCTACAGGGGTGGGCACCTCAGCCCCGGCCACAAACTGCCATTTGGCCTAGAATTAGGGTTGAGAGATCTAAAGAGCCTTGAGCCCCTGGAGCACTGGCACTGGAAAGGTCCTGCCAAGGCTGTCGCAACAAGGCCCCATCATGGCTGCTCCCACAACTTCCTGATCTGGATCTCCCACAGGGGTGGGCACCTCGGCCCTGGGCACCAGCTGCCATTTGGTCTAGAATTACCATTGAGAGATCTAAAGAGCCTCGAGCTCCGGGAACACTGGGGCTGGAAAGAGCCTGCCAAGGCCATTGCAGCAGTGCCCCAACATTGCTGCTCCTCCATCTTTCTGACAGGGAGAACCAGGGTAGTGTGTTGGGGTAATTAACATGGGCGAGGGTTAGGGTTACGCCTATGCTTAGCGTTGAGAGATCTAAAGAGCCTCGAGCTCTGGGAACACTGGGGCTGGAAAGAGCCTGCCAAGGCAAACGCAACAAGGCCCCAACCTTTCTGCTCCCACACCTTTCTGATCTGGACCCCCCACAGGGGTGGGCACCTCGGCCCCAGCCACCAGCTGCCATTTGGGCTGGGATTAGGCTGGAGAGATCTAAAGGGCCTTGAGCTCTGGGAACACCAGGGCTGGAAAGAGCCTGCCAAGGCCATCAAGGCAAGGCCCCATCATGGCTGCTCCCACACCGTTCTGATCTGGACCCCCACAGGGGTGTGGGGGCAAACCTGCCTGGTTTGGCTTCGGAGTTTGGAGCACACTGCTGGCACCAGGCTTTGCATTTTTATCTCTGCTAATCCCACTAATCTCTGGCTCTTTAGTTAAGTTAGGCCCTCAGCAGTTACCAGTTTTATGCTCTGAAGATTCAGGATGGGGTTAAAACAAATCCACTTTCTGTTCCCTCTTGATCGAAACCTCAGGACTCTCACTAAAGTGGATAAGAATTACTGAATTAACTCTTTTTGTGAGCTTCTTAAGCAGCCCACAAAGGAAATCCCCAGAGTCTGCAAACAGAAGGGCATATTGTAAAAGAGAACGGACTCTGGGCACCTTAACATGAAATTATACAAATTAAATGCTCTCTCCATCAATTTCCTCACCTGTAGAAGAGGGAAAGCATAAAAAAAGAATCGAAACCATAAGTTCTAGGACAAAGCATTCCCACTGAAAGGCAGTGCTGATCCAGACCTAACGAAGCTGTCATTTCCCTCCCCAGAATTTCACGTTCCAGGACTAAAAGTGGTAACAGAAAGTGGGTTTGCACCTGGCAGGCATTTGCAGACCAAACACGTTCAAAGCGTGAGGAAAGGTGTGCTCGACTTCAAAGAAAGGACAGTGAGGGAAGTGAACAGCAGCAGACAGGCAGGGGCCAGGTGAGTAAAAATAGCTTGGGTGAGTTTCTTATTTTGTTTGCCGTAAGTACATTACTGAGAGCCCTCAGCACACCAGGGAGAAATCACCTTGGATGGATGTATTTCTTATTCTCTTTGAGTTGCATTCAACAAAAGCAGTTTTCAGAGCGACCCACAGCTCCAGCCTGATTGTTCTTCTGCTAGAATTATTGACTGAGCACAGAGCTCCTGGGTTTGGCTTCACCAGTACCCTGTGCCTCTCATCACCAGCCCCACAGTGCCAAGCCTTAGCCTGCCTAGAAGTGTGGTTTTTGGTAAAAAACACACTTTCCATTCTCCCAGTCACTGCTCCAAGGCCACAAGCCCTGAGAGAAGCCTTCCTGTAGCCCAGGCTGTGTCACAAAGTCTGTCTGGATGCAGCTTTGCCATATTCCCAACATACAGAATGCTATCCAAACCTGGGATTGACAGAAGCCATCCAAGCATATCCTCAATAATATCACAGAAGTAAAAACGGGGGATTTTACCCTTCAATATGGACATGACAATATCAGATCAGAACAAGCTGTTTTCATAAATAAACCTTGCCATCCACAGGTGCCACAGGAACAGCACCCACCCCATGTGCTTGGAAATTCAGATCCTGTTTGAGGACCAGCCACCTTTTTGACACATCACTTATTTGGGCTTCCACTCTCCCTTGCGATAATTAATTGTGCTGGGGAAGTTTCTAGAAAGTGCAATCCGAGCTCACATCAGCGCCTTGCATGTGGATAATTGCGGGGGGAGAAGTGCTCCGAGGAACTTCGGGTGGAATAAACACTCCTCGCTCATCTCCCTCCCTTCCTGCTGCTTACAAACACTCTGCCAGCAAATCCTGGGAGCTGAGGGATCATTAATCATTGGGGTACAAAAAGAATATTAACCCAACAGTGCTCCCTCCTGGGACTGTGGCCTCAGGCAAGGAGGGAGTCATTAGCTGGACTCTGCAGCCCCAGCAGCGCTCCATGATTAATCTTTGATTTCAGCACGGATTATCTGTTCATGTTTGAGGTTATTTGTCCATTTTCCCTGCTGCAGAGTTAATTAAAAGTGTAATAAACAGCAACACGCAGCTCCAGGAGTGAGTTTTTCCTGTGGTAGCATCACATAACTTAATGTCTGTGTTGTGAACCTAATGTGTGTATTGTGAACCTAATATCTGTATTGTGCCATGTCCCTCCTTCCCAACCCCCAACTGCAGATTTTCACAAGAGCTGCTTCAAATAAACCCCTACTTCATTGAAAGGAATGGGAATAGAGCAAACCTGGGGTTCTGGGCAGTCAGTTTGCACAAGAGCTGCTTCAAATAAACTCCTGATTCATTGAAAAAGAATGGAAGTAGTGCAAACCTGGGGCTCTGTGCAGTCAGAGGCCTCCCAGCCAGGCATGGCTAGTGTAAATGACCTAGTTAGGGATGGAAATGTGAGGGGGAAAGCTGCAGGAATTTCACAGTCAGTCAGCATCCAGCCTTGGCTGTCCCAGCAGAGCAGAGCTCCCTCCAAATGGCACCAAAGAGTTTTGCTGTGAGCACCTGCTCAGTCCAGCCAGACTCATCCATCCATCCATCGTCCATCCATCCATCATCCACCCATCCACTGTCCATCTGTCCATCCATCCATCCATCCACCTCCATCCACCCATCTCCATCCATCCACCTCCATCCATCCATCGTCCATCCATCCATCCCCTGTCCATCCATCCACCTCCATCCATCCATCCCCTGTCCATCCATCCACCTCCATCCATCCATCCCCTGTCCATCCATCCACCTCCATCCATCCATCCCCTGTCCATCCATCCACCTCCATCCATCCACCCCTCCCCTGTCCATCTGTCCATCCATCCCTCCATCCATCATCCATCCATCTACTGTCCATCCATCCATCCCTGTCCGTCCATCCATCCATCCCTCCATCCGTCCAATCCATCCATCCACTGTCCATCCATCCCACCATCCATCCATCTCTCCATCCACCCATCCATCCACTGTCCATCCATCCCACCATCCATCCATCTCTCCATCCATCCATCTCTCCATCCACTGTCCATCCATCCATCCCACCATCCATCCATCTCTCCATCCATCCACTGTCCGTCCATCCATCCATCCACTATCCGTCCATCCATCCATCCATCCATCCACTGTCCGTCCATCCATCCACTGTCCGTCCGTCCATCCATCCATCCACTGTCCGTCCATCCACTGTCCGTCCATCCATCCATCCACTCTCTGTCCATCCACTGTCCATCCATCCATCCATCCATCCATCTCCCTTTCCCTGCGTGTGCTCCGCTCCATATTTTGTGCAATTAACTCGGGAGCCAAGGCTGTCACATCAGGGCAGCCGTTCCCCCGTGGATGGGCAGGGAGGTCCTGCAGCCCCAGGGGCCCTGTCCTTTCCGCGGTGTCCGTGTCACAGCGATGAGTGTCACACCGCGGGCGGGGACAGCGGCCTGCTCGCTCTCATTAGCTTCTCCCGGCAGACAGAAGGGCTGAAGGGGGTCATAATTAGCTCCAAATAGCACTTCCGACCCCTCTGCCTCCCGAAATAGCACGCACAGGGCGCGAGGAAGAGGCGGTGGAAAAACACAGGGCAGCAGGTCGGAATTTGGGTGTCGGTCACGGAAAATCCTCAAAGAGCACAAAACCCAGCACGAGCATCCCCACCCATCCCTCCTGCCTCAGCTGGGAGCAGATCTGAGGTTTCCAGCTCCTCCACCCCCAAGTTTTCCCTCGCCATCAGCAGCCACACGGCCCAAACCTCGACATTTCACATCCCTTAAAATTCCCACTGGGTTTGAATCACTTTTAGACAGCCAGGTGTCACCAGCCTTTAAAATAGCCCAGTTCATTCGTGCCCATCTTGCCAAGCGTCCAGGGGAGGAGGGGAGAGGATGCAGAAAGGCGTGGGCAGCTGTGAGAAGTGCTGGAAACGGCACCAAGCTGATAACAGAAATAAAACTGTGCCTCCACAGGAACTGGATGGGCTGAAAAACACAACACCTCCCCTCGGTTTGCAGACAGGAGACACCACGTGGGACACCCCACCCCCGTTTTTGGGGGGAGAATTCCACAGGAGAATCAGGCAGCGTTTCAGGAGAACCCTCAGCAACATCAGGGTAGCACCAGCACAAGAGTTGGATATTTTCCCACAGCAGAAGGGAAATATCCACAAAGCTGGGGCTGGAAAAAGCTGTGACAGAATAATTCTCTGGAAAAGAACAGCAGCAGGCACTTCTGTTGGAAAATATAGCAGTTAAAAAAATTTCATATAACTTCAGTCAAAGGCTTTGCTTGTCTTTACCCAGGGAAAAGGAATTTTAAGTTTCTTTCCATGGCATTGTTCTGCCAGGTGAGGTCTGATGAACTCAAAATATCAACAGAGTGGAGCAGCCCAAAAGCTAAAGGGCCATGAACAGAACATCAGCTCCAAACCTCAGCCCTGGTGGGTCAGAGACACCTGGGCCAGGAAAAGAGAGAGGAGAAAGAAGAGCTAATTAACATTGGAGCGAGGAGATTCGGATCCAATGGGAAACTGAACTCTGGACCAATGAACTTTGAAACAATGCATCTCTGTGGGTTTGAGTGTATAAAATTTGGAGGAAAATCCTGTAAAATTGTGCATCATGGAATGATTCTCCCTGCACACCCAGGCTGTGTGTGGATGAGATGATTTCTGTGGCACACCCTGGCCAGAACGACATCCTGGCCAGAAAATAAAGCAATGCCTTGACTCTTTAACATTAAAAATGTTGTTGGAGAGTTTTTGTTTTTCCCGCAGTTTCAGTGACACTTCCACAGGCAACAGGACCACCATGGGCTTTGCCATAAGGTTGCAATCCAGATCCCATAATCAGCCATGGGGATGGTCCCAAAGTATTGGAAAGCAGGGAAAAGGGTTCAGGGTGTGCGAGGTCTTACAGACGGCCCTTGGTTCAGCTGCAAGAGAAGGAGACTGTGCCTAAAACAGGCAAATTGGAGAGGTCTGGAGAACGGGAGAAAGGAAAGCTGTGGTGCCAGCCTGGCTCCCATCACAGCTCCAGAACATTAGTCTCTGTCTGTGTTTATCATTCCAACACCCTCGGGGTGCTGCTGGCAGCTCCCCCTGCCACAGGCACAGCTCCATTCACTCAGCACCACTGAGACGCTGAAAATCCCCGAAATCAACAGCACAATCAGCAAGGGCCTGACCCTAAATGGCCATTTCCTGGCCCTGCAGGAGCTGCAGTGGAGCAGGGACAGAGCTCCAGCCCCGAGTGGCCTTGTTTGCTCTCAAATCACTCATTTTATCCTGAAAAAAGTTTAAAATACAGATGCCGTCCTCTGCCAGCAGGGTGGGTCCTGCTGTTCATGGATAGACAAACCCCAGGCTTTTAAGATCAAGGCCAGAGTTTCAGATAAACTGTTCAAATAATTACAAATAAACACTTGTTAATTTATAGGTGTGAAAGAGAAGGAAATTCCCCACATGTGCCCACATCTGCACACCAGACCTACTTCAGTTGGACTCTCCTTTAAGGAAATAACTTATTTCAGAGACTCCAGGACTAAACCTAAATATTTTTAACTTCACCCTGCACCTGCATCCCCAACGCAGACTTATCAGAGCATGGAAGCGCAGGAGAGTCACTGATTTGCATCTCATTAGTGTGGCTGTTTATTGCCATCTGCAGCTCCAGGGCTGTTCCCAGGGCACATTAGGAATAAACTCGTGCAGCACAGCCCTTCGGGACAGGCAAAGTGCACGGGGCAGCTGAGCTCCAAAACACAGGAGCAGGGGAATGGAAATTCCTGTTGCTGTTTGTATATAATCAGCATTTTAACTTTTTGAATCAAAAACTAAAACATGCCATAAAAACACTGGAAATATGACAGTTCCTTATGGGATGGCGGTGCTTTCGCCCTCCACTTTTCCTACTCTGCTTTTTACTGTTGTTGTTTCATAATTCTGCTCATCCCCAAAGCAATTTAAGGTTTTTCCTTAATGAAGAGACCACAACTCCAGCAACCTCACCCCTTCTGGCATAAACCAAATTTGGTCTGAGAGAAAAGCATGAAAGTCTGTTTGAAAAAAAAAACCAACAAAACAAACAAACAAAAAGCCCCAAAACAAACAAACCGAAAACCTCAAACAAAAAAAGAAACAAAGGGAAAAACCGAACAAAAAACCAACCAAACAAAAAAAAGGGGTGTGAATAGTTATGTTAAGTAAGACATTTAAGTCATTGATGTTATTAAGGAGCAGCAGATGCTTTAAATTCTCTGTACAATAGAAGAAGCTCAAAGTCATTGCTTAAATTCACCTCTGCTAGGCGCACATCATTGGCTAAAAACCACTTTATTCCCAACTCAACTGCAAGTTATTTGTCTTCTATAAATGGAAGCTTTGAAGGAAGTTTAGCAAAAAACACACACAAAATAGGATATTCCCTGCCAGGTGTTGCACTTTGTTTCCTTGTCTTCCTGAAGGACTCCTTCAAGAATTAATTTTTTGAGGACACCAGGGAGTCAGTCTTGTGCTTTCTGCTCATGCACAGCCTTTCCAAAATATCTCTTTTTTCTAGAAATCCCTTCGTTATCCTGGTACTAATCAGGGGTCTGATACACTCGGAATGAGCAGAATCCTCTTTATTTTGTGGGATTAAAAGGAATGAAGACACTCTAAGCCAACAGCACAGGGTGGTGTTCAGAGGGCTGGGCAGGTGTGCGATGCAAATCCCAAATATTCCCAAGAAATCCAACATTTTCCATCCCTTCAAAGCTCCTGTCCCCACTGCTACCACATCCACACATTTTTACATCATTTTTACATCATTTTTCCTCCTCCGCCGTCTCTGCCAAGACTTCCCCGACTCCCTGGCACACACAGAACCCTCGAGGGCTCAGTTTGTGCTCCCTCCTGATGTTCTTTTGTCTGGGAGCCCTTGATCTCTGCCTTCCTAGCGAGGAGCTGATAAATTGGCAGATGAATTTTAATGTCCACATTCACAAAAGGAAATTGGTGCTCGGAGGTGTCCAGACCGTGTTCTTTTCAGGGTAGGCCAAAAACTGAATTATTCAACTCTGCTGCTTCCGTGTTTAGGGAGGGGAAAAAGGCAACAGGAGCTTCAAGGCTTAAACTTTTGGTTTCCCAAGACCAAACTCCGGCCTTGTTATTAATATTCACAAAATGCAGGTTGTAAAAGGAAAAATAATAACTATTCAGAGGTCATCTAATCCAGATCAGGCAAGATGCAAATCGTGGTCATTCTTAAACACATGAAAATTCTGTAGCAAAGCTCTTATTTAACATTTACCCAATAGTTTCAGGCTTCTTATACGGAAAAGGTCAAAAGCAGATGATGGTAACAGCACCTGATATCTCCATATTGACCTTAAATTTCTTTTTCCCTCTCTGCTCCAGCGTGTCCTCATGAAAAATGCACACAGGCACAACGGATTAGATATCAAATCAGGCAGAATTTTGGTTTTGGATAAATGAAAGACAAGCTCTGGTCACCAGTCAGTGTTCTTGCATTCCATTTACAGGCTTGCAATTGCTCTGAGGAACAGGGCATGAAGCTGTGGGAGAGACTAAACAGAAAAAAATAGGTTTCCTAGAGCTCAAGTCATGCTTTCACCTGCTTTTTCCTTTCAGTTTGACGTTTGTACCCAGACTCCAGCAGCTCAGGAAGTCTGCCATTCCTGCATTCACTCTATACATTCGCAGCACAGTGCTAATATTGTAGAAATGTTTTTTTGTCAGGCATCCAGAGAATCACAGCCGGCTAAAGCCCCAAGATTAACAGTGTCATCTTTTATTTAAGGCCTAATGCCTGCTTCTGAGAAGGATCACTATTAATGAGATTAGCTGGGTGTGCATCTGGAGCTGAGTGTGCTCACAGAATGATCAATGTGTGCCCCAAACCCTGCTCTGCCTCAGCCCACGCTCCAGCCAAGGGTTTTTGGCAACTCTTTTCTGCTCTAAGCAATGCCTCCTCTCAAACACACACATTTGGAGGAATTGTAGGAGTTATTCGAGTTCGTTCTGAAGGCGCACAGACAAATTGCTGTTAAAAAAAAGTGGTCCCACTGATACTAATTTGTTGCAATTGCTGTTCTGAGAACTCAAATGAGAGGTCTGGAGGAAGCTGCTGATTTCCACAGCCTAACTCCCGTTCTGCCTGCTATTTGCGAGGCAATCACCTCAATAGGGAAGCTAGGAATACTTGTTGACAGAGAGAAAAGCTGTCCAAGGAAAGAAAATTAGAGGAAAACCCCACGGAATTAAGGTACGAGAGCAGAGCGAAAGGTTTGGTTTGGAAAATGAATGGCTGCACAAGTGGTTTGCAATCTTAAGGAGGTCCACAAAATACTCTCAGAGTTATCTGAGCACGCCATCCTTCCTGGACCAGTCCTTCTTTTGGGGCATTTCAATGCTCTGACTCCCAAAGACCTGCCCGAGACACTGAACCCCCGAGCGATGAACAAAGCCAAAAGTAACAGAATTTCTCATCCCCTCAAAAAAAAAAAAAAAAAAAAAAAAAAAAAAAAAGAAAAAAGAAACGGCAGATCTCCCCCATCACAGCCTGTTCCACAGTCCATGTTAATAGCTTTACTCGCAGCAACTCCGATGCTCCAAACAAGCGGCACAGCTCACACCGGACCCCTCCAGAGGGGACGGTCCCCAAAGATTCCTACTTCCCATTCCCTCAGAGATGGTTCCCGAGAACCAGGGCAGCTCGGGCAGCAGGAGCAGGGCTCTTACCTGGCTCTGCTGGCAGGGACACTGGTCCATCAGCCCGCGGTGCCGGCCCGCAGCGCCGAGCGGAGCATCCCGGCCGGGGAGGATGCGCTGCCGGAGCCGGGCGGGCTCAGAGCGCTGTGGGGAGGCGGCTCAGCGAGCCGAGCCCCCCGTGCCGGAGCTCATGGCAGCCCCAAGGACACGCAGAGAGGCAGCACGGCGGCTCGGAGCCGTTCGGAGCCTCTCCGAGCCTGTTAACCCTCCCCCGGCTGCGGCGCTGCCGCCCCAGCTCGCCAATCTCCGGGGATGTTCCCGGCCAATCCAGCCCTCCCAGCCGCTCCGCCAGCAACACCTCTTCCACGGCAGGTGGGAGCTGCCAGTCGAGAGGTTTAAAGGCGGTCAGAGCGGCGACACCCCCTCTAAAACCCCCAGACCCAGAGGTGCAGATGTGCAAGGTACAAAAACCTCATTATCAGCAGAGCTGGAAACCCCCGGACTAAGCGAATCCCAAACACACAGGACTGGGGGTGAAATCTTCCATTGGAGTGGTCTGAATATTTCTATTTCCTCCTTTTACAGGGCGTTAGAGAGGTTTTGAGCATCTGTGCCCACCATCTGCAGCAAGAACACAGTTATTGGGGAGTTTCAGGATTTATTTGTTGCCAGAATCGGAGGGGTTGGGGCAACACCTGACAAAGACCTGACCAAAATGATACAGAGGAGACCCAGATGCTGAACCAGATCAGGTTAAGGAAACACCTGAGAAAGACCTGATCAAAATGGCATGGAGGAGACACAGATTAGGTTAAGGAAAGACCTGAGAAAGACCTGACCAAAATGACACAGAGGAGACCCAGATGCTGAGCCAGATTCGGTTAAGGAAACTCCTGAGAAATACCTGGTCAAAATGGCACAGAGGGGACCCAGATTAGATTAAGGAAACACCTAAGAAATGTCTGATCAAAATGACACAGAGGAGACCCAGACTAGGTTAAGGAACTGAGAAATATCTGATCCCAATGACCCAGAGGAGACCCAGATGCTGAGGCAGATTAGGTTAATGGGTAATCAGGTCCGTTCCAGCATTAAACTACTTGCACTAGAGCACACCAGTGCTGCTGCCAAAGCCCAGAGCTTTGTGTGATCCTCTCCTCCTCATCAGGATTACTTTCCTCTTGCACATCGCCTCAACTCAATGACCACAGACCAAATGTTCCTCCTTTAAGAACACACTCCAGGGGTTTGGACACCAAGCTCTCGTTAACTGTAATGAAGTCAGAATCCATTGTGGGGCTGAGGCTCAGCTGCCTGGTGCTGCTTTTAGCCACAGTTCAATAGAGCACCTGGGACTCCCAGCCCTGACAGAAGCACAAATCCCATCCTGGGGCTGCCAGGTCTCAGGACAGACTGATTTGTACAGTGGCAGAGAAGATGGACTGGTTTTTAGCAGGCTGGCATGGCCCACAGGAATGAGAGAAAGAATAAATTAAAACTAAAAAGCGCATTTCCTTAAAGGCGTTTGCTCAGGACTGAACTCACACCACAAATGCACCAAGGGCAGAGAAACAAAGCACGTGGTGAGGACAGCAGATGGCAAAAAACCTGCACAAAGCAAACCCCAACCATCAACATCCAAAGCCTAATTCAGGGTTCCTCCCTCCTGTTTGTTCTCACAGCAAACCTCAGGCTGAGTTTCGGTGCAGACGTTGGTGAGCTCCGGTGTTTGCCCTTCAGTGCCTGTGGGGGCACATGGCTCAGTGCAGCTGTCACCAAAACTGGGAAAAACAAAAACCCTCCAACAACATTTTTAATGTTACAAAGTCAAGGCATTACTTTATTATCTGGCCAGGATGTTGTTCTGGCCAGGGTGTGCCACAGAAATCATCTCATCCACACACAGCCTGGGTGTGCAGAGAGAATCATTCCATGATGCACGATTTTACAGGATTTTCCCCCAAATTTTATACAGTCAAACCCACAGAGATGCATTGTTTCAAAGTTCATTGGTCCAGAGTCGAGCAACCCTCAGTGTTCAGTTTCCCATTGGATCCGAATCTCCTCACCCCAGATGTTAATTAGTTCTTCTTTCTCATCTCTCTTTTCCCAGCCCAGGTGTCTCTGACCCACCAGGGCTGAGGTTCGGAGCTGATGTTCTGTTCATGGCCCTTTAGCTTTTGATCTCCTCCCCCTCTGTTGATATTTTGAGTTCATCAGACCTCACCTGGCAGAACAATGTCCTGGAAAGAAACTTAAAATTCCTTTTGCTTGGGTAAAGACAAACAAAGCCTTTGACTAAAGTTATATTAAATTTTTAAACTGGTATATTTTCAACCGAGCCACGTTTTGCAAGGATGGGCACAGACTGGAGCCAAAGAGATCTCCCAGAAAACAACTTTATCCAGCAGTGGGGAGCATTCCACCGCCAGACAGGGGCTCAGGGTTCTGTCCTCTGCAGGACACATCCCAAGGCTCTCTGGGGCAGTAAATGCCACCTGAGCAGAGCCCGAGCAGGAGGGTCCTTCACCCTGACCCCTTGGAGCTGCTGCAATACTCATGATGGCACGAGGAAAAGGAAAATCTGACATTTCCCAGTTCCTCCGCGTGGAAAAGAGAGTCTCCCCTAATTCCCAGGGTGAAAGCCCCACCGCACGGAGGGTTAGAACCTCCACACTGCTCTGATTTAATGCTGAAAAGCTGTCAGGGTTCACCCCTGCTGTGGCTGCCCCTGAGCTGTACAGCACTGACAGAGTTAACCAGCACCGCCCTCACTGAAGTCCTTCTCTTGAGATATTAAACCAGAAAATTCTCTTAATGAACTTTTTCCCTGTGAATTTGTCTTCTTGGGAGCTCAACCAACATTTAAGCCCATCAAAGCATCAATTATTATTATTATTAATAATAAACATAACACAGCCCCATCCCTTGGTGTTTCACTGAGGAAACAGAACCGGGATTAAGCCCATCAGAGCATCAATTATTATTATTAATAATAATAAATATTATTAATAATTATTATTATTAAATATAAATATATTATATAATATAGTAAATATATACTATAATAAATATATAATAAATAAATATACTATAAATAAAAATAATATTAATTATTATTATTAATAATAATAAACATAATTAATCCCATCCCTCCGTGTTTCACTGAGAAAACACAACCAGCATTAAGCCCATCACAGCATCAATTATTATTAATAATGATAAATATTATTAATAAATATTATTATTAAATATAAATCAAGAAATAAAATATAATAACTATCTAATATAATAAATATAGAATAAATTAAGATAATATAAATAAAATAATATTAAATATTATTATTATTAATAATAATAAACATAATTAATCCCATCCCTCGGTGTTTCACTCAGGAAACACCACCAGCATTAAGCCCATCACAGCATCAATTATTACTATTAATAATGAACATAATTAATCCCATCCCTCAGTGTTTCACTGAGGAAACTTTTTGCCCGTTCTCCTTCTGAAAAGCACAGAACACAGAGCTCCTCACAGCAGACTGGAGGTGTAAAGCACTTCTCACTGTGTTCCGCAGGCAAAATGTTCTCTGCCTGTGAGAAACCATCCAGCCACGCTGTGAATTCACATTTTAATCAGAGTCTTGGGTTAGTCTGCCCAGATTTGAATGAAAAATTGTGCTTTGGAGCCAAAATTTGTCAGGAATACAGCCATTATTCCAACACAAGCCTCACTCGAGCTTGTGATCCTCATCCCTCTCGCTATGAAAAGCAAACTGACCCTTTCCAGAAGCCAACCCCTTCATGCATCACCTCCCGGCTCAGAAAAACATCCTTGAAGGGAGCTGTCAATGCTGAGCTTAAAATATTCCAAAGATGACAGAGTTACACGAGGATTTCCACCGGAGCAGACACGGTGACTTTTGAAGGTGAAAAACACAGCAATGGCACAAAAAAAGCACATTTCCCCTGCTCACAGCCATTGGGGAATTGGATATTCAGATCTAAATCTCTTCCCTTGGAAAAGGGGAAATTCTGTGCCCCGTTTTGCCTCCCTCAGGCTCTAATCTCCCTTCTGCAAAGCAGAGGCAACACAAAGCCAACCCAGGGCTTCCCAGAAAGGAATTTGACCTCAAAGGTTCACGGGGATGTTGATAAGCTGCAAAAGAAAAACAGTTTCACAAACAAGAAAAAAACCCCAAAGCTCAAGCATTTTACTGAGCCCACCTAGGCATGGGATTAAGTCTCTCTGCACGACAGGTTTGTGTTTATTCCACTCAGATATTGAGGTTTCTGCTAAGATTCAACTCAAGAATAACAAAACCACAAACGTTTGGGTTTTAACAAAGGGAAAAAAATAAGAGTGGTAAAAAAAAATCAGTCAAATGCTGCATTAATACTACACAAAAAGAGTATTCTTTATTGTCTGAGCAGATTTAGCACTTTCATGGTGTCCTCTGCTTCAAAATGCTGAATGGAAACCTAAGTCTCACACTCCAGTGCTTGCCCAGGAGCAGCTCTGCAGCTGTGAACCAAATTCAAGCTCCAGAGATGAACAAAAAAGCCAAGTTTTTTGTTATTAAATTAAATACCCTGATTTCTGCTATTAAATACCCCAAATTCTGCTATTAAGTACCCCAACTTCTGCTACTAAATACTCCAATTTCTCCTATTAAATACTCCAATTTCTGCTGCTAAATACCCCAATCTCTGCTATCAAATACCCCAATCTCTGCTATCAAATACACCAATTTCTGCTATCAAATACACCAATTTCTGCTATCAAATACACCAATTTCTGCTATCAAATACCCCAATTTCTGCTATCAAATACCCCAATTTCTGCTATCAAATACCCCAAGATTTTTCTATTAAATACCCCAATTTCTGCTATTAAATACCCCAATTTCTGCTATTAAACATTAATAAGTACGAGCTGAGGAAAGGACAAAAATCCTGTGACAAATTAATACAATTCAAAACTCGGAGTGCAATATTTGGCTCAAAGATTTTAACCTTTCCAACCAAGACTCAGCTAAGACCCTTCAAGGCAGAAATGCAGCATCCCATAAATGCAGAAAACAAATTGGCAGAGATGGGATGAGAATTTCGGACCACTCTGAAGGGCTCTCAGCGATCCCATTGCTTTTCAGAGATCATTTTTTCAGGGCCACGTGTCCATTTCTGTCCTGGGCCGAGCAGGGGAAGCAGCTGAAAGCACAATTCCTAAATTCTCCACAGCTCCGGCCAGCCAGGAACTGCCTGGATTAGGTTTTATTTCCTCAGCTGCCAATTCGAGGGAAAAGCAAAAAAAAAAGTCTCATTTCTTCACCTGCAGGTCCTTAGGGGAGACATGGGGGAAAGTGAAATTTGGCCCTCTTGTTGAAACAAAGAGAGCAGGGGATTTATTTCCCCTCCCACCACCCATAAATTGGAATGTGAGAAGTGGAGCAGGGAGAAAGGAAAGCAGAGTTCTGAAAGAGAGGGAATTCAAGGAGAAATTCAGCAGATTTTGGTGTTTGGGACATGGGATCCAAGTGAATTTATTTAATTTAAGAGCTCACCAGACATCAACTCAACCCCCTGGACAGGACTGCTCTCCACTAGAGATGTGCGGAATATTTAAATTCAAATCTCTCTTGACCTTATTAACCCGTGGAATGTTCTTCTGTGGAAAATGGCATCTAAACCAAGAACTTAGAGTCCTTAAACTTAAATTCCTTAAAATTCAAGGAGAAATTCAGCAGATTTTGGTGTTTGGGACATGGGACCCATGTGAATTTATTTAATTTAAGAGCTCACCAGACATCAACTCAACCCCCTGGACAGGATTGTTCCCCACTGGAGATGTGCGGAATATTTTAATTCAAATCTCTCCTGACCTCCATAACCTGAGGAATGTTCAGTTCTTCTGCAGAAAACGGAATCTAAACCAAGAACTTGAAGTCCTTAAAGACAGGAAATTCAAGGAGAAAATCAGCAGATTTTGGTGTTTGGGACATGGGACCCATGTGAATTTATTTAATTTAAGAGATCGCCAGACATCATCTCAGCCCCTTGGGCAGCATTGTTTCCCACTGGAAATAGATGGAATATTTAAATTCAAATCTGCCCTGACCTCTATAACCTGAGGAATGTTCAATTCTTCTGTGGAAAACGGAATCTAAACCCAGAACTTGAAGTCCTTAAAGACAGGAAATTCAAGGAGAAATTGAGCAGCTCCTGGTGTTTGGGACATGGGACCAAGTGAATTTATTTGACTTAAGAGATCACAAGACATCAATTAGAAATCAAAATTCCACGTTGGATTTAAATAAAATGTCCAGGAGAGTCTGGCTGTGACATCTCACATCAAATATGATTTACCTCCTCTGCTGGGAATCAGCAGTGCACTCAGACACTTCCTCGGAAATGTTTCCACAGAAAACTTACTGTTTGTTAGCCCATGACACAAATTTAAACATCCAAACACCTGCACAGAAAAAAAAGATTGGTCAGCTGATCCCAAGGTTGGATTTACAATCTGTCAGCTCCTAATTGCTGTACAAACATAGAAGGAGTTCCTCAGAAAAGGGATTTTTTTCTGAGTGCTTCTGTTGAAGAAGCAGCTCCTAAAGCTTTGTTCCCATTTCCTTCTGTATTTTTTGCCACATAACCAAATTTCATTTCAAATAAATCAGAAGGTAAAATTTATCTCAGTACCTGTGAATGCTCATTTAGACTGTGCAGACCTTGAACATACAAATATTAATTTCCTCTCTGAACCATTACTTGGTTTAGATTCCTTTTTCCACAGAAGAACTGAACATTCCTCAAGTTATGGAGGTCAGGCCAGATTTGAAGAATACTTCTAAAAGATTTATATTTCCTCCAGTTCAATGCTCTCTGTAGAAATACTCTGAATTTCTCCAGTGAACTATTCATGCTATTCTGAACTCGTGTTTACTGCAGACTACTCACTTAAAACAAGAAAAAAAAAGCCTGGATGAGTAATTGGATGTAAAAAAATAAGAAGCCCTCATGCCCAAGGCTGGGCAAAACAGATTGGGCAGCAAACAAATGTGATGGCTTTGAGGTTTTTTTTCTCGGGAAATAAACCTATTTTGGAAGCCTTGGCTGCTGTAAAACGACTCTAACTTTGGCTGAACTGCTCCTCAGTGAAACTCTGTGAGTGTTGGTTCTCCTCACGATCCTCAGCGCTCGGACAGCAGAATAAACAAAGCTTTGAGACACTCAGGGCCTTGGCAGGCAGTGTGACACGGCCCTTTCTGAAATGATAACACAGTTCATTTCCCTCTTTTCGACCTCTGGTACCATTCCTGAGCAGTGAAAAACCAAAATCACATTTTCAGATTTCGATCTGATGGGGTGGTCCCACAGAATCAGGTGCAGCCTCAGCTCCCTGAGCTTATCAGCCCAAAAAACTCCACCAATATGTTTCTAAAAATGTTTTTTTCTCTTGATATCAATACTAACACTCGGATTTTTAAGTGGATTACCTCACACACTGTGAAAAAACCAAAATCACATTTTCAAATTTCAGTCTGATGGGGTGGTCCCACAGATTCAGGTGTAGCCTCAGCTCCCTGGGCTCATCAAGCCAAAAATATGTTTCTAAAAATGTTTTTTTCTCTTCATGCTAATACTAACACTCAGATTTTTAAAGTGAATTCCCTCACACACCATGAAAAAACCAAAATCACATTTTCAGATTTCAATCTGATGTGGTGGTCCCATAGATTCAGGTGTAGCCTCAGCTCCCCAGGCTCATCAAGCCAAAAAACTCCTCCAATATGTTTCTAAAATTTTTTTCCCTCTTCATATTAATACTAACACTTGGATTTTTAAGTGGATTACCTAACACACTGTTGAGGAACCTGTCTGGATCTATCCCAGAGGATGACAAAATCCTGCTCTCTAACAATGCCACTTTCAGGATTTGGCAGCTTTAGGGCTGCAGTTCCAGCCCTTCATCTTCAAATTTTACCTTTTTCTTTTTCTTGTGAAAAGACAGATCTTTGTGCTGAATTCTGCACCAATAAAAAGCCTGGTGCAAGTCCGAATTTAAACTCGCTGCTCAAAAAGTTGTTCCTACTTAGAGAAGTAAAAACTGGGGAGGGAATATAAATCCCTACAAATCTTAGGGCAGCATCCAAGTCATTTTTCCTGGTGGTCATTGCCATCGAGGCCAAGAAAAGCACAACATTTCAATTCCATGAGGCACAGGCAGGCAGCAGCAAACAATAAATAGCAGAGACAGGAAAGTTCACAAGGCCTCGAGGCCTCTTCTTTCAAGGGCTGCAGTGTTTAATAATAAATGGGAGATTAACACAACTCTCCATCACCAGGGCAGGCCCTCGGGGAAAATGCTGATTTTATTAGAGCCATTTAACATATTCCCAATGTCTGCTCCATCCCAAAGGCCCTCCACACAGAGAAACACTCGGCCAAATTTAGCTCTCCAGTTTCCCTCTGCTTTCGAGCGCTTCCGCAAACAAAACCTTCGTCAAAAACCTTCGTCAGGGAGTGTCTGAGGTTCCATGGAAGGTGTAACCAAAAGTCTGAATTCTATTCCCATCTCCATAAGCTGTTCAAACAGGTGGGGCAGTGTTCTTTGTGTTCAGCATGACCCAGCACTGCTAACACCATCGGGGCTATCTCTGCTCATGGCCATCAATGTCCCCAGGAGTGACCCAGCCCTGCTAACACCATCGGGGCTATCTCTGCCCATGGCCATCAATGTCCCCAGCAGTGACCCAGCCCTGCTAACACCATCGGGGCTATCTCTGCTCATGACCATCAGTGTCCCCAGGAGTGACCCAGCCCTGCTAACACCATCGGGGCTATCTCTGCTCATGGCCATCAATGTCCCCAGCAGTGACCCAGCCCTGCTAACACCATCGGGGCTATCTCTGCTCATGACCATCAGTGTCCCCAGGAGTGACCCAGCCCTGCTAACACCATCGGGGCTATCTCTGCCCATGGCCATCAATGTCCCCAGGAGTGACCCAGCCCTGCTAACACCATCGGGGCTATCTCTGCTCATGGCCATCGAGGGCTCTGGGAGTGACTCACAGATTCCATCAGCCATTGGGAGATGCCCTGCCCAGAGGGGAGGAGCTGAACATTCCCACCTGCACATAAACTGAGACCCTGGAACACCAGGGTACCTTTCCCACTGATTCCCAGAGGAGAAGAGCTCAGGAGCCACCACTGGACCTCCAGAGACCAACGAGACCTTTCCACAAGATCACCACTCCAACAAGAGCACATCCATCACTCCAACGGGACTGCAGCACCATTGAACTGCACTGCAGCACCACCCTGACAGGGTGCAGGTTGTGTTCTGACTTTGTCTATCTAAACTGTTGTTTCTGTATTATTGCCTTGCTCTAAATATTAGTGAAGAGCTGTTATTCCTTTTTTTTCCATATCTTTTGCTTGAGAGCCCCTTGATTTCAAAGTTTTAATAATTTGGAAGGAAAAAGGGTCATATTCCCTATTCCAAGGGAGGTTCCTGCCTTCCTTGGCAGACACCTCTCTTTCAAACCAAGACACGGAGACCTCTGCAGCAGCAGAGAGGAGAAAGAGAATGAAAAATCACCAGGATATCAAGGGCAGCATTCCTGCTAAGCAATAAAAGAGCTCCTCTGCAAAATAAAATAGTGAGAAAATTCCAGTTTGGGAGCAGGAATTGCATGGAGGAGATGGGGAGAATATTTTCCTGCAGAGCTCTGAATTTCCCCATTTTTCTGGGGTAAAACCACAATAAGGATTCCCCAGCCAGGCCTTGGTAATAATATGGACTGTCGCTGGTGATGCCAAACCCCAAAGGTTTAAACTCTTTAAACACTTCAACAGTTAAACACTCTTTAGTCCCAAGCTCCAAGACATGTGCTTAGGCAAAAAAAACCCCAAAAAACCCCAACAACTTAAAAACTCTTTATTTCTCAAACTCGAAGATGTGCTTAGGCAAAAAAAATGTTTTGAGTTTTATTTGGGGGTTTTTTTTGTTTTTGTTTTTTGGTAGTTTTTTTCGGTTTGTTCTCTTTTTGTTCTTGCTTTTGTTTAGGTTTTTGGATTTTGTTTGGGTTGGTTTTTTTTGTTGCTGTTTTGGTTTTTTGTTTTTTTTTTTTTTTTTTTTGCTGTTGGGATTTTTGGGGTTTTTTGAGTTTTTTGGCTATTTTTTTTCACTTTTGCCGCCACACGACCTCCCTCAACACCAAACTTGGTTTGAGCACCACCCAGCCCTCCCACCCCATATCTCCCAATCCTTCCCCACTTCCCCAATGCCATTCCCAACCCCTCTGAGCCCCTGCAGGGCAGCCTGGAAACCTTGCAGGATTATCAAATTCCTATAGATCTGCTTCTTATTCCATCCAGAGCTGCTGCTGCCCCTGGAAAAGGTCCAGGGGAGGAATCTTTTATGGATTTGAGTGACTTTGTGTGTGTCATCTTTTTTTGTTTCCCTTTGGAAAGCAGTCAGGGAAAATTCTCTGTTTAAAAACCCCAAAATCATAGTTCCTTCTCTGTCATTTCCATCCATTGATGCGGAGAAATTTTAAAATTTCCATGAGGAAAGGGCAATTCCTTGTTTCACAGCAGGTTCAGGGTGCTGCTGCATCCCACTGCTGCTTCTCAGTGGCATCAGTGGAGTGGAAATAATCTGAAATTCAGAATAAAATGTTCCCTTCTGACCCTCATTTCCTTATGGATTGGCATTGCCTTGCACACACACACGAGCTGCCCTGGCAGAAAATGTTAAACCTGTTATCAAAACATCCCTGTGAAACAGATTGGAGGGAAAGAAAAACCCAAATTATTCTTTAATTGAACTTTTAAACTTATTAACTGAAAAACATAATGAGAGGGGCATGCCATGGAAAGCTAGAAAAGTCAAGCCATTCCTTAACACAATGCACCAGGGACAAATAATCAGTGCAGCAGCAAATTTGCTTCTTCTGGAGGTAAAGATTTGATTATTTCAGTAGAAATATGAAATTTCTACTCATATGAAATCTGAGGATTCTCCTAACCCAATGCCAGGGACAAGTCCTTATGTGGAGGAATGAATAGAGGGAAAGCACTTGCCTGTCTCAGTTAAAAACCCGGAGAAGCCTGGCACAAAAAATTCCCTTCAGTCGCTCGTGGATGATGTGCAGGATCAGAATTTTAAGCTTTTTATAGAAGACAGTTACATGCAAAGCCTTTCTTCCATTATCTAGAGCCAGACTATGTGAACACCTCCCAGCCAAGGCTTGGATTATTTATTCATTGTTCACCAAATCGAAAGTATTAATATTCCACAGTTTCCTGGGGTGGCAGCATTTCAGTCTGTTGAACAGCAAAGTAAAATATTCATAGCAACCACTCCGGGAAGATCTATCAGCAAACAGCCTCGGGGAGGAAAAAAGAGTGGTGGCATTTGCCAATATTCCCTTTTTCAGTGACAAATTCCCTCATCAAAATAAAACCTAAACTGAAAAAAACACAGAGGCCATGCCAACAACTTTTTATTCACCCTCTCCTTTTTATTGTATTTTTTTGGCTCCACTCCCATGATTTGCTGCACACTCAGGTCACACTGATCTTTCCTCAAGGGCATTTTTGGGGGTGAAATGCTCCAAAAAACCCAAACGTGGGCTGCCTGTAGAGACAGAAGGCAAAGACAGAGTCACTCTGAGACTTTTTGCTGTGATTCACTTCTTTCCCTCCTCCCTTTCAGGATTTGGGAGATGCAGAGCTTCTTCTTGGCTGACAAGAGGTTGGATGGCAAGGAGCAGAAAGATGTGTCTCCTGGAATCAAAAAGTAACGTGTTCTGCCACAGTCTCCAGAAGGAGAATTAGGAGGAGGTTGGGAGCCCTGGGGGTCACAACTTGTGGCAGGCAAGGCCAGCAGCACATCCTGGATGTGACTCCTAAAGCTTGTGGCAGCAGCAGGTCTGCCAGACTGGAACAATCACAATTATTTCCAGTTCCACAGCAAATTATGGACCTTCCCAGGAAGAATTCATGCTGGAGAGTTTTTTCATAGCTACGGGGGATGCATCAAATACAGAAGGATGAATTCTTTTTGCTGGTATTATCCAGACTTGTGCTCCTGCCGCAGCCTTGCCCTGCTAGGCTTTGTTACATAACCACAGCAGCTCTTTCCCAGAGGCTGAATTTCCCTTTTTACATAAGGCAGTGGCAGATGCACTCCCTGCTCTGAGCAGGGGAAAAAGCAGCTCGATCACATCTGGGGAATGAGGATCTGCATTACCTTGACAATTTTCTGTCATAGCCTCAGCCCTTCCAGCTCCTGCAGCAAATCCGTGCCTGATCCATGTTTATTTATCCAAATAAAGATGAGCTTTGCTGCGGAAACATTGCAAAAAACTGGGGGGCGAGAGGGAAGCTTTGAATAAGAAATGGGGGAGCAGCTGAGCTTTGCACCCCAAAATCTTAATATTAAAGCTGTGACTGAGCCAGAGATTCCCACCAGGACTGGGAGTTTGTGTCACTTCCCAGGGGGACACAGAATTCCCCACCCTGAGCTGCCAGGGATCACCTCACGCTGCCTGCAGCGATTAAAGATCAAGATGCTTCCACAAAGAACTTTGATTAAAGATCAAGATGCTTCCACAAAGAATTTCGGGGCTGCATTTGGGTGACAAGATGAGGATAAACCCTGCTGTAACCTCACTTCACCCACTCCAAAATCCCTCCTTTGTTTTCAGATCACCAGGCTGGGCCAGGATGGATCTTCACCCACACCTCATTCCACACCCGAGGGCTGCCAGAACTCCTCTCATTTGTGCCCAATTCTTCTCATTTGTGCCCAATTCCTCTCATTTGTGCCCAATTCCTCTCATTTGTGCCCAATTCCTCTCATTTGTGCTCAAGTAATTCCTCTCATTGGTGCCCAGTTCCTCTCATTTGTGCCCAAGTTTGGTTTTCCAGCCTCAGGGGTGGTTCCTCACATGCCCTGGGCTGCAGAAATCTGTGTGCTTTCTGTCCAAACCTCTTAATTCAGATAAAACCTTTGATTTTCCCATTTCCATGAGGAATATCTGATGTCTCCTATCCAAACCTCTTAATTCACATCAAACTTTTGATTTCCCCATTCCTGTCAGGAATATCTCATATCTCCTGTCCAAACCTCTTAATTCACATCAAACATTCGATTTCCCCATTCCCATCAGGAATATCTGATGCCTCCCATGTTCAATCCCCATTCTCCAAGTGCAGCAGGAATTTCTGGCCACTTGAAGGGCAGTGTGAGTGCTGCTGAGAACAGCGCTCAGGGAAAAAAAAATAATGTTGCAATTCCTCTTTTTGAGAACAGTGCTGGTTTTTTTGTCTCGAAAGGGGAAGTTTCTGCTCCTTTACAAGAGTGAAATTGTGTTTTCTGTTGGAGCTTTTCAATGTTCTCCCTCCCCAGCAGGACCTGGGCAGCCCCAGCTCAGTCCTGGGCAGCAGGAGAGGGACAGGAGTGTGAGAGAGCAGAGACAGCAGCACTGAGCACAGGGCAGGGGGGTGGAAACACAAACCCCAGCACACAGCATTCCCCCACGGAATATTGCCTTTATTGCCCAACTCATGCCACCCAAAATGCCTTCACAGATGGGCAGTGAAGAGGACAGAGCCATGGGGTGTCCTGGGGTGGGAGGGAGGCACAGAGATCAGCAAATCCAACCCCAGACACCCCAAAATCCCACCCTGGGCATCCCTGGGAGCAGTGTCCCAGCGCTCCTGGAGCTCTGGCAGGTTTGGGAATGTCACCATTCCCTGGGGAGCCTGGGCAGTGCCCAGAGCCCTCTGGGGGAAGAACATTCCCCTAAAATCCACCCCAACCCTCCCTGGCACAGCTCCAGCCATTCCCAGGGCCCTGTCCTGTCCCAGGGAGCAGAGATGGAGCTGCAGAGCCCAAAGGTTCTCCCTCAGCCTCCCCTTCCCCAGCTGAACACCCCCAGTGCCCCCAATCCCTCCCCATGAGCCTCCTCCAGACTCTTCTCCATCCTCACATCCCTCCCTTTTTTCTTTTCTTTTTTTTTTTTAATTATTATTATGGCACCCAAATTTATGGCACACGATTTTTTAATTTTTTTTTAATATTATGGCACCCAAATTTATGGCACACTTTTTTTTTTTTTTGATATTACAGCACCCAAATTTATGGCACACTTTTTTTTTTTTTTTTTTTAATATTATGGCACCCAAAACTGCCCTCTGCACTCGAGGTGAGGGCGAACCAGCCTCACCCTTCACAAATTAATTTTGACTTTATTTGACAAAACTCCACCTTTTGTGCCTCTCCAGCCTCACAGCCTCTGCACTAAAGGTCATTCCAGCACCCTCAGGATTTTAACGAGGCTGACCACCCACCCTTCCAGAGCTCCTGAGGGAAAATTTAAAAGCTCCAACGGGAAGCACAATTTCACTCTCGTAACAGAGCAGAAACTTTCCCTTTTCAGACAAAAAAAAAGAGCATTGCCCTCAGAAAGAGGAACTCCAGCATTATTTTTTTCTCCCTGAGCCCTGTGCGTGTCTAAGGCTGGAGAAGCTGCTCAGATGTCAACCACAGGCTCCAGCGAGCAGGATGTGGCAGGGCCTCTTCGCAGCCGTGCTGGGCTAATTTTAACCTTGCAGTAATTGATTTAATTTGCGTGCAGCGGCCCTGGCAGGGCAGAACTCTGTTTTGCTCAGTGTTTACACAGCGCCTCCATAACAGACACCTTGTCCGTGCTCGAAGCTCCTAAATGTTAAATTATAATAGTTCAACGGTGAGGGATGTAAATCTATTTTTATCTCCAGCCTGGGGGGTTCATGCAGAGCCTCAGGAGAGTTCCAAGGGGGTTTTGAGGTTTTCTGGGTCAATCAGACACCATTTCAAAGCACTGACCTTTGGAAGGTGTTTTTGGAGGTCAGATGGGAATGGAGGTGCCACCAGACAGGTTTGGGTTTGTCTGTCAGGGCTGAAAGGACTTTTGGTGCCTCACACCTTCATGGCCCTGACTCCTGACCCCTGGCATGGCGAGGAAGGGAGATCTGCAGCTCTGCAGGATTTTGGGGTAAAGCCCTGCCAGAGTTTCTTCAGCAGCAGCACCATTCCCCCAACACCACTGATGCCTTAAGAATTTCTAGTTTTTTACTCTTCATGTATCTGTAGCTTTGGTGTAGTTCTAGGCTTCATAGAAAATGCTAAAAACCTCTGTTCCCAAAACCTTGAGCCAAAACAATTCCTCTCAGCTGGAAAATCCAAGGACACTTCGCTGCCTCAGAGCCCCAAAATATAAAAACAACAGTGAATTGGGGGAGCAAGCTTGGGGTGGTTGACATCCTCACTTGAAGGTGGAATTGGAGAATTGAGGCTCAATATGTGAATGGACAGAACTGATAAAATGTGCAGAACTCGTGACTCGCTGTCCATTTTGGGTGCAGCCTCTCCAGTGAGCTCTGTCTGCCCTGAATGCACCTGAAGGCCTTTAATAAATGAATCTGCTTTTTATTCTCCTAACTTTGTTTAGCCTCTGTTTCAGGTAACGTGTTTTGGGCATCACCGTGAGGGCAGCACCCTCTCCACCACATCCCTGATTTTGGACATCCCTGATTTTGGCCATCCCTGATTTTAGACATTCCTGATCTTGGATATCCCTGATTTTAGACATCCCTGATTTTGGACATTCCTGATTTTGGATATCCCTGATTTTAGACATTCCTGATTTTAGACATTCCTGATTTTGGCCATCCCTGATTTTAGACATTCCTGATTTTAGACATTCCTGATTTTGGATATCCCTGATTTTAGACATCCCTGATTTTAGACATTCCTGATTTTGGATATCCCTGATTTTAGACATCCCTGATTTTAGACATTCCTGATTTTGGATATCCCTGATTTTAGACATTCCTGATTTTGGCCATCCCTGCTCTGAGTTCTCAGCTACTCCCACCAAATGGGAGACCCCACACCCCTCTCATGCCCTCTCACACCTCATTTTGTAGCCTAGAGCACAAACCCACGTGAATCCTTCCCATGCTGAGCAGCTCACAGCATTTTCCTTCCTCTTCCTTCCTGAAATTCTTTCCCAAAGGAAAAATCTCCTTTCCCAACCAGCAACACCCACCACACCCAGAGCAGCTCTTCATCACCTCCCTCCAGCTCAGATTTGGTTTTCTCTGATGTCACCAGCGCAGGTCACAAACACTGCAGGACTGACACCAACCAGGCAATGCTTCCTTCTGATGAAATAATCAAGCTGACAAGACAAAATCTTTTAAATAAAGCCAAAAATAGCTTCATCCAGCAGTGCCATCAACACCAACCATCAGGACCTCACTCCTTCACACCACAAATGCTCACGCAAAGACGTGAAGAAGAAATCCACCATAAATAATCTCTCCTCAGACTTTCTGGGGTTCATTTAAAAGTCTCAATTCAATTGTTAACCCAGGCTAGCCTCGCTTAACTTCCATTTCCAGATAAAAATCATGACCTAGAAAAAAAAATTTTGCTGTGGGAAGCAGCAACGTCTGTAATTGAAGCAGAGGGAAAGGAAAGATAAAAGCACTGGGGGAAGGCATGAAGTTTCTTTGGAGGCCTGGGGAGAAATATATTGAAGCTTTAATGTGGTGTGACATGTGCAGAGTTAATAAACTGTTTTTAGATGGTGATCCAGCCCTGTGCATCCTCTTCCCTGAATTCCAGGGGTGAACACCACACTCTGGGCACCGCTTTGAGTGCTCTTCAAATTCCTTTTATCTCTGCTTGTCCTGTGCAGCAATTCCCGATTTCCTGGATCAGCTCCTGCAAAGAAAGGAGCTTCACCTCCTGCCCTTTCCTCCTTGCCCCACTGACCCTTGCCTGGCCACTCTTCCCGGAGTTTTTCTGTGTTCAGCAGAGCTGGGAATGGAAAGGCTCGGCAGGGGCTCCACCTGCTGGGACAGGGACAGCCTCGGGCTCTGGGCTCCCAAAAATGGGGATGAGAGCTAGGCAAGGAGCTCAGGAGCCTCTGGAATTCACAGCATCCGTGAGGATATTCCTTGTCCCACAGAGCTGCACATCCACGGGGTGAGACAAAATCTCCAGGTTCTGTCCTGATTCAGGCTCTGAGCCCTCCTAAATTTAATTTTTCATCCATGAAGGGATTTGTGCTTCCCAGAGCATCCCTGAGTGGGAGCCTCTGGAATTCACACATGGATGCAGACATTCCTTATCCCACAGAGCTGCAGATCCATGGGGCAGACACCTGGGTGAGACAAAAACTCCATGTCCTGTCTTCATTCAGCCTTTCTAAATCTCATTTTTCCTCTCTGAAGGGATCTGTGCTTCCCAGAGCATCCCTGAGTGAGAACCTCTGGAATTCACAGCATCCATGCAGACATTGCTTGTCCCACAGAGCTGCACATCCACGGGGTGGGACAAAATCTCCATGATCTGTCCTGATTCAGGCTCTGAGCCCTCCTAAATTGCATTTTTCATTCATTAAGTGATTTGTGCTTCCCAGAGCATCCCTGAGTGGGAGCCTCTGGAATTCACAGCATCCACGCAGACATTCCTTATCCCACAGAGCTGCAGACCCAAGGGGCAGATCCCTGGATGAGACAAAAGCTGGATCATCAAAAATCTCCATGTCCTGCCCTTATTTGGGCTCTGGGCCCTCCTAAATTGCATTTTCCTCTGTGGGAGCTGAGAACAAACCTGGCTGAGAAGACTTCACCTGCCCTCCAGCCTGGAGCAACCTCCCCCAAACAACCTTGGGCTCTGGACTCCCCAAAACAGGGATGAGGAGCTAAGCAAGGAGCTCAGGAGCCTCTGGAACTCACAGCTTCCGTGAGGACATTCCTTATCCCACAGAGCTGCACATCCACGGGGTGAGACAAAATCTCCATGTCCTGTCCTCATTCAGGCTCTGAGCCCTCCTAAATTTAATTTTCCATCCATGAAGTGATTTCTGCTTCCCAGAGCATCCCTGAGTGGAAGCCTCTGGAATTCACACATGGATGCAGACATTCCTTATCCCACAGAGCTGCAGATCCATGGGGCAGATCCCTGGGTGAGATAAAATCTCCATGTCCTGTCCTCATTCAGCCTTTCTAAATCTCATTTTTCCTCTCTGAAGGGATTTGTGCTTCTCAGAGCATCCCTGAGTGGGAACCTCTGGAATTCACAGCGTCCATGCAGACATTCCTGTTGGAACACCACAAGAGATCCAGCTTGCAAAAAAAATAACAGAAATCTATCACAAAGCCCCAGTGTACATGAGGTTCATCCCTAGTGAGGCATGGATGGGTTCCTACCAAACCAAAAATAAGGAATAGATTTTTCTAAAAATTAAAAAAAAAAAAAAAAATTAAAAAGAAAAAAGAAAGAAATCTGAAAAATGAAGTTTTGCTTCTCCCACCACTGTATTGAGGTTTAGCAATTCTGAGGGGCTCAGAGGAGTTATCCATGCCAGATATTTTCATTAGAATGAGGAAAGATACATACATTCTTGTCACAAACTGATTTTTTTTTTTTAAGAACAGCACAAAAAGATCGAAGTACTTCATTTTTCAAAGGCATCTCATCAATCCTGGGGTGTGGAAGTGTTCCAGGACAGACCCAGATGTTGGAAATATCAAGTAGCTACTTCTCCATGCCTCGTTTTTTATCTGTTTCAGATTTAACTACATTGATTACTGGAGTTAAAAAGCCCTTTGAAATCTTCAGCAAAGACCCAGCGCTCAGGAAGTCGCTGTTATTAAAATTTCCAGCTAATAAGCTGCAGTTGGCTTTGTGTTTCTTTGATACAGATTTGACGGAGTTGCTTTTGAAAAGCGCAAATTAAAATCTCCCAAATAGACTTTCTCTTACTGCAGAAGTTGGAAAGAAGCAACGGAGGGTAAAAAATATTTTTTAACGAGGGAATCGTTGTGAGGTGAGGCTGTGAAATGGAATTGGAGCTCTGGAGCATCCCTGGGTCTCAGCCTCATCCCTTCCTCCTGCCCGAGCCCACGAGGTGGCACCGTTACTAAAAGAATAACAGCTCAGGAATTCAATATTTCATAATCCATTAACCAGCGGCCAAACCCAGCCCCCAAGCCTCGGCTGAAGTTGGGATCTGCCTTTTCCTGCACCAGAACAGCTTTTAAACGCCACTTTGTCCCTCCAGCCAGGGAAATACACAGTCAGGTTCTGTTCTGCCTGTGCCGAGCACCTCCCGTCAGCAGAGAGCTGTGCTGAAAAATCAGATTCCACCAGAACCCCTCGGAGGGACAGGAGCAGCCTCCATCCATAATAGATATCTTTATTTTGAGCAGCAGCTGCTGCCTGGGCCCAGCTTTAATAAACCTGTGCCTGCCGTGCCCCAGAGCTCTCGTCCTGTTGTGCAGCTCCTAATTTTCATAACAATAACATCAACAGCAGCGCTCGCATCACTTCCATTGCTTTTGACATCTGCCTCAATATTTAATGACTGGAATAGGCCACTGCCTTCCATCTTCCTGTCCCTTGTTCCAAGGCTGAGATTTTTGCCTATTTCCCCTCTAAATGATAAATATGCTCCCATTTTCTCCAGCCAATTGCTGGGAAATGTCGCGTTTCCATTTGGCGAAATAATAACATTTTTCTTCCCCTCTCAGCGGCGGTTTGACGATGTCAACACCCACAAACCATTTACAGCAGGTAGCTGATGGAAATAAAACTGTCCCCGCTGCAAATTAACAGAGAGGAGTAAATAAAAAAGCTTACATTAACTCCAGCTAATTAACTTCTAGCTGGGGGGAAGGAAGGAAGGAAGGAAGGAAGGAAGGAAGGAAGGAAGGAAGGAAGGAAGGAAGGAAGGAAGGAAGGAAGGAAGGAAGGAAGGAAGGAAGGAAGGAAGGAAGGAAGGAAGGAAGGAAGGAAGGAAGGAATGGTGCGGAAGGAAGGAAGGAATGGTGCGGAAGGAAGGAAGGAATGGTGCGGAAGGAAGGAAGGAAGGAAGGAAGGAAGGAAGGAAGGAAGGAAGGAAGGAAGGAAGGAAGGAAGGAAGGAATGGTGCAGAAGGAAGGAAGGAAGGAAGGAAGGAAGGAAGGAAGGAAGGAAGGAAGGAATGGTGCGGAAGGAAGGAAGGAAGGAAGGAAGGAATGGTGCGGAAGGAAGGAATGGTGCGGAAGGAAGGAATGGTGCGGAAGGAAGGAAGGAAGGAAGGAAGGAAGGAAGGAAGGAAGGAAGGAAGGAAGGAAGGAAGGAAGGAAGGAAGGAAGGAAGGAAGGAAGGAAGGAAGGAAGGAAGGAAGGAAGGAATGGTGCGGAAGGAAGGAAGGAAGGAAGGAAGGAAGGAAGGAAGGAAGGAAGGAAGGAAGGAAGGAAGGAAGGAAGGAAGGAAGGAATGGTGCGGAAGGAAGGAAGGAATGGTGCGGAAGGAAGGAAGGAATGGTGCGGAAGGAAGGAAGGAAGGAAGGAAGGAAGGAAGGAAGGAAGGAAGGAAGGAAGGAAGGAAGGAAGGAAGGAATGGTGCGGAAGGAAGGAAGGAAGGAAGGAAGGAAGGAAGGAAGGAAGGAAGGAAGGAAGGAAGGAAGGAAGGAAGGAAGGAAGGAAGGAAGGAAGGAAGGAATGGTGCGGAAGGAAGGAAGGAAGGAAGGAAGGAAGGAAGGAAGGAAGGAAGGAAGGAAGGAAGGAAGGAAGGAAGGAAGGAAGGAAGGAAGGAATGGTGCGGAAGGAAGGAAGGAATGGTGCGGAAGGAAGGAAGGAATGGTGCGGAAGGAAGGAAGGAATGGTGCGGAAGGAAGGAAGGAAGGAAGGAAGGAAGGAAGGAAGGAAGGAAGGAAGGAAGGAAGGAAGGAAGGAAGGAAGGAAGGAAGGAAGGAAGGAATGGTGCGGAAGGAAGGAAGGAAGGAAGGAATGGTGCGGAAGGAAGGAAGGAAGGAAGGAATGGTGCGGAAGGAAGGAAGGAAGGAAGGAAGGAAGGAAGGAAGGAAGGAAGGAAGGAAGGAAGGAAGGAAGGAAGGAAGGAAGGAAGGAATGGTGCGGAAGGAAGGAAGGAATGGTGCGGAAGGAAGGAAGGAAGGAAGGAAGGAAGGAAGGAAGGAAGGAAGGAAGGAAGGAAGGAAGGAAGGAAGGAAGGAAGGAAGGAAGGAAGGAAGGAAGGAAGGAAGGAAGGAAGGAAGGAAGGAAGGAAGGAAGGAAGGAAGGAAGGAAGGAAGGAAGGAAGGAAGGAAGGAATGGTGCGGAAGGAAGGAAGGAAGGAAGGAAGGAAGGAAGGAAGGAAGGAAGGAAGGAAGGAATGGTGCGGAAGGAAGGAAGGAAGGAAGGAAGGAAGGAAGGAAGGAAGGAAGGAAGGAAGGAAGGAAGGAAGGAAGGAAGGAAGGAAGGAAGGAAGGAATGGTGCGGAAGGAAGGAAGGAAGGAATGGTGCGGAAGGAAGGAAGGAATGGTGCGGAAGGAAGGAAGGAATGGTGCGGAAGGAAGGAAGGAAGGAAGGAAGGAAGGAAGGAAGGAAGGAAGGAAGGAAGGAAGGAAGGAAGGAAGGAAGGAAGGAAGTAATGGTGCGGAAGGAAGGAAGGAAGGAAGGAAGGAAGGAAGGAAGGAAGGAAGGAAGGAAGGAAGGAAGGAAGGAAGGAAGGAAGGAAGGAAGGAAGGAAGGAAGGAAGGAAGGAAGGAAGGAAGGAAGGAAGGAAGGAAGGAAGGAAGGAAGGAAGGAAGGAATGGTGCGGAAGGAAGGAAGGAAGGAAGGAAGGAAGGAAGGAAGGAAGGAAGGAAGGAAGGAAGGAAGGAAGGAAGGAAGGAAGGAAGGAAGGAAGGAAGGAAGGAAGGAAGGAAGGAAGGAAGGAAGGAAGGAAGGAAGGAAGGAAGGAAGGAAGGAAGGAAGGAAGACACATGCCATGGAAGCCCATTGTGTTGATTCAACCTTTGAATCAACCTCATCTTCAAAACCTTCAGCTGAGGTCAAAGTTTGTTAAAATCAGTCGTGGTCATCACCTTGTTTGTCTGAGCACAGGGTGATTTATTCAGCAATAATTTTCAACATTGAAAATATTTTATTGGAAAGAACTGAGATCGAAAATAATTGGGAATTTTGAAAATATTCAAAAATAACTCTATTTTCCCTAACAGGAAAAGAGAATTTCTCCCTAATTAACAACTAAGAAGTTGAAACAATAAATGGCCTTGTTTCCTTCCAACCCCATTGGACATTCCCAGCCAGGCTGAACATTCCAAGGGTTTCCTGCAGAGCACAAAAGCCTCAGGAACACTGAGGTTGTGCTGCTGCAGATCACCCTGCCCTTCTCCAGGCCTGCTGGAATCGATGTGACAGGGGAGAATCTGAAACAAGGTGACATTTTCTACTTGGCTGTGCAAAACACGGACCAGGAGTGGGTTGCATTCCCAAACCACCACGAGCACCTTTCCAGCCGAGGGGAAAGCATCAGAGAAATCCCAGGCGGGGCTGGGCACACGCACGGATGGCAGAGCCCTTGGAAAGTTGCTGGGGGAGCTTTCCTTCGAGAGGAATGGCAAAAACAGCCCCAAAATCTGCTCAGATTTTTCCCATCTGCGTCGAATTTCTCTTTTTCCACCGCTAAAGGCTTCCCTCGGCTCGTGTCCTTTCCCGGATTTCGAGGCTGGCTGTGAACTCCTCCTCGTTTCCCCTCCCCAGCATTTCCCAGTTTGGGAGCGGATTTTCCCTGAGCTCCTGTGGAAAAGAGTCCCCAGGCAGGCCAAAAAGCTGTTCCAAGAGAGGATTATCCCTTCTCGCAGGAATTACCTGTCCTCTCTCATCAGGCAGATGAGAAAAGCAAAAGTGAGTTCATGCCAAGGCACAGCTGGAGAAAGCAGCTTGGAGTTCCGTTCTCGTGTTCAGTGAAATAAAATGGGGGAAGGCCTTTCCCTCTGGCCAAAATTGGAGGATTAACTTGTAAAAACTGGGAATTCTAATTAACACAAGGAGCAGAACCTGAGAATATTCTCAGGTGATACAGCCCAGCATGGAACTGATGATACAGCAGTGGGTGGCTTTCACCGCAGTTCTCAAATTCATGATCTGCTTGAGAGAAATTCTGGAAGGAAAAAGCAATTTTGTCTCTTTTACCTTTCATTAGAACAACCCAGCTCCTTCAGGAATGAGGGCAGAGCGTTTGGTTCCTCACTGCTCCTCCTTCTGACCCTGCAACTTATAAAAATGAACATCCAGAAGCCAAGATTGCGACAGAGGCTCCAGCAGACAGCGTTTGCCCTGTGAGAGGCACTAATCCTAGCCGAGCACGACCTGTCAATTATTCATGGAGCAGCATTTTCCTTTCCTTTTCGTGGTCAGACCCTGAAAAAAGCCACAGGACGTGTGAGATGATCTGTAACCATCTGCAGATCTGGCTGGAACACTTTTTCCCTTTTAAAAGGCTTTTAGTTCTGTTCACCAGAGTGTGGAGCTTTATTCAAAAAGTCCAAAGGACTCAAGGAACATCGAGAAACCCAATTTTTGATTTGATTAACATCCCAATTTTGATCGGCACATGAGACATTTGAGATCATTCCCTGCCTCCCTCCTCTATTGCATAACTCCAAAGTCCAAAGGACCCAAGGAACATCGAGAAACCCAATTTTTGATTTGATTAACATCCCAATTTTGATCGGCACATGAGACATTTGAGATCACTCCCTGCCTCCCTCCTCGGTTACACAACTCCCACCCCTCGCTGCCCTCGGACATCCAATCCGTGCAGCGAGCTCCTGTCAGATCTGCTGCCAAATTCTTCCAGGAATGGATGAACCGAGGGCTGTGGAGCTGTCAATGCACAGCTCGGGGAGAACGTCCACTCTCAGGGCATCCATCTGTAGTTGCACTGTTTTAGAAATCTTTCTCTTCTTTCTCAGGGAGAATAGAGATAAGTTGCATTTTTGTACTTTCCTAATCTCTGTGTTTGGCACTAGGTGTTGTATAGCTGTGCCCAATGGTTTTAGGAGGTGGATTCCCTGCTGACCAATAGTTACCAGATTATTAATGGATATATAAAGAGGTTTTTGTAAATAAAGTTCTCCTTTCGCCATCTTGGGTTCTCCTGCCTGCTTCCTCTGCCAGCTTCTGCCAATCTCAGGAAATCTCTAACCACATCCATCAACAGAAATCACAAATCCCTGACCTTGCAGAGCAGGGCTGAGGCTCTGTCTCAGCTCTCTGATTCCCAAAAATGAGGATATTTGCTGCTCCATCCTTCCCTTCTCCATCTCAACACTTCAGCACCAGCAAAGCTTTCATAAGGGAGTGACTGAAGAAAATACAGAGCAGGGAAAGAAAGAGTGACCTGCACAAAAGAGAAGATTTTATTACATTTATTATCAAACAAAAGAGAAGATTTTATTGTGTTTAATATCACACTAAAGAGAAGATTTTCTTACTTTTATCATCAAACAAAAGAGAATATTTAATTGCATTTAATATCACACCAAAGAGAAGATTTTATTTCATTTATTGTCCCACAAAAGAAAAGATTTTATTGTGTTTAATATCACACTACAGAGAAGATTTTATTTCATTTATTATCACACCAAAGAGAGCATTTTATTTCATTTATTTCATTTTATTTCACTTATCGCACATTTATTTCATTTATTATTACACCAAAGAGAAGATTTTATTGTGTTTAATATCACATTAAAGAGAAGATTTTATTTCATTTATTGTCACACAAAAGAGAAGATTTTATTGCATTTATTATCACACAAAAGAGAAAATTTAATTGCATTTAATACCACACCAAAGAGAAGATCTTATTTAATTTATTTCATTGTATTTCACTTATTATCACACATTTATTTCATTTATTTCATTTTATTTCATTTATTATCACACAAAAGAGAAGATTTTATCACATTTAATATCACACAAAAGAGATTTTGTTTCATTTATTATCACACCAAAGAGAAGATTTTATCACATTTATTATCACACAAAAGAGAAGATTTTATTTCATTTATTATCACACCAAAGAGAAGATTTTATTCCATTTATTATCACCTGGACAGGTGGAAGCTGTCTCAGCAGAAGACAAAGCCAGGCCCCAGCATTTCCCAGGAGATGTTCAGAAGCTCAGCTGATTTTTTGCAGCCTTTCTCTGCCCCAGCTGTGGGTGGATCCAAAGTCAACTCTGACTCTCCTTCTGAAAATCAGAGGATTTATAACTTCAGTTTCTCAGGGAAGGGAACAAAATCCACCTCCAAACTGAGGGTGGTGGTGCAGGAAAAGCTCATCCAAAGTTGGAAAAGTCCTCCAGGATCATCAAATCCATCTTTTGCCCAAACCAGAACTCATCCAGGGTGACTGAGAGCCAGAAAAGCCAAATAAATGTGACAAAAAAGTTGATGTTAACACTCTTTTTCTTTTTTTTTTTCTTTTTCTTTTCTTTTTTTTTTTTTTTTTTTGAAAGGCCAAATAATTTCAATTTAAACTCCAGGTTAATGTCAGGCAAAGGCTGACCTCTGTCAGTAAAACCTCCTCAGCTATCTACAGCAATATCAGCAATTTTTCCCAGAAGAGGAACCCCTTGGTGAATTTTCTCCCTGTTTTCCGTCTCTCTGTGAGGAATGGGATCCAGCAGTGGAGAAGAGCTCCATCTGCACACTTTACAGTGCCAGAATTCTGCTTCCCCCGGGTGAGACCACCCAGCCTCCCCTGCTCACAGACAGCAGGGCACAAGTTCCTACAATTTATCTCCCCGAGAGCTTTTTTGCTTTATCATCTCCCAGACATGTTATTTTGTCTCCAGCTCCAAAGAGACACACGATGTTCTCGGGAAAGATATTTACATTTTGAAAGCATTTCCATTAACTGCCTTTTCCCTTTTTTTTTTTTTTTTTCCCTTTACTTTTTGAAGGTCAGTCATAAATAATTCAGAGCTACATACCGAAAGAACATGCAAAGCTCAAATTTGTACATAGGCTGGGGCTAAAGGAGCGATTTCCACGGACAGAAAATCCCAGATCGTGGGAGTGCTGTTCCACACGGTGTGTAAAGATGTTTCAGCACAGGAATAACGCAGCTCCGAGCACAAAAACACACTCTGAGGTGGTTCAGGGGTCTCTGTTGTGCTCAGGAATGTTTGATTCTGGCTCACAGCAGAGCTTGGGAGCCACCGTGGCTAAAAGCAGTGATGAGCACACAGTGACTCACATTAAAGCCCAGCACTGTTCATGCTCTGTGCAATTCCACAGCAGCCCTGGTGTGGGGTGGCAGATAAAAAACTGAGCCAGAGATTTGTCGTGAATAGACCAGATCAAAATGATCAGGTTTGTCTTTCATTTCCCCAGCTCTGTCCAGTAGAAACTGTTTCTTTTTTTTTCAAAAAATTTTTTTCAAGATTTTTTTTCTCTCGATGCACTGTACACAAATTAGCTGTGAACTATTTAAGCAAAGCATCTTCCTCCAAGTGATCAATACATAGGAGCTCTCCTACCTGCGGAGGCAGGAAAATTCCAGATTACACCTCAGGTTCGTGCATCTCTTAAATCAAAGGCTCAGGGTTTGATTTTATTCCTCTAAGGCAGCACTGGTGGGAGCTGCAGGGGGAAGAGCCCTCCCTCCCAGGTGGGAATTCAGCCTCTCTTTCCAAAATTTCAATTCCAGGTGGGAATTCAGCCATTGGTTCCACACTCAATTCCAGGTGGGAATTCAGCCATTGGTTCCACACTCAATTCCAGGTGGGAATTCAGCCATTGGTTCCACACTCAATTCCAGGTGGGAATTCAGCCATTGGTTCCACACTTTAAATTCCAGGTGGGAATTCAGCCATTGGTTCCACACTTTAAATTCCAGGTGGGAATTCAGCCATTGGTTCCACACTTTAAATTCCAGGTGGGAATTCAGCCATTGGTTCCACACTTTAAATTCCAGGTGGGAATTCAGCCATTGGTTCCACACTCAATTCCAGGTGGGAATTCAGCCATTGGTTCCACACTCAGTTCCAGGTGGGAATTCAGCCTCTCTTTCCAAAATTTCAGTTCCAGGTGGGAATTCAGCCTCTCTTTCCACACTCAATCCCAGGTGGGAATTCAACCATTGGTTCCACACTCAGTTCCAGGTGGGAATTCAGCCTCTCTTTCCACAATTTCAATTCCAGGTGGGAATTCAGCCATTGGTTCCACACTCAGTCCCAGGTGGGAATTCAGCCTCTCTTCCCACAATTTCAATTCCAGGTGGGAATTCAGCCTCTCTACACTTTCAGTCCCAGGTGGGAATTCATCCTCTCTTTCCACACTCAATTCCAGGTGGGAATTCAGCCTCTCTTTCCACAATTTCAGTCCCAGGTGGGAATTCAGCCTCTCTTTCCACAATTTCAGTCCCAGGTGGGAATTCAGCCTCTCTTTCCACAATTTCAGTCCCAGGTGGGAATTCAGCCTCTCTTTCCACGCGGCTGCCTGAGCGCTGCGTTCAGCCTGACCTGCTTTGAACAGCAGCTAATGGGGAGATTCCCGCAGGAATTCCCCATTCACAACCCAAACTCTGCAATCACAGCAGCGTGAATAACTTTCCCCCTGCAACTGGTTAAAGCAGATTATCTTCACCCCGTGCCTCAAGTCCTAAAAGACTCCATCTCATCCAAGTCATCCTTTGCAGGGCTGATTAATTCCCTGAGATTTATTGCCGTGACAAAAGACACGAGCCTTGGCCGGGACAGATGTGTCAAATATCTGTTGGGAGCAGGAAATGAGTCACCTAAATTTGGGATCTGCTTTCCTGCAGCATCTGTTCCTCATCTGGGGGCAGAGCATGACACCGAGCATCGCTCACACAAACACGCGAGCTGGAGTCCGGCGAACACGGGAGGTGCAGCTGCTAACCCCCAGGGCTGAGCCCAAGGGCCTGCCTTGCTCAGGAGAAGGAGAATCCTGCTCCCATTCTGTGTTTCTGCCAAAGGCTCCGTGTTCTGGGTGGCTGTGCCAGCACTGAGCCTCTCCGCCTGACCGCGATGTAAAAATCACTTTTCTCTCCCCCACGCGCTGAGCGATTCCCATCCCTACCTTTGACCTCGCCGTCCTTTCCCCTCCCCTCCACCTTTTAAAAATATTTTGTGTTTTAAGTCGGTGGCGAAAAAAAATTCGAGTTTTGGAGCTTTTCCAGGTTGGAGCCTTCACGTCCCTGTCAGCAGAAGCCTCTGAGTTAAGAGAAAGAAATTTGCAAAAATCTGACACCTGCCACTTTCCATTGAGCTTTGGGTGGAAAATGTCCCTGGCCTCTTCCATTTTTAATGTCAGAGCCAGCCTGGCGGAAGAGATTACCTCCAGGTAAAGTCATTCAGAACAGGAGGCTGCCTGCCAAAGCCCTCCTTCCCCTGCTGCAGCACCACAGCTCTGGCTCAGCACCGCTCTGCCAGGGATAGCCCACACCAGGGGCGGCACACAGCCCCCACAGCCAGGATTTGGGGAATTTGGGAGCCCAGGACCTGATCCTGGTGGGATTCTCCTGGGTGGGAATGGGGCAGGCTGTGCTCTCTGCAATTCCTGCACAACAACAACAATCGGCTCATTTCAGGGGCTGGGAGAGAACAGAACAGGATTTCTGGGAATTTGGGAGCCCAGGACCCAATCCTGGGGGGATTCTTGTGGGCAGGAGTGGGGCATTTTTACAGTGAGAATGACACTTACAGTGAGAATGACTGTGAGTACAAATTCCAGCTCATTTCGGGAGCTGGAGGGGAACAGAACAGGATTTCTGGGAATTTGGGAGCCCAGGACCTGATCCTGGTGGGATTCTCCTGGGTGGGAATGGGGCAGGCTGTGCTCTCTGCAATTCCTGCACAACAACAATCGGCTCATTTCAGGAGCTGGAGGAGAACAGAACAGGATTTCTGCCTCTCAGGGTGTGTTCGTGAGCCCAATCCTGGGGGGATTCTGCTGTCCCCTCTGCAATTCCTTCTCAAGAGCAACAACCAGCTCATTGCAGGAGCTGGAGGAGAACAGAACAGAACAGGATTTCTGTACCTCTGAGCCTAGGACCCAAACCTCACTCTGCTTCCCTGGGGAGCCTGCATCCCTCACATCCTTCCAGGACCTGTCCAGCCCTGGATGGATTGGGATCCTCACATTCTTCCAGGACCTGTCCAGCCCTGGATGGATTGGGATCCTCACATTCTTCCAGGACCTGTCCAAACCTGGATGGATTGGGATCCTCACATTCTTCCAGGACCTGTCCAAACCTCGATGGATTGGGATCCTTGTGTCCCTCCAGGACCTGTCCAGCCCTGGATGGATTGGGATCCTCACATCCTTCCAGGACCTGTCCAGCCCTGGATGGATTGGGATCCTCACATTCTTCCAGGACCTGTCCAACCCTGGATAGATTGGGATCTTTGTGTCCCTCCAGGACCTGTCCAGCCTGGATAGACTGGGATCCTTACATCCCTCCAGGACCTGTCCAACCTTAGATGGATTGGGATCCTCATGTCCCTCCAGGACCTGTCCAGTTCAGATGGATTGGGATCCTCGTGTCCCTCCAGGACCTGTCCAGCCTGGATGGATTGGGATCCTCACATCCTTCCAGGACCTGTCCAGCCTAGATGGATTGGGATCCTTGTGTCCCTCCAGGACCTGTCCAGCCTAGATGGATTGGGATCCTTGTGTCCCTCCAGGACCTGTCCAGCCTGGATGGATTGGGATCCTCACATCCCTCCAGGACCTGTCCAGCCTGGATGGATTAGGATCTTCGTGTCCCTCCAGGACCTGTCCAGCCTGGATGGACTGAGATCCTCACATCCTTCCAGGACCTATCCAACCTGGATGGATTGGGATCCTCGTGTCCCTCCAGGACCTGTCCACCCTGCATGGATTGGGACCCTAATGTCCTTCCAGGACCTGTCCAGCCCTGGATTCCCAGTCTCAGGCACGGCAGTGTCCATGGATTGGGCTCAGGGCACAGCCGCTCGTTCCCCTCTCAGCTTAATGCATTCCTTCAGCACAACACAAAGTTCCTTTTTTTACCAGAACCGTGCTCCGAGTGCCATTTGGAGCTGAATATTCTAACTTGAATGCTCCAAAATAGAAGGAAATAAAAGCAAAAGAGATGTCATTCTTCCCTCACTAATGCCAGGAGATACCGATGCTCTTTATTTATTGATGGAGTGCTCTCACTCCGGTCTAGCAATCTCAACATCCTCATGAATATTTCCATGCTCAGGGGAAGGAGATCCTTCCGCCTCTCTCCTTTCTGCTGGGACCATGAAAATTGGTGTCCTTTGAGATGCTGGGCTGCTGTCATTTGTCTGCCAAGAAACAGCAGAAAACTCATCTTGTCTGTGTGCTCTGACTGAACTCCTCGTAATCCACGGAAATTCGGGTTCCATCAGCCTGGAAGACCTTGGAGAAATGTCCTTCATTTAATACCAGGGTTAATTCAAACATGGGAAGGGCTTTTCCAAACCCTTGGACCTGTGGCACCTCCCAGGAATGGCCACAGGACGTGGAAGGAAGAAAAGGAACTCCTGAGGTGATTTATCAGAGAAGCAGAAAGAGGATATAGGATTCCTCCAGAACATGAATGGATCAGCCCAACTCACTGATCCTACAGAAAATCCCAGCAGGAGCCTGGCTCCAGTGCCCGAGAGGAGCTGAGGAGAGAAACAGATCCTGTGGAACCTCCCCAGTCTCACCCAATCCTTCTTTGGCATCTTTATTTCTGTGTTGTGCTGTTTTACTCTCAATAAAGTCAAGTTTATGCACTCAAACCCTCCCCCAACACATAAAAACCGCACTTGGAACAAAGTAATCCAGAGTACCAGAAAATCCAAGGTTTCTACTTCCCCTGCAGTAAAAGAAGCAAATCATTTGCCTTTTTCTCAGCCATTACTTTCACATAAATACTTTCACATAAACACTTCTTCCTAGCTAGTTTATTCAACTTTTCCTCCAATTTTTTCTATTATTATCACCTATAGAATAATGAATAAATTAATAAAAGAATTCAAACCTTCGAGCTGACAAGCCATTCCATTTTTCCTGCCATAACTTTGTTGTTAAACCCCAGGATCCTGCCAGGCTCAGCTCTGCTCCAATCCTTCCTCCTGGGACACAGAAGCCTTGGGAGCACAGGAATTGCTCTGCTGCCCTGGCCTGAGCAGCTATCCCATTATTCCAATAATTCCTAAGGACCAGGACAGTCCTGGCTTTTCCAGGCTGCCCCTGATGCCCAAACAATTTGCTGAGACCACGGAGAAGAACAGAGGAGCACGAGAGAAGAGACAAAGCATTTCCTGCTTTTTTATTCCACCGATGCCTGATGGGCTCACCTAAAGCAGAGGCTGGACAAAGTTAAGAGAATAAAAAGCAGTTCTATTTATTGAAAGCCTTCAGGTGCATTCAGGGCAGTCACAGCCCACCCAGGGGCTGCACCCAAAATGGACAATGGTCATGGGTTTTTCATAATTTATTAGTTTTGTCTCTTTGCATATTGAGGTTTAATCCTCCAATTACAGCTTCAGGTAATGAAGTCAATCACTCCAAGTTTGCTCCCCCAATTCACTGCTGTTTACATATCTTGGGGCCTGAGACAGTGAGGTGTGCTTGAGTTTGGGGCTCAGAGAGGAATTGTTTTGTCTAAAAAGGAGAGAACAGCAGCTCAGCACCTGTGTGGAGCCCAGAGTTCTACACTAGAGAATCTCAGGATTATAAAACATGAAAAATATAGAAGCTGAAATCCCAAGGCATCACCACTTTTTCCCCTCTTCTGAGGGACAGGGCAGAATTTCAGAATTACAGAATTTCAGAATTTCAGAATTAATTTCAGAATGTCATCCAGCCCTGCAACACAGGCAGAGCTCTAAGGGAAACTCCTGAAAGTCATCCCAGGTTCCCATGGCCCTCACTCAGGATTTCCTCTCTCTCCTCCAGTGTCCTCTGGGTTTAAAAGGCTTTGATTGGTGCCACTGGGGCTGTCAGGAAAGGTTTGGTGAGCGAGCAGGAAGCTCCCCAAGTGTCCCTCAGCCACCCAGACTCGGTGTCACAGCCCTGGTGTCCACCCCAGCATCCTAACAGGAGCTGAAAGAGCAGGTCTGGGAAGCCTCACTCCTCCAGCCTCACTTTAAATTAGTAATATACATTAAATGATTGCCTCAGATGGCATGATTTAAACATAACCTCCCAGGACATTGCCTGGAGCGAGCTGCAGCAGAGAAGCTCTGGGATTATGTAGCTCAGCTATGCATGAGTGTACAACATCTCTGCTCATGGAAGTGTGGCCAGGGCCCTGCAGGAGCTCCAGCGATTCCTGAAGCATATGGACGCCCAAATTGGTTAAAAATCAGGATTTTGTAATGGTTTCACACAGCCTGGAGGCCTCGTGTTTGTGGCTGCCCTCCTTAAAAATCAAATTTCGCTGCATCAGGCACCCCAAAAATCTCAGTGACTTCATGGAATCTTGAAAGAAATGCCTCACAGAGTTGTCTTCCTTTATTTTTTGGTGCACCAGGACTCCACACCACAGTTTGCAGTAATTGAATGGAGCAGGGACAGTGGTGGCACAATTGAACACAGGGAGAGCAGAGGGAAGAGAGAAGGGATTGGAGATCCCACAGTGGCCATTCCCACAGAAATGACCTCCTGGATCCTCCTCTGCCCTTCCCTGAGGCTGAATCACTGAGGAACACAAGAGAAACAACTGAATGAGTGAAAAAACCAAGAAAAGCACAGTGGGGCTCAGGACATTGATAAAACATTCATAAAGCTTTCCTTCCCTCCCTTGCATTTCATTTTTTAAAGGTGTTTCTTCCCAAGGTCAGCACTTCTAAACAATGCGTTCTGCCACTAAGAGCAAAATCATTTGTTCACCAAAACATTTCCCATTCTGTTAACCAAAAAAAAGGATTTACTTTTCCAAGAAGTGTGTCCCACAGAGCCCATCCTGTGATGGAAATGTCAGGAATGCAAACCTCAGTCTGGGGTTTACCAGAGGAGAGTTCAGAAGGGAGAAATTGGACAGAAGTTACCTGGAAGTCATTCAGAAGCAAACCATGGCTTGCAATTTTGGAGCATTATTATAATCTTGTCCACAAGAAGCTTTAAATTTGCATTTAAAGTATCCGACTGTTTGTTTAATCCTGAGCAGAAAACTCAAAGTTCACCCTTTGCCTTCAGCGCTTTCATTTAAAAATGTTTAAATATTTTTTGTTAGGGTAAAAGAAAAAAGTTTCCTTATTTTTTTCTGCAGATCAGACTTTATTAACCTTTATTATTTTAAGAAATAAATTTCTATGGAGTGAAGGGAATGCTCAGAATGAGCCTTCTTAGCTGTGTTGTGTTGAAGATAGAGACATTCCAATATAAAAATCCAATTCCAATCCAAATAAAATTCCAATAAAAATATAAAAAGAGGCTCCACACTGACAGTTGCTTTTTGAACAACTCCTGTGCCAGGTGACAGGAAGGAAAAAGGGAAGGAGAAGCTGCCAGGGCTGAGTTTCCCAGAGCAGGTCGGTGACAGGAGCTGCAGGAAGGCTCGGGGCCATCCCTCAGTCCCCAAGTGCTGAGACAAATCCACCCTCGTTCCGAGAAATACCCAAAAAGGGAATGTCACAGTCGGACCCCAGAGCAGAGCTTTGTCCTCTCACATCCCCAGCAGGGAGCCCAAGGAGCAGCAGCAGAATTCAGCTGTTCCTACTCAAAATCACAAAAAAAGGAAAAGTCACCCAAAGCTCCCTGAGCTGAGGTTTGGGCACAGTGACACCTCCGCAGGCTCAATCCTTCCTCAGCATCTTTCTTGCTGTGTTGTGCTGTGGTTTACTCTCAATAAAGTCAAGTTTGTTCACTCAAACCCTTCCCCAACACACAAAAAACACACTTGGAACAAAGTAATTCCAGAGTACAAAAAATCCAAGTTTTTTACTTCCCCTGCAGTAAAAGAAGCAAATAATGTGTCTTTTTCTCAGCCATTACTTTCACATAAATACTTCTTCCTAGCTACTTTATTCAGCTTTTCCTCCAACTTTTTCTATTATTTCTATTTCTATTATTATTATCTATTTCTATTATTATTATCACATTAATAAAAGAATTCAAACCTTCAGTCTTCCAAGCCATTAAACTTTTTCTGCCATAACTTTGCCACTTCTCCCCTGACCCTTCCCTATTCAATCCCCTGTACTCCACACCAAAAATTCACATTTTTTCTTATAATTGGGGCCTGAAACTTGAAGATAAAGAGAAATCATTATTGGTTTATGACGCCTTGGTGCATTTTTAGATCAGTTGGTGATGTTTTCTTCTCAGGAGTGTTCTTGTTCTTGTCAACAAAGGTCTTGGGTTGTAAAAATATTTAAAGGTTTTATGGTGATAAAACCAAACCTTGTGGGTTTGAACCTGGTTTGCTTTCTAGTATTAATTCTAGAAATTATTATTATTATTAATTCTAGAAACTACTCCCACATTAATTCAGTGTGAGTGGTTCATGGTCAGTTTTTTGGTTTTGAAGCATCAGCATGAAGCCAGGAGAGTAAAAATTCTCTTTCTGTGTGTGAGGAACTATTTACTTTTACTCTACTGAGGAGAGTTAAAAGTAAATAGCAAAAGCCTCACATAGGACAATAAAACTATAAAAAATAATAGAGGTGTTTTCCCCTAAAACAAACAAAAATAAACATTGGGGCTGTGTGCACTGAGGCTCTGAGCTGGAGCTTTAAAAGACTTTTTAGTTCTTTTTTTTCTCAAATACATTTACTGACACTACAAGTGCTGAGCCTTACTGAAGGCAGATTTTCTCACTGATACTAAATGACTAATTGTGCTTTTCTAATCAATTATTGAAGCCTGGCTGGGGGAGGAGAGCTCCTTGAACAACAGCTGCTTTCCAAGGCAAGTCTGGGTCCCAGTGTAGGATAAAGCAGCCTTTCCTCCAGTGCCTGATTGAGAAAAGAAATCTGTGTCAAGGGTTTATTCTCCCCTAACTTTTTTTTGTTGTCTGTTCTAGGTTTATTTGTGCCATTTAGTTTTGGGGATTTTTTGTTTGGGCTTTTTTTTTTTTTTTTTTTTTTTTGCTGCTTTTTTGGGAAGTTTTTTGGGTTTTTGGGGGGTTTTGTGTGTGTGTGTGTGTGTGTGTGTGTGTGTGTGTGTGTTTGGTACTTTTTTTCAGTTGCAAACCCAAAACCAGAACAGAAAGATGTTTTGCTCCAGAGATACAAATTCAAAGTGATGAATGAATTTTGTTCTTTCACTGAATTATCAATAAGTTGTTAAATTGTTACATTTATCAGTTTAAACTGTGTGAGATAAGTTGATTTACAAAGTGAAAGGAATAAATTGATGCCCAAAAAAATCAGGAGGAATTAGAGAAAGAGTTCCCCCACGTGCTAGATGAGGTATAAAACCAAGGTAAAGGGTATTGGCAGGCTCTCGGGATGTGGGATTTTCTGAGATTGAAGGGAGTGTGTTTTCTGAAATGTTTGATCATCCAAATGTCAAGGAACTGAAACTGAGGCAGCACCACAAAAACTGCCCTGAGGCCCAAGAGGATTCCTACAAATGTTCTAACCTGAACTTCAGAGCTGGGGTCTGTCAGCAGCAGCACAGGAAATACTCTGAAATACTGAAAAAATATCTCAGTTTATCAAGGTTTTTTACAAAACTTTTTTTATGTTTATCTCCAACATTTCAGATTGTCATTCCCTGGTCTCCCTGGTGGGAATTCCTGGCCCAAGTCCCGTGCTGGGTTCAGCATTCACAGACATCCTGGAAGGAATTGCCCTCCTGGAAACACAAATCTCTGCTGCAGAGAGGAGCTCTTCCCCCAGGCAGAGAGGACAGAGTGGCTCCTCTGTCTGTGCCCTCATGTCACCAAAACTGTGGGAAAAACAAAAACCCTCCAACAACATTTTTAATGTTCGAGAGCCAAGGCATTGCTTTATTTTCTGGCCAGGATGTTGTTCTGGCCAGGGTGTGCCACAGAAATCATCTCATCCACACACAGCCTGGGTGTGCAGAGAGAATCATTCCATGATGCACAATTTTACAGGATTTTCCCCCAAATTTTATACACTCAAACCCCACAGAGATGCATTGTTTCAAAGTTCATTGGTCCAGAGTTGAGCAACCCTCAGTGTTCAGTTTCCCATTGGATCCGAATCTCCTCACCTCTGATGTAAATTAGATCTTCATTTTTCAATTCTCTCATCAGTCCTTTCCGGGGAGATGTCTCCAGCTCTGTCAGAGGAGCTCTGGGGTGGATGTTTGGAGATGGCCACCGATGTTCTGTTCATGTTCCATGGATGTTTTTCTCTCTCTGGGGATCTTTGGGCTGCTCCACTCTGTCCTGTGCTGAGCTCATCTCCTTAGAGTGATGCTCTATCTCCTAAATAAACTAAAGAAAATTCCCTTCCCCAAAGCAAAGTCAAGTCAAGCCTAACTAGAGAGACAAAAATAAAAAGTTAAAAGTTATACAAATTTTTTAAACAGGTATATTTTCCAACACCCACAGCCCTCACGGAACTGCTGCAGAGCCCAAAACCCAAAGGGAAATCCCTGCCAGGGGAGGAGAGGATGTGGGGCCAGGCTGGGCACGGTGTGGGATGGAGCAGAGCAGATTTTGGGGCAGTGCAGGTGCCAGGGCTCCTCCCCATCCCTGCAGTGAGGAATCGATCCCTCTGAGCCATCGGGGGCTGGGAATTCACAGCAGGGCCCAGGACATCTCCTGTCACTCTGGTAATGCAGAGAGACAAGCTCGGTGCTGCCTGCCTTGGGCCAGGCACTAAATGAATTTTTCTCCATCGATTCGCAGCCTGCACTGAGAATCAAGGGGGGGTTTAGGTTTGTTCTTGAGGGGAACCAGCAGCAGGTTTGGTCAGGTGTGTGGGGAAAAGTTCTGGAGGGTTTGGGTCCATGGGATGGGCAGAGCTGCTCTGTAGGAGCTGAGATACTCACCTGATAAATATTGAATTTGGATAATCAATCGATGTCAGATGGTTGTGCTGTTTCAAACATTGGTATCCAGAGAGAAAATCAGTTCTGGAGAGGAGGAGCCACTGCTGCTCTTGTCTCCATCCCAGGCTGGGAGGGGCAAATAAAACTTTAATGAAATTGGGTGAGAAGGATCATTTTCATCCCTGCGATTCTCTCTGCATCCAGGGTTTGATTCTGGCCAGGTCAGCACTGTTTGTTGTCTTCCCACAAATGCCTGCATGTCACGAACCCTAAAGGTTCCAAATTCCTGCAGAGCTTCCAGGAGCTGTGCCCCACTGAGGGCTTCATGAATATTTCCATATTTCATAAAACATAGAATATCCTGAGCTGCAGGGCACCGCCAGGATCACCGAGCCCAGGCTTTGTTTCCATCCCAGGAGAGGGAGAGCAGCATTTTACCCCTGATTTTATGGGGAAAGTATAGAGGAATTGTGTGGAGGTGAAGCTAGACAGGGAAATGAGAAAAAGCTTGGAAATCTGGAGTGTGATATCCCAAACCACAGGCTGGCAGCCTTGCCCACGGTTTGCTTTTTTCCTCCAGGCTTTACAAACACTTTCATAACTGTTCCAAGGGGAAGAATTTCTGCTCTGTGCTTCCCTCGGCACCAAGGTGGGTAAATCTGCTCGATTTCCCTTCTGCTGTGTGTGATGGGCATTTCTCTGTGGGGTATCTGAGGTGATTTTAAAAATTCGCTGCCTTGCACAAGGGTGAAGCTGAAATGGGAGAAAAAGGTCTCTCTGTGTGCCTTAAAATGCCCTTTGGGAGGGAGCTAAAACTCCACCAATTTCTGCTTGATTGGGCTTTTCCCTCATCGGTAAAACACAGCTGCAATGTGAAATTAAATCCATTTTTACAAATTTCTTTCTCTCCTAAAAACTCAAGAAGAAAACCAGCAAGCAGGCAGAGCAAGAGTTCCGGTAAGCCTGAAATCCCCAAATTCCAGTGCAGAAAACAGCCCAAAGCTAATGTCTACACAGGATTGTGTTTATCATCTCCTTTTTCCAAGAGTCTCCCTCCAACCCCTGAGTGACGAATCTGATTTTTTTTTCCACGCTGGATTTTTTTTTTTCTTTTTTTTTTTTCCTGCCTCCAAACGTTTTGCCACTCGAGAAATCCTCATTTCCCTCTTAAACACCCATATCCCTGCTGGATTTTTTGCCCTACCTCACCCACATGACTGGTCCTCGCTATTAATCCCAGCTGATGGCAGGGAGGGGCTCTAGTGGGAGGCAGCCATGTGGTGAACATTGAGCACAGTGTTTTCCCCCTGCCTCTCTCCTTCCCAGACACGAAAATTCTGTGCTGCCGTGGATGCCAAGTCCTCACTCTCCTCTCCCAGAAACTCCCAGGGCCCCGAATCTGCAGAGATCCCAAAAATCCCCGGTCGGATCTGGATGGAAGATGGAGCAGGAGATGAATAGCAGGAGAGGAGAAAGAGTGAAGTTGGTGATTTTTCTGGCACATGGATGCAATTACGCTCGGTGCATTCCAGAGGCGTTCCTTTGAATCCTGGGCAGGTCTGCCTGCCGTTCCTGGGAGAAGGGAAGGAAAAGGGAGGAAAAGTCCCTCTTGCTGGGAGACGGAATGTCTGCATTTTCAATCCTCCTTTTAGGTAGGTTGGCTTTTTTGGTGCTGTTTGGGTTTTTATTTAATCAAACTTCCACGAGCCCGCTCCGTGTGAGTGAAATTCATGGCTGGTGAGTTGGAGAAAAAGGGGTTTGCAAGGAGAAAACTTTTATGGAAAACTGTAATTTTGAGTTCTGATCTTTTTCTGGCCGCTTTATGAGCAGGTTGATATTCTGAATATCTGGATTAATTTAAAAAGTGGTGGTTCATCAGCCTCATTTGGAAATGTTTCTTGTTTACAGAGGGCAGCGTTTTCAGGGATAAACCAGAGGGGCTCAGAACAAGGTGAATAAAATGTCTTTGTTTCAGGCGGAGTGTCAAATTTGTTTAACTGTGTTGCTTTGCTCGGGCACTCGGCGTTCAGCTCTCGCAAATAAAAAGGAGTTATTGTTTGCAATGGATGGCTAAGATTAGAAACAGATGTGTTGGAGTGCAGCAGGGACGAGTCGGGGAGAAAAGGATGGGGGAAGGCAAGGAAAGGATGGGGGAAAGCAAGAAAAGGATGGGGGAAGGCAAGAAAAGGATGGGGGAAAGTGAGAAAAGGATGGGGAAAGGCAAGAAAAGGATGGGGAAAGGCGAGAAAAGGATGGGGGAAGGCAAGAAAAGGATGGGGAAAGGCGAGAAAAGGATGGGGGAAGGCAAGAAAAGGATGGGGAAAGGCGAGAAAAGGATGGGGGAAGGCAAGAAAAGGATGGGGGAAAGCAAGAAAAGGATGGGGGAAGACAAGGAAAGGATGGGGGAAGGCAAGAAAAGGATGGGGGAAGGCGAGAAAAGGATGGGGGAAAGCAAGAAAAGGATGGGGGAAGGCGAGAAAAGGATGGGGGAAGGCGAGAAAAGGGAAGAAGGAGTTGCTGGGAGAAGGGAAAGAAAAGAGAGAGGTTGATTTGTTGAGGAGGAAAAAAGAGAAAAGGAAAGGAGAGTGAAGGAGAGCTGGAGAGCTGTTAAAGCCACAGCTTTTAAAGGAAGAGTTTGCAGCCCTGGGGGCTCTGAGGGGCTCCTCGCCCACCCTGGCTCCATTCTGCTCCTCGGGGGCTCTGTGGGGTGAGGACAGAGCTCCTGTCCCCATCCTGCCCACCCTGTCCTGTCCCCACCCTGCCCACCCTGTCCTGTCCCCACCCTGCCCACCCTGTCCTGCCCACCCTGTCCCCATCCTGCCCACCCTGTCCTGTCCCTGTCCTGCCCACCCTGTCCTGCTGCCAGGGCCCAGCTCAGCCCTCGGGACACAAACTGGGAGTTCTGGGCTGTGCTGGGACCTGGCTGCAGGTGTGGAATGGGAGGGCTCAGGTTCCCTCCTGGGAGGAGCTGAGCACCGGGGGATGAGCGATTTGCAGGGCTGGGGACAGCAGGACAGGATTTTGGAAAGCTCTGGAGAACTTTAGGGAGGGAGAGCCCAGCTGGAGCCTGCCAGGTGTGGAGCATGAACCGGAGATGGATGTTTGGGGGTCTGAAACACAACATCTGTACAGCTGCTGAGCAATTGGGGAATTGGCTCTGGGGATTGCTGCCAGCAGAGGTTTTATCTGTAGGATCACTGTGGGGTTTGGAAAACTGTGGTATTTTGCCTTTGTGCCCACCCTGGCCTTGTCTCCATGTAGAATTAGTGGTTTTTTGTGGGTGCCACTTCAGAGGGACATTTTGTGCAGGAGCAGCGCAGAAATGCCATTGCCCAAGTGGCTCGGAGGTGTCCTGGGGTTTGTCCTTGGGGTCACAGCGAGTGCCCCATTCTCCTCTAGGGCTTTTCCATGGGATTCAGCAACCTGGGGTTTGTTTGCAGAACTGCAAAGAGACGGAAACAGTCACTCTGCGAGTCTGAAATGGATCTGGAGAACCTTTTAAGTCTAAGTCTTTGTCACACCAGACTAAAAATTGCTGGGAGATGTGGGGATTGTCCCCCTGCACATCTGCTCTGGCCAGTTGTGTCTCTGGGGTGGGCAGAGGGTTTGGAGAGAGCTCCTGGAGATGGGAGCAGGGCTGGGGACAGCTGAGCTCTGCCAGGGCTGCTCAGCCCTGCAGAAAGCAGAATTTGGGGACACAGGAGGGCTGGGTGCTCACCTTGCTGATGGGGACAAATGGGAATCGCAGTCTCTGATCCCGTTCAGCTGCTGAATGTTCCAATGTGTTGAAGGTTTGGAGCAAAAGGAACAAACTGTTGGTGCAGAACAGTGGTTTTGGCTGTACTGTAATGACAACTCCCCTTTGGTGCTTTTCTCTATAAACACTTTGTCAATACATCCTGGGCACCTCCACCGTGACAGGAACAGAGGAGTGCAAAGCAGAAGACACTTTGCCCTCAGCCTCTTCTGTCCAAGCACCGGTGAGGGGAGAATTCTCTTTAAAACTCAGGGCAAAACCTGGAATATTTTGTTTCCCAGTCCTACCCTGGTCACTGAAGTGCCCCCTGTGCTTTTCCTGCCCTGCCAGCCACAGCTTGGTCCTTCTGCTCCTTGTCCACCTTCACTCACCAATTTTAGAAGGAAGTTCCAGGGAAAAGCAAGGAAATATTGTGCTTTCCTCTTCCTAGATCCTCCTGAATACAAGGAGGTGGGGATTCTGATTTGCTAAATCTGGATTTTCTGCAGTGAAAAAGTACAGAACTGCCAGTGATGCCTTGCTATATTTTTTTTTCTGCTGATAAAGTAAAAGACTAATGTGGAAAAAAAAGAGTTTAGAGAAGCCTTGAAAGGAAGGTTTGGGTTTTCACCGTGAAACATCCCAATAGCATGGCTAATATACACAACCCTTGTCTTTTCCACTGTTTACCTCTCCGGGGCACACGAGCAGCTGTGTGAGGAGACAGGAAACAGGAGCCAATTTGTTTGGAGGAGACTTTATTCAAACAAGACAAGATGAAAGGCTTTGCTGAGTGTGGACAAGAGCATGAGAGGCTCACTTTGCCAGGAAAGGCTGGGGAAAAGGGGAAAAGAGGCAGCAAAGTGAGAGGGGAAGGTGCTCCGTGCTCTAAGTGTGACACAGTTGTCACCAGCTGGGGGCTGAGACCAGGTGGCACCAGCTCCCTGTGTGACACACGGCACCCTGGAGAAGCAGAATGGCAATTTCAAAGGGATTCTTCACTTCTGGGTGGAAAAAGTTCATAAAGGAACATTGCATTTTCCACTCAGCGAAGAAGTAGCCAATTAAAGCCAATTTAATAGACAGCTAAGTGTGTTGCAGAATTTTCAGGGCTGGGAAATCTCTGCCTTTCCCCCACTCCAAGTCAATCATGAATGTTTCTTATGACTCTTCCATTCGAGGAAAAAGCTGATTTTCCCCCCATCAAAACCACTGTCAAGGGTGACGTTTTCATGCCCGGCTTTGTCACTGCTGCCATGTGCTTTTCCTCGAGCTGCTGGCAGGGGTGAGCACCCTGTCCTGCAGGAACCGCAGGGTTCGGGGATCAGAGCAGGAGCTGTGCCACCCCAAATCCCCTTCCCGATGGCCTGCTGTGGGCACTGACCCTTCCCATCAATGGCAGGGGTCAAGGGTGATGTTTTCATGCCTGGCTTTGTCACTGCTGCCATGTGCTTTTCCTGGAGCTGCTGGCAGGGCTGAGCATGCGGGAACCGCTGGGTTCAGGGATCAGAGCAGGGGATGTGCTACCCCAAATCCCCTTCCTGGTGTTCTGCTGCGGGCACTGAGCCTTCCCATCAATGGCAGGGGTCAAGGGTGACATTTGCACGCCCGACTTTGTCACCACTCCCATGTGCTTCTCCTGGAGCTGCGGGCAGGGGTGAGTGCTCTGCTGTTGGGGATCAGAGCAGGGGATGTGCCACCCCAAATCCTCTTCTGGGTGTCCTACTGTGGGCACCGACCCTTCCCATCGATGGCAGGGGTCAAGGGTGACATTTGCACACTCGGCAGGGGTCAAGGGTGACGTTTGCACACCTGGCTTTGTCACTGCTGCCATGTGCTTTTCCTGGAGCTGCTGGCAGGGGTGAGCACTCTGCCGTTCAGGGATCAGGGCAGGGGATGTGCCACCCCAAATCCCCTTCCCGACATCCTGCTGCGGGCACTGAGCCTTCCCATCGGTGTTAGGGGTCAATATCTGATTGTGTGGGAGCTGGGGTCACTCTGGGCTGGCCTGAGAGCACAAATCCCCTGTGCCCCCGAGCTGGAGGAGTCTCTTTCAGCGCCGTCCCGGGGGGCTGCGGCCGCGGCGCTGAGCGCTCAGCCTGCCCCCGGCTCCCCGCTCCGCCACAAAGGTTATGGAGCAGCTCCTCGCAGGGCTGCTGGCATGAGCAATCGGCTGTGACAGCAGGCATTTGCCCAGGTACCCACCGGGCTGCCAGCCGGGAAATGCGAGCTGATGCGGGAGGCGCTCCGTGAGCTCCGCCCGGGGCTGCGCGGCTCTGAAACCCCGACCTGCTCCGGCACGGGAGCTCCGCAACCTGCGGGGTCTGTCCTGGGCTCCTGCGGGGTCTGTCCTGCCATCCTGCAGGTGTCTGTCCTGCCATCCTGCGGGGTCTGTCCTGCCATCCTGCACTGTCTGTCCTGACATCCTGCGGGGTCTGTCCTGCCATCCTGCGGGGTCTGTCCTGCCATCCTGCGGGGTCTGTCCTGCCATCCTGCGGGGTCTGTCCTGCCATCCTGCAGGTGTCTGTCCTGCCATCCTGCGGGGTCTGTCCTGCCATCCTGCACTGTCTGTCCTGCCATCCTGCACTGTCTGTCCTGCCATCCTGCGGGTGTCTGTCCTGCCATCCTGCGGGTGTCTGTCCTGCCATCCTGCGGGTGTCTGTCCTGCCATCCTGCGGGTGTCTGTCCTGCCATCCTGCGGGGTCTGTCCTGCCATCCTGCGGGTGTCTGTCCTGTCATCCTGCACTGTCTGTCCTGCCATCCTGCGGGGTCTGTCCTGCCATCCTGCGGGTGTCTGTCCTGCCATCCTGCACGTGTCTGTCCTGCCATCCTGCGGGTGTCTGTCCTGCCATCCTGCGGGTGTCTGTCCTGCCATCCTGCGGGTGTCTGTCCTGGGATCCTGCAGGTGTCTGTCCTGGGATCCTGCAGGTGTCTGTCCTGCCATCCTGTGGGTGTCTGTCCTGGGATCCTGTGGGTGTCTGTCCTGGGATCCTGCAGGTGTCTGTCCTGCCATCCTGCAGGTGTCTGTCCTGCCATCCCGCGGGTGTCTGTCCTGCCATCCTGCAGGTGTCTGTCCTGCCATCCTGCAGGTGTCTGTCCTGGGATCCTGCAGGTGTCTGTCCTGCCATCCTGCACTGTCTGTCCTGGGATCCTGCAGGTGTCTGTCCTGGGGTCCTGCGGGGTCTGTCCTGCCATCCTGCAGGTGTCTGTCCTGCCATCCTGCAGGTGTCTGTCCTGGGATCCTGCAGGTGTCTGTCCTGCCATCCTGCAGGTGTCTGTCCTGCCATCCTGCACTGTCTGTCCTGCCATCCTGCAGGTGTCTGTCCTGCCATCCCGCGGGTGTCTGTCCTGCTCCCTAAACCTGTCTGTGCCATGCCCCAGCAAAGAAAAAAAACACTGTCCTGGTTGGTTTTTAAAGGGTGAGCTAGCTGGGAATTGGGAATTTAATGGGATGGAATTTAATGGGATGGAATTTATTGGGTGGAATTTAATGGATGCTGAGCCTGGGAGTGGGGAAAAGCAAAGGAGACAGATTTCAGGTGGTTTAAAATAGCTTGTGGACCTTTATTCCTCCTGATTTTCCAGAAGTAGTAGAAACCAAAGGAGACAGATTTCAGGTTGCTTAAAACAAAGCTTGTGGACCTTTATTCCTCCTGATTTCCCAGAAAGAGTAGAAAGCAAAGGAGACAGTTTCCAGATGGCTTAAAACAAAGCTTGTATGCCTTTATTCCTGTTGATTTTCCAGAAGGAGCAAAAAACAAAGAATTTTCAGGTTGCTTAAAGCTTATGGACTTTTATTCCTCCTGATTTCCCAGAAAGAGTAAAAACCAAAGGACACAGTTTCCAGGTTGCTTAAAACAAAGCTTATGGACCTTTATTCCTGCTGAGTTCCCAGAAAGAGTAGAAACCAAAGGAGGCAGTTTTTAGTTTGCTTAAAACAAAGCTTGTGGATCTCTATTTCTTGCAGATTTTCCAGGCATTTCCAAAATCTCACAGTGATAACTGAAATATATCATATATTTGCTATTTTCTAGTTTTCTCTGGCTCCTTCTCTTGCCTTTGACTATTCATTTCATGGTGCACTTGGGAACGTGGTTTTTCAAGGGCTTTGCCCCACGTTCTTACAGAATTTTAGGTGTAAAAACCCAACCTGCAGCTGTGAAAAGAGGTTTTGTGTGTGATTTTTGTCTTGATTTCACCTCCTCTTTGTCACTGGCTTCCAAAGGAATGCAGGGAACTCGGCTGTGTATTTAGCTTTAAAAAAGGACTGTTCTCCCCAGGACAGCTTCGTGTAATCGATAATAATTCCTCTCAAATTCCAAGAGCAGACAACAAAACATCAACTGTGTGAAGCACTCAGGCTGGGAGAGGAGTGTGGATTTAATTCCAGGCCAGGGCAAGGAGTTTTTTATTGGAACAAAGCTCTGGGAATACCTAAGGAAAGGAGCAGAGGGATCTATTTGGCATTCCAGGGAATTCAAAGGAATTCAGACATGACTGAGTTGCTATCTGGTGGAATATCAGGGTTAACGCTCCTTGGGAGACTCCAATTTTTCCAAAGCCAGGGATGGTTTGCATCAAATATTTGCTGTCGAGACACTTGATGATAAATTGCCTGTTTTCCTCTAGTGGTGCTGTGTTTTATGTGAAATAGCTGGGATTTTTAACCTCTAAAAAATAAGTTTATTTTGGGTTGTGTTGTTTTGTTTTTATTTTTATCCTTTCTTCTTTTTCCATTTTACCACGAGGACGAAAAGAGTAATCTGCCAGAGTGAGGAAAAGCCAAAATTATGGAGATGAATCCATTTTTATGGGAAACAGAGCCGGGGGGAAGGTAATTTTCCAAATTTCCCATGGAGAACTGTGGTATTTTGCCTTTGTACCCACCCTGGCCTTGTCTCCACGTAGAATTAGTGGGTTTTTGTGGGTGCCACTTCAGAGGGACATTTTGTGCAGAGCAGCACAGAAATGCCACTGCCCAATTGTCCTGGGGTTTGTCCTTGGGGTCACAGCAAGTGCCCCATTCTCCTCTAGGGCTTTTCTAGGGGATTCTGCAACCTGGGGTTTGTTTGCAGAACTGCAAAGAGACGGAAACAGTCACTCTGCAAGTCTTAAATGGATCTGGAGAATCTTCTAAATCTAAGTCTTTGTCACACCAGACTAAAAATGGTGTGTAGCAGCAATAAAATGGGATGCTGCAAACTGATTTCTCTGCCTTTCCCCCACAGTTTGAGTCAAATTATACCTTATATTTCTAATTTTAAAAAAAGTTCTATTTTCCCCGTGTCAGCCCAGGCTGCAGACAGTGTTTGTACCTCTGGAATGTGTTTTGCTGTGCACATCTCGTGTGTCACAGAGGCTGCTCTGGGTGCACAGGGAGCTCGGTGGTGCCTTGCTGAAAAGATGAATGGCTCTGTTTTGGTTGATTTTTTTTTTTTCTTTTTCCTTTTTTTTTTTTTTTCCCTCCCCAAAGCTGTTTCTTCATCTGTTTTTAGCAATGGTTGGTTTACAGAAGCAGCCCAGCAAAAAGTCAAGGGTGAAGTCGGGTCAGGGAGGTCTGAGAATAGAGACTCCAGTGGCAGGACAGGGGAGGATAGGAACGGCTGGGCAGGAAGCACAACAATGGAAAATGTGTGAAAAGCCAACAGGCACGAGGCTGAACTCCAACTCCTTCATCTCCTGGAGTCTCTCCTCCCTTCTGCTGCTGTGGGGAGTGACAGAGTGAATCTCTGCCCGCCAGGGGTTCAAAGCTTGCTCGGATATTGGGGCAAAGTGCAGGGAAGGTGAACACAGCAGAAACCTGGAGCTCTGGGCTGGGGTATCAACCCAGAATAAAGCTGCTCCTCCTGCCAGAAATATCCCAGCCCTGGGAAAAGCAGGAATGTGAAGAAAGGCCTCAGCACAGCACCAGGCTCTCCTCAGCCACACCTTGGTACCTTGGTTTATTCACCTGACTTGGTTTCACCAAACCTTGGTTTATTTATCTGATTTGGTTTCACCAAACCTTGGTTTATTCATCCAACTTGATTTCACCAAACCTTGGTTTATTTGTCTGTCTTGGTTTAATCAGACCTTCGTTTATTCATCCAACTTGGTTTCACCAAAGCTTGGTTTATTCACCTGATTTGGTTTCACCAAACCTTGGTTTATTTACCTGACTTGGTTTCACCAAACCTTGGTTTATTTGTCTGACTTGGTTTCACCAAACCTTGGTTTATTCATCCAACTTGATTTCACCAAACCTTGTTTTATTTGTCTGTCTTGGTTTAATCAGACCTTCGTTTATTCATCCAACTTGGTTTCACCAAAGCTTGGTTTATTCACCTGATTTGGTTTCACCAAACCTTGGTTTATTCACCTGATTTGGTTTCACCAAACCTTGGTTTATTTGTCTGACTTGGTTTCACCAAACCTTGGTTTATTCACATGATTTGGTTTCACCAAACTTTGGTTTATTTATCTGTCTTGGTTTAATCAGACCTTGGTTTATTCACCCAACTTAGTTTCACCAAACCTTGGCTTATTCACCTGATTTGGTTTCACCAAACCTTGGCTTATTCACCTGATTTGGTTTCACCAAACCTTGGCTTATTCACCTGATTTGGTTTCACCAAACCTTGGCTTATTCACCTGGTTTTCTTTCACCAAACCTTGGTTTATTCACCTGACTCCTCACTGAGCTCTGTCTCTTCTTTGCAACAAGTTGGAAGCTTTTGGACCTTGGTTTCTGCTGATTCCCCAGAAGTGGTAAAAACCAGAGATGGTTTTCAGGCTGCTTAAAACAAAGCTTGTGGATGTTTATTCCTGCTGATTTTTCCAGAAATGCTAAAAACCAAAGGGGACAGTAAGGAAGACTGAGCAATTCCAAGGTGGTGAATGCGACAGGAGGTCACAAACCCCACCCTGTCCTCATCCGCCCCTTCCCTTTCTCCAGGAGAGCACTTGGCAGCTGAAAAAAGCCAATGCTGAACTCAGCGTTTCCCTTAACAGGCCAGCCCCAGACCCACAGTGTCAGACGTGCTGTCCCACAAGAACCAGCGCACATCTCACAGCTCCGAGCCTCTCTCCCCTCCTGGGGAGCCACCACGGATTTTTCTGCAGCAGCAGAACGAGGCTGAGCCCTCGGTGGCTGTGCTGCCTGGGTGGAAAGGTTGGAGTTCAGCTCGGTGCCTGCAGTTTAATTGCCTTTGGAAGGAAAAGGTCACTGAGGATTGCGGTGTGGCTGTGACATGCTCTGGCAGGGGGAGGTTGCTCTCCTGGAAACTGCTCTGAAATGGAGCGTGCAGGGTTAGAGGCAAGGCATGAGCACAGCCAGGCTGGGCTGGGCTGCCCCAGCTCTGAGCTGCCTTTGGAGGGGAGAGGATCACTCTGAAATACAAATTTATTCCCTCCAGCAGGTCCCTGTTTGTATTCTGTATGTGATATGTATTCCCTCCACCAGGAACATTTCCAGCCCCTCTGACAGGCTCAGGTGTGTGCATACTGATGTGAACATCTCAAACCTTTGCAGCTCTGACTTAAAACCATTTTCCTCCTAACACATAAACTCTCAGTACTTAACCCTTAATATTTAAACCCATTTTCCTTCTGATACATCTTCAGCAGTGATGGGCTATGATTAACAAACAGCCAAACCCACCATGCTGAAATCCAGAATCCTTCAGCTGCCACCTGGAGGGACTTATCTTTATTTTCTAGTGAGATGTTTATCACAATTGATGGCTTTTCGATGCCAATGTGCTGAGAAACTCCACTCCACACTGCTGTGCTGTCAGAGAAACCTCACAGGAAGGAAAATCCATGTGCTGAGTCTCTGAATGACTTCATGCTGCATATGAAAAAAAGAAAAATCAGGTTTTTTATCTAGTCTGTACCTGGAGTGCAATTGTGGCTGTGAGTTCTTCTGAGCAGATTCTCTCTCGGAGTGCCTGGATGTTGTTAAGTACAAAGAGGGCTGGGGAAAGGCCTTTGCAGAGCTGGAGTGTAAAAAAAGAATGGCTCCATTCCATTCCATTCCATTCCATTCCATTCCATTCCATTCCCTTTGTGCTTCAGCAAAACATTGGAATGAGGTGGTTTTCCAGCATTTGGAAGATTTGAGATGTGCGCTGGACGAGTCTCACAGCTCAGCTTGCTCAGGCTGAGTTTTTCCTCAAAGACCTGAGGGGATTTGAAAGGTCACAGGGATGTTTAACACAGAGATGAACCTTTATTGGTCAGGTAGGGCTGTGGAGTGCCAGAAATCCCAGGGAGTCTCTGTGTGTGCTGTGCTTTCATACAACACAGTGAGCCTGGAATATTGAACTGAGCCAGAGTCAGGCACTCCTTTTCTTTTTTTTTTTTTTTTTAAATAAAAAAAAAAAAAAATTGCAGGGTTTTCAACCTTGAAGGCAAATCACTTTATGACTTCATTGTTTAAATTTAGGTTTTGTTTTGCGGGGGGATCGTTAGACTTGAAGCAAAAGCCTCGTAGCCCAGGGACTGTCACTTCTGATTACTTCCAGTGACACTTCCAATTATTTCCAATCACAATTCCAGGGACAAGAGGAAAAAAGGAGCCACATTCTCCAACATAAGGGCTTACTTTTTTTTTTCCCTTTCCCCTTTTCCTGAACAAAGGAGCATTTCTCCAACCTCTGCAGGGACAGAGGTGCGGAGGCAGATTTGGAGCTGGGCTGTGGGATTTTATTCCGGAGTGGACGTGCTGGGGTGGGGCTGCAGGCCGAGTCTGGCGGGGTGCTGGCAATAATCCTGCAGTGGATCCTGCCCTGCTGAGGGACATTCAGGGAATGGTTTCATTTTCCCCAGGCGCTGGCTGGCACTAGCACTCATTTCAGAGCAGCAGCATCAGGCTCCTGGAGCGGCTGCAGAGCCTCCCTGCCCCTGTGAGACATGAACGTGCACAGGAGAGCTCAGAAAGGGACAAAAACCTGACTGGAGTGACTTCCAGGGACACCAAACACAGGATTTGGTGCAGTGTGGCTCACCCAGACGAGCCCGAGCTGCTGTGCCCTTTGGAAAATGAAGCGGGAGCACTTCCCGATTTCCAGACGTCTCTGGTAGCATCACTGGGAGCTCCTCAAGCATAAAACCAGTCTTAAAATGGTGTCAGAGCTTTCAATCACACTCAGTGAAGCCTCTCACTCCCCCAGTGGTGCTGCACTGGGCTGGGAGGCTCTGCTGGGCACGGGGGGTGTTGGCAGCTCTTTGCTTCATTTGCTCCAGAGCGGTGTGAGGCTCTGCAAAAAGGGGATTTTATGTTGTATTGATGTGTATTTGCTATTTGGATATTGTATTCATGGTTACTTGCTAATTGTGTGTTGTATTCATGGTTATTTGCTATTTGGGTATTGTATTCATAGTTATTTGCTATTTGGATATTGGGTGAATGGTTATTTGCTGTTTGGATATTGTATTAATGGTTATTTGCTAATTGGGTACTGTATTCATGGTTATTTGCTGTTTGGATATTCATGGTTATTTGCTATTTGGATATTATATTCATGGTTATTTGCTATTTGGATATTCATGGTTATTTGCTATTTGGATGCTCATGGTTATTTGCTATTTGGATATTCATGGTTATTTGCTATCAGGATATTCATGGTTATTTGCTATTTGGGTATTGTATTCACGGTTATTTGCTAATTGGGTGTTTTATTCGTGGTTATTTGCTGTTTGGATATTCATGGTTATTTGCTATTTGGATGTTGGGCTAATGGATGAGCAGCAAACCTGAGTCTTTCAGAGCCAGGTTTGAACAACCTGAGTTAATTCATGGTGCTGGACCCGAACATTCCCAAAACAAGAGCAAATGCAATTTCTCTCCATGTGGTGCCTGAGAAACCTTTGCTTTTAGAGCAGGAATTACAACCATCAGTGTGTGGCTGAACGGCATTGTGGTGATTGTTCCTCACTGCTGCTGTCTGAGCGCTGGGAGTGTCCCCTGGCCTGTGTCCCTCCAGCCCTGGGTGTCCCTGTGGTGCCCAAAGCGAGGCCAGCGGGGCTGGGCAGGATGGGCACGGCTGTGACAATCACACTCGCGGTGTTTGTCACTCGAGCGCAGAGCACAGCCTTTGTCAGGAGCTCAGCTCCACCTGAGCAGTCTGACGTTGTGTGGAGACCTTCCAAGGGTTCCTGGGCACCACTCCTGATGCTTTTGTGGTGTTTTGTGTTTAGATACCTCCCTGAGGTCGCTTCCATGGCAGCCATGCTGAGTGTCACTGCGGTGGCACTTGGGGACAGCTCGGTGCTGCTCCCCAGGAGCCTCAGCAGAAGGAGCTGTTCCAAGCCACCCAACATGATGGAGATGTTCACAGAGCAGCTTTGTCTGTGCTCTGGGCAAAACCTCTCCTCGTTCCCATTGTTCTTGCTTGGGGACAAAGGGAATTTTAACCACACAAAGCAGAGCTTTTGTGTTGACAAATGCTATGGTTCTTTGGTTGTTTTATTTCTTTGTTTTGGGGATTTTTTTTCCTATTCAAATGGGAATTTTAAGCAATTTGTGAGTGTCTTCTGGTCAAAGAAGTATTCAGGATGTGGAGGTTCCAGCCTTGATTTTGCAGTGACTCAGTGGTTTAGCGATTCAGGCTTCATTTCCAAGTGCCTCTAGCTCTGATTGTCTCCATGTCCACCTCAGAAAGCCTTGGCACTCTGGAATTCGGGAGTTTAGGGACACCCGAGGGGTTTGGCCACACCAAACGAGGTGTCCTTAATCACCCCAAGTTTTTGGAGGTGCACTGGAAAGCTGCTCAGTGCTCTCTCTGCAGAGCCAGAGCCCCCAGCACTGAGAACCTTTCCCTCTGAGCTGCACAGCGCTCTGAAATCGCAGCAGGAAAGAGCTGGAAGGTGCAGAGAGTGCTCCGAGCTGCAGGCTTTGGGGTTTAATGGGGGAAGAGGATTCCCATCAGCGCTGCTCGCTGTGCCAAATGCATCCCCGGCCTTTCTGCCTTTGTCAGCTCCTTCCATTTAGCCCCAGGCCACCCCTGGAGTCAACAAAAATGACAATTCTGCAGCTGTCAGTGAATTCAGGCCCAGTGTGACCTGCTGGAAGCTCCTGAGCTGCTCTGCTCTGCAGATAACCATCCTGAATTGCAGCAGGCTCTTCCCCTAATGACTGCAGCTCCCATTTTTCCTATTTAGCAGTGCCCTGGGCGTGCTGCTCCTATTGTGGGGCTCCCATTAGGAAAAGGCTCTGCCATCAGCAGCATCCTCCCCTCTCCATGTCCTCCACAAAAGAAGCCAAAATCGGGATGTGAATGGAGGAAATTTGGCTTTTTTCACCAGCCAGAGCTCTTTAGGCTGACATTTTTCTGGATTTTAAGGCAGGGAGTGTTTCTTTGCCTGTTTGTGCTGCCCCTCACAACCCTCGAAGGTCTGTATGGAAATCCTGAGTTCTGACCAGTCCCAAACTGGTTTTGCTTCTGCAAGCCAGGCCCCAGGTTAGCTTCTCTCTGTGTCATTCCAGAGCAGAAATTCCTGCAGAAAAGCAGGAACTGAAGTCACCCAGCTTAAATTAATTCCTCACTCCCTTCCCTTCCTCCTGACAAACACCTTTAAGCAAAACCACGCAGGGGATAAAACAAAGCTGATAACAAAAGCTGATTATTCATGCATGGGGAATGATTTTAACTAGCCAGTTGGGCAATATTGACATTTCCCTGCCTTCTTTGGGCCTTTCTGAGTGCTGCTGGAGCTTTTTCTTTTTTCACAGGCACCAAAGCTCTGATAAAGCACAACCTGCTTGCTTTTATGGGTTATAAGTGTTCTACCCCATCTCAGTGAATATTTAGTGAATCAAAAACCAAATTATTTGCTGTGGGTGATTCACTGCTGTGCTTTCACATCCTTTATCACCATCTTTTAACAGAAGCAGAGCTAGGCAGAGGGATGTCCTTTATCCTGACCAATAAAATTCGCCTCCCCCGAGGAGAACCCTCCGAATGCAAATACTTTTTATCACTTTGCGATGGCACATGACATATGCAAGAGCCTTTCCCCTTCCAGTGCCACTCGTGCCTGCCTTCCCCACTCCAGAGACGGCTCGGAGCCTCTCCCCCACGCTGTGATGCAAACCCATGTGTGCAGCATCCCTTTGCTGCTGGCTGCAGCTTTTCCTGTCCTCGGGGGTGTCCTCTCAATATTTCCTTTTCTGCGGCGTGGAAAACCCAGAGAAACAGCAGCTCCGATAGCTCCTGGCAGCCCTGGTGCTGATGAGACAGGCTGGGAGTGTGCTGGGGATCTTTTAACTCTCTGTGCACATCTTCTCTTCGGGTTTTGGGGTTTTTACAAGGCTCTGGGGGTCTGGGATTCTCTGATTCTGTGTCATCTCCCTGCACTGAAAGTGTCTGGTTTAACAAGTCCAGCTCAAGGACATCTTCAGCTCACAGAAGGCAAATTAATTTCCAGTTAAATTTCCAGTTCCTGCAAGGAGGGAGCTCATTCAGGCAGGAATTAGCACTGCTTTTCCACCCTTGCTGCTGATTTAAATGCTGCTTCATCTTTTATGATCATCGTGTAAAAGCAGAACGGAGGGGGGAAAAAACCCCAAACACTAAAAAGCAAATAAATTCTAAAATATCTGGTTTTTTCTAAAATATCTGTGTGGATAGTGGAACTAAGCTCACTCAATACTCTCTCCCAGAAAATATATTTTCTACTTGGCAGTAGGAACTGCCTGGCAATGAGGATTAGCTGCCCTGGATTTAGGAGGTTTGTGATGTTCCTCTCTTTGGGGTTCATTTAAGGCACCAAGGGAAGGAGAGATTTGATGTCCCAGCTCTGTTTTAACTTCTGCCATGACACTCAGAGCTTCAGTTCACACAGGGGACACAGCGTGTGGTCTCCTTGTTCCCAAAACTCCACATTCTTATCAGAAGCGACGAGTGGAGGGTGGGGGAGGCTGTCAGAGGCTCTGGGATCACTCTGGGGGTGAGGAGAAGGAGTTTAGGATGGGTTTAGGATTGCTCTCGGGGTGGGGAGGAGTTTAGGATCACTCTCAGGGTGAGGAGGAGTTTAGGATGGGTTTAGGATCCCTCTCGGGGTGAGGAGATGGAGTTTAGGATGGGTTTAGGATCGCTCTTGGGGTGAGGAGAAGGAGTTTAGGATGGGTTTAGGATCGCTCTCGAGGTGAGGAGAAGGAGTTTAGGATGGGTTTAGGATCGCTCTCGGGGTGAGGAGAAGGAGTTTAGGATGGGTTTAGGATCACTCTCAGGGTGAGGAGGAGCTTAGGTTGGGTTTAAGATCACTCTCGGGGTGAGGAGGAGTTTAGGATGGATTAGGATCACTCTCGGGGTGAGAAGGAGTTTAGGCAGGGTTTAGGATCACTCCCAGGGTGAGAAGGAGTTTAGGATGGGTTTAGGATCACCCTCGGGATGAGGAGGAGTTTAGGATGGGTTAGGATCGCTCTTGGGGTGAGGAGCAGTTTAGGATGGCTTTAGGGTCACTCTTGAGTTGAGGAGAAGGAGTTTAGGATGGGTTTACAATCACTCTCAGGGTGAGGAGGAGCTTAGGTTGGGTTTAGGATCACTCCCAGGGTGAGGAGAAGGAGTTTAGGTTGGGTTTAGGATCACTCCCAAGGTGAGGAGAAGGAGTTTAGGATGGGTTTAGGATCACTCTTGGGATGAGGAGAAGGAGTTTAGGACGGGTTTAGGATCACCCTCGGGGTGAGGAGAAGGAGTTTAGGCTTTAGGTCTGAGCTCTGCAGGAAAGGGCAGGAGGAGCTCTGTGTCTCTGATCCGGAGGAAAGAGCTCTGCTCACGGTTTGGAATCATTCTGGGGCTCTATTTTTCTGTGTCAGCACTGTCAGAGCCTATAATCCTCAAGCAAAAGAGGCCATCCTACCCCAGCCAGAGAAGGACTTAGAGTGAGGAATCCCCTTCAGCAAGGATGTGACAAGCAGACTGACAGTGTAGGAGAAAGGGGAAAACATCCCCAGCCGATATGCATAAAATTAGGGCCTGATTATGAGGCAGAATTAAAAATAAACCAGGAAGAATTCCCCTGGTGGAGCAGCAGCACGGGCAGCTCGCGGTGCCAGCCGTGCACTCGAAGAGCAGAAATGGAGCAGGTGATGATGAGGAGAGAGCACTAACAGCTCTTCTCCTTCCCCTGCTGCTGGGGCACAGAAATGGTATTTATTCCTGCAGACACTGCTCCTCTCCTCCTGCAGGAGCTGTGCAGAATGGGTGAACATCCCGAGGAGATGTGAGGGAAAATGTCCTGGGAGAGATGGAGGATCTGCAGCCTTGGCTGGGGCTGGGGGTCAGACTGTTTCCCAAAACTGTGGGAAAAACAAAAACCCTCCAACAACATTTTTAATGTCACAGAGTCAAGGCATTGCTTTATTTTCTGGTCAGGATGTTGCTCTGGCCAGGCTGTGCCACAGAAATCATCTCATCCACACACAGCCCGGGTGTGCAGAGAGAATCATTCCATGATGCACAATTTTACAGGATTTTCCCCCAAATTTTATACACTCAAACCCCACAGAGATGCATTGTTTCAAAGTTCATTGGTCCAGAGCTGAGCAACCCTCAGTGTTCAGTTTCCCATTGGATCCGAATCTCCTCACCTCTGATGTAAATTAGATCTTCATTTTTCAATTCTCTCCTCAGTCCTTTCCGGGGAGATGTCTCCAGCTCTGTCAGAGGAGCTCTGGGGTGGATGTTTGGAGATGGCCACCGATGTTCTGTTCATGTTCCATGGATGTTTTTATCTCTCTGGGGATCTTTGGGCTGCTCCACTCTGTCCTGTGCTGAGCCCATCTCCTTAGAGTGATGCTCTACCTCCTAAATAAACTAAAGAAAATTCCTCTCCCCAGAGCAAAGTCAAGTGTAGCCCAACTAGAGAGACAAAAATACAAAGTTAAAAGTTATACAAAATTTTAAAACTGGTATATTTTCCAACACTGCTGTCAAAAGCCACCTGTGCTCTGTCTCCAGAAACCAAACCAACCAATTATGTCATTTCCCATTATTACAGTGATTTAATTGAAATAGAATAACAGCAGTGCAACAGGCAGGCAAGGTGGGACTTTCTGGGGAGTGCAGTGAGCCTGCCCTGCTCACCTCATGCCCACCTCCCCCTGCTCAGGGGCTGGGGTGATGTTCAAACCTCGCAGGCTGTGCCAGGGTGGGCTCCATGGAAGGTAAAATAACACAGTCCCAGGTACTCACTAGTCCTGCAGGCTCCAGAGAGCTCATTGTGACTCTGATCGGTTCTGGGATCATGGAAAACCAAGCAGGGTTTGCTTCATGTGCAGGTGGAGACTTCTGCAGGGAGCACAGGTGTGGAAAATAGCATTTAAAATGGTATAGCAAAAAAAAAAAAGGCATAATTCTTTGTAAAAAGAGATGGGAAGCCAGGGATCTGTGGGTTTGCTCCCAGTGACTCTGTTGGAATGGAAATTTTCGTGCTAAAACTCAATTCTGCCGTTGATGAGCTCATCTCAACTCCAGCCCCAGGAGGGGCTTTTAACAAGTCCTTTCAGAGCCTTGGCTTCCCCAGCAGTAAAAAAAAAGGAAAAAAAGGGGAAATGTCTCATTATATAATAGAGCTTATGGTCTTCAGACAAAATAGGGAGTATTGGTAAATAATTTGATCGTGATTTTTATCAGGCTGCCCTCTCCAAAGAGCTTATAGCTGCTGTCTGCTCACATTTGTACTTGGTGGCAGTGGCATGGAGCTGTGCCCTGACAGAGGCAGCTCTTTCAGCATTTAGGGAAGAAGGCTTTGAAATCTTAAGGAGCCACACGAGCCCTTGCCTGAATTCTTTATAAATTTTGTAGGAAACACAACTCAACCATACTTCCTAAAAGAGGAAATGCTTGAGTCCTGTCTCCTGTGTTTAGAATAAACAGAGTCCAGATAATTTAATCTAAAAGGAAAACGCTCTTTTGAGGATAAACAGCCTGAATAAAACATTTCTGAGCAATGTCCCCCCCTTGCACCACCCCTGCTGAGCACTTGGGATCCTGCAGGATGCCAGGAGCAGCTCTGAGCAGGAAAATTGAAAATCTGCTCCTGAAAATCCTGCCCAGGATCCCCTGTCCTGCCACGCTGCTCCCAAAACTACCCCAAAATCCCTTCAGGACCCATCAGGACCTTGCAGTTGGGCACATCTCGTTCGGCTAATTCTGTGGAAATGTCAAATATTGCCTGGCAGACACTTAGGGTTTGTCTCTGGCCATTAATGAGGGCCAGATGGAGACTGGGGCAGTCTGGGTGATGCACTGCCCTAACCTGCAGTGTGCATCTATTTGATCATTTTATTTTATTTTGTTTTTCCCTCTCCTCTCCTAAGCAAAAATAACAAACAATTCCCAGTGTCACAAGGGAATTTCTACTTTCTGCTGAGCTGGCTGGGCTGGAGGAGCACGGGAGGAGGGCTGGGAGGGGAAATCCAGACTGGAACCAGGGAAATGAGGGATGTGTGCTCCTGTCACTGCAGATACAGCGAGAGGAGCAAATGGGGATGTTAATTGGCAGTGCAAGAGTCACACATTGAAGCTGTGTCCTGCACTGGGTGCCAGAATGGAAGGAGGATGTGTTACAGAATAAACAGCAGGGACAATCAGGGCTGGGATACCCACTCGTTTCCAGTTATTTAAAATATTCCCTCAGGCTGTTAGGGTTTTTCCTGTTATTTAAAAAATTCACTTAGCCTGGTAGCTTTTTCCCAGTTATTAACAATTTTCCTTAGCCTGTTATCTTGTTCCCAGTTATTAAAGATTCTCTTTAAGAGAATCTATTTAAGATTCTCTTAAGATTCCTTTTGCTGTTATCTTGTTCCCAGTTATTTAAAATTTTCACCTCACCTGTTATCTTGTTCCCAGTTATTTAAGATTCTCTTTAAGAGAATCTATTTAAGATTCTCTTAAGACTCCTTTTCCTATTATCTTGTTCCCAGTTATTTAAGATTTTAAACTCACCTGTTATCTTGTTCCCAGTTATTTAAGATTTTAAACTCACCTGTTATCTTGTTCCCAGTTATTTTAGATACTCACCTCACCTGCTATTTTGTTTCCAGTTATTAACAGGAGCTGTTTTGAGGGAAAGAACACGGGAACAGGGAAAAAATACAAAAAACCTGATTTTTCCTCAGCCAGTTCTTCCCCATCAGCAAAGCCAACGCACTCATTTCGCAGAATTCCTCCTGCCGTGGCCCCCAGGTTTGTCTCAGTTATTCCTGCCCCGGTCCAGCCCTGGGAGCTGTCCCAATTCCAGCAGGATGCCTTGGGAACTCTGCACAGCCAAATCAGAATTTCACTTCTCAGGCTCCTGCCTAAGAGCAAAGCTGGGAATGAGGAGCTGGGAACTCCGGGAGAACAATTGTTTATCTAAATTATTGTTTCACTCTGAAATAATTCAGTACCAGGCAGAGGTGGAAGATTTTCATAATTCCCCATAAGGGGAATCAAATGGTTTTGTGGAGAACTAATTGTTGGATATTTGGCAGTTTGGGAAAACTGTGAATTTATTCTTGAATACATAAATCTAATTTCACTTTCCTTCTAAACAGGCTCAATAGACAGAAATATCTTTCTGGACAGAAGTGAAGCATTTGATTCTGTTTTCCAGTGGCTGGATGTTCCATTTCTTGATATAATTCCCTTAATTTCTCAGGAAAATGGGTCCAGTTCTCCTTTTGCCAGTGCTTAGCATCATCTCCTCTGCCCAGTGCCACTCGTGAGAACATTTTGGGAAAAGATCTCTGCCCTGCAGGGTCAGATATCTCCAGAAAGGAAAGGTGGGGATCTGTTTAAAAAACTGCAAAGTTTTGCTTCAGCTGTTCTTGTCGTGGGAAAGGAAAATGTGTCAGCATTTGCTGGTGTTATTTTATTTCTGTGACTCCAAGTCTGTGTTTTTTAAGGATTTTAAGACTGCTCAGAATGAAAGCTGGGATGCTGTTTAGCCTTGATGGGATGTTCCCAGCTTGCCATGGGAAAAAGGGACCCAAACTGCGGAGGAAACTCGAGCTGACTGAGATTTTTAAAGTTTCATGGCCAACATCTGAGTTTAAATAAAAGGTACAGACAGTGGCTGAGCTTCTAGGTCTGAACTGCTGAACTTGAGTGGATCTGATGAGCTGATGTAACAGAGGAGAGAGGTTTTCCCAAAGTGATGGGGGAGCTGGAACAAAAACAGTCTGAGGAACCTGTGGAGCATTTGAAACAGAAACAGTCTGAGGAACCTGTGGAGGGTTTGAAACAAAAATATTCTGAGGAACCTGTGGAGGGTTTGAAACAAAATTAGTCTGAGGAACCTGTGGAGGGTTTGAAACAGAAACAGTCTGAGGAACCTGTGGAGGGTTTGAGCTTTGGCTTTGCGGGATTTCCATGGAGCCCAGGGTGGAGAGCTGGCCTGCCACACCTCCCCTCTGTCCCTGGCTGGCTCAGGACAGGAAAAATGTGGAAAGAATTGGAATGTGGGGCTTGGTTGAGGCGCTCGTGCCTGGGGAGCCTCTGCTTGGTCGGGGTCAGGGAAGGTCCCTGCAGCACAGCCCAGGCTCTGCAGCAGGCTTGGCTCAGGGCATGGCAGCTCTGCAGGGCTGGAGGTGACTCTGGTGCCTTTTCAGCTGGTAAAAATATGGGGCAGACACAGCAGTAGAGGGAAAAGGGAATTTACCTCGGTTTAATAGGATCCTGGGTGCCCAGACTCATCAAAGGTGGAAAACACGGAGGGGCGAGGGATGAGCCAGGACCCCCCCGTACCAGATATTTATGGACTTCACAAAATTAGCATATCTACTTAAAATCCCCCAATAAGAAATTTAATAAATGAATAATTGCCCCCTATTCTAATGAACCCCTCCCAAATGAGACTACAGCCTAATTTACAAAAACACATTACAAGAGAGAACAGGTTGGAGCCTCTAGTTCTGAGAGAATATGAATGTTTGGTCTTCCTTGCTTTGCAGGACCCCAAACTAAGCTAAATATCAAACTCCAAGGGTTGGAAACATGTGGGGCTAGAGTACAAGGAGTGTTTGTGCAGGGCACAAGGAGTGTGTATAGAGGGGAACAGGGAAGGGAAAGGCTATAAAAATGTATAAAAAGGTATAAAAAGAAAAGACAAAAATCACCAGCATGTTTGCTGTCACACACACAGGATTTTATCAGAATGTGCTGTCTGGCACAATGTGCTGTTCTTCCTGCTCACCTTTTAAAGTGAATAAATGCCAAATAAGCACCGATGTGTCCAGGTGAGCATGTGTCCTGATGGAGAGGCAGTGCTGGGATAATCCTCCCTCTTCCCAGGGAACCTAAACTCATTGAGTCATGGAAATTCCAGCCTCAGTTCTTAATGAGCCCTGGATCTTAACAGCATCTGACAAGCGAGGCTGGTTCATGCTCAGCCTCCCCGAGCCCGGCTGGGATCACACAGCCCCTGCAGAGCCCTCAGAACTCTGAATCATGGAAATGTCAGCCTCTCGAAGGCCTGGAAGTTTGGCAAAGGCAGGATGGAAAGTGAATTTCAAGCAGGGCTGTCTGTCAGGAGAAGGTGCTGGTGGAAACGCAGGCTCAAGCTGTGAACACCGTGGGGATGTTCTGTGCTCTCTGCTGCGCTGGAAATTGGGGAAACTCCATCAAAACTCACCTGTCCTGCTTTTAACACACAGTGCGTTTCATTTTTGGAGTTTCATTGTTGGTTGAGACTTAAATTGGTGGAACTCTGCACTTTAAAGGCCTCATTGAACTGTTTTGGGCTTAAAATATCCATTCTGATATAAAGCTGCTTCATGAACCACCATCAAATGCAAATGTAGGTCCCGAAATTTATTTCAAAATTTATTCAAATGACCGGACCAAGCAATTTCTTTAAAACAGACCACGCAGGTGTCTGACTTACTTTCCTGTATTCCTTTAGTCTGTCTGTTCAAATATCTTTTGTGACCCATCTAAGTTCCATATTAGAGGCCTGACTTCTCCTCGATCTTGTAATTTGTTCTAAAGATATCCACAGGGCTGCTTTTGTTCTCCAGAGAAACCCCAGGGAGTTGGAGGCTTTGTCAACCTCACCAGCTATTTAAAATAACATTTACCAAACAGAAGTTCGGGAAAATACAAAGCCAGAGGAATTTGAGGGCAAGCACAGGCTGCTAAATGGGTGACATTTGGAGGGGTTTGAAATTATGAGGAGTTGCACTGCAAAAAAAAAAAACAAACCTTCAGCTGTTTGTTTTTCCCCCCAGCCACTTGATAACCTAAAGATTTTAAGCCTCAAATCCTCTTTTATGAATTTCTCCATCAGTCTCAACTTGCGTGGTGCCTCTTTCTCCACACAAATTTTAGGATGGCCGGGATCACAACTTGGTTATTCTTTATGCAGCATCTAAATAAAATATATCCTTGGCTAATGCAAATGATATCAAGCCACATCTCCAGCTGGCACCTGGAATTTGCCAAATTGTACAGCCAGGAAAAAAAGAGTAAAAGAGAATTTTTCCCAAGTAGTAATTTGGCCTAAATGTGAAAGCCTCAGATGCTTTATTTCTCAATATTCCTTTGGAATGTGTTCCCTCCCAAAAGCAGCGAGGCTGCTGCTTGTTTGTAGCATTTAAACCAAATTGTTTATTTATTTGCTCTTAAAAGTTCTTTTGGGGGGGAACCTCTTACCAGCTCGGAACTGTGGCTGCAGTAGTAAATAGGAAGCTGTGACATTAAAAGTAATTGACATTAAAATGTTGTGACATTAAAATTAATCATGTTTGATGGATGTTAGAGACTGAATCCACAAGGCTCCCGGGTTCATGTTCCAGCAAGCTTTGACATTCATTCTCCCCCTCAGTTCCTGCAGCACTTATGTAATCGCTTTCCCCACCACTGGTCCCGAAATCGAGAGGTCCTGGAGGGAGGAGTGGATGGGATGGGAGGGAGAAGGGATTTTCTTGGGATTTTCTGCTCAGGAAGGTGGTGTGGAATGGCTGTTTTATTCTCCATGCAGTGAATTGATATCAGACGTTCAGAACTGGCGCAGAAATGGTCGTGTTGGGTTCCTAAATGAAATTAAAATAAAGGGATCGCTGAGATGTTGGAGCAGAGCTGATGGGGTTGGTGTGGAGCCTTTGTTCCCAGGCTGAAAAAACCTTGTAAAAAAAACCCCAAACCCCAACAAAAGCCCCTTGGCTCTCGCAGTGTAAATAGTGCCATTTTTGTTGCCATTTTTAGTAATAATGGGAAAATATTTCCTTTCTGTGACAGCAGTGCCAGGTTTGGGGGAAACATTCCCCACTGCCAGCTCAGCACCGAGAGAAAAAGAAAATGAGGGATTTATCTTCAGGAGTTGCTCAGGGGCTGTGCTAAACCTGGAAAAATCCAGGCAGGACTATGGGGAGCGCCAGGAACGCTCATTATTTCCACAATTACTTTGTGGGGTGAGGACTGTGTGAATCCCAGCTCCCCAAAATGGGGAGAGCTCCCCAAAACTCACCTAGAGCTGCTCCCTGCGGGCAGCACAGAGACGCAGCATTTTTCGCTTCCAGGACAGCGTTTTCCAAGTGCCTTTTTTAGCCATGAGGAGCTGCAGGGGCCTCCGAAAACCAAGGGATGTTTTGGGAAGGAGCCAAGCGCCTCCTCCCAGCCCCAGCTCGGCGCTGCCCGCGCTCGCTGTCCCACTTGGAAAGCACAGGGAATGAGGTGATTTTGGGGTTTTTCCCTTCCCACTGGGGGCTCTGTGAGGTGTCAGTCTCTGGGAGTCAGCACAGCCTTTTTCCCATGGGTATCTTACTCGAGACTCCAGAAACTCTGTATTTTTTTTTAGCAAAACTACTGTGCTGTAAGTTTAGCTGGAATTTAAGTTTACCTTGCTTGAGACTCCAGAAACTTTGTATTTTTTTAAGCAAAAAGACTGTGCTTTAAGTTTAGCTGGAATTTAAGTTTAGCTGGAATTTAAGTTTACCTTACATGAGACACCATAAATTTTTTATTTTTTAAAGCAAAACTACTGTGCTTTAGTTGGAATTTAAGTTTACCTTACCTGAGACTCCATAAAGTTTTTATTTTTTTAAGCAAAACTACTGTGCTTTAAGTTTAGCTGGGATTTAAGTTTAGCTGGCATTTAAGTTTAGTTGGCATTTAAGTTTACCTTACATGAGACTCCGTAAACTTTTTATTTTTTTGAGCAAAAAGACTGTGCTGTAAGTTTAGCTGGAATTTAAGTTTACCTTATATGAGACTCCACAAACTTTGTAATTTTTTAAGCAAAACTACTGTGCCGTAAATTTAGCTGGAATTTAGATTTACCTTACATGAGATTCCGTAAACTCTGTATTTTTTTAAGCAAAACTACTGTGCTGTAAGTTTAGCTGGAATTTAAGTTTATCTGGAATTTAAGTTTATCTTACTTGAGACTCCATAAACTTTGTAATTTTTTAAGCAAAAAGACTGTGCCTTAAGTTTAGCTGGAATTTAAGTTTACCTTACATGAGACTCCACAAACTTTTTATTTTTTTAAGCAAAAAGACTGTGCCTTAAGTTTAGCTGGAATTTAAGCTTGGCCTCCTCATTAGGGAATGAAAACTCCCAGGTGAGAGGTTTCCTCTGGTTTCCTTTGGCTGGACATTGTGAATTTTAGATTTATTGCCAACTCTGCCCTGGTTCCTGCCCACCTTGGTCAGTCTTGTTGCACCCTGAGTTATCCATTGTGATTTCAATATCTGTTTTTTTTACTCTCACAAACTGAATAAAGGGAGAGTTTGGAGCTCCAGTGAAGGGAACACTGAGATTTTAGCAGGGGGAGTTGTGATTTTTGTCCTTTTTTATCACGGGGGGCACTGTGGGATGACATTGCTTACGCAAGGAAGAAAAATGAAAATAAGAAGGTATAAAAAAGTAAGTAAGTGACACTCCTGAATAGAGTATTTCCTTTTCTGGGCACTTTTCAACTTCCACTTGGTGCTACCCAAGTCCCTGAGAGAGGCTTAGAACTCCTGGAGTGGAAAGGAGCCTTGAGGATCATCAAATGCAGCTCCTGGCCCTGCACTGGACACCCCAACAACCCCAGCCTGGAGATTATCCCCAATTCTGGTGAATTATTAAAATGCAGATATAGATCTAATATCGATATCCACCTGAGACAGACAAAGACTCTCTAACTTGTTAAGGTTAGAAAGTGTGTGCTTATTTGAGCTGCAGGGAGAGCTCCCAAATGTACAGCTCTGGAGTGACAATGCAACACAGAACTTAAATTTATCTATTTAAAAAAATGCATATTTAAAATATTTAAAATACAGATTCTTAGCATAAGCGCCTCCCATTCCCTGCTTCATATGGAAATTAGCAAAAAGTCATTAAGCATGCGCAGTTCCTGCAATGGAATTGGGTCGGTGGTCATTAATTGGGTCTGAGGGCTGCTTTTGATGAAGTAAAATGAGTCTTCCTCACTGTGACCTTCTTACTTCATTGGTCTTCGACAATACATTTGACCCTGGAAAACTCCCAATGTTCTCTTCTATTGCATCTGGGCAAAATTTGTAACTGTCTAGGCTCTCCTTTGAACCTCTTTTCTTAAGATTATTAATTGTCTATTCTAAGCACAGCTGAGTAAATATCAAATAATCAAAAGGCAATTCTGCATTTAATCATTAATTTCTTTCTAATTGAGTTCTGTGTCTTTTTCTATTCTGGTTGATTTTAACAGGACTAACTTTTATCTAAAATCTCTACATTTAAGTGTCTAAAAGAAAACCCTGTGTTTCACTGGATTTGGGAGGGAAAAACACATCAGGGATGAGCTTTTTGGGCTGTTTTGCAGAGGGGCTGGAGGAGGCGAGGGGCTGAGGGTGAACAGCAGAGCCCAGAGTGCTCCATGGACAAAGTGCTTTTATCTGGGATTTTTTCTGCCTCAAAATGCCTTTTTAAAGCAGGGGGGAGAAGCTGTGTCAGCTCCTATTACAGAAAATGGATTTTCCTGAAGAACTCAAGCCAGCAGAAAAACCCCATGAGTGCTGCAGAGAGCAGCCAAATATTTTGGTTGCTTCTCATGGCAATTCCGGCTCCAGAGCACCAGGAATTCTGAAGCCAAAATGAACCCTTTGGAACATTAAGTTGCAATAACACAAATTCCTTGCAGGAAAGCAGATTTTGTGGGGTTTGCAGATGTAAAACTGCAGTTATTTGCATTTCCACAATCGCAGGAGGGAATGGAGCCAAAGGAAGCAAATTTGAGGGTTTGAGTTCCCCAGTTCTTGTTTCAATCCCCCAGATTAGAGCTTTGGATAATATAAAATACTCTGCCGGGGTAAAATCTTAATATTTGCTGTGTCCCTTTCTGTGCTGCTTTGTGGCCAGTTCGTGAGTTATTGTTGCTTTTCTGGCACTCCTGGTAAAAGAGAGATATCAGGAGTTTGTAGTGGGGTTTGCTGTCCTCAAAAAGTGGTTCTGAAAGATGTTTTGGTGAAACAAAATCCAAAATAGCTGTTCCCAAGATGGGAACAGTGTAGAATAGTCTGATTTTTGTTCTCAGGCTGTTTTCTCCAGTGGTTTCCAACATTTATTCAACACCAGTTTTATGAAAAGCCAGGGCCATCGATAGAAACACTCCTTGGTGTTAAGGACATCAGTTGGTCGAGCTGCGGTGGGGACCTCAGCGTGGCTGAGGACACAGGAAATGCTCAGTGATAGTCTCAGGAGTTGGGAGATGGCCTGAGAAGGAGGGTGGGACCCCAAAGATGGCCTGAGATGGAGAGTAGGACCCCAGCCCTGTGCTGGGGCTGGTCAGGAGAGTCCCATTCCCCCCGGCCCCATTCCCCACTCCCCATTCCCATTCCCCATTCCCCATTCCCCATTCCCATTCCCACATTCCCCATTCCCATTCCCATTCCCAATCCATTCCCCATTCTCCCATTCCCCATTCCCATTCCCATTCCCATTCCCATTCCCATTCCATTCCCCACCCCATTCCTTCCATTCCCCATTCCCCATTCCCATTCCCCATTCCCAACCCAACCCATCCCATATTCCCCATCCCCATTCCCTCCCATCCCACCCATCCCCTCCCATCCCCCCCCTCCCATTCCCCTCCCCATTCCCCATCCCCTTAGAATGTCCCCTTCCCCATTCCCCATTCCCCACTTCCCATCCCATTCCCCATTCCCATTCCCCATTCCCATTCCCCCATTCCCCATTCCCTTTCCCATTCCCCATTCCCCATTCCCCATCCCTCCCATTCCCATTCCCATTCCCATTCCCACCTTCCCCATTCCCCATTCCCCCCATTCCCCATCCCCATTCCCCATTCCCCATTCCCCATTCCCATCTCCCCATTCCCCATCCCATTCCCCATTCCCCATTCCCCATTCCCCATTCCCATTCCCCCATTCCCATCCCATTCCCCATCCCCCTCCCATTCCCATTCCCCATTCCCCCCATCCCCATTCCCATTCCCCCTCCCCATTCCCATTCCCCATTCCCTCCCTCCCATTCCCCATTCCCATTCCTCCCCCATTCCCATTCCCATTCCCATTCCCCATCTCCCCATTCCCATTCCCCATTCCCTCCCCATTCCCCATTCCCATTCCCATTCCCCATTCCCATTCCCATTCCCTCCCATCCCATTCCCATTCCCCATTCCCCATTCCCATTCCCCATTCCCATTCCCATTCCATTCCCCACTCCCATTCCCATTCCCCCATTCCCATTCCCATTCCCTCCATTCCCATTCCCCATCCCATTCCCACTCCCCATTCCCATTCCCATTCCCCCCATTCCCATTCCCCATTCCATGCCCATTCCCATTCCCCACTCCCCATTCCCCATTCCCATTCCCATCCCATTCCCCATTCCCTATTCCTCTATTTTCCACTCCCCATTTCCCATTCCCATTCCCCTTCCCCACTCCCCATTTCCCACTCCTCATTCCCCATTCCCATTCCCCCTTCCCATTCCCCATTCCCTGTTCCCATTCCCCATTCCCTATTTCCCACTCCCCATTTCCCATTCCCATTCCCCATTCCCCACTCCCCATTTCCCATTCCCATTCCCTATTTCCCATTCCCCATTTCCCACTCCCCATTCCCCATTCCCATTCCCCGTTCCCATTCCCCATTCCCCATTCCCTGTTCCCATTCCCATTCCCATTCCCCATTCCCCATTCCCTGTTCCCATTCCCATTCCCATTCCCCATTCCCTATTTCCCACTCCCCATTTCCCACTCCCCATTCCCATTCCCATTCCCATTCCCATTCCCACTCCCCATTTCCCACTCCCCATTCCCATTCCCATTCCCCATTCCCCACTCCCCATTCCCCATTCCCATTCCCATTCCCATTCCCCATTCCCCATTCCCATTCCCTGTTCCCATTCCCCATTCCCTATTTCCCATTCCCATTCCCATTCCCATTCCCATTCCCCATTTCCCATTCCCATTCCCATTCCCACTCCCCATTTCCCACTCCCCATTCCCATTCCCATTCCCCATTCCCCACTCCCCATTCCCCATTCCCATTCCCATTCCCATTCCCCATTCCCCATTCCCATTCCCTGTTCCCATTCCCCATTCCCCATTTCCCATTCCCCATTCCCATTCCCATTCCCCATTCCCCACTCCCAGCTGCCCTTTGCAGTGTGAGCCGATCCCATGCCTGCCCTTTTCACATCCAATTAGCACAACGCTCTCACCACCGCCCGGATCCCATTTTCACCTCCTCCTCCTCTCCAAGCCCTCTCCCTGCTCAGCCCCCCGGAATCCCCGGGGCTGTGGGGTGGTTTTTCAGCTCTCCCCAACTCCTGCCCTTCCAAAGGGCTCTGCTCCCCCAGCCTCACTCGGGGCATCCCTCTCTGTGCCAGGGAAGCGCTCTGCTCTTTCCCAGCAAAGGTCACAGGAATATTTGGCAGGCTCACAACCTCCCCCCAGCAATGGCCCTGGGCTCTCACAGATCCGCTGCCTCTGCAGGACCCTTGGTATTTGCGAACATGAAAAATGTGTGTAACATCTCAGCTGCCCGTGGTGGGCAGGAGGAACATCTGCTTTGATCCCAACCATCCCTGGGACTGTCAGCAATGAGCTCAGAGGAGCTCAGCTCGGCTGGATTCAGCTCTCTGCCTCTGGAAAACCATCCCTCTCTGTCCCCCCAAAATGTGTGAAGGTTTTATTTTACCCCAAGGAATGCTGGAGTTTTATTTCTGGTCTTCCCACCTGCATTTTTGTGAAATGCTGCTAAAATTGGAATTGGAAAGTCATAATTTGAGCGTCTTTCTAAAGGAAGGGAAATGGAGCTGCTGTCTGGTTTAGTCCTTATGCCTTTTCCAAGCATCTTAATTGGGGACTTAAGTCATGCTTTGAACCTTTAAAGATCAGGATTTTCATATATCTACAGTCAAACTGAAAAAGAAAGGGCACAGCTTTATAAGTAAATAAGTAAAAAAAACCCCAAACCAACCAATAAACATGATTTGAAAAAACCAACAAACATGATTTCCGAGATGTTTTTAAATCTTCCAAAATTTTGACAGAGGCAAAAAAAAAAAAATTCATATTTCTTCATTTTCTTAGGCTGTTTCTTAGGCTGCAGCAGTGTTGCTGCACTTTTTATTGTGTACGATCGTGTCCTTTTTAGGTTTGTAGGCTCTTGTCAAGTGGAGTGGATCCAGGAGTTGGAATTTGGCCCTGAGCTCCCCTGCTGGAGCCCTGCGGGAGCAGAATCCCCTCAGGCTTTTGTCTCTGCCTCTGTCACCGCAGGAGAACACCTTGGGTGACTGAAAACAAAAAATATATACACGTAAATATGCAGGCATCTGTCAGACTTCGTGTTAAACAACATTTCTTTGTTTCCTGGGTCTGAGTTTCAGTCTCTCGCTGAATTTGAGGATTTCAGGATCCCTTGCAGTGCTGTCAGCTCACAGAGCTGCTCTGCTCCCCTTTGGAAAGGGAGAATCCTTTCCACATTGTGCATTTTCTCATTTAAAGTTCTCAGGGGCGCCGTGTTCAGCCCAGCCCTTGGCTTGTGGATGTTTGGGGAAGAAATTTGGGATCATTTGGAGCACAGGGCCTCTCCAAACAGGTGAGACCGTGCTCAGGGCAGCGTGAGCTCACACACAGTGAATCCCTGTGGAATTCCAGCTCCTGAAATGCAGCTGGGGGTCCCTTCCTCAGAAATCCCCACCGGCCCTGCTGGGTCAGGAATGGGAATTCAGAGCTCCTCCTCCACTCGGAGAGCTCAGATGCTGCAAACCTCGAAAACAGTGGGAAAAGGGAGGGAAAAGATGTTCCTATTCTCAGACTGCTTGCAGCTGGCACAGGGCTGGGCCACACTCCAGGGAGGTGAAGCCCAGGGACAAAAATTAAAAGTTGATCCTTTATCTAATTCTGTTGCTCTGATTTTCTGATATTCGCGGAGATTCGCGGAAGCTCGCAGGGAAGTCAGGCAGGAGCAAAAAGACGGCGAAAAGAGAAACTTTATTTACAAGAACTTCTTTATATATCCATTAATAGTCTGATAATTATTGGTCGATAGTTTTTCCACCCCTATAATGATTGGTTACAATGCTGAAGTGTCCAGTACCAAAAACAAAGAGATTAGAAAGCACAAGAATGCAACTTATCTCTATTCTCCATGAGAAAGGAGAGAAAGATTTTAAAACAGTGCAACTACGTAATTCCATCTGGTTCACACCAGAGCCGGTGAAAAATGAGGAGTAAAGAACGAGGTTTCATTTTCTTAACTCGGGGTTCTAACTCCTAATTCTTAACTCTGGGTTTTCTTTGATTTTCTTTCATTTTCTCAGCTCTGGGTTCGATTAATAGGAAATAATTGATCCCGCCTAGAACAGAATTGATGAGAAAGAATGTCCCCATCACTGCTCCAGAGCGAAGCTGCTGCTGCTCCTGGTGCTCAGCCCCTGGAGATTGCACCTTGGCTCCACCTCTGAAGTGTTCAGAGTTTAATTTTGCCCTTCCAAGACTTCTGGGGGTGCCGGGGAGGAGCTGCTGCCTCTCATTTTCTGCCTCAGGGCCGCCGTGGCCGAGGCTTTGAGGCTGAGCGGAGATGAAAAGTGACAGAGTGTTAATACATTAGGCATTCATTTTGTATCATATTAGCGGTGCTTGTAGTGGGAAAGTGAGATGTCATAGCCTGTTAGGTGCAATTAGGAGCCCACAGATGAACATCTCGGGAGGTACGAGCGATGTGCCGAGCTGGGAGTGAAGGCTGAGCCTTCAAAGTGCATCCAGCTCTGCTGGAAATGGGATCTGAGGGAGAGCTGCAGGAGGGATGGAGCTCACCTGGGACACCTCGAGTTTCTTGGTCCCTTTGTCACTGAAAATTGGGAGAAATAAAAAACCCTCTAGCACTGTATTTGAAGCGATAGAGAATCAGGCATTACCTTATTTTCTGGCCAGGATGTGCCAAGGAAAGTATTCCAAAAACACATGCTTTTACAGGATTTTCCCCTAATTTTATACACTCAAACCCACAGAGATGCATTGTTCCAAAGTTCATTGGTCCAGAGTTGAGCAACCCTCAGTGTTCAGTTTCCCATTGGATCTGAATCTCCTCACCTCCGATGTAAATTAGATCTTCATTTTTCAATTCTCTCATCAGTCCTTTCCGGGGAGATGTCTCCAGCTCTGTCAGAGGAGCTCTGGGGTGGATGTTTGGAGATGGCCACCGATGTTCTGTTCATGTTCCATGGATGTTTTTATCTCTCTGGGGATCTTTGGGCTGCTCCACTCTGTGATGTGTTGAGTTCATCAGACCTCACCTGGCAGAACAATGTCCTGGAAAGAAACTTAAAATTCCTTTTCCCGGGGTACAGATAAACAATGCCTTTGACTAAAGTTATACAAATTTTTTTAACTGTTATATTTTCCAACACCTTTTCTGGCAAGTTTAGAACGAGCTGAATTTCCAGTGATGCCTGATGATTTCTTTTCTTTTTTATACCTTTTTTATACATTTTTATAGCCTTTCCCTTCCCTTGCACCCTTTACACACACTCTTTGTACTTTAGCCCCACGTATTTATAATTCTTGTAGTCTGATATTTAGCTCAGTTTGGGGGTTTTGCAAAGTGAGAAAACCAAACACTCACAGTAAGAGGCCAAGAGCTCTAAACTATCTCAGAACTAGAGGCTCCAGCCTCGGCTGGAGTCTCTCTCTCTGGAATTTATTTTGTAAACTGGGCTGTAGTCTCATTTCGGGGGGGAGTAATTAGAATAGAAACAATTACTTTATCTATTAAGTTTCTTCTTGAGGGATTTTAGGTAGAGATGCTAATTTGCGAGGTCCATAAAATTGTATCCACATTGTACGGGGTGTGCTTCTTGGTGTGATTTCACCTTTGACAAGGGTGCACCTAAAATCCTATTAAATACTGAGGTAAATTCCCTTTTCCCTTTACTGCTGTGGCTGCTCCATATTCCTAGCAGCCCACACCAAGTCCCCACGCAGTCCACTGCCTTCTGATTAAAATCTTAATAATAAAAAAGGGATAAAAATAGGCCAGGGAATCCTCATCACAACATTTTCATTGGGAATCCTTTTCAATCTCCCAGGTCCCTTCCTGTCTCCCCAGTTTTCAGAGTTAGCTGATGCAACCTACTCCTTGGGTTTCCAAATGGGTGAGGAAAGATCTGATGGACAAATTCTGCTTTGAAAACAGTTTTGTTGCTGTCTCTTTGGGTTTGTATTCTGGATTCTGCTCGGTGTCTGCCTTGGGCAGAGAACTTCATTTCTGTGTGCCTTCATTTGTGTGCCCCTGAACTGACAGCAACAAGAGATTCCCTGCGAGACTAAGGCCTAAGAATATTCCTCAGACAAAAGAAATCCTAGAAATTATTACTGAAACCATCTTCCCTCCTCGCAGTTTTTTTGAAACCAGGCGAAAAGAGAGAAATTTCTAATGTTTAGGGATGGAATGTTTAAGGTTTTTTTTTTGCTTTCAAAGCTTTAAGGTACACAAAGCAGCCCAGAGATGCCTGGAAAAAAGGGAATAAAAGGGAATATCAGACAGCCATCGGTGTTTCTTGCCTCCAGGAATCTGAGGTGTGCACTGACAAACTCCCAGCCGCATCACTGAAGGCTTGGCTGAGCTGCTGCTGTAAACACGAGACACCTGGAGCAATTCACTGATAAAATTGCCTGCACCGAAGGCAAAGGGATTTCACACATTCCTGTGCACGAGCACTCTGTGAAGCATTAAATTGGAAGATGCAGTGCTGGTGCCTTGTTTTCTGTGCTTGAGTCTCCAGGGATGTAAGGGCAGAATCTCCTGCCTGCACTGGATTTTTTAAAGTGCAAGGAGGAAAAGGAAAGCATGTCCAGAGCTGCTGGCTTGCCTCGGCTCATAGAGTGCTTCCATTTTTTTTTTCCAATATTCCCAATCCCTTCAGACTTTGGATTCAACGTGGGCTGGTGCTGAAGGCTCACTTTGGCATTTCCAGGGACAGAATTTTGCCTTTTTGCCGTAGCTAAGGTTTCTCGCTGCACGTGGTCGCTGGGTGCTGCAGGATCTCTCCTTCACCTGTCTCTATTCCACCAGGGAACACTCAGATTTTCCCTGGGGAATATTGCACCCTTGCTGCTGCGGAGGGGTGGCCCATCCCCTTTAGATATCAGACATTTGTTTACTCACACAGGGTGTGCTCTGGTGGGTAAATTATCCCACATCTCTTTTTGGCTCATCCAAGATTTCCCAAGGAAGGATTGCTGTTGGTATTTCTGTCGGTGAAGTACCCCCAGCCCAATCTCAACCCCAATTCCTGCTGAGCTGCTGCAAACCCCGAGAAAGCAGAGGCTTTGCTTTGTGAAATGTTGGTTTTTCTGCTCTCCCTGGGCCTTCCCCTCTCCTCCGCAGCCTCAATTCCAAACGCTTCACGTCACCACTTGGAAACTCAGCCTCGTGCAGGACTCTTCCCCTCTGCTCTGTGTTTGCACAGCCTCCCCCAGCTCAGCTCAGCACATGTGGTTCCAATTGCACAGCCTCTGCAGGACTCTGGATCAGGACAGGGCTGGGCTGACCCCTCTCTTTCCCCACATTCCGGGCAGGGGGAGCCCCCTTTATCTGGCATTTTTCGTTTTTGGGATGCTTTCTCCTCCCAAGCGAATTCCTGCGACCGGAGGGAGGCTGCAGGCAGCGTGCTGGGGCCAGCCCGTGGTCACTGGGAGCACTGGGGCTCTCGGGAGAAGGCAACCCTTGGCCCCTGCGTCTGTGCCAGCCAAGGAACACAGCGAGCAGATGTCCCAGAGCACGGCCCTAATTGTCCCCAGGAGACGGCGGCCGCCGCCAGCCGCTCCTCGTCGTGCGAGGAATGCAGCAGGGCTGTCTGGAAGAGGACACTGCTGGTGTTTATTTTGGCCTCAGATGCTGTCAGGGTAACTGTCAGGGCTGGTGTGGTCTGAGCATAGTGGGGCTGGAGAGCTTTTTGGGTTGTCCTCAGAGCTCTGGGATGAACCAACGCAGCTTTCCCTGTCCTGCTCAAAACTGGGGAGGAGAGTCTAAGGAGACATAAAACCTTCGTGTTCCTGTGTCTGTTGATGCCGGTGATTTTTGTATTTTCTTTTATACCCTTTTTATATATTTTATACCCTTTCCCTTCCCTGGTACCCTCTATACACACTCCTTGCACCCTGCACAAACACTCCCTGTACTTTAGCCCCACATGTTTCCAACCCTTGCAGTCTGAGATTTAGCTCAGTTTGGGGTCCTGCAAAGCCAAAAGACCAAACATTCATATTCTCTCAGAACTAGAGGCTCCAACCTGTTCTCTCTTGGAACATGTTTTTGTAAACTCGGCTGTAGTCTCATTGGGGGGGTTCATTAGAATAGGGGGCAATTATTCATTTATTAAGTTTCTTATTGGGGGATTTTAAGTAGATATGCTAATTTTGTGAAATCCATAAAAATCCAGAACACGTTGTACAGGGTCCCTGGCTCGTCCCTCGCTCCATGGTGTGTTTTCCACCTTTGATGGGTCTGGGCACCCCGGATCCTATTAAACCAAGGTAAATTCCCTTTCCCTGTACTGCTGTGTCTGTTCCATATTTTTACCAGCCTGTTTAAGGCATCACTGTCACCACTGCTGAGCAGCACCGGCGGGGGGAAGATGTTTGGTTTCTCAAGAAAACATTTTAAGGCCCACTGAGCCTTAAACGCTCGAGTGTGGAGCTCGACCGTGGTGTCCTCACTGATTCAACTCCGAGTCACGCACGCAGCCCTGCGAGTTCGGCTCCAGATGTAATTCCTTGGCCATAAAAGTCGTTGTCAGCCTCCTGCTCCAGCAGCTAAAATTCTGAATCCGCAGCTTGCAAAACACTCAGGTTTTTCTTGCTAGCACTGCATGGGGGGCAGGCTCTTGCATTTTCATGGAGAAACTCAGTAAATCATTCCCTCCAGGATGAGACTCCAACAGATGTGAAATGTCTTAAATTCTTGGCGGGAGGGAGTGGATCAGAGCTGTGACATGTCCTGAGCTTTTTGTTTTTCACTCCCAAACTTATTACTCCTGTATATACCTAATTTAGACACATTCTGCCTTCAGACACTTTGATTTTAGCACAAGAATAGTGAGGCAAAATGGAGGATTATTCAGCTAAAGGAACATCCTGGTGTAGGTCTGTGGATATTTATTCTCTCTGGGCTAATTTGAGCTTTAAGTAGGAAGTTCCTGCTTATTTGGATTATCTTTACTAAAATGAAGCACTTTAAAAAGCAGATCTGGCTGAGAGCAGCTACAACATGGACCTCCTTCAAGCACTGAGGTGTTTTTTCCAACAGCCTGGATTTTGGGAAGAGTGTGTGACTCAGGGCCACAGGGACAAAAACTCCTTCTGGGAAGGATCCCATTCCAGTCAGTGCAGCCACACAGACGTGAGGATGACTTTTCGGAGTCTCCCCAGAACGATGCATTGAGAACTTGTCTGCAGGGGACAGTTCCCGTTCTGGAGAGGACACGATGTGCCCTGACACCGGGGCTTGTTCTCCGCTCCTGTCACACTCCCACCCAGGAAACATTTTGATCTTAACGAACAAAAGCAGGCAGGGCACCTGTCACAGGTGAGAGGGGAATTGTTCAGACAGGGTACAAACTGTGTGTGTGGATAGCTCTGGAGCTCCTTCCTGCCTTTGCTGCTGTGTGGAAGAAAGTTTTCCTCAGCAGCAGATTTCAGGCGTTCCCTGAGCTGCTTCCGACGTCTGGAAATTACAGATTTCGTTTCTGCTCCTCCCTAGATGGCAGGGCCTTGGAATAGAGGCTGATCTTTGATTAAAAGCTGAAATAAATTATAAAAAAATGTTGCTGAAGGACAAAGTTCACAGATGTTGTTGAAGAAGCAGAAATTTTTGGAGACTCCTTTTGGATATTCACATCTTAAGTGAGCTTTGGTTTGGGCCATACAAAGGATTATTCTGCATTTCTTTTATCTTGATTCCCTGAATCTTTTCTAGGCTGTTCCTCCTAATTCCAGCAGTTAAGTGATACAGCACAACCTATTACTTTTTAAATAGCAGAATCTATTTTTAGCATTGCTCCCTAATTCAAACCTTCTGAACCTAATGAAAGATTTAAATCTGGAAGCTCTTTAGCTTTTAGGATGTGAATTTGCCTACAAATAAAAACGTCAGCAAAGCATTTATTTCCCCTTTGATTCTGCTTGTCTGGCAGTGTGTATTTGATGTTGGGCCGTGCGTGTGTTTGTGTTCATACACAGAATTGTGATGGCTGCGGAAAAACTCTGAGCTTCAGCACAGCATGGGCACGAAAATGTGGGATCCTGGTGAGGATTGGGGTATGGAAACACGACTTGGGATGCACATAATTTGTGATAAGGCCGAAGAAAATCTCGCTTTACTCAGCATTTGCTGCTTGCTGTGTGGCACAGGCTGCTGAGTTCCACACCCATTTCAAAGGGCTGATTCCGAGGAAATTGAAACCCTCTTACAACACACGCACAATGAGAAGTCCTTAAAATGCTGAATTGAGTTCTGAGGAATTCTTCCAGACTGACATCTTCGCATGAGGGATCCAGGCTGTTGTCCATGTTTTTTTGTTTTTTTGTTTTTTTAATTTAAACCCTGCCCTGTGTGCAAGGCAGAAGGGACTGAGAGGGCTAAAAACCCCTTTGAGTCCTTCCCTGGCCAACCTCGTGTGGGCACAGCCTGGATGGCTTCGGGTTTGATTAAAATTTTTGTTGCTGTGTGCTCTGTGGAGGTTTAAACATGTCCTGGATGGCTTTGGGCTCGGTTAAAATCTTTGTTGGTGTGAGCTCTGTGGAGAATTAAACAGGTCCTGGATGGCTTTGGGCTCGGTTAAAATCTCTGTTGCTGTGTGTTTTGTGGAGATTTAAACACGAGAGGATCATTTTCCCATCCGCGGCGCTGGGTGAGTTATTGTCCTCAGAACAATGGAGGGAACAACTCTGCACTCAAAGCCTTCAGGCCAACGCTTCCAAAAGCATTTAAAAAAAGAGTTGGAACGAGCAGGAAAACCAATCCCACCTCCTCCTGGAGCCACGGGACAGGAGCTGAGTAAACCCAAAAGCAGCGATTGCCCACAGGATGTGGAAGGGGCTGAGGGTTTTGGGGGAAGAAGTGCGGAGCCTGCAGGGATGTGGCATCATTTGGGATGTGATTTCTGGGAAAGCCATCCCTTTTTGCATCTGCTGTGGGCAGGATCAGCCCTGGAGGCCACCCAGGGCTTTGTGAGGATGTTTGGAGCACAAAGGGCTCAAATCCCTTTGTGATCCAGCCCTGTGTCCTGGCTGGGGATGTGGAGGGGCTGGCCATGAGCCATTCCTCTCCGAGTCTTTGAAATGAAATTTAAACCTGGGAGGGAAATGGTTAAAAGCATCTCGTTTATTTGGCCTGTCCTTGCAAGGCCTCATCTACACAAATGCAGACGATTTCAGGGAATGTTTATTCCTCTTTGGATAATAAAGCAGTTTTAATAGCCTGGGAGGGACCTGCATCTGTTTCTAGCTCCTTTTTCCTCTCATATTCCATAAATTCCAGCACATATCTCCACATAAATCACCATTTCATCCCTGTCTGCTGCAGCCAGACCCCACCCAAACTATGGAAAACATGGGATTTGTTCATGTTGAGCTCTCTTTGGATTTTTTGGGGGTAATTTCTGTGACTTGCACTGAGGTTGGGTACTTGGATGAGGCTGTTTTGGGCTCCTTTTGACCATACACAGGTACAGGTGACCCCAAGGAAATAAAGTGAAGGGTCTTGTGTGGAGCACCTGCAAAACTCAAAACCCTTTGGGACTTTTCAGGCATTGTTAAAGCATTAATAAGGATTAAGGAGACAAATCAGGGGTTTTTAAATAAGATTTTTTTTCTAATAATGTTATGGAAAAGTTTTCACTTTCACTGGTTATTGGTGAATCAGCTCTGAATTATTTCTGATTCTTTGAGAAAACAAAGGGTGCTTCAGGAATTTGTGGCTATTCCAGTGGCTGTCTCCCCGATTTTCCTCCCCATTTTCAGTTTACAAGCACAGAGCTTTTCCCCAAACCCACAGATATTTGCTGGGAGCAGCAAGAATCACTCCAAGGTGTGAGCTCTGCTAAACCCAGCGTGTCTGAGCCAGAAAGGAGCGAAAACCCTGTCACAATCTCACCAAATATTGATCATTTCACACCAAAAACCTCAACCACGATGAAGTTTTAACACCCAGAACACCTGCGAGGCTGTGCACAAACCCTCAGAGCTCCACAGGGCTTGGAAAATGTTACAAATATCCTGTGAATGTCCCCATTGTGGCGGCTAAATTAAGATTATTGATCAGTGATGGGCGCTAATGAGGGCAGCGTGGGCTGCGGGAAAAGCTTCACTCGTCCTGGGCAGGAATTCTAATTGTATTTGGCAGATGGAGCTTTGAGAGCGGCGAATCCAGTGATAAACTGGATTATTTTTCCCTTTAAAGCAAGCAGCTAATGTGGCCGAAAAGGAGCTTTCACTGCCGGGCAGGGGAGGGGAGATTCAGTTTTGGCAAGGCTCCACCTGTCTTCAAATTCTGCATGTTTTATGCACAGGGGGTGGTGAATTTTTATAAATTGCTTGGGAAGGATAAATTCAGTATCAGAATCTCAGGGATGGTCATGGTAATTCAGGCATATCTGAGAATGGGAGCAGGAGCAGAAGGAATTTTCTAAAAGCTGATTCTGGAAAAACTGAAAAAGATGAGAAAGTGTCATGTTGGATGTAAATTTTCTGTCTTTCAACTGAAAGTTCAGGATCCACTGTTTAAATAGTATAAAAGTATATAAATAGGAAAAAAATCAATAATTGTAATAAATAACAAATATAAATTGTAATATAAAAAGTATAGGAATAAATCCAGCCTGTGTAAATAGAACTTCTTATGCTCCTGCCCTGTCCTCCCAGGATTGTGTGCTCAGTCACACACGTGACTTCCCAGGGCTGCAAACTTCCCCAGTTTTCATCAGTTTTGCAATATTTGGCCCAAGAAGCAAAATATTTCCTCCCACTTCATTTCACAGAGAAAAAAAAAAAAAAAAGAAAGAAAAAAAAAAGGGGTTTAGGGTTTTGTCTTGAACAGCAAAAGCGCAGAACAACCCAAGTGCCCTCTGAAGATTCATACCCCAAGTGGCATTGATGTCCCATGGAAATTCGGTTGGGAAAATTTTGATTTTAACCTGGAGGACCCCTGACCCCAAAGCCTGTAACTTTCCCCCTCCTCTGATCTTGTGGGTCAGTCTGAACTGAGTTTGAGCTCTCCGTGGTGAGCCCACAGTTCCAAGTCGGAGATGGGCAAAGCCAAGGACTGATGGCGGATTTTTGTTCAGTTTTAGCAGAGATGCAGAATAAAAACTCGAGCAGACAGTGCCTAACGCAGCGCTGGCTGAACATCCCATTTTCCTGCGGTGCATCATCTCCTGGGCAAGTTTTTAGGGCGTGTTAACACATTTTGGGGGTTTTGTCTCACATTCCAAGGGCTCTGCTTCCCTCTAGTGGGTCCGCTTGGCACTTTGATTTCTCTTTCTTTTTTAAATCCGGACAAGCCGTTCTGACAACTTTTTTTTTTTTTTTTTGACTTTGCCATTCCAAGATATTTCCCAATCCTACTTGTCCCACGCTTTTCCTAAGTTTAACCCTCTGCTTCCCGGGCTGGTTTCTTATTTCCAGTGCTGAAATACAGGAATATCATCTGGCTTTAGGAAAGAGACTCCAAGGTTTTGCCAGACTGACAGAAGGATAAACTGAAGGTTTTCTGGGTGGAAACACTGCTTTTGAACTCAGGCAATGAGAGGTTGGGGAGGTTATTTGGAATTTGGGGTGACAGAAGGATAAACTGAAGGTTTTCTGGCTGGAAACTGCTTTGGAACTCAGGTAATAAGAGCTGAAGACAGAGCCAGGGAGGTTACTTGGAATTTTGGGTGATAGAAGGATAAACTGAAGGTTTTCTGGGTGGAAACACTGCTTTGGAACTCAGGCAATAAGAGGCTGGGGAGGTTATCTGGAATTTGGGATGATAGAAGGATAAACTGAAGGTTTTCTGGAAGGTTTTCTGGCTGGAAACTGCTTTTGAACTCAGGCCATGAGAGGCTGTGCAGGTTATCTGGAATTTGGGCTGTGCAGGTTATCTGGAATTTCGGCTGTGCAGGTTATCTGGAATTTCGGCTGTGCAGGTTATCTGGAATTTGGGCTGTGCAGGTTATCTGGAATTTGGGCTGTGCAGGTTATCTGGGATTTGGGCTGTGCAGGTTATCTGGAATTTGGGCTGTGCAGAGGGCGTGGGTGCGATGTGAGCCCTGACAGCTCTCGAGTGTGAAACCTTCGCCAATATTAGTGTGAAAGCGCCAGGGAATGGATCGATGTCTCCTTAAATCACAGAGCCGAGCTGGAGGCTCTGCTGGGCGGAAAACGAGGAGGAATCCACCAAATTCTGTCAGTAAAAATTCTCTGAGCGCTGGGGCTTGTCTTGCAGCTTCCTGCTCCGTTTGGCTGTGCGAGGCTCAGACTGAATTCAAGAGAGTGGCCGAGGAAAACGTGACCCTGCCGTGCCACCACCGCCTGGGGCTGCTGGAGCAGGGCAGCCTGGACATCGAGTGGCTGCTGCACATCTCCGAGACCGTGCAGAAAGCGGTGAGAAAATCACTTCGTTTGTGCGCTCACACCGCCAGGACTCGATTTGACAGCACTCCTGGGCTGTGATATGATTTTTGTAATAAGATGATTTATTTATACTTTATAATACATTTATTTATTTATTTATTTATTTATTTATTATAATATTATTTCTTTATTTATTTATAATAATATTATTTATTTCTAATTTATAATAATATTATTTATTTATTATAATATGGTTTCTTTATTTCTAATAATATATTGTTTGTGTTTTATGATTTTTAATAATATCCCATATTATTTTATAATAATATTGTTTATTTCGTTATTATAATAATATGATTTATTTCGTTATTATAATAATGTGATTTATTTCGTTATTAGAATATGGTTTATTTATTTATAATTATATGATTTATTATTTGTGTTATAGGATTTTTAATAATACCCCATATCATTTTTATAATAATATGATGTATTTATGATTTATAATAATATTATTTATTTATTTATTATAATATGGTTTATTTATTTATAATAATATAATTTCTTATTTGTGTTATATTATTTTTAATAACATACCATATTATTTTATAATAATATGATTTATTTATAATTTATAATAATTTTATTTATTTATTTATTTATTTATTATAATAATAATATTATTTATTGTGTTTTATGATTTTTAATAATATCCCATATTATTTTATAACAATATGATTTTTTAATAATTTATAATAATTTTATTTATTTATTTATTATAATGTGGTTTATTTATTTGTAATAATATGATTTATTTGTGTTATATGATTTTTAATAACATCCCATATTATTTCATAATAATATTATTTATTTAGTTATTATAATAATATTATTTATTTAGTTATTATAATATGGTTTGTTTATTTATTTATAATAATATGACTTAGTTATAATATGGTTTATATATAATAATATGATTTATTATTTGTGTTATATGATTTTTAATAATATCCCATAGTATTTTTATAATAACATTTATTTATAATTTATAATAATATTATTCATTTATTTATAATATGATTTCTTATTTATGTTATATTATTTTTTAAAATAATATTCTATATGATTTTTAGAATAAATTTGTGAGTTATTCTGATGATGGGAAGAGTGTTTAGAAAGCACAGCTGATGCAGAGAGATTTATAAGGTGTAAAAGTTATTTGATATTCACACGCGCTGTGCTGGGACAGGCTGTGTTACAATGGAATTTTTTTTTTTTAAGTGCAGTAAATCTTGATTAGACAAAGTTCCGAACTGCCCTTCAGGCTTTGAAAATAACCTTGGATTTTGCAGGCCCACTTTTGGAATCCCAAGTTTCAGTTTGGTCCTTACAAAACTCAGGTCTGCAGTGGCTGGAATGAGCACAGCCTGCTGTGATGTGGTGTGGATAAATCGATGGCTATTTCACATTTGTATCAACGCCCAGGATAAATCTCCAGCAGAAATACTTCATGCTTCATTCCCAGGGTACAAATCCAGGTTTGCTCTCCCAGCCTGCCCCAGGTTTCCTGTGTGACCCTTGAAAAGTCACTTAACCGCAGTGTGGAGCTCCTGGAAATGCTTGAATTTGCTGTTCCACATGAAAATGAAATGCCAATCCCACATCTGTGTGTGCTCCCCAGGTGATCACCTACTCCGGGGGCCGTGTTTACGATGACCTGAACGAGGAGCAGAAGGGCCGTGTTTCCTTCACCTCCAACTTCCTCGCGGGAGATGCATCCCTCCAGATCATCTCCCTGCAGTCCAGCGACGCAGGGAAGTACATCTGCAAGGTGAAAAATGCTGGCCAGTACGAGTGGGCTCGCATCACCCTCAAGGTTGTAGGTAAGGACACTTCATTGTCCTCCCAGGGGAAAAAAAATTAAAAATCCAGACTCGCTTCCCGCGGAGAGATTTATGTCAGGAGGGTATAAATACACAGTCACCTCACGATCGTGTTTCAGTGCCCAACTCTGTATCTGCCTTTGCATTTTTTGGCAAAGGACAGGCCGCAGGAAGAGCCTAAAGAAGTGTTCTGAGGTAGGTGTGATGAGCTGCAAACCCATTCTTCCCAAACCATCACCATGATCTCATCACCCAGAGCAGGCTGATATTCTATCTGAGCTGTGATCGCCCTGCCCACATCTCCTGCTGGGGACTGGCACTTCATGTCCCAGCACCCAACCTGATCCGAGGCACTGGAGGTGACAAATAACAGCTGGGGTTGGCATTTCCCTCCCCTGATTTCAGTTTCTTTTTCACACACTCTCTGATCCCATGGAAGAATCCTGCGGCCTGCCCAATACCGAGGGGAGAAGGAAGAACTGGAGAAGTGAAGGGAGGGAAAGATGTTCTGTAAATTGTGCCTGGAAGAGGAATGTGGTGGCAGAGCTCCACTGATGGAAGTGACCCTGGGGCAAAGTGCCACGGAGTGTCAGAATGTCACCTCCATGGCTGAGCCAGCCAGCTCTGCTATGGGGCTGCAGCTAAAATCTCCTAAAAACCATCCCTGGGGAGATTCTGATGCCTGATGAGGTTACCTAAAGCAGAGGCTGGACAAATTAAAGAGAATAAAAACCAGTTATATTTATTGAAGGTCTTCAGGTGCATTTAGGGCAGACAGAGTCCACTTGAAAGGCTACACCCAAAATGGACAGCGAGTCACGAATTTTTCATACTTTATAAGTTCTGTCCATTAACATATTGGGCCTTAATCCTCCAATTACACCTTCAGGTAATGAAGTCAATTATTCCAAGTTTGCTCCCCCAATTCACTGCTGTTTACATATTTTGGAGCCCTGAGGCAGTGAAGTGTCCTTGGATTTCCAACTCAGAGGAATTGTTTTGTCTAAACAATGCTGGGAACAAGTTCTAGCACTCTATATGGAGTCCAGAGCCACATACTAAAACCACAGATACACGAAAAATAGAGAAGTTAAAATCCTAGGCACCAATTCCTTAGCTCACTCCAGGCAAGGCAGCCCTCGGGAGCTGTTTAAATGCCAAGGAATGGTTTCCACCGAGCAAACCCCACTGTTTGCATGACCTGTCTCCTGCTCGTTGCAGAGAAGCCCTCCAAGCCCAAGTGCTGGCTGGAAGGGGAGCTGCTGGAGGGGAAGGAGCTGTCCCTGCAGTGCCGCTCTGCCTCGGGCACGGCCCCCATCTCCTACCGCTGGCAGCGCATCAGTGAGGAGGATGAGAGAGCCGAGCACCTGCCGCCCAACTCCAGAGTCAGTAAGTCGGGGCAGCCCCTCCTTCCTTCCTTCCTTCCTTCCTTCCTTCCTTCCTTCCTTCCTTCGGCACCATTCCTTCCTTCCTTCCTTCCTTCCTTCCTTCCTTCCTTCCTTCCTTCCTTCCTTCCTTCCTTCCTTCCTTCCTTCCTTCGGCACCATTCCTTCCTTCCTTCCTTCCTTCCTTCCTTCCTTCCTTCCTTCCTTCCTTCCTTCCTTCCTTCCTTCCTTCCTTCCTTCCTTCCTTCCTTCCTTCCTTCCTTCCTTCCTTCCTTCCTTCCTCCCTTCCTCCCTTCCTCCCTTCCTCCCTTCCTTCCTCCCTTCCTTCAGCGATGCTCCAACACTCCTCCCGCTGTGGGGATGCTCCAGGAGTTAACAAATCGAATCGCCTTTGCATCGTTCTGGAGCTGATCCGACCCCAAAGTGCAATTTGTGCTTCGGTGCCCTGCCCACAGGTCAGGTTGATTAGTTGGTTTGATTATTCCTGTCACTGAAACTGTGGGAAAAACAAAAACCCTCCAACAACATTTTTAATGTTACAGAGTCAAGGCATTGCTTTATTTTCTGGCCAGGATGTTGTTCTGGTCAGGATGTGCCACAGAAATCATCTCATCCACACACAGCCCGGGTGTGCAGAGAGAATCATTCCATGACACACGGCTTTTACTAGTTTTCTCAGATATTTTACACAGTCAAAAGGCATAGAAATGAATTGGTTCAGTGTTCATTGGCCCCACGTTGGGTAGTTCTCAGTATCTGGTTTCCTATTGAAACTGGATTTCTTCGCCTCCGATACTAATTAGCTCTTCCTTCTTATCTCTTTCTTCAGACCAGGTGTCTTTGGCCATGCCAGGGGTGAGGTTTGGAGCTGATGTTCCATTAAAGGTCACTGATGTCCTTTTGGGCTACTCCCAGTCCATTAAGATGCTAAGCTCATCTCCGTAGAGCGGTGCTAAAAAAAAAAAAAACTTTAAAAATTCCTTTCCCTAAGGCAAAGGCAAACTAAGTCTAACTAGAGAAATTCAAATTTTAAAAGTCATATTGTTTCTAACAATTCCAGCGGTGCTTTTTCCCCTTCCAGACATCTCCAACCCCGGGCAGGTGCTGCTGAAGAACCTGACGCAGATGAGCACGGGGCTGTACCAATGCGTGGCCACCAACGAGGCGGGACAGGAGAGCTGTGCCCTGCAGGTGACAGTGCAGCGTAAGTACCGCGGGGAGCCGTGTCCTGCTGCTCGGGGGACACGTGAGCTGTGCCAGCCCTCGATCCGCCCCAAGCAGGCCCAGAGACACTGCAGAGACACAGGCAGAGCAGTGGGGATTTGCTTTATTTTTCATTTTGTTTTATTTGCTTTATTCGGCGCAGGCTGTGGGGATTCACTCCTCCAAACACACACACCCTGCACTGCCAACTCACAATATTATGGTGACATTCATGAATATTCATCACATTCCCCCGGATAGGAGTGGTTATACAAATCATTTCTGGGCAATCATTAATATCATTAGCATGTGCTGTGTGTCCTGGTGGTCTTTGGGGTCTGCTCGTGATGGAGATCTGTAGTCTTCATCACAGTGCACTTTGCACCTTTCTCTCTGGAGCATGGGCAGTCCTTGGTGGGTGATTCAGGGTTTCTGTGCTGGCCTCAAACAGATTCTTGTCCCTCTTGTCTTGACAAGATTAAGGGAATTCTGTTTTCCCAGGTTTTAGAATTTACATATTCTGTCTCTCAATAGTTAACCTGAGTTACCTATTGACTACCCATTTCTTACCCTCCCCCGCAAAACTCTGCGCCACACTTTGCCCTTTCGCGCTTTAATCACATTAAATTGTTCTTGGCTATTGCACTTTTGATTTGCACTGCAGCCCTCACCTAAAATGGTAACAGCCCAAACGAGGTTTTTGTCACTTTAGATGTTCGGGTCTGTTAGAAACTTTGATTTTCAGAATGATTCATGAAACACAAGCAGGGGAAATGGCGAGTCAGAGGTTCTTGCATGAGCTTACTCTCAGGTATGACTCTGGGTATTCCATCATTCCAAATTATGTATTTATTGCGCTTGGGACAGCAAATCATCCAAACGCAGTTGAAAAGGCTGACAGTGGCATGGAGTAATTTGCAGGATAAAAAGTAACCTTTCACACTTTAATCACATTAAATAGTTATTTATTGTGCTTTTGATTCACACTGCAGCCCTCACCTAAAACGGTAACAGCACAGCCTGAGCCCAGATGAGGTTTTTGTCACTTCAGATGTTCGGGTCTGTTAGAAACTTTGATTTTCAGAATGATTCATGAAACGCAAGCAGGGGAAATGGTAAGTCAGAGGTTCTTCTGACTGGAGGGGCTACATGAGGTTACTCTCAGGTATGACTCTGGATATTCCATCATTCCAAATTATATATTTGTTGCGCTTGGGACAGCAAATCATCCAAAGGCAGTTGGAAAGGCTGACAGTGACATGGAGTAATGTGCGGGCTAAAAAGTAACCTTCGACATAATATGGTTTTAATCAGGATTTAGTCATCCGTGTCCTGAAGAGCAGGGGTTAAAATCCCCTGCTGAACCCCACCGAGGCTGTGCAGCTCCCCGCAGGGTGTCCTTTGCATCTGCATGCAGGAAAAGGGTGGAGTTTATCACCCAAACGCAAACAATTGAGTTCAGCAGCTCTCGCTGCTGGAGCTGCTGTGATAAGACTCCTCACAAAAAAGTCTCCTCTTGGAGATTCCACAGCTTTGGAATTTTTCTGCCCAGCCGAGCCTGAAATAAGTGGAATATGGAATAAGGAAAACCGGTTTGCCTCGGGCATGTGGAGTAAAAGCGTCCAGGCAGCTTTTCTGCCAATTGAACTGAATTGGTTCAAAACCTCATTCGGGTTTGCTAAAGCCTCCATGGGGACTGAGCCTGAAGGAAACAACTTCCAGCCGAGCCCAACCAAAAGAGTTTGTCATAAATATCAGCGGAGGGCCCACAATCCATGGGAAATGAGCTCTCAGCTTGGCTGGTTTGGATGAAAAGTGCTTTCCTTCCCTCCTTCCCTTACCCCACCTCAGGTCACTTTTCCCCCCCAGCTGAATAATTAATTTTGCAAGTGAGTTGTGTCATTTAAAGGTACATTGAAGGGGGAAAAGAATATTTATTCTTAGTTCTTTATATTTATTCTTAGTTCAAACAATCTTCTGCCTCTGGGATGCTTCACACGTGGCCTGTCCTGTCTATTTTCCGTGGCTTTGTGCTCTCACAATGGGATTTTTCCTCCTTATTTCAACTCTCCCCCGCAGCTGAAGGCACAGCACTTGCGATCTCATTTTTCCAGAGGTGATTGCTTCGCTCGCTGTCAGCTCAGATAAACTGGTTCGACTTCTGTGTGGGGACACGCCTAAAAAAATAAACTAAAACATTCTGTCCCGAGTTATACTCAGCGCTGGGAGTTGTAGCGTGGACTAGAGTCTGACCACACCAATAAGAGTTAATCAATAAATTTGTTTTCTGGACAACAGATGCACAAAACATCGGCATGATCGCTGGGGGAGTGTGCGGAGTGGTGTTGGGACTCTCCCTCCTTTTCCTGGTGGTGAGGCTGACGATAAGGAGGAAAGAAAAGAAGAGATATGAGGAAGAGGAGGCCCCGAATGAAATCAGGTAACGCCTTTTATTTAACCCCACCTCCCACACTCCCTTCTCGCAGTTTCACACGTCTCTTCAGCACGGTTTTAAGAAACTATAAGTAGCTTTGTGTGTCTTCAAAGGTTGCTCTAAAAAGCTTTTAAAGCCTCTCTGACAAATTTCTTGACTGTGAGAATCTTTGTGAAGACTTTCCAGAAAATTAGATTCAACTCCCCCCTCCTCCCCCCGGGCAAATTAGCATAGACCTCAACCAACTGTTTTCTTTCACATTTGCAATTTCAGTATTTTAAAGCATTTGCATATTCTTTTATGGCGTTCAACTGAAGCTGCTTGTCCGTTGTGGTTCTGAGAGGGTTTGGGGGTGGTTTCCTTTCCTCTCCTCTCCTCTCCTCTCCTCTCCTCTCCTCTCCTCTCCTCTCCTCTCCTCTCCTCTCCTTTCCTTTCCTTTCCTTTCCTTTCCTTTCCTTTCCTTTCCTTTCCCTTCCCTTCCCTTCCCGAACCTTCCCTTCCCGAACCTTCCCTTCCCGAACCTTCCCTTCCCGAACCTTCTTTCTTTTCATTTTTTTCTTTGCTTTTTCTTTCCTTTTCTCCCCTTCTTTCCCCCTCTTCTCCCCTTCTTTCCCCCATTCTTTCTCCCCTTCCTTCCCCTTCTTTTCCCTCTTCTTTCCCCCTCTTTTTCCCTTCTTTCCCTCTTCTTTCCCCCTTCTTTCTGCTCTTCTTCCCACCTTTTTCCCTCCTTTTCCCTCCTTCTTCCTTCATTCCCCCTTTTTTCTCCTTCTTTCCCTCCTTTCCCCTTTCCCCCATTCTTTCCCCCTCCCTTCCCCCTTCTTTTCCCTCTTCCTTCCCCCCTTCTTTCTGCTCTTCTTCCCACCTTTTCCCCCCCTTTTCCCTCCTTCTTTCCCTCCTTCCCCCTTTCCCCCTCCTTCCCCCCTTCTTCCCTCGTTTTTCCTTCCTTCTCCCCTTTTTTTCCTCTCGATCTCAGCTTCCACTGGTCACACACTGAAGCAGACAGGTTCTCTGAGTTTTCCTTGAGCTTTTTGAACAACTGCTGCCCGGATTAACTGCGGGTGAGCAACCCCCGAGCAGCTGAGCACAGAGGGGAGCAGCAGCCCCGGGAATGCTCCTGGAGCTCATCTGCTCCTGCCTGGAGCCTGCCCTGAACTCCTGAGCTCAGCTTGGGCTGCAGCCAGCCCAGCCCAGGAGCTCAGGAAGGAAAGCGCTGCAAAGAGCTATTTCCAGGAATCAGCTCGAGCTGCTGCCGCCCTCGAAGAAACAAACCCCTGATCCATCTTTATGGCTATTTCTATGACTGCCTGGCCTGGTGTGACATCTCTGTGCCACCAGGCACCTCTGATCCCTGCAGCGGCTCACTGCTCTCAGGTTATCAGCACAAAGGCACTCTCTGCTCATTTCTCGCCCTTTCCGTGTTTCCCTTCTTGCCTTTTCAGTTTGAGCCTCACCCTCTTGTATCACCTTTTCACGCCTGGTTGTTGCATCCTCCCCCTCTTTTTCTCTCAGGACTCGGTCCTTGTGATTCTTTCTCTACCCACAGGGTGGTTTTAAGTGGAAGAACGAGTTCCAGGCAGTCTTGCCCAGGCCCTTTGCCATTCGGGCTGAGGATTAGAGAGCAGACAGCTCTATCTGCATTGTTTGCTCTGACATTCATTGCACACACACACACAGAGCTGCTTGTGATCAAAATGTTTATTCCAAATGTGTTTATTCCAAATGAGTTTATTCCAAACGTGTTTATTCCAAACGCATTTACCACCAGCTCTGCAGGGCAATGGGGAATTTCATCCACAAATTACACAGCAGAGAGTTTGGCCAATTCTTGCAGGATAGTCTGTCCTGACACACTGAAGGGGCAACTCCGTGGGAAAGGGGAGGAACGGCCTTGGAAATGTGTGATTTTCAAACTTCAGCAGATGCAAGTGTTGCATAAATAAGTGCTGCTGTTGTGAGCAGGAGGAATGGCTTTGATAATCTCCCTTCTCCTCCCAATTCTGTTTCAAGCCCTTAAAGGAGAAGCAGTGCTAGATCCCCACTAAACTAAATTAACTCCCAAAAATAACGTTTCAATACATAATTTGAAAAAAAAAATCTACACATGGTGGTTTGCAGCCGCAGCAGCAATGCAGAGGGGTTAAATGACCTTTGAGCCCTGTGTCTGCCTGGTTGCAGGTGTCAGGAAAATGAATCCACAAACACCAGAGGTTTATGTCCAAAAAGGAGACAGAGGAGTCCTGGAACTTTATTCATGAGTAAAGGGAGAGGCCATGGCCATTTCCCATGGGGTCTCTCGAACTGTAGAGGACACAGCCTCTTTTTATCCTAATTTCCCAGCCACAATTCCCTCTCTCTTTCCCCATGAGCTGAGGTACTTGAGAGGCACAGACTTCTTGGAATTCCTAATGCAGATCCCCATAATATACATCCCCCCTAATGCAGACCCGTGTAATACACATCACCCCTAATGCAGACCCCCTAAATACACACCCCTTTCTTCTTTCTCTTATGCTCCTGTTCTTCTAGTTATTAACACAGCCTTGGGAGAGTCAATCAGTGGAATTCCTATGGAAATCCTCCCCACTGTTTCTTCTGTCTCTCAGTACCCGTTTTCCCTAACTAGCAGCTTGTTTCTAAAGACATTCCCTTATTCCTTCCCCAGGGAAGATGCAGAGGCCCCCAAGGCCCACCTCGTCAAGCCCAGCTCCTCCTCCTCCGGCTCCAGGAGCTCCCGCTCGGGTTCCTCCTCCACCAGGTCCACAGCCAACAGTGCCTCCCGCAGCCAGCGGACTTTGTCCACCGAAGCCACTCCGCACCTCACCCCCCCCCAGTACAGCCACCGGCAGCTGGAGAGGAAAGACACGGAGCCAAAGAAAGTCGACTACAACAACCTGCTGAAGATGGGAGCTGCGCCCGTGATGGTGCCCGCGCAGAGCCGCGCGTTCCAGACCGTGTGAGCGCCCACGGAGCCCAAAAAACACTTCACACACCACCAGCCACATAGGAACCGCTAGGGTAGCTAGTTCTCTTCCTGGTCAGCTTAATCTTAATCACTTGGGATTATTCACACCACCAGAAGCCCTCCCACTCTTTCTGAACATCTTCCAGCACTGAGGTTCTGGTACACAATTTTGTTTTATTGGAGAGAGATCCATTGGAGGGAAAAGGGAGCTTCTTTTACATTGGTGGGAAAAGGGAGCTTCTTTTACATTGGAGGGAAAAGGGAGCTTCTTTTACATTGGTGGGAAAAGGGAGCTTCTTTTACATTGGAGGGAAAAGGGAGCTTCTTTTACATTGGAGGGAAAAGGGAGCTTCTTTTACATTGGAGGGAAAAGGGAGCTTCTTTTACATTGGAGGGGAAAGGGAGCTTCTTTTACATTGGTGGGAAAAGGGAGCTTCTTTTTAAATTATCTTTTTTTTTTCTTTGAAAATGGAATACCGAGCATTTCAAAACTACGACAGCGAAGCGCTGTACAAGTGAAAAGAAGCCAAACCTCAGGATTTTTTAAAAGGGATCAACAGAGACTTCATGATGCATAATATTCCAGAGAGGTTTTTGTGGGGAGGGAGAAGTCTCTTGGACTGATTTTGGAGAAGTTTCTCAAAGATGCATTGTCTTAAGTGAAGATTTTGAGGCAGAGGGTGTCCAGCCTCAAAGGGAACTGACAGGTGCTTCACAATTTCTGCGTTCAGTGGAATACTGGAGGCTGTAACTAAAGTGGAAATGAAAAAATCACTCAAAAAAAGGACAAGAGATGCAGTATTAAGGTGTCTGAACCAAACCCTGTACTAAAGAGAAAGGACCTTTTCTGTCAAGAAAACAGAGGTGCTTTAATTGCCAGAACAAACTTAGCGATGCACCCAGAGATAGGGCCAGGAGCCTGACTCTGCTTTATGGGCAGCACTGCAAAGCCACAGCAGCCCCAGGGAGGGCTGCCCGTGGCAAATGAGCCTTAGTGAGGAGCCCTGGGCACTGAACCCTGCCGGGAGCGGTGCCCCACACGGGGAGGAGCAGCAATGTACCAAAAAGCCGCGACGGAGCGCTGGGCAGAGCTCTGGGGGAGTTCAGCTGGAGAACCAGCCAGGTTTGGGGAGCTGTGCTGGAGGAGCCCTGTGGAAAGTTCTTCCCACACTGAATGAACAGCAGCCCGGAGCTGACCTCCAGGGAAGGCCTGAAGGATCCCCTGGCAGAGGAAAACACACCTGGGACAGGTAAACAAGCACAAAATGTTGCTTCCAGTGGGAAATCTGTGCGTTGTCCCACTCCTACACCAAACGCTGGGCCATAGAGCTGAGGCTTAAACCTTTAGCAAGACTCTTACAAAATGGGAAGAATTGTAAAAAATATTTGTTGTGATGAACCAGCATAAGCATTTCCAAGGAATATGGAGTCAGGAAAGGATGGGAGGTAGGGACAGATGCAGAGTTCTGTCTTTGATATTTTCCTCTGAAGGACTTGGCTCTGACCACTGCTACACACAAGACACTGAGCTTGTAGGTTCTAGATTCCTGTATTCCTAGACTGGGGATTTGCTATTAAAAAAATTAGGGAGTTTGGGTTTTTTTTTTTTCCCATTTGAGGGAGGGAAGGTTTTCTCCAATTTGTGGAAAGAGCCTACAGAAGATGGATGAGCACGGAAGAACCACAGATCTATAACTCTTTCACTCCAGAACTGTCATTAATTTCCTTTTCTGACTGAGACTCAGAATTCTAATTTCCTTACTTGAGATCTTTAACAACCTGATCAAGGCCAAGCCCTGTTCGGGCTACATCCGTATGGGAAATAGTTTTCAAACTTGCCCCACACTATGTCAGAATTTCTCTTCCTGGGAGCAGTCACTCAAAATCCCATTGATTTCTCCAGCCCAGCTTTAACCCTTGGCAGACCAAATTACTGCTGCTGTGCAGGGAAAACAATCCCAAGGCACAGTTTGAAATAAGGGAGACCTGGCGTTTGATAAGCTGCTACTTCCACGAGAGCTCCTGGTGTTGGATCCTCTGCCATTTCCCCCCGGATGCTCCAGGAGCTCATCCCTGATCAGCTGTGCTGGAAGCAGCAGCTCCGAGTGTCTGAATCCTCTGCAGTTGCTCTTTTCCTCAGCCCTGAGGGCTCCACAGCACTCCCCAGGCACTCCAGAGCTGGGAAAATCCCAAGAGCAGGAATAGGATGGCTAAAGCAGCTTGGGGGTCCTTCTGGGGTCGCTCATTGTGCTGAATGTTCCCTGTGCTGCCCCTGAGGATCCTCACCGAGACCCAGGAATGCTTTTCCCCAGCCTGAGCACCCCGAGCTGCTCGCCACAAACCCTGGGTGACAATCCCAGCAGGTGAGCTGGTCACAGCTCACACCCAAAGGCCCTGGGTGACAATTCCAGCAGCTGGGCTGGTCACTGCTCACACCCAAAGGCCCTGGGTGACAATTCCAGCAGCTGGGCTGGTCACTGCTCACACCCAAAGGCGCTGGGGCAGTTTGGAGTAATTAAAAAACCTGGTAATTAGTAGAGAGGAGGCTCCTCCGCAGCCCGGGGGTGAGGAGAATTTGCCCTGGCAGGTTTTCCCGGAGCCTTTGGGCTGTGCCCAGCTCTCTCCTGCTGTCCCGGAGCAGAGGAGCAGCATGAGGTGTGGCCTGGGAGCTCTGGCAGCCTCGGGGAAGGTCAGAGATCAGTGACTGAAGCTCTGGGTGATCGATCCTGGCTGCTCCAGCCCTGGCAGTTGGGATTTCCAAGCCCTGCTGGGGTGCAGGCACTGCCCAGGAGCTGCACCCACACCTCAGTGATGTGCCAGGGAAGGGACAAGCTCATCACCCCAGGGAACAGCAGAAAGGGATCATTCCAAAGGTATCCTATTTTCCAAGCTCCAGATGATCAGGAGTTGCACAAGGGAAGCAAATAAGCCAAACTCTGTTTTGTAAAATAGTGTATTAAAGCATTTACTGTCATATACCAGCTATTACTTGTGTGATTAAATGCCTACCATGTTATGTAGCTTTTTGTTTCTCAGCAGCTAAACTAAGCTTCCATCTCTGCTACCTGCTACGATTGGTGTACTTGTACTGTGTCTGAACAACTCAGAGGAGAGCAAATATTTATTATTGATTCCTTCGAATCAATGATTTCATAATTTTTTTTTTGGTTGGTTGTTTTATAAATAAAGGTGCTGCAGCTGAAGTGCTGCAGCTCAACTCGACTTGTGCCGTTTTCTGTGGTGTGGTGTGCTACACGCTGTCAAGCTGAATCCAAGGGGAAAAAAAGGATGGAGTTAAAAATATCATTTCTAAGCTAAGGAGGCCTGTGTGCATATTTGCATGGGAAGCGTGGGCTTTTTTCCTGGATATTTTTCAGTCTCAATTACGTGCCATTTCCCAAAAGATGTGAAACCCTGGGTGCATGGAAATAAATGTTGTTTTGTCTTCCGTGCAGCCACTTCACCTGGGATATTTTGGCTGAGGACAGAGGTGCTGGAAGCCAAGCTGGTAAATAATGCCAGCACAACAACCCCTGGTGGCTTCATCCTCCTCCTCCTCCTCCTGTGACCTTTCTGCTGAACCAGCCCACGTGTTTGGCTTCCTCATGAGCCGTGAGGTGAGGAGGAAACCTTGAGCTCTGTTCAGACAGTTCAGATCTCCTCTGCAGATAAAGAGCTCACAGGAATCTCCAGACAGGGAGCTGTGGGTGGGATTTAGGGCAACGTGGTTGGTTTTCTCTCAGCCTTTTTTCCCCCCGGGCTGTTTTGCAGAGGTCTCCCGACATCAGCAATCGTTGTTGCTGAAATCTGGGAGCAAAAATTGCGACATAATTAGGCAGTATTTAAAACAAAACAGGGTGACAACGGAGCGGTCTCATAGGTGTGTCCTGGCTCTAATTCAAGAGCCAATGCTGTTCCTGGCTCCCACTGGAGTTGATGACATTAAAAAACCCTCAGGAGGTGATACACGTTTGGAGAGGAGTTGTGCAGTTGCAGACTTTCGTACAGGATGAGGAATTTGGGTTATTTTTAACCCGGAGCAGTTTGTCCTGACACACCGAAGGGGAACCCCGTGGGAAAGGGGAGGAACGGCCTTGGAAATGTGTGATTTTCAAACTTCAGCAGATGCAAGTGTTGTATAAATAAGTGCTGCTGTTGTGAGCAGGAGGAATGCCTTTGATAATCTCCCTTCTCCTCCCAATTCTGTTTCAAACCCTTAAAGGAGAAGCAGTGCTAGATCCCCACAAAACTAAATTAACTCCCAAAAATAACGTTTCAATCCTTAACTTGAAAAAAACTCCACACTAACTACTCAAACCAGCCCAGCCTGCCGAGACTTAATTTTTGCGCTATCAAGTCAATGAGCTCCTTTTGTCCACTTTAACAGCCTCTAATTTCTGCTTTAATGAGTCATTTGCCAAGTGCCCTCCTCCCGCACTGACTCACTGCAGTTTCAGATGCCTCCCCTTGCTCTCAGCCTGCTCTGCTGAGCAAAGTGTGCTCGCACATCGAAATGTCACTGTGCAATCCCAGGGTGCAGGCAGTGCTATTCTTAGGCTCTACCGAAATTTCATTGATTTGGAAAAAAAAAAAAAAAAAAAAAAAAAAAAATACCCCAAAGGCTAGCACGGCACGGCTGCCATGGTGGATTCGGTGTGGGTTACACACAGGAGCATCTCTGGAGTAAGCTGGGAGCAGGATGCCCCAGCAGCCTGCACTCTGGGCAGGGTGGGGTGTGCTTTGCACATTTTACCTGCCCAGGTGTGCCATGGTGTGCATGGAGTGCCCTGACCTTGAAAGGCACAGTCAGTGCTCCATGACACAGAGCCCCTTCCCCTGTCCTGCCTTTAACCTTCTGCACCCAAATTCCAGCACCCAAGTTCAGCCTGCTCTGCTGAGCAAAGTGTGCTCGCACATCGAAATGTCACTGTGCAATCCCAGGGTGCAGGCAGTGCTATTCTTAGGTCCTACCCAAATTTCATTGATTTAAAAAAAAAAAAAAACAAAAACAAAAAATACCCCAAAGGCTAGCACGGCACGGCTGCCATGGTGGATTCGCTGTGGGTTACACGGAGGAGCATCTCTGGAGTAAGCTGGGAGCAGGATGCCCCAGCAGCCTGCACTCTGGGCAGGGTGGGGTGTGCTTTGCACGTTTTACCTGCCCAGGTGTGCCATGGTGTGCATGGAGTGCCCTGACCTTGAAAGGCACAGTCAGTGCTCCATGACACAGAGCCCCTTTCCCTGTCCTGCCTTTAACCTTCTGCACCCAAATTCCAGCACCCAAGTTCATCCTGCTCTGCTGAGCAAAGTGTGCTCGCACATCGAAATGTCACTGTGCAATCCGAGGGTGCAGGCAGTGCTATTCTTAGGTCCTACCCAAATTTCATTGATTTGGAGAAAAAAAAAAAAAAGAAAAAAACCCCAAAAAATACCCCAAAGGCTAGCACGGCATGGCTGCCGTGGTGGATTCGGTGTGGGTTACATGGAGGAGCATCTCTGGAGTAAGCTGGGAGCAGGATGCCCCAGCAGCCTGCACTCTGGGCAGGGTGGGGTGTGCTTTGCACGTTTTACCTGCCCAGGTGTGCCATGGTGTGCATGGAGTGCCCTGACCTTGAAAGGCACAGTCAGTGCTCCATGACACAGAGCCCCTTCCCCTGTCCTGCCTTTAACCTTCTGCACCCAAATTCTGGCTCCAAACCACCCTCGGGTGCCACCCCAAGGTGCCTGCTCTGGTTCCAGCCCTGCGTGTGGCAGAGCAAGAACGGGAGCCACAAACTGCCTGGGCACCAGTGACAGCCCGTAGGTCCAGCACATCCAGGGACTGATGTTAGTGGGTTTGGGACTGGTGTTAGTGGGTTTGGGACTGGTTTATGGTCTAGCGATGGTCACCAGCCGAGCCGGGGGGACTGCATCACTTCCCCTCGTTGAGATCACCCCAAATTGCCATGGAAAGGGTGTTGGCACCCCTGCCTCAGGATGTGGTTTGCACACAGCAAGTTATCATAGCCAACATAAGGAACAGGCTGAAGGATGTGTTCCTGTGTCTCTATGTTCGATTTTTAAGCACTACCACGAGTGTTTCTGTCCAAAGCCAACCCGGGAGCACCTGAAATGCTTTTTTTGTGCAGTTTTAAGCCCTTAACGTTGCAGCTCCTTTGCCTGTTTTCCCACTGGGCCATGGCCAGGGTTTGGTGTTTGTGTTCCCTGGCCCCTCGGCTCGGCCTTTATTCCGTGTAAACACTGATGTCCTGGATGCAGGTCACAGCACCCAGCGTGACCTCAGGTGATTCCCGACCTCTGCCCAGCTCTCCTCATCCCCAGGGACACCAAACAGCCACGGTTCTGCACCATTTCCCCTTCCATGGAAATAAATCCGCGCTGAGAGCTGGATAATCCATGCGGGGAGCAGCACCGACATGCCGAGGGGGAACACCCTGTCCTTGGCTTGCCTTGGGGCTGCTGATGGATGGCAACATTTCGGATGGATTATAAAGCACGGAGATGCCAAGATGGGTTTTGCTGTGTGGCACGAACAGTGCTGCTCTAAAATACCACACACACGGGGCCCTGGAAGAGGAACGGGGCGCGGGGATAAAGCAGGGGATGTTCCTTTCCCTTGCAGAAGGGAACATGGAGGATGCTGATTATTGTACTTAGAGACTGACTGAACACAGGCTGCGGGAAGCACTGGGGGAGCGCCACGCAACGGCTGCGACCACGGCAAGGGGCAGTGCCGCCATTCCTGAAGGGGAGGGAGTATATCGGGGGCGCAGGGGGCTCGGGAGGCGCAGGGAGATCCCGGCGCACTCTGCCCGGGATCGCCCCTCATGGCGCCGCCATCTTGCGCTTCCCCTTCCCCGCCGCTCTCCTTCCCCCCTGCCCTCTATGCAAATCACCCGCCATTCCCGCGCGCCCATTGGCCCCTCCCGCCCCATTGCGAAATATGCAAACGAGACCCCGGCGCGCCGCGCGCCCATTGGCTGCCGCGCCCGCCCTCCTTCCGGGCCCCTCCCCGCGGCCGTGATGTCACCGGCAGCGTGGGCTCTGATTGGCCGAGGGCCGCGCAGAGCCCCGCCCGGCGCGGGGTTTGGGGGGGCGCGGGGAAAGCGCATGAAGGTTCGAGAACGCGGGGCCGGGCGGCGCGCAACGCCCCCTTCCGGCGTGCGTCACGCACGGCCCGGGCCAATCCCGGGCGGGCCGGGGGGCGGGAACCGCGCGCTGTTTGGCCGGAGCAGGGCGAGGGAGGCGTGGCCTTCTGGAAGGTTCTGGGCGGGTATAAAAGGCCGGCGCGGCGGGCGCGGGGCATTGAGCGAGCCGGAGCTGAGCAGTGACCCTGCCCCGTGTGTGAACGAGAGACCGGGCCGGACTGCAGGTAATGGGGTGGGGGGGGCGCCGTGCGGTACGGGGAGGGCGTGGGGGGATGCAGCTGTCCTGGAATGGCGGAGGGAGGGTGCGGGAGGTAGCTCCGGGTCGGCCTGGGAAAGGCGGGCGGCCGTCTCGGGTGGTTTTGTACCCTGAGGGACCGTTCCGCTGCGGGGATGGGGATGGAACGGCGGGCACAGCCCCGTTTTTGGCTGCTGCGGTGCTTTTTTTTTAACGCCGGCGTTTATCCGTTTTTTTTTCCCTAACTCTGATATGCCGCGGGAGGGGGAGGGGGTGCTCCGCTTTCTCCCGCCGCCCCCATTAGTTTCTCCTCAGGCGGGGGAGGGGAGAAGGGAGGGCTCGAGAAGCCGCAGCGCCCATCTTGCTTCCCTGAGGGGCAGCCCGAGGTGGTGCCCGCGTATCGCGGGGGCTGCAGTGCCCGGCGCTGGGGAGGGAGGAAGCAAGCCGCGTGGGTGGAGAAGGGCTGCGTGCGGGCTGTGGGAGGGATAGCTCGGAGGGGGGGGGGGTCGGTGCCGCACGGGCTGGGGCTGTGCCAGCACACGCGGCCCTGCCGGCGGGGACTCCATTTCCCGGCAGCCCCCGGACACGCCCCCCGGCCCCGGTCACGTTGCGTGGGAGGCGCGGTGCACGCTGGGCCTTGGAGTCCCGCGCCACGTGGTGCGGGGGACGCCCAGCGGCGGAGGCGGGGAATGCACCCCGTGTGCTCGGCCGGGGCCACGTGGGATAGCGGGGCTGGAATTCCGGGAACCGCCCGGGATTCACAGAGCGGCTTAGGCGACAAGGGATCCGGTTACAATTCCATACCATGGGACGCCTTCCACTAAACCAGGTTGCTCCCAGCTCCATCCCATCTGCCCTTGAACACTTAAATGGATGGGATAGCACAGTTTTGACCACCTGTACCAACTTCACTTTTAACTAAATTATTCTTTTTTTGCTTTTTTCAGACAAGATGTCGAAGGGACCAGCTGTCGGGATTGATCTTGGCACCACCTATTCCTGTGTTGGTGTTTTCCAACATGGGAAGGTGGAAATTATTGCCAATGACCAGGGCAACCGCACCACGCCGAGCTACGTGGCCTTCACAGATACAGAGAGGCTCATCGGTGATGCTGCCAAGAACCAGGTGGCCATGAACCCAACCAACACAGTCTTTGGTGAGGCTGCAGGATTGGTATTCTTGGGGTACCGTTTAGTGGGGCAGTAAAAGATCTTGCCTGGTTGTAGGAATTATTAGTAACAAAGTTAAATTTTTCTTTTGTAGATGGAAATACCTAAATTATTTTTAGTCTGAGTTCAGCTGCATTACTGGAAGTTTAATTTTATTGTGTACAGGGGAGGCATTTGCCTTCCAGCAGGCTTTCCTGGGCAGTGAGCCTTAAATAGCCTTGACTATTACTCTAGATTATGGTTTGGCATTTGCAGTATTTTTGAGGTGATATCACTGAGTTTCTGCATATCACAGATGTGAATCTTGTCAGTGTCTGCTGTTGAGTCTTAGCAATGCAGCAGTAATTGCATGTTAAGAATAGTGGTACAGGCTTTGTTGCATTTTTGAGGAAAAATTCACCTTATTAACTGAACAGTCATTATTAACGTGATCAAATCTTCTTTTCCAGATGCGAAGAGATTGATTGGGCGCAGATTCGATGACTCTGTGGTTCAGTCTGACATGAAGCACTGGCCCTTCACTGTGGTGAATGATGCTGGCAGACCTAAGGTCCAGGTTGAGTACAAAGGCGAGACAAAGAGTTTCTACCCAGAAGAAATCTCTTCCATGGTTTTAACCAAAATGAAGGAAATTGCAGAGGCATATCTTGGAAAGGTAAGTTTAGGGCTAGAGTGAACTCTGCTGAGTAGTTCTCTGTGAGCTGTTAACATGCATAACTGAGTTACTTGCTTTTTTTGCAGACTGTTACCAATGCAGTAGTGACTGTCCCAGCCTATTTCAATGACTCTCAGCGCCAGGCGACAAAAGACGCTGGAACCATCGCAGGGCTCAACGTCCTGCGAATCATCAACGAGCCCACAGCAGCTGCCATTGCCTATGGGCTGGACAAGAAGGTATGGAGGGGTCACTCTGGCCAGTGAGTAAGATGTTAAAGCCAGAGTAGGAAGTGAGTTGGGTAATGAAAATCTGTGTCTTCTCCAGGTTGGTGCTGAAAGGAATGTCCTCATCTTCGACCTGGGTGGCGGCACCTTCGATGTGTCCATCCTGACCATCGAAGATGGCATCTTCGAGGTGAAATCCACAGCAGGGGACACTCACCTGGGTGGGGAGGACTTCGACAACCGCATGGTGAACCACTTCATCGCCGAGTTCAAGCGCAAGCACAAGAAGGACATCAGCGAGAACAAGCGCGCCGTGCGCCGCCTGCGCACCGCCTGCGAGCGCGCCAAGCGCACCCTGTCCTCCTCCACCCAGGCCAGCATCGAGATCGACTCACTCTACGAGGGCATCGACTTCTACACCTCCATCACCAGGGCTCGCTTCGAGGAGCTCAACGCCGACCTCTTCAGGGGCACCCTGGACCCTGTGGAGAAGGCCCTGAGGGATGCCAAGCTGGACAAGTCGCAGATCCACGACATCGTGCTGGTGGGAGGCTCCACACGCATCCCAAAGATCCAGAAACTGCTGCAGGACTTCTTCAATGGGAAAGAGCTCAACAAGAGCATCAACCCTGATGAGGCTGTGGCTTATGGAGCAGGTAATTCATCACTCACACTCTGAGCTCTCGTGGTACAAGCCCATGTAGGCCCTGGGTGTTCACATGAGCCATTGCAGCTTTTCAAAGCTGTATTAATACCTCTTGGACTTGCAATGATGAATCAGGTTCCAAAGTCATTCGTAGTTTCCACCAGAAGTTGAAAGACTTGTGATGGTCCAAGTACCTTCCTTGGATGTCTGAGCGAGCCATGTGTATCATCACAGTTTGCAGTGTGTGTTTTGCAGGTTTCTAATGCCTTGTTTTATCCCCCTAGCTGTGCAGGCTGCTATCCTGTCTGGAGACAAGTCTGAGAACGTGCAGGACCTGCTGCTGCTGGATGTGACTCCCCTGTCCCTGGGCATTGAGACGGCAGGAGGGGTCATGACAGTGCTGATCAAGCGCAACACCACCATCCCCACCAAGCAGACCCAGACCTTCACAACCTACTCTGACAACCAGCCCGGGGTGCTGATCCAGGTGAGCAGAGAGCTCTGGGATTGCACTGGGGTCATGTGTGTCCCTAAGGTTAGGAAGTCAATCCCTGGTTGCTGTGATGAAAGTGTCTCCAAAGCCATTCGTAGTTTCCACCAGAAGTCGAAAGACTCGTGTTGGTCCAAGTACCTTCCTTGGATGTCTGAGCGACCGTTCCCTTCAGGATAATGAATAAATCAATAGCCTGTTAATGACTTACTGACATAATCTGATGCTTTTGCTCTGCAGGTGTATGAAGGAGAACGTGCTATGACTAAGGACAACAACTTGCTGGGCAAGTTCGAGCTCACTGGCATTCCCCCTGCGCCCAGAGGGGTCCCTCAGATCGAGGTCACCTTCGATATCGATGCCAATGGCATCCTGAACGTGTCTGCTGTGGATAAGAGCACTGGCAAGGAGAATAAGATCACCATCACAAATGACAAGGGTAAGGATTCACTGCTCCTCAGGGTGGGAGAGTGGGCAGCACTTAAAATTAGCTTGTGAAGCTCTGCCTTCTGTTTCAGTCAGAACTTGGGCTGTAATTGGCATTTTTGCATGGATTTATATCTCAGAGCAGTCATTCTTTAGTGCAGTAATTAATTATTTCCTAAGAAGGCACGTTTTGGGCCTCTTCAGCCTGCCCAAACCTGAAGTCTATAATTTTTGGGAATTTGTGATCCTTCCCTGAAAATGAGAGTCCAAACTCATGACTTTTGTTCTCTGCAGGCCGACTGAGCAAGGAGGACATTGAGAGGATGGTCCAGGAGGCAGAGAAGTACAAGGCAGAGGATGAGAAGCAGCGGGACAAGGTGTCCTCCAAGAATTCCCTGGAGTCCTATGCCTTCAACATGAAGGCCACCGTGGAAGATGAGAAGCTCCAGGGCAAGATCTCAGATGAGGACAAGCAGAAAATCCTGGACAAATGCAATGAGATCATCAACTGGCTGGACAAGAACCAGGTATGGCTGATTCCATGCTCAGTTGTAGCCTGGCTGAGCTCCAGGGAAAGCTCAGGGTGGAGAAGCATTGGTTGCTGTGATGAAAGAGATTCCAAAGCCATTCGTAGTTTCCACCAGAAGTCGGAAGACTTGTGTTGGTCCAAGTACCTTCCTTGGATGTCTGAGCGACCACAGCTTGGGAACACAAATAGTTTCCAATCCCTCCTGTTCCCAGCTGGCTTTTCTCCTGGAGTGTGTGAGAGAAGCTCCTGCTGCTCCAGGAGCAGTGGGAGATGCTAAAGGAAATGGAAATAATGTTAATTGTAATGCAGGTGTGACCTGATGGGGCTAGAGGAGCCCCGATTGTGGGAATCCCTAATTCACACAGTGCTGGCTCACCCTGGGCTGTGCCTGTGGGGACAGCAGCAGCACTGAGCTCTTGTCTGTGGGATTCCATAATTCACACAGTGCTGGCTCACCCTGGGCAGTGCCCGTGGGGACAGCAGCTGCACTGAGCTCTTTTCTGGGGGAATCAGTAATTCACACAGTGCTGGCTCACCCTGGGCAGTGCCTGTGGGGACAGCAGCTGCACTGAGCTCTTCTCTCTTGCAGACGGCCGAGAAGGAGGAGTTTGAGCACCAGCAGAAGGAGCTGGAGAAGGTGTGCAACCCCATCATCACCAAGCTGTACCAGAGCGCAGGAGGGATGCCCGGGGGCATGCCTGGAGGATTCCCTGGTGGTGGAGCTCCTCCCTCCGGGGGAGCCTCCTCCGGCCCAACCATCGAGGAGGTGGATTAAGGACACAGGGAAATGCATTCCACTAGCAGTTAGTGTTGGAGGAGACCCCCGGGTGGGGGTTGGAGTGAAGGACCCAAACCTGTAGGCACATCTTGGGTTTATTTTGCCAGATTAAAAACTCCATAACTGAGCTGCTGTAAAAAAAAAAAAAAAAAAACTGAAAAGAAAACGAAACAAAAACATTTTCTGGGCATTTTAAATACTTGAAAATGTGCGCAGGTGGGAGATGAATACCATTGCACTTTACAGTACTGTAAATGAGTGGAAATGCAATTCATGTCCTAAAGAATAAAAACTATTTAATGGGCATCACACTGTCTCTGCCTTCACTTCTTTGTAGCAGCTGAGCAGGTTAATTAAAGGGAAAAGAACCTAAATCCAGGTACTCAGTGCTGCCTGAGCATGTTCAGGTTGATAGGGCAGTAGGGAAAAAGGGATTGGGAAACGCCTTGGGAGGTAAGAAGAAAGCTTTTTTGGAGAAGAACTTCATTGAGCTGTAGTGGCAAATAGCATCTCCCAAGTACAGAAATAAACATTGGGTGATTACTTAAAAGCAATTTTCAACTCTGCAGCATCTCACCTTCCACAGAAGTGAGTTCAGTGGTGCCTGCCTTTTCCAAGTTCAGTGCTGGTTTTGGGGTGGCCTTTTCAGCACTAACGGGCACTGCCCCATACTCTTTGTTCAAAACCGCTGATCTGGATGTGTAAATATGTGTAGAGTAGCAGTGGGCAACAATTTATTTGAATGGTAATTACTGTCTGTAAAAACTGGGGAAAGAATTTGGGAGAAATAATCCAGTCTGGGACTGAAAATAAATACTTGAGATTAGGAGGCACTGTCCAGTGACGAATGTGGGGCATCACTCACCTCAAAAGAAATGTTTTCTCCTGAGCCATTCCCATCTGTCCTGCTGCAGGGTCCCAGCAGCAATCCTGGCAGGGCAAACTGATCCCTCAGCTTCCACATTGCCCTCATTTCTGGGTTTGAGCTAGAGCTCGGGCTTGCCCCTGAGCACTGTGGGTTGGCAGAGAATTCAATTAGTCAAATAAAAAGCAATGAAGGAATTCTTTCCCTACTTCCATTGCAGGCAGGACTCCACCCCACCATTCCTGTCCCTCCTTCCCTCAGCCCCATCCCCTGAGCACAGCCCCCGTGCTCTGGGCTGTCCCGGGGCTCAGCTGGGGTCACCTCTGTCCCCTCCCAGCCTCAAAACATCACCATTTCACCCCTGTTCTACCCCAAACAGCCCTGGCCAAGGCACTGAGGAGAAGTTCACCTGTCCCAACCCAACCCTGGTGCCCTTGGCTGAGGACAGGGACTGCACTGTCCCCACTGTGCCCTGCCAGCCCTTAGAAATTCCTAGTAACTAGGGAATTAGCAAAACATTAATTAATTAATCATGCAAACCAGGGAGGGAAATGAGCAGAGTATGAACGGAATGAGTTTGGGGACCCTGGTGGCACTGCTGGTGCTGGGCCACCAGATAGCAGCACCTGCCCATGGAATGGCACAGTTTCAGTCACCCGTCGAGGGTGGGAATTGGGAATTGCATCACCCCAAAATATTTATGGTGTTTGATAGGATCCAGAGCAGCCCCTCCTGCTCATGGTGTGCCATGCCTTTGTGGCCTCAAGGGACACAGATGGCAGTGGGGTTTGGGAAGAGTTTTGGGGGATTTTGTTGGGGTGAGGGTGCTCTGGTTCGACCCCACAGGCTGGGGGGCTCAGGGAGGAGTGTCCCACTGAGATCCTACAGGCACAATGTGCTGAGGGTCTGGGGATGTGGGACCCCGAGGGGACAGCAGCAGCTCGTGCAGGGCTCTGCAGCCCCAGCAGCTGAACGAGGGCACCAGGCCCTGTTAGTGAATAAATGAGTGGAAAAAAGCAGCAAATTTGTGGGATTTTGCATACAATCACCATTGCAATTACAAGAAAACCTAAAGAGTTGTCTGCAAAGCAGGGCAGCTGGTTTTAATTTACCTCGTGGGCAATTTGAGTTCTTCAAGCATTTCCATTTCTTTCTTTATAAACTCGATTTTTTTCGAGTTAATACAATTGCTTGGTTAATACAATTAATTCAAGATTTTTTTTTTCTTTTTCTGCTCCAAGTGTTTCTTAGTCAGGTCAGATTGGGGTGGAACCTCCCAGAGCTGTCCCTGGTGAGGTGAAGGGCGAGGGCAGGGCCAGAACAAAGAAACCAATGCAGGTAACCCCACCCCAACTTTGATTTCATGTGTCTTTTGAGGAACTTCTTTGAGGATTCTTGTTTTTTTTTTTCTCTGGGATACAGCAATGCATCTCCAGTTTGGGCTTGAAGGAGATTGCTGCTGGGCTGGGGAAAAGGAAAAGCTTCATTCCTGCTCAGTGTTGGGAAGCCAGACTGGGGGAGAGCCTGATTTTCCAGGCAGACCTGTTCTGTTGGGGAGGAAGAAATAGGAAAATCTTATCAATATGATTAGCTGGCAAAAGATGCTGAGAATATGAAAACTATCAGCGAGATTGAAATGAAGACAAGCTTTGAGATACCAAACCCCAGTGACTGAACAACTGGAAAACAATGGTGTGGCCACTGAAGGTAATCCCCTTTGGATTAAACAATCCCCTCTGCTTGCAGACAGGCCCAAGGGTGAGAGCAGACCCTGCCAACTCAAAAAGCAGTTTTTAGAGTTTAAAATGTAACGCTGTATGGTAATGCAATGACTCTCCTAGGCTGTGTGTAAATGTTGTAGGATTTGTAGCTTGTTCTAGATTGGTTAGTGAAAATTAGAATATTCAGCACAGAAGATGATTTATTGTATTGTAAGTAACAACCACGCTATTCCCATATTCCTGTACCCTGTATCCTGTACTTCTCTCTCTCTCTCTCACCTCTCTGAGCTGCTCTGAGCTGTGTCGGCAGCTCCTGGCAGACCTCTCACCCTCACGCTCTTTATTACAATAAACCTCATGCTCTAAGATCAAAATCCAGAAGTCTCTCGTCTCCATCCTGGCTGTCTGAACTGCACCTACACCTCAGGCAGCAATCCTGGAGAACCAAATCCTCCACTGTTCAGCACCTAATTCAGCCTCTTGGGAAACCGAAGGGTCACCCAGGGAATCCAGGGGCAAAAATAGGGAAAAGAGCTCTGGTTCCTTTTGCAGCTTTGTTATAAAACACTCAGTGCTCTGCTCTGGGGAAGGAAAGCTGAGTGTGCTCTGGATCAGACTCGGTTTGTTCCTTCACATCTGCAAAAGGCACAGAAAAGGAGCTCTGGAGAAGCTCTCAGTTTTTAAAGAAGAAACCACAAATGAAAGAGTTTTCTGTGGTTAAACATTTGTGTTTGGTGAGTAAACCCAGGTTTACAAATAATCTGCAGTGGCCTGAAGGGTAATTAACCTTTAGGATAATTAACTCATCTCTGCTCCTTCTTCCTACCTTGGAGAAGAGGGAATTCCTTAACCCCCAGCAAGTGCAAAGGTGGCTGTTAACTCTTCCAAAGAGTCCTTAAAAACCTATACAGGTGAAAAAAATGAGAATAAAACCCCTCAGGAAAGGTGAGAATAAAAAACGGGAATAAAAACCCTCAGGAAAGGTGAGAATAAAAACTCTCAGGAAAGGTGAGAATAAAAAATGGGAATAAAAATGAGAATAAAAACCCTCAGGAAAGGTGAGAATAAAAAATGAGAATAAAAACCCTCAGGAAACGTAAGAATAAAAAATGAGAATAAAAACTCACAGGAAAAGTGAGAATAAAAACCCTCAGGAAAGGTGAGAATAAAAACCCTCAGGAAAGGTGAGAATAAGAAACGAGAATAAAAACCCTCAGGAAAGGTGAGAATAAAAAAGGAGAATAAGAACCCTCAGAAAAGGAGAGATCTGGGTGTAAGGAAGCTGTGGTGGGAAATTCTCCTTTCAGGAGGGATTGGTGGGGGCAAAACACATCTGGAGCAGGTCTGGATTTATTCTCACCACTGCCTTCAGTCATCACTCGGATGCTCAGCACCTTCTTCCTCCTCCTCCTCCTCCCTGCTCTTCCTCCCCCCTCCCCCACCTCACCCTGCTGATTCCCCACCTCTCTCCCCGGGAATGATTTCCCCCTGGGCATCAGGACTTGTTGGTTTAGATTTCCTGAGATTCACAGAAGCTGGCAGAGGAAGCAGGCAGGTGGACCCAAGATGGCGAAAAGAGAAACTTTATTTACAGAAACTTCTTTATCTATCCATTAATAATCTAGCAACTATTGGTCAGCAGGGAATCCACCTCCTAAAACCATTGGTCACAGCTATACAACACCTAGTACCAAACACAGAGATTCAGAAAGTACAAAAATGCAAATTATCTCTATTCTCCCTGAGAAAGAAGAGAAAGATTTCTAAAACAGTGCAACTACAAGGACTCATTCCAGCCCTGGCACCCTCCTGCCATTCTTCCAGTGCCACACTGAGCTGTGCCCATCCAACCCCACCATGGGAGCTGCGATTTGGGAAGGAGTGCAGTGACAATGCCACACTCTCACTCTTGTGAGCCTGAATTTGTGGCTTTAGAGTCCCCGAGGGTTGCAGAGGCTGGCTGAGAGAATTCAGGCAGACGAACCAAGATGGCGAAAAGGGAAAGTTTATTTACAAGAAAGGTCTTTTATATCCATTCATATTCTAGCAACTATTGGTCAGCAAAGAATCCACCTCCTAAAACCATTGGTCACAGCCAAATAACACCTAATACCAAACACAGAGATTAAGAAAGTAAAAGAATGCAGTTTATCTCTATTCTCCCTGAGAAAAAAGAGAAAGATTTCTACAACAATGCGACTACAAGGACTCATTCCAGCCCTGCCGTCCTTCCAGTGCCACACTCAGCCCTGCCCAGCCAGCCCCACGGTGGGAGCTGCGATTTGGGAAGGAGTGAAGTGATAATGCCACACTGTAGTTGCACTGCTTTAGAAATCTTTCTCTTCTTTCTCAGGGAGAATAGAGATAAGCTTCATTTTTGTACTTTCCTAATCTCTGTGTTTGGCACTAGGTGTTGTATAGCTGTGCCCAATGGTTTTAGGAGGTGGATTCCCTGCTGACCAATAGTTGCTAGATTATTAATGGATATATAAAGAGGTTTTTTTGTAAATAAAGTTTCTCCTTTCGCCATTTTGGTCTCGTCTGCCTGCTTCCTCTGCCAGCTCCTGCAAATCCTGGGAAACCTAAACCCACAGCCCACTCTCACTCCTGTGAGCCTGAATTGATGCAGCTCCACCATCGACTGCTCTCGGGGTGCCCAGACCGGGGCTGTGCAGCAAATGAAGGCTATTGACAGCTCACCGCAGTGCCACATGTCCTTTAATCCACGAGAGCCCTCGGTGGCGCTGCTTTAATGCAGCTTTAGTGTCGATCGTGGCTTTGGGCCCTGCTCTGCCTGCTGGGAGCGCTGGGGGTGGCAGGGCTGGGGTGCTGCTGCTGCTCGGGGCTCGTGGGGATTGATGGTGGCCGGGCTGGGGACTCTGGGTTATCATTATTTCATTAAACCCTTTAATGGTTATCAAATATGAACCCTTCTCCCGTTCCATTTAGGTATTGCTAATCCGTGTCAAGCTGATTTTAGTTAAATTAGCTGATGCTCCCGAGTGGTCTCTGTGCCCCTCCCTGTGGATTGATCCCGGGAGAGCTCCTCTCACGTGGCTCAGGGATTTGGGGTCGTGGCTGAGCGATCCTGCATTAAAACACATCCCAAATCAGCACAGGATGCCCTGGTTCCCTCCCTGGGCTGGTTTTGCCACGGTGGGGAGGATGTTCGGGCTCTTTTCTCATTCCAGGACCTGAGGGAACGGCTGGAGCTGTGCCAGGGCAGGTCAGGATGGATTTTAGGGGAAGATTCTTCCCCCAGAGGGTGCAGGGCACTGCCCAGGGCATGGGCACGGCCCCGAGGCTGCAGAGCTGCAGGAATTCGGACAGGGTGGGGTTATTGGGGTCTGTGCAGGGCCAGGAGCTGCCCTGGGTGATCCCTGTGGATCCCTCCCAGCCCAGGACATTCCATGATCCTTTCCGAATCCATTTTGTGCCTCAGTTTCCCATTTGACCAACGGAGTTGCTTTTTTTCACTCATTTGGGTGAAAAATCTCCTTTAGGCATGAAAAAGGCCAATTATTATGACCAAAATCTTCCTCTTACTCAGACAGGCTGATGTTAATGAGGGAGAAAATTCCCTTCCAGAGTGTTCTTGGCTCCTTTCTGCGAATGAGAACAATTCTGTTTTTCCCACAGAACACTCCATGGCTGCCTCCAGCTGTTCCCAGATGTTTGAGGCAACCTTTGGAGCACGGCAGGGAAAACGAGGAGCTTTTCCCTCTGCCCAGGTGTGTTTTTCTCCACATGAGCACCTCGCACTGCACAGCCAGGGGACTTTGGGGGCTCCCCTTTGTTCCTCACCCCCTAAGGTGCAATCATTGTGGGTTTTGGGCTTGGTTTGTTGACATCAAACCGGGCCAAGCCCTCTGAATTCCTCTCCATTTCACTTTTCCTCCTTCAGGGTTGAATTCCTGGGACTGGAAAACCCCAGAGGAACTGTGGGAATCCCAAGGACTCTCATCCCCTGCCCTCTGCACCCTTCCAAACCCCCCAGACAACACAAACCGGACGAGCCCAGCCCGGGGAACCTTCAGAACACATTTGTATTCCGGATCCATTGAAAGCCTGTATTCCTTGGCACCTTTCCATTAAAACCCTGGATGCTCTGGAAAAAGCTCTATCTTAATTTGAACAAACTGATTCCTGTTTGTGGGCAGGCAGAGCCGTTCTGCAGAGTCCTTTATCAGTATTCTGCGCTGCCTCCTGGCAGCTGCTCATTTGCTGTTGCCTCAACCTGTGCTGACCTCATTTTCTCTCACAGAGCAGCGAAGGATTTGGTAAAAATTAGTTATATTAGTGGCTCCCGATCCAGCCAGTTTATTTGTGATATGACAAATATTTCAGCCATTAGGATCTTTCCGTCTCTTAGCAGCTTAAATGCACTCACTTATATTCCAAATCACTGCTTAATTTAAAAGCCTATTTGTGCAGATTGTCGCAGGCAGGGAGAAAACCTGCGGAACACTCACCCCTTCCGAGAGGCTGTGCCGAGATTGGATCCCCCACTCCAGAACTTCACACTCCCTAATCACTCCGAGCCTGCCAGGAGCACAGCAATTCCGCGGAGGAAGGGTGGGAGTGATGCTGGGGATGTGGGGCTGGGGGCTGCTGGCCCTGCCTCAGTTTCCCCTCCTGCCCTGCTGGGATTTTGGGGTTGGGAATGAGGCCAGGATTCACTGCAGGGTTAGGGAAGGGCAGGAGGGCTTCAAACCTGGCAGTGGATGGGGAATCGTGGAATGGTTTGGTGTAGTTGCACTGTTTTAAAATCTTCCTCTTCTTTCTCATGGAGAATAGAGATAAGTTGCATTCTTGTGCTTTTCTAATCTCTTTGTTTTGGTGCTGGATGCTCTAGAGTTGTAACCAATCGTTCTAGGGGGTGGAAAAACTATCGACCAATAATTATTAGATCATTAATGGATATATAAAGAAGTTCTTGTAAATAAAGTTCCTCTTTTCGCCATCTTGGTGCTGCCTGCCTGACTTCCCTGCGAGCTTCCGCGAACCTCCACGAATATCAGAAAATCAGAGCAACAGTTTGGGTTGGAAGGGACCTTCAACTCATCCCACTCCCCCTCCTGCCATGGGCTCCCTCTATCCCAGGTGGCTCCAAGCCCATCCAGCCTGGCCTGGGACACTTCCAGGGCAGTGTTTTGATTCTTGGGGGATATTTTCATGTTTCCCATGCCCCAACCACTGCCATAGAATAAATCACCTTTTGGCCTCTCAGTCCTGCAGCCCAGGGAGGGAGGGAAGGGCATGGGAGGTGCCAGGGTCACCTCTCACTGCTTGAGCTCCCTCACACCCAGCCTGGCCATCTCTCCAGGCCTTTTCCCACACCCTGGAGGCTCCAAGGCTTCCTCTGGAGCCTTGTCCATCTTTATTTGCAGGAGATAAGATCAGGATGGACTCCAGGGTTACAAAGATCCCCATCAAGCCCCAGGAGCTGCTGTGGGGTGATCCACAGGCTGTGTGCTCCTCTCCCTCTCTGGATCCCCCTGAGGAATTTCTCAGTCCAAACCCTCAGTTTGGAGGGTTTTTCTGTCCACCCAAAGCAGGGGAGCAAATGTAGGTTGTGTAATTCATTTTCTGCCTCCCCACTCCCCTTGGAGCTCAGCTTTTGGGGTGAGACACACCCGACTTCTCCCTCTGATTTTCAGGAGCTGAGACACAAAGGCTGAGGTGGATTTTTGAGGAATAAAGGATGCACAGGTGATCCCAGGAAATCTCTGCCTCTGGAGCTGTGCAGGGGAGCCAGCTCCAGGCCTCTCCCTGGGGGTTTTGTGTTATTCCTGGGTGTTATTCCTGTTGTTGTTATACCTGTTGTTATTCCTGTTATTCCTCTGTTACTCCTATGTTATTCCTGCTGTTATACCTGTTGTTAATCCTGTTATTCCTCTGTTATTCCTCTTGTTATTCCTGCTGTTATTCCTATTATTCCTGTTATTATTCCTGTGTTATTGTTGTTGTTATTCCTGTTATTCCTGTTGTTATTCCTGTTATTCCTGTTGTTATTCCTTTTGTTTTTCCTGTGTTATTCCTGCTGTTTTTCCTGTGAGTTATTCCTGTTATTCCTACTGTTATTCCTGTGTTATTCCTGGGTGTTATTCCTGTGTTATTCCTCTTGTTATTCCTGTGTTATTCCTGTTGTTATTCCTGTTATTCCTATTGTTATTCCTGGGTATTATTCCTGTTGTTCCTGTGTTATTCCTGGGTGTTTTTCCTGTGTTATTCCTATTGTTATTCCTGTTCTTATTCCTGTTATTCCTGTGTTATTCCTGCTTTATTCCTGTGTTTGTTATTCCTGCTATTATTCCTGTGAGTTATTCCTGCTGTCATTCCTGGGTGTTATTCCTGTGTTTTTCCTGTGTTATTCCTGTTGTTATTCCTGTTATTGCTGTGAGTTATTCCTGCTGTTATTCCTGTTGTTTTGCCTGGTTTTACTCCTGTTATTCCTGTTCTTATTCCTGTTATTCCTGGGAGTTATTCCTGTTATTCCTACTGTTATTCCTGTGTTTTTCCTGGGTGTTATTCCTGTTATTCCTGTTGTTATTCCTGTTCTTATTCCTGTTATACCTGTGTTTTTCCTTCTTTATTCCTGTGTTATTCCTGCTATTATTCCTGTGAGTTATTCCTGCTGTTATTCCTGTTATTCCTGGGAGTTATTCCTGTTATTCCTGTTGTTATTCCTGTTATTCCTGCTCTTATTCCTGTGAGTTATTCCTGTTATTCCTGTGAGTTATTCCTGTTATTCCTGGGAGTTATTCCTGTTATTCCTGTGAGTTATTCCTGTTATTCCTGTGAGTTATTCCTGTTATTCCTGGGAGTTATTCCTGCTGTTATTCATGTTGTCATTCCTGGGTGTTATTCCTGTGAGTTATTCCTATTATTACTGCTGTTATTCCTGGGAGTTATTCTTGTTGTTATTCCCATTGTTTTTCCTGTGTTATTCCTGTTATTCCTGGGAGTTATTCCTGCAGTTTTTTCCTGTATTTTTCCTGTTATTCCTGGGAGTTATTCCTGTTATTCCCGGGAGTTATTCCCGTTGTTTCCTGGGTGTTTTCCGTCACCCTGTCCCCGGTGTGCAGCTGGGGCTCCCAAATCCTGAATCCCTGCCCTGCAAGCTCTGGGTTTGATGGACTGCAGAGCGCTGGGAAGAGAAGGAATTCCCCAACTCGAAAGGCCAAAATATCATTTCCTTTGAGGAAACTTTTTCTGCTCGTGGAATTTGTCCCTCCTTGCCTGCTCCAGGCAATTCTGCAAAGCATCTTTAGGGTTGTGAAGAAGTAAGAAAATTAATTTACAAGCAAAATTCTGCTCACAGGGTTTGGCAATTAGGCAATTGCTGCTTTTCAGTTGGGATGTCTGACATCTTTCAAGGTAAAATATCTCCAAATCGGTTTTACAGCAGTTTGTGGCAGAGGATTCTAAAAATAATTAACCCCTGATAAATTTTCTGTATTTTTCACCATTCAGGAGAGGTGATGGAGACATTTAACCGCCAGGAAAAGCCTCACAAACTGCAATTTTTGCTCAGCTCCACTCCTCAACTCGCAAGTCTCTGGGAGTTCAGATGCTGATGGAAATGCATCGATTTTTCCCGATATTGAAAGCTTCCAAAAAAAAAAAAACCCCTCAACAAAAAAAACCCCAACCCACCTCCCGTGCCGCCAGTCCCATGGTTCCAATTAAAATCACCTGTTAACCTAAAAAGGTCTCTTTTTAAAAAGGGTTTCAAAGATTTTCATTTAATTGATCCCATGTAAAATGCCCTTTACAATTACCACCATAAACTCCTTGTTTCCCACTGAGTAAGACCCAATTTGAGATGTTTATCAAGACTTTGCACTCTTTCCACTCTCCACACTGAGTTCTTAAATTCCTTATTGACAGCTCGCATCTGTCGGCGAGGGATATTTTTAGTTTGCGGCAAGAAAGCTTTTAAAAGGTTCTAATGGTTTGATTTTGTGGTCTGTGCAGCCTCGAGAAATAAATCAGCTGTGAATGGCCTCGGGGTGGGGGCAGCGCTGGGTTCTCCCATTGCAGGGCAGGAAAATGTGATTTATCCATTTCTCCTTTCCTTCCGTAAGGGTTTGGTGCAAAGGTCGCCCCTCTCGGTTTTCTTTAATTTTTAATTTCCTTTCTCTTTTTACCCTGAGCTTCTTCACAATTAATAAACCTTGCGGCACAATTATTATTAAAAAAAAAATAATAAACAATTAATAAACCTCGTGACACTGATTATTAAAAAATAATAATTAATAAAGGGGGTGGCACTGATTGGGTTCTGCTGAAGTCTCTGGCTTTGACTCTGGGGTTTATTTAGGACTTTGGGGCTGGAGCTGGACTTTGATGATATTCCAGGATTTGTCCTCAAAAGGCTGATGACCCCACAATTTCACTGAGATGAGTTTGCTGTTTAAAGACAATTTATTTGTCTTCAAATATAAATAAATAAATAAATAAATAAATAAATAAATAAATAATGTGTTTATATAAAAATATCATTAAAATTACACATATATACATATATATGTATAAATATATGCATATAATATATTTATATTATATATAAGATATTGTATTTAATATATATAAAATATATACAAAATATATATAAAATATAAACACATATATTTATGTATAAATAAATATTGAGACAATATTTATCTGCATATAATATAAATATCATATTCATTTTCTCTCTCACTCTGCAGATTTAATTTCATTTCTTCAGCAGGAAAAGGGTCATGAAAAAGAAATCAAAGCTCAGCTCGTTGGGTGTTTGGAGGAGGCACGAGAGCCTCAACAGATCTGAGGTTTTCCCCGAGGAAAGGCATTTCCCTTTTCCCTTCTCCTGGGAAAGAAGAATTCTCCAACTCTCCAACCCAAGGGTGAAATCTTGAGCAATCAAATCATTCCTGCAACCCAAACTCTCAGAACATGTGAAATAGGAATATTTTAGCACTAAAAACCCCTTTATGCTGCAGTTTTACACCTTTGATCCTCAGGTTTCCAGCAGAGGCAGGAAAGGGAATTTTCCAGGAAAGGTTTTCCTGCAGGAAGGACTCTCCACCTGCTGCTCCAGGGAGTTGGGATTCCCCAGGAAAATCAGTAGGATCTCTGCATTTATCAGTGCTTCAGGCACCAAAGGGAAGGGGTTTTTCTCCCTGGCAGTCAGGGTAGAATTTGGATAGAATTTGGGTAGAATTTGGATAGAATTTGGAGAGAATTTGGAGAGAATTCAGCAAACACCAGTCCGGGAGGGTTTTGTTTTTTTCCTCTTGTGAACCCATTTGTGTCTCCATTGAAGGAGAAGGAATCAGGGCAAAACCCATATTCAAGAATTCAGGAAATACCAGCCCAGGAGAGATTTTTTGTTGTTTGTTTTTTTGGTTTTTTGGGTTTTTTTTCATTACAAACACATTTGTGCATCCTTTAAAGGAGAAGGAATCAGGGCACAACCCATATTGAAGAATTTTGCAAACGCCAATACTGGAGATGTTTTTTTCCCTTGTGAACCCATTTGTGTCCCATGAAAGGAGAAGGAATCAGGGCAAAACCCATATTCAAGAATTCAGCAAACACCAGTCCAGGAGAACTATTTTGCCTTTTTTTTTTCCATATAAACCCATTTGTACCTCCATTAAAGTAGAAGGAAACAGGGCAAAACCCATATTCAAGAACTTTGCAAACACCAGCCCAGGAAATGTTGGGGTTTTTTTCCTTTTAAACCAATTTGTGTCCCATTAAAGGAGAAGGAGACGGCACAATCTGTATTCAAGAATTCAGCAAACACCAATCCAGGAGAAGTTTTTTTCCCTTGTGAACCCATTTGTGTCCCACCAAAGGAGAAGGAATCAGAGTACATCCCATCATCAAAATTCAGCAAATATGTGTCCAGGAGATGTTTTTTTCCCTTGTAAAATCATTTGTGTCCCATGAAAGGAGAAGGAATCAGGGCACATCCCATTATCAGAATTTAGCAAATACCAGTCCAGATGAGGTATTTTTCCCTTGTAAACTCATTTGTGTCCCCATTAAAGGAGAAGGAAATAGGGCAAAACCCATATTCAAGAATTCAGGAAATACCAGCCCAGGAGAGATTTTTTGTTGTTTGTTTTTTTGGTTTTTTGGGTTTTTTTTCATTACAAACACATTTGTGCATCCTTTAAAGGAGAAGGAATCAGGGCACAACCCATATTGAAGAATTTTGCAAACGCCAATACAGGAGATGTTTTTTTCCCTTGTGAACCCATTTGTGTCTCATGAAAGGAGAAGGAATCAGGGCAAAACCCATATTCAAGACTTCAGCAAACACCAGTCCAGGAGAACTATTTTGCCTTTTTTTTTTTCCATATAAACCCATTTGTACCTCCATTAAAGTAGAAGGAAACAGGGCAAAACCCATATTCAAGAACTTTGCAAACACCAGTCCAGGAAATGTTGGGGTTTTTTTCCTTTTAAACCAATTTGTGTCCCAGTAAAGGAGAAGGAGATGGCACAATCTGTATTCAAGAATTCAACAAACACCAGTCCAGGAGATGTTTTTTTTTTTTTCCTTGTGAACCCATTTGTGTCCCATCAAAGGAGAAGGAATCAGGGCGCAACACATACTCAAGAATTCAGCAAAAACCAGTCCAGGAGAGGTTTTTTGTGTTTTTTTCCCCTTATAAACACATTCTTGTCTCCATTAAAGGAGAAGGAATCAGGGCAAAACCCATACTGAAGAATTTTGCAAACACCAATCCAGGAGAGGTTTTTTTTTTCCCTTGTAAATCCATTTGCGTCCCATCAAAGGAGAAGGAAAAAGGGCAAAACCCATTATCAGAATTCAGCAAACACGAATGCAGGAGGTGTTTTTTTTCCTGTGTGAATCCATTTGTGTCCCACCAAAGGAGAAGGAATCAGAGTACATCCCATCATCAAAATTCAGCAAATATGTGTCCAGGAGATGTTTTTTCCCTTGTAAACCCATTTGTGTCCCATTAAAGAGAAGGAATCAGGGCAAAACCCATATTGAAGAATTCAGCAAACACCAGTCCAGATGTTTTTTTTTTCTTTTAAACCATATTTGTGTCCCATCAGAGGAGAAGGACTCAGGGCACAACCCACATGCAGCATCTCAGGGTTTTGGGGTTTTGCTTTTTCCAGGATCCCTCCTGCTGCACATCCCCGTGGGATAAAGGAAAGCTCTTCCATTTGGCTCTGGGAGCTCTCACACCTTCCCCAGCAGAGAAAAATAAAAACCACAGCTCCCCTCCTAAATTCACATCTCCTGCAGTTTGCTCTGCCTGGATTTCAGAATTTTTCCAATATTTTTTGGGGGGGAAAAAAGCCATTTTGGTGCTGCTCAGCAGCGATGCCACAATTTCTCTTTAATAAAACAATTCAATGTGCTTAAACCCAGCCCAGCCCTCTTACCTGAGCTTGATAAAAACCCCTCAAAAATCACCAAAACCCCTGAAAAATTACCCCAATTAGTATTTCATAAACACAGAGTTTGCTCCCACACTTTAAATTCAATTTCTACCCCGAGGAGGGGAGAGACGATGGTCCCTGGGCCTGATAAAAACCCCTCAAAAATGACCAAAACCCCCCAAAAATAACCCCAATTCCACTTTTATAAGCACAGAGTTTGCTCCCACACTTTAAATTCAATTTCTACCCCGAGCAGGGGAGAGAAGAGGGTACTTTGCAGCCCCTGAGTAATTACAAAGCACAACAGGTTAAAGTGTCCAGCACCAAGGTGATAAATATGGGCCTAATTATGGGGTTATTGTAGGAGCTTAATTAGGAGAGCTGCAATTAGCCTATTTTTCCCAATTTTCATTGAGCAGCTAACAAAAATCAAATGGAAAATATTTTAATTTAAAAGGCATTCTCAGTGTGGGGTTATTACTGTGAGAGATTTAATTATTCGTGGATGAGTGTGAGGTGGAGAAATCACCTCTTTTGTGCCAAAAAGTGATAAAAAGTGAATAAAAAGTGGATAAAAAATAAATCCCCAGAGGTTTAAAGCCAGGATTTAGGTGTGAGTTCATGGAGAATTCTAGGAATTTTCACTTGGGTGAGGTTTGGTCTGAAAACCTTAATTCACAAACTTTACAAATCTTAATTTCCAAACTTTGCAAACCTAAATTTGTAAACTTTGCAAACCTTAATTCGCAAACTTTGCAAATCTTAATTTGCAGACTTTGCTTCTCTTTTTTAAATTTTTTTTTTTTTTGAGTGAGGAGGTGCTGAGCACTGCCAAGGAGAGCCTGAATTCCCCAAATTTTCTGCTTTTTGGGGCCTCCAGCTGCTCAGGGCTCCGAGGCTGTTTCGGGAACCTCTGGGTGAGTTTGAAGGGTTTGGAGCTGAGTTTTTCCAGAATCCTCACAGAGGAAAAAGGAAAAAAAATCAGCGACTTTGAGAGGAGGGTTTGCCAGGGAGAGGAACAGCTTTGAATTCATTGCCCAGGGTCTAATTAAGTCTTTTTTCTGTTGATATTTGACATATTTGTGCTATCAGAGCCTCCTCGAAGCCTCCTTGGCTCTGGGAAAACCCTCCCGTGGGATCTCCAGCTTCTGGCCAAGGAAAAAAACTGCAGAAACTCTGATTTTCCTGGAAGTTAAACAAAATCACTGAGGCCCTGATCCCTGCTGGTGGGGATCAGATAATTCCTGCAACCCAAACTCTCAGAACATGTGAAATATGAATATTTTAGCAGAAAAAACCCTTTATTCTGCGGTTTTACACCTTTGATCCTCAGATTTCCAGCAGAGGCAGGAAAGGGAATTTTCTGGGAAAGGTTTTCCTGCAGGAAGGACTCTCCACCTGCTGCTCCAGGGAGTTGGGATTCCCAGGAAAATCAGTAGGATCTCTGCATTTATCAGTGCTTCAGGCACCAAAGGAAAGGGGTTTTTTCTCCCTGGCAGTCAGGGTAGAATTTGGATAGAATTTGGATAGAATTCAGCAATTCAAGAGAGGTCTTTTTTTCCTTGTAAATCCAGTTGTGTCCCTATTGAAGGAGAAGGAAACATATTCGAGAATTCAGCAAACACCAATCCAGGAGAGGTTTTTCTTCCCTGTGAACCCATTTGTGTCCCATTAAAGGAGAAGGAATCAGGGAAAACCCATATTCAAGAATTCAGCAAACACCAGTCCAGGAGAGGTTTTTTTTTTCATTATAAATGCATTTGTGCCCCATTAAAGAAGGAAATAGGGCACAACCCATTATCAGAATTCAGCAAATAACGCTCCAGAAGAGGTATTTTTTCATTGTAAACCCATTCGTGTCCCATTAAAGGAGAAGGAAACAGGGCACAACCCATATTGAAGAATTTTGCAAACACCAATACAGGAGATGGTTTTTTTTCCTTATAAACCCATTTGTGTCCCATTAAAGGAGAAGGGATCAGGGCACAATCTGTATTCAAGAATTCAGCAAACACCAGTCCAGGAGAGGCTTTTTTTTTCCTTTTAAACCCATTCGTGTCCCATTGAAGGAGAAGGAATCATGGCACAACCCATATTGAAGAATTCAGCAAACACCAGTTCAGGTGAGGTTTTTTCTTCCCTGTGAACCCATTTGTGTCCCATTAAAGGAGAAGGAATCAGGGCACAACTCATTATCAGAATTCAGTGAACACCCGTCCAGGTGAGGTTTTTTTTTCCTTTTAAATCCACTTGTGTCCCATTAAAGGAGAAGGAAACAGGGCAAAAATTATTATCAGAATTCAGCAAACACCAATCCAGGAGAGGTTTTTTTTTCTTGTGAACCCATTTATGTCTCCATTGAAGGAGAAGGGAACAGGGCACAACTCATTATCAGAATTCAGCAAACACCAGTCCAGAAGAGGTATTTTTTCCCTTGTGAACACATTCGTGTCCCATTAAAGGAGAAGGAATCAGGGCACAACCCATATTGAAGAATTTTGCAAACACCAATACAGGAGATGGTTTTTTTTTTCCTTGTAAATCCATTTGTGTCCCATTGAAGGAGAAGGAAACAGGGCACATCCCATTATCAGAATTCAACAAATACCCAGCCAGGTGAGTTTTTTTCCTTATAAACCCATTTGTGTCCCATGAAAGGAGAAGGAGACAGGGCAAAACCCACATTCAAGAATTCAGCAAACACCAGTCCACGAGAGGTTTTTCTTCCTTTTAAAACCATTTTTGTCCCATTAAAGGAAAAGGAATCAGGGCAAAATCCATTATCAGAATTCAACAAATACCTGCCCAGGTGAGGTTTTTCTTCCTTTTAAACCCATTTGTGTCCCATTAAAGGAGAAGGAAACAGGGCACAACCCATATTGAAGAATTTTGCAAACACCAATACAGGAGAGGTATTTTGTTGGTTTTTTTTCCTTATAAGCGCATTTGTGTCCTATTGAAGGAAAAGGAACCAGGGCAAAACCCATTATCAGAATTCAGCAAAAACCCATCCAGGTGAGGGTTTTTCCTTTTAAACTCATTTGTGTCCCATTAAAGGAGAAGGAATCAGGGCAAAACCCATATTTGAGAATTCAGCAAACACCAGTCTAGGAGAGGCTTTTTTTTCCTTATAAACCCATTTGTGTCCCCATTAAAGGAGAAGGAATCAGGGAAAAACCCATATTGAAGAATTTTGCAAACACTGATACAGGTGGTGTTTTTTTTCCCTTGTGAATCCATTTGTGTCCCGTTAAAGGAGAAGGAATCAGGACACAACCCATTATCAGAATTCAACAAATACCTGTCCAGAAGAGGTATTTTTCCCTTGTAAACTCATTTTTGTCCCTCTTAAAGGAGAAGGAATGAGGGCAAAACCCATATTCAAGAATTTTGCAAACACTAATGCAGATTTTTTTTTTCCCTGTGAACCCATTTGTGTCCCATTAAAGGAGAAGGAAACAGGGCAAAACTTCTTATCAGAATTCAACAAATACCCACCCAGGTGAGGTTTTTTTTCCTTTTAGACCCATTTGTGTCCCATGAAAGGAGAAGGAGACAGGGCAAAACCCATATTTGAGAATTCAGCAAACACCAGTCCAGGAGAAGGTTTTGTTTTCCTTATAAACCCATTTATGTCCCATGAAAGGAGAAGGAAATAAGGCAAAACCCATATTCAAGAATTTTGCAAACACCAATGCAGGAGATGTTTTCTTTTCCTTGTGAATCCATTTTTGTCCCATTAAAGGAGAAGGAATCAGGGCAAAACCCATTATCAGAATTCAACAAATACCTGTCCAGGTGAGCTTTTTTCTTCCCTGTGAACCCATTTGTGTCCCTATTAAAGGAGAAGGAATCAGGGAAAACCCATATTCAAGAATTCAGCAAACACCAGTTCAGGTGAGGTTTTTTCTTCCCTGTGAACCCATTTGTGTCCCATTAAAGGAGAAGGAAACAGGGCAAAAAATATTATCAGAATTCAGCAAACACCAATCCAGGAGAGGTTTTTTTTTCTTGTGAACCCATTTATGTCTCCATTGAAGGAGAAGGAAACAGGGCACAACTCATTATCAGAATTCAGCAAACACCAGTCCAGAAGAGGTATTTTTTCCCTTGTGAACTCATTTGTGTCCCATTAAAGGAGAAGGAATCAGGGCACAACCCATATTGAAGAATTTTGCAAACACCAATACAGGAGATGTTTTTTTTTTCCTTGTAAATCCATTTGTGTCCCATTGAAGGAGAAGGAAACAGGGCACATCCCATTATCAGAATTCAACAAATACCCAGCCAGGTGAGTTTTTTTCCTTATAAACCCATTTGTGTCCCATGAAAGGAGAAGGAGACAGGGCAAAACCCACATTCAAGAATTCAGCAAACACCAGTCCACGAGAGGTTTTTCTTCCTTTTAAAACCATTTTTGTCCCATTAAAGGAAAAGGAATCAGGGCAAAATCCATTATCAGAATTCAACAAATACCTGCCCAGGTGAGCTTTTTCTTCCTTTTAAACCCATTTGTGTCCCATGAAAGGAGAAGGAAACAGGGCACAACCCATATTGAAGAATTTTGCAAACACCAATACAGGAGAGGTATTTTGTTGGTTTTTTTTTCCTTATAAGCGCATTTGTGTCCTATCGAAGGAAAAGGAACCAGGGCAAAACCCATTATCAGAATTCAGCAAAAAACCATCCAGGTGAGGGGTTTTTCCTTTTAAACTCATTTGTGTCCCATTAAAGGAGAAGGAATCAGGGCAAAACCCATATTTGAGAATTCAGCAAACACCAGTCCAGGAGAGGTTTTTCTTCCTTTTAAACCCATTTGTGTCCCATTGAAGGAGAAGGGAACAGGGCACAACCTATATACAAGAATTCAGCAAACACCCATCCAGGTGAGGTTTTTTTTCCTTTTAAACCCATTTGTGTCCCATTAAAGGAGAAGGAAACAGGGCACAACCCATATTGAAGAATTTTGCAAATACCAATACAGGAGAAGTATTTTGTTGTTTTTTTTTTCCTTATAAGCGCATTTGTGTCCTATCGAAGGAAAAGGAACCAGGGCAAAACCCATTATCAGAATTCAGGAAAAAACCATCCAGGTGAGGGGTTTTTCCTTTTAAACTCATTTGTGTCCCATTAAAGGAGAAGGAATCAGGGCAAAACTCATATTTGAGAATTCAGCAAACACCAGTCCAGGAGAGGTTTTTTTTCCTTTTAAACCCATCCGTGTCCCATTGAAGGAGAAGGGAATAGGGCACAACCAATATACAAGAATTCAGCAAACACCAGTTCAAAAGAGGGTTTTTTTCCTTATAAACCCATTTGTGTCCCCATTAAAGGAGAAGGAATCAGGGAAAACCCATATTCAAGAATTTTGCAAACACCAATCCAGGAGATGTTTTTTTTCCTCTTGTGAACCCATTTATGTCTCCATTAAAGGTGAAGGAATCAGGGCACAATCTGTATTCAAGAATTCAGCAAATACCAGTCCAGGAGAGGGTTTTTTTTCCTTATAAACCCATTTTTGTCCCATTAAAGAGAAGGAATCAGGGCACAACCCACATCCAGCATCTCAGGGTTTTTGGGATTTTGCTGTTTTCCCGGATCCCCTCCTGCTGCACATCCCCGTGGATTAGGCTGCTCATTTACTGGGATTTGAAAACATTTCCCCGTGCCTGAGCTGAGCAGATGAGCCTCCAAGATTCCTCCTTTTCTTGTGCATTTAGGGGTGAAAAATCGCCGCCGAGGATTCAATTAGTGTCATATCTGCGCCCACATTTGGGCCTCACAAAAGCAGCATCTGCTTCATTAGGAGTTGCTAATTGATCCTGACATGCCCTGTGATTATTATATGGTAACAATGGCAATTCTTAGAGGGGAAGGGATGGGGAAATCGTGAAAAGATTTGGTTTTTTTTAATTCTGTTTCTTGGATTTTCTTTCAGCAGGGAAAGCTGGGGCTGACCCCCATTCACAGGAAGGTCCCTGACTGCTGGACCTGACTTAGGTGGGGTTAATTTCCCTCTGGAAGTTTGGTTTTATTTGTAAATTTGTATTTTTTTTCATCCGGAAATGCACAGCCAACACTGGCAGGAAGTTTTCTAAACGGTGTGGAATGGACTCCTGTTGTTAATGAGAATTAAAATTGCCTTTATTGCTTTTCCTGATGATGATGAAGACAAACTTGGGCGGGCTGGCGGCCACAGACAGGATCTCTCCACAAAAATAAAACTGGAAATGCCTTTTGAAGCTCCCAAACTCTTCCCAAACAACTCCACACAAACTTCAGAGCCGTCCCTGCTTTGGTGAGGAGCTGAGCTCAGCGGCTCTGTGGGAATTGCAAAAATCTGATTTTCCTTGGGAGCAAATAGAAAGGTGTTGTTGCTGTGTGCTGGGGGATGGAACTGCAGATTAGGATGGCCCAAAGCAATTAAAAACACTGGGATTTGGGGACAGGATCGGGGGAAATCCAGAGCTGGGCTGCCAGAGCCATCCCTTCCCAGGCGGGAGGTGCAGGGGGTGCTCAGAGATTTATCACTGACACAGGGGAAGGAACTCCCAAGCCTCTGAATTCCCTGAAACACTTCTGAAGGCCTTCTGCTGCACAGCTCGGGCAGCAGCGATTTTATTGTGTCATCTCAGGGGAAAAAATTGAGTTAAATTGTGAGGCTGATGGTGGGAAGCGGAGAGCACCTGTGGTGTATCTAAATATCTATATTTTTATCTTTTATTTCCATCTGTCTTATCTATATCTATATCTATATCTATATCTATATCTATATCTATATCTATATCTATATCTATATCTATATCTATATCTATATCTATATCTATATCTATATCTATTCTTTCTATCTCTTTTCTTTCTTTCTTTTCTTTCTTTCTTTCTTTCTTTCTTTCTTTCTTTCTTTCTTTCTTTCTTTCTTTCTTTCTTTCTTTCTTTCTTTCTTTCTTTCCTTCCTTCCTTCCTTCCTTCCTTCCTTCCTTCCTTCCTTCCTTCCTTCCTTCCTTCCTTCCTTCCTTCCTTCCTTCCTTCCTTCCTTCCTTCCTTCCTTCCTTCCTTCCTTCCTTCCTTCCTTCCTTCCTTCCTTCCTTCCTTCCTTCCTTCCTTCCTTCCTTCTTTCTCCTTTCTCCTTTCTCCTTTCTCCTTTCTCCTTTCTCCTTTCCTTTCCTTTCCTTTCCTTTCCTTTCCTTTCCTTTCCTTTCCTTTCCTTTCCTTTCCTTTCCTTTCCTTTCCTTTCCTTTCCTTTCCTTTCCTTTCCTTTCCTTTCCTTTCCTTTCCTTTCCTTTCCTTTCCTTTCCTTTCCTTTCCTTTCCTTTCCTTTCCTTTCCTTTCCTTTCTTCTCTTTCTCTCCTTCTCTCTCTTTCTTTCTTTCTTTCTTTCTTTCTTTCTTTCTTTCTTTCTCTCTTTCTTTCTTTCTTTCTCTCTCTCTCTCTCTCACTCTCACTCTTTCTCTCTGTCTCTTTTTCTCTCTTTCTCTCTCTTTCTCTCTCTCTCTCTTTTTCTCTCTTTTTCTCTCTTTTTCCCTCTTTTTCTCTCTTTTTCTCTCTTTCTCTTTCTCTCTCTCTCCCTTCCTTCCTCCTTTTCTCTAACAGACACAAATATATATAAATATATTTCACAAATGAGGACCTGAAGCCCAGAATCACCAAAATATGCAAATCTGAACCATTAATCCCAATTAATCCCAATTAATCCAGCAGACCCACGGAGGGTTCCTCACCCCACAGCCCAACCCAGAAACCTCCACGAGACCCCAAATTTTAACAATTCTCTTTCCCAAGCACTTCCCCTCTGTTCCAGCAGCACCAAGTGCCATTCACAGAGCCGGAAAATCTTGGATTTGGTGGGGGGAACTTATTAGGGAGCATTAATAAAACTTGTTACCCTAATTGGAAGAAATGCTTAAATAAAACTCAAGGCTCCAGGCATTAATGGATGGCAGAGAAGAACCTTCCTGTCCTTTTAGGATTGGATGGCAATAACCTCCCAACGATGACAGCTAAATTAGAGGAGATGGCTTTCCATAATTTCTCCAAACAATCACTTAATGGGAGCGGTGTAATTCCACAAAATAGGCGAATGGAGTACTGATCCATTTTATGGAACCATCAATAAACTAAACCTTGCCTGCTTTTAAGAGTAAACTGGGGGGGAAAGAGGGAAAAAAAAATAGAAAAGGAAAAAAAAAAAAAGCCTACAGGCAGGGAAAGGGAGAAAAAAGAGTATTTATCTTTACACAGAAAATTTGTGTGCTAGTAAAGTGCAGGCAGTGACAGGAATTTCAATTATTTAATCAAAAAGAAAATGAAAGTGGCTTTAAGTGTTGTGATTTGAGCCAGTGAAATCTAATGTGGGCTCACATTGAATATGAGGAAAATGGGAAGAAAATTAAAGCTGCTCCTACTTAAATCATGTGGTTACAAATGGTAAATTAGTTTCTCGATGTTTTCATTTAAGTGTTTAAGTGGAAGGTTTTATTCTTAATGTAGTGTTGTGACACAGAATAAAAACCTTATCTGTCTCTATGGTTTTTTTTTCTCCCTCCCTCCGTGTTGAAGCCTTAGAAGGCAAAAGGGGAAAAAGCTGCAGCGGTGTTTGGCTGCTTTTGTGAAAATTGGGAGGCAATATGCTTTCACCACAAGCTCATTAAGGTAATAGATGAATAATGTCTATTAAAAATGCACTAGGCTAAATGAATTTAATGTGTGTTGGGGGGGATTGCGTTTGCCGGAGGATACAAACTGGAAAATTCTCCTTTTTTTTTTATTTTATGGAGTTATTTGGAGCCTCAAGGTCTGATCTCAGTGGGGCAGAAATGGGAGGCTGAGAGAAAGGTGCACAAGCTCCTAAAATTCTAAAATCCCCCAGGGTTTTGGGGAACATTTCCCATGATTTGCTGTTCCCCATATTTTTTGCTGTTTTCCTGCCCTTGAGCTGTTTGACTTTGGGTTGAATTTTCTATTTTATTTCCCAATTACAATTTGGGCAAACTCATTTGCAAACTCATGAGAGCCAAGGCTGGGTCCCCAAAAAGCCAAAAGAAAACAAAATTTGGGCAAAAATCTCTTTCTTTGCATCAATGAACATTTCATTGAGCATTTACTTTAACTTTGAAGAGCAGAAAACACATTTATGAACTGGGAAGCCTCAATATTAAAAATACCAAGTGGGCGGAGGTGAAATCAACACCAAAAATGACAAAATTTCCTCCCATCAGTAAAAAATCAGCATTTTTCTGAATCTGTGTGATTTTCCATCACATTTCTCCAGTTCTAAAAGGAAATGCCAAACTCTTTGCAGTGATTTCCAGGGATTTCCAGCCCTTCTATGCAGACACTTCCAGCAGGAATATTTGGGGGAAAATGTAAATTTGAGACTGCTAATTGTGCAATTAATTTGACTGAAATTGGCTCCTGGGAAGAGAAGGTTTAGAGAAGGATGAACAACCTCAGTTTTTCTGTGCAGGAAATTGTATTAAAATAAAATCCCAGGAATAGCTGGGCTGAATCAAATATGGAAGAACTGAAGAAAAAAGGTTTGGAAAAATCATGCAAATATTATCTGATTAATTTGTTATGAGGTATCCACTCCCTGTTTAGATCACCTAAAACATTTTAGTATTTCTCCTTAAAATGAGTATTGAGAAATGCGAGGAAATGTTCTGAACCTTACACAATATTCCCTTCCTTTGAATCCCTCGCCCTCAGCAATGGACAAAACACCATTTCAAAATGCAATTTCCACTTTTAAAGCATTATTTGAAGATGCATTTGTGAGATGCTGACTTGATTCTCTCTCTATTTTTTTTCTTTCTTTTTTTTTTTTTTTTTTTTTGCTTTTTTCCCCCCAGACCTGTCATCCACTTCTGAAGTGCTTAAAATAAAGTGCACAGATACAGAGGAAGCTGAAACAGTCAAGAAGGCACATAATACAAAAATGTTCCGAGTAAAGTGTGTTACTCAGATCTTTCTAAAGTACATTTCTGCCTTTATTCTGAAGGCCACAGCACAGCCAACTCTGCCTAATGCAAGTAATGGAACCAATCTCTGCCTTTGATCATCAAAAAGGTGATTTTTTTTGGTGCTTTTTTTTTTTTTTTTTTTTTTTTGGTAAACTAGTTTTGCAATCTGTTCGGGGCGAACATGAAAGAAAGCAAGGTTTAATTATCTTGCAATAAAGGGCAATTCCTTTTAACAAGGAATTGTGTCGCCGGGCAGGTGACACACGAACATTTCGGGTGGAAGTCGTGACTTTTGTGTGCCTGAAGCGATGTGACAATTTGTGTGTTCAAAGTGGGGGGAAAAGCCAAGCCAAGTGCACTGAGGCCTGTCCTAAGTGATTTAGAAAATCCTCTTTCTGCTGGAATTGACCTTTTAACTGAGGGCTGAGCGCGGAGTTTGTGAAAAACCGCGGATTTTCCAGGGAAAGGAAACAAATCGAAACGCAAACCCAGAAAGGAGAGCTTTGCACAGATCCGGAGATAAATGTGCTCATTTATAGACACTGATTTCCTCTGCACATTCATTGTGCTGCATCAAACAGAATTTAAAGGCTTAGAAAAGTGATTTTTTTGTCCTCCAGGTTGGATGTTTTGTGTGTTGGATAAGGAGCTGGGTTCGTCAGGAGCTGTGGGTGGATGCTCACAACAGCTCCCTCCGCCCTGGGAGTGCAGAATTTATCTGATTTTTATTTTGGAGGCTTCAGAACGAGACACTTTGAAGCTGGGAAGCAAAAATTGGGGTTGAAAAGGGATCGAGGTGAGGTTTTTTTGCTCCTGCAGGTTTTGTGGGAGTCACTCCTCGCTCACTCCAGACTGTGTACTCCAAGAGTTTCTCTGAGTGGAAAAGGCACGTGAGGGTTCCAGGAGGAGCCTGGAGCTGCAGAGTGTGGAAGGATCAGAGGGAATCACAGAACAGAGGGACACCAATGGCAATAAAATAAAGGTTGAGCGGCTGAAAAAGGGAGGAGGAGGATTGTCCTGCGCAGAGGTTAAAAGTGAGGATGTACACGGCAGAATTAGGGGAACGAGGGAGGTCCTGAGCAAAAGGAGGGCAAATGAGGGCCAAAGAGGGACTCAGAGTGGGGCTGTGCTCCTCCACAGCTGGAGGAGAGCGAAGCATGGACCGCTAATGTGCTAAAGGCGACAACAAAGCGCCAGCACGGCAGAGGGAATGGATTTTTGAGAGAGCAGAGGATTAGCACAGATCCCAAAGTCCAGATGGGCCCGAGTGGAATAATCGCCTCTGCCTCGAGGGAGCTGGCGGTGCCCAAGGGCTGGAGGAGGAATTGGTGGGGACCAAAGGGAGAGGGAATCACTGAAAGCAGATCCCAGGGAAAGTTCTGAGCTTCCCTCCTCATTTCTGACTCGGTCTGAAAGGAAAAGGAAAAGAGAGAGAGAAAGAGAGAAAGAGAGAAAGAAAAAGAGAGAAAGAAAAAGAGAGAGAAAGGAAGAAAGGGAGAAAGAGAGAAAAAGAGGAAGGAAGGAAGGAAGGAAGGAAGGAAGGAAGGAAGGAAGGAAGGAAGGAAGGAAGGAAGGAAGGAAGGAAGGAAGGAAGGAAGGAAGGAAGGAAGGAAGGAAGGAAGGAAGGAAGGAAGGAAGGAAGGAAGGAAGGAAGGAAGGAAGGAAGGAAGGAAGGAAGGAAGGAAGGAAGGAAGGAAGGAAGGAAGGAAGGAAGGAAGGAAGGAAGGAAGGAAGGAAGGAAGGAAGGAAGGAAGGAAGGAAGGAAGGAAGGAAGGAAGGAAGGAAGGAAGGAAGGAAGGAAGGAAGGAAGGAAGGAAGGAAGGAAGGAGGGGCTGCCCCGACTTACTGACTCTGGAGTTGGGCGGCAGGTGCTCCAGATCACCCTCCTGAAGTTGAAAACAAATATGAGATAATTAGAAAGGTCTCAATTAGTAAGTGTCACTATTTTAAGGGAAGAGTTTTGATCGAACCTGTCAATGTCACCAGTTTCATTCTCTGCCTTCAGAAAATGCTCAGGGTTATCAGATCATGAGGCAAACTTTCAGTACAGAGATAAAATTCTGGATTTGGGGATGAATCTGCTGAGCCCACCCATGGACAGTTGAGGTTGGGATCTGTGTGAGGAAATCGCAGTGTTTTCACACTTCCGATTTTACTCCTCCTGTCAACGATGCCACACCGCTTTTAATCCCCGGGATTCCTGCAGCTCCTGGTGGGATGGAAGCCTCGAGAGCACCTTCCTGTCTCAAAACCTTCTTCATGTGGCTCCCTCCCAGCAGCAGCACTCCCATCCCTGTGCTCTTCACCCCTGGAATTCCTGGGAAGTTCAGCGGTTCTGTCAGAATTACACAGAGCTGGCTTTTCACCTTTATTGGCTGGGGGTAAAACCCCAGGCTGATTTCCCCTGTGTTTCTCCTTCTGTCTGCTCAGTACAGACAAAGCACAGCTCCAGTTGGGGGAATGGCACTTTTTGGAGGCAGCAGAAGCCGAGGGGCAGCTGAGCTGTGAGCCTTGGAAAAACCTTCCCCTCGGTAGGAGGCAAACTCCTCCTTGAACTTCCATTTCCCCTCTCTCAAACCCATCCTGGGAGCTCTCCCTGAGCTGCCTGGGCAGAGCAGAGCATTCAGACATTCCCAAAATCACAGAACAGCCCAGGCTGGAAGGTACCCTGTAGTTGCACTGTTTTAGAAATCTTTCTCTTCTTTCTCAGGGAGAATAGAGATAAAAGCTGCATTTTTGTACTTTCCTAATCTCTGTGTTTGGTACTAGGTGTTGTATAGCTGTGACCAATGGTTTTAGGAGGTGGATTCCCTGCTGACCAATAGTTGCTAGATTATTATTGGATATATAAAGAAGTTTCTGTAAATAAAGTTTCTCTTTTCACCATCTTGGGTCCTCCTGCCTGCTTCCTCTGCCAGCTTCTGCCAATCTCAGGAAATCCAAAACCACAGCACCCAGCTCCCCATTCTCTGTGGCAATGCAGAAATGCCAAAAAAAGTTTCTGCCACAGACCCAACCTGGCGCTGCCGAGGTTCCCAGTGGATCTCAGCTGAGCTGAACTGATAAATCCCTCACCCCAGCACACCAACCCTGCCCTGGGGTTTCCAGCTGGGTGTCAGGTGAATCTGGGCTGGAGACCTGTGGGGAAATGGTGGATTGAGGCAAAGGCAGAGAGGATGAAGATGGAGAGAGGCCTGGAGCAAGGCAGGAGTGTTTTTCCCTCTCCTGCAGCAGAGGGAATGGGAAGTGGCTGAGGCTGAAGCCTCCTGCTCAGAACATTCTCCATTAAGCCGAGCTTTGTGCTCAAAGCCCTCTCTGTGTGTGATGTGTGGCTGCTCAGCCTGAGCTCTTCAGCCTCTCTGCCGCAGCCAGGCTCCCATTTTGATCCCATCAAGGCTGCCTGGTTTTAATTTAACCCTTCCTTTTGGAGTGGATAGGTCTTGAAAGGCATGAAAAGGCTCCCGAGCTACCTTAGCTCCTCAAGAGGCACGGCAAGGTAAGTGCCTGGATTTTTAACCCACACCAAATTTAGCCCTAATGCAGCACGCTGAAATCAAGATCTGGAGCTGCACTGACCTTTTAAATGACCCCCGAGGTTTTAAGTCAAATACATTTCTGTTTTCCCGGGCAAAATTCTCCGTGTGATGCCTTCAAATGATGTTAAGTGTGCAAGTGATGATGGCTGGAGCTCATCTGAGCAGAGCACGTGGGTTATTAAATCAGAAAGGGGAGTGAGTCGCTTCCTGCGAGTCTATAAAGCTCTCTAAACCTCTGGAAATCGTTTTATTTTATGGAAGGAGCAGGAGACAAACTCCTCAGCAGTGTGGCTGCCTGGGTTAGGTGTCAGCCGTGAGGTCTGGATCATCTGGGGGCCAGGCTGACGTGATAAAGTCCCCCAGGGTGTTCAGGGGGTGGAAAATGAAGCACGGAGGGAAAATTCTGTTCCTCCCCTCTGGTTCCTCCCAAATGAGGAGGGAAACACCCAGAGAGCGAAACAGCCAAAGGGCAAAACAAGTGCAAAGTTATGTTTTTAAAGTAAAATGGTAGTGAAGCATTTGTGGTGTAATGGCAGGGAAAGTTCCAGGGGTGGATTGTGTGAGATTTGTTCTTTTGGGTGGTGTTGGAATATTCAGTGTAGGAAACTCTTGTGTTTTAAGTCATTTGTGTTGCTCTGTGCTAGGATTGTGTGCTGAATGCTGGTTTTAATGACATTAATGAACGCAGCTCTCCCCAAACTTGACCCCAAACTTTTCCGTCCTGGGGGTGCCCTCAGCCCCTCAGCTCCTGCCCAGCTCTGGGGCAGTTTCTGCTGGGTCAGGGGCAAAGCTGTGGGGCCCCAATGGGCTCTGCTGTCCTGGAGTTTGGGGTGTGCATGGAAAAACCTTTGCAGGTGTCTGTGCAGCCCAGAAAGAGAGCAGATCCAGGATCCAGGGGCTGATCCTGGGGGGGCTGGGAGGGTTTGGGGGTCCTGGTGTGAGATCCACGATTCTGGCTCCCCATCCCCCCAGGGACCTGCACGAGAGGGACGAGAGGGGAAAAATAGCTAAGGGACCTTGGGGCAAAGAGCCCACCCTGGCAGCCTCACCTGGCACCCATTTCTGTCACCAAGAGCTGTGGAATGTTAAATCCAAACCAATCCGGGGGTGTGGGGACTGCAGGGGAGAGTTCTCCTTTTCTGCATTGCCTTCCACCCCTTCTCCACAGATTGGGGTTATTCCCTCTGCTCCTTGCCCCAGACTAGCCCAGGGAGAGGCTGCTGTGCCCAAAGTGTCCAGAGCTGTGCCCAAAGTGCACAGATTAGCCCAGGGAGAGGCTGCTGTGCCCAAAGTGCCCAGAGCTGTGCCCAAAGCACCCAGAGCTGTGCCCAAAGCGCCCAGAGCTGTGCCCAAAGTGCCCAGAGCTGTGCCCGAAACGCCCCTGTCCGGTCTGGGGACAGGTTTAGCTGCAAATGAACTCCTCTGTGTCCCCTCCACTTCATTCACCCGTGCCCTAAACCCAGAGGGACCCCAAAAAGCTCCATCAGTGTGGCTGCCAGGTGAGTTCTTGCCTCAGCCCCAAAGCCGTGGCCCAAGGTGAAGTGCCACAGCTTTGATCCTCAGCTCGGATTTAAAACGCCCCCATCCCCCCCCGAGGGCCGAGCAGAGCCGCAGCCCCCCGGCAGGGCCATCTCGGCTGATGAAATGGCTCCTCAAGCTCCTTACACACTCCCCGCGAGCAGGGGGGGCTCAGCCCCGTCTCATCTCCCTTAATTCATTTCATCATCTGCTCCTCAGAGAAAGTTTGGAGGATTGTTGGGGTTTTTTAATCCTTCGGTCAAAAACTCGGGGTGGTGCTGAAATGGTCATTTCGGGGGGGGGGGGGGCGACGACGACGACGACGACAGCAGAATTATTAAATTTATCTATTTATCTACCTATTTCTTTATGTATTTATCTATTTATTTATCTGTGTATCTATTTATTTATTTAATTTTTTATTTAAATATCTAGCTAGCTAGCTGTCTATTTATTTCTTTATGTATTTATCTATTTATTTATCTATGTGTATATATATTTATTTCTTTATCTATTTTTCTGTTTATTTCTTTATCTATTTATCTATTTATCTATTTATTGATCTGTGTATCTATGTATCTATGTATGTATTATGTATATATGTATATATGTATATACGTATGTATCTATCAATCTATCTATGTATCTATTTATTTATTTATCTATTTTTCTATTTATTTCTTTATCTATTTATCTATTTATTTATCTGTGTATCTATGAATCTATGCATGTATTATGTATGTATGTATCTATCTATCTATGTATCTATTTATTTATTTATCTATTTTTCTATTTATTTCTTTATCTATTTATTTCTTTTTCCAGGGAAAAAGAGGGAGTTTTGTTGGCAGCGCAGGGAGAGAGGAGTCCTGGGAGGCTTCTCCTGCTTCCCTGCACCAGCGCAGCTGATCCATGCTCTGCAGGCAAGGATTTGTGTGAATAACTACAGATATAGAGAGATATAAAATATATGTGTGATATATGAGAATAGAATGGACGATATAAACACAAATACAATGCATCAAATAAAGACAGAAATGGATGCACAGTTGATACATTTGCTGCTGAAGTGGGTGAGGATCGCACGGGCACCGCACACAAAACCAAACCGAGTGTGGGTGTGGCTGTGCCAGGGCACAAACCCCGCGCGTTTCCCGTGCCATGGGAGCTCTCTGACCCCTCCCGAATTTCTTCTGGGGACAGGAGCCACCACTGTCCCCTCTGTCCCCTCTGCCCACGCGTGGCTGTGCCCGGGGAAGAGCCGGCGCCGCAGGAAAACTCGGGCGCCGCGCGTTCATTAGAGCCCCGCGGTTGCCATTTCTATTCTTCCAAAGCTTTTTCCTCATCTATTTACCATTTACCAGCTCATCCATATGGAAGGCATGGCTTACACTTCCCTGAGAACTGTACTTTTAGGACTAATTGATTCGGGTAATTAATTTGTTCTACCTGCTGGATCAGATGGAAACGCTGTCCGTGTGCCCAAGGATTAGCACTTGTCTTTCTAACATCTTTCTTAATTATCTAATAGCATGGGTTGTGCGAATTCTGCCTCTATTAGAACACTTTTACTATTAACGGTAGTGATTGGAATTGTGATGACAACTCGATTTCAACAAATTAGAGCTTAAAATCGGGAGATGAAGGAGAAGCGCCTTCTTTTAATTTCCCTGAGTTTAACATCAATAATTAGAGCAATTTTCCGAGATGCGAACCGAAATTATCTCGGCTATGATGTGGTGTATCACCCTCATTTGAGCAAATTGACTCCGGGGAAATGAATGGTACAGATTAGGGGGGTGAAGAAGGGGAAAAGAAAAAAAAAAAAAAAAGGACAAACAGAGGAAAGACCCAAAAAAAAAGAAAAAGAAAAAGAAAAAAGAAGTGTTGGCGCAACAGAGAGTGGGGAAGGGATGGGAACAAAACCCTGCGAAGGAAGGGAGAAGCTGCGGGCGTGGGGACAGCTTGGGAGCGTGGGAAAGAGCCGCTGGTTTATTTTCCCCCAAGTTTTTTAGAAAGAAAAAAGGGGGGAGAAAAACAAAAAAAAAGGCGATAACCCCCGCGTTTGGGAAAACGCCCCAAGCGCCGCGCTCGGAGCGGGGCTGAGTGCGGAGCGGTGCGCGGGGGAGGCTGCGCGGCTGCGGAGCGGCTCCCGAGCGGCTCCCGAGCGGCTCCCGAGCGGCTCCCGGAGGCTGTGGCCCCCTCCTCGCCCCCGGGGTGGTTCGGGTGGCCCGGCAGGCCCGTCCCCCCCCCGCTCGCCATTGGCTCAGCGCGCATCCCCCTTCCCAGCGCGCCTCAAAGGCGCGCAGCGCCCCGCGCATCCCCAGCCCGCCCGCCTCGCCTCCCCTGCCGCCCTCACTCCGCTCCGGGCTGGGGATAGGGTTTTTTAAATTATTATCGTTCTTTGTTTTGACCGCGGGTTTTAAAAAAATCATTATTTATTTATTTTTGTCGTTATTTTCATTTCCTCTCCGCCGGCCCGGGGGTGCAGCGGCCGCCCCTCGGTCTCCTCCCGCAGCTCAGCGCGGCTCCGTCCCTGCCCCGCCGCCCGAGGGGGACAGAGGCGACATGAACCTCAACTTCACGGCTCCCGTGCACTCCGTCTCGACCGCCAGGCCCACGTCCTTCTTCATCGAGGACATCCTGCTGCACAAGCCCAAACCCCTGCGGGAGGTGCCCCCCGAGCCCTTCCCCGGCTCCTTGGCCTCCCGCGTGCCCCTCTTGGACTATGGGTACCCCCTGATGCCCACCCCGACCCTGCTGGCGCCGCACCCGCACCCTGCCCTGCACAAGCCGGAGCATCACCACCACCACCACCCCTATTTCCTCACCACCTCGGGTAAGTGCGGCGGCACCTGCCGAGTTGGGGGCGGCCGGGTGGGGACTGGGCTGGGGACAGAGTGACAGCCGCTCCGGGGCGGCCGAGCATCTTTGAACATCCCCCGGGGCAGCCCGAAGTCCTGAGGGTTCCCCTCTCTTTTCCCCTTTTATTTTAATTTTTAAGAATACACTCTTTTTTGGGGACCGACAGCCTCTCTTTTTCCTCGCGTTGTTCAACCAGGTTTTGCTCTTCCAGCTCTTTTTTTCTCTCCGCATCCTGGGGCTCTGCCCGTCCCCGGGCCGTTCCTAGCTCTTCAAGGAGAAAACCCCCAAAGTTTCCCAGGCTGTGCGCCAGCGGCCGTGCAGGACCACTTTCCTCCTCGCAGCCTTTTCCAGGGCTCTCACGGCTTTTTCCGTGCCCATTTCGTTGTGGTTCCATCGCGGGGAGGGTGCAGGTGTCCCCGCCAGCCTCGAGTCCCCTCCGGTGGCTCCCTTCACCTTCCCGGGGTGGGCTCGGCGGGGGCGAAACCTTTGGAAAACCACCCCCAGTTTCCAGCGCAACAAAAACCCCCAAACCCTAACCAACAAACCGACCTCAAAAACGAAATAAACGAAAAAAACAACAAAAAATCCGAAGAGCCCGGGGGAGAGCCCACCCCAGGCAAAGCCCGACATTCCTGGGGGCTCCCCGCGGTTCCCCCTCCGTGCCCCACCGCAGCGCGGCTCTGGGCCGTGTGTCCCCCCAGGAATGCCGGTGCCAGCGCTGTTCCAGCACCACGCTCACGCCGAGCTGCCCGGGAAGCACTGCCGCCGCCGCAAAGCTCGCACCGTGTTCTCCGACTCGCAGCTCTCCGGCCTGGAGAAGAGGTTTGAGATCCAGCGCTACCTGTCCACCCCTGAGCGGGTGGAGCTGGCCACGGCCCTCAGCCTCTCCGAGACCCAGGTAGGGCAGCGGGGACAGGCTCTGGCCCCTGCCCGCACCTCCCGTCCCGGGGACATCCCCGCATCCCGGGGGGCATCCTCACACCCCGAGGGGCATCCCCACATCCCGAGGAGCAGCCTCACATCCCAAAGGTCATCCCCGCATCCCGGGGGGCATGCCCACATCCTGAGGGGCATCCTCACATCCCAGAGGTGATCCCTGCATCGCGAGGGGCATCTCCACATCGTGAGGGGCAGCCTTACATCCCATCCGTTCATCATCCCCCGGACCACTTCCAGCACCCTCACATCCCCTGCAGATCCTCCACATGACATCCCCTCCTGAATCCCCACACCCCATCCTCTGAGCATCCCCTGGATCACTCCCAGCATCCTCGCATCCCATTCAACATCCGCACATCCCCTCCTGAATCCTCGCATCCCATTCAAGCAGCATCCCCCGGATCCCATTCAGAATCCCCACATCCACTCCAGCGTCCTCCGCTCCACGTCCCCCCCTGCATCCCCACAACCCATCCTATTCAGAATCCCCACAACCCATCCTATTCAGAATCCCCACATCCCATCCTATTCAGAATCCCCACAACCCATCCTATTCAGAATCCCCACATCCCATCCTATTCAGAATCCCCACAACCCATCCTATTCAGAATCCCCACATCCCATCCTATTCAGAATCCACATATCCCATCGCACTGAATCCCCACATCCCTTCCTGAATCCCCACATCCCATCCCATTCAGAATCCCCACATCCCATCCCATCCCATCCAGAATCCCCACATCCCCTCCACTGTCCTCCACATCACGCCCCCTCCTGCATCCCCAAATCCATCCCCTCCAGCATCCTTACCCCTTTAATTTTTATTATTTTTCCCCTGCTTTTTTCAATCTTTCCCACCCTTTCCCTCCTCTCCCCAGGTGAAAACCTGGTTCCAGAACCGCCGCATGAAGCACAAAAAGCAGCTGAGGAAGACGCAGGACGACCCGAAGCAGGCGGGCGGGGAGGAGAGCCGGGAGCAGAGCTCCCCCGAGCCCGAGCTGCCCGAGCCGGCCGCGGCCGAGCCCCGCACGGGCCCTCCCGGCCCCTTCCTGCTGCAGGACCCCGAGGACGAGGTGGACATCCTGGAGGAGGGGGACATGTGCCCCCACCGCCTCTAGGGGCCCGGGGCTCCGCTGCCGCTCCTCGGCTCTGCCCCGGCCCCGCAGCTAGCCCCCTCCTCGCCAGCCCCGGGAGCGCGCACAGGGAAGGGACTCGGCTGGGGAAGGGGTGCGGATGCGGGGGGAGCCCCCTCCCCTCCCCGGGGAGAAGGTGGCGATGCCCCCGAGGGGTCGGGACCCCGCGGTGCCCCCCAGCATCACCCCAAGCCTGGGCTGCGCTCGGAAATTGCCGCGGGGGGAGCGAAACGAGCGCAGTTTCCTTTAGGTTCCCCCTTCCCTTCGAAGCGTCGGACTTTTCCTCGTTCCCGAACTTCTCCTCGGGTTCAAATAAATGTCTCCCCGTGGCAGCATGCTGTGGTTCCGGGGGGGCAGGCAGGGCGAGTTCCCCCCGCTGTTCCCCCATCCCTCAATCCTCGCCGCTCGTTCCTCGCTCGCCGCCTCCATCCCCAGTGCGGGAGGTCGGGCAGAGCTCCCGAGACATTCACAAACAAAAAGAATCGTAAGGAAAGCCCTCTGAAGAAACAGGTAAGGCAAAATTTCCGGTTCATTTAGCCCCGCTGTGGGGAAGGGAAGGGGAAGCAGCGCAAGAACTCGATCCTCACCAGGGCTGCTCGGAGCAAACGCGCTCCCAGCCGGAAAAAAAGGGATTTTTACAGCTCGGAGAAGCGCGGGCAGCCTGATTCCTGCCCGGCTGCCAGGTGTGAATCCCGGACCGTTCCCTTTTGCTGCGGAACAGCCCCGGAGCTGCTCCTGTCCCTCCTGTCCCCGCACCGCCACCGCTCCCGCACCGTGCGCTCCTCTGAGCAGCCCCGGCCGTGCCGCTCCGCCTTGCCCTTCCTGCGGGGAAAAGGGTTCATTCCCAGCTAAATTCACACTTTTATCTTTTTTTTTCCTCATTCTGGGCTGAGCTGCTGGCTGGAAAGGCGCTGGGAGAGCGGCGGAGGAGAGGGAGGAGATGCTGGGATTGGGAATTTTCCCGTAAAAAGCTGGAGCAGGGGCTGGGCTGCCTCAGATATCCCCGGGCAGCCCCCGCGGCAGCAGCACCGTGGAGGTGTCTCGTTAGGATATTTAATTTATTTCCTTATTTTTACTTTTTTAAATCGGGAATTTAATTCGGTTGTCTGGCGTTATTAGCACTTTCCGGGCATTTTGGATGACGGGACATGTTTTGTGAGGGGAAAACGTTTGATTTTCCTGTTTAATATATAAATTATAGATGATTGAACTGTGTACGTTTGCTTCTTTTTTGTTTAGTTTTTTTTGTTGTTGTTTTTTTGTTCCCTTTACGTTTTTTACATGTGAAATAAAGATCACACACTGCGTGCAGAGGAAAATCCCCAACACTCATCCATTTCTCCAGGAAAATCTGCTTGTATTGAACAAATCCTTTCAGGACAACAATTCCCACCAACAAAACGCCACCCACCCTCCCAAAAATCAGGATTTAGGAGGCAAGGGAACCAATTGGAGCAGAGCAGGCTGGAAATGCTCTCCAGCTCGGGGCTCTTCCTTCTCCCGACTCCCGCGGGCAGGGATGGGATGGTGACCGGAAAATGTGGAAATGTGACACTTTTTCTGTCACCCGCAGAGTGTTTGGCTCTGTGCTGTTGTCACCTTCCCCTGAGCACGCATTTCATTGGGAATTATGAACAATTGGATCAAAGAGAAGCTCGACGTGGTGTTTCTGGGATCATATTTTTCTGGCTGTGTCTGCTGTTCCCAGGCTGGGAATGGTTTGGGGTTGGCCAGGCTCTGCTCTGGGGTCAGTGATGTCCCAAATCTATGGGAAAGGATCAAAATATGCCTCAAAGAATCAAAATATGACTCAAAGAATCAAAATATGACTCAAAGAATCAAAATGTGACTCAAAGAATCAAAATGTGACTCAAAGAATCAAAATGTGACTCAAAGAATTAAAATGTGACTCGAATCAAAATGTGACTCAAAGAATCAAAATATGACTCAGAGAATCAAAATATGACTCAGAAAATCCCCAAATCTCTGCTGTTTCCCCCCTGCCGCTCCAGAACTCAGATCCCAAAATATTTGTGCCGATCAATTAAAAAAACCCCACAAGCATCTTCACCCCTGGGCGGCTTTAGGCACCTTGGGTGCCTAAAATAAAATGAATTAAAGCTAAAATCATATTAAAAACTGCGACCAGTGATCACTCAGTGACAAACATAGGCAGAGTGGGAACTCCCCATCCCAGCTGGACCCCACAGAGCCTTGCAGGTAACAGCAAGATTTGGGAAAAGGCTCCTTATCCCACAAATTTTGGTGCAAAAACCCCTGAAATTGAGACAGCTGAAAGAAATAGTCACTGCCAGGGAAATTCCCTGGGTCTCCTGCCCAGCTGGGAGCAGTGCCTGCCAGGCTGGAGATGGAAAATGTCATTTCAGACACTCTGGGAATGTTTTGGGAAGAGCTTTTTGGAGAATGGAAGTGGTTCTGGGGAAAAGGAAGGGCTGGGCAGGAGTTTTTTGGTTTATCACAGAGATTTTTCTCTTTTTATTGGTAAATCCTGAGTTATTCTGTGCCAGCAGCTGTCTTTTTCCTGCTCTTCCCAAAAAGCTTGAGGGGAATGGGAGAGATTTAGAGCTGCTCTCTCTTTAAAAAAAAAATAAAAAAATTAATGCATTAATTTAGGAAATGCTGGAGTGGAAGTGTCATGCAGGAAATAACTGCTGAAAATAGGAAATGTTGGTGGACTTCCTATTTTTCAAGAAGATTGATTTTCATTTAAATTCTTCAGTGGGATTTTTTTTTAAAAATTAAATTATTTTCTGGTGATTAATTTAACACCTAAGTGGTGAAATTTTTTTGGTCATTTTTTTCATTACAGAATATCAAAAACCAGTCTATAAAATCCCACCATGAACCTTTGCTTTCTGGTTTGATTTTGAGAATTTTCCTGCACGCAGCCTTCAACCTTTTTAACTTTCATGTGTCTGGAAAGCACTTCCAACCCCAAATTTTTCATTCTGTGGCCAGAGCTCCATAAAAGCAGATAAGATATGAGTTTCATGGGCAGTTTAGAGTCAATAATTTGCAATTCCTTGGAGGGTCAGACCCATGGGGAAGGTGAAAATAACCACGGCCAAGCCCAGCCCTGACCTGGACACGACGGAAAATTCTTTCTGCAGTTCCCTCTCCTCATTTCCTCTGCTCACTGTTGGATTTAATGTCTTTTTTTTAATCACTAATGTTCTGAAGTGAAGCTTCTGCAGTGTGGGCCTTGCTGAGAAGCTTTTCCTCTCTTCTATCCTAATAACAAAAATCATTTTAATTAATTGCAAACTCCTGCTTGGATGGTCCTCCTTGGCTTAAAAAGCTGAGGTTTTCTGTCTTGGATTGATTTTGTTTGGAGCATTCAGTGACTGCAGGAGTTGGGCAAAACCTCTGTGGTTTCAGCCCTCACCTTTTCCTTTAGAGCTGTAATGGTGGCTCTGAGGTTTTCCTTTATTTTCATGTTTTTAACTGCTAAAAATTCATGGGTTTGTGCAGTCAGCAGCTGTTCGTGCCTTTTGAGAGGTGCCGGGAACCCAAATTTGGTTATTTTTGGAAGAAACACAATGGAGGTGTTATTGCAGCAGCACTTTGTAGGTAGAACTGATCCCAATCTTTTCTCACTGAAGGTGATTTCAGCTAGAACCTAAAATATTAAGAAACGGAAAGGTCTTGGGAGGAAAATGTTGGGAATTTCCATGGGATGGTGCACACAGACAGCTCTCAGTGCTCAGTGACACCACAGGACTAGGGCAGGTTCTGCTCCCACTCAGTCCCTCCCTCAATGACTAACTCCACACTCAAGGCAATTAATTAAATAAATTTAATATTTATTTAAATATTTTCCCTTCCTAATCTGAAAGAAATGAAATTTTGGCTTTTAAGCAGGTGGATGTTCATCTTTTACTCGTGTTGTCTCGTTTTTGTGCCACCCTACCTGTGAGGGGCAGGGAAAATCTGAATTGGTACTGAGGTCGATCAGAAGATTTTCTTTCCATGTAACAGTGTTTTTCTCAAGTTTCAGGTGCAGCTCTTCCAGAACCTAAAATGTTAAGAAATTGAAAGGTTTTGGGAGGAAAATGTTGGGAATTTCCATGGGATGGTGCACACAGACATTTCTCAGTGCTCAGCGACACCACAGGACCAGGGAAGGTTCTGCTCCCACTCAATGCCTCCCTCAATGTCTAATTCAAAACTCAAGGCAATTAAACAAATAAATGCAATATTTATTTAAATATTTTGCCTTCCTAATCTGAAAGAAATGAAATTTTGGCCTTTGTTTTTACTTGTGACCCCTTTTTTATGCCACCCTATCTGTGAGGGGCAGGGAAAATCTCAATTCGTAGTGAGGTCGATCAGAAGATTTTCTCTTCATGTAATAATGCCTTTTTCTGGTATTTTAAAAAAACCCAAACCACCAGGACAAACAGAATTTCCCAAATGGTTTGTGAGATGCTCATGATCAGTGTTCATTAAAAAAAATAATAAATCCATCCCTGGATAAATAAATAAATAAATAAATAAATAAATAAATAAATAAATAAATAAATAAAATCAATCCATCCCTGCCCCAGATGCAGCATAATCTCCAAGTTCAGCATTCAAATATTTCCTAAAAAATCCCTTATTTTATTTAAAAAAACCCCAAATGAACACAGAAATGCCCGAATTTCTGGGAGGGGGATGCCAGGCAGGGAGGAAGGCGATCAATTAAGACATTAAGCATTTTGCAGCACATGGCCACATCTGCATGGCAGCCCAATAATGCAGCCATCAGCTCATTTTCAGGGGGCTGCTGCCCACTTCAACTCCATCCTCACATCAAAGAGAACATGTCTGCTCGTGTTTTCTAATCAGAAAAGGGATGCTAATTTAGGTTCCTTAATGTGTGGTGATAAGAGACTTCTTCAATTAACTGAATTCTATAGCTTGGAAAATAAAAAAAAAATGGGATACAAAGGGAGTCAGGCTGGAAAGGCAGAAGTTCTCATTAAATCAAAGGTCCGATATTCATTACCTCCAGCATCTGGGGCTAAACACTAAACATGGAGATCATCAAAGGGGGTTTAATGGGTTAAATTGAGAATATAATCTAATTAAAATATTAGATACGAGTAAATAGCTCTTTGATATTCATCTGAAGGTTTCATTATGAGGTGTGTGTGAGGAGGGATTATCACTTTTTTGCAGCAGCAACAACAAGTTGAGGTGCCCTGATCAGAAATGCTCCAAAGTGGCACCGTTTGGTTGGAAAAATAAAAATGGGAAAGGAAATAATGGAACCATTTCCTCAGCCCCCAGGGAAAAATAAAAATGGGAAAGGAAAGCGTGGAACCATTTCCTCAGCCCCCAGGGAGAGGGGAAGGAGGATAAGGATGAGGATGAGGATGAGGATGAGGATGAGGATGAGGATGAGGATGAGGATGAGGATGAGGATGAGGATGAGGATGAGGATGAGGATGAGGATGAGGATGAGGATGAGGATGAGGATGAGGATGAGGAAGGTCCTGCTCCAGGAGCTGCAATTGGATGCTGAAGTGACACAAATGTCATGGAGAAGGTTCCCCTGTGGCCTGAGCCACTTCCCACACTGCACAATGCTCCTTCACCAAAATATTCTCAGTGTTTTTCAATGTTCTCACCTTGCAGCTGGGGATCCAAAAGTTGATCGAGGAGGGGAGAGGTTCCTGTCCCCCAGTGTAGGATTTGCCGTCTGAGGTGTAGGTGTGGTTTGCTTCAGATGGTTGGGATGGAGATGAGAGACCTCTGGAGTTTGGTCTTAGAGCATGAGGTTTATTGTGAAAGGTGTGGGGGTAGGGGACCTGCCAGGAGCTGCCAGACACAGCTCAGAGCAGGGCAGAGAGGTGAGAGAGAGAGAAGTACAGAATAGAATAGAGAATAGAGAATAGAATGAAAGAATACCATGGTTGCTGTTTACAATACAATAAATCATCTTCTGTGCTGAATATTCTAATTTTCACTAACCAATCTAGAACAAGCTACAAATCCTACAGCATTTACATACAACCTAGGAGAGTCACTGCATTACCATACAGCGTTACATTTTAAACTCTAAAAACTGCTTTTGGGACCCTCTGCCAAGTTGGCAGGGTCTGCTCTGACCCTTGGGCCTGTCTGCAAGCAGAGGGGATTGTTTAATCCAAAGGGGATTACTTTCAGTGGCCACACCATTGTTTTCCAGTTGTTCAGTCACTGGGGTTTGGTATCTCAAAGCTTGTCTTCATTTCAATCTCGCTGATAGTTTCCATACTCTCAGCATCTTTTGCCAGCTAATCATATTTATAAGGCTTTCCTATTTCATCCTCCCCAGCACCCCAGGGGTCGGGAGGGCTTTAAAGCAAAGCTGTGTCCCTGTGCCATGAGGAGGGGCAGAGCAGTGATCACTTTTCCTTTTACTGAGTTGGGAGCCTCCCATAAAAAAACACACAATAAATGGGAAAAAGCAATTCCACACCGTCACAAGGTGGTTGGGTTTTTATTCCTTTTACCCAGCCTGTTTTCTAGATTTTAGCCCAAAAGGTGGCTGGGCTTTTGGTCTTTTACCCAGCCTGTTTTATAGGAGATTGCACCCCAAAAGTTGGCTGGGTTTTTATTCCTTTTACCCAGCCTGTTTTTAGATTTCAACCCAAAAGGTGGCTCGGTTTTTATTCCTTTTGCCCAGCCTATTTTCTAGATTTCAGCCCAAAAGATGTCTGGGTTTTTATTCTTTTTATCCTGTTTTCTAGGAGATTTCAGCCCAAAACGTGGCTGGGTTTTTATTCTTTTTACCCAGCCTGTTTTCCAGGAGAATTCAGCCCAAAATGTGGTTGGGTTTTTATTCCTTTTATCCTGTTTTTAGATTTCAGCCCAAAACATGGCTGGGTTTTCAGTCCTTTTACCCAGCCTGTTTTCTAGGAGATTTCAGCCCAAAACACGGCAGGGTTTTTATTCTTTTATCCAGCCTCTTTTCTAGATTTCAGCCTGAAAGGTGGCTGGGTTTCTATTCCTTTTACCCAGCCTGTTTTCTAGGAGATTGCACCCCAAAAGTTGGCTGGGTTTTTATTCCTTTCACCCAGCCTGTTTTCTAGATTTCAGCCCAAAAGGTGGTTGGGTTTTTATTCCTTTTACCCAGCCTGTTTTCTAGATTTCAGCCCAAAAAGTGGCTGGGTTTTTATTCTTTTATCCAGCCTGTTTTTTAGATTTCAGCCCAAAAGGTGGCTGAGTTTTTGTTCCTTTTACCCAGCCTGTTTTCTAGAGGATTTCAGCCCAAAAGGTGGTTGGGTTTTTATTCCTTTCACCCAGCCTGTTTTCAGATTTCAGCCCAAAAGGTGGCTGGATTTTTGGTCCTTTTACCCAGTCTGTTTTCTAGGGGATTTCAGCCCAAAACATGGCAGGGTATTTATTCTTTTATCCAGCCTGTTTTCTAGATTTCAGCCCAAAAAGTGGCTGGGTTTTTACTCCTTTTATCCTGTTTTCCATGAGATTTCAGCCCAAAAGTTGGCTGGGTTTTTATTCTTTTACCCAGCCTGTTTTCTAGGAGATTTCAGCCCAAATTCCCTCGCTGTGTGCTCTAATCCCATTTCATATGTTGACTTAATTCATAATTTGCCAAGTTAAAGAAATGGAAGCCTCCTAACAAACCCATCTGCTTGTTGTTATTTTTTCAGCCTTAATCTGTTAAAAGCTCTTTCCTCTCCAACATGCAGCTCTCAATTATCCTCAGTTACCCAATATATTTTCCAACTGCTCCTGGCTAATCACAGATTGTCTGCAAGCTCAGCCAGGATTTGTTTGGAAATTTCTTGTTCAAAATTTTGGGCTTGATGTGGCAACTCTTCCCTAAGAGATAACAGAGGGACAATTAAATAATTAGCGTTGTGTCATTACCAATTGCTGTGCTTGGGGCATAGTTTTGATCACTTTTTTAGCAGCAATGGATTATTTTTGGCTTTATTTCTGGCCAAAAGTCTCCTCTGCACTTCAGAAATGGAAATATTGTTTGTATTAAGATCATCAGATGAAACAGGAGTTTATTTTTAATGATTTGTAGATGTGTGTATGTTTATATGAGAAGACAAGAGCTGATTGGTCTGAAAGATGCAATTTTTGGATCATTTATTTCAAAGAAAAATAACAGAGGACCAGATTTAAAGTGCTGGAGATGCAAATGGTCAATTTATTAAACAAAACAGGTACAGGAGAACCAATTCCGACCTTTAGAAAGGACCAAACTGAAGGCAGTTTGAATTTCAGTGGTTGGGAAATCAATATGTGGTGGGCACAGCTCACAAGAAAACAGCTCAGACATTTTTGCCTTGAAGACAGCCCTGAGATTTCCCAAATTCCTAGAGGATGTGAAGGGATTTGAAAGCAGCCACAACTTCCTTCTCCTTCTCGTGCCTGCTCCACAGAGTCTCCAGGGAAGGGATTTGGGGTAGGCTGGGTCTGCTTGGAGCCTTTTCCTCTTTCCCCTCTTGCTCTGGTTGTCTTGTAATGAAAGTCTTTGGTCTTGGGATCTTCTTGGCATATTCCAGTGCCTAAAACCAGGAGAATTGGGGTAACTGGTTATGAGAAAAGCTGACCAACATTGCCAGGGATATTTAGGTGTTTTGAGTAAGACTTCTCTGAATTCCTGATCTTTTTTTCTGACAGAATTCAATCCCAGATCCTTCAGCGGTGACTGCAAAATAACTCAGCCCAAGATTTGCTTCCTGACACCACAGGAGTCAGGAGTGAACCTTAAACTTAACATTGAAGCAGTATTTTGAGTTTAAAAAATACTGAACAGTATTTTGAGTTTAAAAAAGAAAGAGCAACAAGAGCCTATTAATTTATAAACATTTTTTCCCCAGTCTCATCAAGTTTCTGTCCTCAGGCAGGGAGTTCTGCAGGTTAATAGGACAAGCTTAGGGTCCACTGCATGATGGACTTAAATATCAAAATTAAAAAGCAAAATGATGCCTGGAACCTTGAAGGAAGGAAATGGAAACATTTATCCCAGAAATCCTGGAACTGCCAGAGCCCTGTTTAACCTGGGGTGGGTTTTGGGTCTGATTTGGGAACACCTCTTAAGTCTCCAGGGATTTCATTCTCTCATGTCCTTGGTTTAAAGAGTGTCTGGGAAATCTCCTGAAGGAATTCCAACCTCTTTGGATATCCAAACAACACAGTTTTGTCTCTTGCTGGTTTATGTTTGGGAATAAATGCAAAGAATGAGGAATTCTGGTATGAAACTGCAGCTCCCACTTGTCACCTTGCAGGAATCTCCTTCAGAGGGACCCAGCCCTTACCTTCTGCCTGGCCACTGGAGACACCTGGGGTTTTGTAGGTAACTTCTGCATCAAAGTGATATTTTTCATATTATATTCCTTAATTTGCCTGGAATATTCCTTCTGCAGCTTTAGCTTCTGTTGCTGAAAGAGGAGAAAAGGGCAGGGAGTGAATGTCTCGGTGGATCCATCAATGAAACGCTTTCCCCACCAATATTCCATTTCCACCTCAACCTCCTCTGCCATTGATCCTCCCTCAGAACACAACAGGAGCTCTGACAAATGGCACAGCTTTTTTTAGTTGCTTTTCCCTTTTAAGAGCTTTTCCCTGGTCTCTGCAGAGGATAGAGCTCAGCAGAAATGTGCCATCTTTATCCTGAATAAGGATGGAGAACAATCTGTCTCCATTTCTCCCGAGTGCAGCCTGCTATTTTCTTGGGTGTGCACAACTTCTTTACTTCCACTTTAGGATTAGGTGGAACTTTCCACTGGGAATGACAACCCAGCCCCACCAGTGTGTCATTTATTGTTGTGCAATTAGCCTGATTAATTGCTGGATTAAAAAATTGGGGAGTTAAATTATCCACAACGCAGTTGTTTTTCCTTCTATTTGAATTTTCTAGCCAAGGATACAAAGCACCAGACAATCATAAATCACTCAGCAGTGATTTCTCTGCCACTCTCCCCTGCCTAAATTCACTTCTGGGTCACTCACTTTCTCTTTGAATTTTCCTAAAACTAGCCAAGAATACAAAGCACCAGAAAATCATAAATCAGCAGTGATTTCTCTGCCACTCTCCCCTGACTAAATTCACTTTTGGGTCACTCACTTTCTCTTTGAATTTTCCTAAAACTAGCCAAGGATACAAAGCACCAGAAAATCATAAATCACTGCTCAGCAGTGACTTCTCTGCCACTCTCCCCTGCCTAAATTCACTTTTGGGTCACTCACTTTCTTATTTGAATTTTCCTAAAACTAGCCAAGGACACAAACAATCATAAATCACTGCTCAACAGTGATTTCTCTGCCACTCTCCCCTGCCTAAATTCACTTTTGGGTCACTCACTTTCTCTTTGAATTTTCCTAAAACTAGCCAAGGATACAAAGCACCAGAAAATCATAAATCACTCAGCAGTGATTTCTCTGCCACTCTCCCCTGACTAAATTCACTTTTGGGTCACTCACTTTCTGTTTGAATTTTCCTAAAACTAGCCAAGGATACAAAGCACCAGAAAATCATAAATCACTCAGCAGTGATTTCTCTGCCACTCTCTGCTGCCTAAATTCACTTTTGGGTCACTCACTTTCTCTTTGATTGCTTCATAGTCAGGTCCAAGGCCCCCAAGCTTCATATTCATATTGATGTAGAATTTTGAGCTGCACAGCTGAAAAACAAACAGCAAACAGATTTTCCTTAATATGACTTCACAGAGAGAATAATTAAAGAAAGTCTTGCAGTGGAAACCCCAGGATTTAATTTGCAATCTCAGCCTTACCCTGGCATGTCTCATTTTAAATAAGTGACCAACAGGACTGAGCTAATTGCCCAAGTCAAATGACACAGAATTTCCTTTGGATCTAGGTGGGAAATTGCCAATTATCCAAAGCACAAAGTGATATTCTCTCAGTCAAAAATGACCTTTTGTGAGCTTTATTTTGCAACAGTTTAAAGCCACCCATTTGCCTGTGATGAGAATGAGCCTCCAAAGAAACTGCTGTAAGAGAAGCAGATAAAAACACCTGATTTTGAGGGCAAAAAATTAGGCAAATGATGGCAGTGAGAGTGACCTTTCCTTGTTCTCAAAGCTGCACTGGAAAATTGTCCACAGAGAGCTGAAAAATCTGTGTTTTGCAGCACAGTAAAAGCTTTGCAAGTGTACAGTGATGGGTGAGGCTATCTCAGCACTTCAGGACATTACACAAAGACCCCAATGCCTCTATAATATTTTTATTCTCTTTCAAGCTCTCTAGATTATTTTCAGAAGGGAATTAGGGTTTAAAAACTCATTGTGATCAGCTCTGTAGTAATTTTGATCACAGAATAAAACACCAAGGTGTTTCTATACTGAATAGAAATGCCCAAAGAAAATGGGCATTTCTTTAAAACACAATTCAAGTTAAACTTGACTGCAGAGAAATTAATTCGATGCAATAAATTCCTATTTGAGGTTTCTTTGTGTCAGCTGTCCCTATTCTTACATGATATATTCAGTAATTTTTAATTTTAGGCACGGTGAGGAGTTAATTTAGCTGTCTCCAGCACAATCAGGGTTTTCTCACTTTTTGCAATGAGCACGAGTTCATTTGTTTCTGAGGAAAATCTGGATTTTTCTGGGATTCTCTGTGCATTCCTCCCTTAGGAAGCGTGAGAAAAACGCTGGAAAGACAGGACAAGAAACAATGGTTTGCAGGGAAAGGGAAGGAAATCTGCCCTTCAGTTCCTACCATAATCCTGCTAATTCTTCTCAGAGGCACTCAGGCAGCAATACCCAAAGTGCCTCTGAGATGAAACACAGCAAGAATTATTGCAGCTTAGTTTGTCTGCCCCGAGACTTGGAGCAAAGTTCTTAAACATTTAATTTGTCATGGACACCCAGGGGCAGTTTGTGTTAAGTGTGACACCACGAAAGGGCACACAGGGAGGAGACAAAGAGAGTTTTAATAAGGACCCAAATGGGATCACTGGGAGGTTTGGGATAATGTTTATGCTGTTAGCTCTCCAAATCCTCCAAGTTTGGGGCTGGAATCCCTCGGAAAGCAGCAGATTGGAGGTGGGCAGCAAATGAGCATGACCAGGATAAGGATTGCTCAGATCTGAGCAGGCTGCCTGCTGCTCCTGAGCCCAAATTATTTCATCTGTGGAGAGCTGAAAGCACAAACTCTGCTCTGTGTGTCCCCAGAGCTAATGCAGGCTGACCCAGGCAGAGCTGGAGGATCTCTCTGCTCTTTGGACCAAAATGATTTCAGTGTGTGTTTCTACCTTTTGAATGCTCTGCTGTGTGTCCATGTGCCTTTTAGAACAATGAAATATTTCTCAGTTGTGCCCCTTAGTACAATGAAATATTTCTCAGTTGAGCCCTTTAGAAAAACAAAATATTTTTCAGTTGTGCCCCTTAGAACAACGAAATATTTCTCAGTTTTCATCACTTTTCTTTCCTTTAAACAACTTTGGATTATTAATAATAATGTTAATCAGAGGGGAACAGAAATGTTAAACCACCCAACTCACCTCTCTCTGCTCACCTTCTTGCTGCCTTTGGGTTGGTTTTGCTTTCTCCTTTGCAGGAGGGATCCTTCTGAGATGCTTCTCCTCATTTTCCCTGCATTTTCCCCAGCTCCCCCTGGATGGATTGCTCAGATCTGGGGCCAGGCTGCCTGCTGCTCCTCACAAACTGCCTGAGCCCAAATTATTTCATCTGTGGGGAACTGAAAGCACAAACTCTGCTCTGTGTGTCCCCAGAGCTAATCCACACTGACCCAGGCAGAGCTGGAGGATCTCTCTGCTCTTTGGACCAAAATGACTTCAGTGTGTGTTTCTACCTTTTGAATGCTCTGCTGTGTGTCCATGTGCCTTTTAGAACAATGAAATATTTCTCAGTTGAGCCCTTTAGAAAAACAAAATATTTTTCAGTTGTGCCCCTTAGAACAATGAAATATTTCTCAGTTCTCGTCACTTTTCTTTCTTTTAAACAACTTTGGATTATTTAGAAGAAATAACATTAATCAGATGTAGTTGCACTGTTTTAGGAATCTTTCTGTTCTTTCTCAGAGAGAATAGAGATAAGCTGCATTCTTGTACTTTCTTAATCTCTGTTTTTGGTATTAGGTGTTGTATAGCTGTGACCAATGGTTTTAGGAGGTGGATTCTTTGCTGACCAGTAGTTGCTAGATTATTAATGGATATATAAAGAGGTTTTTTGTAAATAAAATCTCTCATTTCGCCATCTTGGTTTGTCTGCCTGAGTTCTCTGCTAGCTCCTGCAATCCTCAGGAAATCTAAAGCCACAATCAGAGGGTGAACAGAAATGTTAAACCACCCAAGCCACCTCTCTCTGCTCACCTTCTTGCTGCCTTTGGGTTGGTTTTGCTTTCTGCTTTGCAGGAGGGATCCCTCGGAGCTGCTTCTCTTCATTTTCTCTGGAATTTCCCCAGCTGCCCATGGATGTCCCTGCGAGCTCCCCTGCAGCTGGGACAGGCAAGGTGGGAGCAAACTCCACAGCCAACGGGCAGCAAAGTCGTCATCTCTGAAATAAGAGATCCCTGGGTGATGCTGCTCCATCTTTTCGGCCAATCTTCCGCAAGAGGATGTGGGTGAACTGTGAACAAAACATGGGAAAGGCCTTAAAACGTGAGGGGAAAGAGTAAAAATCTTAATTTACACACAGTAAAGGCTTTAAAACGTGAGGGGAAGAGTAAAAATCTTAATTTACACACAGTAAAGGCCTTAAAACGTGAGGGGAAAGAGTAAAAATCTTAATTTACACACAGTAAAGGCTTTAAAAAGTGAGGGGAAAGAGTAAAAATTTATACATAGTAAAGGCCTTAAAAAGTGAGAGGAAAGAGTAAAAATCTTAATTTACACACGGAAAAGGCCTTAAAAAGTGAGGGAAAAGGGTAAAAAGCTTAATTTACACACAGTAAAGGCTTTAAAAAGTGAGGGGAAAGAGTATAAATTTATACATAGTAAAGGCCTTAAAAAGTGAGAGGGAAAGAGTGAAAATCTTAATTTACACATGGAAAAGGCCTCAAAAAGTGAGGGGAAAGAGTAAAAACTCTTTGTTCATGCACAATGCTCTTTCCTATCCATATTTTAAACTTTTCCTTCCAGCTTTTCAGAAGGAAACTTTCAGTTGTGGAAAATTCTATGACTAGAGGACAGAACTGTCCTTTTCCAATGCCATATTTAAAAATCAATAGCTATAACAAATCTTAAAATTAGTAGTAAATTATAATGGCAAGTTGTAGTAAAAATAACTTTATACTTTGGACTTTTAAGCATTTTCTTGCCCATTTGTTAATTTTCCAGGCATCACAGAGTTACGATAATATTATTTTATCACTTATATCTTTACCACAAACTATTCCTGTACCTGTTATCCTCGTGAATATGATTTTTGAAATCCTGACGTGGTGCTTGATCCTTCACCCTTCCTTCAAAAGCGGCACTGAAATAAGGTGAATTATTCCTCAGTTTTGGCTGGGCCTGAAGGAATTTGGGCTGAGCACCAGCGCTGTGATCCCAGCTGGGGATGAGGTTGGTTGGGTGGAATTCTTCACGTGGAATTCCACGTGGAGAGCCACGCTGGTATTTGCTGCTCTCCTTGCTGGGATGGAAAACCTCCCCTTGGTCCAAATTCCCCACGACTGGGGGGAAAGGATAGGCAGAGGTGGGGAAATCTGGGTGAGTTGAGTCTGGGGAATGATTGAAGCAGGTTTTGGGTTTGTCAGGGCCGAGGGAAGAGCCTGGATTCCTGTCCTGATCTGCAGATCCTGGGCTGTGACTCCAAGCCTTTGGTTCTGCTGCTCCTCCTGGGGCTTGTTGGTCATCATTCCTTGGGAAAGCTCTTCCATTGACAGTCTGGTCGGATTCCATTTTATTTCTTGAGGAGAACTTGTGCTGCTCCTGAAAGAAGTTACCAAAAGCTGCAGGAATTTCAGTGGTTGATATTGTAGATATTCATTATAACATCAAAATCCCTCTATGCTGCTTGGATCTAACTCTGCTTGTGGGTGGAATTATTCCAAAATTAAAATATGGAAGTTATTCCATATTAAAATATGGAAGTTACCAAAAGCTGCAGGAATTTCAGTGGTTGATATTGTAGATATTCATTATTACATTATATTATTCATTATAACAATCCCTCCGTGCTGCTTGGATCTAACTCTGCTCACAGCTGGAGTTATTCCAAAATTAAAATATGGAAGTTATTCCAAAATTAAAATATGGAAGTTACCAAAAGCCGGGCAAATTTCAGTGGTTCATATTTTAGATATTCATTGTAACTCAAAATCTCTCTTGGGGATCCTGAGTTAGATCCCTGCTTGGATCTAACTCTGCTTATGGCTGGAGTTATTCCAAAATTAAAATATGGAAGTTATTCCAAATTAAAATATGGAAGTTACCAAAAGCCGGGCAAATTTCAGTGGTTCATATTTTAGATATTCATTGTAACTCAAAATCTCTCTTGGGGATCCTGAGTTAGATCCCTGCTTGGATCTAACTCTGCTTATGGCTGGAGTTATTCCAAAATTAAAATATGGAAGTTACCAAAAGCTGGGCAAATTTCAGTGGCTGATATTTTAGATATTCATTATAACATCAAAATCCCTCTGTGCTGCTTGGATCTAGCTCTGCTCATGGCTGGAGTTATCCCAAAATTAAAATATGGAAGTTATTCCAAAATTAAAATATGGAAGTTATTCCATATTAAAATATGGAAGCCTGGAGTTATTCCAAAATTAAAATATGGACGTTACCAAAAGCTGGGCAAATTTCAGTGGTTGATATTTTAGATATTCTTTATAACACCAAAATCCCTCTGTGCTGCTTGGATCTAACTCTGCTCACGGCTGGAGTCATTCCAAAATTAAAATATGGAACCCTGAGTCCAGAACAGAAGCACAGGTGACACTCAGGTGCTGAACAATGAATAATTCTGCATCAAAACTTCACTTAATGGCTTGAGACAAAAGCACACATGCATTAAACTACAGTGATTATCCACTGATATATATTTAAGGATTTACTGTCAGTGATCAGTACTTTAAAAGCAACAAGATGACAGCTTTAAACATTCAAATTCATTGCTTTTACAGCTATATTTCAATTATTAAATTCTACTGAAAAAGAACCTTGAGCTGCTGTCCTTTTGGGTTCCATTCAGGCTGCATTTTCCCAGTCTGGAATGCTGGGACACTCTGGAGTGGTTCCTCATCAATGGGTGTAGGATCTGTAACCTAAAACCAAAAATGTTCATGAAACATTGGAAGGACTTAAAAGTCTTGGGGAAATAATGAGACATAATTGAAAATGGACATAAGTTCCATTCAGGCTTCATTTTCCCAATCTGGAATGCTGGGATGCTCTGGAGTGGTTCCTCATCAATGGGTGTAGGATCTGGAACCTAAAACCCAAAAATGTTCATGAAACGTTAGAAGGATTTAAAAATATTTAAACGTCTTGGGGATATAATGAGACAAAAATTAAAATGGACATGAGTTCCATTCAGGCTTCATTTTTCCAGTCTGGAATGCTGGGACGCTCTGAAGTGGCTCTTCATCACCTGGTGTAGGATCTGGAAGCCTAAAACCCAAGAATGTTCATGAAACATTGAATGGATTTAAAAGGATTTAGAAGTCTTGGGGAAATAATGAGACATAAATTAAAATCAACGTGCTCAACTTTGGCAGTACAGATGAGAAATGGGTAGTCCATAGGTAACTCAAGTTAACTATTGAGAGACAGAATATGTGAATTTTAAAAACAGGATTCCCTTAATCTTGTCAAGAGGGACAAGAATCTGTTTGAGGCCAGCACAGAAACCCTGAATCACCCACCAAGGACTGCCCATGCTCCAGAGAGAAAGGTGCAAAGTGCACTGTGATGAAGACTACAGATCTTCATCACGAGCAGACCCCAAAGACCACCAGGACACACAGAACATGCTAATGATATTAATGATTTCCCAGAAATGATGTGTATAACCACGCCTATCCCGGGGAATGTGATGAATATTCATGAATGTCACCATAATATTGTGTGTTGGCAGTGCAGGGTGTGTGTGTTTGGAGGAGTGAATCCCCACAGCCTGCGCCCAATAAAGCAAATAAAATAAAATAAAATAAAAAATAAAGCAAATCCCCACTGCTCTGCCTGTGTCTCTGCAGTGTCTCTGGGCCTGCTTGGGGCCAATCACAGAATCGATGAGAAGAAAAGAAATGGTTAAAAGAGAAAAGGAAGCAAAACTCAGTTAACAGTTGGGAGGGAGCATTCCTTCTACTTTTAAGAAGAAGAAAGGAAAGGAAAATTGCAGGAAGTGTGCAGCACAGAAACCTTCTTGTAACTCCCAAATGCCTGAGCTGCTCCATTTCCGTGAGAGCCCCTGGATGCACCTAATGACAGAAAAACAGCCACAAACCATCGCGGGCAGCAATCACAGGCTGGGCTGAGCGCAGAGCCTGCGGGAAAAGCTGCAAAACACTCTGATGGGGGTGGAAAGGACAGGGGAGCTGAGGGAGGGAGCAGGGAACACACAGAGCCTGGCAAAACATGCTCACAGACAGGAAATGGGGCTGGGATTTCACTGGGGAAGTGTTCCAGGGTGGCTGGTGGCGCTGCACAGAGCCGAGTGATGCCCTTGAAAATAGAGCAAAAATTAAATTTTTTTCTTGAAATAAACTTTAAAAAATCTATAAACCTGTAGGAAAGGCAATTTTCAACATTTTTTAATTTATATTCTGTGTGCCAAAGTATCCTGCTGAGTATCTTAGCAGGTGGGGATGGGACATGTTCGGTGGTGTCCCTGTGGCACAGGAACCTCAGCTCCACTGCAGAGTGGCCCCACAGGAGAATATAGCAATAACAAAATTTTTTCTTGAAATAAACTTTAAAAAACCCTATAAGCCTGCAGGAAAGCCTATTTTTAACATTTTTTAATTTATATTCTGTGTGCCAAAGTATCCTGCTGAGGATTTTAGCAGGTGGGGATGGGGTGTGCTGGGCAGTGTCCCTGTGGCACAGGAACCTCTACAGAGTGGCCCCACAGGAGAATATAGCAATAACAATTCTTTTTCTTGAAATAAACTTTAAAAAACCCTATAAGCCTTCAGGAAGGCCAATTTTTAACATTTTTTCATTTCTATTTTGTGTCCTAAAGTATCCTGCTGAGGATTTTAGCAGGTGGGGATGGGACATGTTCGGTGGTGTCCCTGTGGCACAGGAACCTCACCTCCACTGCAGAGTGACCCCACAGGAGAATATAGCGATAACAAATTTTTTTCTTGAAATAAACTTTAAAAAAAACTGTAAGCCTGCAGGAAAGTCAATTTTTAACATTTAAAAATGGATATTTTGTGTGCCAAAGTATCCTGCTGAGTATTTTAGCAGGTGGGGATGGGGTGTGTTGGGCAGTGTCCCTGTGGCACAGGAACCTCAGCTCCACTGCAGAGTGACCCCACAGGAGAATATAGCAATAACAAAATTTTTTCTTGAAATAAACTTAAAAAAACCCTATAAGCCTGCAGGAAGGCCAATTTTTAACATTTTTTAATTTATGTTCTGTGTGCCAAACTATCCTGCTGAGTATTTTAGCAGGTGAGGATGGGGTGTGTTGGGCAGTGTCCCTGTGGCACAGGAACCTCTGCAGAGTTGTCTCACAGGAGAATATAGCAATAATTAAATTTGTAATAAATATAAATATAAATATAAATATAAATATAAATATAAATATAAATATAAATATAAATATAAATATAAATATAAATATAAATATAAATATAAATATAAATACAAATATAAATACAAATATAAATACAGAAATAATACAACAATAATAATTTTTTTAAAAAATACGCTTTTAACAAAACTGTAAACTTGCAGGAAAGCCAATTTTTAGCCTTTTTTAATTGATATTTTTTCCTGCTGAGGATTTTAGCAGGTGGGACCTGCTAATGGGTGTGTGGGCAGTGTCCCTGTGGCACAGGAACCTCTGCAGAGTGGCCCCACAGGAGAACCTGCCCTGAGAAGATATTTGTGACCAAGAGAATGATGAACTGAAAATCAGCAGTGGGAAGAAAATCTGGGAAGCTGAGCCTCTCACTTTGGGGGTAAGGAATTAGGACAGTGAAGAAAAACCGAGGAAGGTTTATTGCTGAGTTCGGGGCGATCTCATGGCTCCAAATTCCACGCAGATCCCAACAGTTGCGACTGGAAAAATTCACAGGAAAATTAAAAAATCCCACAGAGCTGTGGCCACAGAGCTGTGCAGTGAATCAGATGTTTTGGTGGAACCAAGTGACTCAGTGATGGAGTGCTGGGCAGGTAAAACATACTTCGACATTATCTCTTTGAAAGAGGAACAGGACACAACCTCTGCCAGCATTTTTTTTTGTGAACCATTCTATTAATACCAATCAAATCGAGCAAATGATCAAATGAAATTGCATTTTGAGAATCATAAGCTGTGTAATGCCTATTCTGTTAAATTGAGGCCCATAATTGCTTCTCTACTGAAAAGATACAACAAAGGCAGCAATCATGGCATGTCATTATCCCAGACTGGCAAACCAGCCTTTGCAGGGAGGACTTCAAAGCCTTGTGCTTCTCGAATTGCATTTGGCTGCTATTGTTGGAGCCCAGGCAATCTTGATGAGGTGTTTACACCGAGGGAAGGCTCAGTGCACTGAGAGTCTGAGTGCCTTGCTCTAGAGCCATTAAAAAATTGTACATTATGTTCCTGGCTTTGAAGTAAGGGCTCGGAGGTAGGGAAGCAACTGAGATTGAGCACAGCTGAGCTAGGTTGGGCCACTGCTTCTCTTTTTGCCTCTCAAAGAAATTCATCGTTGGGATCTTTGAGAATCAGGCAACACTGAGAAGTTGATGCTGTCGAAAATGCTGTGTAAATGAGTAAATATCCAGGTTTGGGCTGTGTTAGGTACATGTGAACAGTGTGTGCAGAGTGTTGGGGAGCACTCTGCAGTGGAGCTGAGGTTCCTGTCCCACAGGATCATTTGGGACAAAAAATAGAAATTAGAAAATGAAATAGAAAATTCTTGGCCTTGGCCTAGAGCCATTAAAAATTGTACATTATGTTCCTGGCTTTGAAGTAAGGGCTCGGAGGTAGGGAAGCAACTGAGATTGAGCACAGCTGAGCTAGGTTGGGCCACTGCTTCTCTTTTTGCCTCTCAAAGAAATTCATCGTTGGGATCTTTGAGAATCAGGCAACACTGAGAAGAAGTTGATGCTGTCGAAAATGCTGTGTAAATGAGTAAATATCCAGGTTTGGGCTGTGTTAGGTACATGTGAACAGTGTGTGCAGAGTGTTGGGGAGCACTCTGCAGTGGAGCTGAGGTTCCTGTCCCACAGGATCATTTGGGACAAAAAATAGAAATTAGAAAATGAAATAGAAAATTCTTGGCCTTGGCCTAGAGCCATTAAAAATTGTACATTATGTTCCTGGCTTTGAAGTAAGGGCTCGGAGGTAGGGAAGCAACTGAGATTGAGCACAGCTGAGCTAGGTTGGGCCACTGCTTCTCTTTTTGCCTCTCAAAGAAATTCATCGTTGGGATCTTTGAGAATCAGGCAACACTGAGAAGAAGTTGATGCTGTAGGAAATGCTGTGTAAATGAGTAAATATGCAGGTTTGGGGTGTGTTAGGTACATGTGAACAGTGTGTGCAGAGTGTTGGGGAGCACTCTGCAGTGGAGCTGAGGTTCCTGTCCCACAGGATAATTTGGGACAAAAAATAGAAATTAGAAAATGAAATAGAAAATTCTTGGCCTTGGCCTAGAGCCATTAAAAATTGTACATTATGTTCCTGGCTTTGAAGTAAGGGCTCGGAGGTAGGGAAGCAACTGAGATTGAGCACAGCTGAGCTAGGTTGGGCCACTGCTTCTCTTTTTGCCTCTCAAAGAAATTCATCGTTGGGATCTTTGAGAATCAGGCAACACTGAGAAGAAGTTGATGCTGTCGAAAATGCTGTGTAAATGAGTAAATATCCAGGTTTGGGCTGTGTTAGGTACATGTGAACAGTGTGTGCAGAGTGTTGGGGAGCACTCTGCAGTGGAGCTGAGGTTCCTGTCCCACAGGATCATTTGGGACAAAAAATAGAAATTAGAAAATGAAATAGAAAATTCTTGGCCTTGGCCTAGAGCCATTAAAAATTGTACATTATGTTCCTGGCTTTGAAGTAAGGGCTCGGAGGTAGGGAAGCAACTGAGATTGAGCACAGCTGAGCTAGGTTGGGCCACTGCTTCTCTTTTTGCCTCTCAAAGAAATTCATCGTTGGGATCTTTGAGAATCAGGCAACACTGAGAAGAAGTTGATGCTGTAGGAAATGCTGTGTAAATGAGTAAATATGCAGGTTTGGGGTGTGTTAGGTACATGTGAACAGTGTGTGCAGAGTGTTGGGGAGCACTCTGCAGTGGAGCTGAGGTTCCTGTCCCACAGGATAATTTGGGAAAAAATAGAAATTTAAAAATGTTAAAAATTGGCTTTCTTTTTTTAAAGTTTATTTCACCAAAAAAAAAAAAAATCTATATTAATTATTGCTATATTTATTAAAAATTTAATTGTTGCTATATTCTCTTGTGGGACCACTCTGCAGTGGAGCTGAGGTTCCTGTCCCACAGGATCATTTGGGACAAAAAATAGAAATTAGAAAATGAAATAGAAAATTCTTGGCCTTGCTCTAGAGCCATTAAAAAATTGTACATTATGTTCCTGGCTTTGAAAGAAGGGCTCGGAGGTAGGGAAGCAACTGAGATTGAGCACAGCTGAGCTAGGTTGGGCCACTGCTTCTCTTTTTGCCTCTCAAAGAAATTCACCATTGGGATCTTTGAGAATCAGGCAACACTGAGAAGAAGTTGATGCTGTAGAAAATGCTGTGTAAATGAGTAAATATGCAGGTTTGGGGTGTGTTAGGTACATGTGAACAGTGTGTGCAGAGTGTTGGGGAGCACTCTGCAGTGGAGCTGAGGTTCCTGTCCCACAGGATCATTTGGGACAAAAATAGAAATCTAAAAATGTTAAAAATTGGCTTTCTTTTTTTAAAGTTTATTTCACAAAAAAAAAATTCTATATTAATTATTGCTATATTTATTAAAAATTTAATTGTTTCTATATTCTCTTGTGGGACCACTCTGCAGTGGAGCTGAGGTTCCTGTGCCACAGGATAATTTGGGACAAAAACCAGAAATTAAAAAATGTTAAAAATTGGCTTTCCATCAGGTTTATAGATTTTTTAAAGTTTATTTCATGAAAAAAATATTATTTCTATATTGATTATTGCTGTATTCTCCTGTGGGACCACTCCGTAGTGGAGCTGAGGTTCCTGTGCAGGATAATTTTAAAAAGTTTAAAAATTAAATTAAAAAATGTTAAAAATTTGCTTTCCTGCAGGTTTATAGATTTTTTAAAGTTTATTTCATGAAAAAAAAATTATTTCCATATTAATTATTTCTATATTTATTAAAAATTTAATTATTGTTGTATTCTCCCGCGGGAGCACTCTGCAGTGGAGCTGAGGTTGCTGTCCCACAGGATAATTTGGGACAAAAAATAGAAATTAAAGAATGTTAAAAATTGGCTTTCCTGCAGGTTTATAGATTTTTTAAAGTTTATTTCACAAAAAAAATATTATTTCTATATTAATTTTTGCTGTATTCTCCTGTGGGGCCACTGTGCAGTGGAGCTGAGGTTCCTGTGCCACAGGATCATTTGGGACAAAAAACAGAAATTAGAAAATGTTAAAAATTGGCTTTCCTGCAGGTTTATAGATTTTCTTAAACAAAAAAAATATTTCTATAATAATTATTGATATTTTTATTAAAAATTTAATTGTTGCTATATTCTCCTGTGGGAGCACTCTGCAGTGGAGCTGAGGTTCCTGTGCCACAGGGACACTGCCCAACACCCCCAGCTGGAAACCCTGCAGAACGAGACTGAAATATCATAACCTGTGTGATGTCAGCTGAGCACACAGTCCTGACTTCAAAATAACCACTATTTCATCACCACAGCCCCTGATCAGACCAATAAATCCAGCTTCAAACTCCAGCAAAGCTCCAAATAATCCACTTTAGGCAAGCACAGCTCGGTCACTGCAGCACAAGGTGTGTGCCTCGTTTGCTTCTCAGTATTTTTGCATTTTGGAAGCACTTTCCAGGTGAGGTGACCCAAGCTGGCTCCTGGACCAGCAAGAGCCTTCTCAGGCCTCTTTTTTCAGCCCTTCCAACAAGACTGAGCCGTGGATAAATTGGTTAAGAGTAAGGAAATACCTCTCCTGTCCTGCAGCAATGCAAAGGTGGTGACAGCAGGCGGTGATGCTGCTCGTGGCATCACAGAATTGGGGAGTGCTTGGGTGGGGAGGACCTCAAAGCTCATCCAGGGCCACCCATGGCATCACAGAATTGGGGAGTGCTTGGGTGGGGAGGACCTTAAAGCTCATCCAGTGCCACCCCCAGCCATGGCAGGGACATCTTCCACTGTCCCAGGGCACTCCAAGCCCTGTCCTGGAACACCTCCAGCGATGGGAAGGCCACAAGTTCCCAGGACAATCTGCAATTGCAGCAGTTTGGACTTGCCCAGGTGAGGAACAGACCTTCCTCCACATCTGCTGCCTGCTCTGTCACAGCTCTGCTGTCCCCAGGGCCACTTCAGCAAGATAATCTTATCTCACAGCCCTGATTTAACAGATTCCTGTTCCTATCCCATATTTTTGTAGTGTCTACACTACAAATGATGAGCAGTCTGGAGCATCTCTCTTATGAGTCCTGGGGAACACCCCAAGATCTCCTGACTTCATTCCAGGATTGGGGCAGTCCCCTGTGGAACATCTTCACATTTGAAGACTTCACAGAATCATAAAATCATAGAATAATTGGTGGGTTTTTTAACCCTTTTGACAATCAGGTTGCTTCCCAGCTTGGTCAAATCCAGCTGGAGGCCCAGGCTTGGGCTCAGAGGGAGAAAATACAAATCACAATTGGTTTGGAGCACTTGGGATTCCCTACTCAGTCCTGCGGTCACAGAAGTCCTGATCCCTGGCTCCAGCACTTAGGAAAGATTTCCAGAGTTCTCTGAATATCAAACATAATCATATCAACACAGCTCTGATTTAACAGATTCCTGCTCCTATCCCATATTTTTGTAGTGTCTACACAATGAAGTCCTGATCCCTGGCTCCAGCACTTAGATAAGAAAGATTTCCAGAGTTCTCTGAATAGCAAAAATAATCATATCAACACAGCTCTAATTAGCATCCATCTACACTCATTATTTTTACCATCATCCCAATTAGACCTGAAAAAAAACAAGTGCTCTTAATAGCTCTGCTAGAAAAAAAATCTTGTCCATCATTCCTGCCTCTGGAATGTAGTCAGAACTTGTGGTGTCAACTCTTCATTAGTCCTGGCAGAGGTGTCACTTGAAGCACAAAGTCCCTGGAGCTTTCCAAGGTAAGAATTTTCTATGTGGAGTCATTCAGTGCCACCTCCCTTCCCATTATGCATAATAAGTAGCAAGGAAAAGCAATAAACTCCTGCATAATGGTTCATTAGGAACTGTAATTACATTTCCACTTGAACCTTCCCACAAGTTGGCTGAGACTCTGCAGGCAGTCAGGACTTCCACACACAAGTGCTGAAGTGTCCAAGATCAAATCTGGTCTGGGATCCTGACAGGCTTGGGACACCAACCCAAGGAAATCTCACAGAGTTCAAGGCCAAGCTCAGGCCAGAGGAGGTCACAAAGATGCTCCAGGGCTGAGCCCCTCTGCTCTGGGCCAGGCTGGGAGAGCTGGGGGTGCTCACCTGGAGAGGAGAAGGCTCCAGGGAGAGCTCAGAGCTCCTGGCAGAGCTCCAGGAGAGCTGCAGAGGGACTGGGGACAAGGATGGAGGGACAGGACACAGGGAATGGCTTCCCATGGCAGAGGGCAGGGGCAGCTGGGATATTGGGAACTGGGAATTGTGCCCTGGGAGGGTGGGCAGGCCCTGGCACAGGTGCCCAGAGCAGCTGTGGCTGCCCCTGGAGCCCTGGCAGTGCCCAAGGCCAGGCTGGACAGGGCTCAGAGCACCCGGGGACAGTGGAAGGTGTCCCTGCCATGGCAGGGGTGGCACTGGATGAGTGTCAAGGCTCCTTCCAACCCACTCTGCATTGGCTCCACTGAGCAAAACCTGGGACATGCCATTAGCAGATAATTGTTATCAAATTCATGCTGGCCAAGCAGAAGAAATCAGAGGCAGCATGAAAAAAACAACCGAGTAGGGGAAGGAAGAGAGCATTTCTTTAGCATGGAGATGAAAAAGCAGTGGGAGATGTGTGACACTTCCCTGGCCAGGGACACAGGCAGGTGGCATGTGGCCATCTCTGGGCTTGGCAGTCACTGGAGATGTGACAATTATTCCATAAAGGGGGAAAAAGATCCTCCCTGGAAATGCCAAATTGCCATTTGCATGATGGATTGCAAATCTGCATGTCTCCTCTGCAAAGCTGAGGGTTTCACACCAGAATGAGGAAATCTGTACATTACCCACCTGCCCGTGAAGAACTTGCTGCTTTTTATTGTGCAGCTCGAGATAGGAACTCCTCTTCTCTGACTGTAACCCTAAAGTCCGTTTATTTTTTTTCACAAAGTTTTTTTTGGCTCTCTGGGGTGGATTTTGTTGAGTTTGAGGAGGAGAAGCACGGCCAGGATTATCTTTGGAGTGACAGCCATCTGCAGGTTCCCTCTTTTTGGCTTGTGGGTCATTTCTGACCACAACATTTACTCCAGGAAAGGTGAATGCTATTGGACCAAACTCTGAATCTTGGGACTTTGCCTCCTGTTGATTCTCTTCTGAGGAGCCATCGGAATGGAGGTAAAATTCTGGTGAAAAGTCCCCACTGCTCCCTCCAGAAACTCGGGATGTTTTTAGTGCCTTAAAAAATTCTGCTCCCTTTTTGGTGTTCTTCCAATCAGGATTGTACCTCAGGCTGGAATATTTGTCCACAGGTGTTTTTTTCCTAATTAAAAAACAAACACCGAATTATTTCTGTATAAATTATACAAATGCTGTATTATTTCAGTGTGCAAACAAATGTCCTGCTATGGCCAAATGAATTATTTCAGTGCATTCAGCATGGGATCAGGATCAGAGCAGTTTTATCAAATATTTTTTTAGTAAGACATTTAGGCAGGGCTTCCTCTTCTTTTTTAATTTCATGAGTGAGTGATAAATTGGTCTAACATTCAGATCACAATGGAATACACTCATTATCCTAAATTTGGCATAGAAATTTTAAACCTCAGTACAATCAGCTAAAAGGTGAAACGATAAATTGCATTGCTTCTGTTGCTTCCTTAATAATTATTTAGTCCACAAAAGGCAGGGGTTTTTTTATTCCTTCTTCAAAGACTCTGCTGAGTGAAATAAAAGTGAAATTTCTGGTAAAATCAGTCTCTCAAGTGTCCCTTTGAGACTGTCTAAGCAAGAACAGCCTCCAGCTCTGTATTCTTATTTTCTCATTCCTATGGAACATCATGATGTTTTGATTAAAAAACCTCCTTCTATAAAAAATCTAAAATAATTTTTCATTAAAAAACCAGGCTGTGATTGAGACAGGAGTAGGAAAACATAAATGGGAAAGGTCTGTGGGTTTGACAATTTTCTTAACAAGTGGCCAAATTAATGCTCTGAATTACATTTGCCATAATTCAAAGACAGACTCTCTGCCTTAAAAAAAATCCACAATTGATCCAATTTCTGATTTAAGAACTGATCCAACGGGAGGAAAGCCAACTTCAGGAGTCAAATACATCCAATAGGCCTCCAGGAGATGTGCAGGCAGTGGCAGGAGTAAAGAATGGGAGAGAAAAAAGCTTTTAACACTGTTTTTTCTCCCCTGGACCTGCAGTTTCTTGGTGAATCTGCCAAAGAGATATTTACAGGCACTGAAAAGTGATCAATTCTTCAGCTCCTATCAAAGAAATCTCCTGGATCCTCCAACCTGTGGCCTAGTTAATGCCATTACCATTTCCATAAATCATTTATTCATCCTTTCTCAATGAGCTCCATGCCTGTGCCTATATTTCAAGTGGCTCCTAATAACAAAATAATCTGTTTTTCTTTGCTTTCCGAGGCGAGCATCGGTGCCACGGTACCCTGGAGATGATTTCTGTCATTATTCCCAGTTGGAAGGGCCCTGCAGGTAAACAGAACTAGGTGAGGTTGTTTTGAAGTGAGTACAGAAATATGTGAGCTAATTTTCATGATTGAAATGGCCCAGGATAATGCTAAAGGGTTCCTTTGTGCCCAAATGTGTGCACAGAACCCAATTGTGGCACTCGGCCCAGGTCACCGCCCGGGGACAAAATGAGTGTGAAGAGCTCCTTCATCCCTAATCATCCCCAGACAAAAAGGGCACCTTTTATTCCTCCCCCCAGCTCGATGGGGAGGTTAGATGGACTCGGTGCTCCTCAACAAAAGTGTGGTGAGCAGACAGCAGATGCAGCATTTCCTCTTCAAATTCCGAGGTTGGTAATGGATGTAGAGAGGAGGTTTCATATGTATATGCTGTGATATTTGCTCTGCTTAATGGACTGCACTGGAGTACTTACTGGGCTAAGTTCAAACAAAATAAAATCAAATTTCCATTTAATGAAGAGCCTCACATTCAGCGCAGTATTCAGTCCAAAAAAATTACTAAAAATTAGAGCATGTTTCTAGTACAATTAACATCATTTGCACTCACAATAAAATATTCAATAACTGGCCATTTTGCTTGTTGAGGAGGTGAATAAAAGCATGCTATTAATCATTTAGCCTTCATTTGTTTGTCATTTTATTTTAAGTAGACTATTAAATTGAAACTGCACATTGTTATTACTTCGGGTTTAATGTAATCCCTTTAAATTTGAGATTTATTCCCAATTTATTCAGGGTTAAACCTTTCGTGCGTATGACAGGATATCCAATTTTATTTTATGCACCAAGTTAATGCTTTCTGAAGGATGTTTAAATGTGGCATCGGTTTTAAAGTTTTCGAATTATTTAGAATTATTCTTCTCTACTGAAGTTTAAGCCTTACCTTCCACTGCCATAATTTTGTTTTCATTAATCTCCTCTACCGAAGTTTAAACCTTACCTTCCACTGCCATAATTTTGTTTTCATTATTCTCCTCTACCGAAGTTTAAACCTTACCTTCCACTGCCATAATTTTGTTTTCACTAATCTCCTCTACCGAAGTTTAAACCTTACCTTCCACTGCCAGAATTCTTTTGTTTTCATTAATCTCCTCTACCGAAGTTTAAACCTTACCTTCCACTGCCATAATTTTGTTTTCATTAATCTCCTCTACTGAAGTTTAAACCTTACCTTCCACTGCCAGAACTCTTTTGTTTTCCTTTTGCACTCGTGTCATACTCAGCTTTTTCCTCCCAGCTCATCTCCTCCAAGCTGTCCTCCTCCAAGCTGTCACTGCCCAGGATGTCCCCAGGCTCCAGCAGCTCCTCATTCTCCAGGATCCTCTGCTGCAGCCCCAGCTGGTACTGCCTCTCCTCAGCCAAGCTCTCTGACTCGGACTCCTGGGAACCTCCCGGGCTGGAGGAAGAGCTCCGCTCCATTTCCCACCTCGGAGGATGGAAAACTGGAGGCATGAGGACTTTTGGAGGGACGTGGATTCTATTCATGTTGAAAGTGTGAGGGGAAGAGACTGAAATGTAGTTCATGTTTGAAGAATTCATCCTGTGTTTTGTGCTGATGGTTCACACCAGCCCTGCATTTGGAGAATACGTAAACATAAAACATTGTTCATTTTATAATAATATTTATTAAAAGCTGCTGTTGTTGGTGCTAAGTTGCACTGTTTTAGAAATCTTTCTCTTATTTCTCAGGGAGAATAGAGATAAGTTGCATTTTTGTACTTTCTTAATCTCTGTGTTTGGTACTAGGTGTTGTATAGCTGTGCCCAATGGTTTTAGGAGGTGGATTCCCTGCTGACCAATAGTTGCTAGATTATTAATGGATACATAAAGAAGTTTCTGTAAATAAAGTTTCTCTTTTCACCATCTTGGGTCCTCCTGCCTGCTTCCTCTGCCAGCTTCTGTGAATCTCAGGAAATCTAAACCAACAGTGCTATCATTAGCTTAGGCTCAGAAGTTGACCTTCTGTTGTTCAGACAACTCTTTATTCTCATTTGTCACACTGATTTTTCTTTAAGCAGTAATATCAAGGTCTCTACATATCAAATAGAGGATTTATTGCTACAAAATCTCAACTATTGGTGGTAATAAATAATGCAGAAACAGCCTCAGACAAAGAAAATGGAGCTTAGACAAAGAAGATGTTATCTATTAAATTTGAGAGTTAAAATGAATTTTGTTTGCTCTCTTTATGCAACTTTATACTCTCTGGACATGTAAAATCAGCAAGAAGGCGTGACAGGGAACACAGTGAGAACTGGAAATCTTTCTGAATTAGGAGAGGAGTTTCTTTACATTTGGTGGAAGTGTTCAGAAGTGATTTGCACTGCCAGATATTCCCAAAGTGAAGTGGGAGGGAGGAAAAATAGTATTTTGTGCTGAAATGTGCATTAGGCACAGCTCAGCCCTGGGACCAGCCTGGTTAGAGGTGCACTGTGAGCATCACTTTGGTACCTGGGGATAACCAATTTTGGGTTTTTCAGCCCTGCTGAGTTCACCCTGGGGAGGCCCTGACCCTGACCCCGTGTGTCCCCTGTGTCCCCTGGGTCCCCTGCTCCCATGGGCACGGAAGGTGCAATCTCTCGGGCTGGAGCAGGAGCTCAGGCCCCGGAGCAAAGCCAGTGTGTCCCCAGAGGCCTCGCCTGTCCCCAGCTCCCTGTCCCTGGTCCCCTGCCCTCGATCCCCCCCTTCCCTGCCCCCTGTCCCTAGTGCTGTCCCCACTCCCCTGTGCCCTCTCCATGTCCCTGTCTCCTGCCCCCAGGTCCTGGCCCCACACCCTGTCCGCTCTCCCCTGTCCCTGTCCCCGCTCCCGTCTCCCTGTCTCCTGTCCCTTCTCCCGTGTCCCTGTCCCTCTCCCGTGTGCCCCTCCTTCTCCCCTGTCCCTGTCCCCTCTCCTGTGTCCCTCTACCCCTCTCCTGTGTCCCTGTCCCTCTCCCCGTCCCTGTCCCCTGTCCCCCTCACCCTGGGTGTCCCCAGCTCATTCCCGGCCATGTCCCTGTCCCTGTCCATCTCACCCTGGGTGTCCCCGGCTCATCCCCGGGCCCATTCCCGGCCGTGTCCCTGTCCCCTACCCCCTGTCCCCCTCACCCTCGGTGTCCCCGGGCCATTCCCGGCCACGTGCCTGTCCCGTGTCCCTGTCCCTCTCACCCTCGGTGTCCCCAGCTCATTCCCGGCCATGTCCCTGTCCCCTGTCCCTCTCACCCTCGGTGTCCCCGGTTCATCCCCGGGCCCATTCCCGGCCGTGTCGCTGTCCCCGCCGTTGCCATGGCAGCGCCGGGGGACGCTGGCCGCACGTACCACGCGCGGGCCCGCGGGGGGAGCGCGGGTCCCCCTGCCGCGGGGACAGTGGTACCGCCCGGGAGCGGCCACTTGCCATTGAAAACTGAATTATTGCCATTGGAATACTGAATTATTTCCATTGGAATACTGAATTATTTCCACTGAAATACTGAATTATTTTCATTGAAATATTGAATTATTTCCACTGAAAACTGAATTATTTCCATTGGAATACTGAATTATTTCCATTGAAATACTGAATTATTTCCACTGAAATACTGAATTATTTTCATTGAAATATTGAATTATTTCCAGTGAAAACTGAACTATTTCCATTGGAATACTGAATTATTTCCATTGGAATACTGAATTATTTCCATTGAAATACTGAATTATTTCCATTGAAAACTGAATTATTTCCATTGGAATACTGAATTATTTACAGTGAAAACTGAACTATTTCCATTGAAATACTGACTTATTTCCAGTGAAAACTGAACTATTTCCATTGGAATACTGAATTATTTCCATTGAAATACTGAATTATTTCCATTGAAAACTGAATTATTTCCACTGGAATACTGAATTATTTCCATTGAAATACTGAATTATTTCCAGTGAAAATGGAACTATTCCCACTGAAATACTGAATTATTTCCATTGAAATACTGAATTATTTCCATTGAAATACTGAATTATTTCCATTGAAAAAACGGAAAGTGCACAGGTATTCATCTCATTCGGTGTTCAACCCCCATTTTTTCATCATTTTTCATACTTGCAGTGAGAAATAGCAGGCTGGACTGGGAATTATTTAATGAGATTAATGAGGTTTACAGTGTCCAGTTCTGGGATTCTCGGTGCAGGAAGGACAGGGAGGTGCTGGAGAGGATCCAGGGGAAGCCCCAGAGATGGTGAGGGGTCTGGAGCATCTCTCTTATGAGTCCTGGGGAACACCCCAAGATCTCCTGACTTCATTCAAAGATTGGGGCAGTCCTCTTGGAACATCTTCACATTTGAAGACTTCACAGAATCATAAAATCATAGAATAATTGGTGGGTTTTTTAACCTTTTGGACAAGCAGGCTGCTTCCCAGCTTGGTTAAACCCAGATGGAGGACCAGGCTTGAGCTCACAGGGAGAAAATACAAATCACATTCTCTACTCAGTCCCCTGGTCACACAGGAGGTGAAAAAATCAATATATAAATATCTCCATGTGGGCCTGGATGTCTTCACAGGACCCTAATCGTGTCCTTCTGCTCCTTGAAATCAAGATCCCTTGATTTTAATACAAAATTTTAATACAAATATCAAGAAACTGCCATTTCCTGCACGCTTTCCATTGCTATACATCTGTCTCCTTACCACACTTAAACATTTTTTCACTTATTACAATGTTTTTATCTCCTGGATTCTTCTCTGGGCTTTCCATATTTTTCTCTGGGGTTTCCAGATTCTTCTCTGGGGTTTCCACATATCCTTCAGTCACGTATTGCATGTTGGATTTGGGATTGACAGCTGAAACACAACACATATTTATTATTTATTATTTATTATTTTTTATTTTTTATTTTTTAATATTAATAGGTTGTAGGTAAGGGTGGCTGCTACCTGCTCTGGTCAGCAGCAATTAATTAAAACAAGAATTATTGATGTTAATTAAGGCTTTTTTACCCTGTCCGTTCTTCTCATGGCCTGGACTGTCTTCGTTCGATCTGGATTTATAACTCTCCAGCGTCTGCTCTGAAATATCATTTTCTGTAGGGAAAAAACCCCAAATTTCATTAAGAAAATCAGATTTTTTCACCATAATTCTTTCTCACACTCTGCCTTGAGCATAAAAACCCTGAGAGGAGAGCTCTAAAATGAGAATTCCATCAGTTTGGGACAACAATTCCAAGGTGGGAGCATCGCTTGGATCATTTCTCACCTCTCCTCCACACTCCGTGGGCTTTCTTCAGCTTCAGCACAAAGAGCAGCACAATGAGGAGCAGCACAAAAATCAGAGCAGCCACCAGGATGGGCAGCAGGAGGTTCTTCTGCTTCTTCACGAGGCCTTTGGATTGGGGATTTTGCTCTGGAACAGAGGCAGCTTGGTGGTGTTAATTGGCTCTGGTAATTAAGACAAAGGATAGCATCTGGGCCAGGCTAGGTGAATGAGGAGAATTTACATTTTTGGGCTTAATTTTAGCATGTGAAGTAATTTTTTTAATTGCACAAACAAGCAAAACGGATTGAAATCAGCAGCCTTGGGCTCTGGCACAGCAAACACTAAAATTTAGCTTTTTTTTTCAGATGGTTCTGTTTCTGTGATCCCTCATCAGGCTTAGAGGGTTACAGATGAACATAGTGGGGGAGCAGAATTCACTTTTTTGGACTTAATTTTAGCATGTGAAGTCATTTTTTAAATTGCACAAACAAGCAAAATGGATTGGAATCAGTGGCCTTGTGATCTGGTTCAGCAAACACTAAAATTTAGCTTTTTTTTTTTTTTTTAGATGGCTGTGTTTCTGTGGTCTCTCCCAGGATTAGAGCGTTATAGATGAGCATGGTGAGGGAGCAGAATTCACTTTTTTGGGTTTAATTTTAGCATGTGAAGTAATTTTTTTAATTGCACAAGCAAGCAAAACTGATTGAAATCAGCGGCCTTGTGCTCTGGTAGAGCAAACACTAAAATTTAGCTTTTTTTTTCAGATGGTTCTGTTTCTGTGATCTTCCTCCAGGATTAGAGGGTTACAGATGAACATGGTGGGGGAGCAGAATTCACTTTTTTAGACTTAATTTTAGCATGTGAGGTCAGATTTTTTACTTAATTAACAAAAAAAAAAAAAAAAAGATTGAAATCAGTGGCCTTGTGCTCTGGCACAGCAAACAGTAAAATTCAGCTTTTTTTTTTTAGATAGCTGTGTTTCCGTGGTCTCCCCCCAGGATCAGAGGGTTACAGGTGAACATGGTGGGGGAGCAGAATTCACTTTTTTGGACTTAATTTTAGCATTTGTGGTCAGATTTTTTTACTTAATGAACAAAAAAACCTGAAATCAGCAGCCTTGTGCTCTGGCACAGCAAATGCAAATGGTAAAATTTAGCGCTTTTTTTTTTTTTTTTTTTTTTTTTAAATAAGATGGCTGTGTTTCTGTGTTCTCCCCCCCGAATTAGAGGAGGGCACTTTGGGAAGCTCATTAAAGAGTTCCTACCGAGGGTGAGGTTGGAAATCACAGTTCTATTTTCGTGTGCTGCTGGTGCTTCTGTCCTGGGCAGTTCCTCTCCTGTGCCATTTCCACCGGGGGCTCCTTCAGTCCCTGGAGGAAGGCAAAGGAGAACAATATTTCTCTGAAGGGATGGTTAAGAAATGCTTATTCTGAAACTTAAGAAAAAGAAATTAATTTTTTATTTCTTAGCTTTGGAGTCCCAGGCACCAGGTGCTGCCCCTGCCTTGGTCTGCGCTCACTGCCCTAACTCTGTATTTAATTTTATTCTGAAGATCACCCAAGCTTTATGAACAGCAAATCCTCGGTCTGTAACACATTGTCAGAGAAACAATTTACAGCCAAATTCAAACTGAGCTGAGCTTGGTCATTTGGGTCAATGTACAGCCAAATTCAACCTAAGCTGAGCTTGGTCTTTGGGTCAATTTACAGCCAAATTCAACCTAAGCTGAGCTTGGTCTTTGGGTCAATTTACAGCCAAATTCAACCTAAGCTGAGCTTGGTCTTTGGGTCAATTTACAGCCAAATTCAAACCGAGCTGAGCTTGGTCTTTGGGTCAATTTACAGCCAAATTCAAACCGAGCTGAGCTTGGTCTTTGGGTCAATGTACAGCCAAATTCTAACCAAGCTGAGCTTGGTCACCTTGGGCCTTTCCCTGTGCATCAGTTTGCTCCTCTTGCCTGAAAAACCAGGAATGAGCATAAATTCTTCTGCTCAAAGCAGATATTTTGGGATTCACACCCTTGGCTAGTCCTTTAGGGACAAGCCCTGACCCTTGCCACCACCCCATGTCTGATGAGGTAAATTCTTACCATTGAAATCATCATAACTCAGTGAAACTCCTGAATCTGCTGCTGGTGTTCCTTCAGGCCCTGTGCAGACAGAGAGGAGAGCTCTTTCTATAGACACGGACAATATATGTATAATTATATACATAATATATATATATATTTGTATAGACATGTATATATGTATATATACATGTATTTGTAGATATACATATATATGTGTAATGTATATACATATATTATATTATATTATATTATATTATATTATATTATATTATATTATATTATATTATATTATATTATATTATATTATATTATATTATATTATATTATATTATATTATATTATATTATATCATATCATATCATATCCTATCATATTGTATTACATTATATTATATTACATTATATTGTATTGTATTATATGATATTATTCACATATATGTATATATAATTATGTATAATTATATATATAATATATATTTATAGTATAATTAACTTTGATTTGCAGAGTTCAAATGATGACGTGTGCCGTGTGGACCGAAACTTTGCATTAATAAGAGATTTTCCTCCTTATCAGATAAGCACACGCAGTAAAAGCCACAGAATTCCAGGGTGCTTTGGGTTGGAAGCAACTTTAAAGATCCTCTAGTTCCATCCCCTCCTAAAAAATTCAGGTTTGTTTATCAGCACTCGTGTCAGGATTTATCAGAGGAGGATTTATCAGGATGCATTCATTCTGTGGTGTTTGTAATCACCAATGAATCACTTTTAAACCAACCTAACCCAAGGGTTTGTGCATTTCCAAAGCAGCAATTGATTTGTCGCTGCAGGGCCTGTGGTGCTGAGCAGCTCCAATCCCCTTGGGGGGCTTTGGCCAATTTATTTGGGCAGTGGAGCTCTTGACTGAGCTGGAAATAAACTCCCAAAGTGAGGAAGCACAGCCTGCGCCGAGCAGGGCTGAAGTGTTGTAGCACAGTGCCACCTAGTGCAGCCCGTCCGGAGCACCCAGCCCCGCTCCCTCCTTCCTCCTCCTCCTCCCTCTTCCTCCTCCTCCTCCTTCCTCCTCCTCCTTCCTCCTTCTCCTTCCTCCTCCTTTCTCCTCCTTCCTCCTCCTTCCTCCTCCTTCCTCCTCCTTCCTCCTCCTTCCTCTTCGTCCTCCTTCCTCCTCCTTCCTCCTCCTTCCTCCTCTTTCCTCCTCCTCTTTCCTCCTTCTCCTTCCTCCTCCTTCCTCTTCCTCCTCCTTCCTCTTCCTCCTCCTCCTTCTTCCTCCTCCTTCCTCCTTCCTCTTTCCTCCTCCTCCTTCCTCCTCCATCCTCCTCCTCCTTCCTCCTCCTTCCTCCTCCTCTTTCCTTCTCCTTCCTCCTCCTTCTCCTTCCTCCTCCTTCCTCCTCCTTCTCCTTCCTCCTCCTTCCTCCTCCTCCTCCTTCCTCTTCCTCCTCCTCCTCCTTCCTCCTCCATCCTCCTCCTCCTTCCTCCTCCTTCCTACTCCTCCTCCTCCTTCCTCCGAGGACAGGGATTTGGGCTGGGAAATGGAAGGGACACACAAGAAATGCTGTGCCCTGTGTCCCACACTGTCTCTGTCACCTGGGCTGTACCGCTGGGCCTGGCAGCATTTCTGGGTTTGTAATCTCCGGTTTGATAAATGTCTGTATTTGGCATTTCAGGGTTGGTAAATTCAGGTAACTGGGACCAAACTCACCGTCAGGTGTGACAGCTGCTGGGAGGTTTGGCTGGGCTGGTGCTGGTGCTGAGCTGGGAACTGCTGGAGCTTTTGGGGATGCAGAAGGACTGGGAATTGCTGGAATCTCTGAAAGGCTGGGAACTGCTGGAATCTCTGGGTATGCAGAAGGATTAGGAACTGCTGGAGCTTTTCGGGATGCAGAAGGATTGGAAATTGCTGGATCTTGTGGGGATGCAGAAGGGCTGGGAACTGCTGGAATCTCTGGGGATGCAGAAGGATTGGGAACTGTTGGAACTTTTGGGCATGCAGAAGAGTTGGGAACTGCTGGATCTTTTGGGGATGCAGAAGGATTGGGAGCTGCTGAATATTTTGGGGATTCAGAAGGATTGGGAACTGCTGGAATCTCTGGGGATGCAGAAGGGCTGGGAACTGCTGGATCTTTTGGGGATACAGAAAGTTTGGGAACTGCTGAATATTTTGGGGATGCAGAAGGATTGGAAATTGCTGGATCTTGTGGGGATGCAGAAGGGCTGGGAACTGCTGAATATTTTGGGGATGCAGAAGGATTGGGAACTGCTGGATTCTCTGTAGGGCTGGGAATTGCTAGATTCTCTGTAGGGCTGGGAATTTCTACATCCTCTGAGAGTCTGATTGGTTGTTTGGATCCTAAAGAATCCCCCCCAAAACATGACAAAAATCAGAAAACCTTTGCCACTGAACTGATCCTATAAAAATTTCCCTGCCCTGCTCCATGCTCCATGTTTGGGTTCTCTGTCTGAGCAGGGATCCCTCCCACCCTCAGCTTTCCTGTCCTCAGAGCATACTTGGTGCTCTGAAATGAAGAATAAAATGAAACCCTTTGTTGTGGGGAGCTGGGGCAGGTGCTGCTGCTCAGATCTGCCACGAGGAAAAACTCCAAACCCTTTTTGCCTCAGGTTTCCCATTTAACAGCAGATCCCAAAGCCTTTTTGCCCCAGATTTCCCATTTAAAAGCAGATCCCAAACCCTTTTTGCCTCAGGTTTCTCACTTAAAAGCAGGTCCCAAACCCTTTCTGCCTCAGTTTCCCCCTTTAAAGCAGATCCCAAAGCCTTTTTGCCTCAGGTTCCTCACTTAAAAGCAGATCCCAAACCCTTTTTGTGCCAGATTTCCCATCTAAAGCAGATCCCAAGCCCTTTTTGCCCCAGATTTCCCATTTAAAGCAGATCCCAAACCCTTTTTGTGCCAGATTTCCCACTTAAAGCAGATCCCAAAGCCTTTTTGTGCCAGATTTCCCATTTAAAGCAGACCCCAAACCCTTTTTGCGCCAGATTTCCCATTTAAAGCAAACCCCAAACCCTTTTTGCCCCAAGTTTCCCATTTAAAAGCAGATCCCAAACCCTTTTTGTGCCAGATTTCCCATCTAAAGCAGATCCCAAACCCTTTTTGCCCCAGATTTCCCATCTAAAGCAGACCCCAAACCCTTTTCCCCATCGGTTCCTCACTAAACAGCAGATCCCCACCCAGGGCAGCAGACTTTGGGCTTTTTTTGTGCATTTGGACAATTCCCCCCGCTCAGGGCAGAGATTTGGGACAGGCAGGGCTGGAGGAGCTGCAGTACCTGTGCTGGGCAGGTCCTGGAAGGGGAAAGCTGCCCTCAGTGTCCCTCCCTGCAGTGCAGGGTGGCGGATGACACAGCTGGCTGTCACCTGGGGGCTATAGCTCAGCACCCTCAGGGTGCTGCTCGTGCTCCATTTCTTCCCATCAGCTCCCAGCTGGTGCCTGGTGTCACCTGCACATGGTTGGGAGAAAAAAACAGGAATAATTTCTAATAAATAAAAGTGTTTCTGTAAGCCTGAACTCCTGTTCTTCACCTGCACACCATTGGGAGAAAAAACGGGAGGGATTTCTGATAAATAAAGGCATTTCTGTAACTCTGAAATGCTGTTCTTCACCTGCACACCGTTGGGAGAAAAAAAAATTGAATAATTTCTAATACATACAGGTGTTTCTGTAACCCCGAAATCCTGTTCTTCACCTGCACACCACTGGGAGAAAAAAACGGGAGGGATTTTTAATAAATAAAAGTGTTTCCTTAACCCTGAAATCCTGTTCTTCACCTGCACACCGTTTGGAGGAAAAACAGGAGGGATTTCTAAGAAATAAAAGTGTTTCTGTAACTCTGAAATCCTATTCTTCACCTGCACAGTGCTGGGAGAAAAAACGGGAGGGATTTCTGATAAATAAAAGCATTTCTGTAAGCCTGAAATCCTGTTCTTCACCTTCTTACCCTTGGGAGAAAAAACAGGAGGGATTTCTAACAAATGAAAGTGTTTCTGTAACCCTGAAATCGTGTTCTTCACCTGCACACCGTTGGGAGGAAAAACGGGAGGGATTTCTGGTAAATAAAAGCATTTCTGTAACTGTGAAATCCTGTTCTTCATCTGCACACCGCTGGGAGAAAAAACAGGAGGGATTTCTGATAAATAAAAGTGTTTCTGTAACCCTGAAATCTGCACATTGTTGGGAGGAAAAACAGGAGGAATTTCTGATAAATAGAAGTGTTTCTGTAACTCTGAAATTCTGTTCTCCGCCATTCCTGCAGTGCAGGTTGGACTCTTCCCCTTTTCCAGCTGTTGGAAGTTCAACGTGAGGATTCCCATGAGGAATTAGGGAGAGTCTGGTGGAATTCCCAGTCCTCCAGGTAATACAGATTATATGGAAAAATAAAGATTTCGTGGGACACAGATGTGTTTGAACAGCCCTGGTGAGAGGGAGGTGTTTTAGTGCACAAATATTTGTTTATAAAGCACAGGTTCAATGCTTCCCCTTGCTCTGTTACCCTCAAATGAAAGGAATTCCTCATTTCCAAATGAACCTTTTCAGATAATTCTCTGTATCACCCAGGCCAGCATTTCCCAAGCCTTTTTCCATCCCCAGCAGGGCCAGGTGAGAGCTCCAGGAGGATTTCAGAGTGTTCTGCTGGGAAGGAAATCATCTTTGTCAGCTCCAGCTCAGTAATTACAGCTGCCCTGCCCCTGCTGAGCCCTGCTGGAACTGAGGTGCTGCCAGTAATTAAGATTTATTAGCTATTTTCTGATTAGTGTAAATATTTGCAGTCAGTGATTAGAGCTGGGAATAGAAGGGGGAGGAGGGAGAGTTCCTCTAGGCCTTCAAAAAAAAAAAAAAAAAAGAGAAAAACACATGGAGAAAGTTTGAGAAAAAGTGAATCAGGAGAATTTTTTTTTATCTTTCAAACAATTCAAGCTGTGTCTGCCTAGCTGACCCAGGCCAGGCCCTGTGGGACTTTCCTGGGGGCTCTGAGGTGACAGCTCAGGGATTTTCTCTGAGGATTCTGCCCCAAAGGCAAGGAGGAGATAAAGAGAGGTTTTTGTTAAAAGAAGTGGGGAATTTTATTGTTGGCTTTAAAGAGGTGTTCAGTGTCTGAACTGTGCCTTGTGAAGCTACAAATAATTCACTTTTTCGGGGTGGTTTCAGGCTCGGGGAACCCTCTGGGTTTAGAACTCCACTGTGAGAAAGAGATGTAAAAATTCGAGGTGCCATGTAGAGGTTTTTATCCCTCCCCAGCTGGAATTCCCCAGCCCCTCCCACACTTCCCAGACACAGGCAGGAGTTTAAAATCTGCTTTTCCAAAAAGCGTGCCCTGCCCTAGAGCCCCTTTGTCTGCATTATCACCATGCATCTGCCAGCTGGAGTTATTTTTATTATTAACTCTCATTTCTGTCTATATTCAGCCCAGAAAAATACAATTCTCTGTTGTTTTCTAGAGCTCTCAGTTAAAAATAAACCATCTCGGGGGCAAGGGGAGCTGACAAACTTTGAATATGTTGCTTGGCGATGCAAACCACACTTGGTGAGGTGTGAAAGAAAAGCCATTTGCATCTGGGAGGGTTTTTCTCACATTTTTGATACAGATGTGCCCTAGAGCTAATTAGGCAGTGATGATTAGAATAATATTCTTTATGGAACTATTGGAATGGCAGCTGTTTGGGGAGCACACAGGGTAAGGGAGAGGAAAGGCTGCTGGGCCTTGGAAAATTGTGGCTCCAGGGGTTTGGGTTCGTTTTATCTGAGTGGAATTCAGTGCTGAGGTTCTAAGATTTGGCTTCATTTTATCTCAGTGGAATTCAGTGCTGAGGTTCTAAGATTTGGCTTCATTTTATCTCAGTGGAATTCACTGCTGAGATTCCAGGATTTTTTATTCCAGTGGAATTTCATGCTGAGGTTCCAGGGGTTTGGGCTCATTTTATTCCACTGGAATTCACTGCTGAGATTCCACGATTTTTTATTCCAGTGGAATTTTGTGCTGAGGTTCCAGGGGTTTGAGGTAATTTTATCCCCATGGAATTCGGTGCTGAGGTTCTAAGATTTGGTTCATTTTATCTCAGTGGAATTCACTGCTGAGATTCCAGGATTTTTTATTCCAGTGGAATTTCATGCTGAGGTTCTAAGATTTGGGTTCATTTTATCTCAGTGGAATTCAGTGCTGAGGTTCTAAGATTTGGGCTCATTTTATCTCAGTGGAATTTCATTATGAAGTTCCAGGAGTTTGGGATCATCCCACTGGAATTCAGTGCTGAGGTTCTAAAGTTTGGGTTCATTTTATCTCAGTGGAATTCACTGCTAAGATTCCAGGATTTTTTATTCCAGTGGAATTTTATGCTGAGGTTTCAGGGGTTTGAGGTAATTTTATCCCCGTGGAATTCAGTGCTGAGGTTCTAAGATTTGGTTCATTTTATCTCAGTGGAATTCACTGCTGAGATTCCAGGATTTTTTATTCCAGTGGGATTCCATGCTGACGTTCCAGGGGTTTGGGCTCATTTTATCCTAGTGGAATTCAGTGCTGAGGTTCCAGGATTTGGGTTCATTTTATCTCAGTGGAATTTTCATGCTGAAGTTCCAGGGGTTTGGGTTCATTTTATTCCGCTGGAATTAAGTGCTGAGATTCCAGGATTTTTTATTCCAATGGAATTTTATGCTGAGGTTCCAGGGGTTTGGACTCATTTTATCCCTCTGGAATTTGGTGCTGAGGTTCTAAGATTTGGGTTCATTTTATCCTACTGGAATTCCATGCTGAGGTTCCAGGGCTTTGGGCTCACCCCAGTGCCATTTTGTGCTGACTATTCCCCAGACCTGTACCAGGTTTTAGGGATGAAGAGCAGACCCAGCTGACGTTTCACCCCCAGTGTTTCTAAACTGCCCAAAACTGATTAAAAAAAATCAATTTCAATGCTCAATCCTTGAGCTCTTAACTGGGAGCTCTATCCCAATTTTTTATTCCAGTAGAATTTCATGCTGAGGTTCTAAGGTTTGGGTTCATTATATTCTACTGGAATTTAGAGCTGAGATTCCAGGATTTTTTATTCCAGTGGAATTTCATGCTGAAGTTCCAGGGCTTTGGGCTCATCCCAGTGGAATTTAGTGCTGACTATTCCCCAGACCTGCACCTGATCTTAAGGATGAAGAGCAGAGCCAGCTGACATTTCACCCCCAGTGCTTCTAAACTGCCCAAAACTGATTAAAAAAATCAATTTCAATGCTCAACCCTGGAGCTCTTACCTGGGAGCTCTATCCCATTGTCCAAGAGCCAGGAAATCTGGGGCTGGGGTTTGCAGCCCTGGGTGGAGCAGGACAGTCTGATGCCTCTCTCTGCGTCTGGGGACACTTCCAGCACTGGATGAGAAGGAGCAGCTGCAGCAGGAAAGTTTAGGATCAGTCATGGAGCATTTTTCACTCATTTTTATCAGCATTATTGGAGGGGACTGTGTTGAATTCGTGGGCTGTAGGGATGCCTCTGCGGTGTGCAGACGGTTTGGACAGAGATCTCTGGAGTTTAGTCTTAGAGCATGAGGTTCATTGTGATAAAAAGTGTGAGGGTAAGAGCCTGCCAGGAGCTGCAGGGCACAGCCCCAGGCAGGTAAGGGAGGTGAGAGAGAGAGAGAGAGAGAGGTACAGGAATTGGGGAAGCAGAATACAGAATCCCCTGGTTCTCGATTACAATACAATAAATCATGTTCTGTGCTGAATATTCTAATTTTCACTAACCAATCTAGGACAAGATACAAATTCTATAGCATTTACATACAGCCTATGAGCATCCTTGTATTACCATATTGCGTTATATTTTAAACTCTAAAAACTGCTTTTTTTACCTTATGCTGAGTTAGTAAAGTCTACTCTGACCCTTGGACCTGCAGGCAGGCAAGGGCTATTGTCTGCTCAAGGAAGGCCATTGTTCAGTCAGAGAAGGAGATTACCTGGGTGGCCATGCCATTGTTTTTCAGTTTATTCAGTAACTGGGGTTTGGTATCTCAAAACTTGTCTTCATTTCAATCTCGCTTGTAATTTCTGTATTTTCAGCATCTTTTGCCAGGTAATAATTTCTATAAGACTTTCCTATTTCTTCCTTCCCAACAGGACTGAGCTAAGAGCAGGATGACGTGCTAAGCATGGAAAAATGCAGGTTTGGATTTGAGGAGCAGATTTTAACTTTGGCTTTGTCCTGCTCCTTTGGGAAAAAAAAAAAAAAAAACCAAAAACCAGGTGAGGGAACTTACCCAAAATCTCCACCTCCTGGCTCAGGCTTTCGACGTGCCTGATGTAGTGGAAGCATTTGTAAACACCTTCATCCTGCACCGTCACGTTGGGCAGCTGGATGGACAATTCCTCCTTGGAATAACGGAGCAGTTTGTACCTCTGGTCTCTTAAAACTGTGAGGAGAAGAGAATCCAGCGAGCCGTGGGTGTTGGTAAAGGAAATCAAAGCGTGAGGAGAGTTTTTATTGCAGCATTTTCAAATTTCTAGTTTTTAATGAAACATACTCTGGACTATTTCCACTCTGCTGTACAGTTCCTTTCTCTCTCTTGGCTCTCTAGTTTTTATTTCTTTATTCTTTTATTTCTTTTTTACAGGAGCCTCCAGGTCAGGCCAACAAGTCCATGAGTTTTCCCCACAATTGCAGTGCAGAAAATGCAACTTTCTGCCCTTAAATTGAACTGAAACTTGGGCTTTGTACAACCATCAGGGAGAAAGAAACCTCAAAAACTCTTTTTATTCTATTTTTTTTAGCTGAGGTGTTGTGAAATACAGAAGGACATCACAGCAATTTATGGAAATGATTGAATATTAGAAAGTTTTGAGACCCCCGTGATGTAAGCCTCACAAGCAGTTTGTCATATTTGTAGATAAGCCTGGAGGGAACTGATTCCCCAAGTGGTTTATTGGAGGAGAATGTCACAGAGGCTCCAGGGGGGACTCAGATGAGGAATGGAAACCTCGGGGTTGGTTTCTCCCTAAACAAGGATGCTTTCCTTTTATATTGCAAAAGGAAAATATTCAGTGTGCCTGAATTTCTCCAGGATCCAAATTCTCTGGGAGCTCTCATCCTTGTGGATGTTGCTCCTATGGATACCCAAGGATGATTTATTTCCCTATCCTTAATGAATTGCTTATCTCTATGGCATAAAATACTGAGAACAAAAAATTCTGAGAGCATAAATATATGTCAAAAATCGAGAGAACTGATGGAGAGGTGATTTCTGCAAGGTCTTGTTTGTAAATAATCAGATTATTTGACTGCAGCAGGGGAGAGGGACTCCTCCTGCTGGGGATTTTGGGAGCCTGGATGTCCCAGCAGCACAGCCCCATTTCCCCCACGGATTATCCCCATCTCCCCCATGGATCAGCTCCACTTTCCCCATGGACCAGCCCCACTTCCCTCCTTTCCTTTCCTTTCCTTTCCTTTCCTTTCCTTTCCTTTCCTTTCCTTTCCTTTCCTTTCCTTTCCTTTCCTTTCCTTTCCTTTCCTTTCCTTTCCTTTCCTTTCCTTTCCTTTCCTTTCCTTTCCTTTCCTTTCCTTTCCTTTCCTTTCCTTTCCTTTCCTTTCCTTTCCTTTCCTTTCCTTTCCTTTCCTTTCCTTTCCTTTCCTTTCCTTTCCTTTCCTTTCCCTCTTTCTTTCCTCTTTCTTTCCTCTTTCTTTTATTTTTTTTTCTTTTATATTCTCTGTTTCCTTTCTTTTCCTTTCCTGTTTCCTTTCCTTTAGCTGTTCTTTTGTTTTGTTTTTTTTTTTGTTGTTGTTTCAAGTAAAAATTCTACGTTTAACGTTGATTTGAACGACTAATGAATGCTAATGCTAATGAATGATTTAATTGATGATTAATGAGTGCTAATGCTAATGAATGATTTAATTGATGATTAATGAGTGCTAATGCTAATGAATGATTTAATTGATGATTAATGAGTGCTAATGCTAATGAATGATTTAATTGATGATTAATGAGCGCTAATGCTAATGAATGATTTAATTGATGATTAATGAGTGCTAATGCTAATGAATGATTTAATTGATGACTAAAGAGTGTCCCCAGCCCCACGGAGAGTGAGGATTTCACACTTACCCCGCTGGGCGTTGAGGAAAATGGTGAAACCGCGAGGGTCTGACCACTGCAGGGCAGAGCTGCTGTTGCTCAGGGTGCCGAGGGCGCAGTGTAAATTCAGATTTTCTCCTTCCCTCAGGGTCACGGTGTGGCTGGCAGCCCCTGGAAACCCCTCTGACACAGCGGGGGAAACAAGTGGGAAATTGTGACATGGAGAAAATGTTCTGCACAGAGTAATGTGGAGATTTTACTCATTTTTACGAGGGTTTTTCTCTAGTTCTGCACGGCCAGGGTGGTTGTAGGGATAGAAATGAATCACTGTGGCTGGACAGGTCATCCCAAGGTTTGGGGTCTCCACCTGCCAGCATGACCAGATTGAATTAGGACACCAGTTTTAGTTTTTAGCAATGGAATATTTCATTATTAGCCAGTAAAGAGCTCCTAGCAGAGCCATGTCATGCACTTTCTCCCTGTAGTTAAACACAACATTCAATTTTCAATTATGCCATTATTATAACTAAATATTATTAAAGTCCTTTCCAACCCAAACCATTCTCTGATCCTGTGTCCCATTCTGGAGCTGTTGGACCTGATTTTCTCAGTGTGTGACTGAGCAAGGAATTATTTTCTAATCCTCTAAAAAATGAAGCTTTTTTATTCAGAAATCCTAATGCTACAACCGCTTGGAAACTTCTTTTGAAGAACAACAAACCTGATTTTCTCAGTGTGTGACTGAGCAAGGAATTATTTTCTAATCCTCTAAAAAATGAAGCTTTTTAATTCAGAAATTCTAATGCTACAACCACTTGGAAACTTCTTTTGAAGAACAACAAACCTGGCCTGGCACAGTTTACTAAAATGAAATTTCATTCTCTTTTCTCCCAGTTCATTTCGCAGGCAGGCAGTAAAATGTGGTTTTTCTCTCCAGACATTCTAAGGTAGATAAAACACTTTGTGAAAATATTTGATGACCTGGAATGAATTGCCTTCTCCAGACAAAAAAAGTGCCCTGGAGAACACTGAAATGGTGCCTGGGTCAGAGTTAAGGAAATAGGCAGCAGCAGAGTTTTGTTTTTCATTCCTGTTTTGTGGGTTTTGATTTGATTTTCCAGGTAGCTCTTGGCTGCCAGTTCCCACTGCAGGTTGGGGAAATGAATCTTTCTGGCCTTCAGGGAATATTTTCACCTTCTGAAAAATGTCAGAAATGAACTTTTTGTCAGGCATTTTGCTGGACCTGCCTCTTTCACACCCAGAATCAGAGGAAGGGCTGAGTCTCACGGGGGCTGAGGCTGTGCCTGTCCCTGAGAGGAGCTGTGGCAGGAGGTGAGAGTTGTCTGAGAGGCAGCTGGGGCTGTCTGTGGTTTTCCACAGGGCCCTGGGGTATTTCTGTCACCGTGATGGTTTCCTGTCACCAGCACAGCGTGGGGTCCTGCGGGTCACACCTTGGGGTGACAGCAGCGAGGCTGAGCGAGAAGAGCTGCGGGTGTTGCTTGCGTTTCCAGGCCGGGGAGGAAATGGAATTTCCAAGGGACACCACTGGAAAATGGGCTCTGCTCAGAGCCTGACTCACAGGGGACATCACCTGCCTCAGCTGGAGGTGGCCCTGGGCTTCAGCCACTGCTGCCCACGCCAGGACAGGCTCGAGTGTGGGAGGTGCCCCTGGGGCTTTAATGAGCTTAGCTAAAACAGAGGCTGGGCAGAATTAGGAGAATAATAAAAATATAATAATAAAAAATATTAAAAAAAAAAATATAAATATAAATATAAATATAAGTATAAATATAAATATAAATATAAATATAAATATAAATATAAATATAAATATAAATATAAATATAAATATAACTATAATGTCAGCTTTACTGAAGGGCCTTCAGGTGCATTCAGGGCAGTCACAGCCCACTTGAGAAGCTACACCCAAAATGGACAATGGTCATGAGTTTTTCGTACTTTATAAGTTCTGTCCATTTGCATATCTGGAGTTTATTCCTCCAATTACAGCTTCAGGTAATGAAGTCAATCAGTCCAAGTTTGCTCCCCCAATTCACTGCTGTTTACATATCTTGGGGCCTGAGACAGTGAGGTGTGCTTGAGTTTGGGGCTCAGAGAGGAATTGTTTTGTCTAAAAAATGAGAGAACAGCAGCTCAGCACCTGTGTGGAGCCCAGAGTTATGCACTAGAGAATCACAGGATTACAGAAATATAAAAATATAGAAGCTAAAATCCCATGACATCACCCCATGGCAGCTCCAGCCTCTTCTACCACATGGATCTCACCTGGAAAAACCACTCTGGCCTCAAGTGCAGGGACAGATCACCTTCCTGGCAGCAAAGTGTGACCATTTTTTGCTGGAAATCGCAGGATGCACTGAGCAGAATGGCTCTGCTCTGGTTGCTATTCTCGGAGCCCTCAGGAAGTGCCTGAGAGCTCCTTGCACCGAGCCTTGCACTCAGAGCATCTGCGCAGAGCTCTCTGCGAGCCTGGAGCCACAGAGCCACCCTGGCCCTGAGCTATGTGTGTCCTGGGGCTGCTGACCCGGAATGGAGCTGAATTAACTCTGAATTAACTCTGAATTAACTCTGAGTTAACTCTGAACTAACTCTGAATTAACTCTGAACTAACTCTGAATTAACTCTGAATTAACTCTGAATTAACTCTGAATTAACTCTGAGTTAACTCTGAGTTAACTCTGAACTAACTCTGAATTAACTCTGAATTAACTCTGAATTAACTCTGAACTAACTCTGAATTAACTCTGAATTAACTCTGAGTTAACTCTGAACTAACTCTGAATTAACTCTGAATTAACTCTGAATTAAGGCAGCAGCTCCAAATTCATCCTGCAGGAGGCAGAGCTGGGGAGAGGGGCTGAGCTGGGAATTAGCAAAGGTCAGCAGTGCTGCTGTGGTTTCTGTGGAGAAGGGAGAGGGAATATTGCTCAGGACTGGTACATGAGCCCATTTCTCCTGCTGAGGTCAGGAGTGAAGCCTGCAGGAACCCTGAGCACCAATTGCTGCCTTGCTCCTTCCTTCCCTAAATCCCTTCCTCGTTTGGCACAGTCAAATATGGACCTGTCCCAGTCAGATATGGACCTGTCCCAGTCAAATATGGACCTGTCCCAGTCAGATATGGACCTGTCCCAGTCAAACACGAACCTGTCCCAGTCAAACACGGACCTGTCACACTCTCCCGTGTGTGAAAGACAAAGATGTTCAATCTCCTCCTCCTCTAGCAGGAACTTGAGGAACTTGAGCACCCAAAGTGCTTTTCTCTTTCAAAGAGCTTTGCAAGTGCTCCCTGCATTTCCCTGACCTGCATCAGCCTCTCTTCACACCATGCACAAGCAAAGGCACACTGAGCAGTGATCCACAGGATCTTTTGATATCCCAATCTCAAGATCCATGGGGATTTGGTCTGGGAGCCAGGAGCCAGCTGGGAATCAGCTTTGGGAATGGGCTAAGAGCATTGTGTTGTCATCCAGAGACCAACAGCAAAGCCCTGTGCTGGAAATCTGGGAATCTGGAGCTGTCCAAGTGGAGCTGGGATGGGATAACACCATGGCTTACATTGCAGCAGGAGCAGAACTGCTGGAAATTTGGGAATCTGGAGTTGTCCAAGCAGAGCTGGGATGGGAAAGGCCATGGCTTATGTTGCAGCAGGAGCAGAGGTGCTGGAAATTTGGGAATCTGGAGTTGTCCAAGCGGAGCTGGGATGGGAAAGGCCATGGCTTACATTACAGCAGGAGCAGAGCTGCAGGGAATTTGGGAACAGAATTCTGCAGGGGAGCTGGGATGGGATGAGGCCATGGCTTACCTTGCAGCAGGAGCAGAGCTGCTGGAAATTTGGGAACAGAATTCTCCAAGCAGAGCTGGGATGGGATAAGGCCATGACTTATCTTGCAGCAGGAGCAGAACTGCTGGGAATTTGGGAATCTGGAGCTCTCCAAGCGGAGCTGGGATGGGATGAGGCCATGGCTTACATTACAGCAGGAGCAGAGCTGCAGGGAATCTGGGAACAGAATTCTGCAGGGGAGCTGGGATGGGATAAGGCCATGGCTTACCTTGCAGCAGGAGCAGAGCCATGGTGTGCAGCACCCTGGGGACACTCATGCTGTGCTGAGCTGTGCTGAGCTGTGCTGAGCTGGGCTGGGCTGGGCTGGGCTTCCTCTCTGCACTGCTGCCGCTGCCACAGGTCTCTTTTGAGCCCGGGGGGAGCACATTTACCGTGACTTCATCACCTTCATCTCTGCCCCCTGCCCTCTCTCTCCTCTGCCCCAGCTCATTTTTCCTCTGTGTTGGCGACTGCTGAGCCTCGGTGACCTCACGGGGACCCCCACAGGAACTGGTGGGTGGCAGGATGGGGACTTGGGGACTTTGTCCTGCGCCCCTGGCTCGGCTCAGGGAGAGCTGCACAGAGAGGGAGAAGGTAAAAGAGAAGAGGAATATGATTTGGGGTCACCCTGGGCTGTGATCCTGCAGGATTCTGTTCCCCAGGGTGGGGAAGGCAGCAATTGTTTGGTGGGTGCTGGAAAAGTTCCTTGAAAACTCAGTTGTGTGCTTTAAATGGCTGGACAGAAAAAATGTCACTCTTGGGTCATTCTCCTCTTGGCCCAGGAGGTTTGTGCCTGGCTCTGCTCGCAGGGATCCTGCAGGGATCCTGGAGAGAGCAGCGATGAGAGAAAGGGAATTTGGGGATTTGTGGCTCTGCAGGGAGGGCAGGGCTGGTGAGGCTCTGTGAGCAGGGTCAGGAGGGGTGGGGACATCAGCAGCTGTCCCCAGTCTGGGGTTCCCCTGTCCCCATGCAGGTCTGGTTATCCCAGCTCTGTGTGTCCCCAGCTCTGTGTGTCCCCAGGGCTGTGTGTCCCCAACTCTGTGTGTCCCCAGGGCTGTGTGTCCCCAACTCCGTGTGTCCCCAGCTCTGTGTGTCCCCAACTCTGTGTGTCCCTAACTCTGTGTGTCCCCAGGGCTGTGTAACCCCAACTCTGTGTCCCCAAGTCTGTGTGTCCCCAGGGTTGTGTGTCCCCAGGGCTGTGTGTCCCCAGCTCTGTGTGTCCCCAGCTCTGTGTGTCCCCAGCTCTGTGTGTCCCCAACTCTGTGTCCCCAGCTCTGTGTGTCCCCAGCTCCGTGTGTCCCCAGGGCTGTGTGTCCCCAGCTCTGTGTGTCCCCAACTCTGTGTCCCCAGCTCTGTGTGTCCCCAGCTCTGTGTGTCCCCAGCTCCATGTGTCCCCAGCTCTGTGTGTCCCCAGCTCCGTGTGTCCCCAGGGTTGTGTGTCCCCAGCTCTGTGTGTCCCCAGCTCCGTGTGTCCCCAGGGTTGTGTGTCCCCAGCTCTGTGTGTCCCCAGTTCCGTGTGTCCCCAGGGCTGTGTGTCCCCAGCTCTGTGTGTCCCCAGCTCCGTGTGTCCCCAGGGCTGTGTGTCCCCAGCTCTGTGTCCCCCCAGGGCTGTGTATCCCCAACTCTGTGTGTCCCCAGCTCCGTGTGTCCCCAGGGCTGTGTGTCCCCAGGGCTGTGAGAGCCACTGACATCCCAAGCTTTAGCCAAGTGTATTTTGGGATTTGTGATTTCCAAAAAGAATCTTTGGTGGATCCTCCTCTGGACCTTCTTTACCCAAAATGAAGTGTGGACAGCTCTAACTGTCAAAATAAAGTGAATTTAACAAGATAATTGTGGTTTTAAAACTGTGTGCCTTTGCAGGATGTGGGTTTGAGTGGAGTGGACAAAAGGGTTCCTTGTAAATAAAATTTTTAAATTTATTAGAACCTGTTCCATTAAACTTTCAGGTGCAGGGAAGTGCATCCCCCAATGGATATTTGATTGATAAAAGCTATGGTTTTATGCTCATAGTAATTCATCGATTTTACTGCAAAACAGAGCTGGAGGTCATGAATTTAATGCAGCTGGGTTGAAAGGAAAGATAAAAAAGAAAGATTCAAAAGGAAAGATTCAAAAGGAAAGATTCAGAAGGAAAGATTCAAAAGGAAAGATTAAAAAATCCAGATCAAGAAAGAGGTGTTGGATAAATAAGTTTGGTTTGAAAGTTGTGCCTCCAGCTCTGCACATCCAAACCTGAGAGCGAAATAACTTTGGGAAAAAAGCCAAAAAAAAAAAAAAAAAAAAAAAAAAAGCCAAAAAAAAGCCAAAAAAAAAAGAGAAAAAAAAAAAAGTGAGACTGAATCCAGAGGGGAAACCCGAGCATGGAAAAGCAGAGCGGAGAGAATTTTGTGCCATCTGCTGTCAAGTGGATGAATTTCAGCCTCAGGAAAGGAGAACTGCAGCTCCAAATTCCACCACTCCAGAGGAAATCTGAACTAGGAAGGGTGCTTGGTGTCTTTATTAAATCACCTGCGAGATATTTTTGTCTGCCTTCCGAGGATTCCGTTTAATGTGAGAAGCAAATCAAAACGCAGTGGTTGTTTTAACATTTGTTAGCACTCGAAAATGAGATTAAAAACAACCACCCACCCCCCCCCCGCCTGCCCCACCCCCAAAATAAAAAAATACAGATGTCACAGGTAATTACAGCTATTTTTGGCAATACAATTATTGGGTTGTTTTTTTTTTAAACAGCAAACATTTTTTTTTCCCTCTCAAATAAATACAATCTGTTCACACTAAAAAAAAACCAAAAAAAACAAATGAAACATAATAAACAGAATGACACACGAGGTTGAAAATGAAATTTAAAAAAAGCTGTTGATAACGTCAAGTCTGAAGAGATGTCACAGAGAGAAAGTGCAGAAAAAACATTTTAGTGGGAGATGAGAAAGGAGCTGGCTGTGTATTTTCTGCTGTGGGTCACGAGGATTCCCTGGGGAAGACATTTGAGGAAGTGCAGAGCAGCAAAAGTGATTTTGAGCCAATCACAGGCACTGCTAAATCTGACATTTCTGACATTTCTTCTGTTCACTGCTCACCATCCCAAGCTCATCTGCTCCCCCAACACTTCATGGCTATTTATGACTCCAAAATCATTTCCTCTGTGCCTCTTTTGAAAGAAATGAACCCAAACCACAAACCAAAGCCATTATTTGGTGATAAAAATGATCACTCTCACCATAACATTCACTAAAATTTCATGGCAGGAGGAAGCTCCTGCCCTCAGCCAACTTCTGAAACTTCAGTTTGGCAGAAAAGGAAAATAAATCAATTTTTTACTGAAGTTATTAAGGTCTGGATCCTCATTTTGCATAAACAAGCAAAGCTCTGTTGGTTCAAGGTCAATTTAGTTCTTGTCTTTTTCTAAGCCATAAATGGCAAATTACGGAAATGATTAATTAACAATTTATTCCTGGTGGGTTTGCAGATTTATTCCTGAATTGTGGAGAGAGGGGAAAATCTGGGAAGTGCTGTTTGCCTCCTGGAATAAAACCTGGGATCTGACGCAGCTCATGGTGAAGGAAAAGATTTTGGAGAGATCAAGTTCAATGTTCTGGGAAAAACCACTGGAGTGACATTAAATCCACATTTAATGGAGTGAAAGTGAAGCAGCGATTCTTTTGTCTTAACTTCTCAATTAGAAATTTTAAAGGAACATATTTTCTCCTTTTTTTCCCCCCAAAAAAGCCTTACCAACATGAGACTGCCAAACACAACCCCCCTAAGAAAACTCAAAATGCTGAAGAAAATAAGATTTTTCTCCCTGTGACTCTTGACACCTAATCCGAGACAAGACTACAATTGTCAAAATATTTCCCAAACGTCCAAAAATATACTTTTTTTCTTCAAAGAAGAGTATTTTAACATCTACCTTCTCAACCAGAGCACTTTTTTCTATATTACTATAAGCAAAGAGCAGCTAACAAACTCAAATTGTGCATTCAGCTTTTGTTCCCTCTCTGTTTCACACTCCTGAAGGAATTCCTTAAAATCTCACAACTCCAGCAGGACCTGAGCAGCCTCCACTGCTTTCTACAGGCAATAAATATTAGAATATAGCAATATTTATTGCCCCAATTTACACCTTCTGGAGTGAAACAAAAATCTGGAGAATTCACACACCTCAGCAAAAAAAAAAATTTTTGAGTGATTGTCAAATATTGAATCTTAAACTTTTTGTGTGGAGGAAATCAATCATTCTTCAGAATGTCTGTACCCAGGCAAAAATAGTTTAAATTACAATTAAAAATGAACCTGACAGCACTAAAACCACACAGGAGCAGATTTTCTTTCTGCCCTGCCCTAAATTATCTCCAACTTTTCAGTTCCAGCCCTGCTCCAATAATGCACTCACAGCAGCCTGTGGTGTTTTACACAATCAGAAAGGAATAAATATCAGAAAGTTCCTGTGGATTGGGGAAATATTTGGGAAATGGCCCAGGATGAGCTCTGCTGGGAGGAAATGGGGCAGGAGCTCCAAACTGAGCTCAGTCCTTTGGGATTTGCTCCATCCCAAAGCTTTGGCCTCGTTTGGGAGGAAGAATTGCAATTTGGCAATTGGGGAACCTGGGGGAGGGTCAGACCAGCCCTGGCCAAGGGGAAAATTCCCCAAAACGCCACGGAAACCTCGAATCTTCTGGGAAAAACAAACCTCCACCAAACGTGGCCTCTCACACGTTCCGAACGAGGGCACTGCTCACGTTCAGCAGAGGCAAAGCTGCACAAGAACAGCAGAAATTCTCTCCTGGTCCATCTCAGCGTGCCCTGGGTGCTGTTTTTTATTATTTTGTGGTTTTAATTTGTTGCCCAGAGAAGGTTTTGTGGTTTGAATTTGTTGCCTGGGGTAGGGGAAGGTGTCCCTGCCCGTGGGACTGGAGGAGATTTGAGGTCTTTTCCAACCCAAACCTTTCTGTGGTGATTTTGTTTGTGGGAATTTGTGGGTTATTTGTGGGAACACTCAGCCTTGTGGCCCAAACCAAGAAAGGAGTGTGCCTAAAATCCCTTCGTCCATTTAAACACATTTTTAAGTGTTTACAGTGTTTCTGCTGACGGAAAGTCTGCGCTGCTGAAGTGCCTGAAGCAACTTTTTGCCCCAAGGCTGATAACTTTTGATAATTCTAATAAAAAAAGAAGAAAAAAACTCCACTCTGATGCCACTTTATATTACAAATACCCAGTGTGGTGTATTTTGTGATGGTTTTGGCACCAACCCAACCCTTCTTGTGATTCCAAACATTTTGGTTCAAGATGGAAACTTTCCTCTTCCCCTTTCCCCCAAATCCCAACCCTTCCCCCAGTGGATAAAGAGCACTCAAAAGGACAAATGGTGTTCCTAATTTTAGGTGTGCAGGGTTTTTTTAGCTGCTTTGCCTTTCTGATGGATGGGATTGGGAATTAAGGATCAGGAAGCAAAGCACTCGGGGGAGGATGAATTCCAACATCTTTTTGATTTCTTTCAAAATTTCTCCAATTGGAGAAACCTGCCTGCTGCACAACCTCGGCAGGGATGGGAAATGCCACCACTGGGTAAGAGAGCAGCACAAAAATCCCAAATAAAAGGGAAAATCCCTTTTATTTGGGACTTCTGCAGGGAATTCAACTGGCACAAACGCTTTAGGCTCTGTCTGGGCACAAGGGTGGATTTTTATAATCGAAATAAAGGAATAAAAACCCGAAAGTGAACTTCCTAAATCCCTCAGGTCTGGTTGGAAAAGGCTCCTTTTATCTCCACCAAAATGCAACTGCTCCCAGCCTTTGTTGTGCTGACTTTTGATGCTCAAACGGATGTGAAATTTGGGATTTTCCTCTGAAAACCAACACCAACCAATCTCTGCACCATTTGGGGCACTCCAATCTCTGTGTGCTCAGGCAGAGCACAGGAATGACTCTCTGGACTCATTTCCAGCGGGAGGGGATGGAATTATTTTTCCAAAAGGTGCTGAGGGTTTGGGGCTGGGAGTGGAGGAAGGGCATGAAATTTGGGATTTTCCTCTGAAAACCATCAACCAATTTCTGCAAAATTTGGGACACTCCCATCTCAGTGTGCTCAGGCAGAGCACAGGAATGAGCAATCCTGGACTCCCATTTCCAGCAGGAGGGGATGGAATTATTTCTCAGGAAGGTGAGGAGGGTTTGGGACTGGGAGCAGAGCAAACACATGAAATTTGGGATTTTCCTCTGAAAACCAACACCAACCAATCTCTGCACCATTTGGGGCACTCCAACCTCTGTGTGCTCAGGCCCAGGACAGGCATGACTCTCTGGACTCATTTCCAGCAGGAGGGGATGGAATTATTTTTCCAGAAGGTGCTGAGGGTTTGGGGGCTGGGAGCAGAGGAAGCACGTGAAATTTGGGATTTTTCTCTGAAAACCAACACCAACCAATCTCTGAACAATTTGGGGCACTCCCATCTCTGTGTGCTCAGGCAGAGCACAGGAATGAGCAATCCTGGACTCCCATTTCCAGCGGGAGGGGATGGAATTATTTCTCTGGAAGGTGTGGAGGGTTTGGGGCTGGGAGCAGAGCACGCACGTGGTGCTGGACAAGCCTTTGCACAAACAGCAGCGAGAAAACAACCCCAGCACCTGCCTGAGCCAGGGCTCCTTGTTCCTACCGTGCTGCAGGTGGCAGTGAGAGTGTCACCAGTGAAAGTGTCACCAGTGGAAGTGTCACTGGTGAAAGTGTCACTGGTGAAACTGTCACTGGTGAAAATGGCACTGCTGAAATTATCACCAGTGACAGTGTCACCAGTGAAAGTGTCACCAGTGAAAATGTCACCTGTGAAAATGTCACCAGTGAAAATGTCCCCCTTCGAGGTGGGGAAACCAACCCGAGCTGGCTCTGTGCTCTGCAAGAGCTTCAAGCTGTATTTTAATATTTCCCCCCTCGAACAGACCCCTTTTTGTGGAAAATGAGAGTCTGCGTGGCTGTGGCTGTGGGAATGTGCTGGGAGTGACCCACGGGACACTGCTGAGGGTTCTCCCCACGGGACCATGCTGAGTGCTTTCCCCACGGGACAATGCTGAGCATTTTCCCCAGGGGACACTGCTGAGGGTTTTCCCCAGGGGACAAAGCTGAGTGCTTTCCCCACGGGACAAGGCTGAGTGTTTGAGGGTTTTCCCCATGGGGCACTGCTGAGGGTTCTCCCCACAGGACAATGCTGAGTGTTTTCCCCACGGGACAATGCTGAGGGTTTTCCCCATGGGACTTTTCCCCATGGGACACTGCTGAGGGTTTTCCCCATGGGACAATGCTGAGGGTTTTCCCCAGGGGACAATGCTGTGGGTTCTCCCCAGGGGACACTGCTGAGGGTTTTCCCCATGGGACACTGTTGAGGGTTTTCCCCAGGGGACACTGCTGAGGGTTTTCCCCAGGGGACATTTCCCCATGGGACACTGCTGAGGGTTCTCCCCTGGGGACAATGCTGAGCATTTTCCCCAGGGGACACTGCTGAGGGTTTTCCCCAGGGGACAAAGCTGAGTGTTTTCCCCACAGGACAATGCTGAGGGTTCTCCCCTGGGGACAATGCTGAGCATTTTCCCCAGGGGACACTGCTGAGGGTTTTCCCCACGGGACAATGCTGAGCATTTTCCCCACGGGACAATGCTGAGGGTTTTCCCCATAGGACACTGCTGAGGGTTTTCCCCATGGGACACTGCTGAGGGTTTTCCCCATGGGACACTGCTGAGGGTTCTCCCCAGGGGACAATGCTGAGGGTTCTCCCCATGGGACATTTCCCCATGGGACAATGCTGAGCACTTTCCCCACAGGACAATGCTGAGGGTTCTCCCCACAGGACAAAGCTGAGTGCTTTCCCCACTGTCAATGGAACACAAGAAAGAAGAGACATTCTCCAGCGCTTGGAAAGGCCATGGGTTGTCCTTGCTGGGGTTTTTCCCCTATTCCTGCAGTAGGGTTTCTCTCCAGTTAAAGCCTCCGGTTGGTCCATGAGTGAGAGGGAGGATGGGAGGGTCTGTGAGCTGCCAAACTCCGGTGTCGCCCAGTTCCTCGCAGGAGCAAAACCCCAAGTATGGGATCTGTGGGAAGAGAGATGGGGATTAGGGCACCCAAGGGATGAGCCCCCAAGCATTTCACACTTGTTCCTCTCCTTCCCCATCCCAAAGTCCATTTTCAGGAGGTGATTCACAGCCTGAGCACCAGTGCTTGTGCAAAACACAGGAAAAAACAGATTATAGCCTCAGAATGTTACTGAAATAGGAATTTAAATAGGGCCCAGCTCAAACCGAACATGGTCCCAAAGCAGCACAGCTTTGGAGGGAAATAAGGATTTTCCTGCAGCTCAGGGGTTCCCAATGAGCCCTGAATATCCCAAAGAGCCTCTGCGAGGCTGGCAGAGGGCAGGAAGGGAGAGAAAGGAAAACTCCATTAGGATTTCAAGTCTTGTGATGATTAACAGCTCTTTGGGGTGCGATGAGAAGGGGAAGTGCTGTAGGGCAGAAGTGCCCTGCTCGCTGTGCTGAGAGGGTTTTGGGGTCTGTGCACAGCCCCTGGGGCCCAGAAACACAGAAAAGACCCACAAACCCATCTTAGATGGACACCTGTCCCCACAAACACAGAGCAGTCCCACAAACTCAGAACCAATCCCACAAACCCATCCCGGGGGGGCACTGACCCCACAAACATGGAACAGTCCCACAAACCCATCCAAGATAGACACCAGACCCCACAAACTCAGAACCAATCCCACAAACCCATCTTAGATGGACACTTAACCCCACAAAGACAGAACAGTTCCACAGGCCCATCCCAGGGGGCACTGACCCCACAAATATGGAACAGTCCCACAAACCCATCTTAGATGGACACTTAACCCCACAAACTCAGAACCAATCCCAGAAACTCAGAACCAACCCCAGAAACTCAGAACCAACCCCACAAACTCAGAACCAATCCCACAAACTCAGAACCAATCCCACAAATTCAGAACCAATCTCAGAAACTCAGAACCAACCCCACAAACTCAGAACCAATCCCACAAACTCAGAACAATCCCACAAACTCAGAACCAAACCCACAAACTCAGAACAGTCCCACAAACTCAGAACCAATCCCACAAACTCAGAACCAACCCCACAAACTCAGAACCAATCCCACAAACTCAGAACCAATCCCACAAACTCAGAACAGTCCCACAAACTCAGAACCAATCCCACAAACTCAGAACAGTCCCACAAACACAGAACAGTCCCACAAACACAGAACAGTCCCACAAACTCAGAACCAATCCCACAAACAAATCCCAGGGGGCACTGACCCCACTCTGTCCCAGCAGTGCGAGAAACCTCTCAAACCCTTCCCCTTCCCTCTCCTTATGACCAAAGCTCAGGCCAATTCCAGCTCCAGCTGATGGAAAATGGTTTTTCTCTCGGCGGAGCTCCCCACAATTACCTTCCGCACCATCTGCACGAAATCCTTGGAGTTCTGCGGGGACAGCCCCTGGAGCTGGCAGGTGCAGGCCTCCAGCGAGGACGCGTGAGCCACCAGCAGGATGTTATTTCCTGAAAAAGGGCAGGAACACGGATTTAGGGCCAAAGGCACTTTTAGGGCCAAAGGCACTTTTAGAGGCTAAATTCACTTCTAGGGCTAAAGGCACTTTTAGGGCCAAAGGCACTTTTAGAGGCGAAAATCACTTTTAGAGCTTAAAGTCACTTTTAGGGGCTAAAGTCACTTTTAGGGGCTGAAGTCACTTTTAGGGCTAAAGTCACTTTTTGGGGCTAAAGTCACTTTTTGGGCTAAAGTCACTTTTTGGGCAAAAGTCACTTTTAGGGCTAAAGGCACTTTTTGGGCTAAAGTCACTTTTTGGGCTAAAGTCACTTTTAGGGCTAAAGGCACTTTAGGGCTAAAGTCACTTTTAGGGCTAAAGGCACTTTAGGGCTAAAGTCACTTTTAGGGCTAAAGTCACTTTTTGGGCAAAAGTCACTTTTAGGGCTAAAGGCACTTTAGGGCTAAAGTCACTTTTAGGGCTAAAGTCACTTTTAGGGCTTAAAGTCACTTTTAGGGGCTAAGGTCACTTTTAGAGGCTAAAGTCACATTTAGGGCTAAAGTCACTTTTAGGGCTAAAGTCACTTTTAGGGGCTAAGGTCACTTTTAGGCCTAAAGTCACATTTAGGGGCTAAAGTCACTTTTAGGGCTAAAGTGACTTTTTGGGGCTGGTGCCCGAGAGCAAGCAGAGATTTAAAACACTTTATCCTACAACAAACTGCGTGAAAATGTGATTTATTAACATGTTTAAAGCATTTCTCGATTTTCAGGGTGATGGTTAACTCACTCCTACTCGGTTTAAAAATGCTTTCTGGAGGAAACAAGAATTCCAGCGAGGTTTCAGCTGTGGTGAGAAGCAGATGCTTTTATTCCTACGCAAAAATTAATTCCTATTACAACAAACACTTTAATTTCAGTGCTGCCTTTCCGCAGTGGCAGCTTTACATTTCCATTTCCAAATTTCTTTACCACCAATGCCCAACTGTGCTGCTAAAATTTGTGTGCAAAGCATTCAAATCGAAGCTTGGAATGTAGAGACAGAGCAGTGAAATGAAATCAGGGGAAACACCGGAATTTAGGAATCCTGAGAATGCTGTGAATGAAAAATAACAGCTGGGGGTTTTTTCTGAGAATTTCAATATTGTGTTTAGAGAAATGTCCTGAGGTCTTTGTGGGGAATTTAATTTGGAGGAGGAGCTCGGATAGGGGAGGGAAAATCGCATTTGATGCTGGGAACACACAGCAGAGGGAAAATAGATAATTCATCCTCTTGGGAAACAGCTTCCATTGGGTAGGGATCCCAAAAATAATTCTGCTATTTAACTTTATGGCCCTTTCTCATAAGCTGAGTGTATCTAAAATCACAGCTCTGCTGCAGGATCTTTTGGGAAAGAGGATGAGACATTCAGGTGTGGGAATTCATCCCCCAAAGAGGGAAATTTGCAGGAATTTTGGGTCAGGAATATTGGCATTCCCATGCCAGCCTAGGCTGGTTTTTCACCCTCTGCAGCACTCACCTTTGCCTTTACATTCACTGATGATTTCCTTCGTCACTTGGTAGCTCCTGCTGATGTAGGTGTCGTAAGACTCAGAAACCACCAACTTGCTGACAGGAATATGAGGTCTGCGAGCAGAAAAACATGTCCAGTAAGGGGCAAAAAGCAAAAATATTCTAAATACAAGGTCTGTGAGCAGAAAAATATGTCCAGTAAATGGTGAAAGCAAAAGAATTCTAAGTGCAAGGCCTGTGAGCAGAAAAACACATCCAGTAAATGGCAAAAAGCAAAAGAATTCTAAGTGCAAGGTCTGTGAGCAGAAAAACACATCCAGTAAATGGCAAAAAGCAAAAGAATTCTAAGTGCAAGGTCTGTGAGCAGAAAAACACACTCAGTAAGTGGTGAAAGCAAAAATATTCTAAGTGTGCAAGGTCTGTGAGGAGAAAAACACACTCAGTGAATGGTGAAAGCAAAAGAATTCTAAGCACTAGGATTTCAGGGGACACCATCAAGCAGATTGTGGGAAATTTCCTTTATAAAAACACATCTTATAGTCACATTCAGCTGAGCAGCCTCGAGCCTGCTCCGGGTTTATTTTGGGAGCCTCTTCCAGACACTAAGCTTAAAAACTCCACAGAATTCAGCACTGATCTCAGACGAACACCACCAGGACCTCTGATCCCCATTTTTTGGTACCTCTAGGTTGTATCTTCCAGACACTAAGCCAAAAACTCAGCAGAAATCAGCGCTGATCTCAAACAAACACCACCAGCCCCTCTGATCCCCATTTTTTGGTACCTCTAGGTTGTATCTTCCAGACACTAAGACAAAAACTCAGCATAAATCAGCGCTGATCTCAAACAAACACCACCAGCCCCTCTGATCCCCATTTTTTGGTACCTCTAGGTTGTATCTTCCAGACACTAAGACAAAAACTCAGCAGAATTCAGTGCTGATCTCAAACAAATACCACAAGGACCTCTGATCCCCATTTTTCAGTACCTGTAGGTTGTATCTTCCAGACACTGAGCTTAAAAACTCAGCAGAATTCAGTGATGATCTCAAACAAACACCACCAGGATCTGTGATCCCCATTTTTGGTACCTGTAGGTTGTATCTTCCAGACACTAAGCCTAAAAACTCCTCAGAATTCAGCGCTGATCTCAATCAAACACCACCAGCCCCTCTGATCCCCATTTTTTGGCACCTGTAGGTTGTATCTTCCAAACACTAAGACAAAAACTCCGCAGAAATCAGCGCTGATCTCAATCAAACACCACCAGCCCCTGTGATCTCCAGACACTAAGATAAAAAAACTCCGCAAAAATCAGCGCTGATCTCAATCAAACACCACCAGCCCCTGTGATCTCCAGACACTAAGATAAAAAAACTGCAGAAATCAGCACTGATCTCAAACAACCACCACCAGCCCCCCTGATTCCCATTTTTTGGCACCTGTAGGTTGTATCCACGCTCAGGGTGGCTGCAGCCAAATCCACGGGGGGGATCCAGGCGGGCAGGCTGCTCCCCGACACCCACTTGGTCCACTCGAACAAGCCTGGCTCCACGCGGATCTTCAGGTTGTTCTCCTGCTGCATACCTGGAAAACACGGAGAGGAGGTCAGGTGGCAGTGGGAGCAGTGATGCCTGAAAGATGCCAAAACAAATTAGGAGTATAAAATGCAGACATTTAAAATTTATAACATTTTTTAAAAAATTATAATAAATTATTAGCATAATTAGTATAAAGGTTAATAATAAATTATTAGTATTATTAGTATAAAATTTATTCGAGGCCTTCAAGGTACATTGGGGCAAGCGAAAGTCCCCCCAGGGACTGCACCCAAAATGGACCCTGGGTCACGAGCCCTTCACCTTTGATAAGTTCTGTCCATTAGATATTGGCCCTGAATTCTCCAATCTCACCCTCAGGTGATGATGTTCACCACCCCAGCCCTGCTCCCCTCCATCTCACGGTTGTTTCCATATTTTCAGGCCCCAAGGCAATGAATCTGTCCTTGAATCTGTGTTCAGAGAGCCTTGTTTGGCCAAAGGTGCTGGGACAGAGCATTTTAGCACTTTGTGAGAAGCACAGAACTGCAGCATGTTACAGATACATGGAGAGGAAAAAACTAGAAATACTCAAAGGCATCAGTAGCTGGGAAGGGAGAAAGGAGCTTTAATATTTCGGTTTGATTGGGAAATATTGTTTTTCCTATGGAAAATGAAGTGTTTGATGTATGTGTTTAACAGATGCCAGGGAATGGCAACCTCTGGAGGGCAGCTGGAGCAATGAGGAAAGCGTTCCTTACGGATGGTGCTAATATCAAATGTATTCCCATGGAAATAACCTGTGTTTTATGCAGAAAGTGAGGAAAATTGAGCCTCTCCCCTGTGGGTTCTTACCTTTAAAAGGGTTCCTTATGGATGGTGCTAATATCAAATATATTGCTGTGGAAATAATCCGTGTTTTATGCAGAAAGTTGAGAAAATTCAGGCTCTTCCTTGTGGGTTCTTACCTTTAAAAGGGTTAGTTATGGATTGTGCTAATATAAAATATATTATATTTGGGCATCCAATCTGTGGAAATAATCTGTGTTTTATGCAGAAGATGAGGAAAACTCAGCCTCTTCCCTGTGGGTTCTTACCTTTAAAAGGGCTCCTTAATGATTGTGCTAATATAAAATCTATTTTATATCGGGGCATCCAAATATATTTATATTATATTGGGCACCCAATCCGTGGAAATAATCTGTGTTTTATGTAGACAGTGGGGAAAATTCAGGCTCTCCCCTGTGGGTTCTTACCTTTAAAAGGGTTCTTTATGGATGGTGTTAATCTAAAATATATTCCTGTGGAAATAATCTGTTTTATGCCAAAAGTGAGGAAAATCCAGCCTCTTCCTTGTGGTTCTTACCTTTAAAAGGGCTCCTTATTGATTGTCCTAATATAAAATCTATTTTATATCGGGGCATCCAAATGTATTTATATTATATTGGGCATCCAATCTGTGGAAATAATCTGTGTTTTATGCAGAAAATGAGGAAAATTCCGCCTCTCCCCTGTGGGTTCTTACCTTTAAAAGGGTTCCTTATGGATGGTAGTAATAGAAAATATATTTCCATGGAAATAATCAGCTTTGTGCAGAAAACGAGGAAAATTCAGGCTCTTCCTTGTGGGTCCTTACCTTTAAAAGGGTTCCTTATGGATTGTGCTAATATAAAATACATTCTCATGGAAATAATCAATGTTTTTGCTGAAATAGAGGAAAATCCAGGCTGTTCCCTGTGGGCTCTCACCTTTCAGGATGTTGTGGGCTGTCTGCACACACCGCAGCGATGGGGAGCTGTAGATGTAGTCTACGATGGTATTTGTTTCCAGCAAGGCTTCACCTGCAGGGAAATTTGGATCTTTGTGAGTCAATCCACAGCAATGGAATCGCAGAGGTATCCTGCCCCCAGCCAGAGCTGCTCCTGGGTCTGCCCAAAAAACACCCAGGGGAATCCGAGAGATCTCAGATTCAATTTGGTTTCATTTCTAAGCCGTAAATCAAATGATTCAACACAACTCCAACTCAGATTAATTCATCCGGCTGGATTCTCTGCTAGCGAAAATCAGCATTTCATTGTTCAGGTGGGAGATCACTGCAAATGAGAGGAGAATCAACCTCAGTGTCAGGGATTTAATATTCCTGCAGTGGGAATATCCCTGAGGGATTATTATTATTATTATTATTATTATTATTATTATTATTATTATTATCAACAACAACAACAACAACACAACAACAACAACAACACCACCACCACAACAACAACAACAACAACAACAATAATAATAATAATAATAATAATAATAATAATAATATTCCTGAGGGAATAATAATGTTAATAATAATAATACCCCTGAGGGAACCGAATCTGCTCAGCCTTGCAGTGAGCAGGAGACACAAAACCACATTTTTGTTCTGCTGGGAGAGCAGGACAGAGGAGTGGCAGCAAGGAGGGGACACTAACCCTGACAATGGCTGTCACCGTGTGAGGCTGAGCTGGAAATCTCTGGAGAGAGGGGAGTGATTCCTGTGTCCCAGGGAAGCTGCTCAGGGGCTTTGGTCAGCACAGGATTTATGGCTCTGGAGCCATCGAGGTCACAAGGTGCCACCACAGCTGCAGCCGTGTCCTTGGACACCCTGAATGCCACAGCCAAGTGTGTCCTTGGACACCTTGAATGCCACCACCAAAGCAAAGGGTGTCCCCAAACCTCTTTAACTCCCCAAAAAGTGTGCCCTTGGACTCCTGCAGTGCCACCAGCAAAGCACGTCCATGGACACCTTGAATGCCACAGCAAAGTGTGCCCTTGGACACCTTTAATTCCCCACAAAATGTGTCCTTGAACCCCTTTATTGTCATCAGACCAAAGTGTCCCTGTCCCCCTAAATGCCACCAGCCCAGTGTGTCCTTGACCCCCTTTATTGCCACCAGCCAGGTGTGTCCCTGTCCCCCTAAATGCCACCAGCCAGGTGTGTCCCTGTCCCCCTAAATGCCACCAGCCAGGTGTGTCCTTGTCCCCCTAAATGCCACCAACTAGATGTGTCCTTGTCCCCCTAAATGCCACCAGCCCAGTGTGTCCTTGTCCCCCTTTATTGCCACCAGCCAGGTGTGTCCTTGTCCCCCTTTATTGCCACCAGCCAGGTGTGTCCTTGTCCCCTTTATTGCCACCAGCCAAGTGTGAAATTGTCCCCCTTTATTGCCACCAGCCCAGTGTGTCCTTGTCCCCCTAAATGCCACCAGTCAAGGGTATCCCTGTACCCCTAAATGCCACCATCCCAGTGTGTCCCTGACTCCTTTAATTCCCCTCAAACTGTGTCCTTCTCCCCCTAAATGCCACCAGCCCAGAGTATCCTTGTCCCCCTTTATTGCCACCAGCCAGATGTGTCCTTGTCCCCCTAAATGCCACCAGCCAGGTGTGTCCTTGACTCTTTAATTCCCCTCAAACTGTGTCCTTGTCCCCCTTTATTGCCACCAGCCCAGTGTGTCCTTGTCCCCCTAAATGCCACCAGCCCAGTGTGTCCTTGTCCCCCTAAATGCCACCAGCCCAGTGTGTCCCTGTCCCCCTAAAGCCACCACCCAAGGCTGCAGAGGCTCCTGGCACCCCCCGTGCCCTGTGCAGATCGCCAGCCCTGCTGCCATGTGGCCTCCAGTCTGAGCATCCTCCTGCTGCTGCTGCTGCTGCAGTGATTTATTTGTGCTCCAAAGGATAATTTTAGCTGCCCTAGTTTGGCTGTGACCGCCGAGGAGGATCTGAGCAGGAGGAAACGCTCAGGGCTCGTGTCTTTAAGGGGCTGGGCTGCCCTAATCGCAGCTCTCGGGATGTGCTCTGTGCCTTGCAAGGATTTTCTGAACACAAACCATGGGCTCAGGAGTCAGGGACAGGATGGGGAGGGTGGGAGAACACAGGGAATTATTTGGGCTGTGTTTTGGACAATATAAAGCCATGCAGGTTGATAAAAGTATATTGGTGAGGCAAAGTGGAGGTGAAAAAAGAGGATTTTCATGAGGTGATGGTCACACTGCATTTCTGCCCAACACGGATAATTATAAAATATCCCAAATGCTCCCATCCTGCTGATGGCCCTGATTTCACCCCATGTCCTACATTCTCTGCTCTGCCTTTTCCTCAGCTGCAGCAGCTGAAGGACATGAGGTTTTCTTTGAAAAATCACTGGGCAAGGTGAAAGGACTTTGCAAAGCTTGAAACGTTTAAATCCAGTTAGCTCAGGGCATCAAATGCATTTTTTCCTGACTTGCACTTTGCCTTTCTTTGATGGGGGTGTGGGAGGAAGGCAGTGAAGCTTCCTTGGGCAAGCTCTTTGTGGAATCATGGAATAGTTTGGGTTGGAAAAAACCAAAAACCCTATGGGCAGGGACACCTTCCACTGTCCCAGGCTGCTCCGAGCCCCTTGGGCAAGCTCTTCGTGGAATCATGGAATGGTTTGGGTTGGAAAAACCCAAAAACCCCACGGGCAGGGACACCTTCCACTGTCCCAGGCTGCTCCAAGCCCCACTCAACTCAACCTTGGACACTTCCAGGGGCAGCCACAGCTTCTCTGGGCAACCTTTGCCAGGGCCTGCCCACCCTCAGAGGGAAGAATTCCTCCCCCAAATCCCATCCAAACCAAATCCCAGCTCCGAGCTCTGCCTGCGGGCAGCACTTACCCACGAGCCTGGCCTGGGTGCAGCCCAGCACGGTGATGGGAGCGTCCTTCTCGTAGTCCCTGAAACCGCCACTCCTCTGAGGTAAGTTGTGAGGCATATTCAGGTTGCTGCGCATGTACCTTCCTGCAGGGACAGGTGCCAGGCTGGGACTGTCCCCTCGGACAGAGGGAATAATTCCAGACCGAGCAGAAACACCAGAGATGATTTTCCCCTCTCCCACCACCTCGGCTGTGCTGTGCAGGTGTAGTTGCATTGGTTTAGAAATCTTTCTCTTCTTTCTCAGGGAGAATAGAGATAAGCTGCATTTTTGGACTTTCTTAATCTCTGTGTTTGGTACTAGGTGTTGTATAGCTGTGCCCAATGGTTTTAGGAGGTGGATTCCCTGCTGACCAATAGTTGCCAGATTATTAATGGATATATAAAGAGGTTTTTGTAAATAAAGTTCTCCTTTTGCCATCTTGGGTTCATCTGCCTGCTTCCTCTGCCAGCTTCTGCGAACCTTGGGAAATCTAAACCCACATGCACGTCCTGCCTAGACCTCTTGAGCAGTTTTTCCCATCACGAATCTCATAAAATTACATCAAACACCTTTCACCAGCTCAAAATCAGCAGAGAATGTTGCTAATCTTTTTAAAGTTTTCTTTAGGACAGATTTCCCCAAGGAAAATAAATCCCACAACAAACACTACACTTTTACAGGAGGCTGAATGACAGAGCTCTTCAGCCACAGTGTAGAAAGAAGGGAGGTGTGAAATTATCCTTTGACTACAAGGTATTTTTGAATAGAAAGAAAGACTTTTACGACGAATTTCTGATTGGCTCTAAGGCCAACAGAGCCTGAAGTTGTAATTTGTTAATTATAGTCTGAAACCCAAGCATATTATTGGGTTGGAAACACCAATTTATGGCCCCCAAAACCACTCTGAGCAGTGTTATGATGGCTCTCACCGAGAGCCAGCTGTGAAAAGTATTTTCTTGAAGGCAGCAAATGTTTTCTACCAACATCACGACTGCATTTGCTCTTTGGTGATGCAGCCGTGGAGTCACTCCTGCAATATTTTCCCACATCCTGCCAAATGGAGTATTTCCTCCCTGCCTTGACTCTCAGCTCCTGCCTGCAGCCCTGCCAGCACAAAAATCATCATTTCACAGCAAAACCCACGGATTCCACCCGGCAGAGGCCCCTCTCCTTCCCCCAGGGAGCTCACCTTTGGCATCGAAGCACTGGGACAGCCAATACTTGCCAAAAACCACGTCCATCCTCTCGCCGTGCCTGCACACGAACAGGCAGCGCTTCTGGGGGCCGGGCTGGCTGCTGATCCGCAGGGGCTGCAGGGGAGGAGAGCACCTTTGGGTCCTTGCTGAGAGGGACTTGACATGTAAAGACACACCACGACAGCTCCCACTCAAAAATGGAACTTCTCTTTACTCTGCAAGGCTCCTTTTATACTGTTTGATATTTTATATATTTTATATTGAACTATACATTCATATCACACATCCATGGGCTCCCAATTCGCCTCCCCACAATGGCATTGGCCACCTACAGTCAGCACAATGTCCTGCAATAACAGCTGCAGTCCCTTATGATCTTTGCTTATGGCTCTTGCTTGGTTTGAGCTCGAATCCTCATGGCTCCATGTCTGTGAACCGAGGCAAGCTAACAGTTCTCCCTGCAAGCCAGCAGTTCCCAAAGCTAAAGGACCCCAAAGCCAGCAGTTTCCAAATCCAGCAGCACCCAAATTCAGCAGTTCCCAAATCCAGCAGCTCCCAAAGCCAGCAGTTCCCAAAGCCAGAGGGTCCCAAAGCCAGGGGGTCCCAAAGCCAGCAGTTACCAAAGCTAACAGTTCCTAAAGCTAACAGTTCCCAAATCCAGCAGTTCCCAAATCCAGCAGTTCCCAAACCCAGCAGCTCCCAAATCCAGCAGTTCCCCCAGGTTTGACCTTCAGCAGAGAGACCTGAGGCACCCCCAGGAGTCAGCACCAGGCTCCTCCTGCTCTGCCCTCGTGCAAACACCACAGGGAAGGCTGCAGGATCTGTTCTTTTCATGGATTTATGGAACTCTCTGTGAATTTGTAATATATAAATTTATAATAATTTATAAATTTATAATTTGTACTGGCAGATTTATGCTGCCCCAAAGCTGCTGGAGGGAGCAGAGGATGGGGCCCTGCCAGCCCAGCTGAAGACCCAGTCTGGGGACAGCAGTGACTTGATTGTGGCACTCAAAAACTTCATAACTTGTGCTGCAGGGAGTGCAAAGAGCCCAGGTGTAGTTGCACTGTTTTAAAATCTTTCCCTTCCTTCTCATGGAGAATAGAGATAAGTTGCATTCTTGTGCTTTCTAATCTCTTTGTTTTGGTACTGGATGCTCTAGAGTTGTAACCAATCATTACAGGGGATGGAAAAACTATAGACCAATAATTATTAGATCATTAATGAATATATAAAGAAGTTCTTGTAAATAAAGTTCCTCTTTTCGCCATCTTGGTGCTGCCTGCCTGACTTCCCTGTGAGCTTCCGCGAATCTCCACGAAGATCAGAAAATCAGAGCAACACCCAGGGATACATTTTTTTGGGAAATCCATTCACTCTAAGCTTGTCCCCAGTGATTTTGGGGTGTGGGGTCCCTACCTGCACGTTCTGGCAGATGATGGTGAGTGGCCCCGCGTCCCCTGGCCCTTGGTCCTCCTGCTGCCTCCTCTCCAGGGCTCCATCAGCGAAGGCTTGAAGGGATGGGGAAGGTGTGGTATTCAGAATGGAGTAGGACCTGCCAAAAACAGCAAAATCATGGCTTTGGGAATGCTCTGTGTGCCCAGGCTGCTCTCAGGACATTTCTGCAGCCCTCAGGAGCTGCTGGTAATTAGTGTTGTGATGTTATTTCATTATTATTTGGCTCTTAGTGCCACCCAGAGCACCTTGCCGGGCGATGCTCACACGTGAGGAGACAAATGCCATCTCCACGGGCTGTTTCCTTAGAAACAATTCACAGAACAATTCCCAAACTCTGGTCTGGGAGGCTCTCTCAGCCCTGGAATATTCTCATGGAAAATGCCAGGACCAACCCCAGGATGCTCCTAACATCACCTGGGGACAGTCCATGTCACTGACCATGGATTTTTGGTCCAAAGTTTGGGAATTAAAGGCTTCAGGGCATTTTCCCTCACCTCTGTAGCACAAGCTGTGTGTGGTTGCACTGTTTTAGAACCTTTCTGTTCTTCCTCACAGAGAGTGGAGATAAACTGCATTCTTTTACTTTCTTAATCTCTTTGTTTGGTATTAAGTGTTATTTAGTTGTGACCAATGGTTTCAGGAGGTAGATTCTTTGCTGACCAATAGTTGCTAGAATATGAATGGATATATAAAGAGGTTTCTTGTAAATAAACTTCCCTTTTTCACCATCTTGGTTCGTCTGCCTGAATTCTCTCAGCCAGCCTCTGCAACCCTCAGGGACTCTAAAGCCACAGCTGTGGCCTCAGCAGAAGCTGGGGCCTCTCCCTGGGCACTTCTCAGGGTTCCTGTGCCCAGAACAGCTCCTGTCCCCTGCCAGGACCTGGCCGTCTCAGCCCTGTTGTTCCTGCGTTTTTCAGTGCTGCTATTCCCTTTCCCACCTCCGTGGGAATTCATTCCCCACAGCAGGAGGGGTTATTGGTAATAATAAATGATTATTTGGATATTTCCAAAAGGAAATAACAGACCCCATTCCCCCTCGAGGGCCTTGCCCAACGATGGTTCCTCTGAACAAAGCTCTCATTCCCAGATCCTCAAGGACTTGGGCCAAAACCCTGGGGACAAAACTGTGACAGGCAATGACAGACCCTCTGCTGACTCAGTTACCTCTGCTTAGTCATTAAAAAAAAAAGGACATTATCAGGTAATGGATGCGGCCATTCACTTGGACAGAAATAGCTGCAAGAGCTGGAATTTTCAGTGCCTTAACTGTGTCAGGAGCTTCTTCCTGACAGCACCCGGCGAGGGTGGAACCCAGAGGGGTTTCACAGCTGTTAAAATAACCCCGAGTGCCTCTGCCAGGGGGACAAAAATAGGTCACCTGCGTTTTTGTTGAGGGCTGATCTTCTGCGAGATGGTGATTTAAAGGAGAAAAAACCCCACCAGGCTGCTGGTCCTGATCTGTTATCTGATTAGGGTGCAAGGATGAGGTGTTGGATTATTCCTGAGCTCCCAACAAGGGCTGGCCCTGCCCCAAGGAATTGTTCCCAAATGCAGGTGGAGCATCAGAGTCAGCACAGATCCCTCCTCACTGACCCCAAAAAAACATGAATATCTCCATGTGAAAAGAATCTCAATGTGAAAAGAATCTCAGTTCTTAGCCAGGACCCATCTCGGTTTCTATACAAAGTGAATATTCTTCCTAATTTCAGCCCTTCCTCCCATTTCAGCCCTTTCCTGCTTTGCCCATGTGAGTTTTTTAAGGACCTGGCTGTGCCTGATGGAATTCTGGGCTGGAGAGGATTCGGGGCTGAGTTTCCAGAATTCTGGGCTGGGGAGCACTCAGGGCAGAGTTTCCAGAGGAGGTGGGGGTGCAAGGATGAGGTGTTGGATTATTCCTGAGCTCCCAACAAGGGCTGGCCCTGCCCCAAGGAAGTGTTCCCCTCATTGCCCAAATGCAGGTGGAGCACAGATCCCTCCTCACTGACCCCAAAACTTGAATATCTCCACGTGAAAAGAATCTCAATGTGAAAAGAATCTCAGTTTAGCCAGGACCCATCTCGGTTTCTATGCAAAGTGAATATTCTTCCTAATTTCAGCCCTTCCTCCCATTTCAGCCCTTTCCTGCTTTGCCCATGTGAGTTTTTTAAGGACCTCGCTGTGCCTGATGGAATTGTGGGCTGGAGAGGATTGAGGGCTCAGCTGAATTTCCAGAATTCTGGGCTGGGGAGGACTCAGGGCTGAATTTCCAGAATTCTGGGCTGGGGAGGGCTCAGGGCTGAATTTCCAGAATTCTGGGCTGGGGAGGACTGAGGGCAGAGTTTCCAGAGGAGGTGGGGGTGGCTGTCACATCTGTGCCTGCCCTGTGCCTGACAGTTCCCACCTTGCACATGTGGAGCCTGAAAAATCACAGGCAACAACAGCCTGGGGTGTCCTTTATGCTCTTTGTGTTCCCTGCCTTTTGTTGGATAAAAAATTGTGTTTTTACAGTGCTTGGAATGTGCCTCTCCCCTCTCTTTGCCACCTTCTCCTCTTATATAGAAACTATTCCCTACACCCCAGGTTTGCCAGAGGTGTTTGGGTGCTTAGCTATCAATCCACCCCTCAAACACACTTTTAAAAATTTCTGTTTAACTAATTCCCACCAAAATCAACAGGCATAACCTTACTCCAAAGGTGAGGGCTGCATCCTCACCAAAGCCAATGTCAACTTTCTGAAAACTTTGCTAAATATCTTAAAAAATGCTGCTGATCCCAAGTCCTTTTCAGCAGGGAATGATGCACAGAAGATGTTTCTTCCCAAATTAATGCTTAAATTTACACCTTTGTGATCCCAGGCCCACCCAGAGGTGTGTGCACAGCAGTGCCTGCAGCAGCCATCTGCTCCAGCTCCACGAGCCAGCAGCAATCCTGGCAGAAAGAAAGAGCTGCTGCAACATCTCAGCCGAAAAAATCACCTTGTCCTCTAATCCCATCATTAAAACCAACATTCAGCATACAATCTTAACTTAGAACAACAAAAAAACCCCAAAAAACCAAAAACCAACCAAACAAACAAACAAACAAAAAAAACCCAACAACAAAAAAACCCCAAAAAACCAAAAACCAAACAAACAAACAAACAAAAAAAACCCAACAACAAAAAAACCCCAAAAACCCCAAAACAAACAAACAAACAAACAAACAAACAAACAAACAAAAAACTAAACTAAACAGATAGAAAAGTAAGTTTCTCATACTGGATCCAGAAATAACATGACACAATACAGAACAGAAAAGACAGATTACACAAAATCCACACCTAGAATTTCACTACAGTTACCACACAAATACTTCACTCTCATTCCTCTTTAAAAACACACCTTAATACTTGCTTTGCCCATTATTTCTCCCAGTCAGTACTGGGAGCTAAATAAAGCTAAAAAAATCCCCTCGTCCTGATGCCTTCAGGTATTTCTAGTTTTTTACTCTTCATGTAGCTGTGACTTGCTGTAGTTCTGTGCTTCTCACAAAGTGCTGAAATGCTCTGTTCCAGCACCTTTGGCCAAACAAGGCTCTCTGAACACAGATCCAAGGACATGTTCATTGCCTTAGGGCCTGAAAATATGGAAACAACTGTGAGATGGAGGGGAGCAGGCCTGGGGTGGTGAACATCATCACCTGAGGGTGCGATTGGAGAATTAAGGGCCAATGTGCTGATGGACAGAACTTGTAAAAGGTGAAGGGCTCGTGACCCAGGGTCCATTTTGGGTGGACAGGAGACTTTGCTTGCCCCAATGTACCTTCAAGACCTTTGCAGGCCTTGAATAAATTGTCTGTTTTTATACTCCTGATTTGTCTTGGCCTCTGTTTCAAGTAGCCTGTCTTTCATGTTGCAAGACGGCTCGAGGCCTTGTGTGAGCAAAGCAAAGCAAAGCTTAGGCCAAGCAGTGTCTGTGACTCAGGCTGAGGCTCACCGTGCCCTTAGGCACTATGGAAAGTATCCTCAGAAAGTACCGAGGGTGACCTATAGTTAAAGGAATGAAGAGGATTCGTGTACGGGGAGAGATATGTAAATGAAGCCCTTTGTAGCTGACCAGTGACCTAATGACTAGCAGGCATAATTAACTGTAACAGCATATAAGCAGTAAACAATGTAAATAAACTGAGAGCTTGCTTAATTTACTGGTAAATAAACCAGTAAATAAACTGGGAGCTTGCTAAATAACTCATATTGGGTAGTACGTGTCTTGCTTCCCCCGCACCGTTCGGCGTTTTAGGCAACAGTCCTCTAACCCCATGCTAGGGGAGAGCATCTGCTCCTCCTTGGCTGGCGAGGAGGGCTCTGTGTGCCAATTCCTCCCCTCAGTGACCTTCTCAGCATTTTTCCTCAGCTCCCAGGTGAGATCCCAGATGCTTTTGGGAGCTGGAATGAGCAGCTCTATGTAACCGTGGAACACCCAGGTGAGATCCCAGATGTTTTTGGGAGCTGGAATGAGCAGCTCTACCTACCCGTGGAACACCCAGGTGAGATCCCAGATGCTTTTGGGAGCTGGAATGAGCAGCTCGACCTACCCGTGGAACACCCAGGTGAGATCCCAGATGTTTTTGGGAGCTGGAATGAGCAGCTCTACGTACCCGTGGAACACCCAGGTGAGATCCCAGATGTTTTTGGGAGCTGGAATGAGCAGCTCTACGTACCCGTGGAACACCCAGGTGAGATCCCAGATGTTTTTGGGAGCTGGAATGAGCAGCTCTACGTACCTGTGGAACACCCAGGTGAGATCCCAGATGTTTTTGGGAGCTGGAATGAGCAGCTCTACGTACCTGTGGAACACCCAGGTGAGATCCCAGATGTTTTTGGGAGCTGGAATGAGCAGCTCGACCTACCCGTGGAACACCCAGGTGAGATCCCAGCCACTTTTGGGAGCTGGAATGAGCAGCTCTACGTACCTGTGGAACACCCAGGTGAGATCCCAGATGCTTTTGGGAGCTGGAATGAGCAGCTCTACGTACCCGTGGAACACCCAGGTGAGATCCCAGATGTTTTTGGGAGCTGGAATGAGCAGCTCTACGTACCCGTGGAACACCCAGGTGAGATCCCAGATGTTTTTGGGAGCTGGAATGAGCAGCTCTATGTACCCGTGGAACACCCAGGTGAGATCCCAGATGTTTTTGGGAGCTGGAATGAGCAGCTCTACCTACCTGTGGAACACCCAGGTGAGATCCCAGATGTTTTTGGGAGCTGGAATGAGCAGCTCTACGTACCCGTGGAACACCCAGGTGAGATCCCAGATGTTTTTGGGAGCTGGAATGAGCAGCTCTACGTACCCGTGGAACACCCAGGTGCCGCACTCGTCCGCCTTGGTGATGTAGTTCTCGGGCAGCAGCCCCGAGCAGCCCGTGGCCAGGGAAATGCCATAAATCCAACCCTCGCTGGTGCTGCTCTGCTCCACCGGGGACATGAAAATGAAATCCCCTGGGACCAGCTCCAGCTCGTCGTCGTTCTGGGGGGTGTAGGGGTAGATCACCTGCAGAGTCTGGGGGAGGAAAAGCACAGAAGGGTTGTGGATGGAAGGGGATCGTCAGTGGAGTGGGGCAGGGGTGATGCCTTGGGATTTTAGCTTCAGTATTTTTCAGTATCTGTAATTTAGTGTAGAACTCTGGGCTCCATACAGGTGCTGAGCTGCTGTTCTCAGCATTTTTAGACAGAACAATTCCTCTCTAAGCCCAAAACCCAAGGACTTTAGGAGAACAGAAATCTTCCATTTAGGAGAACAGCAATCCCACATTTAGGAGAACAGAAATCCCCCATTTAGGAGGAGAATATAAATCCTCCTTTTAGGAGGAGAACAGAAATTCTCCTTTTAGGAGGAGAACAGAAATCCCCCATTTAGGAGAACAGAAATTCCCTGTTTAGGAGAACAGCAATCCCACATTTAGGAAAACAGAAGTTCCCCATTTAGGAGAATAGCAATCCCACATTTAGGAGAAGAGAAATCCTCCATTTAGGAGGAGAACAGAAATCCTCCATTTAGGAGAACAGAAATTCTCCGTTTAGGAAAAGAACAGAAATTCCCCATTTAGGAGAACAGCAATCCCCTATTCAGGAGCACAGCAATCTCCCATTTAGGAGGAGAACAGAAATTCCCATTTAGGAAACAGAAATTCCCCATTCAGGAGAGCAGAAATACCCCATTTAGGAGAACAGCAATCCCCTATTCAGGAGCACAGCAATCTCCCATTTAGGAGGAGAACAGAAATTCCCATTTAGGAAACAGAAATTCCCCGTTCAGGAGAGCAGAAATACCCCATTTAGGGGAACAGACATGCTCCTGAGCCTGGACCAGCCTGACTCTGCAGTGCCCACGAAGGAATCGCCATCTGCTGAGCAGCTCGGCTCTGCTGTTGCTGCCAGCCCTCGCTAATCCTCCTGCACCATCTGTGGCACCTCCAAAGGAGGACAGGAACTGTCCCTGTCCCCTGAGAGCGCAGGGCCAGCCCTTCCCACACGGCTGGGGTGAGATCTGCAGAGCTGGGGCTGGGTTTGATCAGGGCTGGGGTTCATTCTGTGGATTCTAAAGGACTCGGCTCTCCGGGTAGGGAATGAGGATATCCCACAGAGAGCTCTCCAGGAGCTCTGCAATTTGTGGTGGAGCCTGTGCTGCACTGAAAGAGCTTTTTCCCAGCTCGGCCACAGGTTTTGTGTGTCTGGTTCTGGACAATGAGCTTCAGGGGATTTCTCACCCCAACCCCAGCTGACCCCCAGAGCCTGAGCAGGCACCTCCTGCTGCAGACATTGGCTCATCTCATCCTGACATGGACATCTGAGATGTTTCAGATGTCTCATGTTCTGGAGGTGCCTTTTTCTCCACACCAGGCCCCAGACTGGAGGTCAAACTTGGGGATATTTGAGATAAATCCCTCACGTGGCTTCTCTCTGCTCAGTCTGCAAAGTGGAATTAGTATTTTTTTCTATATTTGATGTTGGAAAACAACATAATTAAGGAAACTACCTTACGAGATTTTGACATTTCACTTACAGAATCCGTATGAGTAATTGACACCTAAAGGCCGTGAGGGTGAGCATTTCTTACGTGATGGAATCAAATGCTGTGGTTAACAATAAGGTCAGGACTGTACAGTGGGATTGGGCTGGGCAGCTTAGAACACTGGGGTGGTGCTGGAGAGATCATCCCAGCTCATGCTGAGCTCACAGCAGAGTTGTTTTTACAATTAATTATTCAGCAGGACATTATTCCCTTGAGAAGGAAGGAACGAGGTGGGTGAAAGAGCAAATTCGGACAGGAAAACCCCAAAATAAGGCACTAAGGGTATGTTTGCTGACTCTTTGGCTTTGGGTTTTGGGGTTTTTTTTGGGATGAATCAAGCTCCAGGGCTTTACCTCATGGATTAGAATTAATTAATCAGCAGGACATTATTCCCACAAGAAGGAAGGAATGAACATGGTGGGTCAAAGAGCAAATCTGGACAGTAAAACCCCAAAATAAGGCACTAAGGTCTGTTTGCCGACTGTTTTGCTTGGGCTTTTGAGTTTTTTTGGGATGAATCAAGCTCCAGGGCTTTACCTCATGGATTAGAATTAATTAATCAGCAGGACATTATTCCCATAAGAAGGAAGGAATGAACATGGTGGGTCAAAGAGCAAATCCGGACAATAAAACCCCAAAATAAGGCACTAAGGTGTGTTTTGCTGACTGTTTTGCTTGGGCTTTTGGGGTTTTTTTGGGACGAATCAAGCTCCAGGGGCTTACCTCATGGATTAGAATTAATTAATCAGCAGGACATTATTCCCACAAGAAGGAAGGAACAAGGCAGGTGAAAGAGCAAATCGGGACAGTAAAACCCCAAAATAAGGCACTAAGGTCTGTTTGCCGACTGTTTTGCTTGGGCTTTTGGGTTTTTTTGGGATGAATCAAGCTCCAGGGCTTTACCTTGTGGATTAGAATTAATTAATCAATCAGCAGGACATTATTCCCACGAGAAGGAATGAACGTGGTGGGTCAAAGAGCAAATCTGGACAGTAAAACCCCAAAATAAGGCTCTAAGGTGTGTTTTGCTTGGGATTTTGGGGTTTTTTCTGGGATGAATCGAGCTCCAGGGCTTTACCTTGTGGATTAGAATTAATTCATCAATCAGCAGGACATTATTCCCACGAGAAGGAAGGAATGAACATAGTGGGTCAAAGAGCAAATCCAGACAGTAAAACCCCAAAATAAGGCACTAAGGAGTGTTTTGGGGTTTTTTTTGGGATGACTCAAGCCCCAGGGCTTTACCTCGTGGTTGACGAAGCGAATGTCGCGGGAGAAGATCGCGGCCACCCAGTCACAGCCCAGCTTGACATCGATGCTCTGCGCCAGCTTCTCCAGCGTGGGCAGGTGGCTGCTCTGGAAGTGATAGGCCAGGGTCACGTGCAGCTGCTTCTTATGGGGCTCCACGTGGACATCTGCAAGGGAAGAGGAGGGTTAACAGCCCTTCCCGGCGGATGATTTGGGAAGGTGGGGGAGCGGCTTCGCCTCTAAGGGGAGAGGGGCTCAGGTGGAACAAAGCACGGGGAGGTTTGGAAAGGCCGTGAGTTCTCTAATGTTCTGAGCTCTCTAATGTTCTGAGTTCTCTAATGTTCTGAATTCTCTAATGTTACTTCTCTGATGTTCTGCGTCCTCTAAAGTTCTGAATTCTCTAATGTTAGTTCTCTAATGTTCTGCGTTCTCTAAAGTTCTGAGTTCTCTCATGTTCTGAGTTCTCTCATGTTCTGAGTTCTCTAATGTTCTGAATTCTCTAATGCTCTGAATTCTCTAATGCTCTGAATTATCCAATGTTCTGAATTCTCCAATGTTCTGAATTCACTCATGTTCTGAATTCTCTCATGTTCTGAGTTCTCTCATGTTCTAAATTCTCTAATGCTCTGAATTCTCTCATGTTCTGAATTCTCTAATGTTCTGAGTTCTCTCATGTTCTAAATTCTCTAATGCTCTGAATTCTCTAATGTTCTGAATTCTCTCATGTTCTGAGTTCTCTAATGTTCTGAATTCTCTAATGCTCTGAATTCTCTAATGCTCTGAATTATCCAATGTTCTGAATTCTCCAATGTTCTGAATTCACTCATGTTCTGAATTCTCTAATGTTCTGAATTCTCTAATGTTCTGAGTTCTCTAATGTTTTGAATTCTCTAATGTTCTGTATTCTCTAATGTTCTGAACTCTCTAATATTCTGAGTTCTCTGATGTTCTGAGTTCTCTAATATCCTGAGTCTCTAATGTCACACTGTGGATCAAATGATCAGATCTGGGTCTGATTCAGCCCTGAGTCACTGCAGGGTGCCAGACAGGGCATCCTTGCCAAACTGCCAAACAAAGGATGCTGGGACAACACTGACTGCAATTCTGAACACACTGGAGCTCCTGACAAAAAAAAAAGACACTTTTCCAGGTAGTGGGGAGGCCTTAATGAGCAGCTGAGGATCTTTCTGAAATAAGCAGGTTAAAAAGGATGATTTTTACTCTCCCTCCATCATTCTTCCTGCTGCACTAACAATTACAAATCCACAGAATTTCGTGCAAGTTGATTAAATCTTTTCCCTGGACATCAGTTTGGCCACTGAGGATGAGGTATTCCCAAATTGTTGGAATGGGCATTGATATAATAAAGATTCAAAATGATCCTGCAGAAAAAAAAAGAACCTGCATTAGGAAAAGATTGCAGGTGAAAATATGTGAAATATTGGGACTCTTCCAGTAGATGTGGAAATCACAGGACACATTGTTTGCATGTAATTTATTCTTGCTTATTCAACCAAAAATTGCAATTAAATTTGACTGATTATTCAGTCAAAATTGGAGCTATTCAGAGACTTGGCTCCAAGTGCCAGCCAGGGGTAGCTTTGCAAGCTCATCCATTTTTTTGTTGTTGTTTTTGATCAGCAATAAAAAATATGTTCAGGATCTCTGAAAAAGCCCCAGAGACTTTAATGTGATAACCTGAGCAAGCTGTGGTTGCAATGCAGGTTATTTCCCCCCCAAAAAAAATTTGAATTGGAGCAGTCTCAGGGGCAGAAAATGACTCTTTATTCTGGCTCGGGGGGGATTTTTGGGGACAAAAATGACACCAGCTGTGTTGTGAGTAGTCCAAGCTGAGCTCTGCAGCCATGCAGGGTGGGGGATTAATCAGGAGATGTCCCAGTGCCCCCAAGGTGTTGGGAATTCCCAGTTTGGAGGGAACTGGAGGACACCCAGAGAGGCTGTTCAGCACTGGAGACCACGGCAGGATGAGCTGCTCTGGTTATTTCCCCCTCCAGGAGGAGGAGAGGACCCTGGAGACAGCCCTGGCAGCACTGAGGTTGGAAAGGGCACTCGGGGTCTTCTCCCAGAGCTCTCTTTCCACCTCAGAAATGCAGTGAAAAAACAAACACAGCCTTGAAATGACTGAGGAAAGTTCTGTGGTGGTGGCTGGGGCAGCGAGGGGGCAGGAAATGCTCAGAAGTGTCTGCATGAGAGGTTAAGGAACCACCAAATGTCAACTTCCCCTTCAGAGAGAGCTCTGAAAGCTCCGAGGGAGATCTTGCAGCTGAAAAGCACTGAAAGCCAAAGCACTGCCTGGGTTGTCTGAGTTTTCACTTAAAAATCAGAGATTGGCTTTGTGAGCTTTGCTTCTCAGAGTTTTGGGGTTCTGAAAATGCCCAAACTGTGAGCTTTGGCTGCTGCTTTGCCTCCTCATGGCATAAGAACTTTGGTTTTCTGACAATGCCCAGTCTGCGCTCCCCCAAGGCACCAGAGCTTTGGGATTCTGACAGTGCCCAGGCTGGGCTCCTCCATGGGATCACAGCTTTGGGGTTCTGAAATGCCCAGCCTGGGTTCCTCCATGGGATCAGAATTTTGTTTTTCTGACAATGCCCAATCTGGGCTCCTCCATGGGATGAGAGCTTTGTTTTTCTGACAGTGCCCAGTCTGGGCTCCTCCATGGGTTCACAGGTTTGGTTTTCTGACAATGCTCAGGCTGGGCTCCTCCATGGCACCAGAATTTTGGTTTTCTGACAATGCCCAGGCTGGGCTCCTCCATGGGATCAGAATTTTGTTTTTCTGACAATGCCCAATCTGGGCTCCTCCTTGGGATCAGAGCTTTGTTTTTCTGACAATGCCCAGGTTGGGTTCCTCCATGGGATCAGAATTTTGTTTTTCTGACAGTGCCCAATGTGGGCTCCCCCACGGCACCAGAGCTTTGGTTAGCTGCTGATGCCCAAGCCAGGAGCTCTGGCAGCTGCCAGGGCAGTCACTCACCTGCTTTGGAGGCTGCCTCTGCAGCAAAGTCTGCAGCAAACTTCTTGAGCACCTCAGCGCTCTCCTCCTTGACGAAGAGGCCGATGAAGTTGGAGGAGGTGTAGAGCTCCAGGGGCAGCGGCGCGGGGAATTTGCATTTCCAGCGCATCACCGTGGCCTGCAGGGCTTCCGTGAGAGCGTCCACCTTGCTGTCCTCGCACTGCCAAGGGAAGCAGACAGGCATTGCTCAGGAGAGGGACGGGTGGGGGTGCCTGCGAATGGCCTACCTTGCCTCTCATGCAGTGAGAAAAAGCACAGGGACATGGGGAAAAAAAAAAAAATCTATGTTTAGAAGTGCTCTGCCCCTCCCTTGTCCTCAAAGCAGGATCAGCTATCCCCGAGTAACCTCCCCAACCTCCCCACGCCCATCCTCACGCTAAGGATCACTTGAGAGGATGAAAATTCAGTCTTCTGCTGCTCTTCCCTGAAAACAACAGCTTAAAAAACCAATTCCCCCCTCAAGAAGCACAGGGCAAAATCCCCCCAGCTCCCCCCTGAGAGCGTGGAAGTCTTGCTCAGGAATGGCTAAAGGAGGGAGAGCAGAGGAGCTGAGCTTTACCATGAAGAACTGGCACAGGGTGATGTGTGGGAAGATGTTGTGAGCTTTGTTCTTGCCACAGATCTGCTTCGACTGCTGCCAGAACTCCGAGAGCTTCTGGGCCAGGGGCCCGGTGGGGCGCAGGTACAGGACGTACTCCCGGGGCAGGGTGTCGTCCAGGAATGGGTCACCCACATGGGAGAAGAGCCTGGCAGGCAGAAAAAACATCTTAAATTGATAGATAATGACAGATTTTCCCCCAGCAAAACCAGCTTCCCCTGTGCTGGCTCCCATTCATTCTCCCTTTATGGGAAAAATCGGCTCTCAGAGCTGCCCTGCCTCGCCTGCAGCCCATCACTGCTGCTAAATAATACAGAAAATTGGGTTTTGGTTGCCGAAGATCTAACCCAGGTCACTGCTCCTGCCTTTTCTGCCTTTCAGTGTGCGAAACACAGGGAGGAGAGTGCTGGAAATTGTTCCACATCTCTCAGAAAAGCTCGCAGCTTTTCTGCTCGGCTGCAGAGTGGGGGTTCCTCCTCTCACCTCTTTCTGTTTTTGCTGCAGATCCCAAATTCTCTCAGCCCAGGCTTGATGTCGGTGATTTTTGTATTTTCTTTTTATACCCTTTTAATATATTTTTATACCCTTTCCCTTCCCTGTTACCCTCCATACACACTCCTTGTACCCTGCACAGACACTCCTTGTACTTTAGCCCCACATGTTTACAACCCTTGGAGTTTGATATTTAGCTCAGTTTGGGGTCCTGCAAAGCAAGGAAGACCAAACATTCATATTCTCTCAGAACCAGAGGCTCCAACCTGTTCTCTCTCGGAACATGTTTTTGTAAACTCGGCTGTAGTCTCATTTGGGGGGGGTTCATTAGAATAGGGGGCAATTATTCATTTATTAAGTTTCTTTTTGGGGGATTTTAAGTTGATATGCTCATTTTGTGAGGTCCATAAAAATCCGGTGCGCATTGTACGGGGTCCCTGGCTCATCCCTCGCTCCATGGCGTTTTCCACCTTTGATGAGTCTGGGCACCCAGGATCCTATTAAACCGAGGGAAATTCCCTTTTCCCTCTACTGCTGTGTCTGCTCCATATTTTTCCCAGCCTGTTTAAGGCATCAGGCTCATTCCTGATTGCTTATTTACAGCCCCAAAACCACCAATCCTGCAGGTGCTTTCCACACGGCATCCCTGTTTAAATACTCCACATTCTGATGGCTAAAATCTCAAACTGGCCAGTTCCTTTTTTTACTTTTGAACATTTATTACTTCATACCAACCAGTCGCATGCTGCTTGAACACTCCTTCCACCTGTCGATGCCAAGGCTTTTTGTCTGCAGAGAGAGCAAAAGAAAAAGAGAATTTCAGTGTTGCTGGAGCCCGTGGGATGCCCTTTCCAATTCTCTCAGCCCTCAGGCTTTTTTTTTTGGGATGCGCTACCTCTCAAATCCTATAAATTGTTTGAAGGGAAAAGTATGAGATATGGACCTCTGGGTTTTCCCACTTCCCCGCTTTTCCAGACAGAGGAACACCAGCATTTCATGGTCTCTTTGCTGGGCATTTCAGCGTGAAACCCCAAAGGTTGGGGGCTGACGGTGCAGGCGCTGCACCGAGGAGAAGAAAAATTCAACAGCCACGAGAGGGCACAAAGCAGAGATTTCCCAGGTTAGAACAGCTCCCCTCACTCCTACACTCAGAGCCCTTTCGCTTCCTTCCCTTCAGGATGCCTCTCAATCCTTTTCTCTCCAGCTGGGAACACCCAAGGCTCCTGGTCAGCAATTCTCCAGAGCAGACCAGCACAAGTGACTGTTTTAGACATGGAATTGTGTTTTCCAAGTGCTCTGGAAAGCAGCTGTGGGTCAGCTCAGCTCTGTAACACCAGAGACAACCAAAGGGGTGGATTCACCCTGAAATTATGAGTGAAGGAGGCAGAAAAGGAGAGAAATTTTAGGGATATGGGGCACAGACAGGCTCTGAGCTGGGGAAGGTACAAAATTCCCCATGAACAGGTGATTTCAGGGCTTCCTACTTAAGGGAAAAGGGGGCAGACCCCAGGGTCATGGCCAGGGACCCTCCAGGACCTGTGACCACGCTTTTGTCAGCCCCTCTGCCTGCAGGGATGGCTCTCTCAGGGCTCTGTCCCCACGGAGGATATTCCTGCAGCGCTCCCCACCAGCCTCAGCCATGTGCTGTTGACTCAGCTGTGTTCCAGCTCTGCCCTCGCCTTCCCCACCCCTTGAACACACACATTTCTGTTCGTTCAGAGGGTAAGAGGAAGGCAGAAAGATAATGCTGAAAAAGAAATAAAGAGGAAAAAAAAAAAGAAAAAAAAAAAAAAAGGGCTGTGCTGCAAATGTGTGATTATGAAAACACTTCCTCCCGAAGCGGTTTTGATCTGCCAGCATTCCCTCGAGATCTGCAGCGTGCTGGGCCCAGCACCTGCTGCCTTCTGGAAGGATGGATTTGGGGTGGTGACCGCTGCAGGTTCCTGCCTTGCTGCCCTTGCCCTGCTCTGGGAAATGCTCTATGCAAAGCAGGCACTGCTTTGCTTTGGAAAGCAGCTCAGGGGAAGGGTTCAGAGATAAGCGAGCTGCTGCGGGGCAGAAAGGCCTCACAAAACAAAGTCCTTACAAAATCCTTGCTCACTTCTGCTCCTTTGGCTAACGAGAAAAGCACTCTGGGAATGGCTCAGCTGAACTAGAGGTGAAAAGCAAATGACACAGTTGTAAAGCAATGATCAGAAGCAGTGAGTGCTCACACCGTGGGGCTCGGGGTTGGTTCCATCTGATGCTGTTCCTGCCGTGGGCTGTGGTGCTTGGTTAAGCACATTTGTTGTGCCTCACGAGGATGGAATCTCATCACAAACAACAGTTGAAGAACCCTGGATTTTTGAATGAAGTGTCTTTGCCATAGTGTTGGAAAATACACCAGTTTAAAAAATTTGTATAAATTTAGTCAAAGACTTTGTTTGTCTTTATCCTGGGAAAAGGAATTTTAAGTTTCTTTTCAGGGCATTGTTCTGCCAGGTGAGGTCTGATGAACTCAACACATCTACAGAGTGGAGCAGCCCAAAGATCCCCAGAGAGATAAAAACATCCATGGAACATGAACAGAACATCGGTGGCCATCTCCAAACATCCACCCCAGAGCTCCTCTGACAGAGCTCGAGACATCTCCCCGGAAAGGACTGATGAGAGAATTGAAAAATGAAGATCTAATTTACATCAGAGGTGAGGAGATTCAGATCCAATGGGAAACTGAACACTGAGGGTTGCTCAACTCTGGACCAATGAACTTTGAAGCAATGCATCTCTGTGGGTTTGAGTGTATAAAATTTGGGGGAAAATCCTGTAAAATCGTGCGTCATGGAATGATTCTCTCTGCACACCCGGGCTGTGTGTGGATGAGATGATTTCTGTGACACACCCTGGCCAGAACAACATCCTGGCCAGAAAATAAAGCAATGCCTTGACTCTGTAACATTAAAAATGTTGTTGGAGGGTTTTTGTTTTTCCCACAGTTTTGGTGACAATGGCATCATGGAGATGTGTGTCCCTTAATGCCCAGGGAGCCTCTCTGGGAGCGCTCCTGGAGCAGAGCAGAGCTGTGGATTCCCCATTTGTTGTGCTCACCTCTCCTGCCTGGGCTGCTCCTGCTCTTTAAAACACAGCTCTGCAAACCTCTCTGAAACCTGGGAGTTCAAATCGCCCTCCCAGGGAAGCTCTGCCTCCGAAATTAGAGGTTTCTCCTGGAGTTCCTCTGCCCAGAGCCCAGCACAGATGTCTCGAGGACAGACAGCTCTGCCACCCACCCTCGGTGACTCTTTTCCTCAATGAATTGATGATTCCTCAGAACAAATCCCCCAGAGGAGCTCTGCTGGAATGAACTGCAGCTCCTGCAGAGCTTGGGGAGCCCAAAGGGTGTCAGAGAAGGTCGGGCTGGACCCACACTCGTTTGTTCATCTGTGATTTTCTGCCTGCATCATCCACAGGGACAATGAGGTCCCTTTTCCATTTAGTTTTCTGTGTGAGGAGGAAATACTGCACAAAGCAAACAAAAGCCAAAGGATATTTTTATCCCAGGACCTGCAACTGAAAAATTCCTTTTTTTTCCCCTTGATTTTTTATTTAGTGCAGGGAACGGTGCTGATGACACTGATAAGTCTTTGCATCCCTCCCAAAAACCCACCCTGGGCATAACCAGGATTGGACCCATCCTCCACCTCCCGGGCCAAGATCAGCTTTTTAAAAGTTGGGTACTCAAACCTGGTCACAGGCACACAAAAGTGGCCTGATTTTCACAACTGCTGAGTGCAGTGGGAGCTGGAAAACATATCGTGCTCCTGAGAAAATCAGGTCACTTAATTAGGTGACAAATTATGGCTTAGGTGCTCAGATTTACTCACGCTGGGTAGCAAATGTTGGCTGGAGCTTTAGAGAAAATCGTGGCTCAGATGAACCAGAAAAAGGGAGAAAGCAAGAAAATAACTTATTTTTCAGAATTTACTGGATGATGTCACACAGTAACCATTTCTGGTCATGCAAAATGGATTCAGGTAGGGCATGAGGAGCTTTGTGCAGCATTGCTGGTCCCTTAAACCACCGAATTCTTGATTTGAGCTGTCCAATTCTTGATTTCTGCTGCCTTTTGAGATGGAGTGCAGGGAAATAATTCAATCACACACAGCAACATGGAGCAGTCATTCTGAACAGACAGCAAGGCAGAGGTTCTGTGCCACTGCAGAGCTTAGGGAAGGGAAAAAATCCTAATCCAATGTCTGCCAAATGCACAGCAGGTGTTTTATCCTCCACGAAAAATTAGATGTACTTGATTCCTCAACCTCAAAGGCCTCCCCAGGACACTCTGCAATGTCAAGGACTGAGGAGAGCCTTTCCCCACTCAGTCTCTGGTTAAATAAAAATTAAATATAGGATGAAATATTGCCAGGAAGCATCCCAGCTAAACAGCTGACCCCTCGGCCCAAAATATTCCAGCGGAATTGGTGTCACTGCCCTGGCTCACACATGAATGTGGAAATGGTGCCCATTTTAACCCAGTTTGTACATGAATGTGGAAATGGTGCCCATTTTAACCCAGTTTATACATGAATGTGGAAATGGTGCCCATTTTAACCCAGTTGGTACATGAATGTGGAAATGGTGCCCATTTTAACCCAGTTGGTACATGAATGTGGAAATGGTGCCCATTTTAACCCAGTTTGTACATGAATGTGGAAATGGTGCCCATTTTAACCCAGTTGGCACATCAATGTGGAAACGGTGCCCATTTTAACCCAGTTTGTACATGAATGTGGAAATGGTGCCCATTTTAACCCAGTTGGCACATCAATGTGGAAATGGTGCCCATTTTAACCCAGTTTGCACATTAATGTGGAAATGGTGCCCATTTTAACCCAGTTGGCACACCAATGTGGAAATGGTGCCCATTTTAACCCAGTTGGCACATCAATGTGGAAATGGTGCCCATTTTAACCCAGTTTGTACATGAATGTGGAAATGGTGCCCATTTTAACCCAGTTGGCACACCAATGTGGGAATGGTGCCCATTTTAACCCAGCTCACACACCAATGTGGAAATGGTGCCCATTTTAACCCCAGCTCACTGAACGGGAGAGCACAGACCTCTGTGAGCGGCACAACCTCACTCCTTACTGCTGAAGGATTTCTGCTTCCTGTCACTCCAGGGTAGGGGAAAAAAAGGGAAATGTCAATTCAGCTTGGAAAAATATATCAATAAACATAAAGTGTGACGGGCAAATGCCATTTAGCCCAGAGGACATGGCTGGGGTGGGGAATGAGGCTTTGAGCACAGGGAGAGCCTGCAGGCTCAGAGGCTGCTCACAGAGCTCCTCCCTGGGCTGAGAGCTCAGCCTCTAAACCCGGACGGTTTAAAAAGTTCATTCAAGCTTGGTTCAAGCCCAGTTTAAAAAGTTGATTCAACCTCGGTTCTGGCCCAGTTATAAAGCTGATTCAAGCTTGGTTCAAGCCGAGTTTCAAAAGTTGATTCAAGCTTGGTTCTGGCCCGGTTTAAAAAGTTGATTCAAGCTTTGTTTAAGCCCAGTTAAAAAGTTGATTCAAGCTTGGTACTGGCCCAGTTTAAAAAGTTGACTCAAGCTTGGTTCCAGCCCAGTTTAAAAAGTTGATTCAAGCTTGGTTCAAGCCTGGTTTAAAAAGCTGATTCAAGCTTGGTTCTGGCCCAGTTTAAGAAGTTGATTCAAGCTTTGTTTAAGCCCAGTTAAAAAGTTGATTCAAGCTTGGTACTGGCCCAGTTTAAAAAGTTGACTCAAGCTTGGTTCCAGCCCAGTTTAAAAAGTTGATTCAAGCTTGGTTCAAGCCTGGTTTAAAAAGCTGATTCAAGCTTGGTTCTGGCCCAGTTTAAGAAGTTGATTCAAGCTTGGTTCTGGCCCAGTTTAAGAAGTTGATTCAAGCTTGGTTCCAGCCCAGTTTCAAACAGGAGAGGCTGCCACAGCCAATGAACTGCCTGTGGGCACTGCGAACAGCCAGGAGCCAGGCAGGGGGACTGAGATAAAACAGAATGCACACAAAGAAATATCACTGCCAAGGGGCAAACTTCAGGGGTTGTGCCCCCAGCAGGGATTTCCATGGGCTGTGCTAAGCAGAAACTCCAACTGCAGCATCAGCAGAGCCTGGTTTAGCTCCTGGTTTAGCTCCAGGATTCAGGAAGGAGGCAGGAGATGAGCCTGGTTTAGCTCCTGGTTTAGCTCCAGGATTCAGACAGGAGGCAGGAGATGAGCCTGGTTTAGCTCCTGGTTTAGCTCCAGAATTCAGACAGGAGGCAGGAGATGAGCCTGGTTTAGCTCTGGAGTGCTGTTCCAGGATTCAGAAAGCTCCAGCAGCAGCCCCAGCCCCAGCCCCAGCTCCGGAGGGATTTGTGAATGAGGCAGGGCAGGATGGAGGCACTGAAGGAGCAGCACTGACTCACTCTGCCCTTTCATTCCATGCCTCAAGCCCACACAAATCCCTCCCCTGGGGCAAAACCCCTCCCAGGGGTGAATTCATCACCTGAGCCTTTGGCCCAGCCAATATTTTAGCTGTGTAAATAATGATTTTTTTAAAATATGATGGAAGTTCTTGGCTCTCCTCATCAGGCCTGATTTTTTTACCTGACAGGGAAAAACAGGAATTACAGCTCATGTTTTATGCCAAATGAGTTTGAAAGAAGGGTGCTGTCAAACAGACGGGAATATAAAATAAGCACCTTCATTTTTGCTTGTTTGTGCCTATAAAACATATTTATATAAACATATATTCAATGGCTCTATGGATCTATTTAAAGCCTGGCTTTTTCCATCTCTGTTGGTTTATGGTAAAAGAATAGAAAGCAAAATGCTGCCTGGCTCCAGGGAATGGGGAAAAATAGGAATTTCTGGCTGTGGCTGCAGCTGCTGTTTGGAACACATCTGTCAGTCCAGGCACAGGTCAGGAGCCCAATATTTAAAATTCTCTTTGCCTTCCCCGTCAAAGCTGTGGAGTGGGAGGTCCTGAATTCAAACTCTGCTCTCTAACCCACAGGAAAGCTGTTAAAAATTCCCCACAAACAGTAAAATTCCCAGTATTTTCTGTGTGTTTTTTTCCCAAATTCCCAGTGTCTTCCGTGTGTTTTTTTCCCAAATTCCCAATGTTTTCTGTGTGTTTTTTTCCCAAATTCCCAGTATTTTCTGTGAGGTTTTTTCCTAAATTCCCAGTATTTTCTGTGAGGTTTTTTCCTAAATTCCCAGTATTTTCTGTGTGGTTTTTTCCTAAATTCCCAGTATTTTCTGTGTGTTTTTTTCCTAAATTCCCAGTGTTTTCTGTGTGTTTTTTTCCTAAATTCCCAGTATTTTCTGTGTGTTTTTTTCCTAAATTCCCAGTGTTTCCTGTGTGTTTTTTCCCCAAATTTCCAGTATTTTCTGTGTGTTTTTTTTCCCAAACTGCCCACCGAGTGACCTTAACAGATTCCTGAATTTTTCCAGGTTTAATCTATTGTTTATTAACAGTCCAACAACGGAAATGTGCCTGTTTCAGGCTTTCAATAAACAATTGCACACTGAGGAACAGTTCTGCAAGGAAAATTTCTGTGCATTTAACGATTTGTTAATTTGATGTGTCAAAAAACACCCAAATTCCTGCGTCCCATGAATTCCTTATTTGCTCTCCACACAAAAACCACCCCAAATGGCTCTGAGCCGTGCTCCTCCGAACTCCCAACATGCAGAATTCACTTGGTCACCCCCAAAAAAAATCATCTGATGCTGTTCTGCTCTTATTTGGGTGACCTTGGTGCTATAAATAGGGCCGGGACAGGAAGATCTCACCAGGGATGCAGTTCCTGTTTAGGGCAGGGGGCTGGGGCTGTTCTTTTCTGCATTTACGAAGGAAAAACCAACAAAACCCTGTGTGGTTTGGGGAGAAGAACAATGACAGCGTGGTAGAATAATTCATTTTTCCTCCCTTCACTGAGTTTTACCTTAACTTCTGCTGTTTTCCTGCCTGATGCCAGAGATAAATCTCTGCTCGGGGATTTTAATTGCAGCCACATCCCCCCAGAGCAGGAGCTGATTTCCCACCCTGAGATGTTCCTGTGGAGATCTCAGCCCTGGAAAAGCCCCAGGAATACAGAAACTCCCAGAGGGAGCTCTAGGAGAGGAATTCTAACTGTGCTGTGTCCTGGAGGTCACGGAAATTATTCTGGAAGGTGCCTGGCAGGGCTCAGAATTCCCTTCCTCCCTCTTCCCAAGGGCTGGCTGCTCATTTCCACCATGGAACAGCAAATAGCAAAGAGAGGGAAATGGGAAATGGGGTCAGAAATAAGTTTGGGGACCATGCTGCTGTGTCTTTGAAATCCCCATTGGAAAATATACCACTTTAAAAATCTTGTATGACTTTTAACTTTTTATTTTTGTCTCTCTAGTTAGGCTTGACTTGACTTTGCTTTGGGGAAGGGAATTTTCTTTAGTTTCTTTAGGAGATAGAGCATCACTCTAAGGAGATGAGCTCAGCACAGGACAGAGTGGAGCAGCCCAAAGATCCCCAGAGAGATAAAACCATCCATGGAACATGAACAGAACATCGGTGGCCATCTCCAAACATCCACCCCAGAGCTCCTCTGACAGAGCTGGAGACATCTCCCCGGAAAGGACTGATAAGAAAATTTACAAAAAAAATTCTAATTTACTTGGAGGTGAGGAGATTCAGATCCAGTGGGAAACTGAACACTGAGGGTTGCTCAGCTCTGGACCAATGAACTTTGAAACAATGCATCTCTGTGGGTTTTGAGTGTATAAAATTTGGGGAAAAATCCTGTAAAAGCATGTGGGTTTGCAATACGTTCCTTGGCACATCCCAGCCAGAAGATAAAGTAATGCCTGATTCTCTATCACTTCAAATATAGTGCTAGAGGGGTTTTTTTAAAATTTCTCCTGATTTTCGGTGACATCCCTACTATCTATCTATCTATCTATCTATCTATCTATCTATCTATCTATCTATCTATTTATCTATATATATATATAAATATATATATATTTTTTTTTTTTCCCCAGAGGGCAAGCAAACTGCAGCCTGGCCACGGGAGGAGGAGGGTGATGGTGATTTTTCTGTGCAAAGAACGAGGGCCTGGGCGTGTGGCTCTTGCTTTTTAGGCTTATGTAAGATTTTGCAGGCGGATTTTCCCCCTCGTGCACCAAGGCGTTCCCTAATCCCCTGCTCAGCTCGTTAAAGCAGAAGGAGAGAGAAGTGCAGACTCGTAAAGAGTGTCTGGGCTAAAGGCAGGAATGCAGCAGCCATTCAGCATTTTTAAAGAGATCCACATTTGGGGAGGATCAGGATATTCTTGTCCTCACAACAACAACAGTGCAGCTTTTTCTGCATGTCCAAGTCCTGCCGGTCCCTGCAGGATGGAGGAGGAACAAGGCACAGGTTTTTGGGCTGATTTGGATTGGTCACACCCCATCAAAATTCCTCTATTCTCCCCTCCAGCTGCAAACCCCTGTCCTTAGCTTTGCTTATAATCATGGTGCTGATTTAGTTTTTAATTTTTGTTTTGGATGACATTTGTTCTCCGACTTCCTAGTTCACTTCCTTCAGCTTCTGTGCTCATCTAGAAACGCTGCTCTGACAAACTCTGAAAATAGCAGGAGGCCTGAAGCTGGGAATTTCAGAAAACGGTGTCTCACAATTCCCCAACAAACCCACAAGAACTGGCAGCGCCTCAGCTGCCCCGTTCAGACTCATTAAAAAAAATAAATTAATTAAAAAGTGATGCAGGGCAATCACTGGAAAATGGGGATGGGGTTAGGGAAGGTGGGAAATAACTGCTGCTGGTAGTTTTGCAGAATTGTGACCATCAGCAAAATAGACAAACACAGCTATTTAAATAAAAATAATCAAATAAATTCCCCCAGAAGTGGAGCACATTCAGCAGGGGCTCGTCCCCTTCGAACACCTGACTTTCCCCGTGGCCAGAACGCTGCGCAGTGACCACGATTTCATTAGTCACAGCAAGCAGCAGCTCTCATCCAGAGCTATTAATACCTTTGAGCTCACCAGGAAGACAATGTCTCTGCAAGGAGCCAAGCTGGAGCTTTAAGGATGCTCCGAGGACCATCTGGAGGCTCCGTGATAGCCAGAAAAGGAAGCAGTTGTCACACTGATTGGGAAGAAATTAAGTCCCTCGAAGCGTTTGAGGCAAACACGACTTTTTTTTCTCCCTAATTGCCCTTCTCCTTCTCCAGGAATGGGATTTGCCATTTAGGATCGAGGGCCTCTTGTTGGAAAATATACCAGTTTAAAGTTTTTTTGTATAACTTTTAACTTTTTATTTTTGTCTCTCTAGTTGGGCTTGACTTGACTTTGCTTTGGGGAAGGGAATTTTCTTTAGTTTCTTTAGGAGGTTCAGCATCACTCTAAAGAGATGGGCTCAGCACAGGACAGAGTGGAGCAGCCCAAAGATCCCCAGAGAGATAAAAACATCCATGGAACATGAACAGAACATCGGTGGCCATCTCCAAACATCCACCCCAGAGCTCCTCTGACAGAGCTGGAGACATCTCCACTGATAAGAAAATTTAAAAAAAAAAATCTAATTTACATTGGAGGTGAGGAGATTCGGATCCAATAGAAAACTGAACACTGAGGGTTGCTCAACTCTGGACCAATGAACTTTGAAACAATGCATCTCTGTGGGTTTTGAGTGTATAAAAACTGGGGGAAAATCCTGTAAAAGCATGTGTTTTTGGAATACTTTCCTTGGCACATCCTGGCCAGTAAATAAAGTAATGCCTGATTCTCTATCACTTCAAATCTAGTGCTAGAGGGTTTTTATTTCTCCCGATTTTCCATGACACTCTTGTTGCCACAGCCTCCTTCTCCCCTCGGGGTGGGTGTGAGGCTGCTGGAGCTGTCACAGCACCCCATGGGTCACCCTTGTCCTGCTGCCACCTGCCTGTCCATCTGTCACAGTCCCTCCCTGTGCCAGCACAGCTCCAGGACCTGCTGCCCCAAAAGCAGGTCCTAAAAAATGATCCTAAAAAATCTTAAAAAATCCTAAAAACCCCACACACCCTAATTCAGGCTGCTGGAACAGCTCAGGGATGCTCTGCACAGCCTCCCTGTGCTCCTTTCCAGCCCCATTTTACTCCTTCAAACACTGAATTTTTTAGTAGGTCTTTAGGAGAAAAAAAAAAAGCCACAAGTAGCACTTTAAAGTGCCAGTGTTAACATTTTCCAGCTCCTTGGGGTTTCAAAACAGGAAGTTTGGGGGCGGTGCAGTTGCACAATTTGCCAGAAGCTGCTGCTGTGTGAAGCTGGTGACACCGGGGCCGTGACGGCCACCAGGGCTGTGACTTTCTGGGACTCATTCTCAGCAGGTTTTTTCTCAGTTCTGCCCTGTCTGAGCTCCTCCAGGGCAGCTTTGTCCTGCAGGCTTAGAGCAAAGCCCAGGGCCCAGGGGAAGGACTGACCCAGAGGCTGAAAACAGCTCTGGGTTTGGATCTTGTGAGCAAACTTGGGATGGAAATTTTCCTTTTGTGCCATGGACACATCAGAGGGAGAGTTGGAGTGTTGGGCTGAACTTGCTTTGCTGACCACGGGGAAAATTGGGTGCTGAATGTGCTCCAGTTCTGGGGGAATTTATTTATTTTTATTTAAATAGCTCTGTTTGGCTATTTTGCTAATGGTCACAATTCGGCGAGATTTGGATTGAGGTGCGAACAAGAGATTTTGGTCAAAACTTTGTCAGGATGGGTCCTGCGGAGCCAAATCACAGAATCCTGGAATGGTTTGGGTTGGAAGGGACCCTAAAGATCATTTGGGTCCACCAGGGACACCTCCCACCACCCCAGGCTGCTCCAAGCCCTGTCCAGCCTGGCCTGGGACACTGCCAAGGATCCAGGGACAGCCACAGCTCCTCTGGGAAAGCTCTTCAGAGCCCTCATGGGGAAGAACTTCTCCCATAAATCTGCTGAGGAGCAGAAAGGCCTTACAAAATGAAGTCCTTACAAAATCCTTGCTCACTTCTGTTCCTTTGCCTAACGAGAAAAGCACTCTGGGAATGGCTCAGCTGAACTAGAGGTGAAAAGCAAATGACACAGTTGTAAAGCAATGATCAGAAGCAGTGAGTGCTCACACCGTGGGGCTCGTGGTTGGTTCCATCTGATGCTGTTCCTGCCGTGGGCTGTGGTGGTTGGTTAAGCACATTTGTTGTGCCTCACAAGGATGGAAACTCATCACAAATAACAGTTGAAGAACCCTGGATTTTTGAATGAAGTGTCTTTGCCTTAGCATTGTGGAGATTGTGTGCCTTAGCACAGCGTAAATCCATTCTGTTTGAGTCCTTTCTGTCCAGTGGAGGGGAGATCTGTGCCTGTCCAAAATGGGTGAGTTCCGCCACCCACACCCCAACATTTGTACTCAGCTTAATTCTGAAAAACAGGTAATCAGTAGGTAACTCAGTTACCTATTGAGAGACAGAATATGTAAATTCCAAAGCCTAGGAAAACAGAATTCCCTTAATCTTGTCAAGGTAAGAGGGACAAGGATCTGTTTGAGGCCAGCACAGAAACCCTGAATCACCCACCAAGGACTGCCCATGCTCCAGAGAGAAAGGTGAAAAGTGCACTGTGATGAAGACTACAGATCTTCATCACGAGCAGACCCCAAAGACCACCAGGACACACAGCACATGCTAATGATATTAATGATTTCTGAGAAATGATTTGTATAACCACTCCTATCCCGGGGAATGTGATGAATATTCATGAATGTTAGCATAATATTGTGAGTTGGCAGTGCTGGGTGTGTGTGTTTGGAGGAGTGAATCCCCACAGCCTGCGCCGAATAAAGCAAATAAAATAAAATGAAAAATAAAGCAAATCCCCACTGCTCTGCCTGTGTCTCTGCAGTGTCTCTGGGCCTGCTTTGGGTGAATCAACTTGGGGCTCTTCGCACTCATCAGTTTTCACATTACCCCCGAAATATTCGCTCTGAGTCTTTATTTTCTCCTCAAGTCATGATTTTCCCTTCTTTATTCCCCACGATGGGACCCTCCCAGGCTCTGGGTGCTAATTGCTGAAAAGGCACAGCCTGGGCATGGAAAATGGGAAGTGGAAGGCTGGCGAGAAGCTCAGCTTGCTCTCACACCTAAAATAGCCCCAGGCCGAGCAGCGAGAAGGAAGTCTAAGAAATTAAGGAAGGTGGAAGGAAGAAGAAGGGTGGGGTGCTGAAATAGTTGGGTTAAAGGCAAAAAGAGAGACCCAAAATAGCCTCCTGCTCTAGACGGCTCTGTTCAGGAAATTTTGGAAGCCTCGCTGTTTTCAGTAATAGCCAGAGAAATTCAGAATATTTCACAGTATTCAAAGTTAGTGCTCCTCGCTTTTTTTGGTCATCTAGAGAGGAGCGAGCTATGTCAACATTCATTTTGTCAAAATCCACATGGCAAAAGGAAAAGGGGGGAAGGAAATGAATGCAGCAGATGATGAGGGACATTTGCCACTGAGTCAAGGCTAAAAGAGCCCAGAATTGGGGCTGGGAGTCCCCTGCTGCCACAGGCTCGTTTTGGGGTGAGAAAACACACGCAGGGCTCAGCCTCTTGCCTCAGAGATTCTGAGTGTGTGGTTACAGCACTGAGCTGCAGCTGATGTCAAAGTTTCCATCGGGGGAGAGAGAAAACAAGTGAGGTAGTGAGCTCTGCTCTGAATTTCAGTTTGGGGGTTTGTATTTGGGCTCTTTCAAGTCACTTTGGAGTCCTCAGGTGATGCAGAAGCTGTAAAAATGCACAATTGTTTTGCTGTTATAACCATGATAAGTCATAACTCGTGGCCAGATGTTAAATATTAAAAATTACCCTGCAGTGTCTGGCTCAGGAATCTGGATTTTTTTCATGAGGTCTAACCAAGAGACTCCAAAAGGTTTCAATCCCTACCAGGGAAGGGTTAAAAAATCCCCCACATTAAAAATAAATATGTTTGAAGTCTAAAAGGGAACAGGAAATGAAAAATGGTGATAAACTGAGAAACAATGAGATAAAGAAGGATCTAAGAACCTAATGAGAAAACTTCAGCACAGACTGGGAAGATTTCCCTGCATATTTTCCTGATTTTGTTAGGGCCTGTCAGCTCTAAATGTGGAGCCTTTATTCTCTATCTGATCGCTCTCCTGCCGAATATGTAAGTGAATTACAAAAAAAGAAATAGGAAGGCTTTAATGAGACCTGGATTTAGTAATTATCCCTCCACCAAAGAGTACTTATGCATCTCTTTAACTTCAAGCATGTACTTACAGACTCCAGCACGGCTCTTATGCAAAGCCTGTGCTGGAAGGTGATTGCAAATCAAAGCTTTGGGGCTGTTCTTCCTCCCAGCACCATTTCCAAGGGTTTTAAACCAAGTGTTTGCCGTGATAAAAGGAGCTTTGTTCAGCTGGCTGAAAACCTGGGGATTTGATGGTGGCAGGTTCCACACGGGTGTGTTTTTGCTGCAGTGTTTGCCCACAGAAATCCCCTGGAGCAGCACAGGTCTGGCACGTCACCTGCACGGTCCCCTCAGCACAGGATCCTCCTTGACCCAGGTCACAGCCTTTAATGAAGGTGAAATAACCCCAAATCCAGCAGGCATTGCAATGCACTGCTTAATGAAAGTGAAATAATCCCAAATCCATCAGATATTGCAAAGCAATGGTTAATTAAAGTGGAATAATCCCAACTCCAGCAAGCATTGCAATGCACTGGTTAATGAAAGTGAAATAATCCCAACTTCAGCAGGTATCTCACTGCACTGGTTAATTAAGGTGAAATAATCCCAAATCTAGCAGGCATCACAATGCATTGGTTAATTAAAGTGGAATAATCCCAACTCCAGCAGGTATCTCACTGCACTGGCTAATAAAAGAGAAATAATCCCAAATCCAGCAGGTATGGCGAAGCAATGGTTAATTAAAGTGAACTAATCCCAACTCCAGCATATATCAATCACAACACACTGGTTAATGTAAGTGAAATAATCCCAAATCCATCAGATATCGTGAAGCAATGGTTAATTAAAGTGAAATAATCCCAACTCCAGCAGGTATCAATCACAACGCACGGTAACTGAGGGCTTAATTCTCATGTTTGGGGGGAAAAACTTCACCACCCCATGCCCCAAAATATCTCTTTTTAACCCTAAAATGCTTCTCCAGTAAGTCAACCTGAGTTTACCCGAGTAAACACAAGCAGGGTCAAGGTTTAAAAGGCGCTCAGCACGAGGTTTCACCCAACCACGAGGGGATGGGAATTCCCAGGGTTTAAGCTCTGCTGAAATCCTGCCAACATCACAGCACTGACCCTGAAGGTCCTTGACTCCAGTTCTGAGGGTTTTGTATCCAGAATCAAGGTGATGTGGGTACTACAATCTCATTAAATCTCCTTTTCCCCCTCCTCTCACCATTGTCATTTTGATTTTTGACACATAAGAGGTGGCAGCAATGCGGTGGGAATAAGTCAGGACAGAGTCCTCATTCCTTTTTCCTGAGGAAAAGGAAAATTCCCTTTTTGTTTTGGGTTTGTGTGAGGATCAGAGACACAACCTGGCCTGCCCTCCACCTCCTTCATCCATTTCCATGGCCAAAGTTCCTATGGATATTCTGTGATTGCTTGGGTACCTAAACAGTGCGAGATTTGGGGTTTCCTTTCAGCTCAGCCCTATGTCCATAAGGATTCCCAGCTGAGCTGAGCTGCCCGAGCATGAAGTGCCTTTTCCCATGGTATTTTTCTTCTGATGCCTTAGGATTTCAGCTTCTCTATTTTTCACGTATCTTTAATTTTAGTGTATAACTCTGGACTCCATACAGAGTGCTAAAGCTCCTGTTCTCTCATTTTTAGACAAAGCAATTCCTCTAAAGCTGAGGATCCAAGCACACCTCACTGTCTCAGGGCCCAAGATATGTAAGCAGCAGTGAATTAATTGGGGGAGCAAACTTGGAGTGATTGACTTCATTACCTGAAGCTGTAATTGGAAGATTAAACCTCAATATGCAAATGAACAGAATTTATAAAGTATGAAAAACCTGTGACCTTATAAGAAACTTATAAAGTATGAAAAACTCATGACCCACTGTCCATTTTGGGTGCAGCCCTGGGTGGGCTCTGCTGCCCTGAATGCACCTGAAGGCCTTCACTAAATAAAATTGATTTTTATTCTGTGAACTCTGTGTTAGGTGAGCCCTTCAGGAATCACTTCCTTCCACACTCCCACCTCACCCCAGCGCTGGGGACATCTCCTGCCCTTTGGGGAGCCAGGCCTTGGCTGCTCGCCTCGGGGACCTCGTTAGCCATGGCAGACACACAGACAGACACACAGACACACAGACAGACACAGACAGACTGACACACAGACAGACACACAGGCAGACTAACAGACACACACACAGACACACAGACACACAGACAGACAGACACACAGACTCACAGACACATAGACACACAGACAGACAGACAGACTCACAGACACACAGACACACACACAGACAGACACACAGACACACAGGCAGACACACAGACACACAGACACACAGGCAGACACACAGACACACAGGCAGACACACAGACACACAGACACACAGACAGACACACGGACACACAGACAGACACACAGACAGACACACAGACACACAGACACACAGACAGACACACGGACAGACTGACAGACACACAGACAGACACACGGACAGACTGACAGACACACAGACAGACACACACACAAACTCACAGACACACAGACACACAGGCAGACACACAGACAGACACACAGACACACAGACAGACTGACAGACACACAGACACATAGACACACAGACAGACTGACAGACACACAGACAGACTCACAGACTCACAGACACACAGACACACAGACACACAAACTCACACACACACAGACACACAGACACACAGACACACAGACTCACAGACAGACACACAGACAGACTGACAGACACACAGACACATAGACACACAGACAGACTGACAGACACACAGACAGACTCACAGACTCACAGACACACAGACACACAGACACACAAACACACACACACAGACACACAGACACACAGACACACAGACTCACAGACAGACACACAGACAGACACACAGACAGACACGCAGACAGACAGACACACAGACAGACACACACTCACAGACACACAGACACACAGACACACAGACAGACACACAGACAGACTCACAGACTCACAGACACACAGACACACAGACTCACAGACAGACACACAGACTCACAGACAGACACACACACACACAGACTCACAGACACACAGACACACAGACACACATATACACAGACAGACTCACAGACTCACAGACAGACACACAGACACCTCCCGAGCAGCACCTCATTCCCAGAGCACAGCTCTCCCCCGCGCTGAGCGCTGCTGTGGGGGTGTGCTGCTAAAATTATTCATTTTAGGGGAAAAAAAACCAAACCAACAAGCCCTTCAGAGCCAAGCCCCATCCTCTCAGGGTTTTCATGTGTGGCTGATATCTAAAGCAGCCTGGGAAGTGCAGTTTTTCTCGCTTTGCATCTGTTGTGGCCTCTCTTTCCTGATTCCATCAGTGAGACAGGGGCACTTCCAGCCAGGCACTAACAGCAGCATTAGCAAGGACAGCAACACCTTGCAGAGTTGGGGTTAGATTTAGATTAGATTTAGATTTTTTTTTTAATATATATATATCTCTATCTATCTATCTATCTATCTATCTATCTATAAAAATAATATATAAATCTAATATAAATATATATATGTATATATATGTGTATTTTTAATATATATGTATATTTTATATATTTTTTATATTTTATATATTTATATATTTACATATTTTTAATATGCACACACATATAAATATATAAAAATATATACAATTATAAATAAAAGTTAAATAAAAATAGAAATAAATTATATATAAATATATATTATATTTATATATAACTTATATACACTCATTATATTTATAAACAATATATAAACATATAAAATTGACTTATCTATTTTATCTCTTTTATCTATTTTATCTATTTATATAAAAATCTATAGCATTGATTTCTATATTTTTATATATCTATATCATATATTTACATCTATTGCTATATATAAAATAACAGCTGTGCTTACAGCAATGCCCCTCCCTCCACTTATTTCTTGGGAGCTGGAACAAGGAAAATGAAGAAATAAAATGGATGCCAGGTGCTTAGGAGGGTTGGTTGTAAAGTCCCCTCGGTTTTTAAAGATTGGTTTGTGCTGCAGACTCCTGTGGAGGACATGGAGCTTCCTTTTTGGTAAATATTTAAGAGCTGCCTCGTGAAAAGTAGGCAAGAAAGGAGAATGTATCAGTCCAGAGGAATTCTTTGCAGCAAATTTCAGAGGTTGATACAGCAAGGCATGTCTGATAAGTCATAAAATCATGGAACCCCAGGATGGGTTGGGTTGGAATGGACCTGAAAAATCATTTCATTCCACCCCTGCCATGGCAGGGACACCTCCCACTGCCCCAGGCTGCCCCAAGCCCTGTCCCACCTGGCCCTGGACACCCTTCAAGCTTTGCTCTGCAGTGAGACTTCTCTCAGCTCTGTTTGCCAAAGGAGGTGAGCCTGGATTCTGCCTGGGTTCTGCCTGGACTTTGCCTGGATTTTGCCTGAATTTTGCCTGAATTTTGCCTGAATTCTGCCTGGATTCAGCCTGAATTTTGCCTGGATTCTGTCTGGATTCTGCCTGGATTCTGCCTGGATTCTGCCCAGATTTTGCCTGAATTCTGCCTGAACTCTGCCTCGATTCTGCCTGGATTTTGCCTGAATTCTGCCTGGATTCTGCCTGGATTCTTCCTCAATTCTGCCTGGATTCTTCCTCAATTCTGCCTGGATTCTGCCTGGATTCTTCCTGAATTCTGCCTGGATTCTGCCTGAATTCTGCCTGGATTCTGCCTGGATTCTTCCTGAATTCTGCCTGGATTCTGCCTGAATTCTGCCTGGATTCTGCCTGGATTCTTCCTGAATTCTGCCTGGATTCTGCCTGAATTCTGCCTGGATTCTGCCTGGATTCTTCCTGAATTCTGCCTGGATTCTGCCTGAATTCTGCCTGAATTCCTGGGCGGGACTGACTCCATCCTGCCAGGCAGGTGATCGTGCTCTGCGCTGTGGAGATCACGATGCTTTCAGAAGAGCTCAGCATCATCCTAATTCTGCTCCCAGTGGCATTGAATGAGGCAGAATTAGGCTGGAGCTGAGCTGCTGAAAGCTCTATCCTATCCTCCTCTCGCTGTCGTTGCCTAAAAATAAGGAGTCCAATTAAATCTACAGCAGTACAAAGTATGAGGGAATGTATAATTAATTTAAAAAAATCAAAGGCTGTCTTCCAGCGCTGATCAGCATTTAGCAATCCTGCCACCAGCTCCTACTCTTCATTCTTCCTTTTTAATCAGTGATTATTGTTGTATCTCCTGACAGTGATCACATATTCTGACGGTATTTCAACAACTGAGCTGTAAACATACCCACAGGAGGAAAATGAGCCAGGGAAAAATTTATTATCCATCCCAGCCCCGGTCCTGACATTTCACTGGAGCCCTGATATTGGTGAAGGACAAAAATTCGCTCAGTGTGACAGTCAAGGCTTTCATTTGCAGCACAGATGAGAAACCAAAGGCTGAGAGAGAAGAAATTGCACGTCCAAGGTCACCTCCCGGAGTTATTACTCTCCTTAGTGCTGTTTTTCTGGAGCCAGCACCCCCAAAAACAAGAAGAGGAATTTTTTTGGTCTCCCAGGAGAGCACAGGGCTCTGTCACCTCCCAAACAAGCATTTCACAGCTGAGGGGAGCAGAGAGGATGTGCTCCTCACAGCTCTCCTGGCAGGAGTCCCCAGGAGCTGCTCTGGATTCACAGCAAATCTGGAGTGACTCCATCTGGGTCCCCCCGAGCAGAGTCTGCCTTTATTTTGGGTGCCAGCTGTTGGTGGGGAACAGAGGCACAACAGCGAGGGAGGATTTGTGGCTGCGTGCTGCCCAGATTTCCCCTTTTCTAGCAGGATTTTGGGCTGAATCTGCTCCTTTGTGTCTGGGGGCTGCCCAAATTTCCCCACTTTCCCCTTACTCTAATAGGATTTTGGGCTGAATCTGCTCCTTTGTGTCTGTGTGCTGCCCAGATTTCCCCACTTGTGAGATTTTGGGCTGAATCTGCTCGTTTGTGTCTAGATGCTGCCCAGATTTCCCCTCTTTCCCCTTACTCTAATGGAATTTTGGGCTGAATCCACCCCTTTGTGTCTGCGTGCTGCCCAAATTCCCCCACTTTCCCCTTACTCTAAAGGAATTTTGGGCTCAATCCCCTCCTTTGTGTCTTCGTGCTGCCCAAATTTCCCCACTTTCCCCTTATCCCATGGGATTTTGGGCTGAATCTGCTCCTTTGTGTCTGCGTGCTGCCCAGATTCCCCCACTTTGCCCTTATCCAGAGAGATTTGGGGTTGAATCTACTCCTTTGTGGCAGCAAACACAGTTCAAAAGCCTCGTGGACAGAATTTTGCCTCGAGGAAATTCTGAGGAGAAATCCCTGCAAAAGCCATCGCCGATGGCACTGATTGTTCACTCTTGGAGTAAATATTTCCTCTGGAACACAGACCTGCTCCAGGCTGTCCCTGCACTCACTCTGGCACTGTGCTCTGCTGTGGCTTTCCCAAAATTTCAGGTGACTCTGGGAACAGAGGGAGGTGAGGTCTAGGCTCGAGGGTCACCTGCTTCCCCAGGTTGGGTGAAATTCCTCCTTCCCTCTGCCCCATCCCTCTCCTGCTCACTGGGACCATGAATTCCCACTGCTCCTCAGAGGTGTGATGCTATCCTGGGGTTTCTAATTAGTGCAGGCAGACAGGAAAATAATAAAAAAAAAAAAATCCACGGTGAGAGGTGAACTATGTGGTCTCTGCACTCCCCAGGGGAGGATCTCTCACCTTCAGCCACGAAAGCAGCTTTTACTCATGATTTCTTTATTCTCAACTAAATATTTTTTGTGAAAAGGCTGACAAAAAATGATTAGGAGAAGATCAGCCATCCCTGAGTGGAGTAAAATTCAGGAGGAAGTTCTAGTCCTGCTGTAGGTTGGTGTAGAGGAGGACAAAAAGGACCTCAGAGTTCTCGAGGGACTTTTATCTGTTCAAACATCAGCCCTGAGCTGTGTTACGGTGTTTTTCTGATAAACAGAATTCTTCTCTTTTCAGTTTCAAACAGGATCTCCTGCATTATTTTAATATCTGTTCCGTGCACATGAAAGCAGCTTTTACACTTTTACAGATGATTTCTTTATTCTCAACTACATACTTTTTGTAAAAAAAGGTGATAAAAAAATGATTAGGAGAAGATCAGCCATCCCTGAGCAGAGTGACATTGAGGAGGAAGTTCTGTCCCTGCTGTAGACTGGTGTAGAGCAGCTCGAGGAGGACAAAAAGGATCTCAGAGCTCTCGAGAGACTTTTATCTGTTCAAACATCAGCCCTGAGCTGTGTTACGGTGTTTTTCTGTCTGATAAACAGAATTCTTCTCTTTTCAGTTTCAAACAGAATCTCCTGCATTATTTTAATATCAGTTCAGTGCACATGAAAGCAGCTTTTACTCACGATTTCTTTATTCTCAGCTAAATACTTTTTGTAGAAATGCTGATTAAAAAAAAAGATTCGGAGAAGATCAGCCATCCCTGAGTGGAGCAAAATTCAGGAGGAAGTTCTGTCCCTGCTCTAGGTTGGTGTAGAGCAGCTCGAGGAGGACAAAAAGGATCTCAGAGCTCTCCAGGGACTTTTATCTGCTCAAACACAAGTCCTGAGCTGTGTTATGGTGTTTTTCTGATAAACAGAATTCTTCTCTTTTCAGTTTCAAACAGGATCTCCTGCATTATTTTAACATTTCTGAAGGATCACCCCTCCCAATGCACTCAGGGCTCTGGGATCCAGCTCTGCTGCTGTCAGATTTAAAAATAAAGATCCCTACAAGAATTTTTTTTGTAAGGAAGAGTAATTTTTACTTCTCTGCTGCCTTTGCTGACTGGGCACTGGTTTCCAGCTATAGGCTGCTGCTCTGAACGACGCATTTGAAGTTATTTTTGCAATGTGTTATTACCCTGAAGTCGCATCTCTCCCTTTTTTTGATGCATAATTTAGATTTTAGCCTCTCATAAATTACATGCCTAAGGAACTGCTGATGCTTCTGGGAAAGAAAAAGAAAAAAAAAACCAACAACAGGATAAGTCTGTACAAAGTATTCTTTGTGGAGACTGTTCTGGATATAAACACATTTATGCTTCTCTGAGTTTTTCCCTATTTTTTCCCTGGGATGTTTACACAAATACAGAACCTCTGTTGTTGGGTGATTCACTGAGATCAGGGAGATCTCAGGAATTCTGCCTGCAGATCATCTGCAGCATGAAATCACTGCTCTTCGCGGGACCCAGATGGATGGACAGAGCAGAAAAGAAATGAAAGAAATTCAAGTAAATTTGCTTTTTCTAACAGAGGAGCTTCTTCCTTGCAGAGCAGGAAGGCCAGACAGCAAAACTGACGGAAAAACAGGATTATTAAAGTCGTGAGGGGGCTTGAGTAACTCAATCTCGTGCTGGATTTGCTTCTCTTACTGCTTGATGTTGACAAATTATTTATTTTTGGGTGCACTTTCTCCTGTGCCCAAAATAGAGGCAGGGAGGTCTCTACCATTGCTGCTTTTCTTTAGGTTACCACAGAATTTCTTCCAAAATCTGCTGGAAAAGATTCCCAGTGGCTTCCAAACGTCTCTGGACTTCACATTTTGAATTAAAGGTGTGGGCATTTTGGAAAAGATCCCACAGTGCACGAAATGCCACAGCTCCCCACTGAACTTGGCTTGTAATTAGTAATGCCAGGTCTGAAGTTAATTAAATCACAGAAAATAAACTTTCTGTTGCAAAACAAAGTGAAGATTTGCTCACATTGTAACTGAGTTCATCTGCTGCTCCTGAGGTTAAAATGAAGAAATAATTGCCTGAAATTATCTATCCAAGGAAAATTGAGATACGAGGGGGGATGGAGGAAATAAAGTCAAAATTGGGATGTTTTTCTAAGTATTGGAGGCAACATCAGCAGGTTTTTAAGTGTGCAATTTATGAGGGAAGTGATTCAAATGAAATTAGGCACTCTAAAAAATCAGCAAAGTGTTGAGGACATAAAAACCTTTGAAGAATTTGAAAAGCCATTTCATATTCATATTATTCGAGTTCCTCACTCCTGCAATTTTACCTTTTTTTGTTGTTGTTGTTGTTTTTTTTTTAATGGCACAGCTCCTAATATCAAGTGATTATTTCAGAATCCACGAGTTTCATCAGAAAAAGCAAAGTTAATCCATATCCTTCCTGTCTGGGGAGAAAAGCTCAAGGAAACAACTTCAGTCTATCCTAAATCTTTAAGAGACTATGAGGGGGAGAAAAAATAAAAATCAAGTTTGAATGCTCTGCTAATTCAATCTCAGTGTCTTTAAGCCAATCCCTGCAGCTTCTGTCCTCAGCCAAGCCCTGAGTTTTGCAGATGGAGAGAAAAAAGGCTCAGGAACTCCAACCCTCAAACTTTGTGGCACTTTCCCAAAATTATTAAAAGTCTCTGGCAGTTTTTGTGAGGATGTGGCTGACTTTCTGTGTCCCTCCATGCCATTAATAGGAAACCTCCAAGGACATTTTTTGGGCAATCCACCACCAAGTAAAAACCTCCTCATGATATTCACGTTCCCATCATTTTCCTCCTCTCCAGTCAAGGTGGCTTGAATTATTTCAGACATTTCCCACACAGAAAACTCTTCCTTGAGGTTTTTTTAAGCCTTTGGCCTTTGCTGAAACCTCACAACCCTGGCTCAAAGCCAAACCACTGACAGCCTCACACCTTGTCCAAATCCATGAGGATTAAGCACTTTATTTCCCCTGAAAAATCACCTTTTTTTCATGTCCGAGAACCGTACATTTCCAAACCGAACACGCAATTTTTGCCGCTGTTGAAAAGAGGTGAAATTTTCCAGCTCGGATTTATTTTTAGGGGTTTTTGATGATGAAAGGACCAAGAGGGAGATGTCTTTACAAACAAACTGTGGGGGCTGCTGGTAGATAAGGGCAGATACTGATAGGTGAAAGAAGCAATGGGAGGAACCATAAATTCCATAGGAATTCTGTTAATTCACACAAGCTGTTACTCACCCAAGGCTGTGCTAAATCCCTGGGCTTAGAGGAAAAGAACAGAAACACAAAGAAAAAGGATGGGGGGGAATGTACATTAGGAGGATCTGCATTAGGCATTTTGGGAAGTCTGTACCTCTTGAGTACCTCAGCCAATGGGGAAAGAGAGAGGGAACTGCGGATGGGAAATTAGGATAAAGAGAGGCTGTGCCCTCTAAAAATTTCAGAGACCCCATGGGAAATGTCCATGACCTCTCCCTTTATTCATGAATAAAGGTACAGGACTCCTCTGTCTCCTTTTTGGACATAAATCTCTGGTGTTTGTGGATTCATTTTCCTGATAATGACAACGGAAAGTTCTGACAAAGTGCCCTGCCGAACATTGCGATGGAAATTTGGGGTCTCTGGAAGGTCACCTGGAGCCAGGTTGGGTTTCTTCCCCCTCCAGGCTGTAGTTGCACTGTTTTAGAAATCCTTCTCTTCATACTCAGGGAGAATAGAGATAAGCTGCATTTTTGTACTTTCTTAATCTCTGTGTTTGGTGCTAGGTGTTGTATAGCTGTGACCAATGGTTTTAGGAGGTGGATTCCCTGCTGACCAATAGTTGCCAGATTATTAATGGATATATAAAGAGGTTTTTGTAAATAAAGTTCTCCTTTCGCCATCTTGGTTTTGTCTGCCTGCTTCCTCTGCCAGCTTCTGCGAACCTCGGGAAATCCAAACCCACACCAGGCCACCTCCGGGAGAAGAAAGGTGGAAGAAAACCCCAACCTCAGCACGGCCAACACCCTTCAAAAGGGGCTGGGAGCTGCTTCAAAAGGGCCGAACAATAATAACCTTCCCGTGGATTCCATCACTTCCGTCATCAACAAAACCGATTCCCTCCGAGCTTACCGGAGCTGCCAAGCGCAGGGCCCGCGGTACAATGGGAGCATTGTTCGCGCGGCCCGCGGGCGAAAATGTATTTTGGTAACTGCTGCTCTTTAGAACACAATTGTCTGCTGACAGTTATTTTAACTCCTTCCGTCCGCAGCAATGAGGAGCCTCAGGAAGGTTCATTTTTTAATTTATTTTTCAAATTTTTTAATTTTTTAATTTTTTGATTTTTTAGTTTTTTAAATTTTTTTTTCCTTTCTTCCCCCCACGGAGAACAGAAAGGAAGCTAAACATGGGACTCTCAGGGTGTTAGATAACATGTAAATGATGGTGAGTCAGAGTGGAAAATCGTAGATAAAAATTGCACAAAGGCTTATTTAAGCACATCTCATGATTCCTTCCCTGGGCATGAGCGTGTGAGATGTACTCACACACACACTCCAGAATAAAGCTACTATTTGTCCATCCCTCTGCCCCGCAGCTGCCTCGGAAGAGATGAGATCCAGAATAAAAATGGACATGCATATTCATATTTATATTCATAGCCATCTCACATTCCCCACCCAGGCACGGATGAACTCCGGACCAGCTTTAATCACATTTGTGACAAACACCCCAATTCCCACCGTTTTTCTCATGGAAAAGCTCGCTGGGTTTTTGCTGGGTTACTAATGGGATATTCCTATTTTCCAGTCTGGAAAACAAGGAGCTGCTGGGTGACCCTGAGAACCCAAAGCCTGGGGATGGACTCCAGGCGATGGTTTCCCAGATTTTATTCCTTGACTTAAACAAGAACCACTCAGGGCTAAAGAACTGCTTGGGAAGAAGGTCATGACAGGCAGGAGACCTGACCTGTGGCAGGAAACACCGAGAGCAAGGTGCTGGGGTTTGTCACTCCGTGCGTGTGGGATTTCTGTAATCCACGCTGGAGCAGCAGCCAAGCTCTGAAACAAACCCAAAAGAAGAGCCAAATGTGTTAGTAGGAGCTGGAGAGCAATTCCAGCAGTGAGTGAGGGTTTAAGGATGGGAGTTACTCCTGAGTCAGTAAATCCATGTGAAGTCCTCTGCTCAGGAAATTCCCATGAGGAGAGAGAAAACAGCTCGGCCAAAACGACAAAAGCAGATTTTCATTCCTTAGGGACTCAGGTTCACAGATAAGCGCCAGAAAGCGTGGCTGATTTCTGGAGAAAGGCTGAAAAAGTGCATTACACTGCAAGAAGGAGTTTCCACCTTACTCATCCTGCCCAGCTCCCCCGAGCCCTGAGCTGTTCCCGGCACCATCCTTTCATTCCTCTCTCCAGCTCAGCCCTGGGAGGCTGAAGGAACAGGGCCAGCCAACCTCACAATTAGAAATGTTCTTCCTAATGCTCGCCCGTCATTTGTCTCTGCTCATTTTCATGCATTAGCCTTTATGAGCTTCACGAGGCCACCTTAATTACATTCCCTTCTGGCTGCTTGGGGAAGGATTTTTTTCTATTTTTTTTTGTTTTCTTTTCTTGCACGGATTGAAAGCAGGGTTTGGAGCCAGTGCCCTGGGATCATCATCATCATCATCATCATCATCACCTTCGTCATCCCTCGTGGGGAACAGCCCTGGGTGCCAGTCCCACGTCCCAGCCCCAGGATGCTCCAGCCAGAGCGTGGAAAACACAGCCAACGCCACCCAAACAATGCCCAATTTATTCCTTTCATTCCCTCGGAGCAGCTCTGGATTTCTCTGCTTGGTCACAGCAAGTTCCCAATGGTTCTGAGCACCTGGGCTGGGGTTTTGACCCCACAGTGGGAGATTCCCAAACCCAAACCACCTCACTTTGCCAAGATCTGCCTCGCTTCGCTTCCTCAGCCTCCTCGGGAAATCCATCCCTGAAAGAATCCCTAAACCAGGGTTTGTCCATGCTGGAACGGAGCTAGCAACTCCCAGAGGGAAATAAACAGTGTTTAACTGTTGAAATTCAATTTTTTAGGAATATTATGGATGGGAGGACGCAGTCCTGCACTCTCATCTCTGTGGGAATCTCCAGTTCCTCCCGCCCTGCCCTCCCCACCTGCCCCCACACAATGCCACCTCCCAGTCCTTGTGTGGAGAGTTTATTTCAGCGAAGAACATCAATAAATGTCTGAACTTGGCCCGTGACCCTGGTGGCAAAAGGAGACTTTCCAGCACCCGAATTATTAATGCAAATATCAGGAGTTGTGAGGAACCAGAATTTTCCTCCTTTGTACCATGGGATATCGAGGTCTGTGAGCATGGATCAAGCTGCTTCATTTGTATTTTAAGGAACTTTCAACACCGGCATTTTCCAAATTTCAATAGATTTTCATATTAACCTGAAAAACTGCTTTTAGACCAGGGAGCATTCTGCACAAAGAGGCAACAAACAAACGCTGCTTGTGGCCACGCTGGATGGCTCCCATCGGCAGCAGATTGTGGGGAGAGGCAGAAAATGTGTCCTGGGCTCATCTGAGCTTTGAGGGAGGCAACTCATCACCAAACTCACACAAAGAGCCATTTACAGCAGTGACTTATTCAGCTCTCAGTGTGTGACAGTGATGTGGCTGTTCCTGGTGCAGGAGCCTCAGCTCCTTCTCAATTCACATCTAAACCAATCACAAGTGCATTTTGCAGTCCTCCAGGAGCCTTCCTGAGAGCTTTTTTCAGAGTCTCATTGCTTTTTATCCATCACTGCTATTTGCCTGATTCTCTGTGGGATTATATCTCACTTATACTGAAGTGGCAAAATTCACATCTTGGGTTTGGTGGAGAATTACAGAATCCAAGACTCATTTGGGTTGGAAAAGACCTTAAAAATAATTTCATTCATCCCCTGCCGTGGGCAGGAACATTTTCCATTATTCCAGGTTGCTCCAAGCTGCCCTTGGACACTTCCTTGGATCCAGGGGCAGCCACAGCTCCTCTGAGTGCCAGGGCCTCACCACCCTCATCATAAAAAATTCCTTCCATACATTAAACCTAACTTTCCCCTCTTTCAATTAAAAAAAAAAAATTTTAAAAAATTTTAAAAATTTTTTAAAAGGGGAAAAAAATAAAAAGAAGGGTCAAATTGTCTGCTAAGAATTTTCCCTAACAAATTTAATTCTCAACCGATTTTAGGAGAGGAAATAAAAGGCAGAGAGGTGTGGCAAAAAGGAGAAGTCAGAACTGAGGTGTGTAATTTGCTCCTGGAAGCAGAAAGGTTTGCACTGCAGCGCTGATGGATGGGGAGAGAAAGGAGCACTGAAATTTGGGCTCATTAAGGAACATCCACGGGGCTGCAATTCAGCCTCAGGAAGGATTTCTGAGTTTTGGCTGCAGACAGATGAAGTTCCTTGACAAAAACCCCCGAGAATCACACGGAAATGATCTGGTTTAGTGCTTAAATGAAAAGTGGAGAAGCCAAGAGTGTGCCACGCTGCTCTTGTGCTGTCCCAAGTGCCATTTGCAGCACTCCTGACTGTGACCAGGACCTGCTCAATTGCCAGGGGAGCCAAAAAGACCCAAAAAGTGCCTGTGCAAAGCAGGGAGAGACGTGGAGGCTAAAGGCTGCTCTAACCACCAAGAATCAACTCCAGCACCCACCCGCCTCCCACACACAACCAGAAATAACTTGAAATAATTTATTTAAGTGTGTCTGTATCGCAGTTACGTATTTAATGGCTTAAAGGGACGGCGTTCCTCTTTGGAATAAAGGTGAATTTCCCATCATTTCAGGGGAAGTGTGGCTCCTGCACTCAATTTTCTGAGTTTTTCTGAATGTTTTACAGCGCTCAGTGCATTGAACTCCAGGCTGCTGTCTCAGGTAGTCATTACCCTCATTAACAGAGAGAAAACCACAGCACAAATGGGTTCAGCAGCTAAACTTAGCACAGGGTAATTCAGTGAGAGAACGAGCAACAAGATCATCCTCCCTTCCCGCTCGCTGAATATTAGAAGGAAAAAAAATACATCTCATCTTCCTTCTGCTGCTGTTGTTTGTTGCCTCAGGCATTGTCTTTTTGTGGATAATAATACATTCAGGGCAAGGAGTTAAGTGGAAATGTTCATGGCAGGATGCTGGGGGTGTCATTTGGAAAGGAGGAGGAGAAGGAAGCACACAGTAAAATTCCATGTTGGAATTATCCACGTTGGAATTGATCCATCAGGGATGGGAGCATCTGACTGAGTCACGTTGTGAATGTCATTAATAGGGTGAGGAGCTCAAATCCCTGGAATTAGCTCTCCTTTTCTCTAAAGACTTTTGCCTTGACAATGGCCACAGTTTGGTCAGGCTGCTTCCAGGAAATTCTGATTTTCATGTGTTTAGCATATCAGTACCTTTGCAGAATTAATTTGGGTTTTATCAGCAGAGGAACATCCTTGAACGTGCTTTGTTTTTATTTGAATGGGCTCTGCTCATTTCGACCTTGCAAGTGGGCAGGAGAGCTGATAAAACCGAGTTTTTGCTGTTTTCACCACAGCAGGAGAAATGCAAGAGAAAAAAAGAGCTCAAAGAGCCAACGAAATTGTTTGGTGCTTTCTGTGCTCACAGCTCGGTAGGGACAGCAGAGAAAGGAGAAGGTCTCACATCGTTTTGGCATCATTTCCCCATCCCCTGGACCATTTGGGTTGGAAAAGCCCTCTGGGATCACCAACTGCTCCCCCAGCACTGCCACGTCCCCAAGTGCCACTATTATAACTCCACCTGCTCCCAAGTGCCACATCCATGATGACTTTTGTAACTCCACCTGCTCCCAAGTGCCACTTTTATAACTCCACCTGCTCCCTCCTCCTGCCCCCACGGCTGAATTAAAACCATCATTTCATGCTTGGTGTCACTGCCCATGGCAGGGGAAGGGACAAATCATCCTGAAGGTCTCTCCCAACCCAAACCATCCCACGACTGGCTCTGGAGCAGCAGAACTGGGGATGAGCTGGGGGTGTCCCCGTGCGGAGATAATTCCCCTCGGCCCTGGGGGAGTCCTGCCCTGCGAGTGTTTCCTCCTTGCAGCTGAGTAGGAAACACTCAAAGAACCACTTCCTGTGCCGCCACTGGGGCACTGATGAAATTTGAGTGAGTTTTGCATTTCCCTGAGCCCTGAAACGCCCAGCGGAGAGCAAACAGAGCGTGGCATTGCCCTTTAGCTACCCGAGGGAATCTCCTGATTTTCAAACCCCCATTTCCCCCTGATTACAGCACAGAAAAGCGAATTACAACCCCCAGGCTGACAATTCTCCTCAAACACAACCCCCAGACTGTTGGGGAGGAAGAAGTAGGAAAGTCTTATAGAAATTATTACCTGGCAAAAGATGCTGAAAATACAGAAATTACAAGCGAGATTGAAATGAAACCAAGTTTTGAGATACCAAACCTCAGTTACTGAATAAACTGAAAAACAATGGTATGGCCACCCAGGTAATCTCCTTCTCTGATTGAACAATGGCCACCCCTTGAGTAGACAATAGCCCTTGCCTGCCTGCAGGTCCAAGGGTCAGAGTAGACTTTACTAACTTAGCATAAGGTAAAAAAAGCAGTTTTTAGAGTTTAAAATATAACGCAATATGGTAATACAAGGATGCTCATAGGCTGTATGTAAATGCTATAGAATTTGTATCTTGTCCTAGACTGGTTAGTGAAAATTAGAATATTCAGCACAGAACATGATTTATTGTATTGTAAGCGAGAACCAGGGGATTCTGTATTCTGCTTCCCCAATTCCTGTGCCTCTCTCTCTCTCTCTCTCACCTCCCTTACCTGCCTGGGGCTGTGCCCTGCAGCTCCTGGCAGGCTCTTACCCTCACGCTTTTTATCACAATAAACCTCATGCTCTAAGACTAAACTCCAGAGAGTTCTGTCCAAACCGTCTGCACACCGCAGAAGCATCCCTACGGCTACCCAAATTCTACAGCAGACAACCCTGTGGCCTCCAGGTCCCCGTGGGTGCAGAGGCTGGCTGAGAGAAACCAGGCAGACGAACGAAAAATGGCGAAAAGGGGCAGTTTATTTACCAGAAAGGTTTTTGATATCCATTCATATTCTAGCAACTATTGGTCAGCAAAGAATCCACCTCCTAAAACCATTGGTCACAGCCAAATGACACCTAATACCAAACACAGAGATTAAGAAAGTAAAAGAATGCAACTTATCTATGTTCTCTGTGAGAAGGAACAGACAGAGTTCTAAAACAGTGCAACCACACAACCCCAACAGCAGCTCTCCTTTCCGAGCAGCTCCAGAGATGCTCTTTTTGAAGGCACAACACCTGAGCTGGGTGTGAGCTCACATTTCAGCACGCCCAGAACAAAGCAGGGAGGCAGTGGAGCCCTGGCAGCCTCCGAGGCTCATCGCGCTCCCGTTTCCCTTCTTGGTGGCAGATGGCAGCTTTGCAGGGGTGTTCAATCTGCTCAGAACTAATGGCGTGCTGTTTCCTCGAATGCTCCATCCTCTTCCACGGGAGCAGCCCAGCCGTCCTCACCCAAACGCGGCACAGCCCAGCAGCCAAGAGACTAAAATGTGACTGGGGGTAAAAAAAAAAGGATAAAATCGCACCACCCACACCCCCCGGCCCCCTCTGAAATAAACAGGGCTGTTTACTATATTTTCTCATGTCTGCTGTCAGTCTAAGAGCTGAACCCGTGTGCTGTTCAGAGCCAGGAATGCTCAGATCTGCAGGGGGAGGATGCCCTGAGCTCCTTCAGGCCCTGAGCTGCTGTTTGCTCAAAGGATAAGGCACAATCCCTGCCCTGAAGTGCTCACAGCCGAAACAGAGGAGGGAATGAACAGTCTGTGGGTCCAGGGATGGAATAAAGAGGCTTTGGGACCTCCTGGCTCCTGGAGGAGCGGGTCAGATATGTTGTGTAGGTCTCAGACTTTATTTTATTACGTTTTCCTCTCCCAAAGCAGCGTGGCTTCTGCAGCACCACCACCATTTTGGATTTTCCCCTTCTCCATAAGCTTTGGGTTTGTCTGGGAGGGTTTTATACAGATTTCCTCTCCCAAGGCAGCGTGGTTTCTGCAGGAGCACCATCCTTTTGGATTTTCCCTTTTCCTTAAGTTTTGGTTTTGTCTGGGAGGGTTTTATTCAGATTTCCTCTCCCAAAGCAGTGTGGTTTCTGCAGCACCACCATAATTTTGGATTTTCCCCTTCTCCATAAGTTCTGGGTTTGTCTGGGACGGTTTTACTACGATCTCCTCTCCCAAAACCGTGTGGTTTCTGCAGCAGCACCAATCTTTTGGATTTTCCCCTTCTCCGTAAGTTTTGGGTTTGTCTGGGACGGTTTTATTCAGATTTCCACTCCCAAAGCAGCGTGGTTTCTGCAGCAGGACCATCCTTTTGGATTTTCCCCTTCTCCATAAGCTTTGGAGGGTCCAGCTGGCTGACAGAGCACCAGAGAGGTAAATCCATGATGGCTGCAGCTGCTGGGTGGAACTGAAGTGAAGCTGGAGCCAGGAGCTTGCAGCACCCCTGGGGACAGAGGGGACAGGGTTTGGAGAGCAGCCTTCCCCCAGAACACCCCACTGTCACCCCCAGGGTGCCCAGGGTGCAAGGACAGCCATGCAGTGAGGTTTGTGCATCAAACACTCTGTTTTTCCAGTGGAATTGCTGTTAGCAGTGACTAGAGGGGCTTTTTACCCAAATATTGAGTTACACACTCATCTCGGCGTGCAGGATGTGTGACGGGGCTGCCTGGGGGAGGCAGTGGTGATAAAACTGCCCAAGATTTGGTCATTCACACGACTCTCAGCTTTGCTCCAGAACTGAAAACTGAGATCTGTTTGTGTGACTCTTTTTTCCATCTCGTCAGAGCTGAACCTTCCGTAACTCTGACCGCTGCACCTGCTCAGAGCAGAGCCCCAGAGCAGCCTCCAGGCGCTGCTGAGCCTTGGGGTGACCCACGTTCAGATGTCCTTCTGCCCTCCCAGGCCTGCAGCGAGGAGTTTTGGGTTGAATCCCAGCATCTGGGGTGCATTTGGCTGCAGAATAAAGCTTCATTCATCCTCCACGTGCAGATCTTCATCCTCAAAGTGCTTCTGCCCAAACCCACCCAGGTAAAGTCCTCATCTCCACAGTCCTGCTGCTGTCCCTGAGCATTTTGGCCTCTCGTGTTTTCCTTGCAAGCTGTGCTCAGGGAAAATCCTCTTGCAGTGGATCTGTTCTGAAGGAAGAGGGGTGGCAGGGCAGCTCTGGTGGTCCCAGCACGAGCTGGTAGCCTTGGCTGAGCTCACCGGGACAAGCTCTCACCAGGAACGAGCTGTGCTATCAAATGTCAGGAGGAATGGACAAAAACCAGAGGCCCCAAGTGATGGAAGGACTTTCCCCACCTCGATCTGTCCCCAAGCGCCTGCCCAGCTCTTTGTGCCTCCCAGTGCCCTCTGAAGGGACTCTAGTCCCCTCCCCAGGTGGGAGGGGATGTGGTGGCAGTGACCCCAGAGATTTCACAGCGTGGCTCTGGCTCAGGTGTGGACTCCATCTGAATCAGGGCTGATTCCATGGCCCTTCCTGGTGCACGTGGGGCTCCTTCCTTCGGGATCCTGGGGCAGAATTCCCTTCCAATATTCCTCTGGGATCCTGGGGCAGAATTTCCTTCCAATATTCCTCTGGGATCCTGGGGCAGAATTCCCTTCCAATATTCCTCTGGGATCCTGGAGCAGAATTTCCTTCCAATATTCCTCTGGGATCCTGGGGCAGAATTTCCTTCCAATATTCCTCTGGGATCCTGGGGCAGAATTTCCTTCCAATATTCCTCTGGGATCCTGGGGCAGAATTTCCTTCCAATATTCCTCTGGGATCCTGGGGCAGAATTTCCTTCCAATATTCCTCTGGGATCCTGGGGCAGAATTTCCTTCCAATATTCCTCTGGGATCATGGGGCAGAATTTCCTTCCAATATTCCTCTGGGATCTTGGGGCAGAATTTCCTTCCAATATTGCTCTGGGATCCTGGGGCAGAATTTCCTTCCAATATTCCAATATTCCTCTATCGCTTCCCCCCCACCTTCAATTAACTCTTATCACCACCCAATAAGCTCAGCTAGGAATCCAAGGAATCAGGCCCTGGGATTTGGTTATATGCCACCACACCACGACTCTGTAAATTGGTTTATAACCCTGTTCATCCCAGAGCTGGCTCAGAGCAGAGCCACATGACTGCTCTGCCTGATAATGGCTCGTTCCTGCTTTTGCTGAGTAATTTCTGGGGTGTTCCAGCGAGGTTGAATCCAGAGTGCTAGAACAGCAGAATGTGACACAGCCGTCCCTGCAGCCAGGGCCAGGGGAATGCCAGGCAGGTCAGACTCTCACACTGAAATGTTCAGATAATCTTTTATCTAAAAGGAAGAAGGGGGACTTGCCACTTCTGCTGAATGCCTTTTGGCTTCCCCTCAAGAGGGAATTGAGCTTGACAACACCCACCAACCTCTTGTTTGTGGTAACTTGTGCCCTCAGATCTCTCGAACTTGTGCCCTCAGATCTAACTTGTACCCCCAAATCTCTCTAACTTGTACCTCCAAACCTCTCTAACTTGTACCCCCAAATCTCTCTAACTTGTACCCCCAAATCTCTCTAACTTGTACCTCCAAACCTCTCTAACTTGTACCTCCAAATCTCTCCAACTTGTACCCCCAAATCTCTCTAACTTGTACCCTCGGATCTCTCGAACTTGTGCCCTCAGATCTCTCTAACTTGCACCCCCAAATCTCTCCAACTTGTACCCCCAAATCTCTCTAACTTGTGCCCTCAGATCTCTCGAACTTGTGCCCTCAGATCTCTCCTTTTCCTTCAGGAATCAGTAAGATTGGACCCCAGATTCTAAACTGCATTTCCTAGGATTCAATCACAAGTCAGATCCCTGCTCCCACTGATTTTATGTGTCTCTCCAATGTTGTTTTGAAATCTGAGTTCTGATTTCCTGTTCAGATCTCCTCCTGCCCTCAGCCTGGTACCTGCTGGGGCTGAGATGCCCAGCCCAGGTGAGCTCTGGCTCTGTGCACACCTCCTGAAGGCCAGCACTGAAATCTGCCTGACCCAACTGTCAAAACTACACTGAGATTAATGACTGAACTCCTCCAAATGCATTTCAAAGAGCTAAGGGCATGTCCATGCTCTCTCCCAGGCATTTCAATAAAAACATACAAACAGCATCTGTTGAGGAATACAGGGCTTGGGTATCTCTGGGGAGAGAGGGAAAGTTTGACTTTTTTTTTTGTTTTTTTTTTTGTTTTGACTTTTTATTTGTTTGACTTTTATTCGTTTGATTTTTTTTACTTTTTTGTTTTGACTTTTTTTTTGTTTGACTTGTTTGTTTCTTGTTTGACTTTTTTTGTTTTGACTTTTTTTTTGTTTTGACTTTTTTTTGTTTGACTTTTTTTTGTTTTGACTTTTTTTCATTTGACTTTTTTGTTTTACTTTTTTTTTGTTGTTGTTTTTTTGTTTGTTTGTTTGTTTGTTTGGTGCCTCTACATGTTTTTAAGCCACCTAAAATAAAAGCTCAGAAGCCTTGGGCATCCTCCGGAGCTGATCTCAGACAATCTGAGATCAGAGCTTAAGACTTTTTGTGCTTTAAAACACAGAGAAATGCACTTGAGTGCTTTCAGGATGATGTGGTGGGACTTACTGGCACCCAGCGCTGTGGTTAGAGCACAGACTGCATTGAGAAAGGGAAATTAAAATTAACATTGGCTTAATGGTAGCTTTCAAGCATTTTGGGCCAAATGCAAAGTTTGGCTCAGGAAATTTCCAAGCTGGCACTGTAGCTGCACTGTTTTAGAAATCTTTCTCTTCTTTCTCAGGGAGAATAGAGATAAGCTGCATTCTTGTACTTTCCTAATCTCTGTGTTTGGTACTAGGTGTTGTATAGCTGTGACCAATGGTTTTAGGAGGTGGATTCCCTGCTGACCAATAGTTGCTAGATTATTAATGGATATATAAAGAAGTTTCTGTAAATAAAGTCTCTTTTTTCACCATCTTGGGTCCTCCTGCCTGCTTCCTCTGCCAGCTCCTGCGAATCCCAGGAAATCCAAACCAACACCGGCACAGCCTGAGAACAAAGGAACTGCACAAAGGTGTGTTGAGCCAAACAAACCTTTCCTCCTACTGTGCAAATCTGTGTTTTCACATCAGGGCAAGGCCGAGCTGTTGTTTTTTTGAGAACTCCTGCCACCCCTCAGAGCGCAGGGCCGGGCTGGGCTCGGTGGGACACCTGTGGCACGTGTTTGTCACCGTGCAGACGTGACCAGCGCCGAGCCCTTGGTTTCCTGCCGGCTCAGCTCAGCTCACATCCTGCGTGTGCTCAGCCAAGCGACCGCGGGGAGGCTCAGAAAGGCACCACAGCAAAAATCCTCATCCCAAAACGTGGATGCACTATTCTACAAGTTTTTCTCTTCTTTCTCATGGGGAATAGAGATAAGCTGAAATCTCGTGCTTTTCTAATCTTTTGTTTTGGTGCTGGATGCTGTAAGACTCCAGCCAATCCTTTTGGGGGGTGGAAAACTGTCGACCATTAGACTATTAATGCATATATAAAGGAAAAATTGTAAATAAATTTTGCTTTTTTGCCATCCTGCATGTGCTGACTGCCTGATTACTATGAGTTTCCGTGACACCAAAAAGGCTCTGAGGGGATCTGCTGCTCCTCCTGCTCTTTTTAAGCCTCGAGCTATAAATTGTTTGGCCTGATGTTCATCCAGGCAACTCGCAAAGCAGGGGGAACAGAAAAGCACTAATTGTGCAAAGGTGAGATTTTATTCATCAAGCTCCCACCAGGGTGGTCAGGAAGACCTACAAATATGTTGTAGGACAGGTTTGGGTTTCCAGCGCCAGCCCTTTCACATAATTTCCTTGTGGCTGAATCATTTCACTCCACAGACCCTCCACGATCACCCACGGGGTGATTAAGATGCATTTTTCAGTTTTATTACGTGAGGTTTGTTGTCACTGCTCACGTTCTTTTCCAAACGAGCACGCTCTCAGGGTTTCCACTTCTAATTCTGATGGTTTGTATTGCGGGGGGGGGGAAAAATAAAGAAGAAAGCAAACCACACGTTGGCCACAAATGGCTGCTTGACTTCAAATATCTGTGCCCTGCCTGTGTTGTAGGAACATTGTGTGTGTGTGGATAAAAATGTATATCTGCCTGGATATATTGAGAAAATAGGTATTTCCTGTGTGTTTTTACAGCTACCAGCCTTAAGGAACCTCAGGGGTATTCAGCATTATAGACAAGTTGTGTTTGGAGAGATTTTCAAGTGCCTCAGGATGTTTTGGGGGAGCTGGGGAGTTGCAGAAGCGCTGCAGAGGTGGAAGAAATAATTTCCTTTTCCTCCCCAGGTTCAGGAGGGCACAGCAGACAAACTGCCCCTGGGTTGGGTCCTGACAACTTCCCTGGGACTGGGACTCCTCCAGGGGCAGGGTGCTGGGGAGGATGAAATTGGAAAGCCTTATAAATATGATTAGCTGGCAAAAGATGCTGAGAATATGGAAACTGTAAGCGAGATTGAAATGAAGACAAGCTTTGAGATACCAAACCCCAGTGACTGAACAACTGGAAAACAATGGTGTGGCCACTGAAGGTAATTCCCTTTGGATTAAACAATCCTCTCTGCTTGCAGACAGGCCCAAGGGTCAGAGCAGACCCTGCCAACTTGGCAGAGGGTCCAAAAAGCAGTTTTTAGAGTTTAAAATCTAACGCCGTATGGTAATGCAATGACTCTCCTAGGCTGTATGTAAATGTTGTAGGATTTGTAGCTTGTTCTAGATTGGTTAGTGAAAATTAGAATATTCAGCACAGAAGATGATTTATTGTATTGTAAATGGCAACCACGGGATTCTATTCTGTATTCTGTCTTCTTTCTTCTCTCTCTCTCTCTCACCTCTCTGCCCTGCTCTGAGCTGTGTCTGGCGGCTCTCAGCAGGTCTCCTACACCCACGCTCTTTCACAATAAACCTCATGCTCTAAGACCAAACTTCAGAGATCTCTCGTCTCTGTCCCGACCGTCTGAAACAAAACCGACCACCAAAATCCTACAGCAGGGAGAGACCCCAAATACCAGTGCTGGGTGGAGGAAGGGACCTCCACTATCTCCTAGATACTCTCTTATGGCTTGGAAAGGTTATGGAGACACATAAAGGGCAGAAGTGATCCAAGAGAGCAGAGGAACATGACTGATGAAAAGCCAGAGCAGCTCTAAAACTCACACACTTCAGCCAAGGGAGAATCATTGTTCCTCTGCTCCAAACACGTCACAAATAGTGGGGGAGAGGAAGACACAAAAATCCTGAATTTCAACTTTTCACCTAAGGTGCGCCAGCAGTGCAATCACCAGAGCTGTCACCAGAGCTGTCAGCAGAGCTAACCCCAGGAACAGCCACTGCTGGCAGATTTACAGCTCACATTTCTGACCTTTGCTTCCTGCCCCGAGCAGGAGCAGCTCCTGGGAGAGGGAGCGATGGAAAGCATGGCAGGGACTGTGTTTTTGGGGTGTGTGCTGAGTCCTGAGCCAGCACGCCGTGGGAATGCGAGATTGGGCAAAAGCAGAGACCCCGAGAAGGGAAAAAATTGGCAGAAAAAGCCCAAGGAGAGGGGCTGGGAAGTGTTGATGGGACAAGGAGGAAAGTGGCCATGTGTTCCCAGTGGTGCTGAGTGACCTCCGTGGGGAGGGACAGGCTCTGCTCACAGTGGCCATGGCCACCTCCACTGCTGCTCTTCTTGTCCCCCCAAACCTCTGCGAGGTGTCCCCTGGCATGGGGGACATGGGCCAGAGTGTGCCTGGGTGCTCACAGGGATTCGGGAAACTCCAGAATAGTCAAACCCAAAGTTAATTCAGTGCTCTGTGTGACCTTTCAGCAGTGAAGCACAGCACCCTGAGGCCTGCAGGGCTGGGTTTGGCTGGGTGGGACCATTTTGAACACGTGCAGAGTGGGGAAATGACTCTGCTCATAACCAGGCTGGGCTCAGCTTGCTCAGAGAGGCAGAGAGCAAAATTCTCCTCTGCCTCAGTCCATGCCATTCACCAAAATCAACGGGACATGAACGTGTTCAGGGTTTTCTTAAATCAGAATCTAAAAGCTCCTCTCTGCAGGTCCCACCAGATCCCACTCAGCCACCAGCACAGAGGATCCACAGTCACCAACTCCTGCAAACATTGACACGTTCTGGCCTCCTGAGCAGCAGAAGCCCTGCCAATCTCCTGGGCAGGCTTATCGCATTTCCTGGCTGGGACATCAGCAGCACACAAGGCAGGGAGGAAAATCAATGCTCCCAGAGGCTGATGGATCCAAGGGAACGATTCCTCCTCAAGGCAGCGTGCTCTGAATGAGGCTGGACAAAGGGAAGCTTTGATAGCCATTGATTTTTGAGGAGATGTGTCTTTCGCTGGGCTGGAAAATGAGTTGTTTAAAAGACAAAAAAGTCCATGCTGGCCTGGGGAAGGTGAGTGTGGTGTGCAGAGGGGGCAGGGATGAGGCTCCAGCCCCTAATGAAGAGAATTGAGAGGGGCTGTGCTGCAGATAGAGAAGTGCTCTGCTGTGAGAAACGAGAAGGGGAGAGCTGATAACGAGAATGAAGAGCTTCCTTTGATTATTGCCTCACATTTCCGATAATGTAATCTACGTCTTTAAAGCAAGCTCTTGTGTTAGATGTCAGATCCCCCTGCCTCCTCCGTGCGGTTAGGAGATCTTAAGCAGCAGCCCTGAAAGAGAAAGGTTAACCTGACTGAGGTGGAATGTAAACCTCTTTTTCTTTTTTTTTCTGAATTATAAGGTGCATTAATGCAACGTAACACCGTGGGTGCAAGGGGAGCCAGTTCAGATATGCAGTCAAATCTGGCAGGCAGGAAAGTGCAGAACTTGGCTGTGGGAGCAGCCAAGACAGAGCTAAGAGAATCCCTGAGACTGAACGGGAGGGGATGGAATTGCCTAAACACTTCTCAAAATCAGCCCCACATCACCACTGAAAATAACTCCTGAATTCCTACATGATGCCAGACATCCCATCCCAGGTTGCATACTGGAACTGAATTCGGCTTTGGACAAAGCTCAGGCTCCGTTTGCCACGAGCAGGTGCAGATTTTGGAGGCTTCCACGTCAGCTGTGGAAAGGTTTCCCAGGAGGGTGCGATGTGTCTGGGATTGGCTGTGTGAGCGCTCACACACGCTTGCCTTGCCATGCTGGAACCCGAAAAATTGACAGCCAGGTTGGAAAACAGAAGCTCAATCCTTCTGTCCCTGCAGCTCCCCTCGCTGCGAGGGGGATGGAGATAACACTTATCGCCCTGCGGATGGCGGAAAAGCTGCTGGAAATTTCTGTGCCTTCCTCACCCGCGGTGGGAGGCAGAACAGACACAGCTCTGCCAGGGCAGTGCCTGTGCTCCAAACCCTGCTCCTTTGATGCCTAAAACAGAGGCTGGACAAAGTTAGGAGAATAAAAAGCAGATAAATTTATTGAAAGCCTTCAGGGGCATTCAGGGCAGCACAGCCCAGCCAGGGGCTGCACCCAAAATGGACAACGGTCACAGGTTTTTCATATTTTATATTTTCATATTTTATATGATTTTCGTATTTTCATATTTTTCATATTTTGTAAGTTCTGTCCATTTGCATATCGTGGTTTAATCCTCCAATTACAGCTCCAGCTAATGAAGTCAATCACTCCAAGTTTGCTCCCCCAATTCACTGCTGTTTACATATCTTGGGGCCTGAGACAATAAGGTATCCTAGGATTCCAAGCTTAGAGGAATTGTTTTGTCTAAAAATGCTGAGAACAGGAGCTTTAGCACTTTATATGGAGTCCAGAGTTATACAACAAATTACAGATGAAAATATTCAGATTATAGTATTCAGATTACATGAAAATATTGAAGCTAAAATCCCAAGGCATCACCTTCCCGAGGAGATGAGGGCCATGGGCAGTGGGCACAGCGGTGAGCAGAGCGCGAGGGTGCAATTGCACATTTCAGACCCAACAGGACGCGCAAACACACAGAGAAAACCCTTCCTGCTGAACACCCAGGAGGAAATGAAACGAGAGAGGCTGATGCAGATGAGCAAACGGAGCAGCTCTGATGTGGGACTGCAGTTAGCTCAGGTAACACCAAAGGGCTCAGCAAAGCTCCACCCTGCACTGGAGTCAAACACTGAATGTTCCAAGGCCGTGCTGAGTAATCTCAGTTCAAACCAAGGGAGCTGCTCACGTGTTGGGACTCGAGCAGAACCTTTGGATCTCTCGCCAGGTTGGCCCCAAAATCCCCCCCGGGTCTCTCCCCCACATGTGGGGACCTGCGTGGCTGCTGGAGTTCAAAGCAAGGCATTCCCTCTGCCCAGCTCTGCCCTAAACCCCAAAACCACCGCGATATTTATCCTTTTGACACCCCTCAAACCTCGCTGGGATGCTGCCACGATTCTCTGCTTGTTTTACCACCAGCACCACCATCACGAAAGCCAGAGTTTTCAGGAATTTTCACTGCAACCAAAAACTTGTCTCTGCTTTGACTCATACCTTGAAGCAAAGGGACAATTATCTAATCACAACATTCAATCCCCGTTGTTCGTACGCTGATCTAAATTGTTCGACTGCTTCAGATACTTCAGTGATTAGGGAGAGATTCCACAAATAAACTGCCTGCGTGTTCCTGGCAATCAAAATGAACGTGCTGCAAGCAAGGGGAGGATAAAGCAGCATGGAAAAAGGATTCCTTCCTCACCATCGCTCACACCCAGCCTGAGAAACCACAGAATTTCATGTCTATTACTGACATGAAAGTCACATCAAAGGTCCTGGGCGATTTGGGGATGTGCTGCAGCAAAATTGAAATAATATCCAGTGGGTGGAAGGCTGAGCTGGATGCCTGGAACAGCAGCTAATTGCCACCTAGGAGAACATTTTGGGGTTATTTATGGCAAATCCAAATCCAGCCCGAAACCCAGAGACTGTCTTTGTGTCCTCAGGCAAAAACCTTAAAATGCTTTCATTTAATGCTGCTTGGGAGGTGTTTAATTTGCAGAGACACTGAGCATCCCTCAGCCAAGATTTTCCAGAGTGCTGCTGCCTCGAGCTGATCCATTTCGGACTCCCAGAAAGGCTTTGGCTTCCAGACACAGCAAGGCCCTCAGGTTTCATGGTTAGTTCCTTTTAGTGAATAAACCCAAACCCCAACAGCACAACTTCCTCCTGTGTGCTGCTAAATTAGATTTTTAAGGGATTTTTTTTCGGCTTTTGGTGATCCAAGGGGGAATCCTGCCCTTTTTGTGGTCCAGACACAACCCCCGTGCCCCATCGCTGTCACAGCTCACACCTTTAATGGATTTATCCCTGTGAGACAGGGATTTGCTGTATTCCTGAAGCCCAAAGAAGGCAGCAGCCTGCCCTTGGAGCTGCTGTGGCTCAAGGAAACAATGGAGATGCTTTTCCCAGGCTAGTGGCTCCGGCTGTGTCACTCATTTCAGCTTCTGTAAGACCTGATGAGGCTTCCCTCTGACCTTTTGCTGTCAGACAGGCTCAAATGGCCCCTGTGAGTGTGTCCTGCCCCCCCAGTCCCCCAGAACCCCGAGAGGGTTTTGGGTGCTGGGTTTGGGTGCAGGCTGTGGCACTCGCTGCTCCCATCCCTCCCCAGCCCACTGGACGGAGGGACAGCTCTGCCATCCTTCTCCCCTAAAAGCAGCTGCTGACAGCAAAGGTGTGACATTCCTGAGCTGCCACCCCGGGAAATCCCACGGACACCTCAGCAAGCTCAGGTTGGAAAGCAGCAGTGGCAGCAATTCTGGGAGAATTTTATCTCCATTTGTCACCGAGATTGATGGGGGGTGAACAGAGGGAGGAAATATCAAGACATGGCAATCCTGTTCCCACGCTTGGGATCCCAGAATTTACTCCCAAACCCAGTCCTGGCCTCAGGCTCTCCAGGGGTGACACATTTCTGTGACAGCCCTCTCCATTTCCCCCTCCTGCTGTCACATTTTCTCCATCCCTACCCTTGGAAAGTTCACTCTGAACACCCAGGAGGAGCCCAGAAATCAGCAGCTGCTCCCAGGAGCTCCACAGGAGGAGAGAAGAGAATCTCAGCAGGTCTTGTGCCCTGGGCCAGGCTGACTCAGAGCACAGAGCTGGCAGGACACAGGGAAGGCAAGGATCACAAACTCCTCCACATGGGATGAGGATCACAAACTCCTCCACGCGGGATGAGGATCACAAATTCCTCCATACGGGATGAGGATCACAAACTCCTCCACACCGGATGAAGATCACAAACTCCTCCACGCAGAGCGAGGATCACAAATTCCTCCACGCGGGATGAGGATCACCAATTCTTCCACATGGGATGAGGATCACAAATTCCTCCACGCAGGGCGAGGATTACAAATTCCTCCACGCAGGGCGAGGATCACAAATTCCTCCACGCAGGGCGAGGATTACAAATTCCTCCACGCAGGGCAAGGATCACAAACTCTTCCACGCGGGATGAGGATCACAAATTCCTCCACGCAGGATGAGGATCACAAACTCTTCCACGCGGGGTGAGGATCACAAATTCCTCCCCGTGGGATGCTCTTCCCAAGGAGCCGCAGGCGGTGTCAGGAATGGCTGGACAATGGTGGGAGGAAGATGTGAGTCCTGCTGGATCCCAGGCATGCCGAGCACTTCCAGCATTGTCCTTCCCCCTGGAATTCCTGCCTGACCCCAGCGAGGATGGGCAGCTTTCAGGCAGGGAATGGAGGAAGATGGGGAAGAGCCATTGGTCCCCAAAGTCAAGGTCTTTGTAATTCCAATCTAACTCCAGTCCTCTCTCTGAGATAGCACCTGATGGCTTTTCTGGAAAACTGGATGAAGAAATGAGGAATCCTCATCCAGGCCGACCTTCCCGTGCAAGGAGAAAATTTTACCTCAGGGAGAAGAAAAGGAAATGCCAGGGGGAGCAGGTCATTTTTCCCCCTGCAAATTGCAGTTTTTACAAAATCTAAGCGATATTTAACAATCCCCTGTCCAGTGAGGGGTGATAATGGAGAGGCTCAGCCCACACAGACCTCAGGCAGAGATGAACTGATGGCCAAAGAGGACAGAGGATGGACTGTCCTGGATTTGCTGCAATAGGGACACAGATCAGCTGTCCCTGTGGGCCCCTCCTGCCTCACCCTCTGCTGTGCTTGGCTCTCTGAGTCCCAAAAAATCCATGTTCCCATGGATCAGCTGCTGGGAAAGCAGGATTATGTGCCCTGGCAGTCACCATTTACAAAATGCTCCACATAAATGTGCTATGAAACACCTGAGGTTTATATTTTCCTTCCCAGAGGCTTTGGTACTGATTCTTATTTATGCCCAGGCTTTTCTGCATTCCCTGAACAGTATAAAATCCCCATTTCTCTAAAGGAAGCTTTGCTAGCAGTGCAAGTTGGGTTATTTCTGGGGAAGATGCTCAGCTGCTGTGTGTTATTATTGCTCCAACAAAGGAAATGTTGGAGCTGATTTACACTGCTGGAAGGCTTTGCCCCTCAGAACATGAATGCATTTATGATCCAGCTATGAGGAGGCTGTAAAAGGAGCAGAAATGTGATTTGTAAGGTGCAGCTGTAAACTCCATTTACTCCCAGGCTCGTTCCTGCTGCCCATGGACTGGTGTGAATATGAAACCAGCTCCAAATCTGGGTTAGCTGGAGATTTCTCTGAATGGAGCCTGGGAGAACTGACTTATCCCTGGCTCATATATTGTGATTTGACACTTAACTGGGGCTTGGCAGCTCCTCTCAGAAGGAAATATCGATTGTGAGGCAAAAATCCAATATAATTGTAGAACAAGGGAGCAGGACATCATTGACACCACTTAGAGCCTGCAGTTCTGGAGAGCCCTTTTTCTCGAGTGGATGGCAAATGTTAATTAAGGTGCCCCCTCTGGCATCAGGAGCCTCCATGGATTGTCTCCTGCTGCATTTTCCCGTCTGTGGGATGGGAATGGGTTTATTTGGGAGGAGCTGCTCCTCACAGCGCTGTTCTCAGGCAGCTGTGAATTTACCCATCAGTCCAACTTGCTGTAACTATGGGTTACGAGTGGGAAAAAGGGATTTGGGAGGCAGCACTGGGATCAGGGCCTGCCTGCTTCCCCTGTGGCCTCTCCCCATCCTCCCCCTCTCTCTGGCTCCTGTTTAGGGTCAGCTCCTGCAGCAGGGAGGATGTTTACCTTTCCTCCTTGCACAGCAGGGCTGCGGGATGTAAAAACCCTCCCTGGGGCCATTCAGGGGAAAATGATAACAGGGGAACAATGACAGCAGGGGTTTCACCTCAGCACCAGCTCAGCGCTCGAAATTTGCATCACGAAACTGCAAATTGCTCTCAGTGAAATGGGGAACAGCTCAGAAGGAAAAACAGCAGCACCTCGTATTTTTTGGGTCCTCCCAGTGCCATTTAATGCTTTCTTGGGGGGAAATGTGTGGGACATCGTGGTCTCAGCCATTCCAGCATGTGCTCTGCTGAATGAGGCCATTAATGGGATGAGTTCTTTGAGAACTTGCTGGATTTCATTAAGCAGAGGTGGGAAAAAAAATGTCATTTTTACAAATCAGGAGATGAGAAATCTCCCTGAAACACCCCCACCTCTCCACGGGCAGTGATGTCACAGTCAGCAGCCCCAAGTGATTAATTCTGCACAATCATGAGGAGCAGAGCATCACCAGCACTCCCTGAAAGGGCGAAAAGTGGCACTGGCCTTGTGTTTGACTGGCAGGGAGGGATGGGTGTGAGTGGAACACAGTGAAACCTCTCTCCATCAGAGCTCCCAACCTTTGGGTCTGGCACAGAGGGCAGAAACCTCTCCAGCAGCATTCCCACACTGATGGGAACATTCCCACCTTGCCAGGGCTGCGAGGGGCTGGCAGTGCCACAGCTCAGCCTCACGGGCACGGATTTGGTGCCTGGGGAGGGCAAAGACATCAAAAACATCTCCTCTGCCTCATTCCAGGCTGAATTTATAATTGCTGTTTTCTGTTTAAACTTCACCTGTACACACAGCTGTGCCCTCCGTGCCCAGCCTTGTTCTTTTGGGAATTTTGGGGAGAAATGGCGAGGCTGAGGCTTCCCAGGGGATGGAGGACTGCCAGGTGTGTGAGGTTGGTATCTCAGCTCTGTTGTGGGCATTTGGCAGTGCCTCCAGCAGCACTTTTTGCTGCTGGGATCTGCTAGAGCTTCAGGAGGGATTATAGGAGGGTGGGTTTGAAGGGTCAGCACCTCATGGACACAGACAAGAGGTAGGACATGTCTAAATCACTGTTTATGCTGCTGTCAGCTGCTTTGGGACAGTGAATTCAGAAATTCCCTCTATTCCTTCCTTGTTTTCTTCCCCCCACTTTCTGTGACTTCTGCAATTCCCTGTTTCTCCCTGAATTTCTTCCCTCCACTCTCTGTGTCTTCAGCAATTCCCTCTGTTTCTCCCTGAATTTTTTCCCTCCACTTTCTGTGACTTCAGCAATTCCCTCTATTTCTCCCTGAATATTTCCTCCTACTTTCTGTGACTTCAGCAATTCCATTTCTCCCTGGTGTTTTTCTCCCCACTTTCTCCAACTTCATCAATTCCCTCTGTTTCTTCCTGATTTTTTTCCCTCCACTTTCTGTGACTTCAGCAACTCCCTGTATTTCTTCCTGGGCTTTTCCCCTCCACTTTCTGTGACTTCAGCAATTCCCTCTATTTCTCCCTGGTGTTTTTCTCCCCACTTTCTCTGACTTCATCAATCCTCTCTGTTTCTCCCTGAATTTTTTCCCTCCACTATCTGTGACTTCCTCAATTCCCTCTGTCTGTCCCTGAATTTTCCCCCTCCACTTTCTGCCACCCTCCAGCCTCCTCCTTTGTGCCCAGGCACGGTGGGGACACAAACCCCCAGGACTCCTCTCGCGGGGTCTGTTTGCGGAGGGGCCGAGCGAGCCCCGGCACAGCCATTGTGCAGCACAAAAGCTGCAGAGAGTCTTGGTGATGGAATCCAAAACGCTGTCAGCTGCTGAGCTCCAGCTCCTTTGATGACTCTGCTTGTTGAGGATAATTAGACTGGTGCGGCACAGACACACACACGGATGTCTCTATTCTCTTCGCGATCGCGCGGCGCTCGCTGTGAATCCGCGATGAGCTCTTAGTTAAAACCCAGGGCGGCGTTTTCAGCCGGGAGCAAAGTTGGGGAGTCCAAATTCACTTTCAAAGGTGACTTAAAAAACACAGAAGTGTCCTCAGGAGGCAGCAGGGTTAGCAGTTGATGTTTAAAAGCGCCAAATTTTTAGGGTTTTACAAAAAAAAAATTTTTTTCTCGTGATCTTTCAAAGGATGGAATTCCCTCCCTGACTTCCGCCGGTCTCGAGGGCTCGCAGCATCCTCTGAGCAGGGGAAAGTGGCAGCAAAAATCCAGGGATGAACTTCCAGAGGGCTTTCCAAGAGGCAGAATTCTGCAGCAAACAGCCCAACACGCTGCCCCCGCCACCAGGGTGGAAGGAAAATCAGCATTTAATGCCAACACGGCTCCGTTGGAACAGGCCACGCTGGATATCTGAAATCCTGAGTTCCTCTTTGTCTGGAGAACCTCATCAGTAAATTTAAATGGCTCCTGACAGTGCTATCAGGCCTGGAGACAGCTGAAGAGAAAGAAAAAGGGACAGAACAGATAACAGAGGTATCTGTACCCCTCGAAGCTGATAGGGAGCTGGAACGGGAATTGCATCCCAAGGATGGAGGTTTTAACTGCTTGGGGCTTGCACACAGAAGGCACAGAGCAATTTTTCAGGCTCCCTCGGTGACATGTGAGGTCTGGGCTGCACTTTCTGGAGCTCCTCTCCTTCCGAGTGCAGAGGGTAGGATCAAGTTCAGGACCTTGGCCCCGAGACAAGGAAATCATCAGAGGGATGGAAGCCCAAGGAAATGTTTTCTTGTCACCATGTAATTTTAATACCAAAACAAACCGAGCACTCCAGGACCAGGAAACTCTCTGACATCTCTGACAGCGTTTGCCAAAGTTTGATAGCCTTGAAAACCACATCTGAGCAATGCAGGGAGTGCTGGCTGAGCCGGGGCCTCGCTGCTCATGGAGATGCTGCTCTGACACTCAGATCTGAGATCCCACTCAAGTGTGGGCTGTGCTTTTTGTTTTCCCCCCTGAACACACACAAACTTCTGGGCCAGCAATCCTGCAGTGACTCCCTGACCTTGGCTGAGCAATCTTCGTGCAGGGATGCTCTGTCCTTAAACCCTTTGCTCGATGTTAGTGGAAGCAGCATTTTCTCTGTCGGTCTCAGACCCGAATATCGAATATCGGATTGTTCCACTCCTCCCACCCACCAGAGGTGATTTATGGCAGTCCTGTGTCCAGAATCCTGAGTCACTGAGGTAACACCGAGCACTGCTGCTGCCTTTATCATTCCACAGCGTGATCTTATCACAGGAATGACTTCTTTGCCTCTGATAAGAGCTCTCCCTCCCTCCGAAAATGTTGTACAACACCATGGAAATTGTTCCGTTTAGAACAAATCTAAGTCTTGTTATGAACAGACCGAAACTCCACAGATTCAGGTGCAAGTATCAGCCTAACTACAGATTCGGAACCTCAGCTTCTCTGTGCCTCAGTTTCCAGAACACACAGTGGAAATAAAGGGCCCTCTGTGGTTTGTCACTTCAGACCTTTAAAGTAAGGAACAGACTCGTGGAGATCCCCTGCCCCAACCACACTGGAGCCACTGGATAAATAAACGGAATCCTGCAGGAATCAGCTCAGTCCCACAGCAGAAATCTGCAGTGAGGCCAAAGATAAAAAACTACAAATGCATGTGCAGAGCACCCCGGGGCTCAGCCCCAAATGGAAGTTTCTGAAGGCTTTCTGCACAGCACCTTCGTGGCAGCTGCTGCCTCCATCGCCCTGTCCCTGTCCCCGCAGAGCTGCTGGATCCCTCCAGCACAGAAGGACACAATCCGAGGAGCTGCAATACCCAAACCAGAGCAGCTCTCAGCTCAAACTGCTCCAATCTCATCCCCTAAACCCAGAGCTGAAGGCTGAAGGCTTCTGAATAACCTCCCAAAGGAGCAGCTCCAGCGACTTCTCCCCCATCACCATCTGCAGAGGGAACAGCACAAACTCCCCCTGGAAAGCTCCTGCTCCCAAATCTCCACGGGCAGCACTGGAAATGGAAGAATTTTGCTCAAAGGGTTTCTCTGTCCAAGCCCCAAACTCAGTGATCAGCACAGACCGAGCATTAGGGAAACTTTTCCCTAAGCCCTCGTGGCTACACCACCTGGATTTTCCATCCCACAGCCAAAGGTTTCCTCCTTCTAGTGCTGCTCAACCTGGAAATCACTTCCAGCAGCATTTCTGTCAGCAGATTCTCCCCTTGGGATGGGTTTCCCTCCACGCCCTGGGCCAACACAAGTCACTGGGAATCAGGAAAATCCTCGAGTGCTCAGGTGGGACTCGGGGCTGGTTTTGGGCTGGGTTTTTGTATCTGAATTTCAGCCAGGAGTATTTGCAGAAAACAAACACCCTGAAGGCAAGGCTGGGAAGGAAGGGAAAAATCCAAAAATCAAAAAATTCCTTCGAAATCCAAAAATTCCTTCAAAATCCAAAAACTACTTCAAAATCCAAAAATTCCGAGCAGCACTTTGCTTCCATGCAGTGATTTCCCAAACGCAGCTCCAGCCCCGGGGGAAGCAGAGCCTCCCAGCCCTGCTGTGCTGAAATCCTGCTATGTTGCTAAGTCTGTTACCAAGCAAAACATGTCTTAGCAGGCTAAAACCTCTTCCAAAACACCAGAGAAGGTTTTACTGTTTGTAAACTGCATCTGAGCTGCTTTTCCTTCGTAATGAAAGCCTTAATACTTGGAAATTCTCAGTTTCTGAGAAGGCAAATCCAAGCCAGGCTGGTTTTACTCAGGTCCAGGGGAATTAACTCAGGCCATGAACACAAAAGTAAATTCTTTTCCAGGCTCGGGTGAGGGGAAGAACATCCATTTAGTTTTGGAAAGCTTTGCCACCTGTGTCATCTCTCATGCTTATCAGAGACAGCACAGTGACAGAAAAAGCACAATATCTCTAATTTAGGTGCTCTGGTTATGGACAGTGATTTACCCAGCCTGAGTAATGACAAGGACCAGGGAATTATCTCCATTTTTTAGGCCTGGATCTCTTCTGAAACAGCATCTCAGAGCCATGGATTGAATTCAGAGTTTCAGGCAGAACTGAAACATTTTATATTTTATACATTTATATATTCACGCACATATGTGCACTCAGAATTAAAACAAAGAAAGCAAGATTTTTTTTTCCCCCCCTCATGCTAGAATTTTAACTTTCTGGTTTTGAGGATGTTTTGGAGGAGTATAAAGGCCGACATGAAACTTTTAAAGCTTGCACATTCTGGAGCCACGTTGATTTCTGCACCATGCAGGATAAATCAGTTTCAATAATTTAAGTTTGGTCAAAGGTCTTCTTCCATCCTGAATGAAACTGCAGTCCATCACTAATTTTTTAAAAATTTTAGCCTTTTATAGACACATTATGGATTTTTTTTTAATTGCTTCTACATGCATGAGAGTTTTAAGTGATCCCCTGTGGTTTTGATGGCCTGTGAATTACATTGTGCTTTTTCTTCTCTCTGCTCTCAGGGAAATATTGGGATTTTACACAAGAGTGAGAGGTGCTGGCAGGCAGATTAGATGAGAATTAGGTGCAACCACTGATGGGAGATGCATAACGAGATGATAAACAATATTTTGGGAAATAATCTTTGTGTGAAATCCCTTTCTAGAGGAATCCTCTTGCTGTGTTTAGGGTAATGAAGCATTGGGGGTTTGGTTAGGCCTTTGTGTGGACAAGGGTAAAATGTTTTTCTCAGTGCCCAAATTGCAAAATGGGAATTGTAACATCACCTTTGCCTTCCTTCCCTGCTTCAATCAGAAACTCGGGATGGGGACAGCCTGTGGGAGCAGACAGTGCGTAATCTAATGGGCTAATTGCAAAATAAAATAATCATGGCTGTGCTGGCACTGCCCAGCGGGGCCGAGCAGCAGCTCGTGGCCATGGGTCACAGGGGGACACTGCAGGGCTTGGGGCAGTGCCACGCACAGGGAAAAGCTCCCAAAGGGGCTTTGAACATCCCCTGGGGCTTAGAGGAGCTCGGGATGGAAGCTGGTGCTGGGAAGAACAGACAGACCTGTGCCAAGAAATCCTTCAGGGGGGAACAGGGAAAACCTGCCAGGGCTCGGTCTGGGCTGTGGGACATCAGTGCAGCTCCATTAACTTCAGCACCTGCCCTCAGTGCCTCAGCTCCGAAAGGAAGGACACAACCTTTGATGGGCCCTGTGTCCCCAGGGCCCCATAAACCCCTGCAGGATGGACAGATAGAGGCTCATTGAATAACCCCAGTGCCTGTAACTCCCCTGCAGGATGGACAGGTAAAGGCTCATTGAATAACCCCAATGCCCCAAAAATCACCTACAGGATGGGCAGATAGAGGTTCATTGAATAACCCCAGTGCCCCACAAATCCTCTACAGGATGGGCAGGTAAAGGTTCATTCGATAACCCCAATGCCCCATGAATCACCTGCAGGATGGACAGGTAAAGGTTCATTGAATAACTCCAGTGCCCCAAAAATCACCTACAGGATGGGCAGGTAAAGGTTCATTGAATAACTCCAGTGCCCCAAAAATCACCTACAGGATGGGCAGGTAAAGGTTCATTCAATAACCCCAGTGCCCATAAATCCCCTGCAGGATGGACAGATAGAGGCTCATGGAATAACCCAAGATCCACGGCAGTTTTTGCTCCCTGCCACCCTCTCTGGGTTCCAGCCTGCCTCAGACCATTTCCTGCCCTCACCTGAGCCATCCAGTGTCCCTCAGGAATCCCATTCAGCCTTTCCCCTTGGGTTGTTTAACACATAAAGCAAGAAGCTCAGCAGTGGGAATTCTCCCCAGGATCTCAGTCCTGCCTCAACCCCACACCCGAAATCTGTGATTCCAGCTCAGCCCCGTGTCCGTGACCCTGCCTGACCTGCTCCTCCCTGTCCCCTGCCCCAGTCCATCCCCCCAGCCCCACCAAAAGCCAGGGGCCGCTGGTGCCGGCGGCGATGGGATTTTGTGACACGCCTGACAGACTTGTCTGACAACTCGGAGGTTTGTTTTGCATAAGCCACCCAAACAGATGGTCACCACTTTTAAGTACCAGCCTGGCTCGTGTGTGTGTGTGCAGGATCCACTTTCCAGAACTGAAATTCAGAACTGAAATTCCCCTGAATTCGCTATTTCCCTGTCTCCTGTTGGAAATGTGGCTTTGGGGCAGGAAGCAGAGGTGGGGGAGTTTTGGGGACTACTTCTCCATATCTTTGGGAGGGAGATGGTGTTTTTACCTCCCTGGCACCTCAGGATTCCCTTTCGGTCATACCTACACGCATGCTGTGAGTTAAAAAGCAATTTCTGGGAAGCAGTGACCTTTAGGGAATGTCCTTTGGCCGTGCGCTCCTGTCTGCCACTCCCCCCAAACCCATGTTCCATTCCACACCGTACCCTTGGTGGTTCTGCTTGTGTTTTACAGGTTTTATTTCCCTTTTGCTCCCTGTGTGAATTTTAATGCTGAGTTATTTGCAGCGTTTCCAGCAGGCTGGGCCAGGGGCACTCACTGCTCCTTCAGATGGGATGAGCAGTCCCTCTCCCAGCAGAGCTGAGCTGTCACACAGGATTATCCTAAATTCGGTATCAACACGGCCCTGCCCATCTGCCCGGTTGGGTTTCCAACGAGTACTTTTTGCATTTTGGGATATCTCACCCCTTTCTCTGCCCTGCTCCCTGTGTTTAACCTTCCCTGCTTTGTGTGATGAAGCTCTGAGCATATTTTAATAACCATAAGTGCTTTTTTGGGCAGGAACGTGAGCCATAGACACAGTTCCCGAGGCAGGTAAGAGCAGGGCAGCCCTGATGGCACTGTTGTGCAGGTAACACCCCTTTTCATTCATGGATCAAGCTCGGATTTCTCCTCCAGCTCCACATCTTTTCTCCCAACCGAGCAGAGCATGAAGTCACCGCTCGGCTCTGCTCTTCATTTGCATTCCCTGGATATAAACGCTGAGTGCTGATCTCAGTAGATAACTGACAGCCATAAGGAGTGCGAGCAGCGCCGCGGAAAACACAAATCAGATTTCCTGGGTGTGCTGGTGCATCCATGCAATCCATCAATCCACAAGGAACACATGTCCTCAAACTGCATGCGCCTGGCTCTATATTTATTAAAAAAAACTGACAAGGCAGGCTGCAAAACCCCGGAGTTCTGATCAGGATCAGCAACAAACGGAAAACTTGGGGAGATGAAGGAACCATCCCAGTCCCCACCAGTTTAATTTGCACCCTAAAGTGAGCAGTCCCACTTCAGGAGTCACTCTGGTTCACCATTAAGTTACCATTGGTTTTCTTCCTCATTAATTTAAAGCACAAGCACACACAGGGAGATTACATCAGGGCATAAATCGGGCGAGAAAAACCGAACCACTTCAGGCTACCGACAGAAATTTACTTCTCTGGCTCTGCTGCCTTTTGGGTGACTTGTACACGGATCAAAGACAATCCCCCAGCTGTCCGACCTCAAGCAATTTCAACTGGGGCTGCAGACACGGCCTCCCTGGCGATCCCCACCTTCCCTGGCCATCCCCACCTTCCCTGGCCATCCCCACCTTCCCTGGCCATCCCCACCTTCCCTGGCGATCCCCAGGTTCCCGGGCAGGCTGCGGGGACGGGTCCGGTGTGCCCAGGGCTCCTGCCTGGCCGGGCCGCAGCTGGGGATGCGACCCAGAGCATCCCGGGGGTCCCACAGCTCCGGGAGAGCATCCCCTGCTCCGGGAAATCATCCCCCTGCTCCAGGACTGGATCCTCCTGCTCCAGGAAATCATCCCCCTGCTCCAGGACTGGATCCTCCTGCTCCGGGAAATCATCCCCCTGGTCCAGGAGTGCATCCCCCTGCTCTGGGGCACATCTCCCTGCTCTAGGAGTGCATCCCCTGCTCTGGGAGTGCATCCTCCTGCTCTGGGAAATCACGCCCTTCTCTGGGACACATCCCCCCGCTCCAGGAGAGCATCCCCCTGCTCCGGGAAATCATCCCCCTGCTCCGGGAGTGCATCCCCTGCTCCAGGACACATCCCCCTGCTCCGGGAGAGCATCCCCTGCTCCAGGAAATCATCCCCCTGCTCCAGGACACATCCCCCTGCTCCGGGACTGCATCCCCTGCTCCGGGAAAGCATCCCCGTGCTCCGGGGCTGGATCCTCCTGCTCCGGGAAATCATCCCCCTGCTCCGGGAGAGCATCCCCTGCTCCGGGAGAGCATCCCTGTGCTCCGGGAGAGCATCCCCTGCTCCGGGAGAGCATCCCCCAGCTCCGGGAGTGCATCTCCTGCTCCGGGAAATCAACCCCCTGCTCCGGGAGAGCATCCCCTGCTCCGGAGCACATCTCCCTGCTCCCGGAAATCATCCCCCTGCTCCGGGAGAGCATCCCCTGCTCCGGGAAATCATCCCCCTGCTTCGGGAAGGATCCCCTGCTCCGGAGCACATCTCCCTGCTCCCGGAAATCATCCCCCTGCTCCGGGAAGCATCCCCCGCTGCCAGGAGAGCATTCCCAGCTGTCCGGGCCGTTCCGAGAAGGCATCCCTGGCCGTATACCGCCCGCAGCCCGGGTCAGCATCGCCCCGCCGCCCCGGCAGCGCAGCTCCCCGGCTCCGGCAGCGCATCCCCGCGGCCGGGAGAGCACTTCCCGCTGCCCTGGCTGCTCCGAGAAGCCACTCCGGGCTGCTCCGGGAGCGAATCCCCTCCCTGCCGGGAGAGCACTGCCGGGAGAGCACTGCCCGCAGCCGGGAGAGCATCCCCCGCTGTCCGGGCCGCTCCGGGACTGCATCTCCCTCTCTCCGGGAGAGCATCCCCGCGCTCCGGGACCGCATCTCCCCTTTCCGGCAGTGCATTCCCCCTCTCCAGGAGTGCATTTCCCCTCTCCATGAGTGCATTCCCCGCTCCGAGACTGCATTTCCCCGCTCCGAGTTTTCACCCCCCCTCTCCGGCAGCGCATCCCCCGTTCCATGCGTGCATCCCCCCTTCCTCTCTGGAAGTGTATCCCCCCCGCTCCGGCAGCGCATCCCCGCCGCTTCCCGGCCGGATTCCCGCCTGGATCCCCTGCTGGATCCCCGGCTGGCTCCCCAGCCGATCCCCCCCTGGATCCCCGGCCGATCCCCGGCTGGATCCCCGGCCGATCCCCGCCTGGATCCCCGGCCGATCCCCGGCTGGCTCCCCGGCCGATCCCCGGCTGGCTCCCCGGCCGATCCCCGGCCGATCCCCGGCGCTCCCTCCCCGCCCGGCCCCTCGGTGCGGAGCAGCGCCGTTGTGTCGGCGCCGCCGTAAAGCGAAAGGAAGCAGGGCAGAGCGCGGCGGGGCAGCACTTACGCCCGAGCTTTGGGGAAGCCCATGGAGAGCAGGATCTCCAGCGACGAGCCATGTTTGATGGTCCCGGCGCGGTGCTGGCGGTTCCGCCGGGGGATGACTTTGCTGTAGAGCTCCTCTCTGGCAGCCATGGCGAGCGCGGCGGGCTGGGCCATCAGCGCGCAGCCATCGCCGCCCGCGCAGGGCCATGCACGCCGCGGGCTCGGGGACAGCGCCGGGGACAGCCGCGCAGGCTGCCCGGCCCCGAGCGACACCGCCCGCCCACACGTGCGCGCCCCGCGCAGCCCCGCGGCGTGCGGAGCGAGGGACGGAGGGACGGAGGGAGGGATGGAGGGAGGGATGGAGGGATGGAGGGATGCGGGGGGAGCGCGGCCGCGATGCCCCCGCCCCGCGGAGGGGTGGGGGATGCGCGCGGGAGAGGAGAAATGAAGGTTTTCCCTTTAAAAAAAAAAAAAAAAAAAAGGGAAAAGAAAGCACGTGCACGCGCGGTTATTTTGGGGTTTTTTTGTTTGTTTGTTTGGCCTTTGTTGCAATTGTTATTTATTTATTTGATCTGTTAATTTATTTTTCGGGTTTTTTGCCTTTATTATAGTAATTATATTTATTTGTTCATTTATTTATTTATTTATATCTGAAATTTCTTTCTTTCTTTCTTTCTTTCTTTCTTTCCTTCTTTCTTTCTTTCTTTCTTTCTCTCTCTCTCTCTCTCTCTCTCTCTTTCTCTCTTTCTCTCTCTTTCTCTCTCTCTCCCTTCCCTTCCCTTCCCTTCCCTTCCCTTCCCTTCCCTTCCCTTCCCTTCCCTTCCCTTCCCTTCCCTTCCCTTCCCTTCCCTTCCCTTCCCTTCCCTTCCCTTCCCTTCCCTTCCCTTCCCTTCCCTTCCCTTCCCTTCCCTTCCCTTCCCTTCCCTTCCCTTCCCTTCCCTTCCCTTCCCTTCCCTTCCCTTCCCTTCCCTTCCCTTCCCTTCCCTTCCCTTCCCTTCCCTTCCCTTCCCTTCCCTTCCCTTCCCTTCCCTTCCCTTCCCTTCCCTTCCCTTCCCTTCCCTTCCCTTCCCTTCTTTTCTCTCTCTCTCTCTCTGTCTCTCTCTCATTTTTTTTAGGAAATCCTCTTTGCCATCCCAGCCAAACTTCACACAGAGCAAAGAGGGGAGGTCAGGACTCTCAGGGTCTCCCTCTGCCCCAGGCTGTCATGGAATGGTTTGGGTTGGAAGGAACCTCAAAGCTCATCCAGTGCCACCCCTGCCATGGCAGGGACACCTCCCACTGTCCCAGGCTGCTCCGAGCCCTGTCCAGCCTGGCCTTGGACACTGCCAGGGCTCCAGGGGCAGCCACAGCTTCCCTGGGCACCTGTGCCAGGGCCTGCCCACCCTCCCAGGGCACAATTCCCAATTCCCAGTATCCCAGCTGTCCCTGCCCTCTGCCATGGGAAGCCATTCCCTGTGTCCTGTCCCTCCATCCTTGTCCCCAGTCCCTCTCCAGCTCTCCTGGAGCTCTGCCAGGAGCTCTGAGCTCTCCCTGTGTCCTTCTCCTCTCCAGGTGAGCACCCCCAGCTCTCCCAGCCTGGCCCAGAGCAGAGGGGCTCAGCCCTGGAGCAGCTCTGGGGTTTCCTCTGGGTCAGACTCGGTGCTCTTTGGGGTTAACCTGGATGTGGTTTGAGGCAAACAGAATTTTCCCCTCATCCCTGTGCCTCCATCTACTCCCTCCCACCCTGCAGCTTCCTCTGGCCTGGGGGGGACATACTCCTGCTTTGTACTTCAATTTTTTGAAATTTTAATTTGAATTTCCTACTATATTTCCTACTCCTCCTTGTATTTCAATCCATCCTTCCCCTTTGCCCTTCTAAAAAATTATTATTTTCCTGATATTTTCCCGATTATTTTCCTTATTTCCACTTTTCCTTTCACTTTTACAGACAGGCAGATCCTGCTGCTCTTCCCGGAGCAGGCCCAGTGGAGAACAAGCTGAAATGCCAGCCCTGCCAGCAAATAAAACCCATTAAGAGGCATTTTTAAAAATAGTTTATGCCGGGGAAGGAAATCAATAGTGGCAATGACAAATCTATCACTGCAGTTATTATTACTCGCATTAGGGAAAACCAACAGCCCATTTCCATTTTGTTGTATCAATGAAGGGGAAAAAAAAATTCACCCTCCCAGCTCTGTGCTCACTGTCCTCCTGTGCCAGTTGATTTTCTGCCTCTTTATCCACAGGGAAAAGCCATCCCTGAAGTGAGGTTACCATGAAAATTCCAGCCCCAGAAAGACATGGCACCAAAAACCCCCAAAAAACCAAAAAAGTGCCACTTGTTCCTCTCCTAAAATCACTTCTATCTCCTCAGATGTTGCTGAGGTTCTTTAATTTCCCCCCACTGTTAATTGGCAAGGAGTTCATTAAAGACAGGGGTGAAACCAAGGATGGATTTCAGCCCTGAGATCAGGACCAGGCGCCCAATGGATTCCATTTTCATTCTGGAGGAGAATGAAGGGCTCTAAATGATAACATTTTGCTCCAGGATGGATTGCTGGAGCACCCAGCAGGGTTTGTGACCCACGACCTCACCCCAGGCACTCTGGGAGCACCCAGAGGTGCTGGGGCTGCGATGGGGAGGGTGAAAATCCCAAATGGACACTGATCCCATGGCCCTGCAATTCCCAGGGGAGCACAGACCTGCAGCCAGCAGAAAATATTTGGATTTTCCTCCCTTCCGCACGTTTTGGAGCTCCAGCTGAATTCCTCAGTCAGGAAATAACAATAAAAATGGACTTGGCTATGGAAGAGCCTTCCAGGGACTTTGCCCAGATGGGAATTACTTTCCTCTGGCTCTGACAGATTCACACAATCAATTAAAAAAATAAAATCCACACTAGGGAAGTTGTAATCTTGAAGTTTTGTTGGTTGGATGAGTTGCTGCAACAACTCCACTGGAAGCACCAAAGGTGTTTTTCTTTGAACAGGAATAGGAATTTTTTATATAGAAACCTTTTCTTAGGGAAGCAGTTCTTTTTCTACCCCCAGCTATCAAATATGTGCCTGGAAATAAAACTTCCACCCACCTCTTTTTCTTTTTTTTTCTTTTTTGATTGTAAGCTGAAAATGAAAGCTGTCTCAGTGATCAGAAAGGGAAAGGGAAGAAAGTAAAAGTAGAAAGCGATTTTTTTTCTAAAAGGAGAACACAGAGAAAAATGTGTTGCAACCTCCAAAATGAACAATGATTTTAGTGAAAAAATTGGAACATACAGAATGATTTGTCCTGCGTGAAATCTGTGATATTCAGTTTATTTAAAGTGCTGTCAGATGTTCACAGAAAACATTTCTGGTTTGTTTTTTTTTTTTAAAGTGAAGGATCAAGGCCTGATCCTTGATATTTCTACATGTGCTCACTTATTGCTGATCGTCATTTTCCTGATTTGGTGCCACAAGTTTTGGGTGCCCAAAGCCAGAAAAAAATGGGTAAATTCCTGCAGCAAGATCCTCTGCGAAATCCTACAATTTTCCTGAGCCAACCCCAAACATGACCCCTTCACCTCCAGGAAAATGCATTTCCAGAGGATTGTTTTTATCCTTCCTTGGGTGCAATGCTGAAGTGTTTTACAGTGGGGGAGTTCAGCAGCAAGAGGAACTGGAGGCACATTTAGCTTTTTGCCAGGGAGGGGACAGGGACAGGGATGGGACAGGGACAGGGACAGGGATGGGACAGGGATGGGGACAGGGACAGGGAGTAGACAGGGATGGGACAGGGACAGGGATGGGACAGGGATGGGACAGGGACAGGGACAGGGACAGGGACAGGGACAGGGACAGGGACAGGGACAGGGATGGGGACAGGGACAGGGACAGGGACAGGGATGGGACAGGGATGGGGACAGGGACAGGGAGTAGACAGGGATGGGACAGGGACAGGGACAGGGACAGGGACAGGGACAGGGACAGGGATAGGGACAGGGACAGGGACAGGGACAGGGACAGGGATGGGACAGGGACAGGGTTGGGACAGGGACAGGGATGGGACAGGGACAGGGACAGGGACAGGGATGGGACAGGGACAGGGATAGGGACAGGGACAGGGACAGGGACAGGGACAGGGATGGGACAGGGACAGGGATGGGACAGGGACAGGGATGGGACAGGGACAGGGACAGGGACAGGGATGGGACAGGGACAGGGATGGGACAGGGACAGAGCTCCTCTGGAAAGCTGTCCCTGCTCCCCGGGAGGAGAGAAAAACTCTCTTTTCCTCAAACACTGAAGGCCAAATTCACTGTTTCCCAGACCTCAGGCCCTATCCCTCAATAATTTCCAGGCTCAAGGCATTTTTGGAGTCGGAAATTCCAACTTCAGCACTCCAACCCTCCCTTTTCCCATATCCATCCTTGGCAAGTCCATCCTCCTTCCTTAAATCCATTTCAACACATCCTTGAGCAGCTGAATGTGCGAAATAATTAAAAATAAAACCGAGCCCACCCTCAGCACTTTCCCCTCCCTCACACCCTTTCACTTTTTTCCTTTTTCAGCCTCCCGAGCGCCAGGGAACGGTGATTTATGGCTGAGGAAAACCAACAGCTGCCTCACACTGGATTCCAAAAAGCCTCAAAATCATGAGTTGGGAATTTTTGTGAAGCTCAGAGCTAAGGGACAGCGAATGAAAATATTTGGGAGTTTTTGTGAAGCGCAGGGCAAAAGGGACAGTGAATGAAAATTATGATTTCAGAGTTTTTGTGAACCTCAGAGCAAAGGGATGGTGAACAAAAATTACAATTTAGGAATTTTTGTGAAGCTCAGGGCAAAGGAATAGTGAATGAAAATTAGGAGTTTTTGTGAAGTTCAGAGCAAAGAAACAGTGAATGAAAATTACGATTTAGGAGTTTCTGTGAAACTCAAAGTGAAGGGACAGTGAACAAAAGTATTTGGGAGTTTTTGTGAAGCTCAAAGGAATATCCAATGAAAATTAGGAGTTTTTGTGAAGCTCAGAGCGAAGGGGTGCTGTGAGAGGAAGGGCAAAAAGAGCTGTAAAATTCAAATATTGGGACAAAATTTCCAGATGGGGTTTAGCAAAAACCACTGTAAAATTAAAAAATTAGGACAAGAATTCAAATATTGGGACAAAATTTCCAGGTGGGGTTTGGCAAAAACAGCCATAAAATTCAAATATTGGGACAAAAATTCAAATATTGGGACAAACTTCCCAGGTGGTATTTAGCAAAAACTGCTGTAAAATTCAAATATTGGTATAAAATCCACTCATTCTGGGCGGGGGAAGAAGCTTCTGCTGCTCACTTGGAACTATCCTAATTCTTTCTGGATTGCTTGAAATTGTTTGAAATTGTGGAATTGTTTGGAATAATGTGAGGATATTGAACTAAAATGAGGATGGACTGAATTTAATCTCAAGGACATCAATCAGCTCAAATCAATGCTTTGGTTGTGCTCATTTTTCTTTAGTTATTTTTGCTTTTTTAACTTTCCTTGGGTACCACACAGCCTTCGAATGGGGAAGAGCTTCTGTGGAAATGATCAGCCAAGCCAAAAAGTTCATTGAAACAGAAATAATAAAGCAGCAAATGGCAGAGATAAGCAAAATGTGAAAAGAAAATATTTCTAATGCACTCCTCAAATAGGCCCAGGGACACAGGACAGCGTTTTTTAATGTTTATCTTATAAATAAGATATATAAAATAAATTTTTTTGTAAGGATTTTATCTGGAAAACATCATTTTAAAAATGCACAGCTTCTGATTAGAGAAGAGGATCATTTTCCACGTCCGTGTGTGTCCATTTTAATTACATTTGTGTAGCTGAGAGGAACTTAAAGATGTAATTTCAATATGAATGAGCATCATCCACCATCCTGCTCCTGCTGCAAGTGTCTGCAATTTATTTCATATTTAAATCTTCGTTAGATGAATGCTCTGTGTAAATTAAATTCCACCGTCGGTGGCTCCGTGTGGAACTCTGTGCAATCATTGACTCAAATGTTAAATTCATCTTTTGGAGCAGAAATTTCTGATTTCAGCTGCCATTGCCTTTCTGGGAGTGATGCAGAGAATTAAACACCCTCAGCCCAAACTCTGATAATATTTAGCACAAACCTTGCTCTTGTCATCTGCAAAAAAAATCAAAAAAATTCCAAATTTCCTGATTAAGACAGTCCTGAATTGCACACACACGTTTAAATTTATTTCATATTTAAATCTTCATTAGATGAATGCTCTGTGTAAATTAAATTCCACCGTCGGTGGCTCCGTGTGGAACTCTGTGCAATCATTTACTCAAATGTTAAATTCATCTTTTTGGAGCAGAAATTTCTGATTTCAGCTGCCATTGCCTTTCTGGGAGTGATGCAGAGAATTAAACACCCTCAGCCCAAACTCTGATAATATTCAGCACAAACCTTGCTCTTGTCATCTGCAAAAAAATCCAAAAAATTCCAAATTTCCTGATTAAGATAGTCCTGAATTGCACACACATGTTTAAATTTATTCCATATTTAAATCTTCATTAGGTGAATGCTCTGTGTAAATTAAAATCCACCGTCGGTGGCTCCGTGTGGAACTCTGTGCAATCATTGACTCAAATGTTAAATTCATCTTTTGGAGCAGAAATTTCTGATTTCAGCTGGGAAATTGGAAATTCCCATATGGAAATTTCAGATTTCCATATGGGAATGATGCAGAGAATTAAACACCCTCAGCCCAAACTCTGATAATATTTAGCCCAAACCTTGCTCTTGTCATCTGAGAAAAAAAAAAAAAAAAAAAAATCAAATTTCCTGATTAAGACAGTCCTGACTTGCACACATATGTTTAAATTTAGCTCTTGGAGTTTTCCAGTGAGGAAATGATTCCCTGGATCTGTTGGGGCCCAAGGTAAGACTCAATGCCTTACTCAACACATCCCCTAAAAAATAGATTTCTCCTAAAAAATAAATTTCTCCTAAAAAAAAAAAAAAAATTTCCCCTAAAAAATAAATTTCCCCTAAAAAACGAATTCTGTGGCTCTGTTGGTGCAGCTCTGCAGTTGTTTTCTCCTGCTCGTGTTTCGCATTAGGATTTTCGGGGATAAACACAACGAGGGAGGCAAACAAGGGAAGAAAAGAGTTCCTGTTTGCAAATTGTTCCCCATCTGTTTCTCGTTCTGTCTGACTCCAGGGAACATTTCCACACTGTGTACATCTCATTTTCTTGAGCACACGGTCTGGATGGGGCCCAGAGCTTCCTCCTCGGGATCCCTGCAGGAATTCAGGGAGGTGAGAAGGGAATAATTGGAATTTAAAGCAAAAATGTGGATAATTACAACTGCACCTCCATACAGCCCAGATGAACTTAAGCCTGGGTTTAAATGCCAGATGAGGATGGAATAATTGGAATTTAAAGCAGAAATGTGGATAATTACAGCTGGACGTCCATGCATCCCAAATGAACTTAAGCCTGGGTTTAAATGCCAGGTGAAAATGGAATAATTGGAATTTAAAGCAGAAATTTGGATACACGCAGCCCAAACGAACTTAAGCCTGGGTTTGAGTGCCAGGTGAGGATGGACTAATTGGATTTAAAGCAGAAATGTGGATAATTCAACTGTACCTCCATGCAGCCCAAATGAAGTTAAGCCTGGCTTTGAGTGCCAGCCTTTGCTCGAGTATTTGGAGTGAAAAAGCAGAATATTTGGGATCAGCATCAGCACGAGGGGAAAATTTTCCACTAGGAAATCCCAGGGAAGCCGTGGGGCAGGGACAGCTGAGCTCTGAGCTGCTGGAGGCAGGGGACACTCCTGGGACACTCCTGGGACACTCCTGGGACACTCCTGGGGAAGGACAGAGCTGCTGGGAATGGGAACAAGGATGGGATGGGATGGGATGGGATGGGATGGGATGGGAACAAGGATGGGATGGGATGGGATGGGATGGGATGGGATGGGATGGGATGGGATGGGATGGGATGGGAACAAGGATGGGATGGGATGGGATGGGATGGGATGGGATGGGATGGGATGGGATGGGATGGGATGGGATGGGATGGGATGGGATGGGGTAGGATCCATGGGATGGGATGGGATGGGATGGGATGGGATGGGATGGGATGGGATGGGATGGGATGGGATGGGATGGGATGGGATGGGATGGGATGGGATGGGATGGGATGGGATGGGATGGGGTGGGATGGGATGGGATAGGATCCATGGGATGGGATGGGATGGGATGGGATGGGATGGGATGGGATGGGATGGGATGGGATGGGATGGGATGGGATGGGATGGGATGGGATGGGATGGGATGGGATGGGATGGGATGGATGGGATGGGTTGAGATGGGATGGGATGGGATGGGATGGGATGGGATGGGATGGGGCTGGGGTGGCACCCCAGGGCTTGGTGATGTCAGGAAAATGAATCCACAAACACCAGAGGTTTATGTCCCAAAAGGAGACAGAGCAGTCCTGGAACTTTATTCATGAATAAAGGGAGAACTCATGGCCATTTCCCATGGGGTCTGTGAAATTGTTAGAGGACCTTTTTACCTGAATTTCCCAGCTGCATTTCCCTCTCTCTTTCCTCATTGGCTGAGGTACTCGAGAGGTACAGAATTCCCAAAATACCTAATGCAGATCCCCGTAATATACATTCCCCTAATGCTAATCCCCTAAATACAAATCCCCCCTTTCTCCTTTCTCTTATGTCTCTGTTCCTGTAGTTATTACCACAGCCTTGGGAGAGTCAATCAGTGGAATTCCTATGGAAATCCTTCCCATTGTTTCTTCCATCTCTCAGTATTGCTCTTACCTCACCAGCCCTTTGTAAAGACATTCCCTCATTCCCTTCAGTGGCCACCAAATCATCAGCTGTCACCCCAACATTTCCCTGCCTGGCAGCTCCTAAAATACACTTCTCCTCTGAGAAGTTTAGTTTTCTCTAAATGCAAACGCATTCTGCAGAAATCCTCTTTGCACCCTCAAAAGAAACAATTAAAAAAAATTTTTTAAGGGTTTTTGAGTCATTCCGCAGCACCGTTAGGATGGAGAGTTGTTGTGGCCGTGTTCAAAGTGCAGCTGAAAGCTCATTATCCTCATTAAATCGGGTGGGATTTCCTCTATCAACCTCTGAAATATTGGAGGAAAAAGTCCTAAAGTGGCTGGAGTCAGATCCCTGCTCCAGGTTTAGCCACGCTGTCATTTTGGGGGCACTGGGACTGAGTAGCTGATGGAATAATTGAATTTAAAGCAGAAATGTGGAGAATTACAAGTGTACCTCCATGCAGCCCAGTTGAACTTAAGCCTGGGTTTAAATGCCAGGTGAGAATGGAATAATTGGAATTTAAAGCAAAAATGTGGAGAATTACAACTGTACCTCCATGCAGCCCAAATGAATTTAAGCCTGGGTTTGAGTGCCAGCCTTTGCTCGAGTATTTGGAGTGAAAAAGCAGAATATTTGGGATCAGCACGAGGGGAAGGGGAATGTTTCCACCAGGGAATCCCAAACCTTCAGTGCCACAGACCCAAAGCCCAGGCTGATCCTTCCCTGCAAGGGTTGGATTTTGGTGCTGCACTTCCCTCTTGTGTTGGCTGAAAATATCGAATTTCCTCTGCCTCCAGCATCCCCCAAATCCTGCTGAGCTCACCTTTAGTTTGCCCTTCATCAATTCTCCCCTTCCCTAAGGCTTTCTGGGATAATTGGATCATTCCCCATGCCATTGGCAATTTTGCCCTCTGTTTTTGGGGATATTTCTGCCCAGCTTGGCACCACATGGCTGAGGCCACAAGAAGAGGAGTTGCCCTGGGATGGTGACATTTTGACTTTTTGATGAACAAAAAGAAGAGATTTCTCCCAAAAGGGAAAGGTCCTGCCTGTCCTTTCTCCCTTCCAGTCCATGGAGTGGCAAAAACAAAAACAAAACCAAACCAAAACAAAACAAAACAAAACAAAACAAAAAACCCCAAAAAAACCCAAAAAACCAAACCAACAAACAAAAAAAACCCAAAACAAAAAAAACCCAAAAACCAAAAAACAAAAAAACCAAACCAAACAAAAACAAAAACAATAACCAAAAAAAAAAAAACAAACCAAAAACAAACAAACAAAAAAAAAAACCAAAAAAAAAAACAAAAAAAAAAAAACCCAAAAAAACCAAACAACCAAAACCAAAAACCTGTGGCAAAATCAGGGTCTGTCCCAGAGCTACCAAACCTAAATTCTGACTTTTTTTAGGAGTGATGAGTTTTTCCGTCAGCTGTTGTGTTCTAGTCCAGGTTTCTAATTTTTTTCTGTGAAGAAAAATCCTGCAGTAGTAAAAAAATCAGGAAAATTGAAGTACAGTGCCTGCAGTTAATCGTTTCTCACTGGGGTGAGGAAGGAGTGTCACAGTGTGACTAAAGGTGTTTTTTTTCCTGATTTTGCTGTTCCCAAGCTTTTTTTTTTCCTGGAGTTTAAGCTCTCAAAGTATTTCAGAATTTCAAAGCAGGGCCCTGCCACGACCCACGTGGAAATTCTGCTTTATCACTGTGAGATTTCACCATTCTCTGCACAATATTTGGGCATTTCAACAAAACCCAAACCCCACCAAACCCAAACCCCACCAAACCCAAACCTGTGCTTTTATGGCAGATGAGGTTTTTCAACCCAAAAACCCTCGTGGCACAGCTGTGGATGTGACAGCACCAGGGAGGCAGAGCTGGGATGAACTTCCCTCCCTCAGAAGGGATTTCTCACACTGAATATTTATGGGAATGTTTTCCACCCCTGTCCTCGGGAGCTTGAGAATTATTCTGCCAAAATTTATCCACCCCTGGGGTGAGATGCTCTTGCTGCTTGGACCAAGCTCTCCAGGGATGTTTAAATATAATTTTTTTTTCCTATTTTCCCCACGCAAAGTAGGTTTCCCTGATGGTCCTTAGTGCCCACCCCACTATTAGTGCCCACCCCATAATTAGTGCCCACCCCACTAATTAATAGCTCCCAGCAGGAGGAACTCCCAGGGAAAAGAAGGATGAGAGCACTCGATTTTAATGCATTTTGTTTCCATTTTCTGCCCTCCTCCTCCTTGAAAGCCTGGCAATGATTTATGGCAAAACAAGGAGGAAAAAAAAAATTTAAAAAATGAATCCAAGCCCAGGATCTGAGAGCCAAGAGAGTGACGGAAGATGAGGTTTGCAGACATGACGTGAGGCCTTTCATGGACATGTTTGGGTCCTTTGGACAAATCCAAGGAGCTCTGGGAGCTGTGGAGGAAAGGTTGGGCCTTGTTGGGATGAATTTTCCATCCTTGGAAAGGCCCAGGAGCTTTTGGCGTGGAAATAAACCCAGGGCAAAGCGAATAAACTGATTTAATTTGTCTGTGCTTGGTTCTTCAGTGGAGATTCCTATTCCCTCCCTGGTAAAACATTTTTCTGGCCTGGAGCAGCAACATCTCAGCCGTGCAGGATTGCAGGGAGTTGATTCATTTTTTTTTTTTTTGGTGCTAAATCAGGATTTTTGCACATTTTCAGAAAGCCTGGTGGGTGAATCCCTGCAGGAGGGGAATGAAAACCTTAATTTCTGGGCCAGGTTTTGCACAGGTGTTGGGAGTAATGAGAAATGGGTGATCAGGCACTCAGCAAAGCTGTGCTAAAAAACCAAAAAAACCAAACTGCAGGAGCTCCTTTGGGATCAGATCTCCCTGGCTGCAGAGAGGGGAAGTTCCCAGTCCCTCAAACTGAAATTTTGGTTTATTTTTCATGGAGCTCCCCTGGATTTTCTCCCATTTCCTGTGCCGTGGTGTCTTAAAGCAAGAAAAGAAGCCTTTGGAGGTAGGAAAATTTCATTTTTCAGCTGGGGGTTGTGGGTGTGGAGAGGAGTCTGTGGTGATTAAAAATATCATTTGTAGTCTGTGATTACAGCAAATTTTGGGCATTATTTTGTTATCATGTTTGGAGTCCAAGGTTTTGCAGGGATTGCTTGGAGGAGACGTGGGAAGAATAGTAAATATTTGGATTTTAGGCACTGAACTTCTCTGGGATGGTGGAGTTTGGAATTACAGAGGAATTGGTGTTGGGATTTGAGCCTGAAAACCTCCCTGTGACCTGGGCTGCACCCTCCAGGCGTTTCTAGGAAGATTTTAGAGGAAGGACCATCCCAGTGTGTCAGGAACGTCGAGTTTCTCTTGGGGACATCAGTGGAAGCTTTGATAGAATTCTCACCCATTTCTAGGAGACCTTTTCCATACCCAGGGCCAGGCAAAAATGGTGAAAGGACCACCTGGAGAGCTTTTTAAAATAAGAATATGATTTTTTTGCCATATTTTAAATCAGAATATGGCTTTTTTGGCCACATTTTAAATCAGAATATGGCTTTTTTCCATACCCAGGCCCAGGTGAAAGCAGTGAAAGAACTGGAGAGCTTTTTTAAAATCAGAATATGACTTTTTTCCATACTCAGGTCCAGGTGAAAGTGGTGAAAGGAGCACCTGGAAAGCTTTTTAAAATCAGAATATGTCTTTTTTGCCATATCTGAAATCAGAATATGACTTTTTTTTGCCATATTTTAAATCAGAATATGGCTTTTTGGCCATATTTTAAATCAGAATATGGCTTTTTTCCATACCCAGGCCCAGGTGAAAGCAGTGAAAGAACTGGAGAGCTTTTTTAAAATCAGAATATGACTTTTTTCCATACTCAGGTCCAGGTGAAAGTGGTGAAAGGAGCACCTGGAAAGCTTTTTAAAATCAGAATATGTCTTTTTTGCCATATCTGAAATCAGAATATGACTTTTTTTGCCATATCTAAAATCAGAATATGACTTTTTTTGCCATATTTTAAATCAGAATATGGCTTTTTGGCCATATTTTAAATCAGAATATGGCTTTTTTCCATACCCAGGCTCAGGTGAAAACGATGAAAGGAGCACCTGGAGAGCTTTTTTTAAATCAGAACATGGCTTTTTTGCCATATTTTAAAATCAGAATATGGCTTTTTGGCCACATTTTAAATCAGAATATGGCTTTTTGGCCATTTTTTAAAATCAATATGGCTTTTTTGGCCACATTTTAAATCAGAACATGGCTTTTTTGCCATATTTTAAATCAGAATATGGCTTTTTTGCCATATTTTAAATCAGAACATGGCTTTTTTGCCATATTTTAAATCAGAATATGGCTTTTTGGGCATATTTTAAATCAGAACATGGCTTTTTTGCCATATTTTAAATCAGAATATGGCTTTTTGGGCACATTTTAAATCAGAATATGGCCTTTTTGGGCACATTTTAAATCAGAACATGGCTTTTTTGCCCCATCTAGTGGGCGCACAATGTACTGAGCGTGGATTTGCTGTGTTTTAATTCCAGCCCTGAGTTTATCTGAGCCCCAGTTCCTGTTCTGCCTTCTGTCTCTTTGGGCAATAATTGTGTGTGGGAAATGCATGACAGAGGAACAGCTCAGGCATTTCTTATTGACAGAACAGGGCACGTTTATCCCAAAAAAGAGCAGAAAATTCTGGAAAATGCCAGGATTTTCATGGTGAGGGCTTGGGTTAAAGAGTTTGGTGTTCAAAGCTTGCCCAGCTCAGCTCTGCTGTCCCTGGGGTGGACAGGATCAGCTGAGAGCTGAGCACAGGGAATTGTTGTGTTGCACAAGGAACAGCCCCAAAACCTTTCCCAGGATGCTCTAGAGCCAAAATTCTCTTTTTCTATTTTATCCTTGCAAATGGATGTGAATAGATCCAGCAGCAATTACAGTGGCAGGCTGGAAAAAGGCTTTCCAGCTTCTCTTGGAATATGCTTATTTTATTTTGTTTTGTTTTGTTTTATTTTACTGTATTGTATTGTATTGTATTTTATTGTATTGTATTTTATTTTTATTTTATTTTTATTTTATTTTTATTTTATTTTATTTTATTTTATTTTATTTTATTTTATTTTATTTTATTTTATTTTATTTTATTTTATTTTATTTTTCTCCTTGGATTTCCTTGGAGGGAGGGAACAAGTTCAGTTTCCACCTGGCGTGACCTCTGCCTGAGCAAATCCCCGAAGCAAAGAGATTTCACTGAAGGATATCTCTGTACACATCCCATTCCTTCCTTCCATGCAAACCCAATTATTTTCCCGTGCTGGAGGTTCGAGACAGGAAGGGAAATTCTTTTTTTTTTGTCCTGCCTGAAGATTTTTGAGGTGATAAACCGTGGGTGGAATTCCAAACCATCCTCTGCTGGAAAAGGAGGTGAACCTTTCCTGGTGATGTGCATTCCTGGCTGGAATTCAAGAGTGACAGGTTGCTTAGAGAAAACATGTGGTTCTGTCACATTCTTCCCCCCAGATGTTGAGCCCAAGCTGTGATTTTTGAGGAAACTTTCGCAGGGAAATGAAATTCCTTGAGCAGAGCAGAGCAGCTGCTGGGGCAGGGCTGAGTTCTCACCTGGGATGTGAAAGGCTCCAGGCTCGGGAATCAAATCTGATTTTCACAGAGCCCCAGAATGGTTTGGATGGCAAGGAACCTAAAGTTGATCTTGTTCCACTCTCCTGCCGTGGTCAGGGACATTTCCCACTATCCAAAGTTGCTCCAAACCCCTTCCAGCCCAAGGGAATTTGGCTGGGTGGGCTCCATCCTGTGGTTTCCTCCACCAAGGAATATCTGACCCAGCGTCCTTCACAACTCTTTTTTTTTTTTTCCTCTTGTTCTGACAAAGTGTTTCTCAATGAAAGTTATGAATAAAGGATTCAGCCCAGCTGCTGTGGCTCCTGCCAACCCCGAATGGCCTGGCTGAGATAGGGACACAGCTGCCAACGGGAAAATAAATAAATAAATAAATAAATAAATAAATAAACACACCAGGGAGGAGAGGCTGGGATGCTGAATTTAGGAACAGTCATTGTGGATTTGGACCAGAATTCTGTTATTGATTCTATTCCTGTTCTGTTGGAGGGATTTGGGTCACCTGAGAGAATTTTCCAAGGATTTGGAGAGTGTTTTGTCCTCGTGGAGCTTCCAGGGGGCCTGGAACCAGCGAGTGGAGAAGGAGGGAGGAGAGGCTGGGATGCTGAATTTAGGAACGGTCATTGTGGATTTGGACCAGAATTCTGTTATTGATTCTATTCCTGTTCTGTTGGTGGGATTTGAGTCACCTGAGAGAATTTTCCAAGGATTTGGAGAGTGTTTTGTCCTCGTGGAGCTTCCAGCACTCGCAGGGGCCTGGAAGCAGCGAGCGGAGAAGGAGGGAGGAGAGGCTGGGATGCTGAATTTAGGAACAGTCATTGTGGATTTGGACCAGAATTCTGTTATTGATTCTATTCCTGTTCTGTTGGAGGGATTTGGGTCACCTGAGAGAATTTTCCAAGGATTTGGAGTGTGTTTTGTCCTCGTGGAGCTTCCAGGGGGCCTGGAACCAGCGAGTGGAGAAGGAGGGAGGAGAGGCTGGGATGCTGAATTTAGGAACGGTCATTGTGGATTTGGACCAGAATTCTCTTATTGATTCTATTCCTGTTCTGTTGGTGGGATTTGAGTCACCTGAGAGAATTTTCCAAGGATTTGGAGAGTGTTTTGTCCTCATGGAGCTTCCAGCACTCGCAGGGGCCTGGAAGCAGCGAGCGGAGAAGGTTACAATAATAATAACAACAAACACCCTCTCCATTTCATGCTCTGATCAAACAGACAAGGCTCCAGGGATCCCCTTGGTCAAAGTTCAGCTCCTCACACTTCCAGGCAGCTCGAGTTGGGCTAATTTGGGATATCTGCTCCACTCCTCATCAGGCACGGAATATCCACTTACCCACGGGAGAGCTGCAGCAAAGGTGGGGAAAGTCACAGTCGTAAAATAGTGAAAGGAGAAGAGGAAATTGGTGCTGTTTTGTGTCCAGAGGTCTCGCTGTGGCTGGTGTAGGCATTGAATAACATTCCCAGGTTTTCACAAGGGCTGGAGGGTGGTCTGAGCTGCAGAGATGTGATTAACACGTTAGCACAGTGCTGGGATGGAATCTCTCCTGTCTGTCCAAGCAGCTCAGCAGAAACTCGCAGAAAACAACGGAAACGGCGGAAAAAAAAAAAAATTCCCCACCTCAGAGCGTGACAGATGGGTCACCTCTGCTGTAGGTCACTTCTCATCGCCGCTGCCAGCGCGAGGCAGAGTCAGAAATGTCAGAGTGAGGCGGTGGCAGATCCTTTTGTCACAAACGTTTGGGGTTTTGGTCCTGTCAGCCCCGAGCTGCCCTCGCAGGGCTCCTCCAACAGCAGGAGATGTTGTGTTGGCTGTGCTGAACATGTAGTTGCACTGTTTTAGAATCTTTCTGTTCTTTCTCACAGAGAGTGGAGATAAACTCCATTCTTTTACTTTCTTAATCTCTGTGTTTGGTATTAGGTGTTATTTGGCTGTGACCAATGGTTTTAGGAGGTGGAATCTTTGCTGACCAATAGTTGCTAGGTTATTAATGGATATATAAAGAGGCTTCTTGTAAATAAAGTTCCCTTTTTGCCATCTTGGTTCGTCTGCCTGAATTGTCTCAGCCAGCCTCTGCAACCCTCAGGGACTCTAAAGCCACAGGAACAGCCCAGCAGAGGTGAGGGCTGAGGGACAGAGGTGGCTCGGGGTTGCCACCTGCAAGATGGACCTTTAAAGGATGTCCCCTGGGCTTTGCTCAAGGTCACCCACGGAGTTTGCAGCAGAGCAGGAGCTGCATGCAGCTCAGTGATGCCTGAGGAATAAAGGCTATCTTTCATCTAAATTAAAACCCCAGCGTTTTCCAGAAGCTTCAGGGCCTCTGTCTAATCTATTCGCACAGCATTTATCACCATGGCACCAAGGTGCCACTCTCCTCATCCCTTAACCTTGCCAGAGTCTGTCATGAATATTCCTCGTGTCTTTTATGGCTTTCCAAACGAGGTGAGCACACTCTTCCACTCTCTGCCTCCACCTCCTGCACGTACAGCCTGATAAACACCCCATCCGTTATACCCACGGAAATATTAAAAAAAATACAAAGATAAAGCACCGAGAGGGTTTCCAATTAGCAAATCTTGCACTTGGATGTATTTTGGAGTGTCTCCCCTCCCCGGCAGAAGTTGGGCACTGGAACAACGCGGGCTGTCAGTGCACAGCCTGCCAGCTGCAGAAAATCAAGGCATCAGGCTTTTTTAATTGAATGCATAATGAGGTGACTGACAGGTTTAATTAACAAAACTCATCCTGTGTATGCACCTGGAGGTGAAAATAAGTTTAATCAAGAGGAGTTGGCAAGTGCCAACAGCTCTGTCATGGTCCCCCCCTCGCCCCCCTCTTATTTTGGTTTGTTTCAACCGGGCTTTATATTTGCAAAAATGGCTCTGGGTGCTGATTAATTATCTTCTGCCCGAGATTGATGAGTTGTTGCAGCCTGCCTGGTAATGAGAGCCACTGCTCGTGGAAAAACTGCGCTGGAAGCTTTAATAACCAGGCTGCCTCAGATCAACCACTGAGGGCAAACATTCAGCCCCGAATTACAGTCACCCTCGAGGACTTCATCCGCGAGAGGAAAATTTGTCCTTAAAATGTGTTGGCTGCCACCTTAAAGTTGGTGGTTCCTGATGGAGAGGGTGGCGTGAAGCCTTCCCAGGAGTTAGAGATTGGGGGAGAAGCCATGAGGGCTCTCAATTATTCCTGCTTTGAAATGACACCTTTGGAGGGACAGCATGTGGGTAAAAAGTCATGGATAGAAGGTGAAAAATGCCTGAGTGCCTTTCCTGATGGTAAAAAGTCATGGATAGAAGGTGAAAAATGCCTGAATGCCTTTCCTGCTCCTGAAGGCAAGGCAGGAGAATATATTTCTGTGTGTAAGGACAACCTGGGCCACCATTCCCTGTGCCACCTGGGCTACCATTCCCTGTGCCACCCATGCCACCATTCAGTGTCCCCACCCATGCCACCATTCCCTGTGCCACCATTTGCTGTCCCTCCTGGGCCACCATTCCCTGTCCCCACCCATGCCACCATTCGCTGTGCCACTCGGGCCACCATTCCCTGTCCCACCCGGGCCACCATTCCCTGTGCCACCCATGCCACCATTCGCTGTCCCACCCGGGCCACCATTCCCTGTCCCTTCTGGGCCACCATTTGCTGTGCCACCTGAGCCACCATTCCCTGTGCCACCTGAGCCACCATTCCCTGTCCCACCTGTGCCACCCTTCCCTGTCTCCACCCATGCCACCCTTCCCTGTCCCACCTGTGCCACCATTCCCTGTGCCACCCGTGCCACCATTCCCTGTCCCACCTGTGCCACCCTTCCCTGTCCCCACAGGACAGGACCCCCACACCCTTCATTTCCCACCTGAATCCCAAAACGCAGCTCTGGGATGGCAGAGCTGGCGCCCAGCAGTGGCAGCGTGTGTGCAGCTGTCCTCTCCCCGCCCGGATTTGGGGAGGGAGGGGACAGTCGGGGCTCTGGGGACACTGCAGGTCCCTCTGTCCCCACCCAGCCGGGAAGGTGTCTCCCAGCCCCGCTCCAGCAGAGGTTGTGGGCGTCGCTCGGGGAGGTTAATGCATTCAGGCTGTCAAAATATTCTCCCTGCTACTCACCCACTTAACATGCCCTCTCCTTCTGCTGCTGAAAAGGCATTTGCCATGGTGTTCTGGTACACGGGCTGTGTTCACGCTGTTACTGACAGCTGTTGGATGACTGCAGCAAGGAAATTATGACTCCCTAATGATAACATGTCACGGCGTGTCTCCCTGCTTTTCTTCTCCTCTCGCTGTACATTTCTGCTGCTTGCGCTCCATTGTGGAGCACTGACGTGTGCTGGGAGCAGAGGGAAAGCGCCCTGAGTTTTTTACCAGTGGGGAAAAAATGTTTAAAAGTGTCCTGAAGCTTTTTACGGAAGATTCCACTCTGCCTGAATAACGTGGAGGAGTTTTGTCGCCCTCCTGGAGGGCTGCGGGCAGTTCTGGTGTCCCCAGTGAGAGAAGGACATGGAGCAAGTTCAGGAGAGACCACAGGGTTCAGAAGTGAGGGGGTTGGGGCTGTGGAGGAAAGGAAGTTGTGTGGAGAAAAGGAAGTTTTGTGGAGGAAAGCAAGTTGTGTGGAGAAAAGCAAGTTGTGTGGAGAAAAGGAAGTTTTGTGTGGAGAAAAGCAAGTTGTGTGGAGGAAAGAAAGTTGTGTGGAGAAAAGAAAGTTGTGTGGAGGAAAGCAAGTTGTGTGGAGAAAAGAAAGTTGTGTGGACGAAAAAAAGTTTTGTGTGGAGAAAAGAAAGTTTTGTGTGGAGAGCTCACAGAACCTCTCAGTGTCTGCAGAGTCCCCAGGGAGGCTGGGGAGGGACTCTGCATCAAGAAATGGAACAACAGCACAAGGGGGAATGGGTTCAGACTGAAATTTGGGTTAGATTTTGGGAAGGAATTGTTCCCTGGGATGGATTTCCCTGAGAAGCTGTGCCTGTCCCATCCCTAGACTTGTCCAAGGCCAGGCTGGAGCAACATTTTCCAGCTGCTGGTGTCCCTGCAGGGACAGGAGCTGGAATGGGATGAGCTTTAAGGTCCTTTCCAACCCAAACCAGCCCAGGATTCTGTGGAGCTCCCTGTGGAAACCTGACCTTCTGTGCTTTGGGATGCTGCAATCCCAAAATCCCAGCCAGTGAAGGATCAGGGGTCAGGAACTGCGTGCACTCAGGTGTCCTGCCAGTTCAACCTCTCCTGTGACTCTCACGGCTTCTCCCTGATAAATCCTGGAAAATAAATATATCAGAGAAGATATATTGTGGGAGAAGGAGCCCCCACAAGCCCCTCTATGCTGTGGTCTCACACCTCCAGCCTTAGCAGGGAATCTTGGCATGAAACCCTAATGAGAAGCAACCAAAAAAAGAAAAAAAGTCGTTTATATCTGCTTTGAGGAACCTACTGGAGTGACGAGTGTGTTTAACCTAGATTTGAATTCCCCCAGTGTGGGGAAGTTTCTGTGCCCAGGCAGAAGGCCCAGAGGGGTCATGCATCATTTAAAACACTGAGCTCCAAACTGGGGGTGGCTCTGAGTGGAAATGCAGGTTCGGAGCTCTCAGCTCAGCGGGAGCTCTGCTCTGTGCAGGGGCAGAGCCCAACTGATGAACAGCTTCTGGCAAGGCCGGCAGGGCTCGGCTCCCGCTCGGCACGACAGGGAAAGTGTCCTTCCCCTGTGGAAAAGAGTCCTTACCCCATGGAAAAGCATCCTTTCTCCATGGAAAAGTGTCCAAAAGTGTCCTTCCCCCGTGGAAAAGTGTCCAAAAGTGTCATTTCCCCATGGAAAAGTGTCCTTCCCCCGTGGAAAAGTGTCCTTCCCCCGTGGAGAAGCATCCAAAAGTGTCATTTCCCCATGGAAAAGTGTCCAAAAGTGTCCTTCCCCCGTGGAAAAGTGTCCATCCCCCATGGAAAAGTGTCCTTCCCCCAGGGAAAAGTGTCCAAAAGTGTCCTTCCCCTGTGGAAAAATATCCAAAAGTGTCCTTCCCCCATGGAAAAGTGTCCTTCCCCTGGGGAAAAGTGTCCAAAAGTGTCCTTCCCCCGTGGAAAAGTGTCCAAAAGTGTCCTTCCCCTGGGGAAAAGTGTCCAAAAGTGTCCTTCCCCTGTGGAAAAATATCCAAAAGTGTCCTTCCCCCGTGGAAAAGTGTCCATCCCCCGTGGAAAAGTGTCCTTTCCCCAGCTGCCGTCTGCCTGTCCCCTGTGTGCACCTCCCGAGCCATTCTGTGGGGTTTGACAGGTTTGGGGACCCTAGAGCCACCCAGGAGGTGAAATGTCCCTCGGTGGGACACGCTGTCCCTGCTGGATTCCCGTTTGCTGCTGCTCGGGGGAAAGTCTGCGCATCCCAATGAATTCATTCTATTTTCAAAGAGGACCCTGAGATATTTGGGACTGAGATATTTGATATTTCCAAGACATTTGGGACTGAGATATTTGGGACTGAGACATTTGGGACTGAGATATTTGGGACTGAGATATTTGATATTTCCAAGATATTTGGGACTGAGATATTTGATATTTCCAAGATATTTGGGGCTGAGATATTTGGGACTGAGATATTTGGTATTTCAGAGATATTTGGGACTGAGATATTTGATATTTCCAAGATATTTGGGACTGAGATATTTGGGACTGAGATATTTGGGACTGAGACATTTGATATTTCCAAGATATTTGGGACCAGGGAGGGACAGCAGCACCAAGTTGGTGACATTTGGGGGTGTGGGGAGGGTCACACTGGGGCTCCTGGGATTTGGGATTCCCTGGGAATTCCCGGGAGCGTGGCTGAGCTCCTGTGCTGTCACCAGGCTGATCCCAGTCCCCAATGGGGACATTCCCAGGGGATCTGCTGCCTGTCCCTCCTGGAGGTGACCCCAGAGCCTCCTCGTTTTGGGGTTTTGGAGATTTGAGGCGCGTGGCTTGTGTGGTGTTGGAGCAGGACTTGGATTTTGGGAGTCTTTGCAACAATGACCTTTTAGACCATTGAAAGTGCTGTGGGATCCCTTGGTTTTTTGGGATCCCTTGGTTTTTTGGGATCCCTTGTTTTTGTGGGATCCCTGGTTTTTGTGGGATTCCTTGGTTTTGCAGGGTACCTTGGTTTTGCGGCTTTCCTTGTTTTTGTGTGTTCCCTCGATTTTGTGGGATTCCTTTTTTCTAGGGGATTCCTCATTTCTTTGGGATTCCTTGTTTCCTTGGTTTTTTGGGATTCCTTGTTTTTGCAGCATTCCTTCGCTTTTGGGATTCCTTCTTTTTTTGGGATCCCTTTTTTTTTGGATTCCTTGTTTTTGTGGGATTCCTTTTTTCTGGGAGATTCCTTGTTTCTTTGGGATCCCTTGTTTTTGCGGGTTCCCTTGTTTTCGTGGGATTCCTTTTTTCTGGGGGATTCCTTGGTTTTTTTGCATTTCCTTGGTTTTTATGGGTTTCCTTGGTTTTTTGGGTTTCCTTCTTTTTTGGGATCCCTTTTTTTTGGGGATCCCTTGTTTTTTAGGGATCCCCTATTTTTTGGGTTCCCTTGTTTTTGTGGGATCCCTGGTTTTTGTGGGATTCCTTGGTTTTGCAGGGTACCTTGGTTTTGCGGCTTTCCTTGTTTTTGTATGTTCCCTTGTTTTTGTGGGATTCCTTTTTTCTGGGGGATTCCTTGTTTGTTTGGGGTTTCCTTGGTTTTTTGGGATTCCTTGTTTTTGCGGGATTCCTTCTTTTTTTGGGCTTCCTTCTTTTTTTTGAGATCCCTTGTTTTTGTGGGTTCCTTTTTTTGGTGGCTTCCCTTGTTTTTGTGGCTTTCCTTGTTTTCGTGGGATTCCTTTTTTCTGGGGGATTCCTTGGTTTTTTTTGGTCTCCTTGTTTTTTTGGGATTCCTTGTTTTTGCAGGATTCCTTGGGTTTTTTGGGATTCCGTGTTTTGTTGGGATTCCTTGTTTTTTCAGAATTCCTTGTTTTTCCAGGTTTCCTTCTTTTTTTGGGATCCCTTGTTTTTTGGGTTCCCTTGGTTTTTTGGGATCCCTTCTTTCTGGGATGACTTATTTTTTTGGGATCCCTCTTTTTCTGGACTCAGGGCTGCACACAGCCCAGCAGGATTTCTCCAGGACAATCTGCCTTTGTCTCCCAGGAGGGATTTTCACCCTGCCTGTGGTTTGAGAGAACAAACACGCAGGAAGGGAGAACCCCCGGGGAAGTTGTTCCATCTCCTGGTGGCTGTGACAACCCCAAAACCTGACCAAGCCTCCCCCTCTGTACTCAGGGTGCGAATATGGGAATTCCTGCACATCCTAATTTCTCCAAGATCCACTTCCAGCAGGGGCCAGATCCCATTCCTGCTTCAATTTGGGGAAAAAAACCCAAATTCCTTTCCCCACGCCACTGAATCAGGGCTGGAATTCACTGTTTGCAGAATTCCTCAAGAGCTCTGCACAGCACAGCCTTGGTTTGTAGGATCACAGCTCTGTCCCTGACAGGAATGGTCTGAGGTCCTAAAATTTGGGATTTTTTTGGGATTGATGGCGGGAGTGAAGGAGTGTTTGCCTTCATCCTCTTTCATCCTAAAATTTGGGGTTTTTTGGGATTGATGCCAGGAGTGAAGGGGCGTTTCCCTGCATCCTCTTTCATCCTAAAATTTGGGGTTTTTTGGGATTGACGGCAGGAGTGGCATAAAGGGGCGTTTCCCTCCATCCTCTTTAGTCCTAAAATTTGGGATTTTTTGGGGATTTTTTTGGAATTGATGCCAGGAGTGGCATAAAGGAGCATTTCCCTTCATCCTCTTTCATCCTAAAATTTGGGATTTTTTGGGATTGATGGCAGGAGTGACATAAAGAGGCATTTCCCTTCATCCTCTTTCATCCTAAAATTTGGGATTTTTTGGGGATTTTTTTGGGATTGATATCAGGAGTGGAATAACAGGGCTTTTCCCTTCATCCTCTCTCATCCTAAAATTTGGGATTTTTTTGGGTTTGATGCCAGGAGTAGAGTAAAGGAGCGTTTCCCTTCATCCTCTTTTATCATAAAATTTGGGATTTTTTTGGGATTGACACCAGGAGTGGCATGAAGGGGTGTTTCCCTTCATCCTCTTTCGTCCTAAAATTTGGGATTTTTTTGGGATTTTTTTGGGATTTTTTTGGGATTGATGCCAGGAGTGGCATAAAGGAGTGTTTCCCTTCATCCTCTTTCATCCTAAAATTTGGGATTTTTTGGGGATTTTTTTGGGATTGATGGCAGGAGTGGAATAACGAGGCTTTTCTCTTCATCCTCTTTAGTCCTAAAATTTGGGGGTTTTTTGGGATTGACACCAGGAATGGAATGAAGGGGCGTTTCCCTTCATCCTCTCTCGTCCTAAAATTTGGGATTTTTTGGGGATTGATGGCAGGAGTGGAATAACAGGGCTTTTCCCTTCATCCTCTCTCATCCTAAAATTTGGGCTTTTTTGGGGATTGATGGCAGGAATGGCATAAATACGCATCTCCCTTCATCCTAAAATTCGGGATTTTTGGGGGATTTTTTTGGGATTGATGGCAGGAGTGGCACAAAGGAGCGTTTCCCTTCCTCCTCTTTCTGTGGGTGATAACACAATGTGCACAGGGCGAGCTTTACAGACTTTTCCCCCCAGAATAATCTAAATAACATATCCAAATAATCGAAATCTGGCTCACCTGGGAGGGAGGCAGAAGGGAAGAGCCGCAGCCACAGGAGGTCAGTGTTGCACTGTGGAATTGGCAGCGAAAAGTCAGCTTGGCCTTGGAGGAAAACTTGACCCAGAGGAGGTGAATTCCTCTCGGAGTTCGCCAGGCTGAGCTCAGCAGAGCCCGGGGCTGCTGAGGGATGTGTGGCTGGAAGGAGCAGGGGATGGGGAAGGAAAATCCCAAAAGAGTGCGGGATGGATTTCAGGGTTTCAGGATTTTCAGGGTTTTGGGATTTCTGAGTTTCAGGGTTTCAGGGTTTCAGGATTTTCAGGATCTCGGGGTTTCAGGATTTTCAGGGTTTCAGGGTTTCGGGGTTTCAGGATTTTGGGGTTTCAGGATTTCAGAGTTTCAGGATTTCAGGGTTTCAGGATTTCAGAGTTTCAGGGTTTCAGGATTTTGGGGTTTCAGGATTTCAGAGTTTCAGGATTTCAGGGTTTCAGGATTTCAGAGTTTCAGGGTTTCAGGATTTTCAGGGTTTCAGGATTTCAGGGTTTCAGGATTTCAGGGTTTCAGGATTTTCAGGATTTCAGGGTTTCAGGATTTCAGGGTGTCAGGATTTCAGGGTTTCAGGATTTCAGGGTTTCAAGATTTCAGGGTTTCAGGATTTTCAGGGTTTCAGGGTTTCAGGATTTTCAGGGTTTCAGGATTTCAGGATTTTCAGGGTTTCGGGGTTTTAGCATTTCGGTGTTTCAGGATTTCAGGGTTTCAGGATTTCAGGGTTTCAGGATTTTCAGGATTTCAGGGTTTCAGGGTTTCAGGATTTTCAGGGTTTCAGGATTTTCAGGGTTTCAGGATTTCAGGATTTTCAGGATGTCAGGATTTCCAGGTTCCCAGAACCCTGAAAACGGCTCATGGTTGGGATGGACATGGAGCTGCAGGTTTCCCCTCCAAATGGGACACCCCCCTGGGTTCCTCCTGCAGTTTGGGGTGCAGGACCCCGAGCAGAGCATGTCCAGCATCACACACGGGCAGCTCTGCTCTGCTCATCAGCTCTCACAAAGCCCTGACCCCAATCCTCCTGCCAGGGTGGTCCGGGGCAGGTTGGAGCAGGAGGCAAGGGATGCTCCGGGAAGGGAATTTGCATTCCAGGGGATTCCGAGTCCAGCCGCTCTCGTCCCTCGGGGCTCTGGGATGATTTTTAGGGCCATTCCTGGGCTGCTGTTTGATGTGGTGGCAGCAGAGCTTTTAGAGAATGGCTGGGCCAGTGACAGCAGTGAAACTGGAATATTCTCCAGTAGGCTCTGCGGTTCCTTCATTAGAAACAGACAGATAAACAAACAAATTACAGCCCATTATGAGCATGGCTCTCAGTTCCTCTTCAAACAGCTTTTTGCTGTTTTCGAAAGCCTTAAATGAGGACACAGCCTCCCCAGTCTTGGCCATAAACTGTTGGAATTAAGCTTTCCTTGTGCCTCTGGATCTGTTGTCTTTGCTGTCTTCGGAGTGTGTGATGTGAGCTTTTAATTTGCTTGGCTTTTCCTGGTGAGAGGCTTCAGAAGGAGATTCCTTGTGTGCAGTCTTTGATGTTGCACCGCAAAGAATCTCCCCCTTTTTCCAAACGCTGTGCTGAACCCCCATTAAAAACAAAAAACAAACAGAAAAACCCAAAACCAACCAAATGAAAAAACCCCCAAAACAAAAAAAAAACCAAAAACAAACAAACCCCCCCCAAAAAAAAAACCCAAACAAAAAAAAAACCCCCAAAAGCACCAAAAGAACCCCAAACAAGCAAAAAAACCCAAAAAAACCAACACCCCCCCCCAAAAAAAAAAAAAAAAAAAGAGTTTCATACAGCCAGGCTGAGAGGAAGTGGGGTGACCATGGAAATAGTTTTTGTGTCACTCACAAAGGCCTCAGTGCTGTGGCCATGGGCTCAGGCAAAGATCTGCGCTCCTTTGGGCAGGGCTGGGCTGAGTTCTCTTTGCAGGCTTGGAAATGTTGTGTGGAACACACTGGGAACATCCAGCCAGGATTTCTCCTCCTCCAAAGGAGACAAATACCTGTTTTGCTCCATCTGACACTTGGTGGCTTCTCTTTACTCTCTGCTGGCCCCGAGCTCCCAACGTTGGGACTCTGTCCCTGCTCTCTCCCCTGAGCATTTGGGCACCTAGGGCTCTTCCCACTCCGAAATGAGGGAGAGGGAAAACCATTGCCATGAGTTAAAATGTTTTTTCCCCTCAGTGTCTTTGCCTTTTGCAGACTGAGGGCCTTTGGGATTATTTGGTTTGGGCCCTGCTCGGGGTCTAAACCCCAAACAGGTGCCTTGGGTGCCTGAGAATCCTCAGTGTGGTGAGAGGCCTTTGTTCCTGGGTGTTTTTGGAGAGGAGAAACCGATGCACTGACCCTTTTCGGGAGCATCTGATGCGTGCACCGTGATTAGAAAGAGTAGGGGAAGTTAAAAATAACCTGTGGAGGAGGCATTCTAATGAGCAATTATCATTCCTTTCCATTGACTTTTTGCAGCGAGACTCTCCATGTGTTTAGTCTTCTCCAAAGAACATGCCAGATGTTAGAGTGACTTGTTAAGTCCTTGAATTCTATTCTCGCTGGTGTTCAGAACCATTGTCAGGTTCTTTTTTTTTTTTTTTTTTTTTTTTTGTAACTATTAAAATAATTGGGCCCCGAACATTCTGACCTGATAACGCAAAAGAATCTTGGCTGGCTTTCCTAAGGGTCAGGATTTGTGAATAGAAAACTCGGGGAGGGTTTGCCGGAACAAAGAAATGTTTCTGCATGCAAAGATCTTCAATAAGTTAATCTGAGGTGGAATCATCTGGCTTCAGAAATCGTGCCTCCTGGCAAAATCTGACTTTTGCATTTCAACATCCTGAACTTTAGTCTTCAAGGAAGCTTTTGTGCTTGTGGGGCTCTGCTGCTCTCCCAAAAGAGAGAGCTCTTTAGAAATGATTGACGACGAGGCCGATTCCACCTTTGCGAAATTTTCGTGCTTGGGGGGGGAAAAAGCAACGAGGAAAAGCAAAGGTCTCCTCACAAAGCCCTTTGCCGTCCCCGTTCCCTCGCAGGAATCTTAATTGGATTAAAATACAAATCTGTATATTGTGATTTTGCATGCCATGGATCCCACCCTCTTGTTTTTAGGCACATTGGCCAAACTCAATGAAGTGCACGGTCAATGTTTGAGCTCTGCCTTTGGTGTCCCTCGGTTGGAGCTCATTAAGCATTCGGGGAATAATAATTCTGGGACTTGAACTTTGATCTGAGGAATCTGGGAAAGAAAGGGCCGGAAATTGCAGCAGCCTGATTAGCTACCCCAAGTTGATCAACTTTTCTGCCAGATGCAGGCAGAGCTCCCCGAGGCTCCAAGACAATGGTGGGGGTGAGGCAGAGCCGCCTGGGCCGTGTTGTGTCTGCGCTCCCATCACATCCCATTACTGTCTGCCATGCAGATGGCACTTTGAACCACCCCACAGCCAGCCAGAGCCTTTGTCCAAAGTATCTGCTGGGGAAAAAATATCGTAATTTGTTTAGTTTTTAAAGAAAATCTTAAGTGTTTGCTGATTTTCACATATTTGCGAGTGGTGTGGTTTCATCAGGGCTGGAAATGTTGATTATCTCGAGAAAACCTTTCCCTCAGAGCTTTGCCTGAGCTTTTCTTGAGCCTGACTCTGAATTTGGGGGAATTTTGGTGGTACACGGAATTATAGTGAGGCCAGACTGGGATAGACCGTGGAGTTTTACACGAGCACTGCTTTACTCCCCAGGAGGAAATTCAGATCAGAGTATAAAACCCAAAATTCCTCCATTTGGAACAAGGCAGGCTTTGCCATGCCTTTTCACTTCCCCCAAAAATACCAGGAGGATCTCAGCTGGAATTCAAGCACATGTTGTGACAACCTAAACTCGATGACGAACCAGCCTGGGAGCTCTGCTGTGTCTGCCTGGGGATTTTCTGACCTTGGCGATTGAGAACTCCCAGCTGCGACTCAGACAGGAGTGCAAGAAATAGAATAAAAAGTGCTTCTCCCAGAGCAGAGCTGGGGACTTGGATATCTTCCTTCTTGGAAAGGAGGTGGCCCTGCCACGGCCAGAATGCCTCGAAAATACCGAAATATTGACCTATCCATCGCTGGGAAACCTTCCTGGTTGTTGTTGCTTCTCCTTCAAACTTTGGACACTTTCAGTTTCTGTCAAGAGACGCATCAAATGTCTACCTCAATATCCAAGGGAAATAAATATCCACAAGCTCAGTGCCATGTTTCGGGATGCTCGGCCAGCTGGCAAAGCAGGAACGGGATGTGGAGCTTTTCCAGAAGGGCTTCTGATGAAGACAAATTTTTCTTTTTTTTTTCCCGTGTTCCTGCTAGAAATCAAATGCTAAATATTGTAGTTGAAAACCCAAATGATTTAGGTTCCAGCAAGAAGACATCCTGGAGCCTCGTGAGCTGGGATTGATCCCTCTCTGGTCCCTCTCCCCATCTTGGGCTCAGGGGTGATGCAGTGGTCCTTCACATGGAAATGTACTCAGGATGTTTTCCAGGAGGAAAATCACTGTCAGAGCAAATAATATTGTTTGAAAGAAAGTTTCCTTTTCAAATGAAAAGCCGTAATACGATTTTGGCAGGCTCCCATCTGCCTCCCATTGCAGACACTCCGTGTTATGGTTGTGTGGAGCATCAGGAGCTATCTTTAATGTGATTTTGGAAATTCTGTGTTGAGTGGCTGGGTCTCAGTTTTCATGCTGGAGAGGTGTCTCCCTGTCAGGGAGCCAAACATTCTGTCAGATCCCATGTTTTCTGTCCCTATATAAAGCTGAGGTTTGGTTCCAGCCTCGGTGACGGAGGAAGCTGACACTATTCCAACATGTTGTTCATATCCTGAAGTCTTTTAATTTCCCCTGGCTGCTGTTGCAACAGCACCGTTTCACTGAATAAATTAATCACAGCCCAAGATTTGTTGAATACGAAGCCTCAAAGCCCAGGTTCCACTTGCGCCTTGGAGAAAGCTCCTTCAGTGGGTGGTTTGTCATTATTTTTTTCCCCGCTCCACGGGTGAAACGGTTACAAGAACCTCTGCTATTGTTGCTGGAAAAAGTGGCTTCCTGTGATATAAAGTAATTTTTTCAAATAGGAAACATATGGCTGGTCCCTAACAACAAAGTAATATTCAGGTGCTGATGGCATATGCCTCCAGTCCTGTCACAGGAAACTATCTTGGAAATCTGGTGGCAGAGGCTTATCCACGCTCGTCTGCAGGAAGTGGGGTGGGGGGATGGAACCCGAGCCTGATATCAGAAATGCATTTACATTTTTAATTTCTGGGAGTTCTCTGCCGCCCCTGCTTTAGGAGTCTCTGCTGTGCAGTCATAAACAAATCCTGTGTGAGGTCTGTGGTGCTCTGTTTAATACTCATCTGAGGAATAAAAAAACCCCAATAATTTCATAATGAGAGCCCCTCTCAGGGGTTGGTGTCTCCCATGAGGAGTGACAGGAAAAGGGGGAAAGGCTCCAGACTGAAAGTACGTAGGTTTAGGCTGGATATTAGGGGAAAAAAATAAAAATAAAAAATCTTTGCTGTGATTGTGGTGAGGCCCTGAACAGGTTGTGGCTCCCCATCCCTGGAAGTGTTCCCTGCCTCTTCCACAGCTCTCTGGGAGCTCCGAGAGCTGCTGGGGTCATTATCCTTTCTGGGTTACATCACTCATTGTGGTTCTTAACCTTCCTAGAGCCAGGACTTGGACTGAACCATAGTTGGAAATTTATTTTTAGCCTCCACCGCTGGCATTTTTGCTTCTAATTATTATAATATTTACCTTTGTTTCCTTTGTGAGCCAAACTTTTTTTTTTTTTTCCCCCTCCTGGGTTCTGGCTGAAAACTTGAATTTTTACTTAAAAACGAAAGTGTTCTCCATCACAGCCCAGATATTCAGGTCGCTTCTCAGCTCGAGCTTGGCTTGGGCTTGCAGCCTGAAGTGAAGTTGGTCAGGAGCTGATGGGGATTTGCTATTCTGGGAGGATGTGCCAAACCAACCTGGGACGTGTGGAATCAGCCCCAGTGGAGTGGGAATCCCACGCCTTTGGTGTCAAGCCACCAAAACTGGCGGTGGTTTTATCTTCCTTGGCAGAATCTTGCGTTTTGGGGTTGCTCAGAGTGCTGCACACTGCTCTTCCCACCATCCTTCGTTAGTGCTCAGTTAGCAATTAGTGCTCTCACACCTGCAGCTTCCTCATCTCCAGACATTTAACCCTTTGGGGGGGTCACAGCTGGAGAAATTCAGGATGTGGGGTGAAAAAAATCTCAGGATTTGGGGTGACTTCGGTGTCAGGAAGGGACGTTGGGATTTGTTTTATCCCCATATTTCAGGAGTGATTTTTGTTTGGCTCTGAGGAGGTGAAAGGCTTTAAGTTCCAGCACCGGGAAATAAATAGACAAGAATGCCAAGGTTTTCCAGTGGAGATCCTGAATCCTGCAGGATCTTCTCCAGAGCTGCAGCAAGTTGCAGAGAGACAAACAGCTCAGCAGGATTGATTGAGTGCCTGCAACTCTGCTCCGAGATAGGGCCATAATAAAAGTGACAAATGGGGGAGAAGAGTGGGGCTGCTGGAAACTTAGCATGGCTGAAGGAAAAAAAAAATGCTCAGGGTAATTTATTGTCAATGAAGAACCACCAGCAGGAGAGAGGGAACTTAATTCATCCCGATTAATTAGGTATGGGACTGAAACCTTGGTCTTGCTCAGCTCCAGCCACGGAGTCACTGCGGCTCTCGGAGGACTCTGACTGCAAAACCTTGGCATGAATTTTAATTGTTGGTTCAGATCTCTGCCAGAACAATGAGCAGGAAAAGCCCTCTGGACAGAGCTGGGGTGGGCATGGCACTGTTATCGCAGCTTCCAGAGCTCCACCTGGGTGTTGTTCTCTTCTTTTAGCGCTGGGGTTTGGAGGGTTTGTGCTGTTGGAGAGGACAGTGTGGGGTGGCACAGCCTTGTGTCACCCTCTCGTTTCCAAGGATCCCTCCCAACCTCAACTTTTCTGGGGTTCTGTGCCCAGCCGGACCCCCAGCAGCCCCCCAAAAACCTGCAGGTGGTTTAGCACCTCCCCAGCCCCAGAAACACAAAGAAACCTGCGCTCATCCCCAGGGAATTTCCCTTCTCCCAAACCTTAGGAAGCACCAAATCCATACGGGGGCAGTGGGATGGAGAGGGGGAAATCCACTTTTTTTTTTTTCCCCAGAAAAGAAAGGATTCGGAGGGCTAAAAAGGATGTTTTTGCGGGGCTGGGTGAGGCTGCTGTGCACAGGAGGGATCCCAGCACGCCGATAAAAGCATCATTCCGTGTGATGTCATTGCCAGCCCTGCAAAGCCAGCGCGGCCAGCCCTGCTGGGGGAGCAGAGAGGAGGAGGAGGACATCCCAGAACGGGAATGTTTTTACAAATAAACGAACAACAAGGAGGGGGGAAAAAAAAAAATCCTCTCAGGCTCTTCCTCCGGCGGCAGCGCGGGGTTTGTGTGTGCGATCTCTGAGCTGGAGATGTCCTACAAAAATGATTTGTTGGACAAGTCCAGCCCGAGCTGGGAGCAGGGGGAGGTGGATGCGAGGAGCCGGAGCTTGGAATGGCTTCAGGAATGACTGATGGGCTCGGCTGAAAATTTTATCCGACTGCTACCTTATGGAAAAGGGGGGGGGATGAGGAGGGGAAAGGGGGAGAAGTGAGAAAAGGCAAATGGAGAAAGGCTGGGCTGTCTGCTCCCCAGCATCGTGATATTTTATTTTCCGCAGCTAAATGCAAAATTGATTTTTTTTTTCTTTTTAGATGCATTAAAAAAAAAAAAAAAAAAAAAAAAAAAAAAAGGAGGCAAGCAGCCTCTACCTCTCTCTTCTAATTCCCAGACAAAGGAAGCTGGAGCAGACACCCCAGACAATGGATAGTCCTGTCTCCCTTAAGCATTTGCCTTTCTCAGCAGCTAAGGTTAAAAAAAAAAAAAAAAAAAAAAAAGAAAGAACCAGAAAACCCTAATTGAAGGAATGAATTAAAAAGATGACCCCGGAAAACGTGGCAGCCTTTTTATTTGATGAGGAATCAAGTTCACAGTGTGTCAGCAGAGGTGCTGCGCTCCGGGCTTTTATTTGTTTCCTGGCAATAAGAACATTCCTTTTCAGCCTGATATCATCCTCTCATCTTCTCCCTCCCTCTTTCTATCCCTCTCTTCCTCGTCTCGCATCCTTTTTCCTTCCTCCCTTTTTTCTCGCTCACCCCCTCGCCCTTTTTTCTCTTTGCTCGCCAGTTCAGGCATTCTCACATACATTACCCCTTCCTTTCATCTCCGGAATGACCTGAAATGACCTTTTGCCTGGCACTAGACGTGACTTAACTGATAATAACAGATACTTGGGGGCCTCAAGCGGTGGCTTGTCTCGGCACGTAGAGGGAGGGGAAAGAAAAAGGGAAAAAAAAAAGAAAAAAAGAAAAAAAGAGAAAAACCACCTTTTTTTTCCCCCTTTTTTTTTTTTTTTCCTTTTTTTTTTTTTTTTTTTTTTTTTTTTCCCGGGGAAAGCACGGGTTTCTCTTTGTAGCAGCATTTCCTGCGAGGTAGCAATTAATGACACTTCGTGCCTCTTGCTGCCCGTGAGATAAAAATCCTTCAAAAAAAGCTTCCCCGGGAGTGTCGAGCCCGAAGCTGTTGCGGAGCAAAAGGAGGGGGAGAAAAAAAAAATTTAAAAAAAAAAAAAATCAGTCTGCGAGTGGTTAAAAAAGCCCACAGCACCATTCTGGTGCCGCTGGTGCTCTGCATTGCGTCTCCGGCTTTGTGCTCCAGTACTTGTTGGAACAGCACAAATGTCCTTCTGTCTTCAATAATCGCCACTTTTAGGTGACTAATCTGGGCAAAAGGTTATTATTTGGCTCCTTAATGTCCCTTGAAGCCATCGCGGCAGAGATAAGATTGCAGCCGGCCCCGCTGGGGCTCTGATTTTTTAATTTTCGCTATTTATTTGGATACTCGGTGAGGCTGGGTGAGTTACCACAGCAACGACTGTGAGTCTTGAACATGAAAGGGCTCTTATTGTGCCATGTGGTGCCTCAGAGATACAGAGAAAGGAGGAGGCGGGGAGGAGAATTCCTCTTTAGAGAAACAATAGCCAGACATTATGTGAACTTTTGGGGCTTTAGAATAAAGTTTGAAGCGGGTGGGGGGAAAAGGAGATACGGCAGTCTGCAGTGGGGGAAAAAAAAAATGTGCTGAGTTACAGAAGTTTGGGGAGAGAGGTGTATGTGTTTATGGAAATATTAATTAATTGAGTGGGGAATCAAAGCTGGAGCTATATATTTGTATTTAGTTCTTTCGTTCAGCCTTGTGGGGCTGCCCGGGCAGATCAGAGCTCAGGGGCAGAACCCAGGGTGCATTTAAAAAAAAAAATATTAATTTCATTTTTTGAACTTTCTCCTGCCCTTTCTCTCCAGAGAAAGCCAAAGGGGAGGGCGTTGGAGTGTCAAGAAAGGTGCCACAGTGCAGTCTGGGTCTCATTGTCCTGAACAAGGCAGCGAGTGCAGCCCAGACAATGGGAAATGTGGATAATGGGGTGACCAAAGGGTGCAGAATGGTGAATGGCTGCGTGTGGGAGCAAGCTGGGTGTGGGGAGCTCATTAGTTCTGATTTTCTGCCACCTTGGCTGCCCCAGTGCCACCCCAGTGCCACCCCAGTGCCATCCCAGTGTCCCTGTTGGGCTCCCCATGCCCCAGAAAGGTTTGTTTGCTCGCTGGGTTTGGTTTTCCCCTCCCTGGGGCCAGCTCGGGGTGTCCCTGCTCCGTGGCACCCTCGGATTCCCAGCTGGTGTAAAACTGAGCACAAATACCCCAAATACTGGCGGATCCATCCCAGTCCTGGCTGGCAGTGTCCTGTTGGGGTGGATGTTGTGTTTTCCCCTCCCCAGCTGCTCTGACCCTACAGAACTCAGGGGTTCTGGCACCTGCCACAGCTCGGGGAGATCTCATTCCCTTCCCAACCCTCCATCCGCAAACAAATTTGGGTTTTTCTCCCCCAGCTCCAGAGTTTGGGGTGAGGGCAGTGAGGTGGGAATGGCTGATGGAGCTGCTGGGGATGTCAGGGAGGTGTTAGCCCTGAAATTGTGGTTTTGCAGGATGTGTTGGTGCTGGACAATCCCCAAAACTCTCCCTGGAACTCATCCCCATCTCCCACGCTTTGAGATCATTTATTTGGGGCCATCCTGCAGCAATTTCCACCCTTCAGTCATTCAGTTCTTGGAGTTCCCCTAAAATTCCAGGGAAATGCCAACTTTTGATGAAGGAAAAGGGAATTCAGTGGAAGTTAGCATTGTTCCAGCAATTTTGAAACTACCCTGAGTCTTTGTAAAGCACTTCCCATTCCTCTCTGCCCTGTGACGTGCAAATCTCAGTGTATTATTATCAGTAAATTAACATCAGACAGAAAGAAATAAAAATATGGCTTTGTCAGTTAATATTATGGGAGTAACCATCTCTCTGGAGTCTTTAATCTCATCAGGTTTGTCCATATTTTGTGCATACATTGAATATTTGCCAGCCTGGAATATTTTTATACAGAAATTCTTTTTCCCCCGCTATTGCAGGTTTAGGAACTTTAAATTTTGGATACCATTATGTAACTACTTAGGATTCCTTTCCCTCTCCAGCACAAGTTCAAACTCTTTCCCTAATTAATTACCTGGGTTTCCAGCTCTCCTTTTAAGCAGCCCGGTGCTAAATTGAGTGAAGTGGATTAAATTACTGTTGCAGGTGGAGAACAAGGCCAATCATGGTTTATTGCCTGAAAAGCATCACTGCCTGAAGTGATGATGATTGTACATTCCTGAGGGTGGGCGAGTGTCTCTGCAGTGTAAAATGTAAAATATTCCTGGTTCCTGTCCTTTATGGGATGCCTGGGAGTTGGGCTGAGGTCTGTCAGGATAATATTGGCACTAAACCTCTCTCTAGTTCTCCACGAGTGTGAGATTGAGGGGGAAAAGTTGGGTTAAATCTCTAATCTCTTTATCAATAAGATAAAACAACGTGGTGGAGTGGTTTGGCTTTGATGGCTGGTGAGGCTGAGGAAAAATGGGTCAGAAAGAGCATTTTTATTGATTTTACTGTGCCAGTCACACCTTGAATACGCTGCCATCATCTTTGTCTTCCCTGTGGTTCCACCAAAGGCCACATCCACTCACCAAAATCCCGAAATTTCCTGCCTTGTGCTGGCACAGCTTCCTCTGAACACCTTGGCAGGAAAATTAATCCCTGGACATAAAGCTCTGGTGTTTGTGGATTAATTTTCCTGGAACATTGAACAGCAAGTGGGCCTGAGGCCACCCCAAAAATTCCTTGATTTTGTATTTGCAGAGTATCCCTCGAGTAGGACAACAGACACTCTGCAGGAGGAATAATAACAGCATCTAGGACACGGCAGAAATGGTTATAAGCAATAAATTGGCCTTTTTTAGTTGAAAAGATGTGGATGTGGCACCTTGAGGATGTGGTTTAGGGTAGGCTCAGCCGTGCTGGGTTAAGGGTTGGGATGTATGATCTTGGAAATTGATAATTTTCAATTGAAATTATTTTATGATTTAATATCGAAATGCTTCTGTATAAATGTAGATATGAACTCCTCAGACACACGGCTTTATAAATGGAGAAATAAAGGAAGAAATGAAAGGGCAGAGAGGGAGAGGAGCAGAGTCCTGGCAGGATCCCACAAAAAACCTGCAGCTCTCTCCTCTCCCGATACAGAACCCACCCCACGCCCTGAGGTGTGGAAGCTCATTCCGTATCACACACCCAACAGTTGTTTCCTCTTTCATCAAATGCTTAAAAACTCCAACAATACACGATTTAGATGAGCTCAGCTTATTAGGAAACCTTCACAGAAACTGTGGAACGCATCAGGCACGTGGAAATGGCTGTTAAAAGCATTTCTACCGTCGGGTGGTTTGAAAATAGAGAAACACGAAAAGGAAATGATGTCTGGGGCGAGTTGGAGGGGTTTGTGCATCTCGGGAGATGGAAAGTGGAGTGTCATTCAGGAGTTGTGAGCAGCTGTGTGTCCTTCCAGCAGCAGGGACGGTGTGAGTGCTGAGCCCCACAGCTTTGGGGAGAGGAGGGGAAGCTCTGACCCCTCTGCTGTCCCCTCTGCCTGTCCTGCAGTGTGGGGTGGGATGGGGAGCCTGCCTGGGGCTGGGAGTTGGCATTCCCAGGGATTCCCATCATTTCCATCGATTCCCATCCATGACCTCGAGCACAGGACTGCAAACCCTCTGTGAGGCTGGGGTGTTATAAAGCGAAGCTCTCTGTCCCTGTGTCCCTGTCCCTACTCCCCTGGAATTCAGGAATTCCCACTGAACTGCTCCTAAGCCCCCTGGGGCTTGGCTCAGCGAGGCCACGGTGCAGGAAAAGACAATTCTGCAGCTCAGGTGAGGCGCAGGCTGAGCATTCCCATCCACACGTGCCCTGCAGAGCCAGCTGGGGCTGGGAAGAGCTCAGGGAATATTCTGTGAGCAGAATATTGTGGGGCAGGATGGATCTGCAACCTGGAGATCTTGGAAAGTGGATTGAGTTGGATTTAGGTGCAACTTCAGAGCAAAGCTTAGGTTGGACCTGAGAGTTCTGCACTAAATACGTGGGCACTGATGAGATGGGAGAATTCACATCCAAGGAGGCTCCTTTGGGAATTACTTCCCCCTGGAAGTTGCAAACAGAAGGCAGGAAAGCTGCCAATAGAGAAGGAAAGCAGAGATTTATCCCTGAATTTATTTTTCTTCATTTTACTTAGTAATTCTTTGCAATGAGAGGCTCTGGTTGGAGCTGACTGTGCTCTGCAGAGAGATTTTAAAGGTCAGCAATGCAGGGAGAGGAAATGGGGCTCTGGGACGGAGTGCTGACACTCCCTTGGTGACAGTCCCTGCTCCAAGCACTTGCTCTTGGATTTGTCCCATGGCTGTTTAATGCAAAGGAAAAAGATTTATTGTTGAATTAAGTCTGTTGTGTTTCTAAATATATAAGTGATAAATACCTGCCTGTAGAGACAGTGCATTTAAAATGCACATCAGCTCTTCATCAGGAATTTCTGCTGAAGTTCAAAACTGAAATCTGCTTTAAACCCCACTTTGCAACTTGTTTTTGCTTTCTTTGGTGCATTTTCTCTGCCTGAGGTACCTGAGGTGTTTTGTTGCCTCATCAGAAAGGTGAATGCAGCATCTCCTCGTGCATGGGACAGCAATGGCAGAGCACCACCCATTGCTCCTGCTCTGTTCCAACCTCATCCTAAATATTTGGGTTTTTTTCTTCTGGTGTATGAGTTATGCTCATTAATGGTTATAATTAATTGCATCAATTCCTTGCAGGCTGATGGAAAAACAGGCCCCCAGCAGAAATAGGTGAAGCAGCCTGGAGTGGTTTCTTCAGTGTTATTATTTGTTCCTCTAGACCTCGTTTGTATGGAATTGTTTCTTTAAATATAAAAAAAAAACCAGCTACAAACACTTTACCACTAGGTGTAGCACTCAATACCAAGAGTTTCAGTCCTGCTGACTCTTTTACAATTGTGGATTTGTGGCAGGAGCAGATCTGAAAGAGGTTTCCAAGTAAACACCAGTTCTGCTTGATGGAGATGTTGTGTGTATTTATTGCATGTAGCTCTGTAAAAAATGAAAAGCTTTCCCTCCTCTGGTGGGCACCAAGCTCTGTAGTGATCTGAAGCTCTGTGAATTCACCCAGACACCTTAAAAACTTCCAAATCACTCAAAGAGCTCATGAAAAAATTAAAAATAAATTATCCTGTGTGGTGCACAGTTAAAGGGGTGATGCAGCCACACAGACAACAACATTTGCAGGACTTTTAAATTCATGGGACATAGGACAAACATCCCCTGACACTTGTGTTGACCCTGCAAACGACTTAAGGGGGATAAGCCAAGTTACCAACAGGCAAAGAAAGGATGAGGGAGATACTGAGAAGAAAGGAGAGTTCTTGGAATAAATCAGCGACCAGGCAGTGGCTTGGAAAGGCAGGGAGTGTGTGTCTGATGGAAAAAAAAAAATCCTCAAAAAAGAGCAATGCATTCAGGTGAGAGTTAAAAATCAATTGGTGCAAGCTAAAGCTGTTTGGGAGTTTCTGGATATAGACATTTCCATTGGGAAGTGTCAATATATCCAAAATCAAAGTGTTCATCTCAGTTTTAATGACATTTTCCAGGAGCTCTTTCAGGCAGGATGAGAAAGAATCTTGCTTTCCTTCATCAAATAAAATACTGTTCTATTATAACAACGTTTTTCAAATCAAGATGGTTACTCATACTTAAAATGCTCCAAGACTGGGGGACTCTTAAATCAGAGCTGCTCCTTGGGGGAAAGGACTGTTCACTTTGTCAAAATGCTTTGGAAAACTCTTGGGGAGTCCTCAGCAGAGTCAGCGCCATCCCCAGAGGTGAGGCTTTACAATCCTCACACAAAAATCAAACTTTGGTAAGGCTCTGTCGTTGTAAATCTCCGAAGTGAAGTGGGGAAACTACACTTGTTTAATGCAAAGGAAAAAGATTTATTGTTGAATTAAGTCTGTTTTGTTTCCAAAAATGTAAGTGATAAATACCTGTGTGTAGAGACACTGCATTTAAAATGTACATCCGCTCTCCATTAGGAATTTCTGCTGAAGTTCATAACTGAAATCTGCTTTAAGCCCCACTTTGCAATTTGTTTTTGCTTTCTTTGGTGCATTTTCTCTGCCTGAGGTACCTGAGGTGTTCTGATGGGTCAGCAGACAGGTAAATGCAGCAATTGTTCATTTAAATGTCAAAAAAAAAAGCTACAAACCCTTTACCACTAGGTGCAGCACTCAATATCAAGAGTTTTAATCCTCAATACTGAGAATATTTTAGTCCTGCTGACTCCTAAACACCACAGAATTCCACAGAAAATTCTGGCCAGCCTCAGCTCGGGGTGCTTGCTTTAGGTTGGGCAAGTCCATCTTTCCTTTCAAAGAAATCTTCCAAATTTGCTGAGGTTGTGAACAAGAAAATCAAACTCCTGACCTGCTCCGCTTGGATTTAGGATCCATTCTTGCGCCGCTGTGATGTTTAAAAAATCCTGCCTTTGTCCCTGGTGATTCCTGCTCTTAATTTCATGTTCAGCTCTGATTTTCTCTGCTCCACCGAGGCATCTTCACCAGGCTGGGATTAGGCACCAGAAAACTCTTTAATCCTGTAGGGATTGATTCACAGCAAGTCCTTTTCTGCTGGCAAAACCACATCCAACCTATTCAGTGCAACAAAATGGCTTTTAGCTCTACTTGATCAGAAGCAAAACCCTAAACCTTTTTGCCTTATATCAGAAATTACTAACAAATCTTGATTTTTTTTCTTCTCTTTCCCCCCTTTTTTTCTTTCTTCTCTTTTAAAGTATCATGTCTTATTGAAGTGGAGCTGTTTTCAGGTTAGAAATGATGAACAACTGATGCAGCTCAGCCCCTTCAGAAGAATTGCACTTCACCATCTCTCCACAAGCATTTATCACATGTACCTATGCACACAAAACATTGCAGCCTTGAGACAGCTCTCTCCTGTGAGAGGAGAAAAATTAAATTCCCTGAGCTCAATGCTTGTGCAGTTTGTCTTTTTCTCCTCCTCCCATCAACTTTGTTTTGCCCGGAATGAAAAACCAGAGGTGGTCACAGGGAAATGCCTGCTGTCTTTTTTTACCCTACAATAAGGCGCTGAAAAAAAAAAATCTTTAATCTAATTTGTGGAATCGAAAAGCATTCTAGGCCAGGAGGAAAGGGGAATTCCGAATTTCTGAGAGATGCAAAGAGAAGGGGAAGCACTGATTCCTGAGGAGCAGGAGGTGAGGGAATGCTGAGCGAGGTTGATCAGGCAGTGCAGCTCCAGACAATCCCGCCAAAGAGAAGGGTTGGATGGCATATTTGGGGAGGAATCCTTCCCTGTGAGGCTGGGGAGGGGCTGGGATGGAGTTCCCAGAGAAGCTGTGATCCTTGGAAGTGTCCCAGGCCAGGCTGGACAGGGCTTGGAGCAGCCTGGGACAGTGGAAGGTGTCCCTGCCATGGCAGGGCTGGCACTGGGTGAGCTTTAAGGTCCCTTCCAACCCAAACCATGCCGGGATTTTCTGATTTGAGCTGGAATGCCCTGGACTGTTGTGGCTGTGGCTGCATCTTTATTTGCTGTCCCAGCTTTATCACAGCAGCCTTGGATTGCGTTTAATCAGGGAATGTGGAGTGCCTTGCCCAAAGCTGTGTGGAAGATCAGCCTTGGGAGCTGCTGTGCCTCCTGCTCGGTCCTTGCACCATTTCAGGGTTAAACTTTCTTGTAATGGGACATTTAACATGTCTGGATTACCTGCTGCACTCTAAATAAGATTTTCTTATTTAGTATCCCATCAAACTAAATTCAGTAAATCTCTATTTCAATAGGTCCCAAAGCTGGAAGAGATCAAGAGTTTGGTGAATTTTTGTACACATCCCACTCAGTTTCTCCTCTCTGGTGACAGGGGTTGACCAAAGAATCTGTTTAGCAGGAGAGATGCTGAAGTCTCTTTATCCAACCTTAATTTCCTTATTTGAATTCCCAACAGTGGCAGGCCCAAGGTCCCTTTGGGTCAGACCCTGAGCTGCCTCTGGAGATCCCTCCTTGGCACCCTTTGCTCTCTTCTCTGGTCCATCTGATCTCTGGGAGCCTTTTCTCTTGGGGACATTTGGGGACACAGCATTGTCTAAAACCTGAGGGAGTTTTCCCACTTTTCCATGGGAATAAGCCCTCCTGGGTCACTTTTTCTCTCGGGATAAGCTTTGCTGGAGCAGCAGGGCCAGCTCCACCCACCACAAGAGGCTCCAAAAGCCTCATCCCACCCCCAAATTCCCAGAGCCTCTCCCGGGGCTGTTCAATGAGCCTGGAAAAGCCGCGATGTTTCTCCATTCCGCGGGCAGAACATGCTTTTTGCAGCTCCAGCAGGAGCCCGGGAGCCCAACTCCCGCTGAAAACCAAGAGATTTGAGCCTTCTGACTCACTGCGAGCCTTTTGAAAAGCCCTTCTGCGGCCAGAGGCGAACATGACAGTTCAGAGGACCAGAAACCGAGCCCCACCCTTCGGTGCCTTTCTTCAATTTTCCCTTTCCCGCTAAGAACCGAAGGACAGAGCGCTGAGAACAATGGCGATGCAGGCAGCATTCCTTGGGAAATCCATTTTTTTCCCTCTGTAGTGCTTCCAGCGGCCATGAGGAAGCCCAGCCAGGTAGAGCCAAGCTGGCACGGGCAGCAGGGCCTGCTGCTTGCATATGGTGGAAAAATCGGGATGTGCCTCCAATCCCCGCGGGCGCAGAGGATGCTGTAAATAGCATGGCCGCGTTTCAAGCTCTCACAGCACGACGGGAAGCGGTCCAGGCTTTTCTGGTGTCAGGGAGGAGAGCAGGAACGCGTTTTATGCGTCCTGGGGGGAAAAGAGAGAGGCAAAGCTGTCCCAGCTGGAGCTGCTGGCTCCGGGAGGGGCTGGCGTTTGGAAAGTGGCAGCGTCTGAAGGAACAATGGTCCCCTCCTGGATGTGCTGCCTGAGCCTTGGTGGGCTCTGGGGCCTTACCAGAGCCTGTTCCAGCTCTGTGCCTCAGGGCATGGCTCTGCTGGTGGAACAGAGCATGTGGGCACCATCCCAAACCCCAAAGAGTTCCTCTGTCCAAAGCTTGTCCTGTGGGGTTTTCACTGATCCAGGCTTCCCCCAGCCCTGGCCCTGACTCACGGATGCCTGGAGAAAATTGTGCTCTCCTCTCCCTGCTGCTGACAGTCCATCAGGGAGGCACCTAATAGCTTCTAAATGTGGGATAAATCGCTTTTTTCCTGCTCCGTTCCGTCCTGCCCAACTTTTTGTTCTTTATTGCAGAGCCTGAAGGGTGTTTGAGCACCTCAGGCCTTGAGTGGAGCTCCTGGTGTGGAGCAACCTGGAGTTGCCAGTCCCAGGCAGCAGTGATCCCTGGGGGAGATGAAATCACTCGAAAAGAGATGCAATCCATGTGTCAGAACAGAGTATATATATTATATAAAAATATATTTATTTTCAGATGGAGACATGGGCACAATTCTGAGCTCATTCTGAGGTGCAGACACCATAACTTTGGCAGGCAGTGCTTTCCCCCAGATCCCTGCAGAGCAGAGTTTTGTGGCCTCGGATGCCCTGGATGCTTTTCCTTTCAGCAGGAAAAGCGGAGGGAGCGTGTTTTCCACTTGGACACGGGACCCGTCTGAGAGCTGGGCCAGCGCTGTGCTAAATAAATCATCGTGCCAGGCGCTCCTGGGTAATTAGGCATGAAGGGAATCAGCAGTCTGCTCCCCCCGGCCTGACTCACACACGGCACATTTGCCATGTGCCTGCAGCTCCCGGGCCTGGGTATTCACCAGGAAAATGCCTGATGGGCTCACCTTAAACAGAGGCTGGACAGAGTTAGGAGAATAAAAAGAAGTTTTATTTATTGAAGGCCTTCAGGTGCATTCAGGGCAGCACAGCCCACCCAGGGGCTGCACCCAAAATGGACAATGGTCACAAGTTTTTCATAATTCATAACTTTTTTATAAGGTCATGGGTTTTTTATACTTTATAAGTTCTGTCCATTTGCATATCGAGGTTTAATCCTCCAATTACAGCTTCAGGTAATGCAGTCAATCACTCCAAGTTTGCTCCCCCAATTCACTGCTGTTTACATATCTTGGGGCCTGAGACAGTGAGGTGTGCTTGAGTTTGGGGCTCAGAGAGGAATTGTTTTGTCTAAAAAGGAGAGAACAGCAGCTCAGCACCTGTGTGGAGTCCAGAGTTCTACACTAGAGAATCACAGGATTATAGAAATATAAAAATATAGAAGCTAAAATCCTAAAGTACCAGCAACCCTGGGGTGGTGGGGAGCGGCAGCCATGGCTGTGGGAGGATGGGATTTGGGATTTGTGAGGATGGGATTGGTGAGGATGGGATCAGGATTGTTGAGGATGGCATTGATGAGGATGGGGTTGGGATTGGTGAGGATCAGTCAGGGTTGGTGAGGACAGGATTGGTGAAGATGGGATTTGGGATGGGTGAGGATGGGATTGAGATTGGCGAGGATGGGGTTGGGATTGGTGAGGATGGGGTCGGGATTGGTGAGGATGGGGTCGGGATTGGTGAGGATGGGATTTGGGATTGGTGAGGATGGGGTCGGGATTGGTGAGGATTGAGATTTGTGAGGACGGGGTTGGGATTGGTGAGGATGGGGTCGGGATTGGTGAGGATGGGATTTGGGATTGGTGAGGATTGAGATTTGTGAGGACGGGGTCAGGATTGGTGAGGATGGGGTCGGGATTGGTGAGGATGGGGTTGGGATTGGTGAGGATGGGGGGATGGATGAGCAGGCTTCAGCTCCGGGGTCATGGTGTCCTGCTGTCCCCACATCCAGGTGCCACCCCATGGCACCCACGGTGCTCCGGAGGTCCTTCACTCTGTGTCCTGCTCCTGCTGGCAATTCGAGCTCGAGGTGTGCCCTGCTCACCCAGCTGGGCTGCAGCAGTGGAGATGGGAGGGAATTCTTTACTCAGAGGATGGGCAGGCCCTGGCACAGGTGCCCAGAGGAGCTGTGGCTGTCCCTGGATCCCTGGCAGTGCCCAAGGCCAGGCTGGACAGGGCTTGGAGCAGCCTGGGATGGTGGGAGGTGTCCACCCATGGCAGGGTGGAATGAGTTGATCTTGAAGGTCCTTGCAGCCCAAACCATTCCATGATTCTCTGAACACCTGAGGGATATGAGGATGTGTAAAATCTCCACAACTCTGTGTTTGAGCCTTGTGTCCATCAGCTCAGAGCTCTAGGGGAAATCCTTTGAGAAATCCCTCTGCTCTCCATGAACACCAACGAGCACCTTACAGGTTTACCCCTGGCACATCCCAGAACAGCTGAGATGGTCCAGAGAAGATAAAATCCCAATTCGGCTGCCTGTTAGGAAAACCTGTTAGGGATTTTATGCATCCAAGGGAACCTGGGGACTTTCCTGACCAAAGGAAAGCTTTGGGGTATGAAGTGGAAACAGCAAAGGGAAAAGCCTTTTGGTTTCTGCATTTGGGTTTAATTCTCCTGCCATGGCTGCTCCAAACCAGCCCCAAACTTTCACTGGGGTTTTCCAAAACCTCTTCAAGCTCTGTGCACTGGAAACGCAGCTTGGTTTTGTCATGTAGGATTGGGACTTTTCCTTTCATGACCCTGAATGAAAAAAGAGAGACCAGGGATGTATGGGCAAGGAAAGAATTATTTAAAGAAATGACATCACCTGGTTGCACTTAGGAGCAAAGTGGTTCTGAAATGTATAAATGTGAATATATTCCCACTGTGCACTGTCAGAATTTGCAGGCTGAACTGGGTCGGTGTTCTCAAGGTCTGGGCCATTTAGACTCCACAAATTTAATTTCTGTCGTGGTTTGTCCTGCTCAAATCAGGACCTGCAGCCCTGGCTTTGCTCACACACTGAGGTCATGATGGGGTTTTAACCTATTTTAAAATTTAGAGGCCTTAGAGTGTGATGTCCCCTCCAGTTGTGGTTGGGATTAACACTCCTTACTCTGAGAATATCGTGCCTTGTGTTATTTCATTTTAATTCCGCGATTTGGCTCTCTCCTGAGGTCCGTGACGGGGCACTCAGGGCAGCAGCGACTCCAGCACAAAAAGGCTCCATTTCTACTCCCATTGTGGAGGAGAATTGAGACGTGGGAGCCAAGTGGAACCTCCAGGAAAACCAGGAAAGCTTGAAATACAATGAAAAGCTTTAAAAACAAGCCATGCAATTTTGCAGAATTGCTTCTCTCCGGCAATTCCCCGTGAATTTGAGGAGGGGGGGCTGCTGCTGCACAGGGCTGGGGCACAGCAATGGTGTAAATTGCAAATTGAAGTGCCAAAACCAGTCTGGCCTGTGCAGGTCACTGGAGTAGACACAGCTCTTGCCTGAAAGCATTTGTAATCTAAAACCCCGGCGCTATTCCCATTGGAGGTAATGACAAAACTCCATGTGATTGCAAACGGAACAGGATTAGACCCTAACTAAATAAAAGGAGCTTTTTTTTTTTTTTTTTTTAAAGTCACCAGATACTCCTTCCCTACGACAAACTCAAACAGCTTTTGTTCAGGAGTCCAAGAACCAAGTTTAGTCTGGGGGGGGAGGAAAAAAAACCAACAAAAACAAAACTTCTTTCCTCACTTTTGGAAAGACAAGATTTGAAAGAGAATTCCCATCTGTTATTGGAGCATTTAATCATTCTCTAAAAGCCGGCGCAGTTTTATTTTCTCTGGGGAGCGAGCAGCATTAAGCAAACTCCGCCAAGTGTAGAAAAAACTCACCCTGATGTCCTGTTTGACAAACTGACCCGCGGGTCACAACCTGAGTTTATTGATCCGGGGGGCCTTGTCTGGGTGCCGGGCATGTTTTCTGGACTTTGGTTTCAGCTGCATTCCTCACTTCTGAAAGAGGGGGTGTGGATTTCTGCTAGGAGCAGCCACTGGGAAGGAAGTAATGTTCATTAAGTGTGCAGGCAGTGCAGGGCGAAGCATGCTCAGTGGGAGAGCCTCGCTGCCCTGCCTGTCAAGCCCGAGGTTTGAACCCACTCCAGAATGCCGGATTTACTTTTCAGCAAGAAACACTACCTGGCCGGGCTGCATTTTTCCCCTGCAATGTTCTTTTGATGCCTTGCTGCCAGTGGGAATCTCGCCCTGGAGAAGGAGACAAACTTTGCTACCTGTGGGACGAAGACAGCCTTAGGTCAGTACGAGGGGCACAGAGGAACTTTGCCAGAAGTTTTTGTGACTTTTGAACTCCCCGTTTTCTATCCCTTCCCATCTTTTTTTTTTTTTTTTTCCCTCCCTTTTATGGGGGGGAAAGAAAAAAAAAAAAAGTTCAGTAGCTCTCTCTCTGCTCGTTTGTTCTCTCAAGGTAAACTTGGTTTAAGTGAAAACAGCCTGGCTTTGCTGGGAGCTGAGCTTAACTTTTGCAAAGTCGACTCTCTGATAGAACAAAGGTTTATTTTCTTGGCTTTTTCTTCTTTTTCTTCCTTTTAGCGGTTTGTATAAACGCAATCCTGGGCTTCCAGCGTGTGTTTTAAAAGCCTGTTCCCCCTTCTCTCCCCGCCCTCTGCCTTAGAGCTGAAAATGAGACTCGTTCTTGAATAATAAACTCTGTGTTATCAAGCAAATCTTGTGGCTTGTTCATGTGATTGTTCCCAGTCCCAGCATCGATGTTTTTTGCCTTTTAATACATTTTCCAGTTCTTTCTGGAAAAGGAATTGCAAAACTGTTAGCAGAGAGGTGAGAGAAAGTAATTTTAGTTGATAACTAAATTTTACTCGATGACTGAATTTTTAAGCTTTTCAGTTTTTAAGTGCTCTCTACTTTTTGCTTTTAAAAGCATATTTAGGACTCCTATCTCTCGAGGATTTGAAATATTCCCAACCTCAGAATGGGAAAAGAGAATTTTTCTTTATTTTGTGAGACTTTGTGCTGCCTAATGGAGATTTTTCTGAACATAGGCCAAATGGTCAAGAAACAAAACAACCACTGAATAAGAAGTGAAATGGACTCAAATAATTAGAAACTGCCTGCAGTTAATGATTGTTTGAAGTGGGTCAGAAACATTTGGCAGCTTCTCGTGTTAAATTTTGTCCTCGGATATACTTGGGAATGGTTCTGTGGCTTATCAAAAGTTGGAATTTAAGTTTGTATGCTCGAGGAGTGGGCACAGGCTTGGATATTTGAATTTTAGAAACCGAAGAAATGACTTAGACACCCTCAAACACGAAGTCCTTGGGTTTAAAAGCTGTATATTTATTATTTATTTGCCTGCTGGGACCTGGGAGTTATCCCATGGCCAGGACCTCAGCAGGAAAAAAGGGACAGCAGGTATGGAGTGCATTCCTGCTGGGAGGGTCGGGGCTGCAGAATGGCTCTGCAAACCCCACGAGTCCTGCTGCTGCTCAGAAAAACCAAAACTCTGCACAGGGGAGAGGAGGAATTTTGGTGGATCTGGTGATGGATTCCCACTGGGAATCCCACTGGGATTTCTGCAGAAGGGAGAGGAGGAATGGGTTTTGCTGGATCTCCCATTGGATTCCCACTGGGATTTGTGCACAGGGGAGAGGAGCAATGAATTTTGCTGGATCTGATGGATTCCTGCTGGGATTTCTGCACAGAGGAGGAATGGGTTTTGCTGGATCTGGTGGATTCCCACTGGGATTTGTGCACAGGGGGAGAGGAGCAGTGGGTTTTGCTGGATCTGCCATTGGATTCCCACTGGGATTTCTGCACAGAGGAGGAATGGGTTTTGCTGGATCTGGTGGGATTTCTGCTGGCATTTGTGCTTAGGGGAGAGGAGGAAAGGGTTTTGCTGGATCTGGTGATGGATTCCCGCTGGGATTTGTGCACAGGGGGAGAGGAACAGTAGGTTTTGCTGGATCTCCTAATGGATTCCCACTGGGATTTCTGCAGAGGGGAGAGGAGCAATGGGTTTTGCTTGATCTGGTGGATTCCTACTGGGATTTGTGCTCAGGGGAGAGGAGGAATGGGTTTTGCAGGATCTGGTGGATCCCACTGGTATTTCTGCAGAGGGGAGAGGAGGAATAGGTTTTGCTGGATCTCCTGGTGGATTCCCACTGGGATTTCTGCAGAGGGGAGAGGAGCAGTGGGTTTTGCTGGATCTCCTGGTGGATTCCCACTGGGGTTTCTGCACAGGGGAGAGGAGGAATGGATTTTGCTGGATCTGCCATTGGATTCCCACTGGGATTTCTGCACAGAGGAAGAATGGGTTTTGCTGGATCTGGTGGATTCCCACTGGGATTTCTGCACAGAGGAGGAATGGGTTTTGCTGGATCTCCTAATGGATTCCCACTGGGATTTCTGCACAGAGGAGGAATGGGTTTTGCTGGATCTGGTGGATTCCCGCTGGGATTACCTGCCTCGTGCGCGCAGAGCAGCCAGGCCAGGCAGAAGGAATCTGCAAAAACCCAGAGCTGGAGCTCTCTGATCTCTCTCACCCCCTGAGATCCCAGGGAGTTTGTGATGAGGGAGGGCTGGGGAAATGTCCTTGCCTTTGGCTTTGGGGGATCGCCTGCTGGGGACTGTGGTGCTGCAGATGGACACGCTGTGCCCACGGGGCTCTCTCCCCTCCACATTCCAGCCCTCCATTTCCTTGCCTGGGAAATGGGGAGGGTCTTTTGCGAGGCACTTTGCATATTTATAGGAGAAAAAACCTCCCTGTGCTTGGAGAGGAGAGATAAACCCAGGCTGCAAAGCTGCACAACTTCTCTGAGGTCTGAACGTGGACTTTTGGTGCCCCTGATTTACCCCAGACCCAGTGGCAGAGGAAAGGCAAAGGATTGTCCTTAGCCAGGCCCAAACGTGGCCTCCCCCATTGTTCCTTTGCAGGTACCCAAATCACACAAACCCAGCTTTGTATGAACCCGCTTCATATGCACAATCATAATTCAGGGCAGGAAATGCTTTGGGATTATTTAATTTCCCTTCCTAGGGTTGGGATTTTGCGATTTATAGGTTTGCAGGAGCTGGAAGTGGAAAACAACTCATGGTCCATGGAGGTCAGACTTTACCCACCCTACCTGTGGTGTGGAATATTCAGCTCCATTAACTGAATATCAGCCGGACTTTGGCCAATAAACCATTTAGCCTCCTGTCCTCCTTTATTTTCATCCTTAATTATGGATATATTTCTCCCTTCACCCACCCAGGCATTCCCAAGGCAAGTCTGCTCCTGTTCGTTGGTTGGATTTAAATCCTTCTTTATTTCTAAAACAAGGGAGGGGAATTCCACCATTCCTGGAAAGGCCCAGGTCTTTCTAAGGTTTCATTTAGCATTTTTAAGGTTTCATTTATCATTTCTAAGGTTTCATTTAGCTCCAGAGTGGAGCAAACCATTGCAAATGTGTGCAACCTCATTTTCTGCCTTTCGTTTGTGTGCCAGATCCTGGTTTTTTCAAACAATTTAAAAAGGGGAAAAACTGAATGTGTCTCCCCAAAGTTCTGGGTATGGTTTTGCTCTTTGAAGTGGAGATGTCTCCTTCTGGATCCAGCCCCAACCAAGAGGCAGAGGTGAAATTTGGATGGAGGTGGGGAATGGGCTGGATCTGCTCTTCCTGCCTTGGGATGTGCAGAGCTCCTGGAATTCTGGAGCACTTCTGGCAGCTCCCAGTGCTCCCAAATCCCTTTTTTTTTGGAAGATGGGGATTGTTCTGAGCATTTCGAGGATCAGGATGTCAAGGTCCATCTGAAACACCCTGGCTCTGTCCCTTGGGAGAGGGAGCCAGTGGGGTGTGGAAAACAGCCCCTGATGGGCCATTCCTGCCCTGCAGGTGCTGATGGATCTGTGCAGCTAAAGGAGCTTGGGATTGCTGGGATGCTCCCAAAGAACAGGATTTTCCATGTTCAGGAGCACAGGGAAGTGGAAAACGAGGTGATTTATTTCAGAGGAAGCTGCGCTCGATGAGGGCATGGAATCTCCTTGGAGGAGGCACTAAGAAATGTATTTTTTCATGTCTGGGGCAGAAGTGGGAGGGAAAAGCTGCAGATGGAACCTCAGGCCGTGTTTGGGGGGATCTGAGGCGGAAATGTGCATTTTCATCACCCTCCTGTCCTTGAGAAGACACAAGGAACAGCAGGACAGGTCACTGGAGGCTCTCCTGCCTAATGTTTGACCAGGGTCATGTGCCTCCAGCACTCCTGGGAACATCTCACTTGTCCCTGTCCCCAACCTGAGCACGTGGCACTGCAGGGAATGAGCCATGGAGGAGCTGGACACCTCTGGGCTGGCTAAAAACATCTTTAAAAGTTCATAATAACTCCCTTTTCCCTCAAGGTGTTGCCTTTACCCCGATTTTTCCTAAAAAGAAAAGCTGTTGCAGGTGCTGCTGCCTCGTTTGAGACGTGGGACAGTGACTGTGAGCAGAACGAAATCCTGGTGTTAATGGTGAATTCCTCCCTTTATTTTTGCAGGTAGCAGTGGAAATGAAAGCAATTCCATGTGCCACATTGCTCACAGGCTCCACGGACGTAAGTACAAACGCAATTTCTTTTGCCATAGGTGGAAGTGTGAGGCTGACGATCAAAGCACAGCGCGTGTGTTAATGTTCTGTGGGCTTTTAAAAAAAGCAAACAAACAAAGAGGTCAGGGGAAAGTTATTTATTTGACATTTTCTTGCTGGCTTTGCAGAAAATCAGGGTTCATTTGGATTTAGATCCAGCTGCATTTGGGCCAAAGCTGTCTCTGGAGAAGTCTGGGAGGGACAGGGGAGGAGGAAAGCTTTTAGCTCTGTCTATTGAGAAACCTCCTGGGTAGCAATTTCAAAAACTCCTGCGGGACCGAGAAGTTTAACTCCTATTTTTAGCAGCATTGTGGGAGCTTAAATCAGGCTTTAAAGCTTTTAGGAACCTGGAAAGGCAGGTGGGAACCCCGTGGGATCTGTGAAGTGTCTGAACAGGTTCTGAGAGTTAATACTTAACTCACCATAGGGACATTAGCAAAACCCACTTGACTCCTGCATCAATCTCCCCCCATCCAAATCCTTATAAACCTTCTGTCTCCTAATTTCAGAGGATTTGGGATTCGGAAAAACTGATGCCTGAGTTTGAGGTTCTCAGTGATTTTGAATGCATTACCCATTGCTTTCAAATCACGAGTGAAATTCAGGAATGCAACACAAATTTCAGTGTCTCTTGGTGCCTCCTGGACTTGTTCGGAGTTCGCTGAAGTTCAGGGGATTTTTTGGTTTTTTTTTGTTTGAGGCAACCACTTGAGAGGTGGGAGAGTGCTGCAAAATTCAAGCTGAAGCTCAGTGCAGAGAGAGCGCAGAGATTCTGCTCTCGGCAAAAAGTTTTTCAGAGTTGCAACCTGGGCCAGAGTTCAGCATCTGAATCTCCTTCCCCGGGCAGGGAGGCAAAGAAATAGAACTTTGTGCATCGCTATGCAAATTCCCCATAGAAATGGGGCTTTTCTGAGCTGCTCTTGGGGTTCAGGTGGTTGAAAAAACGAGCTTTGTGTTCCCGAGGCAGCAGGGACTGGCGTTTCTGCACAGTGCCTTTGTCTGGGGATGTGTAAAGCCCTCAATGCGTCATTCTTTCTGCTTCAGCTGTGAGAGACTCCCATCTTCTCTATTGATTTTCCCCAGAGTTTTGCCTGCCCTTGAAGGTGTGACCTGTACCTCGGGCTAATTTATTTCTGTCATGGCTGCAGCATATTTTAGAGGGCAGCGGGGGTGGAGGGAGAACAATGAATTCAACATGGAATATAAATCCCAGGCCTGTAGCCTTCAGACATTCCAGTACATGCCCCATTCTCCCATTTGGCATTCTGCACGGTCTTGGATTAAAAAGGGGGAAAAGAAAAAAAGAAAAAAAAAAAAGAAAAAAAAAAAAAAAAAAGGCAGGCATTTGTATAACTAATCAGGTGAGCCATTGTGGGTAATCCCTTTGGTCACACACGCTGGCATGGATATTAAAATTTGCTGGGCTTCTAAACCACTTACAATGACGTCTTAGTTTGTGAACCTGAATGAAAAGCCTCACCTTGATGGCCTTAGGAGTGTTTTGGAGCTGAGCACTGAGAATTTGTGTGGTGGGATATGGGTGGGCAAAGTTTGGTTTTGTGCTGGAAACTCATTTTGGTGGGGAGCGCCATGGATCATTTTTCTTTAATTTTATTTTATGTCATCTCACATTTTCTCTCCTGTTCAGCTTTTATGGAATTAAATATAAATTTAAAAGTTGTGTGAGCACAGAGGTTTAAACTGCAAACCCTGAACTGAAGCACCTGGCCCAGGATTTCTCCAGGAAAAAAACTTGTTGCTCCCAAGTTCCCTTGGAGAAAAACTGAAATCCCTCCTCCCACCTCTGTTGGTGTTTTTGATCAGATCAGTGACCCCTAGATCTGATGTTATTGGCTGATTAGCCTGGGATAGCTGGATTTAGTGAAACTTCAACCACTCTGGCTGAATTCAAAGTTTAGAGTTAAATCTGATTTCTTTCTGTGGGATTTGGGTTCTGAGTGGGTCAGTGTCCATAAATGTTTTTTTTTCCTTCCCCCAAAGACTTTGTGCAGAAATATTTTGGTAGCACCCGAGGGGGGAAAAGCAGAGCAGGAGGTGTCAATTCAGAGCAGAAATGGGAATGAAAAGAAGGCTTATGATTTATGGAAGAGGCAAAGGGATGTAATAAGAAATCAAATGGTCCCTTGGCATATAAAGTGTATTTTTTTACACCTCCACTTTGCTTGGATATATATCTATATATCTATGTATCTATCTATTTATCTATCTATCTAGATATATATAAAAATATATACGTATCTATATTTATATATCTATATATCTATATATCATCTCTATATCTCTGTATCATCTATATATCTATATTTCATCATCTCTATATCTATATATACATACATAATATATGTATGATCTCTGCCAATATATCTATAGATATATATATGCATGTATATCTATGATTTCTGCCGATATATTGATATATTTGTATATCTATATATACATATATTTATGTATATAGATCTATATCTCTCTCTATATATATCTGTATATCTCTGTATATCTCTATATATCTGTATATAGATATATAGAGATATAGATATATAGAGATATAGAGATCTAGAGATACAGAGAGATATATCTATATCTATATCTAATCTATAGATATAGATATAGGTATAGATATAGATCTCTCTCTATATATAGATCTCTATATCTATATCTATGTCTATATCTCTATATCTCTATCTCTATCTCTATCTCTATGTCTCTCTATATCTTTATCTATATCTATATTGATACCTACATCTATATCTATCTATATCTATATCTATATCATCTATATATATCTGTATCTATATCTATATCTATATCTAATCTGTATGTATATATCTCTATATATCTCTGTCTCTATGATCTGTGCCAGTCTATTGATTTCCCCAGGAAGCAGAGCAGCCAGGGCAGGCCATTGCAGCTGCAGCCTCCTTGGATCTTGGCATCTCTGTGTTTATGAGTCTCACCCTCCCTTGGCCCCCAGAGCAATAAAATCAGACAAGATCCGGCCTTTTCAGGGCCCTGCCTCTCTCCTAAAACACAGGGAGGGAGGGAAGGAGTGGAGCTCTTTCTAGCACAGGAAAGACCCTGCATGCTTCTGTAAAAGATTTTTTTGGATTTCCAAGGAAAACCTGGAAGGGAGAGGGAGAAATAGCAGTGCTGAACTAAATTAAATGATCCCTGTTAAATCTTGGGGTCTGATACCTCTCTGAAACACTCAGAGTAATTCTGGCTAGAACCCACCTCGAGGGGTTTTTTAGGACCATTTCACTGGAGAAGAGTGACCCAAAATGTTATTTCCCTGATTTAACCTCGAGAAACATATTTACTTGAAGTAGGAAAATATTAGAGTGAAACCTGAAGGTCTCGGTGTTTCTTCCTCTCTTGTGTCACTTCTACCAAAATGCTTTTGTGCTTCAGTTACCAAGTTATGAAGTTATTTTCAGTTATGAAGTTATTTTCAGTTATGAAGTTATTTTCAGTTATGAATTTATTTTCAGTTATGAAGTTCTGAGAGTTCCTTGGTGACTTCAGTGATTCCCTCCCTGAAATTCAGGTTTTTGGCAGAGGTTTCGGCTCCTGCTGCAGAGGGTGGTGAGGGACAGGGTGAAGGTTTCTGCTCTGGCCCCTTTGGCTCTTTTGGGGTTTCATCTCCACCTCATCCTGGCCTTTCATTTCATTTTCTCCCTACATCCACTGGGCAACTTTGGGAATTCAGGAAGGAAAAATAGAACTTAAATGCTCATCACCCTCTGTGGAGCTGCTGTGCACTGGGAATTCTCCTTTGGTTTTAGACCCCTCAGCACTGAAGACACGAATCCAGTTCATGTTTCCTTGCTGTTCTGGAAATTTTGGGATTTTTTCCTCCTTTCCTGGTGTCCTAGGAAGGTGTTGGTGTGCTCAGGTTGACCCCAGAGGCAGCTGTGTGTCAGGGAGGGGAGAAACAAGTCCTGAACAGAGAGTACCAGCACATCAAAATCCTGCAGATAAGATGTCCAAGGCGTAGAGAGAAATTTTTAGGATTGAAAAGCATCCCAGTAATGCAGCTGAGAGGTTATTTTGGATATCTTATAAACCAAAAACATTGCTCACTTGGGGTTTTTTAGTTTAGTTTTGTTTTGGTTTTTTGTTCATTTGTTTGTGGGGGTTTTGGGGTTTTGGGGTTTTTTTTGTTGTTGTTGTTGTTGTGGGGTTTTTGGGTTTTTTGTTTTTTGTGTCTTTGTTAGCTTTTTGGGGTTTCAGTTTTTGTTTTTGTTTTTTTTGGGTTTTTTTTTTTTTTTTTGGGTAGCAAAACGAAGGCAGAAAAAAAATAACCCAAAGAGGGATGGTTGCAAAATAACTTAAATAGATGAGATGGCCTCTCATGTGCTCCCCAGATGCACAGTCCCACATGTCTGCTCTGTTGGAATTATGGAATACATGCATTTGTAGCTGGGAGTGAGGGGAGGATTGATTCCTTTCTGCAGTGGTGTGGCTGTGGCTGTGCTCAGGATAATTAAACATCGGAGCTGAAATGGAACTGAGCTGAAAAAGGAGAATTTTTGCACCTCTAGATGTGAAAAACTGTGGGCTTACCTGTGCTGGGATGGGCAGAAGTCAGTTTTTTTGAAGTGATAAAATGCATTGAAGTGCACTGAGCCCCTCTGTGGTCACTCTTGCTCGTGGTGGAAAGAGATTTCATGGAAACTTCATTCACTTCCAAAGTAAATTTAGTAAAACCTAACTCAAACCACTTTGATTGTGGAAGTCCAAACAGGATTTTAAGCAGTGCTCAACTAACTCACCTCAAAAATTAATTATTCTGAGTGCTCTGGTGCAGATGATTGGTCCAAAGTCCACTATTGATTTTATCATTCCCTCCTTGCAGTATTTAGATTTTTTGCCTCTAAAACTTCAAGATAATGTGCTGATTTCAGTTCACGAGATAAAAAACGTGCTGCAGAGAACATCTTTGAGAATATGAACCCCAAAGGTGTCAGTATCTGAATTCAAGTCATTTCAGGCTAATTTTAAAGGTGTTCTTGCTTCTGAAAGTTCAGGTTCATGAATGCTGAGGATCATTCCCTGCCCTGGAGGGAGTGATGGCTATGGGATTTTAGTCAGTGTCCTAACTGGGAATCTGATTTGGTAAAGTCGAGCTTAGCACTGAATTATTCCATCTGAGGAGGGAAAACAGCTTGGCTGGGGGATATCCATGGATAGGAGGAAATTCATTTGGATGTGGGTTTGGATCTACAGCAGGACAGAGTGGTTTGGGTTGGAAAAGACCTCAATCTCATCCATTCCACCCCTGGCATGGACACCTCCCACCATCCCAGGCTGCTCGCCTGAATTTTGCTTGCCCTGCTGAGGAGCCCTAAGTTGGTTCTGGGTTTACTCTGCTTGGCAAATGCACCACAACCTCACCATTTATTCTCCAGTTTAAACTGTGAGAGTCAAATTTCCATCAAAAGCTGCACCACATCAGCACCACAAGGTTCTCTTTCTGTCCAAGCTGGCTCTGACACTTGCTAACAGCACTTGAGGAAATATTTGAACCCAAACTCAGTGTGGAGCTTCTGTTTCCCTGCTGCTGGTGATGAAGGTCACCTTCATCAGGTCATGGAACCTTCCAGGGACACCTCCCACTGTCCCAGGCTGCTCCAAGCCCTGTCCAGCCTGGCCTTGGACACTGCCAGGGATCCAGGGGCAGCCAGAGCTGCTCTGGGCACCTGTGCCAGGGCCTGCCCACCCTGCAAGGGAGGAATTCCTTCCTAAATATCCAATCTAAACCCATTTTTATTCAGTCTGAAGCCATTCCTGTCCCTCCATCCCCGCCCCAAGTCGCTGTGCAGCTCTGAGGTGCCAGCACAGCCCCCAGGACAGGGTGACAGAGCTCCTCAGCTGCAATTAAACCCCAGAAATGTCCAAACCCATCTGCTGGGCACCTAAAATTTCACCATTCCTCTGTTTCCAAGTGGAGGCATTTCCCAAACCCACAGTGGATCATTTTACAGAGATTTGGACTGAGAAAAGCACGAGCATGGTGGGTTTTATTTCCCCTCGTGCTGCTGCAAGCTTGAGGGGCAAGCAATTTAAGATCTCCGTGTGTCTCAGTTCCCTCACCTGTCTGTCAGTGGGGGAATCACTTCACAGGGGACTGGGAGTATCATTATAATGATATTTGGAATGTGCTTTCATATGCTGGGAGGGAGAGTGGGAGCGCTCACATGCACCAGAGAGAAAGGGAAAAAAAAGTAGGTTAGCCTGTCTGAGCTTGTCATGCTTCTCCTGTGTCAGCAAACTCGGGGAGACAAGAGAAAGGAGAGGAAGAGAGATCAAAAGAATACATTAAATTAAAAAGTAAACAGGGGAAGTGCAACTTAAAGCGGCAAGGAGTGAGCTGCACAGGGCCTGGGCTTGGCTTTGCCAGCGTGGGCTGAGTTCTGGACATCGAGAGCCAAAATTCCCAAGGGAATCCCCGGGTGGGCACGAGCTGGGGGTGCTCTGAGTGTGAGCAGAGGCCTCTGGAGGGATTTTGGAGAGGCCTTTGGAGGGATTTTGGAGGGGTTTTTGGAGGGATTTTGGAGGGTTTTTGCCCGGTGATGGAGAAAGCAGGGAGCTGGTCCAGCTGTGTGGCTTGAGAGTCCCCGAGGGTGCAGAGGCTGGCTGAGAGAATTCAGGCAGACGAACCAAGATGGCGAAAAGGGAAAGTTTATTTACAAGAAAGGTCTTTTATATCCATTCATATTCTAGTAACCATTGGTCAGCAAAGAATCCACCTCCTCAAACCATTGGTCACAGCCAAATAACACCCAACACCAAACACAGAGATTAAAAAAGTAAAAGAATGCAGCTTATCTATGTTCTCTCTGAGAGAGAACAGAAAGAGCTCTAAAACAGCGCAACCACAGAGCTGGGCTGCTCCCAGTGGGATTCTCTGGTGTTTGTGTCACCTTGGGGGTGATGGCAGCACAGAAAAGGGTTTTTCACCTGGCCCTGGTGTTCAGGCAAAAACTGTGTATCAATCAGGTTTTTATGCCCTCCCAGCTCCTGGCAAGCTGGGCTTTAGGGACTCCCTAAAGTCAACATTAAGCTGAGCTTTAATGTTGAGTTGGAGCTAATGGGAGTTAAAATAACCTGGATCTCCAAGGCCACGTTGGACAGCCTGGCCTGGTGGAAGGTGGCCCTGCCCATGAGATGAGCTTTAAAAGGTTCCTTCCAACCCAGACCATCAGCAGCCAGAGCTCTGAGCTGAGGTTATGTTCTATTCCCTTTAATCTGTTCTGTCTGTTCGTGAAGTAGGCCAAGGAATCTTTAAATGCAGATCTATATGGTGAATTTTCCATATAAAGTAGACGGAGAAGAACAAAAAGCACATGGGGGAAAATTCCTGCCAGTCAATATATGGAGGGTTAGTTATATTTTTACAGAATTATAGGTCAAACACTAGGCTGCCAAAAGCAATCATACCAGCTGTAATCTGCTTTAACTGTATCCAGTCAGAAAAGATGAAAAATTGTTTTTCTGCCTTTGAAGAATGGAAATATCTTTTCCCATACCCACTCTGACCTGTTTTACTGTAACAGATTCTGGATCCACTCAGCTAAATCATCATAAGCAGAGTGTGATGGAAACAAATTGCCCCATGAAGCTTATCCTAAAACTCTGCCTTCTGCACCTTCAGCAGCTGGGGAGTTTTCTTGAAGAAAAAGTGCTCGATTTGCATCCTAAGCCTCCTCCATCTGCCTTATCTGTGGCGAGGCTGGGCCACTCGGAGCCCAGCTTTGTGTGCTATAATCTTATTTTTACACATGGCCAGGCTGTTGGGCTGTGTGTAAAACGTGAAACCACCGCCGACCACGAATTTCCTGCGAGGTGCTGGGGAGAGGTGAGGTTTTAAACAGACTCGGGAGTGGGATGGAGTGAAAACCTCCTGGAAAAAGCAAAAGGGAGATTGCCCAGGCAGCTGAGCTGGGAACACACCTGAGCTGAGTAACACAGCCCAAAATTGGGTGAAAATACCCCTGGGAATGGAGAGGGCAGGGCTTGGGTCACACACACCTGAGGGACGTGAGGAGTGGAGTGTTTTGTTTTGTGAGCTGCAAAATCCTTGCAGCAGGAGCATCCCGCAGCCCTTGGGGTGTCACTGGTGAGGAAATTGGGCATGGAAAGGTAAGGAATGCACTGTGTTTGTGTTTTAATGCAATTTCTGAGTAATGAACATCAGGGCCACTTCTCCTTGGGGTGGCAAAACCCTCTTGGGCATATTTGGTTTGTACTGCGGTGGGAATATTTGATTTGTGAGAGCCTGGGAAGGTCTGCAGAGAGGTTGTGATGAAGTAATGGCATTGTCTTCATCTTGGAAACCTTGCAAGAAGAGGTTATTTCATCCAAGAAAGCTTTTCTGGAAGGTGTGGAACGCTCATCCAAACACCTGATGTGGTTTTAGATTTCCTGAGATTGGCAGAAGCTGGCAGAGGAAGCAGGCAGATGGACCCAAGATGGCGAAAAGAGAAACTTTATTTACAGAAACCTCTTTATATATCCATTAATAATCTAGCAACTATTGGTCAGCAGGGAATCCACCTCCTAAAACCATTGGTCACAGCTATACAACACCTAGTACCAAACACAGAGATTAAGAAAGTACAAAAATGCAGCTTATCTCTATTCTCCCTGAGAAAGAAGAGAAAGATTTCTAAAACAGTGTAACCACAACCTGAGGGGTTTGTGTGTGATTTCTGTGGGTCAGACTCCCGGGAGAGATTGTTTGCAAGGGCAGGACAAGGGAATGGCTTCAAACTCCCCGGGAATAGGTTTAGATGGGATATTGGGGAGAAATACTGCCCTGTGAGGGTGGGCAGGCCCTGGCACAGGTGCCCAGAGCAGCTCTGGCTGTCCCTGGATCCCTGGCAGTGTCCAAGGCCAGGCTGGACAGGGCTTGGAGCAGCCTGGGACAGTGGGAGGTGTCCCTGGAAGGTTCCATGACCTGATGAAGGTGACCTTCATCACCAGCAGCAGGGAAACAGAAGCTCCACACTGAGTTTGGGTTCAAATATTTCCTCAAGCGCTGTTAGCAAGCATCAGAGCCAGCTTGGACAGAAAGAGAACCTTGTGGTGCTGATGTTGTTCAGCTTTTCAAGGAAATTTGACTCCCACAGTTTAAACTGGAGAATAAATGGTGAGGTTGTGGTGCATTTGCCAAGCAGAGTAAACCCAGAACCAACTTAGGGTTCCTCAGCAGGGCAAGCAAAATTCAGGTGAGGTTTGTAACCTTTGCTTGGAGATTTAATGACAATCTGAGTTGTACCAGAGAAGAATATTTAGCTTTGAATTCAGAGCTGCACGTGGCAAGCGAGTGGTGTCTCCTGCAGGAAAACTTTGGGGCTTTGAGGCACCCTCCCATCCTTTTTGGGTTTGGTTCCATTGCTCAGAGCCAGCTCAGCTGGTGGATTTAGTGATGCCATAGAATAGGGGCCATGTCTGGTATTTCCAGACTCGTTTTCATGGTTCCCTGGTGGTGCTGCAGATCTGCTCACCCCTCGTGCCATCCTGGGAGGGGTCAGACCTTCAGCACTGCAACAGCCTGCTTCTTGCTCCTCTTTAAATCCTGCTTTTCCCTCCTCTCTGCCTGCTTCTTGCTCCTCTTTCAATCCTGCTTTTCCCTCCTCCGTGCCTGCTTCTTGCTCCTCTTTCAATCCTGCTTTTCCCTCCTCTCTGCCTGCTTCTTGCTCTTCTTTCAATCCCATTTTTCCCTAACCTGTGCCTGCTTCTTGCTCCTCTTTAAATCCCATTTTTTTCTTCTCTGTTCCTGGTTCTTGCTCCTCTTTAGATCCCATTTTCGCCTAACCTGTGCCTGGTTCTTGCTCCTCTTTCAATCCTGTTTTTCCCTAACCTGTGCCTGCTTCTTGCTCCTCTTTGAATCCCATTTTTTCCTCCTCTGTGCCTGGTTCTTGCTCCTCTTTAAATCCTGTTTTTCCCCTCTTCTGTGCCTGGTTCTTGCTCCTCTTTAAATCCTGTTTTTCCCTCTTCTGTGCCTGGTTCTCACTCCTCTTTGAATCCTGTTTTTCCCTCCTCTGTGCCTGCTTCTTGCTCCTCTTTAAACTGTATTTTTCCCTAACCTGTGCCTGCTTCTTGCTCCTCTTTAAATCCTCCTTTTCCTTCCTCTCTGCCTGGTTCTTGCTCCTCTTTACATCCTCTTTTCCCCTCCTCTGTGCCTTTTCTTGCTCCTCTTTAACTCCTATTTTTCCCTAACCTGTGCCTAGTTCTTGCTCCTCTTTAAATCCTATTTTTCCCTAACTTATGCCTGGTTCTTGCTCCTCTTTAAATCCTCTTTCCCCCTAACCTGTGCCTGGTTCCTGCTCGTCTTTAAATCCCATTTTTCTCTCCTCCGTTCGTGGTTCTTGCTCCTCTTTAAAATCCCATTTTCCCTCCTCTGTGCCTTGGTGCAAACCCAGCAGCACCATTTCCCTTTCCCAGCAGCCCCTGGGCAGTGAGGAGGGCTGGCCAGTGGCCAATTCATTTCAACCTCTGGAATAATAGTTTGCTCTCTAATGAATAATGTGGCTTTAAATCTCTCCATTCACCGGTGGTGGCACTCCTGGAGCTGACAGGTACTTATGAGACACTGAGGAAAGGTCATTTGTTGGGTGTGACTTTCATTGATTCGTCCAGAGAACCTCCTGGTCGTTCCTTAAAGGCAATAAAAAGAGGCAAAACCCACCAGAAAATTCATTAATTTTCTCATATTTGCTTCAGGAGCCACAAATAACCCATTAAAATCAGCAGTTTCCTATTTAAATGTCACAAAATTCAGCTTTGCGGTTGGGATCACCTTATTCTGAGCAGGGAAACTGAGGCACAGAGCAGGAGGGTTATTTTCCGTGGACATCAGGTGTTAATCCTGGGTTGGAGCCTGGGAGTTCCTCACTCTGCCCTGCAGAGAGCTGGAGGAACACCACAGTTGGGAGATTTATTGCTCATTTCATCCCTCTTCCCCCGCACCCATAAATCAAACGCTACCATTTTCTTCCTGAAGTTGGAGCTTAATGAACCTAAAAGCAATCGGGGGAAGTAGCACAAAAAACTGGCTGTGCTCAAGGCCTGTTCCATTTACAAATGAGAACCCCGAGCTTGGTAAAGTTATTTTTACTGGCACTTGAGTTTACTTTCCGTAGGAGTTGCCAGATCTGTATTTCAAGGGTTGGCTTCTTGGTGCCCAGGAGAATAAAGTGAATTTGACATCTCTTAAACCAGGCTGGGAGGGAATGGCTCCTACCTGGATTAGTGATTGGACTCCATGGGCTTTTCCAGCCTTAGTGATTCTCTTATTTTAGCTGCTTGAATGGGCTTAAATCTCATCTTTTTTGCCCCAATTCTGAATTTTTCTGTGTAAAATTAAGTGTTTGGAGGAGATAAACGATGTTGGTGCAGGACTCTCAGGATGCTGTGAGGGAAGAGCAGAACCCTGCCTGGTGGATGTGGAGTTCCAGCTCCCAAATTGTCCTTGGAGAGCTGAATTTGTGTGAGAAGAGGGTGGCAAACTTAAAAATCAAGTTCCTCTGAATTAAAAATGTGAGGCTGAATAAAAGATCCTTTATCAGAACAGGCCCCAGAGCAAAGTCAGAGAGATGTGCGGATCTTGGGAGAGGATCTTGGTACAGACACGGAAATCAGGAGAATCAGGAGAAAGAGGGGAATCAGGAGAAAGAGGGGAATCAGGAGAAACGAGGGAATCAGGAGAAACAGGAGAATTGGGAGAAAGAGGGAATCAGGAAAATCAGGAAATCAGGAGAATCAGGGAATTGGGAGAATCAGAAGAATCAGGACATCAGGGGAATCAGGAGAATCAGGGAATCAGGAGAATCAGGGAATTTGGAGAATTAGAGAATCAGGGAATCAGGACATCAGGAGAATCAGAGAATTAGGAGAATCAGGGAATCAGAAGAAGGGGGAAAAGGCTTTGGAAAAAGGGGAGGTCAGAGGGAGTGGAAAGCTGCCCCTGTGAGGTGTGTGAGGAGCTGCAGGTGAGGCTGGCAAAGATAAAGAATCCCAAGGATAAAGCAGGAGAAGGAACCCAGAGCTGTGGCCAGAGCAGGGCCTGACAGGAATAGGACATTTCCCACTGCAGACAGCCTGAGGTGAGGAGTTCCCAGCCCTGGGAGGATGTTCAGTGCCTGAATTCCTGGCCCCTGGCCCAAGGATGTTGTTAAGGGAGGAATGAAGTCAAGCGTGGACCCCCACCATGGCTTGGCTGGATGATATTTAATATTTAAGCCTTTAAAAGTGGAAGGAACTGCACTGGGTCAGCTCTTAAAGAGGAAGGAGCACAGTCCCCGGGGTGGACTCTGCATCCTCCATGACTTCTGCTCAGAATGGTCCCAGGAAATCAGCTTAGGCTGGAAAAAAATCTGGATTGATGCTTCCCAGTTGATTCCCAAGTCCTAATTGCTCCATCTCTGCCCTTTTTGCTTTGATTTTGTGGCACTCAGGGATGGCACGGCGTGATCAGAAGGAAAATGATACCTGTTGTGTTTTTTCCTGTGGTTTTTTTGTTGTAGGTCAGTTTTACTTCTAGAGGACCAAACCTTATCCCTGTTTGAGAGAGGAGAGTGGAGGATTGGGGAAAGGAAATCACCCAGCGAAACCATGGTGTAGCCAAAAATGAAACCAAGTCTGCTCTTGATGGAGAGGAATTGGTCAGACTGGAGCAGTTTGTTTGCTCCAGGGTCAGGATGGAAAATCTGCTTCAGGAATTGGCTGTTTTGCACCAGAAAATGAAGGTTATTTGGTAAAGAAACAAAGCGTTGGTCCAAAGATGATTGGAGTCGCTGGAATTCTTTCCGTGGGAGCAAATCTTTGTTTAACTGTGGATAACACCCCACGGATCCTTTCCCATCTGCAGCTCTGCAGTAAATACTCCTCGCCTAGAGCATGGCCAGTGTTGCATTTCCAGATGGAAAATGCTCCCTCTGGGTGACGAAGAGGTGCAAAAATCCCATGTTTTAACTCTCTCTGTACCCCTAGATTCTTTCATAAGGCACAGAGGAGAGAAAAATGGGATTTAAAGAGGAGCAAGAAGCAGGCACAGAGGAGGGAAAAACAGGATTTAAAGAGAAGCAAGAACCAGGTATGGAGGAGGGAAAAAGAGGAGTAAGAACCAGGCACAGAGAAGAGAAAAATAGGATTTAAAGAGGAGCAAGAACCAGGCACAGGTTAGGGAAAAATGGGATTGAAAGAGGAGCAAGAAGCAGGCACAGAGGAGGGAAAAAGAGGAGCAAGAAGCAGGCACAGGTTAGGGAAAAACAGGATTGAAAGAGGAGTGAGAACCAGGCACAGGTTAGGGAAAAATAGGATTGAAAGAGGAGTGAGAACCAGGCACAGGTTAGGGAAAAATAGGATTGAAAGAGGAGCAAGAAGCAGGCACAGAGGAGGGAAAAAGAGGATTGAAAGAGGAGCAAGAAGCAGGCACAAGAGGGAAAAACAGGATTTAAAGAGGAGCAAGAAGCAGGCAGAGAGGAGGGAAAAGCAGGATTGAAAGAGGAGCAAGAAGCAGGCAGAGAGGAGGGAAAAGCAGGATTGAAAGAGGAGCAAGAAGCAGGCTGTTGCAGTGGTTATGGTCAGACCCCTCGCAGGATGGCACGAGGGGTGAGCAGATCTGCAGCACCACCAGGGAACCACGAAAACGAGTCTTTCATAAAGTCAGACTGGCTTGTTTGGAGGAGGAGGGAAGGGAAAAACGGAGGTAAATTGCAGCAACAAAAGTGACAGAGAGAGGAAGCAGAAGGTATTTACTTCTCACCTGCTACAAATTACCCTGCAGCAGAAAGCAGCGAGGAGGAGGAGTGGGATGGTGCAGAACAAAAGGCTTTTCTGCCTCCAAACGCACCAAGGTGGGAGCTCTGCGTTTCTCAGGATTTGGTTTCACCGGACAGACACTCCTAGGGAAGGGCTGGCCCACGGCTCTGGGGGCTCCTCTGCTCCCTAATGACACTCAGGCTTTGTCCCCTGGCCGGGCAGCGTTTTGCTCACAGGCTAAAGTTACAGTTTGGAGCAGAACTCATTCCATATTGGCGTTTGATCCTGGGAGAAGGGGAAAAATCTGCTCAATGCGGTTCTCATTAGCCCAAAAAGCTGTAACATGCTGGAGTCATTAGTAGTTTGTTGATTGAGTTAACCGTGCAAGGCGGGCTGCAATTGATCATCTGCATTCTCATTAAATATGCCGCGGTCTCGCCGAGTTTGTTATGGAGCTGTTGGAAGGAGGGCAGGAGGAATCTTGGTTCCACCAGTTTTAAAATCTCTCCTGACTTCAGGCTCGAGGTGTGTAATTAGTATCAGGGATGGGACTGAGGTGTGACATAAAAATAATCTTTTAGCTGAAGTGTTACTGTGCAGGGTTGTGTTTCAGCGTGGAGCAGGGAGAGAGAGATGGAGGCTGAAATCTGAATCTAAATCTAAACTTTCTCAATGCTGCAAGAGGCAAGGGAAGTGGCGAGGGCTGTGGCTGCAGGATTTCCACTTGGCCCTGTCTGGCAGGTTTTTGAAGGAAGGAAGCATTGCTGTGCTTCATTTAAAGATAATGAGGTCTAATAAACCCTAACCAAAAGTCAAATTCACTTCATCTTTGCCTTGCTCATAAACGAGACAATAAGTGAAAAAGATCCGTGTAGGGAGAGGTGATGGAATTTCACTTTCAAGAAATGGGTGAACAAGAGTTGCTGAAGAGTGTTACCTTGAAAATATATCATGATCACTTTAAACCTTGTCTGTGTCTCTCAGCTTTTGAAATGCTGAAGATCACATCTTGAGGGAATTTGTTGGAGCCTTTGAAGTATTTTTATGTTAGGCCCCTATGGCAGAAGATTGTACAGATCAAGAAAGTACCGAGTAGATTTATTCACAGAAAATGCATTTAAATTACCCAGCTATACGGGCGCGCATTCTTCATTTATAGCCTGGTGTCTGGGCTCTGAAATCCTCCCAAGAATTGAGGTCATAGAATTGGAAAATGAGCTTCTGTACGCCATCCTTCTGGCCTTTCGGATGTAATGGAGTCTGCACTGTGTGGCAAATTGGACGGAATTCAGAGAAGAGCAACAAAAACAATTAAGGGAGGAGAGGAACTGACTTACATGGAAAGATTAAAGCGTTACAAATTTGTGGCTTGGTGAAGCAGAGACTACTGCGAGTCATTGGAAGTTTCTGGAGACAGGAATGTGCCTTCAAAATCCCTGCTCTTGTCTGAGCCTGTTTTTGTTTGTTGTGTTTGTTTGAAAGGAAAATCTTTTCCGAGCAATATCCTCATCTGGTGTAACTTACTCCAGTGCCAGTGCAAACAATGGAGCGAGGGGATCTGGGCCAAATTATACTGTCTAAAAATGTGGCCCTTGCGTTTTTTAAAAGCTGCCCCAGCAGGGGTGGAAGTGGTGGTTTAGGGAGGCGAGTGCTGTTTGAACTCCTGCAAGGTAATTCCTGAGATATTCACAATGCAGAGGGATTAAATATGGAAGATATTTTGATATCTTCCTTCTAGAGCACCTCTGCAAAATGCTGGCAGGAGCCAGAATGCTTAGTGGGTTTTCTTTTTTAATTTTTCAGCTGAATATTAGCAAATGATGCACCGAGAGGGCATTTCTTCTGCCTTGTTCTTCACATGCTTCTGCAGAAATACAGGCAGCTTTGAAGCTGGTGGAGAAAGCCTAAAGCAGTCCCAGAAAATGTGGGATGCTGCCCTGGGAAGTCCCGAGGGGCTGCAGGTGTAACCCAGCCTGAGTGGATGTGGCATTTGCCCAGAGGAGCAGCCCATAAATACCCCAATTCTTGGGAGGATTTCAGAGCTCCTGAGCCGAGGTGCTTGGGGAAGGCACAGCAGCTCGAGTTTCCAGCCCCAGCATCCCTGATTTGTGTCCATTCTGAGGGATCGGTGGCTGCTCTGCAGACACAAGGCACAGATTGTTCCCCTGCTCTGCCGGGATTGAGTTACAGTCGGGCTGAGCAATTAAAAACGTGGGCTGGCTCGGAGGAAAATGAAGTGTGAAGCCCATTGTAGTGAGAAACGGTCTCAGAAGGGAAGTGATGCAGGCCTTGGTGCTCGGGAAGTGGGACTTGTCCTGAGGATGGAGTGTTAATTGAAGCATCATGGCCAAGTTTTAAGTGAGAAGTTAATTTCTGGCTCCCTCGCCTGCTCCGTGTTCCAGCTGGGCAAGAGTGATTCCATCCCTGGGCTGGAGCCGAAAGGCCTCACGAAATGTTGCCCTTGTAAAATCCTTGTTCTCTTCTGCTCCTTTGGCTAACGAGAAAAGCACTCTGGGAATGGCTCAGCTGAACTAGAGGTGAAAAGCAAATGACACAACTGGAAAGCAAGGATCAGAAGCAGTGAGTGTTCACACCGTGGGGCTCGGGGTTGGTTCCATCTGATGCTGTTCCTGCTGTGGGCTGTGGTGGTTGGTTAAGCACATTTGTTGTGCCTCACAAGGATGGAATCTCATCACAAATAACAGTTGAAGAACCCTGGATTTTTGAATGAAGTGTCTTTGCCATACCATCATGGAGATCCTATGTGCCTTAACGCCGCACTAGGCTGCTCAGGGAGCTGAGGAGCTACCACCTTTCCCTTAAAAATTGCTTTTATGGGATGGCTGAAGCTTCCAGGGAGCTGAGGAGCTGCCACCTTTCCCTTAAAAATTGCTTTTATGGGATGGCTGAAGTTTGGCTGCATGGAGAGATGAGGAGCTGCCACCTTTCCCATAAGGATTGCTTTTATGGGATAGGTCAAGTTTGGCTGCATGGAGTGATGAGGAGCTGCCACCTTTCCCTTAAAAATTGCTTTTATGGGATGGCTGAAGCTTGGGTAAAGGGACAGAGGAGGAGCTGCCACCTTTCCCATAAGGATTGCTTTTATGGGATAGGTCAAGTTTGGCTGCATGGAGAGCTGAGGAGCTGCCACCTGTCCCTTAAGGATCGCTTTTATGGGATGGCTGAAGCTTGGCTGCATGGAGAGATGAGATTCTGCCACCTTTCCCTTAAAAATTGCTTTTATGGGATGGCTGAAGCTTCCAGGGAACTGAAGAGCTGCCACCTTTCCCATAAGGATCACTTTTATGGGATGGCTGAAGCCTGTCTGCATGGAGAGATGAGGAGCTGCCACCTTTCCCATAAGGATCGCTTTTATGGGATGGGTGAAGCCACCAGGGAGCAGAGGGAGATGGAAAGGTGGGACCTTCTCCTACAAATACCAGTTTCCTCTGTAAGTCATGACCTTCGCTGAGAGGTGAAAGGCACCGAGCCTCTCAAACATAATCAGGACTAATTTTCAGCCTTCCCATTTGCGCCAAAAAGCAAAAGTCCTAAAGGGCCTGAGGAGATTGTGTTGCCATTGCCTCCACCCCAATTCCTCGGGGTCAGGAGTGGGGAGCAGCGAGAGAATGTCCATCTCCATGGGTGAACAGCAGCAAACGTCACCCTCCCGAAATGCTGGAAAAGAAGGATTTGGAGTGTGTGAACGAGGCAGCCAGACAGGAATACGGAATGCGGACCGAGCGTGCCGGGGGAATTGTTTCCATAGAAACCCAACCATGGAGGCTCACACGCTCCCCCAGCTCAGACTTACAAATTCGCGTGATTACCTTAATGGTCAACAGAATGGATGGAGGGGAGGTGGGTGATTAGGAAAATGTGATCCGAGTTTGCTGCAGATGTGGGAGCATCGTGCTGGGTTCGTGGCTCGGGGAGCTCGGAGTGGCTGCAGAAAATCAGGATGAGCTCCTGGGCAGGGAACGGTGCCCTCCTGGTGTCAAACAAAGGCAATCAGGCCTCGTTTCTTTAATTAAAATGAAGGGGGAAAAGGGTTTTCGTGTGTTTCTTGCTCTCCCACCTTTGCTGGCCAGGCCTTTGTGTGTAAATCCCCAGAAACGCGCTCAGAAATGCCTCAGGAAATGTTCAGAAATGTCCCCCATGGAAGCACAGCCCTTTCCCTGCCGGGATTTACGAGGGGCCCTGTGCTCTTCGTTTGTTCCTGGAAAGAATTCTTCCTGGAAAATCCGAGATGTTTAGGAGTAATTTATGTTCCTCCAGCTTCTTCAAAGAAACCAACACCTCTGAGAGCTCCCATTAACCCCCAAGGGCAACACCCAAATTTTGTGTGGGTGGAGAAGCTAAAGGAGGTCAGAGAACCCCAAATGGAGCTCAGAGGTGTCAAGGATTAGGACAGATGTGAGGATTGGGTTCCTCTGACCATTTCCTGCAGTCCTGGAGTTTAATTTGGGCTGAGCTACCTTTGTCTGATTTTTTAAAAAACAGCAAACCTTCAGAGCCCACAAAGTTCATCTTTAATGGCAGTGATTTGTGCTCTTTTTCGAGGAGACCGTGTGTGTGGAGGGGAGAGGAGAGCAGGAAGTGGAAATTTGGACAATTTGGGACATGATTTGCCCCCTGCCCTGTTCTCCAGGGAATGGCTCCACAGCCAGAAATTGATGTTATTTTTCTGGGTACACACAGGGGGGAGAAAAAAAAAATAAAGGCTGAACTTATGGGAGAGATGGCTCCCAACTCTCCTTTTGTTTTCTCCAGCCTCTCAAAAAGCTTCTGGAGGCCCTGGAAGCCTCAAGACTCCCCCAGCTCCAGGCTGGTGTGTCTCAATGAGCACAGATAATTCTCCTGCAGCTCCAAGAGGAAAACATCTGAGGGTTGGGAAGGGTCAGCCAGGAATGACAGAGCTGCAAACACGCAGGGAAATCAAAGGGCTGCAGGGTTCCACCCAGGAGCGAGCAGAGCCCAGAGGAGGCCCCGAGCAGGATTTGCAGGAAGAGACGCCCAGAGAGGAGCATTTTTCCTCTTGGATTTGTGTGAGTTCAGCGTTAACCCCAACCTGTGCTCCGCCGGCTTTGTTTTGGAAATGGACTCAGGGGTGAGATTGTCCTTGCTTGGTTTTGTGGAATTGAGCAATATTTGATATTTTCCTGAAGGACCCGGATTGCAGAGCGAGAGGGGAGCATGTCTGTGGCGTTGACGAGCCCTCATTTCAGCTGGGAGCTCTGCTAAAATTAAAATTTTGGCTGCAGCAGGGTTAATTTTCCTCCGAGGAGCTGTGTTTTGGATTTGTGCTGACAGCAGTGCTGATAGCGCAGGGATGGCTCAGCTCCTGCAGGCAGGGCTTGCTCAGAGCCTTTCCTGCACCTCACCCCACATTGGGAGCACAGTGGGGACACAGTCAGGACGAGTGACCCTGAGTGACCACAGGGATCCCCCAGACTGTGCCCAAGGTAAAAAACTGGGCATTCTGGATTTCCATGGTAATTCACGTGTGATTCACTCTGGATTTCCCAAAATAAGGCCAGAAAAGGTGCAGCCTGTCCCCAAACCCTCTGAGCAAACAGCTGCTGCAAGGAGAAGGTTGTTTGTTTACTGATGGGTTCTTTTCCCCATCAGTTGATCACAGGAAACAAATTCTGGCCACGGTTTCTTCTTCTTTTTCCTTCTGTCAACCCCAAATAGATTCCCAAACAAAGTATTGATGTTTGTGCCTCCAGTGGGATTTATTTCCCACCAAATCTGGCATCAGTGGGGTTGATTTAGCAGAGCACTAAGCACAGCCTAACCCAACACCCCTGTTGCTCTGATTTTCTGATATTCGTGGAGATTCGCGGAAGCTCGCAGGGAAGTCAGGCAGGCAGCACACAAGATGGCGAAAAGGGAAACTTTATTTACAAGAACTTCTTTATATATTCGTTAATGATCTAATAATTATTGGTCGATAGTTTTTCCACCCCCTATAATGATTGGTTACAACTCTAGAGCATCCAGCACCAAAACAAAGAGATTAGAAAGCACAAGAATGCAACTTATCTCTATTCTCCATGAGAAAGAAGAGAAAGATTTTAAAACCGTGCAACTACACACCCCTTTCAGGGAAAAATATTAAATAAACGGCAAAAAAAGCAATTAATACCAGGAGTGAGGAGAGCAGCTCGGCCCAACTTTGCCGAGCTTTAAATCTGTGCAGATTTTGCTGCATTCTCTCTGCATTTGAGGTGGAATTGGTTGCCAGCTCCCCTGCCCCATTTCCAAAGCGATTTCGTTTGATTGCGTTGGGTGATCTTTGTGGAATTATTCCTTGACTTTTATCCGAAATCCATCGGTAATGGTTATTTAAGCTTTTTTCCTGCGCTCTCCGCTTGTTTTAATTTCAGCGAGCCCATCGAGGAGTTTAAGTATGTATTAGTTATCATATTGATGGATCAGCCAAGCAGGGAGCATTTGGAAATGCACATATTCCTTTTCCATTGACCTGTGATATTTGAAGGATAAGGCTCTGCATGCCATTAGCACTTGGAGCATCCATAAACATTCCTTCGATTTGGGCTTGGGATGTTTTGAGGAGATTTTTGGTTCCATTAATCCATCCAAGGGTGTTAATTGCTTTGTTTGCTGTTTATTTGATATTTTTCCCTGAAAAGGCTTAGCAGACTTTGTGCTCTGCTGCATCAACCCCACTGATGGCAGATTTGGTGGGAAATAAATCCCACTGGAGGCACAAATATCAATACTTTGCTTGGGAATCTATTTGGAGTTGATAGAAGGAAAAAGAAGAAGAAACCGTGGCCAAAATTTGCTTCCCGTGGTCAGTTGGACTCTCAGTTCAGTGTGTGATGATTTTTGATGGAGATTGTGATTTTCCCACTGCTCCACCCCAACTTCTTTCATATGTAACTCTGCTAAAAGAAGTTAGAAATTGGTAAAAACTTGGTAACTTGATGGTAGGTGATCCAAGGAGATCTCTCCAGTCTTTAATTCAGGTGATCCAGATGTGGAGTCAGTATTTCCACCCTCTCCAGGACTATTTTGAGGCTAAATTCACTCAGGCGTGGAAATCACTCCATGATCCTTGGATAAAAAATACAAAATGCACGAGCGCAGGCTGTGGGCGTGGTAAAGAATATTCTCTTTAAAATTCCCCAGGCCTCTGAGGTCTCTCCCACACTGCCTCTCCAGAGTCCTGCTAACTGCACCCGGAGTCAGATCTGGTCCTTAGGCAGAGAATTAATCTGGATTATTCTTACAAAACCCATCTCAAGTGAAACTTTTGCCGATATTTTTCCCAGAAGATTCTTCTCTTTCAGTCCAGAATTTTATCAGCAATTCTTATGCTAACAGGGGTCAGGAGATGAGATGTTTCTCACGTTACACTTGAAGCTTCTCATGAATAATGGCCTGTATCACCTCTATTGTCTGTCCAAAACATAAGCAACCAGACATAAGGCCAGAGGAGAAATTTAAAGAGTGCTGAATAAGCCAGCAGGACGGACCAAGAGCTGAGATAATCGGGGAGTGAAACAAATACAAGGTGGAGCAGATGGTTATTTGGGGAAATCTCCGAGCAGATTAACCGCCAGGCGCTGCAGAATGAGGCAGTCTCCAGTTCAAAAGTCCCCTGAAATCTTCAGAGCGAGATGAACAGAAGCACAGATGAACATCACTGTAGCCAAAAGAAATTAGAGGTCATTATTCCCCAGCGATTTTTCTTAAGTGTTAAGTAGAGCACATCAGGCCTTTCACAGCAATCTGAGGGGGGCTGCCATGCTTAAGACCATCACTTGCTCCTGTGCAAGGCCAATCTGTCCATTTGAAAACAATTTTTATTGTCCTTCTCTCCTTCCCCTAATTATTCTCTTTGCCCGTTTTGTTCTCCCATATCTATGTGTGTGTGCATTGTGTACGAAGTGGAAAAAAAAAAAAGAATAGCTGCGGTTTGAGCGGGATGAGAATCCCAAAATCCGTGCCACTGGAAATTCCCATCATGGAAATCTGAGTTCCCCCCAAGCCCTTCAATCTTTTCCTTCAGCGAGGCTGCAGCTGCCATCTGATTTGTATTTATATATGCTCTTTATAGATATTAATGCAATAACAGATTAAACCTAAAGTAACTGTTACTACACAGAGACATCTCAGGGGTCTGATCTTGCAAACATTAATGCCTCTGAATAACTTTAATCTTGTGCATTGTGTATTTGAATTTAATGGGGACTCTTGCATGCCAAAGTTTCTCACATTTGCGAATGTTTGCTGCAACTTCAGACTTCCCCCATATGTTGATGTCAATTTGTTTTTGCAACCTCAATACGGTTTAGAAACCTAAGCCTCTGATCACGGTTTGTGGATGGCTGTTTTTTCAGTTCTGCTGCCTCCGTTGGTCCGGATTTCCAATGGGAAAAATGGGCAAAATGGGCAAAAACCTCACTGCTGACCCCACCTGCTTGATTTCCCTCGCGGGGGCTTCTCCTGCATTTTGTTTTTAGCAGCCCTGTAGGTGATGGGAGTTGCGGTGTGCTAATGCTGATTTTGAGGATCAGCTTCTCAAACCTTTTTCTGAAAGTGAGTTCCTAAAGGAAAACTTGGGAAATATCCCATAGGGGTTGGATAAATAACAGGAACGACAGGGAGGTGCACCCACCTTGTCCTTGGTGAGCACAAGAGTTCAGCCCCGCCTGGGAAATACAGAATTGTCCTCACATCTGTCCCTCCCCTCACCTGGGAATTTAGATGGATCACCTATTCTGTGTTTTTTAGAAGGCAAGAACTGTTTAGAGGATATTAATTTAACGATGCTTCTACTAAATATAAGGTTTTGATAAATATCTGGGAATATTTTAGGAGGGAACCAAAAATCTCGCCATCTTTTTAGATGGCAAGAACTCTTTAGTGGGTATGAATTTAATGATTTTTCTACTAAATTACAAGGTTTTGATAAAAACCTTAAATAGGGTCGATCTTGGAATATTTTGGGAGGGAACCAAAAACCTCGCCATCTTTTTAGGTGGCAAGAACTGTTTAGAGGATATGAATTTAATGATGTTTCTGTTAAATATAAGGTTTTGATAAAGATCTGGGAATATTTTGGGAGGGAACCAAAAATCTTGCCACCTTTTTAGATGGCAAGAACTGTTTAGAGGGTTTTAGAGGGTATGAAGTTAACGATTTTTCTACTAAATACAAGGTTTTGATAAAAAGCTTAAGTAGGGTTGTTCTGGGAATATTTTGGGAGGGAACCAAAAATCTCGCCATCTTTTTAGAAGGCAAGAACTGTTTAGAGGATATGAATTTAATGATGTTTCTGTTAAATATAAGGTTTTGATAAAAACCTTAAATAGGGTCAATCTGGGAATATTTTGGGAGGGAACCAAAGACCTCGCCATCATTTTAGATGGCAAGAACTGTTTAGAGGATATGAATTTAATGATGTTTCTGTTAAATATAAGGTTTTGATAAAGATCTGGGAATATTTTGGGAGGGAACCAAAAATCTTGCCACCTTTTTGGATGGCAAGAACTGTTTAGAGGGTTTTAGAGGGTATGAAGTTAACGATTTTTCTACTAAATAGAAGGTTTTGATAAAAAGCTTAAGTAGGGTTGTTCTGGGAATATTTTGGGAGGGAACCAAAAATCTCGCCATCTTTTTAGATGGCAAGAACTCTTTAGTGGGTATGAATTTAATGATTTTTCTACTAAATTACAAGGTTTTGATAAAAACCTTAAATAGGGTCGATCTTGGAATATTTTGGGAGGGAACCAAAAACCTCGCCATCATTTTAGATGGCAAGAACTGTTTAGAGGGTATGAATTTAATGATGTTTCTGTTAAATATAAGGTTTTGATAAAGATCTGGGAATATTTTGGGAGGGAACCAAAAATCTTGCCACCTTTTTGGATGGCAAGAACTGTTTAGAGGGTTTTAGAGGGTATGAAGTTAACGATTTTTCTACTAAATACAAGGTTTTGATAAAAAGCTTAAGTAGGGTTGTTCTGGGAATATTTTGGGAGGGAACCAAAAATCTTGCCATCTTTTTAGATGGCAAGAACTGTTTAGAGGATATTAATTTAACGATGCTTCTACTAAATATAAGGTTTTGATAAATATCTGGGAATATTTTGGGAGGGAACCAAAGGCCTTGCCATCTTTTTAGATGGCAAGAGCTGTTTAGAGGATATGAATTTAATGATGTTTCTGCTAAATAGAAGGTTTTGATGAAAACCTTCGATACGGTTGATCTTGGAATATTTTGGGAGGGAACCAAAAATCTCGCCATCTTTTTAGATGGCAAGAACTGTTTAGAGGGTATGAAGTTAATGATTTTTCTACTAAATACAAGGTTTCGATAAAAACCTTAAATAGGGTCAATCTGGGAATATTTTGGGAGGGAACCAAAAATCTCAAAGCCTCTGCCACAGGTGTTGAAGCTCCTGCACATCCTCCAGTGAGCCAAAGCAGTCAAAATTCCTCCTCTTCTGCCTTTGAAGCTCCGAACCCCACTCAGAGCACTCTCAGGCTGCTGTAATCCACTGCTGAAAAGCAGTGCTGGCTTTGGAGTTCAATAATAATGGTAATTTTACAGCCTAATGTCAGGGTAATAAACTCTTCCAGCAGGCAACTACTGTGACCACCAGGAAAGTTTTATTTCTCCAGGTTCAACAGTTTCCCTGTGACTAATGTAGCCTTGGAGGAGAGGTGACTTCCCTAGAAAAAGAGCACTGATGTGTCTGTGTTTGCAGTTAAGGCTCACTAACCACTGGCATAAATCTGATAAGCATCTGATAGGGCCCAATTATGCCATTTCTCAGCTTTTGGAGTGAATGAGACTTGTTTTCTAGCCTGCAGGAATGTAAATGGATTGGTTTCGTTCCTGAATCTTGGCATTCTTTAAGATTAGGCTCCTTTTTCTGAGAGTTCTCACCGTACCTGTCAAGAGCAAATATATTTGTGTGTTGTGTTTGTGAGTGTGGTGGAGGGAGGAGAAAAATAGGGAGAGAACCAAGGTACCAAACCCAAGGAAATCGTTAGACACTTGAATTAATGAGATATTTGCTGAAGAGAATGATTATTAAGGAGATATTGCTTAACAAATAACATTGTCCATAACCACTTTCTCCCAAGCTCCCACCCCTGGGATATGACAGAAATTCACAGAACTGATCAGTCTGGGGGTCACAAAGTTGTGTGGGATGGTTAAAATACTGCCCAAGGCTTTAGAAATTGATTCTTTTCAAATGCCTTAGGATATTCAAGAGTTTTATCAATTTTAGGCTGCCACAGCCCTGTAGGAAATCCTGATGTTACTCATCCACAATAAAATGAGGTGACTTTATGGTTTGGTGCTCTTCAAACTTGGTTTTGGAGGTTTGGGTTTTTTTTTTTCCTTTTTTCCTCTGTATTTGCATACCAGGTGCATTTATTTATTAATTTGAGAGAGACTTGGAGAGATCTGGATTTAAATATCAAAAAATTAGGGATTTTTCTGGTCAGTCAGAATCTGCTTTTAACCAGTGAAGAGAAGGGGAAGAGTCCAGAGAGGGAATGATCTGAACCGCTTTAGATCCTGTGTTAGGGAAGGAATGATTTTCCTGTTGGAAATGTTGCTGCTTCCATTCATTGCGGAGGGGAAGTGCATCAATAATTTTGGCAGATGATTTTTGACATCCAAAGCGTAGATGTCAAGAATGTTATGAGTACAGAATCATGGAATGCCTACATTTTCAAAGTTTAGAAGTTGAAAGGTGCAGATAAAGGCCCGGGGTTGGTTGGTTTTTGTTTCTGTGTTTTTAAGCAGAGTCCATCATTCTGAAAATCTTTACAGCATCTCTAGGCGCAACTCTTGAAAGAAAAAAAAAATACAAAAAAGTTCTTTTTTAAAACCAGGTTGGCACCTCTAAAAGATTTTTGTGAATTAAATGGCTGAGGGAAGAGCACTGATGAGGGAGCAGGAGCTAATTGCTGCAGTGGGGGTGGTGATGGACTCCGAGGCTGTGTGGGGTGCTGGTTCTGCTCTCAGCTCTGGAGTGTGGTTGCACTGTTTTAGAACTCTTTCTGTTCCTTCTCACGGAGAACATAGATAAGTTGCATTCTTTTACTTTCTTAATCTCTGTGTTTGGTATTGGGTGTTATTTAGTTGTGACCAATGGTTTTAGGAGGTGGATTCTTTGCTGACCAATAGTTGCTAGAATATGAATGGATATAAAAAACCTTTCTTGTAAATAAACTGCCCCTTTTCGCCATTTTTCGTTCGTCTGCCTGGTTTCTCTCAGCCAGCCTCTGCACCCTTGGGGTTTGAAGAAGCCACACTGGAGCAGCCTCCAGATTCCCTTGAGGCACCTGGAAAATTCAGAATTGTCCTCATAGCTGTCCCTGCCCTCACCTGAGGATTTAAACCATCTCCAGCCTTGTAATTCCATGCGCATCCTCTGAATATTTTCACACCTGGATGGCACTGAAGGTCCCTTTCAACCCAGCCTAGCCTTTCATTCTCTGATCTCACCTACCTTCAGCTTTTCCTCATTTCCTCACCTACCTTCAGGCTTTTCCTCTCATTTTCTCATCTATTTGTGCCGTCAGATAACAATTTGTAAAAAGTGGATTCTGGAATGCTTTTATTTGGATGGAAAGCGCTGATTGCAGGATTTGGGGGAAGCTGAGGATTCCCAGCTCAGGGGACAATTTGGAGGTTGCATTGATTGCTTTAATTGTGACCTGGAATTGCATTCATCACATGCAGGAGCACCAGGAGCATTGGGAAAGTGTTTTTAGAGGAAGGAAAGCAAAGGAATCATTCTCATTTCAGTGCTGGCATTGCACCTTGCCAGCTGAACTCCCCAAAATATTCCGGACACAGGGCTAGCTCCCAAAGCTTGGGTTGGCCATGGATTTGGGCAGTCTGGGGAGGGGTTTTTCTGTCTGCCTGTCCAGAAACAAGGACAAAGGGCTGGCTCCCAAAACTTGGGGTGGCCATGGATTTGGACAGTCTGGGGAGGGATTTTTCTATCTATCTGTCCAGAAAAAAGGACGAAGGGCTGGCTCTCAAATCTTAGGCTTGGCTATGGATTTAGGCAGTCCAGGGTTTTTTTTTTTTTTTTGGTCTGTCTGTCCAGAAACAAGGACAGAGGGCTGGCTCCCAAAGTTAGGGCTGACCATGGATTTGGGCAGTCTGGGGAGGGATTTTTCTGTCTGCCTGTCCAGAAAGAAGGACAAAGGGCTGGCTCTCAAATCTTAGGCTTGGCTATGGATTTAGGCAGTCCCAGTGGGGATTTTTTTGTCTGTCTGTCCAGAAAAAAGGGCAAAGGGCTGGCTCCCAAAACTTGGGTTGGCCACAGATTTGGGCAGTCCAGGTGGAGATTTTTCTGTCTGTCTGTCTGTCCAGAAACAAGGACAAAGGGCTGGCTCCTGGGCTTCTTTGCCTCCATGGCAAAGCTTGGGCTTGGCCATGGACTTGGGCAGTCCAGGGGGGATTTTTCTGTTTATCTGTCCAGAAACAAGGACAGACAGACAAAATCTCTGCCCCACGGATTTTGCAGACAGATGCTCCAGCACAAAGCCAGCTGCTGCCTTGCCCCAGCCCTGAGCAAGGCAGACAATTAGAGAAGCCTTCTCTTCAGCAAATTCATTCGCAGCGATCTCTCCCCGAGCTCCTTGGAGAAAGAGGAGGAGCAGAGCCTGAGAATGCCTCCCAAAGCTTCTCCAAACCTATTTGAAAAGCAAAAAAAAGGAAAATAGCAGCGTGTGAGTCTGTCTGCTGCTAGAGCAGAGGGAAGCAGATGCAGGCAAGGCTGCCTGTGCCTCCTGAAGCTCTGTGAGCTCCTGGAAGGCAGCCAGGGCTGAACTCATGGCTGGAGGCAGCAGCACCCTGCTCTCCCCCTGCCTGACCTGCTCCCAGACCAGACTTTTGGATTTATCGAGCACAGAGTGTGCCTTGTGCTGGGCAGAGCTGTGGATCTGCAGGCAGGAAAGTCTTGGGTGATGGCAGGAACAGCCCCTGGGGTTAAACACCTCCCTGTGGGGCTGAGGACACAAAACCCACCTGGGGCTGCAGTTCTGGGGGTCAGGACAGGTGCTGAGCTCATTCCCTGGAGCTGCTGACCCCAAACCCACCTGGGGCTGCTGTTCTGGGGGTCAGGAGAGGAGCTGGGCTCATTCCCTGAGCTGCTGACCCCAAACCCACCTGGGGCTGCTGTTCTGGAGGTCAGGAGAGGTTCTGGGCTTGTTCCTTGGAGCTGCTGACCCTAAACCCTCCTGGGGCTGCTGTTCTGGGGGTCAGAGAGGAGCTGGACTCGTTCCTTGGAGCTGCTGACCCCAAACCCACCTGGGGTTGCTGTTTTGGGGTCAGGAGAGGAGCTGGGCTCATTCCCTGGAGCTGAGGACACAAAACCCACCTGGGGCTGCTGTTCTGGGGGGTCAGGAGAGGTTCCAGGCTCATTCCCTGGAGCTGCTGACCCCAAACCCACCTGGGGCTGCTGTTTTGGGGTCAGGAGAGGAGCTGGGATCATCCCCTGAGCTGCTGACCCCAAACCCTCCTGGGGCTGCTGTTTTGGGGTCAGGAGAGGAGCTGGGCTCGTTCCTTGGAGCTGCTGACCCCAAACCCACCTGGGGCTGCTGTTTTGGGGTCAGGAGAGGTTCCAGGCTCATTCCCTGAGCTGCTGACCCCAAACCCACCTGGGGCTGCTGTTTTGGGGTCAGGAGAGGAGCTGGGATCATTCCCTGGAGCTGAGGACACAAAACCCAGCTGGGGCTGCTGTTCTGGGGGTCCGGAGAGGAGCTGGGCTCATTCCCTGGATGCCCCAGATTTGTGCCTCCAAATCTGCTCTTCCAAAATTTTGGGGGGTCCTGGCACCCCTGCATTGGTGTCTTCTGCAGAGAAAGGACAATCTGTGGCACTGTGCAATAGAAATATTTCACATTTCTCTTCCTACCCAAAGTTTCTTTGGGCCTCCCCACTCCTCACCCCAGATTTCATTTTTCCACCCTGCATTCTGCCCTCCCGTTTTATTGCAGAGGGATTGTCTCTGCCTCGCCATGATTTATTTATTTATTGTTCTTTGTCTGGGCACCTCAGACTGTGCTTGAGTTGCAGTTATTTTGCAAGTCAGCTCATGGGCACTGTCCCATTTTGCTGTTGCTGCCCTGGAGTTCTCAGTTCCCATCCTGAGCGTCTGCCTCCCTGTGTGTGGCATGGATGGGCACATTCAGAAAGCTTTCTTCTTCTTCTTCTTCTTTTTTCTTTTTTTTTTTTTTTTTTTAAGGTTTTTTTTTTGTTTCTGTGGAGTTTTTTTTGTTGTTGTCGTTTGGTTTGGTTTTTTGGTTTTGTTTGTTTTTTCTGGTTCTGTTTGTTTATTTGTTTTTTGGTTTTTTGGGAGAGGCTCCCGAAATCCAAAATTGCCGAAATTCGATCATAAAAGATGTCAAGAGGCAAACAAAGCCAGGAACGATCCTTTACGAGCGCTCTTTGATATTTGGGGAAGTGAACCTTGAAAACCTCTCTTGTTTCCTGTTGTTCCATTCCTTGTTTTCTCTCACAAAGTTTCCTTTTTTCCCTTTCCCGAAGACTTCCAAAGTACACAACCTCCCTGCAAGTCTATTGCTCCCAAAAGAAGGTTTTTCTGGAGGTTTTGACCCAGGCCCATCTCCTGTCCCAGCTGCAGCAACTTTTCCTTTGAGGTGAAGCCAAAGCTGCTGAAATTCGTGTCAGCGCTGGAGGCTGAAGCCTTATCTGACCCAGAGGAAAGCTTGGGGGCACTTCTCCTCCAGTTTCCTGTCCAGGGCAACACAATGAGATCTTTCTGGAGCCAGAATTTGTCTCTCAGCCCTGGTGATCGACGCTGTGGATCCTCCAAATCCCTCCTTCCTTCCGAGTCGTGGTCGGAGCTCAATATTCAGACAGGGTGCTCTGTAAGCCTTTCAAGGCACAAAATCTACCTTTTAAAGAGGGAAAAAATTGCAAATGAGCTCCTTTGAGTCGTGCCTGGGCTCTGGTGAGCTGCACTTTTCCCTTCCCTGTAGCTCTCTGCTTCTCCAAACAATTCCCCGGCGCCTGCAGGAAGGGAATTGAAATGAGCTCCGTTCTGCAAAGCCTCCATCATTTTCTGTCATCGATCCAAAAATCTTATGCCAGCTCGCCGACGTGAGGTCACCCTAATTTCATCCCAGGGCTGCTGGGAGAGGCTTTTTTTTGGTGTGTGTGTGTGTCCTGGCTGCCCTCACCCCCTCCTCAGCTCATTTTGTCGGAGGTTTCGTCGCCGCGTGAGGTGGCTCCGTCCTCGGCGTGTGTTGTGATCTGGAAATTTGGTGGCTAATTAGTGCCTTTGCTCTGGAAAATGAGGCTGCACATCCTGCCCTGGGACATCCCTGGGCAGGCTGCAAGGAAAACAGGCTCCTCTTTGGAGCCTCTGCCTAGAAAACACTCACTCAGCAGCAGAAAATACCTGTCTGGGAGAGAAACTGTGCTGCTTTTAAACAAAAAAATCCCTCTGTGTTCTCAGCTCGGGGTGACACCGAGCCTTGTGCAGTGTGGCTTCGACATCCCCCCAAAAAAATCTCGCCAGGAGGATGAAATTTTCTTTTCTCTTCCCTTTCTGGTCACGTTTTACCACTGGAGTTACTCAGCGAATTAATAGGTATAGAAATGCAAAGCTCTTTTCTTATTACACGCCATCGATCTGATTGCAGTGTCATTAATTGAAAGACTCGGGAAATGTGATGGATGGTTCAGTTCAGGATTCCACATTCGTTTTGGCATAGCCCTGCAGGAGAAAAGCTGCATGAAGCTGATTGAAGGGCTCTTTTTGTCTGACATGAATTATTCTTTCATTGTCAAACCTTGTAACAGCATTCAGACATAGGGAGATTTACAATGTGAAATCCTAAATGGGGTCTATTCTTAAAATAAAATTAGGAAAAAAAAAAAAAAAAGGGAGAGCTTTATCTCGGAACGTTGAAAATAGCTATGTTTAAAAAAAAAAAAAAACCAACCCCACAACTATTCCTCCAAATTAAATATCTTCTGCAAAACCCAAGGGGCTGATGTTTCTCACTTAATTTTAAATTATTCCGATGGCGAGGCCTTAAATGAATAAAACAATCGCTTTAATCACATAACGGTTGTCAACATTTTTATTACATTCAAATGTATTTGTTTGTCTGAGAGGGTTTGTTTGTTCTCCCCACCGCTGTCATTCCCCAGCAGAACGATTTGTGCGATTAGCTGGGAATCCTGCCCGTCCTGGAAAATCACACCAGCCCTTCTTTCCTCTTCGGGGAAAACCTAGGTGGACGCTGCCACGATGTTTATTTAAGGAAATCATTCTGCATTTTAGAAAACATTTTAAAAAACCCCACCAGCGCTGTGTGCCGAGCAGATTTCGGCTTTTCCCAGCTGCTGTCTGCAGGCAGATCTTATCAAGCCAGATTTGTTGTTATTTTTTAAATTTTTTTTTTTGGCTATAAATCCCGGGCAGTTCCGTGGCTAAATTCTGCCGTTTCTTTTGTCTGCTTCAAAATTTCTGCCAGGCTCTGAGGCTTGGGAGTCTCAACCAAAAGCAGCAGAGAGGAGCAGCCCTTTTTCCCTTTTACACCCCCAGATCGTCGGGCAAAGTTGATGAAGAGTTTGGAATGCCAAGCAGCCACCCAACTCGCAGCCTCATTTGAGAATAAAATACTGAAATAACATGATCCGAGATGGGAATCAATGTCATGCCTGTTACAAGTGCTGGAGCTGGGAGAATAGCGAGATTACACAGAGCAGGCAGATTAGATGAAGAAGAGTATTCGATTACATTACATCTGATTAGTGGTGTCTATTCATCTGTGTGGGGCTTTTTTTTCTTTTCCTTAAAGAAAACTGGCTTGGTTTATGGGAATGGGGTGTGTTTGGGGGAGCTGAAAGCTGGAAGAATTGGATGTAAAATCGCGGTGGAAACGCGCGGCTCTGTTTGAGCTCCTTTGCTCAGCTCCCTGTGTGTTTTGGGAGCCACATCACCGCGGGATTGACCATTTTTTACTATTATTTACCAACTTTCCAACCCCAGGAAGGCATGGAGTGATCACTCTCTGCCTAAACCAATGCCCCTTCCCACCTGAGCTGGACATTTGCAGACGAGACGAATAATTCCCATTAAAGTGGGGAAAGAGCCTTTTTTTTTTTCTTTTTTTTTTTTTTTCCCGGAGACTGAGGAATAAACGGCATCGCTGGGAAATGTTGTCCTCATCCCCCGCCCCCTCCCCCTGCCTATCTGCATGGAATACCCTCCCAAACGTGGATTTTTAAGGTCTCATTGTTCGGCGAAAGGGTTGAGATTATTTCTGTAGGGTTTTTTTTTTTATTTTTTGGGGGGTGGTGAATTCTCCCTGGTCCTGCTGGGGATGCAGAGCCTGACTGCTGCAGGTGCTGCTCCTCACCCTGGGAAATCTCCTGCTCTGCTGCCATCCCCAGCAGCCAAGTTTGGGGCTGGAGCTGCCTGGAGGGTCAGAGCAGCAGGGTTTTTCCAGCCCCTTCTTGCTTGATTTCCAGGGATGCTCCCACCCAGGGCAAAGCTGGGCTGTTCCTGCAGCTTTCCTTTAATTTTGAGCACCTTCTGTGTCATTAGCAGCTCCAACCTCCCAGCCACTGGCTGTTCCTAAAAGGTGAGGGAGCTGGGGAGGGGTTGCTTTCATTAGTTATTTTTCAATTTCAGACGATTGAATTTATGTCTCTCTTTTTTCTTTCCGCTGTCTCGAGCCTAAATAAACTCAGTTCCTCCGAGCCCAAAAGCAGCGAGGATATTTTGCCTTTGGTGTCACTAATTAGCCTCCCACGGAAGATGAGAGCAGGAGAAAAGGAGCTAACGAGAGGGTTTGTGCAGCCTTGCAGGACTTGGGGCATATTGTACAGGAGGGGGGAAAAAAATGCTTATTCTCAGCCCCAAACTCGGTGAAAACGCTTCATTTTCGGAGTTCCCCGCGCTCCGAAATGCGGGGTGGATCATTTCTGCAAATTAAATTAGAGTTTGGAGCCCGTGGTCGCTCTGATCAAATCTGTGTAAATAACATTGTCCCCAGCCTGTGTTGTCACCTCTGAAATGCTCTCTGGATCGCAGCCTAGCTCTGTCTTTTCTTGTGGTGGAGTCAGGGTGGTGCTGGATTTCAGAGCTTTTTGCATTTTATTGGTTTTGGTTTTGTTCAGAACTTTCTTTTTTTTCTTTTTTTAAATTTAATTTTTTTTTTTAGTTTTTTTTTTTAAAAGTCCATTTTGACTCTGGCAGTTTTTAAAGGTAGAGGCTCATTTTTGTGAGGTTAAGAAGAAGGAGAGAGTAAAAGGTACCGTATCTTTCTTCTTAATTGTTTGCCTTAAGTCTAAAACATCTGAAAAAACACCCTTAAAATGATCTTAGAAATAACAGTCTCTTAATTAATAAAAATAGTAACAGATTTAGCTTACCCTCTTTATGGACTTAACTTCAGCAAATTAGGCATCCACTCTGTCTCCTGTGCAATAATCAGTTTCTTATCTAACAGATACCGAACCACCAAATACATCTTACATCATCTGCATCCTTTAACTCAGCCACAATCGCTCCAAAAAGAAATGGAAGCCCTGCTCCAGCTCAGAGCATCCTTTCCTTTAAACCCTCCAAGTCCCCCCGTTTATTCCCATCCCAGCCCCGCTTAATTTCCCTTTTATTGTGTCGTCGGGGCTGCAAATATCCCGTGCCATGCCTGATCGTGCTGCTGTTCCCCATTAATAACCTGGAACTTTGCATCCCAACGAGGCAGGAGCGCGGAGAAAAAGCAGAAAGAGATGCAATTATTTGTTGCTGGCTAAGTTCCTGTACGTGACCCAGGTGCTGGAGGACTATTTGCATGTGTTTCTCACCTTTGTTCACCCAGACACATGGGGATCTCGAGCTATTGCTGACTAATTGATAGTTGTAGTAACTGCTATAGGCTCCTTAGATTAGAAATGCATGCAGACGTGTGTCTTGATTCAAACATTAAGGAACACACACACTCTCACTTACTTACATGGGCAGAAAGTCTTCATACTATTAGAGGTGTGTGATGGAGATAGCAGGACATAAAACAGAAGAGAGAGAGGCACAGGGAGAGAGAGAGAGACAGAGACAGAGAGATGGCATGCAGCATATATACCCCTACAAATAGTTCTAAAATGCGTTTGCAAATGCAGAAGTCTTCAGAACCATCCAACAGTTCAGCACAACCCTTTTTATCTCTTCTCTGCGGGACGTCTCCATCCAGATTACTCGAAAAAAGCGGAAAAGGTGAGAGCTCTGCCATCTTAGCTCTGAATTCATCTGATTTCCTTTTTTTTTTTTTTTTTTTTTTTTTTTTTCCCCTATCCCCCCTCTCCCTTGTATTCCTCATGCCATTGTCCATTCTTATGATGGCAGCCGCCCTTGCTCTTGAATGCAAGTGTCACAGCGGGAGCAAAAAGGGTTCAGGGCTGCATTGTCAAAGCCATGGTTGCCTATTGTTTCTTAGCCTTTCACTGCTCTGCTTTTCCGAGCCTCTTTCCCTATCAGTGGCCCCTGTCAAGGGGAGGAGTAGGGAGAAAATTGCAAGAGTTAGTCGTCCTTTTTATTGCACACTGTTATGATAAACAGCCCCAGCAATACATCCCACAAAATTAGGAATTATAACGACGGGACGGGGGAAAAAAAAAAAAAAATTCTTTGTAGGTTTGCGTTTTGGCGCTGCCCTTATGTCAAAAGCTTGGTTTCTTAGGAAAGACTTTTGTATTGGTGGTGGTGTTTTTTTTGGTTTTTTTTGGTTTTTTTTTTGCCCAGCAAAAAATAGAGGCAGCTGCAAAGTGAACAGTGAGCTATTTAGCCACAAGGTAAAAATTTCCTGTTGCTATTTGGATACTGATGCTTTTCAATTTTAAAGGTGTGTGTGGGGGGGAGGAAGCATGACTGAAAGCATTTCTCTAGCTGTCCATTCATTCATCCGTCCGTCCATCCATCCATCCATCTCTATTTTGTGTTTTAAAGCAATTGAAAACGCGTTTTAAAAAGGCCAGGGTGGCTGCTTGCAAGTTGGTTTTATTGGGGGGAAAAGAAAAAAAAAATCTCTCAGTGCAGAATGAGGTTTGTGTTTCAGCTGATTGAATCTTGTGCTGGGAGATGAAGGGGGGATGAGTGTCCTGCTCGTGCCAGAAAGTGCTGCTTTGTCAGGTCATCTCCAAGTAAAATCTTGTCACAATTTCTGTCTTTTCTTGGGGGGAAAAAATTAATGTAGACAGGACTTTAGTTGACATTTTAACGTGTGTTTGATTGTCTTGTGTGCACAGGCCAGCTCTGCCCGTGCTCAAAACTTCAGCGAGGTTACAAAGTCGTGGCCTCAAAAGTTTTTTTTTGTTTTACTGCGTTTGAGATTAAATTGCTGAGGGGATAAAATTATTTTGCAGATCTGGCTGCCCAGAAGAGTGCAAACATATTTAATGTTCAAGTTGTAAATATTCTACTCGTTTCGCTTGAAGTATTTTTTTTTATTTAAAAAAAAAAATCTAACAAAGTGAGAGAGAAGCAAATGCAATTTGGTTTTGTGCTTTTAACTGTTTCTGTAAATTTGAGCATCGTCTTTTCAATCGTTAAACTTCTCCTTATTGCCCTCATATTTAAAAGTCTGGGGGTTTAATTTTTGCAAGCCTATGAATGTGTTCTTTTGACTGATCTGTTATGTGATCAGAAATTATTAAAAGCAAACACTGCAGACCGTTCAAATATGTGCTGCTCGGGGCTGAATATCTGAGCCATTGCAAATGTCTCGTGCTATTTTATCATCTCTAATAATAACAGGCAGAGTCCTTTCACTGATGTAAATATGCTTTAAGTCTTAAAGAAGGTGCAGAGAAATACTTCTTGAGTTATATTATTGGTGGGTGCTTGGGTTTTGGTTTTATTTCAAAATATCCACTTGGCCGAGCCTCCCAAATGAGAGGTTTTGGTGGGAATTTAGAAAAGGGGTGAGATATTTCACCTGGATTCCCTCTTAACTCTCAGGCTGCCGAAACTGAAGTGTTTGAGGATGGAATTCTCCCAGCCCGTCCTGCAGACAACTCACTCTGCCTTTTATCCCCCGTGCTGGTGTTTTTTACACACATTTATTGTCCTGCACCGCCAAGTTCTAGGTCAAGTATGCGCCTGTTTGGAATATCTTTAGGTTTGAAACTTTTTTTTTTCCCCCCGAAGAAATGATGAAAGAACTCTGGCCTTGTTTTAAATCAAGCTCTGAATGCAGCCGAGGCCACCCTGGGAGCACAATGTTTAATTTCCATTCGACATCTGCCTTATATTTACCATTGCAGCCCAGGGTCTGCGTGGAAGGAGCACTTAGCGTTGATAAAAAGTTTGGCATCTCTTTTGTCAGAGGTTGTAATTTCTGTTCTCTCAATCTGGACTGTCATTTTGTAAAATCTTTTGTCACCGGAGCTGAATGGAAAACCTGGAATGTGCAAGAGATTAAAGAAATGGGGGAAGAGGATTCAAATGTGTAGAGCAATTCTGGGCGCTTCACTCTGGGAGACAGATGGTGCCTAATCCTGATTTTTCCTTATTCCAGTGTAAATTCCGAGCTGTCCCGCTGAATCCACGGCTGAATACTGATGAATCAGGATCAGGCCTGGCTCATTTCTTTGCTTTTTGAGACCGTGGGTTGGTCTGGCAGAGCTTTCTGCATGCACAGCTCTTGTTTCGCCCTCGCGGGGGGAGATGCCCACGGGGGTGAGCCCCGAGTCCCTCTGCTCAGCCCTCCTCCGGCAGGGCCACGCTCTGACCCTCCACAATGGGAATAAATATTTGAATAACTTGAGGTGTTTGCTTTAGGTAGGTCTGGGTAAGGACAGGGTAGAGCTGGGGTGGAATTTGGCGAGTCTGGACGGTCCATGGGGCGGGAAAAGAAGTTTATTCAGAGTGAGGCAGAAACATTTGGCCCCACAGATGGATTTTGCTGCAAAAAGGGTGATTCAGGGGGGAGAGGTGCTCCAGCCTGAACTGTTTCAGGTGGAGACGGGCAAACTTCACTGGGTGTTTAATTTTTTAAAATTAATTTTATCTCCGTATTAATCAAAACAACTTGTGTTCACGCTGCTTTTAATATGAGAATATAAAAAAGCTTTTCCCCCCCCCTCCCCAGATCCATTCTGTAATGTGAAGTTGAAGTGCTCTGTGTGGTGTCAGCTCAAGTCCCAGGCACTTCTTTCCCTTTCCCTTTTGGGATTTCAGTGAAGCACAACCCTCACAGTTCTGTTCTGCAAAGAAATAAATGTATCTCTTTCTTTTTTCCCTCTCACAGGAGTAACTTGATGACTTCAGTGGGAATTGCTCCTGAGCAAGAGAGAGAAAGGATCACCTGGATTCTCCTGGAGGTGGAGTCAAGGCCAGAAGTCTCCTGGAAAGAGCTGCCCAAGGCACAAGAGGAGGATCTCCCCTCTCCATCACCCCTGGAGCTTCAGGCAAGTACCATTTCTCCTTTTGGAGCTTCCCTGTGAGTCCTTACGGCTTCTTGCACACGGAAATTGCGTCAGGAAAGTTTTGGTTCATTCAGGCTTGGCGGGAATTTGGTGTGTTGATCAGGATTGTTGTGCCCTGGCCGTGGCCAGGGGTGTCACTGCACACTGGAGGAGGTTCCCAGAGCCCAAAATGCAACAGGAGCCATCCCAGAGAGTCATGTGAGGAAAAACTGAACCATTATGGACCTCCTGCTGATCCCAAATCCATCCCTGTAACCACCTAATTTTCATAGAGAATGTGCCTTTAAATCATTGATCAGGCAACCCTCTGCCTTTCGAGGCTTTTTGGGTTTCACAAACCCCCAGAAATGAGCTCCTGCAATGAATTTTGTGTCCAGGTGGGCTCTGCACGTCCTGAGCAGCACTTTCCCAGGGAATTGCCACTGTTTACTTATTCTTGTTTATGGAATTTGTCACTCGACAGCAGCACAGCCTGACAGGTAGAGAAGAGATTCTTCAAAAGTGGGAGAGTCTGAAATTAGGCATGGGAGAACTTCTGATCTTGCACTGGGAAAAGCCTGCCTGGAGAGACTCACTCAGGCATGGCAAGTGGGAGAAGTGTGGAGTTCAAGACCAGCCAATGATTCTCCCAATGGGTTTGATGATGTTGGTTTTGAGGAAATCAGGGCAAATCTGTGGTTAACTCTGCCTGCTGAGGAGGTTCTGAGTGCAGGGAGTGTGCAGGTGTAGTTACACTGTTTTAGAAATCTTTCTCTTCTTTCTCAGGGAGAATAGAGATAAGCTGCATTCTTGTACTTTCTTAATCTCTGTGTTTGGCACTAGGTGTTGTATAGCTGTGACCAATGGTTTTAGGAGGTGGATTCTCTGCTGACCAATAGTTGCTAGATTATTAATGGATATATAAAGAGGTTTCTGTAAATAAAGTCTCTCTTTTTGCCATCTTGGGTCCACCTGCCTGCTTCCTCTGCCAGCTTCTGCGAATCCCAGGAAATCTAAACCAACATGCAGGGACAAAGCTGATGTGGTGGGAGCTGTCCCAGCAGCACTGGGATGCTCCAGGTGCAGGGGGAAGTTCTCCTGGGGATGGCAGGGATTGTGTCCTGCTCGGGCTGGGCCTCCCTGAGGTGGAGACAGTTCTGTGCTGGCAGATTTTATTCCTCTTTATTCAAAACATGTGAGAGAGTTGAATCAAACCAGAACTTTGAAAGTGAGCGCAGCAGAAAACTTTCATGGGGCAATGTTGGCGAGAAAGAGAATTTTTTAATTTGTTGCTTTATTTCCAACTCGGGCCAATTGCTTTATTTTGGTGTTGTGCCTCACGTGCTCAAATCTGTCTTAGTTCAGATTTCAGGACATCATTTCCCTTTGCCACAAGGTGATTTGAGTAGGAAAAGTATTTGTGGTGCAAATTCAGTTGTGTTTATACACTTGAAACCTACTCCATTGCTTTCTCCAAGCTGTGCACGGAATTCCCACTTTTATTGCATTTCCCTGAGCCAGGGTGGTCAGTGTGGAAATGTTGGGCAAGTTCTGAAAATCATGGCCATTGTTTCGTTTCTTCACATTTACTTTGACTACGAAGGACTCAGCCTGGGGATCAGTTTAAAAAAAGGGCATTTCCCAGCTTGTGGGAAATGTTTATTTGTGTTCCCACCTGCTCCTTTGGTTTTCCAGCATTTTTTAAATAGTTTGAGAAGGGACACTCATGTCTGGTGTCACCTTGTAGGGCCTGGTTTACTTTTTCGGTTCCTGCAGGACTTGGAGTAATTTAGAGAGTTTTAGATGAGATATTGGGATGGAATTGAGGGTGGGGAGGCCCCTGGACCCCTGGAAGTGTCCAAGGCCAGGCTGGACAGGGCTTGGAGCATCCTGGGATGGTGGAAGGTGTCCCTGCCCATGGCAGGGGTGGGATGGATGATTTTTAAGGTCCTTCCCAACCCAAACCATTCCATGATTTCTGTCAGGTTAAGAGGTTCAGGCCTTTACCCAAGGGGAAATGGAGCTCTGCACTGTTGGGAGTTCTTCCATCCTTCACAGCTTTTCATTATCTTCATCCTGTCTCGTGTGGCAAAACCTCGCAGGAATGGCATTGGGAAATCACAAATAACTCTCTGGGCAGGATTACCTGAGCTCAGGTGAGCCCTCAGCATGTGCCAGTGCTGGCTCCAGTGCTGAGGGAGCAATAAACAGCTCCAAGCCATCTTCTTCTTCCTCCAGAATTCACCTCAGGCTTTGTTTCTGCTTCCCTCTCCCCTCACTGTGCTGTGGATAACAACCCTGATTTCCATCTCTGCTTCATATTCCTGCCTGTGCATAGAAAATCCTGCCAAGTCATCACCTTTTCAACATGCAAATCCCTCCTAAAGCCTCTCTTCCTCAGTATTGACCGCACGAAATGATTTATTCTGCTGAAATATCCACAGATTTGCCAGGGCTGTGGAGAGATGAGCACCTCTGAATGAGCTGGGTGCTGTTTTCACTGTAACCATGGCTCTTTCTCCTCATTTCTTTGACTTTCTTGGTTTGTTGTGAAATAAGCTGATCAACTGCTTGAGTTAAGGCATCACGTTTGAGTGATTTTAGTTATTCCTGGGATGCATTCTTGAATTCTGTATAAATAATGGGTGATTAAAAAAAGATCGAATTGGTTCAGGTACAAGCTGCAGCTCAGAAAAAACACCCAGTTGGTGTTGGAATTCAGTAATGGGTGGGAAATCTTAGGAACTACTGAAATAATTTTATTTCTGTGACATTCCAGGCTGATTTTAAGAGGAGGTGAGTTTAGACATCTTCATGAACTCCTCCACCCTAAAGATGGGCATGGATTGTGATGCTCAGTGGGTTTATTACAACAGAAATAGGAACAATGAACCTAATTCTCATCTCTCACTGCTCTGTCCCTCATTGTAACATCATTTCAGTTCAGTGGAATGCTTCACCACAGGCTCTGGAACAGGGATATTCCAGGGGTTGTAAAGGAATTGATGATTTTATGGAGAATTATGGAATTACTGTGAGTTGTGAGTCTGTTCTTGCCACTTTCTGCATGGATTTCAGTGAAGCCCAAAGCTTGGGAGCTGATTTTGGCTTTGGGGAAAGATTGACAGACACTGGCAGCAAATTAAAACCTAAACGAGAGGGAAAATCCAATTATGGAGGTGATTAGGCAGAGCAGTTGGTCTGCTGGGAGGTGTCCCTGGAATTTGATGTTTTCAGGGTCCTTTCCCACCTTTCAGGGATCCCATCAACACCAGTGGAGGATTTTCTCTTGCTGGGAGCCACAGGGTGGGTGAGGAATGGGACCAAGGCCCAAGAAACTCGCTTTGACCCCAGCAGGTTGGACCAGGAACCTCCTGAGCTCCTTTCCCTCTTAGTGGGGCAGGGCTGGGGAGACAGCAGAGGCTGAGGCCAAGCCAAGAAAGGCTCAGAACCTTGGGTGGAACCACAGAGTTGATTAAATTAATCTTTTTTTCTCTTTGGACAATATTCCTGTACCTAAAGGTTCTGAAATCTGCAAAATGTCACACTGCTGCTGTCTGCTTGGTTGATAAATATGTGATTTTCTGTTTGCATCTATTATCTTTTATTAGGATTTGTTTCTTTTTGGTTACTGCTTGTGTTCCCTCTTTGAATTATTGGGCAACAGATAATAACAATAATAATAATAATAATGGTAATAATAGTAATATTATAATAATAATAATAATAATAATAATAATAATAATAATAATAATAATAGTGGTTATTGTAATAATAATATGTAGCTATAATAATATCAGGTAGAAGGAATGTTCTACCAAACCCTGAATGTCTCATTTAGATTTTCCCATAATCTCTGTCACAGATCCTATAGGATTATGTCCTATAGGACAATCTGTAGGTTTGTGGCTCCTCCAGGAAGAAACTTGCCCAAACTTCCTCTCACCTGATCTATTTTAGCCATTCCTACTGAAATCGCAACATCCAGAGCTGCAGAAAGTCCCACCTCCCAATTTTTTTTTGACTGGTGGGATTATTGCTCTCTTTCCAGCACAGAGATGGGGAAGGAGGGATCCCAAAATGAGATTACATCTCTCAGGTTGTCTTTTTTTCTCTGTAGAAATCGTGCAGCTCAGTCTTGGATGTTCAGCCTCTGCTTCTCGGTGCAGAATGCTTGGATTTGGCTTTCTGGGAGAATTCCACTGTGCAAATATCACCCCATGAGGCTTTAGGAGCTTTAGGGAATAGGTCTGGATCATGGAACATTTCTTCTTTTCTGCCCTTAGAATATATTTATAACCTTTTTATTATTTTTTTGGTAATTTTTATTTGACACCTGAAGAAGCTGTGAGCAAGGAGAGAGGATTTTCCAGTGTTTAGCAGTGGATTCAGTGTCAGCCCATGATAAAATCTAAGTCCTTAATTTAAAGCAAAAGCTGATGAGGAGTTTTTCACTAAGACATTTTTCTATTGAAAACTGTAATAGCTCCGTGAGTTAAATCCTGGGAGAGTTTATTTTTTTTAATATCTCCTTGCAAAGAAAGGGAGAAAGAGTTCAGTTTTGCTGAAGTTTTCAAAATTGCTGGAAGAGACACAAACACTTGTGTGTCATCTCCCGTGATTTGAGATGATCCCAGAGCTTTGTAAACTTTCCAGGGGTGACTCAATGGTTGTAGGTGAAGTGGGAGTAAAGGAAAAATGGAATGAGGAGATGGGGAATGGAAGGAATTAGATGGAAGGCAGTAATTAATCCAGTTTATGGTTTAATTCAGTAATTAATAAAATTATGGTAAATAGAAATAGCTGGAGTTTAGTGTTCGAATCAGTGCTGTTTAATTTTGTACTCCATGAGGTGCTGGAGAGATTTCAACCTTTGTAAAGAATCTTTTGGGATCTTTTGGGATTTTTTTGGGATCTTTTGGGCCATCTGCTCTGGGGAGAGTGCTCAGAGCAGCTCAGCCCAGGGCTGGGTGACGAACCTCACTTGTGCTGAGGTTGAAAGTGAACTTCTTGTGGCTGAAGATGACAGGCTGAGCTTCCCAGATCCTTGTTGTCCTTTCAGTGGGAGCTTCATCAGCCAGGCTGTGATTAATTGCGGCAGGGCTGCTTTTAATTGGAACCAGAATCACAGGCTGAGCTTTCCCTCGATGTGCAGATCATATGGGGGGCTGTGCTGATTGTAAAAAATTCGTATTTATCATACATAATATTATATATTATAATTGTATAAATCTAGCTAGCCAATTGATACATTTCTGCCTGTAAATAGATCTGTTTATCTGTGTAATCAATACATATCTGAGCAGGGGGGGGATGGTCCCTCTGTGAGGTCACACCTTGAGTGCTGTGTCCAGTTCTGGGACATTGCTGCAAGGACATGGAGGGGCTGGAGGTGTCCAGGGAGGGGAATGGAGAATCCTGAGGGAGCTGGGGAAGGGCTCAGCCTGGAGAAAAGGAGATCAGGAGGGACCTTGTGGCTCTGCACAGCTCCTGACAGGAGGGGACAGCCAGGGGGATTTGGGATCTGCTCCCAAGGGACAGCGACAGGAGGAGAGGGAACGGCCTCAGGCTGGGCCAGGGGAGGGTCAGGGTGAAGATGAGCAGGAATTTCCTCCTGCAAAAGGTTGTGCTGGGCCAGGGGAGGATCAGGGTGGACATGAGGAGGAATTTCCTCCTGGAGAAGGTTGTTAAACACTGACAGAGACTGCCCAGGGAGGTGTGGAGTCCTCACCCATGGAGGTGTCCAAGGAAGGGCTGGAGGTGGCACTCAGTGATGAGGTGGGGATGGGGCACAGGTAGCTCTTGATGCTCTCAGAGATCTTTTCCAGCCCTAATGATCCCGTGCATCACTGCAGTGCTCAAATCCCAGAGGAACTGTCTCTGTCTTGGCTCCTAGACCTGGAACGTGCAGCTCAGGCTGGAAGGAATTGTTGGTTTGGCTCTGGAGGTGCAGGGAGCACCCTGGACAAGGCAGCTGTGAGAAACCAATGAGCTGAAATGCCCTGGGCTGCACACTGGGAGATAAAAAGCTCATGAACTACTGAAATAATTTTATTTCTGTGACATTCCAGGCTGATTTTAAGAGGAGGTGACTTTAGACATCTTCATGAACTCCTCCACCCTAAAGATGGGCATGGATTGTGATGCTCACTGGGTTTATTACAACAGAAATAGGAACAATGAACCTAATTGTCATCTCTCACTGCATTGTAACATCATTTCAGTTCAGTGGAATGCTTCACCACAGGCTCTGGAACAGGGATATTCCAGGGGTTGTAAAGGAATTGATGATTTTATGGAGAATTATGGAATTACTGTGAGTTGTGAGTCTGTTCTTGCCACTTTCTGCATGGATTTCAGTGAAGTCCAAAGCTTGGGAACTGATTTTGGCTTTGGGGAAAGATTGACAGACACTGGCAGCAAGTAAAAACCAGAAACAGAGATGAGGAAATTTATCTCAGGGTCTCTGTCAGGTACAATTTCAGCTGTGATGTTTAAACAGAATTAAACAGTTTGTGGGGAAAACTCACAATAGGAATGTTGGATCCTGGATAGGAAGCTGATCCAACACCCAGCAAACTGTGGGAATCTTTCTGGGAGCTCTGATGGATCTTTGGGTCAAACTCTTCCCAAAATGTGGATTACCCTACCTTGACCTATTGCCAGTGGGGTTTGCACTGCTCTAAACAGGCAGAACTCAGCCCCCAAATGGAACAAAAGGGAGCTCCCTGTGGTCACCTCAGTATTTTAAAATACACCAAATTCTGGGGAATTCCTCCCAGCAAAGTGATGCCGTGTTTTGCGTCGCTGCTGCTCCCAGCCTGTGCCAGGAAAGGTCAACAGCTTTCATTTCCTATTGAGTTTTCCTAGAGAGCTGAGTCACATTCTGGTTAAGGCCTCACAGGAGGAGCTTCAGGAATACCTCAGCCTGTCCCTGAGTTAGTCTGGCCCGGGCAGAAGAGGTGTAATGCACTTAACACTTCACTGAAACGATTTCTTATTATTTTCTTATTATTTTCTTACTATTTTCTTACTATTTTCTTATTATTTTCTTATTATTTTCTTATTATTTTCTTATTATCTTCTTATTATTTTTCTTATTATTTTCTTATTATTTCTTGTTATTTTATTGAGTTTACTGAGTGCAGTGAGCTCAGGAGCTGATCTGAGCAAAAGCCCCTGAGTATCACAAAAATCTGTCCTTCCCCTTCACGGTTTCTTCTCATGCTCTTCTGGATCCCTTTGGCTCCTCCATATTCTTCAGAATGAAGAATTAGCCTGGTTGATTTATTTCTAGATTAGTGCAGCCTGGTTAGAAAGTTAGAAAAGGAACCAAAAAGCAGAATTTCATCAACTCTTCATCAACTTGAATATCTCTTCCTTTGCCCTGATAGGCAGCTCAGCTCTAACCAGAACAGCAGAGATGGATAATATTTAGGTATAATTGTTATTCTTATGAAAAAAAATGAAGATTTTGACAAAAAGCCCTAACAAATTGACAATTAAGCTGTTTTGCAGCTGTTTTATGGTTTCAAATAGGGTAGAAATGTACTGGTTATTCCTTGGATCAGATGGATCCAGGAGCTCTGCACTTGCTGCCAAGGCATTGGAGCAGCTGGCTCTGGATGTGGTGGCACTGCAGTGTCCCTTCCCCGTGGCCACAGGTGAATTCCTGAGGGCAGCAATTTGGGAAAGAAATTTAGGAACCTTAAAAATAACCCAGCGCTTCAGCTCAGCAAATGGCATTAATTGGAGGCAATTAATTCCCATGGCTTTCAAGGTTTTTTACTCTTTGTTGATGCTGAGCTCAGTAAATCATCCCCCAGCAGAGTAAATGATCCCTGGTTGTGCTTGGTGCCTTCTGCACGTGTGGGAATGGAAATGAAAAGCCTTGGATAGTTCTGGGGTGGGCCATGGGGACTGTGGGGACATTTTGTGGGATCATTTTGGGGGATCATTTTGTGGGATCAGGTTGTGGGATCATTTTGTGGGGTCATTTTGTGGGATCAGTTGTGTTCAGTCCCTGTATTCAGTGAAAGGCTGGAGCCTTCCCTGGGTGTGTGCCCTCTCCTCCTGCCCTGGAGTTCTGGTTTAATTTACCTGGGGGCTCCTCCTGATGAGATCTTCTCCACCCTCAGTGTCCTGAGCTGGCAGAAAATTGGGATTTATCGCAGCCTCGGGTGCCCAGTAGCACAAACTGGACCCAGTGACCACAGCAGAGCATCCCTGGGACCACTTTGTTCGCGGAACAGAAGTACCAGTGGAGGTTTTAAGGACAAAAAGTCACCAAAATTCCCGTGCACAAAGAGCCCAGGGGAGGGGAAGGACCCTAAACCCTTGGCACTGCTCCCTTCCCTCTCCTGCTCAGGTCCCTTCAGCAAAGAGCTGGGAAAACAAGCCCTGAAATGGCATTTCCCTCTGCTCCAAAGGCAGGCACAGGGGTTATCCACCCTGCCAGGCCTCCAGGCTGGCTCGATCCGCACATTTGAAGTGTCTTGACTTGCTCTTGGGTGTTATTTTGGGTCGGCGCTGCCTTTTCCTATTTCCCCAGCGATAATTTCGGGATAAATGGGAGGCGCCGATCGGTGGGATGGAGCAGATCCTGAATCCAGCCTGGCCATTTGTGGCTCTGAAGGGCTCTCTACCAGAGCTGGGGACAGGGGGGGAGTTGGGCCCACAATATTGTGTCACAAACCAGAAAACACCCGACCCTAGAGCAGCAGTAATGACATAAAACCAGAAAACACCCAACCCTAGAACAGCTTTAATGGCATAAAACCAGAAAACACCCAACCCTAGAACAGCTTTAATGGCATAAAACCAGAAAACACCCAACCCTAGAACAGTTTTAATGGCATAAAACCAGAAAACACCCAACCCTAGAACAGCTTTAATGGCATAAAACCAGAAAACACCCGACCCTAGAACAGCTCTAATGGCATAAAACCAGAAAACACCTGACCCTAGAGCAGCAGTAATGACATAAACCCAGAAAACACCCAACCCTAGAACAGCTTTAATGACATAAAACCAGAAAACACCCGACCCTAGAGCAGCAATAATGACATAAAACCAGAAAACACCTGACCCTAGAACAGCTTTAATGGCATAAAACCAGAAAACACCCGACCCTAGAGCAGCTTTAATGGCATAAAACCAGAAAACACCCAACCCTAGAGCAGCTTTAATGACATAAACCCAGAAAACACCCGACCCTAGAACAGCTTTAATGGCATAAAACCAGAAAACACCCGATCCTAGAGCAGTAAGGACATAATGGGATGAGCGCGAGGGAGGAACAGCAGGGTGTAATAGACACTCAGATGGGTCTCGGTATTTACCTGGATAGAAGAAAACTGGGCCAGCACGGGGACAGAGTGCTCCAGGAGGTGAAGTGAGGATGCAGAGATCCGGGGTGTTATGTAATAAATAATAACAATAATATCTGGGCCTGCTCGGCCTGAAATACTTCGCCCGGCTCGGAGTGGGGCTGGGGCCTCTTTGGTGTTGGCTTTCCTAATTCCTTCTCTTTGGCGTTGGCTTTCCTAATTCCTTCTCTTTGCTGTTGGCTTTCCTAATTTCTTCTCTTCCCCTGGCTCTCTAAAAGCCTCTGCGTGGTGATCTGTGCTTTGTTATGGCTGGAGTGGAGAGGAGCTTTCATTTGCCTTTCTCTAGGCAGAAAGGGCTGAATTTTGGCTGCGTGGAGGGCAGAGAAATGGGGATGGGCGACCAAGGCTGGCCATGGCATTTCCCATTCCTGGAAGTGTCCGAGGTCAGGCTGGACAGGGCTTGGAGCACCCTGGAGCAGTGGAAGGTGTCCCTGCCCATGGCAGGGATGGGCTGAGGTGAGATTCAAGGTCCCTTCCAACCCAAACCATGTGGGATGGGGAAACAGGAAATCAATCTGGGGAAATCCCAACGCTCCCTTCCTCCTCCAACCCACACACCGCAGCTCCCGCAGGAGGAGTTTTGCTGCAGGTGGCAGAAATCTTGGCTCGGCGATGCTTTGGTGTCGAAGTGCAGAATCCTTCAGGCCAAGACATGACTTTCTGGCACTCGTGGCCATATTTAATCAGAGTTTTCTGCGCCACTCTTTGATGTAGGCTCCTCTTTGCTCGTGGCTTTGCGGCTTATCTACGTCCCTAATTTCACTTTTCACTTCTTTGCTGAGTCGGGTGAAGATCCTCCTGCTTCAGTGATGAGTCATTTTTACTTGGATGAAAATTTGCATCTTTTTTTTCCACAGGGGCACTTAGGAACAGGTTAAATGAACCATTTAGATGATTGAGAGAGGGAGATGCCAGGGGAAGTGGTGATGTGTGCTCTGCTTCTATTTTGTTCCTCTTTGCTTCAGATTGCTTTTATTCATTTAATTCCCTCCCTCTGCATTGCCTCCCTTTCCTGCATTCCTTGGGCTGAATTAGTTGGGATTCATTGATGGATTTGAAATTGGTGCTTTCCCTATAGTGCTGTGCCATCCAACAGTAAAATTCCCATTATAGCTCCAGGAATTGTCAAGGTGGACTGAACTGTTGAACATGCACAGAAAGATGCACGTAGAAGTCTTTAGGAGTGAAAGATGAGGTGTTAAAAAGTAAAAAATGTAACTTTTAAATATATTTTTTGTGAATTTTTTCGACTGGGGCAAGTGGTTCTTAGGATGAAAATCTAGTTAAAAAAATTCAAAGGTATGAAACAATCAATTTTAGCAATTTTAGAGCGTTTCCAAGGGGCAGATAATCTTTCCACAGCTTCGTGAGATTTATTGGGGGGAAAAATAATTGTTTATTTTTTTTCATGATTTGCTGGTGGCCACACAAGTTACAAAGGGAGGAACTGAGGGCCATAATCTGACTTTGACCCCAAAGTAAGGAGGGGAGATTTTCCCTTAGCATTACCTTCAGGGAAGGTATTTGGGATAACTCTGCCAGTTTGGAATGAGAGGTTGGAACAACTGAACCATTTTGTGTAAAGATGGTGTGAAAATCATCTCCAGGCCTGGAGAAAGGGAAGGACCTGTTGAAATATCAATTTTTGGGAGTTTGATGCTTCTCAGTTGTAATTAACTCTGAGTAAATGGTGTATTAATAATTGGGTTAAACCAACTCTTCTCGTGGAAATGTAGGTTCTTGCCTGGCCTATTTCCTGGAATATCAGGCTCTGTCCTATTTTGCTGGTGGATTCCTCTCACAGGATGCACAAATCCTGTCTTACAAAAGGGAAACTGAGGCACGGAGGGGTGGGGATGGCCTGAAAAAGGACAAACCAGGCCTGATGGCATTTTAGGGACTCGAAGGAGGAGCGTTCCAAACGTTAGGCTGGAATTCCTCGCGGCACAGCGTTCGTACTCCCAGCACTGTTACTGATGACGGTTTGGGTGGGGATGGGAGAAATGCACATTTCGGAGCTGGAATAGTCTGCAGTGCCGAGGGGGAGGTTTGGGAGTGGGGTTTGTTATCAAACAGCCTCTCTGCGTGGGCGCCGTGCGTGCGCCGCTCCCACCCCGCGCTTAGCTCTCTAAAAACCCAAATCGCGCCCATCCAACCCCGAGCCCATCCCAGGCTCCAAAAACCATTTCCCCGCGGCTCTGGGGAGCTCGGGAGGTGTCCCACGCCGTGTTTCCATCCACCCCAGCCCGCTCTAACCGCATTTACACCGATCCGGGAGAAATGGCGGAGTTCTTTAGCATTATTGATCCCTCTTGACTTATCGGGCCGGGAGTTGCCGTTGACCCTGGCACCTCGCTGGGGCAGAGCGCCTGTCAGAGCGGCCGTGTGCCTTTGTCCTTGCTCCCAGTCAATTCCTGTTGCACTCAGCAGATGTCTTTTGTTCCTGACAAAGATTGCTCATCCGATTGTCCGGGGTTAGCGGCTGTGCCCCATCCCGGGCCGGCCCTTCCCTTCCCTTCCCAGCCAGACTCTCCCCCTCCTTCCCCCAGTCTGGGAACACCAGAAGGAGCCTGCTTTGCTTTGGTTTTTTGGCTTTTTTTTATTTTTTATTCCTCCTCCTTCTCCCCAGGGGTCTGGCTGGATTATTTCTGAAGCTGGTTTCTTTCTTCTGTGAAAATAAGCCAGGGAAAAACAGATTCGATTTTTTTTGGGAAACACCTGGGTTGCACCTTGGCTAAATCAGCGTCAACCCCTCCTCGGTTTTGGTGTAAATCTGGCCCACAACACCTAAATAAATTGATTTTTTGGGGTATTTTTTTTTTATTTTTATTTGCTGCATGGTAATGCATTGCATCAACCTGCCAGAAGGGATGGGGGAAAAACTTGGGGACAATGACAAGGATTTGTGTGGCAGCCCACAGGATTTGGGTGCCTGATCCACTTCTCTCTGGTGCCTGAATCTGCTGAATTCAGCATTCAAATCCCAAAAGACAAATCCCTGTAACCCGGGGATTGGATTGCAGTGCTTTGGGGACCTTTAGGGCTTCTCACAGTGCTCCGAGTGAGAATTTTGGGATTTTGGGGAGGCAGGGATTGGGTGTCCTGGAATGCTGAGTGAGGAGGATGGGGGAGGATGGCCTGGGAGGCTGCAGCCTGGGGCTGGGAAAGCTCAGGAATTCTTAATTGTCTCCTAATGACTCCAGAGTTCAAGGTTTCACCTTGAATTCCAGGATTTTGGCTCTGGCAGTAGAATTAGAGATTTTGCTGCTTGTGGGGTGAGTGAAATCCAGAACAGGGCAGGGATTGGGCTCTCCCCCACTCGAGGTGGGGCTGGGGAAGTTTCTGCCCAGTTCTTTCTGTGTGCATTGCCTTTTCTCTCCCCAAAATGAAGGGAAGGAAGAATGGATGTGATTTCTGTGATTTCTGCCCCCACAGCCAGGCTGTTTGTCAGCATTTTGCTACTTTATTGGAACTTTTCTCGTGGAACCTGAACCAGGTCCACAAGAGCTGCTCAGGGGCCCATTATTTTCCATTATTATTCCTTTTTGTTCCAGAATTACTTTTTCTCAGGAACTGTATTTTTTTTTTCCTTTTAATTTAGTGTGATTTCTCTCAAACCCACACTTTTCCTCCTAAAACCACCATAAATTACTCTGTCACCACCTCACCTCCCTGACTGCAGCTTTGTTCACACGGGATTCTCAGAGAGGAGGGGAATTTTTTTTTTTCCCCCATCACCAGTGGGAATTGGAGCAGGGAAAGCGCAGATTTAAATTAATAAAAAAACCCTTTAAAAGGAAAAGTGCTCGTGGTGCTAAAGTCACCTTTTGGTCAGTCCTGTATGTGATCCCCCTCTTCTGGCTGTCTGCGGAATTGGATACGGAGGGAGCACAGACAATGGGATTTGGGCAAATCGGATCATTTTCATCCTGCTGGTCAAAAGAGCTTTTTGGGATGACGGAGCAGGATGGGATTTTGCCGTGCTTTGGGTTCTCCCCGGTGTAAGATGTGCTCTGTGTGATGTTTTATTTGACCTGACTCGATTTTTGGTGTGTTTTTCCCAACTGGGAGGGACTGGTTCATGCATGGGAGAGGTCAAGGCGTGAAATGTGAAATGCTTTACGTTTTGTTTTTCGGCATAAAAATCCTGGTGGGAAGAAACCAATCCCAGAGTGTCCTCAGGAGGGGCTGTGGGAGGCAGGAGCAGACAAGAGGAAAAAGAAAAAAAAACCCTATCAGGTGCTGTGGATAGTCCTGCTTGGCTGAGAGCAAATCCACGATGGAACGAGGGGTGAGAAGGGAGATGGGACTTCAGGTTTGGAACCTCTGGAATTATTGTGGTATTTTTCCAGGTACACAGAGATTTTATTTCAAAGCAGAGATAGGGAAGCAGCCAAATTGATATCCATGTCCCCTGCTCTGTCTTCCAGAAACTGAGCCTGATCATGAAGGTCATTAAGGTACAAACGTGGTCCTGACTAATTGCCCAACATTTGCCATCTTGCTCTGTGGTATTGCCTTCATCTTTGCTGCAGGAACCACACCGGCGTTCATAACCTCTGCCCAGATGTTGGAAAGGAGGCAGGAAAATATTCTGGGGAAGGTGTTAAATTACAGACTGGGTATGGGTGAAGAAAAAACTAAAAGATCCCACAATTTTCCCCGGGTTTGGGTGAAGGAAGAACTAAAAGATCCCACAATTTTCCCCGGGTTTGGGTGAAGAGGGAACTAAAAGATTCCACAATTTTCTGTGGGTTTGGGTGAAGAGGGAACTAAAAGATCCCACAATTTCCCCCCTTCTGGGCTTGAGGAAGCAGCATTCCCTTACTGCTGCCCATCCTTTTTGGGGAGAACCACGAGATGAAGAGTTTTTCTCTCTTCTTTTGTCCCTCCTGGGCTCAATTTCCTGCAGTTCTTGGTTGCGTGTGGTGCTAGAGACTGAACATGGATCTTGGGCCCACTGTTGGCATAAAACAAGCCAGGGCATCTTCTGGAATCTTCTGGAATTGAAAGGTGTCCTGAATTTCCTGGGGCTGGAGGAAATGCTGACCCTGCGAGGAGGAGGAGGAGGAAGAGGAGGAGGAGGAGGAGGATCCTTCTGGCCCGGGGAGGTGTCAGACATGGGTTGGGTTCACACTGTGTCACCCAGGGCAGAGATGTTTTCCTCAACGCGGTGGGAGATGAGTTTTGAGGTGTGAGTGCCACAGACCCAGAGCCCTGCAAGGTCACTCTGTCCCCCCAAGTGTCCCCGTGGCCGTGGGGGGGAGGAATCAGCCGTGGGCTGATCCATGGTGTGGCTCGGGGTGAGGAGGTGATGTCCTGAGCGCGTTTGGAGCCTCCTCACCCCTGCTGCTCCTTCTCCCTTCCCTCCTGCCGCGCCTGGCAATCAAAATATCAAAATCTGGGCCAAACGGGGCCTCTGGGCAGTGCCACCATGCCAGGGACATCGGTGTCACCCTCTGGGCAATGCCACCACGCCAGGGCATCGGTGTCACCCTCTGGGCAATGCCACCACGCCAGGGGCATCGGTGTCACCCTCTGGGCAGTGCCACCACGCCAGGGACATCGGTGTCACCCTCTGGGCAATGCCACCACGCCAGGGGCATCAGTGTCACCCTCTGGGAAGTGCCACCATGCCAGGGCATCGGTGTCACCCTCTGGGCAGTGCCACCGTGCCAGGGGCGTCGGTGTCACCCTCTGGGCAGTGCCATCACACCAGGGATATCAGTGTCACCCTCTGGGCAGTGCCATCACACCAGGGATATCAGTGTCACCCTCTGGGCAGTGCCATCACACCAGGGATATCAGTGTCACCCTCTGGGCAGTGCCATCACACCAGGGATATCAGTGTCACCCTCTGGGCAGTGCCACCGTGCCAGGGACATTGATGTCACCCTCTGGGCAATGCCACCACACCAGGGGCATCGGTGTCACCCTCTGGGCAGTGCCACCACGCCAGGGGCATCGGTGTCACCCTCTGGGCAGTGCCACCACACCAGGGATATCAGTGTCACCCTCTGGGCAGTGCCATCACACCAGGGATATCAGCGTCACCCTCTGGGCAGTGCCATCACACCAGGGATATCAGTGTCACCCTCTGGGCACTGCCACCATGCCAGAGACATCGGTGTCGTCCTTTGGGCAGCGCCACCACGCCAGGGACGTTGGTGTCACCCTCTGGGCAATGCCACCACGCCAGGGGCATCGGTGTCACCCCCAGAGCCGCACCTGCTGCTCTGAGAGGTGCCCGACACCTCCGTGTCACCGTGGGAAGGGACAGTCAGCCCCTGCCGCAAGCCCTGATCCACCTCCCTTTCCCTGGGAGCTTTCCGAGGAGTGATCAATCGGCTGTGGCTCTGCGCGGAATGCAGAATTGATCAGACTGCGGAGCCGGGGATCGATCGATCGGGCGCTGCGGGCGCCTGCGCCTGCCCAGGGTGTGCCCTGCGCATCCTTCGCTCCCGTCGCCTTTCCCTCCTCCTGCCCCGGCCCCTGGAAATGGATTTTTTTAGGAAATCCGAAGGTTAGGCCGCTTGGAGCTGTCTGTGCTGTCAGGGAAGGCCGGGATGGTTATTTGGGGTTTTTCCTTAGGAAAATGAAGGCAGAAATGGCACTGAGGATGTTCCCTTTGTTTTCCCTACAAAACCCGTCAGGTTCCCTTCCCCTGACGGGGAAATCGGAGCTGCACGTGTGCCGCGCACGTTTTGCAGCCACCCCAGAGCCACATCCTGCCGAGGTGCTGAATCATTCCCCAAAAAACCAAATAAAAACCCCTGAGGCACCTGCAGCATCTCGGGGAGAATTCCAGCCCCAGGGATGCAGGCAGAGGTGTCCTTTAAAGCCACCCCACGCAGGGACAGGAGAGCAACAGATGCTGAGTCATGAGGCAGAGCTTCTGCACTCACCCAAAAAAACTGGAATTGGGTTGGCTTTGCTCGGCTCGGGAAGCAGGAGAGGAGAGGAGGGTGTGGTGATAAAAATAAGGGCAGAGTTTGGGTGCTTCTGGTAACCTCGGTGTGTTTTTCAGCGCTGCTGTGTCTGGGAGTGTGTCTATATGTGTGTGTATTTATTTTTTGTTGTTTCTCTGTGGGTTTTTTTTCGTTTTAATCTGTCTGAGTTACGGCTTTTTGTTTTGTTTTTCCCCTCCTTTTCTGTTTTGCTGCAGTCTGCAGGCAGCTCCTCAGCCATGGCAGAATCATGCCATGCTCTGAAGTTAAAAACAAAAAGAGATCACATTGTCCTTCTCCTTTATTTCACCGATGCTCACAAAACCTTGAAGAAATCAGAATTTTTTCGGGAGGGATTCCACTCCCAGCCTGCAAAGTTGGGCTTTCCAAGCTGCATCTTCCTTTTCTCATTTCATCCCAACCTCGCCTCTGTTTTGGGATCATGTCAGCAACAACAAAGCCCCACAAACCTCTCTCCTCTCCCCGAAGAACCACCCAACCCCAACTAATACTTTAATGACTCCTTCTCCTGCCGAGGAAACAAATTCAGGACCGCACACACAAACACACACGCATGAACAAAACAAACAAAAAAATTCTATTTTTTTTTTTTTAAAAAAAAGGAGCTAGAGGCTGAGGAGGACCTCGTCTGGTCAATGAAAGAAAGAGACGGATGTCTGGTGCCATGGCAATGGAGCAGGGATTACTTTGCACTGGAAAATAGGTTCTTTTTTTTTTTTCTCTTTTTTTTTTTCTATTCCAGTTTTTTTTTTTTTTTTCTCAGGCAGCTAAGAGTTGTCAGTGAGTCTGAGAGGCCCATTTAGAGGAAAACGAGCCTCTGAGGAGAATTGAATGCTTGCTTTCAGCGGCTGCTGCTTGAACAGTCTGCTTTGCTTTTCGGGCAAGGCAGGATGCAAACACCCAGATTTGTTTGGAGCACTTTCCCAATCCCTGTGTGTGTGCATATGTGTGTGTGTGTATCCATAAAAACCTCAGGAGCTGCGTGCAGGCCGCGAGGAAAATCCATTAATAACAAAGCCACGTTTAATTGGAAAATCTATTGACGCTGGGCTGAGATATTGTGGATGATTCCATGAGAATTTATCATTTTGTTGTCTGATTCGGGCCGTGTTTAGCATTTTCTTGCCATTAGGCTGGATTTTGACCAAGATGAATTCATTCCATTGAATGCAAGTCAAGACGTTTTGTGACAAAAAGGTGGTTTTTTTTGGTGGAAAAAGCTGATTTGTGCAGATTCTTCCCTGAGAGTGATTTCCTTCTGTGCTGCTTCCTCCCTGCCCCCAACTCTGAATGTTTCGGGGTTTGTTTGGGTTTGGTTTTCTGTTTGGCTTTTATTTGTTTGTTTTTTTAACAAGTTACTAAGTTTCAAATGGAAGGAAGTGTTTTGGTCAACACTAAGTTTCAAATTGAAGAAAATATTTTGGCCAGCGCTACCTTGTTTGGAAAATCCATCTTATTTAACAAAGAAATTGGCCAATGGAAACAAACCAAAGGGATGCTATTTTTAAGTGATTTTTTTTTTTTTGCTGCCTTTTTGAATTTCTGAACTTTCAAAGTATTTTTTGGCTGGAGTTTTTAAATTTTATTTTATTTCTTTTTTACCTCTTGGGGTGAAGGAAAGGCTTCTTGCCTGTGTGCCAGCCAAGAGATGAAGGTGTTCTCTGCTCTGTGAATCATCCACCCACCAGCTCCAGACATGCAGATCCCAAATAGATTATTTAAAGCAGGTAAAATGGAATAAAAGACCTTTCTGTGACATTGCTGCCAGTCCCAGGTGACACCTGGGGTGGCTCTTGGTGAATTCCCCTCAATTTCCCACCCCAATTGTTCCTTCCCATCGCACGTGGGGTAGAAGCCAGGCTTGTTTCCACTGCAAAATGTGATTTTTTTAGTGCTTTGAGCTTTCCCTCATGGACTTTGGGGGAATTGGGTTGATTTCTCCCATTTTAAGGCCTGGCCTGGGCATTAATTTTGAACTCTGGGTCATTTAAACACCGATTTCACATCAGTGATCACACAAATTGCAGAATTTTTACTTTCTGCTGCTGTTCTGAGGTGAGGTCGCTTTTTACCACGGTAAAACTGCCTCAATAAATGAGCCAAAATGCGTTTTTAAGATGTGTTAATCTTCCATGTCTTTTGCCACACGAAAGCCTCGAAATCTGCCTGTAATATTTCGTGCTCTCTGTCCTTTCTGAGCTCTGGCGTTGGAAATGGAATGTGGCTCCTTTCTCCTGTCTGCGATGAAAAATAGCTCCTCTCTTTGATCTGCCCCGCATTTGCTAAAAAGTAACCGAAAATAATCCCTTTTTTTTTGTTGTTGTTGTTTCTGTACGTTGGGGGGTAGGTGGTGAAATGTGCCAGGATTTAAAAAAAAAAAAATATAAAAAAATGTGACCCTCCTTTTCAGCGATTACGAACTGTGAAACAGAAAATCTCTGTCCAGGTAAAAAATTTGAGTTGTCATAGCAACAGCAGGATGGCTATTTATTTTTGGATTTCCATTTTCACTGATTTATTTAACACATTGACAATCCATTTATAATGAAGAGGAATTCAAGAGGGTTTTTGTTTCTGCCTGGGTTTATACTGAGCCAAGGTTGGGTTACTTTTCACCAGAGAAAATAAGCAAAGATAAAAGAGGTAAATAGAAAGGAAACCTTGTGGCTTTCGGGGGCTTTTCTTGTAGGCAAATACGGCTGCAGGGAGAGTGAAACCACGGCTGACTTATTTATTTTGTCTTTTGGAGGAACCTTAGAGCTGTAAAACAGAACAAAGCTGGGAGCCCAGGGCAGCTGTGAGGCACAGGATGCTCACCTCCACCTGCCCTCAATTCCTGCCAGGGAGAGCCTTTGGGAGCTCCAGCTCCCTGCAGGGCCAGGATAAAATCCCCAGGCCAGGATAAAATCCCAAGGCCAGGATAAAATCTCGAGGCAAGGGTAAAATCCCAATTTCTCCTTTTGGTGGTGACTTCTGTGTGCTCAGGCTCACGTCCACCTGCCTTCATTCTCTGCCAAGGGAGAGCTCAGCAGAGCCGTGGGAGCTCCAGCTCCCTGCAGGGCTCAGATAAAATCCCCAGGGCCAGGGTAAAATCCCCAGGGCCAGGATAAAATCTCGAGGCAAGGGTAAAATCCCAATTTCTCCTTTTGGTGGTGACCTCAGTGTGCTCAGGCTCACCTCCACCTCAATTCCTGCCAGGGAGAGCCTTTGGGAGCTCCATCTTCCTGCAGGACCAGGATAAAATCCCAAGGCCAGGATAAAATCCCCAGGGCCAGGGTAAAATCCCCAGGGCCAGGATAAAATCCCAATTTCTCCTTTTGGTGGTGACCTCTGTGTGCTCAGGCTCACGTCCACCTGCCCTCAATTCCTGCCCAGGGAGAGCTCAGCAGAGCCTTTGGGAGCTCCATCTCCCTGCAGGGCTCAGATAAAATCCCCAGGGCCAGGGTAAAATCCCCAGGGCCAGGATAAAATCCCAATTTCTCCTTTTGGTGGTGACCTTTGTGTGCTCAGGCTCAGCTCCACCTGCTCTCTGCTCTGCTCCAGGGCTTGGGAAAGCCCAGCCTGGAGTTTGGGGTGCCCAAACACACCTCCAGCTGGCCTGGCCTGATTTTGGGGTGTTTGTGCCCAAAACAGCTCTCAGGAGGGGAGGGTTTGCTCCCCGGGCTGGGGATGGGTCTGAGGTGAGGATCAGAGCCACCCCTGGGCACAGCCAGCTCTGGATCCAGGCAGAGGCACCCACTGAGGGTGGGGGTTCTCCTGGCTCCCAGCACCGAGTCAGAGCCCTTGGACAGCAGAAAACACCCAGAATTTCCTGGAATTTAGCCATTCTTGTGTGTCTTCCTCCCTGGAGGTTCCATTTTGGTGCATCCCTTTGCAATCTCATTTACCTGCCGCAATTCAGCCAAAGCGTCGGTGTTCAGTGGCTCCAAAACCTTGGGAAATTGGGAAGTTTGGGGGAGGTTTTGCAGAAGGGAGAGGTTGTGGTTTTAAATTTCCTGAGATTTGCAGAAGCTGGCAGAGGAAGCAGGCAGATGAACCCAAGATGGCGAAAGGAGAGACTTTATTTACAAAAACCTCTTTATATATCCATTAATAATCTGGCAACTATTGGTCAGCAGGGAATCCACCTCCTAAAACCATTGGTCACAGCTACACAACACCTAGTACCAAACACAGAGATTAGGAAAGTACAAAAATGCAGCTTATCTCTATTCTCCCTGAGAAAGAAGAGAAAGATTTCTAAAACAGTGTAACTACAAGAGGTGAAGTCCAAGTGGAATAACCCAGCGACTGCAAACCCAGCAGATTCCTGCTGCAGGACCTGTCTGAGAGTGGAGATGAAGCAAATCCCTGCCTGGGTTTTCTCCCAGCCTGGGTTTGTCTCCTTGCAATTGCTCTGCAGATTGGCTCCTCTCTGGGATTTGTTTCCTGGGATGGATTTGGGTGACTGAGATGGATGGCTCTGATAGAAATCAGGGAAAATTGTGAGCCTGGCAGGTGCTGGGGGAGATTTCCAATAATTTTCTCCCATTTTTGCTGCTTGTGGCATCAGTCTGGGCTGGTTTTCGGGACAGGAGAGCAGCACCTGACCAAAGTGTTGCAATTTTTGAGGCCAAACCTGTTAATTTGTGCTTGGGTTTGAACCAGGCACTCCAGGAAAAGGTGAGATTAGGGAAAAAAGTAAAAAAACGAGTGTTATTTCTGGCTGGGATCTCGAGCCTGGAGGGAGGAGAGTGTCCATCAGCACTTCCCCTGTTTCTCCTGGTGGAGCATCCTGCTTGCAAATTGTCTTTTGGGGGCTGGGAATTGGGGGGGGGGAAGGGTGGGAAAACCCAAGGAATCAACTTCCAGACATAAATACAATATGGACAAGTCATAAACATTATTAAAGCAAGTCTATCCCTGCAGGGCAGGTTTTTGCTCATAATGCTTTCCTGATTGCGCTTCCGCAGCGCCGGGGAAGTGAATAGGGAGCTGATTATCCATGGCCCGTGATCTACAGCAGCGTAAAACTGCTCCCTTTGTGTGCCAGGGGGGAACTTTGCATATTTACTGCCAGGGAACAGCCGTCCTGCCCCTCATTCCACCCTCAGATGCGCAGGGCCCGATCCCCAGCACGGCGCTGTCAATGGGGGGCTTTGTGCTGCCCCCCATTACCATTGCAAAACCTGCCCTGTTTGTCATCTTAAATATACACAGGATAAAAAAATCCCAGGCTGAGCCACCCAACTCTTGGGGAAAAGGGGATAGGAGCTGTTTCTGTAAAGGCAGAATATAGGGGAAAATAGTAATAATATTATTATTAATAATAATAATAGTAGTAGTAGACTCTGTGACATATTATCAGAATTGTCACTAATGTCTTTAAGAAAACAAAACGTGAGAGAAACCCAAGTGCACTGTTTTAGAACTCTTTCTGTTCTCTCTCAGAGAGAACATAGATAAGCTGCATTCTTTTACTTTTTTAATCTCTGTGTTTGGTGTTAGGTGTTATTTAGTTGTGACCAATGGTTTTAGGAGGTGGATTCTCTGCTGACCAATAGTTGCTAGAATATGAATGGATATAAAAGACCTTTCTTGTAAATAAACTTTCCCTTTTCGCCATCTTGGTTCGTCTGCCTGAATTCTCTCAGCCAGCCTCTGCAACCCTCGGGGACTTTGAAGCCACAATAATAGTAGTAGTAGACTCTGTGACATATTATCAGAATTGCCACTCATTTCTTTAAGAAAACGAAACGTGAGAGAAACCCAAGTCCTTTTACAAAATGCTCCACTGGTCCAGCTCGTCTCAGCTATTAGAGAATATCCTCAGCTGAAAGGGCCCCCAGGGATCAAAAGTAGCGCTGGTTTTGGTCAATATTCCGTGTACAGCATGGAAGAATCCAAATCAGATCTGTGGTCTTTAGTCAGAAAAAACCTGACTTTATACAAAGATTGGGGCTGGCAAAAATATCCTACAAAGGTCCCCTTGTGCTGATCCAGTCAGAGCAGCAGAGAGTTTTTAAACAGATGCTCAAGGTGCAGTCGTTTCATTATTCAATTATGACAGAATTTTCCCCAACAACTTAATGAACATTCATTTGTGATGTATTAAACCATTTTTTTCTGTTGAACATAAAGATCAGTGCTAGGAGCTATACATTCTGAGAGATAATTGCACCGTGTAATTCTGGTGCTTCAACAATTTATACTGAAATATTGATGGATATGTTCCAACATTCTTCTTTTTTTTTTTTTATTCTTTCTGCAAGCATATTTCATAATCTTTTAAATATCTCTCCCCTGAAAACTTTAATGTAAAGTACAAATCCTCTTATGTAAGAGAAGTTTAATGCATCTGGATACTGCTAACCAAACAAAAGCATTCCAGAGCCATTTCTATTCTCAGAAATAAAAGAAATTGGAAACAGAAGGTATTGTAAATATGAATTTATGAGGAATATGCAGTAGCAGAAGGGCATGACTAAGGAAAAGTTCAGGGCTCCCCTTTAATACCCGAAATACAAAATATCTTCTCTGATTTTTCATTAGCATAACTAAGAACCAAAACCCTTCCATTTTCAAATAGGAACTTATGCTAAGTGACATTTTGCATAATCTCCTTAGGAGGAGCCCTCTGGAGTTTTGCTGTGTGTGGTTCCAGCACTGACCCAAGACTCGAATCAAGGAATTGAGATGCAGTGAGGCTGAGGAGCATCTCAGAGTAGGAGCCTTGCTCAGAAATGGGGCTTGGAACAGTTCCTCCAAGGGGTCTGTGTGTTTGCTGTGAGAATCAAACTCCAGTCAAACAAATAAGAGTCATTAATGTAGCCAGGATAAAGCATTTTTTTGGGAATTTATACAAACTGTGCAGGAAACTCTTGGGTTTGCTCTGGGAGATTAAGAATCAGGGAATTGAGATGCAGTGAGGCTGTGCAGAGCGCTGAGGAGCATCTCAGAGAAGGAGCCTTGCTCAGAAATTTGGCTTGGAACAGCTCATCCAAGGGATCTGTGTGTTTGCTGTGAGAATCCAACTCCAGTCAAACAATAAGAGTCATTAATAGGTAGCCAGGATAAGGCATTTTTTTTTGGAATTTACACAAACTGTGCAGGAAACTCTTGGGTTTGCTCTGGGAGGGAAGCGTTGGAAGATCCCTGAGAGCTGAGAGCTTTGCTGTCCACTCTGGGGTCCATTCATGGGCACTGAGAAGGTGAGGGGCTTACCTTAACATGCCCTTGGCTCCTGGTGTGGGAAGAGGACAGAAACCAGAGACAGACACCTGTGCGATCCCAAAATGTTCCTGGGAGGTGTCCCAGGTGTGAGTCTGCAGTTTCTGTGCCGGTGCCCCGGGTGGGTTTGAGCTCAGGATGTTTCTCTGCTCACCTGCAGAATTCCCTTGCCTGCCTTGGTCTCTCTTTGCTGCATCTTTCCTTTGATTTTTCCCTTTTCTCTGCCCCATCTGTGCAGTGCCCAAGGCCAGGCTGGGCAGAGCTCTGAGCACCCAGGGCTGCTCTGAGGGAGGTGTCCCTGCTCAGGGAGTGGGACAAGGTCACCTTCAAGGTCCCTTCCAGCCCTGGCCATTCTGTGCTTCCTGCTGAAACCTTCAGCACGATCGTCCAGGTGATATTCGGAACACTCCTGCCTGTCCCCAGCCATGTCCTGGGGACTCCTGTGGCTGACAACAGCCACAGATCAGCCTGGCCTCCCTCCAGCTCATCCCAGAGCCCAGCTGGGTGGCTCTCTCTGCGGGAGTGGTGACATTCCCTCCCCAAGCTGCCCTGAGCCCCTCGTTCTGTGCCACACAGGTGGGAATCAGATCCTAATGGGTGTCCCAATCCTGGTATCCCAATCCTGGTGTCCCCATCCCGGTGTCCCAATCCCAGCATCCCAATCTCAGTGTCCCACTCCCAGTGTCTCAATCCTGGTGTCCCCATCCCAGTGTCCCACTCCCAGCGTCCCAATCCCAGTGTCCTAATCCTGGCATCCCAGTCCCAGCGTCCCCATCCCGGTGTCCCAATCCCAGCATCCCAATCCTGGTGTCCCACTCTCAGTGTCCCAATCCCAGTATCCCAGTCCCAGTGTCCAATCCCAGTGTCCCCATCCTTGTGTCCCCATCCTGGCGTCCCAATCCCAGCATCTCACTCCTGGTGTCCCACTCTCAGTGTCCCAATCCCAGTATCCCAGTCCCAGTGTCCAATCCCAGTGTCCCCATCCTTGTGTCCCCATCCTGGCGTCCCAATCCCAGTGTCCCAATCCCAGTGTCCCAATCTCCGTGCCCCAATCTCCGTGTCCCAATCCCAGCATCCTAATCCCAGTGTCCCCATCCCGGTGTCCCCATCCTGGTGTCCCAATCCCATTCTCCACTGCAGCCTAGCCCTGGCAGCAGAGATGCTGCACAAGCAGTGCCCACCCAGGGCTCTTCTCGGGCTGGGTGCCATCCTTTCCGGGCAGGGCTGCAGATCCTGTCCTGAGCTGTGCCAGACGTGCTGCTTGTGCCTCATTTCTGCTGCTGAGCCCGGCTGAACAAAAACAGGAACTCTCCCTGTGTATTTATATCCATCCCAGGGATTTTGTGGATAAGCTGACACCTCAGGATGGTCCTGGGGTATAGAATTCGTGGGCTGTAGGGATGCCTCTGCGGTGTGCAGACGGTTTGGACAGAGCTCTCTGGAGTTTAGTCTTAGAGCATGAGGTTTATTGTGATAAAAAGCGTGAGGGTAAGAGCCTGCCAGGAGCTGCAGGGCACAGCCCCAGGCAGGTAAGGGAGGTGAGAGAGAGAGAGAGAGAGGTACAGGAATTGGGGCAGCAGAATACAGAATCCCCTGGTTCTCGATTACAATACAATAAATCACGTTCTGTGCTGAATATTCTAATTTTCACTAACCAGTCTAGGACAAGATACAAATTCTAGAGCATTTACATACAGCCTGTGAGCATCCTTGTATTACCATATTGCGTTATATTTTAAACTCTAAAAACTGCTTTTTTTGCCTTATGCTAAGTTAGTAAAGTCTACTCTGACCCTTGGACCTGCAGGCAGGCAAGGGCTATTGTCTACTCAAGGAAGGCCATTGTTCAGTCAGAGAAGGAGATTACCTGGGTGGCCATACCATTGTTTTTCAGTTTATTCAGTAACTGAGGTTTGGTATCTCAAAACTTGTCTTCATTTCAATCTCGCTTGTAATTTCTGTATTTTCAGCATCTCTTGCCAGGTAATAATTTCTATAAGACTTTCCTATTTCTTCCTCCCCAACAGTGGGGGATGCCAGCGAGGCACCCAGTGCTGCACAATATTTTGGCAGCCAGGGAGGGGTGGCACACCCTGTGCCTGCCTTCCTGCTGCGAATCTCCGTCTTCCTTTTGGCACATCCCCGCAAAGAGGAGCAAGATGCAAAACCCTGCCAAGGCTTTGCGTGGAAGAGATGACATTTATATTGTTATGCAGTTTGCTGATCCAAACATACATTGCCTTGCCTCGCTAGCCCAGGGCAAGTGCTAATCTGTGGCTTCAAAGTCCTCGAGGGTGCAGAGGCTGGCTGAGAGAAACCAGGCAGACGAACTAAAATGGCAAAAAAGGGAAGTTTATTTACAAGAAAGGTTTTTTATATCCATTCATATTCTAGCAACTATTGGTCAGCAGAGAATCCACCTCCTAAAACCATTGGTCACAGCCAAATAACACCTAATACCAAACACAGAGATTAAGGAAGTAAAAGAATGCAACTTATCTATGTTCTCCATGAGAAGGAACAGAAAGATTCTAAAACAGTGCAACCACACTCATCAGCTCGTTGGGTGGGCACCTTGCCACGCGAGAGGGGACACAAATAGAGAGTTTGTGATCATCCCCAGCCTTGCAGGAGCACGGTTCCCAGCGGAGAGCATGGGAATGTGTCTGTCTCCCGAGCGGGTGTGTGCTGGCATGGGGAGGAGCAGTGACGGCGTTCGTTCGGTGTGATGTGTTTGCAATGAATCGAGGTGGGAGCTTGGAGCTGCTCTGAGATGGTTTCATATTTAGGTCACTGGTGGGAATGGTGAGAGCTCTGGGGGTCACCAGATTCGATCAGCTGGGCTGTGGGAATTCTCTCCATGTGGAATTCTCTCCCAATTCCTGTGGGAATGCTCTCCATGAGGAGCTTTCCTTCTCCTCTCACCCTCTGGGGCACCACCAAAGGCTGTTTGCTCTCACAGGTAGCAGGGAAATGAGGAGCTGAGGTTCCTGGGTTTTCTTCTGGGCAATTTGCCCTCTCAGCATCACCTCCTGTGTGCGCTGAGAGTTTTATTTCATTGGTATTTCAGGATTACTTTAATCAAGGTTTGGGATAGTTCACTGGACTGGATTGCTGCGATGGATGGATGGATCCAGCTCTTGGACAAAGGAAAATAAGGAGAGGAGGCTGTGTTTTGTGGCTCAGGAGGAGAGTAGGGAGAGTGTCGTGGTGATGCCTGATGGTTTTTGCCTTTTCCTTTTCATACATATTTTTATTTTTCTTATATGTATTTTTGTCTTTTCCATTTATGTATTTTCTGTACCCTTTTATATATTTTCTGTACATTCTTTGTACCCTTAGCCTCCATGCTTGGAATTTTTGCAGTCCCCAAAGCTTAGTTTTGGGGTTCTGCAAGGCAGAAAGGCCAAACAGTAAGAAGTCACAAAACCCTATACCATCTCAAAACTCAAAGTTTTAACCTTGCTTGAAACCTTCTCCCTGGAACATTTTTTGCCAAACTGGGCCCTAGCCTCATTTGGGGAGAAGTTTTCTTTAAAATAGGAGAACATCACATCATTTATTAGGTTCCTTATTGGGGAATTCTAAACAAATACGCTAATTTGCAAAATCCATCAAATTGTATTTGTGTAGTACGGTGTGTGTGCATCTCAGCATGTCCCACCTTTGAAAAGCTGTGGGACAAAACCCTATTAAAACCCCAAAATAAAACCCTTTTACTGCTTTCACTATTCCCACCTTGCCATTCTCAGGCCAGCCAAGGGCAGCAGTGGTGGCTGTCCCCTCCGAGTGCCCTGAGTGAATGAATTCCTTCACTGCAGAAAACCCTTCTGTCCCTCTGAGGGAACTCTGCTTGGATTTAGGGCCAGGAGGAACCCCAGACCTTTAGGGGCAGCGGTGCAGCTCAGCAAGGCTGTGGCATCTCTGATCCTGAGGATCTTCAGAGCTCGTGTGGACTCCAAGAAATTCCATTTTTAGATTTTTCCACGGTTTGAGTGATGGTTCCAGCCATCTTTCCCACCCTCTGCATGGTTTTTCTGCAAAGCCCTGTGACCCTCCTGAGTTTTTTTCTGCATTTTTAGACAGATGAGGTGTGGCCTCTCCATCCTCACCCTCACTTCCAGCAGTTCCCTCGGTGCCATTTCCTGCCTTTTTTTGATTCACATCCCTTCCCTTCTTTCTGTGCCCTTCCCCATTTGCTCCTTCATCCTTCAGACTGGATTTTTATGGCCGTGTTTTAGGGAAAAAAACAGCCATAAAAATCCAATTTATTTGTAGAAAAGAAATAGAAATATTTAGAAATAGAAAAAAAATTAGAAATAGAAATAATTCCCTTTCAAAACCCCCGAAGATGGGCTGGAAGTGGACACTTGCCTGAAATAAGGAGAGACTTCGGGTGAACAAATAAAACTTGAGTTCTCTCTGATATTCTGACCTTTATCCCAAGCTTTTTTGAAGGATAATCATCGTTCCAAGAGAGGTTTTCGTGGCCTGTAGCCTACACTTTATATTTCACTGTGTAATGGAACCTTCCCTCCACTCAAGGAAAACAATTTACAGAGCTAATTGCTGAACTCTGCAGATATAATCCTTGAAATGGGTTCTGTTAGATAAGAGTTTATGTTCAAAGAAGGAGAAATGTTCTAGAGGAAAATTATTGTTTAGGGAACATTGATTTGCATGAATTAATGTTTTCACTTCAGCTGAGAGTTAAAAATGGATACTTAAGCTAAGCCCCATTTTAGTGTAACATAAATGCTTCATTAGTTATGGTGTGAGCTGAAATCCATTGTTTGTTTGCTTTTTTTTTTTTTTTTTTTTTAAATGCCCTCAAACTTCAGCTGGCGCCGGGTCAAACCATTGCAGAAATTTCATTTTTTTAATTAAACAAACAAACAAAAAAAAAAACTAAAAAAAAAGAAAAAAAAAAAAGAAAGGAGGGGGAAAAAAGGAAAAAAAAGGGAAAAAAAAAAGAAAAAAAAGGACTCTGAGATGGGAGGGAGGCTCCGAGTTCTCATTGTTACTCACTGATTCCGTTTAGACAATGCTCTCCACCCTCCTGTCTCAGCCTACTTATCAGGGCAATTAGGGGTGGTGTTAATGATCTCACCTGACACGGTTGTGGCAGGCAGGAGCTGATGAATATTTGCACAGTACAATATTTGTACAGAGGTGCTGCAGGAGCAGCCATCTGTCACAGCTCCACATCCACAGGCTGCAAGGAGCATTTGGGGCTGGGGGAAGTGGGGCAGAACTCGGGGTTTGCTCGCTGGTTTTGGGGTTTGGGCTTTAATTCAGAATTTAAATTGATTTAATATTATGGTCGCTGGGTTATGGCACAAAGTGAGAGGTTCAGCTCTGTTTAGGAGGTGTTAATAACCACCCAGACACAATATCTAATTGAATTTAAATCCATTTTCTGCCATGTTGGTGGTGGATTGAGGGAGAAGGAATGAATCCCAGCATTTTAAAGCCACCCCTATGTGGATTTGCTTTCCACAGTTTTCTTTGATTCTCCTGTCATTTCCGTGTTGTGCTTACCTTGATGATATTCAGAGGGAGCTTTCAGAATCATGGATATCCAAAGAGGAAGGAACCAAGGAAAATATTCCACTGAGGCCACTCCCAGCACGTGAGCAGAGCTGTCACAGCTCCACATCCAGAGGCTGCAAGGAGCATTTGGGGCTGGGGGAACTGGGGCAGAACTCGGGGTTTGCTCGCTGGTTTTGGGGTTTGGGCTTTAATTCAGAATTGAAATTTATTGAATTCAGTCTGAACCTGCTGCCAGTGCTTTATAATGTGGGTTGTGGCACAAAGTGAGAGGTTCAGCTCAGTTTAGGAGGTGTTAATAACCACCCAGACACAATATCTAATTGAATTTAAATCCATTTTCTGCCATGTTGGTGGTGGATTGAGGGAGAAGGAATAAATCCCAGCGTTTTAAAGCCACCCCTACATGGATTTGCTTTCCACAGTTTTCTTTAATTCTCCTGTCATTTCCGTGTTGTGCTTACCTTGATGATATTCAGAGGGAGCTTTCAGAATCATGGATATCCAAAGAGGAAGAAACCAAGGAAAATATTCCACTGAGGCCACTCCCAGCACGTGAACAGAGCTGGGCTCTCCAGCAATCAGCAGCTGAGGAAAACCTGGAGATCCTCTCTAATTCCACCACCAATTTCCTTCTTTTCCAGGGTCTGCCGAAGTCCCTTTTGGGAACCAGAGGGAAAAGCTGCATCCCAAATCCAGCTGCTCCTTCCCTCTGCCCGAGGAGGAGCTGTTCCGAGGTGAGATGCTCCATCCAATCGCCTGGAGGGATCAGCTTTTTGTTGGGAATGGAACTGATAATTAAGAGCTCGGGAGCTTTTTAACTCTGATTTATTTGTACAATATTTGCACTGTGGTGTATCACACGGATCTGGTTACACCAACCAATTTTTGCACTTGAAATCGAGGGATTGGATAATCTTTAAGGACCCTCCCAACCCAAATCATTCCGTGATTCCATGAAATTCCTGGCTGCAAAAACCCACATTAAGTGACAAACAGACTCGAGTCTCGCTGAGATCACTCAAAACTCCATTTTATCTGCTCAGAAACCTGGATTTATTTCCAAAATCCCTAATGAAGGATGGGAATTTCGTGCCAGGCAGATGCTGTCATTCTCTCCCAGCAAAAATCCGTGTGCATTTTGGTGCCTTGGGCTCCGAGGATGGCTTTGAGCATCTCTCCCTCCTGGGACCTGCAGGCAGATTTGAGTTTAATCCCAAAGTTCCAGCGCAGGAAGAACCTCCTGCAAACAGCAGGAATTCAGGATTTGGGCTGTAAACACAGCTTAGGACACTGTGGATGTTTTCTTTAATCCCCTCTGGGTCTATTTTGAATTTGCTGCTTGCTAAACCACTCTCCTCCCTCCCTGTTTCCCCGTAGCAGGATGGGCAGGGATATTTTGGAAGGTGCCACGAATTCCTGAAGGATTTTTGAACTCTGACCCTGAAGCTCTCAGGATTCCCCAGAGAGATTCCCCATCCTCCCACCAGGCAGGGCATGCCCCAGGTGACAGCACTGAGGTTCCTGAGGGTTGGAGAGGATGAGGGAGTTGGGATTTTGGGGCTCCTGCTCCTTTTTCACAGCAGCAGGGCTTCAGGGAGCCGAAATATTGCCGAAAAATCGCCAAAAAATCAGGAGTGCAAGTCCATCCTTGGGTGGGATGGAGCTCTGAACACCCTGGGGCAGTGGAAGGTGTCCCTGCCCATGGAGCTGGATGAGCTTTAAGCTCCTTTCTGATTTATTCTGGGATTCTATCAGGCTTGATTTATTATTTTTGTCATTATTTTCTGTTTCCTCCCAGCGCAATGAAATATTCCAAGGGTCTTGTTTCTCCTCTGCCACGTTCTGGTGTGGTTTAGCAGGAATTCCCAGAGGGAGAATCCCCAAACCTGTCACAGAGCAAAGCCTCTTTTATGGAGGAGTAAACAACTCTCACTTCTACTTTTTGGGATTTTTTTTTTTTTTTTTCTTTTCCCTTGAGCCGAAATTTGGGAAAGTCACTTCCTGTCCCCCGGTGAGGCTTGGAATTAGCAGGAAAAAACCCCAGGAAAAAAAACCAGGAAAAAAACCCCAGGAAAAAACCCCAGGTAAAAACCCAGGAAAAAACCCAGGAAAAAACCCAGGAAAAAACCCAGGAAAAAAACCCCAGGAAAAAACCCAGGAAAAAACCCAGGAAAAAAACCCAGGAAAAAACCCAGGAAAAAAACCCCAGGAAAAAAAAACAGGAAAAAAAACCAGGAAAAAACCCCAGGAAAAAAACCAGGAAAAAAACCCCAGGAAAAAAAAACAGGAAAAAACCCCAGGAAAAACCCCAGGAAAAAACCCAGGAAAAAACCCAGGAAAAAAACCCAGGAAAAAAACCAGGAAAAAACCAGGAAAAAACCCCAGGAAAACACCCAGGAAAAAACCCCAGGAAAAAAAACAGGAAAAAACCCCAGGAAAAAAAAACAGGAAAAAACCCAGGGAAAAAAACAGGAAAAAAACCCAGGAAAAAACCCAGGAAAAAACCCAGGAAAAAAAACAGGGAAAAACCCAGGAAAAAAGCCAGGAAAAAACCCAGGAAAAAACCCAGGAAAAAAAACAGGGAAAAACCCAGGAAAAAACCCAGGAAAAAACCCCTCTGGTGTCTGCTCGTTCCTAGGTGCACCACAGCGCCCACAGCTCCTCTCACCACTCCCAGAGAGAGTTTGTGTGAGTCCTAAAATAATTCCGTGCCTCTGGCCCACAAATATTCCCATTTGGTCAGCCTTGTATAGAGTAATTGCTGTTTGACATGGCACTGCAGCTGGGGCTGGGCTTATTTTGGGCTGGGAGATATAAAAAGCTGTTTGTGGGAAAAAAAAATAGAAATAAATAAGATGCCTGAGTTTGTTGATTTGTCATCCTAAACAAGTGAGTGCAGGGACTTGTTAATTTGCTTATTCTTTTTTATTTATTTTGTTTTAAGAGCAATGTTTGTGAGAGCTTTGCTTTGGTACCAAAGGCATCCAGCCTGGCTAATTTAGATTGTCTCCAATTATCCAAAATTCAAATTATTCCAGGGTGCTGGGGTGATAGTGGGACAGTTCTGTGGGGTGACACAAACCCAGGAAAAGGGGTCAGAGCTCAACCATGGGAAGTTCATTTTCCCGAGCAGATTTGATCTCCAATTACCAAAATTAGAATTATTCCAGGGTGCTGGAATATTGGGACATATTGAGAAATATTGGGACAGTTTTGTGGGGTGACACAAACCCAGGAAAAGAGGTTAAAGCTCAACCATGGGAATTTCATTTTCCCGAGCAGATTTGATCTCCAGTTACCCAAAAATTAAGATTATTCCAGGGTGCTGGGGTAATATTGGAGCAGTTCTGGTACCAAAGGCATCCAGCATGGCTAATTTAGATTTGTCTTCCATTAGCAAAATTCAAATTATTCCAGGGTGCTGGGGTGATATTGGGACAGTTTTGTGGGGTGACACAAACCCAGGAAAAGGGGTCAGAGCTCAACCATGGCAAGTTCATTTTCCCGAGCAGGTGATGGGTGGGAAGAAACACCTTGAGGGAAAGGTCTGTCCTCCAGATCCTTGGATTTCTGAGCAGGCAGCTCATTCCCACAGCTCTGCGTGGTGTCAGCAGCATTTTTTTCAAGTCCAACATCAAAGTCCCTTCTAATTTTAATACCTTTGATACAGCCATGGATATTTATACTCATGGATTTGATATTTTGCTCATATGTGGCTGTATGGGAGAAAGGGAAAACAGGACCGTGTACAAACATGTGTCACTCCTCAGCTGCCCCCAAACGCAGGTGCCTGTGTGGGAATGATTTTTGAGGCTGTTTATGGGGCCAGAGCTCAGGAAGTTGGGATATTCTATCCCCTTTTAGAGTTTCCCATGCCGGGCTGATGGTTTCACCTCCAAAATTCGCATCCCACTCCATTTCATGGAGGATCCCCACGTTTTTGGTCCTCCTAGGAAGGAATGTTGTGCACTGGGGTGGATTGAGTGGCTCTGGGTCAGGAATTGGGGCTTTGGTTGCCTTTTTTCTGCTGTTATGGGACAATCCTTAGCACTCTGGACCTGTAGCACTGAGTTACCTTGGCCAGAACTATTTCAGGAGGGAACTGAAGTTGGGAGAGCTTTTGGCACCAGAGCAGTTATGAGAACTATTCCTGTGGTTTGGCTTTACGAAGGATCGCAGCTTCCTGAGGAATTGTCTCCACGGAATTTTTGGGTTTGCTAACCAGGAGCAGATAGGGAGGGATCAGATCCCTTCAGGGGCACTTGCACAACGTGCTGAGCACAGCCCGGGGTTGCTTTTTCCTGGAAAAGGCACACGGAAAACAATTCCTTATAACGAAAAAGCTGATTTTTCAATGGTTTTTGAGGCAAGGCAGGCCTGAAAGGGAATACATTGGGAATTTTGTCTTTTAAACTGGGAATCTGAGAGCAGAATGGAGTCAGGGAATGGTTCTGTTGGCCCTGGAATGGCTCTCAGGTGGCTCCTCTGTCCATCAGTGGTGCCAGGCTGGCAGGGAATGGAGCCCTGGAGCCCTGAGCCAGGGCAGATCCATCCTGAGAAGGCAAACACACCAATGGACACAATTCCCCTCTGCTGGGATTGGGGTTTCCTGTCAGGAAAACCTTCCCATTCCTATGGAATGAATATTGTCAATATCCATCCTATTATTCCTTATATTCTTATTTATCTTCTTGTTGTTTCTGCAGGTGTTCCACCCCAGCACTGGCTCCTGTTGGATATTTCTGTGTTCCTGGTAAGAATCTCATTATTTTTTTTCCAACTGCAGCAAATCTGATGTGTGCAGGTGAATTCTGGGGTCTAGGGAGTAACAGGAAGGAGAAAAGTTTGAGGCCAGGCTGCCAGGGATGGAATCTTTTCCATTCTATAATTACCCAGTGAGAGCTTTCATTTCATTTAAAAGGTTTTTATTGATCAAAAAAGCTTCATTGAGAGGCTGTGTCTTCTTGAGTAGCTACAACACGTTTAACTCATGGCAGAAGTTCTTCTTTGAGTTCATTTTTGTCACCTCGGATTTTGCTTCATTTCGTGCTTCTCTTAAAGGCAGCAGGGAAAGACTCAGGTGGTGCAGAGACAGAAAAATAAGTGTCCAGAAAAATAGGGGTCCAGAAAAATGAGGGTCCAGGAAAAAAAATAAGGTCCAGAAAAATTAAGTGTCCTGAAAATAAGTGTCCAGAAAAATAAGTGTGCAGAAAAAATAAGGGTCCAGAAAAATGAGGGTCCAGGAAAAAAAATAAGGTCCAGAAAAATTAAGTGTCCTGAAAATAAGTGTCCAGAAAAATAAGTGTGCAGAAAAAAATAAGGGTCCAGAAAGATCAGGGTCGGGGGGGGGGGAAGGTCCAAAAAAATGAGGGTCCAGGGGAAAAAAATAAGGGTCCAGGAAAATTAAGTGTCTAGAAAATTAAGTGTCCAGAAAAACAAGTGTCCCAAAAAAAAAAAAAAAATAAAAGGGGTCCAGGAAAATTAAGTGTCCAGAGAATAAGTGTCCAGAAAATTAAGTGTCCGGAAAAATAAGGGTCCAGAAAAATAAGTGTCCTGAAAAATAAGTGTCCTGAAAAGTACATGTCCAGAAAAATAAGTCCTCCCAGCCCATGGATTGTGTTCCATGGAGCTCTGCACCAGTTTGAGCACACAACTGGGAGGAATCAAAACACAGACATCTCGATATTGCAGCAGCTCCAAAAGAGAGGAGGTTTGTTTTGAAGTTGGGTTTAATGGATCTGTCTGAGGTCGGGGCCGTTTTTGGGAGCTCAGAACATTCTTGCTGTTCTGCCTCAGGATGAAACTCAGATCACAGGAACTGGAGAGAGATCCCAAAATATTTGAAGCTGTTTAAGTAACTGTAGACCTAATTCGGAGTTCTTTGCTGAGTGAGGCCAAGCAGGGATTTGAACTTGATTTCTATGCGCGCTCTTTTCTTCTCTCTCCTCCTTTCAACTCCAAGTTCCATCACAAAAATTGATTTATTCAGGTCGGTCGCTTTTTTTTTTTTTAAAACTGACCTGGTGTTTTGTGTCCAGCCACCCCCACCGCTGCAACAAATAAATAGATTTAGCAGTGGAAATTTCCGGAGGAAATTTTCCTGTCTTGATGAATAATTTGGATTATTTTACAACAGTTTGGGTTAGAACTCTGCCTAAGTGTGTAATGGGAAGGACAGAGAGCAAGGGGAATGCCCAGGCTGGGAAGATGTGGTGTTTGGGGGGCAGTGGGTGGCTCTGCTCGGTTCGTTGACCTCGTGCTGTCCTGGACACCAAAAGAAACTCCAGTTCTGCCTTAGTCCAAATGCTGACTCACCTGTGAGGGGATGGAGAACAGCCCCAGGGCTGCTCTTTCCCTGCTTTTTCCTGGTGTTCCCTGCTGTTTCCCTGCTGTTTCCCTGCTGTTTCCCTGCTGTTTCCCTGCTCTTCCCTGCTCTTCCCCTGCTGTTTCCCTGGTCCTTCCCTGGTATTTCCTTGGTGTTTCCCTGCTCTTTCCCTGCTTTTCCCCCACTCTTTTCCTGTTGTTCCCCTGGTGTTTCCCTGCTGTTTCCCTGCTGTTTCCCTGCTGTTTCCCCACTCTTTCCCTGGTATTTTCCTGCTGTTTCCCACTGTTCCCCTGCTGTTTCCCTGGTGTCCAGTGTGCCTGGGGAGGGCTCATCCTTTGCTTCCCTGGGCAGCTCCAACCGCTTGGCCTGGAGCCCTGGGCCAGTGCAGAGTCACTCTCCCTCTCTTGGTGCCCCAGGTCTCCATCTCTGCTGAGTGAGTTCCTTTTCCCAGTTTGTTCCAAAGCCGGGGGCAGTGTTTGGGTGTTGGGCATTTCACTGGTGCCCAGTGTCAGTCCCAGCCTGTTTTGCTGGGAGCTGGAATCCTGTTCAGCTCCTCTGTGCCTCCTCCCAAACCCTGACCTGCTCCAGGGTGGCACTGCTGGGCTGTCCCACTGCTGCTGTGTCCCTGCCAGGATTTCTCCACGGGAGGAACCTCTGTTCCCAAATTCCTGCAGCCTGGCCATGCTCTGGGGTGGCACCTCTGACCTGTCCCACTGCAGCTGTGTTCCCCTGCCAGGATTTCTCCACGGGAAGAACCCCTGTTCCTCAATTCCTGCAGCCTGGCCATGCTCCAGGGTGGCACCTCTGGGCTGTCCCACTGCTGCTGCATTTCTCTACCAGGATTTCTCCACAGGAGGAACCCCTGTTCCCAAATTCCTGCAGCCTGGCCATGCTCTGACTGTCCATGACTGCTCATTCCAGCAGCTCTGACTGTCCCCTGTTCAGCCAGGGGAGGTTTCCCTGGCTCTGAGGTGTGTTCCCACACTCTCTGCCTGCTCCAGAAGGCTTCTGATGCCTCCAGACCGAGAAACTTCCTAAAACCTCTCCGGAGACGGCATCGCTCACAGCGCTCTGCGTGCTGTGGTGCTTCAGTGAGCTGGGGACACCAGTTCAGCCAGGGGACACCAGTTCAGCCAGGCTGCTGGGAAGCAGCGAGCTGGAATCAGTGCCCAGGCAGGATGCTGAGGGTCCTGGATGCAGCCCTGGGGTCCCAGCCCAGCATCCATCCCCAGCTCCACTGCACGGCTCATTCCCAGCGCCGGCGGTGCGGAGACACGGGCGGACGGGGCTGGAATGCAAATGCAGCCCTGCAGAGCCCTGATCCCCTCAGAGCTATCGATTCCGTGCCTGGCTGCTCTCCCCTGGTAATAGGCCATGGGCAGGAGGCAGCAGGGTGAGGAGGAGGAGGAGGAGGAGGAGGAAAACCTGTCACGATCGTTCGATGCGGCTGCCGAGCCAATGGGAGGAGAAAGCCTTGGATTGGGCTGGGAGCGAGCAGGGCTGGGGGGGCTCTTAGCAACAGCACCGAGCAGCTCTGCCCCCTCCCAGGCTGGAAAGTTCCTGACGATGTCCCTTAATGTATTTGTCGCGCCCGTGCCAAGTCCGTACGTGATCTGGGTGACTTTGCCGCTCTGTCCCTCTTCCCTGTGGTCCTCTGGAGAGGGTGGAAGGGAATCTTTGCTTTATCTGTCCTGCTGAAACCAACAAGTGAGCGCCAGGTAAAGAGATCAGCTGCTCGGTTTGGTGCTGTGCGAGCCCTGGGAGCAAAAGGGAGTTTGATATTCTCTCTCTGGGGTTGGTGTCTTGCTCTGGACACCTTTCCAGGGCTGTCTGGAGTTCCAGCAGCCATTTCTTGTGCCACTGGACACCTGGACTGTGTTCTAAGGGTAAATATATATTCACTTTCCTTATATGAAGCCCTACCCTTCCAAACCCAAGGCTCTGCAGTCTGGAAGGAAAACTTTCCCAGTTAAAGCCTGCCTGGGACCTGTGGGCACAGCCCAAGACACGGCCCTGCCTCGCCTCCTCTCCACCTTGCAGCAGGAATTGCCATTTCTGCCTCTCCCCTGCTCAATCCATCACTGCTCTAACCATCCCCAAAACGAAAACAGCAGCGAAATTTATCCAAACCTCGGGAACATTTCCCGGAGACGAGCGCTGGCGCTTCCAGCGCCGTGACCTTGGCCGTCCTCCGCTCACCTGCCGCTCCTCCTCCTGCTCACAGCATCCCCAATTCCTCGGGGATCCGCGGGCTGATGGCAGCCGTGGCTTTGTGCTGCCCAGACGTCGGGGACAATAATAGCAGCACCGTCGGGACCGAGATCTATCGGGTGGCCAATCATGTCTGGGTCAGGGAGCCTTTAACTGCAGTGTCAGGGAATTTAGTCAGCTGTCATCGCTTCTTAATTAAAAATAGCTGAGACTCACTTGCATTCCTTCGCTCGGCGCTGCCTCATTTGTCATCTTGTCCTCTGCTGCGCGGCAAAGGCCCTGAGCACCTTGAGGAGAGGCAGAGGGGGAAATGCTGAGGCAGGTGAGGGGAGCAGGGAGCAGATCAACCCTGCTGTGAGCAGGGTTCAGAGGGGATGAGGACACAGAATGAAATATTTATTTTATATTTATTTATATATTTAAACCCATTTGATATTTATTTTTATATATACACACATTTTTTGTGTATATATATATATATATACATAAAAAAACCCATTTGATATTTATTTTTAAATATATACACATTATGTATATATAAACCCATTTGATTTTTTTATATATATATATGTGTTATATTCATTTATATATATAAACCCGTTTGATATTTTTATATATAAACCCATTTTGTATTTATATATATACACATTTTATATATATATATGAACCCATTTGATATTTATTTTTATATATATACACATTTTATATTTGTCCCTATATATATCTACATTTTATATTTATGTATATATATAAAAACCCATTTAATATTTATTTTTATGTATAAACCCATTTCATATTTATCTATCTATCTATCTATCTATTTACACATTTTATATTTATTTCTATATATAAACCCATTTTTTATTTATTTCTGTATAAACTCCCACAGGAGTGTCAGGAATATATCAAACATTAACTGTCCTGGGGCTACAGGAAACTTTCCTTGCGGACAAACCAACTTCCATTTTTTCCATCTTGAGTTTCCAGCCTCTTCCTCTGGCCCGGTGCTCCCAACGAATGGTTTTTTTTTTCAGTCTGAGCCAGCCAGACCTTTCCTATGTCCATAAGTGATTGGATTCTTAATTCCACACTAAATGGAATTCAGTGCTATCTGTGATCGCTATCACCTTCCAGCAGGTTTCACTAATTTATTTGGGATATTCCCGAGGGGACAGAGAGCTGGGAGGTTACCCAGAGCTTCGGGAGCTGCACAGGGAAAGAAAATAGCAGGCTGCAATTTCATTACTGCAGGAAAAAGTATCCCACTTCCCCTGCCAAAAAAAAAAAAGGATTTACTGTGATTCTCACTAATGCTCAGAGCCCAGGGACAGTTTTGGCACGGTGAGAATTTTTCTGGCTTCCTTTTTCCAAGTAAATCAGAGGTGGAAGGGCATTAGGCTGCCTGACTTCCCCAACTGGAAGTTGCATCCGGATTAGCATGTTTAATTGTCTGGGCTTGGCCTGATTTCCATGAATTTCACTCATCCATTTTCGAACCTGTTTCTGTGTTTAGCCACCCCAGCCTTGGGTGGTGCTGAATCTCAGCTTTGAACCATTTCTTGGTTGGGAAAGTCCATCCAGGATGTCCTGGGCAGTGCCATCCACCTGGCCAGGGATGGCTCCTGCCAGGTGTGCCCAAAGCAGAAAAATTCCCCTTGGGAACAGCTCCTGTGCTTCCCCTCCCAGTGACCAACTGGGACCAGTCTGAGCTCCCACTGCTGCTGCTAAATGGGGATTTTTCTGGCCGTGCTGTGATTTCTCTCAGGAATGTGTTGCTGAAGATCCAGAGACGCTCGTGGATGTTCTAAAATCAGTTTTATTTCCTGTCGAGGGGAATTTCACATGCAGCTTATGGGATACACCTGCTTTAACTTAATTTATTATCTTCAATCTGATTTTTTTTTTCTGAGTCCACTTCAAGAAGAGTTTCTAGGGAAGTGAACTGATTTATTTGGGGGATTTTTAGTTATTCTGAGGTGGGCTGGAACAGAGAATCAGAAGCAACAGGTAAAAGCTCATCTGAAGCCCAAAGCTGAGGACAGAGCTCCATGTTAGTAGAGACATTTTCACTGCAGAATCTTTTTTTTATTTTTTTCAAACTAATTAAGCTCTGATGACTTCAGCTGTATTTTCAGCCTCTGATTAAGGGCATGATACTAATTAAACTCTTGAATTATTAAAAATGCAAATAGTCAGACCTGTGTGCAGCAGCAGACTTGCTTCTCCATTCTCCAGGACAGCAGCGGGAATATTTGACAGAGTCCCTCGTGGTCACAAGTTTTTCTTTTCCCTTTATTTTTTTTTTTTTTTTTGATGGCTGAGCTCCACTGGAAGCAGAACTAAAAAATTCATCTGCTGGGGTGTAAATGTCTGCACTGCCTTGCAGCTACACGAGGAGGTTTGATTAAAACCCAGCAAGTTTTGGGAGGAACTCTGGGTTTTGTGCCATCCCCATGGTGGCATTTTGGCTGGATGGGCTGGTGGCACTGAAATGCCACCCAGTCCTGGGAGATGTTCGCAGCAGCAGAGCCCTGGAGCCTCCTTGCAGCTCTGGTTTTGTTGGCAGAGTTCAGCGTGTGCAGTGGTAAGAGTTCTTCACCCCCTGGCTGTGCCCTCGGCCCTGTCCCCAGCATCCCCGGGGACACAGAGTGATCTCAGAGAGGTGTCCCCAGCCCAGGAGGGCTCACTGTGCCCTTTCCTTCAGCCCAAGTCTTGTTTTGGGGCCTGACTGTGCCCTTTCCTTCAGCGCGGCTCTGTTTTGGGGTCTGATTCTGCCCTTTCCTTCAGCCCAGCTCTGTTTTGAGGTCTGATTCTGCCCTTTCCTTCAGCCCAGCTCTGTTTTGAGGTCTGATTCTGCCCTTTCCTTCAGCCCAGCTCTGTTTTGGGGTCTGATTCTGCCCTTTCCTTCAGCCCAGCTCTGTTTTGGGGTCTGATTCTGCCCTTTCCTTCAGCCCAGCTCTGTTTTGGGGTCTGATTCTGCCCTTTCCTTCAGCCCAGCTCTGTTTTGGGGTCTGATTCTGCCCTTTCCTTCAGCCCAGCTCTGTTTTGGGGTCACCCTGTGCCCTTTCCATCAGTGCAGCTCTGCTTTGGGTTCACCCTGTGCCCTTTCCTTCAGCCCAGCTCTGTTTTGGGGTCTGATTCTGCCCTTTCCTTCATCCCAGGTATGTTTTTGTGCCCTTTCCTTCAGCCCAAGTCTGTTTTGAGGTCTCCCTGTGCCCTTTCCTTCATCCCAGGTATGTTTTTGTGCCCTTTCCTTCAGCCCAGGTGTGTTTTTGTGCCCTTTCCTCCAGCCCAGCTCTGCTCTGGGGTCTGACTGTGCCCTTTCCTTCAGGCCAAGTCTGTTTTGAGGTCTGATTCTGCCCTTTCCTTCAGCCCAGGTGTGTTTTTGTGCTCTTTCCATCAGTGCAGCTCTGTTTTGGGGTCACCCTGTGCCCTTTCCTTCAGCCCAGGCGTGTTTTGGGCTCTGACTCTGCCCTTTCCTTCAGGCCAGGTATGTTTTTGTGCTCTTTCCTTCAGCCCAGGTCTGTTTTGGGGTCGTATTGTGCCCTTTCCATCAGCCCAGCTCTGTTTTGAGGTCTGATTCTGCCCTTTCCTTCAGCCCAGGTGTGTTTGGGGTCACCCTGTGCCCTTTCCTTCCGCCCAGGTCTATTTTGGGGTCTCTCCTCTTCCTCCCCTCACCCAGGGGGAAGTTTCTTCCTTGTGCCTGGTCAGTTCCTCACAAAGACATAAACAAAATCAGGTGCAGGGGGCACTGTTCAAACACAGAGTGAACATCATATTTAATAACCTCTAAATCTCACTGGGGTGAAGTGACAACAAATTACAGGAGTCATTATCAGATAAAAATGACCACTTTTTTATCAGATAAAAATGGCTGCAGGTGAGAGCAGTCAATGGCAGGTGAGGTGGGAAAGCCGTGGGTCTTTTTGCTTCTCCTGACTGTCCTTTCAGTGAGTTAAAACAAAGAGAGAAGTGGTCATTACTTCACCTATGACAAGGGATTTTTTCCCTCCTCCTGCTCTAATGGGCTGCAGGTGTTTCACAGCCAGCCCAGGCTAATCAGGACAGACTTCCTGGCCACTGGCCAAAATTATAAAACTGTCCAGGGAGAGAAGAAAAGACAAAGGGTTGGGGGGGGGAAGGAAAAAAAAAACCCAATAAAGCAAGCGAGGGAGTCACTCCATGCTGAGATTTTGTACTTTTGTGTCTCCTGAAGTGAATACATCAGGAATCAAAGGTTTGAAAAGTCATTCAGGCTCTCCAAAGGAGAGGGTGGACCATCTGCAGGCCAGGGGAACCCTGGAGGGGTCCCAAGCAGTGAGATCCTGGCCGGGTGTGGGATGTCCCCGCCAGGATAACGGGTGGGACACAGCCCCGGAGCGTTTGTCTCCATAGTGACAGCTCCTCCTCTCCAGAGCTGCCAGGGAATCACTGTGCCCTCGTCCAGAGTTAATTAATTAATCCCTTCTCGGCAAAATTAGAGCTGCAGAGGCAGAGCTCCGCAGCTCTCGCCCTTTTTGGATTTTGGGGGTGTTGTGCCCTCGAGGCACAGCACATCCCGGGGGTCTCCTGGAGGATGAGCTGAGCTGTGCGAGGGTGGCAGTGCCTCTGTCCCCACAGCTGGGGCTGTCTGGGAGCTGGGCTGGGCTGGGACCTTCCCCAGGTGTGCAGGGCTGGGGGGAGCCGAGGAGGGGCTGGGCTGGGAGCACGGGGAAAAGCTGAGTTCAAGGGGAGCACAGGAAATGATGGAGGTGAGAGGAGCACAGGGAAAAGCTGAATTCAAGGGGAGAAAAAGGAAAAGCTGAATTTGAGGGGAGCACAGGGAAATGATGGATTTGAGGGGAGCACAGGGAAATGATGGAGCTGAGGAGAACACAGGGAAAAGCTGAATTTGAGGGGAGCACAGGGAAATGATGGATTTGAGGGGAGCACAGGGAAAAGCTGAATTCAAGGGGAGCACAGGGAAATGATGGAGCTGAGGAGAACACAGGGAAAAGCTGAATTCAAGGGGAGCACAGGGAGATGATGGAGCTGAGAGGAGCACAGGGAAAAGCTGGATCCGAGGGGAGCACAGGGAAATGATGGAGCTGAGGAGAACACAGGGAAAAGCCGAATTTGAGGGGAGCGCAGGGAAAAGCACCTGAATTTGAGGGAGCACAGGGAATTGATGGATTTGAGAGGAACACAGGGAAATGATGGAGCTGAGGAGAGCACAGGGAAGTGATGGATCCAAGGGGAGCACAGGGAAAAGCTGAATTTGTGGGGAACATAGGGAAAATCTGAATTCGAGGGGAACATAGGGAAAAGCTGAATTTGAGGGGAGCACAAGGAAAAGCTGAGTTCAAGGGGAGCACAAGGAAATGGTGGATCTGAGGGGGGCACAAGGAAATGAAGGACCCGAGGCTCTGGCTGGCTCCCAGCCCATGCTTTGCCTTGCCCTGAGGCTGATGCTGAGATGGAGCCTCCGAGGAGCCTCTGTGTCATTGTGGGAGGGCCTTGGGGATGCCCCTCACCTGCAGGCTCCTCAGGCAGGTCCCCGAAGGTGAGTGAGACATGTCCAAGCCTCAGGGCATGTCCATGGAGCATTCTGGGTTTAGGGTCCAAACACCACCATAATGAACACTTCCGAGGTGGCTGAATTCCATAGGGCAGGTCCCAGCCACAAGGATCTCATCCAGATTTGTTCAGAGCCAGGATTTCGTTTTGTTCTCTTGTTTATTGAAGATATGGTTTTGGATGCTTAGCAGGGAAAACAACAAACCCAACCAACCAAACCCAGCAGAACAAACCGTGGCTGATTGGTGTTAATTATTTTCATTTCAGATCTCCTTTTGGCAGCTGGATGAGGATGCCGTGGCAAAGGAGGGATTACCGAGGTTGTGTTCCAAGGGAGCACAAGTTCCGTGGGTCACCTCCACACCAGGTCAGTGCCTTCTCCTTGTGTTCACTGCCAGAGCAGCCCCGAAAACTCAGGCTGGTTTTGAGGGTGGTCAGAATGGCACAGTGGAATGTATCAGGAATGACACAGCGGCAAGGCTTGAATGATTCAATAAATGGAATTAGATCAGTTCTTCCCGTAGAGGAAACAAATGGCTGATGAAAAGAAGTTTCAGAAAGTGCTTTGTAATCAGGCAGGGTGAGTCAGTTTTGAATTTTCTGCTTTTTTGCGTTTTGTGTGGTTGCTTGGAAAGGTCTGTGAGTTCTGCCTTGTTGTTTGCAAAGTGCTGGGAACACCGTGACACCTCCGAAATCACAAATAACAGTGGCAGTGAACAGCAGCTTACCAAAACCTTGTTTGATGGCTTAGAAATCCCCGGATTATTTCATTCTCCACCCCTTGGTGTATCCTGCGCTTCGATTTCTGGCTTTGGATGCCAATAAAGCACAGCCGGCTCTGCTTTGGGAGCTGCTGTGGAGATGGGACACAGAACCACACGGATTTGGGGTGGCAGGGACATGACTTCATGCTCTTCTCTCCTTCAGCTTATCTGAGGGGAGGAAACCGCGGCCCTTATCTTTTTCTGAGTGGAAAAAGTGATCTCAGGCGCAAATGTTTGAAGCTGCAGCAGCGTGAGCCAGGTTGGCTTGACGAAACCACGGAATCTGACTGAGCCTAATTAGAAACCAGGATGCCTCCCAGCACTTTAAGGTTGCTTTCAAGATGATGATGAGCTGACAAAACACATTAGTGAGAGGTGGGATTGGTATGAGCCATGTTTGGCATTTTCCTGCTCCGTGGCAGCAGCAAGAGGCCCCGAGTGGAGATCAGAGCCTGGGTGAGCTCAGCCCCTCTGCGCTGGGGGTTTGAGTCTGAGTTAAATGTGCAGAGCTCTCAGGGTGCGTGGGGTGGACTGAACAGGAGATGCTGCTGATCTCAGAATGAGATGTTGTTGAGTTTGAAGCTAAAACAGGAGGGATTTAGATGTTCTTTGGTTTGAGGTGGGGCTGTCCGGAGGAGCTGTGGCTGGTCCTGGATCCCTGGGAGTGTCCAAGGCCAGGCTGGACAGGGCTTGGAGCAACCTGGGATGGTGAGAGGTGCTCCTGCACGTGGCAGGGCGTGGAATTAAATGATTTTGAAGGTTCCTTCCAACCCAAACCACCCTGGAATCTGATGAAGGACACCCCTGAGAGCACCAGGCTCTCAGGAAGGATGCCCAGAGAGCAGGCACTGTGGGCTGCCAGCCCCTAAATCCTGCTGGGCTGCCTGCGAGCAGGGCTGAGGATTTACCGAGTTGAAGGAGGGCACTGTTACAGTTATTCACACGTTTCTTTCCAGGATTTGCTTTGCTCTGAGACAGTGCTGGGTCCCTGTGCTCCCCACGGCGGTGTCGGGTGGGGCTGGGTGCAGTGCCAGGCTGGTGCTGAGGGCAGGACTGGTTTGTACTGGAGGCCACTGGGATCCCTGCAAACCTCCCAGCTCCAGGTCAGCAGGTGCTGTGCCCATCCAGGCCCTGCCAAGCTTCCTCCTGCTCCTCTCCCGACTTCCAGCATCTCCTCTGTGCTCTGCTGCTGTTCACAATCCCTGCCTGCTCCGGGTTTGCTGTTTCCCTGGAGCCAGGGTTTTCCGTCCAAGCCACACCAATGTCCACCAAGGTCCCCTTGCCTTCCCTGCAGCACAGGGGGAGAGGTTCGAGGCTGAGCAGACACTGGGGCACCCTCCCAGGGCAGCCTCTGTGTCTGGGCCTCCGTTGTTTGTGTCCAAATCCTATCTGATTCCTTTCCAAGGGCGGCTCAGTGTGTAAAACCAGGCCAGGTGCCTTTGGTCAGGCTCATTCCTGGAATACCAGCTCAGAGCAAAAAAGCACTTTGGATTGGTCTTTAAATAAGAAGGAAGTTCATTTGAAACTGGGATGGTTTTGGGGTTTTTTTTCCTCATTTAAGGCATTTGAATCTTCCCTTGTGCTTTCCAGACAGAAAACTGACCTTGCTTGGACCAAGCCCTGGTCTTGGACCTGATTTGTTGCATCCTCTTTGAGGAGAGCTTCAGAATTGCCTCTGAAACCAGACCTGTCAAACACACCCTTTGCACCTTGCCCTCCTGGGTATTCCCCAAAAACTCCCAGCAGGTCAGATGGGAGGCTCTGCCTCCCCATTCCACTCCTTAATTTGTCAAAACAATGAGAGGGGGGAAAAAAAAAGCCAAATAGCCCTTCCCAGCCAATCTTGGTGAAAGTGTTTCAAAGCTCTGGTGGCCTCTGAGATTTGGTTTAGTTGTGCATCCCTGCTCCCTGCCAGGCTCTGTCCTCCACTCTGCCCTTCATCCCAGCAGTGCCCCTGGCACGGGGCAGCTCCAGCGCTCCCCACGCTGCCAAGGAGATGGGCCCTGGTTTCGGAGAGGAGCTCTGCCAACCTTCTGTGCCGGGGACTTTGCAAACTTCCCCGAAGCATCTGCTTTGTTTCTGCCCGTGGGCTGCGCTCAATGCTCCTTTTGTGTGCTCCGCCCGACGGCTCTGGAGAAGGCTGAGATAAATGTGACAGCTCCGGTTCTGGAGTATCCCCTGGACACCGCGGCCGTGCCCGGCGTGTCCCTGAGTGGTGTCACTAATGATGTTTATATTGCTGTGTCAAGCCCGGCTCTTATCGTGTAACCAGAGAGGGATGGGGACAGGGACTGCTCTGCTCTGTGGGGACACAGATGGGACGAGCTGTTTACCCCAATCGATGCCACCGTGTGCTGTGGGACATCCGAGGGGCAAACAGTGGGGTGGGAATGACACTGCTGCTCCTCTGCCGTTCCTCTGCGCCCCTGAGTTCCTCTCCAATGCCCGAAAAATCCATTCCGTTGGATATTTGGGAAAACTTGAGCCATTTCGTTTATCTTTAAGCACTCGAAAGGAGTGGTTGTGCCTCCAGGACTCGCCGTGCAGCTGCTGGAGTGTCCCCAGTGGCAAGGGGAGCCGCGGGGAGCTCGGCCCTGCCCTGCTGTCTCTGGACAGTGTTTGGCTGCTTTTATCTCCCCAGCCTGTCTGGGGGAGTTGGGCTCCGTGCAGAGCCTGCATTGCTCGGCATCTAATCTGCTCTGCTGGACCCAGGCAGGCTCAGGAGGCCAGGGGAGGGAGATAAGTGGGAGGGAGAAAGGTGGGAGTGGAAAATAACATCTTTGAGGGGACAGCAGGAAACCTGGGCTCACTCGCCTCTTGGGAATTGCTCAGGACATGGCCAAGTGAGTGTTTCCTGATCCCTTCTTTTATTTTTTTCCCTCTTTTTCCCCCCCCTATTGAAGACCAGGAGGAAAAGCTGCTTTGTAGAGCAAGGCTGGGGAATCCCAGCATGGGGGATGCCCTCAGGAAATGTCACTAGAAAGTGTCCCAGGTAGGTGGAACCTTGATCCACCTCAAGAGAGCTCAGTTGCAAAGATTCTCTTTCTGTTCTTTCTCTTTTTACCTGGTTTTGCACTGACCATCACCTGCTCAGTCCAGCCCTTGCCTCCACCTGGAGAGGAGATCCCTGCATGGAGGATGTCTCAGTTTGCTCGTTGTTCTTTGCTTTTTTCCGTGGGGAGGTGAATCCAGATGGAGACTAAACGAGGTTCCTCGGTGAGGGAAAGAAAGCAGGAGGGATTTGTAACAGATAAAAGAGTGATTGCCTCTGGATAAGAGGGAGGGGAGTTGTTATTGGAGAGGAGAGGTGGGGCTGTGCAGCAGGGCAGGAAGGGATCAGCTCTGTGTCCTCCCACGTGAGTGTCCCACGCTGCCACCTCTCATTAAATTTGGGGATCCGCTCACCCTTTAGAGATCAATAACCTCACTCTGCACAGCCAGCGCTGGATCACGGCATCGAGGCACGTTCGTGTGTGCCAGGGATGGACGGTGTCTGCTCTGCCTGCCCTGGTGGAATCAATAAATGGCCTCAGTGGGCACCTGGCTGGCAGGTGACGAGCTGAGTGCTCGAGGTCAGCGAGGAGGGCACCAGCAGCCTTTGAAAAAGAGAAGGATTTTGATCCAGAATAGTCCTCATGTCCTACTTTCCTGCTCCCTTGGGCCAGCTCGTTCCTAGGGCAGGGCTCTGCAAGCAAAGAGAAGAGAATTGTCTCCTCTCAGGGCTGATCTAAGAAATCTGTATTTCTGCTGCCTCCAATCTTTCCTGTCCACTCCAGCTGTCACCTGTTCTGTTTCTCCCGTGCCTCTCATTAACATCTTGGTGACAATTAGGTGAGGGATGACATGGCAGGGCTATGATTTAGTTTCTGGTTATGATCTGGTATCTGGTTATGGTTTGGTTTCTGGCTATGATTTGGTTTTCAGTTATGATTTAGTTTCTGGATGTTATTTAGTTTCTGGTTATGATTTAGTTTCTGGCTATGGTTTGGTTTCTGGCTATGGTTTGGTTTCTGGCTATGGTTTGGTTTCAGGTTATGATTTAATTTCTGGCTATGATTTGGTTTCTGGCTATGATTTGGTTACTGGCTATGGTTTGGTTACTGGTTATGGTTTGGTTTCTGGTTATGGTTTGGTTTCTGGTTATAATTAATTTCTGGCTATGATTTGGTTTCAGATTATGATTTAATTTCTGGTTACAATTTAGTTTCTGGCTGTGCCGTGGCAGCTCTTGGTGCTCAGGCACTGATGGGAACTGTTGCTGTCTGTGTGAGTTTAGTGCTGCTCCGCCACGTTGGAAGGAAATTTGGATTTCTGGCTCTGTCCCTGCTTGGACGCCAGCTCGACCCCGAACGGACCCAGATTTGACATGCACTGCACATTTCGCCTCAGTTCAGCCCAGCCCAGAGTGGCACAGCCTCATTCAGAGCCACGCAAACAAATGCAAATCCTGGGCCGTGGTTTGTTCTGCAGATTAGCCCATTTTCCCCACACTGGGGCAGGGCCATTTGCAGGTGTTGTCTCTGTGGCAGTCCTGGCATGCAGGACTTTGGAACAGTGGCAAGGGCACTGCCAAAAATGTTTTTTTTTTCAGGATAAAAGGGTGTGTGCAGAATCCTGACCCTTTGGGCCACATATCCTTCCATCCCTTCCTCATCCTCCAACCTCCAACCTTCGAGGATTATCACCATAAAATAGAGCAGGATGGGCTTTTTAATTTTATTTTCTGATAGGATGGGCTTTTTAATTTTATTTTCCCTTATTTGCTCAGGGGTATAAAAATGGTATCTTTTAACCTGTCAGTTTGCATTTACAACACATCTGAGGTTTGAAAGAGGCTGTCCAAAATGAAACCCAAGAGTAATAGGAGTGTGTTAGGAGAGCCAGTAGGCATTGAATAGTCTCTGTGGTGGCAGAAAAGCCTTAGGCTTCAACTGATTGCTAATTATGTGGCTTTATTCCTTTTTAAGAAAATACCATGCAAGGTTTGTGAAGGAGGTAAAGTGTGTTAATCTGTGGAGAGTTACAAGTTTTGGGGTTGGTGGTTTTTTCTTTATTTTCCCCCGTTGGTTTTTTGGTTTTTTTTTATTTTTTTATTTTTTATTTTTAATTCCCATGCCTCGATTTGTTTTTACAGCCTGGCTTGAAAACGAAGCCACATTCCCGAGTCCTGCCATCCATCTCTTAAGAGATGTAAAGGGCACAAGTTATTCCACCTTAAAAAGAAAAGGAGGAGGGGAAAAAATAAAAGAGGAAAAAAAAAGAAAAGGAGAAAAAAACAAGAAAAAGGAGGAAAAAAAAAAAAGCAAAACCCACGCTGTGCAGAGAGGGAGAGTTACAGCAAGTGGGCCCCCCGCTTTTCTCCGAGGGGGAATGTAAGCAGATCCTGCCTGAAACTGCTTCCCTCAGCAGTTTTCAGCTTGTTTTAATTGGCCTGGCCTGAAAGAATTCTGAATGCTGTACCTGTGCCAAGGAAAATGCAAATGTTTCCCCAGGCCGGGTGCTCGCAGGGCCTGTCCCCTGCTCGGGGAGCAGGACACGGGGACAGGCTGGGAATGGGGAGGCTGTGCCCCACCTCAGCCCTGGGGGACAAAGGGCTTTGGGAAATGGGGGATGAGCGGGGAAAATGCAGGGTTACCTGCTGGAAATGCAGAGCTTTAGGGGTTGGCTGGGGGATCTTTCCATATCTCTTTCTTCTGGGGTTGAGCTGTGTGGTTATCTCTTATCTCTTTCTTTTGGGGTTTCTTTTTGGGTTTGAGGTGTGGTTTTCCTGCCCTGGCATGGGCTGTGTGGTGTCCTGAGCTCCCAAACCAATCCCAGACCCCAAACCCTGCAGGATGAGCAGGGTGGGCTCTGGGTGGGTCCCATTCCCATTCAGTCCATGGGTACAGCGCTCTCGGGGTCGGGCTGGGCTGTGTTTGTAGGGACAGAGCTCGGGAGGGTCCCGTTCCCATTTCAGTCCCAGTACAGCTCTCTCGGGGTCGGGCTGGGCTGTGTTTGTAGGGACAGAGCTCGGGAGGGTCCCGTTCCCATTTCAGTCCCAGTACAGCTCTCTCGGGGTCAGGCTGGGCTGTGTTTGTAGGGACAGAGCTCGGGAGGGTCCCGTTCCCATTTCAGTCCCAGTACAGCTCTCTCGGGGTCAGGCTGGGCTGTGTTTGTAGGGACAGAGCTCGGGAGGGTCCCGTTCCCATTTCAGTCCCAGTACAGCTCTTGGGGTCGGGCTGGGCTGTGTTTGTAGGGACAAAGGTCCCCAGGCAGCCCCAGACCCCATTCTGTGCTGGTCCTACACGGGACTGTCCTTCACTGAATCCCAGAGTGGTTTGGGTCTGAAGGGACCTTAAAAATCTTCTCCTTCCACACATTTCCACACCTTCCCCTGTCCCAGGCTGCTCCAGCCTGGCCTTGGACACTTCCTTGCCCACAGCTTCTCCATCCAACCTGTCCCACCCCAAAACTTAATTTTTTAATGATATTCATCTCCACGGAGAAGCTTCATGAACCCCAAAAAGCCCCGACAAACACTCACAAACAACAATTCCTTTGAAACTGCCGAATTTCAGGTATTCCCTCATGGTTTTATACCTCCCGTGTGGGGCTGGGTTCCAATATTCCTCACAAATTGAATTTTTCCATGTGCTGGGCATCCCGCAGGGTGACCATTCTGAGTGCAGATAACTCCAAAATAGAAATAATTCCAAGTTAAAAGCGTGTTTTTAGTCATCCATAAAACATCTCTGCTCCTAAAGGCCACATCCTAAAGTCCTGGAATGAAAGAACAAGAAAAATTACCTGTCTCAGCTTCTTTTTCTGCCTCATGTCAAATAACAGCCCAGCTGTGAATTGGGAGAAGAATTAATTTTCAATAACTGGTTGATCAATTCTTTTCTGTCTTTGCAACTCCCTATCCAGTAATGAATATGCATCCTCTGCATTTTCTAGAGAAATATCCAGCGTCTTAGGGTATTTAAAATTAGATCTGTATACATTTACAGAGTAATGATTATTCTGAATTTCATCCGAGGCAATTAAAAAAGCATCATGATGACATTTAAGGTGATATTTTTCTCCCCTATGTTAAATAATTATAAATAATAATAATGATTAAACAAATTATTCTGTTCCTCCCAGTCTGGATCAACCTTTAGGTTAATAATCTAAATCATTAAAATTCATCTGTCTCTCCAAGGATTGAGTAGTTAAAAAAAAAAAAAATTGGAGGAACCTTTCTGCATAAGGGTGATTGATAATTACCAAAGCAAAGATGTTTTGTGGGTGAGAAATGGGGCGGCTAAGCAGATTGATTGGGTTTGATCCTGGCCAGGCTGAGCGATGTTTGCAGCAAGGAAACTCAGCCCAGTTCCATCAGCTCCCATCCCTGGGATGGTGCAGGGCTCGAGTCCGAGCCAAATTCCTACCTCAGGTCACCGAGGGCCATTTTTGGAGATTATTTCTTAATTATTATAGGAGTTAGGCCCTTCTATCTGTAATTTTTTTGATTATTTTTCCTCAAATTGCCTCTGTGAATGAGATTTCACTTGACTAAGTTCATTTAAAATAATTCAAAATCATTTAAAATCATTCAAAATAGTTTAAAATAATTTAAGATCATTTAAAATAATTTAAAATCATTTAAAATCATTCAGAATCATTTAAAATCCAGCTGTGGAGAGACTGGTAGTGTCCGTCCTTCCCTCTGCTTTGGGGTTGGTTGATTTACTCCCAGAGCTGCCTAAATCTCTTTATTTAGGATTTAAAGCACCAAAACAATGAGTTGAGAGGGAAAACCCAACTTTTAGGAGACCCAACTTTTAGGAAACCCAACTTTTAGGAAACTCAACTTTCAGGACACCCAACTTTTAGGAGACCCAACTTTTAGGAGATGACAGCTGAAAGGTGAATGAAGTTCACGCTCTCAGCCTCTTTTCCTGCAGACATTGCAACAATGATGTGGGGAAAAAAAGACCCAAAATGCTGTTTAGCTCCTCTGTTGAGCGCAGCAATGCAGGATGAGTCCCTGGAAGGTGTTGGGACTCTTTTGGGATAATCAGAGACCTCCCTGGCCATGAGGAGCCAGGAAAAAATGGATTTCCAGTGAGGGAAAGGAAGATAAGGCTTTCCCTGTGGGATTTATGGGATTGGGGATTGCTCCACCTCCTTGCAGAGTTGCTCAGGAGTTTTTTGGGTTCATCCATCTTCCCTCTCCCTCTGGGCTGTTCAATCCTTTCCCACCCTGCTACAACCAAGCCTTTATGTTGTCTTTATAAATTGCTTTTTTGGTTTTTTGTTTGTTTGTTTGTTTTTTGGTTTTTTGTTTTGTTTTGTTTTGTTTTGTTTTGTTTTTTTGGTTGAACAGGACTGAGGTTTGCAGGAAAACAGACCCTTCAAAGGGGTTGGGACCGAACAGATTCCCTAAATACAGAATATGGAATAAGGGTATGGAAACGCCCTCTTCAGAGGAATTGGGACCAAATGGATTCTGTAAATGCAAAATATGGAATAAGGGTGTGGAATAAATATATAGAAATACCTCATTCAGAGGAATTGGGCCCTAATGGATTCCCTAAATACAGAATATGGAATAAGGGTATGTGAACACCCCATTCAGAGAAATTGGGACCAAATGGATTCCCTATACACAAAATACAGAATAAGGATGTAGAATAAGGTTATAGAAACACAACATTCAGAGAAATTGGGACCAAATGGATTCCCTATATATGAAATATGGAATAAGGATATAGAAACACAACATTCAGAGGAATTGGAACCAAACAGATTCCCTATACACAAAATACAGAATAAGGATATGTGAACACTCCATTCAGAGAAATTGGGACGAAATGGATTCCCTAGATACAAAATAGGGAATAAGGATGTAGAATAAGGATATAGAAATATCCCATTCAGAGGAATTGGGACCAAATGGATTCCCTATATACAGAATATGGAATTAGGATACATAAACACCCCCTCCAAAGGAATTGGGACCAGATGGATTCCCTATATATGAAGTAGGGAATAGGATGTAAAATAAGGATATAGAAATATCCCATTCAGAGGAATTGGGACCAAATGGATTCCCTATACACAAAATAGGGAATAAGGATATATGAACATTCCATTCAGAGAAATTGGGACCAAATAGATTCCCTATATACAGAATATGGAATTAGGATATAGAAACACCCCATTCAGAGGAATTGGGACCAAATAGATTCCCTAAATACAGAATATGGAATTAGGATATATGAACATTCCATTCAGAGGAATCGGGACCAAATGGATTCCCTATATACAGAATATGGAATAAGGATATAGAAACACCCCATTCAGAGAAATTGGGACCAGATAGGTTCCCTATATGCAGAATACAGCCTAAAGGTATAAAATCAGGGTATATGAACACCCCCTTCAAAGGAATTGGGACCAAAAGGATTCCCTATATACAAAACGTAGGAAAATAAAGCATTAACACCTCTTTCAAAGGAATTTGGGGCCAAATAAATTCCCTATATGCAGAATGTAGGCTAAGGATACATAACCACCCCTTTCTGAGGAACCAGGCCCAGTTAGATTCCCTTTATCCGGAATAGACTAAGGATCTATAGAATATAGATAAAATATGGGAAATTTTGGAGTTCCATGTGATTTCCCTGCACACCGACCTGGCTGTTAACAACTCTCCTCTGCCTCCCTCTCTTTTCCTTCTTTTCCCCCTTTAATTTTTCAACATTTTATCATTTTTACTCTCTCCTCTCCCATCTCCTCCCTCCCCTGTCTCCTCACCGCCCCAGCGCCGTTATCCCGCGGCAAATCCAGGGATTCTCGCGAGCCCAGCCCCTGCTGCAGACAGACAGACAGACAGCCAGCCAGACAGACAGACAGGCTGCCGTTCCCTGGAGAACAGCCCTGCTCAGGAAATGTAGCTATTTCCGCTCTGCCTGCAGTCAGGAAATGAGGAGGAGGCAGCGCTGGAGATATTTTTTGAATTTGACAGGATTTTTTTTTTCCCCCCCCTCACTTCGGAGGAAGGAATATTCAGCCTGGCTGGGCCTGCAGCAGGGGTGGTGTCTCATTTTGGGGTGGTGTCGGATTTTGGGGTTGTGTCTGAATTTGGGGCCGGGGTCAGGTTAAGGTTTGGGATTTGGAAGCAGAAAAATGAGATCAAATGACCCCAGGATTTGAAGCCAAAATAGTAAACATGACCTCATAAAGTGTCTCTGCTTTCCCTTGCTGACGTCCTCGTTTGCTTGGTTGACTTTAAACCGATTTTTTTGGGGGGTTAGTTTTTGTTTCATTGTTTGTTTTGACTCAGAGTGAAATAATTTCAATTAAAATTTAATCATTTAAATTCCGTTCACAGTCCAGAGCTGCACCTTTTGGGTGTTGCGCGTGTGGAAATTCCCATCCGATCTCCCTGCAATGAAAAGGGATTCAGCTCCCACACTCTAATATTGGCCCACTTTTCCATTAATTTTAAATAGACTTTCTTCAAATTAATCTCATGAGATTGTAAAGCAGTCAAGGGCGCTTTAGCTTTAATGGAAGATGTGTGGCTGATTCCCTGGATTGTTTTAAAAATCTCATTCTTATTAGTGGGAATATCCTGGAAATTCCTACTGCTTGAAACTCCTCAAGTGTTTCCAGTGGAGATGGGAAAATATTAATGGTGATCATTTAGTGGTGTTTGAGAAATTTGTTGATTTTAGGGTTAAACAGAGGGTAATTCTTGCAAAATATTTCAAATTTAGCTATTTCCAGAAGCAGGCCCAGACTTTGAAATTCTCTGAAGGAAAGTTTTCCTCTTTTCTTCATTAAAAAAAATACATTTCGACAGAGTTCGCCATTTCATCGAAATATTGACCATTTAAAAAATGCAAAATGTATTCACTAGGGATGGATTTAAAGGATTCTGTGTCGACATTGGATTTTCCTTGAACATATGAAAAAATAAGAGTAAAGCTATAGTCAAAACTACGTAGAGCTAAATACTACTAATACTGGTAGAGTTATTTAGTCAAAGTGAACAATTATTTGTAATGAGAGGCGAAACATTTGTTCTGAAGGTTTATTTGTAATGAGAGGTAAAACATTTGTTCTGAAGGTTTATTTGTAATGAGAGGTAAAAAATTTGTACTGAAGATTTATTTGTAATGAGAGGTAAAATATTTGTTCTGAAGGTTTTGAATGGAGTTTTATGGGATTTAAAGGTTTCCATGTAAGAGTATCGTTGCGCTATTATCCCGATTTTTCCCAGGGTGTTTCCAGTGTGGGTCCCGTGAATCTTGTGGGATTGTGGCTGGAATTTGAACCCCATTTGTTGATATTTGGGACCAGAGGCCAAAATCGCTTTGGGAAGGGCTCTGCCCTAAGTGTGGCTATTCCAAGAGTTCCTACAGCAAACCTTTCCCGAGGAGCAGCAGGATCTGCGCCCCAAAGGGGCCTGACCTTATGTCTGTGCCCACAGCCATGGTGTTTAAGGGGTAAAAATGTGTATTTGGATTTAGGAGGTAGAGATGTGTGCTTGGATTTAGGAGGTGGAGATGTATATTTGGATTTAGGAGGTGGAGATGTGTGCTTGGAATTCCAGACTGGGATCCCAGTTGGGTTTTGGTGCCGGGGAGGTGCAGCAATCCCTTGGTGTTTGCCCTGCAATCCCAAAATCTGCTTTGCTGTGCCGCTCTGGCAGTGTTTGGCTTCCCCCAGGTGGAGTCGTGGAGTGGTTTGGGCTGGAGAAGACCTTAAAATCCTCGTGCTGTGTTTGGGTTGGCAAAGGGAGCTCAGTCCTCCTGGTGCAGCTCAAAGAGCTGCAGGTTGTGGGCCTGGAGAGACAAAAAGGAGGGAGAAAAGGGGAAATTATTTGTTTAGAGCCATCCAGGAGGAAAAGAGGCAAAGATAAGTCTGACCTGCCCTGCAGCTCTCATTCCCTCAGCACCCACGGCCTCCCAAACCATGTCCCACATCCCTCACATCCCCTCGGAAGGAAACGCAAATATTGTCCCTCTGCTCCCATCCCCAGCAGCCCCAGAGCAGAGACACCCACCCTGTGAACCCTTCCCTCCCCCAGGGGTGTCAGAAGGCACTCAGATTTTGGCTGGTGCCTGCAGGAGCAGCGTCGGGCGCGTTCGGTTTGGGTTTTTGGAGCGGAGCACAAATAACATTTGCTCACGAGGCAGAGCAGGGACACGGTGCCAGAAATAGAGGCTCCCGCCGATCCTGCAGGATGTTGCTGTGGTGTTATCATATGATTCATCCTCTATGAGGCTGAACAATCGCTAACCTCAAGACACTCTCACTTTCACGCCCTCTGACACGCATTCCACCGAGGACAAATATCCTCTGCGTGAGTAAAACCTCAGGACCGGGGGTTTTTTACTCGGAAAGGTCACTTTGTGCCGGGTTTGGAGGGGAAGTTTTGACTTTGCTGCCCAGTCCTCGAGCGTGGGGGGGATTTTCTGTGAGCGCTGTGACGTGCTGGCTCAGAAAATCCTTTTTGGATGCTGATCACAGTGATGGCTGCAGAGAGGGACTCCAAAAAGCCCATGGTGGAAACCACTGAAATCCATTACAAAGAGAATAAATTTGGCCCAGATGTTGTGATACGACTGAGCTGAGGGCAGGAGGGAGTTGGGCTGAGGAGCAGCTCCAGGAACGCTGAGCAGACATGGCAGAGACATTTAGGAGCTTGCAGGAGGGTTCTCCTCGTGAAAAACTTCTTGCTTTGGGACAGCAATAACACCTTGGACCGGGTGAGCAGCTGGATTTGGAGATTTTAATTTCAAACTTGCACATCCTGAGTGTCCCCCACCATGGGGAACAGCTGGAAAATGGATGAGCTTCCACTGGAAGCGTTTTGTCACCTCGCCATGAGTGGTTGAGGGCCACCATTGCCTGTGCCCTTGGTGATTCTGTGTATTTAATGGGTTTATTTTATTTCTGGGCCCCCTTTCCCGAGCTTGGCTCTCGCTGGTGGTCGCCCCTCCAGCTCTGGGCTCTTTTCCCTTGCGAGCTCGCAGCACTAGATGGCAGTGTAATGGCAAAAACCTGCCCTGCCCGGGAGGAAAAGTCAAATTTCACCCCCAAAAACGCCTGGGATGAAATTGAAAATTTAAACGCAAAACAACCAGACCTTAAAAACGCCTCTCCAAGCTCCTTAAATTCCCAAAACACGCTCTGGGAAGAGCCAGGACAAGGTCTCCACTGATGAACCAATGGCACAGGAGTGATGCCAATTTATGCCACCCACAGATTCGGCCCACAGCAGTCTCACAGCCAAACTCGTATAGGATATTTGGCCAGGAGATTTGGGTGAGGTCTAAAATGCAGAAGCACAAAAACAAACAAACATGATATTTTTCTTCAAAATGAAGCTCCCAATTCCATCCCAGGACCATGTTTGGAGCTGCTTTGCAGCCCCAGCGGTGGCGGTGCAATAAATTAAGCTGAGGATCATCACATTTCAGATCTCTGCAGGATTCAATCCCAATTTTGTGGCCCCAAAAAGGGGTTTAAGTGGAGCCCGGGTTTGGTTTTCTGTAGGGAAAATTCCATGCCGCGGAAGCACATGGGGTACGTGCATTCACGTCTGTTTTCTTAGGTCTGGATTAACGCCCTCATTTATGACCAAGCCTTTAAAAAAAAAGGAGGAAAATGTCACAGTATAGAAAAATAAACAGGGTAAAAATAAATGGCAGAAAGACCACGCTAAACATGGCCCTTTCTGGACGTCACCGAGACAGCTGCTGGCCCGGAGTGAGATCTGAAGGTCTTTGTTAGGAAACGTTATTGCTGAGATTTTCACTGTTTGGATTTCCTGTTTTCCTCACTTGTGGACCCTTTAACTTTTGTAATCTAAGCAGGGTCAGGTCTGGTCATCCGTGGGGAAACAGGCTGGCTGTGAACAACAAGTGCTGCTGGGGAGGTGAAGGCTGGGGAGGTGCTGGAGCCAGCCTGGATCCCCAGCAGAGGCTGCTCCGACCTTCTGGGCACTGCTGGCCCAAAGATTTCCCTGTCTGAGCTGCATCTGGCTCGATAAAAAACACCCAGCCTTGATGTTGAGTGATGGGAAACCACCCACTGTCCTTCAGGAGTGCGTGAAGGGGGGAATTGCTTTTGATAAAAATGTCTTGGTTTTGGTCAAAGCCGTAGGTTTAATCTCCTCGGCATGTGGTTGTACCTGTCTGTGTTTCTCGTGGAAATTTTTGCACAAATCTTTGATGCCCTGATAAGATGCTCCAAAAGAGGCTCCAAGAGCCATCATCATTCAAATAAGATGTGAAATTCTAATGGAAACCAACTGGTCTCCCTCAAAAACCGTAGTGTTTTCGGGATGTGCCAAAATCCCTTCAGATGTGGCCATCCACAAACTCCCCAGGCAGTATCAGTGTCATAAATGCTTTTAGCAGTCCTGGGCTGGAGTGGGAATCTCTCTTTGTGTCTCCCTTTGTTTTTTACAATTTTCCTGTAATAATTAAAGCAAATTCAGCCCTAGAAGGGATGAACTGAAAGCAGTGTGAAGGTGCAGGACTGAAAATAGAGGTTTAGAAGTCCCCCCCACTTGTTGGCAAGGGATTCTAATCCCATCGTGGTGGGCGCTGTGATGTTTTTGTGTAAGATTATTTGCCACTGGGTGGTATTTAAGTTTCTCTGAGTGGAGAGATTAAAAGTGCTCAACATGGGCAGGTACCAGGTGAGCCTGGGAGGAAATGTGTCTGTCAGTCTGTGGAGTCTGAAGGAATGACTGCCAAGGTGTGGTGAGCTCATTTTTCCTCCTGGACGTGCTTTTGTGTAAATGAAACTTGGGATCTGACTGGGAATTCTGCTGAGCACCATCAGCATCCCTCTTCTCCTTTCCACCATTCAGTTTGAGGCTTCGAACACTGATTTTGGCCAGTTGGCTCTGCTCTAGAAAGTGATCTTCACAAGGCTAAAAAGCTTAATTCCCTTCCTGATTATCCATGGTCCATTTTCTCGGTTATCTGTGGGATTTTCTCAGGGCTGTGGTGGCACAGCTCATCCATGAATTCTTCCGAGATAGTGAAATCTTCCCAGCCACAACTGGGATTAAGCTCAGCTTTTTGGAAGGACAGATGGGAAGACTTTCCCAGGGTTGGATTTGTCCCCAGGACCTCCACCCAACATTTTGATTTTCCCCTTCAGATCCATAGGTGTAATTCATGGTGGTTTTTAGGGTGTTTAATGAAAACATTCATTTATGGTGTTGTCTTGAAGGAAGGCAGAGACACCACCTGGGATAGTTCTCCTGAGGTGGTTCTCCTGGGGTGGTTCTCCTGGGGTGGTTCTCCTGGGGTTGATCAGCGTTGTTCATGTGTTTGTGAGAGCAGAATTGTGTCCTTGGGCTGCTGGATGGACCACATGTGGTTCCAGGGAGGTTCTCAGGCACCTCAGGGCACATCAGAGGCTCTGCTGTGGTGTCCCCATTGAGACAGAGAACTGGACCAGGACAGAGCTCCCATCCCTGTGTCAGGGAAGCTCGTAGGTAATCAGGCAGTCAGCACACGCAAGATGGCAAAAAAGCAAAATTTATTTACAATTTTCTTCTTCTATATGCATTAATAGTCTAACAATTATTGGTCGACAGTTTTCCACCCCCTAAGAGGATTGGCTGGAGTCTTACAGCATCCAGCACCAAAACAAAAGATTAGAAAAGCACAAGAATTCAGCTTATCTCTATTCCCAGTGAGAAAGAAGAGAAAAACTTTTAGAATAGTGCATCCACATCCCCGCTCCTCCCGAGCAGGTGGACCGGGCAGCAGCTCTCCCACTCACTGACCTCCCAGCAGCTCCTGTGCTCCGGCAGGACGTGGTGATTTACAAGGCCAAGGGCCAGCAGGAAATTCCGACCTCCGCCCCGCGGGAGCGGAGGAAGCGGAGCAGCTCCGTGAGTCAGAACCGCGCCTGTCACCGCGGCCGGGACGCGGTTCTGGGCTGGGCTGGGCTGCCGACCCTGCTCCCAGCCCTGCCCACCCTGATTCCAGCTGGAATGGGCTCCCACTGGGGTTCTCAGGGCAGGAAATGCGTGTGGAAAAAGACCCGATTTGGTTCATGCTATTCTTTAATGTACAACTTATGGCAGGTGCCTGGCGGCTCTCAATAATGAACGTATTTATTAGGATTGGGAAAGACACCGAACTGGACAAGCCTCTCATCTGTCCTTGGCTGGGGTCATTTGCTGTCTGGCTGCAGATAATAAATCAAAGGGAGAGAGGGCATGAACTGCCCAAACATTCAGCTCATCGTGGCAGCGAAGGCGAAACTCCCCCAGCCTATATTGCACTTATCCCAACCCCATTCGCACTTATCCCAACCCCATTCCTCCCTGAGCTCTCTGAGCAAACACAGGTCACTTCACCTCGACCAAACAATGATTTGCTGCAGTGGTGCCAGCTCTGGAGCAGCCCCAAAATGTGCTTTATGGGGTGGGTGGGAGCGGGGAAAATCAGGGGCAGGATTTGGGATGCTCGGGAGATGCTGCCGCGGTGGGATGGAGCAGGGATGGAGCATGCGAATGAGCAGAGAGGCTGAGGAGGAAGCGGCCAGGAGCTGGGGGAGTGGAGAAGGGATGACTTTCCTCTGATGTCAAAAATCCCATCATTCAGCGCTCGCCGTGGAAAAGGCGAGAGGAGAAGAATGTGGAGAGAGAGAGAGAGAGGGAGAAGGAATGAAGGGAAAGGACATGCTCGTTTTTCTCCTGAATTTTGTAGGCTAAGCTTGTCCACCCTGCCAGGATGGAGAAAAGAGCCTGATCTGAGTGCCAAGCCCTGCACAGCCTTGCAAGCCCCAGGGATTGTTCCCAACCCCATCCCGATCTGGACTTGGTTAGTACTGCCTTGATCTGAATAATCAGGGAGATAAAAATTGTCAAGAAACTTACAGCAGTTTCCACAGGGCTGTCTTTGCCTTAGCTTTTATTTCTGGCAATTTGAATTTCCTGATCACTGTCTGTGTTCGTGCGAGGCGTTAGAGATTGAGGATTTCTGCAGGGCTGGGAGAGAGGAGCAGGGCTGGATGGAAGTGAAGAAGGAGGAGAGCTGGAGCTGCCCTGGAGCCCTGTCCAGGTTCCTAATTCTTCCTTCCGAGGGGCTGATTTTCAAAAAGGTGCCAAGTTTTGTCCTTCATGCATTTTGCTGTGTGCCGTTGCCTGTAATTAGTTTCTCAACTGAAAAAGCTTGCTCAACTGGAAAGAAAAAAAAAAAAAAAAAAAAAAAAAGGAGAGGAAAGGAAAAAAAAAAAGCTAAAACAAACCCCCCACATTTTTGGCAATGGGTTGTTTTTCTAAGCAATTAATTAAGCGCTGATTTAAAAAGAATTTGAATGAATCCTTCCACTCTGTGTCAAGCATGGATTTTGTATTAATCACTGCACTACTCGCTGACTGAATAAGGACTGAAAAAAAGATGCAGGGAGTAAAAATTTCCCCAGGAAATGAATCAGACGAGGAACCTATGCCTCATCTTGCCTCCTACAAACGAAGAAAGAGAGGATTTTGTCAATGGTGGGTCAGTTTACAAACGTGTCCTTTGCAGGGTGACTCAGAGCCAGTGATCCATTGCACAGCAATGCAGCTGCAGCTGCAACCAGCACTGGAGGCAGCTAAAGACAAACAGAAATGAATCCTCGAGCCCATAATAGTCAGGAGAATGAAAATGTAACTCCAGATCTGCTGCAGTGCCAGCCAGCTCTCGCTGCGTTTGAAACCGGCGTCAAAATTCCCTCTGGCTTTTCACGGGAGCAGAGTGATCCCTCGGGACGTGGTCTTGTGATTCCCGTTTGCTGATCAGGGAGAGATGTGGGTTTTTGTAGGATCAGGGAGAGATGTGGGTTTTTGTAGGATCAGGGAGAGATGTGGGTTTTTGTAGGATGGAGCTGCTGTTTTTGTCACCCCCAGCTCCCTGCAGTGGCGTTTTGAGGAGAGGGGACAGCATTTCAGTGGGATCCAGTCCAATGTGGGTGTTCCCAGGTGGGCACCACCCCGTTGGGATAAAAATCAGGAGCAGGTGGGAAGTGCTGCTGTCTCCGGATTTGGCTGCGATGTGTTCCAAGTCTGGAGTTTTCCAAAATGCTGGACAAATATTTACGTTTTTTTCCCCCAAGCACCAGCCTTTGTTAGTGTTAGAGCTGTTAAGGGATGCGTAAAAACTGTTGTCATGAAACCACCGCCGAGATTTGTTGTTGATGTTTTGGCTGTGGGAGACATAATGAGATTTAGCAGAGAATCTGAGCTGAAAGAGGAAAATGTTAATAGTTTTCCCTGGTGCCACTTTCCCCAGCGTTTCCTGAGACTAAACCTTGTTAAGTGTGTTGGTCCTCGTGGTTTTGGGGTTTTTTTTAGTGGGTTTTCTGGAGTTTTCCAGGCTGTAAAAAATGTTTAGGCAAGAGGATGGAATATTCGGTGGGTCAATGATGAGATCACAGTTTATTGCTGGCCAAGATCCATCCAGGGTGTCCTGAAGTGGGATAGGAGGAATGGCTGAGATGCCGCAGGTCTTTTTCTTGAAGATAATGCTCAGGTCTTTTTCTTGAAGATAATGCTCAGATCTTTTTCTTGAAGATAATGCTCATCCTTGGAAAGATCTTCATATCAAACCTGTTCCTAGGCTGAATGGGGTCTTTTTTCAGTGCAGTTTTTCAGGCTCTTAGCTCAAAACCATCCTGGTTTGCAAATATCAGCAAAGTGGGGCAAAAAAAGCTTGGGAAGTGGGTGGAGAATGGCAGCCCTGGAGTCAAATTGAAGTTTTTGAAGTCCTTGGCCTGCACTTTAACCACGAGTCCTCTTCTTTTTAGGGTTAAACGTTTCCTCTTGGAAAAAGAGCCAGAGGCTCTTGATTATCCATGCAAAACAGGCCAGGGCTTTGATTCGTAAGGTTTAGTCTGCCACACTTTTAAAGGGATGAAGCTTAATTTAGCTCCCACAAGAAAATCTAAATTCCACGGCGGAGACCCAGCCTCACTTTCCCTCTCTTACCCTGAGGGTTCCCCACCTTTTGCCTTCCCGAAAACCCCAAAAATGCTTGTGCTGTGAGCACATTTGGGGGATCAAGTGCGGGGAACAATTAAAGCAATGCTCCGTGCGCTTCAAGGAGAAAAGCGAGCTGCGGTAGCTGTGCTTTGACAGGTCTTTGGAGGATTTCAAGGAAGTTACACCCACTTCATTCATGATAATCGGCTGTTTAACGCCGAGCAGCTCAGTGTTATGAATGAAAAGGGAGCGTGTTTTGGCTTGCGGAACAACTCGCAAATCTAATGCTTCACTCGTCAAATAACCAGCCGCGTTCGCCAAAAAAAAAAAAAAAGGTGGAAAGAAGGGGGGGGGGGATCTGACTTCATTCTTGAAATTAAATTAATGGATGAGAGATTTAGTGGGGGAAAATAATCCTCAACAGCACCTAAAGATGCATCTTCTTTTTTCTGTAGAGATATAGGAACGTTTTGCCTTTACCCTTTGCCATATTTTTGACTCATTATGGCTGGACAAGTTGGGGGGAAAAGTGCAGCCTCTGAATGGACTTTGATGCAGCCAAATCCACGTCCTGGTGGCTTTTTGTGTGTTTGATCAGAACGTGGGGAATTGCTGGACTTCGCATCATTCTGGGGGCAGAAAGAAAACAGAGGGGAAGAGAGTATTAGGAAGGAATAAGTTTTTGTTTGGATGGATTGCAGAGGGTCTGTATAGATTCATTGATTAGGAATACATTGATTTTTTGAGTTCAAAATCCTCCTGGATTTGATTTCCTGGGGCTGCCCTGTGCCAGGTGACTTTATATACATATATATATATATATATATATATATATATATATATATATATATATATATATATATATATATATATATATATAAAGCCTTGTATGACTCCTGGGAGGCTTTTTTGGGCTAATACTGCTTCAGATATATTGAATTAAAGGCAAAGATCATTTAAGGGAGTCTTTCTCCCTTATTCCCAATTCTTTGGGAATAAAAAGGCTTTTTGGAGGAGCAACGTGCACATCCATCCTCCAGCAGGAGGGAAGGGATCTGTCCGTGCCTGGGCAGGAAAGAGTGCTCCTCCTTTGATCCAAAAAACACCCACAGGTGGTTGCAAAATGTGGAGCTGGGCTGAATGTTTATTAATTGGAGCTGAGGAAGAAATGCGTGTAATCGTTTCCCTCGCTGCTGCTCCTCGGGATTTGGGGTGAAATGCCAGCTGGGATGGTTGGGATTTGAGCAAATTTGACAATTAATTAATTGGTGCATGCATCAAGGCTTATGCTGTGTTTGTGGGACTGACCTCTCCCTGAAAGAGGGAGTTTTGCTCAAAGGAAGCAAAAAAAAATCCACTGGAGGAAGCACAATTCCATCTGATGATCTTCCATCTTTGCTCAGCAGCTGGGAGCCTCTGATGGAAGGTGGAAAAACAATTTTTCTCATCCTTTTAGTGCTAAAATAATTACCAGAGCAGTGTTTGGCTCAAGGCAGGGTCTCACTGGAGTCCTTTCCACTAAAAATTGGGGGGAAAAGGGCAGTTTGGGGGAAAAAAGGGCAGTTTGGGGGAAAAAAGGGCAGTTTGGGGGGGAAAAAGGGCAGTTTGGGGGGAAAAAGGGCAGTTTCGGAGGAAAAAAAGGGCAGTTTGGGGAAAAAAAAGGCAGTCTGGGGGAAATAAGGGCAGTTTGGGGAAAAAAAGGGCAGTTTGGGGGAAAAAAGGGCAGTTTGGGGGGAAAAAGGGCAGTTTTGGGGGAAAAAAGGGTAGTTTGGGGGGAAAAAGGGCAGTTTGGGGGGAAAAAGGGCAGTTTGGGGGGAAAAAGGGCAGTTTGGGGGAAAAAAGGGCAGTTTGGGGGGAAAAAGGGCAGTTTGGGGGAAAAAGGGCAGTTTGGGGGAAAAAAGGGCAGTTTGGGGGAAAAAAGGGCAGTTTGGGGGGAAAAAGGGCAGTTTGGGCAAAAAGGGCTGAAGGCAAAGGTGCTTGGGTGGAGCCTGGGATGGGAGGGAGGACGGGGATCACTTCATCTCCCACACAATTAATTAACATCAGTAAATTAACATCAATAAATTAACGCCCTCCTTTCTTCTCCTCCTCCACAGGATCACGCTGGGGGAACCCAAGGACCGAGCAGACCTTTTTTTCTCTCTTTCCACTCGTTTTCAGGGTGAGTGAATCCTCTTGTCTCCACTCCTGCTGTCGTGTCCTGCTCAGCTCCAAAGTGTGACTTAAGGTTCAGAGGAAAATCTCTCTTTTCCTAATCTTTGCGCTGATAACACAGAGCTTAATTTAGCAGCAGTGAGGCAGAACATTTGGATTTTGTCATCCATTTCCAAAACTATTGTTGGCTTCTTCTTCCTTTGTTTCCACATGCCGCCACCCCCAACTCGTTTCAGATTTACATTTTCTTGGAGGTGCCAAAAGATAAGTTCATGCCAACTTGATGATTAATTAGCTAATACTTTCCTCTGCCCTGAGATGGAAAGCCTTTATCTGAGTCACCTATTAATTATTATTTTATTTATTGCCACATGGGTGCGTTTGAAGGGATTCGAGTTCTGCCCTCCTGAGAAATTTGGGCAGGAATTTATAGGAACAGGACCAAAGAAAGCCAAAGGAGCCTTCAACTCCTTATCAGAAAATATGTCTTAATGTTGAGGTCAGGGGACTTTTTTAATCTGTATTTTGCAAGCTCCAAGCAATATCAGAGTCTCGTTGTCAAAATCACTGGAAATATTCAGTGCTGAGGCTTTCCAGCATCCTCAGAGATGCACAAACCTGTAAAAAGTCTGATTTTCCAGAGGCTGGGAGAGTGGCTCTGCTGTTCCTAAGCTCAGCCTGCTTGCCCGAGCTTAGAAAAGTTGTGGAAAAAACACACCTGGGGCATCTAGTGGGGAAATTTCCAGGAGTTCTGGGACATTTCCCTTCTTTTGGGGCTGGGAGGTGGCTGCAGACATCTCATCCCGAGGCAGAGTCCTTCCAGTGGGATGCTTGGAATTCAGGATGGAGTTCAGACCGAGGGAATGATTACTCAAAGTGCCATAAATGCATTAGCACAGGAGGAAGTTTAATTTAATAATGATAAAAAACGGGGGAAACTCGGGTTGGACAATGATGATAAATTTATTGGTGGCGAGGTTGGTTACCTCATCCCCTTGAAACCATGATTAGCAATGAGGTCAGTGCATTTTTTATGGTGCTTGTGCATATTTTGTGGCATTTGTGAGAGAAATGGGCAGAAATAATGCCAATTGATGCCAATTAATGCCATGCATGGGAGAGGTGCTGAGCGTCCCAGGGAAAACTCCCACCGGGAAAAACAAGCAGGAAATGCTGAGCAGGGTTTGAAACACCTCTGAGTGCATTGAGATCCATCTCTGTCCCTCCTTCCCCACTCCTGATGTCCTAAAAGATGTCATTGATGTCCCCAAGTGTCCCTGCAGGGTAACCATTGAATGTGAAGAGCACCCATGGGTGGAGATACCACAATATGGCCTGGAAGCCCTGTGTGCCCATGGAGTTATCATCCCAGCTTTGTCCTCCTGGGATCAGAATTCCAGGTCCAAATGCTTCTTGGCTTTGCTCAAATCCAGGTCCAAATGCCTTTTTTTTGCTTTGCTGAAATCCAAGTCCAAATGCCTTTTTAGCTTTGCTGAAATCCAGATCCAAATGCCTTTTTGGCTTTGCTGAAATCCAGGTCCAAATGCCTTTTTGGCTTTGCTGAAATCCAGGTCCAAATGCCTTTTTGGCTTTGCTGAAATCCAGATCCAAATGCCTTTTTGGCTTTGCTGAAATCCAGGTCCCAATGCTTTTTTTTTGGGTTTGCTGAAGCCCTGGGCATGGCTGTGGTGACACCTGTTAATCTGCTGGACTCGGTGGTGCCTGAATTGGAAGTGCACCAAGTTTCCGGAAATCTCAAAACTCCCCTTGACTTCAGTGGGATTAATCTAATCCGGGGAGTGTGAATAATGGGCTGGTTTTGGGGGGAGGGAATAAGGGAATATTGGGAAGGTAAGGGAGAAAAATCTGCATTTTTCCTCCGCCAAAAGGGAATCTTTTCCCCTCATGCCATGTTTTCCTTCAGGCTTAACATAAAATCTTTGCTTTGAGCCTTCCCAAAGCAAAACAGGACAGCGATAGGGCAAGGGGGGATGGCCTTGAACTGGGAGCGCGTTTAGATTGGATTTTAGGGAAAAATTCTTCCCTGTGAGGGTGGTGAGTGGACAGAATAGGGTGCCCAGAGCAGCTGTGGCTGCCCCTGGATCCCTGGAAGTGTCCAAGGCCAGGCTGGACAGGGCTTGGAGCAGCCTGGGATGGTGGAATGAAGGGTTGGAATGAGATTATTTTTAAGGTCACTTCCAACCCAACCCATGGTGGGATTTTATGGAAATGCGGAGCGCCGAGGGCTGGGTGTGGCAGGATGAGGGAGGAGTACAGCAGCTCCTGTCCCTCGTGCTGGTGTGGCCACCTCAGCTGTGGGACAGACCCCGTGCTCTGGTCACCTCGGGAAATCTGAGCCCATCTGGGCTGCAGGAATGTGTGCTGAGTCCAGCCTGCATTAATGCTGCTCTGCATTGAGGGGCAGGGATATTCCCCTCCCTGCCTCCTCCAGGGGCTGCAGAAGGGTGGGAATGGTGAATTGTTTCATTCCAGTCCTTGTTTTTAATGGGATTATGGCTCTGAGGGCTGTGCATTTGGAGTGCTGATGGTTTAAGGCAGCGCTCGGGGCAGGGCTCAGAGCTCTCCCCTCGGCCAGGTGAGCACCACAGGAGCTCTGCTCCATCCTCCTGTGCACCCAATCCATCCTTCCCCCTGAAAATACGGAAATTCCATCCCAGGATGAGCTCCATCCTTCTCTCTGGTCACCTCTGGGAAATCTGAGCCCATCCAGGCTGCAGGAATGTGTGCTGGGTCCAGCCTGCAGTAATGCTGCTCTGCTTTGTGTGAACAGCTCAGCACTGATGGGCAGGGGCTCACAGGGGGTGTTCCCCTCCCTGCCTCCTCCAGGGGCTGCAGAAGGGTGGGAATGGTGAATTGTTTCATTCCAGTCCTGGTTTTTAATGGGATTATGGCTCTGAGGGCTGTGCATTTGGAGTGCTGATGGTTTAAGGCAGTGCTCGGGGCAGGGCTCAGAGCTTTCCCTTTGGCCAGGTGAGCACCACAGGAGCTCTGCTCCAAATTCCAGTGAGCCCAATCCATTCTTCCCACTGAAAATACGGAAATTCCATACCAGGATGAGCTCCATCCTTCTCTCCCCACAGCTTTAGCAGGAATTGTGGTGGGTCAGGACCTGGGGAAGCAGCAGGTGGTGAGGCACTGAGGAGAGCCTGGATGGGCAGCAGTTCCTCCTCTATTTCCTTGGTCTTTTCCCACTGCTCTGCTGCAGGAATGGATCGTTTTCTAGGCCTTTCCCTGTGATTTGAGATGATCACTGCATTTTACACCCAGGGACATGGGTGGCAGGACTCTGACTGGAGCCTGACACTTTGGGAATTACTCTCCTGGGCGTCTCACATCCCCAGATTTGTGTGCAAGGAATCTGAGTTTTGTGGAATGAGCTTTAGACCATTGAGGAAAATTTCTCTCTGTGTGAATTTTACCTGCAAGAGCTGCAGCCCTGTGAGGGTTTTATGCAGAAAAGGTGAGGGCACCACACTGATAGCAATTCTGTCTCTTCCACATCCAAAGGGAATTCCCAGTGGAGGCAGGAGAGCATTTCTGGAGCAGTTTCCTAATCGAGAGCGATTGCTAAATGTTGCTGAAGGATGTTTAAATGTTGTGCCTGTGGAGCAATGTCCAGCTCTAAATTTGGAGGGCATTAAGTTGTGCCCCTGGGCTCCTTGTCCTGGAATGGAGGGGCTTCTCCTGGATTGTGGAGCAGCTGGGAAAAGCAGGGAGATTAGAGAGAGTGGACGTAAAAAAAAAAATACATAATTTGAGGCTGAGGCCGAGGGGAAGCCCTAGGAATGCTCGGGGTGAGCTGTGTCTTCCGCGGTGCCCTCAGCTCAGGTAACTGTGGGAAGGAGTGAAAACAAAGCAAGGAATGAAGTGGAAACGGAGAGAAAAAAGGAGCAAAGTGTCCAAAAAGTTTGGAACCGTCTGGCGGAGGAAGATGATGGACATAATCAGGATGTTCCTATCCAGAGAGCCTTTAGTTTTCCAGAGGGGTCTTTGGCCAGGAGGGAGAGGTGGAAATGGCAGCTCTGGTTCCTGCCTCTCCCTGCTTTTTTAGGGATTTGCTCTGTGCTCTTCCCAACACCTTCTCCTTTTCCCCTCAACCTGTGCTCTTCCCTGGGGATCCAAGCTTTCTCCAGGCACTGTTCTGAGCAGGCTGCAGTGGTTTTGAGCACCATTTAAGTCTGTTTCCAGCAGAGATCCACACTGCAGCCACAGCCATCGAGGAGTTCTGTGGAATGAGCTTGAGACCACTGAGGAGAATTTCTCTGTGTGAATTTTACCTGCAAGAGCTGCAGTTCTGTGAGGTTCCTATGGAGTGAAACCTGTGAGGTTTTTATGGTTTTTACCTTGCGAGCTGCAGAAAAGGTGAGGCCACTGCCCTGATGGCAATTCTCTCTCCCACATTTGAAGGGAATTCACTTTTTGCCACACTTGGAGCATCTGAGAGAGGCCTGTGGCTGCAGGAGCTGGACAGTCTTGCCATGATTAGCATTTTAATGGCCTCGGAGAGGAGGTCTGGAGGCTGCAGTGGTTTGGAAGCTCAGCATCGCTGGCACGTTGGCAGCAGGAGCAGGGCAAGGCTCCCGACGTTGATTCCATGGCCCATCAGGTGCTGATCCTGCTCACTCATCCGTGCTGGGAACAGCTCAGCCGCGGTGCTGGGGAGCCAAAATCCTCTTGTAGGCCATCAGCAGCGCTGTCAGAGCACCTCGCAGGGAGATCAGAGGAACAGAACTGCATTAGTACCTGGGGCTCCTTTGATTCACCCCAGAGACACTGCAGAGACACAGGCAGAGCAGTGGGGATTTGCTTTATTTTTTATTTTATTTTATTTGCTTTATTCGGCGCAGGCTGTGGGGATTCACTCCTCCAAACACACACACCCTGCACTGCCAACACACTATATTATGGTGACATTCATGAATATTCATCACATTCCCCAGGATGGGAGTGGTTATACAAATCATTTCTGGGAAATCATTAATATCATTAGCATGTGCTGTGTGTCCTGGTGGTCTTTGGGGTCTGCTCGTGATGAAGATCTGTAGTCTTCATCACAGTGCACTTTTCACCTTTCTCTCTGGAGCATGGGCAGTCCTTGGTGGGTGATTCAGGGTTTCTGTGCTGGCCTCAAACAGATTCTTGTCCCTCTCATCTTGACAAGATTAAGGGAATCCTGTTTTCCTAGGTTTCAGAATTTACATATTCTGTCTCTCAGTAGTTAACTGGAGTTTCCTATTGACTACCCATTTCTCACCTTGGCCTTTCCAACATTGGGGTGTTCGCTGTGATTGAATTGTTGGGGCTCTGGAGGAGGCTGAGGGCTGAATAAAGGGACTTTGTGGTAGGACAGGAGCTGCCAGGAGAGATTCCCCAGGGAAGTTCTGCCACTGAGATGTCACATACCTGTGCTCGGAGTCACCAGCCCATAGACCTCGATGTTTTCAATGAGTCAGATGTGGTTTGTTTGGGGTTTTGGGGTTTTTATCCCATTCCTTCCCTGTGCTTGAGGCAGAGGAAATAGGATGAGAGGGCCTCATGTGGTTTGTGCCCCAGATTTTGGGTGGAATTGTCTGTCCTGGCCATGGCTCTGAGCTATCCTGCATTCAACTTTGTGCTTTGCTTGTTTTGCGCAATCCCAGAATGGTGTGGGTCGGAAGGGACCTTAGAGCTCATCCCCAGAGGACACCTTCCTCTGTCCCAGGTTGTTCCTGGTCCAGTTTGGCCTCGAGGACTTCCCGGAATGGGGAGTTGTGATCTGAGGCATTTCCCAGTGAGTTTTGAGTTTCCTTACAAGGACAGAGGTGTGCAGAGGACAGAGTCAGGAGTGGGTGTGGGACAACTTTCCCGGGTCCCATCTCCTGCCCAGCTGTCCTTTAAAAGCCTCATGGATGTCCCAGCCTCTGCCTGAAGCCCACAGCTCAAGGCAGGAGGTTCTCTCTGTCTCTCCGAGCCCTCACTGCATTCCTGGCAGTTCCCCTCCCGTTCCCATCCCTGTTCTCTGCTCCCTCAGTCCATCCGCGGCTGCCCTTTCTCCCTTTCCTCAGCACACTCCCGAGCACAATGGATTCCTTTCTCGGTGGATCCCATGCAAACATTCCCCTTTCAATGGCAAGAAGAGGGGAAAGTATTCCCTGTTCGTTCCCAGTGAAAAGCAGCACTGGCAGCCTGGGTTATTTTGTCCGACGTGTGGCTTTAAGTGACGCCTTTGCCATCTGTTCCGTCTGCTAATTATGAATGCAAAACAAACGTAGCCCACAATTGCTTCATTTAGAATAAGAGAGATGGCAGTGACCAAAATAGTTTTATTTTGGTGTCAGATGCTCTTTTTATTTCTCCTGTCTCTTCCTAATCTGCAGCAGGTCTGGAGCACTTCTCCCTCTCTGGGTTTGTTGTTCTGACAAACAGAACCAAGTTGTACCTGTTCATCCTTTAGGGAGCATCCCACATGAGCAGGAAGAGGGAAAAACTGCATTTCTGGAGCTGTGAGGGCTGATTTCAGCTTTTCTGAAATCAATTTTCTGCTCTCAGTTCAGTTTTGCTGGTCGTAGATCTGCCAGGAGGGACACCAGGACAGCTCTGGAAGGTTTGCCAGCAGCGTGTGAAGCACTTCCTCAGCTCTTCCATCGCTGTTTCCTCTCCCCAAGATGAGTTTTGCAGCCAGCCTGGGATGGGATCCTGGGAGGGAATGATGCCCTTTCCCATGGCTGTGTCCCCAGAGACGCATTTTTGGGTTTTGACTGTAAATGAGCGATCCCAAAGGTTGGTGGTCCATCCCCTGACCCCCTCCATTTGCTCCTTTAACATTCCCAAAATTGCTGCTGGCTTACTCCAAGCCATGGAGGCAGCACAGCCATGGATTGGGGTGCCCTGAATTGAGAAAATGGACACTCTCTTACTCCTCGTTTCCTTCCCCAGCCATCACTCCTGTGATAATCAACATATTTAATTTTTTTTTTCCTGGGTCTTTAGGGCAATGTGGTGTTTTTATTGCTAAAAAGCAATGTTCTGGACAGTAGAAGACTTCCCTCTTTCCTCCCCACAAATCCCCAAGAAAACTGGTCAGTTTGTGCTGGAGTATTTTGGAATTCTATCACCACTGCACACTTTTCCTGAAGTCCCCATTATTCCTTTTACTTTCTCCCATTCAGAAAGGAGTGGCAGGGGACACTCTCCCAGTGAGAGATTCTATCTGGAAAGTTCTCCCTCACCATTTTCAGCTCCCAGCAAACTGCCCTAGCCCAGCTGAGGCAGAAATACGTGGAAAGCCCAAATCTGAGATTAAATCCAGTTTGGGCTGAGATCCAACAGACAGATCCAAACTGGGCTGGGCTCTTCCAACCCTGGGCAGCCAGATCAGGATCCTGCCCCAGCCGGGAGCCCACCTCTGCTATAAAAATGACCAAAAATGCTTCAGGAGGTTCCAGCACGAGGGTTAAAGGTTTTGTTGGTGTCCCAGGCCTGAGGGATGATGTTGTGGTTGAAGCATTTGGAGCAGAACCAAGAGATATGAGATAAATTCCAGGCTCTGCTGTGCACTTCCTCCGGCGGCTCCTGGAAATCTCTGCCTCTCCCTTGCTCCCATCCTCTGCTCTGCCCTCCCCATTTCAGCACTGAATTTTCTCATAATCCAGGTTTTTTTTCTGGAAGCCTTAACTTCAGGGTTAACAAAGTGCTCTAGCCCCACGTGCCTGTGAGGTGGAAAGAGTTTAAAATCAGAAATTAAGTGCAGGAAGCTCAGAAAGTTGGAAGGACATGAATGGTGACACTGGGGAGCAGCCTGGATCGGTGGCTGAGGGGTGGCAGCACCAGGAAATGCAGGTAGGGCACATTTTTTCCGTGGCTTTGGTTGGGTTCCCAAGGAATGAGTGTCCATGAGCAATGCTGAAAGGATCAGTGCAAAGAAGAATCAGTTTTGTACCTCCAAAGCTGAATTTTAGTCATTGAAATACACTTATTGAAGAAGTTCTTTGCAAATATCACAATGTGATGGATGAAGGTTTGTCCCCCTGGTCCCTGACACGTTAGGAGGGAAGAAGGAAGGACAATTTCTGGACACTTTTTTTAGGTGTTTCAACATCTATTTTTTGCTAAATTAATTCGTATTTGAAGGTTTATGTGTCTAGAACAGTTTACAGAATCAGCTGCACTGTTTTGGTGTTAAAATTTACCTTTGGTCTCCTTGTCACAGCTTTAATTTCAAGCTGCAAGAAGGTAGATTTCCTTTTCTCTGTGGGATTTCCAGAACAGGGCACGGAGAGGTCAAAATTCCTTGCTAGAAAGCCTTGACAGGTGTGAAAAATTCAATCCAAATCGTTCATAAAACGTGATTCTCTTCACCACTTCACCTTCTCCTGGCCGTGAGTCAGCTTTTATTTCAATCCCACATCAAACCCAGGAATCTGAGGTGGAATTTGGGCTGGTTTTGGTCAGGAATGGAAATTCTGCACATCTTGGTGGTGTTTTCGTGGCACATCTGAGTGTTTGCAGTTTGAGGCATCGCTGGCTGAGGTTGAACCCAGAGCTGCAGAATTTTGGTCTTTCCTTTGTCCATATTGTGGTACCTGTGACAAAAAAGTTGTGTTTTGCCTGCTGGATGAAGAGATTGGAGAAAATCTCATTTTCTTGGGGTGATAAGGCAATAAAAACCCCCATGGCCACCAGCAGCAGCAAGGTGGAAACTCCAGAAGGAAAGAGCCTTCCTAAATTAAATGACCTGAGCTGCATTTGCATCCCATGATAGGAACCTTTAAGTGGAATTTTATCCTTTTTTTTCTGGGGATTTGTCTGCTCCCAAACAATTTCTTTCCCCAGACAACTCGGAGTTGTTTTTCCTTTCACCGGGATGCACCAGCTTTTCCCAAATGGCAGACATTATCCCAAAATATTTGCTCGAGGGGAAGCAACTCTCAGCCCCCCTGCAAGGATTTTATCTCTCCTTGAAATTACCCAGTTCAAATGCAGGGATAATGACACTTGTAATGATGATAAAATGGGAGTGTGAGTGCACAGAGTAACGTTTAAAAATAATGATACACCTCGAACTAGGTCTTATAAAAGGAAATCTTAAATAGCTGCAGGGAAAACAGATGCTTTGGGGGACTGGGGGGGATAAAAATAGTGCCTTCCAGTTGGCAACCAAAACAAAAATGTAGCCCCACTTAGCCAACCTCAGCACTAGAAATTCCTCTGAAAACCTCGGGGCCTGAAACTGGGAAGGTGTGGAGAGCACCTGGTGCTGCACCTGCCGTGGGTTCAGCATCTCTGTCATCGTGGGCTTTGGGTGGGAGGGACCTTAGAGCTCATCCCTGACACCTCCCACCGTCCCAGGCTGCTCTGAGCCTTGTCCAGCCTGGCCTTGGACACTCCAGGGACCCAGGGGTGGCCACAGCTTCTCTGGGAATTCCTTTTCCAGTGCTTCCCCATCCTCACAGGGGAGAATTCCTCCCCAAAATCCCACCTAAACCTCCTCACTTTCATCTCAAAGTGATTTTTCTTGCTCCTTCTCACCTTTTTCTCTGCAGTGTTGCCTTTCAGGTGCCCTGTGCAGCCTGGCCTTGGACACTCCAGGGACCCAGGGGTGGCCACAGCTTCTCTGGGAATTCCCTTTCCAGTGCCTCCCTGCTCCCATAGGGGAGAATTCCTCCCCAAAGTCCCACCTAAACCACCTAAAACTCTTTCAGCTCAGAGTGATTTTTTTGCCCTTTCTCACCTTTTCCTCTGCAGTGTTGCCTTTCAGGTGCCCTGTGTGGTCGGGAGCTCTGCCCAGGGCTCCTTTTTGGTGTTTCCCCTTTGGGCTGACCCAGCTCCAGCAGGGCTGGAGGTTTCTGCTGGGGAGATCTGCAGGTGGAGGCAGAGGCAGGAAGGTGCTCCCTGCTCGCCTGGGCTGGGGGAAGCTCTGAATGTCCCTCAGGGGACAGAGGGGTGTGGGCAGCCCCAGTGGCTCTGGAATTTTGCACTGATTTGAGGTTAAAATATCAATATTTTCACTGACATGAGGAACTGTGGCTTGGTCCCTCCTGGCTCTGCTGTGGAAGTGAAAACTTCCTTCAGCAATCCCTTAAAGCTCATCCCAGCTGCTTCAGGTGCCTCAGCCCCACATTTTTGGGTTTGGGACAGGAACTCCAGCCTGTGCAAAGGAACTGAGCCAGCTGAGGAAAGGGGAATGTTTATTTTGTGTGCTTTGGTTTAACTCGGGAAAACACTCGAATGTGAGCAAATCATGTTTTTGTGATGATTTCTACAGTTAGGGCAAAAGCCAAATCTGAAGTGCACAGTTTTAATTTGTTGATTTGGTGTTTTTCTTTCAGATGGCTCCTCCCAAGCAAAGACAAGCAGTCAGGTGAGTCCAATGTTCCCCTTCCCGGTAGATCTATGGAAGGAAAATGAGGAATAAAGAGTGGAGGCAGTGCTGGACTCCTCTGAATTTTGGGGACTGAGGGTCAGGAGAGCTCTGACCCCACCTGAGCACCGAGGGGCATTTTTAAAACACTCATTCCATTCCCTGATTCCTGTGCAGTGCCAAAGATTCCCTTGATTTGGACTCTAAATGGTTAGGACTTTCTGGGTTTCTCCTGTGCCAGGAAAGGGGGACACGGGGACGAAAGGAAGGGACACTGGCAGAGCTGGCCCCAGCAGGTGACAGTGACCTTGGGAGGGGAGGATTCTGGTGGAACTGCTGCTGGCCACTCTCTGCTTTCCCCACAGGCCTCTCGCAGTGCAGCTCTGCTTTTCCTTTCCGTTTCCCACGCTGTGGCTGTGCTCTGCCCTGTCAGGAGCATTGGTCACAGCCCTGGCAGTGCAGCTGGGACAGCTCAGTGCCCTCAGCCTGCTCCTGCATCCCCAGCTCCGGGAATTCTCCTGCCTGGGGGGGCACGGACAGGGAGCCCTCCGAGGGAATTCCTTCTCCTCTGCTTTTGTCCTGGGTAAAAAGCAAAGGTGATGCTCCTTAAGGGAATTTGGAATATTCTGGAATGAGCTTTGTGTTCCCTCAGTAAAATCCCTCACCCAGAGGATCCCAGAACGGTCTGGGTTTGAAGTGACCTCAATTCCCACCTCATTCCACCCCTGCCACCTTTCCTTAGAGCAGGTGGCTCCGTGGGAGCTGAGGGTGGGAAAATGCTCCATGGAATTGGCTTTTCCTGTTGGATTTGTAGATCTCTCGATTCCTCATGTGAGGATGGAAATCCTCGTCTCAGGGCACAAAAGGAGCGGAAAAAGCAAGTGTTGGATGATCCCACCGTCAGCAGGAGGGGATTTGAGATGGGGAGGGATGGAAGGAGATGGATTTCCTGCACCCAAATCAAGGAACAGGAATAAAAAAACAACAAACCCCAGGTTTAATTCTGTCCCAGACAAGGTCAGCAGGCACCACACACAAAATAGCTCAGGCTTCGATTTGATCTGCCCCTTCCTAAAAGTGGAAGGTGAAAATATTCCATCCGAGTGTCTGCTCCGGGAGCTAAAGGGGGAAGGAAAAAAGGTTGTTTAATATGTATTTGTGACCCCGGCGAGAAGGAGCCCGAGCGTCTGGTGGCAGCGAGTGGGTCGGACATTGTTAGATCTGGCAGGGATTCAGACATCTGCCAGGGAACGAGGATTTTGTCAGGAGAAGTGGGAGAGGGAGAGAGAGAAAAGAGAGGAGCGGGAGAGCCGCAGCGCGAGCCTCGCCGCCTTCTATATCTGCCCGGATAACACTTCCTCTTTAAAATTCCCTTACTAAGCTGGGCTCCTATATTTTATATTCAGCAGCGAGGTCCCCGCCCCCCCAGCCCTCCCCACCCACCCGGCCCCGCTGCCTTTAACTTGTTAAGTTTGAAAGATGATCCATACAGGCGCTCTGCTCTGCCAGGCAGCCCCGTTTAAGGCCAAGATTAATGCAGTGCATTGGTGCAATCGTGCCGCAGTGGTGCGTGATCGGAATGCGAGATGGAATATGGGGGGAAAGGCCAGAAATGTGCCTGCATTCCCAGTTTACACAAGTCTCCTTAGCAACTTGTCTGATTATTTTATTTTTTTCCCCCTTTTTTTTTTTTTTTCCGTACGTGTGCATGCAGCGGCGTTGTCCCAAATCTCCAGCAAATAAAACACTCCCCGAGTTTTTAAGCAGCTTCGGTTGATGGTCTTGCTGCTGTTTTTCTTTTGTTAAATTAGTGACTTCATTTTTTTTTTTTCTTCCCCCTCCCCGTACCCTCCAGAAAGGATGGCAGTGGGGCTGGGGGTGGGGGCACTGTAAGAGTTTTCATTGTGACTTCCCCAGAGTTGGTTCCTTTCCAGTTGTTCACATCTCAGCATGTGGAATTATTGTGCTTTCTCCCGATTTGCCACAGAATTGGCACTAGCCTGACATTGTTACTCACTGGAATTGCATTCGGAGCCGGGGCTGGTTCTTTTTTAATGTTTTTTTGTTTGTTTTTTTTTTTTTTAAAACTTATTTATTTATTTTAATCACCCGCGTCTTTATTTATTTCATAACAATCCCTTTGATTCTGCAAACATGCACGGTGTATTTAACAGTCTGTAAAATGGAGGAGAGGAGGAAAAAAAAAACCAAACCACCAGGGTGAGAGGATTGTCCCTGAATTCCATATTCCCCTCCCTGTGCCATATTTTTTTTTTAGTTTTCTCCTGAAGAACCCTCTCCCTCCCCATAGGAGGGAGTGGCCTTTTAGGGATCAAGGTACGTTGGATTATTTTTTTTTTTCCCCAGTTTGTGTGATACTTTATTAATAGCGTGGGGCAAGAGAGAGAGGCTGAAGGGTGGGGAGAGCAGGGGAGGAGGGTGGAGAGAAGGAAAGAGTTCTCCTCCAAGTCCTGTACCTTGAAATAACTCAAGGGGAAAAGAGTTGCAGCCTCACTCGAGTTGTTTCAAAACCTTCCTGGGCGCTTTTACTTTTTCTTTTGCTTCTATTTTTTTAATTTTTTTTTTTCCAAGGGGAGGGGGTAGAAAAAGGAAAAAAAAAGAGAAACTGAGCCAAAAAAATTTTGAAGGCTTGATCTTGGCTTCTATACAAACAGATGTTGCCTGTCATTCCGTTGTTAAGCAGGCAGCAGATTGGAGCAAGCAGCAGCAGTTTAGGGGGAACTGCAGCAGAACTGGAAAGTGGGAGATATACAGATATATAAATTTGGTTTTTTTTCTTTTTTCTTCTTCTTTTTTTTTTTTTTTTGTGTTCTACACATAAGTATTTTCCCCCTGGAATTACCTCTAATTACGACACGTCTATCTTCAAATATTTTTTAAATTCAATTTTTAATTTTTTTTTTAAGTGGGCAAAACAACCCCAAAACCAAATGGAAAAAACAGTAGGAACCTTCCCTGAAATTTTCCCACAGCAGCTATTTTTTTGGGCCTTTTTTTTTTTTTTTTTTTTTTTTTTTTGTCGTTCTTTCTCCCACGTGTAGGGAAGGGGGTTCTGTTGGAAATGCTTAAGGCATTCTCGGTAAGTGAACCTTTGCAACGAATTAGGTCAGGGATTTCGGGGTTCTCTCACTGCTCCCGCTGGCTTTGCCCTGGAATTGTTGCTGGAGGTGCAATTACGGAGCTCGAAGGCCTTTCTGTGTCCTCTCCAAGTTTTAGGAAAGCTGGAGGAGCCAGGACCACGTTGTTTGTCCAGAAGTTCCCCCGAAGCACCAGCCCAGGGCTCTTTTGTACTCTGCATGTGCTGCCCGTGGGTTTCATTCCCCCATCCTTTTTATGCCCTTGTATTTTTTATTCCCCACTCCGTTTTTCTCCTTTCTCCCCTCTGATTTAATGGCTGCATCATTGGGAGGAGAGAGGAAACAGAACACGGCGAGCTTTGAGCCGAAAGAGTTAAAAGTTTCTTGGCACCAGAGCAGCAGTTTAGCAACAGATCAATTCATTTAAATGAAAGAAATCACAGCCCGAGCCATCTGATTTTGAAATTTCACATCTTACGCTTCCACTTTAGAACAAAGCTTCTGTTTTTCTTTCCCCCTTATTAATTCCCGCTGCTTTTGTTCGAGGCCGGTGGGTTCGCACAGAAACTTTGTCTGGAGCTGGGCTGGGGTTTTTCCCTTCAGATATGAAATCGGGGGGTGGCTCCATCTCCCGCTCCTGCTGCGGAGTCAGCGCGAGGCTCCGCACACCCAACAGCTGGCGGTGTTCTCACCCTCGGTTTTTGGGAACGGCTTCCATTTTCGGGATAAACACTCCCCTCCGCACTGGGAAAAGGAGTTGTCTCCAGTGGGGTTTTTTTGTGGAGCTCTGGCTGCAAGGGTAACCCAAGGAGCCATGTCCGAGTGGGGATTTGCTCTGTGGGATCTGAAGTTGGTGCTCCTCCAACATCTGCAGCAGGAAGTGCTCGCTCAGAGTGACTCCATGATAGAGGAGTTGCGTTATTCTGCACTTTATTCTGCACTTTATTCTGCACTTTGTGTGTACATAGAGCATAACCCCCATCATGGTTTTAATATTCGAGCCTGAGAAGGATCACAAACAACTTTTTGTTGCTGTTTGTTCATTTAAATGCGCCCCAGCCTTGGCACCGGTCCCAGGAGTTTTGCGGCTACGTCAAGGAAAAGGAAATAAATCAACTCCTCGGCGGCGAAGTTGGGGATTTAAAAAAAAAAAAAATTAGTAATAATAATTTTTTAAAAGTCTAAAAAAATCTAAAAAAAAATCTAAAAAAAATCTTAAAACAAACAAAAAATTTTTAAAAAATTTAAAAATATTTTAAAATTTTTAAGAATTTAAAAAAAAATTAAAAATTTGAAAAAACTAAATTTTAAAAAATCGATCTGTTGAAAAATTATAAAAAAAAAATTTAAAAAATGAAGATTAGTGGCTCACGCTGAAGGAATGTGTTTGGAGGAGGACCCCGGGAGGTTTTGCTGCGGAGCCTCTTCCCGGTGGGCATCGCCCCAAAGAAAGGCCAGGATGTTTGGGCATGGGTGAATCCCGTCATGGGCAGGCAGAAAAAGGCCAGGGTGGGGCGGGAGGAGGTGTGCAGGGAGAATCCTTTTGTCAGGAGGCTGCTCCCCAACCTCGACAGAATCCTCGGTGGGGAGGAACAGCCTTAAGCTGCAGAAAGTGGATTAAAAACGAGGTGGTGGTGCCGAGGGGGGAGAAGCACCAACCTCCATCCCTGGTGGGGCTGCTCGTGGGTCTGGCTGTTTTATTCCTCCCTCGTCTCCCGGCGGATCCGTGGGGGAACGCCGCGATGGCGAGCGCCAGCCCGTCCCCCCCAATTTTGGGAATATTTCTGTGGGTGTCGTTGTGGTTACATCACAGCGCGCTCCTTCCTCGTCTCCATTCTTGTGCAAAATTCAAATAATTCCCCCCCCCTCCCCGATAGCAGCTGTGCATGTGGATTTTTTTTTTTTTTTTTTTTTTTTTTTTTAAGTCGCTCTTTAACGTTGCGAAAGGAACAATAAAATGAAAGGCAAAACCGGCATCTTAAAACTTGGCAAGTGAAAGCAGCTTGGACTGGCAGCCAAGAATCCTGCTGTGGTGCAAAAAGAATAGCATCCACGGAGCCACCACAATCCGGGGTTTCTCCTCTTTTAACAATCGCGTCGGCACAGAGAAATAATTATTCCTTGTATCAGTGTTAAAAGAGTCAACAAGCTTTAAAAAAGCTTGCTTGGTGAGCCTTCTCCAAAGCAGGTAACGATGCTCCTCTTTGATTCTGTTTTCTCCCAAGTGGAATTTTTGGATGAGGACCTGGAGATGAGGACTAATCACTTTTAGGAGTTGGTGTGCGATACTAACGACCACGGGAGGCGTTTGCTGGGGCAACCTCCACGGTTCTGTGTTTTCCTGGCTGCCTTTGGTGGGAACGGGACTGGCAAACTTCTGCAGTGGTTGTGCTGCGAGGAATGTTTTACTGCCAGGGGTTTAACTCCTCGTGTGTTGGGGGAGGGCGCGAGTGGGTTGATCCAGGGCGGAACGGGGAAAAGAATCACCCAAAAAAAAAAAAATTGAAAAATTAGTTCATTGGGAGGGGGGGAGTTATTTCACTCGTAGGACCTTGTTGCTTTTGCTCCTCTGAAGCTGTACCCTCTGGGTGTAGGAAAACAGCGTCCATTCCTTGAAAATATGCCATGGAAATATCCCTAAATATTTTGTCTTCCAGAATACGTTCCCAAGGAGTTGGGCCTAGCAATATGGCAGCGCGCGTTCCATAAGAAATCCTGAAAAATGCTGCTGCTGCTGAGGTAATTTGGATTCTCAGTCACTATCTCCCTTTTCCTTCCCATTCCTTACAATTATTTCAAGCCCAGAAATCCTTCAAGAGTTGATCTTTAAACCTAGGATAGAATGCATGTGTGTATATATATATATATATATGTGTATATATTTATAGGCCTAATTACCTTGGGGTTTAAACTGGGGGGGAAAGAATGGGAATTATTTTGCAGTTGTGGTTCTTATTTGCCTGATTTTCGGGGCAGAAGGATGAAATGGCTGCAAACAGCTTTTTGCTCAGGCACACAATGCATTCCATAATGATCGATTTTCCTGGACAGGGCATTTCTGCTTTGTGGTTTGCAAGAAAACCACCCACAGACCAAGCCCTAGTGTTAGGTCTTTGGAGATTTTATTTCTGCGTGTTTCCCTCTATATTCCTTTGGCTATAAATCTCTGAAATGCCAGCTTTATATTGGGTTGTTACTGACAAAAATATGTTGTATTTTTGGCTGTCTCACGTAGCAAAGCCTGGTTGATCCTGGTGATCGTTGATGTTATAAAATTAATAATAAAACAAAGTGAAAGGCTACAACAAACCTTAATGTAAATACCTTAATGTGCAGGTTGAAACTTTTTATTTGCAATCTTAGCATTCGAGGCAAATCCGGGGTGATGCTGATTGATTTGTTTGCCTCGCATGGATTTTCTGTCACTGTGTGTGTGTTCATCAGGTTTTCAAAAGGTGCAATAGCTGTATGATTAATCAATGAGGGGAAACGTTCCCAACCCCAGATCTTGCCTAATCTATGGCTCTCTTTCAATCCCCCTGAATATATCGCATACAAGTGAAATTCCTGTTTAAAAAGCAGCTCTCATTAAAAAGAGAAAAAAATTTAAAATCTGCATCTTTCAATGAACAAAACTGTTCGTTTGCTGCTGCATTTATCAATTTGCTGTTGCCAAAACTGCCCGTGGGTTTGTTTTCCAGAAGGAGCAGGTCGGTTCCTGGATATTTGTAATTTACAGCACACAGGTGCCATGCAATGACATCCCCGTGCCCCATTCCTCCAGGGCTCTCAGGAATGCCGAGGGGACAATCAGATTTATAGTATGGGATTTATCTGGAGCTTTTACAGGCTCAGCTCTTGCTGCTTTTCCCCTTTTTCTCCCGTTTTTCCCTCTCCGAGTGAAGCTCTGGTGATGGATCCCAACCTTCCCTCTTTCCTTTTGTGCTGGAAAAGCCAATCAGGTAGCAAGGGGTGGGAGGTGCTGTGGGATCAGCCCTCCTTTAGGCAAGGGAAAAAGGGTGGATTTTCCCAACAAATCCCAGCTTTCCTCCGGCATGTGCCAGGATCCTCGAAGGTCTGGCTCGGGTCTGGCTCTGGGTGTCCCTGCAGGCAGAGCTGGGGACACGTGTCCTGTGCAAAACACAAATGTTGGTTTGCTTCGCGGATTTGAGCTGTCCCAGGGAAATGGGATTAGCCCAGTAATTAATGGGAAAGGAATGGGAAATGGGAAAGGAAAAGTTTTGGAAGTGGGAAAATAGGAAAAGTGTAACCTCCCCCCCCCAGCAGGGGTGTTTCAGTGAGGTCGTCTCACATGAAGAAATCAAGTGTTTCTCTGCCAGAAACGTTCAAATTAGTTCACTTCTCATACATAACTTAACGTGAAGAATATTAGGATTAAAATGAATATACTGAATATAAAGCACATATTCTGCCTCGTGCAGTTTTGCAGTGGAAATGGAAAAATTCCCTGCACAGAGAGAAATCCTGGAGCACACAGCAGCAACGCTCCCAAAATCATACCTGTCAGACCCTTAAACAACCTGGATTTGACCCTCAGCTTCCCTGCAATAAATGAGCTTTGTCACAGAGCCCTGGGGTTATTTTTGGGTGACATTTGTTGTGTTCCATTTGCAGCTCCGATCCCAAGGAGGGCACAATCCCTGCCCTGCTCCAGCCTTGACCACCGCGGGGACAGAGCTTCCTCCATCCCAAATTCCAACAGCAGATCCATCCCTGTTTTCCAGAGATGCCGCAGGAATTTTGGCTGCTGAAAACTTTGGGAAAAGCTGGACGCTTTTAAGGTGAGCATCAGCGTAGGAATCGAAACTTGGAGGATGAATTTAGATAACCTTTGGACAGATGGTGGAAGTTTAGCATCTATTGCTGGGTGGAACGGGAGTTTCTTGCCACCCAGCGATTCCAAATAAAGGAAAAATTGTATTTTATAATTGCATATTTGCCAGGCTGGAAAGGTTGAAGTGATTTATTTTAAGAACCTGCACCAAAAAAAAAAAAAAAAAAAAGGAAAATTTTCTACCAGCATCCAAATAGCAGAATTCTTTTCCAAGGATTCTTTTCCAAGTGGTGCCTGCTTGATTTTACAGAGGATAATATCAACTTGTACTAGTGCAGTTTGTCTTCTGAAGGAAGAGATGGGAAAAATTGGTGACACTTTGAGCAACCGTTGATCTCAGTGATTTTCTCCACCAGCTCCACGTGGAGCTCACAGCCAGGCTCCTTTCCAGCCTAATTCCCCCCCAGCAAAATGGGAAATATTCACCAAGCAGGAAAGAAACCTTGGAAACCTCGGGGGAAGGAGGGGACACCTCCTGCTTGCAGTGGCGAAACTTCGCTTTTCAGGCTTTATTAGAAAAATCCTGAAGAAGTTTTATATTTGTCTGAGTGGAAGAAATGTAGAGAGTTGGGGTTAGGGGGAATTTCTGGCTTGTTTAGCAGAGTGAAAAGGGTTTTGGTGGTTTTTTGGGGGTTTTTTTGCCTTTAAAAATAGCATTAAAGCAGAACCCCAGCTCAGTAATGACTTCTGTGAAAGTTAAAACAACTTTTGTGCAGTTGTTTCTTCTGCCTGCTCCAGCCGGGCTGCCAGAATGGGAACGGGACAGCGTTTGCAGGGTGGGGGGATGGCTGTGCATTGTAATTCTGTTTATATCCCAAAACTCTGCTCTTGGATAATTTCCTACCCTGTTTTGGTGACATCCCTCCAGTGCTGGTTGTTAATTATATTCCTGCTAATGTGCAATCACCAGAAATTCTGTCCGGCAAAGAGGAAGAAACGCAGGACAGCTTTATTTTTGGTTTAAATTTTTATTTTTCATTTCATTTTGCTGACTTTCTCGTGAAAAATGGCAGCACAGGCAACTGCAGCTTCGCGTTCTACCCAAGCCAATAACCATCCCCGCCCCTCACCCTCCCGAGGAGAGGGTTTGAGGGGACGAAGGCTTGGAAATTCCATTTGCAGAAATGTTTTTCCTCCTTCCAGGGACCCCTGCCCGGTGCCACAAACCCGTAGATCCGAACTTGTGCTCATATTCCACACAAGCTTGTATCTATAGGTCTGTGTCTGCCCGGCAAGTGCAGCTCACCCCAACCCTTTCCTCCTTTTTTCCCCTTTTTCCCTCCTTTATTATAATTTTTTTTTTTTTTAGGAAGGAATTATTTATTTAATCCTTATTTAAAGGAATATGAAAGTGGAGCTGCTGATCTGCAATGATCAGCTCGAAATCCCCTCGAGCAAAGGGTTGTGCTGAGGAAAAAGGGGAATTTGTTGGACATCAGGTGGAGAAATTCCATCCCACCCGTGCTCTGGGGATGGGGATGTGATAGGGAACGTGCTTGTGTTGGTCAGTTCTGAAAGAGATCAAATAATTTCATTTATTATATTCATATATTATATTCATTTATTATAAAGTAATGTGGAGCTGTTCTTTCTCTGGTGGCAGCAATTTGAGAGAGGAACTTCTTCTACTTTATGTCCAGGACCTTGGAATCTCTGGGGTCACTGCTCTGACCTCCAACTCCTCTCAGAAAAATCCATTTATTACAGAATCCCATTCCTCCAAATTCATGGCTTTGGAATCCCATTCCTCCAAATTCATGGCTTTGGAATCCCATTCCTCCAAATTCATGGCATTTGAATCCCATTCCTCCAAATTCATGTGTCTTTCAAAATAGTTTTTAAGAAATAAAACCACTCCTTAAAATAATAAAAATAATCACGCTGGAAAGTCAGGACAGGAAAAAAAGCCATGGGAGCAGGCAGTGTAAAACCTGCTGTGCAAAAATAACCTTTCGAGTTGGGAGAGTGAAACAATTATTTTTTAAGAAGTCATTTTTTTAAAACCCCAATGTACCGATTCTATATGAAAATAATTAGGCTGTAAACTCAAAATAAAGTCTGACTGTTTCTTTCCAGCAGCTTTCAGTGTTAATTCTACCCAAGATTTGCTCTGCATTTCCACTTTTAAATTGCTCTGGGTTTGGACTTGGCTGCTTTGACACTCATTGCTGTAGGCCAAAAAAGTTTTTTTTTCCCTCTTTGCTGAATTTCCAGGGTTTTCTGTGTGTTTTCTGTTTATTATAGAAGCATAAAATGATGTCAGAGGAGTCCAACTACTCCTCTTGCTCCCTGTGACTTGAAACTAGCTTAAAAAAAAAGGAAAAAATTGCATTTTAGCCTCGTGTGTGACGTAAAGTTGGGCATTAAAAGTTGGGTATCGATATTCCCCAAATGTTTGGATAAGAAATCAAGGAATAAAAAATCAAGGAATAAAAGCTGAGCTGCTGAGCTGTTCCCAGCAGGACTTTGTGTCTCTTTGGGATTAAGATTAAGGACCTGGAGTCAAACCTCCTTGGGGACTTTGGGAGTGGACATTGTTCCATACATTCACCACGGAAGCAGAATGAGATCAGGACAGCAAAAATGACTTTTCCCAGAGGATCTGTGAATATTCTGTGTTGGTTTGGGGTTTGGTTTTTAAATGCTGTGAGTGTTCACCTTCAGTCTGAGCTCCGAGGAGAAATGAGATGGTAGAACCCAAAAAAATCCACATTTCTGTAGGGTGGACAGAAAATTCACTCCTCTGTGAAGCCATTGTGGTGGGACAGGCTGAGAAAAGCCTGGAATTGGTCATGGATATTCCCGGGGGTGGCACTTCAGGTGACATTGCTTGGAGAGTGCCAGAAAATCCTCAGCGGGGGAATTGGGTCAGATATGTCCCAAAATGAGGTTGGTTTATTATTTTTTTGATTAGGAAATCAATACTTGAATCACAGAAGAGGAAAGAAGAAACAGATTTATTTTTTTTGTTTCTTCTCTGTAAAATATTTTAGTGCAATTTCTCACTGAATATGTTGGGATCTGCGAATCAATATCCAATTTTTTTTCCCCTCCTTTTGGCGAGAGGCTTGATCTAAACACAGCTGGATGCTCAGAAAGGAAACTCTGAGAAGTGGCACCACAAGTGGGGTGAGCTGCAGGTCTGTGCTGCTGGGAGGAGAAGCAGGGAGTTATTTCTGAGGCTGAGAGTGTTTTCTGATTGCTCCTGGGGGTTTTTTTGGGGTGAATTGGGGGATGCTGCAGCCTCAGCTTTGTGGGACAGGTTCAAGGAAGGCTCTTAAGGAGGGCATTTCTGGCAGCACCACCAGCACAGCTCAGATTATCCAACAAACCCAATCCAACCCATTCTTACTGAATTTTAAAATTCATTTTAGTTTGCTTCTTGTTAAACTCAAACTAAACTAAATTAAACTAAACTAAATTAAACTAAACTAAACTCAACTCAACTAAACTGCACTAAACTAAACTAAACTCAACTAAACTAAACTAAACTCAACTGAACTAAACTAAACTGAACTGAACTAAACTCAACTTAGCTAAACTAAACTCAACTTAACTAAAGTAAACTCAACTGAACTCAACTAAACTCAACTGAACTAAACTGAACTCAGCTAAACTAAACTAAACTAAACTAAACTGAACTCAAGTAAACTCAACTAAACTAAACTCAACTTAACTAAAGTAAACTCAACTGAACTCAACTGAACTAAACTAAACTCAACTCAACTAAACCAAACTAAACTAAACTCAACTAAACTAAACTCGACTAAACTCAACTCAACTAAACTAAACTCAACTGAGCTCAACTAAACCAAACTAAACTAAACTAAACTAAACTAAACTAAACTAAACTAAACTAAACTCTAAACTAAACCAAACCAAACCCCTCTGCTCTTTTTAAGCTGCAGCCTCCCATCCTCTCCCCCTGCCCCCTTGTTTTTCAGCCCAGCCTTTTGAAAAGCTCTGCATTGTGTTCCCAGCCTTAATTTGTATTTCTTTTCTGCTGCTTGTGTTTCCCTGCACTTCATTAAGTTCCCGAGTGAAGCTGGGGCCTGACAAAATGATGTGGAGGACCTTGAAATGTGTCTTCCTTTTGGGATGGGGGAGCTGAATTGGAGTCTGTGGGGGTCCCACCTGTGCAGTTCCTACGAGGGGATTTTTTGGGTTATTTTCCCCTAATTTTGTGGATGAGGAGCTTGCGTTTCTGTGGCAGCTTTGATCCCAGATCCCTTCACCCGTCAGTGGTGCACAGAACTGAGGCTCAGAGCACTTCACCCACCCCGAGGCTGCAGGAGGCACTTTGGGATCAAAACACAGCACCTGTACGCAGGAATTACCCAAAAATGTTCCGATACGCTCGCCAAAAATCGGTGCCTTGATCAATGCAGCTCCTTTTTGGGGCTGGAGAACTGAACTGAGGCTCAGAGCACTTCACCCACCCCGAGTGCAGGATGCACTTTGGGATCAAACCACAGCACCTGTATGCAGGAATTGCCCAAAATGTCCTGATATCCTCGCCAAAAATCGGTGCCTTGATCAATGCAGCTCCTTTTTGGGGCTGGAGAACTGAACTGAGGTTCAGAGCACTTCACCCACCCCGAGTGCAGGAGGCACTTTGGGATCAAACCACGGCACCTGTACGCAGGAATTACCCAAAAATGTTCCGATACGCTCGCCAAAAATCGGTGCCTTAGTCAATGCAGCCCCGTTCTAGGCAGAGTGCTGCTCTAGGGCCTCCCTGGAGGTAAAAATCTCTTTAGCATTGTGACCCTTGCCATCCCTTGCTGGTTTCAACACTGCAGCTTGGCTTTCCAACATCATATCTGCATGTCCAGACAGTTTTGTCCTTGTCCTTTAGTCTGTCCTTTTAGTCTGTTCTGCTGTGTTCCTTTTGCCATGAATGTCATGATGAAATGCCTTTCTCCTCATTGATCTCCACCTCTTCAGCCCCTCCAGCTTTCAAAGTTGCCTTCCCAAAAACCTCAACTGTGGCTTCAAAGTCCCCGAGGGTTGCAGAGGCTGGCTGAGAGAATTCAGGCAGATGAACCAAGATGGCGAAAAGGGAAATTTTATTTACAAGAAACCTCTTTATATATCCATTAATAACCTAGCAGCTATTGGTCAGCAGGGAATCCACCTCCTAAAACCATTGGTCACAGCCAAATGACACCTAACACCAAACACAGAGATTAAGAAAGTAAAAGAATGCAGCTTATCTCTATTCTCTGTGAGAAAGAACAGAAAGATTCTAAAACACTGCAACCACACTCAACTACCTCTTGCCACAATAAACTGAGTCCTGAAGGCTGAACAAGCTGGAGTCCAGGTTCTGCACTGTATTTCTAGCCTTCCTCAGTATACTCAGGGTTTAGAATATTCCACTGTTCAGAAAACTTCCCAGCCTGACTGTTCCTGATGCTCTCTGGCAGTCACACTGTGTCTGCACTTGTGTTTGCTGTGTTCAGAGTCAGAGTTGAACCAGCAGAAATTGCTCTCCAAGGAAGAAAAACTTTCCCAAACCTCTTTTTCCCCCCTAGTTTAAAATACTTTTTCATATTCTAATATTAATAATAATATTTTAATAGAGAATCTTTATATATTTTTAATATTTGGTAAATTCTTTTTCTCCGTTTCTTGCTCCCGTTGGGGACAACCCTCCCTGGGATCACCTGTGGGGTCTCCTGCAGGTCCAGGATGTCCCGTGGTCCCCACTGGGGGATGAAAATGGAATTTCTTGGTGTGTTCCCTCCTCTCTCCAGTGCCCTTGGCAGCAGAGGAGCACACAATAGCGCTCGGGTAATTAGAATAACCATATGCAGTGGCAAATGGGATTCGTGATAAGCAGAATGGAATTGTGTACCCTGGAATTTGAACCGTATCCAAATACTCTAATTCAGATAATCAAATCTGGTTAAACTCTTAAAAGGCAGATAAATTTCAGTATTCTGCTTGTTTCAGTAATCTGATTTTTTTTTTTTTCCTTCCTCCCCCCTCCCTCTTTTTGTTTATTTGCTTCCAATCAGTAAGGGAGAAAATGAGGAGAGGAAGTTTTTAGGGGAGGGGTCCCAGGGTGGGACACCTTGGGGTGCTCAGGAGTTTCTGGGGAGCCCAGGCTGGACCTGTGCAGGTCCATGAGGAATTCCACCATCCCCAGTCCCCCCTGGAAAGGGCACCAGGGTCTGGTTCAGCTTCTTGGGAGTTCAATTATTTTCGGTGTGGGGCTGGATTGTGCTCTGCAGGGTCTCAGTCACAGAGCGGGCCTGGGATAAGCCCAAAAAATAATAAAAAAAATGTTTTGGGGTCATTTAGAGTCATCAGCACTTAATATTGTGCCACCTTCCCCCTCTAGATCCTCCAGGTTGTGGTGCCTCACCGCAGCTCCTCTCAAAAGGAAGTTCTTCCCCGAGGAAGCAAAGCTTTCCCAAAGCTTTTCTTTAAAAAAAAACCCACCAATTTTTAATATTAATATTAATAATAATAATAATAATGTTTTATTATGACATAATACGATTATATTACATTGGGTTCAGGAGTGAGAGCCTGGCTGCCTTTCCCCTAGAAAAGCCCAAATATTGAAATATTGAAATATATTGAAATATAACATTGAGCAAATTCAGATTGCAGCAACCCCGGCTGAAAGTTGAGGCTAAAAGTTGAGGCTAAAACTTGAGGCGCCGTTTTTTGTAACGCATTGAAAAATTTTGGAGAGCTCTCAAAATATTGACTTGCTCTGGATTTCAGCTGAGCCCAGATGAGGTTTCTTTTCCTCCTTTGCAGCCTTTTGGACTTCCAGCCCTTTTTGGGGTGGTTGCCAGACTTCTAGGAGAGCTCTCTGAGCTGGAGCAAACCTTTGAACCTCTCGAGGTTCTTCATTACAACCAAATTCTGATAAATTTTCATCAAATAAGGCTGAGGGGCTGAGGTGACCATGTCAGCATTTCCAGTGTGAAACCCTCTCCTGTCTGAGGTTTATGAAAATCAGCTGCAAAAAAAAAAAAAAAAATTAAAAAAAGATCACTCCAGGCTGAAATTTGGCAAACAGGATTTCAACCCTCCGACTGGAACGATGTCATTTGTGGGTTTTGTATTTATTTTTTGCTCAATGAATTAAGGAAACACATTTGCTTGGGGAGTATTTTCTGCTTTCCCGCCCCCTCCTTGGCAAGGCCTGCCTGGGATCTGAGAGGGAAGGTGAGCTCTTCTTCCTTCTGCATCACTCCCAGCCAGGGAGATTCAGAACCAAACCTCAGCTGATGATTCTCCTGATTGTAAAAAGACAAAATTCAGCTTCCTTGAACATCTGTAGTGAGTGTCCACTGCTGGAATCCTGCTCAGAGGCTGTAGGGCTGTAAATGCATATAAACTGTGATTTAGTGCAGGGAATTAATGTGTGAGGCACTGTTTTGTGTCATTATTTGGGAATATTCTGCCCTCTGAACCCCTGATTTTCTGTGTGGCTGAATTGCTGCTTTACATCGAAGTGTGTTTGAAAAGGATGAGCTATTCCAGCCTGGCAGCTCCGAAAAATCAGCTCTGGGTTGGAGTCCTCACCTCACTCTTGGGGAGATGAAATAGGAAATTTGGGCAGGGGAAGCCCAAAGGTTTGAGAATTCTTCAGGGAATAAAAGGAGTGGAAAGTTCCCAAAGCTTAGCCCTGGTGTCCCCTGAGGTCATGGCATGGGCTGGTGGCACTTCCGAGGTGGAAAGCCTGGGAAGAACTTTCCCAGTGGCATTTCCTCTCTGTTTGAAACTAAATATTCCCTGAATGTGAGTCCCATCATTTCTAGGGCAGGGCAGCAATTGCATTCACCTTTCCTTCAGGGATCAGAGGCTTACACGGAGCAAAAAGACAATTTTTTAATGGCACTGTTGCTTTAAAGTGAGGCTGGCTGGGCTGGGACAGAGATTCCCTTTTGTCCCCAGAAGTGTGAAATCATTTCTGGGATTCTGAAAAAGCAAAGAGGCCTCAAAGGGGTCCTTTGGGTGCAGGAACACAGAGCTCCACATTTCTCCCTGTCCCACTGCTGAACAGGAACTTCCTGACATCGATAAAGCATCGTAATTGAACTTTGTCATTAGAGCCCAGGCTCACCCTAATTGCATAATTAGGTGTGATTGTGCTAATTGGGTAAAGACATAATTGACAAAAATCAGCAGAAAAACAAACAAGGAGCTCCGTGCCACCGAAGGGAAGTGTCCCAAGGGCTGTGCACAGGGAGAGGTGACACAGAAATGGCCTTGAGATGGCTCCTGCTTGAATATTTGATCTCAGTTCCCAAACTGAAGAGCAGCAGATATTCTAATGGACAGAATGATTTAAATGCCTGATGCTTCTTCCTGCTGGAAATTACATTTCCTTTGGGTTGTAAATACACCTTTAGCCGCCCAGGCTTCACCTGAGGGACCAAAATACCTGAAGCCAAAAATGAGGAGAATTTGCCAGTATGGTTTGTGCAACAGGAGGATGGGGAGGTGTCCAAAAATTGACCCCAGAGGGTGAGTGAGGTGTCAAAGCCTGGGGTTCACACTGCTGTGGTGTTTAGAAAGTGCTCAGAGCCTCTTTGTGTGGAGAGGGAAGAGCAGCAAGGAGAGGTGGAGAGCCATGGGCAGAGTGGCATTGGCCAGCCTGAGAAAAATTTAGGTTATTTTGGTGCAAGTTGAGAGTAAGGAATTTATTATTGTAATTTAGACCTTGGCTGAGTCGAGGATATGAATGAAACAAAACTCTGTACCTCTCTCTGCTTCAATTACAGAGCAAATTATGGGAGAATTTTTGGGGTTTTGCTCAGCTCTGCTTATAAACACCTGGTGTGTAAGGGGTGCCTGTGTCAGTCTCAGTGTTAGCAGCACCTTCTCATTAAACTGACCAGACAGAGGTAATAATTTATACATTTTTAATTGTGGAATTGTTAGCTATTACAAGGTTGAGATGCAGAACAACACTTGCAAGGATAAGTTGTGGAAAACATGAGTGGTTTAGTCATGTGATACTGAAATGGGTTGGTTCATAGCTGCAGAATGTGGAACAGGTTGTTTTTGGAAGTCTGAACAGGAATTTGTCTCCTGTGTGACACAGAGGTTGGTTGGGATTTGGGATTTTCCACCAGCCTAGCTCAACACTCAGGTTCATTGGCCTCCACAGAGCTACTTTGGTTAAATAATCAGATTTCACGTTGGAGAGAAGATGTTCAGTGCACACAAATGATGATGTTGCATGGAGGAGTTGGGATCAGGATTCTTTCAGACAAGGATGAAGCTCCTGGTCAGAAATCCATGGTTTCCTCATCCAGAGCTGTGCTTCGCTCACTGATCAGTTAACAGTGACTCTGTGCTGGTCACTAACACAACTCAGATTTCCACTATTTGGTCCAAGTAAACTTTCCCAAATATGGAGTCAGTAGAAATTGGGATCCCATCAACATCACGGGCATGCAAACCTTGCAGAAAGATTGTTCTGCATTTTTTTCACCATATCCTGCTGTTTCAAGCTGAGCTCTGAACAGCGATGCTTCTCCTCATCTCCCTCCTTTACTCCTTGGGAAACAATGATGGAGGCTTGGCTTTTCCATGATCAGAAATGCTGTTTTATCCTGGGAAAAGAGAGCAGCACATGCATTCAGCAGGGCTCAGCATCCCTTCCCGGGGGCTGATTCCCTCGGAGTCCAGAGGATTCCAGCTGAGGAGCAGCCCCAGCCCCAGAGCAGCTCTGGGGATGCTCATCGTGGTTGGTAAAGCCATCAGCACCTGCTGCTTTTAGTGTGCCTCGGTGGGTGCTGCGAGAGGAACATCCCTTCCCAGGGGCTGATTCCCTCGGAATCCAGAGTAGCATCCCTTCCTGGGGGTTGATTCCCTCAGAATCCAGAGAATTCTAGCAGAGGAGCAGCCCCAGCAGCAGCTCTGGAGACGCTCATTGTGGTTGGTAAAGCCATCAGCACCTGCTGCTTTTAGTGTGCCTCGGTGGATGCTGCGAAAGGAACATCCCTTCCTGGGGGCTGATTCCCTCGGAATCCAGAGGAACATCCCTTCCTGGGGGCTGATTCCCTCGGAATCCAGAGGAACATCCCTTCCTGGGGGCTGATTCCCTCGGAATCCAGAGGAACATCCCTTCCTGGGGGCTGATTCCCTCGGAATCCAGAGGAACATCCCTTCCCGGGGGCTGATTCCCTCGGAATCCAGAGGAACATCCCTTCCTGGGGGCTGATTCCCTCGGAATCCAGAGGAACATCCCTTCCTGGGGGCTGATTCCCTCGGAATCCAGAGGAACATCCCTTCCCGGGGGCTGATTCCCTCGGAATCCAGAGGAACATCCCTTCCCAGGGACTGATTCCCTCGGAATCCAGAGGAACATCCCTTCCTGGGGGCTGATTCCCTCGGAATCCAGAGGAACATCCCTTCCCAGGGACCGATTCCCTCGGAATCCAGAGGAACATCCCTTCCTGGGGGTTGATTCCCTCAGAATCCAGAGAATTCCAGCAGAGGAGCAGCCCCAGCAGCAGCTCTGGAGACGCTCATTGCGGTTGGTAAAGCCATCAGCACCTGCTGCTTTTAGCAGTGCCTCGGTGGATGCTGCGAAAGGAACATCCCTTCCTGGGGGCTGATTCCCTCGGAATCCAGAGGAACATCCCTTCCTGGGGGCTGATTCCCTCGGAATCCAGAGGAACATCCCTTCCTGGGGGCTGATTCCCTCGGAATCCAGAGGAACATCCCTTCCTGGGGGCTGATTCCCTCGGAATCCAGAGGAACATCCCTTCCTGGGGGCTGATTCCCTCGGAATTCAGAGGAACATCCCTTCCCGGGGGCTGATTCTCTCAGAATCCAGGGGATTCCAGCAGAGGAGCAGCCCCAGCAGCAGCTCTGGAGTCGCACATTGCGGTTGGTAAAGCCATCAGCACCTGCTGCTTTTAGCAGTGCCTCGGTGCTGCGAGGGAGTCACAAGGATAACATCCTGCTCGTTGGGCTGGGGGTGGAGTTCAAAATGTGTGTTTTGTGCAGGGAACACAGGGAGGCTCGGTGGCGCTTTTCCAGAGCGGTCAATTTTCACGGGGGCTCCGTGCAAGGGTCGAGTTCACCTCAAACTTTCTGTCCCTTCTGTAGTTCTCCTCCCAAGCTCATTTCTTTAAACATCCCAGAGCCAAGGCGCGTGCTCCAAGGTCAGCGTGGGGTGTGTTCAGAAAGGAAAATGCACGTCAGGACAAATTTCAGCCTAAATTTCAGCCTAAGCCTTCTCTAAGTGCTTTGAAAAAAAAATGAAATATATACGTCTGGGTGTGTTCTGTGCTGGAGCACAGCTGGATGTGCTGTGCAGGGGGAACTCTGTTATTTTGGCCAGGGAAAAATCCCATCCCGTGTGAAAACCTCTGTGACCTTGTCCAAATCCAACAGGAACGACCCTGGCTTCTTGTGCCTTATCTGCTCACAGTTCCACTGTGGGGAGCTGAATTTGGGGTTGGTGTCTTTCAATTCATTCCCTCTAAATTAAACCACTGAGGATTCGGAGGCCTTTTTATTTTTTTATTTTATTTTTTATTTTTTTGTGGTAACTAGAAGTCCCAGACTTTATCCATTTTTGACTGCATGCATCCAGGTTGAGGTAGTAGGTTGTATAGTTTAGAATTACACCAAGGGAGATAACTGTACAACCTCCTAGCTTTCCTTGGGTCTTGCACACAACGGCGCGAGGAGCGACCAAAAAATCCAACAAAAATCCTCAGCACTCTTTGCTCCGGACACGTGGGACAGGAAAGAGCAGGTAAGACCACCTGGAAAACCTCTTTATTTCCTCCCACCTCTCTAGAATTACAGAAATGTTCATTTTATCAGGTTTTTTTTTTGCCTTGTTGGTGCTGTGTTGTTGAGTTTTTAGCAAATCCAGTGATGTTTGTCTTCCTTCATTAGCCCTCGAGCAGTTCCCAAAAAGCACCATGGCAACCTGTCAGTGTTCTTGCCTTCGTGGTCAGCAGCCAGAAGTCTCCAAAGGTAAAAATATCCTTTATTTTTCCCCCTTTCCACCAGTGTTTAACTGGCCCTGTTAATTCTGCACCAGGAATTAAACCAGGATGATGCTTCCAGATAAAGCCTGCCAAGGCTTAGGTGAAAGTACCTAAAACTTGGAGAAAGTACCTAAAAAAAAATACCTAAACCTGGGAGAAAGTACCTAAAAAAAAGTACCTAAACTTGGGAGAAAGTACCTAAAAAAATACCTAAACCTGGGAGAAGGTACCTAAAAAAAAGTACTTAAACAGCTTCCAAGAGAGCTGTTCCTAGGGGATATCCAGTAGTGAATCCGCTCAGCTAAAATGGGGATTTTTAGGGTTTTTTTCGCTAGGTTTGTAGGGTTAACTTGGGTGTTTCAAAGGTTGGTGTCTCCGGCAGGATTTGCTTCTCCCTTGTAGCAGTTTGGATTGAGGAGCTGTGGAACACCCCAAAAGTTGTGGAGACAAAAAAAACCCCACATTTTTTATATATTTGACATGTCTGAAATGCAGGGAACTCAACCAACGTCCTGAAATCTCTGCTTTTATTTGCCTGGATATTCAAGACCTAAAAAAACCTTGAAACTCTGCTAAAGTTGGAGCAGAAAAGTGAACATTTTGCTGCTGGCAGCGTTCGCGGTTCAGGTCCTGCGGGGCCCTGGGTGAAGGTGGTGGCCACAGCACTTGGTCAGAGCCCAGGACCTGAACTTAGATCTTTTGACTCTCTATGTGAGTAATTCTGGCAAGGGTTTGTGATTTCCCAGAAATAAGAGGCACTGTCTCTTCCTAAACTCGCTGAGTTGGTGAATAAAAATAAAGAGGAGGCGCTGGGTTAATTTCATTAGGTTAATCTAAAGGTGTGGACGTGGTAATGATATTTCAAGGTATCTAAATAATGCAAAAAATTAGGGTTTTTGTGGTAAAATGGCTCTTAAAAACTTGAATATCTGCAAATCCCTGTTCAGTGAAGGCGGAGAGAAGCTGTGAGGTTCTCGAGGGTTACTCAGGGCTCGCCTGTGAGTTATTCCAAGAGTGGATTAGTGGGATTGTATCCCATCTAGCTCTCAAAGAGGTCATAGATATCCCAGCCGTGGTTTCTAACTCTGCAGCTCCCCAGGACAAGGAGAGGATCTGTGTTTCGGGGAGGCACATGCACTAAACACATGCAGGTAGTTAAAAAAAGAGGAATCTTTTTGGCACGTTTTAGGCACTACCTTATTTCCCCCCCATAAATCTTTTTGCAGATGGAAGTGCAAATTTTCAGCTGCATTGATTCCCATCCAACGCAGAGTTTTTCCATGAGGGTTGGGTTTTTTTAACCTGTTTGGGACTTCTCTGGGAGCAGTTTTGTGAATAATCCCAAATAAGAACAGGCTCTTCTTTTTTTCTTTTTTTTTTTTTTCTTATTTTGTGGTAACATTTCAGATTTGCTCCGCACACTCCAGACTTCACCAGGCTCAAAAATAGGCGTTATTTATAATAACCCTGCCACACATAACTTTATATTAACGGTACGAGACATAAATTAAAAGATCCATCCCGCTCCAAAACCCGAGCAATAATAATTAAAAAGGAGAATGGTCAGTGGCGAGCATAATTCAATGTGCATATTTTTCCTCTGAACAAAACAGCATTCCAGCTCTCCCCCTGATGAGAGGAATGTATTGTCAATTAATTAGACTTCCATCATATGTCCTCGGATGCCCTTCTATCATATGCCTTCCATATGTCCTTATGTCATATGCCTTCCATATGCCCTCTGTGTAATTAAGCTCCTATCATATGGCTTCCATCAGATGCCATTTAAGTGGATTTCCAGGAGAATGTGGCACTGTTACAGTTCTGGACCTTTTGCAACGAGGAAAGGAACAACTCAGGAGCTGCAAATGAGAAGAGGAGGAGGCGAAAAGGAAGGTGGCTTTAATTGCCGGGTTTGTTTCTCTCAGCTCGAGCAGGGAAGGGACAAAAGTGTCCTGTTTTCCGTGGTTTCCATTCCTGGTTTTTATTCAGTTCAGCCTGTGGATAGCCAGGGAGATAGCGAGTGTTTTTCAGGGAATGTTTCCGCTGGAATGTGAAATGAAAAAGAAACATTCTGCCTCCTGGCGAAGCGTTTGTCCTGCGATAGCGAAATGTAAACTCTGCCCTTGGTTTGGGTGCCTGGGCGTGAAGGGAAGGAGAAGGAATAGCCCAGAGAGGGAATTCATGGGGAGGAGATGGCTCCCTCCACTCCATCCCTGTTCTCCCTCATGGATCATGGATCTGGAGGGCTTTGTGCTGTTCTTGGCTTGGGAGACAATGTCCAAGCAAATGTAGTGAGATGGATTCCGAATTTACCGTGATTTACTTGGGATAAAGACCAAAAATAGGTGTTTTATATGATGCTTATATGTGTAATGAAGGAAAGTGCAAAAATCCAAGGAATTGTGAGGTCTTGGAATGGACCAGTGAAAGGAGAGCTCAGTTGTGTCTGTGCCTTCTTCTCAACAACTTCTGAGACTCTTCTGATCCAAATCAGATCTGATAGAAGAGCAGTGACGTCCGAGGGTGTTCTGCTCCAGATTTGCAGGTGTTGCAGAAATCTCAGCCTCATATCCAGAAATCCCAGCCATGAACCCAGAAATCCCAGCCATGAACCCAGAAATTTCAGCCATGCATCCCAAAATCCCAGCCATGCATCCTGAAATTCCAGCCAGGCATCCCGAAATACCAGCCAGGCATCCCAAAATCCCAGCCTCACATCCCGAAATCCCAGACTAGTATCCAGAAATCCCAGCCATGCATCCAGAAGTTCCAGTGATGCATCCCAAAATCCCAGCTGTGCATCCTGAAATCCCAGCCTCATGTCCAGAAATCCCAGCCATGCATCCCAAAATCCAAGCCTCATGTACAGAAATCCCAGCCTCGTACCCAGCAGTCAGGAAGGAGGCTGAAAGGACAAAGAGCAGGTAAAATAGTCATTTTGTGCTGAGGTCTCTCAGTTAAAACATTCAGAGCAGTTTGCAGCACATCCCAGTTTGCCTGGATTGAATGCCAACAAACTCCCACTGCCTGGGAACCTGTGTATCCCTAAAAAATTTGTATTCCAGCTGCTAGAGAATGGTAAACTCTGATATTTTGAGGTTTTCTGCCTAGATTAAGTCAGTATTGACCAAAAAACCATCCCATATTTGCTGTTTGTAATACAGGTGCATTCCTGAGAGACAGGTGACAGCTCTTGCTCTGCCTTAATCTTTAATTTTCAACTCAATCCTCATTTAAATCACACACACAAAGCACAACCAAGCCCCTCTGAAATCCTCAGGTCATTAGGGAAATGATTTGGGAAATTTCGTGGTCTTGCACCAGCGTTAGTTTGCCACAGTTGTAAAGTGAATATTGAGAGAAGCCTTTAAGCCTCTTGTAGAGCACCACTGAAATTATCTGCCCAGAATTGCTGCTCAGGTGCTGCATTCTGAAATGGTTTATTCTTCTGGCTTGCTGGGCCAGAAAAATAAAATTTTTAACTGTCTGGGCAGCAAGAAAATACTCACAGTAGGGCTCATGGCAGATTTTCTTCTTCTTCATGTTTTCGTATGCCTTTGATGCTTGGGGAAGACGAAACTTTCACCATTAGAGGGATTTTTTTTCCTTTTTTTTTCTTTTTAAACGGTGAGTTCCATCTATTTCCACACCCAGCTGAAGCTCTGCAGCCACCCCGCTCAGTCAGACGCACCAAACGCAGTGAAATTTGTACATAAAAGTTTCGTGAGGACTGGGATGAGATGGATGGAATGCCAGAATGACTCATTGTTCCCTGAATAAGGCCCTGAGTGTTCTATTGATGCCATTTCTAAATCTGTGTAAAATGTATAGAATTCGTGTCATAACTGGAATTCCAAGCACAGCAACCTTGGGAGCTGAATTAATGATGATGATGATGATGATGATGATGGGGTTGTGCAGGAATTAATCTGGATTCTAACATGCTCAGACAGTTAAAAATAAGACAATTTCATCCCCCAGAGCTCAGAAATTCTGCTCCTCACGCATTTGGGGATGCCAGGAGAGGGAAGTTGTCTCTGTGTGAGTGTGTGGTGGAGTTTAAAAGTATAAAATTTGAATTTACAAGGGACAGAGATGTCCTTTCAATTAGCTGGGGATATTGATTGCAGGGCTCAGTGCAATTGGAAAGTGGAAGGGTGAGCTGGGCTGGACCAGCTCAATATTTGGAAATGAGCAGTCTGAGGCCAGAGCAGAGATGGGAACACACATCTCTCATTTTTAACCAACTTTTACCTCCTCATTCTTGCTTTTCCCTTTTCTTGGGGTTTTAGATGTGAAGCCAGGTGGAGTTCAGCATTTCCAGTGTGAGTTTTTGGGGTAAATTCTGTGTCCACTCAGATTTCAGTCAGAGACAAACTCCTAACTGTGGTGTCAGACTAGCAGGGTTTAAGCAATAAAAGCAAACTGGAAAAGAAAAAAAAATCTCACGTTTGGAAATTTCCCATAGCAGAGGAAGATCTTTTAAGCAATAAAAGCAAACTGGAACAGAAAAGAAACCCTCACGTTTGGAAATTTCCCATAGCAGAGGAAGATCTTTTAAGCAATAAAAGCAAACTGGAACAGAAAAAAAAAATCTCACATTTGGAAATTTCCCATAGCAGAGGAAGATCCAAAATATTTGGGAATACACCCCCTCCCTTCCTTTTTCTTTGTTCTTTAAATAAGAAGAACTCCTGCTTGCCCTGACTCTGCTGCTGCTCCAGGCAGTCCCACTTGCATATATTTAGATTTATACATTGGAAATATAAAATGTATTCTCCCTGAGCAAATAATCTGTACATGCTATAGGGTGAAATTAGCCTCTTTGTGCAATGTCATGGCCCTGTTTCCTGGTGAAATAAGTTCAAGAATCAGGTTTCTGGGGCAGACATGGAAAGAAATTGAAATTCTTCCTTCTGTCTTATGAGCTCCTCCTCTCCAGATCCCTTTTAAGAGTCGTTGAATTCTTGATGGGCCACCAGACTTTGCTGCTTGTTTTTCTCATGTCCAGTAGATTTAATACTCAAGCCGTGAATTTAAGTTTTTATGAACATTTTAGGCGTTGTTCCTCTTATAAAATGGGAGTAGATAAACCTCTGCCTGCACTGAAGTGAAAATTTTGGGGTCCAAAGACACTAAGACGGCACAGGAGCTGTTGCACCCAAACCTGAGAGGATAAAAAGTGGCTGAAAAAGTGCCAGCAAAGCTGGTCCTGAAAGGAGATAAATCTGAAATGGATGCACTGAACCATTCCCACCAGAGGCAAAAAACCAAATGGATGTTCTGAGGAAAAGAAAGGATGAGGAGGGAGACTGGGAATGTCTCAGTTCCACAAAGTGAGTGCAAGGAGACGTGTAGTGAAATTAAATAGTGACAAATTGGAAATGTTTTACACAGCAATCCTTTTTCCACCGGTATTTAATTTTTAAAAAAGGGACCTAATTGCTTTTAGAAGTTAATGGGAACTTTGCAAGTCTCGAACAGATCAGATACTTCTGTTTCTAATAACCATCCATAGAATTATGGATGCTCGTTGTCATAACTTTGGAACTGAGCTTAGAGTTTTGGTTTGGGATGTTTTTAAGGTTTGGGATGAAGCGCAGGGAAGAACCAGTGGGAAGGGCAGATTTGGGCAGATTTTGGGGGAGGAATGCTGGGGAAGTCTGGAGTGAGGCCTGGTCTGGGTTTAGCTCCTCCAAAGGATTGAGCAGTGGCAAAGAAAACGGTTGGTGGATATTTGCTCTTTTGGGTTCACAGGCTGAACAACTGCAGTGCTGCAGCATTAATGATAATTGTTCAAATAATCTGCTGAGTGACTCCTTCCCTGTGGGAACCAGAGCAGAGCAAGGGGAGTGACTTTTCCAAGGCCAGGCAGGGCATCCCTGGAGGGCTGGGGACAAACCCAGGTCAGTCAGACCAGAATCTGCACCCACACAGAGTGGGGCCTCTCCCTCCTCATTCCGTGGGTTCCTTGGGAGCCTGGCATTGCCAGGAATAATAGGAAGGAATAAAAGGAAGGAATAGAAGGAATGAAAGGAAAGAATAGAAGGAATAGAAGGAATAAAAAGAAAGAATAGAAGGAATAAAAGGAAGGAATAGAAGGAATAAAAGGAAGGAATAGAAGGAATGAAAGGAAGGAATAGAAGGAAGAAAAGGAAGGAATAGAAGGAAGGAATAGAAGGAATAAAAGGAGGGAATAGAAGGAATAAAAGGAAGAAATAGAAGGAATAAAAGGAAAGAATAGAAGAAATAAAAGGAAGGAATAGAAGGAATGAAAGGAAGGAATAGAAGGAATGAAAGGAAGGAATAGAAGGAATAAAAGGAAAGAATAGAAGAAATAAAAGGAATAGAAGGAATAAAAGGAAGGAATAGAAGGAATAAAAGGAAGGAATGGAAGGAATAAAAGGAAAGAATAGAAGAAATAAAAGGAAGGAATAGAAGGAATAAAAGGAAGGAATGGAAGGAATAAAAGGAAGGAATAGAAGGAATGAAAGGAAGGAATAGAAGGAATGAAAGGAAGGAATGGAAGGAATAAAAGGAAAGAATAGAAGAAATAAAAGTTGCTGCAGCACTGAGGGTCACACCTGGCTCTCCTTCCCCACCCCTTTTCAGTGTGGCTGAATCTCACTCCCAGACCATCCTGGCTGCAGATTTGGGGTCACCTCAGCCCCTTTGTGCTGCTGGGCTGAAGTGTGGTTTAAGGAATTGCTGCGATCACAGGTCAAACCCATTCCAGGATTAATGGTGCGGATGTGCTTAGGGAGAAGTTTGTTTTGCTCCTGTCTGAAGTGCCTCTCATCCCCTCGGACAGCAAACAGTGACCATGGCATCCCAGAGGCTCCAGGAGCGGTGTTTGCAGCCCAGCAGGTGCCACAGCTTCCCCCAGAGCTGAGTTTCCTTTCACCGAGGAGCCACGGGTGGGGAGGATGGATTTGGGAAAAGTGCGAGGGAGAGAAGGGAAAACAGGGAGGAAATGGGAAGGGAAGGAGGGGAAGGGAAGGGAAGGAAAGGGAAGGAAGGGAAAGGGAAAGGGAAAGGGAAAGGGAAAGGGAAAGGGAAAGGGAAAGGGAAAGGGAAAGGGAAAGGGAAAGGGAAAGGGAAAGGGAAAGGGAAAGGGAAAGGGAGGGAGGGAGGAAGGAAGGAAGGAAGGAAGGAAGGAAGGAAGGAAGGAAGGAAGGAAAGAGGAAGGAAGGAAGGAAGGAAGGAAGGAAGGAAGGAAGGAAGGAAGGAAGGAAGGAAGGAAGGAAGGAAGGAAGGAAGGAAGGAAGGAAGGAAGGAAATAAGAGAAGAAAGAAAGAAAGGAAAGAAGGAAAGGAAAGAAAAGGGAAGGAAGGAAGAAGGGAAGGAAATAGGGAAAGGAAGAAGGGAAGGCTGGGCTGCTCTCTGCTGCGGATCTTGTGGGTGGAGCTGATTTTAGAGTGCCCATCCAGTCCCTTTTGAAGTGGGAAAGGAACTGAGTTTGTAAGAGCCCTGAGATTGTTCAGTCACGTGCTTGCCTTCATTTGCATGTGGGAATAATTACTGAATGAGGAGTTAACAGTGGAGGTGTTAATGGGAAAAATGCAATCCGTGTCCACGGCACAGCACGTTAGTAAAGGTGTGGTGAGGCTGCTGGATCAGGGCTCTGTGGAGCTTCTGGGATAGGAGTCACTGATCAGAAATATATTTATTTTTATATTAATAAAACACACATCACTGATCAGAAATAATCATATTTATTTTTATATTAATAAAACACACGATATGTTTTATTAATTTATATTAATAAAACAACACAATAATTTTATAATATAATAAAATGAGGTTTATTGTGTATAATAATAATAATATAAATATGGTGTTTATAATATTATATTAATATTTATATTTAGTTTATTACAGGACCTAGCAAATCCACAAGGGCACAAGGGACAGGACAAGAGGGAAGAGCCTCAAGCTGTGCCAGGGGAGGGTCAGGTTGGACATCAGGAGGAATTTCCTCATGGAAAGGGCAGGCAAACACTGCAAGGAGCTGCCCAGGGAGGAGGTGGCATTCAGGGAACACCTGGCAGTGTCCAAGGAAGGACCAGAGGTGGCACTCAGTGACGTGGGGGTGCTCCATGGGGCAGCTGTCAGCAGCAGGGAATTCTCCATCCATATTCAAGTCAAGGGTTAAACGTTTAATCCATAAATTAGTGCTGGGAATCGAGAAAAGCTTGCTTGACATCCGAAATCACAGGGAGGTTTTATTCCCTGGAAGGAAAAAAAAAACCCTCTCCAAATTATTTAAAGCCTCTTTCTCTGGGCCAGTGTTAGCTCTTGGTTCACCCAGGATTTTCCTCTTTAAAGGGAGTTGGCTCCTTTAGAGTTGAGTTGCAAAGGAAATGTTGCAAAGGAAATCCACTTGCCATTGCCATGGATTCTGCTTTGAATTTTGGTTTAAGAATCGATGTCATTTGGTCACCCCTGTGTCCCTAAGTCAGCTCACAGGTGAGTTTTGAGCTCATCTTGGGCAGCATTGCCTTGAGCCCCAGCAGTGATGAGTTCTGCTGTGAGTTCATATTTTTGTTTGCTTCTCTCATGAAATGGGGCTGAAACCTCAATGGGAATTTCAGAGAATCCCAGGATGGTTTGGGTTGGAAGTGACCTTAAAAATCGTTTAATTCCACCCCTGCCATGGCAGGGACACCTTCCACTGTCCCAGGCTGCTCCAAGCCCTGTCCAGCCTGGCCTTGGACACTGCCAGGGATCCAGGGGCAGCCACAGCTGCTCTGGGAATTCCATTCCAGAGCCTCCCCACCCTCACAGAGAGGAATTTATCCCCAAAATCCCATCTGAACCTCCCCTCTGTCAGCTCAAAACCATTTCTGCCACAACAGCGATCCCAAAACCAACCTCTCCTTCGCCTGGGTAGCTGAGGGAGGTTTAAAAGCCCCAACCAGGACAGAATTCCCTTGGGAAGCTCCAGGATTGTAAAGCAGCTCCCTCCCTGCCTCCTGCCACACTGCATCACATCTGAGCGGCGCTTTTTGCATTATGTATCAACCCAGATTTGTCCTCAGATAGCCTCCTCCGGAGAAGACCATTTTTAAATCTTTAATAGGGCATTAGAGCAATTTGCCTGAGATTTAGTTCTAAGTGGGCAAGGGGAGTGGTGACAAACGAAGCCGGGAGGCCCTGAAATTCTTTGAATATTCCATGTTTTCCTGGAACTGCGGGGAGAAGGCTGCCAGAGAGGTCTTGGCAGGTTTTCTAGGTGGCTGGCCAAGGCTGAAGCAAACGTGGATGGTGAACAGGCTAATGCAGCTCTGCTTCCAAGCTCAGACGTATAGAACATACGTTTTTATTTAAGAGATCCCACCACATGGAGGAGCAAATGTAGTGCTAATATATCTTCCTGAAGGAAAATGGCAAGGGGAAAAACAGGGTCGTCTTGCCACGATAAAATAAAGGTTTTTTGCCCTTGCTTTTTAGGGACTTGGGCCGTCAGCTGAAGGAAATGAAATCCAGTGGCTTTCCCACGAGAGCCCCTTATTAATCAGGAATGGCTTAGAGAGCAATACTTTGTGTCTGAGGGAAGAGGCAGAAGTTGTTCAAAGAATGGATTTCCGTTGCCAGATTGACTTTTTGTTGTTGCCATGCGAGTAATTAAAAATGGCAATTAAGCAGGAAAGTGATCAAATCATCACTTGGGAGCTGCTGCTGCTGCAGTTGGCTCCATGTCGAGGAGCAGGGACCACCCTGAGGGTCCAGCAGTGAGAACTGGGGGCCGTTCCTGAATTATCCCAGGTAGAGGTGGATTTGCAATGACCTCCTTTGGGAATTGGTGTTTCCTGAGGGTCCAGCAGTGAGAACTGGGGGTTCTTCCTGAATTATCCCAGTAAAGGTGGGTTTGGGATGGTGTCCTCTGGGAATTGGTGTTTTCTGAGGGTCCAGCAATGAGAATTGGGGGTTCTTCCCAGATCATCCCAGGTAGAAGTGGGTTTGGGATGACGTCCTCTGGGAATTGGTGTTTCCTGGGGGTCCAGCAGTGAGAACTGGGGGCTGTTCCTGGATTGTCCCAGGTAGAGGTGGATTTAGGATGGCTTCCTCTGGGAATTGGTGTTTTCTGAGGGTCCAGCAGTGAGATCTGGGCGCTGTTCCTGAATTATCCCAGGTAGAGGTGGGTTTGGGATGGCCTCCTCTGGGAATTGTTGTTTTCTGAGGGTCCAGCAGTGAGATCTGGGCGCTGTTCCTGAATTATCCCAGGTAGAGGTGGGTTTGGGATGGCCTCCTCTAGGAATTGGTGTTTCCTGAAGGTCCAGCAGTGAGAATTGGGGGCTGTTCCTGAATTATCCCAGTAAAGGTGGGTTTGGGATGGCCTCCTCTGGGAATTGTTGTTTTCTGAGGGTCCAGCAGTGAGAACTGGGGGTTTTTCCCAGATTATCCCAGCAAAGGTGGGTTTGGGAGGGGCTCCTCTGAGAATTGGTGTTTCCTGAGGGAAACAGGAATTTGGATTTCCTGGGGGCACAGGTGAATGAAGGCTGTCATTATTTTAATATTATCCCGTGTTTGTGTGCAGCTCACAGGGCTTGTCTTGTTTTATTATTGATGGGGCAGAGCCTGTGCAGAGCCTCTCTCCTCCTGAGTGAAACCATTTATTTTTCTTTATTAAGCCCTTGGTGCAGGCCCAGAAGTTCTGCTGAGGACTCCCTGTGGGGTCTGGGATGAGTCACTTATTTTCCTTTGGTTCCATCCCCTGCCTGTGAAACAGAGATCCTTGTTCCTCTCGGGGAGGGCTGGAAAGGCAGAGCTGATCATGGATGAGCTGTTCAGAGCCACTCACGTTGGAATTGCGAGGAGAAATATTCCTGATGGATTCTCTCTGTGCTGACACACTTTCTACCTTCACATTGATAATTATTGATCACCTAAAACTGTTTTTACGCCATCAGCTCGAGAATGTTATTACAACACATTAAAAACCCTGAGTAACGCTATTTATTATCATCACAAACAAGCTGAAATTCAGATTTTCCTGCATTTTTCCTCCACATCGCCTCGCATGGAAGTGTTAACTCTGTCTTTTTGCCTTCCAGCCAGGCGGAGCTGCGAGCTCAGGGTGAGCAGAGGCTGCAGTGAAGCCATGCAGAAGTGCAGAGGGGCTCGGGGAGCTGCGCTGCCTCCCGCTGCTATTTCTGGCACGCAGACACTCAGCGGTGTCTGCTGGGCCAAACGTAAGTCCTGACACTCATTCTGTCTGTCACATCCCTCTCCAGACGTGGCTCCACGGTTTTTAATCCACTCCCAGCACTGGTGGAGAGGCTGGAGAGGAGCTGGTGTGTGAAGTTCTGTGTCTGGGCAGAATTCCCTGCCTGGGGAGCCCAGAGCTCTGGATTTTCTGACAGTGACACCTCAATATCTCAGCATCCTGCGGTCTGCCCAGTGAGCAGAGATCCCTTTTCCCCTGGACTTTGCAGTCTGGGTGGATAAAGGAGGCAGGAAAGAGGAAGGGATGGAGAGACTGACCCAGAAGGGCTGGGAATGAGCTGGGAATGGGATGGGAATGGGATGGGATGGGATGGGATGGGATGGGATGGGATGGGATGGGATGGGATGGGATGGGATGGGATGGGATGGGAATGGGTTGGGAATGGGTTGGGAATGGGTTGGGAATGGGATGGGAATGGGCTGGGGATGGGCTGGGAATGGCATGGGAATGGGTTGGGAATAGGTTGGGAATGGCTGGGATTGGGCTGGGATGGAGTGGGAATGGGATGGGAATGGGCTGGGAATAGGTTGGGAATGGGTTGGGAATGGGTTAGGAATGGGTTGGGAATAGGTTGGGGATGGGATGGGATGGGCTGGTAATGGGCTGGGATTGGGCTGGGAATGGGATGGGAATAGGCTGGGAATGGGCTGGGAATCCTCAGTGCTGATTTGGGATTCCTCTGCCTGGAATCCTGTGCAGGGAACAGAGCCTTGCACCCACCACCAGCTGCAGGAAATATTTTGGTGTGCTACCCTTTGGTTTCGTTCTTCAGCAGTGCCTGAAACTTGTATTTTTTTTTCTTGCGAGAAGTATGTTTTGGGGTTTTTTCCCTTCTTTAAATTCTGTCATCTGTAGTAGTAGAAAACCTGGGAAAGATTTCTTTGTTTTATCTTTTAAGCAATTCCACCCTCTGTTTAAAAAGAAAGCAGTGCTGGTGGGAAGGGCGAAGGGTCTGCCAGGAGGTCTGGGGGATGTTGAGGAATTCCTGCCCTTGGAGGTTCCTCAGGGCCCTCTGATCTCTCAGGGCTCTTCACCAACATTAATTCAGGCTCAGAGTCCCAACTCCTGTCTTAGGTGCAAGAGTTATGTTCTCAATTTGTGTTGTTTTCCTGTAGGGAAGAATTGAAAATAATCCACAGTGAATTCCAGAGGAGGTGGGAATGGATCTGTGCACTGCAGCCCTCCACTCTTGGAATTACAATCTTTATTTTCCAGAGTGACCCCAGCACCCCTTTCCTACTGAAATACAATTCATTCCAGCTCTTCTCTAAGTCCGTGGATCTCTAATTTAATTTTCTGCTTTTTCTGTCAGCTCAGATTCCCAAAATGTCCCTAAACCTCCTGTGTGTTTCTGAACTTGAATTTAGGTTCAGCAGTTTCAACTCCAATTGAAAAGCCTCAACAGGTATTATTTTTACTGGCTTTGGAAAAAAAAATAAATAAAGAGTTGATTGAGGAACTCCACCTTTTCATGCAATGATTCTACTGAAATTTGAATTAAAGTTTAAAAAAGCATTAAGTGTCGACCAGACGTTTTTTGTAGCAGAATTGTAGGTTAAAATATTCACACAGCTCCATCTCTTAGTAATTGATATGTCTCAAAATTTGCCAGATTTCAGTGTGAAGCCTCAAGTCTTAAGAAATTTTATCCCCAAACCAGGTTAGATTTATCTGAAATAAGAGCGAGGGTCTTGGAGCTTTTGTTATGTCCTAAATTAATTGAATCTTCTTTGAAGCTTTGGACGACCTGAACCTGTGTGAAATCTGAGGGGTTTGGGTGCTTTATGTGAGGTGGGATTGGCAAATCACACGAGAGCGATGGAATGGCTTTTTGTGTGACTCCATCCACAGAACTTTGAGCTTTAGTTTGGTTAAATCCATTTTGTTTTAGGAGGGCTCGGTGGCAGGGCAGGTTGGAACTCCCCACGGGCAGAGCACAAACTCTGGGTCCAGTGCTCCCTCTTCTCTCTGATAGTGGATGAATCACTTGTGACCTTCTCTCCAAATCCCTCTGAGACTTTGCCTGACCTTTGGTTGAATTCCTCCCTTTTCCCTGATCCTGTTTTTCACTAAGTGCAGTGTCCCAGGGCCTTTCCCACTGCCTCATTTCCCTTTTTCCCCTCGCTTTACTCACCTTGGCATCCGATCCTTTCGTGGCTTTGTCACCTTCATTATTTCGATTGCTCTTCATTATCCAGGGACGGATGGAGTTGGATTTTAAGGAGAACCAATCATCCCTTTCTGGTGCTTGGGGAGGCAATACCTTGCTGGTTTGGAGGGGAAAATTGCTGTGGGAAGAGGATTTGGTGGTGGTGAAATGGGACTGAGATGATTTTGAGCCCCACTCTGTCCTCTCTGTTGAACCTCAGGGGATCAGACGAAGGTGGCAAAAGGAATTGGGACACGGCAGCTCCTTCCAAGGACCCCCAGCACCCCAGGGACACGGTGAGTGCTGTCCTGATGGCTCTGGATTTTGGCAGAATATTGATTTGATCAGTGATTTGGGGTGGAATTGGTCTGCAAAGCAGTGAGGCTCACATGAGAAGCTTTTTGTTGTCAAGAGCATTGTTCTGGAAATGTCCAAATCATTATACCTTTGCCCAGTTTTGCTGTCCATGGATGAGCCCCACACTCTGGATTTGTTCCTTTCCTCACATAATTTGAATTCTTAATTTCTTTGCCCTGTTTTGCTGTCCATGGATGAGCCCCACACTCTGGATTTGTTCCTTTCCTCACATAATTTGAATTCTTAATTTCTTTGCCCAGTTTTGCTCTCCATGGATGAGCCCCACACTCTGGATTTGCACCTTTCCTCACATCATTTGAATTCTTAATTTCTATCAGGGAATGCTTTTATTTCCCTGAAGACATTGAATTAATTTGTAAACTATTCTCCTATGTGCTGTCCATATAGCTGAGCCATAACCATTATTTTAAAGATATTTCCTAACTGACCTCTGTATACTTTGCCCAGAGTGAAGTTATTGACTTGTCTCAAAAAGGCCTCAAGGTTTTATAGTTAATGCTGAAGTCCCTAAAGCTTCCTCCTTGGCTGAACATCCCTTCTCCTGTGTGTCTTCCCCTTTGAATTGCTAATTCCAATTGATCTGGGGGGAAAAAAATTGTAATAGTTTGTATTTACTCCACTTTCTGCTGTAACAGCACCTACCAAGGTCTGTCCTTCCTTTGATCCTGTCTCCATGATTAAATTCATTCTTCCTTTCTGTTTTCCAGCTTCTCTCTGCAAACTTTCTTTCACTCCCATTTCTGCAAGAATTTCCTGCAAACCACGTCCCTAAGAGGATTAGTGGAGGGGATACCAATTTTATTTATATTTATTTATAAGTGGACTGCAGAGACTTGGCCCCTTTTTAAATATGAGAACAATTTTCAGGCCTCTCTCAGTTGTGGTTATTTCACTCAAAAAAACCCCCAAAAAACCAAACCCAACAAACCACAGAACAACAGAGAAATACGAGAAGTCGTGGAAACCCCTCAGACTTTCTCTGTTTAAATTTTGAATTCCTGGGGTCACAGGGCCAGGTGATGCTGCCAGTTGTGGGATTTTGTGTAGTGCCTGGCAAGATGAGTTCAATGCAAAGATGGGATCAAATCAAATAGAAAAACACTTTTTTTTTTTTTAATTTTTGTCACCCTGGAGGCCTTTAACACTTTGGAATTTGAATCTTTGCAAAACAGGGCTGCTGGACTCCAGTAAACGCAGTGTCCGGATGTTGGTGGTGATTCATAAAAGCAATTAAAAAAGGAAAGTGCTTTTCCTCTGAGCGCAATGTCTTGGTTGGAGGAAGTCCTGAAGTGAGTGCGAAATGCTCCAGCAGTGCTCAGGGCATGGGGGCTGTTGTCTTCCAGGTCATGGATCTGTTTCCAGCAGATTTTAGCTTTTTTTTCTTTTTTCTGCGCTGCTGCTGATTAATTTTTTTCTCTGAGAGTCCCAGAATTTCGTGTTGGAAGGGAGCTCTGGAGGTCACTCAGTCCAACCCCCCTGGGGCAGGTGACACAGGGACACAGCCTGGGTTTGGGATGGCCCCAGAGGGACAATCCAAGGGAAAGCTCTGCCACCTCCATGGGAAGTTCTTCCTCAGGCTGAGGTGGAACTCATTGTGTTTTACTTTCTGACCATTGCTCCTGTCACCAAAATCAGTCTGGCCCCATCCCCTGACACCTGCCTTGGGGATATTTGTATGGATTTAACAGCTGATCCTTATTAATTTCTATTTCAATGCAGTTCCCATTTCTTCCTTCTTAAATTTGAGGGAAAACCTCCCGAGGATGTAAAGTTTTCCACGGGAGAAATGCGGTTGTTGCAACGTAAATTTTGGATAATTGGAACTCATCAAATATGATTTTTTCCACCCCCCAGTGCAACTCCCTGGCATTTCTGCCCTTCCCCAAACACAAAACACCTCATTTGTACAGCTTTAAAGCGATTTTCCAGGAGCAAGACGGAGCTTGGTTAGAACACGACGGAGGTTATTGTTGTACACGAGGATCCATCAGCACGGCCACATTACCTCAGCAAGAAGCAGAGCCTGAGACGCTCATTACAAACTTCCTCCGTGCCTTTTCCAGCCTTCCCAAGGAGCATTCCCAAGTTAGGGATGGTTGGAAATGGTTGGGGTTGGGTTCCTAGAGAAGGCACTTCCAGCCCTGCCGCCTTCTCCAAGCAGATTCCTCTGCAAATATTGAAGTTGTGGCTCTGCCCTCCCATCCTGCCCTTGCTTATCCCATTCTAAGGGAAGCAGGAAGAGTTTACTGATTTATCATGGATCATTAGGTGGAAGGAACTATTCTTAAAACATCAGTGTGGATACAATAATTAGGGATGTGCTTTTGTTAACACCGCCAGCCTCTACCCTCTCGTACAGTACCCTTGGGTACTAAATAATTACCCACTTTGTGTGGTTATCTAGCTCACTAATTACCCACAAAAATTGGGGTCAGGTGTTAACTGCTTGAAATAAGTATCCTCCAAAGGCTTGGGTAAAGTGTATCAAGAAATTATGTGTTTGCTGCAAAACTTTGGAAAAAAAAAATCAAACTTTTTTTTTTTTTTTTTTTTTTTGGGAAGGAAGATGTGGAGACAATGGATGTGAAATATTCTGTGTGATGGCAAAATCTTGCAGTGATGGTGAGGGACTCTAAAGGGAGTGAAAGGATGGTTGGCAGATACAGTCACTAATCCATTCTACTTTTCCCAAAGATTAGATCCTTCAGTACACAGGGTTTGATTCTTCCCCTATCTAGGCTGATGCCAATCAGGATTATGCCGGTATAAATAAGAAAATTTGTATCCGTGGATTCCCAGACCGATTTTGCTGCATAATCCCACCTCTTCCATCACCCAGGGACTTCTGCATTGCACCCAATAATTTAATTATGGTTTGTATATTTATTTCCACGCGTTTATTTTAGCAGTCTCCAGCTCTGTGTGCATGCAGAACTTCATTCTGAGGCTGCTGCTCATAAAATGCAGTTCGCTTGGAGCAATAATTTGATTCCTGTGCTCAGGGAGTTACCCCAGTGAGTCAAAGATTTCAAGATAGCCCCACCCTCCCCAACTTCCCGAACACTCACACTGCAGCCACTTTCCCTTTGCCAGACCCACACAAGATGTCTAACTAGCCAAAATCCCGAGGGGCAATCCCAATCTCCCGCCTCCCCTGGTTCAGCCCCAGAAAAGAGGGAAATTTCAGCCCTAAAGCCCTTGAAACACCCGGCACGTGTGCCGAGGGATGTTGAGCAGCCCATCTTCCTAACCTGGTTTCCTGCATAGGTGCCTTCAGCACAAAGGAAAGGGATTTCAGAGGGAGCTGAGAAGGTGTTTGTGGAAATCCTCGGCTCTTTGGATGCCCGGATACCTTTAATTCCTGAGCGGCTGTGCGGCGCTCAGCGTTAACAAAGAAACCGCCTGGATTTATTGCTGCATTTTGCGTTAGGTGCTTCCTCTCCTCCATAGCAGAGCCACCTCCTGTTCCTACAAACACCTTCCGCAGCCTGTGCGGCTTCAGGGATCAGCCATCCCCATCCCATGGCTTGGGGGGGCTCCGGGCCGAGGTGAGGGCTCGGTTTTGGGGCTACCTGCGCCCCGCATTGTGCGGAGCATCCCTGGGAACGGCAGGGCTCAGCCTCCCGGAGCACAATGCAGATTTAGTCGTCATCTTTGTCTCTCCCCCCGCGCCCCCCCCGGCCCCGCTCCACTCCCCGCTGATGTTAACTGTCTGTATTATTATTTATTGTTATCAGGGGATTTGGTTTGATCAATGAAGTGTATATGCGTCTGACGGACATTCGGGGAGGAAATGCTTGGAGAATGAGTAACATGTCTGCAGTGGAGGGTGTGTGAGAGGGAGAGAGAGGGAGCATCGGTACTAGAAACATTGACTGATGAGTTCATTTTAAAATCCAAGGGCATATAGCTGGTAAATTAGCACATATTGCAAATATAGTCTGGTGCGAGAGGCAGCAGTGCTGCCATTGAGCGCAGGGGTGGGTGTGGAGGGGAAGGGGGGGTCGAGGAGAGGAGATTGTCAGCTCTAAAGTCATCACGGGCATGAGCCAGGCAGTCTGCCTGCCTCACTGCAGACGTGGGGCGTGCGATTTCCACGGGCGGCTGCGGCGTGGCGGAGGGGGGGAGCGGGGGGCACCCGGGAGAGCCAGCGCTGGATTTTATTGTTTTAAAATCCACAGCCAGCCGGAGGGACGCGAGGCGAAGGGCTGCAGCCCCTCCGCTTCCCCCTCTCCTTCCCCTTCAGCCCCCCGCACCCCTCGGGAGGGCGGAGGGGAGCTGCCGGAGGGTGCCGGGGCTGGTACCCGGCGGGGATGCGGCGGGGCCGGGGATGCGCCGGAGGGTTTCTCCCGGCAGCTTAAGAGATTATTGGGGAGGGGTGGCCGCGAATGGTGTGTGAGAGAGAGTGAGCGAGCGAGCGAGTGAGTGAGTGAGGGAGTGCGTGTGTGTGTGCGGGGCTGGCGGCGGGGGGAGCCGGGTCCTTATTCTGTTAAAGATTTAAGTAGGCATGCAAGGAATCTCTAGGATAGTTGGCAAAGGGCGAGGGTGGGGAGGGGGGGAAGGATCCAAAAGAGTCTGTAACCAGACACTGAAGCTTTCCAGGAGTGAGAGTGTGTGAGAGAGAAGGAGACAGAGCGAGAGGAAGAGAGGGGGCAGTGTGGTCTAGTACATTTTCATCTGGTCGTTGATTTGAGCCTGATGCTTGCTGTCCCTCAACAGCCTCCCTTGCCTGGATTTTTTCTTTCCCCCTCTCCTCTCCTTTCCCTTCTACTTCATCGAAGCCTAGGGGAGCCAGGAAAGATTAAATGTGCTTTCGAAAAGGCAGCCACTTCATGCAGCTATGTCTGCTTTCCCCCCCACACCCCCCAGCCACCCCCCCACTCCCCCTTTTTGAAATAAAAAAAAAAAAAAAGAGAGAGGGGGAGACAGAGAGGGGGAGAAGGAAGGAGGAGGAAGAGGAGGACTATAGTTTAATGATGTCGGGACTGGCTGATCCAGAAGGAGGAAAAAAAAAAGGGGAAAAAAAAAAAAAGGAAAAAATATTTGAGCTCCTGGACGAGGAAGGACTTTGGTGAATGGGCTCAGACTCCTGAGGTGAGAAAAGGACGGAGTGAATGATGATGATGATGATGATGGTTCCGTAATGGTGCCTGTTACCGCTGCCCCCGGCCGGGCGGCGGCGGGGCCGGGGCCGGGGGGGACCTGCCTTCGGCAGCGCCGGATATTTTGCATTTTTAACCTCGGGCCCTCCGGAACGTTTCGGCTTCTCCCCGCTTATGCCGCTGAGCCTAAAGCGGTTCCAGAGCTGGGTGGAGGGTGCGGATCCGTATTATTTATTTGGGCGGGGGGGCGAGGGGGGGGGGAAAGAGGGAGGAAAGGGAGGGAGGGAAGGGGAGAGAAGAGCGGAGGGAAGGAGGTGGCAAGCTGGGGACGAAATCCTGCTCTGGGTTATGGCCGGCGTAAATTTCCATTGGCTGGGGGTGCACAAGGTGCTCGGCGAGAGGAGTCGGTGCAGGATGGAGTCCCTTTGTGTGTATGTGAGCGTGCGGGGTGTGAGTGCGGGGCTCGGCACCCTCCTCTCCCGGGCGAGCGCCTTTTTCTCCAGGTTTTCCTTTGAAGCCCCGGCCGGCGGCTGGCAGGGGAGGGCGGCCGGGGCTGCGGCGCTGCTGCCCGCGCCCTTCCTCCCTCCTCCTCCTCCTCCACCTCCTCCTCCTCCTCCTCCTCCTCCTCCCCGCTGACAGTCTGGGGCTCGCTCCGGCACCGGGCTGGCCCCGGCTCCCGCAGCCCCCCAGCCCCGTCTCTTCATCATAATAATAATAACAACAGCAGCGGCGGCGGCAGCGGCATTGCCGGGGAGCGCGGAGGGCGGCAGGCGAGAGGAGCTGCGGAGGAATTCGGTTCCTTTTCCTTCCCTCCCCGCACCCACCCACCCCCCACCTCCTTTTTTTTTTTTTTTTTTCCTCCCCCCTTTTCCTCGCTGTATCTTTTTTTTTTTTTTTTTAAACCAGAAAAAAAAAAAAGAAAAAAAAAAAAAAAAGAAAAAGAGAGAGAGAGAGAGGGATGTTTTAAAAATGCAAGCGGCTTGCCCAGCTGCACACAGCCGCCCTCCCTCGGCCGCCTCCCTCCCCCGGCTGCGCACACCCCGCACGCTCGCCGCCGCTCGGGTGTCAAAGCCGCCGGGCACGCAGCCTGCAGCGGCACTGCCCCGGCCCCCCCGGCCGCTCCCCGCGCAGCCGACCGGAGCCTCCCCCGCTGCCGAATGGTGAGTTTCTACCTGCTTTTGTGGCGACTCGGGGTTTTTCTCCATCCCCGGGGCTGGCGGAGGGGGCGGGGAGGCAGCGCCTTGCTGCTGCTGCACGCTTTGTGCCAGGGGCCGGGAGCGAGCCTGCAGATTCCTGCTCTTATTTCTGCATTCCTTCTCGTTGAAACAATGAAAATAATTCCGTCACTGCTCCAAACTTCCTCTTCGTTATTTAAATGCGGAGACTTTTCGTGTATTTGTCGCAAGCGACCTTGTTGGGAGCTGTAAGGAACCTGCCGCGCCATGTCTTTTTTTTTTTTTTTTTTTTTTGTATAAACGATTAAAAATGGAATGTATTCTCTCAACAGAGGGTCCTTAGAGAAGCTCTTTCCTTCCACCTGTGTGTCCTGTTTTGTAATCTTGAGCCATGAATTGAACTTGCCTGCTATTCTTTTCCTCTTTCTCCTTTTGATCTTTTTTTTTATGATTATTATTTTTTGATCCCCGTTGGTTTGGGTTTTTTTAAAAATTTTTTTTTTCTTTTTGCAAGGACTAGTTTGTTGCGCCCCTCTCAATCCCTGAGACCCTAACTTGTGATGTTTAGCTTTTAAATCCACGGGTTAGGCTCTTGGGAGCTGTGAGTTGTGCTTTGACATCTTTATTTTATTTTATAAATATCTCCTCTCTCTATGTGTATATGTGTGAGCGCGGGTGTGTATATTTAGAGCCGTATACACACACATACAATAGTGTTTAGAGACCTTTTAAGGCAAAAATAAGTGTATTTCTCCTCCTTAGGCTCCATCGGCTGATGTAGGGTTATGGCCATTTTCTCTACAAAAATCAAATTAAAATCAGCGTTTGTACCACAGAGATTTTTTTAAATTTTTTTTTTTTTTTTAAAAACGTGTGTGTGTATATTCACGAGATAATTTTCCAGCTGATCCAGATATGGGGGTGTATGTGTGTACACACAGAGTGATTATTATATATGCGTGTGTAGATAAGATATACATGATATGGATGCATGTAAATACAATTATTGAGGTGTGTGCGTGCAGCTCCACAGACGGATGCTACATATGTATTCATTCCTATAGGTAAATAAAACTACAAAAATATCTATTTACATATGTAGGAATATTAATATCACGCCTGTGGTGAAAGAGGGAGATTTTTTCGCTGCAGGCCACTGCATAGAGCATCTCAATTTTTATTTTTTCTGCCTTCCCCCCCTTCTTGAGAGCAACACAGAGTACCCTGAGAGCGTAAAAGTAACAGCTCGGTACATTGGTGCTTGACCTCAGCTGAAATCCCAGCATGCCTCATGCTTCCAAGTTTAAAACTGAACGATTAATCTTGGAAATGTGCTCTATGGACACACCAGAAAAAAAAAAAAAAAAAGGAGGAAAAAAAAATTAAAAAAAAAAAAAGAGAGGAAAAAAAATAAAGAGCCAGGAGACGGGTTGGATTTTATAGGTGGAAAATAAACTGCAGAATAAAATGGTTGCATGTATTAATGGTTGGAAACGGAAAAGAAATGCTGAAGTTTTCTTTGAGTCCTTTTCTAGAACTTCAAGCTTTGCTGCTCTTCCGGGCGATATGATATGTAAATGATGAATCAGAAATGTTCGAAATGTTTCCTGCTGCTGTTTTTCTTTATTAGATTTTTTTTTTTTATGTTGCTGTAAAATTAATTATGGTTGGAACTGTATTTCTTATCTCTGTTCTTCAAGGCAATTTATAATGAAGTTACTGTACCTTGTTATGGCACCGAATTACTGTTTGATATTTGAATGCAAATGCTTGAACTTAAAACGTGATGCACCAAAAATTAATTGACGGTGTAACATTTTGGTATTTAAGAGCTCTAGGATATGTTTGCTGGTTCCTGTTGTTTAACAGCTACTGAACTGGAAAAGGTTGCTCGTTTGATTTGGATTTTGATTTTTTTTTTTTTCCTTTTTATGAATTCTAGCTGCTTTTTCTTGCCACTGTAATTTCACTTAGCGTTTTATCTCCGCGGGGGGAAAAAAATGCCGAGAAAGCCTTGTACTTCTGAATTTCTATATTATTCCAAAGGTTCTTTAATCCCAGATCGAGCCGCATTTATTTTCTGTTACCTGCTCGGCTCTCTAAATTGGAATACAGAGCGCCGGAGCCGCGCACCTTTGTCCAGTCCATACCAGACCCGCAAAAAATAGGATTTTTTTGAGTGCTTTTTCCCTTTTTCCGAAGCTTTTAATCGCAATTCCCCCCTCCTCCGGCAGAAGGGACGGGGCTGGGATGGGTCCCGGCGCGGAGGGCGCTGCTCGGGGGGTCCCCGCTGTCCCCTCCCCGGGGGTCGCTATTGTGTCCGCGCTGCCTGCGCGCTGCGGGGCGGGGGTTGCGCGGGGCTGCGGCAAAACAATGGGCGGGGAGGGCTGGGTGGGAGAGGGGGAAAAGAAGGGGGAAAGAGGGAAGGGAAAGGGGGAAAGGAAGGGGGAAAAGGGGGAGGACAGACCCCGCGCCCCTCCGCGCTCGCAGCGCTCCGCTCCAGCCCGGCCCGGACTCATCAATTGCGGAGCCGCGGCTTTAAAGGGCAGAGCACAGTGGGGCGCGGGGGGACCCCAAAAATCACCCGCGGGGTAAAAATAAGGGGGAAATCAGACCGTGCGCTGCCCCGAGGCGGCTGCTCGGGGGGAAAGGAGAGGTTCTGGCGAGGAGGGAAGGAGGGAATAGCGCTGGGGGTGAGCGTGTGCCCCCCAGCCCTGTCCCTTCCCTTCCCTTCCCACTCCAGAATTCCCGCACAGGTTCAGGGCATTCTCAGCGATGGCAGCGCTGCTCAAACTCGGTGAGATGATAAATATCCAGCCGCAATCATTTCTTTTGGAGCAGATAGGACTCGATGCAGAACGATTCCTGCAGCGTTTTTTACCTTCTGCAGACAAAAGGAGGGATATTGCGGTTGGGGTTTATTTTTTGCCTTATTCCTGTGGCTCCAAGGCTTTCTTCTTTTAGTGTTACGGAGTTCTTCCGATAATAATTTCATCAGTTTCCATAATTCTGGTTTTTTCTCATTGGAATAAAACGAATCTGTGGGCAAAAAGAGGGTTTTTTTCTCGTACGAGGAAAATGGAAGAGAAAATAAATATCAGGCAGTAATTTAGTCAATAAATAGAATAAGTGAAGCTTAATAAGGATTGAAGGTCTTTTTCAGCACTAAAATAAAAAGCACCAGGCTGGAACTAGTTTCAATCAGAAGTAAATCTAACATGCTGCCAATTGTATTTGATATGACACATTGCAAAATATTCTGTGCAATATGTGATGCAAATAATTAAGAAGGAGAAAGATAAGCAAATGAGGTGTGGGATTTTTTTTTTTTAAATATAGTTATTTTAAAAAAATATATAAATTTTGCAAAACTCCGATGTCTGGGAGTTTTGTGTGAGCAGCAACTGTGGCATTGAGCTCGGTGACTTTGACCTCGTTGTGGCTGAGTTGGAACTTGCTCTCCCAAGTTGAAAGGCGCAGGGTTTGGTGGCAGGAAAAGGTAAAAAAAAAAAAGGTCCAAGGCATTCTGCAGTTTTCCATTGTTGCTCTTTTATTTCCAGGGGTTTAACAGGACCTAAAGTTGCACAGTGCTGCAGCTGGGGGAAAAAAAAAAAAAAAAGAAAAAAAAGAAAAAAAAAAAAAAAGAATATTTTTACTGCCTTTCTTCACTGAATCATTTCCAAGGTACTTAAGCATTTATTGGGCCAGATAGCAAATTGCAGTTGAGATGCTGTGTAGTGGCTAGTGCTGATTAGGTGATTGATTAATTCCTGATCGATTTCTAATTCCGAACTTCAATCACATTAGAAATGCTCGATATTAAAATGCAGTTTATGCTGAAATCTGATTGCAAGCTCTTCACAAAGTCGGTCGAAGTGCCAGTTGGAAATACCGTAATATTCCTATTTTCTGCTGGATTTGTTAACCCTTTCATTCCTCCCTGAGGAAGTGTTTGGCCATCCCTCAGTGCTTTAGAGCAATGAAATGCTTATTCATAGCAGGTTTGTGCACAGTCCTTGGAATAAAAGAAGACAGCATAATTCCCACAGCATTAACTCCCCGTTAATCTGCACCTCTGACCATTGCCAAACCATTTCGATGATTTTTTTTTTTCTTTCTTTTTTTTTTTTTTTTTCTTTTTTCCACCCCGATTTTGGTGAGCGAGGAGAAAGGTTGGGGGGGGGAAGAGTTGAAGAGTTCAAGGCGTGGGTTTCCCAAAGGTCCAGCTGCAGTTTCTGCACGAGGCTGGAGGATTCTCGGTGCCAACTGTGCCGCATTCCTGCTGCCCTGCCTTTTTCCCAGGGCTCCCAAGGAAAGAGCATCCCAGTCCTTCCTCACTCTTGGGAACACACACATTGTTTCAATAATCCAGGCAATAAATGCTAATTAGTAATGCTTAAGGACCCTACCAGTCGGAGTAATTATCATAATTTACCTCTTCCTTGGTAAAAAGCATTCCTTGCTGATTTTAATTTTTTTTTTTTTTCCCCAAAATGGTGTTTTCTCCCCTTTTTTTTCCCCCCCTCTGGAAAGCATTCCTGGTTGGATTAGCAATAAATATATAGGTCTGCTGTAGCTTTGAAATGCGATTTTTGTATGGCACAGGGAGCTGGAGCTGAGCATGTGTAAAGCTTTTCCCACACGTAAAAATTTCTTTAAAACCTGATATTTTTCCTCGGCCTCCGCTCTCCCCTCCTTCCCCAGCACCACCAAAAAAACCACTTGCAGAGGGAGAACAAAGGAAATCAGGAACTCTAAAGGCATCATTAAGTATGAAGAGCAACAGCAAGACAGAGTGTGATATGACAACATATTTTATGGCACAAAAGTAGAGATAATTAAATAATTCAGTGGTATTCTTAGCTAATTAGCACAAAGATCTTTCAGAAGCCATCAAGAAAATGGATCTCATCAAACCTAATAATATGCTAGGTTTCCCGAAGATCCTGTGTTTTCCAGTGCTGCTGCTCTTCCCCACCTGATACAGTGACACCAAAGTTGCACATTTAATTGGGCTCTTCCTCGAGATTTTATTTGTTGTGGAAGTGGATAAGGTATTTAGGGGAAATGAATATGCATAGCTGGGATTTTCAATATCGATCAATAGCAGAGAAAAAAACAGATCAGAGCTTCAGGAAAGGCAGATCTGTTGCAAGGGATCCATTTGGAAAATGAAATTATCAGCCAGGAGCCTCTCTTGGGTTGATTGGGATGGGTCTGACTCTTTGGGATTTGGAGTGCTGGAGTCCAGGATCTTTTCATAGAGTTAATTGGGGTCCTGGATTGGCTGATTTCAGCTTTTTTTGAGCACTGAGAAACGTGGCCGAGCCCAGGGGAGGTTTGGGACCTCTGCTTTAACCTGGGCTCTCATTTCAAGGCCAAAGCTTTGTCCCATTTGCCACTGGGCCAAACTGGGAAGAGCTCCATCCTCACCTGTGGAGCTGTTTCAGGCCTTCAGGAGGATGGCTACAACTCGCATGCCGTGCAAATATTTATTTTCCTTTGGATTCATGAGCTTTTTCAGCTGGAATCAGCACCTGCTGATGCTCCTGAGCTCAATCCAGGTTGGCAATCTCCAGATCCATGGGCAGGGACCTGCAGGGCATTGATCCTGCTCCTGGAAAACTCAGTTCTCAGTAATTAGGTGGCATCAAATATTGCTCAGAATATCTCGGTTTATGTTATTATATTATTGAAATATCTGAAATATTATTCAGGACCTCTCATTATGCTCCTTTGATCAGAATGCATCCCCAAGTTCACGAGAGGCTTTTGCAAGTTCTCATTCCCTGCCTCTGGATTTGATATATTTGGGGTTCCTTTTCCCTCTGCCAAACAAAGGAATGCCCTGAAATGTGACTTTCCCAGCCAGCTAAAAATCTGCTTTAAATCCTGGAAGGGGACGTGCACCAGTCTGGGATTCAGCAATAATTTTTGCTTTTTCCCTGGGCCCTGACTGAACTTCACTCCTGTGTTGCACGTACGGTGCTTTTGGCTCCATGGATGCCCAGACAAGCACTGGGGTGAGATCTTACAGCTTGGGATCATTTCTTAGCATGGAAGGGGAAAACTTCCAGGCTGCCCCAAAATTGTCCCCAGAACATGGAAACAGATTTTTCCCTGCCCAAAAAGAGGTGGAGATTTGTTTACTCGAGGCAGAAGGAGGGAATGGGAAGGGGAAAGGCACCCAAAAGGCTTAGCCCAAGGAAGCAAAGCCCATCAGGATATTTGTGTCTCCTGGTTTACAGGGCTGCTGTTCCTTAAGCACAAATTCTTCCTCTCTGGAGCTTTCCTGGCTGGGAATGAGGTTCTGGCACGCCAGGGTGTACCCCCAAATGTAACAATGAAATCCATGCTGCTTCTGTGAGCAACTCATGCATTTTTATTTTTTCTCCTCTGTTTTTCTGTCCTTCACCCAATGCTCTGGCACTGCATTTGAATATATGAGGGCATTACAACCAATTTAAAAAAAATATATATATAATTTCCAAGATGAAAGACGAATCTCTGATTTCCGTGGTGAGCCTGCTGCAATTGTTTTTATTTAACAGCTCTTCCCACACTGCAGTCAATGAATCTCTAATCTCCTGGACTGAAATGTCTGACACTTCTAGAATCATTTATTTGCTGCCTCGACTCGCAGAGCTCCACCTCCAGCAGTGTCTCAGCAGTGGGCTGGGGGTGTATTTGATGGAAATGTCTGTTCTTTGGGGGGTGGGAGGGATGGAAGGACGAGCAGGGGCTCTGCTGTGCAATCATCATGCCACCCTTTGAGCCAAGGGTGTCCCCAGCAGCACCTGAAGGATCTGAGGGACAGGAGTGGGTGAGCTCTGCTGAGTTCATCCCTTGCTGCTGAAAAAACTGAATTTATTCTCTGGCTGCTCCTGCCACACAGCAGCACTGACCAAACCTGCTGCTGTCACATCCCTCTGAAGGTGGACAAAGCTCTTTCCCCGCGTGCCAAAGAGGAGGAGAAGCTCACTGCAGAGAGAAATCTCCAAACTGCTCCCTCTGGCTGCCCCGAGAAGCTGAACCCTTCCCTTCCTCGCTGTCCCTGGAAGCTGAGTGCGATGATCCCACTCCACACTCCTCACTGGACTGCCCCGCTGGGAGCTTCACTTTTAGGATGAATTCTGCAAGAAATGCTGGGAAGCATCAGAAATGCTGAGGATGGAGAAGAATCCTCTCAGTGCATGAACTCATTTCTGGATAAAGCCTGAGCCTCACCTGGATTGCAGCTCCTCCAGAGAAGGACAAAAAGCGCGGAAGGGATCGCAGATTAATCAGTGGACTTTGCTTTTGCTTTGGTGTGCTTGTATCATGTCTGAACTTGCAAAGAACTTGGTTATCCTGCAGGAATCCAGTAAAGGGCACCTCTGTAAATCAGTGACTTCAGTGTGTCTGTCTCATTTGCTCATCCCTTCCTCCCTTCCCACCAGGGCTTTCGGAGCTCCTCCTGCGAGGATGGAGTGCTTGGGACTGGGTTCTTCCTGGGGTTTGGATACAAAACCATTGGGAGAGGGTTGGTGGGCTCGTGGAGCACCTCCCACACCAAATTTGCCTTTAAATTGAATTGTGTTTTCACTCCAGCAATGTCTGCCTGTTGCATCTCACCGCCGAAGGCCCAAATAGGCGAAAAAAAATCCTGAAATCTGTGTTTGTCTCTCCCCTGTTCCATGGATAATTCAGAATTAACAGCAAACTTTGGCATAATTCCTGTTCTCCTTCATCCCCCTTTGCTCTTTTTCTCATGGCCTGACCTCCTGTGTGTGGTTTTGGGGATAATGTGGATTTTGGAAGATGCTGCAGCCCTGGTTTTGAATTAGTGAGGTCCTGCTTGCTGTGTTTTCATCAGCACCCAGCTCCTTTTGGAATATATGAAGAGAAGACTTAAAAATAGTGATCAAAACCCAGTAAAATCACAACATTTTGGTTCAATTGCCAAAAATACTCAATAAGGAGCTGGAGTCCCCTCGTTCCTCAGGCAGCTCCTTCTCCTTACAGTCATGGCACACAAGCTGGCATTGCAAAGGCAAATAAAATCGCTCCAATTTGCTTCCCTCACCCTTTATTTTAAGGTATTTCAGGAGGGATTTTCCCCAAATTCCAGCCCCCACCGAGCACAACCTCCATCTATTTTGTGGAGGGCTCTGTTGGTGTGAATTTTGTGGGAGATGAGGCGAGAGGAGACTCCAGAGGCTCAGCCAGAGCTTCCAGAGGTCATTTCTCCTGAGGGATCTCTCCCAGTCCAACCACGACACTGCACTGGGGCAGTGGGGGAGGCGTTTCCACATTTATCTTTGCAGCTGAGATATGAAACCCAAGGTCTCCTCTGTTGTTCAGGGACAGATGTCCAGGGAGAAGTTTTGTTCCTTTGGCACATGCTGTGTGAAGCCTTCCCTTCTTCCCCCATCCCTGCTTTTTAACAAAAAAAATCCTATTTTTGGTTTTAATATCCCAAAAAGAGACAACAATGCTGTTGGAGATATCAAAATGGTACCCACATTATCATTTCGTTATTTTAAAATTTTTTTTAGGCTTCTGGTTTTTTAGTTTTTCAGTTTTTTTAGATGTCCAGGGAGAAGTTTTGTTCCTTTGGCACATGCTGTGTGAAGCCTTCCCTTCTTCCCCCATCCCTGCTTTTTAACAAAAAAAAATCCTATTTTTGGTTTTAATATCCCAAAAAGAGACAACAATGCTGTTGGAGATATCAGAAATTTTTAAAAAGATATTCTGGGAAGTGTTTGATCCTCTGCAGATTGGAATGGATGAGCCTGTTGGAAAACAACCCCGAGTGTCCTAAAACCCATGGAGCAATGTCTTTGTTTTGTTCCCATGGGATGGTACCCACATTATTATTTATTTATTTTAAAATTTTTTTAAGGCTTTTAGTTTTTTAGATGTCCAGGGAGAAGTTTTGTTCCTTTGGCACATGCTGTGTGAAGCCTTCCCTTCTTCCCCCATCCCCACTTTTTAACAAAAAAATTCTTATTTTTGGTTTTAATACCCCAAAAAGAGACAACAATGCTGTTGGAGCTATCAAAAATTTAAAAAGAAAAAGATAAAATATTCTGGGAAGTGTTTGATTCTCTACAGATTGGAATGTCCTGAGTGTCCTAAAACCCATGGAGCAATATCTTTGTTTTGTTCCCATGGGATGGTACCCACGTTATTATTTCATTTTTTTTTAGGTTTTTTAGGTTTTTTGTTTTTTAGTAATGCAGCAACTTCCATCTGTGGAGCCCCAGAGGGCTGAATTAACTCTCACAAGTCTCTGTGTGAGGTGGGTATGGAAATGTCCCTGACCCTGCTTCACACAGCAAGAGGACCACGTCCCTCATTTTTGATATTTTTAAGCTCTCTGTCCTCCTTTCCACACTTCGGGTTTCCTGCTAACATGGAGTAGGAATATTGATTTTCAGCCCAGCTATTGGAAATGTTTATCAAGCACAGGAGTATCAAACAGAATCTGATTTGATGGGTTCCTTTGGGGGTTTTTATGTATTTTTTCCTCCTGGACAGGGTGGAGAAAACCAGAATTCCACACTGAGGCTTTGCTTTGCAGAATATCTTTTATTTTTTGTGGGCTGGGGAGGTGCAGAACACCTCTGAAAACCAACCCAAACCTGAAAGCACTGATTAGAAAGTTCGGCTTAAGCCTTTTGCCTGAGATGGCAGAGCTGCTAATTGGATTTCAGCTCGCTGAGACCATGGCTGCAGCCAGAAATCTCAGAGCTGCTGCTCCTCCAGTGCAGCCTCCGATTTCCAGCGTTTCTTTTCCATCTGTGCCTGTGAGGACACCTCAATTTTGGGTAATGTGGCAGTGGGGGGAGAAAGCTGTGCCTTCAGCAGCTCTGAGAATTGTGGACTCCCACCCTCAGAGCAGGTTTTGGATGTTTTGGCTGCGTTTGAACAGCTTTTAGTCAAGATTTTCCTCTTTTAACTCACATTGGTCTGAAGAAGTCACACAGAAAAATTGCAAATCTTGGCTTAATCAAGACTTTAACTTCTTGAAATGCTCACTTGGTTTTAACCTCAAGGCTCAAAAGCTGCAAAAGTCCTGCTTTATAATTTATTTTTTTTTAAATAGATCATGATGAAGCCCTCACTGACTCTGCACATCTTTTCCTCCATCATTAAATTCTGCCTCACAGAGAGCCAGGCCTCTCTGTAGATGAATATAACAGCAGTGAGGTGAGTCTGGAAGGGCCAGGATTAGGGAATTCCCTGGAATTTGCCACTGGTACAGTTGGGTCCCTTCACTTCCTTCTCCATCCCCACCACAGTGACTGCAGTGACCTTCATGGACTTTTATTTTATTTAATGCAAATCTTCCCAGGAGGCCCAGGAAAGCCCAGCCCAGAGGGGCTTGGAAGCTGCAATTGGAGGGGTATTGATAAGGGAATTTCGGATTTTTTTATATCACCTGGGCCAGAATATCCTGTGACATCCTTTCAGCTTTCTGCTAAAACAGAAGACAAAGGTAACAGCTCTCAGGTGACCTCCCTCTGACAATTAGTGATACCCAAGCAATCAGTCCCTGAAATCCTCAGCATTTTTGGTGCCTCCATGTTTCTTCTACAAACCCAAACATTTCCACTCCTGTTTAAAACAATGAGCACTTACACGTGCTCTTTCCTATTTTTTAAATCAGTCTATTTCTGAGTTTTGGCTTTTTCTCTGCTCCCAAGAGCCAGACTTGGGTGGATTTAAAACCCACACACGCTCTGGAAGGAATTCTTTCTTCAGCTGACCTTAATGTCATTGTCAAAATTGCACCAGGCTTCGTTCTGACCCAGGGACAGTCAGATCAGATGTTAAAACACTGAACCAAGAGCTCAGCAGCAGGAGGTCTCGTTCCTGCTGGGATTAGTCCAGCCAGCCCTCCTAGGCATTTTTTATCCATATCAAGAGGAAGTTTGGGACTAGATTTAATCTGTTTCCCAGAAGCTGTTGATGCTTTTATGTAAAATGAAGATTCTTTTTTTTTGTCAGGACAGGAACATGTTTTTCCCTGATTTGTGTCCCAAAAGGTGAAGCAATTTGGTACAGAATGGGAAGAATGGTTAATGCCCCTCTTCCAAATACACATCTCGAATTTCCTCCCTACCTAAACACACCCTGCCCCGAGTTTAGGAACACAAGAAAAGGAGAATTAGGCCACACCTGAGCACTCAGTGCTCCTGAAGTGACCCAGCTGAGTAAACCAAAGGGATTGCAACAAGCCTTTCATCTCCTAATGGTCTAATGGGATCCCTTTGTGTTGATTTTAGCACTTTCTCCTCTTGGCTGAGCTAAAGAATCCACTGCACTAACACGGACCTTTTATTGTTGTGCCACGTTTTTCATGAATTTATTCCAGTTTCGGGGTTATTTCTGCTTCGGCACGGAGCCTTATCCTAAAGTATTTGTCAGAAAAAAAGACAGGAGCATCGTTTTTTCCACTTCCCCTGGAGCTGTGGGTCCGAGCAGCCTTAAAATTCATAATTCCACCTGATAATTTATGAGGAGGGGATGGTGTGAATCAAGAACTTGGCATCCAGAGGCTTGCATGTGTTCTAGGCAAGCTCTAGCCCTGCTCCTCATAAATTCTCATTGCTCACCCACCCCTGGAGAATGTGGGAACACCGAAATCCATGTCCCGAGCCTCTTTAAACTGCAGGCAGAATTTGGGCTTGATTTATCCCGCCAGCCTCTCTCAGAAGACTCAGCAAAGGCTGTTGAGAACTTGGTCTCACCTCTGATGAATAACATCTTGTGACATTCGGCTCTCCACTCGAAAAGAACAGAACACAGAGGTAACATCAGAGCCATGTGATAAGGGAAATTCCCCTGCCCCCTCAGTAAAAAAAATGGATCAGGCCATCTAATATTGCACAAACTGACATCTCTCGCCTAAAAATAGCTGTCTGCACACTCAGTCAATGGGCTAATCCAATTGCCTGAACATTCTTGGGTGCTTTATCATTTAAATTGTAATAAATCTCGGCGTGCCACGGGGCTGGATGGAGCTGCATCGAGTTACCCTCCCACCAGGAACATGCGGGGACCAGATGAAATCAGTGTGACATGATGTCATCGAGCTGGAAATTCAATGCATGCCCTGTTTTGTCTTAAAAAGTTGGCTCGGAGGTCGCTTTAAAATTAGGGGGGGGAGTTTCCAAAAATCGCTGCCCCTGTCACATTTTGATTCACTGTTCCTTCCCTTCATTTATTTTAAATAATGAGCACGTGGGGCCTGCCTGTAAATCCATGGAACTCTATGGAGAAATTGCTATTGATTCCAGACTTTGGACCTGCTGGATTGGGAATTTTGCAGTAAAACATGGAAGAACAACTCTGGGGCATATGTTAGGGCAGCTGAACTAACACACTAATGCTCCCATGAGTTCCCCAGGAATATGCTTCCACAAACTCACACCCACCATTGTTGGGAAAAATTTCATTAGGTTTAGTTTTCCCCCAGTTTCTTTCTTAGGAAAAAGTAATGGGATCAACCAATTTTAACTCTCCTTGTTTCTCAGAGCAACATTCCCCTGGACCACCTTAACAAATTCCCTCCTCTCCTCGGTTTCCTACATGTTTCAGATATTTATACAAGATGTATGAACATAAAAGGATTATTCATAACATTATTGTTTCTGAAACAGGGGACTAAAGCTAAACATAATCTGCTTCAATCCCCAGCTGATGTAAATCATTCCTGCCCTCCTGGAAGTCGCTGGATGCTGTGCTCCCAGTCAGGAATTGCTTTCTGCAGGGCTGGGAGGAGGCAGAGCGCTGAGTGAAAGTGGTGGAAACAAAACCAGGTCGCCTTGGGATGGAAATTCATCCCAGAGCTTGGCTCTGCTGCCAGAGGGGAAGGTGTGATGAGGTTCTGGCTCAGGTAAAGGTGGGGTGGAAATGTAGCAGTGCAGAAATGAGCCTGACCCATTTCCCTGGAGCCCTCACTCTGCTCCATCCCAGGAACTGCAAATTTGGTGTTTTAGCTCCTTCAGAGCCACGTCCTGCTCTGTCCCCACTGCTGGGGCACCCCAGCCCTGCCCAGCTGTGCCAGGTTTGTTCCTGCAGAGCCACAGTGACCAAAGTGAATTCTCTCAGGGGTTGGCACACGCTGGTGATGGGCAGAGCTGGGCTGGAGGGTGGGGAACTGCACATCTCACTCATTGTCCGCAGTGTAAAAGTGACAAAACAGGCGAGGGGATGGCTTGGGAAGGAAGATGGTGAGGAGGGAATGGGAAAGTGGAGGAGAAAAATGTGGGGAAGGGGGAAATAAAGCAGGCAGGGCTCTGTGTCCCATGATAAACCCTTTGAAAGGGAAGGTGCTGGGCAGCAGCAGCCATGGGGACAGGGACAGGGACACTGCTCAGGCACTGCAGTGACCCTGGCGATGGACGAAATCTCTACATCGACTCCAAAGGAGGGCAGAGCTCTCCTCCCTCACCCCCAGCCCTGCCTCCCCTGCAGCTCCAGCACACCTTAAAGTGCCCTTTTTAACCCCAAATTGAGAAGTGATCGTGCAGGCAGCAGTGCTGGCACTTTTATCGGGAGATGCCTCCCCTGTTCCCCCTGCACTGGAAGGTGCAATGAGCAGCAGCTGCTGAAAATAGCCTCGGAGAGAAGCTCTGCTGCAGTCAGAGCACACCAGAAGAGCTCAGCCTTCCACCCCTCTTTCCTCATGTACTTTAGGAAAGTTAACTAAAGGAGGCTGAGATCTGAAAAGTGAGAAGTACCACTGCCAAAGCAGCTCCTCCGTGTTCCTTTTATTGCTCCTCTGACCTGAACTCGAGCACAGCCCTCATTCCTGCTCCTTCCACACCATATTTCCACAAACTCAATGGTTACAGTGTGGGGAGGAGCAAGGGATTATCAGATGCTTAGCTAAGATGGATCTAATGGCTGGGCTGCAGTTTATAGGGTAAGTACAATTGTTATTTAATTCCCAACTTTTGCAGGCGCAGGGAAATTGAATTATTTACCCCAAATTTCACAAGAAGACATTCACAGAGTGAGGGAATTGGCTAAGGTTGCATTGATACTTACTGTCCAACATGTGCAGAGCTCCTGCACTGAAGAGAATATGGAATTTAGGCCTTCTTTCCCTGCACCAGATGAGAGTCCATGGCCACCACCTTTCTGTGGAAGAGATTCCCAATCCCTCTCCCATCCTGTGAAGTCCCAGCCAGTTGTGATGCACTGAAGCAGCAGAGACAAAATCTCTAATAAACAGGGCCAGGAAGGAAACAGCTTTAATTCTTTGGCCAGAAAGCCTCTGTGACGAGCAGTGGTTTACATGACTACACACAGACAAGAACCCTCTGGGCTTTTCCTAAAGCCTTGTGCTCTTCATATTTATAGGAGAAAAATGCCAAGAAATATCAAAGCTGTATCTCGTCTTGCTTTGTTAGCACGATCCCCCAACCTGCAAAGTTGATTTTTTTTTTTTATTGGAACCCCTCTTTTCCAGCAAGGAGCATCTCATCTTGGCACAGAGAGCCTCCAAGTGCTTTCAGCAAGGCCTTGAAGCTGAAAGTCACCATGGCCCTTTCATGCTCAGATTCCTGGTAGGAAGTTTGGTTTTCATGCTTTACTATGGTTTTCCCCCCCAAACTTTGATCTTCACTCTTGGGAGTCTCATTTACACTCAGCTGCATCCGCATCCCTGGCCTTAATCTTTCATAACGGAGTGCCCTACTTATCAAAGTGTGACAGCTCTCCTAACCCCCCACCCACTCCCCAAAGGAGATGCAGGAGCCTCTCCAACTGTTATGAAAACAGGCAAGTTAAATTGGCTGAGCTGCTTCTTGTCACACCCCAAATATTTGGGCTCGAGGCCTTCAGTTCTCTGTCAGGAGTCCCCAAATTTGGAGCTCCCAAGGGGTGTTTTTTCAGAGGGTTTCTGTGGGTAATTGGTTCGTTTTGGCTCATCCTTGTCCTGGACATTGCTTTATTTTTGAATCATGGGAATGTAGAATGCCCTGAGATGGGAGGGACCCACAAAGATCCTTTTCCTAAAGCCTTGTGCTCTTCATATTTATAGGAGAAAAATGCTGAGAAATATCAAAGCTGCACAGACACCCCAAAAATCCCACAAAATCCAAATGCTCCTGGAGCAGCCTCGGGGCTGTGCCCAGGGAGGAAAAACCTTTGGGGGGAAGAACCTTTCCCTGACACCTCCCAAAACCTCCCCGGCACAGCTCCAGCCCTTCCCTGGGTGCTGCCCCTGCTCACAGAGAGATTGAAGGGCCACTCAGCGATCATTAATTGTGAATTTCTCGCCGTGCGCGGTGGCAGAGGCTGTGTCAGCGTGAGTCAGCAGTGCCATCATTGGGGACGCGGCGTGTGACAAACCTCAGCCGCCACAGCCTCGCGTGGAGGACAAAATCTGTGCTGCTCTGGAGAATCCCTCTGCAGGAAAAACAAGGGTGGTTCTGAGCGATGAGTTTTGGGGTTTTTTTTTGGGGGGGGGGAATAAAATCAGAGAGAGCTGTTTATTCTTTTATTGGAGAGAACAGAAGGCTGAAAGTGAAACTTGAAAATTGCATCAAAGGGAGAAGCAGAGCTGGGAGCACATTGTTCCCCGTGTCCACTGGAGATGAGGCCCACCAGGCAGCTCTGGGATTCTTCTCCAAGAAAAAAAACCTCTTTTTTGTGCCAGCTCAGGATCTGCTGGGCTGCAGGGTGTAAATGCATTTTGCCTGCGTTTGCTGGCCTGCTGTGGGCTGGTGACAGGTTTTTTCCCCTCAGCTTCCTCCTCAGCAGTCCATTTAGAAGTGGCTCATATTTTGTTATTACCTCTGATGGTTTTGCAAACGACCATATCTAGGAGTTAACTCTCATTTATGATCTCCTCATAATGATAAAGTGGTTCTTTTAAGAGTCCTGTTGCTTGCCAAAAACCTATTATTGCAAAAGTCGAAAGCCATTTCTGAAATAATTTATTGGACAACTGCACTCGGAGCAAGAAGCTCTCATTTAATACCAGTATTTAAATACATTTTAATGTGCCCATAACCAGAGAATCCAGATGCCATGGATATAAGCTTAGCATTATCTTTCTCTTCCAAAGAACCATTTTCCCCAGCCCTCAATAAACGTCCCATTCATCCCTGAGGCAGATTTCAGGAAGGACAGTGGAGAAGTTTGCTGAGCCGAGGGATCTCCACAAAGAGGGTGCGGCAGGAAAGGACAGACAGGTGCAGAGACATCGAAGTTTCTCTTGCTGTGTCCAGAGCTCCCCAAAGGCTGAGGTTTGGAGCTGTGCTGACAGATCAGGATGGATAACCCAGGGCTGGAGCTGCTTCCCTCCACAGCAGAGGAGTCCAGGACCATCCAACTCCATGGGAATTAAGCTTTGCACCTTCCCAGAGATGGTTCTGCCAGACCCTGCAGGTGGCTTTGGGCCCAGCTACAAAACTCATTTATTCTCTGAAGATGAGTTCTTTGTGTTATTTCACATTTATAAATCATCCTCTCTCCCTCCAGCACCGAGTCACTCACAAAGAGGAAAGCCTTGCTGAGTTATTTCCTTTCTGTGAGTCTCTCATATTAAGAATTTGTCGAGTTTTTATTTCTTTTTTTTTTTTTTATTATTTTTGTTTGAAATCACATGAGCTGTGTGACTCACGAGGGCTGTAGGTGGTATTTGTTTTGGTGTCTGGGTCTTTGTCAGGAGATTGGTACAACATTGGTTTTGGCCATCAGCAGGGGAGGAGAAAGGACATCACTTAGCAGATACTTAAAATGTGGTCAGGCTCTGAACAGCGACTCTCAGAAATGACATTGTGGTTTTCCATATTTATTTTCTCTCGACAGCTTCCAGGAACAATCTGCTGAGCTCACAGATCCGAAGGTGATTTGTTGAGCTGTCACCTCTCGGCGGAGGGGTTTGAAAACCCCGCTCTTTTCCAGGGGCCTCTTCCATCACCGCTCTTAATAAGGATTCCAGGGCTGGGAAGTGCCTGACACGCTGCTGATGGATGCTCCAGGCTGAGTAAACTCCAGCTTTTGCTCTGCCACGGCTCCCTGGGCTTATCAGGGATGAGGAGGAGTCATAATTCAGCCTCAGTGTGAGCTAACGCAGAGGTGCACGGGTGGAAAATGAAAAAACAGGATGGGCTGGTGGGTTAAGAGAGCTCTGAGGCCTTCATTCCAATCCCAAATTTAAAATAATCGCGGTGGCTGTGCTCTACGCTCGCCCAGCTGTGGGGAAAGCAGTTTGCAATAACACAAAATTATTAATATGCAGATAATTCCTTTTAACAAGATTGATTTTTTTTTTTTTTGACCAAAGCAGGTAGAAGAAGGACTGCCCAAGGTTTAAAGGAGAATTTCCCAAGGTTTAAAGAACTTCCCAAGGTTTGAAGGAGAATTTCCCAAGGTTTAAAGAAGAATTTCCCAAAGTTTAAAGGAGCATTTCCCAAGGTTTAAAGGCGAATTTCCCAAGGTTTAAAGGAGCATTTCCCAAGGTTTAAAGGAGCACTTCCCAAGATTTAAAGGAGAATTTCCCAAAGTTTAAAGAACTTCCCAAGGTTTCAGGAAGAATTTCCCAAGGTTTAAAGAAAAATTTCCCAAGGTTTAAAGGAGCATTTCCCAAGGTTTAAAGGAGAATTTCCCAAGGTTTAAAGAAAAATTTCCCAAGGTTTAAAGGAGAATTTCCCAAGGTTTAAAGGAGCATTTCCCAAATGGTTTTTGTGGCTCTGCCATTCAGGTGTGGGGCCTCCCAAGTGGCAAAAGACACCTTTGCTATGTGTTGGGGAAAATGGAATTGAGGGGTGGTAGCTGGAGAAGAGCTGCAGTTTAATATGTTGTCCAAATCTCCTGATTTTGAGGAATTTGCGACTCAGATAAAGCAGAATTCATTTTCTTCCTTTCTCACAGTGCACAAACAGGAGAATGCAGAAAGGATAGAAAAAGCAGGATATTAAAACACCCTAAATACCTTTTTACATTGGACAAAATCAGTTTGGGGGTTACAAATCCTCAGGAGTAACACCTCCACATATTATAAATGCAGCTGGTGGGAAATTCTAGTGCAGTTCCTGTTACCTCCTGAAAACTGAATTGAAAAATTGTGCATATGGAATAAACCAACTCTCAAATGAAGGGTTTGGGAAGCAACTTCCACTGAATAACAGTTTGTAATTGCCCTCACTTGGATGGAGATGGAGGAGCAGCCAGATCATTCCTTCAACCCCAAAAAACCCCAAAATCAGTTTTGTGCTCCCTGATACCTGTGCAGGAGCTCAGCTGGGACATGGAGGTGACATTGAGCCAGCTCCAAAACTTTGTGTGAGTGTGCGAAATGCCACATTGCCTCCCAAAAACCAGAATTAGCCCACGTGGAAGGAAGCTGCTGCTGCTGCCAGAGCTAACAGGGGTTCCTCTCCTCGGTGCCATGCAGGGGATAAGAGTCAGGAAAAATAAATCAGCACAACTGCAACATCCCGGGCTTGCCGTGGCAGAAAAGTCACTCACAAGAGTGATGATATTGAGAAAAATCCCTTCATTTTTTCCACGGAAAATATTCAAAGGCGGTCAAGATGCCAAAAAATTAAGTCATTCTTTCATAAGCCATTAGACTATGGAGAAACATGAGGGATGATCACTTCCTTTAGATACCTCAGAAATCAGGTAACTGACTTGCCCGTGTAAAAACATGCAGAGGTTCTGAATTTTTATTTCCAGAACATGTCATCTCTATGACTGACACGCTCGCAGTATAATTTTCCTGCGCAAAGGTGGAGTCATTTTGGTTAGGCAACATTTATTGCTTGGCATTCTTTTTAAATTGAATTAAATCAGCGCTCCCAGAGAAAGCTCGTTGGGGAGAAATTTGGCCTAATGAGACCTGAAGTCGTGAGCCAGGAACCCAAAGTCCTTTTTCAAGTGCTCTTAAAGCCTGGTCCAAAGTGAAGTAGAAGGAAAGAGTCCCACGGACTCTTCAAAGGCTCTGACTCAGGCAGCTTTTTCTCTGGCGCTTTCCTCATCTTTAAACTTGGCAGAAATGCCAATTTCTGAGGTATGGGAGCCTAATGATTCACCCACACTGCGCAAGGATCGCGGCGAGTTCTGCCTCAGGGGCTGCGGGGAAATTACAGGAGGTTTATTTTATCAACAGCTCTTCCACCAAACTGCAGGAGCGAAGTTTAATCTGCGAACCCAAGGGGTTGGGGAGAGAGGACATCCGTAAAAATCTCCGGAGGGAATGGGAGACGGTGAAACACGAATATTGGGAGGGCTCAGGTTACGTGGCTGAGCAAATTTGCTGCAGGTTTAGCTCCTGGGGCTTGGGCAGGCCGAGTTTTTGTCTCAGCTGGGAATATTTTGGGTTTGGGAAGCCATTTACGCTGTGCATCCGCTGTTCAAACTTTGAACTTCGGGGGTTTTTCATAAACCCAAGGCCTGTGCGTGTGTTGATTCTATTTTATTCGAATTTATGGGTACAAAGAAGATAGTTTTAGCTCATCTCCACAAGATCCAAGCTAAACCCAGGCCAGACCCAGCCATGCTGTGTTTAAATTCGATCCCAGGTGTTCCTTCTTCAGCCCCTCCGCTTCCACCCCTTGGCTGAATGTCCCCAACTTTGTCCCCGTGGGGATGGCTCTGCTCCACGGGCACTTCACAGAGACTTCCCCAGCCCCAGGTGAAGCCATTGAGTAAATCCCTGGGGAATTCTTGGGCTCGGGGGTCACATTTAGCCCCAGGTCCCACCCTCAGCTCCCATCTGCAGCCTCTCAGGGCTGAGTGGCACTGGGAGGAACTGGGAGGAACTGGGAGAGGCTGCTGGGGAGCGACACAGCAGAGCCACCTCTTGCAAAGGTGAGTGCCCCGAAAAGTACTTTTTAAAGCTTTTTCTTCAGCATTTCTGGAACAAAGAGAGCGGTGGGGAGAGCAGGGCTAGGAGCTTATTGACAAACGATAGCTGCAGTGCAACCCAGACACACAGAGCCGCCGATTACAGTAATTTTAATTGCTTGTAATGCAGCCCTCTCCCCCTCCTCGCTTCTCCTTCCTCCTCCTCCTCCTCCTCCTCCTCCTCCTGTGCTCTCTTTCCCCCCGCCAGTCCCCCCCCCCCCCAGAGTTAATCTGTCGCTCGATTCTCAGCTTTTCTTTTGCTTCTGGTTTCATTTTCAGATGACAAAATTCAAGGCACACAGCTCTGCTGTCTGGTTGCCCTGGTAACGGCAGCCTATTATCGTACCTTGTCATTCATCAAGAAAGAATTGCACTTGACAGAGATAGACCAAAATGCCTGCAGTCTGCAGCATAAAAAAAAAAAAAAAAAAGGAAAAAAAAAAAAAAAAAAAGGAAGGGGGGGAAGAGAGGAAAAAAACTGTTTTCTTTTCTTCCAAGTATGTAAAAGGCCTTTAATGCCTATTTAGCTACATGTTTTATTTAACATCGCTGATTATCCGCTGAAGTGATTGTTGAAACTCGGAGAAATAGATATTCCCCTCCTCAAAAATAGATTTAAGTCGAATTTGTCATTCTGCCCGGCTTTCAAACCCTTCCAGCCTGGTGCACAATATAAAGGAAATGGTTAAACGATAAACGTTCTGCGTGTTGGATTGGCCAAGTGACCACACAAATGCTGCCTTTCTGCTTAATTATGGCTTGTGTTGGGTAGCTTTTCCTGCTCTCTTTATGGAGCTTCAAAAATAATTAGCAGGGTATGTAATAAATAATTGAATTTTATCTTTAATTAATCCTTCAAGTGCGGGGTGTTATGGAATACAGATAAGTGTGCGGCCATGAAAAGTACATATGTCCACATGTGTTGTGTGTCTCGAGGAGGGAGAGGTTTCTCTGGGCAGAAAATCTGTAATCACTCTTTCGAAAGTTGGACCAGTTCCCAAATTCATTGTTCTTCAAAGGCAGGAAAAGGTAATTGCTTGTTATTTTGCCTACCTCATCTCTGCCATCTGAATTAACCCAAATTAATTCCTGAAATCTGTGGCCCTCATACCTTTTGGTTGGTGAGAGGTGAAACTCCCAGCATTGTGAATATTTATTTTTTTTTAAAAATATTTTATAAATCTGGGTATTTTTCAGATAATTGCTTAAATGGCTGTAATTGAGGACTGGGGTGTTTGGGGGCTGTTTTATACCCAGATTTTGGGCCAGGTTTTTTTTTCTTACAGTGGTCAATTTGCTTGTTAAAGGTGAGATCTGCTGTAAAATAGCTTTTATTGGCCATGTGGCATTTTAAGCACATATCCTCCTAGCTTGGGCTTTGGATGTCTAATTGTTGAACCTTTTGTCCGAGGAGATCAGAGGGAAAAAAAAAAATAGGAAAAAGAGAGAGATAGCAGAGAAAGACTGAGTGCACTCAAAAAAAATAGGGGGGAAAAAAAATTCCTTGCGTCGATGCTGTGTTTATTTTCCTGGAGTGTGTCATGGGTGTTGTGGTGGGAACTTTGGGAAATTGAAAATAGAAACCCAAGTGTTGCTCCTGCTCTGTCTTTCTGCCTCCCAAACTGGGAAGGGTTGGGGTGGCACCAAATGGGAAATGAACCCAGACCCCACTGGAGCCACAAACCCATCGTTTGTGGGGTTTGTTTGGAGTTGTGCCAACAAAACCAACCAGAAAAAAACCCCAAAAACCACCAGCACGACAAAAAGAGCAGGGAGAGAGCGAGATGGCCCTAAATTCGTGTGAATCCACCCATTCCTGGAGCCGCCGCTGAACTTTCTCCTTTGCTCGCGCCACGCCACCAGCGTTCATTTCCTGCCCAACCTCCGTCCCACCTTTTGATTCCCAAATCTCCCTTAGGCGAGGGGGCTTGGGCAGACAAAGAGCTGCACAGGCAGAAACAATTAAACCAGCAGATACAGTGAAAGCCAACACCACGGCACCGGGGCAAGAAATTGCGCCGGGTGAACGAATTCTGGCGCGGATTTGATGTTTTAAGGGTCCCCCATTATTCCTGCAGTTTCTTCCAGCCTTTCTCTTGGCTAAAGGAACTCTGCCATCTCTTAGGACCTCATAAATACATAGAAGTGCTGGAAATATATATATATATTTTTTTTTTTTCTGTGTATTAATATTACATGATAATCTCGTTGGAGGGGGGGAAAAAAATAAAATGCTGGGTCTCGATCTTCTCTCTCGTCAGCTGCAAAATGGCTCTTTTAGAGCCCTTTTAAATGCTCGCATATGTCTTGATGAAAAATTGGGATTTGGAATGTTTATACAGCCCTGAATAGTGCAAGTGAATATCCTTAAATTAGCTTTTCAAGTTGATTTACAGCCTGAAAATTCTGTAACAAGACGTGAGTGTTATCTGGTGAGGAAGGAATAGGTTTTGCTGTTATTGTCTGTCTGGGTGCCTTTGCTGTGAAACAAAATGGGAGCCAAAATTCCAGCTCTGAAATGAACTTCTGAGGGAGAAAAGGCAAGGAAGGAATGAACTTGCTCAAAAATTAAAGTGCTGATTGATTTTCTTTAAAAAAAAAAAAAAGTGTTTTAACTGAGATTAATTGATCAAATCTCACTATACAAGGGGAAAAGCAAATCCCTGGGAGTTGATATTTGTTTTGCTTGAGCAAGGACTGAACATCTATCAGCTATATCTAATTAATTGCTTCTGTCTATTGACGTGTGTATCATTTATCTCACTGTCCTTCCAGCCTCTTCTTTTGTGCTGATAGTCCTGATGGCTGAGTTGGTGATAGGTCAGGAAATAAGGGCAGTGGGACCGAGCTTTGTGGATTTATGAGCATTTTTAACTCCATTTTCTGACTTGGCCACCAAAAAATCCATGGGCTGAAGCCTCAGTTGGGTGGAAATGTGTTTTGGGATGGTCAGGGCGTGAAAGAACAGCAGAAGAGCTGAGGAACCTCACTCAGGAAGCTCAGATTGTTTCAGCAATTCCTTAATTCCTTAATTCAGCAATTCTTCATTTGTCCCCTGGAAGAGCTGATCCTGCAGTGCCAATCTGTCTTCCCTTAGTCCTCTCTGCCTTGGAATTGTCCTTTTTTCTTTGTGCTGAGGTTGGTGGGGAAGGTTTTCCTGGAATCTCCTATACTGGAGATTCAGAGGCTGCTGGAATTCCCTTTCTGCCAAGAATTGCCATGAAAATCAGTTTATTTGTACTCTAAATCAGTTTATTTGTACTCTCTTTGTGGGACTTCAGTGGCAATGTGATCCTGCCTAGAAGAGCTGTGTAGATTTATGAGCATTTTTAACTCTGTCTTCTCATTCGGCCTCCAAAAAATCCATGGACTGAAGCCTTGTTTGGGTGGAAATGTGTTTGGGGATGGTCAGGGTGTGAAAGAACAGCAGAAAAGCTGAGGAACCTCATTCAAGAAACTCAAATTGTTTCAAAAACTCCTTCAGCTTCATTTGTCCCCTGGAAGAGCTGACCCTGCAGTGCCAGTCTGACTTCCCTTAGTCCTCTCTGACTTGGAATTGTCCTTTTTTCTTTGTGCTGAGGTTGGTGGGGAAGGTTTTCTTGGAATCTCCTATACTGGAGATTCAGAGGCTGCTGGAATTCCCTTTCTGCCAAGAATTGCCATGAAAATAAGTTTATTTGTACTCTAAATCAGTTTATTTGTACTCTCTTTGTGGGACTTCAGTGGCAATGTGATCCTGCCTAGAAGAGCTGTGTAGATTTATGAGCATTTTTAACTCTGTCTTCTGATTCGGCCTCCAAAAAATTCAGGGACTGAAGCCTTGTTTGGGTGGGAATGTGTTTGGGGATGGTCAGGGTCTGAAAGAACAGCAGAAAAGCTGAGGAACCTCACTCAGGAAACTCAGATTGTTTCAAAAACTCCTTGAGCTTCATTTGTCCCCTGGAAGAGCTGACCCTGCAGTGCCAGTCTGACTTCCCTTAGTCCTCTCTGGCTTGGAATTGTCTTTTTTTTTTTGTCCTGAGGTTGGTGGGGAAGGTTATCCTGGAATCTCCCATACTGGAGATTCAGAGGCTGCTGGAATTCCCTTTCTGCCCAGAATTGCCATGGAAATCAGTTTATTTGTACTCTAAATCAGTTTATTGGTACTCTCTTTGTGGCACTAACATTTCCTTCAGTGACAAAGTGATCCTGCCTAGCAGAGCTTTGTAGATTCATGAGCATTTTTAGCTCTGTCTTCTGATTCGGCCACCAAAAAACCCATGGACTGAAGCCTCAGTGGGGTGGATGGAAATACATTTGGTGCATAAAATAACAGCAGAAAAGCTGAGGAACCTCACTCAGGAAACTCAGATTGTTTCAAAAACTCCTTGAGCTTCATTTGTCCCCTGGAAGAGCTGACCCTGCAGTGCCAGTCTGACTTCCCTTAGTCCTCTCTGGCTTGGAATTGTCCTTTTTTTTTGTCCTGAGGTTGGTGGGGAAGGTTTTCCTGGAATCTCCCATACTGGAGATTCAGAGGCTGCTGGAATTCCCTTTCTGCCCAGAATTGCCATGAAAATCAGTTTATTTGTACTCTAAATCAGTTTATTTGTACTCTAAATCAGTTTATTTGTACTCTCTTCGTGGGACTTCAGTGGCAAAGTGATCCTGCCTAGAAGAGCTGTGTAGATTTATGAGCATTTTTAACTCTGTCTTCTGATTCAGCCTCCAAAAAATTCATGGACTGAAGCCTTGTTTGGGTGGGAATGTGTTTGGGGATGGTCAGGGTCTGAAAGAACAGCAGAAAAGCTGAGGAACCTCACTCAGGAAACTCAGATTGTTTCAAAAACTCCTTGAGCGTCATTTGTCCCCTGGAAGAGCTGACCCTGCAGTGCCAGTCTGACTTCCCTTAGTCCTCTCTGGCTTGGAATTGTCCTTTTTTTTTTGTCCTGAGGTCGGTGGGAAGGTTATCCTGAGGTTCCAGGAAGGTTATCCTGGAATCTCCCATTCTGGAGATTCAGAGGCTGCTGGAATTCCCTTTCTGCCCAGAATTGCCATGGAAATCAATTTATTTGTACTCTGAATCAGTTTATTGGTACTCTCTTTGTGGGACTAACATTTCCTTCAGTGACAAAGTGATCCTGCCTAGAAGAGCTTTGTAGATTCATGAGCATTTTTAACTCCATTTTCTGATTTGACCTCCAAAAAACCCATGGACTGAAGCCTCGGTTGGGTGGATGGAAATACATTTGGGGCATAAAATAACAGCAGAAAAGCTGAGGAACCTCACTCAGGAAACTCAGATTGTTTCAAAAACTCCTTGAGCTTCATTTGTCCCTGGCCCGTGGGGAAGAGCTGGCCCTGCAGTGCCAAGTTTTTAAAGCACTCTTGGCACATCCTTGGGCTCTGAGGGCATCCTCTCCCTCCAGAGTGGAAGTCCCAGAGATTTTTTTCTCAGGGCCTGACTCAGGAAAAGCCCTGTCCTGCTGGGATGGGAGGGAAGTCCAGGAAAAAGCTCCCAAGCCTCCCAAATTCACCTCAGGTAGGTGAGGAAGGCTCTTGGAGGAGCTTTGTCTGTGTGAGAGATTTTATTGAATCCAGCCTTTGGCTATCCACACCATAAAACACCTCCTGGAAACCAAACTTTTTTTTCTCTCTCTCTTTCCCTTCCCCTTTTTTCTTTTCTTTTTTTTTTTTTTTTTAATTTTTCCCCCTCTCTTTCCTCCTACTGCAGTGAAAATGTGAGGAATGCTGTGAGGAAAGCAGAGCCGTGGCACAGCGTGTGCTTATCTAAAGTTCAGGCAGAACAGAGTGACTCTCCTACCTTTGGATGTGTCTGAAATTCAAATGTCATGGCTCCAATTCCCACTTTAGCTCATGATGAGTTATGTCCTGGGCTGCAAATCTTCCCTTCAGTGACCGAGGCTGTGCTGGGAGTGAGGTGCAGTTGTGGAGGGCACTCCTTGTATGAAAAATTGACATTTCTGGGCTTTTTTTTGGTGTAAAATCCCTGTTTTTAGGGGCTCTGTTGAAGGTGAAGGTCCAGATCTGCCTTTTCTCTCTCTTATTTCAGTGGTAATAGCCAAGAGCTTTCTCTGGAGGCACTGAAACAACGTATTTTTAATTATTTTCTTTTAAATAGGTTAAAATGCAGTGAAAATACTGGAAAAATATGTAGTTTTGGGGTTTTTTACAGAGTTGAGGGATAAATATGGAGGACAGTGTGGTGAAAGTACCTTTTTCTGTTGAATGATACAAAAATATCTCAGTTGTACCATCCTGGAAATCCAGGATCTTGTTAGGATTATTCACCTCAAGGAGAAAAAACTGAATTTTTATCTCCTTTCTCTATTCCTCTCTGGCCTGCAACTCATTTTAATCCCTGGCATTGAGATCTCCAGATTTTAGGTTTGATTTGCAGCCCCTGCCATGGCAGGGCTGTGCCCCAGAGCCACCAGGAATTTATATCAATATTTTATATATTGAATTCACTTTTCCATGAGGGAAGGGCACATTGTGTGTGTCCCTAAGGTTTCTGCTCACCCCAAACCAATAAATTAATTCTGATTTCCCTTAGTCTTCGCTGGCTTGGAATTGTCTTTTTTTTTTTTTTTGTGCTGAAGTTGGTGTGGAAGGTTTTCCTGGAATCTTCCATATTGGAGATTCAGAGGCTGCTGGAATTCCCTTTCTGCCAGGAATTGCCATGAAAATCAATTTATTTGTACTCTAAATCAGTTTATTTGTACTCTAAATCAGTTTATTTGTTCTCTCTTTGTGGGACTAACATTTCCTTCGGTGGCAAAGCGATCCTGCCTAAAAATATCAGAAATTAGGAAGTGTTAGTGGAAGTTATTTCCCTAATTCCTCATTGGAGTTTTCCTGCATGGGAAAAGGTGGCTGCAGCTCAAAATTAAGGATTTTGGACTTGGGGACTGAAATGATCCATTGGCAACTGTCAGTGAAAAATGTGAAATTTCCAAGCTACATTTATTCTGTCAGAAAAAGCTTTGAAAGCTGAAATAAATCTTCCCTTCCACATCAGAACCAGGAGAAGATAATTTTTGTCCCCCTGGTCGATTTTTTTTTGTTTTTAAATCCATAGAAATACCTTAGTTTTCACATTAATACAACTTTTCTAATTTTTTTCTGGCTTCTCCCAGGGCAGTTTTGAAATTTAATTGAATTAAGACAACGAGGGAAACTTTATTTCTTGCAGCAGGACAAAGCAAATGGCTCCATTCGAGTATTCACTTCTTCCTTTTGGAAATTTGCTTCCCAGTTTCCATCAAGATGAAAAAATTCTGGTTGGGGAATTGGTTTAATCATTAGGTACAATGTGTTGCCAGACCAAATATCTGCAGTGGTTTAGGGAAGAACCAGAGGATCTTTGAGGTGTTTTTTCTCAATTTATTCTCTAAAAAACCTAAAATGCTGCTTTGTTTCATTAACATTTAAGTGTTTTGGCAATGATTTCAGACAGATTTTGTAGCCTTTCCATCTTTTCCCTCAAATTCCTGCAATCAGGCTGATGTTTCATTATTAATTATATAATTAAAAGCTGATATTTCATTATTAATTATATAATTAAATGCTGATATTTCATTATTTCTCTACTAATTTTCCCCAAAACTTTTCTTCTCACGAGCAAAAAAGGATTAGAACCACACCCAGCACAGTCACCTTTAAAAACTCCCCTTCAGAAAACGAGACAGAAACCCAAAATTGGATGAGGATTTCAGTTGTGGCAAAAAAAAAAAAAAGAACATTATAAAAATATTTTTAATATTTTTTTGTTCTTCCTGTTTGTTTCAAGCAGAATATTTAGACATGGAAGTGAGTGGGATAGAGATTTTCCCACCACCAAAAAATGGGATGCACCTGAAGGGAGTCAGAGCAGGATTTTGCTGCTGCTAAACTCTTCTTCCATTTTTTATTTAATGACCAATATGGATTTGCATAGCAAAAAAGCAACAGAAGGAACGGAAAATGTAGAAAATTTCCTGTAGAAATTTTGGGTCCCACTGCTATCAATAAAGGTTTCCCTGTGCACCAGAGCAGCAGTTTGGGTTGATATCGTAGCATTCATTTTTGGTGCTAATTTTTTGTATTTGCTTTTGGTATTTGTTTTTGGTATTGTTTTAGATATTGTTTTTGGTATAGTTTTTGGTATTAGTTTTTTGGTATTAGGTTTTGGTATTAGGTTTTTGGTATTAGGTTTTTGGTATTAGTTTTTGGTATTAGGTTTTGGTATTAGGTTTTGGTATTAGGTTTTGGTATTAGTTTTTGGTATTAGTTTTTGGTATTAGTTTTTTGGTATTAGTTTTTTGGTATTAGTTTTTTGGTATTAGTTTTTTGGTATTAGTTTTTTGGTATTAGTTTTTGGTATTAGTTTTTTGGTATTAGTTTTTTGGTATTAGTTTTTGGTATTAGTTTTTGGTATTAGTTTTTTGTATTGTTTCTGGTATTAATTTTTGGTATTAATTTTTGTGTTAATTTTCTGTATTAATTTTCGGTATTAATTTTATATTAATTTTTATGAATGTTTATTAATTTTTGTGTTAATGTTTATTAATTTTTGTGTTAATTTTCTGTATTGATTTTCAGTATTAATTTTCGGCATTAATTTTTGGTCTCAGCCAGGCTGCTGGGTTGGATTCTCTTTTCCCTCCCCATCAAGCCCTTCCTTTGCAGAAAGGAAATGAAATCTTGCTGTAGGATTTTGAACAGGAGCAATTCCAGACTCCAGTGTCAGATCCACCCAGAGTCTGACAAGGACGAGGTCAGGAAAGCAACACCCAAACCTTCTCATTGCCTTTTGAAATTCTTGGCTCTTTTTGGGCTGTCGTTACCAGATTTTCCTGGTGTTTTCCAGATTTTCCTCCTCAACCATGAGTGTTAAAAGCATCATCTCTCTTTTAGATGCTGTCCCAGAGTTCCATGATTTCAGGAGCTGAGTTTTATGGAAAAATGGAGATAAATTGGTGGTCAGGACTCTGTTGCTGGAGAGTTGGAGGTCTCTGGGCTGTGAAAGTCATTTCTAGCTCATGGTGATGCCTTAGGGATTTTTAGCTTCTATTTTTCGTGTATCTGTAGTTCTGGTGTGCAGCTCCAGGCTCCATATAAAGTGCTAAAAACCTCTGCTCACAGCATTTCAGACAAAACAATTCCTCTCAGTTGGAAAATCCAAGGACACTTCACTGCCTCAGAGCCCCAAAATATGGAACCAACAGTGAATTGGGGGAGCAAGCTTGGGGTGGTTGACATCATCACCTGAAGGTGTAATTGGAGAATTGAGGCTCAATATGTTAATGGACAGAATTTATAAAATGTGAAGAACTTGTGACTCACTGTCCATTTTGGGTGTAGCCTCTCAAGTAGGCTCTGTCTGCCCTAAATGCACCTAAAGGTCTTTAATAAATTAATCAGTTTTTATTCTCCTAACTCTGTCTGGCCTCTGTTTTAGGAAACCCTGTTTAGGCAGCAGTGGTTGAGGTCAAATATTGGGATTTTTCCCTGCGCTGGGGACAGGGCTGTGCCCTAGTTAGGACAGAGCCCCTGTCCCTGCTGGCAGGGGGTTGTTTTGTTGTTTTGTTTGCTTGTTTTGATTTGGGAAGAGCTGAAACAAAGGCAGCTCCAACCAGGCCGTGCTCGTTACAAAAGCATATTTGTAACGATATTTACCGATAGGAATTAAACAGAGCAGAAAATATATTTTGTTGGGGTTTTTTTTTCTTTTTTTTTCTTTTTTTTTTTTTCTTTTTTCAGTGGTTCAGGTGCTTTTCCCCCCGCTGCCTTTGCTGCACGTGAGAAGCATTCGGATGTGTTCAGGCCATGATTTTAGGGCAGGATCGTTTTCTTCTTCAGTTTTTAAAAAAATAAAAGAGCCAATCTTATCTTTTTGGCTCTTTGTGGCAGCAAACAGGGTCTGATCTGAGGATATAAAACCTCCTGTCTTGACCCCTTGGGGAAAGTGGAGGGGAAGACGGGAAAAACAAAAAGATACAAAGGCAATTTTAAAAATTAGGTTTTGAAATGCCTTTTAATGAGCAACTCTGCTAAAAGCACCTGTCATTTACTCCCAAATAAGTTATCCTGGAGGTTTGGGGGATGCTTTGCAATAGGTGTTTGTGGTAGACTGGATTAAATATCGTTCTGGGCACGCAGTTTCCAGCAGAAATCCTATCAAAATTCCTTCTGTAAATCCAGATCCCTCCCTGGACAGGTGGATTTGTCCATCTGTGGGTAAAAATCACCCCCAAAACTCCTGCTCACTGCACAAGGTCCCACTTTGGCTCAGCCCGAGCTGCTCTGACAGCCCTTTGACCAGCCACACATCACTGCTGCCTTCAAATGATCAGCATTTCCCCCAAAAATCAGACCTTTGGCTGGAGAAATTAGTTACTTCCATGTGGAAAAAATGGCCAGAGTCTAATCTTCATTATTTTTAATAACTGAGCTGCCAATAGGCAATTATTCTCAGCACTGGAAGCATCAATGTACACAAAATCTCAATTTTTCAAAGTGATTTGATCCACAGTGGAGGGAAAGGGAGGAATAAGTGGAGAATTATTGGGAAGAATTTCAGGAAACATTCCTTGTGCAAGTCTTGTCTCTGATAACCTCTGATAGCTGAGGTTATTGCACTTGTGTCTGTATTCTCACATGAATAAATATATTCAGGGAATAACTCAGTGGAGAGGGATTTTTGGTCTTGTTTGAGCACACCTAGAGAAAAAAAAATGAATGCTTTTCCCTCTCCTTTCAGCATCTTCATTTCAAATAAACTGCCTCAAAACTACGATGCTGAAAAACAAAGGAGAAAGAGCAGCTCTTAAAGGAAATGCTCTTAAACATAAGGATATGAGATAATGAAATGGGCTGCTGGGATAAGCATATTTATTGGGTTTGTTATGTATCAAATGTAACAAAAGTAAAGTGTCTGAAGAACTCCATGTGTGGTTCCTTCACACTCTTTGATCACACAATTCCCCCTTTAATTCAGATGCAGTAGAGCTTAAGTGGCTTCATTGATGTGTTAAGTGTGGAATGATTTTTGTATAAAATAAAAAAAAAAAAAAAAAAAAAAAAAAAGAAGAAGAAGAAAAAAAAAAAAAAAAAAAAAAAGAAAAAAAGGGAGCCCATTATGTGTCCAGAAAAGCCTTGTGTGCACTTGTTTATTGAGACAGGAAGTCGCTTTCCCACACCGAACAACGGTGCCGAAACACTGAAAAATTGTGTGGCGAAGAAAAGTAAAGGAAACTTAATTTTCTACCTGGCAGAAATCGGCCTCCGGAGGAAGAAGTAGACAATGAGATTGGGCTTGGAGTGAATAATAGCGGCTGATTGATTTTAGGGAAATGCTCCCCACCATTTAGAGAGGGGGTTCATGTGCTGCTTTTGTTAGGAAAATGGGAGGCTTTGGTGCGAGCTCTTTGTAGCGAGGCTGGGGCTGCTGCTGCTCGAGTGCTGCGGTGCCCAGAGGAGCAGAGCCCCAGCAGAAGCTGCCAGGTACAAACACGGCATTTAAATAGATATTAAAAAGGAAAAAAAAACGCTTTCAGGTTGCTCCTTAGCGGTTTGATCACCGGCAGGGATCTGCGTGAGGCTCTCTGGAACAAAGCCGCGGTGTAAAATCGGGAGAGGGGCTTTTATCCCAGACAAAGGAGTGGCTCCCCGCTCCCACACCTGATTCCCAGGCCTGAATTTTAATATCCAAACCAGAGAAAAAATAAATCAGATGGCAAGCTTTTCAGGCTGAGGGTTAAGATGCATTCACTCGCACCCAGGAATTTGAACAGGAATAACGCCAGGCTCTAATATTCAGATTTCTCAGTCTCCCCTTTGGTCAGGGAGCGCTGTGGGCTGGCAGGGAAATTCTGAATGCAGACATTTCTTGGTGTTTCGGGAGCGGCTGTGAGCGCCCACAAAGGTCAGGGTGCAGCAGGGCCAGGCTGCAGTGGAGGAGGCAAACCCAAGGTCTGAGCAGCAGGAGTGGCACAAAGACACGAGTGCCTCGCCAAAGGTCACCTCAGTCAGGGGCAGGCTAAGGATCAGGATTTGCAGGTTCTGTGTTACTGTGTTTTCATATTTCCTGGCTTTTTTTCCTGGTTTTACTCAGTAAATAATGATGTTTTCTCCCTCTGCCACCATTGGGTGCTTTTGTGATCGGCTCCGAGGTCTCTCTCTGCTTTGGAATGTCGTAAAAATGTGTGGTTTCCTAAAACCAGGGCTGTTCAAACCAAACAAACACAGGAGCCCTCCAAAACACAGAGTGGGCTTCCTAAATATCACCTTGGGGTGGATTTGTGCAGAATGGTCACAGGGAAAAATCCCAAACCTTCCCTTTGCCCCGAGCCAGGCCTGTAGGACCTGAGGGACAGCCAACCTGCGGGGTCAGCAGCACTGCAGGACACTTGTTCCTCTTGCCTGGATGCCAAATCCTCTCCCAAATGTGTCCAGGACTTTGGGATTTTCCCCAGCCTCTCTTTAATCCTGGGAAGGCAGGGCTGGGAGGGACACCAACCCTTTTCCCAACCCCTCGTGCGCCTTCCCCTGCTCTCCCCGAGCCTTTCCCAGCCCACGGAAAGCTCTTCTTCCTTTCAGCACCATCTCCCCACACCCAGCACATTCCTTTCATGTGCACAGCCCGGTGGCCTTATCTCTCCTCTCGTCCTAATTATGAAATGTGTGGTATGTTGCTGCTCCATGAGAACAGAGAGCTGAACTGGGCACGAGTTAAAGGACTCCTCTTATTGCTCTTCAGGGGCAGGATGAACTGGCAATTCTTGGTTGTTTGGATGGGGATTTTAATCCCTTTTTCCTTGAGAACGAAAACAAATTGAAATTGCCACTAAACCCATAAGATGCACGTTGATTATGAGGATGGTTGGGGGGAGGTTGTTGGTGCTGAGCGCTGAATTTGAGGTGTCAGTCACACCTGAGGATTTGGGTTTTGAGCTCCTGACTCGACCTGGGGCTCTGCCTGCCGTGGTCCTGCTGCCTCTCTCCATCAGCACCAATTTTCCTCTCTGCTCCCGGGAGCTGCAGGACCTCAGAGCAGGAGCAGGAGGATTCCTGTGCCTGGCAGGCATGTGGTCCTTAAAATGCAACTGTCAGACACTTTGCACTGGGGTTTTCAAAGGGAGTGACTGCTGGCTTATGTCTGCCTCCACCCAAAGTGGCTGGAGCGGCAGGGCAGGGAGATGGATGCCTTTGAAAATCCCACCGTGAAATGCCGCGGCTCGGAGAGCTCCTCGGAATTGGGCAGAACCCCCCTCTCCCCCAATTATTTGAAACCACAGCCTGCATTAGCCTGGTCATCCGTTGAGAAGGAGGAACGTATTCGTGACCTGCCATCCATCCCTGCTCCTCCTGACCCTCCCCCTATCCCCACTTTGCCAGCCCTTAGTGAACCAAAACCTGGCTTTTCTGATTTGAATCATGATTCAGCCTGATGCGATTTGAAATGCCTGAATTCTTAACCCCCTGCATGATGGGATTTTATCTAATGGAAATGCCAGCAGCCTTTAAGTCAGGCATGGCAGAGCCTTGCCAGCCGCTCTACCCAGCATGCTAAATAAATGATAAATATTGTTGCACATATGTTACATCTGTCAAAAGTCTCAGCATCACGCAATCATTGTGTGGCCTTTATAAGGTGATGAAAGGAGCAAAAACAACAACAAACCCTAATGCAAACATCAGATAGGCATCAGAGATTCCCTGACAGTGCAAATAAAATCCCCAGTTGGTGAAATAGGCTCTGAGGAAGGGGGGATGTCTTTGCTGGGTGAGGTAAAGAGCTGAAAACAGTGGATGTGCTGTGGATTTAGAGATTTTCCATCGGGTCAAGCACCCCCAGCTCCTCACGCTGCAGTGGGGATGGTGCTTTTAGAATTCTCATTTAAGAGGTCCCAAGTTGTGCTTTTGAACAGCAGGTTCAGGTGTGGGAGGAGAAGGAAAATAAACCAAGAAAACTCTTCCTGATGTTCCTCCTAGATGTCGATGCATAGCCTCACATCCACAGAAAGCTCCCAGCCTGCTGAAGGTCGATAAACACAGTTTTGCTCTTCCCCAAGGCAGGAATTTTGAGTGTCCCTCGCTCCAGGAGGGGCATTTGGCCATGGATGGGGAGCTGGGATCAGCCCCAACGCCACGAACTCAGACTCTTGAGTGCCTGAGCTCTGCCAGGGTCACCTTGAAGGGCACCCTGGCCCTCAAAGGTCTCACCGTGCCCGGGGCAAGGAGAAGGCAGGGCGAGGGTGGCACAGGGAGGAGAAGGCTGTCAGTCTCTGCAGCAGCAGCAGGGAAGGATCCTGCAGAGCTAGTGCATCTTCCTCCCCTGCAGCAGCACATCTTCCTCCCCTCCCCTCCGCTCTGCAGAGCTGCTCATCCTCACAGGAGCTCCATCCCTCCCCAGGGCAGGCGAGGAGCTGCTCCACCTCCCGCCCAAGGCTCTGCCTCGGGGCAAAATCTCAGCCCAAGGAGCTATTCCTCTCTCTCTCTCTGAAAAATAAGGGTCACAGTGGCATTTACCTCGAAGTCTATTAAAAAACATTGAGCTCCCAGAGTGTGGCATGTGTGTTTCCTATTAAGGAGGCAGTTCCAGACTAATAACCATTTTTAATGGCTGTCGTCGTGCCTTGCACTAAACGATATCAGCCATTATTGCAGGAGAAAGGCAAAGAAGGCTGGAAAATTAAATGAAATCCTTCTGTGGGAATTTCAAAGGGGATCAAAGATGCTCCCCAGCTTTTTTCCTTGAGCCCAGGTGGAGCTTTTCCTAGTTCCAGCGTGAGGTAGGGAACCCCTGGAAAAGCACAAAATGGGGATAATTTTCCCTTTTTTTCTTTAAATGAAGGAAATGTTGGAAATCAGATGATTTTGTTAATAGAAATGAGAATAGGATTGGGTCTGCTGAGGCTTGGGAAGGTGGCAGAGAGCAGAATGGGGTTTGGTCAATCCCTTGTTTGCTGTTCGATCTGGTGGTGCAGAAATAAATCCTTCTTATAGGATTTGACCCATCTAACCCTAAAATGCAGGTGAAACCCCAAACAGGGCTGTTCCTCTTCTTTATCTGCAGTAGGATCCAAGGATGATTAGGTCTGAGGACTGACCTTGAGGAACAAGACAAGAGGGAGAGGCAGGACAGGTCTGTTGACCTCCACAATGTGTTTTGAATTAGTTGTAGACTACGAGTGCAAGTTGAGAAAAATTCAAACCAGCCTGGTGGTGTTGAAGCAAGTCACATTTGGCTGAGGCCTAATGGTTTGTAATTTAGTTTAAGACCATGACTGTGAGGCTTAAAAATCCCAAACAGTGGGGCTTGCTGGCAAGTCGAGCATCTATTAATGACAAGGTAGCGAAAACAGAGGTTTCTTTTTTTTCCTCAGAGCTCAGTCTTGCCAGGTTTTGAGCTGCCCAGACCTCCCACTATTTCTGTGGGAAGGGGAGGTGCCCAAAACTTCGCAGGGTCTGACCCTCACTGGGATAAATCATCTCTGTCCCCTCAATTCCAGCGGAGTTACCTCATCCAGACAAGTGCAGGAGTGTCCTGGTACCTGCAGGGAAACTCTGCAGGTCAGGGTGATCCATTTTGATTATCCTATTAAAAAAAAGATGCAGCCTGTTCTCCAAATGCACACAAATCTAACTAACTTAGCCGCTCTAATTAGCCCCCGCTGCAATTTCCACCATGCCATTAAAATAAGTTATACTCAAATGCAATGAAATGCCTGTAAATCAGGGGAGATTAAAAATCCCTCTGGCTGCAGAGATGTGTTTATCAGAAGGGCTTTAGCATCCTGAATTTTAAGAGATGCTGCACACTGGGTTCACAGGGAGGAGCATTGCATCCTCTCGTGGAGCTGAGAAACCAAGATAGAGATGCTATTGTGTTTTCCTTTGTTTTTGAGCACAAAATATGTGCAAATTCAGTTGTTTAGGCTGGAGGTGGGTGTTGTTCTGTGCCTGTTCAGAGCCTCCTCTCTGTGTTTCACGATGGGTGGGGTTGGAATGAGCCTAGATCTGAAGGGGAACTTCAGGAGATTATCTGGCTCGTAATGAATTTGGTGTTAAATCTTAATTTTTTTTTAATTTTAATTTTGTTAGGAAAGAGATCAGTGCTTTCAAGTTTTGAACTTAACTTTGAAGCTAAGTTTGCATTTGACTAAGGAAGGGACATGGAATAAAAATTACTTTAGGTCTTTCTCTGGAATAAAAATTACTTTAGGTCCTTTAAGGCTATTTCGGCACGGCTGGGGTATGTCAGGTGAGAACCTAATCCTTGCGTTTGTGCCAGTCCTCACTCATTGCTCATTAAGCTTCTGTTTGATTTCTGAATTCCCTATTTTTCTTCTCTTCTGGATTGGATTTCCAAAGGCATGCGGTGCTAGGATAACAGGGCATGGCTTTAAGCTCAAGGAGGGTAGATTTGGATGGGATATTGAGGAGAAATCCTTCCCTATGAGGGCAGAGAGAGCCTGGCACAGGGTGCCCAGTGCTTGCTGCATCCCTGGAGGTGCCCAAGGCCAGGCTGGAGCAATCTGAGATAGCTGAAGGTGTTGGGGTGGCACTGGATGAGCTCTAAGGTCCCTTCCCACCCAAACTGTAGTTGCACTGTTTTAGAATCTTCCTGTTCTTTCTCAGGGAGAATAGAGATAAGCTGCATTCTTGTACTTTCTTAATCTCTGTGTTTGGTATTAGGTGTTATTTGGCTGTGACCAATGGTTTTAGGAGGTGGATTCTTTGCTGACCAATAGTTGCTAGAATATTAATGGATATATAAAGAGGTTTCTTGTAAATAAAGCTCTCCTTTTCACCATCTTGGTTCGTCTGCCTGAATTCTCTCAGCCAGGCTCTGCAACCCTCAGGGACTCTAAAGCCACAGCAAACCGTTCTGGGATTCTGTGATCCATTTGGGTGCATCCCCTTGGGTCCACACCCCTCCCTCATCATTCCTGTCCTTTTCCCCTCGCGGGTGAAGCCCATGGAGAAAATGGACCCAATCCATCTGAAAGGCACGAGGAGCTGATAACATTTACCCTCGGTCCAGCTGCAGGGAGATTAATTGCCAGGCTGAGCACCACTCGGGGAAGGCCGTGGCTAATCTTCAACCCACCCTCCCTTCCCACCATGGCAGGAGCCGTTCTGCGCCGCCGTTCCGGTGTTTATTCTGGCAGAACCCCGCATCCCTCCCTGCAGCCCAGCCGGCAGCGTTGCCATGTCACTGCAGAGCCTTCCTCTCCCCACCACTCGTGCAGAAATCGCTTCTCCTCCGCCGTTCTCCTCGGCAGCAGCAGCAATTTGTTATTCCCGTTGTGCCGCGAGGAGCTCCGCGAACAGAACTTCTGTTCGCAGCACCGGACCGGGATCCGCTCGGAATTTTTTTCCCCCCACCACCACCACTGATAGAATTCTCCTTCTGTTTTACCAGACAAATAATCTGTTGCGACTCTTATTGCTTCTTATCTTTTGCAGCTTGGCCCCGTTCCACGCACCATTTTGTTCTCAGAGATGCCTAAGCTGATTCTTCAGCGCCAGCCAAAACAAATGAGAGTCTTGGCTGGCAGCGTGGCGGCAGCAGCTGGTTCTGCTGTGGCTCCTGCGCCCATCTCTGGGCTCACATCGGGCTTTGGGGAGCTCTGGGGAGCAGGCAGGAGGGAAATGAGGTGGTACAAAGTTGGTTGGCTGATGTGGCTTTTAGTGGAACCGTGGAAGTCTTTATGAAGGTCTTTATTAGGGGTTTTTTTGGTTGTGTGTTGTCGCAAGGCCTTGGTCACGATGTCCTCGCAGGGACAGAGCACAACACTGGGAATTGGGACACCCAGGGCCTGTCCTAGACACTCTGTGACTCTGAGTTTGCAAGGGCTGGGGCAGTGCAAATATTCCTATCCTGAGCTGATAATATTCCTGTTATCAGCCCTGGTGCACTAACAGATCATACAGCGTCCCCAGGGTGTTGTTAATGCCTAAAATGAGCACAGTTTGAATTGGAGAAACAAAGAGAAGGTGTAGGGACGAGATGGGGTTAATGAATAAAAAGTGCAATAAAAAGCAAGGTCCAGCAAGTTTCTGAGCTTCTGAAATTTGGGATCTTGCCTCTGGATCTGAGCTTTCTGGTGCTGCTCTGCTCTACCAGACACTACCGCCCAGGCGTGAAGCTGCTGCAGGAGCTGGATGAGTTCTCAACTTCTGTTTCACAGATTGAAACCTTCTTTTTACCTTTTCCTGACCATCCCAGTCCCGGTGAAGGGCTCGTAATTGGGAACACCAGATGGGTTTGGGGACTGCCTGTCCCTGCTCTCTCACTGATTCTCCTCAGTGGTCCATTTTTAATAACAACATTCTCCTACAGCTTCTGTAGGGCTGTTGTGGGGTCAAGGTAAAACTGTCAAGGTGTGTGGCTGTCCAGAAAGTGGGAAATTATAATGGATGGATGGATGGATTTATAGATGGATTTATAGATTTATAATATGGGAAGGCCACGCTGGTCAAAACCTCCTAGACACGCTGTCTCTGCCGAGCCGGAGGAACATTATGTCACCGTGAAAATGCCACGCATTTTATTTTAAAAGGACATTATGGCAAGGCTATAATCAGATCCCTTAGTGCCTTAGACAGCTTCAGAACCTGATTCAATAAAAACATGGCCGGACTCCAGCGGGATGAGGAGAAGCAGGCTCACTGTGGGGACTTATCTGTGCCTGCAAAAACTCTGTTCCGGAGCATTTTGGAGCCCTTGAGCTCCTCTAGGTTTTTTGCTCTTGACCAGGGCCTTTCTGAGGGGGGACATCAAAAAATATGATGTTTGGGTGGGGAGAGCTAATTGATTTGACAGTTAATCAAAAAGTACTAAGGGAAAATCAATACGGAGTAAAACAATCTAGTCTTCAGTTCTATATTGTATTCCCAGTGGCATTGTTGATTGTATAGCATCAATGTCATCTATTTTAGATGGAAATGTTACCAACTATAATGCCACTGTTGATGTTTCAAAACGCTTCTAATCTCATTTCAATAATAGCTTCTGTCTCTCTTCGTGACACACGTGCCATAACATTCCTGGCTAAATTGACAGCACTAATAACACACTGGGATTTTTTATTATTCGGACCCCTGTCTGCATTTTTGATCGTTCGGGGGGCTGTGCAGCAGGAAGGGTGAGCAGCTCCCTGAAATCCTCAGGTGAAGGAGTGCCTGGACATTGGAGAGTCAGCTCCACAGCCAGCAGGGGTTTGGGGGTTCGGGGGTGACCCCAGAGCTGGGAAGGTCTCAGAATAATCCAGGAGGGCAAGGTTAGGGCTGAGCTGGTGGCCAGGGCTGTGGTTTAACTGTGCTTCCTCCCGAGGCCTCGGCTCTCTTCAAGTGGACTAAAAAAAATCCCACAGGGAAATTCCTTGCTGGTTTTCTGGAAACTCTTCCTTTGCATCAAAGCCTGACACAGCCAACTCAGAGCCTCTGGTGTGGTTTTAGGGCTGATTTTGCTTTCATCCCTCTCACAGCCTGGGGGTGAGAGCTGAATGTCCCGGGGTGAGCTGGACACCTCAGGGTGAATCAGCATCTCCAGACAAAGCAGGGAGCTCCAGCTCCTGCATGCCTCATTCCCATGAAATTCAGAGCACAGCTCACCATCCTTTTAGCCCTAATTTGACTTGAAAATTTAAGGAGGTCTCTGGAAGTTTTTATGGGGGAAATTGCAGCACTTTTGGTGTCTTCCCAGGCTCCTCCTGGAGCAGGCTGAGCAATAAAAGCACTGCCCAGGCCAAGCACTTCAGCAGATGCTTTGCTGCAGACTTAATTTCAGTGCCACTGACCTTGACTCAGGCTTAAATTTTAGCAAATAAAAAAAGTCACGTCGGGGTGATGGACTTGAAGCCTGCACTGAATTTTAAACTCAGGCTTTGCCACAGCCCTGCACTTGAACCTGTTTCTGGAATATACAGGACGGAAGTGGGAATTCAGAAACAGAACCTTTCCAATAGATCCTTCATTTAAAATAGCTTTCCTCTTCAATTATCAGCCACGGATTTAAATGGGATGAAAATTCAGTCTTTTATTTCTGATTTTATCTTTTCTTTCCTCTATTCTCTTGCAGAGGAATTTTCCCTTTATTAACTTTTTGAGCATAAAACGCAGAAAATAAATGAACAAACAAAACCTGGAGCAATATGTGAGATCTTTAAACTAATTCAGCAGTCGTTCTTACTGACATCAGGAGAAAGAAATGCAAGAACACAAATCTATTGCTTTAAGCTGGGATTTTCAGAAGAGCCTGTTGGAGTTTGGCACTCAAATCCCATGAAATCCCCTTTATACTTTTCACTTCTCTTTCTTTCCTTTTAATTTATTTTTCCTCGACATGGGAAAGGGCCTGGTGCATTTTGTTAGGGAGGGTTATTATTCCACGTTTGGGATCAGCATCCAGGATCGGAGCCAGGTCAGAGATCTTGAGGAGCACAGAGGAACAGGGAATTTCTGCTCTGAGGAAGGGTGGGAGGTTGTGGAGTGAGGTTTAGTGAGGTTTAAAATTCCAGATGTCGATTGCCCAGAGAAACTGTGGATAGCCCATCCCTGGAAGTGTCCAAGGGCAGCTTGGACAGGGCTTGGAGCAGCCTGGGAGAGCAGAAGGTGGACATGGATCATCTTTAAGGTCCTTTCCAACCCAAACCAGGCTGGGATTCCACGATGAGGAGAAGGGAATCAGGACCCAGCAGTGGAAAGGGGAGAGGATGAGGAGGAGCTGGGGCAGGGGACACGGCAGCTGAAGCAAGGCCCAGAGGATGAGGAAGGCAGGGCTGGGATGAGAATATTGATAAATTCTGGTGATGTTTGAGGGTTTTTCAGCCCAGGCGTTGCTGTTGTCAGGTTCCTTCATGGACACAGCTGGCTGCCCTCAGCCACCCTAGTGCAGAATTATTGATTAATTATTCCTTGGAGGTTTCACGTGTTGGACACGAACCCTTTTGTGACCCTGGTCCTCATGTAGGGCCCTGAACATGCCCAGCACAGCCCCAGACTGAGGAACAGCACATCTCCATCCTGAGCTCCCCTTCCACAGGGCCACCTTGTGCTTTCTTCTCACCCAACAACTTGTGCTCCTACCCCAGGAATATTTCAGGAATTTGTAGCAAACCCCCCAATCCTTTTGGGACAAGCCAGCCTGAAGATTGCTGCAGCTAAGCCAGCCCTGAGCTCTGTTTCCCTTTCTCTTCCTGATAGGGGAAAATTGATATTTCTGAACACACCCAGTAGAATTTGCTCTGTTTTGCTTCTCATTTGATTCCTTAGGAACCACATCCTCAAACCGGGGCTAGGAACTAAATTCTCTGCCCCGGCCATCAAAGCTCTGAAAGATTTCAGGGCTGCAGCACATCCTGGATATTTGGTTTCCTACTCCAGCCCTCCCTTCGGTGCTGATTCCTGACCTCATTATGGTCAAGACGAGGTACCAAAATCGCGATGCTTGCTGCAGCCCCTGAGTGAGGCTGCTGCTGCTGTGACCTTTTCATTATTCTGCAGTTTGACTGACTGCCTACCCCAGCCCCTTCCCAGCCGGCAGAGGAAGGGGAACGCTGATAATCAACATGCAGAATGCAGAAAAGGTCAGGGTAATCCACTCTGTGCAGGAGATGGATGTGCGGATAGGTAACACAGGCACGGCTCGAGTTTTCTAACCTTCAAAGAAAGTTGTGTGCTTCCCTCTATTCCCTCCCTGCCCAAAGCAACCCACAGAGCTGTTATTTTTAAAAATGCATGTAGTCTTTACAGCTTTTCATATATCATGGGGAAAATGCCTCTCCTGCCTTGCTGTCTGCAGGACAGGAGCAACAAGATGCAGGGGGAAATAGCAGAAACCTTCCAGCACTCTCTTCTTTCAAAAAAAATAATTTCAAATATCTTACCCCGGCTCAGTTTTTCACTCTTTTCCCTTAAAAAATATGAAAAGAGGTATTACATGAATATTGCAAGAGGCAGCCTGTTAAAAACTGCAAATAGAGTGAGTTGTGCTCCCTTTTTCCACTGGTGAAGCAGAATCAGCTTCTGAGCAGAGGAGAGAAAAAGGGAAAATGGGAGAGATTTTTAAAAGTAGTGCATTGTTCTGCCCTCTCAGGATGGAAGATTTGAAACAATGACCAAGTACTGGTTTTCTTCTGAAAATTTCATGGCCAGCAATTTGATATTTCTTATTATTAACCCTCCTGCAGAGCAGCACAAATTCCTCAGCTGCAAGGAGATGCTCAGGGACAGCATCACTGTATTGAAGTGGAGATAGCTGAATTTATCACAGGAATTAGATGGATGTTCTAGTTCAAATTTACATGCCTAACAGCAGCAGAGGGACATAATTGAAGAATAAAATCTAAATAATCTGTAGGAGGAAGCTCCGCGTTATTACAAATCACGTTGGTTATCTTCATTAATCAAGGCAGAAATCAGCCCTCTCCTTTCCTAGAGGTTCCTTTTGTGAGATTCAGTGTAACCCAAAGGGTAGAAAATAATTACCCACGATTAAAGAATGTGCAGGACAAGCCAAGGTCAAGGTGAAGCTCGAGGGAACTTCCATCAGCCACTCCAAGGCAGGTTGGGAGCAGGCTAATAAAAATCCTGACCTTCATTATTTTGTTGTCTAAGCCAAACCCAGCCTTGCTCGGAGAAGAGGAGGTGTTTTCCTCGTGTCGTGCCCCATCTGGGATGATTTTTAGTCACAACAAAGTTTATTGGACTAAAAACGCTGCAGATTGCTTCGAACTGAGAGCATCAAACCTGGGAAGGAGTTTTGTGGCAGCTGCTGGCTCATCCATGGGTGGTTTTGCTGTGATTTTGGTTGTTCCTGTCCATCCCTCTGCCTGGGATCCTGCCATTAGCATTTCCTTGGATCACTCAGGAATTTTCTCTTCCCTCCTGGTTCTGTCAGCTCCCCAGCATTTCCCAGGATTGATCACTTTTGCTTTAGGACTGAATCCTTCAGATATCTGTGCCTTTTGCCCTCTCAGCTCCGTGCCCAGGCAGCAAGAAATGCAAATATCTCCCCAGTTCCTGCAGGAGGGAAGAGGGAAAATAAAGCCATGCCCATCCCTAGATCCATGTCACTCCCTGTGCCCTCAAATCCTCCAGATTTGGGAATTCTCTACACCAGTTCTGTCCCTGAAATCACTTTTGGGGCGAGAAACACTTGTAAGGCTGGGATTTAATGTGGATCTCCTGCTGGCTGGGGGCTGATGTGGCCTTTGGAATTGGAAATAGAAAAGCAGAACTTCTCCACATCCTGGTTTAGGTACAGAATGGCATCTCTGGTTCCAATCCAACCTTTTTTCCTCAGCCTGCAGGGATTCTGAGGCCAGATCTCTCGGTACCTGGTTTGATCCGTTTTTTGGCATCTAAAGCAGACTGCACCTTGTGCTGCTCAGGTTCTGTTTGTTAATTATCCCTCCTGGAAGGGTCAGTGTTAATTGTGCCCCGGGGCTGTGGTGAAAGCAGCTCCAGGCTCTCCCTGCCCACCTGAGCACTAAAAAATCATCTCTCCTTTGGCCCCTCAGGATGTTTGTGAGGAAACAACCCCAGCACTGATATTTCTGTGGCTATTCCCTGATATTTCACTGTGCAGTGCTTGTGCTGCATCCTCACTCCAGTCCTGTCCTGTGCCACAATTCCCAGGGGAATTGCTGTGTGCCCACAGGGATGGGACAGGCCATTCTTGGGGGTCACTGCAGGATAAATCCCACTGGAGCAGCCCAGTTCTCATGAAATCTGACTGGATTTGTTTGGGAATATTTCATTCCTTTAACTCTCTGTGGATGGATGGCCTTCCATACTGAATTCCCGTCCGAATTCAGCTCCATCTTCCTTTCCCTGCAGCATTGCTTTCCCATGAGGGCACTGAGGGTGGAAATATCTGTATTTTCCCCTCTTTCCCCACAACCCAGCCTCCTGCAGCAGGGAGGGGATGAAGATGTCACCTCCTGGCACCTTTTTCATGAAGATTGATGCCTGCTCACCTCTCTCTTTCTGTGTAACCAAATATCCACTAAACACTTAGCAGATGGAGAGCTGCAGAGCCTACCTGAGGAGGGGGAGTTCTCAGGACAGCCTGACAGTGCCAGGAAAAATGGGGATAAATTTCAGAGAGGTCGAGAACTCTGGGTCTGGTGGAGAGAGATGAGCAGACTGTAGGTAGATACATATAGATATAAATATATTTTATATATATATTTTACATTATTTTATTTTACATTACATTACATTATTTTACATTTATATTATTTATGGCTGAGGTGATGCCCACGTGTGAGGACAGGGAAGCTGCTCCTGCTTTGTTTCATTTCTTTGCTGCAACAACTTTTTTTTCCTGTTTCCCCCCTGACTTCAGGAGACAATATAGGAGAGATTTATTGCTGAGACAAGATGTCAAATTGCTGCCACTAGATCCAGGTTAAATCTATATTTTTTTCTTTTAGCCCCACTGGCTCTTCCTCCCCATATTCCAGACACCAAGGGAGAGCAGCTCATGAGCTGAACACTCAGAGGAAAGTGAAGGAGCTTTGGGGAGGGAGAACTCAGTGAGGTGGGACCTGAATGAATCCCTGCTGGAAATCCATCCCTTGACTGATGGGGCTGAGAGCAGTGCAGGTGATGAAAAGGCAGCAGAGGCTTGGTACAGGGTGACTTATTTCCCTTTTTTCTTCTATTTTGCTCCTTGCTGGAGTATTTAATAATGTGGGGATGGATAACAGGAACTTCTTGGATTTTACTCTTCAAGGGACTCCTTAAATCTTGGGCACTGTCACTGCCCATCATTACTTTCCCCTTCTTGCAGAGAAATAATCTGAATTTCAGCAGAACAGGGACACTAATTATTAATATGATAAATATGGCAGCTAATTAAATAAACAATTTGACTTTAGAGTCTGCTGCCATTTAACTACAAGTGAAGTCAAAATAGAATACTCAAAGCCTTCAAAATGAATCTGCAGTGTACTTTCTGTCACTGTTTTCATTGTTTGAAAACAATTGAGGCTCAGGAAGCAATTACAGCGAACTGAAGTGCTGCTGTAACAGCCAGGTAAGGGAATGTTCAGGTTGTGCTGAGCTCCTTTCACATAAAAAAGCTGAATTTAGGAATTCTTAATCTCAGCTGAGCAAGGCTTGCTTAACCCATGTCATTGTCCAGACCTGGTTTAGAGAATTCTAAAAGCTGAAATAAAAATTCAGCACCAATTCCTGGGCAGTTTGACACCAAAGAGTTGGTATTGATCCAGAAAAGGGAAATACAAATTATGTAGAGGAAGTGAATAGTCCCAGGTGGAAGAGATCCTCATCTTTTCTAGTTGGGGTTTAGTCTCCATTGGGTCAGGCCAGACCCAGCACACACCAGAGCTGCTTCCGTGTTTTCTTTCACATGCTCTGATCATCCTAAAAAACCATTCCAGCAGCTTCTGGATCCTTCTCTTGAGGAATTAGGAACACGTTCCCTCTGATCCATCCTCAAAAACCATTCCAGCAGCTTTCAGATCCTTCTCTTGAAGAATTAGGAACACGTTCCCTCTGATCCATCCCCAAAAACCATTCCAGCAGCTCCCAGATCCTTCTCTTGAGGAATTAGGAGCACATTCTGTGCAGGAATCAGCCCCACACTTCCCTTTTCCTTTAGAGTGAAGCCCTCCTGCTTGTGCTGAGCATCCTTCCTGTTGGGAGTTGTCCTCCTCACTTCACCTGCAGCACTAAATAGAAAATTACAGTTTCTACTACAGGGAGATGAATCCATCCTTGCTGTAAACTAATTTTTGTGGGGGGTTATTTTTAATTTTTGGCCTCCCTGCTTGAGCTGATCCTGGGGTTCCCCCATTGCCACGATGACCCTGATCTATCCCAGGATGGTAAATTGTCCCACTGGATCCAGGGCAGGACCAAGGGAACAGAGCTCCATCCCTGGCCAGGAGTCATTCTGATGCCTAAAACAGAGGCCAGACAAAGTTAGGAGAATAAAAACAGATTAATTTGTTAAAGGCCTTTAGGTGCATTCAGGGCAGACAGAGCCTGCTCGAGAGGCTACACCCAAAATGGACAGTGAGTCTCGAGTTCTGCACATTTTATCAGTTCTGTCCATTCACATATTGAGCCTCAATTCTCCAATTACACCTTCAGGTGATGATGTCAACCACCCCAAGCTTGCTCCCCCAATTCACTGTTGGTTTTGGGGCTCTGAGGCAGTAAAGTGTCCTTGGGTTTTCCAGCTGAGAGGAATTGTTTTGTCTAAAATGCTGTGAGCAGAGGTTTTCAGCACTTTATATGGAGCCTGGAGCTACACCCCAGAACTGCAGATACACGAAAAATAGAAACTAAAAATCCTTAAGGCATCACCATGAGCTAGAAATGCCTTTCACAGCCCTACAGATACATGAAAAATAGAAACTAAAAACCCTTAAAGCATCAATTCCAGCTGCTGGAACACACCATCCCTGCAGATTCCCCTCTGGAACAGGAGCGTGGAGCTGCTCCAGCTCGCAGTGCAAACATCTCCCCCAGTTTGAGGACCAGGGAGCTCTTTCAGAGCCATTCCTGAGGAAAATCCCTGGTGGGGCTGTGCAGGGCACGGACGCCCCCAAGGCTGGGGGGAAAAGCCACATATGGTGCCACGGATTAGATGTGGAGCCAGCAGATGGGAGCAGGTCTGGCTGGTCACGGGACAGTTCCCTGGCACGTGCTGGGGACAGGAGGGTGGAGGGACACGGAGGTGGAAGATTTGCCTCATTTTGGAGCAGTCAGGGTGGCATGAGAGCGCCTGGAGATGGAGATGAGCACTGCAGGGCCTGGGAGCATCATTGCAGTGGAGTTTAAAAGGGAAAACGCAGGTCCGGCAGCTCCTCTGAGAGCTGCTCCATGTTTCGTCTCCTGCCAAATCTGAGCTCACGGGGTACAAACACCTGTGATTGCACTCTGGGAATGGGGAATGATTTAAATCTCACTTAAATCTCTGTAAAACACCACCCTCTGTTTGTCTTCCAGTCACAGATTTTCCAAGTAGTCATGGTTTTTATTTATTTATTTATTTATTTCTCTGAGCTTTTCCTTGCCCTCGGTGCCGGCTGTTATTGCAGACTCAGGTTTTTTCTCCAAATGGGGTTTGGATTGGCTCATCCTTTCCCTTTCCACCTGAAAATCTCATTGCAAGGTGCTGACTGCCCCACAGATAAAAATTTCAGGCCCTGGTACCTTAAGGCAACCCTGGCTGTCCTTTTAATTCCTCGCTTTCTCTGCTCCAGTGGCTGATAAGCCACTTCTGGCTGTCTAGTCATGTAATCCTTTAATTTTTTAATTTCAAGGAACTGTTTGCAGTTCAACATGACTCAACATTTGACTGCAAACTCATTAGAGGCAAGGGAAAAAGTTGATTTGTGCAGTGAAGGCAGAGTGATGACGGTGAAAAATCTCAGCACAGTGCCTCTTTTAGCAGATTTTTTTTTTTTTTTTTTTTTTTTTTTTTTTTTTTTTTTAATTTTGCTGGAAAATTAAGCATCTGAAATGGTGAACTTCATCCTGGAATAGTCACACAGTGCCTAGTGCAATCTCAGTGCTCTGAGAGCAGGAGGAGGGTGGGGAAGGGACATCTCTGAAAGGACACGAGGGATGCTGAGCTCCCAAAAAAAAAGTTGTGAAGGGGAGGTGTGAAGCCTAGGAAGTGGAGGATCCCACAGCAGTCATTGAAGTGCCAGCCAATGGAAAATTATTGGGGAAAAGGATGATTGGAGTGAGGATCTGTTCACACCCGGAGGGTAACAAGGAGGAAAAGAGAGCAGGGAATTGTTGGGAAAATTGTGTCTGAGCTGGGTGAGATCCTGTTCCGGGAGAATCTCAATAAATCCAAGAAAAATACGGAATTACAGACAAATTCACAGGCAATTTTGGGGAGACTTCATACTATTTATGGCATAAAGATGATAGTAATGGACTTGACTGCATTTCCAATGTACTTGATGACATTTCACTGCCAGGACAGTTCAAGGGCTTGTTCTTCATGGGGAAAACTGGGATGGAAAACCATTTTTTGTAGCAAAAATCACCTCCTGAGCCCCAGATCTCTGGGACAGCCCCAGGAAAGAAGCATGGCAACACCAGGAACAAACTCTGGAGAGCCAGGGATTTAAAAAAAAATAAAAACAACCTAACCAAGATTGGCTAAACCAGGGAGTTTAGTCTGAAGTGTTTCCAAATGGCCACACATCTCTGTTTCGGTGGTGAAAATCCCTCTTTAAAAATGATTTTATTCGATCAATTAAATGCTACCAATTTCTGGATGCACTAACCACAAATTTGCTAAATTCCTGAGCTAATGAAAGGCTGGCTTGCTTTGACATGAATGGGAGTTTTGTTTGAGTAACAATCCAATAAGGACTTGGCCCAAAGATAGCAAGGAAAACATTTAGATGTTAAATATGTATTCAGAAGACCTTTCCACAAATCTTTTCTCTCCCACTAACAGGACAGGAATTGTGTTCTCCAGAAGGGACAGTTCAGAGAGACGTCCAGCACCTCTCAGCATTTAGCAGAGGGAGCAAGAAACTATGCAAATATTTTAGTTTAGAAATACTTGTAGCTCCTTTTCAAACAATGAAAGCCTCAATTAAAGCCAGATCTCTGTTATTTAAAAATTCCAGGCAGCAACTGAGAGAGAGAGAGAGAGAGAGAGAGGAGGGAGAGTGAGTTCCATTTTTTCCTCTTCACTCTCAAACATAAAGTCCAAGGTATTTGAGAGTCAGGAATATTGGGTCTAACATTAAAACTGTGAGGGCTGAGGAGGCTGAAGCTGTGATTCTTATCTTCTAAAGAGTTTTGCAGTCATCAATACCTAAAGTAAGCTGGAGCACAATAAATAGGTGACCTTAATAGATATAACTCTGTATGGGTTCATTGTAGCATGAAATTAAATTTTTAATCTGAATTGATGAACAAAAATGCTGGTTTGATCCTCCCCGCACACACAATAGTTTAAATAGTTTGGTAACTGTTTCACTTCCAGAATGGAGCTGCACAAACAAGGTCAGCAGCAGAATAATCCACTCCACGGGCCATGGGCTGGGGTGATCCAGAAACAAAAAGATTATTTTGGCTTTGTTAAATAACTGCCAGCGAGGTTTGGGATTATTGGGAAGGTAAAATTATGTTCTTTTGCCTCTGGTAATTAAAAGCGTGGGGGTTAATCCAAAGTCACCAAAATCTGTGGGCACTGAGTCTTTTGATGGACTTCAGCTCCAGGCTCTTGGGTTTTTCCCAGTGGAAGGCACTGGTTTTGTTAAAAATTTGTTAAAAATCACACTCAGCAGCGCCTCATCCTCTGAGCTCATCCCAGCTTCCCCTAAAAGTGACCCAATTCCTCCATGGGCACCTTTAAAATGCTGCCAGGCTGAATTCCAGGCAGATCTGTTGTCCGGGAGGGAATTGCTAATTATATTTTTGGGCTTATGGCCACAAAAATGCTGATATCAGTCCTAGAAGCTGAAATTAAGGCATTAATAGAGGATCACCTGCAAAAAAACCCCAACAGACTGACACTCCCCATTAAAAAAAACCCAGAAAGACTTTATCTTCATTATTTCATTTTTAAAAGCCAACTTCTTTTCCATCTTTTTCATTATTATTCAACACGACCCTCCCTCCATCATCTTATTTACTCCTTCTCCTTCCCCTAAAATTACTAACGGAGATTTGACAAACACAAACAAAACGGGGGGGCAAAAAAAAAAATTTCATCTTTTCATCGGACCAGAAGGGATCTGCTGGTCAGCTGAGGCTGTCAGGAGGGCTGGAGGAATTATCTGCTATTATCTGCCGAGCAAACACCATCCCAAAGTGAAAACTGATGCCGTGGCATTTTTTCAGCATGCACCAGGCCCTCACTCCTGAGTATTGGAGCCAAATGTTCTGCCATGGCCCTATACAATAGCCCTGCTTGACAATAGCTCAGTGTTGGGGTTGTTATGAAACCCAGGCTATTTTGGGAGGGCCCCATTGTTCCTGGTTTGTATGTGCTGCAGACTTGTGTCTCGGGAAACATGGGATTCGTTGCGGAATGTGCTGGAAAAGCTGAAGGTTTGGCCCCCACGGAGAGGGGAGAAGGTTGCCTCTGGTTTGGAGGGTTCCTCGGTGTGGGGAGGAGAAGGTTCAGCTCCTCACCCTTTTGCAATGATTTCTAGATGCCTATCCTGGAGGTTTCTCACCTTTCTTGATGCTTCTCAGAGAAAGATCACGTTTATAAATAATGAGATGGAGCAGGAAATATCCTGCTCACAGAGCCCTTGAATTTCCTTGAAATAGGGTCGTGGTTCCTTGGTGTGGGAAGGAGCAGGTTCAGCTTCTCACCCTTTCACGGTGATTTGTGGAAGTTTCCTGGAGGTTTCTCACCTTTCTTGATGCTTCTCATGTTTATTAATAATGAGATTAAGCAGGGAATACCCAACTCGCGGAGCCCTTGAATTTGCTGAAATAGGGTCATGGTTCCTCGGTGTGGGGAGGAGCAGGTTCAGCTCCTCACCTTTTTGTGGTGATTTCTGGAAGCCTCTCCTGGAGGTTTCTCACCTTGCTTCTCAGAGAAAGATCTCGTTTATAAAGAATGAGATGAAGCAGGGAATACTCATTTCACAGAGCCCTTGGATTTGCTGAAATAGGGTCATGGTTCCTCGGTGTGGGGAGGAGCAGGTTCAGCTCCTCACCCTTTCACGGTGATTTCTGGAAGTTTCCTGGAGGTTTTTCACCTTGCTTCTCAGGGAAAGATCTCATTTATAAATAATGACATGAAGCAGGGAATACCCAGCTCACAGAGCCATTGGATTTGCTGAAATAGCAAATCCATCATTGCTTGGTGTGGGAAGGGGCAGGTTCAGCTCCTCACCCTTCTGCAGTGATTTCTGGAAGTTTCCTGGAGTTTTCTCACCTTGTTTCTCAGAGGAAGATCTCATTTATAAATAATGAGATGAAGCAGGAAGTATCCAGCTCACAGAACCCTTGAATTTGATTAAATAGGGTTGTGGTTGCTTGGTGTGGGAAGGAGCAGGTTCAGCTCCTCACCCTTTTGCAGTGATTTCTGGAAGTTTCCTGGAGGTTTCTCACCTTGCGTGATGTTTCTCAGGAAAGATCTCGTTTATAAATAATGAGATGGAGCAGGAAATACCCAGCTCACAGAGCCCTTGGATTTGCTGAAATAGGGTGGGTTTGTCCCCATCACAGAGCTGACTCACTCTGCCATTAAAGAGGAGGGGCTGCTCTCTCCTGGCCTGGGCCTGCCCTCCTTTCTCTCCCAGCAGACAAGGTCAGGGCAGGAAATTTCATAAAATGATTCATGTGACAGGAGAGGGGCACAGTGACGGTGTTCACTCCTGTTTTCACCATGGAGAGCAGGACCCTTAGGTAGAAGCACCACAAAGTCAAATTTGAATGTTTTTTTGCAGTTCCATGGGATGCCCCATTGCTGCAGAGTCCCTGAGGGTGTCCACGTCCCAAAAATGTTCCTCTCTCACCTTGCTCTCCCTGGGCAGACCATTCCTGCCTCCAAAGCTGCCTCAGCTCCACAGAGCATTTCTGAGCCTTGCCAAAATGTCGGTTCGTGCTGTGACATTGCTCAATTTAATGATTCCAGATAAATCCACAATCTAGGGATGTATTCAGGTCTGTGGAAGGGAATTCTAGCCCTGGCCTGTTTCACAGATAAAACCAAGTAGAATCCACGAAGATGACAAAAAGAAAAGGAAAGAAATCTCATTGACTCATTTCTTTAGCTTTCTTTGGACTATTTTCTTCTAATTTTGCATGTTTCTAAATAATTCCTGCCTTTTCAAAACTCCCTGTGTGCTTCTAGATCTATTCTTCCCAAAACTGGCCCTCCTAATCAGGTTCACCAGAGGACTGAGGCTGGTGGAACAGCCCATGGGGTCTCCTAAGCCTGGGTTTGGTTCCACAGAAGAAACACCTTTCATTATTTCTGACTTTTTGCCTTTGGTCCCTGGCCCAAAGCTCAGCAGAGCTGGGGGCAGCCCTCCCCAAGCCTTTCCTACTGCACAGAAAATGTGGATTTGTGCATCCTCGTGAAGTTTTAGTGGAGTTCCTGTAAATTTGGGCAGCCAGACCCTCCCTGCTGAGCTCAATCTGAGTGAATATAGAGCTATCGACCCTCACTAAATAGGTTCCATGTGCATTTTTTCCCTTTTTTTCCCTATTCAAACCAATTCCAAGTTTGTTCACTGAGTGCAGAGCAGTGGATGAGAGGGGATGAGGAGCTTGCAGACAAATCACATTGGTGTGGATTCCTGTTTCATCCTTCTGTTTTAGGATGCAGAGTGAAGTGGCAGGAGCACAGGAGTGCCTCATCCTCCTGGGGACAGAGCCTCCTGCAGGACTGGGGACATTTCCAGGAATTAGGGACACATGGGAATGAGGGAATGAGGAGGTGGAGCATGTTTGTTATCAAATCTTTGTGTCCAAGGCCAGGTTGGGAGCTGGGCTGAGCGATCCTGGAAGCACAGGATGTTCCTGCACTCAGCTCAGCAGGACAGGAGCACTCTGCAGGGGCATCTCCCCAGGGGCATCTGCTGCCTGCCAGCTCTGATCCCGGGGAAGGAAACATTCCCAGACTCCTTTCAGCTCCCTCAGGACTCTGGGGGGCTCAGGGATGGCAGAATTTGACATGTCTGGTGTGCGTTCCCACCTTCGCTCCCCACTTTGGGCTCCACCTTCCCAAGGAGCCATCAGGGAGGGAATTCCTGCTGGAGCTGAGCTGAGCTGCTCCGTGCTGGCTGAGGGCCAAGCCCAGGCACAGAGATGGATGTGCTTTACCTGGTTTGTGGAATTGTCAGAGGAATGGTTTGCTCTGGAAGCTCCCCAGGCTGAATTTGGAGAGTTCCGCGTGCCAAAGCTGCTCCAGGGGAAGGACTGTGCCTCCTCTATTGACCGGAATGGTGCAGCCCCTTGTTTAAAATACAGCTGCACTCTGCAGCATCAGAGCATTTTATGTCCACTCCAAGGGCTTCATTCTCCAGGGAGTGCCTTTTTCTTTCCTCCCTCAGGCCCCCAGCCCAGCATTTAAACCCAAGGAGGCAAAGCCTGAAGGGTCCCCGCCTCTATCTAATCATGGGAACTATTGCTTAGTATTGATATTGCCTTATTAAAGCAATTAGCTGAGCATTTCAGAAGCTTGTTAATGCTTCTAGAGTGACTTCTAATGAGGGATAATGATAACAAGCATGGAAGGTCTCTGGTGAACTTTAGATAATGATGTAAATCTGAGAAAGGTCAATGGTATCCGTGGATTCGATGATGGCCGTTCCATTTCCGTTCATTACCTGGTGCAGCTTTTATTTTCTCTTCCCAGGCCATTTCCATCTGCAGGAACATGTTCCTTATCCAATCTAGAGCCCAGATTGACTTAGCCATGAAATAAATGATGCCGAGCCTTTAGTGCTCCTTGTAATGAGCTCAAGTCTAGACAAGAACAAATCAATTAGCGAAAGGAAAGCAGGAACAACAGGAGGCACCACACAGGGACAGTGTTTGCATTTCCATAGCAAAACATTTCCCCAGAGGATCCCAAAACAGGGGGCTGGACTTCCAAAAACCAGCCTGGGGAGGGGATAATGCCAGAGGGAAGGGAGATCAAACAGAAAGGGAAAAAAGGGGTCCTGAAGGGAGGCAAGAAATGGAGCTGGGAAGTTCAGGTGTGTCACGCCTGAGCTTTTTATTAACTTTTAGACAAATTTTAAATGTTTATATTGGTATTGAATAGGCAGTTGCTGGCACAGAAGTATCACTAATGTGTCTGTGCTGACAGATTTCTGGTTTGTCCCTGTGTTTTAATGTGTGTATCTATATATGTATGTTTGTATATTTATATAAATGGCGCAGATATTCAGTCAAACCCTGCTCTGATAAACCCGAACGAATAAATCACAGCCCAGAGCAGTCAGTGCAGCACCCACCTCACCCAGGGGTGCAAACCAGGCTCTCCAGGGGTACAAAATCCTGGAAGTGAGCCTGGAAATGTGAGGGGAATCAGAGCAGACATGGCCTCAGTACAGATGTCGCACGAGGTTTTGGCTGAAGGTCTCAGGCAGCCCTTGGAGGAGGCAGATGTGGGTATTTCCACCCATCCAGGGTGCAATTCTGATATGAACATTGTTTTTTGAAGAGGTTTGAGGGGCAAAGTGAGTGTTTCTCCGTGATAGAGTGGAAGAAGAGTCTATTTAGGAAAAAGGATGGGGAGAGATGGCTCCACTGCTCCGTGCTGGCACTGCGCTGGTACACTCAGGAGATACCAAAAGGCCATTTAATCTGCTAGAGATAAGCATAAAAGCCTATTACCAAGCCAGGCAACTCCAAATGGAAATAAAGGGCACTTTTTCTTTTTTTTTCCCCCTCAAGTGAGGGTGATCACCCAGGGGAAGAACTCCTCAGTGGATCCACAAAGTGCCTCTTGCCATTGCTGAGGGACCTCAGAGCACCAGGGGCTGGGACTAGCCTCACCCTCATTGCTCCCAACTCTATTTAAACTCCGATTAGAGCCCCAAATTCACCTCAGCTTTGCTGTGGGGGTTGCCCTGCTCTTCCTGACCTGCAGATTGCTCTTCCCAGGTTAATCCTGGAGTTTTTCCTTCGCTGGACCACAAACTGCATCCTTGCTCCCCATGCCTCAGTTTCCCATCTGCTCAACAGCCCCAATTCTGCCTGAATTTTCCTGCCCTGCCTGGGCACTGTTTTGAGGATTAATAATTAACAACGAGATTTTTTAAAATCTGGGCTGAGTTCAGAGCGTTGTTCCGGGCTGGTACAGAAATGAAAGGAGGCACAAGGTGATTGTAAATCATTTTCAGGAAGTAGTTTCATGCCTTTGGTGCAAAGATGTGTAGAAGGGAAAAGTATTCAATGCTTTCCATTCATCCACTCTTTGCTGGTATTTTGAGTCCAATATTTAGATCACCTTCTGATTATTAGCGCAAATATTTGCTCTTTGTTTGTTATTCTGCACATCTCGAAGATGGAAGGGGAAGGGGAGGAGGAATGGCTGGGGAGAGGGGCAGATGGGAATTATTAAATAGGTAAATAAAAGGCCAGGCAGCACATGAATCACTGCAGAGCCCAGTCTGGAAAGGTCCCCAGGCTGGGGAACCTCTTTCCTTGACCCCAAAGGGACTGCAGTGGAGGGGACAGTGGGACTGGGATCAGGATCTTTGTCTGATCTTGATTTTTAAGCTGCAGGGTTCTGTGGGATGGGATCAACCCTGATCCTTGGGCTTGCCCAGGGATCATTTTCAGTGCTCAGCTGCTTCCCCCAGTCCTGCCTTCACCTGAAATTCCTCTCTTGGCTGATTTACCCCAGGTTTGTCTGAATATCTGCACTATTTATAAATATATATATATATATACACATACTGCATGTATGTAAATGCACACTATAGACACATATAATTAGAACTTTGGAAGTTCTTATTCAAAAGAAACCCCCAAACCAACCCAAAAAAACCCACAAAACCCACACGGCATTGCCACAGAGCATCTGCTGTCTCCTCCCCAAGTTCCTCCCTGAAGAATGCATGAAGAGTAAGAGTTGCTCCATGGTTTGGATGAAATTATGGATCTTTATTAGGTCTCTCTTCTCGGGAAACAATTTATTAGCCACAAGAATGTTGTGTTATACTACCTCCTCCTTTTTGCCTGGGAATTTACAGTTCACACACTGCACCAGCACATAAATCCAGTTTTATTTCTCAATTTATTCACCTGGAACTAAGTGGATTAAATTTTTTTTCCCTTTTTTTTTTTTAAAGGAGACCAGCACCGCATTTTCATTTCCAACCAGCACCGCTGCAAACAACAGGCAGACAAATTAGAGGTGCAGCCTCTTTCTATGCAAACTTTTTCTGCTCGCCGAGCTTAATGGCGATTTTTTTTTCCCCTTTTGTTCTTTTTTTTTGTTGTTTTTTTCCGCTGCAAAAAAAAAAAAAAAATTTTACCTTTAACGACCCTCTCAATAAACGGGGATTGATTAGAATTTGGCTTTAAGAGATGAAAGGGCTCTGCAATTATCTACTTGTATATGCCCTTCAGTAAACTACCTTGTCTCCCCCTCTCCCACCTCCCCTTCTTCTTAAGAAGACTTTCCCAGGTCCCTCTTGGCTGCGGTTGAACGATGTTGGCTCATGTCCATGCTGCAACAAAGACCTGGCATTCCAGCTGTCTGCTTCTAATCTCCAGTGTCAGCTCTTGTTAATGTTTCAGCATGAAATCAGAGGGGGCAAAGCTGCATGGAATATTAAAACCATGATCAGAATTCCACTGAAATGCTGATAGTCTGCGAGAGAGAGGGAGAGAGAGAGAGAGGGAGAGAGCAGAGCACCATTAGGAGGGCCGGCAAATCGCTGCCTGGCGTTAAATAAGAAAAAAAAAAAAAGAAAAAGAAAAAAAAAGGGAAAAAAGAAAAGATTTCCATCCACGGGGGGAAGTACAATCAGTGAATCGCCGGGCTAAATTAGCATTTTTTCAATTGGGGATCGAAGTTGATTTATTGTTCTACACAACATTAATGTAACTGTGTGCTTGACCTGTTAAGGCAGCTAATTTTTCATTTAAATGGGGCCTTTCTGTATGCAAAAAGGTTGTAATCATATTTCAACTTTGCAAAGTGATCAGGGAAGTACTGGACTGTTTCAAAATTGTCTTAAGGAGTCTCTCTTCCCTCCCTCCCTCTCTCCCTTCCCCCTCCCTTCTGCCTAGTGGTCAAGGGCAAGCAGTTTGGGGTTTTTTTGCCTTTAAAAAAAAAGCTGTCTCAAGTAATAAGCTTAATTGTCATTTGACTTGAGCTGTTTTACACCACTCTGACCATGTAAAAAACATCTGAGTGGGTGTAAATATCACAGCCCCAAGCCCTGCAACAGGAGCTGAGTGTGCAGGGAGGGTCTGTCCCATTAATGATTGCAGGGTTTGCCTAAAAAAGCTGTTTTTTATCCTTCCACATTTGTTTTTCTGACTATCTTGAGTAAACAGTCACTGGATATAACTGCAGAAATACTGTATATTCTGTAGATATTAAAAAATATATTAAAAAGCTCTGATTTCAGTGGCAGAAGAATTAGGAATCATTAGAAATAAGGACTGAGCAGTGCAACCAACACAAAGCTGGGTAGGGAATGAGCAGTGCAGCAATTCCTGCTGCTTTTGGTGGACTCTGCACCATCCATAGATGGGAAGAGTTGTAGTTTTCCAGTTCGTTCTGCAGATGAAAGCAATCACTTAGTGGAAGTGACGCTGCCTGTGAGGAAGTGCTGCTGGTGGTGGCTCTGGAGAAGAATGAATCTGTCCAGGAGCAAATTCAGTTTTCTGCTCCGAAAGGCCACTCGGTTCTGCAGATGTCATTTCTGCTTTGGGGAGGGAGGGATGGTGTTCAGAGGTCCAACCTGTGTGAGGAACCTGCTGAGGTTGTCCTCGGGTGAGGAGGTGCAGATTTGCCACCTCCAGGGCCTGGCAGGATTTTTCCCTTTCCCACCTGAGCTGGGTTTGTTTCCTGTGAAATGTGCCCACTCCAAACCCCCTCATCCCAACTGTTGCTGCTTCTGCTCCTTTCCCCAACCTGGGAAAAGCCTTTGTCCCAAGTGACATTCCCCAGATGACAATGGCCAGCGCCCCGGAGCCTCCTCCCCGAGCAAGTGAAGATAATATACATTTCCAATTAGTGGCACACATTCTGGTCATGTTCTCTTTTTACTCCCTAACTATCTTTGTTTTGCTCCAAAGCTGTTCGGTCATTAATGAAATCCTGCAGTTCTGCTAATCCTGGATACAATGCAGCTTTTCTCTGGCAAGCTATCCCTGACATAAAACTACAGTTACCCAAGCTCCCCACCACATTAAGATTCGTTGTCATTTGCCTTTCATTACATACCTGATGTAGCACAGTAGCAGTCAAATGTCCTTGGCAGGCAAAGCAAAGTATTTAATTGTATTAGTTTCCGCTTGCTCCGCCTTAAGGACATTTTTTTTTTTTTTTTGCCTTGGGAGGGAAGGGAGAAAAAAAAAAAAACAGAGAGAAAAAAAAATCCTGTATCATGGAAACTTTATATTTCTGCTGGATGTAAATGTAATTACACTTCTCCAAGCCATCCTGCAGCCCCCTCCCCAGCAGCACTGTATTGCCAGTGCCATATGAAATGCCTCTCCGGCGAGGAGAACAATGAGGCATTCATCAAAGGGAACCAGTGATTAGATGTTTTTCATTTTCAGAACTTTAAGAGATAAATAGGGGCCCTGTTCCTCCATTTGATGTACAGTACTGGTGGGATTCAATTAATCTCTGCTGATAAATTCCAAATTTCTGCGAGAGTGTTTCTGGGGGGAAAGGGTGGCACAGAATGGTGGCTGCAGTTCCTCAGAACAGGGTGCTGGGTCTCAATAAAGAAATATATTAAAGAGGGCCTGGAGCAGGGCTAGGAAGCTGTGCAGCTTTCTCCTTGTTTTTTCCCAATGCTTCCCTTCAAAAAAAAATGACATAGGATGGAACAAGGAGCAAAAAATTAAATCTCCAGCTTATATTTTAGATCTGAATTCTGGCTCTGAATTTTATGTGGAGTTCTTGGGTCTCTTGGTGTGTTTGTGCCCGAACTTGTGTTTAACTTAATAATCTTCTTCTTCATCAAGGTGCTGGGGAAAGTTTTGTTTCAAACTCTTTAGAAATGAAAACTCTTTTTGAAAATGCTCGCGTAGCACAGGGTTAAAATGCTCGAGTACCACGGGGTTAAAATGCTCAGGTACCACAGGGTCAGGCAGTGCAGAATTCTCTACAGGTAAATGCAGTTATTAAGTTTAATTTCTTCACTTTTCATCTGAATATTCAGAATTGCAGCTGAAGGGAGAGCTGCTCCATGGCCTATGAAAAATGAGTGGCCAAGAGCACAGTCCAGGCCATGTCTGTGTGTCCCAAAAACCATCCCTGCAATTGCTAATAACTCACCCACCCCTCCCATCGATGATTTTATTAATCAGATCAATGGCTGAACCCTGAACGTGTGTCTTGTCCTTGCTGCAGCAGTGAAGGCTATCGATGGAGCAGGTCTGTGCTGCTGCCTGGGTGCACCGAGAAAATAGGTCAGGTTTGATCAATACCGAGCTGCTTGAGGAGGGCTGGAGCTGCTGCACAGCAATGAACCAGCTCAATTAAAGGAATAAATAAGGTGGGGAACGATCAGGACTGATTTAGGGTTGGGGTGAGGAGGGAATGACCACAGGGCTGGTTGGTGAGTGGTGTGTGAGCTGCAGGGAAGGTGCTGCCCATCACAGAGGTTCCTCACTGATGTCACACAGAATTCAGGTGACACTCGAGCTGCTGCAGCCCTCTGGGGGGGTTTGAGCTCTTTAAAGCCCAGCTCAGCACAGCCCCAAACTCATAACACCCTGTGCACGTTTTAACAAATCTGCCTTAAATCGCCACGAGCCCTTCTGGGTCTATTTGTGGTTTTTATCACGGTCATGTTTCACTGCTAGAATTTATAATCTGCCTTTCCTTGTGATTATTCTGCACTAAAAGCACTCTGGGTGTTTTGCTGCAGCAGCACCGGCAGCCATTTATTTAGGGTGGCACGCATTGGGAAGCCAAAGGACGTAACAAATGGTGTTCATTAAAGGTTCGATCCTCCTCCCTTTCACCTCTTTGGAAAACCTGCCACTGCTTTTCCCAGAGCAGAGCCAGATCCTGATCAAACACGAGTTTCCCACTGAGGACAAGGTGGGGATTTATGGTCAAACCCTGCACTCTTTTCCAGAGCAGCACCATGGAAAAATCAAGGGACGAGGGGCAGCCGTACCTATGAGATGAGAAATGTTTTTGGCACAAATGTTGATCTTTGTGTTGGAAAGATGCAGCAGCTCCTCTGTAGTCCTCAGGATTGATGTTGGGCCTGGTGGGGTCAATAGGAATCTCTCAGATTGTTTCAAGGGCTTCGGATCAAACCCAAAGCCAAACTGCTCATAAAAAGTCAAGAACTAGGCATAGATTCGGGGAGGTCATTGGGTGAAAAAAGTGGATTTTCTGCATTTCTGCTGGTTTTATCAGGTGCCTTCTGAATGCAGCTCAGCCTGTATTATCTGCAAGATTTTATGTCACTGCAGTATCTCAAGCTGCACCGATAACAGGATCTCACAATGTATTCTTAACACAAAACATGTCGAGACTTTGGGAAGGTTTAGTCTCTGGATTAACTGAGTGGAAAATGTCTTTCATTGGAGCTACAGATGGCTCACAACACAGGGGAGGAATCTGGAGGAAAAAATCAGAACCTCTTTGTCTTTTCAAGTTCATTAGGTTTTCCAAAGCTCTGAGCAAGATTGTTCAGAAAATGAGAGAAGAGATGAAGAATTATTATTTTTCATATTCCCTCATTTGTTTTCATCTCTTTCCCCTAACAGAAAACACTAAATGCATTTCTCATTTTAAAAAATATGAGTGTGGGGGGAAAAAATATCCAAGCCTTTTGTGATTTTTTTTGTACATACAAGAAGCTGATACTTGAAGATCTAGCAAAAAATTCAAATATTACACAGCCAGTTGTGAACTTGAGGCAGTGGGGAGCAGCAATTTGGTGATATTTCTGCCTTGTTTGGGTTTTCCCCATGAGGTTTCTCCCCATGAGGAGTTGGATCGCTGATGTTCTCGTGTTTGGTGGCACGGGGACACCGTGACGAGCCACGCCTCATCAGGGCCACCACCAAAATCCAAATCCCAGCCTTTTTGCTGAGTGTGTCGCCAATCCCAGGGGGGCTGGGGCAGCACAGCAGGGACAGTGTCACCAAGCTGGGGACAGAACCTCCTCCCGTATGAGATTAATGGCTCCAATTCACCTCCAGTGCCGCGATCAAAAAGTCAAGCTCCGTACGATAGAATTCCCAAATCTGGGCCAATTCTCTCTTGGACAGGAAGATCCAACATCTCCCATCTGTGGGTGTGATTCTGTCCGGGCTGGAGTGGAGCTCTGGGAGCTGATGGAATCCCCAGCAGCACTCTGGGTGTGAGCTCCATCCCCATCCCTTCCCAGTGACATTACCGCCATGTCCTGGCTGATTCTCATCTCATTTTTCAAGCCCTTCGCCGTAAAAGCCTCACAGCTCCGTGACAGAACATTTAGAAAACATCTCCTCTTTGTGGGAAAATGAAAAACCAGCCCAGCCAGCAACTGCAGAGGAAATCTGCAGCCTGTGCTTGGAGCCCATTAATAACATGACGAGTGACCTTTCTGGAGACAAGAAATGCGTGGAATTGATTGTCCTACCCAGGAGCTGGGCAGAGCTATAGATTGGTTATTTTCAGCCCAATCTTTGTTGTGGTCACATCTTTGGCCAGTGCAGGCTCAGTGTGGGTATAGTTTAGTCTGGTTAAATCCAAATAGAGCCGAGGAACGAGAACAATGCCTTGGTGTGGCTGCCAAAGGTGCAGCTGCTGGTGGCCATGCTGGAGCTTCTGCATTGCAGAGCTGCTCCTAAAGAAGGCTTTGTGGAGTTTTTGTTGTCCTTAAAGCTGCAGATTCTTGCTTTTCTAGTTTTTATTTATATTTATTTATAGATATTTATTTATTTTTTAATATATACACACACATGTGATATTTTGTTGACAGCTGGCAGAATGATGATAATTCAATCCCTACAAGATTTTAGTATTTTGGGCACTTCATACTTTATGTGGGAATAAAAATCCCAGAGTGCAATGTCCTCCTCACTTGGAATGAATCCCAAAGGTATCTCTGTGGTTTGCTGCTGTGAAAACCTGGAGGTCCCAGATCTGAGGCAATCTTGGTAGGTTCCTCCAACCCCAGAGTTGGATTTTTCCTCAGTTTTCCCTGGAAATCAGAGAGGCTTCCCTAGGTTATATAACAAAAAAAAATCCCAACCTCTTTCATTTTAAATATTTCTTCACCTCCCCAGTTCCCTAAACTTCCAGCACAGACCACTAAAGTTGAATTAAGGAGCAAACAACCAACCTGAAGCCCTGCAGGTGATTTTCCAGTGGGGTGGCTGTGTGCTTCCTGCGTGCATCCAGGAGTAATATCCCGAATCCATTAGAGGGATGCCTAATCATCTTAACCTGTCAGATCCCAACCACCCTCTTTTAAGAGCCAATTTGTTTTTCTGCCAGATCGATGTTCTTATCTGTAATTGCACAGGCCATGAATGGCACCCAATAACCAGTTAATATTCAGTTCCATTCCACAGCAGGGTGGGGAGCAGGGAAATGTCTTAATTTAAACATTTATTGTACAACTGTGAAAATGTCCTAAGTGAAATTAATTGAAGCTCGGGGAGAATAACTTATAAATCACCTTGTCTGGCTTGCATAAAATGATATAAGGATATGCTGAATTCTTATCGTGGGGCTCTGTGGAGCTGCAGAAAGTTTAACCCTGAGGTTACTGCTGTTATTCCAGCTCCAAGATGGGAGAAATCTGACTCCTACAGGTTATGTGATAAAGGCAGGGCTGAGCTAATTCATAATAAACCACCAATTTTTATTCAAAGGTGGCTCGTGCCGGGCAATTTGAGTGTGGTGTTGACACCCTCGGCCATCCCTCCCTTCTGCTTAAAGAAGATAATTCCATCAGGCTGTGCTCCTCACGGGACAAATATCACCAGAAATTGGGAAAAAACCCATCCCCGGTGCCATCAGCAGAGTGGGATATAAACAATAGTGGCTGAAACACAAGCTGGAAATTAGGAAGGCCAAGGGGGGAGTTTGGAGAGCACATCGAGACGCAAACAACTCGCAGAGGATTTATTGATTTGCGAGGAACAGTGGGACTGTGAGGGAAGGAGTTGTTACACTCGAGGAGGGCTTGAAGAACACTTCAGGAAAAGCACAATATTGCAGAGAAATAAATGCCATTTCTACCTATTAACTCTTAGAAGGAAGCTTTGAGCTCTGAGGAGCAAAAAGCACACACCTGTAATTTGGGGAAGACATGACTGAGCTATTGATGGGGGAAAAATGTGATAATCCTGCTCAAATCAGCCTTTCATAGGAAACCTGCCTCTTTGGAGATGTTCCTCCTGCCCATTGCTAATCAGCAAGGCTTAATTAAGTGCTGGGCGAGGCTGAATGAAGAGGTTATTGAAAAAAAACTTCAGGAAGAAACTCCTGGATATGAGACAGATGAGCCAGAGCAGCTCCTGGAGAGGAAATCTTGGAGCAGGTGAACAAAGCAGAACTTGATGTCATTTATATGGAAAGTTTTTGGATAAAGCCCCTGGCAAGGGCAGCTAAGGAAGCCAAGGACCCAAGGGCTGAATGGTAAAGCACTGATGGGGTTTAGGTGGGAGGAAAAAACCCTTCCCATCCCTTCATGCATCCCAAAATGGGAGGAAATACTCCTCTTCCAGCTCAAAACTCACTGCTGTGCCCAGGGTTTTGTAGGTACTCGGTTGTATTTACCATCGAGTTGGGAGAGAGAAAAAATAAGGCAGGAGAAGTGAAAAATAAGGTGGGAAAAGTGAAAAGCCAGGAAAAGTGAAAAATAAGGCAGGAAAAGTGAAAAATAAGGCAGGAAAAGTGAAAAATAAGGCGGGAAAAGGGAAAAATAAGGTGGGAAAAGGGAAAAATAAAGCAGGAAAAGTGAAAAGGCAGGAAAAGTGAAAAATAAGGCAGGGAAAGTTAAAAATAAGGCGGGAAAAGGGAAAAATAAGGTGGGAAAAGGGAAAAATAAGGCAGGAAAAGTGAAAAGGCAGGAAAAGTGAAAAATAAGGCAGGAAAAGTGAAAAATAAAGCAGGAAAAGTGATTTTGGGGCCAAGCTGGAGGTGGGTGAATGGTTTTAATGGAACCCTGTACAATCAAAGGGAAACCTCGAGGGGCAGGGTGGAAATTCCCAGCTGGCAGCTCCAAGGAGACTCCTCAAAAGGATATTTGGACAGCCCATATCTATCGAAGTTATCGCCAAAGGCAGGGGAAAGGAGGTCTGTGAGTGAAGAGTTCAATGGTGTCACTGTTCAGGCTGCAGCAGTGGCTAAAAAAACACCGTGAAGTGGTAGGAAAAAAGCAGAAACTCGGATGGAACACGATATTGGAAATAAATATAAGATATTATATTGGTGTCCCGGGATATTGGGCACTCCCAAGCAAAGGGGACAGGGAATAAATAGAAACAGCTGGGAGATGGACAACAGAAATAATTAGAGGCCTGCAAAAGTGCTCAAAAGAATAATTTCTTGAAAGAGATTGTTCAGATGAGAGAACATAGGAGTAAATAATAAAAGGAGCAGGGAAGGTGAATTGCAGTACATTGAAAACGCTTAGAAAGAACTGGGTTTTGTACAGTTGACAAAAACCTGTGGAGCTCTTTGTCTCTTGACATGGCTGAGGCCAGGAATCTGGTGGGATTGAAAAATTCATTGAACATTTGTACAGTGAATGGAAACATCTGCAGTGAAATGGGTGGGATGCTATTCTTAGCAAAGAACCAGCACCAACCCTCCTACTTCAGGGCATAGTTTAAATAGTGGCTGAGGAAAGGGGAGGGAGGGAAATTCCTCATTAAGGTTTTCCCTTGTGATCCGGGAGGAGATAGGCACCAAAAAAAAAATTTTAAAAAAATTTGATTATCGCTGCAATAGGTTTGGCGTTGCCTTAAATAAATATTTCAACACGTAGGTTTTATTACAGCTCGTAGGGTTTTTTTTTTTAATGATGGTTTATTGCCGTGTTATCCAAATTTTTGTGAAAGGAAGGGGAGTTTAGGAGGGAATTGAAATCACTGAAATCCCTGCTCGCTGCAATATGGCATCGTCAATGCACAGCTGCACACAGGTGCTGCAGGCAGCGGTGGAACAAGTTTATTACACTCCATTAAAGATTATTGCACAGGTAGATTTAGGTGCTAGAACTAAAAAAAAATTATTTGTGGTGATCCTTAATAGGGAGGATAAGACTGCAAAATTTGCATAGGTGGGGAAGGATGGAAAATAAGGATTAATTTTGATTTATGGGTAGGGTTTTTAAAAATTATTTTTAATTTTTAACTGAGAGGAAGCTCATCTTCAGCTGGGATGGAGGGCAGGGGAGAGGAGAGGTGCCCTGGGGGTGCCAGGGCAGGGCACCTTTTCTGCTTTGCCCCAGAAACCTTCCACCCTGGCAGGTGCCTCAGCCCAGGGCAGGGGCTCAGCCCAGCTTCCCTCAGCGCCCCTGGCTCCCTTCACAAAAGCCTCAAAGAAAACCTGGGGAGCCCAAAATTCGCTGGCCAAAAAAATCCATCCCCGGGGAAGAAAAGAAAGCAGAACAAAACAGCAAAGCCCCAGCGCAGGATTTTCAGATGAGCTGGAACTCGGTGACACAGGCAGCAAGTGTGACAGCTCCTTGCCACCTCCTCCTGGTGTGATTTACTTTGAACTTTTCAGTGTAAACAGCGCTAAAACTGCGCTCAGGTAGGGCTTTTATGGCCACTTTCCTGCAAAACTGAGGAACAGGGCACTGCAACAGTCCTGGCCACCTTCCCCTGATGCAAAATCCTTATTAAATCACTGAAAATGCACAAGCAGGGAGCAGGATCAGATCTCTGACTCAAAAGCAGGCACAAAACACAGAAAGAAGGGAAGAAAAGCATCGTATTAGAGCAGAAAATCTGTCAGGCAAAGGAGTTTTGCTGCATTCTTCAGTTGGGATAAATATGCATGCATTTGTGTGCATATATATTTATATATTTTTGTATTTATAGCTGGCTGCACAGGGAAATTTTGTTCTGTTTTTGAAACCCAGATCAGTGCAACAGGAAAATAAAATGCTGAGCCACCACACAAACCTCTTGTCTCCCTTTTCTGTGTCAACTCTTGCTCACAGAGAATAGCATTTCGTTTCCTAGTGTCGAGGCAGCAGCAACTAAAGTGAATGTTCATATGTGTGGTGAGGCATTTGTCCCTGGAAAAATAACATCTCTTCTTCTATTAACGTTTTAATTAATCCCTTTTAGTTATGAAATGTAACTTTACATTACATAAAAAAAAATTACATGCAGTCTCTTAATCTGCTAATCCTTTCTCCAGACAAGCTGGTTCTTTTTAAATCAACTGCCATTTTATCAACCCAATGGAGCAGAGATCCGGACTCAACTCTATTCAACAATACATTCTTTTCATGAGAGACTGGCCTAGCTAATATGACACCACAAAGGGCTTGAGGAATTCCAAATACCCAGCTCTTTGGATTAAAAGCATAATAATCCCATGCAGTTTTTTGTTCAGAATTGATAGAATGGTTGTATAGTGAGTCACACTTGTTTGAACTTATCAAAGTAACAATATATCAGGCATTTCGTAGGATGATATTTTATTTTCTCAGGTTGATTCAACTTCTTTCAAGTTTTTTTTTTGGGGGGGTTGTTTTATTTTTTTTTTTTTTTTGGGGGGGGGGTGGGAATTAATGACTGCCAAATGCCGCTGCAGTTAAACAATTAAAACCTATAATTAAGCACAGAATCTGATAGCTGCTGTTTCATGGCTGGGTTTCTGTACGGCTTTTTGCATTGTTTGTGCCACGGCAGTGAGCGCAGCTCAGCACCAGCGGGAAAAACCTCCTCAGGCTGCTGTGCCTCCTTCCCCTGGCCGTGGGCATGACTTTGCTCCGTTTCCATCTCTGGGAGCCAAAGCAGGACAGCTTTTGTGTGTCACGAGCCCCTTGGGAGGTGGCAATCGAGGCTGGCGGGACGAGCGGCCCCGTGGCCTCGATAAATTCCCGCGTGGAGCCCTGGGACGGCTCCTCAGCCCAGCCCTGCTGGGTGCAGCCAGCCTGAGCCCCAGGCTTGCTCTCAGAGAGCTTTCTGGGCTGCTTAAAACAGCCAGCAGGGGAAATTAGGGACAGGAAACTCCTCGGAAGGAGCTGAGGTGGACATGGCTGTGTCGCGGCTCTCCAATGAGTGTTTTGGTGGCTGATGTGGCTCCTGTCAGAGTCAGGAGGGCTGGGAGCACTTTCTGAGGACTTGATGGGCTGGACCTGCACTGAAGTGACCACAGGATGAGTTTGTGTTGGAGTCAGAAGGGTTGGGAGCACTTTCTGAGGTGTGGATGGGCTGGACCACAGGATGTTGGTCACCTGCAGGTCACCTGCAGTGACCACAGGATGAGTTCCTGTTGGATCAGGAGGGCTGGGAGCATTTCTGAGGAGTGGATGGGCTGGATCTGCAGTGCAATGACCACAGGATGAGTTCCTGTCAGAGTCAGGAGGGCTGGGAGCATTGCTGAAGACCTGATGGGCTGTATTTGCACTGCAGCTACCACAGGATGAGTTCCTGTTGGAGTCAGGAGGGCTGGGAGCATTTCTGAGGACTTGATGGGCTGGACCTGCACTGCAGTGACCACAAGATGAGGCATCACGAGTGGGACTGTGTGATAAGCTCCACAGGGCAGCCTTGGGAGGGAACATGGTGGCTGTCACCTGCAGATCCCCAGGAGAGCAAGGCACAGGCATTCCCTTCACCCTGAACTCCACAGGACACTGCAATTGCAATATTCCCATCCCTGCAGGTGTCCAAGGCCAGGCTGGATGTTCAGGAAGGTGAAAGTGGAAGGTGACATCTGTTTTTCCTCCCTTCTTTCTGTGTTTTGTGCCTGTTTTTGAGCCAGAGATCTGATCCTCCTCCCTGCATGTGCATTTTCAGTGATTTAATAAGGATTTTGCATCAGAGGAAGGTGGCCAGGACTGTTGCAGTGCCCTGTTCCTCAGTTTTGCAGGAAAGTTGCAAAGCTTGGCCATAAAAACCCTACCTGAGCGCAGTTTTAGCACTGTTTACACTGAAAAGTTCAAAGTAAATCACACCAGGAGGAGGTGGCAAGGAGCTGTCACATTTTCTGCCTGTGTCACCAGTGGAAGGTGTCCCTGCCCAAGGCAGGGCTGGAATGAGATGAATTTTAAGGTCCTTTCCCACCCAACCCATCCCAGGATTTCCACAGGGGTCAGAGCCACACACACAAACCACGACATCTCCCCAAAGTGTGGGAGAACATCTCAGGGGCAGCCCCAATTCCCTGGGATGACCCAAAACATCCCAAACTTGTCTGGCTGAGCTGGAAGTGCCGATTGGAGATGGCAAAATCCACGGAGCCTCCACATTCCCTGGAAAAAGCAGGACTGGGAGAGCCCTCCGGTGCTGCTGCCATCCTCCCCGTGCCCTGCTGGAGGAGCAGAAATGCTTTGTGAGCCCTCAGCCATGTCCCCGCAGAGAACACAGAACTTCCTCTATTTTATTTATGTTTTTGTTTTCATTGTCATAACCCTTCCCTCGAGTTCCCACCCCCCCGACTCCATATGGCATCTCACAGGGGAACAATAGAGAGCTCTTCGGGGGTTCCTCCTATAACTCTTCAGAAGCAAAGGATTCTCCGAGGAGCTGGTTGGGTTTTTCATCCCAATTATTTCAATATTTCTACTGGATTTCAAAACTAAACGCGTTCGCAGCAGAATTGGCAGCGCTCAGGCGAATATTTTTCATTTTTACTTTCGACCAACTGTGGAGTTAACCAGAACATTTTGAAATTTGACTCCCCTTGCCAAGGCCTGCTGTAAAGAAGGGAAGTTTGGGAAGGGTGGTGGCAGAAATGTTTGCTAATTCCCCTCTTTCTCCTCTTTTCTCTTTGGGGCCCGACCCCAAAACCAGCTAAGGGAATAAAAGCGTTAACGAGGAAGCAAACACAATTTAAAACTCCAATTCTGGAGACGGGGGGGGGGGGGAAAAAAAAAAAAAGCAAGAACAGCCATGATTTTTCAGGCCAGACGAGTTCCCCTTCCTTTTGCCAAGGGAATATTGTTTGCATGCCTCCTTCAAGGAGGGCTTGGTCCCTCCGTGCTCCTCCAGTGCCCCTTTAAACAAACACCTCCCAAGAGCGCAGCTATAAATAGCAGCGAGGTGGAAATGGCTGGATAGGTTTCTATGCCCTCCTTTGTGTTCCCATTTTTCAAACACACCAACCTTCTCCCCTTTTCCCCCCTGCCTCTCCTCCCTCCACAATGTGTGGTTATATATAGAATATTTATAATAGTTCCCTATTTCCAAGCAATTTTCACCACTGCCACGCAGCAGGAAGTAATTGAGAAATTGCTGGTTGTTTATTTATTTATTTCTCCGTGGCAATGTGCACTTAATCCTGCAGAGTGTGGCAAAATATTCTGTCTGGATGGTATGGATGGGAATATATACAACCTATAGATGGATGGATTCAAGTCTGTGTGTGCTTTTTAAACGCAGACCACATTGATTGCAATGTGGAACCCATAAAGATGGGAGATATTCTTATCTCTGCAGGAAATAAAGGGTTTTTTTGGGTAATATTTATGGGTGAGATGTTGCCCAGCTCATCCACACCATTATTCACTTTAAGGTGGGGAGGGGTGCTGGGGGTTGAAGGTTTGCAGGGGAGGAAGGGAATGACAGTCCAGGGACAAGGATCCCACTGCTGTCCCAAAATCCTTGGATCAGATTTAGGGTTAAAGGTTTGCAGGGGAGGAAGGGAATGACAGTCCAGGTGTGGTTTCAAAGTCCCCAAGGGTTGCAAAGGCTGGCTGAGAGAATTCAGGCAGACGAACCAAGATGGCAAAAAAGGAAAGTTTATTTACAAGAAAGGTCTTTTGTATCCATTCATATTCTAGCAACTATTGGTCAGCAAAGAATCCACCTCCTCAAACCATTGGTCACAACCAAACAACACCCAACACCAAACACAGAGATTAAGAAAGTAAAAGAATGCAGCTTATCTATGTTCTCTCTGAGAGAGAACAGAAAGATTTCTAAAACAGTGCAACCACAGTCCAGGGACAAAGATCCCACTGCTGTCCCAAAATCCTTGGATCAGAGAAGAGTTGGGGCCTGAAGAGACCTCTGGACATCACTCAGGAGTGTGTCCAGGTGGTTTGGGATGGCTCCAGAGAGGCACACTCCATACCCTCCCTGGCCTCTGCCACCTCCAGGGAAAGAGGCTCTCCCTCCTGTTGAGGTGGAACTTGTTGAGTTTTATTTTATTTTAAGGCCATTGCTCCTCATCCTGTCACTGAACACAGCCTGGCCCTGTCCCCTGGCACCCCTGGGAGATATTCCCATGTCCCTGGAAACCTGAGGGGAATATTGGGGAATATCAATGTGCACTGATCCCCCCTCCCAGCTCCTGCTGTTGGCAGCTCTTAATGGGATATGAGGCTTAATGACTAATTACTGCAGAGCCCTATTCATGATCCTCCCTCCTTGCCAGGGGACAGGGGAAAGCTTTAAGGGGATCACAGTCCTGATTCCATGGCACAAGCTCAGGATTCCTGAGCTCTGGGATGGCTCCGGGTCCAAAGCAGGCACAGATGATGCTGTGCAGTATTTTAAAGGTATAGAAAAAGAAATTAAATTCCTGTATTGATTGATTGATCTTGGCTCCTTTGGTGCAAGGGTTGATTTGCTTAAGGTTTGCTTCTCACTCATCACCCACCCTGCCGAAAAAAAGGAAAAAAAACCCAAAACCTACCCCCCCACCAAAAAAATAAAATAAAAAAAAAAAAGGACAAGAAAATAAGATTCAGGTGTTTTCATTTTTGAAATCAAGCTCAGTAGAAAAAGGGGAGGAGAAAGGGGAAGGGCAAGGATTCAGTTGGTCCTAGGGGTTGGATTTATCCCAGGTCCGGAGTTTTTCCCAGATTTATCTCAGCTTCCCAAGAGCTGCATGAAACCCTCACAGGATGTGTTGTAAAATCAGCTGTGCTATGTTTGGTTGAAGGTCCTTCTCAGCAGCTTCCAGCCCTTGGCAGGAGCCAGGAGCTGATGCTCAGAGCTCCAGAAGAACACCAGCAGCACCTTCACAGCTCCCCAGAACGTGACATTAAATTCTGGTGACCTGAGTCCTCGTGTTTGCCAGCTCAGGTGGGCCTTTCTTCTCTTTATTAAAGTACATGCACTTAAAATTCCATTTTATCAATGGACTTTGTAACCTCTCGTGCCGCCGAGTTCCCCAAATTCACTGTGTGAGAACCAGGTGTGGCTTTTAGAGCAACTTTTTCCTCTGATTCAAAGCAGGAATTTTTTAGGACTGGGACTTCCCCTGCCGCACGGAGAACATGAAATATGCAATAGAACAGTAGCAGGTTTGGAGCTATTTTTTCCTTGATTGCAGTTGACAAGTCCTGTCTATCAGCTTAGGGAAATGAAAAAGAGCAAGCATCCATCTCAGCCCTTTTTTCCATCAGTATCTGAAGGGAAGCACTATTATCCCAAAGGATTAGGCCCTGAAGAATGCTCACAGGATTGAGGCACAGTGGGTGACACCAGGAGCATCTGCCACCCCTCGGAGGGGCAAGGGGAATGTCTGGGTGCCCCAAAATGCCCGAGGGGTGTGGGAGGTGGGCACCCAGAAATTCAGGAGCAGGAGAGGCGTGGGGACAAAGGGCAGTGCTGCAATTAAAACCCAGATTAAGCTCTGGGATGTTTTCTCTCACTCCTGAAGTGTCTGTCTCACGCTGTTCTCGTTAATCTGTCAGTCAGAGCTAGGAGCTGCTCAGGCCTGGAGTGATCAGGCTGGCTGTTTGCACAAAGCGATGGTGGTGCCTGAGCAGGGCTGGCCTGAAACACAGGCCAGAGAAAGTGAGGAGAATTAAAAATAGATAAATTTAGTGAAGGCATTCAGGGGCATTTAGGGCAGACAGAGGCTACACCCAAAACGGACAGCGAGTCAGGAGTTCTGCACATTTTATAAGTTCTGTCCATTCACATATTGAGCCTCAATTCTCCAATTACACCTTCAGGTGATGATGTCAACCACCCCAAGCTTGCTCCCCCAGTTCACTGTTGGTTCCATATTTTGGGGCTCTGAGGCAGCAAAGTGTCCTTGGATTTTCCAAGAGAGAGAGAGGAATTGTTTTGTCTAAAACACTGTGAGCAGCAGCTTTAGCAGCCTGTATGGAGCCCAGAGTTATACACTAAAATTACAGATACACGAAAAATACAGAAGCTAAAAATCTTAAGGCATCAATGGAACCAACAGTGGTTCAGAGCTGAATCCTCCCTCCATCCCTTACCTGCACCCTCCCCTCTGTCCCACCTGAACAGGCTCAGGTTCTTGTTCCAAGCATGTTCCCATCCCTCCAGCCTCATTTCCCTCGCCCTTTCCCTTCCTTCCCCCCAGCCAGACGAGATTTGGTGCCTTCAGGTGTAATTCACCTCAAGGGCTTAGCCTGAGCTCTGCCTTTTGCCCCGGGGTGGGAATTATTGAGCTCAGTCCCTAACCTCCGAGTGCCTTTATCGAGATTATCGCAGTAAAAGCAGGGCAGGAAGAGCCCAGTGCCCAGCACACCTCAGGAGATTAAATTCAAAAGCTTTTCGGGGTGCACTGACAGATTTACAACTTAAATATTTTGCTTTGAAATTATTTCAGGTATCTCCTATCAAGGTAATAGCTTGGTCTGAAAAACAAATGTTTGCAGTTTCGTTCATTAATTATTATTATGAGAGATCTGAGCTCAGAGCTTTATAGATTCTCATCCAAATCTGTTTCCCTTGGCCTCATCTGAGCCCTAATAAAAATGACTTTCCATTTCTGCACTGCCTTTTCCTGTGACATTCTGAAAGCCCTCGATAAAATTTAATTAACCCATAATGCAAATTGGCCAAATTTGCTGGGAAAAGAATCCCTGACTCCTTCAGAGGCATTGCCTTGCATGAAGATCTGGGCAGAACCAAACTCCTGATGGCGGTGCCATGCTCGAAAATGTACCTTTTAAAAAAGAGATTTTAGTAATGCTGTGTGGGCAAAGTGAGCATTCAATATTATTCTCTTCCACAGATGGAGAAAACAGTCACCAAGTGACTAAATAATTTGCTTGTAGTCACACGGAGAAGAACACAGTGTTCCTCAGCCGAGCCACGTGACTTTGGTGTTCCTCTCCTGCATCCTCAGCGTGGAATGGGAAATCTGAGCTTTGGATCTCTGCATTTTGCAAAAGGTAAAGATCTGGGCCTCCTCTGAGAGCCCACAGTTCCCTTTCAGTGAGTTGTGTTCATGTCCTGGCTGAATTTCAATTTTTGGAGGTATTTTTGATTTTTCTAAAATTGTGTTCTCGCTGTGCACGACGTCTTCCTCCCTGCCAGGTTCAAGTTCATGTTAAATGTTATAGATTTTAAAAGGCTGTAGCATTCCATCATGGAAAAAAAAAAGCTTTTGCAAAGTTAATATTCCTATTTTAAATCCATGTGACAGAGTTTGAGATGGATGTGGAGCCATGGAAATGCCACCACTTCTCCACTATCCTGTCCGTGACAATTTTATTTTTATTACTTTTGGTGTCAACAATAAGTCTATTGCAGTTGTTATGTAATAGCACCTCCAAAGTTCTTTTTGGGTGTGGTACCACGCAGAGGTTTTTTAATTTTTATTTTCTTCTCCATACAACCTCTACTTGAAGTTTTACTGTGATTTCAATTACTTGTGTAAATATGAAGTTGTATTTTATCCATGCTCGTAGTTTATTTAATGTAAGAAGTCACCTATAGGCAGCAGCTGAGATCATTCCCCACCCTTTCTGGAAATATTCCTGCTAAATACATCAAGGGGAGGCGATTCCTGCTGGAAAATTTATTATCTGAATGAGTGAAGCCCTGCAGGGGAACAGGTCTTGCCCAAACTGACACCCTCAGCAGAGCACAACGGGAATTTTGTGATCCCAGCATCCCACACTGCTTTGGGATGGAAGTGGCCTCAAAAATCTTCTACTCCCACCCTGCTCCTGCTGCCTTGCACAGGGATATCTCTGATGTTTTGGGATCTCTGATGTTGTAGGATGTGGCTTTAGAGTCCCCGAGGGTTGCAGAGGCTGGCTGAGCGAATTCAGGCAGACGAACCAAGATGGCGAAAAGGAAGTTTATTTACAAGAAGTCTCTTTATATATCCATTAATATTCTAGCAACTATTGGTCAGCAAAGAATCCACCTCCTAAAACCATTGGTCACAGCCAAATAACACCTAATACCAAACACAGAGATTAAGAAAGTAAAAGAATGCAGTTTATCTCCACTCTCTGTGAGAAAGAACAGAAAGGTTCTAAAAACAGTGCAACCCCATTAGGATCAAAACCTTTGGGGTTTAGGCAGTTTTGGGCTGCCCTTGCCACCTGTCCCTTCATCCTCCATCATCACACCCACTCCTTCACACACCTTCCTGCTGAAATCCTCCTCGAGAATCCTTGAGAGAGCCTTCCCACCTCTCCATCCTCCAGCTGGCAGCAGCCACTGAGCTTTTCCAGGGACAAAAAGCCCCGGGGGACTCGTGTCCATGCTGGCAGGCAGCGTGGGGAGGGTTAAGGATTCCCGGGGCTGGTGTGAGAGCTGATGTGCTGTCCAGGTAATCAGGACCAAGCTCATTAGGGAAGGGATGAGCCTGAGCCGAGTGTAAAACACAAGCTCCTCGAGGAGGGGCTGCGTTCTTGGAGAGCTCCGGAGCAGGGCAGGGAGGGAAGGAGGAGGATTTATTCCTGGTGGTCCACAGGGCTGGGGCTGCTCGGTTGTTGTGCCTCTGCTGCGGTGATGATCGATCTGCTGCACAGGAGGGAGGGAGATGCTGCTCACACAGCCTGGGTGTGGTGTAGGGGCTAAGCTGAAAGAGCTGCACTGGTTTTTATATATATATATATATATATATATATATATATACATATATATACATATATACACATATACATATATATACATATATATATATATTTTTTTTTTTTTTTTTTTTTTTTTTTTGGCTAAGCTGCCAAGACAGATCCCTGTAAGTGGCTGGGACTTTTTTCTTTTTCTTCTTCTTTTTCTTTTTTTTTTTCTTCTTTTTTTCCCCCCTCTTTCTTCTCCTCCAGGCAGGCAATAGCAAATGGCTGCCTTGCTGAAAGAGCTCTGCAATTTGTATCTCTCGTGATTATTTTCCCCATCCAGCGGGGGGAATATTCCAAATTCTAATATTCCAAAGGCAGAGATTCTGGGAATGGGCATCAGCCTCTGCATCCCAGCCTTCCCTCCCTGTCTGGAGAGCTCAGCCCCCTCGATATGTCAAGTTTAAACCTTTGCAACACGTTATTTCCATGCTCTGCAGGGACTTTTACAAGAGGATTGAGATCCTCCTCCAGTGTATTATAGGGAGAGAAACATTATTCCCTTTAAAGTAAAAGTATTGGAGGGGGAAAAAAATGCTTACAAGTGCACTACGAGGAAGGATCATGTTTCCTAGCATGGCATAAGTGCTCATCTGCTTCATAGTGCTCTCAAACCTGTGTTAAATCCTCCTGAATTCAGCCTGCCTTGGGTTTTCAGCTGAAAGCAGGCGCTGGCTGGTGATGCATCTTCCAGTGAGATGGCAAATGGGAGCTTTGGTCACCTTCCTAAAGAAAAAAATTGGGTTTTGGGGTTTTACAGCCCTGGCACTGGGATGTGCAATAGGGTTTATGTTTTGGATGTGCAAATGGGAGCTTTAGTCACCTTCCTAAAGAAAAAAATACCTTAAATCGTTTGGGTTTTGGGGTTTTACAGCCCTGGCATTGGGGTGTGCAGCAGAGGTCACCGTAGGATTTATTTTCTGGATGTGCAAATGGGAGCTTTGGTCACCTTCCTAAAGACAAAAATACCTTAAATGGTTTAGGTTTTGGGATTTTACAGCCCTGGCACTGGGATGCACAGCAGAGGTCACAGTAGGGTTGATTTTTTGGATGTGCAAATGGGAACTTTGATAACCTTCCTAAAGAAAAAAAATACCCTAAATGGTTTGGGTTTTGGGGTTTTACAGCCCTGGCACTGGGATGTGCAGCAGAAGTCACCAGTAGGGTTTATTTTTTGGATGTGCAAATGGGAGCTTTGGTCACCTTCCTAAAGAGAAAAAAATACCTTAAATGGTTTGGGTTTTGGGGTTTTACAGCCCTGGCACTGGGATGTGCAGTAGGGTTTATTTTTTGGATGTGAACATGGGAGCTTTGGTCACCTTCCTAATGAAAAAAAAAAAAAAATAATGGTTTGGGTTTTGGGGTTTTACAGCCCTGGCACTGGGGTGTGCAGCAGAGGTCACAGTAGGGTTGATTTTTTGGATGTGCTGTGGGATTACCTTGGGACCAAACTGTGCTGGTCCTTTCTGAGCTCTGGTTTTTCTGTTGGAGTTTTCCGCAAGTGAATTCTGTGGAAATTCTCCTTGCCCAGGGCGGTGCAGAGCTCACTATGCCTCAGCCCCACCAGGGGAGGGAAGGATCTGGGGTTCTCCAAGGAATTTAGAGATTGCTTTTTCACCCCATGGAATTTATTCTTACAGTGTGTTAGATCTTTGGAAATCCATAAAACACAAGTTCAGTTTAATAGAGAGCTTCCCTTGCTCAAAATAGATTTACTGATGATTTGGGGATTTTTCTTAAAATATTTACTCATTTTCTTTATAGTATTCCTTTATTCATTTTTAAACAGGAGCTCTAAATGGTTTCCAATTCTTTTATTCTTTTTTAAACATGAGCTCTAAGTGGTCCCCAATACCTGGAATCCCTCAGCTCCTGGAGGTACCAGATTAGGCCGTGCAGTTTAAGGATGCCCAACATAATTCTGCTCTTAGAAACCGAGATAATTTTCTCAATATTGCCTTTTTTTGTCTTTTCTGTCACCTCTACCTCCATGCATGAAGAGCAGGCATTTTACTCTGCTAAAAACTTAAATATTACCAATGTCACACTTTTTAAAAAAATAAAGAAAAATCCCTCCGACATTTCCTCTTAGATTTTCCGACCTCTTGGCCACCTATCCTCTTTCTCCTTGCTTGACTTTGTCCTAGTTAATATTCCAACAGGTGTTTCCTTTTTCAGTGGAATTTTTTAGGCCGCTGTCTCAAGAGGCCTCGTGCATAATAATGCTGTATTCATTATGTGGCTGCCTTACTGGGAGAGAACTTTATTTTCTTAACCCCACCACTTCCCCTCCGTTCGGGGGCTGCAGGAGGGAGAGAGTTGGGCCTTTCAGCATCTTCTCCTCTCTGCTTTTTGATGGAATCCCCACATGGCACCATTTCACCTCTGCCCTGCCAGGAGAGTGATGAGGATTTAAGGGAGAAGTTAGGCAAAAAGTCTCTTTTTTTCCCCCCAATTTTTTTACACAGCATCTCAATTTTTAATTTTTTTTTTTTTTTTTTTATTTTTTGTAAAGACTCTCAATTCCTCTTTTGTGACCACTGGAATGAACGGAGTTGAAAATAATGAAATTAAAGCTCGTAGGCAAAATATTCATCCTTTTTGGGAGATTCTGATATTGCTGGAAGTTTGTTGTGGTGACATTTGGGTTTGAGGGGTGACAGGAGCCCCTGGGTAATTCCTACAACAATTGGTTGAGGTGACTTCTCTGCCTGCTGTGAAATTTCTGCCTCTGGATGATGCTGAGCCTTCATGGCCAAAGTGCAGGGGAAGAGAAAACTAAAGAGAAAATGCTTTGTTTTGAGGTTTTACTCAATATATTAGAAGTTTTACTCAATATATATATATTTTTTAGAAAGAAGGGTGGAGAGATTGAAGAGCTCTGTGGCAAAGCTTCCCTTTGCTCTGTTTCTCAGGGTGTGAAATGCTCCTCTGTGCAGAGGGACCCCTAAATTTTGTTTTTTCAATGAAATAAACCTGAGGGAAGAAAAGTAACAATGCAACAGTGCCAGATCCTCACATTGCTCAAGGATTAGCTATGATTTGTCCCAAAATGATGAAATTAAATATTTCCAAGCCAAATTCATTGCCCTGTGACATCACCAAAGCCACGAGGTTAGATGTTTTCAAGATAAAAATGTGGAATTTGGAGGAATATGTGCCAGCGAATTCCTATGCACGTGAAAATTAGTCAGATAAGAGGGTCTTCCCTTATTTTTATTTCTTGGAAATTACTTCCTTGATGGAGATGAACAATTCCCAGCCCCATACATGAGGTAACTCCTGTTTAGGAGGGTTTGAATGCAGAAAATGGATTTTTGCTGCTGTCTGCACAGATTTTTTTTTTTTTTTTTTTCCTGGTAAAGTGCCAATAAAGAGGTTCTGCTGCCTTGGGCATGGGGCATGGATCAGTGGGAAAAGGAAAGGTCTTCCCTTATTTTTATTTCTTGGAAATTATTTCTTTGATGGAGATGCACAATTCCCAGCCCCATATCATATATGAGGTAACACCTGTTTAGGAGGGTTTGAATGCAGAAAATGGAATTTTGCTGCTGTCTGCACAGATTTTTTTTTTTTTTCCCCTGGTGAAGTGCCAATAAAGAGGTTCTGCTGCCTTGGGCATGGGGCATGGATCAGTGGGAAAAGGAAAGGTCTTCCCTTATTTTTATTTCTTGGAAATTATTTCTTTGATGGAGATGCACAATTCCCAGCCCCATATCATATATGAGGCAACACCTGTTTAGGAGCGTTTGAATGCAGAAAATGGAATTTTGCTGCTGTCTGCACAGATTTTTTTTTTTTTTTCCCCTGGTGAAGTGCCAATAAAGAGGTTCTGCTGTCTTGGGCATGGGGCATGGATCAGTGGGAAAAGAAACTTTGATAACCCTCCCAACCCCTAAATCAGGACCAAACCTGCCAATATTTCCCATGGATGCCCAAAACCCCATAATTATTTATTATGCATGGCAAGGGAGCACAAGGAAAGAGAGCTGGGAGTGCTGAAGCAATAAAAACTATGAATAGATTGGGTTCTTCTGCTATAACGCCATTAAAAATTGAGTGCGCGGTAATGTTGTGCTATTCTTAGTGCAGATAACTTTTTAAAAGGTTAAGTCCAATCAAGTTCCTCGCTGCTGCAGAGCCAGCGTGGAATTCTAGCCTGGAATGGAGTGGGGTGACCTCAGTGTGATGCTGCAAATTATTGGAAATAAGACAATTGCAGTTCTTGGAAGCTTTGGTATCGATTGTTTGAGGAAATCATTTGATAAATGGCAGCCTCGTCTGGAAGGTAGACATGGAACTGGATTAGTAAGTGAAATTATCGGAGTCAGATGTTTAAAAAAACACCAAAACAACCCTGAAACGTTGCTCAGTTTGGTGGGTTGGGGTCTAAGAACAAATGTGGGAGATGATATTGCCAAATGCACTTCAGTTTTTTGGGTTTATTCTGTGTTAGTCAGACATTAAAGGCAGGGCCCTGTGGGAGACTGCAGCAATTTTTGGGACTAAAAGTTTTGCAATGCAAGAAATATTTTCGCAGTGCCACTGTGAGTGAAATTATTAAATCCAAAAGAATCATTAAATCAGGTTAGATTTTTTTTTTTTCTACTTGTTCATGAGGCTGATGGCAATTTTAATTTCTATTCTTGTGAATTCTTACCTTACCCATACATTACTTCGGTGTTTGCATCTCTGCTTCTTCACAAAGATGATTTTTGCTTGGTCATCCTTGTAAATATGCAGATGAAAATATGAATACATGGGGATAAATTCTGAATCCAAGGATGTGTCAGAAGGATCTAAACTATAGACTGTGGGATATTCAGAATCCTATTTGATATTTACAAGTACTATTTTTAAGGCTCATACAGGCGGTAACATAAAAAAAAAATTGTCACAACTCAAAAATATTTTAATGGTTAAAAATATTGATGACAAAATCCTCATTTGGGGAGATTTTTTGCTCCTGTTTCTTTAAGGTGGGCTCTGTGTTGTGCAGCCATTCCGACTGTTTTCCAATATTTGGAATTATGAGTAAATAGAATTACTCCCCCGTCCCATCCTTTCTGTTTACATTGCATAATTACCAACTCCTCTCCATGCCTCGTAATAATTGACTTGATATTGATAAATAGATTAGCTAATACAATAAATGATTATTCCCCAGTAAATGAATCAGTGTGCTTTTGACTTCAAGTGCCATTAACCATAAATGCATGGATTGGGGACAGCTTTTGCATTTTGCATTAAACAGCCCCTGGATAAACAGGCAGAGAGCAGGAGCAGAGCCCAGGGATGCTGCTCTGGGCATTTCCAACCTTCTCCTCTCCTCCTGAACTCCTTTCTGGTGCCTACAGCGTGGAAAGGCTTTCCTGGAAAGCTCTCAGGTTGTGCCAGGGGAGTTTGGAGGAGATAACAGGAAAAATGTTTTCATGGGAAGGGTTGCAAAGTGTTAGAATTTCCAGGGGTGGGGTCACCATCCCTGGAAATGTTCAAAAAATGCGTGGATGTGGCACTTGAGGACATGGGTTAGTGGTGCTGGGTGATGGTTGGACTTGATTTTAGGGATCTTTTCCAACCTTAGCGATTTTACGGAGTTATTGAAACCCTTTTTAAGGGTCAGGACAGGTCAGGGTGGGTATTCTATCCATGGTTGTCACCGTGCTGAGTGTTGGTGTCACCACCCACCTCTCTGGGGGTGTTTGTCCCCAAAAGAGAGTCATTAGATCACCTTTGCTCTTGTTGCTGCTAATTCCTGTAGGATCGGTCCAGTCTGAGCGCAGCCAGGGAAATTGGTACCAATGCATCCAATTTCCTGATCCTACAATTCTTCTGGACCTGTTTGAGTCAATACATCCAATTTCCTGATCCTAGAATTCTTCTGGATCTGTTTGAGTCAATACATCCAATGTCTTGATTGGACCTGCTTGAGTTGATCCATCCAATTTCTTGATCCTACAATTCTTCTGGACCTCTGTGAGTCAATCCATCCAATTTCCTGTTCCTACAATTCTTCTGGACCTTTTTGAGTCAATATATCCAATTTCTTCATCCCACAATTCTTGTGAACCCGTTTGAGTCAATCCATCCAGTTTCTTGATTGGATCTGTTTGAGTCAATACATCCAATTTCTTGTTCCTGCAATTCTTCTAGACCTGCTTGAGTCAATACATCAAATTTCTTGATCCTACGATTCTTCTGGATCTGTTTGAGTCAATATATACAATTTCTTGATTGGACCTTTTTGAGTCAATATATACAATTTCCTGTTCTTACAATTTTTCTGGATCTGTTTGAGTCAATCCATCCAATTTCTTGATTGGACCTCTTTGAATGAATAAATCCAATTTCTTGATCCCACAATTCTTCTGGACCTCTGTGAGTCAATCCATCCAATTTCCTGATCCCCCAGTTCTTCTGGATCTGTTTGAGTCAATCCATCCAATTTCTTGATCCTACAATCCTTCTGGACCTCTGTGAGTCAATAAATCAAATTTCTTGATCCTACAATTTTTCTGGACCTTTTTGAGTCAATATATCCAATTTCTTCATCCTACAATTTTTCTGGACCTCGGTGAGTCAAGACGTCCAATTTCTTGATTGGATCTGTTTGAGTCCATATATACAATTTCCTGCTCCTACAATTCTTCTGGACCTGTTTGATTCAATTCAGGGATTGAAACACAGGAATTTTCAGTGGCAATGGGGTGGCTGCCCCTCCTCTGGAACAGCAGGCTATGAATCCAGGCAATTCCAGATTCCGGTTGGGATTTTGGTACCTGCAGACCCCCGTGGCTTTTCCTGGGTCTGGCCCAAGGTGCTGCAGGAGCTGACAGTGGGAATGATGAATGGGAGGGAATTCTGGACCATATGTTGGGCGAAACCGCGGCTGCGGCGCGGGGCTGAGGGGAGGAGGTGGCACTGGCCTGGATTTTGTGGCATCGGGTCCACAGCTGTGCCTGCGTGTGGGAAGGGCAAGGGAGACAGGAAAATAACTTTTCTTGTCTGCAAAGAGGACACGGCAATCTCTGGGCCTTATTTCATCAATAGGAAAATCACTGTTTTAAAGGATGGGATGTATGAAATGTGATTTTTAGGCATTTGAAGTCACATCTATTTCCTTTCTTTCCTCTTTTGCAATACCTTAATTAACTTAATCCTGGCCAGATAATGTAAAAAACCTCAAATATCAGCCCACATTTATAGAATACATAAACATTCCATCCCAGCCTCATTACAGCACCAGGATTAGGGGGGAAAAAGAAAGGGGGGGGGGAAAAAAGTGCTAAAATTAATTTAACAAAATTGGAACCAGCCCTTCGGTGGATGGGAATTGCAAGCTGAAGTTCCAGTTCTGCAGCATCACTTCCAATTTGCTGGATGCCTGCAGTTGATTTATATCAGGTCCCAGATTCTGGGAATGTTTGAGCATGGGCTGAACTGGAAGGTAAATCCTTCCTATGGCTCCTTTTTCTGGCTTAGGGCTCTGTAAGGATGAGTTTGGAGCTGAATTTAGAATTCCCCAAACCTCTTCTGCTTTGTAAAGCTCTTCCAGCTCCCCAAATTAGTGTTGGGTGTCAAATTAAAAAAGATTTGGTGGGGAGAAAAAATTAAACATTTTTTAAAAAATTTAAAATTTTTAAAATTTGTTGTGGGGAGACAGATCCATACTCAGCTTCAGATGAGGAAGAAACGTCTCATTGCTCTTTAAAAGAAAATGGGGTTTTATTTATTTCCTTATTTCCTTAACACACCAACATTACCCTTTTCTCCAATTTTTTTGTTGCCATTATTTGATTGTTTCATTTTCTTCCTGTTTTATATCAGATCTCTCCTTCAATATAATGTCTTATAATGATGAATTCTTACAACATCCCAATGTTATCATTCAGCTCTCACCCTCGGCGATATATTTTTTTTTTAGTGGAAATGCAGTAAAAGGTTATTTTGGATAAGAAGGATGAATGCAAATGGGAATGCCAGGGAAGTAGAGGAGCGCGGATGACAAAGCAGGACTGGAAAGGGAGACAAGAACAAGATTTGAGTACAACAGACCTCAAAAAGTGCTTTATTTATGGCCAGGCGAAGGAAAGCAGTAAAAGTAGAATAGCTCCAGAAACTTTTGAATATTGACATAAAGATTTGACCTGCACAGGCTTAAGTAAGAATTTCTCTGTCCTCCAAAGGTCCCTGGGCTGCAAATGCCAATTTCCCCCAGCTCTGAGCGAGGCCTCTGCTCAGGCACAGCGTGAGAGAGAGAAGCGATCCAGGCTGGGCAGATGGTGTGGAGCAAACAGTTGCCCACAGCTGCTGGGAGCAGCAAAAATCCAGGCAGGAGCAGCCAAAACAGAGCCACATCCAACTCTGGGACAGGGAAAGCAAAACCCGCAAGTCTGGGCGCGGAAAGGAGGTGGGAACTGGTTCAGTTTTCTCCTTTTGGCCAAAGACAATGAGCTGAAAAATCACCTTGTTGGGTTTTCTGACTCTCCTGCACTGCGTCCTGTAGAAATTCAGTCAAAATTATCAACTAGGAATGGTTGTGCTCTGAATTTTCACCAAATCAGTCAGCTTAGTGGGATTTCTCTGAGCAGCCGATCGAGATTGATGCCTGAGGAGTGTTTCTGTGACTCCAGGATTTCTTGTGAGCTGTTGACTCTCACAACTCCGTTCTTTATTATCAGCTGAAAGATTTAGCAGAAAATGAGTTTTAATCTCCCCGTGGAGGTGCAGTCCTTGCTCTCATGGCTCTGGTGCCCATTTGTGTAGTCCTTGTGCAAATAAACCTTTAGGAAAAGAAGGTTTTGATATAATCAATATTTTCTGGGGATAGAGACACAAGAAATCAAGACCCCCATGGCTCCATGAAATTTAACAATAATAAGAGTTAAACTTAACAATTTATTTATTAAATTAACAATTTAACAATAATAAAGTCAGTAATGCAAGAATTTATTGGTGTGGCTATTAGACAACGAAGTTGTTTCTTTTCTTGGATTTTTTTTAGCTATTTCTAGAAATCTAAGGACTTTGGTTGTATTAAATTACATAAAATTCGTAGATCATTTTAATTTCCAAAGTAGATCGGAACTTCTCTATAATTTGAGGGGGAAGGATTTCTAGAAATCCTGAGAACTGTTCAAGAGGTGTTTTATTGGTGTTTATAAAGATGGAAAGCTCCTTGTGTAGAAAAATACCCTTAATTAACACACAGGCCTGATAAGATCCATTTTTCATTACTGAGCCCTGACTTGGTGATAATTTGGAATTCTTAATCCTTTGGTCTACTGGGCAGGCACAGCTAAATTTGCAATAAATTGGTAATAAAACCCCACATTTGATGACTTTCTAAGGAAGCAATGTCGATTTTGCCAACTGAAACCAAATATGCTTGGGTTGGTTTGTGGGGGGAGGTTGTGCAATGAGCTGCGAGGATGAGCCAAAGCCTTGTGAAATCCAACTTCTTCTGGGGACTGGATCGGCTCCTTTTGGCCTTCAAAAAGTGGGATGGATATTTGAACATCCTTTTCCTTGATCTGGAGAAGAAGTTTCGTGTTTTTCCTCAAAAGCTCGGTGTGGTTTTGGGAAAGTGAAGGGCTGAAGTGTTGGTTTCCATAAATCATGGAACAGCTCCATTCCCAATTTCCAAGGCTTCATTTAAAGTCTGATTTTTCTCCGTGAGGTTTTGGAGGTGTGCGTTTGTTGTTTTATTGTTTGAGGCACTGGAGCATCCCCTGGGACGGGGCTGTGGAAATGTCTTAGGGTGACCAGAACATGGAAAACTTAGAATCATTGGAAACTCAGGAGCTGAAATTATATTTGGATTGCTTTTTAAAGTTGTGGAGCTGATGGGAGCTTGTCGCACTCATAAATTCCCATTTTCAAGGGCGTTATTCTCTTCGTTCTCCATCACATTTTGTGGTTTCCTCCACACCTTAAATCATTCCAGATAACGCCATGGTCCCAAAAATGATCTCATGATAGTTCCCTGTGCCATCCAAGCTCAGGAGTGAGCTCGAAGAAGGATTTGATGCCCTCAGATCAAAGAGCAGCGTTTTCCAAACAGAATTATCCCTGCTTTGAGTCCCTCAGGAATTGTGGTTTGCAATCGGGGAGAGGTGGATTTATGATGTGAGAGACTAAACAATTTGTACCTCTCCTGCATTCCTGCTCTGCTCCCTCTCTGGGATCCTCCTGGCTGCTCTCAGTCATGGAGAACATGGAATATCACAGGGGCGATGTGACCTGGTGGGTGTCAGACTTGGAAATTTGATCCCAAAAGTCAAGCTGCAAGCCCGCAGCCCATTAAGAGGCGAAATGATTAATTAAAAAAATAATTTGCTGCCCTGAGAGGATTCTTTGGCATGTGGTAAAACTCAGGGTGAGTTTTGAAAACTAAGCAATGTTTGGGGTTTTGTTTTGGTTTGGGTTTGGTTTTTTTTTTCTTTTTAGTATAAAGTAGTTCATTTTAAAATCCTTCTCATTTGAAGAGGACCAGTCTTTAAGATGATGAATATTCTGTATCTAAAATATTTTGCTTTACAAGTTTGGGCTGGAAGGACTCTGTTTCTGTAAGAAACTGAACAAAATGGTTTATTTTTTCAGTTGGGTTTTTTCTGCATTGCTTCTGTAGTGTGTATTTGTTGAGATATCTCTAATTAAACCGAAGAAATTTGATGTTCTATGCAGCACTAATTGGGCTACCAAGCAATAAACCAAGATTTGCTCTCTTAAACCAAGAGCAGCTCTCCTAAAGAATGGAATTTTTCGGGATCACCCTCTGCTATTCCCTTTTCCCCTGCAGTGCCATAAACCACCTTTTGAAAGGCTCTTTTTATGAGCTCATTTTTGGACAGCACAGCCCCAGCAAGGTCCCGCCACCTGCATCTGCAGTTCCTGGGATATTTCAGTGCCAGGTGGGAAAAGAGTGGGAGATCGAGTCCTTGCAACAACCTCTGCCACTGGATCTTTCCAGCAGGCCAGGGAGACAGGGAAAAATAGTCAACATTATTTCGGCACAGTGGGGAAGGAGGGATGAAAGCTCTGCAAATGAATTCATTGTGACAACCTTTGTGAAGAATCTGAGTGTTTGATCTTTTAAAAGATTTAATAATTCTTTTGAGAGATTAAAGAATAAAACTGGCTGGGAGGAGGAGAGGAAGTTAACTTTCTTTTCCCCCGATTCTGTCAAAATAGTAAATAAAAAAGGGCAAATCCCTAAATTTAGTCAGCTTCTCCCCACTTCACCTCTTTTTTTGGGTGTTGATGCATGTCATGTTTTAGTCCTTGTATCAGAGAAACACTCGGAAATGTGACCCCTTAGATAAAGATTTTGGACAGTGATCTAATGTGCTTATAACCAAAGGAAATGGATCTAAAAAGCAAAGTAATTAAATGCCTGGAAATCAGAATTTCCACAATGTTGAGATTGATGATGTTTTACACATTTCCCAAAGGCCAGACCTTCAACCACAGGGTTGGGTTTGGCTCCTGACTGCTGAACCAAGCTCTGGAGGTCTTTGAACTGGCACCGCTAAAATATATCTTAGATTAATTTTTTTGTTTCTTGTGGCTTAAAAATCCACAAGATTTTTAAGAGTTTAAGATTTTTAATATTTTAAAAAACCTTGTATTGTAAATGCTATTCTTAAAATTATCTCAGATTGCTGTGATGCAAAAAGTAAATTCTTGTGGTTTTTTGAGGTATTACGTTGAAAAAAAAAGCCCAAAAAACAGATAGATTTTTCTTTTGAAGGACCTGGTATTTTAAAATATGGGAATTTTCAGGGAATCACACTTTTCTGCATTGAAGAAGTGCTGATAATTAAAAAATACCTGAGGATTTTTGTTTAGCCTGGCCATTATCTACCTTTCGCTAGCAAACAAATAAATACAGCTTGACTGCTAACAGCTGCCATATAGAAATGGAAAAGGGCAGGGAGATTTGTGTAATCATTTCTCCACCAAATACTGAACAGCCTTTCCGATGATAAGACCCCAGGGTCCTCCAGGCTGAGCCAGAAACTCCTCTGGACTGGAGCTGCACAGGAAGGGCTCTCAATGTAGGCATCCATTTCAAAAGCCACACATAATGAAGATTAATTAGATCTTCTTTACCGCCCCAAAGTTAAATACACACAGCCAAGGCCTTGGGCTTCCTCACTGCCATGAGTTTCCATGGAAAGCGGGGAAGATTAAAAAGTGGTCGACAGACGAAAGGGGTCAGCTCCTTTGAAAATGGACCAGGATTGGCTTTTCTTGTTCCCATACGAGTATAAAATGCTTTATTGTGCACTTGGAGCGATGTAGGAGTCGGGTTCTGTGTCTGTCTGCAGCAGTGCAGCTTCTCCAACCATGTCGTGGTTAATTGTCTTTTTGGTGGCTGAGGCCATCCCATCTCCCTTATTCCACGCAATATTATTCTCTTTCCTTTCAAAAGGACAAATTCACGTACCTAGATCCTGAATTTTTCAACCACGGGCTGGATTTTGATTGGACTTCAGAGCTTTGCAAGGGCAACTTTCCCCTCCGCTTTGTTTTCCTCCGAGACATCACTCGGTCTCAGATGGGGTCCCAGACTTGACCTCGAGCTTTGATCCTACAGTTCCAGGCCTAGGAGGCCACACTTGATGATCTCAGAGGTCTTGTCCAGCGTTAATGAGTCCATGATTTGAATCTCTCAGACAGGGAGCAGGGCACCGATGCAGCACGTCCTGCACTGGGGGTATGGATGGGGGAAGAGGATGGGAATGTCCCAAAATTTTCCAGCGGGAAAACGTCTTGGAGCGCTGGGCAGCAGGAGGGGCTGTGTCTAGCACAGTCAGGCAGGGTTTGGCTTTTTAAAACCCTTCCCCACTGGGTGCTTTGGGAACACCAGGAGCGGGGAAGGAGCCCTGGCTGCTGGCGGAGTGTCCCCACACCTCTGGGCACACCAAATCCTCGCCGCGCCTCATTGTCAGCGCCGCTGCCTGCTCTCATTAACCTCAAGTGGCATCGAGTGCTCAGCACAATGGCAAACCGAGCCCTCCACTCCTTTAAAGTGATCTTTGGGGTTTCATATTTATTTGCAAACCGGGGGCGGCGCGGATCCCGAAATAAAGGGTTTTTTCCCCCTGGCCCGGAGCTGGAGGTGGACACATGGAGCCAAGGCATGTTCTGCCAGCACAATGGCAACTTATGAATAAGATCATACTTGTATTTGCATTAACACGGCTGGCTTCTCCAGGCAGTTTTACATAATCTCCTTTTCAATGGGGAAGGGTGTCATTTCCCCTTCATTTCATACAGCCCCGCTTTGAAAATGTAGGGAGGAAGTATTTAAAGAAAGTCCGCATTTTATGAAAGGGAAAATTGCCGGCGTTCCTTTGTGTGTCTCAGTAGGATTTGGATAGATTACTCATACTTTAAAAGGAAGGGAGCTTTTGCTTTCTCTTCCCCTTTTTTAAAAACTTGCATTAACATGATGTATTGACATATTACAAAATCCAGGGAATGCTGGAGAGCGAATCAACCGCGGCTTTGTCCGCAAGTTGCAACAAATTCTTAAAACGTCGTCACCTTCTGGAATAAAATTGTCACATTTTGGATACAGGCAACTTTTATAAGGACTAAAGCTTCACTTCTGAGATAGGGACAACAGCGTGTCCTCTCTCACTTGCTTTTTCTTTCCGTTTAAAAATTAATTATCTTCCCCCCCCCCCCCACCCCCGCTTTTGATCCAATGAGCTTGGTACGAGTGCAGCACGTTTTAACCATTTTCATAAATCAAGCAACTGGAATAGATTTTAATACAGAATTGTATTACTGCAGGAATGCCAGGCATGCAGGCTCTAAGCACTAACACTTCTATTAGTTGAATGGAAGCCATTCCTTTTGCTGGAAGCATGTTAAAGGAAAATAATTCCCCTGCTACATTTTGGGGGTCTCTGATGTCAAAAATCCCCCCTGAAGTCACTCAACTTTTTTTCTGAGTTGTCCTCGTCTCGGGGGGGTTACAACTGGTCAGTCACACTCTGAAGGATATATTTTATGGGCAGATATTAAAGTCCACTGAGCTGTTCTTCCCTCTCTGACATCCTTTGATTAAAAAAAAAAAAAGTCATGGAGAAGTAGAAAATCAAGGTTCAGTGCTGTAAGAAGCTCTCAGCTCCCACAAAGGCTTTCTATTCCTTCCAGGACCTATATTTATATTTGCTGATGACTCCTTGTCAATCTGACACTTGCTAATCAACCTTTGATGATAATTGTAATTCTTACTAAGGACACTTCATCCTATGAGGTCAAAAGGACATTTTGTACACTGAAATGCACTCTGTGCATGTGTGTGACTGAATCTGTGGGCACATGTTTATATTTACAAGAGATGTTTGTGCTAACACTTCTTTTTTGGGTAAATTTTTTACAGTTCTCCTTCCCCTCATTTCTTGCTGTCTTTTTGCAATTATGAAACGCTGCTCATTGCTAAATCATTACCAAAATTTTTAAGGGAGGGGTGAACTTGCTGCTTAAAGCAGAGGGGAAAACGCAAGAAAATTTTAAAGGTGATTTGGTAAAAAACTTGATAAATATTCAGCTCACATTTTTTCTTAAAAAGAGAAGGGTTTTTGTGAAATCAGTTGATAACATCTTCATCTAAATCCATTTATTATCTCCTATTTGAAAAGCACTTAGCTCAACAGGGCTCTGTGCCTTCGCTGAGGTTTCCAGGTATCATCAGATCAAGAATCTTAAGTTAAGCATGGATTAAACACAACAATGTTTGTTATTTTCTCCCTCCAAAAACAAAGCAAACAACTCAAGGCATCTGACAATGCGTTGACTAAGGCATCTCGAGGGTTTTTCATTTCATATTTTGGAACTGAATTTTACCCTTTTTTGTTCCCCTTTTGTCTCGACATTCCACAGGTTTTGGACATGTTGGGCTCACCCCCAGCCTGGATCACTGCAAATAATCAGATTTTGAGTTTCGGGGTACCACTTCTGCTGATGGGCCCTGGATTTGCAGGATGGGTTCCCAACATTGGGAATTCCACCAAAGGGCTCCGAGGATGGATTTCCACTTTCCTGTGCCATTCTTTGGAGGACAGAGTCCTCTCCTAAAGGCAGCACCGCAAATCTGTTGTCACAGGGCAGAAAGAGCTGGGCACGGGGGATCGCTGAGCTGCTGCAGGGCAGTGCCCACCTTAACTGGGCAATTTAAAGTGGGCAATTCCCCCTTTAATTGCCCTGTTCAGTCTGCTGTGCCAGCCTTGCAGCAGGAGTGGCCGAATAATACGCAGGATAATCCCTTCTTATAGGAATCTCAGCATCACCTCCATGGCTGGTGCCCAGAGACTGCTTCTGGCTCAAGAACTGACCTCAATCAGAGAGCGGGGCCGAAAGCAGAAAAGCAAATTATCTCCCTGCTTCCACAGTTTGCTCCCGAAGGACTCCAGAACCTTGCATAAACAAAAACTAATTATAATACACACACACACAAAAATTGAGTAAAAACTCAAAGCTCTGCTCGTGGGCTGAACAAAAAGGAAGATGGAAGAGTGAATGTCACAGTGCCATCTACTGACGCCAGCCCCGAGCGTGGAGGGAGAACACCCAACTGCAGGGGAAAAATAAATAAATAAGGCTGGGAAGCTCAGAAGGATTATGTTTAAAGGAAGGAGATGACTGCTAATTAATGTGACAAGAGAGAAAACCTCACCTACTGACAGGTTATTCATCCCACAAGTGTTAGAATCCTCCTCAGCGATGTCTGTTCCTGTAATTCCTGGAAAAAAAGACTTGTGCAGGAGGAACAGCTGACCAGAACCCTCAGTGCCAGCTCCCATATTCCTATTTTGTCTTGATGAGCTTTATACCGGAGGAGAATTACAGCCTGCTCTGTGGCAAGCAATTTGAAGACATAAAGGAATGCAATTGTGGAATAAAACCCGCACTGTGTGCTGTGAGATAACTTCATCTGACACAGAAAATGAGCAGTAACTTGGAGGCAGGTAGGAGCAACATGTAATCCAGTTGACACAAATGAAAAGATGATATTGGCAGAAAATTGGGCTGCGTGTGAATATAAAGGCTGTTGAATAACAGGGAATGGAAAATGACATGCTCAGCAGCAGCGAGGTAAAGATGAAAGGAGTTCAGCAAACATTTGTACGGGAGAAGCCAAGTACGAGGCAATAAAGGCTGGAATTCACTCCTCGAAGCAGAGCTGAATGCTGAAGCCTTCAGCGCTACCTGTGCTCAGGGTTGGCAAGTGGTGGAGTGTCAAAACAATTAGAGTTTATTCTCTGGTTGCTAATGTGCGAGCTGAAGTGGAGGCTGAGATCTTCAGCAAAACCATTACTAAGCAAAATGAGGCATCAGCCTCTGTATCACTGTCGGTAATTCCAAGGTAAGAATGAAATGAAGGACGAGCAGAGAGTGATTGGGAATGGAGAGGCAGAGGGGAAAAAAAAAAGTCAAGAGGTGAGGAGACTGCAGCATGTTGATTGAAAAAAAAAAAAATCTTTTCTATATTCTGAAGAGTTGTGTCAAGTATGAGAATTCAGGAGGAGGGGAGAAGTGAGCACCTGAGCTGTGCTCGCTGAGATTCACTCCAGAAATGTTGTGGCAGATGGAGCTGACATCCTGAGAGAGGCTAAGAGGTGAAAGCAATAATGAACAGCCTTCACAAGGTAAAAGCAGAAGAAATATTAGAGCTGTTACAAGAGAGCAAGCAGGAGATGTTTAGATTTATGAGTTCTTTTGGAGAGCAGCCATGGTTTGTCTTTATTTCCTAGTAACTGGTTCTTGGTTTGAGCTCGGTCAGGCCGTCAGATCAGTGCCATCAGCCCTGAAATGTTTTCAGCCCTGAAAGGTTTTCAGCCCTTCCTTGGGATCATCCTGCAGGCACAAAGTGAACATGTGGAGTGCGAGCACGAGCTGCTTCTGGGGGAGCCGTCCTGATAAGCAAAAGCAGTGGGGAAAAAGTAAGAAGGGAGAGAGCATTTTGTTATGGCACCATCTGTCTCCTCGCTGTTGGTGTTTTTCTCCCCTTCCTGCAGGGATTTGGGGAGCTGGGCTCAGGGTGGATGCTGCAGGAGGGATGGTTCCAGAAGGGATGATGGCAATGGCTGTCCCTGCACACAAATCAGGGCTCTGGCTGAAGTCCCCTGCGTGACATTGATCCTAAAAGTAACACCCAGAGCCGAGCCCTGCCTTGGAGGAGGGCCAGCAGCAGAATTCCAGCTTAGGGCTCTTGCAGAGCCTCCTGCAGGGCATTTCTCCATTTCTCACCCTCTTCCTCCTTGCTTTGCTTCATTTAAAGTCTGTTCATGAGAGTCCAGACCTGTCCTGGGCCATGCACAGCACCTGGGACAGGCTCCTACTCACCGTTCCAGCACCCTGGCAAGGGCTCTGCTCTCATATTTTTCAGCTGATCCAGAGATTTCAAGCAGTAGTTTCATTTTTCCTCTTTTAATTTAATTGGAGAACGTAAAGGGAGCTTTTGACTTTTACTGGTGGAACCTGAGGAGGGCTGAAGCAGTTTAAACTTGACCGACCTTAATCGTGCAGGGCACCCTTCTAAACTTTTGTTTACCTCCTGTGAGCTGCTGAAGGGAGGAGGGGAGGAAAAAAAAAAAAAAAGCAGCTTTCAGTTACTAAACCCCCTCGTGGTATTGAATTCTAACCAAGCACATCCAGCCCTGCCAGCCAGAAATGCCAAGAGGAGGAAAGCTGCTGAATCAGAGGAGAATCAGGATTGGGAGGATGGTAGGGAATATGAGAGTAGCACTAGGTGAGTTTATCTGATAGACTTATTGCTGTTTTGTATTTGCAGATCATCTGGGAGCAAACTTCTCGGGTTTTTTTTATTATCATTGCTGGATTTTGTTCCTAAATTATTTAGCAAATGCTTTCTGGGAGCTGCTTCCAGCATATAGATGAGTTCTCCCCAGCTCCTTGCTGCTCTAAAGAATAAGTTCTGCCCTTCTGAGCTGAGCTTGCAAGATGCCAAAAGCTTTGCACACCCTGGGCTGGTGAACGTGGGCTCTCACGAATGAATTCTGCCCTTCTGAGCTGAGTTTCCAAGATGCCAAAAGCTTTGCACACCCTGGGCTGCTGAGGGAGAGTTCCTGGTGCTCTGCACCTCTGGGGTCAGATCTTATTTACAAGGTGCAGAGTGGCCACTTCAGGGTTTCCTTTGTGCTCCCCCATGAGTGACTCTCGAGGGGCTCTCAAATCGCTCACGTGGAGGCTCCTGAGCACTCAGAGCCACCCTGGTCCTTTGTCCCCGCTGGGTGCAGCCCCTAGGGGATGGACACAGAGGTCCAGCAGCAGCAGAAGGTCACAGAGCTGCCCTGGTGCCCTTCTCTGACCCTCAGCACATCCTCCCCGAGGTGCTGCACTGCAGATTCCCTGTGGCTCCTTGGGATTTGCCATCCATTGGTCACCAGGAGTGAATTTGGGAAGGATTTGGGAAGTTTGCTCAAACTCTGGGGTCCTTCCCTGCCCGGCTGGAGTGTCCTGGAGGGACAGGGTGGATAAATGGCCACGGTGACTGTGATGGAGCCTCTCCTGGCAGAATCCCAGCACAGTCACCCTGCTCTCATTTCTCTCTCATTCCTCCAGCAGAGACATCTTTGACCCAAGTGGAACAATTCCTCTGGTTCTGGGAGCTCTGAGCGAGTGTCCATTCCCCTGGAGGCTTTCTTGGGGTTCCAACCCAGCCCCAATTCGGTTCTGAGGTCCCCGTGGCACATTTTCAGCTCGTTTATTGTTTTGAAAAGCGCCAGCCTGGTGGTATTATCAGGAAATTCAGGAGCTACAGCTGGAATGTCTTTGCTGAGCGTGGTTTGCTACAGGATGCTGTGCAGTCATCAGCTGATTAATGCCAATTTATTTAGAAATAGAGTCTGTCTGCTTCTCCAAAAGATCCTGTCGTGTCCTTTCCCCACCGCTCTCGCTGGAGCATGTTTGCTAAAGTTGCTGTTGCATATGCTGAGGCAATAAAACATTTACAGCTATTTCAGAAATTGCTGCAGTAGGCAATTTTCCTCATTAATTTTACCATTCTGGATGGGATTTCATGAGGTGTGAAGGCATGCAGAGTCATACCTTACGCTATCCCTGCTCCTGCTCGCAATGCCAACCTTTTTAAGGGAAAATGAAATTAGAAAGGGATGTTTGAGGGGAAAATGGAAGTGGCAGTTCCACATCCAATGATCAGTCAGAGAATTGTGGAATATCCTGAGCTGGAAGGGACCCACAAGGATCATCCACGTTCAGCTCCTGCTCTGCAAATTTGCTTTGATTGCTCTTTGCTCCTTCTTGCCCAAGACCACGGAGGCTTTAAAACACCTCCGGGACCCTGCGGGGAGAAAGGGACTATAAAAATATAACAATCACGATTCCTTTCCACCGCCTCCACCTGAGGAATCTCTGAGCGTGTTTCAAATATCAAAGAGCAAGAAAGCCATTGTGGCGCTGTCCCCTGGGTGAAGGTGGGAAAAGGAGGCCCTGAGAGGCAGCAGGAATTGCACAAGGCTAAATGCAAAGCCAGCAGCAGGTCAGGAGATAGAGCTGAGGGCAGGCTTTGGGTTCTGACCCTTTTGGCGGGAGTTGTCCTCATTTTGGGGATAATTTTTTGAATCTGTGCCCAAACATTTATTATTTGGTCAATATTTGTGTGTTTCCTGCAGAAAGAAGGCTTCTTTTCCATTTTAGAAGCAATGCCTACGCTAAAATCTAATTACCGCTGCAACAAATCACCGAATGCTCTGCTCCATCCTCTGTCCCAGAGCTGTAGCTCAACCTGACTCTCCTGGAAATATTAAGACAGATGATGGATAGTGATAGGTCAAAGCAGAGAAAGTCTGGAATTATTCTTCTCATATTCCAAAAGAATGAGCTCCTGTTATTCCTCACTCTTCCATATTTGCCCCAATTTATGGGGTAGATAAGGCTGGAATTTTGAAGGGCGACTTCATGAATTGCTTTACTTATTGATCGAGCTTTTAATGTGCCAACAATGAAAACAATAAAACTTGCATTTAAAAACAAACATTTCTAGCACAGGAGCTGCATTAAAATGACACAAATTGCTTTTGCGGGCTGAATTTAACAGAACACCCATGAGGTTCCACTTAAAAACAACAAGCCAACAAAAATCAAATTGCATTGTTTTACAGGCAAACAAAATGGTGAGCGCGCCTTGGGCTACGTTTTCAGCATGTTTTCTTGGGAGATCAAAGCTCCAATCCCATTAACCCTTCAAGTGGCAGCCTGGTGAGTTCCTTTTCTTTACCTCTGAGCTTCTGCTGCTGCCTTGAGCAGGGCTCTGCCTGTCTCGGGTGCTGTTCCTCCTCCTCGTCTCCCCCACCGCCATCGCCGCGGAAGCACCACCTTGTAAGCGGGCAGAGTTCAAACACACGCCTCAGCCAGCCCACGTTGGTTTCCCGTTTTACTGACTTGGAGATCTGGCTGGCAGCCAGCACTAAAATACATTTATTTTGGTTTTTACCGTGCGCCGTGGCGCTGCCTCACCCCGCTGGCGAGTGGCTGAGTGGGGCTTTGTTGGCCAGCAGAGACATTTTGGAGCAAATTAGGGTTTTTTGGGTCGTTGTTGATGATCTCCTGGGCACCAGGGGTGTTGCTGATGGGTGGTTGGTTGCTCCTAGTGAAGGGAAGGTGATTTATTTTGGTGTTTGTCACCTGCTCCAACAACCGCTGGGCATCTCACGTGCCTCCTGAATGAGTGAATGCACACAAAATGTCACTTCCTGAGGGTTTGCTGCTTTCTCAAGGGCAATAGATTGATATTTTGCACAAATATTCCTGTTCCATGTGGTGGGCCAGACCCTAATCTGCCTTCACCCTCATCTCCCCGCTCTGCTGGGACCTCATTTCGTGTATAAACACAAAAATCCTTCCAAGCAGTTAATTCCAAATATCTACATGTCCACGTACATCCCGAAGATCAGGAAGATAGAACAGATGCAGCTTTCTGGAACTGGTTTGGGAGCATGGAAAGGTTGGGAGAGCAGCAATGTTCTCCCTTTTCTGGAACTGGTTTGGAAGAATGGAAAGGTTTGGGAACATGGAACTGGTTTGGGAGCATGGAAAGGTTTGGGAGCATGGAAAGATTGGGAGAACAGCAGCATTTTCCCTTTTCTGGGACTGGTTTGGAAGAATGGAACTGGTTTGGAAGCATGGAAAGCTTTGGGAGCATAGAAAGGTGGGGAGAGCAGCAGCATTCTCCCCTTTCTGGAATTGGTTTGGGAGTATGGAAAGGTTTGGGAACGTGGAAAGATTGAGAGAAGCAGCATTTTCCCCTTTCTGGTTTGGGAACTGGTTTGGGAGCCTGGAAAGCTTTGGGAAGATGGAAAGACTGGGAGAACAGCAGCATTCTCCCCTTCTGGAACTGGTTTGGGAGCATGGAAAGCTTTGGAAAGATGGAGAGGAAAGGTTGGGAGAGCAGCAGCATTGTGCCCCCTGAGTTTTGGGAGCTGTGTGATTTATCCATCCCAGCCTGGGACAGTCCAGTCGGATGCTCAGAGCGTTTGGAAACGTGCCAGGAGAAAGGGGTCAAAAGGGAGGATTTTTTTCATTGAATTTTTAAAAAAAGTGAACAGAAAGGGGAGGGAGGAGCCTGAATCGAGGAGCACAGAGCTGTGGGAGAAGGTGGCTGTGTCCTGCTCACAGGAGAGAGCTGCCCTCCCCTCGCAGGGCCTCCTGCACACAAGGAGAGCTGCACCGCTGCCGCTCCAGGAGCAGCCTGCAGCTGTGTGCAGCTGTGGCCAGCTGTGCCTCCCAGCCCTCTCTGCTCACCAGGAGCGGCCCCTTCCCCAAGGGCTCACCGTGTGAAACCTCCCTTTGTGCTGGGAGGGCTTTCTGGGGAGGCTTTCCACCCCCAGAGGGGAAGAGCTGCTGCCAAATAACACTGCAGTGGGGTTGGGGTTGGGGTTTTGTCACCTGAGCACCTCAGTCCCACACCCTGCTGTCCCCTTCCTTTTAGGAATGCCTCACCCTCGTTCTTCCCAGGGGGAAATGGAAGCCAACCTCGCTGGGCTTTCCTTTGGAAGGATTGGGATGTGAAGCCCTGGAAGGCCAAGGACACAGCTCTGATCTCTCTGTGAGCAGGGACAGGGCCTGCGGGGACACCTGCAGCTGTGTCAGGGGAGGTTTTGTTGGATATTGGGATAAAGGTTCTTCTGCCCAGGCTCCCCAGGGAATGGGGACATTCCCAAACCTGCCAGAGCTCCAGGAATTTGGATAGGGTGGGATCGTTGGGGGGTCTGGGCAGGGCCAGGAGCTGGACTGGATGATCCCTTCCCACTCAGGATATTCTGTGATTTTGTGAAATCAGCCCCCCAGGGTTGTCTCCCCCTAAACCCCTCTCCCAAGGGATGGCAGTGCTTGTTTGTCACCCTACAGTGCTCACATCCCATGGCAGAGTCCCTAAATCTGTGCCACAAACTGCGAGCACAGAATAAAACCTCCCTTCTCACCCTCGATGTGCTTCACAACAAACATAATTCCCTCATAATTCTGAGGGAAATGAGCAAAAATAATAATAAGAAGAAAAGAAAAATATTTGACACATTTTTATTCTTTTAGAGACCAGCTGATGATTGGATGGGATGACTTTAAAGGTCTTCTCCAACCTGAACGATTCCATGAAGTTCCCTCGATGCTGCACAAGGTTAAAGGAGAGTCTCTCACTCTGGAGCATTTGCAGAGCAGAAGGTACAGAAGTTTGGTCATCTTCACTCCTACTTTTGCTCGACTCTAAATCTGTGAGGAGGAAAACTGCATTTTATGACGGGTGAGCAAAAAAAGAAAAGAAGCAGCCTTTTCCCATGTCTTTATTTCTGGCAGTTTGGGGATATTTAGGAATGGCAGAGCTTGTTATTGCATATAGGAAGGTTTTATTGCTTCCCCTTCAGTGCAAACTCGGCCGTGTGTGTCTCCTCAATTTCCCCTTTTGCTACCGGGACGAGGAAATGAAGAGAAAGGAGGGAAACACCAAAAAAAGCAGCGCTCGTTTCCCTTTGCACACGTGTTTTGGGGGAGAGGGGAGGCCACAATGCCTCTCCACACAGCTGATTGTGCCTTCAGCCAGGGCTGGAGAGGAATTGCCTGTGCCACCCTCTGCCAGCGGTTTTGTCTCCGCGGCTCTTGCAGAGACTTGTCCCCAAATATTCACATACCACAGCCAGACCTGCTTTCCCTGCAGTTTTCCAGGGGATTTCATGAGCACAGGGAGCTGCAGCAACGCTGGAAACCCAAATTCCAGGGAGAATTTCCCTACACAATGGGTTGCATTTAAAGAGGTTTGCTCCAAACATGGCAAGTCCAATTTCCAATGTGAAGCGAGGTGTGATTTTTAATTTAGCTTTTACGATTTTTTTTCTTTCCCCCCCAATCCCATCATCATTATTCTGCTCTGAGCCCCTCTGCCAAAGGCCGGGGTTTGGCGTTGATTTGAAATGTGGTGCAGGGAAGGAGGGCTGAGTGGCACTGGGTGGCTGTGGGACCATGCTGGTGGCACCGTGACTCCCATTTCTCCCAAGATCCTTTAAATCCATTCGCTGCTCTGACTGACTGCTTTTCACATCGCTGGGGATGTCCCTGTTGTGTCCTTGCTGGAGAGACGATGGATGTTTCCACAGGGGAGGATTGGGATGGGTTTTGTTTCCATCTCAGGGCCACGGGTGCAGCACACAAACCTCACCTCCTTATGGGGTGCTGGTGGTGCCTTTGGGGTGGGAATGGGCACCCCACCCCTCTGGAGTTCCCACAGGCTCTTCTTTATCCCATGGAGAGGCCGAGTTCAGATTTTTCACCAGCCCTACATTCCCACCAACCATTCCCGTGAAGGAAAGTTAATATCCTGCTCTTTCCTTTCGGGATACCCCAGAAGTAAAGGCATCAAACGAGCAGGACTTTGCAGGCTCAGGAGGCATCCTGGAGGCATTAGATATGGCTGGCATTCGATCCCAGAGCTGAGCCTCCTCCTGCTTTATTGATTTAACCTCCTCGTGCTCCTGCATGCACCATGAGCCACGTTATGAGGGCATCCCAGAGAAGGGCAGATGTAGTTGCACTGTTTTAAAATATTTCTCTACTTTCTCATGGAGAATAGAGGTAAATTGCATTCTTGTGCTTTCTAATCTCTTTGTTTTGGTACTGGATGCTCTAGAGTTGTAACCAATCGTTCTAGGGGGTGGAAAAACTATCGGCCAATAATTATTAGAGTATTAATGGATATATAAAGAAGTTCTTGTAAGTAAAGTTTATCTTTTCGCCATCTTGGGTTCTCCTGCCTGCATCCTCTGCCAGCTTCTGCGAATCCCAGGAAATCTAAACCAGCAGGCAGATGTTTCCCACCCCAAAAATTCATCCCTCTCAGGCCCTCCCCAGGACCTCCAAGGCACAGAGGTGGAGGTTGCTGTGAGTTTGTGCACATTTGGCTCTCGGGGAGCTGCATGGATCTCCCTCCCTGGGTGGTTTGCTCATGTTCCCAGCAGGAATGACGCTGGGATAAAGGGTCAGGGTGGTGCAGGAGAGCGGCTGCTCTCAGCTGGAGTGTGCTCAGGGCGCCGGGCATGGACACACCTGGACTTTGGGAGAAGGTTTTTTCTCATCAGAATAATTTCCTGATTGTTTGCATTGATGCATCTTGGATAAAGATGTTCTTGGAGGGGATGGGATTTATGTCCAAGTGTTGAAAGAGAGATCTCTGGGTCCAAGAAGGGATCTCTGGGTCCAAGAAGGGATCTCTGGGTCTAAAAAAGGGAGCTCTGGGTCTAAAAAAGGGACCTCTAGGTCTAAAAAGGGAATTCTGGGTTTAAAAAGGGATCTCTAGGTCTAAAAAAGGAATCTCTGAGTTTAAAAAAGGGAACTCTGGGTTTAAAAGGGAATCTCTGGGTGTAAAAAAGGGATCTCTGGGTGTAAAAAAGGGATCTCTGGGTCTAAAAAAGGGACCTCTAGGTCTGAAAAGGGATCTCTGGGTCTAAAATGGATCTCTGGGTCTAAAAAAGGGATTTCTGGGTCTAAAAAAGGGAACTCTGGGTTTAAAAAAGGGATCTCTGGGTCTAAAAAAGGGATTTCTGGGTCTGAAAAGGGATCTCTGCATTTAAAAGGGAATCTCTAGATCTAATAGGGGATCTCTGGGTCTAAAAGGGCATCTCTAGGTCTAAAAAGGTATCTCTGTGTCCAAAAAAGGGATCTCTAGATCCAAAAAAGGGATTTCTGGGTCTAAAAAAGGGAACTCTGGGTTTAAAAGGGGATCTCTAGATCTAATAAGGGATCTCTGGGTCTAAAAGGATTCTATCTGGAGCTGTGGAGGAAATATTTGGTGTGGGAACAGAGAGGATCTTTGCGCGTCTCAGCATTTTTGAGTCCTCCTCCTTCTGCTTTTTCAAAACACACCTCGAAATGTGGGAAAATCAGAATTCCAGAAGAGATTCCAGCTTCCAGGGAGCAGCTCAGTGTGAAGGTCAGATCTCTATGTTCTTGCACAGCACGTGCCAGAATATTTCACTGCTGGGACAGCAAGTCTGTATTTAAGCAGCAATAATTCACGCGAGGGATTGACAGATTGGAATGCACCTGGTTCAGGCTGTTGGGCGCTAATATCATTCCCAGTTTTCTCTGGGAAAAGGCAGCTGGGATAGTTTATGGGATGTCCAGCCTCACTTAGGGCTGCTGTGCTTAAATGTGCCCCCAAATTGGGGTGGGATCCCTCGAGGGAGAGATAAATTCAGGAGTGTGATGGAAATCGCTCTGTGTTTCCCACGTGGCTGTGCCAAACCGGTCCCTTTAAGGTCACCCCCCCAAAAAAAAAAAAAAAAAAAAAAAAAAAAAAAAAAAAAAAAAAAAAAATCAGAACCACCCCAAAAAAATGAGAACCACCCCAAATCACTTCTGAAAACCGAGGCCAAGCTCCCGAGCGGCGCTGCTGGCGATATTGTTTAAAAACAATGGGGCTCAATTAGATGAGAATTATTTTAACACTTCGGAAGGCTGCCAAGTCATTTCCTTCTCCTTTATTGATTTTTTCCGTTGCCAGTAAATATATCTGCGGCAGCAGGATGAAAGGAGAGGGGGAAAAGCGAAGTGTTAAAAAGGAGTCTGTAAGAAGATCTGTCCCCCGAAACCTCTGGGAAGAAGGAGGACATTTTAAGGCAGAAGGAAGCAGGGGATTCATGGAGGCATTTCAGGGGTTAGACGTGGTAGCAGACAGCCCAATATTATTTTCCTTGCCTGATCCTTTACTTAGATTGGCTCCTGTTTCTTCCCCTCATTGTGCAGTCCCTGCGTGAGCCGCTCTCCATGGAAAGGCATTCCACCTACATTCCTTTGCCACCGGCTGAGAGAGGGGGGAGTGCAATTATGTGGGTTAGCCAGACACAAAGGGCTCTGCTCCACGCCTCAAGCTCGTAAACTTCACCCAACTTTCCCCCTTAAAAATATTCAAAACCGCCCCAAAAAAACAAACAAACAAAAAAATGCCTAACGGTCTGGTTTGTTCCTCTCTGAAAAACCTTCTCCAAGTGAAGGGTTTGAAGCCATAACTATCCCACCTATAAATATTTCCTCCCCCCCAGCACTCTGGAGATCACCATAGAATAGTTTTTAATTTTTTGGCAGCATCAGTGCTTCTCTTTGCATTTTTTTTTTTTTAAATGTGCATCTTCTCTGTCCTAATCACAGAATCCTAGAATGGTTTGGGTTTGGGAAGGACCTTAAGGATCATCTCATTCCACCTTCCACTGGAATGGATATTTTAATGGGTAAAGTGAGAACAGATTTATATAGTTCTTGGATAAAAAGGATGAATTCTGCAGGGACACTTGTGTCACACCTTCATTGGGATCTGATGAGGGCCATTATGGCATTTGTCCAAGGAGTTCCCAGGCTGCAGGTGTGGCCCTGCCTTTCTCCATCCTCAAGAGTTGTGCCACCACCCTGGTAATAAATCCTGGGAATATCCCACCCCAGGCACCCCTGGAAGGGAATTGGCTTCAGAAAAAGCCACGGAGCTGTCTCTAAAAGAACAGTGAGACACACAAACCCAGGAGTGAAGAAATCCTCCAGCTGAGGAAGGTGGATCACAAAACAAACTGGAAATTTTCATAAACTGGACCTTTTCCAGGTGAGCACCCCCGAGGCTGCTCCCAGGGCAGGGTTTTTGTGATTCCACTCCTCAGCACTGAACTTCATTACTGGGCTCTCTCCACGAGCAGGGCTGTGGAAATGCTGCTCTCCTCCTCCCCATATTGATTTCTGTGCCCCTGCACTGCTTCTGCCCATTCTGTCTAATAAGCAAATTTCATTACCTGACTTCACAATTTTTCCTCTGGGCCATTAGAATTGCTCGGCTGTATTCCTGGCAGAGCCCTTAATTAGAGATGGACCAGAACTGATGTCGTTAAGCTGATCCATTAACCACACTCTTCCTGTGACTCCAAACGCAGGTGGTTCAGAGGAAATGGGACCCCTGAGTTCATGGTGCAAAGCCCCAAACCTCCTCAGACAGCCAAAGATGGAGGAGAAAAGTCAAATGAAGCCTTCCTCAGTTGTCCTGATGCAGGGAATATCTCTGGGTTTATCCTGCAACCAAAGCTTTTGTGATGCCTAAAGGATTTTGTTTCTCACTGCACTTTTTGGAAGGCTGGGTCCTCACTCCAATAAGGTAAAAATGTTTTCATTTTCCTTTAGTCACATAAAAATCTTCTAGAAGAGACACAGACTTTCTCCTTTTCGCGCCCTTGAGAGCTCTCTGGAAGCCAGTCCAATTTTTGTATTTCCCTACAAACCCCAATTAGGGTGGAATCCATAGGCTGAGAGAGGCATTTTGGCTTTCTGCTGCCTTGTCCAGCAGCTTGGGCACTTTCTGAAATAAATTACAGCTCTTTTTAGAGCTGGCCGTGGCCAGAGGTGGACACAGAGGAGCTGAACATGATGATCTCAAAAGAGATGCTCTGAATTAAGCAGGAGGTTGCTAAGCCACGAGACTGCTGCAGTCTCCAGCAAAAGATACAGCGCCGAGTCCTTGTGCAGAATGGGGTTTTCCATGAAAAAAAAGTCTGAAAGGACATAATCTTAGCTTGTTATGACTGGAAAAAAACTCCTGAAGTCATCTGGGATTTCATCTCATACCTCTTAGAGCATTGACTTCCTCAGAAACAAACCAAGCAAAACCAAATGGCCTCCCTTACCCCAAAATCTGGAGTGTGCAGAGCGGAACTCTGCCTGGTTCTGGTGATTGTATTTATTTATATGGCTATTGCAATGAAAATAATATTTTATTCTCCCCGTTCTTCATGGGCTGCTCCGTTTTATCCCCAGGGATGGCTCAGGACATCTCTCACATCATCCATCTCGAGGTCAGGGACTGAATGGTCTTTAAGGTCCCTTCCAACCCAAACCATTCTGGGATTTTATGGTGATCCTGGCAAGCCTTTCCCACCTCTCCAGCAGCCACAGAGGGTTAATTTGGCCTTTCCCTGGACCTAGCAGGGCAGCACCTGCTAGCAGGGTGGGGTGTTCCCTCGCACAGCTTGTCAGAGGCAGATTATCATGATTATTATTATTATTTTGTGAAATAACACGTTCCTTTGTCTGTGTCCTACCCCACCACCTTCAATCGAGCCTCGCTGGCCTCCCAGCCCTCGCTGCCAATTCTGCTGCTCTCCCTGTTTGCAGAAACCTTAACTCTGTGTTTGAATTGGCCTGCAGGATGTGTTTGAGGAGGGCGAGAGACTGAACAAAAATGGGAGGCTCTCATCCCCCCAAAAAGAAGTGTAATTTGCCTTTAAAGGCTCTTAAACAGCAAACACATTCTGTCTGATCCTCCTTAATAAAGTATCCCAGCAGTGCTACAGTGCCTTATTTGAGGTCTGTGCAGTCTCATTAAATTTGATGTGTCACAGAGGGCTTGGACATGTGAAAGGGAGGCTGCAGGAACCAGGATTGAAGTTTGCCAGATTTGCTAAGGAAAAATGATTCATTATGGCTTTTCAAAATGGACACCCTTCAGGCTTCCCGCTCCATTGATTGTGTGAGCAGGGAAGAGGGGCCACCGCAGCCTGCAGATTTAACCCTTATTAACAGCTGCTTAAATTAAGGATTCGGTTTGATCTGGGGAGATGTGCCCGCACTTGTGTGCTCTGAGTAAAGAAAAGAAAGGTTATTAAAGATTTAAGGGCTGGATGGTGCCGATGGAAACTCGGCGATGGCTTTTGCTGCCGCCGGGAGGAGGGCGGAGGTTCCAGGGTGTGCTCAGGTCGTGCAGAGTCCACCGTGACCCAGAACTGATGCTCAGGGCAGCATCCTGCATCCCAGAGCCTTGGGAAAGGGACAGGAGGTGCTGGGAGGTGGTTTTGGGGCATCCCTGGGGTGTAGGTGTGGTTTGGGACCAGAATGTGCTGGTGGCACAGAGATGCACGAGGTCCACTCCTCCTCTTCTCCATGAGGGAAGGTTGCCTGGAGATCTGGGTTGTGGATTTGTGTCTTGTGGGGGTCAGCAGACGATGACTTTGGGGCACAAGATGCTTTGGGGTTTGTGTTTTAGGACACAAGATGCTTTGGGGTTTGTGTTTTGGGGCACGAGATGCTTTGGGGTTTGTGTTTTGGGGCAGGAGATGCTTTGGGGTTTGTGTTTTGGGGCAGGAGATGCTTTGGGGTTTGTGTTTTGGGGCAGGAGATGCTTTGGGGTTTGTGTTTTGGGGCACGAGGTGCTTTGGGGTTTGTGTTTTGGGGCACGAGATGCTTTGGGGTTTGTGTTTTGGGGCACGAGATGCTTTGGGGTTTGTGTTTTGGGGCACGAGATGCTTTGGGGGTTGTGTTTTGGGGCACGAGATGCTTTGGGGGTTGTGTTTTGGGGCAGGAGATGCTTTGGGGGTTGTGTTTTGGGGCAAGAAACGCTTTGGGGTTTGTGTGTTGCAGCTGGAATTGTTCTTGCACAACTGATGTGGGCCGTTCCCTTACGGGTTGGACTTTGTGGGTCCCTCCCAGCTCAGAACGTTCCATAAACTGGGAATAAAAGCAGCTCAATCCTGAAAAATCCTCTCAGGTGTCTCCGCTGTGCTTTGCTGGCAGCAGAGCAGAGCAGGGAGGTTTCTCTCCTGCACTTCTGCTGTGCTGGGGTGGCTCAGGAGGAGGAAAGCCTTGGGAAGGTGAGGTAGGGATGGCATTTTGGAATAGACAGGTTAGGATGGACACCCAAAAATGACCTGTCCAGAGTTGTGAGCACAGCTGGATGCTGCCCTGGGCCAATGGCTGCAGGAATTAGGGAATTTAGGGATTTCCCACTCTCCCCTGTATAATACAGCCTGGGCAAGAGCTGCAATAATGAGCTCTGGAGCAACAGGCTCCTCACCCACTGCATCCCCTTCCCCTCCCTCCTCCCTCTCAGAGACCCTAAAATTCACAATTCAGCCTAAAATTCACAGTGCAGCCTAAAATTCACAACACAGACACATTTGAGTTCAAGACACCAGAGGGGGAAACAAAAAGAGAGGCAGGAAAATGGATCTGGGGGATCCACGTCTTTTCCTTAGGACAGCAACAAAAAAGAGCCAACCCACCACGGGGGATTTCTGCAAAGAATTCTCCTGATTTGTGGCATCTGAGTGAGGGGGCCAAAAAGAAAAAAAAAAAAAAAATTGTGCTTTTAAAAAGGTTGTAAATCACGCCCTGAATGTTGACCATTTACATTTTAAGTGAAATAGGATGTCAAACCATTTTGCTTTATGTTTATTTTCAAATACTGTACGCTTTACTGTCCACTTTCTCCGGTGCCTGCGCCATTTAAATCATATTGTATATAGCCAAAGATGCAGGGGAATATAAATCTCCCAGGGTGTGTGTATACACCAATTATTCTTGGGAAATGCAGCCAGCCAGAGTTCACAGTACCTGAAATACATGAATCCAGTGGCTGTGCTATTTCTGGGAATCTTTTTGGGGGAGATTCTTGCCCAGCATAGATGGAAGGGTAAACCCACCAGGTTTGGTGGTGTGACAGGGGTAAAAAAAATTCATGTAAAATGAGATATTTTCATTTTAGGGAGCAAATTTCAGCTGTAGGCACATACAGATGCTGTGTGATAAATAAAGTCTCTCAACTGCATATTTAAACAAAGCATTAAAGCCTTCACACTTCCTGTTGGAGAAGTATTTTATCCCTCTCCCTTTATTTATACAGCGTGGCAGCGAGAGCAGAAATAAATTTCATCAGCTTCTTAGTGCCTCATCGCCAGCGGAGACACACAGGAACAAGATGAAACATGGTTCAAATAAAATGTAAATTTAACTCGCACGCCTTGTCCAGTAAAACGCGGTGGGACTTGGCGAGGGCCAGCGAGGCACAGTATGGAGAGTGAGATGGGGCCAGGGAGGGATGGATTTGGGTCTGGGTCGGGGCCAGGGCTGAACAAAGCCGTGGGGGTATTGGGATGCAGAATTTGGGCTCAGCTCCATTTGATGCTTTAAGGATTTTTAGCTTCTATTCTTTGTGTGTCTGTAGTTTGGTGTGTAGTTCTGGGCTTCATAAATTGCTGAAAGACAAAACATTGCTCTCAATTGAAAAAAAAACCCAAGGACACTTCGCTGCCTCAGAGCCCCAAAATATGGAACCAACAGTGAATTGGGGGAGCAAGCTTGGGGTGGTTGCCATCATCACCTGAAAGTGTCATTGGAGAATTGAGGCTCAATATGTTAATGGACAGAACTTATAAAATGTGCAGAACTCGTGACTCGCTGTCCATTTTGGGTGTAGCCTCTCGAGTAGCTCTGTCTGCCCTGAATGCACCTAAAGGCCTTTCATAAATTAATCTGTTTTTTATTCTCCTAACTTTGTCTGGCCTCAGTTTCAGGTAAGCCTGGCTAAGGCATCACATCCCTGCTGTCCATGCTGGAAGCAGCCACAGCCATTCCCTGGGTGCTGGTGCTGGTGAAATTTGGTTTTTGTTGGAGCTGTGCCTCATTTTTGCTTCACTCAGCCTTTAACAAGGTGTGAGTTCCCACTGGGGCTGTTTGGGAAGAGCTCTGTGCTGTTCCATCCCTGGCCTTTCCTGATTTTGTCTTTCCAGCTGCTCCACAAAGGTTTTTCTCCATTCCAACCTCCCCACAGTTATGAACATGACATGGATGTAAACCCTGCTCTGCCTTGGGTGACACTGTGACCTCTCGTCAGGTGACACAGGAGCTGGGCTGGAGCCATGGTCAGCGTGACCTCCCTGCAGGATCTGTGCCCACTTCGTGCTTTCTGGACAGAGGAACTCGCTGGAAAAAAAATTTCCCCACCTGCAGCACAATGAGAGCTTTGATTGCCTTGCCTTGAAAATCAAGACAGGATCCCTGAGTGAACATTGGGGTGGATTTTCCTCACCTGAGCTGCTCAGGTTGGAATGATCAGAGAGGGGCAGAGCGCTGCCCTGCCTGCAGAGCAGCACTGGAGGTTCCCTGTCCTGCACAAATCCAGGTAAACCCATCGGGAATTTGATTTGCAGTCACTCCTCTGCTGTAATTTGTGCTCATCTGTCTCGTGGTGGAGCTGAAACTCAGCTAGATCCTCCCCGAGCCACCCTCCTGGTTAATTAAAATATACCCTCCCCTATAGCTCCTCGCCCAAATCCCATTTACCAGGCTTTCTCATGGGCAAAGAAAGGCTGAAATTCAAGCTGCAAGGCCTAAATAGATCCACATTGTGCTGTGGAAAAAGAAAAAAAATCCAGCCCACATCCCAATTCAGTTAGCTGCTTAAAACGCTGCCTCGCTTATTGCCATTGTTAGAAAAACCTCATAAATCATGGGATTGCTTTCTCAGGGTCTGTCCTAGGAGCTGTCCTGAGGGTGGGGAGATTTAGGCAGCGCAGGAATTTGGGATGTTGGCTCAGCACACCTCCAAATCAGTAAATCCCCCAACCCCCGAGACCTCCAAGCCTTCCACGCCAGGGATTTGCACAGGCTGAGGAGCTGGTGGAGGATTTCGGAGCCTCCAAAGCATTTTCGGGAGCCTGCAAGGCTCTGCTGCTTTGTATTTGGTGTGGCTGAAGAGGCTTTTCAGTCACCCAGATCTCGCGATGCTGCTGAAATTTGGATGCATTACATTATTCTGCCTCCTATTTTCTAAAGGATATTCCTCAGCTGGGTCTGCCAGCCCTTGGGATTGAAGCTGGAGTGGGAAAGGTTTCTTTTTTGGGCTCGGTGTCTGTGTTGTGCTTCCAAAATCCCCGAGATGGAGGAGCTGTACAGGTGCACGTGCCCAGAGAAATTGTGGGCTGTCATTCCAGCCCCACTCCTGCTTGTGCAGAGGTGAGATTTTGATAAACAGCTGATGGGACAGAGCTGTAAAGGATGTGTCCCCACTCGGATAAATCGTGAAGCTCTAAAAATCTGATTTACGAAAAGCAGGAGCTTTTGTTCTGTTGGTTTAATCTGTAGCATTCCCAGGCACCGGGTATGACCCAATATCCCCATTTTTCTCTGGAAATGAGCTGTTTAAGCTCACCTGCCCTTCCCCAGGGCAGGTTCCTCCAGGAGCCACCCCAGGCCACTGATGTGACAGTGGGAGAGCTGTCCCCAGCCCTGCCAGTGGCCTGTTGGGTGGCTGGGGCAAATCTTTTCATCTCTTTGTCTGTGCTTTCATCTCCGTGGCTGGCAGAGGCTTTGAGGATGAAACAGGCTCTGTGTGAGTGTCTGTGCAGGGCTGAGCCCCCCGGGGTCCTGCCCCACGCCGGGGAGCCCACGGGGAAGGAAATAACCCAGGATGGATCCAAAACCTCCCTCCCTGCCATGGCTGACAGCAGCAGAGCACCTGGCCCTAAATTTAGCTCCAGACCTGCCACAGTCTTCAAGTCAAACTGGGACAATCCTGATCCAGGGCGAGCAGAGAGGAGCAATTCAGAGATAAAATATTCCAGGTCTTTCTCATTACAATTCTCCTCATGCAAGATTATCTTTTGATTTTTCCATAGCTCCTCCACACTGGCAGCCAGAAGCTTTGTTTAAAACACATCCATCATTATCACTGTAATGTATTATTATTATTATAACTTATTCATTCATATAGCATTTTTCTCACAACAACCTAGGAATCAAAGTGGTTTACACTCTTGCTGTCTGAAAGCAATCTGAAAGGAGAAATTAAGGGGAGGGGGGATGTTAAAAATACCTAAATAAATCTGTGAAACTGGTTTCAGGTTCACAGTGAAAACCCCAGGTCTGAGCAGGAAGGCAGAAAAGTAATGGCAAGGAGCTGTGGGTAGCTGGGAAAGAAATTTTGTTGTGTAACACGATATGAAAGAGAATTTCGAAGAGACTTTGCCTCGTCTGTGCCTTGAAGGATGTTCTCCAGGTAGCTGAGTGTGATGCACAATAGCTCAGCTCCAAAGCAGGGATCCAGATCTTGCTTCAGCACGGGGACATCTGGGAGTTCAGGTGGAGATTTATGGCATAATTAATAAGGATGGGGCTGAGGCAGAATTCCAGTGATACTCACGGTTTAGGTTCTGCAGGTCTGGGCTTTCTTTGCAGCTGTGTGAAAAGAAAAACAGCGAAAGCAGAATGAAACAGGCCTAAAACCAAGAGACACAGATGAATATGAAGAAGGGATTTGGGTCTGTGTGAGGTCAGCTGTAAAAGAGGGGAGGTGAAACCCAAATGAAACCCTAATTACGTTCTTTCCAAAGATTAAAACCACCCCACATCTGCATCACCCCAATCACAGGCAGCCAGAGACCCTAAAAAAGGGTGACATCTTGATTTTAGAGCTAGCCAGACTGGAGAACCCTGCAGCCTTCAATAATTCATTGTTTTCTCCTCCTAATTTCCTTCCCTGCTCCGAACGTGCACCGTGGATTTCTCGCTCAAGGTTTTGCTCAAGGTGATTCTGTTTGTGCAGCTTTCCCGTGCAGCCTCTTCCCTTTTTAATTTTAATGCAGCATTTTGAGTTTGTCTCCTGCAAACCTCGCTGTCTGCTTTGTGGAGTAGCAGGAAGGCAGGAAAAGATATGACTAAGGAAGATTATGATATCATTCTGGTTAAGTGCAAATGCATTTTAAAAAATGCTTTGGCTTCTTACCAAGAGGAAGTGACAGATGATCTTTGGCAATTTTATTAATGCATCTTCTCTGTGTTGCTCTGCATATCCCCATTATTTTCTAGAAGCAGACAAGGACCAGCATTAATTTTCTAAATCTTTGCTGTCTTCTCTTGAGAAACCTTGTATAGATTTGGAAAACTCCATCCCAGATCTGATTATTTTTTTTTTCTTTTATGTATATATGTGAAATCCTTATTTGAATATCTGCCCACTGGTTATTTTATATCATCATTTGCATAGTTCAGCTTCCTCCTGACTCCTCAGCGAGATTTAAATACAACAGCCACCATCCCAGCGTGTATTAACAGGTCTGGGATTCACCTGGATGTCTTCAGAGAGCTGTCACGTTCCCAACTGGAAAATAAGGAAAAGAGGCACAGTGGCCAAGAATTTCCTGGACAACTTCCTGAGCAGAGCCGACAGCCAAGGAGCAGCTCCTCTGTCACCACCACCCTTCTGATGTCATCCCTCAGGGTGACCTCCAAGGTGACCAGGAGTAAAATCTCTTTATTTGGATGCTTCCTGGCTCCAAACCCAGGGTTTTATCCTTCTTTTCTGCCCTGATGTCCTTCCATCATGAATCCAGGGCCTTTTCCAGTGGGATTGTCTCATTCCAGCAGGAAAGGTGTGGCTGTAAAAGGTGTCCAGCTGTCCAGGGGTGAACAGTGTCCTGTTCTGAAGGCCACGTGGTGTTCTTGCCACGGGAGCAGACAGGGGGCTAATTACAGTATCAGGGAAACGCTGAGAGAGACGAGTCAAATACAAAATATTCAATTCATTTAATATTCCTGATGAATAGGCAAATTACTCTAATCACATTAGTTATTCTATTCATTTATTAGCTAAGAGTGATTAGTGGTGAATAGCTGTAAGAGGATCTTCCAGGTGCAAAAATTAGGCATCTATAGTTTCATGATGTTTATTTTCAGCGGAAGATAATTGTCTCTTTAGCTCCCCTCAGACACACACACACAGTGCCACACGCAGATCCTCTCTCTTTTGTCCAGGCGCGGGGGGAAAGGTAGGAAAAAACCCACACAGGTGTGGAGAGATAAGGCCAATTCCCCGCAGAATTTAACAGGATTTATTTCAAAACAGTCGGGAAGAGATTTCTCCAAGATTACGGCAAGTTAATGCGCGGGGATTTGGCCGGCGGTTCCCACGGAGCGCTCGGATAATGCCAATTTAGCGCCGGGCTCTGCCTCCTTCATGCCTCGTTTGATTGTGCTGGGGAGTGGGAGCTCGGCTGGAGCTGCGGCACTAACGGAGCCCGGGTCCCTCGTGTGACAGTGGCACTGCTGCCCTGCCCCGGTGGCACTGCCTGCCTCGGTGGCACTGTCACCTTGCCCTGGTGGCACTGCCTGCCTCGGTGGCACTGCCGCCCTGCCCCGGTGGCACTGCTGCCCTGCCCCGGTGGCACTGCCATCCTGCCCCGGTGGCACTGCAGCCCTGGTGGCACTGCCACCCTGCTCTGGTGGCACTGCCACCCTGCCCCGGTGGCACTGCCACCCTGCCCCAGTGGCACTGCAGCCCTGGTGGCACTGCCATCCTGCTCTGGTGGCACTGCCATCCTGCCCTGGTGACACTGCCACCCTGCCCCAGTGGCACTGTCACCCTGCCCCGGTGGCACTGTCACCCTGCCCCAGTGGCACTGTCACCTTGCCCTGGTGGCACTGCCTCCCTGCCCCAGTGGCACTGTCACCCTGCCCCGGTGGCACTGCCGCCCTGCCCCGGTGGCATTGCCCTCCTGCCCCGGTGGCACTGTCACCCTGCCCCAGTGGCACTGTCACCCTGCCCCGGTGGCTCTTCCCAGATTCCCGCTTGGGTCGTTCTCCGTGGGATAATTAGAGAATCATGGAATGTTTTGGGTTGGAAGGCAGGGAAGTCCATCTAGTTCTGCTCCCACACCTTCCACATCGCAGGGTGCTCCATCCAGCCAGGCCATGGACAATTCCAAGGATCCAGGGACAGCCACAGCTTCTCTGGAATTCCATCCCAGCCGCTCCCCACCCTCCCAGGTGGGAATTCCTGCCCAATATCCCACCTGGCCCTGCCCTCCTTCAGCTTAAGCAAAACTGGGCTGATTAATTTAAAAATATCACAGAGGTCTGTAGCTTTTCCTTCATCAGTGTGCACAGATGACTCAGAAATGTGAGGAAGAGAAACCAAACTGGCCGGAATTCTGCCTGGAATCATTTCTAGGAGTCCCAACAAAATCCAAGGAAAAGTCACCAGTGTGGCTGCCCAGGTCTTCCTGGGGTGGGAAATTAAGGACCAACAGCCACATCCAGTGGGGGAGAGGTGACAGGAGAGCTGAGAAAAGCAAGGGATTGGATCCTGGAATCCATCCAGAGTGGTTTGGGTTGGAAGGCACTTTAAAGATGATGGAGTTCCACCCCTGCCATGGCAGGGACACTTCCACTGTCCCAGACTGCTCCAACCTGGCCTTGGACACCTCCAGGGATGGGGCAGCCACAGTTTCCCGGGGAAGGGTCGGAGTGAGAGCAGGGCAAAGGGAATTTCCGCATCCTTAAACTTCTCCTCAGCCCTCCCTTCACACCTCGTGCCTCGATGGGTCCCACCGGGGCTCTGCACCGGTGTGTCTGCAGGCACTGAGGCACAGGGTGCAGAGCTGGGACTGCAAGGCAGGCATTTCCTGATTTCCCCCGGTAGGAAATCGATGGGCAGCAGCGTTGGGAGAGCAGATTGACGCAGTATTTACTCCTCGATCACACACGGCGCTGCCGGGGCGCCTTAATTCAATGTTCCCAGGCACTTTCAGGATGTTATGCTAAGCAAAGGCTGAGCTGTCATTACATTTTTATGAAGTCAATGCAGTTTCTAACAGCTCAGAAAAAAGAATTTACAAGAATTGATCAAATATCTCATTTTTCTAAGGGAATCTGCTCCTCTGGATTTCCCTGAGCTGTCAGCTCGCATTGATATGATCTGATTGATGCTGTTTGCCACATTAAGAAACATTGGGAGCTAATCTGTTTTAATCCCATTCTCTGTTTTTAATATAATACTCTTGAAGGTAACTGAAGGTTATTACTTATTTTAAATAGCTTAAATATTTGTGTCAAAACATTGTCCTGAGAGGTTCAAATCCAGCCTTTGCCACACGGCTTGAGGGAGGGAAGAAAAAAAAAAAACCAAAACCCCAAACCACCAATGTTGAGACCATTTGGAATGATCTAATCCATGCTTCAAATCCCTTTGTTCTCCTGTTCCCTTGCAGTGTTGGAGAGTTGGAGCTGAATGCCATTTATTAGATGGTTGGAGGGGGTGCTGGCTGCTAAGGAGTTTCTTCTCCAGGCTCTTTGGGGAGGCTGCATTTTTCTAACTCACACTTTGGATGAAAGCTGCCATATCACAGGGAATTTTCTTGTGGAAAAGACTGGGAATCCACTGGGAAAACTGGTACCTTGATTGCTGGGGGAGAAAGCAGTGTTTTTCCAGGACTTTCAAACCGGTATTTGGGGGAGATGGATTTGGAAAAAAAAAAAAAAAAAAGTCCTGGGGTAATGAGAGTTGTACATTATCTTAGAGGAATCATTTATCTCCATGCCAGTTGTTTAGCTGGGTTTGCCAAGCTTGAAAAATTAGATTTATTGGTGCCAGCAACAGGAATGGAAGCATTTAATGGGCTTGTGCTCTATGGAGGTGACGAGGAAAAGCAGCAGAAATTCGGGAGGTGGCTGGGATTGTGTATCCATGCCTTTCCTTTGGTCTGGCTTCTTAGGGAGAAATTCAGATTGCTGAAAGAAAAGGCGATTTTTAGGAATGTAGGTGTGAGATTCTGGGCAGGGTGTGGGTAAAACAGATTAAACTCCAGCATTTCAGTGATGTCAGGGCTCAAACTCCTGACATTTGTACTTTAAGTTGCATCTTTCCCTGCTGACCTGCTGGGCCAGGACAAGGCTCCTCTCCCTTTCCCAAAGGTTCACCTCCACGTTTGCTTGTGCTTGGATTTCACTGAGACTGCTGTTGTTTATCCCAGACACTACAACAGGGCTTGCCTGGTTTTTGTTTTCTTAAGAATAAATTCAGGTGGCTGAAAGAAAAATTCAGGTGGCTGAAAGATAAGATGATTTTTAGGAAGATGTGTGCAAGGTAATGGACATGGTGTGGGCACAATGGATTAAAGTCCAGCATTTCATTGATGTCAGGACTCAAATTCCTGACATTTGAACTTTTATATTGCAGCTTTCTCTGCTGACCTGCCAGCCCAGGACAAGGCTCCTCTCCCTTTTCTGAAGGTTCACCCCCACATTTGCTCATGCTTGTGTTCTGCTGGGGCTGCTGTTGTTTATCCCACACGCTCCAGCAGGGTTTGCCTTTTTTTTGGTTGTTTTCTTAAGAATAAATTCAGGTGGCTGAAAGAAAAGATGATTTTTAGGAAGATGGATGCAAGGTAATGGACACAATGGATGAAACTCCAGCGTTTCATTGATGCCAGGGCTCAAATTCCTGACATTTGAAGTCTAAGTTGCACCTTTCCCTGCTGACCTGTGCTGTCACAGTTTGCAGTGGTCACTCAGCATCTCCAGCTGGGCCAGGACAAGGCTTCTCTCCTTTTTCCAAAGGTTCACCCCCACGTTTGCTTGTGCTTGTGTTCTGCTGGGGCTGCTGTTGTTTACCCCGGACACTCAAACAGGGCTTGCCTGGTTTTTGTTTTCTTAAGAATAAATTTATGTGGCTGAAAGAAAAGATAATTTTTTAGGGAGATGGGTGCAAGGTAATGGACACGGTGTGGGCAAAATGGATTAAACTCCAGCATGCCATTGATGCCAGGGCTCAAATTCCTGACATTTGAAATCTAAGTTGCACCTTTCCCTGCTGACCTGTGCTGTGGCATTTTGCTGTGGTCACTCAGCATCTCCAGCTGGGGCAGGACAAGGCTCCTCTCCCTTTCCCAAAGGTTTTGGATGGAGCAGCACCACGTTTGCTTGTGCTTGTGTTGCGCTGGGGCTGCTGTTGTTTACCCCATGTGCTCCAACAGGGCTTGCCATTATTTATGTTTTCTTAAGGATAAATTTATGTGGCTGAAAGAAAAGATAATTTTTTAGGGAGATGGGTGCAAGGTAATGGGCAAAATGGATGAAACTCCAGCGTTTCATTGCTGCCAGGGCTCAAATTCTGGACATTTGAAATCTAAGTTGCACCTTTCCCTGCTGACCTCTGCTGTGGCCATTCAGCATCTCCGGCTGGGCCAGGACAAGGCTCCTCTCCCTTCTCCAAAGGTTTTGGATGGAGCAGCCCCACGTTTGCTTGTGCTTGTGTTTCGCTGGGGCTGCTGTTGTTTACCCCACACGCTCCAACAGGGCTTGCACTGGCTTCGCAGGAGCAGATGTGAAGCACAATCTTGGACGCCTTCCCAGCCCTCGCTCCGAGCGTCCAAGTGCTCAGTATTTCCTGCACGAAGCCAGTCTAGTCTGACACAATGCCAGCTGCACTAAATGCGCTCTCCCAGCGAATGCTCAGTGTCTGGGTGGCTCGGGGCTTGCACACAGAACCAGCATTTCCACCTTTTTACCCCAATTCCACCCCATTTCCTTCCCCAGCCTTCGGCGGCGCCGCAGTGCTTCTGCCGCTCCTACGGGGAGCATCTCCGAGCAGAATCCTCGGGTTAAATCGGTTTTTTGTGGCCAAAATCTCCCCGTGCACCTGCTGCTGCTGCTGCACATCCCCGAGCAGCTGCTGCTGGACCTGTGCTGACCCTCGGGGTGCACCTGACAGTGGCCGAGCTGTCCCCAGGGAGGCACAAAGCGCTCCAAAAAAAGGGGATTTTTCACCTGCTTTTGATTAAATCCTCAGCTCCAGAGCGAACAGCTCCACGTGCGCCCATGGTTTATGTAGATCAAGCGAAGTGGTGAACACTGAGTCCCTCCCTGCCAAGTTTTCCCCTTGCTGCAGCACAGAGTCCACTTAAGAGCTACAATCTGGTTGCTTCATTTGCTTTCAAATTCGCTTCCCATTTGTTCCTCCAAGACATTTGGGTAAGTGGCAGCATCTGTCTTGTGTTTGTGCTATTCACACTGAATTTCCAAATGGACATTTCGAATGGGCGCAAGATGCTGCTCTGGCTTGGAAATCAGACTTCTCCAGGCTGCGCCCGACTCATTAGATGTTAAATAGGCTGGAGTTGGATGTGGGGCTGGATGGGGATCTCCAGAGCAGCCCTGGAGCGCTTTCCCCTCGGAATCGCGGGGTCACGGCGCTGCTGGAAGTGTCACCTGGGGAAGGTCACCTGTCCAGCCCTGCAGGATCATGGAGAGGGTGCTCAGCCCCCATGGCTTGGCCAGGTCCCGGCCCCAGGAGCAGCATTCCGCTGGCCCAGGGGCCCTCTAGTGGCATTCCCGGCTGGATCTGCTCAGCCTGGATGCCTCCCTGGGTGGGCAGTGTCCCTCGCTGTGGCCGCAGTGGTGATCTGTCACCAGCTGGCCCCAGAGCAGGGTGCCCATGGCTGGCTGCACCCTCCCCTGGGACCTTTCTGCAGAGCCAAAGCCCAAACGGGGGCTGTGAAAAAGGCTGGAACCCCCATACTAGGCTTCTTCACTTAATAATTCCTGCAATTTTCCCTTTATCTCGCTTTGTTCCATTCTTCAGCTTTTTTCCATCATGCCTTCCTCCAGTTTCCAGGCGCCCTTTTCAGTCTGTTTGTAAATAAATTTCTCTCCATCCATCCCTTTCTCCCATCCCTTTTCCCTTAATCAATTTTTGGAGGTGTCAGAGAAATGGTTCAGATGTTCCCAGCAGCAAATAGAGGCTTTAAGCCATTCCCTGATGGTTCTACTTCTTATCCCTTTCATTTACAGTGGGGGGGAAATGCAGATAATTGCAGATCCTGTACATCTCAAACTGTTTGTGGTGATAGTTACAATTATCCAAAATAATTGGCAGAAAGATCTGTGGACTTAATGTGCCGGGCTAAATTAATACTCTTAAATGCTAGAATTTTACCAGCCTGTGTTTGTGCCATTGCCTGGGCTGGATCTCCTCAAATGGGCTAAATTGGAGGCATAAAAAGGTTTCTGGTGTTGTTTTAGATCAGAGTTTATCTGAGCAGCTATCGGGGAGGACAGGGAGGAATATCATTTGCACCCATAGGGATTTATTTTCTTCTCGAGCCATCCCTTAAAGAGTTTAAATGGAGGCAAAATGTTCATGGCAGAGCCATGCCAAGGTTGTCCAGCTCACAGAAAACTAATCTTCTTTCTCCTCCTGTCTGCAGGTCAAACTCTCTTCTGGGCTCCTCTGTCTCCGTGGGACATGTGGAGCAGCAGCAGCTCGTTTCTGGGAGTTTCGGGGAGAGGAAAACATCTGGAATTGCTGGGTAGGACATTCCCAGGTGAGGCATTCCCCTTCCCTGGGGGAGCAGAGCTGCCCTGCTGATCAACCCCATCGCTGTCCCCAGAGAGTGCGAAATGTTCCTCTGGGGAGTTCTGAGACACTGAATTGGGGATCAGAGTCAGCCAGGGTTAAACACCTGTGAAAATCTGGATTTTAAGGGGTGTGCCTGGGCACTCTCTGGATGCAGGCAGTCAAGGAAAGGGAGCTGGGAAGGGCTGGGGGCGCAGACAGAGCCGGCGCTTCGCCCACGGCCGAAAACACACCCAGGCTGCGGTTTGTGCCAAGAACCCTCACTCCCCCAGCAGCCAGACTGTGGGGAGAAAGACATTGGGAGCGAAGGGCTGACAGAGACTGACAGAAGCTTAGCACCCTGCTGGATCCAGCCTTTGCAAAGGGGCGATGAAAGATCAAACCCTCGGCGCTGCCGTCCCTGGTGCGTCCCTTTGTCTGCGCCGTGCCAGGGACGGCTGTGCCAAGGTGCTTTTCCCTGACCATCTGCCTCGCCAGCCCACATGCCAGGCTCGATGCAATCCAAAGCCTCGGAGCCTGCTGCTTTACGAGGATCCGTTTCGCAATTAAAACAAATATTTAGGATTTCTGCTGAAGGAAGGGGCCAAGTCCTTCGCGAGGGAAGTCTGGCGGATCCGAGCGGGGTAAGGCTTCGCCTGCTCTCCCGGTGGAGGCAAATTGCACTGAGATTTTAGTGCAGAGGTCGTCTGGGTCTCGTTTAAAAATCGTGCTGAGCTTGAAAGGAAAGAGCCGTAGAAATTTAAAATGGAGACTGGGTAGAAGGCACATCCTCTCCTTTCTGCTTGGTTTGGATCTCCAAGGAAAGGTAGAGCTCACCCTTTTATCAGGGTGCTGATTTTGGCTTCATTTTTCCTTTATGAAGAACTCCATCCTGGCTCAGCCTGGGCCGTTTCCCTGAGCTTCCAGGGGCAGGATTTCTTGCGACAAGGCTTGATGTTTCCTGAGCTTCCTCCTGGTGCTCCCACCATGTTAAACAAATGCATATGCTTCCTGCAGATCCTTGGCAGCGCTCGGAATCAATCCTACATGGAAATGAGGAGGTCTGGCATGCCACTGTGCAATCCAATGGTCTCACACCCCGACAGAGCTCAGCTGCAGGTCATATGTTCCCCTCTGAACCATATTTTCTGATGAAAACCTTTTTGGCTGCAGCCTCAGAACCAGCTTGAGTCAAGTCAACGAGACGGAGGAAGGATGGAGTGACAAGTTGGTGGCAGAGCTGGGACCAGAGGGCTCTCTTCACCCTCCTGGTTCTTTGTGGTTGATGGGCACGGGAGGAACCCAAAGCCATCCATGCACATCTTTAGCTGCTCACACCTCTGAGGGGCAGAGAGAAGGACAAAAACCTCCCCTACGCAGGGCTAATCCTTGGAATTATGGATGAACCTCCAGGATATCCCAATTCACCCCTCCTGGATCTGAGACCTGCTGTTAGGTGCTGCCTACTCCCATTTTTTAAGCACAAAAAGGAGTGTGGGACCTCTTTTTTCCCTGCTGGCAGGGTTCTGGCCAGCATTCCCCAGGGATGGTTCCTAGACACACATTCCTTTGTTTAGGAAGACCCTGTATCGTGTTGACACAGCAGCATGTGGCACTGGAAAAGGAAATAGAAAAGGCTTTTGAACACAGACTGGGCTGGTGCTGGAAGAATGCAGGGTGTGCTGGCAGCCCTGCTGCCTTTTGGGGAGACAGGGGACTCGGAGTTAGGGAACAGCTTTCAGTTGGAGCTGAAAAATTCTGAAATTTCAGAAAAATTCTGAAAACTCAGATCTTCGTCTTTGCTTCCTGCGTTTTCCTGTTGGTGGGGAATTCAGCAGAGCAGGCAGGTTCAGTGTGAGTGCAGAGGGTCAATTCCAGCAGGACACTGTGTGGATACTGTGGGGACAAGGAAACACTGGGATTTCTGTTCCCAGCTCGTTTCCTGATGGATGTTCCATGAAATATGCCTTGCACATTCAGGGATCTTCCCTGGGATTCCCAAGCATGGATTTAATTCCTCATCTTGCACAAAAAAAACCTCTTTGGGTTCTTCTTCTTCTTCTTCTTCCCACTCCCCAAGCCTCAGTTTCTCCTCTGGGAATATCAATGCCTATTGGAAAAGTGCTTTCAGGGCTCGCCCGTGAATTTTTAAAACATGAAATAATTGCCAAAAATTAAACAAAACAAAGCCACCAACCAAAAAAAATCTGCTGTTTGGTTCCAAGTCAATAATTTGCCACCCTCCAAGGACTGTGTCCTCAATCAAAACACATCTGTCGCAGCTACCAAGGCTCCATCGGTTTGGAGCACCTGTGTCAGAAGTTGTTCAAAGCTGCTCCATGGATTTCTGTTTCCCAGGTTGCTTCCTGATGGATATTCCGTGAAATATGCCTCTGGAATGCCTTGCTCATCCAGGGATCTTCCCTGGGATTCCCAAGCGTGGATTTAATTCCTCATCTTGCTGCAAACTCTCCAGAGGGCCATGCTGGCTTTCCCCAGTGAAAGTGGGGATGTTTTATAACCTCTGAAATGTCTTTTTTAGAAAAAGAGAGTGTAAAAGAGCCTTTCAGGGCACGAGAATTTGGTTTAATCTCTCTGTGCCTCAGATAAATAGGGATAACTGATATTTTCCGTGGGTTTAGGTTTTGGGAACTTTCAGGACAGGCACTTAGGATTTCCCCTAATCTTGTGGGGTGCCTGGCAGGGCTGTGCCCCATTCCAACCCAGGCAGGATGGCAGCACAGGGTGCAGAATTCAGCCCCCAGGTCTCTCCCTCTGCGCTTGGCCTCTCTCACTCCTGATTTGTTTATCTCTCGGGGGCCTTTCTGTTTTCAATTCCATTGTTCTTCACCTGGGAATTTCAGGCTATTATTTAATTTCCTTCCAGCTTTCAGCCCTTCCCCCGTGCCTCCCAGCTCTCCATGGCCAGCCCCAGCCCCTCCGAGGAGGGAGTTTTTACTTTTCTGCCCCTCTGTGCGAGTCAGTTTTCCTTGGCTCCCGCAGCATCTCCTCTTGTCAAGGCATTATCCAGTGGGGAGCCTGATTATTTGGATTCCTTCAGCTTCCCCTTTTAATATATCTCCTCTGTGTCCTGCAGCCTGACCCCTGCCAAAGGACCTGCCACGAGGGTTGTTTCTCCCAGTCTGGAGCCCTCCCCCAGCTTCCCTTTCATCTGTGTTTTCTGAGAGCTCTGTGCTTCAGGCAGCAAAGTCAGAGCAGGGTTTGGGGCCTCTGGGTCCAGCGCTGGATCCCTCCCCCATCACCTGAGAAAAGGCAAAAACCACTTCCAGGGCCAGCCTTGGAGGGGGGTGGGGAATAGCTGAGCCTGGGGAGGGAAAGGAAACCATTTAATCCCTTTTTTTTTTTTTAAATTTGCAGCATGGATCCTTGTGGAGTGTAGGCACTGTGGGGCAGATCCTGTGCCGTGCCCTGCAGATTTCTTTTAGGGAGGCATTTCTTTTAGGGTGGCAGACCTGGGAGGAGTGAGGAGGACCCTAAAAATTAAAAAGGAGATTCTATTGATGCCAGGCTGCTCAACTCGTGGGTCCAGCGTGCCCAGGAGTTTAAAACCCTCCATGGGGACTTCAGGGGCTCAACACGAGGTAGAGCTGCTGGGTGCTGTGATTGGATTCCCCATGGAAACCTCCCCTCTGAAGAATAAAACCACAATTTTTGCAGCCTTCTGCCAGCGTTTTATTTGTAAAATTGCTGGAGGAGGAGGAGACCTGTGGAGGTCTCCAAGCTCTAGACCCCAAACCCAATAAAATATTGCTAGAATGTATTTAGCAATGATGCTGTCGAGCAGGAAAACAGGGAGGGAATGACGGAAAGAGGTACAGAGAGGGAATGATGGAAAGAGGGATTTTCTAGCAGCTTTTGAAGGTTTCTCTGCAGAGCAGAGTGTTTAGGTGGATGGCTCCTCATTTTTGGCTCAGGTAAGGTGGAAGCTTAGTCTAGGCAGACAGAGGCTGTTTTCCACAGATCATTGCTTATTATTCTTAAAATGTCTGCGACTCTGCCTCCAAAACTGGTGTCAAACAGTTTTCCAGGGGCCCACGGTGGGGTTGGACCCTTCCTTAGCCCCACCTCTGGTCCCTCTCTGCAGCATCCCATGAGAAATGGATGATTTGATTTTGGGGACTGTGTGTGGTCCCAGACCTGAGGCTTGGCGTGGCTGCTAAGAGCTGCTGCTCACAGAGAGCTGCTGGCCTGGGGTTCTGGGGTGGGTTTTGGGTCGATTTGGGTTTTTTGGTTGGGTTTTTCCCTCCGTCCAGCCTTGCCAAAGCCTTTGGGAGCAGCCAGGGCTGATGCAGGAATTGCTGCAGGTGTCAGTGCCCGTGCCATCGATCACCCAGCACAACATGACACCTCAGCCAGGGAAACTCAGGGAGAAGCAGTTTTCTGTCAGCTCCGATTTGCCAATAAGGCCTTTGAGAGCAGGCCTTGAAATGGCTCTGTTCTCGAGGAAAACCTCTTTTAGGAAATATAACAGAGCATTTTTCTTGGCCAAAAACTCGGTTAAAAGTGTTTCCCCGCTTTTTCCACCACCTGAGTCAAGAGTACTGCCAGATTTTGGCTTTTGGAAGGTCGAGGGAGGGTTCTGAAATATTGTCCCTCACCTAAGGAGATTCCAGCACTCATCTGAGCAGGCCCTCGATGAGATGCAAATAAAAAGTTATTCATATTAAGCAGCAGCTCGTCATTGACATTTTCAAGGGGAGATGCTAAGTTCAGTTACAGGAAATATTAATCCATAGCTAAGGACTGCTGCAGCCAAAATTTTAAAGATCCTTCCAAGTGCTGGATGCTCCCTCAAATGCTGGAGTTCATCCTGCTCAGGCGAAGTGAAGGTTTGGGCTGAGCCTGCTGCAGTTTTGAGCTCCACGCCCCTGTTAAAATGCGTTTATGTCGTCCCAAATGTGTTCCATTCTCACACATTCGGTTCCAGGAGTACAGCAGTCCTCTCATATGGTTCCAAGTAAACCCCGTGTTTCTCCAGGCCAGAAACTGCAGGCGAGGGATGTTACAGGAAGCAGAGATTTGACATCTGGATCAGAACTGCAACGCGCTTTCCTCAGGTTTCAAACCCCCTGACGTGAACCTCACCCCTGGCACTTCCCTGGGTGCTCCCAGGTGCTAAATTGTCCTTCCTCTGATCGGTCTTTGTGCTCCAGAGTGCAGTGAGAAAAAAAATCCCACAGGTCCATGTGCTAGGAGAAGGGAAAAAAAATATTGTGTTGCTCCGCGAGATGTCTGACTTTGGATTTGTGGGGCTGTCTCCATCCCTATTAATCTCCTGTTTATTTGATTTACAGCCAGCCCTCGAGCAGGATGAGAAGGGCCGGAGGGAAGAGAAGACAAGCTGAAGCCTCCATGGTGTGAAAGGAACACGGAGTCCCTGCCTTGGGGACGTTTCTGCCGTGTCCTGGCCCAGTGAAGATCCCAGCAGTGATTCTTTCCTAAAGGCACAGAGCACAGATCGACTCAGAGTTCAAACTCCTTATTTTCCTTGGCGTGGAGAGCGAGGAGACCTTCCATGGCAATCGCACATAATCCGTGGCACCGGCAGAGAGACAGAAAGCAAACAAATCCCAGCTCCAATGCCCAGGAAATGCGGCAGCCCCGGGGCTGATGGGGTGAGGGCAGCTCCGCTCTGCTCCTCCCAGGGCAGGATCCCAAAACTAAATCCATGGTCCTCCCAGCACCCATCTGCAGGGAGAGGAGTGGAATTGGAGAATTGGATACTGGGAGTGTTCACCTGGAGAAAAGAAGGCTCCAGGGAGAGCTCAGAGCTCCTGCCAGGGCCCAAAGGGACTCCAGGAGAGATGGAGAGGGACTGGGGACAAGGCATGGAGGGACAGGACACAGGGAATGGCTTCAAACTGAGAGAGGGCAGGGACAGATGGGATATTGGGATGGAATTGTTCCCTGGGAGGGTGGGCAGGCACCAGAATGTGTTCACCAGAGGGTTGTGGACTCCCCATCCCTGGAAGTGTCCCAGTCCAGGCTGGATGGAGCTGAGCACCCTGGAGCAGAGGGAGGTGTCCCTGCCCGTGATGGGGCTGGAACTGGATGATCTTTGATGTCCTTTCCCACCCAAACTACTCTTGTTTCCTAGGCTTAATTCACACTCCTGCAGTAGCTGTGAAGCACCTGGTTTGCTGCTGGAACCATAAAGAGACAAAACCTGGTACAAAAGTCCATTTTAAGGCAGACTTTTGGGGTTTTTCCCTTGGCAGAACTGTTCTGCCCCTACAGTGGGTGGTGTAGGGCTCTGCCATGGATTCAGCTGCAGATCCCTGAGGGGAAGAGGCTCTTCCTTAGGGCATGGTCCTTCCTGGCATTTCCAGCATGGTGGGGCTGGGATGAGGATCTCTTTTCCCTGTGTTTGGGCCTGGATCAATTCCTCAAGAGCAAGAAGAGCTGCAGGCCTGGCCAGCTCCACGTGGCCATCAGTGACACTCCCGGGGAGAAAGGTGGCTCTTCCTCAGGCAGGTAGAAGAATGCCAAAGTTTCTGCTGTCAAAACAAACTCCAAAACACTCCTGTCACTCTTTAAGCTGTGAGGGACGTGTGTGTCAAAAAACAAATTTGAGGAGAAACATAATCCTGAGTAGTCTTTGGCAAAAATGAGGGAAAGTCAAAGTGTTTCTTGAGCCTTCTTTGTTTAATCCTGACACTGTGATTTATTCCCCAGTAACACATCCACCATCCCCCTCCACACACACACGTCCACCAGGGCAACTGCTCCAAATTTTATTGGAAAAATATAAAACGGCTTTGCATTCTTACCTTTATTTCAAGACCTCCTACAAGAAACAGGAAGGGTAAACATGAAAGATCTGTTTCCTTTAAATTGTGAGCGTGGGGGAGTTTTCCTGTAGTGAAAGGACTGTTTTGAAAAGCCCTAAATGCTTTTGAATTGAATACATAGAAGTAATGTACACACGGTTTGAATTTACAGTTCGGGGTCTCCTATCCCCCTCCATATGAATCCTATAAGTCAGACGTGTTGCTACAGTGATTCCCACCGGGAAAGTCTGGACCTAGACTAGGAACAGCTGTACATCTACAATCCACCAAAGTCGGCTTCTGAAACAGATATGAATTATTGGTTCAGTCAGATAAATATGGCTTTGCCTTTCCCCCACAGGCAACCACATATGGCACTTGGAAAGAATTAAAACCTTTACCCTTGGCCAGGTCTGGTTAAATAATGGCTCTTTCTTATACTTTCCCCCTCTCTCCATTTCCTCTCATTCATTCTTCGTTTCATTTTCCTTTCATGATCTTTTTGGCACCGGCATCCGAAATGTCACCTCCTCCGAGTGACCCCGAATTTTACAGTGTCACCTACGGGGCTGCGGGAGCGCGGGCCAGGCAGACGGGTGGGAAAACATGGAGCTGTTATTCAGCGGGGCTGGAGCTCTGAAAGGAGGAACAAAACCACCTTTCTGCTTCCCAGCATGGCTGCGTGGAGTCCAGGAGAGTCCCTGAGGCTGCTGCTGCATTGGCAGCTGAGCTGGGACTTGTTCCAGAGCCCCAAATTCACCCAGAGCCCCAAATGCACCCAGAGCCCCAAATTCACCCAGAGCCCCAAAATTCACCCAGAGCTCCATATTCACCCAGAGCCCCAAATTCACCCAGAGTTCCAAATTCACTGAGCTCCATATTCACCTGGAGCCCCAAATTCATCCAGAGCCCGAAATTCACCCAGAGCCCAAATTCACCCAGATCCCTAAATTCACCCAGAGCTCGAAATTCACCCAGATCCCCAAATTCACCCAGAGCCCAAATTCACCCAGAGCCCCAAATTCACCCAGAGCCCCAAATGCACCCAGAGCTCCAATTTCACCCAGAGCTCCAAATTGACTCAGAGCTCCAAATTCACCCAGAGATCCAAATTCACCCAGAGATCCAAATTCACCCAGAGATCCAAATTCACCCAGATCCCCAAATTCACCCAGATCCCCAAATTCACCCAGAGCTCGAAATTCACCCAGAGCTCCAAATTCACCCAGAGTCCCAAATTTCACCCAGATCCCCAAATTCACCCAGATCCCCAAATTCACCCAGAGCTTGAAATTCACCCAGATCTCCAAATTCACCCAGAGCCCCAAATTCACCCAGAGCCCAAATTCACCCAGAGCCCAAATTCACCCAGAGCCCCAAATTCACCCAGAGCCCAAATTCACCCAGAGCCCCAAATGCACCCAGAGCTTCAATTTCACCCAGAGCTCCAAATTGACTCAGAGCTCCAAATTCATCCAGAGCCCCAAATTCACCCAGAGCTCCAAATTCACCCAGCGCCCCATAGTGTGTGTGTGCAGAAGGATGCTCTGACCCCTTCTTGGGGGTGATTCACCTTCAGAGTGATTTTGGGGTGTCACAACTCATGTTAAACAGCTCTAACAGTGACAAAAAATGGTCTCAGGGTGAGGAGGTGTGGGATGTGAGGGTCCCTTCATCTCCTGGCCTCTTCCCCCCTGCCTTGGGCTGCTCTGCCCCTCAGAATCCAGGGCACACAGGTGCAGGATGTCATCCCTGCAGGAGGATTCAGCCTCACAGCCATTAAACGCTCTCACCTGCACCTCATGGGCTCCCCAATTCCCCCTCCTCTCCCTGCTCCTCTTCCCTACCCTCACTCAGCCCCTCAGCCTCCCAAGCTGCCCTCCGGCCAAGCTCTCCACTGGATTCAGCATGGTTCCCCTCCTCGAGCTACTTCACGGGCTTTAAAAATCTGGAATTAAGAAACCTGTAAGTCGCTGCTTTATCTCATTATCTCCTGTTTTGCATTTTAATGTGCCTGCTCTAAAAAAGCCCTCATTGGTATTCCGGTTTGGCATGTGTTTGTTTGTGTCTCTTGGGAAAATTGGCTACAGATATTACTAAGTCAAAAACACACACAGGAGAGTTTGCTGCATATTTTCCTTCCCTTTTTTCCCCTTCTTTGAAAGAAGAGGGTGTTTTCTTCACTTTCCTGAACAGCAGGAGAGTGGAAATGGTGGAATTTTGAGGCAGGGATGTAATGCACTGGTCTTGGAGTCTGGAGCTCCTGGGTTCTTCCTCCTGACCCTGCTTTGAAATGTGCCTGGCGTTCTCCTACAGCTTCCCAGCCATGCGGAACCTCTTCCCAAATCCTCAGGGACAATCCCAATGGCCAAGCCTTGGGGGTCTGAGGCTGGTGTTGAAGCAGAGGTGACCCCAAGGGCAGGTCCTTCTGCTGGTCTGGGCAGGTGTGTCCCACCACAGCTGGGTGGGAACCCTGGGGATGTGCAGAGGAGCTTGGAAGGGCTGGGATGATCTGGGAATGCATAGAGCAGCCTGGAAGGGCTGGGATGACCTAGGAATGTGCAGAGGAGCCTGGAAGGGCTGGGATGATCTCCTGGGAATGTGCAGAGGAGTCTGGAAGAGATGGGATGATCTGGGAATGTGCAGAGGAGCCTGGAAGGGCTGGGATGATCTCCTGGGAACGCACAGAGCACCCTGTAAGGGCTGGGATGATCTCCTCTCAATGTGCAGAGCAGCCTGGAAGGGCTGGGATGATCTGGGAATGTGCAGAGGAGTCTGGAAGGGCTGGGATGATCTGGGAATGTGCAGAGGATTCTGGAAGGGCTGGGATGGGCTGAGGGTGCCTGGGGAAGCCCATGTGAGCAGAGGCAGCTGCACCCCAGCACCTCCCTGGCTCCAGAGCAGCTCTGAGCTCGGCACAGCTCCTTCTGGACAGGTTCAGGGGAATTTTGGGATGGTTTCTCTCAGCTACTCACTGCTCCAGAAAGACGGTGCCAGGGCTTGGTTCTCCTCTCCCTTTTGAGAGGAAAGGAAATGAGCTTGAAGGTGAAAAATGAGCTTTTTTTTGAGGTGAAAAATGAGCTTTTTTGCCCTCTGTGCAAGCATTAAATGTCCCTCTGGTGCTGCTGTTGAATTGTGGTTTAAGTGCAATGGTCCTGATGTGCTTCCTGCTGTAATTCTATGGTCAGGGGGACTTGGGATGGGAGAAACAACCCTCTGGAGGCAGTGCTGCCTCTCTACTGCTTAGAGAGGGAGTTTTAATAGCTGCTTCAGCCTAGACATTTAATTTTTTAGGTGAATAAAATTTACATGAGGTGAACCCCAGGTTGGCTGCTTGGGAAATCTGTGTCAAGCAAATCTTTGAACAGGTTTTTAAAAATGCAGTTGTTTTCCACGTATCCCCGAGAATCATAAATGTTGAAAGATCTCCTGTCAGCCTGGCACTCGGCACGGGGGGGACTCTTTGGGTGGATCTCGCTGGTTTTTGGCACAGGTGGCATTTTTGTGGTGGGAGGGGGGGGGGGGGTGTGCTTTAATAAATGAAGATGTGCTGAATACTGTGTCAGCTTTAGGGTTTGCTCTGAGCGCAGGGGATGGTCTGGAAAGCTCTGTTGATGCCTAAAAGAAAAGCCAAAACAAATCAGGAGTATAAAATGCAGACAAATTTATTCGAGGCCTTCAAGGTACATTGGGGCAAGCGAAAATCCCCCCAGGGACTACACCCTAAATGGACCCTGGGTCACGAGCCCTTCACCTTTTACAAGTTCTGTCCATTAGATATTGGCCCTTAATTCTCCAATCGCACCCTCAGGTGATGATGTTCACCACCCCAGGCCTGCTCCCCTCCATCTCACAGTTGTTTCCATATTTTCAGGCCCCAAGGCAATGAATATGTCCTTGAATCTGTGTTCAGAGAGCCTTGTTTGGCCAAAGGTGCTGGGACAGAGCATTTCAGCACTTAGCAAAAAGCACAGAACTGCAGCAAGTTACAGATACATGGAGAGGAAAAAAAAACTAGAAATATTCAAAGGCATCACTATCACCCACAGAGATGCTGGATAAGGCAGCAGAGATGGTCTGGAGAGCTCTGTCACCTCCCAGAGATGCTGGATAAGGCAGCAGAGGTGCATTCCCACCCTAAAGATGTTCTCACCTATCCTGAATCACCTCCCTTGGTTATGCCCTGCGAGCTCTGGTGGAAGCAGGGGTGCAGGACCCCATCTCCATCCCCCTGGCACCTCCAGGTGTCCCCTGCTGCCACTTCTGCTGTCCTTTTGCACCTCTGAGCAGTGTCACCAACTCTTTGGGCAGCCTCTCCTTCACCCCAGAGGTGTCAGCAGCAAATAAAGGCATTTCTGCTGAGTTTCTCTGCTCCTGGAGGGCTCTGCAGAAGCTGCAGGGAAGAATTCCTCATCATTTCTCCCCAGGGGCCGAGTTCAGGAGGTCGAGCAGGAATATTTCCAGGATCCTGTGTCCAACACCCTGCCCCAGCCACCCCAAGCAGCTCACCCCAGGAGCAGAGAAACTGTGCAGGAATGCCTTTATTTGCTGCTGACACCTCTGGGGTGAAGGAGAGGCTGCCCAAAGAGTTGGTGCCACTGCTCAGAGGTGCAAAAGGACAGCAGAAGTGGTAGCAGGGGACACCTGGAGGTGCCAGGGGGATGGAGATGGGGTCCTGCATCCCTGCTCACGTCCCTGTGTTCTGCACCCACAGCCCCACCCCAAACCTCTCCTGGGGGAGCAGAGGCAGTCCCAGTGCTCGGGGTGCCTGTATTTATCCCAGGATAAACGATTTTGTGTTAGATAAACGATCATGTGATATAATTAATGATAAATGATAGATCTCTGTGCCAGCAGAGCTCCTCAGGTGCTGTGTCACTTCTGAAACCACCTCAGGTCCCTTTTTGCTCTCCTGCTTTTGGGAGGAATAACCCCCAAGCTCCTCAAAATTGGGCTTTTTGTGGCATTGTCAGGTAAATATCAGAACACAGGACTCCCTCTCCTCCCAGCAGGAGCATTCCCTGTTCTCACACGATGTGTTTGGGGTGGGTGGGACATGGACCTGCTCACCTCAGGGAGCTCCTCCAAGTGCTGGCAGCACCTTTGGCCCCCAGCCCAGAGCTGGGGACACGTTTGGAGCCAGTCCCTGGCAGCCCCCAGCCCCTCTCAGCACCCCCTGCCCCATGTGAGGCACCATTGTGCTCCAACATTTCACCGCCAGGATTCCTACCTTTTTATTTAAGTGTTGTAGGCACTTTTTTTTTCCTTTTCCCCTCTTTTAATGGTCTTTTTATTTGCTTTAAGTGTTTTGATATTTCCAGTGGGACCTCTGAAGGCAGTGCCTTTCTCTTTCCCCTTGCCCTGCTGCCCACCCTGACAGAGCAGCCCTGTCAGAGGAATAAATGGGAAGTGCAAGGGAAGGAATGGCACTGCCACCAGATGCTCCAAGCAAGGAAACACTTGGGGACCCTGTGATTTGTCTCTGCTGCGTGGCAGAGGCTGCTGCTGCACCGCCAGCACCCCAGCCATGCACTTGACTGACTTTAAAAGCGACCGAGGTGAAGGAACCCTTCTTTATTTTTATTTTTTTTAGGTTTTTTTTTTTTTTAAACACCCCGTGGTGCCGAACCGAAATCGCAGCCAGCTTCTATTTTCAGAGGGCTCGGTGAGAGAATGTTTTTATCTGGAGATACAATGACTGTCGCCCTGTAGCCTGCGGTTCCCATGCTGGTGCTGCCAGGGCCCATGAATGCGTGCTTTATGAGCTGCTCTCGCAGGTGTTCGGGGGGCATGGAATCACTAATGAATGCTGGGGACACACGAGCTCGGGGCAGGCTCTGGCACAGCCAGCCAGGCCAGGCGTTTTCTTCATTCGGTGAGAAAAAGCAGGGAAAAAAAATTAAAATCCTGAGTTTTCCCTTCGCTCGCTCGAAGGGCTCTGGCACAGCCAGCCAGGCCAGGCGTTTTCTTCATTCGGTGAGAAAAAGCAGGGAAAAAAAAATAAAAATCCTGAGTTTTCCCTTCGCTCGCTCGGCTCCCTTCCCCTCTGCCCGGCTCGGTGGTCACTCACTCAATTTACACCACCCAGATGGAAATTTGGGCACGGAATTCAGTGTTTTGGGGTTCCTTTTGCCTCCTCAGGGGAGAAATCCCATAGTGGGCGATGCTTCCATCCACGTGGGGTTTGCAAGGATTCATCTCGAGGGTTTGGCCGAGGGTTTTGTGCTTTCCCTGCTCCTGACTCTCCCCGTGTGTGAAATGAGGAGCGGCGACTTCGGGAGGAGCTCAGCCCTCGGAATAATTTGGGATGTGTGTGCTGTGGACGGGGCCTGTTATGATAATGATATTAATTTGCCATTAAGCCTGTCTGATCCTTCCCCCTCTGTCACCCTGCACGGCACAAAGGGACAGGAATTGAGTTTCAGGGGCAGTTTGGGGTTTGGCAGGGTTGAGCTTTCACCCCCTTGGCTCCACACCCAAATAATGCACTCCTAACAAAGTTCTGTGTGACAAATAATATTAAAAACAACCCCAAGCAAGGCAGATTTTTAAAAGGAGAAAAATCTCTTTTAAAATCTGATTTTTAATTGGTCTAACACAGCAGCCCAGCAGAGGAGGCGAAATCAGTCCAGGTGATTTTGTGACTCTCAGGCAGAGTTTTTGGATAAGTGATTTAAACCCTCCTGGCTCCAAGGAGAGCACAGAGATGAGACCCCAGGGCTGCTGATCAGCAGTCTCTGCCTTGGGATTTGTTCTGGGAGGGCACAAGAGTTCCCCAAGCTGGGAAATGCCAGAGTGTTCCCACAAAATTGACTTGGAGTCATTTTTGCCTTGGAGAACCTGAGCTCCAACTCACCCGTGGCTGCTCCAGGTGGGGTGGAGGTGGCCAGAGATTCCAGAGCTGCTGAGTCTCAGTGTGCCCAGAAAATTCGGGTGCACAAGATGGGTGTGAATCCTACATGGACAAGTGGCAGGATTTCCCCAGGGAAATCCCCAGTGATATTATTATTATTATTATTATTATTATTATTATTATTATTGTTGTCGTCGTCGTCGTTGTGAATGTTGTTATTATTATTTATTATAATTATTGTTGTTATTTATTATTATTATTGGTGGTGGTGTTGTGTTATTGTTGTTTTATCATTGTTGTTGTGCTGTTGTGTTGTTGTTTTATTGTCATTATATTATTATTATTATTGTGGTTATTGTTGTGATTATTATTGTGGTTTTTATTATGGCTATTATTATTATTATTATTATTATTATTATTATTATTATTATTATTATTTAAACACTCTGTGGAAGAGAATAGCCCCAAGTGATGATCAGTTTTATCAGCCAGCACCAGGTTAGCAGTGATCTATAAAGCAATATATCCTTCAGCCTGAAAGGAAGACACTATTTGGAAAAAAAATATTAATATTCAGGGTGTGCAGCCCGAGCCAGTGTTTTTATTTGCGCTCATATTTTTCACTGCCTTTCTTTTACACCTCAAGGACACATTTATGATCTCCTCATGGTATTTCGCTTCGGAGGTGATGGTGATGCCTTGAGAAAAAACAGATCTCACATTAATTTGGCCCCCAAAGCCATTAGAGTGCTTGTGGAGCAGGGAAATGTGAGCGCAGCTCTCGGATCCTTGGCTGCATTTCTCAGGAATTTGCTATTTCTGTGCTTTCTATCTGCAGCACCAATGTACACAAAGGCCTGAGTTGGGGCAGCACAAGTTTTCTTTAGAAATAAAGGGAGAGGGAAGTGCCATCCCTGAAGGATTACCTAAAAATCCAGGATGCTGTCTGAACACGCCAGGGAAAATCAAGCTTTGTGTGTGTTTATAAGTGGGGTTTTTACCCTGCTGAGGAGGCAGGGAAAATGTTGAGGTGATTTGGCAGCAAATGAGGATAATTAGGGACGGGGAATGATAACTCTCTGCTCTCACAGGGTGCTTTTCCCATTGGGGACTGGGCTGGTGGGGCTGTGTCTCCTCTGGGGCTGAAGGAAATGGGTGTGGGAGAAGCCCAAAGATTATTTGTAAAGTTGGTAGAATGGTAGGAAAAATTATCATCACCTCCCAAGTGCCAGAAGATGCTTTAACCCCCAGGAAATGCAGCTTTTTGGTTGAATTTTTAATTTCTTTTTCTTTTTTTTTTTTTTTTTCTGAGAGCTCTCTGGCTCTCTGAGCATTTTTCAAGCAGCACTGCAGCACCTGTAAAATCCCAATTATCCCAATTTCCATGAGGGAAATGACTCACTTGGGGAGGAGGGGATCAGCACACCTTTCACAGCTCTCCAGCAGGAGCTTGGCAATGGTTTGGACTCAGCTCAGGAGCAGGAGACAGGAATTCCAGGAGGCACTCAGGGGACTGAAGTCCCAGTGAGGACTGGAGCCCTCTGTCTCACCATGGAAAGGGAATTTCTCTGTAGTTTGTCACAGTCTTGGCTTTTCTTGGCTCATTTCTGGAGAAAAAAGCACCCAGCAAGCAAAGACAGCCAATACTCGGTTCAGGGAAAGGACAGATTTCGCCAACCTGTATGGTGGCACCAAGTCTGTGCTTAAATTTGAATTTATTAGTTTGCATTGTGTTCTGTCCTGCTTTCCTTGCCCATCATTTTCCCAGGGTGAAAATGGGAAAATTTTCCCACCCTTTCCCACCTTCCTGCAAGCTCCATCCTCTCCACTCAGGAAAAGGACAGAGAAATTGTCCCTGTCAGGCTCTGCTGGGTCACAATCAGAGCTCATAATCACCCTGGGTCTTATTTATGCTTTGGAATATTCCTGCCTCTGTCCAATATCTCATACTTTTATCCCCATTGGATTTCAGCCAGTTATTTCAGACGATTTCTCAATTTATCCAGATCATTTTGAAGGCTAATTCTGACCTTAACATACTGGTGGGGCTCTCCCAGGTCCGTGTTGTCCACAAATTTAATAAACATATTCTCTGTCAAGGTCAGGATGGAAAATGTGGAATAGAAACAGAAGCACGAAGCCCTGCTTAAGTTTGACACCCACCGCACCAAAATTCCCCCCAAATCGTGCTGGTTTCAGCATCCAGGGAAATTTTCTGCCTGGAAAAATCACAAGCTTGCAGTGATTTTCAGTTCTCCCAGATACTTCCAGCTCTGCTTTGTTGTCAGATCTGTGCCTCACCTTAATTTAAAAAAAAAAAAAAAACCTCCCCCATACGACTGAAACATTGTGAGATTTTTAAGCAGCACCTTTCCACTTCCAACTAATGGGACATAGGTGCTGGAGATGACATTTCCATTCATAAAGATGTGAGGAATCCACCTCAACTCCGCCTGGAATATTTCCCTACCTCCAGGACGAGGTGGAGCAGCCATTTTAACGCTGCACCATTCAAACCCGCGCAGAATTCCCTCCCGAGCCGTGGGGTTGGGAATTCTGGGGAGTCACAAACTTCTGGTGCCGCAATCAGTTGCTTCCTAACTCGGAGCCGTCTCAAAATTATAAATTGCTTCTCTAACCGATGCTAAATAACGCCGTGATTGATGCTATAGAGGAAACCCTGGTACAGTTTGCACGCTCTCAAATGTAATCCTGGTGCAGGTGGGGGACTGAAGCATGGGGTAAATGCAGCTGATTAGATATTTTGTCTCATTCAGGAGCCTTTTCTGCCAGCACTATATGACTGAATGCATATTGCATGAGGGGCCTGTTCCAAAGTCCATTGAAATGGAGTGAAAGGCTCCCGTTTTTCCCTCGCCGTGCTTTGGAGCGGGGCAGAAACACTGTCAGGCGCACACAACAGAGATGTTGCGTTTCGCTTGGAGGGGGACTGGCTCTCCTAATGGCAAAAACAAATGTTTTCCCCGTGATGTGCGGAGCCCTTAACGACAGCAATTCCTCGGAGAGCCGCGGGATTTGCAAATATTGAATATATTTCCATTTTGCAGGAACTGGAGGGTGGAAAATGAAGGGAGGTGGCCAGGTCCTTAGAGAAGAGCTGGAGCCTTGACCTGCGCTGTAGCCTAAATAGGCTGGGATACTTCTCCTGGGAATATGGCTGAGAAAATGCTCCTCATTTCCAGTGCCATTCCCGCCAGGGAAATGCCCTTTCCTTACACCTCTGGGGTGTGGCTCCAGCCAGGTTGTGTTAGTCCAGGTAGGGAAGAGCTTGTGCCACACCAAAAGGCAGCACGAGCTAGGAAAAGAGCAGGAAAAATTCAGTGTTGGAGTTTTTGGGGTCTTTTCTGGGGCCAGTCCCAGCAGAAGCCTCATCCCTGATCCTGTCCCAGCAGTGCTGCACCCTCAGCTGGTCCAAGAGCAGGGCTGGGAAGCAGGAATTCCTCTGGGAGCCCAGACACGAGGTGCGAGGGCAAAATTACCAAGCCGGGTCGGTTTTCCTCTGTTTCTCAACGATGGACGTGGATTTTTCTGTTTTTCTGCAGAAAACCCGCTTTTCCTCGCGTGCATTTTTGTATTGCCTGCGCCAGGGAAGAGCAGCGCTGGCTGCACTGCTGCTCTGCCGAGGCTAAACCGAGGCACAAAAGGCACGGACAGGGAATTTATCACTTTTTGTGGGGATCTGAAGCCCGCAGGTGGGACAGACATAGGGCACTGCTGCCCAGGTAGGAAGAGAATCCTTCCCCGCATCCCTGCGAGCATCTCGGGTTTTTTCAGCCCGAGGGAGGCAGAGGAAGAGGGCAGGGAGGGACCAGGGGCTGGGGAGGGATCCTGCCGTGGGCTGGCAGCCAGCTCCGTGTCCCCTGCCGGCTTTGTGCCTCCCCTGAACGTCCCGCATTCATCCGTGCGCCGTTTCTCCTTCTCGTGCCCCTTTTTTTCTCCCTCCTCTCGCCTTTTATAGTCACGTCAGGCACGGCTTCAAGGGGCGAGGGCAGCTCGCCAGAGCCTCCGACCTCCCCTGCCAGCGCCCATCGCTGTCGGGAGCCGAAAATTCAGCGCTGGCGCCGGCTCTGGTGCGGCACCGAGAGCTGCTGCCGGTGCGGGAGCGCGGGGAAATAAATAAATTACCGAATAAATAAAGTGGCGGACCCCCAGAGCAGAACGCCAGTGCGTAGCTGGAGGTGCAGCCACCCCCTCGCAGCCCTCACCGGTGAGCAATAAATGGAACTTTGTTCCCTCTCGGAAGGGTTTTGGTTTTTTTTTTTTTCCTCCCCTCCCTCATTTGCAGGTTTCTAGCGGTGCTCGAGACCTCCAAGAGGTCTGGGCGCAGATTGCAGTGACTTCCAACCTCGCTCTTTGTGCCAGTGTGGCATTATCTGCGGCTTCCCTTCTTTTTCTTCTCCCTCTTTCTTTAAAAAGCCGTAAAACAGCGAGTACTATTCAGTGATTAAGATTATTTGGGTTCACTTCAGTTCTGGCACGGTGCTAATAAAAAAAAAAAAAAAAAAAACCAACAAAAAACAACTCCAGCGTTAAAGGGTTTGTTCTCTCATTTGCAGAAGAAACCGTCTCACTATGGGAATGAACAATTAACAGCATTTAAATGAGCTGAACTTGGTCCTTTTCTCCCATTGTCTTTGTGCTTTTGAATCATCTGGAATTGGATTTTCTCCGCTGTCTATTTTCCGGTGCGCTAAAATGTTTTACATAAATCATAGAGACCAGCCCCGAGCCGTAACCCCCTCATCCCCGCCGTCCACAGCGCCTGCAAAAACCATGAAAATGTTGTGCTTAATCACCTGGATCTGTTGCACGATTACAATCTTTGCTGATTATGATTTTTTTTTTTAATCCGTGCCATTTTTTTTTTTTTTCCCTAGAGGAAATACAGCAGAGGGATGGGGAGGGCGTTCTCTCCCCGGTTCCGTATCCGCAGGCATTGCTGCCTTCATTAATTAAAAATGATAGCGAGGAGAGCGAGCGAGGGGGTTTGATCTTTACATGGGAAAAGCAGTGTGTAGCCTCTTCTAAGACCTTTTGGCGACGGATTTTTGCTCTTCTCTCGTGCCGCAACCTCAGCGGGCTCTGTCTGCATATTAAATATATATATATATATATATATATAAAATTTTTTTGGGGGCGGGGTATATTCAATATATATTGAGTATACCAGTATACTGAGTATGTAGGTATATTGAGTATATAAGTATATTGAATATATTGACTATACTGAGTATATTGACTATATTAAATATGGAATTATGAGTATCAAGGTATATGAAATATGGAAGTATATTGAGTATATAAGGATATGAAATATGGAAGTATATTGAGTATATAATAGTATTAAATATGGAAGTATATTGGGAATATAATAGTATTAAATATGGAAGTGTATTGAGTATATAAGTATATTAAATATGGGAGTATATTGAGTATATAAGTGTATTGAGTATATAAGGATATTAAGTATGGAAGTATATTGAGTATCTAAGGATATTGAGTATACAATAATATTAAATACCCCAGGAAAGGGATGTGGCACGGAAAGCAAACAGCTCGCGGTGGTTTGCGCGCCCGGCGGGTGATGCTCGGGGCGGGTTCATTGCACCTGGGCAGCCCCGGCGGGGGCGGGGGCGGCTCGGGAGGGTGGGCTCGGGGCTCGGCCGGCCGTGCCCGCGGCAGGGGCAGGGGCTCGGGGCGCGGCGGCGCCGGGGCTGCGCTGCCTGCGAGCGCCGCAGCCGCGCCGGGGCCGCCGCACCTCAGATGAACCCGCCGGCCGCCGCCGCTGTTGCCAGGGCGTGGCGGGGAAGGCGCGCGCTGATTGGCTGCGGCCGCGCGACGGCGGCCAATGGGAGGGCAGGGTGGAGAGAGGGGCGGGGCGAGGAGGGGCGGGGCGGGGCGCGCGCCCGAGACGGGCCCGGGGTCCGGCCCCATCCCGGAGAGATCCCGGGGGTCCTGAGATATCCCCAAATGCTGAGTTATCCCGGGAATCCTGAGACACCCCGGGATGCTGAGGCATCCCCGGGTCCGGCCCCATCCCTGAGACATCCCGGGGGTCCGGAGACATCCCCAAATCCTGAGTTATCCCGGGAATCCTGAGACACCCCGGGGTCCTGAGATATCTCCGGGATCCGTCCCCATCCCGGGATGCTGAAACATCCCCAAATCCTGAGTTATCCCGGGAATCCTGAGACATCCCGGGATGCTGAGACATCCCCGGGTCCGGCCCCATCCCTGAAACACCCCCGGTGCTGAGACATCCCGAGATGTGGAGTTATCCCGGGATGCTGAGTTATCCCGGGGGTCCTGAGTTATCCCGGGGATCCTGAGACATCCCGGGAATTCTGAGACATCCCGGGATGCTGAGACAGCCCCGGGAATCCTGAGACATCCCGAGATGTGGAGTTATCCCGGGGATCCTGAGACATCCCTGGTCCTGAGACATCCCGGGATGCTGAGACATCCCCCAATCCTGACTTATCCCGGGAATCCTGAGGCATTCCCGGGTCCTGAGACGTCCCCGGCTCCGGCCCCATCCCGGGGTGCTGAGACATCCCAGGTCTTGACACATCCCGGGATGCTGAGACATCCTGAGATCCTGCTCTATGCACGGGTCCTGCCCCATCCCCGAGATCCTTCTCCGTCCCCTGGTCCTTCCCCCTCCCATTCTGTGGTTCTGTGAGTCTGTGGTCACTGGCATTAATTCCGTTAGGTTTTCCCCACGCAAAGGGGTGAAAGTGCCGCTGTGCTGCTGTAGCTCCATGACAGACCATCCTACGGTGATGTCTGAGGTCCTTTCCACCCAAACCATTCTACGTAGGAGGGAGGAGACAGGAGAGCAGCTGGTGGGAAAGCTCAGTTCCCGACCCTGGGGCAAATCCACGAGGACTCTGCTCTGTGCAGAGGTCTTTGAGCAGAAAGGATCACTCTATAGGCTCTGACTGAGCAGGACCCTGTTGTTTCAGAGCCTGCCTCTAAACCCCGTCCCTGTTTCGGTTGTCAGCAGTGCCTGCCTGACAGAGGAACAGCCAAGTAAGCAGATTTGCCTGCCTCTCATGCTGAACTGTTTGCTATCGCGATGCTGCCGCAGCAGAGAGGGTTTTCTTACATAACCACCCAGCTTTTGCACAGCCATCGCCCTTCCCGCAGGAGCAGAGCACCTCCTGGGCCATCAAATCCCATCCTCTGCTTGCCAGCAGGTATGGTCCAGCTGGGACAGGGATGGAGCTCCCTCTCCAACATCCCTGCGGCTGGTGCCTCTTCTTTTTGTCCCTTCCTGCTCATTACTTTCCCTGAAAAGTCATCCCAGCCTGTCCCTTGCCAGTCAGGAGCCCCAGTCCCCCATGGGGACACACAGGTTGCCTCCCCTGGCTCTGCAGTGGCTCGTGGACCCCTTTGTGGCCACCACTTGAGGTGCTTAGCAGACCTGGGCGTGCACTGGGGTGGCCCAGGGGTCAGTGGTCCAGTTCACAAAATTTTGGGGGATGAGGGGGTCGGGAAGTTGACCGTGGTGTCCATGAATCCCTGTGGGGTGCAGGGGCAGAGAGGTGACTCCTGGCCCTGCTCATGGCAGGAGTCAGGGCGCAGCTCTCCTTGGAGCCCCACGCTGTGGTGTCACCTCTGGAACGGCAGCAGGTCCCGGTGGGGAGCCCCAGGGGCTGGGAAGGTGTCAGGGCTGTAGCATGGAAGGAATCAGCGCCCCGAGCTGCCCAGCACAGCTCCTTCCTCCGCTGGAGGAGAGCTCCTGCTCTGCAGCCCAGACAGAAACCCCAGCAGTCCTTGGGGGCTCCACCATCTCATTTCTACCAGCCCAGAAGCACCAGGCCTGACCTCACCAATTCCCCTTTCCAGAGCAGTTGTGGCCCACGTCCAAAAAAATTTTTTTTTTAAATTTTCTCTGTGTAACCAGAGCTCATCCCTAGAGCAGACAGTTAACCCTTTCAGCTCCCTGTCCTCCCAAAGCAGAGCTGTTTTAGGTGGGTTTCCATGGGTTTCCCCTGAGGGTGAGGTGTGCCGAGTGCCCTGTTGGGGTGCGGGATGTGTAGGGGAAGCCTATAAGTTTTTTCTGGCCGAGTCATGGAGCAAAAACCTCCTCACATCCCCATCCATCACCCATGGCCACCTCTGAGCAGAGCCCACAGAGCAGCGTGGCCGGGGGAAACTTTAATTTCCAAGTTCATCATGTTCAAATAAATGAACTTCCACGTAAGAGGCTGTGGGGGTGAGGAGATGGAACACAGACACACAACCCCGGGGCCCTTGTGCAGAATTAGGGCAAAAGTCTGGCCTTGTTTATTCTCATGTAAATTCAGAGTAAACCCAGGCGATTTTGTCATCCCGCGCTCTGACGCATTACTGTAAATCCTACTTTCGTAACTCTGCCATTATTTATGAGTATTACTGCAATGCTGTGTGAGATCAGGGCAGAGTTATGCCTGGTCACGTGCGTGTTTTAAGGACCACAGCTCGGACGTTTGAGCAGAGGAGACAAAGGCAGTCGATCATCTTCGTTTCACAAATAGGGGCGTAGGATTACATGATCTGCTGGAGAGCTTGCAGGAAGCCGGTGTCTGGTCTGGACAGGAAACGGTTTTCCTGTCCTGAAAAACTTTTCATAGTAGAGGGGAAAAAAAAAAAAAATCCTGTTTGATGTTTGGGGTGAAGGGTTTCGAGGGCAGGAAAATGTGATTGGTAGCTGCCCCCGGTGAGGGTTTCAGATTTGAGCTGCTGATCTGCAGGGAGCAGACAAGGGAATGTGGCCTTGCAAATGCTCACTGCAATTCAGCAGCTTTCCCCTGGCTGGGGGTGGTTTATGGATCATCCTGTCCATCAGGGCAGGCAGATTTTCTATCCGTGATCAATGGTGATTGCTTGAGCAGGATGGATTCATCTGCAGGACTTGAGGTTTTGTCTGCTGCATCATGTCCATGATGGAAAAGATAAAAAAGGGTTTTGAGCAGGCTGTCACCTGGCAGGACAAAGGCAGGTAGAAGAACAACCAGGTCTGGAGACGAAAGGCTCTAAACGTGCACTGTGTGTACAATATCACCTATTTAATCACCTCATGCATCAGAAAGTGCTCGGTTGAACATCCCCATCCCCTGCCCTGGCTCTGTCTGGCATTGCCCTTTGTCTTGGAGCTGCTGGGAAGGATTTCCCTCTTGGCTGTGCCAGCTCTTCCCTCTCCAAGCTGCCAGCCTGTGCTCCCTGCTCCTCAGAGCCTTGTGGCTCAGTCTGTTGTTGCATGCCCTGGTATCTGTTGCCGGAGGGCTTCCTCCTCCTGGTTTATTTTGCCATATTATTTTCCCATATCGAGCTGGAGGAGTGAAATCACAGAGGACAAATGTAAATCCTGCCTTTCTCCGAGGAGGTCACTTGTCAGTGCTCACACTGTCCCTGCCTCTCCTTAATCCCACCTCTCTGCACAACTCCTCACCCCCAGCTGAATTTTCCATCTCCAAAACCACGTCAGGTACATGCAACGCCTCAGTATGGACCTGGGAGGGGAAAATGACTTTCTAATCTGCTGAAGAGCAGCGTTTGCTTCTCAAATCAGCCTCCTCCTCCCGTGCAGAACCCAGGAACGAGGAGGGCTCAGTCTGTGTATTTCAGAGGAACAGCCTTTGTTGTGTGTGGGTACTGCAAAATACTTGGGAGAGCTGAGCAGGTATCTTTCAGAGGGGGAAAAAAAGAGGAAAAAAAGCAATTAATTAGACTAAATAAACATATATTAGGGTTCAAAATATGCACAGCCAAAATGAAAGTCACATTCTGGTTCATTAAATCTGAAAAGACTTCACACGTTTTAAGCCTGTAATCATATTCACAGATGCAGTACCCCCTCCCCAACCTGCAGATTTCACACCTTGGGAATGGCTATTGTAAAAGGAAAAAAAAAAAAAAAATAAAGAAAAACAAAAAAAATAACAGGAGCAGGGGAAGGTTTGCTGCTGCAGGGCAGGAAAATCAGTGTTTGCTGTGGCATCGCTGTCGTGTCAGCGCCGGGAGGGCGCGGGGCTGGTTCAGGTGCTCGAGGAGGAGGAGGAGGAGGCACAAAACCTCAGCTCTCCCTCCCCACCCTGCTCCCGCCCGACCCGGGGTCTCTCACTGAATTCCCCCCCTTGCTTCCAGGCTTCTGCCGCTCCCCTGGAGGCTGGGATGTTACCAGGGAGCTGAGCTGCAGAACATATGGAAGCGTCATGCGTGTATATATAGGAGAGGAGCGAAAATGGATGCTCTTGGGTACAATAAACATTAGTGTATCTGCAGGGGGGGAAAGGATTTCAGCTCTTTGCGCCGCTTTGGTGGAGGTTTGTCGGGGGGGTTTTCACTGCTGTTTGCAGCAATAAATGCATACATATAATTTATTTGAATTAGGAGGTCTGTGGAAGCCGGGAGCCGTTCTTTGCGTGGAAATTCTGCTTTATTCCGAGGCGGCACAGTCAGAAAGGAGGATGTTGTGACTGCGTGCCAGCAGATATTTGTGAGGAGACATTTTGAAAATCTGAAGGGAACAGTGTGAACGTTTTCAAGATGTTAGGGCTTGTTCTGGAATACCTTGGTGATTCAGTGCTTTCTTCTGGCTTTAGGTAAAATGACATCAAAATTCAAATGCAAAATCTCACCAGCAGCTTTGTGCACCCATTTATTTCTTTTAATATCTTTCTGTTTTTTTACTTTGGAAAGAACAAATACCTAGGGAAGGTTTCACTCTGCCCCAGTGTGTTTGTGTGTTATTCAACAGGGTGCCAGCTCTCTTTTCAGGGAAGCAATCCCAAGGAATTTGGTGCAGTTACTCGGGAAAGTAAGAAAGCTCAGCCTAAGGTGCCTTACACAGAAACCTGGATATCATATCAGGCTTTCCGTGCCCGGATATCTTGATCAGTTTAAGCTGATTAGAAAAGCTCCTCGGTTCATTCTTGGGCAAGCTGGAAAACGATCCCTGCTTTGTATAATGAAGTATGTTATCTATCCTGCCCTATAATAAATCCAGAGCGGGGCTGCGGGGGGATTGTCATCTGGTCTAAATTAGCATTGCTCCAGCGCTGCCGATGGAGCCCTGACAGTGCTCTCCAGGTGAGGATGTGGCCCATTTAGGGAGCTCCCGTGGGGTTACAAAAGCAGCATTGAGGACCACGATTTCAGAGGAGGAGAGAAGCCAAGAAAGGAACAGGACAGCTTGCAGGGAATCTTAAATGACATTAATTGAAATCTTATCGCTTCCTTCATCTTAAGGTGAACCCGGGGCACAATAAAGAGCAATTATCTGCCATCTTCCTTCATCTGTCCCAAGTGCAAGGAGGGGAAGGGTATATCCATCACTCTTTCTGCTCTCCCTTTTTTTCTCCCAGCGACAATCCGATATATTTACAGACCTGTCACCCCTTCCAACCCCTCCTTTCACGGGAGAGATGAACAAAAGCAGGTAAAAGCAATGGAGCTTGGAAAAGAGAGGGGATCTGAAAACTGGAACCGAGGAAAAACGGGGGCTTCAGCCCTCTGAGGAGCCCCTGAAGGGACTTGAGTTACCACAGGCCAGGGGAACGGTCACGAGAGGTTTGGCTGGTGGCAATAAACAGAGCTGGTGCTCTCAGACCTGGAGCAGCACTTGCTGGAAGCTGAGAGAGGCAGGGAATTCTTCACAGGCTGTGGAAATTGCCCCAGCCCCCAGCACGGAGCGCACTGGCAGGTTTCTCCCCCAGGTGCCCTCATGAGGTGAGATGGAGCCCATGGTCCTGTCTAAAGCATCAGAAGGGCAGGCAGAAATCCCCCACCTCTTCAGGAGAGAGCCAGGGGCTGGATCTCCTCTTGGCAGAGCAGAGGAGATGGTTTATGCTCTGTCCCTTCGTGTTTTCTATTCTGCAAACACACCCAGGACAGCGGTCCTGGGGCTGCTCACTCTGCAGAACAAACCCACACTTTTGTCCAGGCAGCAGGGAGGGGATTTTCTCGAACCACACCAGGAAAACATGCCTGAAACCTTCGAGCTGTCTGAGCTGGTGGGAAAGAGGAGCAGAAGGAGCTGGCCCTGCCCAGGTGTTTCTCTGGGGCTGTGTGCGGGGCCATGGCTTGTGCCCCCCACTCTCCCCAGAGGGTTTGAGGGGCAGGAAGGGGCAGGGACATCAGAAACGCCGAGGGCAGCCCTGGCAGGCAGTCAGGGTGTGAGAGGGGCAGGTTCCAGGCGGCTGGGCTGGGGCTCTGTGTACAGAAACTCCAAGGCCATGTTGCTTTCTGACAGCAAATCGATGCCACTGTAAACACGAGAACAAAGGAGCTCGCAGAGGAGAGGGGGAAGGAACACGGGAAAGGGAGAGATGGAGAAAAAAAACCGAAACAATGTTGGGAAAAGCTGAATGACTTCAGCACCTATTCATCCCCCGGCCAAAGCTGGTGGCTTGCCCATTGCCAAGGCCAGTGAGGAGGTGGTGGCCTCGAGTGAGGGCACAATTCGGGAGCAGGGGTGACCCAGCGATCCCAATCCTGGGGTTTAGCGACTGTTCGGCCCCCGGGGCCAGGGGCTGGATGAGGCAGACACTGTACATGTGCAGCTGGTTAGGGCTCAGCGTGCCCCTCCCCTGTGCAGCCTTGTGGCTCATGATGGATATCACTGGCAGGGTGAGCTCCCATTCATTTGTCCCGTGGCTTCGGCACTGCTAGCGGTTTCCATGCGGATCCCGCAGGAGAGAATACCGTGGAAAAATGGGGGTTTGGGAGCCAAGATGCTGGGATGTTCTTCTTCCCAGCTCTGTGGCAAAATAGCAGATCTGGGGCCCGGCAGGTCTCGGTTTGGGACGGGGTCTGGCTCCTGACCCGATGCTGGGGTCACGTCGGTACATGGGTTGGGGTTTAACCCATTGCAGACAGGCTGCTGAGGGGCTATTTAAGGCAGAATCACAGACCCTATGCTGATCCCCATGGCAGAAACACAGTTTTCCAGCAGAACTGAGGCAGTGGGAATGCAGTCAGACGCTTTGCAGGTACAGCGTGTCGCTGGAAGGCTCAGTCCTGGAGGAAAGCAGGTTTTCTGGTTTGCTTGGGGGGTTAAGCTCAGCTATTTTCTCTGGCTGTCACTGGGAAGGCCACATGGAAAAGCTTTAAGGACCCATCCAGGATGGGGAGAGGGAAGTTTGGAGCACACAGCTCAGCCCCTGAGCCTGCCCATCTGTAAAGAATCAGCATAACAGCGCTTAATGTACTTCCCCAACATGGCAGTTGTGGGCCTTAATTAAACTGTGCAGAGTGCTCCGAGATCCTCAGATTAAAGGCTGTGTGTACAGTGAATTACAAAAGCAAACAACATGAAATTTTCCATGTGTTGTGCTAGAGCTGTCTTCGTTTACCAGAAACAAATCATTTAATGCACCTCTTACATGGAGCTTGTTTATATGGGATGCGCTTGTTATTCCAGTAGGAGGGAAATCTGGTAGTTTCGATTATTGTTTCTCAATACTTAATCCACAGAAGGCATAAAATTTGAATATGATAATAAAATAGTACAAATAGGGGTGGTTTTTTTTCAAACTATGTATGTGTAGTTAGCCCTGGGAAACGCCATCAGTTTTAACAGGCCTGGAGGATGGTGGGAGGTAAATTTAATATAGTGTAAAAATAAAGGTAATCCCAGCAAAAGACAAGCGTGGAGCAGTCGCTGGAGTCACCACAGGCAGAGACAGAACATGTTTTGTGTCCAACAATAGCAGCGTACGTGACTTGAAATGCTCTTTCCTTATAAAACAAAATACCCACTGGTTTGGCTTATTAGTGCTAATCTTCAAAGGGAGAAGCAGTGCTGAGGTTCCTGGTTCAATTCAGAAGTTCAGCCCCGCTCTGGCAGCGCTGCCTTGACAAAGTGCCATTGTTGCCCACGGCCGGGGCCGTGTGTGTGAGGTTTAACCTCCTGCATTTCCCCTTTTTCTGCTGCATGAGGAGCACCCAGAGCCGTGCAGAAAAATGTCTCTGATGTGTGGTTTACACATGAAAATGCTGCATTTGAACTTGCACTGACTCTGCCCAGAGTGGATCGGGTTAAATGGACTATTACAATGGCGGGAGCTCATCTGGAACTAATAATTTTTGAGGCCACCAAAAGTAAAAAGTAAAAAAAAAAAAAAAAAAAAGGTGGGGGGAGGAGGTGGAGGAGGAGGGATCCTTGAGAATTTGGTGGCTGGTGACTAAAGCTTCTGCTGCCATCTACTGCACATGGGTGGCAGCAGGGCCAGCTGGGAACAGCTCGATTAGGCCCGAATCAGCCAAAAAAACAGGTTAAAAAGTGAATTATCGGGTCTGGGACAGACAGAGCTGGCTCCCAGCAGGGTGAGGGTACCCTGGGTCTGGATTGGGTTCCTAGGACCACTGGGAGCATCTGCTGGGGCTGTGCAGAGGGAGAGGAACGTGGTGCTTTAATCGCCGCAGGTTTTGGGCTGCGCCCCTCAGCATCGTCACCCCCCAGCACCATCACCCCCTGGCATTGTCACCCCCTGGCATTGTCACCCCTCGGCATTGCGGCATTGTCACCCCCCAGTATTGTCACCCCCTTGGCATTGCGGCGTCACCCCTGGCATCACCACCCCCCAGCATTGTCACCCCTTGGCATTGTCACCCCCTTGGCGTTGTCACCCCCTTGGCATTGCGGCATCATCATCCCCGGCATCGTCACCCCCCAGTATTGTCACCCCTTGGCATCGCCACCCCTTGGCATTGTCACCCCCAGCATTGTCGCCCCTCGGTGTTGTCACCCCCCAGTATTGTCACCCCTCAGCATTGTCACCCCCTTGGTATTGTCACCCCTTGGCATCGTCACCCCTTGGCATTGTCACCCCTCTCTTAGGATTCACCACCTCTCCAGAAGGTTTTGGCTCTCGTTCTGAGGTTTAGGGGGGCACTAACCAAACCCCGAGACCCAAGGAGGAGCCGTGGCACAAATCACCGACAAAACTCGCGGGGTGAGCGCCATCTGTTTTGTCTCAGCCCGGCCGTGGCCCCACCCGCTGGAAGTGGCTCAAGCATTACCGCGCTTGGCCAGACAATAAACGCGGCCCATTTATTTAGGGCGGCTGCACCCTTAGCAGGTCACTGGCACGGTCTCCAAGGGCGATGCGTTCAGATCCCTCTCTGGATTTTCTCCTCTCGCCATCTCTCTGGGCTGCCTCCCATTCTTTGTGCCTCGTCCCCCGGGAGATGTGCTCTGGGAACAAACCGCGCCATCCTCGCGGCTCTTGGTTGCGAGGTTAAATAAGTTTAGGAGGGAAAAGTACATTTGGGAATGGTGTCGATCCAGAGGGATGAGCCAAACTCGCTATTGTCTTCACCAGCTCTGAGTGTGCCAAGGTAATTTCCAGGGTGCAGAGACAGGCTGGCTGTGGGCTCTGCAAAGCTCCTGCAAAGTGGAGCTGGACGGGAACCCAAGCTGGTCCCGTGACTGAGCACACCACTGGGAATTGGCCTCCAGGCTGCTGTTCCTGGCTTTCCGAGGGATCCCGAGAAAGCCCTGGCAGGGGGGAAGGAAAGCTGTGTCATGTCAGAGAGCCAGGCTGACCCCAAAGGAGGCCAGAAGCATCAAAGTGGGGCGGGGAGGCTGTGGGGACAGAGCTGCGGCGCTGCTCTCCGCTGGAGCTGGGGACGGGGTGCCAGCACAGACGAGATGTTTGGCCAGGGCTCCTGTGCAGCCCACGGGGTGTGTGTGCTTCAGGAGCCGCCTGGCTGCAGGGGGGATGTTCTCACCCCCATCTCGGCTTTGGGATGCGTTTCACATTGGCTGTGGTGTCTCGCGGTGCCGAGGCTTGCTGTGAGGCGGTCGCCGTTGAGTTCCCGTTATAGCAAAGAGAGTCTGACCTATTTTGGGAGGAGGGAGGCACTCTCTGGACTGCTGTGCCTCATCCCTGGCTGCAGATGAGGCCTGGAGTGACCCTCCCAGCCCGGGCAGGGATGAATCTGCTGATGTCACACAGAGCCCAGGCCAGGAGGAACCTCCAAGCTCTTCTCCATCCTCTTGTCATTCCCTTTGGGATCCCAGGCTTGGGGAGGTACAAACTGCACAGACAGCCATTCTCCCAGTGGATAAAAATGATTGAGAATGGCTCTTCAAGCCCTGTATTTCCATTCAGGTTTGGAATTCCTCCTTGGAGAGCATCTGCTTCCGTCCCCAAGGCTACAGGAAGATCCAGGGAAAATAAAGCTTCTCTTTTGGAGGCTCGGTGATGTGAATGTCACCTCTTGCCCACCTCTGCCTCAGGTCCTCCATCTCCAAAACATTCCCCTCCTGTGCAGGCAGTGTCAGTTTTAGCTTCAGGATGAATTTAACAAACTCTTCCTCATTGAGTGTCTTCCTGGCCTTCTTTCCCAAACTGCTGTCCAGTTCCTTTTTTATGACCCTCCGTCATCCTGGGATTTTTCCCAGCACAGCCCCACGCAGGTGCTCTGAAAAATAAGAGGTCAGGTCTGCTCCTTGAGTTGATCCCAGGTCTGCAGAGCCTGGGGAGAGAAAATCTTCTGGGCATGATGTCAGCCCAGCTTTGGGAGCTTGAGGATGTGGGCTTCTGGATGCCTATAATTTACAGGAAAGAAATAAACCTCACATCCTGGAAGATGCCATTTTTCTTGCATCCCACACTTGGCAGGTTGAGAGGTTTGTGGTGGGAGCCAAGATGTTGATGGTTAGCATGAATCTTTCCTTCCCACAGACCTTCTCTTCCTTCCTTCCTTCGGCTGAGCTATCTGGGAGCTCTTGGCTCCTCCGTCCCCAAATCCACCTTGAGTTCTGCTGTGAAATATCCTCAGTTATTTCATCTTTCCAGCTGAGAAAGGCTAAACACAATCGTTCAGGAGTCTGGCACGAGGCACTGCTTGCTCAAAGGAGGAGCAGCAAGCCAGACCTTCAGCTGCTCTCTCTCAAGATCAGAGCCCATCTATTTTGTGGAAAGCTTAACCCATGGTGGGAAGGGATTTTTTGCACTAATTCCACCTGGTTTCTTCACTCCTGCAGGCAGGATCCACATTTTCCCCTCCCTGGGATTGCAGGAAGCAGCCCCAGATGTTTTTTGGGGGAAAGAGGTGCATTTTCAGGGGCAGCAGAGTGAGGGGAGCCTGGATCCAGCTCCTGGATATGTTTGTGCCTTGTGCTCCAACCAAATCTTCCTCCTGGATGGGCTCTCAAAGTGGGGAAAAATGTTATAACTCGCTGTGGTGAAGGCAGTAAAGGATTAGGGTGGAAATCTTTGCTACCCATAAAAAACCTGCAGGTTTTGTCAGGAGAGAAGGCAAACTTTTATCCCACCCAGATTTTCTCCTCAAGCTCCAGAGTCACGTCAGTTCCTCCAACACAAAATCGGTGCCTGGGAATGAGGTGCAACTCCTTGCACCTCCCGGGGGGAACAATCCATTCCAGCAGCAGTAGGAAAAAAAATCAGCTTCGTTCCCGACAGAGGGGGCAACGGGGAGGAAGGAACGGCTGTTTGTTAACGTCGCCTTGAGCTAAACGTTAATGAAGTGCAACACTTAAGATGCTCGTGTGCCTCAATTATGTCCACCAAGATCACATGTTGCCTTTCCAATTATCCAGGCTGGGAAATGAGGGACGTGTGAAGAGGCTGCTGCCTGCTCATTAGCTCTCCCCGCCAGGAGAAATCCTGCAGGATTTCGGCTGCTCAGGTGCCGCGTGTTACCTGCGTGGGATTGGCGTGGAAATGGGTTTTAAAATAACGCCGGAGGTGGCAATGTGGAGTGAAGCTTGGACAGGCTGGAGATGATGTCTTGGTGACCTTGAGGGGAGGGACAGGTGGACGTGACTGTGGTGGGGATGAGGTGGCACCTTCCAGGATCTGCTGCTCCGTCGGCGCAATCTCAATTTCGCTGATTCCCATCGCCCGTGTCCTGTCACTGTGGTTTGATCAGGAGCGCTGAGAGGATGGGAATGGCTTCAGGCTGACACAGGGCAGGTTTGGATTGAGTATTAGAGAGAAATTCTTCCCTGTGAGGGAGGTGAGGCCCTGGCACAGAGAAGCTGTGGCTGCCCCTGGATGTGTCCAAAGCCAGGCTGGATAGGGCTTGGAGCACCCTGGGATAGTGGAAGGTGTGAAATTAGATGATCTTTAATGTCCCTCCAGCCCAAACCATTCAGTGATTCTCTGATCCTGTTAGGTTTTGTATAACAAAAATATGTCCTGAAAAAATCTCATTTTTCTTGCACTAGACACATAGAGGCTGAATAACATCTTCAGAAACCAGGAATTGTTTTGTTTACCCAATCCATTTTTATTATTATCATTAAGTGGAAAAAGAAAAATCGACAGACAAAAATTCCTTCAAAATTGTGCAATAATACATAGCAGAAATCAGTGAATGGGAAAAAAAACCCAAACCAAACAAATAAAGGACACAGAGTAGCAATTCAAATAGTATAACATTAAACTTCACTCAAAGAACCTGATTAAAAGGTGACACTACCTCTATTAGAGGCTGGCTGCTTGTGGACTGATGCAGGTTTGGAAGGATTAATTATCACATTGCAGCTATTTCCAGGAATGAAGATGCTCTCGGGGTCCAAGAGTAACTCAGTTATTGCACCATTTCCCTTCTCAAGTCCATTTGAAGGAGACTTGAAAGTTGTTTCAGAAAAGGTTAATTTTTTGGCTGAACACATTTGACATTTCCTTTAGCGAGCAGGTGAAGTTTGCCATTCAATATATTCTGTCCCTGTGGAGAGATTCCAAGCATGGAGATGCTCAGACTGAGCTCTGCCCTGCCAGGAGTGGGAATTCTGCTCAGGGAGAGGTTCCTTGGCCCAGGTGGGGTTTCCCTGGTGGACAGTTTGAGGTTTTTGGACACTCAGGGAGAATTTCCTTGGCCCAGGTGGGGTTTCCCTGGTGGACAGTTTGAGGTTTTTGGACACTCAGGGAGAATTTCCTTGGCCCAGGTGGGGTTTCCCTGGTGGACAGTTTGAGGTTTTTGGACACTCAGGGAGAATTTCCTTGGCCCAGGTGGGGTTTCCCTGGTGGATAATGTGAGATTTTTGGTGGCTCTGGGAACAGGAGTAAAATAACGTGGTGACCACCGAGGTGACCACCAAACTCAAAGGTCCTCTGGCCACAAAACATGGATGCTGTGAGCCAGCTCTGCCTCTGTGCCCTCCCCTGCCCTTCCTGGCTGGCTCTGAGCTCCCAAACCTCTCTGTAACTTGAGCAGTGTCCAAGGAAAAGAGGATTTTCTCCTGCTAAAGCTGCGGCAAGGTGGGAGCACCTGGAACAAATTAGGGCAGGGTGAGCCAGGGCGTGAACTTCAGCCCTTCTGCACATGGAATATCTGCAGGCAGGGCATTTCCCTGCGGACAGCACATATTTCAGCCCTCTCTGAAATCCCTCGTGTGGATTTCCTGGGGTACAGGCCCTCAGCCAAACCCCAGAGGGGCTGGAAGCTCCTGCTCCAGCTGGATCCTGCACGAGCCCGGAGCGTGGGCTCTGCTCCGCTGGGGTCAGGGAGCTTTCACAGAGCTGGCAACCCACAGATGGCATTTATTCAGGCTGAAAAGAGCCTTTTCTTGGACCTTTGATAGGTGTTCAAGTCTCCAGCCTGGGAAACGGCACCTCCTTGTCCTTTCTTGTGAAAACCAAACTCCCAGCACAAAAAAAAAAAAAAGGAAAAACCTCACAAAAAGCCTGAGCCAAAGCAAAAGAAACCTCATGGTCCAAAACCTCAACAGATTTTAGCGTTCAGCCTTTGTCAAATGCAAAGACAAACTGAAAGCCTCTTCAAATGGACTTGAGAGTACCCATGGGCGTTTGAAATGGATGCAAACACAAATGAACTGCTGGAAGTTCCTCCTGACCAGGGTATTTTCCATAACCTTTTCCTTTTTCCGTACGGATCCCAACATTTCACTGGGTTCCTGCAAAGTGAACCCAAATCCCCTCCCAGAATTTAGGGTAACAAATCATGTCACATTGCATAAGGCTACTGAAACAAAACCAGAAAAAAATATACATCCACATCCCCGTACCATATTTACAGCAGAACCCTCCCACCCCCTTATATGTCTCCGTGAACAAGAGTCCGTGCTTCAAAAGTTCATAAAAATATACAATTTACCCCAGAACTGCATCTAAGCTGCTCACTCCCCACCTGGAGCCCAGACTTCTCTATCTCTATATATATAAAATACACTAGCCCTGTGAAGTTGCTTTGCTGAGAGCACAGTGGTGATTTTTGCAGTGAAGGGGAGGGCTGGGGACAGCTCGGAGCGCTGTCCCCACAAGGTCAGGTGGGTTTTGCAGTGTCCCCAAAGCCCTGGGGTGACCCCACAGAGGGCTCTGCTCTGCCCACGCTGTGGTAAGGAGTTCATTTAACCAAGAGTTAAATGTAAACCAAGGGGTTTGGGTGCAGTGTTACCCCAAAATGCTTTTTTCTGCACGAGTGTCCCCAAGCCAGGAGCCTTTTGGAGTGGCCAGGAGTGACCTGTCCCCCAACCAAGGGATTGCTGCAGGATATAAAGAGGTTACAAGGGTCCCCCTCGGCATCTGGCCAGACAGAGATGGGTTAAATTCGAAATTCTGCTCCTCTTACTCCGAGAAAAAAAAATCAGAATTTAACCACCCTAAATGGGTTAAATTCGAAATTCTGCTCCTCTTACCGCAAGAAAAAAAAATCAGAATTTAACCACCCTGAATGGGTTAAATTCGAAATTCTGCTCCTCTTACTGCGAGAAAAAAATATCAGAATTTAACCACCCTCAATGGGTTAAATTTGAAATTCTGCTCCTCCTACTGTGAGAAAAAAATATCAGAATTTAACCACCCTAATCCTCACCAGAAAGGCACCAGCTTTTGGGGTGCTACATTGGAATTCTCAGTTACCCGTGGCAAAAATATTTATTTTCCAAGGAAGGGGTTCAATATACTTTATCTCTGTTTTTAGGCTTCCTTTCCTGCATAAAATCTTTTGATTTATGTTTTTGAGATGGGTTTAGCCTCTGGGTCAGGGTCTGGTCTCTCCATGCAGCTGTAACTCCAGGCAAATTGAGCTGTGTGTACTGGGTTGATTTATTCAAAATCTGAACTCCTGAACATCACCTGATCCACTGACAAGGTAAAAATATTGCAACTCTGCGAGCTTGCTGCTACTTATAAAAATCTGATCCTAGTTTGGTCCCAGCTTTGGGGGGAAAAAAAAAATCTGTCACCGGGGAATGCTACCAGCAGTAATTGAAAATAGAGTTAGTATTTCTCTAGAGTATCAAACCATCCTGACTTCAACTTTTTTATACATTTTCCTATCGTGAAATTAAACGGATCGGTCGCGTATCAAAACATAGTTGGCCTCTCTCATTTCATCTGTAGGAAGACTGCAGTTATAACTTGATTTTCACAGCAAAAATATCTTTGTTTTTAACAAAAACAGTGTGACAAGACAGTGTGCTGTTATTTCCTGGTGAGAAGTTTTGCATATATAGAGCACGGGCAGGGGAGAGCCCTGAACATCCTCTCCTGTCGTGCTCCTGGCTTGGCAGGTAGTGGTGAGGTTCACATTTTTTGGTGAAAATTCACATTTTGCTGTCACAAAATAAAAGCTCCGAACAGTGGCAAGCAGACATTTGCATTTGGCTCTGCGGCCAGTATTGTGTCTGCTGGAAATGTGAGATGAGAAAATAATATAAATATGTGTGTGTGTGTGTGTGTTTGTTTCTATTATTTCTAAAGCTGTAGGTAAAACTACAGCTGCTTTTAGGAAATTCCAGTGAGGGAGAATCAAATCCCTGCTGCAGACCGAATTAATTTAGATTTTCAGTAATTATTGCTCTGTGTGAGTGTGGAAAATCGGTATTTGCACACACTGGAGGCTCCCCCTTCCGTCCCACCACCGTGCTGGCATTTAGGGAAGCTCCACGGAGGAGAGGGATCCTAAATACTTTGAAAATGTGTTTTAAGGTGCAAGTGGAGATTTATTTTTTTCATGATGCTGTGGTTGCAAGCTCCAGATTAATCAGCCCCATGTGATGGGCACAGGCAGCAGCAGGAGGGGTTTGGGCAGCACATTTTGCTTTGGGGATGTTTTTGCCTTCCTACAGCAGCAGGAAGCGAAAACTCACCCCTAAAAAATGTGCTGCTGTATCTTGAGATTGCTCGAAGATTGGGTTTTGGATAAGGGAGAAAAACTATGTGGAAATGAGGGTTTTTATTATGGTGGCAAGGACAATGATGGGGATGCCAAGATACGACTGCCTTGCAAGATAAAGTGGCACATGTTCTACACAAGAATGTGTACAATGTCTGACGACTTTGGAAATCTGTTCTGCAGCAGATTTCCCAATAAATTAACACAACAAAAATACTTTCATATAAAACAAAGTCCAAAGGATTTTTTTTTTGTCCTAAAGTAAAAGCAAAACCTTCAGGGACTATATTACTTATCTCTCTCTACATATATAATCTCCTGAATTTTTTTTTTTTTTAAATAAATTTATTCTTGTCTTAGAAAAATAAAACAAGTAGCCAATTTAGTCAACGGAAAATATCTCACAGACTTAAAAGCATGCCCAGCAAGCATAGCCTTGTAAGACTAAATTAATGTTAAATCAAAGCAATTTGTTACTCAACCAACCTAGTCTGCAATTCACAGTTGATTACTACAAAGTGTATTCTTAAAATTATTTTTTTTTTGGCCCATATAAAAATAACGTATTGCAACTCAAAGTGCATTTTTAAAATAAACAATCAACTATTTTTATCAAATAAAATATTTACACCATTTGGTTTTGTACAGTCAGAAATGCGCTTCAGGCGATGACCATGGGGACGTCATCTGAAAATCCAGTTATCATTGGGGCTTCATCGTCCTCATCTCCTGGAAAACAAACCCAAAAGAGAGCTCTTAGGGGGCCCTCAACACTTTATATTCAGGTTTTAAGGCATTTGCATTGGAGGGAGGGGTTGAATTTGATAAAAATTTTCTGCTGGGAAAAGTTTTGACAGTTGGACTTGGTGGTCTTAAAGGTCTGTGCAACCTTAACTATTCCATGATTCTGTGATTTGTAGTCTTAGATCAAATCCATGGGGTTTGTGATGCTGAAGTGGCCCAAACCATGATAAAGAATTAGTTCTTGCCCTGATTTCAGGTCCTCATTGCATTTTTAAAGTGGTCTGCGCTGGAGGGAGGTGTTTATTTTGGTTAAAATGTTTGGTTGGGAAAACTTTTGGCGGTTGGCCTTGGTGGTCTTAAAGGTCTTTTCCAAATTTAATGACTCCATAATTCCATGATTTGTACTCTTAGATCAAATCCATGGGGTTTATGATTCCAAAATGGCCCAAACCATGATAAAGGAATAATTCGTGCCCTGATCTCATGTCCTCAATGTATTTTTAAGTGAATTTGACTGGGAAAACTTTTGGCAGTTGGACTTGGTGGTCATAAAGGTCTGTGCAACCTTAACTATTCCAGGATTCTGTGATTTATTCTGCGCCAGCTTTGTACTTAGATCAAATCCATGAAGTTTGTGATGCCAAAATGGCCCAAACCATGATAAAGAAATCATTCTTGTCCTGATATCACATCCTCAACGCATTTTTAAGTGGTCTGCCTTGGAGGGAGATGTTTAATTTGATTAAAATGTTTGGTTGGGAAAACTTTTGGCAGTTGGCCTTGGTGGTCTTAAAGGTCTTTTCCAAGTTTAATGACTCCATAATTCCATGATTTGTACTCTTAGATCAAATCCATGGAGTTTGTGATGCTGAAGTGACCCAAACCATGATAAAGAATTAGCTCCTGCCCTGATTTCAGGTCTTCAGTGCATTTTTAAGTTAGTTTGGTTGGGAAAACTTTTGGCAGTTGGACTTGGTGGTCTTAAAGGTCTGTGCAACCTTAACTATTCCACGATTCCGTGATTTATACTGGGCCAGCTTTATACTCTTAGATCAAATCCATGGAGTTTGTGACACCAAAGTTACCCAAACCATGATAAAGGAATAATTCCTGCCCTGATTTCACATCCTTAATGCATTTTTAAGTGGTTTGCATTGGAGGGAGGTGTTTATTTTGACTAAAATGTTCGGTTGGGAAAACTTTTGGTGGTTGGCCTTGGTCGTCTTAAAGGTCTTTTCCAAGTTTAATGACTCTGTAATTCCACAGTTTGTACTCTTATATCAAATCCATGGAGTTTGTGATGCTGAAGTGGCCCAAACCACGACAAAAGAATTTGTTCTTGCCCTGATTTCAGGTCCTCAATGCATTTTTAAGTAAATTTGATTGGGAAAAGTTTTGGCAGTTGAACTTGGTGGTCTTAAAGGTCTGTGCAACCTTAACTATTCCATGATTCTGAGATTTGTACTCTTAGATCAAATCCATGGGGTTTGTGATGCCAAAGTGACCCAAACAATGATAAAGGAGTAATTCCTGCCCTGATCTCACATCTTCAATGCCTTTTTAAGGGATTTGCATTGGAGGGAGGGGTTGAATTTGCTAAAAATGTTTGGTTAGGAAAACCTTTGGCAGTTGGACTTGGTGGTCCTAAAGGTCTGTGCAACCTTAACTATTCCATGATTCTGTGATTTGTACTCTTTGATCAAATCCACGGGGTTTGTGATGCTGAAGTGGCCCAAACCATGATAAAGAATTAGTTCTTGCCCTGATTTCAGGTCCTCAATGCATTTTTAAGTGAGTTTGATTGGCAAAACCTTTGGCAGTTGGACTTGTTGGTCCTAAAGGTCTGTGCAACCTTAACTATTCCACAATTCTATGATTTATCCTGAGCCAGCTTTGCACTCTTAGATCACATCCATGGGGTTTACGATGCCATAGTGACCCAAACCACGACAAAACAATTAATTCTCGCCCTGATTTCCCATCCCCAATGCTGTCCCCAAGTGCCACCAGGGGCCACGTACCCAAATCATCCCCGGAGGAGAAGATGGCCGAGCCCAGGCGGGAGCTGTAGTGGCTGTTGGCGAAGGCAGTGAAGCTGCTCTGGAGCCTCCTGTGCCTCATGTAGAGCAGCACAAATCCGATGCCCAGGGTCACCAGCAGCAGGAACAGCACGGGCACCACGATGGCAGCCACGTCCGTGGGGCGGCCAGATTTGGTGGCAGAGGAGTCTTCACCTGCAGGGAGGGACGGAGGGAAATTCTGTTTGTGCAGTTTGTACTTTATTCCTTTCTTCTCTAAAGGGTTTATCAGGATTTCCTGAGTATTTTTGAGGAGGAGGGGCAATAAATAGGGACTCACCCGTGCCCAGCTCGTCGTAGAGGAGCGTGGCTGGCTCCCCACACATCTGCCCCCCGTACAGGCACCTGGCCTGCACGGTGAACGAGTAGTTGTGACCAATCTTCAGGTTGGACACCTTGAAGAAGTTCTCGGTGGTGTTGCCCAGGTAGGCTGTGATGTTCATCAAGCTGTCAAACATGTGGATCTCGTAGCCCTGAGGGAGACACGAGCCCCGAATCACTCGGCTGCAGAGGGAGGGTCTGCTCCTGGCAAAAAGGGCTTCGGAACTTGGTTTTACTCCTGGATCTGATGCCTTAGGATTTTAGCTTTATATTTTCCATGCATCTGTAATCCTGAGATTCTCTGGTGTAGAACTCTGGACTCCACACAGGTGCTGAGCTGCTGTTCTCTCGTTTTTAGACAAAACAATTCCTCTCTGAGCCCCAAACTCAAGCACACCTCACTGTGTCAGGCCCCAAGATATGTAAACAGCAGTGAATTGGGGGAGCAAACTTGGAGTGATGGACTTCATTAACTGAAGCTGTAATTGGAGAATTAAACCCCCAAAATGCAAATGGACAAAATTTATAAAGTATGAAAAACTCCTGACTTGCTGTCCATTTTGGGTGTAGCCCCTGGGTGGGCTGTGACTGCCCTAAATGCACCTGAAGGCCTTCAATAAATATTGGGAGGGTGATGGCTTTTTTGGTGTCATTTTCTACCTGCCCATGCCCGGACAGACATTTCACAGATTTTTCTCTCCAACTCTGAACAAGGACAATTCTCAGACTTCCTGGCATGGCAGGACAGTGTCCTATTCCCTGTCCTTTCACACGTGGGACAACTGTCCTTTTCTAAGAGAGTAATTATGTTTCTAAAAGGTGACTGATTGGATCTTTCAGCTTCAGAGCCTGAGCCGTGACAGGAATTTTAGTGAGGTCTCGCAAAGGGCTCACCAAGGACAGGATGGATTTCAGAGTCTGGGAGAGGAGCTTTGCAGTGACTCTGCTCCAGGATTTTCTGTAGGACAGGAGGTGCAGCAAAACTTACCCGGCTTTCATTGAAATTACTTTCCTTCAACGCCAAACTCTTCCAGAAAAGCAGAATGTGGTCGTTTTCTGTGATAATTTTTAAGGCGTCCGGTGCAGACAGTGGGACTGGAAATGAGAAAAAGTGGCAGCAGGTGAGGTGGTGACAGTTTCACAGCAATGGAGTCACTTCTGAAAGTTCATATGTTTTAGGGATCAGCACAAAACTCTGCTTGGGAAGATGATGTTTGCTGATCTGATGAAGGGCTGATGCTGTGGCGTGGGAGCTGGGAGGGATTTTTCAGTGGTAGGGATGGAATGGGAGTTGATGGTGTGGACCAGCCAAACTGGGTGTCTTTCCATCTCCATTTAGCAGGAGAAAAACTCTGGATATCACCCGAGAGGCTGTTGTTTGGGGTTCCATCACCTTCCCTGGGAGGCCTCCCAAAATTTGACTGTGGGAGAGGCAGGAACATTTCTCAGCCTCCAGGCAGCCCAGGATGGGCGGCGTGTCCCTCACCTGTGTTGATCTTCATGCTGGACTCCTTGCTCATGTTTCCCAGCTGGACAATCACGTGGTATTTCCCTCCTGGCTCCAGCTTCTTTATGGTGTACTCCACCGTGCTGTTCCGGCTTTTCACTTTGTAGATTTTATCTGTTTTCCTCACCAGATCTTTAACTGCCACGGCGTATAGCTGCAAGGGGAGGAAAGGAATGGGAAAAAAAAATCTCACTTTCCTGCAGATTTTCAGCAAAGCTTTTCATTTTGTAGATTTTATTTGTTTTTCTCATCAAATCTTTAACTGCCATGGCGTATAGCTGCAAGGAGAGGAAAGGAATGGGAAAAAAAATCTCACTTTCCTGCACACTTTCAGCAGAACAGTGGTAGGACATTAGACAGGGGGGCTTAAAATTTGCTTTAAACCAAGCCTGTGCTGTACAGAAAGCCTGGGGAGCAAAATTCCGAGCCTCTCTCTGGTTCCCTGCCCAAAAATCAGCATTTACTGATACAGAAAATGCACTTGGCGGAACAGATGAGGGCAGGAGGAAAACCTCAGGTTGTATTTCTTGGTGAATCACAAGGATGCAGCGCAAATCGCTGCTCCTGTCAGAGCTGCCAGGAAGATTTATACCTCCAAGGCTTTGCTGTTAAAGCCTCTGGAGCAGAATGGGAGGGGGAAGCTTGCTGAGAAAATGTCTCGTCTTCAGTGGAGTGAGACCCGAGCGTAGGGCAGCGTGGCAGAGAACAGAACCAGGCTTTGTTGGAGCAGGAGCAGTGCCCCAGCCCAGCCTCGCCCTCCTGGGCACAGCCACAGCCCAGAAAGGTGTTTTGGCACATGCCCAGGGCTGTTTTCAGGCTCTGTCAGCAGCAGATATCCCAAACCTGGCTCGTTTTGAATGTTACACTCCTGAGCTAATGGCCAGCGGGGAGGAAATTAAGGTTTCAGAGGTGTCAGCACTTTGGTGACGATTTTATGTGGAGCACAGATCTGACTTCAGGCTTTCCCCATCAGCACAAACCCAAGGATCTATCTGTCTCTGAGCCAGGATTCTGCGTGCAGAGGGCCAGGAGAAGGCTCTGCGAGGTTTTACCATGTCCTGGTCGGGCGAATCGTAGGGCGATTCCCACTTGATGACGGCGAAGGTCTTGCCAGTGTGCACAGCGTGCAGGTGCCGCGGCGGCAGCCGATTGTCCGGGATCATCTTCACCACCACGTAGTCCGATGGGGGCCCTTGGTAGGGAGACATCACCCGCACCTGGAGGGGCAGAGGGGTCAGTGCCGTGTCCTGGGGAGCCCCGGGGAGGGTGGAGGGGAGAGGAGCCCACCAGGAAGAGGTACTGCTCGTCCCGCTGCACCAGCACGGTGACGTTGTGCGCGCTCGTGGTGCTGTTGTGGGGGCTCCGGTACAGCTCCAGGAAGGAGGTGGCGTAGAAGATGCCATAGACCTGAGGAGGGACAACACGACAGGGATGGAGCAGGGTTTGGCATGGCCCAGAGCATCGCTGGCTGGCACTTTTAGGGGACGTGACACAAAAACCCTTTTTCTCCGGTTCCTTTTTCCTCTCTCTTGCCCAGGTTCAATCTTCCCACTTGCCTTTGCACTCCCAACCCAAAAACCCCTGAGCCCAGCTTGGATAACAGTTGATTCAAAAGTTCTCTGTTTCTTCTCCCCTGCATCAGGGGCTGAACAGACAGACAAGAAGCTTTCCTTCCTTTCTGCAGAGCAGGAGGTTCCTCCCCTCACCCTCTAGCATAAAATTTCCTAGGGTTTGGAACTGAATCCAAACAAATAACCCTGATTTTAGGGAGGTTCTGTGCTGCTCTGAGCTAGACCCCAGCGAGGGAAGGGCTGGTGCCTTACGACATTCCTGGGGCCGGTCCAGCTGCATTCCACCGCCGTCTGGTTGATGGCCTTGGCCTTGAGGCTTGGGGCCGCGGGTCTTGTGCCACTGGTCACCACATGCACAAAAGACAGAGGGCTGTCACCCAGCTCCGTCTTAGCCCAAGCAGAAATTTCATAGGGGGTGTGTGCTGTCAAATTGGCCACTGAGCAAGAAGAGAAAGGGGCACTATTAGGTGAGGCAGAGCACAGCGAGGGCAGGGTGAGAAGGGTCAGCATCAGCAAACAGACAGGAGGTGCCTCTCCTGGGTCGTGCTTTTGTTATTTTTGGGTAATTTCCTTTAGGCAGAAGCACCTGAGACTCTGGGATCCAACCCAGCCTGTGCTTTTCTGTGCCCAGATGATTTCCCATATCCAGACTGAGATTTTCCCGAGCCAGAAATGTGATTAATAGGGACGTGTGCTGTTTGCAAGCCTGAGAAATCCTTGTTCTGTTTCTACTCGCTTTGGCAGATTAGAAATGGAACAACAAACAAAATCCCATGTGATGAGAAAGGACCAGAGCAGCTCTGGGGGTAAATCCCAAATCTGTCTGAAATCTCCAAGTCCTCAGAAGAGAGGATTTGCTGCTTTGTCCTGTCCAGGCTTAAACAAAATTCTTTAACAGAAACTACTAGTTGCAAAAAAAGAAATAAAATAATCCTGCAGCCTTCCATAAATCCTTCTGCTTGGTGTTAACTAAAGCCAAACTTCACACTTTGTGCAGAATTTACCTTTTTGGATGGACTTTTCTCCTTCTATGACCAGAGTCCTCTTTTCCTGCCTGTGGGTATCGAAAGTCCAGTAGATGTTGACCACGTAGCCACTGACCTGTCGAGCCCAAGGACACATCAGGGAAACAGGGTTACTGTCAGACCCCTGACAGTCTTTGCATTGTATTTTCCATCCTAATTAAGAGCCCCAGGGCAGTTTGGGAGCAGTAAGAAATGATTTGGCATGAAATAACTGATAATTGCAACGCTTCAGTGGGTGACAGCTTCTCCCTGCCACTGCTCGCCGCTCACCCAGCTCAGATGGAAAGGTGAAAAACTCTTACCTTGATATTCGTGGTCATTTTTAGGCTGAAACTTATGGAGTCCTCACTGTAGCTCTCAATGTGGATGACAGGGGGAGGGATGACTGGGAGGAAAGAGAGAAAAGATCTGTTAGCAGAGCACAAAGAAATCAAAATACTCATTGAGAGGTGCAGATAAAGCACAGGGTTTTGTTGGAACACCCAGCTCAGAACAGCAAGCCCCAGCCTTGTCTGAGACGTGCCCCCCTTGGAGAAGACTCTGACATCATTTCTGAAGTCAGCCACCCAAAAATTGCTTTATCTGTGCCTCGCTCAGTGCAGGCTGGGGCTGGAGGGGTCTGGGCAAAGGGATTTCCCTCTGAACTCAGCAGGATGAGCTCCTCGCCCAGTGAACAGCTCCTGAGGAGCTGCCGAGGGAGGGCAGGAGATACCAGAGCCAGGAGATATTCACTTCAGGTTTTCACTTCACGCAAAACCTGAAGTGAAAGTTCTTTCTGTTCTTTTCACCTCTGTTTTTCTAAGCATCAGGTAATTCACGTTATCTGAATCCTGCACTTTGAGGAGCCTGGTGTTTTCTTCCCCTTCTTTCTTTCCCTTCTTTCATCTAACAAATTAGCAGACGATTCTGATGCAGGGACATAAGTTTGGATGAAAAACTTGGCATGAATACAAACGATTTCAAAAGGCTTTTCTTTTTAAAAAAAGGAAGGTTGGGAAGGAAATTATTTACTGTGCTGTTTGAGTTCATCTGCTGTGATGTTGTGGTAGTTCTGGGGAGCTGTGGCTGTTTTTTATACTCTAAACCTGCATGAGGAACCATCATAAATGTAACCTAAGAGAGAGAGGGATGAGCCAGCATCCTTTTAGAGTGAAAGTGATGGAGTTGGTAATTTCTGGTCTATCTGAAGGCAGGATTTGGCCTACGAAAGTCTGAGGGAATCCATCTGCAGCCTGGGAGAGAGGGGACAGGCTCCTCTCCCCTTGCAGGGCAGCACATCCATCCTCTGTGCCCCAGAGGAAGGGTTAGGGACCCCTCCAGAGGTATCCCTGAACCTCAAGGCAGCTCAGGTTGAGTGAAAATTCACTTTTTCCAGGTCACTTTTACCAGCAGAGCTGTTCCACAGTGCGAAGGGCTCAAGAGGGAGGATGAAGCACAGGGAGGTGCCTGGGAACGCTGATGTTTTCTGCCTTTTTGCCACCTGCTTTGAGCCGAGCGAAACAACAACATTTACCTTTGCCTTTGACGGTGGTGATGGATTTGGGTTCGCTCCAATTCCCCACTCCTCGACTGGTTACTGCAGCGACCTTTCGAAAGGAGAGGGAATATGAGCAACACTGCTCAGCAAACAGAGGTTAGGGCAAGGTTAGGGACCTGGCGAGGCTCCTGGGAAAAGGACTTTGAAGCAAACAATAGCTTAATTACTTGGCAATAAAATGCTTAATGCAGAGATAAAGGCGACTGCTTGAAGTCAATTGAAGGAATCTAAGGGGAGGGAGGTGCAGCCTCTTTGCAGATAAATGCTCTCTTGTGAGATCTTGGAGGAGCCCGGCGAGATAAGGAGCTTGGGGCTCGAAAAGTAGTGAGAACCGCACCAGGGAAGGCCATGCAAGCTCTGAATTTACTTCCAAATACCTGGGAGCAGATTATATTGGGAAGGAATACCATGGGAGGGAAGATTGGCTCCAAAAACTGTGAGAACAACACTGATTTGGAGGGGGGCTTATCCCACCTCCCAGTGAATTTCCCCAGGAACTCGGGAGGATGGACAATGGCAAAGCACACATTTCCCAGGGCTCACTGTGCAGACTTTCATTTCCTACTCTTATTACTTCTGTCTATAATTACCCAGCCTCTCCCCTGCGCAGACATTCCCCACAGGCGGATCTGCTTCTTTTCCCACTGATCCACCGAGGACCAGATTTATCTCTGGCCCAGATCCAGTGCAATTTCAGTGACATTGGAATGGGCAATTAGCAGGGAGGATTTTGTAACGCAGCCTTCTGGGACAGGGAGCAAACCGAGGGCCTTGGAACTGTAGACATTAGCAGAGCAAACACCAAGCCCCTAGTGTGGGTTGCCACTAAAGGGCAGGACTTTAACAAGATTTTTTTTAGGAATTTTTGGCTGTGCCAGGGCTTGGGCTTCTCAGTAATGAGAGCTCTCTTTGGAAATACTCACTCTGACTGTGTAGAGGGTGTTGACCTGCAGGTCCTTGATCTCTGTGTAGTTCTTGGTGGTTCTGAGGGACGACCACTCCTTGGATCCGCTGCTGCTGTATTCCACCTGGGAGCACCAAAACAAGGCGTGAGGGCTCTAAAATTCCATTCCCTCTGGGAGAAAACGTCAGCAGAATGAAGCTTAGAAAGGGAGCCAGGGATGAAATTAAGAACTGTGGCAGCATTTCTTCTCCTTGCCCATTCTTCTCCATTTCTTCAACTTGCCCAGTGCTCCCAGCAGATTTCCTCCCCAAAATGTCCCACTCCAGGCCCACCCCCCTGCAGCTGGCTGTGTCCCCATCCCACCGAGCTGGGCTCAGCCCCCAGGGGCAGTGGGACTCACGATGAATTCTCGGATGAGGCCGTGGGCGTTCACGGGGGGACTCCACCAGCCCACCACCACACCCTCAGCCTCTTTCTTCAGGGACAGCTGGAGGTTGAGGGGAGCATCTGGCACTAGAGAGAGAAAGAGAAATATTAGTGACAGTCACAGTGGTGCATCCAGAAAATCAGCAGGGGAAAAAAATAAAAAAAGCATGCAGGGAAAAGCAGCATCTCCCTGAAAAATCAGGACAAAAAGGATGGATTTCTCCCATCCTGCACAATTCCCAAGCCTCTGGAAAGACCCTTTTTGCTCCTGGAGGGGATATCTCTACTTTTTAGACCCAAGCAGCACAAATGGGCAGGTCTTTCTGGCGCTTGTATTTTATATATTGTATTTCTGGCTATGTATTTCTGGGAGCAGCAGCTCAGCTTACATCCTTCGGGCGCCCGGAGCGTGATGAAGTCGTTGGTGTTGTAGACTCTGCTCAGACACTGCACCTGCACCTTCACCTGGTAGGTGCAGTCAGGCTTGAGGACTTTCAGAACTCCGTTGGTTTTGTTGCTGTGTGTCTCCAAGATCTTCCAGATGCTCTCACCGACCATCCTGCGGGACAGAGTCACACGGCTCCAGTCGGGATGGGCTTTTTTTTGGGACACAGATTGTCCCAAAAATTGGAACCGTTTTAAGAGGTTGTTAGGTCGCTGCTCATTTTTCTTTATGCTAAAGCCGCACCGCCAATCTTGAAAAGATGCTGTTGGAAAGTCTGAACTAACCATGGCTTGGTGACTTACAAGCCCCTGAGTTTTTCTATAACTCAGATTTATTATCTTTGCTCTCGCTGTTGATGGTCCCACAAAGACAAGACCCAAGCAGAAAAAAAATGAATATAACTACTCTACTGTCTGAGTAAATAATCAAGGAGGAAACCAACACAGTTTGTCACAAATGGTACACCTATTTTGGGTCTCTTTTGCTACCGAATATTAGATTTTCCAAGCAGAACTTGATTAAGGAGCTCTGAATGTTTCAGGATTGACTCTGTATGGTTCTCTGCAGTAAATCCAGGCACACCTGTGCTCACGTTTCTCCTTTTTACCTGACAGAGCAGCAGGGAAGGGGTGCTGTACCTGTAGTAGATGTTGTAGACACAGGAGGTCGAGGACATCCTTTTTGGGCGAGCCCACGTCAGGGTGACATCACCAGAGAAATCTGCCGTCCACTGGAGGTTCTGGACTTTGTACACAATTGTGTCATCTGAGAGGCAATGGGAAAAGTTCATTTACTGCAGGGAAACAAACCCTGTGCCCAGGAGGGAAACAGGAGTTTTGTTTGTAACACCAACAACAGAGGTAGAAAGCACTGGCTGAAGGAGTGTCTGCACCATTTAAATAATGTTTAATTTATCAGTGGAGAGGACTGGGCTCACAGAGAGCAGGAATTTACTCCTGGTACTCTTAGTTCTACCCAAAATGTCTTTATGCTGCATCATGCAAATGCCCCCTTTCCCTAAGGAAAGATAAAGTGTGGCTGTTGGTGAAACACTGAGCATTTTGGAAGTGTGTGGGTGAAAGCTCATCAGTGTCACCCTTGTCCTAGTGTGATCAGTCTGTGCTGTCCCTGTCACCATCCAGGGCCTTTCTTTCTGTGTTTTTCCTTATCACATCTCGTGTTCAGCAGCAGGACCCAAGCAAAGGCTGATAATTCAAGTTTGGGGCGAGCTCTGTGGCCAAATCGCTGCCTGACCTTCCCAGAGGCATTTGGGGGATAAAAGCACAGTCCTGGCAGTGGTGGGGATGGGAGGTGCTGATGTGAAATGCCCCAAATCCATGCCCTGCTCCCCCCAGGCCATTCCCTGCTCTCTCTCCATGTCTTGGAGCCAAATCCCAGAGCTGAGGGTTGGCTCTGCTGGGCTGCTCAGCTCTGGTGCTGCACAGAAAGCAAGCAGAGGCAAACTGCTGCTGCTCTGCTTCCCCTGAACAACTGGAATTAAATCCAGCAGGCACGTGGGCCCACGGACAGGCGTGGCAAGGCGATTATTCCAAGGGAAAAGGGATGGTTTTATCTTGGCATAACAGCCAAGCCGTGCATCTCAGCAGCTCCTTCCCCCTCCCCTGAACCTGCCAGCCTCTCCCAATCGATATTTAATTAAAGAACTAAACCTGATTGATGCTCAGCCCCCCCAGCAGTTCAGTGGGGAGGCAGTGAAGCTCATGGCTGGCTGGAGGCAGCGATCGATCGCTGTTATCAGCCCAGGGCAGGCTCTGTCCCTCTGCCTCCACAGGGCCACCAAGGGCCACATGGATGCCACCAGGGGTGGCAGCAGGGCCTGTGCCATGTCCCCCAGGATCACCTTGCAAAGGAGGGCAGAGCAGGAGACTCTCACTTCACCTGTGGGCCATGTAAAATAGACAGATTTGCTCCTATCCATCCTAAAATGATTTTTTTTTTTCTCTGTGTCTGAGGCTGCTGGAAGACAAATTGCCAGTGAAGAAGCTGGTGGGGAAGTTTGTCCCAGCTGGTGATAAATGGGTGAGGAGTAGCTTGGACAAGTGAAAAGAGGCAGATAAATCAAGAATGTCGGGAGGGAAAGGTCACATCTCCAGGAGAGCACCTCGGTGTGTGACAGGGAATGAGGAATGGCAGAATTACCTGTGCAGTTCCTCTCGTCACTGCTGTCTGAGCAGTCCAGGTATCCATCGCAGCGCTCCGACAGCAGGATGCACGCCTCCCCATCCTCACACCTGAACCCGCTGGGGCACGACAGGCTGCTCTGAGTAGCTGCAAAAGGCACAGCAGGTCAGGACTCGAGGCAGGGAATTCCCTCAGAGGCACCAGGCTGCTTGCAGGGTGTCAGGGATGGAGCTCAGGCTGTGTCAGACATTGGGGTGTCTCCTGGCTGTGCATCTTCACAAGAACCTGGGGTTTATCCCATGAAAAACAACAGCTGGACTTCTAACGGGGACAGCACTGCTTGGGCTTTTTATTCTTCTTTTTTTTTTTCTTTTTTTTTCTTTTTTTTTTTTTTTTTTGTAAAGGATTTCTGTAAGGATTTTTGATTTTGTACAGGATTTCTGTAAGGAATTTTTTTTTTTTTGCAAAGGATTTCTGTAAGGATTTTTGATTTTGTATAGGATTTCTGTAAGGAATTTTTTTTTTTCCTGAAAAGGATTTCTGTAAGGATTTTTGATTTTGTATAGGATTTCTGTAAGGAATTTTTTTTTTGCAAAGGATTTCTGAAAGGAATTTTTTTTTGTAAAGGATTTCTGAAAGGAATTTTTTTTTTTTTGGTAAAGGATTTCTGTAAGGATTTTTGGTTTTATATCGGATTTCTGTAAGGAGTTATTTTTTTTCCTGTAAAGGATTTCTGTAAGGAATTTTTTTTTTTTGGTAAAGGATTTCTATAAAGGAATTTTTTCTGCATGGTTTTCACCAGCAACCAAAGCCTCCTCAGAGGCTTCCCTGCCCTCCCAAGGAGCTTCCCAAGGGAAGCATCCAGGTGGGACTGTCCCACGCCCACACTTACGGCAGTTCCTCTCGTCTGTGCCGTCCTGGCAGTCCCTCACTCCATCGCAGCGCTTCCAGTTGGGAATGCACTTGTGCAGCTGCTGGCACTCGAACTCGAAGCGGCTGCAGCGCCCCGGCAGCGCGGGGGACGTGGCTGTCACGTTGGGTCCTGCACGGGGAGAGAGGCAGGGAAGCACCTGAGGTGACACAGCAGGGCTGGCACTGCCACCAGGAGGGACCAAAGGCAGGAGAGCACCCAAGAAATGGCAGGGCTGGCACTGCCACGAGGAGAGACCAAAGGCAGGAAAGCACCCAAGAAATGGCAGGGCTGGCACTGCCACGAGGAGAGACCAAAGGCAGGAGAACACTCGAGAAATGACAGGGCTGGCACTGCCACGAGGAGGGACCAAAGGCAGGAAAGCATCCCAGGCATGGCAGGGCTGGCACTGCCACCAGGAGGGACCAAGGGCAGGAAAGCACCCGAGAAATGGCAGGGCTGGCATTGCCACCAGGAGGGACCAAAGGCAGGGAAGCACCCGAGGTGACACAGCAGGGCTGGCACTGCCACCAGGACAGACCAAAGGCAGGAAAGCACCTGAGAGGCACGGCAGGGCTGGCATTGCCACCAGGAGGGACCTAAGGCAGGAAAGCACTCAAGGTGGCACGGCAGGGCTGGCACTGCCACCAGGAGGGACCAAAGGCAGGAAAGCATTCGAGAAATGACAGGGCTGGCACTGCCACCAGGACAGACCAAAGGCAGGAATGCACCCAAGAAATGGCAGGGCTGGCACTGCCACCAGGAGGGACCAAAGGCAGGAGAGCACCTGAGAGGCATGGCAGGGCTGGCACTGCCACCAGGAGGGACCAAAGGCAGGAAAGAACCCGAGGTGACAGGGCTGGCAGTGCCACCAGGAGGGACGGAAGGCTGTCCCCAGGTCCCGACTCCACTAGATGGCAATCTCCTTCCATGCAGCAGGTGGAAGGGATGACGCCTGAGCCATCCTCGCTCCTGACTGCAGAGGGCTGGGAAAGCCTCTGGCTTGCAGGGAATGTCCTGCCCAGCCGCTGTCCCCAGGTCCCAGCTGGTGGCAGGACGGTGACCTCAGGGCCAGAGGGCGTAAATTAACCCCGTGACCCGTCGAGGCTCTGCCAGGCCAGAATTCCGTGCGGATGGGATCTGGGAAGAGGGAAGGGGTGAGGGAGGGGAAGCTCACTTGAGGTGGGACAGGCGTCCTCGTCAGAGCCATCGCTGCAGTCCCTGTAGCCGTCGCAGACCCAGCTGTTCATGATGCAGGCGCCGCTGTTGCAGCGGAAATGGTTGGGCAGGCACGTCGGGGGGATCAGAGTGGTAATGGGATGAACTGGAGAGCCTAAAAATACACAGATGACCTGAGGGCCCTGCTCCTGTGTGAGCTCTGCCTGCTCCCTGCTGACCCCGAGGGAAGCGGGGAGCAGGGAAAGCATCGCAAGCCGAGCGTTTTCATCTGTAATGGGGGTATCCAAAAATACAGAGTAAAAAGATGCGTGAGAGCACACCCTCAGCCCCTTCGTGGGGGATTTTTGGAGCCACAGAGGCTGTGGGAAGGCAGAGTGACCCATCAGCATGTCACAGACTCAGCACTGTGTCCTTACCCTCGCAGTCCTTCTCGTCAGACCAGTCCCCGCAGTCGTTCTCCTCGTCGCACTTCCAGCGGTTGGGGATGCAGTGCCCGTTCCCACACTGGAACTGGTAGTACCGGGAGCAGTTCGGGGCTTCTGTTGGGTTTTCTGGCAAGGAGAGGAGAGTCCCGTGAGCCACAGGGTCACCTCAGCAGTGCTCAGAGGTGGCAGCATCTCAGGCTGGCCCCGAGAGCATCCCCCTGAGCAGCACAAGCACATTCCTTCCTCTCCATCCCCAGCATTCCCAGTCCTCCCAGCCCTCTCTTTGTTGCCACCACTGCTTTGTCTGGCTTTGTCCTGCCAGACACCACCCCTGATTTCAGAACCAGAGTGAAATTCAGCCGAGTGTGGCAGAAATGGAGTAGCAAACCCTGCGACTCCGAAATGAGGCTGCAGCTGCCTCGCCTGGCTGGGTACAGCTCCCACAGCCACCCAGGGAACAGTGGTAAATATTGGGTTTGGCTGAAAGCTGCCCGTCTGCTCGGGGCTGGGAGTCTGTGCAGTAAAATGGTCACATCAGAGCTAGTCAAGCACGAGATGGGCCAGGTTTTCAGCATGGTTCACTTTACCTACCTGTAAGTTTTCCCTGTGTGAGGGAAATTATATGATCTCTATGTAATGTGTGCAGGGAGAGCTATACTCACATATATATGCACACACATGAGTGAAAACACGAAGAAGACAGTGCTCCACGCTCCTGAAATTCCAAGGAAGCTGGAGCTGCAGTGGCAGGAGGCCCTGGGGGTGCTGCTCACCGCAGTTGGCTTCGTCGGAGTAGTCACCACAGTCGTCCATGCCGTCACACTTCCACACCAGGCTGATGCACACGCCGTTCTGGCACTGGAAGCTGAACTGGTCGCAGGTCCGGTGGAACTCGGGGTCCTGGGCTGCAGGGAGAGGTTTGGTGTAAAGATCGAGGGCCGTGGAGAGATTTGGGGTAAAGCTCAAGGGCCTTGGAGAGGTTTGGGGTAAAGATCAAGGGCCATGGAGAGGTTTGGGGTAAAGCTCAAGGGCCTCAGGGAAGCTTGAGCAGGAAGGAGCACACTCAGAGATTTCTAACAACCCATAGCCATGGATTTCTAAGCAGAGCATCTCAGCCCAGAGCCACCTCTTAGGAGAGCTTTCTGGCACCGTGGCTCTCTCCACGCCCCTGGTTTCACCCTGTGCCCCCCAGAGATGCCCAGCGTGGCACTTACAGCACCCGGCGTAGTTGGCATCCTCGTCCGAGCCGTCGCGGCACTGGATGATGCCGTCGCACACCATGGAGTGGAACAGGCACTGCTGCCGGTTCTTGCACACGAAATCCATGTAGCGCGTGCACAGTGGCTCTGCGGGGACAGGGGGACAGGGGTGACAGCTCCTCTGCTGTCCTTGCAAGCAGCAGTGTCACCCGCTGGGGTCTGTGCAGCCCTGAGCGCAGCGGAAGGATTTCAGGAATTATGGGGAAATTCCCAAGGCAGAAGGTCTGAGCTGTGTCCCTGCACAGGCTTCCCTCACCAGTAACCCCTCAGGGTGGGCACAGGCACCGGGGAGGGTTTGGTCACCCCCCTGGCAGTGTCATCCCATCCCATCCCATCCCATCCCATCCCATCCCATCCCATCCCATCCCATCCCATCCCAGTCTGCGCCTTTTGCTGACCCGCCGATTTCACAGGGAGCTCCTGAACGCTAACTAAGGCTTTCCCATTATCTCCCAGGGCTTTACTCCCAGTGGGACAGGCTTGGGCAGAGCAGAAATGCTGTCAGCCCTCACTGCTGGGCCCAGCAGCTCCCCCTGAGCGCAGAACCCACCACAGTGCTGCTCGTCCGAGGCGTCGGGGCAGTCGTTGATGCCGTCGCAGTGTTTGCTGGTTGGGATGCAGGTGCCGTTGGGGCACTGGAAGCCGTTGCACTTCTTCTCTGAAATTCAGAACGGGGTGGATGTTGTGCGTTTTTCTGGTTCTTGCTAAAGCTGGTTTAATTAGCCACAAAAAGCCATGGTTGCCTTGTGCTGGGGTGGGGATGTCCCCCTGAGTTTGCCGCAGGTTTGGTGTGCAGAAATCCCTCCCACCCCACGGCAGACCCCCCCCCCACACACACAGGGACACGCAGGGGACACGTTACCACAGGTGGCAGGGTCCTCGTCGGAGCCGTCCTGGCAGTCGGCGTCGCCGTCGCACGCCCAGCGCTGCGGGATGCAGTGCCCGTTGTGGCACTGGAAGCTGGAGGCCTCGCAGGTGTGATAAACTGCTGAAACCAGAGCAGGGGACACCTGAGCGGGCTGTCACCGTGTCCCTGCAGAGCTGGGAGGGAGCTGAGCCACGCCACGTCCCCTGCTCCCTCCCCTGCACCAGGATCTTGCACCGTGCCCAATCCCATGGCATTTCCCTCCCCGTGCCATCCTTGTCCTCATGCCTGCTGTGCCTCAGGGCTGACTTTTGGAGGGCAGAGATCTCCCAAAGCTCTCCCCAAAGTCAGCAGCCTCTCTCCCTTCAATCTCAGTCCTTGGGGAGTGTGGGCAAAGGTGGCAGCGGTGGCATCATGCCAGAGGTGGCCAGGAATGTCACAGAGATGGAGCAAGGCTTGGCAGAGCTGCTCAGTCCCCGTGCAGGGCAGGACAGAGTCAGGGACAGCCTTTAATTAAGGCAAACAAGGCTCTTCTATGTTGCCAAAGCAAACAAGAAATACAATTCTCCCCGGGGGTTTTCCTTAGGCTCCTGACAGGGAAATATCTGCCTGTGGGGTATCTGGTTTGCAGCCTGGGTTGTGTTGTCACTTCAGAGTCACAAATCCTGCTCCTCAACCAGGAGAGCGCTCAGAGTTACTGAGAAAAGCAATGTTCGACTTAATTAAAAGGCACGATCCTGAGTTTTAGGTTAGAGAGTGACATGCACTCGCAGATATTTCAAAATAGTACAATCTGGTGGCAGTAATATTCTATTAGGTATTCAGCGTGAAATGTAATTATTTTAGATAAGAGCAATAATTGCAGCCCGGTGAAGTCAGACGGAATGTTCCTCAAATAATTGTGATCCTCTTAGATAATTCCAACTTTGGGCTTTACAAACCCGATATGCTTTTTGAAGTAGGTTCCTTTCCTGTAGTAATTCTCTCTGGAGAAACTCATATGAGAGATAAGTGATACCAATATAAATTAAACCTTCTTAGAAAGCCACGCTCCCGGAATACTAATGACCAGGATCCACCAGGCTGCAGCCGTGGGTGCTCCAGGAACAGCAAATGCCACAGGGGTGTGCGAAGAGGAGCTCAAAAGGCTGAAAGGATCTCCTAAATCCTCGTGCCGGAGCCCCAGGACAGCAGCTGGTGCCACTCTGTCCCAAAGGCTCCAGGCTGCAGCAGAGCAAAGCTGCTGCCAGCATTCCCAGGGCTATCCTGGTCCCCCCAGGCTCCCCCAGCCCCATGGATCTGTGCCACATGCCATGGAAAGCACTGCTTTTATCTTGAATTATCCCCTGCATTGCTTGAGAAATACAGTCCTGCATCTTTCACCGATGGGCTGATGCTCTGCCTACTCTCAGAAGTCTCTTCTCTTTGCAAGTATTTAGGTTTTTGGCCTGGTCGATATTTTTGCTGGATTGTTTTTAGTCAGAAAGTCCAACACACTGCTATCTGTTGGTTTTTCTACTGAGAAAAAGGCTCTGTGTGGGTGTGAGCCTCAGGAGGCTGCTGAGGAACATCACCGTGGCAGTGAGGAGGGTGGAGTGTTGTGACTCCCAGCTGCAAACACACGGTTTGGGGCTCCCAGGACTCCTAAAGCAGGAACAAGGTTATTTCTGCCAGCCAGGCTGCTTTAACACGAGTTTTAAGAAAAAACAAGATTGGCTCTTCCATGTGGGAAGAAACCCTTGGGTTTGGAGCATCACATCACCCCACGGTCAGCTCGGCTGGGAGGTCTAAGAAGCAAGGAAACGAAGGCAGGAGACACTGGCCAGTGTCTCTCAGGCTGGAAGGAAAAATTGTTTGCAGCTCTGGATCACACCCAGGCACTCACCAGTGCAGTTGGCTTCGTCAGACCAGTCCCTGCAGTCGTTGTCCCCATCACACATCCAGGACAGGCGGATGCACATCCCCGAGCTGCAGCTGAACTCATCGTTCCTGCACTGGTGAGCCTCTGCAAACAGAATATTGGGCTTCAGGGCACGGGAATACCCAAGGAGCAGAGCAGGAAAGCTGGGAAATGGCACAGGAATGGATAATGGCACAGAAATGGAATGGCACAGAAATGGAATGGCACAGAAATTAATAATGGCACAGAAATGGATAATGGCACAGAAATGGACAATGGCACAGAAATGGATAATGGCACAGAAATGGAATGGCACAGAAATGGATAATGGCACAGAAATGGAATGGCACAGAAATGGAATGGCACAGAAGTCTCCCAGGCAGAACACAGCAAGGGGAAGAACCAGAACACGGCCTAGCTCTCTTCTCCTGTCCCTCATTTCCCGGTCCCGTCCCTAATTTCCAAATACCCTGTGAATGCTGGTCCTGTACCCCATTTCCCAGTCCTGTCCCCCATTTCCCAGTCCTGTCCCCCATCTCCCAGTCCCCAGTAGATGAGGAGGAGGCAGGCTGGATAAACAGGGGGATCTTGCCCTAGATCACCTCTGAGCAGCACCCAGAGGAGCAGCTGCCCACCCTTGGTTTGAGGGAGGACACTCACCACAGTGACTCTCGTCGCTGTTGTCCCCACAGTCGTCCTCCAGGTCACATTTGTAGGACAGAGGGATGCAGGTCCCTGAGCCCTGGCAGCGGAACTGGGTCTCGGTGTCACACACGGTGGTGGCTGGTGGAGAGAGAAGGAAAGAGCTGTGGAACAGAAGGAAAAGCAGGAAAAAGCCCCTCCTGCATGCACTGGCAGCCCCTAATTCTGCTCAGAAGGGTGACCTCCATCTTTAATGTTTGAATTTGATTTATTAGCTCAACAAGAGTGACGTGTCAGCACTATCTGCACTCTTTTCCTCATTGGCTGCGCCCTCAATTAGCTTCAGAAGACAATTAGTGTGAGAGACAGTTGCCATCAGTCTTGCCAAATTTTAGATGGTGACGCCTAAAGTGGTCAAGGGGATTGAGGACAAAACTCATCCAAAGGAGCTGAGTGACACCCCCAGAGCACCTCTTGCTCTCCTGACTGTGACAGGAGTTCACAGCTCAGCTGTGATGCCACCACAGCAGACCCTGGGCTTTGGCCAGGCTGATGCCACCAAGGCAGGACACTCACGGCAGTTCTTCTCGTCGCTCATGTCCCCGCAGTCGTTGTCATTGTCACACTGCCAGATGCTGTTGATGCAGTTCCCGTTGGAGCACCTGTACTGGTTGGGCAGGCACGTGTTCTCTGGGACACGAGGGACAACAAAAACAAGCTGGCATGAGGCTGTGCCTCCAGAAATGGGCCACTCTCCTCCTCCAGGGACAGGTCACCGACCTCTCCCGAAGCCACCTCAGCACTGAGCAGCAGCAAGAGCCAGGCAGGGCTTTACCTTCCTTTCTGCAGGTGTTGTTCTTCATGGCGTAGCCGTGGGGACAGTCACACTGGAGCTCCCCGCTGGGCAGCAGGGTGCTGGCCACCCCCTCGGGGCACTTGCAGCTGCGGCCGTTGTTGGACCTGGGCAGGCAGAGCAGGCTGCAGGGCTTGGCGATGCAGGCGTTCTCCCCTGGAGCAGGGCAGGGAGGAAGGGGACAGTGTCAGGACAGAGGATATGCCAATGTCACCTGCCAGCCCAGGACAGAGGCACAGGAATCCCAGTGTCACCAGGCTTTGGGTTCAGACCCTGCCAGGAGCCAGCTCTGCAGGGCTGGGTGCCGAGCCCACCCTTGGGAATGCACAGAACCATTTGCTCCAGGGGAAGGATTGGCCCTCGATGGACACAACTCATCCAAATGGCTTTGGATTCTCCCAAAGGATATGAGTTACAGCCCCTGAGTGCCTCCTGTCCCCCCAGGCTGCTCACTGGAGCTCTTCCATGGTCTTGTACCCATCTGAAAATGGCTATGAACAGCACATTGATCACACGGGGGTCAGCACTGCCTGGTCACAGCCCAGACGGATGGCTAAGTGAAGGATAGAGCCCTGAGACCCTGTGGTTTTTTGGTCCATACAACATTTTGCACGGAAAGGCCGTGATCTGTGACATCAACTATGAGGTGCCCTACGAGCTCTCTCCCTGATCTCTCCTGGCAGCCAAAAACCAGCATATATCCCTCATGAAACCCATTCCTTGTGACTGTGCCTGACACTTCAAACCCTGCAGGAATGAGGATCTATTCAGGCTCAGGAAATGCGAGCCACGATGGCCCAGTGGCCTGGGAACCTGTGGAAAGGGGGGATGAACACATTTCTAAATCCCAGGGAAGATCAGCGATTGATCAGTGATTGATTAATCAATTGATCAGTCAGTGATTGATTACCTGTTGTCTTTCCTCTGTAAAAGATTTTCATATCCATGATCCCATTCAATCGGCCAACCAAGATCTCCATCCTGGAGCCGCTGGTTTTGGATGCTCTGAAAATACTCAGCTGTGACCAGTCGTTCCAGTAGATTTCGTTCTGAAACACAGGCTTGGCTCTCAGTGCGAGCAGTGGCACCGCTGGGGCTGTGCTCATCACTGCTACCTGCACTAATCACCCCAAATAATGGACGTGGGGGGACACTGAGAGTGAAAAGTGTCCCCAGCCCAAGGAGGGGAAGACCTAAGGTGGGATTTGAGCAGGAATGGGAGTGGCAGTGATCTGAGTGGCAAATGGTGCAGTGCAGCTGCTTGGGAATGTTGGTCCTGAGTTGGACTGCACCTGCCTGCTCGTTTTGGGGATCTGTGGGGACGTGCCAGGAGCAGAAGGAGAACAAGCACCATGCCTGCTCCAAATCACATCCCTACCCTTCAAATTCAGTGTGCTCAGTGCTCCTCCAGCACCAACCTCACAGCCTGCGTGCTACACAAAAAACAACAGCGGGAAAACAAACCTTAAACACAGCAATGGCATAGGGGTGAGGGAGGCTGTCCAGGATCACAGATCTCTGCATCCCATTGAAGTCAACCCTCTCGATCCTGTCCATGTAGGCTTCGGTCCAGTAGATCCAGTGGTCATCCACGGAGATGCCATTCGGCCAGCGCACGCCCTCCGAGACGATGCACCCGGCCAGCGACCCGTCCATGTCACTCCTGTAGATGCCAGCCCTGGAGTCGCCCCAGTCGGTCCAGAACATCAACCTGGCAGCAGGCAGAGAGGTCACTGAATCCTCACGGAGCAGCTCATCAAAAGGAAGCAGGTTAGGAGAGGCAGAGGTTGGAATGCTTTACATTCCCTGCCTTTGAACTGGGAGCTCTGCAATTCTAATGAACGCCACCAGCAGATTTGTGAGCAGCACAGAGGCTTTTCGGCTGCCAACTCTGTGGTGTGAGTGCAGCTGCAGGTTACCTTGCCATGAACTGCTTTGGTTTGTCAGAGCTGCGTTTGCAGCCCAGGCCAAAACCCAGAGGATGTAACTTGCATTTGGCTCTTGAATTCGAGCACTGCTCGGTTTCTCACGCATCACTGCAGCTTTCCCCACTGACCAGACCAGTTTTACTGGCAGGAAAAGTTATTTACTAGCGAGTATGTATGGGTAGGAGAGAATAAACAGTTTGTGATCTCTGCTCTGGCAGAGCTGGTGCCTTAGCTGGGGATGCAATGGTGAGAATTTGCTCCGCAGGGCAGGACTGTGCTGTGTTTCTCCCCCCCTTTCACCTTTCCAAGCTGATTTAGTGGTGAAGGATCAGCAGTTTACCTCGGGAATGGCAGGGAAATACCTGTGATGTTTTCTTTCTTACCCATCTCGGGGAACCAGAGCGAGGGCTCGGGGTCGCTCCAGTATCGAGGAGTTGAGGACAGTGAGCCGCAGGTCTCCATCAGGATTGGCGACCTAGACCCAAAATCAAACCCAGGAGGGCTGTGTTTGCTACAGGCACTGTTGGAGTAACATGAAATCTGTGGCAGGCAATTATCATTCCTTAATAAAACATGCACTGCCACAGGTGGGCATGGCTGTACCTCGATTTTGGGAATCCCAGCATTGACCCAGTACAGCAGCTGGCTCAGAGGCTCAAAGGCCAAAGCCTCCACTGTTTCCAGCCCGGTGCTTATGATTATTTCCTGCCCAGAGCTGCCGTTGAGACAGAGACGCTGGGGGGGGGAAAAAAAATTAAAAAATCAGAATAAAAGATGAGGAACTTCCTTAGCTTAAAGGGCAGGTGACAGACAGCACGGAGGGGAGGAGTAGCAGGACAAACATTTGCATTTCAGGGTGGGGATGCAACACCCGGATGCAAGGAGGTGATGGCTCCCTGCTCACCTGGATAATGTCCAGAGTGACATCGGCCCAGTACAGGCAGTTGTGCTCGTAGTCAAAATCCAGAGCCACAGCTCCTCTGAGCCCGGCCAGGGGCAGCTCCTCGCTGACGCCCGAGGCGAGGTCGTAGCGGTGGATGGAGTAACGGGTGGCGTAGAGAATGAACTCGTTCTCCTCTGCAAGAACAGTGCCTTATTTAGTGGCCGTTTTTGGCTACTCAAGGGGTAAAAAATAGGAAAATAGCAAGTGTTTTTTCCCCCCCCTGGTTTTAGCACCTCAGGGAGGCAAAGAGCCTTTGTCTCAGCGTGATTAGGTTAATGAGAATGTGGTAATAGCCTCACATGGGGCCGGGCACACACTGTGGCCATTGTCTGGTCCAGGAGGAGGAGGAGGAGGAGGAGGAGGCACGGCTGGCAGAACCTGCCCCGACCTCTTCCTTCCCACATTCGTGTGCTGCCAATGGGAAACAAAATACTGATCTCCCCTTCCTTGGAAAAAACCATAAAAAGGTAGGAGCGATGCAAATCTGCAAGTCCTCAGGGACAGTGGCCCCGCAGGAATATCCCAGAGTTGGTTTTGTTTGTGAATCCCACCGAATCCAGGTAATGGGATCCCGGTCCGGGACAAAGTCTCCCAGGCATTATCCCACCACCGGTCAAGTCCAATAATGCTATTAATGAGTAGAGCTAATGTCAGTAAGTAACTCTGGCTGTGCATCCCTAATGAGATTATACGGAGATATGAAACAGATACTGTACATGGAAGTGTTACCATGGAGCAGAGCCGGAGACGATCCCCAAGCGCTCTGGGAACACAGCACTTCAAAGGCCGGCCCGGTGGGGATGGCAGGTTTATTTGGCAATCAGCAGGGCCCTTCTCAGCATGCCCAACACAGCTCTCCAAACAGCTCGAGAGGGCTCGGAGGGGTGAATAACGTGTCAGGAGTGAAGCTAAGTGCAGCGCTGGCAGGGATCCCAGCACAGGGGATGCTTCCCGGCACTGTTTCGCACCTGGAATATCTTTTGCGCCCTGGAAAATTTTAGGGCGGCGCAGGGGAAGCTGCTGCCGGTGGGTCTGGCTGCTCTGCTCGGCTCCGCAGCCCTTCCACGAGCCCCTGCCCTGCCTGAGGCTCTGGAGCTGCAGCACGGCAGCGATGCTGATCACGCAGCTCGTGACGGCAGATTAAATTAAAGCTGTAATGAGCAGAATGCAAATAACTCCGGCAGCACAGGGGCACGGGACTGTTACAGCGCCTTGTGCGTTCGACAGGAGGAAATAAGGATGGGGGGTGAGTTCTGGCAGGCAGAGGTGTGAGGGATGAAGGGCAGCCCCTGTCCTGGTGTGGAACCAAAGGGTTCACCCGTCTCAGGGTGGGACCTTCCCAAGGGGACCTTCCCAAGGATGGGGTGCCTTTGATCTAATTCCTGTCTTTCTGGTTGGGTTCGAGCCAGCCACAGCAAGGACATGACCAGGATAAAAGGGTTCCTGCTTGCACCTGCCCCTGAAGGCTCCAGGGTTGATGCTGCTCCCAAGCAGGATCCTAAGCAGTTCCCTGGCCACAGGACAGGACAGGGCGATTTGTAACCCAGCTCCCGTGTCACAGGTTTTGTCTGAGAGCCCTCGGGGACTCTGTGCCTGGTCCCTGCGGCACCAGCCAAAGGTTCCATGAATGGAGCCCTTGTGCCCAAAGCAGATCCCTGCGCACACTCACCCGCCAGCGGGCACGGCACCAGCTCCCCCTCCAGCCGCGACTCGATGTCCCCACCCGTGCAAGTGTCCCCGGAGATCTTTCGGTAGCTGCAACACACAGAGCCAGGCAGTTTGTTCCATGGAAAAACCGTGAACAAACCACCCCTGCGCAGCCAGAACAAGCAGTGGTGTTTAAATGCCGTGTATGTCCAAACTTGCTATTTGTTTGCTGCCACTTTTGTGGGTTTTGTGGTTGTTTGGGGTTGTTTTAATCAGCAGTAGGATAAATTCAAGCGTTTGGGAGATCACGTTGCCCTCCCAAGCACAGCACGTACCCTCGAGTCTTCTTGTAGGTTGAGCCAACAGGGCAAGGGACTGGTGGGTCATAGGGTTTGCCAGCAAATTCAGGGTCAGGGACACAAACTTCTAGGGATAAGTCATCGCTCAGTTTGAAGCCAAAATCGCTGCAAGGAGAAGAAAGACATAAGGAGGGACAGGGAAAAGCAAAAAATGCAGCCACGCTATACCATGAGTCTATTTTTACACAGAATTTTTAAGAACCCAAGGTGTGTCAGAAGGCCATTCATTTCTGATCAGTATTTAGCTGCACAGAACATCTCCGAGCCAGACAGGACGTTTCAAGAACGCTTTGCAAATCAGCTTTGCCAGTGGCTGGGCAGGCTGGGGAAGGCGAGGCAGAGCTGAGCCAGTGAGCTCTGCAAAGCTGGCTGCAAGCCCCAGCTCTGCTGCTGAGCTGGCTTAGGTCACTGCTCTGTCTCTTGGCTGGTCCTGCTGGTGAAATGGGAGTTATGCTCTTTGGAAAACACTGTGGGAGAGAGAGGTTTTGTCTGGGTGGTTTTGCAGGGAGGATTCTGAGGCAGGATCACTCCAGGCCTATTCTCAGTCTGCTCATGGTGAGCCAGGCAGATCCGGGCTGGGGCAGTCTGCTGTGAGCTCCACTGAAAATCACTTCACTTCCTAACCCCAAACCTTTGCATCAGGTTGCCAGAGTGAGTTTCCTGATCCCGAGAGCTGTGCAGAGTCAGGAATGTCAAAATTGCAGTCAAAGTGCAGTAGCAGGGCCAGCTGCACTCCTGCGGCCAAAGAATCACAAAGATTTTTAGCAGAGGATCTCTGTGATGGGAAATTATCCATTATTGTTTGGAAGGTGATGGATTAGCAATACTTCCCTCTTCCGTGGAACCTTTCAGAGGCTCCCCAAAGGCTCTGAAGACATTAATTAAGTCTCATGCCCTGTTATTAATGAAAGGATGTTTTCAGTCTGTTTAGTTTCCTCTCTGCTACAAAACGAAGCAGCGACACTCCGAGCTACAGAAATTTGATATTTGTTCACTCGGAGCGATTGGTCACAGATACTTATCTTGGGTTTACACTCCAGACTAAGAGAAATTAATTGGTGTTTTACCATTCAAAGTCCTCCCTTGTACAAGAGCAGTTGGAGACCATGACAGGCCTGTCAAAATCCTCGCCGTTGAAGCAGGTCGCGTGAGGAGTCCTCCTTTTGAAAACGGTTTTATGCCCCAGTAAACACTCATTGCCTCGCTCGTCCGACGGCGACCACAGCTTGTAGTCATTTTCCGTGCAGGGGACCCCTGGGAGGAGAAACAAGGTTGGGGTGCAGAAAGGTGTGGTTTTGGAGTGTAGAAAGGTGTGGTTTTGGGGTGTAGAAAGGTGTGGTTCTGGGGTGCAGAAAGGAGCAGCTTTGGGGTTCAGAAAGGTGTGGTTTTGGGGTGCAGAAATGTGCAATTTTGGGGTGCAGAAAGATGCAACTTTGGGGTGCAGAAAGGTGTAGCTTTGGGGTGCAGAAAGGTGCAGCTCTGGGGTGCAGAAGGGTGTGGTTTTGGGGTGCAGAAAGGTTCAGCTTTGGGGTGCAGAAAGGTGTGGTTTTGGGTGCAGAAAGGTGTGGTTTTGGGGTGCAGAAAGGTTCAGCTTTGTGGTACAGAAAGGTGTGGTTTTGGGGTGCAGAAAGATGCGGCTTTGGGGTGCAGAAAGGTGTAGCTTTGGGGTGCAGAAAGGTGTGGTTTTGGGGTGCAGAAAGGTGCAGCTCTGGGGTGCAGAAAGGTGAAGCTTTGTGGTACAGAAAGGTGTGGTTTTGGGGTGCAGAATGGTGCAGTTTGGAGTGCAGAAAGGTGTGGTTTTGGGGTGCAGAAAGGTGTGGTTTGGGGTGCAGAAGGGTGCAGTTTGGGGTGCAGAAAGGTGCGGTTTTGGGGTGCAGAAAGGTGTGGTTTTGGGGTGCAGAAAGGTGTGGTTTTGGGGTGCAGAATGGTGCAGTTTGGGGTGCAGAAAGGTGCGGTTTTGGGGTGCAGAAAGGTGCAGTTTGGGGTGCAGAAAGGTGCAGTTTGGAGTGCAGAAAGGTGTGGTTTTGGGGTGCAGAAAGGTGTGGTTTGGGGTGCAGAAGGGTGCAGTTTGGGGTGCAGAAAGGTGCAGTTTGGGGTGCAGAAAGGTGCAGTTTTGGGGTGCAGCTCTTGCAGAACCCCAAACCAAGAGTTTAAAGGCAGAGACGCAGATGTCCCTCGGTGCCCAGGAGTGAGGGCAGGCATGCTGCCATCCATCCCCACACCCCAGGAATGCCTCTTCCCTCCCCTGCCCACCCTCCTCTGGCACAAAACTCCCCCCAAAGTGCACAGCTCAGGGCTTGTCCCGCAGGGAAAGGCAAAGCCAGGAGCATTCGGGCGGCACGCGTGCCAGGAGGGAACAGCTCCGTGGCGGTGACAGTGAATCTGAATGAAGTCGTTCTGGTTCCCAAACAGATCCGTTCCCAGCAGAATGTCGAGGGAATCGGTTATAAATTTTAGTCAAGCAAGTTCCTCTGCTGGGTTTAACTGCGCTTTGATTAAAATGCTGCCTCGCAATCAAAGCTGAAATGGGTTATAAAACATTCATAGGCACAAGCCTTCAGAAGGAATTTTTTTTTTCCCTTTTCAACAAATTCCTCAGTGAGGAGGGGAGGAAGACAGGGAGAGCAGAGGGAACATGAGTGCCTTCAGCAGCTCTGTCCACGTGGACACGAGACACAAAGGACATGAGGAGATGCCCTCTGTCCCACCCACAGCCACCCCAGAGATGGCTCTGCCCCTGCCCCCTTACCCAGCACGTCAGTGGTGTTGATCTGTAGGATCAGCCAGCTGTGGCCATTCTCCTTGTAGGAGCCGAAGATGGTGAATATGGTGCTCTTCTCGCCGGGCTCGGTCAGCAGGCCGTACACGAACACCGGCTTGTCCGAGAACGTGAACACTTTCCACGTTTCCCCTTCGTTCGTGCTGTACCTGCAGGAAGGCGATTGGGAGAGGTGCCAGGGGCATGTCCTGCCTGCTGCAGGCACTCTTTTCCATCCCCACCTGAGCCATCCCCGTGCCCTGGCACTCACTTGAGCTGGTCAGTCTCGGTGCCTTGGGCAATGGCCACCAGAATTCCACCGTGGTCACCCCAGGTGTAGTAGTGGGGTCCAGACAGTGCCTGGAAAAGAGACAGTGCTGAAGGGAAAATGGCTTTGTCAGAAACTCCACCTGGCCCAAGCCAGTGCTTCAGCCTCAGCCAAACCAAGGCACCAGAGATTGGAGTGTTTATGGGACACCATCTGCAGATGGGAACAGCCAGCCCAGTTTCCCTCAGAGCTGTGTGGAAGAGCTGCCCTGAGCCCTGGACTCTGCTCCTGCCATGCTTTGTGCAGGGAAAGAATCAAAGGAAGAAGTGCCATGACACAAAAACAGAGCTCCTCTCCTTTGCCACATCTGTGAGGCTTTCCCGACACTCAGCAGCGACTCGTGGCCTTGCCAGGACTGCAGAGAAGTGTTGGTTCTCAGGCCGTGGAAGGACTTGTGAATGTTGAGAGAGAAGTGAGGCCATGGCATGCAGAAACAAGCCCTGGAGACAACTCATCCATCCATCCATCCATCCATCCATCCATCCATCCATCCATCCATCCATCCATCCATCCATCCATCCATCCCATGGAAAGCTTGGGTTTCTCGCTCACCCACACCTCCAGCACACAATCAACTGTGAGCCCAGAGCACCTTGGGGTGAAAACAGTGTCCATGCCAGACCCTGCTCACAGGATGTGCTGTCCCACTCGGGGCTGTCCTTCCCCAGGGCACCGAGTGCATTGTTCCTTTCTTCTCTGGGCTGTGAAATCAGCCCAGCGATCTGCAGAGCGAGGAGCCTCTGAGCCTGCGGCGAGGGCAAGGAGCTGTGGTGCCGAGGAGCTGCACTGCTGGGTCATTCTGCACCTCTGCTCACCACACAGACATCAGTCAGGAGCTCAGAGCTGCTAGCTTTGGGTAAACACCTCCTCAGATTGTTCTAACTGCACTGCAAGGCAAACCTCCGGAGCTTGGCACCTGAAAGTCTCCGTTTTTGGATACCTGTCCCATCTGCCAGCTCCTGCCCGGCTGCAGGGTCCCCATGGCTGCTCTCCAGCTGGATTTTGGAGCCAGGAGCAGCCTGTGGAGCACCTCTGGCAGCAGCCAGACCTGTGGTGTGTGTCCCCACCGCCACTGTGGCTGCCCAGACCTCACCCCGACCGCAGAGCCCTCGCAGGGGGAGAAGGAGGCTGCTCAGCTCCCAGGATTAAATCGCTCGCAGATGTTGGAATACCACATTACAGTGGCTGCAGAGAGCACAGGCAGACCACAAACACTGCCACAGACCAGAACATGCACTCAGTACTAACAGCAGCAAACTCCCCATAAACCAAGGGCAACAGCCCGATTTTCTGGAAGAAGCCAGAGCCTCTCCAAACACTCTCACAAAGTCCTGGCTGTCAGTGCTTTTTAAAAGTCCTTTTTGAAAGAGACCAAATGGCCTGTGCTGAGAGAAAGTCCTGCCAGGTGAAAAGGAGAAATAGAGGAGGGAGCTCTGCTGTGTTTGAATCCACCACCTGCACCAGAGGTTCAGCTCCAGGTTCAGGACCTTCATCTAAAAACCTTTTTCCCTCTGTCTCAAGGCACTGAGCACCTTCCAGCTCTTGGATTCATGTGAAATCAACTTTAATGTAACTTATCAACACCGCTGCCAGCATTCTACCTGTTCCCCCAGCACCCTGGCAGGTGAGTAAGAGCAGCCTTACCTCTCTCCACCTTGCTCCAGCACTGCTCGAGACATAGACATTGGTTTTCCTTGCCATGTTCTTGCCAATGGAGCCTGGGAGAAAGGGAGAAATCATCCTTCTTGAGCTAAGTGGTTGCTTAAAAGGAAGCCAGACACCTCCAAACTATTTTTGTCTGTGATTGAGGAGCTGATTTTTCACACTATAAATTAATCCCTTCAAAAGCAAATATTTCAAGGACTATTGCAAGTTTTAAAAGCAGATGGGGGAAAAACCCATGGCTACAAACATAATTAAACAAAGTGTGCGTGTTCTTCACTAACAGAGCAAGACAAACAGGAATTTCTGAACCTTCAAGAAGCCCTTCTCGAGCATCAGGAAAGAGGATCAGAACAGAGCAGGTTTCTCACATCACTGTGCTGCAGTGAAATGTTCTTTCTGTAATTACTGTATGGGGATTGCAGCAGAGAAAGGACAGCAAAATGCACCATTTAATTGCATTTTATAACCTGCTTATACAAACACGGTGCTGCCAAGCTCCTCGTGGCCTGACAACAACACACCCCAAGCCAAGGAAAAAGCAGTACCAGTGGCAATGATCAGTCCTGGCGCTGACTCCTTGGAGAGGATGGGCATCCTGCGCAGCTGGAAATTCAGCAGCTGGCTCAGGCGCTGGGCCAGGTGCAGAGAGCAGCCCTGGGACAGCTGGGAAGGCAGAACAAAGTGGATTAACCTCCATCCCTCATCCTACCTCTCTGCTTGGATAGGCACTGAGTGACTCCTTCATGGTGGTGATGCCTTAAGGATTTTTAGCTTCTATGTTTCGTGTATCTGTAGGTTTGGTGTGCAGCTCCAGGCTCCATATAAAGTGTTAAAAACCTCTGCTCACAGCGTTTTAGACAAAACAGCTCCTCTCAGTTGGAAAACCCAAGGACACTTGGCTGCCTCAGAGCCCCAAAACCAACAGTGAATTGGGGGAGCAAGCTTGGGGTGGTTGACATCATCACCTGAAGGTGTAATTGGAGAATTGAGGCTCAATATGTGAATGGACAGAACTTATAAAATGTGCAGAACTCAAGACTCGCTGTCCATTTTGGGTGTAGCCTCTCGAGTGGGCTCTGTCTGCCCTGAATGCACCTTAAAAGCCTTTAACAAATTAATCTGCTTTTTATTCTCCTAACCTTGTCTGGTCTTCTATTTCAGGAAGCCCTGCTTTAGACATCAGTGGCATTGCTATTTCAGCCTCTTTTCACAGAATCAAAGCTGGAAAAGACCTCCAAGACCACCAAACCCAACCATCACCACTAAACCACAGCTTTTTGGGGGACTCCTCCCTATCCCAGCCCACCCTGTGCTACCTGGCAGTCGATCTGCTCCCCGTAGTGGGTCTGTGCCGGGGGCTGGAGCAGCTCCCAGGTGCCGCCCTTGTCGAAGGTGATGACGGAGCGCATGTTCTCCTCGCTGAAGGAGCCGTTGATCAGCGTGGCGATGTAGACGCCCCGCACGCCCTCCACGCGGTGGAAATCCGCGAAGGGCTCGTTGGCGAAGTACCTGCGGGGTTGGTGAAACGGAAACTGAGCTCTCTGTAGGTCTGGAGAGGGGGGGATTGTCAAACAAAGTGCTTTGATCCCACGTGGCCAGAAATCACACAGATTTTGGTTGATGTTCTCATCCAGCACAGCCGATTGGGTGGGTCCTGTCTTACCTGACCAAGGTGTCGCTGCCAGCTCCTCCTGGGCTGTAGTAGAGCACGTTTTCTAGAGACAGGGAGAACTTGAGGCCCTCTGCCTCTGAGATGTAGAGGTTGGTGCGGTTGTTGTCGTGGCTGACACACACGAACACCTGATCCTCCGAGGCATCAGCGATGTAATATTCCTTTGGGACATAAAATCCAAGTGAGCTTCATGTGCGTGGCTTTGCACACAGGCTCGTTCAGAGCTCCCTCTTAGCTAGCTGCAAGTATCCCTCCCTCCTCCTGTTTGTCTTTTTTCCACCCAGCAAGGAGAAAATCTTCATTTTGCTCTTTTTTTGTGTTTCCCCCACAGTGATTCCTGTCCTCCGCCCTGCAAAGCCCCCTGGAAGCAGCACTGGTGGCCAAGCCCCATCCACGCTGGACCTCTGGACCCCACTGAGGCTGGGAGTGACCCCACTGCTCTGCTGAGCACCAAGAACGTGCTCCTCGTGCCCTTCTTCATCCCCACTGGCCTGGGGACACCACAGCACGTCTGGTCCGTGGATCAGAATTGGATCAGTGCAAGAACTGGATGCTCCAGTGCCACGGGAAGAGGTAAAGCCCCCAAAAGCAGAGTCAGAGCAGTGGGATCAGCCCCTCTCTGCTATCTGGGCTTCGCTGCCAACCTCCATGCCCACTGAGTGTCCAAGTGCCACCGTGTGAGCCACAAGGCCATCCCAACCGAGCCTTTGCTGTGCCAACCTCCCCAGCAGGGCGGTGCGAGGTCCCTTCCCACTCCTGCAGCATCTGGAGCTGCTGCTGCCACCGCAGGGTGTCCTTGGCAGGGCAGGGAGCAGGGAGGCTGCTCGGGAAGCACCACTCACCTTAATTGGGTGCTTGGTAACGAACTGTGCCACCCTCATGGGCTTGCGGTTGAAGGAGACCCAGAGCTGGACCGAGGGGGGCTGGGAGCTGCCGAGCAAATGCTGTGCGGAGCACAGGGACAGGTTAGGAGTGGATTTGTCCCCCAAAATCACCCTCATCCCCACTGGAGATACCCCAGGGCCTGGGACGTCCCCTTCCTGGCACATGGGCACAGCGTGGCAGCAAAGGGACCTGATGCTGGCAGCAGTGACCCCTGCCCAGGGTTTGAATTGCCACAACCAGGGCCCAGCAAGGACACAAACTGCCCTTCCTGGTCACTCGGGTGGGGGTAAGGAGGCTGGTTTTAATTCCTCCTTTCTCCTCAGAGCAGCCTGTCCTTCCCCTCCTATTTTTAACAATTTGCGCAAAGCAAAAGGCGCCAGCGCGAAGCCGAGAAAGCAAAAAAGCTGGGGGCAACCTATTTCCTACAGGGTGCCAATGGTGAGGACCTAAACCCAGATCTAGGCTCCAAAAATAAGCGGCCTGGTTTTTATTTTTTTTTTCTTCCCTTTCCCAGGCTCTGTATCACTAAGCAACCGTGCCTCCCACGGAAAGGAGCAGAAGTCAGAGCCCTGGGCGTTGCTGCCACCAGACTTGTCCCTTCCCCAGTGCCACCTCTGCTGCGGCCAGGCTTGGATATAAGTGCCTCATCCCAGACCTGGGGATGAGATTCCCAAATCAGGGTTTGCAGGCAGCCTCCCTCTGTCCCAGTGCTTCCCAGCAGTGTTGATTTTATTGATGTTTAGTCATTACAGCTGCAGGAGGAAGCAGGGCGTGCTTTCCCCCGTGGTCCCTGAGTGCTCCAGAAGCAGAAAAAGCTCCAAAGAACCCCCAAATGCAGTCCAAACCCTCCTCGTGCTCTCAGGATGCTGTCCCTGAGCCTGGTGGCTTCTCTGCAGAGACACAAACCATCCCCAGGGTTTCACCTTCGATAAAATCTCCTGCAAACCACAGAGCAGGCACAGCGCCAAGGGGCCAGGCCCTGAGAGTCACAGCCTGTACTACCTGCAAGGGAGCCTTCTGAGGAGCTGGAATTGCTCTGCAAATGTTCCCTGCCACCGCTGTGCCCGCTCAGGTGGCCGGGGGTGACACACGCGTCACTTACTGCCTAGGAAACCCTCCAGCAGAACCCCTAAATACAGGTTCCTTCTGAAAACACTCGATGGCAGCTGCAGGGGAGAAAAGCACCTTCTGAAAAGAAAGCTGCTCCTTCAATTCTAGAAGGATCAGGACTCGATCCCTCTGGTGCTGTTTTTGATGCTCTAGAAAGGCCTTGCCCTCTGAGAAAGCACAGAACCTTCATCGCTTCCTTCCAGGTTTGTCTGAATTTGGCAAAGAACTGTACCAAGCACAGGGAGGCCATGGCTGCAGAGGGACCAAAAGCTCACTTGTGCTCACCCACATCCTCTTCTCTCAGGCAAGCAGACTGAAAATCCAGCTTTCTTTCCAGGCTGGAGCACATTAGGCTGCCTGGACCTTGTCCACATTTGATGGTAATCTCCTCTGACAAGCGGCCTCCTGTAACCACCGAGCTGCCGAGCCACATCCCCCTTCCCCTGCCACCCCCACCCCGACATCCTTCCCAGGCATCCTGTGGTTTTTCCCGGGTCCCAGCCCTCTGCAGGCTGACCTACTTCTGCAGGGTATGGAAACACCGCTGGCAGAGCGGCACGGGCTGTGTCCATGGCAGCGCAAGCCCACGGGGGGTGGCAGCTGCCAGCCAGGCTGGGTGACACCTCTGTGACAAAGCCCTGAAGGCTGTGAGGGGCAGCAGGGAGTGGCATCACCCCTGGCAGATGTTCTGCACCACATCACCGAGCCTTGGTGAATTCACTCACCACAGACTTGGTGGCAAACATGTATTTGTCCCTGAGCTGGAAGTCCTCAACGTCCTCCAGGATGATCTCCTTGTTCTCCCGGCTCTGGAAGAAGTCCGTGCTGCGGATGACCGTGGAGGCCCCCGAGGGCTCGTGCCGCTCGATGTACACCGTGGTGGGCTTGTCGTAGGGCTCGACCCCCCTGGGGAGGACAGGGGAGGTGTGGGGGGTGAGGAGAAGGCACCAGGAGCTAGGAGATGGGGAGGGGGAGTGGGGGACGCCTTTGGGGGTCAGCGTGGGTGGCTGTCACTTGTCAGGTGGCTGTGACACACCCTGGGACAGGTCCTTGGTGCCCATAGGGCAGCAGACATTGCAAGGAGTGAGAGGAGACAGGAGCTGGGTGTGCACAGGTGTGACACCTACCAAGAAAAGGACTTCACGTGTTCCTGAATCATGATCCAGGTCTGGCCAAAATCGTCTGATTTCCAGAGCTGCAATGACAGAGGTGAGAGATGCCAGTGGGACTGGGGCACAAACAGAGCCAATCCTGCAGGAGACCCAATGTGTCTATCCATGACTTCTCTCTTTTTACCTGGAGAAGCAGCAACCTTGCTAACAGAACAACCCAAACAGGAAAAAACTCTCCTTTAGCCTTCTGCCAGAAGGATTTCCCGCTGTTTCACCTCCAGGTTTTACCCACGCTGCCTGTGTCTATCTAAAGGTGCCATAACTATTTTCAATCTTTACCCAACAGCTCCAGAGGGAAAAAAAAGTGTTTGTATTCAAGCAGCAATTTGTTATTCAGGACCCGAAGCCAAACCACAGGCCCACATGAAACGCTGCAGAGGTCATCGTGCCTCAGCTGCCAGGGCTCTGTGGTGAGTTATGACCACGATAGTTGGGGTTATGGATACAGCTGGGAGCAGGGTGGATGAGGGAAAAAGGAAAGGAAATAAGACACCCATCCTGCAGGAGTTATATCCTCATTCTCCAGAGGTAAGGATGGGATAGACTGCAGGGAAGGAGGTGTCCTGGCCAGTTTGGGATGGCTCTACATGCAAGGTCAGACACCCTAGGTGGACAAAGCAAGAACCCACATGGCCCTGGTACGAGGCAGGGTGGCTCTAGGCTGTGGGGGACATGGGAATATCCCAGCTGGGTGTTGGTTCCCCACCTGAGCCGAGTGCTCACCTGTTTCTTAGGGTGGGACCTGTCGAAGCCCAGGAGGAGGTTGGGGTTCCTGCTGTGCAGGAGGAGGTCTGCCGCTCGGAAGGGGATGGAGAAGCCTTGGATGGTGTTGCAGAAGTCGGTGGTGATCCAGAGGTATGGGGCGAAGGCATCCACAAAGATATACTGAGAGGGGAGGGACAGACAGGGGAAAAGAGAAGGGCAGAGATCAGTCTATCAGTAATGAAGGTGCACATCCCAGGGAGCGCAAATTTTGGAGGAGGAAAATTTGACTGTCCCATCCACCCCTCTCCCACCATGCTCTGACACTCCTGAGCGTCACCAAGCCATACAAGAAGTGGCACGTGCCACCTCTGCCCCAGGGACCAAGGGATAAAGCCGCAGCTGCCACGTCCCCCTCACCCTCTTGTTGTCAGCAGGGCTGTGGTAGAACTGGGCGATGGCCACCTCGCTGCTGTTCCCCCCATCGAAGCTGAACCTCTCCGAAATCTTCTTAAAACTCTTCCCGTAGTCATAGGACACGTAAACCTGTGAAGGAGAAGCCCCAGAATGAGAAGCACAAAGTGCTGGGCTCCCTTCCACCAAATTTGGTGGAAACTCAGAAAACTACAAATTTTGAGATTTCCTGGCCGTGCCTTGAACCCGTGGGGCAGCACAGAGGATATTGATATTTTTTATGCCTCTGCACTCAAATTCATGAGCCTTTTTCTGTTTCTCAGGACACAAGAGCAAGGCAGGCTGGAGCTCAGCAGCCACCACCACCTTGCCTGGCCCAGAAGCAGAAGGTGCACCCGGATGGGGCCAGGGGGTGTTACTTACATCACTGTTTTTGGGACCCAGCAAGGACAGGCTGTCCCTGGCTAAGGCCACGATCACGTTGCTCTTCTCTCCTGCCCAGTGAACGACCATCTGATTGTGGGAATCGTTGAGGCTGACCTGCAATGCCAAGGAAAAGGACACCCTGAGTCCCAGCCTCAGCCAGGGGGACAGCAAACAGCCACTCATGCCACCCTTCCTTGGAAATACAGACTTGGGGTGAGCTCGTGCAAAGCAGCATCTCTCCTGAGCACGTTGGCAGAACGTCCCTGAAAGGGTAAGTTTCTCTTTATTCTTCCTCAGAGAAACAGGATTCGGGGGATGATGAGAATGAAAACTCAAATCAAGGACTGAGAAGTGTTTTCACAAATCCACGCTGATGAGGCCACAGGGAAACAGAGGGGAAGCAGAGGGCCAGGCACTGATCTCTCCTCTCTGGTGACCAGTGACAGGACTCGAGGGACTGCCAAAAAGCTGTTTTAGAGGAGGTTGAGGTTAGATATCAGCAAAAGGCTCTTCCCCCAGTGAGGGGTGAGCTCTGAACAGGGAATGGGCACAGCCCCGAGGCTCCCAGAGTTCCAGAAGTGTTTGGACAATGCTCCCAGGGATGCACAGGGTGGGATTGCATGGGGACACCTCTCCCAGGGATGCACAGGGTGGGATTGATTTGGGACACTGATCTCAGGGATGCACAGGGTGGGACTGCATGAGGACAGTACTCCCAGGGATGCACAGGGTGGGACTGATTTGGGACAACGTTCCCAGGGATGCACAGGGTGGGATTGATTTGGGACAATGCTCCCAGGGATGCACAGGGTGGGACTGCATGAGGACAATGCTCCCAGGGATGCACAGGGTGGGATTGATTTGGGGCACTGATCTCAGGGATGCACAGGGTGGGACTGCATGAGGACAATGCTCCCAGGGATGCACAGGGTGGATTGTTGGGGTGTCTGTGCAGGGCCAGGGGTTGGGTCCTTCCAGCCCAGGATATTCTGTGACTCCCCAGGCCCTGCTGGTTCCCAGCACACACAGAGCCGTGCACAGCCCCTCATTCCCGTGCGTGCTGGGTCTGGCAGCACACATTTCTGCTTTCTATGGGGAAGCTCCCACAGCATCACCACAGCAGGACAAACCCTCGGTGACCATCCCCAGGCAGCAGGGACAGCCAGGCAAGCTGGGAGAGCAGGCAAAGCGGCTCAGCTCGGCCATGGATGGGTGCCCTGCTCCCTGCAGCAGAGGACGTGCGTGCCTGAGCCCTCGCACGCCACAGCTCAGCCCAGGGCTGGTAACCCCGGAGCTCAGGGCCTTGGGAAGCTGTAAAAATACAGGGATAAGCCCTTCTTAGGCTTGATACCCTGCAGCTCTGGCTGACCCCGGGATCAGCGAGCAGCACCGCCTGCAAGAAGGGGCTGCTTTAACCTCCAGCTAGCGAAACACTTGGAAAAACAAGGTCTTTATTCGGCAAGAACGGAGGGGGGGTGAGCAAAGCAGCAGCCCTCAAATCCCTCTTATGCAATAGGCTCACGGGAGGGGAAAGAGAACCAAATGCAAACCCAAGCCTGGCAGGAGCAGCCCCCGGGGCTGGTGCCCCCCGGCTGCCCGGGCAGGGACCCCCCCACCGGGCAAACCCCAGCACAGATTTAGGTCAGGCAGCAGCATCAGCTACAGAGCCAGGCAGCCAGAGCCCGGTGTGCCCGCCGGGAAAGGGGAAAAAAAAAAGGAGAAAAAAAATTAAAAGGAAGAGACGCTGTTTGAGGATGCAGGGAAACAGGGCGGAGAAGGAGGAATTGCTGCTGCCCACTCAGACAGCCGACAGACAGCCTCGGGTGTGGAATCCAGAGCAGCTCTGCGCTCCCAGTCCCGTCCCCCCCCTCCTCGGAAAGCAGAATAACCCCGTTTAAATCTCTGACATCTCTGTTGGTTATTTTGAGTGCAGCTTTTTTGGGTGCCCAGCTGTGCTCGGGCTGGAGCTGGGCACTGTTGGGAGCACAAAACTTGGCCCTTTAGCTCCCCTCGGTCAAGAGGGGTTTGTTACTACCTCAATGTCAATTTTAATAGTACTTTTCTTTTTTTTTTTTCCACAAGAAATCTGACACTGGGAGTTTCAAAAGCAGAAAAATCAAAGCAGACTCCTATCTGCACCTTGATTTAACCCCAGCAGTAAAACTCTACACCGATTTTTCTTCCACGATAAAACACACAGCGAGACCCCTTTTTGGAGACTTGGGAAGTGCAGCAAAACCCAAAAAGAAGGGGTTTGGGTTGAGGGGAGTCAGCTGAGCTCTGTTAGCCCCTAAGGAGCCGAGTGAGCTCAGGCAGCCTTGTTATGGCAGTCCCTATATAAAGGCAAACCGGAGACAGAAAAGGTTTGGCTCCCTGCAGGAGGGAGGAGAGCTCAGCAGGAAGGGCTGGAGCAGCTGGAGAAGCCTTTACTAGAGGATGTAAAGCAGGAGGAGGCAGCCCAGGATGCTGTGAGTGTCCCAGGAAGGGCTGGAGCAGCTGGAGAAGCTCTTACTAGAGGGTATAAAGCAGGAGGAGGCAGCCCAGGATGCTGTGAGTGTCCTGGGAAGGGCTGGAGCAGCTGGAGAAGCTCTTACTAGAGGGTGTAAAGCAGGAGGAGGCAGCCCAGGATGCTGTGAGTGTCCTGGGAAGGGTTGGAGCAGCTGGAGAAGCTCTTACTAGAGGGTGTAAAGCAGGAGGAGAAAGACAAGGATGCTGTGAGTGTCCCAGGAAGGGCTGGAGCAGCTGGAGAAGCTCTTACTAGAGGGTATAAAGCAGGAGGAGGCAGCCCAGGATGCTGTGAGTGTCCTGGGAAGGGTTGGAGCAGCTGGAGAAGCTCTTACTAGAGGGTATAAAGCAGGAGGAGGCAGCCCAGGATGCTGTGAGTGTCCTGGGAAGGGTTGGAGCAGCTGGAGAAGCTCTTACTAGAGGGTGTAAAGCAGGAGGAGAAAGACAAGGATGCTGTGAGTGTCCCAGGATGGGCTGGAGCAGCTGGAGAAGCTCTTACTAGAGGTGTAAAGCAGGAGGAGGCAGCCCAGGATGCTGTGAGTGTCCTGGGAAGGGTTGGAGCAGCTGGAGAAGCTCTTACTAGAGGGTATAAAGCAGGAGGAGGCAGCCCAGGATGCTGTGAGTGTCCCAGGAAGGGCTTGGGTTTCGAAGCCTCACACATTTGTGTTTGCTGCTTTTGCCCTTCCAAGCTCTGTGGGGTCCCAAGGGGCTCAGGGGAGCACCACCCCAAATCTGTGCTGGTCCCACTGACCAGGAGGGGTTCTGTGGAGCAGCTCTGCAGTAAGGCTGATGGTGGGGACCCTGCCCTGCTGCTCTGTCACTGTCACAGCGTCCCCAGCTCCCCTGGCAGGGGACACCTTCCCAGGGAACTGGTGTAACCTCTGAACAGGCACTGACTGGTGCCTAATGGAAACAGCGTTTAGCATAAATTCCACTTAATGGGGAAGTGTTTTGGTCTTTGCCAAGCGATTAAGTATATATGAAATATGCATGAAATTCTAATTTGTCCTCCTAATATGTGAGGTGCCAAATGAAGTCCAGGAGGGGAAAACTGGAGCCAAGACGTAGCAGAGGCTGCTTGTAGCTGTGGTTAATGTCGTTAATGTTTCTAGCTTTGCTCACGCTATGTATTTATTTCTTTGTTAACAGCATCTTCTGACAAATGAACGCCCTGCAGGAATGGGATGAGAAGAAGAAGACAGCCCCTGGAGCTGCCATCCGAGAGCAGGTAGGAGCTCTGGGGATGCAGCAGGAGCCTGAGGGCTCCAGGCTGGGCTGGCAGAGGGAATGTCTGGGAATGAGATGGAAGCACTGCCCTGCTGAGCCTGGACAGGTGATGACTGCCAGTGCATGTGCAGAGGGCAGGGCTGAGCTCCCCAGTGCCCAGAGCTGGGGAAAAGCCCTGATCCATGTTCTCTGAAGTGCCTGAACACCGGCTTCCCTTCCTGTCGCATCCCTCTCGGTTGTCTGAGCCCGGATTAAAAGTTTGGGGAAGGATTTTAGTTGAGAGGGTGGCTCACCCCTTGCATGTGACAAATGTGACAGCCCCAGGCTCCAGCATGGTCAGGGGATGAGTGACTAGCAGGGACAGCTCTCTGGAGCTGCTCTCAAGCCCTCCCATCACCAGAGGACTTTAAATCCCAGCCTGGGAGGCCCTGCTCTGCGTGGGAAGCGTGGGTGCAGAAATCCCACCCTGGCTGTGGTGAGCCATCAGCAGAAATATCGTGTGCTGGGTGACTTGTAACGGCGGTGACAAGTGACAGGACAGCATCAGGGGCTGCTCTCGGTGTCCAGTGGGCTCAGGACATTGTTGTGTGTGTTTTTGGGTTTGCTTTGTGGAGGATTAATGCTGCAGCTCAAGCCAGGTGCTCGCGATGCATTGGGAGGTGACACACGGTGACAACTCAGGGGCTCAGTGCTGTAAAATCGTGTGCAGAACAAAGATTCCCAGGGATCACTCGGGTGTTTTCCCGTCCTGCAGCTGGCCTACAAACAAATGCAGCTCCCAGGGAGTTTCTGAATAGTTAATAAGTTATTACTGCTGTTTGAGAAGGGAGGGTGGCAAAGAGCAAGAGTCCTCTGCGCCTGCGAGCGGCTGCTGAAACCTTCCAAATGTTGCCATCAGCTTGGATCACAGCTTCAGGGCTGCCAGGACATGTGTGGAGAAGGGGAATGCGCTCAATATTTTCATCCCAGCAGCAGGGGAAGGAGGCTGGGGCTGAGGAAGGGGTCAGAGGCAGAGCTGCTGCACGGATAGCAGAGGTGCACGGAGCAAAGGTGCTCTCACCCTGCTCCTCCTCATTCCAGCTGGCTGGAAGCTGCCGAGGACAAGTGCCAGGCCTTTCTGTCCCCATTCCTGTGCCTCCCCCCGGCAGGGCTTACGCAAGAGCCCGGCCCCAGAGTGCCATGGGTGGCTCCACGTTCCCGGCACGCCGCGTTCCCCGTGCGCTCCCACTAAAGCTTCATTACTGCACCTTCTGCTCTGCTCCCGAGCATCTGCTTCCAGCCCTGCCGTGGTATTTTAAAATACAGCCTGTGCCTGCCGTGGCGCTGCTTGTGGCTTGGACTGAAAATGCCAGGGTCTGAAATCATTGATATGAAACACGGGTGAGTCATTTCGGAGAGCGCCAGGCCCCGTGTTAATTTTGTTAATACTGAAATCATCTGCTGGCAGGGCTGTTTTCGCTCTGCCACCGCCACGAGAGCTCTCCCTGAGCTGTTGTTTCCAGGAGAGTGGAAAAGGTGAGGGAGGAGGAAGATTGGGGTCAAGGCAGGAATCCAGAAACAACCCCAGAAACAAGCTGGGCTCTCCGAAATTGATAGAGGGACAGGCACGTGATGGGAATGGAGGCTGCCCCAGCAGATTTGGGAGGTGCTGGTAAAATTCACTCCCCCATAGCAAAGGAGGAAGATGGCAAAGAAGGTCCAAAGTGTGCCGTGAGCTTGTCATTCTGGCTCTGAAAAGCCTGAGCGATGCCCCTGGGACACCACAGCACTTGCAGGATCTGTGAGGAAGCTGCTGGAGGGGAAAAACAATGAATAAAACCACAAATACCTCTCCCAGCCACCACGGTGCCAGGAGCAGGAACTGTGTGGCTTCCAGAGATCAAGCTCTGGCAAAAAGCAAATTCCAGGAGCGAGAAAACCTTCTCAGGGAGGTCATGAAAGACACAGCAGTGGGGAGGGGGACCTGCTAACACAAAGAAGGAGGAAAAGGACGTGGCGAGACTTGCTCTCACCACCCAGGGCACCTCCAGAAGGTTAAAGTCTGCTCTGGGAAGGGCTCTGCCAGGCTGGCAAAGTAGGTCAAAATTAAGTACGGTTCAATTGCGATGCGGCGTGACTGATGCCTGCGTTCCCAGGGCTGGATGGCATTCACCCCGCGCCGCTCTCTCTGTCTCCGAGAGCAGCAGAGGCTCTCGGCCAGTTTTGCACATCCACAGGAGGTTATCTGAGGTCTCCATCGGTGCAGGGGGGTGTGGGCAGTGTCAAGGTCAAGTGGTGGGCTGATGAGAGGTCAGCTCGGAGTAAATGGCCTGGAAATGATGAAAACTTGGTGGTTTTCCTCAAAGGCAGGGTGGTTCTCACTGGGAAACAGCAAGATCACGAGCAGTGAAGTAGGGGAAGAGAAGAATGATGTTAGGGCAAGCACTAAGGGGACAGGGAGGCACAGAGGTGACAGCCACGTGCAGGTTTTGAGGCTCAAGCCTTGCAGCAGCAGCACAGAGGGGAAGTGGGTGCCACAGGAGATATTAGATGAGATGTCTTTTGTCCCAGCGTGGTTTAAGGCAAAGATTTCTTCTGAGCCACATAAATATATGGATAAATATATGGCTTTGGATGAAGAAGGGGAAGGGATGTCTGCAGTGAAGGATATGTTTCAGCAGTGTGAATGCTCTCGTAGCTCCTCTCCCCCTCAGGACCAGGCTGGGTTCCTCCCCTGGCATTTTTCCTGTGTGCCACAGCCACGACACAACACTGGCTACACAGCTGTCCCCATGGTCACCTCCAGGCAGCCACCAGGGCTGCTTTTCTCTTCCATGTCGTTCGGGGCTGGTTTGCAGCCGGGGTTTGGGTGGGATGATGGGCAGATCCCATGGAAATGGGAAATCCTGGAGCCAGGCCCTGTCCTGGGGTCTGAGCAGGGATGTGTGAGGGGACAGGAGGGTGGTGGCACATCAGCCACAGCCAGGGGCTCGTGCCGGGAGCAGGAGGGCAGGGTGAGGTGCTCTGGTAGTGGGAGGGGTTCAGGGAGCCCTGCTGGCCCCGAGGGGTGAAGTTTTCTTGCCCTGGGGATGCTTCTCTGCTGTCGGTGACATCCTAGAAAAGTCCTGTCTCGTGCCAGTGCCCGCTGCAAACAGTCTGTCCATTGTAAGCCTCACCAACAATCCCACAGAGGTGAGGGCTGAGCGAGGGAACAAAACCTGCTCTGTCTCCAGAGTCGGGGATTTGGTCTCTCGGTTGCTGCTGCTTCAGGGTCAGAAAAAACCAAAGAAAAGGCACACAGGGGTTTAGGCTGCTGGTCCTGTTATTTGGTGATGTTCCCGAGAAGTTTTGCCGCAGATTGCCCGGCAAGGATGCGATCAGAGGGTCCAGAAAAGAATCCGAGTGAGATCCTGTGCTTGTGCTTTCGGTGTCCAAGGCAAGAGGGCTCTGAGCCTGCTCCTGACGGTGCTGAGTAAGCTGTGCTTGGCTCCTGAGGAGCTACAAAGGGTTTGGATGTTCTTCCCCTGCTCGGTTCCAGACAGAGCAGTGCATCCCTCCCTCTGGTCCCTGATGCCATCGCCCATGCCAGCCACAAACACTGCTTTCCTCCAGCCCTGAGCTGAGCCTGGGCTCTCAGCTGTCCCACGAGCCTGTCTCAGGAGCACAGCGGAGAGCCAGGGAAGGGCAGGGAGTTTTGGGGCACGAGCCAGTGCGTAGCATATGGCCAAGTGACCTGCCAAAGGCACGGGATGTGTCCCAGATAAGGGACTGCAGTGACACGGCACAAGGATGCTCGGTCCAAGCACTGCCCCTTCCGCTGATGTCCCTGAGAGAGGAGTGCTTTGACTGCACGATTTTCTGCTGGTGCTGGAGTGCCAGAGAGCTGGGGGAGGGAGGTCATGGGGACTGCTGGGTGCTTGTGACCAGGCACGGGACCCCTGAGCGCGGTGCTGCACAGCTTTTCCGGCTCCCCAGGCATTAGTAACGTGTGTGGTCAGGGCTGTAATGCAGCCTGGGACACCCTCTTGTCCCTTTTATGAAAGCAGAGCCCTGATTTAAAGCACTGTAGCACTCGGGAGAACTCAGAATTATTGTTCGGTCCCAAACAACTCTTCCCGGTGACACACCTGGGCTGTAAAATCTGCCTGGCCTGCCCCAAAGCAGCAGGAGGAACGGGGGCTGTGTGCTCTGCTGCCAGCGAGAGCAGCTCCATTCCCCAGGCAAACCCCCCTGGAAGCTTGAGGCAATGAGAAAACCCCAAACAGCAGCAAACTGTTGAACTCCCACTGCTTCCTATTAGTCGTGTCCCCGATAGTGACAGGGTTATTCACCCTCCCGGATCTGCAGCTCCGTGTCCAGGGGACAGGGACATTCCTGCCAGAGCAGCTCTCTACCTGGCAGCTGGGCCGGATGGGAGGCACGGGGAGACAGAAGGGAAAGTGCCACCAATGTCTTGCCGTAGAGGAGAGACAAGTGTCATGTTTTCTTCTAAAATGGGGTAGCTGTGTTATGCTAAAAACAGCCAAACGCTGAGGAGGTAGAGGAGGCGAAGCAGATTTTCGCGGGGAGAAGGAACAGCTTTTCCCTAAACAAGGGAACAGAAGGGCTTTAGGAGCAGCACCAGCCCTGCATGTGCCCCTCCAGCAGCTCCAGGGCCTCGTGACTGGCTCCTTCTCATCCTACAAGTAGCAAAAAGGGGAAATCACAGAGCACCCGGGGGGAAAGCACTATCCAAGGAGGCAAACACAGATGTCACTGACGGCTCAAAGCCTCTCCTCCCGTGTGCCTTGTCCCTCCGTGGGCTCGTCCCCCCCCATCAGCCTTTTGGGCACGTGATGGGGACACAGGCAGTGTCAGCAAGGAGGATCAAGTAGGGCAGCGTAGCGTAGTGCAGCATGTGGGTACATCAAAGGCTGAAGCTTTCCATGGCAGGAAGTCTAAGTGTAAGTCGTCATCACCCCCAAAAGTGATGGGAAAGAGGGGGTGAGGGGGAGCCGTCATGGTCCTGGCACCAAAACTTGCCACTGAATCGAGCCCGAGCAGGGATACTTTCAGAAATAGCAGGCTCCGTGTTTTCCTGCGATGAGCAACCCCGCTCCCCTTCTCTCCCAAGGGCCGGTGGAGCATGGATGGCTCAGACACGCAGAGGAGCCCTTCTCGCGGAGAAGGACACGGTGCCTCACCGATGGCCATGTCCTCCCCCGGCGTCACCTCCCCGTCCCCATCTGCCGAGAGCGGCGATGCTCACCGCGAGCATCCCCGGCGGCTCCTGCCGCTGCCCCTCCGCCCGCGGGGAATCGCCGTTCCCGGCTCGGCTCTCCAGCCGGGGATGCCCGGCCCGAATCCCTGCCGCGTGCCCTTGGCTGCTCCCGCTGCGAGCGCATCTCGCCGCCGCCGAGCCCGCAAGTACCGCCGCGAACGTGACCGCGGCCAGGCGGCTCCGGGGGTGCGGGGAGAGCCGAGGGCAGGCACCGGCGGCGCCTCGATCCGCGCTGCCCTCGGCGGAGCCGCCAAGCGACGCGCCGACCCTTCCCCAGGCGGGACGCGGCGCGACCCCCGCGGGAGGATGGGGAGAGGGAGGGAGGGAGGGGGCGATGGAGCGCGGTGTTCGCGGGGGCGACGCGCCGCAGCACGGCCATCCCCGGCGGGGCTCACCTGTCCGTACACCTGGATGGGCTCGGGCGGGCGCGGCGCGGCGCGGCGGCCCCGCGGGGGCTCGGCGGGGGCGGCGGGGGCCGGCGGGGCGCGGAGCAGCAGCAGCGGCGAGCGGGAGCCCGCGGCCGCCGGCAGCAGCAGCAGCAGCGGCAGCAGCGGCAGGAGCCGCCGGGGCAGCGGGGCGGCCCGGCCGGCCCCGCCAGAGCTCCGTGTCGCCATGTTCGTGCCGCCGGGGCCGGGCGGAGCGGAGCGGGGCCGGGAGGAGCGGAGCCGAGCCGGGCGGAGCGGCAGCCGCGCCGCCGCCCGGAGAGAATGTGCATGGGCAGCGCTGCCGCTGCGAGCCCCCCCGCCGCTCCCCGCGGGCACGGATGCTCGGGCCCCCTCCCCTCTTCCCCGCTCCTTCTCCCTCTTCGTCTCCCTCTTCCTCTTTTCCTCCGTCTCCTCTCCCTCTCCGGAGGATGCTCGGGTCCCCGTCGAGATGCCGTGAAATAAGTTCAAGTTAATTTCTGTGAAATGGACTGAAGCTCGGGCTCCCTCCCCTCTTTTCCTTTCCCTCTCCCTCTTTTTCTCCCTCTTCCCCTTTTCCTCCTTCTTCCGCTTTTTCTCCCTCTCTGGAGGATGCTCGGGTCCCCATAGAGACGGAGTGAAATAAGTTCAAGTTAATGTATGTGAAATAGACTGAAGCTCGGGCCCTCTCCCCTCTTCTTCTTCCTCTTTTCCTCCCTCTCCCTCTTTTCTTCCCTCTCCCTTTCTCGCTCCCTCTTTTTCTCCCTCTCCCCCTCTGGAGGATGCTCAGGTCCCCGTTGAGACGGACAGAAATAAGTTCAAGTTAATTTCTGTGATATGAACTAAATCTTAGGCCCCATCCCCTCTTCTCCTCTCCTTTTCCCTGTTTTTCTCCTTCTTCCTCTTTTCCTCCCTCTCCCCCCTTTTTTCCCTCTCCCCCTCTGGAGGATGCTCAGGTCCCGATGAGGTGGAGTGCAATAAGTTGTAGTTAATTTCTGTGAAATGGAGTGAAGCGAAATGAAGCAGCCAGAAATGAAGTCAAAGGGAGCAAGAGTGAATGGAAGGAAACTGTGTTGAAGTCAATGAAGCTGTTTAGGAGGGCCTGGAGTGGCAGGGCAAAGGGGAAAGGCTTCAAACTGGCAAAGAGTGAGTTGAGATTGGATTTTAGGAAGAAATTCTTCTCTGTGAGGCTGCTGAGGCCCTGGCACAGGTGCCCAGAGAAGCTGTGGCTGCCCCTGCATCCCTGGCAGTGTCCAAGGCCAGGCTGGACAGGGCTTGGAGCAATCTGGGATAGTGGAAGGTGTCCATGGCAGGGGTGGAATGCGATGAGTTTTAAGGTCCCTTCCAACCCAAGCCATTCTGGCATTCGATAACATAAATTCAAATAATATAAAATCACTGCAGCTGTTTCATCCTGGTGGATCAATGAGGTTTCCCCCAAAAAAGCCAAGCTGCATTCTTCCTCCCACATGCATCGCTGCAGATGTGTCCCCCAGCCTCGATGGGGGCCTAAAGCACCCCAGGATGGGTGGGAAGCAGCACAACTGTCCAGGCTGAGGTTTGATAGAATCACAGTGCTGTGAACCATAAAATAATGGTACCACAGGCCCAGCTCCTTGTTGCTGAGTGTGACGAAGAGCTGAGTGTGATGAAGAGCCGAGTCTCCCATGGATGGGAAGGTGAAGGTGTGGATGGATATCAAGAGGAAAAGGTAAAAATGATTTCACAGGCTGCGGTGACAGATTTCCCCTGGGTACATTTCTGGCAGCCCTCGGCGATCTTTGTCTCAATTTCTGCCATCTTTTTACCTGGGCAGAGTTGGGAAGGTGAGCGAGACATGATGGCAACAGGAAGCCAGAGACCCTCAGGGTCTCTCCAGGGTCTTCTGCCCTCTCTCCCACCCATGGGAGGTGGGTTTGAGCTGTGCCAGTGGCTGTGTGCATCCCATAAAACACTTGGCATTGGTACCATGCCCAAAATCCCCGATGTGGAGCAGACAATGCTTGGTTGGTTTTGCAGGGACAGCACAGGAGCAGTGCCAGTGGCCACAGCTCTGATTTATTGGGGCAGCTCAAAGTGCTGCACTCCCAGGCCTGGGGATTCCCCTGCTCTCTGTGCAGCTCTTTCAGAAAGCAACTTGTGCCATCCCTGCCTGGCACTCCTGTGTGTCCCAAGTCCAAGGATTTGAGGAAGAAATCTCAAACGATGCTGGGAGATGGCAGGAAAGTTGGGCTGTGCCTGTTGCTCAGCCCCAGCTGGTCTCTCCAAGCCAGAGGTGGTTTTTTTAGGTGGTTTATGTGGTTTTTTAGGCATAATTTTGCTGCTAAGAAAACTGTTCTGGGTTTCAACTCCCCTGCCTCACATGCTGTGCACCATTCCGGCATTTCTTATGCCATATCAGGGAATCATCAAGGAAAATGGATGTGGCCCAGCAGTGAAGGAATGAGAGTCTATAAATCCCATGGACAGCCCCGAGGCAGCCTTGCTCCCCTTATTTCACTTGCTTTAATAGCAGGAATGCTGTCCAGAGCTTTCCCCGAGGTGCTTTCACCTAGAAACCCAGTTAGTGCATTTCAATTATCGGGTCAATACAATTATAAGCCCTCCTAATGAAGCTTTTAGAGGTCTTGACTGAGGGTAATGTCCCTCTGGAGGACAGGAGGTCACCATGGGTAGGGCAGAGTCAGGGAGGGAGTTCTGTTTTGTGGAAATCCCTATGGGAATCCCATCAGGGTCAGGTGGGGTGGGCAGGTGAGAAGGATCCAAAAAGAACCTGTAGATGAGGAATAGAGGAAAAATAGGAGGAAATGAGGACCTGCCTTTGCTGAGGTGATAAATGGAGGGAAATGGTGTGGGTGGGGGTGTTGCTGTCCCTCTCCCAGCTCTTGTGTCTTCTTTCAGGGTGCAAGAAGGGTCCCTGTCCCCCTGTGGGCTCCCTCTGGCCAGGTCACTGCGGTGGGCACAGGGACAGAGCACAACCAGGACCCCTCAGGTGAGCCCAGCCCTGGTAAATGCTCACAGATGAATGGCTCTTTCTTTGTGCAGGGAAACACACGTTTCCCCAGCCAAGGTATTTTTTTGTTTTTTGAAAAGAGACGTAAAGGGGAGAGGGGAACAGTGCGGAGTTTATTTTAAGGTCCATCTGGATTTCATCAGCAGCAAAAGCTGTGAACTCCAAGAGCAAGGCGAGGAGCCCCTGGCCCCCTGGTTTTCCTTCCCCTCTTCCTTGAGACCTTTCCCTGTCTCAGCTTTAGAGGTCCCCGAGGGTTTAGGGGACTGAGAGGGTAGAATTGTTTAAAGGAACCATTGCGTTTTGTTGGAGCTGAGTCAGAGAGTAAAACAGAGATTCCAGGGACAAGAGCCAAGGACATCACCCTGCTCATGGTGTTGCTCCCAGAGCCTTCCTTGGAGGATGATGATGGTTGTAGAGTTTCCTGCAGGGCTCAGGGCTGTGTCAGAGGCACCCAATTGTTGCATTCACACACCAAAGGTCACTTTTTGCGATGGGGTCTCACTGAGGAGGATGTTCAGTGTGAGGTGCAAATGTTCACTGCGCTGATGTGTGGAAGAGCATCGCTTGGGGGGGAAAGGAGGGGAAAAAATGCTCAGTGTGGGGTGGGACAGGGCAGCTACTGCAGAGAAATCAGCAGAAAAGGCCCCGATGTCAGGAGAAGCACAGGGAATGGTGTCATGGAACAGGAGCAGGGACACCCCGAGTGTGTCCTCTGAGAGCCAGCATGGCAAAGCTGCTCCTGCCCCGTGCTGGGGGAGCGAGGAGGAGGAGGAGGAAGGCCATCCACGCAGGTGCAGCTCCTGCGATGGCTGTGGTGAGCAACATCTCCATCTTGTGGCAACAGCAGCATCAGGGGACCAGAGCCAGAGCTGCTTCTCTCCGTGCCACAGTGCCCCAAGGCCACCACGGGGCAGCCTTGGCATGGCAGTGTGTGACCGGCAGGACACACTCTCCCTGTCCCCAGGTGGGTGTGACCAGCAGGACACATTCTCCCTGTCCCCAGGTGGGTGTGACCAGCAGGCCATGCTCTCCCTGTCCCCAGGTGGGTGTGACCAGCAGGACACTTTCCCTGTCCCCAGGTGGGTGTGACCAGCAGGACATGCTCTCCCTGTCCCCAGGTGAGTGTGACCAGCAGGACACATTCTCCCTGTCCCCAGGTGGGTGTGACCAGCAGGACACATTCTCCCTGTCCCCAGGTGGGTGTGACCAGCAGGGACATGCTCTCCCTGTCCCCAGGTGGGTGTGACCAGCAGGACACTCTCCCTGTCCCCAGGTGAGTGTGACCAGCAGGACACATTCTCCCTGTCCCCAGGTGGGTGTGACCAGCAGGACATGCTCTCCATGTCCCCAGGTAGGTGTGACCACAGGACACACTCTCCCTGTCCCCAGGTGGGTGTGACCAGCAGGCCATGCTCTCCCTGTCCCCAGGTGGGTGTGACCAGCAGGACACTTTCCCTGTCCCCAGGTGGGTGTGACCAGCAGGACATGCTCTCCCTGTCCCCAGGTGAGTGTGACGAGCAGGACACATTCTCCCTGTCCCCAGGTGGGTGTGACCAGCAGGACATGCTCTCCCTGTCCCCAGGTGGGTGTGACCAGCAGGACACACTCTCCCTGTCCCCAGGTGGGTGTGACCAGGACACACTGTCCCTGTCCCCAGGAGTTGGGTGCTGCAGGTCCATCAGGACCTGCCAGGTTTCCAGCAGGACCGTGGGAGGGTGCAGGGTTGGGGACATTGGGTACCACGAGTGATGTCATTTCATCCACAGGACTTCCCTGCAAGGACCCAGCTGCTGAGGGACATTATCTGCCCCGAAGCTGCCAGGATGGCGTGCCCTGGCGTTAGGCTCAGCAAAGGCAGGAAGTTGGGGTGATGAGAAGCCTGGGGCTCTTCCCAAGGGTCGCACATGGATTGGGAATCAGGCCCAAGGTCAGGGATGGTGGCACTGTGTTCCATCTGGGCCCTGCCTTGACCCTGGGCAGGGCTCCAGGCTCCAGGTTAATCAGCAAACAGAGCTCAGGGGTCCTGTGCACGTGGGGACAGCGAGCTGGGAGCAGGAGGTGAAAGCAGAGCAGGGCCCAGGTGGGGACTGTGCTGGCAGGACGTGGGACAGGTGACCCTTGTGCTCATCAGGTGGCACAGGGTGTGGCCTCGGGCCATCCCCTGCCTGGGGACAGCTGAGATTGGGTGATGAGCAGAGGGTCTGACACCACAGCAGGGCACCAAAGGAAGGGCCTCCGTCCCCAGTAAGGGTGGCAGTGCTCCAGTGACTGGTTAAACTGGGGGACCAGGGGATGGGAAAGCACAGGTGTCACTGAGCAGGGACACGGTTACAGGTCAGGAGGTCTGGGGGCACTGGGGGTGGCTTTGGCCACTCTGACTTTATTTCCCCATCCTGTGCTGTTTCAGCCCAAATTTGCTGCCAGCACAGCACAGCTCTGTGACAAGCCCCTCCTGGGGGCTGTAGGGGAGGAATAGGCTGCCCCAGGAGACTTTGCATGAGCCCGGGAGAAGGGACCAAACAGCAGCCCAGTTGGCAAGCGAGATTTATTGGAATTGGGCCAACCCCAAAGGCGGGTGACCAGATTTCAGCAGGAAACACACAGGGCCCTAAGGGGGAAAGCTGGCCACGAACCCTCGAGTGAGGAGAAGCCCCTGCCCCTCACATCTGAGTTCCTCCTCCCTTCCCCTCAGTGTTCTCAGGGGGCTCGAGAGACCCACAAGGCTCAAAGCACACCTTTGTCCTACAGGCATGATGTTTCCATGGGACATCCCCGGGCAAGAGGAAGGAGGTTGAGAGCCAAGAAGTCCCACCAGGGGAGTCATCAGGAGGACCTACACCACCTCCAAAAGGTAGGGTTTTTTTTCCAAAATACAGCTCGTCCCGATGGACACCGTGATGGGAACAATGAATCGTCGTCAAAAGGGAGCAGTGGTCAAACGAAGACCCTGCCTCGAGTCACGTTAATTTGTGCCACGTTACGGTTCTATTTGTGCCATGTTATTCTTCTGGTAAAGCAGCAGCACAGCACTAAAGCAGCGCAGGGACCTTAGCAGAGATCCAAAGGGAGCCGGGAGGGGAAGCAGTAGGAAAAACAGGGCAGATCCGTGGTGTGGAGCGAGGCCACCGCCGTTTTGGGATCAGAGCAGGCCGGACGCTCACCAAGAATCGCCCCACGCTGGTCACATCATCAGGGACAGGGGCTCTTTGTCCGTGGAAAACAGTCTTGAGTGGCCGGCGAGGAATGGGACAAGATCCAGCCAGAGAAGGAACACCCTTGGACGAAACCTACTCAGCCTTGGAGGCCGCGACACCGTTGGACACTCCCGCGTCTTTCTCTCGGAGCTTGCGCAAGTAATCGTGGGGACCTTTGCCCTCGAAGGACGTGGGGCTCTTGTAGGAGCCGCCGATCTTGTCCCAGAGGGTGAAATACTGCCCGTAGTTGTAGTCGAAGTACAGGTGGTGGTCGGTGTGGTGGGCAGAGCCGTTGATGACGTGCCGCAGCAGCCGCGGCACGCGGTAGTCGCCGTCGTGGATGGAGATGGTCCAGACGTTGACGAAGATGTAGAGGCCCAGGTAGGTGACTTTGTGCAGGGGGAAGAGGAAGGGGTACACGTGGTAGGGCAGGCTCTGCATGAAGCCGTCCACGGGGTGGAAGGCGTGGCTGGCGAAGGGCGTGGCGATCTTCCACAGGTGGTGGGGCTTGTGGAAGCGCTGCGGGGAGAGGGGCTGTCAGCCAGGGTGGCCCCTTTTCGGGGGTCCCCCAGAGAGATTCACAGCCCAAAGGGATGCTCTGTGAGCCAGCACCACCCAAACTGAGAGGGGAATGTGCCCTAAAGGGCTCTCAGCTCCCATCCGCCATTCCCACCCAAGTGTGCATTCCCTTGGACGTGTCACCAGAGCAGGGTGGCACTTGTCCAGAGCCCCCTGTCCTATCCCGTACCTTATAGAACAGCTTGTGGTGGAGCCCACGGTGTATCCAGTAGATGCCCATGTCGGTGAAGAAGAGGAAGGACAGCATGCTGAGGAAGACGCCAGACCAGCCTGGGGGTGACAGGGATGTCAGAGGTGGCACATGTGGGCATCAGGAGGCTGTGAGGGCCTCCACAATGTCTCTCGTGGTGGGAGACACATCTGAGTCGTGCCAGGGTCTGCCCCACTGAGGTGAGAGCGTCAGGTGTGACTCAGGGGAAGTGAGTCAGGTGTGGCCTCACTGGGAGCTGTGCCCAGGAAAGGGAAGGATGTCTTTTGTGGAGGGGGGAGCGTGTCAAACCGGGGCTATGACCCTGAGTGAGGGCGCAGGGGTCCCTCCCCTAAACAGCACTTGAGTTTTTGGCTGATAGCCTGGGACAGGAGGTAGCCTGGAGGATTTTTTGGGGCTGTCGTCAGGAGAAATGGGGGCCAAGGAAGGTGACCCAGGTGGGGAGAGGGTACTGCCATGGCAGGGGGTGCAGGAAGGTCACTCACCATACGGGGAGTCCTCGATGTTGTCGTAGAGCTTGCTGTAGCCCCGGACCTCGGCGAAGAACAGGGCCACGGTGGGGACGCTGATCCAGGGCAGGGAGCGCACGGCGTAGGCGATCTCCCGGCTCACCTGGTTCTGTGGGGTGTGACGAGAAGGAGGGTCAGGGGACAAGGGACATCCCGAGAGCCCTAATGCCGCTCATGAGGCAGAGAGGGCCACCATCTTGGCCACCTCTTTGTGGTGGCATCTCTGCCATGGTGCGGCACACTGGGGACAGCCGTGCCCGGGGTAGGACAAGGCTCGCGCTGGGTGCTGGGCCTTGTGGCACTTGTGTCTGGTCATGAAGGGTAACAGAGGGCTCAGAGGGGCAGCTGTGACACGGGGACAGCCCGTGCCACACCACCGGCATGTGGCATTTGGAACAAGAGGATGGCGAGGGGGACGCTCGGCGCGTGGGTGAGGAGCCACCCACCTCCAGGAACTGGGGATGCTTCTTGAGCTCGTGGTCGAAGATGAAGTAGTAGCTGAGGGTGCCAAAGAGCAGGTACAGGGCCAGGGCCCCCAGGTTGGTGATGACGAAGAGGCTGAGGAGCTGGCGGCAGGGCTCGCCCTCGGGCCACCCCGCGGGGTACACGTAGGGCGTCAGGAGGTGACGGTCGGCAGCTTCCAGGACCAGATCCATGGTGGCTCCTGCAGGAAAAGGAGTTGGTGCGGCTTGTCGCAGAAGATGTCCCTCCCCAGGGCCACGGGGGCACGGGAAATCGTGGGCAGGGGGGTGTCAGGGTTGGGGTGCTGTCCCTCCCTCTGGATCACCTTAGTTAGGATGGGGAAGCCAATCCGGGAGATGCGGGCTGTGGGTGGAAAGACGCAGAAGTGGGGCGCTCCCCTAATTCGGGGCGCTGTTGCTGTGGGAGGGAGCGCGTAGCACCGGGGACAGCGAGCTGTGGGTGGCAGCGGCACAGGGTGACAGCGGGCTGTGGGTGGCAGTGGGACAGGGTGACAGCGGATGTGGCTTTGGGGAGCAAGACCCCTTTGGGGCAGCACCTGGGGCGCCGCTCCGCGTCCCGGGGCGATTCCCGCAGCGCTCCCCGGGCCGGGCGGGTGGCGAAGGGGGATCGGTGTGTTCGGGAGCCGCAGGTGGCCCTGCCAGCGGCGGGGAAGGACCCGAGGGGCGCTGGAAACGGGGCGGGTGACGCTGGCGGCGAGCGCAGCGGCGCGCGGGGGCCGTGGCGGCGGTGTCCCCTCCCGGTGTCCCTGTCCCGCACCCTGTCCCGCACCCTGTCCCGCTCCCGGTCCCGTTACCTGCCCGAGGGTCCCGGCGCGCCGCGGGGCGGGGGGCGGAAAGGGGCGGGGCCGCCCGGTAGCGCCACGTGACGTCACCGGCGGCGGCGCTCGCGCCACCTCGGGCGGTGACGTCGGCGGGAAAGGAGGCGGGGACAGGGGCGTGGGGGGCGGGGCCAGCGGGTGGGGCGTGGCTCGGGGGCGGGGCCGGAATGGGGCGTGGCCGGGGCGGGGCGTGCGGAGCTGCGCGTTTTCTGCGCGCTCTCTCCGCGCTCTTTCCGCGGTCTCTCCGCGGTGCCGGAGGGCGAATTTTGGCCATCCCGGCCCCTTCCCCCGCTGTCCCCGCGGTCGGGATGGCGGGGGGACATTGCTGGTGGCAGTTTGCGTTGGGAGGGACTTTAGATCTCAGCCGGTTTCACCCTATACTGTATATATATAGTATATTCACCCTGTATTTCACCCTGGGACACCTCCCACTGTCCCAGGCTGCTCCACGCCCTGTCCAGCCTGGCCTGGGACACTGCCAGGGATCCAGGGGCAGCCACAGCTGCTCTGGGCATCTGTGCCTCAGCACCCTCACAGTTTGTAACTCTTTTTCTTTTAATTGCTGCTTTTTATTCCATTTCCCCTCCAGTTTCCTCTGCAGCAGCTTTTGCTCAGTCTGGAAACCCATTTTTTCTCTCCCACTCCGGTTTCCCTGAGATTTCCCTGAGTTTCACTGAGATTTCCCTGAGATTACCCCTGAGATTTCCCCTGAGTTTTCCTCTGAGTTTTCCCTGAGTTTTCCTTGACTTTTTCCCTGAGATTTCCCTGAGATTTCCCTGAATTTCCCCTGAGTTTTTCTCTGAGTTTCCCCTGAGTTTTCCCCTGAGTTTTCCCTGAGATTTCCCTGAGTTCTTCCCTGAGTTTTTCTATGAGTTTTCCCCAGATATTTTTCCTGAGATTTCCCTGAGTTTTCCGAGTTTCCCTGAGTTTTTCCTCTGAGATTTCCCTGAGTTTCCCTGAGTTTTCCCTGAGTTTCTCCCTGAGATTTCCTCTGAGTTTTCCTCTGAGTTTTTCCCTGAGATTTCCCCTCAGTTTTCCCCTCACTTCCCGAGTTGTTCCCTAAGTTTTCCTTGAGTTTTTCCCTGAGTTCTTCTCTGAGTTTCCCCTGAGTTTTTCCCTGAGTTTTCCCCTGAGATTCCCCTGACTTTCCCCTGAGATTTCCCTGATTTTTCCCCTGGTTTTCCCCCAGGTAACACATCTCTTTTCCCCCCTCCAGGTCACCCTCTCCCCCTCCAGGGGCTGTTCTGGGGACTCCAGCAAGGCTTGGCCCAAGGCATCACTCCTGCTCATCTCTGTGCCCAAATTCCTGCATCCCTGGGAATTTCCTGCCTGCACAGAGCTGGGAATGCTTTCAGCTGGAAAGGTCTGCTGCTGTGTCTTCTTGGAAAGTTCTGCCTCAGCACATCAGGGAAGGATGGAGTGATTCACCAAAATGTATTTCTGACATTGCCTCAGCTGCCAAAATCGTGGGATTTTCCCCAACGTGAGCAAAAATTCTCCGGTCATGCTTATTTTTATTAAGATACAGCCAATTTGTTTGACTGTTTTCCTAGCAGAATATAAGGGAAGCTTCAGAATAAAAGAAATCAGTCCAGAAGATTACATTCTGTTGAAGCAATAGGCATTAAAACTGCAAGTTTTTGATAGAAACACTGATTTATGAGGAAATCTAAGTCCCTTTTGTTATTTCCAGCTCTTCTAGTATTACACCTGCAGGTGTTGTAAATCCAGGGAAGTGTAGGACAGAGACAAGGGGGAAAACCATGAGCAGTGGGGCTTTGTGGAGAGGCAGGTGGATCAAAGTTCTATCCTGAGCCCGAATAATTTTCACTGGGACAGCTGTAACTATTCCTCTTATTTCTTACAAATTGAATTTTAACAGAAAAAAATCCTCACCAAGTCCCTGTGGCCACTTTCCTTCAGGTGCAGCACAATAATTTCACTTGGCTTTAAACCTCGTGCTGTTTTGAACTCCCTGGAGTGCTTTAAAATGAATGTGAATAAATATTTATTTATTCGCTTTAAAATTAAAGTGAATAAATAAATAAAGGGGGGGGGTTGGGTGGTCCAGGGACACTGGGTGGTGTTTTTAGGATGTTTTCTGTGATCTCTCCAGCAGGTCCAGGTCTTTCCTATATTTTGGGCTCCAGAAATGGATATTCCATGTGTTCGATGCACATTTTTGTCCATCTGGGACAGATGTGAGATATTGATATGGAAATGTGGTGGAGGTAAAATTCATCATTACTCAAAGAGGCAATCCTGGCCAGAACTTTCATTCCTTCTTGAATCATCTTTATTTAACCATTAAAATAAAAATTTATTTGGGCTTGGCTGGGGGGGAATATTTAGTCTAAGTTAAAAATCAGCATCAGCAGGGAAAAAGTTTTCCATAATTATAATTTCTCAATAAAAATATTTTAAAACCAGTCTTGTTTGCTTTTCTTATGGAAACATTTGTATTGTACTTGACACTGCTGTGGTTTCCACCAAAATAAATGTGGGTTTTTTGGTTTTTGGGTTTTTTTTTAATTGGGGTGATGCTGCTGATGTTCACAAATGTAAGGTGATAGTCTGAAAATGAAATAAAATAAATAAATAAGAATTTCAGAGTGGCTGCATGGAGGCACTGTGGAGAGATGGAACCACATTTCCTTGGATATCAAGGTAAATAAAATAATAACAGTAAATAAAATGTTATTAAAATTTATATAAAATAAAAAATAAAATAAAAAATAAAATAAAAATTTCAAAGCTATAGTAGCCCTGAATTATAATTGTAACCCTCAAGTAACCCCAAAAATGACCTCTAAAAATACCCATGACCAACAGTAACCCCAAATCGTTATGGTTGACCTCTAGTAACCCCAAAATGACTAAAGGAACCCCAAAATGAGCCAAAGTAATCCCCAAATTTTATGGAGGGAGCAGGTTTGAAATCTAATAACCCCCAGGACATATAGTAACCCCAAAATGACCTCAAAATGACCCCAAAATTACTTAAAATAACCCCAAAAATAACATAAAATAAACCCAAAAATTTTGGGGAGAATGTGTTTGAACTCTGATAAGCCAATGACCTATAGTAACCCCTGTGACCTAGAGTAACCCCAAAATGACCTCTGATGACCCCAAATGACCCCAAAATGACCTCCAGTGACCCCAAATGACCTCCAAATGACCTCCAAATTGACCTAAAGTAACCCCAAAATTTTCGGGAGAGAGCGAGTTTGACCTCAAGTAACCCAATGACCTAAAGTAACCCCAATGACCCCAAAATGACCCCAAAGGACCTCCAAATGACCTCTGATGACCCCAATGACCCCAAAATGACCTCCAATGACCCCAAAATGACCTCAAAATTGACCTAAAGTAACCCCAAAATTTTCGGGAGAGAGCGAGTTTGACCTCAAGTAACCCAATGACCTAAAGTAACCCCAATGACCCCTAAATGACCCCAAAATGACCTCTGATGACCCCAAATGACCTCTAATGACCCCCAAAAGACCTCTGATGACCCCAAATGACCGATAGTGACCCCAAAATGACTGCTAATGACCCCAAACAGGTTCCTATAGGTCAAACTCACCTTTTTCAGGACCCTTTGCCCTTAGTTTTGGTCATTTTGGGATCACCGTAGGTCATGGGGTTCTTAGAGGTCAAACTTACTCAGTCCAGAAAATTTTGGGGTTACTTGAGGTCAGTTTTGAGGTCATTTTGGGGTCATTGGGGTCATTTTGGGGTCATCAGAGGTCATTTTGGGGTCATTGGGGTCATCAGAGGTCATTTTGGGGTCATTTTGGGGTCATTGGGGTTATTTGAGGTCATTGGGTTACTTGAGGTCAAACTCACTTTCTCCTGAAAATTTTGGGGTTACTTTAGGTCAGTTTTGAGGTCATTTGGAGGTCATTTGGGGTCATTTGGAGGTCATTGGGGTTATCAGAGGTCATTTTGGGGTCATTTTGGGGTCATTGGGGTTACTCTAGGTCATTGGGTTACTTGAGGTCAAACTCACTTTCTCCCGAAAATTTTGGGGTTACTTTAGGTCAAATTTGAGGTCATTTGGAGGTCATTTGGGGTCAGCAGAGGTCATTTGGAGGTCATTTGGGGTCATCAGAGGTCACTTTGGGGTTACTCTAGGTCATTGGGGTTACTCTAGGTCATTGGGGTAATTACAGTTCAAACTAATTATCTCCAGAAAATTTTGGGTTTATTTTACATTATTTTTGGGGTAACTTTAAGTAATTTTGGGGTCATGAGAGGTCATTTTGGGGTTACTATATGTCCTGGGGGTTATTAGATTTCAAACCTGCTCCCTCCATAAAATTTGGGGATTACTTTGGCTCATTTTGGGGTTCCTTTAGTCATTTTGGGGTTACTAGAGGTCAACCATAACGATTTGGGTTTACTGTTGGTCATGGGTATTTTTAGAGGCAATTTTTGGGGTTACTTGAGGGTTACAATTATAATTCAGGGCTACTATAGGTTTAAAAATTTTATTTTATTTTTAATTTTTAAAAATTTTTTAAATTTAAAAAAAAAATTATTTTTTATTTTATTATTTTATATAAATTTTAATAAAATTTTATTTCATTTTATGTACTGTTATTATTTTATTTACCTTGATATTCAAGGAAATGTGGTTCCATCTCTCCACAGTGCCTCCACGCAGCCACTCTGAACTTCTTATTTATTTATTTTATTTATTTCATTTTCAGACTATCACCTTACATTTGTGAACATCAGCAGCATAACCCCATTAAAAAAAAATTATTTTGGTAGAAACCACACTGTTGTCTAGAACAATAAAAATGTCTCTATAAGAAAAGCAAACAAGACTGGTTTTAAAATATTTTTTATTGAGAAATTATAATTATGGGAAACTTTTTCCCAGCTGATGCTGATTTTTAACTTAGACTAAATATTCCCCCCAGCTGAGCCCAAATAAATTTTTATTTTAATGGTTAAATAAAGATGATTCAAGAAGGAATGAAAGTTCTGGCCAGGATTGCCTCTTTGAGTAATGATGAATTTTACCTGCACCACATTTCCATATCAATATCTCACATCTGTCCCAGATGGACAAAAATGTGCATCGAACACATGGAATATCCATTTCTGGAGCCCAAAATATAGGAAAGACCTGGACCTGCTGGAGAGATCACATTAAAAATCCTAAAAACACCACCCAGTGTCCCTGGACCACCCAACCCCCCCTTTTTATTTATTTAGTCACTTTAATTTTAAAGCAAATAAATAAATATTTATTCACATTCATTTTAAAGCATTCCAGGGAGTTCAAAACAGCACAAGGTTTAAAGCCAAGTGAAATTATTGTGCTGCACCTGAAGGAAAGTGGCCACAGGGACTTGGTGAGGATTTTTTTTCTGTTAAAATTCCATTTGTAAGAAATAAGAGGAATAGTTACAGCTGTCCCAGTGAAAATTATTCGGGCTCAGGATAGAACTTTGATCCAGCTGCCTCTCCACAAAGCCCCACTGCTCATGGTTTTCCCCCTTGTCTCTGTCCTACACTTCCCTGGATTTACAACACCTGCAGGTGTAATACTAAAAGAGCTGGAAATGACAAAAGGGACTTAGATTTCCTCATAAATCAGTGTTTCTATCAAAAACTTGCAGTTTTAATGCCTATTGTTTCAACAGAATGTAATCTTCTGGACTGACTTTTTTATTCTGAAGCTTCCCTTATATTCTGCTAGGAAAACAGTCAAACAAATTGGCTGTATCTCAATAAAAATAAGCATGACAGGGGAATTTTTGCTCATGTTGGGGAAAATCCCATGATTTTGGCAGCTGGGACAATATCAGAAATACATTTTGGTGAATCACTCCCTCCCTCCCAGATCTGCTGAGGCAGAACTTCCCAAGAAGACACAGCAGCAGACCTTTCCAGCTGAAAGCATTCCCAGCTCTGTGCCGGAGCTGGTAGGACATCGAGGCTGCAAGGAGACCCTGAGAGGAGTGGGGAGGAGATTTTGGGGTGCCAGGCAGAGGCACAGCAGAGCTGAGGGCCTGGGGTGGGGCTGGCAGGTTTGCCATGGGATGGGCTGGGATGTGGGGCAGGTTTGCCATGGGAGGGGCTGCGATGTGGGGCAGAAGGAGCAGAGGACATTGGGGTTCTGGGGCAGCAGGAGGGCAGCTGGTCCCCTTGCCTCAAGGGAAGAGGAGGGTAGCAGGATGCTGTGAACTCTCTGGGTGTTCTTGGCCTTGGAGGTGCCATGGAGGCACCCCATGCTTTCTGTGTGTGTGTGTGTTAGCTCTGAATTCTCTTCCATCCCTCTTTTCTCCCTGTGACTGCCTCTCTGCTTTCCACTGCCTCCTTCCCCCATCTCTGTGCCTCTTGGCTCTCTGTTCCCAGCCCTGCCTGCCTCTGCTCTCTCTGTCCTCTCCCTCTGCTCTCTCTGTGCTTTCTTCCTCTCCCTCTCTCATCCCTTCTGGCTGCTCCCTCTCAGCCACATCTGCTCTCTCTGCTCTGTGTCTGCTCTTTGCCCTCTCTGCCCTCTCCCCATCCCTCTGCATCTCCCTCTCTGCTCTCCATCTCTCCCAGCTCTCCCTCCAGTCTCTGTTTGCCTCCTCCTCCCCGGGCCATGCCTCCTGGCCCTCATCTCGGTGTTAATTAATGAGCTAACGAGGCAGTGTGGCTGTGCTGTGCCTGAGCTCCTGTCTCTGTGGCCCGAGGGCTGTGTGTGCACACTGGGGCGGTGCTGTGGCTGTGCTGGGACACCCCGAGGATGGAGAGGATCCCCCGGGCCTGGATGGAGCTGGCTGCCCTTGCTGGGTGAGCAGGTGGGTGCCCGAGCCGGGGGGACACAGGGTGGGGAGCACTGAGGTGGGGTGTGGTGATGGAAATGAGTTCCTTTTGTCTTTAGAGAGTTTGCAGTGTCCGAACAGCGATGGGGAGCGGAGAGGCCGACTGGGGGGACTGCACTGACCCCAGAACTGACCCCAGAACTGACCACAGAAGTGACCCCAGAACTGACCACAGAACTGACCACGGTGTGGGGACTGCACTGACCCCAGAACTGACCCCAGAACTGACCACAGTATGGGGACCACAATGACCCCAGAACTGACCCCAGAACTGACCACAGTATGGGGACCACAATGACCACAGAACTGACCCCAGAACTGACCACACCTTCGTGGGACTTAATGACCATGGAGTCACACAACAGTTTGGGTTGGAACAGACCTAAAATATCAACTCATCCCCCCCTGCCATGGCAGGGACACCTTCCACCATCCCAGGCTGCTCCAAGCCCTGTCCAGCCTGGCCTGGGACACTGCCAGGGATCCAGGGACAGACACAGCTCTCTGGGCACCTGTGCCAGGGCCTGCCCACCCTCCCAGGGCAGAATTTCTCCCCAAAATCTCATTGAAATCTGCCAACTTTACCCTGAAGCAGAGATGGCTTTTGCTGCTTGAAATCCAGACTGGTCTGCAAAAATGCCCAACTCTCATTGGTGATGAGCTCCTCAGGTTGTAATTTAATGTTTCAAAATCAACCTAATCATACAGAGAAGCATAATTAGCAACTGCCAGATGAGCAAGGGTAACTCTAACCATGGTGGCTCAGGTGGGATGATGACCTTGATGACTTCAAGGTTTTATATCCTACAGCTGTGTTTAAAAAGGAAAAAAAGAAGAAAAACAAAACCAAAACTCTCCCTAAACTCACTAGGTATGTTTTCCATTGCAGACTTTTATTGTCACTCCTGGAAAATTTTGGCCTGCTTATTTATTTATTTATTTATTTATTTATTTATTTATTTATTTATTTATTTAATATATTATGTTGTATTATATTGTAGTAATTATATTATAGTATAGTATACATATTGTATTATATTGTATTGTATTATATTGTATTATACTATATTGCATTACATGACATTACATTATATTATATTACATTATATTATATTAATGAATACATATAAATTAATTAATATAAATAATATATATGTATATATATAACATATATATTCTTTATATTAAGATAAATGATATATATTTTTTATATATAATATACATATTCTTTATATTTATTTATTTATTTATTTATTAAAGACTGATTATTTTCCCGTGTCTCGCCAATGATTAAAACCCAACCCTGGGTGCTGCGTGCTGTTAATTACTGTCAGCCCAATAAAATTGGTTTCAAGTTCCAAACTGTGTCTGTGCCTTTTCAACTCATCCCAAACCTGCAGCAGGGGAAAGTGTGGGGGCACAGAAGAGACAGAGCTGGGGAGCTTTGAGCACTGAATTTCATCATCCCCAACTCAAAGGGGGGAGCTGAGAACCAGGGGAGCCTGGCAGGAACCCCTCGAGGTGTCCGAGGAACCCAAAGGTGCCAGGGCAGTGCCAAGGGTGTGGCACTGACACCAAAGCCACCGTGGGACAGAGGGGACGGGTGGGGGACAGAGGAAATGGATCCAGGATTGCTTTGGGAGGACAAGGAACACACTCAGGGACACAAGATTGGGCTCCAGCACTGTGGACACCACATCAGTGATCAGCCCTGCTAATTGGGTGACCCCAAATGAGCTAAACAAACCCTGAATTTTAATTGTTGTCATCAAATACGCCCCCAAAATGACCTAAGTAACCCACAGTGCTCTGGAGACAGCAGGTTTGAACTCTGATAACCCAAATGACCAAAAATAACCCCAAAAATGACTTCAAATAATCTCAAAAATTTCTGGAGATAATTAATTTGAACTGTAATTACCCCAAATGACCTAGAGTAACCCCAATGACCTAGAGTAACCCCAAAATTACCTCTGATGACCCCAAATGACCTCTGTTGACCCCAATGACCTCCAAATGACCTCAAAATTGACCTAAAGTAACCCCAAAATTTTCAGGAGAAAGTGAGTTTGACCTCAAGTAACCCAATGACCTAAAGTAACCCCAATGACCCCTAAATGACCCCAAAATGACCTCTGGTAACCCCAATGACCTCCAAATGACCCCAAATGACCCCAAAATGACCTCAAAACTGACCTAAAGTAACCCCAAAATTTTCAGGAGAAAGTGAGTTTGACCTCAAGTAACCCAATGACCTAAAATAACCTCAATGACCCCAAAATGACCCCAAAATGACCTCTGATGACCCCAATGACCCCAAAATGACCTCTGATGACCCCAAAATGACCCCAATGACCCCAAAATGACCTCAAAACAGACCTCAAGTAACCCCACAATTTTCCGGACTGAGTAAGTTTGACCTCTAAGAACCCCATGACCTACGGTGATCCCAAAATGACCAAAACTGAGGGCAAAGGGCCCTGGAAAAAGTGAGTTTGACCTATAGGAACCTGTTTGGGGTCATTAGCAGTCATTTTGGGGTCACTATCGGTCATTTGGGGTCATCAGAGGTCATTTGGGGGTCATTAGAGGTCATTTGGGGTCATCAGAGGTCATTTTGGGGTCATTTAGGGGTCATTGGGGTTATTTGAGGTCATTGGGTTACTTGAGGTCAAACGCACTCCCTCCTGAAAATTTTGGGGTTACTTTAGGTCAATTTTGAGGTCATTTTGGGGTCATCAGAGGTCATTTTGGGGTCATTGGGGTCATCAGAGGTCATTTGGAGGTCATTTGGGGTCATTTTGGGGTCATTGGGGTTACTCTAGGTCATTGGGTTACTTGAGGTCAAACTCGCTCTCTCCCGAAAATTTTGGGGTTACTTTCGGTCAATTTTGAGGTCATTTGGAGGTCATTTGGGGTCATCAGAGGTCATTTTGGGGTCATTTGGGGTCATCAGAGGTCATTTTGGGGTTACTCTAGGTCATTGGGGTTACTCTAGGTCATTGGGGTAATTACAGTTCAAATTAATTATCTCCAGAAAATTTTGAGATTATTTGAAGTCATTTTTTGGGGTTATTTTAGGTCATTTGGGTTATCAGAGTTCAAACCTGCTGTCTCCAGAGCACTGTGGGTTACTTAGGTCATTTTGGGGGGTATTTGATGACAACAATTAAAATTCAGGGTTTGTTTAGCTCATTTGGGGTCACCCAATTAGCAGGGCTGATCACTGATGTGGTGTCCACAGTGCTGGAGCCCAATCTTGTGTCCCTGAGTGTGTTCCTTGTCCTCCCAAAGCAATCCTGGATCCATTTCCTCTGTCCCCCACCCGTCCCCTCTGTCCCACGGTGGCTTTGGTGTCAGTGCCACACCCTTGGCACTGCCCTGGCACCTTTGGGTTCCTCGGGCACCTCGAGGGGTTCCTGCCAGGCTCCCCTGGTTCTCAGCTCCCCCCTTTGAGTTGGGGATGATGAAATTCAGTGCTCAAAGCTCCCCAGCTCTGTCTCTTCTGTGCCCCCACACCTTCCCCTGCTGCAGGTTTGGGATGAGTTGAAAAGGCACAGACACAGTTTGGAACTTGAAACCAATTTTATTGGGCTGACAGTAATTAACAGCACGCAGCACCCAGGGTTGGGTTTTAATCATTGGCAAGACACAGGTAAATAATCATCTTTAATAAATAAATAAATAAATAAATATAAAGAATATTTATGGTTTTATGTATATATAAATATATATTATTTTTATTAATTATTTGATGTATATTTATGGAAAGATAATATAATATAATATAATATAATATAATATAATATAATATAATATAATATAATATAATATAATATAATATAATATAATATAATATAATATAATATAATATAATATAATATAATATAATATATAATATAATATAATATAATATAATATAATATATAACAGAATATTATATAACAGAGTATCATAACAAATAAATAAATAAACAGGCCAAAATTTTCCAGGAGTGACAATAAAAGTCTGCAATGGAAAACATACTTAGTGAGTTTAGGCAGTGTTTTGGGGGTTTTTTTGTTTTGTTTTTTTTTTTTTCCTTTTTAACCACAGCTGTAGGATGTAAAACCTTGAAGTCATCAAGGTCATCATCCCACCTGAGCCACCATGGTTAGAGTTACCCTTGCTCATCTGGCAGTTGCTAATTATGCTTCTCTGTATGATTAGGTTGATTTTGAAACATTAAATTACAACCTGAGGAGCTCATCACCAACGAGAGTTGGGCATTTTTGCAGACCAGTCTGGATTTCAAGCAGCAAAAGCCATCTCTGCTTCAGGGTAAAGTTGGCAGATTTCAATGAGATTTTGGGGAGAAATTCTGCCCTGGGAGGGTGGGCAGGCCCTGGCACAGGTGCCCAGAGAGCTGTGTCTGTCCCTGGATCCCTGGCAGTGTCCCAGGCCAGGCTGGACAGGGCTTGGAGCAGCCTGGGATGGTGGAAGGTGTCCCTGCCATGGCAGGGGGGGATGAGTTGATATTTTAGGTCTGTTCCAACCCAAACTGTTGTGTGACTCCATGGTCATTAAGTCCCACGAAGGTGTGGTCAGTTCTGGGGTCAGTTCTGGGGTCATTGTGGTCCCCATACTGTGGTCAGTTCTGGGATCAGTTCTGGGGTCAGTGCAGTCCCCACACCGTGGTCAGTTCTGGGGTCAGTGCAGTCCCCACACCGTGGTCACTTCTGTGGTCAGTTCTGGGGTCAGTTCTGGGGTCAGTGCAGTCCCCCCAGTCGGCCTCTCCGCTCCCCATCGCTGTTCGGACACTGCAAACTCTCTAAAGACAAAAGGAACTCATTTCCATCACCACACCCCACCTCAGTGCTCCCCACCCTGTGTCCCCCCGGCTCGGGCACCCACCTGCTCACCCAGCAAGGGCAGCCAGCTCCATCCAGGCCCGGGGGATCCTCTCCATCCTCGGGGTGTCCCAGCACAGCCACAGCACCGCCCCAGTGTGCACACACAGCCCTCGGGCCACAGAGACAGGAGCTCAGGCACAGCACAGCCACACTGCCTCGTTAGCTCAGTAATTAACACCGAGATGAGGGCCAGGAGGCATGGCCCGGGGAGGAGGAGGCAAACAGAGACTGGAGGGAGAGCTGGGAGAGATGGAGAGCAGAGAGGAAGATGCAGAGGGATGGGGAGAGGGCAGAGAGGGCAAAGAGCAGACACAGAGCAGAGAGAGCAGATGTGGCTGAGAGGGAGCAGCCAGAAGGGATGAGAGAGGGAGAGGAAGAAAGCACAGAGAGAGCAGAGGGAGAGGACAGAGAGAGCAGAGGCAGGCAGGGCTGGGAACAGAGAGCCAAGAGGCACAGAGATGGGGGAAGGAGGCAGTGGAAAGCAGAGAGGCAGTCACAGGGAGAAAAGAGGGATGGAAGAGAATTCAGAGCTAACACACACACACACAGAAAGCATGGGGTGCCTCCATGGCACCTCCAAGGCCAAGAACACCCAGAGAGTTCACAGCATCCTGCTACCCTCCTCTTCCCTTGAGGCAACGGGACCAGCTGCCCTCCTGCTGCCCCAGAACCCCAATGTCCTCTGCTCCTTCTGCCCCACATCGCAGCCCATCCCATGGCAAACCTGCCCCACATCCCAGCCCATCCCATGGCAAACCTGCCCCACATCCCAGCCCATCCCATGGCAAACCTGCCCCACATCCCAGCCCATCCCATGGCAAACCTGCCCCACATCCCAGCCCATCCCATGGCAAACCTGCCCCACATCCCAGCCCATCCCATGGCAAACCTGCCCTACATCCCAGCCCATCCCATGGCAAACCTGCCAGCCCCCCTCCGGGCCCTCAGCTCTGCTGTGCCCCTGTCTGGCACCCCAAAACCCCCTCCCCACCCCTCCCAGGGTCTCCTTGCAGCCTCGGTGGCCTCCCAGCCCCGGCTGCTGCTCCCCGTGCTCGCCTCCATCACACAGGAGCCGCTGCTTACGAAGGATTACAACACTTTTTATTCCCACGCAGCCGTTTCACAGAGTACAAACACGAGACAAGACACCAACACAGACAGCCCCCCCAGCACCCCCAGGCTGCTCCCCACTCTCCCACCGGGCACCCCAACCCTGCTCTGACCCTCAGCCCTTGTGAATTCCATCCCTCCATTCCTCTGACTCTTCCTCCTGCCCACCACAAAGCTCCTCTTCCCAAGTATTGGCACCGGCTGGTCACATTTCCAGAGCCCTATGGATGAGTTTGGCTCTCTGAACCAAACCTCAGCACCACCTCTGCTGCAGAGTCAGAGGGTGACACGGTCCCACGGTGTCACAACATCCAGTGATGGCAGAGCACTGCTCTGGCTGTGATCTGTGCCCCAACACCTACCTCGGGTTGAGTCTGTGAGCTCGAAAGACCCTGGTGGCAGCTCCCAAGGACAGTGCAGACCCACAGCGCTCCATCCTGTCCCACGCTAATGATGGCAGTGTGACCCCCCTACAGTGCACCCTACAAGGGGAAGCCCCGGGGAAAAGCTACAAAACCCCTCCTTGAGTCCACACCAACGATGCCAAGCTGCAAAAAAACCCCCAAACCCCAGTCCCACATCACTGCTGGTGAATATCCAGCTCTGTCTCGCCGTTGTCGCCGCTGCGCCGGCCGCGTGTCACCTTCCCACGCGGGTCCACGTCCCGTGGCTCTCCAGGTCACGTCCCTTCGCCTCCTCGCAGCAGGGCCGGGCTGGCAGCAGCGTGGCCACTGCGGGGGGGCTGTCTCCTACCCTACAAAGACTCAGGCTGGCGCGAGAACAGTTTTTGGCTGGGCGGCGGGGCCGCGCCTACGAGGTCAGGTGCCGCGGAGCTGAGCGCAGCCACAGGCACAGCTGGGCCGCCAGCAGGAGGGTCACTGGGGCACGGTGCTCCCCTGAAGAGCTGGAGGCTGCCAACACAATGAGAGCCGTGTGAGAGGAGGCTCTGGCACACGGCGATGTCCCTCAAATCATTCCAGCCTGGTGCCCACCCGAGCGCCCGACCTCATTGCGGGGCCACCCGGACTTTGCCCGTGGCATCTGCCCCATTCTGCACCACCTTATGGAGTGTCACCTCCCTTGCAACTGCGTGACAGCTCTCCAGAGCCTGCCAGCAGTGGCCTCAGAGCCCTCAGGTGACAGGGACAGGGCACATCTGACTCCCTGCCCTCCCCAACCCTCCTGCATACCACAATTCCAGCCAGCTTCCCCCACTGCTCGCCCCACAGCCCCTCTGTTTGGGGTGGAAGTCCCCTGCTGTGCCCACCCCGAGCCCGGTACTTGCCCCTGCAGCTCTTGCCGTCCCCTTGCAGTGTCCCTGTCACACAGCTGCACAAAGGCCCGTCTGCCCGGCTCGTGCAGATCTGCTCACAGCCTCCGTTGTCCTCGCACCAGTCCGACCCTGGGCACAAACAGCAAACCTGAGCCATGCCCCCACAGGCCAAGCCCTGACCCTTGGGATGGCAAACAAAGCCCCCCCAGGCTCCCCTGGGGTCACACACTTACGCTTCCTCCTGATGGGGCCCACTGAGAGGATCTGCTCCTTGGACTCCTCGGTGAAGGCGCTGGCCATCCTCGCGTGCTGAGGGCAGTTCTGTTTGGGGATAAACGTCACCTCTGTCACCCTCAGCCTCTGCCCACGCCCTCTCTGTGCCCCTGCAGCTGCCCCAGCTCCCACAGGGACCCTGCAACCAGGCTCGGAGAGCACAGGTCCTGAGCTGACCTGCCTGTAACAGAGCATCTCCTCCTTGTGCCTAGAGGGACACCCAACCCTCCCATGTCACCCCTAGGGCCACATCTCTGGTCACCTCTCCGATGTCACATCAGCATGGCTCGTTGCACTCTAAAAGAGCCCTTCAGATCAAGCAACCCACCCCCCTGCACTCACGATTTTGCAGGAGTATTTCTCGGAGTCGCAGAGGGACACGGCGCAGTGCAGGTGAACCTCGTCGTAGTCCCCGATGAACTTGAAGACGGTGACATGGAAGCGACACGTCAGTGACACCCCATTCTCCTCTATGCCAATGGTGTTGTCCTTCATGTTTTGGCACCTGTGCAAAGCACTGATTCTCAGCACCACTGTCCTGTGGCTGGGACCCTCCCTCCAGAGCTCCCTGTCCCTCTAAGGTCTCTCACTCCATGTCCCTTCTGTCACCTCTCTGGGGCATTTCCAGCTTCATTGTATTCCCACTTCCCAAAACGCCTGTGCCTCGATCCATATCCCCATTTCCTACAGCCAGATGTTGTCCACAGCACCGCTGACATAAGGAAAGTGTTTCTCTCTGCACCTGGTACTCTGTCACATGCAGGGCTGTGTCTACACCAGGCAAATTAACTCCTGCACTAACAACACTGCTCCTCACCCTTTCTAGATTTTGCTCAACCCTCTCATTGGCCAAAAGGCTCCACCAACAGACACCATGAAATCCAGCAGGATGTCCAGCCCATGGTCACTCACCCTCCCTCGATGATGAAGTAGCGCAGTTTGTCGTTGCTGTCCCGTGAGGGGGTGGCGTAGCACTTGTTCAGCATCAGGATCAAGTGGTTGGAGTCGGCCCCCACCACAAAGACCCCCACGTAGAGCACGTCCCGGGTGGTGAGCACCACCTCGCCCTGCCGGTATGGGTGCTTGTAGGATGAGTTTTTGTACAGGGCCATCTTGGTGGTGAAGCTCCCTTCCTGCGTCGGCACCGTCAGGTTAATCACGCTAACGATGACAAAAAAAATGCTGGCTCAGATGGAGGAAAGGTTTTGAACTCCCAAATTGCTGCCTTGCTTTGGAACCCTTGCTGCCTCACCCATCTGTGTAACAGGCCCTGGCTCCTACCTGAGCATCGGCCTCACAACTGAATCCAGGGAGATCTTGATGTCTAGCTCGTAGGCACAGGAGAACTCCACGTTGATGGTCCTGTCGCGGGTGATGATGTTGCCCGTGTTGTTGGCACTCTCGATCCACACCGTGTTCTTGTACACTATGTGAGTGCTGTTGGACTGCAGAGGGAACACAGGGCACTGCTTAATTCCAGCTGTCCCCTCCTCCCTGCCCCTAATGAATGCCTCTAAATGAGCTGTGTGACAAGGGCTCCACTGCCCCTCCACCTCTGGCCACAAAGGGTATGGAATGGTGGGGCTTGGAGCTGCATCCTCACTCTGCAAAACCTTCCTGTGCTCTCCTCGACCCCCAGACCATTAAAGCACCTCCCAAGCATCACTTGCACTGACCTGCCCCAGCCCTGGTGTTCTGCTGGGTTGCAGTGGAGGACTGTCCCACACTCCCAGCCCTGTGTACCTCATGTCCCAGCTCACCTGCACCAGGTTGCCACAGTTGCCTTTGGTGTTGTTGATCTGGAAGGAGATGAAGTCCTCCCCTTCGATGCCGGGGCAGTGGCGGTCATTGACCCGCACGCCCTCACGCTCAAAGCCCAGCTGGAACAGCTTGCACTTCGAGATGGACACCTCCATTTGTGCGGCTTTGCAGGTCACCTCTGCATCAATGATGTCGTGGGTGGCTAGAGGAGAAGATGAGACAACTTTAGATCACCACAAATGGCCTCTTGACACTTCTTTCCACCACCAGAAATGGTCTGGGATCATCTCCTGTGGTGTGCCCTGCCCGTTCTACATCCCTGCTGCTCAAAGCCAGAGATGTCCATAATCTGCATCCCAGAAAAGCTGTTCCCTGCTCCCTGCTCCTATCCTGAGCTCTGCATGGTCAGCAAATCCCATCTGGGCAGAGGTCACAGCCCTTGGCATGTCCCTTCCCAAAGCCCCGGTGGCACGGTGGCCCAACGTGGAGCTCGGCACTGACCCCAGAGCCAGGAGCAGAGGACTCACTGTTCCCATAGGGCGGGGGCTCGATGCAGCCGCACAGCTCCCCGCCGTTGTCCAGCTCGCACGTGCGGTTGGGGCAGTCGGCGCCCACGCAGGGATCTTCCACCACTCCTGCTAAACAGCACAAGACACAGCACAAACACAACCTTTACCCTCAGACCATAGGGCAGCCGCCTCCAGCCCTCTCCCCTCGACCCGAACAGCCCCTGGTTCTCTTACAGCAATTCTCCTTCTCGATCCACTCGGTGCCCAGGATGCCGAAGGTCCGGCAGGCCTCTCCGTAGGCAGCCAGCGAGCCGCACAGCTGGACCTTCTTGTGGTTGTAGCAGCCATCTAGAAAGCAGGACTCGTAAAAGGGCAGCGGGTCCAGGAGGCCGTAGCAGGGCTGGAAGAAGCCTTTCATGTCGGTCAGCTTCAGGCAGTAGCTGTCACTCTGCAGCTCCTGGATCTGGACGTTGTCACAGGAAGCGGCGTACTGCGAGTACTGCAGCTCGTTGCAGCTGTGGGCACCGGACACATCGTGGGCGCTCCTTTCACGGCCAGCCCTGCTCCCGTTCCCACCCCCACGTGGGGGGAAAGGGTTGTCTGACCACTCACCTCTTCTGCATGCCGTTGGTTTTCCAGCTCTGCGCCAGCACCACGCTGCTGACGGCCGGCTTGCCCCGCAGCGTGGCGTAGTCGTCGGTGCGGTCGCCATTGAAGTTGCCGCAGAGGCCACACACCTTGTTCTGCAGCCGGTCGCCGATGGTGATTTTGATGACGTTGAAACCGTTGTAGCGAATCTGGATGTCGGGGCTGGAGTCGATGACCAGGAAGCCCTCCTGGCTGAAGATCTTGGTGGACAGCCCCGTGACGAAGGGGATGCTCACTTGGCTTCCGTTCACCTGGCACGAGAGAAGACACGAGGCTGACGTCCCTCCCTTATCCTCTGGCTATGATGTGAGCCACTCGGAAATGATTCCACAACTGCTTCCCACTATCCCAGCTGTGAAAACATCGATAGTTTTCTGGGTCGGCCTTGTGGAGACCACTGTGCAGCCTGGAGTGCCATCCAGTATCCCCTCCCAGCCCCACTCCGGCGGCCCTGGACACCCCTGATGAGACCTTACCTTGACGGTGTTCCTGTCGCTGATGAGGATCTGCTCCTCGTTGATGTAGAAGTACACGGGGGAGATGATGGTGAGGTTGGGCGAGGACCACTTGTCAAAGTTGATGATGAGCTGGAAGGAGAAGTCGGGCAGCTTCTGGCAGATGGTGGAGAGGACGAAGGCACAGTTGGCGGGGAAGCGGAGGAAGGCGCCGTCGAAGGTGCGGAAGACACCACCTCCAGCCGCCAGGCAGAAGGAGCTGCGGGTGCTGAAGCAGCCGCGGACACCATTGCGCAGCGCACATTCCTCGTCCGACTTGCAGTGCCGGGGGTCGCACTGGATCAGGTTGCGCCGGAAGCAGCGGCACCGCCGGGTGCAGTCCCCGTTCCAGAAGAGCTGCTTGGGCTGAAAGAGGGACCTGTCACTGGCTGCCCTATCATCCTCTGAGGATTTCTGGGACAAGATTTTCACCCCTCTGTCACACGGCAAGCAAGAGCAGGCAATGAGGGCGGAGGAAAAGGTGCAAAGGCCACGCTGGCAGCTTGCACCTACATGGCAACATCTCTGCTAGCCACACACACCTTTGCACTGCCACCAGAACCTCCCTCGCCTCTTGTGCACGCACAGGAACCACAGCGCTAAGACATTTAGCATTAAGGAGATATTCCTTGGCCTCTTCCTTGCACTCTGCCAGCCACCAACCCATCTGCAAGGAGCCCCATGTGACAGTACCCAACAGTGGCTCCTCCTGGGGCAAACACACCTCACACAGAACAGTTTCACTGGCACAAAATACACACAAAATAACATGAGCAACGCTATCAGCACAGCATTCTGCTGCATCAAACTCCTGAGTGACACCCAGTAGCTAAGAAAAAGCAAATTTCATGTGAAACAGTAAATCTGTGGCGTGTGGAATACCTAGAATAATGTGATCATACAGTACTGGGCTTTGGCACTCATTGAAGAGTCTTCCTAGTCACCAGTCTTTCCTCCATCCTGCCTCCACCAGCTCCCTCCTGTGCAGCCCAACATGACAATTTTTTTGGATAGTAAGCCTCCCTGTGCAGCACACCATGAAGGACATCCCTCTCCTCTCTAGCCCTGGTACCAGCCCAGCCTGACTGTCATCCCTGCTCAAAGTCTGCCCACAACTATCATCCAGAGGGAGGGAGCAAGCCCCATAAGCTGCATACCTCGTAGTATTTGCCATCCGAGTAGCAGCCACAGTTGTGGGGCAGGATGCAGCTCTTGCCATTGAGGACATAGCCGGGGTCACACTGACAGCCCTCCACGCAGTAGTGGCTGCAGTCACTCTTCAGCCGGATGGCAGCACACCGGGGCTGGCACAGGGACACGCAGCTCTCGTAGTGGCTGTTGGGGGGACAGCTGACAGCTGAGCAGGGGACAAAACAGACACATGTTAGCTCCATGGACACAACTAACCTGGCTCCCCACCTGATTCAGACCTGTCACGCACGGTGCCAGTCAGTGGCCTCACCACCCCATGAGAGCAGGGCCTCTGAGCCATGAGCTTGCTTGTTAGAAGGGGAAAGCGACACAAATTTAATTTTCAGTCTCATTAGCACAGACAATTACTTCCCATCTGATTTACCAGACAGATTGGCTGTCAGGGAGGCGTGCAGTGCCCATCCTCAGGAGTCTGATTGAACAGCACATCGTCATCTTATTGACAAGGGGCTGCAGCTTCATTAGAGCAAACACGCACTGCTGGCTTCGAGGCTGACTGATTCAACCCCTGGTTAACAGGGGGGGATGGCTGATGCCTTCTGAGCTTGAGGTTTCACCTTTTCCATCCCTGTGCCTTCTGAGCTTGAGGCTTCACCTTTTCCATCCCTGTACCTTCTGAGCTTGAGGCTTCACCTTTTCCATCCCTGTACCTTCCGAGCTTCAGGTTTCCCCTTTTCCATCCCTGTGCTTTCTGAGCTTGAGGTTTCCCCATTTCCATCCCTGTACCTTCAGAGTTTGAGGTTTCCCCTTTTCCATCCCTGCCCCTGCTGTACCACACACAGTTTGTAACAAGTCCAAGAGAATATGGTCTCCAAGAGAATATGGTCTCCCAGACTTCACCCACCTCACGCAGCAACTGTGGGAGGGATCAGCTGCCAGGCCATCGCCTCCCCCTCCCTGGCACCCCAGAAAAAGAAGGGCATGGAGGCAGGGTGGCACTCACAGCACGAGGTGAAGTTCCTCCAGCCAGTGATGGCGATGCCCTGGGTCTGGCACGTGCTGGCGTAGTTCTGCAGCCAGCTGCAGGCAGTCTGCATGGCCCCACCATCCACACAGGTGTCAAAGAGGCAGTTCTTGTAGAAGAAACCAGGGTTGATCTTGCTGTGGCACTTGGCAAAGACACCGCTTTGGCTGGGGATGAGGCTGCAGAGCTGCTGGGGCTTCCAGAAGCCTTCCACCTTGCCACAGGCAGGGCAGCGGTCGCCGCAGCCCACGCGGCAGAAGGCATCCCGCTTGGCCCAGCTCTGCACGAAGTCACCGATGCTGGTGGCTGGTGTCCCCCCCGCGGCCACCAGGTCATCCTCGGGGTTGCCGTTGTAGCGGCCGCAGAGGCCGTAGGTGAGGTTCTGGAAGCCCCGCGGGATGGTGACGGACAGGAAGGTCTTCCAGTCGTACACCACCTTCAGCCCGAAGTCGGTCTCCACCACGATGTGGAAACCGAAGGCGAAGATGTTCACTTTGCCCTGGCCCAGCTTCAGGGGCAGGTAGAGACGCTCGTCGTTGACCTGCAGGGAGGGAATGAGATGTGCTGTGAGTGGGAATGGTGACGGGAGCTTCCACAGGAGGACACAAATGAGGATGGCTCGGCATTCCCAGAGTAGGCCCCTGTAGCTGCACTGTTTTAGAAATCTTTCTCTTATTTCTCAGGGAGAATAGAGATAAGCTGCGTTTTTGTACTTTCTTAATCTCTGTGTTTGGTACTAGGTGTTGTATAGCTGTGACCAATGGTTTTAGGAGGTGGATTCTCTGCTGACCAATAGTTGCTAGATTATTAATGGATATATAAAGAAGTTTCTGTAAATAAAGTTTCTCTTTTCGCCATCTTGGGTCCTCCTGCCTGCTTCCTCTGCCAACTTCCGCGAATCCCAAGAAATCTAAACCAACGGGCCTCTGCTGACCTTGCCTCCATACCCAAAAGAAGGCAGCCAAAACAGAAACCCCTTCAAAAAACCGTCTGACAGCAACCTAGGATGAGCCCACACATGACCTAATCCCCAAAAAACCTTGCAAGCCATAAGGCCTCATGTCTAGGGAATTGCTCCACAGTTTGGGAGTCAGAAAGACAGAAATAACCACAGCCCTTGTGGCCCTGCACTCACCAGCACAGTGTATTTATAGGCACGGTGGATGACGATGTTGTAATTAAAGACCTCCACTTCGACTTGTTTCACCCACAGGGCCAGAGAGGTGTCCCGATCCTCGTTCTTGGCCGTGACAGTGAACGCTGGGAACGTGTCCGAGCGCTCCACCCTGGGCCGGGAGATGCTGGTGCACAGCACCAGCTCACAGCTGCTCTGGAAGTCGAAGGCGTAGCCATCAAAAGTCAGGTAGTGCCCATAGCCCGAGATGATGCACGAGGCGTCGGTGCGGACGTGGCAGTAGTAGAGGCCGTTCTCCTCCAGGCAATACTCATCATCCTTGCAGGACACGTTCTCGCAGTACACGCTGTTGTCCGAGCCGTTGCAGTAGCAGAGGAAGTGGCAGGAGATGTCCATCCAGAAGGTCTGGTTGGTGGCCAGCTGCCGGCCCTCAAAGTTGCAGCCGCACTCGCGGCGGGGGATGCAGCGGGTGCCGCGCAGGGCGAAGCCCTCGTCGCACTGGCAGCCCTCCGAGCAGGTGTCCCTGCACACGGGGCCCGAGGCCAGGCTCTCGCAGGTCTCCACGCAGCTCATGCACTCCTCGAAGTGGCTGTTCTCCGGGCAGGAGAGAGCTGCAGGGGTGGCAAACACAGAGCCTGAGTCCCCAGCTCCACAGCATGGAGTGAGGAACAGGCAAAAAGTGACTGATTCAGGGAGAAAAGGGGGAAATCCCAGCAGCTTGTGGCCACCTGCTCATCCCATTCCCTTTGTAACCCCTTTGCCTCATAGTCACCACCCTCCTCACACCTCAACCCTGTCCTGCCATGTGCCAAGCGCCACCTCCTCCTGTTATTTCCCAAAATAACAACTCCCTGAGACCTCTGAGGCAGAGACAGGCACAGCCTTCCCACCATCTACTTCCACACTCGGAATTTTTCACATTTGCTTCTGAATTATGAATATTCTCCCATCCACGGCAAGTTTATGGCGGCAGCTAAAACCCAGTGTTATTCAAATTCTCCTCTGGTGGTGGCGTACAGCACCGCCAGACACCATCTGCGGCTCGGGAACGCTCCTACACCACACCAAAAAACTTCTGCTGCCTCCTGAAATGCCACCCTGAAACCACTTCCCTGGGAAATCTGTCTCTGCTGGCACCAGAAACCACAGCCTGCAATTCCAGCATCCCGCACAAAAAGCTGTTCCACCTCTGCACGCCCATAAATCCCCAACAAAAAGACCATCCCTGAGTTTGGTGGGCTCCAAACCCCCTCCTCCCCACCCCTGGGTGAGGGAAAGCTTTGGGGACTCACGGCAGAAGCTGTGGCTCCTCCACTGGCCGATGTCCACGTCGGCGTTCTTGCAGGCGCTGGCGTAGCGCGCCACCGAGTCACACAGCTCCGACACGTTGCCCCCGCTCTGGCACAGGCGGAAGAGGCACGTCCTGTAGTAGGCCGAGACGTTGACCACGCTGTGGCACTCCAGGAAGGTGCTGTTGGTGGGGTCGTTGATGATGCCGCAGCTGGAGCGGCTCCGGTAGGACTTGAGCAGCTCCGAGTCGTTGTTGCAGGCCATGAGCAGGTCCCCGCACTCCCCATTGCAGATCTCGTCGAAGGTGGTCCAGCTCTCCAGGAAGAGCTCCAGGTTGTCGGTGAACTTGCCCTTGGGCAGGCTGAACTCATCGCTGGCGTTGCCGTTGAAGAGGCCGCAGAGGCCGCCGGTGCAGTTGAAGTAGGAGGTGGAGAGGCGGATCTCCAGGATGCCCGAGTCGTAGTAGCTGATGGTCAGGAGCCCCTCGGACTCCATCACGGTGCTGTTGTCAGTCCGGTAGATCTCCAGGCGCCCAGAGGGGTGAAAATAGGGCAGCTCCACGTCATAACCGTTCATCTACAAGGAACAAGGTCGAGGGGCTTCAGGGAGGGCGATGTGGCTTTGCCCAACCACAGCGTGTGCATTAAACACTTCCTGACCCAGACCCACCCTCCGAGGCCCAGAGCCTCCTCTGAGCGAGGGCATACAGCTGTACCTTTGATTTTTACCCCACAGAAAGCAATTTTTCTTTCAGGGAGAAGGAGGAGGCAGGGAAGCCTCCTCAGCAAAGAGGAGGAGCAGTGCTGTGACAACAACTTCACAGGCACCTAAAGGGCCCCCACACGATGGTTCAAGCGCCACTGCAGTGTCCAGAGCCACAGAGCCATGAGCCCTTCTCCCCTGAATCCCACCACAAGCCACCAGCTCCCACCCTGTCCCTGGGCAGCCCCTTTACCTTAATGTCGGACAGCCTGGTGCCGCCAATCTTCACCTCCTGGCCGGCCGCCTGGACCCGCACCACACGCGGCCCATTGGGAGCAGACCCGGCCTTCTTCTGGCTCATGTCCACCTCGAAGAAGTCTGTCCTCTCTGGGCAGGTCTTGAGCAGCGTATAGGACTGTTCCAGCGGGTAGGGGAAGGAGATGCCATCAAAGGTCTGCAGCACCTGCTCCTGCCCCACCAAACACACGGTCTCGCGCTGCGGGTAGCACCCCCGGTAGCCGTCCTCGATGGTGCAGATCTCCCCGTCGGGGCAGGTGGTGTTGAAGCACCTGGCCTCGCCTCCAGCCTGGCAGTGGCACTGCACGGAGCAGTCCGGCGAGGCCCAGAAGGACTCCCCGACGGCGTAGTAGCGGCCGTCGACGTCGCAGCCGCAGCCCTGCACGGGCACGCAGCGGTCGGCGCTCAGAACGTGGCCCTCGGGGCACTCGCAGCCCTCGGCGCAGGGCGAGGTGCAGGCCAGCGGGGCAGTGAGGTCCGAGCAGGTGGCGGGGCAGCTGCTGGCGCACACCGAGTACTGGCTGAGCTCCGGGCACTGCACGGCCGCCGCTGTGGACACACAGGGGTGACAAACAGAAGGACCACGTTACAGCACAATTCGGGGCCAGCTGCCACCTTCTCAGTGACCCGCAGCAGGGACAGCACAGAGTGACCCACAAGCCCTGCCCCATGGTGGGATTGGCCCCTCCATTTCCCTCCCAGGCCTCCCTGGGCTTCTCCAAAACAGCCCCAGAGCTGCCCCAGAGCTATTTAAGGTCGTGAGGAGGGTGGGCTGACCAACAAGTCCTCCCTCCAGCCCAGCCTCCTGCTCCCATCATGGCAGCTGGCCATCTACAGAGCAATGTGGAGCTCCCACCTCGTGCCTGGCTCGTGCCACACTTTTTCTGGAGCGAGGGTGTGATGCCGAGGAGAGGAGAGACCTTTCCCAACTCCCTCCACCTCAGGGAATTCTGTCCCTTGGATTCCTTCCCCCTCCTGTCCTGCACTCCCTCCCATTGCTCCCTCCTCCCAAACACTCACCGCATCCCGTCTGGCTCCGCCACTCTCCCACCGAGATGCCCAGGGCCTGGCACACGGCTGCATACGCCTGGATGGCCTGGCACAGCCCGGTGCCATTGTCCCTGGAGCTGCAGAGGTCATAGACACAGCTATGGACGAAGGCCGTGGGGTCCACGACGGAGCCGCACTCCCAGAGGGGCCCCCCGCTCTTGTTGATGAAGCCGCAGTAGTCGGGGCTGAAGTACAGAGCCTCGGTGGCAGCGTCGCAGAGGCTGCAGTTCTCCAGGCAGCCCGTGGAGCACCTCCGCTCGGGGTGTGGCACCTGCCAGCTCTCACCCAGCTCCGGCACGGACGTGGCTGCCCTCCCGTCTGAGCGCAGGATGTCATCCTCGGGGTCTTTGTTGTAATTGCCGCACAGCCCGCACGTGGCGTTGATGTACGAGCCCGGCACGGACACCGAGGCGTAGTGCTGTCCATCATAGGTCACCAGCAGGCCAAAGTCAGTCTCCAGGGCGGTGGACAGGCCGCTTTGGTAGACCTTGATTGCGCCCAGTTCCAGGGAGATGGGCAGGGACACCACCAGGTCGTCCACCTGCGGGGACAACACCCGGCGGCTGAGCCAGCGCTGGAACAGCAGAGCCCTCGTGGTGGGACACGGACAGGACAGCCCTGCTGTGGGGTCTTGGGGCAGGGATATGCACAGAGGGACAGTCATTGATGAGCCACAGGCATTTCCTGTCACCCCTGCCATCCCCCAGGACACAGAGGCCCAGAAGTGCCATCCCATGCTCTCCAGACTGCCGTCATGGTCCTGCTGCCACCTCAGAGGAGCCGACCTGGCGAGTCCTCCCCTCCCAGCAGAGCTCTTACCTTTGCCTTCCCAAAGCCGCCCTTGGGCAGAACAATCTTGTGCGAGTAGACCTCCACAAAAATATCCCTCAGCCAGGAGACGGAGGAGCCGCCTCGGTTCTCATTCTTGGCCTCCACGTTGAAGTAGGGCAGCTGGGAGCCTGGCCAGCACTGCCTGGCGAGGAGGTAGGAGCAGGAACCCTGGAAGTGAAAGAGGAAGCCGTCGAAGGTGTGGTAATGTGGATCTCCGAACACCACGCAGGTGCTGCTCTCCACCGGCACGCACTGGAAGAATTTGGCCTTTGTCTCACACGCCTCGAAGGGGCCACAAGCCATGTCCTGGCAGAGGATCTCATTGTTGAAGTCCAGGCAGCGGCACTTGGTGGTGCAGTTGGCGTTGTCCCAAAAGATCTCCCCTTGACGGAGAAACTGTCCTAGAAAGACAGAAAGGGAAAAACCCACGCTACATCACTTCTTGAAACAGAAACGCGCTCAGAGTGCACCCCTGGGGGGGTCTGCTGGTGCTGTGATGGAGACCACCACCAAAGTGTCCTGCTGCTGGGCTTCTCAGCTGCTTTTGTGTGCAAACTCCCAGCAAGAGCCACTCAGCAATTCCCAAGCTTCACTTTCAACGTATGGTGCATCCTTTTTGAGTCCTACCCGTGCCTGGAATGCTGTCACAAATCCGGGGTCAGTGCTGCAGCACACAGGCTGGAAAATTCGCAGGCTATTCCATGCACTTTGGACACCCACCACTCTGGTTCTTCAGGGCACAAGAAGCATTTGTGCTATTTTCCCAAAGGAAAAGCCCCATTTGGAGGCACTTCTCAGCACTTCTGTTTCACTCCCACCGTCCTTCAGCTCTGTTGCCACTTCCACGATTTCCCTGTTCACATAACTCTGCTGGTCAAAAAGCCACTCTGTCATCAGCAGCCCCAGGAGCAATTTACTCCCATTCAGGACGAGCTCGTAGTAATTACAACACCAAAGAGCTGTTGATAAGCAACTTCCCCAGCACACAGAGCCCCAGCGGGAGCGCTGAGTGATCGCACAGCCCCAGACGGAGCAGACGTGTTGCACCAGCAGGGAGGGCGCGGGTTTGGCTGGTGAGAGACAGGAGAGGCAGGGAGAAGGCTGGAGAACAAGGGTGGCAAGTCCCCGTGAGAGTTTCGCTCTCCTCCATCTGGCCATCTTTCACACCCCTCCGGCTTCTGCCATGCACTGCCTGAATTTACCTCTGCTAAACTTTTTGTTCTCTTCCCTGCCTCCTGCAAAAAAAAAATTAAAAATGCTGTTTTCCTCTTCCCCGCACCAAATGTCTCCTCTTGGCAAGGCCCACGCTCCAGCCATCCTGGAGTGGGGAATTTGGGAATGGGGCGTCATTAGGATCTAACACCTCGTGCTGCATCTCCTCTCGTGGAGGGCAATCAGCTGTTCACAGTGGAATTTAAATCCAGTGGCGGGATCTACTCGCACTCCTCTTGCCACCTGCAAAGCTGAGGTTGGTTCCCAGCCCCTTGGCAAAGTCCAGCCTTTCTTCCTGGGGTCAGCAGCTGGAGCAGATGGACCCAAAACTCTGCTGGAGCTGCAAGAGCCTTGGAGTCTTGTGGAGCTTCTTCAGTACAGTCCTAAACTAGGGCATAAAGAAGCCACGTGTGTCCAGTGTCTGTCAGCAAACGACAATCCTCTCCTGCTGGAAAGACTCCTGGAGTGCTGTGGATGCCCCTGACAGTTTTATTTGTCAGATGGAAATGCAATAATCTCTGAGCAGCAGAGTCCCTGTGCAGCCACTGTGTGCATTGATTAATCCTTTTACGGCCCCGTGCTGTCAGCCACGCAGGCACAGACTCTGTAACGTGCAGACACATGGCATTTGTCCTGCCTGCAAAACCTGCTGTTCCTCCTGCAGAAACGAGGGAAAGGCACCACAAGATCAGCTTCCCTAATTTACGGGCAGGAGGAAATTGCTGTCCCTGGGTCTTTCCTGCTGCCACCAATTATCACAGGGACTCAGAAATGTGCACAGACTGAACCCTCTCGTGTGTTTCTGTCCCTGCAGCTCGAGGGGATGCCTTGGCAAGAACAGAGATCATGCAGCACCCCAACAGCATCACCTTTTGCTACACTGCACCCCAAAATCTGGGAACAAGCAATGCCATTTCTCCCTTACCTCTCAGGCTGCAGCCATTGGCTGGGTCTATTTCTCTGCCATCTATTTTGAAAGCCCAGCGCCCAGGGACATTTACGTTAGTTGTTTCCTCAATATTGACAATGTCTGGGGTTCTGGAGCCTGGGATGCTGAAATAGTTGGTGAGATTTCCACCATTGAAGCCAGCCTAAAGCAGAGAGAGAGCAAATTCCATCACCCATCTTGGCAATGGGACAGCGATGCTGCATTTCCTCACTTCTTTATTTCCCCCTGAGTCCATCTTCTCTAGTTTTAACTGCTCTTTCCAGAGATTTCTGTTTTCAGGCAGTCTAAATTTATTTTTCAGGTAGTTTGGGTGCGAATGAAAAGCTAAACAGGCACTACAAGCAGAATGGATGTGTATTTACAGATTTACGTTTGCATAGACACATATGTGTGTACGTATAGATCTGAGTGAATTGAGTGGCCAAAATAAAGTGGTGGAGAAACGCAGGGAGAGATAAATTGAGGAAGCAATGTGGGGATGCAGGATGCCTGCATTCCTCGTGAAGCAATGTCCCCTTCCTCACGCAGATGGACTGGCTCTGGCACTGCTGCCACCACCAAATTTTGGGGTGCTCACCCCACCGTGCCCAGCAAGTGGCCAACTGCTGGGGATGCTGAGGGACTCAGCGGCCTGAGCAAGCAGGGACACTTTGGGAAAGCCCTAGGCAGTCATCCAAGAGTGACTGGGACCCCACAGAGTTGGGGACACGGGAGCAGGAGCCTCACCTGTGCCATCACCCCGCCGAGACCAGTGAGGGGGTCCCCTCCGCTGGCTGTGCCCGTGGTCCAGCTGATTTCGTGGTAGTTAAACAGGGCAAAGGATGACACCCCGTCTGTGATGAGGACAGCCTGGAACGTGTTCACCTGTGGAAAACCACCAGCACATTCACAAGGTTTTTCTCCTGTTTTTCTCCTGCCCTTCTGCCGTGTTCAGCTCCGGCTTCACAGCGAAGAGCAGAAGTGGAATGAAACCCAAAATATGTTTGTTCTTGCTGCCACAGCTGCAGCAGCTCCCATTCCTGCTCCTTCCTCCACCTGGGAGGGCGACAGGACCATTTCTGATCCAAGGGAACACCAATAGATGGCAGCAAGAGAATAAGCTCAGGGGGAAGGAGCGGTGGGCAGGATTCGGGTGGTTGTGATCTGTATCTCCCATTACCCTATCTTAGCTTTATTCCTGCATTATCTTTCCCGGTTCCCTTCCACGTTCATATCCTACAACGCTGCTAAGGGTGGATTACATCCCAGCCAGCCTTGTATACCCTGCACTTTGCTGGCTGCCAAATCCCCTCCCTGCCTGCTAAATCCTCCGCTCGTGTTCTTCCTTTCCCTTGAAATGACTCTGCATTTCCAGCCCCCCCAAACTCCAGGCACATTCCAGCTGGGATCCAGGTGGGAAGAGCCTGTTTTCCCTTCCAGGGCTGTGCAGAAAGGCAGAAGGAGCTCCTTCCCTTGAGATATCTCCTCCATCCCCGCAGATCCAGCAGCAGAGCTTATCCCTGGGACCTAAACCAGTCACTTCTCTCAGCTCCTTGCATTTCCCTGTCCTTCACATCCCTGCCCTGGGACCATGGATTTTGGCAAGCAGGATTTTATCTTCCTCTCTTTTAATTAATCAAGAGCAATACTTTGAGCTACCTGGACATTGCATGCTGGGGAGGAAACCACAGCCAATGAAACGATTCCCAGGTGGTTGGGAAAGCCCATGGATCAAACCAGCTCCCACTGGGAGGGCTGGGGGTCACTTTACACCACGTCCCACCCCCTTGGAGCAAACCCAGTGGCTCTGAGGATGCCTCAGAGGGGAGCCCAGGGCTGCTCCCACTGCCTGCACGCCACAGGGGATGGCACTTCCAAGGCACATTAGGCCCCTGCCAGGAGAAATCTCGAGCACGGAGGCGATGCAGCTCTGGGAGCTGTCGGGAGAGAGAGGTGTGGGCAGAGCTGCCTCTCAGCAGCTGCAAATGGCACAGTTCACACCGGGGCAGGCAGGGCAGGAGCTAAAGCAGAGCCATCTCCACTCCAGCATCCTTTCCCTGGGATTCTGCCTGCTGCTCCTGCTTTCCTCTTGCTCACCTTGGCAAGGCTTTTGCCGCGCTGGGAGATCACGAACATGTCACACATAAGGGCAGTGTCACTTGGTGAGTGCCACAACAGCTTTTCCACGCAGCAACAAACCTCACTCTGCTCAGGAGCCTCTTGGAAGGTGGCAGGAGGAGCTCCTTGACATGGAGCACCCTCCCTGTCCAAACGAACCCATTTGCTCAGGTGACATCTCCAGGCAGCAGCTGCAGTGTCCCCGAGGCCACATTCCCAAAATTGTTTTCTGCAGCTTTTCTGCAGTGCAATGAAATTCCTGCTTAAGTTGCATGGTGCTATTCCTTGTGCCAACCCCGAGCCCTGGCTGCTGTTGAGCAGGAAGGCTGCTCTGTAGCAAAATAAATTGCATTGTGTTGCAAATGTAATTCTTCAGGCAATACACGAATCTCTATATCGCTTGCTGTCTGCAAATATATATATATATATATATGTGGGGTTTTTTCTGCAAGCGCTGCCAGGACTCACAAAAAATATGCATTAAATCTCAAGCTTCTCTAACAAATGGAAAAGAGCTGAACTGTTTATCAGAGCCAACTCCTCGAGACAGGAGAAGCTGGGTTTTGGCACTCACAGCACACAGGCTAATCCTAAACAATCCAGACAATAGCTGGGATCCCTCACTTGCTGTTCTAGAATGGGTTGGATGAGGCTTGGAACAGCCTGGTTTTGTGAAAGGTGTCCCTGCCCACGGGATTGAGATGATTTTTCCCACCACAAACCACTCTGGTTATATCTTCACCCCAAGCTCCAGCACAGGTCCTTCACCAGCAGTCCAGCACACACCTCCTGACATCAGCTGAAGTCACAGCTCACAAATTCACCAGATATTTCAAAGCTGTCCAGGCCCTGAGAAACATCCCACTGCCATCTCCATCCTGTGAGATACAGCTCACACACTCATGGCAACGTGACACGGCCAAGTCATTAGCGTGACTCTGATCAGCGTGATCAGTCTGCCGTGCAGGCTGGGAGCTGCCATCAAAAATATCTGCATTTGTATGGAAGAAAAACAACTACATCATGATCAAGCCAAAAAGTCTTAATTGGTGTCAGAGCCTTGCTTAGATCCACTGCCTACAAATACTGAGGAGGAGACGCTTTCCCTGGAGATTTAAAAGAGTGAGGCTCCTGCAGGCTCCCAGGGGAGAGAATGAAAGGACTGGGGTGCTCCTTGGCCCAAAAGGGAACTGAGGAGCAGGAACAGAAAGTGTCTCACTCAATTTTACACACAGATGATGGGACAGGACACGAAACACCCCCGTGAGAAGCACAGCTCTTACCGGCGTGGTGCTGCTGCCCCCGTAGAACGTCACCTCCTCCCAGGTGACCACGAAGACCCACGTGGCAGAGAAGGAGGCCATGTCCCTGAAGTGCTTGCGGATGTCCCTGGAGGCTCTGCGGAGCAGCTCTGGCTCCGTGCTCTCCCTGTAGAAGATCTCCCCGCGGATGCCGTTGTGCACGTCCGCCCAGAAGGGAGCCACGAAGGCGCGGCCGTCGGTCAGCGGGAAGGCCTCGGGGGTGAACTGGCTGACCAGGGCGTTGAAGGAGATCACACCGTTGTTGTTGACCTGCATGGAGACCCCCATTTGGTCTGAGCAAAATCAGCACAGAGCTGCTGCTGTGGCAGGAAATGGGGGGTGAGAGTGATACCTTAAGGATTTTTAGTTTCCATTTTTTGTGTATCTGTAGTTCTGGTGTGTAGCTCCAGGCTCCACATAAAGTGCTAAAAACCTCTGCTCACAGCATTTTAGACAAAACAATTCCTCTCAGTTGGAAAATCCAAGGACACTTCACTGCCTCAGAGCCCCAAAATATGGAACCAACAGTGAATTGGGGGAGCAAGCTTGGGGTGGTTGACATCATCACCTGAAGGTGTAATTGGAGGATTAAGGCTTGATATGTTAATGGACAGAACTTATAAAATGTGAAGAACTCGTTACTCGCTGTCCATTTTGGGTGTAGCCTCTCGAGTGGCTCTGTCTGCCCTAAATGTACCGAAAGGCCTTTAATAAATTAATCTGTTTTTTATCCTCCTAACTTTGTCTGGCCTCTGTTTCAGGCAGCCCTGGTTTAAGCATCGAGAGGATTTGGGTTTCTATGCAGACAGTGGGGTGAGGCAGCCTGAGCACACAGGCACAGATTTGGCTTCGTCCTACCCATGGCAGCCAAGGGTTGGTGCAGGAAGCCCCAAAAGCAGGAGAAACTCTGAAAAGAATTCAAAATCGGGTTCTAGAGGAGAGGCACCCATCAGAGCAGGATGGCAGCAAGCTCTGCTGGGACCCTGCCTTCAGTTCTGGGATTGCTCAGCCTTTGGAGAGCAGCTCTCAGCACTGAGGGATGAGCATGACCCAGGTGGCTGCACAGAAAAAAAATGCCTTTGGCTTTGTGGCCTGTGACAGATCCTGGGGCTCCCCAAGAGCAGGAGCCTCACCAGAGTCTGCTGAAGATGCTCCCTAAAACCACAAATTTTTGCAGAGCTTGGAAGAAAAATGACAGTGCCGCCCTGGATGCTGGAATCCCCCACCCCACAAGGGTTTGGAATGGGATTCCTGCTTTCCCAGGGCTGCTGTGCACAAACGGAGGAATGGATGAGTCTTTGCCTCTCTTCTGACCCCACAGAAACCAGCTCTCCACAAACCTTGGGATGTGGGTCATGCTGACCTAGGCCCTGTCTAAAGTTTCAGGTGAAACTCTCAGCCCAGCCCTGGTGTCCCCTTAGCCAGGCTTTTGCTGTGCCATCACCTGAGAGCAGCAGCCTGTCCTTGGCTGGGGCCCCACAAAACTCTTGCCCCTTTTCCCCTCCTGCAGGTCCTGCATGTTCTGGTTTCTTGTCATGGAACAGGAGTAATGTCCCTTGTGTCAAGCCCTGAGCTTTGCTGTGCCATTTAATCACCCACAAAGAAAATTTATTGCCTTTTAGATTCCTTTCCCATGAACATTATCCCATTAAATACACCTTTGACTTTCTTAATCATAAAACCTATCAGTTCATGAAATCTAAGAACTTGTCAGGTAGCTGCTAATAAATCTTCCAGTTCCTGATGACAGGCAGAGCGTGTTTAAAATGCAGCCATTAATGGCAAGGAAAAGGATGAAGGGAAGATCTGCTTTCTCCACTTACATAAATGCTCCTGTACGGGACTCCAAAAAAGATGAACGGCACAGAGATCCTGATTTCAGGCGAGCTCCCATCATCAACTTTGGGGGTTTTGGTGTCGTTCTGCCAGAATGGATAGAGGCGTGCCATGCTGTGAGCTGCAAGGAGAGGGAGAAGAGTCCTCAGGGCAGAGAGAAAACAGCACCAAACCCCAGCAGCAGCAACCGAGGGGTGTTTGAAGGCAGGGCAGAGCTTCTGGCCGTGGGATTGGCTCTAGGACTGGCTCAGGGACAGGGTCAGGAGAAAAAGCACCTTCCAGGCTGGTCAGGGCACAGCAAAGTGACCACAAGGTGCATGAGGCTGCACTTTTGCCTGCCCTGGGACTGTGACCAAGCCATACCCCTCAGTCTTGGTTAGTGGGACAATGAGGACAGCAGGTCCATGCCCTGCTCCAGGATGGGCAAGGCTGGGTCTTCCACACCAATTCCAACTCCTCCTGGCAGTGCCCACCTTCCTCCTGCCTGTTCCTCCCCTGCCAGGGCTCCTGGCCCCGGGGACAGGGACAGCCTGAGGGGTCACAACTTTCCCAACATTTCCCGGAAAAATTAAGTTTCCTGCTAAAAGGCACTGCCAGTGAACATAATTGTCTCTCCCAAAAGTACTTCCGAAGATGGTTTTGACACATTTCAGCCTTCTGCTTTTCTACCAGCCAAAAATCCATCAGCTCAAGGCACAAGCAGCCACTTCTGGCCCCAGGGCATGTGTCCCTTCCTGTCCCAGCCACTGCCAGACCTCTGCTGTCATTTCGTGTCCTGTTCCTCCACTCAGCTCCTGCTGTGGCTCCTCACAGAGCAAAAGGGGATTTTTCTGGGTCTGCCTCCCCCTTCTCCCCTCTTTGATGTAGGAAAGCCTCACGACATTCAATCTGGGATGAGAGAGCCCCCGGGCTCGGAACAATCCCAGCTCTGTTCCCCTGGATTTGGGACATGCTTTCATTTCCTGGGCCCTGCCCTGAGCTCTCGAGGGCCTCCAGCTGAGGCCACCTTGCTTTGTGTTCCCTTGGGCACAGGAGGGGCTGTCCCTGATGCCCAGCCCAGAGGATGCTCTGTGCTGGGAGTTAAGGAGTCACTCACTGACCCTTCACAAGCTCCAAATTCCCCCAGGGAAAAGCAGATCAGGCCTAACCCACTGTCACCCTGATTTCCTGGGACATTTGTGTGCCTGGAGTGCCCTGCTGGACATAAAGGGAGGTGGCACTGATGGTGCCCAAGCCACGGCTCTGTTTCCATAGACATATCCGAAGGGCCACACAAAATTCCTCCTGTCAGGCAGGAAAAGAAATCATTTCACAGCTGTTACACACCTGATGGGTTATCACAGCCAAGGCACAGCTGCAAGACATGGATTTTATTTCTTTTTTAAACAGGAGGCTCAGCAGACACTCCTCAATTCTTCTTTGGCACTACCAGTGCCACACTGCCACACCTGCTCAGCAGCCCTAGCACAGATTTTCCAAAATCCTGTTTCCTCTGGAATGCTCCAGGTGCACACACAGCCACAGAAATGATCAACACAAGCATCCCCTAAGATTCACTGTCCCTCCCTCCCCATGGGAAACACTCAGCTCGCCCTGGTTCTCGTCCTTGCTCCAGCCAAGGAGCTGGGGGTGTTTCTCAAGCCCTCTGGGATAATTTTCCAAGCCCTCTGGGGTCATTTTCCAAACCCTCTGGGGGTGTTTTCCAAGCCCTCAGGGGTCTCTGGGCACAGCCCACTGGGGAGTGTTGCCTTCCCAGCACCCAACAGGAGACACTCACCTCTCTGCCGTGCTGTTATCACCAGAAGGGCAACCCAGGCTCCCAGAAATGATCTCTTGTTCATCCTACAGGAAGGAGAAAACCCCAGCCACACATCACATCAGTAGGAAAACACATCCTGGAGGTGATTCCCGAAGCTGCCCGACTGCTGCCCACACGTGGATATTTCAGAGCTGGAGGTGCCTCACCTCCAGGCAGCCCTGAAATGTCTATTCCATGGGTTGGTGCAAGGAGAATTCCCAACTGATACCAGAAAATCACCCACAGGCACTGCCAAAGGAAGCCCAGAACCACATGGAAGAGCTCATTCCATGAGTGGGAGCTGTAAACAGCCGCGGCTCTCCGTGGGCTCTTTATTCAAAAGCAATTCCTGATCTGCTCAGGGCAGGGATGGCCACTCCTGGCTGCTCCCAAGGGGAGCAGCTCCAAACGAGAGCTCTGCTGTGCTCTCATGGTTCAGGGGCTTCAGCTTCAACTAATCCTCTGCCCTGGCTGCCACCACAGCCATCACTCCGGGGTTTGGATGAGCGTGGAAGGAGCACAAACATTTACACAGCTGGGCAGCTCCTTGTACAGGAATCAATGAAAAACAGAGAGAGAGCAGATAGAAAATGAAAGCAAAATCCTGTGCCAGCTTTAATTCCTTCTGTGCCTAATGCAATTTGTTACTCGTTATTAATCCAATAGAAAATATTGCTAAAACACCTGCTTTGATTTCTTCGCCCATCGATTCCGCTCGTTCCGCGCGGGCACGGCTCGGGGAGAGCTCCCAGGAAGGTCTGGTGTGCTCCCAGCGTGCTGGGAAAGGACATGGCCAGCTTCCCACACCATCTCTGTGCATTATGGACAGCCTGGGTGGCAGCAGCAGCCTCCCCACATTCCCAGCTTAAAAATCTCCCTACAAAACCCAGCGTCTCTTTGTGTTCTCCCCATGGATCTGTTTTTATGGAAAATGTGGATCAACAGATCTGACTCCTTCCAAGGACACTCGCAGAGCACAGGATTACAGGGGGGACATCCCATAATTTATTCCTCATCACTCCTACTTGATTCCCATTACTTGGACAGTTTGGAACGCAGTGGAAGGAAAGTTCTTCCCTGCTCCACTCACATCAACACTGGTCACAGCGACAGCATTCTCCATGGGGAAAAATTCATTCCTCCAGGGAAAAGTTTTAGCACATTCCCTGTATTGGAAAATTGAAAGGAGAGCGACAGAATTTTGTAAAGATTGTAAATCTGAGCCACTGCAAGAAGAGACCAGGCAGAGAGTGGCTGGTGGGGACTGTGGCAGTGCAAGGACAAGAGCGAAACAGGACAGACAGCACAGAACACCTTATTTAACACACCCCATCCAAAATGACACATTTTTAGGTATGGAAAAAAATTACCAACCTGTTTCGTAGGCTAGAGAAGCAATCAGGTCTGAAATTTTAGACCAGTCTTGGTAGAGCAGGGTGAAATCCTATGTCAATGGAGAATGCATGCCCGTCCTCCCGTGCCAATTCTCGCTGATGACTGAAACGATGGCTCAGTCCTTTGCTCTCCCAATTGAAAACTCCGTTTTCCTCAATGCTCTTCCAGGGCTGGAGCAGTGTTGAGTTGCAATCCCAACTGTTGTCCCTCTCTTGATAACCAGCAGGCTAATCTGGAGATCAGATTCTGGCCTGGAGAGGGAGAGAAGCCTCTTTCTTCCCCAAAAGCTCACCCCCTTCAGGTGGATTCAGATGGAAATGCCAGCCAGCCCGAGCTGGGCTCACAGCTCTGCTGCTCAGGGAAAAGAAAACCCAACCCTCAGAAGAATTGAGCCCCTTCCTCCTTTGTGTAAAGGGGAAAAAAAAAAAAGAAAGCCCATCTATATAAAGTTACAGGATTAGCATTAAACAGTGCTAGGCTTCAAGCGCTGTTCAAAGGCACTGCCCTGAAGTTTCAATGGAGTTGCTTTGCCATCCAAATCTTGCTTTTACAGGTGGAAAAGGGAAAACTCACCTAGTCCAGCTCACTCCCAAACTGCTGGAGAGGATTTCCTTGCTGCTCCCATTTCCACCCTCTCTGGAAGGACTGCTGGTGGTGGGGAGTGTCACTGTGGGCATTATTATCATTTTCTCTGTACAATTGCAGTTTCCACTGGGATTTTCCCTGCCTCTGGCATCTGGGCTGATAGATCCACCACTAACTCGAAGGGTGAAAACGTGGGCTGCGGGTGTAGCTGAGGTGAGCTGACCAAAACTCTTCATTTGAGCCCAATCTGTACCCCAAAAATGGTTTCAGCTGCTCTGAGTTGGTTCATATCCGTGTCAGGAGAGAGGGAGAGCTGGAATAGCAGCGAGGGGTGAAGGATCCAAGTTGGAGCTGATTTTCCCAGCCTGCAGCAAGGCTCAGGTCAGACAGGCACTGCTCCAACCCCAGCAGTGGGAAAAGAGCCTGACCTTGCCATGATTTTCCCTTCTGACATTTTGGGTGGGGGCTTTCCACTCCCTGTTTTCCCTGCTGAGAGGTGATTATTCCTCCTGTGCTGCCCACCCTGGGTCAGGAACAGAGAGGAGACAGAATGCCAGCAGCCCAAAAAGCTCACACCTTTTTCCCTGGGTGCTCCTGGCAGTGTGTTCAGCAAGTTCCCCCCAAAATGCTGTCTCTTACCTCAGCAGTCTCTTTTAGCACATCAGGGCACCAGCAGCTCACTGCCTTCACAGCAAATCCCAGAATCTGCTTTCCCTCCATCCTCCAAGCATGGCCTTGCTAGCAGGAATCTTTCATTTTTAAAATTTATTTTTACCCTTTTCTAAACCACCAGCTATTTTAGGAGGGCAGGGGGATATCAGCACTGACTGATATTCCAGGGGCAGATTACTTCCAGGCTGCACCCTGGCTCTTCCCTTCCCTCCCATACATTTTAAACATTACCAGCTCCAGGAAAATCAATTGACTCTCCTCATTCTGTTTTGTAACACAGAGAAAACTGGTGAAAATAGGTTTCCCTCTGCTCCTTTGTCAGTTTAATATTCTGGTCCTGTTTGTCCTGGGCAAGTGTACACTGATGAAGTTTGATTAGGTTTCACTGTCTCTTTGGGGAAGACTTTGTCTTCCAGCCTATTTTCTTTTGGCAGGGGATGTTCCCATCATGCAGTGAACACATTGGAGCTGAACAACCAAACATTCCTTCTTTTTTAAATTCTTCTAGCAGAAAACTTCCTCCCATGCCTGACCTGAAGGAAAAACAATATTCAAAGATGCCACAAGGGCTTCTGTGGCTGCTTGACCTCGGCACAGGAGCCACAGGCAGTGCTTTGTCTCATTCCCATCTCAAGGGACCTGGCACAGCCCATGAAGATTTACCCAGGAGCTGTTTCCCATCCAGGGGGGCACCTCTCTCCTCCTGCCTCTCCCCAGGGTTTTTTGGTGCAGGCTATGAGGGTGAAATTTGTTTTAACGCCAAGGCCAGTCCCACTGAGGACATGGAGCAGGTGAGAGTGAACTTGAGCTTTATTCCTCACCTGCAAGTGGGGATGAGCCACAGTCATGGAGAAATCCAGCCCAGAAGAGGAGGAATAGCTCTTCCAGCTCCTTTTGATAGGTGGCACCTTGCACAGGTGAGGTGGCTGTGCCCGAGCTCATGGGACAGACAACACAACCATCAGCAGGACAAAAAAATCCCAGCACTTTTCACCTGCACCTTTGGAGCGACAAAGCGAAACATTTTGCTTCGGGGGACACAAAAGGGCAAAGCTCAGGACACTGGCGTTTTTTTGTGTAAAAACTTACATAAGTTTATTGAACTCATCCAAACCAATGACCTATTTTGGCCTGAATTCCACCGCTAAGTCTGCGAGCAAACCAAAGGCAAATCGTGGGAGCGGGAGGTGTATCCCCCGTGAGAGAAACCAGAATAAAAAACCAGATGGACTTACAGTTGTTCTTTGAAATTACATATGGATGCAACATTAATAGGGAGCAAGAATAGATCTTCATGTTTAAATTATATTTGAAGTTTCCAGTAACTGCAGAAAAGCAATCACAGAGGCAAAGGCCCGAGATGGCTGAGGCCCCTCTAACGTTGCTCTGGGGAAGGCGTCTCTCTACTGCCTACAGAAGTGCCACATCCAAACGAGGCAGGCACAGCTGCCTGGAATACATATTTTAGCCTCTGGGCAGCTTTCGGCACCTCGTTTGCATTCTCAAATCTTGCACACGAACAGAACCTACAGAATCTCACTGACAGTGAGGAGGCAGAGCCGCCATGGCGCCTCCGTCAGATTCCAGAGCCGAGGAGGTGAGGGCACGGGGACAGCCTCTCCCCAGCAGCAGTTCCTCTGGGTCACACCGTCACCTGCCACCAGGACACCTGCAGCTCCCAAAACACAGGGCTCCAAACCCCAGCCGGGGAGCAGAGGACAGCCAGCACCCCATACACATCCACAACACCGCCCGTTACACGATCCGCCCGCAACATCTGGCCAAAAACATGGATATTCAACAGGAACAGATCCAAAAACACAAGAGCACAGCGTCTAACTCAGCACACGGAGCCGTGTGACACTTTGGTATATAGCTGTCACCTACGTCCTCGGGGAGCAGGTGCTCTGCCCGCTGCGCAGGCTGCCCGCGGCAGACTTTTATGCATGAACTAGCGAGAACAACACAACAGCTCTTGACAAAAGTAGCCCTCGGATAGAAGGACACAAAAGCCAGGGAAGCTTGCAAATCTGTTTTGTTTTCTCAAAGGGATGTGACAGACCCAGGGACCTTTAGCTGGAGCGGGTACGTGCTGACGGCGCCTGGACACAGCCCCTCCTGGTTTGAAATCAAACCTCCTGCCACATCTGGACCTTCACTCTCACCTAAACCTCCCCTCCCACTCAGAGCCCTCTCCTCTCTCCCCAGGACATGGTCCCCTGTTGGGTGGCATGCACACAAGACCCTTCCCCACGAGGTATCACGAAGGGGAAGTGATTTGGGGTCTTTTGCCACATCATTGTGTGCCGCTTGGTCCCACTCTCCACAGCTGATCATCCGGACACATAAACTCTGCATTTTGGGAGTCCTTCTTGGGAAGCCAACCAAGATTTTTGGTTTCTACCCCGTGAGTGCTCCACTATCTGCACACAAGGTGAATGCCTTAAGAAAAACCTTCCCCTGAAGAACTGGCAAGGTGGTGATTTCATATCCTGACCTGAACGGAGCAGGGGAGCACGTTTGGGTGTCAGCACCAAATCCTCAGCACTTGTTACCCTTCTATGTTCTCTTTTTCCATCTTCCAGTTCCCACCGGGTCTGCCACAAATAAAATCAGGATTTACTGACAGTTCTGAGCCAGTGACAGGACTGATCCCTCCAGGGGCAGCCTGATGTTTAGTGGGAAAACAAACTTAAAAGCACATACTTGGCTCTTCTTTATCATCCCATTCAACTCTTTAACGGCCTTTGTTTATTCCCTTCTCTGAAACCCAGACACTTAATTGTGCTGAGGAAGTTGGTCAAGAGTTACAGCATCTCATTAATAGCAGGTACAATGCCATAAATACACCCACAGAGGCAATTACTGCTCCAGAGAATTAGGTCAGAGATACTTTTGCATCCCCACAGGTCGCTTGCCTCGGACTCTGCAGCCACTCAGGGATAACCTACTTACACTGGAGGTCAAGGGCTGAAATAGGCTTCTAATATTAAACAACCATATCTTCATAAAACTTTGCTTTATAACAAAATATCTTATTAACCACAACTTTTCCTATTGGTAGGTATGTATATATCATACAGAAGTGTTGGCTTAAGGGTTCTGCTATCAGGCAGCAAATTATTTTCGCTGCCCAAATGGAAAATACATCTTCAGTAAAGCTCTAGCTTATAAAAGCATCATTTTATGTTACACTGCCACTATCTCCCTGCTGTTTAGTTTACAGGTACCACGGATCTATGGAAAACCTATGCTACCTATGGAAAATCTTGCTCCCCTCCCTATTGCTCATCTCAACGGGGCCAAGGAATTGATATTTTTGGCAGGGGGACGAGGCACAAATTAATAAATTATTTTAAATCCTCCCATTTTAACCCTTACTTTGGATAAGGAACTACTCCCCTCTGAACGATCCCCACATCCTAAACCTGAAGACTATGAGATAATAATACTTCATCCCCTCCCCATTTATCCCACCCCACAATCCAGGTAAAATGTGAAGAGAAATACACAACTCCAAGAATACCAAAGGAGCTCGGTGATGTGGGCAAAAGCATCCTGGGAAAGAAAGTGCACGTGGGGATAAAGGGAGCATTTCAAAATGAAGGTCAGGAGTTCATGTGTAACTAGAGCCCTCGCTGCACAGCTCCAAAAAACTCTGTGCAGCTGCTTGTAACTAGGAAATTGGGGAAGTCTTGAACTTGGAGCAGGGAAGACACAGGAAAGCGAAACGAGAGAGAAAGGAAGGAGGATTTCACTGACCAGGAAGGGGAATCTGCTCTGCAGTAGAAAACAGGGACTACGTGAAGCAGCAGCACGCGATGCCTACGAGGGGCGCGTGGGGGAAGCCAAGAGAGAGAGTGAACACCTGCTGAACACCCAGCGTGAGTCCAGCTGCTTTGCTCCTCAACTTCCAGAGGCTGATCCGAGCCACCACATCCTCCCTACGAGTTCGGACCCGACGCAGGGACCCCCGGCCAGGGGCCCCGGGGAAAGTGCTAGGTTTGAACTGGTGCAACAGCAACAAACACAAACTTCAACTTGACTCTTCCTCTCTCCCAGGAGAGGAATTTTAGCCATTCCACTTGCAGCACCCACTGGTACGAGGTGAAGTGCACGGAGGATCTCTTCAGCATCAGGATGGACGATGGCCAACGGGGGAAGCTGATCTTCAACCCCTTGCTGACCTGCTCTAAAAGCCCTTCCAACACAGTGCTCATCCACCACATCCCAAAATTCACTTTCCTACACACCCTGTATCCCCACAGGCTGCAGGCACTGTGAGATGGGTACAGCAATCAAAACCTCTTTTTTCCCCCCAAATCAGGCGGATAGAGAGCATGACCTTGGAAAAGAAAGTTTCTTTCTCGGAAGTTCTTTTTGTTTCCCCCATTTTGTGCACTCACAGAAACCAAACCAGTGGAGTGAAGCGGATGAACTAAAGTACCTGAGCTCTGAATCAAGCAGAATACTGATGGAGATCTTTCCTGTGAACTCGAGCACAACAAAAGGTTGAGACAGCACCAAGCTGCAAGAAAATACTACAGCAAGCTCGAGCCACAGTTGGATAGCTAGGGCAAAGGGAGCTCTGGTGGAGCAAAACACCAAAAATTTAGGAAAAGAAAACAACAGGTCAAATTCTGCACCGAGCTGTCTCCTCCCTTATGGACCCTGGCATTGTTTAGCTTGAACAACTGACCATTCATGCCAAATCACGAGTATACCGGAGCATCAAAGGAAACATCAAGGTATTGCCCACACTGAAACACACGTCCTGAAGTTAATTGTCACCTCAAGGTCACCTGCAGTGGATGGTGGGCATGGTTCTCAGATCAGGGCACTTCCTCCGGGCTAAGAAATTACCTGCTACAGAAACACAACCAAACCTCAACCAACCAACCGAAATAAAAACCTTGCAAAAACTCCTCAATGCATGTGTGTGGGTGTGTGGGGGCGTGTGGGTGTGGGCAAAAAGGCTATTTCATTCTGGGCTCCACGTAAATTTTATCTCCATCCCGGATGCCGTAGGAATGCAGCGCCCGCGAGCTGTATTTCATCTCCTCGGGACCAAAAGGAGCCTCCTGGTCCAAGTAGAAGAGCAGCATGTTGCTTGTTGACAGCTGCACCACAGTTTTTAAGTGCTTCTTCAGCTCTGCCACAGTCTGGTCGAGGCGGATGGACATCTCCTCCACCTTGTCCTGGAAGTGGACCTCCACCTTGACGCTGCTCTGCGGCCGCAGATCCACCACTGCCAAGGGCTCCAGCTTCCCGTACTTGGTGACCAGCTCATGATACCTGCAAAATTCAAGAAATGCAGAGTTATGGGGCAGCCAATGCACATCTCCCAGGTCTGAGTGCTCCCCACAGGACGCAACATTGACCCCAATTCCAGCTGATGGCCATCAGTGTGGATGGTATGAGTCCTATTTTGTCCCCTTTTCACAAGGTGCTGAAAAGGAGAAAACAAACCCCAGGAAATCCATCCACTGCTGTCACTTTGTCCCACAGTCCCCAAGCTGCACCGTGGCACCGATGTGAGCTCAGTGTCCCACCAGGGAGGAGTATCCTGCAGAGGAAGGGGAAGTTATCACCAACCTGAGATGTTTGAGCTGACTGGTCTCAAAACAGCTCCCTGACAAAACTGAGCAGCATGTTTTGGGCTCCTACAATTTCAGCAATCTCAGCCGTGGCTGCAGTGGGATTTGGAAGAAAGAGAGGACGCTATGCTCACAACTCTACACCTCCTGCTCCAGTGAAAACACTTCACTGAAGAGTGCCAGGACCAAGCCAGTGCTCACAAAAAGGACATGGCCCTCAGTTTAGATTCCCTGTATCTGTGCCTTCACGGCTTAACTGATTATCAGACATTCCTGCTGTTTTCCAAGAGGCCAGCTAGGTCCCAAATGTTACACTCCACTGAGCACAGGATCATCAAGATCACCGAACCAAGGTGAGCTGCTGCACAGCTTGAGAGCTGATAACAAACAGGGCACTTCTTGCCAGCTGATCCTTCACACCTACTCTGAAACAAAATGGGAATTTTACTAGCGGAGGCACACACTCCACTGTCACCTTGTCCTTGCAGCCAAGTGCTCTGAGTGTCCTTCCCAAGGTCCCTGCAATGGAAAGTCTGTGTCACCCCGCCCCCAGTATCGCTCCCATCGGGCCAGGCTGGATCTCCCTGCCTGGCTGGGAAAGAGGAGGAATGGCAGCACAAAACACAATGGGATTGGGATGACAAAGGCTGAGAGCTGCAGAGGACAGGTAACGTTTCAGAGCCCCTGCACAGAAAGCGCTTTTTGTTCCCCATCCCGGGCGGAGCTGAATGCGATCGGCGCGGTGTCACGGCCCCTGCCGAGCAATGATGGGATCTGGCAGCCTGGGTGACCCCAGGGAGTCCTGAGCAAGGCAGGAATGTTCCTGGAGAACAGCAGCCCCTCTGTGTGCTGGGCAGTGAGGTAAGGGCCACAAGGCACTAGGATTTCCCCAGTCCCACGGACACAACCCGAGCGCCCAAAGGTGGGACAGTGCCCTGCTCTCACAGGCACGGGGTGGGAGGATTAGGCCCATTTATCTGGGAAAGCCATTAGTGCTGAGAGAAAACAGCACTGTCCCCACACTGAGCCCACCTGCAGCCACAGCAAGTGCCAGCCGAGGTGTCACCAGAGGGGAGGGTTTCTTTTTCTCTGGAAGGATTTCCCAGCAGCAACACCCGATGGGAAAGAGGGAGAGAGGAACCACCCATTGCTGCTCCAAACCTTCAGCCCATTCTAATTCTCACCACCTCTGCTGCTGCAGACCCACAGCAGCTTCTGTGCCAGCCACAATTACTGCCGTGATTCGTGCACTGAGGGTGAACTGGGCTGATGGTGGGGAGGGGATAAAGAGGGGGACAAATTCCAGACAAGCTGAAAGACAGAAACACCCCGAGAGAGAGGAGATTAGCCAAACATGTGCTGTAAATAACATGGAGGGTCAAGCAATGCTGCCTTCAATTTTCTTGTGTTGAGGAAAGGCAGAGCAAGCTCTGCAGCCTGCTCCTTGTATGTGAGCTGCACAGGAACTGGGGAGTGTGAGTGAGTGGCTGCCCTCAGATCAATCAGGATGAAGGCACACTGCTCCATGGCTGTTCTGGACCCCAATAACAGGCACCCTGGAGACTTTCCTAATCACCCCTTGCAGCCTGGCAGACGCTGAGGCTGCTGAAGCCCTGAGCCTGGCTAAAAGTGTCTGTGATACTCTGCAGATAAACAGTGGACCAGACAAGCAGAGGACTCATTAAAACTCCCCAGACGTGAGGACGTCACTCCACAAGACAGCCAATATTGGATTGTACAGCCAGAGCTCCCTTTAACCACGACATCCAGAGAGATAAATTGTTCCTTCCATTTCCCTCCCTGCCTGATCCCTTCCAGCTTCAGACAGGAAGGCAGCAAGCAGGGGGGTGCTGGTGACAGGGCTTATCACAGGCTGCACCTTGGCAGGCTGGAGGGGGGCTGCTCCCACTCGCAAGTTTTCCGCGCTCAAGTTGCTCTCCCTCGGCTTGAGGCAGCACTGCAATGCAGATGTCAGACCCCCAGCCACAACATGTGTGTCCTGATTAGATTCCAATTACAAACCACCTTGGGAGCCACCACGCCAGATTTGGGAGCAAGGAAGGGGAGGTTTTAGCAACAAACAGACACAAAATCCCTCTGCAAGGAATGCCAGGCCTGCCTGCTGAAAAAGGCTGCTGATTGTGGGTCCAGGAACTGAAACCCAGCACTGGGGATGCTCTCAGCCCTCTGCAGCCTTGCTAGAAACGAGTCTGCAGCGGCACACAGCCCCTCCAGGACAGAACAAGCCTCTCTGGGAGCTGCAGAAGTCTCTTGGAAATGCTGCACAGATGAAGGGATTCGGACAAAGAGGCCATTGACCATGCAAAAGGCAGTGCCAGTGTTTAAAGGCTAAGAAATCTGAGGGGGAGGTAATTTTTCTAGCGTGAAGCTGGCATGTTGGGCAAAATCAGCCTGATTTTCTTGGATGGGTGAGATGTTAGTAATCTCTTACGTGAGATCCCACCTGGAAGCTGATCCCAGTGGTGTGTGGTGATGTGTAACACACAGCCTGTTCCCAAAACCCATGTCCTATGCATCATGAGTGCCTAGAGCTGCACCCCACTGTGTCCTTCCCAACAATATATGGATCGTGGACATTCTGTCAACACCAAAGACATGAAACAGCTTTCTTAGATATGAAATGTTATGGAAATTAATTCCTTTTGGAAGCAGTCCCATGAGCTCAGTCCCTGTGTCCCCTTCCCCTTCCTCTCTCCTGCATTCTCTGCCTCTGCTGTTATCCCTTCCAATATTTCCTCCAATTTTTACGCTTCAAGGCTCTCTAAAATTACAAGCCACGACTTGTAGCTCAGAAAAAGGACCAGCTGTCCTGTCTCCCTGACTACATGAGTGCCCTTTGCCTCTGAACTGACTCTGGTATGCCTTTAACAAACACCATAATCACTGACCCTATTAGTATTCACACTAAATGCCATGTCCTCACTGCCCATTCCAGCCTTCCCCTCCCCTTACTGGATTGGCAAGTCACATATCTAGTGCTTTACAAAAACAAGAGGCATTTTAGCTGAATGTTAAGCACAGGAAAACACTGACCAGATTCCATTTGCACCTTTCTCATCCACACCAGGCCACACCTTTGACCTTCAGTGTGTCCCTATCTCTGTCTATCCCCTCAAGAGTCACACCCACACTGCTGTCCTACCCCTTTTCTGTAAAAAAGGACAATAAAGCTTTGCTGTCCAAAAGCACATGAGGGTTTTAGGGCAGAGGGCAGGTAAAGGCAGTGGCCTGATGCTCCATGATCCTTCCTCAGCCCATTAGAAGCAGTAAGTGGATGCTGGCATGGAAAAAGATACAGACTGAACAGCATCTGTCCAAGTTCATTAGTTTACCAAGATGAACAGATCATTGGATGGACTTTTTTGGCAAAGAAAACCCATCAGACTTGTGATTTGCAGGCCTGAAAGTGAGGGGACAGCTTCCCATTGCCAGCCACATTCCACACACCAGATGGTCCAGAGGATTAGATGCCCTGGCCTGGCATGATGTGTCCTGGCTTGTGGGCACCCCCAAACACAGGTGGATTATGAAGGGAGCCATGGGAGAGGCCAGGAAACAGTGAAGGTCATGAACTGAACAGTCCTGTTGTTTAATGGCACTTGACACAGGCGTTTTTAAGAGCAAATTTGAGTCAGGAGTGACCCTCCAAGTCATCAGACAACAATAACATAACAATTTTAGTGCAGACAGACTGAGGGGGCCAAGGCCAGAGGGAGGTGAGGGATGTTATTTTCATGGAACAGCTGGCACAGATTTCCCATCTCCTCTTCTGTTACCTCTCCTTTAGCCTCCCCACCCTTCTGCCCCTGCTCTCCACCACAGCACAGAGAATTCCTACCTGAAAGGGACCTCCTCCTCCGGGAACTCCATGTAATAGCGGATGAAGAAGCGCTCCGAGTCCTCTCGCTCGCCGTCGGCCACGATGCTGCCGTTGAGCTTGGTGATGGATGGCAACCTGCAGGCACACAGCCAGAGCCACAGTCAGCAGGAGAGGAGCCCAGAACAAGCCACTCACATCCAAAGCACCCCAGCACACACCAAGAACCACAGTCAGCAGGAGAGGAGCCCAGATGGGCTCAGCAACTGATGCCTTCAGGTATTTCTAGTTTTTTACTCTTCATGTAGCTGTAACTTGCTGTAGTTCTGTGCTTCTTACAAAGTGCTAAAATCCTCTGTTTCCAGCACCTTTAGCCAAACAAGGCTCTCTGAACACAGATTCAAGGACATGTTCATTGCCTTAGGGCCTGAAAATATGGAAACAACTGTGAGCTGGGGGGAGCAGGCCTGGGGTGGTGAACATCATCACCTGAGGGTGTGATTGGAGAATTAAGGGCCAATGTGCTAATGGACAGAACTTATAAAAGGTGAAGGGCTCGTGACCCAGGGTCCATTTTGGGTGTCGTCCCCGACGGGGGGCTTTGTTTGCCTGAATGTACCTTTAAGGTCTCTGCAGGCCTTAAATAAATTGTCTGCTTTTTATACTCCTGATTTGTCTTGGCCCTTGTTTCAGGTAGCCTTTCTTTTAGGCAACACAACGGCCAGCCATATCCAAAGTACCCCAACTTTAACACCATCAGAATTCCTGCTGGGAAGCTCAAGCCTCTAACCCTTTGAGAGAGAGGGGAAGTTCCATGTAATTTCTCAAGTATATATAAAATTATGCGTTTTCATTTCACCACATATTTGCATCATGTGCACAAGCATGTACGAGATTCAAAAAATTCCCTGAGAAGCAGAGAAATCAGATTTAACATTTCCACTATTCTGACTTTTCCACAAAACAAGCTGAAATCTTTCTGCATTCACACAGATCTTCATCTCCTACCAACCTCCTCCTCTGATGAGCTGCTCCCACCCAACAAATCAAGCTCCAATCTTTCTGCATTCACACAGATCTTCATCTCCTACCACCCTCCTCCTCTGATTAGCTGCTCCCACCCCTTCCCTGCCATGCCATGTCTCTGCTGAGCAGAACAAACCAACAGACCTGGCTATTAGCAGCTTCCTGCGCTCCTCGGTGGTGTAGGACTGCAGCAGAGGAATTCCCAGCAATTTCACTTCCTCGAGCTTGGGGAAAGAATTTAACTTGTCAATGTCTTCCCAGCAGTGCAGACCTGCTCGGGAGGAAAGATTTGTGTTAACAAACACAGAAAACACATCACAGATCCAAGATAATCAGACAGAGCCAAAGAACATATGTGACAGGAGAGTGTCACTGCTGTTCCTTTGAGAAGTTGGCTTTTTGCTCACGATGTGCTGCTAAAAAAGCTACATTTGCTTACAAGACAGAGCAGCTGAAATCTCTTGTGCTGTATTCCAAGTCTAGAAGGATGCTCTCCATGATTTTTTTATGGAGCACTCAGCCTTTGGCCTCACTGCTGGGCACTGACCAGCATCAGTGATGTTGTGTCTATAAAGGGATGCTGCCTTCAGAGTGTTCAAGTCACCAGCACTTCTTTCATTCCAGGCATCACTAAACAGCCATCAAAAGGCTTTACCTCACACACATGGCCACCTTGGGTCCCATTTCTGCTCACAACCCAACGGTAAAACAGTCCCAGAAGCCATCCAGCCGTTTAATGAAAAAGGTTTTAACTCCTTTTCAGCCCCCTCAAGACCTGACATTTGAGATAACAAAGTAAGCAGGGAGGGCGAAATAAAAAAAGTTGAGGATTGAGCACCAGTAGAGCCCTGATTGTGTGGTGAGATCAACACAACTCATCTTGGAGCCTTCACCTGACAGAACTTTGGAGTGCAGCAGCTTTCTCTAAAACCTCCAAAAATTTTAACATGCTCCTTGGGATTCCCATTTGACTTTCAGCTCCCAAAACATCAAAATGCAACACAGAGCCCAGAGTTCTTAAGCACCTGGCATCAGAATTGCACAACTACTTACCACAGGAGCACTTGTACCTCAGTGAGCCAGTGCTTTCAAATGCAGCTTAACAAGCTTTTCCTCCTCTAGTTAAGCTTTTATTACAGGCATTCCTTGATGCTTACATTGTAGGGCATGTTAATAAAGTCCCTTCTACCTGCCTGACACTTCAGCAGCACTCGCACAGCATATAAAGCTGTAAAGAACAAAAGCTGCTGGTGCATGAAGCACTCCTGCAGATGAATTTCTGGTGTATGTGTCATCCCACAAACACGTCACAGCCCCCACGAGCTGCCCTGCAGCTCCTTCTCTCCCAGCACAGGGTGCTCTTCCCAAATTCCAACTGCTCATTCTCTTTCTGGAGCGTTGGCTGCGAATTCTCTGGGGCTGGAGTGTAAAAGCAGCTCCCAGCATCGCCTGTGAGATTGTAATGACTGAGCACAGATGACAGACAGCTTCTGCTGGGGAGTGCTTGATCCACACTGCATACCTGCACATGCCCTCATTTTACCCAAGATAAAACAGGGAATAAAGGGAAAATGGGATTCTTTCATCCCCTCCACTGCCAGACATTTATTTATCCATCTCCAGCCAGGAGGAGCTGAGGCAGGGATGGGAAACAGAGGGAAACTACCAACATAAAAAACCTTTGCAGCTCATTTTGATTAACTGGTCCACATTGCTCTGACTCATCTTTTGATAATGACTGACTACCCAAAGCAGCAGGAAAATCCCACAGATGGGCAAGTTCCTTTCTTGTCATCTCTACAGGAGGAGAGACTCTGATCAACCAACAAAACCCATCCTTGCTTCCAGGCTCTCACCTGACTTGTGCAAGTTGATGGATCTTAGATTGGGGAAGAGCCTTGCTAGGGAATCTTCTGACTCTTCAATGGTCGTGAGGTTGTTGTTAGCCAGGATAAGTGTGTCCAGTGATGGAAACATAATTCCCAATTTTCGAATTTCAGTCCAGTCTTGAAGATTATTGTCAGTTATGTGGAGTAGCTTGAGAGACTGACAGCAAACTGGAGAACAAGACACTGTTTCGTAGTCATTAAGGCACAGGAAGAGCTCCTCCAAGCTGCACAGGGCAAGAAGGATCATGTCATCATCTCAGCACACCTTGGGAAATGCAGTTCAGTTTTATGTGATTTTAACACAACTTTCTGCAACAGCTCCTATGTGATTTGAAACCTTGATCAACCTTTGACAACTCAACGTGGAGTGTTTCAACTACATCTCTGCTGCCATCCACATCTTCAGAGATGAAAAAAACCTTTCCAGCGTTCCCAGAGTCTCTCCCATTGTATAACAGATTGGTTGGGGTTGTCTTCCACATTTGTGCCCAATATGCCACCAACCCAGCGGTGGCTGGGACCTGCTCCCAGTGCTCTCTGCTTAATTTAAAATGGGGTTTTAATACTAAACTGATGCTTTTTCCCCACATCACTGCCAAAAACTCCCATAAACAACAGAGCCCATTAAAGAAAGAACAGGTTCCACTAAGTTTTCAGACAACAGAACTCCCCCAATCCCAGGGAAGTGCAGGTTGGCCACACAGGATATGTTGCTGCCATCATCCCTGCTTATAAAGCCCTACAAAGAGGGATCTGTCATCAAAATGAAGCCACTGAAGACATCCACAGGGGCAGAATGCCAAGGTGGCCCATGGCCAAGCCACAGAAATCAACACCTTTGCACAGAAAAGAAAGATGAAATATTCCTTGACAAGCGGCCAGACCCTCCCATTTAACAGGTATGCACTGCACCATTCGTTGCACAGTGACTCAGAGGGAAGTGTGACCCTCCTACATTTTTGGGGTCATTATCCATCTCTGGTATTTAGGTTTGGAGGAGGAGAAGCCCTGGGCTTTGTACAACCACACAAATTTGGTTTTTAAGACAACGCAAAGCTCTCACCTGGCCAGTTCCCAAACTCCCAAAGGTAAACATCCCAATGTTTGCATCCTCACAGCCCCCTCATCCCTCACCAATGACCCCACAACCCAGCCTTGACCTGAGTGCAGCAAATCCCCATTTTTACCCTCAGCTCCCCAGGCTTACTCTGGTAATTCCTGCAGGATGGTGTGCACTGTTTCCCAGGAAGCTTTGCTGTTGTTGAGCACAAGTTTGCGGACGCCAGCGAAAGACCCAGCGCAACTTCTCTCTAAAACGGACAAACTGAGAGGGTTGGAACTCAGGTTTAGAAACTCCAAGTGGGGGACGTTGGACACAATTTTACTGACCTAAGTGAGGAGGGAAAAAAAAAATAGAAAGAAATGTGTATCAGGCAGTAATCGGACCTCTGGCAATAATATCCCACCTCCTAAAAGGGGGCCCTGTGGAATCACCACAAAGCAATGATATGGGGAAAAACATAAGGATATCTACCTGTAATTCATACTCCAGCCATTCCTGATCTAGATGGATTGGTTAATTGCTCATTCTCCTCAACAGTTCATTTAATTACACTCTAGGAGCAGCTTGATAAGAGAAAAACAGTCCCTAGGGAGGGGTCATAAAATCCACCTCAACCCCAAGGCTGAGCACGTTGCAGGAGCCAGACCTCGCTCACAGGGGGCCATGGACTCCTGTCCTGACTCCATGGCCACCACTGAGCACTTCTCCAGCTTCCCACAGCTCCCCACAGAGCTCAGCCAATCCATAACTCCCCTCCTTGACTGGGGAACTGAGTGGGAAGCAGCGTACGGGAACGGCAGCTCCCAACCCCCCCCCACACACCAGTGGACATCAGTCTAGAAAATAATTCTGAGTCAGAGCACACCTGGCTGGAGAATTCCACCCCACAAAGCTTTGGGATGGGCAGACAGGGCACACCGTGGCACACAGAGGTCAAGAAATGGCCCAGCTGCTGGCAAAGGGTGAGTGTCTCAGGCAGAGGTTGAATTCAAGTGTGGCAAACATGAGGTAACGAGTCTGCCTCACCTCACACCTCATCCCAGGTGATGTCATGGTTTGGGTGCTACACCTCAGGAATTAAGCAGGCAAACTGCATGACATCAGTCCAGCAAAAGCACAGGATTTAGGAAAAAATGGCTTATAGTGAATGATTGGAAGAAGGGTAATTTTTCAGTGTTATACTAGAATAAGGAAAGCAGGCATTAAAGCTCTTCATGGGTATAAAAAGCTGTTGTATAAGAACAGTGATGATGCTCCTCTGTGCATGCTGAGAACAGGGCAGGCAGAAATTGGCTGAAATTGCAGCACAGGAGACTTAAATTACACCGTTTAGCCTGTGAGGTTATTAGCTAAGCATGGGAACAGGCCACCCAGGCATCAGGAATCCCCAGCACTGGCAGGTTTTAGGAATGGGGAGACATTTCTCTGGTGTGGATGGGCTGGGAAAACTTAATCCTGTCTCAGAGGAAGAGGCCAGCATGCACAGAAGCCTTTCAGTGCCAGGGCAGCCTAAAGAGCCTGAGCACAGAGCAGGGTGTGAGATGTGCAGCTTGTGAGTGACCAGTGTGTGACAGATGTGAGGTCAGGGACACTGCAAACACTGCATTCACTCCCTGCTTAAAGGCTCCAGAGTTTGATGGCACAAAGCCCCAAAATATCCTATTTTTTTCCACATATTTCCAACAATAAACACTAACATAAAAGGAGAGCATAATCCAGTGAGGAACTTAATGACACTTGAATGGATTGAGATTGTTTCACTCCTGTTACATTGCATTTATTGAGTATTATTTCATCCAAGCACTTCAAAGGATTTTACAATAGCATTTAGCATTAATTAATGAGGCTGCAGAAATGCCCTTTGTGATAAAAATTATTAAATCTGTTTTGCAGATAAGGCAATGAATGTAGAGAGGGAATAAATACCTTGCCACCATCACAGTGGCAAAGCTGAGAACCAAGTGCCATTTCTTGGACCTCCTCCATTCTCACTCTGTTAAAAATTGCACTGCTCATTAACCTCTTGATATTTTAGAAATGCCAGTTGCAAATAAAATAAAAATACAGATTTTTCAGCCACAGGCCAAGACTGTAAATCACAAGGTACATGGAGTGAAGTGCCACACTGGATTAATTTCATCACATGTATTGCTCAGTTGCTGTCGAAGTAAATAAACATCAGCTTCAGAGATGAGAAAGAAGCCACAAAAACAGAACTCTCACCAATGCAACGCATTTACAGCCCTAGCAATCGCTGTGAAAGGTACCCAGAAAGGTGCCCATCACCATTTTACCTCGTGCCAGTCTTCCAGTTTGTTGTCAGAGAGGTCGAGCTCAAAGACGTGGGCGCAGAAGGCGGCGATCTCGTTCTCATCCCCGGCACAGGTGATGCCACAGCTGTTGAGCACCAGCACACTGGGCAGGTTCAGGCGGTCTGGCACAGGGGAAAACAGAAGCTGCCTCAGCTCAGCACTGCCTCGGAGTTACAGGACCCAAAACCAAGCAGGAATGCTACAGCCAGCAGGGGAATCTACCAGTAATGCCAGAATTTACACCTGTTTAAGGAGCTCGGGTTAAATGTGGATTTTATGACTGACAGCATCACAAAGTCTTGACTGTAAACATGAAGTACCACTCATATCAGTGCTCTTCAATTCCTCCATGTATTTCTGTGTATTTCAAGCCAGTCTTTTGTCATTTATGGCCTGTTTCCTATCAGTCCTTGCCAGAACTTCTGCTCTTCCCCAGGCAGCTGCCGCTGCAGATAGGACACAGGACTAGGGGAGTGTCAGCTGCACAGTCAGACTCCTTATCCTCTTGCCCTGAGCCCACTTGGGCTTAATGACAGCAAGGAGGTATTTAAACATATCTTAGGAGGTATTTAAATATTTCTTAGGAGGTATTTAAATATTTCTTAGGAGGTATTTAAATATTTCTTAGGAGGTATTTAAATATTTCTTAGGAGATATTTAAATATTTCTTTTCTAAGCTTTCCCTTCCCGAGGTTCATTGCGGAGCATTCAGCATTCATGCTAAAATTCAGGTCTCTGCTCTGCCTTTCCATTTCTGCTTTGGTTTTGCTCCAGCTCCATCTCAGGCAGGTAAATGTTCTCAAAGCTACAACCAAGGAGCTGGACCTCAATCACAGCCTGCTGTGCTAAGGCTAAAACATGACAAAAAACTGGGGATTTGTGACAGGAAACCATTTCTACACAAGAAATCCACACTGAGGCAAGGCAAGCCATCACTCTTATACTCTTTCACACACAACATGGCTTTCCCACCTCTCTGGAGTACAAAAATCCATTAAAATTTAACCACAAGCTTTTTCCTAAATAGGTGGCCCCTTTTCTCCTCAACACTTGACAGCTACAGGACTAGAAAGGGATTCTGGCAGCAAACAATCACCTGCAGTGATCTGGGTTTCCAAGTTTTCTGGCTCATAAGTGTTTGGCTTCTTTAAAGGACAGTGTGGCACTCTGGGAATTACTCAGGGAGTATTTATAAGTCAGGTCTGAAGCACATTTTAAGATGTGGCCTCTTTTCAGCACCCAAACAGCTCAGGTGAGCAGGTGAGAGGTAAATTTACCCGGAGAGAGGGCATGGACTGAACATTCTATTGAGCCAGTTTTCTGTTCTTGTTCATTCTGAGAGCGTTTTATCCTTAACTGAACTCAGGCCCTTTTTTCTCCTCTGTCAAACGCAGTTATTGGAAACTTCATCCAGCTGATTTCCATGGTTATTTTCCCCTTTGGGGCTGGTTATGACCCAAATTGACCTGATGGATGTTTGGATGACTCCCACATATCACGATGGGCAAGATGTGTGACACAAAGAAGGGGCAGCTCTGATGGGATCAATGTGGACCTCAGAGCCATCTGTACAAACCAAGAATTAAATTCCAGCATCAGAGTGTGAGGGAAGACTAAAGGGTGTCACATGGATCTAGTTCATAGGAGATGGTGACACAGATTCTGCAGTCTGGGAGGCTCAAGGACATCCACAAGCAGCACAGAGCTTCAGACACACATCTGGCTAAATTCCCTCGAGGCAGCAAGGCCAGGAGCACAGGAGAGGGGATTTCTCCACTAGGTCACAAAGCATTTGGTGCCTTGAGAGGACGAAGTACACTGCAAGTTCATCTGAGGCACTTGGCACTAGAGCAGCCTGGCTGGAGGTTCAACAGCTCATCACTCTGCTTGAAATGTGTCCCCTCCTGTGCACACAGGGCTCCTGGCCCTGCAGGCATCAAAGCAAGCTGGTGGCATGGGGGCCAACCTCGAATTTGGATCATGTTTTATGTATTTTTGAAGCCACCTCTGCCAAAACACTTGTTGCTGCAGCCAATAATAAAATAGGATCACTGGCCTGAAGAAAATAAGCTCCAGGGACTGCTGAACCCTCAAAACACAGACTGTACAGGGCCTTAGTTCCATCTTCCACTGCCAGGGCTGGAACCTGGTGGTCTTGAAGGTCCCTTCCAACCCAAATGATTCTATTCTATTCTTTAATTCTGATTATGTTATGCTGTAGAGAAACTTGGTTTTTTACAGCAACAAGTTCAGTCACTAAACCAATTTTCTATCTTTGTTAGAGCTCTCCAGTAAAAAACACATGGCAATGGCTCTTTTCCTGGGCAATTCAAGGTGATTCCTCTTTCAGTTGATTCCTCCCAGCACCCCCAGATGCTCAGAAAGACCAGGAGTTACCTTTCATGGGTGAGCCCTGGGGAGTTGCCGGGACGTGCACCCCCATGCCAGGCCCACGCCGATAGGGGAAGTTCTCAGGGCTGTATTTCTCACAAAGAACTTGCATGAAACTCCTTCCACTGGGCTGGTCCATGCTCCCTTCTTGGACTTCTGGTTAAAGAAGAGAAAAACAGAGCACACGAGCAGTCAGCAAGTAATAATCACTTCTAATGAGAATATGAGAATAATCACTTGAGAGCACAGAAAAAGAAGGCAGGTGGGCCATGAGTTTTATTTCTGAGCTCCAGATTAGTCTAATAGGTCCTATTTCAAATTCAAGATTAAAGTAAAACATTACTTGAAAAGAACCTAAAACCAGAGGGTTTGGTGCTGTACAAACAGAGCATTACAGGCCAAGTTCAAGAGCTCTTACCCCACCTGCTCTTACAGGATAATTTCAGACTGCAGAAGGTGACTTCTGTACTTTCCACTTCTGCACCTGCCACGAGGACTGTGAGAAATGCTCAAACACATCTCCAGGGCAGCCAGGAGGGGAAGGAGCAAACAGCTGTTTGTGAGCAAGAGATTGCTCCAACAGCTGTTTGCCAACTTCCCTTTTCTGCTGTGTCACCAAACATCACCCGGCCAGACCAAAAGGCAACTTTTGCCAATTCCATTCTGCAGCTGCCTAATGTATCTGGGAGATAATAACTGTGCCCTTCATATCTGGGCATGGCACAGAAGAGCACAGGAAGAAGGACTTGCCTCAGCACAGGCTGCTGAATTGCCTGGAGAGATACTGAGTGTCAGCTGGGAGTGTTTTTGGCACAAGGATCCCTCCATGGTTGGGGTTTGCCCTGCCCAGGTGGGACTCAGCCTCTCTCTCTGTCTTATTTTCCTGTGCACTCTCTGAACTAGGCATTTGATGGTTTTATAAGAGCAGCAGAGCTTGACACATGAATGAAGAAAGAGATTGTTGTTTCCAGAGGTCTCCTGGTCCTGCTGCCCATCATGGACACATCATCACAATCCTGAACCTGCAGAAAGCAGTGCAGCTTTTCTACAATGCCCAAATAGTCACGGGGCAGCTTTTGCTCTAATTGCTGCAAAATTACCTTTTTAAGGCTCAGAGTGGGGCCACACACACACTGAAAACCATGCTGCTAATCCTGAATTAAAGTTTCTGCCTGTCTATTTCCATTAGAAACATTACAGGCAAGGATATAAAATCTAGGAATACAATTCTAAACAAAAATGATTTTATGAAGGTTCAGGCTCCCTTTGATGAGAATCACCTGTTTGACAAGCTCCACTTCCCTTCTTCACGACCAGACTACCTAAAACCCAGCAACCAAAAGAATTTGAGTACAATAAGCAGCAATTGACTGAAGCATGTTACCATTTTTATACTATATATAAAGTTTACAAGTCACAAATAGGGACTCATAGAATTGGTCTTAAAAAAAAACAACTAAAAACACCATTTTCATCTCTCAACAGCTTGGTTGATTCATAGCTCAAACTTGACTCATGACACTACTCTATCTAGAATCAAAAAATAAATCCTCAAACTGAAGTTTGATAGGAACAAGACATTTAATTTTAGGCTAAAGCACTCCACATGGTACAGGAACACTTTGCACTGACAGCCAAGGCTTTAGGCTGAAAGGCCTCGTTCCAGAGCGCTTTGGGAGCTCAGTTCCATCCACAAACAGACAGAGCTTTCTGAACACACATTCAGAGCTCCTGGTCTGGAAATTCTGGAACTCCCCTGTGCATAAAGCTTTCTGTCCTTCAAATGGCTTTTCTATCAACTCCATCCCTCTTTATCTGCTGAGCAAACATCAGCTGGAAATTCCACAGGAGAAACTCACCTTAGAGGCAAAAAATGGTGGTTTTAGCTACACTGTGAGAGTAATCCAGAACTGAGAAGAAAAACCTACCGACATTTACATCCAACAGCTTTGAATCACCAACATTTTCTTCCCCAAGTTCTACTTTTGCATGCCAATGCCACTGTGAGATGACAAAAATGTCATGGAGCGGGCACTCACCTTTCCCACCTCCCTTCCCACGGGATTTCACATCCCCTGTAATCATCTGCCGGGCACGTGGCTTCTCTGAATCCCCACAATTGCCTGGGAGCAAGGAGCAGCAGGATATGCAAAGGGAATGACAGGTTTTGAGGGAATGCTGTCAGCACAAGGGCAGGACAGGGTGACCTGCAAGGTGCACACTTCTGAGTGCGTCCCTACTGACAGCACGAGGAACAATTCACGTCCCAAAATAACTCTGGGGTTTCGAAGTGACAGCACAGATTGCAAACGAGGCACTTGGTCTTTGAGAGGTGACAACAAATAGCCTTTGTTGTTATATTTAAGTGCTCTGCTAGAGGGCTGTGCCCCAAGTGACAAACAGTAGACAATCCCAGAATGGGTTGGGTTGGAAGGGACCTTAAAAATAATCTCATTCCAACCCCTCATTCCAACACCTTCCACTATCCCAGGCTGCTCCAAGCCCTGTCCAGCCTTGGACACTGCCAGGGATCCAGGGGCAGCCACAGCTTCTCTGGGCACCTGTGCCAGGACCTCATTTCCCTCACAGGGAACAATTCCTTCCTCATATTCAATTCAACCTCACTCTCTGACACTTTGAAGCCATTCCCCCTTGTCCTGTCACTCCAGGCCTCTGGAAATACCTCCTCTTCATCTGTCTCCCTTCAGCTCCTGGCAGGCCACAATTAGGTCACCCCAAAGCTTCTCTACTCCAGGCTCAACTATCCCAATTCTCCCAGCCTTTCCTCCTATGAGAGCTGCTCCATCCCTCTGATCATCCTGGTGCCTCCCCTGGACTCTCTCCAACAGCTCCACGTCCTTCCTGTGCTGGGATTCCCCAGCTGGAAGTGTCTGGAAAGAGGAACACAACCCTGACTTGAGATTCCAGGGAAACCCAGAGTGCTGCTGCAGCTGACGAGTGAAGTGAAAAGAGAACACTAAAAACAACATGGAAAATATTTCCATCCCCAGTGCTGCAAGCCTGTGAGGAGAATAAGAGACCCTTCAGGAGAATGACATCATTAATGACATGCTAATGAAATTCCAGTGCCACTCAAATGCCTTCGGGGCACATCCTGAATAGTCACACACCAAACACATCCTGACATGTTTGTATACATGGAAAACAAAGCGTAAGGAATGGATGAACAGCACAAACATCCGTCTGGAAGAAGCCAGAACATCTTTCTCCTGAGACATGATTCAGGGAAAATTATTCTTGAAATTATCTCGCGAGGCAGAGAAGTGAATCATAGAATGGTTTGGGTTGGAAGGGGACCTTGAAGATCATCTAATTCCAACCCCCTGCTGCGGGCAGGGAAATCCCATCAAGATTTATCAGGAATTGTATCAGGGCAGGGAGCCTGACCCTCTGAGCCACCAGGACGAGCCACCCAAGCAGGTGAAACTCTTATCAAGGCCCCCATCAAACCCAGCAGGACCATCACCACACCACAGCACCGTGGAGAGGGGACCAGAAAGCACGCGGGAGACACCTGAATTATCCCTTGCCACGCTCCTGGCCCGACTCTGACATGTTCCACCGAAGCAGCAATTCCCTGCTAGAAATCCCGCTCCGTGCGGAGCCAGCCCGGTCCCTGCCGTGCTGCTGGGCCCCAGGGCACGATGAGCACCCAGCTGCCCCTGACACCTCGGCGCCCGCAGCCCCGAGCCCCCAGAGGCCTGTCCCCGGCCCTGCCGCCCCTCACCCAGCCTGGCCCCGCTCCCCTCACACGGCCCCGGGGTGGCCCCGGGTGACAGCGGCCTCCGCGCTCCCGCACCCCGCCGCTCCCGAGGCCGGAGCCGCGGGGTTCCCGCGGTCCCCGGGCGGTGGCGGGGGGTGCCAGCGGCCCCCGCTGTCCCCTGTCCCCCCTGTCCCCCGCCCCTCTCACCCAGGCCCGGCGGCCGCGTCCCGCATCGACCCGGAAGCAGCTCCAAACATCACGTGACACCGCGCGCGGTCACGTGGCGGAGCGCGCCCCCCGTTGCCGTGGAGACGGCGACGCCGGTGACGTCACCGCTGTCACCGGGGAGGTTTTCCCGGGACGCGACAGGAACGGCGGTGCCAGCGGATCGGGGACGGGATCCTGACCTTCCGCTCGGCCCTGGGAGGCGCACCGGGAGCGCTGCGAACAGCTCTGGGCTCCTCAGCACGGCAGGGACACGGAGCCCCTGGAGCGGGGCCAGCGGAGCGTGACAAAGATGAAGGGACTGGAGCATCTCCCCGCCGAAGGAGTGCGGCTGCTCAGGGGCTGAGAGACGCCCTCAGCCCCTGTTTGTCCCTGAGCAGGGCCCAGCAATGGCACCAGAGGAACAGGCAGGAATTGGTGCCCAGGAGGTTCCATCTGGACAGGAGCAGAACTCCTTTATTATTCAGTGACCAAGCCCTGAACAGGCTGCCCAGGGAGGGTGTGCAGTGACCCTCACTGGGGATATTCCAGAACCATCTGGGCACAGCCCTGTGCCCTGTGATGAGGACCAGGTGACCCACTGAGGTCTCTTTGCCCTGGCCCAGTCTGTGACTCTGTAATGTCACACGGAGATGATGCCAAGATCCCTGCGGTGCCAGGGTCCAGCTCGGGGCACAGGAGTTGCCCCAGGGTGGCACCAGGGTCCTGCTGGGGGCAGCCCCAGCTACATAAAATTACCTAAAAGCTGCAAATCCATAAGGATTGCATGTTCAGGGTGTAAAATGTCAGCAGCACTGGCTCATGAGGCAGCTACTCCCAGCAGTGCCCACCTGCTCTTCACCAGTTCACCCATTTCTCTCCTCTTTCCTCAGCGCTGGCACTGCCTCTTCTGCAGTGGCTTGTCACAGCCTCAGAGGGAAGGACAGAATTATAGAATCCCGGCCTGGTTTGGGTTGGAAGGGACCTTAAAGCTCATCCCATTCCACCCCTCTTCCATGGGCAGGGACACCTTCCACCAGGTCGCTCCAAGCCTGGCCTGGATGACAAATCATGCTGGGAGTGAGGACAAACCCAGCCAGCCTGGTTCCCCACCTCCATCCTTGCCAGGACTGCATGGCAGGACTCAGAAACTGCCTGAAACACAGCCTCTCCTGCCTGGCAAAGGCAGGGGAGTTGGAGCAGAGCTGCGTTAGTCATGGCTGGATGGCTGCAGTGCATCTCCCCAGGCTGAAACAGCATGGGGACAGCTCTATCCTGTTACCTGCACACCCACGGTGCACGCTCCTGCAGGACACAATGGCAGCATTGTGGGCACTGCCCAGCCCCAGGACAACAAAAGCTGCTCAGCACCGGCCCAGGCTGGGTTAACTCCTGCTCTGCCAGGTGATCCCTGCCTCACTTTGGACTGCCATCCTGGGTTTGCACCCACAGAAATCATTCTAGGCCAAGGAGGCAACTCCCCCAGAGCTAAAACAGTTGGACTGAGGGTTTCTCTCTAAAAAATATCCTTCCCAAGAGGCAAAGTGAGACCACTGCCAGAGTTGGAGCCATCAGCACATCCCATTAGCCCCAGCTGCAAACTTAAAAGCTGTATCAGGCTTAGTCATAGAATCTAATGAGCTAATCAGCAGTGCCCAAACCTATTACCACAACTAAAACACAGCTACACTGTCTGCCATTCCCTGCTTCTCCTCGGACTGGGATCACAGCAGCTTTTAAACAAAGCATGGGCCATCTTCTTCAAGATTGTGGTGGAGAAAGGGTTGTGACAGACTCACATCGCTGCTGCACGTCCTGTGGCAAATCACCCTCTGTGAAAGGGCTCAGGGCTTTTCAGATGCCACAGTCCACATGCCATGGAGCATCTCCATCCCCAGTCCCTGTGTGTCACCCTGCCACCCCCACGCCCCTCCCAGCAGCGCAGCAGCCCAAGCTGAAACACATTTCATGGGCCTGTCTGCCCTTTAACAGAGAGAAAAACACCTGGGTGTTCTTCCTTTTTACCCTGTTGACACAACACGGGGTTTATTTCATTCCTAGGCAGGGCAACACAGCTGAACATTGCCTTGCTAACACTCCCTAAAAAACCTTCTCTCCCCATGCTCTGAACAGCTCATTTGGTTCTTTCAATACATTCCAGGGAGAGAGCTTTGTCTCCACTTGGTTTTCCTTCCCCCTCTGCTTCTCGTATCTGTTTCAGCAAGATAAAGAATTCCATTGCATTCAGAGGCCACACTCTTTTCCTAACAATCCTCATGGTTTGGTTTTTTTGGTTTTTTTTTTGCACAGCTCACCTGCGCTATTCAGTTGCCAGAAGGCAGACAGAGCATACTTTAGCTGGTAACTGGCACCACAGTTTGATTTGAAACACATTTCAGGGGCTGCTTTCTATAATTACAGATCAACTGGATAGAACAGATGTCTGTGTTAACCTCCACTGGGTCAGTGCTGCAAGTGTGAGAAAGTGGCCGCTGTACCCCTGGCTGACTTTAGAGCCCATTTCCACGGAGGCTGGACAGGTCAGGGAATTGTTAACACAATATAATCCTCCCCCTCCAGGGAGCAGTTTGAATTCAGCCCAAGCTAACCCAGATTCTGAGCGCTTATCACGTTGGCTGTCTCATTGTTCGAGTGGAATAAGTTTGATGGTTGTCGATCTCCTCCTCCCTGGCACACAAGGATCCTCTTGCCGGAGCTTTTACCACCCCAACCCCTACCTGGCAGGCTCCCCTCTTTCCCACAGCCACTTCCCCGGGGTTAAACAGGCCATGGGAACTGGGGGAACTGGGATCAGGACATCCTTGCCTCTGCCTGGCTGTGCAGGGATATCAGCACTGATACCCCACACACACTGAAATATCCATGGAGGTGACAAAGCCACCAAATCCAAAGGTATTTTCCTGCTTTTAGAGCTGGACCTGATTAACTCAGCATGCAAAACATCCTCAATATCTGAAAATAATCCTGTCAGAAGCCTTCCGTCATTACCTGAGTTTCTAATGCGGCACAAATTAATTGTCACCCACTGTCACCAAGGTCTGAGCTGCACCCACTGAGGCCAGAAGGGAATCACGGTTGCATCCAGAATACAAGCCACAAACTCCTGATTTCAATGCCATTTGGTCTGAAGGGCAAAAAAACCCCCCATGTGTTCCTGAAAAATTACCTGAGACAGAGAATAAAACCCAGGCTGTGAAAAATCAAACAGTTAATTACTCACTGTGCTAATGAAAAGAAAAAAAAAAAAAAAAAGCAGGCTTTATTCCAGTCAGAGTGAGGCATCTAAACCCAATTAATTCCCAGCTCCCACTAATAATGTTCAAAAGGTCTCACTGCCCACAGAGCAGGAGTGTCACTGTCACACTTGGGGACACGGGGACACCGAGGTCACTGAATTTCCCTGGGTCACACACAGAGATAATGGCAGCAGCAGAGGAAGGAGCATCCTTTAGACTCTGCTGCTTATCAGAATACTTCTCCTTATATTAAAAACAGCAGAGGTTTTAGGGGGAGGGCAGGAGAGAGGATTTAAACCATGCAATTTTCTAATTCTTTTCTGTAGCTTTTTGATCCTTTCACTTTTGGGTCTGGCAAATGCAACTTTCTTCATCCTTGGAGATTATTCTTCAATTCCTCAAAGACGCTTCAATTTTCTCACAAATCTCTCTTCCTTTCACTTAATTTAAACATTTATGGCCAATTCCATGATTTAATAATGAGAAATAAAATTGGAGATTTACTAAGTGTTGAGAGAAGACCTTTCATTCCATCTGGGGATTAAGCAGGGAGTTAAAGGTGTGAGCCCTGTTAGCCACGCTGGCCTGACCTGAGCTCCAGGAGAGCCAAATCCTGACGGATCTGAGCTCCCACCCAAGCCAGGGAACGCTGAGCACACTGCAGATTTGGCCCCTAAAGACTCAAGCAAGCTCATAAATCCACAGCAGAGCTGTTTCATAGATATTTTGCTAATAACTTTAGAGCCTGACTTCATTTAGCACCACTGCCAGCTGATCAAGTCCAAGCTGCTCCTCACTACACCATTAATTTAAGGTAACTATTCACTGGGATCTTCGGTTCCGCACAAACGCTTCCCAAATCGCTTCTTCAGTCTCTGTCAATTATCCGAGACTAATGCACCTTGAAGTTACCTTTTAGAGCAAACATTTCTCCATGGCCATAATTCTAAAATATTATCAGTGGCCAAAAGATCGGGACAATGCAGCTTTCAGCTTTCAGAAATTGAGGCTGTGCGTTCAGACGGAGAAATCAGAAATAAATCAGCGCCGCCGGAGTCTCAAGATCTATTGCATTTTCATAATTTGGCAATTGCTAGGCATGCTCGGAGAACCAAATGGACCTTGTGCCTTTTATGCAGTTGATTTCATTTTCTGGATGGCTACTGTTAGATAAAGGCAGCTTTCTCGGGCGCTGCTGCAAATGAAGTCTGGCAAATGGAATCTCCCCCGCTCGGGGCCACACTGATTCAGCTGCTGCTGCCACCCTCCCCAGCACCATGGGCATCCTCCTGGGCACTCAGAGCCGGGTGCAGCTGCCCTGCTGTGCTTGGGAGACCCCCAAACCCACGTGTGGCCTCTCCTGGGATCCCTCAGCGTGGCATCCTCACACCTGGAAGTGCCACAGCACTCGCTGGCCCAGCCTGGGCATGGATCATGCTCAGAGCCTTCTCCAGCCAGCTCGGGGTCTGTCCCTGGCACGGCACCCACCTGGGCCAGACACAGCTCATCTTGGACCACGATTTCCATCCTGTTTGATCAGACAAAAAGGGCACCAGCAGACAGAAATGAGCCCAGACATGGAAAAGGCTGAGCCTCCCTCTGCCAAATGCCCTGGATTTGTGGCTTTGATGAGACAGAGAGGTGCCACTGCTGTCTGATTTTGGAATGGGGCCTTGGCTGTGGGAACAGGGCAGAGCAGAGCTAGAAGCTGTCTCCTCCCATCTTCTGTGTGTAACAACTCCATTACAGGTCTGGATCCTGCCCGGAGAACGATGCTGGCTGCGTCTGTGGGCTGCCAGAATTCATAATAATTAACCATTAATGCTGGCAAACACTTGGCACATCTCCACCAGCTCTCAGAGCCCTCTGCAAATAGGAATGGATCAAACCTCGCCAGATCCCCTCCAGTCCTGCACATTAATCCAAGGGTTTCCCTCCACTTCTATTCTCTGACAGGGTATTTAGCAAATGGGGTGAGGCTGGGAAGTGGTCAGGTCACCCCCATTTTACAGAGTGACATTCCCAAAGCCCCACTGAGTGCTGCTGGTGCATCAATAGTGAGTGGTTGTGGCCTCCAACCCTGCCCCATCCTTCCTCTGCCTGGCAGGGCTTCATCCTTATCTCCCTGGCAAGAAAGTCCAAGCAGGAAAGGGATGCTGCCTCAATCCAGAGTTTGTGGATCAGCAAATTGGTGGGGAGATGGTTCTGCTTCTGTCCTCACTGCTGGGACAGAGCAGAAAATAGCCCAGAAATGACCCTGAGCAAACACAGAGCACAGGGTGCAGTGACAGCAGCTGCTGTGGCTTGGTGGCATTTTTGCCACCCGGCATTACCATCCTCGCTGCTCTTTTCTAGCAGCTCCTTGTGGACCTGATCTTGTCCGAAACAAACCCAAAAGCAGTGGGGTTTCACTCCTATGTAATAATCCAGTGATCACAGGGGAGAATTGGGATGAAACTGATGGGTCAGAGTAACTATTATATCTGCTCAAACAACAAACTTTCTCCCCAAAGCCATTCCCTTACAAAACTCCATTTATCCTCAAGGCCAAACAGAAATATCCATCAGTCTGACCCACTCACAGGGCGCCAGGGCCACCAGAAATGACCAGCAGACAAACCTTCCTCCCAGAGGAGAGTGATCTGACCATGGACATTTAGTGACCTCCTGCTCACGTCTGTCTCCCCAGCACGGCCTGACCTCCATCTGAGCTGTCTGAGGGCTTGGCTGAGCAGTGTTCAACAAAACCAGAGGCTGTGTGCTCACCTCCTCGCTGCAGTTTAGTTCAGCAAGCAGCAATCAGAGCATCCTCGCTGGCTGTGCTCATGAGCACACAGGAGCCTTTGCTGTAGACTCAGGGAGAACAAGCAATTTCGGGCTCGCAGCTCAGACATCTCAGTGCTCATCTGGGAATAAAAAGGTCTTTCTTCTTTTCCTCCCCTGGTTCTTTCCCCTCGTTTGTGTTCATTGCTGGCTTTGAAAGGAATTGCTTTAAATCTCAGCTCAGCAAGAGCTGGAAAAGCAGAGGACTCCGTTCAGGAACATTTCCTGGGACTTCAGGCAAAAGCCAGGCTGAGACCTTTTTTCTGAGACTGTGCAACATGAGGAGAAGTATTTGGGGATGAACAGCAAAGAAACAGGTCCTTGGAAGGCAGAGTGTCCCTGCCTATGAAAAGGGGATGGAAAAAGGTCTTTTAAGGTCCCTTCCAACCTAAACCATTCTGGGATTTGATGATAGAGGGGAAGATGAAAGACAGCATGTTTGAAAAAAGCACAGATCTCACCCATAGTGGTCTAAACTGCCTTTTCCTCACTAATGTCAGCGAAAATCTCACTTACCACACAAAGAACCTGCCAGAAATGTTCCTTCTCCCTGCCTTTACCCCCCAACAGACATTTTCTGTCCCTTTTACCCTACACTCAATACATCAAACACCGAAAACAACAGAACGGATTTGTCTCCACATATTGATCAAAGCACGGAAAATGCTGTTCCAAACCAGCCTGAGTCAAGGAACAAGAAATGTTAGGCCTTTCCCTTGTAACAGAGCCTTATTTATCACGGTGGAAAGGGTACTTTGTGGAGGCAAATGGCCAACCAGTCCCTTTGATACATGGAGATGCTTCAAGATAGGTATGATATAGAAAACCTCGGCAGAGATATGTCCCAGCTAATCTGACAGTTATCTCTTTTACAGCCAACTACTGTCATTTCAGTCTTTGAGAACTGCCAGCCACACTGATAACTGCAGACCTCAACGCAGCAGAGGAGAAAGCCTTTGTTAATTAAGCTGCCTTCATTTTCATAGCGATCTGGCCCCGGCAGAGCTCTCGGGGAGCCACTGCTGTGTGGCTCTTTGTGCTGCTGATGGAGTGCCACACGTCCCCTCAGCCAGGCTGGAATGCTCCCCAGGATGAAATGCTGCAGCCCTGCCACGAACCAGACTCATAACTCACCTGGAGCAGCAGATTCCCCCCGTGGAGGGGATACAACCCTCCCTGAAGGATGCACAAACCTGCCCATTGTCCGACAGAGCCGATTTTTTTGGGGCTGATTTTCCCAGCGCGGTGTCAGGTTCCGGGGGAGCCTATTTATACAGAATTCATGAGAGCCACTTTGTGCCCAGGAGAGTTCAGCTCTGTGTTTTCAATCAGTTAGTGGCCATCAGGCTCTAATGGGGTTTCTGGAACTGTGGGTGCTTTATGCTCTGTTCTGCAGGCAGCTGAGCTGTGTTCACTCCAGGCAAACCTCTTAGCTCCTCAGCAAACATCTAAGTGTCCCACATGAGTCCAGACTCACTTTTTGTCACTCCTGGTGGCAGTTTGCAGTTCATTTTGCCCAATTCTGCCCACACTGGGGCCGTTCTCCTCGCCCTGGAGTGGTGCCTCTCTCTCCTCCTGCTTTTTCCCCTCTAGCCAAAGTCATTGCAGGAAATTCCAACACCTTCACTGGATGCACAAATGAAGCAGAAGAGAGAAAAACCCATCCTGCAGGTAATTAACTGCAGAGCTAAATGAAGCTAAAGTGATGGAGGGACTTTGATCACTCACACCAGGCTTTTCACAGCCAAGTTGTGACAGCTTCACCCCAAACCACTCCATCTTTGCTTATTCATAAACTTTAGAAAATGAGCAGATCTCACATGTCCCTTCTCTTTACCTTTTTACCATTCAGAGCCATCACCTGAGGTCCACCCAAAGCTGTCACCCACATTCCTGTGTCCATTCCTGTGTCCATCTGTGTCACCTTGTGCCCACAGCTGCATTTCCCAGTTCCCTGCCACCTCACAGGGACTCACATCCCTTCCACACCCTCTCCAAAACTCAAGATCTCTGCAAAAAATGTGCTCCCTGTGCATCTCCCTCCACCTTTTGGGTCGCTTACCTGGTGAGGGCTCAAGGAGAAGGGCAGAAGCAGGGAAGATTTCTGTGGACCTGGAATGGTTAAAAAGATTCCTGCCTCAGGACCACAGAGGGCTTAGTGTCTGTTTTATAATTTATAGCTCAGCATCTCTCTTCCCAAGGTTTTGTGCTCACTGAACAACCCTTTTCTATTTTATGTACACAGCTCAGCTCAGGAAATGCCCCCAGGTTAGTCCAGGCCTCGTTAATACCTTCACCCATGCAACCTCTGGGGAGAAAACAGCTTTTTATCATTAGGTGAAAATGGAACTGCCTGGAAAAAACAACACAAACACGGGTTTTAGCCCACGAGGAGAGATTCCAGGCCTTTTAGTTAGGAAGCTGCCAGGCTGCTGTCGGCTGAGCCAGGGCTGGAGAATTGGCTGTCAGGGCAGGGAGAGACGTGAGCCCGAAAGAGAGGGCAGCAGGAGGCTCAAACACACTGGTTACAGTGGATAAAGCAAAGTATTACATTTTAATTGATCTAATCTTTGGCTCCCGGTGGAATTCGCAGAGATATCTTACTAGAATTACTCGGGGTTTATCAGGAGATAGCAATACTGGGAAAGTGCCTCTTGCATGGCAAACTACTCCAGATCTTGAACTGCATTAGCATCGGGGCTGGCTGAGCAAAAGAGCCCCCACAATGGTCTCAAAGATGAGAGGAAAGGAAAAAAAAAAAACCCGGGGGGAGAGGGAATATGTGAGATGTAAACCCATCTGGGCACGAAAATGTGTGTGAGCACAAACCCAGCACATGCATAATGCTCCCTCCAGGGTGGGACCTGCAAGGATTTACCAGGGAGCAAAAATACAGGGCACAGGCACATTAGAAAAGGCATCTAAAGGACAGGAGCTTTTATCCTCCTCGTCTGAGGTCCATTTCTGCTCTGAGTGCAAACCCTCTGACCGTTAAGAGAAAAAAAAAAAAATAACATTGAAAAGAGAGAAGAGGGCAAGAGGGACGTGAGACAAATCTCCTTAAAATACAGACCTAGATATAAAATACCATGTGGGAGGAGCAAGCTAGCAGAGATAAAAAGCAAAGACACTGAGAAACCAGGTGGTTTCTCATCATTTTTTTCCTTGACATCCTCTGTCTGAGCAGATGACTGCAAGATCTTTGGAGATGCAGAATAATGTCTGGCTCTGTCAAGATTTCTCTTTATTCAATGCGGGGAAGCAGTGAAAAAAACATCAGGTCTGATAAATGATTCATGGAGCCTTTTCTTCTGCTAATCTGTAAATAAATTTTAAAAAGCAGCTTCCTTTTGATGAATATATTCTGCAGCTCGTAAAAACATGTTGGCCTTTAAGCACAACACAGGCACTCTCAGATGTCTCTGGTGCTGCTGTCAGGGCTCTGAGAGCCCAGCCTGGCTCCCTGCAGAGTGGGATGGAGTTGTTCTGACTTACCTCAGCTCAGGATCTGCCTCTCCAATCCCGTGGCTCTGGGGAAGCCTTGCCTGATCTCCCTGCTCTGTTTAAGTCAGGGAGAGGGGAACATCCTGTGGATTTACAGATGGGAAAGGCGGGAAGGACCTCTGTGAGCATCTCATACGACATCCTATAAAACAAGCTTGAAATCCTCTCCTTGCTGCAGGTTTTGCAGTCACTGGGAGGCAGAGCCTCCTTTCACCCTGGTGAGCAACAGAACCATCCTGCTGTGCCCATCACCAGGGATTGCACCCTTTTCCCCCTCAGAAACATCTCCTGGGATCACCAGAACCACCCTACTGTGCCCATCACCAGGGATTGCACTCTTTTCCTCCTCAGAAATGTCTCCTGGAATCACCAGAACCATATTACTGTGCCCATCACCAGGGACTGCACCCTTTTCCATGCAGATCCTCCTCAGAAACACCTCCTGGAGTCACCAGAACCATCCTGCTGTGCCCATCACCACCATCACACCCCATTCCCTGCACATCTTCCTCTGAAATGCCTGCTGGGATCATCAGAACCACCCTACTGTGCCCATCACCAGGGATTGCATCCTTTTCCTCCTCAGAAACGTCTCCTGGGATCACCAGAACCATCCTGCTGTGCCCATCACCAGGGACTGCACCCCATTCCCTGCAGATCCTACTCAGAAATGTCTCCTGGAATAATCAGAACCACCCTACTGTGCCCATCACCACGGATTGCATCCTTTTCCTCCTCAGAAACGTCTCCTGGGATCATCAGAACCACCCTACTGTGCCCATCACCATGATCACACCCCATTCCATGCAGATCCTACTCAGAAATGTCTGCTGGGAATAACAGAAGCACCCTACTGTGCCCATCATCAGGGGCTGCACCCCATTCCCTGCAGATCCTCCTCAGAAACATCTCCTGGGATCACCAGAACCACCCTACTGTGCCCATCACCACGGATTGCACCCCTTTCCATGCAGATCCTCCTTAGAAATGTCTGCTGGAATCATCTGGACCACCCTACTGTGCCCATCACCACAATCACACCCCCATTCCCTGCACATCCTCCTCAGAAACACCTCCTGGAATCACCAGAACCACCCTACTGTGCCCATCACCAGGGGCTGCACCCCATTCCCTGCAGATCCTCCTCAGAAACACCTCCTGGGATCACCAGAACCACCCTGCTGTGCCCATCACCACCATCACACCCCATTCTCTGCACATCCTCCTCTGAAATGCCTGCTGGGATCACCAGAACCACCTTACTGTGCCCATCACCACAATCACACCCCATTCCCTGCACATCCTCCTCAGAAACATCTCCTGGGATCACCCTGGACCTGCCCCTGGTCCTCTGGGCTCTGACCAGCAGGTCTGGGGAGGATGGAACTGCATCCCTGCTCACCCTGCTGTCAGTTCTGAGTGCTCTCCTCCCCCATCACCAGCTATTTGGGTGGTTTTTTTAATTGACCTTTGCCTTTTTGACTCCTGATCTCCATTCAGCTACAGATAACAGCAACACCACGGGTGTGGACACACAGAGACCTGCAACAGCCAAAGAACCTCTTGCCTTTCAAGTTCCTGGGTCTCTCCCTGAGCAGATGGGCCTCAAACTGCCTCAAAACTTTCCTGACTCTGAACAGGGGAAGGAAAGAGAAAAAAAAAGCGTGGTTATACAAGGACATCTTTTATTTCAGTACATTCAAGACAAAAAGAAAAGAAAACAATTCAAGAACAGGATGTACCTTCACTCAAGGCTTTATCTCCCCTGCCCCTCTCCATTGTCATCTCTTTCCTCTTACAACCAGAAATTGCATAGAATTTGTTTTTTCAATCAGAAAATTAAATTCGCCAGTGTAAACCCCACATCTGTACCAAGCAGAGGGTGAGCTGCTGCTGTTTCTAGGGAAGTCAATATTTTCCTTACATGAGATCCCGGGCTAAAGGTTTTCCCAAATGCTGTGTGGCTGGAATTCACCCTGGAAGCTGAGGGTGATCCGAGGGGATTTGGGGGCTCGTGAGCCTGGGGCAGAGCTCAGAGTCACTTCAGGAGTGTGCAGGGCACAGCCAGGGACACTTTGGGGGTCCCAACACCTCTTCCCTCAGCTGGTGGGGCTGGGCAGCCTCCCCAGTGCTCCCCACTCTCGCCTGCTCCCACCTCACCTCCCTCAAAAGGCTCCCCGCACCCGCATCCCAAGAACAGAAAGGGGGAAAAAAAAAATAACCCCAGAACGAAACAAAAGACACAGAACCCCTGAAATTCCAGGCGTTTCAAGGCCTCTTTGAGTTCACCATGTTTGTTGGCTGATTTTTTGGCATTTTTATATATATATATATCTATCTACGTATAGATATATTTCTATATATATGAAATTTTAACAACTTCTCAGGTGGACTTCCAGCAAATGCTGCTTCTCGCAGGGAGCTTGTCCCATCCCCTCCTCCCCTTCCCCCTTCGTCCCACCTGCCACCCTCTGCAAAGGAAGAAGAGCTCAGCACCTGGTGCCTTGGAGACTGGGTCCTGACATACCCAAATTAAACAAAAAAACCGAAATAATGACTCCGCCCTTCCCATATCAAATAAAAAGTCCCACCCCCTGCCCTTGGAGAACATCCCCCAGTAAGTAATGGAGAGGCAGCGCCAGTGTCCTTTCGCCAGTTCCAGGAACCCCTCCAGCCCCTGGGAGGGCAATTTCTGCTACACCAGCCACCCACCACGTCCCTCCTTCCCAGAGACAACCTCTGGACACCCACCAGCCTGAGGACCTCCTTCCCGCCACGCCAGGCTGCAGTGGACACCGAAACCACAGCTGAGCCTCCGACCTTTGTGTCCACCCCAAGGTCCGCCTCGCTCTGGAGAAGCCGGGTAACTGCTATTGATTTAAAAACGAGTTGACATTGTACAAGTCCGTGTTCTGTAAAATGGAACAGGACCCTCTCGTCCCACCCCGGTGCCCCCGGCCCGGCGTTACTCGGGCTCGCTGCTGTTGGTGGCCTTCTCCCACTCCAGGCTCTCCTCGCTCCGCGCCGGTGACCCCGCGGCCGGCCGCGCCCGGAGCCCCTGGAAACGACGACACTCGGGGCACACGCGGATGTGGGTGCACCCCCGGGCGACCAGGGCGGCCTCTTGGGCCAGTCTCTGTGCCAGGGGGTCCGGCTCGCCCCCGCTGCACAGCTTGCCGTTGCTGAGCGTGGTCGTGCTGCGGGCTCGGCGCTCCTCGGGCAGCGTGGGGCGAGTCCGTACCACGCCGCCGCGCCTCCGCCGCGGGTGGAAACTGTCCTTGCACAGGATGATGTTGCGCAGCTCCGTCACCATCTCTTGGCACACCGACACCTGCGGGGGACAACGGAGGTGTCCTGCTCACCTGGGCCAGCTCGGGGAACCGCAGGATTTTGGTGAGAACCACCTTGAGGTTGGGACTGCTTGTTTGCCTCACAGGCATCAGTTCCAGCTCAAAACGAGCAGGAATCCAAAAAACTGAGATATCCAAGTTCCCACTGGTGGTGTTATTGCAAAATGTTGTTCTAACTATGGGTGGCCAATGACATTGTGGGGTGGTGAATTGAGAGCCAATGGATGTGTGACGTGAATGTTAGAAATAGTACAAAAGAGGCCTTGGGAAATAAAGAGTAGCTCCTTCTCTTTGACCAGAAGAAAAGGTGAGTGTTGTGGTGAGTTTTTTAGGTGTTGTGTCCACCTCAAAAACAACATGGAGTCCCTCAGGGGCTCTGCGTTCTGGAGTGGAAAGGACTCTGAGGCCCTCAGGGGCTCTGGGTTCTAGAGTTGAGAGGGCTCTGAGTTCCCCAGGAGCTCTGGGTTCTGGAGTGGAGAGGGCTCAGGGTCCCTCAAGGGCTCTGGGGAGGGCTTGGAGACACCTGGGGCAGTGGGAGGTGTGGATGGAACTGGGGGAGCTTTAAGGTCTCTTCCAACCCAGGCCATTTTATGAATCCATGACAGGATTCTGACACCAAGTTTTTATGGACTCGGTGCCAGTGGTTTTTGACATCAATGCTCAGATATTTCCTCTTGATTTAACCCAACTCTGCCTCTCATCAGAGACCCTCTCATGTTCTGCATCCCCACATCAACACAAGGTCCCACCCTGCTGCAGGGAGAAATCCCTTCTCCAGGAAGGGTACGTGGATGTTGTGATCCCATCTTTGATCCCTTGGAGCTCCCTCCAGCCTTGCTCTGAGTAGGAGTGCACGAGGAGCTCATGGATTTTAGGTGTCCAGGCTGGGAATGCTCCTCATGGGCCCATGCCATGCTCTAGGACACCCCACAGAGAGCAATAAACACACCCTGTCCCCTCAGGACACTCCCAACTCCTACCTCTGACTGTTCAGAGTGTCGAAGGCTCCACAAAAATTCCAGCATTGCCATAAAAATTGCTACGATTAAGCCACAGATGAGCACCACGAAGATTCCACCGATGTTCTCCATTCCCAAGCCTAAAATAAAGCAGAGAAGACAATCTGGAGAGGCTGATACATCATAAATCTCAAGTATCACTGCAGAGAAAGCCCAGGTTTTGCTGTTTTGTTGGCACTGGAGAGGCCCAGGCAGGGACCAAAACCACACAGCCAGCAGTGTCCTATTAATAGCTCCCTGCATGACTCAGATGGCCGAGTGAGTGACTTGCAATAACTGCAGGATCGAAGATGCCTTCTCAGAAATGATGATTTTGCAGATAAACAGCCAGAACATTGAGGGGAAGCACAAAGCAATTTGCGGACAAACGGAAAACAGGAGGGGGAAAACACGAGATCAATGGGGCGCATTAATCCCTGCAAATTATTCAATTATTATTTGAACTCTGCGAAGAAAGAGGAGTAAGGCTGTCAAAGGAGCAGCGATGGAGACAGGGAAGGGCTTTAAAGGAAGCTGGCACTGGGAAAAGCTCCTCTGACTGCATCACGAAGTGCTGCAGGAAAATGACTCCAGCTGCTCGGATTGCAGTGGGAAGGAGAGGCTCCAAACAGGAGCAGGAATGTTCGCAAAAAAACCTATTTTGTCACACTATAGGGTGACAAAACAGGGTCCCTGCCACCCAGGGGTACCTGGTTATGGGTTGGGTTTCTGTGCCCAGCACCCCTGGCCCACGAGGGGGGAACAGCCCCTTCCAAGGGTGACTTATCTCACCTCCCCTGGACAGCTTGCTTCCTATGGCATGGCCACCACACCTACCCAGCCTGCATCCAGAAAGTTCACCAGCTGAAGGAAAACCCATCCCCTAAAATCCTGAGCTTTCCGTGCTCCGACGCTGTCTCCTCACTTCCCTGGTCCCCAAAACTGTGCCTCCATCTGCCTGGGAGGTGAGCCAACCTCAGCATTTGCTGTCCTGGGATATGGCTCCTCTGTCCTGTGTTTGGTTTGGGTCCCTGATTGGATTGATTACTAAAAAACATGTGCTCTGCACTGGGTTGGCTGTACGAGGCCATTACTCAACAAGAACATCCATAAAAATCTTCCTCTCCCTCCTGTAGCATTAAATCAAAGTGTAAGAATCGATGATTTATTGACTTAATCTCGGCGTGGCTTTTAGACATAAAACCTCACCAAAATCCTTGTAAATCGCTGACCTGTTTTGTTCTAAAACTGAGGAGGTCACATTTCTGCCTCGTCCTCCGTCATTCTCTTGGCACCACCCCCAGAGCAATCCAGGGAGTCTGTAAATCAGAGACTTTTGCAGAGATGCTTCCACAGCCACAGCAAGGCACAAAACACAGCCCAGAATCACAATTTAAACCCAAAGGTAAAGGCCATCCACTCCTCCCAGCAGCTCACAAGTGTGAATTTAGGGTTTGGATCTCTCTCTACATCCTTCTGTCACTCTCTCTGGGTGCCACCTCAGACACCCACGCTCCCTGACAGGTATTTCCTTCCTCATTTCCCAATCCAAGGCACTGAGCCATGGCGTGGGGAACAAACCAGCAGCAAAAACTGCCCAGGGTCACAGATTGTGCTGGGTAGTGCCAGAACAGCCCAGCTTTGCCCTTCCAAAGCCACCTCAAAACAGCCCCCAGCCTAGATTCCACTTTGAAGTTGCTTTTTTGCTCAGTCCACGGAGAAAAAAATATCTTCCACCTTCAAAAGTAACTCTTTTAATAGCAATAACCTGATGTCTTACACTGAGTCCCAACACCTTCAGCCTGAAGATTAATAGCTGGGCTTGCCTGTGGAGCAGCGCTGCCCAAAAGTGAGCATCGCCTCCCGGGCCCATGGGATCCCATCAGGAACTGCACAGACACACAAGGTCAAAAACCCCAAAAGAGCTTCCCCAGACCTGCCTGGACTCTTTTCTCTGCTCCCACAAAGGTCACAAGGCTGTGCTTTTAACTGGGGGGCCTGCTGGCCTCCCAGAAATCACTTGCTGAGGAAAGGGCGGCTGCCAAAACTAAAAAATGCAGCAACTGTGTTAAGCTGGCAACTGCTCTCTCGCTGGGACATCAGCCTAATGTAGTGGCTTTTATGGCAATTTGCATAGCATTACCCAAAAGAATTTGCTCCTCAGTTTACAAATGTACTAATAAAGTCCTTGTGTCCCTTCCCCTGGCTGTTTAAAAGACGCTTTCACTTGGAGCCATTAACCAGCGGGCCCGTGGTGGAGATCCATCTCCCTTCAAGGAACCCAGGATTTCAGTCTGATCCCTTCAGCCATCCATTTTCCCAGACATTCATTAGAAGCTAATTTACCCTCCATATGCCTCCAATATTTGTCATTTGGTTGTTCCTGCTATCTCTGCCCCAGGCAAAAACACACAGCGTGAGGCACAGCGGAGCTGTTTGCCTTTCTCCTTGAATTGCGAGGGAAGGAATCTCAGGTCACGAGAATGGGAAAAAGTGATTCCCAGGCAGAAAACCTGCCAGACGTGCAGCTGGGTGTCCATCCTTGCACCTCTGGCCAGGATATTTCTCTGCCTGCTCCTTTGGGAGAGCGTGGCTTACCTTTGGCTCTGTGGTCCTCCTCTTTGGGGCACTTCCCTCCTTCCCACCACTTGCGCTTCAGGATTTCCAGGCGGTTGTTCTCCTGCAGCTGGAGGATGGCCAGGTCGAACTCGTCGCGGAACACGGAGCCTGCAAGGCCAAGAGGGACGTGGTAGGGCCCCGCCTTCCTCCCCATCATCACCATCATCCTCCCTGTTCGCCCCGCACCCCAGCGTGCCCAGCTACCACAGCTCCTCCCTGGGCGCTTTGGAGGGGGTGGCAGTCCATGTGAGCCATGGAAAGCTGCAGCCTTCCCGCTGGGAATGTCACCTGGTTGGTGTCACTTGCAGAGGGTGACTCTGCCTGGCCACCAGGACCCACACAGGCCACTGGAGGAGGTCCATGCCAAGGGGAGCTTTGGCTTCTGAGTGAGCAGCTCAGAATCTCTGCTCCTGCAGACCTTGGAGATCCCTCTCTTGTCATTCCATGTCCAACCTCAACCTTGCCCTAACACTCCTTCCCCTAAAGTGGCCCCGGAATAGAATATCTGAGCTGGGAGGACCCCAAGGACCATGGAAGCCCAAATGCCCACGCTGGAGGAGCTCAGTCCTGCACTGGGCATTGAGCTCTGCTGCAGCCCCAGTGTCTGCTACCAACAATCCTTGTCTGCCACCAGAGATCCTTGTCTGGTACAAGAAATCCTTGTGTGCCACCAGAGATCACGAGGAAGGGCCGTGGGAACCACCGCGCTTCTCCCAGTAACTCTGCACTATTGTCCCAGCCAGCAGCTTTCTGCTCCTCTTATCTGCTACGGTTTCACTGTTTAACAAGACAATGTCAGAACAAATTTAGCCCTGAAGGTAGGGATTTGTACTCACTTTGATCAGGTTGCTGTGACTTTACAAGCTTACCCATGTTCGCTAAACTAGAGTGGCTGTCTGTGTGACGGGGGCCTTATGTAATCCACCTCAACTTTGTGGTGCTAAATGCTGGGGCTTAAAGGTCAGGACGAGGCTTCCAGGCTGTCCAAAAGATCAGGGACCGTTTGGAATAACAACCACTAAATCCTTATTTAGTTCTCTTGGGAGCTCTGTCATTTGAAAGACAAAACCCCCGCGTTTGTTAAACCTGACGATGAGCTGAGATAGTCCCTGAATCGCCCAACTCTCTGTCCTGGAATTTTATGAACCACCAGCTGTTAAAACACTCGTGTGCTAAAAACTAACAGAGCTGCAACAGCATTGCTTTGACATCACTTCTGGGATTAAAACAAGGAGCACAAAACGATGCACAAACACCGGTTCGGGAAGGAAACAGTCAGCAAAGAGCAGATATGCAGAAAACAAGCAGCAATTCTGAGACATCTTTCACATGAATCATTGAAAGAGCCACGGTCGCGTCTCACACATCTGGCTCTGGACCAGAGCAGGGTCTCGCACATCTGGCTCTGGACCAGAGCAGGGTCTCGCACATCTGGCTCTGGACCAGAGCAGGGTCTCGCACATCTGGCTCTGGACCAGAGCAGGGTCTCGCACATCTGGCTCTGGACCAGAGCAGGGTCTCGCACATCTGGCTCTGGACCAGAGCAGGGTCTCGCACATCTGGCTCTGGACCAGAGCAGGGCCTTGCACACCTGGCTCTGAGCACGGGCAACAGGCAAGGAATAAAAAGGACCCTGGGCAGAGCTGTGAGATGCAACGTTGGCTTTTTAGAGCCGGCGCAGCCTTTGGAACGCTCCGGTCCTCTGCCGACAGCTGAGAAGGACTAGAATTGTTCTTCACTGCCTACCGACGGGCATGCCAATCCCGTAGCCCTTGGTGTCCAGAAGGCCCCCGACCTGCGTGAGGTTGCAATTGCGCTGCCGATAATACTCGTTCATGGTGGACTCCAGCAGGAAGGCGTAGTTGGAGTTCAGCACGCGCGCGATCCCTTCCTCCGTGCTCTTCACGAAGACGCTGGGCTGCTTGGAGTACATGTAATTCCACATCCGCTGGTACGTCTGGTAGCGGGAGTTCTGGGGAGGAGAGAGAGGTGGCCACAGCTCAGGGAGGAGATTTGGGGGAAATTAGAGCCCTGAAATCAAACCCCCAAATCAGGTGCTGCTGCAAAAAGGCCACAGTGGAGAAAGAAATCAAATCAGACTTCCGATTCAGAAAGAATTTTGATGCCTCATCTTCATTTATCTCAAAGAGGCCCAAAGACGTTGCGAGTTTGTTGGCAAATGCCCCAATTCCAACAGGGTCTGGCAAAACTCTGTGTAAATTCAATTTTAGGGAAAAAAAAATCATAGTTTTGGTAACCCTGTATCAAAAACACACAAAAGAAGCCAGAAGAAATAGCTGGTGCTTGGCTGATTGAAAGCTCTGCATGCTCCCTGGAGAGCTCACACCCTACTGATCATCCCTCAAACATCATCCCCACAGTTCTTCAGCGTCAGAGCCAGACCTCAGCACCAAACCTCTCTGGAGCTTGTTGCTCACAAATTTTCTTTAAAAAATAATCCAGATTTTGGTTCACCCCCTTGCGAGGCAAATTAAAGCACCTGTTGAAAAGAACTGGTTTTTTTCTTCAGTGATGACAATAAACTAAAGCTCAGGCAGCCCCAAATCCTCAGAGTTTGCTGGTGGCTGAACCACCTTGGTCTGATGAAAATAAGCTGAGAATGATTAATCTCTCTCGCCTGCGCTGAGCAAAGAGTGAAACCTGCTCACACAAAGACTGAATATAAACAAACCCTGCTCTACACGAGGATTTTCACACTGTCAAGGGCTCATTTTCTGTGGCTGGCAAGCGATGCTGGAGAGCCTCAGGGAATCTGCTGCTGACCCAGTTCCTGTCCTCCTCTGTCCAGCTCTGTCCTCCGGGGGCAGCCACTTGGGCAGGAGACAGATGAGCAGTGGGGGGTGTTTGTTCCTGATTTTTAAACCTCAAACGGTGTGTCAGTGTCATTTTTAAACCTCAAACTGTGTGTCAGTGTCATTTTTAAACCTTAAACTGTGTGTCAGTGTCAGGGGAAGCACTGCCAGGACAGGGACAAGGTGCTTCAGGAGGGGACAAATATAAAGCTGGGAGGGGAGGGGAGACGGAGGCAGCCTGTGGAATCCATCACTGCTTGAACCTCCCCACCCTTGCACCGCAGGCAAATGGATCCCAACACAGCTTAAAGCCCTGCAAATGGGGCAAAACCACCTTTTCTTAATTTTCTCTCTGATCCCAAGGACTCCAGCACCCGCCAGGCAGTGCAGAGACACAGTCAGGGTTTAAAACTTGAGAGCTTTCCTCAAGCAAGCCCCTCGTAAACGACCACCTCAGTCACTTAGGCTCTGTTCAGCTCATTTTAGATGTAAAGTTTGGCTCAAAAGTAGCTCTTTTCCAAACCCCTGAAGAGCTTGAAGTTGGGTTGAAAAGCTCAGGCTCACTCCAGAGATTTTCCAGCCTTCCAAATTCAGTTCAGACTCAGAGAAGGGGGGAAAAAAGTAAGAACAAGCTTTCTGTCTTTTTGGAATTTCAACAAGTAATAAATAAATAATCCTCAAGCAGTTCTCTGTGTGTTCAGAGCACTGCACAAAAGATTCACTCATTTATTTCCCTTCTGAGCAGAACAGGGAAGATAAAAATTAAATTGGGCTAAATGGCCCACATAACTTTGCATACACTTGACTTATTTATTCTCAGTGCCACTGACCTCACACGGGCACTTGGACTTCTGTGAGCCTGCCTGGGCTGTGCAAATGTTTCTTTGCTTACCCCACCTGAAAGACGCTCAAAAAAAAGCTAAAACCACGTGGAGAAAATGTGACTTCCTGTAGTTGCACTGTTTTAGAATCTTCCTGTTCTTTCTCAGAGAGAATAGAGTTAAGTTGCATTCTTTTACTTTCTTAATCTCTGTGTTTGGTATTAGGTGTTATTTGGCTGTGACCAATGGTTTTAGGAGGTGGATTCTTTGCTAACCAATAGTTGCTAGGTTATTAATGGGTATATAAAGAGGTTTCTTGTAAATAAAGTTCTCTTTTCGCCATCTTGGTTCGTCTGCCTGAATTCTCTCAGCCAGCCTCTGCAACCCTCGGGGAATTTAAAGTCACAACTTCCCTGTCCGATTTCCTTCCCCCATTCATCCATCATCACCCACTGCGTGTCCTGTGCAGGGATCTCCCCAGAGGTCTAGAAACGTGAGTGGCACAGGCACAGCAGGCTGGGGGGACACCCCAAATCTGCCTTGTGCACCCCCTGCCCCCCAGGCAGCCAAAGAACGGGGTTTACTTGGAAGAAGGTCATGCTGGAGCCGCCGTGGATGGTGCCGTACTCGATGGTGGTCTGGTCAGCCAGGTCATCCACGGACTCGATGGGGACGTCCATCCTCTGCACGGTCAGGAACGCCGCCAGGTTGGCCGTGTAGGAGGAGATGATGATCAGGGTGAATGCCCACCTAGGCAGAGAGAAGATGAGGTTTCCCGCGGGAAATCTGCTCTCCATCCCCACCCGGAATCGCTGAGATGAGAAAATCCCTCCAAAGCCATCGATCCCCACCTTGTCCCCTGGACAAACGAATGTCACATCAGTCACCCCAAACACCTCCAGCACCTCTCTGGGCAGCCCCTCCCAGCCCTTTCCATGAAGAAATTCCTGCTCCAATCCACTTCAGCTGATGCCTTTAAGTATTTCTAGATTTTTCCTCTAAATGCACCTGTAACTTGCTGTAGTTCTGTGCTTCTTACAAAGTGCTAAAATGCTCTGTCCCCAGCACCTTTAGCCAAAACAAGGCTCTCTGAACACAGATTCAAGGACATATTCATTGCCTTGGGGCCTGAAAATATGGAAACAACCGTGAGCTGAGGGGAGCAGGCCTGGGGTGGTGAACATCATCACCTGAGGGTGAGATTGGAGAATTAAGGTTCAATATGCTAATAGACAGAACTTGTAAAAGGTGAAGGGCTCGTGACCCAGGGTCCATTTTGGGTGCAGTCCCTGAGGGGGACATTCGTTTGCCCGAATGTACCTTGAAGGCCTTGAATAAATTTGTCCACATTTTATACTCCTAATTTGTTTTGGCTTTTCTTTTAGGCATCTGCCCTCCTTACCAGACTCCGCTGACGCAGCGCGTGGACAGCGCCTGGGGGGCGATGGTGGAGCCCTGCTGCATGAACCCCCCCACGGGGAACCACAGCGAGTTTCCCAGGGAATATTGGTTCACCAGGAGGTTGCAGCGGCCTTGGGAGCAGGGGTGGGGGCTGTACCACTCGTACGGCGTCAGCCTGGAAGGACAAGAAATGAGGAGCTCAGGGAACTCATTGGGAAATGGGACACCAAAAAAAAAAAAAAAAAACCAAAACAAAAAAAAAAAAAAAAAAACCCACAAAAAAAAACCACAAAAAAAAAAAAAAAAACCAAAAAAAACCAAAAAACCAAACAAACAAAAAAAAAACCCAAAAGCTGTGAAGCTCCAGCTCTCCTGGAGGCAGAGTTTTCTGAGGAGGGAACACTTTGCTGTCAGTTGATGCCCAGGGCTCAGAGCTGTGTGAAACGTTTGCTCTAAGACTCAGGAGCCAGAGGCTTTCTTGTAAAGATTTGCAAGAAACTTTGAGAGGCTCTGCTCTGGGCAGCTCTGCGTGCATCCTGCAGCCCTGTCTGCAAATTCACACCACAGCAATAACTCCAGATGTGCATGGACTTGATGGGAAACAGAAATCAAACATCTCTGGCTGTGTTCCCTGCCAGGGAGAGAGCATTGATGGGAAGCTCAAAAGTGAAGTGTGTGAGGCCTGACCGCATTAAACCATCAAGAAAAGCAAATGGTTGCTCTGAGATGGTCTGAGGTGCACTTGGAAGCCAAGTGCTGGTGTTTCAGAGCATCCCATCCTTCAGGGACAGGCCAGAGATGGCAATGTGACATATCTGACAGCCTGGCACTGTTGTGGCTGCACCTCTCTCTCTCTCTTTTGCTGTTTCCCAGTTGCTAGGAAAATTTCCTAATTCCTGCGCTGCACTTCATCATATTGCTCTGGCTAAGAAAGCTGGGGCCTGGGAAGGTCATTTTGGGGCTACTGCCAGAACAGCTGCAGGGCCCTGCCAGCTCATGTCCCATTTAGCCAAAATGAGGGGTTTATTTTCGTCCCTGCATCGCCTCTCTCGCTGTGGTGCCAGCGAGGAGGGGAAGGTCATTTCCTGCAGACTCTCCATGGTGGATCAAGCGCTGGCAGCAAAACCCAGAGCTCGGGGAGAGCCTGCAATTCACAGGGTCAAGAGCTCCTTGCTGCTGAGCGAGGCAGGGAGAGCAGCCCTGGCTCCCTGTGCAGTGGGGAGCTGGGCAAAGGCACCTTTTTGGGAGGGTCATATTTAAAACATGAGGAAGGGGCTAAAGAGGCTCTGCATTATTCAGTGCTTTCTCCAGAACTGTTTCTGAGGCTGTAACAGCACTCGAAGAAGCCATTAAAGGCCTGTCAGGATGATAACTTTAGCCGTGCTAAGGGAGCGAGTGACAGCACAGCTCCAATTTGTGTAATGAGCTTTGGGCATTGAGGGGGTCCCGAAAGAGCCGTGGAGCCCTGAGCAGGCTGTGGCACACAGGGCCAGGACACAGCTCCACCCTGCCTGGAAAAGCCTCTCCACAGCGATGTTGGGAGGTCAGGGAGAGCAGCACCAGCCCAGACCCTGCGCCTCGGTGGGGCCAGGCTGCAGGCGAGCACTCAGCGAGGTGTTTTAAGATTTAAATTAGTCATAGGGGAATGGAACTGAGAGCTGCCGAGCGAGGCTCCGCACGTCAGCCGCTCAAAGATATTCAGGAACTTTCCTTTTTGCCACAAACTGGGTTACTCAGGGCTGGGGGAGCTAAACATCACTGGTGGGATTTGTGCTGACACCTCCGAATGGATCTGCAGGTCCCCAGCAGCCTCCCCCCACCCTGCCAAGGGCTACCAAAACATCTCCAGGGGCATTTAAACAGCACCAAAACCTTCTCCAAAACATTCTCACAACCTTTACATGAAGCTGTGGCCAAGCACATCCTGAACGAGGGCACGGTGCTCCTGCCAGCTTGGGGACACGGTGACAAACCCTCGACAAACCCTCGATCCCCCACTGGCAGAGCGCTGGGACACCTCCTCCCAGCCCATCCCGGTGACAAAGGATGTCCCCGTGTCCCCCTGGGCATCCCCTCTCGGCGGGTGTGTGTGACACTAGGTGGCACCGCGAGGAAGGGAAAGGCACCGCGACATTACCGAGCCACCAGGAAGAGGACACAGCTGACGGCCAGGTAGGCGAGCAGCATGAAGAGCCAGACGCCGGGAGAAAAGGGGTCCAGGAAGGAGAAGTAGCCTGGTCTGCGGCCCTGGGGAGGGAAAAACACAGGAATTGGAGCTGGGTGGGCTCGGGGAGTGAAATAGATGCGACAGGGAAGGGAGGGATGTGCCTGACCTGGGGGCACTGCGGTGGGAGATGGAGAAACTGGGGAAGGGAGAAATGGGAGAAGGGGAATAAATGGGAGAAACGGGAATAAAGGGAGAAGGGGAGAAATGGGAGAAGGGGGAATAAATGAGAGAAAGGAGATAAACAGGAGAAGGGGAGAAATGGGAGAAGGAGGAATAAACGAGAAGGGGGAATAAATGGGAGAAGGGGGAAAATGGAAGAAGGGGAATAAAGAGGAGAAGGGGAGAAATGGGAGAAGGGGGAACAAACAGGAGAAGGGGGGATAAAGGGAGAAGGTGAAAAATGGTAGAAAGGAGATAAACAGAAGGAAGAAATGGGAGAAGGAGGAATAAACAGGAGAAGGGGAGAAATGGGAGAAGGGGGAATAAATGGGAGAAGGGGAATAAATGGGAGAAGGGGAATAAATGGGAGAAGGGGAATAAATGGGAGAAGGGGAGAAATGGGAGAAAGGGGAAAAATGGGAGAAAGGGGAAAAATGGGAGAAGGGGAATAAATGGGAGAAGGGGAGAAATGGGAGAAGGGGGAACAAACAGGAGAAAGGGGAATAAATGGGAGAAGGCGGATAAACAGGAGAAGGGAGATAAAGGGAGAAAGGAGAGTAAATTGGAAAAGGGGGATAAACAGGAGACAGGGGATAAACAGGAGAAAGGGAATAAATGGGACCAAGGCGATAAACCAGGCTTTGGAAAAGCCTTGCAAGGCAAACAAGTGACAGCAACCCAACCAATGAAGGAGTCCTGCAGCACCTCCCTGCTGGATTCCCCCTTAAGTCTGTTCTTCTGCCCATTTTTGTTCCCCCACACAAAGAAAGAGGTGATTTGAGAGAAAAATGAGGCAGTCACAGCATTCTGCACCCCCCCAGCAGGATTTTCTCCATCCCTGTCCACCCCACACTGAACTGGGCAGAAAGGGCTCCCCTGGGAGGGCTCACCTGAGCTCACAGGTGGGTGGGAAATCTATTTGTGCAGCAAAAGAAAAAAAAAAATAGGTGTTTTCAAAACTTCTGCTTTTCCTTCCCCGGCCTTGAAATGTTTTTTTTCTTTTACAAAAACCCCAATAAAATTATTACTTTTATCTCAGGGAACAGGATATTTTTATCTCCAGGATGCGTCAGAATTTCCTGTTGTTTTTTTTCCTCAGCAAACCACCTTTCCTTGAAAAAAATAAGGCCTCACTGCTAGAAAAAGCAGGTTGATCTTCTCCCAGAGCATTTTAAATTTTCACGAGGACGCTGCCACCACTGGGGTATTGTCAAATGTCATATAATTTGTGCAAAGTGGGGGTTAATTTCTCCGAGAAGTTTCTCAAAAGCTCAACACCTCCCATTTCGAGTGGATTCCTCCCGTCACCACAGGGACAAGAGGACGTGATCCTGTGGCTCACAAGAACCTTTAGTTTCTGTCCCAAATCACAAAATCAGTCCTGGCATCCCTAAAACAGCACCACAGCTTCCCCAAGCACCTGGAACTGGGAAGCTTCCCACGAGTCACAGCTCTGCAAAGGCTTTTATTTTTTCCTTCCCCAGCCTCAGACCTGCGCTTCAAATTCCATTTCCATCCAACCTCGCTGTTTTACTACTAAATGTTATGCAAAACCTGAATTTCACAAGGTCTCAGCAGTTCTCCTGGAGACTTGAGTTGTTGCTAGAAAAGGCAACAGTTGTTGCACAAAAATCTTCCTCTGCTAAAAATATCCAGGAGACTGTGAAATCCTCGGCTCCAGTCACCATCTGGGAACCTGTAACACGGCAGAAACCTTCCCTGTGTGAAATAAAAATCCACCCCAGCACAACACCCCGTCCCTGGATCCTCAAAAACAAGATGAGTTTGGGATTTACTCCCTGCCTGTGGTGGGGGGTTTGGAATTAAACAGTCTTGGAGGTCCCTTCTAACACAAAACATTCTGGGAACAGCATTTTTAGAGGATCTGGCTTGTTAAGGCTCTTGACAAATAGATGAGTTGAGGACCAGTGGTTCAGCATCTATTCTCTGATTAATTTTAAATATTCTTGAGCAAATCTCCACGTTCTCCTGGGTTTCATTCCAGAGCCTCTCTTTAAGGCAATGTCCCTCTTCTGTTCCAGGTTATATCCTATAAACAGGTGAGGTACAAACAGCAGAAAACTCCACATTCTTTTTGGCTTTTCCCTTTTTTCTTGGCCAATTGCTGCTGTGCTCTGCTTTTCCACGCCAAGGACTCTCTGAGCCACAGACACCGCAGGAATCTGCACCCCAAACACCCCGAGGGGCTCCATTTCCAGGAGCATCCTGGCAGCTGCAGCTCCTCTCACCGACTCAGAGAGCCCAGAGCATCTCACAGCCCCGCAGACCCCACGGTGTGGCTCTGCCCTTCCACCAACCCCATCCAGAGGATCAGGGACTTCTCCACGCCAAAGGCTGGCACTGCCAAAGCTCTTCCCTTCATGGCTCTCCTCAGTCCCTAATTCCCTTCTTCCCCCCGAGCTAAACTGGCTCAGTAACTCTTTCTTCCTTCAGGGATGGAATGAGGGCATGGCAACCCTCAAGGTGTGAAGGGCACAGGCTGCTGAGTAAACCTCAGCTCCTCCAGCACATCATCCCAACTCATCATCCCAACTCATCATTCCATCTCAATATTCCATCTCAATATTCCAATTCATCATTCCATCTCATCATCCCATCTCATCATCCCAGCTCCTCATCCCAGCTCCTCATCCCAGCTCCTCATTCCAACTCCTCATCCCAGCTCCTCATCCCAGCTCCTCATTCCATCTCATCATCCCAACTCATCACTCCAACTCCTCATCCCAGCTCCTCATCCCGGCTCCTCATTCCATCTCATCATCCCAACTCATCATCCCAACTCCTCATCCCAGCTCCTCATTCCATCTCATCATTCCAACTCCTCATCCCAACTCATCATCCCAGCTCCTCATCCCGGCTCCTCATTCCATCTCATCATCCCAACTCCTCATCCCAGCTCCTCATTCCAGCTCCTCATCCCAGCTCCTCATTCCATCTCATCATCCCAGCTCATCCCTCCCTGGCACCCCAGGGCTGGCAGCAAACTCAGAGGCCCTGGCACAGCCTCGGCTCAGCCTCCCCTGCGCGATTCTCCCGTGACAAAGTTCCTTTCTGCAATTAAGGCCTTGATGTCTTCTTTATATTTCTGGGGCAGTTTGTCAATAAATTACTCTTATTAAGGAAATTGCGTTGGAAGCTTTAAGTCTCCAGCTTGGCAGTGAATCTCTCCTGTGACTTTACAGTTGTAGTAGTTCTGGTTCTTTTCAGCTCCAGTCATTTCCAGGCTGCTGGGACATATTCTTTTCATTCACAGTTGTGGGTAAGAATAAAGATATTCTGTTCCCACGGAGGGCACAAACTCTCTCTTCTCTTATCTGTCTGTTTTGAAGATGGGAATGACAATATCTGGAGTCTGTCAGATATTTTTAGGCAGTCCCAATTGAGCTTTGTTAATTGGAAGAGCTATTTTTCCTGGAATAGATATGTTCAAAATGTCCAATAATTGATGAAGGCCTCCTGCAAATCCTCAGATGGAAGAGGGAGAGATTAATTCACCCTCCTCCCAAGTTGTTCTTGGAAATCTTCATTTTTCAGCCAGGGAGCAGCAGTTTTCTGGGAAGATATTGGTGACTGGAGAGCTTGGACAAGGAGGACATTTGGGAAAGGCAGGACAGCCCTGGATTTGTCTGTTTGCAGACAAATGTTCCCTGCACGTGCCGAGTCTGGAGGGACCCCAGCCAGCCCTACCCACGCCATTTCTCACAAGTGCTTGCCCTAAAAAAAAAAAAGCAGGTTGAGAGCTCTCTTCTGCCTCTGGAATTCAGAAGCAAAGCAGGAAAACTCCTCCTGGAAGAGCAGAAATGTCGATGAGTGCTCAGTACAACTGCAGGGCACATCCCAGGATAACCACGACTGATCCAGAGCCTCACTGCTCAGGAAATGCTCCTCATCTGCTGAAGGTTACAGGGCAGATCTCAGGCAGGATGTGCACAGGATGGTTTGGGTTGGAAAGGACCTTAAAGATGATCCAGAGGCAGATCCACATCCCTCCTTTCCCTGTGGGGCCGATGAGAGCCAAGACTGCTGTGAATCTCCAGCTCAATTTGGAGTCACCACAAGGTTCATCACCAGCAAATTCCTTCCCTGGTGCTGGGGCCTCAGCTGCTCCCTCCCTGCTCCAGTGGGGAGGGATTCCTGCTGGCAGGACAGGGCTCAGCCCCTCTCAGCTCCTCTCAAGCCTCCCCTGGCTGGAACGAAGGAGCTTTTCCATCCATCCTTCCCATTTCATGCCCTCTGCAGCAATCAAGTCGAAACACTTTGAGCCTCAGCTCTCTCAGCCTAAAGCTGTTCAGCTTTAGCCTCAGCTATTCCTGTGCACTCTCCCAATCTCCATTTCCTCATTTTGAACGCAAGGACTTTCAGGGCTGAGGAGTCAGAATCATCTCCAGTCCCTCGTTCCCTGCCACAGACGCAGGTATGTGAGCAAAGCACGTGTAAAATACAAATAATTCTGATTTATCTCTGTGCAGAAAGAGCATTGGGCACCTGTGGAACCTGGGCCCTGATTCCTGCCAAGCCCAGGGCTCCTCATCCCTCTCCTGTCATCCCCAAATCCCACTGGCAGCGCAGAACAAACCCAACAAACCCAACTGAGCCTTTCCTCCCCGCAGCCTGCGAGTCAGAGAGGCTGCTCGAGCTCCCGTGTCAGAAACCCAGCCTTGATTGTATCACAAGCAGTGAAATTGAGAAAAATGACAGCCCTGTTTAAAGCTGCCATATTTGGTTATGTGTGATAAGAGGCACAGGCTCTGTGGTGGCTGGGTTGGCGGCGTGGGGAGGAGAAAGGGGCGAGAAATCACTTGCCACTGGAGTTCCACGGAAATTAAAATAAAATGTCATCACATTCCGAGGAGACCAGGGCGTGGAGACAACTCCTCGCCGAGGAAGAGGCTCATTTGTGGTTATTTATTAGGCTCCATCTCATCTGAGCCGTGATTAACAGACGTCAGCTGCAATTTTTGACATTGCAGAGGTGGTTTTTGGGGTGGGGAGAAGAAGGCTGTGGGGCTGCTCGGCAAACCACATCCTTAAAGGAAAACCAGAGCAATGCAGCGGCCGGTTAAACAATTATTTATCACTTTGGGAAGTTCATGGACACGCAGGTGTTAGATACCTCAAGCTGAGCAGGAAAGGTGTGGATGGAGAGGGAAGGGGAGCTCTGAGTGTCCCTGCTGGGGAGGGATCCAGCATGTCCCCGTGTCCCCAGAGCAGCCAGCTGGGGTGACCCAACCTGGGAGATGTCTTTGCGAGCCTGCCTGGGTCCCTGGGCACCTCCTGTGCCCAAATCCAACCCTGCTCCTTGGGTTGACAGCAGGGGATCTGTGCCAAAGCCCTGTGGAGCTGTAATTCGGAATCCTGAGCAGTTTGGGGAGTGACTGCAGGGCAGGCTGGAGCAGGGCTGGGCTGTGCTCCTCTGCTGGCAGCAGATGCTCCCTGCCCCGAGGAGCTCCCACCCCAAATAGAAGTGTCAGACGATCCTACAGAGCTCCCGAGGCACAGCAAATGCCTCTCGAGCACAGATCCTGAGCACACCCAGCGCTCCTGCCTTTCCCTGGGAGGGAGGAATTCTGCTCAGGGAATGCATCCCTGCCTTTCCCTGGGAGAGAGGAATTCTGCTCAGGGAATGCACTCCTGCCTTTCCCTGGGAGAGAGGAATTCTGCTCAGGGAATGCACTCCTGCCTTTCCCTGGGAGAGAGGAATTCTGCTCAGGGAATGCTCTCCTGCCTTTCCCTGGGAGGAATTCTGCTCAGGGAATGCACTCCTGCCTTTCCCTGGGAGGGAGGAATTCTGCTCAGGGAATGCACTCCTGCCTTTCCCTGGGAGGGAGGAATTCTGCTCAGGGAATGCACTCCTGCCTTTCCCTGGGAGGGAGGAATTCTGCTCAGGGAATGCACTCCTGCCTTTCCCTGGGAGAGAGGAATTCTGCTCAGGGAATGCACTCCTGCCTTTCCCTGGGAGAGAGGAATTCTGCTCAGGGAATGCATCCCTGCCTTTCCTTGGGAGGAATTCTGCTCAGGGAATGCACTCCTGCCTTTCCCTGGGAGAGAGGAATTCTGCTCAGGGAATGCATCCCTGCCTTTCCTTGGGAGGAATTCTGCTCAGGGAATGCACTCCTGCCTTTCCTTGGGAGGAAGGAATTGTGCTCAGGGAATGCACTCCTGTCTTTCCCTGGGAGGGAGGAATTCTGCTCATTTGCTGAAGATTACAGAGCAGATCTGAGGCAGGATGTGCACTGAATGGTTTGGGGTGGAAGGGACCTTACAGATCATCACCTTTGTCAGGACAGGGATAATTTTCATATCGCAGGTGGCTCAGAGCTCCATCCAGCCTGGCCTTGGACACTCCCAGGGATCCAGGGGCAGCCACAGCTGCTCTGGGAGAACCCCACCACCCTCTGAGTACAGAATTTTCTCCTAATATAACAATACCATCACGAAATCCAATTTCAATCCCAGCCAAGAGACACTCACTCCACAAGGCAGCTGCTGATGTGGAAACCCAACTGAAGTGGGAAAAGGACAATTCCATTTGATTTCCAGGAGCTGGTATAGTCAACCCCCTTTCTTTTTTGGGGGTTTATTTTTTTTTTTTTTTGTGATCAGTTAAGCCATCGATCCTAAATTCTGCACGTACCAGAGGAACCAGAATTTTAACTAGATTTTAATTACTTGTTTGCTCTTGGCAGGAGCCACTCAGCACAGAGATAGATGCGTGAATTTGTTTCTGCTCATCCCCAACGCTGCATCCTTAACAGCCTCCCGGATGGAGAGGGGGCTGGGACAGGCAGCTTGAATGGCTTTTTCCTTTTGGCTGCTATTGTTGAGCTGACAGAAACCGAGGCACTGTCACTCACATCGCTCCTGACACCGTGCAGAGCACGTTTCCAAAATGCAGATCGGCAGTAACGAGGCTGCAAAAGGAACTGTGGCACTGGGAAAGAGGAACTGGGGGAAATCTGACCTCTCCTGAGCTTCGGGGAGAAGGTAAAACAATGGAGGACGCGAATAAAAGAGGATCTGTGGGAATTAAGTGATGGAAATAAAAGAGGATCTATGGGAATTAAGTGTTGGCTAAGCAAAGAAACCACACAACACCATGTACATGCCTGCACACACAAATCCCTTGGGAATATTCCCTGGAACATTCCCAGCCACTGAAAGCCATCCTGTGGCCCCCACCCTGCCAAAAAACCCATCACGAGCCCAGGGGGGGAACCCCCAAAGGGCTGGGGGTTGAATGGAATGGAATCCACCAATCCTGCCACTCGGCAGAAAGACAGAGAAAAGCAGGAAATAAAGGCCGAGCACGTTGGCGTTCAAATAAGAAACCAAAATATTTTTATGAGTCCTTCATTATTCTCCCATAACCGGGCAGGTTTGCATGCAAATAATGGAGGGACATAAATGGCACTAAAATCAGGCTCTTACCATGTGAACTCGGTAGAGAATGCTAATTCCCAAAGTCATGAAGGGCTTGGAGAAATCAATCACCTTCTCGCGCTCCGCCGTAATCGTCAGCCCCGCCACGGCCAGATCAGCTTTCTGGGGAAGAGGAGAGCAGAGAGAATCAGCACCTGGGCCTGGGAAAGCAGCAGAGCTGGGGCCACACAGGACACCTGCCCCTCGAGGGGTCACATTGTGGGACATCCCAAACCCAGCGCTGTGAGAAACACAGGAGTTTGGCTGGTGGCGTCCACACCCTTCTGCCTGCGGGGGTTTGTCACACAGGCACTGCTCAAACACACCCCAAAGTTTAACCCACCCTGTGCCCTGGACCACTCTCCCCGTTTTTCCTTCCCTCTCCCCGTTTTCCTTCCCTCTCCCCATTTTTCTTCCCTCTTTTCCTTCCCTCTCCCCATTTTTCCTTCCCTCTCCCTACTTTCCTTCCCTCTCCCCATTTTCCTTCCCTCTCCCCATTTTCCTTCCCTCTCCCCATTTTTCCTTCCCTCTTTTCCTTCCCTCTCCCCATTTTCCTCCCCTCTCCCCATTTTTCCTTCCCTCTCCCTACTTTCCTTCCCTCTCCCCATTTTTCCTTCCCTCTCCCTACTTTCCTTCCCTCTCCCCATTTTTCCTTCTCTCTCCCCATTTTCCTTCCCTCTCCCCATTTTCCTTCTCTCCCCATTTTCCTTCTCTCTCTCCATTTTTCTTCCCTCTTTTCCTTCCCTCTCCCCATTTTTCCTTCTCTCTCCCCATTTTCCTTCTCTCTCCCCATTTTTTCTTCCCTCTTTTCCTTCCCTCTCCCCATTTTTCCTTCCCTCTCCCTGTTCTTCTTCCCTCTTCCCATTTTTCCTTCTCTCTCCCCAATTTACCTTCCCTCTCCCCATTTTTTCTTCCCTCTCCCCTTTTCTTCTCTCCCCATTTTCCTTCCCTCTCCCCATTTTTCTTCCCTCTCCCTTTTTCTTCTCTCCCCATTTCCCTTCCCTCTCCCCATTTTTCTTCCCTCTCCCTTTTTCTCCTCTCCCCATTTCCCTTCCCTCTCAGGCAGGAGCAGCCCCAGGACAGCAGCTCCTTCCCGAGCGCTCACAGCCCGATTGCCATTTCTATTCCTTTAATGTTCCAAAACTTGGAGCCATCAGCCAATAAATATTATATTAACCTATAGAAAATACAACTTCCCCTTCCCTGCTGAACACATCTGTGCCCTCCAGCCGAGCTGCTACAAACAAGCAGCACAGGTAGGTGACAAAGCAGCAGCGTCACCTCATCCCCTGAGCCGTGGAGTTCACAAACCTGCCAAGCACAGACTTCCAGAACTGCAGATCAGTCTCCCAAAAAAAAAAAAATTTCAGAGGACTGGCATTGAAGTTTGCAGATTGACTTGCAAAGCAAATGAGATTAGGGGGAGAAAAAAATAAAAATAACCTCTTCCCCTGTTAATATGCTTGTAATATAGATAAGGGATTTGAATTTTAAATATTATTTTTATTACTTTAGCTCTTTTAATGTCTGTAATTGCTTTCTGTAAAAATGAAACCTCCACTCCCTTATCCATTTGTTTTTCTGCTTTGCAGGAAGATGATTATGCATGTGAAAAAAGAGAAAATGGGGGGGGGAAAGAAAAACCTATTTGCACTTTTTGTCCCTAAATTTGCCAAGGTCTGTGCAGATGCCAAGGCCCCATCAGGCCTGATGGAGATCCTGGGAAAGGCTGGAACTGCAAGAGGGAAGAGCAGCACTGCTGGAGCCAGCAGAGGGAAAAGAAAAGGAAGGGAAGGTGACCCAGGAGGGGTCACAGAGAAGGTGACACTTCCCAGGCCATGCAGGGCACCTTGGACATGCCCAGGGCCAGGTTGGTGCAATTATTTCCAAGGTCTGTGCAATCGTTTCCAAGCAGCTCGTGCAGATTCCTACGAGAGTCAGGCTGGAATGAATTATGAGCTGAGGAGAATTTCTGCATAGCCAGACATTTACCCACAGGCTTTTCCAAAGACACCGACAATCACAACGCGGTGTGCGAGCACTTGAGCCCTGTGTAAACACCAGCAGATTACTAAAATGGGATCAGTTCATCTCTGGAACGTGGCGTGTGAAGAATTTTATCTACAAGGGAAGCCTAAAGCTTCCTAAACCTCTCTTGTCTCTACTTAAAAGGTTTGTAGGTCCCACTGTCCCGGGGAGAGCTCTGCCAGCAAAGCTCCTGGTGAAGATCCAGCTTAGTCTGACAAGGCATTTCTTCTCCCAGTTCTCCAAACTAAACACAGTCCCACCAGCAAAGTCACAGACTGAAACAGAAGGTAAAAATGCCATGGCAGAAGTGTTTTGTGACAAAGATTTCAGGAAATCTTCATTCTGGGGGTAAATATAAAGGTGCTGATGAAAGGAGCAGCTCTGTCCCCAGATTTACACAGCTTTGGGGCCCTGACCATTCCCTGGGGAGAAGTAGTTGTTCCCTGAGCATCTTGATGCTGGTGAATTCAGGCAGCAACTTCTTGAAATTCTCTTCCCTACACAAAATATAATGTAAATCCATCCCCCTGTCCTTGCCCCGGAGCAGAGACAGAGCACAGCCTTTCCAGGCACTCCGACTTTGTGCCCAGCTCCCTTCTCTCATCTCCCCAGGGTTCTGCCGTTCCATCAGAGTTATTTCCTCCTGCTCATTCCCTGCCAATCTCTGCCTTTTCAGGACTTTTGCCACATCAGAGGTGCAGAACTTTCTGCAGCAGAGCCCCAGCTCCCCATCACTCTCTCTCTCTCTCCTCTCTGCAGGCTCAGTCATGCGAGTTAAGAGCTGATCTCTGATAGCAGGAAACTTTGATCTGGGAACGGCATGCAAAGAATTCTCTGCCTGAATTTCATCCATTTCATGCTTTCAACTTCGCTCCCTGACAGAACTTCTCGTGATTCAGTGGAGCTACAGAGGAGCTCTGCAAACCCGAGTTCTCTCCAGCCTGAGCACAGGTAGGTGTTGGGATTTTATGGGCTAAGGGATGCCCTGGGGGAGGAGAAATGGATTTTGGATTTTGTCTTATTCCCCTGCGCTCTGTCCACATCTGGAAAAACAGGAGGCAAAGGATGGGGGAAGAAAGAGGGGTTGGTTTTCATCCTCCCAGCACAGTTGCAGCTATAAATGTCGGCGTGAAATAGGCTTAGAAAAAGACCCTGAGCTTTTTGGGAGCCAAGACAGCCAATTCTTCTGACAAAACACCGCCCAGGCAAGGGCAAAGCCTCGCTAGGTGAGAGGAAACCCAGGTGGGCTGGCGTGCGAGACAAAAGCTGCCACCACCACCGCCCTACCTGGCACTGCCGTGGGCTCTGCCTGCTGCAGGAGAGGACATTAAACACGGGGGCTGAGCCGGGCTCCCGAGGAGGAACAACAATTAAGGAGCAAATTGCAGGGACTGCCAGTCCAGAGGCGGCAGCCGCCCCCTCGCCGCTCTGCTGACAGGGCTCAGCTCGGAGCTAATGGTGATGAATGGGCCCTGACGTCAGCCCCGGCCCGGAGAGATCCCAAGGAAGCCTCCCACGGCATGGGATAGCAGAAAGCAGCCTGGAGAACAGCCCTGCTGCGGCCCCACAGCCATGCCCAGCGCTGTGCCAGGCTGCAGGGACAGGGTGCGGGCAGAAAGCGCGAGGGGAGCTGGGCTTGGGCTGTGTCTGCGTCAAACACCTGCAAAACAAGCCAGGAGGACAGCTCTGGGAGCACAGGGATCTCCTCCTGGAGCAGGAGTCCCTCGCTTGAGCAGCTCCTCAGATGCCACATCCCCTGGGTGCCCATGATGACAGCAGCATTGTCACCAGCGCTGCCCACGGAGCACGGGCAGCGTCACCAGGGGCAGCAAAACCTTTTCCTACAGCTCAAAAAAAGCCTTCTGGAAAGGTGGAAGAGCTGTTGAAGCTTCAGGACCCACCTGGCTGCCAGGTGTCACCCCACTGCAGGGCACTGGGCTGGTCCCACTGGGAGCCCACCCAGCCAAGGTGCCCCTGATCCCTGCAGGGCCATCTCCAGAGGTCCTCTGCTGCCCCACGCAGCTCTCTGCCATGGGTGCATTCTCTCTCTCATGCTCAGGTGCATAATCTTGCATTTAAAGGCAGAAGGGTCACTCCAAACAGGTGTTTGGGGTTTTTTTTTTCAGGAATTGTGCCACATCAGAGGGACAGGCCTGGAGGCCACGGTCAGGGCTGGGCTGAGCAGAACTCGGTGCAGGTGTCAGCCTCGAGTGTGCCCTCGCCCTCCTTCCCTCACCTGGACTCTCTGTGGGTGGGAGGACAAAGCCTGTGCCAGGTGTTCACCCTGCCTGTGGCAAAGCCAGCTGAGGTGAAGCAGCAGGAATGGGGATCAGAGCACCCAGGGGCAGCAGTGCCACCCTCCCACCCTGCCTGTGGCAAAGCCAGCTGAGGTGAAGCAGCAGGAATGGAGCCCCGAGCACCCTGGGGCAGCAGTGACACCCTCCCACCCTCCCCATCTCGTGTCTGACTGCTCAGCAGCACTTTGCAGACCTCTCTGCCCATCCCTTGGCACAAGAACCCAGAGTCCCTCGCTGCCCAGCCCCTCCTGGAGCCCCCTTGTCACCGCTGCCACCAGGGCAGCCTGCAGACAGCCTCCCCTGCCTCCTGCACCCACACAGCTTCTCTCTGCACACACCAACGCCCACTGCCAGCCCAGAGCAGGACTCTGCCAATTCCTGAGCCTTCTTCCTCCTCTCCCCTTCCTGCCATTCCTGGAGCAGCTGAAGGGAAAGCAACACAGCAGCAAGGAAAGCCATCCTCCCAAAGCTCTAAGGAGTTTTCTGTTCTGATCTGGACAAGATGGACAACTTCACGTCCCTCACTTGAAAAAGAGGCTTGGTCACCTCTGATCCTGGCCAGATTCCAGCCAGGCATGGTGGGACAAGGACAAGGCTGTGAAAACACATCCCTTGGTTTGTGTCACGGCAGAGAATTCAGCTCGAGGATGTGCTGGAGAGAGGGAGAAGGGGAAGGGCAGACAGCCCCCAGGGGCTCTGAGGCAGACACTGCACTGCTGCAGAAGGGGCAGGGGGTAATTCTTGCAGCCCAAGTGCCCTTTAAGTGCCTGATGCCAGAAAGGAGATGGGAAGATTTGCTGTTCTCTCTTTGTCTGACTGCTGCCCTGCTCACTCCAGGATGAGCAGGCTGCTCCATGTCCCTGCCCTGCGTGCTCAGAAGGACAATCAGCCCAGGATTTTCTGGGTTTGGGACGTCTCTCACTATAGAACAGGCTAGAGGGAGCCTTCTTCAGGAACTGCAGTGACAGGACAAGCTTCAAACTGGGAGAGAGGAGGATGAGATATTGAGGAGGAATTCCTCAGTATTCCTGCTGAGGGGCTGGGATGGAATTCGCAGAGATTGGGAATTGGCTGTCCCACCCCTGGAAGTGTCCAAGGCCAGGCTGGATGTGGCTTGGAGCACCCTGGGGTAGTGGAAGGTGTAAAAGGGATTGAAACAAATCACCACTCTAATTTTGAGTCCTTCCAAGTGATTTCCCCCAAGCCAAACCTCCACCAGCTGGTCACAAATTGTACAGAATTCCTTCCCAGTCCCCCTGCTCCTCACCTCCCAATCTGTTTTGTGAGCAGTCAATAAGATATGTACTGCTGAATTTGGGTCAACAACAAATTTATGTTTGTACAGCATCCTGCTCAATCATATCAGGGTGCACAATTAGCTGTAATGGAATTTCCAGAGCTTAAGAATAAATCAATAGCTGGTTAATTTAGAGGTAATAAAAGTATTTTTTTCCCAAATAGCCTAGAGTTGCTCTGAGGAAATTCCGTGCCACAGAGGGATTACAGGGAAGGCATTGCACGGAGCTGGATAATTCTGTGACCTTTTGGTCCTGCACATTAAGTGAGTGTGAGTCAAACCTTATTTTCTGATGGCTGAGCAGGGTCACGGGGGAATCGCTTTCCTACAATGATATTGTGTTGGAGAGAGGCAGAGCTGTCATTCTGGGGAGGATCTGGGACTTCTGTGAGAGGTTTGTGATCCTAAAGGAGCAGAATGCCCAAGGGATAATCCACTGGAAGAGGGATATGTGCACTCAGCACAGGATCTGCTGGATCCCATGGGACAGGGCTGAACGAGGGGCTGGAATCAAGGATAAATTCCCTCGGAGAGAAGCCCCTTGGGCAGTGAAATGCCCTCAAAAAACCATCCCAGGCAGCCCTGAATAAACACAGCACCAAGCACACCCAGCTCTGCCCTGGCTGACCTGAGCCCAGTCCCTGGGATTGATCAAAAACTTGCTGAAACCATGATAAAAACTCCCAGGGATACAGGGAGAACAACAGATAAAGCTGTTTCTCTTCTCCAATTCGTGATCCAGCCTCACAGCCTCTGACAGCTCTGCCCTGCAGAAGCACAAGCGAAAATCCTCCTAAATAAGGCTCGAGCAGCAGAAGAAACAAATGGTGGAGATGAAGTTAAAACACTTATCACTGGAGAAAAACAACCCTCCAGAAGGTCCCAGTTAATGAACAGGCACTGCCAAGGTTAGTAGGCCAAAAGTTTGATGGCTGCTCCCTTCCTTTGATCAGATGCTGCTCTGGGCTCCTTCCCTCCTGCCTCCCCAAAGGAATGTTGCAGGAGTGTGACTGTGTGTGTGTACACACAGAGCGAGGGATAAAAACGATAAAAAACGATGCCAATAGCCTGGAGCATTTGCAAACAGCCTCACAGAAGCTCTTTTGAAAGAGCAGATGGAGGTGGGAGCTCAGCTCTGCTCAGGGAAGGGTGACCCAGGAGAGTCTCCAGGCTGTTCAGTGCCCTGTCTCTGACTCTCTGACCCTCAGAAACACCAAAATCCCCAGATTTTTAGGCCGAGAGTTGTCCCAGCTAACCTCAAACTCTCAGCTGAAACTCCTGGCGTGGGATGAGCATCACCCTTCACCATCTGGGGAGGAAGCAGAAGGTGCCAGGGGGAACCTTCTGGAGACCATGGAATCATTGAAGGCCACAGAATCACAAAAAAGACCCCCAAAATCCCCAAGCCCGACCTTCAACCGAATCCCACTGCACCAAATAAACAGATAATGAAGAGATGCTCATTTTCCAGGGAGGAAAGCTGAGGCAGGAGCCTCAGAGGATGGATTTGAACCTCGCTCCCCTGCTTTGCAGAAGGCAAATGACTCAGGGTCTCCTCTCCCACCGTGGGGGGATTATCACCAATCCACGTCAGCCTGGATTTGTCACCAGCTGGGAAAGTGTCCCTGGGCTCTGAGCAGGGTGGAAATCAGTGAGGAAGCATTGGCTTAAATAGCATCAATCCCACTGTTAGCTGTGGCTAAGCCTATTTTCCTAAGGATCTCAGAGCATTCTGTGAGCTGTGCTTAAGCTTTAGGAAGCCTGGGGAAGGACCAAAGAGGAAAACAAAGAGCAGGGAGGGGGTACAGGCTGCCTGAGCCCAGGTGTACACAGAATTATTGTCAAAATAATTCAGTTTGCAGCCTTGCTGCTGGGCTGCAACAACACAGAGCAGAGCGGTGAAAAGACCTCTCCAAGCTAACAGAAAATGCTCTTCTCCAAAAGCAATACTCAGAGTTAAGCTGCTGAACTGAACCTGCCAAAAATTTTCTAGGCAGAAACGTGATTCTTACTTGCTTCCATCCCAGGTAGTGTGGTTTTCTAAGTTTTTTTCCAGCTTCTACCAAGCCCTGCAGTTTCCTGTTGCAAGCTTTCATCAATCTTTGTAGCTGCACTGTTTTAGAATCTTTCTGTTCTTTCTCACAGAGAATAGAGATAAGCTGCATTCTTTTACTTTCTTAATCTCTGTGTTTGGTATTAGGTGTTATTTGGCTGTGACCAATGGTTTTAGGAGGTGGATTCTTTGCTGACCAATAGTTGCTAGGTTATTAATGGATATATAAAGAGGCTTCTTGTAAATAAAGTTCCCTTTTCGCCATCTTGGTTCATCTGCCTGAATTCTCTCAGCCAGCCTCTGCAACCCTCGGGGACTCTAAAGCCACAAACCTTTCTGCTGGGAAAAAAGTAATCCACCCTATAATGAATTTTTACACAGGATCTCAGAGTCCAAACTTCCTTTCCAACAAAGTCAGCATCCCTGGGAGCATCCCAGGGATGCCTTCTTCCCACACCACCACAAAAAGCACATTTCCCATCGGGAGAACACAGCAAGAAGTGGAAATCCCATACTCCAAATGGACTAAAACCCCCATCCATCTCATCATCCCTGAAGCACCAAAGATGAAAAGATCACCTAACTCCCTTACCCGGGCGATCAGCTCCCCGACCATCCCCGTCCAGGTGCCGTTGGCCTCGGGGACTCCGTAGACGCCGTCCCCGACCAGGTGGATTTTGTAGTTGAAGCGCAGGATCTCGGCCAGCTCCTTCAGCATGTCCACGCAGAAGCCCTCGTAGCGATCGTTGCCCTCCAGCTCCTGGTGGTTCCACTTCAGCATTAAGTAAGGGTTTTCCTGCAGTGAAACTGGGCAGCTGTCATTCCCATCTTAGCCGAGGTGTCCCACCAGCACGGAGCAGGGAGATGCCTTAGGATTGGATTTTAGCTTTATGTTTTTCCATATATCTCAATTCCTGTGATTCTTTAGTGTATAAAGGACTCCACACAGGTGCTGAGCTGCTGTTCTCTCGTTATTAGACAAAACAATTCCTCTCTAAGCCCCAAACTCAAGCACACCTCACTGTCTCAGGCCCCAAGATATGTAAACAGCAGTGAATTAATTGGGGGGAGCAAACTTGGAGTGATTGACTGCATTACCTGAAGCTGTAATTGGAGGATTAAACCTCGATATGCAAATGGACAGAACTTATAAATGATGAAAAACCTGTGACCATTGTCCATTTTGGGTGTAGCCCCTGGGTGGGCTGTGCTGCCCTAAATGCACCTGAAGGCTTTCAATAAATAAAACTGATTTTTTTCTCTTAACTTTGTCCAGCCTCTGTTTTAGCTAAGCCCATCAAGGCATCACCAGACGCTCACAGGATCACAGGCTTTGGGAGAAACCTTAAAAAACATCTCGTTCCAACCCCAAAAACCACATCCCCTCCCAGTGTATCCCTCTGAGCCTGGATATGGGAGCTCAGGTGGTGCCAAGCTCTCAGAGCTGTCTCCACTGGTATTACCTGGTGTCTGCTGTGGTAAATAAATCTGTGCTGCAGATAAATCTGCAGCAGATTTATCCCAGTTTAGGACATGGAGCAGAGCTGAGGGATCAGGATTTGGGGGTGATTTATCCTGGTTTAGGACACGGAGCAGAGCTGAGGGATCAGGATTTGGGAGCTGTTTCCAACTGGGAAGTGCCAGAGCAGCCCAGAGACTGCTCCAAGTCATGGCAGGACATCCAGACCTCAATCTCTGCAGGCACAGAACCACTTCCCCATCTCTCTCCCTTCGCAACAACTTTTTGGGGCATGACAGAATAGCCAGGGGTTTGGATGTCTTTAGAATGAAGCAAAAAAATCAGTGGACAGGGAGCACCTGGAAGGGGAACCTGTTGAACACAGACAGAGATGCCTGTACATGCGAAGTTTTCATAAAAATCGTGCCCATCTTGGCCATTTTTATAATTTTTGGGCAGAAGAGGCAGCTGTAGGCCAAACAAGAGCCCCATTCCCAGCTGAACGCAAAATTGCAGGGTTTGTCCATCCCACCCCTCTCCCCAGCTGCCTCTGACCCCACCAAACATTCCACCAAACACCATTTCCACACCAAACATCGACCTGAGCTGAATTTCACTGTCACCACTTGTCCCCCGTGCTGTAATCAGAGATTTTCTCGCCTCTTCTCTATGAAATCATGCTGGGGGGTGGGAACAGGGAGCAATTTCACCAGGAGCTGATGGGAACTGCAGGTGCCCCCCTCCCTTACCAGGATGGTGGTGACGATGAGCGTGGTGTTGAACAGGCTGGCCGAGATGTTGGACGAGAAGATCCTCTCGTCCATGCTGAGCCCTTCCGACACGTGCCAGTGGCCGATCTGCAGAGATAAACGGCACAATAAGGGATTTATAGGGCGAGTCAGTGCCCATATGGCTCTGGGGAGGGACAGCCCTGGTTAGGGATGCTCCATTAGCTTTACAGTGCACTCCAGGATGGGTCAGCAGTGAGGTTAACCCTCTGAGCACAGCCCTGATGCCTTAAACAGGCTGGGAAAAATAGGAAGCAGACACAGCAGTAGAGGGAAAAGGGAATTTACCTCGGTTTAATAGGATCCGAGGTGCCCAGACTCATCAAAGGTGGAAAACACACCATGGAGCGAGGGACGAGTCGGGAACCCCCGTACAACACACACTGGATTTTTATGGACTTCACAAAATTAGCATATCTACTCAAAATCCTCCAATAAGAAACTTGATAAACGAAGGAATTGTCCCCCTATTCTAATGAATACATGAGATTTTCATGGACCTCACAAAATTAGTGTATCTACTTAAAATCCCCCAATAAGAAACTTGATAAATGAAGGAATTGTCCCCCTGTTCTAATGAACTACGTGAGATTTTTATGAGCCTCACAAAATTAGCATATCTACTCAAAATCCCCCAATAAGAAACTTAATAAATGAATAATTGCCCCCTATTCTAATGAACCCCCCAAATGAGACTACAGCCTAGTTTACAAAAACATGTTCCAAGAGAGAGCAGGTTGGAGCCTCTAGTTCTGAGAGAATATGAATGTTTGGTCTTCCTTGCTTTGCAGGACCCCAAACTGAGCTAAATCTCAGACTGCAAGGGTTGGAAACATGTGGGGCTAAAGTACAAGGAGTGTTTGTGCAGGGTACAAGGAGTGTGTAGAGAGGGTAACAGGGAAGGGAAAGGGTATAAAAAATATAAAAAGGGAATAAAAAGAAAATACAAAAATCACCGGCATCACTCCCAGCTGCTCTGCAGTGCCACAAACCCAGCCCTGTGCTGCCTTCCCTCGTGTCCTCCCTGCACAGGGACAAAGCTGAGAGCTGGGCAGCTCCCTGGGAGCCACACTGTCCCCAAATGCCACCACACGGGTCCACCTTAGCCAGAGATCCCCAGTCTGTGGGTTTGTCCCTCTCAGAGCAGTGCTGGGAGCTTCTGCCATCCAACCTTGGACAAAGCCACAAAGTTCTCAGTGGCACTGCTCCGACTCATCTCCTAACCACCACAATTAAGCACTCCCAAATCCTTGGATTCGGGCTCATCACACCCAACAGCTCTGCTGACAGCCCAATTTACCCATCCAAGCAGCAGCAAAGCCAATTCCCAGGCGGATGGCAGGGACCAGTCCCCCCAGTGCACATCGTGACTGGGCTGTGACAGAGCTGCCTTCAGCCGGGGGGGAGGAATATTCAGCAAAACCTAATTTTAACTTCAAGAGCCTAATCTCCCTCCCTCAGAGCTCTGGGCAGGGAGATCAGCACGTCCAGCAGCTCATTCGGAGCATGCAAATTAAACTCTTGTGCTCTTATTGTCCTTAAAAGAGCTTTAGGTGGGTACACAGTGGCTGAGGGAGGCCAGCCCCCTCTGAAACACCTTCTCTCCAAGTCCTCTCCAGGGGTTGGTGCCAATCCAGCCCAAGTGACTGACAAACCCCGGTGGGAATGTGTGAGGAGTCCCAAATGCAGCATCCTGGAGGCACCAGGAGCAGTGGGAAGGGCAAGCAGGACAGCTTTGCACTCAGAATCATCCAAATCCAGCTGCTGGCCCTGCACAGACACCCCAACAATCCCACCCTGGGACCAGTCCTAGAGCAGGACTCTCTTCTGGGAACGACAGCCCCAAACTGGGAGATTTCCCACCTATTCCATGGACAAGGAGTCCTTAAAGCACAGCCTGCACAGGGCCAGCCCCTCCTGAATTCCCCACATCTCTGCTGCTGCGATTGCTGAGCCTCAGCCCCTCCGCAGCAATCGCCTCTCGGAGGCACGAGCCATCACTCACAAACATTGCCTAATTTTTCTCCCCTCCCGGATTTCTCAGGCAGAGATTAGTGACAGATTAACTTTAATTTTAACAGCCCTCGCTGTTCTCCAATTTGTCCCTCCCCTGCTGGCATGTGCTGAGACTAATTGCCTCTTCTGCTGACAGTGCCGTGGGTTTGACCTTGCTTCTGAAAGCGCCAAGGCCACCAAATTCCACGTGCTGGGGTACTCCCCCCCCAAATCCTGGCTGGTGCCAGCTCACTGCTGTCCCCATCGTGGGCTGACAAAGCTCCTCGTGCCTTTTCTGAAGTGTCAGAGAATATCTGGGCTCCTCTCCTGCAAGATGGATGTCAAGGTGATTTTAATCATCTCTATCTACATAAAAAGAGCCTCTGGAAAATGGCAAACATATCCATCTGCGAAGTGGTTTAGAAAACAATCAAATGCTCCACGCGGACGTGGATGAGACCATCCTGTTTTGGAGGAGCTGGACAAGGACTTCAGGGTTTTTAGGGCTCGGGGTTTTGAAGTGGGGGATGTGATTGGTGTGTATAAATACACAGCAGGTGGAGGAGGTCTGCAGCAAAGAGGTAGAACAGCTTTTGAAGCTGAAACGATGGCGTTGGCACGGAAATAAACACACACAAACCTGAAATAAACAGGCTGACAAAGCAGGGGAGGGGCTCTGAATGACCAGAGGAGCTGGAGTGACACCTGAAGTGTCCTGGAAGAGCAAGGGGGCAGGACAAGCACCTGGGGACAAGCTCAGTGACAGCACTGTGGCCTGGGGACAGGTGACAGCACAGGGCCTGGATGGACAAAGCTCCCTCTGTGTCCTCAGGGATGTGTGACCCTCAGGGCATCATCTCTGCACCTCCCAGAGCCTCCCTGTGCCCTAAGGGGAGCCTGAAACACCTCGAGGCAGCTCTGCCTTCTTGTTCATCCTCGTTAGGGCAGGGAACAAGCACAGCTTCAGGGTGAAGCAGCCCAAAAAGCCTGGAACTAGCAGGGAGGTGCCACTGCTCCAGCCCCACAGCAGACGAGGTGCCTCAATTCAGCTGCTCAGGTTAAGGTGTTCTCTGGGTTGGTGGCACCCAAGATTTCTCATCTCCCTGGAAAATCTCCACGTGGGGATTCTCATCTCCCTAGAAAATGTCCCTGCCTCGCTCCTTCCACCCTCTGTGCAGAGCTTCTGAGGTTCCTCATGGCTTGAGGTGGTGAAACACCACTCAAAGTGTGATTTTTTATGAAATCCTCTGTGTTCTGTAGGCACAGAGATGACAGGGCAAGGCTTCAACAAGCTTCAAATGGGCATTTACCATCCCCATCCCCATTCCCAGCTAGAAATGAAGGTGAAGCCAGCCCTGAATCCAGGGCTTGGAACAGGCAGATGACAACAAAAGTCACCTCCTGGGCTCTGGTTAGCGATGCTGTCCTGCAGCTGCATCTGTCACCTCCTCTCCGTGTCCCCAGGAAAAGGAAGGAGTGCACAGTGCAGTCACAGTGCCCCAAGGACAGGGAATCTGGGAGTGACTGGGGAGGGAAATCTGGGGAGACTTCCAGATTTCCAAGGTGCCCCAGTTAGAGGGAATCTGGGAGTGACTGGGGAAGGGAAAAAGGAATCAAATAAATAAATGAGGAAATCCCTCTGAGGACACAGCCCATGCCTGCCCTGGATTCCTGAGTGACACCACAGCAAAGCTTCCTCCACTGAAATCAGCACTGAAAGCATCAGCTGTGAAACCAAAGCACCGCAGGGCACACATTCCTCACCCCTGAGGCCACAGAGCATCTCCCAAAATCCGCATTCCTCCCCAAATGTCCCCTCTGGACCACCTGACTGACGCCTGTGGTGGCACACACTGAGCCTGTCAGGTCTGGGGGGTCAAACACACGGAGCTCTTGGCAGAAGCTGTCCCTGAGCTGTTCAGGGGTGTGAGCTGAAGAGGAGCAGTCCCAGCGAGGCTGATTAGCTGCTGCTCAATTAAAAGGTTTGATGTGGCAGGGACTGCGCAGGGTCCCAGAGCTGTCGGTGGGGAACTCGTCCGGATCTCATCAACATCCCAATTAACAGCCCCAGCACTCCACTGCTCCCAGGACACCAGCAGGGCCTGTGGAGACTGATCTGCCTCACTGAGGATGGGGAGATTTGGGGTCAGGGGCTGCAGATTCCCCCTTCCCTTCCCTAAACCCTCCTCACTCCTTTCCCCTGCAAAATTCCCAAACCTCAGCTCGTGATTTACAGCAAATCTGCTGAAACTCTGCGGTGTTTGTGAGAGGGGCAAAGAAAAGGGGGAAAAAAATAAAAAGATGACATTTAGCAAGCCCAGCCCTTGTCAGATCCATAGATCACCACCACATTAATGAGCCTGTGCTTTATGGAGCATCCTGCGAGCAGAGAGAGCAGCTCTCATATGGCTGTGGAAAAAATTCCTCTGGTTAAGCTAAATCAGGAAAATTTGGTGCATTACATAAATGTATTAAGAGCTGGATGTCAAAAAGCCCTGCCTCTCCTTGCCCAAAAGCAGCAGCAACTTAGAGAATCTAAGTGTCTCTAATTTGCTTGCTGGCTGGATCAGCCTCAAAATTCAGTGAACTCTCCATCAAAGCTGATGAGCTGGAAGTCCCTGTGGCTTCAGTAGATGGAAGGAGAGAGAGGAGGAGAGAGGAAGAGGGAAAGAGAGGAAGAGAGGAATGGGCAGAGTTAAAATGAGCTTGGTTAAAACCAAGCAGGGAATAGAAGTGTTTCAAACAAATCAGTTAATACAACCCTTGGGATGTCTCCAGGATGTGAACGTCTGTTCTTTCCCCTGCTCCTTTAATTAAAATATTTCTAATGATTTATTTAGTCCTTTTCATTAAAAGAAGCCAGGCTGGCAACAAGAAAATAACCATTTATGGCAGAGCAGAGGAGCCTTTGGCTTCTCTCAACAGTGACCTGGAGGGGAGGCAGGAGCCTGCCAGGTTTCACAGCTCTCTGGGGATGCCCTTCCCAATGAAACACATCTCAACAAACTCCTGAAGGCCGGGAGGGGCCCTGAAACCACTCTGGGCACTGCTGTGGGTCAGGAAAGATCCTTGAGGATGAAGAGAAGAAGGCAGAATAGCTGTCACAGGAGCAGTTTTACAAAAACCGACTCTTTCCTGGTGCCTTTGTGACCACAGGACAGGGCTTGAGCCACCCCAAGGGTCTTCCCTGTCCTTCCAACACCTTTTCACCACATCTGGAAGAATCTGAGAAGCTTAAACCCAGCGCAGCTTTCCTGGGCATCTCAGAAACACAGAGCTCCTGATTTACCAAGCTTTTACACCAGGTCAGGAAAGGTTTTCTCCTGTCAGAGCAGCTTTGTGGCGAAGAGATGAGACTATGGTCTCAGGGCAGATCAGGCTGCAGTCACAGCTCCCCGTGGAGAAGCTCTGCTCCAGGAGGACCTGTGAGTTCAACGTGAAGCCCCTGCCACATCCAAACACATCAAGAGCCAAGCTGTCACGGCGAGGTTTGCAGCGTTTGCCTCCCGAACCTCCTGTTAATGCAGATGGGCTCGGATCTGTCACTTCTGCTCACAGGGTGATGGGCTGGGGAAGGGATTAAAAGGGCACTGATGCTGTGAGAGATCTCAGTGAGGGGAAAATGCCATCCCGAGCCCCCCTGCTCGCCCGGAGAAAGGCAGCATCAAAGCCAAGCTGTCACTTGACAGGTAAGAGCTGGCAGGTGACGTCCTTGCCAAGGCTGAAATTCACTGCTGCCAGAGCAGGAGAGGGTGCTGGTGCCAAAATGCTCTGTTGGTGAGGGTAGGATACAATAGCTTTTGTTCTCTGCCAGCATCTAGAAGTGGCAATGTCTGAGAAAAGGGCAGCAGTGGAGCTGTCAGCAGGGAAACAAGACAGATGAAACTGTGGTTTTTTTTTCCTGGGACTTCTATTTTTTTTTTTTTTTCCTGAGTGAGGTTTGGATTTACCAGCAAATTCCTTGGATTTGTGTCATGTCACCTCAGCAGTCTGATACCTGTGGCTCCACACAGTTTTAGCTCAAACCAGAAAATACTGCTTGGGCAGAAAGTGTGAGATGAGGAAATACCACTCAAATTAATGATTTTAATGAAATCTGCTCGGTGTTCTGTGGGCAGAGGAAAGCTGTGAGGAACCTACGAGCACTGAGACAGAAAGTAAATGAGAGTGTGAGCTGAGCAAACCTGCTTGAGAGGAGCCATAAACCGAGAGCAAAATGAGCTTGAACTTCCCCACAAACCCCAACTAGGGCAGAGATCGTGGGGTGCTCCTCACATGGGGCTGCCCCATTTTTCTTCCCTCCCCAAAGCAGCCTGGAAAGGCTCACAGTTCCCAATTTCTTCCCATTTCATGGAAAGTCTTCCCATTTCATGGAAAATCTTCCCATTTCCCCCCTCCATGCAAACAATTTTAAGCAAATGCAGCCGTGAGCTTAAGAACAAAAGGGTTTTGAGCGTGAGCTCGCACCTGGCACAGACTCCCTGCCCCGAATTAGCACCTGGGACAGGCCAGAGATTGGCTCTGACATCCTCCCCTCCAGGGCTGAGAGACTCAGACAAATCTAAATGATGCTGAGGCGTGTTCCTGATGAAGTCAAACTCACTGTTGATCCCTGATGATTTTCCCTTTTCTTTTTTATACACCCTTTTATATTTTTTCCTGTACCCTTAACCTACACGCTTGTGATTTTTTGCAGTCTGATATTCCAGCTGGAGCTCTGCAAGGTAGAAAGACCAAACATCCACAGCAAGAGGCCAAAAAGCTCTACGCTATCAAAACCTCCAGGTTTTCAACCTCTCTAAAATACATTTTATAAACCAGACCCTAGCCTCATTTGGGGAGAAGCTTCTTTAAAATAAAAAGACACTGCCTCATTTGTTAAGTTTCTCATTGAGAGATTCTAGACAAATATACTAATTTATAAATTCCATAAAAATTGTATATGCTTTATATGAAGAGTACCTCTCAGCGCATTCACCTTTAAAAACTGTGCATCTAAAACTCTATTAAAATAACAAAATAAAACCCTCCCAGCCCCCCAGACTCTCTCACCTGCCGGAAGCCGCCGCGGGTGTGCTGCAGGATTTTCAGGGCGTAGTTGGAGCGTTGGCCTTTGCTGTTGAATTCGATGTGGCCGGTGAGACCTTCCAATTCTACCTGTCCAAGAGAGACTGAGTTACGGCGACGCTGCTCACCCCAGAGCCACCCCAGGGTCACCCAGAACCACCCCAGGGTCACCCAGAGCCACCGAGAGCCACCCCAGGGTCACCCAGAGCCACTCAGAGCCACCCCAGGGTCACCCAGAGCCACCGAGAGTCACCCCGGGGTCACCCAGAGACACTCAGAGCCACCCCGGGGTCACCCAGAGCCACCGAGAGTCACCCCGGGGTCACCCAGAGACACTCAGAGCCACCCCGGGGTCACCCAGAGCCACTCAGAGCCACCCCGGGGTCACCCAGAGCCACTCAGAGCTACCCAAGAGCCACCCCAGGGTCACCCAGCACCACCCCAGGGTCACCCAGCACCACCCCAGGGTCACCCAGAGCCACCCCAGAGCTGCTCCAGGGTCACCCAGAGCCACCCCAGGGTCACCCAGAGCCACTCAGTGCCACCCAGAGCTACCCCATGGCCACTGGCTCCTGCTGCACGGTCACCTCAGCTCTGAGGCACCACAGTGACAAACCTCAACACTTCCATAAGGATGGAATTTCAGAGTGTTCTCACGCCAGATTTAGGCTGGCTTGGTCCCAGTAGCCACATTTTTGGGTTCAGAGCAGCTCAAACTCAAACCCAAAGCATCTTGCCCCTGAGCTCTGAGCAGCTGTACTGTGTGATCTCCTATCAGCTCAAGTCCAAGCTCAAATCACTTAGAAACATTTTTAAAAAACCCACTGAATTTGGCTTTTAAAAATCCCAATTCCAGTTTTCCGTAGCAAAGCCTGAAAAGGGCAGAGTTTCATGTCATTCCAAGGCCGGTGACAACCCAAACCCTCAGATCTCTCTTGTCACTGCCTTCAAAGAGCTCAGCCCAACCCGAGCGGGGAGCAGCAGCCCTCAGCCCCCTCTCACCATTCTCAGGTAGTTCATGAGGCTGGTGCCGTGCTGCCAGATCTGCGCCGAGCCGCAGGACAGGGGCTTGACGCCGATCTCCTGGCTGCGGTTCAGCTCCTGCACCGCCGTCACCACCGCGTACACCGCGTCGAACAGCAGCGCCGACGACAGCTGGGGAAAGGCAGGGAGAAATCAGCCAGAGGGACAAAAATCTACCTTCCTTTCGAGGGACAAAAGTCCACCTTCCTGCTGTGCTCTGGAGGGACAAAATTCCACCTTCCTGCTGTGCTCTGGGCCACAAGCTGGGGTACCCTTCGTGCTGTTTGTTTCATCCGTCGCCGTCGTCTTTCTGTCTCTGTTTGTCCTCGTTCCTTCCTGTTAATTTCTTTTTCCGTTTCTTCAGTTTGCCTTTCCAATCGAGGGAGGGTTTTTAGCATTTTGGTGGCCCTGGTCAATCTGCTGGCTGGGGGAAATGCTCGTGAGAGAACCAGGAATTGCCAGGGGCAATGCTCCTGGGAGAACCAGAAATTGCCAGGGGGAATTGCTCCTGAGAGAACCAGGAATTGCTCCTGAGAGAACCAGGAACTGCCAGGGGCAATGCTCCTCGGAGAACCAGAAATTGCTCCTGAGAGAAGCAGGAATTGCTCCTGGGAGAACCAGGAATTGCCAGGGGAAATGCTCCTGGGAGAACCAGGAATTGCAAGGGAGAAATGCTCCTGGGAGAACCAGGAATTGCCAGGGGAAATGCTCCTGGGAGAACCAGGAATTGCAAGGGAGAAATGCTCCTGGGAGAACCAGGAATTGCAAGGGAGAAATGCTCCTGAGAGAACCAGGAATTGCCAGGGGAAATGCTCCTGGGAGAACCAGGAATTGCCAGGGGGAATTGCTCCTGAGAGAACCAGGAATTGCTCCTGAGAGAACCAGGAATTGCCAGGCGGAATGCTCGTGAGAGAACCAGGAATTGCCAGGAGGAATTGCTCCTGAGATCCCATGCCTGCTCCCAAAGAAGGAAAGGCGACTGTGCTGCTTCAACCACCGTGGGTGGCCTTGTCTGACCACTCCTTTGATGAGCAGACCCACAAGAAATGAGATTTTGCTCCATCTGCTTCTCAAGCAGCCAAACCCTGCCTTTCAGACCCACAGAGAACTCCACCAGGTTCCTCCACCTTCCAAGGGAATGGCACCGCTAAGGGAACGCCCGGAGTGACAGAGCTCATCCCCTCTCCTCCCACCTCGGCTTTGCTTGCCTTCCCCAGGTTCCTCTGTCCATCAGGCCTCCCCAGACCCCATTTCTCGGCCATGCCCAGCATTTTCCGTGGCTCTGGGCTTGATAACAATCAGCCATTCCCCCCACCCACCCCATGCTCACTGATTTCACTTTTAATTACCATCACCTCCCAACTCTGCTGGAATTAAGCCGCTGCAGCTCATTACCATCACGGCTGCATTTTCCTCATGGATACTTCCAAGAGCATCCTCTTCCCACCGCAGCCCCTGGCACAGGGCTCGCTCTCCATCCTGAGGCTCTCCCCACCTCGCCCTGGCTGTGACTGCAGCCCTGGCTGTGACTGCTGCATCCTCTCCTCCTCCCAGAGCCCGAGGAGGTTCATTCACTTCCCTGCAGGGACAATCCTGCCCAGTTCAGTGATCCCAACAAACCTTTGGCTTCCACTCTGCTGCTAATTTGAGCACAGCCATCCAGACTTAACCCTGCTTGATTCTGCTCAGCAGTGAGACCTCGCTGACCACACCGGTGTGGGATTAGACACTTAAAAAGCAGCACAAAACTCTCAAAACCTACAGGCTGTCCTAAATGAAAAGGCAGGATTGCAGCCCAGTGCCATCAAAACCCCAAAGAGCCGCTGTGACAGCACCGGTGACCTCCTCCAGCCCTGGCACAGACTCACACTCGCTCTGTCACATTCCCCCTGCACGTCTCAGTTTAATCTGTTTTACACACTGAGTGTCCAGGGACTCTCCAGGGAGCAGAGTGACTGGCACCTGTCACTCCTGCCTTTTTCAGGAGGAAAAATGTGACCCCAGAGGAGCTGGGGACACACCAGGAGTGTGGGGACAGAAATTGGGCATCCTGGTCCCTACCTCAACCTCCCTCCTGCACTTCTTCCCTTGTGTTTGGGGAAAAATCTCCTCAAGCTGATCTAAACATTCCCCTCCCAGAAAGCCTTTTCCAGAGATTCTTAAAAGAGCTGATAAATCCTCCTCCCCACCTTTTTTTTTGAAATACAAATTCTTTCCCTAACAGGGCATGTCCTGCCCTCAGCCCCTGTTCCACAAAGCTCTTTGCATACACTTAATTTTAATTATGAACCGAACCCCGTTCAGGTTTCAGGATGTCACAGCCAATTAGCAGTTCCTCTCCTGAACCAGGAACCACATGAAATCAGATGGACAAATGAAACTGTTATGAGGCCAAAGACAAAGTTTCACCCATTTCCCACCAAATCAGAACATCGGCCCAGCATTTTTAATTGTCTCCTGCTGGGTTTCCATTTCCATTTTCCCCGAGCGGTTAATCCCTTATTAGCTGGTGAGCAGGAGACTTGTAGATCTTAGTGAAGCATGTGACATTATTGATTGGAACATTTCACTCCTGGACTCTGGAAAATTCATTAGGATTTCTGCCAGCACCCTGGATAACTGGAGGCAGTTTAAGTCCTGGGGAGGGTGTGGAGATACACAGGAGATCAAGTCCTGGTGGCATGTGTCCTGCGGTGGCATAATGATATTTTGTATTCCCTATCATTTGTATACTTGAGCAGAAATATGGTCCTGGAGCTTTAACTGTGTCCCGCAGCTGGGAGAAAGCTCTGCCAGGGCAGGATGGTTTGAAACTTTTTCCCCCAGCTCTCCTACAGGGGAGTGAGAAGGAGGAAGGGACACTGTTTTTACTTTTTTTCCCCCTCAGTCAGTTGCTGCTGCTGGTTGCTGGTGCTACTGGTGTGGCTGCTGCTTGGGTTTTCTTTTTTTTTTTCCTTTTTTCCCCCTGGGATTGGTTTTTTTCCATCGTTTTTGGATCCTTTTCTTCAACTTGCTTTCTCATCCGAGAACCTGAGGAGCCCCGGAGGACAGCGGATGAGAATCGTCCAGGGAGCCACTGGAGGAACTCCACCCAACCCCTCTGGGGACCCCGGAAAGGGAAGCTACGCCTGAGGAAAAGGACACTAAAGTTCATCAGCTGTTTGTTCAGGTTTAATGACTCCTTTTCCCCTTTCCCCTTCCACTGTGTGCTCTGTTAATTAAACAGTTCTTCCCACTTTAGGCTGAGATATTCTGTTGTTGGGGGGGAAGGGGTGCCAGAAACCTTTGTGGGAGAGGCACCTGTTCAGAGTGCTTTCCACCTAGGATATTTGTCTCTAATCCAAGACAGCATGGAATAGGAATCCCTTCCCTGCAGCCTGACTGGGCATGGAGCAGATGTGAACACAGTTCTGAGGCCACAACCTTCAGCAGAGGAGTGAAAAGCGACTTTTGGAACCTCCTCCAGGCAGAAGATCTGTCACTGCCCTCCTGTACATCCCTCAGCTTGCTCCATGTCACCTCTAAGAATCTCTCACTGCTTTTATATTCTCATTTGGAACTGCAGCTTTGTCCCTCTGTCACAAAAAAGCCAATTTGTCTGCTAACAAATTGATTCTCTCCCTCGCCTGCAGAGCCCTGTTGGTTTTGTGCCCCCCTGCAATATCAGACTCCATGGAAAATCCATGGGGCTTGGGGACTTCCCTCAATCCCTAAAGCCAAATTCCTGACAATTCTTGACACTGAAAAATGAACAGGTTTGGCTACTCTGGGATTTTTTCCCTCTCCCTAAAACATTATCAGCTGTATCTTTGCCCCCAAACCTAACACGGGGAATTAAACCCATTAAAACCCTGTGAAATAGACTTTGCAATCTGGATTTTATTCAATGACATAAACACTTAATTACAAACATCTGTTTTAGCCTAAATTCTAATTACCAAATCTAGCCATCTGCAATTTGAGTGATTTTCTCTGATTTCCTTTCTTTGCAATGTGATTAATGAGAATGGCATTAGAGCAGGCAGCTCCCTCCTCCTTTGTCAGATGCTTTCTCAGCTCCGGCAAGAAAGCCCTGGGATTTCTGCAGCTCACAGGAAACCTCCCTCCTGTCACTTCCAGCTGTTGAGCCTCCTTTTCTCTCTTTAGGATGACTTATCCCATGAGAGAATTCCTTCCCAGGGCTGCAGGGGGGAAGTTCCAATGCAGAGAGATGCTCCTGCCAGGTTTCCAACAGCAGAAGGGCCCTGGATTCACCTCACAGACAAAGGAAAGGAAATTTCCCGGTAATATTTCACCTCTCTGGAACTTCCCCACTCTCAAAGCCCTTTGCCCATCACCTGGGATGTGCCATTTTGAGGAATTACAGTCCCCCCAGGCATCCTTTTGCATCCTCCCACCTCCAGACTTTGCTGGATGCTCAAGACAAGTCGGGCTAAGAACCCACAGTGAGAATTTTCATCTCCCCACCGCACCTGCTGCCTGCTCCTGCTGTCTCCTGTTTGCACTACGAAGAGAAAATTTGTTTTTAGTGCCTCTCAACAGCCCCTGCAATCCAAAAAGGAATTTGCTGGTAGAAATCCCATGGAGCCTGAGCAGAGCAAGCTGATTGCAGCTGCCTCTGGTGGGAGGGAGAGCAGGATGGTCCCAGGCACATGAGCTCTGTGTGTGCACACAAAGGGCAAAAATCTCCTTATTTTGCCTCTTAAGGATCCCTTTGGGGTGGAAATAAGGAGGTTTTCAGCAGCTCAGCTCATCAAGGGAGCTCTGAGTTCACTAAAATCCACGCAAAGGGTTCTGCTGATGATATTTCCTCTCTCTCCCCTCGCCAGATGCAGCTCCCTGCACCTCTGATGTGGCAAATCTGCTCTGCAAACTCTCCCAGTTGGGGACAATCCCTGGCGAACCCTTCAGTGCTGATCTGGAGCACAGAACTCAGCCCAGCCCTGCCTGTGCCATCTGCAGCCACAATCCTTCCCCACGAGCCATTTTCCTGGAGGTGACACACAGAGTGACAAACTGACGCTCAATCAGAGCCGCAGCATTCCCTGCACTCGCAGAGAAATTGAAATCAAATTCAGATTAGGCTGGAATTTAAAGCTCTGCTCCCAGCCCAGCACAGAGTTCTGCACCCCAAGGTCTCTTTGGGCTCAGAATTTCAGGATTATTTTGGCATTTTCCACATCAGGAGGCTCTCCTGGAAATCACAGACACCACAAGTCCTCTCCTACCTACTTATAAATGCTCTGCCCTTCCCATAAATGCTCCTCTTTCCCATTCCTGGACCAGCAAAAATCCACGCAAAATCCAGCCCAAAACACAACCAGAACAACAGCAGCCTGGGGATGTCCCTGAGCTCTTTAGCACAAGATTAAATAGGATTAAATAAATTATTCAATAATTTAAATAATTAAAAAAAACTACTTGAGACCAGAGTTTCTACCTCTGCACTGCTCTGGACCATCCTGAAGCTCTTCCCATGAGGTTTTCCTGATGTTCTATCCCAGTTCCCAGCTCAGGGAGGGTCTGGGGGATGGGAGTGGATTTTACTTACTGCTGGCCCAGTAAAAGGAGCGTGGTCACAGTTCTCCTGCCAGGACTGGTTGAGGCTCTGGACGAACTCTTGGAAGAAGGCGTGAGACTGGTTGAAAATGGAGAAGCCCAGGATGTTGACTCGGTCGTCCTGCAGGCTGTCCAGGCGCTGGAGGGAGAACTCCTAAAGCAGCCCGGAACAGAAATGAGATTAGAGAGGGGAACAGGCACTGAAAGCTCCAAACTCAGGAAGGGAAGATTTGTGGAGCTGTGAGACCCTGGATGTGAAACCCATCCTGCAAGGAACAGCCTGGGTTTTAACCCGATTTGTCTCACAGTGCTGCCACCTCAGGTTTTTTATGAAGATGTCAACTCAGTCCAGTACATTATTGCCCAAATCCCACCAAAAACCCCCAAAACCCTCCAAAGAACTGTCACTCATCTGCTGAGTGAAGCTGCTCTATCACCACATCCAATTTGGGGTCACCAAGTTTCAGCTGTAAATTAAATCTGTTCCTTCCCACAGGAGGGGAAACCTAATCCTGACCTACCTAGCCCTAAAAAAACCCAATCCTGCACTGCTCCTTTCTGCTCTCAGGTACCAGGAAGAGATGCCACCCCAATTCCCCGGGGAGGGTGGGAAAAGAGCCTCTTCTCGCATTTCTGCCAGTGGTGAGAAGTATAAAAAACCACACCAAAAAACCCAAAGCAAAAAGAGAGAGCTCTATTTTCCTCCCTCACATCCACGGGAGCAGTTACACAACAAATCCAAACTCTTAGAGAAGAGTCCATTCCTCCTTGTCCCATTAGCAGGGAATAATGGCACCTTCTCACTAATTTCTCTTCTGCTAATTGCTGAAGAGGAGTGGGAAGGTGGGAGTGAGGCTTTCAGTCACTGCTGGCTGTCCATCCCCTCCATCACAGATCCAGCTGTCCCTGGGCTCCGTGGGGGCTGAGATTCCAGCAAGCCGAGCCATTTTTTAATCCTTGCCGGGCACGCAGGAGCAATTCCTGTAAATCTCCCAAACGTGGGACTTACAAAACCATTCCAGCCCGGCCAACTCCCACGGGGACGCGATCAAACCCAGGATGAAGCGAATTTTGGACATTTTAACATTGGGCAACGTGAAATTGCCTGTGAACTATGGATTTATTTGAATGATCTGGTCGCCCAGCCTTGCTGACAGGTGATCCATTCACCCACGGCATCCTGTGGGCAGCGAGGGCAGATGGCTAATGAGGAGCAGGACTGGAGGAGATGCTGGATGCAGGCAGAGCAGCAGGAAGGATGTTCAAACCCTGGAAAATCCTCTCTGCCCGCAGCCAGAGCCCCGAGGCAAACCGTGCAGGGCACCAGCAAACAGCTGCCCCAGTGCCCTCTTGGATCTGGGGTATCCAGGGGGAATGAGATGTTTTGTACTGAGCAGCCACGAAATCTGAGGCTTCCTTCTGGTGCCAGATTCCCCAGCCTCGGGGCAGCTGAAATTAGTGCATTTATTTATTTATGGTGCCTCTTCTCCCCTGGAAACATTTCCAGGCTTTTGAGGTTGCAGGTTTTGTTATGCTCTGATCTTTAGATTAGCAATTACCGGGAGAGGGGATGGAGCAGTCTCACTCCACGTGGGGAAACTGAGGCAGGGATTTAGGGGGAGATTCACAGTGGCCACGGGGCTGAAGCCACAGCTCCTGTCTGCCCTCCCTGGCTCAGTGCCACGCTCAGAACCAGCCCTGAAGGGAACCCTTCACCACCTCTTTCCCTGGGGAAATTCCTGTGCTGCTGCCCCGAGGTAGCTGCCAGGACTCTCTGCCTGCAAAACAACCCTGGCATCATCCTATCCTACAAAACAGCATTTATCTAAAATAAAAAAAGCACCATTTATCTAAAATAAAAATAAATTAAAATTAAATTAAATTAAATTAAAAAAAATTAAAATAAAATAAAATAAAATAAAATAAAATAAAATAAAATAAAATAAAATAAAATAAAATAAAATAAAATAGGGATAGAGCTGCACAAAGCTCTGACTGCAGCAGCAGCCTTCTCCTGCTCTAAGTGGAAGCACAAATGTACATTAGTATTTACTCTATGTTTTGGAGCAGCCTATGCTTCTGCCCCAGGCAAAACTCGATGCTAGATCTCTCTGTACCAGCATTACCTGGATAGGTAATAGAATTTCCATTTCGTAAGTAATCTTCAGAACAATTAAGTCACTTGTTTCACCCTCCTTCGCCTCTCCAGCAGCAAAACCAACTTTTGCCAAGCCTGGATTTCCACTCTATGATCTGCTTTTTAGCTGTGAGATCTCAACAATTACAGTCACTCCAGTGACACATTCAGTCCTGTCACCAGTTCCTATCACCACTTTGGTCTTTCCCACAGCCAAGCCTCTCCATATCCATCTCTTTTTTCCCAGGCAAGCCTCCAGCTGCAGAACCCCCATTTCTGTGGCTGTCAGGTCCCTAAAGCATCCCCTCTGTGACACACGGGGATGGCATGGCCTGCACCCGACCCCTCCCACCCCCTGCTCCCTGTCCCTCCCTCTGCTCCAGCTCCGATCCTGTGCCATTAAATGTCTTTCCAACTGAGAGCAGAGCCAGAGCCGGGTCAGGAGGCAATGAGCCGTGAGCTGCCTATGCAATGAGATGGAGATAAACCACCCTAGGGGGACACACTTCATTTGCAGTGGGATAAGAGAGATTTGGTAAGGTCAGGCTTTGCTACAGAGGGCATGGGGTGAGAGCATCCCGATACTCCCGGAGCTGCCAGCTCAGCTTCCATCCCTGTTTGGGGTTTTTTTTCCGTTTTACACGCTCATTCACCACGCTTGACATTTCCAAACCCACGTTTTGCAAATAAAACCTCATTTGCTATTCGAGACCTGCACCTCTCAGCTGATTTCCCACCCGTCCTGCCCTCCTCCCACGCTGCAAGAGGCAAACAGAGGCAGTGCAAAGGGTGGAAACCCCCTGATCTCAGGAGGATTTTCAGCTGGAGAGCCAAGGATTTCTCTCGGAGATGTAGATTCCTACAAAAAACAGTTTCCAAACTGCCTTTCTCTCCTCCTGGGGTTGCTCTCCCTCATCTCCTGTGCTTTGGCAGGCCAGAAGATTCCCAATGCAAGAAGAGCAAGGAGCCATTAGGAAAATAACTCTCATCTCATGTTTAAAAGGGTATTCCAAGCCTCCTCCACCTGCAAAAACAGCTTTGCAACCGCAGGCTTTCAGAAAATGCCATCAAAATGATAGGTGCAGACAGCAGCTCCCTCATTTCCTCCTTTCCCACCGTTTTTTCTATCCCTCTCCCTACAATGGAGGAATTGCAACAATTGCCCAAAATTTGGCTCTCAGTCTCAGCCCAACCCGAGGCACAGAGAAGACCACCAGGAATCACACCGAAGCGAATTTCAGGGACGCAAATCCTGCCTGCCCGAATTCCTCCCCCTCCTTCCACTCTGTTTTTCAAAACACCCACCACATGTCAATATTCCGTTTCAAGAAATCTCGGTAAAAATGAGGCCCGGAGGATCCACAGCCAAAACTAATGAACTTTTTTACAGAAAGAAAAAATCCCCAGGCCCTGCAAATTCGGCAGCAGCACCACCAGGCAATTAGGGTGTAGATTTTCTGCCTGCTACTACAGGGCTGCGAGCACCGACTGTGTGCTGTTAAATAACAACACTTAGCAATTCCGTGGCACTCCATATTTCCCGAGCGCTAGGCACACATTAGCTAATTGAATACCACGGGGTTCCCTGGGAGACGGCGCTGGAGGAGCTGGCGGAGGATGAAGTCACTCCCTGGGTTTCTGCACCGCTCGACCCGCGCTGTCGCTTTGCAGGAAAAAAACCCCGCGGAGTGACCCCAGAACTGAGATCATTGGGAGGGTAAAAGTCACAGAGCCGAGCTCGGCGATCCTAGAGCCGTGAGATTGGATTTTCTGGGTGTGAGTTATGGTCAGGTGTGCAGGATGCGGTCCCCGCTCCATCAGGGACACAAAGCCATCAGGGATGAGTGTGTGACTGAGGATCAGCTGATCCCAACCAGGATTCAGCAGCCACAGCCTTCTCCACCTCAGATGGCACCAGGGCTCCGTCCAGCCTGGCCTTGGACACTCCCAGGGATGCCGATGATTTTTGTATTTTCTTTTTATACCCTTTTTATATTTTTTATACCCTTTCCCTTCCCTGTTACCCTCTCTACACACTCCTTGTACCCTGCACAAACACTCCTTGCACTTTAGCCCCACATGTTTACAACCCTTGTAGTTTGAGATTTAGCTCAGTTTGGGGTCCTGCAAAGCGAGGAAGACCAAACATTCATATTCTCTCAGAACTAGAGGCTCCAACCTGCTCTCTCTTGGAACATGTTTTTGTAAACCAGGCTGTAGTCTCATTTGGGGGGCGGGGAGGGGGGTCATTAGAATAAGGGGCAATTATTCCTTTGTTAAGTTTCTTATTGGGGGATTTTGAGTAGATACACTAATTTTGTGAAATCCATAAAAATCCGGTACACATTGTACGGGGGTTCTGGCTTGTTGTTAGCTCCATGGTGTGTTTTCCACCTTTGATGAGTCTGGGCACCCAGGATTCTATTAAACCGAGGTAAATTCCCTTTTCCCTCTACTGCTGTGTCTGCTTCATATTTTTACCAGCCTGTTTAAGGCATCACCAGGGATCCAGGGGCAGCCACAGCTCCCCTGGGAACCTCTGCCAGGGCCTGCCCACCCTCCCAGGGAAGAATTCTTCCCAAAATCCCACCCAGATCTATCCTTCTTCACCTTAAACCTATTCCCCCTTGTCCCATCACTCCATGCCCTTTTAAGAATCCCTCTCCAGACCTCTTGTAGGTCACATTTAGGTGCTGTAAGGTCTCTCTAAAGTTCTCTGAGCAGCCCAGAAGAGATGTGAGTTAAAAACAATGCAAAACATCAAAGCCAGCATTCATCTATCAGCATCTGATCAACAAGGCAGCACCCCAAGTCTGCAGCTAAGCAGAAAAGGAAAGGAAATCCCAGAAATTATGGCCAGTTCTTCCCTCACCACTCATCCTACTGCTTCCCGAGGCTGGAGCATGGAAAGGGCCAGCCCAGCAGGAGATTCTCCATGTCTGGATAAAAAAAAAGGTATTTTAAAGTGTGGAGCTGCCTCCGGAGAGTGGCTCCTGGTCCCTGCTGCCCCTGCAGCTGCTCAGCCCTGCAGCAGCTCCCAGCTCCTTCCAGCAGCATCGATTTTGCGCTGATACTGCTCTGCATCCCGCGCTGTGTGCAGGACCTCGATCCTTATCGCGTTTTTAATAACCCGGAGTGCGTGGGGAGCGCGGAGAGAGCAATCAGCGCCTAAAGAGAGGCTCCTTTCATCGCCAGTGACACCAGGACCTTCCCCAGCCTGTGTGACCTCACCGCGAGCCTCTGGAAGGAGCAGGCTTTGCTCAGTTCAGGCTGCACCAACAGCACAATGCCTCCTCCTCCCTCTAAACACACACAGCTTTATCTTCCTCTCCTAATCACTGCTTTATTGGATTTTTGGATCCGCTGATTAACAGCCTCCAGAACACCCTCCAGCACCGTGCTCAGCAGGAGAAACTCACTGCTGTGAACTGCACTGCCCTCAGTCCCCTCTGATTTACACCAGGACCAAAGCTGCTGTGGCTCCAGGACACACTGTGCTGTTCCTTCTCTGTTTTTATGTGCGATGGGAAAGGAGAACGCTGGGCCAAGGTTCCCATTTCTCTATTAAAGCCTTGCTCTGGCAAAACTTCCTTGCCCACAGTGCTTGGTGCTCAGAAAAGCTCTCCAAAGCCAGACTGCAGTGTCCATCCTGAGATTTCTTGGCAGCTTTTGGGCAAGAGCCAAACCTGCGGTGCCAAGTTGTTGGGGAGGATGAAATAGGAAAGCCTTATAAATATGATTAGCTGGCAAAAGATGCTGAGAATATGGAAACTAGAAGCGAGATTGAAATGAAGACAAGCTTTGAGATACCAAACCCCAGTGACTGAACAACTGGAAAACAATGGCATGGCCACTGAAGGTAATCCCCTTTGGATTAAACAATCCCCTCTGCTTGCAGACAGGCCGAAGGGTCAGAGCAGACCCTGCCAATTTAGCAGAGAGGCCAAAAAGCAGTTTTTAGAGTTTAAAATGTAACGCCGTATGGTAATGCAATGACTCTCATAGGCTGTGTGTAAATGGTGTAGGATTTGTAGCTTGTTCTAGATTGGTTAGTGAAAATTAGAATATTCAGCACAGAAGATGATTTATTGTATTGTAAACGGCAACCACGAGACTTCTATTCTGTATTCCGTATTCTATATTCTGTACTTCTCTCTCTCTCTCCCCTCTCTGCCCTGCTCTGAGCTGTGTCTGGCAGCTCCTGGCAGGTCCCCTACCCCCACTCCTTTCACAATAAACCTCATGCTCTAAGACCAAACTCCAGAGATCTCTCATCTCCATCCTGACCGTCCGAAACAAACCGCACCTACACCTCAGATGGCAAATCCTACACCAAGCCAGCACAGCTCCGGTGACATCACCCATGTGTGCCATTATTCACCATTTCAGGGTTAAAGAGAGGAAATAAAGCATCCTACAGCAGCTTCTTTGGGCAAACAGATCTCCAGGGAGTCTCCCCCAAAATTCCCACACTTTACCCAAAAGGGGCAGAGAGGTTTTTACACAACCCTGTAAAGGTCAGTTCTTCACACCCTGACCCCAGAGACCAATTTTTCCACCAAGATCACCAAACTCCCTCAGTCAGAGGTGAAGAAAATTCCTGCCTTTGCCTCCCTGGATCCTGTCCCCTTCAGAGCTGAGCTGCCAAGTCTGTTAATCACTCCAAAGCTCCACTCAGAACACATTTATTTGTTTACTCAAGTGGACAACATTATGTTAAGTGCTTTATATGCCTTTCCTGAAAGGCTCCATTAATTTATAAACTATTGACGGAGTCAATAAGTTCATAATGGGCCACGTGTAAAAATCAATTTCTCCCAGGGAGGAAAAAAAGTCATCACAGCAACAAATTGTGGCCTTTTCAGCAGGTAAGTGGTAGATCTACTCAAGGCAATGCTAGTTCAGGAAGGAAAAGAGAAGCTGTGACCTCAGTGATGATTTAGGGGAACCATATTTATATATATATATATGTAAAATTTGATTTATCTTCCAAAAAAAAAGCATCATTGCTAGTCAGGATGGGTTTTTGACCTGTTAAATTTTCGAGCTGTTAAATTTTGGAGGCTGCTCCTCAAACAAGAGCACATTTAGGAAAATACACAGCCCACACTTCAGCTTCTCTGCAGGAAGCCCGAGCTTTGGAGAGAGAAATCCACCACAAATAAAGAGGTCAAGCGCTAATATTGGGACCTGAAAAAACACAAGGGGTGGGAAGTGGGGCAGAGGAAAGAGATTTTTGCCTTCACCTCAGAGGGGCTGGGGTGTATCTGAGGGAATAATTCACCCAAAAACTGGGAATGGAGCCCAGGGCTGTGACCAGCACGGAAAGAAGACTCAGACAGCCAGGGAAGCACAGTTACTGCTTTGTCTAAATCCTCCTTCCCTCATGCTAACTAGAATGAGGAGAAATTGCTTTGGCAGCCTTGCAAAAACCTGATTTGTTTGCCCTGCTAGCACATGCCACTGGAAATATGATCCATAAATCCCGGCAACGATCGGGGCTCTCCAGAACACTCCGCATCAGCTGCTGGGAATCAGGAAGGCTGCCTGGGCTGAGAGGGGACATTTGTCACCGGGAAATGAGGGACTCTGCCTTCCTCACCTGGGAGAGGGACAGGGAGGTGGCCCTGGCAGCAGAAAGGCTGAAAACCACGGCCTGGGTTGGGGCTCACAGCGAAAAAGAAGATTATTTCACCAAGATTAGGTAATTTCACAGGGCAGGACTGAAAACCTAAGCCCTGGTCAAGTCTCAGTCTGTAGTTCAGTGTCTCTCTGATGGATTTGAGATCATTCCCTCCTGCCAGGGGATGTCACCACCACCACAAGCTACAGCAGAAACGTGTGACACTGTCTGGGGGATTTGGACACTGATCTCCCCTCCAGTCCCAGCTCCAGGCTGACAATGCAGCTTGGAACTGTGTGAAGACCTCTCTATAAACCACGAAACAAAGAAGTAAAATCAGGAAAAAAGGGAAAAAACCCCAAACCCGCAGTGATTTATCTGATCTCTGGGAGTTGAACACGGCAGCTGTTTTATCAGCAGCAACACCTGCACACAATATTGTCAGCGAACAAAACTGCACCCAGCGAACGGCCCTGCCTGACTTCAGGCACTGCTAAAATTCCTTTTCACCTTCCCCCTTGCAGTCATAATTCGAATTGTTTCAATTATCCCCATCTAATCGCCTTGACAAACGTTTTGAAATTTAAACCCAGCCTGAGGTCTGTACGTTATTTTAAAAAAAACAATAAAAACTGAATGGAGAGGGGAAAAAAACCACAAACCCAACAAGCTACAAAGAATTAACAAGCTGAAAGAATTAATTGTAGCATGGGGTTTTGGAGGCATCCGACACCCCTCCTACTCTGTGCTGCTGATTTCAGGGATTTCCAGTGCTGGAAGGAACATTTTCTTCAATGCACAGCAGTCTGCTTGCAATGATCTATTTATGCACCATTATTAAAAATATTATTATTATTACTGTTATCCTTGTTGTTGTTATTGTTATTATTATTATTATTGTTATTATTATTATTATTATTATTAATAATAATAATAATAATAATAATAATAATAATAATAATAATAATAATAATATTCTGCACATCACTGCCCCTTCCCATGGCCAAGAGCTCTGTGGAGACCCAGACAGCCCTGCCAGGGAGAGGGGAAAGGATAATGAAGAGCTCTGAGCTCATCCCAGCACCTCCTCAGGGAATTTCATCCCTTCCAAAAGTCCCAGAGCAAAGGATTCATCACCACAGGGAGACACTCGGGCTGGATGGAGATTTTTTTGCCAGGGGATGGAGAACAGGAGGGTTCTGGGCTGCCAGGAGTGCCCCAAATGCAGGTGATGGATGTGGGGAAGACAAAGGCACCAGAGCTGAGAGTTCCACTGGGACTCCTGGAGAATTTGCCAGGGTTCTGCTGCTGACAAAGGAGGGTCCCTGGAGCAGGCTGGAGGAGGCTGATAATGAATCTGCACGCAGGAAATTCGCCTGTGGATGTTTTTACATCGGGCTGCTCGCCTCGGCTCCCATGGAAATGCAGCAGGGGCTGAGCACTGGGCTCCTCCTCCCTGCCCCAGTGATCTACTGGGAGAGCACTGGTGCCACTCTCTGCAGCCACCAGGCTGGGACAGAAGAGCCATCACTCCCAAAAATCCTCTCCTGTGCCCCAGCACACAGAGAATCCTCTCCTCAACACTCAGAGCTGCACCACACCACGAGCTGTCGGCTGCGATGTGCTTATTAAATAAAATAAATGCTAAAAGACAGAAACAGAATTCCCCTCCAGAGCTGCAGGGCAGGTGTTTAATTCAGCATTTTATCCTATTTTCTCCTCTTTTTTTCTTTTTTGCCTGAAATATTTTTCCATCTCCAAGCAGCTCAGTGCACTACAGACTCTCTACTCCCTTTCCTGATGGGTTCTCTCTCCATTTAAGCCATCCTTTTGCTTGCTCCCCTTGACAGTAGTTCACTGTGATTTTATCTTTTCTATTAGGCAGTGATTGCAGAACCTCAGAGGGTTCATTAGGAGCTTGATAATCCCTCCAGATTTATGAGTCTAAATTGCTCACTCCCATCTCCAATCCCCATTTAAATATTACTAATTTCCTTAAACATCTCTTCCATCTGCCCAGGTTTTGTCTGATGTCACCTTTCCATAACGGTCCCTGCCAAAAATCCAGTTAGCTCTGCTAAGGGCTGGGCTTTTGGAGAAAGTGGTGAAAATAACCTGGGTAAACAGATTAACACCCCGAGAGAGTGAATGGCAACAAAACTCATTTCTTTCTCACCTGCCATAGCTGCGTTCCACGAGATGAATGGGTTTGAAAGGCAAATTTCACCTCCAGCAAATGCTTAATCACACCCCAAATGCTCAGGGCTGGTGTGGGGGTGGAGGTGGGGAGCTTCATTTTTGGTTATTTCTGTTGTCTGAGCAGTATCCGAGAGCAGACTGCGCTGTGCTGGTGATGTGCAGGTGGAAATTCCTCCCTGTGTGCACAGCCTGCTCTGTGGGACTGGGACTGGGGAGGGAAAGGGGGAGAGGAGCAGGGGAAAGCTCATCCTGGGAGTGGGAATGGTGGAAATGGGGCAGATCTGATGGGGAACACATCCTGGGAGTGGGAATGGTTGGGTTTGGGACAGATCTGACGGGGATCACATCCCGGGAGTGGGAATGGTGGGTTTGGGGCATTGTGGGTAGATCTGATGGGGAACAAACACATCCTGGGAGTGGGAACGGTGGGTTTGGGGCAGATCTGATGGGGAACACATCCTGGGAGTGGGAATGGTGGGTTTGGGGCACATCAGATGGAAAGCACATCCTGGGAGTGGGAATGGTGGGTTTGGGGCAGATCTGATGGGGAACAAACACATCCTGGGAGTGGGAATGGGTGGGTTTGGGGTACCATGAGCAGATCTGATGGGAAACACACCCTGGGAGTGGGAATGGTGGGTTTGGGGCACCTTCTGGGAGTGGGAATGGTGGGTTTGGGGTATTGTGGGCAGATCTGATGGAAAGCACATCCTGGGAGTGGGAATGGCTGAGTTTTGGGTACCATGAGCAGATCTGATGGGGAACACACCCTGGGAGTGGGAATGGTTGGGTTTGGGGCACCATGGGCAAGTCTGATGGAAAGCTCATCCTGGGAGTGGGAATGGTTGGGTTTGGGACAGATCTGACGGGGATCACATCCCGGGAGTGGGAATGGTGGGTTTGGGGCATTGTGGGTAGATCTGATGGGGAACAAACACATCCTGGGAGTGGGAACGGTGGGTTTGGGGCAGATCTGATGGGGATCACATCCTGGGAGTGGGAATGGGGCAGATCTGATGGGGAACAAGCACATCCTGGGAGTGGGAATGGTTAGGTTTGGGGCACCATGGGCAGATCTGATGGGGGTGGCGCTGCCCCTCAGCAGCTGTGCCAGCACAGGGACATTGTGATTTAGGGCAAAATCCACACCCCCAGGCTCCATCCCTGCCTGGCCCCTTCAGGAACATCCCTGCCTCTGCCTCCCCTGCCCATTCCATGGGGATGACCAGGACCTGTCCTGCTGGAATGACCCACGGATGGAACACTGAGCAGGATCCTAAATGCTGTTGGTCCAGCCAGGAACCTCGTGACATTTTCCATTCCCTGCATTTCCCTCTCCAACACCTCCTTCCCCTTCTCCCTCCTCCATCCTGCGCCCCAGTCGCTCCCTTGGCTCCCAACCCCTCCATTTCCCTCCTTCCCCTGCTCCTCTCCACTCCAGCTCCCATCCCACACGTTTGGCTCCAGCCCTTCCCGTCTGTCTCCCACCCAAACACAAAGCGTGATTCAGCTCTCGGCTTCCCTGCCATAAATATTAATAGAAATTAGAGATGATGAGCATCATTTGGGCTGGGAGGCACCTCCACTGAATCCTCCAGGTTTCCATCAGCCCCACGCCAGCGCTAACAGCCAGGTTCCTGCTCTCCTGGTGGCACTTCCCTCACCCCACGTGGCAGCCCTGGGGCTGCTGCAGCTCCAAAAGCTCCTCTGACGTTTATTTTGGGTTTCCCCGTCAGCCCAGCACCGTGGGGTTTACCCATTAATGTTATTAGTGGCTATAAAGCCAAACTCCTGTGCTGGGGATGCACTCTGCTCTGCCTCTCAGCATTTATGGGATCGTCCTTCCCTCGTCTCAGGGAGCAGCAGCAAAGCTCAGGGCTGGGATGCCTTCCAGATGCTCATCCCACAGCAGCCTGGGCTTTTCTGGGGTTTTTTCACAGGGAATGGGCTCAGGGGGGACAACTCCAGCACAACCCCCACGAATAAATCAGGAAAATCAAGAAAATCAGGAGCCACGCACCTGCTGGAGCTTCCCAAAGCCCTGCACATCTCCTTGCACCAGCTCCTGTCACAATGTCCACAATTCCTGCCTTTGGATGCTGCATCATCGTTTTCCACCTCCCAAAGACCAGGCCAAGCCTTCCCAGCTTTGCAGAAATGATGCCTACAGATTTTTTAGCTTTTTATATGTTTTTCATCTATTTGTAGCCTCGGAGATTTTTGGTATATAGTTTCTAGTACCTCTCCTGCCCTTCCTCACATTTCAGAACAATAAAGCAACACTTTCTAACTCATCCTTGAAATTCTGGTTAGTCTGATTTTGCAGAAAGGAATTTCTAACATCTTGTTTTGCACCGCAATTTGAGAGACATAACAAAATATAGGACAAAGAACTCCGAGGGGCAGACCCAGGGCTGGGTTGCTGGGGCAACTGGTCTCTTATTGGATGTACCTGCTAGATAAACCAATTAATTAACCCTACAAAAATCACAGAAATCCAATACCACGCGTGCACGGAAAGCTTTCATTAAAGAACTGCTTTTGGAATTGCTGTCCTTGATATTGTTTGGGAAGCTTTCTGCCTTTTGATCAAGGATGACAAGTGTAATCCTTCCCTCCCTCCCTCCCTCCCCACCGTGGGCATGTGGGGATCCCACGGGGCAGGGGGATCAGCTCCCATTAAAATGACTCCACCAGGCAGGGGAAAATTGGGAAAAACTCCTTACCAGATTGGTGAAGATATAGGTGTAATAGGCAGACGCCATCCCCAGCTCAGCTGCCTGTGAAGGGAGAGGAAAAAAGAGATTAAACCAGAGCCTGACAATCTCCGATCTCCACTCCGGAAAGGCAGAGCCAGGGCTGTATTTTGCTTTGTATTTTGCTTTTTCAGGCTTATCTCTGCCTGAGAGCACCTCCATCTCCCAGCAGGAAGGGAAGGTGGGACAGAACAGCACAGCTGGGCCTGGGAAATTAAAGTCCAGGAGGCAATTTTCCAGCAGGACTGAGCCTAGCTGAGGTCTCCAGCCCACCACAGCCCTGACAAAGCACCTGCACCGGGGCTGCCTGGCAGAGAAAAATGAGCCAGCACTGCTCCAGAGCCCCGGGAGCATCCCTGCTTCCTCCACAGCATTCCGAGAGAGAATTCAGGAGGGATTCAGCCAAGGACAAACTCTAAGGGAGATGCCTGTGGAAAGGTGAAGCTTTTGAACACCCAAGAGAACAGATTCAGAGCCCCCGGCAGACCCCAGTGCTCCATAAAGACACTGGAAATGTGAGGTGGGTCCTGCAGCCCCGGCCCTGAGAGATCCAGAACTCCTCCATGAGGTGTCTGGAGGCTTTGGAATTACAGGAAAAGCCCAGTCAGACAGACCACTGGTGCCTTTCCAGTTTTATCAGTCGAATTTGGGCTCCAGTTCCACGAATTAATTAACATGAATGAAACCCAGGGACTCAGGCTGTTCTCCAGAACAGAGACAGGGTTGGGATGGCCACAGAAACAGAAGAAAAGAGAGCAAAAGTGTCCAGGGATGCAGAGAGAAGGACACAGAATTTTCCATGGGGATGATCTGTTCCAGAGATCACAGAGCAGACAACTGAAGCCCTTTCCCAAAACTCTCAGTACACAAGGAGCTGGTTGTGGGAACAGATGCTCAGGAAAGTCGGGCATTAATCTGCAGATGCTCCTGGAAGCCTCTGTTCCACTGCCAAGCACAGCTGCTCCCAAATCAAGCTCCCAGACCTTGGCTAAGAGGTTTTCCCATCGGCCCAGACCACACAGAGGAACGGGAGGCGAGGAGGGAAGGACCGGAGGCAGCACCTCCTGCTGGGAGTGCATTTTTGGGAGTCCCTTTGGGTGAGTCCCTTTTTGTGAGTCCCTTTTTGTCCCTCCCAGGGCTGTGACAACAGAAAGTGAGTGAAGGAAGGACAGAAAGGCAGCTTGGATTGCACCTCTCCCTTTTCCTGGTGGCTCAGGTCTGGCTGTGCCCAGCCCTGTGGCTGTCCTTTGTCACCCTGTCCCTTGCCCAGGTGGCCAAACAAACCCAGCAAAGCCGTCTGCTCAAAGGAGCCCCAAATGCCTCATTTTCAATCCCCTACCAGCAACACTTGGCACCAATTCCCCCCCCTCGTCCCTTCCTGGGGACAGGGACAATGCCAGCTCTCCCTGGGACCCACTTTGAAAGCAGAGGGTTTGGTTTCAAGGGCAGAAAATCAAGCAAAGTGTCTCTCCCATCCATTCCCCTGCAGCAGGAGCGGGACAGGCTGGGGATGTGGGAAGCAGCCATGTGTCTCCAGCCCATATGTGGAGGGGAAGGGATGAGAAACTGTGAATTCCTCTCCTTGCCTCTCCTGGGACAGCCCCAGAAAACTCACAGCAGGTTTTGCTCACCACCACCATCCCTGGCTCCACCTCTGTAAATAAAGCACTTTCCAGTGCTTTATAAATAAATGTAAAAAATTTAAAATAAAATATAAATATAAATATAAATATAAATATAAATATAAATATAAATATAAATATAAATATAAATATAAATATAAATATGAATAAGTATAAATAAAATTAAAATTAAAACATAAATTAATATATAAATAAATATATAAATAAATATGAATATAAGTATAAACATAATCATAATCATAAACATAAATATATTTGAATATACTAAATATATTAATATATCTTCTATATAATAAATATATTAATAAATATTAAAAATATAAATAAAGCACTTTTCCCGTCCCAAAGTGCAAGAAGTCACCACATTAGGAGCTCTTTATTTATTACCTTCCATTCCTACAATCCTCTAGCTGGGAAGAGTGAATTGGGTTTTACTTGAAAAATTGAATTGGGTTTTACTGGGAAATGCTGGCAATCGCTGCCATCTTTCTGCATTGTGGGAGAGGGAGGCTGGAGCTGGGCAGGGAGGTGTGGGTGCCTGGAGAGAGCTGCTGTGTGCCTGTGGGAAGTCACTATAGCAACAGGGGAGGGGGACAGCCCTCAGCAGCCAGGCAGCACCAGGGGAAAAAGGAAAAAAAATCCACACAAAAAAACCCCCGTAGTGGATGGACCCAAAAAATCCCCCAAACTGCGTGTTTGGAAATGAAAATTGCACGCAGTGGAATAAAAATCTTTTTTGGGGGGAGTGAAAAATGATAAAAACATCCCTGCTGGCTGTCACCAGGGATAAATCTGACACAGGCAAGGCCTTTGGGTGGCACATTCCGTGATAAACCAGGCAGGATGGAGTGCAGAATGCCATCCCCACCGAGGAGGATTCCCAGGGCTTGGATCCTGCCTCTCGTCAGGAATGTGCTGCTTGTTCCCTCCAGGATGTGGGAAACTCTGCTCCATCTGGAGCCGCTGCTCAGTTTGGAAGGAGGCTATCAAAACAAGAGCTAAAAACTGCAGCCAGAGACCACTTAGAAATAAACACGATTAAAATAAAATCTCGGCTAATAAGACAATAAAAGAGACAAAAAGGAAGGAAAAAGTTTGAGATATAATGGGAGGGGGGAAAAGGAGGCACAGGAGCACTGATGGACTCATTTCAGAGAGCTGAGCAGCCCTTTGTGGCTCTTTGATGGCAGCACCGGCACACAGCACTTGTGGAGAGCAAACACATCAACTCAGAGCAATTAAACCATCACTTCCACAGGGCCAGCCCCAGAAACTCCATCAGTGGCCATTCCCCTCTGGGCAGAGCCCATTTCCAGCGCTGCCTGTCTGAGGTTCCATGGAAGGTGTGACCAAAAGTCTGTATTCTATTCCCATCTCCATAAGCTGTTAAAAACAGGGGGGCAGTGCTCTTTGTGTTCAGCATGACCCAGCCCTGCTAACACCATCGGGGCTATCTCTGCCCATGGCCATCAATGTCCCCAGGAGTGACCCAGCCCTGCTAACACCATCGGGGCTAGCTCTGCTCATGGCCATCAATGTCCCCAGGAGTGACCCAGCCCTGCTAACACCATCAGGGCTATCTCTGCTCATGGCCATCGAGGGCTCCGGGAGTGACTCACAGATTCCATCAGCCATGGTGAGATGCCCTGCCCAGAGGGAGGAGCTGAACATTCCCACCTGCACATAAACTGAGACCCTGGAACACCAGGGTACCTTTTCCACTGATTCCTAGAGGAAAAGAGCTCAGGAGCCACCGCTGGACCTCCAGAGACCGAGGAGATCTTTCCACAAGATCATCACTCCAACAAGAGCACATCCATCACTCCAACGGGACTGCAGCACCACTGAACTGCACTGCAGCACCACCCTGACAGGGTGCAGGTTGTGTTCTGACTTTGTCTGTCTAAACCGTTGTTTCTGTATTATTGCCTTGCTCTAAATATTAGTAAAGAACTGTTATTCCTTTTTTTCCATATCTCTTGCTTGAGAGCCCCTTGATTTCAAAGTTGTAATAATTTGGAAGGAAAAGGAGTGATATTCCTTATTCCAAGGGAGGTTCCTGCCTTCCTTGGCAGACACCTCTCTTTCAAACCAAGACACTGCCGCAGGAATTTTCACACTTCAGCATCACACAGCGCACACAGGACCCTGCAGCAGCATCCCGAGGGACACGGGAGGGACACTCACCTTCTGCAGGATGGTGTGGGACATGGAGGCGTTGGCATGGACGATGATGGTGGCTGTCTTGTCGTCCCGGATCTCCTTCAGGAGCGGGGTGGGGTCCCGGCTGTCATCCAGCATCCGCACCGACAGCGTGTCCTTGGAGATGAGGAACTGCCGGAGCAGCTTCTCCAGGTTTAAAAGGCCTGCAAAGAAAAGAGAGAAATAAAAACAGATCCCTTTTAATCTGAGGCTTAGTTCTCCCATGGAACACATAGATAGGAGGCATTTCTGAAGTTCTGGGTCTATGGACTGCAAAGGAAAGGATTTGGGGCTCAGTGCTTGGCCCAGCAGGGAACGAGAGATGATGGAGCTGCTCCAGCCGCTCCCCAGAAAAAGAGAGTGGAAAGAAAAGGATTTGGGATTGATTTCTTGGCCCAGCAGGGAATGAGGAATAATGGAGCTATTCTAGCTGTTCACCAGAAAAACAAAATGGAAAGGAAAGGATTTGGGGCTCAGTGCTTGGCCCAGCAGGGAATGAGGAATAATGGAGCTACTCCAGCTTCTCACCAGAAAAATGAAAGGATTTCGGGCTGATTTCTTGGCCCAGCAGGGAATGAGGAATGATGGAGGTGCTCCAGCTGTTCTCCAGAAAAGCAAAATGGAAAGGATTTGGGGCTGATTTCTTAGCCTAGCAGGGAATGAGGAATGATGGAGCTGCTCCAGCTGTTCTCCAGAAAAAGAAAGTAGCCCCAAACTCCTCTTGGGAAGAGATAAATATAAGGTCCTAACAAGGTCTCTGTTATCTCCCTGCATGTGGGATTATTTTGGCTATTGGAGGATGATTCCTCCCCATCAATCTTTGCATTTCGAGCTCCCAAACGAAGTGCCCAGGAAGGCAGAGCTTTTTTTGGAGATCTTGGAGCACTCTGATGGGAAGCTGCTCCCTTCCAAGGGGATGGGAAGCTCTGCTGAGAGTCAGAGGTCACTGCAAAAATACAACATTAAAAAGCGTTGACAAAAATCAGTGTGGGCACTTCAAGGGCTCCTTCCAACACAGCTTCCTTGAAGACTAGTAAGATGTCAAAACTCCTGCTGCAGATTTTGCCAGTCAGGAAAGCAGCTTTGATAGAGCCTCTCTTCCATCCAGCTGCTGAGTTTCATCAAGAAATAACCTCCTGTCAAGTTTGATTGACCAGAGGGACGAGCAGATGTAATCATCAGCAAGGCACAGCCTGCATGGCCACGCATCCCACCCCTGCAGGGAGACAATCCCAAAAGAAAGGGGAAAGCCGAGCTGGAAAAGCAGAACTATCAGCAGAATCACGTCCCAGCTGGCAGAGAGGCAAATTAACCCTCGAGTCAGAGCTCTACTCTTAACCTGACTTATTTTTGGCTGCACGAATCCACTCACTCCCCAGCAGGTCAGGAGGCAGGGAAGTGCCACAGCAGGGTGGGATCGGTGCTGGAGCTCTGCTCTCAAGGACTGCCAGCACTTCACACGGGAACGAAGCAGTGCAGAAGAGGAACACATCCAAGAAGAGGAGCCTCTCGTTCACACGGAGAGGTTGAAAGCACTCTCAGTTTGCTCTGAGCTCCTGACAACGCACTTGCCTCTCACCTTTCCTCTGGGTACAGCAAGGGGCTGTAAAAACAGCTGTGCCAGGACTTCTCTGGATCACATCTTCTTTTTGTTCCTCACCAGCCAGAGAATTCACTCTACTTGCAGCACACAAGGGCCTCATCCGAATATTTCTTTTGCCTTCTAAGTTTTACCTAAGCCCTCCATTTGACCCTGGAGGACGTGGAAAGGTTTGTTTTCACCTCATTCCACACCTGCAGGGCACCAGACAGATTGCTGCAAGCCACAGCCCCCACACTACCAAGTTTACAGCTCATCCCAGCCAACTCCACCGCTGTGAAACCCAGGAAAGCTTTTCCAAAGCGCATCAGGCGCGGAGAGGAAGAAGTGGAAAAAAAAGGAATCATTTGATCTCCTCCTCCAGCTCGAGGAAATTATCATTTGCAGCACGTTAGATGCTACCTGTAGCCTCATCAAACCCCCTGCTCGCAGCTGCTCTCGCTGAGTGCAGGGAAGTCTCCATTGTGTGCAGAGATTCCCTTTTGTTTGATGCCGAGAGGATGTGAGACGCTGCTGCTGCTGCTGCCAGACTGGCGCTTCAGAGGGATGTGAACACCAGGAAAGCTCTGCAGACTCCTCCTGGCACCTTTGAAGTACTGAAGTGAGGACAGAGAGGCTGCACGAGGCACCTGCTGCTCGAACACTCCCGTGGGGAGCTCTGAGAGAGGTTCAGGCTGGCCTGGGGCAAGTCCTGACCTTGGTTATTTTATTTTTTTCCTTCTGCAAGCATTCAGAGCTGGCAGGATCGGCGCACTCCCGAGCTCTCAGCACAAGAGATGCTTCCTGGGGAGCAGGAAAGGCAGGACATGGAGCTCTCCTGGAGTGCCACGTCGCTGTTTATTGCTCCTGCTCGTGAGGCTCTGCTGATGGAGGACCTGCAGTGCTGCTGATGGCTGGGAACAGAATGTTCCCATCAGCCAGCCTCCCTTTTAATCCCAGCACCATTGCTTCAGATGTCTCTTCAGGAGCTTGAATTAAAAAAACGAATAAACAAACAAACAAAACCCCAAAACAATAAACTAAAAACCAACCAACCAACTAACCCCCCCAAAAAAAACCCACAAAAAAATGAGAACAAAAAAACAGGATCAAGGACGCGCCCAAGGCCTTGGATCTCAGTTATTCCCTCCTCTCTGACAATCAGAGAAGCTCCTCAGAAGTCCGTGCATTCCTCTATTTGCCTTTTTGGGCTAAGGTTTCTGTGGAATCACACAAAACCTTCCAGAGCTAATCATTGAACACCACAGAGAAACTGAGTCAGATAATCTCATCCTGCTCACCAAACTGAGTCACAAACCACATTCTATCCACGGCATGACACTTTGCATTCCCCACGGCACTACACTTAGGCTGCCCCATGTTCTTTGGCTTTAAGGGTCATTTTCTACCTCTGCCAGGGGAAATCACAGCCAGTCCCCGGAGGAAGGATGTGACAGGATGAGTGTGGCAGGCTAGGACCCAGGAGTGCCATCACACAGCCTCGCACTTAAACCAGAGCAGCTCCGACTTGGCCCCCCTGGGATCTAAATAATAACATCCCTCAAAACAGCATTTCCTCACTGATGAGCAGGCAGCTCATCTGCTCCCCTCAGCTGCCTCAAGGGAACCTTCCAAAAGCCTGCGACGCCTCGAGTTAGTTGTTTAAGGACTGTGCTTAGGAGCAGTGCATGTCCTGAGGGAAAATCAGGGTTTGTGCTCCTACATGAAGCTCAATTATGCCTTGTCTGGGCTCTGTTTCACTCAGGGCATGTTGGGCTTCGAGCCTGGCTCAGATCAGGTCCTGCTGGAGCAGGATGGATGAAAGGCTCCTGCCCCATTTCCCTGGGTCTGGGACTCAACAAATCCTAAATATTGAGTGATCCAGCAGCACCGGAGTGAAATAAATTGGATTGCTTCAGGTAAAAGGGTTTGATCCAGCTAAATGAAAATGATATTAATCATGTGGATCCCAGTGGGAGGCTCCTGCCTGTTTTGGCCCAGGAGTGGAGAGCAGGGCAGGGGCGCAGAGCCCTGAGCCTCCTGCACGGCAGCTGAGAAAACCTAATTATCTTTCTTTCCCTTCTTGCTTAAGGTTAAGGTGAGACAATGAAAAATTCCCGCTCTAGAAGTGATGTGGGAGACCATTTGCATGATTTTAATTGCATCATTTCCAGCGAGGGCCTTTCCTGGGGTAGATGTGAGCACGCTCGCTGAAGGTAATTTACCGAAATTTACTGACTTAGCTGAGTGCCTGCAGTCCTTAGGGCACACAGGGGACAAAGGAGAGGCAAAAACACTCCTGTTCCTCGTGTCCCTGTGCAGGAATATCCTACAACACTGCCCTGCTCACCCAGCTGCTGGTGGGAGGTTTGCCCAGGGTAACTGGGAATGATTGCCCAGGGTAACTGGGAATGATTGCCCAGGGTAACTGGGAACGATTGCCCAGGGTAACTGGGAATGATTGCCCAGGGTAACTGGGAATGATTGCCCAGGGTAACTGGGAATGATTGCCCAGGGTAACTGGGAACGATTGCCCAGGGTAACTGGGAATGATTGCCCAGGGTAACTGGGAATGATCTGCCTTCCCTTCACCTGGCCCAGACACAGAGCAGCACTCCCACAATTCCTAATTTGGGGTTTGCACCCCTCGGTCAGTGGGGACATGGCTGAGGTGGTGAGGAGTGTGAGGGGAGTTGGAGCTAAAGGTGATGCAGAGAGGAAAAGTGAGGGAGAAAGAGGGAGGAAAGGGAAAGGGAAAAGAAGACATCTCCATCCGTGCATTTCCGTGCACCCACGTGCCTCTCCAAAGCCTCTCTTCCAGGCTGGTTCACCTGGCAAACTCCAGAGCTGACGGGTTGGGCACAGGGCAATAACAGCAGAATTGCTCTGGCCACCCCACGTTTATGGCACAGCGAGCTCAGGGAGCACAGGACACACACAGCAATGCTGAGCCTGCTCCTGCCACTGCAGGAGCTCTGCAGGGGTGGACATGGCACTGAAGAGAAGGACATGGCCCTGTTGGGGTGGACATGGCCCTGCTAGGGTGGACATGGCCCTGCTGGGGTGGACATGGCACTGAAGAGAAGGACATGGCCCTGCTGGGGTGGACATGGCCCTGCTAGGGTGGACATGGCCATACTGGGGTGGACATGGCTCTGCTGGGGTGGACATGGCCCTGCTGGAATGGACATGGCCCTGCTGGGGTGGACATGGCCATGATGGGGTGGACATGGCCCTGCTGAGAGGGCCATGGCCCTGCAGAGAAAAACATGGCCCTGCTGGGGTAGACATGGCCCTGCTGGGGTGGACAGGACCCTGCAGGGATGGACATGGCCCTGCAGGGATGGACATGGCTCTGGCAGGGGTGGACAGGGCCCTGGTGGGATGGACATGGCCCTGCAGGGATGGACATGGCCCTGCTGGGCTGGACATGGCCCTGCTGGGGTGGACATGGCCCTGCTGGGGTGGACATGGCCCTGCTGGGGTGGACAGGACCCTGTTGGGGTGGACATGGCTCTGCTGGGGTGGACATGGCTCTGCTGGAGTGGACATGGCTCTGCTGGAGTGGACAGGGCCCTGCTGGGGTGGACACTCCAGTGTCCAGCTGCACCATGACCAGCAGCTGTACGGCTGCAGAGCCCAGGAGGATGTGCACTGTGGTGACCATTAATCAAATCCTGCTTTTAGGCCACAAACTGCCTTGGGAAAGGCATATTTAAAAATGCTTTACTTGCCTAAAAATAATCTCCAGAAACAGCCCTAACTGAGCCTTCTTTAATTTTTTCCTCTAATTCCAAACCCCATCTGTGGAAGCAAAATGCCCTTCAGATGGCCAAACAGAAGGCAGGAGAATCTCTTCCCATCCCCTTTGCTCCCCTGAAAAACACCTCCATGGGGCAACAGCGTGGAGAAAACTACTCTGGAGTAGAAAAAGCTGCTCTGAGCAGAGACACGAGGAGCTGGGAGCTTCTCCAGCAAGCCCCAAACGAAAAGGAGATAAAACCCAGGCAAAGCCAGCCTGGCAAAGACTCACATTCAGCTTTGGCACAGATGAGGCAGGCGGTGGTGCAGTTAAAGAAATTCAGAATCCCTGCCACAGCCACGCTGATGTCAGTGTTGCTCGGGTGGAGGTTGAGGGTGGTGAACCTCTGCAGCTGCAGCTTCAGGAACTCCTCCGGAGCCACTTTGAAGTGAGGAACCTGAGCGCGGGGAGGAGGAAAGAAAATATAATTAAAGAGGAAACTGAAATGAAAACAAGTAAATCTGCGATAAAGGGCCTGTGGTGTGAAGCGCACAGCAGGCAGAAAGTGGAATATCCCAATAAAACTGCCGGAGCACCACTGGAGTCGAGAGGGGAGGGTGGGATTGGTGCGGCAGCAGAGGAAAATAATTATCACGGCAACGAAAAGCCACGGGAAGGAGTGGAGCAGGAAAAGTCTTGCTGAGCCACTCAGCGAAAGGCAACAGGGGCTGTGATTACAGCACAGGAAACCTTCCGTGTGAGCTCAACCTAATTAGCTGGGGCACTAATTGCAGCCAGGCCCAGCTGTCGTTCTGGGCTGGCAGGGAGGGACAGAGGGGATCACCCAGGGCTGCACAGTCACCCTGAGCCGTGAGTCCAGCACGGATGTGTCACCAGGTCATTAATTAGGAGAAGAAAAAGAAGGCAAGAGCAAGATGAGCCCACGCTGGTGAGGCTGGGCAGAGGCAGAACAGCTGCAGCAGCAAAAAACTTTGGGGATTTTTGATCAACAGGAGGCCAGGCAGAGCTGGAACCACCTTGACATGAATCCCCAGGTGGGACAGGGCTGCTGCTCCGGGGAATTTGGGGAGCTGGGAAGCCGCAGGAATGGGTGGGCACACACACAGACCCAGCCCAGACACGGAGGGCTCAGCCAGATAAAGAGAGGCAATCTTATTTTCCTTCTGCCGGGTGAATTATTTTGGAAGAAACAGAAGTCGGGGAAAGGGAAACATCTGCCACGGCTTCGTTAGCAGCGCGTCAAGTCCTCTTTGCCTCCATTATTAGTCCTTCCAAAGCCATCAGCCGCTGCCTCCCACCTCTCTCCTCCTGGGAAAGCCTATTAGCAGCTCTGATGGTGATTACTGACAGCGGGAGCTGGTGCTCAGGGAAGGGGAGTTCAGCAGCAATAAGCTGCTATCTGCCTTCATTCCAAACCGCAGCCCTCACCCGGGCTCTGCTAACAGGACAGGGAGAGGTGGATTCCTCTAAGCAGAGCAGACAGGGCAGCTCTGGCATTCCCTGATTCCTCCTGGGAGCGACCCAGAGCCAGCCTGGGACCTGCGGCTGCCAGGGAGAGAGAGGTGAAAGGAATAAAGGAGTGTCTTTACAAACAAAAAATAAGGCCTATACTGAGAGAGAGAAGAAACAAGGGGAAGGATTTCCATAGGAATTTCAGTGACTGACTCCCCCAAGATTTTTAATAAACTACAGGAACAGAGACATAAGAAAAAGAAGAAAAGGGGATGTGTGTATTGAGAGTGTCAGCATTAGGAGAAATGTATATTCCTTATGTCTGCATTAGGCATTTCGGGAATTCTGTACCTCTCGAGTACCTCAGCCTATGGGGAAAGGGAGAGGGAACTGCAGCTGGGAAATTCAGATAAAAAGAGGCTGTGTCCTCTAGTAATCTGAGAGACCCCAGGGAAAATGGCCATGGCCTCTCCCTTTATTCAAATAAAGTTACAGGACTCCTCTGTCTCCTTTTTGGACATAAACCTCTGATATTTGTGGATTATTTCTTCCTGACAGAGGTGCAGGCAGAGGGGAAGGACTCCAGCACCACAGCAGCTCCCAGAGCCGAGCACAGCGCTGGTTCTGAGCCTGCCTTCAGCCCCAGAGTCCTCCTCTGCTTTCCTAGAGCTCTGCCCTGGTGCAACAACCCTGCCTGGACAGGGGGAAGGGATTCCTGGGGCCAAAGGACCAGGACAGGCTCATCCCCTGGAGAACATCAGCCACCCCACCCGGTGCCACTGTCCCTTTCCCCAGGGGGCTCTGTGTCATTTCTGGCACAGTGGCACCAGGTGACACTGCCAGGATATAAATCCCAGGGAGTTCCTGCAGGTTTGCATGGCTTGGAGGGCAGCCAAGAGAGCCAAACACCTCAGGAGTGCACCAGCACTCACCCCTCCTTCTGAAGGAAAAAAAAATACTCAGATCAGAGACTGGGATTGAATCTGAATTTCAGAGGAAAAACACCTGCAGAGTTGCCTTTCCTGGGCTGGAGAACATGTCCAGGACATTTAGCAGGACAAAGCACTACAAAACACCCCCAGGAGCCTCATCCCGTGCACTGGGGCTGCAAGATCCCTTCCATCCCTCAACGCTCCAGGAACAGCCAACAGCACTCATTTGTGAATGCAAATTATTTACAGTGCTCAGCCCCAGCCTCCTCTCCTCGGGGCTGGGCTCCAGAGAGAGCCACTAAATGGCTGAGAGATGTTATCTGCCTTTGAAGGGATGAGCTATGAGGAGAGAACTCCATTTCTCCTCCCGTGCGCAGAGCCACATCGGCGTAGGACAGTTCAGGGCTTATAAAATATTAAATGCAGCACATAGTGTGGGCACAGATAAAAAAAGGGCTGGAATTGGAGGGAACAGCAGAAAACACAAAGCTGCACAAGTGTGTGCACAGAGTCGTGTCACAGCAGGGGTTTGGGATTTGCATCCATCAGGGGATTCCTGATGATGGATTTCCTGACGATGGATTTCCCCATCAGGGGAAGCTTTGGGGTTTGCAGCCCTCAGTGGGGACATGGCTGGGCTGGTGAGGAATGCGAGGGGAGATGGAGCAAAAGGTGATGCAGAGGAAAAGGGAGGCAGAAAGAGGCAAAAGACATTTCAAAATTATGCACCTTACAGGAGGGGTGGCAAACCAAGTTAGAGGAGGGGTGACAAACCAAGTTAGAGGAGGGGTGACAAACCAAGCTGTCACCTGCCACCATCCCAGGGGACTTCCCCACTCACCTCTTTCTCCCCGCAGATGTTGCTGATGATGGAGCTGGAGGCTGGGCTGGAGGAAGGTCCCAGGACTCCCACCACGCCTTTGGGGAGGATCTGGCACACTGTGGGCAGCAGAGAGAGGGAACAGGCGTCAGACTGCGTCCCCAACGCCCAGCGGACAGTGCTGCACCTCAGGAAGGACACAGCACCATCTCCTCCCTTCTTCTCTTTCATTTACATCCCAGAAATCCCTCTATTCCCCTGGAGTACTCACCCTGCCTGTGGCACTCTCCACTTTTCCCCACCCCTTTAAAACCCCACTAACCTCCCCCCAAACCCCAAAATCCTCATCTCTGGCACCACCCTTCCTGACCCCAGGATATAAAACACGAACTAAACTTTTTGGAAGATGCTAAAGGCAGCAGTGACCTGGCACCAAAGCATCAAATAAACCTGCAGGAACTTCTCCCCTCATCTCTGCAGATTTCAGGGGTTAAAAATAAGCATTGCATTCCTGGTTTTCATTTGTTTTGTGTCGTTCTTTTCCTGGCAGTAGTTAAATCTTCTGGCTCCATGCCACCAAGGTTGGCAGAACCATTAAAAACACCTGACAATCTGAAGAAGTTAAATCTCTTCCTGGGTTAAACTGCAACCCTTTTTTTGTCCTTTTCATTCACAGCACAAATCCAGCTGAGCTGCACTCCCAGACCAAGCCCAGCTGGTGTCACCTCCCTGCTGCCATCACCTGCATAGCTCAGAGCCCTTCCTGCAGAGCAGCTTGAGCAGGAAAAGCTGGAAAAATCCAAATCTGAATTTTTTTTTGTAGTAGTAAAGTGAATACATCATCAAAACTGCTGAACTACAGATCAGAGCAGGGTTTTTAGCAACTCCGAGTCTTTAAATCGAGGCTGAAATGGAAGCTTACACTGTGCTCGGGGCAGAGTGAGTTCTGGGGTGGAGTGTGGGGTTTGGGAAGTGAACATCTCCAGTTTCACATTTTCCCAGAGAGGCTGTGGCTGCCCCAGCCCTGGAAGTGTCCAAGGCCAGGGTGGACAGGGCTTGGAGCAGCCTGGAAGGTGTCCCTGCCCACGGCAGGGGTGGAACAAGATGACCTTTAAAGCTCCCAGCAATCCAAACCATTCTGTGACTCTGTGCTCTCTGGCCTTAGACTCCTTAAGCCTCACGAGTGGAAGATGAGGCCCAAATCTCATTCCGTTTGTCACTTTGGGGAATTGGTTTTACTTCTCTTTTGAAGGAAAAACTCCTTATCCTCCCCGGTCCCCACTGATTGCCCCGACTTCTTACAGAAAGTGCTCATGAAATGCAAACATCTCCTCCTGGGTTTTCCTCCCTCCTCAGCTCCCTCCAACAACTCCATCTCCTATGGAACCAGGGAGATTTTTCTGCAGCATCTTCAAAGGAAATCCAGGGCTTGCTTTTCCTCTGCGCTTAAAAAATTTACAGGCGCTTACACCTCTTCTGAAGATCCTTTTAAATAAAGAGCAGCAGCGATTTGAAAGCAGTCCCTGTCAGCTGCGCCCTTCGGAGCTCTGCCATTCTCATCCAGGGGGGAAGAGCTGCTCCAAACCCTCCAAAATCCAGAGGTCACCAGGATAAAATTCCCAGGGAAAATTTCCTTGTGCTGTGCAGGGGAAAGTTTGGTGAGGGCTTTTCTTGCCGTGCCTGGCAGCAGGAACAAAAAGTGGGTTAAGCAGCCATAGCAACAGAGTGGCAACAACTGTCTGGAAGAAAAAAACCTGGCTTATCACTACCAGGGGGAAACATCCACAGAAATTAAGGAAAATGAATGGAAACAAAGTGGAGGTGCCTGAGGCGAAGGTTCTGACCACATTTGGGAAGCTGCTCTTGTAATCCAAGCACATTTCCTATTTCAGAGCATTGCCTGATGCTGTCAGGTCTCCACAGGGAGAAAAGCTCGACCTTGCTGCTGCCGTGGGTGTTCAGACAAGCGCTTGCAGGGAGGAGGAAATGCTGGTCCTGGATCCCAAATTCATCCGTGATAATCGCAGGGGCTGTCACTATGGATAACTACAGAACCCCTGCCACTCTAATCTCTTCAACTCCTGGGCACCACAAAAGCTGTGCAGGAGACTTTGTGAGTGCTTCAGGCTCCAGCAGCTCCGAGTTTGTGTCCAAAAATTCCCATTGTTTAGAATTCGGGGTCCCAGGGAACTCTGGACAATGAAGTGGCATCACTTTAGGAAATTCTTTACCTTTCCTGGATCAGGTGTGGGTTCACTGAACAGTGCCCCTCCTTCTGTTCAGTCATTTCCATTAGTATATTTAGGAATTAAATCCAGGTTTGGACACTTGGGATGCAGCAAGGTATTTTTTCAAGGAAGGCAGAACTACAAACTTCTTTTTGAACATGAAAAAGCACAACAAATGAGCAGCTCTTGATGATATATGTAAGTACATCCCCCGAGGCGTGGGCAGTGCCTTTCACTTCCTGAGATCCCAGGGCAGGTGGAAAACATTTCCATGAATCCTGCCCTGTTCAAAGCAGGGCTGAAAGCTCTCCAGGGCAGAACACAGCACACAGATAACCTGAGCCGAGGGTTTCAAACAGAATGCAGAGAAGGTTCCTGGCTCTAATTCAAAATAAATGAGCAGGGAAGGTGTGCAATTAGCTCCGCAGCGCCCTGATTGCAAAGCACGGCAGAGATCTCGAGTGACAGGGACCGGTCACGGGACTGGCAGAGAGGAAACACCGAGTGCATAAATAGAAGGAGTTCTAGAGATGCTCCTGAAGCATCCCTGGTGCTCCCTGCACACAGAGAGGCTGTGGATGCCCTGGAAGTGTCCAAGGCCAGGCTGGACAGGGTTTGGAGCAACCTGGGATAGTGGAAAGTGTCCCTGCCCATGGCAGGGGTGGACAAAATCATCCCTAAGGTCCCTTCCAACCACAAACATTCAGTGATTCCATGATACCAGAGCAGGCTGACACAGGAAATCCCCAAATGGGACAGGTGACAACAACACATTGGAGCCAACATCACTGAAAGGACACCCTTTGGAAGGGCACTTTGAAATATCGGTGTGGATAAATCCAAATCTACAATTCTCTCGTTGTTCCTTGGCTCTCGCTCCTGACCTGCCCAGGGATGTTTGGATTCACAACAAAGAGGTGATTAAAAAGCTGACAAGGCCATAGGGGACAGGGTGACAAGTCTGGAAATCTGTCCTGCCCGGACATCAAAAGGAACAAGGTGGTTTAGATAAAGACATGATTAAACAAGGCATTTTGGAGCTGCACAAAAGGAGCTGCAACATCAAACACAAAGGGAGAGCAGGATTTCCTTGTAACAGCAAAAAAAAAAAGCTCTGCCCACAACTGCAACTCCTTAAAAATCACACATGAACAGCCAAAGTTTGTGTTTGGTCATATCTGAAGCTGGAATAGCAAACCAAGCATGAATGGGATGGACTGACTCAGGTTTTACCTGCTGGAGCAATTGAGATTTTGGGGCTCTCTGACATTAAGGTGCCTGAATGAGCCAGAAGGAAAAATGGAAGGAAAACAGCTCAAAAAGCTCAAAACCCCCCACCAAAAACAAACAAAAAAAAACCCAAAACAAACAAAAACCCAAAAAAACACCAAAAACCCCCACAAAAACACCAAGAAACCAAACCAAAAAACCCAAAACAAACAAACAAAAAACCAAAAAAACCCACACCAAAAACCCCAACAACAACAAAACCAAAAAACAAAAAAAACCCCAAAAACAAAAAAACCCTACCAAACGAACTCAAATTTTAAAAAAACAACTAACTCCTCAAAATTCTTCCTCCCCTTGCGTATGGAATATCTGGTGAAACCCCAGCATTCCTCCATCAGTCAAGCATGGAGCTGAGATATTTAAGAGTGAACCAAAGGGTGTGAAATGTGAGAACAGCACTAAACAGCTGTAAACAGCTTTGCAGTCACAGGTTAAAGCATCCCAACAGTTTTTATTAATATTGTGTGTCATAACAAATGCCAGCAATGCGTTGAAGCATTTGAAAGCCATGAAAGCCTTGAAATTTAAGTTGGAGGATCTGATTTTCCTCTGCCACCAGGATAAATCAAGAATAACATCAGTGACATTAATAGCGGAGCCATACAGAATCCACATTATTCCTTTTCTAAGAAAAGCTTCCAGACATTTTTCCCTCTGAAGAAAAGGCAAATAACACACTGCAAAATGCACCAAAATCAAGTCAATTTGCTCCAATTTCTACTTTTTGCAGTCGATAAGTCCAAGTAAAGAAAACAAAGAAAATCACCCCAATGTGGAAACTGAAAATGGGAGATGCCTCCTCCTCACTTGCCCTGTTTCCAATTTCTCCCCAAACACAGTATTTGCTAAAATCGACAATTTCTTGCAAAATATTAAATTCTCAGCAAATTAATATTCTTCTGCTTGAAAAAGCTTCCAAGGGAAGAATTCCTGAGCACCCTTACAGGCTGAAAATAAGACAGAAATCCCTCTCATGGGGTCACTGCAATCAAGCCTCATTCCCAAAAAAAGGCCAGGAATTCTGCTACAAGCAGGATATTTAGGAGAAAAGAACAAGAATGGAGCTAAAAATGCTGCTGGGTCCTTCAAAGACACAGAAGGCTCAGGCAAATGAGGAATTGTCTCATTTCCAAGGAGCCTCATGGGAGATTTGGGATATTCTAAGGGGCAAATTGGGAATTTGCTTGGAGCAAGTCCAGAGGAGGCTCCAGGGTGAGCAGAGGGATGGAGCAGCTCTGCTGGGAGGGAAGGCTGTGAGAATTGGGATTGTTCAGCCTGGAAAAGGCTTTGGGGTGATCTCACTGTCCCTTCCTGCTGAAGGAAGGGGTGAGATGGAGAAAATCATTTCACAGGGATGGAATGACAAGACAAGGGGGAATGGCTTCAAACTGACAGAGGGCAGGGAAAGGTGGAATATTAGGGAAAAATTCTTCCCTGTGAGGGTGGGCAGGCCCTGGCACAGGTGCCCAGAGAAGCTGTGGCTGCCCCTGCATCCCTGGCAGTGTCCAAGGTGAGGTTGGGACGGAGATGGATGAGTTTTAATCTCCTCCCAACCCACACCCGTCTGGGATTCTGTGATCCTGTGCCATCCAGGCAGTGCCCACTGGAGACTGGACCTGCCCTAAGGCTGTGCCAGGCGAGGGTAAAACAAGATGTGCCCAACAGAGATGGGGAAAACCAGGGAAATATGACAAATATGAAGAACCCAAAGCAGTGGAGAAGGGCTGGGTGGAAGAGGCGCTGAGCTGGGGTTAATCTGGGCTGCCTCACGGGTGCCAGGCTCTATAAATAGAGCCCAGGTAGTCACTGAGACGCTTTATTAACTGCACACTTCCATAAATAATGCAGCCGCTCGTTCAGGAAATGAAGGAGCGATGTGCTGATCCCACGGCTCTGCCTGCTCACCTGGAGAATCCACAGGGGTGCTCAGGGCTGGGTGGAAAACCCAAAACTGCAGGAAAAACCAGCCAGACCCAAAGCACAACGCTAGGCCACGCTTTTTTGGGGTATCCCACAGATCGCTCAGTGGTGGAATGCAGAACCACTGGGAAATGAGGATAAAATCCCTATTATTTAAAATGATTCCTCCAGCTTTCTCGAGCCTAGCGGTAATAAAAAATTATAGCCTTCCCTCTAAAGGTCAGCTTAAAAGTGAGTCTATAAGGAAGCTTTGCTATTTCAAAGGGATTTCCCTTTTAAAGGAAGAAGCTACTTCAGACCTTTTGGGGTTTTTTCAATTTGTGGGACGGTGACCATCAGTTTCTTTTTTATCCATCGGCACATTGGGCAGCCAGAGGAACAACCCCAATAAAGAACTGTTTCATTAAGGGACTTTGAAGTGACACGGGAAATCTGCTGCTCTTTCAAAATTAGCTCTTCTTCATCCACATGATTTCAAACATCTCTCGAAAAAACTTCACTTGGTGTAAATAAATCCGCTGCCAATCTCGAGCTCCGGGAAGAGCTGTCATGTTTGCTGACACACACAAATTCCACAGGGTTTTAAAAACAACTTAATTGCACCCAACTTGCCCGAGAGTCTCTTATTTGCTCACCATTAAGTGCTTGACAAAGGATCAGCACTACCCCTGTTTATTGACAGGCAGATTAAAGGAAATTATTCGTCCCAAACCACTGAGCAGTGGCAAAGCTTATTGGGGGCAGGGATCCTCTCAGCCCACGCCTGGCCTCGCACCACCGCATTTCATCTCCCCTCGAATGAAAACTGCGCTTTCCAAAAACCAGAGAGGCTGTTTTCCCTGCTGTCCTGGGGTGGCGTAAATGATATTTTGTATTCCCAATCGTTTGTATGTTTGACCAGAAATATGGTCCTGAGCTTTAACTGTGTCCTGCAGCTGAGAGAAGCTCTGCCAGCGCGGGAGGATGTTTTGAAAACTCTTTCCCCGGCTCTCCTATGGGGGAGTGAGAAGGAAGGGACACTGGTTTTTTTTTTTTTTCAGTCAGTTGCTGCTGCCACCGGTGTGGCTGCTGCTTGGTATTATTTTGTTTTTTCCTGGGATTGTTTTTTTCGTTGTTTTTGGACCTTTTTCCTCAACTTGCTTTCTCATCTGAGAACCTGAGGAGCCCCGGAGGACAGCGGACGAGAATCGTCCAGGGAGCCACCAGAGGAACTCCACCCGACCCCTCCAGGGACCCCGGAAAGGGAAGCTACGCCTGAGGAAAAGGACACTAAAGTTCATCACCTGTTCATTCAGGTTTAATGACCCCTTTTCCCCTTTCCCCTTCCACTCTGTGGTCTGTTAATTAAACAGTTATTTTCCCACTTTCAGCTGAGATATTCTGTTTGCTGTGGGGGAAGGGGTGCTGGAAGTTTTTGCTGTGGGGGAGGTGTTTTATTCAGAACACTTTCCACCTCGGGAAATTTTCTCTAATCCGAGACACCTGCATAACCCCAATTCGGTGAGCCAGACAGCTGGCAGGGAGGGCAGGGGGGTCTCTGGTGGTACTCACTGGTCTCGGCCGTCTCGTACTCGCTGTCCCGCAGCAGCTCGAAGATGTCCACCTCCACCCTGGCCTTGCCCACCCGCTCGGGCGCACGGTTGATTCGGTTCTTGGCCAGGGTGATGGAGAGCCTCTCCCCCCTGCTGCACTCCATGGGGTCATCCAGGATGGCAGCTGTGGGGAAAAAGGGTTGGCAGGGTTAGATCTGGGATCTCCCCAGCCCTGCCCAGCCCCGAGCTCCCCGATCCCTGTAGGATCTCTACGTGTGCTCCCAGCACTGCCAGAGCTGGCGCATCCTCCTTCCCACACGTGGCCTTTCCCGATGCTTCTCCCACTCCCCAGGTCTCGCCAGACAGGTGGGTGGTGAGATCTCGGCAGCAGCCTCTGTTTTACCTGCGGGAATGGCACGGCACAGCCACCCACAGCCCGCCAGGCTCCCCGCGCCCACTGCCACACGGGCCGGGTGCTCCAAACCTAAAAAGGGTGCTCCAACCCTAAAAAGGGTGCTCCAACTCCAAAAAGGGTGCTCCAAAAAGGGTGCTCCAACCCCAAAAGGGGTGCTCTGACCCCAAAAGGGGTGCTCCAACCCCAAAAAGGGTGCTCTGACCCCAAAAGGGGTGCTCCAACACCAAAAGGGGTGCTCCAACCCCAAAAGGGGTGCTCCAACCCTAAAAACACACAGGCTCGCAGCCCAACAAAGGCACAACAGCTCCAAAAAAACCCCGGATGGTTCCTTTGTGGCGGCCGGGAGCTGGAATATTTCAGGAAGCGCGTGGGCAGCCGTGGGTGGGGAGGGACAAATATTTTTCAAACAGAAAGCACTTGACTCCTGAACCCACTCAGATCTGCGCCAGGCAGAGGGGGGGGGAGGGGCAATATTTTTATTTTCTCGAGGGAAGGCAGAAAGGAATTGGGGGTAGAGCATTCACCCCAGAATTCCACGAGGAGCTGGCACCACAGTGGGTTTGTCCTTGCTGCTCTCAACTTCTCCATTTCAACTGAGGAAGAGCAGCACTGCTGTTTGCTGTGTGCGTTAAAAAAGCACCAATGCCCATCTGCCCTTCCCAAAAAATCCCTCCAAAGGGAGCAGTGCCATTCAGGCCCTCGCAGGATGCAGAGCAGGGATCAGAGGGGCTCTGCAGGGTCCTGGCAGGGAAGGAGGGATCTCCCCCAGTAGCCAGGGTGCCCTGCTGGAGCTTTGGAAGGTGTCCTTGGGCTGCAGTTGGGGGGTTTTGGGTAGGGAAAAGCATAAAACCCATCAGGTTTTATTTCAGTTAAATTAAAAAAATTAATAATATGAAATATAAAGGCCTGACTGCTGGGAGCAGGACTCCAGGGACACCCAGATTTGGCTGGAGCAGGGTTAGGGAAGCACGGGGATGTTGTGCTGGGACTGAGGGATCCACAGAGGGATCTGGGCTGTGCCTGGAGGGTCCTCACCACTCCCATCGCCCTCCACTGCCCCCACGGAATCCCATCTGTGCTCCAGGCTCCTTTTCCTTTGCCCTTCCTGCCCCTGGGACTCATTTTGACCCCAAAACCCCCAAGCACAGCCCAATTCCAGCAGCCAGCTCGCAGCACACCGCAGGGCTCTCTCCCCAGCAGGATCTGCTCTCTCCTGCCAAAACCACACAGCATCTCTGTGTCCCAGCAGGGGAACCCAAAGGTACTCCTCTGAATCCTGATTTACTTCATATCCTGAGAATATTCAAGAATTCCTTCTTTGCTGAGTTTTATGGGAGCAAAATTGAAACAACGTGGGAGCGAAAGAAGCAAACAAACCCAAAATAACAAAACTAAACCCTTTTCCCTACCCAGCTCTGATTAAATTTGAACTTTGGGAGCAAACACAAGAGGAAGGGGAAAGTGCAAAAGAAAGGGATTCAGATGGAGAACCTGATTTACTTCACATCCTGAGAGAATCCCTTCTTTTCTTGGTTTTATGCAAGCAAAATTGAGTTCATCTTAACCTCATAATGCAAGAAAAAGGGTTGTGCTTTCCTCGAAGGCCAGGAGCAGGTTTTTAAAGACATTAATATGGCTGGGGACTGCTTTTAATTACAACAAAGCTGGGAGAACGATTTGCCACAAACTCCACTTTTCCAGGAGAGAAGCAGAGGAGAAAGTTCTCCCAGACAGAACTCCTCCCTCCAGCCCTGCTCCCAGGGAAGGGAAAATCCATGTGCTGAGTGTGATGAACATCACCAAATTCAGCTTCTGCTCAGGTGCTGATGCTGTGAAATTAAAGATCGGCGGAGGGGGAGTGGATGTCAGCATTCTCAGGTTCATTAGTTTCTAATTTAAAGCTTCAAAATCGCAAAATTGGGGAATGTTTTTGAGTCTGCTCCTAATTGGCAGCTTTCAAACAAAATCCACTTCCACTAGTGCAGAGTTAAATGCATTTTAAGTATAAAAATAGTCAAAACCAAAGCATTTTGAATAGTTTCCTCAAGCCACCTAAGCAAAAAAAAGTTTGCACAATGCTTTTTTTATCTCTGTTCAGGATGGGATTTTCTATTCTTAGTTTTGAGAATCTTGAAAACTTCCCGAAAGGCAAAGGAAAGAAACAAACAAACCCAAAATAACAAAGCCAAACTTTTTTCCCTACTCAGCTCTGATTGAATTTGAACTTTGGGAGCAAAGAGGAAGAGGAAAGTGCAGGTTTTGGAAAAGAAAGGAATTCAGGTGGAGAACCTGATCCAGGAGGGAGGTGGTGGTACATTTCTAGAACATAAATCCAACTCCATACGAGTTTCCCATCTCCCTGTGGGATTTGGGATAGGAAATCAGCAAAATGTGCTCATTCTGGGAGACTGGTTACTTTAACTAAATATTAAACCAGCCCCCAGGACTGGGTTGGTAATGAGGCTGAACTAATCTTTATTTATTAAAGCTGGAGGATGAAAAAAAGGTCATTTAATGTTTAAAAAAGGTTGGTTTTAAAGCTTCATGGCTCGGGACACGGTGCCAAAGCTCATCTAATAGTGGCATCATTAAGTATGAACGAAAATCTTTATAGAAATTCCTTTTCATCTCTTCCTGTCTATTAAACAGGGGAAGATGCATCAAGTAAATCTTTAATCCTGAAGACTTACAGCAAAGTCTTTGAACTTTGTTGCCCTCAAAAATCACTTCTATCTTCCCCATCATGATAAATGTCTCCGGTCTAGACTGCTTCTCCATGAATGATGAGAAAAATATTGCAGAGGGAGCCAAGAGCACCTGGATGAGCTCAGGACTGCTCAGGATTGCCCAGGACTGGCAGAGGCTGAGCTTTCCTCAGGAAGAACATCTCTTCCCATGGGATGTTCCAATCCTGACAGAAAAACATCCTTTGTGTCGTCATAATGAGCTTTTGATTCAACTTACCAAGATTTTCCATGCAATTAACACCAAACCCACACGGTCCAGAGGCTCAAAACCAGGAGGGTTTCTAACTGGGTAATAATAAATCGAGGTTCAAACAACAAGTGACTCCCACTGCACATCTCCATCAGGCACAGATTTCAAAGGCAACGCTCAAAGTTAATGATTTAACAGCAAGAAGCAGAAAAAAATAAAGGTGTGTTGGTAGCCAGAGAAATGCAACGGGGTGGGACGGTGTCTTCTGAGAGAAGTGGATTTCAGAGACTGCCCTGCAGGGAATTTCCAGCCCTTGGGGATGGGCAGACAGGATGGGGGACAAGGAGGCAGGAATTGGTGCTTTCTGCTGAGAGAGGAGATGGGAAAAGAGGAATTGGTGCTCTCTGCTGAGCCAAGAGATGGGAAAGGAGCAGGAATTGGTGCTCTGCTAAGAGAGGAGCTTGGAAAAGTGGAATTGGTGCTCTGCTGAGCCAGGGCTGCACAAGGAGCAGGAATTGGTGCTCTCTGCTGAGCCAGGAGTGGACAAGGAGGAATTGGTGCTCTCTGCTCAGAGAGGAGCTGCACAAGGAGAAGGAACTGGTGCTCTGCTGAGAGAGGAGATGGGAAAAGAGGAATTGGTGCTCCCTGCTTAGAAAGGAGATGCACAAGAAGCAGGAATTGGTGCTCTCTGCTCAGAGAGAAGCTGGGAAAAGAGGAATTGGTGCTCTGCTGAGAGAGGAGTGGACAAGGAGGAATTGGTGCTCTCTGCTGAGCCAGGGCTGCACAAGAAGGAATTGGTGCTCTCTGCTGAGCCAGGGCTGCACAAGAAGAAGGAATTGGTGCTCTGCTGAGCCAGGGCTGCACAAGAAGGAATTGGTGCTCTCTGCTGAGCCAGGGCTGCACAAGAAGGAATTGGTGCTCTCTGCTGAGCCAGGGCTGCACAAGAAGAAGGAATTGGTGCTCTCTGCTGAGCCAGGGCTGCACAAGAAGCTCCCTGAGGCTCCCCTGAGCCCACCCAGGACAGGGCCATGTGGCACAGCCCCTCCAGCCCAGAGCACAGCTGTGACAGGCACATGCTCAACCCCTTCTGCCTCCTCCCCTGGAAAAACTCCTGCAGAGGAGGAAGGACACTCATCTCTCACCCCAAACAACTCAGCTGTGCCTCTGTGTGCCACAGCAGCAGCCGGGGCCAGGCAGGGCTGTCACTGTGGCACTGTCCCCAGAGCTGGGCTGAGGCACAGCCACCATCAGTGCAATCCCATCCTCTGCAGCCTGGCTGGGCTCGGGGCAGGCTGAGGGAGCAGAACCCTCTGTGCTGCCTTCCCCAGGGCCCTGCAGCCCCAGCAGACTCCCAGAACATGTCCCATCGCTTTCCCTGCGAGCAGATCCCAAATCACCCTGGCTGTCCCCTCCTGTCAGGAGCTGTGCAGAGCCACAAAGTCCCCCCTGATCTCCCAGAACACGTCCCAGCCCTGCCAGGCTGATGCCACTGCAGCATCACTTCATTCCTGATTCAGCCACGACCTAATGAAGGCACGTTTTTGTAACAATAACAGCGAACAGATGTCACCGCGAGGATTACAAACAGCGACAACAAACTGTGTTCAGCTGACCTTTCCCCGTTCATGGCTTTTTTTTTTTTTTTTTTGTATTTACATTTTCTCAGCTGCTTTTTATACCTTTGAAATGTAAAGTCATACTCAGAAATGCGATTTCCATCTCAAGGCATCTCTTGAAAATGTAGATTTAACACAGCACTGGCTCGGTAAACAGGATATTTCACTGCTCATAGCCTGTCCCTCCAAGTGAAAAACACATAAAGGTGTCTGCAATATTTCCTAAATATCCCTAGTGACAGGTTAAGATCACACCTACAACCTCTTCTGATTTATACTGTAAACACAGCCCCGGAATCACTGAGGGTGGAAAAGACCTCCAAGATCACCTGTGACCCACCAGAGCACTGAGTGCCACCAGTGCCACCAGTCCAGCCCTTCCTTGGGAGAGATGAGGACTCCAAACCTCCCTGGGCAGTTCCTTTCAATGTTTAACAACCTTTTCCATGAGGAAATTCCTCCTCCTGTCCACCCTGAGCCTCCCCTGAGGCTGTTCCTTCTCTTCCCATCGCTTTCCCTGGAGCAGATCCCAAATCCCCGCGGCTGTCCCCTCCTGTCAGGAGCTGTGCAGAGCCACAAGGTCCCCCTGATATCCTTTTCTCCAGGCTGAGCCTTTCCCCAGCTCCTTCAGGATTCTCCATTCCCTTCCCTGGACACCTCCAGCCCCTCCATGTCCCTCTTTCCACGAGGATCCCAGCACAGACACAGAATTCCAGGTGGCTCCTGCTGCCCACACTGTTCCCTACTCCTCCAACCCTCTCTTTATCAATTTCAGATCTGCAGTCCCAGTTCAACCCAGTTCAGCCACCCAGAAAATCCAGTACCTGCCACGGGAGCCAATCAGTCCTTCCTCTCCAAACCAGCAAAGCATTCCAGGAAAACATCTCATTCCTCAAACACCCACGTCCCGCTCAGGAAAACACCCCAGGACAAGGAGGAATCACCCCAGACCTCACATCTCCCATCCTCCTGCTCCCCAAACCATCCCCTGCAGCCTCGTGAACTCCAAACCCCCAAACCCACCAGGCTGCAGGGTCAGGTGATTAAAAATTGTTGCCAAAATTGCCTTATTTTTGTGCTTTTTCCGCTCTGCTGAATAAGGTATCAACCCTCCAGGCTGTCAATAGAGTAAAGGAGAAGGAATTTGCACAGTTCCTCATTACAGGGCTGTCAAGTGGAGCTCCAGTGGAGAAACAGGTGGGATTGTATTTCCATTATAATCTCTGAAGTGCTGCTTAAAAATAAAATAAAAAGGCGTCAACACGCTATTACTCTGCGAGGAAAGAGCATCTCATCAAGGGAAAAAGAAGATCAGAAAACATAAAATCTCCTTCACAAAGAGACTTGATAATGTTTGTCTGGTCGGGGTAGCAGAGGGCTATTTATTGCTCTTGGCCAGCACTGGAAATCTGCATTTAAATGGAGCTTCCCTCTCATTCCTGCTACCCAGAGAGAGCAAATTCACGGGAGAGAGAGAAAGGAGGGGAGACACGAGAAAAACAGCTGAGGGCTTTAGTTCCTGCTGCGTGAAACACAATCTCTCTTTTATCTTCTTTAATAACTGCTTTGTGTACATAAAATCAGAATTACATTCCCCGAGACCTGGAGTTCCTAGGAAAACTGAGAAGGAAGGTGTGACCTGGCCCTCATGCTGGGATGCAGAACCTCGTTGGGATCATCCCTGCATCCCAAAACATCATCCCTGCACCCCATAAACATCATCCCTGCATCCCAAAAACATCAGCATCCTAAAAACATCATCCCTGCATCCCAAAAACATCATCCCTGCATCCCAAAAACATCAGCATCCTAAAAACATCATCCCTGCATCCCAAAAACATCAGCATCCTAAAAACATCATCCCTACATCCCAAAAACATCATCCCTGCATCCCAAAAACATCAGCATCCCAAAAACATCATCCCTGCACCCCAAAAACATCATCCTTGCACCCCATAAACATCATCCCTACATTCCAAAAACATCAGCATCCTAAAAACATCATCCCTGCACCCCAAAAACATCATCCCTGCATCCCAAAAACATCATCCCTGCACCCCAAAAATATCATTCCTGCAGTCCAAAAACAACATCCCTGCATCCCAAAAACATCATCCCTGCACTCCAAAAACATCAGCATCCCAAAAACATCATCCCTGCATCCCAAAAACATCATCCCTGCACCCCAAAAACATCATCCCTGCACTCCAAAAACATCAGCATCCCAAAAACATCATCCCTGCATCCCAAAAACATCATCCCTGAACCCCAAAAACACCATCCCTGCATCCCAAAAACATCATCCCTGCACCCCAAAAACATCATCCCTGCATCCCAAAAACATCAGCATCCTAAAAACATCATCCCTTTGGGAAACTCCTCATCCCACCTGATTTTGGGAACACAAATCCCACTCCAAGGCAGCAGCGAGCACCCTGAGTGTGAGGAGAGGAGCAAAAGGGCACAAAAAGGTGAAAAAAGGGTCTGAAATGGGAATGCCCCATCCAGAGCTGGTTCATGGGGTCTCAATCCACCCTCTGGGAAACTGATTTTAAAGGGAAATTCCTGAGGATTTCCACAGCCAGACTCGAGGCACTGCAGCTGTGGAGAAAGTCCTGATCTGGGGGTTAACCACTGGGATTGTGACCAGAGAAATCCCACTCCATGACCCGAAAAGGACGCCAAGAGACATCCCAAAAATGAGGAGAGAAAGGCAGAGAGGAGGAACGAGGGATTGAACCTTCCCGAGGTGTAAGGGAATGGGATTGTGGCTCTGAAAGAAAGGCACAGGCTGGAAGAAGTTGCACAAAACCCAAACCCAGGGAATTCCAGGCACTAGGAATTTGTTTCTGCCCATGGATGTGGTGTGGTGGGATGGCTTTTCGTATTTCCCCTCAATTTTGCTCACAGCAGGAGCTCCCCACTGCACTGCCCTCTAATCCAGATTTTCAGCATTCTGCAAAGCCCCATCTGTCAAACTGGACCAGAGCTCACCAAAAATCCAAATTCCCGCACGGCCACCCACATCCCCTAAACGCCTAAATCTTATTTTCTTAGGAAAGCAGCCTAAAAACACCGACCAGAGTTGGGAAGATCATTTTTCTGCCTGTCTTTTGCTTCCACAATGTCAAGCCGAGTTTCCAAAGGAAGTTTTTTTTGCCCTTTTTCACGGTCTCGGGTGAGTGGCAGCAGCTGTGGTTTTGTAGGAGGAGAGCACCGGGAAGCCCTGGTGGGGCCAATAAACTTGGCAAGACCAAGGAACGAGCGAGAACTTAATTAAGTCAGTGGAGAGTAGAAATGTAAGAAAAATAACCACACAAACCCCAAGTGCCAGTGCCAGGCAGGCGAAAAGAATGAGGGAGGGGGAAACAATGGGTAAAATCCTGAGTTAAAGAAACAAAACAACAAAAAAGCCAACAAATGGGAAAGTCCAGTAGGATTTATGGCTCTAATCATGGGTTTGAGAGCTGGAAATAAATAATGGAGCTGTGGGATTTGGGGATGGAGAGCGGAGCCTGCCATGGGATGGGGAGGCAGCAAAGGAGCCAGACCCCACAAAATAGCCTCAATAAATGTGTTCTGCACCCAAAACACCCCAAAATCCCAGAACTCCATCCCCAGGGGTGGCTGAGTTTCGTGGCTATTCCAGCACACACAACACTTCAGGATTTTCTGACAGAAAGGGATTTAATGAGAGAAATATTCCCAAACACAGCACTTTGCCTTGCAGGGGAACCATTTCTGGAACCTCCTTCTGATCACAGAATTTTTCAAGTTGGAAAAAGCCTCTAAGACCATCAGTCCAACCATGTCCTCAAGTGCCACATCCACACATTTTTCTGGAACATTCCAAGGATGGTGACTCCACCACCACTGCCCTGTCCCAGTGCTTGACAGCCCTTCCCATGGAGAAATTTTTTTCCCAATATCTAATCCAGAGCTCCTCTGGAGCAACTTGAGGCCATTTCCTCTCATCCTGGTGAGGATGAGACAGAATGTGACAGGATTTAAGGAATTTCGGGTCCCTCTAAAGCCACTGAATTCCCATTAAGTGGGGCTTTAATGACCATATTCCTCTAAACTCTTCTGGATATCTCAGCATTTAAAGTGATTTTTCTCTCCTTCCAGCCTCTCCCTATTCCAGGGAAGTGCCAGCTTTGGCTGATCCCTTCCAGGCTGGAAAATCTGGGACTGCACAGCTCAGTCCCAAGGATGGAGGAGGGAAATGCCAGCTCCAGGTGTCCCCAATCCAGCAGAATAATCACACACAGAGACAGAAATCAGCCTTGGGTGTACCCCCAGCACCAAGGTGGGAAGGGGGAAAAGGTTGTGGAGGGATCTGGGGGTTTGTTTTCATTAATATGGCGAGTTTAAAGATATTTTGCACCACTTTTAGTCATGTTACAAATCACTGGCCGCTGCTGCTGTGACAAATCTCTGAAAGATGGGCCAAAGGACAAGGCCCCACCACGCTGGATGGAGATATGGCAATTCCTATAAAGATATGAGCCAGAGAAATGATAGGGGAAATGATTTTCATTCTCTCGTGATGGATGAAGAGTGAGGAGATAAAGCAGCTCCTCAAGGTTCTCCGGGCCCACGTGGCAAATGAACAGATTTAATGTGCCAAGAGGCTTCAGGAAGCCTTGTTTAGAGATTCAGGATTTCTGCCACCAAAATGTGACATTTGTGCCTCAATCCTCAGCATTTGAGGGCATCACAAAGTCAGCACTGTGAACAGATCTTTTGGGAGATGGGAATCCCTGGGAGCAGGAATGTGTATGAAGAGAAATGGAGCAATGCCACATGGCTGAGGACAGGATGGAAAAAACAAACTATGCTTGGGAGCCTTTAGGTTGGAAAGGACCTTAGAGATCCTCAAATTGCACCCCGATGCCATGGGCAGGGACACTTCCATGGCAGGGACACCTTCCATGGGCAGGGACACCTTCCCTGGGCAGGGACACCTTCCATGGGCAGGGACACCTTCCCTGGGCAGGGACACCATCCATGGCAGGGACACCTTCCATGGCAGGGACACCTTCCCTGGGCAGGGACACTTCCATGGGCAGGGACACCTTCCCTGGGCAGGGACACCTTCCATGGGCAGGGACACCTTCCCTGGGCAGGGACACTTCCACAGGCAGGGACACCTTCCCTGGGCAGGGACACCTTCCATGGCAGGGACACCTTCCATGGGCAGGGACACTTCCCTGGGCAGGGACACCTTCCCTGGGCAGGGACACCTTCCATGGGCAGGGACACCTTCCCTGGGCAGGGACACCATCCATGGCAGGGACACCTTCCATGGCAGGGACACCTTCCCTGGGCAGGGACACTTCCATGGGCAGGGACACCTTCCATGGGCAGGGACACCTTCCATGGGCAGGGACACCTTCCATGGGCAGGGACACTTCCCTGGGCAGGGACACTTCCCTGGGCAGGGACACCTTCCCTGGGCAGGGACACTTCCACAGGCAGGGACACTTCCACAGGCAGGGACACCTTCCATGGCAGGGACACTTCCATGGGCAGGGACAGCTTCCCTGGGCAGGGACAGCTTCCATGGCAGGGACACCATACATGGGCAGGGACACCATACATGGGCAGGGACACTTCCCTGGGCAGGGACACTTCCATGGGCAGGGACACCTTCCCTGGGCAGGGACACCTTCATAGGCAGGGACACTTCCACAGGCAGGGACACCTTCCATGGGCAGGGACACCTTCCATGGCAGGGACACTTCCCCTAAACCAGGCTGCTCCAACAGAAAGGCCAAACAAAGGTGGGACAAGGTGACATTGGAACCCCACCCCTCTCGCAGAGGATCAGGATATCCTAACCACATCAAAGAGCTGATCCAGCTATAAAACAACACCTGAGCCTTTCCCTGTGGTTATTTTCCTTTCAATCCCCAGGATTGTCTCCATCCCTTGGCTTTCCTGACAGAACAAACACCTTCAGCTGCTGAGTCACCCTGAATGAGATGCTAAGGAGCTGCCACAGCAGATGTGGAAGCCCTTCAGATCCAATATCGATCAATCTGCACAGCCTCTATTTATTTATTTTTTGCCACTCAGCCTTCAGCTGATTTAATAGGTTGCTTTAATGTCTTCCTGCCTTCCCTCGTTAGTATGCTCTGCCCACTGCAATCCTTCTCCCCTGATGGCTTCTTCCCTGACTCCTGGATGGGGAAGAGAAACAGCAATTTTCTTTTCCCTGGACTCTGACATGGTTTTCCCTGCCTTTCTATCCATCTTAGCAGCACAATGGTAATTCATCTAAACCCAGGATACTTTTTCTGGTCGTATGGACAAAAAAAAAGAGCAGCACCATTTTGTTTTTTAGACAGCTTTCGGAGGGAAGGGATCTGCAGAGCCCTAAGTGAGAGAAGTGATGCACAGCAATGTCCTTGCTCAGAGCAATTTGTCTCAGCATCCTCTGGAGACCACCCCTGAGTGGAGGGTGGCAGACATTGCCTGGAGAACCCCCAGCACAACAGGAAAAACAACCACAAAATCCTTAAAAAGTTACTCAAAAGTTTTCCCAGAGAATCTCTGAGGTTTCTAGCGCGAGGCCCTCTGGTGTGGGTGAAGAACAACTTTTGGGCAAACAGCTTTTGCTTTCAGCTTGGGAGCTCATTACAGATTCCCCTACATCTGGAAAAGTTTTAAAGACGCCACACAGAAACAGGAAAGGGCAAGCAGAGAGCCCGAAAGGAAGGGGGGAAAAGCAAAGATACAGAAAATCTCAGCTGCAGAGAGTAAATTAAATCAGACACAGAAACTCGCAGTGAACAAGGCTGAACAAAGCCGAAGGAAAAGCTGTTCCACGCTCCGAGGATGTCAGGAATGATGGAAGAGCTGGTGGGATGGGGAGGAATCAGCACCAGCACTGGGTGAGGATTGAGACATTCCAGAGCCAGCCAGGCTTGCAGAGCAGAGGGAGTGGAGTGAATTACATCCCTGCAGTCTGCTCCGAAGCTTCTTAGAGGGGATACTGAATTAGTGACATTAATGCAGCAAGAAACTGGATCAGCTTCCCAGTGATAAGCTTAATTAAACAACAGTTTTCCATAGGCTGGGGTTTATGTTATAAATAAGCAACATTTATACTGATTAATTGAAGTCATGGTTCAGATCATTAAATCCTCCTCCTCCCGACCATCTCAATGAGGATACCTGCATGAGCTGGAGGCAGCACTGCTGTTCTGACACTTGGGGAGGCCATGGGGGATAGGGGACCTTGCCAAGGCTCCTTCCTGCTGTCCTGGACCCCCGTGGGTGGCCCTGGGATTCCTGCTGGGGGTTTCTGTGGGGTTTCTGTGGTTTCTGCCTCTCGCTGCTGTCACATGGGGAGCCAGGCTGGCAGCCTCAGGCAGTGCCACGTTCCCAGCACTGCTCTGAGTCTGTAAAAGACTTCTTAACACAGCAATGAAAACATCTTGGAGACAGCCAGCTGTGTCAGCTGCCCTCACAAATCCAATTCTTTTTCATTACCCCAGCCAGGAGAGCCTGCCTGGAGAAACAGAGCTGCTTTATCATCCTCTCCCTGCAGGAGAGACGTCCTGGGCCACTTCTGGGACAGCAAAGTGTGACCCCAAACCTCCCCTCACTGTCACCCACTCCTGGCCACCCCTCTGAGCTCACCCCGTGCCCAACACCCTGCAGAGCTAAAGGGGAAAACCCTTCTGAAAGGCCTCACTCCACGAGATTGGAGGTTTAAAGCTGAAATTCCCACTCCAGCACCGCTCTGAGCCAGGATCAATTAAGGATCATGTCTAACACTTATTCTAATTGGAATTATGAAAACAGAGCAGACCCTTTGTCCCTTCCTTCTCAGCTTTCTGCTCCTTCCTCCAGCAGCCTGAGAGGTTTTATAGAGCTCTCATATTTCAGAGAGTGGCCTTGGTGCTCTGAAGTGAAAAGGCAGCTGGGGAGAGCATGGCTTGCTCCAGCTCATCCATCACATCTGCTCCCAAACCCCGTGGTTATTAAAAATTAGAGCTGGTCAAATCATTGTTATATTTTGACACATGGAGAATATTATTATCATCCTTCCCTGCTACCCCCAGTCCCTCCCCATGAATCATTCATGAGCCTCTCCTGATTCCTGCGGAAGAGCTGAGCTTTGTGCAAGACAGATTTCCTGCCCGTGGAGCAGAGCTGGAGGGAGCTAAGACGAGGCCCCAGGTCTTTAGTGAGCCCATCAAGTGGTCCCAACAAATTCTGCGAGGATGATCAGCAGCTCCTCCATCTCCTCCAGCCTCTTCCCCTTTTTCTTAACACAATCCTAGCAGATTGGGAAGTGACTAACAGCCGCAATAATAAAATAAACTTCATTTTGGATCAGTGGCAGGACTGGGGCTATTTCCTTCATCTCTTCACCATCACAGAAACTGTCTTTTAAATGGATAACAATGATTGTGAGGGTCCAGTTATTACCTCGAAACCTCGCATTTTGATATATCCAAAGCTGTTCCCTTATATAAATAACAGTTATTACTGTAAAGTGATTTTCCCTCTCCTGTACTTCCAAAGAGTTCCTGCAGGAGATGGTGGAGAAAATGGATTCCATTAACACCACACTTAGGCCCTGTTGCTTTCATACCTTAACTCCCATCATTAATCTCCTGAAGTGTCTTTAAACAAACTCCATTCATCCCACAGCAATTCTTCCTTTTCCTTTCCCCCCCAGTCCCCTTTCCCACTCAAACAGGAGCTCTTCCTCCCCTGACTCATCTGTGGGTGTTGTGCTCCTGCCAGCCAGGGAAAAGCATTTTGTTCCTGGTAATTGCAAGGGAAAACAGTCAGGGGAGAGACAACACATCGGGAGGAGCTGGAAACCCTCGAGGAGGATCACTCTGCTGAGGAGAGAATTCCAAACTAACCCTGGAGTGACAATTCCCCTGACTTGGGCACATCCTCAGCACAGGGAAAACATTCCCTGTGGCACTCAGCGGCCTCTGAGCATCCTAAAATGTGAGAATCCTGCAGATGCAGCTGCCAGGTGCCACTCCTGTCTGCTTTGAGGAGAAACAAGGCTGTTTTTTCTCATGACAGGCACGGGACAAGTGCAACTCTCTGAAACAGCTCCAGAATTCTGAAAAAGCTCCATTTCTCAGCAGCCACAGAAATGTTGTCACCTCCTTTTCGTGGGGAGAAGAGGCAGAAAACACAGCCCAGTCCTGCAGTGGAATTCAGACACCAATCCTGTCCCCGACGGGTAAAATCTCACCTTTTCCAAGGAGCTCATGCCTCTCCTCCATGGAGCAGCACAGGTCCTGCTCGCCCTGCTGAGGCCACAGTGCCCACCCAGCCGGGGGGACACACTGACCTTCCAGCAAAGGCAAAAAAACCCCATTTTCCAGGCTAATTAAGCTAATTAAGGCTAATTATGCATTAGCCATGAGGTACAGGAGCACAGCTCCAGGGAACGGCGCTGCATTTGGGGACACTGCCCCACGATGTCACCCCCACTCCACATCTGCCCCCCCTACAGCCCCAAAAGAGGAGGGTCCCTCCCCAAAAATCTCATTTGCACAAATGCTTTTCCAAGGGCAAGCCAGGACTGTGAGTTGGAGGTAAATAACCGTCACCTCAGAGTTCGTGATTTTCCTCTGCCACCTCTGGGAGCAGAAACAGCCGAGATTGACACTTGGAGTGACCTCAGGGACATGTGGACCCTTCTGCTGTGCCCTCCTCCCCCAGGAGCACTGCCATTCCCTCTGCCCTCGCCCAGCCACAGCCTCTCCTTCATTAGCATCTGCCAGATCCAATTAACAAGAGCAGGGACATCAGGAACATTCCCAAAATCTCCCGCGAGAGCCGCCTGACAGGAGCACCACCCTCGAGGAGATGGGGCAAAGTCCCCAAAAAATTGTCATTAATTGTCATTAAAATTATCTCCTGTGAGAGCCACTTGACAAGATGGGGCAAAGTCCCCAAAAAATTGTCATTAATTGTCATTACAATTGTCTCCTGTGAGAGCCACTTGACCGGAGCCTCCACCCTCAAGAAGATGGGGTAAAGTCCCCACAAAATTGTCATTAATGAACTGTCATTAATATTGTCATTCAAACTGTCTCCTGCGAGAGCCACCACCCTCGAGACAGGAGCCTCTACCCTCGAGAAGATGGGGTAAAGCCCCCAAAAAATTGCCATTAATTATCATTAAAATTGTCTCCTGCAAGAGCCACCTGACCGGAGCCTCCACCCTCGAGAAGATGGGGTAAAGTCCCCCAAAAATTTGCATTAATCATCATTAAAATTGTCTCCTGTGAGAGGCACTTGACAAGATGGGGTAAAGTCCCCCCAAAAAATGCCATTAATTGTCATTAAAAATTGTTATTAAAACTGTCTCCTGTGAGAGCCACCACCCTTGCGACAGGAGCCCCCACCCTTGAGAAGACAGGGTAAAGTCCCCAAAAAATTGCCATTAATTGTTATTAAAATTGTCTCCTGTGAGAGGCACTTGACAAGATGGGGTAAAGTCCCCCCAAAAAATGCCATTAATTGTCATTAAAAAATTATCATTAAAATTGTCTTCTGCGAGAGCCACTTGACAGGAGCCTCCACCCTCGAGAAGATGGGGTAAAGTCCCCAAAAAATTGCCATTAATCGTCATTAAAATTGTCTCCTGCAAGAGCCACTTGACTGGAGCCTCCACCCTCGAGAAGATGGGGCAAAATCCCCCCAAAAAATGCCATTAATTGTCACTAAAAAATTGTTCTTGCCCCTCCTGATCCTCCCCTGGCAGCTCAGAGCACTCACTTGGACTGTCCCACCTTTTGGAAATGCCATCCCTGCTCCTCAATCGCAGATGCTCTCCCCTTTGGCACCCCTCCTGCTGGAGGGAAGGATTTCAGGCCAACAATTCGGGGGTTGCAGGTGCCTCCTCGGGGCTGCTTCCCTCCCCTCCACAGCCTTTCACAAAAAGCTCTTGGCTGTGCTTCCCCTGCTCCTGATTAACCACTTAATGAGGAGTCTGCACAGAGCAAAATCAACAGGAAATGAGGCCAGCACGAGCCACTGCATCCCTCCTGTTTTCAGCAGGGAAAAAATCCAAAATGTTCCCCTGAAGAGTGGCACAAGCTCAAGTGGAAGAGGCAAAATGCTTTTCCTAGGAAACACCAAGCCCCTCTGCATATCCTTAATATCACAAAGCTCAATAATCAGGAATATTCATAAATAAAAGCTTGATCTTATGTGGGAACAGCTCCTAAACCAACTCATCCTGTCCCTGTTTCAAGAGGTCACTTTTTGCCACTTTTAAAGTAGATAACTTTGCTGCAAGGTTGTGGTTTTTCTTTTTTTGTTGTTGTTGTTTGTTGTTTGTCATCTAAAGGGAAAAAAAAAAAGAGACAGGCTGGAATAATTTTTTGGCAGAGAAGCCCTGACAATATCTTCTAGGTCAAAAGCGGTGTTGCTCGAAAAATTTAAATTTCTTGAGCTCAGCAAATGTTTTTTTCAAGGAGTAGAGAGGGTTTTCATTGCACTGGAAGTCTCTGAATGCAAGATTTTTTTCTGTAGAAAATCATGAGCCAAGTTGGGAGATGCTACTAAAGTCCAAAATAAAGGATATTAATCACTTGGCTGCGACTTTATTTCTCATATAACCAGATCTGATACGTGTTTGTGCCCACATGTATAAATAAAACACGAAAACACAACCTTTGTTTAAAATTAACAGATAAGTTAAGGATTCCACACTACCAAGAGCAGCGAAATTCTGTCCCTTCGCTTAGAGAAGCTCGGCAGAAGCTTCTCCATTTCCTTTCTGGAGCAGGAATTCGCAATTCCCAGACTCCAGGACTTCCCACAGCCCTTCCTTCCCCAAAACCTCAAAAGCAGAGCACACAACCTCGAATTTCCTCTCTTCCCAAACCCCACCACGTCCCCAAACCGCGAACATTGGCAGCGCCCACGGCTCAACATCGAGAGCTTCAATTAAATCAATTAGCATCCCCATCCACGGCTAATACTGGAGACGTAGGAGAGGCTTTATTATCCAAATAGAAAATCAGTTTGTGTGTCCAGATGGTCACTGGAGGCGCTGGAATTGCCACACTCTCGCTGTGTTTGGGCCTGTTTCAATGGCACCAGCCCTGCTGATGGGCTTGGAGGAGAGCCTGGGCCATCTGGGCGAGAGGAGCTTCATTGTCTGCCTGGCAGGCTCGGGGTAAACACAGCTCCCCCACCCACGCCACTGCCATTTATTAAATGTTGAGTCTGGGAACGGAGCTGGGGCTGAGGAAGCACTGGGAGGAGAGGGATGCTCGGGGGAGATGCTCTGGGGCAAGGAGGGGAGGGATCCCAGCCAAAATTTTAGCCCCAAACTGATGTCTTAGGATTTTAGCATCTATATTTTTCATGTATAAACTCCTGTTCCCCTCAAACAATTCCTCTCCAAGCCCAAACCTCAAGCACACCTCACTGTCTCAGCCCCCAAGATATATAAAGAAAAGTGAATTGGGGGAGCAAACTTGGAGTGATTGACTTCATTACCTGGAGCTGTAATTGAAGGATTAAACCTTGATATGCAAATGGACAGAACTTATAAAGTATGAAAAACCTTATAAAGAACTTACAAAGTATGAAAAACCCATGACCTTATAAAAAACTTACAAAGTATGAAAAACCCGTGACCTGTCATCCATTTTGGGTGTACCCCAGGGTGGGCTGTGAGTGCCCTGAATGCACCTGAAGGCCTTCAATAAATAAAACTGCTTTTATTCTCTTAACTTCGTCCAGCCTCTGTTTTAGGCGAGCCCATCAAGGCATCAAAACCCTCTCAGTGCCACCTCCTCCCCCTGGCAGCGATTCATGCCCAGCACCTCTGATCTGCTCTTCAGGAGAATCCCTGCTTTAAAATCCCATTATTTCCGCAGCCCGCTGAGCTCCCCCCTGCAAAAAGAACCTCTGAGGCAGCCAAATTAACCAGCGCTGCTTCCTGCCCTACAAAACCTTCAAACCCAGCCCCAGCCATCAAGCGAGCTCGGGACAGGCTCGGTGACAACTTCTGAGCATCCCCAGCTCCTTCCCGGCGTCCTAATGACAGCAAGGCAGAGCTCAGAGCCACCGAGTCTCTAACTAGTGTTAAAAACCTCCATTAGTCCCCCGGTGTCACCTCCCTGTCGGAAAATCGAGGGGATAATCCTTCTGTTCTCCTGCTCTTGATCTAGTCAGGCAGGAGAGATTTTTTTTTTTCCCCCTCATTATGTATCAGCACAGGAGGTTTCACACAGGACAGGCACAGCCACGCAAGCAAAAGTGACAGCTCGGCAATGTTTGTCTGTGCACAAGTGAAAAATAGCATGGAAGGAGGTTATTATTATTGGAAAAAACAACGGGGAAAAAGAGAAAAAAAAAGGAAAAACAAAAAGAAACAAAAAAAAGGAAAAAAAAACCCAAACAAAACCTTTGTGAGATACAGAGCCCGGTGCAGTTCTGCTAAAAGTGAACCAGGTTACAAAAGTGATTCTGTAAAAATGGATGTATCATTCTCTCCTGACATGACATTGCCTCAATTAAGCTTTCTTGTTGGAGCTAACCCAGAGGCAGTGAGGTAGCAGATGGAAAAGTCTGCCTGGGAGGGGAAATGCAGGGTTTTCCTGACTGCAGGTACATCAGGCAATTTATTGTTCTTTTTTTCCTCTCGCATTCAGTGTTTCTGACGAGGTCAACAGTTGGGGAGCAGAGGATTTGGATTCAGATTTTTCACACATCAGAGGGGAAACAGTCAAATGGAAAAAGCTCTGGGAGCAGCAACTGAGAAATTATATATATGTGCTTTTTCTCACCTCCAGCCCCGTGCCTTTATTTTATTGAAAACTGTCACATTAACGTAGTTCTCAAGGAAATGCATAAAGCTTTCCTGCATTTCCCAGCGCTCTGCTCTGGTGGTTTGTGGGATAAAATTAATTTTTGGGGTGGGATTGGGATGCCTGGGGGCACACAGGGCTCCCCCCTGGGAACAGAGATTTTCCCTGGCCCTGGGTGGGTTAGGACATGAACTCAGGGAGAAGACTTTTTAGGTGAGCAAAGGCAGGGTGAGAAGCACTGACCCAAAACCTGCTGCAGGCAGGAGCAGGATGAGAGGGAAGAGCTCAGGCCACACCAGGAGGCTCAGCTTGGACATGAGGAGGAATTTCTGCATGGAAAAATTTGTGAAACAATGGCAGGGGCTGCCCAGGGAGTGGTTTGGAGTCCCCAGGGAATGGCTGGACATGGCCCTCAGTGGGGATGGGTCACAGGTCAGACTCGATGGTCTGGGAAGTCTTTTCCAACCTAGATGATTCTGGGATCCATTCGAGGTCCTTCCTTGCCTTTCCATTCTCACACAGCCTCAGCTGCCTGAGGTGTTTTTCCAGGAGTGAGAGCTGCCAGCTTTCCCCTGTCACAGACCCCCAGAGCTCCCTCCTGTCCCTGTCCCCTTCCAGCTCCTCCAGAGCCACCCTGCAGAGCTCCCTCCTCTCCCTGTCCCCTTCCACTCCTCCAGAGCTCCCTCCTGTCCCTGTCACCTCCCACCCCTCCAGAGCTCCCTCCCGTCCCCACTCTCTGTACTTCACATTAAATTCATCAACAGCAAAGCCAACTCCAATCCCAGCCTTTAACGTTCCCGAGCCTGCTCACTCTCAGGATTTCCCTTTCCCCAAAAAAAGCTGATTTAGCCTGACGTCCCTAATTCCTCGAGGTGCAGCCAGGGATTTGCACAGCTCTGGCACGGATCTGCCGGGGCTCCAGGGCTCTGTCTGCAGGGAAAACCAACAAAACCTTCTGCTGTGCCCTGGAGAGGCTGAAGGACGTGGGATTTCACCTCTTTCCTCCGTGCCCTGACCCTTCTCAGGCAGAGAGGTTCCCAAATCACGGGGAAGGCAGGGATTTCCCTCTATTAAGAGTCTGTCAGCTTAACCCAGCCTGGAGAAGCCTCTGGAAGGCTTTCAGGAGGTTTATCCCTCGCTGCAGTTAATCCAGAGACCACACACTGTAGTTGCACTGTTTTCAAATCTTTCTCTTCTTTCTCATGGAGAATAGAGATAAGTTGCATTCTTGTGCTTTCTAATCTCTTTGTTTTGGTACTGGACATTCTAAAGTTGTAACCAATCGTTATCGGGGGTGGAAAAACTGTCGACCAATAATTATTAGATCATTAATGAATATATAAAGAAGCTTTTGTAAATAAAGTTTCTCTTTTCGCCATCTTGGTGCTGCCTGCCTGACTTCCCTGCGAGCTTCTGCGAATCTCCACGAATATCAGAAAATCAGAGCAACAACACACAACCTTCAGGGAGGTGCTGGGAGCTCCCTCGGTGCTTTCCCCATCAAAATCCTGCACCCAGGGCTGGCCAGAAACCCCAGGGGATGGAGGAAAACCTCGACAAAACCAGCCTGTAAGCACCTCCAGAGGCTTCCCCTGGCTTTGTTTGGTTTTTCTTTCTCCTCCCTTATTTTTTTTTTGCCTTCTGCTGTGTCTGTGACCCCAGAGCTGGGAGCAGGACCCCTCCTCCATTAGCAGGGGCGGAAATGGTTTTCCCTCCATGCCAGCAATTTCATTTCCTGAGTGTCTTTTAGTCTTGAATATATATTGCTTGCTTAAAGAGACCAAAAAAAAAAAAAATCACATGTCCTACAAAGCGTCAGCTCTCCATCAGGGACAGGTGAAAATTAGTGAGGGACAAAATGCTGGCACAGCGCAGGGGTTTGGCTATAAAAGGGCAAAAATCTTCACATTTTATCATGAAAATGCCCCAAGATGACTGGGCTGGTGGAAAGGGTGGAATGGGGTGAGCTTTAAGGTCCCTTCCAACCCAAACCATTCTGGGATTTTGTGACTTGTGCAGAAAATTCAGCCTCCCCCAGGAGCTGCAGGCAGGAGCCAGCAGAGCCCTGCTTGCAACAGGTGGGTCAATAAGGTTAATTTTAAAAATATGAAAACACACAGGCAGAAGGGAAAAAAGAGAGAACGCTGCTTTTCTTCTGCCCGCGTTATCTCGCCAACGAGATCCAGATAACAGCAAACATGAAAAGCACAGATATAGATTTGTTATTACTATTATTTGCTGCAGGGCCGAGGGAAGGCTGTGGAAATGCACCTCCTCTTGTACACAGCAGAGCAAAGATTCCTTCTTTATTGATTTCTGGAGCAGCACTCCCATTGACAAATGTAATTAGCCTAACAGTGATGAAAGGAAAATCCTTTCCCCTATAGGTGCAATTACGGACTCTGCTCTGCACTTGACCCAGACCAGATCTCTCTGAATCACAGCCAGCCATGCCCAGGGCTGATCCTGCCACTCCTGAACGCCACTTCCACCAGGAATGCTCCAAAAAGGAAACAATTTCCCATTTACAACAACTCCATTGCAATGGCTCTGCTCATGGGTGAGATTTCAACCCGCACCTCAGAGCTGGGTTAAAAAAGGAAATATTTATTAAATAAAGGTGCTGGGGGGTGCAATCCCTCTGAGGTGCTGTGAACAGCTCGGGAAGGTTGGACAGTCTCCCTGACTGACAGAATTTTGGGCAGCTCAGCACGGGGCAGCAGGAGAGGCTGGATGTCCCCGTGGCTCCAGGTGCCAGCTCGCCTCACCCTCAGCCTGGCCAAACTCCCAGCACAAACCAGAGCCACCCTGGGCGCTGCCAGCACAGCGTGACACCAGCACCATGTCCCCAGAATGTCCCCAGACTGTCCCCAGAGCATCCCCAGAGCGTCACCTCCTGTGCCCCTCGCAGGGGCACTGCCAGGGAAGGGCAGCAGGGCTGGCACAGCCCTGGAATGGGACATGAGCCCACGGCAGAGCCGTTGCTCCCTCACTGCATTCCACATTTTTAATCTCCTCTGAGCTCGACTGCTCCTCTGCGCTCCAGGGATGGCACAAATTCTCCCTTTGCCCTCGCTGCTCCTGGGCACAGTGGGCAGGATGGAGGGGACCCCACCCTCCTGGAATTCCTGCCCCTCCATGTCCCCCAGAGCCCCAGCAGGGTCACCCAGCAGGGTCACCCAGCAGGGTGAGGGATGATGGCAGCACCTCAGCATCACCCCCTGGGCCATGCCTGCACCCATCCCTGCCTTTCCTCCTTCCCTCCTCCTCTGCTGCCCCTGGGAATGGCTCCAGCAGCACCCAGGGGCTGCCAGGAACCCCTTCAGGTGCTGGGAGGAGGAGGAGGAGGAGGAAGGGTAGCAAGGGGTGGTGGGTCAGGGGATGCTCACATGGAAGGCATGGGGGGAGCAGAGCTAAAGACAGGAGGTAAGAATGCACAGGATGCAATGGAAAACATGGATCAAACCCTTCAGGCTGCACTGAGGGCATAAAAACTCACAGGATGCCATGGAAAACACAGATTAAACCCTTCAGTCAGCACTAAAGGTGTAGGAACTCACAAAATACCATGGAAAACACGGATTAAATCCATCAGTCTGCATTGAGGGCATAAGAATGCACAGGAACTTGTGGAAAACATGGATTAAATCCATCAGTCTGCACTGAGGGCATAAGAATGCACAGGAACCTGTGGAAAACATGGATTAAATCCAGCAGTCAGCACTGAGGGCATAAAAGCTCACAGGAACTTGTGGAAAACATGGATTAAATCCATCAGTCTGCACTGAGGGCATAAAAACTCACAGGAACTTGTGGAAAACATGGATTAAACCCATCAGTCTGCACTGAGGGCATAAGAACGCGCAGGATGCCACGGAAAACATGGATCAAACTCATCAGTCAGCACTAATGGCATAAGAACTCTCAGAATCCCGTGGAAAACATAGATTAGATCCATCAGTCAGCACTGAGGGCATAAGAACACTCAGGATCCTGTGGAAAACATGGATTAAATCCATCAGTCCGCACTGAGGGCATAAGAATGCACAGGAACTTGTGGAAAACATGGATTAAATCCATCAGTCAGCACTGAGGGCATAAAAACTCACAGGAACTTGTGGAAAACATGGATTAAACCCATCAGTCTGCACTGAGGGCATAAGAACGCGCAGGATGCCACGGAAAACATGGATTAAATTCATCAGTCAGCACTAAGGGCATAAGAACTCTCAGAATCCCGTGGAAAACATAGATTAGATCCATCAGTCTGCACTGAGGGCATAAGAAAGCACAGGATCCTGTGGAAAACATGGATTAAATCCATCAGTCTGCACTGAGGGCATAAAAACTCACAGGAACTTGTGGAACACATGGATTAAACCCTTCAGTCTGCACTGAGGGCATAAAAACCACACAGGAACTTGTGGAACACATGGATTAAACCCTTCAGTCTGCACTGAGGGTGGCACAGGAGAACTGTTCCCACACACACCTGGCCTCCCTCACAGCCTGGGCACCCTGCAGGAACCACAGGGCTCTGGAAAGGACAGGAATTTGCTTTGGGCACACCCTGGGGGGCACAGGTTATTCCAGCAGCACGGAAAAGAAGCAGTGGGAGAAGTGAAATCTGCAGACCCGACTGGCACATCCCTCCCTCGCACCCCACTTCTCAGCCAGACCTCATTTAATTACTTTTCTGTAAAAGCCTTTTCTGTTTAGTTTCCAGCTCTTTTCACACAAACTTTATGATCCCTTCAGCAAAGCTCTGCACCAGGTTCTGTTTTGCAATAACCAAGACAAACGGCATTACAATAATTCAGGCTTCAGGCATGGCTATCCTTAATGCTCCTGCTTTGACTGGGAGTGTGCAACATCCACACAATGGATTTTTAAAACCCTTCCTGACTTTTATCCCTGACAGAGAAAGGCAGGAAAACCAGAGGGTTTTCTATCTCAGCCTTCTCCTTTTTCCTCGATTTTATGTGGATTGATTACAGCACCTCTAGAGAGTTTCTGGTCTCTTGATTTTCATTTTTTCATCAATTTCCTCCATTTACAAATTTTTACTCCTGGCCCACAAAAAGAAAAAAAAAAAAATCTAAATCCTGTGCAATTTCTGTGCTCAAATTTATTGCTCAGTGGCATCACCATCAGCCTTGAAGAAGGAAAAAATTTCCCTGGAAGTGTCCAAGGCCAGGCTGGATGAGGCTTGGAGTGACCTGGGATAGTGGAAGGTGCCCCTGGTGTCCCCAAGTGCCACATCCACACTTTTTTGAGCACTTCCAGGGATGGTGACTCCACCAATGGCAATTCCCAATGCTTTCCCGCCAGAAATTTCTCCCAATATCCGATCAAATGTGGGGTATCAACAGCTGAGCTCCAAAGAGAAAAAGCAGGGGAGATTAAGCTCCTGGAAAAATCAACCCAAGCACAAATCCCTCTATCCAGCTACCACTGAAAACACAGAAAGGTGACAGCAGAGCTCCCAGGGGAGCCTGGGAATGTCACTGGCTCTGGGGACAGAGGGTTCTGTCCCCACAACTCCGAGTCAGAATGAGCAGTACAAGCCATGAGCAGGGCTGGATTATTTTGGTGCCTCCCAATTTGACATTTCGAGCCCCTGTTTGTCTCCTGCCTGCCTCAGCACAGCACCCCCAGCTCATGGGGACTTTCCTGTGCCATAAATAGCAGCGATCTGCTGGTGTTGGGGAGGAAGAAATAGGAAAGTCTTATAGAAATTATTACCTGGAAAAAGATGCTGAAAATACAGAAATTACAAGTGAGATTGAATTGAAGACGAGTTTTGAGATACCAAACCTCAGTTACTGAATAAACTGAAAAACAATGGTATGGCCACCCAGGTAATCTCCTTCTCTGATTGAACAATGGCCTTCCTTGAGCAGACAATAGCCCCTGCCTGCCTGCAGGTCCAAGGGTCAGAGTAGACTTTACTAACTGAGCTTAAGGTAAAAAAAGCAGTTTTTAGAGTTTAAAATATAACGCAATATGGTAATACAAGGATGCTCATAGGCTGTATGTAAATGCTATAGAATTTGTATCTTGTCCTAGATTGGTTAGTGAAAATTAGAATATTCAGCGCAGAACATGATTTATTGTATTGTAGGCGAGAACCAGGGCATTCTGTATTCTGCTTCCCTGATTCCTGTACCTCTCTCTCTCTCTCTCTCACCTCCCTTACCTGCCTGGGGCTGTGCCCTGCAGCTCCTGGCAGGCCCTTACCCTCACGTTTTTTATCACAATGAACCTCATGCTCTAAGACTAAACTCCAGAGAGCTCTGTCTCCATCAAAACCCCATCTACACACCGCAGAGGCGATCCAACAGGAGCCCCAGATTTCTACATGCTGGCAGATCCCGAGCGTGGCGAGCCGCGTTTATAAAAACCTCTCCTTAAACCAGCCCAGCATCTGTTCCCTGCGCAGGATCCTGCTGGAACGCACTCCAGGAGATTCACAGCCCTCTCCCTGCGGCTCAGCTCCCGTCAGGCTGCTCCCAACAGCTCCATCCATCTCCCGGCCACGCCACCCGCGAGGAGTTACGGCAGCGAGTCCTGGCGCACTGAAAGCGAGCATTAGCCAAACGCTTGGCCCCATAATTCTCCTCCCCTTTTAAGCTGTCTTGCTCCGGAGAAGGCAGGGAGGTTTATGCTCTGCAGGAGGAGGTGGTTGGGGGTCTGTGACCTCCAGGTTTTCCTGTCAGCAGCACAGGGAGGGAGAAAAAACCAAGTTGGGAATTACACTGCACCCCAAAATGACCTCCAGGTTTTCCTGGCAGCAAAAAACCAAGTCAGGGATTACCTGCAGCCCACTGCACCCCAAAATTACCTCCAGATTTTCCTGGCAGCATCACAGGGAGTGAGAAAAAATCAAGTCGGGAATTACCTGCAGCCAACTGCACCCCAAAATGACCTCCAGGTTGTCTTGTCAGGATCACAGGGAGGGAGAAAAAAACAAGTTGGGAATTACACTGCACCCCAAAATGACCTCCAGGTTTTCCTGGCAGCATCACAAGGAAGGAGAAAAAAACAAGTTGGGAATTACACTGCACTCCAAAATTACCTCCAAGTTTTCCTGTCAGCATCAGAGGGATGGAGAAAAAACCAAGTTGGGAATTACACTGAACCCCAAAATGACCTCCAGGTTTTCCTGTCAGCATCAGAGGGAGCGAGAAAAAACCAAGTTGGGAATTAACCTGCAGCCCAAAATGACCTCCAGGTTCTCCTGGCAGCATCACAGGGAGGGAGAAAAAACCAAATCAGGGAATTACCCGCAGCCCCAAAACACCCTTCAGAATCCCTTCAAGGAACTGCTGCAGCAATCTCAATAATTACCTCGCCATAAATCACCTTAAGACAAACTCTGCTCAAGTGTTGCAACCGGAGCAGATGATGGGGGCCTTGTACAATGGCCAATGACCACGGAGGAGTGAATTAAGAGCATAAATATAAGTGATGAGGGCCATTTCCTCACTGCGCCATCCAATTCTGGAAAACACTTGTCTTTTCTCATCAGTGCTAAATTGGAGCTCCACCAGCTGAAAGAGAATGTGTGGCAATGGGCAGGAAGCTGCCAGGGGCAGGAGAAGAGGACAGGGCTGTGTGGGGAAGGACTAATTAGATCTTGAACCAAAAAACTCCCAGATCTTCCCTCCACCATCCGCTAAGGCTTGAGAAGATCTGAGCAAACACCACCTCAGTGTGGTCAGGCTGGTTGTGCTAAAATCCAGTGACTGAGGTGTGTTTGTCCCGATGGCATTAAAAAAAGAAACTTAATGTAATTTGCTGAGATGAGAGCAAATTTGAAATCAAGAGTTATTTGCCTGATTTTTTTTTTTTTTTAACTCTAATATTTAACCTTCATATTCCCAGTCTGATTTTCCTTGCTGCTATTAAGAGGTGATTTCAAACCCTTCTGGCCAAGCCTTTGGGAGGCAGAGCAGTGCTGGTTTTAGTGCCCTTTTCTCTCTGCAGTTGGGTTTTTTTTTCCTTTTGCATTAATTATTCCCAGTTTTGCTGGTCACAGCTCCTCAGTTCTGCTCCACTGGAGCTTCCCAAGACACCTGGTGGGATTTTCATTGCCCACTGGGGTTTGCATGAATAGTTCATCATCTTATTTTGCAGGAGGGGATGGAATTCTCCCTCCGATCTCACATTCCTAAAAACCAGGAACACTTTCTAGACCTGCTTGTTCAAAGAGGCGTTTTCCAGACTGTCAGGGTGGGCCAAAAATTCCTTTTTCCCCCTGTATTTTCCATGTCCCAGTGCTCCTCCCTAAATAAAGAGATGCAGCGCAGCCCAAAGAGCACCCAAAACCACAGAAAACACCAAAATGCAGCTTTTTTCCCCCCAATTCCCACCCCTTGGGAAGGGGAATCCAATATAAATTACAGCATAAAAGTTGACTTGACGTTTTATAAATGCTCTCACTTTGAATTCAGTCAATAATACTTTGCATTACTAAAATATGAGTTTACAATCACTTCTCATCTGAAAGCTGTTTAAGCAGTAAACACCAGGCTCGTTAGTGATTCCCAGTTTGCACTGGGAGTATTTAATATTTTTCCTAGTCTGATTTTCCCTGGGATGCCTGCCCACACAGCTCCTATTACCCCAAAAAACCTCAGGTATTTGCACCAGGAAGGGGCAAGTTTCAGACAGGTGTGAGGTACAAATTATCACCACGTGCCATGAGGGTTCTCAAATAAATAAATAAATTTATTTATGCTGCAGAGATGCTTCACAGAGAGATCTGAACGCCCCCAGCTCCAACCACGCGGTGTGGTTGGACTTTGAATTGACTGAATTCAAAGTGAGAGTGTCTATAACACGTCAGGTCAACTTTTGGGCTGTGATTTATATTGGACTCCCCTTCCCAAGGGGTGGGAATGGAGAGGCTGCTGGCTGACTGCAAACACTGCAAACATTTCGGTGTTTTCTATGATTTTTGGTGCTCTTTGGGCTGCGATGCACCTCATTATTTAGGGAGGAGTACCAGGACATGGAAAATACAGCGAAAAAATCCTCTCATCCTACCAGAGCATCCCTGATCCACCCCAGGGGGTTCACAACCACCTGCCTAAAACACCTGAGTGATTTTTGAAGGTGAGTTCTCGGCTCTCCAGGAGCTTGTAGAACACAGCCCTGAGCAGAGCAGAGGCGCTGAGGTGGAATAAAAAACCACAAGGCACAGATGGAAGCTCTGACCGCCACCAGGTCACTGTCCCCTTCCAGCAGGGGCTTGGTGGAGGCTTTTTCCTGCAGGAACCACAAGTTCCAGGTGGAAATGCAGATATTTAAATGCAGCCCCAGCCTCTGGCCTGTGTTTCCGAGCTGGCGGTGACAGGAGTTCGCCGGAGCGAACAGCGGTGCCCTCAAAATGAAGTTTATAACTCGCTCTTGTTTATCTGTGTCTCTATTGCTGCTATTAATATTTAATGTCTCTGGAGGAAAGGCTCCTCTCCGGCAGAACGAGCCCTGCTGCAGCATTAATCAGAGCTCAGCTCCACGCCTGGGGCTGCCCACGGCGCATTCCTGACCTGGGGACAGGGGAACAGGCTCGGGAATGCTGTCCCCCTTCCCCCGTGTCCTGTTGATGCCTTAAACAGGCTGGTAAAAATAGGAAGCAGACACAGCAGTACAGGGAAAAGGGAATTTACCTCAGTTTAATAGGATCCGAGGTGCCCAGACTCATCAAAGGTGGAAAACACACCATGGAGCAAGGGACGAGTCAGGAACCCCCGTACAACACACACTGGATTTTTATGGACTTCACAAAATTAGCATATCTACTCAAAATCCCCCAATAAGAAACTTGATAAACGAAGGAATTGTCCCCTTATTCTAATGAATACATGAGATTTTCATGGACCTCACAAAATTAGTGTATCTACTTAAAATCCCCCAGTAAGAAACTTGATAAATGAAGGAATTGTCCCCCTGTTCTAATGAACTATGTGAGATTTTTATGGACCTCACAAAATTAGTGTATCTACTTAAAATCCCCCAATAAGAAACTTAATAAATGAATAATTGCCCCCTATTCTAATGAACCCCCCCGAAATGAGACTACAGCCTAGTTTACAAAACCATGTTCCAAGAGAGAACAGGTTGGAGCCTCTAGTTCTGAGAGAATATGAATGTTTGGTCTTCCTTGCTTTGCAGGACCCCAAACTGAGCTAAATCTCAGACTCCAAGGGTTGTAAACATGTAGGGCTAAAGTACAAGGAGTGTTTGTGCAGGGTACAAGGAGCGTGTATGGAGGGGAACAGGGAAGGGAAAGGGTAAAAAAATATATAAAAAGGGTATAAAAAGAAAATACAAAAATCACCGGCATCACTGTCACCCCACAATGAGGGGCAGAGCAGCCCAAAGAGCACCGAAAACCATAGAAAACACCAAAATGTTTGCAGTGTGACACCTCAGCCAGCATTGCCACCCCTTGGGATGGGGAATCCAATATAAATCACAGCACAAAAGTCGACCTGACATGTTATGAACGCTCTCACTTTGAATTCAGTCATTAATACTTTGCATTGCTAAAATATGAGTAAAATATGGGAGGAGAGAGAACCATTCCCAGCCTGGTCCCAGCACAAATTCCAGGCACAGCTCTGACCTGAACCTCAGGGTCCACGGCCAGACCTGCGTCCTCAACACTGCACTGGATCCTGAACAGAGGAATCCAGGGAGAAATGAGGGAGAAAAAAGTCACTCTGGAAGGCACAGGAACCTTCATGAAAGCTCTGAGTGGCAGCTCATTAGGCCCTGGCTCCCATTAACGATGCCCTTCTCCTGCCCCCATCGCCACCGTAATGGGCAAAGCCCTGAAGGAGCAGGGTCAGGAGCTGGTGTTTGATGGCTCTCCCTTTCCCCCGGCTCTCAGCATCCCCAGAATCACTAACTGCCTCCAATTCCACAGCTCTGCTCTTTGATTTGACCCGCTGGAAAAGGGATTGCCGCCGAAGGGAGCAGGAAGATCGCGAGGTGGATAAAGGCAGAGAGGAAATGGGATCATTAGTTTACACAAACATGTTCCCCCAGACAGCCTCAAATCCAAACTAGAGAGTACAAAAAAACCAGCCCATCACAAAGGGGTTTTTCTACCTTGTCCTGGCTGCCCAGCATCCGTGAAGAAAATTAAATAATCCTGGGGGAAAATCCACTGTTTGGAAAAGCTTCTGCCTCTGCCACCGCACACAGACAAAGGAAACCTCGCCAAAGCAGCCTCACACCAAGCAGCAAATGAGCCCATGTTTCTGCAGCACAAAAAGGGGGACTGATATTGGAATCCCACGGGATTGCATCCACGGGGATGCAGAAGTTTCCCTTCAGCTCACAGGTGCCCTGTGCAGCCCCAGTGAGGTGATGTTTGCTTTATGGAATAAAGATTTTTCAGCCCAGCCTTTCTTGCTGATACTCAATTAAGTGAAATGCAGTTTGAAAAATTATTTTCTTTCCTTAAATCATATGAAACAACCCCCCACACACACACTCCTTTTTCAATCTTAGCCCTGCACTTCTGGGCCAATTCCTCCTTTATTAACTGAAAGCTCACTCTAAATCTTTCAATACCATAAATGCCAGTCCTCCAAACAATTATTCTGGCTACAACATTAGTCAGTTCCTACATTTTCCATCAGTTTTACTCACTCAATGGCACTTCATCTTTGCTGTATAAGATCTGGGCCGTGCCTTTCCTCTCCTGTCCTTCCTGGTGCTTTTCCACCCATAAGATTCCTGATTTCCCCTCCTGGCCCAGGGGTATCAGACACCGCATTTCCCTCTCTTTCTGACCACCAGGAAAAATCAATCTATGCATGGCTCCAGTCAGGGCATTCCGGGGGATTAAACATAAACACCAATCCACGTTCTGGCTCCTTGCAGAATACCAACAGTACAGTGGGATTTTTTAAAAATTTTGGGGTATTTTTAAGGTTGGAAATATTATTCCCAGGGGCAGTGGGAAGTCCCTGTGAAACATTTAACAGCCAACAGTGAGATTAGAGCCACGAGGCAAAGAAAGCAGACGGCAGCTGAGTGTCAGCTCCGAGACCTCTCCTTGGAAGAGATGAGGAGCAAGCTCTGGATCTCTTCTCAAGAGACAATGGCAAGGAGAGGAAACTCCAAATCCTCGTTCCACGAGGAGTGCAATCACCCCAAGACAGAACCCAAAACGTGAAGCCTCAAAGACAGGAACATCAGCTCAAGTTTGTCCTGCACATGCCACCACCTCGGGAGCTCCCACCAGAACCCAATTTGCCATCAATAGGATGGGATTTGGGATGTCCTGTGGCCAGAAGCCACCATCCCTGCTGGGCTCAGCTAGAGCCCCTCAGAGTTCATCCTTCCCCAGGCTCTGCCCGAGGTCAGGGAGCTGCCGTTCCACATTCGAGCACTTTTCTCCAAGGCTCTTTCCTCTCTCCCTCATGAAATGTTTTGATAGAACACTTCAGACTAAAAGCAGAGCTGCACCAGAACACAAACCAGGTCCCTCTTTATGCGTACATATGTTTGATGTCAAAAAGACAGAGCAGGTCATTCTTACAAAAAGGCACTTGGAATACCAATAGTCGCTGTCATCTCAGTTTTCCATCACAAAATGACAGCCTCCCGTCTCAAAACAAGGTCTAATGGAACCACATTTATCCCCATCTTGCTGTAATCACATTAGACAGTCCTACCAATTTAACTTTATTGGATTCTTAACTGTCTGGAAAAAAAAAACCCAAACCCATCCAGACCAGCCTGACATGTTTTACTACACAGGAACAGCCACCTGCAGTCCCCTTCCGACAGCAGCATCCCATGGTCAATAAAGAGCCTTCTGTTCGGTGTTAGGCTTCCTGCTAAGACCTCATTTTCTTTTAAGAGACTTGTGCAGCTTCTGAGCGCATCGGGTTTCGCTCAGGCCAGAATTTGCAGCGTGCACTCGGCCATTAGAGGCACGAGCGATGATATTCTCGTCCTCATCAGCGCTCGGATGCTCACCCGCAGCGGAGCCGGGGGATGAATGTGGATGAGGCTGCTGTTATCTGCTGCCCAGACACCTCACCCCAACACAGGGGTGGGAGCCAGGCCAGGGCACATTGCACCTCCAGGGATTCAGATTTGCAGCCTTTTTTTCCTCCCCAAATTCCCGGGTTGGGTAGCGCACCAGGCGGATGCAATTAACCTCGGCGACACCGCGCCGCTTGCTAAACCCATGAGCCAATCTCGCTCCCCCAGCTCCCCTCCGAGATTCCCTGGAGAGGCAATGGGTGTCTCCTGGAGAAGGGAAAAGAGCTGGCCCCGTTCCAGGCACCGCCAATTTGGGAAAGAGAACAGCAGCGGTGGCAGCCAATTTATTCTCTGCCTGGGTGGAAAGCTCAGCCGGACGCTGCTGGATTTCTGTGCTGTTTGTGCTGGGAGGGCTGTGCAGACAGGACAGGCACTGCTGGCAGCCCTAAGTGGGCACAAAACAATCTGGGGGAGGGCAGGAAAGTTTCCTCAGGGCTCTGAGATCCTCTAGCACTGAACCATGGACCATCCTGGAGGGAAAACTGCAGCTTTGTCACCTCCTAAGATACACCGGCCCACCTTTCTCTATAAATAAAGGCAATTTTCATGGAAAGGCACCAAACTGCCAGGCCTGGGCATGGAAGTGTTACTGAGCAGCCCAGACGCTGTCCCACCTTTCTCTACAAAGGCAATTTTTATGGAAAGGCAGCAAAATGCCAGGCCTGGGCGTGGAAGTGTTAGTGAGCAGCCCAGACCCTGGCCCACCTTTCTCTACAAATAAAGGCAATTTTTATGGAAAGGCACTAAACTGCCAGGCCTGGGCATGGAGGTGTTCCTGGGCAGCCCAGACCTGGGGGTTGTAGCAGGTCCATGGCAGCTCTCGCTCAGCCCAGGCCACACAAATTGCTCAGTCTGTTCCATCTCTGTGCATGGAGCTCCCAGCCCATTCCAGCAGCTGCAGTTCAAGGCTTAGAGGCGATGGCTGCATGGCCCTGGACACCATTCCAGGGATGCCATCATCCCCTGATGTGTGTCCTGATGGGAAGTGGCAGTGACCTGGAGCTGCTGAGTGTTCTCTGCCCCTGAAGAACATCATCCTTCCTCCCCCAGAGCTGCCTGCAGCCCAGACTGCCAAAATAAACACAGCCACGAGCCCGAAGGGACCATCAGCTGCCAGGTGAGCCCCAGGCTGGGGAACCTGCCGCTGCTCTCAGCCAGAGCCGCTGCAGCCTCTTCTCTTGGCCTGGCACGGAACACCACGAAATCCTCCCCAAATCCATCATCCCAAACGCACTTTAACCACCGCAGGCACGTCCCGCTCGTGCTGGGGTGTTTGAACACACACACCGCTGCACAGCGGGCAGGAGCGAGCAGGGGAAGTGTGTCTAATTAGCCAGAACATGGATTGGAAACCTCCAAGTGGTTGTGTTTTCATACCACCAAATTAAGGCTCATCAGGTTAGCCGCTCTGGGCAGGATGATTTTTTGAAAGTGTTCCTTTGAGGCGGATGAAAGGTAACAGGAATTATTTCAGCAAAGCACTCCAGGCTGTGTGGCTGAGAGGAGCTTTTGTCTCTTTTGGAGCCGAGTCAGGGGGAAAAACAAAAAGTCTGAGGGCCTTGTCCTGCTCCCCATGTCCCCAAGGGAGGGCTCAGCAGGTCCCCTCCCTCCCAGTCATGGGTGACACTGTGGTGACCCTGCAGTCACAGTCCCCTTCTCTCTGCTCTGCACAAAGCCAAGGAGACAAACAATATCAACCACCTGCTGCTCCAAGCCCAGGAGATGAGCTCCATCTTTGGACTCATCTCCTGCTTGGAATGAAATCTCTAGACTTCGGAAAGGTTGGGGTTCGGAGCAGCAAAAAGGCAAAAATTAGATATAATAAAATAAAAAATGCAGAAAACAAATACAATAAAATCAACTGGAGGAAGAGGAACGAGAGAAAGATCATCATCGCGACAGCACACAAAGCCACCCTCGTGTAATTAAGATGCAATAGACTCCAAAGTATGAGACACAGTCCACATTATGCTGAGATTCCCAAATGCCAATTCCTCATCGAATCCACAAAATCCCATTTTCTGGGATGAAACACCATGAGAACAGGTAACTTGCTTTGCAACACTGAATATCTCCGTTTTCCCTCCTCAAGAAGGCACTGGCATCAATTAGAGGACAAAGCCATTAGACACAATTTGTTTATTCAAATTAGCAACAAGGCTGTGTCAAAACCCCGGGCTCCCCACGGCGCTGATCTCAGAAAGAGTTTGAGGCAGAATGATTGATTGGGCCTCCCACAGCCCCTGGTGGCTCACACAGGCTTTGGATTGCCTCGCTGAGGAATCCTTCTCAGCATTCCAAGGGCATCCCTGCCTCACCCTGGTCCCCAGGTTGGCACCTGGTTTCACTGCTCTTGTCTCCATCACAGCCTGGCAGCACCTCAGGGATGCAGGAATGTGCCTTCCCCACGTATCCACCCCAACTGATTCGGCTTTTAGTCACTCAGAGATGAGGAGATGTTAAAAATCAGCCTCCTGAGGAGTTCTACCTCACCAGGGCCCCTCTAATCCCCACGGGGTGTCTGTAGGGCTGTGCTTCCCCCGCTCAGCCCCCACAGCCACCCTCACTGCAAAGGCAGGTGACACCTGCAGTGAGCACTGAAATCCCCCAACAATTTCCAGAGGGTCTGGGGATGGACCTGCAGTGAACACAAATTCCCCAGCAATTTCCAGAGGGTCTGGGGATGGAAGTGCAATGAACACTGAAATCCCCCAGCAATTTCCAGAGGGTCTGGACCTGCAGTGAGCACTGAAATTCCCCAGTCATTTCCAGAGGGTCTGGACCTGCAGAGAACCCTGAAATCCCCCAGCAATTTCCAGAGGGTCTGAGATGGACCTGCAGTGAGCACTGAAATCCCCCAGCAATTTCCAGAGGGTCTGGGGACAGACCTGCAGTGAGCACTGAAATCCCCCAGCAATTTCCAGAGGGTCTGGGATGGACCTGCAGTGCCCCTCTGCTCTCTCTGCTCACGCAAGGCTCTCACACATCACTGCACAGCAGCACTGTCAGGCTCCCAGGGTTAATTGGCCCTCAGCATCTCCGGGGCCGCTTCCTCCTTTAATAGCCAATTAGACTTTATTAGCTGCGTTGTCATTTACATTCAGGCCTCCCAGCAGCAGTCCAGAGGCTACAAATTGGCCTCAGTAGCCCTTCAGGAGTGTGGGCTCTTCCATCAGGAGCTGACCTTCTGCTCTGCCCTGCCCCAGGACACCTTGTGCCAGCAGCTCACCTGTGTGGAGGTGGCAATGCCCTGCAGGGAGCACTGATGGCAGAGCAGGGGAAGGTCTGGCCCATCAGGAGGAGTGTTCAGAATGTCTTCTGATGGGCTCCAGACATATTTAGCCAAGCTCTGTCTCCTCCAGCCCCCGGCCAGGCCGTGCTGACATCCTGCGGCTCAGATCAATAGGCACGGCTTTAAATGGCCATTGATTTTACAAGTGTAATGAAGTTGTCGAGTCTCTGATTCAGCCATTAGGGAGTGTTCATTTTATTGACCTGCAGGGCCAGGGGGCCGAGGGGGTTTGGTTTTTCCCTGTTAAAGAGTGAGCAGCACTTGCTAATGAGAGGTGAGCGCTTCCCTCCTCATCCTCTCCCTGCTCCACATTTTCCTCCTGAGCTTTCCCCATCCCACGCTGCCATCACAACTCCACAGAAGGTTTCCCAACCCCCCTGCAGCCTCTGGACCAGCTGGAATTCCATTTTATTCTATTCCGTTTTATTCCATCCAATTCCATCCCATCCTATCCCATCCATCCTATCCCATTCCATTCCATCCTATTCCATTCATCCTATTCCATCCATCCTATTCCATCCATCCTATTCCATCCATCCTATTCCATCCCATCCAATTCCATCCATCCTATTCCATCCCATCCCATCCAATTCCATCCATCCTATTCCATCCCATCCCATCCAATTCCATCCATCCTATTCCATCCCATCCCATCCAATTCCATCCATCCTATTCCATCCCATCCTATTCCATTCCAATTCCATTTATAATTAGCGGAGTTCCGACAGAGTGAAGATGCGTTTTTGTCTTTGCCAGTTAACATTTGTTTCCAATTCCAATAAGAACTTAATTAACACTGTAATCTGATCCCCAGTAATGATCAAATATCTGTGCTTACAAGGATCCTTACCCAAAGAAAATACACCAAATTATTCTGCATGGGACATAAAGAATATGAGAATAAGGGATGAAGGCAGAAGGACAGCCCAGTAAAAGTAGAGGGGCTCCCTGCAGGACAGGATCAAATTTTATCACAGCTTTGCTAATGTTTGGATGGATAGATTAAGTCAGATTATTTATTATGCTATCCAGATAAATACAAAATATCTGAGTAGAAAAATGACTGATAGGATTCTTGCAGCCATCACAGAAGAATAGGCTGATCAGAAGGGATTTAAAGGAGGCAAGGGGAAAAGTCCAGCTGGTCCAAATTCCAGCTCAACTTCCCTGATTTTCATGGGAATTTCCAGCTCCTTGTCCCAGCTCTGCCTCATGCCCACACCCCACTCCAACCTTCCTCACTCATGTTGGACAGAAGCACAGCCTGAGGCCACACAGCTTTTGGCAAGACCATCAGAAGGCTTCAAGTTTGGGAAAAAGAAAAAAAGAGGAAAAAAAAAAGAAAACTGAAGAAAAACGTCTGAGAGACTGAATGAGAGAGGACTCAAAGGCACACCATGGATAAAATTAACCCAGGACATGAGTGCTCCTGATGGAGTCTCAGTTAGGTTGTGCTCATGGCTCTGTGTCTACAGACAAAGCAAGGCACCCAAAACTACAAAGATGTTTAAATCAGAAGGGATCCAATGGAGATGAATAAAATGCTGAAAGAATTGTGCATCAACACCTTCAGAGAGGCTGAATGAACACAACCTGCTCCTCCTGGAAAACTGGCAGCTAAACCTGAGGCAGGAAGGAGTGGGAAACAAGACAATCCCACCGTAAGTGCAGGATGGAATCACTCAGGGATGAAGCAGATATTTAAGGACGGCGTTAAAAAGCAGAAATTAATGTACAGCCACACGAATGGGAGGAGAGTGCTTTGTTTCATGTGAAACATGAAACCCAAACAGGTTTACATTGACTCTGCTCCCACTGAACCAGGGGATCATTCCAAGATGAATTTTTCACCTTCCAGGCGCTGCTCCCAACCCTTCCCCACCCGACCCTGCTGCTCTAGCCTCTGCCACACGTTCCCTCTGCTTGTTGCTAACAGCCCAGGCAGATTCCCACCCTCCCCAGGCCGTGATGGACAGTACAGCAGGCTGGGGCTTGGCAGACAGAGGTGCTCATTTGAGAGCTTGCTACAGGCAATTCCTTTCATTTTCTCTGCACCTCTGCCTCGTATCTGGATCGTCAGAACAAATGTTACTGTCAAAGCAGAAGTCCATCCAATAATTCCTGCTAATAGCCTCCCAGCCCTGGGCTGCTCTCAGGTTAGGAAACTTCTGAAACTGATGTTGTTTATATATTTAATAACTCCTGAGTGCTTTTCTCTCCCCGGTGCTTGGCCAGTTTCCCCTGAAATCTGTGAAAACTTCCCGTGCCCACCACATCCTCTGAGCCCAACCTGCTGCACAAAACCAACTGATCCTCCCCACCTCCATCCTGAGAACTCTCCAGCACAGGCACTGCCTCTTGAAATAAATCCTTCCACACAGCCAGGGTGTCCTGGGGTGGCGTAATGATATCTTGTATTCCCTATCGTTTGTATGCTTGACTAGGAATATGGTCCTGGAGCTTTAACTGTGTCCTGCAGCCGAGAGAAGCTCTGCTGCCAGCGCGGGATGTTTTGAAACTCTTCCCCTGGACTGTTCTACAGGGGAGTGAGAAGGGAGGGACACTGGTTTTTTTTTAGTCAGTTGCTGCTGCAGGTTGCTGTTGCTACTGGTGTGGCTGCTGCTTGGGTTTTTCTTTTTGGGTTTTTTTTTCCATCATTTTTGGACCTTCTTCTTCGACTTGCTTTCTCATCTGAGAACCTGAGGATCCCCGGAGGACAGAGGACGAGAATCCTCCAGGGAGCCACCGGAGGAACTCCACCCAACCCCTCTGGGACCCCGGGAAGGGAAGCTACGCCTGAGGAAAAGGACACTAAAGTTCATCACCTGTTTGTTCAGGTTTAATGACCCCTTTTTCCCTTTCCCCTTCCACTGTGTGCTCTGTTAATTAAATAGTTATTTTCCCACTTTAGGCTGAGATATTCTGTTGTTGTGGGGGAAGGGGTGCCAGAAACCTTTGTGGGGGAGGCACCTGTTCAGGGTGCTTTCCACCTAGGATATTTGTCTCCAATCCAAGACACAGGGGCATCCTGAGCATCACCACGAGCCAGAGCAGGTGACCTGGGAGGGCAGGTCCAGGTGTCCCAGGCACACACACATTCCCTGGAAAGCCGTGGGACACAGGGAGATGCACACTGAGGCTGAATCCAGCCCTGCCTGCGATCTGCAGGGCCCATTAGAAGCTGATGAATTGTTTTCTGCTCTCCTGCCTGACTCGGGATTGGGTTATCTGCGCGGAAAACGTAATTTGTTTGCTCATATCAAAATGCCGCCGCTCACCTGAGGGATTAACACCGTGACAAAATCATTAGGAGCCTGAGGGAGTGCTGGAGGCCTTCTGAGTTCATGGAAAATTCATTCTTCAGCCTAATGAATGTCTTTTTCCAAACAACTGTTTGGAAACACCTCTGTTTCTCAGTTCCCACTAGACCGAGCAGACACACGCACAGGGCTCAGCTTGATCCCAGAGCAGCCAAAGGGACAAACAGCACCTTCCGACCCCAAACATGGCTTTGGGAACAAATCCCAGCACTGATGCCTTGATGGGCTTCCCTAAAACAGAGGCTAGACAAAGTTAGGAGAATAAAAAGCAGATTAATTTGCTGAAGGGCCTTTAAGGTGCATTTAGGGCAGACAGAGCCTACTGGAGAGGCTACACCCAAAATGGACAATGGGTCATGAGTTTTTCATACTTTGTAAGTTCAGTCCATTTACATATTGGGCCTTAATCCTCCAATTACACCTTCAGGTAATGATGCCAATTACTCCAAGTTTGCTCCCCTCAATTCATTGCTGTTTACATATCTTGGGGCCCAGAGGCAGCAAAGTGTCCTTGGACCCCGAGCTTTAGAGGAATTATTTTGTCTAAAAATGCTGGGACCAGGAGTTTTAGCACTCTATATGGAGTCCAGAGCCACACACTAAAACTATAGATACAGAAAAACCACAGAAGCTAAAATCCTAAGGCATCAGCACCCCCAGCTTGAAAGGGAACGTGTCCCAGTGCCGCGGGGATTCTGTGGGGAGGCAGAGCTGAGCTCCCACACCTTCCTCCATCCCATTTCACAGGAGAAAAAACACTCCTCCCTGCGAGGTGCCACTCCTGTCCTGTGCCCGAGCCACTGTCACCCCTGAGGCAGTGATGTGACCTTGGCAGATCCCCTGGCAGAGCCCCCACCTGCTCCACACCACAGCAGCTCTGCTCTGCTCTGCTCCCCCTCCTGCCCTGCCACCAAGGTGACACTGATGCCTGAAACAGAGGCCAAAACAAAATTAGGAGTATAAAATGGGGACAGATTTACTCAGGGCCTTCGAGGTACATTTGGGCAAGCAAAGTCCCCCCAGGGACTACACCCAAAATGGACCCTGGGTCACGAGCCCTTCACCTTTTTTAAGTTCTGTCCATTAGCATCTTGAACCTTAATTCTCCAATCTCACCCTCAGGTGATGATGTTCACCACCCCAGGCCTGCTCCCCTCATCTCACAGTTGTTTCCATATTTTCAGGCCCTAAGGCAATGAATATGTCCTTGAATCTGTGTTCAGAGAGCCTTGTTTGGCCAAAGGTGCTGGAACAGGGGATTTCAGCACTTTGTGAGAAGCACAAAACTGCAGCAAGTTAAGGATACATGAAGAGAAAAAAAACCTAGAAATACTTTAAGGCAGCAACACCACCAAACATCGCCTTCCCCTGCTCCCAGCCAGGCTGGGATTGGCATTCCAACCCCAGCTCCTTCTGGGGCTCCAATGAACTCCTGGAGCAGCTCCTGCCGTGTGCTGATGGAGCTCTCTCCCCCTCACTCTGCTGACACACGCAGGGAGGTATTTTTAGCCTTGATCCCTGCATTAGGGAAAAGTCACCCTCTTAAAAGAGCAGCTTTATTGCCAAACGATATTAGCACAATGAGGGAAAATCGCTCCTAATTTTTATAAATTATCTCATCATCTGCAACTAATTAGCAGCTGTGGAAAGATGGGGGAAGGAAAAAAAAATCTCTCCTCACCCCGGAGAGATGAGCTCGGAGGTGTTCAGAGCTCAGACATCCCTGCTGGTCAAGGATTCCACGGGAATCCTCTCCCCCTGGTTATCCCACCCCTTCCCCAGCACCACAGAAAAATCAGGGTTGATTTTTTTTTTAAAGGAACCTCCGGAGATCATCCTCAGGGTGAGGAATAGTTGTGCTGCAGCTTAGCTGGAAACTTTATTAAAATCCAATCTAATCAAGCTGCTGCGAGTCTCCATTCTCCTTACCCTTGCTCCTGGGCGCTTGTGCCTCTGTAAATGTGTCTATAAAAGTAAAATGAGCAAGCAGCCAACGGCTAAGCAGCACTTAATCAGAAGAAAATGTATACCCTGGTGGATAGCAAACTGCTATTAAGTTGGGGAGGGGGGAGACAGGAGAAAATAATAAGCTATAAATGGACAGCCAAATAAATCTCCTGCCGCACCAAGTGAGAGCACATCTGGTTAGATGCCACCTCCAGTGAGTTGTGAGGAAAATATTTATTTGCCGCCGAGCACCTGGCAGCGGGAGAGGGAAGGGAGCTGCTTTCCCTGCCTGGCCTCAGAGGTGCCTGTAGGAAAATCCTGCCTGGAATCATCTGGATTTCAGAGCCAGAGAGGCCAGAGCATCGCTGACCAGGCTGTGACGCTGCCCATGGCTCGTTCAGCTCGAGAATGAGGGGTGAAATATCAAAATCCATCTCTTCTCCAAGAGGAGAGTCCCTCTCCTCCATCCCCACCACGACCCCAAGAGGGTCAGTCTTTAAATACCACAGGACTTTTACACCTCTGATCCCTGGGAGTGCCTTAATTTGATATAGAGCACTTCAGCATTAGGAGAAAATGGGATTTGGGACTTGGAAGGCCCCGAGGGAAAAGCTCCTTGGAGAGGGGCATCGCTGCAAAGGGGATTATCACCATAATCACGAGATTAGTTGAATAATCCAGGCCCAGAAGAGAGGTTTTGTTGTCTGCAAGATGCTCAGCATCCTCCTGCTTTCATGGAGCTGCAGTGCAGAGCGGGGTCAGACTGAATTTGAGGAACAACAAAAAAAAATTGAGGGGAAAATCAGCCCAGGCTGTGCCTTCCAGTCCCATCCAAATCCAGCAGGGTGACACTGCTGTGCCTCAGGCCAGCCCCATCTCCCCAGCCCTGACATCACAGCACATCCAAATTGACTTTTCACCCCTCCACAACCTCTCTCCGCTTCGTTTTTTGCTCTTTCACAGATTTAACACAGCCACAGAGTTCAAGACTCCTAAAAAAAAGGCAAAAAACCCCCAAGAAAATCAGCTCTTCCAAATGAAAAGACAACGTGCCAGGGAAAATAAAGTAAAACAAAATAAAATAAACCTCCCCTCCTAATCACCCAGCCTGGCTCTTCTAAGGAAGCTCTCGCATAGTTGAATTGCGCAAAGTAAACAAATAATTACCAGCTATTTTCTTCTATAGGTCAGAAAGCAGATTAGCAAGCTGAGACTGAAATCTAAAGCATGAGTGTGGCGTGCCCAGGCTCACAAAAAGCAAGGAACAAAAAAAAAAAAAAAAAAAAAGTCAAAACCCTGCACAACAACCACAGCTCTCAGTGCACCAAGAACTCCACCTCTCTCCCCACTCAGGGGTTGATAACCTGGCTAGAAAAACACCTAAACCCAGTGCTAATATTGCACATTTCTGGATTTTCATTTTTTTTAACTGAATCCACTCTGGTTTAGTCCCCGGGGAATGGTTTTCTGAGGAGGGAAAACTCGAGTTTGGTGTTTCTCCTGGAAATGCTCAATCCCAATGCCTCAAAGCCCAGGGCTGAGCTCTGCTGCCAGAGGGGAAAAAGGTGAGAGACAGAAGCAGCAATGCCTGCATTAAATCCCATTGTGCTTCTCAATTTTCGCAGCTGAAAGCAAAACCCCAAACCCATCTGGATCCGGGAAGAGGTGAGAACTTCAGGTCAAGGAGGTTGTAACACTTTTCCCCCACAGCGCTGGAGAAGCTTTCACTCATCCCTGGCACAGAAATCCATAAAAGCAGCAGGGAAGGGATGGCATTCCTAGCATCAGGAGTGAAATCCACCTCTCTCCCCACTCAGAGGTTGATAACCTGGCTGGTAAAACACCTAAACCCAGTGCTAATATTGCACATTTCTGGATTTTTAGCTTTTTTACTGAATCTACTCTGGTTTAGTCCCCGGGGAATGGTTTTCTGAGGAGGGAAAACTCGAGTTTGGTGTTTCTCCTGAAAATGCTCAATCCCAATGCCTCAAAACCCAGGGCTGAGCTCTGCTGCCAGAGGGGAAAGAGGTGAGAGACAGAAGCAGCAATGCCTGCATTAAATCCCATTGTGCTTCTCACTTTTCGCAGCTGAAAGCAAAACCCCAAACCCATCGTGGAAGAGGTGAGAACTTTAGGTCAAAGAGGTTGTGACACTTCTCCCCCACAGCACCAGAGAAGCTTTCACTCATCCCTGGCACAGAAATCCATAAAAGCAGCAGGGAAGGGATGGCATTCCAAGCATGAGGAGTGAACCCCAAATCTCCCAGCAGAGCCTCAGCCCTGCCAGGCTGTTGGGGAAGATGAAATAGGAAAGCCTTATAAATATGATTACCTGGCAAAAGATGCTGAGAATATGGAAACTATCAGCGAGATTGAAATGAAGACAAGCTTTGAGATACCAAACCCCAGTGACTGAACAACTGGAAAACAATGGCATGGCCACTGAAGACAATCCCCTTTGGATTAAACAATCCCCTCTGCTTGCAGACAGGCCCAAGGGTCAGAGCAGACCCTACCAACTTGGCAGAGGGTCCAAAAAGCAGTTTTTAGAGTTTAAAATCTAACGCCGTATGGTAATGCAATGACTCTCCTAGGCTGTATGTAAATGCTGTAGGATTTGTAGCTTGTTCTAGATTGGTTAGTGAAAATTAGAATATTCAGCACAGAAGTTGATTTATTGTATTGTAAACTGCAACCACGGCATTATTCTATTATTATTCGATTCTTCTTCTTCCTTCTTCTCTCTCACCTCTCTGCCCTGCTCTGAGCTGTGTCTGGCAGCTCCTGGCAGGTCCCCTACCCCCACACCTTTCACAATGAACCTCATGCTCTAACACCTCACTCCAGAGATCTCTCGTCTCCGTCCCGACCGTCCGAAACAAAACCGGGGACAAATCCCACAGCAGGCTGTGCTGCCCCTGCAGCAGAGCAGCTGAGGATGCCCTGCCCCACTGCTGTGCACAGATCACGCTGCTTTTCCCCCCAAAAAAGCTCCAAAACCGAGCACACAGACAGGAACCTGTTGCAGCTCCCTGCAGGTGCTGGCTCGGGCAGAACACGCAGTGCTGCCTTTTCCAGCACGGAAATTGTTGGATTCTTTCCAGGTGGGGAGGGTGGGGAAGAGCAGAGAACAGAGCCAGGACATTTAAAACAAAAAGCACACGGCTATATTCAGCAAATGACTCCTTTTCAGAAGGGTTTTAGTCACACAGATTTTTTTTTTCCCCCATTTCTTCTGGCATTATGCTGTTATTTTATTCTATTTTTTTTTTTTTTTTGTTCTCACTTCACCTTTCCGTGCTAGAAACCATCCATGCTTCATGCTGAAGGTGGCTGATTTTAGCAGCAGGAGAGGGAACTCTCAGTGCCAGTGTTCTTCAAACCAAGCCACCGAATCTTTTCGAGGTTAATTGATTCTCCAAGCATGAGGACACATCCTCCAAAAGCATGTTCAGTGGCAGGAACTGCTACTCCAACACTCTCTGCGCTGCCAGCTAATGCCTGAAAATGCTTCCCATTTCCTCACAATGAAACCTGACAGCCCCAGGACAACAAACAGCCACAGATCCGTCACACTTTGTCACTCAGAGGGGCAGGAGCCGGGAAATCAGAAAATCACAGAATGGTTTGGGTTGGAAAGGAGCTTGAAATCAGCTCATCCCACCCCTGTGAGAAACGGGTAGTCAATAGGTAACTCAAGTTAACTATTGAGAGACAGAATATGTGGATTCTAATTCAAAAAAACAGCTCCCTTAATCTTGTCAAGACAAGAGGGACAAGAATCTGTTTGAGGCCAGCACAGAAACCCTGAATCACCCACCAAGGACTGCCCCTGCTCCAGAGAGAAAGGTGCAAAGTGCACTGTGATGAAGACTACAGATCTTCATCACGAGCAGACCCCAAAGACCACCAGGACACACAGCACATGCTAATGATATTAATAATTTCCCAGAAATTATTTGTATAACCAGTCCTATACGGGGGAATGTGATGAATATTCATGAATGTCACCATAATATTGTGTGTTGGCAGTGCAGGGTGTGTGTGTTTGGAGGAGTGAATCCCCACAGCCTGCGCCGAATAAAGCAAATAAAATAAAATAAAAAATAAAGCAAATCCCCACTGCTCTGCCTGTGTCTCTGCAGTGTCTCTGGGCCTGCTTGGGGAGAATCACCTGCCGTGGGCAGGGACACCTCCACTGTCCCAGGGTGCTCCAACCTGGCCTTGGACACTCCCAGGGATCCAGGGGCAGCCACAGCTGCTCTGGAGGAGAAAAGGCAGCAGAGATTCCAGGTTTGGCAGCTTATTCTGGAAATCTCCCACCCAGGGGAACCTGAGCTGTAAACACCTTCACCCACAGCCCATGTCTCATTTTAATTCCCAGAGCTCTTCGATCCATCCCCCTCTGGCTCACCAGCAAAAAGCCACAGCATTCTGGGGCTTCTCCACACCTTTTTTCCCAGGAAATCTGTGTCTGTGTTCAGCTCAGATCCCTTCTCGTGCTCCTCACTGATCACACCCAGCCTCTCCCACTCGTTTTGTCCTCAGTGTCACAGCTCTGCCAGCAGTGCTTGCAGGGACACAGCAGGAAGAGAAAACAGCAACCTGGAGACAGCGACTGCAGGGAGTTCAGAGCCTTTTCCTGCCCAACAACAACAACCCTGCAAATAAAACTCATCAAGCAACTCTGACCACTGAGGGTGCTTAATAAAGATTACTTTTTCTACAGCTCCACTTGCCTGAGGCATCATTTGCTCCTAAAGAGATGCTCCATGGGATTTAAACGCATGAGGGAAGAGCAGGATTTCAACCCCAGCCACTAAAAATGAGATTTCTGCTCCAAAACCTGAGTTGGTCAGCTCAGAGCCCTCTCCTACCCTGGTGATGCTCCTTAAATCACAAAGATCATGGGATGGATATCTGAGCGTTGCTGGAAGGATGAAGTTCTTCTTCCCAGTGAAACAAGAATGCCAAAAATTTCCACTGCAATGGATAGAAATGCAATGGATAATAAATATGAAAGGTCTGCAACTGCCAAGCTCTGTCAGGGTGTGAAACAACGCATCCTGAAGTGCCAAAGATGAGGAGGAGAATGGACTTGCCGCTGGAAAAATGGGAATATTGTCAAGTGGGGGCAGCTGAGCAGGACCAGAAAAGCACCCCAAGGGAGGTGGGCTGAGCAGGGTTGATCCACAGCAATTCCATGCCCTGCTGGAACTGCTCTGGATCACATCTGGAGCGAGGTGGAGAATATCAAATGCTGAATACCACAATGAGCACAGAAATGTGCCCCAAAGCAGAGATCCCATCAGATCCTGGGCACAAATCGAGGTCAGGGAGAGGTGGAACCTTGTAGTTGCACTGTTTTAAAATCTTTCTCTTCTTTCTCATGGAGAATAGAGATAAGTTGCATTCTTGTGCTTTCTAATCTCTTTGTTTTGGTACTGGATGCTCTAGGGTTGTAACCAATCATTATAGGGGTGGAAAACTGTCGACCAATAATTATTAGATCATTAATGAGTATATAAAGAAGTTTTTGTAAATAAAGTTCCTCTTTTCGCCATCTTGTGTGCTGAGTGCCTGACCTCTCCGCGAGCTTCCGCGAACCTCCAGAAAATCAGAAAATCAGAGCAACAGAGCCTGAATGAATGAGGAGATCCTCAGACAAACCCAGGCTGACACCACAGCATGACTTCCCAGCCTTCGGTGCCCCCCGGGCTCGGCAGGAGATCACAGGAGTCTGAAGCTCGTGTGGGATGAGCCTGGGGCTGGAGCTCAGCATTCACCCTGGCCTGCACCTCCATGAGAGGAACGCAGGGATAATTCCAGAGGACAGCCCAGCTCCTGGGAGTCAGCACTGGGGACAGCACAGGGAGGGAGCAGCAATACCCCAAATAAATCCCCAGAGCCCCTGCCTTGCCTTCTTCCTGCTCTAACTTCCCCCGAATGCAATTTCAGCTCCATGAGGTGCAAAATTTTTTGGCTTTTATAAAAACCAGGTTGCTGGAGAAGCCCAGGAGAAGATAAAAATCCAGGATGGGCTCAGCTCTGCCTGCAGCCAGCTTTATCAGCCCCTCTGACAGCAACAAGGCTACCAAAAATGTAATATTTACAGGAGACAGTCTCCTTTGAACAGGGCAGAGCATAATCCAGGTGGGCTATGCAGAGCCTGGGCTGGAATTTGATCCTGGATTCCTGCATCCCACCTGAGCCTCCCGACCCACCAAGGACTTGGAGCTGATTTCTCTCTCAAAACTGTCTGAAAAAAAGAATGAAAATTCACAAATCCTCCAAGCAGAGAACACAAGATGTTCTGAAACCTCAAGGTTGCACGACTAAGAGGAAAACCAAACCTTGTGCTTTTGTCCCTTGCACCAGATGCTCCCCCTGAGCCAGGGACTGTCCCCTCCAGGCTCAGAGCTCCAGCAGCCAAGAGCAGAATCCCAAAAATGCTGAGAGGAGATCAGCTCCTTCCCTCCACGGCAGCTCTGGGAGCACTGGAGCAGCTCTGCTCTCGGGGCTGCCGCTGCAGAGAGATGGGCAGGGAGCACCATGAGGTGACAGGTGACATCTGCACGGAGCCAGGGGGGACAGGTGGAGCTCCTCAGAGCACCTGGCTGCCCTTCTGCAGGCAATCAGTGCCATTAATAATTACCACATCTCTCTTTGGGTAAAAGTGCAGCACTCAAGGCTTCCAGAGCTCTCTTTTCCTATAAATGCAGCAGAGGCTGTTCCCTTTGCCAGGCTCCAGGGGAGCTCTGAGCACAGCCCTTACCCCAAAAAGGATGGAGCCCTGCCCTAGAGCTGCTCCCCAGGGACAGCACGGGGCCCAGAGGTGTCAGCTCAGCAGAAGGTGATGATCCCACCAGCAAAAAAAACCTGAACAAAGATCAAACCACCTCTAAAGCAGTGTATGAGGTCCTTGGGAAAGCACAAAGCACTCCTGGGTGAATGATCACCATTCTAGAGCATGATGGCCCAGCTGGTCCTTCCCCTCCTCACATCCATGAGCCTCCACAGGCTGAGCTTTCCCTTCAGGAATGCTCGCAGCAGATTAAATCCCAGCTTATTAAATAAGGCAGTGCTCTAACAAGGGTAATCCACTGATAATTTCACTCATTGAGACCCTATTTTATCTCAACCAAGTAGACTTATTTCCATTTAACAGTCTTAATTCTTTTAGCACTTCCCAGCTCCCAAATTGGCTTCGACAGCAGCATTGACATTCAGCCATCACCTCCCCATGAAGTTCCATTCAGTCTCTCCAAGCCCCTGCAGTGTCTGGAGGTGCAAGAGGAATTTATCTTTGGGAAAACGAGCCAACCCTCCCTGCAGCCTCCTGCCACCCCCAGCCCTCGTTTGGCAGGGCTGGGGTCAGGGCTGAGCTGGTCCTGCACTCGGAGCCCTCCCAGCTCCATTCCCTGCACTCTGAGCTCTCCTCCAGGCAGGATCTTCTGCTTCCCACACTGCCCACACTCCTCGCCAAACAGCACCCCAAAGGAAGGCTCTGGGATGTGACACCACCCTAATGTGACACAGTCCCCTGGGATGGCTGTCCCAGTGACAAAAGGCACCCATTTTCCCTGCCTGCTCTCAGCCCTCTCTGCCATGTGCTGTCCTTCTCTCCCACGTGCTGCCCTGCTCTTCACAGCTGACATCCCACAGAAAAGCAAATTCCATCCTTTCAGGTCCTTCCGCCCTTCCCTTTTCCTCAGCATTTTTTTTTTTCAGCAATCTCAGCGAGACACTTTGATCTCAGAGAGGAAGAAGAGGAGGAAGATGAGCACAAAGCCAGCAGCGAGGGAAGGGCAGGACCCACCGCCTCCCGTGCTCTGTCAGCACTCCAGTTCTGGAATTGGGACTTTTCCAAGGGCTGTGCATCCCTCACACCTGGATTTGGAGAGTGGGAGCTGCTGACTCCGCACCAGGGCGGTTTGGGATTTCAGCTTCGCGGGGCTGTGTTTGCCTGACACCGAGCCAGCAGCAATTAGCTGCAGAGGGGCACTCGAGAGAAGTGCCCTGCTGGGTCAAAAGCTTCTCTTCTGGGAAGGTTGCCCAGCAGTGCCCAAAGCTCAGCGAGAAGGCTTTGCCACCTCGCTGAGCTCAGCTCTGGAGCCTGGAGAGCTCCTGAGCTTCCAAGCCACCCATCCATGGAGCAAGGGCAGGGAAGGTGCCAAGAGTGACAGAGCAGGAGGGATAAACCCCAGCACGACACAGAAACCTTTCCCTGCACTCACAGGGTCAGAGCTCAGCTCTGCTCCAGCAGCTTTGTGTCTCCTGCTCCCATCTGCCATCCGCTCCCTTCCCACCAAGGTCCTAACAGCTCTCAGGTCACAAATTCGGCTTTGTCTCAACTCACCTTGAGGAAATTGGGCATCTGCCTAAAATCTGCAAGGCTCTCCTCCCCCTCACTGCCTGAAAAGGACCTTCAGATCCCACCACGGTCAGCACAGACCTGCAGCTCCCTAAAAACAAGGTGTGCTTCAGCCAGGCACCCAGAGCTGCCCCATCCTCAGGACTCATTCCCAGAACTGCTCCTGACTTACCCAAATTTTCTCACCCCACTCAGCTCCTCACATCCCCAAAATCCTCCTGTTCACCTCTCTACCCACGAATTAATTGGTCTGTGGGGAGGAACAGATTTGGAGGGAAGTATCACCGAGGGTGGCACGAAGTTTCCTGGGCTGCCAAGGCACTCAGCAGGGCACTGAGGAGGAGATTTAATCCATCCCTGAGTGAAGTGAAATCCATCCTTCCTCCCTGCCCACACGGACAGCCAGCGGCGAGGGGCTGGGCAGGGATCTGTCACGCAGCCTCATGCACAATCCCATCTCACGCCACACTGGAGCTCTCTGCAGAAACTCCAGCTCTGCTGAATTTGGCTCCGAGTTGGAATTCATTTTGGCAGCTGTTTAGGCAGGCAACCAAGGATCTTTCATTCATGTAATTGACTTTTTTATTCATATATATATATGAAAAAATAATGAAAGAAATTGCGGAGTAGCTCATGCTATCAGTAGCTTTCTCTGTGTGAAGCAGAGAGATCTGTATTAAAAGTGGCTCAGCAGCTAAATACACAAAGTGCTGCCCAGGGGCAGGAAGAGTATTTAGATATAAAACAAGTTACATGACTCTCAGATCCTGATCCTTGGCTCCGGGAGAATGTTTAATATTCAGGAACAAATGTAAAAAACCAGACCTTTGATAGAAAATTCTGCACATGCACCTATCCATGCCTGTCCTCTGTCACCCTGCCGCAGCACAGGACCGTGCCTGGAAGAGATAAATGTGACCTTTCCACCGACCAGCCCCTCTCTGCCTGGCTCCTCTCCTTAAAATTCCCTTTTCCTGCTGAATTAGCACCTGCTGCCAACCCAGTCACCTTCCAAAACCACGCAGGACAGGGCAGCAGCTGCTGCTGTGCCCAGGGGCACCGCAGCTTCCCCGTGCTGGTGGCTAAATGGCTTTCAATAAACAAGAGAGGGAAGAAATAGAACGTTGATTTGCTGCTTAAGTAACGTGGCTCTTTTCCATAACTACCAGCCGGTTTCCCCATCCAGCTGCTCTGCACAGAGAGATCTATATCTATATAATATGTATGTGGATATATAATGAATCAAAACAAAGCTTAAAGGCCTCTTGGGGTGGATAATATAACCTGCCTCTCGGACATTAATGAATAGGAACAGATCAGGAGAAATAACTCTGCCACAGAGGTACAAAAGATGGAAAGAGATGATCTGTCTGGCTGAATCCACGTCGCTCCTCACTCCATGCCCTGTGGCACTGATCTAAAATATAAATCTGCTTATTATTTATTATTCATATTATTATAGTGCTGGATTCCTCCGCTGGAGACGAGGAGCTCATTACATTTTATGTGGCAAAACTGCAGCCTGGAGAGAGGCACAGAGCCCTCCCACACCAGGCAAGGGGCACTGCTCTGCTGGCCACGACCTGCCTGATGCCACGGGCACCTTCCCCTGCAGGGCAGCTCACCCTGCTCTGCACCAAGCCCCTCTTTTTTCCATGCCTTTCCCCTGCAGGATGAGGCTCAGTTGATTTTTAAGGCGAGCGCATCCAACCTCGATCAAATAAAAACCATGCAAAAACCTCCACGGTGGAGGAATCCATCGATCCCTCCCTCTTTGGTACCCAGCTGGGCAGGCTCCTCTCACTGCCTCAAACCAAAGCCAAATGAGCCAGGGGTGCAGGAGTTGTGCATCCCTCGGGATTTCCGCACCCCTGGAGAACCCGCTCGCGGCTCGTCCCGGTTCCCACTCGCGGCTCATCCCGGTTCCTGCTGGCGGCTCGTCCCGGTTCCTGCTGACGGCTCGTCCCGGTTCCCACTCGCGGCTCATCCCGGTTCCCGCTCGCGGCTCGTCCCGGTTCCCACTCGCGGCTCATCCCGGTTCCCAGTCACAGCTCGTCCCGGTTCCCACTCGCGGCTCATCCCGGTTCCCACTCGCGGCTCATCCCGGTTCCCACTCGCGGCTCATCCCGGTTCCCGCTGGCGGCTCATCCCGGTTCCCACTCGCGGCTCGTCCCGGTTCCCACTCGCGGCTCGTCCCGGTTCCCACTCACGGCTCGTCCCGGTTCCCACTCGCGGCGCTCGCGCTCCTCCCGCAGTTTTAGCTCACACTTCCATGGTGCTAATGAGCCTCCTGCCTCTGCAGCCCGAGAGGATGCTGAGCGGAGCCCCCAGGAAAATCTGCAGCCGCAGGTTTGGTGGGAATGGAATGTGAAGGTCCTGCCTGGGCCAACCACCGACCTCAGCTGAGCCTCAGCACCTGCCCTGCTGTCCTGCACCCAAAGCTCCCAGGAGAACACCTTTCAGCAGGTCATTCCAGGGAAAAACAGGGTGGATGGATGACCAAAGCAGTCACCAGCCCCTCTCTGAATGGTTTCAGTTGCCTTCTCCTGAATAAAAACCATCTCGTGTTATCTCAGAGGAGCCTCTGTGGATGAGCTGCCTTAACTATAACATAACTCAGGATGGGAAGAGTAAAGGAGGAACCTTTCAGTCACAGAACCAGTTCAGCCACTGCTCCCAGTGCTGAACACAGGAATACCTGCTGAGAACTGCACAGAATCCAAGGAGAAAATCTGCCCAGAGCAGCTGTGGCTGCCCCTGGATCCCTGGAAGTACCCAAGGCCAGGTTGGAAGGAGCTTGGAGCAGCCAGATCCAGTGGAAGATGTCCCTGTCCATGGCAGGGGTGGAACTGGGTGATCATTGAGGTCCTTCCAACCCAAACCATTTGTGATTCATTCTAAGTCTAAATGAGGCTTTGCTGAAAGGCCTGGCATCTGTACAGGCGAATCTTTTTAAAAAAAATATTTATGCATATAACTCAAAAGCCATAAATAAGACATCACTCTCCTAGAAGAATAATCAGAACAAAATTAAAAGGGCAGATAGCAAATGAATATTGTATTTTTTCTCTGCCTCTCGCCACTCTCCAGCAGCAAATGATAAATAACTATGAATCCACTTTAATGAACTTATCTGGGTCTTTTTAATATTGGGGAAAAGATTAATATCATATCCCAATAACTACACCTTCCTCCCACCGCACTCCCCAAGCCAGGCTGGGATTAAACACTAATCCTAATGACAAATGGAAAGGTTTTCCAGCAACAGCACCACCATGTGAGCCCTGCAGATCATTCTGTGCCCTGAGCTGCTCACGGCAGCCTGGCCGGGTTCAAAGCCAGGCTAAGGCCATTCCTCTGCTGGGGAACAGCAAATCCATGGCCACTTTATCCCAGATCCATCACTATCATCCACAAAGGGCTTGGATAAGGAAAGGAGACTGTGCTTTGTGTGTGTTAAATGCTCCCAGCAGGAGGGAGGAGAGGAGTTTCAAGCTGTGTGAGCAGCTGCAAACAGGAGCTGGGGATGGCACAGAACCTGCACAGAGCCACAGCCTCCTGCCTGCGGTGGAAGGCACGGCTGGGACCGTCATCATCGTCATCACTGTCACCCCCCATTGTGGATGCAATATTCTAAGAAACTCTCTCCTTTCTCGCAAATCGTATGGGAAACAAAGATAAGCTGAATTCTTCTTGCTCTTTCTAATCTGTGTTTTGGAACTGGGTGCTGGAAGGGTTCAGCCAATCCCCCCGGGGGGTGGACTGGCTATAAACCAATCACTGCTAGACTCTTAATGTCTATATAAGAACAGAACTTTTAAATAAACTTCCTCTCTTGCATTTCCGCCATCTCTCTGCCTCTTTCCTTGCTATATCCGCGAGCAGCAGCATCAGCTCAGCCCCACACCTGGGAGGAAGGGTTTGGTACCTGCTGCCATCAGCATCCTCCTTCCCCACCAGAGCCACCAGCACCCTCTAAAGTGCTGATTCTGCCCGGTGGGATGTTCCCTGTGTGTCCTGTGGGAGCTGAACTCAATGCTCCCCAATCCCACTGCCCCCATCATTCATTTTTGCCGCGAGTTTTTAGCGCTCGTTTTTAAGCTGTCTCAGGGCTCCCGTTCAGACACACCTGAGGACAAACTGCATCCACCAGGGCAGCTCTGGGGCCTTTACTCACGGCAAAAGTGGCTGAGTACATCATAAACACCTCAGGAGGGCAATCACACAGGATTCAGGGCCGTACAAATGATGCTCTGCTACCCACGGACTGGCTGGGAATAAAAGGGCATCACAGGACCACAGGAATGCACAAAAAGCTCCAGTCTGCCTCTCCCCACCTCCTTCAGCACACACAGCTAAATGCCAGGGCTTTCCCACAGCTCCACAAGCTCTGGGGGATCCCAAGAACATCTTCTTGATGTGAAAAGCTGAGAGAATTGGGGTTGTTCAGCGTGGGGAAGAGAGGCTTTGTGGGGTGACCTAACTGTGGCCTGCCAGCAGCTGAAGGAAAGATGGAGAGAGAATATTTCCAAGGGTTTGGAGTGACAGAACAAAGAGGAATGGCTTCAAAGTGTCAGAGGGTGGGTTTAGATGGGATATTGGGAAGAAATTGTTCCCTGGGAGGGTGGGGAGGCCCTGGAATGGATTTCCCAGAGAAGCTGTGGCTGACCCTGGATCCCAATGAATGAATGGATGGAATTCTGAGCACCCTGGGACAGTGGGAGGTGGCCCTGCCCATGGCAGGGGTGGCACTGGATGAGCTTTAAACCAACCTAAAGCATTCCCTGATTCTGTGATTCCACACCCAGAGCAGCCACAGGACATGCACAGCCCCTCAGGCACTCCAGAATTTTGGAATCGTGCCTAGAAACAAGGACAAACACCCCAAGGAACACTGCCAGGGACACCCCAGCAGCACTTTGGATTCATGGAGACCTGGACCCCAAACTGCTCCTCTGGGCGGTGAAACCACCAAGCCCTGGGACAGCAATGACAGCTGAGCCAGTGGTGGATGCACAGTCCAGAAAAACGCCAGGTTTCACCCCAGAAACACCCTTAACGCCACAGTCCCTGGGTGTGGGGGAGAGAAACACCACATTTCACCCCAAAAAACACACTTAACGCCACAGTCTTTGGGTGTGGGGCAGAAAAAGACCAAGTTTCACCTAAAAAAAAACCCTCAATGCCACAGTCAATGGCTATGGGGCAGAAAAACACCAAGTTTCACCCCAAAAAACACTCGCAATGCCACAGTCAATGGCTATGGGGCAGAAAAACACCAAGTTTCACCCCAAAAAACACCCTCAATGCCACAGTCCCTGGGTGTGGGGGAGAGAAAGACCACATTTCACCCCAAAAAACAGCCTCAATGCCACAGTCAATGGCTATGGGGGAGAGAAACACCACATTTCCCCCAAAAAACAGCCTCAATGCCACAGTCAATAGCTATGGGGTAGAAAACACAAAGTTTCACCCCAGAAAACATCCTCAATGCCCCAGTCAATGACAATGGGGGAGAAAAACACCACATTTCACCCCAAAAACAGCCTCAATGCCACAGTCCTTGGGTGTGGGGCAGCAAAACAACAGGTTTCACCCCAAAACTCTCAATGCCACAGTCAATGGCTATGGGGCAGAAAAACACCAAGTTTCACCCCCAAAAAACAGCCTCAATGTCACAGTCAATGGCTATGGGGTAGAAAACACAAAGCTTCACCCCAAAAAACACCCTCAATGCCACAGTCCCTGGGTGTGGGGGAGAGGAAGACCAAGTTTCACCCCAAAAAACACCCTCAATGCCACAGTCAATAGCTATGGGGTAGAAAACACAAAGCTTCACCCCAAAAAACACCCTCAACGCCCCAGTCAATGGCAACGGGGGAGAAAAACACCACATTTCACCCCCAAAAAACAGCCTCAATGTCACAGTCCCTGGGTGTGGGGTGCAAAAACACCGCATTTCACCCCAAAAAACATCCCTTAAATGCCAGAGCTGCTGGGTAGAGCCTGCGAACCTGTGAGACAGAGGGAGGGAAGGGATTCTCACGAGCACAGACCATCACAGACGAGCACCCGAAAGGCTTCAGGAGGAGTTTGTCAGCTCATCCTGTGCCAGATCCTGCTGCTGGTGAGGGCAGTGCCGTGGATAAACGACACTTTTGGTCAGGGTGTGAATTTGGAATGAGCTGTGAGCACACACCCAATGAATCACGGCAGAGAATGCCAATTTAGGGCCCCGACGCTCTGCTCCTCCAGAAGTAAATAACTCCGTAAATAACTCAGGCAAATTCCCCGACACCTCCTCGAGCTCGAGTGAACAGGCGAAAAACAAACCCAGAATTGCCTCCAACACCACATTTGTGCTGCAGGAGAGATGCACAAATGAATTTTTTCTGTTTCTCTGCAGGAGAACTCCTTGTGCAGGAGTTCCTTTTTCTCCCCCGGACAGCAGGGCAGGAGGGAGCTGAGGATTTTGGGTTTTTTGGGGTGGTTGGATGCAGCACCACCTGTGCCAGGGCAAGCATCAGCTCCTGGGGTATTTTGGGAGGCTTCACATTGGTTTTTCCGAGGGCTTCAGGGCTGCCTGGAGGCAATTCCTTCCCTCCCAGAGCTCTTGAAACTGCTGAGAATATTCCCATCCCTGCCTGCTCCTTCACTCCCTGATCAGATCCAGCTTGTGAGGTCCGTGGAGACAATAATTCACCCAGACAGAGCAGGGAGCTGACTGACAAAAGCCATTCTGAGTAAAACATCACCATTTTGGATAAAGATTTTAGGCTTGGATTTCCCCACCAAGGCCTCCAGAACAACAATTTCCTCCAGGGCTGGACCAGAAGGGAACAAACAGCTTAAGGCTGAAGGAACAGCCTGAAAAACCAGGTTTGCACTGATGGCTTTTCCCCCTGTGCATCGAGGAGAGAAATAGAGCATTCAGCAGCCTCCTGAGCAGCCAAAGGCATGGGGAAGGTCACCCTGGACCCAAATTCTGCTCAGTTCCTCGCCCAGACGATGCCTCTCGAGCTCTGCAGTGCAACACTGGCCGTGGGTCCTGCCCAGGCCAGCAGAAATTCTCTGTGCGCTCAGAGATGAAGCAATCTGCAGCCTCCAAACTCCACTGAGCGACGCCAGGGCCAAGATCCACCCCAAACCCCAAAAAAGCAGCAGCAGGGAAGCTCAGGCCGTGGTTCACAAGCCAAGTGGCCCTGACTCAGCAGCTCTGCATTTTCTCCTGCCTGCAAGCCAAGAGCTGCAGGCAATAATCTCTTTTTGGTGGTGGGGAACCCACCCTGACATGGCCCAGCCCACCTCCAATTCCTGACCCCATCCCTGGGCATTTCAGGAGCTGTTATCAGATGAATTCAGGATTGTTTTAAACGTTAGCTTGCATTTTCTTTGAATATTTACATGTTCTTGCTGGTTTGTCTTCCTTTCCTATGCAGAGCACTGATTTATGTTGCCAGATACCATATCTCCCTGCCCTGCCAAAAGCATGCATTTGGGAATGATTTCAGGGCTGCTGGTAATAATTTTCCCCTCTTTTTATTCTGCACTTTTATTTTTATGAACTTTTTTGTTGGAGGCGCCGTAAAAATGAAACTGTGGCTCGAAGAAACAACACTCATCAAACCCCCGACCAAACCAAGCTGGAAGGCAGCTGCTATTCCCACCTGGAAGCTGCGGCACAGATTTGGAGTTTCCAGTCCTTAAAAGCTTCAAAGCACAGCCCCAGGTCTCAAAAACACCTTCACCTTTCACTCTGGGCTCTCTGGGGAGGTGGGGAACAAGCAGACCCCAAGTTTTAAGCTCTGTACCCTCGGGGGAGCTCCCCTTTTATCCCAAACCACCAAAACCCCACAGTGTTCCCCCAAAGAAGGATTTTCACCCCCAGCATGCTGATAATTCACCCTCCATCCCCAGCCCTGCCTGCTGGCTCGAGTGGAGGATCTGCCTGATGCCTTAAGGATTTTTAGTTTCTATTTTTCATATATCTGTAGTTTTGGTGTGTAGCTCCAGGCTCCATAGAAAGTGTTAAAAACCTCTGTTCACAGCATTTTAGGAATAACAGTTCCCCTCAGTTGGAAAACCCAAGGACACTTTGCTGCCTCAGAGCCCCAAAATATGGAACCAACAGTGAACTGGGGGAGCAAGCTTGGGGTGGTTGACATCATCACCTCAAGGTGTCATTGGAGAATTGAGGCTCAATATGTGAATGGACAGAACTTATAAAATGTGCAGAACTCGTGACTCGCTGTCCATTTTGGGTGTAGCCTCTCGAGCAGGCTCTGTCTGCCCTGAATACACCTAAAGGCCTTTAAAAATAAATTAATCTGTTTTTATTCTCCTAACTTTGCCTGGCCTCTGTTTCAGGTAAAACGCAGGCAGCGAAGCTGGGACCGTGCAGAGAGCTCTCCCCACAAATCACAGGTGCCAGGGCCATAAAACACCTCCACCCTCACCAGGCTCCTGCCAGCTCCCACCCTCCCTGCCCATATTTCCTGAGCTGCTCCAAGCTCCGCTGGCAGAGGGGAGAAGTAATTTTACTTCCAGTGTGTCACCTGTGGAAGCTGCAAATGGGGACAGCAATGGATGAGCTGTTTATCTGCAACAAAGAGTTAATCAGGCAGCTGCTGGCCCCGCAGGGAGCAGCCAGGGGAAGCAGTTTCCTTTCTAAACAACACAGAGAAGTGTCAATACTCGGGTGAGTTTCATTAGGAGGTTTTTGGATGTGTTTCTGTTCCCTAATCTGCACAGGCAGCCAGGGAAAGTGATGGTGCCTCTTCCTGAGAGCTTTTAACACAGCCCAGAGGAGCCTGGGGTCATGGGGATCCTTACAAATTGGGATTTTGGGGTTGTCCAAGTTCCTAACTGGGGGCAGGTTGGGCTCAAGCACCCTTTGCTCATGGATGGAGGGCAAAGCTATTTGTGACAGAGAAATATTTCATTTTGTGTGGAGTTTTCTTTTGTGTTTTCATGGCAGTGGGCAAGTTTAGTTCCTCAGTGTCTCTTTGAGAGGTGGCTTTGAATTTACACAGGAGGAGCAACATTAACACCTTGAAAATCATTGCAAATAGGTAAAGTCACCATAAACTGCACTTCGTTTACAGGAGGAAGGAGAACATTCCCAAAATTCAAGGAGATCAGCAAGTTTGTCCACTCACCATAAACTGCATTTCATTTACAAGAAGGAGAGAATTTTTACAAAATTCAGGGAGGAGCTCAGCAGGTCAACTCACCATAAACTGCATTTCATTTACAAGAGGAATGAGAATATTCCCAAAATTCAAGAAGGAGATCAGCAAGTGTGTCCACTCATCATAAACTGCATTTCATTTACAAGAGGAAGGAGAGAATATTTACAAAATTCAGGGAGGAGCTCAGTGTGTCCACTCACCATAAACTGCATTTCATTTACAGAATGAAAGGGAATATTCCCAAAACACAGAGAAGAACTTCAGCAAGTGTGTCAACTCATCATAAACTGCATTTCATTTACAAGAGGAAAGAGAGAATATTCCCAAAATTCAGGGAGGAGCTCAGCAAGTGTGTCACTTCATCATAAACTGCATCTCATTTACGAAAGGAAGGGGAAAACATTTACAAAATGTAGGGAGGAGCTCAGTGTGTGAACTCCCCATTAACTGCATTTCATTTACAAAAATAAGAGAATATTCCCAAAATTCAGGGAGGAGCTCAGCAAGTGTGTCTACCCATCATAAACTGCATTTCATTTACAAATGGAAAGAGAACATTTCCAAAATTCAGAGAGGAGCTCGGTGTGTGAACTCATTATAAACTGCATTTCATTTACATCAATAAGAGAACATCCCCAAAATTCAAGGAGGAACTTCAGCAAGTGTGTCAATTCATCATAAACTGCATTTCATTTACAAAAGGAAGGAGAGAACACTCCCAAAATTTAGGGAGGAGCTCAGCAAGAGTATCAACTCATCATAAACTGCATTTAATTTACGAAAGGAAGGGGAAAACACAAAATGCAGGGAGGAGCTCAGTGTGTGAACTCATCATAAACTGCATTTCATTTACAAAAATAAGAGAATATTCCCAAAATTCAGGGAGGAGCTCAGCAAGTGTGTCTACCCATCATAAACTGCATTTCATTTACAAATGGAAAGAGAACATTTCCAAAATTCAGAGAGGAGCTCAGTGTGTGAACTCATCATAAACTGCATCTCATTTACAAAAGGAAATAATATATTCCCAAAACACAAGGAACTTCAGCAAGTGAGTCAACTCATGATAAACTACATTTCATTTACAAAAGGAAAGAGAATATTCACAAAATTCAGGAAGGAACTTCAACAAGTGTGTCAATTCATCATAAACTGCGTTTCATTTACAAAAGGAAGGAGAGAACACTCCCAGAATTTAGGGAGGAGCTCAGCAAGAGTATCAACTCATCATAAACTGCGTTTCATTTCCACAAATAAGAGAACATTTCCAAAATTCAGGGAGGAGCTCACCAAGTGTGCCCTACCCATCACAAACTGCATTTTCTTTACAAGAGGAAGGAGAGAACTTTGCAAGAATTCAGGGAGGAGCTCAGCAAGACTATCAACTCCCAGAAATAAGAGAACATTTCCAAAATTCAAGGAGGAACTTCAGCAAGTGTGTCTACCCATCATAAACTGCATTTCATTTATAAAAATACGAGAATATTTCTGAAATTCAGGGAGGAGCTCACCAAGTGTGTCTACCCATCATAAACTGCACCTCATTTACAAAAGCAAGGAGAGAACATCCCCAAAATTCAAGGAGGAACTCCAGCAAGTGTGTCTACCCATCACAAACAGCATTTCATTTACAAAAAGAAGAGAATTTTCCCAAAATTCAAGCAGGAACTTCAACAAGTGTGTCAATTCATCATAAACAGCATTTCATTTACAGAAGGAAGGAGAGAACACTCCCAAAACGCAGGGAGGAGCTCAGTGTGTCTACTCACCATAAACTGCATTTCATTTACAAAAGTAAGAGAACATTTCCAAAATTCAGGGAGGAGCTCAGCAAGTGTGTCAATGCACCATAAACTGCATTTCATTTACGAAAGGAAGGAGAGAACACTCCCAAAATTTAGGGAGGAGCTCAGCAAGACTATCAACTCACAAAAAAAGAGAACATTTCCAAAATTCAATAAGGGTATCAGCAAGTGTGTCCATTCATCATAAACTGCATCTCATTTACAAAAATAAGAGAATATTCCCAAACTTCAAGGAGGAACTTCAACAAGTGTGTCAATTCATCATAAACAGCATTTCATTTACGAAAGGAAGGAGAGAACACTCCCAAAATTCAGGGAGGAGCTCAGCAAGCGTGTCCTTTCATCATAAACAGCATTTCATTTACAAAAAAAAAGGAGAGAACATCCCCAAAATTCAGGGAGGAGCTGAGCAAGAGCATCAACTCATCACAAACTGCATTTCATTTACAAAAAGAAGGAGAGAACATCCCCAGAATTTAGAGAGGAGCTCAGCAAGACTATCAACTCATCATAAACTGCATTTCATTTACAAAAATAAGAGAACATTTCCAAAATTCAAGGAGAAGCCTACCCATCATAAACTGCATTTCATTTACAAAAAGAAGGAGAGAACATCCCCAAAATTTAGAGGGGAGCTCAGCAAGACTATCAACTCCCAAAAATAAGAGAACATTCCCAAAATTCAGGGAGGAGCCTACCCATCACAAACTGCATTTCCTTTACAAAAATAAGAGGACATTCCCAATATTTAGAGAGGAGCTCTGCAAGACTATCAACTCATCACAAACTGCATTTCATTTACAAAAATAAGAGAACATTTCCAAAATTCAGGGAGGAGCCTACCCATCATAAATTTTATTTCCTTTACAAAAAAAAGAGAACATTCCCAGAATTTAGGGAGGAGCTCAGCAAGACTATCAACTCATCACAAACTGCATTTCCTTTACAAAAAGAAGGAGAGAACATCCCCACAATTCAGGGAGGAGCTCAGCAAGCATGTCCATTCATCATAAACAGCATTTCATTTACAAAAAAAAGGAGAGAACATCCCCAGAATTTAGAGAGGAGCTCAGCAAGTCTATCAACTCCCAAAAATAAGAGGACATTCCCAATATTTAGAGAGGAGCTCTGCAAGACTATCAACTCATCACAAACTGCATTTCATTTACAAAAATAAGGGAACATTTCCAAAATTCAGGGAGGAGCCTACCCATCACAAACTGCATTTCCTTTACAAAAATAAGAGAACATTCCCAATATTTAGAGAGCAGCTCAGCAAGACTATCAACTCATCACAAACTGCATTTCCTTTACAAAAAGAAGGAGAGAACATCCCCACAATTCAGGGAGGAGCTCAGCAAGCATGTCCATTCATCATAAACCGCATTTCATTTACAAAAAAAAGGAGAGAACATCCCCAAAATTTAGAGAGGAGCTCAGCAAGACTATCAACTCCCAAAAATAAGAGAACATTCCCAAAATTCAGGGAGGAGTCTACCCATCACAAACTGCATTTCCTTTACAAAAATAAGAGAACATTCCCAATATTTAGAGAGGAGCTCAGCAAGACTATCAAGCCATCACAAACTGCATTTCATTTACAAAAATAAGAGAACATTCCCAAAATTCAGGGAGGAGCCTACCCATCATAAACTGCATTTCCTTTCCAAGAGGCAGAGAACACTTCTCTCAGTGTGTCAGCCCCACCAGAACAGGGAGGATTCCCCCAAAATTCGTGCAGACAAGCCCTGGTCCCAGGCAGGAGTGCACTCACCGATCCTCAGCGAGTGGGGGCTGGCACAGATCCTCATCAGCCACAGCAGAAGGAGCACCAGAGGCGCCAAGACACGGAGCATCTTCCAGAAATCCTCATGGAGCCCTGCGGTGGTCTGGGCATGACATAACTCTGCGGAAAAACACAAAAATTGTGGCTGTGAGCTCCTCTGCTCTGCTCCAGCAGCACTGCACAGATCATAGATCAGCACTTGGGACAAAGGCTGGACTGACTCGAGGAGGAGGAGGAAGTTATTTACAGATTGTGAATTATTCAGGGCTAGGAATCAAACTGGGCAGAGAGATTCTAGGGAAAAAAAACCAAAAAACCAAAGACAAAAAACAAAAAACCCCCCCCCCAAAAAATCCCAAACAAACAAAAATAAAAACAAACAAACAAAAAACAAACAAACAAAAAAACCCCACAAACAATAAAAACAAAAAACACCCCCAAAATACAAAAAAACCCCAAAACAAACAAACCAACCCAACAAAAACAAAAAAAACCCCAAACAAACAAAAAACCCCCAAAAAACCAACAAACAAAAAAAAAAACCAAAAAAAAAATCCCAAAACAAAAAAAAAACCACCAAAAAACTGAAAAAACCCCAAAAACCCAAAAACCAGAAACACGAGGAAATCCAAATATTTCATCTTGGCATTTTCAGCATTTCAACAAAAACAAGTGGAAATCAATATTGAGTCACATCTCTGATTTCTATTCTCACCCACCCCCCATTTTTTTTTTCCACTCGGAGCAGCCTGCAACTCATTACATAATCCTAACTTCTGCCTTTAGGGTGGGACTAAACATTTTCACAGCAAAACGTTGTGGTTGCAGTGTTTTAGAAACTTTCTGTTCTTTCTCACAGAGAATAGAGATAAACTGCATTCTTCTACTTTCTTAATCTCTGTGTTTGGTGTTAGGTGTTATTTGGTTGTGACCAATGGTTTTAGGAGGTGGATTCCCTGCTGACCAATAGTTGCTAGAATATGAATGGATATAAAAAGAGGTTTCTTGTAAATAAAGTTCCCTTTTTGCCATCTTGGTTCATCTGCCTGAATTCTCTCAGCTCAGCCTCTGCAACCCTCGGGGACTCTAAAGCCACAAAACATGATTTGAGGGATGGAGTTTAGGAGGCACAGAATCATTTTGGCCTGTCCAAGTCTGGAACCAACTCCTGACCAAAATTCAGTCACCTCCTTCCATCCCTCCCAGGAACAAGAGGATCCAGCACAAGACCAAGAGCACATTTTTGGTCCTCACAGGAGGTTTCCCATCCCAACACTCAGAGCTCCAAGTTCCAAAGTCAAAACACCACGAGAACGAAGGGCAGGAGGCGGAGAATGCACAAACTCCTGATGAACACAGAGATTGGAGCTGGCTGTCCCACAGCAGCCTCCTGCAGCACAGTTAATCAAATTTGCAGCAAATACGATATTAAACAGCTTCGTAAAGGGCAGATTTTACTTTATAGACGGGGAAAAAAAAAAAAAAGGTTGTCTGTAGAGTTGATAAAATTATCTCCACAGGCAGCAATGTCCTTAAATGCTGACTTTGAGTGTTTCATCTGTTACCTTATCTCTCCCTTCTCCAGTTTGCTGGCAAACATTCTCACACTATCCCATTTGTCTCCTTCTTGGGCCAAATCCCGAAGTCCTGACACAGGCAAAGTCTTTAATCTGCCTTTGAAGTTACCAGGAGTTTTGTCCGAGGGAGACGCAGCTTTTTCCTTGCAATTTTTCAATTAATCTATTTTTAGATTACATTTAGACTTCCTCCAGCTTATCTCAGCACTCTCCACAGGGACCATCCCCTCTCACAGACAGGAAATACAGAGGCAGAAATAAAGAAAATCCAGAGAGCCCTGGGACAGCTCTGCTCCCTGGGGTTTGGTTCTTCCAGGATCACTCCTCCCTTGGGAAGCTCCCACCAGCAGCTCTGCCTCCTGCGTCCCAGTTCTCTCCATCCCAGAAAATTGAGGGATCTCATGCTCAGCTGTCAGTCAGACACAAGAAGAGCATCCTGATTTCAGTACACTCAACTCATTTTTAAAAGCCAGAAACTCCCCAAAACCACCTGGAAATCCTGAGCCACCTCCGTGAGGGGAATAGCAATTTTCTCCATTTTTTTCCTCTTTTTCAGTGTGAGTTCCAGAGTAATTCCTGGGGAAGAGAAGCCCTAAAAGGTTAAGCCCATGGGAAATTGGTTACTTAGAAGTGCTGGCAGCAGCAGAGACAGATTGTGGAGCAAGGGATCATTTGAGCACTGCAAGGCAGTTATTTCCAAACTTTCCAAGATATTTGCAGAGCAGCAGGATCACATCAGGCTCACTCAGAGCCCAGATTGTGGAACTGGAGCTCATGGGACACACAGATATCCCTTCCCTGGGGAAACACGATGGAGAGAGCAGGACAGCAAGGGCAGCTGGAGGTTTGCCACCCAAAAAGCTCCCTCATGCTCGGTTCTGCCTCTAAATCTGCTGCCCAACACTCACAGTCCTGTTTTCCTCCTTTTTCAGGTCCTTTTTAGGTCCTGCTTCCTGCACTGCCACCCCCAGTGTGCTTTCCTCGCCAGCCCTGGGGATGAACAGCCACAGCTCAGCTAAAGCAGCTCGTGGGGGATCTCAGGGCAGGGAAAAGTGGAGAACAAATCCCTCCATTTCCAGCCAAACAAGAAGGAAATGCCAGCCTGGAATTCCAGGAGGGTGCTGGAGTTCACACCCCCTGGCAAAACTCTATGGAATCACTGCCAGGAAGGCATGGAGGGGCTGGAGGTGTCCAGGGAGGGGAACAGAGCTGCGGAGGGTCTGGAGAACTCCTGAGGGAGCTGGGGAAGGGCTCAGCCTGGGGAAAAGGAGATCAGGGGGACCTTGTGGCTCTGCACAGCTCCTGCCAGGAGGGGACAGCCGGGGGGGTCGGGCTGTGCTCCAGGGAACAGGGACAGGAGGAGAGGGAATGGTTTTAGCACTTTATATGAAGCCAGAACTACACCAGAGCCACAGATAGACGAAGAATTGAAGCTAAAAATCCTTAAGGCATCAGAGGCACAGACCCCAGGGCATCTCCTCCTGTTTGCAGCCTGCTGGAGAGGCTGAGGAGATTCCTGGGAAGCAGCAGCAGCTGGGAGAGAACAGCAAAGCTGAACAATAAATGCAGCGCTGGGGCTGGAACTACCCAGGGCGTGGAGCTCCACCTGAGCCGTTCCCCGTGATGCCTAAGAATTCCTGGTTTTTACTCTTCATGTATCTGTAATTTGGTGTAGTTCTAAGACTAAAATAAACACTAAACACTAAAATAGTGTTTTATAACTATTTTATAACTTTTAAAAACTTTTTGTAAGTTTTTCTTATAAAACACTAAAACCTCTGCTCCTGGCACCTTTAGCCAAAACTACTCCTCTGAACAGAAACACAAGGACACATTCATCACCCTAGAACCCCAAAATATGGAACCAACAGTGAATTGGGGGAGCAAGCTTGGGGTGGTTGACATCATCACCTGAAGATGTAACTGGAGAATTGAGGCTCAATATGTAAATAGACAGAATTTCCAAAAGGTGAAGAGCTCGTGACTCGCTGTCCATTTTTGGGTGTAGCCTCACAAGGGGGCTTTGCTTGCCCTGAACGCATCACAAAGGCCTTTAATAAATTTCTCTGCTTTTACTCTCCTAACTCCGCCTGGCCTCTATTCCAAGGAGCTGTTTTAGGCACCACCCGCCCCTGTGGTGGCCTGGATTGTGGAGCAGGGGCCCAGGGAACAGCTGCCAGGGATGGAAATGCACCTCAGGGGCTGCCAAACAGCACAACAATACAGGATCCTGCGACGAACATCTGCTGAGCGCAGAACACCTGGGAGAGGAACACGAGGATGCTCCCCCACCTGCCCAGATGTTGGATTCAGGGTTTAGGATGAGGAGGGAAGGAGAGAGAGGGTTTTCCTCCTAGCCCAGCATCCAAGTTTCTACTCTCAGATTTAATCTCAAATTAAAATTAACTCTCAAATTAAATAAAGAGGAATTTCAGCCCTCGCCGCTCTGTATCTGCCCAGTCCCCGCTTGCCTCCTCCTCCCTAAATCCAGGCCCCAAAGGGTGCTGTGCACAGTTCAAACGCCCTCACTGCACATTCATTTTTTCTTGTTGGGCTCACCATCCTCCCAGGCAGCTCCTGCTGCCTTCCAGCTGCAAGGTGAATAATCCGTCAGCCTCTCAATTCCCCAAAATGTGGTCAAACAGCCGTTCCTCCCAGGGACACCGAGGAACTGTGACACTGCGGGGCACCCACTGCAGTGCACCCCAAATTCCACACCCAGAGAGGGGAGGAGGACAACTTTCCATCGTGCAGCGCAAATACAAAACCTCAGAAGCCGCGAGAACCCCGAAGAGACAAAGCTATTTAGCGACTCGCCGCGCTAATTCCCGCGCGTGTGAAGATGACTTATCCCAGACTCATCCTCAGCTGGCTGAAAATAAACCAAACTTCCTCTGCTGAAGTTTCCAGCGAGAACACGTCAGGAGCTGTGCATTTACAGCTCCTGCTTCAGTGGCTCCCATTCCCTGCACTGACAGCAGGCTGGGCGAGCCTCCCTGACGGACAGCTGTCTGCAGAGCATCCCCAAAAAAAGAGTGGGATGGCTGGGAAAGAGCTCCCCGGGTCCTTCGGGGTGGGAGGTGAGCTGCTGAGAAGCTGCTGCATCACGAGCTGACCCCTGGCAGCACAAATTTGGAATTCTTCCCCTGCTAAGCCCCCTTTTTTTTTAATCTTCAGCTCTGAAAATTCGAGAGAATAACATAAATCAGGGCTGTGCTGGAGAGTTTTGCGTTCTCTGTGGAGATAAAAGTCTCTAAATACCAAGCAGAATTATGGACGATTTGCCTCTGAGAGGGAGCAACTTGCTTCTGAAACTACTGATACATTTTTAATGACTGTGTGAGCTGCGGCTCTTCCTCGGCGCTATCGCCACAGCGCCCTGCTATTTGGAGATTTCTGCAGAAAAATTCTTAGACAGTAGAGCAAAAGCCAAAAGGCAGAATAAAATGTTAAATCACCAAAAAAAACCACCCAAAAAAAAGCCCTCTGCTGTAGAGATAATGAAGATATCCCTGAAAAGCGGCCACTTCTCTGCTTGTCCCCTCTGCACAAGGACATTCGAGAAATCCACTGTTATTTCACGGAATTGTGGAGTGGTTTGGGTGGGAAAGGACCTTAAAGATCATCAAGGGACACCTTCCACCACCCCAGGGTGCTCCAACCAAGCCCTGGACACTTCCAGCAATGGGGCAGCCACAGCTTCTCCGTCCACACCTCCAAAATCCCTTCCAAAATCATTTCCAAAATCATTTCCAAAATCACCCTGCAGGATCTGCTCCTGCCACATCTGTCCCCAGCAAGCTCCAGAGCCAGACAGAGCTCAGAATCTCCACCAGTGCCAGGCCCAGGCTTCCCAAAATCCCCAACGTGTTGCTTTTATCCCGAGGCAACCCCGCACTGCAAACCCCACCCCACGCCTTCTCCCGCAAGCTGAGAAACCACAAACACCCCGGGAAAACCTGGCAGCCAATTCCACCTTCCCCAGGCTGGTTTTTTTCCCTACCCAAGCAGGAGTTTGGAGGGGGATTTGGTGTTGATGGATCTCTCTGCCTCACCAGAAGGTTGATGAATGGTGAGAAAATGCAGCTCGGGCGAAGCTGGAGTAATCCTCGCAGCTGAGACAACAAATTTAACAGCTGCAGAGCAGCGAGGAATTGGGGGAAAAACTGTCGGGAAATATCAACAAACAACCTAAAAGAGCCTTTTTCATCCTTTCGACAGGCAAAGAGAGCTCTTGCCTTTTGTGAGGCTTCATCTGCAGAGAGGCTTGGGTTTAAATGGAGGAAAGGACCTGAAAAACCTAAATAATATCCCAACAAGTGGGCTCCAGAAAGTGTCTCAGGGGAGGGGAGAGCTCCATTGCCAGCCTGCCGCGGGGCCACAGAGATGTAAGTTCAATTAAACTGAAAAATCACTCCATTTAAAGCCACCAGCAATATGTTTTGCTTGGTAAAAAAATGCATAATTAGCACGGGTAAATCATTACCACGAGGTATTGTTGCAGTCAGAAAACCTCGGGAAGGATCGACATCTATAATGAGAATGAATGGCTGGAATTACAGTGGTAAATTTGGGGGGAAAAACATAAAAATGAAGGTTTGGATGGGGTGTAAACCCTTCACGCTGCAAGGAATTGGTGAATTCCCCATTTGTGAGGGCTAGAAGAATCAGCCCTTGGGGCAAGGCTCCTCACACAGCCTCTGGAAGCAGCCAGTGCTTAAAAAAGATACTTAACAACATGAAACAGCTCGGTTCCAGTCTGGCAATTTCTATGTTCCTATAAAAACCACGTCTGGTTTTTAGATTTCATCAGCGTTAAAGAGCCTGCTCTGCTCACAGCCTCCTCTCTTTGTCCTCACACCACAGCCAGGGACGGATTCACCCACGGTGAGCACAGAACCTGGGGGATCTCCCTTCCCCAGAGGCCAGGGGACCGAAGGAGCCTTGGGCTCCCCACCCCATCCCATGGATCCCACCCCATCCCATGGATCCCATCCCATGGATCCCACCCCATCCCATGGATCCCATCCCATCCCATCGATCCCATCCCATCCCATGGATCCCATCCCATGGATCCCATCCCATGGATCCCATCCCATCCCATGGATCCCATCCCATCCCACGGATCCCATCCCATGGATCCCATCCCATCCCATGGATCCCATCCCATCCCATGGATCCCATCCCATGGATCCTATCCCATCCCATCGCAATCCCAATCCCATGGATCGCATCCCATATCCCATCCCATCGCTCCCATCCCATCCCATGGATCCCATCCCATGCCAATCCCAATCCCAACCCAAACCCAACCCAATCCCATCCCCATCCAATCCCATCCCATGGATCCCATCCCATCCCCATCCCATCCCAATTCCATCCCATCCCATTGCTCCCATCCCATCCCATCAATCCCATTCCATCCCAAACCCATCCCATCGATCCCATCCCATCCCAAACCATCGATCCCATCCCATGTATCCCATCAATCCCATCCCATGCCAATCCCAATCCCAACCCAATCCCATCCCACGGATCCCATCCCAATCCCAACCCAATCCCATAACACCAGAGCTGGTGACAGCCCAGGGTGACATTAGTGATAAACACCTGCTCATCTGATACAGAAAAGGGATTTTTTTTAAAAAAAATTCATTCTCCTATCTGTGTTCTTTTATCCCTCTCTTTTCCTTTTTTTCTCCACCCTTTGTGACTTCCATCCCATCCCCATCCCCATCCCATCCCAATCCCAATCCCAACCCCAATCTCATCCCCATCCCATCCCACCAGAGCAGGTGACAGCCCAGGGTGATATCAGTGATAAACACCTGCTCAGCTGATAGAGAAAAGGGATTTTTTTTTTTTTAATTTTCATTCTCCTAGCTGTGCTCTTTTATCCCTCTCTTCTCCATTTTCTTCTTCCACCCTTCGTGACTTCCAGAAAAAGAAGCAAGAAAACTTCAAGGAGAAAAGAATTCTGGAGGCAGTGAAGCAGAAGGACAAACGCATTCCTGACATTTCTCGTTCCTGTGGATTATTTCCTTTAACTTTCTCCCTCCCCAGCCTTGAGCCCTCTCATCTCACCCTTCTCCATCCTCCCCAGAATTAGCAAAGCCTGATCAACTTTTCCCATCCTTGCTGAGAGATAAAAGTGTCCCCATCCTAATTCCTGAGCCAGGCTCAGCTATCTCCGATTTCCCCCAGCCTTATCACCCTGTGAGCACAAGGAGGTTTCGTTCAGGCTGAGTCACTGGACATCTTTATTCAATTTTCCTCTCCTCCTCGGCTTTATCACACGACCCATCAGCCCTCCCAGGCTGGGTCAATACTTGAGAGCTCAGAGAGTGAATTATGAGTGTGAAAACCCAACCTGCTCACCAAAGTCCCATTAGAGCATCAAAATTCATTTGTTTTTTGTAAACACTCCATCCTGGAGTGGGTTTGAGCTGCTTGGGAATTTGGGCAGTGCAGCCACACTGGCAAAGTCCCCAGAGATGAAACTCTGAGCTGCTGTGCCCTTTCTGCCCTCCTTTAGAGCCTTCGAGAAAATCCTGCTCAGAAAACACACAGCACTGGGAGTAAAACACCCTAATATTTGAGATTTCGGGGGTGTTTGGTGTAACCCTGCTCAGCCTCCCTGTGTTGCCTTTTGGCTGTCTTAGAATTAAACAAATTAAATAAAGGGTAAAAGGGTTTTACCTTTTAGTGTTTTAATAGGATTTTAGGTGCACAGCTCTGGAAAGCTGGAACATGCCGAGATGCACATAATATATATATTTTTTCATATATCATATTCATATAAATTCATATTTTTCTTTTTATTCACATTCATATTCATAATTTATTCATGTTAATGAATTTCATCTATTCATATCAAATCATATATGATTTTATGGACCTTGCAAATTAGCACATCTGTCTAAAATCCCCCAACAAGAAACTTAATAAATGAAGTGTTTGTCCCCTTATTCTAAGAATTCTCCCCATAAATGAGGCTAGGGCCTAGCTTACAAAATATGCTTCAGAGAGAATGTTTCAACCAGGGTTGAACCCTCGAGTTTCGAGATTTTGAGTTTTGGGATTTCGAGTTTTGAGCATTTTCTGGCTTCTTACTGTGGGTGTTTGGTCTTTCTGCCTCGCAGGACCCCAAAACTAAGCTGGAATATCAAACTGCAAAAATTCCAATCACGGAGGCTAAGGGCACAAAGAGTGTACAAAGGGTACAGAAAATATGAAGAGGCATAAAAATGTATAAAAGGCTATATAAAAAGGCAAAAAATCATCAGGCATCGCTGCTGGGATGGATGAGCTCCACCAGACAGAGGATGCAGCTCCAGCAGCAGCACAACCCTGATTTTTCCTGTGTGAATCTGCAATGATCTGCATTTTGGGGAAACACAGACAGCACCAAAAATCCCCCAGCACATCCCTTCTGTCAGAACCTCCCTGGCTGGGACCATCCACTGGGTAAAAAAATGGAGAAAAAGGGAAAACTGAGGCCGTGTGGGATTCCCTCACTCGGCCGTGCCCGGCATTTATTTTTATTAACAAACAATAGCAGCTAAAAGCACTGTGGTCTCCCACAGCGAGGGCTGTGTCAGACACTCGTAATTGGCTTGGAGATGTTATGTGGAAGGAAAAATCCCCACCAGGCTGGGGGAGAGGAGAGGCTGCAGGAGGGAGGGAAAAGCAGAGTTTTTCCAGCTGGGGAGGACAGCAAATTGGCATTAAACAGAGCTGGCCACAGCAGCACTGCCCCTCTGCTCCCACTGCACCTCCATCCTAAACCATCCTGAGCACAAAATACGAGCCTGAGGGTTGTTTACCTCGGGTGAAGTTTCTGGCCAGGCTAAAAATCATCTCAAAAGCAGCAAAAAAAGCTTTGTTTGCCTCCCTACCCCTGACAGGCACAAACCCCTCCATGTACAGCTGGTTTTTCCCACCTAAAGAGGCTCTCCTGCCACATTTTCTGCCACATTTATTCAGCAGACGACTCCTGCCCGCTCTGCAGGCCATTAAAGCAGCCCTGGCGAGGGAGGGAGCAGAGTTTGCACTGTGGACAGCAGCACAGGAGGGTATTTTTGGAAAGGGAAATGCAAACTGATCTCTCCAGCTGAGGTGGCCTGGGGACACGGCGAGGTGAGCAGGATCTGAGCTGCTCAACAAGTCTCCCTGCAAAGAAACTCTGAATAAATGAGCACAGCCAGAGCCTGGGATTCATCAGAAGCTTAACCAGGGGAAAGAAAAAGGCTTTAAAACAGCAAATGTCTTACACATTTGGAGAAATGGATAAAAATGGAGTTCTGGAGTCTCAGTTTTGCTACAACAGGGACAGACCACTATGGCTTTTTGGGATGGATGTTGCAGTGTTGCTTCATCCCTGAGAGTGTCCAAGGCCAGGCTGGACAGAGTTTCGAGCAGCCTGGGCTGGTGGAAACTGTCCCAAAATTTCAGCAATTTCAGCAAACCCTCTTTCCCTGGGCTGGTGGGAGCTGTCCCACAATTTCAGCAATTTTAGCAAACCCTCTTTCCCTGGGCTGGTGGAAGCTGTCCCACAATTTCAGCAATTTCAGCAAACCCTCTTTCCCTGGGCTGGTGGAACCTGTACCACAATTTCAGCAATTTTAGCAAACCTTCTTTCCCTGGGCTGGTGGAAGTTGTCCCACAATTTTAGTGATTTTAGCAAACCCTGTTTCCCTGGGCAGTGCAAGATCCAAACACCTTTAATTCTTCCAACCTCCCTGCCTCTTCCAAACCGCGCTGTGAGTGCACACCCTGCGTGAAAAACCCACTCAGGACCCCAATTTTATAACCTGCCAAGGACTGCACTCAGAACTGCTTCAAAACACTCCTGTCTGAGGTTTCCTCAGCACATAACCTTTGATCACAGCAAACAGAGCTCCTCAAAAGCTATTTTCCCCTCCTCAACGGCGATGACTTTTCCAGTTGTGCCACTCTTGTGTTTTGAGAAGTGGAGGCAGTTTTGGAAACCATCAGGCTCGTGGCGATTCCTCCTTCAACACAAAACACCAACTCTCCCTTTTGAAGGAGACCTTCAGGTCTGAGGCGGTTCCCTCACCTCTCCAAAGGCTGCTCTTTCTCCACAAAAAACCCCAAAAAATCTCCTTTTATCAAAAATAAGCTTTGATGGGAAATTTTCAGCTCTCTCGGAAGAAAAGAAAGCCAAGGAGCACCAAGCCCTATTTGCTGTTAGTGAGGAATTGCTGCTACCACCGAGGCTCTTTACACATGAAGGAAGTTCTAAAATATGAATCGGATCTGAGAATGTCTCGGGAGTCTAGAGGGAGAGAAAGCTCTTAAATGCATCAACCTGATCTCTGGGCTACAGAAAGAAGATTAATCTATTTATTTAACTTAGAGTCCCTGGCAGATTCAAGAGGGAGAAGAAAGGAAAACAAAGCAGCCTCTACCAAATCAACCTTCAAGATGTCGTTTATGGCCAAAAAGCTGCGTTTGCTCCTTTTTATTGCTGCCAAAATGGGAAGTGAAACAAATGGATTAATCTCCCATCTATCACCCCAAGAACACTTTGATCCACATGAGCTCTAAAAACCTGGATTTTGAGGCAGTTTGTGAAGGGCTGGGGATGATGTTTGTGTGTTTTAATGGAGCAGGGATTGTTGGGAGTGAATTTGGATGACAGGGAGCATATGCACGGGAAAGGAGGTGGGAACCAGGACAGATGCCAGGCTGAGAATAGACACAGGGAAGCACAGGGGGGACAGGCTGGGGGCAGAGGCTGCACGGGGGAGCAAGGAAAGCTGCAAAATTCACAGAATTTCCACAGGACAGAAGCAAAATGCAGGAGCTGGGAGATGCTCGTGCACCAGCGCAGCTGCACACAACCACCAGATGCAAAAGAATAATGCAGCAATAAATAGTCTTGCACAGGAAGGCAGAATCAAAGTCCAAACTTGTGTGTGATGTTGCAATTAAAGGCATTATTTTGCATGAGAGAAGCTTTTCATCCTGCCTGTAGTAAAAGTGACAAGAAGGAGGGAGGAATTTCAGGCCAGAAAACCCTGGGTTTGATGAATTGTTTAACAATTAGGGGTGCAGAGCTCCTGCAGAGCTGAGATGAAACACCCAAGGCCCACAGGGATGGAGGGGAATGAGCAGCCCTGGCATTTTTCCATTTGTAGCCACTCACCAAATCCCACATCAGGGAGGGAAATTGTGGCTACAAATGGAAATACCAGCCAGACAAGGTGGTTTTTGGGGTGCTATTTGCTACCCTCCCTCCTTGGCCCTACGTGAGCCTGAGGGAATCGGATTTTCTTTTAACCCAACAGAGATTCCAACCCAACAGTTCGCACCTTCCACTATTTCACCTCTGTAGGAGTCCAGGAGATCCAAGAAAAAGAGAAAAAAATTAAAGTATTGGTTTGGGTCTGGCAGCACCCGATCCACCAGGATTTGGGTGAGCACAAGGATTGAGTCTCACCCACGTGCTCAGAAACCCAATCAAAACATAACCCTGAATTCTGCACATTCAAAGGGAAAAGGCACAAAATCTCACCCTTTCATTTCCATTATTTCCAATGGGAAAGGAGCCCTCACCTCCTTGCTCAGCAGGGATGGGGAAAGGACAGGAGAAAGGCAATGTTGGCTGACAAAAGGAAATTTCCTCTCCTGCCTGTCGATACATTCCCAGGCAGGAGCCCAGACAAATCCTCACACTCACAGCCTTGGCAAGAACCTGCTCAGCTTCTCCCCTTGCCACAAAAATCCACTCTCAGACATGACTTGTCTCCCCAGTCTTGGCTCTGGCACCTCTCGATTTCTCACCACGCTCCTCTCTCCCTGTCTCATGGCCTTTCGGGGATTTATTTAAGGCTTGGAGAACCTTTTGCATAACGGGAAATTGGGGCTCGGAGCAGCTTGCCTGGTGATGCAAGAAGTGCTTTGGAACCGAGCACCACTCCAGTTTCATAAGCCTCGAGATAAACTCCTCTCTGCCTGCTTTATCCTTTGTTTTTCCACTTCACAGACACAATTCCTGGGCAGCCCCACACCTCACCTGTGGCTCTGCCTGGGTTTTCTCCATTTTCTCCATTTCTGCCCAGACAGAGCCACTCCTGCAGGAGATCTAAGCTCTCCCACATCAAAGCTGAGCACAGATCCCCAGAAGTGCTAATGGGGCTTGCACTGCCATGAAAACCACCCCAAGGAAAACCCCACAGCCAGAAAAAAATTCCAGCATCGATTCCAAAACCTGCTCCAGCTGAAGTTGTCGCTGCCCATGGCAGGGCTGGAGTGAGATGAGCTTTAAAATCCCTTCTGACCCAAACCATTTTGTGATTCTCTGCCTCAAATGGAGGCAGCATTTGAAGAGCCAAGCATGGGATAAATCCCACAGACACTTCTTGAGGAGGTTTTCCTCCACTGCTTGCAGTGTGGTACAAGATGAAGAGTGACACCACAGCCGTGGTTCTCCCCAGGGGTTTCGAGTGCAGCGAGCAGAGATCGCTCGGCTTCGTTAACAAAGTGTGACACAGAGCCCCACGAGGGCCCCGGACATGAAAACAAACCTGTTCACTCAACAAGTGCACCGTGCCCACCTCGCCTTGCTGCTGCTCCAGGCTCAGCAGCCATCCCAAAACTGCTCCCAGAGCTCTCATCCTCATCAGCAAGGCCCAATTTCCAACCGGAGCGAGGAGCAGCCCTTCCCAGAGCTGCCCCTGCGGTTGTTCTCATCACTGCCCTGACATCAATTCTGGTTAAATGAGGGAAGCACGAAGTTCTGCCCGAGCTGAGCGCTCTGAAAAGCCTCATCACATCGCTCTCCTCCAGCTCTGTCATAAATTGTCCTCATTAACCAGGCTTAGCCCAACTTTAATGTCTGCATCCTGACCTATAATCCACCCGAGCCCCGGCACTGTGTCCTAATGCAGCTGCCACCCTCAAGGCCAAACCCACAGCCTGTCTGGGCAGATGAGCCACCAGGAGTCAGGAATCTGACATCCTAAATTTGCTCCTTCTCATCCAAGCACTTCTGGTCGTGTCTCAACAACAGAGAGAAAAAGAGGCTTGAACGGTTGAGTTTTCAACAGCCATTTCTGTGCCCATCCTTAATCAATCTGGAAGAGGACGGCCAGCTCCCAGCCAAATTTCATGGGGATGCAGGCTCATAAAACTCCTGGTTTCTCTGAGTTTCAGGAAATAACAGCCTGCTAGAGGAGAGAGAGATTTCCTCGCAGAGGGAAGGGCTGCGTGTGCAGCTCAGCTCCCATCAGGCACCAATGAATCCACCAGGGAAGGACGTTATGCATGCCCTAAACGTAGGGAAAATCATCAATTAGAGCTTACTGAGCTCAGCCACAAGGCACAAACAGCTCTCCAGGCTGCCTCGACTCCCCAGCTCACAGCAACCACTTGGGTTTTGCTCTCCCCACCCTCTGGAATTCAATTGCTCCAAGCAGAGGCAGTTCGGAGCGGCTGTGATTCAGCACAGCTCATTTTGAGGCAGTCTGGAGCCCAGCAGGCTTCCAAACTGTTCCAGCTGCCCAGTGGCCATCAGCCCAGCTGACTGCTGCTGACTGCTGTCAAATGGCAGCCTCTGAGCCTCCCCTGCCCCCCAAAGAAAAGCTGTTCGTGCTAAAATCCACATTATTCCTGGCTACAAGTAGTTTCCATACTGCTGGTGGGAGAGAACAGCACTGAAGGATTGAGATCAGACCCCCAGCCTGAGCTGGGGCAGCTTTTCCTCCCCTCTGTGCTCAGCCTGGATTAAATCACAAACATCAGGGGGCCATTCTCTCTCTGCCACCCCCAAGAATTGCTGCTGCTCCAAAAACAAACCCTCACAGAGCTCGGCGAGACAGCGACCCCCGTTATTAACACAGCAAGGACAGCCTGGTGTGTGCAAATAGAGCCTGAAATTCAAAACAAAACCAGCTGCCAGCACCTCCAGGGCTCCTGGGAGGGGAACAGACCCTGCCCTGGACCTGCAGGAAGCTCTGTGCCCCCAGCCCAGCAGCTGAGCTGGCATTTTAGGAAGGCTCCTCCACACCTGGAGCTCTGCCCCTGAGCTGGGCATCATCCCTGGGGGCTCACAGAGGGCTCCGATTCCACCCCGAGCGGTGGGATGCTGATATAATGAAATAAAAGTGGGGAACAGCACAGCCCAAAGTCCTGCAGTGGCACGGCAGGAGCCTGGCCAAGCGCAGGGCACAGACTCCTCTCCTCCAGCAGCAGCTCAGAGAGGGAATGCAGCACAGAACGAGCGGTGCAGAAAGCCTTTGACACATCAAGGAGGGAAAAAACCTAGAAAAACAACACTCTCAGCAATAAACAGTGCATCATTTGCTGCTGCTGAGGCACTGGATTAACTCTGGCCCCTGACCAGGCTCGGATGCTCCGTCCTGGAGGATTTCCAGGGAGCTGGGGTCACACAAAGCCCCTTCAGACCCAGCTTCTCTCTGAAGTTCACTGCCTGCTCCCTCTCTCCTGCACAACTGCAGCCATCCCAAAAAGCAGAATTATTTCCCTCAGTGTGGCTGTTCATCCCAACAGCTCCCTGCCTGGATGTGCTTCACCCCGAGCCTGGCAGAGCTCGCTCAGGAAAACTTCTGGGGATGGAAGCAGAACTCTGCCTGGTGCAGCCGAGCTGATGAGTGCCTGTCCTTTTTCCCTGACTCCCACCTGCGACAGAGCATTCCCCTTGGACAGGAACAGAGGGAGATGTCTTTACAAACAAACTGTGGGGCTGCAGGTAGATAAGGGCAGATAGTGATAGGGGAAAGGAGCAATGGGAGGAACCATAAATTCCATAGGAATTCCATTCATTGACACAGAGTGTTGCTCACCCAAGGATGTGCTAAATCCCTGGACTTAGAGAAAAAGAGCAGAGACGCAAAGACAACAAAAAGGAGGGAATGTACATTCGAAGGGGCTCTGTATTGGGCAATTCGGGGAGTCTGTACCTCTCGAGTACCTCAGCCAATGGGGCAAGAGAGAGGGAACTGCAGCCGGGAAATTTGGATAAGAAGAGGCTGTGTCCTCTGGCAATCTGAGAGAGCCCATGGGAAATCCCCATGGCCTCTCCCTTTATTCATGAATAAAGTCACAGGACTCCTTTTCGGGCATAAACCTCTGCTGTTTGTGGATTCATTTTCCCTGACACCTTTCCTCCCATCCCCATGGCTACCAGCGCTCTCTGCCAACTCCCCATCCTGGGCAGGAGGGATCTGTGCCTTCCCCTGCTCTGGAGCTCATTCCCTGCACATGGACGCACTGCTCTGCCCCATCTCACCTATTTACCCAGGCTGGGTGTGGTTTCCCTGAGCTTCCTAGGGTTTGTCCATCCCTGAAGAGGAGCTCGGTTCTATCAGCCAGCCTGAGGTGCCCCAGGGCACACAGAGTCACTGCTGGGGCACAGAGCCCTCCCAGAGCAGCCAAATCAGGGCCATGGGGAGGGAGGGTGGGAGGCAGAGCAAGAAAAGCATCCTGATGGTTATGGGACATCCCTGGTGCTGCACAGCTCCTGGGAACTGGGAAAGACTCCCAGTGCCATGGGGCCACTGCCACTGCTCACTGCCACCCTCCTGCCCAGCCTGGCAGCTCAGGATCGGCAGGATCCTGGATCTGCAGGGCTGGAGCAGCTTTGCCACAGCATTTTAACCCAGGCCAGCTCAAACCCATCCCTTGATGGCAACTCCATGCTCAGTGGGGTCCGTGGAGGGGGAGCAGAACTCTGGTGAGGAGCAATTCCTGGGTTGTTAAACATTGGCAGGGCTGCCCAGGGAGGTTTGGAGTGCCCATCCCTGGAGGTGCCCAAGGAACCTCTGGAAGTGGCACTCAGGGCTCTGGGCTGGGGACAAGGTGGCGATGGGCTCAGCTTGGACTCCGTGTTCACAGAGGTCTTTTCCAACCTAAATGCTGGACTCTAAACCTGATTGTGTACTGAATCTGAATTCTGAACTGAATCTGAAAAAGATTCTGCCCCCAATGCTTCGGCTCCCTGCCCTCCCCATCCCCGAGAGGTGGGACAGGAATCTCAGTGTGTGGGGAAGAGGAGATGGAAGCACTGAGCACTCCAAGCCTGCAGGGACCCCATTTGTGCCTCAAAGCCAGGCTGGAGGCACAGGCAGAGCATCCCAGCCCAGGGAGAGAATGCACAGCCTCCAGACCCTGGGATTTATGTCAACCTGGAGAGCAGAGCAGGAGCCATCAATCCCTGAGCTGTCCAAGCCAGGCTGGATGAGTGACAACTTCAGCACGACAGTGACAATGTGCCACATCCCGGCGGTGCCAGGAGGGGCTGCTCTCTCTGTCTGAGCCACCAGGAGAGATCCTAATTCCCCACACCCTGCCACCCTCAAATTCCAGCCAGGAGCCTTGGGAAGGCTGATAAAGTGCTTGGCAGCACTCGAGTCTCTGTCTTCTGCAGCCTCCTCCTCTCCCTGCCTGTCCCTCTCCTCCCAGGCTGCTGCCACTCAGGCAGGAATTGCTCTCTGGGGAGGGATGGGGGGCAGAGGATTTTCAAATCCCTCTCCTGGAGCTGACAGCAGCCTTTCAGCCCAACAACAGCTCAAAACGCTGCTGAACAGAGATATTTTTATGAGAGCTCCCCCCCCCCGCCCCGAAATCATTCCAAGCTCCTTTTCTTAGGCACTTTGAAATAATTAAAGTCTTCCATCAAATTATACTGAAGATCTCTATGAAAAGCCTTTAATTTCCATTCACTTAATGTAACTCCATCCACCAGATGAACTCTGCGGGGGGCTCTTTTTGTTTGGGGCTTTTCTTTTATCCCATCTCCTTTTTATATATTTTTTTTTTTTTTCACTCCCCCTCCTAAAACATCACGCTGGGAAACTTTAATTTGATTTTAGCCCGCCTGGAATTTTGGGCTGTGCCACATCCTGCCAGCCCAGCACAGCTGCAGTTGGAATCTTGAGCTCTCCTTGACTTCCCTGCATTTCATCAGCTCCTGGTGGGCAGCAGCAAAGTCTGAGCGTGGGGTGGGGATGGCAGTGAAGCCTCTGAGGGAGCAAAGAATCAGCACCAGAATTTCCCCAGCCCACTGCTCCCTCCTGGGAGAACAAAAAGTGCTCCAGAGTGAGCCCAGGCAGCAGAGACGGGAGGGTTTCTTATTTTATCTAAATGGGAGATTGCCAGCTTGACCTTTAGCTCAGGAAATAAATGGCAGGGATTTTCCAGCAGGCAGAAATGGTTCTTTCCACCCCAGTGACCTCTCCAGGGGATAAACCCCGTAATGAGCAAGAAGCTTCCCAAAAGAGAGCCAATCTCACCTCCAGAGGGACAACAGGACAGCTTTGTGACACGACATTGCCACAGCTCAGGGCATAAGGGCAGGAGAAAGTGCAGCTGGGGCAGCTCAGGATGTCCCCAGGGCTGTGTGAACATGTAGAGAAACCTCTGGCTGCACCTGAAGGAGCCAAACCTAAAGAGAACCCCCCAAAACTCGCCCTGATTTCCCCCATCACTGCTGCTGTGCAGTTTAGGCACTTCAAAGCCTATTTGCCTTGACACAAACGAGCAGAATCTGCTCCCCAGCCTGCTCAGGCCATCTGTGCAGCAGCTCAGCTCACAGCACTGCACAGCCAGGGCAGGCCAGGGGCGCAGAGCCCTTTTCCCTCCTCTTCTCCTTCTTTTTCCTCCTTTTTCCCCTCCTTTTTCCTCCTTTTTCCCTTCTTTTCCCCTCCTTTTTCCCTCCTTTTCCCCTTCTTTTTCCTCCTTTTTCCCCTCCTTTTTCCTTTCTTTTCCCTCCTTTTTCCTTGCTTTCCCCCCTCCTTTTTCCCTTCTTTTCCCTCCTTTTTCCCCTCCTTTTTCCCTTCTTTCCCTCCTTTTTCCCTTCTTTTCCCCTCCTTTTTCCCTCCTTTTCCCCTTCTTTTTCCTCCTTTTTCCCCTCCTTTTTCCTTTCTTTTCCCTCCTTTTTCCTTTCTTTTCCCCCTCCTTTTTCCCTTCTTTTCCCTCCTTTTTCCCCTCCTTTTTCCCTTCTTTCCCTCCTTTTTCCCTTCTTTTCCCCTCCTTTTCCTCATCCAACTCTTCCCAGGGCAATGGAGAAGCTGAGAGAGACAGCAGAGCCAACACCTTGGAGTGGCACTGAGGAGCAGCCAAGGAAAAGAGTGGATGAGGACAGGAGGCTCCTGCTCCTGTCCAGCACAGGATTTCCCAGATTTTGGTGGATTTTCAGGGCTTTTTCCCTGCTCCCTTTGGTGCTGAACCACTCCTCGCTGGGTGCCCCACAGCCAACACATGAACAAGGGTAGGAGCAGTGGTGTTAGAGAAAGGAGACAAAAAATGAAAGAGTCAGGTCCAGGCCTGGCAGAATGGCTCAAGGACCCAAGCAAGGAAAAACAGGGGAAAAAAAACCCAAAAGGTGCAAAGAACAGGCTTGAACTGCTAATAATTGAGAGCCACAGGGCAGGAAACAGAGACAAGGCAAAGTTTTGTACTCTAAGAGAGGAACCAGAAGGGGATCCAGATGCATTTCAGGGCAGGCTGGGTGTCCTGATGTAATTCAGCCCTTAAATGTGGTCTGTCAATGCTAAAATGAGGATTCTATCCCAGATTATCCCAGAGCCAGGATAAGGAAAGGGATGCAGTGTCCCTGGGACTGCACACAGAGCTGAGACCCTACCCATGGACCACACCCCAAACCATCCCTCGCTCTTCTCCGGGGCTTTTTAGGGTGCTGTAGAAGTTCTGACACCCCAAAAAAACCCTCCAAAATGTCACAACAATCTCTGTGATCAATCTGTGAGAGCTGAAGCTCTGGCACGTGGCACTGCCAGCAGCTGCTCAGCAGAAGGGACACGATGATGACGATGATAAAATCACATTTGATTTTCTCACTGGCAGATGCTGGGACATGGGGTCCAGAGCCCTTGTGGCATCCCACGGACGCCACCACACAAAGAAATATCCACGAACAAGGAGGATGAAGCTTGCTGATGATGCCTTAAACAGGCTGGTAAAAATATGGAGCAGACACAGGAGTACAGGGAAAAGGGAATTTACCTTGGTTTAATAGAATCCTAGGTGCCCAGACTCATCAAAGGTGGAAAACGCCATGGAGTGAGGGACGAGCCCCAACCCCCCATACAATGCGTACCAGATTTTTATGGATTTCACAAAATTAGCATATCTACTCAAAATCTCCCAATAAGAAACTAAATAAATGAATAATTGCCCCTTATTCTATTGAACTCCCCCCCCAAATTACACTACAGCCTCGTTTACAAAAACACATTCCAAGAGAGAGCAGGTTGGAGCCTCTAGTTCTGAGAGAATATGAATGTTTGGTCTTCCTTGCTTTGCAGGACCCCAAACTGAGCTAAATATCAAACTGCAAGGGTTGGAAACGTGGGGCTAGAGTACAAGGAGTGTTTGTGCAGGGTACAAGGAGTGTGTATGGAGGGGAACAGGGAAGGGAAAGGGTATAAAAATATATAAAAAGGGTATAAAAAGAAAATACAAAAATCACCAGCATGACTGACCTGCCAGAACAGCAGGGCTTGATTTAGCAAATTCCAGGAGCAGGGAAAGGCAATGGATCCTGCAGGGCAGAGCCTGACACTACTTCAGGACACTGAGATTTCCTCCCCAGCTCTGCAGCCTGGCCAAACTTCCTCTCCTCACGCATTAATTTCACCACCTGGACCCAGCGAGAATAATGTCACAGAGCTCTCTCTCTCCGGTGGAGGTGTCAGGATGAAGAGTGTTCTGCGAGGCTCATACATCATCATTAGCCCTGGCCAGGAATAACCCAGGGGCTGGGAACCTGGAGCAGCGTTTTTCCAGCTGCTTTTGGAATGTGTTTCCCTCCCTCCAGCCCACACCTAGATCCTCTGCCTAGCTGGGCTCTACTGCCATTTATTTGGTGTTTATTTGGGCCGGATCCTCTGCCTAGCTGGGCTCTATTGCCATTTATTTGGTGTTTATTTGGGCCACAGCAGCACCCCAGAGGAAATCCTCAAGGCTCCCTGTCCCCAAATATGATGTCCTGGCATTCACATCAAGTCCTGCTCTGCACAGTAAAAAAAAGACAAAGAATCATGGAATATCCTCAGTTGGGAGGGACCCACAAGGATCATCTGAGTACTGATGCCTTAAGGGTTTTTAGTTCCTATTTTTCGTGTATCTGTAGCTTTAGTGTGTAGCTCCAGGCTCCATATAAAGTGTTAAAAACCTCTGTTCACAGCATTTTAGGCATAACAGTTCCTCTCAGTTGGAAAATCCAAGCACACTTTGCTGCCTCAGAGCCCCAAAATATGGAACCAACAGTGAATTGGGGGAACAAGCTTGGGGTGGTTGACATCATCACCTCAAGGTGTAATTGGAGAATTGAGGCTCAATATGTGAATGGACAGAATTTATAAAATGTGCAGAACTCGTGACTCGCTGTCCATTTTGGGTGTAGCCTCTCGAGTGGCTCTGTCTGCCCTGAATGTACCTAAATGCACTTCATAAATTAATCTGATTTTCCTTCTCCTAACTCTGTCTGGCCTCTGTTTCAGGAAGCCCTGCTTTAGACATCAGCACAACCCCAACAAACCCACCCAGAATCCTCCCCAAAACAGAACTACAAGATGCTACCACGAACATTTCACACCTAAAGTTTACAGCCAGCACTCACAGAAAAGCCTAATATTTAGCAAAAAAAAAGGCTTTTATCAACATTTCCACAGAGATTTTTGCCCCATGGTGCCCCAGCTCAGCCGCCCCCATCCCCACAGTGGCACAGGGCGTTGGAAAGTCACTGCAGAGCCACAAACCGCGTGGGTTACGTGAGGCAAATTCCCTCTGCAAAACACTTCCCTCGCCCCAAAGCAGAGCAGTGATTCACCAGCCGAGGAGATCTCATAATTCTCCCCCTGACAGCTCGGGACAAGCAACACAGCTCTGCTATCACCAGGTCAGTGCTCTGCCTCAGAGCCTGCTCCAGAGCAGCGCGGGATGAAGGTAATTAACGGCGCGGTAACGAAGCTGTTTAGTCATCTGCTGTGCCTGCGATTCATCGCTGTCATGGGGAAATGGGGAATCAAAGCTGCCAGCGGCGCCTCTGAGCTGCCTGCTGGCCCCACGCGCTCTGGAGAGATGGAGAGGCTTCTCCAAAAATAAACCGAATTATCCCCGCGTTGTCACCAGTGAGGCAGGAGGGGACAGGGGCAAGGAGCCCTTCATCAATCCCCATGTTAAAATCAAGATGCAAAACCCCTGTCCCTTCTCCGGAATCCCAAAAGAATCCCAGAAGAATCCCAAAAGGATCCCAAAAGGATCGCAAAAGGATCGCAAAAGGATCCCAGAAGAATCCCAAAAGGATCCCAGGAGAATCCCAGAAGAATCCCAGAAGAATCCCAAAAGGATCCCAAAAGGATCCCAAAAGGATCCCAAAAGGATCCCCATGATAACACTGCAAACCCTGAAGAAATCATCGATCAGCACTCATCGATCCTCACATTAAGATCCAAAACCCCTCTGCCTTCTCTGGAATCCCAGAAGAATCCCAAAAGAACCCCAAAAGAATCCCAAAAGGACACCGAGCTGAGATCACATGATAACAGTGCAAGCCCTGAAAAATCATCAATCAGCACTCATCGATCCTCAGGTTAAAATCAAGATGCAAAACCCCTGTCCCTTCTCCAGAACCCCAAAAGAACCCCAAAAGAACCCCAAAAGAACCCCAAAAGAACCCCAAAAGAACCCCAAAAGAACCCCAAAAGAACCCCAAAAGAACCCCAAAAGAACCCCAAAAGAACCCCAAAAGAACCCCAAAAGGACACTGAGCTGAGATCACCCAATAACACTGCAAGCCCTGAAAAATCCCATCCTCCCAACAAAAACCAGAGGGGGAAAAACCCAACAAACCCCACCACAAACAAAAATTCATTAAATGGAGCTTGGAAGCTCTTTTCAGATTCACACCTTCCACTATCTCGACTCTGTAGGAGTCCAGGAGATCCAAGAAAAAGAGAAAAAAGCCAAAATATTGGCTTGGGTTTGGCAGCACTCGATCCTCCAGGATTTGGCTGAGCACAACAAGGATTGAGTCTCACCCACGTGCTCAGAAACCCAATCAAAACACAACCCTGAATTCTGCACGTTCACGGGGGAAAGACACAAAATTTCACACTTTCATTTCCATTATTTCCATTTCTGGCTAAGCCTGGGGCCAGAAGGGGCAATATCCGAGCCTGACAGCAGGCAGGGGAATCCACATTTCCAGGAAATCCACGCTAACACCACCAGCTGCTCCTCCAAGGGCTCCCAGCTCGCTCTGGTGGCCCCACGGGGCAGAGGCACTCCCAACTCCCAGCCAGGGAAATTCTGGCAACGCCTCGAGCGTTGCCTGCTGGAGTTTTCCAAGGGCTCACCCAGCAGCAGTGTCTGACACAGCTCAGACTCCTCTGTGTGGGTGTGGAGCTGTTTGTGCCTGGGACTGAGCCTGCAGAACACACACTTGGGCTGGTCTGCTCCACAAAGCCATTTTTAGCCCCCCAAATTCCAAATTTTGCCTGGGACTGAGCCTGCAGAACACTCACATGGGGCTGGTCTGCTCCACAAAGCCATTTTTAGCCCCCAAAATTCCTATTTGTGCCTGGGACTGAGCCTGCAGAACACACACTCTGCTCTACTCCACAATGCCATTTTTAGCCCCCAAAATGCCCTGTTCCCTACCCTTAAATAACCCTAAATAATTCCCTGGCTCTCCTTCCTCCTCTGTCAAACTGGATGTATTCCCTGCGAGGTTTTTTGGCTTTGGTGGTGCAGGGATTTATGCAAAGGAGATTCAAAAATGCCATTTTGTCCGTGCCATGACATCCCTAGAAGTCCCACCATGGATTCCAGGGTTGCTACAAGGAGAGAAGATGCCTTCAGTGACTCCCTCTGAGAGGAGATTTGGGAGGGAGAGCCAAGAAACATCACCAAAAAATGAATTATCACTATCAAAACCATGCAAGTTTGTCGTATATCCACACAGAGAGCTCAGCTTCAAGGTGGAAAATCTGTTTTTGTGCAGAACATGAGTCTGCAGAAGCTGGGTTTGACAAGAGGCCAGGCACAAACACTTGGGTTGGTGCTTGGAAAACACTTCTGTGCCCAGGGTTTGGGCTTATTTCAAATGTGGGGGCATCCGTGCAGTTCCCTGGATAGGAATCACATTTTTGATACCAAAATAGGCCCAAACCCCAACCCTGGGCTGATTTCAGCCCTTGCAGCAATACCTGAGAGCAGCCAAAAGGCCCAGGTAAGTTAGTGCTCCCCTGAGACTGAATCCACATCCTCTCTGCTTCCCTGTCCACCTCCATTTCTATCACTATTTTATTGTGAACATTTGTGGTTTAATTTCCGCCTCTTCTCTCCCTTTTTTTTCCTTCCCCAGCACCACTAAAAGCTGGCAGGTTTTAAACTCCCGAGTATCTCGACGAGAGGAGGGCTGGAACGGCTCCTTTGGGGACAATGCATTCCATTCTCCTGCAGTGCTCCTACAAAGTCAAACCCAAATTCTTCCTTTTTTATAGGAATTCATTCAAAGCCTATTGGTCTGAGCCTTCATTCTGGTCTTTGAGTCGGAAATTATTTTTTTTTAAATCAAGGTTTCTAAAATGACATTCAGGGCTGTGCCTTTATCTTCTCAAGCAGTCCCTTGCCCCAGTGCTGCTTCCCACACTCCATGACAAAAACCCACAAACTGCCCCGAATTTGGTTCTTTTGCTCCCCACCAGCATCACAGCTTTCTGATTCCATTATTTGGGGTCAGACACAAGCGTGGCTCCTCACAGGATTATGGATGATAGGATGGCTCCCTGGGAGTCATTCCAAGCCATTCCTGAGCTGGACCCGGGCACTCCTCACCCCTGGAATGATTTTTTGGAAGTAGCTCCTGCAATCTGCCACAGGCTCGTGCAGCAGGACTCACACTGATGGATGGGGACAGCTCGGATTTACTCTGCCCCAGGGTGGGGAAGAGAAATTTCCACGTGGGAATCACTTGTGGCATTCCAGGGTGAGAGCTGCTGATGCACCCATGGGATCGTCCCTTCTGGGATTGACTTCCAGGCTTTGGAGAGAGGCAGCACAGCCCTGACAACTCCAGAGCACAGAAGGAACCCCAGAGGACTGGGAAAGCTTTGTCCAGGAGGAAAAAGAGACCTCACAACTCCTTTAAAATGGTTTTCCTGATAGGAAATAACCTGTTTTCCTTGTAGGAAATAACTGGGTTTCCTTTTAGGACATAACTAGTTTTCCTTATAGGAAATATAGCTTTGGAGAGAGGCAGCACGGCCCTGACAGAGCACAGAATTCCAGAGCACAAAAAGATCCCCAGAGGATTGGGAAATCTTTGTCCAGGAGGAAAATGGGACCTCACAACTGCTCCTTTAAAATGGTTTTCCTTATAGGAAACAACCAGTTTTCCTTATAGGAAATAAAGCTTTGGAGAGAAGCAGCACAGCCCTGACAATTCCAGAACACAGAGAGATCCCTGGAGGACTGGGAAATCTTTGTCCAGGAGCAAAAAGGGACCTCACAACTCCTCCTTTAAAATGGTTTTCCCGATAGGAAATAACCTGGGATGTGATGGCACCCGAGCCTTGCCATCATCTCCTGGAGTTCCCTGAACCACCTCCATCTCCCAGGCAGTTATTCCTCACCCACATTCCCAAATCCACAGAGTTCTGCTCGGGGGCCACACCAGAAAAACTGCCCAAACTGTGAGGGGAAAACCCTCCCCTTCTCCTGCCTCCCTCCAGCACCAGGCGAGCTGCAGATCAGCAAGGACACAGCGCGGTGACCCCAAAAAATTGGAATTTGGGCCAGGGAGGCGAGGCAGGCAGACAGACAGACACACAAGAGCGAGCAGCAGGCAGCTCTGAGCTCCCCAGCACGGCTGGAGGAGCACTCGGGCTGGATTTATGGGCAGGGTGGGATGCCTGGGGGAGCAGAAGGTCAGGGAACAGCCCAGGAAGAGCAGCAGTAAATCCCAGCCCCGCCACAGCCAGCCTGGGAACGGCAGGAGAAGGATAAAACCCTCCTGTTGCACCGAGCTGAAAGGTTCTGGGGGTTTTCCTGGTTAAATCACTCTGAATTTCAGCTCTTTCTATCTGTGGCTCCTCAGATCTGCAGCTCTTTTGGGCTGAGTTATTAAAGGGAGATTAATTCGAGGCAGGCAAGGAAGGAATTTAGGATGCAGCAGGGTAAGATCATGTCCACAGCCACAGGACACTGCTCCGAGGGCAGGGACAGAGTCCAGAAGCCCAAGGGCCCTAATTTGAGCCCACTGCCATCCAGATAAAACAGAATTTTATGCTGCTTTCACGCCAAGACGTGGCTTAAAGGCAGATGGAAAGGGCGCGGAGGTAGCAAGGACAGGAAAAATACGTCAAGCCCTGAAGAAAAAGGCATTTTTCTTGTTTTAAGAAATAAACCACATCGCCATTCATTCAGAAAGTCAATAAACACTCAGAGAAATTACTCCAGGTTGGTTCCTCCCCTCCCTGTTTGGAAAAACGCTCCAGAACTGGGGCTCTTTTTCGCCCAACTGGTGGGAGCAGCAGTGCCAGGTGCTATTAATAGGAGCTGCCTACGGCCTGAGGGAGCTCTGCTGCTCTCACCAGGGCTCTCTACCCATTCTCTGATTTAATTTTCATTCATTAAAGACAAAAAAAAAAAAAAATCCAACCCCAAAAAAAAAAAAAGGTTTCAAACACACTTAATGAATTAACACGTAGATGTTTTTCTCCCCCTGTTGCTTTCCCCTTTTAACGACTTTGCCAAAGCAGAAAAATAATTCAGCTGTGGCCAAGAATGGGCTTTTAAAAAGTGTTTGTTGTTTTCTGGCTGTTTGTTGTGCTTAATTATAGACGTGTTACAGCTCCCGTGCTCGCCTTCCCTTCCTGCAGTTACATAATCAGCCTCCAGCACACGCTCCCTCCCACCCACGACAACAATATTCCTAAAGAGTTCTTTCCCAGAGTTTTCTACTCTTCCCAGAGTTTTCTACTCAAAACACCGAGGGAGGCAAAAAGGAAGGTTCTCATCAGCCTTGCTGCCCATGGGGAGTGGCAGGAGGGTGCAGAGGTTTCTGCCACAGGTGGAAAAAAAAAACTTTCAGGCTCATGCTGAGGTTTTGTCCATGGGTTGGAACTCCATGGTTCCTCCTGGTGGAACATCTGATGCTCAAGGTTTGGAGCACCAAAGTCCTGCCTTGCCTCCTGAAGGGCTTTCCCAGGCTATGACTTCACTGACCCTGAGGATTTATGGCATTTATTTGGGATATTATTATATCCCAAATTATATCCCAAATATATTATTTGGGGTATTATTTATTATTATGGGATTTTATTTATGGCATTTCGGCAGATTCCACGCTGCCCTGTGAGCGCATCCAGGCGCTGAACCAGACACATTCTTCATTTAAAAAAAAAAAAAATAAAATCACACACTGTCCATCATAAACAACCCCAGCCAAAATCCCAGGCTGAGGGAACGATTCCAATGTCACCACACAAAGTCACACTAAAAATAATGAATCTCCAGCGCGTGCAGAGCAACAGGTGAATACCAATGGAGTCACTGAATGGACTGGGCTGGAAGGGACCCTAAACCCATCCAGTCCTACCCCAGTCCATGGGCAGGGACACCTCCCTCTGTCCCAGGCTGCTCTGAGCCCTGCCCAACACCTTGGGCACTTCCAGGGATGGAGCAGCCACAGCTTCTCTGGGAAACCTGTGCCAGTGCCCTCACAGTAAGGAATTTTTTACTGCTGTCCCATCTGAACCTTGGAAATCATTCCCCCTTCTCCTGTCACTGCACGTTGGAATTAATTGGAATTGTTAATACAACGGATGAAGTGGAATTGTTCATTTTCTCCCAGTTCCTGACCCAAGGTTTGCTTACCAAACAAGAGACTTAACCTGGCTAAGAAAGGGAAAGCTGAAGTTCCATGGGAGGTGCAGTCAGCAGGAGCTGCAGCTTTCTTGGAAAACCACAAACCTGTTCAAACATCCCCAACAAAATCAACTTTCGGGCAACTTTTGAACTCTTCTAGAGTGCAGAGGTGCAGAATGAACCCTTTTGGTCTCGGTTAGATGTCACTGCTGCCAAAAGCTGTGCCTGGAGGTGATCCCTGCCCTCCCATCCCTTTGGGAATGTGGCACAGACAAGAATTTGGGACAAACCAACAGCGAGGCTGGGGCAAAGCAGTGCCCAAATCCCAGCCTGACCCTGCAGGTGACATTCCTAGGGAGGATGAGGAGCATCCCCAAGGAAGAACAGGCAGAGGTGGCCCAGTTGGGGTCACAGCAGCCCAGTTAGGACAGCCCTTGTCACTCCAGTCCCCAGCAGGGACAGAGGAGACTGATCTGTGCTCATCACACGGATGCACTCAGAGCCTCCAAATGCCTCACAGATTAATCACAGCTCCGGCCTCCAGCCAAGCTCCAGCCACAGGAGCCATTTATCACAATAATTAAAAAAAAAAAAAAAAAAAAAAAAAAAAGCAGCATTACAAGGATTCTGGAGCCATCAGTCAAGGAGCAGAGGGGAGGGGAAAAGAGCTTTTCCTGAACTCTTTTTCTCCACCAACAGATCATTGCCACGAGCACCATGAGGTGACAGCTCCAGAACCTGGCACATCATGGCCTTTCCCTCCTCAGATCCCATTCCCTCTGTGCCTTTTGTTCCAGCCACCAATCAAAAAGGGAAAAAAAAAAAAAATTAAGACATAAAAGTTTATTGATTGATTTAAAATTATGCTTCAAAACAAAACCCCCTGGATTGGAAAGCTTGTATTTCACCCTGGAAAGGGCTGGTGGAACACAGGGAACGCACGGAGAAATAAACAGCCTCGTCTCAGAGCATATATTCTGTCTTCATTATGCCCCTGAGAAGGTGTTAATACACAATGTACAACGTATTAATCACCCCTCTAACTTCCAAATGCGAAATGCATCATTAACATTCATGTTGTTTTCAATTAGTTCGCTGGATGGGAAGGAGGGAACCAGCACAGGTTCCCTCACTAAATTTTCCTGCGCTCCCAAAGATTTGGGGCCATAAAAAGCAGCTTGGGTGAAACTCCTGCTCTCGCCACCATCCACCAGGGGCTGCTGGCAGCGAGATGCAGGGAGGCTTTTAATTGATGTGGCAATTAGGAAAAGGCAGGGCTGTGGATGTGTTTTCAGGCAAGCAGGTAATTTAGAAGTGTAAATTCCATTTCCAGGAGTGATTCAAGTACTTTGGGACAGATTTTCAAAGGGTATCAGCCACCAAAAGAGGCAGATAAGCACCTAGTGGGATTTTTAAGAGCCCCTCAACCGAGGCCCCCTGACTCCTGTTGATACTTTGATTTATAAGAAAGGGCTTTGAAGATTTTTTTGATCCAAAGTCTTAGAAGTTTTCCAGTTCAGATACAAGCTCTCCTACGGAGGAAAGCTGTTTGTTTCTCATTTGTGAAACTCTCATCTTTCTCAAGCTCCTCTGCCAAAGGACAAAAGGCTCAAAGTCATTCATTTAGGACACCTGACCTGTCCCCAAAAGCAGCTCAGTGAAATTATTTAATTTCTGGATGCTGACCACTCCTGGAAGCTCCTAAGAACTGGAACGGCAGCACCACCAAGAGATTAGCTGGAAACTTCTCCCTCCAGCCCAACTCTTCCAAGCCTTGTGGCCACTCTTTCAGGAATTTGGCTTCAGTGGCAAAGCTGGAGCAGCTCAAAAGAGTTGGAAAAAGAGTCTGGAAAAAGAGCTGAGGTCTTTTGCTAAAGCAGCTCCCAGTGACAGATCACTCAGGGCTCCTGTGGCTGCCCAGGCCCCCTTCCAAAACAACCAGCCCTGGGCCTTCTTGAGCTCATTCCAGCTTTATCCTGCAGGAAAAGCATCCAATCACAAGCTAAAGTTGCCATTCATGGATAATTGGCCGCAAGCCTTGGGGGAGATATTACAGTTTTTAATTACTCTCACTTCTCAGAACCGTCTGTCTTAGAACTAAGGCACAGCTTCTTGAGCTCCTGCTCCTTGTGAGTGGCTCTTGCTGTACTTTCTTAGACCCAAAAAAAAAAAAAAATTTAAAAAATGCAGTCACCTTGGCAGTGGGAAGAAAAAAATAGGATTTTGTAAAAAGGGAAAGACATCCTGAGCCCAGGAGGATGAGTCACATCTGAGATGTCACCTTGGAGGGAACACAGGCCAATTGCTCTCTGTTGACTTAAGCAGATAAAGGTGAAGGTATGTGGGATGGATCCAGGGTGAGGGATGTGAGAAAAATCCAACCCCAGGCCAAGGAAAACATGGCCCCACTCAGCCTCCACAGCAGGCCTTGGATGAATATGGAATTTAAAACGATGCACCCAAGGTCCCAGAGCTGACACAGGACAGAGCCCATCGTGGTGTGGTGACAAATATTCAGCACAAGCTCTGCCACCTCCCCCTGCAGGAGCAGAGTCCCTCTGTGCTCTGACTCGGCACCAGGAGGCAGCTGCTCTTCCCCAAAGTGAGAAAAAAAACAAACAAAACCCTCCCACGCAGACAAATCCCAGCCCTTCCCCAACTCACGGGAGCTGCGAGCATCCTCCAGCAAATCCCACTGAATCCCCCTCATCCCTGCACGTGAGCTGCTCCATCAAACAGCCTTTTGTTCAAAAAACACCGCCGGGGACAGAGCTGCAAAGGCAGCACTAAACCAACCTTCTCCCATTCCCCACAAATCAGGATTTTCCCCGTGGATGGCAACTGCTCAGGGAATCAGCAGAGCCAAAAAGTGGCCACGTGCTGGAGACCTGGATCCACCCAGAGGAATAAGTTGCTATGGTTCCCGAGATCTAATCCAGAACGGTACAGGTATAAAAAAGAGAAAAATGCAGTGATTAAAAATAAATAAATAGACAAATCTGGGCCCGGTGCCATGAAAAATGTGAAGTTGTCCTTGACTCCAGAAGCAAATGAGGCATGAAATGTATCAAAATGTGATATTGAATATAAGGATGTATTTAATATTTTACAACGCTGGAAATCTTGTTACAAAAGGGTTGGATCATAAATCAAGAGGAGAGGGGCCAGCTCTTCCCTTCTCTCCCCTCTCTTTCCCTCTGATTGTTGCTAGAAAAGTTTGAGCGGCGGAGAGCAAAGAAAGCTGAGCATCACTCACAGGGAAACTGGAGCTGCTCCGTTTGTCCATCAGCAGCAAGAAATCCTCATTAATCACAAATTCTGCTTCCAAGTCACTCTAATTCCCCAAGATCTCCATCCCTCCAGAGCTATTCCCTCCAGAAAGGGCTGAAGGATGAGGCCAGAGGAGATCTCTGCCATCAGTTCATTAACCCATTGTGTTAATTGCCTCTCTGGGCTGCCACTGATCATCTTATCACTTGTTATCTGCACAGAAAGATTTGCCACTGTCCCCTACTGATTTTGCCCCTGAATTTTCGCTCCTTTATTGGATGCTGGAGTTGGAGAACACCAGCACCATCCCACCAGGAGCCGAGGGAATTCAGTCTGTGGAGCTTCTAGGCTAAGAGATGAAACAAATATTTCATCCCTTTCCCTTCTTATTGCCCAGACACTCACACTTTTCATCACTGCTTCTGTTTAAACACCAAAAAAAGCAAAGGGATTTTAGGAAAATTGCATCTACAGTGGAGAAATGGATTTTTTTTTTTTTTTAAATAACAGCACGCAATGGAAGTAACCCTCTGGTAAATGCAGCTCTGGTAGCAAGCACAGGAGCCAAAGCATTGAAATCCCATCCCCTGGTCATGGTAAACGAGCAGTTTTAATTTAAGCACCACCCTGCATGTCAAGTCCTGTTTGTCACCGTGTTAATGGACGTGTTTATTCACACATTCCCCGGAAAAAACATCCTCCTCCCTCCTCTCCGAGTCCAGAAATGGTGGCACTGACTCCACCAGGTCTGTCTGACAGAAATATCCTTTACCCACCTATCTTCCCAACCTGCTTTCCTATGGAAACAAGCACATCCACCCACAAACAGAGCCACCTGCAGCATTGACCAGAGCCAGCCCCCCCAAATATCTCCAGTTCCACAAAAATACAGGGCAGGCTCTCAGCGAGCCAAGCTCACTCCTTATTAGAGAATTTACACACAATCCAGCTTTTTTTGTGGCTGGGGCACTCAGTCAAAGCCTGAAATTGTTTAGTTATCAAAGAATCCAAGCATGAGAAAGCAATCCATAGGAAACCAGGCTTCATTACTTCCACTGCTGATGATACTACCCTGAAGACTGGGAGGAAAAAAAGAAAAACATTGGTACTTCAAGTGATGGAGCTTCCAACATTTACCTTGAAATTTATTGCGCAGAGTAATTGAATTGCTGGATTGCAAACTAACACCTGCTCAAGGCTTTAAAAAGTTCAGCAGAGGCAGAGAAAGGCTTTGCTTAAATCACCACCCCTTGCACACCGGAAAAAAAAAAAAAAAAAAAATCAAACCAGCAGGAGCAGTTTCCAGCCTGGAGGAGACACCCTGAACCTCCTGGGAATAAAAAAAAGGACAGAATTCTTTGTTTCAGGCTGAGTAAAACGCTTTGTTCCAATTTCAATATTTATAACCTTAATAAAAAGATGAAACACATTTCAAGACGAAATTCTTCCTTCATGGCAAACAATCAAAGCGTGTTTCTCAGCAGATGCCAAACGAGCACGTTTACTGTTTGCTAGAATTTTAGCTTGAACATTCCATTTTCCTGAGCGTTGGCTTTGTGATGAATTTACTGCGAGCTCCTGACAGAAGCTGCTCTGCTCCCCAGGTATGGAAGAGCTCGAGTGGATCCCCTCCTGCCCTGGAATCACCAAGCCAGAACCCCAAAGTGCTTTCATTCTCCCTGCACGCAGTGACAGTGGGGTAAGGAGCTGCCTGCCCTTATTTCCATGGTTTTATTCCCTTATTTCCACGTTTTTCCATCCTTGGAAAAGCCCTGTGCTCGGCAGGAGGAGCAGTGAACCCTTCCCAGCAGAGGTTGTGGTGCCTTTGTGATTCCCTTTCCTCTCTCCCACCTTACCCTCCATGCCTCCCACAGCTCCCCGGTCCCAGGGACGCCTCAGGGACCCCAAAGCCACCCCTGGGACCCCAAAGCCATCCCCAGGCATGGTGGGGTGGAGGTCTGGTCCCTCTCCCTGTGTCCCTTCCTGCGCTGGCATTGCTGCTGCTCCTTTCCCCTGGCTGGACACAGCTCCTGCAACAACCACTGCTCTTTTCCACTGGAATTAGGCAGAGAAATATTAGGAAAATTGGAATTTGCAGGGGGAAAGGGCCTCCTCCAAGAGCCAGAAGATCCCACTTAGAGCTTCCTGGCTTCTTCTAGCCCAGTGCTGGAATAAACACAAACCTCCTTTCCTCAAATCCAAAGTTTGCACTGACACCTCCATTTCCTCCTCTTGTCTCCCTTCCCATCTCCAGGAGACATTTTCCCCCCAACGCTCTCTGCCTCAGCAACTCTGAGTAAAACATACCGAAGTGTCTTTATTCATTCCTCCAAAAAGTAATTAGAAGCAAGAACAGGAGTCAAGAACGTAAACGTTATCCTTCCTAAAGGAAAGCAGATTTCTAATTAGCAAAGAAAGCAGCTTCTGTGGGATTCTTTCTCCAAACAGCTGTTGCTGAGGGATCATCTGTCTCTCTTCTTTTCCTCTTTTGCAGTAAAAAGTTCATTTATTTTAACATATAGAACAGCACCCAATTAAGGCAGGCACGGAATCAAGGAACACCGGAGCGGAATGGAGACGACTCAATGAACCCTGAACGCACAGATGCCACTTCAAGCACCCTCGTTTTCCTGTGCTTCACTCAAGCTGTACAAAAGGTGGGAAATCAGTGCCAGGACTGGCTCAGCTCGGAAAAAACTGGGAGAAAAAAGTGCATGAGTGGCTGTCTTTAGCCCCTCTGAGAGGTCAGGCAACTTCCATCCAAATATTCCACTTTATTTCTGCTGGCTTCGTTTCCTGTCCTCCCTTCTAGGACATGACAAAGTTGATTGGTTTTAAATCATGGAAAAATCAAAGCTGTGCTACCGTTTCTCACACACACGATTTTCGCATCAAAAAAGACATTTTCCATTAAGGGAGGTTTTTCACAAGACACCTCTTTCTTATCCATTGTAATTTTTTTTTCCCTTCATTATCACGAAGTTTGACAAGCTCATCTGAAGGAGGAAATGTAAATCACCCCCCAGAGAGCTGCAGCACCAAGGGCACATTTTAACCTCATGCCGAAGGGGAATTTCGAGCAAAAACCCAACCCAAGACAGCCAATCCATCCTGTTGGGATTCACAATTCCAGACTGAGAGAAATCCAGTGGAAAACCTCTCCCTGTAACTATTGATGGTCAAGAATAGCAGTAATAATGGGAATGGCAATGGGAATGGCAATGGGAATGGCAATGGGAATGGCAATGGGAATGGCAATGGGAATGGCAATGGGAATATAAGGATATTGCCCAAGGGGAAGCTCTTGCTGAAGGGGAATTTCGAGAAAAAACCCAACCCAAGACAGCCCTTCCATCCTGTTGGGATACACAATTGCAGACTGGGAGAAATCCAGTGGAAAACCCCTCCCTGGAACTACTGATGGTCAAGAATAGCAATAATGGCAATAGGAATGGCAATGGGAATGGCAAAAGGAATGGCAATAGGAATGGCAATATAAGGATATTGCCGAAGGGGAACCTCGTGCCAAAGGGGAATTTCGAGCAAAAACCCAACCCAAGGCCATCCATCCTGTTGGGATGCACAATTCCAGACTGAGAGAAATTTAGTGGAAAACCCCTCCCTGGAACTACTGATGGTCAAGAATGGCAATAGGAATGGCAATAATAACGGCAATATCGGAGTGGCAATATCGGGATATAGGAATGGCAATATAGGAATGGCAATATAGGAATGGCAATATAGGAATGGCAACATAGGAATGGCAATATAGGAATGGCAACATAGGAATGGCAACATAGGAATATAGGAATATAGGAATAGGAATATAGGAATAGGAATATACGAATAGGAATATAGGAATAGGAATATAGGAATAGGAATATAGGAATAGGAATATAGGAATAGGAGTAATAAGAAGAATAGGAATAATAATAATAATAATAATAATAATAATAATAATAATGTAGCAAAAACTAATGGAGCTAAGCAAGTCCTGGAACTAATTCTGGCTGCCACTAGAGCAGTGAGGAACTGGAATTGCCTTCCCAAAAATGAACCAAGGGGAAAACCCCCGAGCAGGCTGGAGGCGGGTGCTTGTGGAGCCTTCCCAAGGCAGGTCCCTGCACTTGCAGGGGCTGGGTGGCTCCCGAGGTCTCTGTCTAGGCTCACATCCAAAATTCCTTCAACACATCACATGGGAGGAAAGTAGCAATGTGTCCATCTGTGCCACAGGCAGCGCTTCCAGCCAAGCCCTGCGCTCCTTCCAGGAGAAGGTGGCGGTGCCATGCACAGACATACTGAGCACCTGAGGAATGCTAGCAACAAACACACCTACAGAGGAGCTCCGTGCTCAGCTGGGTCCTCTCCAGCCCCGCGGCACAGCTTCCCAAAAAACCGTAACAAACAGCGCAGCTCTGAGCGGTGGAATTCAAATAATTCGAATAATCACTCAATAATTCTGCCAGATTCAGGCGGCTTCGCTTCCACCTGGGCTAAACCCTCTTGGGAAGGCTCAGGTTCCATCCCAAACTGCAGTTCTTTGCTTGGGAAGGCAGCCTGGGGAGCTTGGAAGAGGGAAACCAAGGGAAAACTCAGGCCCTGTGATGCCTTAAGGATTTTTAGCTTCTATTTTTCGTGTATCTGCAGCTTTGGTGTGTAGCTCCAGGCTCCATAGAAAGTGTTAAAAACCTCTGCTCACAGCATTTTAGGAATAACAGTTCCTCTCAGTTGGAAAACCCAAGGACACTTTGCTGCCTCAGAGCCCCAAAATATGGAACCAACAGTGAATTGGGGGAGCAAGCTTGGGGTGGTTGACATCATCACCTGAAGGTGTAATTGGAGAATTGAGGCTCAATATGTGAATGGACAGAACTTATAAAATGTGCAGAACTCGTGACTCGCTGTCCATTTTGGGTGTAGCCTCTCGAGTAGGCTCCGTCTGCCCTGAGTGCACCTAAAGGCCTTTAACAAATTAATCTGTTTTGTATTCTCCTAACTTTGTTTAGCCTCTATTTCAGGTAGCTCTGCTTTAGGCATCACCTGAAGGACACTTTTTTCAACACAAACCAGGCCAAAAGAAGCTCCTTTGGCCAGGCAGGCAGCAGAGAGAGCTCTCACATTTATCAGCTGGGAAAGGTTACCCAAACCACACTCACAGTCTGACCCCTCAAAGTCCACATATGCCCAAAGACTGCATCACACACATGTTCCTGTCTGCACAGAAATCCTTGCATGCCCACCAGAGAAAGAGGGGAAAAATTAAAATGGAATCTGGAAGAATAAAATCAACCTGAGACAATCCCCCGAGTGCTCGGTTACAGCAGGTACAAACACACTAATAAAGAGATGAGATCTCTATCAATGCTCTGGGACCTGGAGAGTGATAACACCAAACAGGGGGGGCAGAGAAAGCCCCAAAGCACGAGCCAAAGGCAGAGATGTTCCTCTGCACAGCTCGGGCACCACGGATAGCTCTGCTCAGCCTCAGGGAAGCACAGGGAAGGGTCAAGAGAGAGGTGCAGCTGCAAATTTCCAATGGCTGAAATGGAGTTTGATCAAAGGGATGCCTTGGAAAGCGCTGGGAGGGAGCACAGGAGCAAAAATTCCAAAGGAATCCTTTGTTCACATCACTTCTCCAGCACAAATCCAGGCCTCCCTTCCCTCTGCCCCAGCCCTGATTATTCAGAATATTGACACCAACTTTCCCCTGCACTTCAGCTCCCATTAAACCATCTCAATCCAGCCCATCACAAACATCACCTTGATTACAGAGCCTGCTGCATATAATAAATGCTGATAATGCCCACGTAGGAAGAGAGAGACACCTCAATATTTTTGGTTTGGTAAAGACAAATAGCCTCAATTGTTTAATCAATAAAAATGCCTCTCCGACTCCTACTGTTATTACAAAGCTATTCCAGCCTGAGTGAAAAAGAACTATGGCATCTGTATTGCTGTCAAAGGAGACTCTGGGCCAGCAAATGAACTCCCTGGACACATCCCCCGTGCTCCCCAAATTCCCAAATCTCAGCTCCAAGCAAGGCTGGGGTGCAGTGCAGTTCCAGCTTTCTCCAGCACCATGACTTCATCCAGTTTAAAGCCTCCCATTAACTAAATGAGGATTCTTCCAGGAAAGGACTTTGCAGCTAAGCCAAAAGCACAGAGAATTTGTGAATTATTCAGCAAGTGGCAATCACAGGCAAGGGGACAGGCTGGCCTGGGAGGGTCCTGGGGGTTGGCATCGACAGAAGAGCAGGGGGTGGTCCCAGAGGGCTGTCAGGAGGGGATTCTGGGGCTGGAGCAGGGATTGTTCCAGCAGGGGTTGTTCCTGCAGGGGCTGTTCCTGCAGGGGTTGTTCCAGCAGGGGTTGTTCCTGCAGGGGCTGTTCCTGCAGGGGTTATTTCCTGCAGGGGCTGTTCCTGCAAGGGTTATTTCCACCGGGGGCTGTTCCACCAGGGGTTGCTCCTGCAGGGGCTGTTCCACCAGGAGTTATTTCCAGCAGGGGTTATTTCCACCAGGGACACTGCCCCTGCAGCACAGAGCTCAGCTCCAGCCCAGGGAGCCTCTGGAGAGGAGCAGTGGTGGGAACTGAGCAAGGCTTAGGATGGGAGGGACAGCCCCATCTGCCTCACCCCAACAGCTCCAGCACAGAGCTGAGGGAGCCCTCGGCTCAAAGGACAAAACTCAGGAATTTTTGGAATTGCTCTCATCTCCCCCATCAGCACATTTGTCTCTAAGTTCCTTGGGATGTGTGTCACCTTCAGGAAGAACACGAGGGTTTCCATTTCTGGCTACAAAAATCCACTTTGTCCCTCACAACCCGAGCTCGATCAATGCCCAGGTGAAAAGCCAAGATAGCTCTGAAGGGAGCGAGCACAACCAGCAGTGTTCCCCTGAGGAACAGAGCTGGAGCGGATTTGGGAAGGCTCAGCAAACCCAGAAACTCTGCTGGACAGAGTTTGAGCCCTTCCTGGGGCACAAACAGACACAGAAACAACAAACCACTTCCCACATGGGCACATTTGGGTCTGGGGTGCCCACTGAGGGGATAGGACCCCTCCAAAGGCAATCTCTACCAAAACAGACAGCCCAAATCCCAGCCTGACACCATGACCAGCCTTTGCTCAGCTCTGGTAGCTCTCCCACAAATCCATGAGGAAAAGGCCTTTAAAGTACCTCATTCCCACAAATCTGGGAGGAAAGGACCTCAGAAAGGACTTCAAAAAGTACCTCATACCCAAAAATCCAGGAGGAAAGGACCTCATTCCCACAAATCTGGGAGGAAAAGACCTCATTGCCAAAAATCCAGGAGGAAAGGACCTCAAAAGTACCTCATTCGCACAAATCTGGGAGGAAAGGACCCCTCCAAAGCCAATCTCTACCAAAACCAGATAGCCCAAATGCCAGCCTGACACCATGACGAGCCTTTGCTCAGCTCTGGGAGCTCTCCCAGCACCTTTGTCTCACCCAGAACCTCCCCGTGGTGCCAGGAGAAAGCTCCTGGCCTAGGGTTTCCCTCAGAGCCTCGGGAAGATGGAATCTGCACTGCCCTGGACACTCAGAACTGCTGCAGCACGAAGAGGACAAACCCCAGGAGTCAGGAGGACTCCACATTGTTTCCACACCACCATCAACTCTCTTCTCCATCATTTGCTTCTTCTCAACAAGGACAATTTTTTTCCCCCTTTTCTTTTCCCTTTCTTTCCCTGGAGACTCTAAATTAACTGTCAGTTCCCTGGTATTTTGTACCCTGTTCTTTCTGGCTCTTTTCCAGATCTCCAGGGTGCCATTCTTTATTTTTCTTTTTTTCCCTCCTCCTTGCTGCTCTCTTTCCTTCACCTCTCTGCTTCCCCTGGGGTTTCTTTCTCTCCACAGCTGAAGGATGCTGACCACCAGAGCTGATCTCACCCACGCCCTTATCAGCTCCTTATCTCCTTCTCCTCGCACTCTGCACCCTGGGGATGAAGCCTGGCTGCTTTCTCCTGCAGGTGGCAAATTCCCAGTGGGAAGGGAAGGGGGAAAAAGGGGAAATATATCACGAGAGCCCCAAAATCCCAGAGATCCCCTGTAAATCAGAGCCTGCCCTTCAGCCCTGGCCAAGCCGAGCTGCTGCTGGCTGGGGAAAAGAACTCATTTCAGTTATCAGTGCGGGAAGAGAGATTAGAGATGTTCTGGAGAAGGGGAAAAGCAGGGAGCAGAGAAAGAAAAGGTTCTTGCGGAGAGGGAGAGGAGATATTTGCTTGTCAGGCACAAGTAGAAGCAGAGGGAATAAAATGGGTTGGGAAGTGAAGGACAGGGGAAAGGGAAGTCAGACTGCAAAGAGCAGATCCTGCAAACCCTGGGCTTCAGCTCATTTGGGGTAAAGAGAAGAAATCGATGCCAAAAGCTTCTTCCTTCTGCAGCAAAGAGACCTCAGAGCACCTGAACATCCAAAACGACAGGGACAGGCCCAAACCCAGCTCTGAGTGACTTCCTCTCCATCCCACCCTTCCCAAAAAACCCACACAGGGATATCCAGCCCCACCCCACAGCCTCACTCCTTCCAGCTCCCAAATCCTGCAGATCCCTCCCCATTCCTGGGGCTCAGCCCTGGCTCAGCTCTCCCTCGCTCAGCTCCTGGCTCTGCTGAGGCTCAGGCACTTTCTCAAGAATGGCTAAAAGCTCAGCTGAAGCCCAGCCAGGCTGGAAAGGTCTTGCAGGGAGGTGAAATACAGCCCTGGGGTGAGCTGGGAGCAGCAGAGCTGAGCCAGAGCCGTGGAGAGAGGGGAGGGATGCAGGAGATGGGAAAGGAGGGGAGGCATTTCTGCCTGAGCTCCTTTCAGCAGCCCTTCTCTAGGATGGCCCTGAAAATTCCCACAAATCTGGGAGGAAAGGACCTCAAATAGTACCTCAGTCCCACAAATCTGGGAGGAAAGGACCTCAAATAGTACCTCAGTCCCACAAATCTGGGAGGAAAGGATCTCATTCCCAAAAATCTGGGAGGAAAGGACCTCAAAAATACCTCATACTCCCACAAATCCAGGAGGAAAGGACCTCAAAAATAACTCAGTCCCACAAATCTGGGAGGAAAGGACCTCATTCCCACAAATCTGGGAGGAAAGGACCTCAAAAATACCTCATATTCCCACAAATCCGGGAGGAAAGGACCTCAAAAAGTACCTCATTCCCACAAATCTGAGAGGAAAGGATCTCATTCCCACAAATCCAGGAGGAAAGGGCCTCATAAAGTACCTCATTCCCACAAATCCACGAGGAAAACGCCTTTGAAGTACCTCATTCCCACAAATCTGGGAGGAAAGGACCTCAGAAAGGACTTCAGAAAGTACCTCATACCCAAAAATCCAGGAACAAAGGGCCTCATTCCCACAAATCTGGGAGGAAAAGACCTCATTGCCAAAAATCCAGAAGGAAAGGACCTCAAATGCACCTCATTCCCACAAATCTGGGAGGAAAGGACCTCAAAAATTACCTCAAAGTACTTCCAATCAGCTCAGAAAAGTCCCACAAAAGGGGAGAGGAAATCAGAGGTTGAAAGAGAAGAAAGTGAGCAGTGGAGGAGATTCAAGCCACAGAATTTCTGCAGAGAAGAAGGGGAAAAAGAAGAAAATGCAACCTCCTGCTCCTAAAAAGGAAGGAGTGGGCACCACTCAGCTTATGGAGATTTCTGCCTCTGAAAAATTAATCCTGACAATACAAAGACGGAGACAAAAAAAGGAACAACTCTCTGCAGAGCACCCAGGAAAGAGAAAGCCAAGTTTGGTCAGGGAAGATGATTATTTTAACATAATCATGCCTCCCCCCAAGTCTTTTGAGAGAACCTGTTTTGTGTTTTCCTCCACTGCAGGGCTGTAATAACCCCACAAACAGTCAGCTACAATAAAAGCCACATCACAACAAAGGCCATTATATGAAACACATTTTCAATAAAGTTTTTTTTTTTAAAAAGGGAGAGAAAAACAATAAAGCCAACGTTTTCAGAGCAAAACCTCAATCAATGCCTCTTGCCCGCCACTTTCAGGGGTGCTGGAGATGGATTTCTGCCAGGTTTTAAGTGGATCAAGACAAATGTCCACCCTGAACATCTGAATATTTTCCATCTCTGGTTCAGCATCACCCACCCACAACTCCCTCAGCTCTTAAACATTTCTGTTGTTCCTCTCAGGAACAATTTTTAGGGAGCATTAGCAGCCCTACAGAAAATGCCCTTTCCATCACCCTGGATTCCCAAACAGCATCTGGATGGTGGCAGGAGAGGGCAGGACCTCATTTCCTTGGCCAAAATTCCCACGTGGATGCACTTTTTCCTGATTTTTGTACAAAACCATGGCAGAGATGCCTGGAAAGGCAGCACCTTGTGGGGTGAGGAGAGCCCAACCCTTCCCAAAGCTCCCTTGGGATGTTCCTTTGGCCTCCTTGGGCTCAGCCAGCCCTGAGGATTTGAGAGGGAAATGCAAAGGCAGAGGAGAGAGAGCTTATCCTGGGTTAAGTCTGCTCAGCCCTCATTAAGCAGAGCTTAGGTCATATCCTGAAGCACAAAAACTTCTAACTTTCTATTCATTTATGCTTTTACACTCCCAAGTCCCTAAAAAGTCTGATAAGCCCCATAAATATCTGCTCTGGGTTTCAATTACAGCGGGTGACAATGAACACCACGGGCTGTTTCTCCATGATACTCAAGAATTAACCCACATATCAGCAGCTGGAGTTTGACTTTAAATTACCTTGTCTTTCCTCATGGTTTGGCCTGAATGAAAATCTCCTAGAAGAGGGAAAGGCAGTGGAGGGGAAAAGAAGGGGAAAGAGGGGATGGGAGGGATTCCAATTCCCCCATTTCTCTCTCTTCCAGGAGAAAACCCCACCGTGGCCTTTAATTATTCACTGGGTTTGAAAGTTATTGTCACAAGTTCTTAAGATGTCAACAATGAAGAATCCCATTGTTCTCCTAATTAATTCGGCAATCTCAGTGAAATAATACAAGCAGCAATTGTAATTCCAGGCTCACCCCTCGACCACTGGAATCAAGTAATTAAATAACAATCAGCGCTACCACTTGCATTTAGAAGATGGACTATTCCTTTTTATTGCTGCAATTAGGGAATGCACTCAATAATCGGAATGAAATACAAATTTACCCAGGAGCCTACTAAATTATGACCATTCATACTGTGTTGTTTTTTCATCCAAGGGAAAAAAAGAAAAAAAAAGAAAAAAAAAAAGAAAATATGGCAATTTTCCCCTTTCCCAGCTTCCTCAGCTGGAAAGGGCACTGGCAGCTCCCAAGGCACGCAGCCCAGCTGTGCAGGCACCATCTTTCCTTCCTCCCAGTTAGGATCAGCTCTGTCTTTTTGATGAAGTCGCTCATAATCATCTCAGATTTCATTCTGCGTTGGATGAATCAGCCCAGGGCTGCAGACACACTCACACAGAGACTGGGGCTGGGCAGGGGCTGTGCTGGTGTTACTGGTCATGGCCAGAACGGCACCTCTGAGCCATGGTCTGGTCTCATTATCTCATGCAAGTGCTAAATATCATCCACAGAGCACGGATAAGATTATAAAAATGCCTGGGGGATAGAGTGATCTATTTTAAATTATGATCTCTGGACAGAACTCTCATATTTTGAGTCTTTCCTTCTGTCCTACACCTCAGCCTCCAGGTCAATGGTTATGAGGTCCTGCACTTTGCACAGGGCAGTGCCAACACCTGCAATTCCTGGAGCTGAGCTGGAAAAATCCTCTTTGGAGGAGAAAAATCCTCTGCTCTCTAAGGCAGAGCCCTATGCAAGTTACTCCATCCTGCCTAGGGTGGCACTGGGCACTAAAGTGAAAGGGAACAGATCCCTCATCCCACGGGGAGCACTTTGTTCATCTTTAACCTCCAGCTAATAACTCATTGGTCATTATTAACCTCCAGCTGAGCCTTTCTGAGCATCCCAGAACCAAGGTGGGTTGGGATAAAAACGGGGATATCACTCAGGTTGGGATAAAAACGGGAACATCACTCAGGTTGGGATAAAAATGGGAACATCACTCACCAACTCCTGTCACAGGCAAAACAAACCCAACTTCAGGAAATTATCACCAATCAAATCACATCATGAGAAATAAACCCAAATCTTAAAACAGCTTTGCCAACCTCTTCCTTTTCCCCCCCTTGGTTCTTTTTTCTCTCTCATCCAGAGGTGCTGGAGGCTTGGCCTTGGAAACTTCTGGCATCTTCCACCAAAAGCTACCCAAGCCCTGCCAGGCAGTGCCAGCAGGGTGGCACCAACATCCTGTGAGCCCCCACTGCTCATTAAAAGCACATCTCAGCCTCTGCCCACCCTGCAGGCTCAGATGGCAGCTGGGACTCGCTCTTTTGGGCCACCATGAGTCACAAACATCGCAGGCCACCGAGCCCAGGAGATTCTGGCTCATTTTTCGGGGACAGAGAAGTGCAATCGCCTGACCCTTCAGCTGAGACTTCATTAGCACTTGTGGTGCTGGCAGAGCCGGAGCTGACTTGTCCTCCAGCTGCTGCTCTGGCTCTGCAGGGCTGGCAGGAGGATGAGCCTGGCTCAAAGCAGACAAGGAATTAAGGATGAAAGCACTCTAAAGTCACCAGGAGGTGGGCACTGCCACCAAGGAGAGATCCTCACGTCCAGGAGAACCCCAAAAAACGGCCCAGAGGAGGAACACTCCCCTCTCTCCACCCTGCTGGGGTGGTGATGATGCCAGTGATTTTTGTATTTTCTTTTTATTCCCTTTTCATATTTTTTATACCCTTTCCCTTCCCTGTTACCCTCCATACACACTCCTTGTACCCTGCACAGACACTCCTTGTACTCTAGCCCCACATGTTTACAACCCTTGCTTTCTGATATTTAGCTTAGTTTGGGGTCCTGCACAGCGAGGAAGACCAAACATTCATATTCTCTCAGAACTAGAGGCTCCAACCTGTTCTCTCTTGGAACATGTTTTTGTAAACTAGGCTGTAGTCTCATTTGGGGGGGGTTCATTAGAATAGGGGGCAATTATTCATTTATTAAGTTTCTTATTGGGGGATTTTGAGTAGATATGCTAATTTTGTGAAGTCCATAAAAATCCAGTATGCGTTGTACAGGGTCCCTGGCTCATCCCTCGCTCCATGGTGTGTTTTCCACCTTTGATGAGTCTGGGCACCCAGGATCCTATTAAACTGAGGTAAATTCCCTTTTCCCTGTACTGCTGTGTCTGCTCCATATTTTTACCAGCCTGTTTAAGGCATCAGTGACACCACACAAACAACCCAAAGGATGAAGGGACTTGTTTATATTCAAACCAACAGTGCTCCAGCACAAACCCACAGCAGACCTTGTCCTTCAGCCCTGTCCTGGAGGGAACCTGAGGTGTTTTTCCCCAGGGCAGATGGAAGCTGCGAGCAGATCCAGCAGGATGGGATTGGGAATTTCAAGGCGATGGCTCCAATAAAGGAAAGCCACCCACTGCAGAAGCACGGAGATAACTGGCAAGGACAGCAGCGGCAGGAGGAGGTGTGAAAATTAAATTGGATAAAAGGCAGGTGCTCAGGGAGGAGCGGAGGCTGAGGGGAGGGGGGAGGCAGGAGAGGTAGGGAACCAAACAGAGCCGAACTGGGATTGTTCTGGGACCTCAGAATGTTGGCAGAATGCTCCTGTCCCCTCCAAGGAGAAGGAACAGAGGAGCTCTAAGCTACAGAATCAACCCAGCACCCCGAGTTGAAGGAAATCCACCTTTTCCCTCTGCTCTGGCCCTGCTCAGAGGTGGGAGTTGGGAAATTCACACTCCCAGCTGGGACTGGGGTACAAAGGGAGGTGACAGCAGGAAAAGAAGCTGCTCTGGCCACCCCATGCCTCATCCCCACAATCCAAGGGGGTTTGGAAACATTCCTGTGACCCTGCAAAGCCCAACCTCCCAGGGAAAATCCATGTGTTCCCCATGGGATTGTCCCCAAACTCCCAGCACGAGAGGGGAACCATGCCTTCCTCCCAGCAGGGTCAGGAGGAGGGAGCAGCTCTGTGCTGCCTGAGGCATCATCATCCCCAACACTGGGAATATTTCAGAGGAGGCAGCATCCGTGCTTCAGAAATAATGAACTGTGATTACACAGGATGGTGGCCAAAACACATTAGAGCTAGAGCTGGGGAGAATTTCTCAAATAGTTTTTGTCAAACGGATGGCCCTCTTCCAAAAATTGGTAATTTTTGCAATTCAGCCCCCTCACCAAGAAGTCTCCAATTTTCCCCACAAACCCCTCAAGTAACACATTCAGTTTCTTGTCTCCGTTATTAAGGGCTAGTGGAGAAAACAGCTCTTACCAAAGGCAAAAAAATTAAAAAAAAAAAAAAAATTAAAAAGGGAAAAAAAGAGCAAGAAGGGAAAGGAGACCGTGAGAAGAAATAATGAGTTTTGCTTTTCACCTCCAAAACTGCAACTGTTTTTCCACACATGTATTTTTGCTATTTTGGAACCTCCCTCCTCTGCCTGGCTGCTGATGCCCCTTCATTGCTGCTGGGCTGCACATCTGCCACATTTACACCCAAAAAAAAGGAGTCAGTGGGCAGGGCCAGGTTTATTCCACTGATTTCCAGGTCATCCTTGGGATATTTCTATTCCTCTGTTATCCTGGCAAAAGGTGCAGCAAACAGAGCAGCAAGAAGAATTCTGGTCCTCTCACCAAGGGTGGTGTGTGTGTGGCCCTGACCTCTGCTCCCTTCTCCAGCCCAAATATTGCCCTGCCAGCCTCCCTTTCCCTGCTCCAGATGCTCTGGAGCACAGCCCAAGCAGATGTGCCCTTCCTGGAGCTCCAGGAGGGGTTTGAGTTCAGGCTGGCAGTGCCAGGAGCAAGGCAGGAGCTCTGCAGGAGCAGGGACAGTGCTGCATTTGGGTCTGCCCCCTCTGCGCCCCGGTCTGTCCCCCCATGGCTCGGGACTGTCCCCTCTGAGCTTGGGTCTGTCCCCCCTGGGCTCAGGACTGTCCCCCCTGGGCTCGGAGCTGTCCCCCCCGGGCTAGGGTCTGTCCCCTCTGGGCTCGGAGCTGTCCCCCCAGGCCGCGGAGCTGTCCCCCCCTGGGCTAGGGTCTGTCCCCCCTGGGCTCAGGACTGTCCCCCCTGGGCTCAGGACTGTCCCCCCAGGCCTCGGAGCTGTCCCCTCTGGGCTCGGAGCTGTCCCCCCCGGGCTAGGGTCTGTCCCCCCTGGGCTCAGGACTGTCCCCCCCTGGGCTAGGGTCTGTCCCCTCTGGGCTCGGAGTTGTCCCCTCTGGGCTCGGAGCTGTCCCCCCTGGGCTCGGAGCTGTCCCCTCTGGGCTCGGAGCTGTCCCCTCTGGGCTCGGAGCTGTCCCCCCTGGGCTCGGAGCTGTCCCCTCTGGGCTCGGAGCTGTCCCCCCCGGGCTCGGAGCTGTCCCCCCCGGGCTCGGAGCTGTCCCCCCCGGGCTCGGAGCTGTCCCCCCTGGACAGCAAACAGATTCCCAACCTGTCCCTGCTCCCCCTGCCAGCTCAGAGCTCCAGGAGATTGGGAGAGCATCTATTAATTACCCAAGCGTAATGAGCTAAAGCAATTTGTAGCAGAGCTTGTTCTGCTCCAGTCAGGAGGCTTTTATCTCCTGAATCAGTGACCTGAACATTTCACCACGGAGATCACAAATCCCAGGGATTCAGCGCTGGGGTCTGTGCTCCCAGGAGGCCCCCAGCCTATGGATAAATGGGATTTCACCTGCTCACAACATCCTGCTTTTCCCAAAAACCACCCCAAAAGGGTGGAGGCTTTTCCCATAAAAGAAGAACAAGCAGCTGCTCTGATTGGAGGCAGTTCACCCACAGCACACAGTTTGGTCTAAAGCTGGTTTTAGAGCCACCAAAAGGCTTCAAGATCCTTCCCTTTCCTGTTTCTGTGAAATCTGGTGGACCACAATTGCTCCACGAGATTAAATTCTGGCATGGCCACTACTAGATCTGGTGTCCTAAACCAAAAGATTTGGAACAAGTCGCAAGGAAAAACAGATTAACATGTCTTGAGGGAGAATTATGACTGGCCTTTGCCATCTCCAGCATCAGAAAAAAATATCTGTCCTCTAAAATAAAATAAAATATCCTGACTGCATAATACTTGCACTTCTCCGTTTTGATTCTCCCATTGTCCCCGAGAATGACTTTGAACTCAAGGATATCTCAGAGCAGCCAGGTCTGCAGGCAGAGGCTGCATTCCGTGGAAAAAGATGAATTCATGGCTCACACGGAGGCTCAGCAGCAGAGCAGAGCCACGAGACCCCAACAGAGATTCCTCCCATCCCAGAGACCCCAGCAGAGATTCCTCCCATCCAGAAGACCCCAGCAGAGATTTCTCTCATCCCAGGACCCCAGCAGAGATTCCTCTCATCCCAGAGACCCCAGCAGAGATTTCCCTCATCCAGCAGACCCCAGCAGAGATTCCTCTCATCTCAAAGACCCCAGCAGAGATTCCTCCAGGAGACCCCAGCAGAGATTTTCCTCATACAGCAGACCCAGCCACAACCCTCTGGCAGCACCAGAGGACAATCCCCACACTGCTGCAGAGATGTGATTCCTGCCACATCAGCCAGGGTCCCCTCATTGCCAGCAGCAGCTTGAGCTAAGCAAAGTGGAAAGTAAGCAAAACTCTCAATTCATCCCCAAAACCAATGCAGACAGCACAATTTCAGGGCAGAATAAGGTTCTTCAGTTCCACAGCAAGGCAGGGGAAAAAAACAAAGCTTCACCAATAATTCAAACTGCTGCATCCAAAGGAAATCATGAGGCTTCTCTTGCTCCCTTAAAGATTTTTTCCTCCCATTAAAAATATTGAACCCCAAACCTTTTCCATTGCAACATCTTAAAAAGAATAAATAAAAATTCACTATCAGGGAAAGCAGGGCAAGGCCACGAGGAGAAGAGAACGAAACCAGAAGTACAAACCACAGCGGAGGCGCCTGTGCCATCAGCGTATTGAAAGCCCTAATCACAATCCCATAAAACAGTTAACTTGATTAAGCCAAGCATGATTTCGGCATGGTTCCCCCAGTGCTGCTCCTTGTTTTCCTGACAAGGTTGGATCTGTCAGACGCTCTGCATTCCCCGTGCCAGGGGAGGCTGTTCCAGCCAGGCTGGGTCGTTTCGGATTCTGGAGACGCCGCTCGCGTTCCTCTCTCGCTAATCAACTCTGCCACACTAATACAGCACCAATTCTCCTGCAGTTCCCTTCCCCATATGCCCCCACTGCTGCAGTTGGTACAACTTGTCCCAATTCCTGCCTGCTAATTAAAGGAAGAGCCTGGAGATGATGAGAGGGATGTTCTCCTTGGGTGCAGCTTCAAAACCTTCGCAGCCACTCGGCGCTGGCTGTGATGTTCCCGAGCCCCCACGGCACCAACCACGCATCGCAGCCCTAATGAGGGCACGGTGACGCTGCTCAAGCCACACCAATAAACAAACAACACCCAGAGAACAAACCAGAACCTCTGGGTTTGAGGCAAGGCCCCCAGGATGCTCCATCCCACAAGCAGCAGTGAGTGGGAACGGGGCTGGAGGTGCACCAACCCCAAAAACCTGTTGAATTCTCAGGGACACTCTGCAACAAGTGTCCCTTGCTGTGTGTGCAGCGCTCCTGAGCAGGATGGGTGTGGGGATGATATACTCTGAGCTGACAGGAAAAATGAGCTTCTCGCCTCCCTTTGACGCTGTCTCCTGGGAGGCTGCTGCTGGAGGACAACATCCTCCAAGCCTTGCTGAGCAGCCCGATAGCAGCCCCGAGCCAAGAGCTGGCGATAAATCAACCCCAGCGCTTCACTCGTGCTGAAGTCAGACTAATTACACCATGCAGCACGGCCCAGGGGGGCCCAGCAAGTCTGTCTTGGAGAGAAACTGTTTACAAGGGCAGCTGGTGATAGGACAGGGGAACAAATGTCAGCTTTGAACTGACAGAGAGGAGGTTTAGGTGAAATATTAGGGGGAAAACTGCTCCCTGGGAGGGTGGGGAGGCCCTGGAGTCCATTTCCCAAAGAAGCTGTGCCTGCCCCTGGATCCCAATGAATGAATGGATGGATGGATGGAATTCTGAGCACCCTGGGACAGTGGGAGGTGTCCCTGCCCATGGCAGGGGTGGCACTGGATGAGCTTTAAACCAACCTAAAGCATTCCCTGATTCTGTGATTCCACACCCAGAGCAGCCACAGGACATGCACAGCCCCTCAGGCACTCCAGAATTTTGGAATCGTGCCTAGGAACAAGGACAAACACCCCAAGGGACACTGCCAGGGACACCCCAGCAGCACTTTGGATTCATGGAGACCTGGACCCCAGACTGTTCCTCGGGGGGGTGAAACCACCAAGCCCTGGAACAGCAATGACAGCTGAGCCAGTGGTGGATGCACAGTCCAGAAAAACGCCAGGTTTCACCCCAAAAACACCCTTAAAGGTCCTTTCCAACCCAAACCATTCCCTTGAATGCAGATGTGAGCTGCTTCCCTTGCCCTCTGCTCTGTATTTTATCTGCCTCGGGCACCTCGTGGAGAGGTCACTGCAGTGAGGAGTGACCAAGTCACAGGGAAGAACAACCCACCCCATTAAACCAGCAAAGAGAAGCACTGAAAAGGCTGCCGTGCCACATGGAAGAGACCTGACACATGAAAGGACTGGTGAGAAAAGGTGAGAAAAAACACACATCTTCCCTCTTGAACCAAACACTGTCAGGCTGCAACAAAAGGAGCATTTGAATCACTCACTACAGACAAGTCGAAATAAATCTGACAGTCCCAGAGCACAGGTAACAATCTAAAAACCACCTGGATTGGATTTGCTGCTGCAACAACCTAATTTTTTTTCCAGTCCTCTCACAGTGTTGGTGTGTAAATTCCCCTTTATATGCACAAAGAGGGGATGTTCTGCATGGGCAAAATGAATATATATACACAAGCAGCTACAGAGAAATCCTGGCCCTTTTTGCTCCCCCATCTCTTGGCTGTCCTCACTGCCACCACCAGACACCTGCATCATCTGCAGCCATGAAGATTATTAATTTTTTAAAGTCTCATTTATTTGAGCTGCTTCCCTGAAAGCCAGCCCCAACCTGGAGCCCTTCTGCTGACACAAGGCCTTTAAAAAAAAAAAAAAAAAAAAAAGCCTTATTGTTGCTGTCGACGTTTACAAATTCTGCTGTATCCATCTGTCCAGTTAATTACTTTGTGCAGTAGCCTGTTAGCTCCTTAAAAAAATGAAAAAGCACCCAATTATCATTCTGGGCAGCTCCCTGGATCCCAGAGAAGCAGCACATCCCCAGTGCCACGGATGCTTTTGTTACCCTTGCGAGCTGACAAACAAGCAGAGAGGGAGGAGTGCCGTGCGAGGACTGCTTTTTTGGGATGAGGGCAGAATTCCCAGTGACGTGTGGCGCTGGGACACTGCTGCTGGCTCTCGCTGTCCTTGTTCCCCTCTGTCCATCCCCAGCCTCTCCTGCACTGTCCCCTCCCCAAATCTCTCTCCCCCACCTCCCCAGGGCTCAGGGTGATGCCTTTGAATATTTCTAGATTTTTTTCCTCTTAATGCACCTGTAACTTGCTGCAGTTTAGTGCTTTTTACTAAGTGCTAAAATGCTCTGTCCCCAGCACCTTTAGCCAAACAAGGCTCTCTGAACACAGATTCAAGGGCATATTCATTGCCTTGGGGCCTGAAAATATGGAAACAACTGTGAGATGGAGGGGAACAGGCCTGGGGTGATGGACATCGTTACCGGAGGGTGCGATTGGAGAATTAGGGGCCAATATCCAATGGACAGAACTTGTAAAAGGTGAAGGGCTCGTGACCCAGGGTCCATTTTGGGTGCAGTCCCTGAGGGGGACATTCGTTTGCCCGAATGTACCTTGAAGGCCTCGAATAAATTTATCAACATTTTACACTCCTAACTTGTTTTGGCTTCTCTTTTAGGCATCCAGGGGACACGAGGGCCACGGCCTGGTGGCCCTGATGGGGACACAGCTCTGTGGGACAGCTCCTCCCTCGCTCCCCACCGCAACTCCCTCGCGTCCCCGCGGCACTCGGGGTCGCTCAGCAGCAGAAAGGCTTTTTGCTCGGGCTCGCCTTCAATGAGAGCATTTTTTGCCGGAACAAGGGGCTGAATTCAGCGCCCGGCGCTGTCTGCCTGCCGTTTGTTGCCAGAGTAACCGCGGCACCGGAGCTGCCAGGCCGCGCTGCGCTCGGGGGAGGGCAGGGCCTGCGGCCTGCCAGCGCCAGGCCTGGGGACACCTGCCTGCTGGGGAACGTGAAATAGGAAAGCCTTAGAAATGTTATTAACTGGCAAAATATGCTGAGAATATGGAAACTATAAGCGAGATTGAAAGGAAGACAAGCTTTGAGATACCAAACCCCAGTTACTAAATAACTGGAAAACAATGGTATGGCCACGGAAGGAAAGCCTTATAAATATTATTGCCTGGCAAAAGATGCTGAGAATATGCAAACTATAAACGAGATTGAAATGAAGACAAAGCTTTGAGATACCAAACCCCAGTGACTGAACAACTGGAAAACAATGGTATGGCCACTGAAGGTAATCCCCTTTGGATTAAACAATCCCCTGTGCTTGCAGGCAGGTCCAAGGGTCAGAGCAGACCCTACCAACTCAGCAGAGGGTCCAAAAAGCAGTTTTTAGAGTTTAAAATCTAACGCCGCATGGTAATGCAATGACTCTCATAGGCTGTATGTAAATCTTGTAGGATTTGTAGCTTGTTCTAGATTGGTTAGTGAAAATTAGAATATTCGGCACAGAAATTGATTTATTGTATTGTAAACGGCAACCACGGTATTCTTCTTCCTTCTTCTCTCTCACCTCTCTGCCCTGCTCTGAGCTGTGTCTGGCAGCTCCTGGCAGGTCCCCTACGCCCACACCTTTCACAATAAACCTCATGCTCTAAGACCAAACTCCAGAGATCTCTCGTCTCCATCCCGACCATCTGAAACACCACAGACGGCAATCCTACACCTGCCCAGCCCACAGAACCCCACACGGCAAAAGGAGAGGCCTCTGGAGATGGGGAATCACTCCTGGAGGTGCCTCAAACCACTGCACCCCCTGGGAAATTGGGATTCCAGCTCCCACTCTGCCATCCCGCTCAGAGCCTTGGGACCCACGGCCAGAAGTTCCCATCTCTGACCCACCCGTGCCTCACCACCCACCCTGCCACACAGATTTTTCTTCCCCCATTTGAGGGCCAGAACACCAGCGAGGAGGTTTGACAGGTCTGTGCATTGTCAGGAGTGTGCCCCAGCCTGGAATAAACCCCAGCCGTGTCTGCTGCCTCCCGCAGCCAAGCCCGGCCTCGGGGAGCCAGCAGGACAGCAAAGGCTGAACAGAAGTGGTTTTCTTCCACGGGGAGAACATAATTTGTGCTTTGTACAGCCAGAGTGCCAACGCAGCGCTGTCAGACAGAGAATTCAGTCTCTGCAGATCACATCAAACACCCCACGATTTTCCCTTTTCAAGTTTGCCCATCACAGCCGAGCCCCAAGCTCTGCAGACCACCAGGCAACCCCAGCATCTCTCCTTTCCCCCTTCCCGTGTTCAGAGATTTATAAATTGCTTTTTCATCTGTATCCTACCATTCAGCTCGTTCCCCAGTTCATCTTTGGGGAGGCTTCTGGAGATTAAAACAGACAGTGCAAGGACACAAATATCACAAATATAAGGCCCCCCCAGACTTCTCAGCACTCTCCTATCACAGCCCTACAGAGAGAAGGGAAAAACACTCTCAAGTCCAATAACTCCAGCCACAGGCTCAGCACTGCATGGGGAGAGCTGCTGCTCTCCTGCACATGCAAACGAAGGCACAGCCCTGGCACACAGGGTTTGGAGACTTCTGTGCATACGAAGGAGCTCTGTCTCTCTGCTGATTCCCTCTCACAGGCTCTGTGAAGTCAGGAGACCCAGCCAACCCTGCCACGCACAGCGACTCGCTCCCTCGCCGCCTGCTTTGCAATTTTAATTTCTCACCTTCCTAAACAGAAAAAGATTTAGCATACCCTAGTCAGAAATATTTAATTTTCCAAAATTATTCTTTTTTTTTTTTTTTTTTTTTTTTTTTTGCCTTCCAGAGCCCTGAAAGCCTTGAGATAATGACGTTTTCACATAACACCCATCTCAATTTACATAAATCTGCTCGGAAAGGACGGACTGCACATCACAGGGAGCAGAACCACTCCCAAAAAATCCTTCCCTGGGAGGGTGGGGAGGCACTGGAATGGATTTCCCAGTGAAGCTGTGGCTGTTCCATCCCTGGAAGTGTCCAAGGCCAGGTTGGACAGGGCTTGGAGCACCCTGGGATAGTGGAAAGTGTCCCTGCCCATGGCAGGGGTGGAATGGAATGAACTTCAGGGTCCCTTCCAACCCAAACCCTTCTGTGATTTCCACAATCTCTAATCAACCATGGACTGGAAAAGGCAAAAAAACTCATCTCAATCCCAACACGGAGACCTCTAATTGTTGCTTCAAGTCTGGCCTGTGTTCAAGAGGTTCCTATGATTTTCCTGAGCTCACATGGCAGAGCTGTGAATTAAATCTAAATTCGAGCATTAATGTCAATACCTGGCACAGGCTCCTTGGTGGTCACAAGGCACTGAGAAAAAGCCAGGAAACCCCAAATTCCTGTCCTCAGGGCTCTGCCAGGCCCAGCAGCAGGCAGAGGCTGAGTTTAGGGGAGAAAGGCTGGCACAGGGCAGCGCAGGCTGTGACACTGATGGAGGAACCGTGGCAAGCAGCAGTAAATGAAGAGCTCTGTTAGTCCTCCCGTCCATCCAACAAGCTCAATCCTTCCAAGCCATTTGTCTAATCTGTTCTTTAAAATCTCCAGTGACAGATCCTCTGCAAACTCCCTTAGCAATCTATTTTAGCTCTTCACTATTTTTACTGTTCAACAACGTTTCCAGATGTCCAGCCTCAATTTTTCTTGCTGCAATTTCTGCTGTTGAGAAGAGTTCATTCTCTCTCGTTCTTTGGAGATTGTTTCTCTTTGATTCCTGGGGGCTCGTGTTCGGGTTTCCAGGCCTTAATAAATCAAACATTACAGCTCAAAACTGATGGCCCAGCTTATCTGAGCTGCCCTCTGCAAGCCCAGCTCGGGAGTTTGCTGTTGCTGAGTCGCCAGCTAGACCTTTGCATACGGCCCAGCACAAATAGGAGCTCTGGGGATTAAAGTCCCAAACTGACAACCAAAATTTAACAGAAACTGCCAATTTCTAACACCACTGGCCTGGTTTTCCCTGACACAGAGACCCCACCACCCAGACTGGGGCACCCAAAGCAGCAGTTTGTGTTTCAAACATGTTAATTATCTTTAGAGATAATTATCTTCAGAGATAAAGCAGCTGAAGGGTGATTTTTGTGCCCAAAGGGCAGAGGAGAGCTCCCACCTTGGACACATTGGCTTGTGGCCTTGGGAAGGCAGAGGAGAGGGAAGCAGTGCCCAGCAGAGCTGTGCTGGGACCTAGGAACCACCAGCCAGGGCCAAGGCCACATAAACAGGTTGTTAAACCGAGGAATGGATGGGAAAAAATGGGAACATGCTGGGAAGCAAATGGGAGAAGGGAAAGTTCTTGGAGTACCACAACCAGCGAGGGGCACAGCGTCACACTGCAGACTGGGGAGGAGCACCTCTGCTCCCAAGCCCTCCTGCCACACTGGGATTTTCCTTTCCACCCACCCAGAGCATGGAACAGGCACTGTGTGGTGGAGGGAGCTGCCTGCAGCTCAGCCAGGAGAAATGGAGCTGCTTTGTGATCCCATGGATCCTTGTCCTTGGCTGCTTCTGCCACCGAGGCAGTGATGCCTTAGGATTTTAGCTTCTATATTTTCCATGTGTCTGTAATCCTGAGATTCTCTATAACTCTGGACTCCACACAGGTGCTGAGCTGCTGTTCTCTCCTTTTTAGACTAAACAATTCCTCTCTAAGCCCCAAACCTCAAGCACACCTCACTGTCTCAGGCCCCAAGATATGTAAACAGCAGAGAATTGGGGTAGCAAACCTGGAGTGATTGACTTCACTACCTCGAGCTGTAATTGGAGGATTAATCCCAGATATGCAAATGGACAGAACTTATAAAGTATGAAAAACCTGTGACCATTGTCCATTTTGGGTGTAGCCCCTGGGTGGGCTGTGACTGCCCTGAATGCACCTGAAGGCTTTCAATAAATAAAACTGCTTTTTATTCTCTTAACTTTGTCCAGCCTCTGCTTTAGCTAAGCCCATCAAGGCATCAGAAGAGGCACCAACACTGCAGCAGTGCCCACAGAACGCAGCAGGATCATCCCAGAGCTCCCTCAGCACAGCAGCAGCAGGAACCAGCCCTCAGCACGGCCAGCCAGGTCGGGATTTGCTGTGTGTGCTGCCCTTTCTTACAGCCCCCTTCTGTCATTAAAGATGTTTAATGGCATTTTTCCCACTTCATCAGAGCCCTCCCCTCCTCTTTTCCATCCTTCCAGACCACTCCAGAACCCTGTCCCACCTCCCTGGTCTCGCTTTAGTCCCTCCAACCTCCTCTTCCCAGGAAGGATAGGGCAGCAGGCCCCAACTAATCACCTGAGGCATTACCAAAAGCAGATGCAATTGTTTGGAAGCTCTGTTCCCCTGATGAATTCCATCCTGTGCCTCTGCAGGCTGTGCCCATTTGTTCCCTGCCTTTTGCTCCCAGATCCCATAAAGAACTTTTCCCTGTCATCATTAGGGCTGGTGCCTTTTTGTATTCGCTGAGTAACTGCTCCCAGCGGCTCCACATTAAAAAAAAAAAAAAAAAATCCATGTAACTTGATTTCAGTTGCAAAATAACAATACCCCAAACACAGAACAATTCTCCTGGACAGGAGTGGAAACATGACAGGAAAACACACAAACCCCAGCACAGCTCATTCTGCCAGAGCTTGAACACACCAATCACATCTCCCTGCTGTTTAAATTAAGGAGCTACATCCACACCTAGGAAAAAAAAAAAAAAAAAACACAAAAACCCAGCACACGCACAGCAGCTGGTTTGGTAATTCTCAGCCATTTCCCCAATAATTAGAGGTTTTAGATGCTCTAACAAGGAGAGCACCGGTTCCACCCACGGGGCAAAGTTCAGGAGGAGAAGCTGGAGGAAAGTGAACAAAAAATGTGCAGTGAATTAAAATTCAGCAGCTCGTCATCTCCGTGGGAACACCCAAGTACACAAGACAACAGCTTCCTTTAATTAAAAAAAGACTCCTCTCAATCTGTTTTCCACAGTCTTTTTTTTTTTTTTTTCCCCTCTTTTTAAGAAGGACATTTGAAATGTTTAATAGAAATTCACAGCTGCTCGGCCCGAGCTACCTGTCTGCACATGTCCCATTATTCACAGGTAAGAAGGGCAAAACAGGGTCCTAAAAACCCAAATTCTCACCCATCCTTTATGAATATCAATCTCCATTGTTCTTGGGGGAGGCAGGGGAAGGAGGAGAGAGTCCAACAGCCACCTGCTCTTCCCCACACCACCAGGATCCCAAAGGGTATCCCAGCAAACCCAGCTTGTCCATCCTCCAAAAACTCAACTTCACAGATGCTTTTTAAGCTGAATTTAGCTCTGCAAGCTGCCCAGCTGTGTTTTAGCAGCCAGGGAGAATTATTTATTTAAAATACTCTTAGCTTCCCTCCTGGTTTGTTTTTTTTCTATTGCTTGTTCCAGGAGCATTCCCAGGGCTGCCTGATTTCTGAAATGCTCAGTGCCAGGAAAGGATCAGCGAGAGTTGGGGGCACAGGGATGGACCCAGCAGATGGCTCTGGGTCAGCTGCTGAGCTCCTCGGCCTCAAAGACAAAGCCTTGTGCAAGAGAGGAAGAGAGAGAGGAAAACCATGGCAGCAAGGAGGCAGAAATAACTCAAGTGTCCCCAGCGCAGGTGTGGGTCCTGCCTGTGACCTTGGGGAAACGCTCAAGGCTAAATGGGGAACAGAAATGATCCCAAAGCTGCTCAAAATGATCCCAAATTCTCATCCTGCTGGGGACAGGGACAGCAGGGACACCAGAGGGGAGAATGACCTTCCCACTGCCACACCAGGCCTGACCCTGACAAGTTCAAGGCTTCAGAGATTCCCTTGAGCAGAAGTTCATCCCTTCCCCAGGAAAGACTCATTTCTTCACCACACTGGAGCTGCCCACGAAAGCACGAACGCCCCAGAAATGGAAATAAAACGAGCTGGAAACCTTCTTTCCATGGCTCCAGGAAAAGACAGAGCATTTCCTCCCACCCTGCCACCCCTAGGAGTGCTGGTGGTCCCAAAAACACAGCCCTCCCTCCATCCAGGATTCCCAGGGTACAGCACAGGGACACTGATTAGAAAGAGCACTGAATAGCAAAACGATTTGGGTTGGAAGGGATTTAGAAATCATCCCATGGGCAGGGACACATTCCATGAGCCCATCCAGCCTGGCCTTGAAGCACCAGCCCATCCCCAAACTGGAGACACCAGCCCAGATTTAAAGTTTTGAATCATCCCCTTAACTCCTGGAGCTCCCAAATCACCTCCTCCCGGGCTGGGGGAAGAAAGGAGGCACAACTTCCCAGCTTCCCTCTGAAAGTACCAACTTTGCACTATCAAATTATGGGAAAGAAGAGAAAAAAAAATACTAAAAATTCCTTTAAAAGCAGCTCAAGTGTCCACTCCACACCAGGCTGCAGCAAAACTCTTCATTAGTCATGGCTGGCAAACTTGAACGGAATAAAAGGAGCCAATGAGTAATACAACACCATAAAAATACAACAAGCTCAATAACAGCGAAATCAAACCCCAGCTCAAAATGTCCACGCAAACAAAGCCACAGAAGCAGGGAGGGCTCGAGCCGAGGTGCTACAGCCCAGAAATTCCATCTGCATAAGTGCATTTGGAGCACTGCACCAGCTTGGAAACGTGGGTTCCTAGCCCTGCCATATGCACTAATGCACGGATCCAACCATCATCTCCCTCGCCTTGGGAACCCCTGCCAGGAATTGCCACTCCAGGAAGGAGCAGGTGAGGGCTAGTGGCTCCATCAAGCATATGTGACAGCTCTAAAAGCTGCATTTATGCAAGCAAATGGAGCAGAGCAGCTGCACTGCATTAACACCGATGCCTGCAAATGGGACTCGGGTATTTCTGTGACTGGGAACGTGCTCAAGGAGAAAAGTGCTCGGAGTTCTGTGTTCAGAGCAGCATTTTCAGCTCCTGGAGCATCATCCCATGGCTGTCTGGTGATTTCCAGGAGCACAGGCTCGGCCATGCTTTGTAGGCAGAGAAAAACCAAAAGTCAGAGTGTGCCTCACCAAAAAAACAGCCCAGAGAGGAGAACAACTCCAACTGCCATTCCAAGCAGGATGGACCCTGCAGACACAAACTCCATCCACAAGCTCAGCTAAGGGCTGTAAAGAAGGATTTAAGCATTCAGCTCAGGATTTGAGCGTCCAGCTCAGGACTTGTGATCCATCGCTCAAAGTCCCCAACAAGACAATCTCCACCTCCACCTTCCCAGGCTGATGGAAAGCAAGTTTCTGCTTCTTGTGGCCCTCAAGACAAGTTTAAAGCTGCACATTTTCAAAAAGTGAATAGACAAAGCTACTCTAACTTAAATATTTTACCACCACACGTTTCTTGAGCCATTTTCCTATTCCTGAAGGCCACCTGTGGATAGAAACTTGTGCAATCCTTTCAACTCTCCAACAAACCCTGCAGGATTTTCCTCTTGACATGAGGATATTCCCAGAGACCAAAGAGCCATGGAGTAAATTCTTATATAATATGATAATTGACTCGGTCTCCAAAGGATAAGCATGTCAAGATCCTAAAACTCATTTTTTTCCTTACCAATGCAATAAAGATGTGATTGAAAATGTCGTGTTCTGGGTCTATGAGCAATATTCTCATAACTCATCATCTAAAACAAATTGTTCTTTCATTTGTACAAGTTAGAGGAGATTCCAAGTCAGACAAGCTGAAAGCAGGAGTTTAAACAGATTCTGCATGGCAGAGGGAATATTAATTTCCCTCCCCCCTCCCCATATAAATGTTAAATCTCAGTTTCTCACCTAGGGTTAATTAATCTTTCCAGAGGCGCTCCAGCCCACCAAACACACGCCAGGAAGATCTTTCCCACCAGGAAAGCCCCACTACAAATCTCAGAGCTCTGCTGCAAAATCCAGCAGAGAGGAAAAAATCGAACCTGCGGAACTGCAGCACAAGCCTCGTTCTTGGAGGGAAAATGGCATTACTCAGGACACGCTGCATCCCACGGTGGATACGGGACCTGAGCGTGGTTTGGTTTGGGACTTCTGGGATGGGCTGGAGGAGGATTTGGAGGACGTGTGGATCCTGTGCTGAGTTCAGCCTCCTGCTCCAGCTCACCTTGGCGTGTCCAGCACAGGAACCTCCCACACCTGAGCTGAGTTCAGCCTCCCTGGAGGGCTGGGAAAGGGCTGAGCACTGGGAGAGCTCTCAAGGATTACACAAGTCCTGCCACCAGCACGACTCGGCCGCGATTACCTGATTACAGAGCCATTTACATAACAGACACCATTAGCAGAGAAAGCTTTTGGCTTTTCCTTCCCCACCTCTATTCCCATAAAACACCATTCACTCCCATAATTGAGCCTCCAGCAACAAAGAACCTCTAATGAACAGAGCAATTGCTGGGGGAACTCAGACCCTAAATCCAGGCAGACAACAGCTCCTGGCCCGAGTTCAAACACATCCCCTGCTTAAATTCTTGTCTAGGGCCACTTAAAAACACTGAAGTATTAAAGCATTAAAGGTACTTGGGAGAGAACAAGGCCGGTGTGCAGCAGCTCCAGAGAGGAGGAGATGATGCTAATTATCCAGCTGGCAAAATGGAATCACTGGGGGGAGAAAAACGAGAAAAACGCACAGCCAAGGCGGCTCTGGTGCAAGAGCAGCTCTGGTTAATCAGGGCTAGGGCACCCGCCCGAGAGGAGCGGCACAGATTACATCAAAGTGGTGACAGGCAATCAATGAACACTCAATTAACACTTACAATATTACTAACTTAAGCAAAACGTGGTTTTGCGCGTGGTAATCTCTGCCTTGTACTGATATAGTTCTTGATTTAATTTTCTTCAGCGCACCAGCATCGAGCAATGGGAAGAAGAAACAGAATGAGGTGCCACCTTCTGAGGTGGAATATCCTTCTGCAAAGAGCAGAATAAAGCAGGACAAGGCTTGGGATGCTCGCCTGGAATCACTTTCCATCTGACACAGGGGAGGCAGCACTGGGTGAGCCTCCCCATCCCAATCCCTGCTCAAACTGGAGTCGTTTCCAGCTGCATTTTCTCGCCGCTGCTCCTTTCCCACTGCCACCTCGCTCTGCAGCTTTAAGGTTGGTGAGGAAGAGGTGAAAGTAACCTTCCGAGCAGGCCCCGTGCCCTAATTAACATGCCAGCCACCCACCGAACGCTAATGATGCCTCTTAATCTCTCCCTGGCTCTGCTGAGCACCTCTGGGATGGAGGCAGCAGGGATTTGTGGCTGCAGCATCCTCGGGAGGGCGGTGAATCTCATGGGACAGCAGGAGGAGAGTGGGTGTGAGGAGAGCAGAACCCTTCAGACACCCTGAACACATCCAAACAGGCCTGGTTCATTCCTAAAAGCAGTGGGAAAAGGGGATTTTTTTAAGGGGATAAACCCTACACATGGGCTCAGCTGTCAGAACCCAATCCTTCTACACTACAGCCCAAAGCCCTGCTGGATTTGCATCCCTGCCCTCCCCCACATCGGAAAAAAAATAAAAATTCATAACGTAGCTGAAAGATTTGAAGGGCAATAATGACCATTTTGAAAATCTTGTTTGAGTTGTGACTGACTCATGCTGAGCTTTTCCCACTCCAAACCTGCAGTTGACCTAAAAGAACGCTGGCAAGATGTATCATTTCAATTTAAAAAACAGCAAATGTACCAAGTCCTGGGTAATTTGCTCCTGTGCTTAAATATAAAGCTGTACAAAAATAAAACATGGCTTTTTCTTGTCTGGATTTATCCAGCTCGAGCACCCAGCCACAGAAACATGTCCTGCCTCCCAACCTTTGCCTAGCAGAGTCTCTTCCCCTGGTTAAGGACTCATGGCCAATAATCAAATCACTCCTTTTTGTGAAAAGAAACAGAGACTGAAGCCCAATCTGTCTCCAGCCTGTTTTACAGACCTCACATCATCCCCGTGGCTCTCCCCTTATCTCCCTCCAGTTTGCCAACATCATTTTTAAGGTATAGATACCACGGCTGCACACAATGCTCTTCCTGCTTGTATTCATTATTTCTCTGCTTAGACAGCCCGAGATAGCATTAGCACTCCTGAGAATTCACAGCACAGCACAAGACCAGCCAGTTATTGATAAGATAATGAAATTAAGCTCCTGCTTCTCACCTTGATGTGGCGACTCCCGGGGGTTCCTCTCGCCAAGTGTGGGTTTTGCTCCCCGCTCTCGTTAACGTGGATTAGTAAATTATCACAGGGGCTGCCTGAGCGCTCACCTTTCCCTCTGCAAGCCAAGGGAGAAGGCTGAGCCCCTCACCTCACATCCATCGGGATGGGAACGGGGAAACCTCGGCTCAGGGTGCTGCAGACACCCCAAAACCACGAGTGGAGCTGCTGCTGTCAGGGTCCCAAGGGAATCACAGCCACAGGTCCCCATGGCTTTGTGCTCTGCAGCAAAGTCCTGGCCTGGGAGCCAAATGAGATCCAGCAGTGCCATCCCAGTGCTGCCAGGACATCCCTGCTCCTGCCAGGACCAAATCTACTGGGGTCAGATCCACCGGGGTCAGACCCACCCGGGATCAAATCCACCCGGGGGGCAGACCCACCGGGGTCAGATCCACCAGGATCAAATCCACCCCAGTCAGATCCACTGGGATCAAATCCACCCGGGTCAGATCCACTGGGATCAAATCCACCCGGGGTCAAACCCACCGGGGTCAGATCCACCCGGGTCAGATCCACTGGGATCAAATCCACCCGGGGTCAAATCCACCAGGGTCAGATCCACCAGGGGTCAGACCCGCCAGGGTCAGATCCACCCGGATCAAATCAACCGGGGTCAAACCCACCGGGATCAGATCCCACGGGGGTCAGACCCACCCGGATCAAATCCACCAGGGTCAGATCCACCCAGATCAAATCCACCAGGATCAAACCACCCGGATCAAACCCACCCCATCAGGACCACGGCGTTCCCCCCAGAGCATCTCCCCCAGCCAGCTCCGTGTCGGGCACGGCTCACGCCACATCCTCCTTCCCAAGACATGCCCCCACTACTCTGACTCCAGCAGGATTTTGGGAGGCAGGAAAGCTCTCTCCCCATCCCCACAGCCACGAGGTGCGTTTTGGGCAGCGCTGCCAGCACGGTGCAGGCTCATGGGTGCCAGATGGAAACTGCAAACTCATCCCGAGGGATCCGGACCCAGGGTTTCCTCCCAGAACCTTCCCCTCTTCCCTACCCCCAGCCCCACCGGCTGGGAGTTCATATGTCTGGATTTTTCACCCACAGTCAGGGGAAAAAAAAAAATTTGTCATAGAAAATGTGCGAGCACTGACATCTTAAGACAAAAAAAGATGCAGATTTCTCAACTGTTCACAGTACATTATGGAAATACATTCTTGGGGACTATTAAATATGGGATTATTGACTAGATGAGCAGCAGCTCAATGGACTGGCTGGCAAATATGTCTTTAGACAATTCTTAAAATGCAGATTAATTATCTAACAGACAAGAATATTTTTTTTCCTACAGACTTTCTAATGATCTGTTGCATAAACAAACATCCAGACAGTTTTGTTAGCGCTGGTGGTGCCTGCGATCTTCCTCAATAACTAAATAGCGACTGAGGAGACTTAAATCTTATTTAACACCCAGCAGGAACACAACAAAAGGCATGTCAGCCCAAATCACTGAAAGCCACATCTCCTGAGAGACCCTTGGGAGGACCAGCAGCCAAAAAAAACCCCATTTCCCAAACATGAAACTCCTGATATTCCGCAGAGCGTTCAATTCTTTCCATGTTTATGTCATTAAAACAACTGCATCAATGTCCATCATTTAACCACCCAACCCCTTTGGAAATGAGCAAAAAATGTTGTAATACTGAGATTTTATTTCAGGGCTCTCCGCAGATTCAAGAAAACATTCCTGCTGGAATTCCATGCTGGAATTGCACTTGAAAGAACGAGGCTGAAGTTGGGGGAACTGAGCTCTGCCCTCACCTGCAGATTTTTTCTAACCTGCTAAGTCAGAAGTTTAAAATTCCATCTTGATTTTCACTTTATCATCAATATAATACAGAGCCCAGGGGTCATTTCCTCACTAAAGGTAATTAACTTCCTATTTGTGCTTCCAGCTCCCAACCACTCCATCGCTCGCTGCCTTTTGGGATCGATTCAGATGCTGCTGGGGATCAACCCCAAAGCGAAGCGAGCGTGAAACATTATTATTCCAACTTCACACCCACTTCCCCTCGCTGGAACAATAATGCAAACTGCGAGACAGTGATGAATTGGACCTGGAGAGGACCAGATGCTCCGTGAGCATCACCACGGGCTCGCCCCAAACGTTTTCCAGGCTAAAAAGAGATGTGAACGCTTTCAAAACTGCACACACACGATCAGAACGGCAGTCAGGAGGTGCAGCAGGAAAGGGAAATAAGCAGAGTGCAAACAAGAAAACAGCGAGGGCAAACAGTGAGTGTGGGTAGAGGAAGAGATATTTTGATCAAACTCTTTTTCGGGGTGAAAAAAGCAGTTTTGGCACAGGGAAGAGTTTGCAGAGCAGCGCTGCTTGCAGTGAAGGGAGTTTGCAGCCCTGGCTCAGTCACTCCAGCCGAATCAAGGCACGTTTGGAGCAATGCTCTCAGCCACAGCAGCGATTTGCTGCTTCATCACAGCCTACAAAGGGAAGGCTGCCCAGCGTGAGCCCCACTACAGCGACAACATCAGTGACAAGAGCCCTGCAGTCCCCGCGGCTCTGAGCAGGGACAGAGAGCCATCAAACAAACCCTTCAGCATCAAACTGCACACGTCCCTCCAGAAAAAAACACCAGCTTTGGCACTGAGCTGAAAACTCTGTGGTTTGCGGCAGAAAGTTGCCACAAAGGTCAAGGCTGAACAAGGGTTTTTAGGAACCCATCCCCCCCGAGGGGGCACAGATGATCTTTGCCATCAGACCCTGCAGGATTTTCTTTGCTATCAGCCCCAGCTGGCCCTGTAGGAAGGGGGAAAGGCAGGGCCATGCAGGGAGAGCTGATTTTCTGCTGAAGCAGCTGAGGTGTGATCACACAGCTCATCAGGCTGCGAGGTTCATGACGTAAACTGCTCCAGCAGGAGCCAGGCAGGGACCTGGGAGGCTCCCAGGGGAGGCAGAACCAGGATCTGGTGTCTCACAGCACAGGCAGAGCTGCTCCCCACCACTTGTCCTCCTCCTCCTCCCCGACACACACACAAGTTGTAACAGTCACCAAAAAGGTAAAAAACACGCTTTTTAAAAATAGCAAACTCTTTAAGGAGCCGAGCACACGCCTGAGTGGGTGGGAAATTAGTGTTATTATTATGACTTTGTGCTCACAGGGTCTGAGACCTCAGATGACTTGTTTGCGCCCGGAACGGATTTTTGCAGACTCATTATAAACCCTGGCAAAGAGGGGTTTGTAAGGTCACAGAAGAATTTCCATTAACTGGAGCCTGGCTGGGGATTGCCAGCATGATCTATGTCTCCCATTTATGCACATGCAGGAAGGCCAAGAGGAAGCTCCTTTGCTTTATTTCCACACCATTGTGCTGACGCTGAGCTCACCAAATAAACAAACCAAAAAGCCAGTGGGGAAGGGGGGGGGAGGAACAGGGGAAAAAAAACCCAAACCTATAGCTCTCTCCCTCATGAAGGATGCAAATAAATTCTGCAGACTTTGAAGTGAGGAGATCTCGGCAGAGATGAAAATCCCTCTGTGCTGGATGGCTCAGCAGGTGAGGCACTGGGGGGGTATTGTGTAACAGAGCTGCTCAGGTGCAAAGAATAAATGTTATCTGCATGAGCCCTGGCTCAGGGAGGGACAACCCAGCAGGGACAGAACTCTCGGGGCTCTCTAATCTTCTCCCAGCGCTGGGAGACCACAGGCTCTGCAAAGGCTGCACTTGAGGCACCTCAGACACAGAACATCCCCGAGGCTCGGGGTTAGAGGCACCGCGGATCTGGGGGGAATCACCCCTGCTATGGACAGCTTATCTCGGCTCCTTCATCCCTGATCCATCATCTGTCCCCCGGAAAACCCAGGGCATGGTCCCACCACGAGCTCAGCACTCAGCAAAGTTCCCCTCCATCGAGCCCAAGGCAGCAAATGCTCAGTGCAGACACCCCCAGCCCCTGCTCCAGCAAATCCCTGCCCTGAGAGACTTTGGGAAGAGCAGATGTCCCTGCAGAGTCCTCTCCGAACCACACAGAGAGGGAGAGGGCACTGTTTGCCCCAGCTGAGCATCTCCTGGGGCTCGCCAGCACCTGCAGCTCATCCAGAGCCCTGGGAGCTCATCAGCTGCACACAAACCACACCAAATCCTCATGTCCTCCTGCTGGAATCCCACACGATCACCCAGGCTCTATTATTAGGGAAGGATTCACTGAGGTTTTCCCTTTTTTTGAGGCCGTACTGCTCAAATCTGAGTTACACCAACTACTGCTCCAGTGGCCGAACCGCCGCACGCTCCAAGCCAGCAGCTCTCCCTCTTCATTCTTGCAAAAGCAACCCCTTTTTGGTGGCTTGGTCACTGTCCCTAACCCAGCTCTGATCCATTTCCACCTCCGAATCATTAAAGATAACAAATAAGCTCAGCCTCAGTGTGAGGAACCCTCACATAATCACATATCTCCCCTCCCATCAGCTCTCGGCCATTACACTTCTATTTTCTGCAGCTTAACTAGGAAAGCCAGCACTGAACTCTGCCCCTTATCCCACAGCTATTTATTGCCCACATTCTGCTATTTATTTCCTAAAATAGTCTCTTTTGGGTGGATTTAATGAAATATCCAAATAAATTAGGTCCGTTGGAAGACACTGAGCTCTTATTTCCTCAGCCTGAGGAAGGAAGGCTTCCCTCCTGGGCACCCATCCTCAGCACACAAACTGGGGTGCTTCGACCCCAGGGACAGACCCAGCCAAGTATTTGAAAGATAATTAGGCACTCCCAGCAGGCGCAGAAAGAAAATCTCACCTACCTCACATCCCAGCTCTTCCTCGGGTTTGGTTTCTGTGCAGGCAGAGTGGCAAAAATTCCTACTGCATCCACCAGCTCCCTGTGCCCACTGAGGTTCCTGCCCTGGCACTGCCCCGGGAGGAGGAGGAAGAGGAGGAGTCCTGCCCTTCCTTGCTCACCCCTGCTGCTGTTTTACACCTGATTGACCTCAGATTTACTCATTTACAGCACCTTGGGCCCGTTCTCCCCTCGCTGAACAGTTCAATCACTGCAGCTGGGCACTGCCAGCTCTGTCCTGCCCAGCAGCCACCACCTGGGCACGGTCCTGGTTTATCCCTGCAAGGTGTTCCTGCCCAGGGAGTGAGGGGAGCTTTAAGGTCCCTTCCAACCCAAACCATCCTGGGCTTCTCCAGTCTGCTCCTCACTGCATTTCCCTCCTCCCTCATCCCAACCAGGTCCACATCCACTGCAGCAAACCAAATCTTCCAGAGGCAGCAGGACAGACACAACAATAATTCCTGAGTGTAACCACCACAGTCCGTCCTTGAGAGCTCCATCCCATCGGTGAAGTTAGGATGGGGATCCTTAAAGCTGCTCCCCTACTCCCTCACAGATTTTATACCTTCTTTTACCTCTCCAAGTCCCCCGTTTTTCCTGTCAGAGGACCCAGGGCAGCATCAGTAGCTCCCCTGAGGGGACAAACCGGAGTTTGCATCCTCCTGTGCACAGGCACAGCTCCAGAAATCTCATGCTCTCCTTTTCGGACAAAGTTTTCCATCCCTGCACAACTCTTTCCTCGTGGAGCTGCTGATACCCCACTGATTCCTCCCTGAACTGCAAGCAACACCCTCCAAGCTGTTCTCATCCTGCTCAGCCACAATTTCACCTTTCCTTCTGTTCACACACAGCAAGAGGTGCCTTGTTTTAACAGATTCTTCAGCTTTTCTGTGCTGCCTTAGAAACCTCTTGCCCCAGAACAGAAAACATTCCTGAGAAGGCTTGCAGAACTCTTGTCTTGCCTTCTGCCTGCCCAGAAGCATGAAAAATAAATAAAATCTGACCCCAGCAAGTGCTGCCCACGAAGATGTCTCTGCAAAGTCAGTGAAAATCAATATCCACACCTCAGGAACATCAGCAAGCCTTTAAAAAGGGCAAGACATCGACTGTCTGCACATGCTTAGTGCCGAGCAAAACCAGAATAAAGCTTCAATCACCTTCAAAAAAAACGAAGTTTCTTGAAGGAGAGCATTCTCCCCTGCCTGTCTGGCCCAGCCATGTCTGATTCTAAGCTCCTCTCTGCTCCTTCATCTCTTGTGCCAGCCCTTGCTCCTCCTCTCCCCTGCTCTTCCTCCTTCCTCTGCCTCTGCTGCCACCACAGCCCTTCCCTTCCACCCACCCAAACAGCGAGAACACCCTCAGCTTCTCCTCCAGCCAAGCCTTTCCTCGGGCTCTGTTTCACACGGAAAAGCAGCAGGTTCCTCCCGGAGGAGCAGGAATCCGATCCCGCACAGAGCACAAAGATCCCACATCGCAGCCAGCCGATTCCCCACCAGAATTTCCCGTGCAATCAGCCAGGATTGAGCTGAGGATCCTCCCAGCTCCTGGGTGAGTTTGAAATTCACTTTCTGCTCTTCCAGCAAGCAGAGACATCAATGTGAACACACAAACAGAGAGCAGATGAGATTTCCTGGCATATTGAAGCTTTCAGAATAGTTTGGAGGCAGCACCGCCCCTACCTCACCTCTCTGCTCCTTCGATGAGCTCTCTGAAGCTCAGGTCCCTCAGATCCTTCACCACTCACCCCCAGATTGCTGAGCACTCCTTGGCATGGAGGTATCCACACCTTTGCCAGCCCACATGACTCCTTGGCTAATTTTCCTTGCACAGCTTGCAAAAGAAACCTCCAGCAAGAAACTTGCAGCAGCATCTCTGAGCCTCTCAGAGCTGCAGGCGGCTGCTCCAAATCAGCCACTTAGAACCGATATTTTTGGGGAGATATTCGTGTCTTTATCCCAAGATTTGGGGATGAAGCCCTTCGTTTTGGGGTTCATCTTCCTCGGGCAGCCTGTTCCCACCCCACAGCAGCCAGAGCACAGTGGGTTTAAGAGAAATGGCTATTTAAAGGAAGAAAAAAAAAAAAAAGAGCATTCTCCTTCCCAATGCTGCCGCTGTCTGCTCAGCACAGCCTGTCAGCAGCTCCCTCTTCCCCAAAATTCCAAGAATTCCAGGTGGCTCATCCCAGGGTATTCATTCCTGCCAGGTGTAGGGGAAAGCACCACCTGCGAGGCAGACAGAGCCACACAGCAACTTTCCCAACTTCTGCCTCTGCTCCTCAGGCCCAGCCCTGACATGGAAACCGAGAGGGGAAGCTTCTGCCTCTCCCCATCGATCTCTCCACGCCGATGGTTCCCTTCAAATCCACAGCTTCACCTGCACAAACACTGAAGCAGGCTCGCACCGAGCCACTTTCCGAGCGCCTTGGCACGGTGGGAGCCTCACTGCAGATCGCTTCTCCCCCTCTGTGCAACAAGACCAAACCAAAGCACGGCAGGAAAGCCCCGGCGCTGTCACATCGCCCTCCTACCTGCGAGCACACCCTCCGAGCACCCAGGGGCTGGCGGCACGGGCAGCTGCTGGCTGCTGGAGCTCCTCGGGGATGCTGCTCGCTCTCTCCGATGCCCAGGGACGCGGGGAGGGCTGCGCTCCCGCCTGGTGCAGCGCTCACAGCCAGCCGGGATGTGGCTCCCCGGAGGAAAGGCTGCCTCGCCTCGCCCAGACAAAGGGCTGGCTCCTCCCGGGGCGATGTGCCGTGCTGCGGGGGCTGCCGGAGCCCCGTCAGAGCGGCCGGGATGCGGTGGCTGGGCTGTCCCTCAGCATCCCTCGCTAGCGGCAGGTCCCCAGGGAGGCGGGCGCAGCCTCCGGCAGGCAGCACCTCCCCGCGAAGGACACACGTGGGGGGGGACACAGCCAGCCCCACGGGGGTCCGGTTAACTCCCCCAGGGGCACAACCGTGAGGTCTCCATCGTAGCCGGCGAAAGAGCCCAGCCCCATGGATGGCGAGGCGGAACTCGCAGCATCTCTGACAGCATCACTCACCTACGCAGAGCCCCGGCCCGAGCCGCAGCTAAGCCGGAGTTTGGGCATCGATCACCCGGAATAAAGTTGGGCCTAGGAAGAGGTTTCTGCATGGAGTTTTCCCCCCACACGGCCCGGGATCGGCGCTGCCGGTTCATTAAAGGAGTCTGGCGGCATCAGCCCCGCACGTCTGCGCACACAACGAGCACCTCACACATCCTAAAGCCAATTATTCCCCAGCACAACTCCGCACGAACGCCTTCCGCAACAACGAACCTTTTCTTCCCCATCCAAAGCCTGAGCGAGATATGAGTTAAAGGGCATTTTCCTCGCTGTCTCCGAGCGTGGCACGGAGGCTGCGAGCACAGCAACACCCGAGTCCGCGGGGAGCATCCCTGCTCGCCGCACGCTCCCGCAGCCCGGAGCCGCTCCCGGCCGATCCGCGGGACTTGGAGCCGCACGGAGTGCCCCCTCCCCGCGCTCTTTGAACTTCGGCTCTGCTGAGAGCCGGAGCGTGGCATTTTTCAACTCTTGGTGCGCTAGAACACCGCAAAGGGCTGCTCCCAAAGTCCTTCAGCGAGTGCGGGAGGCGGGCGGGGGGCACCGGCGGTGCCCGGGCGGGGGCTGGATGTGCCCGGGGAGGGCCGAATGTCCCCGGGGGAGGGGGGACCGAGTGCCAGCCAGGGGCACCGCCAGCCGCCGGCAGGCAGCGAGCGGCGGCGGCTGCGGCTCCGAGCGCTCCCGGCCCCGCGGCTCCGCAGCGGCGGCCAGCGGCTCTGCCGAGCATCCCGGGGCTCCCGGGGGTCCCGTGCCCGCTCCCCGCCCCGGCCGCCATCCCCCCCTGCCCCCCGCATCCCCCCAGCGCTGCCCGCGGCTCGTACCTGGGCTGGGCTCTGCCCGCGGCTGCTCCGGCCCCGCTCGGCAGCGGCGGCCGCGGGTCCCCGGCGGCGGGCGGGGGAACTGCAGGGGGCGGGGGGCGCTGCCGGGGCACCGGGACCGCCGAGCGGCGGCGGGGCCCCCCCGGGCAGGGCAGGGCGGCAGGGAGCGCCGGGCTGCGGGAGAGCGGGGGATGGAGCGGGGGACAGGGATGGATGGATGGATGGATGGAGGGAGGGAGGGATGGATGGAGGGATGCGGGGAGAGCAGGGGAGTGGGGATGGATGGAGGGCTGTGGGGAGAGCAAGGGACTGGGATGGATGGAGGGATGCGGGAGAGCGGGGGACAGGGATGGATGGATGGATGGAGGGATGGATGGAGGGATGCGGGGAGAGAAGGGGAGAGGGGATGGATGGAGGGCTGTGGGGAGAGCAAGGGACTGGGATGGATGGAGGGATGTGGGGAGAGTAGGCGGCTGAGGATGGAAAGAAGACTAGGCAGGATGGAGGGATGGAAGAACAGCACGGTACTGGGATGGATCAGGGGATGTGGGGAGAGCAGGAGGCTGAGGATGGGAAGAGGAGCAGGCAGGATGGAGGGATGGAAGGAGGAGCAGGAAGGATGGAGGGATGGAGGAATGGAAGGATGGAAGGATGGAAGGAGGAGCAGGCAGGATGGATGGATGCAGGAAGGACAGGACACTAAGGATAAAAGGAGGACAGGGTAGGATAGCGCTGGAGCTGTGTCAGGGGAGGTTTAGGTTGGACATCAGGGAAAGGTTCTCCCCCAGAGGGTGCTGGGCACTGCCCAGGCTCCCCAGGCTCCCCCAAGTCTGCCAGGGCTCCAGGAGCGTTTGGACAATGCTGCCAGGGAGGCACAGGGTGGGATTGTTGGGGTGGCTGGGCAGGGCCAGGGGCTGGACTGGATGATCCCTGTGGGTCCCTTCCACCTCAGGACATTCTGTAATTCCAGGAGTCTAAGGATGGAGGGAGGACAGAGCAGGATGCAGAGATGCAGGGAGGGCACAGGAGTGGGGGTGGAAGGAGGACAGGGAAGGCTGGAGGGATCCAGTGAGAGCAGCGAACAGAGGATGGAGGGAAGGCAGGGCAGGACGAGGGAGTTGGGAAGGAGAGTGGAATAGCAGGAGGCTGGGGATGGAGGGAGCACAGGGAGCTGGGGTGCAGGGCCTGGGGAGGGAGGGCAAGCAGCAGGGTGGCACTGAACTGTTGCTTCCCACAGTGCCTGGCTCTCCCAAGCCCAGCCTAACCCCCCTGATCGGGACAGCTGGGCTTGGGAAAGCTCTGCTTTCTCCCCACACATCCCAAACCCTCCTCTGCAGGGACTCCCTGCCAGCACCCCCAGCCTCCCCACATCACCTCTCCTGAGAAGGACACGGGGGGAGATCATTTCACTCCCAGCTGCTAAAACCTTCAGCTGAAAGGTTCATCTCCTCCTGCTGCCCTGAACAGCAGCACAGGCTGGGAAAAGGCTGGGAAGCAGCAGTGGGACAGAGCATCCCTTGGTGCGAGGCTGGGAAATGCCAGGCAGGATCCTGAGCCGTCCCTGCGCCGCTCCAGCCTTGCCTGCAGTGCTGCAGCTCTGTCCTCCTGTTTGTTTGTTTTTAATGGCGAGGGAAGCAAAGCTCTTAAACCATCAATTAATTGGACTCTTGCATTAAGAGCAATGAACTATTCTTTGACAGAAATTCATCTTCCCCTCCTGCTGAGAAGAAATAAGCTGGAGGAAAAGAATCAGCTTCACAGGAGAAAAATAAAACGCCTCTGCTTCAGAGACAAATTACTCATGAGATACACAGGTAACAGGCATGAGGTGTTTTGAGCTCATCCCTTTTACACATCATTTCCCTCAGGACAACAGCTACGAGTCAGTGGCTTTGTGACTGATCCCTGGGCTTTGTCCCAGTGTCCCTACCCAGCAGGCCATTCCCAGCATTTATTATTCCTGGAATTGATGAGCATTTCCCTCATCTGGGCTGCATCTGATTTTAATTCATGATGGTGGCCATGCCGGTGTGGGTTCAGCCCTGCCTGGGGGGACAGGGACAGGGACAGGGTTTGTCCTGGAGCCAGGGCAGCCTCTGTGCCACCTGCAGGAGTGGCAGAGGGACAGAGCCCACCTGGGCCAGGCAGGGCCTCCTCCATCCACCTCAATCCACATGGATCCACATCCTCCTCACCCACCCCCCTCCCTTTTAGACACTTTTTGCAGGGTTCAGGTCCATCCCTGCAGTGCCCTGAGTCCTTCATGCAATTATTGGAGCCTCAGCCCTGCTGTTGTACACTCAGAAGGCAACTGAAGACCTGGAAAACTAGAATTTCTCCCAAATCTCCACGGCATGGCATGAAGGAGATCATCCAGAGCAGGATCACAAGTTCAAGCACCCTGCCAGCCAACAGGGCGACCTGAAAGCAAACAGCCCAGGGGAGACAGCTCCAAAAACTGCCTGTGAGGAAATCTGGTTTGGTTTGGGGAAAAAAAAAGGAATTCTAACCGTAAGAGAGAGGTTTCCGAAGTGCCTTCTGTTGGGAAGTGTTACGTGGGGAGAGGAGGGGGAGGGAAGGCACCCAGCGAGGTTTAAAATAGAGTTTGGTCATTTTATGAATGAGGTGATGTGACACAGTTCCCTGCCAAAGCTGGAGGGTTTGGTGACCCAGAAAATGCTGTTTGGGGAAGGAGCTGTTGTTGATGTGAGGCTGCAAACCCAAGTGTTACGGAGGGTGTGGGATCCACTCACGCTCGGGGTGACAGAGGAGATTCCCAAAGCCCTCTGGGGTGCTCAGGGCAGGGAAAAAAACCAAACCAGGCAGCCCTGGGTGCTCCTTCCCAGGGAATCAGTGCCAGGATTCCCCTGAGGTGAGCGAGGAACAGGGGCAGAGCAGCAGGGCTTGGAAATTGGGAATGGGGAATGGGGAATGGGGAATTGGGAATGGGGAATGGGGAATGGGGAATTGGGAATGGGGAATGGGGAATTGGGAATGGGGAATGGGGAATGGGGAATGGGGAATTGGGAATGGGGAATGGGGAATGGGGAATGGGGAATGGGGAATTGGGAATGGGGAATGGGGAATGGGGAATGGGGAATTGGGAATGGGGAATGGAGAATGGGAATGGGGAATGGGGAATGGGGAATGGGGAATGGGGAATGGGGAATGGGGAATGGGGAATTGGGAATGGGGAATGGGGAATTGGGAATGGGGAATGGGGAATGGGGAATGGGGTTCAGTGTCCAGAACAGAAGCACAGAGCCATGGTGGCACTGCGGGGCAGGCTCAGGGCAGAGCCAGACACATTCTGGGGTCTCAGTCCAGACCCAAACACACTTTGAGGTCTCAATCCAGACCCAGGATCTCAATCCAGACCCAAACACTTTATGGGATCTCAACCCAGACACAAACACATTTTGGGGTCTCAACTCAGACCCAAACACATTTTGGGGTCTCAACTCAGACCCAAACACATTTTGGGGTCTCAACTCAGACCCAAACACATTTTGGAGTCACAATCCAGACCCAAATACACTTTGGAGTCACAGTCCAGACCCAAATATACTTTGGAGTCACAATCCAGACCCAAACACGTTTTGGGGTCTCAATCCAGACCCAAACACTTTTTTGGGTCTCAACCCAGACCCAAATACACTTCGGAGTCACAATCCAGACCCAAACACTTTTTGGAGTCTCAATCCAGACCAAACATATTTTGGGGTCTTAATCCAGACCCAAACACTTCATGGGGTCTCAATCCAGACCCAAACACATTTTAGGTTCTCAATCCAGACCCAGGGCCTCAATCCTGACCCAAACACTTTTTTAGGTCTCAATCCAGACCCAAACACACTTTGGAGTCACAATCCAGACCCAAACATGTTTTGGAGTCTCAGTGCAGACCCAGGATCTCAATCCAGACCCAAACACGTTTTGGGGGTCTCAATCCAGACCCAGGGCCTCAATCCCGACCCAAACACTTTTTGGGGTCCCGATCCAGCCCCAAACCCGTTCCCCCAGCAGCAGCTTTGCCAGGAGGGCACAGCAGAGCCCCTGGATGAGCCCAGGGAACAATTCCACACCTCTGCTCCCATCCCCGGCACAAGGAACCTCCTGCAGATTATTGATCCGAGCAATTAAAGGATTTTTCCCTCAAACTGACAGTGAATCATCCCAACAAGTGCTCCATTTATCCTCACAGTGCTCACTAAATAACAGCCCCACTGCAAAAAGGGAGTCAGGCAAACGCAGGGAGAACTGAAAGATTTCAGGGCACAAAAGGCACTGCAAAAAGAGAGATTTCTCATTTGAATGAGACACAAAGAATAAATCTATTATGGGTGTGCCGGGTTTTTGCAGCCAGGTTCATAACAAGTTTCTATTGGTAATAAAAGACATCTAAATTAGATAATTTTATAGATAAGAGCTGCTCTGGAGGAAGCAGTTAGAGGAGCAAGGATCCTGTGGTAGTTATATAAAAAAGCCCAGCTAATTATATATATATATTTAGATAGCTCCGAGAAGTTAGTAGGATGAGTTAGATAAATAAGGAACATTTTGTGGAACAGTTTGTTTGCCTTGTCTCTCATGCAAAAGGAAAATGTGTGTGAATCTCAACGAGCTGGAGAGTCAGGAATGGCATCTGCCATCCTGATGCAAATTTTGGGAGGATATTCCTAGGCCCAGATGAAGAGGCTGCTCCACACCCCAGTTCCCAATTTGGGATGCGAGCCCTGCCTTTAACTGCTCCCAAATCCCACAAATACATATGGGATTGTGTATTTTAGTGCCTAAAGCTCCCAAAAAATGGATCACCGCCCCCCGTGAGGTGCTGCACACGCAGTGAGAGAGCCCTGGGAGATCAGTGCTCAATATTTAAGGAAAATGGGATTTTTTTTGCTGTTTTAGGGATGGGGACAGAGGGTTGGAGCGGGGACAGATCTCAGGGAGGTCACACTGGCAAAGAACATCTCAGCTCTCGGGAGATCCATCCCCTCAGACAATCATAAATATTGGATTGATCATTTCCAGCCTCTCTTTCCTTCCACCACACTTCTCCTTGCTCTTTTTTTCTTGTTCTCCTCCTCCTAATTACCACCATCAAAGGATGTTTTCCTCTCTCCACGTTCCACTCACACCCCAAAGAGAAAGGAAAGCAGTCATTTAAGGGAGGCAAAAAAAAAAAAATCCCAACCAAAACCCAACCTCACAGAACCCACCTCCCTTTGAAATGTGAGGAAAACAAAAGATGAAGAGACAAAGGATGAAGAGAGAAGCCAGAAATGATTAAGAAAAGGGCGGAGAATGAAATGATTCATGGGCAGGTTGGGCCGAGGACTCAGGAGGAGATCTCAACAGGTTCAGGGAGCTCCAGCCCTGGTTGTGATTTTGGGGCAGATTTATCTGCCTTTAGATCCCCCCCAATTGATAAAACCAAAATTTAAAAAATCAAAAAATTGATTGCAGCAAAGAGTGTTCAGAGGTGCAGATCTGCCTTTTCCACCAGCACAGCGCCAGACATTTCCCAGCTAATAATAATCTAATCATAAACTAAATAAATAATAAACTAATAATCCCATGGGGAGTTGGGAAGGGAAAGCAGAGCAGGCAAGGCTCAGTCCTGGGGGATGAGAAGAGGGAGATTTGGATCTGCTGAGAGCCCAAACCCCAAGATTTTTCAGGAAATTCCAAGCACAGATCCCTGGAGGGGATCTGGAGCAGGAAGCACACTGCTGATGTGGATTTTGCAGCAGCAACTTGTGGCCAGCTCAGAGAATTTGGGTTTGGTGAGAAGGACAAGCCAAGATCGGAACAATTCTCTGCTCCTTTGCTAATCCTGGCTGAGCTCTGAGCTCTCTGTGCCTGACCAGGGACATCCCCAGCCGTGCTGTGCCACCTGTGACTGCATTTCCAGCAGGGAAAAAACACTTTGGGGAGAATTTATTTCACTTTCTGAGCTGGACTGACCCAGCCCAACCTCCCCAAAGCATTTTCTCGGAGCCCAGCACAGCTCCCGTGTGGCAGAGGGAGACAGATGAGGCAGAGCTCGGCGCTGACAGGGGCAGCTTTATTCTGGCAGAATAAAGAAATTGCAGAGGAGAAAAGATGAGTTCAACAGAAGCTGCAATTGAGGCTATTTGACTTCTGCTGCATGCACGCCCCAAAATGATGATGATGAATGGCTCAGGGGGGCTCGTGAAATGTTGGGAACTTGTTTCTTGCAGGAGGTCCCAAAAAACTAAAGAAGGGGAAAAAAAACCCCAACCAAAACACAAAAAAAACCGCAAAACAACAACAACAAAAACCAAACAAAAAACCCGCAAAACGACAAAGAAAAAAAACCAAACAAAAAACCCCCAAACAAAACAAAACAAAAAAACCACCCCAAAACCAAACAAAAAAACCCTAAACCCCCCCCCAAACCTTCAAAACCCAAAAAACCCCAAACAAAAAAAAAACCTCAAAAACCAACCAAACAAAACCCAAAACCAAAAACAAACAAAAAAATAAAAAAAACCCCAAAACCAAACCAAACAAAAAAACCCCAAAAAACAACAACATAAAAAAACCCCCAAACACACAAAAAACAAACAAACAAAAAAAAACCAAAAAAACAAAAAAACAAAAAAAAAACCCCCAAAACAAAAAAAAAACCACAACCCCCCCCCAAAAAAAAACAACACCAAAAAAACCCAAAACCCCAGCATCTGGAGGTGAAAGAACAGGTTAAGGACATGCACAGAAGAACACGGAACAGTTCTATTGAGAAGTTTTTGAGTGCCAGAGAAAAGCGATTAAACTCCAGAGTTTTGACAGGAGATGGTGCAAGGAGGATTTAAAAATGCCATGGAGCCTCACCCCAAGAAGGATTTCATCTCCCGCTCACCACAAGGCCCAAGCAGCTGGAGCTGCACCAAACTCATCCCCAAAACTCCAGAGAAAAGAGTTCTTTCAGAGTGAGAACACAAAGATTTCTCCTCCCCTCCTCATTCCGAGCTGAGGAGCTCTTTCAGCACCAGAAGGCTCTGAATTGAAGCCACAGAGGGATGGGAGATGTGCTCATTAATATCCCAATCACTGCAGATAATGGGAATTATTGCCACAGCTCCCCAGAGCTGATGGAAATGGAGATTGACTCCACGGAGCTCCACTTCCCGGGGTTTATTCAGCAGTGCTGAGTAAATATCAACAAGGAGGCTGAAATATTGATCAGGGGAGATGCTCCACGCTGGAGAAGCTGCAGACATCTGCAAACAAACAAACTGCTGCAAGAAAGACAGAGGCAGCGATATTTTGGGGGGTTTTACACTGCCAAAACTCGATGATTTGCAGCTGTAAACTGCCAGCTGCTGAGGAAGAAGGGAAAAAAATTAAAAAATCAGCCTCCTGAGTGAAGGAAATGAAATAAAAAATCGGCCTCCCAAGTGAAGGAAATGAAATAAAAAGTCAGCCTCCCGAGTGAAGGAAATGCTGTTGGATTTTTGGTTTGGGATATGGAGAAATGCAGGAGGGATGAAGGAAGAAATGAGCTTGGAATAATGGGAATTTTAAGGCTGGAAAAGCCCTTGAAGATCATGAAATCCAAATATCAATCCATCACCCTCTGTGTCCTCAAGTGCCACATCCACAGCTTTTTGGGCATTCCCATGGACTGACTCCACCACAGTGCCTGACCACCCTTTCCATGCAGAAATACCTCCCAAAATTCACCCCTGGCACAGCTCAAGGCCATTCCCTCTCCCCTTCCTGGTCTTCTTCTCCCAGAACTCTTTTCCAAGTGATGAAATCACTTGGAAAATCCACTTTCCAAGCTGGAAACCAACTCCCAGCTCTTCAAAAAGGCCTCGAAATCACAGCTTTGTTTTCCTGCTTGACCTCGCTGGGGAGAGCTGAAATTGGGATCAGAACTTTTGGCTCCTTCAGGAACTCCCCTGAGCCTCCTTTTTTCTAAATAACAGGTGTCTTAAAATTTTTGGAAGATTTTTTAAACTAATATCAAACTCAGGCATATGCTAAGCGTTGACCCCAGGCTCGATTTTGGATCACACTTTAAAGGAAACACATCCAAGTTTTTTCACTCTGGGAGTGCTGATGGGAAACCTTTTCCTCCCCAAATTCTCGGATGGGAAACATTTCCCCCAAAAATGATCAGCCCAGCTGGCAAAGAACTCGTGCCAGGGGCTGGACAATTTCCATCCCACACCAACCTCCGTCAATATTTTGAAAGAAAAACAACAACAACCTGAAATCCATTGAGCAGCTGACAAAAAAAGGGAAATTATGGATATTCTTCAGCAGGAACCAAGGCCATCTTGGCTGAAAGAACATCATAAACAGTTGGGTTTTGTCATTTAGGGAGGCAGAGGAATAGAATGCCGTCCTGATCGCTCAGAAAATCATGGAATGGTTGGGGCTGGAAGGACCTTAGACCTCCTGGAACCCAAAAATGACACAAATTATTCACTCCTTGAATCCCTCATGTCTTCCCTGGCTGTGGAGAGAGTAATTTCAGGGTTGAATCTCCCAAAAGCTGCAGCACAGCTCTCCCCCATTCCCATCCCCATCCCAGCTGGGATTTGGGGCAGAGACGCAGAGCTCAGATTTCTCGGAGCTGTTCGGTTTCTGAATCATTTATTTACAGCAAGGCAGTAAAGAGAATGTATAAAATAACATTTAAATAGGCAAAACACGAAAAGCGTCATTAGGAAAGTGTAATAGAGCTCAGATTACCAATTATAATAAAGTAATAAAGAAATCTCTCAAGGAGCTTCATGTACATAATGCAGAAAGGGAAGGGGAAAAAAAAAGAAAAACCTCCCCAAGTTTTCAGAAATAAACCTGATTTGTTTTCTATTTTGGTGTTGTTGTTAATTCATTTATTTTTGTCAGCTTGTCTGTCAGGAATCATCACCTCCCAGGGAAGTCAGAAGCTAAAGATAGGAATGTCACTAATGACAGCGATCAGGGAAAGCATCCCCTGCTCAGAAATCACCAACCCCAAACTCGCAGCTCAGACGTTCCCTGTGAAAAAATTCACGAGTTCCCTCGGCAGTGAGTTTTAATTTCACTCCTCTTTTACATTTCTGGGTCGATCCCAGGAGAGGGAAAAAGATCCAGCGGAAAAATGGGAATGCAAATCAATATTTGCAAGGTGCTAAGGTGGAGTGTCACACTGATACCTCAACAATTCCCAACCTCCAAAACAAATTCTCTTTTCAAAATAAGTTTGTGAATTAATGAAATAATTGAAATTCAATTAATTATTTTCATTAATGAATGAATGAATAGTTCTGGTTGGATTTAAAAGGACAGTGCTGGAAATTTTGAGAACCCAGGAATGATTTGGGATTGAAAGCAGAACTCTGCTCAGATGGAATTGTCCCAAAGCTCTGAGGTGACAACCCCACAGAACCTTCCCCAGTGCTCATGAAATTCTCAGTGCCCAGTGGTGAAATCCCAAATTCACTAAAAAGGGCACAAATTGCCTTTCCAAATCTCACCTGCAGCTCCGGGAGGGCCCCAGGACACCCCCGAGGCATCAATTCCTGCAGGGAATTCCTGAAGGATCATCTCAGCTCGGAGCAAGGGGGCTTTGTTTTCCTGCAATCGATGCTCTGCCAATTAATTAATTAATAATTCATTAACTCTGACCAGCAAAAATACAATCAAGATACTTCAACCTCTGCAAAAGTCATTTTTCCACAAGGAAAACTTCCTTGGCCATCATTTTTCCTCCAAACATTGCAGGCAATCACAGCCAAACAACCCCAAAAAATCCACCAGACAAAACTCATTTTCCTTTAAGCTTATTTAATGATATTTGAAATGCTTAAATTTTCTATTTCCCAGGTCCTGAAAACAGATTTTTTTTTTTAAGTGACCAATATTTAATTCCAGAAACATACAACCCGATCAGCTAAGTCATAAAAGAGCTATTTTACAAACATACATCTGGATAATTAGAACAATAAAGTCTTTTTAGACATTCAAACATGATCAGTAAAAATACAGGATTATTAATAAAGATTTTTGTGTATTTTTTTTTTTAAAGAATACTTCCAGATTTTTTTTTTTCTTCTCTTTAAAGTAAATCTCTGTTAAGAGTACATGATTGTATGTTGTACAAAGAAAATAAAAATATTCTAGTATGAAGAGAGCTCCACAAGACTTAATTCAAAATAAAACAGCAGTGTTTTGGCTGCAGTATCCCTTTTGCAGTACATCTGCTTGTCAGTTGGCACCTTTGGGGAACGGGAGGGAATCCAGGGATTTTTTTGGGGAATGGAGGGAGGAAATACCTGAAAACAGGAGACTGAAATCTTCTCATGGCAGGAGGAAAAATCAGAGTATCTCCAGGTTTTAGGAGAGCACTGGAATAGGGTGAGTGCTGTCGGAAAGGAGCTCCTGGGGTTTCATTTTGCTCCTCATCCTTCTGATCCCACCCCGGGATGATGGAGGAATTTCCCCTCCCTACAGAGCAGGGGGGTCAGGAATCTTCTACAGGAGGAGGGAATTGCCATTCCTGAAAAAATCCATCTGAGCTGTCGGTTTGTCCATGACAGCAGAAGGGACATGGCCTCTCGGGAGGAGATGGGAGATGTTCTATCCCATCCTGGTTCCCAAAATAAGAAATCCTTGTTCTTCTATTAGGGGAAAAAAAAAATAAAACTATTTAGGAAGAGAGGCTGGGACAAAAAAACCCCGAGAACCATTTGGATAAGGGAAAGTCCAATCCATCACCAACCAGGGGCAAATTAAACTGCTTTCCCTACAGGGAAAATTTAATTTTAAAAGGGGAATTTTATGGCTTAATGGAGGAAAAAACCGTGGGAATCCTGAATAGTGCATTTGAGCTCTGGCTCCTTCCTCCCAGCCATGGTGCCAGGGAGGAAAAAGGAATTCCCTGCCGCAGGGGAAGGGATCCCTGACCACCACCAGTTAATTCCTGTTGGTCAGGAGGATCCAGAGCTGGGACAGAGCCCAGAGTGGCATTATGTGGCAAAAAAAAATGGGTTCAGATGGGCTGGGCTTCCCCAAAGTTCCTTCAGTCTGTGCCACCCCTGGGCTCTGGCTGTGCTCCAGAGGCTCCTCTGCCACCCCGAGCAGGGATTCTCCTGTTCGCCATCCCGAGAGGTGACAGGGACACCGCTGGGCCTCACCCTGAGGGGATCTGGGGAAAAACACACCCCAGAGCTGAGGCAGAGACCAAGACACCATGGCCACCCAAACATGCTGCGCTCCCAGTTTGCCCACTGCTGCATTCCCAGTTTGCCCACTGCTGCATTCCCAGTTTTCCACTGGGAATGGGAATGCTGCCTTCCCAGTTTTCCACTGCGTTCCCAGTTTGCCCACTGCTGCATTCCCAGTTTTCCCATTGCTGGGTTCCATTTTCCCACTGCTGCATTCCATTTTCCCACTGCTCCATTCCCAGTTTTCCTGCAACCACCACAGGTGAAATGGGAATTTTGGAATTCAGGCAACCTGGGGAGAACCACCGAGGATTTTGTGCTGAACCACGAGGGAGGAGCAGGGAGCAGCCAGGCCCCCCCAAGCCCCATCTCTGCTCTTCCAGCACATTCCTTCAGAGCCAGACCAAGCTCTTCCTGCTCTGGAATTCAGGGATGATTCCCTGTCAGCCAGGGAAGCCTCTGGGAAGCTTTGAGCCCTCTGGGGTCACAGTAACTGCTCCTGGTTTTGGAGTGGGAGGGGGAAAAGGGGTCCAAGGCCAAGTGTGGCTGTGCCCAGCTCTCCTCCTGGGAGCTCCCATTCTGGTCTGGGTGCTGTAACCCTGGGGATTGTGTGGCTGGGGGAGGAGGGGAGAACCCATCCATGAGGAGTGAGGAGCTGGGTTAATACTGACAGCAATCCCAAAGAGCAGGACAGGCCGCGGTGCACCCCAAAAAATAAAAGGAGCTCTGGGCAGCCTGGGGGAGAAGGCTTTGGTGTGTAGGCAGTGCTGTGCTGTGCTGGTGGGAGCTGAGGCTCCAAAACAACAGAATTCCTCCCTACCCTCCAGGGGCTCCAACTCCCACACCCAAATGCCCTCTGCTCCCTCTGTCTGCTGCGATCTGAACTCAGCCCTCATTTCTGGGGGAGGACAAGAGCTGGGATTTCTCTCCTGAAGGACAGAGGTGATTCCTTGCTGCAGCTGAGGGCAAACCTCTGGCAGAGAGGAGCAGGAGGGTCCTGGGCTGAGCAAAGGCAGATCTCAGCACCCCAAAGGCAGATCTCAGCACCCCAAAGGCAGATCTCAGCACCCCAAAGGCAGATCTCAGCACCCCAAAGGCAGATCTCAGCACCCCACAGTGCACACAGCACTCTGACCCTCCATGGGATGTGCAGGATGATCAGCTGGCTTCCTTAAAGAGCTGAAAACTCGGGAAGAGGTTCCTCCCACAGCTCCAGGAGCAGCCCAACCCACCCACGGTGACAGTGGGGACAGCTGGGACCTCCCTGTGCCACACAGGGCAGGGGCACAGCTCTGGGACAGCCATCCTGTCCCCATCCTGGAAGGAATTCCAGCAGCAAACCCCACCAGAACAAACCCAAGGAAGGACTCAGGAGCTGTTTCAGCCTCCCCTGTTTCAAATCTCCGTTTCGGTGAGAACGCATTGGCACAAATGATTGGGAAAAAAAAAAAATTAAACAAAAACCAACCCGGCCCCACCCCAAAAATCAACCCCAAACCCCACCCCAAGCCCTCAGCAAGACATACTTTCAGGTACTAAAACTTACTGGCCCTATAATCAGCAGTACCTGTGGCTAACTCCAATGGCAGCCCTTGTTCATTCAGTAGTGAATCAGGGGCAGAGCTGCCCCACATCTTTGAAACACTTCTGGGTTTGCATTTTTTTCTTTTTTTTTCTTTTTTTTTTTTTTTTTTGATCCAGAGAAGAGTTACAAAAGTGCTGCAGGTCCAAGTATTTTTTATCACTTTACAAAGGAGACAATGATCAAAGCCAACAAAGTCAAGAAAAAAAAAAAAAATTAAACCTCTTTCTCCTCTCCCAGTCTAGTCCTGCATGTCAGCAAAGGAATGGGAAAGGGGAAAAGGAAAATTTGCCCATCTCAAGTGCCTGGCTGTTTAGTGCATGGAAAATTCCTGTTCCACACATGGGGACATGAGCAATTGCCATGCAGTTGGTTGGACACAGATAAATTCCAGCCATCACTCCCATCCTGACACCTTCATGAGTAGCTCTTGGCAGTTTGAGTGCAGAGTCCAGTCCAGTGAGGAGACACCTGCACACAGCTCCCCCTGTGCCCTCCCCAGGGGCAGGGGCAGGCAGGGTGGGCCACGTGCAGGGGGCCAGAACTGTCACTACCCAAAAATTGAACCAAAAAAAAAAAAAAAAAAAGGCAGATTAAAAAAAAATTAAAATGTGCTTTTGATACACGGAATGAAGTCAAATAAATACATTGATTTTTTTTTTCTTTTAAATGTCTAAATACATTTTTTTTTATATCCTACACCCAAAGCTCTGTACATTTGGTTTGGTTTTTTTTTCTTTTTTTTTCTGTTCTGAAAAAAAAAATGAATTTCTGGTAGCAAGGAGAGGAGCAGAATAGAATAGACTCCCTCACTGACAAGATAGTGCAGATGCCCCACAGGAAAAGCACCCCATGCCCACTTTGCTAGAGAATGGTTCCTGTTTGGATGCTCCAAACCCTCATCTCAGAGTCCACAGGGAAGACAGCGGGTGCTGTGTCCTGATTCTCTTCATCCAATCTTCAGCCACTCCTGGAAACACGACTAGCTCTTGTCTGAAGGAGAAAAAATGGGGAGAAAAAAGGGAAAAAGGTGAGAGGGTTGCAGTGAGAGCTGAGTGTGTGGCATCTCTGAATGCTCCTACAGGCAGAGAGCTGTTCTGTGAGAGCCTTCACACCCATTTCACCCCAAAACCTTTGTCAGGAGCTCAGCAATTCCGTCTGGAAGATGCCTGAGGCTAATCTGAAGGGTCCTGCGGCAAACAGAGCCATCCCAGGGAGGCACAGCCATCCCAGGGAGGCAGAGCCATCCCAGGGAGGCACAGCCATCCCAGGGAAGCAGAGCCATCCCAGGGAGGCACAGCCATCCCAGGGAAGCAGAGCCATCCCAGGGAAGCAGAGCCATCCCAGGGAAGCAGAGCCATCCCAGGGAGGCACAGCCATCCCAGGGAAGCACAGCCATCCCAGGGAGGCAGAGCCATCCCAGGGAAGCAGAGCCATCCCAGGGAGGCACAGCCATCCCAGGGAGGCACAGCCATCCCAGGGAGGCACAGCCATCCCAGGGAGGCAGAGCCATCCCAGGGAGGCAGAGCCATCCCAGGGAGGCAGAGCCATCCCAGGGAAGCACAGCCATCCCAGGGAAGCAGAGCCATCCCAGGGAGGCAGAGCCATCCCAGGGAAGCAGAGCCATCCCAGGGAGGCACAGCCATCCCAGGGAGGCACAGCCATCCCAGGGAGGCACAGCCATCCCAGGGAGGCACAGCCATCCCAGGGAGGCAGAGCCATCCCAGGGAAGCAGAGCCATCCCAGGGAAGCAGAGCCATCCCAGGGAGGCAGAGCCATCCCAGGGAAGCAGAGCCATCCCAGGGAGGCACAGCCATCCCAGGGAGGCACAGCCATCCCAGGGAGGCAGAGCCATCCCAGGGAAGCACAGCCATCCCAGGGAGGCACAGCCATCCCAGGGAAGCAGAGCCATCCCAGACTCATCCTTCCCCACGAGAGGAATCTCCCTGGGCACTCCCATCAATCCGAGGAGAAGCTGTGCCATTGAGAAGGACACACAGCAGCTTCTGCTCAAAGAATGGAACTTCTCTTTGCTCTACTGATGCCTTCAAGTGTTTCTAGTTTTTTACTCTTCATGTATCTGTGACTTGCTGCAGTTCTGTGCTTCTCACAAAGTGCTGAAATCCTCTGTTCCCAGCACCTTTGGCCAAACAAAACTCTCTGAACACAGATCCAAGGACATATTCGTTGCCTTGGGGCCTGAAAATATGGAAACAACTGTGAGCTGGGGGAGCAGGCCTGGGGTGGTGAACATCATCACCTGAGGGTGAGATTGGAGAATTAAGGGCCAATATCTAATGGACAGAACTTGTAAAAGGTGAAGGGCTCGTGACCCAGGGTCCATTTTGGGTGTCATCTCTGAAGGGACTTTGCTTGCCCCAATGTACCTTGAAGGCCTTGAATAAATTTGTCCACATTTTATACTCCTAATTTGTTTTGGCCTCTGTTTCAGGCATCACCACAAGGCCTCCTTTTGTACCATTTCTAACATTCATGTCACCTACCCATGGGCTCCTGTGGATGCACTATTCTAAAGGTTTTCTCCTCTTTCTCATGGGGAATAGAGATAAGTTGAATTCCTTGCTCTTTCTAATCTTTGTTTTGGTTCTGGGTGCTGTAAGGCTTCGACCAATCCCCTTGGAGGGTGGATAACTGCCAACCAATAATTGTTAGACTATTCATGCATATGTAAGAAGAGAACTGTAAATAAATCTCTCCCTTGCCATCTTGTCGGTGTCTGTCTGCCTGATTTACTTGGGAGCTTCTGCCACAGGCTCCCAATTCACCTCCCCACAATGTCACTGGCCACCTATGGTCAGCACAATGTCCTGCAATAACAAAGCTGCAAGTTTTTATTATCTTTGTTTATGGTTCTTGCTTGTTTTGAGCTCCAATCGATGCCTGTGAATTGAGGGAAATGAAAAGTTCCCCCTGCAAGTTAGTTCTCACTACAAGGCAGCAATTCCCACAAAGCTGCACAGCCTGGGATGGGCCAGGGCTGTGGCAGGGTTTGGAGAATGGAACAGAACTTTTCCAGAGGAGGAAGGAGCTCAGCTGAGCCCCCAGGGGATGGCCCTGACCTTTCCTGCAAGCAGCACTGCCAGAGCTGCTCCAGGAGCTGAAACCTTTTTGGGGGTGTGAGAAACCGAGCTGGACTGCAAACCATCAGCTTTGTGCTCTGGGGTTGGTTTTGGGCTCAGGGCTGCTCCTACCTGAGTGCTCTCCCGTGGAGGCTGAGCCAGCCAGCCCCTGGCGCCGCAGAATGCTGTAGTCCTCCTCAACCTCCTGCAAAACAGCAAAAACAGCCCCAAAATTCAGCTGCCTCTGTGTGTACCAAGCAAAGAGGGCTTCAAGTGGAAGTTTCCTACTCAAACAGCCACGCTGGAGTGAGCCCCCTCAACTCTTTTATCAGCAGCTTTATTTAATCTTTATTTGCATGCAATATTCTGGTTTTTTTTCTGATTTCAGTGAAATTAAAGGCTGGCTACTGAATGTTTCCTACATCAAGATGCTATAAACCTTCTGCAGCAATTAACATAGAGAATCCCCATCACATAAAAATAATTTGGAACATGTTGAGCCTGGAAACCTCATTATTAATATCCTCAGTGCAACTCAGCAGCTTCACTTGAGAGCAGCAGCACAGAGCAGATTTCACAGATTAACAAGGCTGGAAAAGACCTTTTTATGACCCAAGGGAATATTGTCACCTTGCCACACCCAATCTTTTCCTTGAACTCCACCAGGGATGGGGACCCCAAACCTCCCTGGGCAGCCCTTGCCAGTGCCCAACTGTGAAGAATTTCTACTTCTCTGATGTCCAACCCAAATCTTGATCTCAGGAATCCACGTTCCCTAGGCCAGTGGCTTGTTCAGAACTCTTCTGCAGGCTTGGTCTGTCCCTCAGGAGCCTCTCCAGACCAAAATCAAAGCAATAAATGAGCCCTCCAGCCCTAGGAGAACCATTGGCCTGGCCTGAGCCACAGCTGAATGCACTCAGCAGCACCAAAATTCTGCTCTGGAGCTTTCAGAAACAAGAGCCAGAGGTGAAGAGGAGCATGGCTGCTCTTCCTCCTCCTCAGAAGTGCTTTAGAGCTCTTTTCTAACCCAGAACTTAACAGGTGTGGAAAGGGTTAAATAATGGGCAGATATTCCAAGTGCAGTACTAATAGTAATAGTAATAATAGTAATAATAATAATAGCAATAGCAATAATAATAGTAATAATAGCAATACTACCAATAATAGTAACAACAAAACAACAATAATAACAATAGGAATAAATAACAATAATAATATTTAAAATAATGGTAAATAACAATACTAATAACAAAATGCAAGGTACCTTTAGCTAATGATGATGATGATGATGATGATAATAATAATAATAACAAAAGGCTAGGTACCTTTAGCTAATAATAATAATAATAGTAGTGGGAGTAGTAATAATAATAATAATAATAAATAAAAATAAATAAATAACAACAGGCAAGGTACCGTTAGGTAATAATAATAATAATAATAATAATAATAATAAACAACAATAATAATAACAACAAAAGGCAAGGTACCTTTAGCTTCTCCAGGGCATCCTCGATGTTCTGGATGTACTGCATGAGCTGCACTCGGATCTGCAGAGGGAGCTGGGGGCTGCCCAGGAAGGGGCAGGGCTCCTCCACCCCTGCCCAGCGCAGCTCCTCGGCGAAGGGCGAGCTGCCCCCGTCCGACTGGGTGTCCCTTGGGGACAGGGGCTGCTGGGGCTGCTGGGGACAGTCCAGGGAGGGCTGCCTGTGCGAGGTGCACTGCAGGACCAGGGCTGACACCTCCTCGTCCGTGGAGCTCTCCTGCACCGTTCCATACCCATCAAGGATCAAGTAATTTCCTGTGGAGAGAGCAGGGTTGGGCTCAGGGATCCTCAGGGCTGAAGGGAGTTTGGGGAGACCTCAGAGTGGGGACATCTCCTGAGACATTTGAAACTGGCCTGGGAAAAACCACTTGTGAAAACTCCAAAGAGCAGTGGTGGTGTCGGGTTGTGAGCAGGTTCAGACATCAGGGCTGTTTTACACTGCACATTACAAATCTCCACGATGAGATGGGCAGGACTTGGGCTCAGCGATCCTTCCAACCCCAAAGACTCTGTGAGCTCATCACCCACACTGCTGCCTGCCCAAAATCTCTGTTTCTGTGACAATGCCTGAAAATCCTTTGCTTAGTGCAGGTACCCCACAGGAAAAGCACCCCATGCCCACTTTGCCAGAGAACAGTTCCTCTTTGGATGCTCCAAACCCTCAGGGACTGAATGCCTGAAAATTCTTTTCTAAATTACTTTAGCCCTGGTCTCTTCAAACAAGCATTGAGAGAATTGATACAACATTCAGAACTGGAAAGGAACTTTGAATCCTCTAAGACGGAGAACAAATGGATTAAAAGATCCAAGACAACTCTGAGATTGCAGGGAACTGTCACTGCTTGGACAGAGATGGAAGAGAGAGGCAATCGGGGCCAGGGATGGGAGAGCTCTGCATTTTGCTCAAAGCAAATATTCCACGGATTCTTCCCTCCTCTCTTGCACTGATGGCACCTGACAAATCCAGCTGCAGGATTTCCAGACTCCCCACCCCAGCCCTGGCACTGAGGATGCTTTTAGATGGCTGAGGTTTAAAATAGAGCTTGCTGATATGCTAAAAGATAAAGTAATTACAGACAGAAAATGCTTTCACAACCTGCACCCAGCGATAGGATTCTATTTAATGAATTTCTCTCCAATATTACAGCAAAGCCAGCACAGGGGACTCGGAATTGACTAAAAACAGATCAATCTCATTTTGATGTCCCCGTACAGTTAAAAAAGTAAACAGTGGAAGAGGTGACAAATAAATTAGATGCTTCAAGTTGTTGGCTCAGTTTTAATAATTTAAAATGTCGCAGTGAGAAAAATTATTTGCAATACGCAGTTGGAAGGCAGCACATTGGGGCAGTCACAAATTGGCTTATCCACGTGGATATAATCCAATTTTAAAATAAAAGCTAGTTTATGGATAAGAGACTTCTATATGACTGTTCCTCTTGAATCCACCTAATAGTAGCTACTCCTCCTACAAAATGAGAAACCTCAGCTTCTGTGCTGGGTTTGGTGTGCTCAGGTAACTTCCAAATTATCCATGTGTAGGAATAATAACAAAAATAATAAAATTAAGAGCTTCAGAGTGGGGTAAGGCCGCAGGAGACTATTATAGTGTAAAATTATAGTCTTGAGTTCATTTTCTAAAGCTTGATTAGGGAAAGGGCTTAAAAAGCACCTTCAGGGAAAACCTTTTCCCAATAGGCAGGAGAGAGATAAAGTGGTCCAGGACAGCCACAACCAAGAGCTTGGCTTGTGCCTGGTGCCTCCACAATTCCAGAATATCCCAACAGAGACATTCAAATATGTCCAAAATAGAGAATTCATCGGGGTAAAATGGCTTAGGCTTGTGCCTGGGGTCTCCACAATTCCAGACTGTCGCAACAGAGACATTAAAAAATGTCTAAAACAGAGAATTCATTGGGGTAAAATGGCTTGGCTTGTGCCTGGGGTCTCCACAATTCCAGACTGTCCCAACAGAGACATTAAAAAATGTCTAAAATAGAGAATTCACCAAGGGTAAGATGGTTTGGCTTGTGCCTGGTGCCTCCGCAATTTCAGACTGTCCGAGGGTGTTTGCCCCTCTAAAATAGAGAATTCATTGGGGTAAAATGGCTTGGCTTGTGCCTGGGGTCTCCACAATTCCAGACTGTCCCAATAGAGACATTAAAAAATGTCTAAAATAGAGAATTCACCAAGGGTAAGATGGCTTGGCTTGTGCCTGGTGCCTCCACAATTCCAGAATGTCCCAACAGAGACATTAAAAAATGTCTAAAACAGAGAATTCATTGGGGTAAAATGGCTTGGCTTGTGCCTGGTGCCTCTGCAATTCCAGACTGTCCCAGGGTGTTTGCCCCTCTAAAACAGAGAATTCACTGGGGTAAGATGGCTTGTCAAGGTGAGAGTTGGGAGTTAAGTGTCCTACCCAAGACAAACCCAGGCTGGGGTGCCAAGGCCAGGCCTGGACAGCCCACGCTGCCCGAGGGACCCCGGGCTCACCTGAGATCCGGATCTGCACCTCCTCGTCCTCCTTCCTGTCGGGCAGCTCGCTCTCCGAGGGGTTCTCGTCGCTGTGAGCCTCCCGAGCATCGAAGAATCGCTCGCCGCTCTCCTCAGCCCCCAGCCCCTCCAGCTCGGAGCCGGAGCCCTCCAGGTTCGTGCTGTCCGTGGGCACAGCGGCCGTGCCCGGGGGCTCGGTGCCCGGGGGCTCGCTGTCCCCTGGGGCCGAGCACTCAGCCCAAGCCCGGGGGCCGTGCCCGGCCGTGGGCTCTCGAGTCCTGGGCAGGCTCCTGTCTGCTCCAGGCGGCTGCAGTTTGCTGTCACAGGGCTGCAGCTCTGTCCCACTGTCTGTCTGGGCTTCCTGGGACACGGTCCTGAACCTGGGGAAGCGCTGTCTGTCCTCCAGGGTGCCCTTCTCTGCCAGGCCGAGCTGCTGCACCAAGAGCTGTCTCAGCAGCCCCACTGCAAGGACAGGACAAGTCAGGCAAGGCTCAAAGGCTTCAGAGAGCACAAAGGGATTAAAGCAGACACTAAGGTCACCCCCTGACAGAGGTGTGAGTCTTCTTGTAGCTCTCGGGTGGAATAGAACCCAAGAATAAAACCCTGGGATAAAAATAAATTTTATCCCTTGCTCCCTGTTTTACCTCGTGGATGTGTCAGTGTAAGTTGTGTCTGCTTGGGGAAAAAACAAAGGAATTGTCTCCAGGAATTATCCTGAGTGAGTGCCTGGGTTCTACCCTGCCAAGGAGCTCGCAGCTGTGGCTCTAGCAGGGGATTCCCACCTCAAGGAAATTGGGAATATTCCACTCAGGTTGGAAATGACAGAGCCAAAAAGAAAAAAAAAGAATTGAAGACACGTTTTCCCTAAAATTTCATGCAAATTTATGCCTGGATGAACTTCAACCCACATTCCTTTAGTTCCCAAATTATCCCAACCAAACACTTCATAATAGGGACATATTGTTCCAAACAAAAACGTGCTGCTGTCAAGAGCCTCAAATTGTTCGTTCTCACCAGAAAATGCTCTTGCAACCAAAAAAAGCTGTGATGTCACACAGCAGAACATTCACTCAGCTCAGGCTCTTGTCAGAACGTGAGGGAGCTGCTTTTTTAATTCTCAGCACTCAGGAGATGCTGAAGGGTCATTAATTCTGTCCTTACACCCCCCCAGACTAAAATTACTTTAGCCCTGGTCTCTTAAAACAAGCACCCAGAATATTGGAGCAACATTCCGAGCTAGAAAAGAACTTTGAATCCTCTAAGGAGGAGAATAAATGGATTAAAAGATCCAAGACAACTCTGAGATTGCAGGGAACTGTCATTGCTTGGATGGAGATGGAAGAGGAAATTGGGGCCAGGCATGTGAGAGCTCTGCATTTTGGTAAAAGCAAATATTCCGTGGATTCTTCCCTCCAAGAACAACGGAGGGATTTTGTGTCCCTTCCAGAGTTGCCAAGAAGAGATCTATGGATTAATGAATTCATTCAAATTTCAGGAGGTTATATTTAGGAGTTGCACTGCCAGAGCTGATCCAGCAGGTTGCAGAGCCCTGTGCTCCTCCTCTGAAAGGAGAGCAGAGGAAGTGATTAAAAACCTAAAAAACAATTTCAAACAATGATCTGTCCATCAGGAAAGCTTCAACACACACAAGTGTTGATCTAATCATGCCCAACCACCTCCCAAGTGCTCAGGAAAGCTGAACCTGGGCTTTGGATATATGTGAGCTTAACAATTTGCAGGATTTTACAAAAAAAAAAGAAAAAAATTGTATTCTGCAAGACCATGCAAGCTCTCCTGTTCTGCTCCAGTGCCATGGAAATAAGTGCAGGGCTGAGTGCTGTATTTAAAAACTGCTGACCAGCAATGGCCACTGTACACTAAGTTCTGCAATGTAATTTTGCCATCAGAGCACTCCACAGTCAGTAAAAATTCGTTATCACCCTCATTTTATACATAAAACCCCAGAAAAACAAGGAGATGCCTCAAGCCCACGGAAGGGGCAGCGCACGAATTCAGAATCCCTTGCTGTCAGACCCATTTTGTGTGAAATCCAGCACGGGGGATGGGTAACTCATGGAAATCAGCAGTTTCCACCATTCCCACCTCCAAATGCCATCCCCCTGGGCACTGCCGTGGATACTCACAGTTCCTCAGGGCATCCTGTGCCCACTGCCCCTCGGGCACAGCGGCTGAGCTGCTGCTGGGGTGCTCATAGTGGGCAGAGGGGGCTTTGAGCAGCTCCGCCTGCTGCACCTTCTCAAACTGCCCCTCGGCCCCCAGCAGCCCCTCCACCTTGGCCTTGTCAGACATCAGGGCTGCAGGAGACTGGGGGTTCAGGATTAAGGGAGACTCCAGGCCCAGATCTTTATCTAGAGGAGAGAAAACAGAAATTCGGGTGAAACGACAGTGATCAACTGCTGAAAATCCGACTCTGAAAACACTGAGGTTCTTCAGCGTGGCTTTGATAAAAGGCTGGTTCTTTCCAGGGTTACAAAAAGGCTCTCCCAGCAGTTTATAAATCAGATGGAAATAGTAAAAAGTGTGTTTCCAAGAGGTTTAGCATCACTTCTTTGAATGATTTATAAAAGAATCAGTCCTTTCTGGAAAGATCTCCACGCTGCCCTAGGATCCCCCAGCCCCAGGGGGATGGCTGGGCACCCCTGCACCCCATGGTGTAGCTGCACTGTTTTAGAAATCTTTCTCTTCTTTCTCAGGGAGAATAGAGATAAGCTGCATTTTTGTACTTTCTTAATCTCTGTGTTTGGTACTAGGTGTTGTATAGCTGTGACCAATGGTTTTAGGAGGTGGATTCCCTGCTGACCAATAGTTGCTGGATTATTAATGGATATATAAAGAAGTTTCTGTAAATAAAGTTCTCCTTTTGCCATCTTAGGTTCATCTGCCAGCTTCTGCGAATCTCAGGAAATCTAAACCAACACCACGGGGCAGAGAAGGGACCCCATGAGCCCTGCCTCACCTGGGCTCTGCAGGCTGCTGGCAGGGAGCTCATGCTGCTCCTTCAGCTTCTGCTGCTCCTCTTCCTCGCGCTCCTCTCTGCAGGGAGGGAAGAACAAACACATCTTGTCAGTCACAGCGATCTGCAGCAGAATCTGGGCTTTGAGGGCAATTTTTGAGCAGGAAAGGGAAAAAAACCCCAGCCCTTCTTCTTCCTGTGGTTTTGACTTACTCTCCAGGGCCTGACTGAGGCAAGGGAATCACTCTTCTGCTGCTCCCCATCTTCACAGTTCCTGCCATCTGAGCTATGAGGTCCTGCCAGCTGCAGCAGAAACAGCAAATAAACCATGCAGCAAGTGAAGCAGAATGAATGTGTCTCTATTTAATCCTCTTAAATCCAGTTAATGTTACTACTGGGGTTTTTTTTGTCAACAGGAATGTCTTTTTTTATAAAGTTCTGTTCCATTCAATTCCCCCAGGAGCACCCTGGAACCATCACTTAAAGCTCACCTCACCTGAATGCTCTTCAGCAGATAAAAATGACAGACAGGATCTTATCACCTGTCAGATCAAGCACTGATTTTATATATAAATACATACAAAAGCATTATTTCACATATTCCTGAAATGCCACACTACAATAGTCATGGATCCCATAAAAAAGTCTATCCCTGCTTATACTTTAGGAGAAAAGAGTTTCTCCCACAGAGGAAATCTTTTAGCCACGGAATCAGATTCCTGCAGTGAGGTGCTTCTGATGCCAGAACGTCAATCTGCAAAGATCTCTGGTGCTGCATGAAGATGCAGGATTATTTCTGTGCCTGATCTGGCAGTCAGACACAAAAAACCAGAATTTTAAGAGTAAATAAAAGCATTTTTGAGGTCAGAAAAGGGTCTGGAGTGAGCCAGTTGGGAAGGACTTTTCTTGGATGCTTCCTACAGAGACCACCACGTTTCCAGCTAAGTTTGGAGAAGGAACTCAGGTAATTCATGGAGTGAAAGTCTCTCAGGAACAACAAACCAAGTTGGAATTGCAGCAGGTACTTACACATTCTTCTCTGAGACAGTCTGTGCCACCAGCTCATAGATGTGAGCGCCGTTCTCTGACATGGAGATGACGAAGAAAGCTTTGTTATCTGCACCAACAGAGGGAAGGGAGGATTTAAATAGGTGCCAGGTCCCACACAGCTTCCCAAAAATTCCTCCAAGAAGCCACAACCCAAGCCCAAAGCAAGGGAAGAGTCCATGAGATAACCCTCCAACACTAATATGGAAACACTGACCTTGCCCTGTCAAAGAAATTTGCCCTCAAAGTCAAAACCCATTTCAAAAGAGCTCCATTTCTCCTCTTTTCCCTTCTAATAATTTCCAGAGCGCTTTTCCTCTAACACAATCAGAGTACTTTCATTTAGAAGTCTATTTAAAACTCAAGCAATGCCTATTACTGATGCAAAGAAGTTAAACAGCTCATCCATACTAAGCACGATGTTGGACAACCAAGAATTAAGCCTACGCATTTCTCCACGTTCTCCAACTCCACACAAAAACCATCCATCCTCAACTGAGCTAATCTTTATTTTTGGCTCCTCCTTTTGCTTTCCCAACAGGCTGCACTGACCTGTGGCCACCTGGCGAACCAGCACGGTGTTGAGTTTGATGATGGGGCTGAAGGTGTGTTTGCTGTCGGCCGTGGACGCCAGGATCTTGCTGTGGCACTTGAGCACCAATTTGTCATCTTGCTTCTGCAGCAGCACCAGGATGTCCTCCAGCAGCAGAGTGTACAGATCTGCCCAAAAAGAGCCCCGAATGGGTTAAAAGATTCCTATCAGGAAAGCAAAAAGCTGCGTTTCTGATTACTCATGCAGAGGCAGCAATCAGTGCTGTGCCGTTCCAGGCAAAGCTTGCAAATCTTCGCCGTGAAAACTCCAGCAGAAAGCTACAGATGGAATTGGATCGGCTCATGACTGACTGCTGTGTCCCTGCGTGGCCCTAATGATACTCCAGCACATCTCAGAATTGACAAGAATAATTTAATCAGCTCGGAGGAGCACACAGGCATTATCAGAGGTGGCAGTAAGCAGCATAATTGGGAGCTGCAGCAGAGCTTTTCCCTCCTCTCCTTCCACCCAGGGCAGGGAGGGATGGCCCAGACTCACCGATGGTTTTGTCACGATTCACCTTCCAGGTCAGGGGTCCCTCGTGGAGCATTTTTCTCTTTGTTAGATCCAGGTTCTGTCACCAGGGGAAAGAAAAAAAATGCCATTTCTATGGACGCTGTAGTTGCACTGTTTTCAAATCTTTCTCTTCTTTCTCATGGAGAATAGAGATAAGTTGCATTCTTGTGCTTTCTAATCTCTTTGTTTTGGTACTGGACATTCTAAAGTTGTAACCAATCGTTATAGGGAGTGGAAAAACTGTCGACCAATAATTATTAGATCATTAATGAATATATAAAGAAGCTCTTGTAAATAAAGTTTCTCTTTTCGCCATCTTGGTGCTGCCTGCCTGACTTCCCTGCGAGCTTCCGCGAACCTCCACGAATATCAGAAAATCAGAGCAACAGGATGCAAATCATGTTGAAACACAGGAATGCCAGAGGGACTCCAGTTTGGAGAGAAACAGCTAAACCCAGGCTGGGAAAAGAAACACACAAAGCAGGGAACCCAAAATCCTGAGAGAGATGCTGGTCATCCCTCCTCCTCCTCCTCCACTGCTCTTTTGCACATGCCAAGTGTCAAAGGATGGAAAACCTTCCCACCCAGTCACGCTCCTGGGCCATCAGGATGTCACCTGTTCCTTAGGAGGAGTTTTTCCAAAATCCCACAGACAGCTCTAGCATTACAACTGGTTAATGCTTCAGCACTCGATTTGCAAGTCAAGTGTGCCTACAAATGATTTACAAATCATCCCAATGATCTGACGGGATTGGGAATGTCAATGGATTCTTCAGGCACTTCAGTGCTTGTGACATTCAGATCTGCAGGCAAGCAGAAGTGACAATTTTCACAATTCATCCCTTCCAAGTCTCAGAGTCTACAATCAATGACAGCAAGATTTCATAGCTGCCAGGAAGTTCTTCCTTTCCTCACTGAAAGCTTGCAAGTTTATTTGGGGAAGGATACACGACACAGATTTATAGAAAAGATTTTTTTTTTTTTTTTTAATGCACACTGACTTTGAGGAAGATGGGGAAGCAACCAGCAGGTAACCAGCTTCACCTTCAAAATGACAGGAATTTACAGGAGCCAGAGTATTTTTAAGTCTGGACTTCAGGCTTTTTTTTGTAGCTCTTTTAAAGCCAATTCCACTGTTACACCTCAGGGCCCTCCAAGGCCTCCCCAGTTCCAACAGCATCACTAAGACATGCGCTCACATGAGATAAATATCCACAAAAAGCCTCATTATCCATCAGCTATCTCTGTTTTGATACAGTGCTTGAGCTTGCAGGCCATAAAGATTTGTTCCACAGAGCTGACAAGCTTCATCAGCACCACGATGTGCAGAACTGGGTTGTTACATGCACAAAAATCTTTCGGAAGGTGGCAAAACTCACATTCCTGAGACTAATTGTTTTCATTTTCATACAGAAATATTTATCTCCCAAGACCACTTGATTGTGCATCAAAGGAGCACGAACTGAATGCAAACACAACTCACACAGGGCTGGTTTTAGTGCTGTCACTCACCCTGAACTCATCCATCATGGGATCCTCCGACTGCTTCAAGTAGGAGAGGTCGAGTCGCCGCTGATAATCCTCCAAATGCTGCAGGAAATGCAAGGGAAATGGTCACTGGGAGCAGCAGAACTCCCCAGAGAGCAGAATTAGTGCTGTCCCCAGCCCGGGGTGCTCCCTCTGCCCCTCCCACCTGCTTGTTCTCCGACTCTTTCACAGCCTGGTTCACGTGGTTGAGGATCTGGCGACAGTGATCTGCTGCTCTCTTCACCTTCTCCTTCTCCTCAGGCAGCTCTGCAAGAATAAAACCAAAGTTTTGTGTGGCAAATGTGCTCCCAGCTAAGGTTGGGCAGGTCAGCCCTCTAGGGCAGTTGACTGATCCCAAATGGGACAAAGAGGAGTTAAATTCACAGAGAAGTCTATCAACAACAGCACTGTGCTGTTAAAAAGTAACACTGGTAAAAAGTGATAAAAATCAGATTTGTGGCAGGAGAGAACTCATTGTGACCTGCAGATCATCACATATAATGCAATCGTTGCTCTGCCTTTTTTTGGTGCTTATGAAAACTGTTCACAATCATCTGAGAAACCTAAAACCTTTCCTAAGAGTACAGGCCCAGGTGAACTCATCAATCCTCACCAGCAGCAGCAGCCACACTGAGAATTCACTTAACAGGAACATAAACCAGTACATCAAAGATAATGGAGTATCACATGCTTTCCTAATTAGGATTACGGGGAACTTGTAGCTGCAGTCTATTTTTATGAGTAATGGAATTACACTGCAGCAGGTATCAGATAGTAAAGCTGGAAAGGTATTTTGTGGTATTATTTATCACATTTTTACCTGTTGTGCTCAGAGAATCTTTCAGTGTAACACGTCCTAATTAAACCCCACCCTCTGCAAGAGCATGAGGACATTCTGTGCTGCTTTAGAGCTTTGACAGATTCACTTATTTCACCCAGAATTCCCTTTTTATTTTCCTAAGGAGGAACAAATAGTGGATTTTCCTTATTATTATTTTTTTAAAGGCAGCAGTGAGGTCGCAATGAAAACAGAGAGAGAGACATAAAATTAAAGTGTTATTCAACACATTCCCCAAGAAAACCTGCTGAGGTGGGTGCCCAAACCCAGGGGAAAGGCTTTACCTGTGTATTTAGCAATGTTATCCAGCAGAAGGGGGTATTTAGTCAACCTCTGCATCTCAGTGGGGATGATATCCTTCAGCTGCAGCCGCCGGCACAGGGGATTGCTCTCAGCATCCTAAATTTCAACAGCACAAGATCTGCATTTGTCATTTTTATTAAGGCCATAATTACCTGAATGCACAACATCTATTCATCACTTAAACATCTATTACTTCACTTTCCAGTAATTAAATACAAGACAAGGGATGCCAAGATCTATCACCCAGACAACACATCCCCTCTCCATCTGCAATTACCCTGCGGAAAAGCTCATCACAAAAGCTCTGCCTTCCTTCCCTCATTACTTCCCATGGGCATGGGCCCATCCCCAATCCATCTCCGTCAGCAGCACGAGGGAACACATCAGTTTAGGCTCTCACACAAAACACAGCACATTTTTCAATCTCATCTCCCCTTGTAGCGGCAGAGTTCCTCCCAGCCTGTGCTAATGGGGATAATGTTCTCTCCTGCAGAGCCACACGTACCCAAAGCCATTGCTGGCAGGCAGAGCAGGTGTGCATCATCTGTCTGCTGCCCCTGGCACGCAGATAATGCACTCAGAGCACTCTGCCCACAGAAGTTGTCATCCCTGGGCATCAGCCACCTCCAGGGAGGTGACATCTCCTGCCTGGGACAGTGTGTGCTTCTCTACATTCCTGAGGGCACTCTGTGCTCCCTGAATTCCTGCAGGACACTCTGTGCATTCCTGCAGGACACTCTGTGCTCTCCTGCATTCCTGCAGGACACTCTGTGCTCCCCTGCAGGACACTCTGTGCTCCCTGCAGGACACTCTGTGCTCTCCTGCAGGACACTCTGTGCTCTCCTGCAGGACACTCTGTGCTCTCCTGCATTCCTGCAGGACACTCTGTGCTCCCCTGCAGGACACTCTGTGCTCCCTGCAGGACACTCTGTGCTCTCCTGCAGGACACTCTGTGCTCCCCTGCAGGACACTCTGTGCTCCCTGCAGGACACTCTGTGCTCTCCTGCAGGACACTCTGTGCTCCCTGCAGGACACTCTGTGCATTCCTGCAGGACACTCTGTGCTCCCCTGCAGGACACTCTGTGCTCCCCTGCAGGACACTCTGTGCTCCCTGCAGGACACTCTGTGCTCCCCTGCAGGACACTCTGTGCTCCCTGCAGGACACTCTGTGCTCCCCTGCAGGACACTCTGTGCTCCCTGCAGGACACTCTGTGCTCCCCTGCAGGACACTCTGTGCTCCCCTGCATTCCTGCAGGACACTCTGTGCTCTCCTGCATTCCTGCAGGACACTCTGTGCTCTCCTGCATTCCTGCAGGACACTCTGTGCTCCCTGCAGGACACTCTGTGCTCCCTGCAGGACACTCTGTGCTCCCCTGCAGGACACTCTGTGCTCCCCTGCAGGACACTCTGTGCTCCCCTGCATTCCTGCAGGACACTCTGTGCTCCCCAAACTAAAGGCTCCTCCCTCCAGAAACCATCAGGAGAGATAAATACAGTGCTGGAGATTATCCTGAGCTGAAGGCAACGTTAGGCATGATGTCATTAATTAACGTCATTAATTATCAGAACTTTATCTAGGAGTGTTCATTGGGCTGTGCTGGCCCCCAGCCACACCCTGGGGCAACCCTGGTGGAAAACTCAAAGCCTGGTGGAGGAACTCAAAGCCTGGTGCAAAAAAAGTCACAGCCTGGTGCAAAAAACTCAGAGCTTGGCGGAGAAAACTCAAAGCCTGGTAGAGAAAACTCAAAACCTGGTGCAAAAAACTCAAAGCCTGGTGGAGAAAACTCTGAGCCTGGTGGAGAAAACAAAGCCTAGTGGAGAAAACTTTGAGTCTTCTGGAAAAAAACTCAAAGCCTGGTGGAGAAAACTCAAAGCCTGGTGCAAAAAAAGTCACAGCCTGGGGCAAAAACCTCAGAGCTTGGCGGAGAAAACTCAAAACCTCGTGAAAAAAACTCAGAGCCTGGAGGAGAAAACTCAAAACCTGGTGGAGAAAACTCCAAGCCCCATGGGAAGCTCACCTGCACGAAGGTCTGGAAGCGCGAGTCCTTCTTCTGGCGAGACTTGATGACCTCGAGAGCGAAGGGTTGGTTGCTGCAGAAGGTGGCAGTGGCAAGTTTCAGCTTCTCCTCTGCTGCTCCACTAAACTGTGCCAGAAAGCCAAAAAAGCCAAGTTTAGACAGTGCCACCCTCAGCAGGGAACAAAGAACTGGGGACAAAGCACCAGGAGTCATTCCTGCCCTGGTTTAAGGCTTTGCCTTCCAGGGGAAGCCCTTTACACCTCAAACTGCAGAGTTCTCCTGAATCCACATCACAGAATCCCAAAACAAAGCACCAGGAGTCATTCCTGCCCTGGTTTAAGGCTTTGCCTTCCAGGGGAAGCCCTTTACTCCTCAAACTCCAGAGTTTTCCTGAACCCAGCCCTCCCACATCACAGAATCCCAGAATAGTGTGGGGTGGAAGGGACCTTAAAGCTCTTCTCTTCCCCCCCTGCCATGGCAAGGACACCTTCCCCCACCCCAGGGTGCCCCAAGCCCTGTCCAGCCTGGCCTGGGACACTTCCAGGGATCCAGGGGCAGCCAAAACTTTCCATAAAGATCTCAAAAGTGAAGCCTGCAACAGCACCACGAACTCCAAAAGCTCAGCTATGTAAATTCTAAGATTAGAAATCAGTATTTTTAACCATCTTTTAACTGCACCGCAGGCAACACAAGGCTCACATTTCAGTGTTACTGACACAAATTGTGCCACACGTTTTTCAAAATCCCACTCTCACCTTTATGTCTCCAAAAGTACCTTTCTATTCTACCCACACAACCTAAAGAAATTATTTCTGTTCCTTAAATGACTCTTATCTCCAGCCAGATGAAAATCCTCTGAGTTCTTCCTGCCACCCTCATCCTCCAGCTCTGCTGTGGCTCCAGAGAAATGACAACTCTCAGCCCTTCAGTTCCCATTACCTTCACCGAGCTCTGGCTCTGTTGGTCACTCTATGAAATTTTATTTTCAAATGTAAGAAATATTAAGAGAATTTTACCCAGGAGAGCAAATCTTCCCCGATTTGGCCAATGACAGAAGTCTCGTTCCTTTTTCGGACAGCTTTCATCTGATCGTTCAGTGCAACTTTAAAATAAAGAAAGAAAAGGTGAATTTTATTAACAGTAGTCAAATGTTTTAATTTTCAGCATTTAACATAAAAGCTGTTCTAGGAAAAGATTTGATTTGAAATAATTTCAACTAACTAATAAACAATATCCAGCAGCTTAAAAAAATCAGAATATCTAACAAAATGTTATGCAACTCCTTTGTCTTCAAATGACCCCTAAGAACCACTCCAAACTTATCTTTTCTCAGGCTCAATATCACTTTTCTATAAACATGAAGAATGTGGGACACAACTTAAGCTGTAAAACCACACAATTGATTATCCAGTGGCTGAAATTCCTACTGTGAGGAGTCCTTTCCCTAGAAAACCAGGGGCCACCCTTCAAAACCACCCAAAAAGACATCAATCTTTGTAAATCTATTTTCATGTTCTCCCCAAGAACAGTGTGACACCTCAAATGCTGAGCCATAATAAAGCTCAGTGCTCCTTTATCAAGCACACATCAGCACAGGCTGTGCAGACACACAGGGAAACACTGGACACGATTCCTTATCAAAACATCTTTGTAGATCAGGAATGGAGCAAGTGGGAGCAAAAGGAAGCCCAGAGTAGTTTCCTGTAGAATTCTCTAGAATTTCTGCTTTATCTCAAGCGTTGGGTGAAGCTGCCTTGTGTTCCTGAGTCCCTTTGCTTCAATTTCCCAGCATTTAACCCAAAATTCCAGCAGCCAGCTGCTCCTACCGTGCAGGCCGAGGATGTCCTCCAGGTTGGAGAAGATTTTCCGCTTGTCACTGGAGCTGAGGATGCCCTCCCTGGTGACTCTCTGGTAGAAGACGTTGTGCAGGACCTTCAGCGTGCGCACGTGGGCTCGCTCGGTGTAGAACAGCTCTGGGGGGACAGGGGAGCCAAAATTGAGCTCAGAGCAGCTCCCTGAGCAGAACTTCCCTCCCTGGCACACAGTCCAGGCTCTGCTGTAAATCCATGTTGGAGTTGTTTGGAAAATTCCATTGTTTGCCCCAAAGCAACAGCGAGCTCTGAGCAGAATGAATGAATGAATCCACAGAATGAATCCACACTGAGATTTCTGCAAGGCTGCAAGGCCTTCACATGCTCTGAGGTTTGGGAATAGCATTTCCATCCCCTGCTTTCAAAAAAATCAAGCTTTTCTTGCTTTCTTTTATAGAAAGTATTAACAACTGGCCTTTCAGTGCCTTACCACTGTATAATGACCACTTAAAATGGTTTATTTCTACTCTGAGAACTGATCAGTCTCATCTCAGTGTAGTTGCACTGTTTTAGAAATCTTTCTGTTCTTTCTCAGGGAGAATAGACATAAGCTGTATTTTTGTACTTTTTTAATCTCTGTACTTGGTATTAGGTGTGACCAATGGTTTTAGGAGGTGGATTCTCTGTTGACCAATAGTTGCTAGATTATTAATGGATATAGAAAGAGGTTTTTGTAAATAAAGTTCTCCTTTCGCCATCTTGGTTTCATCTGCCTGCTTTCTCTGCCAGGTTCTGCGAACTTCAGGAAATCTAAACCCACAATCTCAGGATCTTTCCCAGTAACAAACACAAGTTTCACACCTAAGAGCTCTCCAAACCAGAAGTTCTACAATTCCCCAGCCACCACTATCAACAAATCAGTGAAGAAAGACCTTGCAGTTGCACTGTTTTAGAATCTTTCTGTTCTTTCTCACAGAGAATAGAGATAAACTGCATTCTTTTACTTCCTTAATCTCTGTGTTTGGTGTTAGGCGTTATTTGGCTGTGACCAGTGGTTTTAGGAGGTGGATTCTCTGCTGACCAATAGTTGCTAGAATATTAATGGATATATAAAGAGGTTTCTTGTAAATAAACTTCCCTTTTTGCCATCTTGGTTCGTCTGCCTGAATTCTCTCAGCCAGCCTCTGCAACCCTCGGGGACTCTAAAGCCACAAGACCTAATTGTAAATTTTAAGGTTTCAACTCTGAGCTTGGCCAGGTAGGAAAGAAGCTCCATCTCACCATTGATCACCTCCTGCCGCTTGATCTCGTAGGGTTTGAGCCCCATCAGCACCTCCCTGCTGACGAGCTGCTGCCAGTTGGGAGGGTCCATGTCCATGTCGAAGTCATAGAGCTCATCCTCACTCTGCACATCTGCAAAGCCAACGCTGTCCATCCTAACGGGAGGGGGAAAAATGAGATTATTCCCATTTCAGGAAGAGATGTGAGGAGGAAGGAAGGGAAAGCCAACCTGTCCATCCTAATGGGAGGAGGAAAAATGAGATTATTCCCATTTCATGCAGAGATGTAAGGAGAAAAGAAGGGAAAGGCAACCCTGTCCATCCTAATGGGAGGATGAAAAATGAGATTATTCCCATTTCAGGAAGAGATGTGAAGAGGAAGGAAGGGAAAGCCAACACTGCACATCTGCAAAGCCAACCCTGTCCATCCTAATGGGAAGAGGAAAAATGAGATTATTCCCATTTCGGGCAGGAAGGGAAAGCCAACACTGCACATCTGCAAAGCCAACCCTGTCCATCCTAATGGGAAGAGGAAAAATGGGGAAATTCCCATTTTGGGCAGAGATATAAGGAGGAAGGAAGGGAAAGTTAACCCTGTCCATCCTAATGGGAGGAGGAAAAATGAGATTATTCCCATTTCAGGAAGAGATGTGAAGAGGAAGGAAGGGAAAGCCAACACTGCACATCTGCAAAGCCAACCCTGTCCATCCTAATGGGAAGAGGAAAAATGAGGAAATTCCCATTTCGGGCAGAGATATAAGGAGGAAGGAAGGGAAAGTTAACCCTGTCCATCCTAATGGGAGGAGAAAAAATGAGATACATCTCTGTCTGAAATGGGAATTAAGGAGGAAGGAAGGGAAAGCCAACGCTGCACATCTGCAAAGCCAACCCTGTCCATCCTAACGGGAGGAGGAAAAATGAGGTTATTCCCATTTCAGGCAGAGATGCAAGGAAGAAGAAAGGCAAAGCCAACCCTGTCCATCCTAAGGGGAGGACGAAAAATGAGATAATTCCCATTTCAGGCAGAGATGTGAGGAGGAAGGAAGGGAAAGGCTGAGTCCATAACTCAGTGTTATGAATGCTCTCTCCCTGACAGCTGGAGGCTCTTTGAAGCCTCAGCCTCTGGGCACATTCTCTAATTTTGCCCTTTGCAGACTGACTAGCTGTTCTGAGTGTTTTCATAACCCTCCTTTGAATGGCACAGATCAAATAATTTGCAGTTAAATATCAAGTCAGTGAAAAGGGCAGGTTACAGTTTCTTTCTTCTGTCTATCTGCAGGTACAGAGCCATCAGCAACACCCAGGTTTGAAAGGAAAATAGGGATATCTCTACTCCCTAACCTAACTCCCATCCATTCAAATCAGTACATACAGCCATCATTCCACTTCACTCACACATCAAAGGGGTTTTTTTGCATATGACTCACTCCACCTGCCCTATAAATGGCTGCCAGTGTTGGATTTCATGTGTTCTTAAAGAAAAAAGATCCTGCAGACAACTGTGCTGGCTCAGAACAATGAGCACTGCTGCATTCTGCTTCACAACCTCTCGAAATCCAAACAAATTCAGCAAAGTTCAAACATTTCTAAGCACACTCACTTGCGAAAAGGTTTCGGTGTTCCCATGTCAACCATCCTGCAAGGAAGGAAAGAAACCATTAGGGAAGCTTGTGCCTGAATTTCTCCCTGCTCAGACTCTCAGCATGACTTCCCAATGGTGCTCTGAGCTCCAAATCAAAGTATTTTGTCTCCCCTCCTGATAGTTTTCTACCACAGCAGAGACAAGGACCGAAGTTTCCTAATTCTACCAATATTTAACACAAATGACATCACTATAATTTCATGTACTAAATTTCAACAGCCACCACAGGACAGGACTACACTGATCCCCGTGAGTCCCTCCCAACTCAATTCGTGCTCCTGTGACTCTCTCAAGCACCAGAGTTACCTCTCGGATTCTCCCTCCTCCTCCTGCAGGTTTTCCAAGGGCAATGGGAACTCGAAGGTGTTGTTGGGCGTGCGGGGTGTGCCATCCATGGAGTCACTGGCAGGTGGGGCTTCCCCAGGCTGCTTCAGACCTACACAGAGAGGTGTGAAACATCAAAAATCCAATTCGAGGGCACTGGAGAACTTCCCAGCCTCTCCAGAGCCTCTCGATTCCAGCAGAGAGCTGCAGGAACTGATTTCCAGGCTGGCGAGAAGATTCTTTTGCAGGTGCCACAAACTGGGTTTGTCCTGTTGGATGATCCCATGCCACAGTGGCAGAACCCACTAACAACCATTTCTGGGCACGGCAAGATTCCCTAATTGAGGCAAGCCGACCGAGGTGAGGAACAATGACATCAGAACATTTCCCAACTCGTGCAGCTCATTGCATCAGTGCCCTGCCCATCCTGTTGGCAGCACAACCCTCAGCCCCTGCCCTGCATTCCAGCCCACCTGTGTCACTGTCCTTGCTGCCCTCGGGAGAGGCGAAAGGTCCCATGGCCAGGGGGGACATGGGGTTGGCAGCAGGGTAGGGAGCGTCGGGGCCGTCGCTGGAGGAGCCGCTCTGCCGCAGCTTGCTGGGCTCGGGGGGCTCCGGGCTCACCGACGAGGCCGTGGGGGAGTGCTTGGGGTGCCTGGGCTTCTGCATCTCCATGGCTCTGCCAACTGAACACAGAGAGCCGTCACAGAGCGGAAAAAACTGCTTTTTCCTGTTGCCAGGGGGAGAGAAGCAGTGTTTCAGGGCAAAATCAGGTTTGTGCATCTTTAAAACAAGTTTACTGGGCTGAAAAAACTGCTTTTTCCTGTTTCCAGGGGGAGAGAAGCAGTGTTTCAGGACAAAATCGGGTTTGTGCATCTTCAAAACAACAAAAAGTTTACTGAGCTGAAAAAACAGCTTTTTCCTGTTTCCAGGGGGAGAGAAGCAGTGTTTCAGGACAAAACCAGGTTTGTGCATCTTCAAAACAACAAGTTTACTGGGCTGGAAAAAACAGCTTTTCCCTGTTTCCAGGGGGAAGAGAGGAAGCATTTCAGGGTGAAATAAATTTTGTGCATCTTCAAAATAACAAAAAGTTTACTGGGCTGGAAAAAGCAGCTTTTTCCTGTTTCCAGGGGGAAGAGAAGTAGCATTTTAGGACAAAACTAGGTTTGAGCATCTTCAAAACAACAGAAAGTTTACTGGGCTGAAAGAAACAGCTTTCTCCTCTTTCCAGGGGGAAGAGATGCAGTGTTTCAGGACAAAACTAGGTTTGTGTATCTTCAAAACAAGAAAAAGTTTATTGGGCTCAAAAAAATGGCTTTTTCCTGATTCCAGGGGGAAGAGAGGCAGCATTTCAGGGTGAAACCAGGTTTGTGCATCTTCAAAACAACAAAAAGTTCACTGGGCTGAAAAAACCAACTTTTTCCTGTTTCCAGGGGGAAGACAGGCAGTGTCTCAGGGCAAAATCAGGTTTGTGCATCTTTAAAATGACAAAAAGTTTACTGGGCTGAAAAGAACCAGCTTTTTCCTGTTTCCAGGGGGAAGAGAGGCAGCATTTCAGGGCGAAATCAGGTTTGTGCATCTTCAAAACAACAAAAAGTTTTCTGGGCTGGAAAAAACAGCTTTTCCCTGTTTCCAGGGGGAAGAGAGGCACCATTTCAGGGTGAAATAAATTTTGTGCATCTTCAAAACAAGAAAAAGTTTCCTGGGCCCTCTTGGCATGGATTCAGGAGGGCAGAGGGGTTTCTGGGGGGCTCAGGGCAGGTGGGACATACTTGCACTGCTGTCGTGTCGGCTCGGTCTCCTGGGGGGGCCCAGAATGTTGGGGAAGCCTCTCCTCTTTCCCTTCTCCTCTCCTTCCTTCTCTTTCTTGATGCTTTGCTGCGAGGAAAGAAAAGCAAACCCAGAGCTCTTTCAAACCCAGCTATTTACTGAGATTTTAATGAATTCTTTAAAGCTGCAGAAGGGAGAGGACACATCTTAACCTTTTAGAAAAGTTTCACGCTGTTTCACCTTTTCATAGCTCAGAACTGCTTGAAACTCTCTTAGTATCTCAAAGGAAGCTGAAATGCTGATGGGAATAAGGAGCTACTGTGACCAGATACACCCCCATGCTGTGGGAGACAAGGGATCACACCCACAGAGATGAAGTTTTGGTGGAAATATTCATTATATAACTGGAAAAGTGGGGGTGGCAGGGAGAATAGCTCTCCTGCATCACAAACCATCAGGGCTTGGGCAAGTTTCTCCAGAAGGAAATTAAAGTAAACAAGGCAAGAACCTTAATGAGAGCCTCGTGTGGGTCAAGGTTGTGTTCTGTGAGACATTCCTCACCTGAAGGTTTAATAACTGGGAGAAACAAGCTGAATTCAGGGGTAGAGACAAAGGAAATAATTCTAATTATTTCTGATTCACGTCTGCAAACAGATGCAGAACCCCATTTCAGCTCTCAGCTTTGCTGCGCAGCTCAGCACTCCCAGATCCTCTCGAAACAGGATAAAAATCACACCAATTTTTAATTTTTTTCTGCAGAATCAGGGTTTGAATTGCACACAAATCCTCCCTGGCCACGGCAGCAGTACCTTGATCTTGGGCAGGAAACCAATGCGGCCACGCTTCTGCTCCAGGTTCCGAGGCTCCTTGACTTTCACTCCCAGGTGCTTCATGTAGGTGAGGATCACATATTGCATCGTGGAGCTGCCAAATAAATGAAAACCAGTGAGATAAAGAGACATCTATTGGGAAAACACATTTTCTCAATAAAATTAAAGTACTGTATTGAGAAGTTAATTTTTAAATTAAGTTATGAAACAAACTGAAATAAACGATCGCAGGTAATGGGAAGACTCAGCCAACATCAGAATTTCTCCTTTTGTAAATAAATGTTAATAAAGATGGAATATATGGATATTCCATCTTTATTAACACAGGTTACCCCATCCCTGGAAGTGTCCAAGGCCAGGCTGGACAGGGCCTGGAGCAACCTGGGATAGTGGAAGGTGTCCCTGCCCATGGCAGGGGGTGGAATTAAATCATCTTTAAGGTCCCTTCCAACCCAAACCATTCCATGATAAAAGGCACAGAAGCCCAGGAGGTGAAAATAAAATTTTGAGAATTACAGAAGGTCCTAAAATTCTATAGCAAAACCATATTTGATGTCACATTATAGCTCTGAGTTATGGTAAAAATAAGCAATAGTAAAAGGTTACTGCAAGAAGTGGAGGAAAAGCTGCTCAGATAAAAACTGAACAGGACAAGGCACATACAGAAAAATAAATGTTGGAGCAGATTGAAGTAGTTACAACACAAAACAAAGAAACATGAACTCTGGGTGACAGTAATTTTGAAGATCTGAGACACAGACAACAGCCATCAGCAAAGGAGAGGCTGATGCTCTGAATTCCAATGATTTAGGGTTTAGGAGATGAGTTGGTTCAGCCAGGAGAGGGCTGTCTTGTTCCACTCAGCACAAAAGCTCCCCCAACTTCCCTTACCTCTTGTCTTCTTCCAGAGGCTGAGATGTCATCCTAAAAACAAGAAAGGATTTTAAAATGAAACTCAAAATCCAATTAACACCCAGTCCCATTCCCCTAGAGCATCAGTAGTTGTGTTGAAGTGTCCCTTTAGAATGTTCAGGGGGAAAAAAAAAACAGAATTAGAAAATCAAAAATGAAGGTTCAGCTGCGGAAATTGGATTCAGCCCACGTTAAAGGAAAAAATGGGTTCTGAAGCTGTTGTTTGTACCGAAAAAGGGCTCTGATCTAATAATGCACAAGCTGACAATGGCAGCACTCCCTGCACACTGAACAGCTATTTATCCACGAACAGCACTGAACAGCCTCCAGGACAGAGCAGATCTCAGTGGCAGCTCAGCCCTGCTGTCATTACCCAAACAAACACTCTGGAGCAGAAATAAACCCAACAATCCCAAATTCCACTCCCCAATTCCTCTGTCCTGCTCCTCCCAGCACCTTTGTTTTTCTCCCCCACCACGGTATGGATTTTTTCCCCCCCCACTCACAGCACTTCCTCGATCTTGGCCAGGATCTGCTCCGCGCAGGTTCTCTCTCTCTCCACGGCGTTGCGGTCGCGGAGGCGCTCAGCGTCCAGCCGGGTCAGCTCCCCCTCGGCCAGCGTCAGCCCCATGCTGCGCTTCTGCCTGCAAAGGGACACGGTGTCACTGGGACAGGGGCGTCACCGGGACTGTCACCCTTACTGCCCTGGGACAGCGGCACCACCGGGACTGTCAGAGGGACAGCGGCATCACCGGGATTGTCACCTATACTGCCCTGGGACAGCGGCATCACCGGGATTGTCACCTATACTGCCCTGGGACAGGGGTATCACTGGGATTGTCACCTGGACAGAAGCATCACCGGGATTGTCACCTGGACAGGAGCATCACCTGGATTGTCACCTGGACAGGAGCATCACCGGGATTGTCACCTGGACAGGAGCATCACCGGGATTGTCACCTGGACAGGAGCATCACCGGGATTGTCACCTGGACAGGAGCATCACTGGGATTGTCACCTGGACAGGAGCATCACCGGGATTGTCACCTGGACAGGAGCATCACTGGGATTGTCACCTGGACAGGAGCATCACCGGGATTGTCACCTTGACAGGAGCATCACTGGGATTGTCACCTGGACATGAGCATCACTGGGATTGTCACCCATATTGCCCTGGGACAGGAGCATCACTGGGACTGTCACCCATACGGCCCTGGGACAGGGGTGTCACTGGGATTGTCACCTGAACAGAAGCATCACCGGGATTGTCACCTGGACAGGAGCATCACTGGGATTGTCACCTACACAGCCCTGGGACAGGGCATATTACCTGGATTGTCACCTATACTGCCCTGGGATAGGGGTGTCACCAGGATTGTCACCTGGACAGAAGCATCACCGGGATTGTCACCTGGACAGGAGCATCACCTGGACTGCCCGCCATACTGCCCTGGGACAGCAGCATCACTGGAACAGTCACCTGGACTGCCACCCATATTGCTCTGGGACAGGAGCATCACCAGGATTGTCACCTGGACAGGAGCATCACTGGGATTGTGACCAATATTGCCCTGGGACAGGGGCATCACCAGGACTGTCACCCATACTGCCCTGGGACAGGTGCGTCACCAGCATTGTCACCTGGACAGCAGCATCGCCAGGACTGTCATCTGCACAGGAGCATCACTGGGATTGTCACCTGGACAGAAGCATCACCAGCATTGTCACCCTTATTGCCCCAGGACAGGAGCATCACCAGGACTGTCACCTGGACAGCAGCATCACTGGGATTGTCAGCCATACAGCCCTGGGACAGCAGCATCACTGGGACTGTCACCTGGACTGTCACCCATATTGCTCTGGGACAGGAGCATCACCAGGATTGTCACCTGGGACAGGGGCACCACCAGGACTGTCACCCTTACTGCCCTGGGACAGCGGCACCACCGGGACTGTCACCTGGACTGTCACCAATATTGCCCTGGGACAGGAGCATCACCTGGATGGTCACCTGGACAGGGAACATCACCTGGATTGTCACCCATATTGCCATGGGACAGGAGCATCACTTGGATTGTCACACACATTGCCCAGGAACAGGGAGCATCACCAGAATTGTCACCTGGATTGTCACCTGGATTGTCACCCATATTGCCCCAGGACAGGAGCAGCAGCCTCGGGGCACTCAGGGTGTCCCATGGGTTTCATGATGAAGATGGGGAAGTCACAGAGGGGTTTTGGGGTATTTAAAGCCTCTGCTTGAATGGGGAGGTTTTTAGGTGTGGAGAAGTTCGTTATTGGACTTGGCTCATGTTGGCACAGAGCTCTTAGGACTCCAAATGAAAAGGCAAATTAATTATCAAATTCTACTCCATCCCCTGTAAAGGGATTATCCCCTGCCCAAAGGGGAGAGGGAAGGAAAATAGGGAGAGAAAAAAAAATAAGCTGATTATAAACACAATCAGTAAGAGAGATTTCTATAACAACACCTAAGAAAACATGTTCTGGCATTTCCTCACACAGCTGCAAGGAATGAAGAACCCAAGGATTGGATTCTTCTCTAGGATTGCAATTGATGCTTGATTAAAGGATTGGTCACAGAGTGACCTGAAGGTCCTTTCCTGGTGTATTCCAATTCAAGGTACATTCAATCCAAGAGGAATTACTGTGTCCCTCAGGTTTCCCTGTGCTGGGCACACTGACTGAAATCAAATATGAATGAAATGGGAACTCCCCAGAGAGCTGTTGGTACCTGAAATCCTCGGAATTCCTCTGGACCTCTGGACAGACTTTATCCTGCATGGCTTGGATGAACTGTCGATGGAGCTCTTAAATTGGACACTCACACCCTGAATGTGTATTTTATTTCCCAGGGATTATTTAATCTGGACATGTGGTATAGAAAGCTCTGCTGCACTTCCTGGTAGTTTAATTCAGGACAGCAAAGAATTTTCTCAGGCTTTTCATGTCTACATGTGCTGGACATTCTGACTGAAAGTGAATATGAATGGAATGGAAAGTCCCCAAAGAGCTGATGGTACCTGAAATCCTCCAGATTCCTCTGGACAGACTTTATTCTGCATGGTATGGATGAACTGGCAATGGAGCTCTTAAATTGCAGATTCACACCTTGAATGTGTATTTTATTTGCCAGGGATTATTTAACCTGGACATGTGGCATATAAAGCTCTGCTGCACTTCCTGGTAGTTTAATTCAGGACAGCAGAGAATTGTCTCAGGCTTTGCATGTCCACATGTTCCCTGTGCTGGACACTCTGATTGAAATCAAATATGAATGAAATGGGAGCTCCCCAGAGAGCTGTTGGTACCTGAAATCCTCTGGACCTCTGGACAGACTTTATCCTGCATGGCTTGGATGAACTGGCGATGGAGCTCTTAAATTGGACACTCACATCCTGAATGTGTATTTTATTTCCCAGGGATTATTTAATCTGGACATGTGGTATAGAAAGCTCTGCTGCACTTCCTGGTAGTTTAATTCAGGACAGCACAGAATTTTCTCAGGCTTTTCATGTCTACATGTGCTGGACATTCTGACTGAAACTGAATATGAATGGAATGGAAAGTCCCCAAAGAGCTGATGGTACCTGAAATCCTCCAGATTCCTCTGGACAGACTTTATTCTGCATGGTTTGGATGAACTGGCAATGGAGCTCTTAAATTGCAGATTCACACCCTGAATGTGTATTTTATTTCCCAGGGATTATTTAACCTGGACATGTGGCATATAAAGCTCTGCTACACTTCCTGGTAGTTTAATTCAGGACAGCAGAGAATTGTCTCAGGCTTTCCATGTCCACATGTTCCCTGTGCTGGACACTCTGATTGAAATCAAATATGAATGAAATACAAACTCCCCAGAGAGCTGTTGGTACCTGAAATCCTCCAGATTCCTCTGGACCTCTGGACAGACTTTGTCCTGCATGGTTTGGATGAACTGGCGATGGAGCTCTTCAGGGAGGAGTTCTGGCCTTCTCCTGTCTGTGAGTCCAAAAATTCATGAATTACTCTTCTGAGAACACTCCCCACCTTCAATAAAGTCATTTCCTTTGCCTTTCAGCACACAAACACAGCTCCTCACCTAATTCCAGGGAGATTTCATCTGGAACTGGAACTTTCAGGTTCTGCAAAAGGAAAGAAAGGCTGGGAGAACCAAGAGAGCCAACAGCAGCCCAATAAAACACACAAATCCTGCAAGGGAATTCCCTCAAAAGCCAAAATCACACAATCTGAACACCTGGTGGGTTTAAATTGGACACTCACATCCTGAATGTGTATTTTATTTCCCAGGGATTATTTAATCTGGACATGTGGTATAGAAAGCTCTGCTGCACTTCCTGCTAGTTTAATTCAGGACAACAAAGAATTTTCTCAGGCTTTCCAACAGACACATAGAATTTCCCAATCCTTGGAACAGCCACATCAATACCCACAGCAATTATTAACTAAAAAGCAATGCAGAGCTTGCTTACCTATCACTAAATTATTTCTCCTATCAGACATCCAAATCCCCTAGGATTTATTTTGTTACCAGGCATCTGAGGCCATTCATTTTCCTGGTAACATTTATACAAAAATACTTCAGGATTTGAATAAATTATTAAATTCTATGAAGTTATTTATTAAATATTATTCCAATTTTTATTTAAAAAACTTTTTTCTTTTGGAGGGGCTTTAAACCCCTTAGTTTTTTGCAGTTCAGGTGAGTGGAGAAAGGTAAGAGCTTGCTGGATGTGTTTGAAAATGAGCAAAATGAGGAAAAAGAGTGGAACTTACTGCAGCTCTGTCCAGGAAGAATTGGTAAAACTCCAGGAAAACACGGCGGGTCTCTTTGGAGTTGGTCTGTTTGTACAGGTCTGTGTAAAGGTAGCACAGCTGGGGGAACAGCAGGGCAAGGAATTAAACAATGACCATGAAATCTCCCCAGATTTCTTCCCAATATTCCAAGGAACTGAGCACTGCTGGAGTGAAGCTCTCCCCAGCTCCTCAGGGAGTGGGAAGAGGAACAGAGAGCCATCCCTGCAGACAAAAATCCCACACCTAAGCCTGGAACCAGAGCCTTTCAGGAGCTAAAAATTATTTATAAACTGCCAAATGTAAAAGAGACAATTCCTTTTGTGCTCCTCCATTTATCTGAGGAGAGAAATGAGGATTTATCACCCTCAGACCTTCAGAAAAATGAGGATTTATCGCCCTCAGACCCTCAGAAAAATGAGGATTTATCGCCCTCAGGGTCCGAATGCTCTCCTAGCACTGAATACTTCACAGGATCAGGTGAAGATTCCCAAATGTGAGGCAGGGAAAGAATGGCAGAGCTTCTCACCAGGGCTGCAGGGTCGAACTGGGACACCACGTGGTGCAGGAGGACAGCCAGGTGAGCTGGGCGCGATTTCAGGAGCTCGATGTTCTGGAAGCAGCTGCACTGCCCATTGATCTGCAGGGACACGAGGGAAACATCAGAACTGGTCAGGAAGGGAAGGGAAGGGAAGGAAAAAGGAAAGGAAAGGAAAGGAAAGGAAAGGAAAGGAAAGGAAAGGAAAGGAAAGGAAAGGAAAAAGGAAAGGAAAAAGGAAAGGAAAGGAAAGGAAAGGAAAGGAAAGGAAAGGAAAGGAAAGGAAAGGAAAGGAAAGGAAAGGAAAGGAAAGGAAAGGAAAGGAAAGGAAAGGAAAGGAAAGGAAAGGAAAGGAAAGGAAAGGAAAGGAAAGGAAAGGAAAGGAAAGGAAAGGAAAGGAAAGGAAAGGAAAGGAAAGGAAAGGAAAGGAAAGGAAAGGAAAGGAAAGGAAAGGAAAGGAAAGGAAAGGAAAGGAAAGGAAAGGAAAGGAAAGGAAAGGAAAGGAAAGGGAAAGGAAAAAGGAAAAAGGAAAGGAAAGGAAAAAGGAAAGGAAAGGAAAAAGGAAAGGAAAGGAAAAAGGAAAGGAAAGGAAAAAGGAAAGGAAAGGAAAAAGGAAAGGAAAGGAAAAAGGAAAGGAAAGATAAAAATAAAATAAAAATAATTAAAAAATAAAAATAAAGATAAAAATAAAAATAAAATAAGATAAACCAAGTGCAGCTAAAATAACTCCGAGTTAATGTGTCAAAGCTCACAGCAGCTATACTGCTGTGGCACTAATTCAGGATTTAACAGAAGCTGAATAAGCAAAAGGAAATGAAATAAGGCAAATTCATTTCTAGAAAGCTTGAGGTTATGAGGAGAAAGGAAGAATAACAAAGAGTGCAAGATGGATATTGTCATAAACTCCCCAAATGTTTCTGTTTTGCAAGATCAGCCACAAGAGCAATCCCATTCCCTAATTCTTATTCCATTGCTCCGTACAAACCATCACGGAGCAGGGGCAGTTTAGGAACAGGGGAAGAGAATTCTGGGTGAGGAAAAAAGGCTCAAAATCATTCCCACCTGCTCCTGCTCCGTGTCAAAATCATCATCCTCTGCTCCGATGATCTGAGTGCCCACTCGGGACAGGGGACTGCCCACACTGGACTGGGAATCCTGCGGAGGAGAAGGAAGCAAAGCTCAGTGCTGTGACTCTCCTGCACAGGAAAACTTGGAGATATTATCATCATTTTTGTTCTTCAAAAGCTCCATGGAAACCCACACTCAACCAAAAGCTTCTCCCTGGATCCAAGCACTCCCAAAGCTCAGGGCAGGTGGTTTTAGCCCAGCTGCATCACCTGCAGTGACAAATGCCACCTCTGCACAGGGACAAACCTGCCTTTGGACAGACAAGGGCAATGAGAGCTCAGTATCATCCCAAGGATGATGATCAGACAGGTTTGCACTCCTGCTGGGTTCCACTTGTTCCCCTGCAGGAAACGCCAGCCTCCAAATGGCTGAATATCCTAAAAAAGGCTGGACTCGAGGAATAAAACACGTGCAACTCTCTCCTTACTGCAGGCCCAGCTGCTTTAGTGCTGATTAGATATTTCTCGCCTCTAAACGGCCCTGCTCTTAAGCTCCATAAACATTTACTCAGCTAATTAACTTTCCCTGCATCACTTTAATTGCGTTTTATTTTCTAAAGCAAAGTTCAGGCATGCTCCATTTAGAAAGTGGGGGAAAGCAGCAAGATTTTAATGGGCCCATTAGAGGAGATGCTGTTGTGACACTTTGATGTTTTGTACTCACAGTATCTTGAAGCTCAGCCTTTTCTGGGCTCTCATCTGGATAAATCCTCTCCTTCAGGCCACTGCGAGGACTCTGGGAAAGAAGGAAGTTCAGTTCTGGTAAGTCCCAGCAAATCCAGGGAAGGGAGAACTGCACAGTGAAGTTTGTGAGCCACAGCAGCCCAAACTTCTCCTTTCTCACAGGAAAAGGAGGTGTGAAAAACCAGACTAAAATCTGTGTCCTACATGCACCGCTAACAAACAAAAAAAACCCCAAAACCCAAGCGAATGCAGAAGTTTTGCTCAGAAATCTGGTGCCAGTGAGCAACAGCAGAGCTGTAAATTCACCAGCCCTCGGCTTCCTCCTTGCTCTGTCCACTTTTCTCACAGTTCAGCTCTCCTCTCCCATCTCCCAGGATCCCCTTGCTCAGGTAGAGCAGAGCCTTGGCTTTATTTGCAAAAATCACGTGCTGCTGGCTCATCTTCAGCGTGACCAAAGGTTTTTCCAGCCAGGCTGCTGTTTTCCAGCCTGGCCTTTTCCCAGCTGCACAACCCTTTCAACTTCCAAAGGTTTTTTTGCTCCTTAACTTTCCCAAAGCTGGATGGAAAAGCTGCAATGTTTCGTGTGCAAATCACCTGCACCGATCAAACACCACCTCTGCTATTGATAGGATTCTGATTATTAGGAAAGATAATTATGAATTTTGTTGTGCTTTTATTGTATCCAAACACTGAGTGGGAGCTGGTCAGATCTGGAGCTGGAATATTTCAGAACAGAGCTGTGAATGCTCCCACCTGACCCACCTCCCTTTCACTTCCAACTGCTGGGACAAATTTAGCTCCCACACCCTTAAGTTCATCAACAAATCCTCGGCCAAATCCAAGCAGAGAGTCTCAATTCCCCTGCACTAATCAGACAGTGATTAATTAAGGATTAGGCACCGCGGCACTGCGACAGGGAGAGCACAGATTGGTAACTAATGAGGGAACACACCAAGAGCCTCTGCTGGTGGCAGATCTGAGGCTGATTCGGGAGGAGGAAGGCTCTTCCCAGTTCATGGCGAGCTGCCCACTGCAGCTGAGTCACAGTGCTGCAGTTGGAATATTCCCTCCAGAGATGCCCCAATTGGCAAATGGTTTTTGAGAAGATGCTGGATGCATCCACCTTTCCTTGGCTGGTTCCAGGGATTAATGCCAGGACAATCTAATCCTTTTGGGTGAAACCCCAAAATCCAAAGTTTCTCTCCCAGTCTCTAACACCAGTTCAATCTAACACCAGCCCAATCTAACCCTAACCCAGCCCAATCCCTTTTCTCAGGGAAGGGATTTTTCTGAGTATGAAAGCCTCCATCCCAGTGTTACCCAGCACAACACACAGCAATCTGCAAAGGGAACCCAAACCCAAGAGGGAGAGCAGCAAAGCCCTGGGGCTGTGTCACACTCACATCAGCAATGTCACTGTTGGGTCTGGAGGGGCTGTCACCACTGAAATCCACTCTGCTGCCACTGTCCCCACTCTCTGCCTCCCCCTCACTGATCTGCAGTGATTCTGACACAGACCTGGAGGACAAGACTCCATCCTGGAAAGACAAAAGTGCGTTGGGAGACAGCAGAACATTTCAAGAGATCATCCTTAACCAGCAGCTGTTCCAAGAACTCACATTACACATAAAAACCTCTGAATTTTTCCAGAAAAGTCTGCAATGCTTCTCTCAGAGAAAACAACCAAAACCACACCAAGTTTTCAACGCTTATAACACAGGCAGAGGGAGAAGGGGAAAAACAATACAACCTACGATTATTTTTTTCAGAAGCGAAAGCAAAATTGTTTTACGCTTCCAAGAATGACTTCATGGGTGTATTTTAAGTTGCACTGACAGATAATAAACACATCATTGCTTGTGCTTGTTCTTTAAAGCAATTTTTTCCCAGCTGAGCTGAGAGCTCACTGCAAAACCTCCTCCACATCCTGACTGCCATTGCAGCTCTCGCCAACCAACTCCAAATCTCAGCTCTGGGTGCAGCCTGCCTGTCCCAACTGCAGCTCCCCAAACACCTCCAACCACAGGAATTCTCCCTGGGAGCCCTCCCCAGAGCAGGCTGAGCCCCTGTGCTACCTGAGAGCAGCCCGTGGCCTTGGACAGCTGCTCCTGCAGCTGAGGAATGTGTTTCTTTGCCTCCTGGATCTCCTTCAGCAGGCGGGTGGAGGGGGCTCGGCTGTAATCCTCCTGGAGGGACTGCAAAGGAACGGGGTGAGCTTCACTCAGCTCTGATTTCAGTCATCACCAGCACATCTGCACACCCCCCAGTAGCTGCATCAGAATTTTATTCTAGTTTATTCTATTATTTTATTTTATTCTATTTTTTACTGTATTATTTTATTATTTTTTATTTTATTCTATGTTTTTTATTTTATTCTATTTTTTCTCTTTTATTCTATTTTTTCTCTTCTTTTATTCTCTTTTTTCTCTTTTATTCTCTTTTTTTATCTTTTTTCTATTTTTTCCCTATTCTATTCTATTTTTTTCTATTCTATTTTTTTCTATTCTATTTTTTTTCTATTCTATCCTATTCTATTCTATCCTATTCTATCCTATTCTATTCTGTCCTATCCTATTCTATCCTATTCTATCCTATTCTATCCTGTCCTATTCTGTCCTATTCTGTCCTATTCTGTCCTATCCTATCCTATCCTATCCTATCCTATCCTATCCTATCCTATCCTATCCTATCCTATCCTATCCTATCCTATCCTATTCCATTCTATTCTATTTTTTATTTTATGGAACTCTGCTCCTAACCCCTCCTTGCCTCAGCCTTTCTTTCCCCCAGGCCTCTCCAGCCTGCACAGCCCCAGTACCTGCAGCCGCTCCTGCTCCTTCTGGAGCATCTTCCTCAGAATCTCCACTTTCTGGTTGTGGACAATGTTATTCTCCTCCTAGGAAACAGAGAGAGATTAAAGGTTGGGGTTTTTTTGTGGAGCTGGGCAGATAATGAAAATGGACAAGAACACTACTCCTAAGCATGGGCTCTGAACATTCCTATGAGAAGCAATTCAAATTTCCAAATCCTATGCATTCTTTCTTAATTTTGACCACAGCCATCAACATTTTAAACCCTGTATTTCTACTTCTATCATCTCAAACAGGACTGGATATTTTTACTTTTTTTTTTTTTTTTTTTTTTTTTTTTTTTTTTTTTTTAAAACTTGCAAAACGCTTTTCCCCCAAGTGACTAAATCCCCACTGACGGGACAAACATCCCAACGCCACTTTGAAGTGCAAAAAAATCCAGGCCAAAAATACCTGAGCCCATTTTTCATTTGCAAAGAGAACTTTAAGTCTTACCCCCATGAGCACCGGGCTGGTGATCCTCTCTGCGTTGCCAGACGTGCCAGGCGAGTGGGGAGATGTCATGATGGGAGACATATGCCCGAAAGCTGCCAGATCCACGTCGGAATCCGCCAAGGGAATCTGGGGCGACCCCGGTGGGCGCCCCTGGACAGTGAGAGCTACATAGGAACCCGCTGTGGGGACAAGGACAGCACAGGTCACAGCTGCAGATTTCCACACTTCTCTCATTTCCCTGATTTCTCCTTTCCCGTGCTGAGAAAAAAAACTCACACCATTCTTCCTTCAAACCAACCTGAGAGCGCTGCCCAGTTTTGAATTCTGTTTAAATTTCAGTTATTCCAAAAAGCTTCATCAGAATCATCCCTTAGAAAAGGAATGATTTTCCAATTTCCAGCCGATTTCCAGCCCGGCAGTACAAAAACACAAAATAAACCACGCCAGGCTGGAAGGAACCACCACCACCTCCTTCCTCATCCAAGAAAATGCACCAAGAACATTTCCTGCAGCGCTGGGCAGTGTACATTACTGCCTGACTGGCTGTGGTATTTAAGGTGGAAACAAAGGCTGGGAGAGCACCCAGGCAAGGCCTGATGGCAATTCAAATATCAGATTAAGGAGAAGCTGCAGGAGAATGCAGCAGCTTCAATTCAAAGTGCCAAAATAAGGCCAATTTCACCTCCCTGTTTCACACCCTCCCTTTATCTCTCAGCACTAGCCTCACCCCTGTCACTCGACAGGGTCCTCAAAGTGATGCCTGTCGTGCTTTAGAGGTGACAAAAGAGCCTTTACTCACACTTGATCAGCTTGACCACCTCCAAATGGTTCGAGTGTGTCACCAGAGTTCCGTTCACCTGGGCGGGGAGAGGAGAAAATTCCGTGTTTAGCTCCTGATTTCCAAGCAATTCAAGCACCAGAACGAGGAGAAGCATTTTCTTCTCCCCCATCTCTTCCATGACTGTGTTTTTCAAGACATTATCAGATAAATAATTTATCCTTCGAACAGTTTATCTCAGCGAGCAGAGCTCTGCAGAAAGAAAACTGCACACACCAAAAGAACCCGAGCAGGCAAACAAACAAAAAAGAGCAATCCATCTCTGCCTGGGCAGAAAAACAACAGGGTAGCTAATTTAATTCATTAAATTCAATGCCTGCTTGAAATCCCAGCTCTATCTGTGTCAGGAGCTGCTGTAGCATTTTGCAGCAATACTTTAGAGTCTTTTAAGTTAGTGACTTGATTTCTTACTTGCTCGGGACTAAAAAAGAACACAGATCTGGGGGCAGTTAGGGGAAAACAATAATTCAGGCAGGCTATTTATTCACAGGTCATTATTAACAACTCTCTTTTCCTTCTCTTCCCTGCCATTTTTATTGTATTTGTGTCACTTGGACCTGGCAGGATGCTGAACCTGCCCATGAAATTCTGAAATGAGAGTGATCTGGAGGACAGCCACCCCCAGAACACTGAAACTTAGCCCATTCCTAATGCAAACATCACAGCAGACACATCAATGACATTTCTCCCAGGGAAAGAGCTCATTCAATACAAAGGATCCATTTCTCTCACACTTTAAATGCCCTTACCTTGATAATTCTATCACCTGTCTGCACTCCAGCCCGCATGGCTGCTCCATCTGGAGAGGCAAGAAATTGTTTAGTTCCCCTTTCAATACAATCATTTACAGCAAAAATGGTTTTAAGACTTCTCTAAAACATGCAAAATACTCCTGCACTCAGCCAAGCTTCCTCTATCAGCTTCAGATCTCTGGGTACAGAGTCTGGAGCAGTTTTGCTCTCCCCCAGCCCTGGATGCACCAGGAGTCATTTCCTCCCCGTGGGATGGCAGAGATCAGCTCCAAATCCATCAGGAACAGAGCAATAAATTCCCTGCATCCCCACAGTCCTTGTGCATCCCTTCCCAAGCCACAGCCACCCCTGCCAGGAGGATTTCTGGAGCTTTCTGCTCCAGCTCACACACACTGCCAGCATCCCCATGGAAAGCCTGTGGCTGGCAGGTTTGGGAGGAATTTGGGAGGAGTTTGGGGGGAATCTGGGGGGAGTTCTCACCTTCCTTGACAGACTGCACAAAGACTCCCCACAGCTCAGCCCCATCCTTGAGCATCCCTTCCTAAGCCATCACCTGGGCAGGGATGCACAAGGACATCCCACCCCTGCCTGGAGGAGTTTGGGGGAATTTGGGGGGAATGTGGGGGGAATTCTCACCTTCCTTGACAGACTGTACCAAGACTCCCTACAGCTCAACCCCATCTTTGTGCATCCCTTCCTGAGCCACAGCCACCCCTGCCAGGAGCTTTCTGCTCCAGCTCACACACACTGCCAGCATCCCCATGGAAAGCCCACGGCTGGCAGGTTTGGGAAGAGTTTGGGGAGAGTTTGGAGGGAGTATGGGAGGAGTTTGGGGGGAATTGAGGGGTAATTTGAGAGGAATTCTCTCCTTCCTTGACAGACTGTACGAAGACTCCCCACAGCTCAGCCCCATCCTTGAGCATCCCTTCCTAAGCCATCACTTGGGCAGGGATGCACAAGGACATCCCACCCCTGCCTGGAGGAGTCTGGGGGAAGTCTGGGGGGAATTTGGGGGGAATTCTCACCTTCCTTGACAGACTGTACTAAGACTCCCCACAGCTCAACCCCATCTTTGTGCATCCCTTCCTGAGCCACAGCCACCCCTGCCAGGAGATTTCTGCTCCAGCTCACACACACTGCCAGCACCCCCATGGAAAGCCCACGGCTGGCAGGTTTGGGAAGAGTTTGGGGAGAGTTTGGAGGGAGTATGGGAGGAGTTTGGGGCGAATTTAGGGGTAATTTGAGAGGAATTCTCTCCTTCCTTGACAGACTGTACGAAGACTCCCCACAGCTCAGCCCCATCCTTGAGCATCCCTTCCTAAGCCATCACTTGGGCAGGGATGCACAAGGACATCCCACCCCTGCCTGGAGGAGTCTGGGGGGAATTTGGGGGGAATGTGGGGGGAATTCTCACCTTCCTTGACAGACTGCACAAAGACTCCCCACAGCTCAACCCCAAGCCATCACTTGGGCAGGGATGCACAAGGACATCCCATCCGTGTCAGGAGGAGTTAGGGGGAATTTGGGGGGAATGTGGGGGGAATTCTCACCTTCCTTGACAGACTGTACCAAGACTCCCCACAGCTCAACCCCAAGCCATCACTTGGGCAGGGATGCACAAGGACATCCCATCCCTGTCAGGAGGAGTCTGGGGGGAATTTGGGGGGAGTCTGGGGGGAATTTGGGGGGAATTCTCACCTTCTTTGACAGACTGCACGAAGACAGGGTTGTCCCCGCTGACCGTCAGCCCAAAGCCGTTCTCATCGCGCTGGATCACCACACACCTCTGCACCAGGCCTGCAGGACAGGGCACAGGAGGAGAGGAGAGGAACACAAAGAGACACAAGCCAGGCATCAGTCCAAGAGCTGATCCTCCCAGATAATCACACAGTGCTCACAGGAACGGGGACAACACAGCAGAGGGGAAATATAGGAGAGACAGGAACAGGGCAGCAGTCCAGAAATGGAGAGGGATGGTGAGACAGGTCAAGCTTATTGCTCCAGCTCCAAAAACGGAGGGAGCTCACAGCAGAGATGCAGACAGCTCTGGCACATGAGATACAACCTGAGGTAAAAGCAGCTTTTAGAGAAAAAGCAGCAGCACCCAAACCGATGAGCAGAATTTCCCTTTGTCTGCAATAATAACTCAGAGGTCTGTCAGGTGCACTGCACCACTAAAAACATCTTCTACAAGCTGCTCTAAAAGAGAAGCAGAAATCCCTCAGACTAATATGAGAGGGTTGGACTAAAACAGATTTACTGATCAGGCAAACTTTTCCCAATTCTCATAAAAAATCTCCTCCTGGGGCACTTCTGTTCCAGGTGGAACACTGCACAGAGCCAGAACAGCAGAGGTAAATAAGCACAAGCCACATTTAACTGCCATGAACAAAACTTCAGAAATAAAGACCAGGGCAGGGCCAAAACCCCAGGAGATGAGTTTGAATCTGCTCCTCCTTTAATTTGCTCTGAGACATTGAAGGCAACTTTTTTTGCCTCCTGGTACATTCAGTACAATGTGAGCACAAATGCTGCTGCAGAAATAAACTCATTTCATAGGTGCAACCTTGTGAGCAGTGGAGTGCTGGGGATGCCTTTTGTTCACCTGGAAATGAATTAAGGGAAGGACAAAATAAAAGCAAGCAGCAGCCCTGGAGGATTCCTGGCCAAGCACTTTCCTAGAAGCATCTGCACAAAGCCTCCCACAATGGAGCCCTCATCCTAAAAAGTGACTTTAGGAACTCTGGAAAATGCTCCCCCAATGTTCTTTTATTTACACAACCCTAATTCCTAACAGCTTGCTTTGCTTTTCCATTTCTAAAGGCAGGGCAGGCAAAATTCCTACACTGGTACCTCGAGGATCAAGAACCACAATCAGAATCTCTCAAGAATCAGAATCTCTCAAGAATCAGAATCAGAATCTCTCAAGAACACAATCAGAATCTCTCAAGAATCAGAACCAGAATCTCTCAAGAATCAGAATCAGAATCCCTCAAGAACCACAATCAGAATCTCTCAAGAATCACAATCAGAATCTCTCAAGAATCAGAATCTCTCAAGAATCAGAATCTCTCAAGAATCACAATCAGAATCTGTCAAGAATCAGAATCTCTCAATAATCACAATCAGAATCTTTCAAGAATCACAACCAGAATCTGTCAAGAATCAGAATCTTTCAAGAATCACAATCAGAATCTGTCAAGAATCACAATCAGAACCTCTCAAGAATCACAATCAGAACCTCTCAAGAATCAGAGCTCTCCCCAATGAGATTCCAAAACTGCAGCAGTTTTTAGCACGGAGGGAACACAGGGAACTGGGAAGATGCTGTCCCAGCCAGACTGGCTTTTCTGGAATGAGTTTGAAGGGATGAATTGTACCAGAACGTGGAGTCACAGCCGAGTCTCACACTCTCCCAAACCACCACAGCTCCTTTCACTCCTCTGGAGCAACTCCCCATGGAAATGAGGAGCCTTGAGAGCAAACTCTGCCTGCCCAGTCTGTCCTGTTCCCCAGAGTGGCACAGGAAAAAGGGTGTGGGAGCAGTGCAAAAGGTACTCCAGGACTTCTGCAGCACCAGCACATCGCAGCAATTCCCTCCTGCCAACAGAGCAGGAGCACATCGTGGCACACCTGGCACCGTGCAGGGCTGGGGAATGGATGGAAAGGAAAATCCCCCACCTTTCACCCCTTCTGCACATGGAGAAATGAAGGAAAATGCCTCTCCCTCGTGCACCTCCCCTTTTTTTATATGACCAAGCTTCTTGAAGTCTCACTTCCCAAGAATGATGCCCGGGGCTGGGGTGTGGGAACTTGTGCTATTTCAGAAAAACAGCTCCTCTGCAGCTCCGTGCCAGCCCTGCAGGTTTGATGAGTAAGGTCCTAAACTCAGCTTTTGACTCACAAGGCCTGGCCTTGTTTAAAGGCACAGCAGAGCCCTGACTCTGCTCTTCCACTGAATTTCTTTCTCTCCAGGAGCAATAATCCTTGGATCTGCTGATAAGCTTCCCCCTGACCTGACAGAGCGTATTTAATTTCAGTTTATTCAAGTTAAACTCTTGCACTCCACAAGCCTCAATTTCACCCAAGACTGTTTTTTAAATTCAGAATGGAGAGACAGTTGAAATGAGCACAACTTGACCTGAAATTAGTCCATAATTGCTTTTTCCTGTATTTTTCCCTTCAGATAAGGAACAAACACTTAACCCTTCTCCTAATCTAATATAAAAGGCTGGAATGAGGTGTAGGAGATCCCATGCTTGACTAGGATACATTTTATAGTGATTTTAGTGAAGTTATCTGAAAGTTTCCTGTGACCTACAGAAGCAGATCTGCTCTGATAACACTCCCTGCTTGAACCAACCTCATTTTGAAATATTTCACCATGATATTTCACTTTTTCCAGCTGAAACTTAGTATTACAAAGTGAACAGAATTCATCACTGGCAGTCCTCAAAACCAAATCAATAATAATCTTATTCCCACATTTGCTTTCCACTTGACAGTATCTTTATGTAATGAAGTGAGGAGACATCACTTTGCTTTAAAATCAGAGTGTCTGCATCTTGAGCGGGTTCATAAAATTCTGGGGGAAAAAATAACAAATCTTAATTTTTTTTTGCCTTCACATAGATGAAAATTCCCCAAACTTGAGGTGTAGCCTCAAGCTAGGGGCAGAGCAAAGCAGCCAAACGTGTGCTGGAGTTAAAGAGGTTCAAATGAAAATTAAATCCTAATTTTTTTTTGCCCTCATGTAGAAGAAAATCCCCCAAACTTGAGGTGCAGCCTGCAGAGCAAAGCAGCCAAACGTGTGCTGGAGTTAAAGAGGTTAAAATGAAAATGAAATCCTAATTTTTTTTTGCCTTCATGCAGATGAAAATTCCCCAAACTTGAGGTGCAGCCTGCAGAGCAAAGCAGCCAAATATGTGCTGGAGCTAGAGAGGTTCAAATGAAAATGAAATCCTAATTTTTTTTTGCCCTCATGTAGATGAAAATTCCCCAAACTTGAGGTGTAGTCTGCAGAGCAAACCAGCTAAATGTGTGCTGGAGCTAGAGAGGTTCAAATGAAAATGAAATCCTAATTTTTTTTTTGCCTTCATGCAGATGAAATTTCCCCAAACTTGAGGTGCAGCCTCAAGCTAGGGGCAGAGCAAAGCAGCTAAATGTGTGCTGGAGCTAAAGAGGTAAAAATGAAAATGAAATCCTAATTTTTTTTTGCCTTCATACAGATGAAAATTTCCCAAATTTGAGGTGCAGCCTGGAGAGCAAAGCAACCAAAAGTGTGCTGGAGTTAAAGAGGTTAAAACGAAAATGAAATCCTAATTTTTTTTTGCCTTCATGCAGATGAAAATTCCCCAAACTTGAGGTGCAGCCTGCAGAGCAAAGCAGCCAAACATGTGCTGGAGCTAGAGAGGTTCAAATGAAAATGAAATCCTAATTTTTTTTGCCTTCATGCAGATGAAAATCCCCCAAACTTGAGGTGCAGCCTGCAGAGCAAAGCAGCCAAATGTGTGCTGGAGTTAAAGAGGTTAAAATAAAAATGAAATCCTAATATTTTTTGCCCTCATGTAGATGAAATTTCCCCAAACTTGAGGTGCAGCCTGCAGAGGAAAGCAGCCAAACGTGTGCTGGAGCTAAAGAGATTAAAATGAAAATGAAATCCTAATTTTTTTTTGCCTTCATGCAGATGAAAATTCCCCAAACTTGAGGTGCAGCCTGCAGAGCAAAGCAGCCAAACGTGTGCTGGAGCTAGAGAGGTTCAAATGAAAACGAAAGCAGAGGGAGCTGCAGGGAGAGCTGAGAGGAGCCACCCTTCAGTAGGTGGCACTCGTCCCTCTCCCTTCTCCAGGAGCCCTTTGGCTGCTGGGGAAGGGCAAAGCCAGGACTTCTCAAGGTCACTGACACCCCAGGGCCACAGGAATTGTCTCACACAGCCTGGCCAGACCCAGCTGGGCTGTCCAGAGGCTGCTCTGGTGAAAATCAGTTCTGTTTTTCTTTTCTGCATGTGCTGTTTGGAAGTTATTCAGTGAAATAGGGAATTTAACAACAGACAGAGCAGGAGTTCATTGTAAAAACCTCACAGAACGGAGAGATCAGGATGGATGGGACAGTGGAAAGTGTTCCTGCCCATGGAATGGGAGGAATAAAATCATTTTTAAGGATTCTTCCCACCCAAACCAGCCTGGGATTCCATAGGACAAGAATTCCCTCTCCCAGGAGTGGAGGACACGGCCTGGGAGATGAGATTTGGGAACTAAAACCTCCCCTGGGGGCATGAGGCCACCAGAGGAAAATGCAGTTGGAGAGAGGGAATTGAAATGAATCATTGCATAAACAACAAAACAAACTCCTTGGGGTTTTGAGAATGTCCAAGGGTTTCACTTCATTTGGGAAACTGTCTATAAAATATTGTCAGGAATGCTGCTCCACAGAGAGAAACAGAACTTTCATAAAGGCAAATTTCTCTGGAAAAATGGTGGCCACAAAAGAAAGACACAAAGCTGATAACAACTGCACAAAACAAAAAAAAACTCCAAAAAACCAACAAAAAAAAAAAAAAAAAAAAAACCAAAAAAAAAACAACCCCAAAAAACCCCCAAAACCCCAAAAAACTGGGAGAGGAAGTTTCAATTTAAAAATGTCTCACACCTGGGGTTTTAAAAGAAAAAAACCAAAAACTTATCACAAAGTTGGAGAAAATATGTGAAAGAGTTTGTGTCAAGTCCAGGCCAACATTTGGGGCAGAAATTGATGATTACTAAATATAAAGGAAGATATTTTTGGAGAGCAACCAAGTCATGAGAAAAAGGAAGAGAAACTGCTACCTCACCTACCACCCTGAAAACTACTTTCAGTTTTAAGTTCATTTAAGAGATGAAAATTCTTCTTCGATAAAAAAGATATTAAATATTGTGGGAAATCATGGCACTAATTACAGTATAAGAAACCACACGCAGTCTCTCTCCTGATAATCTCAATTTTTTTGGATTTACAAATGTGAGATGGTTGGATTTGTGAAAGAAAATATTTCACCGTGAGCTTTATGTCACTGAAAATTACCTTCTGTATATCAGAACAATTTCTCTGTCCTGATAACCTCAATTTTGTTGAATTTACAAACATGAGACGGTTGGATTTATGAAAGAAAATATTTCACCGCGAGCTTTCTGTCCCTATAAATTACCTTGTGTATATCAGAACAATTTCCCTCCCTGACCACTCTGCCCCTCCGAGCCACTTCAAGAATTACAAATTTCATTAAAAATTTCAAGAGGTGAGAACAAACATCCACAAAAGCCACACCTCCTTTCCCTGCTGTCATTCCAGCATTACCCCCTTCCCAGCGGCCAGTCAGCAGTGAGGAAAATATCAGCAGTGAGGAAAATATCAGCACAGCATTTCTACTTGTAGGGCTTGGAATAGTTCGGTCCCATCCAAAGCAAACAGCAGAGCTCTCCACACATTCCGCGGAGAGCTGGGAAAAGCAGACAAAGGCAGGGCAGGGTCCAGAGGAAAGTGGAATCAGTGGAAAGGAAGGATGGTGGAAGCCTCTCCCACAGCTCCTGGACACGCCGGGAGCATCTGCAGGAAGCTCTGGGGGCAGCGGGAGCTCGCGGGAGGAAGCGCTGCTTGTGTCTGGCGCACGCGGAAAGGAGAGCTCTGCCCAGGCTGGGGGAGATGATAAACACAGAGACATTCCAGCAAATGCTTCCTGCCCTTAACCCACTGTGCTTCACGGGGAAAAGGATTATCCTTTAGTTATCCTAAAAACCAGAAAATCACCCCAAAATCAGCGCTCAAAGCTGCTCGTTCCCCGGAGTGTGGCAGGAGGAATGACAAGCTGCAGCAAGAGACAGCTCTGCATCAGGGCCCTCTCCAAAGCTGTTTACAGCTCCTGAAGGAACACTCTCACACCCTGAGGAACATGACTATCATATTACTTTTTTTTTTAAAAAAAAAAAAAGTGCGTGATTCAAAATTCCAGGGAATGTAAAGAGAGCTCATTTTCACAGAAGGAACAGGACACACCTCCCCGAGCTGCACCAGCTTTTCCTAACATGCCTGTGTTGGTTTAAACTCTTCAGGGTTGGTGGTGTTTGGTTATTTTTTAGTGTTTCTCGCTCTGACAGCATCGTTTGGTATTCCAGAGGTGGGTTAAGGAGCTGGAACACAGCCAGGAACACCTGGCAGCTCTATTCCAGTGGAATGATAAAGCTGATGGCTCTGCAAGAGTCACTGCATCCAAAAACCTCCAGCAGGTTAAGCAGCAGCAATTTTCTGAACAGATTAAAATCAGAAAGTGTCACAGATTGTTTTAAACATTAATGGAAAAAAAAAAAAAAAAAAAAAAAAAAAAAGGCAGGAAAGGCAAAAAAAGGCAACCCATGGCTGGAACCATGACATGCACACCTGGAAATAGGAAATGCAGCAGGATTCAGCCCAGGTCCGGGGCTCTGAAGATGCTGATAGGATCCAAAAAACCAACTTGTGACAACTTATTACCTTCTAGACTCTAAGGTGTGAATGCAAATATCCCCAGAGACTGGAACTGGAGCAAGCCATTAGAGGATGGGGAGTGTCACAGCCCCAGGACTGAAGGAGCAAACAGGCCCATCGTGGGGAAGGACAACAGCAGATGCTTGGGGACATCCCCATCCCAAACTTGTTCTGTCACATTAATCCACTCTACAAGCCCAGCAGCGCAAGGCCACTCACTCCCTCTGGCACAGACAACAGGGAAGTTCACATCCTCGCATTTATTTCAATTCTTTACTAACACATTTTTCCATTTCTGTTAAAGGGAACTGCCAGAGACAACCCACAAAAAATGCAGAGATGAACTGCTTGTCCTAAACTCCATGGCACAGCCTTTCCTCCCTCCAGGAGCTGTGTCCTCACACTGCCAGGAGCCCCCAGCTGTGGTTGCACTGTTTCAGAATCTTTCTGTTCTTTCTCACAGAGAATAGAGATAAACTGCATTCTTTTACTTTCTTAATCTCTGTGTTTGGTATTAGGTGTTGTTTGGCTGTGACCAATGGTTTTAGGAGGTGGATTCTTTGCTGACCAATGGCTACTAGAATATGAATGGATATAAAAGAGGTTTCTTGTAAATAAACTTTCCCTTTTCACCATCTTGGTTCATCTGCCTGAATTCTCTCAGCCAGCCTCTGCAACCCTCGAAGACTTTGAAGCCACACCCAGCAACACCTCCAGGGGCCCCAGGAGCACCCAGTGCCACATGACACCAACTTTAATTCCATTTTCACTCCATTCCAGCCACTAGAGCACTACAAGCTGCTAAGTGCAGCAGGACCCAGGCCCCACTGCAGAGCCAACCATGCAGATCAGGGAGGGAAAGCCTGGGATGCACAGACAGGAAAAGCAGGAGCTGCCCAGGGGGAGGCTGCAGCTTTGGCTTACCATATGTCTCGGATTTACTCTCCTCAGAACTAGACTTTGTCTTCTTGGAGGAGCTATCTGCACGAGAGCAGGAGAAAAGGAGAGAGAGATATAGAAAATATGGAGACCAAACATGAGAAAAAAAAAAAAAAAAACTTCATGAAAAACACAGACTTGGATTTTTTGGGTTAAATCGTGCAAAACACAAATAAGATGTGAACAAAACACAGGTGGAACACTTGGAATAAGTGGTGAATAATACATGAAGACACAGGTAACACCACACAGAGTCTGTTACAGCATCCAGGACACAACCAAAGGAGTTCTCTGCAATAACTACAGATAAAAAATCCAGTCCAAAAAAGCAGTCCATGCACAGAGACTCTGGCAATGTTTCTCCCCAGAGTAAATGATCAACACAGGCACAGTAGTTCAGCATCCTGAATTCACCCCTTAAAAAGAAAAGGATTTTCTGCAGTGCAGAGTTCACCTCTCAAAGCACAAGCACAAGGCCAGGTAACAGCTCTCAACACTGGAGTGACTTCCTTCAAATTAAGATTACAGAATTCCTGAAGTTTGTTTCTGGAGAAACTAAATTCCTTCTACAAAATGAGTTCCCAGCGTGAGACCTCCCCCAGCCTGAAATAATTTTACATGACCTATCCCAAAGGACAAAGGAAAAGAAGATGAGCACTGAATTGGGTTTTTTTTCCCCTCACAGGATGTTTTTAATTGGCATTTAAAGCCCATTTTCATTTATTTTGTGCACACTAGAAGGAACCATGCAGCCAGTGGCAGAAACCATTACCAGAGTGGTTTATAAATATCAGCTTTGTGCACCAAACACATCCTACAAGTTGTGCCACCCCTCCATTCCCCAAGCCCCAGGGAAAAGCCTGAATGCACAGACAGGAAAAATGCACCTTGCATGGAGCCAGGAGGCTCAGACAGAAAATTTCATGAACAGGGTTAGTGTTAGAGAGAATGAGAATCCTCTGTGCACCCTCATTTCCCTAATTTAACCTCTGGGAAGGCTGGGAAAAAAAAAAAAAAAAGGGTAGCAAATCCTTTAAAATTAGGTGTTTAGCTTAAAATGTGTCACGTTGGGAAGCACAAATTCACTTTGCAAGTGACAGAGAGAGATCAAAATCTACTCAAGAACAAAACAAACCCCCAAAAACAAAAACCCCAGCAGGGAAACCCAGCCCTGGCTGAGCCAACCACGTCTCCAATTTCAGACTTTGCTGAAGAACTCCTCACAATTAATTACAGCCTTTGCCTCCTGACTTCTCTGAAAGTGGAAGTTGTTATAATTATTTACTGATACACTAATCCAGGTTGATTATTAGTGCTTAAAATCAAGCCCACATTCATTTCGATGCCCACACTGCCTTTGCAGGATAACACAGCTCCGAAACCACATTAAAGCACATTAAAACCCTTTTTATTCTGCTTCCCTTTGCTTTTATTTGGATTTTTTTCTTGGATTTTAGGACTTTACCTGTGGGATCGAAGTCGTGGGTGCTGCTGCAGCGTTCAACCTTCTGCTTCTTGTCAGCTGGAGACTCTCTGCTCAGAATGCTGCCGTGTCTGGGGAGAGAAAAGCACAAAATTCTCACACCAGAGCCCAGAGCAGCTCCGAAAAAAACCTCACCCAGCTCTGCTCCCTCACCAGAAATTCAGATCCAAATGCAGGCATCGAGTTCGCTTGAAAAATTTATTCCCAGGCTGAATTCAAAGGGGAAAATGATCTCCCTTGCAATCTCTGGGAGTGGATCCAAGGTTCTAGAACAGCCTTGGTAACCTTCAGAATTAGTAACAGCAAGTGCCTTCTCTTTATCGCTCAGCATCAGCCCATATTTTATTCCAAAAGTGAAATAAATTTCATGGAAAAAAGCCTCCCGAAATCTCGACTCTACCTCCTTTCCCAGCAGACTTGGAGTGTCTGTGCATGCCAAAATGAAAGATTTAGATGCCCCCCAAGGGAAGCACCTGGACGTGATGTCCCAGCAGTGTCCCCTTCCCTGGCCATCTCAAATTCAGGTAAGATGAGCCTCCAGCTTGTCACAGAATGCAAACGGTCACACTGTGCCAAGGACACCAGCAAGAAATCCATTTTTGGGCCCTTATCCCCATCTGGATGTTGATTTCCTCACATCTGGAATGGCTACTACAAGCTATGGCTGTGCATATATATATCTCTCTATATCTATCTATCTATATAAATAGATAAATCTTTTTTTCTTTTTTTTCAACCTTTAAAAGCGTTCCCCCCGCAAAAATGCTGCAGCGTAATTTAAAATACAGACGAAAAATCAAATTTCAGGAACTCACCTTGAAGGTTTTTTGAGAGGAAACCTGGAAAGAGAAGAGAAAAGAAGTTTAATGAACTTTTGTTTTTCAGTATTAGGTGTGATATCAATATTGAATACAGTTATTTTACATTTCTGTGATACCTCCCCAAGGAAACAATCTCTATTTTCATGGAATTCCAGGAATTTGCCATCTTTCAGACAAGTGCAACAAAGCTGAAATTACATTACCTATTTCAAATATTATTATACATACAGATAACACAAGCAACAAATCCAAAGCTGAACAGAGACAAAAAGTATTTTTGTATTTTTAACTCAGGAAAACCTGTGGGATTCATGAATCCATGATTTTTTTCCCTTGGATTTGTTCTAAATGAAGACTCTACATATGATTTATAGCTGGTAATTCCCCCTAGATATATATACACTATAATTATTAATAGATATATTAATAGGCAATATATTAATAGGCAATAGATCTATTAATAGATAATAGATATTAAAATATAATTATTACTGCATTTTCTCCTATTTGTATACATTTTCCTGGGGTGAGGGTTTAGAGGGAAGAAATTCAAGCCACACAATTCTAACACCACAGAAGTTACCTGAGCAATAAATGACCTTTTTTTTCCAATTTTTTTTTTAATGTTTTCAGCTTAAACAGACCAATTTGGTAACGACCAATGGTCCCACTGTAAATCTGGATTAGAAAAGGACACCATGAGGACAGGACAGTGACAAAGGGCAGCTCCAGGGTCACACTCAGCTGAAGGAGGATGGAGCCAGGCAGGGTTTGGTCTCTGCTCCCAGCAATGAGTGGAGGGTGGAAGGGAATGGCCTCAGGCTGGGCCAGGGTGGACAGGAGGAGGAATTCTCTCATGGAAAGGTTGTTAAGCATCAGAAGGAGCTGCCCAGGGTGGACAGGAGGAATTTCCTCGTGGAAAAGCTGTTAAACTCTGGAAGGGACTGCCCAGGGAGGCTCAGGGTGGACAGCAAGAGGAATTCCCCCACGGAAAGGTTGTTAAAACTCTGGAAGAGGCTGCCCAGGATGGACAGGAGGAATTTCCTCATGGGAAGGTTGTCAAACATCAGAAGAGGCTGCCCAGGGAGAGTTAGGTTGGACAGGAGGAATTTCCTCATGGAAAGGCTGTTAGACACTGGCAGGGGCTGCCCAGGGTGGACAGGAGGAACTTCCTCATGGAAAGGCTGTTAAACTCTGGAAGGGGCTGCCCAGGGAGACTCAGGGTGGACAGCAGGAGGAATTTCCTCATGGAAAGGCTGTTAAACTCTGGAAGGGGCTGCCCAGGGAGACTCAGGGTGGACAGCAGGAGGAATTTCCTCATGGAAAGGCTGTTAAACTCTGGAAGGGGCTGCCCAGGGAGACTCAGGGTGGACAGCAGGAGGAACTTCCTCATGGAAAGGCTGTTGAACTCTGGAAGAGGCTGCCCAGGGTGGACAGGAGGAATTTCCCCACGGAAAGGCTGTTGAACACTGGCAGGGGCTGCCCAGGGAGGTTTGGAGTACCCATCCCTGGAGGAGCCCAAGAACACCTGAATGAGGCATTTCTGTCACTCTGAGCTGAGCGATTCCCCATCCAAGAACTCAGTGCCACACACAGAACCAAACCATTCTCCCCAAGTTCTCCAGACCATTCCAACCAAGATTCCTTGAGCAGCACCCCAAGACTGCCCCAAACACTCCCCTTGTCACCAGCTCCTCTCTCTTTCCTCTCTAGCCCCACCTGGAGTGGCCCAGGCAGGCCAAGCCCAGTCCTAAAACCCCAAAAATCCCTCCCCATTCCCTGAAAACCAGACCTGGCTGCACAGACCCAGCCCAGTCCCTCTCCTGGAGCAAGAGCTGTGCCATGGAGTGTGGATCCACCCAAAACTGGCCAGCTCCCACATGCCAATGCCCTGTGCAAACATGCACTAATATGGAACTCTGAAACGAGCATCTGATGACACATTAGGCACGGGAAATTAAAATGTTGTCTGCCTGTTCCTGAAAATGATTATACACAGCAAGACACTCGCCATCTTTCAGATAACAGCACCGAATTGAGCTGAACTACAGCAGCAGCTTCCAAATTGAGGGGGTAGATAGGGCCTGGGATTGCATAAACAGCAAAAAGTTCATTAACTGAAGGCAAGAAGTGGTAGTCCTCTTTCTTCCTGCCCCCAAAAAAGCTCTGTTTTAATCTGAGAAGTCTGGGAAATCCACTCTGATTCAAATAAGAAATATCCTCTCCTCGTTCTGCTCTGCCTGCAAAGCCACAGCTCCTCAGCTTCCCATCCTCCCATTTCCACATCTCAGTCTTGGTGCAGGACAGAGCTCAAACCCCCGAGCAAAGCAAACCAAAGCCATCTCAGGCCAATCCAACCCTGCCTGAACCCGGAGCAGTTAACAGATGCAGCAGCAATCAAGAACTTCACTGAAAAGGAGAAAAGAGAAAGGAAAAGGGAAAAAAAAAAAAAAAGGAAAAAAAAGAAAAGGAAAAAAAAGAAAAGGAAAAAAAAGAAAAGGAAAAAAAAGAAAAGGAAAAAAAAGAAAAGGAAAAAAAAGAAAAGGAAAAAAAGAAAGGAAAAAAAAGAAAGGAAAAAAAAGAAAGGAAAAAAAAGAAAGGAAAAAAAAGAAAGGAAAAAAAGGAAAGGAAGGGAAGGGAAGGGAAGGGAAGGGAAGGGAAGGGAAGGGAAGGGAAGGGAAGGGAAGGGAAGGGAAGGGAAGGGAAGGGAAAAAGGAAAAAGGAAAAAGGAAAAAGGAAAAAGGAAAAAGGAAAAAAAAGGGAAAGGAATGGAACCAGGGAAAGGAACCAGGGAAAGGAAAGGAACCAGGGAAAGACAGGAAAAGATACGTCGGATGAATTACAGAATTGCACCCCATTTTTTTATCTAATGTATTTAAACTTTTGAGCTGCATATAAAACCCTAAAAGCACTGACAAGTCTTTTAATGAAGTGTTTCAGTGACAGCTTTATCCTGTGGAGGCTCTCACCACCCCAGAAGTGCAGGCTCTGCTCCTGCAGCCATGGGCAGAGCTTGTGGACAGCACAAAGTGAGTTCCCTGCGGTACCTCTGGGGCTGGTTCAGAGCTCTTTGCTATCTGTGAAACACAAATGTCCTCTTTTCGAGGTCCAGAAGTTATGGAAAACCTTTCTGCTTATTGTACCTAGGCTGGCGATGAATTATTTAGGAAGGAACCATAAAGTTTTTGTAAACAAAGCAGCACTGAAATCGCTGGAATTTTTTCTGTGCTTTGACGTTATTGGTGAACATAAAGTTCCTGTGGGGTGGGAGCCAAAATCCCCTTGTTCCTGACCCCTAACTGTGCTCACAGCCAGATTTTAGAAGGGCTCAGGATTCAGGAATATTCCTGGAGAATATTCCTCTCTGCAAGAGACCCCAGCCCACGGCTTCCCCCAAAAAACCTGCAATCATTCTGAGACGTGGAGTTATGAAATCACAGAAATTCGAGGTGGGAGACTACAACAGTGATTTCAACTCCACTCAGCACCACATTCCTCCTCTTTCCCCAACTTCCCTGACTGAGCACTACCTGGAACACATTCCTCATTTCCCAAACTCTGTCACACCAGCAGGAAACAAAGCAAAAGCGAATAAAATCCAATCCAAGCTCATCTGAATTTCAGTGCAACCGATCTCCACTTGGAAATATTAAATCTGAAATCTGAAAAACCCCTCACAGCACCCAGCACAACATAATTCAAATTAAAATATATTTCACCTCCTACTGTAAACAGAGGGTGTGGTGAACAGCTGGAGCCTTAATTCCAAACGGAGCTGGCAAGTTTAGGCTCCACGATAAAAACCCTGTAGACATTTTGTCTGATAACTGATGAACATCAGCACATTTTCAAACAAGTTGTTCCACTCTCCCGAATACCAGCCCCAATTAAAAGCCAAGTCAGATTTTGTTTCTAAAACGCCGGGTTTGAATAATTTAAGTCATTTAAATGCATCAAATTACTAAAAGTGTGTCTTCCTAGTCATGCTCCATTAGGAAAATCTATTTAAGTGAGGAAAATACACCTACAAGTAGTAACACCGTGGATTAAACATTGTATTTCAGGTTAGCTCCCACATATACACCACCAGCGCCTAATAATCACCTTGAAGCAAAGCAGAAAAAGATAATTTGAAGACTTAACGTGTCAAAAAACACCAGAGCAGGAAGGATTCCCAGCTTCCAGCAGTACAAAGCATTCCATTCTAGCCCGGGAGGTTGAAAATATAGCTGACCATAAATAGCACAGCTTCCAGATAACCATGTTGGGTTTTTTTTTTTTTCCTCCCCTCCTAAAATATTACCAGAATTCAACTATCTGCTATCTCAAAAGCTGATCAAAGAGAAAAATATTTAGATTCAAACAAGGGCCTCAACCTTGGAAATATTTATTCATGTGCCTAACTTTAGTTCCAGGGCTGCTCACACGCCTGAAATGAAGTTTGTGTGTTTGCACCATGCAAGGAGAAATTAAATTACTCCAACTTGTGCCCAGATGAGTAAGAAATGTTGTGAAACCCATGCAGGAGAGAACAGCCAAAAACTGCTGGCTTGACAGAACTAATCTTTAATTAGGAGATGAACAGTTGCAATAGAAGCTGCTTCAGTGCTTTATTAGTTTCATTTAAATAAGATGTTGCTTGTTGCAGAAAAACCCTCAGAATGGATTCTGAGTTTGAAAGAAAAGCAGCAAACACAGCTGATCATGCCAAATTCAGGAGGGGAGAAACAGCCCAGGGTTGATCATTTGTCTTTTTTACACACTTAGAAAGGAAAACCAGAGGTTAATTTAAAGCTAACCTCTGGTTTTCCTTTCTAAATGTGTAAAACCATTAGAATAATGGTTTTACATATTTAATGTAACATGTAAAACCAGGAGAATAATGGTTTTACACATTCAATGTAATGTGTAAAATTACACATAAAATAAAAATAATTTTTTATTTTTAAAAAATTAAATAAATTTTTTAAAAATAAAAAAACCCCTGAACTACAGCTATTTAAAATCTCATCCTAGTACAGGAGGTTTCCACCAAGCCATGAGTCAACGAGAAGCTTTTGGCCAGCACCAGGTCCATGGATTTTGGGGAAAAAGTGACTTTAACCCACAATTATACTTAGAATTGCAGACTGGTTTGGGTTGGAAGGACCTCAGCGCTCATCCTGCCATGGCAGGGACACCTTCCACTGTCCCAGGCTGCCCAAACTCCATCCAGCCCAGCCCTGGCCACTCCCAGGGATGGCTGCTCAAGATTTTGGGAAGGCTGAGCTGGATTTTTCTCTCCTCTTATTCATCCATCCCCAAACAGATCCTGGAAAAAACAAACTCTGCTCTTGGGTGGCAGGGAAAAATCACTGAACAATTCTGTGACTATTCCTAGAGCATCCAGCTCCTTTAAAACCTACTAAAGTTCATTTTCCACACCCTGACTGGAGCTGGATGCTCCAGGATGCTCCAGGATGCTCCAGGATGCTCCAGGAATAGTCAGTGGAATTGTTCAGTGATTTTTACCTGAAAATACTGACAGTACTCAGAGAAATGCTGCATTTTCTGTCTAAATCTAATAGGTTTTAAGTGCCCTGAAAGCACAGCAAGCATTGTCATAAATGCTATTGTGCAGATAATTCCCAGAATTTCATCCAGGAAGAGACAGAATGAGAGAAAAACAAGGAATGGGATCTGTTTTCCAGGGCTGTGGAGGCACAGATCCACCAGAGCAGGTTTTTAAAAGGGATTAGGGGAGAGTGCTGGCATGAAGCAGCACCAGCACGACCTTTCCATGGTCTGTGTCCCAAGGAAAAGGGCACAGGGCAGAGGAGATAACAACTGCAGGAGGATCCAGGGAAAAGCCACACCAGCCAGGCTGGGCCAGCCCTGACCCACACATCCCCTCGGCATTAACCTGCTCAGAGCAGCTTTCTGCTGCCTCATCTTTTCCATCAAGTACAGAAGATCAGGAAACCACTGAGGTTTTTTCCTTAAAAAAAAAGCCAAAAAACCCAAAAAAAGAAAAAAAAAAAAAAAAAACACCAAAAAAAAAAAAAACCCAACCCACCCCCCCCAAAAAAAACAAAACAAAACAAAACAAAACCAAACCCAAAAAAACCAAAACAAACCACAAAAAAAAAACCCAACAAAAGAACTCCAAAAAACCCAAAATCACTGCACAGTGATGGCAGCAGATTGGACACACCAGGGATGCACACAGGAAGGGTTCCTGGGAGCTCAGAGCTCGCGGATGGATCAGAGGGACCTGCAGGAGGCAGAGGAGGGAGGCACAGAGTATTTTTGGGGTATTTTTGTGGCAGTCCCAGGCAGAGCACAGCTGATGCAGTGACTCAGGAGGAACGGGCGTTGTCAACATGGCACTGCTGAGAGCTCCAGGAACAGGGGAGGGAACACAGGAATTTGGGGAAGTGACTGGAGACCCCACAGAGCCAACACCTTCTGTGAACCCCCCCAACCATCCCCAGCAGCCTCAGTGCTGCATTTGCCTTCATAAAGCATCAGCACATGCCTCCCACTCGATATGATATCGTTTTTCAGGCCACTAATGTCCTCTCCATAACCAGAACACAGCACTGCATTTTCCTTTCAGGAGAGAAAATGCAGAGTAGCCAATAGAGGCCATCAGCATATTTCCTGATGGATCAGGATATGGATCAATGCAAGGGACTGGTGCCATGGCAACCAACGTGCTGAGCCAAACACTTCAACTGGGTTAAGATGAAGTTGATAAAAATCAAAGTCTGGAAGGCTGGCAAGTTCCATCTGTAAGATGGGGAGGGCCAGGACTCCAAGAGGAAGGTGTTCCTGCAGGGAAAGAGAATTCCAATGGTGCCTTTCCTTCACAGGATGCTTCCTCTTTGAGCTTTAAAAAATTAATTATTATAAATAATTAATTTACACATTTAGAAAGGAAAACCAGAGGTTAACTCAAAGTTACCCCAATAAAAACCCTGAACTATGGCTATTTAAAGTCTCATCCTAATACAGGAGGTTTCCAACAAGCCATGAATCAACGAGAAGCTGTAAAAAATAAATTATCTATAGTTATAGATAGATTGTTGTTAGTTATTTATATTAGTTATAGATTTCTCTGTCATTCTTGTGGTTGGCTCTGGGTGAGGGCTTCATCAAGAGGGGCAAAGAGAAGGTGGCAGCATGAGAAGGGAGAAAGAAAAGAGGGGAAAAACCAGCTTAAAATTATGAAAGGAAAATAGAAAGCAAAGATAAATCTTCTCCATGAAACAAACAGCAAGAATTTGGAGATTTGCCTCCACACATGGAATTTCCTGATGATCCAGGAATGTATCATCATAGCATGTCCTGTAAAAATGACAAGCAGGGCACTCTGAGCTTCCTCCAGCCAGCTGTAGCTCTTCCCTCAGAATCCTTCCCTGCGAAACTCCGAGATGGGAAGGGTTTCAACCTCTCCAAGAACAGCAACACTCGGAAAAGGGAGAAGAAAAGCATCTCCAGAGAAGTTTCATCCACAGTTCAGTCATTCAGCCCCAGCCCAAGCAAGTGCCTCAGCTATTTTCCATGACACAAGCACTTGGATTTTTCCAAGAGCTGATGTCAGGGCTTTTCATGGAGAAAGAACTGCATTTACTGGGCAGGCAAGGAAGGAGGGCTTCCCCAGCAGCTATTCTCAATGTGGCCTTTGTGCTGCTCTGCTGCTCAGGCCAGGACCCTGCAAGAACTTTTAGTCCTCGCAGAAACTCAGAAAGGGGAGGGGACAGAGACATTTTCAGCAGCCAGGGCTGTTCTTCCACTCCTGACTGACTTCCAAGGCTCACAAGCAGCAGCTTTCCCTCTCCAGGCCCTGAGGTTGTCACACAAGACCATTTATTGTCGAATATCCATTTATTGTTGAATATTCCACAACAGGGTGGAAGCAGCCGAAGAAATAAAAATGGGGAGGGGGCACTGGAGGGAACATAAATAAACCAGGTTGCTCATGTTTCCTTAATGCTGCCTTTAGATTTGAGTAACAGGGATGAGGTTTGGCCACCGAATGTAGCTCAGAGCAAACACAAACCCTGCTCAGAAACTGGTGGGGAACAGAGGTTGCCAAATCCCAGGCGATTTCCTACTGGTTTCCCAACGTGACTGGTTACCAACTACTGAATCTCTGTTTTCACCTCTGGGAAAGAAAAATTGACAGCTTGGAAATGGCAAAAATTAAACACCAGAAATGCTGCAAAAGGCCAAGTTGTTTTTCTAAAAGACTTGCAGAAAATGTTATCATGACAAAAATTTAGGCAAAATTAGTGCACGGCAGAAAAGAAACTTTGATTATTTGTTCCTCTGGAAGCTTTTTCTGCATGACCCATTTAACACGAGTGGCCAGGTACAGGAGAAAGGTCAAGCTTGTGATTTCAGAAGTTATGACCCAGTTTTCTCACTCATTTATTTATTTTGAAGTAGGCCATAGACAAATATTCCCAGGCCTAGAGAGCTCAAGCTTCCCTGAAGCAAGGAAAAGCAGCTGAAATATGCAGTCTGGCCATACTAGAAGAGCCCCAAAATATCCCATTTTCTCCACATTTTCACATCATCTTTGCAGCCTGAGCTTCAGCTGTTTGGAAAACAGAAAGGAAGAGGGGTAGAACACATTTTTTGTGATTCATTCCTCCAGCTTTCACTCCCGAAAAATCCTTTTCAACCCCTCTGCCCAGAGAATGAAAAGAATCAAACCGAGCACCGGCGTTTCTTGCGCAGACAGGGCGTGGAGTCCAAATTAACCTGCCCTCCCTAAACTGCAGCTAATTACGGGGAAATGAAATGTTTGCTTTGCTTGCCAATAATTGCAATGCAGAGCTGGCTCGGTGGCAGCAGCACCGCTCCTCCCACACGGCGTCTGCAACAGCTTTCCAGCGAAATGCCCCAAAAAAATCAAAGCAACAGGACAGTTTGATTTTCCTAAACAGAGCAGAGAGACCCAAAGCTGTGAGTGCCACGGGATTTGCTTTCACCTGACACACACACACGCACACCCAGGGCTGGGGATCACTCAGCGTGTGCAGCACTTTTTGCATTTCATTAGGCACCAAGCCTAGTTCCTTATTAATGCCATACCCAGCTTGTGGTTGTTATGAACCAGCAGCGAGCCTGGTGTGGAAACAGTCCTTAAAAACAGCAAAAGATAGCAATTAGAAAGGGAGGAGAGAAAAAAAAAAAAAAAGAAAGAAAAAACAACCCCAACACACAGCGCACGTAACACAACTGGAAATGTAGCTTTCAAAACAGCGTAACGCTGCCTCCAATGAGGCAGCTTTAAGTTCTGCAAATATATGTACAAGGTTCAGAGGCACAGCGCAGCGTTTGGCCCAGAGTTCACATTTCTGGGGAGTGAGTAGAGCTGCCTGGCACAGGAACACCACACCTCCACGGCTTGGGACTACCGAGTGTGCACACAGAACCTGATTTAAGACATTTAGGATTCCCCCAACCTCTCAGAAGATGTTTTGAAGAACTGACAAGGCCAAGGTGCTGTTGTGCTGCTCAGCATTAGGAGCTTTGCCTGGTTTAATGTGTCACCAGCCATTGAGGTGAGCAGGAAAGGCTGGGACAATTGGGATTGTTCAGCCTGGACAAGAGAGGCTTTGGGGTGACCTAATTGTGGCCTGCCAGGACCTGGAGGAGCTGCAGGAAAGACAGAGAGAGACTTTTGCAAGGGTCTGGAGGGACAGGACAAGGGGGAATGGCTTCAGACTGCCAGAGAGTGGGGTTAGATGGGATATCAGGAAGAAATTCCTCCCTGGGAGGGTGGGGAGGCTTCCAGAGAAGCTGTGGCTGCTCCTGGACCCCGGCAGTGTCCAAGGCCAGGCTGGACAGGGTTCGGAGCATCCTGGGACAGTGGAAGGTGTCCCTGCCCACGGCAGGGGTGGGACAGGATGAGCTTTAAGGTCCCTTCCACCCCAAACCATCCTGGGATTTACCCTGCCACAGACGTGACTCCAACCTGACCACATCAGCAGAAGCACAAGAGCTCAGCAGCACTTTCCCCCTTGGATTCACACATTCCAAAGGTATTATCAGTCTGTCTGATCCACCGTACAACACAGAGTTTCATTAAGTTATTCCTAGGACAAACCAGGCCAGCAGGCACCTTGCCTTAATTTAAACTTCCATTCAGCCCTCATTCAGTTCTTTTAAAGGTTCATGTGCATTTACTGCTGTGGAAAAGTAAGCCAAGACTTGCCTGCTCATCAGAACCAGCAGTTTACGAGTTCAAAGCTAAGCAGACACTCAACCCAAAAGCATTTCCAGCCCTGCCTTCCCCTCTCCCGTGGAGTGATGAACCTTTGGCCAAATTACACCCATTCTGCATGGGATGTGCAGACAGCATCCACCCCTCTGACCTCTGCAAAGCTTCGAAATATTTCCCAGCTGCCATAAACTCATTTACAGCTAATATGTCTTAAACCACCCAAAGGCAAAGTGCTCCCAGTGGCTTAATTTACACCGAGGGAAAAATTGGATCCGCACTTTTACAAAGGAAGGCTGCAGCACGGAGAGAATCAAGAAATCATTACCACAGTGTTGCTTAACCTGTACAGTGTATTTTTAGCTCTTGGTCCTTCACAGCTAATTCTGGTGAAGTTCTACTCGTGGAGATGCAAACACCAAGGGCAACCAAAGTATTTGAGCCTAAATTCAAAGTATGCAACTAAATGAGTGTTTCACCTTGCTGGCTTCCACTCCTCCCAGGAGGGTTTCTGTCCCAGCATTCCCTCAGATTTTAGAAGCATCCATGGAAAAGTTTCTCCACCATACATTGCAGTGTGCCAGGATTTAAAAAAAAAAAAAGCTGTAAGCTGAGCTATAAAGAGATCAGCAGTGCTATATATTGAGGTTGAAGCTGTCTCAGTTGTTTAAATGGCCTAAGAAAAATCAAGAGAAAAGATGCACATAGCACACATTGCATGAGGAGGGAAAAAATGTACACAGGCATTCGTGGCATGCCTTGCTCCTTCCTATTTCATCTTCCCTCCATCTCAACTGCAGCAGAAATCCAGAAAGAGAGACTGGAAAGGGCCGGAGCAGAACACGGGATTAGGATTTCCCAGCAACACCAAGCCCTGTTTATTCTACTGTAAAATGGAAGATAAAAAGGCAGGAGTGAAGCTCCTTGTAAAATGGCTCAAGATCCTGAGAACAGCCTGTGAGTCAAACACAGAGCTATTAATAGGCCTCTGGATGTGTTTGTATTAGTATTTGCCTCTCGGGCCTCGTAAAATAAATAAAAATACAAGCAAAGGAAGAAAAGAAAAAAAAAAGAGAAAAAAACCTACAACAAAAAAACCCCAACAAATATTTACCCAGGAAAGCTCCCAAGCAAATTTCCCTGGATCCCTGCAGCAAATTCCCCAAGATATGTGCAAGGGGAATGGAGATAACCAAGGCATCAGAAATAGCAATGCCAGATTGGAGTTGTTCCCCCCTGGGTTCAGTGACACCAGATCTTGGTGCCTCCCCCTCAGCCAGGCAGGATGCTGAGAACTGCCACTATTTGTATTTATGTTCGAGAAAAACAAATCCCCCCAGCATCTCCCAGCCTTTCCACATCAAAACCTCATCTATTAGTACAAAACACTGCATTTTCTCTCGGTGCTGATGGCTGTCACTGTATCAACACTGCCTCAGATCTGTCCACACCATCATTGTGACTGATACAATTTGTTTCATTTTTAGAACACCTCACAATCAAATAAAATTTTAAAAGGTACACGGTATCAGCGCAAACTGCGTTCAGAAAAAAAAACAAACCCACCCAAAACACTCAGAGATGGTTGCTTGAGCACCAACAGCTAATTTAACATCAACATGCATAAAATATCAGCTTATCAAAAATCACATTCCCCATGGCTGGTGAGATGGTTCTGCTAACACCCTGGTATGGAATTACTGGGAAATGGAAAGAAGGGAGTGCTGCCAGCATCTACATCGAAAGCATCTTTCCAAGCTGTCAAAACCTTTGTTCTTGAGCGGAGCCACCAAGACACAGATTTTCACAGCAAACACACGAAACTGGCCATTTTCACAGTGCAAATACAAAGGAGTAACTCAGGTTCACACAGCAGCTATTAAAAGAGGAAAGCAACAAAAAAAGAGACAAACCTCCCCTCCCACCCTTTTTTCCAAGCAGATATTAAAGGAAAAATCCTTTCTCTCTGCATTCAAGGAAGGTATTTTCCCCTCTTGCAGGGAATAGGAACAAAGGCTCTGATATTACCTGTTCCACACGCCAAAGTCAGCTGAGCAGGGAGATCCCAAAGGCCCATTCCTGGGGGAGTGCTCTGATCCCAAATCCTCCCCAGGGAGCTCCAGCTGCCCCTCTTCGGAAGCTTCCCGGTGTTTTCACGCTCCTTGGATATCCTTGGGAGGCATCTGCCTGATTGTTCCACTGACCACTGGAGGGGAGGGAAGAAACTCCACCTCTTCTCTCCCACCTCCTCCCAGCCAGCATCAGCTGGGGCTGCTCATGGCCACGGCGAGAGCAGCATCCAGGGCCAGCCCACGGCAACAGGGACACAGGAGACAGGGCTGGGATTTTAAAATTCAGCATTTCCAGCTGTCCCGGGGAACAGAAAAATGTATATCTGTGTTTCTATATTAATGTATAGGCGGTAGATGGAGATGGATTTTCTGTGTGCGTCTCTACGCGTGCATAGAGATGCATATAAATATATAAAAATCTATATATTTGTGTGCACTCCTGCCATGAAATCACAGCCCTGCTCCAAGGAGCCGCATCACGAGGCACAGGAACAAAGGCTTGGCAGAGGGCACCGAGCTTTTCCCCTCAATCCACTTCCAGCCTTCCCCAGGGTCACGCTGTGCCACGCTGGGCACCTCTTGGGCTTCCCTGGCATTTTGCAGCACGTGGCACCCGGAAAAGCACCACCCAAACGCCGGGAAAACACAGCTTGGGGATTGTTTTGGGATTGTTTCGGCAGGGATGGGGTGAGAACCAAGCGCTGCCCCTCTGCCATCCCAACCCAGAGGTCACACCAGTGAGGTTTGTGAGCCTCCCGGAGTGGTCAAGCCCTGGGGAAGGATTGCAGGGTGAAGGGGCTGTTTTCTTTTTCTGCCCCAATAACCTAATGAAGTTTGGGAGCAGTGCTGGCAGGATAGAAATTTCTTCACGCTACACTGTCTGTTTGTGTTTGATTAATGTAAATCTTCCCGGGGCTCCGAGCACGCCCCGGGCTCAGGCTCTCCATTAACAAGCAGCCAAAGTGCCACGTACAGACAGAGCAGAGACACAGACCAAGATCTCTATTTTGGGCCTTGCCATGAAACCCAGAGAGCTCCACCAAACTCATTTTTGGTGATTTGATTTGAATTACCCCACTCCTCATTAAATCCCTTTTTTTTTTTTTCCTTCAAAATCACGAGGCCTATTAAAAAGATGAAACTGCAGCAAACCACTTCATACATTAATAGCAGTTCTTTTTCTTTTTTGCATTTCCTCCGTTCTCATGATTGAATTTTTCAGCCTGGCCAGTCCAAGGCACCAAAGATCATCTCCAAGCCACAACTGCAGCAAAGCTGCAATTACCCAGAGGACAGGAAGCCAAAGAAATCAACTCCTACCCCTCCATCTCCCTGCTCCATGCAGTAATTTCCCAGCCAGAGCTTGTATTTTCCATGCTTCTCCCTTTTCCAGTGGTGTGCATTATCATTTTCGAAATAGCAGAGAGCTCCGTCTCATTGGTTCCTATTTTGAAACCTTTGCCCAGCTCCTCATTTTCTAGGAATTTCACGAATCAGAAAATGTCAGCTCTCCAGAAGAAAATGGTAACCAGAGGGAAGGAAAAGGCAGGCCAGGGCCAGGATCAGCTCAGATCCTCCCAGGAGCACCCCTTCCTCTCACAATCCCTGGGAAAAACGAGGGGGAAATGATCAATATTGGATTTTTGGAGCCAAAATGGAATGGTGGAGTTAAGAGGAACTGCAGATCCCAGAGCAAGGCTCCATCTCTGGTTTATTCATGCCTGAGTGAGAATCACATGCACCGCACAGCCTCTGCTCAGGGTGTCAAAACAGAGATATTTTTAAACCTGGGTCACACTTTAAAAATCAAGTTATTTCCAAATTTTTCTCCCTAATGCTCCTCATCATCGAGTGAAACACAGATGGAACAATCTGAGAGACCAATAAACCTTGATTTACTAAACTATATTTCATTTAAAACACTGTTATTTCCTATTTCCTTCATTGTACAGAGCAAATTCACATTTCCCAGTTCTCTGCCTCGGTTTACCCTTACCACGAATTCAGGGTTTGCAGGTTGCTTTATAATCAGAAGAAAATTAGGCATAGAGTATTATATATTATTTTATATATTTGTGTATTTTACATATTTATGTCTTTTATATATTTATGACTTTTATATATTTATGTCTTATATATATATTTTATATATTTATTTGTGTATTTTATATATTTATGTCTTTTCTATATATATTTTATATATTTGTGTATTTTATATATTTATGTCTTTTATCTATTTATTTATGTCTTTTCTATATATATTTTATATATTTATTTGTGTATTTTATATATTTATGTATTTTATATATTTACTTATGTCTTTTACATATTTATATACATAAAATATCCTTGCAGAAACCCCTCAGATTCATCCATTTTAAATTTTCATGCAGAAAATTGAACTTGAGGTCATTAAGGTCAGTGAGGAGGAGCCAGGAATACAACAGGAATATGCTCCAAGGCTTTGAACTCAGAAGGGACATTTTTAATTCCTTTAAACATAAAAATTCTGTTCCTGGCATCAGCACTTGGGAAAATAAATGCATTTGTACCATAAAACAAGCTTAAAAGGGTCAGAAATGGATATTGCAGCTTCTCTCCATTATACAGAAGTCAAACAGACTTTGAAGAATCCAAACGAAATTTCAGTCTATCAGGAAAAACATTTAGTATAAAAAAAAGGACTTTAGGGCATAGTCATGGAAGACTCAACTGTTGTCTGCAATTTTTTTTTTTTTTTTGTTATGGAAATAATTAAGTTTTTAAAAATTACGGAATTAATTTTTATTTCTATTTTATCTAACAGCTTTCGGGGGAAAGCAACACAATACATTCCTTTCAAGTCCAAAGCAACACAGCTGCCAGGAAACAGTGCAAAAACAAGAAAGAGGCAGGAATGGAAGCTTCTATCTTGCTTCCTACTCTGATTTCCCAGATTTCCTTCCCTCACAGGACATAATAAGAAAACAATTTAGAGGGGAAAAAAATGACCATAAAAAGCAAGAAAGTCTGATGCAATGAGGTTTTTAGGAGAAATCAGAGATAACCAAGATATGGCTATGGCTGTAAATGGAATATCTCTGTTTTAAATTCACAGAGATTTCTACAGTCCTGGAGAAGAGCAGGAAAGGAGGAAAAAGTATGGAAAAAAATATATAATTAAAAAAGAAATTTCTCCTAAGAACATAGGAAAGATGGGATAGGAATAAGTAGTGAACAGTTCATTTCGAGAGTTTTCTTTGCCTGTTTAGAATGAAATGAATGAAAATTAAGTGCTTCTAAAATATCAGAGAAGTTACAAGCCTGAATATTGCAGGTTTCACTTCCCAGAATTTTGAAATCTCTGTGCTCCGTCCTCCTTTGCAAGGAACAGTGCCCAATATTCTGTATCGATTAAGGAATTCTTTCCTCCTCCCCTTGTTCAACCCCAGTTCCCTGCTGGCCAGGCTGCCCTATGCTAAATATTGGTAATAAATAATAAATAAATATGGTAATAAATAATAATAATAATAATAAATATGGTAAATATTTCTGCAGAATTTCCAGACCTTTACCCCAATGAGGAGCCAGGCCTGGGAAAAGCAGAGCTTCCCAGAGCTCCAGGCAGCGGAAGCCAAGCGCTCCCCGAGGAACAGAGCCCACAGCCCTGCGGAAAGGATCCAGGAGAGCTCAGCATCCCATCCTGCCAGAAAATCCTCAGCCTTCAGCACCCCAAACTGCCAGAATTCTGTTTGGGGAGGCCATGGCATGTCCCTGGAGGTGTCCCAAGGCACCTTGGAGTGACCTGGGGTAGGGGAAGGGACAAATATGGGACAAAATCATCCTCAAGGTCTCTCCAACTCAACCCAGACTGGGATTCCATGATGTGATATTTGCAGCTCAGCTGGAAAGGCCAAACCTCACTTAAATTTTTGGGAATTTCGAACAGGCAGGGATGAAGATGTGGTTGCACTGTTTTAGAATCTTTCTGTTCTTTCTCACAGAGAGTGGAGATAAACTGCATTCTTTTACTTTCTTAATCTCTGTGTTTGGTATTAGGTGTTATTTGGCTGTGACCAATGGTTTTAGGAGGTGGATTCTTTGCTGACCAATAGTTGCTAGAATATGAATGGATATAAAAGAGGTTTCTTGTAAATAAACTTTCTCTTTTCACCATCTTGGTTCGTCTGCCTGAATTCTCTCAACCAGACTCTGCAACCCTCGGGGACTCTAAAGCCACAATGAAGAAATCTATTCTTGATGAAGAATTCAGTGTATTTCCCATCGTGGTACAGATGGACACTGCATTTTTAGCAACTGAATCCTTAACGCATCACAGCAATATCCAAAAATTTTACCAACGCACTTTTCAGCCCCAAAAATGATAAATGAGAGGCAAAATGGCTCCCAGTTCCCCCATCAGAGTATCCAAATACTTCATGAAGTTTTATATTATAAACACTCACCCTCATTCTCTCCCTGTCATTTGGGCTCAGGATGTTCATTTCTCCTATTTTATATCAGGGAACAAAACCCATCCCACACATCCTAAATAAACAGGAACTAGCAGAAGACTGCAGCGGAGGTTTTTTGAGAGAGCATGCAAATATAAAAGTACAGAAAGAAGATATGTGAGAAATCTGACTTATTTCAGCAAGGACTCCGAGTCCTCTCCATGACCTGCATCTTTTAAACACATCTGAGAAAAACCTGAACGTTTTTAGGCACAAAAAATCCTGGGCTGCCCTGTCAGTCCATCCCTGCAAAAAGTCCTAAAGATGTTAGAGGCACAGAACTGCATTTTAGTCAAGGATGGGAAATTCTGTATTTTCTCCATCAAAAAAGGGTCTGTGAGCTCTGTCAAAACATTTCATTGGTCTCAGCAACTCACGAGCAGCAAAGGACTAAGAAATCTTCTCTGTGGCTGCTCTGGGTGTGTTTTATGGAAAGCAGGAGACAAATGATGAAGAAATGAGTTAATATTTCATTTCAGTATCCCAAGTGCTCTGGGTTACATAACAAGCAGTGGAAGTTAAAGACACAGAAGATTCCTCTCAGGAATTTCTGCAAGTCAGAGGAGACAACTTAAGGACAGCTTAGAGCAGATAAAGTAATCATTTTCCAAAGGCACTGCTTTGCACAGACAAACCCTTCATTACTTCAGCTCCTTCAATTACTGGAACTTAGCTTGAGAAACAGAAAACTGAGGTACAGAAACAGGAAATTGTTTTTGCAGTAGAAAAAAGCAGATCAACAATTGAAGTGGAAATGCTGGCCAGATCAGGCATTCTATCTTAAATCAGTAATTCCTTTTTTTTAAAGGTTAGTGACAGAAGCCTGTGGCACCTTGTGATGTACAGAAAATATCACATACACAGCTAATTTGGGAAGGCAATGCCAGAACTCCTGCAAACTTTCAATTTTCAGAGCATTTTCCTACACAAGAGTTAAGCAAATGTTTTTAAGATGCAGATGAGAATCCCCTAAGAAAAACTTTTCAAGTACTGTCATGGACATGAGTGAAACGAGGATGCCAGGGAAAACTCAAATTAAAACTGGCACAGAAAAAATAAAAATTAAAGAATGAAATCAACTGCAGAAGCACTACCCACAAAGGAAGAAACAAGGGTGATTTAGGGAGGAAAGAAATTGATAGAGTGGGTGGGAAAATCAACTTTACTGCTGGAGATACAACTCAATTTATTATTTACTGTGCACCTCGGCGGATGATTCACCAAATCCTCTGAACAAAACCCACCTCCCGGGCTGCAGGCAGCTGAGCAAAAAGCCCAGCTCAGCACAAGTTAGGATTAGAGTGGCAACCTACTTTAGAGTCAATCATTACAAGGCTGAACCACAGCTGTCTGCTTTTAATGCACGGCTGCATTAACCCTCGGCAAAGGGCTTGGAAAATCTGCTCTCAAAAAAAAAAAAAAAAAAAAAAAACACAAAAAAAAAACAAAAAAAACAAAAACAAAAAAAAAACAAAAACAAAAAAAACCCCACAAAAACAACAAAACAAACAAAAAAACCAAAACAAAAGAAACAAAAAAATACAAAAACAAAAGAAAAAACCAAACAAAAAAACCAAACAAAAAACCCCCAAAAAACAAAAAAACCCACCGAACAACAACAAAAAAAAAAAAAACAACAAACAAAAAACCCAAACCCCCCGAAACAAAAAAAACAAAAAAAACCCAAAACCCCCCCCCCAAAAAAAAAAACCCCAAAAAACAAAAAACCCCCAAAACACCCACCCAAAAACAAAAAAAACCCCCAACAAAACAAAAAAACAAATTAAAAAACCCCACAAAAAACAAAAAAAAACCCCGGAAAAAAACCAAACCACTGAATCATTGAAACTGTTGGCAGAATTGTTAACTCCGTGCATTTGGTGCTAATAGATATTATTGGAGTGATCTAAGCCAAGGGAAAAAAATTAGAGAAAATGATCATTTTCTACTGTGTCACACAACAAGCAGCTGAATGGTTTCTGCAGACAGTAATTAAAATAAGAAAGTTCTGGTACAAATATGGAAAGTGATTAAAAGACAGCTGTGAAGTCTGCTAAATCTGTGATAAAAAAAAATAAATCTGCAAAAGCAAAACATGAAAGATCCTTTCTGAAAGGGAACCGTCTTTCAGTTTCATTGTCTGGGCTGACTTCTGGCATAGGAAAATGAGTTCTATGGAGCTGCATTTGAAAGGTCACAGGGTTTCCTTCCTTGATCTTTTACCATGAGCAATTTTAGAAGGCATTAAACATTTCAGAACAGCCTATCTAAACAAATTTTTGCTTATCCTGTCATTGAATTACGTTCAACCAATTCCAGTAAGTCTGAGAAAAAAAAAAGAGTCCCCCCCCCAAAGCAGCTCCAAAATACAATATTTATGGCAGCCACTAAATGCAAACTTGAGTCCATGCCAAAATAGCATAAATTAGAGAAAAGTAATTATTCTATAGCTGACAATTTGAAAAGAGAGCAATGAGAGCTGGGAAACTCCGTTTTCTAAGACAAAAATCTATTTCATTCATAGCAAACTGAACATAGTTGTTCAAACTGTGTCGTAATTCAGAGGGAGATAAAAAACACAAGACCAATTCCATGGATTTAGCACTCAATACCTTGTTATGGTTCACTCCAGAGCTGGGAATTGTCAGCAATAAATACTTTCAGGCCTATAAAACTCTGTGAACTGCTCACTATTCATCGAGAACCAGCGAGGGAGGGGCAGAGCTTCATTTATTCTTTCCAAAGAATTTTGCAGGTCCTTTTTAATTCACCATAAACTTCATCCTTCCCCAGTTTTACAGTACAAAACATCAACTGACTCAAGGACACGATGAATATCAAAATGTTGACCCCACCAGCAAGTCAGGACTGGCTTTGTCATTATTCTGTCCCACACCTGCAGCCTCACACTCCCAAATTTTACAAGCAGGGAAGAAAAACCCAGGACAAAACACGAGGCAGCAATACCTGTACTCACAGCCCCGGCCTCTGAAAAGGCAGAAATCCATTTTTTAATGCATTAAAAACACACTTTCATTTTCCCACTGCTTCAGGGCAACACAAATTGAGAGTTCCCAGTGTTTCCAGGCATTGTCCACGAGCCAAACACCAGTTTATCTCCCCCAGAATTCACTTTATTTCTGACTCTGCCCTGTTGACAATTCCTCCTCTGCCCTCCAGCCAATGGAGAACCAAGAGCCTTTTGCAGGGCTCTCCTCTCCCAGCACTGAAGGCACACACAGGGAGGAAAGGAAGGTTTTTTCCCTGCCAGGAAGTTGGATTGTTTTAACTCCAACCCTGCATCTGCCTCTTGTTTGAGATTCCAGAGCAGGAACGTTCACACAGCTCATTACACCTCCTCGGCAGGGCCTGGCAGCTGATCCATCCGAATTTCTGAATATTTGCTCACAATCTATTTGTGCTGTGCCACGCACGAGGTGCTTCCTGCTTCTCTGGAGGGGCAGCGGGGCTGAAAACATACAAATCTGGAATCTGAAAAACCATACAAATCAAATGGAATTTCCAGATTCCATTTGATCAGCAAATAAACAACGTAAAGAGTTATTATTTGTATTTAAGCAGAGCATGCAGCTTGCCTACAGAAACTTTAATATTCTCTTATCAGCACATCAGAGTCACCCAAGCCTGCAAGAAACCACAACTCTGTCCTGGTGAACTTTAAATGCCAAAACAGCCCTTCTTTTCCAATTTCCTCTGCATGAACTGAGCACATCCATCACCCATCAGCTGCCCACAGCCAACATCTCACAGAACTAACAAAATGCTGTGTTATCACCAGAACCAACAGGTGGAATTAAGGAACTGAGACCATCCGAGTTTCCGTGTGTAGAATAAACTTGTAAATATTATAACGAAGCAAAATGCCAGCACTGAGTGCTTGAAAGCAAAGGGAAATGCAGTTTTGTCTCAGTTCAGTGAGACAACTCCTGCCGAGGCATTTTCTGCAGCAGGGAAAGCACCAGGATGCCAGAGGAGTGCTTTAATCTAAAGCAAACATCTCCACGTGATGGAAAAGAGAGGGGGGAGCCCAGGCAGCTCCCAATCCTACAAGACAAAATTCATTTGCTACTGGGAATGTCTTCCTGTACATTATCAGGGAATTGGCTGCCCCTGGGAATCAGATCGTGGGTGACAGCCCCAGGGTTTGTCCCTGCAAGGGCTGCCCCGCAGATCTGTGATTGCTGGGCTGGAGAGAACACAGGACAAATTCCCAAGCACCCCCAGGAATGCTGCCTTAATACAACTGAGAGAATATTCCCTAAAATCCCACAGGGAATGAGCTTTCCATGGTGGGGTCTCAGATATTTGGAGGGTTCCTCATTGCCATACAGCTCATCATTGTATTTTACATTTATTGTAATTTACTGACACAGCAAAGTGATCCAAACACAACTCAGAGGGGAAGATGAAGAGATTTCACATTTGTATTTACAATTTAAATTAACAAGTCACAGTCCTTGTTTGAAGTGTCCAGAGTCCCTTTGTGCTCCTCCCCATAACCAATTACAAACTACCTTTTTTATTTAACGAAAAGAAAAAAAAGAACAACAAACCCCACCTCATTATTTGCATGTTCTTTGTTATTTTTTTTTCCTCTTTGAAATGCTCTTTTGGGGCCAGCTTTTTGATCTAAAAGACATTTAATTAAAAAAAAAAAAAAAAAAAAAAAAAGGAAAACCCTAAATCCCTATATACACTCTATGGCAACACTTACTGGGGGAAATATCCTCCCACTTCCCAGGGATTGTGTCTGGGTTACTCAGGCCAGAATACAGCCAGATTCCCCACCAAAAACCAGAAAAAACTACTTATTTTAATTGCAAACTTCAAGTTTCTCAAGACTTTTGCTGATCAAATCCCATCAGTATTCCAAGAATCAATTTAGAGATCTGAAGGAGCCATTTTCTCTGTATATGGAGAGCGACAGATGGAGCAAAATTTTCAGCACATTCTGAGTTGCTGTGATGTTCCTGTCATTGCAGCAAGCAAGGAGGCTCGGCAGAGCTGGAGGGCCAGGATGATTAAAAAATAGCTATTAATTAAAAAGAAAAGAAAAAAAAAAAAAAAAAAAAGAGGGAGTGAGAAGGGACAGGTTCTCTCCTGCTGGCTGAACTCCAGAGAAAGGATTTAGAGTTTTGCAGGCAGCAAAGCTGTTTCCTCTCCCCCTCCCAGCTCAGTTTAATTATCTGCTCCTGCCTGACCTGCGAGAGGGCAGAGCCTCCTCCAGAGTGCCAAGTGCCAGCCCTGAGCAGCCCCAGGGACTGTCCCCTCCACCTGGAGCCCTCCCAGCCACACAATCCCATTCACACTGCCAGGAAAGAAGGCTTTTCCTGCCCCAAACCTGGGACTGTGCCTGGAACACCAGGGCGAGGTGCCCCAGGCACACGGCGAGGCCGAGGGATGGCGTGAGCAGGTGCAGACACCGAAAATCCCTGCCAGAGTCTCTCTGACGAGTGGGAAAGCTGATAATGAGGCTGCGAGAAGGGAAAGGGAGAGCAGGTCAAGGTCTGCTATGCCATCCATACAGCTGAACTTGCACTGGTTAACATCCAAAATAAACACCACTGCAGCACTTAGAGCCAGCACCAACATTCCTACATCTTTCCAGACTGGAAGAAACATGTGCTTGCCTTTTTTTTTTTTTCCCTTTTACCCCTAAGTATTTCATTCTCACAACGTGAGCAGGCTGAGCATTTCACATCACTTCAAGGGCAAAACTTGGTGCTTTCAGTTGTACTCCAAGGGGATGCAGTGCTTGGCAAGCAATATTTACCAATTTCAAGTATTAGCAAGCTCTCCCACCAAATCACCCACCAATGAAGCATCTAAACCTGTGCTCTAGATATCTATAAATATCTAGATATATACTCCAGATATATCTATGAAATAATGCTCTAGAGAGCTTTGGTCATTTAGATCATTATTTCCAAATTATTTAAGATATTTTCTTTTACTGCTGATGGTCCAGGGCAGAGCAGCACCTGCAGAGGTGTTCCTTTGGGCTCCAGATATCTATAGATACCTAGACAGATACTCCAGATAGATCAATGAAATAATAGTCTAGAGAGCTTTGCTCATTTAGATCATTATTTCCAAATTATTTAAGATATTTTCTTTCACTGCTGATGGTCCAGGGCAGAACAGCACCTGCAGAGGTGCTCCTTTGGCCACCCCACACACTTGGACACATCCTCCCAACAAAGCCAATCCCACAACAATCGCAGGGAGCTCTCCGTGCAGCATCCCCAGAGCGACCGAGGCTGTTGGGTTTGCTCAGATCAGATCTGTGCCCACAGCAACCACTTCCGCTCCCCAAACCGCAGGGCCTGCGCAGGGCAAACCACAACCTATCATTTGGTGCCTCCCGACAGGCTGCAGGAACAAATTGCCAGCTGGAGAGCTGCACTTCGGCACCAGGAGATCTCTCGGCTAAGCGTTTTTATCCTCAGGGTTCCCCCCATCCTTACATTTAGGAAGCTGTCATGATAAAAATTCACCCTCCTCTATTGCAGTTCCCCCCGGATATTTGCCAGGGCTGATGCTGCCACCTCAGTCGGGATAGAGGCTGCAGCAGCAGGGAAAATCCCTTTTTTAAAACCCCAGAACAGCAGCTCACTTTTGGCCGAGGTCATTGCCTCATTTGCGACGTCACGTAATTATAATTTTGCAAAAGTGGAAAAAAAATACCCAATCGACACAGAGCAGAAAGGCACGTTATTTCCCTGCTTGTAAGCAGCAGCTCTGAAAGGCACTTGACAGAAGAACGGGAATTATTATCATCATCACCATCCAGCTCAAACAGTGTCACACGGGACCTGCTGCCACTCAAAGCAGCTCCTCGAGAACCACACAGGCACTCCCAGACACTGAACATGTGTTCCCTCGGTCCTCCATGGCACACAGAGCTGCAGTGCTGCCTTGGCAGGGTTTTCTGCTGCCAGCAGAGCTCCTGAGAGCTGCCATGTGCCTGCAGAGCACAGGGGCAGGCAGGAAGCCTCTCTCCTATCTGGCAGCTGCCACCCTTTCTCTCCCTCTCACTCATTTCCTATTGATTTCTCCTGTCTTACACTGCAGCTTTTTCCTATTTCCTCTCGCCGCTCGCTCGTTATGGCTTCCCTCCTCTAATTCTCTTCTTTTCCACGTTTTTCCATCCCTTTTGTGGCAGCTTTGATCTCGGCAGAAGCCTCCTTTGCATCTGGGCACGGCAGAAAGGCAGAGGAGCCTCTGTGGCAGCGAGCAGTGAGAGGAGATGCCTCGTCTGAAGTGCTGCCAAGGAGCTGCACCAAGAGCCACTATCACAACAGGCTAAAAAAGACTTTCAAGCAGCCATCAGATGCTCCAGGTGAGCCTGCAGGTTGGAGCTTGTATGTTTATGGGAGTGGTGGACTCCCAGCGCTGTGCCTGTCTCACTTCAGTCTGGTGCTTTATTAAACACACGGGGCTTTTCCTGCGCACTGGGAAATGCTTGCTCAGGTCAATCCAGGTCCCACCTCAGCTTTTCAAGACCTCTCCGGCACTGCAGCTCACTCAGGACTGCAGAAAAGAGTATTTAACTCTTCTTGGGTTACCGATTCCACTTGGGAAGTCACACAAGTCCTTGGGTTTTACCACAAACCAGGACTCACAGCCTGCAAACAAATTCAAGATCAGCTTCTGACACAAACAAAAGTAAGTTGTGCTGCTACTTATCCAACAAGGAACAGCACTGGGATAAAATTATGATTTCCACCAATATCCCTGAAGATTTCCCATACAATATTTCAAGAGCTCAGGAGTAAAACCAGTTTGAGCTTTGCCCTTGTAGACAGTTCTTGTGCCCACTGAGAGCAACCAAGAGCTCCCACAACCTGGAGATTCTCCCTTAGGTTTTTTTAGCATCAACATTTCAACTTCTCTGTACCACCAAGGAAGGCCCTGCTGCTTCATTCACACAGTTCAGCTTTTACCCAGCCCTGCTCCCTGCCCATAAAAGGTTTATTTTGCAGAAGAACTGAGTCCCAAATGCCACGTCCTTGTGACCATGCCCCTCCTGCCAGGAGCACAGCTTAGGGTTAGGGTTCATCCAACAGCATCCCAGGGACTCACAGCACAATGAGACAGATCCCACCAGAATTATTCCAAGCACAGAAACCTGGGCTGTGATTTCCACCTCAGGAAGGACTCCTCTCATCTTTCCCAGTGCCACAGCAATTCCATGAAGCACCTTTGCCACGGAACATCCCAGCCCGGACCTTTCGGCGTTGTCAAAACACAGCTTAAAATAGCCCCACAGGACCACACTGAAGCGCTTGCCAGCAAATGTAAACAGCAGTGTTTCTTATTTACCGCCAGGCTCTGCAAGAAAGGGTTCCTGCCCACGGGCCTCAGAAGTCAGACACAACACTGAAAATCCTCAAGGAAAGGATGCAGGGTGATAACAAAGCATCGGCCGCGCTCAGGAGACGATTTGGGAATGTCACAGGCTGAGCACTGTTTGTTTTGCTTTTACTATTTATACTTATGCTTACATTTGAAACATAAGGACACTGTTTTTTCCTGTCATTTTTAATGTATTTATTTTTACGTGTTTTCTTTTCAAAGAAAAATGAGTAAACGTTGTTTCTTCCTGTCTTTTTCTAAGCGTGCTGTTACTATTTTGTATGTATCCTGCCTTGTATTTTATCCCTTTTACATTCTTAATCAAACACTGCACGTTTTACATCCCTTTTCATTTTACTAATTCCCTTGCTGCTGCTTCTCCTGTCCTTATTTTAAGCCCTCTCTTCTGATGTTGAGATATTACCAACATCCAGGCTCCTGACCCTTAGTTTACTCAAGCTGGGACATGAACTAAGACTTTTATTCTTTAAACCTAATAATTATCCAGAGCAGGGCCACAGAACACAGCATCACCTATCTGAAAATATGCATTTAAGTCTATTTTCTCTTAGTGCTATTGACATCTCTTACACAGGAAAATCTACTTATCTCAAAGCAGATAAAATATCAGGGGGAGTGCTTAGGCAGAGGAATATTTGGAATGCTCCAAGAAGCATTTTTACAGCAACTCGAGGATAATACAAATGGGATTCATTAATAAGTCCCCAACTGCTAATTTTCAGAGGGAAGGAAGAGGTATTCAAGGAGAAACCTGGAGGATGAAGTCTTGAGGCAAGAGGCTGAGCTTATCTTTAAGCAGCACAGCCAACAGAGCTCCCTGGTGAGCCAAAGGACCACCTCGAGGTCAAGTGGAGAGTTCAGTCTCCAGCCCAAAGCAAACACTGCTCCTCTCTGAGACACTGCAGAAGTACAAATTACAGCACAGGGCTGCCCAGGTGGGGGGGTGGGAATTATAACCATGAGAGGTAAATGATGCTACTCAAAACACTGCAGGAAAAATGGGGAAACAGCAGTTAATGTCAAAAATCCTGCTGGTTATACCCCAGAGCTTCTTGGGAAAGCAGGGAAACAGAAGCTACTCAAATCCTTTAGACACAAATTCACAGGGAGACCCCAAAGCAGGAATCATCCTGGTGTATAATCATGAAATATGGAAAATCACTGGTACAGGTGTCTGCAGCACCTTCCCCAGGCAAATTCATCAATGCTCTGTCACAGCCTTAGGATGAACTGCCAAAATCTCCATGCCTAAACCACCACTTCTAGAATAAATCCCTACTTCTACAATAAACCACTACTTCTACAATAAACCACTACTTCTACAATAAACCACCACTTCTAGAATAAATCCCTACCTCTGCAACAAAACCCTACTTCTACAAAAAATCACCACTTCTACAATAAATCACCTCTTCTACAACATGGTCCAGAACAGTTGTGAGAGCGAACAGAAGACTCTTTGACTTTCCAGCATGAGGACTGTGCTCACTGCTGTCCCCTCCAGGACCAAGGAACTCTCCTCCCACACAGGTCATGGGAGTCAAAGGACACCAATGAACACCCACAAATCCCACCAGTGACCTCAGCAAACTCCTGCTCCAAGGGCAAGCTGCACTTTCCTTCTCTAGGACAGCACTGAGTTGGTTTTTTTTGCTGCCAAATTCCTGTAGATGTGGATGGGAATTTTGAAAATCTAGAACTGAAAGAGCCAACATCCCAGTACCATTCTAATCCATCCATTTGAAATGTTAAAATGCCATAACAGGAGCTCTGTGCACAGGGAGAATTATACAATTGGGCTCAGAGATGAAATATCATTCCTGCCTCCACCCAAATAATCACAACGCCCACAGCTCTGCTCAAAACTAGAAAATCAAGCTCACCTCAGCTCCTGTCTCCAGTAAAAGCCCTAATAAACTATGCAACATGAAGTGGTAGCATTTGTGTCCCAGCAGCAGTAAACACCCCAGACAGTCCTCTCTTCTGCCAGCTCAGAAACAGCAAAATAAAACATGAATTTAGGCAAACTGTGTCAACTGCTCATTTCCAAGCACAATATGGAAAGCACCACTCAAAGACAATTATTCTTTTTAGTCCTCAGATGTCATGCTGCAGCCTATTTTCCATAGATACTGGATTTTACAAACCCTTCTAATTAAATAAATGCATGGTAATAACATTTAACTACTCAATAACACTAAGGTGTGACTTTCTGTGCAGTTCTTCCCCTGCTGGAAGAAATAAAACCCTTTTCCCCCACCATACAACCCAAAGAATTCCCAGAGTTACTACAGGGACTTCCAAACAGCCAAAGACAGGGAAAGTGCATCTAAAGCAGATAAGAAACAATTAGAGTCTATTTTAATACCAAGTCAGGAGCAAATCACCAATTAAAACTTCTCAAGAGTAATTATGTGTAAATTCTACCTCTGCTGTTTTCCAATCATAGCAACAGAAACTACAGCACGGTTATAAATAAAACTCATTTGCAAGCAACTGCAGAGAAGAGTCACCAGTTCCTGAGCGAGGTCCTGCGAAAGCAAGAGCCTCCTTTCTTTTATTGGCCTTTAATAAACAGAAAGAAACATAAAGCAAGTCCTGCAGCCGCGCAATTGCTCAACTCTGAAGTGCGTTTGGAACGGTGACAGGAAGAAAAATACAGTTCACTCGGAGAGCGAAAAAAAATTAATGGCACACAAATGTTTCTTTAATGTCATAACAGGATACAGCCGAGCTCGGGCTGGCCTTTGGTGGCCAAGCAGAGGCTGGAAATGGCCGAATTTCAGCTCGGCCCCAGCGTGGCCTTGGGAAGAATAAAGGTCTTATCTCAGCCGGCCATGTGTGGCTGGCCACGAACGAACGGCACAGAGCAACGCCCAGAGCTGGCCACGGTCCGGCCGGGAGAGCTCCAGGGGTGGTGAGCATGGGCACACTCCAGCAGGGACAGGAAAACTCCAACAAACCCTGCTACCACACATGGGCCCTGAAGGCCAAGATCCCCCACCAAAAACAGCCCAAAAACAGCAATGAAAACCTGACCCAGCACCACTGATCGGTCAAAAATAGATTTTTTTCAATATCCCCCCCCCAAAACAGCATTCAGCAATGAAAATCCAAAAATAGATTTTTTCAATATCCCCCACCAAAACCAGCCCAAAACCAACATCCAGCAACGAAAACCTGACCGAGCACCACTGACCGGCCAAAAATAGATTTTTTCAGGCTGAAAGATATGGCAAATCTCACCCAAATCCAGAGCTGGATGAAGCCCAGCGCCTGCCTCCACACATGGGCCCTGAAGGGCAATATCCCCCACCAAAAACAGCCCAAAACCAGCATCCAGCAATGAAAATCTGACTGAGCACCGCTGACTGACCAAAAACAGATTTTTTCAAGATCCCCCACCAAAAACAGCCCAAAATCAGCATTCAGCAATGAATATCCAACGCAGCACCACTGACTGGACAAAAATAGATTTTTTCAATATCCCCCACCAAAAACAGCATCCAGCAATGAAAATCCAACCCGGCACCATTGACTGGACAAAAACAGATTTTTTCAGGTTGAAAGATATGGCAAATCTCACCCAAATGCAGAGCTGGATGAAGCTCAGTCACCTGACTGATTTTAGATACCTTTAGGATAAGAAAGGTCCCCTCGATGTGCAGATTTCCTTCCACTAACGATCAAGTCAAGCCTGATGAGCAGCTCAGGGATGTCTACCTCAAAGACTTACTAAGCTCAGCAAGATAAATGCCACCTTAGGAGGCCTCTAAACAAATAGAGCACTGCTAAGAGAGGATTAAATTAAGAGGGTGTAAATGTTTACAAACATAAAGGAGCAGAGCAATAAGGCTGGAGATGAAAAGTTTGATACATTCCAGTGGGCACCAGGACCGGGAAAAAAGAAAAAAAAAAGCAGCTGATAAAGTAAAACAAAGTAAAAGAACATCCTGAGAGGAAGAAGGGGAAGTCAAAGTCAGTGTTTTAACTCTCTCAAACCATCAGAAGCCGTGCAAGGCACCACAGCTGTCCTGGACAATGTTTTTTGCTGATGTGTGTCTAAGCCTCAAGCGCTTAGTCCAACATAGTTAGGAGATAATTTTTTGTGTGCCTGCACCGTTTCGGTGCTCCCCCAAATGCTGCTGGGGAGCAGAGTGTGCCAGGAGCTCCTCCAGGAACTCTGAACAGCCATTACACTCTCAGGAGGATTAACATCTGCTCGGCCTTTTCTGTTTAATGCCTGGTATTCCCCACTCCCCCGGGCACTCAGAGCCCTCCAGACTGAAGGCACTTGAAGAAAAAGACACCAGAAAACGATGCTGCTTTGGGAGTTGTGATAACAGAATCTGAGCATAACCATTACCAAAATTAACTGGGTTAAGGTTTGGTCCACAGAGAGAGTTCTCCCAGACACATCAGATAGGAACTGGCCTGACTGTGTTTCAGCAGTGCCAGACACTAAAATCCATTCAACTTTCCTCGGAAAGAGAACAAAAATAAAAGAAGGGAGGAAAAAACAGGAGGGGACTTAATAAAAACATCATTTCTAATCCTGGCTATGGAGCAGCACTAGAAAAGGCCATTCCATACACTCCTAATTCATATATTTAGTGCTAATTATGACATCATCAACACAAACAAGAGATACAAAACATGTCAAGGATGAGACAAGTGCACTAGAAAATGCCATTCCATATACTCCTAATTTATATATTTAATGCTAATTATGACATCATCAACACAAACAAGAGATACAAAACATGTCAAGGATGAGACAAGTGCCACCTGGACAAGGGAAATGTTTGACAGCTGTCAAATCATTACCACCTTAAACTGAAGGGATATCAAAGCAACATGGATTTAGGCAGCTCTACATATGCAAAATGCAAATATGTAAAGCTAATATGGAGAAAAATCCAGGCCCAAGCTACCCTATTATGTTCCTAATACCATCTGGCACAGAGGCAAGCTGGGTTTTCCTGGTTTAAGGCAATTCCCAACTCGATCCCACCGAGGAAGGTGATTGATAAATACAAAGAGAATTGAACATGTCAGATGATTTATACCATGTAGATCTAATGACAGTGGGAGCACGGAGATTATTTATTTTGCACCTGCTTTACATTCCCAGCTCAAGGGCCAGACTGAAAGAGGCAACACAGAGGCTCCTTGGGCCTGAAGGGAAAAGAAGTTTCTCCCCAAAATACTCCAGGGACAAGCGATCACAAAGCATCCCCTCCAAATCCCACACAGTGCTGGAGATAAAAAGGGAAGGCAGAGATCCCCATGATGGGAACAAACACCACCACCATGGCTGGGCTTTGGATGGAAGGTTCAGCCAGGGAATAAATCACAGAATCTCAGGATGGTTTGGGCTGGAAGGGACCTTAAAATCATTCTGTCCCACCCCTGCCATGGGCAGGGACACCTTCCACTATCCCAGGGTGCCCCAAGCCCTGTCCAGCCTGGCCTTGGACACTTCCAGGGATCCACAGCTTCTCTGGGCACCTGTGCCAGGGCCTCACCACCATCACCGTGAATAATTTTTCCCTAATATCCATTCTAACCCTACTCTTTGAGTTTAAACCATTCCCTCTTGTCCTGTCACCCCAGGCCTTTTTAAATAGTCTCTCTCCTTTCCTTTCTGGCTCCTTCAGGTCCTGCCAGGCCACAATTAGGTCATCCCAAAGCTTCTCTTCTTTTCTCCAGGCTGAACCACAACCATGACTTTGTACCCCGAGAGCTGGGGCTCCTTCAGGCCAGAGGTGAGAAAGAGCGACAAGATGAGATCCAGTTCCCCCACATTCCCCAAAATCCGACTGCCAGGGCTGTGGAGACAGCTCCTCACCTGACATTAAAAGCCTTTTGATCCAAAACCTTAATGGAACACCAAACAGAAACATCCTCCTGACATGACTGAGAGCAAAAGGAAATGAGACTTTTTTTTTTGTCTCCGCTGCATTTTCAATTTGGCTGCTCCAATTCAATAATGGAAAGTATTTTGTTTTACTAACAAGTAAATTAAATTCCCTGTTCTCATGCTTTTCCTTTCCATGCATCACTCAGCTGCCTTTTGGTATGAAAATCCTGTCGTTCTTTTTGATATCATGCAACTGCCACAAGACATATGGCCTTAAGTATGTAACAAAATCCTCACAAATCCACTGAAATGCCTTTTTACTGTCATTGCCTTGCCTGGTACAGAGAAAAACATCCTGCAACTCAAGAACCATTCATGCACTGCGAAAGAGAAAACTGTGCTAGTACAAACTCCACAATTAACTGCAAAGATTTAATAGTCTGTGAACAGTTGTAAACACAGACTGTGCACAAGCCTGAGCTGTCCCAGAGCCATTTCAGGCACTGGGAGGACCTGTGGAGTCACCAAAGGGCCTGGGTTATGTGAGAACTACACTCAGACTCTTTCCTGCCCACACCTGGAGGGTGAAATTGGTGAGCTCAGGCTCCCAAAAGCATCGCTGCTCTGCCCCAGCCCCAGCTGCTCTGCTGGGCCAGAACTGCTTGGTCATGAAAGGCCAAAGCGAGGCCTTTGCCACACATATTCACACCTCAGCCACCAGAGAGACACGATAAAAACACAACAAAATACAGTGAAATGTTTTTGACAGTGCCAAAAAAAGTTCTCTTTTCTCATTACAAAAAAATTAAATCTGAAGACAGTCATTCCAGCCACTTCTCTCAAAAGCCTGTGAAGAGGGTTCCTACTTGCTTTTTTTTTGGTCACTTTTTTTTCCCCCTGTCCCTAAAACATCCCAGCACAAACAAGAGAACTCCAGACGGTAATGAAAGGCACCTGCAGAGCCTGAGCAGGGATCTAAAGCCAGGTTAGTGCTGAGGGAGACACCAGCAGACATTCCTGCTTGTCAACTATCCCTCCTGCCCTCACCTGGAGTGACCTCTCTGCAGCACTTGACCCAAGGAGACCCAAGTGCATCCTCCACACGCTCTCTGAGTTCAGGCTGGAGCTGCATCCTAAATTCTGCTCGCTTCTCCTGCTTCAACTTCTCGCAGGAACACTTGCTTTCGGTGTTCCTCGCAGCACCAGCCCCTCCTGGGAGCTGAATTACCACCCCTGGTTCCTACAAAGTCAGCCTGGCAGGCTTGAAAGCTGTTGGACTTGAAATACTCCGGTTTCAAAGTTAACCCAGTTGCTTTGACAGTCAAGGCACCCTTGGTTCCCAGAAACTCTGATTTAATCCTTGCTTTTCTGATCCCGTCTGTCACTGAAGTCAGAACGCAAAGTACATGAGCTCCGGGAATATCTCACACTTCAAAAAAGGAAAAAAAAAAATAGGAAATCTCATTTTATACTGACCTGTCCGTGATTGTGGACTGTGTGCCACTCATTGGAGCCTTTGGCAAGAAGTCGTATTATCCAATTTACATTTTACTCTTATTGCAGGAATATGAACGAGGCTTTGCCCCTCACATGCACCGAGGTTCAGGATCCAGCCTTGCTCCAGAAGAGGCATGCACAGAGGACAAACTCAGTTCAAGGGCAGGAGAAAGGAACAAAAAAAAAAAACAAAACCAAACCCAATCCAAAACAACTCCAAAACTCTTCTTGCAGTCACCCAGAATATCCAAACCACGGAAGTGGGGCGTGGGGGATAAAAGAAAAACTCCAACAAGAGAAAACTCCAACAACAAAAAAAAAAGAGAAACAACAAAACAAGCTCGGTGGACTCGGGGGAGAGAAGCAAGGCTTGGCAGCAGCGGCCGCGGTGCCCGGCGCGGGCAGGGCGCGGGGCCCGGGCCGTGCCCGTCCCCGCGGGGCTCAGGGGCTGCGGCGCTCGGGGGGCGGGCGGCGCTCCCCGCCCGCGGCCGGGCCCATCCCCGCTGCCCGCCCGCCCCGACCCCCGCCCGAGTGCGCCCGCAGGGGGGTCGGGCAGGGCGGCCGCTCTAGGCCCGGGGCTCCATCCCCCGCCGCTCCGCCTCTCGCTCCGGCCCGGGACCCAGCGGGGCGCTGCGGGCTGCCTGCGCTGCGCTGCGCTCCGCTCCGCCGCGGGGCCGAGTCCCGCCGCTATCGCTATCGCTGCCGCCGCCGCTGCTCCTGCCGGCCCCGCCGCGCTGCTCTCCCGGCCCGGTGCGGCCCCGCTGCGCTGCGAGAGGCGGGAGCGGCGCGTCCGGGGGAGCCTGCGCCGAGCCGAGCCGGGCCGGGCTCGCCCCTCCCCGGCGCCTCCGGGGGGCTCGTACCTCCGGCCGCCCCGCCCCGCCGCCGGATCCCTCCGCCGCCCGCCCTCCTCTTCCTCCTCCTTCTGCCTCTCTTTCCCTTCTCCTCTTTCCCCTCCTTCTCCTTTTCCTCCTCCTTCTCCTCCTCCGCCTCCCCTTCCTCCCCCTCCTCTTCCCCCGGTCCGTGCCGAGGCCTTTCCCCGTCGGGAAGCCTTTTCCAGACCCGCGGGGTGTTTCCTTCTCCTCCCGTGTCCCTGCCCGAGAGGTTTCCCTCTCCCTGCATCCCTAACCGGAGCAGCTTTCCCTCTTTCCCCTCCATTCCCCATCCCGTGCCCGGCCGGGCCGTGTCACCAGCGCCGAGAGCAGCGAGCCCCGCGCCTCCATCTCCATGGAAAATATGACACAGATGAAACTTAGAGAAGAAAATAAATAAACAGCGAATTAAAATAGTAAAAGTGCCAGGAGCTGTGCGGTGCCGGAGCCTCGGGCAGTCCCAGGCTGTGCCGTTTGCTCCCAGGCCTTTCATGGCTCTGTTGTCTGTTCCCTGCGTTTCCCACACACGTTTCATTAGGAATTTTTCTCACAGGTTAAGGTCAACATAAATCCGAGTGCTGATCCCTCCCTGCACATACATTCCAGAAGCACTGCAGCCAAGGGCCTGTTCTGCTCCCCTTCAAAACTTCCAGTACGAAAAGATGAGCAACACAGGGCATTTCAATTTCAATTTCACGTGTGAATTTCCCTCTCCTCCGCCGCAGCATCAACACAAACACGTTCTTGCTGTAACTCCTGCCATTTCTGCCATGTACAACACAGACTTAGAGAGAAATGCCTGTCTCAAATCCATACAGAATCCCGGAATGGTTTGGGTTGGAAGGGACCTTGAAGATGATTTTGTTCCAACCCCTCCTGCCATGGCAGGGACACTTCCACCATCCCAGGCTGCTCCAACCTGGCTTTGGACACTTCCAGGGATCCAGGGGCAGCCACACCTGTCCCAAGACCTCACCAGCCCTACAAGGAATCATTTTTTCCTAATATCCCACCCTAACCCCAATAACCCACACCTACACTTTTTGTCAGTGTGAAGCCATTCCCCCTTGTCCTGGCACTACAAACAACTTGCTCCCAAACACCTGGAAACAACATCCACATCTCAGAACTTCAGGAAGCTTCCATGCTACTCCTCCAGAAATTAAAGCTCGCGAGCACCGCAGATGTGGAATGAAAAGCAGGATGTCTCCACCGCCAGTAATTCCTGCCCCCTCTGCACAAAGGAACTTGTGGGACATCAGTCTTCCCCAGCAAATGCCGGCAGACTAAAATAACCTTATTAGCTAATCCCAATCATCTAGGACACCATGCTTCTTCCCTTTAATTAATCTTGCCGGGATATACTTCAAAGCCGGGCCACTGGACTCGGGAAGAGGCTGGAGAACAAGCTCTGGGAGCTCAGGAGCACATCCCTGGCTCGGCACACAGGACCATACCTTGCCCGAAGCTACATCCAGGACACTGGGACACGGAGCTCTGTCCTGCTGGGAGCGGAGCAAACGTGCATCAGGAAGCCAGCAGACTGTCTGAGAGTCTGGAGGATTTGTTGTTTTGGTGAAGTTCAGAGCAAAGAGGGGAAGTGTGGGATGAAATCATTTTCTGCATGATGCTTCACGTATATACGCGGGACATTTATACTTCCTTTTTTGGTTTCCTTTTGGGGAAAATAGAGGCTTGGGAAAAAAAAAAGTGTGGGAGTGCAAGACAAGCAGCCACATCTGCCTCTCGTTCTGCAGCTGTGAGCAATACAGTCATCAGTGGTGATGAAGTGACTGAATGCCTCCATATATCTATATTTATTTATTATATATCTCTTTATTGCATCTTCTCTGCAATAAATCCCTCCCTGCTTTTAACTTTGGGAACATCGAGTACTGTGCCTGGAGAGGAGAAAGCTCCTGGGAGATCTGATTCATGGCAGGGCCAGCATTTGCATATTAGGCCTCGATGCTTTTTTATTACTTTAATTATATTTTATTGTGCATGACAACATAACGAGAACAATTAGCTGGAGGAAATCCTAAGACATAGATTCTGAAACCATAACTGCTTCTCTTTTCTGCAAATGCTGATTTTTTTTTTTTTTTTTTTTTTTGGTGGGAGCTGCCTGCATACTTAAATTAAAATAGATATGCCTGTTGATGATAATTCTGTTTTACAACCTGAAATATGGGGTGGAAATATGGGAAAATCAATAAGCAATCACACTGTGGCAATTAAAATAGATCTTTCCTTGGGAGCTCTAAAGTTGTCACTTCGCTTGAATTTACACACAGAGCCATCCCATGGCAGGGGGGTTGGAGCAAGATGATCTTTAATGTCCCTTCCAACCCAAAACCATTCTGTCATTCTCTAATTAACCTCCTCAATCTGGTTTTTAATCCTGAGCAGAGCTAAGCAGGACCCTACTTGATTCCCATGAAGTAAAAATTCTTCTTTTGTCTTAAAATAAAGGTCAGATCCTTGGAGGTGCCTCATAGGGGCTCCTGTAAAAGCGAATTTATAGGGAAAGTGTTTAGAGAGAATCCTTCTGCCAAATCCCTCTGCCAGCCTCGCTCCGAGGAGCTGTTGCCATCTGCTGGGAAAGCCTCGAATGGCTCCTCCAACCTGAGCTCCCGGGCAGGTAAAAGGTGAGGAATTCGGAAAAAGGAGAATTTCCAAGCGCTTTGGGATCGTGGAGCTCTGGAATGCTCCGAGGGGGTTTGCATCGCTATGGGCTCAGAATAAACGAAGATAAAAATCAGCAAAAGGTGTTGCTTCAAGATTTTGAGTGAGGATAACCAATGCCTGAAACCATTTTTATTCCAGAAAAGTTTCATTTTGTGTTTCAGATGGGATAGTCAGCTGAGTTTCACTGAGCTCCGCCACAAAAATCAAGTGCACAAAGACTCTTCTGCTCCTTACAAGTAATTAATTTAAAGCCAAAAATAAAATACTGGTAGTTTGGGCTGTTTTTTACACTCATCATAAATTCCTGTGCCACCTCCTGTTTTTCTGCTGCTTTTGGAAGCCAACAGCCAAACCTTTACACCTTGGATGGCTGGAGGGGAAAGCACAGGGGAAATCACTCCCAAGGCTTACAGAAAAAACATTTCATTTCCCAAATGTGCGTACAAATTTGTGACTTCTAATCCCAGAAAACACAGATAAATTCATGCTGTGCTCCACATTTCTGTGCAATTACCAAGCCTTTTTTCATCTCACACCTTAAAATGGGCACCTGATTCTCTCCCTCCAGCTTGTCCTGCACCCTGGAAATGCTGGGGAAAAAAAAACCCAAACCCAATCCAAAACAACTCCAGCAACTCCAGGGTTGGTCTGTGCTTTTAGGCCTCTTGGGACACAATGCTTTGCTGGCTTTGAGACACAGAGAGCCTAATCTATCAGAGCTTCTTCAGTGACAGCTTATTACAGTTCCTAAACCTGGATAATCCACGGTGCAGTCAGCATTTTTATAGCCCTAAGCTTGCTTTCCACAGCAGCATCATTAAAGCAGCAGCCTTTGTAAGGACAGCTGAAGCTGCTGGACGTTGTGCCGTGAGTTTCTTTCTCTTTCTCCATCCTCTGGCTGGAGGGGGGATTAAAAAAAGAAGAGGTGTTTGTTGCTGGAGTGAAATCTAAGGAAATGGGGAATGTAATTTTATGTTTGAGGATTGTGGCACTGAACACATCTTAACCTTCTGACACAACAGAGTTCAAACACCACAACACAAGCACTGCTGAAAATTATTGCCATTATTGCTTTACAGAAGCTTTTCCATGTACCTTGATCTGTTCTATTCCTTCTTTAAGTCATGTTCTAAGGAACTTTTACATTGTCAACTTAGCAGCTGCCAAAGTGCCCCTAGAACTGCAGGGGAAAGGGCATTGATTTCTTTGGACGTGGCAGACCCCATGGTATTAATGAAATCGCAGATTTCAAAGACTTCAAATGCTGCCTTTACATCAGGGCTTGGACTGTTGCTGCAAGGGAATAAAGCCTTGAATATCAAAAAATGGCAATTTTTTCAAGTACAAATAAGGAGATCAGCTACAAAGAGAGGGCAGAGGACTGAAAGAGGAGGTTAATTTTACAAAGCTCGACTGCAGGGCCGGCAGGAGAAGCAAAAGGGAGGCAGTGGGGTTGCCTGTAAAGAAATAATAGGATGATAAAAAATGAAATTAATTGGGTGTAGAGGGGCAGATTTCACTCTCTACAAAGCACCTCTGACCACTGACAATGGCAGCTTTTGTCATTTCTGAAGACACAAAAGACCTGGGAGACACTTGCAGCTCTAAAGCGAAGCTGTGGAACTCTGCTGTACTCTCTCCTCTGCTTCTGGACTACCTCAGAGCTTCAGCAAAGTCCCAACATAAATTCTTGCAGGCCCTGAGACCCTCCATCCCCCAGCCCGGGCTCTGAAAACAGAACAACATCTCCAGAGGGCTCAGCTCTCCTCAGCAGCTGCTCCCCAGCGCTGAGGGATTTCGAGCTGGACTTAAGGGTTACATGCAAACAACTAAATTGGCTTAACTATTTATAGAAGCCAAGACTTTTGGCATGCTGGAGCTCTGGCTGTGGCCATCAGCAAGTGGAGTGGCTGTGCTTCCCCAGCACAACACCACAGGGCTTTCCTAGGCAGCAGCATTTATTAATAAATGAGATCTCAGGGTGTGGAAACACAGGAAAACAAAGGAAACATTTTTGCTTTGTACTACTCAATCCCACACTGAATCTTTCAGGCTGGAAAAACCCTCCAACACCATCGAGTCCAACCTGTGACTTCAAAACAGCATCCGAAGAGAGAAAAGCAATTCCTCATATAATTAAATAATCTTTATTTTTATAAAACATAATACAAAGCATCTACACCATTCACTGGTGGAACATTAGTTGCTATTACACAGTAATTCAGACACGAGTTATTATTTCACACTAGTTCTGCAGTTTCCTCTCACAGTTTGCTCTAGCCACTGTGGGCTAGCCTGAGGACAGGTCCCACCCTGTGCTTGGAATTTGTATTTCTGGGTCAGTGATTCTATGCTGGAGCCCACTAAATGGACTAGCAGGCCTTGCTCTACCTCCTAAAGCCATTCCTAATTGCCCTGGTTTTGTTTAACTTCTAAAGCCTCAACACTGAGCGCTGTTCTCCTTCTTCCAACCGAGTTTCCCCCCAGTTCAAAGCCAGGGGCCACTCAACCATTCTGTTCCAAACAAACACCTCCATCCAGGTGTGTCACAGCCCCTGCTGTCCTCTCCACCTGGGCAGTGAGAGCTGCACCCCAAACCTCAGCAAAACCCCAAACCACCAGGGCTGCTCAGGAACCTCTTGGTGCTGGGCAGGTCAGCAGCTCAGCAGAAAGGACCAGCCTGTTGTCACCTCCATTCCTCCAGGACTTGCTGCTGAAAGCCCTCACCTGCTGAGAACCTTCTGGCTCCAGATTCACTGCGATCCTGACCAGGGAAATCCCACAGGACACCTTTTTTTCAGCTTGGGGCTCCCTGTGAAGCAGCAGCAGAGCACAGCTGATCTTTGTGTGCATGCCCAGCTCATTCCCTTTGACTCCTACCCTTGAGCACCTTTGCAAAACACCTCAGCTGCTGCTTTGGGGACGTTGGGAAGTGCCACATTCAGGTGACAAAGCGCTGCTCATGGCTCACAGCGGGAAGTGCTTCACTCAAAGCGACTTTTACACAGCACAGCATGACACAAACCCCCGAGAATCCATCCCAGGCGGCTTGGTGCTGAATGGAAACACCCCACGAGGTAGGTAAGACTGGACCCACGTCCCAAAGTGGGTTAAGTCGAGGCAAAAAGGCTCCTTGACGTGCTCAACAGAGCAGCAGAGCTGGGAAAAAGAACCAGCAAGCCCCAAGCAGCACTTCTTGTCTGCTTTCAAGGCTTGGTGGTGCTGAACGAGTCAAGTTTCCTTTTCAGGACCAGCTCATCACTTGGCTCTGCTCATCTGAAGGGGTTTTTTGGGGGTTCTTCAGGTCTTTGGCTGCAGCAGGCAAGGCTCAAGCAGAAGGGGCACCTGAGCTGCACTGGAGGCTCAAAGGAAATGCTCAAAATCACAGCAACAACAAAGGAATAGCTTAGGAACATGCAGTGAAAACAACTCCAGAAGCTGCCAGCTGGGCATGTTTTTTTCCTGAAAATAGGACTGAAGAAATAATGCTTATTTTTGCTCCAAATCAGGTTGGGTTCTTTGCTTAAAATAGACCAGATTCTGAGGCTTTCACTTCTTTATAGACTAAGCTGTAAAATAAATCTCTCTGACCTTCTAAATGTTCTTTATAAAGTGACTCAGATCCAGTCAGTGAAATCAAAGCCCAGGGGTCAAGGCATCAATTCAGATGAAGGAGAGTCAAGGTCAGTCTGTGGCTTCCACAGGGTAAATTTGGAGCTGGGCAACCAGAAATCCCAGTTTGGATTTGGGGCACGGCAGAGGGAATTTTGGGGTTCTGCAGGAAAAATCAGGCCTTGGCTTATCAGCAAGAAAACCCCTGACTGGCAAGTCCTGATGGGGCTTCTGAAAATGGGGTGTGCTGGTCACCCAAGGAGCTAAAAGCAGTGTTTGTAGGGGAGTTTTAACAGTCAGGGATGAAGAGGGAAAAATCAGAAAAGAGTTTCCCTTCAGGGGCTGTGTCTTTGGGTGTATTCACAGAGCACCTAGTCCTGTATGGCGCCAGTGCTGATTAGAGCTTCTGGACACTACAGAAAAATAAGTTTATGTTAATAAATAAGTTATTAAAAGGAGTTAGAAAGGGTAGGAAACAACGACCTACCTAAAATACTGATTTTTTTCTAGAGTCTCACTCTAGCTCGACCACCAAAGTCATTTCTCCCAAAGCAAACCCAGGGATAATGAACCAAGTGCAGATAACAACCATCGCTTTGCATTTATATAGCACCTCTCGAGTGAAAATCTGAAAGTGCATAACAGATGGATCAGCTCCATCCCCCCAAGTCACAGATGGGGAATTAGGCACAGAGTTAGCGCTGTGCGACTTGCCCAAGGTCACACACGAGATGGTGGAAGAGCCAGGAATCCCAGCTTGGATTACAACACTAGAACACGCTCCTTCCTACCACCACAAAGTCACTCTAGCTGCCTAAACTGCTCAGGACACTGAACACGGGGACCTAGCGTCACCTTCACCTCTCTTCCAAGCTCCTGAAGGAGCTGGCTATGAGCATCACTATTAACACCTGCACTGCTGGACTAGTCATGTTTAGTCTATAAATTAGCCCTTCTTTCACTCGGCGTTCAGGCTGTGCTGACGTACGCACCGCGCCAGCCTCTGCCAGGCCAAACACCGCGGATGCAGTGAATCCGTGGCATAGCTCCATGGATTTCAGTGGAGTTACGCCAGGGATAAATTTGGCTCCAGAATTGCTAACGTGCGTTGGCTCCTCTCCCGACAGTGGCATTCCAGGCACGATCCCCCTCCTTGCCAGCCCGGGAACTCGAGGAAGTTTTTGCTCAGCATCCTCTCAGTGGCTTTTGAGATGCCCGTTGGCTTTCAAGCCCAGCTCGCGGCTCCTGCGGCTCCTCCAGGCCTGGTACTTCCTCATGCTCTTCCTGCGGGCAAAGCGGCAGATGCTGACCATGAAGACCCAGGACACCACGTACATGACCACCCCGCCCAGCTTGATGTACCAGCGGGGCCGGGGCGAGGCCAGCTCGCAGTACATCAGCCAGGCGCCCATGCCGATGCGCACGCCGGTGAAGAGCACCACGAAGAGGAAATCCACCACGTCGCCTGTGAAGGTGTGGTAGCGGCCCAGCTCCTTGAGGAACCAGCGAGCCTGCAGCAGCGGGTTGGTGATCTCGCTGCCGAAGATGACGGCGTTGACGTCCGCGGCCGACTCGCCCAGCGCCAGGGAGGCGGCGATGCCCACGATGCTCACCAGGTGGTGGGCCAGCATCAGGGCACCCTCCGTCTGGAAGTACACGCACCAGCACAGGTCGAAGATGAAGTAGCCCAAGCTAAGGCACAGCCCGTGCACCTGAAGGGTTGTGTTGGGTGATCCTGGAACACAAAAACGCCAGACACGAATTTAAAGCGTGGAGACGGCGAGTGGGAGCTGAGATGGGCTTGAGGTTCACCTGCAGCGCTGGCAGGCTGGGCTTGGCTCGCACTGGGGACAGCTCGGCCACACAAGTCCCCTGAGTCACAATACCACAGTTGTTAGCCCAGCAGCTGCACACACGTAATGGCCACACAGAAGGTCACACGCTCGGCCAAACGGCAGCTGGGGAGGGGCATTACACCAGCAAAATACAGTGCCAGGCTCTCCATCCCTCCACCACAAAGCAGCTCAGATATCACTGCACGCATCATCCCTCAGGTGTGCTGGGCACTGAGGTGGCTGGAGAGCCACCATCACCCACGGAGGGAGGTGGCATCACCGATGGCCTCACTCACCTGGGTGGCTCAGGGGCCAGGGGCCATCGATGAAGCCGATGTAGGCAGACAGGCAGGTGGCCAGGATGCCGTGGGTCAGGGTGACCAGCCTGCAGCTCCACTCGATGTTGCGGTGCCTGTAGCGGCGGCAGAAGCACTTGTAGAGGCAGAACCAGGCCAGCAGGCTGCAGGCTGCACGCAGGGGCAGCGGGAACTGCATCCTGTCCTGGACACAATGGATCAGAAAGACAAAGTGAGCAGGAGGTCTAGCCTTTGGCAGTGTCAGCACAACCCGGCATGGCTTTGCCCCATACCCATCCCAGCCCCGTGTGCAGAGCTGCTTCCTGATGCTGTTGCTTGCTCCTGAAGACTTTTCTCTGCAGAGGAACTGTGTGAAAACCACTTTAATCTCCTCGCTACAGTCTTCATTTCATCCTTACTGGCACCAAAACCTCCAAGTCTTTTGGATGCAAAAGAATAAGAATCTAAGTCCTTAAAGGTTTGGGTTTTTTTCAGCAGTATTTCTTTTATACATCTTCCCTCACTCACTGTGCAATACAGAAATCTCTCAAACAAACAAAAGACAAACTGCCAGAACAAAACCGCAGCACATAAGATATTGCTAAAACCCTCCAAAATACATATTACTCTACTCTACACCTCGTTCATGTAATGCCTTTCCATGAAATGCGTGTCTCACTGCTCCTGAGCAGTCAGGGAAGCTCATCAGAAGAAGTTGAGTCAGGCTTTGGGATACAAGAGTTTCCAGTTGTGCAACAGCCACGGCACCACTGGTACCTCCTGCCCAACGCTGGCCTCGCTCCCAGGGCTGGGGAGCACCAAAGGGACTGCACAGGATGAGGAGTCACAGCTGCAAAGCCCAACCTTCCTGTTTGGCCTGCTGGAGCATTACCAGGAATGACTGGAGGCTGGGTAAACAAAACCATTATGTTTTAATGGGCCGTGGGAACGTGGGGAGATGAAATAGGGGTGGGATTAACTGCTCTGAGCAGGCATTTCCATTCACATCCCCGTGCTCGAGGGCCAGGCTCAGGGCAGGCAGAATTCTGATGTGTCAAAAGGGATTGACCAGCTGGACAAGGCTGGTAGAAAGAAGAAAGAGCTTTTAAACATTCTGAGGTGTTTTCCACACCTACTCATGAAAAAGGTAGGTGGAAGGAATCACAGAATGTCCTGAGCTGGAAGGGACCCACAGGGATCATCAGTGCAGCTCCTGGCCCTGCCCAGCCACCCTGTGCATCCCTGGGAGCATTGTCCAAAGGCGCCTGGAGCTCTGGCAGGTTTGGGAATGTCACCATTCCCTGGGGAGCCTGGGCAGTGCCCAGCACCCTCTGGGGGATGAACCGTTCCCTGATATGCAAACTAAACCCACCCTGACACAGCTCCAGCCATTCCCTCAGGAAGACAGCTGAGGGCTTTCTTCCAACTGCACATCAAAGATCAACATTTAATGGCTTTAAATTCAAAGGGAGTAAGTATATATTAGATATCAGGAACAAATTCCTCCCTGTGAGGGTGGGCAGGCCCTGGCACAGGTGCCCAGAGAAGCTGTGGCTGCCTCTGGATCCCTGGCAGTGTCCAAGGCCAGGCTGGACAGGGCTCAGAGCACCCTGGGATAGTGAAAAACTACCCACGGCAGGGAGTGGAACAAGGTGAGTTTAAGGTTCCTTCCATCCCAAACAATTCTGTAGTTCATCCTTAGCATACACAATATATGCACACTAGAAAGGCCAATATAATTAAAACCCAGCAATAACTACAGAATAATAAATAGCAAATAATTATATATACTATACATATAAACAATAAATAAATAACACCTAACCATATACAAAATTATGTATTTTCCTATATTATTATACATTATTGCGTAGATATTATAATTTGCATCACCACTAGCAATGAGGCCCTGAATGAAAGCAGCCTCCACAACAAACACACGTGCCTAAAAACAGTGCAGAACACCCCGAAAACCATCAAAACCCCGATGTCCACCTCCGGCAAAGCACCGCTATCCCGTTATCCACATCTTTTTCAGTCCAGAGGAGAAAATGGAGGAGCCCAGGGACCTCCAGCACCGAGCGCAGCCTGCGCAGCGCCCGCCCCATCCTCCCGCATCCCCGGGATGGATGCAGCGGCCTCCCTCCCGTGCGCATCCCGCCGGCATTCCCGCATCCCCCGGGGACAGGGACGGGGACAGGGATGAGGACAGGACCCTTCCCCAGCACCCACCTGCCGGGCCGCGCTGCCGGGGCCGCCCCGGAACACGGAGCGAGCGGCGGCGGCCGAGGGGCACCTGGCGGCCGGGAGGAGGGACGGCAGCGATGGGGAGGGGGAGGAGGAGGAGGAGGAGGGACGGGAGGAGGGAATAGGGCCGGCGGGATGGGAGGAAGGGCGAGGAGCCGCCGCCGCGGCCGCGCAGCGCATCCCGCGGGAGCGGCCCCATTCCTCGGCATCCCTGCCCTCCGCAGCATCCCCGCGGCATCCCCGCGCTCCGCAGCATCCCCGCGGCATCCCCGCGCCCCGCAGCATCCCCGCGGCATCCCCGCGCCCCGCAGCATCCCCGCGCTCCGCAGCATCCCCGCGCTCCGCAGCATCCCCGCGGCATCCCCGCCCTCCGCAGCATCCCCGCGCTCCGCAGCATTCCCGCGGCATCCCCGCGCTCCGGAGCATCCCCGCGGCATCCCCGCGCTCCGCAGCATCCCCGCGCTCCGCAGCATCCCCGCGCTCCGCAGCATCCCCGCGCTCCGCGGCATCCCCGCGCTCCGCGGCATCCCTGAGCTCCGCTTCATCCCCGCGCTCCGCGGCATCCCCGCGCTCCGCAGCATCCCTGAGCTCCGCTTCATCCCCGCGCTCCGCGGCATCCCCGCAGCATCCCCGCCCTCCGCAGCATCCCCGCGGTCCGCGGCATCCCCGCGCTCCGCTTCATCCCCGCTCTCCGCAGCATCTCTGCCTTCCGCGGCATCCCCGCGCTCCGCAACATCCCCGCGCTCCTCGCTGCGCCACGGAGCGCCCCGAATCGCAAAGGATGCTCGAGATCCGAGCATCAGAGCAGCCCCCGGCCCTGCACAGACACCCCGACAGTCCCACCCTGTGCATCCCTGGGCTCCTCGCTGCGCCACGGAGCGCCCCGAATCGCAAAGGATGCAGGAAATCAGAGCCCCTGGCCCTGCACAGACACCCCGACAGTCCCACCCTCTCCCTGGGAGCGCTGTCCAAAGGCCCCAGAGCCTTGGGGCAGTGCCCATTCCCCGGGCAGTGTCCCAGGGCCCTCTTTTCCTAACATCCGACCCAAATCTGCCCTGGCACAGCTCCAGCCCTTCCCTCGGGTCCTGTCCTGGCCATGAAGAGCAGAGATCAGAGCCGCCCCTGGGAGGAAGCCACAGCCCCCAAACAGTCTCCTCCAGGTTAAAGCAGCCAGGTGCTCTCACCTGGCCCCTCCAGACCCTTCATGGCCCAGCTCATGTCCCCATGGCCACACGGAGCGTCGCTGCAGCCCGGGGACACAGAAATCAGTCCCACACCCCCTCCCAGCCGCTCCAATCAGCCCGCGTGTGCCGCAGAGATAACAGGCACAAAGCACACCCAGGGTTTGCTCTCCTCCCGCCTGATGTGAACAGACCTTTCTGCAGGTCGCAGGTGACATCCCCCGAGGGGTTTGTCACCCAAAATGGAGCTGGAGCAGGCGGGGAGAGCTCCCAGCCCTGCCCTGGCCATCCCTGCTTATGCAGCAGTTACAGAGCCCAGCAATTTCTTCTCACCCATTCAGTGCTGCCCATTCTCTCTCCTGCCATCCACACCCAAAATTCAGGGTTTAAGCAGGACGCCTAAAGCAGCTACAAAAGTTCCTCTGCCTTTCATGAGTTACAGTCCAAACAACCTCTCACACCCAAAAATGAGGCTTTGGTTTTTTCCCTCATCCCCATCAAGTTTTACCTTTTGAAATGCAGACAGTGGGAGTGGCCTGGGCTGCCTCTTACAGCACTCACAATAAGTGACTTCAGCTGGGTACTCAACAAGATACAGATCTTACTTTTCCAGTTCAGCCCAGGTACAGCTTCCTACTGCTACAAAATGCTCATCCTTCTGCTATTTCACATCCTCATGAGCATTCATAGTGCATTTCCTTCTCTTCCTAGGACAAATCTTAAGTCCCATCTTGTTTTCCTCCACCTTTACTGGGCCAGGCCCCCTCCAACAGCCTCAATGGAGATGGTTTAATATTTATCTCAGCACAAAGAAAAGTGGGAACAGACAGAAAATTACAGGGCTGATGTTTCCACATTAGGAACAGGTTTAGATGGGATATTAGGAAGAAATTCTTTAGTGTGAGGGTGGTTAGAGGCTGGGATGGAATTCCCTGAGAAACTGTGGCTGCCCTGGAAGTGTCCAAGGCCAGGCTGGATGGGGCTTGGAGCACTCTGGGATAGTGGCAAGGGGTTTGGAATATCTTTAAGGTCCCTTCCACTCCAAACCATTCTGGAATCCTATGAATATTGAGCAGCCAGGAAGAAAAATGGAGATGCTCACAGAAGAGCCCTCAAAGCCCTAACAAAACACAGACATTTAATGCAGGAGGGAGAACACAGAGAAGTTTTGGGTTGGGTTTTTCCTGGCGCAGACTTTGCACGGAGAGGTGCAAGGTGGCAAGTTAAATCATCTCGCTGTGGATTGTACCAGAAGTGAGGTGCAGCTTTATGCACCAATTTTCCTGTTTGCTTTGTGCAGAGTCAGCCATTTCAATGGGCTGGCTCGCTTGGCCTGCAGATGAACAGAGTTCAGCAAAACAGCTCAGGGCAGGAACCTCTGCAAACAGTTGTTTGCACACTGCTGCCTCATTTAGCACAGCCACAGCCTTCCCCAGCTGCACATCCTTCCCTCTGCTCTCCTGGACCTGCTCTAAGCAGAGCTCCCAGCACTGAAAAGCATCACAGAATGTATTTATTATTTTACCCGCACTGGGAAAGTCCTTGTCCACAAATAAACTGGGAATAAAGAACTGGAAACCTGGGAGTTCAACAGCCACTAGTAAAACTCAGTTTTTGTGACTGGGAAAGCCCTCAAGGATATCTGACAGATAAAAAGCAGGCACCTGCATAAAAAATCCTCACCAGCTCACTCCTTCCCAAAGGGAATGAGGGACTTGGCATCCTCAGCCTCCCCTCAAGGCTCTTTGCTCATCCCTCACTCCAGCTGCCTCCTCAAGACCCAGGACAAAAGAACATCACAGCAATCGTTTCTTTTTCTAAAGAGAACACGACTTTATTAGAAATGCCATCACTCAGAGGAGTTTCTGGAGGAGCACAGTGACCCTGGCAGGTGCCCACACTCCACTCTGGTGGTCTCCTGAGGAGGGCAAGGCTCCGACTTTCCTAAAAATACTGGCCCAGGAACTTGCCTGGGTTCACAGCTGCAGTGCTTTCAGTGGATGTGTCAAAAGGGAGGTTATTTCAGGGCATTTTTTAATCTCCCCAGACACTTTGAGGAGCCCCAGGCAAAGGCTGATATCTGCCCTGAGCAGAGGCAAAGTCAGGGAGATAAGTGGAGTGGAGGAGGCACATCCCCACTGCTCCCCTCCCTCACCTCTGCAGTTGTTTCTCAGCTCTCTGGGAGGCTTTTACAGGAGACTAAATCCGAACTGCGGCCTTCAACAGAGGGAAATTCACATTAAAACCCCAGGGGAAATGTCAGAACATGATTCTGAGAGGTAAAGAAGATGAGAGAACTGTTCCATGCTCCGAGGCCTGCTGGTGTGGAGCAGATGTCACACTGAGATCTGCCTAAACACGACTGTCACCCCTGGAAAAATCACATATTTGACTCATTAGCCATGAATTCAGCTCAAGTGGCTGTAAATGAGCCAACCCAGGAGAGAAAGAGATCCGGGTTCTCTATCCTCTCTCTGCCACAAGGAGCCTGATTATTCTTTTAAGCAATCCAAGGCTAGGACAGCACCTGCTCACAGTTTATTGGCACAAGTCTAATTCCTGACTCTTGTTTGCGAGGGCCTGAGCCAATCCCAGTGAAATCACTCTGCTCTGAGATCAGCACCTGCCTGAATGCAAGTATTTAAAAAAAAAAAAAAAAGAGGAAATGTGTCATTAAAAACAAGGAGGTAAAATGTTGCCTCACCTCGAGTGCCATCACTCCACACTCTCAAAGGACAGCTCTCCTACACCCCTGCAAGCACTTCAGTCTTGTTCAGAGGCTTTCACTCAAGCACTTAGCCAAGCACATTGTCCAAATCCAGGATTAAGGAGAGTGAGGCTCAGGAAATCTTTGCCAGGTCACACCGCCTACCCAGTCCCGCCGGCAGGAAAATGAGGTTTTTTCATATTTGATTTTCTCTACACTGTCAAATAATTGCACCTTGGAAATGAGGACAGAACACAGAGACTGTGCAATTATTAGTTGCAGACTGATCAGGTCTGGCATTGAGACTGTACCATTGCTGGAGAAGTCAGGGAATCAGTGTCAGGTTCCTCAGGTTTCCACTCAAATCCCTCTTCTCTCAGCTTTTCCATGTTCCTAGCACTGATCCATCTCCTCCAGGGGCAGCAGAAAGTCAAGTCCATGTCATTTTAGGAGTTCTTTTCACAGGAACAAGCTCCAGCAGCCAGGCCCAAATCCCAGGGGATCATCCTCCACAACCCATTAGCGAGCAGCCAAGAATTTTCCACAGGTAAATTCCTACTCCTGCAAAGATCGCGTGTCCAGGAAAGGAGTTTTTTTCCACATTTTCCTCCTCACGAAGCGACAAATTTCAACCATGAACCCCAAGGACACCAAATACATGGCCAGGCCCCCAGCCTTGAGGAGCCAGTTGGGCTCGGGGGATGTCACCATCCCATACATGATCCACGCTCCCGCCCCGATCCGCAGCACCAGGAAGAGCAGCACGAAGAGGAAATCCACCGCTTTTCCCAGGAAAGTGTGGTAGGAGCCCATTTCCCGCAGGAACCAGCGGGCCTGCAGCAGGGGGTTGGTGATTTCGCTGACAAACACCACGGCGTTCACTTCCGTGGCCGATTTGCCCAGCCCCAGCACCAGGATCATGCCGCAGATGCTCAGGGTGTGGTGCAGCAGCATCAGGTCCCCCTCGGTCTGGAAGTACAGGCACCAGCCCAGGTCGAAGATGAAGTAGCCCAAGGTGAGGGACAGCACGTGGATCTGGAGAGGAGTGTTTGGTGAACCTGGGATGGAAGATGGGTGTGAGCCTGGGGTCTTACTGAAGGCATTTTTCTATTTTATAGGCCAGCACAGGTTGATTGTGCTTTTTTCCTCCTAAATTTCCAGCCTTATGCTATGGGCCGAGCGCCAGGAATTAGGGAAATTTGGTTCCCTAATTGGTTGATATTTGGGATATATTTCCCTTCACACCCCAGCCTGCCCAGCACACCCATCCTGCCCCACCGCTGCTTCCCTTCTTCTCTCCAGCCTGTTAGAAAAGCAGGGATGGAAAGCCAGACCTCCATCAGCAAAACTATCTGAGATTTAATGATAAAAAACAGCAAACAAAACCCTGCAGCCAAATGTTGGGAGTTATTGCACCCTTCAAGATGGGAAAGCACTTTGTTCTCAATGCTTTGCTACCCCTGATGCTGCAAGAAACTTGAGCTGCCAACCCAAAAACTTACAATTTGCAAGTGGATAAACCAAAAATGAAAGAACAAAAGGACGAACAGAGAGAAGCAGTTGAAAACGAAGCAGAGGAATTAAAATTCTGTCCCACACACACACCTGGAAGAGGAGAGCAAATCAGCTCCTCCCTCCACCTGTGGCAGGTGAGCACAGGCGAGGTGAGACTCTGGACTTACCTGCGTGGGTCAGGGGCCAGGGGCCATCCAGGAACAGGACATAGCCGGAGAGGCAGGTGACAATGAGCCCGTGCAGGAGGGTGACCAGGTGACAGCTCCACTTGTAGGAGCGGCGCCTGTTCCAGAGGCAGAGGCAGCTGTACAGGCACAGCCAGGTGACAAAGCTGCACGTCACCTCCAGGGCGATGGGAACCATCCTGCTGGACACACAGGGACAGTGCCAGGAGGGTGGCAGCCCCTCAGCTGGCCGGGACCACCCTCCTCCCTACCCACCCCAGCACATCATGGGCAGCCCAGACAGGGTGGGGGAAAAACCCACAAACAACCCAAAGGGGCAAAACGGAAAAACCCCACAAACAACCCAAAGGAGCAGAACGGAAAAACCCCACAAACAACCCAAACGACCCAAACAAACCCCGTCCCCCTCCCGTGAGCCCCGAGCCCCTCTTGGGCACCATTTCCAGATACCCAAAACCCCAATGGGAAAACCACAATCCCAAACCTCCCCTCCAAAGCGCCTCTACCCAAAGGGACCGGGACACCTGGGGAGAGTGAGACACCCGGGAGGGACCGGGATACCCAGGGGGGGACCGGGACACCTGGGAGGACGGGGACACCCAGGGGGGACCAGACCCCACCCCAGCCCGGCACCCCAGAACCCCCAAATCCTCACCCCGCTCCGGCTGTGCGCGCCCGGGACCGGCAGGGCTGGGGCTGCCCGGGCGGGGAGGCGGTGCCGCCACTCCCGGAGCCTTTTATCGTCCGTTCCGTTCCCTCCCGTCCCTGCCCTGCCCATCCCTGCCCGCCCCCCGCGGCACCCGAGGATGCTCCGCTGCCTCCCCGGGGCCCTGCCCCGCTCTAGCTGCCCCGCGGGCGGACGGGGATGCGCCGAGCGGAGCTGCGAGCCCCGGGGCACGGCCGGGGCCGGAGCCGGAGCGGGGAACGGGGAACGGGGAACGGGGAACGGGGGAAATGGGACAGGCGCTCGGTACCTCCCCCAGCCCCGGCTCGCCCGGCTGGAGATGGTCTGCAGGGTTTTATTTTGGCTGGGTGGGTGTTTGCCTCACTGGTGATGGACAGTGAAGCTCGATCAGACAAGAGGGGAGGTGCTGCTGTCCTTTCTTTCTTTTATTCTTTCTTTCCTTTTATTTTTCCTTTTCCCTTTTTTTGGAGGGTTTGTTTTTGGGGTTTTTTTGTTTGTTTTTGTTTTTGGGTTTTTTTGGGTTTTTTGTGGGTTTGTTTTTTTTTTTTTTTTTTTTTTGGTTTGGTTTTGGTTTTTTGGGGTTTTTTGGTGGGGTTTTTTTGGGTTGTTTTTTGGTGTTTTGTTTTTTTTTTTTTTTTTTGTTTGTTTGTTTGTTTTCTGGGTGTCCTGGAGTCCTCTTCCTCTCTTTCTACCGCGTGGGTGTGCAGGGACACCTTAGTGCTGTCCTGTGCTGGTGGCAGGGAGGGGAGGCTGGCACAGGAGTCAGGGAGTTTGGGACAGCTCAGGCGCGGGGCTGGGAGTGGCGCTGGCCACTCGATGCTCGGGGAGAGGTGACACACAAGGTGCAGAACAGGATGAGTGAGGAGCTGGGCTGGGGCCAAGCTCAGGGCTCTGGGTGAGTGAGTAACCAGCACAGGGCTGTGCTTCAGCTTGGTGTCAGCTCCGTGGCATTTCTGTTCACTCCATTCACTCTAAAATCTGATATTGTGTTCCCCAAACAACCGAAGCTTTCCTACAGCTCTGTGCTGGGAGTGAAAGCACTGAGAGCTTCCTGTGCTCCCTGAGCTGTGTAGGGTGTGCTGCACTCCCCAGGATGCCCTTCTGTTATACACCCAAATATTCTGTTAGCTGGATCACAGATTATAGGTTGTTCATATATTTGAGGTAAAACTTGCTGAGTTTTGTCTCCTTTCCTGGCGTTTTGTGAAAAGAAGTCACCCTTGCCATCAGTCATTAATTCACATATCCACTGCAGTGTCTGCCAGCAGAGAGGGAACTCAGGAATGTTTGTCCATTTGCTGCTCTGAGCATCCCAGTGCAGCTGTGATGCACAGACCACAGATAAAAATAAAAGATGAGTGGGGCTGAACCCCTTCCACTCCAAGTGGTGGGGCTGGGACCCACAGAGGTTTTCAGACAGGGGCTCAGTGCCAGCTCTGTGCTCACTGCTGGGGTTTGTGTCACTTGTGCTCGGATCCCAGGGCTGGAGGAGCTCTTTTCCATGGAGAAGAGAGGGACAGGAGCCTGGGGCCTGCTCAGGTGCAGGGTTTGCTCTGCTGACAGCTCAGGAGGTCACTGAGTTCTTGCAAGAACCCACTGCTCCCTGCGCTGTTTCTCTGTGGTGCGGGAGGTGACTCCATCCTGGAAAGCTGGAATTTCCTGCTCTGTTTATTTTCAGTCCCTGAGATGCTCTCCTGCCAGCCTGGGAGTGCTCCTGGATGGCAGGGGAATGAATGGAGCTCCTTCCCTTCCAGATGGAGCTTTTTGTGCAACAAACAAACTGCTGCTGTTTGTTTCCCCACCCAGGCCTAGTTTATCAATAAATCCGGGATTTTTCCTCGTGTTTGTAAACTTGGTGGAGATCAGCCCTCGGGATGTGTTTGCACAACACCTGGCACAGCTGGCCTTGAGATCTGCAGGAATATTCACCTGCAGGTACCGTTATTCGGCTTTTAATACATCGGTGATTTCCCTCCCAGCTTTCAGAAATGCTATTCCAAAATTTCTGCAGGTGAGAGCAAATTATTTGGAGGAATTTCTGAAAACCAAGTGGAATAATCCTGGTCAGTTAAGAGCCAGATTTGGATGAAATTGTACCTTCTCAAGGCTCTAAGAGCATATACCTGTATAGTAAATTGTAAATATTTTATTGGAAATAGCTGATTTAACATTATTTTTGGGCTGTTTTGACCAAGAGGCTCACAAACCTCTGGAAGTCTGCACCAAGTCAGCTGACTCTGAGGGCAAAAGCCAAATCAGAGCTCAGCTCCCAAGAGCTGATGCAGGAATTACCAAGTAAAATGTGCAGGCCAAGGTTATGAAGACAATCAGTGCTCACTCCTGAAATAATTGCTTAGAGTCTATGAAATAATTTGAGATTTTCACAGCAGAAACGAGCTGGAAATTGCAGCTGTGCTGAAGTTTGGGTTAATAAATGTCCTGTGTGATGGCTGGCAGGAGAATCCGCTGTGTGTTCATCGTTCCCTGAGCTCTGCTGTTTAGTACAGGTTGAGCACTGGGAGAAGGAAATTGGATTTTCATCACCATTGCCTAACAGGGATCAAGTCCTTTGTCCAGGGTCATGCAGGAAGTGAAATAAGATAGAATGTCCCAAAGGTTCAGATTGGCCAAATTTAAACCACCAATCTGCTAATCTTTAAATAGCCATAGCAGCCAAAATTAATTACAAATAAAGGAAAAATAAAAGAGTGGAATTGCCTTAGCCCTGTGCCATAGCAACCAGGGGAGTTAAATTAACACTTCCCATCTACATTGTTTGCTTTCCCAACATAATGTTTAAAATCACAAGAGATTTTGTTGGAAAAAAGTTTCATTTAATTTCAATGTTTTCACTAAAAACAGAGATTATAAAAGTGTTTCAGTTAGAGGTAAATGAGTAGTGGGGGAATCCAGAAAGCAGAAAGAGTTTCTCCCTTTTTTCGTGTCAGAACAAAAACTTATTTTAATATTAAAAAATAGGAAATGTTACCTGATCTTTTCCAGTCCCTGTGTCCATAACAAAACCTCACTCTGAGGAACAAATTCTGTGTACAGTGGGAATGGATGGCTCAACACTTTGTGTGAAAGCAGCTGATAAACTTTGAAAGTCCACACGCTCCCTAATTCACCACCCAGGACTGGATGAGGAGGAGAAGACAGAACAGATAACTTTTTTTCCCCAGAAGTGACAAAGGATATTTTTTACTTTAAAAAAAAAGCCTCATATTTATCTAGGAAGAAAAAAAAACAGAAATTTAAAGAAAACCCCAAATTACTACTCAAAAATATCTATTTACAATCTGTGACTCAGACACTCATTGACTTTAGTTCCACTGAATTAATTACTTCTCATCATAAACAAACAAGGATTTGTATGGTTTGAACAAAATTAAATATCTTCCCAAGCAGAGAGTTGCAAAGTAACCACAATTTTCCTGGTGACAGGCTGTAAAAATTGACTTTTTCTTTGGAATCTCATGGAATTCCGAAGCACTGGCACACACCAACCTCAAGGAATACAGAAAAACACAGAACAGAAAATAAATTCCTTAGAGCTCAAGGACCAGAGCACAACTCAATAACAGGGTGTTATTATTTGGGATGAGAGAAAACCCAAAAAAAAGAGTAAAAGAAACAAAAAAGGGAAGGTCAAGACTCACCCTCATCCCACCAAATCAACACAAATTCCATTTGTGTTCACGGAATCAGAATTTTCCCCAAGGATTTCACCAGGGAGCAATAACAAGACCTGGACACAAGTTTTGCAAAAGACAAATTTTTTTTTTTTTTGGTTTGGCTTTTTTTTTTTCAAAAAGGAAAAAATAAGAAGGCTCTAAAATACTTAATTAAAAAAAAAAAAAAAGGAAGAAAAATGGGGGTGGGAACAAAGAGCACCTTTGGAAAGGGAGTAGGAGGCGCAAAGCGAGGGATTGGGAGTGGAAAAGCAAGGCTCCCATTCGGCCACGGGGCTGCGGTGAAATGAACTCAAACCTCGGCTCAGTTTGGGGGAATGTGCGTGACAGGAACAGCAGGAGAGACCCTCCTTCCTTTGGGGAGCTCTGGGAAGGGGCAGAGAGGACAGTCCTGGCGCAGAAATCCTCCCGGGAGAGCTGCAAGCACAGAGCCATGCGAGGAGAGCAAAGCAGGGGGCTCGTCCGGGTCTGGGACAGAGGAATGTCCCTGTGGGGCTGGGACAGGGAAAATGTCCCTGTGGGGCTGGGATGGGGAATTGTCCCTGTGGGGCTGGGGGAGGGGAATGTCCCTGTGGGGCTGGGACAGGGGAATGTCCCTGTGGGGCTGGGGGAGGGAAGTGTCCCTGTGGGGCTGGGACAGGGAAGTGTCCCTGTGGGGCTGGGACAGGGAAATGTCCCTGTGGGGCTGGGACAGGGAAAATGTCCCTGTGGGGCTGGGGGAGGGGAATGTCCCTGTGGGGCTGGGACAGGGAAATGTCCCTGTGGGGCTGGGGCAGGGAAATGTCCATGTGGGGCTGGGACAGGGAAATGTCCATGTGGGGCTGGGGGAGGCGGTGGCTGCATGAGTCCCTGGAGTGCCACTGCTAGGGGTTCCTGGCTCGGGGCCTTCGGGGCGGCGGTGGAAGGCACTGGAAGGTCCCGAGGGTTGTTCCTAGAGGGGTTGGTCCATGGCCTGAAGTGGGAGCTCCTCTCGCCCGGGGCTGGAGGAGGCTTCTCAGTGGAGGTAGGTAGGTTGGTTCCATCGGTACCAGGATCTGTTTGCGGCACGGATAATTGACAGGTTTAATTCATCCATCATTAAAATGCACTTTTGACATAGAATTTTCACTTACAGCAACAAAAGAACCCAAAGGACAGCTAAGTTAAGCAGAAAGGAAAGAACGAAAAATGTTCCCTATATCAAATCTACGAATAACAACGCAAGACAAAAAGGCAAATTACACAAAATCCACCCCTCGGCCCTTCACTACAACTACAACACAAATTTCCAGCTATCATTCTAGTTAAAAACATGATTTAATGCTTGTTTTGCTCATTATTTCTCCCAACAGCATTTCCCCCTTGGAGTAAAAATCATCTTTATTTCCTTTGCAACCCTACTTTGACTTCGTCTATGATTGCAAGGGGGACCTCACAGCAACCCCCTCTTATTTCTAAATGAGATTTTCCTGATTTCAACTCCTGCCTGGCCAAAAGGAGGAGGATTTATGGCACAGGGTGACCCAAGCAGCTGTGGGTGACCCCCTGTGCTCTGCTGCCTCCCCACCTCAGCATCCTCGAGGTGATGCAGCACAAATTACAGGTGCACAGAGCCCCAGTGGAAGATCCCGCAGGGCTCTGAGCCCACGTGTTGGTTTAATGCTTTTGCAGTATCTCAAGGCAGGGTAGAGGGAAAAAAAAAAATCTTTGTTCTGCCCCTATGGAAGAGTTGCTGACAGCAGAGCTCTCTGGGTGGCACTGCAGGAGAGAGAATGGGCTGTGGGTGAGGTTATCCAAACAGGAACAGCAAAATAAACCTTCCTGTGCTTCCTTCACACAGGAGTCAGGTGGGGACAGAGTTTCTAATCGCTTTGGGGGTTTTTTCAATTTTTTTTTTTCTTAACCAGCACAAATTTTCAGGCAAAACTTGATTGATTGTATGTTTTCAAACAGAAAAACAGCAACATCCCAAGAATCACAGAACACCCAGAGCAGGAAGGGACCCACCAGGATCACCTCATCCAACTCCTGGCCCTGCACAGGACACCCCAAAAGTGCCACCCTGTCCCTGGGTGGTCACACTTGACACTTCACACAGGAACATTCCACATTTTTGGACTCTCCAAGAGCTTTCCTGTTCTTCCTGAAGATCCCACTGCTTTCCCGACCCCACACCCCCCATGCCCTGGCTTTGTTGGTTGGCTGTGGGAGCTGTGGGGCCTTACCCTGAAGAGTTGAAGCCAGAGGAGTTCATGGCAGCTTTGGAGTTGCTCTGGGCGGTGCCGGGGCTGCTGGCATGGAGGGCACTGCCAGGGGACGAGGGCCTGCTGGAGTTCCCTGGGGAGCACGAGGATGTCACTGTGGGGGACAGAGCAGAGTGGGGCTGGGATCACCTCTTCCTACCCAGCCCAAAAATTCCCACCAAATCGTGCCTGTCCCGTGGTTCCTCTAATTCCCAGCCCTGGGGACAGTGGGGGACACCAGGAATGTTCCCTGTCCCTATATCCCAGGAACATTCCCTGTTCCTCTATCCCAGGAACATTCCCTGTTCCTCTATCCCAGGAACGTTCCCTGTCCCTATATCCCAGGAACGTTCCCTGTTCCTCTATCCCAGGAATTTTCCCTGTCCCTATATCCCAGGAACGTTCCCTGTCCCTGTATCCCAGGAACATTCTCAGTTCCTATATCCCAGGAATGTTCCATGTCCCTATATCCAGGAATTTTCCCCGTTCCTCTATCCCAGGAACGTTCCCCATTCCTATATCCTAGGAACGTTCCCTATGCCTATATCCCAGGAACGTTCCCTGTCCCTATATCCCAGGAATTTTCCCCGTTCCTCTATCCCAGGAATGTTCCCTGTCCCTATATCCCAGGAAAGTTCCCATTCCTATATCCCAGGAATGTTCCCTGTCCCTATATTTGGGAATCTCGTGTCTCTGAGGAGATCTGATCCTGACCCACCCTTATTTGGCTCCCAATCCTAAACACCCCAGCCTAGGATTATCCTGGAATAATTATTCCCAGTGTTTTCCATGTTTTTATCCCCCCCAACAGAAAATTTGGCTTTTCCCATCCAGCACTTTCCCTGGCCCAACCCAAGGGTCTGAAGAAGATTCTCCTGAAAATGTGACCCAGAAATGGAGGGGCAGGAGCAGAGGGAGGAGGGCAGGGGGAATTCCCAAGGCTCACCAGTCCCAGGCATGGTGCTGTGCACGGGATTGACCGAGAGGGGCCCCAAGGACCCTGAGGTAGAGACCTAGGCAGGAGCAGAGGCAAACTGTGAGCTTTTGGCATTCCGTGAACATACATATTTAAAAAAAAATTAAAAATTTATATGTTTATATATATATATATATGTGTATGTATGTGTGTATGTGCATATATATTATATACATATATATAATGTATATTATATATATAATGAGATTTCTATATTATATATATCAATATATATTATATATAGCTATATATATAATATATATAATGAGATTTCTATATTTTTATATATATGTATATATTATATGTATCTATATATAATATATATAATGAGATTTCTATATTTTATATATATGTATATATATTATATACATATACATACACACATACATACATATATATATATACACACACACATATATATAAAAAAATATAGAAATCTCATGACTGCACTCACTTCACTTCCCCTTTGGGATGTGCTGCCTCCCAGGGCCACTTCTCACCCCCATCTGTGGCTTTCACTGATATTTCTATTTACACTCCACTGTAGAAGCACCATTCCCACATCTAAGGCCATGAAAATCATATTTCATGTGCCTGACACTCTCTGCATCCATCAAAACTCATGGATCAGCTATGGAACAGCCTGAAATGATAAATTTTCTGGAAGTCCCAAGATCTGCTCGTAGGAGCCACTGCCCTTTGGATGTCTCAAATGAGCTTTCCTCAGCCCAAAACTTCGCAGCTCCCTCTGGCCTTGGGCACAAACATTCCCATCTCCTTCAGGGAGCTGAATTCTCAGGTGACAATTGCTAATTTGGCAGCTGCAACCCAAATTAGCCCCGGATGTTAATTGCTGAGGCTGATGAGCACGGGCACACTCTGTGCAGCACTCACAGGGGAATTCTTCACCCCAGTGAATAATTTGGGGATCCGTGGCTTGCGAGCAGCGCTTGGTGTTTGTTTTGGGGACCAAACAGGTTGGGCAATCAGCAACCAAACTCCTTGTGATGTTTCCCTGCCTTCTGATGGGTGATTCCAAAAGCCAGAGGATTCCAAGATAAAATCTTGCTGGTGAGCACAGACTCTGCCTCCCACTCCTGAGGAGGCTCCTGCCACTTTTAAATGTCAAACTCACCAAGCAACTCTTCAGTGAACCAGCAGAAATGCACCTAAATTGCTGTCAGTGTCTGTAATCCTCACACCTCATTAACTTTGGAATGATTTTCTTTATCAATCTCTGGAGAAAAAAGTTTTGGGATAGAATCCCAGTTTGACTAAATTATCCTACAATTAAACGAATCAATTCCTTTTAGGAAATCTGTCTTTTCTTCCTACTGTTTTCAATAAATAGAATTATAGCTGAACTAATTGTTCTAATTTAGTTGATAGTTTTCAATTAATGGTGTAGTTGCACTGTTTTAAAATCTTTCTCTTCTTTCTCATGGAGAATAGAGATAAGTTGCATTCTTGTGCTTTCTAATCTCTTTGTTTTGGTACTGGATGCTCTAGAGTTGTAACCAATCATTATAGGGGTGGAAAAACTATCGACCAATAATTATTAGATCATTAATGAATATATAAAGAAGTTTTTGTAAATAAAGTCTCTCTTTTCGCCATCTTGGTGCTGCCTGCCTGACTTCCCCGCGGGCTTCCGCGAATCTCCACGAATATCAGAAAATCAGAGCAACATAATGGAATAAAAATAAACATTCTGAGCGAGATCCCATTGAAGTGGCTTGACCCCAAGTCCCTCACCAGTCTGGAGTTGTAGATGGGAGATTTGATGGGGGACGGCATGGGGCAGCTGATCCGCTTTTCCTTCTGGCGCCGGTTGCAGAACCAGACCCGAACCACCTCCTTCTCCATGGAGAGCTGCTCTGCTATCAAGGAGATCTCCTCTGAGCTGGGCTTGGGGTTCTGCTGAGAGAGGCAGGAGGTTAAAAAAGCCCCAAAGGGCATCGGTGGCTGCTGGAGGGACGAGGGTGGGGTTGGTTTTGAACCTCCTCGGAGGCTGAGGGTAAATATTTGGGTGAGAGATTATGTCCTGTGAAGCAGAAAGTGCCTCTGGTTCCTCGTCAGCTCTCCCGGAGTCAGGGGGGGATGAATCACAGCTCCTGTTATTGCACAAATCCCTCCCTTTTTGATCGAAACAGCCCCAAAATCAGTGCTGGGGGCACCTGAACCTGGTGGTCTTGTCACTGCCATGGGGACAGCAGCTCTGGGCCTCAGAAAAAACATTTGTTCCCTCTTGCTGTGTCTCTCCCTCGCCGGTAAAGGGAAATAAGAGAACCCACCCTGCCTCCTGAGGCATTTGTTTTCATTCTTTCAGCTCTGTGGGGATTTGATCAGAGCTGAAGCTCAAAAACATCAAAAATACCTGGCACAGAGAATGTTCCCATTACAAATAATGCCTTCTACCACCTAAAAATGAGGTGCCAGGATGGTCTGATGGCTGAGCAAGTTTTGGTACGAGGGAGAAACCAAGAAAAAACGAGCTCAGAATCAGTTTGGATTTGAGAAATCTCCAATGGACAGTTTAGTCCTGCAGGTTAAAGCTCTGCTAGAGCTCTGCAGGGATTTTTCTCGAAATTTCTGATGCTTAAAATGTAGAAGGGCTCCGCTGCTGAATGGGTTCAGCAAAAATATTTGGAGCAACAAGTCCTGGGGCATTGTGGCCACAGAACTCCTGGGACACATCTGCAACTCAAAAAGAAAAGAATTGTGTGCAGAGATCAGCTTTGGCCCAGTGAGTGATAATGGGGAAACATGGTGCTAAAATTGTAATTCCCTTAAAACAACATTTACCAAGGAAATAATTGGGAATTGCTTCAGGTTTAACTCTTTTCCTGTTAGCCCCTTCATGCATTTTTTAACCAACATTTTTTAACCTACTGTCAAATAATAGAGAATTTCTTTGTGTTTAACACTTTTCCTTATAATCCCTTCAAACATTTTCCATGTGCTATCAAATAAAAACCCCAAAACCACCTCTTTTCTTGAGGGGGTTCAGTGCTACTACAGCCAAACTCAGGGAGAGCTCCCAAGAGATGGAAAGATTTTCCCCTCACATCTTGAAATCTCTTCTCCAGCGTGGAGCGGATGTTGGTCTCGATGCTGGTCCTCTTCTTCCTTTTCCGTCCAAACATCTCGTTCACGGAGGGGTAGGAATTGGGGGTGCTCATGGAGGAATCCAAAGGAGCAGATTCTGGGGGAAGAGGGAGGGAAAAGGAGATGTTCAAGGGGAGAAGGAGTTATTTCAACTCCCAGATATTTTTCGTGAAACAAAGGCACTTTCTAAAATAGATAAATTGTTCCTACACTGGATCCTCCCTCTGATGATGCTTCAAATTGCTCCAAATCCATCAATGAGCTTGTCCAAACTAGGGAAGGAATCGGAGTGCTAATATTTCAATCCACACCCCATTTTCCCGTGGTGAGCCTGATCTCCAGCCTGCCCTGACAGGGGCTGGGGCTCTCCGATGATTTCATTTCCCACAGATGAAGATGTTGAGCAAACCCTTTGGAGAAGGGGGCTGGGATAAATGATGGTGATAAATGGGTCAGACATAAATGGATCCTGAAGGCTTGGGTGAGGCTGCTGTGAGCTCAGCACACCCCAAACCCTGCTGCCCCTGGCAGTTCCCCTCTCAGGGACATCCTTCCTTTCCCAATTACACCAATTTTTCCAATTATTTTCCAATTACACCTCCTGGGCTGATCCCTGAGCACCCCACGAGCTCCTTCCCATCCTTTCCCAGCTGAACGCATCTGAGGTTCCTGGGTGGATCCTCTCCTCCTGGTGGCATTTGTGCCTCGATGTCACCCACCTGCGTCACTCAGCCACTTCTCCAGCAGGGGCTTGAGCTTGCACATGTTCTTGAAGCTCAGGTTGAGAGCCTCGAAGCGAGAGATCGTGGTCTGGCTGAAGTCGTTGCCGTAGAGCTTCCCCATGGCCAGGCCAACGTCACCCTGCAAGGGACAGCAGTGAGTGCATGGGACCCTCGCAGCTCCAGAGCCCTGCTCAGGGTGGGCTCAGCCCTGTCCCCATTGCCTGCCTGCCAGGAAAGGAGAATTTTTTCCCTTGGGAATCTGAATGCTGCAGAAGGTGCAGATAATGGCGTTATGGGGATGGTAATGAGGCCAATGTCACCCTGCCAGTGACACCCAAACCCCAGTGAGAATAGGGAACCCTCACAGCTCCTGGCCTCCTGCTCAGGGTGGGCTCAGCCTTGTTCCCAGCACCTGCCTGCCAGGGAAAAGGGATTTTTCTACCCCAGGAATGCCCCTGAATGCCAAAGGAGGTTCAGATAATGGTGTTATGGGGACGGTAATGAGGCCAATGTCACCCTGCCAGTGACACCCAAACCCCAGAGAGTGCAGGGAAACCCTCACAGCCCTGCTTAGGATGGGCTCAGCCCTGTTCCCATCACCTCCCTGCCAGGGAAAAGGGAAATTTTTCGCTCAGGAATCTGCCCCATGGCCCTGAATATCGGAGAAGGTGCAGATAACGGCATTATGGGGACAGTAATGAGGCCAATGTCACCCTGCCCGTGACACCCAGACCCCAGTGAGAGTAGGGAAACCCTCTCAGCTCCCAGAGTCCTGCTCAGGCTGCTTCCAGCGTGGGTTCAGCCCTGTTCCCATCACCTCCCTGCCAGGGAAAGGGGAATTTTCTCCCCCAGGAATCTGCCCCATGCCCCTGAATATCAGAGGAGGTGCAGATCATAGCATTATGGGGACAGTAATGAGGCCAATGTCACCCTGCCAGTGACACCCAGACCCCAATGAGAGTAGGGAAACCCTCACAGCCCTGCTCAGGGTGGGCTCAGCCCTGTTCCCATCACCTCCCTGCCAGGGAAAAGGGATTTTTTCCCCTCACGCCCCTGAATGCTGCAGAAGGTGCAGGCAATGAGGTTATGGCAGTGAGGTTTAAGGAAGGGTTTGTCTCTTGGCTTTTGTTAGGAAGGGGAAGCTGCAAAATAATCCAAACTGACCTAATCCAGCCTTCCCCTCCTCCCCAGCCCTGCCCCAAACCCCTCCCTCTGACCTGTGTGAAGCCCAGCTTGATCCTCCTTTGCTTGAAAGTCTTGGCGAACTTCTCCAGCTCCTCCAGGTCGCTGGGCTCCTCGGAGGCTCCCGCCGGGGTCAGGTGCTTTGCCACCTGCAGGTGCTGGGGGACATCCAGGTGGGGCTCCACCGAGGAGCCAGGGAGGCCGGAACGCCCCACAGCCTGGCCAGACAACCCCGAAAAGAAGCTCAGAGTCACAAAAATGGAAAAAGACACCGTTTTTTGTGCTGTTTGCCCTCCCTAGAGCAGCGCTCTGGTGTTACCTGCGATGCCAGGCTGGGCCCGGGTTGGGAGAGGAGGAGGCTGCCCTGTTGCTGAGGGAAGGAGAGGAGGTTTGGCTGCAAAGCTGGGGAGAAAAAAAGAAAAAAAAAATTTAAAAAAGAGACAAATCTGGTCAATGAACATCCCCGGGAAAGCTTGGAGTGTGGAGCTCCATGAGTTATTTCTTACTCAAAATACAAGAATTTCAGCTGTTAGGGAAGTGTGTGGCTCTGAGCTGGATTAGGAGAAAGAAAAGGTTCTTCCCGTGGCTTTTTAGCCTGCAGGGGATGATTACAATAATGATTTAAGGGAAATGTCTCATTTGCTGATCCCTGAGTGTCACTCGTCATGGTCAGGCTGAACCAGGGCATTTGATAACACCTCAAATCTTGATTTGAGGGAATTTCCTCCATCCTTCGTGGGGATCTCTCCCAGTGCTTCATCATTGCAGCTCTCAGAAAAATGGACTTCTTATTTCCAGTAGAAGCTCTTCTGACTCCAACTTTCAGCCACTTGATCTTGTTAAAAAAACCCCTGATCCTGCAGTTAATCTCGTGAGCCCTCCCACTGTGCTCTCTATTCTACATTTCATTTTCGAGTGTCATTTCGAAGCCATCTGACCCTTTCTTTCCTGCCCTACTGTATTTCAAATAAATTGAATTTCTTTAAGAACGCGGGAGCTGACACGAAATGATGAAAGGAAAAAAGGAGGGGAATCTATAAACCCAACAAAAACTGGGATTTATGGAGGCCGTGTAATTGTTTAGTTGACAAACTGCCAAGTACAAGCCTATATCTCTCAGAGGGAATGTCCTACAGGATTAGGTTGTGTAGTTCCCTGGAAATTTAGTGGGAATCGAGTCCATAGTGAGTGAAACCTATAGAATTTAGTGAGGATTTACAACCTTGCTCACAGCAGTCAATATATTTAATTGATTATAACTGACAATTACAGGGAAATCCATAGAAATTTATGGACTTGTGCTAATAAAAGGGAAAACAGATAATCTCCAGAATCAATCACTCCCTCTCCCTCTCTCCTTCTGCCTTTTCTTATTTAACTTAGATCTGATGTGCTCTATCCCATTCATTTATGTAGGCTGGGGTTGGAATAAGCCTTCCCTGACGCTGGAACAACTCAGAATTTCAAATCCAGGCTGGAAATGAGGTGCACATTTTTACCAGCGCAGGTAATTAATCACTGCAATGGCTTTGCCTTGGGCCACGGCAGCTGCTCTGTCATTTGGAGTCTTTAAAATCATGATTGAACACCTTTGTGAGGGGAAAGGAAGGGTTTGGATTTGGGAATCACCGGTCTGACAGCTGAGCTGAGATTTCAGCAGCAATGTTCTGACTGACAGCATTCCCAGCATCTCCCTGGCTGCTCATTCCCACTTTGCACAGCTCTCCCACCCCAGCTCGGGTGTGTCAGGGTTGGGGAATGAGGAATCAGAGCTGGGAATTTATCTTTAAAACTCACCCCAGACTAAAATTGATATCCCTCTTGGAAAGGTTCAGCCCTCAGCCAAGCCCCTTTGGCCACAAAATCCACACTCAGAAATCTGGGGACACTCAGGATATTCCCACGATGGCCCCAGGGACAATTCAGGAATATTTTTTGCCTTCCTTCAGGAGGAAGAACACTCCACTGGGGTAGAACCAAAAACAAATTCCACAAAGCCAAGCTGAGCCTTCACTTTCACTCCCCACTGGCTGTGAATGCAGGCGGCCAAGGATCATTAAAACCTGGCAATCCTCCATGCAAATGGAAATGTTCCTGCACAAAAATCCAGAATATCCTGTCCTGGTCAAGCCTGGAACCAGAAGGGGTGACAGCCAAACGAGCTGCCCAAAAAAATCACTGCACAGATAAATTCTAATCTATAAAAAGCAGCAAGTGCTGCTTTGCAGTAAAAGATGTTTATTATTCATGAATAAAAGCAGGCAGCAAGGAATAGATTGTCCTGACCATATTTCAAACAAACTAATTCAAAATTGTTTGTAAATATACATCAAGTGCCTTTATCCATCACTCAGCATCATTTGGCAGAGAGGAGAATTTACACATTGTCGGGAAGAAATAAATTTCCCACTTGCTTTTGGAGTGCTTGAACCAGCGGGTTCAGGCTGCAGAGATTGAAGGTTGTAATTCTGGATTTTAGTTTATACAGAGGGAGCTCTGTGCTGGGATAAATCAAGAACTCAAGCAGAGGATCCAAGTCCCCCTGGATCTGCGAGGTCATGGATGGTAGTTGCACTGGTTTAAAATTTTTCTCTTCTTTCTCATGGAAAATAGAGATAAGTTGCATTCTTGTGCTTTCTAATCTCTTTGTTTTGGTGCTGGATGCTCTAGAGTTGTAACCAATCATTACAGGGGGTGGAAAAACTATCGACCAATAATTATTAGATCATTAATGAATATATAAAGAGGTTCTTGTAAATAAAGTTTCTCTTTTCGCCATCTTGGTGCTGCCTGCCTGACTTCCCTGCAAGCTTCCGCGAACCTCCACGAATATCAGAAAATCAGAGCAACAATGGATCAAAGCCGAACTTTGTCCGTGAGCAGCAGAAAACATCCTCCATGCTCATCCCTGCTTTTGGAGAAACGCTGTAAAAATATTGGTGGCAAAACCAGAGTTACAGGGACTTTCTCAATTACAGGGACTTCCTCAAGCACTGCTCCAGTCCTCAGCACTTTCCTGGAGGTGATTTCTCCGAGCAGGGAGAACATTCCTTCCCCATGGAATACCCAAACCCATCCCAGAGCTGCTCCTGGCCAGGTCAGACCTGTTCTGGTGTCCTGCAGCTGATTTTCCCTCCCTGCAGTGATCTCCCCGAGCTCTGATCAGCTCTGTGGCATTACTGAGGAGCAGCTCCTGTCCCAAAAATCCCGGCACGCTCCCGAATTCCAGGCTGGGATCCCTGCCTGGCCCCAAGGTGGCACTCGAGGAGCGCACAAGGCTCAGGTGCCACGAGCATCTCCAGCCTGGGATGCTCCCAAATCCACCTGGGATCATCCCCAGCCTGGAAACATCCCTGTGGGAACAGGCAGCTGAGAAAACCAATCCATGAGAAGGGAGGTTTTCCCTAAATATTTATCCATTCAATATTTCTCCATTCAATATTTATGCATTTCTGCTCTTACCTTGTTGTCCTGCCTGGGACTGGGACAGAAGGAACTGGGGGACAGACTGCATGTGCCCAGGGAGCAACACCAGCTGCTGCAGGGTGTGGAGAGAGCTCATGTCCTGCAGGGAAAAAGCAAAGGGAGTCGTAAAAATCACAAATTCACACTTAATTTGTGTAATTTTTGTACTGGGATAATAAAACTCAGGGGTTCCTGCTCCTCACAAATCCATGCTGGGTCTGTGTGGTTTTGTACTGGGATAATAAAAATCAGGGGTTCCTGCTCCTCACACAGCACCTCCTCAAAAAGTGTATTTTTGTGTAATTTTTGTACTGGGATAATAAAAATCAGGGGTTCCTGCTCCTCACAAATCCATGCTGAATTTGTGTAATTTTTGTACTGGGATAATAAAACTCAGGGGTTCCTGCTCCTCACGCAGCACCTCAAAAAGTGTATTTTTGTGTATTTTTGTACTGGGATACTAAAACTCAGGGGTTCCTACTCCTTATGCAGTGTCTCCTCACAAAGCCACGCTGAATTTATGTATTTTTGTACTGGGATAATAAAAATCAGGGGTTCCTGCTAATCATGCAGCATCTCCTCACAAATCCATGCTGAATTTGTGTATTTTTTGTACTGGGATAAAAAAACCTCAGGGATTCCTCCTCCTCATTCAGCACCTCCTCACAAATCCATGCTGAATTTGTGTGTTTTTTGTACTGGGATGATAAAAATCAGGGGTTCCTACTCCTCACACAGCATCTCCTCACAAATCCATGCTGAATTTGTGTATTTTTTGTACTGGGATACTAAAACTCAGGGGTTCCTGCTCCTCACACAGCATCTCCTTACAAATGCACTCTGAATTTGTGCATTTTTGTACTGGAGAGCTGCAGATCCAAAAGTTTCAGGTGTAGGAGAAGAATTCTGTGCACACAGAGACATCCGTGTGGAGAGCTGTCTGCTTTTCCCTGGAAAAGTTAACTCTTGATAATGACATTTTTGAGGCAATCAAACCCTGCTCGTTAGAACAGTGAGACCTCTTGGATTTCAGTTCCTTCCAGATAATGTCTTTCCAGGGTGAATTCCCTAAAATCACACAGCAAATTGCAGCAGAGTGTCCCAAGCTCACCAACACGGCTTCCCACAGAACTGTTCTGAAGATTTGGGGAAATTGAAGAATCCCTAAATTGGGGAAATTGAAGAATCCCTAAACTGGGGAAATTGAAGAATCCCTGAACTGGGGAAATTGAAGAATCCCTGAATTGGGGAAATTGAAGAATCCCTAAAACTGAGCATCTGCATGGCTTTCTGGCATCCAGCTCCCACTGGAATTTAACAAGAGCTAAGTGCTAAACTCCACATTTTTTACCTTAGCAAAAAAAACTCCCTGAAGGAATTAATTTCTTCCCTGGTGTAAATCAATTTGAGGCAACAACTGGCTCAGATTAGGAGTTAATCTAGTCTGGAATCCTATCTCCAACAGTGGCATTAAGCAAACACTCGTGAATGAGGAAGAGCAGGACAAACATTATCAAACACTTCCCCACGGTGTCGTCTCAGCCTCCAATTATTTCCAATCCGAGGCATTTCCTGACCGTGGGGTGGTTTCCCTACTTAGCAAACCCTCAGAGGAAATCTCACCCCAGGACGTGTCCTGTCTACCTTGGAACCCAGGAGGAAAAACCGAGGAGGAAGACGATTTTTTTTTTTTAATTTTTAATTTTTTTTTTTTTTTAATTTTCCAATTTAGGTGGCCAAAGGGGTTTGGGGAGGGGCTCAGGAGCATTTTCCTGACCCACATCCTGGATTCCTGAATCCAAATCACTCACCCCTGCGATTTGGCTCCCTGGCATCATGGATGATCCCTGCACGAGGTGCCCCGACCGAGGGGGGATGGCAGATTGCAAGGAGTCGCTGAGGTCCTCCGTTTTAATCTGGGAAAAAAAAAAAAAATAGCAAAGGAATTGTGGAATTAGGGAGCAGAGGAGCTGAGGAGCAGCACTGGGATCCCAGAGGTTGGGAAATTCCCTCGCAGGGAATTTTTATTTCTTTCCATTGCTGGAAGTCGTGGTCATTCCACACTCCTGATCTCCACTTGAACCCACGAACAGAGTTTTCCTGCTCTGCCAAGCCCGGGGCAGGCTGCCACTTTGCTCAATAAATAAAACATTTTTCAAGCAACTTTTCGAGGTTTGAAGCCTTCTGTGGAGTTTTAATGAAGACACAGAGCAATTCTCCTTTCTGGATCATGACTCAGGCCCTGGTGCCAGGGCTGGACATGCAAACCCTCTCATTTTTGTTCCTGCAAAACCTCTCATTTTTGTTCCTGCAGAGAGCAGAGAATGCCACCAGGAGATGGGAAAGGAAAGGTTCTGGAGTAAAAGACCTCAAAAAAAGCAGAGCACTCTCCCAGACTTGAAAATGCAGCACTCCAGGCTCCAAATGCATTTGTTCAGTTTCTACCAAAATGCAACAAGAAATTGTGAGGAAAAGCTCCTTCCTCAGTTACAAGCTGTGGAAAAAGAACTGGGAAACGTCACAGGTGTCAGCCCTTTGCCCAGTGGTCATTTTGAGCTATTTTAATGTTCAAACAAGATTCTGGTTCACAAGAAAATAATGATTTCTAAATCCACATTCTTAGAGAAAAATGCACCCAGGGACCAGAACTGAATCCTTGTTTCTGGTTTATTCCATAGCCTCTGTGTCCATTTCTAACGTTGCCACTACATTTAAAAAGATAAAAATAATAAAAATCTGTTCCAATTATTGTCCTAGCTGAAATCTTTTGCTGACTGGGACAGGAGGGAGGGGAAGATTTTGGAAGTTTTATGAGGTAGATTCCTGAGAGCTGTGCAAGGAGAGTCCATGCACAGGAAAATCCTACAGAACAATTCCCCAAGAAAAGACTGAACCAAACTCTTCCTCAGCATAAGAACACCCTGGACCACGATTATTCCTCATCGCAGCAAGAAGAGCCTCAAATTCCCAAAAACTGGAAAAACCAGGAGGGCTCTACAAAGGACAGGGCTTGGAATTGCTGTTCCCTGCAGGCTCACCCTGACCCCAGCACTGAACATCCCCAGATCCCATCGGATCCCTTCCCAACCCCACATCCCCCAAAAAATCTGGGGGTCTTTGCCCCACTGATGGAGCCTTCAGGCCCTGCAACCTCCTGCCAGCAGAGGGGGACAAGAAATCCAGCCCGAAAAACAACATCCCAAGCGAACATTTTGGGTTGAGGGAGAAATACGCGGAATAATTTTGGTTGGGAGATACCCCACAGTCATCGAGTCCGAGCTCTGAAGGATCCCCAAGAGAGGAGAAAAAGGGGAAAATGTGACCACGAGAGGCTCAGCAGCTCCAGAACGGGGAGCTGCAACATTTTGGAAGGTGCACAGAGGGAAGGTGATTACAACACCCCCTTTCATTACAGCTCCGGCTCTGGACACTGCCGAAACTCGTTTTGCAATAATCCCAGCTCCTTGCAACAAGAGGTAGACATGCTACGAATTCCAGCTCTTTCCTACCTTTCAGGTTGGCATGATCATCCCTCTTAGCCTGGCAGGGCAAAAAAAAAAAAAAAAAAAAAAAATCAGGTGGAAAGATCTTCTCGATCACTATCGACACCGATAAGTCACTGAATGTCAAGCAAAAAGGCTCAGGAGGACACCATCCAGTCATTCCAGGTACGTGGATTTATGGATGGCTTTTGCATTAAAAAGAATCCATTGGAGCCGAAAAAAAGAAAAAAAATAAATTATTTTAAAAAAAAAATTAATCTGTGTCTGCCTCATCCAAGGCTGAGCAGTCCCAAAAAATAGCAAGTTCTCCACGTCTCCGAGAGCTCTGGATCCCGCCTTAGCTGTGATCCCAATAGGAATGGAGTGTTGAAGAGGCACGAGCCATTTCCAAACTGAAATCAATGTCTCCAGCTGCCAAGCGGGATGGGCTGGCGGCGCTCCAGGGAGAAAGGGGTGTGTAGCCGCATCCCGGCATGGCTCGATGTGAGAACGGGAGGTGGGTTTGGCAAAGGACCGGCTCCCGATTTAAAAACAACAACATCTCCCACTGCTCCTTCCCCCGGCCCTGGAATTCTCTGGCTCCCTCCTGCGCAGTGGGCGGGAACCTGGGTTTGCTCTTGACAAATCCTTCTCCCCCTTGCACCTATTTCCATGGGGTTTAGGCTCAAATTTACCTCTCCCTCCTCTTCCTCTCCCCGACAGGCCTGCAGCTGGCTAATTGTTCATTAGCAGGAGTTCGGGCTCTATCCAAAACTTTTATGCAAATCCCGCTCCTTCTTTTTTTTTTTTTTTTTCCCTGGCTAAACCGGCAATATTGCCAAGTGTACATGAAAAAAGCCAACCCCAAAAAACCCCAAAAAACCACACACATTGTGGGCGAGGCCACTCAATATCATGAGACTCCCTTAAAATAATGTAAATTTCGAATTAATAAAAACGAGGGGAGGAGTTGCCTCCTCCTTTCCCAGTGCATCTGCCTCGGATTTGCAGAAAATGCCTGCAAATATGGGAAGAGTTTTCCTTGAGGAACCAAAAAATAAAAAGCTGAAAGCATGAAATCCTCACAGATTAACCTCAAGTGGGTATTTGATGGGAAATCTGCTGAAACAGTGATTTGGGTAAAACCAGGAGCAGATCCTGTTGGGATTGCTCAGAACCTTGGTTTTATGGGATGATAACCTTGGTTTCATGGGATGAAAACCTTGGTTTCATGGGATGAAAACCTTGATTTCATGGGATGAAAACCTGGGTTTCATGGGATGAAAACCTTGGTATTGTAGGATAACCTTGGTTTCATGGCATGAAAACCTTGGTTTTGTAGGATAACCTTGGTTTCATGGAATGAAAACCTTGGTTTTACGGGATGAAAACCTTGGTTTCATGGGATGAAAACCTTGGTTTTTTGGGATGAAAACCTTGGTTCATGGGATGATCATGGATGGAGAATGGGGAATGAGAAGTCACGGAGAAACTCTGCTCCCACTGAATTCCATTTGGAGAAATAACACTCTTTAAGGAAAGCAGCCTGGTCTGGTGGAAGCTTCTGCTTGGGGAAGGGGTTGGAATGAGAACGATCCTTAATTTCCCTTCCAACCCAAACCATCCCCCGGAAAAGCGAGCGGGTGAAGCAGCAGGACTTGCGAACGCCCGCGGCTGACGGGAGGTTCGGGGGCTCTTGGCTGTGAATCCCCAGGCACCTTCCAGCACCCGGGGCAGGGCCGGGAGCAGCTAACGGCAGCAGGAGGCACGGCAGCTCCTCCGGGACACGGCAGCAAAAACACTTGCAAATCCCAAGTGGATGTTTGGATGTTTTCACAGCCTCGGAACAGGGTCAGCCCGCGAGCGAAAAACACGGCAAGGGTGACTGGGTGGAAAGAGAGTCCCTTCCGTAGTTGGCGTGAACATCTGCAAGGATGGATGGTTTCTTACCTATCTCGGGCCTAAACACGAAAACAAAAAGCAAAACAAACTAAGAAACACATTGAGGGTGATGGAAAATGATCAAAGCTCCGGAGCCTGCTTGCGTAACTGATTTGTGGAAGGTGTTTCATAAACATTTCATAAGAAGGAGAATTATGAAGAAAACATCTCCCAACCTGCCTGCAATTACTGCACAAACTCTTCCTTACCAGTAGGAAGAAGGGGAGAGGAAAAAAAAAAAAAAAGTACATCTGTTTTGTAACTGATCTGTGAACTTTTGGCAAACGCTCGGCTCGTGAAAACATCCTGCAGACATCTTGCAGAGCTGTGGAAAGCCGGGAAGTTGGGGAGATTCACCTGAGCAGCTCTGCTTGCTGCTATTCCCTTCAGAGGGACCAGTGTTGGCTCCATGGACTGATGGTTGGATCCCACTGGGATGGCTGGGCAGGACTCTGATAATCTGAGGATTATCCCTCCAGTTTAGGGATAACCTTCATTGTCTCCCTCATCTATCAGACCCCAAAATCCTCCTTGGGGTGAGCTCCTGGTGTGACACACACAATGCTCCATCATCCTCCTCGCTCAGCCACCAATCCAGAGCCTCCAGGGCTCTCCCCAAATCCAGGGATCCTCTGGATCTCCCTTATCCAAGCCCTGGCGATCCTCACAGCCCTGCCAGGCTCCTCCAGCAGCGGTTTTCAGGCAGGAACCACCCCAGTGGGAGATGGAACACAGCCCTATTTGTTGTGAAGCTCCCGTTTAGCCGGTGACCTCTTTGAATCGCATTTATCTGCCTCCACATCTGCCTTATCTCCCAGCCAGAACCGAGTTTGAGAGTTTGACTCACTCGCAGCACAGGAGGAGGAGGAGGATCAGGTGCACACAGAGGGTCTGCAGCACCTGCCCCGCGCTGGAAAGGAGCACAGCTCTCCCCATCACCCCAAAATGCTCCTCAGCACAGCCAGGCTGCCTCGAGCTGCCCTAAATCCCTTTGCCTCGAGCCCTGGGAGGGAGTTTTAAGCTTGGAACAGGTATTAAGTTGAATCCAAGGTTCCTGCAGCTCCCTGAGCCTTCCCCCCTTCTGATGGCGTAAGTTCTTCACCGTGAATTACCCGCACACGTGGGCCCCATAAAATAAAAAACACACTAATAATAAATTATGGCAATAATAATAATAATGGGGTTGCAATTACTATTTCCACATGTACTATCCTGCACGTACAGCAGGGCTTAGCAGACACCTGGAAAGGAGGCAGAAAACCTTGATGTCAACGCCACGATATTCACCCTGCAACATTTATATCCCACTGAAGGCTGGGAATTTTTGGAAGCTGTCAGCACGACAGGAAGGAATTCAGCGTGTGATTAACTCCCTAACAGACTCTGTCCCAAAACTCAGCCATGGCAGCACGCTGGAAAATTCAAATTCAATCCCTAACCTCAGCACACCTGCATCACCCTACACGAGGCCTTTGAGTTTCTTAATTGAGGGCTGATCTGATAGGGTTTATCCTGAGCTTCAGCTTGGGATGGAAATGCTTGTGCTGGAGTCAAAGGAGGGGTGGGAAGTCGAAGCTTTGAGAGTAACCGAGCTGCACGCTCGGCAGGAGAAAACAAACAGAACCACATGCAGCTTCTGTGGGCTCTCTGATACAGCTTTTCCCTGGAATTTCTGCTTCCAAACAAACAGGGAAGAGAGAGGAGTCCCCCCCGTGTGTGCTGAACCTCAGATGATCACACGTGGCACCGCAGGCTTCAAAAGCAGGAGCTGGGCAAGGAGAGGGAGCCAAGGCAGAGGTGGGCAGAGCACCTGCCCTGCCTGGCCACGCTCACAGTGACACCTGCTCAGGTGGGAGAGTCCTGCCCAGGGCTGGGGAGTCCTCCAGGAGCTGCTCTGTGCTCAGAACTGCTGCAAAGACACTGAAAAAACACCGCACAGCACGTTCCCTCTCACCAGCGCTATCCAGGCATGTGGTGCCCTCCCCACCAAGGCCTGTGGGCATCCCAAACTGGGAGCATTTTAGCAGCAGGCAGGGGGAGATGCCATTTTCTCTGTCAGAGTGGCCGGAACCTCCCATTAGAGCATGGGAACTGATTTTACCCACCAAGGCTGGGATTTCTCCCTCTCCCTGCCCCTTCCTCACCCCCTGCCCAGCCTCGCCGTGGGCTGCTGCTCCCTGCACCTCTCTCTCTCTCCATTCCACTTGCCCAACTCGTGGAGCTCTCCAGAACTCCACCTCTGCCTACACCTCCGTGCTTATCTGCTCTGCTCCCACCCTGGGCTGCACCCCTGCCCCTTTCCTTATCACCCTGATTTCACACACACCACTCCACGGCTGCTCCCCTGCCCTCCTGCAAGCTCACACAGGTCCCCCGGAGCCCAAGCACGTTCCTGTTCCACTCCAAAGTTGCCTTATTGGGATTTTCTGGGCTAAGAATCTGCCCCGCATGAAAAATGTCCTTTTTTTTTTTTTTTTTCCATGGATCCCTCGCCCGTGGGGAGGAATCTCTGTTTGTTCAGGACTCTCTGTGCCTCCTGGCAGTGACAAATCCGAACACTTGGCACCGTGTGGATATCCCTGAGTTAGTCATCCACTGGGAGAGTGTCCACACAGCCCAGGTAGCCCTCGGAAGGGAGGCACTCCCCACCACATCCCACGTTTGGGAGGAATTATTTCAGAATCAGAGGGCTCCCGTGACCGGGGCTGGCTCCATCCCAGCCCCACGGGCTTCTCCCATTGGTCCCTGGCACTTTTTGGCAGCAGCTGCCACGCCCCGGGGAACTGGGACACGAGAAGAGCAGCTGGAGGGATTGCATTAAACACGGCGAGCAACGCAATTAAAAATGAAAGGGAGAGTGAGGGAGATCGGGGAGCATCACACGGGGTTGAATTTGGGCTGGGGGAGCTCAGAGCCAGCCCTCTGCCCCCAAACCATGTAAATCCCATGTGCTGGGGAAGCAGGACAGGAGGAGATGATCCCACCGAACCCACACAGAGCAGATCAGCACCTCTCATGCCCAAAATTAGAGGCCTTGCCTGAAAGCCATCCCCGTCCCCTGCCCTTCTGCAGGGCCCCACCCTGGCTTTGGGGACAATTCTCAATTTTCGGAGCTCAGCAGATGAAAGGCCCTGGAGGACTCCGAGTGCTCTCCCCAGGCACGGCAGCTCGTGCGACTCAGCCCTCAAAAAGGTGCTTGGCCACCCGGGTTGTGGCTAGCTGGTGACAAATGTGCCTTGGGCTGAGCTTCTGTTGTGGAAAACAAATTTTGTGACCCTTCAGACAGATCCATGAAAGTGGGGCTTGTCCCTTGTGAGCCTAGAAAATGTTTCCTGAAGGATCAGCAGGGAATTTGCCCAAAAATCTCTGTCTCTCTCTCTTTCTCTCTCTCAGACAGGTTGGAAACAGCTGTACAAGACATTTTGCCAAGGAAACAGGTGCAGGAATCACCTTATAAATGAAGTTTGCCCTTTGAAAGCAGGAGTTTGGGAACGGACTGCAGCTGGATGTTGAGGAACAGATAAAATCCAGCCAACTCCGGGTTGTTGTCAACAAATTAATTCAGTGGTTTCAGTCCACCTCTTGAGAAAAACACATTTAAAAGGCCAAATCCTCGCTCCTAATTGCATCCCCTTTCCCTCCCAAGTTCCCCCAGCCTGTTTTGGGGTTCATTCCCAGCCAGAACAAACCCAGCCTGAAGAAGGGGTTCCTCTGCATATCTGTCCTAAGCAAAGCAGGGCCATATTTAGACACAGAGGACTTTCCCTGGAGCCAGGGCTTTCTCTGATGCTTTCCCAAAGGGCTGCATTTCAATGAGGAACCTGCACGCAAACAAATTTATGCAATCAGCCTGTCCCTAGGACAGAGCACGGAGACTTCAAAAGGGAAAGGCCAAGGCAGTGCTGAGCTCAGATCCAGTGTCAGGTACGAGGCCAGCCCTGATTTCCAGCCAGGGGAGGCTCAAGAGATGAAAAGCAGATGCAAGACTTAGGCTGAGCCCCTGGAGCGATGGGGAGAAGAGAGAGTGAAATCTGAATTGATCCCCAGAGGGGAGAAGGAAGTAGGATGTGAACCTCCCCTTGAGAGGAGGGCAAAACAGGACTGGGATGGAAATCTGGAGGGCAGACTGAAACCTGAGCTACCCACGGGGAAAAGCCAAGCAGGAACAGAAATGACATCCAGGGAGCACATGAGATTAGGGGGAGGTGGGAATGAAAAACTGTGAGAGAGATCCCCGGGGGGAGGGAAGCCCTGGTGGAGCGAAATTAAATGTGCAGCGAGTTTTGCATCGCAGATATTAATAACAAACTACCCAGCGAGTCAGGCCCTTCTCTCCACCTTCAAAAGGATGGAGGGGAGGAAGAACTTGTCTGTGGTTGAGCACAAGACTGTGAATCAGAGGATGGGAGTCCATGACCCAGCTCTGCCGGGGAGCAGGGATTTAATCCACCCCAATGTCCACGGGCGAGTGTCCCGTGGAGCATCCCCTGATTCCAGCAGCAATCACAGCGCTCAGCATCGCTGGGAACAGCCAGGCTGTGTCTGCAGGACAGGGCTGAGCACCTCCCCACCTTGCAGAGGCACCCAGGGATGCTAAACCCATCAGCCCTTCAGACGTGTGGGTGGAAGGTACCAAACGAGGTCACGGCGCTCGTTAATGGCACTGAGAAGGAGCCACCAGGGATTTCAGACCTTGGGTGCAGTTTGCCCACTTTGAATTCCTCACATCATGTGCCTACAGGACACCGCTGGAGACCTGAGATAACTCATTCCCTCACCCTGCTGCCTCCAAGCAACTGCTGGAAATCCCACATCAACCTCCACAATGAAAGTTTCTTTGGGCACTGACTGTCAGATGTGAACAGAGCAGGGTTGGACAAGGAGGTCCTGAGGGAAGGGAACCCCTTCAGCACCTCTTGCAGAGAGGACGATCCTTCACTTGGTTTTAGAAAGGAGGAATTTTTCAACAGACCCAGCTGGAAAGGCTTTCTAGGATGCCTGGTGGAAATCTATGTCTGTACTAAATCCCCTGACTGGAGTAAACCAAAGAAAACAAAGAATGAGAATAGAGAACCAACAGCAAAATTGAAGCTAAGCCCTGCTCGGGTACCTCAGCGCCTGCTGGTCTGCCTCAAACATTGTCAAATCTCCCAGCCAGATCACCTCCAGATTGATGCGATTAACGATAATGACAGGTTTGATAAACAAATGGCAGCCTGTCTGGCCAGGGTCAGCCTTCTGCTGGAATGAAAAGTGCCTGGCGCATTTGGGTAGGGAGCAGGGGCAGATTCCTGCCCAGCCTTCCCTGCTCTGCTCACACAGAGCTTTATCCCAACAGGGATATTTGGATGGAGAGCAGGGAGGGCTTGGAGAGGAGCTCCCATTCCCTCTCTGGAAGAAGATCTGAGCCTGCATTCCTGCCTGGAGCATCCTGCCCATCACCTCCCTGCTGGAAAGGCACTCCTGGACTCAGTGCATTCTCCTCCTGCAGCTGTGGGTGGATGCACATCACCCTGAGCTGGGCTGCAGCACTCACACCAGCCCTGGCACCTCCCAAAACCATCAGCCCTCCATCCATGAGTGTATTCCAGCAGGCAGGATCATCCCAGGGCTGAGCTCCAGACACCTGGCCCTCCAGAACTGCTACAAAAACAAACAATCCTGCATTTCCTAAAGGCTGAGCGGGGAATTCAACCCAACCAGAGCTGGTGACAGCACCTGGGCAGCATCCCCACATGGCAGTCAAGAAAAGCTCCCGTTCCAGCACTCTCAGCCCTTCTTCTGGTCCCATTTGGGGCAAACTTGGCCTGAATTTTGCCAGGAAAGGGCAGAGCTGCTCAGATCTGTCCCTGCCACGCTCTGGCCACGATCCCAACCCATCAGCAGGCAGATGTCCCCGCGCAGGCTGCCAGCAGCGAAGGTGAAAGTTTATTGCTGTGCCTTTGCATTTCCCTGGCTATAAACAGGAAACAACCGGCATTAGACTCGCTAAATAAAAAAGCCAAACCAGATAGGCAAGGCAGAAGATGCTGCATTTTGCCATCCACACCCTTTTCCCTCTCATTCACATACAAATTACTGTTGCATCCAGGTGGGAGGAGAGTTCGAAGAAGGGAGGGGAGGATGGGGGGAGAGGGAATGTTTGCCAAATAGGCCGAGGGATCAGAAGGAGCTTTCTCATAAAGCACAGGGCTGACCCACAAACTGCTCGAAAACCTCAAACTCCGCAGGAGTTTCCCTGCTGGCCGTGTGCAGGGTGAGAGCAGGGATGGGGAGGCAGGGATGGGGTCTAACCAGGTCACTCCACCCTTCCCTTCCCGCCTGGAGCACAACAGGGGAGGGAGGGAGGGAAGCAGACCTGAAATGTAGGCCATCTACAAAGGCTGGGGGAGAGGCTTCAACGATGTGAGATTTATGATCTTCAAAGTGATTAGAGCCCAGCGCTCCAAATAAAGGCAAAGAGAGCTCCTGCAGTCAGTTTGGAGTTGGGTTTCAAACCATCCTGCCCTGGCTTCGGTTTGAAAACTTGAATTGCAAGCTAACGAGGGGGAAAAAAAAAAAAAAAAAAAAAAAGCCACCCAAAACCAACCTCAAACCCCAAACCAAATTAAAAAACCCACCAACCTCCACCCCTAATGAAAGAGCTCAGCACCTGATTTTACATGAAAACACTTTGATATTCCCAGCTCTCCTCTCTTCCTTTTTTCTCGTCATTTGAAATCTATTTGCTGAATTGAGGATGAATTCACCAACAGCTGAGGTCAACCCTAAACGTGAGTGTGGAGCCCGTGTGCAATGGGGCTCCTGCTCATTGAAGAGAATAATTTAAAATAATAATTATTCTTTTGAATAACAATACTTTCAAATAGTAATTATTATGCTAAATAATAGCGATTTAAAATAATAACGATTTAAAATAACTCTACCCTTGGCCTTGAGAGGGCCAAGAGAGGGAGACAAAGAGCCACTGGCACAGGCCTGTGTCCACTCAGGGACTGCTACACCTCCATCCTTGACACCCCTGCAAACCCCTTCAGAGCACTCTGGGGAATCAGAGCAGGTTAGAAATCAAATAAAACAATAAAATGAGGTTTTTTCACAGCCTTTTGCTTTTTAAACCTTGCTAAATCCTCAGCCTGGTTTGCTATTCAGCTACGCAGACGAGCAGGGGTAAATGAATTGGATTTTGTGGAAGGAGGAAAATAAAAGTAGAAATGCTGCAGCAGGAAAAAAAATAAATCATAAAACCACAATTTCTTTTTAGGAAGAGGACTTTTCCACTGCCTGCAAGCCTGGCTGCCTCCACAACTTCAGCAGCATCGCTCAGGAATATAAAGAATATAAAGAATGGTGGGTCAGAGCAGCAGTGGGTGTAAATCAGCATTGCTCCACCACCTCTCCTCGACTAACCCCATCCCAGCTCCAACAGGAGAAGTTTGCAGCGTGCAACGATCTCGTCCTCATTTCTATCTGCAGGGAATTTCCTTTTCTCACCCCTCGAGATTGGATTCCTCTCCCAGCCTGGGCTCTGGGCTCTGCACGGAGCTGGAGACACAGAGCTTTTTGTTTGCAGCTGGGGATTCCAAAAGCCATTCCAAAATCCTGGAAGATGGCTGAGCGTGTTGGGACACCTTTGATAGGAAGGGGAGACCCACCCAGAGCCCGAGCAGCCAAAGCAAACAAACAAACAGAGCTCGGCTGACATTTGTCAGGGCAGGAGCCACCGAGGGGAGCTTGAAGGACAAACAAAAAGAGCCACGTGGAGGAGGTGCAGCTGCCCAGGGCTGCTCACGGGGAAGGGTTGAGCCCTGGGGTTTGGGGAATGCATGTTGGGAGTGGGAATGCTGCAGTGCCAGCCTGCCCATGGACCTGCAGCCCTTCTGCACTCCAGGCCCCTGGGATCCTGCACTGCTGGGCTCTCCTGACTCCTCTTTTCCTCTCCAAGCCTGAGTCCAGTTCTGCTGACCACTCGAGGCCTCAGCTCTGGGCTGAGAGCCTTTTCCTAAAATCCCCGAATGGTCTGGGCTGGAAGGAACCTTCAAGCCCATCCCATCCCATCCCATCCCATGGATCCCATCCCATCCCATCCCATCCCATCCCATCCCATCCCATCTCATGGATCCCATCCCATCCCATCCCATCCCATGGATCCCATCCCATCCCATCCCATCCCATCCCATCCCATGGATCCCATCCCATCCCATCCCATCCCATCCCATCCCATCCCATCCATGGGCAGGGACACCTTCCACTGTCCCAGGCTCCTCCAGCCTGGCCTTGGGCACTTCCAGGGATCCAGGGACAGCCACAGCTTCCCTGGGAACCTGTGCCTCGCCACCCTCCCAGCAGAGCTCACAGATCCAAGGACTCCAGAGGGCTGTCCCCTCCTGATGTGACACTCAGGAGTTTCTCAGAGCCACCCAGGAAAATCTCCAGGCACTCAGTGAGTCAGGGATGCTTTCAGCTGGACAGAGCAGCAGGAGAGGAGCACACCCAGCAGGGACAAGGGCCCTCACCTGCTCATTTGCAATCGGGGTTTGCTCGCCCGTGTTTTATCTGCTGTCCCAGAGAGGATTCGACCTGAGCACTGCAAGACCTCAAACCACCTCATCTTTAGCCCTGGAGACACTCCCGTGCCTTTGTCCTCACACACCACACCACTGACACAGCACTGGGCCTTGGTGGAGGGATTTGCACACCTGCCACCATAACTGAGGTGCTTTTGGTTCCTAAATGATGATATAAAAATACTGAAAAGCCAGAAAACCCCTCGAGCAAATGGTCATTTAAAGAAACGCCGCAATTAGCTGAACTTCTGTGAATTAGGAAGAAGGGAAAGCAGAGGTGTAATCTGTCCTTCTCTCCCACAAGGGAAGAACTTCTGTGGTCTGGTTAATGGCAGCTCCTGACCTAACAGTTTTTATCTCTCAGCAGCACAATGAGCAACTCAAAAACCATTCCAGAAAGGAGGAGAATTCCTGTGAAGTCAGGGAGCATCTTACCTGCCTGTTAAAGTCCAGCCCATTCTGTTCATTGCCTGCAACGAAACAAAGAGAAAAACAGCTCAGTTTTAATGGCAGCCAGCAGTGGTGGGCGTTTTCCAGAGCTTGGAACACACAGAACAAAAATCTGGGCCTGGGAGGGTGAGGAGAGGAGGAGGAAGGCGCAGCATTGGGGGATGAAGGTGCTACCAGCCTTTGCTGAGGGATAATAAAAATGTTCCTGTGGGAGATACCTGGCCAGGGGTGGGGGAGATCTCACAAGGGACACTCCAGCAGAGGTGTTCAGCTGGTAGGAATATGTATTTTCTTTACACACAGCAGTAAAGGGAAAAGGGTATTTATTTTGCTTTTCATAGGATTTTAGGAGCACAGAGGTGGAAACACGCCGAGAAGCACAGCCCGTACAACGTGTACACAATTTTATGGACTTGGCAAATTAGCATATTTACTTAAAATTTCTCAATGAGAAACTTAATAAATGAAGTAATTGTCTTCTTATTTTAATTACGCTTCTTAAATGAGATTACAGCCCAGTTTACAAAATATGTTTCAGAGAGAGAGAGAGGCTCTATCCAAGGTTGGAGCCTCTAGTTCTGAGATAGTATTGAGCTCTTGGCCTCCTACTGTGAACCTTTGGTTCTCCTGCTTTGCAAAATTCTCAAATTAAGTTAAATATTGAATTGTAAGAATTAAGTTAAATATCAAATTAAGTTAAATATCAAATTAAGTTAAATATCAAATTGTAAGAATTACAAGTGTGTGGGGATAAGGCACAGAGAGGGTGTGAAAAGGCTACAAGGAGAGGGTATAAAAATGGATAAAAAAGGGGATAAAAAATTAAAACCACAAAAAATCATCAGGCATTGGAGGACATCACGGATCTGCAGGGAAATGGCTGTGGGAGAGGGCAGCGAGCAGGTGGCCAGGGCTGCTCACCAGGGATCTTCAGGAACCCGTGTGGCACAGGTAATTATGGGATATCTGAAGGAACAGAGGGTGCCGTGGGGTTGTGCTCGAGAGGCGTCTCCTTGATTCCAAAAGAGATTGGCAGGCGCAGGGGGAAAAATCAGACAGGTTTCAGCCTGAAGGTACCGCACAGGCCCTCACTCATTCCCCTTTGATGATAAACATCCCCCCCCACCACACCTGCCAAATTCATCAAGAACATCACAGAGGAAAGGTTGTGCTCTCCACAGATCTGAATGCTTTAAGGGATTCCACGAAGCTGCTGAGCTGCAGAGGCAACCCCAAAAACCCCTTCCCTTTGCAGCCCACTCCCCGAGCCCTCCTGCACCAGTCCAGCCCAGTTTGTGATGAGCTGGAGCTGCTCACATCCCACTGCCCCAAGCCCCCGGGGCCTCCTGCTCCTCCTGTTTTCTCCAGGATAACGTTCCCGTGAGCAGAGCCCCTGCCCTGGGATCTGATCAAGCTCCAACACATCGTTTTGTCAGCAGAGTTGGGAGAGGCCGTGCAGGCAGGAGGGCAAATGCAGCTCTGCCATGGACTTTCCTCAGCTGAACAGCCTTTACCCTGCCCCAGCACTCGTTTTTCCATGCACAGAGTGTTCCCAGGTGGATCAGCGTGGATCCTGAGGGGGAGTGTGCTTGGTACAATAATTATCCACGGATGGCAAAGCATTGGAGAGTCAGGGATAACAGAGCTTCACGGCTGCTCTCTGCTGTCTAGAAACAGCTCTGGAGGTTTCATCTGTGACATTTAAAAGGCACTGACTGTGGAAGTGGAGCTGTGGGACTGTGCTGGCTGGCAGGGCCACGGCAGAATAGCTGCTGCCTGCTCAGTGTGAGATCTCCTCAGCATCTGCACCCCAACTCTGAAATCCTCAGCATCTACACCCCAACCAGCTCTGAGCTGCCCGCAATTCTGAAATCTCCTCTATCTCCTCACCCTCTGCACCCCAACTCTGAAATCTCTTCTATCCCCTCATCCTCTGCACCTCAACTTTGAAATATCCTCCATCTCCTCACCATTTGTACCCCAGCCAGCTCTGAGCTGCCCCCTCAATTTGAGATCTCCTGTATCTCCTCATCCTCTGCACCCCAACTTTGAAATCTCCTCTATCTCCTCACCCTCTGCACCCCAATTCTGAAATCTCCTCTATTCCTCACCCTCTGCACCCCAGCCAGCTCTAAGCTGCCCCAACTCTGAAATCTCCTCTATCTCCTCACCCTCTGCACCCCAACTTTGAAATATCCTCTATCTCCTCACCCTCTGCACCCCAACTTTGAAATCTCCTCCATCTCCTCACCATTTGCACCCCAACCAGCTCTAAGCTGCCCCAACTCTGAAATCTCCTCTATCTCCTCACCCTCTGCACCCCAACTTTGAAATATCCTCCATCTCCTCACCATTTGCACCCCAACCAGCTCTGAGCTGCCCCCAACTCTGAAATCTCCTCTATCTCCTCATCCCCTGCACCCCAGCTTTGAAGTCTCCTCTATCTCCTCACCCTCTGCACCCCAACTCTGAAATCTCTTCCATTTCCTCAGCATCTGCACCCCAACCAGCTTTGAGCTGTCCCCAGCTCTGAAATCTCCTCTACTCCTCACCCTCTGCACCCCAGCCAGCTCTGAGCCCTCTCCCCCAGCCTGGCTGCTCTCCCTGCCTTCCTCCCGAGCTGTTTCTCCCGTTTTCCCCTCCCCAATCCCCTTTATCTCCTTTCCCCATGCCATCCTGCTCCAACCCCTCTCTGCTCCCTGACCAGCTCTCCCCAGCTGCTCCCGCCCCAGGTTTGGGGTTCATTCATTGCCTTCCAGCTCCCGTTCCAGCCCCAAAAGCCAAGGAGGGCACATCCAGCGATGGGAACGCCGATAGCGCTAATGGATGATCGCAATCAGCATCCACACACCTGAGCAGGACCGCGGGAGCATCTTCAAGGCCTGCAGTTTCTACCTTTGAAACCCCCACGGGGTGTGGGGAGGGCTGGTTTGATGCAATCTGGAGGCAGCAGCAGAAGGGAAGCAAAGCCAGGAGGGAAGGAGGAAATAAAAGTTCCCAGCTGCTAAAATAGAACAGGAAGGAAAAGGTAATCTCCTGCTTTCTTGGAGATGGGAGTTTCGCTCACGTTCGTGGCGATGAGGCAAGATGCAAAGAGCTGCAGGGGAATCCCTGGGTCCCCGTGAGTCACCAGCGCTCACCCCAAACCTTGGAACCCCAGAGGCGCAGCTGGAGCGGAGCTTCCCTGCACACCCCACATCCTCTTCCCAGCCTTTTCCTTCCTCTTCTTACCCTTTTCCCTCCTCTTCTCAGCCTTTTCCTTCCTCTTCCTAGCCTCTTCCCAGCTTTTTCCTTCCTCTTCTCAGCCTTTTCCATCCTTTCCAAGCCTTTTCCTTCCTCTTCTCAGCCTTTTCCATCCTTTCCAAGCCTTTTCCTTCCTCTTCCCAGCCTTTTCCTCCTCTTCCCAGCCTTTTTCTTCCTCTCCCCAGCCTTTTCCCTCCTCAGCCTTTTCCCTCCACTTCCTGGCCTTTTTCATCCCCTTCTCAGCCTCTTCCCCCTCCTCTTCCCAACTTTTTCCTTCCTCTTCCCAGCCTTTTCCCTCCTCTTCCCAGCCTTTTCCCTCCTCTTCCCAGCCTTTTCCCTCCTCTTCCCAGCCTTTTCCCTCCTCTTCCCAGCCTTTTCCATCCTCTTCCCAGCCTTCTCCTTCCTCTTCCCAGCCTCTTCTTAGACTTTTCCATCCTCTTCCCAGCCTTTTCCTTCTTTTCTCCAGCCCTTTCCCTCCTCTCCCAGCCTTTTCCATCCTCTTCCCAGCTCCCATCCCTTGCTTTTCCCTCTCTCCACAAGCACACGCTTTGCCCTTTATCTTTTTTCATCCTTTCCTCTCCTACAAATTCACACACAGCACCCTCCGAGCTCCTGCAGATCCACAGAGGAGATTTGGGAGCACCCCAGCCAGGAGTTCTGAGCACCCTGCAAATATCCCTGGGTACATTTGAGCACTGAGTGGGGTGCACTGAGGGCACTGCCCCAGCAGTGTGGGCAGACAGAAGGAGCAGGAGGCACCTCCAGAGGCCATTCCTGCTCCTATCTGATCCTCCCATCTCCGCTGGCATGAATGGCCCTCTGGAGATCACTCCAAAGGGACCCAGGGGCAACCAGTTCAGGCTCAGATGTCCAAGAGGGAGAGGTTTAAAACTGGGAGGGGTGATTTCTGCTCCCAGTGGTTATGTAAATGGGAGCTGGATACACAAATCTCTGCAGGACCGACGAGTGTTTGGGCGCAGATTTATTTGCAAACAAATCTGGCCTTTTTTTTATGTTTCAGTGAATGTAAAATTCAAGTGATTCCAGCTGCGAGCCAAGGCTTGGGTGCGATAGGGATAACAGCTCTCCTCTTTCAGTTGGATCTGTAATTTTGCTACAAATACTTTATAAAAATAGCCTCAGTTTCCTCCCAGTTTCTGTCAACATCAGGACTCGAACTGCAGTAGTCATTTCTCTCCTTAAAGGAACGGGCTGTTCAAACAATCTGCACTTAAGATTTAATCTTTTCTAGCTCCAGGAGATAAAAAGAAAGAAAAGTGTAAGTGGCAGCAGATTCTCTCTCCTGCTGCAAACTGCCAGAACTCCACTCATTTTAATGGAGCTTCAGCCCAGCCAACAACTTGATTTTCACTGCACGAGCCAGACACGATGAGATCCAGAACCTCCAGAATCTGCTAGATCAGTCCTCCCCTTCCTTAAATTCCACCAGGCTGGGGAAGCCCTGAGATTTAAATGGGGAGAGGCTGCTTGGAGCCCCTACAATTCCCAGGAGCTTGCCCATGAACCTCCCCCCGCCGTTCCAGGGGGAAAAGGCAGCGATAAGCTCAGCTGGCTCCCCGAGCCCCAGCCCAGGGTTGTGCTGCTCTCCTTGCTTCACCTGGCAGCTGTTTTGCATAGCCCTGGCATCAGATCTGGTGCGAGTTTGCCTGGGGAGGTTTCTCTGGGGATGGGAGCAGCGCTGCAGTTCCGGGCAGCTTCCCCCCCTGGAGAACCCAAGGATCCATCGGGACCGGAGCGGCAGAGCCAGTCCGGATAAAAGCTCCCTAATGGGGGAAAAGTCAAATCAGGGTGGCCTTCATCTCCACGCGGGGTTGTCACCTCCGGGGAGTGACAGCGCCCGGGGCTCCTCACCCTGTGCCAGCCTCGTCCCCTGCCCAGCCAGCGCCACACCTGAGCTGAGTCCCTTCAGCTCACCCCACGCTCCGAAGGGACAAGGGGACCAGGAGGTGACCCCAGGCTCCAGCAGGTGTCGGGGAATTCCCACAGGGATCTGTTTGGGAGGGGAATGGGGAGCAGCTGAAGGGGGAGCAGAGCCCGGGCAGGGCTGCCTGGGATGCTGTCTGACATTTTTGGGTGCCTCCTTGGGAGCCAAGTGCTCCAGGCTCCATCTGCAGAGGAAGCAGGCGCTTCCAGAGGGCAATTCCTCTCACCCCCGAGAGAGAGAGATGGCACAGGGATGAATCAGCCTCCGGAGATCCCAATTTCCATCAGGGACTGCCTGGGGTGAGCAGGTCAGGCTCCAGCCTCAGAGGATCGAATATCTCCAATTCATCTCACCTATCCTGGAGATTTTAGCACTCCAGCTGGTGGAGCACAAAGCCACTGGAGATTGGCAGAGCAGGCCGAGTGCTGAGTGCTTTTCAAGGGGCATTTCTGATAAATTCACTCCTTCGAATCTCTCACCTCAAACAAGGTGTGAAGTTGAGAGATTACCCAAGAAAAGAGTGGCAATTCCTGTAACTATAACCAGTACTTGTCCCACGAGCTGTAAAAGAAGCAAAATGCTCACCTGCACTGAAGGATTGAGCAAAACAAGAGATTCAGCACCAAATACTCCTGAGGATTTCAGCTGACTTTGGAAACTCAGGCAGAAACCAAGGCACAGCCCTCGTGCTGCTGTTCCCAGAAGTGTTCTGTTTCCCTCCAGAAGCAGCAGGAAAGGCCTGGCTGCTGGGAGCTCACCTAAATCACCTTTTCCCCAGAGCCCTGATTGCCTCCAGGCTGTGCCCACCACCACTGGGGAGCAGGAGCTGCAGCTGCAGTGAATTCCCTGGATTGCTCCATGCCCTGCTGGGATGCCTGATGCTCCCAAGGCACTTGAAAAGTGCTTTTTAAAGCGTGAGGAGGATGGGGAGTTTGTGGGGCTGCAGTTTTAATCCTAACTCTTTGCTCTGAAGACACAAAAGCCCCAAACCATCGCAGCATCTCCATGGGAAAGCCGAGGCTGGTTAGAAAAGTGAATCTTGTGCTGACTCAGACAGCTCCAGACTCCAGGGAAGCTTTCACTGAGCACTGAGTGCTTCGTTTGGCTGCACACCCCTGGGTTATAAAAATGCCTTTCCTTTGTCAGCAGTGAGATGCCATCCCCAGGTCCCCGTGCAGCCCCCCATGTGGGGCAGGGAGCGGGGGGAGAGCAGGACAGGCACTGTGGGAGACTCGGGCACCTTCCAGAAGGAAACCTGAGGGCAGCAGTTGTTCCCACGGAAAACATTTCACCTGCAGGTGCTGGGAGAGGGCAAGTCTCTTCTCCGAGACCAGAGGCAAGAGGCAGATCAGACCAGCTCTTCCTTTGCCCCTCTAATTCAAGTCAAACCAGCCTTTTGTTCCCCTTTCCCCTCCCCATCCTTTTTTATCCTCTTCCATAATGGGATGTTTAAGAAAAAAAAATAAAATAACCCAACCTCAAACCCTAATCACCTTCATTTGAATTTCAAATATCCCCCTCCTGGCCTCCCCCACGCCCCAACTGACTCGGAGCTGGGAATATGGAAATTTCTCCTGCTTGCCTTAAATGTGGCTGTGCTATGAAAATCATCAGCCTTATGCAAATCCCGAGCAGCCTCGATTGCCATAGCAACCAGCTGTTTCCAGCCCAACTGCTGCAGCTTTCATTTATCCGGGACTTGTCCTGGGGCTGTGCATGGCTGCAGGGGGAAGAGACCAGAGAAATCCTGGAGGCTTTGAGGAAAGTTTCACCAGGGAGAGCCAGCCTTGGGGAGCAAAGGCGTAGCCCAGGACTGAGCTCAGCGTGGGGCCGGGAGAGGCCAAGTTTCCTCAAAAGACTTTGGCCTGGCAAGCTGCTCCCAGCCCGAGCTGAGGAGGGAACAACAGAAGGGAAAAGAGCTCAGGAGCGCAGGCTTGGCAGGGCTGAGCACCACCAGCCCAATCTGCCATCCCTCACTGTGCTGATCCTTCCACCTGAGCGAGGAGCTGAGAACCTCCAAACCTTGTCCCTGCATGAGCCATCACCTTCCAAAGGGTGTGCTCATTCCATGGGTGCTGTATTCCATGGGAATGCAACAAACCCAGCAGGGATCAGGGCTCCCTTGTGAGCCATCCTTCATATTCCACCATGAGCCATCACCTTCCAAAGGGTGTACTCATTCTGTGGGTGCTGTGTTCATTGGGAATACAACAAACAGTCTCTCTCCCCGAGCCCATCAGAGATCAGGGCTCCCTTGTGAGCCATCCTTTATATCCCAGCACAACCCAGCACCTTCCAAAGGGTGTATTCATTCCACAAGTTCTGTATTCCACGGGAATACAACAAACCCAGCAGAGATCAGGGCTCCCTTGTGCCCATCCTTCACATCCCACCGTGAACCATCACCTTCCAAAGGGTGTCCTGCATTCTGTGGGTGCTGTGTTCATTGGGAATACAACAAACAGTCTCTCTCCCCGAGCCCATCAGAGATCAGGGCTCCCTTGTGAGCCATCCTTCACATCCCACCGTGAACCATCACCTTCCAAAGGGTGTCCTGCATTCCATGGGTGCTGTGTTCCATGGGAATACAACAAACCCAGCAGGGATCAGGGCTCCCTTGTGACCCATCCTTCATATTCCACCATGAGCCATCACCTTCCAAAGGGTGTACACATTCCATGGGTGCTGTATTCCACAGGAATATAAAAACAGCCACTTTCCCTGAGCCCAGGAGAGATCAGGGCTCCCTTGTGAGCCATCCTTTACATCCCAGCACAAGCCATCACCTTCCAAAGGGTGCACTGCATTCCACAAGTTCTGTATTCCACAGGAATACAGCAAACCCAGCAGGGATCAGGGCTCCCTTGTGCCCAGCCCTGGGCACAGCAGCACCTGAGAACAGCTCCCACCCTGCAGAAAGATGGAGAAGAGAGCAGGGCTCTCACCTGGAGCTGAGGAATGAACACAGGGTTAGTTCAGTTTGTGGCAGAGGCAGACTGAGGCAAAGTCTCTGATTTTCCATCTGCCCTGATGTGGATTTAATGCAAAGCGTGCTGACGCTGGGAGGGGATTTGGCCGGGTGGAGGTTTTGGTGTCCGGTTTCAGAGCTGCCCTCGCTCTCTGCTTCTCTGCCAGGGGACCTGGGTGTCCTGGGGCAGGACAGGGGAAGGTGTCCGTGCTGCCATCCCTGCACAGGCACAGGCTGGCTGGAATCGAGGATTCTGGGCAAGAATGACATCCCCAGGGATGGATGTCACAGCAGGACCTCCTCAGAAGGAGGAGATGCAGATACATCGCGGACCCTCAGTGCTTGATTTTCTGGAGCTTTGAAGGGTCTTTCCTACTCTCAGAGAGGAGAGGTGCATTATTGCTCTCTCCAGGGGAGACTGGGGGAAGAATTCTTCACTGTCTGCAGCTCCAATCTCTGCTCTCTGTGACCCCAGGGATGGCTGGAGCTGTGTCAGGGGAGGCTGAGGTTGGATATTAGGAAAAGAGGGTGCTGGGCACTGCTGGGCACTGCTGGGGCACTGCCCAGGGCACTGCCCAGGCTCCCCAAGGGATAGGAAACGGCCCTGAGGCTGCCAGAGCTCCAGGAATGTTTGGACAGCACTCCCAGGGATGGGATTTTGGAGTGTCTATGCAGGCCCAGGAGCTGGGCTGGAGGATCCCTGGGGATCCCTCCCAGCTCAGGATGTTCAGAGAAGTCACCCAAGCTGTGAGGCTGAGAGAACACTGCTCCCACGGCCACCCAGAGCCCCAGCACCCCTCCAGCTGCACCCCTGCCCCTCCACTCTGGGGTCAGCCAAACCCCCACCCCAGAGCCACCCCACGGCTGTTCCACAGGGCACCCCACAGTGCCCAGCACACCCCACAGGGCACCCCACAGTGCCCAGCGCACCCCACAGGGCACCCCATAGGGCACCCCACAGTGCCCAGCACACCCCACAGTGTCCAGCACACCCCACAGGGCACCCCACAGTGCCCAGCACACCCCACAGGGCACCCCATAGGGCACCCCACAGTGCCCAGCACACCCCACAGTGTCCAGCACACCCCATAGGGTACCCCACAGGGCACCCCACAGTGCCCAGCACACCCCATAGGGCACCCCACAGGGCACCCCACAGTGCCCAGCACACCCCACAGTGTCCAGCACACCCCATAGGGTACCCCACAGGGCACCCCACAGTGCCCAGCACACCCCATAGGGCACCCCACAGGGCACCCCACAGTGCCCAGCACACCCCACAGGGCACACCACAGTGCCCAGCACACCCCACAGGGCACCCCATAGGGCACCCCACAGTGCCCAGCACACCCCACAGTGTCCAGCACACCCCATAGGGTACCCCACAGGGCACCCCACAGTGCCCAGCACACCCCACAGTGCCCAGCACACCCCACAGGGCACCCCACAGTGCCCAGCACACCCCATAGGGCACCCCAGTGCCCAGCACACCCCACAGTGCACCCCATAGGGCACCCCACAGTGCCCAGCACACCCCACAGGGCACCCCACAGTGCCCAGCACACCCCACAGGGCACCCCATAGGGCACCCCACAGTGCCCAGCACACCCCACAGTGTCCAGCACACCCCATAAGGCACCCCACAGTGCCCAGCACACCCCACAGGGCACCCCACAGTGCCCAGCACACCCCATAGGGCACCCCAGTGCCCAGCACACCCCACAGGGCACCCCACAGTGCCCAGCACACCCCATAGGGCACCCCACAGGGCACCCCACAGTGCCCAGCACACCCCACCCGAGCTCCCCAGGCTCCAGGGCGGGGAGGCAGAGATGCTCGGGGCGCCCGCAGCTCCTCCGTTCCCCACGGTTGTGTTTGAAGCGCTTCCCTATCGCCCTTTTTATAAAAGCCTTGGCTTCCCCCCCATCGCCCCAACAGATGAAATCAAAGGGAAGTAGCTCGGCTTGGTGTAACCTGTTTTGATGGGGGAGATAAGCGGGGAACAAGTGTCTGACACAAACAAACAGACAGACAGGGGCAAGTCCCACCTCAGCGTTTTGTTGCATCAGATACCGAGGGCTCAGATAAACCACAAGAAGGGGGAGATCTCTGCCCTTGGGCTGCAGGACCAGGGGCGACACTCGGCGGTGCCAAGCCCCCACAGTTCCCATCAAAAAAATCATCCCGGAGCTTGCTGGCATGGCTTTCATCAGTTTAAAAAAGATGAAAAGAGCTCCGAGCCAAGAAGAAAATTCGGTGCTTGTCATTACCCCCCATGGAGTCGGCCTGGGAGCTCGGCCCCGGTGCCAAGGCTTGGGATGGTGCAGGAAAAAGGGGAAAAGGACCCTCAGAGCACAGGGATAACCCCAAAATTGGGGAAAAAGACCCTCAGAGCACAGGGATTATCCAAAAACTGGGGAAAAGGACCCTCAGAGGACAGGGAAAATGTGGTCTCGTGATCAGGAAAAAGGGGAAAAGGACCCTCAGAGCACGGGGAAAATCCCAAAATTGGGGAAAAGGACCCTCAGAGCACAAGGAGAATCCCAAAATTGGGGAAAAGGACCCTCAGAGCACAGGGATAACCCCAAAATTGGGGAAAAAGACCCTCAGAGCACAGGGATTATCCAAAAACTGGGGAAAAGGACCCTCAGAGGACAGGGAAAATGTGGTCTCATGATCAGGAAAAAGGGGAAAAGGACCCTCAGAGCACGGGGAAAATCCCAAAATTGGGGAAAAGGACCCTCAGAGCACAAGGAGAATCCCAAAATTGGGGAAAAGGACCCTCAGAGCACAGGGATAACCTCAAAATTGGGGAAAAGGACTCTCAGAGCACAGGGATAATCCCAAAATTGGGGAAAAGGACCCTCAGAGCACAAGGAGAATCCCAAAATTGGGGAAAAGGACCCTCAGACCACAGGGATAATGCCGAGATCAGGAAAAAGGGAAAAGGACCCTCAGACCATAGGGAAAATCCCAAAATCGGGAAAAAGGGGCAAAGGACGCTCAGACCAGAGGGATAATCCCGTGATCAGGCTGCCCTGCATCCCCAGGGTGATGGGGAAGGCAAACCTACCATGGTGGGGGCAACTGGTGCCTGTTCCCCCTCACACACATGATTAAAAATTAAAAAAAAAAAAAATAATGAAAGATTAAAGGGAGGATTAAGATTCGCAGGTCTGGGATAATTTCTACCCCTTAGATTTTTTTTTTTTTTTTTTAATAATAGCTTCTCGTAGTATGGAAAAATTTTACTATAACCAATGGATTTGGGATGAAAACCACGCGGGTTTCTGGAGAATATATTTTTTAAAAGCCCTGAAAGATTTGCTATGAAATGGGTGTGGATAAAATAAAAAGGGAAAAAAAAAAAAAAAAGCACTGAGCTTTCCCAACCTCCCACGAAAGGCGAACAATTTTAAAAATTTTCTCGAAAAAGAAAACCCCCCGCAATTATTTCAAACGCTTTCAAAGTAAAACAGTTCCCCAAATTACCCTTTTTTTCCCCCCTCTAAGCCTGGAATTGGCGGGGATATGAAAGGATGAGATTATGCTTCTGCTACTGACACTTCCCATCAGATCTTTAGGCATCAGTTTTAGATCAAGGGCTTGGTTTACAAAAGCATTTTGGCATCCAATTCTTTTTTTTTTAATTTTTTTTTTTTTTTCTTCTTGGAGCCAGCCCTCATCTTTTGGTGATGAAAGACCTTTTGGATACTTGCTCCTAGAAGGATTTCTAGGCTTTTTAAAATTTGCTAACAGACCTTTCCTTTGGGGGGAACGAGGTTCCTGCGGAGCCGCGTGGATTGGCCTAATTCAGTAGGAAATGGGAAATTCAATTAATGAGTCATCAGAAAAGAGCATTTCCCACATGAAGCAGGTAACCAAAACACTCCGCTATTAGGAGTAAATATTCCTCCAACAATGCGTGCGAAGGAACATAAAAACTTCCCGGGAAGAGCTGCACAAAGGGAGCTTTGTTGTTTATAAACAGAATGGGCTGAAAGAGGGGAGAAAACAACGCGGGGAAGGTTTTGGGGAAGTATTCTACACCTCACACAGGTGATGCCACCCCCCGAGGGTCCTGCCAGGTGTCCCCAAAGGTGACACCCCCAGGAGGGGCTGTGGATGCTGCTGGGGACCCCCTCCAGACCCTCTGAATGTCTCCTTTCCCTGCAGAACCCCAGAGAGAGAAAAAAAAAATTTAATTCACCGGGAGAGCCTTAAAAAAAGCGATTTAAGCAGGTTCTTTGTGGCACTCTTTGCAAATGAAGGCGATTTACCAGTCCTGATTTCCCTGCTTGATTGGAAGGCTCCGAGGGCACAGCCAACGCGGCCGCGAACATTTTTGGTATTTTCAAACAAATTGACTTCGCTGCTCTGCTTTCTTTTCTCAATTACCACTAAAAAGAGGTGCTGCAGATCGCGCTAATGGCTGTCTGGGATGCTTAAGTTGAAAAAAAAAACCGAAAAAAGCCCGTATTTTATCCGAGCAAATGTGGTGCCAGCTTCTGGTTTAACACTTCTGACTCCGCCAGAGCCTCCCACTGCATTTCATAACACCAATTCCAGAATAATTAAATACCCATTTTCCTTAATCTTGATTAACCCTGCCACCCATCGATGAGTGCCAAAGACTTCGGGGGTCTCCAGTTTCTGATTTCGGGCCCTGTGACAGCTGCCAGGGTTTTTTTTTTTTTTAAGAGTTTGGGAGGTCGGGGATGTGTTTGTTGCTTGTTTATCTCAGCCCCCAGCTCGGGGTGATCTGAGAGCCCCGAGCAGGAGCTGAGCTGGCCCAAGTCAATCAGAGTTCATGGATGTGAATAGAAACAGATTTTATCTCTGCTTTAGGTCATGGCGAATAACCCAGCTCAACAGCACAGAGGATTTCTAAATAAAGGGGTGGGTTTAGTCCCTTTAAAATATCGAGTTCTCTTGCTTACCCAAAATCGCATTTTTTTCCCAAGTTATCTCAAGTGATATCAGTAAAGGAGAAACAGGAAAATCTTTCCATGCAGAGTTTTAACCTGCTCTTACACATCCCCCTGGCCCAAGCTTAGGGCTCTTCAAACAATTCATTTTTCTACATTTTCTCTACCAGTCCTTGTTTAAAAAGGTGTTGATTTCCAAGCCTATAGTGCAGCTTTTAATAATCTTAATTTGCTGTACCTAGTGGGTGCTAAAACGATTTTTTATTCCTGCTCATTTGCCTAAAAAGGGTTGTGACCATGGGCCTTGGGGAAATTACAGGGCTCAGACCTCCTATTCAAATCTCGCTGCAGGCAGTGCAGTGGGAAGCGAGGCCCGAAAACACAAACCCGATTTTTCTGGTGCCTCTCACACCTCGTGGTGGCCAAACCTGGCAGAAATCAGCCTTCACACCAGCGCTGTGATCTTCAAGGGATCACCCCGGGCTTGAGCTTTCCAGATCCAAGGCATATCGAGGCCCCATGGAGCCTGCCCAGCGCCAGGCGTGGGGTGAGAAACCCAAATCACGCCTCTCAATCCCTTTTTGCTGGAACTACCGAACCGGATTTGATTATTCCCAAAGTCCCTCCCATTTTTCCACACACACACACACACACACGGCCCAAAAAAGGCTGTTTTCCCTATGGAAAAGCTCCTGGCACAGCCCCTGTGTGATGCAGAGCGGAGCAGGACGATCCCAAAGCCATTATTCCTTTGGCAAAGGCGTGAGCGAATTTCCATGTCAAACCCACTGAGGACATTAGGGAGGCACTCAGGGATTCGCTGCTGTCACACAGAAAGGATCTTGCATCGCTGATCAAGATACCAACGCAATCCTAGCCCAGAGCACATTCCTGATAACTCCCAGGCTGGCTGGGAGAGCAGCAACAGGAGGCGAGGAAAGCACGGGGAGAAACTTCCACCACCTACATTTTTTTTTTTTCTTTTTTTTCCCTTTTCTTTCCCCTCCCTCTCGTGCCCCTGAGACCCCAGACCCTCCTTACCTGGCTCCACCTGGTCAGGTTCGTGCCGGCTGTCTGTGGAATCTGCCGCGTCCCCGCTCATCTTGATCTCTGGAAAAAAAGGAGGCACAACTGATTTTAATAACAGGTCACAGTCCCAGGCAACAGGCACATGTGGCTTCCACTAAACAGCACAAATGAATGTGTGTAATTATAATAAACCATCAGACTTTCAAATTTCTGATTCCTCAACATACAGGCACTAGAATATTCATCAGCTCTGAGGATGCACTTTCCCTCCTGTTGCTCCTTGCAGCCCCCCCTCTCTCCTGTGCCCCCTCCCCAATTTGCTGCGGGGTTTTTTCACCCTTCACACCCTCCTCACCCCGGGATAAAGGGTGGATTCAGCCCCGGGATCCCCCCAGCCCCTCTGGCCTCTCCCCAGCCCAAAGCTGCTGTGGTCTCACTTTGACATCATCCTCCACACCTGGAGGAGCAGGAGATCCCTCCAGCTTTCTCCCAAATCCTTTCCTTGTCCTTCGAGATGCCTCAAACTCAACTTGTTTTTCCCACTGCCCCTCTCTGGCCATTATTTAACCTCTTTTCTGTCCATGTCCGTGCTCAAAACCCTCACAAGCTCCCCAGGAGCTGCCCTGCCCCAAAGTGCTGTCCCCAACCCACCCAGCTCCTGCACACCCCCCATGGCAATAAATTTGTCATTTACCCTTGAAGTGATGACTGCCACCACACCCCGGGCCACTTTCTCCTTCGGGGACAGCTGCAAGAAAAGGTGGCAATGGTCAACTTCACACCAGGCTGCTCATCCCCTCCTCGGCAGAGGCCAAGGGCACAGCGGTGGCAGAAGGGGGGAAATCCATTCAAATTCAGATGGACACCCCCTCAGCTCTTCCCCCCTCCCCATGGGAATTTTAACTGTTTCCACACTAGTTCCGGGGGTCAAAAAAAAAAAAAAAAAAAAAAGGAGATAATATTTTTTTTTCTAAAGAAAGGAGATAATTTTTTTTTTTCTAAAGACCCGAGTGATTTGCATGTGCTTCCTGCAGCCAATCCCGGCCACAGACTCTTCCCATTTGCATCGGGAATAACAACAGCGGCGAAGCTGGGCCAGTGTTTGCTGTGGTTTCGCCGGGGCAGGGGAGGCAGGTGGAAGCCACCTAAAAGCATGGTGCAAACCTTTTCCTCTTCCCCATATCCACCCTGTGTTATTAACAAAGGATGAGAGCAGCCCCGTTGGATTTTTTTCCCCATTTCCCCATCCCAAAACAGGCAGGGCTTTGTGTGTGTGTGTGTGCGCAGGTTTTCTTTTCCTGTATTCAAAGTATAATCTGCTTTTTTGGCTAAGATTTCATAGCTTTGATCAAGTTAAAAGTTTGAAACTTTCTCCAGCAAATGAATAAAGGTAGAAAAAAAAAAATAAGGATTTTATTCCAGAGTGCAAAAACTTTCACATACTTCAGAAACTTCCTTTCCTTAAATTATATTAAAGAGTGAGAGGGGAAAAGGAGGGAGAAAAGAGTTGTGGGATTTTTTTTCCCCTTCAAATAAACCCTCTGCAATTAAGACATGAACATTTAGTGGGGCTTCTAAGCATTTCTACTGCAGGAAGAGTAATTACCATCAGCTATAAACATCTTCTTGTCTTGTACCACTGCCAAGGGACCCTAACTTAGGCAATCTACAAAGCACAAAGTTTTGCTGCCTGCCAAAAAGTATTTAAAAAAAAAAAAAAAGGCAAGTTCTCATAAAATAGAGGAAGAAAAAAAATCTAAAAGCCTGCAGAAGTTTGGTGCTTGCTTTGGTGAGAAAGCCTGAAAGCTTGTAAAAAAAAGTAAAATTAGGGAAAGAAAATATTTAATTCCCAAGCGAGCAAGAGCTGGAAGAGCTCAGACAGAGCTGAGGAAGGGAAGGCACAGAAGCAAAGCATAAAAAGCTCTGTCCTTCTTGCAGGAGTGACCCCCACACCCCTCTGCCATGACAAGCTGGGTGGGTGGGGAGGGAAGGAGGAATTGCTGCTGCAACTTGATTGCATATCACATGTTATCCATCAGGCAAATCCCCTCCTCCCGGAGCCGCGAGATAAGGACATGCCCTGGGATTCCCATGCATGGAGCACAGGAATTTGATTTTCAGCAGGGTTCAAATTCCCTTTATGAATGTGCACGAGGTGTTACAGTCTGGATATGTTGGGGGGGAAAAAAAAGGAAAAATAAATGGGAAGGAATGGAAAATTGTGCCTGCTGATCTGGGATGTTTAGGGCCAGCTTTTGTATCCCTATGGGCAGCAGCGAAGCAGCAGCATCCTCCAAAGGATCCTTGGGAACAAGGAACAGACACACAGAACAATTATTTTCTAATAAAAGTGCAGCCAACACCTTTCTATGGACACTCAAGACTCTTCCCCTACAACCAGAGTGACGCAAATCCAAATTCGACCCCTGCTCCATCCAAAAAACACCTCCAGATGAGGCAGGCTGCGAGTCCAGCTCCTTCCACCCAGCTTTGCCAGCTTAGCAATACACAGAGAATAATCAGGCTTGGAAAAGAAAAAAAAAAACCAAACCAAAAAACCTCTCTGGGAAAAATAACCGGGCTTAGGACTGCCTAACTCCTAACCACAGCCCTATTAGGAGCCGCCACTGCGGCCAGGGCCATATTAAAAATGTGCTGCTCAGCCCCAGCTCCCAAACTGAGCAGGGGCAGGGGCAGGCTGGGTGGTTCAGCCAGACCAAAGGAGCTCTGCCAGTGCAGACACTTCTCCAGGGATATATCTGCATCTCTATTTTTGCCGAAACAAATGGTGTCAGCAAATAAAGCCTTTCCCAAGCCCTTGTTCCCGGTAGCTGTTGGGGCATGGGCGAAGGGTGAACCAGCCTGATGGCTTTCTGAGCGGAATCCGATGGTGGAGGAGGGGGAGCTCGGCTTGGCTGCGAGCATCACCTGGAGATTTCTGGGATTTAGGTGCCTGAGCCGCTCTGGAGGCTGCAGGGAGATGAAATATCTAAAATGCCTGCGGAGGGGGTGGTGACACCCACCGGGGAAGCCTCCAGGCAGGGAGGAGGGTGTGTGGGGCCTGAGGAGCCCCTCTGGGAGCTGTGTCTGCTCTAAAAATTGTTAAAGTTGGAAAAGACCTCCAGGATAAAAACTTGGGTAAAAACTGAGCACAGCTCTGCAAGCAGTTTGTTACAGAGGGACCTCAAAGCTCTTCAGGGACCCCAAAATTGAACCTCTTTTGTACAGGGGTGGAAAACCCCCGGCCCACCTGTGCTGGGCTCCTTTCCCTGCAAAAAGATCCCTCAAAGCTCTGGCTTGGGAGCACGGGTGGATGATTTGGGGGAGCGGAGGCTCCGCATGCACCCACAGCTCCAAATCCAGCCTGGGAGCGATGCCACCGGCACTGACAGAGGGCACAGATCTGGGGAATCTTCTCATGAAGAAAGAGTCGCCCACAAGCGCGGCGGATGGGTGGATGGGTGGATTGGAGCCTGCGGGGGACGCGTCCCCAAGAGACACCAACACAAGCACACCCAGCGCAGGTGCTCCGACCAGTCGGGCTCACAGCCCGAGCCAAGACCACGAGCCTCCCTCCTCGCCACCTTCTCCTGGCTCCCCAGCCCACTCCGGGGGTGCTGCTGCCCACAGCGCATCCCAGAGCCGGGCAGGGCTTGGAACAGAGCCGCGGAGCAAAGGCTTTGGCCACCTGTGTCCCTGGGAGCAGTGGTGGCATTGCTGCCCTCGCCCCGCAGGGCTTGTGGAGGGGCTGCCGGCCCTGAGCAGGACCCCCAGGTGTGCCTGGAACAGCAGGAATCCCACCGGGATACCCCAGGGAACGAGGCTGGCACATAGTGATGGATGCACCTTCCCCTCCCCTCGAGCAGAGCGCTCCGTGCTGCTCACAGTGACAAGAGTCCCGAACAGGACACGTGGCGCCTGTGTCCCAAAATGCTGCTGCCCCTGCCGGGATGGGGCTGCCACTCCGGTGTCACCCCCAGCCCCGTGTGCCCGGGGATGTGCTCCTGCCCGGACCGGGCTGAGGCGGCTCTGGCAGAGGGAGCAGGGCTCGGCGCAGCTCCGGGGCTTTGGCAAGGATTGCTGTGGTTCCGCAGCTCGCTGCGGGGCGGGGGTCTGCTCAGAGGGGCTGTGAGCCTGCCCGAGCTGCGCCTCTGGGTCAGACCCCTGCCAGGAGCTCCTCAGTGTCCCTGTTCATTCATTCCTCACTCAACCCAGCCTCCCTCAGCTCCCTCCTCATTCATTTCTCCCTCCTTTTCCCTCTCTGCCATGAACTTTTCTCCTCTCCGCCCGTGTCCCATCTCACTTTCTCTCTCGCACACATGCCCTCCCTAAACCCCTGCCGCATCCCTCGGTGGGTTTATCCCCTCTCCCTCCTCGCAGCTTGACCCCAATGACAGCACCCACAGGTCGGGCACTAAACACTCATTTTCCAGGCACCCGAGAGAGCTCTGAGCTGTTCCCTGACCCACGCTGGGAGCTCTGCTCACACATTTTGGGCACCCCCTAAACACATCAGGGCAGCATCCATCCCCCGGCGGGAACCTGGGCACCTCACCAGGCACCCCAGCGGGAGCAGAGAGGAGGCAAAGCAGCGAGGAAAGGTCAGGGCAGCCAGAGCAGCCCCATTTCCCGGCCGAGCCCACGGCCCCAGCCCCGCGCTGCGCCCCGGTGCCCTTTACCTGCGTGCACGGACTCCAGGTTCACCATCCTGCCGGCGGGGGGAAATCCGCGGTGTGCCCAGCCTCCTGCCGTCAGCCCCAGGTTGCCAGGGGCTGCCAGTTTGCCCTCCCTCCTCTGCCACCCGCTGCCTCTCGAAGCGGCCGTGGGTCCGCTGCCGAAGGGACCTAGAGCTCCATTGCCTGTTGCCATGCAGGGCCAGGTGAGCATGCGGTGCCACGCCTCGCCCCACCTCCGGCTCCCTCGGGTGCCCTGACACCCAGCAGCTTGGCGTCAGGCCCATGCAAAAGCGCCCATTTGCATATTAGTAACTCGGGAATGGATGAGTCCCTGCAGCGCTGCCAGGCTGGGGTGGGGTGGGAAGGAGGGCAGGAAGGAAGGCGCTGCGCTCCGCCCGCCCTCGGCAGCGCTAGGGCACCGCAGCACCTGCCCCAAAAACCCCTCCTGTGCCCCGTTCGGCACCTCGGGGAGGCCGAGGGATCCAGGGCCCCGAGGGAAGGTGTTGGAGTGAAGGACCAGCCCTTTTTGGCCGCTCTGATAAGCCTGGCGAGCCACGGCAGCAGCTTGTGGCATTGGGACTCTGTCCTGCCGGTCTGGTGCTGCGTGAAACAGCACAGAAAAGAAGGTTAAAAGCGGGGAAAAAACCTGTCTTGGCTAGGGAGAAAGAGTAGAGTTAGAACTGGCACATGGGGACCCCCTTTTCCCCTTTGCTCTGTAGGGTCACTCTGTGTCCCCTAAGAAGTGGCAGCCAGGCTCTTCCTCCCCATCCCCGCAGTTCCAAGCTGCACGATTTACAAACTTCCAGAGAAGCCAGGCAAGAAAAAATCCCCTAACGTTGGCTTCTTCTGCAGAAAGCAGCCAGAGGCCAAAGCCTCAGCCCACGCCCTGCGACAGGGACAGAGCCACCCCGAGGGACCCGAGCAGCTGCTCCTGTCCCTGCCGTGTGGCACCCTGGTGACCCCAGCACCCCGAGGGACAGCCGTGTGACAGGGCCGGGCTCCAGCGGCGCCGCAGCCCCTGCTGAAAGCGTTAACGCTCAATTAGTAGCTGCCAGGTACGAGCTATCACACATTCATCTCTCGCTGGGTAATTCACGTTCCAGGGCTCTCGGCTTTCCCACATGCCGCTCTCCCTCCCTGGAAAGACAGGTTTCTCCGAAGGGAGGGATGGGTGGGCGGGCAGGATCTCCAGCCTCACCTCCAGCCCAGTCCGGAGCTGCCCGCGGCATGGCCAGGGGGACATCCCCGGGGGATGGCAGGACAGGGTGGCTGAGCTCGGTGAAATTCTAGCCAGGAAAAAGCGGAGGGAGGCTGGGGGTTCCCGGCTCGGGCTGACACTTCCAGGGCAGGGAGATTTCTGCCTCCAGGAAGCAGCGAGGTGGCTCGGGGTGCCTGGCACGGGCAGCTCCTGGAGGGGCTGGACTGCTGCCACCGAGCCCCAGCCCGGCCAGCCGCTCGGGCCCTGAGCCCTGGGGCGTTCCTGGGCAGCTGCCGCTCGCTTTTCTAGGGTTTTCGTCTGGGTTTTCCCCGTCCTGAAGGCTGACGTGATCGGGTGCCTTCACTGCGTCAAACAGGAATTTATTTGCTGGTGGCTCCCAGCCAGCTTGAAAGGCTGGGGACCACGGGAGCTCTCCTTCCCCCACATCAGAGCACCTTTTGTTCACCAGTCAGGAGTTTCTCTTCTCTCTCTGCTCTTCCTGGCGCTTTTCCCGCGCTCCAGAGCCGACCAGGCGGGCATCTCCATCCGGACAGGAATCCCGGGCATCCTCTGGGCAGGGATGCTGTCCCGGCCACGGGCAGGGCACCAGTGCCCTCTCCTGGCCCCAAACACAGCTGGGAATGACTTTTTTCCTGGCTATTACTTTCTGCTCAACGAAACAGCAGGAAAATTTAGAATATTTAGGTGTTTTTCTCCCCAAATAGCTGTGGAAGCAAAGGTGGTACCCCTAGGTACCCTGAGCTTTGGTGATGGGCAGGAGAGAATAGAGCATTCTTATTAAAAACGATGATGCTGGATCACAGCATCACTTCTTTCCCCTGTGGAAATAGGATTATCAGGCAAGGCAGAATTGGTTTTACTCTGTTCACTGCTCAAATCACTCCCAGACACCATCAAACACGCTGCTCTTTATTTCCCTGTGGCCATCAATGACATGTCCACTCCTCCTCACTGCAGGCACTGTGCTCCTCCTCTCCTCTCCTCTCGGAGGAAGCTCTGCAGACAGCCCCTGATTTATGGGACACGGCCTTTGGGCAGGTCCTGGAAGCGCAAACTGCAGGGAGGCGCTGCAAAAATCCCCCGCGTTCTCTTCTGGCAGGGCTGGGGAAATCCTGCGATCCTGCAGGGACCGGCTGGATCGCGAGCATCCCTGTCCCGACATCCCTGTCCCGACATCCCAACATCCCTGTCCTGACATCCCTGTCCCGACATCCCTACATCCCGACATCCCTGTCCCAACATCCCAAATCCCTGTCCCGACATCCCTGTCCTGACATCCCTGTCCTGACATCCCTGTCCCGACATCCCAACATCCCTGTCCTGACATCCCTGTCCCGACATCCCTGTCCCGACATCCCAACATCCCTGTCCTGACATCCCTGTCCCGACATCCCTGTCCCGACATCCCAACATCCCTGTCCTGACATCCCTGTCCCGACATCCCTGTCCCGACATCCCAACATCCCTGTCCTGACATCCCTGTCCCGACATCCCTGTCCCGACATCCCTATCCCGACATCCCTGTCCTGACATCCCTGTCCCGACATCCCAACATCCCTGTCCTAACATCCCTGTCCCGACATCCCTGTCCCGACATTCCGAGATCTCTGTCCCGACATCCCTGTCCCGACATCATCCCGACACGCGGCCGGGCACAGCCGCGCTCCGCCAGCACCCACTGCTGGAGGCCGGGGAACTGCACGGGCTCCCGGCTGCTCCAGAGGCTCGGAATTCCAGAATAAAGCCCCTCGAGACTCGCTGGGATGGGGCCCGGCGCTCCGGGAGCCAGCTCGTGTTCCCCCCAGCATCCCTGGGCATTCCCACAGCGGGAACGGCTGCAGTCCCTGGAATCTCTCCCCTCCTGCTCGCAGCCCCTTCCCCAGAGCTGGGTTCGACCCCGGGACAAACCCCAGGGTGTCCTGCTGCAGCAGGACCGAGACAGCAGAGAAGAAATCCCCGATTCCCCTTCCCCAGCAAAGGGCGAATTGTTGGTGGGCCAAGCGGAGAAAGGCTGGCAGTCCTCGTCCCATCCCTGCATTCTCCACACTAGAGGGAATCAGAGCTCCACATTTCTCCCTCCAGCAGCCACCGGCAGCTCTGGGCTGGCTCAGAAGTGCTGCCCTCATCAGCTGGAGCTGCAGAGGAATTCAGCAGGAATATTTCCTGCACCCAGAGAAGCCTCGTGGGAGCACTCGGAGAGAGGAGCAGCCCCCAGAACCCCAGGAGCTGCTTCTGCTCATGGCTTTATTCACCAGAGCTCGAGCTCCGAGCTGCCACAACTGCTGGGGATGGAGGATCTGAAAGGATGGTGTGTTTGAGATGCAGGATCACATTGCTGAGTGTCAAAAATCCCTGCATGTTCTCCCCCCATCCACGGCTCCTCACCAGATGCAGGTTTGAGACTTACCCACAAAGAAAAAAATCTGAATCAGGAACACAAAGTGGATCACTGAGTATCATGCATGACAAAACTCTTAGGCCAAGGATGCTTTAAAAATCAGTTTATTTTACCTTACAAATGATAAATAATTTGTTTTTAAAAAAAATCATTTCAAGTGTGTTTTACTTCATGTTCCAATATTAAAATACCTTTCCCTTCTCCCCCCCTCCCCCAAGTGATCGATACAAAAATAATTGTGACCAAATTCTTCTTTTTCCTTTTTGTCAAAAAATTCCTGTATTTTAGGCAAAAAGGCACATTGTGAAGGCTTTTCACGAGGAGGCACAGGGGGTCCTAAAGACCCCAAGAGCTTCTCTCCCCTCTGTGCTTGCTCCAATTCGAGTGGCAGAGGACACAGGGCCAGGCAGCACTCGCAGTGCTTTTTGTCTGATCCCTCCAGGAACATTCCAGGGCCAAGGACAGCTACGGGGTCATCCCTGTTTAACATACGGGGGAAACCAAGGCACAGCAAAGCAGTACAGTTATTTAAGAGCTTCTTGTGAATAGCTGGCAGAGCAGGACACAAAACTGGACGTGGATGTAGAATCCTGTCTTCTTCAAAACCCACCTGGGATCCTCCTCTCCTCTCCCCTCAGGGTTTTGGGGGCAGTCACCAGTCTCTAGAGGTTTCTTTCTTAGTGGAAGAGTCACAAGACCAACACAAAAAGTTGGGCCTTCTCTAGTCTAAACAGGGATTAATTAGAGCCCTAATTAGCAGCCCTTTAGGGGCACAAATGCTGGGCTATATCCCCCCGTTGTATCTTCTATCCACAGGGGGATATAACAGCCAGTCAGGCACTGGGAAAAGCTACAGGCAGGCTCTTGCTTTGGGTGGGCTTCAAACCTTCCTCGTTCAGGGGCTGTGGTCCCAAAATTCAGCCATGTCCCTGTTGTGGTGTCACCAGGAGGTGCTGAGGTGTCTTCAGCAGCAGAGATGTCAGCAAGATCCTCTCCCTGCCTGCCCTGCCCGCTCAGCTCGAGGCTGGCACTGCCCCTTCCAGCTGCAGAAGGGGCACGGGGGAAGGGCAGCACCCCTTTTCACCCCAAAATCTCCATCTCTGCTCCCAGGGAGCTTCTCCACCCAGCGAGCTGAGCCTGTGTGAGGCAGCATCAGGCGGGGAGGCTGTCCTGGGAGGCCACGAGGCGAGGCACACACACAGAGCTCTGGGGGCACAAGGCACCACCGCGAACAGCATTCCTTCTTTGGAGCAGCCAGCTCCTCGCTGGGCCACTCGAGCTGCCCCGGGGAAGCCTGGCCTGGCTCTAAGTCTCCTCATCCCAGAGGCAGAGCTGCTTTTGAGGCACGTAGTAGTCGAAGGTGTAGCCCTTCTGGCAGCTGCGGATGCCGCACTTGTAGGAGGACACTTTGCCGCCGGCGTCGCGGCTCCTGCAGTACTTGAGCATGCAGGGGTACCACTCGATGCTCAGCGAGTAGCTGCAGATGCAAGGCTTCCAGCGGTCCGGGCACAGCCGGCAGCGCTGCAGCTCGGGCACGTCCGAGCCCTGCGGCAGCACCTCGAACATGGAGCCGTCCACCCCTGCGGGAGGAAGCACAAAGAGCACTTAGGATGGAGGAGAGAGCCACCACAGCCATCCCCACACAGCCCCAGGCTGAGGAGCAGATTGGGTAGAGTATTTCCAGGGAGTTAAATCAGAATAGGAGCCACAGGACAACAAAAGACTCCAAGGAAAGCAAGGTCCGAGACCTGTGGCAGCACCTCAACCATGGAGCTGCCCACCCTGCGGGAGGAAGCACAGACATGGCTCAGGATGGAGGAGAGAGCCACCAAAGCCATCCCCACACAGCCCTCGGGCTGAGGAGAGATTGGGCAGAGTATTTCCAGGGACTTAAATTGGAATAGGAGCCACAGGAAAACAAAAGACTCCAAGGAAAGGGAAATCCAGCAGGTCCGAGCCCTGCGGCAGCACCTTGAACATGGAACTGTCCACCCTCGTGAGAGGAAGCACAGACATGGCTCAGGATGGAAGAAAGCCGAGGGGAGAGCCACCAAAACCAGCAGCGCCATCCCCACACAGCCCCCAGGCTGAGGAGGTGGTTGGGCAGAGTTTCCAGGGGCTGTTGGGACTTAAATCAGAATAGGAACAACGGGAGAATAGAAGACCCCAGGGAAAGCAAGCCAGAGACACAAACCAAGGTATTTCCTCTGGGGGATGGAGCAGGTGAAAGGTTCCTTTCCAAATCCCAAGTTAGATCACTCAGGGAGCAGCAGCAGCAGCAGGAGTGAGATGTGCTCACACACAGGCTGCTGCAGGGTGACACACATGCCTCAAAGCCAAAACAATCTGTGCTGATCCCAGAAACCTGGCAGGAGCCATCCCAGCACCGTGCCAGCTCGCTGACAGGAGCAGCTCCGAGGAAACCCAGGGAAACTCACCTTTCTCCAGCCAGAATTTGACATCTTCCTCCCGGGTGTAAATGGCCTCCTTGGCCTCTGCGCAGACGTTGTGGATGTGTGAGCTCAGCTGGGCTCCCTTGCTGAAGTTCACAGCCACGTCCATGCTGAGATGTTCCCAACCTCGCACCTCCTCCGCCTGCCGCACTGTCCTGGGGTTTTTCTGCAGAGGAAACGGTCACAATTCAATCCTGGGTGCATCTTATTCCTTCCAGCACACCATGTTGTGGTGCCAACCTCAGATGTGAGGATGGAGGTGCAGCTGCATCCTGCCTGGGTGGAAGGCACTTAAAAAACCTGTCGGTGCTGAAACCACAACGTTCACCACTGCCTGTGATGGTTTCTCTGTGTTTTGTCCTCATAAATGACCCCAGATCAGCACAGGGATCTTCATGGGGCAGGGATTTTCATGGCCACTCACCCACCCTGACACAAATTAGGCTCAGCTAAACCCTGACACAAACGAGGCTCAACTAAACCTCGAGTGCATTACTAGATCAGGATCGATACCACTGAAGAACTCAGTTTAATACCAAATCCCACAACCAGGAGGGTGGTCAGAGGTGGGTCTGAGAGCAGAACAGCCTGGGAAGGGCACCCAGGGAGGATAACTGTGAGAATTCCTGGCTGGAGGGAGGCTGGAGCCTGTACCTGCCGCAGCTTGGCCATGGACTCGCTGGGGATGATCTCGTTGCGGTGGAGCCGGGTCACAAAGCAGAGAGCCTGGAACTGGCTCTGGCCCCTCTCCAGCTCCCCGAGGATTAAGGCACGGAAAATCTTCACCTCCTGATGGAGAGAGAAAGGACAAGAGCGAGAGCTGCAAATCTTGGCCATCAGTGAGAGGGAAGGGTCAAAGAGAAAGGCTCCAGCCCAAAAACAAAGTGAAAGGTCTCATACTTGAGCTGCCTGAGCACAGGGTGTGGGCCCAGCGTCAATCCCACCCCAAAGCCTGCAGCACAGTCCCTGGAGTCTCCAGAGAATGAAGGGTTTCACAGCCCCACTGTGGCAAGGACAAATTGCTGCCAGGTCACACCCCACCTCCAGCAGCTGAGGGTTTCTGTCCTTTCCCAAGAAGGGAAGCAAAAGTCCGAGGAGCCTCGTTTGGTTTTGTGAGCAAATATCACACAGCCTTTATCCTCATGCCTCACTGAGTAAGCAGCCCCAAATTTCCTCTGCTGCCTTCCCCCCCTTGCTTCTTGACGAGTGTCATCCTGGAGAAAAAGTTACTCATCCCTGAAGCCAACAGCATGTGGAACAGAAGTGAAAATCAAATTGTTACACGCAGAAGGAGCCGTCACAATCAGCTGCAGCCTTTTCTGCCCAGGTCACTAATTTTGTCATTTTGTATGACATGGATCAGAGTCCTTTCCAAAAGCAGCCTGGAAATCAGTCACAGTCACTTCATGTGACCTCAAAGAATTCCTTGGTCAACAGCAAAGCTGCTCCGGCAGCAAACACCGATTTCTTTGCAGGGATCAGTTCAGGCTCTGGCTTCAGGTGCCCTCTGTGGGAATCTGCCATCCGCTCTTGGTGCCAGAGCATCCCCAAGGGCTGAGCAGGGCTGGGACAGGGAGAGCAGCCATGCTCTGGCCCCTCCTGCAGCCATGGCTCTCCAGAGAGAGCAGGGCAGACACTGGTGGCTGCAGAGCAGCGAGCAGAGCTGTGCCAGCTGCTCCATCCCTTCCTCCTGAGCCATTCCTGCTCCACAGCTCCTCAGCCTGGCTTCTCCCAGCCTCTCCCTGCCTGGGATGGAGCATTTCCCTTCTCCAAGCTGAGCTTTCCTGCTCACAGAGCTCACTCCCTATTCCCTGCCTCCTCCTCCATGCCCAGAGGAGGAAAGGGAATGCAATCCCGTGCACATCTGGACAGCTGCAAGAACAGCATTTCCACCCCCAGGACGGGAGAAATCATTTTCCTGGCGCAATTGTTGAGCAGCACACGGAGGAGGCTCGAGAAGAAAGAGATACCAAAAATTCTTGTGAAATTGCTATGGAATCATTATGGGGTTTTTTTTTGGAGAGATTTAACGGGGAGATGTCCCACTGAGCCACTGGAACAACCCACATTCCCCATCTCCATTTAGTCCAGCTGCCTTCCAGCTTCCAGCTGGGAGCTCCCACAGCGTGCAGGGCCCGTGCATGGGCAGACTAAAACCAGGAGCTGACTCTGGCATATTCCTCAGCCGCGGATTTAATTCTAATTCCCTTTGAACAGTCTGCAAAAAGCAAGCAGGGATAGCCACGTTTTGCATTCAGGCCGAAAACCTCCACAGGCAGGAGATTAAAAACAGTGCAGCACTTCCCAGGTTGGAGGCAATTTTTGTAAAATGAGAACGTGCTGAGCAGCTGATTAATCCTCCTGATCCGTCTATTTAAGAATTAGCCTTCAGCCAGCCGACTCCTTCCTCCTCAGGGCTGATGCAGACGAGGAATTCACAACTCCCTCTGCCTGAACTCCAGGTGCCAGGGATTTCCAGCGCTTCTGTTGACACCAAGGGAGATGCATTGGGAGAGGCAGCATTGAAACAGCCCAAAAACAACTTTAAAAAGCTGTTTTTTCAAGGATCTGGCTCCTTGGCATGAGGGGAAAATCCCACCTTTAGCTGGCTCTGAGCAAAGCCAAAGTGGACCTTGCAGGGACCACTCTCTCCTGGGCAAAATCAGCCTCTTCTTGCTCAGGTGGAACAAAACCACACCATGCCAGGGAAAAAAACACCAAAGCTTTTCCCCCTCGGAGAGCACCTTCCCCTCCTCACCACCTCACCTCTTTCCCGGCAGGAAAATCAGTGGATCCGTGCCAAGGTGGGTTCCCAGCCAAGGCAGCAAACAGCACCTTTAACTCGGGGTTTCTGCAGAATTTCCCAGCAGGGAACAAGCCCCAGCAGAGCAGAGCAGAGCAGGGACTCTCCAGATGAACTCAGGGCGGGGGCGTGGGGAACACTCAGCCCTGAGCAGGGATGGTGACAGCTGCTGGCTGGCTTTGGGTGACACTCTCGCTGTGACAGGGGACAGCCAGCCCTGCAGCGAGGCCACAGCAGCTCCTCAAGGCAGCCAGGAAATCAGAGCTCCCAAAATCCCGGGGTTTGCCTGTCCCGAACCGCACGGAGGAGGAGGGAAATCACCAATTCCTCCCTCCTCGCCCTGTGCTCGGCCAGGGAGTGTCGCAGGGTGACATCTCAGGGGTGACTTGTCACAGGGGGTGAGAACAGCTCAGCCCCCCCGGCTGGGGTTTGTTCCAGCAGCATTTACAAGCCTGTGTGGTCCAGCTCCCAGCCCAGCAACCATTCCACGTGGAGTGGAGCAAAGCAGTTCCCAGGGAAATAAATCATCTCAGTGCCTTCCTCCCTGCAACCATTCAGCTTTGCTGCCAAACTCCTCTCCCCCAAGGACATCGGTGCTGCCGTGGGGATCTGCTTTTGTCTCTGCAGGCCTGGGGCTGTGGGGTGACAGTGGCACCAATTCTGCAGCCTGTCAGCAGCCTTTGCCCCAGGGAACAGCCCCGGCCAGAATTCCACCGAATTCTGTTTGCACAGCACAGGGAGCTTGGTGTTGCAGCCACACTGGGGGTCCAGTCAGCTGAGCTGCCCTCAATGGGTGGGGATTATGGTTTAACCCTCTCTGGAAATGGCTGGAATGAAGAATTTTGGTGTCTTATATTAAGGTATCTCTAAAGGACATTATTATATTAAGGTATATCTAAAGGGTGGGGATTATGGTTTAACCCCTCCCTCTCTCTCTCTGGAAACGGATGGAATGAATTTTGGTGTCTCATACTAATGTATCTCTAAAGGACATTATTATATTAAGGTATCTCCAAAGGGAAATCAAGGATGAGAGGGAGGAAAAAAGCACATTTTCAGAGCAATAAATAAGATTCTACAGAGTAACAAACACCAGGGTGTTTTAATGAGCCCTCCCAGAGGGTCCTGAATGTTCCTCTTTTTCTACTTTTGGTATCTGTTCAGTGAAGAGCCTGCTTTCCAAATCACACAGATATAATTTTCCTGTGTCACCTGATCATTTGTCACCCAACACGTGGCCTCCCCAGCATGGGGAAACTATGACACCACCACCCCAAAACACCACACACCATCAGCTTCCTCAGCAAGAACACCGAAAGGACTGGCAGCAGAAGGGTTAAAACACGACCCAGGCTTTCTCCCTCGTGTTTCCAACTCCACTTTTCCAGCAGTCAAAAGGGAAAAGAAACTTTGCTGTATCTTTGTGCTGACCTTGAAATAAACCCACCCACTTTGTTCTCAGGCTGTGTTTAACAACTGGCGACATCGCTCCACTCCAATCAGAAACAACATTTAGGGTTGCTGAGCCCCCTCATTATTTTTTTTTTGAAACAGATTTTAGGCCTGACCACAAAAAAAAAAGAAGTGTTTTCATCGCCTTCTTTCAAACGGCAAGAAAAGAAAAGGTCACTCCTGCTCTGCCCAGGAAACATCGAGTCCCAGTTTGAACTCACACTGACCAGTTTGTGCTGCACTGAAGGGGAGGAATAACCCTGAGGACACAGCTCCTCCAGGTTCAGCTCTGGAGGGCAGGCAGGGCTGGAAGAGGAATGAAAACCCCAGCCCTGTGGAAGCCCCAGGCACTGCTCGAGTCCCACCAGTGTCAGAGCAGAGCAATGAACAATGATCTCATTTAGCTCCTTTCTTCTCCAGCCCCTGGTCTGGCAACCACAAACTGCCAGCAGAGAGAAAAAAAAAATAATAAAAAAATAATTAAACCCCTGACTTTGGACGAACCCCCTGCAGTTTACTGCCAGAGAAGTGGAAAAATCATTTGTGGAAAAACCCCAGCATCCTGCCCACAGCATGAGCACAGCAGCAGGCTCAAGGGCAGCAGATCAACAACCCCAGCTGCTTTCGGGAATACTCAGAACCCCACGACCTTCAGAGCAGAGGAGAAGTTGTGTAATTGGGGCGAGAGGAGCAGCAGGGCAGAGCAGGAACTGTCTGGGTGCAGCTGCAGCAGGTCCGAGGGGAAGTGGGGCCAGGCTGCTGCCTGCTCACACATTACTCACCACACCCCCGAGCTCCTTCATGTTCCCCTGGCCTTTCCCAGCTATTTGCCAGCAAAGCCACGGAGCAGAGAGAGTCAGGCCCCAGCTGCTCTGAAAGTGAGGGTCAGGAATGCATTTCTGCAAGTGGGATGCTTGCAAAGCCCTCCAGGGACCAGAATTTCCAGCAGGGGCTGAGGGGATGCACAGCGCTCAGGATTTAACCTCCAGAGAGCCTCAGTCCAGAAGAAAATCAGCTCCAGTAAGGGTGGGAGGGAGAGAAGAGGTAACACACACTTGGTTGGGTTTGTGGGTGAACGCTGAGCTTTCAACGAGAGCTGAAGCAAATTAAAAATGGTGAAAAAATCACCAGCTCAGCACAGCAGCAGTGCCCAGGTCACATCCAGGTTCCCTAAGGACCCCCCTAGAGGATCTGCAGTGAGTTTGGATTTCCCTTGCCTGGGAATGTGCAAGTTTGCAATCTGCAGACATAAAAGCCTTTCCTCCCTCCACTTCCCTGCTGTGCCATGTCTTCTTGCAATTCTTTAATATTTTCTTTAATAGGAGTCACAGGGCTGCTTCCCTGCACATGTGCTGGAGTATTTTGGAGCTTCCAAAATCACCACGGCTTCTGCTGGCACCTCAGAGAGGAAAAAGGACATTCGAGAGGCTTGCAAGGAGACTGGGACTAAAACCAAAAGGGGAAGAGGCACCAGAACAATCCCTGGCAAAAAGGCTCCAAGGTTCACAGCAGGCTGGGACACAACACCTTCCTCCTGCTGCAAAGCAAAGTCCACCCGAGCAAACAGCCGGGCTGGGGGGTTGGAAGCAGATAACACAGCCGGGCTACCCCGAGCAAACAGCTCTTCCCTGGGCAGGAGGAAGTTCCCTGCATCCAGCCAGGCTTGGCATGCTCCATGCCCATGCGGGGCTGGGGCTGCTGCTCAGCAAGCATCTCCTCCCGGGCTGGGAGCAGAGGGTGCTGCTCAGCAAGAATCTCCTCCTGGGCTGGGGCTGCTGCTCAGCATCTCCTCCTGGGCTGGGGCTGCTGCTCAGCATCTCCTCCTGGGCTGGGGCTGCTGCTCAACATCTCCTCTTGGGCTGGGAGCAGAGGGTGCTGACAGCTGTCAGTCAAACACATCCCCCACCATACCCGAGCTCACCGAAGGAACTGACTGTGGCACCATGGAGAGACATCCCAGAGCTCCAGCAGAGCACGGACACCCCACCCCGGAGCCGGGAATCGGAGGTTCCCCCAGCCCAGCCTCTCCTGCCCTGACCCTGCTCTGTGCCCGGCTGTGCTGAGCCTGCCGGGCAAAACTGCAGAACTGTGCAAAACTGCGGCGCACAGCTCAGCCAGGAGCACCGGAGCTGCTGCGCTCAGCTGGGAACTGCCACCCGTCCCGTTTTCAGCACGGAGGCAGCCCCGGTCACAGCGGTGACACCGGTGGGGACAGCAAGCCCGGAGAACTGTCCTGGAGCTGAGCGGGAGAGCTCAAACAAAGCCCCCGACGGTGCGAGAGGACGGATGGACTTTTCCCTGGGCATGCCGAGGGACTTTCTATGCCTCTGAAACAGTTCTGGCTCCTGGACCCCCCAGCCAAGATTCTCCAGGTTCCGAGCTGGGATGAACTCGGGTCTGGAGGAGGATGGGAAGGATCCCATGCCCAGCGCTCATCCCACAGAAAGCACTCACAGAATGCACAAAAAGCTCTGAGCCGACCCTCCCGCGTGGTGCCGGGGGCCAGCGGGTCCCGTCCCGCATCCTCTGCCCTCCTCCAGCCCCGCCGGGACCACCGCGGGATCACAGACCCGCATCCGCACCGCGGGACCCCGCGGCACCCGGGGATGCTCTCCTCGCTCCGTCCCTGCCCCAAGCCCCGGGGATGCTCTCCGCACTCCGGACCCTTCCAAAACCCCGGGGGATGCTCTCCCCGCTCCGTCCCTGCCCGACCCTCCGGGGATGCTCTCTCCGCTCCGTCCTCGTCCAAAACCCTCGCGGATGCTCTCCGCACTCCGGACTTATCCAAAACCCCCGGGGATGCTCTCCGCACTCCGGACCTATCCAAAACCCGCGGGGATGCTCTCCGCACTCCGGACCTATCCAAAACCCCCGGGGATGCTCTCCGCACTCCGGACTTATCCAAAACCCGCGGGGATGCTCTCCCCCGCTCCGTACCTGTCTGAAATCCGCCGTGAGCGTGACGAGAGCGCCGTCGGCCGCCCGGAGCTCCAGGCTGACGCAGTCGGCGCCGCTGTCGGCCTGCAGGCTCTCCTCCGTCACCTGCCCGCCGGGCAGCCGCACCCGCACCCGCAGCTCTGCCCGCGCCGCGGGGCCGGGCAGCGGGGCCAGCGCCAGCCACAGCAGCGCGGGCAGCGCCGGCAGCCGCGCCCGCGGGCCGCGCATCCCCCCGCGCCCCGGGCTCAGGGCAGGGCGCGCATGGGGCGGGGGGCGCGGGCGGAGCGCGGAAGGCGGCGGGGGAAGGCGGCCCCGCCGCGCCCCCGGCCCCAGCCCCGGCCCCGGCCCCGGCCCCGCGGGGGTGGCTCGGCGCGCCGCCCGCTCGCCCGGCGCATTCAGCGCTCGCTCCCCTCCCGCTCTCCCTCCGCGGGCTCTGCCCTCGCCCCCCGCCCGTCACTTCCCCCCTGGACCCGGGACGGCCCCGCCGAGCAGCGCCCGCCCCGTCGTTAAAGGAACAGCGCCGGGCAGGCGGCGAGCGGCGAGCGCCGGGCGAGCCCTGGCTGCGCACACGCGGATCGTCGTGCTGAGCCCCAGCCCCGCCGAGCCATCATTCAGAACCCTAGCCCCGCACACGCGGAGCCATCGTGCTGAGCCCCGGCCCCGCTGAGCCATCACCACTGCCCCGCACACGCGGAGCCATCATTCAGAGCCCCAGCTACGCACACGCGGATCCATCATCCCCGAATCCCAGTCCCGCACACGCGGATCCATCATCCCCGAATCCCAGTCCCGCACACGCGGATCCATCACCCGCAGCCCCGCACACTCGGATCCATCATCCCCGAATCCCAGTCCCGCACACGCGGATCCATCATCCCCGAATCCCAGTCCCGCACACGCGGATCCATCACCCGCAGCCCCGTCCCCGCTCCCTCCTGCCCGCTGAGCACGGAGGGATGCTCTGTCCCTGCCCTCCCCGGGGCTGTCCCACATTCATTCTCGCTGTGTTTCGTGCCTTGGGTCCCCAGCTGGCTGCAAACTGCAGCTGGAAGGGAGAAGGGAGGGCGCTTAGGCAAACCCCAGCTCAAATCGTGGCATCACAGAGTGGTTTGGGTTGGAAGGGGCCTTAAAGATCACCTAATGTTCCAATCCCATCTTAGGGACATCTTCCCCTAGCCCACGGTGCTCAGAGCTGCTCAGAGCTCCGTCCAGCCGGGCCTTAACACCTTCAGGGACAGGGCAGTGACAAATACACTCCGAGTTCTCTGAATGTGTTTTTGCTGCAAATCAAATGATATTGATGCCATTTCTCAGGCTCTCAATGCCACAGGTCTGGTGTGAGCCACGCTGGAGGCATCCCTGCCCCTGGGGATGGAGCTGGGACACCTTCAAAGTCCCTCTCCCAGGAGTGAGGGACCTGTGGTCCTTCAGAGCCTGCAGCTCACCCTCGCACCCCTCCCAAATCTGCCCTTCACCCTCCCGGCTCTGTGATCATTTCCAGATGGGCAGATGCTGCTGAAGGGCCCCTTTGATTTCAAAAGGTCTCTCTGCAAACACAAAGGTCACTGTGGCAGCAGGATCAGGGCCTCGGAGAAAGAGCTTTGCGAGGAGGAGCAGGGAAATAAATAGAAACAACCATTAAAAGCCACGCTCCCAGGCAGACAGATCGCTCTTGTCCAAACAGCGCTTTTTGTGTGACCTCACACAAGTTTTATCCCCACATTTTCACAGCTTCCCTCAAGCAAAATTGGCTCCTTGAAACGCTTTTCAGGACAATGGCAGTGCTAAAAATAAGAGAAGGAAAAGTTAAGAGGTGCAAAAGAGGGAAGAAAGCAATGGCTGAGCTCGGATACAAAAAGAGAGGGAGGGCCCACAAGGTAGGAACGCACAGAAAGATCCTCAGGACAAAAGCTGCAAAGGAGAAGGCCCCACTCACACAGGGAATTTATTCAGAGGAGATTATGCAAAAAACCAGGAGGATCCCAGCAGGGGCTGGAGGGAAGAGTGCCACGAGGTCAGCGGGCACAAACAACCCTTAGAGGACTTCCAGTCCAAAGGGTTGTCCCCATCCCAAACCTGGAAGCCATCCCTGTGACCCTGGGGCCACCCAGGCTTTATCTGAGCCCCTGGATCCTGGGGAGGGAGAGGTGATCCGGGCCTGTCCCTCACAGAGTTCATGGTGTTGTTTTCCTCCCGGGAGTTCCTAGAGCAAAGGAAATCAGCAATTTGGCTCAGGGAGCTCTTCCCGAGGCTCAGCAGCTTGCCAGGAGTGCTGGAGTCCTCCTGCAGATTGCCATTCTGACCTGGGAGTGGGAGGGTTGGTCCCAGTCCCAAAAATGAATGGATGCACAGCTAAGAAATACTGGAAGGGAATAAAAACAGCGGCAGGCAACAGAATTAAAGAGCAAAGAGCTGTTTGGGAGAGAGCAGGGAGCAGAAAAGCACTCGGGGAGCACAGGAGGGGACAGCTCTGCTGAGGTTTGAAAGGCGCTGGGAGCTCCAAGGGACAGAGTAGTGCTCAGCAGGTGACACCGAACACAATTCCTGAAGAGCAAGTGCAGCTCCAGGACTTCGGGACAGGTCTGAGTGGCCAAACCAATGCCTAACTGGTGTCAGTCAGCCTCTGCTGCCTTTGCTGTTTGCAGCTCTGGGGCTGTGCATGGGTGGAACCCTTTGAGGAGCACAGGGAAGGTGAAATATTGCTCAGGGTGCCCCTCGCAGGATCGGCTGCATTCACTTTTACTGAATGTTAATGATCTGGGCCAAGATTTTCTGGTATGTGAGCACATTGCAGCCTTTTACTGCGAGGAAACTTCCATTAAAATACCTCAGCCACCACTGAGAATGAGGTTAAGGAAAAAAAAAGTGCAGCTAAAATCCCAGCTGAGCTTTGCTGTGAAGCTCCAGCGCGTGGGAGCAGGGAACTGCAATCTGACACAGGGCTCGCCTCGGTGCCTCTGCCATCCCTGGGGAAAGCCACTGCGACTTGGCCGAGCTACAAACCTTCACTGCCTCTTCCTCACCTCAGAACTCTGTTTACAGAAGCTCCGTGTCCTGCTGGCACCTTGGAAAACCAGGAAAGGATCAATGCCCGCCAAGGCTGGCTCAAAGAACTGCTCAGAGCCCTGGCAAGTGAGGGAAAAACAGAGCAGAGGGGGTGAGGAGTGCTGTGGCATCCACACAAAGCTCTGGGAGTAAACTGTTTGCAAGAGCCTTCCCTGCGTCATATCTTCCAGGCAAACCAAAATGTTTGTAGCCACCCCGAGTTCACCACTTGCCACCCACTTGATGTTGTGTGAGTGCTGCCAGGGGTGATGAATAAATACCTGCACCATCTTCTCCCTTCACCCATTCTGGGAACGCATCTGACCTGTGTGGTGTTGTTAAAATAAAATAAAGTAAAATTAAAATAGAATACAGTAAGATAGAATGGAATGGAATGGAATGGAATGGAATGGAATAGAATAGAATAGAATAGAATAGAATAGAATAGAATAGAATAGAATAGAATAGAATAGAATAGAATAGAATAGAATAGAATAGAATTAAATTAAATTAAATTAAATTAAATTAAATTAAATTAAATTAAATTAAATTAAATTTAAAAAAAAATCCTTTCCCCTCTTAATCCAAAGCCAGACTGCCAGAAATCTCTTTCATGCAGCCTAGGCTGTCTCCTGCCCAACCTCCTGGGCTTTTAAGGGCAAAGAAAGTGAGTGTCTTTTCCCTCTGCTGTTTCACCCCAATGTGAGTAATCAGTCCATACTCCAGAGGCCATTAACATCCAAAGTTTCCCCTCCCATGGAGCAGAGAGCAATAATTACTGCTCCTTTCTCATCAGCTTACAGTAAAGCTCTGTGGCCAGTTCGCTTCTTATGAGCCTGAAAGCAAAGTCTCCAAACCACCACAGCAGCACTTCAAAGGGGGAGGATGTTTGTTGTGAACCAGCTGCTTATTCTAAGAAATAATCTGCGTAACTCTGGGCCGGGGAGGCTGAAAAGTGGGGAGGAGCATCTTGCTGGGAGCTGCTGTGCTGCCAGACACCTTTGGAGGGGCAAAAATCTCCTGCCATCCCTGCCTTGCCTGGTTGGGGTGACTGCAGGGGGTCTGGGGTACAACCCCACAGCTCTGACAGACCTCAGTCCCGCAGAGCTCTGCTGCTGCACGAACAGCTTCACCTCTGGGCTTCCCCCAGAGCGCTCTATAAACAACCACAGTGCTTCCCCAGAAGCTCCTGATGCCTTTGAATATTTCTAGTTTTTTTTCCTCTTCATGTATCTGTAACTTGCTGCAGTTCTGTGCTTCTTCCAAAGTGCTAAAATGCTCTGTCCCAGCACCTTTGGCCAAACAAGGCTCTCTGAACACAGATTCAAGGACATGTTCATTGCCTTGGGGCCTGAAAATATGGAAACAACTGTGAGCTGGGGGGGCAGGCCTGGGGTGGTGAACATCATCACCTGAGGGTGAGATTGGAGAATTAAGGTTCAATATGCTAATAGACAGAACTTGTAAAAGGTGAAGGGCTCGTGACCCAGGGTCCATTTTGGGTGTCGTCCATGGGGGGACTTTGCTTGCCCAAATGTACCTTGAAGGCCTTGAATAAATTTGTCCACATTTTATACTCCTAATTTGTTTTGGCCTCTTTCAGGCATCAGTTTTTGGTGACCCAGGTCCTCCAAATTGCCTCAGCCTCCTCCAAAAGGCCCTGTCTGCCATCCCGTGTGCCTCGGGCGTCACGGTCTGAAATTCAGGGCAGAGCTCCCCTGGCTCAGGGGGAAGGGACACAGCCAGGCAGGAGCTCTGGGCCATACCCTAAGAGCAACCACGAGCCCTAAATGTCCATCCTAAAGCCTCCCCCTGCACGGTGATTAATTAGGCTGTGCCTAATGAGCTGTACACAGCTCCCTGGCCTGGGCAGGCACAGAGGGGATGCACGGAGGGACACCAAAGCTGCTGCACCCACCTGGTTTGGCACTGCCACGGGCTGAACTCTGCTCGCTCAGAGCAGACCAAATGTGGGAAGCAGCAAATTCCTGGCCCTGCTGGAGCTGGGAAGCAGCACGGAGTGGAATGGAGGCAGAACAGGGGTTTTGCCTGTGGATCACCACCGTTTTCAGCCCCCTGCCCTGGCCCCACCAGGTTTGTTTCTCTGCCTGGACTGAGCAGAGCTCTGTGCACACTCAGAGCACTCAGGGAACTCTTGCGCAGATGGGGTTTGGTGCAGGAATGTGAAGCCAACGGGGAGGAAACTCAGACTTTCGGCTGTGCCCTGCAAGCCCCACTCAGTTGTCCAGAACAGCCTGAAAGATCTGAAGTCTTCCGAATTAAAATCCACCAGGAACAAGCTTTGATTGCTTGCTCAGTCCCTGAATTTCTCATTTTGTTTACTCTGGTGTTAATCCCAACTGAGGTTGGTGTAACTGAGGTCAGGGATCAGACCCAAACGTTCTGCCCTGAGCTCTTTAATCTCCCATCCTTCATTTTTCGTGCCAAACTACTTTTAAAGCTGCACGGGAGAATCATCAGCGCTTTTTGAAGGATTCAATCAGGGCAAGTATTTTGGGGAGCTGAACACACAAAACTCAGCTATTGGCTATTGTTCCCAGCACTACAAGACTAAAAGAGCTCAGGGAGAGTTAATTGGATTTTTTTTCACTCTCCTGGTCCCCCAACTTCTAGACTAAATCCCAGCTATTATCAGGAATATTATTACCGAGGACCTATGGCTTGATCCGAAGCCCTGGGAAAGGATTTGTGTTGTGGCGTTCAGTGGAGATCTTACTGTTGCAGAAAGAAATCAAGCTCCAAGTCATTTCTCATTAATTAAAAGCGAGTCAGCATCCCTTCGGAGTGTTCCCTGCTGCCCCTCCTGAATGCCCTCCTTTCCTTGGCAATTACATAAACCAAGCTTCTGAATGGGGGTAAAAAACAGCTTTAGTGGCTTAGAACAATGCCCAGCATCTCCTGGCCCTGACCTGCTTACCACCCCATTCTCTGTCCCGGGCAATTAAGGGGCTGAGCAGAGCAGCAGCCTGGGTGTAATTAAATGAGCAGAGCGCTGGGAAGTGCATTGGGTGCTTTGAAGCTGCTGCAGATGCTTGTCCGGAGATGTTGTCCTGATTAGGCGCACGTTAATTGGGATTCCGAACTCGTGGCTGCAGCTGCAGGGAGGGAGGGAAGGGCGGAAGGGGGAGGAGAGCGGTGGGAGAGGTTTTGGGGTGTGCAGGAGGGGTTCTGCCTCCTTTTATCCTGGGTAAATTAATGGGGAGAGGCTCAGGAGCACGAGCCTGGTGGGACCTGGTTCTCAGAAATTAGAGTAACCCTGAAGGCACAACACACGGTCGGGGTGAGGATCCCTCGCAGGGATCCTGGAGCCCCAAGAGAGAAATCCTGAACTGTGGGGGCTGGCGGAGACCACCCAGACAGGATTTGGGCTGCCCTTCCTTGGGAAGGCCGTGAGAGCTAGAAGGATCACTCTGGTCTGCCAGGAGACACTTCAGAGTTCCCACTGATGGTGGGGATTTGAATTATGAGGAAATTATTGGAAAAGTCTCCCTCTCACTGTCCTACATGAGTCAAATCTCCTCCGTGGAGCAGAGCAAGGGCTGTGGATTCCTCCTCGGGCACTGGAGCTTTGGGCAGGTGTCCCTTTTTGTCCCCTGTCCTCTGCTGGGGGCAGTTGTTGTTCCTGAAGGGTGGAATTCCCATTCCTTTTGTGTTTAAGTCAGGCTTGGTGCTCCTGATTTCCTCCTGCTCCAGCCTTTTTCCATCCCCTCCTCACAGCCCTGCTCCTTCCCTGCACATCTGGATCCAATCCCCAGCAGCAGCATTGCAGCAGCACATTCCTGCCCTCCCTCCTGCCTCCTTCCTGCTCGCAGACGAATAAACACAAACTGGGTGAGCTCAGAGGGACAAAAAGGAGGACAAGGCAGGGTGAAGGCGTTGGGAGGTGAAATAATTTTTTCTTTTCCTTTCCTGAGCTTGGCTCTTGGCCTGTGTGGCTCCCAAATGCTGCAGAAATGCAGGAATCCCACTGAAACACACTTAGTTTTTAGACTAAAAATCTAAAACTAAAACACACAAAAGTCTCCTGAAACTGCCCCTGTCCCTGGAAGTGTTCAAAGCCAGGGTTTGGTTTAGTGGAACTGTCCCTGCTCGTGGGAAAAAATGAGTTTTAAGGTCCCTTTCCAACCCAAACCGTTCTGGGATCACAGTGAGCAGCAGGAAAACCTTCATCCACAATTCCAGGGATGGAAAGGATGTGGAATGCTGCAAGTATCCCTCTGAAGTCTTCCAAATGAAAATCCACCAAGAATAAGCTTTAATTGCTTGCTCAGTCCCTGAGTTTCTCATTTTGGTTACTCTGGTGTTAATCCCAACTGGGGTTGGTGTAACTGAGGGCAGGGATCAACCCAAACCTTCTGCCCTGAGCTCTTCCATCTCCCATCCTTCATTTCTTGTGGGGTGCCACAGCCAGGGGATCTCCAGAGCTTTTCCCCAGAAAGCTCCGTGCTGCATTTTGGGAACGAAGCCATCCAGGAGGTTGGTGTTGAATTAAAATCCATCAACTCACGGCCTCGGCGCGTTTGGAGATAAAAACAGGCGAGGTCTGGGAGCAGTGACCATTCCAGGCCCTGGATCATGTGTTCCCATGAAAACACCCAAATATCCCACTGGGAACATCTGAAATATCAGCCCCAGGGATGCAGGAAAAGGCTTTAATGTCTCTTCCAACCCAAACCATTCCATGAATAAAAGTGGTGTCTCACCAAGTGGATTTCACTTCTGAGCAACCCAGGCGGGGAGATGTTCTTCTCTTCATCCCTGCTGGCTTGGGAAGGGTTAATTTAATCCATCTGGAATGATTCCTGTGGGAATTAAGGGGCAAAAAAAACCCCAGGTGGTGAATTTTTAATTGTTAGGCTGACCAAGGAGCAGATAAAGCAAAGCCAGTGTGGAGTTAATATCCTTTAAAACAAAAAGGATTTTCCGTGCACGACGAGAGATATTATAAATCTCAGTGAAGCCCTCAAATTCTAAAAGGATATAAATCTAATTAAAGTGATATAAATCTAACAGGAGAAATACACTGTAAATCCAGCCAAAATGATATCCATCTAAGGAAAGCAATGCAAATGCACCAGAAACACCATAAATAAAATCAAAGCAAATATAGGAGATGTAACGGAAGCAATCTGAACCCTAAATCAAGTGCTATAAATACAGCAGGATGATATAAAACTAATTAAAGTGATTTATAAAATGGACATTTCGAGAAGAATCACGGCTCACAAAAAAGGAGAGGAGCTGGAGAGGGGGACCAGGAGAGGTTTATGAGCAATAAAAACCCAAAGAATAAACCAAGGTTAATGAGGTGCTGTGCTCTGGCTGCAAAAAGGGTCAGGGAAGTTCCTCTTCCCCCATTTTTTTCTGAGCTATATTTCACAAGGCAAGGAAGGAAAATGGGGATGGTTTCATGGGGTAAATGGGGAAAATAAATGGGAACCATGGAATTCTCCAGCCCAAGGTCCTGGGAGCTTTGGGGGATCCTCAGCCAAGCAGGAATTTGTGGGAACTCAGCCAGCACTGCCCTGGCATTTCCCCTCCCCTCCTTTCCAACCCAAATTTTCCTGTGTACAGTGAAGCACCAAAAAGAAAATGAAGGATTTGGGAGATTTTCTGCACCTCCCTTCACCTGCTGTGTTTAAAGGCAGAGCTGTCCCAAATCTGCTGTGTTTGCAGTGGGGACTATTTTTGCCTTAAACTGGAAAAATCCCATTTGTAGTTTCCATTTTCCTCCACTTGCACATAAAATAAATTCCTAAAGATCTTTTTTTTTTCCAATTAAGTGATGTAATAATTGACCTAACAGAGCCACAATCCGAATAATCATAATCAATAGTGCTGTTTGTCTTTTGGGGGAAAAAAAAGAAATCAATTCCAGAAAATAACCAGGTCTGCTCAAAATTCTGGCTTCCTTTAGCTACGGGAAAGTATTTTCATTCTGAATAATAAAACATCCTCAGTTCAGCTTTACAATTGTGCTTTTCCCTTCCAATCTTTCTCCAAAGTGCCATATGTTTTATCCTTGCAATTCCAACATTTTCTCGTGCTTGAAAGTCATTTGGCATTTGAGCATCTGCAGTGGCCTGAATTTCTTTTATTTTTTCTTCCAGAGCAAAGGAAAAGATCTATTTTGTGGAAACTTACTGGAAAGCAGCAACCCCCTCCCCAAACCCCCAACCCCAACAATTGATGTTTGAAAATCAGCCTGGAGGAAAATGCAAATATTTTTCTGGCAGATTGAGCTGGAAATATTTCCTGTGCTTTGCTGAAATTAATGAATGCTGAATTAATGCAGGATTCAGCAGCCACTGAGACAAAAAGCTTAAAAAACCCCCCAAAACCCCAAGTTAACCAAAATGTCAGTTTAGTTTATCTATGGAGAGATGGACACCTGTGAACAGCGTTTGTGTCAATGGGGTCTTAAAACTAGTTGGACATAGTTTTGTAAATTTATATTATATTATATTATGTATTTTATATTAATATATCATATTAATTATATTACATTTAAATTATATTATACCTAATATAATATAATATAATATGGTATTGTATTATATTGTATTGTATTATATTAATTATATCTATTCTATTCTATTATCTTCTATTCTATTAATTATATTGCATTGCATTGCATTGCATTATATTATATTATATTACATTACATTATATTAATTATATATTATATTATATCTATTCAATTCAATTCAATTCAATTCAATTCTATTCTATTCTATTGTATTCTATTATGTTCTCTTAATTATATTGCATTGTATTGCATTGTATTGCATTTTATTATATATATTATATTATATTATATTATATTATATTATATTATATTATATTATATTATATTATATTATATTATATTATATTATATTATATTATATTATATTATTTACATTATATTTTTCTCATCAAACCATGGGGCTCAGCTTGAAACAAACAGCTGGGGGTGCCCAGCACAGAGTGACCAAAGGAGCCCCTTTGCCATCCCACCTCTGATTTCAGATATCTCCAGCCAAACCTCATTTCCTGGGACCCAGGCCGTGGGCATTCCCTGAATCCCAGCCTGACCCAGGCTGCAGGGAATGGGATGGGGCTCTTGGAATGGGTGAGTGAGCTGGGGGTTGGGAAATGGGTGAGTGAGAGCTGTCACACAGCAGATCCACCTTGCCCTGGCTCTCGGTGACCCTGCACAGTCATCTGAGAGCAGCAAAAGGCCTCTGTTCTGATGGAATAAATCAGCCTGGAATTGTCCTTCTGGGACAGCTTTTACAGCCACGGAGGGTTTAACCCTGGAAGCTGATATGGGAAAGTGTCCCTGTGGGCACGGGGGGAGGGTCTGGCTCTGGGGCAGCAGGGTTTGGGAGCTGGAGCAGGGTTTGGGAATTCCAGCAGGGATTGGGAATTCCAGCAGGGATTGGGAATTCCAGCAGGGTTTGGGAGCTGGAGCAGGGTTTGGGAATTCCAGCAGGGTTTGGGAGCTTGAGCAGGGTTTGGGGATTACAGCAGGGATTGGGAATTACAGCAGGGATTGGGGATTACAGCAGGGTTTGGGAATTCCAGCAGGGATTGGGAATTCCAGCAGGGTTTGGGAATTCCAGCAGGGATTGGGAATTCCAGCAGGGTTTGGGAGCTGGAGCAGGGTTTGGGAGTTACAGCAGGGTTTGGGAATTCCAGCAGGGATTGGGAATTCCAGCAGGGTTTGGGAATTCCAGCAGGGTTTGGGAGCTGGAGCAGGGTTTGGGAATTCCAGCAGGGATTGGGGGCTGGAGCAGGGGTTGGGAGGTGCAGGAGGGTTTGGGAATTTCTGCAGCTCCCAAACCCTGCTCCTGTTCCCAAATCCTTCCTGCAGCTCCCAAGCTTTCCTGCACCTTCCAAACCCTGCTCGAGTTTCCAAACCCTGCTCCACTTCCCAAACTCTGCTGTATTTCCCAAACCCCAATCCTGTTCCCAAACCCTGCTGGAATTCCCAAAGCCTGCTGTAATTCCTAAACTCTGCTCCAGCTCCCAAACCCTGCTGTAATTCCCAAATCCTTCTGCAGCTCCCAAACCCTGCTGCAGCTTCCAATCTCTGCTGTAATTCCCAAACCCCATTCCAGCTCCCAAACCCTGCTGCAGTTCCCAAACCCTGCTGCAGCTCCCAAACCCTGCTGTAATTCCCAAACTCCATTCCCGCTCCCAAACCCCGTTCCAGTTCCCAAATCCCATTCCAGCTCCCAAACCCTTCTGCAGTTCCCAATCCCTGCTGTAATTCCCAAATCCTTCTGCAGCTCCCAAACCCCATTCCAGCCCCCAATCCCTGCTGTAATTCCCAAACTCTGCTCTTGTTCCCAAACCCCATTCCAGCTCCCAAACCCTGCTCTTGTTCCCAAACCCCGTTCCAGCTCCCAAACCCCGTTCCAGCCCCCAATCCCTGCTGTAATTCCCAAACTCTGCTCTTGTTCCCAAACCCCGTTCCAGCCCCCAATCCCTGCTGTAATTCCCAAACTCTGCTCTTGTTCCCAAACCCCATTCCAGCCCCCAATCCCTGCTGTAATTCCCAAACTCTGCTCTTGTTCCCAAACCCCATTCCAGCCCCCAATCCCTGCTGTAATTCCCAAACCCTGCTGTAATTCCCAAACCCCATTCCAGCCCCCAAGCCCCGCTGCAGCCCAAACCCCATTCCAGCCCCCAATCCCTGCTGTAATTCCCAAACTCTGCTCTTGTTCCCAAACCCCATTCCAGCTCCCAAACCCTGCTCTTGTTCCCAAACCCCATTCCAGCCCCCAATCCCTGCTGTAATTCCCAAACTCTGCTCTTGTTCCCAAACCCCCTTCCAGCCCCCAATCCCTGCTGTAATTCCCAAACTCTGCTCTTGTTCCCAAACCCCATTCCAGCCCCCAAACCCTGCTCTTGTTCCCAAACCCCGTTCCAGCTCCCAAACCCTGCTCTTGTTCCCAAACCCCATTCCAGCCCCCAAGCCCCGCCGCAGCTCCCCGCTGACGTTATTCCGCCGCGTGGCTCCTGGAACGAATCCACCCTCCCTCATCTCTCCCTTCCCAGCTCAAGGTTGATGTCCCCACAGCAGCGAGATGGAGGCAGGCCAAGGGACAATCTGTTCCTCATTGAGGTCATCCTGCAGTTTGCTGCTGATGTGGCGTTTGGGGGATGGAGCAGAGCAGAATCCAATAAATCAAATAAATAATCCCTGCCTCGCCTGGCCTCGCTTCCGCAGATACAGCGGGAGAAGCACGAGGCCAGCAGAGGAAACCAAACTCTTCCGAAGGTGACCCTTTCCCCTGCTCCCACACCAGCGGGGAAAAACCACAGCAGCTCCCCAGCTGGGCACTGAAGCAGACTTTACAGGAATATTTTTCATATCGCCAGTTAGTCTTGGTTTTTTTTTTTTTTTTTTTTTTTTTTTTTTTTTTGGAGGTTTTTTGTTTTTTGTTTTTTGGGTTTTTTTGTTTCTTAATTTTTTTTTTTGGGGGGGGTGGTGTTTGTGGGTTTTTTGTTTGTTTGGTTTTTTGGGGGTTTTTTGTTTGGTTTTTGGTTTTTTGTTTGGTTTTTTCTCTCTTTTTTGGTGTTTTTTGTGGTTTTTTTGTGGTTTTTTGGGTTTTTTTGGGTTCTCTCTCTTTTTTTTTTTTTGTGTCTCTCCCAGTTCTCTCAGAGCAGGGGCTTCCCCCAGCCCTGCTCTCCCAACTCTCCCTGCTCCCCCGCAGCCCAGCCGAGCTGCTGTGTCATTTTAATGACCCACCTCAGAGTGCAGCTGCCGAGCCCAGGCATTCTGTCGGGTTCTGGTGAAAAATCACAGCTGGCTGAGAGTTTCCTGTTGCTCGCCCTCCCCCCTTAAGGAGGTGGGGAAAGCAGGAATGCAAAAGCTGAGGAGCCTCCAGAGCTGGGAATACTTTTTTCCCATCCAGCCTGGCTCTGCCTTCCCTTTCTGTGGCACGTGAGAGAAATCAGCATCACCTTTTGAGAAAGCCACCCCAAAAACCTTGCCTTAAACTGGAAAAATCCCATTTGTAGTTTCCATTTTCCTCCACTTGCTCATAAAACAAATCCCTGAAGATCTAAATATTTTTTTTTTCATTTAAGTGATGTAATAATTGACCTAATACAGCCACAATCCAAATAATTTTAATCAATAATGCTGTTTGTCTTTGGAAAAAAAAAAATCTCGTTTCAGATAAATCAGGAGAAGCACGAGGCCAGCAAAGGAAACCAAACTCTTCCAGGTGACCCTTTCCCCTGCTCCCACACCAGTGGAGATGGAGCAGCAGCTCCTCCATGGGCACAGGAGGGATTTTTCACCCCAAAAAAGGAGACTGAAATCCCAGAGCTCCCAATCCTCCCCCACAAAAGACCTGAACTCTGAATTTCAAGGTTGCAGAGGTTTGGCTCGAGCTCTTTGGGATTCCTGCAGGGTCAAACCTGTGGGCTCCACCATCAGACAGTGACTTGGGGAAGAATAAAAGCAGGAAAGGAGAGGGGAAGGGGGCACAAGAATCAAAGCTGCCTCCTTTGTGTGCCCAAAGCACCGTGGCAGGAGCTCACAGATTGATTAAGGACAAAATAAATGATTTTGAGCGTGGCTGCCCTGCCAGCCACTTCCAGACTCGGAGCTGGAGGTGCCAGGCTGGGGAGAATCCCTCCTGCTGCCCGTGGGTCAGGAATTTCCTCCTGGCTCCAAGGAAATCTGCAGCCCAGGATTAATTGAGCGGCGCCTCGCGCTGCAGGAGGAATCACATCGAATTCCCTTCACAGCTCGTGGGTCAGGAGTGCCAGAGAACATGAATTCCTGGCTGGGATGGAGCCACGGGAGGGTCAGGGCACTGCTGGCTGTAGCAGCAAGGAGAGAGAGACCTTTTTGGTGGAAATAAAAGGCATCACACACAGCAGGGCTTGGGGCACTGGGCTCTGCTTGCTCAGGGCAGGAGGGAAAACACTCCTGAGGCTCATGGAAAAGAAATCTCCATTTTCACCTTCCCAGGGACACTCCTGAATCTGCCCCTGGGACCATGGGGGGCTCTGTGGGGTTGCAGAGGAAGAGGCCCCAAGATCTGACAAGAAATGGGAGAACCTGACACTGAAAATATTGATTAGCATAGAATATTTTTTTTTTTCTCTTCTGGGAAGAACAACAAGCTGTCAAACCTAACAAGATGTATTGAGGAATTGTAAAACGCTGAGAAAACAACTCAGAGACAACTTCTCACGCTGAAAAGTATATATACTGTATGGCTTTGTAATAAAATCAGGATTTGTGTGGCTTGCAGTGATTCTCATCCTGCTCCCTACAGGGGCCTGGCCCTGACCACGAGCTGCTCCCCATGGAATACCAGCCCGGGGGGAGAGGAAGGAATGACCACCCTTGTCCAGCTCCAGGACACCACCTCAGCAGACACGGATTTGGGATTTTGGCAGTGTGGGGCTGCTGAGGGCTGCTGAGGATGGCTGGGGGAGGTGGGAGGGATGGATTCCCATTCCTGGGCATGGGGGGCTCCAGCTGAGGCTGTCAGGGCAAGGCCAGCCAGGCTGTGACCCCAGCCCAGCCCTGGAGCCACGTGTGCTGCAGGGGCTGCTCCATCCATCCATCCATCCATCCATCCATCCATCCATCCCTGCATCCCTCATCCATCCCTCCATCCATCCATCCATCCATCCATCCATCCATCGTCCATCCATCCATCCATCGTCCATCCATCCATCCCTGCATCCATCATCCATCCATCCATCCATCCCTCCATCCATCCCTCCATCCCTCCATCCATTGTCCATCCATCCATCCATCCATCCATCCATCGTCCATCCATCCATCCCTCCATCCATCCATCCCTCCATCCATCCCTCCATCCATCATCCATCCATCCATCATCCATCCATCCATCATCCATCCCTCCATCCATCCATCCCTCCATCCATCCATCCCTCCATCCCTCCATCCATCCCTCCCTCCATCCCTCCATCCATCCATCCATCCATCCATCCATCCCTCATCCATCCCTCCATCCATCCCTCATCCATCCCTCCATCCATCCATCATCCATCCATCCATCCATCCATCATCCATCCCTCCATCCATCCCTCCCTCCATCCATCCATCCATCCATCCATCCATCCATCCATCCATCCATCCATCCATCCCTCCCTCCCTCCCTCCCTCCCTCCCTCCCTTGCCTCTAACCCCAACCCGAGCCCTTCCCCGCGTCACGTGCAGAACGTGGCTCCGTTTCAAGGGACAAAGTGCAGGAGTTTCTCATTAACAGGGAATGAGAATTGCTGCTGGCATCCAGCTGCGGCAGCTCCCTCAGAGGAGGGAGGAGAAGTTCTGAGGGGGAAGAAAGAGATGAAAAAGGAAATAAAAGCAGCACAACTGCCTCGCACTCAGAGCTCTGACCTGGCGGTGTTGTCTCTGCACTCCTTTCTGTGTGTGCAGCATATCAGCAAACAAAGCACGGTCTAAATATTTTCACCATCAAATTACAATAACATACCTCTAAAGAGCTAATCAAATAAATAATTCAAGTATTAAGCCGTTTCTTCCAAAACAAATGCTTGTTATAACTTATTGCAAACTACAGCAAATTCTGTTACATTTTAAAAACTTCGTTACATCTTCTTCCTAACTTCACTAAATAACCAAACAATCTTTATTCTCCTTTTACTAAGCCTCCTTTATTTTCGGCCCTGCCGAACCTTCACTGACCCCAGCGTGTCCTGCTCCCCAAACCTTTTGGGGGATCGCAGCTGGAATGGCCTTGACCTCAGTGTAACACCCAAAAAAAACCCCCACCAAAAACCTCTCTGCACATGAAACATCCACCTGGGGGTCCCCAAGCAGCCTGAGCCCACCCCAGGATGTTGGGAATGGGGAGCAGGAGGGGCTCTGCCTTCCCTGGGTGTGGAGGAGCAGAGAACTGTGTGAGAGGATCAGCCCTGCACTGTTTACATCACCCCCGAACAGAAAACTGAGCTGCGATTCCCCTGAGGCAGCTCCCAAAGAATTTACCCGACATTCCAAGGAGAAAAAGCCTCTTTTTTTTCCCACCTACGGAGTTGGCTGCAAAAGCAGCCTCTCGCTGTACAAGAGGAGAAAAACCCATATTGTTGGGGAGAGCCCAGCGCTGCCAAACTGCCCGAGGCACGTGGGCTGGGGTGGGAGCACGAGTGGGACAGGGAGGGACAAAAGTGGCTCTTTATGTGGTGGCTGGGCTGGACAGGGCTGGGGCGGTGCACAGAATGGGAAAGGTCAAGTTCTACAACAGCCCCGAGGCAGGGATTTTCCTTCTGGGGGAGCTGGAGGAGGAATGAGGAGGAGAATCTGAGCAGCAAACAGGGAGATGGTCACTGGGGTGGGATGGGATGGGATGGGATGGGATGGGATGGGATGGGATGGGATGGGATGGGATGGGATGGGATGGGATGGGATGGGATGGGATGGGATGGGATGGGAGCAGCACATCATTCCCAATCCCAACGTTCCCAAGCCATGGGGATGAAGGCACAGAGCTGAAAATGGGGATGAAGGAGGAGATCTGAAATGGGGATGAAGGAGGAGATCTGAAATGGGGATGAAGGAGCAGATCTGAAATGGGGATGAAGGAGAGGATCTCGAAATGGGGATGTCTGTGGGGAGATGAGGGGAAAGGAGGGTAAACCCTGAGTTTGGACCCAGCAGGAGCACACTGCAGAAGCCCACCCCGGGGAAGCCGTTCGGGATTGTTTACGGCCGAGGGAAATCTGCTCCGCTTTCCCCCCACACCGCACATCCCCGGGCTGGCGCTTTGTGCAGAAAGCTCCTCCAAGCCAAGCAGGGATCTTCCATCCCCTGGGGAGGCTCCAGGCAGCAGAACCATCCCCACCTCGCCCTGTGCTCCCCCAGCCCGGGCTGGAGCTGCTGCCAGGGTGCCCTGCCCATCCCTGCCCACCTCCTGCTGGAACCTGGTGCTGGGGCTGAAGGGCAGCTGGAGAAGAGACAAAGCCCCGATCCCATCGCCATGGAGATGTTAATTCAAGCCGAGTTCAAAGGGAATTGTTCAGCTAAAGCTAACAAGGCTGGCAGGAAAGCCCTGCTGTCAGCTGGAAGGGGCCAGCACTGTAAGAGGGGGAAGGAGGTGGGCTCACAAAGAGGGGCCCTGCTCCCAACACGAGCTCCAGACAGAGCCAGAGCTGTTCCTTGGAGCACAGCCTCCCCCAGCCGCAGCACAGGGTGCCAGGCAGCATTCCCAGCTTGGCTCCTGCCCCAAGGCACCGTGGCAGGACAGAGAAGGGCAGGACAGCCCTCCCTTGGCACTGCGCTCACCCAGGGCTTGGTGCAAGTGTTAATTTGGTGTAATGATTAATCCTGGCAGGGCAAGTGCCTGGGCTGCTGCAAAAGGTTGGGCTCTCCTGTGCTCTTTGGGGACTGCTTTGCCTCTCGGAGCTGAGGGGGACATTCCCAGCCCCTCAGGGGAAGGGTGGTGACGCCTTCAAATGTTTCTAGTTTTTTAGTCTTCATGTATCTGTGACTTGCTGCAGTTCTGTGCTTCTCACAAAGTGCTAAAATCCTCTGTTCCCAGCACCTTTAGCCAAACAAAACTCTCTGAACACAGATTCAAGGACAGATTCATTGCCTTGGGGCCTGAAAATATGGAAACAATTGTGAGCTGAGGGGAGCAGGCCTGGGGTGGTGAACATCATCACCTGAGGGTGAGATTGGAGAATTAGGGGTCAATGTGCTAATGGACAGGACTTATCAAAGGTGAAGGGCTCGTGACCCAGGGTCCATTTTGGGTGTAGTCCCTGGGGGGAATTTCGCTTGCCCGAATGTACCTTGAAGGCCTCGAATAAATTTGTCAGCATTTTATACTCCTAATTTTGTTTTGGCCTCCGTTTCAGGCACCATGGCACTGCCCCGGGTTCCTCTGATGCTGCTGGAGGGTGGAAAGGCTCTCAGGGAGCACCTGGAGAGCAGGCAGGGGTGCTGTCCCCCCAAAACTCACCGAGGGGAGGCAGAGCCCACGGCTGGGGTGGGCAGGGGAGAGCTGCAAGGTCAGAACACAGCTCGGGAAGGGCTGGTGGAGGCAGGGCTGCCAACAACCTCCCCTGCCCCGCAGGAGCGCTTTGAACCGAGCCCGAGCAGGAGCGGACCTGCTCCGTGCAGGATTTGGGGAGCTCTGCGCTGGAGACGTGAACTGTGGTTTAAAAAAACAACAAAAAAAAGAAAGAGGAAAAACCCCAAAGTCAGGATGGGCTCTTCCAGCTGAGCTAGGAGTTGTTCCCATCTGCTCCTGCAGGATTTGGGGAGCTCTGTGCAGCGCAGCTCAGTGCCAGAGATGTGAACTGTGGTTTAAAAAAACAACAAAAAGAGGAAAAACCCCAAAGTCAGGACAGGCTCTTCCAACTGAGCTAGGAGATGTTCCCATCAGCTCCTGCAGCACCAGGAGGAGAGCTGGGGCTGGAGTGGAGATGCTCTGAGGAGCTTTTATCTGCAGCAGGCAGTGCTGGAGAAAGTCCTGGCAGGCAAAGACTGCCCCCGAGGGAGCCCTGGGCACTCCCTGGCCACTGCTGGACATTCAGATGCCTCTGGGAAGCTGCGAGCAGCAATTTCCCTTTCCATCAGCCTTTCCCACGTGCAGAGCTCCCTGTGTGCCGTGGTGGAGCAGCAGAAAGCGCTGACAGCCCAGCCCTGCTCAGCTTCCCCTGCTGCTGCCCGAGCCAGCCTTGGCCCTCTCCCACCCTTCCTTGGCTTTCATCCTCCCCAGCTCCCAGCCTGGAGCTCGGGGCTGCGGCTGCTCCAGAGCCAGGAGAGCTTTGCTAATCAACAATAGGGAGATTTCGCACGAATCGCAGCAAAAGTGTTTTTTCTCTCTCTCTCCTTAACTTTTTTCTCCCCTCTTCACCCTGTTCCTGACTCTCCCGGGGTCATTCCCTTGCCAGCTGGCTCCTGTCCCCCGTGTCACTTAGGGGCTCCCTCCTGCAGCAGCCCTGACTTTTGGCCTCGTCAGCGACGTGCCCGAGCAGGAGAAGAGAAATTAAGGAAAAGGGGAAGGACAGGCTCGGGTTTCTCACTCTGTGTGCAGGGAGCAGAGCAGACCTGGCTGTGCTGGGCTTGGGAATCACAGCAGGACGCTGGGATCTCTCTGGCCTCATAATCTCAGATTTGGGGTCACAGCTCCCCCGTGGCCACGTGGGAGGAGGGCACGGAACGAGGGCTGGGATCTGCTGGAGTAATTTCAGGGTAAATAATATCACAGCTGCCTTCCTCAAAATGGAGAGGTTTCCACCCCCCTCCCAAGGCTCTATCTACAAGTTAAATTCTTTTAGAAAAGAAAAACAACCAGTCAGATAAACAACCTAGGCGGCCACAGTTAATTTCAGTTTCCATTTATCTGTGATCTTAGAGCTTCTCCCCTGCAAAATTTGCTCTGACTGTGAGGGAGGTCAGGCCCTGGCACACAGAAGCTGTGGCTGCCCCATGGTCCCTGGAAGTGTCCCCAAGGACAAGGGACCAAGGCTGGAGCCCCCAAGGTGTCCCTGCCCATGGCAGGAGCTGGAATGAGATGCTTTTTAAGGTCCCTTCCAACCCAGACCATCCCAAGATTCTGTCACACCCTGCTGGGGAGTGAGGCAGCATTTCTGTATTCATCTACAAATAATTTCTCCCAATTCCATCCCTGTTTTATTTACAGACCTGAGTTAGGTGCTCTGATCCCGTGATGATGCTGAGGTGTTAAAAACCCTGACGGATGATCGTGGCTTCCCCACCCTTCAGAACCAGAGGGATTTTTTTTTTTCCCCCTAAATCCTCACCAGAGCAAGATCTGAGTTTTTTCTCTACCAGGAACTTGGCGAATTCCCTCGGGGACCTCTGCCTCCACTTGCCCCACACTCAACCTCTTTCCCACTGATGATTAAACCCTTCTGAGGCAATCCTGACACTCATCCCCATCCCTTCCTGATTGCAGAACATCCCATCCTCCCCTCCTCGTTGCCCTTTTTGTTCTGCACCCCCAGAACTCGGGGCTGGTTTTTTTAACTCCTCTCTCGAGGTTACTCAGCCTGGCTTTGGACAGCTGATCCCTCCTCACACCAACCTCTGCTCTGCTGCTGCTCTGGCCTCTTTCCCCATCCCTCGCAGGCATTCTGATGACTCTCAGCATCCCTTTGAGGTGGTTATTCATCCAGCTGGAGCTGGAAGCCTCCCTTGGAAGGTGTCCTCTCACACGTTTTGAACTTTGCCGGGTTTTTTTTTTCTTTTGGAAAAATTGCAATCGCTCCTCTGAGCTCCAGAGTCCAATTTTCATTCCTGTGGATTTCTCTCCACCACGGAGGATTTGTGTGTTTGAAATCAAGGATCTCGTTTGCAGCCTTTCTTTGCCTTTCCATTTCATTTTACTTGAATCAGCAGTTAATCTCTGAATCCGAGGTTGCCTCCTTAGCTTATCAAAACCCAGGACAGGGCAATGCCTTTCCTCACTGCTTCGGTGAACACTGGTGAGGAAATCCATCTCTATCCCATGCCAGAATATATTCCCTGCTGTTATTAATGTTACTGATTTCCAGGCTAAATAAGAGTCTCAGTTCCTAAAAACACATTTTCTCAGGCTGTGTCAGGTAATAATATATTAGGATATTGTATACATATACATATATATATATATATATATATATATATATGAATAAATAAATAAATAAATAAATAAAAAATAGGAATAATTTTGCAGGATTCTCTTTCCACGTCCCAGTTTGACCCTGGGAATGCACAGACCCTGAGAGTACCAGGACCAGCTCAGCTTTCTTTCCCCACTGATTTAACCCTTATAGATTATTTTTTACAGCATGCCCAGACTTGGAGGATTCTCACTCTAAAGCTCTGTGTTGCCCTTTTACCGTACATCCCTTCAGGGAATTGTAATTATTTCAGATCTGCTCTCAGAGTGCTCCTGCACTTCATCAGAGCTGTGTCACCTCCTCTGAGAGCAGCACAGGCTGCAAGGGGTGAGGAAATGCAGTTCCCTGAACCAGGGACTGCTGGAACCGGGATTGACCCAGAATGGACACAGTTTTACCCTTTCTTTCACTTCTAATATCTCCAGCTTCAAAAAAACAGAGTTAAACCCCAAGATTGTAGCTCAATTTTCCTCTCAGTCACCATTCAGCAGCTGCTGGGTGAGTGCAAAGAGCTGGTGTGGGCACAGGGCAAGAGTGCAGAGCACCAGAACCTTGTTTTAGTGTGTGGCAGGGCTTGTGAAACAACACAGAAATTACCTCCAGCATCAGAAATTATCTCCAGCATCGGAAATTATCTCCATGATCAGAAATTATCTCCAGAATCTCTCGGCATCATCACATCCCTGCGAGAAACCAAAGCATCAGAAATTATCTCCATGATCAGAAATTATCTCCAGGATCAGAAATTATCTCCAGAATCTCTCGGCATCATCACATCCCTGCGAGAAACCAAAGCATCAGAAATTATCTCCATGATCAAAAATTATCTCCATGATCAGAAATTATCTCCAGCACCCAGAAATTATCTCCAGCACCCAGAAATTATCTCCAGAATCTCTCAGCATCATCACATCCCTGCAAGAAACCAAAGTGATCCATGCACGACACCCAAGGGGATTTTCTCCCACTCTATATTTGAGTGGGAAATGGAGGAAATTTCCATTTCCTCCCTGGAAAATGTTCCCATTCTCCTCCTGCTGCTTCTCCCTGAGCTGCAGAGCCTCAGCCCAGCCTGCTCAGGTGGGCACCAGGCCAGGCTGCTCGGGGATGGAGCTCTGGCTCCTGTCAGATGGTTTGGGGCCATATGTGGTGTTATTTACGTGGGGAAGGGAAGGGGAAATGGATCTCTGTGAAATAGGAGCTGAGGGAAGGGGAGCGGGGTGGGATGGGAGCAGACAGCACAGCCCACAGAGGAATCAGCACAGAGCTGGTGGAGAGAGCTCAGGAGGAGGTGAGGGAGGGAGAAGGACTTGGACAGGCTCCTGGAATCGCTGCCACCAGCCGGGAGACTAATTGAGTTTCTGTTCTTCCCCCGTTCCCCATCCTCCCTCTTTCTCTCTCTGAATAGCGGAGGAAGGAGGCCAAGGGCTCTGCTCCAGCCAGGCTGGGTCACTCCGAGGAGGAGAAAACACCAGGGAAGGCTGGAGGGCTTCCTCAGGCTGAGCTAAATCGCTGAAGAAAAGCACAGGAAGCTCTCGAAATCCCTGAGAGATCCCGGGCTGGCTCCAGATTACCTGGAGTGAAGTGGAGCAGCCCAGGGACTGCTCTGAACCCCACAGGGAAGGAATGGAAGGAGAAGGAAGCAGGGCTGAGGGCACTGAGTGTTCTGTGATGCCCTCTGCTCTCTCTCTGGTGCCAAGGAGGCAACCTCGGATTCAGAGATTAACTGCTGATTCAATGGAAATGAAATGGAAAGGCAAAGAAAGGCTGTGAACGAGATCCTTGGTTTCAAACACACAAATCCTCCGTGGTGGAGGGAAATCCACAGGAATGAAAATTGGACTGTGGAGCTCAGAGGAGCGATTTGCAATTTTTCCTAAAGGAAAAGCCAAGCAGAGTTCAAAACCTTTGAGAACACACCTTCCAAGGGAGGCTTCCAGCAGCAGCTCCACAATTTTGAGATCCCAGCACAAGCAACCCCTTGCCCACACAGCCCTGCCATCCTCAGTGAGAGCTGCTATGCCACCAGAGGTGCCATCCTCCGGAATGAGATGTAAACCCGACTGCCTGACAGCCTGGCGTGTAAAAAACCCTCCCCTGGCAGCTCCTGCCAGCCTTATCTCCCTCCCTCAGCCAAATTCCAGGTTGGGAGCTGCCAGGATTTTAATGAGCAGCTCCCACAGACACCTTCCTGTGAGGAAATTCAGCCGAGCAGGTGCACGGGGAGCTCCCAGGGAGGGAGCTCTGTTTGCTCCTGCCTTGTTCAAACAGCAGCAGGTACAGAAATCCTCCCTCTCAGCTGCCACTCGAGCGGGGAAGTGGCTGTGTTTGGCGAGGGAATTGTTGTGGAGAGAGCTTTGCTGTGGGATGTTGACACGGTGCTTCTGAGGGGATCCTCACGAGCGTGCTGATAAGATAGAGCAGGACCTGGGGATTGCAGGGATGTGCAGGGACTGAGGGAATGTGGGGATGGGGAGCTGTGAGCTGCAGGGTGGGTGGGAAATACCCTACACAGGGAACACCGTTTGACTCACAGCCTCTCCTTCCAGGCCATTTAGGGAGAAGGTCTTTCCAGGGCAGAAAAACAGACCTGGGAGGGCTGGGATTTCCAGGATTTCACTGCTGGGGTGGAATCTGGGGTGCTTTCCCTGCTGTAAACCCAACGGATCCATCCCAGCATCTGGGGCATTCTGGCGGGGAGGAAAGGGCATTATCAAACCCCAGGGATTATCAAACCCCAGGAATTATCAAAGCCCCAGGGATTGTCAAAGCCCCAGAGATGATCAAAGCCCAGGGATTATCAAAGCCCCAGGGGTTATCAAACCCCAGGGATTATCAAAACCCCAGGGATTATCAAACCCCAGGGATTATCAAACCCCAGGGATTATTAAAGCCCCAGGAATTATCAGAGACCAGGGATTATCAAAACCCCAGGGGTTATCAAACCCCAGGGATTATCAAAACCCCAGGGATTATCAAACCCCAAGGATTATCAAAGCCCCAGGGATGATCAAAGCCCCAGGGAGCCCTGGTGCTGCTGGAAATGGATGCTGAGGGCTCTGACCCTGCAGGATGGGCAGGAGCAGGGCAGCAGCACATGGAGAACCTGGACCAGGCTCCCCAGGCCTGGCTGCATTGCCATCCCTGTGGATTTACCCTTTGCCAAAGCATGGCAGTGCCAGGAGGGCTGTGCCCAGTGCAGTACACCAGGGATGGACCCATCCCTCCAGCTCCAGGCACCACCAAAACATGGGATTGGGATAAGAGCCCCTGCCCCTGCCCGGCTCCAGGCACTCGCTCCCATCCCGGGGCGGGGGGGCACTGGCACATCGTGTTCTGGAGGGATTTGCCAGCGTGCCCAGATTTTTGGGGCCCCTGACACCCGTGTGTGAGCCACGGAGGACACCTAGTGGCTGGCAGCCCGTGCGGGGTGTCCTGCCCCACAGCACCTCCTCTGCTGGGCTCAGCTCTCCATCCTCTCCATCTCTCCATCCTCATCTCCCCTCTCCATCCTCATCTCCTTTCTCCATCCTCATCTCCTTTCTCCATCCTCATCTCCTTTCTCCATCCTCATCTCGTCTCTCCATGTCCTTTTCCACTCTCCATCTCCTTTCTCCATCTCCCCTTTCCATCCTCTCTCCTCTCCATCCTCTCTCCTCTCCATCCTCATTTCCTCTCCATCCTCATCTCCTCTCCATCCTCATCTCCTCTCCATCCTCATCTCCTCTCCATCCTCATCTCCTCTCCATCCTCTCTCCTCTCCATCCTCTCTCCTCTCCATCCTCATCTCCTCTCCATCCTCATCTCCTCCATCCTCTCTCCTCTCCATCCTCATCTCCTCTCCATCCTCTCTCCTCTCCATCCTCATCTCCTCTCTCCATGTCCTTTTCCACTCTCCACCTCACTTCTCCATCTCCCCTCTCCACCCTCTCCCCTCTCCATCCTCAGATCCCAGGAAATCCACACGGCTGGGATAATAAATGTCCTCGTTCCGTACCTGGAGGGGGAAAGTGGAGGTGCTCAGCACCTGTGGCACCCTCCCAGCTGAGCCCTGGCACCAGCAGGGTGTGTGGGAGATCCCTGGGATGCTCCACGGGGTGGGAATATGGACGAATTGGCACCTCCTATGTGCTCCCAAGCTGGCAGGATGTGAGCACTGAGTGCAGGAAAACCTGAGCACTAAAGGCTCAGGTGAGACATTGAGACCCTTCCAGCAATGCCCAACATTCTTTGGTGCCACTGTGTCCCCATGCCATGGGCACTGCCCCAGGGAGCCCCGATGGCATGGGGAGAGCCTGGGAATGGGGTCCAGTGGCTGGCAGCCTGTGTGGGGTGTCCTGCCCCACAGCACCTCCTCCGCTGGGCTCAGCTCTCCATCCTCTCCCCTCTCCATCCTCTCCATCTCTCCATCCTCATCTCCCCTCTCCATCCTCTCCACGCTCTCCATCCTATCCATCCTCTCTATCCTCTCCATCTCTCCATCCTCATCTCCCCTCTCCATCCTCTCCCCTCTCCATCCTCTCCATCTCTCCATCCTCATCTCCTCTCTGATGTTCTTTTCCACTCCCCATGTCCCCTCTCCATTCTCTCCCCTCTCCATCCTCTTCCATCTACATCCTCTGCATCTCTCCATCCTTATCTCCTCTCTCCCTGTCCTTTTCCACTCTCCATCTCTCCACTCTCCATCTCCTTTCTCCATCTCCCCTCTCCATCCTCTCCACCTCTCCATCCTCATCTCCCCTCTCTGCCTTCATTCCATTCCAGCTCCTCTCCATCTCCATTCCAATGCCACTCCCTGCTCCAGGAGGGAGCTGTTTCCTCTCCCAGCCTTCCTGCAGCCCTTGGCTCCCCTCCCTGGGTGCCAGCCAGCCCTGGGACACCACACGAGGCTGCGCTGGGACTCGATGGAGCCTCCAGCTGATGGAATAAAGGCCAGCCAGGAGAGCAGGCTGGATCCGAGCAGAGCCAGGCTCTGCCTTGCCCCAGCTCCAGGTGTTCCCTGCATGCCTTCCCTGCTCCCTGCCATTCCCGTGGAGCTGCCTGGGAATCTCCCCCGTGATTTTCCCCTCTTTCCCAACCCTACCACCTACGAGGAGAGCGAATCCTGCTGGAGGAGCAGGCTGTGCCGGGAGGGAGCGGTGGGGAGGCAGCAATGCAGGAGCTTTGGGCCCTCTGGGCACTTCCCAGAGCTCCTGGGAGCTGCACGGGAGTTCTCCAGCCTCGGTGGCCACCAGTGTGGGCAATGCCAGGCCTTCGCTGTGCCCCTTGGTGCTGCTGGCAGTGCCCAGCCTGCTCCCTGCACCTCATTTTGGGCACTTGGCTCCCCACACGGAACTGCTGCAGTGACAGAGCTGCCACCAGGGCCAGAGAGAGCTGCCCCACAGTGAATCCTGCCCTGGAGGGGACGGGGAGGGGATGGACAGGGATGGACAGGAACGGACAGGAAGGGATGGACGGGAAGGGATGGACAGGGATGGACAGGGAATGGACACACAGGGATGGGCAGGGAATGGACACACAGGGATGGACACCCAGGGATGGACAGGGATGGACACACAGGGATGGGCAGGGATGGACAGGGATGGACACACAGAGATGGACACCCAGGGATGGACAGGGATGGACACACAGAGATGGGCAGGGATGGACAGGGATGGACAGACAGGGATGGACACCCAGGGATGGACAGGGATGGACAGGGAATGGACACACAGGGATGGATGGACAGGCAGCGATGGACACCCAGGGATCAGTGGGTGGTCACTGCTGTGCCACCAAGAACCTCCTGATCTGCCGTGCCTTCGAGTCAGGTCCTGCTGGGGCGTTCCTGGAGCTGGAGAACGCCCAGAGGTTTGTTTTGCTGCCTGGGAAGAGCTTTCTGTGCCACCAGAGCAGGCAGGAGAGGCCTCAGTGTGGGGACAGGAGGGTGGAGGAGGCTGTGAGGGCAGCGTGGGGTGCAGGACAGCAAGGATGGGGCACCTGGAGGGGGCAGGGGCAGGAGGAGGGGTGCAGTCCCAGTGGATTTTGGAGCAAACAGGTGCTGAAGGAAGGCCATGAGCTCAGCGCCACTGACGTCAGAGCTCAGCCTGTCCCCGGCTCGTTCCAAGGCAAACATCAGACATTTTCCATCAGACGCTGCTCCCCTCGGATGCCAAACTTCCCTCCCGTTCCTGCAAGCCAGGGCTGGTGTCCACACGCTCCCGCTGGATTCCAGATCCCTTCCCAAGCCTCCGACACGGAGCAGCCCTGGCAGGAGCCAGACGAGGGAAGAGGAGCTGTGTCGAGGACTGCCTGATCCCATTTCCATGGGAATTCCACCACCAGAACATCCCTCTGTGCTGCCAGGCTGGCCTGGCCTGCAGCCTGCTGACCCTGCTGGTTTTGCCTGGAAAGGGATGAAGGCGTGACACACACACAGTGCTTTCCCAGGCAGTGTCACCACCCCGAAGCTGGGGATGGGATTGGGCTGCAGAGGGATAATGCTGACCCAGGACTGCAAGCCCAGACAAAGCTGCTGCTGAGTAAGAGTGGAGGATGCAAAACCCTCCCCGAGGTCTGGTCCTGACCCTCCACCTGCCTCGGCTTCTGTCACGTTATCCTGAATTTATTGCCGTGACTAAGGCAGCTCCAGGCCCCGAGTTCATGCTCTTATCTAGATTTTATATTTATATTTTTATTTATCTCCCAGAGTTGCTCTGATTTTTTTTTTTTTTCACTTGTTTCCCCAGTGTTTTCCCTCCTGCTGCCCTCTCCCCCTTCGCCCCTGTCTCGTATTTCTCTCGCTGCCCTCTTTTTTCATTCTGTATTTCCAGTGGAAGGGCAGAGGGGAGTAAATCAAGAGCCACACGTGCAGGCACAGCACCCACACGGGCTGGATATTTGTCTTGCTCAGTCACAGGGTGAATAAGTGCCCTTGTTCCAACATGTTTTCCCATTTCACTTCCCAGGGGCTTTTCGGAGCGAGAATTCCTGCACAGCCACACGCCAGGGCTGAGCTCACACCCCTTTGCTGTGCTTTCTGGCCTCATTTCTCAGGACTTCCCCCCCTTTTCCTGATTTCCAGGAACCCAGCAATGCCCCGGAGCCCACCCAAAGCCTCCCTGCAGGGCAGCTGGAGCTCCCCAGGTGCTGAGCTGGCTCCTGGGGGACAAAGCAGGGCCAGGCACTCTGCTGGAGGTTTGTGCTCAGGGCAGGAGCCACGGGGAGCAGGATTTTCTCTTCTCCCACACCTGTGGGGTTGCTCAGCCCTGCTGCTCTGGGTGGGCGATGCCTCCCACCCCTCTGAGCCTCCTCAGGGCTCAGATCCAACTCGAGGCTTTGCCAAGGGGTGAAGGAATATTTGGGGGATGCTAATGTGCTCTAGAAAATGAAGACACTGCTGAGGGTCAGAGCTGATCCCAAAATCCATGGCCTTGCCAACAGCCCCAGCTCCTCAGCAGCACAGGGAGGGGAGGAAGCACTGCCCCTCCTCATCCTCCCCTGTCCTGCTGTCCCTCCCTCTGTGCCTGGTGACCCTGGGTGGCTCGGGAGGGACAGAGCCACAGTTTCTGTCCCCAGGGAGTGCTCCGTGCACAGCTCTTGTTGTGCCCTGCTGGACCATGGCCCGTGGGGACGCTTGGCTTGAGATTGCCAAATGCAGAGGATTTCAGAGCATTTCACAGGAATTAACATCTGTCTGGCCTTTTCCCCTTTCCCCTGCCAGGCCTGGCTCTGCTCCTCCTCCTGCTGTTTGCCCACGTTGTCTCCAGGCTCTGTGAGACACAAATCCCATCCCTCCCTGACCCTGCCAGGAGCTGCACTGGGATCTTGGGGAGGCACTGGGAGGGGAACTGAGGAAGGGCAGAGCTGCTGGGAGAGGGGAGACAGGGAAGGAGGACTTTGAGGAAGGGACTCAGGAGGAACACGTGACGATGTTCCTACTAACACTCTTTTGTTACCCCAAGCTTTTTGTGTCTCCATCATCACACAGCTCCGGGATGTCTGTGCTTGCCAAGTCCCTCCCGTCACAAAGTGGAGCCCCCAGCCCTTTCCCAGCCTGGGTTCCATCCCACAGCACCTCTCTCCAGCCCAGGACCCTGGGGAGACGAGCTGAACCAACACAACTCTTCAGGAGGAGCAAAGCTGTCCCTCTGCCCTGCCCCAGATGTGCCCTGGGAGCCTTTCCCACACGCTGGCACACTGGAACTGCATCTCACAGACGAGGAGAAGGAGCTCTGGGGGGAAAACCAAGTTTTTAAGCAGCGGAACAGGGACAAAAAGGGCTCTGTTTGGGGATTTGCAGTCGCTGGGTTTCTGGGAAGCCGATGTTTCCCAGCCTTGGCAGGCTGCAGTGTCCTGAGGCACAAGATGGAGATGGCATTCCCCTGCTCTGCAGCGTTGGACGCAGGGGATTTTTTACTGGGATGCAAATCCAGGGAGAACTAAACCACCAAAGGGATTCCTGCTGCTGGGACAACAGCAAATTATGCTGGAAGTTATAATTTCAGATTAAAAAGAGCATCCTCAAAGGAGATCCTGGGGGCCACAGACCCTTGGCAGCAGCTACACCTCAGGACCAAATCTTTTTAGGGCAGCACAACCTCCTGCAGCCATCCTGATATCAGTGCAGTCAGCCCTGCCAGCTGCAGGAGAAACCAAGAATAAATCAACAATAAAGAGAGCAGAATGCTTTATAACACTTCCACAGCCCCTTGAAAGCATAAGATGATATCAACTATTAACTTCACATAAATAATCTGTCTCTAATTTCACATAAATAATCTGTCTCTCTTGTTCCCAAAGACCCCAGAGCTCTTTAACAGATGACAAACAGGCTGGAGTGAGCAGAATCTCCATTTCCCAGGTTTGAGTGGGGAACCATCCCCGAAATCACAGCTCAAAACTGCCGCTGACCCAAGAAGCCAAAGCCGATGGCACAAAGTCTCCAGCGCCCCTTGCCAGTCCAGCTAAGGAATATCCCTTCCTGCTCCCGAATTTGGAGCTGCTGTAGTGCTGAGCAGACACCTGAGAGGTGCAGCCAGCTCCACCCAACCTCCCCTCTCCACCGGGCCAATTCCAGTGAAACGAGGTGGAAAAGAAAACAAAAACTCAAACCCAACGACACAGAAACCAAGTTAATCATCAAAGTGTGGGGGGGATCCTTGCTGGCCTCTGCAGGCAACCAGCAGAAGCCTTGAAACACAGTCTTAATTAATGAATTCTAAACAAGATGAACGTGGTGCAACAAGCCCTGCGAGCACGTGGAAGGCATGAGGGATGCTCTGCACAGTTATGCAATGTGTTGGTGGCTGCACAATCCTGCGTTCTGCTGCTCCTGATGCCTTAAACAGGCTGGGAAAAATATGGAGCAGACACAGCAGTACAGGGAAAAGGGAATTTACCTCGGTTTGATAGGATCCTAGGTGCCCAGACTCATCAAAGGTGGAGAACACACCATGGAGCGAGGGACAAGTCAGGAGCCCCTGTACAATGTGTACCAGATTTTTATGGATTTCACAAAATTAGCATATCTACTCAAAATCCCCCAGTAAGAAACTTAATAAATGAATAATTGCCACCTATTCTAATGAACCCCCCCAAATGAGACTACAGCCTCGTTTACAAAAACATGTTCCAAGAGAGAACAGGTTGGAGCCTCTAGTTCTGAGAGAATATGAATGTTTGGTCTTCCTTGCTTTGCAGGACCCCAAACTAAGCTAAATCTCAGACTCCAAGGGTTGTAAACATGTGGGGCTAGAGTACAAGGAGTGTTTGTGCAGGGTACAAGGAGTGTGTATGGAGGGTAACATGGAAGGGAAAGGGTATAAAATATATTAAAAAGGGTATAAAAAGAAAATACAAAAATCACCGGCATCACTCCAAACCCAGGCCTCTCTGCCCCTGCGGTGCTCCCCTAATCCCCAGCCTCTATTTTGTAACCACCAGATTCACCCTGTTTGATCTGACATTGTGCTTTAACTCACTCATTTCATGCTGAAATGTCACTCTGCCCCTCAGCCCTGCCGGGCTCAGCACAAGCCCTGGGCAGGGGTTGTCCCCCAGGCTGCACAAATCCTCTCTGCTGTCACACCCTGGCCCTGCTGCGGTGCCTCACCCTCCTCCTGCACGCTCAGCCTGCCCAATATCGCTCTTTCACAATGGGGAGTCGTGTCCTGCCTGCAATTCTCCCAACCATTCGGGCTCCCCACGGCCCTGCTCATAGCCTGCAGGGCTGCTGTGAGCCCTGGGAAGGTTGGCTGGCCTGGGTGGTGCTGCCTTAGGAATTTTCAGCTTCTGTTCTTTGTCTATCTGTGCTTCGGTGTGTAGTTCTGGGCTTCATCTGAAAGGCTAAAAACCTTTGGCCAAAACAATTCCTCTGAGTGGAAATCCAAGGACATTTCGCTGCAGTAACCAGCAGTGAATTGGGGAAGCAAGCTTGGGGTGGTTGACATCATCAGCTGAAGGTGTAATTGGAGAACTGAGGCCCAATATGTTAATGGACAGAACTTATAAAATACTAAAACCTCATAACTCGCTGTCCATTTTCAGTGTAGCCTCTCGAGTGGCTCTGTCTGCCCTGAATGTACCTAAAGGCCTTCAATAAATTAATCTGCTTTTTATTCTCCCAACTTTGTGTAGTCCTCAGTTTCATGTAACCCTGCTTTAGGCATCAGTGGTACCCTGGAGGAGCTCCTTGGATGCTCACAACACCCTAAAAGTCAAAACCTTGATGTATGGAGCCAAATCCTGACCAGAACTGAACCAAATTCATTCCCCAAATAACTGAATCCTCCTGGTTCAGCTTTCCTTCCCTTCACCCCCAAATCTGAGACACACAGATGATGATCACGTTGTCACAAACATCTGAGCTTCACTTTATGCCCTGTAAACTGAGTCTATCTCATCTAAGTTGAGTCTACCTCATCTAAACTGAGTCTATCTTATCTAAATTGAGTCTATATCATCTAAATTGGGTCTATCTCACCTAAATTGAGTCTATCTCATCTAAATTGGGTCTATCTCATCTAAATTGGGTCTATCTCATTTAAATTGGGTCTATCTCATCCAAATTCTGCATGGAGAGGAGAAAGCTCCAGGGACACCTCACTGGGGCTTTCCAGTATGAAGGAGGTTTATAAAAAGTGGGGAGAGGGACTTTTTATATGGGAGAAAACCAGGACAAGGGGTAATGGTTTTAAACTGAAAAGAGAAGGGTTAGGAGAGATGTTTGGGAGAAATTCTTTACTCAGAGGGTGGTGAGGCACAGGTTGCTCAGAGAAGCAACCTGGAGTGTCTGAGCCTGGGCTGGGATGGTGGAAGCTGTCCCTGCCCATGGCTGGGGTGCAATTCGTTGGTTTTTATGTTCCCTTCCAACCCAAACCATGAAGCCACAGCCCAGAGTGTGTGCAGAGCTTCCCTCTCCACCAGGAGAGCCCCTCGGATGTGCTGCAGCCTGAACGCGCTCCCTGCGGAGCAGCACGAAGCCCTGAACTCGTTCTGCCAGCTCTGCTGTCACCCTGGAGCCTCTCTGCTGCCCTGGCATTGCCCAACGTTCCCCACACCTCTGGATCCATCTCCGAGCCCTCCCGGAGCAGCAGAGCCACTTTTCCACCAGGAGCTTTCCAGCTGCTCTGCCCCAGCCTGGAGGGCGGCAGGGGCTGCTGTGACCCAACGGCAGGAGCCAGCCCTTCACAGTGTTTAACCTCACACAATTGTGCATTGATCCAGACAGTCCAGAGCCCAGAGCTTTCTTGGTCCAGATCCAGACAGTCCAGAGCTTTCTTGATCCACATCCAGACAGTCCAGAGCTTTCTTGATCCTCATCCAGAAAGTCCAGACCTTTCTTGATCCAGACCCAGACAGTCCAGAGCTTTCTTGATCCAGATCCAGAAAGTCCAGAGCTTTCTTGATCCAGACCCAGAAAGTCCAGAGCTTTCTTGATCCACATCCAGGAAATCCAGAGCTTTCTTGATCCACATCCAGACAGTCCAGAGCTTTCTTGATCCACATCCAGACAGTCCAGAGCTTTCTTGATCCAGACCCAGAAAGTCCAGAGCTTTCTCGATCCAGATCCAGGAAGTCCAGACCTTTCTTGATCCAGATCCAGAAAGTCCAGAGCTTTCTTGATCCACATCCAGAAAGTCCAGAGCTTTCTCGATCCACATCCAGAAAGTCCAGAGCTTTCCTGCCCTCCAGCAGATCAGCACTTCCACCAAACTTGGTGTCGTCCAATGTCTGAGGGGCACTCAGTCCCCACATCCAGATCACAGATAACAATACTGAACTGCTGCACCACATTTTCTGGGCCGGGGATTTATTTCACGGAAAGGTGGAAGAAATGAGGAAGGGCTGGAAATATGCAGGATGTGCAAGGATTGGTGGGCAGAGCACGGAGCAGGCAATTACCAGGCGGGTTCCCTGCTCCTGCTGGGCTCGGAGGTGTTGTGAGAACCTGGGCCAGTGAATCATGGGCTGGCTGAGCTCATTCTGCCTGACTCCCCATGACTTCATCAGCCGCTGCTGTTTGAAAACCTGCTCTGGAGCCTGTCTAAAGGAGTGCCCCGGGGTTGGCTTAACTGTTTCTGTTCTATTGAGTTTGAAGTGGACCCAGTTTCTTTCACTTTTTCATCCTGGGGAGATTGGTTTTCCAGGTATGAACTGTGTGCAGCGATAAAATGGTTTGGTGCAAGGGATAAAACACCCAAACTTTCTGCTACGGTGAAAAAAAAATGATGTTCAAAACAAGAACAGCAGCATTGTGAGGTATTAATAAAAAAGAGCAAGGATTTAGAGGTGTCACAGTAATGAAAAACGAGAGGATGCAAAAGGTGAAAAATAAGAGCATGCAAAAGATGAAAAAATAAGAGGAAGCTAAAAGGCCGCACAGCAATTTCAGGGGAGAAAAAAACTTTCATTTCGCTGAAAAATTTGCCAGGTCCCCAGCCCATGCCTCAGTTTCCCTAATTGCTACGTGGGGTTACCAGCCCAGACCTATTTTGCAAAGGTGTTGTCAGGTTTAATTTGCGAAGCTTTGAAAAGCTCTGCCGAGTTCTGGAGATGAAAGGCCCTGCAGATGCCACCCGTGGGTGTGTGCTCTGAGTCACAGCCCAGCCAGGGACTGAGAGCTGGGACAGTCCTGAGCAGGGCACTGCAGCAAAAATCCCAGGGGATGCTCCTGCACAAATGAACTCATGCTCGTGAAATGAGGCTGGGATGGGTTTTGGCTCCCAAAAATGGCCTGGGAGAGGTGTTTGTGCACAAATTGGCACCTGGAATGGGAGGTCCCCAGCACAAGGAGGATGTGGAGGTGTTGGGGCAGGTCCAGAGGAGGTTGAGAAGGGGGCTGGAGAGAGGCTGGGAGTTGGAAATACTGGAAAAAGTTGGAAAATAGCTGGGGAGTTGGAAAAGATCAGGCTGGAGAAGAGAAGGTTGTGTGGAGACCTCACAGCACCTCCCGGGCTCTGAAGGGGCTCCAGGGAAGCTGGAGAGGGACTCTGGATCGGGAAATGGGAAAGGGGAAATGGGTTCAAAGTGAAAGAGGGGAAATGTAGGTGAGCTATTGGGATGGAATTGTTCCCTGGGACGGTGGCCAGGCCCTGGCACAGGTGCCCAGGGGAGCTGTGGCTGCCCCTGGATCCCTGGCAGTGCCCAAGGCCAGGCTGATGGAATTCTGAGCACCCTGGGATGGTGGGAGGTGTCCCTGCCCAGGGCAGGGGTGGCATGGGATGGTCCTTAAGGTCCCTTCCAACCCAAGCCATGATTCACTCTGCAAACCCGAAATCTAAAAATTCAATCCTCAGCCTTTTATCTGCTTTCCCTCCTCCAAACTCTTATCAGAGCATCAGGAAAACAAACCAAGGCCAACTCTGTCCGAGCCAGAGCTCTTCCTGGGGATGTTTTCTGTTCCTCAAGGATCAACCTTGGCTGGAAAAGCTCTGCTGAGCCTCCTCAGTACACGTGAGAACAGCAGCCTCCACCCTGCAGTATTTTTAATTACTTGGAGACCTGCAGGACTGTTGATGTTCTAAAGAACAGCTCAGCCCAGCAAGCCAAGGGGGAAGAAATGCATTTATGTCAGTCAAGTTTTTCTTTTATGAAATTGGGTCTTAAAAAATGGCATTGCCCTTTCCTGCGCCGGGGAATGAGTTCTGACTCATGAAAGTCTGTGGGCCTATTAATAAACAATTATTAATGAAGAAAATGTCCTTTCCCAACAAGCATTATCCAAAAAATGCAGAATGCTGAGGCATTTTTCATAAAGAGAGAGTCATAATGAGATGCAGGCAGTGAGGGGATGGATCCTGGATGAGCCAGGGGCCCAAAAAAAGAATTTCACTTTCTTTTTCTCTCATTTTAAGCCTTTAGAAATGGTGTCTGTAGCTCAGGTTCTTTCCTTTTCCTATCAGATCCAGAATTTCTGCTGTTCCTGCTTTGCCTCTGTTTCCGCCACACCTCAAAAAAAGCTGGAAAATGCAGAGCTGGATTTTTCCTCAAATCCCTTCCAACGGGGGGGTCCTGGTGGATATTTAAGGAGATTTTTTTCAGGTAAAAACCACTTTCTCCAGCAACGCCACTGGCGCGTTCTGAGAAAACTCAATTAAACACAAATCTCTGGCGTGCTTAATTTGCACCCTGGGCATTCACCTCAGAGAAATCTCACTGAAATTCCAAATATAATCCAAAGTGATGTGGGGGGAAGATCAACCTCATTCCCTTGAAGTCACTGGGATCCACCAGTTCTTATAAAGAGCTTTTTATCTCCTGAAATCGTCTGTGATTCCAACAAGTGAATATTTCCCAGGAATTCATCTGCCGGAGACAGATCTAATTTTGAAATTTCTTCACTTCTTTTCTCTGGCAAGAGGTATTTCGACCATCTCAGCTGCAAAATGGTTCCTGTCCCAGGTGTGCTCCAGGTGTGTCTCAGTTCCGAGGCCATTTATGGGCAGAGCTGTGTAGGACACAGCTGAGCTCCTATCTCAGGGCACGCAATGGGGGTTTGATTTCACCGCTCATCTTCTGGGGATTCCGTGGCCTGTGGGAAGAGCAGGGCCAGCCAAGTTTGGCTTGTTCTGGGTTATTTCCGGGTCTAGATGGACAGGCCTTGCACAAACCCAAAATAAAATCAAAATAAAGATAATAGGGCCGTTCAAACCCAGTATTAACCATACATTTCTCCTCCCTCCTGAACGCAGCAAGCCCTCGGGGGAGCCTGGCTGAAGAATGCTTTATTCTAGGCGTTCATTTTAATTACAACCCTAATTATTTTGGTGCATGGGGATGACCCAGTTAACAAACCCACCTTGGGCACCTCGTGGTCTCCCCGACCCTGCCCATCTCTGCAAGGAGGGAACCTCAGCTGCTGGCCAAATTATTTTTGAAACAAGCGGTGGAACTGGTTGCTACATCTTAATGAAAATGACTTCTTTTTTTTTTTTTTTTTTTTCAAGGAGACATTTCAATGTATATAAACAGCCCTTCCTCCCCAACCTGGTTAGACAAGAATGTTCCTGGGTGTGGACTGCCTTGTATAATTAACTGCACAGCTGGAGCTTCTGATCCCTCAACGTCTGCTCCTTCCTTTCCTCCTTCCTTTCCCCCCTGCATCCACCTCGGCGCAGTCCGGGCGCGCTGCTCCTCCTCGCAGGAGCTCCAGGTGCGTCACTCGGGCATTCCAGAGCCGTTCCAGAGCCGTTCCGGAGCCGTTCCGGAGCCGTTCCTCGCTGAGATCGCGACCAGGCAGAGCCTGCCTGCCTCGGAGGGGCTGAGAGCCGGGAGCTGGAGCAGAGAGCGAGCAGAGAAAGCACCGACCGTGCCTAGGCCATGGAAACGGGGAGCGCCGCCAGGACGAACGGCACCGCCGCCAAGCCCGAGGACGCCAAGAGCCCAACTACCCCCAAAAAAGAGGAGGAAGCCAAGAAGGCCACGAGCCCTGGCGGAGGCGAGAAAGAAGCTATAAAAGGCACGGGCGGTGCTGCGTTGGAGACGGGGCAAATCAAGAGCTCCCTCTTCTCTGGGAGTGACTGGAAGAGGCCCATCATTCAGTTTGTGGAGTCATCCGACGAGAAGAGGTCAACCTACTTCAGCATGGACTCGGCCGACTCCAAGAAGATGCAGTTCGCCAGCGGACAGATCGGAGACATGAGGAGGCCAGCCCTGTCCTTCCCCGAGAAGGGCGACCTCAGGAAGTCTCTCTTCTCCTTGGATTCCAAAAAGAGCTTCCTGCCCGGGGACGGCGAAGGGAGGAAGTCCTTGTTCTCGGCGGGGCAGATGGGCGACCTGAAGAAATCTTCCCTGCCTCTGGTGGAGACGGGGGACCTGAGAAGACCCTTCAACAAGGCGGACAGAGCCGCCGGCTCCCGGCCCCGGGTGAAGCTGGAGGACGTTCTCTGTGACTCCTGCATCGACAACAAGCAGAAGGCTGTCAAGTCCTGCCTGGTGTGCCAGGCTTCCTTCTGCGAGCTGCACCTCAAGCCCCACCTGGAGGGAGCAGCTTTCCGGGACCACCAGCTCCTGGACCCCATCAGGGACTTCGAAGCCAGAAAATGCCCTGTGCATGGGAAGACCATGGAGCTGTTCTGCCAGACGGACCAGATGTGCATCTGCTACCTCTGCATGTTCCAGGAGCACAAGAACCACAGCACGGTGACGGTGGAGATCGAGAAGGCAGGCAAAGAGGTAATTTTATTCTCCTTTTATTCCTTCTGCTCCCCTAGGTGTGGAGATCTCGGTGTCATGGCACAGCCTTTGCAATTTCTCCTCAAATCGAGCCTGGGATGCAATCTTGGGCTGCAGTGGTGGTGGATGGGAAGTGTTTAGTGGAGAACTGATGCTCATTTCCATGGGGTTGTCATTCTCCTAATCCCGGTGGGAGCAGCACTGGGCTGGAGTTGTGCTGCAGACTGGATTTAGGGGATGGAGAACCTGGTATCAGCACACCTGACTTTCAGCAAAAGCTGAATCAAAGCCATAAATGCTAATTTTTAAAAAAATTCTTGAGTTTTGCAGTGTCTGTGTGGTGTTTCCCACAGAAAGGTGGGCATTACTCAGGGTCAGGACCTCCAGAATACAAGGTGTCAAATCAGTGGCTCTTACAGTTACTCACAGGTACTAATCACTATTGAAAATTGTTATCTCAGCTCCTCAGAGTGAGATTATCTTGGATTTTTTTTCTTTTCTCTTGAGCCACACCTATGGAAAGAGTCTTTTGAAGCTTAGATGGAAAAAACTCGAAACCCTGAACACAATCATTTCCCCTGAAGTGTCACTACAACAGCTTTAGAGGATGGACATCCAGGGAGATTTCACTCATGAAATCTTTCACCTTTGTTTGCAGAAAGCCTCCTGCTGTTTGCTTTCTGGGTGGATGAGGAGTATTTCACTTGTTCTAGCAAAAATCAGGGTCTCACCACTTTTGTTGCTGCACATCTCCATGGCAAAAGCAGGGCCTGGCCTAGAAACTTCCTAAGCAGACAGGACAGGAGAGATACCTGAAAGGAAATCTGTAAAATAATAATATTAATGTGCCTGGAGTCACACAGACAGGAGCTGGAAAGGCACTGGGATCTCCTAAACCCCAAAGCAGTGCTGTGATGTGGTGACCAGGCAAGCACAGGGAGAAATCCTCCAGTTCCTTTAATGGGAAGAACAATTTAACTCTTTCTAAGGAGCTGGGAAGATTTATCTCATCATGCTGAAAGAGCATCTTGTGTAGAGCTTATCTCTATCTCCTCTGGTCTTTCCTTGCCATGTCATCTCCAGCTCAGCCTCCCTGAAACCAGACAAAGCCTCTTCCATGTCTCAGCCAGCCTTTCTCAAATTCCTGCAGGGCTTGCCAGCCTGCTGTTTGTTCCATAATTGCCTCTTCTCGTGGTTTTGATGTCAGCCCCGACCATCGCAGAGCTCCAACACAAAGCTGTGTCTGGTGCCTGCCAGGGTGTCCAATTCCTGCCCCGAAATGAGGGGAGCAGCTGCTTCCTGAGGAAGCAAAGCTGCTCAGATCCTTCCTCCTGGGGCTGGGTGCACCTACAGCACCTTGCTTTCAGAGAGGCAGCCGTGGGTGAGCAGAGAAATGTGATTTAAATGCTGTTTGATGCCTCTCTCAGAGTCCCTGGGCCATCCTGCAGTGGCTCTGCTGCTGCTCAGCCCAGAGGATTGAGGATTTATCAACATGAATCACACACATGTGCAAGTTTCTCCTGACAGCGAGTCGGATCATGTCGGAACTCGAGCGAGCATTCACTCAGACAAAAACAATTAGCACGAAAGCTGTTGCTTACAAATGTTTGTTCCCACCCCTGATTTATTCACCAGAGGTGGAGCCTCAGCAAGAACCACAAAGAGCAATGAATATTTGCAAGCCCCTGGTGTGTAACACCTCTTATCAAATCAGTCAGAGCAGGAATGTGACCACAAATGGGAAGAGTGGCTGGTGCTGTTCCCCTTTTTGAAAGGATAAGCAGCAACCCCACGCCAGGGCATCCCTGTCCCCGCCCTGTTGTCCCAGCTTGGCACCCCAGGGTGGCTTTAAAACCTCCAAATTCATTCTGCCACTGGAGTGGTGACCAGAACAAAGCTGCATCTGGACAGAGCCTTTCACACAGTGCTGGGTGTCCAGGATTATCTGGTTTATCTGCAAGCATTTCCTAGTCCCCTGGCTATTTGGTGACTCCAGAGCTGGTGTTTGTTTTTCTGTGTTTCCAGCCTGGGCACCCAGAGGTTTGGTGGCACAGAGCTGTCACAGATGAAGCCTGGTTTGGGTCCCTCTGCCCTTCAGCCCAGAATTAATGCAGGTCCCAGCCTCTTCCACGAGTCTGTCTTGGCTGGAGGCCTGCAGGGGACACAGGAGCTGTGCTTTTGGAGCTGGGAACGCTCCTGCTGTGGAATTAGGAAACGCTGCTCGTCTCACGGAGCAGACAGAGACAGGAGGGGAGGAATGCAAACAAGCCCGAGCAGACACCTATGGTTAGAGCAGTGCAGGTATCTCTGTCTCACACAGAACACAGCAGCATCTCCCACTTCTCAGGAGCCTGGGGTGAGAGTCACTCACCCCCCGTTCCTGCTGAGCAGACACAGGGGAAAGGCACAGGGACTCAGACACAGACATTTGTCCTGACTTCCCACCCAGTGCTATTTGCGTATTTTACCCAGCAGACCTTTAATGCTCTCCCCAGATCCACTTTGCATTCGTTTCCTGCAGCGGATTTAAAGGAAAAGCAACAGTTTGCACCAGAATCAGCACAAAAAACAGCCGAGGAAAAGTCTGTGAGGCTGGGAAATAACCACTCACACTTGGAAAGGGAGGCTGCTCCAGAGCAGCTTGTGCAGTCCAATAAAACCCTTGATTCATCAGCAGAACCAGAGCCCCCCTTTGAGCCAGCATCCCTCATTCTGAAAGGGGATCCTTCATCCCAAACCTGTTCTACAGGCCTGCTCTCCCAACGAGACAACTTCACCTCTGCCTGCCAGTCCCAGGGCTGTGAATAACCTGGCACTGCCTCCCAGCTGCTCAGCACGTCCGCTCAGCCCCGCTGAAAAACCCTTTGATTTGGCTTTCTCTTTAATTCTTTATCTTTTAAAGCAAAGTCCGTGTTGAACCGAGGAGCTGCTGTGCAGGAAGGGGAGCTGGGGGTTCCTCCTCCCCACAGAGCAGCTTTGAAAATGGGGGATTTCACAAAGGCTTTGAAGGAAACCATCCCCAGAGATGGATCCGGAGGGATTCCCAGCCCTGCATGGCTTTCCCTGAGCAGAAAGCAAATAAAATAAAATCTTGGAGGGGTTTGGGGCCTTTTATCACTGGTGCAATGTGGCTGTGAGACCTTATCTGCACCAGCTTAAAATAGAGGCTCTTTCCCCGGAGTTTCCTGCAGGAAGGACACTTTTCCCACCTGGAAATCCCATCTCAGGGGGACGTGACCTGCTGCAAGCTGTGGTTGGAGCAGATCTGCCTGTTTGCCCAAATTCTGCATTAATCCTCTCCACTGGGGGCAGAATCCAGGGGACATGGCCAGGAATTCTCTCCAAGCTGTGCAGAGAACCTCAGCACCTCCAGTGGCATTTTACACGATGCTGGCAGAGCCTCCAGAGCTTCGAACTTATGGAAAAAGCCCCTGTGCTTAGAAACTCCAATGGGAAAATGCAATTTTAAACCCAGAAAAAATAACATCTCAAACAACTCAGATTCCCCAGCCTGGTGCTGCCCCTGCACTGAGTTTGAGCAGCTCTGGGGAATGGCAACGAGCAGAGATGTCCCAGCCTGGGGACACTGGGGTGTTCCCAGAGCACCCAGGGCATGATGCTGCTTGTGCTGCCTTGCAAAAAGCTCCTTGCATCATCCCCTGCCAGGCTCCCAAGCTCCCATCGGCAGGGCTGGGCACGGCTGGGCACGGCTGGATGTACATGCTGAACTTTCACTGGAGCCTCTTAACTGCCCTAATTAACTTAAGGTTTAATAGAGGATCCGGTCTGAGCTCAAGGACTCTCAGTTCCAGCGTTTCTCGGTGGTTTTTGGCCTCCTGCTATGGTCAAAAATGGTTTAAATCTGGATTTCCTGGTTTTTTCCCCTGGGTTTTCCCCAGTGTTGCTCTTATTTCTGCTCTGTAGGGACCCCCACAATGGGGTTGCTGTATTATCTCTCACTAGGATCCTCTGAACCCCAAATCTTCCCGTGGATTGGCTCTGGGTGGTTCATCAAGGATTTTTGACCCTGGAAAATGTGGGAATTACAAAGAAAGGCAGACGTTTCCTCTTAGGGAATGAAGCTGAGACCTTGCCTGTCCCTAATACCTGTGGAATCCATACTGTAAATGTAAATCTGTGGTATACATGGACAGCTAAAGAAACCTTCCAGACCAAAAAAAGGTCCTAAAAACATCAGGAAATCACCTCCTGGACCCCTTGATGTTGTTTTCCACCTCACTATTCCCAAATCCTTATGCCCACACCACCAGTTTTTCCATATTCCAGAGTCTCCCTGCACCTCTTTTTAACATTTTTTCTATGATTAGGGTGTTTTTTTGTAGTATTTATTTAGCTTTTTGCAGTAGCACACAATCACACCTCCTTTCACCTCCCGTGCCCTTGCTGGAGCCTGTGCTGGTGTTTTCCCCTTTGCCAAACCTGTGGGATTTGCATCCTCCCTATTGGGACTATCTCTGTAATTTCCATTTGCAAATCATAAATCTCGCTCCAAATTGTTGTGTGGGGCTGCTCTTAAATGGTTGTTACATCCCAAAGCACCTTTTCTGGGTGATGTTTGAACTGCTGAGAGTCAGGATCACTTTTACAAATAATAGCTCCCAAAACTCCTTGGAGACCCATTTTAATTAAAAAGGACTAGAAAAGTATAATATTGTTATCACAACCTTCCAGCCATCACCTGACATTTTTTCCTGTCATCTTTCTCTTCAAATCTTTTTAGTTTGGGAGTGTCTACGTGGCTGTGAAAGGGCTGCTCTTCCCCAAAACATCCTTTTCTGTAGGATTTCACTCCCATTCTTATAAGAATGTCCTCATATTTGGGGATGAGGAGGGAAATAATTGCTCTGGCAATGAGCCTTTTGCTTTTAACAATTAATTCCACGTGGATGCAGCTCCGTGGCTCAAGGAAACAATTGGAATTTGGGTGTAATTTCTCACATTGGTTAATGCAGTGGATAAATGGATCTAAAACATTTCCATCTCATTGCATTTCCCTGCTGAGCCGAGTCTTGATGCACAGGACATCTCCCACCGCACGTGGGAATGGAAAGCAGCAGGAATTCCTCCAAGTCACCGTCTTGAAAATGTGAAAATTATGGGATCAAACTCATCTCTTTGTTCTTTTGATCAGTGGCAGAGCAAATTTTCTCATCTGGAAACCAATGTGGGTTCCCTGATGAGCCTGTGCCACAAAATCCTTCTCTGTGAAACCCTAAACCCCTGCAGAGGGTGAGAATCAGCTCACGGTCACCACTGAGGCTGTGTGGATAATATTTAGAGGGCCAGTGCTCTCCCAGCTCCTAAAAACAATTTGAAGGTGCAGCTTTCCTGGCGCTGAGACACCTCGGAGCACATTTCCCTTTTCTCTTCCCACTTTTCTTGTGTTTTGCAAGGCAACAAAACAGTTGGGTTAACCCAACAATTAAAACCCAATGATTTTGCAGAATTTACCCACATGAGCAGCAGGTTTGGAGGACTTTCCCAAAGTGACCCAGAACACTGGGAATTTCTGCAGCCCCGTAGTTCCCAACACGACATAGTTCCCAACAATTAAAACCCAAGTTTTCCAGAATTTGCCCACATGAGCAGCAGGTTTGGAGGACTTTCCCAATGCAACCCAGAACATTGGGAATTTCTGCCAGCCCCGTAGTTCCCAACATGACCCAGAACTCTGGGAATTTCTGCCAGCCCCATAGTTCCCAACACAGCCCAGAATTCTGGGAATTTCTGCCAGCCCCATAGTCCCCAACATGACCCAGAACTCTGGGAATTTCTGTCAGCCCCGTGGTTCCCAACATGACCCAGAACTCTGGGAATTTCTGCCAGCCCCGTGGTTCCCAACATGACATAGTTCCCAACAATGAAAACCCAACGATTTTGCAGAATTTACCCACATAAGCAGCAGGTTTTGAGGACTTTCCCAACGTGGCCCAGAACTCTGGGAATTTCTGCCAGCCCCGTGGTTCCCAACACAACCCAGAACTCTGGGAATTTCTGCAGCCCCGTAGTTCCCAACACGACATAGTTCCCAACAATTAAAACCCAAGTTTTCCAGAATTTGCCCACATGAGCAGCAGGTTTGGAGGACTTTCCCAATGCAACCCAGAACATTGGGAATTTCTGCCAGCCCCGTAGTTCCCAACATGACCCAGAACTCTGGGAATTTCTGCCAGCCCCATAGTTCCCAACACAGCCCAGAATTCTGGGAATTTCTGCCAGCCCCATAGTCCCCAACATGACCCAGAACTCTGGGAATTTCTGTCAGCCCCGTGGTTCCCAACATGACCCAGAACTCTGGGAATTTCTGCCAGCCCCGTGGTTCCCAACATGACATAGTTCCCAACAATGAAAACCCAACGATTTTGCAGAATTTACCCACATAAGCAGCAGGTTTTGAGGACTTTCCCAACGTGGCCCAGAACTCTGGGAATTTCTGCCAGCCCCGTGGTTCCCAACACAACCCAGAACTCTGGGAATTTCTGCCAGCCCCGTGGGTCCCAACTTGACCCAGAACTCTGGGAATTTCTGCCAGCCCCGTGGTTCGCAACACAACCCAGAACTCTGGGAATTTCTGCCAGCCCCACAGTTCCCAACATGACCCAGAACTCTGGGAATTTCTGTCAGCCCCGTGGTTCCCAACATGACCCAGAACTCTGGGAATTTCTGTCAGCCCCGTGGTTCCCAACACGACATAGTTCCCAACAATTAAAACCCAACGATTTTGCAGAATTTACCCACATGAGCAGCAGGTTTGGAGGACTTTCCCAACATAACCTAGAAGATTGGGAATTTCTGCAGCCCCGTAGTTCCCAATGCAGCCCAGAACTCTGGGAATTTCTGCCAGCCCCGTGGTTCCCAACACAGCCCAGAATTCGGGGAATTTCTGCCGGCCCTGTGGTTCCCAACACAACCCAGAACTCTGGGAATTTCTGCCAGCCCCACAGTTCCCAACATAACCCAGAACTCTGGGAATTTCTGCCAGCCCCGTGGTTCCTCACCACCAGGTCTCCTCCAGCCATGGCTGTGACCAACTGCACACACATGAAATGCAGAAATGCACCACCAAAGGCTCGGGCAGTGTCTGTGGGGCAGGGATGGGGAATGGGAATGACCCAGGGAGGGTTTTCCTGGAGCTAACGGGGAAGGCATTGTCCTGGGCTGATCCAGGGAACAGGAATCAGGGAAATGGAGTGTGGCTGCCCAAGCTCCATGGCTCCAGTGCCACCAATCCCTGCGCCAGTCCAGCTCTGAGCTGCTCTGGGAAGGCACTGCACAACGAAATGCAAATGAATCTCAGCAAAGTTGCTGATCTCAGCCAAGCAGGTTGACTGCACCTCCTCCCCCCTCCTTTTGTGGCGTTAAAAAAAATTTTTTTTTATTTTTTCCAAGCATTCCCCAGCTCCATCGCTACATGAAAGCTCTCAATTCAGAGCAAATTAATCCACAATCCTGTCTAAACAGAATTCCTGCCGGAGGCATCATCCTCTTGTTGCAACACTCGTCAAACGTCATTCCGTAATTACATGAAAACTGTTATTGCTGCACAGGCACACCCTGGGCTGGGCCCTGCTCTGCACACACAGCTGAATTTTGAAACAGCTCCCTTCCCCTGCAGCTCATGACTCCCATGGGATTAAAAGCAGCTCCTGACAGCCTGGGAGGTGGGTGCTGTGCTCAGGGAGCTGACTCTGCACATGATCCTCATGCCTTGATGGGCTTACCTACAACAGAGGCTGGGGAATAAAAAGCAGTGTATTTATTGAAGGGCCTTTGGGTGCATTGAGGGCAGACAAAGCCCAGGCTACACCCAAAATGGATGACAGGTCACGGGATTTTCATAGTTTATATGTTCTGTCCATTTGCATCTCGAGGTTTAATCCTCCAGTTACAGCTTCAGGTAATGAAGTCAATTAGTCCAAGTTTGCTCCCCCAATTCGCTGTTCTTTACATATCTCAGGGCCTGAGACAGTGAGGTGTCCTTGAATTTTGAGCTCAGAGAGGAATTGTTTTCTCTAAAAATGAGAGAACAGGAGCTGAGCACTCTGCATGGAGACCAGAGTTCCACACTACAGGATCACAGAGACACGAAAAATAGGGAATCTGAAATCCTAAGGCATCAAGAAATAGAGAAGCTGAAATCCTGAGGCATCGAACAAATAGAGAATCTGAAATCCTGAGGCATCGAGAAATAGGGAATCTGAAATCCTAAGGCATCAAGAAATAGAGAAGCTGAAATCCTAAGGCATCGAGAAACAGGGAATCTGAAATCCTGAGGCATCGAGAAACAGGGAATCTGAAATCCTGAGGCATCAATCCCATTTCGGCAGTGCCTGGAGCTCCGGGCTGGTGCTGCTCAGCACATCAGGGGAGGCTCAGCCCAGCCCCAGCCCCAGCCCCAGCCCCAGCTCACCCTGCCCTGTGCTCTGCTCTCCCCCAGGCCGAGCTGTCCCTGCAGAAGGAGCAGCTGCAGCTGAAGATCATCGAGGTGGAGGACGAGGTGGACAAGTGGCAGAAGGAGAGGGATCGCATCAAGGTGAGTTTGAGACATTCAGTTCGCTTCTTCCTCCTCTCATCACCACTTTTTCCTCCTTCTCCTTTCCTCAAGACTCCTCCTTCCTCTCTCCATCCCTTCCCCAGCCTCCATCCCATCCCTGTCCCAAACTCCGAGCCAAATCTTGGAAACAACAACTCCCACTGAAGTCATCTTGCGACATTCCCTGCGGGGAGATCAAGCCTTGTTACAAAACCAAGGCCCCTCCCCGCTCCGGGTCCTTTTTTAGGTCCTTTTTGGCCCTTCCATCACCAGTAGCCAGGCAGATTTAGAAACAAAATCCACAAATAACCTGCAAAAAGGCTCTGGGTTGCCCTGACAGAGATAAGGCAGCAGGAACAGATGCACTTACCCCAACAAACATCTTATTTATGGTGGAAGAGCTGATTTCCATGCTGAGAGAGGGCTCCTTTATAATTCCTGCACCGTGGTAAGGGTTGGAATAGAGTCACGGTATTATTTTTTTCATTTATAGCCTAACTGAATAAAGCAGTGAAAGCACAAGTTGGAGACACCCCAGAAAATTTGCATAATATTAATAGGCAAAGCCATTCTTCTCCCTTTTATGTGGTGCAAGCACATTGGCTCACCAGCTCTGCTTTTCATCTGCTTTATTATTATTATTATTATTATTATTATTATTATTATTATTATTATTATTATTATTAGAAACCTGACCTAGAAATGTTGACTCTCAATATAGCTACATCCACAGTCCTTCTGAGGAATATTTCAGAGGCACCTCGAGGTCAGGCTTGTAAAAAGCATTTCAGCACCTTTCATCCTTTGAAATGGTGGGAATTTGGTGCTCAAATTGTCCAGGAGCCAGAACCATGACTTAGGAGGTTAAAGAGTGGTTTTAAATAGTGCAGGAATTGAAATAAAAGATGTGCTCTTACAGCTGGGAAGGCAGCGCTCCTTTTGGGTTGCACACATGTGATTATTGCAGGAACAAGCATTGCTTCTCTTAGCACAACTTCCCTGCTGCTAAGGCTTGCATAGCTGGATTTCCATAATCCAAAATCTTGGATTTATCCCCCTCTGTGTCCCTCTATTAGCAAAAAACCCTGAAAAATTTAATATTTTCTTCCTCCTCTCTCCTGCTGCTTCCTCCCTCTGGCCCTTTCCCACCCAGAATTACACCACCAACGAGAAGGCCACGGTGGACCAGCACTTCAAGGAGCTGATCCGTGACCTGGAGAGGCAGAGGGATGAGGTGAAGGCTGCCCTGGACCAGAGGGAAAAGATCGCCTCAGAGAACGTGAAGGAGATCGTGGATGAGCTGGAGGAGAGGGCGAAGCTGCTGCGGGAGGACAAGGAGAACAGGGAGCAGATCCACCAGATCAGCGACTCTGTGCTCTTCCTGCAGGTGAGAGACCTCACTTTCCTTCCCTTTGTCCCCGTGAGGACAGGATTTGTCCCAAAGACAGTCCCCAGTGAGTGGGAGATGTGTGAACCTCCCAGGATTTGTCCCAAAGATAATCCCAAGTGAGTGGGAGATGTGTGAACCTCCCCCAGGTCACTGCACATCCCTGCCAGGGATTCACCTGCACACTCTGGAATGTCCACTGGAATGGACTTAGGCATTCCATGGGGTCTTTTTACAGACAGAACATTTTCCTGCCCATCCTCACTGCCTTTCTTTGCACTTTCCAGAGCACATTCTCTGCTCTGGAATCAACTTAGGCACACCATGGCTTTTTTTACAGACAGAACATGTTCCTGCCCATCCTCACTGCTTTTCTTTGCACTTTCCAGAGCACGTTGTCTGCTCTGGAATCAACTTAGGCATTCCATGGGGTCTTTTTTATGGACACAACGTTTTCCTGCCCATCCTCACTGCTTTTCACTTTCTAGAGCACATTCTCTGCTCTGGAATGAGCTTAGCCACACCATGGCTTTTTTCACAGACAGAACATTTTCCTGCCCATCCTCACTGCTTTTCTTTGCACTTTTGGAGCCTAACACCAACCAGTTCCCACAGATTTAGCCTCCACATCTTACGCTCCTCATTAACCTGTGATTTTTTTTTTTTTTTGGCAGGAATTTGGGGCTCTGATGAGGAATTACGTGCCCCCTCCATCCCTGCCCACCTACAGCGTGCTGCTGGAAGGGGAGAGCATGAGCCCTTCCATGGGGCTGCTCAGGGATGACCTCCTCAACGTCTGCATGAGGCACGTGGAGAAGATCTGCAAGGCAGACCTGGGCCGCAACTTCATCGAGAGGAACCACATGGAGAACGGTAAAATGGCCAAAAAATTCCCCTTCCCTCCCTCCCTGCTTCCCTGGAGCGCAGGGGCAGGGGAGGGGAGGATGATGAGTGCTCCTGGTGAAGAAGAAAATAAACAAAGACTTGGGGAAAAACGGGTGGGGGCAACAGCAGCTGTAGCTAGAATTAATTCTGGGATTAATTCTGGGATTAATTCTGGGATTAATTCTGGAATTAATTCTGGAATTAATTCTGGAATATCAGTTATCCTAGCACTCCTTTGTGGGATGGAATCAGGAGAACCAGGGATTTCAGGTGTTTGGTTTAGGGGCCCAAACTGGCCCCACTTCTCTGATTCCCAGCCCACGTTAGGGTTTCATGTTTAGGATTTCGTGGGTTCAGCCACCTCCCATGTGGGGTCAAGAACAGCCACCCTTCCCTCCTGCCAGAGCCCAGCACTCTGCCCCGTGCCAGCAAATCCTTGGAGGTTTAGCAGGACATTTCCCAGAGGGGAAACCCCACAGATGTGCTGGGGCAGCTCAGCGAAGGGAGGAGGCGGCAGAAAGGTGAACGTGGCAAGTTTAAAATCTGATTTGTACTCTCAGTTAGCACGTGCAGGGTGCTGGTTTGACATAAAATATTACAAATGCAAGCTTCAGCCTCTGCTTGCCTGGCTGGAACACGAAATAACCCTGCAAGCACCTGTCACTGAAAAGCTGACACTTGAAAATCGAATTTTCCAGGAGAAAAGGGCTCCATTTGGGTGTTAAACTACAGTTTGAGCCGGCATAAGTCTCTCTGCTCATTCTCCCTGTTCCTCTTGGGAAAGCTTTCCTGATCCAGGGTGCTCAAGGCTTCAGGGATGTTTAGGGTGATCTTTGGGGTGAGCAGAGAGGTCACAGCCAACACCACAGCGCCAAAATTAATCTCTTAAATTCATAACCCACTTCCTCCCAATTAGCTGTGGACAAAGGGCTGCTCTTGCATCAGGCTCACCCTCAGATTGGGACAGGGCACACAGTGGGGCTGTGCTCTGTGCACTTCCCACAGCAGCCCTTGTGACCTTGGGCTCATTACCCAATCCCCAATGACCTCTCGGGAATCCCAGGCTGGGGCTGAGTGTTTATCTCGGCGGTTGGTGTGAGGATGCAATCCCTCAGTCATTGAGGAACCCCAGATAGCAGAGCAGCAGGGGTGCTGTGAGGATAAACTGCACCCTGCCCTTCCACGAGGATGTGGGAGTGGAAAAGGGGCAGGAATAACCTCAAGGCCAGTTCATACCACACCAGCAGCTGAGGAGCTGCTGGAAATCTGCAAAACTGCTGTTAATTCACCCAAATTCACAATATTTACTGGACATCCCTGCTCTGTTCGTACCTCACACTGCCCAGTGCCACCATTCTCCATGAGACATGAATTAGATGCACCAAATCCCTCCAGATCAACCTTTCAGGGTGCTCAGGACTCACAGCTCGAGCCACATTTTAAAACTCTCCCTGCCCTGAAAGCAGCACCAGAAACTGAACATTACTTATCTTATAATTTATCTTATCTTACTTATACTACAGCACTGCAACATTCCTGGCTGGATTCTCAACACTCCACGTGCTCCAGAATTACTGAGAAATTTGACAATAACTTAATATCAGTAGACGACAAACAGATCCAAAAGTCTGTGCATTTTTCTTCCTTTTTCGTTCACCTGGAGCTGTGCAGAATTTCCACCTGCTGGGCTGGCTCTTGCCAGTCCTGAGCCATTTTCCTTGGTCATTTTTATAACCCAACAAGGTTCTGCATCTCCTCAGTTCTGGTAGCTCAGGTTAAAGCCTGATTACTTCCTGATTATTTTAATTTTTTAATTTTAATTTTAATTTTAAAAAAATTTTTATATTATTTTTTATTTTAATTGGGGTCTCCTCCATGCTCCTGATGCCACAAGCCCTCACTGTGATTTGCAATCCACAGAATTCGAGTGCCAGAACATTTCTGAGCAGGACAACAAACTCCTGCCAGAAACCTGAGCACGTCCAGGAGCTTGAGCAGGGACACAGCTTGGAGCCTGCCTAATGAAAAGTTGGGAAATGTCATTTATGGCGAGTCCCAGGAGCTTCAGAGCTCTCCCTTTTCCAAGCCATGGTTCCACATGAAAGAGGGCAGCACTCTGCATCCAGTGGCTGCGAGGGAATTAAATCCATTAAGGAGCTGTGGAGTTATTAACTCGGACTCCCCCTGAGTCACTGCAACAAATTCATTTGCAGCTGGCTTGATCTTCTACTGCAAAAAAAAAAAAAAAAAAAACCTCCCAGGAAGAAATGTTATATTAATGGAATGAAAACTGCTTAATGGCAGACTCCAAAGGGAATCCACGTCCTTTCAGTTGTCATAACAGGTACCTACATGGCGAGGAGACAAATAATCAGGGAGCATTCAGGGAGCTTAAATGGCACCAAAATAAATGGGAAGAATAAAAGAAAAGTTTGTTCTGTGACTTGGGAATCAAAGAATGGAGCTATTTAAACATGAAAACCGAATTTACTTCCTTGCAGAGAACAATAGGTTTATAGAGGCCTTCAAAGAAAGTATTTTTATGAGCCAGTGTACTGATAAAACATCATTTCCTGTGAATCAGTGTCAGAAAACCAAACCCACGCTGGGTAGGAGTGAGTTTGATCCCTGAAACCTGAGCCAACCACCCTTGTCCAGGAGTTTAGAGCTGTTTGCAGCTCAGCTTTAGCATCTCTCTCTAAAAACTGGAAGAGCCAACCCCGTGAAGCCTCCCTGAAGTGATTTCTGGAGCTTTAAACAGTGGCAGTTCTCCATCCGCCAGCCCCGGCTCAGGTTTGACACACAAAAGGAGCCAAACTCCAACTTCCAAAGGATTTTTTTTTTAGCCACACAACATTTTGGTAAGAAAACGCCTCGACCCTGAGGTGTCCCTGTGGATTTTAGGAGATCCTGGGGCAGCTGAATGGTTGAATACTTCAGCTGGGCTCTGCCTCTGAGAGAACTTCTGATTTCAGACTCTGGGCAGATAATTTTAGACAGCATTTTAGACTCATTTTAGACTCTAATTACCCCCAGAGATCCCACAGGGCAATTAGAGACCACCCCAGCTCACGGCCTGCTGTCCTTCTCCAGGTGACCACCGGTTCATGATGAACAACTACGAGTGGAACCAGCCCGACAACCTCAAGAGATTTTCCATGTTCCTGTCTCCCAAAGGTACGGCACCCCCGAGGTGGGCAGGGTCCCTTCCAGCTTGGGAAAGGAAATTTATTGATGATGAATCCCAAAATTGACTCTCCCTCACATTCCCAGAATGTCTTCTCGGCTTTTTAGAGAGCTGTGAGAAGGTTTTGCCCCAAACAAGGCAGGAAAAGTTCTCAGTTTTGTGGAGAAGAGCTGAAGTGACTGAACTCTGTCCCAGAGTGAATATAGGGGAGTTCTAATGTGGCTTATCAGGATAAAAATCAGTGTTTTTCTCCACCCAAAGAGCATCTCTCTGTGCTATGAAAGCTGCACTGCTCTGCATTAGGATTTTACTTTCACCAGAAAATGTAACTTTTCCTTCCGGGAAAAGGACAGAAAAAGTGAGGAATGTGTCCTAAATAAATAAAAAAAAAAGCAGCAGGGGTCTGGAGTTCCTCTCTGAGCTCTGACAAGAGCCCTGGTGATTTGCTCATGTCCCAGGAAGAGCTTTTGGAGTGAACCAGTGTTTCCAGCCCCTCCAGCTCTAAAATCCCCATTGCCACTCCTAAATTGGCATCCAGAGTGTGAAGCTGAGAGTGCTGAGAGCCCAGGCAAGGCAAGGAACGAAAGAACAAAAAGGGTGGTACAAAACAAGCCCCCAAATTCCAGCCCTGCCCAGCTCTGCCAGGTGTTTCCAGCTGCTGTTCTGCAGAATGGTGGCCAGGGACACTCCCTGAAGGGTTTAGCTGCTCTCCTGCTCAGCTGCCTCAGGGTTTCCAGGCCCTGTGCTGTCAGGAAAATTCTGCTGAGCTGAGCTCGTGATGCTGGGGAGACACCGCAGGCTCAGCCCTGCACCCAAAACTTCCCAGCCCAGAGGGAAGTTTGAAAGTGAAGGCTAAAATGGCACAAGCTGAGCCTGTCTCTACCCAAAATGTGGAGATTTCAGGTGGAAATGGCCCCACAGGCATTTCAAGAGTGTGATGGGAGGAACAAAGGGACGATGCCATCCCCTGTGTGTCTGGCACAAGGATTCTCCCCAGCCTGGCAGAAAGGAAGGGAAAAAAGAAGGGAAAAGCCATTTTGGCAGTGGCATGGCATGGTCAGTGCTCCCATGAGTGCCTCAACTTCCCTCTGCTCCTCTCTGGAGCTGCTGACAGCTGGAGGAAGAGGCTCAGCTGGGATCCAGCACCCCAAGCTCCCGGAGGATCCGGGAGGATCTCCAGACCCCGCAGTGCTGAGTGTCCAGAGCAGTGCTGAGTGTCCAGAGCAGTGCTGAGTGTCCAGAGCAGTGCTGAGTGTCCAGAGCAGTGCTGAGTGTCCAGGGCAGTGCTGAGTGTCCAGAGCAGTGCTGAGTGTCCAGAGCAGTGCTGAGTGTCCAGAGCAGTGCTGAGTGTCCAGAGCAGTGCTGAGTGTCCAGGGCAGTGCTGAGTGTCCAGAGCAGTGCTGAGTGTCCAGAGCAGTGCTGAGTGTCCAGAGCAGTGCTGAGTGTCCAGAGCAGTGCTGAGTGTCCAGAGCAGTGCTGAGTGTCCAGGGCAGTGCTGAGTGTCCAGAACAGTGCTGAGTGTCCAGAGCAGTGCTGAGTGTCCAGAGCAGTGCTGAGTGTCCAGAGCACCACTGTGGCTTTAGATTTCCCGAGGATTGCAGGAGCTGGCAGAGAATTCAGGCAGACGAACCCAAGATGGCGAAAGGAGAGCTTTATTTACAAGAAACCTCTTTATATATCCATTAATAACCTAGCAACTATTGGTAAGCAGGGAATCCACCTCCTAAAACCATTGGTCACAGCTATACAACACCTAGTACCAAACACAGAGATTAAGAAAGTACAACAATGCAGTTTATCTCTATTCTCCCTGAGAAAGAAGAGAAAGATTTCTAAAACAGTGCAACTACACACCACAATTCCCCTCTTCCTGCAGTGGGCTCTGGACTATCCAGACCCTGGGGAAGTGTTTGTTCCACCTCCACATCCGTGTTTTCCTGGAAACGCACACAACGCCGCCTTCCAAACTACTCACTCTGCGTTTTCTATCAACAAAGCCACTTTGGCCAAAACAGCCGAGCCCAGGATTGCACACACAGCCCCAGCGCCGAGCTGGGGATTGAGCAGAGCCCAGCGGGGTCAGGGCCCAGGGGTGGCAGGAAGGACCCAGCTGCTGGGGAAGGAGCCAGGCTGGCGGGGATTTGGGGAGCAGAGTGAATCAGTAGGCAAAGCAGGAGCCGTGACCCACTTAGCTGCAGGCTGGCTAGCCAAGGATTACCCAATGAATAATGCAACGTCCCCATCCTCACTGAGCTCTCTGGAGCTTTTCTGCTCTGTCCCTGTGCCCTGGAAGTCCAGCTGATTGCATCTTGGCTAAGGAATCCCAGAAAACGGGAGGGAAAATCGAGGACCACCCTTTGCATTGTGTAACACGCTCGGAATCCTTCAGTATCTCGTGGCAGTTTTGCTCCACACCCTTTTTCTGGCTAGGCTGGGTCACTGCAGAGTCTGCCCCAGGCCACAGTGGAAAGTCTGTTTGCTGGACTGAGGAATGCTCTGTGCTAATTACAGCAGCCCAAATTAAGAAACAGCTCGGATTCCAGCTGAATTGACAAGGTTTTAAGCCCTGCTTAAATTCAAGGAGACTTCCACTGCTCCTGTCATTAATGAATGGCTTCAAACTGAAAGAGAGGAGGTTTAGGTGAGATATTGGGAAGAAATTCTTCCTGTGAGGGTGGGGAGACCCTGGCACAGAGAAGCTGTGGCTGCCCCATCTCTGGAAGTGTCCAAGGGTGGAATTCGATGGTTTTCAAGGTCCCTTCCAACCCAAACCATTCTCTGACCCAACATTTGCTTGCAGGGGTGATGTGATGAGGCAGAGAAACATAAAATGTTTTAAACACTGCCTCAAAGACAGAGGAACACTCTGTTCAGCTGCTCCACACTGCTTTCTGTCCTCTCCCACTAAGCTTTCTTCTCCTGACATTGCAAAGTTTGGCCAAAGCCAGGAGGAGGTTGGAAAAATCATCTTGGAAGTCTTTGAATGAAGAGTAGAAGGGATTCAGGCACACAGAGGGAATTGTGTAAACAGAAAGACGGCTTAAATAGAGGAGCAGCCCACAGGATGGCAGCAGAGCAGCTCCAAGAATCCATCTTCCTTCTGCTTTCCTGGGATCCAGTGCCTCCCAAAAAGGCTGCTCCAGCTCCAGTCTGCATCCTGGTGGAAGCCTGGGGCACACAGGGCTGAGAAATGTCCCTCTGCTGCTCCCTCTGGAGCTCTGAGCCCAAAGCTGTGCCTGCAGAGCTCTGCAGAATGGTCACGTTGAGTGGCCCAACCTGAGAGCTCTGCTCACTGCAGGACAAGTCTATTCCCCATTCCCTAACACCCAGGGGAAAAACGCAAGTTCTCCTCCTCTCCCTGCCCCAGATTTCTGTTCTGGGGCTGCTTCCAGCTCGGTGGGGACTGTTTCCTAGAGCAATGGCAGGCACAGGCCACGAGGCAGCTCGTCAGGAGCCGACTGCTGAACTGGATGCTCTTGTTTTACAGCCAATTTCAACCCACGGTCATGGGAATTTTCCTCCTTCCAAGCGACTGAGGAAACACTTGGTACGGGTAATTCCGCCTTCAGTTTGAGAGGATCTAACCCCCCGTGCCACAGCTTTCTGCCTGACTAACCCACCCTGTCCTGCTGCCCCTCTCGGGCACTGCCAGTCCCAGCGCCAGCTCCTGCCTGGGTCAGCAGCACTGGAGGCTGAGGAAACAGAATAAAGTGCTTCAAAACAAAATTCACACAAAATTCATTCACAATGAGAAGCCAAAGAGCCCTTACTATGAAAAACTCAAGGTTTCAACCTTGGTTGAAACGTCCTCTCTGGAATGTATTTTGTAAACTGGGCTCTAGCCTCATTTAGGGGGGATTTTTTAGATTAGGGGGACATTGCTTCATTTATTTAGTTCCTTATGGGGGAATTCTAAACAGATATGCTAATTTGCAAAGTCCATAAAAATTATATATATGTTATACATCTCTGCGTGTTCCCCCTTTAAAAACCTATACACCTAAAATCCTATTAAAATGCCAAAATAAAACCCTTTATCCCTTTAACCGTATCTACCTCCTCATTCTAAACCAGCCAAAAAGCAAGAGCTGCACACCCCCGAGCCCAGGCTCACAGTGCTGTGCTCAGAGGAGGGAAAGGCATCCCTGCTTCTCATTTTTCACACAGAGAAAGGAGGTGGAAAACACAGGAAAGATCCTGAGATCCCAAACCATCATCCAGAACACTCCATGGAGGCTGTGGCAGAGCCACAAATACTCTCAGCCACTCTCAGAAGCACAAGGTGCTTCTCTCCATCACAAAAACACCTTTTACTCAGCCAATGTAAATGTGTCTTTAAGACACATGGTCTAAGATTGTCAAGATTTTGCCCCCACAGATGAATTTGATTTTTTTTTTAAATTTCTGGCTCACGTTCATGCCCTTTCTTCCCAAATCCCCATCTCCCTTCTCCCGTATTTTCTCCCTTTGCTCTGTTCCCGCGAGGTCCAGCCTTCCCTTCGTTCTGGAAGCAGCCACGGCCACCCCGCCTGGGGCATCCCTGGTGACTCAGGGCCACCCAGGCAGGGCTGTCCCCTCTCATCTCTGCTCCCACATTCCTCCTGGCACCAGGGAATGTGGCAGGAGCAGGAGGCAAGCCTTGCTTTGGGTTTTGGATGGAGCCCGCGCCCCGAGGGCAGCGCTGGAGTCAGCCCTGCTGCCTCTGGAGCTGCAGGGAGCTTGGGGCTGAGCTTGGGGCTCAGGACAAGCTCTGGGCTCACGCCACACTCACTCACACACTGCCTGCTCTCGTCTGCCTTCTCTCCCCGAGGGAAAAGGGCCAAGGCCGTCCCTGCCGTGCCCCCCGAGCCAGGGCGAGGCAGAATCACAGGGTGCATTTGGAAATGCCCCCCTGGAATAACACAACCTCTTTATCTTCCAGTAGGCAATGGCACTAAGCTGCCTTTTCAGTTCTCCTCGGTGGGACAGAATCCGCCCGGTGACTTCAGCAAACAGTCTGACGGGAGCCTCTTCACTAAGACCGGTACTAGGACCTGAGTATTCCCCTCCCTCGTGCCCCAAAATTCTGTTCTTGGCCTCCTGGAGCAGTCCCACGCCTGCGCAGGAGCGACGCTGCTGAATCAGGGCGGCAAGGAGTGTTAAAAAATATTAAAGTTTTGCCTAGGGAACAGGTGAAGGGATCTGAAATTTTGTTTGCGATGGGTAGGGGTGAATTTTAGATGATTCTCGAGGGAGAGGAAGACACCATGGCCGTTTGCCCCTCTAGCTTCGTCACTGAAAAACAACACTACAAAAAAAAAAAAAGAAAAAAAAAAAGAAAAAAAAAGGGAGGAGCTGCCCATCCTTCATCTGAACCAGAACCCCCATTTGCCATCTCCTCATCCTCTTTGCACTACCCACATCTGAGGGTGCCAGAGGTGGAATCCAAGAGCATCCATGGACTGTGGGACAGCAGGGCTGGTGTCACCCTGGAGGCAGAGCCATGGTGGAAGGGGTTTGGGGTTTGGGGCTCGTCGAGCTGCCAGAGGAGCTGCAGGAACCCCGGGCTCAGCTCTCTGCACTAATTAACCAGCCTGTCGTGCTCTCTGCAAGAGTCAGAACGCTGACTTTGGGACTCAGCCTGAATTTAATTGGTCTGATTGCATTCCACCTCTCTGCATTCCTCAGACATTTTAATTAGCCAGACCTTCTTTCCTGCCTTTTCCTGCCTGATGGGGTGCTGGAAGAGTCTGATGGCTGCGTTTCCCTGTTGAGCAATGCAATACTAATGATGTGGCACTTCCAGTCCTGCTGCTTGTCCCCAACGCTGGCCAGGGGACACCGAGGGGGTGGCGGTGGTGGCAGGGGCTGCTCCATAACCTGCTGTGTTTTGTCCCTTCACAGCTTACCCCTCCATAGTGAGACACCAGTCTGCAAAGGTGACGCCGCAGACGTGGAAATCCTCCTCCAAGCAGTCTGTATTGGTAAGGGAAATATCTGTGAGAATATCTGAGTTTGGGGTGGGGGCCACACAGGGGTGGGGACTTTGGGGTGGGGGATAAAGATTGAACCCCACTGCTCCTGTTGGGGATGTGGATTAACCCCCAGCTTCCACAGCTCTGGGGTGTGGGGGTAATTGGTGCTGCAAAATGATGTTTTGGTGTCAAATTTGATGCAGAAGACAGGAGCTGTGCAAATCCCATAAGGTGACAGCAGCAGGACTTTTCCTGCCTGCAGGGGTGTCACCCACTCTTAATAGAGTGTCACTCTGTGCCACCCAGAGTGGGGAAATGACACATGAAAGTGCCTTGCTAATCACGTCCTGCAAATGCAGTATCAGAGACGAGGGGTCAGGCTGTGATCAGAAATCACAACATCTCCAAGCCTCTCATTTCCCTCTGATCATCGCGAGAGGCTCCTGTTGGGGATGTGGATTAACCCCCAGCTCCCACAGCTCTGGGGTGTGGGGGTAATCGGTGCTGCAAAATGATGTTTTGGTGTCAAATTTGATGCAGAGGACAGGAGCTGTGCAAATCCCGTGAGGTGACAGCAGCAGGACTTTTCCTGCCTGCAGGGGTGCCACCCACTCTTAATGGAGTGTCACTCCGTGCCACCCAGAGTGGGGAAATGACACATGAAAGTGCTTCACTAATCACGTCCTGCACTGGACAAATGCAGTATCAGAGACGAGGGGTCAGGCTGGGATCAGAAATCACAATATCTCTGAGCCTCTCATTTCACTCTGATCACGGGAGGGGCACAGGACAGGGATGTTTTAGGGCTTGCAGTCTCAAATACGCAACCTCTCAATGCACTGCCTCAGGAGCACCAAGTTAATCTGGTTTTATTCACACCGTGCTGCATTAAGGCCTTGCACGATCTGAGTTAAGATTGTCGAGATTTTGCCCCCACAGATGAATTTTATTTTTTTTTTTAATTTCTGATTGTGCATTTGTGAGAGGTTATTGACTGCTCCATGGAAATGAGGCCTGTGAGGAGCAGAGGGTCAGGAATTGAGAGCGTTCTCACACTGAGGGGAGCACACTACAGGTACAAAGTGGCTGCCTGAGGATTGCAGGATCTGCTCCCTTTTCAATGCCTGTGGAAGGGATGTTCCTTGCCAGATTCTCTCAGAAAATCCAGCCCTGAGCCTCTGAAGGTGCTGCAGCAAACCAGCAAAATCCTGCCTTGGGTTTGACCACCGCCCCTCTAAAACATCATCACCCACACCCACTGTGTGTCCCCAGCGACTTTTCCTAAATCCCCACGGAGAAAACCTGGGTGACTTCTCCCTCCATTCCTTCCCTGTCTCTTTTCCTTTCCCGTGCTCACATTTGTAATGACCATTTTCCTTTTATAGCCAATATTCACCACATGGCCCTGAACCTCACAATTGAGCTGATAAATACACGCATTTAAAAGCACCAAAATAGAAATACATACTCTACACTGCAGTATCTCTGCAGGAGCTTTTATGGTCTATTGGGCCAATAATCTGGCTTTTAAAATGGCCTTAAATGTGTATTTAAGTAATATACATTCTAAAAGGTCTGTAAATATGAATTTTCACAAAGGGCTGTGCTGTTCAAGGAGGAAGATCTTTTTCACGCCCAGGGAGCTCTCTTAAATGAAGCCCCCCTCTTTCATATCTTAATTATATTGGAAATTAAAGCCATAAAGTGAAAAGGATCTCAACAAAAGGGAACATTGAGCAGGAGGATGGGCTGGCTTTGCTCTGCCTGGGCTTCCTGCTGTTCCTAATATTAAATAGGGCTGCACTAAAAGGAGCCAGAACCTTCCTGTGGGGCCTCTCCCACCTTCTGCACGTGAGATCAAACCTGAGACAGACTGGACATTAAAAATCCCATTTTTTCCTGTTTTCCACTGTCATTCCTTCAGTGGTGTGAGGATATTCCTGCCCAGGCTGGAGGTTGTGGTCCCAGGAAATAAATTGGCTGCTGTTCTTTGCAACATGAGGCTGCACAATGCAACTTTGCCACGTTTTGCTCATTAAAATGGGGCAGATCAGAGGGAAATTCCAGGGGTAGGTCCTGATGGGATGAGCTGCGCTCAGGGACTGCAGGAAACTGAGCTGGAGAGGCAGAAAATACCAATTTCTGTAGGTTCTGCCCCACCTCTCCACTTGTATTTCTGTTTACACAAACACTGAGGCGCAAACCAACACTGCCCCATCGTGAGAGGATTCCCAAGCACAGGAGTTTGGGGTTTGCCAGCACAAATAAATCCCACACAACTTGCATAACTGTGCCTGGCTCCACACTGTGACAACTCCCCGGAGCTGTCAGGTTAGTGAGCAATTAAAACACAGTGGCAGAGGCATAAAAATAAAGGTGACATTCCCCTTATTCCAGAAAAAAAACCCCCTCTCATCAATCCATGAGGTTCTACATGAGGCATTGCTTGGTTTGGCAGTGAGGGCCATGCAAAGCATGCGGGGAAATTTTAAAAAAAGCAAAATATTTGCACTTGGTGTCTGCAGCACCTCCAGGAGGGGAAGGAGGAGAGGCTGGAGGTGCTGGGGCAGGGATTTGTAGGGTGGGGGTGGCTGGAAAGGTGTTGGTGTTGGAGGAAAGGAGGAGGTCAAGCTCACTGCCCCAAATTCTCCCTTGCAGTCGCATTATCGTCCCTTCTACGTCAACAAAGGCAACGGAGCCACTTCCAACGAGGCCCCCTGAGCTGCTGAGGATGAGGGCACTTCACCAGGGGTGAAGGCTCAGCTGTGGATTTTCGTGGATGTTCTGCTACTCTCTTAACCTTCCTGCTCTAACCTCTGCCGGGGTGGGAATTCTGGGGTGGGAATTGCCTTTCCCTGAGCAATTCGGGGCTTCTCCCCAATCCCTGCTCGCCCCGAGAGCTCTGCAGGCCTTACAGCATAACCCCAGCCTCTCTGTCCCCTCGCTGTCCCCTCGCTGTCCCCAGCTGCTCTGCCCCTCCTGGGAATTGCGGATGCTTGGGTGGCACCCCCTGCTCGGCAGCTGTCCCCTTGTCCCCAGGGCTGTCCCCAGAGCCACCAAAGGCCCCGAGCTGGCTGTTCCCAAAGCTCTTCCAGCTCTTCCAGCCAGCCCCAGGCTCAAGCTCTTCCCATCCTCTCCACCCTGGGGACACGCAGGGGTCAGATCCCTGGTGGCATCAGGCTCCTCCAGCAGCTCAGCTCTGCTCCAGCCCTGCCAAAAATCCCCAGCAGGATTTTTCCAGAGCTGCTGCAGCCCCGGGCCAGCTTCTGGAGGAGGGCAGGGAGGATTTCCAGCCCATTAAAGTGCCCCTCCAGCCACCTTTTCAAATTAAGAAATAAAAGGAAAATCCATCCTGGTAATATAAGATTGATTAGATGCCATAGGTGGTGGGTGCTTTTCTGGTTTGTGGTGGTTTCTCTCAATTCCCCTAAATCAAAATTGATTTATATGCTGTAGTTCAGGTATTTTATATTTTTTTTCCTGCAGTGGGCAATGAGAATTACTACCATAGCTTTTTGCTCAGGATAATATTTTTGTATTTGTCCCCTGGACTGATGAATCCCATCCAGGGCTGGATAACCATTCCATGATCTCTCTGGGGTGATTTTCCCTCTCCATGGACAAGCTGAGGGGTTCAGTCCATGCCGTGCAGGGCACTCAGGGGGAGAAATAGCAAAAAGAGCCCCCAAATGGTGAAAACCAAGACCTAACAGCTCCTCTTCATGGCTTGCTCATGGTTCAAGCAGTTTTGGAATGGCTTCCCCCCACTTTTCCTGCCCCTGAAAGCTTGCAGCGCCTTGCTGAGGGAGATCCCACCTGAAAATCCCTTCCTGCCTCATCCCTCTGCAAAGATAACTCACGGCTTTTTAACCCAACACCTCACACAAAACTTCTGGGGCCGAACGCTGGTTGTCCCAGAGCACTTGAAATGTCACTTTATAATGATTTTTTTTCCCATGAAGACCAGAGGGGGAAGGGGCTGGCGTGGTAGGGCAGGATGTGAAAAAAGGGATGTGAAGAAAGGGATGGAATCGCTGGGAAAAGCACTGAGGGCTTAGAGTATGTGTATGAAAGGATAAAAATCAGCCCCCTCCGGGTCTCTCTGTTTGTTTTGCCCCTGAGCAGCTCCAGTAAAACCTTCCTCCACCTCCTTTTGTGTTCCAAAATGTGGGCACGACCTCCTCCAAAGCTTGGATGTTCAAATCCCCTGCCCTGAGGAAGGCTGAGTGTCCTTTCCTGCCCAATGTCCCCATCCTCTGCCATCCCCATCCCTCTCTGCACCCCACAGCCTCCCCCACTGCACCCCCAAATCCCCAAAGGAATGGAGCTGCTCCCCATTTTCTCAGCCCTGGAGGACACCAGGGCCCTTTTCCCCCCGGGATGGGGCACACCCCAGCCCTGCAGTACCTCTGATTCCCGGGGGGGTTTCCAGCGAGGTGGAATGAACTGTTTTTATCGTGTCTTGGTCAGCAAAGCAAGAGGGATTCCTCCTCCTCCTCCTCAGCCAGGACAGGGCTGTGCTGGTGATGTAAACGAGGCCCCTCACGTGTGCACCACCCTGCAGAAATAAAGGAGAAAGCTCCATGTCTGACCAAAATGATGGGCTCTGTCTTTGGTGTCTGTGCTCTCCGCGAGGTGAAGTCTGTCCAAAATACTCTCTGGAATATTCTCTGGAATATTCTCTGTGAGCAGCAGGCTCAGAGAAGGCATTTCCCCAGCCCTTCGAGGCTGTTTCGCTGCTTTTTGGATATTCTGAGTCAAGATCAGAATTTTGACCCTCAATTCCCACATCCCTGAGGGTCCAAAGCTGATGGATGCACTTCTAGAACAATACCCTGAAAATACCCAACAGGGTCAGCTCCCAAGCACTGGGGCCACAAAAATCCTTCCCTGCAAGGGCTTTTCTGGAAAAAACCCTCAGCCTGGGCCAGAGCTAAACCTCAGCAGTTCCCACTGCAGAAAAACACGTGTTCAGGTATTCATGTGCCAAAATGAGATGATTTTGCCCCAGCCTGGGTCTGAATCTCCCCAGGAGATTGGTTCTGGGTCCTTTGGGACCCTTACACCATCTTGAGACCTCCTAGGGACCTCTGGTTCTGCTCAGCTCCAATGTCTTGTGTCCATCACAGCTTCTCCTTCCCCTGAGGGGGAGAGAAAACCCTCGTGGGGTGCTCAAAATGCACATTCAAGGCCAGACAGAGCTGCTTAAAAGATCCATTTTTGCTCTTTTTTGCCCAGTCTGTTAGGCTCTGTGGACAAGGGTTATCCACAGAATAAAGCAGGAAGATTTCCAGACTTTTCCTGGCGTATTTCTACTCCCAGGCACTAAACACCAGCTCTTTTCCCCCAGACATTGCCAACACTCATCCTGAAGAGCGAGGATCCCACCAATCCACTCGAGGAGCCAGTAAATCCTCCTTGTTTACCCCACAAGGGAGTTAGCAGAGGAGAGAGCTTGGCTCTTTCCCATCAATTCCACTCATTGCCTCCATTACTGTTATTACTGTGATTAAAAAGCAATCAGAGAGAAATCTCCTTCCTGTCCTGGAACTGCTGCAGAACATCTCGGTGCCACCATGGAGGAGGAGGAGGGAGAGTTCCGAGCACCCCTGGGCTCTGTGACAGCAGGAATTGATGATGCAGCTCCTGGCCTGAGCAGTCAGAGGCAGGAGTGGAGAAATGAACCTTTTTAATGCAGGGGGGTTGGATTAAATGAGCTTGTTTTGGTCCCTTCCCAACCTGAATTATTCTGTGATTCCTTAAGGAATAGGGTCCAGCCTGCAGAGGGAATTCCCACATCCCTGAGGGTCCAAAGCTGATGGATGCACTTCTAGAACAATATCCTGAAAACACCCAGCAGGGTCAGCTCCCAAACACTGGGGCCACAAAAATCCTTCCCTGCAAGGGCTTTTCTGGAAAATCCCTCAGCCTGGGCCAGAGGCGTGCAGGGGACACATGGCCAGGGGGTGCAGGGGACACATGGCCAGGGGTACAGGGGACACGTGGCCACCCCAAGCTGGGCTCAGTGACACTCACAGGGCGGCTCAGAGTGAAACCAGCAGCGGTGGCACCTCTCTGGTGGGCCTGGCTCACGGAATCACAGCATGGCTTGGGTTGGAAAGGACCCTAAAGGTCATCCCATTGCAAACCCTGCCACGGACAGGGGGCCCACCTGCTAGGGTAGGTTATTTGGGACAGGAGGTGGCTCTGGGGACAATCCTAGGGTGGATCCCAGGGACAAGAGGTGGCTTGGGACCAGTCCCTGGGTCAATCCAAGGGACAGGAGGGTCTTGGGGTCGATTCATGGGTCAGTCCCGGGGGCAGGAGGGTCTTGGGGCTGGTCCCAGGATGAATCCCAGGGGCAAGAGGGTCTTGGGGTCAGTCCCTGGGTCAATCCAAGGGGCAGGAGGGTCTCGGGGCCGGTCCATGGGTCAGGAGGGTGTTGGGGCTGGTCCCAGGGTGGATCCTGGGCAAGAAGGCATCTCGGGGTGGTCCCAGTGACAATGCCAAGGGGAGGTGGTGGCTCCCAGGACAATCCCAGGACAATCCCGGGACAATCCCGGGGGGAGGTGGTGGCTCCCAGGACAATCCCAGGCCAATCCCAGGACAATCCCGGGGCAAGAAGGCATCTCGGGCCGGTCCCAGGGACAATCCCGGGGGGAGGTGGTGGTTCCCAGGACAATCCCAGGACAATCCCAGGGCAATCCCGGGACAATCCCGGGACAATCCCGGGGGGAGGTGGTGGTTCCCAGGACAATCCCAGGACAATCCCAGGGCAATCCCGGGACAATCCCGGGACAATCCCGGGGGGAGGTGGTGGTTCCCAGGACAATCCCGGGACAATCCCAGGCCAATCCCGGGACACTCCCGGGACAATCCGGGGGGGAGGTGGTGGCTCCCAGGACAATCCCAGGACAATCCCGGGACAATCCCGGGGGGAGGTGGTGGTTCCCAGGACAATCCCGGGACAATCCCAGGCCAATCCCGGGACACTCCCGGGGCAGAAGGCACCCCGGGCCGGTCCCGGGCTCTCCTGCCGGCAGGTGTCAGCGCTCGGCCGCGCTCCATCCCCGCCGGCCCCGGCAATTGCCGCCGCTCGCAGCATCCATCGCTTGTCACCCTCAAAACGCCACCGTGACCCCAGAGCAGCGAGCCTGGGCTCAGTCCTGCCCCACATCCATCACCCCCAGCTTCCCAACCCGGACCATGCCAAGGAAAATGTCACCAACCGGGCACGGACCCCGCTTAGGGTAAATTCCCTGCAATATCCAGCTAAGGATCAAGGCAAGCGTTTCCAAAAGGTTTTTTTCTCTCATAATCCATTCAGCTCACTCAACCACTTGACTTCAGTCGCCAGAGCAACGCAGGCCACTGTTTTATCTTTGTAGATATTAACTATAAAGTTTTAAAATGAACAATCCTTCAGAGGCATAAACAAGAATTACAAAATCTAATTGCTTGTGAACCTTTAAATTCTCACCGTATTTTATAATGACATAAATTTGCCACTCTCTTGCACAAAGATAACACGGAGATAAAGTGTTTGAATTTGCTAATTAGCAAACATAAAACACAAGGACGAGGTCTTAATGAAACTATTGGGATGTTCAATCAAAGGCTATGATAGCTCCTGAATTTTCATTGCCAGGAGTCAGATCTTTAGGCTTTTAGCTCTGCAGGCTCCAGACCTCGATATTGCTCCTCACAGGTTAATATTTCCCTTAACCTGGAAAAAACAGCCCAGCATTTAAGCCAGATGAAACACGCATGGATAGTTGTGGTAATTAATTTGCACATTTTGGTGCTTTTAAAGTAATAATCTTGCACTCTTCCATCAGCCACATATCTAGTCCTGGAGTAGTAAAGCTTCTTATATATGAGAGCAATGAAGGGTAAATGTTCTGTCCTTTCTATTTGTTGTTATTGGGTCTCCAGTATTTTGTAAATAAGAGTTTTCAGTGCTGTAAATGTGAGTTTTTAACACTTTCTCCCTGAGAAGTCAGGCAGCAGCAGGGCACAGAGCCATGGACCAACAGGAGCACTTCCCTGGCTCTGCTGACCCCAAACCCTGTGCCCTGGGAGGTGTTTTGGGGACGATTCAAAGCAGATTCTGCCAAACTCCACCTCAGAGTGTTTGTTTACCCTGACAGACTCTGATCCCAGTCAATCTTCCCCAAACCTGGATTAGTCTGGCTTTGATGAGCTCTGGGAAGAACTCAACAAGTCCTAGGTGCCCCCAAATCCTGCCGAAGTTGGGCTAAAGGGGCCGGCAGATCCCAGGGCAGATCCTGGGCTGGCAGATCCCAGGGCAGATCCTGGGCCGGCAGATCCCAGGGCAGATCCTGGGCTGGCAGATCCTGGGCTGGCAGATCCCAGGGAAGATCCTGGGCTGGCAGATCCCAGGGAAGATCCTGGGCTGGCAGATCCTGGGCTGGCAGATCCCAGGGCAGATCCTGGGCTGGCAGATCCCAGGGCAGATCCTGGGCTGGCAGATCCCAGGGAAGATCCTGGGCTGGCAGATCCTGGGCTGGCAGATCCCAGGGCAGATCCTGGGCCGGCAGATCCCAGGGCAGATCCTGGGCTGGCAGATCCCAGGGCAGATCCTGGGCCGGCAGATCCCAGGACAGATCCTGGGCCGGCAGATCCCAGGGCAGATCCTGGGCTGGCAGATCCCAGGGCAGATCCTGGGCTGGCAGATCCCAGGGCAGATCCTGGGCTGGCAGATCCTGGGCTGGCAGATCCCAGGGCAGATCCTGGGCTGGCAGATCCTGGGCTGGCAGATCCCAGGGCAGATCCTGGGCTGGCAGATCCTGGGCTGGCAGATCCCAGGGCAGATCCTGGGCTGGCAGATCCCAGGGCAGATCCTGGGCTGGCAGATCCCAGGGCAGCAGGAAGGGTTGGCATCCCCCCTGCTCCTCATCAGCTCAGACCCAGCTCCTGTTGGTTTTATTCAATATCTCGGTTGGTTGTGGGGTCTCTGCAACTCAGTGGCCACAGCGGAGCTGGCTGGGTTGATAGGGACACTCCCAGAAGGTCTTTTTGTGGGATCTTTCTGTGAGATCTTTTTGTGGGATTTTTTGTGAGATCTTTTCGTGGGATCTTTTTGTGAGATCTTTTCATGGGATCTTTTTGTGGCATCTTTTTGTGGCACCTTTTTGTGGGATCTTTTTGTGGGATCTTGCTGTGGGGTTTTTTTGTGGGATTTTTTGTGGGATCTTTGTGGGATTTTTTGTGGGATCCTCGCCCCTAGACCCCCAGCAGGACCGCTGCACCCCAGAACCATCCCTGCCTCTCCCTGCTCCACCAGCCTGACAAACCCCATTATTTTTCCCCACCTGGAAAGGAATTCCCTGGAGCAGGAATTCTCCTCACCAGGTCACCCTTTAGAGCCCACAGCTGCCCCTGTGTGCCCTTCGAGGCTCTTCCTCCAGAGGGAACATTCCCTTCCCATTTCCCCTCCTGCCCAGCTCCTCCCCAGCCCTGCTCTCCTCTGCTTACACATTCCGGGAGTATTTCCCACTGCAAATCCTGGAGGATTTAATATCCACTCTGTAATCTGCTGGCAGCACCAGGCATTATCTACCGAGAGCTCCAATTGAAAATGCTCATCTTGTCATTGTCCCCGAGCTGTGCTGAGCAGGACAGGCTGGCCCAGGCCATGGAATTTGGGCTCAGCTCTAATTAAAATCCAGCAGGCAGCTCTGCCTGGGGTGACACTGGTGCTGGCTGCTGCCAGGAGTGTCACAGAGTGCCACAGAGCACCACAGAGTGCCATAGGAGTGTCACAGAGTGCCACAGAGTGCCACAGAGTGCCATAGGAGTGTCACAGAGTGCCACAGAGTGCCACAGGAGCGTGACAAGAGTGTGACAGAGTGTGAGAGTGCCACAGAGTGCCACAGGAGTGTCACAGGAGTGTGACAGAGTGTGACAGAGTGCCACAGAATGCCACAGAATGCCACAGAATGCCACAGAGTGTCGGAGGAGTGTCACAGAGTGCCACAGAGTGTCACAGGAAAGTGAGGTCTCAGCACAGCTCGTGGTGCTGTGGGCCCGGAGATGCAAAACCACTGCAGCAGCAGCAGCAGCAGCAGCTGGATGTGTGTGAGGGAATTGTGAGTGCTCAGTGGGGTGGGGCTGGCTCTGCCCCAGAGCTGCTTGGGGTTGGGGTTGGCGTTGGGGTTGGGGTTTGGGGTTGGGGTTTGGGTTGGCATTGGGATTGGGATTGGGGTTGGGGTTGGCATTGGGATTGGGATTGGGGTTGGGGTTGGGGTTGGGGTTGGGGTTGGGGTTGGGGTTGGCATTGGGATTGGGATTGGGATTGGAGTTGGGGTTGGGGTTGTGGTTGGGGTTGGGTTTGGGGTTGGCATTGGGATTGGGATTGGGATTGGAGTTGGGGTTGGGGTTGTGGTTGGGGTTGTGGTTGGCATTGGGATTGGGATTGGAGTTGGGGTTGGGGTTGGGGTTGTGGTTGGGGTTGGGGTTGGGATTGGAGTTGGGGTTGGAGTTTGGATTGAGGTTGGAACTGGGGTTGGGGTTGGGATTGGGGTTGGGGTTGGAGCTGGGGCTGGGACTGGGATTGTGGTTGAGGTTCAGATTGCGATTGTGATTGGGGTTGGGGTTGGGACTGGGGCTGGGACTGCAGTTGGAGTTGGGATTGGGCTTGGAGTTGAGGTTGGGATTGCGATTGGGATTGGGATTGGGACTGGGGTTGGGGTTGGCTCTGCCCCACTGCCAGATCCCATCTGGAACCAGTAAGAAAAGGCTGCAGTCGCACTGGGCTCACTGGGAACAGGACCCGAGAACAGCTGCCTCCCCTCAGGTGAGTTTTCCCAGCTGCATTTCCCAGCCCTGAAAGCACAGACACCTCCGGATGAGCAAGAAAAGCTCCTGTGCTCTGCCCTCCTTCTGGCCACCAACCAGGACTGATTCAGAACTGCCTGAACTCCTCTGCTCCTCAAGGAACGTCCTTCATCCTCCAGAGGGTGATATCTGGGGTGAGAACTCCTGCCTTTAAACCAAAGGATCCCAGAAAATCTCCTCCATTCTCCCAGCACTACAGAGCTCCTAACCAGAGATGGATTTTCCCTTGGAAGAGACGATGAACCATCTCCTCCTCTGGGGCTGGAGGAGAAAAGCACCAAGCAGATGTTGAGGGACTTGGTAAAGAGCACAGAACCCCAAAATAGAAGTGAAGCTTCTGCATCTCCTGCTCTAAAGGGCTGTCAGGACTGTGTGACATTAAATTTGATGAGATGCACTAAACAAGAAAAAGCAATGGTGAACAAATCCCAGTCAGCATAATCGTGTGGCTCCTGGATGGAATGCCCTTTTCATTTCATGGATATTCACCGCAAGAAATTATGCCACAGGGAAAACATGGCCATGGGGCAAAGTTTCCAGCTGAAAGGATGGTATTGGGTTTTTTTTTGGGTTTGGGATGTTTATTTGTTTGTTCATTTTTTGGGTTTTGGGGTTGGTTTTTTCTGGTGGGTTTTTAAAAAAATTTTTTTGTATGTTAGTTTTTGTTGATTTTTTTTTGGTTGATGTTTTTTGGTTTTGGGGATTTTTGGGGATTTTTATTTTTTTGGGGGGGGGGTTGGGGGGATTTTTTTTTGTTTTTTGGGGTTTTTTGTTTTGTTTTGGTTTGGTTTGTTTGTTTTTACATTTCTTTTCACTTCCAGTTGTGCTTTGAGGGCTGCAGTTCAGCTTTCCAGCCTGGAAGCAGATCCCTGGTGGGCTGGGAGGGCAGAGCCGCAGCTCCAGCAGGACACAAACCCTTCAGTGCCAGCACTCGATTCCTCCTGAAGGATAACCCTAGCTCTGTGTCTCCCTGCAGAAGAGAAAGCTGCTCCCAGTTCAAACCAGACAGGTTCAGAGTGCAGGGAACGAGAAGAGCTCACGGCAGGAGAGTTCTGGGAGACGCAGGGATTTGAGAGCAGAGATGGCACACGAGAATTACAGAGAGCAATTTGGACTAAGAACTGCTCTGACCCATCCTGAATCAGTTCTTCTCCCCGAGGGCTCACAGCAATTTCCTGCAGCTTTTACTCACAGCCAGGCTCTCTTCTAGGCTCTTTCCCGGGTTGTTTTGGGGATCTGAGATGGCAATTGCATTACCAGCAGGCCCAGTTGCCTTTATTTGTGCCAATCAGGGCATCACAGACTCTGTTTGCTGCCACAGAACTCAGGTCCTGCCCGGGGCTGTGCTTTCAGCAGCTCTGAGAGCCCTGAGTGCCACAGGAGCTGCTGCAATGTCCTCATCCCCAGCTGGGGACACCGAGGGGACATTTATCCCTCCTGTCTATCCCTTGCTCTCCTTTGAACCTCTTTTCTTGAGATTGTTAATTGTCTATTCTAAGCACAGTAAATATCAAATAATCAAAGGCTACTCTGCATTTAATCGTTAATTTCTTTCTAACTGAGTTTGTCTTTTTCTGTTCTAGTTGATTTTAACAGAACTGACTTTTATCTAAAATCTCTACATTTGTCTAAAAGAAAACTCTATATTTCAGCAGGAGGACCCAAGATGGCGAAAAGAGAAACTTTATTTACAGAAACTTCTTTATATATCCATTAATAATCTAGCAACTATTGATCAGCAGGGAATCCACCTATCCTCCATCTTTCCCTTGCTCCATTTTCTGCAAGCAGCACTCATTAAACTCTTCTTGCCAGGCATTTCTAGTTCCACTTATTTAAAAAAAAACACCAAAAAAAGCAGTTTGTCTCACTGCTTGTTCCCTTGCTGGATCTGTCCATATTTTACACCTCTCAGACATTAACCAATCACTCCATGCCCATGCCCAGGTGCTCAGAGATCAGAATTCTGAGTATTTCTGACACCTTTTTCTAACTCCCCCCTCATATTCCTCTTAATTGAGTGATGTTCACCTGCCCTCCCCCTTTCCAGCACGTTTGAAAAACAAAGCCACTGTGCTTTGATTTCCATGTCATTTTTTCCCCCTCCTTTCCTCAGAGACCACGGAGATAAACCTCCCAGTCCCAGCAGCAAATCAAGAAATCCTGCAGTACAAATAACTAAAAATATTTTTTTACAATAGTCGCCCTGCTATTTACATATTTGCTCCCAGTCTCCCCGTCTAATTAGACTCAAAATCCCATGTTCGCTTTTGCTGGCAGAGAGCTCTGTTGTTTTTCTGGTTTGGGGTTGTGAATGACTGCAGGGCTATGGAATAATCCCATTTTTTGGGATGTCTTTGATGGAGGAGGAGGCAAAACCCAAAGAAAAAGGAAAGCTCCAGTGAGTGTTTGCAGAGGCTGAGGATGGCCCAGGTGATATTAATTCAGTTTATACTGCAGAGGGTTCAAATGTGGAGCAAAGGCCAACCACCTCAGGGAATTCATTTTGGAATTTGAGACTGAAGATCTTTCTTTGAAGAGTTTTCCGAAAGAGTGAGGAACTCGGAAATAACAGTGCAATACCAGGAGAAATTCAAAACCAAAAAACCAAAACCAAAACCAAAATCAAAACCACCACTGGCAAAAATCTGGAGATGCAAGAGGAAAACATCAGACAGATGATAACAAGGAAGGCAGGAGGAGTTTTTCCAGCAGGGATCTGGATTATCCCCAATGAAGAACTTGATTTTGCTGCTGCCTCACAAGTGGGACAGAGCCAAGGGGAGGAGCTCAGCTCCTCCAGGAGATCTCTCGTGGCTTTTTGGCCAAAGTGGGGAAAACGTGGCTGCTCCAGGGCTGGGGTGAGGGATGTGCTGGCCCAGGATCCAAGGCTGCCCAGCTGGACAGCCTTCGATATCTGCCCCAGGATTGCTGTCAGGCTTCTTCCTTGGCAGATAAAAGAATTCAATATTTTTCATGTTAAATGGCTCAGGTTTGAGCGAGGGGAAAGGGGAAGGGGAGGGAAGAAAGCAGTAAAATGAAACTATCTAAAAAAGATGTGAATTGGGAAATTTTTTCTTCATTGTTTATCTTCATTCTCTGTTTCCCTGGCACGTGGAGGGATGAAAACATCACCTGAGCTTGGTGTGTGCAGAGCCTCTCTGCCATTCTCACACTGAGCCGTGTGGGATTCACTGAGCCTTTATGGGGTACCCTACAACCTTCCTGAAAATTCCCTTTCCCCCCCAGCAGGGTCAGGAGCCACCAGCGGGGCTGAGATTTGTGCTGCTGGCACAGAGATGCCATCCTGGCGTTTTGCTGCTCCAGAAATAAACTTAAGCTCAGGATTTATCTCCTCTTCGTTAATGCCTCAGAAAAGGAGCCAAGAGCGAGCCCTGGTGTGCTGTGGACTGCCCGAGGGGAGCTGATAGCTAAAGACAGCGAAAAGCCAAAGAAATTCTGGCTCCTGAGCCTTGCCCTATTTGTTTGCTAAAACTTGGAATGCAAATCACTTTGATTTTTGGAGGAAGAGGTGCTCCAGGGATGGGCATTGCCTCGAGAGGCCACAAAGCATTTCCATCTCGGAATTGCCACTGACACAGGAATCCCAAAGCTGGAATTTGGTGATCTCTGCCCAAGAATTGGTCAGAAAAGGCTCGGTAGTGGGGAGATGGTGCTCGGTAGAGAAATCCTCTCTGTTCCTGCTTTTCCTCCCAATTTAAGGCTCACTTTCTGCCCCAAAAGCCTCTCTGAATTATTCTGTCCCTGACCAGGGAGGGATGGGATGATCCTTGCTCAATCTTCACTGTCTTTTCTCTGTGCTAGGAATTCTATTCCCAGTTTTCTACCTTGTCTCCCTCAATTGGGATATTGCTGACTCCTAAACAAGGAAAAAAGTTGCATAAAATAGGAATTCTTGTGTATTTTGGGACTGTGGGGGCTTCAGGGAACACAAAGCCAAGAAACACTGACCTCCCATCGAGGTGGATTGCAAAGGAGACAGCAGCATTAATTATTGATCCCAAATGGAATTAATAAAGAAAGAACATTTCCTGCAGCTGATAAAGTGCTCTGTGCCAGATCCTTATCCCCGGGTCGGCAGCAGGAACAAGACAACAGTGACAAACAAGATTTGAATCCTTATTTTTCCCAAAGGAGAAAAAAATCTGGGAGCTGCTGAGGACACAGAGTGAGTTTCCATGGGGAAATTAAATTTAGGATCAGGGTAGCTTGTAGCTGCTGGGACAACCTTCCCCACGTCCTGTGGGATGGGATTTGGGGTTTTGGGGTTGTGCTTTGCTGAGCTTTCAGGAGCAAACCTCTCTGGGTATTCTCACAATTCAAGATTTCACTGATTTTCTCCCTTTTGTGCTTAGGATGGTTTCTCATGTGCAGAATTATGGAATTTAGCAGAACTTCTTCCCAAGGCAAAGCTTCTCCCGAGGCTCCTCTCACTGTGGACATCTCTGACAGTGACACAATTCCTTCCATTCTTCCCCATGTGCAAGCACATAAACACTGCCAGCGTGCATAAATCTGCATAAATTAACACCCCAACATTATTAGGAAAACTCTAATCAGCAGGAAAAAAAACCAGATTAAAGGATGTGCAGCAATTCTGTGAATTCTGGTGGAGTTCCACCTGAGCACAAAGCTTCTCCCACGGCCTCGAGTGAGGATGTTTGATGACCTACTTGCATTTATTTGCACCCCAAACTCACCTAAACCCTAAATTCTTGGCAAAGGGAAGGGATATTTCTCTCCTTCTCCCATCAAAGTTAATTGTGATCGGCCCTTCGCTCCCATAAATAATCAGGGATAGTGCTGAGACGCAGAATAAATCCACCCAAATTATGCTAACGAGCAGGATTTGGGAAAAGTTGAACCAAAGTTATGGTAGGGATTCACAGTGGGGAAAAAATGCTGGATTTTAAAGGTTCTGTCATCACAAACCCCCTAAAAATAGGGAAAAGTGAAGGTTCAAGGGTTGAGTGTTGGAAATTAAGGCAGGGCATTTTCTCCTCTAAACGGCAGGGAAATCCTGCTAATTTCCAAAACTGCCGATCCTTCAAATCTCCCCAAAATCCCCAGTCCATCGAATCTCCCCAGAAGTGCCCAGTCCATCAAATCTCCCTAAAACTGCCAATCCTTCAAATCTGCCCAAAATTCCCAGTCCATAAAAACTCCCCAAAACTGCCCAGTCCATAAAATCTTCCCAAAACTGCCCAGTCAATAAAATCTCCCCAAAAGTGCCCAATCCCTCAAATCTCCCCAAAAGTCCCCAATCCATCAAATTTCCCCAAAACTGCCCAATCCATAAAAACTCCCCCAAACTGCCAATCCTTCAAATTTCCCCAAAACTGACCAATCATCAAATTTCCCCCAAACTGCCAATCCATCAAAACTCTCCAAAACTGACAATCAATCAAATCTCCCCAAAACTGCCAAATCCTTCAAATCTGCCCAAAATTGCCCAGCCCATAAAAATTCCCAAAACTGCCAATCCTTCAAATCTCCCGAAAATTCCCAATCCTTCAAATTTTCCCAAAACTGCCCAGTCCATAAAAACTCCCCAGAAGTGCCAATCCATCATATCTCCCTAAAAGTGCCCAGTCCATCATATCTCCCCAAAATTTCCCAATCCATCAAATCTCCCTAAAACTTCCCAATCCATGAAAACTCCCCAAAACTGCCCAATCCTTCAAATCTCCCCAAAACTGCCCAGCCCATCAAATCTCCCCAAAATTGCCCAGCCCATAAAAATTCCCAAAACTGCCAATCCTTCAAATCTGCCCAAAATTCCCAATCCATCAAAACTCCTCAAAATTTTCCAATCCATCAAAACTCCCCAAAAGTGCCAATCCTTCAAATCTCCCCAAAACTGCCAATCCTTCAAATCTCCCCCAAACTTCCCACCCCACCTGTCCTTGCTCCACTTTCCTTCTGGGACTGCTTTCCCCTCCCTCCTGCAGCACAGAAATTGTGGAAAACACCACTGGAGGGCCCACAAGTTGTTTGAAGGAGTCGATCCTATATTTGCCACCCCCTGGAGTTAAAATATAATGAGCTCCATAAATAATAAATAAATCAGCAATTCTTTTTCATGTCTTTGGAAAGGCTATTCTCTGAGGCTACGCGGCTTTTAGAATTTTTAATGGCGGTGCAAGGGGTAGGGGGAAGAGTCAGAGTTTTTATTTTTTGATTTTAAAGATAAACATGAGACGTGGAGGTGAAGCTTTAAGGAAAGTAAAAAAAACGAACCCAAGAACAACAACGAAAAACAAAAAGCCAACAAAAACTGCCAAAAATAAAAAAAGAACCCAAAAAGTAGAGTTGTGAGGTTTGGCTTTTTGGGGGTTTTTTTGTTTGTTTTTTTGGGGGGGGCGGTTTGGGGTTTTTTTGGGGTTTTTTTGTTTTGTTAGGGTTTTTTTGGGGGGCGTGTTTGGAGTTTTTTTGGTTTTTGGTTTAGTTTTTTTGTTTGTTTGTTGTTTGGTTGGTTTTGGTTTTTGGATTTTTAAATTTTTTTTTGTTTGTTTTTCTTTTTCGTTGGGTTTTTTTGTTGTTTTTGTTTTGTTTTGGTTGGGTTTTTTGGTTGTTGTTTTGTCGGTTTTTTGTGGGGTTTTTTGTTGGTTTTTTTGTTTGGTTTGGTGTGGGTTTTTTGGGAGGGGTTTGTTTGCTTTTTTTGTTTTTTTGTTTTTTGTTGTTGGATTTTTTTTTGTTTTGTTTTTGTTTTTTGTTTTTTTTGCTTTTGTTTTCCCAAGAACCAGAGCAAACCCTACAGAACAATATCAATATAATCAATATGACCACGGCTACAGGAGGATGTCAGCCACTGTAAAGCAGCACAGCCAAAGGGAGCCAGTGGCGAAACAAAACCAAAGGCAGGAGCTTATTTTTGGATTTGTTTTGTTCTCCTGTCACTCCCTATCCATTTCCCCCCACGTAAAATAGAAATGGAACAGAATTCTTGGGCACTGCCAAGGAAAAACAGTTTTTAGTTGAGCCTAAATAGCAGAGAGAGCCTGGCTAAGATCTCTCCTCTCCAGGCAGTTGGAAACTCATCCCTGGAATTACAACTTCCCCTTGAACCTCTTTAAGTGGTGCCCAAATTCTCCTGTCAGGTTGTGTTTCCCTGGTTAATTAATTAATTAAAAAAGATAATCAAGCCAAGCCTGTCGGATGGTGTGGGCAGAGCAGAACCTGAGGCTGCTGTCCCAGGAAATCCCAGAGCAGATCCCACAGAGTTCCATGTGGAAACCCAGAGCAGATCCCATGGATTTCCACATGGAAATCCCAGAGCAGATCCTGCAGATTTCCACATGGAAATCCCAGAGCAGAAATCACAGAATTCCACATTGAAATCCCAGAGCAGATCCCACCAGATCAGATCCCATGGATCTCCATGTGGAAATCCCGGAGCAGATCCCACAGATTTCCACACAGAAATCCCAGGGCAGATCTCACAAATTTCCATGTGGAAATCCCAGATCAGATCCCACAGAGTTCCACTTGGAAATCCCAGATCAGATCCCACCAGATCAGATCCCACAGATCTCCATGTGGAAATCCTGGAGCAGATCCCACGGATTTCCACATGGAAATCCCAGATCAGAACCCATGGATTTCTGCATGGAAATCCCAGAGCAGATCCCACAGAATTCCATGTGGAAATCCCAGAGCAGATCCCACGGATTTCCACAGGGAAATCCCAAATCCAATCCCACAAATTTCCACGTGGAAATCCCAGATCAGATCCCACGGATTTCCACATGGAAATCTCAGATCAGATCCCACAGACTTCCACGTGGAAATCCCAGAGCAGATGCCACAGATTTCCACACAGAAATCCCAGAGCAGATCCCGCGGATTTCCACATGGAAATCCTGGATCAGATCCCACAGTTTTACATGTGGAAATCCCAGACCAGATCCCACCAGAGCAGATCCCACAGATCTCCACGTAGAAATCCCAGAGCAGATCCCACAGATTTCCACGTGGAAATCCCGGAGCAGATCCCACAGATTTCCACGTGGAAATCCCAGAGCAGATCCCACAGATTTCCACGTGGAAATCCCGGAGCAGATCCCACATTTTCCACATGGAAATCCCACATCAAAGGCTTCAGTCTCATCTCCTTGCACTTGAAGAGTTTCAAACCCAGCACAGAACAAGCAGAGCGCCTGAGATCTCAAAAAAACCCCAAAACTTCCCCACCAAACCCTAATTAAGTGACTCTCCCGGCCATACCTGTATGAAAACCCGAATCCTGCGCACATTTCCCACTCTATATTTATGGCATGAGTCATTTCCTGCCAATTTGGGCCATCCTGGGGTTCTCTTTGAAGGCAGGGAGGTTTTCTTTCCACAGAATGGGGGGGGATTTGTCTCCAATCGAGCTGTGTCTGCATTTTGGGTTGCTAGGCAGGTTCTGATGGAGTCATCACAGCTCTGAGAGCTGAGGAAACTTTGGGGAAATTCCCATTTTTTGGAGGTCACCATCTCCTACCCCCTTCATTTAATTTCCAATCTCCCATTCCTGCTCTGAAAGCTCCGAGATGGTCCCCAGAGGCTGTACAAGAAAATAGGAATTGGAGGAAGATTAAAATGCTGATCTAGAGCTGCTAATGCCCCTCAGGAGTTACACAAACATCCACTTGGAGCGGGGCCCATCTGGATAACAGCAAGAATTGTTCAAGAACAAACCTTGAAGGTTAGTGAGCACAGCAGCTTCCTCTAGAGCTCGGATTTTCTTTATTTTCACCCATTCCCTGGCCTGGAGAGCACTTTAAATCTCTGAGAGGGCTTCTGGAAGGTGAAAAAGCCCCTGGGTTTAGGGTTTTTTGGGGTTTTTTAATCAGTTTTTCCCACTGATGGGCTGGGAAAGCTCTGGAAGCTCTCAGTGCATTCCCCTCAGCTCCTGAATGTGCCAGTGAATGATGAAATGAGGAATTCAGTGCCATTTAAGAAGGGCTGGACTGAAACTGTGCAGAAACAGCGAGAGCTCAGGTGAACAGCAGAATTTGGCTTTTTCCTGACATTGCAGGAATCGTTTCTGTTTCTTCCTTCCCAGGACTGGGGGCAGGGAACTGAAGAAAGCCTCGGATGCCTTGGCAACCTGATTTTCTCTCCCCTTTGATCCCTGCCCAGCCTGTGCAGCATCAGTGCCACTTTGATCCTCACATTTTCTCCTCTCCCCATTTTCCACCCTTCCCTCTGCAGGAACACACTCATTTCCCCTCTCTCCGCCTCCCCACATCCTTCTGGATTTTTCCTTCTCTCCCCAGCCTGCCAGGCTGCCCCTCCTCAGTGTCCACAGCACTTTTTGTGTCACATCCTTCGCCATTCCTGAATCAAAGCCTCCCAGCCCTGGGCACCAATCCCTCCCTCATGGGGACACCACAGAACAGATCCTCACAGGAACAGGACATTCCCAGGCCCAATTCCATGAAAATTCGCTTCAGAACAGGCTGGGATTCCTTCATGAGCATTTTTAAAACCCTCACAATCTTGAGTTTACTCCAGAGAAGTCCTGGATCCTTAACAAACGCTCTCAGCTGTTCATTGGAGCATCACCTGCACTCCCAGCGCCAGCAGGAGGTGGTGAGGGCTAAAAGTGGTTTGTTGTTTTTTTTTTTTTCTGGGAAGGCAGGACCAGAAGAAGAGATTTCCTGGGAGGGATCTTTTTTTCCTCTGGTAAAAAATGCCTGGTGCCTTAAACGCCCCGGGAAGGTCAGGCTGCTTTCCACACAGGGAGTTTGGGGACTTAGAGGTGCGAGGAGAAGGACTTGCAAGGAGAGGAAATCTCTGTGCCCTCGGGCTGAGCTGTGTGAGGTTCTTGGCCTCACCTCCAGCTCACTCAGGCTCTGTTTGTTCTCCTCAGCACTTAAGGGTGTTCTCAGTCCTTAAGTCAAGTCCTTAAGTTCTGTCTCAATCCCACCTGGAATGAGAATTTGGGGGCCAGGGAACAGAGGGAGCCTTTTCCTTTTTCCTTTTCCTTTCCTTTCCCTTTCCCTTTCCCTTTCCTTTTCCCTTTCCCTTTCCCTTTCCCTTTCCCTTTCCCTTTCCCTTTCCCTTTCCCTTTCCCTTTCCCTTTCCCTTTCCTTTTCCCTTTCCCTTTCCCTTTCCCTTTCCCTTTCCCTTTCCCTTTCCCTTTCCCTTTCCCTTTCCTCACTCAAGGAAATCAAGAAAAACCCCGGGGCAGAGGCTTTGCTCTGCTCCCCTCCACACCCCAGGGGCAATCCCTGCTCCCCACCGCTCCTAAAAAATTTGTGGAATGGGTTTGGCCCTGTCAGGGCTGCCACTCATCCCACACCACCCCACGGGCAGGGCTGGCGGCAGTGCTGTCACCGTGGGTGTCCCTTGCTGTCACCACGGGTGTCCCTCACTGTCACCACACGTGTCCCTCACTGTCACAGCCCTGCCAGCTCCCTGAGCTGGGAGCTCCACGGAGCCCCAGGCTCCCCAAGTGCCTCTCTCAGTGCCCTGCGCTGCTGGGCAAGCACGGAGGGGTGGGAGAGAGAAAACTGTGAGAAAACTGCTCCAAGGAGGAGGGAAAATCAGCTGAGCTGAGCTGAGCTGAGCTGAGCTAGGTGACCACCATGAGGCAGCCAAAATGGGGCTCTGAAATGTGGCTGTGCCTCTGAAAGTCACATTTCTATCAAAATCAGGATGCAGCCCTGCTGCTACCCCTCCTCACCCTCCTGCTGCCCTCACCGCCCCTCAGCAATGTCCCTGCCAGGGCCAGGGGACCTGGCAGCACCCAAATCAACCCTGGGCCTGGTTTATCTCTGATTTATCTTACAGCAGCCCTGCCACAGCAGCTCAGCACTCCTGGCATCACCTCCAGCTGCACCCTGCTCATGGCAGCAGTGCCTGCTCGGGGCTCCATCCCCGTGCCCAAATTCCCAAATTCCCAAATTCCCAAATTCCCAAATCCCTGCCCTGCGCTTTGGGAAAACAAAGATGTTCTGCTTCTCGTCTGGAAGGCTGGCAGAGGTGGAGCTGCTGGATCCAGAGAGGCTGTGAGGATCCCTGCAGGATCCACCCACCCCCCCGGGGCCCTGTTGTCAGTGCAGTTTTAATTACAGATGAAAACAGAAGTGTTGGTGTGAAGTTGGTCCCCCAGCCAAGCTGACAGGAGCAGCTGTTTGGGTTTACTCATTTCCTATCCTCCCTTTACCTCTTGGCTGCTGAGTTATTGATGTCTCTTCCAGAGACACGGGGCTGCCAAGCCCTGGGATGTTTTATTTTATCATTTCTGTGGCATTTTGGAGCTTTGTTATAGTCCAGAGAAGCAACCTGCAAATGTGCACGGAGCCAAATCCTTGTTCTCCTTCACGGCTCTCCTGAAAACACCTTTGCAAAAAAAAACAACCCAAACTTTCACCTTTGCAGAAGGAACCAGTGAAGCAGCAGCTTTTCCTGGGGCTGCATCTGTGGCCTGTCATGATAAACTACCCCTGCTCCTCGCCTGCTTTCTGTCTGTGCTCACTCTCTGTCTCCTGGCACATTTAATTTCAGCTGTCTGAGGGGAAGGACCGTCCTTCCACTGAGTCCTTATTCCTCTCTCAGCACCTCAGGGATGAACTACACCTGAAGCTCCAGAACAAAAAGTGAGATAATTATCTCATTTACAATCCCATTATGACAACATCATCGACTCCAGTGGTGCTGGGCTATAAATGAGCCCCAAATCTCTGTATTCTGAATTCTCCCTCCTCTTCTCTCTCTCTTTTTTAATTCCCTGCCTCATCAGAGCTGGGAGTGCACTTTGGGGGCCACTCCACATTTCAAGGCTGCTTTAAATTTAACATTAAATTTTACATTTAACTGCTTGTGACAAAGGGAAAGGACGTGTGAACAACTAAGAAGGAGTTCCTAATGGCTGAGGAATGCTCACATATCCCTTATTGTGAATAGCCAAGGAATTAAAAAAGATTTCCTGGGAATGGAATCTGGGATTTCACACACATCTGTAAAGAGGGAAGGAGGAGAGGGAAGGAGGAGGTCCTGGGGCATCCTTTGGGGTTCAGAAAGCACTGGCTGAAGGTGGAGAGGCCTTTTGGGTGACAGGAGAGCAGACGGTGCCTCTGAAGCTCTCTGTCCTTGGGGAAATGAGGAAGGGAGGTGCTGTGGGATGGGATGGGATGTGGGGCAGGGAACCTTTCCCGGATCCATCCCTATGCTCCAGCACGGAAAAGGGATGGACACCTCTCCCCTGTGCCAGGCAGACACCTCAAAATCAGCTTTCTGCACTGATATAGAAAGTGAATATATATAGAATATATGTATGTATGTGTGTATGTTATATTTATATATTTATTCTATATATCCTATATATATCATATATTCTATATATATCTATATATATAGAATCCATATACATCTATATATATAGAATCCATATATATCGATATATCTATCTATATATAGATATTCTATATTCTATATATATTCCATATCTATCTATCTATAGATAGATATTCTATATTCGATCTCTATACATATTCTATATATTTGATAATATTCCATATATATATTCTATACCTATCTATATAGATATTCTATATTCTATATTCTATATCTATCTGTACAGATATTCTATATTCTATCTATCTATATATTCTAGATATTCTATCTATATATATTCAATATATATATTCTATATCTATCTATCTATCTATCTATCTGGATATTCTTTATTCTATCTATCTATCTATTCTATATATCTATCTATATATATTCAATATATATTCTTTATCTATCTATCTATCTAGATATTCTCTATTCTATCTATCTAGATAGTCTACATATCCTATCTATATATTCTATCTATTCTATCTATTTTATAGAATATATATTCTATAAAAGCCTGGGCTTGCTCACACAGCAGTGGCCATTGGGGAGGGGACAAGTGACACTATCACAACCAAAATTCCTCCATTAATCCCTTTAGGCTCCATGCATGGAACCACTGCGATTCCAAAGGAATCCAAAGGAATCCCTGCAAACCTGGAGCAGAGCTCAGGCCCTGGTGCAAGCTTTAATTCAAGGTTTTTGCCTCGGCACAGATCGGCTGGCAGGAGCAAGGCCAAGGTCCCGGGGGCTGTGAATGGAAGAACATTCCAGAGCCATGGAATCACCCACAGAACAGAAGCTGAGTGTGCCAAGCCCAGCACAGCAATCCAGCCTTTCCCAGTGAAATATTTCCCTTTTCTCCTCCCTTCCTCCGAGCTGACCTCAGCCGGGCGTGCAGAGCTGATTGATGCAATCAACTCGTGTGTAATTAGTGACCAAAGCAGGCTGCCCGTGGCCCCTGGGATCTAATAACCACCCCTGGATCAAACCCAGCTTTTCACACCCTCTGTTTACAGTCCTGCCCGTGGCTGGATGATTAAGAGCCATGAATAGTCCTCCGAGCTCTGTTCTGCTGCTCTCCGAGGCTTTTTGAGGCCATGCCAAGAGCTGATTGCTCACTGCCCTGTTTGGATCAGAAAGGCCACACAAAAATGTGGCAACAGTTCCTCAAATCCACCGTGCAATTCCCGCTCTTTTCATTTATCCCATTTTGCTTTATTTTTTTCGCGATGCGGACAAGAGTCTCGTTTGCTGATGCCACAGAAATCAATACGTAATGATAAATTTTCTGTGGCTCGGCAGCTGATTCCCAATCTTTTATCTGAATTACTGCATCGATTCTTGGGGAAAAATGAATTGCAAATAAAAATACAAGACAATTAAATGCTGTGCAATTAGCACTAAGCCTCAAGAAAAAAATGACCTAAATATAAAGGGGAAAACTCATTAATCTGCTTTTATTCCTGCTTTTTTTTTGCAGGGTATCAACCCTGATGTTAGGAAGTAGAAATGTTTTCCCAAGGAGAAAACACTTCCAGTTATCCCCTGGTGACCTCCTCTCCATCATCCGGAGCCATTTATTTTGGGATTAAATACATTGCTCCCTCCAAGGGCTGGATCCTCTGTGGTTGTTTCTCTGGGAAGATCCCCAGGCTTGGACACCAATTATCTCATCAAAAATCTGGAATAACCCCTTTGACTTCAATGGGAATGGTGAAATTTGGGATAAATTCCTGCAGGGGCTTCATCCAGCCTGGGGTGTGCATCTAGGACAGGATGTTTTAGTCAAAACTAGAAGGACCTCTAAAATAAACCCCACGAGAGAAGAGGGAGCACTTGGGATTCTGTTTGGAGTTAGAGTGACAAGAACACCCCTGAAGTAAAATATAAACAGTTCCAACTAGTCCCACAGATCTCTGATCGTGAAGGATTTATGGATGTGGAAAGGGAAGAGAAAGGGAAAATTGGATTTAATGCTTGGGAATGAAAGTAAGGCATCCACCAAAGGCAGAGGTGGTTTGGGATAGGTGAGGTTTAGCCTTGGGCTGTGCTGTGGGATCACACTGAGCTGGAAAACCCCGGAGCAGAGCTGTTTATTGGGATTTATTCCCATCCCCCGGGAGGGTGACAGCTCCGCTTGGGCTGATCCACAGCCAGGGGCCTCTCTCAAATCTCCATCTGAGGCAGGGAATCAACTCATCATCGATCCCAGGGCAGGAGATGCTCATTAATGAGATTTATTGGGCTGGGCTAAGACCTGCAGCCAGCCCAGCCTCGCCATCAGAGCCACCCAGGGAGCCAGAAAACTCATCCCTATCCTGGAATAACCCATCCCAATCCTGGAATAACTCATCCCAATCCTGGCAAACTCATCCCTATCCTGGAATAACCCATCCCAATCCTGGAATAACTCATCCCAGTCCTGGAATAACCCATCCCAATCCTGGAATAACCCATCCCAATCCTGGAATAACTCATCCCAATCCTGGAATAACTCATCCCAATCCTGGAATAACCCATCCCAATCCTGGAATAACTCATCCCAATCCTGGAATAACCCATCCCAATCCTGGAATAACCCATCCCAATCCTGGAATAACTCATCCCAATCCTGGCAAACTCATCCCTATCCTGGAATAACCCATCCCAATCCTGGAATAACTCATCCCAGTCCTGGAATAACCCATCCCAATCCTGGAATAACCCATCCCAATCCTGGAATAACTCATCCCAATCCTGGAATAACTCATCCCAATCCTGGAATAACCCATCCCAATCCTGGAATAACTCATCCCAATCCTGGAATAACCCATCCCAATCCTGGAATAACCCATCCCAATCCTGGAATAACTCATCCCAATCCTGGAATAACTCATCCCAATCCTGGAATAACCCATCCCAATCCTGGAATAACTCATCCCAGTCCTGGAATAACCCATCCCAATCCTGGAATAACTCATCCCAATCCTGGAATAACTCATCCCAATCCTGGAATAACCCATCCCAATCCTGGAATAACCCATCCCAATCCTGGAATAACTCATCCCAATCCTGGAATAACCCATCCCAATCCTGGAATAACTCATCCCTATCCTGGAATAACCCAACCCAATCCTGGAATAACCCATCCCAATCCTGGAATAACTCATCCCAATCCTGGCAAACTCATCCCTATCCTGGAATAACCCATCCCAATCCTGGAATAACTCATCCCAATCCTGGAATAACTCCTTCCATCCCTGGAATAACTCATCCCAATCCTGGAATAACTCCTTCCATCCCTGGAATAACTCATCCCAATCCTGCAATAACTCATCCCAATCCTGGAATAGTTCATCCCAATCCTGGAATAACTCATCCCAATCCTGGAATAACTCCTTCCATCCCTGGAATAACTCATCCCAATCCTGGAATAACTCATCCCAATCCTGGAATAACTCATCCCAATCCTGGAATAACTCCTCCCACCCCTGCAATAACTCCTCCCACCCCTTCAATAACTCCTCCCATCCTTGCAATAACTCCTCCCATCACTCCCTAAAGTTCATTCCAGTTGGAAAGCTCACAGCCTGCCCAGCACAGCAAGGCTCTGCTGCAGCCCTGAGGATGGGAATGATGTGGATGTTGCAAAGGCTTCAGCATTAAGAGAGATTAAAAATATTAAGAGTCGATTAATTCAGGGAGGAGATGAATAAGAGGTGCCGTGGTGGAGGCATGTAAGGTGATAAACGGCACGGGGAAGGTCAGCTGGAGGCTCCTGCTTTTACTTTTCATAATAAAGGGACCCAATTACATTAAAAGAGTATTCACTTAAAGCTGATAAAAGGAAATTCTCTTTTCACATGCGGCGCAATTAGGCTGTGGCAATCTGGTGCAGATAGAGAGAAATTGTCCCAGAAAAAGGGAACGTTCACAGAGACAGAACATCTTCAGCTCTTCGGGATAAAGGGTTAGAAGGGAATACACACTCTTGGCTCAAAGGAGAGCTGCCCCAAGGACTCCCTTTCATTCCAGAGGGGATTTTCCCTCTCCACAGCAGCTTTTGATGGAAGGGAATGACCTGGGATCATTTCTTTGCTGGCCACAGTGGCAGTGAGCCCCTCAAAGTGCAGCCCTGGCTCGTGGCACCCATCGGTGGTGGTGTGGTGACAGTGACAGAGAGAAAACATCCTTAACTCTGCTCTAGAACACAGAGAATCAGCCTTACAGCTCAGACAACCTCTGTCAGAAAAAAAAATGAGTAATTACAACAAACTGAAGACCATTTTTAAAGCATTTTTACCAAGTTCAGTCGGAGCAAGACCCAGCCTCAGTTTGGGCGATCAGGTGAGCATTCCCCAACACATGCGTTACAATAATGTAAAATAATATTATTATTTCAGTGCATCCCAGAATGGTTTGGATTGGAAGAAACCTTAAAGTTCATGCAATTCCAGCCCTTCCACTATCCCAGACTGCTCCAAACCCTGTCCAGCCTGGCCTTGGACACTTCCAGGGATAGCCACAGCTTCTCTGGGAAATCCATTCCAGGGCCTCCCCACCCTTACACTGAAATATTTTTTCCCCACATCCCCTAAATCCAATTTCTCTTATTCTCTCTATTTATTAACAGAACAGACTCCCCAGATTAGGCTCCTTTTATGCTGGAAATTTTGTGTTCACATGGGGAGATAAATGCTGCTCCAAAGGCCCTGTGATCTCAGCTGAAATTAAGCACAATCGGGAGAAGTAACAAACAAATGCAGGCAATGAAAGGAAATTGATAAAAGCTCTCGAGATAAGAAGTGTCCACGGGCTCTTCATGTTGGTTTGTTTTTTTTTTTTTTGAGGAATCACAGTAAATTGATTGCTTAGAAAAAGTGTCTTTGACACCGTTTTAAGCTGGGAACCCAAATCTGAGCTTGATAATCAGGAAGATTTACACAGGAAATGATTTATGCTTATCCAATCAGGGATTTCAAACATGCCGTGGTACCTCAGACAAGAATCAAAGCTGCTCCAAATACTCTTCCCAGACACCCATAAGTGACAAGCTTTAGGCCAAGATTTATCAGGAGAGACTCTTTTTTTTTTGAAGATCTTGTTGCCAACACACACGTCTGAGAAAGTCGCAATCACAGAGTATTCACAGAAAGCAAAGTGTGTGAAACTGCCACTAAAAAATTCATTTCAAATCAAATGAATGAGCAGCTGAATGGGGCCTGTTTTCCATTTGAAAATGTCATTCACTCCGAATCAAATGATGTTGTGAAATTGTGCTAATTTTGACCAGAGGGGGATAAAAGACTATTGACAATGATGAGGTGTTCTGGGCTGGCAGTTTTGGAATAATCTCATCGCTGTTTCTTTGGGAGATGATTTAAATTGCAATTTATCGTTCGAGAAGTTACAAACACCAACACTGCTCCGTTTTGAAAGCTGACCAACTTTCACCTAAAAACAGCCGAGGGTTGTTTTTTTTTTTTTTATAATCTGCTCCTGTTAAATCACTGCTTATAAAAACCTCCTCATGTCTGAGCTAAATGTATGCATGAACCCATCTGTTGGGTCCTTTTTTAGCTGAGAGGAGCTGACATGGGCTGAGACCTGCAAAAAGTCATCTGCAGGATGAGCACCAGAGCTGCCTGCAGGGGGGAATCCACCCTGGGAGGCCTTTGCAAAGGGATTTTGCTTTGAAAATCCAAATATTTTGGGACACATCTCCCTTCCTCCTCTCCGCTTTGAAATCTGGGAGGAATTCTTGGCGTGCTCGCCTTGCTCGTGCTGGGCTTTTCCTGCTTTTCACAGCCTTTAAGCTACAAAATATTATATTTATGCTACAAAATATTATATTTACGCTACAAAATCTGATCTTTTTCCTGACCTACATCACCAGCGTGGCCAAAGCGCGTCAGGAAAATGGGAAGAGGTTGACTCGGCTCAGTCTCCAGAATGAAATAAATGTGGCTGGGGAGTGCCACTCTCCCATTTTCCACTTTTCCCTCATTTCTGAGCTTTTCCCTCCTCTCATTTCTGAGCTTTTCCCTCCCCTCCTGCTGCCCTGAGGATGTTCCAGGTCCCTCTGAGGTACAGAGGGAGGTTTTGACAGAGACAAACTCCTGGAAAAGTGGCGAAAATATGAGGAAGACTGGAGTTGGCTGAGCAGAAGCAGCTCAGAGCAGCAGAAATTGGGGTTTTCCCTCCCAAGCTGGAGCAGCAGGACCCCAAATTCATCCCCAGGGAGGGAGAAGGGAAAAGTCTGTGCCTGCTGACATTTCCTGCCTCTGATGCCATCTGTGGCCACCAAAAGTTCATGTGGCTTCTTGTTTTCTGGCTGGGAGGTGTCACAGTGCCAGGAAACATTCCCAGGGAATATTCCCAGGAAATGTTCTCAGGAAATATTCTCAGGGAATATTCTCAGGAAATATTCCCAGGAAATATTCCCAGGAAATATTCTCAGGAAATATTCTCAGGAAGTATTCATTAAAATCAACATTCAGCATACAATCTTAACTTGGAACAAAAAAAAAGCCCAAGAAAACCCACAAAAAACAAAGAAGCAAGCAAATCAAACCAAACCCAAAACCAAACCAAACCAAACCAAAAACAAACAAACAAACAAACCAAAACCAAAACAAAATCAAAACAAAAGGAAAAAAAGCCCCAAACAAAGCAAAAACATGAACAAAAAAACCACCCAAAAACCCAACCAGAAAACCAACCAAAATACCAAAACCAACCAACAAAAAAACCCTTAAACAGATAGAAATGTAAAAAAGTTTCCTCAGATCCAGAAATAACATCATCACAATACAGAAGAGAAAGGAGAAATTACACAAAATCCACCCCTAGAACCTTCATTGCTATTATGACACAAATACTTCATTATCATTCTATTTTAAAACATAACTTAACATTTGTTTTGCTCATTATTTCTCCCAAGGAGATTTGCCAGGACAGAAACACCAAAATGAAAACCTTTTTTTGCCCTGAACATCCAAATTAAAAGGTGGAGGTGTGAAGAGGTGTCCTGGGTGTCCTTCTCTTGGTGAGAACACCTTCATTGCAGAGACGAGAATGGAATTTTTAGGAAAGGAAGAAAAAAATCTCTGTTCTGCAGCACTGTGGGACTGGGAGAAGGAGGAATCAAAATAACGGAGCTGAATTTTGCAAGAGTAAGGCAAAACTTTGGCATCCATCACGAAAATGCAATTTTCCTGCTCTTTCTGTGACTTAGGGAATTTTTTACATATCCTTGATCCGTTCCACTCGCTTTCCTCAGGTTGGAATCCCAGAGGGAATTTTCAATTTTCTCTTAAAATCACAGCATTGCCATAACTCTGCCATAGAGGTTTGACCAGGGGAGCACCAAAGGGACCTCAAAACATTTCAGAATTCACTCCCAGGACTGGGATGGGGCAGACCCCAAAAGTCCCAAGGGGTGCTGAGTGTCAGAATGTCTCTGAGGGTTTTTGGGATGGTTGGGATGAGTGACAGCTGTCACTCCAAGGTGTGAATTCAGCCCCCACAGCCCTGCTCATCCCTCCCAAAATAGGCTCTGAATCACCCAATTCCCAATTTAATTCTCAAAGTTATTCGAGGGAGGGAGAACAACAGAGGAACATCTGTGCTGGTAAAATACACCAGGACGCAGATATTGAACACGAGTTTAGTGCAAATTAAACTTTTTTCCCCTTCCTCATTGACAAGAATCTCCAAACAACTGAGCGGAAGGAAATAAAAGCATTTAGCAACACCTCGGTGGTTGTTTTTTCCCAGACAGCTGCTCCAGCAGGGCTTGGATCTGCCCAGAGGTCACAGCTCACTGCCTGTGCTAATGTCATCTCCAAAATCCATCAGAGCAGCTCTCCTGGAAAAGACAAACATCTATTTCTCCCCTCCTGGTGCATGGGGTGGGGTGGGTTGGCAGGGACCTTAAAAATCATCTTAGGGACACCTTTCCCTGTCCCAGGCTGCTCCAGCCTGACCTTGGACAAGTCCAGGGATGGGAAATCCTTTGGGAAATCATTCTGGGGCCTCCCTGCCCTCACAGGGAAGGATTCCTTCCCAATATCCCTTCCAAAAATCTCCAGTTTGGACTGTGGGGCTGGGGCTGGCTGCAGATTGGGGGATTCTCCTGGACTTCCAATCCCATCCTGAAGGACTCTCCTGGATCTTAATCCCATCCTGAGGGATTCTTTGGAATCTCCAACCTCATCCTGAGGGATTCCCCTGGATTTCCAATGTCATCCTGAGGGATTCCCCTGGATTTCCAATCCCATTCTGAGGAATTCTCCCAGATTTCCAATCCCATCCTGAGAGATTCTCCTGGATTTCCCATCCCATCCTGAGGAATTCTCCCAGATTTCCCATCCCATCCTGAGGGATCCTCCTGCATTTCCAATCCCATCCTGAGAGATCCTCCTGAATCTCCAATCCCATCCTGAGAGATTTCCCTGGATTTCCCATCCCATCCTGAGGGACTCTCCCAGATTTCCCATCCCATCCTGAAGGATCCTCCTGAATCTCCAATCCCACCCTGAGAAATTCTCCCAGATTTCTCATCCCATCCTGAGGAATTCTCCCAGATTTCCCATCCCATCCTGAAGGATCCTCCTGAATCTCCAGTCCCATCCTGGTGGCTCCTCGGGAGGAGGACAAGGCCCTGCCTCGCTGGGAGGATCTCTGTGCTAATGAAGGACTTCATGTCCACCACGCCTCGACAAAAGGCAGGAATTCCCATCCAGGATTTCCGCAGCTTTCCGGGGATTTGAATCACTCAAAATTTGGGGGAGGGCACTTGGAGTTGCTGTCTCTCTGCATGGGCTCATTAATTAAGGTTTGATCTGAGAGCATCCCGTGGCTCTCTCCCGCGGTGGCTGAGCTGTTCAGAGCTTCTGCTGCTCTTCCAGGGCTGCTCCTGCTCCCAGAACAAGCCCCCAGAGCTCCCAGAATGAGCCCTCAGAGCTCCCAGAGCTCCCAGAATGACCCCCAGAGCCCCCAGAGCTCCCAGAATGAGCCCCCAGGACTCCCAGAATGAGCCCCCAGAACTCCCAGAGCTCCCAGAGCTCCCAGAATGAGCCCCCAGAACCCCCAGAGCTCCCAGAACAAGACCCCAGAACCCCCAGACCTCTCAGAATGAGCTCCCAGAGCCCCCAGAGCTCCCAGAATGAGCCCCCAGAACCCCCAGAGCTCCCAGAACAAGACCCCAGAACCCCCAGACCTCTCAGAATGAGCTCCCAGAGCTCCCAGAGCTCCCAGAATGAGCCCCCAGAGCCCCCAGACCTCTCAGAATGAGCCCCCAGAGCTCCCAGAGCTCCCAGAATGAGCCCCCAGAGCCTCCAGAGCTCCCAGAATGAGCTCCCAGAGCTCCCAGAATGAGCCCCCAGAGCCCCCAGACCTCTCAGAATGAGCCCCCAGAGCCCCCAGAGCTCCCAGAATGAGCCCCCAGAGCCCCCAGACCTCTCAGAATGAGCCCCCAGAGCCCCCAGAGCTCCCAGAATGAGCCCCCAGAGCCCCCAGAGCTCCCAGAATGAGCCCCCAGAGCTCCCAGAATGAGCTCCCAGAACTCCCAGAGCTCCCAGAATGAGCTCCAGAATGAGCCCCCAGAGCTCCCAGAGCTGCTCCCACTGGATCTGGGATGTGGGAGAGCAGCTCCAGCATCTCCCAACAGTGCTGCAGCAAATCTCCTTTTTTTTTCCTGACATCACTCCCCTCCGATTGATCAAAAAGATCTCTGTGCACTGCAGGGTTTTTTTTTGGGAAGGTTTGGTTCATCCAGGGGCTGAGTCACGCTGGAGAGAGTCAGATCTGCTGCTGGCGACGGAGGAGGTGGGGAGGAATAAGGGGGTGGAGGAAATAGTCCCTTAAAAAGAGCATTTCAGGCCAAAAAAAAAAAAAAAAAAAAAAAAAGCGTAATTTTCCGTGATCGTGTTCCATTTAGGTAAAAATAAGTCCCTAAATATCAGGCTGGGGCATTTACAGCCCAGGTTTGGAGATACAGAGATCCCCAGAGCAAGGCAAATCTTCAAATGCCAGAATTCCAAACTCTGCGCACTCCGGGATTTTCCTGTGCTGCTCTTTTTCCCTGAGCCCTCTCAGGCGGTGCCACAAAAATCAGACCTTTGGGATAGTCAGGGATCTTTCCCTCCCCTCCTAGAGCAGGGATGGATTTTTTTGCTGCTTTCCCCATTTTCTGCAGTGAAATTGGCTGCAAAGCCAAAAGCAGCCGTGATGTCACCTGGGTGGGACTTCCTTGGCCATTCCCAGCCTCAGCTTCATTCCTTCCTGTCCTTAGCAAGGAATTCCCACTTATCCAGCCTTTCCCAGCCCTCCAAACCTATCAGGCAGATGCTGCTGGGAGGGAATTCCTAAAAATAAACATGAAAAAAAAACCTAAAAAAAAAAAAAAAAAGAAAAAATTTAAAAAAAAAATTTCCTTCATTTTTCTGAACTTCAGAGCTTAATTAGGCTCGTTGTGCACCTGTCTTGACGGCACGTGAAGGGAATTAATGGCTCCAGCAGCCATTCCAGGCTTCCCCGCGGCCTGGGGGAGCTTCCAATTACTTCCACGATGGGGCTGTGTCAGGGATGGGAATAAAGGACTTTAATTACTGACCCTGCTGTGCTGGGGGGTGGCAGGAAGAGGGAGGTTTGGATCAGCGCTTGGGGAGGGATGCGGCAAAGCTGATAAATTCTGAATTTGGAGCTTTCCGCAGCCCCCAAAAATCCCAGGTGGGAAATGAGCCAAAGCAGAGCTGTTGAAATTCAGGGGAGAGCTGAAGATGCTCAGTCCAGCCCTAAAATTGAGCCCCTGAGCAGCCCCAGCCACACCTGCACAGGTAAAATTCCAGAATTCCCTGCCCTGGGCTCTAATCCCACACAGCTCCAGACTCTGGTGGATGCACGACCTCGAGGGTGAGGGAAGAGAGATGATGTGCAGGGAAGAGCTCCGAAGTCGATATTTTTTTCATCAAAGATGCTCTCCTGCAGTAAAACACTTTCTCATCGACGCAGAGAAAAGAAAGGAGATGAAAAACAAGAGAAAGAGCTCTGTCGCTCTGGATTTTTACTGAATATCTGGGGAAGTTCTATGGGAAGCGATTGGCTCCCGATGAATCAGCCCCAAAAAGAGGATTTGTCATGGCTGAGGAGGGCAGGAGTGTGTCCCTGGCTCCTGGAGGCACTCCCGGCGGGGAAGAGCTCGGGGAGCCCTGGCTCCCACCCTGCTCATCGTGCCGCACATCGCAGGCTGCGTCAGCGCTCCCGAGCAGACTGCGTGGGCTGGGCCATATGGAGCCTGGAGGAGACACCAAACATCATCGTGGGGCTGAGCTCAGCTCTCCTTCCCTCCCCAGCGCGGCTCTTTCCCTGTGTCAGCTCGGGATCTCAGCCAGGATTCCCCACGGAGCTCAGGGCAGCTCAAACCAGAGCTCTGTGGTCGTGATCCACCTCCATCCAAACCTTCCCAGCCTTGTGTCTCTAATTGTTATCTCCACCACCTTCTCCCCAAGCCCTGGAGGACGGTGGAGATGAGACCATTTCCTGTTTTCCCAAGTGTCAGAATGGGAGAATGGGAAAATGGGAAATGGTTGGGGGGAACCTCGAAGTTCATCTCGTTCCAAGCCCCTGCCGGGGTCACCTCCCACCAGAGCAGGATTCTCCACACCCTCCCCATGGACACTTCCTCATGAGAAAAATGGATCTGACTTCTGCATATCTTTCTCAATAAAATCTCAAATTTTCTGTGCTGGTTTTGGCTGGAATGGAATTCATTTTCCCTCAGAGCTCGGGGGAAATGAAGAAGAAGAAGACCCGGGGGATGCTCAGAGCCCATCCCGGGGCTGGCTGAACACCTGATGATGGAATGTGGGGGATGGATTCCTTGTTTTCCTTCGCTCCCCTGCCTTTTGCTTTACCTATTAAACCGTCTTTATCTCATCCCACGACTTTTCTCACCTCTCCTCCTCCACTCCTCTCCCCCACCCCACCCTGGGGGATGAGCTGAGCTTGTGCCTGGGGTTAAACCACGACGTGTTTTTGGAGCCACACGAAAAACAACGCAGGCTGGGAGGCTTTGGAGGTGGGTGTGACGTCTGAAGGACAATTTCCATCAATCCTCCAGCTGAATTATGGCTCTTTGGGTAATTAGCAGCAGATATTTTTAAACAGATTGGTCCCTCCGGCTGAGGGCAACTCTGAGGTTGAAATCAATCCTGTACAAGAGTTATATTAATTTCAGAGATCTTTGTCTCCGTGGACAAAAGCCCCACTGTCTTCCTGTGAACGTTGTAATGATGAGAACATTAATATTAGATAATTGTGGCTCGGGAAGATTAAATGAAAAACGGTGCTGAGGAGGAAAAGGCCTCGTGTTAAATAAAACTGCTGCCCGTGTAGGCTGCTGACACTCCTCTGTTGACAGATCCAGACTGAAATAATCAAAGCAAGGAGAGGGAGAGGTGGATTCTGTCTCTGTCCAAAGCGACAGAGGAGCAGCTCTGAGGAGGGCAGAGCAGAGTTAATCCCACAGGAATCATTTCATTGATCCTCAGCAGAAATGTTTAGCCCTTTTTACAATGCTGCTCATCCTCACAGCTTTTCATCTTCGCGCGGCGTGCTTGGGGTTTGGATTGGCACCAAACACTGAATTTTCCTTTGAAGATCTCGAGATGTCAGGAGGAACATCTGTGATGTGGACAGCTCCGGGGAATCAGAACATCCTGAGCTGGGAGGGACCCCCAGGGATCGTCAATCCAACCCCTGGCTCTTCACAGACACTCCAAAATCCATCCCTGGGCCTGGCAGAGCTCTCCAAGCATTCCTGGAGAGCCTTGGGAATGTGACCATTCCCGGGGTCATTGCAGGAAAAACGGATCCCACTTCTGCAAATCCCAGTTTCTTCTTCCCCTTCCGGAACAGATATAAAATATCTCCATTTTTCTGTGCTGGTTTTGGCTGGAATGGAGTTCATTTTCCCTCAGCACACAGAGCTGGGGGCAGAAGAAGGAGAAGAAGGAGAAGAAGGAGAAGAAGGAGAAGAGGGAGAAGAGGGAGGAGAAGAAGGAGGAGAAGGAGGAGGAGAAGGAGAAGGAGAAATAGAAGGAGAAGGAGAAGAAGAAGGAGAAGGAGAAGGAGGAGGAGAAGGAGAAGGAGAAGGAGAAGAAGAAGAAGAAGGAGAAGCAGAAGCAGAAGCAGAAGAAGAAGAAGAAGAAAAAGAAGAAGACAGAGCCCATCCTGGGGCTGGCTGAACACTTGATGATGGAATGTGGGGGATGAATTTCCTCCTGTCCAACCTAAACCCCCCCTGGCACAGCTCCATTCCCCCTCAGGCCCTGTCCCTGGTCCCAGGGAGCCCTACAGGACAGGGGCACAGCCTTGAGGCCAGAGCCCAGCTCTGAACTGGAGCTAAAGCACCTGAAACCACAGCCAAGGGTCAGGATTGTCACCAGAGCCGTGGGGATGAAGGAAGGATGGAGAGGGGAGGAGGAGGAGGCAACGCTGAGGCAGGAGGGAGAACTTTTCATTTTCACACCTGGCCCTGCCCACAGCTCCTCTCCACACCCAGAGCCTTGGCAAAGAGCTGGCAGAGCTTGAAAAATAAGATAAAAAGCCAAGAAGCAAATTATTGATCATTCCAGGAGTGTCCCCCCTCGTTTAAGTGCCCTCCATCCTCTTTCTCTCCAGGCCAGACAGGCACCACAGCCTTGGACAGCGCCAGCCCCACAGAGGAGCCCCAGCACCCCAAATATCCCTGACTTCTTCCCCTATAATTCCAGATTGGCCCAAGATTGTTGCCTGGCACCCCTGGATGTGCCCAAACTCTGCGGAAACATCACCTCAAAGAGGCACAGCCCAACCATTCCAGGGCAGAATGTTAATTGCCAGCCCAGCCCCATTCCTGAGCCTTGTTTTCCTCTTCCCCCCTCTCTTCCTTTGGCTCGCTCCGGAGGAATTTTATGAATATAAAAACCTTAGCGGTGTGTAATAAGCACAATCCTCTTAGAGCAAATCTGACAGGCACTGAAGGTGTTTTAATGGATGTATTATTTCAAATGTTGCCTTCTGTTTGAGAGCTGGAAGCAGAGGGAAGTGCAATTAGAGGATGCTGGGGACATTGTGCAGCTGCCCTCCCTTCCCACCTCTCCCATCCACACTATTCCCCCTCGGTGACCTTTGGAATCTTGCTCTGATCTGGATCTGAGCGAAAATTTGTGACCCTTTGATGAGCGAGGTAAAGGAGTTTGTGTGGGCTAAATTCATTTTCTTCTCCTTTAAAAAAAAAAAAAAAAGGGAAAAAAAAAGTTCTTAAATAAGGCTCAACCAAATCCTTTAAGCCAGTTGCTTTTATCTATTTTTATATGGAATTTAAGGATTTGTGTCTTTTTTTTCCCCACCTCCCTGTCGGTTCCTTTTTGATTGAATTACATCAGGAGCTGGGAGTCGCAGCATTCACTGGAGCTGTAGTAAAACCCCAGAAGCACAGAAACCACAACGATTTCCGTGGGTGAGGATACCAAATTCTCCCTCAGCCTCCTCATCATTAATATTTCAATGCACGTTTGGCCTCCAGGCTGGGGAGAGGCTGTGTTTTTCCAGCCAGGAATGACCATGGTCAGTGATTCCTTCATGATTTGGAAGAATCACAGAGAAAATTGTGTTTGCAGCAGATTTTGGAGCTTCACGGCTTGGGCAAAGCTCCCTTGAGGAACATTATGTCAACAGATCCTCATCAAGCCCCTAATTATAATAATTAGGAGAGGATGATGTGGAGTTAACAAGCATGGCGCCTGTGCTGGAGAAGACACTTCCTTCTCCTCTGCTCCCACATCAGCCTCAGATAGATCCCTGTCCCTTTTCCCAGTGGGATTTGGGCACAGGGAGAGGAGTGCCGGAATCTCCCCAAGGGGAGAGGCGATCCCAAATTATCCCAACCCCCCCCCACTCAGCGGGAATAAATCAGGAGGTGAAATGATGGAGGAGAAATGACGAAAGGCAGCACAAGGAAAAGTCCTGAGTTGGCCACGCTGGGAAGCTGCTGGAATGCTCTGGATCTCAGATTCCCCACCCCCCGAGCTCCTATCGATTTCCGCGGCGCAGACGAGGTCCTGACGCTCATCGATCTCTGTTTTCCCTCTGCTCCTCGTGCTGCTCTGCTCCCCGGGCAGGCACCAATCCCATTTTCCATCCTGCTCTCTCTGCAGGGACAGAGCTTCCCTGGCAGCCCCCCGAGCTGGGGGAGGCTCAGCACACATGGCTGAGGCCCAGCTGTCCCTGGTGGGCTCACCCGACATGTCCCTGTGCTCGAGAGCAAAGCTGGGGTGACCTATTCCCACATGGGGTGTGTGCTTTGAGCTGATAGGCAATCAGGGAATGATTTGGGATGGGAGGGACCTTAAAAACCATCGAATTCCACCCCTTCCACCTTCCACTGTCCCTGGCCTTGGGCACTTCCAGGGATGGGGCAGCCATAGCTTCCAAGGTTCTCACCACCCTCCGAGCAAAGAATTCCCTCCTAAAATCTGATCGAAACCCAAGCAAAGCCTCAGATTTAGAAAGCAAACCTGACTGGGCCCCATTTGGGATTTGCCATTAGCCTGCAGCGAAGCCCAGACCAAGGATCTGTCACCTGCACTCAGAAATAGAGAAAGTGTAAAGAATAGATCCAGAAACACCACTTCATGCTCATTCTTGGGATTTCAATAAGGAACTGGCAGGTAAGACAGGTAAAATGATGATGATTTTCCTTTTCTTTAGCTCTTTCCCCATCCCTCCCCCCAAAAAAAAGACTGAAAGAAAAAAAATGAAAAATCTCAAAGCTAAAAAAAAAAGCACCTTTTCTCCATTAAGCTTATTGATGGTCTCAGCAGACCAGAGAAAGATCAAAGAGAGAGAGGAAAAAGCTGCAGCTAATTAAAGAAACAATGGAGGATGAGACAAATATCGGAAAAGAAAACAAAAGCCTGACAGGGATGGGGACAAAACCCACCCCAGATCACACAGGGCAGAGCCTTTAGCACCCAGGAGGCTGCAGGGAGCACACAGCCTTTGCCACGATGGGGTGAGGACAAAACTTTCATCTAAACCCTGTCCTAGGGTCAAGCTGAGCCCTAGATCCTAAATCCTGCACCAGGGAAAATGTGCCTGAGCGTGGATCTCGCAGGGAATGTGACAATTCCAACCTAAAGGGCTGATCCAGCACTCACTGGTTCAACTTCCCTTAATCCCAGAGCCCCTTTATCCATCCCTGCTTCGGGGTCAGACATTTTTAGGGTGGTTTGGACACCCACAGGAACACCATTGCGAGGGAATTGTGTTTTTCTCTCCATTTGCTGAAGGTTTGGTTCTTTCTAAACAGCTCGTGTCACATCTGAGAAAAGCAGGACAAGGAACATCGTGTCCCAGCACTCTGAGGATCAGCAGAACAAGATTAGGATGGGGACACGGCTGTTCCAAGGTGTTTGTGACTCGTGGCTATTGGCAAACACCGGCACATCCCTCTTGAAATAAATCCATCTCACATGCAGCTGCTCTCACACATGGATAAACCTGCACAAATGCTCGGATAAATTCAAATTAGGGGAAAGGCTTTATTGACATGACAGGCACTACAAGCACTGCCAAAACACGAGAGGAGAAACCTGTCAGGGGGAGATAGGATTCAGCAGCCAGGCTGAACGTGCAGCCCGGGAATGGGACTGGGAATGGGGAAAAATGGCAGAAAAAGTGGGAAGAGAAGCCCTGGGAATGGGGGGGGGGGGGGGGGGGGAATGGCAGAAGAGACACCCTGGGAATGAAGAGGGGAAATGGTAGAAAAAGTGGGAAGAGAAGCCTTGGGAATGGAGGGGAAAATGGCAGCAAAAGGGAAGAGCAGCTCTGGGAATGAAGAGGGGAAATGGCAGAAAAAGTGGGAAGAGAAGACCTGGGAATGGGGGGGGAAATGGCAGAAGAGAAGCCCTGGGAATGGAGGGGGAAATGGCAGAAAAAGTGGGAATGGCAGCCTTGGGAATGGGGGGAAAAATGGCAGAAAAGGTGGGAAGAGCAGCCCTGGGAATGAATGGGGAAAAAATGGCAGAAAAGCAGGGAAGAGAAGCCCTGGGAATGGAGAGAAAAATGGCAGGAAAAGTGGGAAGAGCAGCCTTGGGAATGAAGAGGGAAAATGGCAGGAAAAGTGGGAATGGCAGCCCTGTGAATGGAGAGAAAAATGGCAGAAGAGCAGCCCTGGGAATGAAGAGAAAATGGCAGAAAAAAGGAAGAGCAGCCCTGCGTCACCAGCTGTGCCAGGGTGAGCTGGGGCAGGTCCTGCTCTCCTCATCCCTGGCACCCAGCCCATGCCAAAATCTCCTCTCCCTCCTGCCAGCACCTTCTGGAATGCTCTCCCATCCCTCCCTCCCTCCCTCCCTGCCCTGCAGTGTGTTGGCTCCTCCATTATCACACATTCCTGTCTCCTCTCTCCTCTCCACGCCTTGGCAGAGCTGCTGGGCATGGCCCCGGTGGGCTCTGCGCCCTGGCAAGGTCTGTGCCCGGCTGAGAGCAGCGTTCTGGGGGCACTGAGGGGCTCTGGGTTGGGAGAGGTGCAGGGGAATTCACTCAGGGGTGGAATGGAATTTCCCTAATGGAATTTCCCTCCAGGCGGTGAGGGTGCAGCTGATGGAGAGGGCTGTGGTTGGGAAGGAATCTTCCCCAGGGACTTGGGCGAGGGAGAGGAGGACAAAAAGCTGTGTTTTCCTCTGGAGCACAACAGCAGGAATTCAGGGAATGTGGAAATGGAAATATTGGAAATATTCTATGGAAATATTCCTCCAGAAGAGCCCTCAAGTCCCTAGAAACCCCAGGCCTGAAGGTCCCTGTGGTGCCTTGTGACCTCTGGGAGATTTGGGATTCAGCTCCATTTCCACTGTGGATGTGCAGAGGAACCCTGAGAGTGCCTTGGCTGACCCCTCCAGCTCCACAACCTCACAAAAAACTCGATTTTCTCAGGCTGTGAGTCCACTGAACCCTTTTTTTCATCCCAAATTGGGATGCCAGCAGACACCAAGGAACTGAACATGCAAACAATTATTCCGTGGGTGATGGGGAGCACGGAGCGACGATGCCAAGAGATTTCATTTTCTGCATCCCCAGCTAAAAGCCAAAGTGCAGGAGATCAAAGTGAGCCTTGCCCACACCCTGACCTGCTGTTCTGCACCACCAGGGAAATGCAAGTTGATACAAAATAAGAATAAAAAAAGCGTCAGATGAGCCATTAAAACAAAAGGCACTTTCAATTCTGAATGCCTCCACAGGTGACTGCCAAGGAGATGCAAAGTTTGCACAAAACCATCAGCTCTGCAAAAAACCCCAGATTTTCTGAGTTAGATTTGCCCGAATTTGCTGTGAGTCTCCCCCAGCTACAAAGTCATTCCACTTTCAGCATCCATCCTCACAAACTCCTTTCCAGCTGCTCCCCACGGACCATAATTTTGTTCCTCAGCACTCAAAAACAACCCCAAGGCAATATTTGAGCACTCACCCCATTCCCTTTATCCCTGCATTGCCCAGGGTGGAGCAGCACCCAAGGACGAGACAGAAGGAGCCAGGCCAGGGAGGGATGGAAGGAGAGCCCAACCTCCATCTGAGAGCATAGACTAAATGTTAATTAAGTGGAGAGATGCAATTACTCATCCTGGAGCTCTGCCAGCCAATGTCCCTGCGGAAGGGCTCGGGTCTGGCTTTGGGACCTTTGGTGGAATCCGTGAGGACACTGGGCTGTCCTGCCCAAGGACAAGGGACAGCACGGGGACAAACTGAGCAGCTCAGGTTGGAGCAAGCACAGGAATGCTCTGATTCATGTCCAGCACTGTGGGGAGAATCAAGGGCAAACCTCATTCCCTCCCCGAGCCGAAAACGGTGAAGTGTTTTGTGTCAAGTGTTGGATTTTAACATTCTGAAGTCCTTATTCTCACCAAAAAATCTTCCAGCTCCCTCTGCTCCCTGACTCCTGTGCAATGGCAGGTGCCTGTCAGCCCTTCCACTGCACTTCTAATGATGCCTTTGAATATTTCCTTTTTTTCTTCTTCTTCATGTATCTGTAACTTGCTGCAGTTCTGTGCTTCTCACAAAGTGCTAAAATGCTCTGTTCCCAGCACCTTTAGCCAAACAAGGCTCTCTGAACACAGATTCAAGGACAGATTCATTGCCTTAGGGCCTGAAAATATGTAAACAACTGTGAGCTGGGGGAGCAGGCCTGGGGTGGTGAACATCATCACCTGAGGGTGAGATTGGAGAATTAGGGGCCAATGTGCTAATGGACAGAACTTGTAAAAGGTGAAGGGCTCATGACCCAAGGTCCTTTTTGGGTGTAGTCCCTGGGGAGACTTTCGCTTGCCCAAATGTACCTTGAAGGGCTCGAATAAAATTGTCCACTTTTTATACTCCTAATTTGTTTTGGCCTCTTTCAGGCATTGCTACAGAGCAGCAGAATATCAGAAAAGCTTCCTTGAATATTGGAAAATCTTCCCTTAATCAACAGAGAGGATTCGCCATCCCTGGAAATGTCCAGGGCCAGGTTGGACAGGGCTTGGAGCAACCTGAGACAGTGGAAGGTGTCCCTGCCATGGTCCTTAAGTCCCTTCCAGCCCAGCCCAGTCTGGGATTCTGATTCCATCCCAATTTAATCAGCTCAGCGTGGCAGCACAGGAGGAGCATTTGATGTCTCAGGGCACAACACCCACTCCTGTCTGCCCCGTTGAGGCAGAATGGAAATGAAATGCAGGATAAAAAGCCCAGAGCCCAGGCAGGCAGCCCACCTCCAATCCCATGGGAAGGTTTGAGTTAGAGGAGCTTGTGTTGCCTTGGCTGATTGCAATTACACCAAGCGCTGTCTGGCTGGAAATAAAATGAAATTGCAACAGAGTTCCAGCTTTAATTGAAATTTCCTGGGATCTGTTATTACACGGCAGTGATTGTTCTGCGGCACTAATGAGCCTTTGCTCAGATGATTATCCAAGTGTCTCTCCAGTCGCTATTTCATTATTGTATTATTAATGATCAGATAGGATTGTCACAGCTGAGACGAAACCTGAACATGAGACAGCAGCCAGAGCACACAGACAGTGCCGTGACACACATCCCCTGCACTGCTGCTGCACCAGCGCCACATGAATACCAATTTTTTGGGGGGTGGGAGAGGGATTTTGTATTTATTGGTACGCTGCTCTGATATTCTGTAGGAATTCTGCCAGCCAGAGGGTATTTTGGGGCTGGTGCTCTCCAGACTTTGTCTTTCAAGTCTTTTATTCTTTCTTGCTCTGCTCATTTGAGGCTAAAGATTTTTATTTGGTCGTTCAGTGAAAGCAGGGCTGTCACCTTCCCCTCTCCTCATGGATATCAGGAGCCCCCAAGATTCCCCAAATGTCTCTCTGTCCTGATTAATCACTGAAATAACTTTCAGGAGCTGCTTCCCCAGCCCACATTCTGGTGCTTGGAAGGAATTCAGACCCTCTCTCCTTCCCTGTGTGGGATCAGGCAGGACCTGGGGAGCTCTGCTCTCGGATCGAGGCTGGGCCAGCACCAGGAGCTGCTTATTTTGGGGACATTTCCAGGGTTTGGCAGGGCAGAGCGAGCCCTGGCTCAGTGCAGCCCCAGAAGCAGCTTTGGCCTGCCCCAGGAATGGATTTGTGGGGACAGACACTGCCAGGGGGACACAGTGGGCTCTGTCACCGCTCTGAGGTGACACTTCCCCCTGTCCCTGCGGGATGGACACAGCAGAGGAGTGACCCTTGTCCTCTGCAGGGCCTCCCCACCCCACACAGCACCAAACAAAGAGCCATCACCCCCAGAAAAGCTCTTTACAGGGAAGGTGAGCCCTGGCAGTGTCCCAGGCCAGGCTGGACAGGGCTTGGCACACCTGGGGACAGTGGGAGGTGTCCCTCCCCTGGGACTGGCTGAGCTTTAAGGTCCTTCCTGTGGTTGCCCTGTTTTAGAATCTTTCTGTTCTTTCTCCCAGAGAATAGAGATAAGTTGTATTCTTTCACTTTCTTAATCTCTGTGTTTGGTGTTAGGTGTTATTTGGCTGTGACCAATGGTTTTAGGAGGTGGATTCTCTGCTGACCAATAGCTGCTAGGTTATTAATGGATATATAAAGAGGCTTCTTGTAAATAAAGTTCCCTTTTCGCCATCTTGGTTCGTCTGCCTGAATTCTCCCAGCCAGCTCCTGCAACCCTCGGGAAATTTAAAGCCACACCTTCCAGCCCAAACCATTCCAGACCTCGGTGATAACCCCACAAAGGCACTGAAAAGGAATATTTCCCTATGCCTGAAATGCCCTTTTCACTTTCTAAGAGGGATAAATCCCCCCCAGCCCTCCCTGATCCTCATCCTGCCCAGCCAGGACACCTCCAGCACCTGGAGCACCTCTCACACAGCCCCACCAGCCCTGCCCGCGTCCCTGGGCTGATGCAAACCCCCAAAACAATCCCCAAAAACACACAAATCCCAATCCTTCCCACTTCTGGCCACAATCCAAGACTTCTGCTTTCGCTTGCTGGTATTGTTTTGGAATTTTTTCCCCCTAATTTCACAGGCTGCTTTTTGTTGGGCAAAATCGCTTCTCTATTCCAGCTCCTTCAGATGCAAAAAAGGACCGAAAGTTCAATGCTGAAGCTGGGTGACATTTCAGTTTCCTTGTGAAATGCATCCAGAGCCAGAAAAGGAACAGTTTTAAACCAGCAGGAGGCAACTACAAAAATCAGGGTGAGTTGAGGGAACGTTTTCAGTCAGCAGAAGAATCTGTAAAAAATTCAGAACTGCCAAACCCTTATTTATTTTTGTCCCTACAATTACTTTTAATTCCTTTTCTTAAATTCTTTTTTCTTTCCTGCTGTTCCTACTCGAGCCAAATGTGGAGTTAACCCCTGAGTGAAAGATAAAAGCTCCCTTGGGGCTGCCTGAGTGCCTCAGCCTCTATTAATTTTTTATTGGGGCTCTGGTGCCCAAGATCCTGAGCGTGCATTGGTAATTGGACAAAAAAAAAAAGCTGATTTCCATAATATTTGGATTTATTTGAAATGAATATTCCAATATTGGGATAACCTTCTCCACCCAGGATTGTAGGAAGTTGTGCTATCTCTGTAGAGGAAAATCCACTGGGTAAGGGCTTGATGTTGTTCTTAATGCTGGGAAAAGACAATCTAAATGTCCAGGAATAATTTCCCTAAAATCCTAGCAGAGCCTCTTGCTCTTCTCTCCCTCCTTTCTCACAATCACACCACACACCATTAGATCATTATGGTCTATCAATTTGTCATATTTCAGCAATTTTTTTTCTTTAAGCCTCCGAGACGAGAAGCCACTAAAAAGGTCTAAAACTAGAGAAAAATCATTTTGCAAAAACAATTGCTCCATTTGGATGTCAAAACACACAATATTCTCCTCCTTGGAAAGAACATTTGCTAAAAAATCACATCCCCCTCAGCAGCAATCATTTCCCCCTGTGATTCCAGCACTTTGTGGTCGTGGATTTCTTTCCTGGGAGTGATAGTGGAGCTTTAATTTCTGTTGTTCTATTTTTGAGAGGCTCCACCTTAAATCCTCCCCCATTTCGGAGCGTTCCTGTAAATTTATTTAATCTGCATATGCACAGATGTACACACACACATTGCTGGGAGCTGGCTGAGATTAGAGAGGCAGATTGCAGAAAAGCAGAATTGATTTCCCAATTTCCCAGGAAATCCATGTCCTCAAAAAAGGAGTGCCCAGCAGGTGGAGGGAGGTGATTCTCCCCCTCTGGGGGAGGAGAAGGCTCCAAAAAGACCTCTCCAGAGCCTAAAGGAGCTCCAAGAGGGCTGGAGATGGACTGGGGACAAGAGATGGAGGGACAGGATGTGAGGGAATGGCCTCAAGATGAAAGGGAAATTGTTTAAATTAGAATTAGGAAGAAGTTCTTTGAAGGAGGGGAGGCCCTGGGTGCCCCTGGATCCCTGGCAGTGTCCCAGGCCAGGCTGGGCAGGGTTTGGGGCACCCTGGTGAAAGGAATAAGGGTGACACAAACTGCTGGTGGGACCTGAGTCTGCTGTAAGAGAAGATACTGAGAGATACAAGAAACAATGGCAAGGATTTCCATAGGAATTCCATGGGTTGATTCACACAAGGCTGTGGTAATAACTACAGGAACAGAGACATGAGAAAAAGAAGAAAAGGGGGTGTGGATTGAGGGTGTCTGATTTAGGGGAGAGGTATAGGATGGGGTCTGCATTTAGGAGAAATGTAGATTATTGTGTCTGCATCAGGTGATTTGGGAATTCTGTGCCTCTCGAGTACCTCAGCCTATGGGGAAAGAGAGAGGGAACTGCAGCTGGGAAATTTGGATAAAAAGAGGCTGTGTCCTCTGGCAATCTGAGAGAGCCCATGGGAAATGGCCATGGCCTCTCCCTTTATTCATGAATAAAGTCACAGGACTCCTCTGTCTCCTTTTGGACATAAACCTCTGGCGTTTGTGGATTAATTTTCCTGACACTGGGACATTGGATGAGCTTTGAGGTCCCTCCCAGTCCAACCCACCGTGGACTCTGTGATCCCTGAGCTCTCCCCAGCTTGGCTCTGGATTCCCCAAGCTCTGCTGCAGAGCCGTGGCTGCCCCAGGGCTGAGGGGTTTGTCTGGCATGGAACAGAGATGTTCTGTGATGTTCAGAGATGTTCTGGGGCATTCAGAGATGTTCTGTGATGTTCAGGGATGTTCTGGGGCATTTAGAGATGTTCTGTGATGTTCAGAGATGTTCTGGGGCATTCAGAGATGTTCTGTGATGTTCAGAGATGTTCTGGGGCATTCAGAGATGTTCTGTGATGTTCAGAGATGTTCTGGGGCATTCAGAGATGTTCTGTGATGTTCAGGGATGTTCTGGGGCATTTAGAGATGTTCTGGGGCATTCAGAGATGTTCTGTGATGTTCAGGGATGTTCTGGGGCATTCAGAGATGTTCTGTGATGTTCAGGGATGTTCTGTGATGTTCAGGGATGTTCTGGGGCATTCAGAGATGTTCTGTGATGTTCAGGGATGTTCTGTGATGTTCAGGGATGTTCTGGGGCATTTAGAGATGTTCTGGGGCATTCAGAGATGTTCTGTGATGTTCAGGGATGTTCTGGGGCATTCAGAGATGTTCTGTGATGTTCAGAGATGTTCCATCCTGGCCCAGGTGATCCCGGGGGAGCAGAGCACCCCTGAGCCATGGCTTCACCCCCAGGTGCCCTCTCTGAGCTCTCCCGCTGTCCCCTGCCCCCCAGGCCCTCAGCCAGCCCTGCTGGCAGCTCAGGGATGACAAAAAGGTCCCTGCAGCTCCCATCTGCCCCGGCAGAAAGGATGAGCTGATGATGTTCTCCGTTCAATCAGCACCAGAATCAATCTGTAATTAAGAGACTCCTCTCCCACCCCTCTGTCAGCTCTTTGCCTCTTCTCCCCTTCCATGCCCCACCAACCCTTCCAGCATGAAGTCAATTTAATGAGATTTCTCAGTAACAAATGGCCAGTTTGTAATAATTATATTTTCTTCCGCGATTGCTGTAGAAATGATTTAAAGCAGAGAAGGCTCCAATTTATTAAGCATCAAATTTGCTGCGGTGAACTTTTAACTATGAAAGGAGCCTGGAGACTGAGGGAGCTCTCCTCCCCCACTCTGGGCTTTGCCTTTGCCCTGAAATATTGATGGTTTGGAGATCAAGATTTGACTCCTTGGTGAAAATAAATTAATCCTGCTGAAATCAGGCGGAGCCCAGCTGCATTTTCTGCCCTTTCCTCAGGCCTTATGGTGAGGGGAGTGGGGTAAGAAGAGGTGCAGGGAGCAACAAACTCATCCTTAACCTGTGCCAGATTTTCTTTGTTAATATTTGCAGATGAAGCTTTAATTGCTGCACTCCTCACAGCCTATCAGGGAAAAACCCAAAGCCCAAGGGAGCTCAGGTCCTCCACTTCACCATTAAAATTAAACTCTTCAATGTCCAAAGTCTCCTCAAATTATTTTTTTTCACCAATCTGCCACCTGGGCTTGAGAGAGAACATCTGGGGGAGGCTTAGAACAACATCCCAACTCTAATCCTTCATTGGAAAGTCACTTTATGGCTTTGATAAACCACAGCTCCCAACTTCTGCCATCATTTCTGCTCTAGAAAGAGAGCCCAGCTAAAAGAGTTTATTTAAAGCTCAGGAGGAAGCGAAAGTTCAAACTTTTCACAACTTTTGCACTGTCTCAGCAGCTTCCTAATTAGGGGAAGTTCCATCCCATTTTGTACCTGGAGAACAGCAACGACAGAGCAGAGAGGATCTTGCCTTGAACTCTTTCTGGCGAGACAGGAAAGTCCCCAGGGCCAGGTTTTTCTCAGAGTTCCCCCAAATTTCCTGTGCACTCAGGGCCCCCTTGGGAATGCTACAATCCATAATTAATGACGGAAGGAGAGGATGCAGGAGCTGAAATTCGGGATCTCCGTGGGAAAGATGTGAGGCTAGAACAGGGAGGTGATCATGGAAAGAAGCGAAACCAGGACTGAAGGGTGAGATCTGGAGAGCTGCACCTTTCTCCTGAATTCAAAATGCAATTATGTGGTGGGTGGGGGAAAAAGAAACATCTAAAAAGCCCCAAATCCAATCCCCTCCAAAAAAAAACCATCCTGAGACCTCCCCAAAAAATCACAGCCAGATTTTGAAGTTCCCAGAATCCCAGATTTGGTTGGGAGGAACCGTAAAGATAATTTTTTTTAAACCCTGACTCTGTTATAGTTTGGGGTCAGTTTGGAAAGAGCCTCAGGGGAGGTTCAGGTTGGACATCAGCAGGAATTTCCTCATGGAAAGCCTTGTCCAGCTGAAATACCATGGAAAGCCATGGGGTAATTACAGCCCAGCAGGGCCAAAATTGAGGATATTCAAAGAGTTTGGTTTCCTTTTCCACGTGGCAAGAGATTTCCGTGAATATCTCACCTTCCCCTGTGTTCCCAGGTGGAGGGAATGGATCCAAATGCTGGAATGGTTTCATGGGAACAAAGTGGGGAGACAGAACCAGTCCTGCTCACAGGGGAAGGGATGATTTGAATGAGATTTAATTCCATTCCGTGAAAGATGGTGAAAAATCAATGTGCAGCGCTGCTGGCAGGGAGGGGCTGCAAAGTTTGGCCTGTGGGATCCACGGAAAAAGAGCTTTTCCACACCTCGCAGAGACAGAGCAAATACGAAAGAGAAAAGCACAGATGAAAGGAGCTGGGTAAATAGGCACAATTTTGATTTTTTTCCTGATTAATACCAGTGAAAGACACGGCCGGGAGTTTGAACCTGCACATTGTTTACCCAGGGCTGTGGAAATCCAGCTCTCCTTCAAAGCCCACTTGTTACACCAACCTCCAGCGAGCCTAAAAAGCTTGTTAATTTAATTAATTATCCCTGGTAAATGGGCCCCTGAGGGCTCCCAGAGGTAAAATGCATCTTGGCAAGGAAACAACAGAACTGACAGGAGCATCTGCCTTGCAGAGAATTACAGAGCTCACCTAGAGATGTTCGACAGAGGAGCAGCCAAGTGGCTCTGCTCTTTCCCTGAGCATTTCCCGTGGCACAAACACCCAAAATTCCACTTTTGGGCAGCTCTTTGTGCAGTCACATCCACTGTTTGCCAGCTCTGTGTGCGTTCACGTGGGTCACACACTCAAAAATCAGATTTTTGTGTGTCTGGCTTGGAAATTCAGCAAACAGCCTCCTCCTGCCCTGGCGGCTTTGGGCTAAGACAATCAATTTTTGCTTTTTAACGAGATAAACTCAGTCACACGCAGGGAAAGGGACTCAGGGTTCACGCAGCCCTTGTCAGGAGCTGAGGGATAAAAGCAATGCCTTGTTTTAGCCAATTTGGGGGATCACCAGGGAGCTGAGAGCACTAAATCAGGAGAAGCCCAGATCTTCAGGGAAGCTTTGCCGACATTTGGAAGCTCAAGATCGAACTCAGAAGCTCTTGGCAAGGTCATTTTACACATTATCTGCAAAAGTCTTGTCTCCTTTACCTGGAGAAAGGTGTCCTATGTACCCCAAAAGACCTATTTTATTGCTCTTCCTCACATCCCATCCACACTTTGCTTATTTAAATTTAATTTTTTTTATACCTCCAACAAAAGTGGCCACAAAATTCTACAAGCACTGCAAACATTTTAAAAACTCATCTTCCTCCGTTAGGCCTGAGAAAGTTCCCCTGACCTTAGTGTGGCTCTCATTCGAGCTCTTTTCGTTAATAATTTTGTATTTTTTAACATTTCATATTTAGAGACCGCTTCGTATTTTTTATTTTAAATCCACCCACGAACACCTCCTCTTTCGCGGCCCACGAGCCTAACTGCAAATGACTGATTATCCCCAGCTTAACAAGCAAGAGGACAAACAATAAAAGAGCAAGGATAATGCATCACGAAATGTACTTTGTTCATTGATTTGACAACCGCAGTTTAGCTGTAATTAATTATGATAATACTTCATGGCGCACCAGTTAATGTTGTGTAGGGTAATTTGTTCGAGTCTCGGGAGCGCCAGGCCTCCCCTCCAGCCTCGTGTAGCGGAGGGAAAATCTGGTGTTTTGGGGGTGAGGACACTGTGGGAATTCAAATTAAATTTCAAATTGGCCTCTGGGGATCTGTCAGGGTTCCAAGGGCAGAGGTTTGGCGGTTTTGTGTTTGATATTTCAGCTCAGTGGGAGGGTTTGCACAATCTCTGTCACTGTAAAGTCAACACGAAACCGCGACACCAACAGATCTCCTGCTGCCATTGCTCACCCTCATGCCGGGCATTTAAAACTGCAGATCTGTGCCATCGCTGCCCAAATCTGCCTCCCGGGCACGGCCCAAGGTCTGTGTGCAGCGTTTTGCTGTGTGCTCACAGAATCATCACAGGATCATCACGGGATCACCACAGGATCATCACAGAATCATCACAGGATCATCACAGAATCATCACAGAATCATCACAGGATCATCACAGAATCACCACAGAATCATCACAGAATCATCACAATCACAGGATCACCACAGGATCATCACAGAATCATCACAGAATCATCACAGAATCATCACAGGATCATCACAGAATCACTGCCGCGACGGCGAGGGGCGCAAGCCAATAACTGATCAATGTGATCAATAAAGCAAGCGTCGAGTTTATTCACATCGTTTACTGCTTAAATGCTGTTACCGTTAATTATGCCTACTAGTCACAAGCTCATTGGTCAGCTACACAGGGTCACATTTGCATATCCCTCCCACACGGCTCCTGTTATCGCGGATTCTCTTCATTCTTTCAACCACAAGTCAGTTCCTCGGCTCTTTCCACAGTGCTCAAGGACACTGTGTCCTGTCAGCATCTCTTGCAGTTCTTGGGGCCTAAAAGCCTCCTAAATTACACTTTACTTTGCTCGCACAAGGCCTCTAATGATCCATCTTGCCACAAATCATCACTTTGGGAGAGACCTTTGGGATGGCTCAGCCCATCCCTCACCCCAGCAGCACCATCATCACCTGAGCCACGGCCCCAGCGCCTCCCTGGGCAGCTGATTTCAGTGCCTGGCCATTTATTTATTATTATTATAAATAAAAATATTTCTCTTCTCTTTAATCTGAGCCTCCCCAGGCTCGATTTAAAGCCATTTCCTCTCATCCTGTCCCTGGAGCCAAGGCCACCTCACTGCAAGGTGAGTTGTACAAAATCCCCCCTGAGCCTCCTCCTCTGCAGATTAAGCACCCTCAGATGTTTTCTAGATCATTCACCAGCTCCATTTCCATTTTTTGGATGTGCTCCAGCACCTCGGGGTCCTTTTGGAACCGAGGGACCCAAACTGGAGGTGTGATTCTCCTCCATCCCCCCCGGCACCTCCTGAGCTTCCCCTCCATCTGCAGACCCTGATGCAGACCCCTTGGGAACTCCCTGCACCCCCAAAATCCCCAAGATCCCTGAGGAAAATCAAAATCCCTGAGAAATTTAAAATGAGAGAGCAGCAGCTCTGTATGGAGCTCAGAGTTGTACATGAGAGAATCTCAGGATTACAGACACATGGAAAATACAGAAGATAAGATACAGAAAATACAGAAGATAAAAATACAGAATCTAAAATCCTAAGGCTCCCGGGTGTCTCTTCAGGGCTGGAATTGGATCAGACTCAGCCATGGATCCATGGATTGCTGTCCCTGTCAAACCTGGCCTGGCCAGTCCTGCTCTGGCTGTCCCAGGGCTCTGGACAGGTCCCAGATCCATTCCTTACCCCCACACTGCTTCCTTCTCTCTCTCCTCTCTCAGGGAAGGTCAAACTCCTCTTCCCCCATCCCCTCCCTGTGCTTCTCCCTCGATTTCAAGGAGGATTTCTCTCTCCCTCAATGCTCAGGGAGCTGGAGAAGAATCCAAGGAAAAGCTTGGAATGGCTTCACCTCGTGGGTGAGCTGTCAGAGACCCTCGATCACCTGAATTCCTCAAAAATCAGACCTCGAGAGAGGAGGGAAATCAACCTTTGAAGACCAGAGTGACACCACCCCCAAGGATTGCCCCAGACAAGTCTCCAGGAAATTCTCTGTTGTCATTAAAAAGCTCCTGACAGCAAATTCTCCCTGGGGTCCAAGCCGGGGCTCTATCCATGCACACAAAGGGCTGTTTCCCTTTGATCTTAAAGAGAATTTTCAGGTTTTATCCTTGCAGCACTCGTGGGAAGAAAGGCATTGTCCAAAGGAAAAAAAAAAAATGTACAAGACAGGGCTGCCTTCAGAAAATGTGAATTAACAGCAGGTCAAAGAGAAATGGGAGGGATTTGCTGAGCAATCAGTCCAGGATCTTTCTATTTAATTATCAGATTCTTTAATGACCCTTCTAATAAGGCACAGAAGTGTGGATGTGCCTTTCAGAGAGTCACCGTGGATTACACAGAAACCTGAGCAAAAATCCTCTCCTCACAGAGCTGTGGGAAGCCCAGCACAGATTCACATGCCACAAAACCTACAAAAACCCAAAATAATGCACTCTGTAACGCCTGGGACGAGGCAGCAGCTGGAATTTTTAGGATTTCTGCAGGAAGCAGGACCCTGTCTCAGACTCTGCTGCAATTTTAGCATGACCCTGATGAGCCCCTGATGTTCTCCCCCTCGACACAGCTCCTTTCCCTCATTGCCCAAATTTTCTGCAGGTCCTTTATGGTGGACCTGGAGAGCCCTAAACTGTTCCCAAATCCCAATTAATAACAAATAGAGCCAGATTTTGGAATAGCAGAATTATCAGGCTTCAGATAACAATATCCAAACGATCAGGTGAAAGCCTTCTGGAAAAGCAATTAGATAATAACAGACCTGAGCCAGAGTCATCAAAGACTTTTCATGCTGGGCTAGAAAATCAGGACCCAAGAATGAATGGGATTGGATTGGATTGGATTAAATAAATGTTCCAACCTCCTCACCATCTCCTGTGTGGAGCTGGAGCCTTACAGAGCTTTGAAAAAGCAATCACCGCATTTTGTTTCAAAATTTCCTCCATTCCTCCCAAATTTTGGAATAAAAGCGTGAAATAGAAATCACCTCGGTCCACCTTCCACCCCCCAACACTTCCTGCTTTATCACATTTATCAGAAGAAAAATCAGAAAGCAGAAATGTAGCAGAGGCCATCAGAGGATTTTCCTGTGAAAAACACTGGAAAATCCTAGGAAAAACTGTGGGAAAGAGTCAGAATAAAGATGTGCAGGCTGGGGGAAAATGAGAGGTCTGGGAGACAAAGCCATCGACACTCAGTGCCTGTCCAGCGGTCCTGAAAACACTGCAAACATTTGAAGAAAGAACAGAAAAAGAGAAAAAAATATTCCCTTCCCTCCTGTGCAGCCTGGAGCTGTTCTGTTCACATCAGCTGAGAGCCTCATCATTGATTTGGGGTTAAAACAGAGGTTTGGGGGAAGGGATGAGCTGTGCCAAGAGTGAAACTGAGCCCTAAATGATCCCATGATGGATCCAGGAGGAAAATCCTAGACAGAGGAGGCTGCTGGAGCACTGAATGTTTGGTTTGGGGGAAGCAATGAGCTGTGCAAAGAGTGAAACTGAGCCCTAAATGATCCCATGATGGATCCAGGAGGAAAATCCTGGCCAAAGGTGGCTGCTGGAGCACCATAATCAGCCAAAACGGACCTTCTCACAACTTCATTAGTGCAGAACTTTTCATTTTTGACAGGGAAAAATCCCGAGACACCTCAAACACACCCAGACCTGAACAAGTCAAGGCTTTCACCAGTGACAAAGACATTCTCTGGCGTCCCTTGGCGCAGCCTAAAGAAAACCAACACGAACACACTGAGCCATCCCCAAATTCCCCAGCAGTGGGACCAGGTTAAGAATTGCACTAAGATCACATGCAGGACAACGCCGGAGCTCAGACCCAACCACCTCAGACAAGCCCAAAACTCGAGCAAGAGCTCAGTTTAATTTTTGATTTGACTCCAGCGCCGTCTCTCTCTCTATTTCCCGTGCACCTGCAGTGATGAATATCAAAAGGTGTTCTTGCACTGCTGACATTCAAACTGAGCCATTTCGGGGCCTGGAATGAGCCCTGGACAAAAGGAAGGTGCTGGGGTCAGCTCTGGGCCAGGTTCAGGCTCTTTTGCTGTTTACATTAATCCAGGGCAGAGCTGGAGGTGTGGAGAACACTCAGCAAACGTCAGCTCTGCTCACAGCCTCTGGATTAAAGATAAGAGCTGAATATTTATCTTCCTTCCAGGCACTGAGCTCCACAGCTCCATCAGCTCAGGGCAGGAAGGTTTGGCTGCAGGGAATTAGGAATGCTGTGGGTTTAGGGTTCCAACCCTTTTGGGTGCATCTCTCTTCCCTCCTGTGGCTAAAAATGCTCCAGGTCTGAGAATCAAAGGTAAGGAAAAGAATCAATGTTTTTTCTTCAAGCTCAGGAGGGAAAAAACCCAGGTAATTCAGCAAATATTACTTAAAACAAGGGTTTTGTAAAACCACTTGTGCTCCTCCTTCTTTTAAATTGTCTCTTCCTTCAAATTGTCTCTTCTTTTAAATTGTCTCTTCTTTTAAACTGTCTCTTCTTTTAAATTGTTTCTTCTTTTAAATTGTTTCTTCTTTTAAATTATTTCTTCTCCCTCTTGCCTCCCTGACTGACAGCTCCTGATAACAGATTCCCTCAGCTCGCAGACACTTTTTCTGATGTTTCATTCATGGCTCTGCAAACTCCAGGGTCCCTCTGCACCTTTCTACCCTTCCCAGCTGTTCCAGGAGCAAAGATTGTCCCAATCCCCTGGGAATTCCTCTCCACACCCCAATGTTCCTGGTTTCAAAGAGCTTGGGTTTCCTGACCCCATAAACCCTCTGTGAAAGCTCCCACAGCGACAGAAAAAGAGAGAGAAAATTCAGGTGAGTGCAGAGGATAAATAACTTTTTGCTCTGGGATGTGTTTCTAACACAACCTGGATCACTCTGGTCACTCTGGGCACCTCCAGAATCCCAAAAATTCTTGAGGATCCCTCCAGGATCACCAAGAGCCACCGTGGCCCCTGTGGATGTGCAGCTCCGAAGCTCCACAGCACAGAAATCTCACATTTTAAGCTCAGTGTCTCACCGCTCAGGCAGCCCAGGGGATTTGAACGCTCAAGTGGCAGATTAATTCCAGTCAAAACTGATCAGAGATGAGAAGATAACCACTCATTTACTTTGTTGGCAAACAGCAGCTCCTTTGCAGCCCTGATCTCCATAAAATCCTTTCCCTTTGTTGTGCAATCACAGCCTGAACCACAAATTGGAGAGCAGCTCCAAATAAGTCCATATTTTCTCTGAGAGCAATTTGCACCAACGCTGTGTTTTCCACGTTGACTTTGTTTGCCAGAATTAGGAGTGAAAGGCAGAGCAGCAGGAGGGGAGACATTCCCCTGGCTGGAATTCCATCCCTTTTTCCTGGGAATTCCTTCCTGACAGGGTAAATTTGGGGGATGTTCACACATCCCAAGCCTCACACAGCTTTTGCTGTTCAATCTCCTCATTTCTGGGGCTTTGATTTAAATCTGAATTTGAATCTGAGCAGGAGGGGGAACTCTTTGTCGTGGGGATGCTGCTGCCTGTGCTGGGCTGGTTTTGCTTCAAGTTCCTCTGAAAAGGAGAAAGAAATGTCCTTTCTAAATAATTCTAACTCCACCAGCAGGCTCGGAGATGCTGATCATTTAAACCAGGGAGATCTCCAGGAATAAAGGAGAGAGGGAGGGTTGGGTTTAGCCTGACTTAATCCTGGCCTTAATCCTGACTTCAGGCTCAGCTCCCAGAACCCACGGAGATACTCCAGCCAGAAACTTTGAACCACCCCTTGGAAAGGATTAAGCTTCTCAGCAGAAATAAGGCACTTAAATGTCTCTAAAAATCCCTGGAAGTGTCCAAGGCCAGGTTGGACAGGGCTTGGAGCACCGTGGGACAGTGGGAGGTGTCCCCCCTGCCATGGCAGGAGGTGGAGCAGGATGGGATTTAAGGTCCCTTCCAACCCAAACCATCCTGGGATTCTCTTTCCAAGGGTCAGAACCTACAGCCAGATGGGATTTGGGCTCCTCAGGCTGCAGACAGTGTGGTCAGGCAGCACAGAAAGTGCCCAAACTCAGCCTGGCACTGCAGAACAAATCTAACAGGAGAATGGAAAATGATGAATCTATCAGGGAGAATGGAAAATCTGAGCTCAGCTATTCCCACATCCAGAGAGATTGGACACTTGCAACAACAAAATACCTGAACCCCTGCACGAGGGAGAAGGGAAAATCTGACTTCCAGCTATTCCCACACCCAGAAAGATTGGACACTTGCAACAACAAAAAGCCTGAACCCCTGCACGAGGGAGAAGGGAAGACGGGGAGATAAAAATGGGATGAAATTCTGGACTTCAAGTTCAGACTGAACACAGCATTTCTGCCAAAGAAAAAAGAGTTCCTGCCTGGCCAACCGTGGGTGTTAAATCAACGCCTGATTCAGGACTGAACAGAGAGGGAATGACATTCCAGGCTGGACCAGCAGGGAACATATTCTGCAGGCTGGAAAGAGCAGCTTGCTCTGGCTAATTAATAGCTAATCAGGGCTGGAGCAGTAATTTTCTGAGTGGTGACCAATTTCCCCTGCCCAGGTTTCCCTTGGGGCATCTTCTGCTCGCTTTGGACAGTTCTTGATTTGAGGTTTTTCACTTTAGTGAAGTAAAAAGCTTCAACTTGTAAAAATTATCTGAAATAGCATCAAGGGCCCAGTGTGGGGTTGGTGGCTGGAGAGGAAAAGGAGGGGAAAAAAAAAAGAAAAAGAAAGGAAAGTCCATTCAGGCTCAAATCCAGCTTGGAATGGACTTCAGAGGAATTATTGGAAGCTTAACTACCCAAAACCCACTCTGTCCAATTTCTGGCAGAGCCCACGGTGACAGCTGGAACTCCTGAGCAGCATTCCATGCCCAGGGAGGTATGGCTTGGAATAATCTGTAATTCAGATGCAGAAAAAGGAACATTTGAAAAGATGCACACACAATAAACCAGAGCAGAAGTGGTGGCCTGGGAAACAAAAACCACGGCAGGCAATTGGATGTGGCTCCAGAAAGTTGTTCCTCACTAAAAGGGACTTCACTGCCTGGATAGAATATGGAAGTGAGGCTGGAAAAATCTGCCTGAGGGCTGTCCAGCTGTGAATTCCAGATGCTCATTTCGGAGGGACAGGGCTCCTGGAAGAGGAATTTTTAGTGTCCTGATGATGTTCAGATCCGCTGGGGCAGGAGGTCACCCTCCAGAGCATCCCTGGAGGGACAGGGAGAGCTGAACTGCAGGAATTCCTTTGGTAAGAGGAGAAAACGATGGAGAAGAGGGTGGAGAACAAGCTGGACCCATCAACATCTTCACTGTGGACTTGGCAGAAAAATGGGATTTGCTCTGAGCACTGCAAATCTGAGCAGAGAAGCAGAACGAGCTCAGGTGATAAATACAGGAGCTCATGGGCAGGAGCAGTCGCTCCTCGTGCTGTTTGACACATCCCCTAAAGCTCAGCCTCATCTCCAGCCTTGAAATATGGTCCTGGAGAGCATCTGAGAAATGAGAAATATCAAAGTTTTGTCTCTGCAGCAGCCTGGGGCTGCCCCTAATCACAGCAGAACTCCGAGCACATCAAGTGGCTCAGCTCCAAGGCACCAGGATTTCTCACACAGGCACACGAGGGCTGGGGAATTTTAATATCTTCTTCCCCTTACAAGTAATTTCCAGTGTTTATGCTCTGTGGAGCTCCTTAGGAGTGTCAGAGCAGAACAAATGTCATTTTTAATGGACTTGCTAAATCATAAAAACCATTTGGAAAATTGCATCTGATTAAAACATGAAAACGTTCCATTATTCACGGGGCGATCGCGGCGGCTCCGAGCAGCGGCAGGAGTGGGCTGCACTGAAATCTTGGCCCACAGGACTTTCTACCTCAGTAACCAAAAGCAATCTTCTGATCTGCTGCTGCCAAACGCCGAGGAATTCTCCCGGAGCGAGGGAACAAAGCTCGGCATCCGTCATTACATCCTTAATTCTTGTAGGGACGCAGGAAAACGCACGACAATCTGCATTTTGGAGCACAGCCCCTGCTTTGTCACAGGAAATATTCAAATCCACCCCAGATGGGAATTGCAGATCCCTCCGGGAGAAGGCCACACTGGAAGATCTCATTTCCAGGATGGTTGTCACTAAGAATTTTCGATTATTTGTCCCAATCCACCAAAAAAAAAAGCCTCTTGCTGTATGGAAGGGGAGGGAAAATGGAAAGTTCTGTTCCATACAACAGAGCAGATGTGGCAATAGAGCACGAAATACACAGAGGAGCTGCTCTGGAGAGCAAACAGCACCAAAGCAGAGAGGATTCCCAGCAGAACGATGATGTTCTCCTGTTCAGTGAGAGCAGAGCCTTAGCTCTGCCCAAGTTCTCTGGATGGGGACACAGAGTGATTGAGCTGTGCTTTACCGAGTGTGACCTTTGGTGAGTGCACAGTGAGGAAAGGAAGCAGAGGATTGGGGCAGAGGTGGCACTGCAAGGTGTGCACAGCAGTCACACTGCTCTGCTGAGCTGCTGTGTCTTTTTCAGGGCATTTGGGGACCATGTTCCCTCCTAAATTTTATAAATTTTATATTTTATAAAGATAATTTTTAAATTATTTTTTCCCCTGCTTTTTTTTCTTTTTTTTAATCGAACTAAATAATGCAGCTCCAGGGGGAGATGTAGAAAGGGGAACGGAATTATATTCGGAGGAGGAAAACCCTCACTGTTTAAACTGTTTCACTTGGGGAGGATGAAAACTTCCCCTGGCTCCAAAGAGCAGCCCAAGTCCTGATTTTCCAGTGGGGTTTCAGTGGGATTCCAGTGGGGTTTCACTGGGATTTCAGTGGGATTTCCAGTGGGGTTTCAGTGGGATTCCAGTGGGGTTTCAGTGGGGTTTCCAGTGGGGTTTCAGTGGGGTATCCAGTGAGGTTTCAGTGGGATTCCAGTGGGGTTTCAGTGGGATTTCCAGTGGGATTTCAGTGGGGTTTCCAGTGGGGTTTCAGTGGGATTTCCAGTGGGGTTTCAGTGGGGTTTCCAGTGGGGTTTCAGTGGGGTATCCAGTGGGGTTTCAGTGGGATTTCCAGTGGGATTCCAGTGGGGTTTCCAGTGGGATTTCCAGTGGGGTTTCAGTGGGATTTCCAGTGGGGTTTCAGTGGGATTTCCAGTGGGGTTTCAGTGGGGTTTCCAGTGGGGTTTCAGTGGGGTATCCAGTGGGGTTTCAGTGGGATTTCCAGTGGTGTTTCCAGTGGGATTCCCAGTGGGATTTCCAGTGGGATTTCCAGGGCAGAGCTGATGTCTGCACTGCTTTCCAAAGCGACAGAAGGGCAGCAGCAACCCCAGCCCTGAGCTTCCCAGAGCTGAGGCTTTCCCTGCTGGGTGCTGTTCCCCCAGCTTTGACCACACTGTGACAGAAAATCCAAAATTATCCACTGATGCTCATGGTAAGGCAGAGAGGAAATGTTTTAGTGCCCCCAATTCCCTACATTCAACAGGAAACAGACCCTGATATATCCCAGACCCAGGAAATATCTCCTGCAGGCTTTGCTGTGCAGACAAATTCACCTGCAGCACCTCACCTGGCGAGGATTTAACCGGAGCCAGGGGTTGCTGCACAGATAAATTCATTAAGGCAAAGGTGCTCTGACATCCTTGGATGGATCTGTGCAGTGAAAATCAGCTCTCAGCACTGCTGCAGCACTTCCAAACAGCATCAGAGAGACGCTGAAGTTCAGCTCAGACAAATTCCCTCCCCCTGTGCAGCAGGGTTCTCATGCAAAGGTTAATAACTCCTGATATGTTCTGTGAACTCAGCATTTCTCTGAATTTCAGCTTGATGTAGTGCCCTTTTCAGCAGCGACACATTTCTTCCTGCCTGCCTTCCCTGCTGCTAATCAGTTTTATCAACACAGCCCCAGGTGAGGAATGGCTTTCAAGATGTGGGGACTGGGAGCTGGAAATTCCTACTCCATGCAAACGATCAGAGGCAACAGGAGCCGATTAATAAACCCCAAAAACTCAGAATCACAGCTGAGAAAACCCAAACTGCGCTGTCAGTTCACAGCAGAGCGCAGCCCGGCCTTGTGAGTTTATAAATCTCTTAAAAAACAAAGCATTCAATCATTTTGCCCTGGAGATGAGAATATCAATTATATCACTCCACATCCCTCCCCACGAGTGGTGATTTGTGCTTCCCCTATTTCATCCCAGGATTTTCGGGGGAAGATTTACAGAGGGAAATGGGGGAAGCTGTGGAGGGCTGGGGGAATGCAGATCCCATGGATTCCCATCCTGAAAATCCCATCCCTCCCAGGCTGAGAGCTCACTCAGCACTGCTGAAGGTCTTGACAGTGCCTCAGCAATTCTGGAAAGAGATCTGTGTCTGCTGAAAAACACCACTGAACCATCCAATCTTCCAGATTCCCTGCAAGGAATAACTCCAAGAGGATAAAATGCATTTTATTATCATCCAGTTCTGCAGGCAGTGCACTTAATCCTTTTGCTCCTGCCCATCCAATAGTTTATTTTGAATTTAGAGTTGGTTTTAGGTTAAAAAAGAAGCAGAAATGGGCAATCCATGCTCATTTCGAGACATTTCTCCTGCTGGATTGGGACAACAAATGATCTCAAACTTGTTCTCCAAAAGGTCACCGAGGAGCTTTGGCTTCCTGAGAGAGAAATGCTGTTTTGTAGGAATTAAAGTGTCCAATTTAAGCTCTGCACCCAATTCCAGCCATTCCAGGACTAATTTATTTGTATTCCCTCTTCCAAGCTGCATTTGTCACCCTGGATAAGCTGAGTTGGGAGTGTTGGGAAGTTTTCCTTCCCAAAGAGCCCTGGAAAAAATGGGAGAAGGGAAGCTCTGCTCCTAGAAAGGTTTGCAGCAAACTTTCCATGGCTGGAGGTGATTAAAATTGATCAATTCATGCTCCTCTCTCTCTCATAACATTTCTGTGCTGGGACCTGGAGGGATCAACATCACCAAACCTCGTTTGGAGCAGAAGTGATTAAGGTTTAAGGTCAGGACCAGGATGAGGCCCAGCTGGAAAAAGCTCTGAGAAATGTTCTGCTTCCTCCCTGCTCGTTTGTTCTCCTGCAGGTGGAAGGGAATTTTTCTGTGCAATAAAATAATTGATGAAATTGGTAAAATAGATATTGATAAAAGTGATGAAAAGCGTTTCTGGGTCTTTCTTTGTGCTTTAAGACAGCCCCAGGGGAATGACAGGGACAGACAATTCCCCCAATCCAAGAATGTCGGGAGCAGCTCGGACTGGACAGGACTGGGAGTTCCTCCCATGCAGTAAAATGATATTAAAAAAAAATTAAAAAATAATTAAAAAAAAAAAAAATATAAAAGGAATTGCATCATACCATCAAGAAGAAATTATGGAAAGGCTCATGTTTGTCAAGTTCTCCAGGTATAAATTAAGGATAGGGGTGGCCCTCTGCAAGGTGTTATTATTATTATTATTATTATTATTATTATTATTATTATTATATTAAATTCTAAATTGTAAATAAATTATCTCATATTACCTTAATGTATTTTATTATATATAATATATAATAATATATAATATATAATAATATATTATATATAATAATGTATTATATATAATAATGTATTCTATACACTATATAATATATAATATATAATTAATTATAAATTATAAATATATATTGATAATATATTATTAATAATACTAATTTTCCCATTTTTATTATTATTCTTCCCATTTCTTTCTGCGATGGGACACCCCAAAGTGAGCCCTGCCAATGAACCTTCAGCAAAAGAAATGAAGGAACATCCATGGACATCCCGAGGATAACACTGAGCCCAGGACAGACCTGCTGCAGTCACCACTCAGAGGACAATAATCAGCATTTTTCTCTCCTCTCTTCATTCCCTAAGATTCACAAGCCAACAGCTTTCCAGCTCATTACTGGAGATCAGCTTTGACCAAAATGGGAAAAAAATCCATGCTCTTCTAACGATGCAAGAAATTAATTACATGACTAAGCACACAGGAGAAGGCACCAGCAGTTTTCCTTTTAACTCCCTGCCCTTTCTTCCCCACAACTCTGCTTCATTTTGAGCCAGAGCCTTTCCAACTCCATTCTCCTGCAGGAAAGCCTGATGGGAACTAATTGATGTGAGAGAAATTCAGGCACGAAGGGGAAAATGCCTTCCTCCCTATGCATTATTCACACTTCGTGGCGAGAGAACCTCAAAACGTGGGGATAAACTTCCAGTGCATCTTGTTAGCACAGAATTGCCAAATTCTGGCTCTCGAGACACATTGGTTTTTTCCCGAAATAGAATGGAGCCATGGGGAAAAAAAACAGGGACATGGGAAGTGTCAAAGGTTTCTTCAGGCTGGAAAAGGGAATTTTTTTTGGGAACTCAGAGCATTTTCAGGGTCTGAAGGGGCTGCAAGGGAGCTGGAGAGGGATTTTGTCAGTGACAGGACAAGGAGGAATGGTTTAAATTGACAGAGAGGAGGTTTAGATGAGATATTGGGAAGAAATTCGTGGCTGTGAGGGAGTGAGGCCCTGGATTGGATTTCCTGGAGGAGCTGTGATCCCTGGAAGTGTCCAAGGCCAGGCTGGAGCAGCCTGGGACAGTGGAAGGTGTCACTGGATGATCTTTAAAATCTCTTTTAACCCAAAACATTCTGACATTGCACAGTGAGCCCCTAAAAGGAACAAATCTGGAGGTTGCAGAGAAGGAGAATCTTGTCTGTATTGCTCCAGACACAACAAACATTCCCTAGAAATCTCCAGACAGGTTCATGCAGCTCCCTCATGGCACTGAAGGGTCCAAACTTTGGATGGAAAACCAAAATTTGGATGGAAAACCAAACTTTGGATGTAAAACCAAGCTTTGGATAGAAAACCAAGCTTTGGATGTCAAACGAAGCTTTGGATGGAAAATTAAACTTTGGGTGGAAAACCAAACTTTGAATAGGAAACCAAGCTTTGGATGTCAAACCAAACTTTGGATATCAAACCAAACTTTGGATGGAAAGCATTTTGGGGATCAGGGAGAAATGCTGAGCAACAACTCCATGCCCTCCCCAGGTTTCCATTTCCTTCCTTCCACAGGAAAAAGCTGTTTTGGTTTCTTTTTCCTCCTCAGACCATGGCACAAAACCCAGCCCAAAGCAGCTGCAAATGTCCCCCAGGCTGCCCAAATCCTGTGCAGAGCCGAGGAGTGGGAAAGAGAGAGAAGGAGACCTTTCCTAGAACCGTGAGGAGCAGGAAATCTGTGCTCCCTCCTCAGCCTCGTTTGTGCTAAAAACGCCGGGGAATGAATTCCTGGGCATGGCCTCCTTTCCTGGGAAATGATTCAGGCAAGCAGGGGCAGCCTGAAGGAATATTGATCTCCTCCTGGCTGGGAGGCTCTTCAGAGCCTGTCAGGGACCTGGGGGACATCCCTGGAGGTGTCATGGGTGTGGGCATGGCAGGTTGGATCTGCTCAGGGTCTGTCCCAGTCCACAGCAGCACCGAAACTCAGCGTCCCCATAACCATAACACCTCACTGGGCTCCGTGGGGGTCATTTCATCACTTTTTGGAGGCCATCAGGACTTGATCATCTCAGAATTTTCCCAATGATTCCATGCCCATAACCAATAACATCCCCTTGGGCTCCATGGGGGTCATTTTATCATTTTTTTGGAAGGTCATCAGGACTTCATCATCTCAGAATTTTCCCAATCTTAATGACTCCACGCCCATAACCCAAAACATCTCACTGGGCTCCATGAGGGTCATTTTATCACTTCTTTGAAGGTCCTTAGGACTTGATCATCTCGGAATTTTCCCAGTGATTCCATGCCCATAACCCATAACATCTCATTGCGCTCCATGGGGGTCATTTTATCATTTTTTGAAAGTCATCAGGACTTGATAATCTCAGAATTTTCCCAATGATTCCATGCCCATAACCCATAACATCTCGTTGGGCTCAGTGGGGGTAATTTTATCATTTTTTGGAGGTCATCAGGACTTGATCATCTCAGAATTTTCCCAATGATTCCATGTCCATAACCCAAAACATCTCCTTGGGCTCCATAGGGGTAATTTTATAATTTTTTTTGAAATTCATCAGGACTTGATCGTGTCAGACTTTCCCCACTCTTAACGATTCCATGGAGCCCTAAGCTCGTGGGTTTGGCAATCTGGGTGCCCCTGGCTCTGTGTTTTCATCCAGGTTTTGCTCTCACTCCTCTGCCCTGCCCCTCCTGGCTGATAAAAATCTCATTTTTTCTTCACCAGAGCCTCCGGCTCGAGCTCAGCACTTGTCATCCGAGCTCCTCGGTGGATAAATGCTCTCCCTGCCACTCTCAGCTGTCACAAGGATTTGTATCTGCCTTCATTACATCCCTCCCAGTCACGAGGTAATTAAATCCGATGTTGCTATAAGTCTCACTGAGCAAAGGAAAATTCAACAGATTAATCAGAATATCTTTCAGAAAGGCTTCTAAAAATATTCTAAATAGACCAGAAAAGCAGATGAGTGGCATCCTCATTTATTACCGAGCCAGGCTCTGGATACAACAATCACTTGGGTTGATAGATAACACAGCCTCTCCTCTTTCATTCTAGAAGCTCTCATTCAGAGCCAGATCAAGACACAATTCTCTCTATGATTGTCTCTCTCCCCCCCTGGAGCTTATTTTGGGCTGTGTGCTCAGCACTCTCTCCAGGGGTGTGCTGTTGTCATGACTCTGAATTAGGTTTTTCCCACCCCGCAATGATGATTTTTTTGGAGCACACGTGGCCCTGAGACATTGCTCCATCCTGTCCTGTCCTTCCAGCAGAGCCTGGCAGGATTTTGCTGCTGCTTTCAGGGCCATCGTGATGTAATTGCAGACATGAAATAGGAAATTCCCAGATGGTTCTCAAGGCTTTTTTTCCTCTTTCTTTTTTTTTCTTTTTTTTTTTTTTTCCCCCACAAGCCTGGGCTGGCTTTCCATGATTCATAATTTGATATTTGCCAAGCAGTTGTTCAAACCCCCTCAGCTTTTTGCTCCTGGCCACTTCAGCCCTGACACAACTGATGGCTTTTCTCCATCAGCTCCAATTCATCCAGGCCATTTTGAAGGATAACTTCCCGAGGTTGTTTTTTTTTTTTTTTTTTGGGCCAGCTGATGCTCTGACTTTATTGTTCCCTGCCTGTCACAGTGGCACAAGTCTGACTGGGCAGAACTTACAGCTCATTTACGTCAGGAGCTGAAGCAGCCACTCGTCATCTGTGGCAGAGGGGATGGAAATATTCCCACTGGAGCAGCCAGAGCTCAGATCCAGGGAAATTTCCCTGCTTAGATCTCCCTGTAGCTGCTGCTGAGAACATTTATTATAAATGTATCACGCAATAAAAAATAAGGCTTTGCTTGCTGTGGTGGAAATGACCTTGCAGAGGCACGAGGGGAGGATGGAACTCTCTGACTGTGAATTCCACGCCAAAAACATTCATTCCTGAGGAAATTCGGATTGCTGAGTTTAGAGCACCTCAGACCCTCTCCAGACCTGCTATGGAAAACTTTCCCTTCCATGGAAAATCCTGGCTCTGATCAGCACCAACAGAGGTGCTGGGGAGGAATTCAGAGCTCCTGGCTCTTCCTGTGGCCCAACACAACCTCAGGGAGGGCAAATCTCCCCGAAATTAAGAACTAAACCAGTGTGGGGTGCAGAGGAGCCCAACCTGCAGCAGATTGCCCCGAGAGCAGCGGGAATGTGAGATGGGGAAAATTACCTGGGGAAGGAGAGGATATTAAAAACAGCCTCATGTTTCAATGTCAAAATCATCAGGAAAGCCAAGGAAAGAGGCTGGAAAGGAGCACAATCCCTCTCAGTCAGTGGCTGCTGCTCTGCTGGGGCAGCCCCGAGGTGCCAAGGGCGAGGGAGCTGCCGTTCATCATTTCTGATTTAGTGCTGCCCAGACAGGAGGAACTCGTGTGATCCATGGGTTGGATATTTCTCTATTGATCTCCCAGCCTGGCTTTGCTCAACTCCACATCCATCAGCCCCAGCCCTGCTCCTGCTCCCCTGAGGCTCTGAAGCAGCTCTGTGCTGTCCCCAGCCAAGGTCCCAACGTGTTGGTTTAGATTTCCTGGGATTTGCAGAAGCTGGCAGAGGAAGCAGGCAGAAGGACCCAAGATGGCGAAAAGAGAAACTTTATTTACAGAAACCTCTTTATATATCCATTAATAACCTAGCAACTATTGGTCAGCAGGGAATCCACCTCCTAAAACCATTGGTCACAGCTATACAACACCTAGTGCCAAACACAGAGATTAAGAAAGTACAAAAATGCAGCTTATCTCTATTCTCCCTGAGAAAGAAGAGAAAGATTTCTAAAACAGTGCAACTACACCAATGCTGGACCGGGGCTGAGGCACTGCCCAGTGATGGATTGGCAGCATTTCCAGGAATTCTGTTCTCCCAGCTCCTGGGAAGGGCAGGAGCAGGACAGCAGCACAAAGCTGTGCTCCCAATCCCACACCGAGAGGGAGAATTCAGCTCTGCTCACCCCACTCTCCATCCCACTCCCAAAAAAATCTTCCTCCCCCCAAAGCGGAGCTCTGAGCTCTCTCTCCAGCTTGGCCACGCTCTCAACATCAGTTTTTTGGGGATATTTCTCTCCAATTTCAGCACTCTCTGTTTCTATCCCTGTCTCCAGTCCTTTGCCAAGGTATGTCCGAGTGGGGGAACAGGAGGAACGAGAAGACAGCTGGTGAAACAAATGCAAATCCCCGTCTACACCTCCTTAATCTGTTTTCTCCTGCATTATCCCTGCCAGCAAGGACTATTTCTGGCCTGGGCTGGCCTGGCTGGGGAGGGCTGAGTGGGCAGAGGGAGGCTCGTGGCGCAGGCAGCAGTAAAATCTCAAAGTGTGCTTGACTTGGTGCAGATTTTGAGCTAAAGAGGCAGGGTTTTGTGATGGCAAAGCAATTTCTGAACTCTCAGAGGGTGGGATGAGACTTCATACAGAGGACAGGTAGATGGGCATCATTTGGGAGCTTTTCACACTTTCACCACAGCAATCTGAATTCTCTTTGCTAAGGAATTTATGGCAGGTCCCACACTCCCCTTCAGTGCCAAGTTCACTTCTGAATTATAGAAAGAGGAAGTTTTTTAGGATCCCAGAGTGGTTTGGGTTGGAGGAGATGTGGAGAACATCATCATGAACAGGGACACCTTTACTATCCCAGGGTGTTCCAACCTGGATTTTTGGCACTTCCAGGGGTGGGGCAGCCACAGGTGCTCTGTCCCACCCCAAAACCAGTGCAGGATGGGGTGACCTCAACCCTCTACAAACCCCAAAGCCATTTCCCTTTTGCTCCATCCCAAGGAAGGACAACCTCAGACCAAACTCCAGAAATCCAGAGGCAGTTTTACCCCAAACAAAAAGAGAATCAATGAACCATGTCAGGATTCATCTCCCACCTGTCCAGCCATCATTTTCTTCTGCTGGGATCTGCAAAATATCTCTGAAAGCACTGATGGATCTGACAGCCCCGAATCCATCACCTGAATTCCTGCAGCAGCTCCAGAAGGATCTCTGCAGAAATCATCACCCCTCCCCTTTCTCGTAGAGCCACACGTGTGGAGAACACAAAGTTTGATTCCTTTTCTCCCTTTCTGCTGTCTCAGAAGTAGAAAAGGGAAGCCAGAGAGGGAGAAAAAGGAGAAATGGAATCAGATGCCATCAGGTGATCTCCAGGTGCCTTCCCAGGGTGAGGGAGAGCCACACTGGGAGAAAAGGAGGGTGTAAAATCCTTGAAATGGCCCCAAAAATGGGGGAAAAGGAGGGTTTAAAATCCTCAAAATGGCCCCAAAATGGGGGAAAAGGAGGGTTTAAAATCCTCGAAATGGCCCCAGAAATGGGGGAAAAGGAGGGTTTAAAATCCTCGAAATGGCCCCAGAAATGGGGGGAAAGGAGGGTTTAAAATCCTCGAAATGGCCCCAGAAATGGGGGAAAGGAGGGTTTAAAATCCTCGAAATGGCCCCCAAAATGGGGGAAAAGGAGGGTTTAAAATCCTTGAAATGGCCCCAAAAATGGGGGAAAAGGAGGGTTTAAAATCCTCGAAATGGCCCCCAAAATGGGGGAAAAGGAGGGTTTAAAATCCTTGAAATGGCCCCAAAAATGGGGGAAAAGGAGGGTTTAAAATCCTCCAAATGGCCCCCAAAATGGGGGAAAAGGAGGGTTTAAAATCCTCCAAATGGCCCCAGAAATGGGGGAAAAGGAGGGTTTAAAATCCTCGAAATGGCCCCAAAAGGGAGAAGGGCTGCCTGGGGGAGGGACACATGGCACTGCCTCCAGTGCTGTGCCAGGAAATCTCAATGTTCATGAGAAAGCTGAAGGTGGGCTCTGACTAAAAGGTGTTGAGACAACTCCACAGACTGGAAAAGGGAACAAAACTGAGTGTGCTCTGCTCCTCTGTTAAAGAACCCCCAGCAGAGGCTGTGTGCGCAGCAAGGAACCCAAAAATCCTCTCTGGGGCTCGGGAGGGCAGAAGGAGGCTCTGAAATCACCCAGGAACACGTGGAAGGCTCAGCACAAAAGCACAGCCAGGACTCAGCCAGAAATAACCTCGATCCCAGGAAAAGCCTGGAGAGAAATTTCAGATTCAGGAGGCAAAAAAAGATCTGTTTACCTATTACCAAGCAGCCCCACTATTAACCAATTACCGAGAGGCAGCTCGGAGCAGCAGCTTGGCCATTAGAGTGGAGCATTCCAGGGCCTGCTAATGGGAGATAAATTCATGGCTGGGAAATTGGATGAATTAGAGTCATTTTAGCAAGAGTTCACCACGGGGCTGACCTTTGCTTTCACATGCAGGGGGCCAAGAGAGAGATTGGGTTTGGTGTTATTTTATTTTATTTTATTTTATTTTATTTTATTTTATTTTTATTTTACTTTATTTTTATTTTTATTTTATTTTATTTTGTTTTATTTTATTTTATTTTATTTTAATTTTATTTGTTGTGGGGAGAAAGCTTTTGTGTTGGCAAGGACCAGAGTCCACCCCAGCAGAGAAAAACTGGAATTGGGAATTGGGGTTTGGAGAATGGTCTGGGGTTTAAATTCTTGAATTCGAGGCTCATCTTTGCCACCAGCTCAGGGTGACAGTGACTTGGCCTCTCTGTGACTGATTTTAGCCTCCTTTAAGGCTTGGCTCACTCAAAAATCCCTCACAGCTCCCAAATTTACCCAGATCTCTGTTGAGCACTTCCCTACCTTGCTGTTGGCACTCTCCACTGGGAACCCACCTCGAGCAGCCTGGTGGGAAATCAGATCATTCCAAGGAGGAAATTCCTTTTTTAGGACAAACATTAGGGTTTTTTTCCCAAGTCAGAGCAGCTCTCAGCACCTAACCAGCACTCCTGGGGTGACTTCAACCAACACAGCCACGAAGAAAAGCTTTGCCTGCAGCCGGTGAGGACTGAGTGGACACCAAACCACCTCAACATGCATTTCCACGCTTCTAGATTTATTTTTGTTTCCCTGTGCTGCTCCGAGCAGCCAGCAGTGCTCCCCAGCCCCGTTCCTAACCCCGGGCTCTGCAGCACAACTCCTGCAAAGTCTGCCGTCGTGGGCTTAATACACACAGTGCTTATTTTAAACACAGACTGATGGCTTTTCTCCTAGATAATGATGATTGATTCTGTTTTCCATCCTTTGTCAAGGCTCAGCACACGCCTGGAATTTTAACTAGTCCTTCTTCTGATACTTCCATGCTTCCATCTGTTCCTCTGGATCTCTCCCCGTCTCCTGCTTTAAATAATGAACTTTGCCACGCTCAGAACGATCTATTAATAAATAACAATCTCGGAGATTACACGAGGCAATTAATAGTGGAGCAGCACTGGGAGCTGGGCTGAGGGGAGCTGGGGGAGGTGTGTGGAGCTGTCCTGGTGCTCGGAGGATGAGTGGGACCCTCCGCCAGGGCTGGGGCAAAGCTGTGACAATAAACAAACTCGGAGTGGTGGAGATCACTCAGTCTGTGTGAATCGTGCCAGGGAGGGAGCAGAGCTCTGTCAGGGCTGGCATTTCTCAGGGCAGAGCTGAGGGTTTGTTTGCAGCCCCACCTGAGGAGCAATCCACGGGGAATTCAACACCATCCAGGAGTTTCTGCTGCTTGGTCTTGGAGTGCAGCGTAATTGATAAAACACAAAAGTTCTGCATCTGCTCTGTCCTTTTTGCTATCAAATTTCAGCTCCTGACACAGCGAACCCCAGCTGGGGTGGACACTCCCAGTTGGAGGCTTGGTCACTCCATTGGTGTGACAAACGGAGCAGCAGGAGCTGCAGGTGACACTTTTGGGGCACCTTGAGCCTCCCTCCAGCTCAGCTCTGCCCAGGGCAAGGCACAGCAGTGCCTGAGCCCCCTGTGCCCAGCAGGGCAGGGCTGTGGAGCATCCCAGGATGGCTCTGCAGGGCTGTCCCACCTCCAGCACTGTCCCCTGCACCGCTGGCCACTTAGGAATGCTCTGAACCTTCGCCTGAGCAACACTTTTGCCTCACTGAATGTTAAACACCTCAGAACACCCTGCCGATATCTCCATTTACTGTGTTTGCCATCTCGTTTGTTCCTCTCATTTCTGCTCTTCATTCTCCTGTCCTCTCCTCCTTTCCCTTCCATTTCTCAGTCCAGCTCCTCTGGGTTTTTTTTTTTTTTCCCTCATTTCTCCTCCTCTCTGCCCTTCATAATGACTTAATCTGGCAGGCAGCGTGACAAGCGAGACAATCGAACACGGAGTTCTCCTGCGCTCCACATCCATTTGGAGATTCCTCCCAGATGCAGCTCCCGAGCCCCAGATTCAATTTCCCTCTGACATAACAACAGAATTAGTCTGGTATTGTCATAGGTAAATTACTCACCAGCCTGGTGTCAGCAGAGGAAAAAAAAAAAGAAGGGAAGGAGACAAGAGCAGGATTCAAAGGAAGGTGTGAGTGTGACAGGCGACAACAGAATAACAATGGGGGACCGCGGGTGACATCGATCACGGCTGACAAACAGGGACAAAGCCATCGCTGGATCAAACACAAGAATTATTTGCCTCTTCTTCCCTCAGCCCTTGAGCTGTTAAACCTCATCCTGAGGATCTCTGCGCCTGGTAAAGTCTAAATAACTCTTGGATTGAAAAATGTCGTGTCTGATCGAGCTTAGGAGGGTGGGTTTGGGTTCCTCATCCACGGGAATGCCCTGAGAGGGACGAAAGGCTGGGATGAGCACACGGAGCTTGGCAGGACACGGTGAGCTCTCAGGCTGGCAGCAAAACTGAAAGCATTCACATTTAAAAAAAGGGCAAGGAGCAAATCAACAAAAACTCCTCTTTGTTCCCAGCCTGGCCTTTAATTCCTGCCTGCACCCAGAGCAATCAGCGGTGCTGGAGCTCAGGACACCCTCTTGACTGCAAAACACTCAATATTTGTCACTGAGCACCATTTCTACCTGCTCTGGGTTTTTTTCCCCTGCTCTGCTGTTCCATCAGACATCAAAGAAGTGCCTCAGACACTGCTGATTGTCACTGGAGTGTCACTGTGCCACGGGGAGGCACAGGAACGGCAATTCTCCTGAACAGGAGCCATCTGAGCCTTCCCATCTCATCTCCCTCCTCACCTACCAAGCTGCTCCTGCTCCTGGAGCAGCCTGAGCTCAGCATGGGCAGGATTTGGGGTTTTAGGATCCCTGATGACCTCCATGGGGTGCCTCCAGCCCTGCTCTTCCAGCAGGCAGCGAATTGGCCCTTTGGGACTGACCTCAGGAGGTGTGGGGTCCCTCCTTTGGGATGATTTGGGGTTTTTAGGATCCCCTGATGACCTCCATGGGGTGGCTCCAGCCCTGCCCTTCCAGCAGGCAGCGAATTGGCCCTTTGGGACTGACCTCAGGAGGTGTGGGGTCCTCCTTTGGGTTGTGGGCGAGGTCAGCGAAAGGTAGGAGGGAGCAGCTCAGAGCTGTGCGATGCACCAGGTCAGGAAATGAGGCTGTGACACTCCAGGCTGCTTCAAAACCCTCAATTTAGTGTATTTTTTAGGGGTGAGCAGCCCAGGATGCTCCCAAACCCCCCAACACCTGAGCATCACCTCTCATGGATGCTTTTAAGGGAGAAAAAACTGTGAAAACTTTTGTTATCTGGGGAAATATTGGCAACTGAACAACACCCCTAAACCCCAAAACCACAACAAAAGGAGCCTGGAGTTTATCAACACCAGCAGGGAGGGAAATCAGACCAAAGTCACGGCAGAGCACTCAGTCCCAGCCTCGGGGAAGCTGAAGTTCACACCAGAGCCAGGCTTTATTTGCCTATTGACAGAACGAAGGCCTTTGTTGGTCTTTCTAACTCACCCCCGGCACGGCAAAGGTCTCTCTAATCTGGCGAAGGCAGAGCAAAAACTGAGGGCTTAAAGCTGGAGCTGAAGCAATCCAAGCTGAGGTAGGACATGGTTTATTTTATTTTATTTTTTCCCAGAAAAGAATGTGGATTGTGTCCCTCAGTGCCTTCAGTCAAAACTGCCCATCCTAAACAGGCACCAAAAAATAATGAAATGAATCCCAGAACTCTTGCTCTGGAAAAGTTGCAAGCTAGATGAGGATTATATATTTATATATATATATATATATTTTAAAAATATATGTAATATATAATATATAATATATTATAAATTATATAGAATTATATAGAATTATATATTATAATGTTATATTATATATTATAATATTATATTATACATTATAATATTATAATATTAGTATATCTATTATATATTATTATATATAATATATTATCTATATTATATATATAATCAATATTTTATATATATTAATATTATATATTATTATATTTTTCCAGCCTAGCTATGCAGAAGTACCTCACACTAATGTCCAGAAAAATGCAGAAAATGCAGAAAAATGCAGAAAAATGAACTGATTTTTGGATCCCACACTGTTTCGGCTCAAGACCACCTTGGGGGAAAAAACTAAACAAGGTTAGGAAATTTGAAATTCTCCAGCCTGGAGAAGTCTGAGTGGCCATTGAGACTCACGAGGTTCCTGCCAAAATCTGGGCTGGTCCCAGCTCTGACCCTTCCCCAGATTCCCCTCTGGACTGCACATCCCAGAGCTTCGCTGCTCCCTCCCCCTGCACAGACAGAGAGAGGTGCAGGGCCCTCCCAGCCTCATCCAACACAGTTTTTTAATATCTTTATATCTTTTTACATCTTGTTTTGACATCTTGCAGGTGCTGGGGGCATCTCACACCCCTGAGCCCTGCTGGGTGGGCACAGCAAAGAAAAAAAAATGGACAAAGGTGTTTGTTTTGGCACCGAACAGAGCCAGGTTTGCTCAGCCCTGACAGATAAAATCCATTCCCTCTTTCAGAGGAAACTCAGGGATGGGGCTGCAAACTCTGCCTGAAAATAATTAAACAGCTTTTCCAGCGATGGTAATGAGGCAAACTGGCAAAGAAATCATTTCAATCTGAGTGCACTTTTTAAAAAATTATTGTCTCTTCCAGAACAGCCCTCGCTAGGGCAGTGATTCCTCCTCCATCTCTGGATCCAACATCCAAAATCCTTTCCCCTCAGCTTTGTCTGGAGCTCCAGGGAGGTTCCACAGCCTGTGGGACTCAGAGCAGCTCAGCCCTTCCTCGGGTGGGGCTTCAGGAATCTCTGAATAACCACAGAGAAGCTCTAGAATTGCCCAGAGCACTCCAGCACTCATCCTGGAGAACCCAAACTCACGGGAACCTGCTGGAAATTCAGATTTTCTGCAAGGCTGACTTTGAAATCCCCTTCTCCAAAGCTCTGCATGAGCACCCCACTCTCCCTTACTCCCTCCCTGGAGGTGCCAGAGCCCCTAAGAGGAACCGAGGAACATTTCCACAGCAAAAAGATCTCTCTCCCCTCCTCCTTTTCCCTCCTTCCATGAATAACATCAGCCATTGACCTTTTCAAAGAGGGTGCTTGGTGTAAAATACGAGTTCCATCCTCGGCAGAGGGAAGAAGGGGCTGGGGAGGAACCTCAGCCTGCTGAGAAAGGGCTCTGTGCTTCTAACAACCACCAGGAGCTTTTATGGCTCTGTCTGTGGCATTTAAAATTAATAAAGTTATTAAGAGAGAGATTGTTTTACAGCCTAATGCCTTTTTAACAAGGTGAGCACCACCAGGCCCTGCCTCGGAGGAGAAAAGGGGGGGAAAAAGGGATTTTGGAGGGGATTCGTGCGGTTGTGGCTCTTGGAGAGATCAGTGATGGAGGAGTTGAGGGTGAGCCGCACCCCGGGGAGGGTTGGGGTTTAATTTGTGTCACTGCTGCATTATTGACCCTGTGCCTGTGCCCAGGGAGTGCAGGAGCAGGAACAGGAACAGGAGCAGGGCAGGTTCCCCTCGCTGTGGGACAGCCTGGCAGGGACAGCTCTGCTGTCCCCTGTGCTCTCAGCACATCTGCCCTGCCCTTGTTGCCTCAGCTGTCCCAAAAATGTGCCCCCAAAATGGCATTTCCTTGTGTGAACAGCTCCTGAGCCCATCCCCGAGATGAGGAGCCTGCACTGACTTCATTCGCTCACCCCATTCATTCCACCTCATTTCGCCAGATGATTTTTGAATTGTTTTAATTCTTATTTGTAGTTGCACTGTTTTAGAATCTTTCTGTTCTTTCTCCCAGAGAATAGAGATGAGCTGCATTCTTTTACTTTCTTAATCTCTGTGTTTGGTGTTAGGTGTTATTTGGCTGCGACCAATGGTTTTAGGAGGTGGATTCTTTGCTGACCAATAGTTGCTAGGTTATTAATGGATATATAAAGAGGCTTCTTGTAAATAAAGTTCCCTTTTCACCATCTTGGTTCGTCTGCCTGAATTCTCTCAGCCAGCTTCTGCAACCCTCGGGAGATTTAAAGCCACACTTATTATCTTATTTTTTTAAAATTTTTATTCTATATTCAATATTCCATTCCATTTTTTTTTTTTTTTTAAATTCTATAAACCAACAAAACAAGCAGTAAAAAACACCACACCGCTGCTCTCCCCACCTGCTCTGTCCTTTTTGGACCTTCATTTGAGCCTTACAAACCTCAGGAGGGCCTGGCAGGACATTTTGAGGTGAGGGATGCTGAGCTCACGTCTGTCTGCAGCCACCAGCACAGCTTCCCACTCACTCAGGGGTGAATTTAAATTAACTCCGTGGCTCCTACAGAGCTCTCAGCGCTGTTATTTTGGGAGCAGAGCAGGGCCATGGCATTGCAGGATGGTTTGGGTGGAAGGGACCCTAAAGGTCATCCATTCCCACCCCTGGATGGGCAGGGACACCTTCCCCTGTCCCAGGGTGCTCCAAGCCCTGTCCAGCACAGCTGTGGAGTTGCACTGTTTTAAAAATCTTTCTCTTCTTTCTCATGGAGAATAGAGATAAGTTGCATTCTTGTGCTTTCTAATCTCTTTGTTTTGGTACTGGATACTCTAGGGTTGTAACCAATCATTATAGGGGGTGGAAAAACTGTCAACCAATAATTATTAGATCATTAATGAATATATAAAGAAGTTTTTGTAAATAAACTTTCTCTTTTCTCCATCTTGTGTGCTGCCTGCCTGACCTCCCTGCGAGCTTCCACAAATCTCCACGAATATCAGAAAATCAGAGCAACACATCAGCTGGACATCAGCTATTGCCTTCCAAATTCTTCTTTTTGGGGTTTTTAGGTGCTCCGACACACAAAACCATCGACACTGGGACAGCACACAGCTGGTGGCACAAACTTCCCTTCAACCAAGAATCAAACTATTCTGCTTCGTTTCGTGCCAGGAAATTTGTGGAAGCAGAACAAACCTAAGCTCAGCTTAGCTGTGGAGTGGGGGAGGAGGAAGCTGATTTTATTCCACATTTCTCGAGGCTGTGTTGCTGTTGCTCCTTCCTAAAATTGCAACCCTCGTGGAAGAGCAGCACCCAGAAAAACCTGGATCATGTGGAGAGGTTTTATTTCCTTGGCAGGGCATCTCTCCCTGGTGGTAAGAGTGGCCAAGGAGTTAAACTCAGAATAATCAGAAAAATTGGGGCTCTTCACCTGCCTGCAGTCAAACACGCAGGGGCTAACGCTTCAGGAAATGTCAGCAATTCCTGATTTTCCCGATTTTCCCTCACCCTGCCCTGTCTCCCAAACTCTGTGAGCACTGAGGCGTGAGGGACTGGCAGTGCCCAAAAACAGCAGAGCACAGCACCTCTCTCTCTCTCCCAGGCAGCAGCCACTCTGGGATTCTCTGCCAGGAGAGGGAATAAATAAGCTCTGAGTGACAGAGTTTTTAACAACAAAATCATTCCACGGACAGAGTGTGTAATGAGTTCCAGTCAGAGCAAGTTATGGAGGAATAATTCTCTAGTACCTGGAGCTAGCAACCACTTCATGGGTGCTTTTTATTCCTGGGTTGTAAATTGATTTTATACATCATTTATCAATGGAGGCCCGGCTTTATAATAGGGATATTTTAATATTTATGCCTCTCCACCCTCATGCTCGGCAAACAAATGGGAACAATAGGACATGGTTGGTGTTACAAGTCCCTGGGATAGCTCCCCCTGCTCCCAGGTAAGGGTGATGGAGGTCTGCAAGTGACAGATAAACCCGGGGAAATTTGATTATGGGATGCATAAAGAATGACTCCCGTGTTACTGGAGAGGATTAAAGAAGTGCTGAGGGCTAAAGTTTCGTGTTGCATTTCCATATATTTGCTTTACGAGGCAAAGGCACCGCAATTCCCACAGGGAACACACATGGGATCCATGGCAGAGAGGGGAGTGGGGACAAATCCTGATCCCCAGCACCTCGGGGATGTTGGATTGCAGTGATCCCTTCAGATCATGCCCAAAAAAACCCCACCTGAACCCAGAGAACAGCACACCCACATCCCCTAACTCAGCACCTCCTGTCCTGGGGGCAGAATTTGGTGGGGGAGGATGAGCAGCAAATTGTCCTTGCAGCAAAACCCTGCCCTGTCCTTCCTGCAGTGCTCACCCCTCTCTGTTCCAGCATTCCATCCTGAGTGCTGTCCAAAAAAAACCATCCTGCGCCTCGGTTTATTTCCATCAAATCTCTAAATAAAACTCCTGACGAGTCCCTTCCCTCAGAGCACTCACACGGGGCTCCTGCAGAAAGGTCTCGTGCTAAACCCCACAGCTCCGGGGATGGGACATTAATATTCAGCAGAGAAACTGGGAAAATACATTTACTCCCTGCTCACAGTTAAGCTCTTCTTCAGGCTCTACTTTATCTGTGGTCACTGCGTTATTTACTCCCAGGAAGGAGATGAACGCTCGGAGCTCTCCAGCTGGTTCAGTCGCAAATAATCCAGAATTAATTGAGGTTTAATTCACTCTGGGGTAAGTCAGAACCACATCCACAGGCTGGGAGCAAAGCCTGCGTCCTTTGGGGTGAGGCTGCACCACAAACAGAGAGAGTGACCCTCCCCAGCTTCCCACTGCGCTAATTACCTCCCTGTTAATGACGCTGATGAGGCAGAACTCTGTGCCCCGTTAAATACTCCATTGTTACCTGTGCAGGGACAATCACAGCACCAAAACCTCAGCCAACAACAGCAGGGCAGGAAGAGCTAAAACAGAACCTCTGTTTTCCTCTCCCCACAGGTAATATCACTCACAGGTAATATTAAATAATATTTGGGTTGCTGCCTCCCTTCCCTCTGCACCTTTCCAGCTCCTCAACTCGGCTCGGGGAAGGAAAAGTGAGATGCAGGAGGCAGAAATGAATCCCACAAATAATTTGTGGGAGGAAGTCTCCAGGATCCCAAGGCTCTGCCTGTTTAGGAGAGCACCAAAGGCGCTTCTCCCTCTCTTTTTTCCATTCTCCTTCCCTTGCAGAATGAGGACAAACTATAATTTCCCAGCCGTGGGTAATTCCGCACACTTCCCACAGGAAATCAAGCATCAGTGGCTCCCTTGGGATGCACTCACAGGGAAAATTTGGGGAAGGGGAGATGCTTGGAGATTCTGCCTGCTCCTTCCCCACTGACCCCTCTGAGTGGACATCCTGCTTTGCCAACAAAAAGAATGGAAAAGAATGGAATTTTACCCACGGAGGCAACAGTTAAACACACAAAGCCATCCCTGCAAGGAGCATTACACAGAGGACAAGCGCAGGAGAAGGCAATGTCAAGATAATCACGAACATCTACATTATTTCTTGTACATTCGAATCGCCGAGGAGCCCCTTAGAGGGGAAAAAAGAGCTTTCCAGTCTCAAAAAAATTGCTTTGTCAAGCAGGAAGGGCTCCCTGCCCCCTCTCGCCTTCCCCACGGTGGCTTCCAAGGTCACTCCACAGAGTTATTCAGCATGAGAGCCCCTGAGCTGATCGGCCTTGACACATCAATTTTGTCCTAGCAGGCCACGGGGCAATGCCTTGGAGGAGCTGCAGCCTCTGGCAGCGTTGGGAGACTCACCAGGAAAGAAATCTCAGAGCCACAGCGATGCCCTGAGCACTGCTGGCCCGACAAATGTCACTGTGATGAAAGCCCAGAGAGCCGGGGAGGGGACGAGCTGCCACAGCCCTGTCCCCCCCAGGAGCCGCGGAGTTTATCCAGCCAGACTTATTTAAGCATTCCATTTAAATCAAAGCTCCGGTGTCAGCAGAGGAAGCTGGGCTGGAAAAGTGATCCTCGCCCTGCCCATCCCCTTCAGCAGCAGGGCTGACATGGGAATTGAGGTCAAGTTTGTTTTCAAACACGGTGATGTTGATGCCGGTGATTTTTGGATTTTCTTTTTATACCCTTTTTATATATTTTATACCCTTTTTATATATTTTATACCCTTTTTATATATTTTATGCCATTTCCCTTCCCTGTTCCCCTCTACACACACTCCTTGTACCCTGCACAAACACTCCTTGTACTCTAGCCCCACATGTTTACAACCCTTGTAGTTTGATATTTAGCTTAGTTTGGGGTCCTGCAAAGTGAGGAAGACCAAACATTCATATTCTCTCAGAACTAGAAGCTCCAACCTGCTCTCTCTTGGAACATGTTTTTGTAAACTAGGCTGTAGTCTCATTTGGGGGTGGGGTGTCATTAGAATAGGGGGCAACTATTCATTTATGAAGTTTCTTATTGGGGGATTTTAAGTACATATGCTAATTTTGTGAAGTCCACGAAGTTGTACAGGGTCCCTGGCTCATCCCTCGCTCCATGGTGTGTTTTCCACCTTTGATGAGTCTGGGCATCCAGGGTCCTATTAAACCGAGGTAAATTCCCTTTTCCCTGTACTGCTGTGTCTGCTTCACATTTTTACCAGCCTGTTTAAGGCATCAATGTGCTGGGCTGGGCTGGGCTGGGCTGGGCTGGGCTGGGCTGGGCTGGGCTGGGCTGGGCTGGGCTGGGCTGGGGGGCTGCAGCAGCGCTGTTGTGGGACAGGAGGCTGCAGGAATTGCAGAGAAAGGTGTGAAATGAGATGGAAAAGCACCAGGAGGGCTGGGGTTAGCTCCCAGCTCAGCCATGGAATGCTCCTCGGTCCATGAAAATCAAAATCAGCATTGCTCCTCACAGCCTCTCTCCATCCTCTCTCCTTTCCTTGCTGTCCCCAAGGGTCACACCCCAGTCCTGGGGACAAACCCACCCCTCAGCACCCCTGGGAAAACTCTCAGTGAATTCACTGTGCCCCACGGGGCCCAGAGTGGCATCAGGCTGAGATCTGATCTCCAGTCCCCCATCCTTTGACAATCCCTCCATTCCCACTGAGCTCCTGCTCACCCTGAACAGGAGTGAAACTGCTAAACCACAGCAGCTTTGGGGGCAGCACCCAAATCCCTTCCCCTGGGAATGATTTGGAGGCTAAATCATTCAATTAACACAGAAACAACACAGAAATATTCCACCAAAACACACATCCAGTCCCAAACTCCCTGCAGAAGGGAGCACAGACAGGAGGCAGATCCCTGCACATTTTTCAGCAGCTCAATTTCCCTTTTTGCCACCACCTTTCCCTTCGGAGGCTGACGTTTGGAAGGATGCACGGAGCTAAATCAGTGCTGATAACTCCCTGCTGGCAGGGCAGGGGGTCCTGCCCCTCCTGCCTGTGCCTGTCGCTTGTGATCCACTTGGACACGGAAACAATTTTGCTCCTGGATGGAAAACAGCCCCTTTGCCTGCAAAGATCAGCCCAGCCTCCTGCTGATGCATTTGTGAGCTGTCATTCTGTCCTCCCCGCATGTCACTCACTGCTGGAAGTGACTCCTGCTGCTCTGGGGATGGGGAAAAAAGGGATCCCAGCACCTCTGAGCCCAGGTCAGCCAAAATCAGGGTGGGGTTTGGGGGGAGAACACCACTGGGAGAGGAGCAGGCTTTCCTCCCCAGCTTGGCTGGCTAATTATTGACAGAAATAATAATAAAAAATGAAAAATAAATCATAGGTGACACTTCCTGTCACCGGTTTGAGGGTTTTAAGCACTTCGCAAAACCCTCAAACCAGGGTTTTGGTTTTTCCTCCTCTCCCTGTGGAAAGTCTCTCCACCGGAGAGGTGCAGACTTTGCTCCCCAGCTTGGCTGGCTAATTATTGACAGAAATAATAATAATTTTTTTTTTTTAAATCATAGATAACCCTTCCTGGCACTGCTTTGAGGGTTTTAAGCACTTTGCAAACCTGCAGGACGTTAGGAAATGCCGTGGGGCTCCAGCTGTGCACTGACACCGGCACTGCACATCTGGGCTGGGCTGCAGGAATTTAGCAAAGCACTAAACACAACCCCTGCTCCACCGTGCAGGAATTCCATCCACCACCAAATATTAAATCACTTCTCCAGGGATTTCAGGGACACTGGGGACATTTAGGGGTCTCCATTTCCCTTGTGAGAGTGGCACTCTGCACATCAGCTCGGAAATTACCCTCAAATAAAGTTTTTTGCATTAAAAACACTTTCTTTATATTTGGAGGCCTTTCCCTGTCCCAGCAGGCTGATGGTGGGAGGAAATCAGAAATCAGTGCCTGTGGAGCAGGAATGAACCTGTGGGGCAGCACATCACAAACCTTAAAGGATTGAAAAATCTCATTTTCCACCACGGGAACAGAACAGCTCCCAGGGTGGGACCTGGCACACTGCAAAGTGACACTGATTTAGAGCCTTTGATGCTCCAGGAAGTTTTCCTGGAGCACCAAAGCTGCCGGGGTGGGATGGGAAGAATGAGGAGAATTCTCTGTTGCAGGAGAATCCCTGACAGCCTCACCCCCAGCCCCTGGGGAAAGCAATGAGCTTGAACTTTGTGTTCCTTGATTATGGTTCCTCCAGACCTCTGCTAACACCAAATGTTCGCTTTTCACCCAATCCCTTTATCTCTGTCTTTTTTTTTTTTTTATTTTCCTCCTTGAACTGAGCTGCCAGGGATGATTTTTCTCGGCTCATAAACACATTTCCATTTGGAGGAAAAGAAAGTAACCTTTGCTGGAGAATTGCTTCGCCCTCCTGAGCCCTGAGAGCTCCTGTTCCCACAGATAAACATTTCCCAGGGGAGGTGGGAGCTGCAGGCAGGGAAAAGGGTTTGGTGTGCACTGGGGACTCCTCCTGCCCCAAAATCCATCCTGGTTTTTCATATCCCAAAGCAGTGCCAATAAAACACCCTCAACACCACCTTCTGAGTGATTTTTATTGCAAAATCACTACCGAGAAGTGATGTTGGGACATAAAATCTCATTTTTAAACACTATCCGTGGAGCAGAATTCCTGTTTTGGAGAGCAAAGGGATTAAGGAATTTCTGTGGTGTCAAAGCCAAGGCCACCTCCCCTCTCTGAGCCTGCCTTTTCCTCATGGGATATCAGGACAGCACTTTTGGGATCTTGAAGGGATTATTTACATATTTTCCTTTCTCAGTGTTGCAGGGAAATCTCAAAGGCAGTTTTTCCCCCCACATCCCATTTTTGATGGATAGCACGGATCAATTTTAGTTATTCCCCACAGAGCTGCTTTTCTGTGGGACGGAAAAGATTGGAATTGCTTCTCTATGGGACGGAAGATCGGAATTATTTCTCTATGGGATGGAAGATTTGAATTATTTCTCTATGGGATGGAAGACTGGAATTATTTCTCTTTGGGATGGAAGATCGGAATTACTCCTCTTTGGGATGGAAGATCGGAATTACTCCTCTTTGGGATGGAAGACTGGAATTATTTCTCTGTGGGATGGAAGATTGGAATTACTTCTCTATGGGAATTACTTCTCTAAGGGATGGAAGACTGGAATTACTTCTCTTTGGAATGGAAGATTGGAATTACTACTCTTTGGGATGGAAGATTGGAATTACTTCTCTATGGGATGGAAGATCAGATTTACTTCTCTTTGGGATGGAAGATGAGATTTACTTCTCTATGGGATGGAAGATTTTAATTATTTCTCTATGGGATGGAAGATTGGAATTACTTCTCTTTGGGATGGAAAATTGGAATTATTTCTCTTTGGGATGGAAGACCGGAACTCCCGTGCCTGACTTCCCTCCAGCACCCAGACTTGGGGATGGCAGGAATGCCTTCCCCTCTTCCCTCAGATCCCTGATTCCTGCTCTTCTCCCGAGAACAGTGATAAAATGCCTTCATTACCTCCACTTCAGCGCAGGCAAAATGAGGGGAAAGTGGTTGTTTATAAGATGTCGAGAAATACCAAAACCCTTTTAACTTGTACTCTAAGAGAAAGGAAAAAGGTAAAAAGGTAATTTTCCAGGAAGCTCCTGTCACTGTTTGAAAGGAGAGAGTAAAAAAGACTGCTTTTATTATCTGCTTTATTTATGGTTACTTAATAACGACACAGACAAGTGCATTACTTGCTCAGCCACTTCCCTGCTGCTGCCTTTGTAAAGACAAAAGAGCAATCAAATGTGGTCTGTTTGCTAAAAGCTGAGCTCAGGAGTCAGCCCATGGTGCTTTTCCTGGGGGAAAAAAGGTGTAGTGCAGATTTAATGGAGGTTTTCCTGATCCTGGACCTTAGGACAGCAGGAGAGGCACCAAGCAAGGAGGTGAAAGAGAAGGGAGAAATGAGTTTTACACATTTCCTATTTCTTTCTGGGCTGTTAATAATTTTGAAGCTGTCAGAGGAGAACATCTCGCCGAGATGGGACTCAGAGTGGGTCTGCAGTGCTGTCACCCCCCAAAAAAAGGGGAACTGCTTTGCCTTAGGCTGGAATCCTCCCGAGCCAGGTGGATTCAGCAGAGCTGCTCCCAAATGTGATGGACGAGCTCAATCCTCAGCACAGCACAGGATCAGGGACAGAAAAGGGCCAGGGACAGCGAAGGGGAGAAAGGATAAAAGAGGCTTGCGATTTGGGTCCAGGATGTTTCAGCACCAGGCTGAGCGGTCAGCTCCCAGGGAAGAACAAAGCTGGAATATTGCAGATCAGCTGTAGGGAGAGTTTGGGGATCCAGGGAAGTTGGTTTGGGTTTAACCCCTCAGTTTCTGGTATCTGCTCCAATTGAAACAAGCATTTGGCCAATATGAGTGAATGCAGAGCAAGGCTCAAAAGAAGGGAACAGCAATTCCATCACAGTCCTCCCTCTGCACTATTTTCTCTTTATTTTCCTATTTAAAAGCAAAGAAAATCAGCTCAGATATGACAGAGCCTTCTGAGCTGACCCTGCTCAGGTGCATTTGTCCAGCCAGGAATGAACCTTTGGGACATGGAAGAGGAAGGTAAAATTCCTCCTGGCGAAGCCTGAGCCGTGGCATTTGGCACAGAGACACTTAAATAAACCCAGAGGGATTTGTTTGCTGTTTGATCTGGATTTTTTGATCTCCCTGCACACTGACACAGCCAGCACAAAGTTTTCTCGCCACGAGGCACAGACAGTTCTTAATTAAGTGTGTGGTTGTTTATCCTGCACACAAAGATCTCCAGCCCCGCTTTGGATCACCAGGGCAGCGCTGACTTTCAGCAGCAGGCACTTAAGGAGATTGGAGGTCTTCTCCTCGGGGCTGTTTGAGGTGAGTGAACAATACACGGCGCAGCCATTAGAACCTGCTCCTAATAATTCAGAGTGCACTCACAGCCATCCCAAACACCCTGCGACGAGGCAGAGCATTAATAAGCTATTAACCCATCCCACGGCAGGCAGAGTGGGGGCTGCAGGCGGGAGAAAAGAAATAAATGGGGAGGAAAAGGCCAGGAGAGCATGGGGATCCTGCCCAGAAGCTTTGTGACCACTTTTTCACTTTGGTAATTTTTGGAAGGATTCTCAGCACTGCTGTCCTGAATCTCTGTGGCCCCTGCAGGTCCCTCAGTGTTGGGGAGGATGAAATAGGAAAGCCTTATAAATATGATTAGCTGGCAAAAGATGCTGAGAATATGGGAACTATAAGTGAGATTGAAATGAAGAAAAACTTTGAGATACCAAACCCCAGTGACTGAACAACTGGAAAACAATGGTATGGCCACTGAAGGTAATCCCCTTTGGATTAAACAATTCCCCTTTTTGATTAAACAATCCCCTGTGCTTGCAGACAGGTCCAAGGGTCAGAGCAGACCCTGCCAACTTAGCATAAGGTCCAAAAAGCAGTTTTCAGAGTTTAAAATCTAACGCCATATGGTAATGCAATGACTCTCATAGGCTGTGTGTAAATGGTGTAGGATTTGTAGCTTGTCCTAGATTGGTTAGTGAAAATTAGAATATTCAGCACAGAAGATGATTTATTGTATTGCAAGTGACAACCAACTCTCCTCCATTTTCCGTATTCTGTATCCTGTACCTCTGTAGTTGCACTGTTTTAGAATCTTTCTGTTCTTTCTCACAGAGAACAGAGATAAGCTGCATTCTTTTACTTTCTTAATCTCTGTGTTTGGTATTAGGTGTTATTTGGCTGTGACCAATGGTTTTAGGAGGTGGATTCTCTGCTGACCAATAGTTGCTAGGTTATTAATGGATATATAAAGAGGCTTCTTGTAAATAAAATTCCCTTTTTGCCATCTTGGTTCATCTGCCTGAATTCTCTCAGCCAGCTTCTGCAACCCTCGGGAAATTTAAAGCCACATACCTCTCTCTCTCTCTCTCTTATTTCTCTGCCCTGCTCTGATCTGCACCTGGTGGCTCATAGCAGGTCCCCAACACCCACTCTTTATTATAATAAACCCCATGCTTGAAGACCAAAATCCAGAAGTCTCTCGTCTCCGTCCTGACCTTCTGAAGCAAACCACACCACAGATGGCAGTCCTGGAGATCCTGATCCTACACCTCAGGAGGAAAATCACAGGAGCTGTCTGTGCCCTGCTTCCCTCCCTCCCACCTGACACAGCCCTGGGGGAGAGCAGCCCCCAGAGGGACCTGGCACGGCCCAGGGAGGGCTGAGAGCTGCAATATGGGGTGTGAAGGAGGGTTTGTGTACAGGGGGCTCCTCCCAGAGGGAAAAAGCCCCAAACAAACCTATCCCAAGGGGTTCTTAGCACAGGGATAACTCAGCATTGATCCTCCAGCACAGCAGCCAAGGAGCTGAGGGAGCTTTAGTGAACAAACCAATCCATCGTGACATTTATCAAGGGACTAAGCTGAGTTCCTCCCAAGAAATGCTGTTTGTCTGACTCTGGCGGGTTGGGAGCACCCAGAGCAGGACTTTTGCAGCAATTTTGGGCTGTGGGGTCCAAAAGCAGAGCCCAGCACAACCAGGAACTCATGAGGAGCTCAACTCTGGGCTGGAGATATTCCATCCAACCACCAGACCATCCCTGCTCCTCATTTTGCCCTGAGCAAGGATTCCTTTTCCCAGTTCTTCCTGTGTGTGGCTCTCACATTGCCACCCCTCACTCGGGTGGCTCAGAGCCTGGCACGGTGACACCCCTGAGCCCTGACTGCCTGGACACCACATTATTTAAAAATCATCAAAATCAACATTCAGCATGCAATTAATTCACCCCTAGGACTCTCACTACAATTGCAACACAAATACTTCACTCCCTCAAAAACACAGCTTAATACTATTATAATACTACTTAATATTATGAACTTTGCCCATTATTTCTCACAAATGTGAGGGGAAAACAACGTGTTATTTAAGAATCAACTCTTCTTAATCAATTTAAAAAAACATGTTATTTAGGAATATTTAGGAATTTTAGGAATATTTAGGAATTTAGGAATTTTCTGCACAGAAAACTGGGGCAGGGCCCCAAATTCCCCATCCCCTCTGCCACTCCAGCAGCAGCAGGAGATGATGCACGGCAGAAAAGCTGCACAGGGACAGAGGCAAAATCACCGGCCAGGTGTCACATCACTCGTGTGGCGGTGACAATGGTGGCACTGAGCAGCTGAGACTCGGTGGCTGTGACAGATGAAAGGACAGGCAGGGACCCAGCTGAGAAAGATGGCAGGACAGGAGAGATCTGAGAGCGGCAGTGAGGTGGAAGTCCTGAGCAGGAGTGTTTAGAAGTGTCTGGAAATGTAAAACCCCACATTTCTGGAGGCAGAAACAGCCTCTGCACACATCTGGCTCAGAGTAAAAAAGGAGTTGGGGCAGGGGGAGGAAAGTCCAGCCCCAAGCAAGCTGCCTCGATCAGAAAAACCCTGATAAAGGGCTTAGGAAGAGTGTGAAAGGGAAAAAAAAAAAACCAAAGCACTGCAGCCCCATCTGTCTCTGCCACAAACAGCCACGCCAGGCACTAAGGAGTTTGCTGGGAGATGTTTTCCCTCTGCTGATTGATGGCATTTTCCAGGCTGTTATTAACTGGACTTCACCACTTTGGGGTGATCTATGGAGCAGCAGCAGCTCCGAAGCATTTGGCACCGCAGCCGTGGATTGGAGGAAGGAGTAAAAAATGGAAGCTTTGCTCAGAGCATCCCCATCTGTCAAGGTGAGCACAGGGGGTGCAGGTGAGGGAGGGAGGGAGGGAGGGAGGCTGGATGCTGCCAAGGCATCATTTCCCTGAAAAATTGCTTTCCAATTGGTTTCCAGGAGCTCCAGCTGCTCCCAGGAGTGAGGGGTTGGGCGGCCACACCCAAAAGGAGAAGAGGAAGGGAGGGAGATGAGTGAGGGAAGGAGAAGCAAAGGATTTCAGAGTGGAAAATTCAGAGAAGGAGCCTGCTCAGGACAGGATTGGAGCGTAAATGAGGGTTTGGGTTGAAGGCAGCAATCCCCACAGGCCAATCCTCTCTTTTTTGGAAGTGCCTGTGTATTTTTTGGAACCTCCTTCTCCAGGCACAGGGGGCTCCCACTGCCAAAAATTAAGCAGAGCACAAAGCCTGGATGGAGAAGGCACAGAACAAGGCTGAAATATTTCCCTGACCCAGCAGTTTGTTCTGAAAACACAGAGTTGTGACCTGCAACCACAACAGCGATTTCGAATGTCAATTCATCTCACTCCAAGGAGTTCTCACTTCTGGGTTCTGCTCTACAATTCAACTTTTTCTTCCGCTGCACCCTAAATTTGCTTTTTTATCAAGGAGAAGAGATCCATCCCCACCCCAGCCTGCTAGGGATGGCTAATCCTGAATCCACACACAAAATTCCCTCCCTGAAGCTGAAGCAATTTGCCCAACTTTAGTACTAATTTATGAATCATTTCAGTCAACTTGAAAGTGGCCTCCATAATATTTATTTGTCCAATATCCATCCACTCAGCGCTGTCTCGTTGCAGTTTCAGGGGTCTAATTAAATCATGGCCTGAATTGGAAAAAGCCATTCTGCCAGCAAGGCTGAGCTGACCTCCTCCACTCATTTATTCACTGATAACTCTCGTGTGGAAGCACTCAGCCCCCCTGAGGGAAAAGATACTTCACATGCCATTGATCCCCAGCTTTCCCCTGACTTCTCAAGCAGCTCTTGTTTTTATTCACTGATCAGAAATTACTTGAACAGCTCCTAAAAAAAAAAAAAAAAAAAAAAAAAAAAAAAAAAAAAAAAAAGAAGAAGAAGAAGCAGAAACCAACAGCTCACCCACATCTCCCAGGGAGCCAAAGCTGAGAAATCAGGAGAGGGGACACGAAGCCAGGGGAGCCTACAGGGTTTTTTTATGAAAGGTGACAGCTCTTGCTGTTCGACAGCGTTTGAAAATGTGAGTAATCATCAAGGTGTCGTTGGTGTTCTCCCTCTGATCAAAGCTCTGGACAGCAAAACCAACTCCAGCAGGGAGCAGAGGTGCAGGAGCAGCCCCAGCTGTCAGGAGGAGCTGAACTGTTCATGGCCTCCTGTTCGTGGGAGCCTTTAAAGCAAACAAACAACAGCTGCTTCCCTCCTCTGCAGCGCCAGGGCTGTTCATTTTTAATTCTGCTCGGCGTTCCCAGCGCAGGGGCACAAAACTCTGCTCCCTGAGCTCGTGTTGGGCTCCCAGAGCAAACTGGGGCTGGCTGGGGAGGGAGGCAGCTCATCTGGAAAGCTTCACACCTCCAGAAGGAGTCCAGGCAGGAGGAAATTCATCATCCCTGCCCGGGTGGGTGGGGAGAGGCAGAGGAACACTTCCCATCCCCATCTATCCATCCCCCAGGGCTCCTTCCCCTCCGAGCCCTGCACCCTCATGGCACATCCCAAAGCCCCCGTGGGGCACAGAGGAGGTGCAGAAAAGCCCCAGAATGAGATTTCCAGGAAATCCAGCCAAGCCGAGGCCCGGCTCCCAGCGGGACGCAGCCACCTGATTTCCATCGGCTGCTTTGGAAATGTCATCCTCAGCCACTGTGAAATGAAAAGGCCAAAGGAGAATTTCCTGCAGCTCCCCGAGAGCAGAGGGAGCTGCTGCTGCCCCGAGAGGAGCAGCACAGTGTGTCCCACAGGGGCCAGAAGGCTCTGCAGGGCTCTCCTGACCACTCATCCATTCATTCCTCCTCCTCCAGAGGAAAACCAGAGCATTTCTGCCCAAAGACACATTCCTGCCCTGTTCCACTGCTCGCTCAGAAGCTGGAAATGTTTAATCAGGAGATTGGCTCCACCAGCCCCGTGCCTGGTGGGGAAAAACTGCATGAATCAAGTGGCAAAGGGGAAAAATAAAAATCCTGAGTGTCGCTGAGATGAAAGAAAACCTGTCCTGTGCACAAGAGCTCATCAGTGTGGGGATCCCAGAGCCTCTCCTCATCCTCTTCACGCTCCAGCTCTGTCCCTGCCCAGCCTCGTGGACAGCCCCGAGCAGGACAGCCCTGGAAATCTGTCACGGTTTTCCTGCCAGCTCAGTGAAGGCAGGAAAAGCCCCTTGGAGCTGAGCTCCTGCTGGTGTGGGTGTCCGTGCAGGGACAGGGAAGGAGCAGAAGGGAAGTTTTTGGCTGGATGGCTCCTTTTGAATCACGGGAGAAAGGTCCCTCTGGAAGGAGGAGACAAAATCTTTGGTGAATCCCTTCCCTCCCTACAGAGAATTTCATCTTTGCCCCTCTCCTCTCCTCTCCTCTCCTCTCCTCTCCTCTCCTCTCCTCTCCTCTCCTCTCCTCTCCTCTCCTCTCCTCTCCTCTCCTCTCCTCTCCTCTCCTCTCCTCTCCTCTCCTCTCCTCTCCTCTCCTCTCCTCTCCTCTCCTCTCCTCTCCTCTCCTCTCCTCTCCTCTCCTCTCCTCTCCTCTCCTCTCCTCTCCTCTCCTCTCCTCTCCTCTCCTCTCCTCTCCTCTCCTCTCCTCTCCTCTCCTCTCCTCTCCTCTCCTCTCCTCTCCTCTCCTCTCCTCTCCTCTCCTCTCCTCTCCTCTCCTCTCCTCCAGCCATGGTCAGGCCTGGAGAAGTTCCTCCACCATTTTTCTGGGAATGACTGGGAAGAAAGTCTGGGGAATGTGGGAATATTTATCATTCTGACACAGCCCTGAGCTAAAGCCTCCGTGGGCGTCACCATCCATGGTCCCCTGAGTGCCCTGCCCTGCAGCCTGGCAGGCTCTGCTTTGGGGAGAGGATTGTTGGAGAAGGAGGAGAAAAAGGGAGAGGATTCCTCCTCCCACCCCTTTGGGATAGGGGCACAGAGACCTGCAGGGATTAGGGAGGAGGCACAAGTGGATTAATGTCTCCTTTTTCTCCTCCTGGCTCTTAAAGCTCTCTCCGTCCCTGCCCACATTCACTGCCCTGCTCTGCCCTGCCTTGTCCTCTGTCACCTGTGCCCTCCCACCTCTCTCCGGGATCAGGAGCTCTAAAATGGCTTTTTTTAAAACCCAAATAGGAGTTTATAGGACATCAAACAGAGCAGATGCTGCAGAGGCCTTCACACTGCTCAGCTGATTCACCTGCAGGAGCAGAAACGTTTGGAAATGTGGGAAAAACCTCTTCTGCAAAGCATTTTCCTTATCCTCCCTACACCTTCCTTGTGCCATTTTGGTATCTGAATGTCCTTTCCCCACTAAAACACATCAAAAACGCCCCTGCTCAGGAGAAAAAAGCAGATTCCTCACTCCTGGATTTTGCTGGACCTCAACCCATCTAAATTTGCATGTCCTGGACCACCCCCTCCATATTTCCTTCTTTACATTATATTATTCCAAGAGCTTAAAGTCGGGTCTGGGAGCTGGGTAAGAAGTCTAAGATGAGCCATTCCTCTGTGCCAAAAGAGTATTTTTATGATGCAGAGCTCAGCAGAGGGTCACAGGCACAGATCACACCTGAGACAGGCACAGGAGGACAGCAAGATCTGAAATTCTGGTCTGACACTGCACCAAAATTCAAGCGGAAAAAAGAAAAGCAGCCAAGCCATTTCCCAGCACTGGGAACTTGGTTTTTTATCTTACAGAGGGCAGAACAAAAGAGAAAAAAGTGGAAAAAGCTGCCTGTTAAAAGAAGAAATGTTTTCTCCCTTTCTCTAAGCCTTTACAGAGTTATGCAAGTTGACTTTATCTGCTGCAAATCCTCCTTTCTGTTGTCAGTCCTGGGGAAGGCAAAGTCCTTAATTCCCCTACACACACTGACTTGTAGGGTGGCTGAGGTCTGCTCCAGCCATCCCATAATGAATCCATCTCCATCCCCTCGGGCTATCGATTCCAGCCTAAACGGGGCCCTGCTTGCTGTCAGCTCAGTCACACACCTCTTATCTGCCCAGGCACTTTTATCTCTCATTTCCTCCCTGCTGCCTCTGAACTCCCTGGGTTTTGCCACATCGTGAAAGGATTTTGGGGTTGGCATCAGCTCCTGCTGCAGCCTCTCCCTGACAGGATTCCTCTGCAGGAATCTGCCCCGGGATGGCAACAGCCAAATATTAGTGATGCCTTAAGGATTTTTAGCTTCTACTTTTCATGTATCTGTAGTTCTGGTGTGCAGCTCCAGGCTCCATAGAAAGTGCTAAAAATCTCTGCTCACAGCATTTCAGACAAAACAATTCCTCTCAGTTGGAAATCCAAGGACACTTCACTGCCTCAGAGCCCCAAAATATGAAAACAGTGAATTGGGGGAGCAAGCTTGGGGTGGTTGACATCATCACCTGAAGGTGTAATCGGAGAATTGAGGCTCAATATGTGAATGGACAGAACTTATAAAATGTGAAGAACTCGTGAGGTGTAGCCTCACCATTTTGGGTGTAGTCTGCCCCAAATGTACCTGAAGACCTTTAATAAATTAATCTGTTTTTATTCTCCTAACCCTGTCTGGCCTCTGTTTTAGGAAGCCCTGCTTTAAGCATCACCAGCACAGAAAGCATGAACTCCTTTTCCCTTCCCTGCTCTCTGTGGATGCCTTTGCTGTCAGCCCCACGTTCCCCCGGGCACCGCGCTGAGCTCCCGAGATCCCAAAATCCTGCTGAGGCTCAGCTGTGCTGCACAAAAAGGACATTTTCTGCTCCAGACTGAGCTCCCAGCAAGGTCTGGGAGTTTCAGGGGCAGAGCTGAAGGGCGCTGGCACCACCAGGGCTGAGCTTTGTAAGGCTCAGCTTAGCCCAGGGGATGAATCGCAGTTCCCTGTGCCAGGGGAATGCAGCAACCCCAGGCTGCCAAGGCAGAGCATCCTTCCCCAGGCACATCCCGACTTTGCAGAGCTCCAAACCCTGCTGGGAATCTATGGGATGGACGAAAAGGGTGCCCCAAATCCATTGAGAGCCCCAAAATGAGCCCTGCAGGTCTTCACAGACACCCTGAGGTGACTCTGGACAGGGACAGGAAAACAAGGGGAAAAAAATGCACATTTCTGCTACCAGGCTCAAATCCATTGAGAGCCCCAAAATGACCCCTGAAAATCCTCACAAACACCCTGAGGTGGCTCTTGCTGTTGCAGGGACAGGGAAATGAGAGAAAAAACTGCACATTTCTGCTGCCAGGCTCAAACCCACTGAGAGCCCCAAAATGGGTGCTGCAGATCCTCCCAAACACCCTGAGGTGGCTCTGGACAGGGACAGGGAACTGAGGGAAAAAATGCACATTTGTGCTGCCAGACTCAAACCCACTGAGAGCCCCAAAATGGGTGCTGCAGATCCTCCCAAACACCCTGAGGTGGCTCTTGACAGGGATGGGGACAGGGACAGGGAGAGGGACAGGGAAATGAGGGGAAAATGCACATTTGTGCTGCCAGGCTCAAACCACTGAGAGCCCCAAAATGAGCCCGGAAAAAATCCTCACAAACACCCTGAGGTGGCTCTGGACAGGGAAAGGGACAGGGACAGGGAACTGAGGGAAAAAAATGCACATTTCTGCTGCCAGGCTCAAATCCATTGAGAGCCCCAAAATGAGCCCTGCAGGTCCTCCCAAACACCCTGAGGTGGCTCTGGACAGGGACAGGGACAGGGACAGGGAATGGAGGGAAAAAATTTGTGCTGCCAGGCTCAAACCCATTGAGAGCCCCAAAATGAGCCCTGCAGGTCCTCACGAACACCTTGAGGTGGCTCTTGCTGGGACAGGGACAGGGACAGGGACAGGGACAGGGACAGGGACAGGGAAATGAGGGGAAAATGCACATTTGTGCTGCCAGGCTCAAACCACTGAGAGCCCCAAAACGAGCCCGGAAAAATCCTCACAAACACCCTGAGGTGGCTCTTGACAGGGACAGGGACAGGGAACTGAGGGAAAAAAATGCACATTTCTGCTACCAGGCTCAAATCCATTGAGAGCCCCAAAATGAGCCCTGCAGGTCCTCACAGACGCCCTGAGGTGGCCCTTGCTGTGGCAGGGACAGGGAACTGAGGGGAAAATGCACATTTGTGCTGCCAGGATCTGCTTCCAGCAGCTGGGTGGGAGTTCAGGGAAAATGAACTGGGGGGAAAGAGCAGAACAGAGCCCAGCATTACCCCAGCAGGGAGCTGATCAGCCAGGAGAGCAGCCTGCCTGCTGCCCTGACTGCCCACAGGCCTGTGGGGTTTCGGAGGATGGAAACAAACCCCGGGAGGCAATGCTGGGTTGGTGATTATCATTAAATTCAGCCCCACAGACACACCCCTGCCCTGAGCTCTCTGCTTTATGCACGGCCCCATCCCTGGAATATTCCTTGTGAATTCTCTCCGTTTCAGCCACGTTTTTGAGACAAAACCTCTCCTCAGCAGCCCTGACCTAAACAATAGGATCCATCAGCTTTTCCAGATGCCCAAAATCTGCTGCAAGGAACTTTTATCCAACTCCCCTCTCCCAGCATCCCTTGGCAGGTGCCTGGCATCCACTGCAGAATGGCATTTTCCCCAGGAGCTGCAACAATTCCTCTTTTTTGCACCTTGTGCCACTTGTCCAGCACCCAGCCAGGTGCTCCTGTGGGTTTCTGACTTCTCCAGTTCCTCCTGATCCAGGGCATGTCCCCAGCACAGAAAAATCAAAATCACTCTTATATCACAGGCACTGAATGCATTCCCTGGACTATTCCACACTTAAATCCCCAGGAAAAATCACATCCATCTCCTTCAGCCCCATTATTTTCCACGATATTTATGTTGCCAGCACACAAAAATCAAAATCTCTCTTATATCACAGGCCCTGAGTGCATTCCCTGCACTGTTCCGCAACTAAAATCTCCAGGAAAAATCACATCCATCTCCTTCAGCCCCATTCTTTTCCATGATATTTGTATCCCCAGCACACAAAAATCAAAATCACTCCTATATCATTGAGTGCATTCCCTGCACTATTCCACACTTAAAATCCTCAGGAAAAATCTCTTCCACCTCCTTCAGCCCCATTCTTTTCTATAATATTTTTGTTGCCAGCACACAAAAATCCAAATCACTCTTATATCACAGGCACTGAATGCATTCCCTGCACTATTCCACACTTAAATCCCCAGGAGAAATCATTTCCATCTCCCTCAGCCCATTTCTCCCATGCCCATTTGTTTGCAGTCCCACAGCGGATCCCCCTCCCCTCCAACCCTTGAGGGTTGCCTGAGGACAGGTGGAAGTGGCCAAATCCCTCACCTTGCAGCTATTTAAAGGTGTGGTATTTGGAGTTTTAAGCCTCTGCTAGCACATCCCTGCTGTCTGTGCTGAGCCCTGGCAGCTCCTGCCTCGTCCTCCAAAGGCAGAGTGGGGAATGTGGCCAGGTGGGGACACGGTGACAGATGCTGCTGACTCACCCTGGGGCTGGGACGCTTTGTCCCACTCCAAAATCAGCCAATTGATGCAAAAATCCAAAAATTGATGAGGCAAATGAGTGTTTCAGCCACTTTTGGAGTCACTTTCCAGTGCTCCTTCTCCCCTTTTTTTAAATTTTAAATTGCAGTATAAAGCTGAGAAGGTCAGCTCGTTCTTACAAGCATAAATTAGACTCATTATTTGTTAAAAAGTCGGACTTGGAGAGAAAATGTGAATTTGCTGAGGACAAATAAAAACATTAATGAGATCCAAGAATTATTAACCAGTCTGGGAAGGAGAGAAAAGAGAATTTAGGAGTGTTAATTAAAGATTACGAGCTCCAGTGCAGCAAGTGGGGACACTCCAGTGACACTCAGAGGGGACCAACGCTCATGGTTTGGTTTTTTCCTGAGGTTGTGGAATTGGGGAGGATTTACACAATTTTTTGGTGCTGCTGCTGATGAGCTGAGGCACAAGAGAGGATTGTGAATGGAATCTTTGGGTCTGAACAGGAAGGACAGGAGGCACAACTTCTCCATATTATAATGTATCAGTTCTGCTTTACTTCCCTGGAGTATTTTCTATGCCTGGAGCAGCAAACTTCTATCTTAGCATCCCCAGGTAGGGAAAAAACATATAATTCCTGTCCCAAAGCAGACAAATTCCCAGAAAGAATGTGCCAGTGCTCTCCTGACCCAAATTAACACAGGCATCTCCCAAAAACTCTCTGCTCTCATCACTGAGTTCTCTCTCCACCTCTCCTTTCCCCACCTGTACCCTCTCCCTCCCATCTCAGTAAATCTGAGTGGACTGAAGTATTAAACAAAAATAAAACCTCTTCTCTTCAAACCCCTCCTCTGATTAAAGGACAGGCAGTGTAATTCCTCAGCTGTTTAAAGTGGAACCCAGAAAGGTTAAGTTTAATATCAGGGAGATGAGATTTCACCTCGCTGCAGCTGTCAGTCAAAGCCAACCCAGGGAAGCTCTCACAAAAATTCTTCAGTGAGCTTTCCCCTTCCAGGACCTAGAGCACACTCCACAGCCTGGATTGCACCTGGACAAGGACTGGGAGGGGATTTCTCATCCCTGGGAGAGGATTTTCCATCCCTGGGAGAGGATTTCCCAGCCCTGGGAGTGGATTTGCCATCCCTGGGAGAGGATTTCTCATCTCTGGGAGTGCCCAAGGCCAGGCTGGAGCAGCCTGGGATAGTGGGAGGTGTCCCTGCACGTGGAACTGGATGAGATTTAAGGTCACTTCCAACTCAAACCACTTCAGGGTTCTCTGACCTGGCAGAGCACCCCAGTAAAAGGGCACAGGAAGCTTTTCTTCACCTCATGCACCTCATTTTGGGGTTTAGCACTGCCTTTGCCAAGTGCTGGGTTTTAAAAATGCTCAGTGTTTTATAACAGCAGCTCTCCCCTTGTTCACTCTCTTCACCTCCACGTCCCACCCATCCCAAAGCTCTCCAGAACCTCTGTCCTCCTGAGCCGAAGTGGATTAATGTCTCCTTTTTCTCCTCCTGGCTCTTAAAGCTCTCTCCATCCCTGCCCCACCTTATCCTCTGTCACCTGTGCCCTCCCACCTCTCTCCAGGATCAGGAGCTCTAAAACGGCTTTTTTTTAAACCCAAATAGGAGCTAACAGGACATGAAACAGAGCAGATGCTGCAGAGGCCTTCACACTGCTCAGCTGATTCACCTGCAGGAGAGAACATTGGGAAATGTAGGGAAAAACCTCTTCTGCAAAGCATTTTCCTTATCCTCCTTACACCTTCCTTGTGCCATTTTGGTATCTGTGTGTCCTTTCCCCACTAAAACACTTCGATATGCACATCACACCTCATTTTGGGGTTCAGCTGGCACTGCCCTTGCCAAGTGTTGGATTTAAAAAATGCTCAGTGTTTTCTCACAGCAGCTCTCCCCTTGTTCATCCTCCTCACCTCCACGTCCCACCCATCCCAAAGCTCTCCAGAACCTCTGTCCTCCTGATCCAGCCCATTCCCTCCTGGAAATCCCTCAGCCATCCACAGAGGCTGGATGCAGGCAGCCCTGGAGCTCCAAACCACTGCAGCTTCTCTCCTGCTGCATCACCAACGCAATGGGAACCTGCCCAAGCCGAGAAAATAAATTCCCACCGGAGATGGGGCTGCGTCCAAAACTTGGTGCCAAGGAGAAGGAGAAAACAAACAGAAAAAACAACGCTTGACCCTCGAGGGAAACAGCACCAGACTGAGCTGGGTGAAGGTGCTGACTCTGCAGGAATCCAAGAGGGAGGGGAGGGAATTCAGGGGAGTGGGCAGAGGGTGGGATGGGCTCCAGCTCCCCCCAAAAAGCTGGAGTTCTGCATGATCTGCCCCTGGGGTAGTACAGAGCTTGGGGCAGCTGGAGGAAACCGAATTTTAATTCTGTAAAATTCCTTTTCAAGCCTCTCCCAGCCCCTGACTCCAAGCAAGCTGCTCCTTGGGAAGTGTTTGAAGGAGAAGTTTGGGATTAATTCCAGGCAGCTGAAGGAGCCCTTGAACACCCTGTCCTCAGCACTGGGGGGTGTGGGGCATGAGCAGCTCCTGAAAACCTGAGCTCCCCATTCCTGGAACTTCAGAGAGGAAACCTTTACTCTCCCATGGGATTAGAGAGGATGGACTGAGGGAAATCATCAGATGCTCAGGAGGCACAATTTTCTGTACCAAAAAAATGGGTACAATTTCTGGTACAATTGTACAATTTCTGTACAGAGAAAACCACAGGGCTGAAGAACTTTATGGGGACACCAGAGATCTGTGCTCGTGTGGCAGCCTCGGAGAGAATTTGGTGCCATCCCACTGGTACAACAACCAGAATTACCCTTTTTTCCCTCACTGTTGCCCATCTCGGTGAGATTTCCCAGATGCAGATGGCATCTAAAAATGGAGAGTGTTGCTCTCAGAGGGATCAGGACCTCTTGGCAGTGCAGGTGCTCAGCTGAGGGTCCGGAGCTGCTGGGAGAGGATAAAACTCACCCTCCACATGATAAAACTCACCCTCCACATGATAAAACTCACCCTCCACATGATAAAACTCACCCTCCACATGATAAAACTCACCCTCACCCTCCACAAAAACTCCTCCAAATCCTCACTGCAAATATTCCCCCAAAAGCCAACATTTCCAGGCTGATTCACCTGCAGTCAGCTCAGGAGGAGCAGGAAAGCCACAAATGTCCACGAGGCACTGGGAAGCACTCAAACCCTGACATTTTCGGGCTGGTTCAGGCACCAGCCTCACTCACCATCACCCACTCCCTCTGCTCAGAAAGCCTTGCAGCAGGTGGAGAGAAAATCACCTTTCCCCAGGGAAATTTCCTTCCTGTCCCTGATTAATTAGAAGCTGCCTGGTGCCCTGGAGCATGGAGATGAACACAGAGCAGGAAAGCCAAGGCAGACAAAAGGCAGCCCAGGGGAAGCTGCAGGTCCTGCCAGCTGACAAACTGGGGCTGGGAGTGTAAACCAGCCTGCCAGGGGATCTAAAAGCAGTTTAAAGTGCGGTTTCCTGCTGTAAAAGCAAGACACTTTCCTCCCTGGGAATCGCTGAGGGTCTCCTGGGCTGAATTTCATTTCCTCCGTAATGAAAATGAATAGGAGCGGTGAGGGCTGAGGCGAGGAGGAGCTGCAGCTCCACTTCACTGCTTTAGTCTGGGATAAAAACCCGGGCAGTGCCTACATTTTAATTATGTCAGGGATATATTTGCAGCCAATATCCCCCTCGGAATGGCCACAATAAGCATTGAAGCACAAGGTCAATTTGCTGGCGGTGGCACAGGGAGTGCAGCGCTCCGACATCACTTATTTCCACCATGTGTTCTCTTCCAGATAAAGAACTTCTCTCCCCTGGGCCTGCTTCTCTCACTGCTGACAGGATGGCAAAGATTCCTGGTGAAAACCGAACCGAAAAAGCAGGGAAACTGCAGGTTTTTTCCATAAAAGTGATCAGGAAATACCTCTCCGGGAAAAGGAGCAAAAGGTTTTTTGGCTTTGGATTCAAAAAGTTGCAGAGTTGTGGCAGTCCTTCCTTTTCTCTTGGATTAGGACACGAAGTTGGAAGGGAAAAAAGAGAAAAATGGAAAGTCAAAGAGTATCAGATATAAGAAAGGACCTTTGCAAGAGATTTCCAGGCAAGGAAAGCTCCTGTCACCTGCACTGAGGAGGCTTTATAAGATAAAACCTGATAAAACCTAAAATTTTATTCATAAGATCGTGCAATTAATGGGACTGAAGAGGATCAAACAGTGGAGCTAAAACAACGTGGGGATGAGCAAAGAAAAACAGAGTTTCCAAAGAGCAGCAGTTAAAGAGGTCAAGTCAGAAGAGAAAATAAATCAGATTTTAGGTTTATATCCCAAAAGGGATGGAAATGCTGAGTGTTCTGTAATCCAAACATGGGACAGGATGTCCCAAATCAGCTGTCTGCTTATCAGAGGGACATTAATCCCATTTTCTTACCCATTCTCCTGATGGTCCAGGCTGGTATTTCCACACTGAAGGAAGGGGCAGAGCCAGCGTGGATATTTCCCTTCCCAGATGGATTTCCAAGGCTCAAACTCAGCAGAGCCTGTGGTTTCTAACAGGTTTTTCCTTCCCCAGGGTGACAACATCAGCAGCAGAGGACCCAGAGCCACAACTCGAGGGCCACCACTCACTCACTCTTTATTTAATTTAACATTCATGAGCCATCCCAGCAGGGCAGCTCAAAAATCCTCCACTGCTGAATCAAAATGCTGCATAAATGCCTATTTGAAGTTATTTGGTAGAAATAAAGTGACCTTCAGAAGCACAGATTCCATTCCACATTGCAGAAATCTCCCAGGAATGAGTCCCCCGGACCCACAAACCTCACGGCTCTGCCTTGCACAGGCAGAAAATCCAGCAGGGACACAGTAAAATATCACATGAATTATAATCCAAGCCCTGATGCTCCTTGGGAAGAAGGCTTGAAGGTGGATTGGCTGAGAAAGAGATGGAAATTTGTCTAAAATCACTATTAATTGAAGGGTTTGGATGAATTAAGGACCTGAACACACACAAATAAATCGGATGAGCTGAGAACACCATCCTTCCTGGAATTATACCTGGTCCGAATCACTTCAAGCTACCAGATAGACCTGAAATTTTCAGATTCCTGAGGAAATTCTTTGGTGCTGACTGCCTTTTAGCCTGAAAACTCTGCAGCACTGCTGATTTTCCCAAGAATTGCTGATTTTTTTCCTAGGGAAAGGCTCCAGAAGTGAACTTGAAGCCTCCCAGCAGTGCCAGCCCTGAGATCTCCAGCTCTCCACACCCTCCAAACCCAGAGGACACCTGGAATTTCTCATCAGGGTGGAGAGAAGGCATCTGCTGGAGAGGCCTGAGGTAGCCCTGGGTACCTGGCTGCCCTCCCCAGAGCTGCAGCAGAGAGGGAATGAATGCTGGAACATTCCACAATGCCACAAATCCCTGGAATGCTGAGTCACAGGCAGAGGATTCCACAGCAAAGGGTGAACAGCCCTGGCTGGAGGTGACCCTCCTGTCCCCAGCCCTCTCGTCCTGCTGGCCACCACAGCAGAGGGAAAATCCACACAAATCCACACAAATCCCGAAATTCTGCACGTGCAGTGTAAAGTGATTGCATTTCAAACGGCTCCAAGGAGGATGTTTGGAAAAGAAATGAGGTTAAGGCTGAGTCTGCCTCCATTGTTCCCTCTCTCTCCACCTGAAAATTAACATTTTCTCTGCTAATCCCAAAGGATGGAAATGGCTCTTGTGCCTGGCCTAACTCAGCTCAAAGCCTTCCAATAAAACACCAATTTCAGGTTCTCTGTACTTTCCTTTTGCAAAGCTCCTGTTTATTTCCTGCTGCTTGCAGCAGTGCCCTCTCCTTCATCACAAAATAAAAGAGAAATAATAAAAAATACAATAAATAATATAAAAATTTAAATAAAGAAATAATAAAAATAAATAATAAAAATAAATAATAAAAAATAAATAATAAAAAATAAATATATAAATAAATAATAAAAATGCTGAATTTAATCTAATGATGCCTTAGTGCACAGCTGGAATTCTGTCCCTCCCAGGACATGATGCAGGAAGGTCAGTCCAGGTCACAACCACGAGGAAGGAGAATTCACCAAGTGCAGAATCATAGAATCATCAAATGGCCTGAGTTGAAAAAGACCTTAAAGTCCATTTTTTCCAACCCTAAGGACACCTTGGACACAAGGACACTGAGGACACCCTTGGACACTTCCAGGGATGGGGCACCCCCAGCTTCTCTGGGCAGCTCCTCATTCATTTTACTTTGTGGGAAAATTCTCCATCCCCTCCCCATCTTTCCCTGTGTTCCAGACCATTAAATCCCAGTCCCAGCCACTCCCTCCCCTCCCAGCATCTCCCTGTGTCCCACAGAACCTTCTCAGCATCTCCACCTCTTCCCTCCGTCCCTCCACCCCCAGGATCAGTGTGGCTTTAAATCCCCCGAGGGTTGCAGAGGCTGAGCTGAGAGAATTCAGGCAGACGAACCAAGACGGCAAAAAGGGAAAGTTTATTTACAAGAAACCTCTTTATATATCCATTAATAACCTAGCAACTATTGGTCAGCAAAGAATCCACCTCCTAAAACCATTGGTCATAACTAAATAACACCTAACACCAAACACAGAGATTAAGAAAGTAAAAGAATGCAGTTTATCTCTATTCTCTGTGAGAAAGAATAGAAAGATTCTAAAACACTGCAACTACAGATCAGGATTTTCCCATTCCACCCCCACTTTTGGGGCTGCTCCTGAGAGCCCAGCGGCTCTGCAAGAGTTAATCTGCTCCATCCCGGAGGAGCAGCTCCAGGCTGGGTTTGCAGCCATCCATCAGCAGCATTTACATGAGAACTGTCAGGCGCAAATCGGAAGCGAGGTGATGTGAAACAATCCTGTCTGAGGGTTTTTAGCGCTCCTTACAAATTGCCGCGGTGAAGAACTTGTTGCCTGTATTTATCCCTTTTCAAATTGTCTCTTAGCTGCACTCATCCATCTTCATTCCTCCCCGCCCGCTGCAGAGGCTCTCAGCTGCTGCCTCATTATTTTCCATTTGTGCACTGCCACTTGGCTCAGGCACAGGAGCAGCCCCGGGAGGAGATCCATCCCTGGGTGATGTCCCCGAGTGTTTCTGGGGACAGATCCAACCCTGGGGCAATGCCACTGTGGATTTCTGGGGACAGATCCTTCCCTGGGGCGATGCCACGGGGATTTCTGGGGATAGATCCATCCCTGGGTGACGCCACCAGAGGTTTCTGGGGACAGATCCATCCCTGGGGTGATGTCCCTGAGTGTTTCTGGGGACACATCCATCCCTGGGGCGATGCCACTGGGATTTCTGGGGACACATCCATCCCTGGGACAATGCCACTGGGATTTCTGGGGATAGATCCATCCCTGGGTGATGTCCCCGAGTGTTTCTGGGGACAGATCCATCCCTAGGGCAATGCCACTGTGGATTTCTGGGGACAGATCCATCCCTGGGTGATGTCCCTGAGTGTTTCTGGGGACAGATCCATCCCTGGGGCAATGCCACTGTGGATTTCTGGGGACAGATCCATCCCCGGGTGATGCCACCAAGCATTTCTGGGGATAGATCCTTCCCTGGGTGATGCCACCAAGGCTTTCTGGGGCAGATCCACCCCTGGGGTGATGTCCCTGAGTGTTTCTGGGGACAGATTCATCCCTGGGGTGATGCCACCAAGGATTTCTGTGGACAGATCCACCCCTGTGCGATGCCACTGGGATTTCTGGGGATAGATCCATCCCTGAGGTGATGTCCCCAAGTGTTTCTGGGGACAGATCCATCCCCGGGTGATGCCACCAAGCATTTCTGGGGCAGATCTATCCCTGAGGCAATGCCACTGGGATTTCCGGGGATAGATCCATCCCTGGGTGATGCCACCAAGGGTTTCTGGGGCAGATGCATCTCTGTGCGATGCCACTGGGATTTCTGGGGACAGATCCATCCCTGGGGCGATGCCCCTGAGGCTTCCTGTGAATCCTGCCTGGCCTTTCTCACATTCCCTCTCATCCCTGCGTTTGGGAGGGACCAAAGCATTGGCCCCAGCCACGACAGCCACCCTGGAAGGCAGAGCCCCCGCTCCTAAATCCAGAGGTTTTCCAGCCCCTGCTCCTAAATCCAGAGGTTTTCCAGCCCCTGCTCCGAAATCCAGAGGTTTTCCAGCCCCCGCTCCGAAATCCAGAGGTTTTCCAGCCCCTGCTCCAAAATCCAGAGGTTTTCCAGGGCATGAGGAGCTTCGCTCACACATTTTTCCGTGAGATGTTGGAGATCCCAGCCAGGCTCGGTTTGTCCTTGCACCGAGAGCCACCTCAGGGTGTGACAGCAGTGACAGCTCCTCCGCTGGAGCCACAGCTCCCTCACTCCCGATGTGCACACAGAGATGTCCCAGCAGTGCTGCTCGGGGCTGCAGCAGCACCCACAGCCTGATCAGAGCAGATCAGAGCTGTCCCTGGGGACAGACACCACACTTGGAGCAGCTTCAGCTCCAGCCCTGCTCCATCACAGCCACAGCTGCTCAAGTGCTGCCTCCAGCTCTGCCTGTGCCAGATTTTTATTCCATTTTTCTCTCCCAGTCCCCTCACCGCTCCATCACAGGAATGTTGTCTTCCATCCTCACACCCTTCCATCAAACACCTTCAGCCCCAGCCACCCTCACAGCTCCCTGATCATTTTAAACCCCTTAAAATTAAATATTTTATTAAATACAGTGCTTCTCGATGCTCCAGATTTCCCTCTCTCCTTCCTTTGCCATTCCCTGCCCCACATCCCCAGAGCACTGCTCTCCCTAATTTGCACTCAGCGCTGCCTCGCTTTTATTTGCCTCCAAAAAGCCTTCAAGTGGCAGCGTTTGTGTGAAAGATGCTACCCAAAATAAACTTCTATTGTGCCATAAATCCCAGGCGGAGCACAGCTAAGATAGGTGCAGAATTACAGCCTGCAAGGAGGTGCCTTGAGAGCTCCTACTTTTCTGTAGGAGGGAAAGAACCATTCCCTGACTGGGAAAAAGTGTGGCTTGGATTATTCGAGTGGTCAGGCTCTCCTCTCGGGGCTTGTCTCTTCAAATTCGTAACTCCAAAGGTCAGGTTTTGTTCAAAATGCACCCAAAGCCCTGGGAAATCTGTGGATCTGTCTTGGGGGAGTAGAAGAAGGAAATCAGGTGTTTCCAAAGCCTTCACAAAAAGAGGGATGAGGCTCCCAAAATTCTCCAGTGTGGAAATCAAGAATCATGATTATCTCTCTGCATCCATAGCTGGGAGAAGAATCATCCAGAGTAACAGAATTAATAAAAAAACCCAAAGCAAACCCCAAAAAGGGAAACTAAAACCTTAAAAGGAAACTAAAACCTTAAAAGGAAACTAAAACCTTAAAAGGAAACTCTTTGTCCTAGATTAGGGATAAAACACTTCCTAGATCCATCAGAGTTCACCTCCTTATGCAAAAATATAAAAAAACCTTAGGTGCCTTTGCAGTATTTTTGTGATTATTCATCACTCAGCAAAGGACCCAGAGAAATTACATAATCATGAGGAGGAAAAACTTTTGACCAAGCTGAGTTTGTTTTTTGATCTTATCTATAAATTCTGCCCTGGGCCATCATTTGAGTGATGCTGGGATTTTGGAGGTGGTTTTTTTGGTTTTTTTAGGTTTTTCCTCTCTTCCCATAATGACATTAATTTTAATAAGTTTTCTCTTGTCATAAAGCAAGAAAACCAGGATTCCTTTTCAGCAGAAAACACTGAGATAAGGTAACTCCAATTAAATAAAAAGGGAAAAACCCCAACGAGGACAACAAAATAGGGAAGTAATTAAAATTTACAGCTGTTGGATAAACACTCAGTGATTTATTTTGCCTTCCTCCAATCCATTTCTGAATGATCCTAAACATCTGGCAGGCAGAGGAGGAGAAATGCTGCATTTGAGGAGAGGTTTAAGGATATTTTGGGAGAAAATTCACTGCAAGGGGGGGTGTGGAGTCATATTTTTATTTTCTAGTGTGGAGCTGGAGGAAAAACCGACCCCAAACTTGCCCTGCCTAATTCACCTCTGTAAACATGGGACGTGCCAGGTGCTCAGGATGGGGGAAAGTGAAATTTTGAAACACAAAACACCAGCAAAAAATAAATAATTATTAATTACAAATGAAATTATTATAAATTATAAAATAAATTAATTATTTCAGGACAACCAGCGCTGTTACACCCAAAGAAACGAGCGCCTGAATTCCGATTTTATAAATAAAAAACGATATTTTGAACTAGGCGTAAGAAAACAAAGTGCACTGCTTTTGACACGGGGAGAAAAAAAAGTTCTTCCCTTGTTCCCTAGCAGCTTAAAAGCTGTCAATGAGCAAATCCCTATGCAAATGTGCTCCAACTTGACAGGCAGAGCTCCAAAACAGCGATAACACCACGGGGAAAACGCACCAAGAAGCACAATATTTACAGAAAGAGGCAACACCAGGTAAATATTTCCATGTGCTGGAAAATGTGTATGTTTAGAGTGTTCTCAGCATGGCTTTAATGGAATTATTTGCATCGAGAAGGGTGGGGGGAAAAGGCACGGTGCAAAATAAATACAGGAATCGCTAAAAAAAGGTGAAAAATGGGAGGTTTAGACAACAGTGTCAGACAGGAGAGTGCTGAGGCAATGAACTGAGCTCTCAGGGAACATTCACTCATCCTTTAGCAGAAATTCGGGATCTCTTCAGCCCTTAGCAGAAGTTTGGGATCTGTTCAGCCATTTAGCAGAAGTTTGGGATCTATTCAGCCCTTTAGCAGAAGTTTGGGATCTGTTCAGCCATTTAGCAGAAGTTTGGGATCAGTTCAGCCCATTAGCAGAAATCCAGGATCTGTTCAGCCCTTTAGCAGGAGTTTGGGATCTATTCAGCCTTTCAGCAGAAGTTTGGGATCTATTCAGTCCTGCAGAAGTTTGGGATCTGTTCAGCCTTTCAGCAGAAGTTTGGGATCTATTCAGCCTTTCAGCAGAAGTTTGGGATCTATTCAGCCTTTCAGCAGAAGTTTGGGATCTATTCAGCCTTTCAGCAGAAGTTTGGGATCTATTCAGCCTTTCAGCAGAAGTTTGGGATCTATTCAGTCCTTCAGAAGTTTGGGATCTATTCAGCCCTTTAGCAGAAGTTTGGGATCTATTCAGCCCTTTAGCAGAAGTTTGGGATCTATTCAGCCTTTCAGCAGAAGTTTGGGATCTATTCAGCCTTTCAGCAGAAGTTTGGGATCTGTTCAGCCCTTCAGCAGGAATTTGGGATCTGTTCAGCTCTTCAGCAGAAGTTTGGGATCTGTTCAGCCCTTAGCAGAAGTTTGGGATCTGTTCAGCCCTTCAGCAGAAGTTTGGGATCTGTTCAGCCCTTCAGCAGAAGTTTGGGATCTGTTCAGCCCTTTAGCAGAATTTGGGATCTATGCAGCCCTTCAGCAGAAATTCGGGATCTGTTCAGCCCTTCAGCAGAAGTTTGGGATCTGTTCAGCCCTTTAGAAGAAGTTTGGGATCTATTCAGCCCTTCAGCAGAAGTTTGGGATCTATTCAGCCTTTCAGCAGAAGTTTGGGATCTATTCAGTCCTTCAGAAGTTTGGGATCTGTTCAGCCCTTTAGCAGAAGTTTGGGATCTATTCAGTCCTTCAGAAGTTTGGGATCTATTCAGCCCTTCAGCAGAAGTTTGGGATCTATTCAGCCCTTCAGCAGAAGTTTGGGATCTATTCAGCCCTTTAGCAGAAGTTTGGGATCTGTTCCCTCTCTGGTGTTGTGGTCACTGCCCAGAGCACTCCATCAAGATGTTCTCCAGGATTTTGCTGAGGGAGCAGAGCTCAGCTGCAGCCAGAAGGCTCCAGATGGGCTCAGGGGAGATCCTGCAGCTCAGCAGAGCCAGGGGGAACAGTTTGGTGCTCACTCACAGAGCTCCTGCTTTGCTTTGTTGGCATTAAATTGTTCTGGGGAGGGAAAAAAGGAGGAAAATTTCCAGCTGGCATTGGGTGGAACTCACCCAAAAAACCCCAGGAAAGTAAAGAGTTGCAGCAGTGGAAAATATCTTATGGTCAGCAGAATCAGGTGCTCCTAAAAGCCACACTGAGCCCCTGGATAATGGGCACTTCCCACTTTTCCATACTGATTTTTGGGGCTTTGCAGCCAAGGGATGCTGAGAGAAGAGCTGGGAACACATCAGGCTTGTCTAAAATTCTCCAGGATGGTCCAAAACTCTCCAGGCTGGTCCAAAACACTTCAGGATAGTCCAAAACTCTCCAGGCTGGTCCAAAACACTTCAGGATAGTCCAAAACTCTCCAGGCTGGTCTAAAACTCTCCAGGATGGTTAAAAACTCTCCAGTCTGGTCCAAAACACTCCAGGCTGGTCCAAAAGACTCCAGGCTGGTCCAAAACTCTCCAGGCTGGTCCAAAACTCTCCAGGCCAGTCTAAAACTCTCCAGAATTGTCCAAAACACTCAACACAGCACTTCACAAACACACCAGAAAAAGGGGATTGACTTTTTTTGGGGACAAGACAGGTTGTGCCCTGTCCCCCCTTGGAGAAGCCTCACTCTGCACTTGAGATAAAAAGGTGCTGAAGAAAGGGTTTAGGGTTATTTGAGGTTATATTTAAGTTATATTTAGGGTCATTTGATCATCTGCCTCAATAGTCACTGAGCTCTTGGAAAAATTCACTCCTAGGGAAGGATCAAAGCAGAGCAGGCAGGGGAATAGTCCAGCAAGGCTCTTCCCCTGGTAGCTATTGCAGCAAAACTGCACTGCCTGAGCAGCTGAGCACTGAGTCCACACAGGCTCATCTCCTGAAAACACTCCTTTCCTTCAGGTATTTTTTCTTGTTATATCATTTTGCAAGGACAGGAGGAAATTTGATGGAAAGCAAAAATATTTTGATTCCTTCTTTATTTGCTGTTGAGGCAGAAGAAGATTCAGTTCAGCTTTTTTTTTTTTTTTCCCACCAGACACAATCGGTGTTAGGTTTCCTAGAGGAAATGTGTCACAAAAGTTTTGCTGCTGGCGCTGGAAGGTTTTCCACGAGCACACAGAGGGCCCTAAAAACAGGAGAGCAAAGCAATTCTCTGCGAGTCAGACTCAATGTGCCTCATTAGAGGCCAGGATGTTCTGTGCCTGGACCGGGGTTTTATTTCAGCTCCCAATTACCAATTAAAATCGTGCATTTTAAACACTTCCCAATCACCTGGGCCATTAAAACCCCACAATAATCAATGTAGGGGACGAGTAGTCCTTCCCCAAACCCCAAAAAACAATCTAGGGGATAACAGCAGCACTCCCCAAGGAAAGGAGACACGGATTTTGAAATAAAAAATTTAACTAATAAAACACCACCCCCTCCCCAAGCCCAGCTCTCTCAGCTTGCTGATCTCACTAATGATGATTAGCCCTCGGAGCAGTGAGTAGGAAGACTCCAGCTTGGCTCTGCACAGATATTTATTACCCGGGCTGCCCTTTGATCCTGTTGAGTCTAATTGAGCCTGGCACACGGCTCGGGGTTGCTGATGGATCTGCACCATAAAGGATCTCTGCAGACAGATGGAAGTTCCACCATTGCTCCTTTTCCCTGCCATTAGAGCAGCGCTGGCTCCTTGCTTTGCCTCGCTCTTTAATTACCAGGCATATGGAAACGTCGGGAGCGCTGAAGCCGAGGCCCCTGCACAGATTTCAGTGCTCATTCCTGCGTCTTTGAGCCACCGTTTTGTCCTTTTTAAAGGCTCAACTCCTAAAAAAGCCCTCCAACATCACCCAGAAACAGAGATCCCCCAGCGAGATGCTGCTCTGAGTTCATGAGGGTTCAGTGGAAGCAACCAAAAATCTCTTTACTTCTGCTTTTAGGAGCACCTGATTTCATTGACCATAAGGTATTTTCCCTTTACTTTTCTGGGGTTTTTTGGGGTGAGTTACCCACCCAGCTCCATGTGCCAGCTGGAAATTTTGCTCTTTCTCTCCTTTTCTCCCTTCCCAGGACAACAATTGAAAGCCAACAGAGCAAAGCAGGAGCTCTGAGTCCACGAGCGAGCGCCAAACTGTTCAGTGGAAGCAACCAGCAAAATTCCCACTGCACAGAGGCGAATCCCCTTTGCCAGAGCCTGATTCCCTTTTCCCTTTTCCTGATTCCCTTTTCCAGAGTCTGATTCCTTTTTCCAGAGCCTGATTCCCTTTTCCCTTTTCCTGATTCCCTTTTCCCTTTTCCTGATTCCCTTTTCCAGAGTCTGATTCCTTTTTCCAGAGCCTGATTCCCTTTTCCCTTTTCCCAATTCCCTTTTCCCGATTCCCTTTTCCTGATTCCCTTTTCCTGATTCCCTTTTCCTGATTCCCTTTTCCCAATTCCCTTTTCCCGATTCCCTTTTCCTGATTCCCTTTTCCCAAGCCTGATTCCCTTTCCCGAGCCCAGTACCCTTTTCCTGAGCCCCATTCCCTTTTCCCTTTTCCCAAGCCCAATCCCCTTTTCCAGAGCCCAATTTCCTCTTCCAGAGCCCGATTCCCATTTCCCGAGCCTGATTCCGTTTTCCAGGGCCTGATCCCCTTTTCCCAAGCCCAATTCCCTTTTCCCGATCCCCTTTTCCCGAGCCCAATTCCCATTTCCAGAGCCCAATCCCCTTTTCCCTTTTCCCCATCCCCTTTTCCCTTTTCCCCATTCTCCATCCCCTTTCCCCTTTTCCCCATCCCCTTTTCCTGATCCCCATTCCCCTTTTCCCGATCCCCTGTTCCTGAGCCCCATTCCCTTTTCCCGATCCCCTTTTCCCCATTCCCATTTCCCTTTTCCCCATTCCCTTTTCCCGACCCCCATTCCCCTTTTCCCAATTCCCACATCCCTTTTCCCGATCCCCTTTTCCCCATTCCCATTTCCCTTTTCCCCATTCCCTTTTCCCGATCCCCTTTTCCCCATTCCCATTTCCCTTTTCCCCATTCCCATTTCCCTTTTCCCCATTCCCTTTTCCCGATCCCCTTTTCCCCATTCCCATTTCCCTTTTCCCCATTCCCATTTCCCTTTTCCCCATTCCCATTCCCCTTTTCCCCATTCCCTGTTCCCGATCCCCTTCTCCCGACCCCAGCAGCTCTCTCAGACGAGCCCAACCCTCATCAGCTCCGTTAGCTGGGGCGATGCTCTCCTCCTAGCTGGAGGTCCTCGCACCTCATCAGCTCCTCTCCGGAGCATTTATCCCATAACAGCTCTCGGAAATGTCAGGCACCCGCGAAAAGCCGAGAGGCTGCAGCTCCTGGCTGCTTTCGAAATATCAAGATGCCATTAGCCGAGCTCCAGGAAGCCAAACGAGAGGACGATGGCCATTCCCGGGGTTTTTGTGGCTCCCTCCGCTCAGGATTCCCGTGGGGATAACGATGCTGCTTCCCCAGGACCCCCACCCCGTCAGGAATCCAATCCCTTGGGTTCGAGGCATGCTAGAGCAGGAAAAAGGGCAAAAACTCCTGGGAAAAGGGAAAAAACTCCTGGGAAAAGGGAAAAAAACTCCTGGGAAAAGGGAAAAAAACTCCTGGGAAAAGGGAAAAAACTCCTGGGAAAAGGGAAAAAAACTCCTGGGAAAAAGGAAAAAAACTCCTGGGAAAAGGGAAAAAACTCCTGGGAAAAGGGAAAAAACTCCTGGGAAAAGGGAAAAAACTCCTGGGAAAAGGGAGTTTTCCAGCTGGTGTTCATCCCAAAAGGAGCAGCACACTGGGGATGGTCCAGACCCAAACAGCTCCCAGCTCACTGGGAAGGTGACTCTCACAGACCTCCTTTACTGGGAGGGATAGAATTTTCCAATTATTTTACAAAAAGAAGACCCAAAAGGGAATGAAATGTCTCCAATCCGAGGGGAATCTGCCAGGCAGCAACAGCCCTTCCGAAAGGGAGTCCTTTCAAATAATCCCCACTGCACCTCACCCCTCCCTGCTCCCTCAATTAGCTGACATTTCCTTGTTTTACCTCCGTTTTCAAATCAAATCCTCAACAAAACAAACCCGAGACGGGAAACAAACCCGAGGGGAATGGGGGAAGGGGAGGATGGAGAGGTGACATTCATTTTCCCCCCCTCCCCGAAAGAGGCACCTGACAATTCCTGTGCCGAGCGTGTGACAGTCACATTCAGGGGGATAATTGACTCCCTGTCAATTAGACAGGGAAATCAGATCAAAGTGAAGATTTCTATAAAAAATAATAAAAAACCCTGAAATGAACAGAGAATGGAGGGAAATAAGATGTACAGAGTGGTCTAAAGCACTCTTGGGGTGTCCAAGTGTGGGAAAGAATGGAGAGGGAGCCTTTGGGTAAGGGATGGGAATAAAGCCTCAGTTCCCTCTGGTTGGAATCACTTCAGTGCTCCCACAGATCTGGAGAAATTATATTGAACATTAAAAATTCCATCTTGAGGTCAAGAAAATGCCTGAACACCTGGAGACATCCCAAAGAACATCTGGATGGAAAGGCTGCTCTGACTTCTCTGCTCAGGACATGGGGAACTGTCCCCTTCCCTCTCCTTTCAAAGGCTGAAAATCCATGGGGGAAGTGGAAATTCCACCCATTTAGGGTGAAATTCAGAAGGAAAATTCCCATTTTTGGATCACACAGGGGTTTCTGTGCTGCCATCAGCATCCTCACATCTGTACACTCCCATCCAATTTGAAGGAAAAGATAATGCACTCAGCATTCCCAACAGCCAAGTCTCCACAATTATTTCCCTGCTTTCAGATTTTTGTCACTTCTCCCTTTTTTCTCCCCATTTTTTCTCTCCTTCAGGAAAAAAAAAAAAGCAAAACAAACTCCTCTCCCTTTGCTTTCCCTCCCCTGCCATGGAATCCCTCACTCCTCCGTTCCCTTTCTCAATTTCCACTCTCTGTTTCACCGAGTCCAATTCAATTTAAACCAAATTACTTTATCGGTGCCGCTGAAACCCGGGCCTTGCAGGAGCCATTAGGAACGTGTTCAACCCCACATTATGGAAAAAATATTTAAGGGAACGAACGCTCCAGCAAATGGAATCAATACATTCCACGTGAAGCATTACCAGGGACCTGAGGAACGGAGTTGGAGTCAAACTCAAGTGCGCTGCTCAAAATTCAGAGCTGATAATGTGCTAGGACATAACCAAGAGCATTCCAAGCGCCCTGATTTCAGCAGCAGCCTCTCCCAAATGGATGAATTCTTGTTTTTTTCAGGGATTCAGGGCTCAGAGCTGGAGCTGTTTCCTTTGGATCTCTTCCTGGCTGTGCTGCTGCCAACGAATCCTCACATCTCTGCCACTTGTGAGTCACATCTCAGATGGAGCTGAGGGTGGGCAGAGGCATTTTTAGACCCAGGGGGGAGGGTGTCTGGGGCCAGTTTTAGCAGTTGGCCTCGAATGGCATCAGATCCCAAAGGTTTTGCCTGGTTTGTGTTGATTTCTCTGTTAATAATTGTTAATGACTGCGCTGGGGCAGGGAAGCCTCACCCAGAACAAGCAGGTCCCTAATTACTCTAAAAATCCAACTGTGCCATTCCACCCTCCCTGAAGGAGTCAGGAGCTTTCCCTCTCCTCAAACCCATTAAAAAGAAACTTTTATTTTTCCCCTTATCACTGAGCCAGCCCAGCAAAGCTTTGCCTGGTGCACTTCAGAGAGAGCAAGAATTTGTTGGATGAGCTGCGGCGCCAAAATCAAAGCTTAAAACCCAGACCTGACCACCAAAACCCAAGGTTTTAAAGCTAAAGGAGAAAGGAATCACCCGCCAGTTGCACAAAAAAATAGCAAAATGTACCTTAATAAATTCACATTGAACAGCATTTAACATGTGGATAAACAAATGATGAAAAGCAGATGTTATTCAATTTTTTTTGTTATTCTCAAGTAATAAGTGATAGGCTCAGCCTCAGAGTCCTCCTGGGAATGGCACAGCTTTTAAAGGCACCTCAAATCCCAGGGAAGGAATATTATAATTATTCCAGAGGAGGAATAATATTAATTATTGTCCCAGATAAATCATGTCAAACACCTGGCAGAGCACCACATGTGCCTCAGCCTGCACCACCACAGCCGAGTGAGGAGCCACAAACACTCATTGATAATGTTTGTCACAACAAAGAACAACAAAATAATGGTGATAAATATTAACTCCGCTGAATTCTGAGTGTAAATTACACCTTCCATGTCTGCTTTTCGCAGGGAGCTGAGGCTCCAGCTGCCGACAGGAGTGGATTAATCATTATTAATAGGGATGGTTATCTCCTCTTCTGCTTTACGTGTCCTTAATAGCACAAAACGTTTGTGAAATAATTCGCTGTTCATCATAACTGATTGCTTCCCTCCAAAACCTCATTCCTTTGAGCCATTCCTGTGTGGGACTGACTCTCTACCTGGCAAACTTCGCTCCCTGACCAATCTCGAGACCTTGTAGTGCCTTTTACAAACATTTCCAACGCAGCTTCTGCCTGCACTTCTCTCTGTTTGCTTTTTATTGCTCTTCCCCCGCGAGCCCTGCAAATAAAAATTAATTTCGGAGCGTGCTGCAAACAAAGCTCACCCTGGAAAGGCCTCTGGTGGAATTATGGATGATGTTTTAGCTCCAGCAGTGCCTTCCTGGCTGGGCTGAGCTGAGCAGGCTCCTTCATCCCTCAGCATCCTCCTGGGGCTGCAGAGGAGAGGGAGGGCATGGACCCAGGGCTGGAGGAACCCCGAGGAATCCTCGGGAAAAGGATCTCGGAGACCAAAATCACCTGCAGCAGCTAGGCTGAGAGCAGCCCATTGCCCAGGGAGGGGAAATTTTTTCCAGGAAAATCCAGCCGGAAAATCCCAGCAGGAATATCCAACAAGAAAATGCAACAGGAAAATCCAGCAGGAAAATCCCAGCAGGAAAATTGCAGCAGGAATATCCAGCAGGAAAATCCCAACAGGAATATCCAGCAGGAATAATCCAGCAGGAAAATCCCAGCAGGAAAATCCCAGCAGGAATATCCAGCAGGAAAATCCCAGCAGGAATGTCCAGCAGGAATATCCAGTGGGAATATCCCAGTGGGAAAATCCAGCAGGGAAAATCCAGCAGGAAAATCCCAACAGGAAAATCCAGCAGGAATATCCCAACAGGAAGATCCAGCAGGAACCCAGCAGGAATATCCCAACAGGAAGATCCAGCAGGAACCCAGCAGCTCTCCCTGGACAGGCAGAGAGCCCAGCAGGAATATCCAGCAGGAAAATCCAGCAGGAACATCCCACCAGGAAAATCCCAAATCTTCTCCCGGGGCAGGCAGAGAGCCCAGCAGCAGCTCTGGGAGCAAAAAATGCACTCTGAAGGAACAGCTCTGAACTCACAAAAACCAAAATAAATGAGCCAAAAAGGCTTTTCCCCCTCCTCACTTCACCTCCACCACCATTTCCTAAGCCCCTCCAGAAGCTGGAGGTAATTCCAGCCCCAGGTGAAGGTTCTGGGACACAGAATTCTGACATTAACTCCAATCCCACACAGGATCTGCAGCCAAAGGCTCATGGAAGGTGATGAGCATCCTGTTGGAATCTCCAGGAAAAAAAAAAATTAAAATCCTCCTTTTCGGAAGGAAACTGTGGGATAGAGTCTGCTGTCACCTGGGGGTGTGTGAAGTGCAACCTTTCGAGGAATGAACTCACTGTGGAGCGACTGAAACTGGGAAAAACACCAGGGCTGGGAGAGAAATCCCTGCTGAGAATATTCCCATTAAAACACCAGCCTGCTTTAACTCCTGACTCAAAAAGTGCTGCAAAACAAAGCTTCAGTCCTAGAAAACATTAAAAAATCTGCCCCTCGTTATCCCCTGCATCCCATTTGTCCGTAATTTTTAATTTGAGTTTGTTTGAAACACTTGGTGCCCCTCTAACTCACTGGAGATCGTTTGAAACCTAAACATTATCAATTGCATTCTTTTTATCACTTTTTTTCCACCCTTCCTGACCCTTGAAGTCTCCAGACTGTTTAATTAGCAGAGCCAAAGGAAAAACCATTTATCTAAAGGCACTTTGCAACAGGAGTCCTCTGCTCCAATCTGATAACCACAAAACCTGCCCTCGAATCTTCTGTTTCACAGGAAAAATTGAGAAGTTTTCTCTCAAGGAATAGCGAAGAACCCCAAACAGGAGCGAGCTCCAAACAAATAACCCCAAACTGGCCTGAAAAATGCAAAATTTCTCCTTTTCTCATCGAAATGAACAGCGTTATGGGGAAGGGATATTGAGATTTTTGGATTTCCAGCTTATTTTCCCTCCTAAGTGATGAAAGGAGGGATTTGGAGCAAAAGGTAGGGAAGGAAAAGCTGCGGATGAAAGCATTTTTTTATCCATTCTCCTCTAAGTCTCTGAGGTGTTTTTGCTGTCTGCAGGTTGCACCTCAGAGCAGGTCCCACCACAATAAAAAAACCCTAAAAAAGCAAAATTTTTCACAAAAATAAAGGCAAACTGAGCATCCTGCCCTGGAGGAACAGACATTCCCAAGGTAAAGAGGTTTGGAGCTGAGAGTTCACCCACCCTGACCAGCACAGCCACAAAACTTCTCCAAAAAGTGACAAATATTGAATTTTTCTGCCAACTCCGTGAGCTAAACAGCACTAGAGATGTTTTTACTTCCCAGCTCCATAAGATTTTGCTTTTCTTCTGCTACAAATACACACTTTCCAGGAGATCTGGCAGCAATCTGGAGGGAATAAAACTTCCCAAGGATATTTTGCAACTTCCACTTAAGCTCAGTCTGTCTTTATATTCACTGTCATCTAAACTGTGAATATATTATAATTTTTTTTCCCCCCCCAACTTTCCAATTTTATCCTCTTCCATCAGCGTTGTCATTCCCGGGATGGGAGCTGGGGGATTTTTTTTTTTTAAATTTATTTATTTCTCAGGCAAGGAACTTCACCTTTAATGTGTTCTAACACAAAACATAACAGCCATTACCGGCTCGGGTGGGAAAGTTAATATTTCATTTTCAGGTGTTTTACATCCCCATGGCTTCCCACGAACATCAGAGGTAATTCTCACATATTTCACTGGGAAATGTAATGGGCTGGAAAGACATTCCCGAGTTCTGCTTTCAGCTGAGGCACAGATGGAATGGGGACCTGCAGAAATGCAGTGGTGCTGCCTTTTTTCGGGCAGGATTTCAGGGATTTATTTAAGATATAATCACATTTATGAGGGAGGCGACAGAAGATTTTCTTGCCTTTTGTTTGCTCCCCACACAAATGAGAGGAAAAGGAATGGCTGAATTTCCAATCTTTAAGTCAGCGGCGTGGAAAATTGCATTGATACTTCCTCGGGAAAATGATCAACTTTATTGAACAGCAGCGAAAGCTGAGCATTTGCATGAGGCTTTTAAAAAAGAAATCTTCATCTCCTCTCCCTGAGATGTAAAACAGGAGCTACAACAATTTTATCTCCAAGGATTTAATTGGAGACCGATTTTGCTGGGGGGAGAGGAGGAAAATGTATTGACCAGAGGCTCAGGGAGGTAAAACTGGAGGCAGATTGAGCTGAACTCGCTCTGGAGAAGGGGATTTGATGGTTTGGGGTCCTTTCAAATCGAATTTAACTCACACTGGACAAGGTGGGGATGATTCAGGTGACTGCGATGAGCTCACCTTTCTGTGCAGGTAGTGCCCCTCTGACTGACAAAAGCGATGGGAAATGGCATTTCCAATTCATCACGGCAAAGAAATAGAATCTAGGAAATTAATCAAATCATGGGACAGCCTAAAAGCAGCTGAAGGATTTTTATTGCTAATATTTCTTCCCCTGTGAGCAGAAAAAGATCTCATCCCTTATCAAAAACTCTCTGGGCTTTTTAAAGGCCAAGGAAGCACTGAAACCCATCCCTTGTTCTGCATTTATTCCATGTTGCCCTCCTCAGCCATCTCCTCTACTGCTGCACATCAAGGATTCAAGAGTTATTTATTTATAAATAATCACACCTTCCCCCCCTCTAAGCTTTTAACTCACCCTAATTAAAATCCTAACACTGGCAGGCTTTGCCCTCAGTTTTTAAATTAAAAGAAAGTTCCTGAATGCAGACAGGATTTTTTTCCAAACTCCAGAACAGCCTTTTTTTTTCCTTATCCCCACAGGGTTCTCCACTCAGGTAATCCTATTAAAAAAAAATATCATATGGCTTTGGCCATGCCTGAGCCCCAAAAATTCCCTCTCCTCCAATGGATTTCAAAGGGATTTCTTGCTGGTGCCAGTCTATTCACAGTTCAAAACGGCGCCTTTGGGCATCTGAAGTTTGTCAGGCTGATTTCCAGAAGCCCTGGGACCGTGCAAACCTCACATTCCTTGTTAGATCTCATCTCTCTGGAACATTGTGGACAGAGATAAGTCCTCTTGATGTAAAGCGGGGGGGGAAAAAAAAAAAAAAAAAGGGAAAGCTTCTGGAAAGGCCCAGCCCTGGCAGGTGCTGCTCAAAGGGAGAGCTCCAGGAGGAGCAAGGAGCACCAGCCAGAAGGTGACAGAAAATCCACTCGAGGGTCACACCAGTGCACTAAATTGGGATTTCCCAGCTCCCTGTTCAGAGGGGCAGCAGCCACACCACACCCCCAGCACAAAACCTGTCCTGGAAGTGCCACATCTCACTCCTGCCCCAGAGATTGAATTATTCACACATTGAGCTGCAAGACTCCGATCCATCTCTGGGATTCTTTCCCTCCCAGCTCTGGCAAGTTCCACCAGTGCTACTGATCAGAATATTGATCAGCCCCCAGCGCTCAGCCCAGCACTGCCCCGGCTCTGCCAGGGCACAGCACATCCAGAATGGAGATTTCCATCCTCTCCTGGTCCCTTTATCCTTCTCCAAACACAGCCTCTGCTCCACAGCCTCTCAGAGCCCTCCTGGCCAAGATGTTTCCAGCCAGTGCCAGCTCCTGGAGTGAGTGGGAAAGGATGGATAAGGATGGATAAGGATAAGGAATTTCAGGTTCTGATGCTGAGGGCAGCAAAGGGCTCGAGGCTGCAGCACCTCCAGCTGGAAGGAGGCAAATCTGGTGTTTGCTGCTCTGAAAAGCTTCCAGCTCCTTCCTCACCCCAGGGAAAGAGCTGGGAAAAAATCCAGGGAGCCAAAAATCCACATTAATCCACAGCCCCAGACATTTTGGTCAATGCTCAACATCACAAGGCGGGAGAGGCCTGAAGTGCTCCCAGCTCCTTCCTGACCACAGTGCTGGAGTGAGGAATAAAGTGTCCTCAGCCCATCCGTGGGGTTTTTCCTACTCAGGGTGCTCAGCTGAGCCTCCCTCAGCTGCAGAATTCTGCACTTGGAGAGAGCCAGAGCCTCACGGAGAGCACAAAGCTCTGCCAGGGCTGTGCAGAGCACCCACGCTGGGTTTGTGAGGTTAAAGTGAGGGAAATCAATCCTCAGGCTCCAAATCCTGCTCTGGGAACTTGGGATCAATGGTAAGGATCCACCAGAAGCACAGCAGAGGACAATCCAGGTGGCCTTGCCCTGTGTCACCTCCCCCTGGTGTGACCTTCTGTGCGAGTCAGGAGCAGATCTGCACACAGGAGAAAAGCAAAAAGCAGAGGAAAGCTGCTCTGGGCACCTGAGGGTCTGCAAATCGAGCTCTTGATCCAGCAGGGAGGGCATGAAACAGCAGGACTTGCCCCAAAGATTGAAGGAGGTGCAGGAGAGAGAAAGTGAGGGAGGCACAGCTGGAAAGGCAGGCAGGAGTTCTGCCCTAAAATGAACATAAAACACCAAGGAACTGCTGCAATTCACCTGGGAGGGACTGAGCTTTGCACTGCACACCCCAACCTGCCCTGACCCCTAAAATGAACATAAAACCAACAAGGACCTGCTCCAATTCACCTGGGAGGAGCTGAGCTTTGCACTGCACACCCCGAACAAGCCCTGACCCCTAAAATGAACATAAAAACACCAAGGAACTGCTCCATTTCACTTGGGAGGGACGGACACCCCAACCAGCCCTGTCCCCTAAAATGAACATAAAACCAACAAGAAATTGCTCCAATCCACCTAGGAGGGGCTGACCCTGCAGCTCACACCCCAAACCAGCCCTGACCCCTCTCCTCCTCCAGCAGCGACCCCAACTCCCTGCTCCCACCCCAAGGAGGCTTTGGGGAGCCCTGCAGGGCTGCACTAATAAGGCCCAGGCTGCTGTTGGATGTGGCAGCTCAGCACTCAGCACTCGCTGCCTGCGATGTCTGACATGAGAGGAAGGGATTGGGCCCCGGAGCTACCCAGGGAAGGACACGGCGCTGCAAAAAGCCGAGGACGGCGAGTTATGATCATAATTTAGCTTAAAGCAGCAGCGGCGGCAGGAAGAATGGCTCAGGCAGCTATTTTTGACACCAAGGATTTTGACAAGGATGTTTCTTGCCCTTCCTGAGCTGCCTTTGCACCTCTCCAAGGAGAATTGAAAGGTGAGCTGTAAAAGAGGGAGAAACAGAGTCTGGGCTGGCCTGAAAAGCTCCAGCAAGCACCAGGGATGAGGGGAGCTGTTGGTTTAGATTTCCTGAGATTCGCAGAAGCTGGCAGAGGAAGCAGGCAGAAGGACCCAAGATGGCAAAAAGAGAAACTTTATTTACAGAAACCTCTTTATATATCCATTAATAATCTAGCAACCATTGGTCAGCAGGGAATCCACCTCCTAAAACCATTGGTCACAGCTACACAACACCTAGTACCAAACACAGAGATTAAGAAAGTACAAAAAGGCAGCTTATCTCTATTCTCCCTGAGAAAGAAGAGAAAGATTTCTAAAACAGTGCAACTACAGGGAGCTGAGCAGCATTCCCAGCTGAGCAGAGCCCTGGATTGCAGCAGGGAATGCTTTTGGGATGATATCTCAGCAGGCACCTGTGGAGCATCTCGGGCTCTGATGCAGCAAAGGGCTCGAGGCTGCAGCACCTCCAGCTGGAAGGAGGCAAATCTGGTGATTGCTGCCCTGAAAAGCTTCCAGCTCCTTCCTCAACCCAGGGAAAAGAAAAAAAATCCAGGGAGCCAAAAATCCACATTAATCCACACTCCCAGACATTTTGGTCAATGCTCAACATCAGAAGGCAGGAGAGCCCTGAAGTGTTTTTCAGGCTCCCCCCAGTTGACTTTTTCTGCTTTTCCAAAAGGAATCCCTGCCCTTTCCAGGCTCCTGCGTGGCAAACCTCCCTTTTGCCAGCTGAGCTCTGAATTCCTGGATTTAAAGCCATCCCAATGCACTATATTAAAAAACTGTCATCAAGGAAAACCCTCAGACCCGGGGGCACAGCGAATCCATAACATCAGTGACAATTTCTTATTTCTGCAGTCTCTCATCTCGGGCTGTGTTGCCCACAGGGCTGACATCAGGTCTCCGGCGTGTACATATATTTTCATTTAATCATTGCTGAAAAACAGCACAGGCTTTTCACACACTTTAATGAAAACCACTCGTTCTGGTGGCCAGCCAGGCACTGTGGCTTTATCTCCCCTTGATTTCAAGGGCAGGGCAGAGCAGTGCCAGGATTCTGCAGGAGCTGAGCCACTCTGTCCTCCTCACCCAGGGAGGTAATGCCCCAAGGGCATCACAAAACAGCCAAAAGTTGTGGAAAAGAATACTCTCAAGGTAGAAAATATAAAGAAATATATAAGATATAAAGAAAATATATAGATAGAGATATATAAATATATATATAGATATAAAGAATGTATATATTTTTTATATATATTCTTATGCATATATACATTTTTAATATATATATACACATATATACACACATATATACACACACAATATATACATATATATTCTTCATGTATTAAAAAATATATCCATGCCCCCACAATGTGAATGGAAAGAGCATCACAGACTTGGGGGTGGTTATAGGGACTCCAGCCCTGTCAGCTGGCCCCAGAAAATCACCCCTTCTTTTTAGGTATTTTATCCAGGTTTATTCACACCTCAGCTCTCAGGACAAGACTAAATCCCTGTGATTTTCTGTTGCCTGTTGAATTCTGCACTGGATTTGGGCAGGAAGGAGGAGCTGATTCCCATTTTAGCTGCCCAGAACCATCTCAGTTCATGTTCCATTCATTCACCTCATTCTGCAAGGGTTCTGCCTCTCTCCCCACTGCCTGAGGAGGCTCCTGTGCATACAAATACCCTTTATATATCAAATAAATGTATATAAAATCACCTTCTGTAGATGCACACATATACCAGGGCATGGCTCCTACCACAAAGACATATATTAAAAAATAATTTTAAAAAAATATAAAATATATATGTATATATATATATATACACATATGTATATATCTATAAATATGCATATAAATATATATGTATCTATATATAAAGATATATGTGTGTAAATAGATGAATATATATATAAACATATATGTATCTATATATAAAAATATGTATATATATAGAAATATATAGGGGTGTATATATATATAAATATATATGTACCTATATAAAAAATATGTATGTGTATATATATAAATATATATGTGTATATATATAAATATATAAGTATCTATATATAAAAACATGTATATATAGAAATATATAGGTGTATATATATAAAAATAGGCATGTATCTATATATAAAAATATGTATGTGTATATATATATAAATATGTATGTATATATAAAAATACACACACACAGAGGCTCATTCATGTCGTGAACAATCACTTTCAAAGCATCCTGAACAAAAAGGAAAACCCTCAAAGCCTCACAGGAAGCTGGTACAGACAGCACAAGTTTCTCTCTGGCTGCTGCATCCTCCAGATCCTCACCCCAGGAGGCAACCCCAGAAACCAGAGCGTGGTGAATCCAAACCCCTGGCCCTGCAGGGACCTTGCTGGGCACAAAAACTCCTAAAAATACTGAAGTTTTGCTCTTCATCTTTCAGGACGGAGTAAAAAAGAGGGACGCACACCCAAACCAGCAAAGAAGAAGTGAAAACCTCATTTTTTGTGTTATTTTAGGACCTACATTCCCTACCTGGCTGCAGCAAACTTCCTGAGGATCATTGGGGTTGGGTTGTGGATGCAATGGAACACTGAAGATGTCACAGAGGAAGTTCTGTGGCAAAAGGACAGAATTTTTACCAACCCCACAGAGGAAAGTGTTCAACTGAGAGTCCTTTTACAGCCCCTCCTCTGCTCTGCTGGAGCCCTGGCGTTGAGAAAACGATTCAGACCCCAGGAAATCCAATTTCAGGGCCCACATTGACAGGAGGCAGCGATTCCTGCCCGAAAAGCAGGAACAAAGCACTTAGGTAAGCAGACAAGTGGATCTCACTACATTAGGCAATCCTTCAAGGGTGCAGAGAAGTTCCCTGGAGCAGGCAGGCTCCAGGCCACTGCTCCAAAGCAATTCTTTCAGCTCCAGCTGCCTGCAGACAGGCACGGCAGAGCAGCAGGGACAGACCCAGTGTCCTGGGGTGGCAGAATGATATTTTGTGTTCCCTATCACTTGTATACTTGAGCAGAAATATGGTCCTGGAGCTTTGACTGTGTCACGCAGCTGGGAGAGAGCTCTGCCAGGGCGGGATGGTTTGAAACTCTTCCCCCAGCTCTCCTACTGGGGAGTGAGAAGGAGGAAGGGACACTGCTTTTATTGTTTGTTTTTCTTTCCCCTCAGTCAGTTGCTGCTGCTGCTTGGGTTTTCTTTTTGATTTTTTTTTTTCCTCTTTTTTTTTCCCCCCGGGATTGTTTTTTTCATCGTTTTTGGACCCTTTTCTTCGACTTGCTTTCTCATCTGAGAACCTGAGGAGCCCCAGAGGACAGCGGATGAGAATCCTCCAGGGAGCCACTGGAGGAATTCCACCCAACCCCTCTGGGGACCCCGGAAAGGGAAGCTACACCTGAGGAAAAGGACACTAAAGCTCATCAGCTGTTTGTTCAGGTTTAATGACTCCTTTTCCCCTTTCCCCTTCCACTGTGTGCTCTGTTAATTAAACAGTTCTTCCCACTTTAGGCTGAGATATTCTGCTGTTGTGGGGAAGGGGTGCCAGAAACCTTTGTGGGGGAGGCACCTGTTCAGAGTGCTTTCCACCTAGGAGATTTGTCTCTAATCCAAGACACCCAGGCACTCACAGCTCCTGGGTGGGTGGCCAGGGGACAGGAGCCCTCTCGGGGCTGATTTACAGAGCCTGTCAGAGGCAGAAAGGAGCAGAAATGAGAGAGATAAAGCAAACGAGGAGGATTGGGAACTGGAGGGCTTCCAGATGGAAATCAAGGTGCCTCGAGCTGACAAGGAGGAGGTTAAATCCATCAATCCAGGGTCCCACTGCAGCCCAGGGGACAGCAGGGACTGTGCTGGGCTGTCCTGGGCACTCATTCCCAGCCCTGCTCGGCCTCCCAAGGAGCCAAGAGCTCTCCAAGGACAGGAGAAAGGCTTTCCCTGCCATCAACCCCCACTCCCATTCTGCCCCTGTCCCATGGAATCAGCAGGAAGAGCATCCCAGGAGAGACTGTCACCGTCCCATCCCTACCGGATGGGGAAAACAACCCCTCATTCTCACTCCCAGCACTTTCAGCCTGACTCCTCCACAGAACAACCTGTGCAGAAAAGAAATTTCCTATTTTCCTTCCTTCCTATTTTCCTTCTTATTTTCCTGTTTTCCTTCCTATTTTCCTCCATATTATCCTTCCTTCCTTCCTATTTTCCTTCCTTCCTATTTTCCTTCCTATTTTCCTTCCTTCCTATTTTATTTTCCTATTTTCCTTCCACGCTTCCACACTTCAAACATCACACAAATCAGGGATGGCTCTGAGGGGCTCCAAACCCAGGGCTGTTCCTGCAGCTCCAGGCTGGAATTAACCCCAGGGATCCTGGCTCATGTTTGGTAATAAATAAAAAGAAATACATAAGAAATACATAAGAAATACATAAGAAATACATAAGAAATACATAAGAAATACATAAGAAATACATAAGAAATACATAAGAAATACATAAGAAATACATAAGAAATACATAAGAAATACATAAGAAATACATAAGAAATACATAAGAAATACATAAGAAATACATAAGAAATACATAAGAAATACATAAGAAATACATAAGAAATACATAAGAAATACATAAGAAATACAAAAGAAATACAAAAGAAATACAAAAGAAATACAAAAGAAATACAAAAGAAATACAAAAGAAATACAAAAGAAATACAAAAGAAATACATAAATAAAAATAATAAATAAAATAAAATTAATAATAAAGCTGTCAAACAGCACTGAGCTCTCAATTTCCCCTGACAGCATCACCTCAGTGCCTTCTGTCATGGAGGAACCAATCCCCTCAGCACATGAGGGGAAATAAACAGGGATTCCATGGATTTTATGTGGATAAATAAACATGGATTCTGGTGCTTCGGAATGTTCTAGAAAGCCATGGACCTGAGAGAGGCCTCACCTCCAATCTTCATTTCCCGATGTGGTTCCAGGTGGATTTACTGCAGGGAATGCAGGTGTGGTGCCCAGGACTTGGTTTTATGGTTTTTTACCTGTTAATCAAAGTCTCCATGCCAGGGAGATTCCTTTGGGGTATATTCAAATTATTTTATATATTTATAGAACAACAGGGCTTTTTTTTGGAGGAAAACCCACACCTATTAAGAAATAAGCAACATTTTGGCTGAATTTTTGCAATGCTGTCTATACCAGTACATAGAAACTCATTAAAAAAATGGAATCCATTAACAAAAATGATTAGCGCACAGATCTCGGTGTTTTGACAGCTGTGTCACAGCAAAAGTTCCATTTCCAGGAGTTTTTTTAGTTGGTTCCAGCAGCTTTTGGTGAAGGGAATATCATCCAAACCTTCTGCAGAGAAGCCCAACTTCTGACCATATAACTCAACAAAAAACAAACCAAATCCATTCAAGTTTCTCCTGAGCACTGATTTATCTGACCATAATTGTGAGGGTAATTGCATTAAAATTATTAAGATTCCAACTGAGATTTGGACCATTGAGCATCAGCTCAGCCAAATTATTTTTCCTTCTGCCCAGCTCTGTGTGCCATCATTTCCTAAGGTAAATTATCAGAAGATTTGGAGAACATTCCCTCTACCAAAAGTCAGCCCTGGAGCCAGGAAAAAAACCATCCCCAGGGAGTAAAACACTGTTACCTCTCACACAAATATTTTACAGCTTCATGCCTGACAGAAATGACAAAAAAGAGCCTGGAACGTCCTTCCAAGTGACACTGCAGGAGGCAGGGAAAACAGCAGGAGCACGAGCCAAAGCACTGACCAAATGTTTCCACTTTGTGTCAGGAAACAAAAATAAGTGTTGACAAATAAAAGCACAAGAGCTGGGCCGGGCGAGAGATTCTTCAATGTTTCCCTGGCTGGTTTTTGCTTTCTAATGTTGACACATGCAAAAAAAAAAGAAAAAAAAAAAAAAAAAAGAAGAAGAAGAACAACAAAAATAATCCTCCCTGCTGTGCCTGGATCTGGGAACACATCCCAGAGCCCACAGAAGGTGCCAGGCCTTCCAGCAGGCGCATGGCTGTCGCCAGCACCCGTGGGGACAAGCTCTGGAGGGTCACTGACACCTCCAGGAGCCTTTCCCACAGCTCTGCTGGCACCAGGCAGGGCTGGATGGGACAAGGAGGATGCTCTGGCTGTGCCCTTGTCCCTCTGTCCCAACCCTGACCGTGCTGTGGCACAGCTCAGAGCAGAAAGAGCAGAGGACAAAGCCCTGACGATGACAACAATCCTGCCCTCAGCCCTGTCTGAGCTGGGATTTCTCAGAGAAGGATGATGGGACACAAAAATTGATCCTTTTCCCCCAAACTGCTCTGGTCTGCGGCAAGAAGCGCCCCCCACGCCCCAGCAGGGCTGATTTTCCCATTTTCCAGTGTTTTCTCAGCTCTTTCTATTATTCTGCAGGGCCACAGTGGATGGATCCAGATTCTGTTTAGAGCTAACTCACTAAAATGTCCAAAAAAACAGGAAAAGGTGTTAGTTCGAGCACATCTTCCAGCCAGGCTCCTCAGTTAGCCGAAAGATGGAGGTGAGGAGCAATCCCCATCCCAAAATGAGCTCTTAGAGACCTTTCCTCATCTGTTCTTTCCCTCCTAACCCAGGTGTAAGCAGAGGTGCTGCTTCTCTCACACCGTGGTGTAAAAAACACAAATCTCAACCCAAAATCTTCATTTGGGCAATGAATTCAGATAATTCATCACCAACAAGGGCTGCCCCTCACCTTCCATCCAGCACAGAGCTGAGGGGGAAGGGTTTAGAATTTTGGCCCAGCAAAGTGAGATTGCCGAAGATTTAAACCAGCGAGAATCAAATTCTGAGCACACAAATCAGTTCTGGGCATGTGGTGTGGTTGGGCTTTGCCTTCCCCTTTTCCTTTCGAGGAGAAGATTGTTTGGCCATTCCACCCCACAGGTAATTCCTGGGGGTAATTCCTGGGGGAAATTCTGGGGGGAAATTCCATGTTTTATGGGGATAAAGGTGCCCTGCAGCTCTCCTGCCACTCTGAGCACCCAAACATGTCCAAAACCCAAGCCCTGACCCCTCCCGTGCTGTGCTAAATGTGGCTGAAGTGAGCTAATGGGGCAGAAGTTATGGATGCAGACACTGCTTATGTAAGGCTCATTTCTTGAGGAAACTCAGCTAAAAACAGCACTGAGGAGCTGTGGCATCTTCCACATGCTCGGAGGTTAAATCAGCCCTGCCATAAAACATCCCAGAGATCTGCAGAAATCCTATTTTCTTCCCCAGCTCCAGCACCACAGCAATTCCTGCCTTTCCAGCCTTCATCTCCACCAGTCTGGAGGGGGGAAACGATTCCATCACTCCTCCCAAAGGACACTGTGACAGCAGGTTTGTATTCCAGGCTAAAAACCCACTCCAAAGTAATTAGCATTCTTCCAAAGTGGAGTAATTATTCTCCAGTGAAGTCACTGCTGTTCCAGAAGAGTGTGGCCGTGCTATTCTGGAATGTTTCCGGCTGAACAGCTTATTCTGCAGGAGCTATTTGTCAGCCCCGGTGAATGACAATCAGCTCATTTCCCCTCTTGCAGGGAGGGGAAATCAAATTAGGAAAGAGGCGTTCTTCTTCAGGAGATGCTGGAACCCATTTCTGCCATCCACCAGTTTAAAGAAAAAAAATTGTATTTTTGCCATTTCCTAACCGCTGGCAGGAATTCAGGGAGAAAAGGTCAAATTCTTTCCCTGCCCCTAAGGAAAAGGCAACAACTGGGCCCAGCTAGGAGAGCACCCACGGGGAAGAGGATTTTTATGAACTCTCCAACCATGCCCAGAGCCTCAGAAGCGCAGAATTTTATGAGGCACCAGAGAGTCCAACATAAATCACAGGGCTGAAGGAAAGCTGGCTGTGACTCCCGCTGCTCCTGGAACTGCTTGTTCTCCAATAAAAGGACGTGAAAGACAAGTGATATCTGAATCCACAACGATGTGCGTGCCCCTGGTGCAGAACAGTCACACCACGAGCTCATGGGAGGTGGGACAGTGTCCCCCTGCCAAAAAAAACCCAAAACCAGCGAAGGCAGAAGGGTTAAGAGAGCCCAAAACGGCCTGGGATGGTTTTCCTGTGGGCTGAAACGTCCTGATCTATCTTTGGAGCTCCTTAGCATATTTGCTCAGCTGATTTGCATAGGCAAATATAAACCGTGCTCTCAAAAAATTGCTCAAGCAGAGTTGGGAGCAAATTAAACACTCAGGCTGAGGAGAGAGAGAGAGAGAGAGAGAGAGAAAGTTGTAGCTCTCGTGTGCTCTGTTCCTGGAGCTGATCTGCCTGAAAGCAGAGACTTGCAAACATCAAGAGCTGACTGGGGGAAAACATGACAGGAGAGTCATGCCAGGCTGGGGGAAAGAGATGCACGAGGAGTTATTCCTGCAGATTTTCCCAGCTAATGTGGAAAGCTGCAGCTGTCAGCACCGACACCGCGCTGGGGGAAAGCTTGGGGAGAGATCAAGGCACGAAACCAGACCCAGAGTTTCCTGGGACGAAGGATTTTTGTGATTTCCAGCCCAGCTTTGCCTGGTGGAAGGAATAAAGGAGTGTCTTTACAAACAAAAAATAAGGCCTATACTGAGAGACAGAAGAAACAATGGCAAGGATTTCCTTAGGAATTCCAGTGACTGACTCCCCAAGACTGTGTTAATAAACTACAGGAACAATGAGAACATGAGAAAAAGAAGAAAAGGGGGTGTGTATTGAGGGTGTCTGCTTTAGGGGAGATGTATAGGATGGGGTCTGCATTTAGAAGAAATATAGATTATTGTGTCTGCATCAGGTGATTTGGGAATTCTGTACCTGTTGAGAACCTCAGCCAATGGGGAAAGAGAGAGGGAACTGTGGCCAGGAAATTCGGATAAAAAGAGGCTGTGCCCTCTAGCAATCTGAGAGACCCATGGGAAATGCTCATGAGCTCTCCCTTTATTCATAAATGAAGTCACAGGACTCCTCTGTCTCCTTTTTGGACATAAACCTCTGGTCTTTGTGGATTCATTTTTCCTGACACCTGGCAAGGCTGTGAACTGCATTGGTGCCAGCCTCGGGGGGCACAAGCTGTGGGAGCAGATCCCACTGGGAAACACATTCTGTGCCAAAGCCAGCTGGGAAAAGCTTGGTGACAGTGGCAGGTCCCTGTCCCAGCCACAGCAAACAGCCCTGCCACGAAAAACAAACATTTGTGGCTCTGAGGTACAGGTGTGGACTCTGCCACGAAAAACAAATATTTATGGCTCTGAGACACAGGTACGGAACAGACTCTGCCATGAAAAAGAAACACTTGTGGCTCTGAGACACAGGTGTGGACTCACCCCGACTTTCAGAGTTGTGATTTTTGCCATCAGGGAGTGAGAATTCAAAGGTTTGGTTGGATTCTGGTGGACAAAAAGCTCACCTCGGGCTCTGTATCAACACCCAGCACGTCCAGCAGATGGATGGGAGGCTTAGGAAATCCGAGCCTCAAAGAAAGGCAATTTCAGCTGACCTTTCTCAGGCCAGGGAAGAGCTTTCTGAACTGGAGATTGAGCAGATTTCTCTCATGTAAAAGGTTGTTCTGAGAAGAGGAGAGAGCAATTACCCTGCAGGCCATGGGAGGCAGGACAGGGGCAAACAGGGTGAAGCTGCAGGGGAGGAGATGGAAAAAGGAGGGGAAAAAGAGGTTTAAATTTCTTCTTAAGATAAACTTTTAATGCTGAGGGTAAATAACAAACTGCTGGGTGCATGGGATCCTTGTTGGAGGTGGATTTTAGGGACTTGCAACAGGGTTGGTGTGATATAGTCACTTGGAGAAGGGATTAGGGATGGATTAGGTGATCTCCGAGTCCCACCAGCCCCACTTTTCCACGACCAAACACCTCCTGGGAGTCCAAGAGGGGAGAAAAAGTGGAAAAGCTGACAGTGCTGATTCCTCCTTCCCCTGCAGAGGAACCCTGAACCCTCAGGGGCCCTGAAGGAGAGCTGCATTTAACCACAAAAACCAAATACTTCTTTTGGCCTTCCCTCACCCACCCAGAAAACATGAACATAAATGAGGCCTGGCTAAAAACAACCTTCAGGACGATCCTGTGCAAAAAGTGTCCATCTGAGCTTTGCAAGGGTGGGAATTTTGGTCAGCAAGCCCCTCCAGACCTTGGCTGTGATCAGGCAGTTCCAAAACCCACCCAGAGCAGACCCAGACCCAAATTCTCCTCAATCCATGAGTTTTTCACTGGGAGATTCCAGCCAGGATCTCCATGGAGACCTCAGCAGGAGACAGCCCTGGACCTTTCCTGATCTATTTTGGACTTTCTAATTTTCCCCAGGGCTGGGGTGACACCCCACGAACCTCACACAGCCTCAGCAGCAGGAAAAACAGCACAAAAGGAACCCCAAACCAGGGTTTGTCCCTGGATTTACAGCTTCCAGCTGAGTGGAGATGGTTGGGACCTCCAAGAGCACTTGCAAACATTTCTGGGTTTCTGGAGATTTGGAATTACATTGAAATGTGAGGCAGAAAGAAGCTCATCCTTCTTGGGTTACTCAAGGGGTTCCTTCCCAGCACTTTTAAATCCTGACCCTTCCCAAAGCTGCCTCCACTCCTGCCCCACAACAAGGAAAAAAAAAAAATTGGTTAAAAAAAAAAAGAATTGAGGAAGTTGGGCACATTTAGCGACAAAAACCAGAAAAGATCCCAACAATTCACTGCTGCTTGCCTTTGATCTGCTGAACAATTCCTGCCAGGCCGAGGAACATCTCGGGCACATTTTTGAAGGAATTCGTGGGGAATCCTGGAGTTGAATATTCTCCTGGAGAATAACACAAAGGATTCTCAAGCAGAGTGAGGAATCCTTTTTGTTCTGGGCATGTAACATTAGAAAACCTGTCAGCTTCCATTCCAGCTGATGACTCGGGTAAATCTCTCTCTTTTTGTCTATTCCTGCTTTTCTTCCCTTTCTCTCATTGTTTTTTTTCTCCCCCAGAAGCAGTTGACATGAAAAACGAGGAACAAGAATTGCATTGTCAGACAGAAACACACACATGTAATGAATTGTAAGCTGCTTGACCCTTCCTGGGTATCGATTCTGCTCTCTGAGCGTGGACTGCTTTGCAGGAGCTGATAAAAGGCAAAAAAGAAATCTGCCAAATAAAAATTGGATCCAGGATTTTCTTATTTTAAGCTTAAGCTTGTCCCTGGCAGAAACGCCATAATACAAAGCAATTTTTTCACTGAAAAGCAGCTCTTCCCTCCAAACACCATTTTCTGTGTGCATGAGAAACTTGCCTGCTTTCATTTATCACACTTTTTTATCATCAGGGAAAATGTAAATAATTGAGACCGTGAGCAAAAAAAAAAAAAAACCCAGCGTTCTAAAATAGAAAGCTCAAAAAAAAAAAAAAAAAAAGAAGAAGTTTTGCTGTCTGGGATCCCATCTCCCATCAAAACCTTAAAGATGCTCATGAAATATTTTCACACACCAAAGCAGCGTTTTTATGAGAAAACATATTTCCTGGAGAAGAAAAAAAAACCCCAAAAATTTGCATTTCTCCAACAGCTGCAGTAAATCCTTATCTCGCAGGGATGCTGAGAGAGGAATGCTAAGCTTTAAGATTTTAGAAACACATCTTCAGCTGGCATAAATCAACTTATTTCCACCGAAACAACACCTTTTGAACCCAAATGCTGCTCCAGAAAGGATGTCCAGGTGACCATTGAGATCTCTAATTTACAGAAATAAAGGAATTTTTATAAGGGGAGCTCTACAAGTGAAGTTTTATTTTTTAAACTTGAAGGGAGCAATGCTTTTAATCACCCTGAATAAACCCAGCCGGGTGATATTTAAACCTTTGAGTATATTCATCGCCCATTCCCGAGTATTCCAAAGGATTTGGAGCAGGTAACAAAGGATTCCCGAAATTCCTGGTGCTGTTTGATGGATGGGGTTTGCACTTCAAGGATTGACTGCGCACAACAAAGGACAGGTGCTCACAGAAAAGTGAATTCCAGTGAATTTCCGACACGCAAACGCATTATTTTCCACTCCCCGAAACCCATCAGGCCAGGCAAAATAAAATAAAATAAAATAAGAAACTCTTTAAATCTTTTTTAGCAGAGCGGAGAAACAATGATCCATCAGGGAGCTCAAAAAATCAGCACTTTCGAGGAGATTTTCAGCCTTTTGCTTTGCTGTGTGTCCCATTTCCCCCTTTTTTTTTAAATAAATACACATACTTTACCAATCTTTCTTAAATCAGCGAAGGTAGAAGTAAACCTCGATATATCCAAGGTATCTAAATGCTCAACAAGTCACATTTAGCCACCAAAACTAAATTAATCTTCCACAGAACGAGCCTGCAAATGGCCTCACGCGAGGACAAAACCCCACTTTTTAGTAAAACCAAATAAATATTTTAGTACAACCAAAGTAAATCCGTTTCAGGACAGGATTTGGGGTTTCACTCCAGAATTCGGGACATGGGGCAAGTTCCCCTGATAAAAACCCCACAAAAATGAGGTTAGAGACTATGAGGTGTAAAAGGGCAGGAAAAACATCAGGAGTGGGACTGGGGGGGAAAAATATCAGGAGTGGGACTGGGGGAAAATGTCAGGAGTGGGACTGGTGGGGGGGGGAATATTAGGAGTGGGACTTGGGGAAAAATATGAGAAGTGGGATTTGGGGGAAAAAATATCAGGAGTGGGACTGGGGGAAAAATATGAGAAGTGGGATTTGGGGGAAAAAATATCAGGAGTGGGACTAGGGGGAAAAAGGTCAGGAGTGGGATTGGGGGAAAAAAATCAGGAGTAGGACTGGGGGAAAAAAAATCAGGAGTGGGACTTGGGGGAAAACATCACGAGTGGGATTTGGGGGAAACCAAAGGAATGCTTTTGGCTCCACAGGGCGTCTCAGGTGCTCGCAGGGAACACCAGAACTCCTTTTTTATGTTTTACACCCAACAAAAAGCACCAATTCATCCCTGCCCCTCCCTGGGGCTGCTTCCAGCACCTCCCAAAAAGCTCTGAGCCACACTTGGGACACTCTGAGGGTCTGACCTTCCCGGGAGGAGCACAGGGAAAAGCTGCAAATTCCAAATTATCAGATGGGCACCCCTGGATGGATTTTAGCAGCTCCCCTTGGTGCTCTTTAGAACAGTGCAAAATTAACTCATCCACCACTGATGAGCCCAGGGAGGGTTTGGGACTGCACAGACTCAGAGTTTTCCCTCATTTTCTTTGTCTTTTCCTCAACACACCTCCTAGATGCACTAAAAACATTAAAAAAACCCTAAAGAAACAACCCGAGAGAGAGAAAAGTGCTGCGCAGACATTTCTGGGCCGGGAGGAGGAGGAGGCAGAGCTGGGGATGAATTAGGGAGCACTGCTGCCTCACTGACAGATATCACCGCTCTTTAAAACACACTCATCTCCCCCGGAGAGGTTTTCCCTCCAGGCTGGAGGGAGGCGCACAAAAAACAGAAATAAAAAGTTTTCCTACCTTGGCCAGCAGCTCCAGGATCGAGGGAGGCAGAGCAGAGGGGGAAATCACCTCCAGCCACAGCGAGGTGCAACTCCAAACTAAAAATATACCAAAAAAACCACAAAGAAACAAAAATAAGTCCAGTTCAAAGCTCCAGCTCTGACAGAACATCCTCAAAGAAAGGCATTGTGCTGCTCAATAATTTTCCTGCACAGTTGGTGCCCCAGGTGATGGCGATTTGGGGCCATCGTGGCTTTAGCAGAAACACCTGGGGAAGAATTGCTGAACCCCCTGGAGAAAATGCCCCAAACTTGGTTTGTTCCAACCAAAACCACCTGGGGGAAAATGCCCCAAACTTGGTTTGTTCCAACCAAAACCACCTGCTCCAAGCCAAGAATTGCTGAACCACCTGGAGAAAATGCCCCAAACTTGGTTTATTACAACCAAAACCACCTGCTCCAAGCCAAGAATTGCTGAACTACCTGGAGAAAATGCCCCAAACTTGGTTTGTTCCAACCAAAACCACCTGCTCCAAGCCAAGAATTGCTGAACTACCTGGAGAAAATGCCCCAAACTTGGTTTCTTCCAACCAAAACCACCTGCTCCAAGTCATGCTCGGGGCTCAAGGGCTGGAGCAGCTGTAGGTGGTTTTTAATAACTGAATAAATTTACAGTGAGAATATTTTCCCAATGAGGAGTCTGAGGAGAAAACTTAAAACTGAACTGGTGTTCATTGCAATTAGTGGGAACAGCCAAGGACCTCTCTCATTGCTTTTACCTGAAGTTCCAGGAGACAATCGTGCTGCCTGTGCTTCTGCCATTTACCCTCCGGAATTCCCAAATCCCTGCCCAGGTCCCTCTGGGAAATGAAGTTCTGATGGATTTCTGATGTGTTTAGAACCTGTTCCACAGCACATTTGGGTTTGCAAAGTGGAAAAAGTTTCCTCGCTTGGATGAGTGGAAAAGATCCCTCTTGGCTGAGCTGATTCCCAGACGTCCCTGGGGAAAGGCCACGATTATTATCGAAATCACACATTGATGCAAATGCTCAAGCACCTGAAATTTCCCATCTGTTAATGCTCATCAAAAAGACGCGAAATCCCTTGGTTCCAACCAAAAATACCTGAAAAGATGGGCTTGGGCATAAAGTGAGTTGGACTGGCTGAATTCCTGAATTCCAGGTTTAAAATCAGCCCCTAGACCTGAGCCTGGGCTGAGCTTTGGTCCATGCCCAGCTTTTGATCAGGAGAGAGGAAAAGAAGAGCCTCAAGGTCCTAAAAACAGCGGTGGGGGAATCAAGGGAAAAGCTTTATGCTGATCACATGGAAAATAACATCAAAGCCCCAACAATAAAGTGAATTTATTAAATTGGGCCCCCAAAAGAAGAAAAAGTTTATTTTAAAATCAATCGCTATTGAACCTCCATAACAAAGAAATCATAAACTGCTGGCAGAGTAATGAACTTGGGCTGACCTCAGCTGCTCCTCCTGAGAGGCTGAAGCCACCAGGCAGCACAGAGAATTTATCTGTGCACATTGGGATCCACAGTGGATCCAAAATAAAATACAAACCACAATGGATCAGTCTGGAAAAACACCTTTTTTTTTCCCCTTTCTTCTTTTTTTTTAAATTTTTTTTTCTTTTTTTTTTTTTCTTTTTTTTTTCTCCCTTTCCCCCAAATTTCCTCTGTGCTGAATCCTCGGAATTTTCTCCAGGAATAGCAAATTTACTTCTTCTGCTGACGATGAGTTTGTGTTCCCCAAACACTCCGAAATGCTCAGCTCGGCCCAAGGGATTTATGGATACTCAGAGGTGACACCACATCCCAGCAAAGCTCTGCATGCAGAAAAAACACTGGAGACAAAAAAATCAGGATTTTCTGAAACTCATGGGAGCATCAGAGCTCAGAGAATTCTCTCCTTCACTGAGGAAAGGGGAATTTATTCCCTGATAAAGTGATTAGAGGAGCACAGCAGACCCACACACACACACATACCTTGCTCCTCTCAAAAATCAGACCAAACTTCTCTAAAAAAACCCAACCAGCAGCAAAATTCTCCCTTTGAGCACCTCTTTATTTTTAATTAGGAGAACATTTTGTCTCGCAGTAAGCTCAGCACGTCTGGAGATGATCAGGGGGCAGCTCTGCTCCATTTTCCATCATTTTTTTGCCAGGGAAGGCAGTGGGGAGAGCCCAAGGTGCAGCTCAGGTGTTGTGGATGGAGAGCAGCACCAGGCAGGAGAAAATCTTCACTCTATTTACATTTTTACACCCACACTTCAAAGTTCTGCCGGATCACGAGGGCTTTTCTGGAAAGCACAAAGATCAGGGTGATTAAAGCTGCAGCAGCAGGGATGGAGAGGCAGAAGTGAGTCCTCCTCAGCATCCAGAGGAAGGAGGGCCTCACTAAAACTTAATCAGTCTTATCAGGGAAATGGATCAGAACTCGGATAATGGCTCTCCCCAGACTCGGGAGCGAGATATGTTACGGAACTGATTTGGAGATGCTCCTAATGACATAATTAAGGGCTCAAGAACAAGTTAAGCTGGACTTAAATAGCTCTCAAGCAGCATTGGATGCATTAAAGCACAAAATAATTCTGCACTGCGGCATTGCTGGGAGGTTCTGGCACAGAGCTCTGGGTTCTGTCCTGTCTGTTTTAAACCAGGGTTTAAATTCCCCCAGCCAGAGAATTCCCTGTGATTTCACACCCTGTCAGGACCTCCACGAGTCACTGCCACCGTGGTTTTAGTGGCTGCAAAGCTTTCACTGTAGTTGGACTGTTTTAGAATCTTTCTCTTCTTTCTCGTGGAGAATAGAGATAAGTTGCATTCTTGTGCTTTCTAATCTCTTTGTTTTGGTACTGGATGCTCTAGAGTTGTAACCAATCATTATAGGGGGTGGAAAAACTGTCGACCAATAATTATTAGATCATTAATGAATATATAAAGAAGTTCTTGTAAATAAAGTTTCTCTTTTTGCCATCGTGTGTGCTGAGTGCCTGACCTCCCTGCGAGCTTCTGCTGTGGTTGCACTGTTTTAGAACCTTTCTGTTCTTTCTCACAGAGAATAGAGATAAGCTGCATTCTTTTACTTTCTTAATCTCTGTGTTTGGTATTAGGTGTTATTTGGCTGTGACCAATGGTTTTAGGAGGTGGATTCTTTGCTGACCAATAGTTGCTAGGTTATTAATGGATATAAAAAGAGGTTTCTTGTAAATAAAGCTCTCCTTTTCGCCATCTTGGTTCGTTTGCCTGAATTCTCTCAGCCAGCCTCTGCAACCCTCGGGGGATTTAAAGCCACATTCTGTGAACCTCCACGAATATCAGAAAATCAGAGCAACACTTTCACCTTCACCTGCAGAGCTCACAAATCCACCAGCAGTAGTGTGGAGCCAGAGTGGCGAATTAAAGCCTGATATTAGTGAGGTTTGCTTTCCTTAATCACTCTCAGAGGTCCTTTAAAAGAACCTCAGGCATGAAATTCTCGGTTTAAACCCACCCTGGAATTTTTCAGCCTGCGCCAAGCAGGGCAAGGGTTAAATCATCCCATGAAGATAAAATGTTTTGTGTGGGGACCTTTGTAAAATTGTTAGAAAATGATGAGAAATATTGGCTGGCTTCGCTTGCGTGATGCTGGAATTTAAGAAAACTGGGATTCAGCCTCACAATTTGAGGCATTCCGAATTCCTCATCCTGCTTGGCTCATTCCCAAAGCTCCTCCCTCCAACAGCACTGAAGGCCCAGCATTTGGAGACCTGAGTGATTCAGAAATTGCCCCAATTTTTCCTCTTTCTGATTTCTGCGCGTAACTCACATCCTGATTGAGGAGCGGATCAGATCTCAAATTCTGTGTATTTTTTTTCCCCCTGATTGAGGACACATTTGTGGCGAAAGGAGCACGGTGTATTTTATTTACAATGCCATGCCTGGCTTTGAGATTGCCCAAACCCAGTGATATATTCCTGCTTTGTTCTCCTCACAGCGTTTTCCTGCCTCTTTAGCGGGAGCTTTATGACTTTTTTTTTCGGTGCAATATGAATTCGCCAGCCTATATATATGTATTCTTTTAATAATAAATACAATGTTTACAAGAATAAAACCTCCATTCCAGACAGAAATATGTGCCTGCATATGTATGGCAGAGCCAGAGGCTCTGAGCTCCTCCCGGGGGTGAGGAGCAGCAGCTCCAGGAGGGATTCAGGAATCAAATCTGCCCTTTTGGAGCTCACCTGGCAGCAAGTTTTGCTCTAAAAACACAGCTCAGGAGGAGCAGGGGGGCAGGGACACATCTCAAACACAAGGCTGGATGGATTAAAGCCTTCCTTGAGCTCTAAGAATTTCTTTCCCAGTTTTGGTGCCAGATAAAATTCCAGTTAGGAGGAGATTTCCCCCCAGTTTTGATGCCCAAAAAAATTCCAGTTGAGATGAGGTTTTTCCCCAGTAAAATTCCGCTTGAGAAGAGGTTTTTCCCCAGTTTTTAAACCCAATAAAATTCCAGTTGAGAGGACATTTCTCCCCAGTTTTGAAGCCCAATAAAATTCCAGTTGAGAAGAGGTTTTTCCCCAGTTTTGGTGCCAAATAACATTCCAGTTGAGGTTTTCCCCCCGGTTTTGGTGCCAGATAAAACCCAGTTGAGAGGAGATTTTCCCCCAGTTTTGGTGCCAGATAAAATCCTAGTGGAAAGTGAGTTTAAGGTCTTGTGCTGCCACCATAAAGGACACAACCTGCTCAGGAATTTGCCACCACAAAAGACATAACCTGCTCAGGAATTTTGGTGCTCAGGCGATGACCCAGCACCAGAAAATGGCAGATTTTAATACCCTTGTGGGTGCTGAGCTCAGCTCTAACCCAGCTTCTCACCAGGAGTGTAATCACCAAACCCACACTGCAGATAGACTCTTCTGCTGCACATCTCCTTTAAAAAAAAAAAAAAAACCAACAAAAAAGTGGAAATTGTCTTTGGAACAGCAAAGACAAATCTGTGACACTCTGGGAAATGACACCAGAGGCTCTGGAGGAGCTGTAACCAATGATCAGAACTAATGGATCACTATTTAATAATAACACTCAGCACTTGAATAGGTCTGAGGCTTCCAAGAGCTGTGCTAATTAATCCAGACCGAATCCCAGGCAGGAATTAGGGGATCCTCCCCCTCCTTCCACACTGCTCAGGAGATGACAGCCACTGATTGTCCCCATGGTCACACTGAGGGGTGCAGAGGGTGCTGAAAGGGGAAAAAGAACATTCACGTTGGTGTGGAGCCCAGGATGCACAAAAAGAGAAGTTTTGGCCCTTGGGATCATTATCTGAGCTGATTCACCCCTCCCAGTGATCCATACTGGGATTGTTACCCCAATTTTCATGGGAAAAGGAAGATGAAGAGCCTGGGGGAGGGATTTTGTGGAGGAGCAGGGTAAGAAACGTTCTGAAACCCAGCCAGGCTGCAGCTGGAACCCCCAGAGCAGGCAAAACCCCAAACACTTCTGTCATGAGGAGGAATTCCCAGCTCATCCCTTCCCATCTTCACTCAGGAGCTCTCCGGAGTCACCACGGATTTCTCCAGATCCCTCATGGGGTAGTCCTACAAACCAAAAACCCCAAAGACCCTCCCTTTCCAATGTGGTTTGTGATGGTTCAATTGGGGGTCACAATAAAAAAAAATTCTGAAATGCCACCAGCACCTCAGCACAGGGGGAGAGGAGCGAAATGATTCCTTTTCTTTGTCCCTGCTCCTGCCAGAAATATCACAGCACTGAAACGGGATCAATGAGAATGTGCTGCCACACTTCCTTAATGCTTTATTACAGGCACCAGGGTCCTGCTAAACAGCATAATAAAATATCAATAAATGGACTATTTGCTGTAAAGGCTCCTTCTGCTGCTGCAGTTTCTCCACCTCGAGCAGGATTTCTGCAGCTCGGGATGTCTCGGTGTAGCCAGAGGCTGCTCTGGAACGCAGGGAAAGATGGGAATGGGGAGGTGGATGGATGAATGGATGGACTCGCAGGCACAGGGGTGTGGATTTTCAGAGGCTGGAGAGAAAAAATCACATCGACAGAGGAGCCCTGGTGCCCACGGAAATTGTTCTGCTTTCAGCTCCCCGCAAAAAACAAAACCCCAAAGTGTTCATTTGAAAGGAAGACAGATTCCCCTCACTCAGAAACAATCCCAGAGAAAAACACAGCAACATTTTCGCTCCAGTTTCAAAACTCGGATTTTGGGGGCTGCTGGTACGGAGGGAAAGGTGATGAATACATGTACAGGAGTAGGGAACAAAATATAAAAAGGCCCACATGAATCATTGTGATTAAGTCTGGATAAAAATGGGTTTTGATGATTGATGAAAAGCACCAGGATTTTCATTTTGGAAAAAAGAAAAGGTTTTGACCTTCCCCCGGAGCAGGAAATCCTCTCTCCATCCTGCTCTCCTACCTGCTCCAGTTTTGATATTATCTTTTCTTTAGTGCCTCTGATGAGAATATCTGAGCAAAGCTGCTCTGCTGAGAGCCAGCTGGGCGTGTGATGCTGCAGGTAGAACACAGACCTCCTTTTTTATGAGCAGCCAGCGCTCTGCCCCAGCCCTTGGCTCAGCCAGGGCGGAATCTCAGCCAGGCTGCGCCTGAGAAATCTCTGCTGACCGCGCTCTGTCCTGCTGCTTCCCCCGGGGCTTTGGCAGAGCACCTGATAGAGATGTCTTCGGCGTGTCTGACACGGAGCTATTATGCTGTTTACAAGAGATCTGTCACAGACAAGTGCCTTCTGTACAGGAGCCATTTCCTCCCCAGGCAGGGAGCGGAGGACGTCCCAAATTAGCTCCTGAGGATGGAGTTATTCCAACACCCCCAGCCACAAACTCAGCCGTGGAGCTCCGTCCTGGAGCGAGTTTGGCTCGTGACCTCTCGTTTCTGCTCCCCTTCCTTCTTTGTTTGGCTTCTGTGTCTCGCAGGTTGTCCAACAATTCAGCTGGAGAGAGGGCAAAATTCGGAGGGGAGGGGCAGGGGATGGCGAGGCTGAGAAATACCTGCTGGGAATCCTTTGGAAATCGCCCAGAAGTGGGAATACATCATTATGGAGAGGGCTGTTAACATGGAACAGCAGACAGGAGCCTGATGGAGTGCCAGCTCGCAGGTCTGCGGGCAGAGCCGGCAAACTTTGGATGCCCAGATTCCCACAGAGCCCTTCCATTCCAGGGGAGCAGCTATCCTACAGGAATTAGGGTTTTCCATGGGGTCTCTCCATCTCTACAGAGCACAGGGAGGTGCACACAGAAGGGGCTGGGGGAGGCACGAAGTGGCGAAGGGTTAATTTCTCTAATCATAAATTCAGCCTCCCGTAAATTCAATTCGGTGATGCTGCGCCTGTGACGTCAGTAAATCACAGCCATAAAGAAGGGGAGGCAGGAGCAGCGTGTGGAGGGAATGTCAATGGCTCGGGGAAGGCAGGGCCATCGCTCACCCCGGGGGCTGCTCGGCTCAGCAGGACCAGCAGCTCTGGGGGCTGCAGGTGCCCCTGGATCCCCCCAGAGATGCCATTCCTTGGGAGATGCCTCAGCTGGATGGGCTCAGTGGATACCTTGCATCTCCAGCAGGTTTCTCTCTCTCTCTCTCTCCATAAAAGCTGATATTCTTCCTGTTCTCCTGGCCAAATTTTCCCCATTTTAAGAGCACTGGACACCTGCTGTACGTGGGGTGCTTTTTTCCTGTTCCTAACAGCATTCCCTGACGCTCCCACTGAAGGTTCTCCTGCTCCATGTGTTCGCTGGAGATTCTGGGATTCCCAAAATCCCTCCAGCTGGGAAAGCACTGCAGATATTCATTGAGGCCTGACATTTGTGTGAGATTCCCACAGCTGGCGGGAGCTGTGCCCCTCTCTGCGCACCGAACGCGCAGCTCACCCTGCACGGCCCTGCCCACGCCATCGCTCCTCCAGCAGCAGATCCCAAGCAGCTTTCCCACCCAGGTGACCTCCTCCAGGGCCACCTCCCTGTGGCCAGGGCGCCGCCTGGCCATCACATGTGTGGCTCTCGGCAGCACAACGTGACGCTGACCTGAGCTCGCCTCCCTGCTCTGCAGAGTTGAGGATGAGGCAGCAGCGCCTTGTGACAGCCCCGCGGGAATCCTGAGAGCAGGGACAGCCTGTCCTGCCCTCTGTGCCCGCAGCACCTCTGCTCTGAGTGCCCACGCTGGGATGGGACCTCTGAGCATGGCCGTGCTGCTCCCCTGTCCCCTCCCGGGGTGGCTCTGTTGTCCCCTGCGCTGTCACTGCGCCCGGGCCCTGCTGCCAGTGAAGCTAATGCTGTGTGACATCGCACTCCCAGCACATCACACACCCCAGACAGCACCAGCTGAGGCTGCTCCCTGCTTCCCAGCCTGGAAACTTCCAGCACCAGACACCTTTGTCTCCCTGCAGAGAGCTTTTCCCAGCGGTGGAGGGGTTCGGCGAGGCAGCTGAAATCAGCCTGTCACAGCCACCGCCGCCTGCTCTGTCCCCCCAGAGCAGGGTGACAACACAGCTGCACGCTGGGGCACAGGCTGATGCCTGCTCGGATCCAACCAAACCACGAGTGGCAATGTTAGAGGAGATTCACCACTGCCAGGAGCACACAGGCTCCGCTGCTTCCCCTTGGCTGTGCGTGGCAAAAGCCATCAATAAGGTCTGCTAGCACGGGAGCTGGGTAGAAGATTCTGCCCTCCCCTCCTGCTTCCGTAGAAAAACTCATTCCAGCCCTGCAGGCTTCCTTTAGCTGTCTCCATCCCTGCTCTGTGCAGAGAAACACGGAGTCACAGCCAGGCAGGGGCTGTTTCTATTTGCAGCCATCCCCGCGCTTCAGCCGCTCGCCGATGAAATGTCCCTCACCCAGAAACAAAGAGCAGCTCCTAAAACAACCCTCCCCGCCCTCCACCTCCAAACCAGGCTCCCTGTCTGATTGACAGCTTGGGAAAGTTCCTAATTATGTCCCCTGGACACTTTGGAGGCGACCCACCCCAGAGCGTGATTTGATGGCTCAGCGGCTGGATGGCCTCGTTTGTACTGATTTATATTACAGAGCCAGCTCCAGCCTCATCAGCCTGGCCTGACCTAGATTTTCCTCTTGCATAGGTCAATAAAAACACAGCAAATAGAGCTAATCAGACACTGAGGATGCACAGTTAATCCGGGCTGGCCCGAACTTAACAGGAACACTGCAAACTCTGCTGTCAGAGAATAAATCTTCCCCTGAACAGTCAAAAGGAATTGTAAAAAGAACATGTCGTTTCCAGGACAGATAATGAATGAGGTTTTTTTTTTTCTCTCTCAGCTTGCTTCCCTCTTGGTCTGTCTGCATCTGGTGGATGCTGCACAAGGCTCCTTCCCCTGGAAGCAGCGAGCGTTGGTCCCTTCTCCGCACTCAGTTTATAAGCAATCACCGAAAGGGCATGAAGTCAGACAAAAAGCAAATGAAAAAAATGTGTGCAGCTGGCTCTGGAGTGTCCAAATAAACCCTGGGTAAATGCCAGGCTGCCTTAGTCACTGCATGCAGAGGGACGAGGACAACCTCCTTTCAACCGTGCGCTGAGGGGAGCTGCGGCCACATCTGCGCGCTGGACGTGCCCTGGCCTCGTGCCACGGCCGTGGGCAGGACCCAGCAGGGCTGGGCTGGCACAGGGACACCCAGTGCCTCCCAGGACACGCACGTGTCCCCCACTGTCACCCCCACATCGGGAACCCAATGCTGAGTGTTGGCACACACAGTGACTCACACGTGGTGTGTTTGGGCTCTGCGGTGACACACGGCTGCGAGGGTGACACGGAGCTGACAGTGACACAGCCACCCCTCCTCAGAGGTGACGTCTGTGCTCAGACAGCCCCGCCACCACGTGTGTCACCCTCAATGTGGGGCGCGCAGGGAGCCGGCAGGGACCCCTGGCTGGGCTTGGACGTTGCGTCCCTCTCTGATCCCACTGGGAAATGTTCTCTGTGGGATCAGAGGGACTGTGGATGCATTGTGGATGGATTTTTCTGGCTTGTCACACTCCATTGCTCACAGCTGGCCTGTGCCCTCCTCTTCTGGAAATGAGAGGGGAGTGTTATACAGACCATACAGATCATGGGAATACCAGGGATGTGTTACACAGACCCTATATATCATGGGAACAACAGGGATGTGTTACACAGACCCTATAACACCAATAAAACACATCCAGCACACCCCTGTACAATAACTCCATCCATAACCTGCTCAAAGGCCCCCACCTGCACACACCCAGCGCCTTTGCCTCCCCAGAGCAGCCAAGATCTACACTAACAGCAGAGCACACCTGTCAAGGTGCTCCAGCCTTTCCCCTCTGGGGTTTGAATGCCAGCCTTGCTCTCAGCCCTCTCTTCCCCTGGCTCTCTCTCATGCCTGGAGTGAAGGAGTGATAACCTGATGAGGGCATCTCCCATCTATGTGCTGATGTCACCTCTACCTGCTGATGGTCACCCCTGACAGTGGAACCCGGCAGAGCTCAGGGCTGGCTCAGCCTAGGGCTGAGGTCAAGCGTGCATTTCCCTGGGAAAATGAATATTTGCTTTCTCCTAGCAAAGCGGGCAGGAGCTGGTGCCTTTCTCAGGGAATGCTCCGTCCCAGGGAGAGCCCAGCCTCCCTTCTGCAGGCCCTGCTGCCATCTCCGCCCAGCACTGCGGCTGCAGCGCTGCAGGCACTTGGAAGCAGCCTGGTGAGGGCAGGCAATGGGGCCAAGGTCACCCCGACCCGCGCTGGCACTCGAGTGAGAGCCGTCAGTGGCACTCCCAGGAGAATCAGAGCTGGCACCGACACGCCAGCAGTGATGAGCTCTCCACTTCTGGACAGAGTTGTGATGCTCAAACTGTCCTCAAACCACCCTGGGAGAGGACACGGATCCCTGCAGGCACTGAGCAGCTGAGTCCCTGCAAAGGAAACTCCATGGGGGGAAAACCAGGGGGAAAAGCAGGGCTGGTGGGGCGGGTAGAGGCTGAGCTGGCCCACGAGGGCTGTGGGGTGACTTTGAGTGAGTCGCAGAGGAGCACAGGGCAGAGCAGAGAGGGATGGAAGGGCTCAGCTGCACATTCCCCCGAGCCTGGACATGTGGGGACAGAGCCACTCGCTGTGGGGACTCACCTGCCACCAGACCTTCACAGGACACGGAGGAGCAGCAGCTCTGAGTGGCCATGTGCTGCCTGTACCTCCGGAGATGCTCCTGTGTTGGCAGGAGGGGGAAAAGGCAGTGACCAAAGCTCTTCTTGGGCAATCAGCCCCAAGAGAAGGCTGGGATGGCTGTGCTGCACTGCATCCATGTGTTAGCGTGCCGTTGCCAGGGCAGGGGGAAGGAGCAGGAGATGAATGCATGGAAATATGCTCGTGTGTGTGTGTGTGTAGGAGCTGCCGCTACTCTCTGTGCAACACATGAGGGAATTTCCATGTAGGATCCGGGGAAACTGCAGCTCTGAGGCCTTTCTTCATCAAAAACTGGGCACTCTCCGAGTCCCATCCTCCAGGGAGGGAGTTGTGCAATCCCAGCTGCGTGCAGGGACACAGCTTTCTCCAAAGAACTGTTTATTCTAAAGATTACAGCGTTTAATCTTAGCTTGGTAAAGCGAGGTTTATCAGCAAGGCTGTGCTCCTAAGCCAAGTGACGCACAAGCGAGGGGGATATGCCCGTCCAGAAAAGCTACAACGGAGCAGTGTTTAAGGTCACCGGAGATACCTGGAGTTTATTTTCCCCCGTGGGAAAGCAGAGCAGGGCCAGGCACGGCTGCTCCCAGAGCCAAGTGCCACCATCACGAGGGACCTGCCCTCCTGTCCAGCCTGCGGGAAAACCCTGCTCGGGGTGGGCTCTGGCGAGGAATCAATTCGCGGATCAAACCCCTCCTGCTGCCCTCCCTCCATCCCTCCATCCCTCCATCCCTCCCCACCTCCCGCTCCGCAGCGCCGTCCCCGCGTCTCGGGCGCCGGAGCATCAGCGTAATGTGATGTGACACCTTCCCCCACACTTTGTTATAAATATCGTGTTTCACTGTAACTGTGTCTGACACCCCCTTGGAGGCATTTTCTCATGCTCCCTGCCGCGATGCGGGCACGTGTGGAGCAGCCCCACGGCGGCGATGCTGTGCCCACCATCCCCGCTCCGTGCCCGGTACCAGCCCCGGGATCGGTGCCACCGGGACGGGGTGAGCCTGCACTGATCCACCCTGCCTCTCCAAGAAATAACCCCGCTGGAGCTCGGGTTTGTCCTCGCCAGAGCAAGGGATGGGGTTTAGAGCTCGCCGGAGAGACGGCTGGTTTTTATTTTTTATTTTTTTATTTTTATATTACCCCGTCCCCCCACCGCAGTTCCTGGGCACCCCCGGCAGCCACACGTGCCTGTAGTAATAGGAAATGCCACTAGATGTCTGTCAGGGTCCTGCGCATCGGCTGCTGGGGACAGCCCTGGCACACGGGGGGGACAGGGATGGGGTACGACCTGTGCCCCTGTCGGTATCAGGGTCCCAGTGAGGATTCCTGACATTTTTTGGGAAAAACCTCGGTTTGCCATTTTGTAGCTTCGTGGGATGGTTTGGGTTGGAAGGGAGCTCAAAGATCATTTTGTTTCACCTCCTGCCATGGGCAGGGACAACTTCCACAACCCCAGGCTGCTCCAAGCTCTGTCCAGCCTGGATCTGAACACCTCCAGCACATCCAGAACTTTCCTGGGCATTCATTTCCTTCCAAGAGGACAGAACCTTGGCTGGGCTCTCTTTCCAGCAAGGCACAGCAATCCCATTGGGATCCCATGGCTCTGCTCCTGGCACTGCCCATAGCTCTGGGGACAGCCCTGGCACATGGGGGGGACAGGGATGGGGTACGAGCTGTGCCCCTGTCGGTATCAGGGTCCCAGTGAGGATTCCTGACATTTTTTGGACCCATGGGAAAAACATTGGTTTGCCATTTCATGGCCTCGTGGGATGGTTTGGGCTGCAAGGGAGCTCAAAGATCATTTTGTTTCACCTCCTGCCATGGGTAGGGACAACTTCCACAACCCCAGGCTGCTCCAAGCTCTGTCCAGCCTGGATTTGAGCATCTCCAGCACATCCAGAACTTTCCTGGGCATTCATTTCCTTCCAAGAGGACAGAACCTTGGCTGGGCTCTCTTTCCAGCAAGGCACAGCAATCCCATTGGGATCCCATGGCTCGGGGAGCAGAGGCCAAGCCGTGGATCTGCTGCCCAAAAATCATCACTGAGGCTCCCTCCAGCCAAAGGGCAGCTGCAGCTTTATGGCTGCACCCCTTGGGTATCTCTCTGCAGCAGATGCAGGGAAATTACCAGCACTGCTGTGAGGCAATTACTGCTCGAGCTGCTTGAGAAATGCTGGTTCTTTCTCAGAGGAAATTTGGGATGGAAATCATCTCTTTTTGTGTTTTGGGGAATTTGAGCTTCTTTGGCGCTCAAAAGAAAAGGATGGCAAACTGTTGATGGAAAAACATATTAAGGAAGCACAAGGATAAAAAGAGGAGAATGTATTTTTGAGCATGAAAGAGAGTATTTTACATATTTTACTAATTTTTTTTTAAATCTACAACCAAAAATTTTATATTTTTTCTATTATAAGGGTATTTATCTTGCTATGTAATAGGGTTTGAAAATAAAATACTAACCAGCTTTAGGTGCAGGTCTCTCCTGCAGAGGTCAGGATAGCACTGGAGCCTCTGCATTCAGGGCTGTCCCTCCCCATGGCTGCACAGCCCAACTCCAGACCAAAGGAATTGTGACAGTAATGGAGCAGAAAAGCAAATTTCTTCCCCGTTTGTTTCACAGCTGATGGTCCCAGTATGGGATCAAAGAGAAAACCCTGCTAAAACCTCCCAGAGAGGATCTGGCTGAGTGCTGGCTGGGAGAAAAAGGCAAAAGGCAGTTAAAAAGTAATGGAGAGGACAGAGAGAGAGACAGGGAGAGATAGTTGGCTCCCAGGATCTGGGGATGCAAGGAACACAGAGCTCAGAAAGGCTCAGAAGTTGTGTCTGAAAAGCTCCCCTGGCTGATGTGTCAAGGAGTTTCCAATCGCCTTTCAAAAGCTTCCCTTCCCTCGCTGCCTTTGTAATGGGAGGCTGTTTCTAATTATCTGTAAATGTTAAATGTTCTCTAATTCAATCAGAACAACTTGTTCGCAGATGGCAAACCCTTCATCTGCTCGGCTTTCCGCGGAGTCTCTGCCTCAAGAGCCATTGATCTCTCTTCCTTCCCGGAGAGGCTGGCTGGAGGCACCAGGAGGAGAGGCAAGGAGGGCTCAGGCTGCACGAACAGCTCCAGCTCTGTCCCCTCTCCCTGGCAGCTCTCACACTGTCCCCTGCTCCTGTGTGACCCATCCTGGGCAGGACACTGCAACCGCGAGGCTGGCAGAGGAACGGGATGGGGGGTGCGGGATGAGGGATGAGGGATAAAGGATGCAGGATGGGGGATGAGGATGAGGGGTGCAGGGATGAGGGGTGAGGGATGGGGGATGCAGGATGAGGGGTGAGGGATGGGGGATGCAGGATGAGGGGTGAGGGATGGGGGATGCGGGATGGGGGATTCGGGGTGAGGGATGAGGGATTCGGGGAGGAGGATGAGGGATGAGGGATGAGGGGTGAGGGATGCGGGATTTGGGATTCGGGATGCGGGATGGGGGTGAGGGATGCGGGATGGGAGATTCAGGATGAGGGATGAGGATGAGGGATGAGGGATGAGGATGAGGGATGAGGGATGAGGATGAGGGATTTGGGATTTGGGACTGGGGATTCGGGATTCGGGATGCAGGATGAAGGATGCGGGATGAGGGATGAGGGGTGAGGGATGAAGGATGCGGGATGGGGGATTCTGGATTTAGTGTGAGGGATTCGGGATTCAGGATGCAGGATGAGGGGTGAGGGATTTGTGATTCGGGATTCAGGATTCCTCCTCTCCCCGCTGCCGTGGTGCTCCTGGTCTTGTTCCCGCCCTGCCGTAGGTGCCCGGTGTGCTATCCTGGATCCCGCTGCAGTTATGTCACAGGCTGGCACTCACCCCCCTGCCCCCCGCCGCTGTCACCACACGCCAGCTCATGTCACACCGTGCCCCGCTGACGCTGATCCTGTCGGACTCGCCGCTTCTCCTCGCGTTTCCTGCTGCTGAGTGGCACATGCCAACACTCTGTCCCTTCTCATTGCCTGCTCCTGGCACATCCATCGCCCTCAGCCACAGTGCTGTCCCCTCGCCGCTGCCCACATTTGCTGGGCAGGTCCTGCCCAGCGCCTGGGGACAGCTGTGACAGGGATCCTAAATCAGGTGTCCCCATCCGCGACACTAGAATTTGTGATTTACGCCAGGGGCACGGGGACAAAGCAGGGGGTGGCGAGGTTTTCTCCTCAGCCCCAAGGGAAACTCTTAGCTGCTGATTCCTAATGATTTATTGAAGCATCTCCTCTTCCTCGCAGCCCCAGAAAAGGGTCTCGCCTTTGATCAACCAGTGACTCACCATCTGCAGCCGAGGTGATTTACGACAAGTGAGAGCTATTTCTGCGCATGGAAGGGGAGAAAAATAGGCCTCCTCATCACCGGCAGGGTGGGAAGGATGGAAAACAAGCCGCCCACGGGATGTGAGGCTGGCTGGGCTGCTCCCCCGGCACGGCGGCGAGCGCCCCAATCCCCACGGCAAAGGCGCTGCTGCCAGGGGCGGTGAGGGGGAGACTCTGACGTCTCACACAGATGGCTCCACGCCAGGATGGGAATAGAACAGCTCCAGTTCTGCTCCTCGTGTCGGATCCAGGCTGGGAGAGGGGCTCTGTCAGCCGTGGGGAGAGAGGGGTGCAGGCACAGCATCGACAGACGCTGCTGAGCCAAATCCTGAGCGCAGTTCCAGGCCTGAACCTGCTCTTTTCCATGCCCATCTTTCCTTCCTTCACGGCACAGCCACAGCCTAATCGCTTCCAGATCGGGGAAAAAACTGCATTTCCTGGAAGAGTTTTTCTTTTGAAGACAAATCTGGCACAAAACCAAAATCCTTAAAGACCCCTATGTGCTTTCCATGACAGACCTGAAAGCTGAAGCATCACCTCCACCAACTCCCTGACTCCACTTGGCTTTTTTTTTAGCTGAAAGACCACGCCTTTCCAGGGAAGGAAGAGGTTTGCTTGCTCAGGGTGTGAGCAGATTCCCAGCTAACATTCAGCCACTGTGCAGAGCCACTGCTCCACATCCTCCAACAACCGACTAAGGAGAAGCAAAGTCATTAAAGTGTGTTATATCGGCTGGAAAAATCCTTGGGAAGAAGCTCCACGCAGAGCCCCAGTGGGCAGAGTGCTCGGCTGCTCAGGAGCAGTGATTAGGGAGAGCTTGTTAATGAAGCAGATTTTAGTGACTGAAGGCAAGTGGGGAGAGAGGAGAGAGAGCAGAGTGTTCATCAAACGCTCTCCTGTGGGCTGCTGCCGCTGATGTTCGGTGGCCATAAATCAGCCCAGTTCTCCCAGCTTTTATCAGCTGAAGATCTGAGCCAGGGGAGGTGGGAATCCCTGAAGGCCACAGCACCACCACATCCTCATAAAACTGCTCAGCTCTGCCCACTGCAGATCCCAGAGCTCTGTGCAGACATCCAGAGCTGTTCCACAGCCAGAAAGGTTTTGCTGACTTTTCCAAACTTGCCTTTTTTTCCAACAATCCCTTTAAATGAGGGGGAGCAGAGGGACCCTGAGTAAAGCCCAGGCAGCTCTGCAGTTCTGATCTCGCTGGGCCCTCTGGCTCTGTAATGGAAATCAGCATTACAGCAGAACACGACCAATTTTCTCTCTCTGGGGCTCTGTTCCCAGTCCCTGCTCCGTGTTTTGTCCTGTGTGACAGATGAAAGGCTGGATCGGTGCTCTTAAAAGACCTAACACCATCTTTGCCAGTGTTTCCACCAGGATTGCACCCCAAACACACCAAAAAATGTCTTCTCTTCCCTATTCCCTCTTCTGTCTTGACAGCTTCCCCTCCACCTTATACCTTTCCCTTTGTGCAATCGGTTTGCAGAGCCACACAGGGAATTCCCAAATTTTCACAGCAGATTCCTGAATTTCCAGGTCTAATTTTCTCCCTTTACCTCTGTCCCTCAATGATGGGCAAGAGGAAAAAGAGTTCAGGGGAGTTTGCCAACCCAAGCCAAGACCAGGACAAGCCCTTCCCCAAAATAACTCCCAGCAGGTGATGAGAAACATTCCAAAGCACTTCAGAACACTTCCCAAAGGATCCAGGCCTCCACAGCAGAGCTTTCCAATGGCTCTCTGGAAGTTCCAGCCTTTATCTCCTGCGTTATCCATATCTAATCTCCCTGCCCGTGCTGAATAAACCGTGACAAGAGGAAATTGGATTTGCTGGGAGCAGGGGTGGGCGGTTTGGGACAGACATCTCTCCTTCACACAGAGGAAACTGGGACAGCCAAAGTCTCTGGAAAGTTGGAGAAGGAGAGCCCCAGAGCCAGGCAGGGCACAGGCACAGCAGAGAGATTGCAATCAGATCTTGAACAGCCCTGCCATGTGTCCTTCAGGCTCGAGTACCTCGGTTTGGCAAGCCCTCCTCAATCCCTGCAGTGAGCAGGGAAAATGAGGCATTTTCCTCCATCAATCACTGCCCACCCATCCCTGCTCATGCCCAGGATAAAGCCCATTTAGCCAAGCCCCTTCCCATCCAGCCCTTCATCACCAGGGATCGATATCCTATATTGACTAAGCGGGGCCCAGCCATTAACAAGTTCATTTTCCATCACTTAGATGCAGATGAATTCCCTCAGGAGTCCCGGGGTCACCAAAGTTTCATTAACAGAGGCTGTAAAAGTATTTAAATACATTTAAAAGAATCACTTGACAAATGGAGTGAGCCCACAGTCCTGCTCCTCTCAGGTTATCTTGAAAGAGAAAAGAGACCTTTGCTGCCCACAGAAGGACAAAAAGCCCTTAACAGCTTCTCCCTGCCATTATCCATCTCCAACACATCACCTCCACAGAGCTCCAATTTCCCCATAAATGCTCCAGACAGAAACCAGTTACTCATTTATCCCAGCTCTGAAGGGTTTTTGGCCTCCAAACTTCCCGTGTTTGGTGGTAAACTGAGGCAGCAGATGGTGAAGGCTCAGCCCCAAATCTGGAGAGGTAGAATAGATATCACAGACAGGCACCGGGAGAGCTGAATTCTCGTCCAAATTGTTTTTATCAGGGTAAAATAAAATGTAACCAAGCCCAACCCGGCCTTGAACACAGAAAATCCTGTGGGAAAAAAGGTGTCAAAAATACAGTCTGAACTCAGGAGTCTCTTTCTGCTGTTAAAGTTTTCTCCTTGCCACAGACCTGCAGTAAACACATTGAATTTTACCACCACCAAACTCTGTGTAGAAAGCTGTCACTCCATGAGAAAGGGCTTTGGGACCCTGAAACGTCACCAAATCCCCCCAAAAAAATCCCATGAAAATGCAGCCCTGCAGACAGTTTTCACTGTGAGCTCATTTGTGTCAGAGAGCTGGAGCCAGGCATTTGAAAAATTTGCAAACAGAAATTTAATGTGACATTTTTTTGTCCCCTCTCGGAAAGAGATGACTCATGAAGTCACTTCCCAGCTCTTAGTGGGTGCCCAGGGTGGCAGGGGCTCATGGCACATGGAAACAGAGTCACACCAGGAGGGAGGGCAAATAAACTCGGCTCCCCAAAATCCAAAGCCTGCACGAATCCTTTTTCCTCATGGGAAGGCTCTAAAGTACAACTGAGCCACTGATTTTTTCCCAGCATTTTTTTCCATCACAACCAAACCCAAAAGAGCAAGTAGGAAATAGGAGCAGAGTTTCTTCAGCTGGTTGAAAGTCTGGGGAGTCTTGCCATGAGGACAAGTGTTCATCCTCACAGCTGTCCCAGAGAGATGGGCAAAGCCACCCAGAGCCTTTGGAAAGGTCTCGTGGTTGCCTGGGCGACCTCCTCCCTCCTGCATCTGCAGCAGAAAGCAGAAACTCTCAGATGGAGGAGAGCAATTGTCCCACAATGAGGCAGGAGGAGGGAACTGGCCCACGAGGAGAGGTTTGTCCTCTAGGAGAGAGCCACAGCCTCATCCCACTGCCCCTCTGCAGCCACTCCAGGCTGACAGGAACATTCCCCTTGGATTGGAGTCCCTCCAAATTCCCACTGCTAACTCCTCAGACTGCAGCAAAACCCCTGTGAATAGACATCAGGCAGGCCTGGTTGGCACTGACAAAGCAGGCTGGGAGGGGGATTACTCTGGTTCACACTGCATTGTTTGGAGTAAAACCCCTTCCCTTCCTGGGCTGGGGGAGGAACGAGCACAGGAAACCTCCACAGCCTCCCCACAGGAGATCCGTGGATGCAGACAAGGTAAAATCAGCCTTTATTATCCATATCTCTATTTATCAAGTATTAAAGCTGACAGCTTCAGGGATGCTAAATCAGCATCTCTGGGATCTCTTGGTTCCTGTGTCCCATTTGGATGCTGCCCACCTGGCCTGGTGGGTGGGGGCACAGGGTCCTGCTCTTTTGGGACAGCCAGAAGGTAATGACATGGCTGGAAGCAGGGGAGATTAAAGATAATCTCTGCTGGGTGTGCCTCAGAAAAAATGGCAGGTCCTTGTCCGTGGGGCTGCTCCGTGTTCCCAGCAGTGATCGTGCCCAGCTCACTCCAGGATTACACCAAAAACTCCCAGGTCTGGCATTAGAGTTGCTGCAGAATCACACCTTGCCATGGAGCTGGCCCAGCCTCAAGGGCTCCAGAGGGTGACAGTGGCTTTACCCTGCTGATGGCAATGTGCCCCTCACGTTTGGGATGGCAGCAGGGGCACAGCTCCCCATTCACAGCAGCTCTGCTGCCACAGCATCACATTTACCCTCCCGTGGCACTGCCGTGACAGCCTGCAAATGAGCCAGGCCTGCAAACCTCCCCTGTGACCCAGAGATCACACCCCAGAGGAGCTTATGCAGGAAGAGAAGCCTATTTGTCCAACCACTAAAAGCAAAAGGCTTATTTCCACTTGTAAATTTGCAGCAAGTCCTGATCCCAAGTCAAATCCAAAGCAGAGCATGTCAGTGAATTTCCAGGGCAGGAGAAATCCTCTCTGTGACTTTTCCCTCATGGATGGCTGCACAGCAGCTCCTAACACCCTCCGTCAGGAGGATGCTCGGAGACTCGGTTTGGGACTCTGTGTCCTGCCTGCCTTGCCACGCATGGGCACTGCCAAGGCCCTGGGGAGGGCAGGGCACAGCGCTGCTCAATAATAAATGCTATTTTCTAATACAGGAACTGCTGGCTCTGAACGAGCTGTGCCCGTGCATCAGTTCAGATCTTGGAGCTGAGAGACAATTCCCCTTGCCGGACCTCATCAGCAATGCCCTTTGAAGTGTTTCTGCTGATTTCATTCTTTGTTTCTCCTCTGTTTTTCCCTTTCCCTGTGCCATGGGGTCCCTGTGGATGCTGTGCCTCATCTCCTGCCTGGCTCTGGCCCTCCATGGACATGCACACGCCATCCCCAGTGCTTTGTGTGCGTGTAAGAGAGACCTTTAAATCCCTTCTTCCATATCAGCACCTTCTGGGAAGACAGCAGCTCCTTCTCTCCGGCATTTCACAGCTTTGATAAAGGAATGATTCTCTGCAGATGGGAACAGGCTGGCACAGCCCCCACAAACCACTGGAGTGCCCACCACTGCCGGCCAGACCTCGGGGCAGTGCTCTGAGCAGGACACGGCTGCTGCTTGCATCACTCTTATCCGTGCACGGCCCCAAATTACAGCCCAAATTCCTCCCCCAGCGTGTGGCTGGCTGGATTGAAAGCCACTCAGTCCAGCCCTCGTAGGGCATTTCCAAACCGTGGGTCCTCCCAAGCCCACCAGCCTTGCCATTCCAGCTGCTTTCCACTGGAAATCCAGAGCAGAACTCATCCTGCTTCCCGCAAGGCTGGGATTCCTAATCTCCTCGGGCTTCTTTTCTCCATGTATAATGAGGATTATGCTTTAATTCCTGCCTCACAAGGGGGTGCTGTGGGGATTGCCAGGGTTAAGGCACTCAGACAGCACCGCACCAGGGCTCTTACAAACCCTTCAACACAGGGGCTCACAAAAACCCCGAGTGCTGCTTGCAGCCTGCTCACATCACTCCCATTAACTGCGAGGCAATTTTCTCCCCAGTTCAGATTTAATTCCTCCTCCAACCGCTGGTCCTATCCGGAGAACAGCAGGGCAGGAGCGACTATCAGTGCTGAATTGCCTTTTAAAATGGGATGGTGCCTCGAGGTCTGAGGGAGTGTGAGCTGTCTGCACGGTGCCTATGTGGTGTGTGTATGTGAGTTCATGTAGGAGGCTGCATCAGGAGAGCTCAGAAGCGAAGCCAAGCACAGAATCAGCTCGGGAAGCCCTTTGCACCTCTGATCTCCCATTGTTGGCTGCGCCGCAGACGCATTATGTGTGCTTACAGATGAAAAAGCAAAAATAAAACGGATGCCGGCTTTAAAATTCCGTTCGGCGCAGCCTTCTGCACTGATTCCAAATGTTTATAAACACGGGAGTTAATGTAATCAGCACTGCAGCAAATACACACCAGGTACACGGCGGAGACAGGAGTGTCAACCGCGCTCCCAGCTCGGAGTGACAGCTCTCTGCTGTGGGCTCTGCAGCAAACAAAAGCAGCTGAAAAACCCCACCGAGGAATGCTTGAAAGAGCAATCCCTTCCCCCCTCCTCCTCCCCTCCTTCCAAGACTTTCTGGTAGTCATAAGTGTAAAAAAAACTCATAGAAGGTGTCCATTCCCACTGAGCCTTTCAAGCGGCAGGGAGCCACTGGGAAGAGGCCACTGCCTGGGAAGACACTGGGGGAATTCCTGGATCCCCTGAGGGCCATCCATCAGCCCAGCCCTGTTCTTGTGATCCTTCCAGAGCAGACAGGAGGTGTTTCACAAAGATTTGGACGAGCCTGACTCCAGCAACTGTTCCACCCTGGGGAAGGATGTGCATCAGCTCGCCAGGGAGGACCTCAGCCAGAGGAGCTGTGCCATTCCAAAACCCTCACCAACCCCAGCCAGAGGAGCTCTGCCACTGCAGAACCCTCACCAACCCCATCCAGAGGGGCTGTGCCATTCCTGAACCCTCACCAATCCCATCCAGAGGAGCTGTGCCATCCCAGAACCCTCACCAATCCCATCCAGAGGAGCTGTGCCATCCCAGAACCCTCACCAACCCCATCCACAGGAGCTGTGCCATCCCAGAACCCTCACCAACCCCATCCAGGGGAGCTGTGCCATTCCAGAACCCTCACCAACCCCATCCAGAGGGGCTGTGCCATCCCAGAACCCTCACCAACCCCATCCAGAGGGGCTGTGCCATTCCAGAACCCTCACCAACCCCATCCACAGGAGCTGTGCCATTCCAGAACCCTCACCAACCCCATCCAGAGGGGCTGTGCCATTCCAGAACCCTCACCAACCCCATCCACAGGAGCTGTGCCATTCCTGAACCCTCACCAACCCCATCCAGAGGAGCTCTGCCACTGCAGAACCCTCACCAACCCCATCCAGGGGAGCTGTGCCATTCCAGAACCCTCACCAACCCCATCCCAGCTCCTGCACGCTGCCAAAGGATCACGTTCTCCGGTGGGAAGGCTTTGGGGAGGTCCCATTCCAGCAGGTTGCTGAGGAGACGTTACCTCACATGGCAGCATCAGCAGAAAACCCCAGTGCTGGCGGAACAGCCAAAATGCTGGGCGGACAAAACACTGCAAGCCTGTTGTTTTTTCTTTTTCCTTTTTTTTTTTTTTTTCTTCTCCCCAGCCAAATGTTGTTTCATGCTCTAATGGCAATTTTCAAGAATGATATTGGCGTGACAACTGATGGAAGTGTCGGCCAAGTTCCGACACCACTTCCAGTGTCTGTGCCTAAACCAGATTTCACAGGAAGGGGTTTGGAACTCTGTTTTGGTGGCTACTTGCCACCTAAAATGAGACTTTTACCACCCCTAAAAATCAAGAGAGGGTAAATATCGCGGTATTAGAACTGATTTTCCTTGGAGAAGGTGGGATTCCTCAGAGCTCAGTTCTGTCTGAGGCACCAGGTGGTTTGGTTTCTTGTCTCTTTGTTTCTACAGAATGCGTTTATAGATTTATGGAAGGGATTTCTGAGTCTCACAGTGGTTCGTGTGTTCCTGCAGCAGGAACCTTGAAATCCCCTGCCCTGTCCTTGCAGAAACCACACTCGGGGTTTCTCTTCCAGATCTCCTGCTGGGATGAGCTTTGGGAACCCTCTGCAGTGAGGGGTAGGACAGGGAAATAAAAAATGGGCTAAGCCAGCTGATCTAGCAAAGCACAAGGCAGCTCCCACAGCCCCTCAGAGGACATGCACACAGAGGCCTCCCCAAATATTAAAAAAAAAAAAAAAAAAAAGTATGATGCAATTAAATGTGTTATATATTATGATCTTCCTCCCCTAGAAATAACAAAAAACTGCCAAACCGAAGCATTCTGCTCCTGCCTCTCCTGCTCATGCACAAGTCCCCTTGGGCTTCACGGAAATTTTGGACTCACAAAACGCTGCAGAACAGGGGCCCCATGGCACTGTGTAATAAATCTTAGAAGTTAACAGCCAGAACTGTGCCAAATGTGATGGGTTTTGCTTTGTGCAGGATCATGAAAATAATACATTCTGGCTCAGTAAGTCAGGCCTGATGCACCAGGGCTAATGGTCCACTGCTGCTGCTGCTGCTGCTGCTAAATGGATTTACATTTTTGTCTCACATGGTTGAGGTCTGTGATTTGGGAGGCCAAGGCCCCAAGGCTCTATCAAATCTCCCCAGATTCTTGAAGGGAAATGTGAATTTTCCCACAGGCTGAGATGTCACCCGAAACTAAGGAAGCTTAAGAGAGGAGTGTTGAGGTGTGGCTGCCCCACAGATCCCAGGGACATCGGGCCAGGGGCAGTGAGAGCACAAGAAACGGGAAAAGGGGCGATGTAACACTGGGAATAATGTGAGCTGGAACATTGTTTATGTGGGGAACGCCATGGTAACTCAGAGAGACCTACCCCAGGGGAGCAAGGTCTCAGCAGAGGTATCTCTTTAATAAAGTTGAGAAAGGAAATAATGAGATTTTATGGATTAAAACTGAAACTAGACAGATAAACACTCCAGGGGCAGGAAAACCAAGGATGCTGGGAACTCCCCATAGTCTGCCTGTCCACAAGGACAGGGGGCTGCACTCCTAAGCTCAGGCCTGCAGCTTTAGAGAGGAGGCAGGAGGCAGAAATCATCAGTTCAGCAGGCAGGATCCACAGGCAGGATGTCCAAAGGAATCCCAGCGGCCTTACAGTCTGCGAATCTATTAACTAAACCTCATTACTACGTAATAACTTTTGTTATTTTGGAACAAACCTTGTATCTGGCTAATCCGCTTTGTTACAGAGCTGCCCATCCTTCCCTTGAACAGGAATTAACTTCTAAAGGAATTAAAAGGAGGAGGAGACTGCTGAAGGGGTCCTTAGGGGTATCTTTTTATAGCTTCTGGCTGCCCCCACCCCCCTTTTCCCTTTCCCACTATGTGTGGTATCCTTCCCCACTGATTCCATCCTTTTCTGCCTGCCAGGCATTGATTTGTTCCTGTGTTGTTCTAACGGAGCTTGAAATCAACATGACTTTGTTGTTGGTTGTTGTCATTGTTGTTCACATCTTTGTTTGGGGTTCGGCATCCTCGCAGAGGCCGGGGCAGCTCAGGGCCGACATTAGCAGGCTGAACACCTCCTCGGCGAGAGATCCACAAAGGCTGTGGCTGCGGCCACATCATAAAGGCTGCTGCAAAGCTCAGCGGAACCGCTGTCCCCCTCCTCCAGAGCATCAGCCCTTCTCGTGCCGGGGCTGGATCCCCTCGCTGATCCGCGCACGCAGAGGGTGGCCAGAACAAGCTCCTTCTTTCATCAGGCCCCAGCAAAACGCTGTGGCATCCACATGCCAGGCGTTTAGGATTGTCACTTAAGGCTCCGCGTGTTTCTCAGGCGGTCTGTGGAGGGTAAAATGTGTGTTCTGTCCGGGCGGTGGGTGCCGGGCACTGCCAGAGCTGCGGCCCGGGCGCTCCGGCGTCCGAAGGGAATTCAGAGCAGCCTCAAGTCCACAAGGCGCGGGCGGCGAGGCAGGAGCACCTCCGCCAACCCGCGGCGAGGCGCCCTGGGCTGCGCCGGACACGGCGAACAAAGCCCAGCTGCCGCCAGCTGCCAACATCCGGAGGGGCGGGAGGCGAGCCCGGCCACCCGTCCCGCCCTCGGCGCGCATCCCGCGGAGCGCCGGGCGAAGGGTTAACGCTGCGCCCTCCTTCCGCCGAGCGCTGACATCACGCGGGGCAGGCTCCGCCCGCGACTGTGTGCGTGAGTGCGAGCGCGGCCGCCGAGCCCCGCACCGGGCACCGCACCCGGGCACCGCACCCGGGCACCCCCGCCCCGCGGCCGGCCCGGCCCCGCGCCCCCCGCCCGGCCATGGAGCGCCGCGCCCGGCCCCGCACCGGCACCGCCTGAGCGCCGCCGGGGCCCCAGCGCAGGGCGGGCAGCGGGCGGGGGCTGCCGAGCCCCGCCGCCGGAGCCACGGCACCGCCGCAGCCCGCGGAGGGCTCTGCCTCGCTGCTCTTTATTTGTTTTGCCTCCCCTCTTTCTTTTTTGTCTGGCGTTTCTTTTGGTTGATTTTTTGGGGGATTTTTTTTTTTTTTTTAAATCGCATTTTTCCCCCCCTCCCTCGTCTCCTCACTCGCCCGGGCTCTGCGGAAGGAAGCGCCCGCGCTGCCCCGCGGCCGGAGCGCCCCGCGCCCGCCCAGAGGGGCCCCGCGCCCCGCGGATGTGCGGAGCTCCCCCCGGAGCCCTCCCGCCCTCCCGCCGCCTCTTTGTCCTCACGCACCTACGATCTTATTTTTATTTTTATTTTTTTAGATTTTTTTTTTTTTCTTTTTTCAAGCAGACCTGAGCATCACCGGGGGCTGGGAGGGTGGGGGGCCCCGCGGCGCTGCCAGACCGACCCCTGCCCATCGCTCCTAAGGAACTCTCATGGCTTCACGGCTGCAGACAAGTTGCCGTGCATCGTGGTGGACTATCGGAGTTTGCATCCTGGCAGCCGCGCTCCTACCAGGTGAGCCGGTCCCCGGAGGGCGCTGGGCTCCGCCGGGGCGCTGCGGGGCTGGAGGCAGCCCCCGAGGGGGTTTGCGGGGTGCCCGTGGGGGAAAAGGGGTGCGGGGAGTGCCGCGGAGCGGCGGGGGAGGGTGGGATCGGCGTTTTGGGGTGCGCGCCCGGGTCTGGAGCAGGTGTGGGAGCATCTGTGCGAGGGTGGGAGAGGATCGGGGCCGGTTTCAGCGCCGGCTCGGCTCGGAACAACACGCTCGTTTGTTTTGGAAGCAGCTGCAGGCAGCGGGCTCCGGAGCCCTGGAGCTGAGGCCGTTTGTTTGCTTTTTGGATCGAGCAGCGTCTAGCGAGGCGCAGCAGCCAGGGTTCCCCGGAAAGACAGCCACGAGGCTGGGCACGGAGCGCAGATGTTTCGGGAGGAGAGATGGAGGGTTTCGCCTCTCCAGCATCCCCAAAATCCCCGCTCCCCTCCGCACACACTTCCCACGGGCTCTTTAGCGGAGGGGCTGGACCGCTCCCAGGTTTCAGAGCTTCCTTTCACTGCTTTTAAGCTTGGCTGCCTGGTGGCATCTTATTCATCCCTTTGGTTCCGATCCATCCCTTGGGTTCTGATCCATCCCTGGAAAGGAGGAGATGGGCAGAGACGCGGATCGGCTGCTCCCCAGCTCGTCGCACCCACCCGGGCGGTGGCAGAGCAGTCCGTGCGTCCTTTCCCTGGGCTAGGACCTGCCCTGGGCTCCAGCACAGCGCTGGGAAGCGGGAGAGTGACCCACTTTGGGAAGTGCCCTGCGGGGACTCATTTATTCTGCTCCAGTGCAGAACGGGTTAATGCCATCCTGGAGGGCTTTCCGGGAGTCGGAGCCATGGAAAGGGGCTCGGCAGTCTGCGTTTACAGCTTGTGAATGAACTGAGAGATGCAAATCGAGCCGATGTTTGCCTTTTTGGGGCTCGGCTGCCGGTGGCTGGGGCTGGAGCGCTGGCAGCGGGCACATGTGTGGAGCCAGCCTTGTGCAGGGCTGGGAGGCAGCCTGTGCCTGCAGCAGGATGGGATCTGCAGCTGGAGAGAACTTGCAGGGAAGGCAGGGTGGAATTGCGTCCACTCCTCCTCTGTTTGGGCTGGGGCTGCGTCTGAGAGGAGCAGCCAGGCTGGCTGGGCTGTGACTCTGAGATGTGGCCACAGCGAGCGAGCTCTGGGCCATCAGAGAGAATGCCAGGGCCCAGAGTTCCCTGGCGCGGGCAAAGACAGGGAGATGATAACATCAGGACATGGGAGATCAACAGATCCCGGCGACTGGATGGTCTGGTTAAAATGGATGAGGACAGAGATGAAATGGGAGGGGGTGGTGATCCAGAAACCAGGGAGGCTGTGAGAGGGAAAAGGTTAACAGGGCGATGAGAAAGCAGGGCTGGGTGTACCTCGGTATTCCCAGGACAAAGGGATCTGCTGTGCATTGCAAAAAGAGGTGACGGAAGGGACAGCCTCGGGCTCCCTGTGCTCCTCTGTGCTTGCAGGCAGGTGCCTGGCTGAGCTCTGGCTCCTCACAAGGACTCTCAGAACTTTCCATGTCATTCTTCCCTCCTTCTCCTCCTTCCACCCGGCAGCCCCCGGCAGAAAACCCTCCCCACAGCCCCGGGGAAAGGCACTGGAGGTGCAGTAATGCTGTGGTGACTCTGCTAAGGACTTTACACTCCCCTGGGAATTGCTATCACCAAGGGGACACGCAGTGACCCTGACACCGCCTGGCATCTCACCTTGTCCTGCCAAGAGAGACTTTTCCCCCTCACTTCTCCTATTTTTGGCTGTTCTCAGGGCTCTGCTGCCAGCAGTCAGGCGGGTTTGTCTCTGCCACTGCAGTAGCGTGGCAGTTTGTCTTGCACTGTCCCGCTGACAGCTCTGCCAGGATAAGCCAGTGGTGCATCTCGTGGTGCCTTGCCAAGCCCAGGGTACAGCCAGCTCCGCAGTGTTCCAGGAGGATAATCCTTCCCAAACCCTGTCCCTGAGCCCCGGTGCCCTGCAGCCTGTGTGGGCGAGACTCTCGGCCCGACCAGTTCCGTGGTGGATGCACCACAGCTGCAGGAGTGTCTGATCCTGTGTTGCATATTTATTCATTCCTTTATTTCATTAATTTGGGTGCTTGTGTGTGCTGTGGAGGGCCCCAGAGCTGCAGGGAAGGACCAGCACAGGGCTCAGTGCCTGCACAAAGCCACAGCAGAGTGTTCACCAGAGCCCAGGTCTGGATGCCTTCCTGAGGCACGCAGTTCCTCGAGTTCACAATGCATTGTGCCAAAATCATATATATATATATATATATATATACACACACACACATATATACATATATATATATACACACACACATATATATATACACATATATAAAGCTGTATTTAAGATTTGAATACAGACAAGATTGCTTAACCAGGAGAGGAAAACTCAGGATCCTCTACTACAAGTGAATTAGTAGCTCTGGACTTGCTAAAAGATGTGGTTTCATACCCAACATCCGAGAAGGATGAGAGCAAAGCAGGAGGCACTGCCTGCTCTCTGGAAAACCTTCCATGTCCAGCTGATCAATGCCATTCCATTCTGTTCCCATCCACCTCCCCCTTCAGATAATGTTAGCTTTTTATTTTTTTCCCCCCTGATAAGGAAATAAAAGTTCTCCCGCTGTAAAAGCTGTAAGGAGTCTCGTATAAAAATCTGCTTTACAAATTATCTTTAATGTGAGCAGTTCAATCGTCCAGAACGGATTCAATTCATGGCTCCTGCAGCCTTCCATGCCCATCCATTTGGAACCAGGTATCAACTCACACTACATTCAAGATATTGATATCAACAGGGGTTACTGGAAAGCCATGGGGGAAGGGGAGGAGAGATCCTAGGCAGCTGATCTGCAGAGGTTAAGAACACTTGCAGTTCAATTTATGCTTTACAAGCCCTACCAATCTGTCTGTTTATCCCCACCGTGGAGCTCCTGCAGCTCGAGATGCAGCCACACAGAGCAGAGGCATCATCTGTGCCTGGTCCTGCCCCTGCACATCTGGGCCTCTGTTCCCAAGCGCTGTCTGCAGACAAAATTCCTCTCTGCTATTGCTGGGCTACCTCCTGATCTCCCAGAGGGGCCTTGGGAACACTTTGCAAAGTGCTTTGAGGTGCTCCACAGGGGAGAGCTGCAGAGGTGGCTGGGGCTGCTTTGACACAGGGTTTTTCCATCACGGCGCTTGAAAGGAGCATTGACTGAGCCGTGGTGACCTGGAGGGCTGAGGTCAAACTTGGCTGCAGCTGCAGGGAGGGTTCGTTTTGGGGAGGTACAACAGCTCTCTGGAGTGCTGGGAATAGCCAAAGCGTGTCACTGCAGGACCTGCTCCATGTTGTACTTTATGGAGCTGCGTTAATACCCCAAAGCAGCTTCCAAAATGCAAAAAAGTTGCCAGACTCTAGTTCAGCCCTTGGTAGGAGTTCTTGGTTGTTATTTTTTCTTTCCTCCCGCACCTGCCTCCTCCCAAAACTCAGAAACAGCAGCATCAAGCTATTTCAGGAAGCAAAAGCACGTCTTTGGCTGATTTTTTTTTCATTAAACCTCACTTAAACCGACCGGTCGGGTTTTACCCTGGCGCGAATCGAGGAGCTCCTGAGTGTGTCAGCGTGGGTGAGGCGCCAGGCTGGGGGAGAGGCAGCTCAGCCCACGAGCAGAGGGTGTCTGCCCCACGGCCAGAGCCAGGCAGGGCCCTGGCTGATGTTTGCTCCCTGAACCGGCAGCGTTAATCAAGCAGGAGCTCCCAGCCCAGTGCACATCAGCAGGGAGGTTCCAGGAGCAGGGACACAGCCAGCAGCACATCCTGGGCTGAGCTGGTGGCTGAGGAGATGCTGGCAGAGCTGGCACAGCTCTCCTTGCATCACCTCTGCTCTGGGCTGCAGCTGGACCAGCCACAAAGCCAAGCTTAGAGGGAGGCACCGCAGGGATCCTTTGAGCAGCGCTCACACCTCGGCTGAATCACACAGGGAACCAGCAGAGCCGGTTGGTGTGACCTGCTTCCCAGGCCTGCCTGCCGTGGCACCTCTGCTAGTGCCACTCGGGCTGGGGACAGCCCGGGGGGACAGCAGTGAGTGGCCACTCTTAGCCAGGGAAAGGCTCTTTGCCACCTCCAGCACCCTGGGGAGTTACACGGCACTGCCAGCAGACACGGTGAGGGCAAGCACTGCAGGAAAAAAAGGTGTTTTAATCCCTGAATCCTGAAGGATTTGGATTGGAAGGGACCTTAAAGATCATCTCCTTCCCTTGGGCAGGGACACCTTCCACCAGGCTGGTTTGCTGCAAGCCAAACATTTTTGGAAGGGCAGGAGTCAGGCTGCCCGTGAGAGCTGCAGGGGTGAGTTGGCCAGGGCTCAGGAGGATGGCCACAGTGCTCAGGGCTGCTGGGAAAGGGTTTGGGTCTTGCAGCATCCTTGCCCGAGGTGCTGATGGCTCTTGCTCAGTCCCTTTCACAGGCCAGCCACGCTTATCAGTGCAAAAAAGCAGAAACAAATGAGGGAGGGACAAAGGTACTCCAATCTCACAACCCCTGGAGATCTTGCTTTTTCAAATAACGTCAGATTAAATCAGGGCAGCTCCGCTGAAGGGTGAGCCGGTGCCGCCAGCCACTGGAGCTGGGACCCAGTTTGCATCGGAGACACCTCTTTGTGTTAATTACCAGAGCTCAGCCATCCCAGCACGGAGAATTCCGAGCTCTGCAGCGAGGGCTCCCTCACCCAGAGCAGCGTTTCAGGTGAAGATTTGTTTAACTAAGGAATGAAACGTCTCCTGACACGTTTCCTCCTGGCTGCTGTTAAGCCACGGATAGATATTCTCTCAGGTGCACAGTTTCCTTGGCTTCTCCCAGCGAAGGATTAGTCCAGGCTGGATTGAGGCACATCCCAGCACACACACAGAGTTTTCAAGGGGAACCCCTCAGCTCTGTAGCAGAATAAAAACCCTCACCAAGCTGCTCAAATGCTGAAGTGCCACTCGTGGGAGGAAGGAGAGTTTCCCCTCTGACACCACGCTGGGTTTAAAGTCCTGTCCGTGTCACATGGAGAAATGGGAAGCGAAATGTGCTGCCCTTTGCAGCAGCGTGTTCCTGTCTGTGCCCTGTGCCGTGTCACAGCCTCCACGGGCACCTGGGGACACGTGGGGAGCTCAGCACCTGCTGCCCGTGCAGTGTCTGTCCCTGTCTGGGGCTGATGGCAGCTGTTCCCACAGCCTGGCAGCTCCAGGGCTGCGGCAGCTCCGGCTCTGCTGCAGTCCCAAGGCACACAAACAGCAGCTCCTGGCCACGAGAAGGGGAAAGAGCTTCAGTCCCTTGCTGTCCCCAGCCCGGGGGGACAGGAGGAGGTTAGGGAGGCACAGAGGGCCTGGCCAGTGCTCTCTTGTCACATCAGCATCTCTGTGGGGTGCTGGGGATGGGTGGGAGGAACTGACCCAACTTGATGAACCATCTCTTCTCCATTCCCCCACCACAAAGCAGTCCCTGCAGGAGGTTTATAATCCTCCCCTGACATTATTGGGTGTGATGCAAGAGGGAAGCATTTCTAAGCATTATCCACCCAACTTTGCCTCTCTGTGCCTCGCTCTGCTGCGGGCCTGGCCTGCCTGGCTCTGAGCCAGACCAGTTGGGGACTGGTGGACAGCGCTTCAGCCTCCAGGTGTGCAGGGAGAAAAGAGGCAGGATCAGTGTGACTCTGCTCCCTGGGAGTTAAAACACAACGAAGGGGTTTTCTCTCCTCCATCCCAGCCTATTTGCCTTCCTAGCTGCGGGAAACAGCAAAGTGCTTCCATCTGCTCCCGACCATGCAGGGATGCTCCAGATGCGGTCCAGGACCTGCAAATCACATCCCTGCCTTGGAGCAGCGGCAGGCACCAGATGGACCACCTGGCTGAGAGACAGCAGGTACTCCCAAGCCTGGTTAGGCAAGAGGGCTCAGCCTCCATCTCTCTTCCCAGCAGTTCTCTCCCTACCTGGGGAAACTCTGTAATCAGGCTGATTTTGAGCCTATTTTGCTTCTCTCGTGGAAGATCCATCCCTCCCTCGCCCTGTGCTGGAGAGAGACATCCAGAGACACGGGCGGGAGTGACAGAGAATCCATGCAGCTCGCAGCCAGGGCTAACATCCAGCCTTCCCCGAGCCATTCCCAGCACAAAGGGCTGTCTGTGAGGGGCTGGAATGGAGTGCTGTGTGGCCACCTGAGAGCAGAGCCAGCCTTGTGCTCTGTTTGAGGCTCCAGGCAGCGAGGCTGCTGCAGTGCAGGCTCTGTGGGTCCGGGGCTTTCACCTTCTTGCACTGAGGTTCTCACATGTGGCAAAACCAGTTCTCATTTCTTACCCTCTGGACCGAGTGAGGTGCTGCTCGAGCAGCTTTCCACTGCCCATTTTCCCAGCCCAAGGGGACAGTCTGGGGGCAGAGTTCTGGGGGCTGATGCTGATGTGTACAAGAGGCTGGTGTGACTCAAGAGCAGAGGTCTGTAATTAGAGCTTGCTGTGCTGAGTGTCCTGGCAAAGCCAAGGGTTACGAACGGTCCCTCATGGGCAGAAGTCACTGACCCAGGGGAGAGTTTAATAGAAGCAGGGGAGGAGAAAGGTCAGGGTTTCTGTCACTGGCTGTTCCTGATGCCTGTGCAGAGCCACTTGACACAGGATGAGTTTGCTGCCCTGTGTGAGGAACTGTGGCACTCAGGGCAGGGGAGAGCTAGGGAAGGGATGAACCCTGCCCAGCCCAACAGGAGCCCGCTCAGCTCCAAGCCTGGTGCCAGAGGAGTTAGCAGCTCTGTGGAGTCATAACTCACCCCTCACCCAAACCCATGGCCCTGCTGGAGGCTCCCCTTGCCTTGAAACCTCTCCTAGAAATAACACCTGCAGTCAGGAGGACACTTTGCACTGGAGAATGAACTGCATCAAGCTCTGGCTGCCTTTTTCATAGCAAAAGGCATCTCATGGGCTTTACTCTGATTTTTCTTGGGCTACACAATCAGCAGAGACCCCTTGGAGACAAGCCCAGGGTCACATTCCCACTGCTCTTGATGGCCTTCCTGACCTGGGGGTGTCCAAACTAGAGGAGATGTTAAGGATGGATAATCCAGGTCGGTTTAGGAGCTGTAAGAACACACAAGAAGAAGATCTTCCCCATTCTGGAGGGGTTGTATTTCCATACTTAGCCAGGGCAATGTGAGCAGCAATGTTGTTTTAATGGCTGGAACAGGAGGGATTTGGTGCTCACAGCAAAGACAACTGCCCAAGCTGCTCATTCCTGGGCTGCTTTGGGCTCTTCCCTGGTCTGCTGCACCAACAGAGTGTCTGGGGACAGTCCTGGAGGAAGGGACATCTCTGGATTACAGGGGAGAGCCAAGGCTGTGCCCATGTATGGCCGTTCAGGATCAGGGATGTGTTGCATAGCAGCATCCCTGCCATGCTGTAATTCATATCAGCTGCCAGTTTCCATTGGATACAGGACCCCTCTTGGCTCTGCTAGACTTGCTGGGTTTTTTACTTGGGAACGGTGAGTTTGTTTCTGTGTGCAAGGTGCTGAGGAAAGGGCAGTGTTGGATCTCTCTACTCAGTTCAGCCACCCAACATCTGTGTGAATCCATGGGAGCAGGAGAGGCCAGGAGCTCAGTCTGTGTGAGTTTTATGGAGAGACTTTTCCCAGAGATGGGGCTGAGCTTTGCCAAATTTACCTCGTGCTCGGGTTCAGCGGGAACCCAGGGAAAGTGGGGGAGGGCTTGGGATCTCCTTGCACAGCACAGGGAGCGATTACTGTGTGCTCTGATCTTCAGAGGAGGCTTGTTTGGGGGTTTGCTGGATGCTCTGATGCCTGATGGGTGTGCTGCGTATCCCTTTGATAGGAGCTGGGTGGGATCCTTTGGGGAGGGTGGCAGCAGTCCTGGGGAGGGCTGGGAGGGAAGGAAAAAAGCTTGCACAGAGTGGAGCTTGTAAAAGGATGATATTCTCCATGCCTGAGGAGGGAATGAGGAGCAGGACCGAGGAAAAGGAAGGCTGCAGTGGCTGGAGTAAAAGGTATTTCTCATTTGAGGTTCTCCAGGAGAGCCAGGCTGGGAACTCTCACGCTGTGTCACCTCATGCAACCACGGTCAGTCAGCTCCAGGCAATATTTCCTGGGTGTCCACCCAAAAACCATCCCAAAAAAGACCCCTAACCCAAAACCATCCCAAAAACCATCCCCAAAAAAGCTCTAACCCAAAACCATCCCAAAAACCATCCCAAAAAGCCCTAACCCAAAACCATCCCACCTGCAGGGCAGGAAGCACTGAGCAGCACTGAGCACCTGGGGCACAAGGAAGGGTCAGGAAGAAAAATTGGCCTGGTGGTCTCACACATGTCAGTGCATGGATTCCCTGCTCCAAAGCTCAGGTGGCCTCACCATGCCTGGGACACTCCCATGGGTCATCATCCTTGTCCCCAAGCAAGCGGGGACAGGGCAGGAGTCACCCCTCAGCTTTGCAAGGAGTGGATTTGTGTTTGCTGCTGATTCCGTGGGGAGCTGGAGTAGCAATTTGCCAGTGAAAGAACCTTTTTCCCCTGACTCCCCCAGTCCTTCTGGGAGTTTGGTTTCTCAGCTCACAACAGAATGATGGTGGTAGCAGTGAATTCTCTGGGGCTAATATTGCCAGCTAGCACACTATAGAAAGAAAATCCTTCATTTCTTGGCGTGGCAGGAACAGACTTTGGAAAATGTACCCTGATTTTTAAATACCCGTTTCGCCTGTGGTGTAAATACTAAAATGTGTTTTTTCTCTCCCCTCTCTCTCTCTCTCTCTGAGTTTAAAAATATCGCCAGCCTGGGGAGGTGCATCTTTCACTGAGATTTATAACGGCTGCTCTCAAGTGATCTGGAAAATGAGCCTCCCTCTGCCCCATCCAGCCTGGCACCTTCCAAGAATTTATTTCCTTTATTTGCGTGAGCCATAGAATACTTAGAGGCTGCATCTCTGCCCAAGCACTCTAATTATTTAAGTTTTGTTTATGGCCACTCTCCGAGGAGCTGGGTAGGTCCGGGCTGCTGCTCCTTCCCTCCTCTGGGTAATTCAGCCCTGCATTACTGCTGTTTGATAATGACCAACAAATCAGAGATGCTGCACCATTTGCCCACGATGGATCACCCTGGATCTGAAAATTGGCCGAGCCTTTGGAGCAGGGGGGAGTGAGATGTGCACAGGCTCTTGTGTGAGCACAGAGCTTTGGCTTTGCGTCCTCGCCCCGTGCCTGTGCCAAGCTGCCTCGTGGCTTTTTCAGTGATCCCCTGCTCACTTTTGGCTCTGGCAGCAGGTGGGAAGCTGTGGCTGAGGAGAGGAAGGAGTTTGGGATGCCAGGAGGCAGTGAGGAAGAGGATGGAGGCTCCTGAGTTTGGGATGCCAGGAGGCAGTGAGGAAGAGGATGGAGGCTCCTGAGTTTGGGATGCCAGGAGGCAGTGAGGAAGAGGAGGGAGGCTCCTGAGTTTGGGATGCCAGGAGGCAGTGAGGAAGAGGATGGAGGCTCCTGAGTTTGGGATGCCAGGAGGCAGTGAGGAAGAGGATGGAGGCTCCTGAGTTTGGGATGCCAGGAGGCAGTGAGGAAGAGGAGGGAGGCTCCTGAGTTTGGGATGCCAGGAGGCAGTGAGGAAGAGGATGGAGGCTCCTGAGTTTGGGATGCCAGGAGGCAGTGAGGAAGAGGATGGAGGCTCCTGAGTTTGGGATGCCAGGAGGCAGTGAGGAAGAGGATGGAGGCTCCTGAGTTTGGGATGCCAGGAGGCAGTGAGGAAGAGGATGGAGGCTCCTGAGTTTGGGATGCCAGGAGGCAGTGAGGAAGAGGAGGGAGGCTCCTGAGTTTGGGATGCCAGGAGGCAGTGAGGAAGAGGATGGAGGCTCCTGAGTTTGGGATGCCAGGAGGCAGTGAGGAAGAGGAGGGAGGCTCCTTCCTGGGCTCTGTCCATCTCTACAACCAACCTGTGGCTGCCTCTGCTGTCACCCCCTGCCCACAGCACCCCACATCTCTGCCCCCTGCTCTGCCCAGCCCCTTTTGAGGGGTTCAGGCCCCCTCTGGCATTATCCTGCTCATGCCAAAGCTGGGGAGCTCTGGCAGTGAGGTAAAGCTGCCCAGCCCCAGGGAGATCTGAAGGAATCTGTAGTCTCGTGGCTGCCTCTGCTCCCGTCACGCTCCGTGATAAAGAGAGAGAGAGATTTTGATTACATTATGACAAGCAACAGAGAGATGGAGTGAAAGCTGCAGTCTGCCTATTGTAATTCCAATTAGCAGGGGTAATGTGGCCAGAGCCTGACAGCTGTGCTGATCCAAACTTTGGATGGGGAGAACATTTCGGGGGTCCCTGGGGCACGGGGCCGAGCGCTTGTGCAGCTGTGGGGCAGGGGAGGGGAAGAAAGGCCTGTTTGTCGTGGAGCATTTGAGACAGTCTCACCTTCCAAAATGCCACAGCTAAGCTCTCTGCTGGATTTACCTCAAAATCCGTGCTGCAAACCCCCCTCGGGATTTCTCTGCACCTGCAGGATGGAGGGAAAGGCTTCTCCTTGGTGTGCACGTGGAGTGAGTTTATCAAGACTCAGATTCTTCCTTAGACAGAATGTACCCAAGTAAAACAAATCAGCAGCCAGGGAACAAAAGCCCAGGGCTGCAGAGGAAGGGGGAGCTTCTCTCTCCCACTTGAAGGCAACTCCTCAAGGTCAGAGCTGAGGCGGGCTGGCAGGGGCTGTGGGCAGGCTGCTTGTGCAGATGCTGTCTCAGCTGTGCCCTCACTGTGGCAAAGGGGAGGGCTCCAATTTGGAGTTTTGCTGCTATTGATCTGAGACCTTTCGCTGCCTCTAAACTCACTTTGGAAATAAAAGGCTCAAATCATTCTCTTTAAGTACATATATTTTTTTGTGCTCTTGACATTTCGAATGCTGCCATGCCCGTGGAGTACCTTACAGCACCTCACTGGAAATGGGAATATCTGCTGCCTCACACCAACTCCTACCAGGCGTGAATCAGCTTTTACTTACAGGCAAAGAATGGCCTGGAGGTGATGGCAAAGGCAGGCTGAGCTCAGAAGGGCTGGCAGCATTTCCTGGCTTTGCCACGAGCTCCCTGGAATATCCTTGGCCAGCTCACTTCACCTCTGAGTGCCTTTCCTTGTCAGGAGCTGCCGGGAGCTGTCCCTCTCTGCTCTGCTCACATTGCCCATGTCTGCAGGGTGCCTTGCACACCTGATCCCGGCAGGAGACATTTGCAGAGCGCAGGGAAAGGTGACTCCCCTTCATTTGGCCATTCTTTCCTAGCAGCCAGAAGCAGGCAGCTCCTTGCCCAGGGAGTTTAGAAGGCAGGAAATGCTCTTGCGTGGATCCATGTACAAATATTCTGTCAGTGCAGACACTGGGCCCAGTTTCTGGCTGCTGTGGGTGTGGGATGTGAGGCTGACACCATGGAGGTGGTGAACATGGCCCATTGGCTTCCCTGCCTGCCTCAATTCAAAGGTCTCTTGATTTCTCGCTCTGCTGGTTTGGCATTTGGGTCACTTCTGGGGTTGCAGGTGGGTGAGAGGTGTGGGCTGGACATTTCTCACTTCCCTGCTGCCTTCCCACCACACTCTGGCTCTTTGCTGGATAACACACCAGGAAAGACTGTCAGGGGTTCACATTGTGCCGTGTCCTTGGGTCTGCCACGGGGGCTGAGGCAGGAAGGATGTCCTGCCATGACAGCAGTGGGGGGTCCAGACACCTGCAGTGTGTTTGGATTTGCCAATAATTAATTCCCTAGCTGGCCGTGAGCAGGATTCCTGTGAGCAGGATTCCTTGAGCTGCCCCGGGAGAGGATGCAGATAACAGAAATACCCTTTGTTACATGAGCCAGCACTTCCAAAACCCTGTGGTCCTTCCACCAGGCAGTGGTGGAACCCAGGCCCCAGGAGCCACCCAGCTTGTCCCCATGTGAGCCATCGCATGGCACTGATTGTGGCTGCCGCAGACAGCAGATGGATTCCAACAAGTGTCTCTGTGCTAGAAAAGCTCTCGAGTCTCTCTCCTGGGTAGATGACGACTTCAGCCATATGCAAGAGTCTGTGGCTTTCCAAGGCTGGGAGAAACTTCCCTGGGAAGAGCCACAGAGAGCCAGTTCATTCTGTGGCCAAAGGAGCTGCAGGATTTGTTGGAAGAACAAGGGGAGGTTCACATCCAAGCTCAGTGGAGGAGCAGGGAAGCAGCAGAGTCAGCAGCTGCCTCCTGCCTGCCCACGGAGTCTGTCTGCATCCTCCTCCTCCTCAGCCTGCAGCCCCAGTGCACCCCAGCACCCCGGGCTGGGAGCGTTCCAGACTGGGGGAGTTATTACAAAATCCTGGTCAGGACACAGAGAGAGATGGAGGGTTTAAAGTTCGATAATTGTTAATTATTACCCGAGCTTCCCAGGAGACTTTCTGGGAAAAAGACATGGCTCTCTTTTGCAAAGGTGTTTCTTGGAACATTAGTCTCTGTCCTGGCCACACTAAGCCCTTTCACTCTGCTTCTTTCTGCCTCCTGTGGGATTAATCAAGTGCTGCTGGAGAGCTTCTTATCTCGGAGCTGAGTAATGTTTGCAATACAGGGAGGGGAGGCAGCTTTGATCCGGGAAAGGCAGCAGAGGGAAAGAAGAGGTGGGCTCTGGGGGCAGGGGAGGGTGTGGGGCAGGCTGGGCTGCGCTGCTGCGTGGGAAGCAGGAACCTGTTCTGCAGAGAAGAGCCCTGCGATTCCAGACACCAGCAGGAAAAGAGAGCTGAGAGCCCCCAGCGAAGGAGAGCAAGCCCCAAAAAGGGGTGCTGGTGCTCCCATCCACCCCAGGAGGTTTTGCAGCCTCCCAGGAGGTGCTGCCCTGGCAGAGCTGCCCTTCCCTCTCCATCCAAGCTGGCAGCGCAGCTCTCCGGGCGGGAGCCCGCGGGCCAAGGGCCACACCTGAGAGGCAGGATGGCTCCTGAGCTTCCCACGGGTGTGGGCTGGAGCCGGTCGGGCCGGGCTGGGCCCCCAGGCCAGCACCCAGCACCCTGAGAGCATGCCAGGGCCACGGGGAGGGAGCAGCCCGGCAGGGAAGGAAGGAAGGAAGGAAGGAAGGCAGGAGGGTTCGGCTCCTGCAGCCTCCCAGTGCCATCAGCTCCCACCCTGCTCCCCTTCTGCAGCCTCCTCCGGCTCCTGAGCCCTGGAAACGCTGCCTGCCACTCCCAGAATCTCCCGGGGACTCCGTGGGCAAGGGAGCAGCTGTCTGGCCCCTGTGGGAATGGGGACAGGGCTGCAGAACTCAGCCACGATCCACAGGGATTTGTCTGGAGTGAGGGAAGTTGGGATAATAGCTCCAAAACTGGCTCTGGAGAGCGAGTGTTGCTTTGGGTTTTTCGGGAGAAAACGGGCTTGAGCAGCTGAGACAGCCTGTGCTGAAGTTCCTACAGGAACAGCCATTTCTTTTTATTTTTCCTGCTCTTGCAGCAGATTTTCTTGATGCCTTCAGCCTGTGTTTCCCCACAGAGAGTCCTTCACCTCTGCAGGCCCAGACAGCTTTGGAGGCTTTGAAGTGTTAGCTTCACACTTGCTGTTTTCCCCCAAAAAAAGGGAACCAGTTCTGGGGCTGAGCACAACAAGCTGCATCAGGTTTGCAAACACGGTGAGGAAAGAGGAGGTGAAAGATGAGGTGGAAGAACACCCTCTTGTCTCTGGGTGCCCAGGACAGGCCTGGCTGCTCCTCTCGGATATTCCGTGGGATCTCCAGGAGGGCTCAGCTGTTGTTTGCCTCCTCCAAAGCCCCACACCGTGGCCCCACGTGGATGGTTAATCCACAGGGAGATTAGTGGCTGAGTTTTATCTTCACCCACCCTGCTCCTCATCCCAGTCTGGTCGGATGAATCTGTCTGGGAAAGCCGGCGAGGCTCACAGCTGAGCCCTGTGCCCACTCAGTGCAGGGATGGGAATTCTGTCCCCCGTGCCCGTCCTGTTGTGCAATGCCCTGGTTTAGGGGTGAGGTTTGCTGGAGGCGGGCAGCAAGATGCTCCAGATGTCTGGGAAATCGTGGATTTTCCCACAGCCCAGGTGGATCTCCGCCGGTTCAGGCCCCTTGGGAGGGCAGCACCCATGTCCCTCCCTGCCACGAGGACACCCCGAGGTGCCACCGAGGTGTCACCGTGGCCAGAGGATGAAGGAAGGGTGACCTCGCTGTCCCCAGGCGTGCGGCCCTGAGCATTGGCCTCGAAGGGGATTTGGCTGCCGGGCCCATCTGTTCCTTCATCCCGTTGCCATGGTGATGGGGTGGCTTGAGATGGGCCGAGGAGCCGGGGGGACGCTGGGAAAAATCCCAGGCAGAAAAGTCTTCCTTTTTATCGCCCTGGGTGGAAATGAAGGGGAGGGGATCCTTCTGGCTCCTCCCTGTGTCCCCCTCAGGGCTGTGCTGTCCCTGTGGTCCTCCGGCTCTGTGCCTTTCCCTTCCCCTCCAGGTGTGTGCAGCAGCCAGGTGAGAGTTTGGGCTGTGCAGGTGAGGGTTAGAGCTGTGCAGGTGAGGGTTAGAGCTGTGCAGGTGAGGGTTAGAGCTGTGCAAGTGAGGGTTAGAGCTGTGCAGGTGAGGGTTAGAGCTGTGCAAGTGAGGGTTAGAGCTGTGCAGGTGAGGGTTAGAGCTGTGCAAGTGAGGGTTAGAGCTGTGCAGGTGAGGGTTAGAGCTGTGCAGGTGAGGGTTAGAACTGTGCAGGTGAGGGTTGGGGCTGTGCAGGTGAGGGTCAGAGCTGTGCAGGTGAGGGTTTGGGCTGTGCAGGTGAGCTCTGGGGCTGTGCAGGTGAGGCCTGGGGCTGTGCAGGTCAGGGTTAGGCCTGTGCAAGTGATGACTGGGGCTGTGCAGGTGAACTCTGGGGCTGTGCAGGTGAACTCTGGGGCTGTGCAGGTGAACTCTGGGGCTGTGCAGTGAGGGCTGGGGCTGTGCAGGTGAGGGTTAGAGCTGTTCAGGTGAGCTCTGGGGCTGTGCAGGTGAACTCTGGGGCTGTGCAGGTGAACTCTGGGGCTGTGCAGTGAGGGTTAGAGCTGTGCAGGTGAGGGTTAGAGCTGTGCAGTGAGGGCTGGGGCTGTGCAGGTGAGGGTTTGGGCTGTGCAGGTGAGGGTCAGAGCTGTGCAGTGAGGGCTGGGGCTGTGCAGGTGAACTCTGGGGCTGTGCAGGTGAACTCTGGGCTGTGCAGGTGAGCTCTCGGGCTGTGCAGGTGAACTCTGGGCTGTGCAGGTGAGCTCTGGGGCTGTGCAGGTGAACTCTGGGGCTGTGCAGGTGAGCTCTGGGGCTGCGCAGGTGAGCTCTGGGGCTGTGCAGGTAAGCTCTGGCAGCTCTCCTGCCCCCCTGGCATGGCCACAGGCAGTGGGGATGCTGTGACAGGGGCTCTGCCTCTCCCCCATCCCCGGTGCCATTCCCATGGAATCCCAGACCGGTTTGGGTTGGAGGAACTTTAAAGATCATCTTTGCCCAGCCCAGACCCCCTCACCTCGCCCAGGTGTGCAGCCAAGAGGAGCCTGGCAGCTCGGTTTTAATGCAAAGCGTCACTTGTCAGAGTGAGTTACTCCCTGTCTTCCCAGCAAAAAAAGCCTGGAATAGAATGAGCCTGGTGAAAAGGGTGCTCTGCTATTTGTGTGCATATGGCTCTGCCTGCCCGGCTGTACTTCAGGTGGAAATGGCCTGGAAAGAAAAGCAAACAAAAGAGGAAACAACAAATAAATATCTGCTTGTTGACAGCGAGATCTGGGCTGATGTTTGACAGACGAACATGAAGCGAACGCAAAGTGACAGATTGACAGAAAGACAGACATGTTTTTGTGCTAGTTTAGCATCCTGACAGAAACAGAAGATAATTCAGGTTGCAGAGGACCTTGAGGGGTCACATACCTGCCTGCTGAGGCGGGTGGGTGTGCTAAACACCGCTGGCAGCAGCTCAGCCCCCCTGGTATCCCTTCCCTGATGGCTCTGAGCGGCAGGGCTGGCAGGAGCTGGTTCCAGACTGGTGGTACTGGGGCTGGGAGCAGTGTGAGCCTGGGACAGGCAGGGGCCGACAGGAGCAGGCTGTGATTTAGTCATGAGGTGGTGTTCAGTCAAAGATTGGGCTCGATGGCCTTGGAGGGCTTTTCCAACCCTAATGATCCTAAACCCAGGGCTCCTTTTGGGCAGGATGCTTGCTGCAAAGGCAGTCTGGGGTTTTGCTGATGAGGCTTTTTGTTTGTTCTCCCAAACCCAGGGAAGTGGGATCGATGGGGTGAGTTCTCTGTGCACTCCTGTGGTGGAGTCTGGCTGTGCTGGCTGCAGTCCCAGCAGGAGATTTTCCCATCTCTGGCTTTCCCCCTGCCCTGGACACATCTCTGGACACGTCTGCTCCCAGGGCAGAAGGCAATGGGAGGCATTTTGGGTTGGATAGGGCTTGGAGGAGCCTGGAAGTTGTCCCTGTCCATGGCGGGAGAGTGGGAAGTTGATCTTTAAGTTCTCTTCCAACCCATTCCGTGATTTCAGGCTGTGGGACCAGGCTCAAGTGTTGAAGATAAGCCTTGTATCACACCTGAGGCTTGTGCTGGGAGCTGAGAGGAGGAACCAGGTGCTCACACGGCCCCTGTGAGTGCAGAGCTGCCTTAAAGTCACCTTCCTGCTCCCCTTTATCCCAGATCTGAGTGCAGCAGGGCTGAATGTCACCTGTTCCCTTGTGACCAGCGATTTACAAGCGCTCATCCTGCTTCTTGTTTGCAGAGCAAATGCCCTTTTCTTGTTGGCTCTGCCCTCCCTGCAGTGGGGAATCAGCAGATTCTGGGCTTGAAGCTTCTCCCAGATTTATGAGCTTGCTCTTCACCTTGAGAGTAAGGTTCCCTTGCCCTGAGAAAGCTTTGAAACCCAAAACACCAATTGCTGACTTAAGCAAACACCATTGATCCTCCTGCAAATAAAATTCCCTTCATTTTCCTTTTTAGGACACGATTTGTGGGGATTTTGTTGTTGTCCTCTTTGTGTTTCTCTTTTTCCACTGGAGACACAAGTCCCAGAGGGTTCTGAGGAAAATCAATATGACTTGAAAAGAACTCATCGATAGCCCTTATGGGGGATATTTCCCACCAGCCAGAGACCAACAAAAACTCCACAAAAACCCCTCCTCTCAGTTTCCTCTCCCCTTGAAAAAGCAAGGTTCTTTAATTGGCTTTTAATCCGGGGAAGATGAGAGCTGTTTGCGTGGAATTGGTAATAGGGATAATATCTTACCCTGAGTGATGTGTTATTTGATCCTGTGCGTCAGAAACCTGAGCCTGGCAGATCAGGTGGGGAGGGGGATCCCAGCCTGGCTCAGCGCCCAACCTGGGGCACAGCTGCCTTTTTATTTCCAAAAATAATGAGGAGGAAGGTGGGGAACAATCCCCTTTTGTGTCCTGTTGCTCCAGGGGATCAAATGATACCAGGGGAAAGCCTTCTGAGGTGTATGGGGTGTGCAAAGGGGGACAGTATGGGCTTGGGGACATTGTTCTGACCTTGGCTCCTGCCGTGGCCCACACTTGTCCCTTCACAAGGACAAACATTGACCCCTGTGGCTGCTGGAGGGCTCAGCGCCTCTTCCACAGCCTCATCGCAGCCTCTGTGTCCCCAAATGTCACCGCCAGGCCTCTGCCAGCCCCAAGCTGGGCTTTGAATTGGGGATGAAAGGGTGACAAACCCAGCCAGGCACCAGCTCACCCTTACCAAGCTCTTCAGGCACCACAGGGACTTTGCAGTGAGATCCAAAGTGAGGACCACTGACTTCAGCAGCCCGTGGATGGAGCTGGAGCACTCCAGAAAGGAGTGCTGGGAGGCATCTGGGGCTGGGAGAGCTCCAGCAGCACCAGGTCCCCGAGCTCTGAGCCCAGTGAAATGTGCTTGAAATGCCCCCTGGCTCCGAGCTGACTCAGGCACACAAGGGAAACTTGTTGATGTGGATGACACCGTTTGTTCCTGGCTGGTTTTTATTTGTTTTGTTCTGCGTTTCTTGCTGCAGCTGCCTTCGGAGCAATAAATAGCTGTGGAGCTTGCTTGTGGTCTGTGCGAAGTTGTTAATATTTAATCAGAGGTCTGAAGCTGGATTTGTTAGGTTGGCAAAAGATAAAAATGGCTTTTTATGGGTTTAGAGCTAGGGACAGACTTTCCAAAAAAAGCTCAGGGTCAGCTTTTAATTAATCAATTATTTTAAGATTGGAGCACACCGGTCAGTGACAGATTTTCTGAACACCTCAGCTCCCAGCAAACCTAATAAATGCCAAAGCACCTGAACTGACTGGCACTCAGCATGGCCCTGGTGTGAAATATTATTTATAGAGGAAGCCCTGCTGCCATGTGCCAGCGAAGTGTTACCTGCATCCACTCCCCTCCTCCTGCTCCTCCTTGGGCTTTGGATTCTGCTCTCCAAGGAAAACTAGGAGAGAGGGATATCCTTCCTACACCAGGATCCAGCTTTGGCTTTGTTGGATTAGGGATCCAGGCCCCCGACAGCTGCTCCTGTAGAAACCCTGTTGCAAACTCCTGAGGGAGGGAAGCTGAGCTTTTATTCCCCCATTAGCAATTCCTGCCACGTACAGAAACCTTTCCAGCAGGCACCTGCAGCTGGGCTCCGTGGCCAGGCTACCTGGAAAAACCCTGGCACACACACCTAGAATTGGCTGTTCCCCTTTTTGCAGGGAGGGAGGAGTGAATTCTGAGTGAATTCTAGTGAATTCTGACCCCACAGCTCACTCTCTGCTTGCAGGATCCTGTCCCAGCTCCCAGGCTCCATCCCAGGCACTCCCATTTGCAGGATTTCCGTGTTGACTCGGGCTTGGTGCAGGGATTTGGCAATCCCTGGGGTTCTCCAGCACATTCTGCAGTGCCAGGTCTGAGGATTATCATCCTTGGGACTAAGCAGTGGGATGGCCCTGGCTTGGCCAGCTGGTGTTTGCCTTGTGGAGGAGGGCACGGCTTAGTTGTGAGCAGGATAGCCCCAGCCTGTCAGCTCTGGTGCCTGGCAATCCCAACATCCTGCCTGCTAAATCCCAGCCTTGGGATCAGCTCCTGGAGCCCAGCTGTCCACTCCAGGGCCCAGAGCCTTGCCAGGGCTCTTTTCTGAGGTGTTTGCGTGTTGGACACAGACCTTGGTGCTGACCCTGGTGGGGATGCAGGTTTTGCAGAATGGGGATGTGAGGGATGCAGGATGGAGATACAGGGGTTGGAGGATGGGGATGTGAGGGATGAAGGATGAGGATAAAAGAGGGTATAGGATGGGGATGTGAGGGATGCAGGTGTTGAAGGATAGGGACATGAGGGATGCAGGATGGGGATGCAGGTTTTGCAGGATGGGGATGTGAGTAGTACAGGATGGAGATGTTAGGGATGCAGGATGGGGATGCAGGGGTTGAAGCATGGGGATGTGAGGGATGCAGGTTTTGCAGGATGGGGATGTGAGGGATGCAGGTTTTGCAGGATGGGGATGTGAGTGATGCAGGGGTTGAAGGATGGGGATGTGAGAGATGAAGGATGAGGATAAAAGAGAGTATAGGATGGGGATGTGAGTGGTACAGGATGGGGACATGAGGATTGTAGGATGGGGATGCTGGGGCTGCAGGATGGGGACGTGAGGGATGCAGAATAAGGATGCAGAGGTTCCGGGATGGAATGTGAGGGTTCCAGGGTGGAATGTGAGGGTTTCAGGGTGGAATGCGAGGGTTCCAGGGTGGAATGTGAGGGTTCCAGGGTGGAATGTGAGGGTTCCAGGATGAAATGTGAGGGTTCCAGGATGCAATGTGAGGGTTCCAGGATGCAATGTGAGGGTTTCAGGGTGGAATGTGAGGGTTCCAGGATGGAATGTGAGGGTTCCAGGGTGGAATGTGAGGGTTCCAGGATGGAATGTGAGGGTTCCAGGGTGGAATGTGAGGGTTCCAGGGTGCAATGTGAGGGTTCCAGGGTGGAATGTGAGGGTTCCAGGATGCAATGTGAGGGTTCCAGGATGGAATGTGAGGGTTCCAGGGTGGAATGTGATGGTTGCAAGGATGGAGATTCTGAGGTTTCAGGATTGGGTTAATGCTCTGCACCAAGGCATCCTTTGTTCTGGGCAGGCTGCTGAGGTTTGGAAATGGAGCACTGAGGAGTGAACACCACAAAATAGAAACGTCCGCACTTTCTGCTGCTGATTTTCAGTTTCAACAGCTGCTCCATTTGGAACGGATGAAAATGCACTCCGGCTTAGTAGGAGTCAATTAAAAATAAACCGAGGGAGAGGATTGGTGTTGGAGCCCAGCGACGCTCATCGGACATAAAAGTTGCATCCTCTCAAGCCTGGATTTTCACTCCAATTTGCCACGGGCGGCAGGATGGAACTGGGAGCGCTCATTAGCATGGCACTGCTGTTGGTTGCGCTGAATTCGCGGCCCCGGCGCTTTGTTCCTGCTCTCAGCAGAGCGGGGATGAGCCGCCCCCGGCCCCGCTGACCCCCCTTGTGCTGGGGAGGGGACAGGGCTGTCCCCCCGCGGGGTGACACTGCTGCCTGGCTGCCCGGGCGGATTAGCCAGCAGCCAGCGGACATCTGCAGGGAGGGGGCAGGGAGCCGCTGCTGCCTTTTGTTCTGGATTTTTTTTTTTTTTACCTTCTGTGCCCGGAATATGGCCATGGGTTGCGGCCATCCTTGGGGGATTTTCCTTCTGCTTCCCCCAAAATAACAAGGGAAAGCTCTGGCTTAGCCCTGTGCCTGCACAGGTGAGGGTTCTGCTGTGTGGGATGCGCAGGAGAGGAACATTTTGGGTAGGAGAGGAACGTTTTGGGCAGGAGAGGTTGATTCTATTAGCTTCTCAAATGTCCCTGCTTTTATTCCTGCTCTGACCACCTAATTTTTGGCAAGAAGCCTCTCATCCTCCTGCCCGTGTGTTTGCCAGCAAGAAATTGCAAGCAAGGCAGGGAATCCAGGGTCATCCAGGGATGTATGACTGGGAAAGGAATGGAAAAGACCTGATGGCCCACAGTAGGATCCTAATTTTCCTCCCCTTCCTATTATTTCTACATGGATGCTCCGCTTGAGCTCTGCTGAGCCGGGAAGCAGGGGCAGGTCCTTGCAGCACCTCCTCCCCTGATTCAAATCCAGCTGGGTTTGCACAGCCTGTGCCTCACACTGGTCCAGGAGGGCACGAGGGGTGGGACCAAGGATCGTTTTACAAAGGCCAGGCTGAGCACTGGGCCAAAAAAATTCATCTTTAAGTGATGAGGCTGAAATCTGATCCGAAGGTGGTGTCACTTTCCACACGGGGAGGGTTTGCAAAGGGAGAAGGGGAGAGATGAGTGCTCTGCTCAGAAATTTGGGCGAAAAACAGTGATGCTGAGGAGGCTCTGGAGGAGGAGGAGAGAGGTTCAGATGATGTTCCCCTTGGGACTGTCCTCTGAGGAGAGCAGCACTTCAGAAGTCATTTCTGAAGAGGAAAGGCCCTGCTGAAATGTGTTCTCCAGCTCAGCAGCTCCTTGAGGAAGCACAGACTGAGGTCCCTGAACAAGTGTTTCTAGTTGTTGGGGAAGGCTTTCCCTCTTGTCCAGGTCAGTGAGAAAGCCTCGATTTCTTTCACTCAGAGAGTTTCCTGCCAGACCCTGCCTTGCCACCAAACAGGAATATGGAGCTAATCATCCAGACCCCAAGGAAATAAATAGACACTTCCAGGCTCAGATTTATCCAGCCCGAGGTGGATGCACAGGGCCTGAATTCGGAATTTCTCTTCGTTTCTGCAGTGAGTGCAGCCAGCCTTGATGAAGATGTCTGCACTGTGAGCTGGGTTTTTCCATCAAGGGGGGCTGCTTGTTGGGCAGGCAGAGTTTCTCCTCCTCCTCTCACCTTTCTGCAACTTTAGGAGCCACTGCTGTGGCTTGGAGATGCTAAACAGCTTCATAGTGGGGCAGGTGGTCCTTTCTTGGAGCCTCCTTCTCCCCTTTCCTGCTCCTCTTGTGCATTCCGTGGTTTTTTGTGGTGTGTTTGTGTGACAGGAAGAGAAAACGCAGGGATTGGAAATTAAATCTGGAGAATAAATGAGAGATTTATTAATTTATTAATCTGACAAAAGTAATTACTGTCTCTCCGAGGTTCGTCTCCTTGCCTGGGTTCCCACACAGTCCCAAGAGCCTCATAACTGTGACAGCAAGGCTGGGAAGAGCTTCCTGAGGGGAACGAAGAGCAGAACTCACAGCCAGGGTGGGCAGGGCACAAGGGCATCGCATCCTCCCAAAGCTGGGCATGACACAGGGCAGGGGTGGCTGGGCTGAAGCTGAGCCATCATCTCCTGGGCTGCCTGCAGGCAATTCCCAGCGCAGAGCTTCCCTGGGACAGCAGCTGTGGTGATGCAGAGGACAATGCAAGCCAAAGGACCTGGCTGGGAGCTGCTGTCTGCACTGCAGGACTTGCTCTGCGAAGGTGGAAAAGCTGAATTCTGGCAGCAGCTTCTGTGGTTCACTGAGCTGCTGAGTCCTTGCACTCCTCTTGCACTCCTGCTCCTGTTAATGTGTCATTTAACACAAGTATGGGCAGAATCCTGCAGTCCTGAGAGATGCCAAACGTGCTGATGAATCCCCTGGCTCCAGCTCCTGGCATTATCAATGAAAAAGCCATTTGTCCTCAATGTGTACATTGAAAAGCTCTCAGTTCATTTTATTCTTCATCACCCTCAGCATAGGAAGGCCTGGGACTCCATTTAAAATCTATTTGAGCAGTGGTTCAGAGGTTTCCCAGTGACTTGGCGAGGTTTTGTAGGCTGTGGATTCAGCCAGTGACTTCTCTGCATTCCTCAACATCTTCTGCTCTCTTTCCACCTCTGTAAAACAGCAGAGGCAGTGGGTCAGGAGGAATTTTCAAACAAGCTCTGTGCGTGCTTGGGCCTGATCCTTCCTCATTGGGGATGGCAGGGGGGCTTTTTGCTATTTTGTGTCTAAAAATTCCTGTTGTGGTGCTTCCACTGGCTGGATGCTTTTCCGTTCATGTTGGCGAAGTGCGAAGCTTTCGAGGCAGCGGTGACAGGGAAATGTTTCCGCAGTGTGACAGGGCCAAGTGAGCCCCCCAGCCCTCCCCTTCCCACGGCCCTGGCTCCCTGTGTGCCGAGTTTTGCTGCTGTGAATTTGTCAGGCTGCTCCTCCTGGCACGGCAGGGCGATGCTGTTGTGTGCAGAGGTGCCAGAAAGGCAGAGCCCGAGGTGGTGTGGAGGGTGGGAGACAAGGAAAAGGCAGCGGAAGTGTGAGTCAGGTGCCTCTGTGCGTGTCTCTGAGCCTAACACTCTTCCCCTTCCTCCTGGGAAGGCAGAGCTGAGAGGCAGAGGGGGAGGCAGAGCTTTCTGGCTGCCCTTGACACGCGAGGGGAGATCACCCTGCTGGCAGGGACCCCATGGCACACAGCTCCAGCACAGCCTGTGCCCCCACAGCCAGGCTGAGCAGCTCCCCTTGGGCAGCCCTGGCCGAGGGGGAGCCCCAAAACAGTTGGAGGGGAGCTGGGGCTCTGATGGGCTGAGCTGTGGCACAGGGTGACATTACCAAGGAGGGGAGCCCAGCCCTGCTCCTTCCCTGCTCCTTCCCCTGCCCTTCCCTGCTCATTCCCTGCTCCTTCCCCTGCTCCTTCCCTGCTCCATCCCTGCTCTTTCCCTGCTTTTTCCCCTGCTCCTTCTGCTCCTTCCCTGCTCCTTCCTTGTTCCTTCCCTGCTCCTTCTGCTCCTTCTGCTCCTTCTGCTCCTTCTCTGCTCCTTCCCTGCTCCTTCTGCTCTTTCTGCTCCTTCCCTGCTCCTTCCCCTGCTCCTTCCCTGCTCATTCCTTGCTCCTCAGGATGTCCCAGCTCTGGGGATGCTCCTGTAGCCCAGCAGCTCCTCTGCTGCAGGACACAGTGGCCTGGTGACAATGGGACAGTTTCAGTGCCTCTGTGGGATCCCAGCTGTGGCTGCTCCCCCTGCACAGCAGCCAGGGAATCACAGAATATCCTGAGTTGGAAAGGATCTGCAGGAACTGGGGGGTGCAGCAGCAGGATTTGAGCCCCACTGCTGCAGGTATTGGATTTGGATCTCGGGCCTGCCCTTCAGGCCAGGGAAAGTGCTTGGTGCTGGCAGCAGGGAAGAATGGAAGGGGCAGTTCCTCCCAGGCTCAGCTCCTGCCCTGCAGCATGAGGAGTGGCTGTGTTCTCCTCCAGAGTTGTGCTTTTTGAGGGTCCTGTGGGGCAGGATGGACCCCCAGGGGTCTTTGCCCCTCGGTGCAGGTGTGGTTGCTGTGCCTCCAGCCCAAATGAGTTCAGGCCAGGGAGCCTCATCCCTGCTCTGCTCCTCCGGCCTGGCCCAGCTGCAGCTCCAGGAAGGTTTCTCATTTTTGGGCTGGGTTTCTCCTTTGGCTGCTCCGTATTCAGGGGAATAAATGACACAATCAGGCGGCCTGATCTGGTGTGCTGGGAGGGAGGAGAGGCTCGGTGCACATCTCTGGGGTTGTTGTGATCAGTGTAGCCATTCCCAGCATCAGGAGCTGTGGAGATCAGCCTTGGGAGGGAGGCTGGACCCTGCTCTGCCAGCACGAGGGTTTGTGGCAGCACACCAAACCCAGGTTTTCCTGATCTTCCAGCCTTTTTTTTCCCCACTTCAGTGCCCCTTTCCAAGGCCTGTGACTTCCTCCCCTCTGTTCCCCCATCTTTGGGTGTCACTCTGCAGCTCCTGGCGCTCTGCCTGTCCCCGTATCTCCCATCTCGTGTTCCCGTTTGCTCCCCTGTGCTGTGGCCGGAGGGATGAAGGGAGCAGGGACACCACCTGAGCCATGCCAGCCCCTGGAGGCACCAGGTGCCACAGGAGCCACGGCCGGACGTGGGACGGGGAAGGTGGATGGGGAGGGAGCGTGGGAGAAAGAAGGGCCTGTGCATGAAATATTCCAAGTGGGGAAAATTGGCAGGGTTACTAATGCTCCAAAGGAGGAGGCAGCCCTTTCTCAAGGCCTGGGGCAGATAGGGAGGCAATAAAGGAGAAAAAAACATGAGAAATGAGATCCGCCAAGCTGACGGCCCGAGCAAGCTGAAACCTGCCTGTGAAGGCAGCTTGTTCCAGAGTGGGAAGGGGCAGATTCCCAGTCAGGACTGGCTCTGCACGGTGCCTTTCCCATGGTAACAGAGCCCCAAGTTTCCAGGAAAAACTGGGCTTTTGGTGTCTGGAGAGGAACTCTGCCCCCAGTGCTTAATCCTGAGTGCAGGCTGCCCCAAGCTTGAGCAGTTTGTGGGCAGCTGGAAATGCCAGCCCAGCCTGGCAGCTCCTCTGTGCCACTCCAACTTACTAGGATTTACTGGGGTCCAACCTGGAGCCCTGCTGGGGTTCATTTACAGTGACAGAATAAAAGCAGACTCATTTCAGCACCACGCCAGGACCTTTCCCTTGTGCTGTGACACAGAGAGCCCACCAGAACAGGAATGAGAAGGGTGGGTCTGCTGTGGCAGTTGGATTTTTCCCCTGGGGAGGACTCCTGCAGTCCCAAATGTCACCCCACTGCCAGGCTGTGCTGCTCCTTGCCCTGCTTCATGTGCAGTTTGTGCAACTGTCCTGCATCCAGCCTTGCTGGAGCTGCAGGAGGGGAGGGCAATGCTTTTCCTGTGCTGAACCATCCCTTGTCACCAGGGCTGGGAGCCAGGGGACATTCCTCAACAAGCCAGCACAGCCCCCTGTGCTCAGGACAGCCCTGCTCTGATCCATCCCAAGCAGCAGCGGCTGATTCCACGTCCCTGCTGCTTTGCCTGTGACATTTCTCACTAAATCTGCCGTTCTGGGGCAAGTCGGAGCAGGCAGCCCCGTTTCTGGTTGGACAGGCTTTGTTTGTGCTCCGGGAGAAGCGGAGGGGTTGGGAGCAGGGATGGGAGGGAGGCACAGTTTGTGGCCTGGGAGAGAGGGGACGTGCTGGGACTTGCTGCCCATCACTCCCCCTCTTGCTCCAGCTCAAGGTTTTGAACTTTGGGAATGTCTTCCTGAGAAAAAAGGGGCATGAAATGGTGCCAGAGGGACGCGGAGAGTGGCAAAGGGGAGCAGCAGGAGTGTGGGCACTGAGTGCTGGGTCAAGGCTGTCCAGTTGGGAGACACAGGGCACAATGAGCCATCCCCTGAGCCAAAACTCTGGGATTAGATGGCTCCTGTCTGTGAGGAGAAGGAGTGGCATTGTTTCCCTGCTTCTCTCTCTTCTGCTCAGCTCCTTCTCCATTTTAAATGTGCTTTTTCCCCCCAGTCCCTTCTCTCCCCACCGCGTTCCTCCTCCTCTGCCATCCTTTTGTCTGGCTCTGTGTGAACCCCTCTCCTGCAGAATTCCTGTGCCCAGACACAACAGATGCTGAAGGGCAGGACTGGAACTACTCTAGATGCAATCTCCATTCTGCTCAAGGTTCATTAATTACCTTGATGATTAAATACAATTAAAGATCCGTAAGACCTTTCTGATATCAGGGCCTTTAGGAAGGGCAGCTTTTAGGAGCCTGCACCAACAGAAAAACAAAAGGAGGAGATAGACCAGTAAATCGGGGAATCCCAATTAAAATCCCTGCTTAGCTCATTAACCTAATTACACATTGTGTCTCGCTGGCCTCAGCTCTGCTGAGGGGGAGGCGAGGCAGCGCTGGGGGCAGGCTGGGTATCCATGTGCTGATCCTAGGGGATTGTTTATGTCAGGTCTTCATTGTCCCTTTGGCTGAGAAAATGGCCTTGGTGGGGGATTTGGGGCTGCGGAAATCCAGGAGCGCTTTGTTCCGAGGCCTGGAAGCAGCCGTGCGTGCTCGGAGCACAGCACGTGTTTCCTCCTCCCCGAGATGTTCTCCGGGCACACACACACCCTGCTCTCCTTGTGCCATTCTGGTCAGGCTCCTTCCCACACCCAGCTCACCCTCAGCCCTTTTAGGGGATGAAGGAGAGCAGGTGGATGGGATGGAAATGGGTTTGGAGAGGAGAGGGGAAAGGGAAAAGGGATGGAAATGGGTTTGAGGAGAGGGAAAGGGGAAAGGGAAAAGGGGAAAGGGGGAAGGGGGAAGGGGAAAGGGGAAAGGGGAAAGGGGAAAGGGGAAAGGGGAAAGGGGAAAGGGGAAAGGGGAAAGGGATGGAAATGGGTTTGGAGAGGAGAGGGGAAAGGGGAAAGGGGAAAGGGGTTGGAAATGGGTTTAGAGAGGAGAGGGGAAAGGGGAAAAGGGATGGAAATGGGTTTGGAGAGGAGAGGGGAAAGGGGAAAGGGGAAAGGGGATGGAAATGGGTTTGGAGAGGAGAGGGGAAAGCGGAAAGGGGGTGGAAATGGGTTAGGAGAGGAGAGTGGTCTCTGGGAAAAAGGATGAAAATGGGTTTGGAGAGGAGAGTGGTCTCTGGGAAAAAGGATGAAAATGGGTTTGGAGAGGAGAGTGGTCTCTGGGAAAGGGAAACGGGTCAGTGCTGAGCAAGGAGAATCCCCCAGCCAGGCAGATTCTTTTGCTGAGGCTGAGGAGCACCAGACCTGCCTGACTTGGGGCTTGCCCTGCAGCCCTGGCTATCTGCTGTGGCACCAGGAACCCCTGTCCCTTGTCCCCTTCCCCCTTTCACTGCACAAAAGCCTCTCTTTCTCCCACCCTGAGGTCCAAAATCTGCTCCCACACCTGCCTTCCCGGGAATTCTTGGGAAGGGAGCCCTGCTGTCCTGAGCCTGTCTGTCCCCCCGAGAGAGGGAACAGGAACATTCACAGGCTGCAGGCAGGTGACTCATGGATTTGTGGCTTTTCCACACCAAAGTCTGGGGGTGCAGCTGCCTACGTGGCCCTGTTCAAAGGCTCGGGGAGGAGGCGGCAGGTCCCGGCACGTCCTGCCCAAAACCAGCCCAATTTGGGAAAGCAAGTCGGAGCTGGAAGAGGTCAGGGCGCGGCTTCCCGTGCGCCAGGGCGAGGGGAGCGGGTGGAACGGAGACCCTGAGTCCCGTGGGACCGAGCTGTGGCTTTCCCAGAGCCTGCAGGGATGGGGGAGAAGAGATGGAGGCAGGGAAGCAAAAAGGTCCATGCAGCAGAGCCATTGCCTGCTGGGAGGGGACAGGATTCCCTGGATCAGCCTGAAATCCCTATGGAGTGCTTGGGAGGGAGGCAGAGGGGAGCTAGGCCCATGCAGGAGTCTTTGACAGCACAGTTTGCCAAATTCCTGGTGGGAGAAGCCCTGCCATGGCCTCAGAGGCCTCCACACGAGGCCAGGCTGACCCAAGTGGCTGTCCCTGCACTGGGGACAGCCACCGGGCCCATCTCAGTCCCCTGGGAAAGATCTGTTCCTTGCCTTCCCTCTGCCACATATAAACACACCCAAACACCGTTTTCCTTCCCTTGGGTTTGCTGTGGGCACAGGAGGAAGATGAAGAGATCTGAGGGGACCTCGCTGGGAGTTGGGTAGGGCTTGGTAGGATGGAGACAGACAGAAAGCAGGGACCTGCCTCTCTGCAGGGTTAGGAATGGAAAACAACAACTTCAAACCCTGCTGAAGTTCCTTGGACTTTGCAGGTGGGAGGTTTGCAGTTGCACAGCTCTGGGACCACAGGCATTGCCCCAACCCAAACATGGGTGCAGGGAAGTTATCCCCAGCGCCATAAAACTGTAGGGCAGCTCTCACCGAAGAATTTAATCTGGCAGAGGATCAGCAGGAGCCTGGTGAGACATCCCAGCCCCGCTGGGACAGCAGGGCTTGCTTTCCACATTGGCCATTCCTTGGCTGGTGCTCTGCTTGCAGGTGATTAAAATGGCTTAACCCTGCAGCCCCAACAGCTGCCTGCAGATCATTTGTCTTTATTCTCAAGGGACCCTCCCCTCACTGTCTGCTCCAGAGGACCCCCTCTCTGCAAGGCAGGTTGAGAGGATAAAAAGATTTCTCTACGCAGGGAGAGAGTGAAGGCAGAAACTCAAATGCCTTTTTCTCAAATCGGGGCGATGGAAAGAAAGAAGGCATGGGAGAAGAGAAAAAACAAATCCTAGGGATGTGAAGGAACAAGGGGTTTGGAGATCCTGCAGTGAGAGAATTTGGAGTGTTTCTCTGTTATGCCAAGTGTATCTGGAGTATTCCCAGAGCAAACAGTGCAATTACTTTGGATTCACACTTTGCCACTGAGTTGTCAGGCCCGAGGTTCCAACTCCCAGAGGGCTCTGTGCAGACTTGCAGATGAGTTGCTGTGCTTTCCCAAGGGATGTGGAAGCTCTGAGAGGAAAGGCCGTGTTGACTTTTCTGAGGACAGCTGTAAACTTCCTCTTCCTCTTGGGCTTTGTGTTGCTTCCCTGTCTGAGTCCTTCGCTTGGGGACATCCACAGCAAAATGTCCCTGTCCTTTCCGTGGTTTTTGTTGAGCCTGGATGGCCCAAAGGGCTGGGAGCAGCCGTGGGGATCACACCGAGCTCCCTCTCAGCTCACCCTGAGAAGAGCCTGTTATTTTCCTTTTCAGGGCTGTTGTTTCTCTCTGATGGGATCTCTCCCGAGGAAGGTGTGTCCCTCCCCTAAATGAAGGCTCTTCCTTTCCCTTTGGGGCACATCCTTCTCATGCTCCGTGCTCTGTTTGCTCCATCCCTGTGTTTTTGGGTGACTCCAGATGCAGAGCCCACCTTTGCACTCTGGGGCTGATCTCTCCTCACTCCTGATCTGCTGAGAGTTCCCTGTGACTGTCACAGACCTGGTACCATCAGAAACATCAGATTCTCAAATCTTTCTAGAACTAAGAAGAAACTTCTGGTTTATTTAACTTCCTTCTCTCAGAGGTTTTGCAGACACAGTCCCTGAGACCTCCACCGCTAGCTGCAGATTGAGCCTTTGAACTCCCTGAGCCCTGCACTAACAGGGGTTAATGACATTTATCTGCGTCCTTATCTTTCTTCTCCACTGCTTCTTGACACTCTGAAGATCCTGGGTGCAGTAACAGTTTGAGGCACCCAGGAGACACTAACTCTTTTTCCAGGGTGGGAGAATTACTGTTCAAATAAGTTCAGAAGCTCCTTTTAGTCTCTTTTCCCTGGTTCCTCTTCCCTTTAAATCCATTTTCCATTAATTTAATACCCACGTGGTTATTTCTGGAAGTCTTCTTCCACTACTATTCTGGCCAGTTTTTAACCAAATTGGAAATGGGACTTTTTGTCCTCTTTCCTCTTGCCATTAGCTATTTATATCCTTCCATCCATCTCCTGAGGTGGCCAAGCCTCCAGCTGTGTTCTATCTGTCGCTCTGGTCCCTAAGCAACAAGTGGAGATGGTCTGAGCAGCTCTTAGCTCCAGCAGGGGCTGCTCCAGGGGTGACAAACAGGTGACATTCAAGCTGCTCTGCAGCCTGGGAGCAACCCGAGCCCAGCTGCCACATCTTGAAGCACCCAGGGGAGCCATGGCCAGGCTTGTTCCGTCCTTCTGTGGAGCATCAGGACCTCAGGGAGGAGTTCTTGTCTCCCAGGGATTCTTTCTGTGCAGTTCCTTCTCGCCTGGGTGATGGTCCTGGTGTGGGAGGTCAAGGTGTGGAATCACAGAGTGGTTTGGGTTGGAAGGGACCTTAAAAACCATTTAATTCCACACCTTGCCATGGGCAGGGACACCTTCCCCTGAGTCCCATCCAGCCTGGCCTTGGACACTTCCAGGGATGAGAGTCCACAGCCTCTCTGGCAAAGCCCATCCCATCTCCCCTCCAGGCCTCCCTGCTTCTGCTTCCAGGGTTTCATCTCCAGAGCCATTTTCCCCATCCCTGGGGAGGGGATTTTCCCCATCCCCCCTCCCCTAATGGAGGACAGGGCTGTTTCTGTGGGAAAAGTGGAATTTTGTAGCATCCATCCTGGCTCCAGCCCTCGGGGGAGGCAGCAGGCAAGTGGGATGCTGTGTTGGGGAAGGTGCTCGGGAGTTTCCAGCTTTTCCAAGATACAAGTTCTGCTGGAAACCTGAAGGACCCTTGCATTTCTTCATTCTTCCTCCCACCAGAGGAGCTGGCTGACATTTTTGGGGTAAAGTTTCTCCTAAAATATGCACAATGTTCTGCAGGAACTGTGTCCATATTGTCATGTCTGCTAAAAAATGTAATAGTCTGGTTTGTGCTTTCTCTCTCTCTCTCCCTCTTTTTTGCCCCCAAATCTGAAAAGAACGGGAGTTCTCTCAAACAGCCTCCCCTGGAGTTGTTAGAGAGTGGAAAGGCACAAGCAGCAGACGGAGGAGGAGGAGGTGGGCACAGCAGGCAGGTGCAGGGTGGGAGCAAATCCGTCTGTCGGGAAGGAGGGATAGACAGGGAATCCAGAGAGAGGTGCTGGAGCAGGGCTGTGGGTCCCACACAGCTCGGGGGGCTGGCCCAAGCCCCCGGAAAACTCCTAACCCAGGGACAGGGTGGGATGAGACCCAGGGGAGAGCAAATCCAGCTGGATCAGAGCCCGGAGTGGGCTGTGCAGAGTCACAGGGAGGTGATTTCTTCTTGGGGGTGAGAGCTGTTGGAAAGGTCAGCAGTGGGGATGACTAAACGCAGAGTGGGGATGTTGGGCGTTTCAGAGGGAGTTCTCCTTCTGCTTTGAGGCTGTCGTTTGAAAACTTGCACAGAAGGGAAATTTCCAAAGAAAACTTTGGCCTGGCTTAATCCAAAATGTCCCCACTGCGTGGCAACCAAAGCATCCCATCCTGGCTGCAGTCCTGGTCAGTATTTTACCATAATGCCATTTAAAAGAAACGAGAGTCCACAAGGAAAACCATTTCAAACTTATCAAAAGAGCTTTTTTTTTTTTTTTTTAAATTGACTTTTGCCAAAATCAGCACGTTCCAGTGAATGGTTTTGGCTTGGACTAAGTGACACTTTCCATCAGAAAAATACGCTGTGCTGCAAATTTTTCCACCAGCTCTGGCTATTTTTCCATCACATGCTTTCCATTTTTGTGGCAGCCCCCAGTTTGAGCTGGAACAGAGCACGCAGGAGTCCCCAGAGAGCAATTGACCTCCTGCTCTTTGGAAGACTGGGATGGCTCACTGGAGCTCTCCCCAGGGACACAGAAAATCCATCTGCCATGCACATCCCTCTGAGCAGGGCTCGGTGCTCCCTGAGAAGGAAACAGGAGCGTGGTGCTGATGGAGTTTAACAGAAGTCAATGAAATCACAATGAAAGTCAATAAAATGTGTCAATTAAGGCCAGCGGAGCTGTTTAACCCTCAGAATCCAGGCCTGGCTCCTCCAGCACGAGGCTGGGGATGGGCTGGTGGCTCTTGGCGTGCTCCATCCTGCTGCCTGTTAATGAATCTCCGTGGGGAGCTGATCAGATTTTGGTCCTGGCTTGTCTCTCATGAATCAAGACTTGGGGAAGAGTAGGTTTAGGGCAAATTTGGGATTCCAGGCTGCCCGAAGGATTCAGGCCTGTCAGAGCTGTTGGGATCGCCGCCTTCTGGCTCAGTCAAATTTGGGATAAAAGGGAAATAACCTGAGAGAAGCCCCCAAAACCAGCCCAGTGTGGGTGGCTGTGTTTGAAGGGACACCTCTGTCCCTGAGTCACTCAGCACTGGTGTCACTCAGCGCTGGTGCCATTCCACCTCCTGAGGGACATTTGTCATCGGATTCCCCTGAGGATGACAGCCCAGCTCCTCCCTGGGGCTACCTGGAAGGACAAAGCCACCTTGTTTGAGAATGGGATAATCGGGCATGGAGAAATCCTTCATTTTTCTGCCTGAAAGTTCACCTGTGTCCCTCACTGCATTACAGTCACTTAGGATATGCAACTTTTGAGTCTAAAGTCCACAGTTATCCCTGTTTGCCCTGCCAGAAAGAGTAATGCTCACACTAAGAGGTGTTCAAAGGCTCCTCATTTATCCTGTAGGACAAATCATCTTTTTTCTGCATGAGTCCGTGCTCCTCCTGCCTTGCCCTCTGCTCTGGGCTGAAGCTCTGTCTCTCTGAGCCTGTGCTGACTGCCCTCACCTTCCTGGGAAGGGAAGAGAGGCTGGACCTGTGTTGGTCTCCCAGGAAAGCAAAGCCCGAGCAGCCCAGAGGATGGGGCAGGGAGCGTGACCCACGCTGGGAGGTCTCCCTGCTGGGCTCTGCCCTCCCTCCCTGCCTTCCTCCCCCTCCACATGCTCAGGCTGCCTTTAATGGGTGGTCTTGCCACTTGTTTACAGTTCTGGTCCTTCCAGAGCCCTCTGAGCTCAGCAATCATTCCCAGGCAGCCTGGATAGAGGCTGGGACCTCAGTGCATGGGAGAGCTGCATCTCCACACAGCACAGAGTGGTTTGGGATGAAAGGACCTTAAAGCTCATCCTGTCATGGGCAGGGACACTTTTCACTGTCCCAGATTGTTCAGAGCTCCATCCAGGCTGCCTGGGAATGATTGCCAGTCTCTCCCAGTAAGGAATTTCCTCCTAAAATCTGATCTAACCCCACTCTTCTTCAGTATCTGGAATATTTCAGAAATGTGGGGCTGGCTTTGCTCAGAGGGTGAATGGGAGACTCACCCCCAGTCTCAAAGAATCTCCTAATTTCTGGCGTGTTCTTAACGTAAAATCTCAGAGTTTTGGTTGCAAGCAGTTTGCCCATGGCTGGGAAAAACGTGAGCCACATTTTGGGAACCTTTAGTGCAGCTGTTGACTGGGCAATGTTTAGCTTTCCACACTCTGCCTATTAAATGCTTTTTCCACTTCATCTCCCTCGGTTTCCTCAGCCATGGAAATGAGGTGACTTTGCCATTTGCATGAGTGCTGGGTGGGGCTGTGGGGCCGTCCCACAAATGCCTCCATCCCTTCTTCCTCAGGTGAGAATTGCCACCGTCCTATGGCAGATCCCCACCTCTAACCGAGTGAGATTGCCAGTGCTTGCCTGGGTGGCCTTGGGCACATCTCTTTGTCATTCAGCGCCTCTGATTTCCCCATCCCTGAAAGCAGGGGTAATAATGCTTTCCTGCCTCTCAGGGTGTTGGAGGATTAATTAGCTGCTGTTTGAAAAGCCTTTTGAAGATGCAAAGCTTTTTCCGTAAATATGCAGAGTTATTATTCCTGCAGGTCGGGCCCAGGTAGGGCTGGAGCTGTGTCTGCCTCTGCTCTGTGGAGATCATAAATCCGGGAAGATGTGAAATTTGTAGAAATTCCTTAAACAGGGCCTTGATGATAAGAAAACTGAGCAGCAGCAGGCTGGAAATCAGGCAGGGCACTGAATTTTTGGGTTATTTGTACTCACTGTTCTTCCCAGGCTATTGTTCATGGGCAGGAATCCTTAAACAACCCAGAGAAAGTTGGGAGGTCTGAGTCTTTCCCACTTCCCTGCAGAGATATCTCTAGGGCAAGATAAAAACACATTAAAAGAGAAATCACAGGCAGGGAGCCAGCGAGGGGTGTCTGTCCATTGCATCTGTTGGTGCCATGTTTGCATTTGTCTTGTTTGCAAAGCTTTTTCCTACTTGTCAGCCACCAGACCATATATCACATTTTCCTGGTTACAAAAAATCTTGCTTGTTTCTATCTTTTGAAACAAATTACAGAAGAACAGAGCGTGGCATTCCCACTTGCGAGGGGAGGAAACATTTCTTTTTAACTTCGGGAGATAGTGAGATATCAGCAATATGTTATATCCTGAGAGATAATGGGAGGAAAGCAAAACCACAGGCAGAAAGCTGTGACTGTTAAACATGCATTTCAACTCTAGGAAAGTAGGAGTTTTGATCTTCTCCATGAAAATTACAGGGCTGGCCAGCACCAGCATGGCTTGGCAGGGATGGATTTTTCACCACGTTCTGGACAGAGGAGCAGGGTTAGGATCTTTGATAATTTCCTGTGACCGGGCATCCATCCCGATGAAAGAGGCTTGGTTTGAGTGGGCACAGAGGGAATTGGCTGCTGGGGACAGCCAGAGGAGGCTGCCAGTTATTAACCCCGGAGCTGAAGTCACGCCTGAGTCAGCAGAGTTTCGGCTTTGTCCTTTCCCATTGTGGAGCTCCGTGAGTCATTCCCAGCTCCAGCCCTGAGCTCTATTTCCTGCTCCAGCTCTGAGCCCACAGACCAGCGAGGGAAGGAAGGATCTGATGTTCTCTGCTTTTTCTGTGCCATCAAGTTTATTTTGGTTTTTATTGAATCTCCTCAGTGTCGAGCTCCCTCATTTGGGAAATGAGGCTCTCCATGGGTTACTATCTTGATCCCCTCTTCACAGCTCCTCATTAAATCCCTCCTCCTGAGCTCCTGGAGAGGTCTAATAGTGAGAAGATTTAGCACTGGACCAGAACTCCTTGAAAAACATCCAAGGCAACAGGGAAGTCCAAGAAAGAGGCAGTGCAGAGAAAACTCTCGTGTGCGTTTGGGGACTCAGCCCATCAAGATAAGGTCTCAGGACAGTCTCAGCTTAATTAGCTTCCCTCTCCTCAAAGCTCCAGCTTCTTTCCCTTCCTCCACACTTGATTTTCCAGCTTTTCTTCCCCACCCAACCACCAAATAAGCATTGGCTCTGCTTGTGGTCTCCTTTCTTTTGCTTACAGGTTAAAGTTGGTAAGCAAAAAGACCTTGTTTCTTTTCCTTGCTGGCAGGCAACGAGATGATCCCAGAGAGAAGGGCCTTGGATTTTTGGTTCTTTGTCTTCACCTGGCCTCCTGCCTGCTTTTCCTAGTGCAGGATTGTGATCCTGGACATACTCATGGGTGGAATAGAGGCGAGTGGGTGGGCTGGGGTGTGGTGGAGATGGTGGAGAGACACAAGAGGGGTGGGAAATTTTTAAGACTTCGATGGAGGGAAGGCAAATCAATGGAAGGCACAAGCATTGAGCAGCTGGAGAGGCAATCCTGGAGACAGAGAGTGTGGGCACAGGGAGATGTGACTTAGAAACTTCAGGAGAACAGAGATTGGAGTTGTGCAGCCAGGACTGGACAGGTGTGAGCAGGAGCACCCAGCGGGAAAAGAGCTGAGGAAGGAGCTGGAGTCACGTCCAGCCCAAAGGGAGAGGGGAAGAAGGGCCAAGCACCAAGCTCTGGAGCACGTCAGGCTGGGCACGGGGCAGGTGCTGTGTGCTCAGGTGTGTGGGAACTGGCAGCCAGAGCAGGATTAGCTCCGTGCGGCTGGGGCGGGCCGGGCGCTGCTCGGCGGGGCCGGGCAGCCTTTGTGCTTTGTTGCTGAGCATGAGCTTTCCGAGCTTTATTGCAGGAAGGCCTCTGCCGGTGCTGCGTCAGCTCTTTCCCTGCTCTGCCAGCCTCCCTGCTCTTGCCATGGGGCATGTTCCCCTCCCCGTGACTTGGGGGGTGAAGCAAAGCAGCTGTGAGAAAGCCAGGGAAGGAAGGGCAGGGAGGGAGAGCTGGGAGCAAGGGCAGGCTGCTGTTCCCATCCCACTGCTCTGCTCCTCAGCCCTTTTCCTGGCTGGGGATGTTTGCAAGGCTGAAAAACTCATGGTCTAGGCTGGTGGTCATCTCTGTCTCTTCAGTCTGTGGCCCATCCCACCCTGGCCTCTGCTTTTCTTGAATCTCTTTCTCAGGAACTCTGGGCCAAGCGTGGCCTTGCTCTTGTTTAGGGCCTGAGTGTGAATCCCAGCGGTGGCTCAATGACCAGAGTTCCCAAAGTGCAAGTGGAGCATCGACGGATCAGACCCTTTGGGCAGAGCTCTCATTCAAGTGCATCCTGAGGCTGCTTTGTGCTCTATTTATCCAAAGAGGAAATGTTGCATAGGCAGGAGAAGGCTTTATCCCAAAGGCAGCCAATGAAGGGCTGGCTGGAGAGCTCACTCGATACCAGCCATTGACTGGTCCTGGGTTAAAATCATCTCTGCTCTGCTGCCACGGGCTGGATCTGGGTCTGAACCAGTGACCTCGAGGAGAGGGCCCCGTGTTTCCCATTTGCAAGCCAAAGCCAAGCCCAGTTCTTTCTTGTTCGAGAGGGATTTGTTTGGCTGAGGGCCAGGCGGGCCATTGTACAACGCTGCCATTTCCCGACAGCTCCCATAAATCTCTCCCACTGGGAAGGGGGAAGGGATGCCTGGGCGTGCAGTTTCTCTCTTGGGGTGCCCCCACCCCATCCCAGTGTTATCTCAGGCCTTTCATGTGCAGCCATGTCACCTGGAGCTATAATCTTGCCTCATCTCTCTCATCTGCCTTCTAAGGCTCCCCCTCCCCCTGTGTTGGAAACTCAAGTTTTACAACCCCCGTGGTGCTCAGGCTCTGCAGGAGTGAATCAGTGGATGACACAGAGACCTCCAGTGAACGTCTGCTGCCACAGGAAGGGGCTGGAGGTGACGCACTGGAGCCCACTGACTCACTGGAGACCACTCCTTCACTGCAATGGGCTCCCAGCAGGGCGAGGCAGGCCCTGAGCTCTTGGAAGAGCAGCAGAATTCAGATTTAAATGCCTGGCAATCAATGCAAAGCCTCCCTGGCGAGAGCAGAGGTATTAACCCCAACCTCTTGGCCAAGCGCCACCTCACACCTTTGCTTCTTGCCACCTGAAATTCCCCTGCTGGGATTTAGGATCTTTTTTCCCATGTTTCCCACCCTGCCTGGCACACCTGGGATGTTCCTTTGGGCTGTTGGAGGCCACCTGTGCTCTGCCCCACAGGAGCTGCGTTTCAGACCTTGTTTTCCATTTGAAAGATGAGTTCAAAAACGGCAGGAGAAAAATTTTTAAGTGCCACCAAGTGGAGAGTTTTGGGCTCCTGTTCCATCCCATTTTTTTTCATGGAAAATTTGCAGTGTCTGTGAGACACATGGGACCGCGGATGGGACATCATTGCCCGTGGCCAAGGTGCTGTCACAAAATCACCAAAAAGGAGTTTTCTGCAGGTTGAAGTGTGATGCATTGATTTGTCCTCCTGTAAGATCCCAGCTGCTGTGACTGAGACTATCAGGAGCGATTCCTGTGACATCTGCATCAGTCATGATATTGCCACACCGAAGGGTGGCTCATCACACTCCTGCCAAGGGCTGTTTCAGTGCCCTTGGGGGGAGATGAGTATCAGGGAACAGCAGGGAGAGAAATCGGTGAGAGGCTCAGCAGAGGCAAGGTTGTGCAAAGCAGAGTGCAGTTCACAGGGCTGTGAACAAAGAGGCTTTGAGTGAGGTTGTGACAGAGCTCCAGGAGCCTGGAGATCATTTCCAGAGCTTTCTCCATGGGGGAGCAGGAACCAGATTTGCAGGTGTGGGGGCCTGGCTGGAGCAGCACCCCCTGGGCTCTTAGGAGAAAGGTTTACAGGTGCAAGGGCCACCACCTGCCAGTGCTGCTCTGTCCCCAGTGCCCCTCAGACCCAGGGAGTGCAGACCTTCCCTCCCAGCCCGTGTGCCTCGGGGCACCCCAAGCTCTGCACGGTGCCCCCGAGGCCTCGGTGAATATCTGAGCTTGGGATCGTGGGGAAAGGCATCAACGCTAACCACTTCAGAGGCCAAGGTGGAGGAGGAGGATCTCCGAGGTCTCCACTAATGAGGTCTTGGCACCAGCACGTCTTTGGCACACGGCTGGGCCTTTTTGGTCCCTGACAAAAAATAACACTGCAAAACTAATGAATAAAATGCGAGTGGGCAAGCTGCAACCTATCCAGCTAATCCCTGCTCGGGTGCCGGCTGCCCCTGGGAGGTGTCAGCATGGATTGGTGGGCACTGGGAGATCTGGCACGGGGTGTGAAAACAGCAGGATCCATCCCAAGCCTTCTCCCTGCCGTACCAACCCCACAGATCATCCAGCAGGGAAGAAACAAGGCCAACCCCAGCGCTTCACACACGCACACATCCAGTTGAATATGTTCAAACCTCTCCAGAGGCTGATTAGCGATTTTATTTTCTCCTCCTCTGCCGGCCTTGCGTGCTCATTGCCATCAATTATCCATGCATTTGCCCTGATGAATTATTGAGTGTGTAACGGGGCGAGGGAAGACCCGCCAGCCCAGCTCAGTCACCTTGCAAACAAGTGCTCCCCAGAGCGTGGCAGCAGCCAAGTTTGCCCTCTGGCTTCAGATTTAGGATGGGAGGCTGATCCAACAACCTCCCAAACCCCTTTCCTCCATCTGTCCCCCTTCCTCATCCCTGCGGTTGAGGTGTGGGTGCTCCTGGGGCAGAACGGGTGCGTTGTTTTCCTGATTTAAGGCTTGGGTGAGTGCAAGAGAAAGAGTTTTTCCTGTCTTGCAAAAGAGTTATTCAGTCACCTGGAAAGGAAACGCGATTTCCGCGCGGTGTTTGGGGTTTTTCGGGGTATTTTTTTGTTTGTTTTGTTTTGTTATTTCTTCTGCCGGGTGTTATTTTGCTTTTCCCTTTTCCCCTGGAGCCTCGAGAAAGTTTGGAATGTGTTTTTGCTAAAGCTGCTACAAGTAAGGGCCTGAATCCCAGCTTTGGCAGCGTTTGGTTGTTGGCAAGCACTCCTCACTCAACTGGCACCAGCTTTTTCCCTGGCCAAAAGTCTGCCTCTTTACACCTGGGCTCAGGAGGGCTCTGCAGGATCGTTCCGGGTTCAGGGTCAGGTTCACCAGCTCCAAAATCCACTTTTCCCCCAGTTTTTATCCAAGCCCAGTCTGCATTGATGTGTGGATCCCATGGCAAGGGGGAGGACAGAACTGGGAATTGTTTCTGCCACTCAAGGTCGAGACAAATAACTTGATTTTTGAAAGGGTCTGTTCATTAATTTGCAGGGAAATTGCAGCGTAAAGGAAGGGCACAGCGATGATGGATGGAGTGAGGGATCAGATTCACCTCCCTGTGCTCTCCATCACATTCCCTGCTGGAATGGCTCTAGGTTGATGGACTTTATCTTCATTTAAGGGGCACATCTTGCTTGCCCATCAGTGGCAGCCTTCAGCCTCATCCAGACGTGCCACGAGGCACTGCCAGCTCTGCAGGGATGGCTCTGAGGAGAACCTGGTGGCTTCCCACCCTCTCCCCTCAGCAGTTTAGCTCCTCTCCTGCTCCCCTGGCACCGCCAGGAGATGCTGGGCTGGGACTTCTTGCTGCTTCTTTGTTGGGGTGTGGAAATGGAGGTTCAAAGGGCCCCGCTGGGGGGTCAGGAGCTTGTGTGGGAGCAGTGCCAGCAGGGCCAGCGCCCCAGCCCCAGGCAGGTCCCGCTCGGGGCCACCAGCCCTGGGTGGAAGCGGTGCTGCTGAATCCGCGCTGCCCTGGAGAAGGAGGGAGCGCTGAGCGCGCCCCCGGCCAGGGCTGGGCTGTTCCCAAGGCTGGCTACGTGATGGAAGTGCTCTCCAGCAAGCTCCCACACGCTCTGCCAGGCTCTGGAGCTGTTCCTCACCTCGGCGGCTGTGGGCAATGCTGCAAGAGGCTCGCTCAGCTCACCTCGGGGTGGAAGGAGCAGCATATGCTGCAAAGCGAGGTGGAGACATCTCCCCCTCCCTAGCCACCCATCTTCGCTCAGATCCCAGCGTGGCCTCGTCTAAACCCAGCCTGTGCCCTCGTTCCATCAGGGAGGATGTTGTGGGCACTGGTGGCAGGGAAAGTCCTTCACTGGGACATCCTTCTCCAGAAGGGAAACATCATCCAGATGTGACTTTCTCAGAGTGGGAACATCCCTACCCTCTGATTTCTGGAGGGAAAATCAGGGGGGAGATGGCCCTGGCTGTGGTGGGAGGGGACAGGCACAGCCTGCCAGCCCCAGGGGACGCGGTGGCTTCGTGCGTGCAGGCACTTGAGGGCACCAGCGCTTTGCTGTGGCCGTAAGAAGCTCTGGAAAACATTCCTGAGCACCCAGCTGCAGCGCTGGGGTGTGGGGCTTGGCTCGGGGAGCAGGGGGCAAGTCCACACAAAGCTCTGGAGGCCGAGTTTCGGTCGGAACTGCTGATGGCTGTGGTCAGCTGGTGGCGTCTCGTGGCTGGGCTGGGTTGTTTGGGCTTGTCCTCAGGGTCACAGGAAGGAGAAGGGAGAAAGACGAGGCGTGGGTGGGATGTGGGGATGGGGATAAGGCTGGGAACAGCAGGCAGGGAGTGAGGGGCGATGTGGAGTGTGTGTGCTTGTGGGTGGAGGAGACTTTTGTCTGCCTGCGCTTGTGTGTGTGTGAAACTGCAGGAAGGAGGCTCTTGGAGAAGTCCCAGGCACATCTGCCGGGGGCCAGCACTGAGGAGTTCATTTTGGCCTTGGACAGGGAGCCATTCATCCCCTGGAAGAACAGAGCAGGGTGACATTTCAGTTAGGAGGTGCTGTCTTGTTTCCCTTGCTGTGCATTTTTCTTCCCCCGGCCCCTCTGTCTTCCATTACTTTCATGTTCCTCACTCTCTGTGCATCTTTCTTTTTTTATTATCCCTTCTTTCCTTTCCTCCCGAGCTCCCAGAATCCATCCAGTTGTGGATTCTCCCAGAAGCAGGGAGCAAAACCCGCTTTTCTTGTTCTTACCCCCTTGCCTCTCCATTGTATTTATCATACAAATACTGGCTGTATAATTACCAGGGCATTATCTCCAAACATGCAGATTAGGAAAAGACACAGTGGCAACAAAGATGAATTTCAGGGTCAGTCTGGTGGGAGATACTTTTCTCCATCTGTCAGGGGAGGAATCAACTGAGCTGAAGAGCTGTCATGAACTCCAGCTCCCACTCTTCCCGAGCACCTTCCACAGAATCAGGGCGGAAGGTTCCTAAATTCAGCCACTTCTGGGGTTATGAAAAGGCCACAGAAACGATCTGGGTGATACAGGTACATCGTGCAAGGTGCAGAGGCAGTGCCTTAAAGCCATTCTTGCGCGGGAATTACTGCTGCCCTGAAATGAGGGCTGAGTGTTTGCAGCTCCTTTAATTACTGCTGTGGCCCCAGTGGGATTAAATGGCTGTGTGAGTGTGTGTTAGCATGTGTTGGGATGCTGTGCTGATAAACATCACGGCTTTCACATGCCTGCAGACACACATGCCCTGCGTGTTTACCGTGCAGTGTCACCCAGAGCTGCAGACAAAAGGGAGGAAGGTGTCACTGAGCCAGCCTTGTGCCTTTGGGTGATGATGAGCCCTAGGCTGGACTGCTCATGGTGGGAGGAAGGTGTTGATGGCCAAGAGCGAAGCTGCAGGTGGGTGCAGAATGTGCCTGTAGCCACCAACTGAAGCAAGCATAATAAATAGATAACAGATAAATAAATTCATGGGAATTCCTGAGTTTGCCCAATAACCACCCTGCTCCTGGGCAGGGCACAAACACTCACCTCTCCCCGTTCTGTTGCAGGGCTGCAAGCTCAGACTGTCTTGGTCAATGACACCGTCTCGGGGTTCATCGGCACGGACGTGGTGCTGCACTGCAGCTTCACCAACCCGCTGCCCAATGTGAAGATCACGCAGGTGACGTGGCAGAAGGCCACCAACGGCACCAAGCAGAATGTGGCCATCTACAACCCCGCCATGGGGGTGTCCATCCTGTCCCCCTACAAGGAGCGGGTGACTTTCCGGAACCCTTCCTTCAAGGATGGCACCATCCAGCTGTCGCGGCTGGAGCTGGAGGATGAGGGGGTTTACATCTGTGAGTTTGCCACTTTCCCAACCGGCAACAGGGAAGGGCAGCTGAACCTCACCGTGCTAGGTAAGACTTCAGGCAGGTTCTGTGGGGGGAACCTCCAGTCCAACAGATCTGGAGGAGCCTGACGTTCGTGGGAGCTCAGGGCAAAGGTGAATTTTGGGTGTAAATTGTAGCTGTGATGGATTTTTGGGTTGGCTGGGAAGAGGTGAGGAGCAGGGAATGCAGGGAATGGGGTTCTGAGACAGCTGAGCTGTCACACCTCTTCTTCTTTCCAGATCTCACTTCCCTTTTCCCCTCCACCTACACTCAATGCAGGTGCAGTAACAGTGGCCAGTTCCCTGTAGGAGTGGTGAGCTTTAATGAGCTGGTGCCTGTCAAGAGAGAAAAGACAGCAGATTGATCCTAAACTCAAGCAGAGCTGGTCCCTGGAGCTCAGGGCTGTGAGTGAACAAATCCCACCCAAGGTCTATATGAGGCGTTTGCTCTCCAATTTCAGTTCCTTTCTAACACAGGGCTGCAAACGTCTGGCAGGAAAGGATTGTCTTTCCATCTAGGGCACCTCCACCATTGTTTCCCCATAAATGATGCAGGTAGATGGTGCAAGGTGTGTAGGCACTGCTGTAAAGCAATTCTTATATGGGAATCGATTTGCAGCAGCCCTGGACACACCACAAGCTCTGTCACAGCCCCAGCGGTGCTAGATGGCTCTTGGGATGCAGCAAACACAGCAGCATTGCTTTTTCTAACCCTCCCTTTGCACCTTTTTCTCCTCCTCCTCTCTGCACTCCCTGCAGCCAAGCCCACGAATTGGATGGAGGGCACCAAGAGGCCACTTATTGCCAAGTCTGGCAGGACAGAAAAGATCTTGGTAGCCACCTGCACCTCCTCCAACGGGAAGCCGCCCAGCACCGTCACCTGGGACACGAAGCTGAAAGGGGAGGCCGAGTTCCAGGAGATCCGCAACAGCAACGGCACCATCACGGTGATCAGCCGCTACCGCCTGGTGCCGAGCCGCGAGGCTCACCGCCAGCAGCTCATGTGCGTGGTCAACTACCAGCTGGAGAGGTTCACCGACAGCATCACCCTCAACGTGCAGTGTAAGGGGCCTGGGCACGGCTGGGGGGGCTCGCTGTGCAGGGCTGGGTGGGGGATGTGCTCTGGAAAAAGAGGGTTTTGTGAGGGGAGGTGTTGGGCTGGCGGAGGGGCTGCTGGTTTGGTTTTGAGAGTGGAAAGTGAAGGGATGCTTTGGAATAATGGTGTGGTTTCTCTTTTTCTTACCTTTTTCCTCTGCTTCTGCATGTCCCTTTTGCTCCCCTTCTCTCTCTCTCGTTTGCCCTCCCTCACATTCCTGGTCCTGTCATCTTACCCTCCTTGTGACTTCTCTCCATCTGCCTCCTCATCTCTTCCCATTTCATCTTCTCCCCTTTCCCACATTCCTTGTCCTGTCATTTTCCCTCTTTTTAAACTCTCTTCTTCTCCCACCCCTGCCCCCTCATCTCTTCCCATCTCATTCCCTCCCCTTTCTCACAACCCTTTCCTCTCCTCTCCTCCTGTTCCCTCCCCACCCCTGCAGATGAGCCAGAAGTCACCATCGAGGGCTTTGATGGCAACTGGTTCCTGAACCGCAAGGATGTGAAGCTGATCTGCAAAGCTGATGCCAACCCCCCAGCTCACACCTACGAGTGGAAGCTGTAAGTGTCCCCAGAGCCCCAGCAGCACCTGTCACCTCCCAACAGGGACAAGGACACTCGGCAGACACCTCACTCACCCTCTGGTCACTCAGGGCCCAGTGCCATTAGTGTCAGCGGTGTCACTGCAAGGTACAACCTGTGCCTGTGGCTGCCAGCACCGAACAGCCTCAATATCCAGGGAAAACTTCCTGTTCTCACCTCGCTGGAATAATATTCCGCCCTGGTGACGTGAGGCAGCTGAGATGTGACAAGGTGATTAATGTGCCCAGCACCACCAAGTGCCTCAGTAGCAGAGCTGGGAAAGAACCCAGGATTTCCCCGCTTTGAAGGGGCACAAATAACACCAAATTTGTCTGTGTGTGCACAACCTTTCCCTGGAATCAGCTCCCCACGTGACTGATGTTAAACAGCAACAATTCCTCGTCCTCCAGGTTCCCAGCTTTTGGCTAAAGGGACTTGAAGAGTGAGTGAGGGGTGTGAGGGGAGTCAGGTGGGAATTGATAGAACCTGATGTGGTTCTCCCTGCTGCTCTTTCTTCTCTGTAAGCACTCGTGTAGCTTTAAAAGAGGAAGATCAAATGGATCCTTTCTTCTTTTCAGCCCGCATTTGTCATCAGGAGAGAGGCTCTCAACATGGCTTTGCAAGGAGCACATTCTCTCTCATTCCACTTCCCAGATCAGACTGTTCAAAGTGAAAGTCTGAAGAGGATTGTTTTTCTTGCCTTTTTTCCTAGTTCTCCATCCCCAGCTCTCTCCATCTGTTGGTTCTGTGAGTCTGACTTTAACTCCGAGGGGCTCTCTGGGTTCCTCACAACATTTCCAGGAAAGCCTCCGAGACAAAAATGCACCCAAGGCAGAAGAGATGCCACTTGAGGCTATTTCTGTGCTCATCTGTGCCTCCTCCACTTCCTGGGGGCTGCTGATGTTTTGCTCCTGCCTGGAGTGTAAAACCCAGCAGTGCTTTTCCTCTCCTCCCATTTGGATAGTGATGAGCAGCAGTCAGGAGAGCTGTCAGAGCCTTCTGGAGCATCCCACACCACCCTCTTGAGATGTGCCCTTGTCTTTGTAGGGTCAGGGCTCTGTAGGACCAAGGCTCAGGTGGTTTTCCATCAGCTTTGGGATTGGTATATTGGCTTGGTGTATCTGGACAAACAAATATGTTTTCTGTACATGTGTGTGTATGTAGACGTGCAAAATACATGCATTTAGACACTTCTTTGCAATCCTAATTATACCCCCGTTATTCCCTTTTGTTTCTTACAAATTGCTGACAATATGTGCACATTTGGGTTGGGAGGAGGGGAAGGAATTACTTGAGTAATTTTTAATTGCCTAAGAGAAGTAATTACTTTACTTTGCTTCAGTAATTAAGAATAACCAGGCCATGTGTGTCTTTTCCTAGCACACAGGGGCTTTTTTTTTTTTTTTAATTTTTCATCTGCCTTTGTTCATCTATTTTCCATATCTCTGGGTTTAGTTTTGCATTATTCCAGTTTCACACTTACCTGACTGTTCTGACACGGGCAGGGCTCTAAATCAACACTGCTCTCCTCGAGTTCGAGTTGCAATTAACACTGGCTGATCAGGAGAGTTAAATGGGCAGGAAATTGAGTTTTGACAGGCTGAGGTTGTGCCCCTTTCTTTCCAACATTAATGGGGATTTTCCAGCTTGTGGACCTGCCCAAGGTCACCTCACAACACTTCTGGGTGTCACCTCTGGGGTCAACCGTGGTGTTTGTCTCCCCCAGGCCAAACGGGACCCTGCCAGGGAGTGTGGAAATCCAGAACAACACCATCTACTTCAAAGGGCCCGTGTCCTACAGCCTGGCTGGCACCTACGTCTGCGAGGCCACCAACGCCATCGGGACACGCTCGGGCTTGGTGGAAGTCAATGTCACAGGTAGGACAGCTCCTGGGCTGCTCTGGGACACGGAGGAGGACTTGGGGAGGGTGTGAGCAATGACAGCTGCCAGTGACATCTTCATCGCCAGTGTTTCCTTTCAGGGGTGGGAATCTCGTGGTGCAAAGGGGGCAGTGGAGTTCTTGGCTTTGTACTGGTGTTGCTTTGGATTTTTTTTCCTCCTTTCCTCTTGCTCTCTTTTCCTTTCTTGCACCAATTCAATTCGTTTCCCCCTTGTCTTCTGCTCTGGGTTCGGAGAGATTGTCATCCATGTGAATAGCAAAGACACATCAGGGAGATATTGCTCAGGGGCAGGATGGGGATGTGAAGTGCCAGGAAGGCAGGAGATGGACGAGCCACTTGCTCAGGATGGTGTTTGGTGTTTCTGGTGTTGGGCAATTCTCATGATTCTTCATCTGAACTCCTTCCGATGCCGTGTTGCTCTGTGAACTTGCTCGCCCGCCTGCCATGGATTTCTGAGAGGCTGTGATCACTCGAGGAGATTTATCTGAAAGGAATTACATCCCAGGATGCAGGCAGTGGGAAGCAATGCTGTGATGTCACAGGAGACAGAAGGAATTTGATGGCTTGCAAAGCACTGTAGCCACAGGAGGGAGGGAAAGACATGTGGGGAAGCTTAGGTAGTGTCAGGGAGAGAAAGCCACATCAAGAAATAGCTTAAAGAGAAGAAATAACATATGGCAATAGCCTGATTTCTGAAAGTCAGAGTGACATTGTGAGGCATCACTGAACGGGAAAAATGGCTGTGGGTGCTTTGAGGACAGGAAAGGGACATTTATCCCATTCCTTTGGGTAAAAGGAGCAATTTGGTTTATCAGGCAGTGACTTGTGGGTCTCAGGAGAGCTGGAAGTTCCACTTGGAGCAGTGAGTTGGAGCTCTGCCCCACTGCAGCGAGTTCTGGGCTGCCAGCACCCCAGCCAGGATGGGGAACGAGGTGCACTGGGTGCTTCTGAGGCATGGGGAGAACAGGACAGGCTCCCAGGGCTGTTCCCTCTTCCTGCTGTGCAGCCCGAGGCCATCAGAGCCTCTCCTGCCCCCCCAGTCCTTGGGGACTTGTCTGACCTGAGAGTGATGAAACTCCAGCCCCCTCCACCTGCTCTCTCTGGTAGTAAATGCTGAGCAAGCGTAGAGCAGAGTCTGGGGCAGCTAAAATTAGCATAACTCTGTGTTTGGCACCCTCAGCACCTCAGCTCCCCTCTCTGCATCGTGGGTAAGGCAGGCTAATCTTCCTCTATCCAAGTGCTTGGAGGTCAATGGATGGGATGTGCTAATTAGATGCTAATTACCCGGTATTTATTTATGATGATTATCACTGTAGCAGGCCTTTAATTCACACCTCCTGTCCTGGATCCCTGCCTGCTGAGTTGTTCCTGGTGCAGGCTTTTCTCTGGGGGCTCTTTCTTTTGCCAGCGAAAGGCACTGGAAGAACAAAGCTCTTTGTGCCCAGTCCTGCCCCAGCCACCCAAAAGCAGGGCAAGGTCATGGCCAAAATCAGCTGTGGCCATTCCATGGGAGCTGTGACCGCGGTGTCCCTGGGGTACAGGCTGAGCTGACTCCCTCTGGCAGCAGAAATCCATCCCACGCAGCATCCAGAGCCTTGGGGCACGTTTGAAACAGCAAAGAGAGCTTAAAAACCCCCAAGCTCAGCCCCCAGTCACAGAGAAGGAGGTGGAAGAGGTGTTGAGAAAGACTCTGAGAGCAACAGGCTCTCATTTTCCATTCCTGCACTGCCTCTGTGTCCATTTATTTTTGTCACCCTGCCTATCCAACCGCCCCATGTCGTTTGTGGTGTCAGGACAGCAGACACAGCCCTCTCTTCACATTTCCTGCTGCCACCTGCCCATTTGGACCTGTCTCAACACCACAATATCATTACAGGTGGCTGCACCAGCTCACCTGCACAGGCACAGGCTCCTCCAGGGACGAGGGGCTCTGGGCTCCCACTGCAGGCTTTGGAATTGTCTGTTTTCCTGATGGTTTTTCCGAGGGCTGGTGGAGCATCGTTCTCACGCTCCAGCAGCGCAGAGCTGGCAGAGGAAGTGGGGGCTGGCAGGATTTCTGGGGTTGGGTTGCTGCTGGGTCTCCCTGCCTGTAATCTCAGCCAATTCCCCAAGGTCTGAGCTGTGGGGTTGAGGTTAAATGAGGAGGAATGAAGGGCACACACCCACAGCCGCCCCGCTAGGATGGATTAGCAGGCAACCCCACAGGCCAGGCTTGCACCACATTAAAAAAAAAAAAAATAGCCTTTAATAATTCATGGGATCTGAATATGTTTATCCAGCTCTCCCCAAGGAGCGATTAGGCCGATGCTGGGGAGGGCTCAGCCCTCCTCGCTCAGCTATTACAGGTACATTTGTTTGGGTCTTGCAGGCAATTTAGGGATTGTCAGTGGACCACGAAACCTCTTTCAAGAGCTGCATGCAATAAATGGAGTTCAATCTAGTGAGCAGCCAGCCTTGGGAGAAAAAAAACAACACGGAAGGCTGATGGAGAGAAAACCCTGCAGCAGCTTTTCCCCCTTCTGTGTCCCCGTCCTCCCCCCTCTTGCCACCCAAAATCTTCCCTCCAGGCCCCAGGGAGGAAGAGTGCAGGGCTGCTTCAGCCCCCTGATGGGGAGGGCAATTTGTTCAGAGGGAGAAGGCTGAATGCTTCTATTCGAGTTATGGCGCATTAAAGAGATTGATAAGTGGAAATTTAATATTTTATTCCATCAATCTGTTCCCATAATAGCTTCTCCTGCCTTGCAGGACCTTTGTCAGTCGCAGGCAAGCCATGTAGTGTGACATGTAACTATTTATTACGGGCGGGTGGGTGACAGAGTGAAAAGCTGTGGTTATGGACTGCATGTGTGTGGTGGTCCTGCAGGGAGAGCTGGCCCTGGATATCCACCCTGTGTGGTGCCATCTGCATCCTGGCCGTGGATATTTACATGTGGGATCCCATTTTCATCCTGGTTATTAATGGATATTCACGTGTGAGATCCCATTTTCATCCTGGCCATTCATAGATATTCATATGTGGGACCCCATTTTCATCTTGGCTATTCATGGATATTCACATGTGGGATCCCATCTCCATCCTGGCCATGGATATTCACATGTGGGATCCCATTTTCATTCTGCCCATGGATATTCACATGTGGGACCCCATTTTCATCCTGGCCATTCATAGATATTCACATGTGGGATCCCATTTTCGTTCTGGCTGTGGATATTCACATGTGGGATCCCATTTTCATCCTGGCCATAGATATTCTCATGTGGGATCCCATTTTCATCCTGGCCATTCATGGATATTCACGTGTGGAACCCCATTTTCAGCCTGGCCATGGAAATTCACACCTGTGAGCCCCGGTTTTAACCTGGCCATGGAAAGGGGCATCCCAAACCCACGTGCTCAGGGATGCCCTGCTACCCAGCTGTGTGTCCATGCAGGAATAAAGCATTTGCACGTGGGAATGTGCATGGGTTGGGGAACATGTGCTTTTCAGGGTGCAGCAGAGCTTGGATGTGCCCTGGCCCTGCGTAGAAGACATTCACCCACTTGTGCGCTGGTTCCAGCCAGAGGAAGCACGAGGAGAAAGGGGAAAAATGGAAAATTGGCCTTCAAAGGACACTCACAGAGCTGGGGGAGCAGGGAGAGCCTGTGCCAGCAGCTTTGCAGCCCTGGCCTCGGCTGTGCTGCAGGCTGGGGGGGAAGAGAAGCTGGCAGGGGTTGCTGACCCCCCCCCGTTTGCTTGGCTTCCAGCAGGGAGTTATTTACACACCAGCAGTGCTCTCGTCCCAGCAAGGTCACTGCAAACAGCCCTGGGGCTCACTGCAGCCACCACCACCCAGCACCGCCTTGGGAAAGCCCTTTCCGGGAAGTTCTAAATCCCAAGCCCGCAGCAGGTGCTCCCAAAGCCGGGCAGATTTAGGTGGGAGGATGTAGGGCTGGGTGGGGGGTGAAGAGGAGCCTGGAGGGGGGGTCTGGCTGATGCTAATCTTCCGGAGTGGCTGCGCATCCTGTCTGGTGGCATCTGTGCCAGCGGCCCCCGCGGGAGCAGGGCTTGATTGACAAGGGATAGGTGACCTGAGAGAGAGATTAAAACCTAAGACACGTTTGGCATCTGGCCCGAAAGCCGCCATGCTCTGAAACGCCAGCGGCAGCTGCTGAACTCCTGGATTAGCTGCCAGTGGTTTTTCCACCTCCTCTGAATGGGGGGAACAGAAACCCCCGGGAGGGAGAGGAAAGCAGGATCCCTTGAAAAGCTGGAGATGGACATGCAGAGGTGCGAGGGGAAGGGAGAAGGTCAGCAGCGCTTTGGGCTTCTCTAATTGCAGCTTTGTCCAGAGGTTTCTGCTTATCTTCGCTTGGTACACAGCACAGGGGCAAAGTCCTGGGATAATTTGGCGTGGATGGTTCCGGCAGGGAAAGTTTGCCATCAGCAATCTGTCTGCTAAACAAACCCCCCAGGGTCATTGCTGTGTGTGCTGAGGCCATCTGGGATCTGGGGAGCCCATGAATACGTTGGAATTCAGTTCCTGTTCCTCCCTGAGCTGCCGTTCACAGTGCAGGGGTGTTTGGTTTTCCAAGGTAAAAGGAAATCCAGAGTCTTCCTCTGCAAGAGCTTGAGCTGGCACTGCCCAGCAGGTGATTCCTCGTGGAGTTTGACATTTTCCTCAGGGCCTGTGGCTCCAGGAGAATTTGGGCTGCTGCTGGGTTTTCCCTTGGTCCTTAGGATTGAGGGGAAAAGGATTGCAATGGGACTTAAAGGAAAAACATGTCCCCAGAAAGCAGTCTTTTAAAATATCCCAGCAGATGAGCAAAAGGGCCTTTGAAAGCTGGTTTCCCATGGATCTGCATATCACAGAAGAATTACTGGGTGTCTAAAAATAAACTTTTTTCTGATCTGGGCCCTTCCTGCCCCTGGGAGCAGCCTCCTGTCCCTCTGGGTTCTCTGATGTCTAATGAGGTTTAGCTCCCACCTCTACCAAGGATCCCACTCCAGCCTTCTCCAGGAGCTTCCTGATAGGAATAATTTCAGCTCCTTCTGTCAGATAGCACTAAAATTGGCCAGCATGTTCAAAAAGCAGCAGATAAAGGATTGATGGACAGGTGGGATGATTTGCATGCACCTCATTTTTATTGGAAAACAGCCATTAAGAGAAAGATGGGGTTTTTAAAACCTGTACTTCTGCGATGGGGAAGCTTTGGGGCAGTTTGTGGCCTCAATGCCACAGGGAGAGGGCAGGAGATGCCTGGAGCCTTGCAAAGGGATCAAAGAGAACCTGTGGGCTGGGCCAGGTGCCAGGCTGAGCCTGGAGTGACCTCGTGTCTCGCTGCTCTCCCAGCTGCTGTCCCAGGGGTCTGGTGCTGGCACGGGGACAGGAAGCTGGGCTGAATGCAACAGCTGGCAGAGGCGGGCACGGGCAGATAGTGTTGCTGCCTTAATTCCTATTCATACAGCACTCCCTCTTTTTATAAGGGCTGGGGGGTGGCAGGCGGGGGGAGGCTTTTCATGCTGGCATTAAAGCCTGGCTTGTTCCCCCTCCCTCGGCTCCGCTGTCTCCTGTTTCTCCAGGCTGCTTTTCACAGCAGCTTTAATTCTCTCCAGACTCTTCCTAATGGATTTTTCACATGGGGCCCCCGAGCACGCTCAGGCATCGCACCGGTTCCCAGAAATTTCACGCCCCCCTTGGACACAAAACCAGGGGATCCTTTTCCCACACTTCCCCCTCTCTCCCCAGGGCTGCGGCACTGCTCTGTTTGCACCCCGGGCACGGAGCAGGGTGGGCACAGGGGTGGATCCCCATTTGTGGGGCTGGCAGATGTCCTGGTGGTTAAGGGGCTGGGTGTGGGGACAGGTGACACGCTGCTCCCCGCTCCCCACCTGCCTTGTCACCAGGCAGGGGCACAGGAGCACCGCTCCCTTCCTGGCACAGCCTGAGGGTCCGGCAGTGCCCACCCCGAGCCATCCCCGGTCTGTGCCGCCATCCAGTGGCAGTGCTGGGCCCTGGAGTGGCTGGACCCCTCCTCCCCAGACCACTGACCCCAGCCAGGGTCACCCCAGAGCCCCTCTGGTCCTGGCTGTGGAGGGAGGATGAGGTGGGAGGAAGCTCTGTGGGTAAGGAGCAGGTGGCTTGGGGCTGCTGGCGTGTGATCATCCTCCTGTCTTTCTTCTGCCTCCCTCCCCACGGTTTGGGTTTGTTTTTTCTGGCGTGGGAATGGGGCCACGGCGAGGAGGACGTGGGGAGAAAATAATTCCTTCCCTGAGCGATGTGTGAAATCCACCGGGGATGGACGGACGGATGGACGGACGGACGGATGGATGGATGGATGGATGGATGGATGGAGGGATGGATGGATGGATGGATGGATGGATGGATGGATGGATGGATGGATGGAGGGATGGATGTGTTCCTGCTCGTGTCCACGGCGTTGGCAGTGCCAGGGGGTGGCTCGGGGGTGGCAAGCGCTGCATCAGGGGTGGGCAGCACAAAGAGCAGGGAAAGAATAGAAATCTCCTAGGAAAGGTAGGAAAACATCCCCCCTTTCACTTCACGCGTCCAACCTGGACTGTTAATGAGGCTTTTTTAACAGGAAAGTGGGCCAAGCTCCTTTAGAAAGCAGGCACAGACTTCCCCTCTCAGATCTGTTTTCCAGAGCTGGGAGGCAGCAGGATCAGTGTGGTTTTTGGGATCTGCACACCACGTCTGGCTCTTTTCGGGGTGGGTTTTGGGACCCGGGGGGCCATGCACAGAGTGTGCCTTGCTGTAGGGAACAGTAGGGCGTGAAGAGGCTTCGGATGGCATCTGTGGGAAAAGGAAAGAGGAGCCCCTGGGGACTGAGGCAGCTTGCTGGGCTCCCCCTGCTCCCCTCCAGCCCCCAGGTGCTGCCCTGCTTTGTACAGGAGCCAGGAGCAGCCCCGGGGAGGCACTGGGGCAGGGGTAGGGACAGCAGTGTGGCTGCTCTGTGGTTGGAGCTGAGCCCTGAGCAGGCAGGACGGCGAGGGGATGGACGTGACTGTCCCTGGTGTCCCTGCAGAGAGGTTCTGCATTCCCAGCTGGCTGGGATGAGCCTTCTGCTGGTGCAACATGTGGCTTTGGCTTTCCAGAGCCCAGCCCCAGCTCTCTGTGCTGCAAGACATGCCCTTGCTGCTTCTCCAAAGGCTGCTTTTGGGGAAAAATGCTGTCTCCTGCCCACACAGCATCTTGCTCCTCATTCTGGCTGCAGCAGGGACCCTCCACGTGTCCCCCAGCCCTCGCTGCCCAGTGGGCTGCTCTCTGTGTGGGTTCAGCCTCAGGAGGCTTTGCTCCAGGCAAGTCAGCACTGTGGAAACCGAGACGCTGTTGTTGAGTTGATGTCTCAGGAAAGGCAGGAATTAATCATCTTTCAGGCACAAAAAAACCCAAAACATTCACGGCTCAGGCCAGCAATTGCTCGAATTCAGCGCTCTTGTCCAAAATCTGCAGCTGTTCCAGTGCTGGCACTTGGGGGAAGCTCTTTTCTGCCCTCTCCTCAGTGGCTGGGCTGAGCTGTGCTGCAGGAATCCCAGTCCCTGCCAGCAGGGACATGGAGGGGTAGGAAGCATTCATTTCCTCCCATCCCTGTCAAATCTGCCACCTCACAGCCCCTCCTTCCCCACCAGCCCACCCTGGCTGCTCTCTGAGATCGCCGCTGGGCCTGCACCTCTCCATGGCTGTGTGGGGGAAAAGGTGAGGGCCAGGAGGCTCCAGGGCTGGCAGAGAGGCCTTGGAGGGTGAAAAAGCACTGGGAGAGGTCCCATGTGTCCCAAGGCTGCCATGGGGCATTAACCAGGTGCCTGCTGGGAGGCACAGAAGGGCTGAGACAAGCGTGTGGTGTTTAATGCCTCATGAACATGGCTGTTCAACAGGGGCCAGGGGCTGTAACTGTGCCCAGCAAGGCTGATTGAAGTCCTGCCTCAAACTTTATCTGTGCCAAAGTGTAGGTGTTGAACTGCATGAAAGAGAAGAGAGCTGCTTCCTCATCTCTTTTCTCTCCCTCTTTTCGAGTTATTTATTTTTTTTTTAAATAGGTCAGGGTAGCTGTAGGAGCAAGATTAGCAGGAGGAGCGGCACTGTGGTGGCCGGGGAAGAGAAAGAAGCGGTGGGAGGGCTGTGTCCTCATGCTGCAGGGTCAGCACACAGGGTCAGGAGCCAGCAGGGCTCTGAGCAGCCCCAGGGTGGGTATGGGATCACAGGGTGCTGCTGCCTTCTGGCCCCAATCAAACCAGTTGTGATCCAGACTGGGATGTGAGGGATGCAGAGGTGCTGGGTCTGGTGTAGCACCTGCAGGAACAGCTCTGTGCCCACCCTTGGCTGGGGTTTGGGGTCTTGCTCCCCGTCAGGAGCACTCTGTGGGACACTGGAACTGGAATTTTGTCACCGGTAAAATGGAGAGCGTCCGGACTGAAGCCTCAGGGCTGGTGGGATCTGAGCGCGCCTGGAGACACCAGGAGGGCTGGGGAGGGGAGATCACTGCTTCCAGCCTGCTGGGCTCCTGCATGAGGCTTGGCCAGCTTGGCACGGCACCTTCCCCCTGCTGAGGCAGAGCTCCCGTGCGCTGACCCCTGCGAGGACGCCCCTCTTCCCCTTTCCCCAATTTTTCCCTTCCCTGTTCCTTACCCTCATCTTCCCACCCCCTCACCCCCCCAAACTGGCAATGAAAGCATGGAGGGAGGGCGCGTTTCCGCATGGTTTGACACTGTTCCCCCTTCCATCTGTCTTTTCCTACCCAGAATTTCCCTACACCCCGTCTCCAATCGATGATCACAAATCCATGGTGCAGCCGAACATCCCCACACCGGTGATTGGGGGCATAGTGGGAGGCGTCTCGCTGGTCCTGGTGGTGGCCGTGGTGCTCTTTGTGGTACTCCGGCGCCGGCGTCACACCTTCAAGGGTGACTACAGCACAAAGAAGCACGTGTACGGCAACGGCTACAGCAAGGCTGGCATCCCGCAGCACCACCCCCCCATGGCCCAGAACCTCCAGTACCCCGACGACTCGGACGACGAGAAGAAGCCGGGCCCCCTGGGCGGCAGCACCTACGAGGACGAGGATGAGGATGGCGGCGGCGAGCGCAAGCTGGGCGGCCCCAAAGCCTACGAGGAGGATGCCAAGAGGCCTTACTTCACCGTCGACGAGGGCGAGGCCCACCCCGAGCCGTACGACGAGAGGACACTCGGCTTCCAGTACGACCCCGAGCAGCTCGACCTGGCCGAGAACATGGTGTCGCAGAACGACGGGTCTTTTATTTCCAAAAAGGAGTGGTACGTGTAGCTCCACGCCCCTCTGCTACACTCACACACACACTCACACTCACAAAACCACGCTCACGAGCGATGCCCTCCACCCCTGCATCCCTCCGAGCACACCCACGCACGCCCCGGCCGGCCCCGACACAGACTTTTTGGATGCTCCCAGCAGCAACAGGCGGGGCCAGGGGCGAGCGGGGAGGGAGGGCGGCTTTGCTTACGGATCATTTTTTGGGGGGGGGCTCGTGCGGGAGGGCGGGAGGTCGGGTAATTATTTTCTCTCTCGGTTTTGGTTTGGCTTTTTTAATTTCTCTCTTCGACGACTTTCGTCCCCTTCTGTGGTGTTTGTATTGGTCGGTGGCTTAGGTGTTACTCTTTGCTTTAACGACTGTTGCCCAGCCTGTATATTACACTCTGTTTGTGTCTTCATGTCTCAGAGTGCCCTTCCCTCCCCGAGGCTTCCTCCTCCCACCCCCACCCCCCTGAAACACTGGAAATTTGTTTGTATGTTGTCTTCTTTGTTTGTTTTTTAACCTTGGGAGGGGGGCAGGTGGGCTGTCCGTAGGACAGAGGCCAGGAGAGTTTATGGCAATGGAAACATAGGTGCCATTATCAGGTGAATGAATTTTGGGGTTTTTTCCCTTAATCAATTTTTTTTTCCAGTGGGGTCTGGGTGACATTCCCATTGCCTGCTGCACACCTGGAGAGATCCATACCCAGTTTTTAATGACTCAATAAAAGGAAAATGAGGAGAAAAAGGGGGAAAAAAGCGCCCTAGACCAAACCCCAGGTGCAGGGGCTGATAGCAGAGCAGGGAAACAAAACTGCCATTTTCCTCCTACAATTTATTATCGCCTGGCTTTTCATTTTTCTGTCTTTGTTTGAGTGTGCTTTTAAAAGAAAGAAAAGGAGTATTTATTGCTGACATTTTCCCCCTGTGATGGCTCAGAGAAAGGCTGGCTGTTTTTGTTCTTGTTGCTGTTGTTGTCGCTGGTACCAGCCACAGAGCAGTTCACTGGGCACGACTGCACCGGGCACATCCACTGGGGAAGGGACCAACCGAGGACACTTTGCTTCCACACATTCACTGCCTTCAGCTCTGCCCTGCACACCCTGGCAGGGCAGGCCCAGCCCCTGAGTTTTATTTTATTATACCACTAAGACTTAACTGTCATGTGTTTACACTTTGTTTTTTATTCTGGTCAGAGCACGGGGGTGCTTCTCTCTCTCTCCTAGCGACAACCCCAGCCTGTGGCTGCACCACGTAGCTGGCATTGATTGCCACTTTTCCAATATCACATCCCTCTCCTGAGCACAGGCTTGGCAGACAGGGTAGGAGGGATTGAACCTGGGGTATTGATCTCGCCCTCCTTTGCCTTGAGCCACGGCATTGTGCTGGGGAGGTTTGGATTGCTGCTATCTCTGCTCTGTGGATAAATGGGATTCCAGACTTCAGGGCCCTCTGTCTCACACCGACCATCTCCAAATTAGATTCATTGGATTGGGGCTTATTTTACTTCTTGTGGGTTATATTTTTTTTTTTTAATTTGATGTATAAATAAATCTTTTGTTTGAAAAGAAATCCCCAGTTTTCTGAGCTGTATTATCATGCACATCTAAAAATAGCAGGACTAATTCTCCTCCTGCCTTACCCGCTGGGTTTTGTTCCACAGCGGTTATCCTGCTGCAAAAGGGAGGAGGGTGGAGTGGCAGACCCACACATATGAGTCAAGGTCAGATCTCTGATCCAGGCAGCCTCCAAAGCTTTCCTTTTCCGTGTGGTGCTCGGTGCAGACCGCAGGGAGCTCAGCCTGAGCCATCCCCAGTTTGCTCTGATTGCATTAGTGGGGTAGGGCAGTGGGCAATCCAATTGTAGGGCTGTAATCTCTCTGCTGTTCCTGCCAGCCCCTCAGGCTTCCTGGCTTCTGGCACGGCAGCCACATGCCACAGGAAGGCTGCTTTGTGTCCTCTCAAAGCCAGGGCAGGCAGAGATTCCCTCGGGATGTCTGAGGCTGAGCCATCCCAGGGCCATCCACTGCCACCAGGAGCACCCTGCTAGCAAGAAACACCTCAATAAAGGAAATAAAACCTCTTAACATCTCTCCATATCGCTGATTACTGATGGTTAGGAGTGGGAATGACTTCCCTCCAGTGCCTTGGGAGAGCAGAACACACAGGGAGACCTTTGATTCCCCCAGAGGGAGAGCCTATAATCTGGATCAGGACAGAGCCTGCACCGTGTGTGCTGCAGGGAGAATTTCCAACAAAGCCCATCTCTCAAGTGAATAATCCTTTAGATCTGAATTCCACCACCAGGCTCTGAGCAGGATGGTGTCTTGGTTTGAAAGACAGGTGTCTGCTAAAGAAGGTGGGAACCTCCCTTAGAATGGATAATGTGACCCCTTTCCCTCCGAATTGTTGTAACTTTGGAATGAAGGGCTGTCAGGCAAAGATATGTCAAAAGGAATAACAGTTCTTTACGAGTATTTATAATGAGGCAAACAATAACAACAAGAGTAACAACAAACAAAACCAAACCTGGTGGCAGATGTCCCTGGGCTGCCAGGCACTGTCCCTTTGGTGCAGTCCCGGTCACAGCCAGCAGGGGCACTGTTGTCTCCCAGCCGGGCAGGGCAGGTGCAGTGATTCCCATGGAGCTGCAGGGGGCACTGTGGGGCGAGTCAGGTGTGTGTCACGTGGTCAGGTCTGTGTCACATGGTCAGGTCTGTGTCACATGGGTAATGGTGGACAGGCTGGGGAGGGATGGCACAGCAGGACGGGCTGGGCAGGGATGGCATGAACAGGACGGCCTGGGCAGGGATGGCATGAGCAGGACGGGGCTGGGCAGGGATGGTGTGAGCAGGACAGGGCTGGGCAGGGATGGTGTGAGCAGGACGGGCTGGGCAGGGATGGTGTGAGCAGGACAGGGCTGGGCAGGGATGGCGTGAGCAGGACGGGGCTGGGCAGGGATGGTGTGAGCAGGACGGCCTGGGCAGGGATGGCGTGAGCAGGACGGGGCTGGCAGGGAGCTCAGAGCAGGGAGATGGAGCGACAGGGTGGGCTCACTTGGGCCAGCCAGCAATAGGTGGCAGGTCACATACATGTCACATGCGTGTCACATGCGTGTCACATGCGTGTCACATGCGTGTCGCATGCGTGTCACATGCGTGTAACACGCGTGTTGCATGCGTGTCTCATGCGTGTAACATGCGTGTCACTCACGTGTTACACGCGTGACACTCACGTGTTACATGTGTGTCACTCACGTGTTACATGTGTGTCACTCACATGTTACATGCATGTCACTCACGTGTTACATGCGTGTCACTCACGTGTTACAGGCGTGCTACATGCATGTCACACGCGTGTCGCTCACGTGTTGTGCACCTTGCACTCACATCTCATGCTCACATCTCGCGCTCCTGTCTCACACACACCTCGCGCACATGGGAGCTGCAAATGGGAAAAGCATGGCCACGAGCATATGCCAGCCAAACCAAGGTATGCTAGACCACATGGTGCCGCATAGTGAGGTTTCTATGTTCAGGACACTAAAGCAGGTCGCCCAGAAGCTGCAATTCCTTTTGCACCTTTTTCTCTCAGTGCCCTCAGGCCCCACATTGGGCACCAAGTTGGTTTTTTTGTTTTGGTTTGGTTTTTTTTGTTTGTTTGTTTTTTTGTTTGTTTGTTTTTTGGTTTTTTGGGGGTTTTTTTGCCCTGTCAAAGTGATCAATTTATTTCTGGAAAATTGCACATACCTTTCTTTCATTGGCTCTATCCTAGACCACTCATGGGGAGGAATTTCTCCCCCACCTTAAAGATACTGAAATTATGGGATAAAGCACAAAGGAGGGAAGTTTCCCTTGCAGATAAAACATACAGGAAAGCTTTGGCAACGCAGACTCCATGCAGGCACCATCTCTGCCCAGCACAAGCCATAAAGATGCACCTCTCACACTGCTTGCTGTGGCACATTTCCTTCCATTATGACCCTAAAAGCAACTGAATCCCTCCCAGCATCTCAAACACAGCCTGGGTGACAAGTAGGGCCTGGTTGACAAATAGATTAATCCTGAACCAGGCCACCTGTGCAGAATGGCTGCACTTTATTGACAAAAAAATATACCCAACAGAGCACTTCCCTCCACACGCATGGCCACAGAGAGCTGAGCAGGCAGATCTAGGACACAGAAAAAGGGAAGCTAAAGAGAGGCAGAGCTTGATCTGCAGCACAGGTAGAGCATGGAATCACTTTTCAACTCCTCCAGCCAACTTCTGCTGGGAGATTTACATACAAGTCCTCAATCAAGTCTTTGAAGAGTTATCCAGAGTTCCCTGGGTAAAAACAAGCTGTTTAGAGAAAGAGGAGAGTCCAGAGCTGCTCAGTGCCTCTTTTTGGTTGAGTGAAAACCAGAGAAACCCATCATGGCTGCCATTTCATCATCCTCTTCAAAAGTCAAATCTTCCTCTGCCCACCTCTTCTCTCTCCGCTTCTCCTTCTTGTAGGCTTTGGCCTTCTCCTCCTCCTCCTCACGGACTTCCTTCATCCTTTCCTCAAAATCATAGCCCTTCTGCTTCTCCTCCATCTTTTTCTTGTTCACCTCAAAGCGTTCCTTCACCTGGTCCAGCGTGGAACGCTCCACCCACATGGACATGCCCAGATTCCTCTGGTGTTTTTTGCCATTGATGTGATCCAAGAAGTTCATGGAATCTTTCACCACGCAGTCACAGACGTTACAGTAATACCCTCCCATCTCTGACTGACAGGTAGTTTTGGTGATGACAATGGTTTTCCCCAGCTTGGATTCCAGGTCCACTTTGTAGTCTCGGTGCCGCAGAAGTTCCCTTTTGACAGGCGGAGCTGCTTTGCCATCTTTCCTTTCTCTCTCCTCCCTGAGCTGCTTCTCTGCAAGTTTCTCATATTCATCCTTGTCCCACTTCCGGCGGAAGTCCAGGCTCTTGGTCCCACTGCCTGATGCCATGGCGAGCTGAGGGCACAGCCAGGGCAAAATGTGCCCTCCAGGAGGGGAAAAGGGGGTCGGAATTCTGTACCCCTTTCCCAAACGAAAGCTCACCCAGCAGGTAGAGAAAGCAGTGTAGAGCAGGGTTTTCCACAGTCACAGACAGCAGCTCCTCTCACTCTTGCCTCCCCAAAGTCTGAGCAGCAAGCAAATTTATGGATGGCCAGATCTGGTCTCCCCTGCCCCATCCTGGCCACATCTATTGTCCCTTAAATGGTCCTTAAGTACCCAGTCGTTAGTTACCTAGCAACAGAATGGGGACAATGTCCATGCCCCGCCCAGCCTTCAAGGGGTGGTGACAGTGCCTCAACACCAAACTCTGGGTGGCCATCAGCAGGCACAGAGTGAGATCAGTGGCACCGAGTGAGATTGTTGGAAAATATATCAGTTTTTAAATTTTGTATAACTTTAGTCAAAGGCTTTGTTCACCTTTACCCCGGGAAAAGGAATTTTAAGTTTCTTTGCAGGGCATTGCTCTACCAGGTGAGGTCTGATGAACTCAACACATCTACAGACTGGAGTAGCCCAAAAAGTAAAGGGCCATGAATGGAACATCAGCTCCAAACCTCACCCCTGGTGGGTCAGAGACACCTGGGCCAGGAAAAGAGAGATGAGAAAGAAGAGCTAATTAATATGGGAGGCGAGGAGATTCAGATCCAATGGGAAACTGAACGCTGGGGGTTGCTCAACCCTGGACCAATGAACTTTGAAGCAGTGCATCTCTGTGGGTTTTGACTGTGGAAAGTTTGGGGGAAAATCCTGTAAAATTGATGTGTCATGGAATGATTCTCTCTGCACACCTGGGCTGTGTGTGGATGAGATGATTTCTGTGGCACATCCTGGCCAGAACAACATCCTGGCCAGATAATAAAGCAATGCCTTGACTGTCTAACATTAAAAATATTCTTGGAGGGTTATTTGGTTTTCACATCGTTTCGGTAACAAGATCAGTGGCACAGACCCTCCCCTGCAGATTTCCCCCAGCACAGGTACACCCTGTGAGGAGGTGGCTTTGGGCAAAAACAACCTTTATAAAAAAATCTGCATGGTCCAGCAGTGATTCCTCACGTTCAGGCCACTGCTCTGGCCTGGCAAGTTCCCATCACGCTGACCCCACAGCTCTGTGTCCTAAAGAACAAAGGTGCAAAGCCTGGCCAGGGCAGCAGAAGGGCCTGGGAGGGCTCAGGACAGTGTGGCTGTTGCCAGGTTCAGGGATGACTTAAGGAACACTAAAAGATCTGCTTTGGGAGTTATTATTTAGACTTTGAATGTGTCGGTTTTTTGAGTTGTAACCTCCTTGGCTTATTTATTGCCCATTCAAACACCATCTGTGTAGTTAACTGAGTGGAGGCTCAAAAAATCAGTGGGACCCAGGTAAAGAAGGAGAGAGTGGAGCAAAATGGAATTTCCAAGCTGGAGCCCATACACAATTCCCTTTCTGCTGCAGCACTTCTTCCTCCCCAGCACCGCACCAGCCCAGATTCAGGACTTAGCTCAGCCACTTACCTCCTCAGAGTGGTTCAGAAAAGAGGTCAAATGATCATTTTTCATCCAGAACCTGGAGTGGAAGATCCTTAGCCAGCGTTGCCTGGCACAGCAGTGAGGAACCCTGCGAGTTCAAGGTTCAGTGCTGCATTTCTCTCATCCTTGAGCTCTTCAGCATTGCTCCCCTGGTGCAATTATCCACACAGCCACAGAGAAATGCCACCTCTGTGCTGTCATTTGCTTCTTGCTGTCCCTTGCAAGGTCAGCTGGATGGCCAAGAGACTCTTGGGGTGGTAATTAGCCGAGTGATTAGCCATTAATCCATAGCAAGGTGGAAGAAAAAAGAAGTGTGGGGGAAGAAAATCAAATTGATGCTTCATCTGAGAGCTGTTTTGGTCCAGTAATAGCCTCACTGTCTTCTCCGGCTTGAATTGCTCTGAGGGGGCCCTTGAAGGGAATTAGATGAGATTTTCCACCATCATCAAGCAGAAAGTGATAGCTGTCCCTACCTGAGTGCAAGGGTGAGCTCGGGAGAGCTGCCAAAGTGGAGAACCATGAGCATCCTGCCTGGGAGCTTCTGCAGGGGAGGGAATGTGCTGGAGCTCCCCAGGCAGGGCCAGCCTGGGCTGTTCTCTGCTCTGCTGATGCTGTCACTCGTCCCTTTGTGCCCCAATTTCCCTCAAGGGGCAGATTCTGTCAGGCTGGAGCCACAGACCTGAGCTCACAGGCTGGGCCACCTCTCCTGGATTTCCACACCCCTTGATTTTCCATATCCCTCCAGTGAAAAACCCCCTGCTTTTCCACCCCCCTTCCATCAGAGGTGCTAAGGAGGTGGGAAATGCCCCCGTGGGACCTGGCAGAGAGCAGTGGGAGCTTCCAGTTGGGAGAGGGAAGCTGTCCATGGGCCTCCTCCTCTCCACCTCGGTGCTAGGGAGCTGCTGCTCTCCAGGAAATGTCCCATTTTGCACCAGTCCTGAACTGGTGTGGCCCCGCTGGCTGTGCCTGGGTTGGTTTCTGCCTTCCCACTGCTGGGGCTGGGGGTCAGTGCCTCACCACCTCCCTCTGGGGGGATCGTTGTCCACGAGGGATCCCTGGGCTGGGTTTGCCAGGGAATCGAGACATCAGCACGGTGCTTTTCCCTTTTCCAACCCTGATCCTGGATGGCAAAGCCTGTGGGACCTCAGGGTGCAGGTGGGTGGGTGGGGAAGCCGAGCAGGCAGTGAGAGAGAGGTCAGTGACCCCAAATCCAGGTGAATTTGGGCCAATTCCCCATTTCCTTCCCTGTGTGAATTCAGGGAGCTGTGCAAGCAAACATATCTGTGTCACAGCCCACAACGAGCCTGTGGTTTATGTACAAAGACACCCCAGCTGTTTCCCTGCTGGGGCTTATCTCTCGGATTATTCATAGCAATTCACCCTAGCGATGTTATTTTCCCATATTTAATTACCAGGTTTGTTGTTTTTTCCCCCTGCTAAATCATTTTCATTCAAGCAGGGGGGAAAAAAAGAATTAAGGGAAAAACAACCTGAAGATTTCTTCGTGAAATAAATCAACAAACTGAGACGGTTGCGCCGAATTGATTGCGAAGACATGAGGGGCAAAGGGAGCCATTTTCCTGATGTTGAGTCAGAAAGAAACACAACAACTGTTCAGCAAAAATCACGGAGGGTTAGGGAGAGAGAGATTCCAAAGATTGATCTCCAGGCAATTAGAGGAGGGAGTGTGATTGGAACGGGGGCTGCTGCTCTGCTTGGCTGCTTCCCTTTGCCATGCACAAGCACACGCACGCACACACAGATTTTTGGGGGTTTGGGTACTAGGGGAGGTGGAGGGGAAAACCCCATTGCCCTTGTGGGGGTCAGATGTGTCATTCCTGCAGGCTCAGGGCTTTCCCAGTGTGGAAGTGGGGGATACCAGGATGCCAGCAGGTTCAAAGCCACTTTTAACTTTTCCCCAGCCTCTGCTGTTGTAGCACTGAAGTTTTGGGTCTGTCCAGGCTCTGATGAGGACAGGGGACAGTGCCAGCCTGCTGTGGCTGTGCCTGCTGTTTATTGAAGCAGCACCTCATCCTCCCCAGCCTGCACTCACTGCCCTTTCCCCATCCCATTCCCAAGGAAATCTGCTGCCAATTCGAGTTTTTCCTTGGGAAAAGCAGAGGAATCCTTGGGAAAGGGGAGGGTGGGAAGGGCTTGGGTCCCACCACTGCCTCCCCATCGCTCCCCAAACTCCCCAACCCCTCCCAGGGCGGGGGCAGTGAGGGCAGGGGGGCTGGGGGAGAGCAGGGGGGGCTCAGCCCTTCAGCAAGGGAAGGAAAGCCAAGGCTCGGAGCAGAGGCTGAGTTAGGATTTGGGAGCAGGGAGATTTCCCATATGTGATTCCCCCGGGGTGAATGTAAGGAGCACATGGAGCTGGATCCTCTGCTAGCAGACACTGGTGTTGGTGGAGGGATTCTCGTGGAGGATCTGGATTTTCTTTTCTTTGGCCTTTATCTTTTTTTAAACATGATTCCTCAGCTCCAGTGATTTTATCTCTCTTTTTCTTCATCCTCTTGCTGTAATGATCATTGTGGAATTAAAATTGCAGACAGACAAACAACCCCAACCCCACTTTTTTTTTTCTTTTTTTTTTTTTTTTTTTTGGTAATCTGTGTTGTAAGTGCTTTTGTAAAAAAAAAAAATAAAATTAATAATAATGTAATGGACTTTTATTATTTTGGTTTGTTTTTTTTTTAAATTTTGTTGGTTTTTTTTTTGTTTTCCATCCTTTGTAATTTGTTCATTTGGAGTCCTGGGGGAGGGGGGTATTTTCTCGGTTATAATTTGTGTGGGTGGGGTGTTGCATCACCCTTCCTTTTACTTGTATAAAAACCAATAGTGGCTCAGCTGTGGAAAAAAAAAATGTACTTTTTTATAAATAAAGAATTTTAAAAAAAGAGACCTTCTCCTCCTTTTTGGTGCATCTGTGGCTGCTCCGTCGTGCACTCTGTGACTGTGAGGGGAGTCACAGCAGCAGGAATGGCACTTGTTTTCCTATAGTTTGGGTCAGAAATATCTCAGGATATTCGTATTTTTTGGAAATTCCAAGTATTTGTATTCATACTTTGAAATGGGAGTCGCTTGGAGGTGATGGCTGAAAGTTAAGGGTTAAGAGATCTCCAAAAATGCAATGGAGAAGGTGGACTGGGAATGACTGGGTTTGCCACTGGCGTTGGTGGTTTTGTGTGGAATTCTCAGGCAGCACATCCAGGATAGACTAAAGGAGGTTGGAAGCGCTTCCCCTTGTTGATGTAAACAGTGAAATTCCTTGGCTGAGGCCCAACGTTAACCTGAGCTTAAAAAGAAAAAAAAAAAAAAAGAAAAAAAAAAGGCTAGAAAAACACAGGGTAGAAAAATCCATCAAAAAAATCTGTGAAAAGTTAGGACAAGTGTCTGCAGCTGAGGAAGTTCTCACTGCTGGCTGCAGCAGATGGGACAGGCTATTGGAAAAATGTCAATATTTCCCCAGGAATGTGGAATTAGCTGATGCCAGGGCCGGGACACAGAATTCTCAAGAGGATGTTTTATTGTGCAGCACGTGCCTGCCATGGCAATGGCTCTTCAAAAGCCTCTGCAGGCTCTGGGTGAGCTCATCCCTGTGTCCCTGTCCCTGATCCTGGCCTCGAGAAGGACACTTTGCCTTTCCCTGGCTGGGAACAGAAGCTACAAAGGAAGCCTTGTTCCCAAAGATCAAGGGCAGGCTTTTGCAAAGGAGGGAGAGACAAGGCAGGCAGGAGATCAGAGGGAAGGTTCGTGCTGTCCTTGCACTGATACCGTTCTGCCATTCCCCTGGGAAAGTGGGATACTCCCTGGGAAGGGATTTTTGCACCCAACTTCAGCACGTGGGTGATGGGCTGGAGGTCGGAACCTCAATCTGACCCAAAGCTTTCCTCTCCCCATCGCAGAGGGAGGGGGAAATGACCCAAATTTGGACTTGAGCTGGTCTCCAGGGGCTGGAGGGAGAGGGAATGTTCAGGATGAGGCTGGGATGGAGTGGTTGGGTCCCTGGAGCAGTGCCAGGCTGGGGATCAGTGTCCTGTGCTCAGCCTGGCAGGAGAATCCCCCAAACCCTGTGCTGCTCAGAGCCAGCTCTGTGTCACTCTGCCCCGGGGGGATCAGAGAGAGCCCTGGGAATGCTCTCCTGGTGAAGCAGGAGGACAAGCCAGGCCTCAAGGTGGCCAAGGGCAGCTGTGACCACTCTCTGGGCTGTGTCTCTGTCCATCTATTTCCCCTCTCTCATATTCCCATTAGCCATGGCGAGTGCTGGAGGTGCAGCTTTCCTTCAGGAGCAACACCAGAACCAACCAGGATTCCTCCAGAAGCAGCTCCCAGCAGCTGCCCCAGCCACTGCAGCCGAGTTTGGGGGTGGGGAGGAGCGGAAGGAGCCCCGGGGAGCTGGGTCTGGGATGGGAAGAAGGACAGGAGGGGCTGGCTGGGCTGCGATGAGCCCCTGGGAAATGCTGCGCTGGTTTCCCAGGAGCAGATTTCCTTGAGAGTTCAGCGATGATGGATAAAACCCATGGCCTGGGGCCTCTTCTCAGCAGCTCAGGTTGCAGAGGGCTGAAGGCAGCAGGAGCAGCCCCCAAGGATTGGGTTTCTCTGGAGCCAGCCCCAAACACACTGGGGGTGGGAGTGCCAGCGGTGCCTGCAGCCCATGGAGAAAATGGCAGCGTGGCTTGGATCCTTTCTCCAAGCCACAAAAAAGCCCTGCTGACCCCAGAAGGAGCTGCAGAGGCTGAGGAGCAGCAGGGAGGCAATGCAGGAGCTGGATCAGGGCAGGAGGAGAGGAACCAGGGCTTTGTGGCTGTTGTGTGCTCAGTGCTGAGCGTGGTCTGGAGCAGAGTGGGATTCACCTCCCTGGATTTGGGAGGTGCACACAGAATTTGGGGCTGGAATGTCCCTGATGGAGGTGCAGAGCCAGGTTCCCCTCTGGTGCATTCCATCAGCTTTCCCCTTTACCGTGGGGTTGTATTTCCAGCCATACAGATGAGCTGGGGGAGGATTTGTGGTGAGTAAGGGTGAGATAATCAGGGAATTCCCAAGGAACCTGCCCCATATCCCTGGCACAGCTCTGTGGGATTAGCACTCAAACCCAGGGGGATCTCCACAGACTCAGAAATGGAAGCGCAGGAGCCAAAGGGCACCAGCGGACGGAGGAAAAGGCAGGGACTGGGAGGTGTTAAACCAGTGAAGGGGCACCAGAATCAGGCCAGGTCACTGAAATCTGTGACCTTCAATCCCAAATTCCTCGTGAGGTGAGAGGCAAGTCCTGCTCCAGCTCAGCTCAGAGCGCTCAAGGTCACACTCAGCCCATTAGAGCTCCTCCGGCTAGCACTGGATAAATGGAACCAAGAGAAACTCTCAGCGCTGGCTGAATTACTTGTAGCAACAAATATGTTTGATTAGCGTTGCGCTGCCTTTTTTTTTTTTTTTTTTTCATTTTCAAATTATTTGCAATCTCGAGTTTGATTTGTACGAACATATTTGTAGGAGGAAATTGCTTTATGCAAATGGATTCCAGATGAGGGACCTGTGACACCAGAAGTGCTGTTGAGCCTCAGATGCCCTCAGTGGTGCCTGGGAGAAGGCGAGGGGGGCTGGTTCTCTCCTCCCCTCCTCCAAACAAGGCATTTCACAGCCTTCCCAGACGTGTTTAGATGCAGGCTGGCTTTTAGAGAGTATTTGAAGAGCAAGGCTCAGCCTGTAAAAAAGAATAAAAAAATGGATGCGTGTGTTGCACTGCTGAAATTTCACATCCTAGCGAGCAGAAATCAGAGAGCCAGGCTGATATTTTCACCCCAAATGTAGGTTAAAAACGTTGTATCACCCTCCAGGGGCTGAATTATTGAAAGGCAGTGATTTATGGATACCTGCCATCCGAGCTGCTGCCTTCACCTCGGCAGCCGAGGTCAATGTGGCCTCATCTGACTAAGTCTGGCTCAAGGTGAGTTAGGGACACTCCCTCCTCCACGGATTTCACAACTGCTGGACCAAAGCCAGGCCCTGGGAGGAAGCAGGCAGAGGTTTTTGTCTGAATGGTTTGGAATTTGGAGAAGAAAATGGTTTGAATGTGAGCAGGCAGTGAATGTTCCTTGTGTCTCTGTGCTGAAAACACTCCTGGGCTTTGCTGGGGATCTCAGCGCTGGCTAAACCCCGGGAGGTGATTAGCGATCAGATCCTTAGGGATCAAATCCCAAGGGATCAAAGGGAGCTGTGAGAGGAGAGGGGCTCTGATTTTCCTGGTTTTTAAGTCCTGAGGTATCCATGAACCGTCCCTGAGCCGCCGCTCGCCCCACGGAGAGAAGGTGTGGGAACGTTCCCATCTCTCCCTCATCGCCCTGTCCCTCCCAAACTCCTGCCAGCCTGTTTTCCTCACGCTTTGGAACAGAAATTTGCCAGCTTCACACCTGTCAGGTTTAACTGATTGCCCGTGGCGTGGAGGGAGGGGGAGAGAGAGTCCATCCGTATGGCTCTGCTCGCCAGTGGAAATTCCTCCATCCCTGGAGGAATAAATGCTTCATTTCCAGCCCCATCGCACTCCCCCAGCCCTCCCAGGGCCCATGGACAGCAACAATGGACAGTGACTTTCTGCTGGCACACAGCTCTGTCCACCCAGGGAGCTGACCCCACCCCCAGCTCCACAATGCCCCCAGTGTGCCCAGTCCAGCTGCTGCCAGCTGTGCGAGGGGCAGGGCCTCTCTGAATGCTGCAGCTGTCTGGGGTTATGGATGGAATGGGAATGGGGTGGGAATGCCAGGATGGCTCGAGTAAACACTGTCCAGGAATAATGGCATGGGGGGCTTTGTAATGGGGGGGAATCGTAATTAAATAGAAATTAGTTACTTAAATGGTCACTTCCTGGGGTTTTGTTGGCGTCCGATTAACTGAACTTTTAATTTGCATAAGCAATAAATGTTTAATTATGTTATTAATATATTTGAGTTGAGGAGCTTATGGGGTTTTATAATTGGCATTTAACTAGATAGTTCCAGCATATTAACTGATGTTTTATGGCTCCGTGTGAGCTTCCCCAATTAGAACTGACCTAAAAATTTGCTTGGAGGACCTGCCTTGAAAGTGTTACCTGAGCAACAGAACAGGGGGAGGTGAGGAGGAGGATTTTGGAGCCTGTCCCCGAAAGGAGGGTTGAGCACAGGCAGCTCTGCACCCTCCCCAGGGGCTCTGAGACCCCTGCCCCATCCTTAGGATGTCCTTTCCTCATGGCCCTGTGTCACAGTGGGGTCACCTCCCCTCTCCTGGCATCCAGCTGGGCCCAAAGGCTGACCCACAGCAGGGGATTGGGGTGGGGAGGAGGAGATTTGGAGATGAGGAGGGCTTGTCCTGGGTTAGGGGGTGACCTTGTGACTGAGCAGCTCTGGCAGCCTCTGCGTTCAGCTCCCAAATCCTGTCAGTCATTCCAAAGCTATTTTCCATCCCATCTCTGCACTCGCTTTGATGACATGACTGGTTTAGAAGGCAAAAAATGACATTGTGCTTGACTGACAAGGCCCATTTCCCATGAACCTCACAGGCTGGCATTGATTACACTCCTGCCTTTTAATTCTTCGTTAACTGGAGCCCGTGTTTGCATTTTCTGTGGTGCCAGGCAATCACCCCGAAGGATTCGAGTCATTCTCTGCGCCCTCCTCCATTCTGCTGGAATTTAACCTTCTCAAATCTAACTGTTTTAACAAATAGTAAAAAACCCACAGCAGTGAGATGCGAATCTCCTCGGCTGAGCCTCTGTTTGCTTGTAATAAGTGGAGTATCCAAGGAGATGGTGTCCAGCAAACTCCTCACTCTTGTCATCCTCAAACACAGGGAAATTGTTTTGTCATCTCAGAAGCCACAAACAAATGTGTGCTGGCCTCCAGAGGCAGATCACAAACAGTTATTCAAATCTCCTGCCTTTTTTGAATCATTACAGCCCTCTGACCATATCCACCTGGTGGAGTGCCTGTGGAGCACTGCAGGGATGTTGTTTATTCCTGTTCATTCCCCAGGGGAAGCCTGGCTTTTGTATCCATGGCCTGTCCTTCAGCTTCTCTGTCCTGCTGAGCCACTGCTCCCTTCCCAGCTTTTCCTCTTGATCCAGGCTGGAGATGGGGAAGCTCCCTGTGTCCGAGTTGACCAATGTCCAGCTGAATAGGATGGCTCATTGGGATGGGTAAGGTGTGTGAGAAGCCTTTCAGCGCCATTAACAGGAGGGGGAAATCAGGAAAAGGGTCAGGAATGTGAAGCCTGAGTTGTTTTCTGCATCACATCCCTGTCCTGGAGCAGGATTGAGTGGGGACAGCCAGGTGGGGACAGGTGTGAGGGACAGGAGGGGAGGCAGCAGCTCCAGGAGCATCCAGCAGCTTTGGGAATATCCAGCAGCTCCAGGAGCATCCAGCAGCTCCATCCTCACCTCTGGCAGCTCCCTCCCTGCCCCAGGAGGGTCTGGATTGCTGCAGGGCTCAGGGGTTTTGGGAGAGGAGAGAGGAGAGGAGAGGAGAGGAGAGGAGAGGAGAGGAGAGGAGAGGAGAGGAGAGGAGAGGAGAGGAGAGGAGAGGAGAGGAGAGGAGAGGAGAGGAGAGGAGAGGAGAGGAGAGGAGAGGAGAGGAGAGGAGAGGAGAGGAGAGGAGAGGAGAGGAGAGGAGAGGAGAGGAGAGGAGAGGAGAGGAGAGGAGAGGAGAAGAGAAGAGAAGAGAAGAGAAGAGAAGAGAAGAGAAGAGAAGAGAAGAGAAGAGAAGAGAAGAGAAGAGAAGAGAAGAGAAGAGAAGAGAAGAGGAAAGGAAAGGAAAGGAAAGGAAAGGAAAGGAAAGGAAAGGAAAGGAAAGGAAAGGAAAGGAAAGGAAAGGAAAGGAAAGGAAAGGAAAGGAAAGGAAAGGAAAGGAAAGGAAAGGAAAGGAAAGGAAAGGAAAGGAAAGGAAAGGAAAGGAAAGGAAAGGAAAGGAAAGGAAAGGAAAGGGAAAAAGGAAAAAGGAAAGGAGGGAAGGGGTGTGAGGCCTGTCCCCCTCTCCCTGTCCCTGCACTCATGGCCGATGATGGAAGCAGAGCAGCTCCTCCTCAGCCTGCAAAAAGGGAGGTGAGCTCATCATTTGGAGACGTCCAGGACACATCTGCCCTGTGCTGGAAACACCCCCAAGGCAACAGGAGACAAACAGGGCCCGGGGCACACGGCCAGGCAGAGCCAGCCCTTCCCAGGAGTGCTGCTGGGGATTGTTGAGCAAATTAACTCTATTAACACAAATGATGAGAGTCTGAGCTGCAGCTCCTGTGCCTTCTATCTGACAGAATTCATCTGGTGGCTGCTTGTAATAGCGTGACCTTAATGGACTCATCAAGGGAGCAGCGCTGGAGCTCTGGCTGAACACAGGTTTGGGACCACGCTGTGCTCTGGGCAGGCTGCTGAGAGCAGGACAGACACACTCTGGTGTAATGGGCACCAGGATCCGGCCACCCATCCCTCCAGGAGAGGCAATTTCAAGTGTCATCACCTCCTCGAAACTGTACGGCAGAAGAAATAAATTACTAAAGGGATTTGATTGTTCATTACTCTGCCGAGCTGCAAGGAAATGAAGCAGAACTAAAATTAAGGGCTGCGAGGCAGAGGAAATGCCAGAGAACATTTCCCTTCTTCTCCAGGGCTCATCTTCTCCCCCAGAACAGGCTGGGGTGCTCCCCATCCTGCCTGTGGGGTTGGCCAAGCGAGGTGGGGAGAGGACAGATGAGTTTGGGCTGGGTTTGGGTTTGGGGATTGGTGGCAGCAAGGTCACGTTCGCCCCCTCTTTGCTGGAGTGGCACAGAGAAGAAAAACCAGCCCAGGCAGAGGAATCTGCAGTGGAATTCCCACCATAATTCTGCAGAATCCTCTCCCTGCTGGGATCCCATGGGATTACAGCACTGCTCCCACTGCTGCGTCCAAACCCCATCCTTGTTAGTGGCCACGGGAAGCACAAAAAGGGAGGTCAGCGGGGCTAGGGCCACATTCCAGACATGTTTTTGTGGCCAGCAGCTCTCTAACCAGATGTTATTTAACCCAGGATGGTGTTTCCTGCAGCAGAGGGACAAACTGGTCATTACTGGAGAGAGCCTTGCATGGCAAAGCCATTCCCTGCTGGAATGTGTGTGAAATCTCCACTAAAGCCAAGCGCTTCCGTGTGTCCACTTCAAAGCAGGCACCCCAGGGAGGGCTGGATCCACTCACTGCCCTTCCAGGCTCTCCCAAAACCTCATCACAGGCTGGAGAGCGGCTTGGAAAGCCTCAAAGTGCCAGTTGGGCTGGCAGAAATGACAGAGGGAAGGAAAGTGGTCAGGGATCTTCAAGGGATGCTGTGGTGAGTGCCCAGGCTGAGGAGCCAGAGGATACCCAGGCTTCAGCAGGGGGGAAATGGAGAGGGGACAGAGGGATTCCCACTTGTGGGAGGGAGAGAGGACAGTGCAGAGAGGTCAGGGACAGTGGGTTTGTCCCCATCACGTACACAATGAAACCAGGACACACAGCACCCCTCTGCAGGGACAGCAGCGGCACCGCGTGGGAGGTGAGCAGCACATTTTGGGGGCCCAGGCTGTGCAGGGGGGGATTTCCAGGGAAGTGAGGCATTGTCAGGATCGCAGCCATGCCTTGGCACTCGGCTGTGTGGTGGCTGATTGTGTAAGTGAGACTTACATCAACAAACACCCCGATGGGAGAGGCTGTGACGGCTCTGAAAATTCCATCTGACTTATATCAGGGCACGGAGGCAGAAGAGCAGCTCTGCCTTCATTTCGGTGTTTAACCTTTAGCTGGCTTCGTTGCAAAATGTGGAATAGGCCAAGATTATCTCTAGTCAGGATGTTCCTTGGTGATCTTTGTAGGCTTTCAAGCCTAATCAGGAGGAAAGGAGACCTAATCAGTGGAACAGGCAGCATCCCCCAGCCAAGGACACCCTGAACTAAGAGGTTTTAGGGATGTAGTAAATGAAGATGTTGTTGTCTGTCAGTAGAACAGACAGCAGACAACATCCCTTACTCCAGGACCTCCTGGAACGAAGGAGCCTAAAGGATGTGTTAAACCAAGGTGTTGGTGTGTGTCTGTGTATACATTGCTAGCTTGGCAAAATATTCAAGGTCTGTGCATCCTACAGCTGAACTTTCTTCATTGTAGACCTGAAAATCTCTCCTGCAGGTCAAAGAGACCCTTCCCAGGTAAAAACCTTCCCCTGCACTCGTGTAGAAGTTTGCTGGGGCCACATAACTCGTATGGGAATTGCTAACAAGATGTTTGTGTCTCCAAGCGAAGCCCAGACATTCCTCCTGCTCAGAAAGCCCTGCCAGCCACCACCTTTCCTGACCAAATCACTCCTGAGGGGGCCTAGGTGGGAGCAATGTCCTCATTTTCCTCTCCCCTTCAAACCAGGACCAAAGCAAGGAGGTGAGGATTTTGGGCCCAGGGAATGCAGCTGCTGAAGGGCTGAAGGCATTTCAGCCTCACACACTCAAGGTCCAGTGCCACTGGCTCAGTTTTCCCAGCAGTGCCTTGCCCTCCTTAATCCCTTTTATCCTCTGGGTGCTCGGCTGTCCCTGGAAGGGATTCACTGAATATACACAGCCCCCAGAGAGACCCAGCCCACCTCTCCTCCCTCAGACTCCAGATCCCTTCAAAATCTCCAGTTCCTCACAAGCCCCACTGTTTATCCTCCCCTTTGGCCTGTCAGCTCCAGCTCTTCTCCCCTGGGAACAGCTTCCCATTAACCCTTTGCAAACAAAAAGGCATCACAACAAGGCTGGGGAGCAGCTTGTGCCTGGAGGTGTGTGCTCTACTGGAGCGTGGCTCAAACGAGCCAATCCTGCTCCTGCCTTCGCCACCAAACCGGGGAAGTATTTGTTCTGCCAAGCTTTTCAACTCGGTTTAATTTAGCTCTGTGAACTTGTCTCAGGCTCCCTGGAATGTGTCAGGTGGGGTGTATTATAAATATGCATCATCTGAGCTCATTGTCTCGCTCAAAGGATCAGCAGGCAGAAGGAGTCCAGCAAATCCCTCCTTCCGCTGGGCCAGGGTGACAGCCCGGGTTGGGGACAGTTTGATTTTGGGCTGGCACTGCATGGGAACAGGCTGATTTTGGACTGCATAGGGACAGGCTGATTTTAGGCACCACTGTATGGGGACAGGCTGATTTTGGGCTGGCACTGCATGGGAACAGGCTGATTTTGGGCTGGCACTGCATGGGGACAGGCTGATTTTGGGCTGGCACTGCATGGGGACAGGCTGATTTTGGGCTGCATGGGGACAGGCTGATTTTGGGCTGGCACTGCATGGGGGCAGGCTGATTTTGGGCACCACTGTATGGGGACAGGCTGATTTTGGGCACCACTGTATGGGGACAGGCTGATTTTGGGCACCACTGTATGGGGACAGGCTGATTTTGGGCTGGCACTGCATGGGGACAGGCTGATTTTGGGCTGGCACTGCATGGGGACAGGCTGATTTTGGGCTGGCACTGCATGGGGACAGGCTGATTTTGGGCTGTATGGGGACAGGCTGATTTTGGGCTGGTACTGCATGGGGACAGGCTGATTTTGGGCTGTATAGGGACAGGCTGATTTTGGGCTGTATGGGGACAGGCTGCTGTGCACAGCAGCAGGGATGCAATGGAGCACCAAGCTAGCATTAAATCCAGCCAGGCTGGCTGCTCCAGGAGCTGCAGGGCTGCCAGCATCAAAGAGGAGGATCACAATCCCTTCCCATGGCTCTGCAGCGTGGCTGTGAGTGAGCAAGGCAGCCCTTCCCGAGAGCCTTGGCCAGCCAGCCATGAAATAGGAGGGGATTTGTTCAGTGTGGGGAGGGGATAAATGGGAAGGGAATTCTGCTTTGGTGGAGGGTGCAGGCAGGTCTCAGAGCTGAGGGTTTCTCCCAGTGCTGTGTGCTGTTGTGGGGTTTGCTGCAGAGCAATGAGGGATCAGGGTGGATTTAGGAGGGGGCAGACAGGAGAAGGGTGCAGCTCTCTGGGAATGAATTAGCTCCACTCAGAGCTGCTGGAATCCAGCCCTGACACTGGCCTGGCTTCCAGAATTACCTGAGGGGTGCAGGTCAGTGCCAGAGCAATGAGATGGGGCTCAGGCTCTCCTTGGGGCTGCTGAATTCACGGCAGGCACTCAGAACAGAAAAAATACAGTGTGACACCTAGTCCCCCCTGCCAAAGGAAGCCTTCCTGCCTGCCCAGGCTCCATCCCACAGCTCTGCTGCTCCCCACCTGCTCACGATGGCACTGTGGGTGCAGAATGAGCTGCCTGAGCCCAGCCTTGCAAAGCCAATCCCAGACAGGCCCAGACCCTTGGTGGGAATGTAGCATATCCCACCCTCAATTCTTGGTTCCAAGAACAGCCAGGCTGCTTCATGAGCCAAATGCCCCAGGAAATGCCCCAGGAAATACCCCAGGAAATGTCCCAGGAAATGTCCCAGGAAATGTCCCAGGAAATGCCCCAGCAAATGCCCCAGGAAATGCCCCAGGAAATGTCCCAGAAAATGTCTCAGCAAATGCCCCAGCAAATGCCCCAGCAAATGCCCCAGGAAATGAAGTCCCAGCCACTCGTGTAGCTCTGAGGAAAAACTCCAATTCCCAAAGTGTGACAGACGTCCATCTCCCCTTTTCTTTCATGAGTTCCTCCCCATCCCGCTCTCCACACCAAGAGCCACTGAGTGATTCCTGCTCTGCCATGGCCTTCCCTGGATGCTTTCCAGCGGATCCATCCGTGCCTGGCTGCAGCTGCCTTGGGGATCATCTCTCTAGCCCTGCCGCAAGCTGGCTGCCCCATTGTGCCTCGGTGATTATTGACTGCTGCTCTGTGTCCCCGCCGGGGGTGGCTCTGTCCCTTTGTCCCTCGGCTGGGAAACGCTCCCCTGGCTCTTGGCAGCAAATCCCAGCCGGGCCATCATCCCCGAGGCTGTTGGGACACGAGGTTTGTCACCGCCAGTGCCATTAGTGCTGTGCCAGGCGCATCCCGCCAGGATGGCATCCGTGCCCAGCGGGCATCCCTCGCTTCTCTGGGACATGGGAGCCACTGGCAGCGCTGGGAGGTGGTTTAGCTGAGCTCTGGGGTGCTGAATCGCGGGATCAGCACCTCGCAGGATGTTCTAATCGGCGTGGTTGGTGCGAAGATCTGCCTCTGCTGGCGGGTCCTGCAGGGAAGGCGCACACGCCATCGGTGACTGGGAGTGATGCTTCATGGAGAGATAACCACTTCCCTCCCTTCCCTGTGTCTGCCTCCATCTCCAGAAGAGCCGTGGGAGGACAAAGTAATGAACAAAACAGCTCTGAAAGAGACTGGGGGTGGGACGCCCTTCTTTTCTCCTTAATTGTAATACTGTGAATTAATTCAGCTTCCAGCAGGAATGAGGAGTTTCCCAGCAGCCCTCAGACTTCCAGATAAGGCTGAGCTGTTTGTTGAGCCCCTTTGGGTTCTCCGGTACCTGCCTCACTGCCAACTGCTTCACACAAACTTGTTTTTTTGGAGAGTTTTAAATTATTCAAGCGTGACACAGAGCACGGGGGTTTGCATTCTTAATTGGCAAAGCCTTTTCCCACTCCCGTCTGGAGGCCCCTGAGCTGTCCTGCCAATTTATTCTGATCCTGGTTCACAAGCCTCGCAAACATCTTCCCAGGGCTGCCCAAAAGCCCTGTCAGTGGAGCTGAACCCTCATCTGGCAGTTCTGCCCATGTCCTGAGGCTTTCCTGGTCTTCCCCTCTTTGATTTGAAATGCCTCTTTTTGCCGCCAGAAAAGCCTTGTTGGTGCCCTCCAAACTGCACAGCCACAGGTCTTCCCCAAGAAGGGGAGACTGAGGAAATAAACAGGGGATGGAGATGAATAAATAAGTTTAAAAATGAGGGAAAAAAAGAAAAGAGGGAAGAGCAAGCATAAAGGATGTAGTTGCACTGTTTTAGAAATCTTTCTCTTCTTTCTCAGGGAGAATAGAGATAAGCTGCATTCTTGTACTTTCTTAATCTCTGTGTTTGGTACTAGGTGTTGTATAGCTGTGACCAATGGTTTTAGGAGGTGGATTTCCTGCTGACCAATAGTTGCTAGGTTATTAATGGATATATAAAGAAGTTTCTGTAAATAAAGTTTCTCTTTTTGCCATCTTGGGTCTACCTGCCTGCTTCCTCTGCCAGCTTCTGCGAATCTCAGGAAATCTAAACCAACAAAAGGAAGGTTTCTCTCTACTCCTTGTTTTCTCCTATCCTCTGCACTTTCTTTGTCTCTTAAGACTTTCTTCTCTCATTTCTCTTCCTCATCTCCTGGTGTTTCCTCTTCTGGCCAACCCTTCAGAACGCCCAGCCTGTCCTCAGCACGTGCAGGGGCAGGGCTGGTGTCACAGGGCTGTGGCACTGTTTGGTCCTTGTCCCTACACAGCCCTGGGATGGGCACTGGCACTGGGATGTTCATCCTACAGGCGTGAGAGCCTGGGAAGAAGGAAGGACTCTCACAAAGAGCCCAAAACATCTGCAATTCTCCTTCATTCTTTCACTCTCCTCATCCCCTTACTGCCTTTCCCCCCTGCCCTGTATTTACCTCTCCCTCTCCTGCCGCACTTTCCCCTCTCCAAACTCTCTCAGCCCCTTCCTGCTATTACCCAGCCTCACCAGAGCTCCTGGAGATCCATTTTATTTATTTATTTCCTCTCCCTCTTTCTCCTTCCACCCTCTTCCCCTCACACAGCTGATTTACAGCCGTAGCAGGAGGCTGATGTTCTCTGCTCGGTCCCTGCCATCCCAAGAGCCATTAGGGGCCAATCCATCACGGAAATGCCCCAGCCAAAGTGACTGGGACATTCTTTACAGCCCCAATATCCCGAATGCTGGGCCGGGAGGGGAGGGTTTGGATTGCGACCTGTCAGCTCTGAGAGAGCTGTCTGGAGGCAGAAATATTATTTACAAGGCGCTGTGGCTCACGGAGGAGGGGAGGGGAAGAAAAGTGGCTGCCACTGCGAGTTGTGATGACTGCAGCATCCTGCCAGCGAAGATACACGGCTCGGAGCTCTTAATTAAGGAGCAGGGGAAGGAGGGGAGGGATGCTGACCGATGGATGCTCTGGGGTGTCACAGTTTGGCAGGAGAAAAGCAGCTTTGTGTGGAAAAGGGACGGGGCACCAGCACCAGGACAATTCCCAGGGGGAATTCTTCAGCGTGGGGTTGGGAGCTTGAGTGGTTTGTGCCATTTGAGCAAGGAGGGCTTCCCAGGGAGATGTTTGCACACCTCAGTTCACTCCTGGATGACAGCAGCAAATCTGAGAGGCGAGGAAGGCTGGCTGGGAGGGGAGAGCTGGGAATACTCTCCTGGAAATGATCCAGCACAGCCCTTCTGTGGTCGAACCTGGCACGTGGGGCTTCAGCACGAGCAAGTGCTCCATCCGTGGGGGTGAAGTGGGAGTAAAAGGCAGCTTTTCACCCTGAAAAGTCCTGTGCTTGCGGCGCTGTGTGCTTTGGGAGTGTGTGCAGATGTTTTATAGCCACACATTCCGTTTTATTGCTGTGCTCATGGAAAGTGGGCCTAATTCCGAGGCCTTGGGGATGGAAAATTTAGGGGAGATGGTGGTACCCAAAGCCATAATTGCTGCAGGATAAGGTCCATACAGCCCAATCTGGTCTCTAAGAGCAGCCAGGAGCCAGGGCATTAAGGAAAGTACAAAAATTAGATGTGACAGACAAGTTCTACAAAGCCTCTTGTTCCCTCATCCCTGTCTTGCTCCCCTCCCCTGAATATCTTTTCCTCCTCCTCCTCCTCCTTCTTCCTCCATCCCAATTATCTCCTCCTTTCATCACCGCCGGAGTTGTAAGTACAAAGTACCAATTAGCTAGTTTTCAAGTTTAATTAGGTTGGAAGGTAGAGCAAATTAAATCCTTTTATCGCAGGTTTCAAAGCACTTTCCCATCAGGCCCACGGGATGGCTTTCCTTTGGATGAGGCCTGTGTTTGTCACCGAGGAGCTGGCCCAGGTCACAGAGCTCTCCAACCATGGGGATGAAATGCAAGATTGGGTCTATCTCCCTCCCGTCCCTAAATCCTACACTCAGGACATCTTTTTTTTTGGAAAGATTTGAGGTGCACAAACCTCTGCTCCAGCTCAATAAACTGAGCATTGCTCCTTAGCTCGTTTCAAGAACATTCCAGCAGCACCAGGAATTCAGCGAGGACACTGTGACAAAGCCCAGCAGAAGGCTTTCAAAATACTTCAACAGTATCAAGCAGCAGGTCCACATGAGTGCTTGGAAGCACCATTATTCCCTAAACCCTTCTTCCTTTGAGGCCTGAACAAAGGCAGAGAAGCGGATCCAGGAATAAAACCCTGAAGATGAAATTGCAGAGCGGAGTGGGGAAGTGTTTAACTCTTGGAGACACAACTGTAGCCACAATTTCTGTTCCTCTTGGGCTCCGAGCGGTGCGTTTCAATCGGATCTGGAGCTGCTGGACAGGGATAAACGGGAAAGCTTGGAATTCTCTCACCTCTGCTCCTGCAATCCCTGCATTTCCTGGTGCTCTAACCCTCTCCCCTGTGTGTTGCAGACAAGCCACTACCTCAGAGTGCCCCCGGAGGCATCATTGGCATCGTGGGAGGTGTCATCGCCGCCGTCTTCATCATCGGCGTGGCCGTCACCGTCATCATCGTCTACCGGCGGCAGCAGAAGAACCGAACCGAGACCGACAACGACCTGTGAGTAGCGGAATTGCTGCCCACGGAGGGTGCAGGGGCTCTGGGGATGGGGGGCAGCAGCTCTGGCTCTTCCTCTGCCTGCACGACAGGAAAACTCGGCAGCAAAATGTTTTCCTGATGTTTGTGTCTCGTTCCTCTAATCGGCTCCCTTTCCTTGAGGCTTCCTGGTGCTTCCCATCCTGCTCGCTCCTATTTCTGAGCTCTCATCATGAGCCTGGGCTGGGAGCTGGAGCACAGGGATGCTCCCCCAGGGGCTGGTTTGGCTGTGGCCTGGCCTTGATGCAGAGCCTCAGTGCCACTGTCACCTCCATGGGCAGAACAGGAGCCTTTTCCTCCTTTCTCAGTGGCTTCAGGCTCCTGAGTGAGACTGAATCACATTCTGCCATCAGAGAGGGGTCTCTGATGGACCCCGAGCTCCTCTGAATGCATCCCAAGGAGTCTGGGAAGGGTTCACACCCAGCAGCGTTCCAGATTTGTACCCATGGGTGACACAAACCCTGCTGACAGCAGGGACAGAAGCCACCACAGGGGCTCCCCTCAGCCAGGGATTGCTTTTCTCTGCCCAGCACGGAGCAGCACAGATCCCAGGCAGGGAGCTGAGAGGTGTGGAGGTCAGTGGATGCAGCAGGAACCTCTTGAGGAGCATTCACCCTGGGCTCTGCCGAGCAGCCCTACCTTGTCACCAGCTCTTCACGCCCTCCCTTCCTCCCCAGCTCGCAGGGGAGGCACGGAAAGCCCAGAGGTTGCTTTCGTGTTCCCCAGCCCCCAACCTCATTGTTGTTACACCTTGGGCACATTTTGTGCTCCATTTAATCCCATTTGAGAGAGGGCACTGGAGGATAGCGGGAGAGGCAGGGGAGAGGAGCGGGGGGAGCAGCAGGAGAGGCAGAAAGGCACACAAACAACAAAAAAAAAAAATAAAATAGCACCACAAGGTGAAATTGCATCAACAGCAGCGGCCCTGTGATCGAGATGCATTCTGACAATCCACTTCCCACAATGGCCCTCCACCAGGCTCAGGGAAGAGCCACTTTAGCTGAGAATAGAAACACTGCCGTGCCCTGCTCGGCAGAGGTGCTGCCTCCATTGTGGAGGCTGATCCCGAAGGTAATAGCATTTCTTTCCTGCAGAGCCACCGAGTCAATGTTTTACAGAGCCTCGGGGACCTGCGTTCCCCTCCCTGCCACCAGCACATTCCTGTCCCACGCTGGAATCCAAGGGCAGGCGCCCATCTCCGCCAGATCTGGTGGAGTCTGCACGGAGAGGAGGGAGGGGGGCAGCCAGCTAATTAGTGGATCAGAGTTTTAATAAGTTTTGTAAAAGGATTAGACACATCTGTGCATGTGAACAGAATGTGCAGAGACAGTCTCTAGGCTGGGATTATCGTGGCTGCCAATCCCCATGCTCTGGGGTAAAAGCAGATCCTTGGCGAGGGTCAGGGATGAATGTCCCTGCCTGGCAGAGCATGCCCATGAGGAGGATTCAGATTCCTACTGGGAAGCCCCTGGCAGGGCTGCCATCCCAGAAATGCCAGACTGGGGCTGGCACTGCCTTGTTATCACTTCCTAGAACCTCACAGCCACGTCCCATGGGATGCTCTGGAGCCATTCCCAAACAGGTATCGGGGCTGCACCCTCGGGATCTGCGATCCGACACGGGGATTTGCCTGGAAGAGGGACAGAATGCTGGGAGGGAGTTTATTCCATTAACAATTCTAATTGGGGTGAGACAAAGGGCGCGGGGGAGCTCCTGAGGATAATCTATAAGATGGTATTGGCAGTTTGGTGACAAACACAATCAAATCCTCGGACACATCAAAGCGGCAGAACCTTTTCTCCTGCAGAATTTTTTCCCCTGCTCTCTGCTCAGCAGACACTTCTCTCCCTGCAGGATTGACCTGCCTCCATCCCACAAACCTGCCCCTCCGCCAAAGAGGAAACAGGACATGAAAAGCCACCTGACTCCAGAAGACATCCAGGTAAAAACCCTCAAATCCCTGCCTCTGCCAAGGGAAACTGATTCCAAGCAGTGTCCAGAGTGCCTGAATTTTGGAAAATGGGGGTTGCAAGAGCAAAGAAGTCCATGGCTTGAGATTGAGGGGCAGAAAGTAAGGATTTTTCAAGGCCAGGTTGGATGGGGCTCTGAGCAACTTGATCTAGTGGGAGGTTGGAACTAAATTATCTTTAAGGTTCCTTCCAACCCAAGCCATTCTATGATTCTGTGATACTGTGGTTCTATGATTCTTTGATTCTATGGTTCCATGATTCTTTGATTCTATGGTTCTATGGTTCTATGATTCTGTGGTTCTATGGTTCTTTGATTCTATGGTTCTAGGTTCTATGATTCTGTGATTCTATGACTCTGTGACCTGTCCCCCCCAGAATTCCCAGAGTTTGGCACCAATTGAAAGCTAAAATTAGGATTCTGCTCCATCCCTCTTGTGGATGTTGAATTCTAAAGGAGTCGGTGCTCAGTTGTGCTGTCACCTGAAGCAGAGGTTGTCCCAGGCTGTGCCAGAGGACAATCCTTGCTCTTCTCACTCCTCTTCTCTCCCCTCTGCTGCAGGTTGTTCACTTGGACAACATGAAACATGAGGAGGAGATCCAGAAGTTCCCTCTGCAGCCTCCCTACTATGACATGGCAGCCCCCGAGCCCTCTCCCTACAGTGACAAACTGGTAAGGACAAAAGGGTGACAGTGCCTGGCACCTCAGCCCAGCCTCGCCTTGCACACAGGACCTCCCACCCTAAAAAAGAAAGATCCCCAGGATTATCCTGGCCTGGAGGAAGGCAACCTCCACACTCTGATCTCAGCCTAATTCAGCTTTCCTTAGGTCCTGGAGCTGTGCCTTTATGGGTCACCCCTCAGTAAAAACCCCAAATCCTTTACCCACCCCACCCTGGCCCATCCTCATCTCCTGCAAGGAGCCCCTGTCAGAATCTGCAGCTGAAGGAAGCAGCAGTGAGAGCTTCACAAAGCAATTATCTGCAGGGCAGAGCGTGCCAGCATTTGACTCTCACTTGACAACAAGTTCTTTAAACCTTTTTTTTCTTTTTTTTTTTTTTTTTTTTGGTGCGTGGATTTGTTCAGCCTCAGATGGGGAGATGTTAATGTGAGGCAGCAGCAGCAGGGAGAGATTAAGGGTCAGGAGGAGATGCTGGCAGTCACATGGGAAGGGCTGGTTTGCAAGGAGCCAGGCTGGAGGAGGAAACGTTAGCTGCGAAGGCACAGGGAACAGAAAGCAGGTAAGATTAGAGGAGAAAACAGAAAGCCATCCTCCTCCCAGGCCCTGGACAACATCCTTTCCCTCCCTCGCCCCGTGGCTTTGGGCTGCTTGCCCCTTTATCCACAGGAGATGAGACATCCCAATGTAAATCCTTCAGGTCTCTCCCAAACTCCTCCTCACGAGGAGCTCAGAGCACTGCACATCGAGCCTGGTGCCTCAGCACTGTGAGCTCCCTGCTTTGAGGAAGGTGGATAAATATCAGCCCAGGCTGGAGTGATATTTTATGAACAGCACTAATTACAGCCCAGTTCATCCCAGTGTGACCCTGCAGTGTGTGTTCCTGTGCTGATAATGGAAGGACAGGGCCCGGTGACCTTTAGCTGGCACGAGTCTGCAGCCAGACAGATGCCGAGGGCGTTGGAAATCAAAATCCACAGTTCTGTGCTGGATGTGATCCTATTTACTTCATCCCTAAAGGGAAACTTCCCCTTGGAGCCCTCCCTCAGTCCTGGGGCTGGTCCCCAGCTCTTTCTGATCCTTGCTGAGTTCTAAACAGAACCCAGGATGTTAGGGAGAGACAGCTGCTTGAAAAGCATCTGAAAGCTGAATTTCAGGCTAGCGGGAGGATGGAGGAGCTCATTTTGGGAAATAACGAGCAGTCAGTTAATTAAGTGGCAGAGTTAGTGATGTGAGATGGGGCCTGATGGGTTGCTGCTCCGTAACCATGGGAACAGAGTTTGCTGCTCTCAGTGCTGGCCTGAGAAGAAGCATTTCCATGTCCCACGCCTGGCACCGGCTGCTCCTCGCCCGTGGATGAGCCAGGAGCTGACGGAGCTCTCGTTTCTTTTGGCCCACCAAGACCTGGCTCTGCAGCAAGGACAGAGTGTCCGGGGGGCTCCAGCTGCTGCCACAGCTCCTGGCACGGGGCTGGCACAGCTGTGGGTGAGCCCTGTGCCCGCTCAGTGTGGCACGGAGCAGTGCCAGGCTCACCCATGGTGTACCTGCGCCGTGCCCTGGCTCTGAGCCCCAAGCAGGACGGAGCTTGCTCCCATTCCTTGCCGAGTCGCGGCGTCCTTTGGGCAGGCTGCTGGAGTTTGGGGTTGGCAAGGGATAGGAGGGTGTCCCTGGCTGCCAAGGAATGCTGTTTTTGCTGGATTCTGCCCAGATCACTCAGGCAGGACGTGCTGCCACAGCCAGGCCAGGCGTGTGTGGTGCTGTCCGGCCATGCTTTGCAAAGGAACGAGCTTGGCCTCCCTCCCTGCGGGGAAAAGAGTGACCTGCATTGCTTTTTTCACCCTTAAAAAGCCTCATTCTCCCATCCCAGTGGGATTCTGAGGGATGGAATCCTCCGGGGAGCAGCAGCAGGGATGGTGGTGGTTACCAAAACCCTCACTCAGCCCATGGGATGGAGCAAGACCTGCCCATCCTTCACCTGGGAGCTGGAGGATGAGGAGGGCAGCACATCCCTGGCCTCTGCCAACCTCCCTGTGGTGCAGCCCTGCTCCCATAGCTCCCAAAATGCAGATGCAGGAGGCTGCTCCGGGGTATCTGTGGTTCTGGGATCCTTGAGAGGCAAAAGCACAGCAGAAAGGCAGGATATTCCTGTTCTGCTCGTACTTCATCTGCAGATCTGGCTTGGGAGGGGAGTGAAGACGATGAGAGTGGAAGGGAGCGGATTCTGCAGGAAAATGGGGCGGGTGCGTTCAGCTTTAAATGAATTGTGCAAAACCTCGTAATTTGGGATAAACCAGATTTATCACAAGGCAGCAGGAAAGCCACTGCCTGGGGTTGACGATTTCACAGCCCTAGAACGGGAGTCAGAGAGTGATTAGAGATGGCAAAGAGCGAGGGAGGGGAGAATGGGAGGGGTGCCAGGGGAAAATAAAAGAGGCAGGTGGAGGAGGAACCTCCAGAGAGGGACGTGTGAGTGTGGACGTGTGCTGGCAGGGGAGCAGGACAGGGGGAGAGGCTGGGACACATCTGCAGGGTCAGGATACCTGCAGGAGGGAGCAGAGCTGTGAATGGAGGTGTATTTTGAGGCGTTGCAGGCTGTGGGAAAGCCAACAGAGCCTGAAATGCCCACGGCCAGCGGTGTGGACACCGTGGGGGAGGCTGCCTGTGGTCTCTGAGCAATTTTGGGGCACCAGCGCTGGTTCATGTGAGGCTATCAAAGCAGGAAGGGTGTCTCAGGTGTGTGGGTGCAGGCAGGTGCGCTGTGCCACCGCTTTTGTGCCAGGTGGGTGCTCTGAGTGAGAGGTGGAGCCCCAGGGTGTGCAGAGCAGGGCTGTGATTAGTGTCCGTGTCAGCAGCGCCCATTTGCACAGGTAGAAAGGGAAGTTTCATTGCTGCAGACAGCAGGAAATAATTCCTCTGGGTTTGCAGGGCAATTACCGGGGTGCCGATGGTGATGATTTACTCCGAGCGCTTGCGTGAGGCAGTGCCGGCCGTGTATACAAGGCACGTTATTGATATTGTGATAAATCCTGCTCCAAACAAGCAGCGAGGAGCAGGAGAGAGCCCCAGAGTGGGAGAAAGCAGGGGAAATCCATGGGGAAAAGAGCTCCCGTGGGAAGGAAGAGGAGAGGAGTGAGGCAAAGTAGAAAGGTAGGAATGTGGAGGTGAGACTGAGTCTGCCTTCCTCCAGGAGCAGGGGAGGCACTGAGACACAAAATTCAGGGGGAAAGAGCTCTGCGGGGCCTCAGTTTGGGTTTGAGACTGGAGCTGGCATTGCTAGTTTTCCTAAATGCCCAGACTCTGGGTCCAGATGCAAAGCAGAGCCACCAAAGGATGCGCAGCTTTCACGCCAGCACCTCACCACAGCCACCTGGCCACCAAGGACAGGCCAGAGTGACCTCCAGCCCGCTGCTCCTCCTGCTCCCAGCTTTGCTGAGCTCTGTTCCCCATCATTGCCCTCATCCCCGCTGCTGAGGGGCAGATCAGGGAGCCAAACCTGGCACAGGCAGAGATGATCTCTGACTGAACGAGCCCTTCCAGCAGCAGGCACTCAACCAGCTCACTGCAGGGCTACCAACTTCTAAAAACGGCTCAGCCGCAGCTGGTCGGTGGCTGAGGACACTTCCAAACAAAGAGGAGGGAAACACTTTCGAGTTAAACACCTTTTGCATCATTGCCATGCCGTGCAGCCATTTTGGAAAGGGGAGAGAGAGACTGGAGATGTGTTTTGTTTGGAAGAGACGAATCTCTCCTCTCAGAGAGGCTCAGCACATGCCTGGCTAATGCTGGCACTGAAAAAAACCCCAAAAGTGAGGATTAAAGAATCTCCAGAGGGCAAAAAGCCAGGATCACCCTCACACTGTTGGCACCAAGGCATCTCCTGGTGATCCATATTCCCCACGAGCTCTCCGGGCTCTCCTCCCTCCCAGGCTTCTCCCATTCTTATTTGCATGAAAGATGTCTGGGTAGGAATGATGAGACAAATTGGATAATATTCCATTCATGCAGTTCTTGCTGATAAGCCTGCTTAGTGCAGGAATACACATAAATATTCCCGTGCCAAAGGAGGATGCTTTTAGCATCTCTCAGGCCGCGTCACAGTGACAAAGTGGTGCCGCAGAGTTAATCTGCAGTGCCAAGCTGTGTGGCCAAGCCAAGCCTTGAGTTAAATGTGGCACTTCAGAACTCCACAGGCCCCATGGAGTTACCCCATTTACCACAATGGGGCAAAATAACAGTGGTGGCCAAGCAGTGTCACTCCCCTGGGGCCACGCCCTTGGAATTGTGGCTTTAAAGACATTCCCTTTGGGGATCTCCTTCCCAAAATCCAAATTTCAAGCCAGTGATTTTCACTCATGCCCCCAAACCTGAGTTTGCAATGAACCCCCAAATTCTTGGGTTGAAACAGACAGCTTGGGTGCGTGATGAGGATTGAATTCACTGATCCAGCCCCAGCTGAGGAGATTCTCATCCCAGAGGGGTTCAGTGGAAGAGGGGCAGTGGCTGGGAGTGCTGCAAGCTGGGACTGAGCGAGTTCCTCCTTGTTCATGGGAGCAGTGCCTTTGGGACTTTTGCTTTTGTCACTGAAACTAGGGGAAAAGCAAAAACCCTCCAACAATATTTTTAATGTTAGAGAGTCAAGGCATTGCTTTATTATCTGGCCAGGATGTTGTTCTGGCCAGGGTGTGCCACAGAAATCATCTCATCCACACACAGCCCAGGTGTGCAGAGAGAATCATTCTGTGACACATGGATTTACAGGATTTTCCCCCAAACTTTCTACAGTCAAAACCCACAGAGATGCACTGCTTCGAAGTTCATTGGTCCAGAGTTGAGCAACCCCAGCGTTCAGTTTCCCATTGGATCCGAATCTCCTCGCCTCCCATATTAATTAGCTCTTCTTTCTCATCTCTCTTTTCCTGGCCCAGGTGTCTCTGACCCACCAGGGGTGAGGTTTGGAGCTGATGTTCCATTCATGGCCCTTTATCTTTTGGGCTACTCCAGTCTGTAAATGTGTTGAGTTCATCAGACCTCACCTGGTAGAACAACGCCCTGGAAAGAAACTTAAAATTCCTTTTCCCGGGGTAAAGACAAAGCCTTTGACTAAAGTTATACAAACTTTTTAAACTGGTATATTTTCCAACACTTTGATTTGGGATTTTACCTTACTGATTATTCATTACCTCCCTACCTCCCTCTTTTTAACTGTTTTTTCTTCCTCCTCCCCTCCCTCCTCCCCCTTTTCTTCTTTCTCCCCCATCCTTCACACCCCCGTGTCCTGTCTCACCCTCACCATCTGCACGGACCCTCCGTCCTCACTCCCCCCAACTGTCCCTCGTGTCCCCCACCGCCTTGCTGCTCTCTTCTCTCCAGAACCCTGGCAACAAGGACTGTGATGTCCAGTATGCAGAGCTGGACACGTCCGCTCTGGCCGCGTCACCCAGCCCTCGGACCTCCATCCATGCTGGCGGAGACCTAGTCGAGTATGCAACCATCCAGCCCAACTTACGCTAGCGCATGTCACTCTAGGCCCTTTCCCCTCAGGTTCTGGCCTCAAGGTACACACGGCACTCTGCCTTCCTCATGCACCCCTCAAAGTCACCGCTGCCCTCGTCCCAAATCCCTCCCTCCCTCTGCGTCCCGTCTGTCCCTCCCTGCCTGCTGTCTCTCTCTCTCTGCTGCCCTGGTTTTTTGGGGTGCTGCCAGGAATGCCTTTGCCTTGCCTTGCCTCTGTGCATGCTCTTTTCGCTGTGTTTTCCTTCGCTTCCTGCAGCCAGGCATGGGGGACAAGGGGAGAGGGGTCATGGTTTTGTGTCAGGGCAGGGCTTTGGCCCCCACTCCAGGTGGGTTTGGAGATCCTGCTCTGGTTTGGGTGATTTCTGTGCAGAATCAGAAGCCAGAGATGCTAAGAGGGCTTTTCCAAGCCAGGACGAGGAGGGGAGGGAAAGGGAAAGAGGCTGATTGAAAGGAAAATTACGAAAAAGAAGAGCTTGTGTGCATGTGGAAGTAGCTCCAGATAAGACGGAGCATATGTGCATGTGTGAAAGAACAAGGTGGGAGAGGATGTGAGAGAATATGGGAACACCTAAAGGTTCCTGCAGCGAAAGGCTCCAGGATAAGACAGGCAGAGAGGGACTGTGCTGTGGCAGGAACAGGGCTGGCGTGGCATGAAGTCGGTGCAGGTGGCAAGTCAGGATGCTGGGGAGAGAGGGAGACAGATCCTTTTCCTTGGTGTTCTCCTTCTCAAAACCAGGCACAGACTGATCCCTGTTCTCCTGACTTTTTCAAGTGCCACCAAACTCTCTCAAGCTCAGGTTCTGTGGCACGGAGTGATTAGGACTCAGTTGGTTTTCTAGTGACCCTTTGAATGCTGTTTTTTTAGTGAAAAGGGGTGACCTCAGCTCTTCCTACATTCCTTTGCCTCAGAATCCCACCTTTTTCTCAGATATAAAAGCCACCAGGTCCCTGAAAGGGAAACACCTCTCCTTTCCCACCTTTGCTGGATGATTCCAAGAGTTTTTGGCCAAGGAAATGCCACTGCTCCCCCTCTCCTTGGCTCCAGCTCTCCCTCACTCCTGTGCATTCCTGGAGCTGTGACTCCAGGTTCTGCCCTGCTCCTTCCCCTTTATTTCAGTGTGAAGGGGCTCTGGGCTGAAAGGAAGGGAAGGGAGAGGAGAAAAGGCAGAGAGCAAATGGAGAGAGGAGCTGCTTTGCAGGGCCTGAATCCCTCCCAGGCCACCCCACGCAGATCAGAGGAGGCTCAAGAGAAGCAGCAGCTTGGGGATGGAGAGGGACAGCTCGGAGAAGATAAAGGATCATTGGGAAGGAAGGAAAGGAAGCTGAGCAGGAGGAAAATGTGATTTTCAGCAAGGCCCCGTGGATTTCCCGTTCAGCATCTCCCTGAGGTCAGGAGCTCGGTGCTGGCAGGGGTGAGGGTGCAGCACAGCCCTGGGGGTGCAGGGAGCTGCTGCCGTGTGCCTCTGTGCCTGTGCTCCCTGGTGTTCCCGTGCTGGAAACAGCCCTGTAGTTCCCCTGCTGTAGCAAAAGCCCTCCTAGGTGAGTGTCTGCAGCAGCCCCGGGGCAGATCCGGAGCAGATCCGTAACCTCTCTCTCTTGCGGTGTCTCACCCACTCCTGCTCGCAGAATGAGGATCAAGGTCTTCGTAGACGTAACGAGCGAGAGTGGACAGTAAGTTCTGGATCGGTTTGGTGTTTTTCCTTTCCTCCCTGTGCTCCTGGGGGGCTGTTTGGCACTGGGCAGAGGGGCTGGGCAGCTCCCAGGCGCTTCCAGCCTCCTGCATCCTCTGTTGGGTGAGAGTTCCAGCCCTGAGGAAGGTGGGGTTGACTCCAGCTGCTCTCCCTCGTGTCTTCACCTCCCGTTCCCCATGGATTCCGGGGCTGCTCCCACTGTTCCAAACAAGGCAAGAGCTCCCTAATCCATCTTGGGAGGTCTCGCCTCGTCCTCCCCGGGGTGGGGAATTTTATTGTCAGCAAAAGGACAGTAATCCTCCAAATCCAAATTTGGAAATCCTCCCAGTCTCTCTGAAGTAAAAATAAAGCCAGTCATATGGCGCTTTGAAGGTGTAATCTCCCTGCTAAGACACACCACAGATCAGGGCAATTTAATTTTTTTTGATGCTTTTTTAATTATTTCCTCCCCCTTCACCTCCCCACACTCCGGCTCTCGGTTTCGCTTGGGAATTTCTTGTCCCTGTTGCAGCAAGAATAGCTGGAAACCACCAGGCTTGGATCAAGAGTACAATGAATCAGTGGCCAGGGCTCAGGTTCCCATTTCCAAATTGCAGAAGTAAAGCAAAGAAGTGGCTCCTTTTTAGTTGTAAATGAGGATAACAGCCCTACCCTGGCTGCAGAAGGGCAGAGAGGAGGATTTGGGAGAGGAACAGCGAGGAGGGAAATTTTTGGGATGATTGGTGGTGTGAGGTGCTGTAGGAACACGGACCAGGTACGTACCAGAGGCAGCAGGGGAAGAGAAAAGCATGCTGTGAGAAGGAATGCAACGTTCTGAGCAAGTTTTCTGCACAATCAATACTTGCATGTGTCTGAATGCATCCCTCATGATAGGTCCTTGCTCTGTATTTTGGGAATTCCGGCTCAATATTTTCATTTCCTGAACCCAGGGTGAGTCCCTCTGTCCCACTCGCCCTCAGTTTTGTCCTCACACAAGTCCAAGCTCAGGACCTCTGGTTCCTGCTCACCACTGCCACATGAATTTTTGCTCTTTGCTCAAGACAGGGATTATTCAAGAATTCCCTCACGGATAAAGCACCAAACAGAGCAGGAACATGCCCAGAGATACCTAAAATCATGGCCATCCTTGGAAGGTGGTCAATACCCTGAGCAGGGAGTTCAGAACCAGGGAGGAGAGGATGTGAGGCTCCCAACGCCATGAGAAAATGCTGCTTTTTTTGGTTCCCAGTGTATTTTCTGTCTCCCAACACCCACACCCTCTGCACTGGCTGGCCCACAGTGTGACAGCAGCTTTGTGTGGCTGTCACTCAACAGAGCTGCTGCTTCCTGGCCATCAGCCTGTGCTGCATCCCAAAATCCAAAACCAGCTGGTGAGGAGGGTCAGCCCAAATTCTGGGGAGTTTTGAGCAGCAGGGGCTTTTCCCAGCCAGGAAAACATGGGTTTTAACACATTCCACAAATGCAAAAATGTGTTTGCCATGAGCTTGGCCAAGCAGAGAAAACCTTTACCTGTCCAACTCTCACACGTAAAAGTCTTGAGATTTCCCAAAATCCATAACAGTGAAATCCGCAGGTCACTGAGAAGAAGTTTTTCACTTTCAGACCAGTAAGAACTCATTATTCCAAGATGATTAAAAGTACAGGACGTGGTCAGCTGCTGCACACCTCCTTTTACCCGAAGAAATGTTCTGCAAATAGAAGAAAAGATGGAATCAGGTGGGGAGGGATGGAGAAGGGTTGAGAGTAAGTCATGGCAGAAATGAAAGCTCCCTAATTCAATCAAATAAAGCCTGTTTAAAGGTAATCTGCCAGGCTGTCTGAAATGGATAGATTGCTGACATCCCCTTTAATCAAGCTCTTGGAAATAAAACTGAGAGGGGAGGATGTAACCCAGATAATGAAGAACTGCATGGAGTCATGCTGGAGACAAAGGCAAGTGGGGAGAAGTCAGGTGGGGGAAGGTGGTAGAATCGTGTGCCAGTTCAATTTAATTAGTTCATTATCCCTAATTTAATTTCAAACTTCGTTAAAGATAAATTAGATTGGGGAAAAGTCACAGTGGGACTGGGGAAGGAAGTCAAAGGGCACTGGCTGCTAAATATGTTAAAAAACACCAGGCTGTTTTTTTTTCTCCTCCCTTTTGCCACTTGGAAATTAGTTCAGGGAATGGAACAGAGCAACTCCTGGTTCAGGTGCTGAGGAGAAGCAAAAGGAGACAGGGAATTCTCTTCCTTTGGCCCTGACATTCTCCTATTCTGGCCCCACTGCGAGGAGTGAACACAAAACTCGGCCCAGCAAGAGAAGAAAAGGATTTGTTTGCACTCACCTGGGCAAACAGAAGCTCTGACAAAACTGCACTCAGTGCCTTTGGCAATGCTTCACGGCGCCTGTCTCGTGGCCACATTAACTGCGAGATAAGGAGAAGAAAAACGCTTTAGTGACCCAGGATATTGTCACAGCCCATAAAATAATGCCTCAGAGCCCCTTCTGCTGATCACACCCAGCTCAGCTTCCACTCGTGGTAATGAGAATCTCTGTCCTGGGAGACCTTTCTGTCCATCAGAGCTGCACACGGCGGTGTCGAGTCCTCTGCTTTTCTGTCTCAAAAAGCACACAGAGCTCCCCTCCCACTTAACTATAACAAATTGCCAGAACCCCCCTTTCCTGCTTTGTCTTACTAAATTTCTGTAATTAAGGCAACTTTCCTTTCAGATGAGCTTTACCCAGAAAATTAATGACCTCGATAAAGCAGGAGGAAAGCACAACTAAATACATTTTTCCCCTTGCAGGTGTGGAGAGGGGTCCTGTTGTGTGTGAGAGTTCTTGAGAGTAGATTTTACAGGCAGAGGACTTTGCATATCCCATTCCCCCTATCTGTGAGCCCTTTTTTATCTCTTTATCAGCTGGGGCCACCAGAAGAACAGCAAATATCTATTTAAGGTTGAGTTAGTGAAGCTTTTCATGGCCCCTGGCTTGGGATCCTCAAGTTAGAGAGCTCTAAAGCTGCACTTGTCCACATTTTCACTTGGCAATGGAAAGGCTAAAGTGGACAAAACCCTGGCCCACCCAAATTTAGGATACCCACACAGCAACTCCACTACTGACTTTTTAAAGCTCAGTCTGTAGAGTAAACAACTTTTCCAGTGAAATGAAAATGAGAGTTGGCCTCGGTGTTGCTGCTGTTTTCCTGGGGCTCAGGCAAACTTTCCACCCTCCAGCAGCCCTCACTGGGCTGTTCCCAAAATTGCCTTCATGCCTCTCCCAGTGGTCTGAGCCATAAAAAAATTATTCTCAACACCTTGTTTTCCATAGGATTTTTTTTTTTTTTAAAGCCTCCTAGTGAAATATTCATCCAGGAGCTGGCAGCAGAGGAGCTGAGTGGATTGTTCTGTTCCTTCAGGCGTTTTTTCCTGAGGGTCAAACCCTTGTCCTTTCCACTAAACTGACTGTTCCTGGGATTTTGAAAGAGAACAAGGAAGGACTCAAGGGCAAGTTGCTCGCTCCAAACAGCCCCTGTTCAAACCACAGGCATCAAAGCATTTTCCAGCGCTGTTTGCTCCCTCTTGGAGAAGAAATTATCTCCTGGTGAGCACCCATGAGTGTGGGTTGGGTTCAAACTCCTGCTTGGGTCATCCTGCAGTGTTTGCAGAGCAGGAGAGGGTCCAGGAGCAGGGAGGAATCCTTCCCATCTGCTGCCACCCTCTGGGGAGCCGCAGCCCTGTGGGAAAGATGCTCCTCCACCCCAGAGAGAAAAGCATCCTCACACCCCGGCAGAGGGAAAATCACGGGGCCAGCAGAGCAGCCTCGGGTTTGAAAGAGGTTTGATGTTCTCCGGAGTGGATTTGACTCACAAAAGCATCCCCGAGACTGCCTGGGGAGCTGCTCACACAGGTGAAGCTGAGCATTCCTGTCTCCCATGTAAGCATGAGGCACAAGAACCTTGTTTTGCACCCCAAGTCCCCAGTCGGACACACGTGCCCTCTAAATGGAAGAGCACAAGCCCGGCTTAGATTAATGATGCCTTCAAGCACTGCTTTTCCCAAACTCAGGTGTGGAAAGGGTTAGAAAGTGTGAAAGTGAGCTGCCCTTCCTTGGCTGGCTGCTTGTTTTGTCCAGAGAGCTGAGTATTTACAGACAAGGGACAAACCATGCCCGGCCCATACATATTCATCAACGATTTGGATATTTCAGGATGTGAGACCAAAACTTTGCAGTGTGAGGATTTATCACCTGGGTTTCCATTTTCCCGAAGCAGTGAGCTTGGTAAAGTGTTTAATATTCCATCCTGCTTGCTCTCTGTGTGTCTCGGCGAGGAACTGAAGAGCTGTGTGTGTTTTCTGGCCGGTGATCCCGGAGTTTTCACCCGTTGACTTTTGTCTCTACTTGCAGAACTTTGGAAAGTGTCACTCAGAGATATCGAATGCGAGTGATTACCTGACCCGCTGTTACTCACATGAAGATCGATATCTGGAGAAGATCCCTCATGTCTATGCCCCCTTGTCAGACCTCCCACAAGATCTTTATCCTCACCATTCCGACATCTCCTTCTGCTGCCCACCTCCCGGCTCCCGGGCTCCTTACATCTGTCCTAAGGAACAGTATGTTTAAAGTGTCAACACGGCAGAAAAAAAAAAAAAAAAGGAAGAAACCCATGGTTTTCACTTCTCCTGTCGCTCAACAACCAAGGCCTTTCAGCCCCCCCTCCCCTTTGCCATCGCTCGTTTTATTGATTAATTTTGAGATCCGGGTGCGATTGCCATGATTCGTTCCAAGTGTCTGCCTGGCTTGCTAATGCTCAAGGGAACACTCTGCCTTCTCCCACATCTCCTCCAGCCCCTGCATCTTTCTTTCTCCTCCTGGCTCTGTGTGTGCATGTGTCTGTGGGTGGATGGGATGTGCCCAACCCTGTCCAGTGTCCGGAGGTTTTCCCCTGTGTCGATCCCTGCACTCTCTGCACCGGAGTAGCCGAGTGTGGATCCTTCACAGCTTGTGTGAGGTTTTACAGCACAGCCAGCGCTCAAATCTGAGGCTGTGGCTTTTTCTTAATTTTCTTTTTTTTTTTTTTTCCCTGCTCTTTTTCCCCCTTGGAAGCGGGGATAGCAAATCCCCGTTGTGAAGAGCTAAACAGCCAAGATTGCTGAACCAAATCATAAGATGCTTATAATGAAAGATGCTCAAAACCAACCCAAAAATAGAGATCAGGACTTGGTTTAGGCGGTTTGTTTCTGTCCTTTTCCCTTCCTGCTCCCACTCCCAGTCTCTTGGATTGACTCTTTTAAAGGGGACATATTTTGGAGTCAACACATTTGGAGGAAGCCTCCTTTAAATAACAGGTCTGATAACCTGAAACCCAAAGGAGAAAATAATTATGAAGGAAAACATTCTCTCTAATTTGCCTTTCAAAGCCCAATGTGGCCCCCCACGAGCTTTTCCCCCCTCTCTTCCTTGCATCTGTTGATTGGAATTTTAAAATTAACTCAGGCAGAATATGAAGAATAAATCATGATTTCAGGTAATCTCCTTGCTCTTAATGAAGGATAAAAGCCAATAGAGAAATCTGGCCTTTTAACTTTTATAAAAGCATCTTAGTTTTGGGACTACACCTTTTTTTGATATTGGAATGTGTGTGGGTGTGTAAATCCAAACGTGTACATTCCCGTGACCACAAAGTGTTTTAGAAAAGGGAACTTATCTCCACATCACATTTGTGTTCACTTGTATTAGAGGAAAAACAAATAAATATCGATATACACTTCAATGTATATAAAAGCAAAGAAGAGGAAGAGGAGGACGAGGAATGAGCATCCTGCCTAAGAGCTTGGTTTTGGGGACAACTCCCATCTGTGTCACCCATGGCATGGAAGAGGTGACGGCTGGGATGGCCCTGAGCAAGGGGATAAAGCTTTGTGGCCAGAGGGCATTTCCTTTCCTTTGGCTCAGGCTGGGAATGTGGTGCTCTGCAGACATTAAAATCCCTCTGGAAAACCTGAGGATGCTCAAGCTAAGGGCACGTGGGAGGAGAGGTGGGCACCATGCCACGGTCCTGCTGCCCAGGCACCAAAAGCTGTCAGAGCTGCTCGTGCAGGTGAGAAATGGAACTCCCGGCAGGTGAAAAGCCCTGTGACAGGAGGGGTGACCCCATGGATGTCCTGCCGTGCCATCCGGACCGAGGCACATGTTTATTTTTGTATTTCTGGATCTCTGGTTGTTCCCTGCCCTTGCTGTGTCCCCATCGCCTCGAGCCTCACCCTGCCTGTCCCTGCTCGTCCCCAGAGCAGCACATCTGTGTCACTGTGGGTTCCCTGCAGGCTGGCAGACACATCTGCATGTGCGAGAGGAGTTTACGCTCTGCTCAGCCAGGCAGCACAGCCCTGTGGGGGATGACACCACCTGCGTGGATCCCCCGGGGCCCTGAATGGCTAAAAAACACCCCCAGCTCTCCCCAGCCCTTCCCTGGTGGCACTGCCACTCTGTGCTGGAGACAGGACGGTGGCTGCTCACAAGGACAAGGTTTGTGGGGGGATCTGCTGGACCTGGAGAGGTGTCTCCCACTAAATGACAGGTGGGTGCCTCAGCTGAGTGACCTGGGGGTGCTTGGCTGGCTGGGGAGTGGATGAAGGAGTGTTTTGGATGCATTTTTTGGCCACGGGCAGCAGCAGCTTTGCCACGTGCCGGTGCACGGAGCGCTCTGATTCCCAGAGGATCGGGGGAGCATCATCAGGACACAGCCTTAGAGCACTCCACGCAGCTTTCCCATCCCATCCTGTTAGTCCTGACTGATGCAAACCTCTCTGGAATCGTTTGGATTCACATTTCCTCTGCCAGGGGGTCCAGGCGGGCGTTTCCTCACACCAATGGACTCCGGTGCTCCTTGTCTCGATGCGTTTTTCTCTCTCCGATTTTCTCCTCAACACACCTCGGGTTCTTTTCTGGTTACCACAGAGCAGGGAACTGGGTGTGCTCTGAACTGAAGGCACAGCCACCACGTTCACCCCAAATCTGCCAAATCTGCCTTTGCTCCCTCTGTTTGGAAAGGTGAGGAGGTGCTGGAGAACCTGATGTCCTGGAATCAACCCAGCACCAGTGACCATGAAGGAAAAGTGAGAAAAAATCCATCCCAAACTTCCCTACCTGCATGCCTGGAATAGCAGAGCGCTGCCTGTACTGTGGTTTGATTTGGAGCCTTCACCTGATGCCGTTCCAGACAGATCCAGGAATTTAAATGAGAAGTGGAATATGTTCAGGTCTTCAGACACACGAGGAAAGAAGCCAGACAAAATGGTCGCTTGCCAGAGGAGGCAGAGAACACATTGCAGGTGGTTTTCTCTGCTGCCCATGTCTGGGATGACAATCCTTTGATGAGGAAGGGAAGGCAGGGACACAAACTGCAGCATTTCAGAGAAAACTCTGCTTGCCTCGTGCAGCTTTGAGTCGGAGCTGCCCACAGAAGTCTGCCACAAAGGGTTTTCGTGGGCTTGCAGCAAAGCAAAACCATTTCAGTCCTCCCTGAAAAGGTAAAAGCCTCAGTTCAAAGCTGTAGTTTGACTTATGCCAGCACATGTATTTAGTCTAGGAATGTCTGTGTTCTCTTTGCCTCTTCTTAAGAGCTGGGTTGATCTCCAAAAAAAATGACAAGAGGGGCTCACCACACACCACCAAATTCCTCTGCACCCTAGGAAAAGGGGGTGAAACCTGAAGGAAACCCTGAAATAAGAAATAGCGAGTCCACTGTTTGGTTTTACAAATCTGTGCCTGGGAATGGTTCTGATTCAGGGCTCCTACCCCTCCCTTTCCCTACGGTCACACAGCACTTGCCCAATGGCTCTTTCCAAACTTCCCTGCACCTGCTCAGCCCTCACTTTGCTCCATGCTCAGGCTGCCCATGCCCGGGGGACCTGGCAGGTGCTGGAATCAGGGCCAAGGGGAGGTGTTCTCCTGCTGACACGGTGCCAATTGACTTTCAAAGATCCCTGCTCTGGAGATGGAGCCATCCAGCAGCGCTGTGGGGCGTGGATTGCTGAACAAGTCCAACTGGAAACTGGTGGAGTGGGCTGCAGTGGGCTGGCAGTGCACGGGAGGAACTGGAATTAGAGGCTAGAGAGGCATTTAGGTCGAAAAGACGTCAAAGGTGAAGCTGTTCTTCCTGTCACCAGGGTGAAATGTCACGGTTTCTGTTCCGTCTGTTGGTGGCACTGACACCAGAGCTCTTGCAGATGGAAAAGACTGATCACAGAACTTAAATAAAAGTGAGCTGAAGAGTTACAGCAACTCCTGTCCTGCCTGTGGGACTCGTGTGGGGTGTTTGATGTCTGCCTTGCTCCCAGGGCTGCCTTCCTGCCGAGCTCTTCTCCCCATCCCTCATCCCTCATCCCTTGCACTTCACCCCCCAAAATGTACCCACACACACTCCTGCCCTCTCCCAGGAGTTCCTGCCTGTTCCAGAGGCTCCTCAGGACTGGAATAACTCACTTTTCCTGTTGCATCCCTCCCTGTCTGTAGCACAGGGGACCCAGGACTCAAAGGTAAGCAGTGTTCAGTCACCTCCAAGGATTTTTCTGCTGCACCTTCCAGCCCCAGCTCTGCCCCCAGGGCAATTATGGTGCCCAGGAGATGCCAGCTTTGCTTCATTTTGTTTGGGAATCCTCCTCCCAGCGCGTGGGTGGGACAGAATCAGTCACAAACAGCCATTCCTCGGGGCCAGCAGCTATTTAGGGAAAGAAAAGGGGAGTTCCTCCTCCTCTCCAGCCCACTTCTCCTGCCGGTGGCCTGATTTCCTTGAGCAGGCTCTCAGTCCTGGCTCCAGACACTGAACCTGCACTCCTGGGGGCTGATCCAAATCCTGCTGAACACTCACAGCTCCCTCAGGAGGTTCCCTATCAGCCATGATTGATCAATAAACCCTGGGAGAGTTTTTAGTGCTGAGAATGAGCATACCCCAGGATATTTCTGAGCACTGCACAAGGATAGAGCCTCTGCCGCTGGATAAAGACCTTTTGGAACAATTCAGCCGTGGATTTGGGGAGGCAAATGGCAGAGGGATGGGGTTCATGGAGGGAGGGTGAAAGGGTCTGAGTGCAGCCTGCACCAGCAGCAGGCATGGCTGGTCGTTAGTGGGAAGGGTTAATTGGGTTGGGGGAGAGGAGCTGACATGAAAACATCACAATTCTGCTGAGAACCCCAGCGTTTCTCCTCAGAAATGTCAGGGAGAGGCACAGTTCTCAAGGCCAGGATATCCTGCAGGGTGATGGGAGCAGAGTGCTGTCCTCAGCCTGCACAGAGATGAGTTTATCCTCCATTCCCCAAACCCTGCATCTCCCCCAGGGCTGCATTTCCTTCCGAGAAAGGGGAAAAGAGTCTGGATTTACCTCCTGCACGGCAGTTTTTAACACATTTGCATGGAGACTTCCACCAATGCCCATCTAAATGTGGTCCATGTGAGCTGAAAGGTCACACAAACACTCAGAGTGGCACCAGAGACACCTTGCACAGGTAAAATGTGCCAGGAAACACATCTATTCCAGTTCTTTTTTTATTTCCTCATGGCTGTCAGGTCAGCACTGAGTTTTTTGGTCTCCTTCTCCAGCACTGAATGCCTGATCAGCACCACACTCAGAACACAAAACTTCCTGCTGCGTCACTTTATAGTTATATAGAAATTTATGCATCTATTTATATGTATAAAACTAAAATACAGCTATTGGACTGCACTAAATATATCAAACCTATCAAAACACTTACAGAGGATAAGTAAATTGATACTTATGTAGTGTAAGGCGAAAGGCTGTTATTTTACCATCTAATCACCTTTATAAAGATATTTTCTGCGAGAACAAAAAAGATAGGCCCCATGGAGGGTGGAGGATGTTCAGAGTGGGATGGGAGAGCTGCAAATTCAGGGCAAATTCAGGAAAGGGCTGCACTGAAGATTTCATGTCCCTGCTGCAAACAGGGCAGGCTGAGTGCTTTATTTTTTATTTTTTTTTCCCCCTCTCTACTGTCATGCTCTATTTTCTTCCCCTTTATGGCAGATGGGAGGTGAGGTTTTAAAGGCTGCCAAGAATGCATCCAGCCCTGCTCCTCTGGGGGAACAGCACCATAGACGGAATGAACTTTCTCCAAGCTTCCTCCCACCCCTCCCCCTCGTAATCCAGGCTCGAGTGCCATCATTTTCATATCAGTACTAATTACATTAATTATTCTCCTCAGCATAAAACTCATTAAGCTGGAATTTATGGTTCGTTAAGTCAGAGCCTGGGTTGTTCCTCGGCGCAGCGTTGTGGGGTCAGGATTATTTCTGTCCTGGCTGGGGGCAGCTCCTAATCCGTGTGTGCCTCAAAGTGTGACCAAAGCCGTGTGTGCCACCACGGGGGTGTCACAGCAGGCAGGGGAGGTGGCTCTGAGCCTCGGGAGGGCTGGAAAGGTCAGTGCTGCTGGTGTGAAATGTGGTTTGTCACAGCTCAGGGGACATCAGGTGTGACGAGCAGAGCGGGAGCAGCCTGGGGAGTACTCGAGGCACGGTGATCCAAGGTGGAGCAGGACGTGCTCGGTGGTGTGGGAAGGGCTGGTACCTCGGGAGATCAGCTCCACTCTGCTGCAGAGCTGCCCTGAGCCTCTGGAACTCACCCCCAGCACAGCACAGGGAGGGTTTGTGCTGCCTGAGCTAAGGCACCGCGCTCAGGTGGCTGAAAGAGGAGAGAGAAGTTCTCCAGAGAGCCTCACACCTGCTTCGAGGGTGTCCAGCCTCTCTCTGAGTGCCATGGGCTGGGAAGCCGTCCTGGGCATGCCTTTGGGGTGACACCAATGGTGTGTGCAGTTCTGCATGTGTTTTTTGCCACGCTGGAGGGTTGGAAAGGCCATCCTGGCCATGCCTTTGGGGTGACAGCAATGGTGTGCCAGTTCTCCACATGCCCTTTGCCACCCTGGAGGGTTGGAAAGGCCATCCTGGCCATGCCTTTGGGGTGACAGCAATGGTGTGCGCCAGTTCTGCACATGACTTTTGCCATGCTGGAGGGTTGGAAAGGCCATCCTGGCCATGCCTGGGGTGACAGCAATGATGTGCAGTTCTGCACGTGCCTTTTGCCAGGCTGGAGGATTTATCCAGGTGAGCAGTCCCACCTGCACTCCCTGAGCACTCCCACAGTCCTGGGGGTGCTGGTGTCACCTCCTCCCCTCCCAGGGACACCTCTCTGATTCACCAGCACCTGCTCTTCTAAAGAACAGCCAGGAGTGATATTTCACTGATTTTGGAGAGTAAAACCCGAGCTGGGAACGGTGGGGAAGGAGGAATGAGAAGCTGCCATGCCCTGCCTTGGCTCTCCAGCACACAGAGCTCCCAAATCGCAGATCAGGGCCCAGGAGCTGGGAGGGATGGGCAGGATCACTTCCAAACGGACCTGATCCACAGAGAATCCCTTCCCTGAGTGCAGTCCCTCCTTCTCACGCTGCACAGGTTCCTAGCACGCTCCCTAATTACTGTAATTAAGTAGTCACGCTGAGTGATGTTAGACACAGGGTTCTCAGCGCTCACAGCCCTGCAGAAGATTAAACCATCGCCATCTCCAGGCTCTGAGCTCTTCCCTGTCACGGTGATGATGGGTTAGAGCAGGAGACTGAGCCCTGTGACACGGCTCGTGTCATTTGTCACGGCTCTGGGGTCACAGCATCCTGTCACTCCCCATCCCCGCAGCTCCCACAGGGCCAGCGCTGTCTGCAGCAGCAGATCTGAAGCCCTGGAAGGGTGAGCTCGTTGTGACTGGCACAGAGATGAAGCCTGCACGTCTATTTTGTCATTTGTCAAGCGCGAGGGTATAAATACCCAGCTGGATTTGTGCAAGTGGCAAGTCCTGTGGAGCAGAGAGGTGCCTGTTTTCACTTTATTCACCCAGTGGCCACCGTTTTCTCTCTCTTCTGGTCCCCTTTGGGTAGGAATTCTGAGTCTGGAACCAGGAATGTCAACACCACGCTGATCAAGGAGTTTAAATCCATTTCCCCATGGTTTAACAGCAGCCAGGTTAGCTGGGAAATGGCCTTTCCTGAGGCCCTGGCTGACAATAGCAGGGGACTAAACTGGAGACAACCTTTTCAATCCACATCTGTGCTCCGTCCCTCCTTCCCCAACCTTTTTTTTCCCCTCGAGGGCACCCAGAGTTTTTCAGATCTGTTCTCACAGCGCAGGAGACAGGGGCTCAGTTCCTACACAATTGGCATCCAATTCATTTCTGTGTGAATGTGAAAATCAATAGTGTTTATAGAACCCACAAAGGCCCTCCCATCGGTCACTGTCCTCGTTAGGTTCCTTTCTGGCTGCCAAGAGATCCTTCCAGGAGGTGATTCTGTGAGCTGAAGAAGGAAAATAATGATCCCCACATCTTTAATGAAGCCTGAGAAGTCTCTAAGCTTCTGCTCTTGCCCAGAGCAGAGGGAAAGAGTTTCTTGGTAATTTTATGGGATGGACTGGCTTTTCTCAGAATTTTGCCTGGATAGTCAAATTCTGGTGCTTGGTTTAGCTCCAATTAAGCTCAAAGTGCCTTCTTACACATGCAAGAACATGTATTCCTTCAGCAGATGTTCAACGATTCCAGCTCCACTTGTGCTTGCAAATTCTGTGGGCACAGCACTGAAAGCCAAGTTCAGGCTGTCCCAGAGCTCCACATCTTTTTAATTATTACTATCAATTTTTACTTTTTAATTTTTTTTTTTTTTCTTCTGTTTCCTGTGCCTCTGATTTTATCTCCAGGAAGTTTCCTCAAGCCAGTGTTGGATGTCTGTGTCCTGCCTGTGCTAGGAACAATTCCAGCCCCGTGGTCAGCTGGTCCAGCAGGAGCTTCCTCCCACCCGGGGATGTTCCAGGGGTTTGTACAGATGTTGACTGCTCCCCTTTCCCCATCTGTTCCTCTCCTCCCTGTCCCATCTGTCCACTCCACCATTCCCACCACTTGGAGCTGTAGGAAAAAGGAGTTTAGCAGAGCAGGGAATAGCCCAGGCTGAGCTCTCCCATTTGCAACTGCTCTTTTTATTTTATTTCTTCAGTGTTTGCCTTCCGAATCCCACGGAATTGTTACTAATATTCCATCTCTGCTTATTGATGGGGAACCAGCTGGAGTGTGATTGCTCGTTATATCTCAGGGCCTGCTGATAAATGTGCCTGCTGAGCTGGCCATTTCCCAGCTGCCCAGGGAAACTCCAGAAAACTTCATTTTTCTTTGCCTTAAAAACCCGAAACTGATGGACAGCGCGCTCCTCTGGATTTACGCCCATTCCCCGTTCTGGAAGGGCTTTCAGGCACACAAAAAGGGCTCAGCTCCACCTCGCTGGCTGCTCCAGGGATTTTTTCTGACTATTTTCAGCTCTTCCACGGCTCCGTCCCTCTCCCAGCATCCTGGCTTGGGATGGCCCTGGGGCAAGGAGCCCAAAAATGGCTCCACATTCCCCAAAAAGAGGCAGCTGATCCTCCCCTGAGCTGGGTTAAAGATGTGATTTTGGCTTTTCAGCAGCAGCAGCAGTGACAGAGCCCCAGGACCATCCACTTTTCCACCTGCTGATCCTCAGGGAAAAGCAGCGATCAGCACAAAATGTGAGCATTGCTCCCAGCCAAGCCCAAGGGTAGCACAGACCCAAAGGATTCAGCCTCTGTGCCATTCTCCCTCGTGGGGAGGAATTTATAAAGACAGCAAAAAAAAACCTTCAGACCTCAAATCCATTCTTTTTCTTTGTTTTTTTTTTTTTCCCCTCTTCCTTTTTGGATTTTTTTTTTTTCCCCAACTTGTTATGAATACAGTCACAGAGCTCCTCAGAATATTTAGATTTTTTTTGTTTGAGCACCGGATTCCTCTGTTCCCATTCGCTCAGCTAATTACCCTTTTAGCTTGCTTTTGCTCTATTTTCACAGATCTCCTGGTTTATTTATATCTACCTATCTGTAATGATTTCAGAGCCATTACTCACAGCAGCACCAGGAAACATTACATTTCCCAATTTACAATTGCAATTATGATATCCGTCAGAAACAAATGCAGCTGCCTTTAATTTTAAGCAATATTTTGATCATTGTAATTAAAAAAAGAACTTATGGCACTGCACACATTAGAGAAATTAATGTAATTTCCTGGCTGCCTTAAAAGGCATGCAAATAGTGGCCGCTGGATGAGAGATTTAGGGGGAGAATTAACCCTTTTTGGTTGCTTTTGCCACTCTTCAAGGCACGTTGAAAGCCTTAATGATACGGTTTTTAAGACTTAACTTCAATGCAGGATTTAAAATGTGAGTTCTTTGTCCTTCAATTTCTTTTTTCTCCTACTTTTCTCTTTCTGAAATTGCTAGTTATTAGAGGATTTATGTGCAAACAAGACCATTTTCCTGTCACTGCTCATTTCAGCTCGCCTGTTTCAATGTGTGGGGACAGATGAAATCCAGTTGCTGATATTATAATCATTGCCACAATTGCATATTACAAACTCAGTAACAAACTGTGGCAGATCCCGGGTCTGTGGCTCACTGTGCTTTACAACAAGGAGAATTTACAGCCTAAATTTGGATTAATGACACAAAAAGCGTCTCGGAGGGAAGCAAGGATTCAGATGAACAGACACAGAACATCCTTTTCATGGAAGTTGAGGCTCATTCAATTAATTTTAATGTGCTGCTTTAGCCATGAAAGGTGGAAGTTTGACTTGTTGTTGTCTTAGCAGCAGGGGATTCATCAGTGCATGGCTTTTCTTGTTGTGTTATTTGCTTTCTCCTCTGCGATCCTTTGGCCGCCGGATGCCTTTCCCAGCTTGGGGCTTGCTCTGCAGCAGGGAAATGTTAAAAACAGGCACAGGGGGATTGCCAAATCGTGGGCAAGGCTGGGGTTCACCCAACTTTCTGTCCTTTCTGAGACTCCGGAATAAATAAGGAGGAGAGGTGGCCACGGCTCCTTGGGGTGGACAGAATTTAATTGTTGCTCTTATCTCTGTTTGTGCTGCGGTTGTCCCTGCAGATCCTGTCTGGCTGGTGCTGTACCAGTGGGAAATGTCCTTGTTTTGAAATTCCTGATGGCCAAAAATACTGGGAGAAGGGATGTTCCGTGGGATCAGCACACACACACATGCCTGGGGAAGTGTGGGTGCTCCAGGATCACGTTGGATGAGCTGGGGGAGCCAAAATGACACCAAACTAAATGATCTCATCATAATTCCCTCTGTTCTGCTTCCTATTTCTGCAGTCTGGTAGCTGCTCTGACCACAGATTTCCATCAGGTCCGAGATGATCTTGAGATAATTTGATGTCTGTCAGTAACAGGTCAGGAAGACAAAAAGCCTTTTTTTCCCCTCTTTAAACACACAGAGCTACAGAAAAGAGACAATCCCATTGCAAACAGAAAATTTAAGGGTGAGAGAGGAAGGACTGATTTCTTTTAGGAATTTTCCTGCAGGTCGGCACCTCATCAGGGTGATCACACTCTTAATTCCAGCCTGCAAAGATCAATCCAGTTCAAGGAAATCAAGCTGCAGTCAGTTGTCTGCACATCAGCGCTCGGAGCATGGAGCAATAATCACTCCCTGATCAGAACTGGCTTTGCCATTATCTGCTGGTGCTGGGCTATGATATATGAAGCAATTTTGGCTGCGACAGTTTCTGTGTGCAAGCAGCTTCTGACTGGTAAAAACTATACAGAACTGGATTTTTTTTTTTTTTTTCCCCCTTTGTGCTTTCTTTTTTTCCATATGAAGGAGCAATATTTTAAACTAAAAGGAGTTTTCAAACCACAGTCACCATCATTCATCTTTACAGTCCCGGGGTAGGAACAATCTCTTCATTAGACACTGAATTTTTCTCCATTACAGCACTATCTGAATGCATTTATTCGGTCATTTATTAGGAGTCACTTGATGGGGGTGCAGGGAAGGAGAGGACTAAATTAAAGCAAAAGGGCTGTGCGTGTAAACACGCCTGTATATTCTAAGTGGAGAAGTCTATAAAGATATTCCAGCTTAATAACAGCCATAACTCTGTAAGTCCCAGGGAAAACACCTCACTTGCTGCAGTGATAAGGAGGGGGTGAAGGAAAAAAAGGGGTTTGGCTCACACCCCCTCTGCCTGTGGATTTTTATCCAGCCAGGGCTGGGGAAAAGCCATTTCTCTTTAAATGTTACATCAGCATCCAGCTCTTTGTTCAGGGCTAGCCTCGTCTGTCTCAGGCCATGATTGTCTTGTTGGCTGCACTTTGTTTTGAGAGATCTGCAGGCAGCCAGGATTGAAGTGGAACAGGGACAGCCGGGTTTGATCATGCCAGGCTTTTGCTTTTAGGATTCCCCAGGCCTGGCCTGCGCTTTGTATTCCAGGAGTGCCTCGGGGCCAGCTGATCAGAGGCTGGGAGTGGAAATTCAGCTCACATTCAGCACCATGTGCAGATGGAAGGGGCACCTCTGCTGGCCTCCACACCTCATCAGCACTGCAGGTCAAACCCCCCCTGAGCCCAAGGCAGCAGAAGGGGCTCACTAATGGAAGAGAACAAACCACAGGAGATCCCAAATGGAAATGTGAGGCATCATCAGTGGGGATGACACTGGGAATTTCAGACCCATCCTCTTGCTGTTTTCTGTTTTGTTCCGAGGCTGGGTGAGGCCACTTGGCAAACCTGAATGTGGTGAAAATGGGGAATCTTGTTCTCCCACTGCAAAATCCTCCCTGCCCGTCTCCTCCAAGCCTGCTCAGCACCCACACTCCCCTTCCCACCCCTTCTGCTCCTTGCATTTCTTCTCTTGGTTAAAGCTTTGTGCCCACAATGCCATTTCCTCCTCACTGCATTCCTCCAGGGCCCTGCTGAAGGTTGTACTCCAAGGAGATTGCACCTTTTGACTCGAGTCAGAGCATCGCTTTCCCACCCAACATCATGCTTGGAGCTTGGCTGAGGAGATTAAAAAGCCTCTCCCCCATTTCTGTGCATGTCACACCATCATTCCCAAGTTAGTTCTCCTAGGATGCCTGTGAGGCTGCTAATTTTAGAGGATCTATCACTGTTTCTGGGTTTATTTTGATTCCCCTTCTCACTTTTATTAAAACAGACAAGTCTTCCCTGCGTATTCCAGAAGGCTGCTATGGTTTCTCAGAGGAGATTTGTAAAAACTAAACCAAAAAAAAACGGGACTATTTCCATCCAAATACTCTTAAAAATTTAACAAAACAACACAACAGCTCATAGCTCAACAGGACCATTTAGTCTTTTATGCTTAATTTCCACTGTGAATCTCTCCCTCAGAAGTGTGCTCGCGTAGCAATTGCACAGTGAAAATGCCAGACTGAAAAACAAATGCAGCGCAGGCATTTGGCCTCTCCAAAAGATAGCAGGACATAAAGCAGGATTATGATCCCGGAATGCAATAAAAAGAGATAAAAAATTCAGAAGAGATCAAAGTAATTTCGGAAGCAAATGAAACATTTACATGGGAATCAGACCTTATAAATGGGAAGAGACCAAATGGTTTCAGCCTGGATTAGTGTCAAGGGGGTCTAAGGGCAGATGTGTCTCAGAAAAGTTGTTTAGGTGGTAGGGGCATCCTCAGAGTGAAATCAGGGCCAGGAGGTGGAGGAGAAGTGAGCTGGGGAGGTCACCTGAGGTCCCCAGGGAATGGGGAGTGGGCTGAGAGTAGCTGGGAAAGGTCAGGTTGGTGGGAGCAGCAGGATTTTGCAGTCACAGGTTTGTAGATAACAGCCACGAGAAGGCCCTTTGCAGCCCAGAACTTGACAGACACCCAGAGCAGGGAGATTTTGAGCTCTTTCTGGCTGGGAAACCTTTGTGCAAAACCCACCCCAGTTAGGGAATCCCCCGGGAGATAAAGCAACACTTCCCTGCTGCTGCTCACACTGGAGAGGGGACTCCCAGCCCGGACTGGGAGAAAACAACAGGATTTCATGGTGTAAATTAGGGAAACAGCTGCTCAAATGACACGGGTGAGCAAAGCCGAGCAGTTGGAGATGAAAATATTATTATAACCATCTTTCAACCCTTCCTTTAGGAGCTCCAAGCAGATGGAAGGGTCAGCATTCCCCATTTTAGAGGTGGCGAAGTAATGCACAGAGGGAAAGAAAAAGCTCGATCCTGAATCAATAGCGAGGGAAAGGAGGAACCAGGAATCTTCCAGATGGAAGGGTCAGCATTCCCCCATTTTGGAGGTGGCAAAGTAATGCACAGAGGGAAAGAAATAGCTCAATCCTGAATCAATAACGAAGGGGAAGGAGGAACTGGGAGTCTGTGTGGAAAGAGGGGACGAGAGCAAAATGACCACAAAGGAGAGAAAGCAGGAACAGAAGTGAGAAGAAATCCAAATCTCTGGAGGAAGAGCAGCTCTGTCTGAGGCAGTGCTGGTCCAGCACAGGGCTGGAGGTTCAGAAGCTCCTCAGCAAAAATCTGTGCATAGATAGAGCTGCTCAGCACTGACGGATGGGGAGCCGAGCCTCTGAAACAAAGCCCTTTGACAAAGTTGTTAATTAGATCCAGCGCCTTATCGCCAGCATGGACTCTCCATCTATTTCCCCACGTGAATTGGGATCATTCCCAGCAGAGACACAAAGGGAAGGAGAGGAGCTCACCCCCAAACCCGGCTGCAATCAATTCCAATTTGCCTGGGACGCGATCCATTTTTTGTCTCACCTGACACGGGCTCAGAGAAGCAATTTTTAAATGTCACAGCTCATGACCTCCACCTCTCCTGTCTTCTTTCAGGATTCATCCCTGCTCAGGCTGGGGAATGAGGAAGGTGCAGCAGCCCTTGGGAGACGGTTTCAGTTTAATGCCCGGCGTGTTCAGCTTTGGATCTGCTATTGAAATCAGGGAATTTGTTAAGCTGATGAGGGAAGGCTGCAGTAGAGAAACACAATAGCAGAGTGGGATTAGGCCTGGAGTAAGTGTCTGTACTTTGGAGGATTAATGAGAAAACTGCAATGGATTTTACATGGTGAAAAGGATTCGCCGAATGCTTTGGGTGAAATGAAATTAGTCCCACTCACGCTCTCTGAGCCTTCAAGCAGGAGAGGAGACTGGCACCCTCCCATCACGTGTAATAACCAGATCCCCTCCAGCTGCTCTCCTTTGTGGAAAATTCCAGTGCAAAACTGCTGGCCATTTATTTCCGTTTAGGATGCCAACCCAGCCTCCATCTCTGGACACAGGGAGAGCCTAACGAAGCCAACTCTGTGTCCAGGGACTCAGGGGTTCCCTGAGGTCGAAAGTGAGGAGAAATAGAAATTTCAGATGCTCAGAATCCTTGCAGGAGAAAAGGCTCAGAAGGACAGGCCCTGGAAAGGAGAGGGGAGAAGGAACACGAGTTCAACACGAGTTCTCTAACACACTGATTTTTTGGGGGAGTAAATAAACATGTGGATGGATGAAATCTTCCCAGGGCCACACTGGCATAAGAAGTACCAGGGAAGGGCTTCCCAGAGCCCTGGTGGAAGGGACAGATGGGGCACAGGGACTTGCTGATGCTGGAGCATTGACACTGCCCAGAGCTGCTGCTCCTGGAAACAGAAGAGGCCACGGAGAGCAGTTTGGGCTGCCTCGTGCCTCCTGTGTGTTGCCTTCCAGTCCATCATTCTTTCTAATTAGGCACCTCTGACACACAATTAATCCTATTTGCCTGCCAGCTTTTTTATCTTTCCTTCTGCTTTTATCAGACAGGGAATTAGACTCTGCTCGCATGTAAAGTGCACTGCACGGGCCTGGCTTTTCGGGGGGATTTGGAGACTTTTCAGAAGGCAGTGCCTAACCCATGATCTTAAAAGTTTGTTAGGAGTAATTAATTTCTTTCTCTTCTTTTTCTGATCACTAAGTGCTGATATCACCTACGGTCAGACAAGAGGAAAGGCAAAGATGTGAGGGTGGGACAGAACCCAATTCAAGGCTGAAAAGTCCAGTAAATCTCAGTTTTCAGCCTGAGATTTCAACTCATCCACTGTCCCCATCCCAGGCTTCACCTGCAAATCCCACAGACCTGCAGAGCTGCAATTCAGGCCACAGTTTCTCTGACCAGGAAAGGAGGTGGAGACTGAGACTTTGGGTTGCCTAAGGCTTTCCTGCCCTTTTTTCACACCCTGAAAGGACTGGTCTCACCAACCTCCAAGGGGAAAAAAAAAAAGAAAAATTCTTGAACTCACAGCAGAAGCATTTTGGCGAATGAGACAGGTTAAATCTCACTCCTCCCTGGGATTCCCCCATGAAAGGCCTTCCCCCTTTTCCAGAAAAAAGGAAAATCTTTCTGCACTAAAGCAAGGTGAAGATGGACTGCAGATAAAGTCTAATGACCACTGAATCCAATACTTCTTCCCATGCACAGGTCAGAGGCAGAATAAAGCTCCCACACAGCCCAGTGCCCTTATCCTGGGAATAGGGATAGATATAAGTATTAGTATTAGTATTAGTATTAGTATTAGTATTATCATTACAATTATTATTATTTATTATTTAATAAGTAAATAATAATAATAAAATAAAATAATAATAATAATAATAATAATAATAATAATAATAATAATAATAATAATGTAGACATTAAGCTCCCTCCCAAGCAAATCCATCCTTCCTGGCCCTGCTCTCTACCAGCTTAATCCATCTCCAAAATGTATTTGCAGCTTCACCCTCAGCCTTGTTTTCGTTCTTGTTGGGAACGGGGATGAGAAAATTGCAATAATGAGAGTTCTACACCTGTTTAGGAAATGAAGAGGCAGGAAAAGGTCAGGCTGCTCCCCCTCCCTGTTACCTGTTCAGCAAGAGCTGTCTTCCCCAATCAGCCCTAATTCCAGCCCTCCCCACAGCCACCCTGGGGATCAGGCCTGTTAGTCCCTCTCTGTTCAGGCAGTTTTTTTGATTCCTGTAAAACAATGATTAACAAGACACTTCTGACTGAGCAGGTACTGCAGAGAGCTGCACCTTCCCCAGCAGCTTCCTCTGCTGCCTTTTATATATCACACTGAAATGTAATTATCTTCACGGTGCAGGGTGTAAATCAGGGTGTGTGTCAAGACGATTTCCCTCAGGGTTTTATTTTATTGCATAATAATATTTGACACAGGGCTTAGAGGTGCTGTTACCTGCCTAATCGTGTGAAACAATTTCATGTGCAAACAGCTGGTAAGTGTGAAAACTACCATAAACCAGCTCCAGGAAATGCTCTGCTTCCCTCATCTATCCTTGGAAAATACCCCTTGGCTTTGATGCTTCCCCATCAGGCTGGGAGGAGCTGCTCCATCCTCACTCACGGAGAATTCACTTCCATCTTCCCTCCCAGCTCCGTGGTGTCCAGAGGGGAGCAGGGAATTAGGGTCTCCATCTGTGTTGAGCCCCTCAGGCCAGGAGGGATAAAGTTTATTTGGAATTGGGGCTGGCTGGGCGTGTTATCCAGGAGAGGAATATCTGTCACAGGGATGCTGCTCCCGCCTGATCTCTCACAAATAATCTAGGAAAGGGTGGTTTGGCTGTCACCCTGCTCAGGTACGGATTTTTGCATTCATTTTTTCTGCATCTCATAGAGAGTAGATGCTGTAGGTGCCTGGCATTTAGCCAGGGTCAAACCCACGACAATTTCCCTCAACATCCATTTTTGGGGTCAGTGTTTCACACGCTTTGCCCACAAAGAGGACACGAAGTTCTGCAGGGACACTTCAGGCACAGGGGGGCACAAGGAAAACCTCTGGGAGTTCAGCTGGGAATCCAAAGTGGAGCTGAGACGCTCAGTCCTTATTTACAAACCCTGCTCTGGAATGTGCGCCCCTGGATGGCAAAATACTCCTTCACTTGGAGGTGTTCGGGAACGCAGAGATGAACCCAATCCAATCAATATGGAAAAATTAAAGGGGGCGATTCATGAAGGAGAGATCCCCAAACCTGAGCCCTCCTTGCCTTTTCATTTCGGGAGCAGGAGGTGGGCACAGCTTTGTGCCTGCGCTGCAGAAAAAGCCACGAGCAGAGCGAGAGAAGCTCAGAGCAGAAAGAGGAGATGAGAGCAGCCCTGCCCTGCTTCTCCTCGGCACAAATGGGAGCCTCCGACTCTGCCTCGGGGAGAGGGCGACAAAGGAGAGGCAGAGATGGCAATCTTGGAACAATGGTGGTTATTTATAAGGCTTTTTTTGTGCATTGGAGATGATAGCCAAAAGGCATCTGCCTGAGGTCTGAATTAGTCAGAGTGGGGCTGGGAGGGGAGGTGGGCAGCCGCTTGAAATCACCAGCCTCCAAGTCACTCTTTTTTTTCTCCTCAGGGTAGCTGGCATTGTCAATGATGGTTTAACCTACTTACGATAATAATCCCTGTAATAAAGGCATTTTAAAAAAAATCTCTTAGCCCGAATGGCTGCGTGGAGGGGCATGGGAGCTGCTGTGCAGGGAGGTTCTGTGTGTGGCTTGCCAGGGACGAGTGGTGAGGCAGCTATATTCTGTCATTTTTTAATACACTCCCAGACCACCACCCCCTGCCAGGCCAAGAGAATTCCTTTCCAGGAAGGGATTTGGCAAGGACCATCCCTTATCCCCACCCCCCAAAAAATATATATATCTCCTCCCTGTGGATTAAGGCATTTCACATCTGGAGCAATATTAGATCATCGAGGTTCCTGATGCATCCTGAAAAACTCCTAATCCTGGCCACCATCTGGCCCGAGCCCCCTCGCCAGCTGCTGGGTCCCCTTTTGCACACTCGGTGCCAAAACGTGTGACCTGGTGGCACCACGGACAGCCTGTCCTGCTGTCCTGGTGCCAAGGCAGGCAGGTGTGGTGCCGGGGGTGCTGCCATGGGCACAGGGAGCCCTGGGGCCACTTAATCCCAGCTCAGCTGCCTGATCCCCAGGCGGGTGGAGTTCCTGGATAAACCAGTCTGATACTGGGAGCAGCCCTCTGGGATGGCTCCATGGCTTTGGGACCGAGGTCTCTCAGCTGTCTCAATTTCACAGAGATCTTTCGAGGCCATGGGTAGAGCTGGCCTTGCTCTTTATCTGTGTTCTGCTCTTCAACGTAAAGCCCTTCTCCCTCCGCTTCCAGGACTTTTCCTTGAGCAGGGCACGGATGTCCAGCAGCACTGTCACACCTCCTAACTCCATTTAATGGATGCAGAGCTCGCTGCCTCCCTGCCTCCAGCTCTGATAAGGTCCTGGCTAAACCCTTCCCTGCTCACCCACTCGAGAACGCTGAGGAAACCTGAGCGCCTGAAGCCAGCTGGGTGCGGTGGCCAGGCGAGGACACGTCCAAGGAGTGGGCTGGAACCTGCTGAATCCCAGAGCTTTCCCCCCAGGCTCCAGAGTTGATTTTTTTTTTTGTGTATTTACCAGATATCTTGGTAGTGAGTCACTGGGAACAGCACGAGTTGTGCTGGACGTGTTCGGAACAGCGAGAGAGAGCGGCAGGGAAATATCTCCGGGCTGTGCCTGGCTGTGGGCAGGCAGTGAAGGTGGGGACTGTGGGCTGGGTTATCCCCTCCCTCTGCACCCTGCCATGGGCCTGGCAATTGTCACAGGTGCTGCCCTTCCTCCCTGTGTGCTGGGTGAGGCTTTTCCACCCAAATCCGTGGGACAGCTGAAGGATGAGGCGCCCTCAGCCATGGGACGCCAGTGCAGCCCAGGGGCTGTGCCTGCTCCCCTGCCCAGGCAGATCATTTCCATCCTGAGTGCTGTTATTCATGAGGGTGCCTGGGGGCTCTGGGGGTGCCCAGGGATTTTTATGGAGCTGCAAATCCCAGCTGCTCCAAGCAGGGAAGGAACAGCTGTGAGCCAGGCAGAGATTTCCCCGCGCTGGAGCAGCAGTTTGCAGGGCTGCCCTGGGATTAGGGGAGGCAAGGTGACAGCAGCTGCATGGATGAGTCCTGGGAGGGAAGGAGAGCCTGATTTTCACATCCTGGGGCTTGCTGTGGTTATTTATCCTTCCATCAGAAAGGAGGGCTGAGGTGCAGGCTGGAAAATCCTCGGAGGGATGAATGATGAAGCTCATGACCTCACTGTGGTGGCACCTGGCACACGGGACCTTGGTGTGTGACACCCACGTGGGGTGGAGGACTGGAGAGCAGGGGCCTTCATCCCCATCACTGGAGCAACAAATCGATTTTCTTACTTTGGAGGACCACCGAGGAAGATGTGAGGGTGGGAAAGTGCAGCCCTGGGCCAGTCCAGCTGCTGGTGACAGTCCTGGGAGGAGGGGACAGGAGGCAGGGCACGGTGTGTGTGACAAGCAGTCACTGAGAGCATTCTGGAGCCTGCTCAGGCTAATGCAGGGTTTTATTCCAAACCACCCATGAAACACAGCTCGAAAATTGCACTTGCTATTGCTACCTCAGCCACTGCAATCAAAGCCGAGGGAATGCGCAGCTCAGAGAGCTCTGAGAAACAGCCAAAAAAAAAGGTCAAAAGGGAAATGGAGGCAGAGCAGAGCTGAGCAGCAGTGAGTGCTTTGATTGCCCTGATGCCAGGGAGGGGGACAGGGTCTCCCCAGGGCTGATCCCCTCTCTGTTGTGACATCTCAAAGGAAAAGAGAGGTACAATCAATAATAAAATAAGAGGAAGGAGCAAATATGTCTATATTTGCATGGTGAGGGAACAATTTTGGGGTCCTGTTAATCCTGTGTAGATATATTAAACACCAATAAAATACTCAGTGCTCTCTGTAAAAATGTCAGCATTTATGAAGTGCTGTAGTGCACGCATGGACCTCATCATTGTCTTTTTGCCTGCGATTTTGGAGGGGAAAGGAGCAGCGTTTGCTCTGAACATCACCGCCAAAAAATGAACATTTGAACATTATTTCACAGGGACACGACTGTGTCAGAAGAAGGTGGGATGTGGTGACCCTAGAAACGTCTAGAGCAGTAACAAGGTCTGCCCCATGCTGCTGTCACCTCAATTCCTTGGGGCCAGGAGGTTTTACACCTCTCAGCTTTGCCTCCCAGGTCCAGGTCCGTGGGAAGGGCCCGAGGGGACAAATGTCTGCTGCAGGAGCAGGGAGAGCTGTCAGGTTGGGATCCAAAGCTGGAGACAGTGGCAGGATGGATTGCTCCCAGCTCTGCCCTCAGTCTGGAGGCAGAGATAACAGACTGGTTTGATGTCACAGACCACGAGCCCTGCCTTTCCCATCTCTGCATCCCCACATTCCTCCCGTTTGTACAGCCTCCCCGGCTGCCAGGCAGATCTGAGGTATTAAAAACAGGATCCTGGAGAAATCTGGCAAAGGCTTTGCTATCTCAGCCTCGCAGCAGGACAAGATACGGAGCTGAGGGAGCATCTATCAGAGCTCACAGCACCCAAAGCATCCCCCAAAGAGCAGCAGCCGTGGCCACCGCCACCTTCTCCTGACACTTATCTGAGGGGAGCTGAAACATCTGTGGCAAAGCAAGAATATTGTGTGTTTTTCACTCACTTTCCGCGTGCTGGGATGGCCCAAGTGACAGCACAGAGCCACAAAGACTTGTGAAAAACACAGCTGAGGGGTTGTGGTGGTCACACAGCCCAGCAGCGATGGGGTACAGGCGTGATGGATGCTGCTGATCATCCTCTGCAACACCGAATTGCCATTTTAGATGGGAGTTATCAATTTTGCTGCCATAGCAACCCCAAAAGTCACCGAGAGGGCTGCCTGTCTGGGAGAGCAGAGATGGTTTCTGGATGAGATCAGGGGGAAGTCAGGATTTCTGGGGTTCTGGGCCCTGCTGGGGGGTGTGAGACCCCAGGGACCAAAGCAGAGCAGTGGGGGACAGAACAGAGTGGGGGACAGCCCCGAAAATGGGTGCTGCTGTTTCCTGTCACACCCCAGCAGCTTCCCCTACATCTTTCCTATGTGAGTCCCTCCTGAGTGGAGTTTAATGACACCGAGAGCCATTGTCCCTTTGTCACAGTGGAACAAAATCTGTTCCAGGGTTCAGGAGCTGTAGGAGGGGACAGAAAAGCCTTTTCCCACGTTTGCCATATGTGGTGTGATCCCATAACTCCATTTCCTTGGAAAACCAGGCTAGAATTGGAGCACTCCAACCATTTCAGCGCTTTTCTGCGAATGTTTTCAAACCCAGAAGTTTAGCAAAAGTGCCCTTTTCAATGCAAATAGCTACAATTTAGCTAAATAGTCATTTTCCAACCAAAGATTTCACAGTGAAATTCCCAGACAGCTGTACAGAGCAGCTCAGAGAAACCAGGGTTTCTTTCCTTCATTCTGACATTCATGTATTGCACATTTTAAACATGTTCCTGTCTGTCTGTGAGCTGATGTCGGCTTCTCATTCCTAGCAAGCATTTGAAGTGTATTAATTTTATTGAAAGACCTTGTCAAAGCTGCCTCTGCGTCCCCATCTAGGATGCTGGCTCTGCAAAGCCATTTTATTTTCAATCTGACCCACTGAGCACTGATTGCAAACAACGATTTCTTCTGCTTTCGCCTCCTCTGCGCGCCGCCCTCCTTTTTGTTTGGAGTTTATGGTCACTGGCTCTGGGTTGTGTCATTATTTGCTTTTGTTCCGTGTTTTAACCTTTGTTAGAGACTCGGCCATTGTGCAATTCCTGTTCAGTGACCTATAATATCCTAATTTAGTTGGCATTTTGATCTGGGTGAACAATCCACTGCATGCAAGGCTTCTTTCCCTTTCTGTTCCTCATTCCTTTAAATAGGTCTCCTCTGTATTTCCTTACCCTCTTCACACCCCATTCTGTATTTCCTTACCCTTTTCTCACCCCATTCTGTGTTTCCTTAGGTTGCCTTTCACTCTTTCTCTCTTTCTTCCTCGCAGATCAGCCTCAGCTCTCACCTCTGCTCCTCTCCCGGTCCCTGCTCTGTTCCATGGCAATCCAGGCATCTCCTCATCCTCCCAGGATCAGCCTGATAAGGAAACTGCTCCTCTGCCGAGGCTGAAAATTTCATCAGCTGGTGGTGGATGAAATAATGACCCTGAAAAGAATGACCCAGTAAAGCCCCCCGGTGTCTGAGGGGGGGCTCACCATCACAAGAGGGACTTGCTGCTGCTTGGTTTTGTTCTGGGGGACTGAGACAAAGGAGAGGGACTCGGACAGCTCCTGGCACAGCAGCCCTTCCCTGGATTGCCGCTGGATAGCAGCAAAGGCAGGACCTGTGCAGTGCCTCACGTCTCTCGGGATCCTCTCCCTGCACTGTGCTAGGCTAGGCTTTGTCACCCACAGCCCCCAGGGACACAGAGCTGGAGCTCTTTATTCACCTCCTGCCCCCAGGGACACAGAGCTGGAGCTCTTTATTCACCTCCTGCCCCCAGGGACACAGAGCTGGAGCTCTTTATTCCCCTCCTGCCCCCAGGGACACAGAGCTGGAGCTCTTTATTCACCTCCTGCCTTCCCCAGGAGTGGCTGAGATCAACTGGGCTGCTCCACATCAGGGCAGAGCTGGTTTGGCACCTGAGAACTCGGAGAAAAAATTCTCTCAGTTCTCCTCCCCCTGTCCCCACTGGCTTCCAGTTTGTCCCTGATGGATTCCTCTGCCAGGAGAGCCCAGCTGGGAGCTGCTGCTCGCATTTCCTCTGGCCCTGGGGACATGAATATTGCAGGCCTGGCAGGCAGCAGTGAGCCAGGGGGGCTGTCCATGCTAATTCTCCTCTAAAACAACATCCAACACCTCAGCAGCAGCGCAGACAGGCACAAGGGGCTGCTCTTGGTGGAAATGCCTCAACCACAGGGCAGCACCAGGGCAAGGTGGGGTGGGAAATCAGTGCCAGGCTCTCCCAGTCTCACAAAAGCAAGAGGAACCAGCATTTTTCATCTTCTGCTGAATGTCTTCTCAACATGGCTGAGATCTGCCTGAGATAATCCATTTAGGGAGGAGGCAAAACGGGTGAAAAATTTAGAAATGGGTGGCTGTGGTAGTTTTGCCTGGCCCAGTTTTTGCCAGTGAATAGGGTGGGGCACAAAGATGGCTCCTGCATGTCCTGAGTAAAGATTCTGGAAATTTCTCCACCATGTCCAGCAGAGCAATCTCTGATGGCTCTGAAGATGATGGACATGCTGCTGGCCAAGGCTGGGCCAATTAGAGATGTTAGTTACGCCTCTGTGAAAGCATATTTAAGAAGAAACCAAAACAACGTGAGCACGCACTTCTTTTTAGCCAGGGTCAAACCCACGACAGTGGCATACTCTAATTATCCTAAAGGGCTGATGATTTTGTCAGGGCCCTGTTTAGGGAGCAGCATCCCTGTACCTGGCAGGTCCAGCTGGTTGGGACCCCCACGTCAGCACAGCCCTCTCATTCCTCCTCCTTGTTCCCAGCTAAAAAACAACCCTGGGGAGCCTCACTCAGCTCTGGGGCAAGCCTGGCACTGCTCCAGTGAGCACACACCCAGGGAGAAGGGCACACACAGGAAAACGCCCTTCTGGCAGCTCCTAAACCTCTGCTGCTCCATCACCGCGGTGGCATCGTAATGAGGACATGAAAGAGGAAGATAACACTGAAAGGGAGGGAAACAAGGCCTGCATTTCTGTCTCTCTGCTGTTTTGGAAGGAAAGGCAGAGCGTGGCACGCAGGACTATCAGATCTGTCAGCACGACAAGTGGCAAGGGGAGGGAAGGGAAATGCTATTGTGCACACCATCCTGGGGCTGGCTGGGGGAAGGAGAGGGAAAACAGAGGGAAAACAAGACGCGGGTGTTCGACAGGGAGCCAGCACGTTTGTTATCAAAATGGAAATGCGGCCCTTTGTTGATGGAGGTGTATCTGCTTCCCATTGTCTCCCGTGCCAGCCCCGTGAAAGGCTCCTTTGATGGCTCCGTGTTTGTGCACCGGCTATGAAATTGCTTCAGAAGACAAAGGGAGTTCGTGCTCGTGGGTAATGAAAAGGAGGTGAGGGCTCCGCTCCTCTCGCCCCGGCAGCGCAATTTCCCCTGGAGCAGCTGTCAAAGGCTCGCCGAGAAAATTGGAAGGCTGAGGCTGGATGGGGGACCGGCGATGAGCAGGGAGAGCGAGAGGCTGCTCTTTTGCAGGGCTAATGTGGCCATCTGCTCTGATTTCACTGCTCTGCTCATGTCCAGGCGTTCCCGAGCCCTGCGGCCACTCGTTCCCTCTCCCTGGTGCGCCGTTCCCATTAGCAGGGAGGACAGGGCCAGGAGCTGTCTGCCACACAGTGCCACGTTAGACACTGCCAGGAGCTGCGAGGGCACCTTCCCTGGCTGGGGGAAGGAGAGGAATCCATAGCTGGATGAGCCCGAGGGCTGCAGATCTCTCCCCTTTCTCCTACTGATCACCAGTGGAGTGCACCAGGGGTAGAGCTGCATGTGAAGCAGCACCAAACTGAGAGAGAGCAGGTTTAGATGAGATATTAGGGAAAAATTCTTTCTTGTGGGGGTGGCCAGGCATTGCCCCATCCCTGGAAGCGTCCAAGGCCAGGCTGGATGGGGTTTGGAGCAGCCTGGGATAGTGGAAGCTGTCCCAGGGCGTGGAACAAGATGGGCCCTAAGGTCCCTTCCAATCCAAACCATTCCACAGTTCCACAATTCTCTGACCAAAACCGCAGGGATAACACACTCAGGAGACACACCAGGCGTTGGAAAACCTCCCAGCAAAGCTGAAAACATTTTAGTACCCAAAGCACAGCCTAGCCCAGCTGGACACTGCACCAGAAGCGGCAACAGCAGCACATGGCCCAGACCCCCAGCTCCTCACCTGGAATGTGCTTTGCACCTGGATTTTTCCCTATTTACCTCCTTATTTCTCAGTCCCCCAGCTCCTCAGACTCACCTTGAATGTGCTTTGCACCTCGATTTTTCCCTATTTACCTCCTTATTTCTCAGTCCCCCAGCTCCTCACAGACCCACCTGGAATGTGCTTTGCACCTGGATTTTTCCCTATTTTTTACCTCCCTATTTCTCCCTATTTCCCTGCTCCTCACCCTCAGTTCCTTGCACACCTGTGTCCCACGATGTCCCCACCACCCCTCCTCCCTCTCCACCCCATCGTGCTCCCCTGTCCCCTGTCACCCCAGCACTCCCACAGACCCCAGGGCCAGGTGTGTGTGTGGGAACCCTCTGTGATCTCACACAAAACTCACTCCTGCTCATTAACTAATGCTGTTCCTAATAGGAATGGGTGTCTCTGCTCGCCCCTCCTGCTCGGCTGCAGAGTTTAATGGCTCAGTCATGCTCAGCCGGCCTCGCTCCTTTATCTGCTCAATAAAGAAATGGTTTATGGCACATCCACGCCTCGGCCCGAGCTGGCAATTTCACACAGGCCTTATCAGCACTCACACACGCTGTAAGGCCGCTGGAAATTAGACGTGGGATTCGCATGTCTAACAACCGGGGTTAAACGCTTTTTTTTCCCTTTTTTCCCAGCTTTTCCCCTCCGCTGCTCCTTCTTCTCCCCTCCCTCCCTCGTCTCACCGGTTACAACACTGACAATGGCTTTAAAAGGATAGTCTTGCCTGGCTTCTGGTAAAAGATGTTAATTTATTGTAGTCACTTCTTTATTTGATTATTGGTTTATTAAAACTGCCAGGGGTGAGAGCGTTTCTCCTCGAACAAATCCTTTAATCTGTCACCGGCTCTGTCGGCAAGACAAACATGAGTGGCTGTGGCTCTTTGGGGGGATCACAGCTCCTTTTCGGCAGGGGGAGGTGGCAGTGATGTGGCCAAGCCATGTCCTGTGCTGTGCAGCTCCGAGGAGCTGCTGCCAGGAAGGGCTGGCTCCAAAAGCTGTCACACTCTGCCTTGGACACACTCAATTTCTGTTTGCTGAGCTCACCTGCATCCTGAAGAGCTCTTTGGTAGTACTGACCCCATGAAATCTCTGTTTCAGCCTGCCTGGTGGGACAGAAACTCTCTGTTTCCACCCCCTGCACCCCAAAGGGGCTCTGCACCTCACTCTTCCCCCCAGCCCCACTGCCCTGCTCTGGTCCCATCTCTCCCCTAAATATCCTGCCCCGTATCTCCCCTAAATATCCTGCCCCATATCTCCCCTAAATATCCTGCCCCATATCTCCCCTAAATATCCTGCCCCGTATCTCCCCTAAATATCCTACCCCATCTCTCCCCTAAATATCCTGCCCCATCTCTCCCCTAAATATCCTGCCCCGTATCTCCCCTAAATATCCTGCCCCATATCTCCCCTAAATATCCTGCCCCATATCTCCCCATATCTCCTGCCCCATCTCTCCCCTAAATATCCTGCCCCATATCTCCCCATATCTCCTGCCCCATCTCTCCCCTAAATATCCTGCCCCGTATCTCCCCTAAATGGGCTCCTGCCCTCTCCTGCCCCATGGCAGCATTCCTGCAGCCCTCAAACCCAAGTGTCCCACACTTGGTCATCCCTTTTTGCCCAGAATTTAGCTGGACGTCCCCACAAGTGCCTGCAGTGCCTGCTGGGGACTGAAGTGACTTTTTTAGGTGAAGGTGGGGCTGGTTTCTCTCAGCCATGGATGAAGCCCATGGACATTCAGAGCTCACCAAATTCCAGCTCCTGGGAGCACTCCCCAGCCCCATGGATCCATCCAGCCCAATCTCTCCCCTCATCCCTGCCAAAGCACCTCCTTTTCATCCTTCCTTTTCATCCCCAATTCCCCTTCTCCTGCTCTGCCTTCCAGCTCAGCCCCAGCTGGGATATTTTCAATATTTTCCCCATACAGGGATATTTTCAATATTTTCCCCATACAGGGATATTTTTAGTATTTTCCCCACACAGGGATATTTTCAATATTTTCCCAATACGGGGATATTTTCAATATTTTCCCCATACAGGGATATTTTCAATATTTTCCCAATACGGGGATATTTTCAATATTTTCCCCATACAGGGATATTTTCAATATTTTCCCCATACAGAGATATTTTCAATATTTTCCCCATACATGGATATTTTCAATATTTTCCCCATACAGCTGGGATATTTTCAATATTTTCCCCATACGGGGATATTTTCAATATTTTCCCCATACAGAGATATTTTCAATATTTTCCCCATACGGGGATATTTTCAATATTTTCCCCATACAGAGATATTTTCAATATTTTCCCCATACAGGGATATTTTCAATATTTTCCCCACACAGGAATATTTTCCCTGTACAGGGAGATTTTTCCAGTGGCAGCAGCTTGTTCCAGGCTGCCACATAAAAGCAGCAGCAGCACAGCAGAGCGATTAATGGCAGTGGTTAACATTTTATACAGAGCCTTGCAGCCTAAGTGTTGCAGGGCACTTAGAGGGTTGCATCAAAATACAGCCCCTGTGCTCCTCCAGAGACAGGAAAATAGTCCCCTGGGCCACCATGAGCTGGGTTGGTGGCATTTGGGGACCTGGGAGGGCAGGCAGAGGGGAAAGTTGACTCCTTTTCCTCTGAGCTGGAACAGGGCATTTCAAACAGCTCTAAAAATCCTCACTCGCAGGTCTAAAAATGACACAAATTCAGTGTTTGGAAGTTTGTTGTTGGTTTTTTGTTGGTTATTTTTCTTTAAGACATTGCTATTGCAATTCCTGGAGGCTTTGGGGAAGGCTTGGGGCAGATTTACACTTGGCTGAGGGGAGAAGCAGCCCCTGGAGCGATTGCTGGAGCTACAATTTGAGCTCCAAGGGCAGGAGAGAGCGAGAAGCCTCCCAAGATGTGCTGAACTCCCTCCTCTTCTCCCTCCCCAGCACAAAGTCACCTTCAGCACTGCAGGCTGGGGCAGGACGAGGTGCCTGTGGCTGGAATTAAAGCAGGTTTTATCCATCCTGCAGAATCTGCACATTGCCGGGGCTGACGGCTCAGCGGTGCTGCTGAAACATCTTCATCACGAGTGTCTCAGCTGACCTGTAATTTAATTTTCTTTCCTTTCTGTCTTAGGCATGGACAGTTGCATCCCCGTGCCTTTCGCTGGAGGAGAATCACAGATATCCGGCACCTCCTGGCACACCCACACGGCTCTGATTCAGTGACTCTCCTGGACAACTTGTTCCTCACTCCTCTCATTAAAAACCTTTCCCTTCGACTTCACCTGGATTGTCTTGCTGCCTTTTTTCCTCTCCCATTCATTAGAAATAAATAAGTGATGAACCAAGCAGTTTTCCTGCCTCCCTTGCTCCGTAAGAGCTTTTGACGTGGTCTATAGAAAACCTCACCCAGACCTCAATTTTTTTGTCTCCAAACAGGAGACACTTGAGATCAAGGCCTGAGACCTAGAAAAAATTGCTTAGCACGCGTAAATAAGAGGAATTTATGCAATATGTTGATTATGAACCAGGATCTGTCCTCTCACAACGAGTGTGGTGCCTCAGGGCATTAAGCTCCTGCTCACATGTCGGAGTTATGGGCAGAGAGGGCTGAATAATTCATCAATAATCCTCCAAATTTGGCTTCCCTGCCTGTCTGGGAGCTCTCTGTCTCTCCCAGAATCTGTTCATTAGGTGAGGTAACTCATAAAAATGGCAGAGGCACCCCGGGTGTGAAGCCCTGCTCCGAGTGGAAGTTTTGAATTTGCTTTGCTTTGCATCAGGAATTAGCTGGGAAAATTCCAGCAGGGAAGTGAGAGCTGTTTGGTGTTGGCTATGCTGCTCACACGGCTCTGGCTGTCTCCTGAGCAGCTGAACTCAACCCCTGGAATGAGTTTCCTGGGTGAATATCACATTGGATTTCCATTAATGTGCTAAAACAGTGCTTAAAATTCGCTTCTCTCAGGCAGACCGATCTATCTCTCTGTCCATCTGTATCATTTTATTTCCAGAGCACCCATCACTGCTCCATCTAATTATTAATTCCTCCACTGGAACGCTTGCTGCAAGCTCCCGTCAAAGGCTTGGAGATACAACTGGAGTTAAATCGGTTGAAAAATGACAACAGATATTGTCTGGATTTCCCTGCATTTAATCCCAGCTTTCCAAACCCTTCGAAACTGCTGAACAACATTCACACATCCAGAAAGGGGTGGAGGGGCAGAGGGATGAAAATAAATGGAATTTTATGATTGTTCTGAAACAATTCCACTAGAAATGGCAAAAGCTGATGGAAAGGAGAAGAGCTTGGCTATTATTTTTATTGCAGGGGAGATTGTGAGCCCCCAGACCAATGTCAGGACACTGATCCTGGGAGCAGCCAGGGAAAAGGAGTGGAATAGCTCAAATCAGGAGGCAGGAGGTGTGATAATACCCAGGGACAAGGCAAAGAGGGAGAGATCATCTTGAGAAGGATGCAGGAAACCAATACAGAGATGGGATTACCGGGATCATTCAGGGAAGGACAAAATTACAAGACAAGGCACTGGTATTTCTGTCAAGTGGAGGCTGAAAGGGCACCAGATGCCAAAAGAGCAGAGGAAAAAGGAGGAGGAAAAAGCTGAGGATGAAGAAACTTCAGCCCTGCAGCCAAACAGGACCAAGGAGAGGCAGGAATCATCTCCTTTCCCCCTCCGGTCAGAGATTTACAGAAGTGCAGATTCCAACATCATTTTTCCATGGATTTTAAACCCTCCCCAGCCTGAAGGGAGGGAAAAGCAAAGCCCATCTCTGTCAGAGAATGCGTCACTCTCCCCTCGCCCTGGAGCGCCGCCGTCTCCTCCAGGTGACAGCTCACGTGGGAGGATAAATATAAATAAAGAGAGGGAAGCTGCAGCATTTTGATGACTCATGTAATATTCATTTTGAATTAATTTGTACATGATTCCATGCAAAAAAAAAAAAAAAAGGCAGACATTCCATAAGATTAAATTTTTTTTGCGAGCTCCAATTTGCTGCTGGCAAGGAGCAGCGCTCGGGTCTTTTATGGGTATTAGTTCCATAGTGTATAGCAGGAGGCAGAGGAAGTTTAATTATGATTCACTGAGCCACATTGTGGGTATGTTTTAAAGCCACTTAATTAGTGTAGAAATATACAGCTGTAATTATCCTGAAATATGGCCTAATTAACCTATCGAAAACCCGTGCACGTGGCTCAGGAAACTTGGAAGCATTAATAGTCTATTAATACACCGGGGCTGACAGCCCATCATGCTCACATTTGGGAACAGGAACCTCCTCCCGTGATCTCCCGTTGAGCAGAGATTCCTGTGGCAGGTGAATCCTGTGCTGGGAAAGACTGGGACCTCTCCTGCCACAATCTCTGGGTGTAAATTGGAATAAAGTTGCTGTGGTCCAGTGTGGTTGCACCGTTTTAGAATCTTTCTGTTCTTTCTCACAGAGAATAGAGATAAACTGCATTCTTTTACTTTCTTAATCTCTGTGTTTGGTGTTAGGTGTTATTTGGCTGTGACCAATGGTTTTAGGAGGTGGATTCTTTGCTGACCAATAGTTGCTAGAATATGAATGGATATAAAAGACCTTTCTTGTAAATAAACTTTCCCTTTTCACCATCTTGGTTCATCTGCCTGAACTCTCTCAGCTCAGCCTCTGCAACTCTCGGGGACTTTGAAGCCACAGTCCAGGCCTTCTATTGATCATCCAAACTTTTGTTCTGTCCTCTCCTTCCATCCTGAAATTCATCCCCCACTCCCCTCAGCCCTCAGCAGACATTTCTGCAGGCTCGGGGGGTCCTCAGCCCCTCAACCCTGCTCTGTCCCTGTCCCCTCTCTGGAACCAGGAGCCATTAAATGCTGCAATGTGTGGCTTTAGAGTCCCTGAGGGTTGCAGGAGCTGGCTGAGAGAATTCAGGCAGACGAACCAAGATGGCGAAAAGGAGAGTTTATTTACAAGAAACCTCTTTATATATCCATTAATAACCTAGCAACTATTGGTCAGCAAAGAATCCACCTCCTAAAACCATTGGTCACAACCAAATAACACCTAATACCAAACACAGAGATTAAGAAAGTAAAAGAATGCAGCTTATCTCCAGTCTCTGTGAGAAAGAACAGAAAGATTCTAAAACAGTGCAACCACAGCAATGGGCCGTTCCCTCCCTCCCAGGTGAATCCCCAGCCCTGCAGCAGAAAGGAGATAATCAGGGAGATAGTGAAAGCACAGCTGAAGCAAAAAGGTGATGGCAAAAGGTCTCGTGTTCAGTGCTGGGCGTTTAAGCTGATAAAAGCTGGAAAAACCAATTATCATTTCAAAGGCACCGTGATATCCAAGGCTTCCCCTGGATCCCTGCAAGTGTCCCAGGCCAGGCTGGACAGGGCTTGGAGCCACCTGGGACAGCAGAATGTGTCCCTGCCCATGGCAGGGGGATGGGACTGGATGATCTTGAAGCTCCTTTCAACCCAAACCATCCTGGGATTCCATCACAGATCTTCCCAAGCCACCCTGCACACCCAAAGAATCCAGAATTTTGTCCTGAGAATGCTGCATGTAAGAGCTTTCACAAAGCAAAACAGCAAATTAATGCCCTGTCCCTTATTCCATCATTTTACAGACGAGGAAACCAAGGCACAGGCCTGGAAATTAAATTCCCTGACTGCCTTCCTTAGGCCCTGCTCTGACAATCAGCTCATGCTGCCTCTTCACTGGGAAAACTGATTTTATCACAGCTTCATCTTCCAGGAAGGAGCATTTCCTTCCACTCGAGCTGAAGGAGCAGCAGAAAGACAATCCCTGGATGGGCAGGGAGGGTGATGGGGGCTGAGAGGAGCAGGATGGAGAGGGAAATGCAGAAAGAAACATGAGGTTCTTCAGGCAGAGAGCTCCACCAGATATTCAAACAGTGTCCTCATCCTTTTGGTGATCAAAGCAACCGAAATTGAATCCGGCTCGTAATCATCCATCACGGGGTGGTTTGCTCAAAATTCCCCTAATTGTGGAAGTGCAGAAAATTACTGCTCCACGATGAGCTGAACAGGAAATTGAAGGTTCCCATAACCCAAGGGCTGCCACGGCAGCTTCAAGACAAAGAAAAAGCACGAGGGAGGCTCGGAGGGAAGGAGAGACAAAGAAAGGCAGGTGGGGATGAGCAGGGAGAGGAGGGGAGGACCAGGGAAGGGAGGGAATTGTCTCTCCTCCCTCTCTCTGGGATGGCAGTGGTTGTGGAGAGCTGAGAGCACTCCACAAATGGAAATTTTTGCAGGAAATGCAGCCTTGCCGAGCTGGCCCTGCCACTTCCCCAGCGTTCCTGACCCTCGGCACTGCAGCACAGGCAGTGTTTTGTCCAGAGCTTCTTCAAACCCACAGAGCTCCTCAGAGCACCGTTCCACCCGATATGTGAGAGTGCAGCACCTCTCTGGATAAATAATCTGTATTATTTTCTCCCTGAGTGCCCTTCCAGTGGCCATTCCAAATGAGAGGTGACAGAAGTGCCACCGAGGGCTCAGCTGAGTCGCTTAGGGACAAGGGGCTGGAAGAGGCTGTTTTGTGTTCACAAGAGGTGTTCTCTTTAAAATTCACCTGAATTTCAGGGCAGTTCTCAGGGCAAGTCTTCAGCCCAGCCGTGACAAGGATCCTGACTGAGTTCTGCTGCTGTGGCTGTTCTGATGCCTTTGAATATTTCTAGTTTTTTTTCCTCTTCATGTATCTGTAACTTGCTGCAGTTCTGTGCTTCTTCCAAAGTGCTAAAATCCTCTGTTCCAGCACCTTTGGCCAAACAAGGCTCTCTGAACACAGATTCAAGGACATATTCATTGCCTTAGGGCCTGAAAATATGGAAACACCTGTGAGATGGGGGAGCAGGCCTGGGGTGGTGAACATCATCACCTGAGGGTGAGATTGGAGAATTAAAAGCTGTTGGTTTAGATTTCCTGGGATTCACAGAAGCTGGCAGAGGAAGCAGGCAGAAGGACCCAAGATGGCGAAAAGAGCAACTTTATTTACAGAAACTTCTTTATATATCCATTAATAACCTAGCAACTATTGGTCAGCAAAGAATCCACCTCCTAAAACCATTGGTCACAGCCAAATAACACCTAATACCAAACACAGAGATTAAGAAAGTACAAAAATGCAGCTTATCTCTATTCTCCCTGAGAAAGAAGAGAAAGATTTCTAAAACAGTGCAACTACAAAGGGCCAATGTGCTAATGGACAGAACTTATCAAAGGTGAAGGGCTCGTGACCCAGGGTCCATTTTGGGTGTAGTCCCTGTGGGGGACGTTCGTTTGCCCGAATGTACCTTGAAGGCCTCGAATAAATTTGTCCACATTTTATACTCCTAATTTTGTTTTGGCCTCTCTTTCAGGCATCAGTTCCACACCGAGTGTGAGCGGGAATTCTGCGGCTCCATCCCTCTCAGGAGCACACACAGGCTGTGATTAAGCAGAGCACTTTGCTTACTTAATATCAATGTCACTCCCAGAGCCCCGTGCTCGCTCGGAATGAATGAGCTCAGCAGTGCAGAGCAGAGCCCGAGCTCCCCACAGTCACAGGAGGCTGCTTGGGCTCCATCCTCCTCCTCCTCCTCCTCCTCCTTCCAGCACAGCACATCAAAAGCTGCCTACAGGAGCCAAATCATCCTCCTGGGAATGCCACCCCCGTGAAAAACCAGTGCTGGGGCGGGAAAACACCGCAGACAAGTGTAATTCATCCCACCCGTGTGTTTCTACTCAAATAAACCCTCCGGTTCCTTCGAGATAAACAACAACAGGAAATAACCGGCGAGCCAAAAATGGGGATTTTTGAGGCAGCCTTGGTGTGGAACTTATCAACAAACTTCAGCCACGGGGAGGGCTTAGTACCTGTGTTGATATGAGAGTTCAAGAGGGAAGGGACCCCGGGGTGCCTCTACCCAACCTCCTGCTCAAAGCTTTGTGAGGTCAGAGCAGGTCACCCAGGAGGGGGAATTTTGGTTGGATATATGGAATAAATTCTCCCCAGTGAGGGTGGGGAGGCCCTGGCACGGATTGTCCAGAGAAGCTGTGGCTGTCCCAGCCCTGGAGGTGTCCAAGGCCAGGCTGGAGCAACCTGGGATGGTGGAAGGTGTCCCTGCTGAGGTCAGGGGGTGGAATGGGATGAATTTTAAGGTCCCTCCCAACCCAAACCACCCTGGGATTCTAAGACTTGATCCCCTTTGGTCCTGAAACCTTCCAAGGATGGCAATGTGCAATGCCTGGGGCAATTTTTGGGCTCAGGAGGCATCAGCGGCACAGGAGGAAACAGAGATTTGGTGAAGAAGCAGCAGAGCAGCAAAGGGATTTTTGCAGCAGATGTTTTGTTCTCCATCACAAACCCGGCCTGAGCACAGGGACCAAGCCCAGCAATACCACGAGATCTGAGCCTTCCCCGGGCAGTTCAGAGCTGCCCCTGCCCCATCCCAGCTCCCCTGGGATCACCACGGCATGTGAGGCTGCTGATGGCTTGGGATAACGAGGGGATGGCAATTAACAGCTCCATCCTGGCTCGTGTCTGAGCACGGCCAGGGGTGTAGGAAAACGATCCAAAGGAGATATTGGTGCTGCTGGACAGGGGCTGTGCTCCTGCAGAGCATCATCACACTGTACCCACTCCTCAGAGCACAGAAAGTCTTCGTTCTCTCCTCATTTCCACCATCAGAGCTTTGTCAAAGTCCTGTGTCATTCCTGTCACCTGAACAGACCTTCCCTCCCACCCTCTTCCCCTAATTCTAAGCAAAAACATAATTTCCCCTCCAAACATGGTTTTAATCTCTACAGCATCTTTTTAAGGTCCTTAAACACTTAGAAAATTGAAGTTAGGCATTGACCATGTGAGAATTTCTCTTTCTCAAGGAGGAGCAGTGGCTGGGCAGGATTTCAAGCTCTGCAGCTGAGCAGAGTCTGGGTGTCTAAATTAGCTCCTTCTTCCAATTCAGGTGTAACATTTCTCTTTTCTATCATATCTCATTGTAAATCTGGGTGAACACAGGGGTTTAAACAGTTTCATCACATGCAGTGGCACAGCACTATCCTTTTTCTTTAATCCAGGTTGTTTTTTCCCCCAGAATTGTTTATTTCATAGTCAACTTCCAATGTAATTTGTACCTTGTTTTGCATCACTCTAAATCATTTCATTAATGAAAAAAAAAACCCAAGTCATTATAAAACAAATATACAAAATACACAGAGCTAATCTTTCCCTTATATTGCAAGGATTAAATAAACAGAAATATCAGCAGAAAGTATTCCACACACGTTGGGCTGCCACAAAATTTAGTAGGTGAACTGTTCATTTACATATTCCCCAAATGCAACGGGATGACACTTTTGAAATTAAAAACTGATGATACAAATGGCATTTAAAGTTCATTTAATATTATTTGTTAAAATTTCGCTGACAAATCTGTCATACGTGAGGCAGATCCTATTACTAGAGGAAGGAAAAAAAAAAGCAATTGAATTCCAAACCTACCCCAACACTGAAGGGTCTATTAAGACGGTAGATGAGAATTTGCATTATCAAATAATCCTAACAGGAGAATTCATAAATGGAAATGTAAACTGTGGAGAGTTTTAAGTGTTAATTCATCCCCATAACTAGCTTTATGAGCAGACTGGAGGGTGTTTCTCCTGGAGACAATGCAGAGATGTTTCCTTGGGGACTGGGAGCAGCCAAACAGCAGCAGTTGGGTTTGTGAATAACAAACCTGGGGAATAATCCCACCTGAGATTTAGGTGGAGGGTCTGTCTGTACACTGGGACTGTCCCCAACCCTGTTTTTTGGCATTTCTCTGGCCCTTTCCCACCCATTTCTGAGCTTCCCACCTATTTCTGAGTGTCCCACAGCACCACGCCCCAGATCCTAAACCCCAGGCAAATCCTGAATTCCTCCCTTGGCCTGGAGCTTGGAAAACAATCCCACTGCCCAGGAAGATGAGGAGGAAAACTGTTCCATCCTGATTGAATGACAGGTGGCTCATGCCCTGCTTAAAAGCAGGTAGATATTTGGATTTCTTTTTGTTTGTTTATTTATTTTCCCCTCACATAAATAAGGAAGGGAAGCATTGCAGGTGAAGCAGTGCATGGAGATTAATCTGATTCATAGCCCTCATAAATATTAACAGGCTGGTAAATGTGTAACCTTATTTCTTTGTCCCTCTGCTCTCATCTCTTCCAAGCTTTTTTCACCAGGGAGGGTTAAGTAAGTTGGTAAATGAGACCATGGAAAAAGGGAGGGAGTTCATCCAGAGCCAGTGTGCACAGAGGTGGGATCAAAGCTTTCCTTCCTTCTTTTCTTTCTTTCTTTTCTTCTTCCTTTTCTTCCTTTTCTTCATTTCTTTCTTTTCTTCTTCCTTTTCTTCCTTTCCTTCCTTTTCTTCCTTTCTTTCTTTTCTTCTTCCTTTTCTTCCTTCCTTTTTTTCTTTTCTTCCTTTTCCTTCCTTCCTTCCTTCCTTCCTTCCTTCCTTCCTTCCTTCCTTCCTTCCTTCCTTCCTTCCTTCCTTCCTTCCTTCCTTCCTTCCTTCCTTCCTTCCTTCCTTCCTTCCTTCCTTCCTTCCTTCCTTCCTTCCTCCCTCCCTCCCTCCCTCCCTCCCTCCCTCCCTCCCTCCCTCCCTCCCTCCCTCCCTCCCTCCCTCCCCTCTCAGACAGAATTTTTTCCATTTTCTCCCTTTCCAATAATTCCCCCACACAAACAACTGAGCGGGGAACGAACAGACACTTCAATTTTCACCGTAATAAAGCGTGTGTGTGGAAAACAGAGGGGGAAAAGCTTCATCCTCAGATTAAAGCAACAGGCCCTGTCCCCAGGGAATTTCCCTGGAGGATGGTGATCCCTGAGCCAGGCGGGAGCTTTGTGCCAGAGGAGTGACTCGAGTGAAAAGGGCTCCGTGGTGTGAAATGCAGACGAGGGTTTAGAGCAGCAGGATTTATCTGTGGCTCCGAGCACTCACAATATTACTGATATGACTATTAGAAAAGCAAATGGATGGAACCATTAGGCCACATCATCCCTCAGAGCCTGGCTGCAGCTATAAAACAGAGTATTTATGGGCGGGAGTATTTCTGGAGTGAACTCGGGCGATGGATGCTCTGAGTGGGGCCGGGGGAGATGGGGATGGGAAAAGGATCAGTGCTCCTCCCTGAGTGGAAAAGGAGGGAAAAGAGGAATATTTTCCTTGCTGAGGGAAGGGTCTGCAGCCTGCAGGGTTTAGGGGAGCAGCAGTGCACATCACAGGCTGCAGAGCATGCCTGCCTCGCTCTGAACCTCTTCTGCTGAGGCTGGAGGAGCTTGCAGGGTTTCATTTCACACCGAGCTCTGGGTCACAGCGAAATGTTCTCCTCACGTGGTCCCAGTGGAGAGCAGAGGGGAATCCTCAGCACCCCAGGGCCAGCACATCACCTGGAGACGCTCACAAGCAGGTTGGGACCACAAAAAGATCTGAAACTGCAACTTGGGACTACAAAAAGATCTGAAACTCCAGTTTGGGTTGTGGCTCCTGTCCCCAATTCCTGTGGGGCTGGGCCAAACCTCGAGCTGGAGTCCTCCAGCCAGAAGAGAGTGAGAGGCAGAGAGACACACACAAGGCACACACACAGTTTAGGAAAGGACTGTTTCTCCAGTAATTAACATTTGTGTCCTGCTGTTTTTATTTCCCATGTCCGTGTTTTTCCATCCAGCAGCGCAAACGATGTGGGTTTCAAAGCAATCATGCCATTTTCTGTTAGCTGATCTTTTAATGCCTAGGATTTATGAAAGATGGCACCCTATATTTTTGTGTTTACATGGATCATTGCTGAATTGGAACTCATCCTGTTTTCATGAAAGGATTCCTCCCTTTTTGGCAGAGCAAGCGAGTTTGTTTTCAAATCTAGCCTATGTGAAAGATCATGTGGCCATGAAGGAAATCTTGAATCCGTTCCAAGTGGTGAGTCTCATGAAGGCAGATTTGTACCAAAACCTCTAACACTTGCAGTTTCAGATATTTTCAGCAGGGAAAACCCTCAGCTTGGCGAAATTTCACAGAGGAGACATATTTCACTGACAGGAGCTTTCATGAAAGACAAAATCGTGAATCATATACAAAAGGAGGAAGGGAGAAAAAGAGCTGCTGGGATTTTATACAACATTGCCATTGATCAGCTGCCCTGAAAAGCAGCCATTGCTGGGGAGAGCAGAGAGCCAAACGTCTGCAGAGATGCATCAGGTGAGGATGCAGATGGGGACCGGGAGAGTCATCCAAAATGAGGGAAGCAGAGGAAAATGGTGGTGGATTTGCACCGCAGTTTAAGGTTTTAACAGGAATAATCAGATATTGGATGGAACATCTCCACTCCTCCTCCTCGGTGGGGATGGAGGACACACCCCAGCAGTGTCCTGTGTCCCTGGCGTGTGTCACACCCGAATTCAGCCCCTTTAACCCCCCTGGGCTATCCATCCTGCCGGGCCTCTCTGGGAGCGTGGAGCTCGGGCAGTAATTGTCCTGTCGCAGGCTGCCACCTCCACAACCCAAAATCCAGAGGCAGAGCTGGAAAGCCATTAATGTTCAACACGCAGGGAAGCTGCTGCCTGTCAGGAGCCTCCATCAGCCCCAGCCTGGCAGGCAGAACGTGTCAGCAAAGCTCGGGGTGCTGAGGCTCTGATCAGCCTGACAGGACCTGCTCCTCTCCTCCTCGGCTGCAGCTCCAGCACCATGGAGAGAGGAACCCTCTGGAAAGGACACCTCAGGCACCAGCAGCCTCGGGGGAGGATTGGGCTGGGAAAAATGGAGATGTTTTGGGCAGACCCAGCTGGTGAAGCACAGAGAGTGCTCCTCGCTGCTCCCAGGGGTGCTGTTCCCAGCAGGGACAGCCTGGGATCAATCCTGAGCTGAGAGAATGATTTATGGCTCGACTAAAGAAGCAGAGGAAGGATTCCCAAAGCAAATTAATTGCCTTTGCTTTGTTAGTGAGGGCAGAACGGAGGCTTTGAGCTGCTCCTGCTTCTGGAATAGCCATGGGATGCTTGGAGGAGTTGGTTTTCAAATTTCAGGAGGAGCCTAAGGGACATCCTGTCCCTCTCTCAGGGCATCAGGACAACAGGAATGCTCTCCCAGCTGTGTTCACCAGCAGCTCAGAGCTCTGCTGCCTGCCTCAGAAGGAACTCTGACACAGGACACAAAACCTCTTGAGGAGAACTGAGTCTGGAATAAATATAAAAAACCTTAAACAGCTCAAAAGTCCTTCCTGCCTTATCCTCATGTTCGAGTACTTAGCCCCAGCCACACACTGAGCTCTCAGTCCCTTTTTTTATTTCTGATCCTGTTAAGTTTCTCATGCAGGAATAGTTTCCCTGACCCCTGAAGACCTCAGTTAAGCCTGCTGACAACAACTTGGCTTTTCTGAGTTTCTTCTTGCAGCTCCTTAATCTGCTGACCCCCAAAATTCTTCAAAGCGCGGGTTGAAAACCACTGAGCTGCAGAATTTTTGGGACTCTGTCTCCTCAGCCCCTACCTCAAAACTGCTTCCCCACACCAGGGAACAGAAAAAGTGCCACGGATCCACATTCCTGCATGGAATTTCCCAGTCCCGAGTGAAAGTGAGTAAGGAGAGGAAACAAGAAAGGAGTGAGGAGGCTGAGCCGTGGATTTGGCGGTGCTGAAGGCTCTCTGACGGCTGTGTGAATAGCCCCATTTAGCCGTGGAGGTGCTGGCTGTGTCTGATTCTGAGAAAGGTGATGCTGCTGTGCCTCAGTAAAGCGTTTTATGAGCTCTGCTGGAAGATCAGCTAATGCCAGGCTCGTGTGGAGTGATTCTGTTTTGATAGCACCCTGTTCTTGATGGAAAACCCTGTGTTTTTCCTCGTAGGAGGAAATATTTCTCCAGTAGCCTGCAAAACAACATGTTCCTTCACCTCCTGGCTTTTGATACCCATCAAAAAGAGTTCTCTGGCGGAGATACAATCACCAGCAGCTCCTGGAAATGTTTCTAAATTACACCAGGCGGGGTCTCAGGGGCTCCCCGGCTGAGGTGGGAGTGCAGCAGAGACATCCCGCCTCCGCAAACTTTTAAGCATCCAAATTTCTGGGGGGGGAAAAATCAAATAGAAGGGGCTGTGAAGTGCAGAGACCTCCTCCCAGCTTGCACCTCCCGTCCTGGCTGCACAAACGTGGATTCCCTTCCAGGAGGAGCCATTGATCGGCGTGACTAATGGGGGCTTTAAGGAGGAGAGCGTGCCAGATCAATATGCAATCCACAGTACATGAATCACTCCAGCTTTCCCAATTTATTCGCCTCCAAATCAAGTGGATGAACAAAAGATAAATACACAGCCGTGGGGAGGCCGGGCTGGGGGGGCCGAGGAAGGCAGGTGGGGAGGCAGAATCTCATAAGGGATAATTAACTGGCTTTTATCATTCTAACAAAGCATTAAGCCAGTAAATCTATGGAAATGGGAATGCTCCAGAGGGTCGTTCCTGGCATGAAGCAGAGGCTCTGGAAATCTGCTTGTCTTCTCCAAGTGGCTTGGGTTGGGGAGGGAAGGACCCTACACAGCCTCTAGATCCAGGCAGGACAGCATCTCACATTTCCAAGCTGGAGCTTCCCCTTCCCACTGCCCTCCCAGAGCTCCTCCAGCCTGGGGGAAAGCTGGAGGTGCAGAAAACCTGGGTAAATGTAATCCAACAGAGGAGAAAAGTTCTGTTCTCTGGGGATGAGACAAGAGAAAAGGATCGTTTCTTCCCTTTGGGGTGAGCAGTGCCCACCTGCAGAGCTGCTGCCCAGCCTGGCACAGGGAGAGGCTCCTCGGAGAGGTTCTGGGCAGTGAGATCACAAAGTCCCATGTCGCTGGTAGCTCATAGTAATCAGGCAGCCAGCACATGCAAGATGGTGAATAAGCAAAATTTATTTACAAAACTTTCTTTATCTATGCATTAATAGTCTAACAATTATTGGTCGACAGTTTTTCCACCCCCTAAGAGGATTGGCTGGAGCCCTACAGCATCCAGGACCCAAACAAAGATTAGAAAAGCACAAGAATTCAGCTTATCTCTAATCCCCATGAGAAAGAAGAGAAAAACTTTTAAAACAGTGCATCCACAGTCCCACACTCCCAGGTCCTGCAGACATCCCTCAGTGTCCTCATGTTGCACCAAACAGAGAGGGAAAAAGCGTGGGGCAGAGAATAATTTTTTTGATTGACAGAAATCTATCTCAAATTGAAGCATAAAGTCGATGTGTTGCCAATTTTCCCCAGATGACCAGTAGAAATACACTTTAGATTGGGTCATTCCTTTCCTCCAATAACTTTAGATTGTTCCATTTTGATTTTAAGCTTTAGGGTATTTTAAAGCATTCAAGTTTAAACTTCAAGTGAAAGGGTAAATTTCAACTCAGACTTTCCCAGACTTTGTGTCCTGATTGCATGAGACTGGGGTGCCTTGATAATTTCAAACTCTGTTTTTCCAACCCAGAAAATTCCTCGTGAACGCTTCCAAATCTTGAATAGTTCTGCTACAACAAATGAGCACTTTTCAGTGAAGGACAAAAATGCATCTTGGGGAAAAAATTGCCACTGTGTCTGCCTGTCAGAGGCAATCTCATGCTCACCATTCTCCTTCCAGTTCTCTCCTGTTTCTTAATCTCCCCTCATTCCCAAATGCATCACGGGATGGATTTGGGACAGATTTGGGACAGATTCCCACCCTCTGCCATAGAAACAACACTTTCCCGTGTCCCAGCTGAAGGCAGAGTGTCTTTTGGCATTAAAACCATCAGCTGTTTTAAAGGCCCAGCCTAAATTTACAGAGACAACCTCAGGTGTGACTTCAGCTTCCACTTGTGTTCCCAGTGGTTTTTCCAGGCTCCCATCCCTTCCAGGATTTCCTCCCTTCTCCACAGCCTCAAGGTGGCACATCCCTCTCACTTGCTCTCCACCTAATTCCTGCCGGGAATTTCCGTGCTGCCGAGGCAGGAAGAGGGGTTTTGTTGTTTTTAATTTCCCCGTGCGTGGCGATGCTATCGTGGCCCTGACGCCGTGCCGAGCACGTGCCTTATCTGCCTGCCCGTGGAAAAGCAATATCAATTTGGTGGCGTTGAGGCTGCAGCGAGAACAATGAGCTGTGCATTGTTAAACAAGGCACCAGCCCTGTGCTGTACAAGTGGAACAAGTGTAATCGCTGACACAGGCTCTGAACATAATTACTGCTCACCAGCGAGCACAGAAACCTTCCCTGCCTCCCTCCCTCGGCTGGGCTGGCCTGTATTTCATATATCCTGCATCCTCAGGCAGGGGAAACAGGCTCACAGTGCGCCAGGGCAGGTTCAGGGTGGACATTGGGAGGAATTTCTTTGTGGAAAGGGTGGTCAGGCTGCCCAGAGGGGTTTGGAGTCACCATCCCTGGAAGGACTGCATGTGGGGATCAGTCCCAGGTTGGACTCAAACCTGGAGGTCTTTTCCAGCCTCAGTGGTTCTGTGATATCTCACAGCCTTTGAGATCAGCCTCGCTAATGCCAAAATCCCACTGAGCAACCACAGAACCACACTCTCACCTGCCTTCAGCTGCTTTGGAATGGGGCAGGGTCCTTGCTTGGACCCTCAGTGACAGCACAAAGCCCCCCTGGGCTCCTGCAGAGCAATCCCACCATGTGACACAGAGAGAGAACTGCCCCATCCTCCTACCTGAATGTGCCTTTTTTTTTTTTTTTAAAGCAAATCCTAATGCTCTGAAGTCTAATTGCTTCTCTTAGCAGGCAGATTCACATAATGACTACAGTGTTTTGCCACATCGAACAGCAGCTGTGTATCAGTAATATCTCTGGAGCAAGGTCAACTGCTCCGCAATAAAACTCCATCCTGCCTTTCATATCCCATCAGCACAATCAGCAATTTGGGCTCTTCTCCGAATACCAAATGCAGCAGCAAACTCCAGAATGAGCTTCCTGTGAGAGTGACAGCTCTGCCTGGTGAGGCAGTGCTGGATGCACATTTCGGATGCTCAGTCTCTGCTCAGGGCTCTCTGCAGCCCCACTCCAGCCAGGTGAGGCTACAATCCCAACAGCAGCATGGATCAACGTGGCCAGGCAGGCAGAGAGGTCATCCTGACCCAAACATGCACAGGAATTGAGGGTAAAACCCATTTCCCCACAGATTTTCACCCTGATCCCCCAAAACCACACTCCCCCTCCATCCTGTCCCCTGCCCGAGCCTTCCAAACCAATCCCTCCCTGACATGGCCACTTGAATTTTCCCCTGCTTTAAAAAGCAAAGGAATAAGAGGGTTAAAAATTGGTTTCAACAGGTTTGCCTTTCCTCCTCCCCGTTCTTAAATGGATATTCATAAAGCCCGTGCCTGTTTTCCCATGGCTAATTAGCAGCACGGATAATAAGCTGGTTTCATGGAGTTAGCATGCATCAATGTCTCTGCTAACTGGGTTAATTACACACTGGATGGGCATTTGTTGAAGGCAGGATGGTGAGGATGGGTCTCTTTTTCCCAGCAGGGCTTGGGAACCTGCAGGATTTTCCAGGCAGTGCCACCAATTTTCACAATAATTCCGATTTTTGCGATAATTCCGATTTTCCCCCATTTTCCAACGGTTTTCCCTCAAGTTCTAGAGCCGCCAGCAGTGTGGCTGCCAGCTGTGTCCCCAGCCCTGGGTGTCCCAGGTGGGTCAGGTGTTCCCCACAAGTGACAATGTCTCTGTCCCAGACGCCTCTTTTGAACCAAGAACTGTTGAATTTTTGGTCTGAGCATTCAGCACCTTGAATTCTGCATATCTCGAGACAAATATCCAAACACATCCCCACGAATTGTAGATACCAAAAAAGGGGGGAATGCAAGGACAGCCTTCAAGGGGTTAAGAACAACATCTCTGCAGGCAGAGAAAAGAGAGTTGAATTCACAGGCTCAAGAGCAATTTCAGAATCCACTCAAGCTTCATGCCACTCTGTGAAATCTCAGTGCACCTCAACTAGATCAGAAATTGGTTTACATTCCCTTCTATGTGTTTATGGGTTTGTAAAAGCTGATTTATTTTAGTTCATTGTTACTCTAGGATATTACAGCAAAGGCATCCATTGGGAGAAGAGCTGGGTTCATTGTGAAGTTGCTTAAACAAAGTCAGTGCTACCAGGAAAGCTGGATCAGAGAGTATTTTATTTTTATTGCACTGCAAGGAGATACCTTGGCAGCAGAGTTAACCAAGGCCTGGCATCTGATGGGGGGAGAGTGGAGCTCTGGTCAGATGCAGTCAGTAGAAAAATTACTTTTCACTTCTCAGAGGACACAATTTCACCTGCAGGGTTTCATTTCTTACTCAGTTCCACGCTTGCACAGTGGCTGTGCTTCTCCTTTTGCTCTCACTGCTGGAGAAGAGACACCAGGCTGGCTGTGCCCCCCTGAAAGATTTATTTAAACCATAGATGTTAAAGGTTTTTCCTTCCTGTGGAGCTTCACATCCACATGCCAGGCCCTGCTTCTCACTCTGGAAAACCAAAGGACACAGCCCTTCTGCTGTGACCCCTGAGCTTTTACTGAAACCAGGATATTTCACCCCAGCTTTCACCTCTTCAGTCTCCCCCATCCCAACCCCTTGGCCTCCTCTCTGCTCCCTCCTTCCCAAATGTTTTTCCCGTGTCTTACTCAACCGAGGAGTTCACGAGCACAACCCAACTGTAGAACAAATTGAAAGCAATTTTGCAGCTGCCTCGTGATAAGAGGCAGAGCTCCTATCAGGAATGTTCACTTTGGAGCCACGGAAATAATTATCTCTGCTCGAGGGGAGAGGGAGACTGAGCAAAACCACCCCACACTCAGGTGGCCTGGCTGGCTCCTGCCTGCATTTCTGAGCTCCCATCCAATAGATCTGACTGTGTTTTCCCCAGGACGTCTGGAGAAAGTTTTCCCTGAAGAAAGAGAGGCTGGAAACTCCCCCAGGCACAAGTCTGGTGCATTCCTCTACCCACAGCACTGACAGGGCTCAACCACTCCACAGCAGCTTCACTCAGCTGACTCAGGGCTGGGTTTGCACCAGAAGGAAGGGGATTGGGAAATAATAGCATTGCACACATCCATTGCTGTGATTCATTACTCGCTGGTTCATATAAAAGAGATGGAGAGCGACTTTTCACACAGGCAGACAGTGATGGGGCAAGGGGGAGCAGTTTTAAACCAAAAGAGGAGAGATTTACATCAGATGTGAGGAGGAAATCCTTCCCTGGGAGGGTGGGGAGATGCTGGCACAGGTTGCCCAGAGAAGTTGTGGCTGCTCCATCCCTGGGAGCATCCCAGGCCAGGTTCCCTTCTAACCCAAACCATTCCAGATTTCTACAATTTCCTCAGTTATTCTTAATAATTAATTAGAAACTCTGAGCCCTCTGGGGAGTGTTTGCTTCGTGCCTGTGCAGTGCACAGCACTTCGCTCTCAGCCACAATGAACTGAGTCCTTAAAAACTGCCCTGACACATTAAAAACTTTTCTCTGAAAGCAGAGTGAAAAATAACACTCTCCTCCACAGAGCTAAACCCAAATGCAGGCACTTTTAAAACTCCCTTTATAACTTTCTGATCCAGATCTGAAAATTGGCTGTCAGATCAAGCCAACAAATCGCAGCTCTGCCCTTCCTCCCTTAATTCCATGCCAGGATCAGCGTTCCTGCCGGAGCTGCACGAGGAACTGAATGAATAAACAGCTCTTGCCTTCAAACCCTGCACCTTTCCTTCCAAAGATAATCACACGCACTCTTGATTTAATAGCTGATTCTGGAGGAGATTAAAGCTGAAAGGAATAGGCCACATATGAGGAGTTTTTATCTGTAGGTGGGAGAGATTTCCAAGGCAGCCACACAGGCTGGAGGAGTGGACAAAATTTTCCTCTGTCACCTGAGAAATGTGGCTTCTTAAAGGAGGTCTGGCTCAAAACCCTGGGGATTTTGGGTCTTGCTGGGGCAGTGTGTGACATCCTGGGGCAGCGTGTGACATCCTGGGGCAGCGTGTGACATCCTGCCAGCCTCAAAGCCCCTTGCCAAGGGTCATCCTCAGACAGGGATATTATTCAGATTCATTCTTCATTCCTTATTCAGGAAAAAATCCTGATTTAAGGATTCCTGACCCTTGGCTGGTGAATGAAGCATGAGTGAAAGCTGTGGCACTGTGGCTGGGTACCCCTGCCACCTCCCTGATCCTCTTGTTGGGTCAAATGGGTTCTGCAGCTCTTTGAAAGTCCAAATCCCCAGAAATAAATCCTCCTAAAGAGCCCAACTATGCCTAAGCTGGCTCTCCAAGTGCCAGCGCCAAGCTCAGAGCTGTAACACAGAGAAGACAAACTGTGCACCCATTAGCACCACATCAATATCATTTAAAGCCCCATTCTGAGGAGGGCCTGGCAGCCCTCTTAATGCATTTCATTTCCCTTTGTCTCTGAGTGGACATAAATAATTGTGCAGCGCTGGCCCTTCCCACCCCATCCTCTCCAGCCAGACGGATTATCTCTTGTTCTTTCCCTAGATTTGGCTCCGGGATGCAAACAACCATTTATGGCCACTGATTGTTCAAAAGGCCAAGTGTATAATGTACCATAAAATGAGATTTTAATACTCAGTGGGAGATCCGAGCAGCTCTGGTTTGTCACAGCGGCCTCTGTTCCCACACTTGAGTGATCCCCAGCTCTTGGAGCTTCCCACTGGGCTCAGGAGAACCTGGAGTGAGGAGAACACTGATCCAGCGTGGGCTTAATGATTCTGTTTTCTGCTGTTTTGCCTTCAGATTTTTGCCTCGATCCTAATCCTAGTTCAGAGTGGCAGGAGCTCTCTGTGCAGAGGACAGGCCACGAGATGAAGGAAAGTTCCACAAATAAGGACAGCAGGCTCAGCTCTGGAATGTTTCTCCCACAAAGCCAAGCTGAAGGATCAGTATTATCCTCCCAAAGTTGGGAAATCTGCAAAGCTGAGCCTGGGGAACAGACTGCAAGCAGAGGAGAGGAAAATCTATCATGAATTAATCACAATAGGGCATCTTTCCTCAGCCTCCTATAAAACTCCAGTGTGATAATTTAGTGGTGAGAATATCCTCTAATGAGCTTCGAGGAAACTGCAGTCGTCTTAATGGGCTTCTTAATGAAGAATCATTTAGGATTTTATTAACACTGAGGAAAAACACATGGTGTTTGGTAGCTGTTTGGAGCTGGGTGAACATGAATAATTGCTCCAAATGCTCAAACACAAGCGTTCTAATGGGCCCCTCTTTGGTGCTTGAAGGATATCACAGTTTGGGTTTTTGGGAAGTGTACCCAGAAAGAAGATTTTATGTTGGTTCCTAAAACAGAATTTCCAGCTCATCCAGCGCTGTGGCAAGTGCCATTGGTGCCATATGGATCCCAGATGTTGTCACAAGTGAAGAGAGCTCGAAGTTCCCGTGGAAACCACCAGAGGATCTCAGCTTTGAATCTCATTCTTTGTTCGTGTCTATCCAAAGAGCAGTGTTTGCCAAGCGAGCCCAGTTTTTCATTTTGCTCCTACCTGTTGCCTCGTATTTTAATCCTTTTTAAGTCCTCACACAACTCAAACTTCAAGCAAGAGCATGATGCACCAGTTAGGATGGATTAGGAGAGCTGGGAGAGGAGAAGTTGTCATTTCCTATCACCATTTACCCAATTAATGGACAATTTGCTCTGTGGGCATCACCTATCAGCAGTTTGTGAATAAAGCCAAGAGTTTCACGCTCTGCAGCCCTTCTGTGTGGGGTTTGCTCAGTGCAGAAAGGCTGAGCTCACCTGTAGACCCCAGTCCCAAATGTCAGCAGCTCACGGGAAATGTTTCTTTCTAGCTCTGAGAATGGCTTCAGATAAAGAGAATTCCATCAAGGGTATTGTGAGCAGGCAATTAGACAAACAGGGATCCCGCAAGAAGGAAAAGAGGTGCTAAAATGGAGTAAAGAGGTTATTTTTTTTTCTTTCCCTTGGCCTAGGTGTGCTGCAGGACTTTTCTCCCAACTTTCTCTGGTCCCATCCCTCCATCCCTGCTCCCTGTGTGAGCACCAGGCACCTTCCAGCCTCTGCACCTCCACCAGAACTGCTGATGGATCTCTCCCTGGGCTAAGAAAGGCTTTCCCTAATTTTAAGCTTCCTAAAGGACAATCTAAATCCGTCCCTAAGAGACCAGCAGTGAGGAAAGACAGAAATAGCCATGAAATTATTGCCTTCATCTGTATCTGCTGCTTCCTGTGCAATGTGAAGGCCAGCAGTAACCACACAATTATGGAGTTAATTAAATGGGTATCAGTGTCCTTAAACATAAAACACAGCCAGGAGGTACCTGCTGCATCCATTGGATTTCAGGGAAATAAAGAAGGCAAAAGAAGAGGGAATGGAAACATTGTGGATTAAGATAAAGGAAGGAAGGGGTGTTCATTTTCTTCCCTGATGCTCCACTTTGATAGATGCCAGGAGCTGAGCTCTTGTTTAAACAAGATCTTGTTTTTCCAAGATTTGTGCCTCGGTGCAGGAGAAGCAGCAAGGGAAGGGTTTTTGCCAAATTCAATAGAATCAGTCAATAATATTTCATTAACACAGAGGCAGTATCACAAGCTTTTAAGTGTGGACACAGTACTCACAATTTATTTTCAAGCTAGATTTATTCTCCCAGTACAGCTGGCAGTAAAATAAATGGCAATATTACCATTATAATTAATCTCTAACCTTGAAATTCTAGTAATGACTGAAAAAAAAAGAAAAGGAAGCTATCTTTGAGGTGGAATGTTCCGGGGAGGTATTACATGCAGGTGGATTTATTCCACATTCAATTAAAACACTAACACTTCTGTTACTCCATCAGCTTTGATTTGCCAACATCTTTCTCCGGTTTTACTGCAAGCAGAAATTAGGTTCTTGTGTTTCTAATGGAGTCAGCACCAGATTAAAAGAGTATTTACCCAAATAGTTTGTGAGTGCTTTGGGCTGCGTTTGAATGGCTCCTAATTCACAGCAATTCGAGGACGGCACTCCCTGCAGTTTGTTTGGATGATGGAATATGTATCACATATAATATATGCCTGAAACTTGCAGGTTCCTGCCATGGAGGAGCTGTGCTTTTTGTCTGCTCCAAGCACCCTCCAGCCCTTCCCTGGCTTCCCCTGGCCAAAAAAACAATCACCACTCAGCATCAGGAGATTTCTCCAGCCACAGAAGGTCCACTGACTGCTCTAGAGCCTTTGTCTCCTGCGCAGGGATTGGCATGGATTAAAGAAAAAAGGATAAAATCATGCCTAATCTGCTGTTAAAATGGGGAGGAATCAGCTGTCCAAGGCACATGGTGAGGTTTGAATCATGCTCTGTGCTGGAGCCTTTAGTGTGGTAGAGACAGTTTTTAAATTAGGAAATTAGACATTATTTAAGATTCTACACTCTCTGTTGGTAATTACTCTGGATTCACTGCTGCACTGAGATTCGCTGTAGATGTTCCTCTCTGGTGGTTCCTGCTTTGGCTTCCAAGGGATGCTCACCCATCCTTTGGGGCATGAGAGTTTGATTCATTTTTGGCTCAATTCGCTGCTTTCGTGCCCAAGTGATGGACAATGCACCTGGACACCAGCGCAGAGTAATAACATTAACTCTGGATCCAGCAAACAGACCAGACCTCAGAAAACGCTGCCAAGGAAACCCCGAGGAAGGGAAAGTGATGAAAATACAAACTATTAGAAAGAGATAAGAGACAAAGAGCCTAAACATGCCCAGGGAGAGAGGAAATGAAAGTTGGGAAGTGGTGTTCAGTGGGTTTAAATCAACTCAATGATTATTACAGATTGGCACTGGCTGATGAGCTGCCTCCCTGGATGCTGCTGGAGCAGCTCAGCTCTAGCACTCCTCAGGGGTGGTCCTGCAACCTTTTTCCAGAGTTAAAATTGTTGAAATAGGGTTTGTTGTGCAAGACTCTCCCATCAGCCTGTGTCAATCTCTTTGTGCACAATCTTCAGCCACAGCAAAAGAGGCAGGGACAGAATTTGGGAAGGACCAGGTGATTTTTGGCCCAGCACGATGGTCCCTTAGGTGCCATCAGGTTTGCAAACATCTCTGTGCTGTGCAGCTGAGTTTCCTCAGGAACATGTTCCTCAGACATGGACAGGTTCTCCCACCCTACAAGGAAGAATTTATGGAAGTGGAGAAAGTTGTTTTAAATTATTCAATATAAATGTAAATAGGAGAAAGGGTTCCTTTGAATAAATTGTGCTTTTTATGCTCTGCCCTGGAAAAGTGGGCAGCAGGTTAGGATCTGCCTGCAAATCGAAGGCAGTATTTTTCCTGGTAGTTGATGCAAATAACATAAATATGCTTTACATTTTAAAAGGAATCTTATGAAATATTAAAGCCAAATTCCCAGGTCCCATCTCCTATTGAAATGGAGTGCTCTTGAGGGAGGCTGGAGCACAGCACAGCAAGGCTGAGGTGTGTGTGCAAGGCAGGGAAAACAAAGTATGGAAAGGGCTGGCTGGGGAGGCAGATGTTTGTACAGAGGGAGAGATGGCCAGAGGGAAGGACGGATGAAAGGAAAATGTGTAATGTTCGTGTCTCCCAGGAGAATCTCCCCCTCTCCCAGGCCCCATGTGTGTGGCAGGGGGTGGATTCTCCCAAGGGACAACAACAAAAAAAGGAGCAGGGCATGGAAGTCACTTGAATTATTCAGTGTTCATAAATTACCTCTCTTTGTCACTGCCTGTTTTATTTCAGGGGAGGGATAAGGAGATGGAATAGGACCACGAGCCCTGACAGTGCACAGGTCCATGTCTTGTTCAGGCAGGGATAGAGCCAAGAATACAACTTATCAGATTTCACCACTTTTCCATGGCCTAAGTCTGACTTTTTCTCATCCAGAGAATTCAATTCATTACAAAAATAAAACAAAAAAGCAAAGGGCAACTCTCTAGCAAAGGGTGGGGAAAACAGATGCTCTTGTTTCTCTCAGAGCTCGCAGCCTGCTCCTCTCTTCCTTCACACCATGAAGTCCCACAGCCCTGGGGATCTCCCATGGCATTCCAGAGACTCCTTGTCCCATGGGATGAAGGAGTTCAAGCAGCTCTTTTCCTGCCCCATAACCAGGAGCAGCTCTCCTGGCCATGTCAGTTTGTGCTTGGAACTGAGCAAGGGCTGGGAAAGGTGATTTTGGAGGGAGTGGCAAAGTGAGAAGTTCTGGGACCCAACTTTGCCTTTCTCTAGGGCAGCACACCAAGCAATAAATGTCAGCTCTGCACTGCAAGGCACTGTCAGCCCTAAGGCACCACTTTCTGGTTTGTATTTCCGATTGCTCCATGTCTGTCCGAGATCAGGAATAAGAAATGCAGGCTCTGGGGTGGCCAGAGGGACAGGAGGACGGAACGCAAGGAGTGAGGTTCCTGCAGCATTGGTTCATCACAGCAAAGGCACATCCCTGGGTGCTGCACAAAGCTCAGACAGGGCAGGGACACTGTGCCTTCTCCCACCCTTCAGAGCCTGCAAACAAACCACAGCTCAATGAAATCTGTGGCCAAGGGGGTGGCAGCTGTCAGGGCCCTGTGCAGGGACAGGAGGGTGAGCACCAGCTGGAGTGGAGCTGCAGCAATCTCTGCTCTGGCGCTCTTTGATTATCAGCCTGCGCCGCCCCCGGAGAGCAGCTCCATGAAAAATGCAGGAGTGGCTGTGTGTGAGACTCAATAAACATCATCATTGCCGGGGGAGAGGGCTCTGGGTGCCAGGGCCACAGCAAAGCCACCAGCTGTGAGCCAGGGAGGACAGAGCCCAGAGCACAGGGAGAGGCTCTGGGAAAGAGAAACATCCACTGCATGGCTCCATCTTGTTCCCATAAGGAAGGGATGGATGGGACGGGGCAGGCACATGATCAAGGGGAGATATGGCTATAACCAGGGCATGCAGGAACTTTACACATAAGCATATATATGTAATTATTTGTATTTATTTACATATTATATATTTATATAAAAATTATTTGTATGTATTTACATATAATATATTTTTCTATTTTATCTATTATCTATTATATGTTATCTATTATCTATTATCTATTACATATCATATATCATATATCATATATCATATATTATATATCATATATCATATATCATATATTAAATAGAAAATATTATATATTATACATTATACATTATACATTATATATTATAGATATTAGGCATTAATACAATATTATCTATAATAATATTTTAATATAAATATATAATATATATAACTTTTTTATTTAATATAAATAAAGTGGATCTGTGAGTGAAATGCCTGTGACACAGGTCTCTGTCTTCAGTGACCCCAGCCAGTGCAAGCTGGCTGTCCCCAAGGGCCGTGTGACACATGGGAGGCAGGAACAGAGCTCAGCCATGGCACTGCCCTGCAGCTGGGGCAGAAGGCCACACACACGCTTCTTTAACATGCCTGCAGCAAACAACCCAGCTTCTATTTTGTCTGGTTTATTTTCTTCCTTCCTTCTTGAGATAGGCAGCATGACCACTTCAGATATTTCTGGGGCTAAATATGGAATGCAGCAAGAGGCAAGCAGAATCAGGCTTTAAACATCTGCCTTCCTAGGCTGGATGGGGCTGGGGAATCTGAAAAACTCCTTTGAAAGGCAGACAGGAGATCAATTCCATCACTGCAGTGATGTCCCTTAGCAGGTCATCTTTCTTCAAGGAAATCTGATTCCCAAAGTTTGTACATTTCTGAAACACTTTTTTTTTTTTTTTTTTTTTTAATTGAATGCACTCATCTATAGCACTGCCAAGACAGTAGAAAGGAGGGAAAGGAAAAAGTACATTATTTAACTTCTCATTAGGGAATCTGACTGTAAATATGGACCTGCCTTGAACATTTTTATGACACACAGCACTCCTGCAGCATTTTAAGCAGCACCCCAACAGCACAGCCATCAGTTTGATCAGTTTGACCCCCTTGAATTGATGACTGATGGTCATTGCTGCTGTCTGGAAGCTGTGTCTGTATTTACTAAGAGAGATCCCAGCAATGCAATCATTTGCTTGAGTTCCCCAGGCAGTGGTGGATAATAGGTGGCTGTAAACAGTAATGGATAGAGAAATATTGGTGTAGAGAATAACTGGCAGAGAAAACACCCAGGGATGGCTCCAGGATGTGCTGTACCTGAGCAGGAGGAGGAGGACTCACCTGGATCCCATGAACAGCACAGCTGGGCATCAACTCTTTTTGATCTGGATTTTCCTGGCCCTCAGGCATTAAATTTCCCCCTTATTCCTGCAGAATTCCTTTGCCACCCTCGGAGCCACCTTTCCCTGCCACGAGCATCTCTGAACGCTGGGTTAATCTCAGTGAAAACAAAACACCAGACACAATAAAACCAGGAACCTCAAGGAAATTGTGATTCCTACCCTGCACTGGGAGCAGGAAAACCTCTCTTTCCACCCAGGATCTGCTGGAACTGTCCCCGTGCCTGGCTGGATGTGAGGAGTGGATCACGAGGCTCCTCCTGCCAGCTGGATGCTGGTGTTGCCACCGGCTCAGCACCAATTATTTATGAAAGGAAATAGAAACAAAACTGCTTGACATTTGAAAAGAAATCATTACCACACACTTGTGGCGAATCAGAGCTGGAGTGCTTTAAAGTTCCATGTCCCAGTGCTTAATTAGAGACGAGGCAGTCGATGTTTAGCTCTCATGAAAAATTTAACCCCCGGATGCTTTGCCTGCTTCCAGCCAAACCCAGCCCCTTCCACTTGAGCAGGGTGGAAGGGACAGCAATCCAGGGCTGCTCAGGGTGTTCCAGCCGAGCTCCAGACCCCACAGGGATGGTTTGGTGTTGAGTCCATCAGAACAGTGTGTGGGAATCTCAGTGAAGCCATCAGAGGCTTTCCCTTTCTCCCTGGGGCAGGAAAATTCATGGTACAGCGGCTCTGTGGTGTCACCACCCTCCCCAGGGCAGGAGCAGCTTCGGCTAAACCCGGCTTGGTTTTTTCTATTTCCTTGTTTTTACAAAACACACCTCCACAGATGGGACTGAAAAGATATTTTTCTTTATTTTCCTCTCTCTCTGACAGACCTTCTTGGCTCGCAGGGCAGCAGTTAGAGCCTACTCCTTATTTTGGGGGCCTGCTCTCAGCTGGAGATGACACCGCTCACCTCCATCCCTCACCTCTAAAACAGATGTAGCAGGTGTAGCACGAAGATAAACAGACTGAGCAGCACAAACTGCTCAGATAATGGGATCTGTGAAAGCTTCCACAGCCAACCATCATTGTAGCTACACCTGAATTTCCCTAATCTAGACAAGCTCCTGCTTTCCTGTCCTTCAAACAGCAGTTTCATCTGCATTAAAAAAAAAAAAGCTTCCAAGATGATGTGGATTGCACTTTTTTTTTTTCCTCCCCCCTCCGTGCTTTACAAGATATAAACATTGAGTCTTCTGTTTAAACGTAGCCTCTGGGTAGGGATTCCTGGGAAATTGAGAAGCAGGCCATTTTTCAGATAAATGATTTATACAGAAGATGCTATGGATGACCTGATGCTGACCTGTTTGAATTAATTCCAGCATTTGAGCTTCCATTTCTATTAAAACTCCATTTACCAGGAAAGTGAAAAGGTAATTATCGTCCCCAGCTTTAAATCACTCCACTGCTGAATTATTAAAGGGAAGAATTAAAAATAATCAGGCTTTTTCATTATACTTCATAGAGAGGAAATTAAAGGTGTAAGAATGTATTTTTTGCTTGAATTTAAGTATTCATTTCTGAGATTTATGTAGAAATAGAAATTATTCTCTCTGCGTGCCCAGCTCATTCTCTTTATGAAGACACACAGACACACACATGGGGGGAAGGCAAAAAGTAAAAGCCCTCTTGTAAAAATTTTAAAAAAAAAGAATAGAGGAAGAAGGGATTTAACATGAGAAAGTATAGGAGAGCGTTTTGCATTTTAATACCCTTTTTTCTGCACAATTACACCTCTGAGTGATCCAGCAGAGGGAGATTAAGCTGCTACTAATTTCAGATATACAGTTGTAAAATGCTAGGTTAGTTCTTATCAGGAGATGTAAGAAAATCCAACACTGTCAGGCAGCAGGAGAGAGCTGATTGCCTCTGATGTCTGCAAACTCGCAGGAGAGGAGCTGCAGCAGGGACTGTCACCGGATCAGAGCATCTCAGGGACGTGCCTGCTCCCGGGGAAAGGCACTCACAACTTTACACAAATCCTCACTCGGCAAACTCCAACCTTCTTGCCGGGTAGGCAATGATTTGTGTACTTTGCAGAGTGAAAATAGGATGGGAATGGTTGATCAGGTGGATGGATGGATGCACACGGTGAGAGCTCACACCTCCCTGGAAAAGGAATTCCAGCAGGAAAAGCAAACCTGGGGCCTGAATTTCATCGCTGCCACAAGGCTGAACCAGGGAATCTAGGCCAGCCAACATCTGTCCCTGGCAAAGTAATCAGAAAAGCTGATATATGATTCGATTGATAAAGAATTAAAGGGTAGAAATATAATTAACATCAGTCAACATGGTTTTATGGAAAATAGGTCTTGTCAGTCAAATCTGATTTCATTCTTTGATGAGATTACAAGTTTGGTTGATAAGGGTAACTGCAGAGATATAATATATTTAGCTGTTGTAAGATGTTTGACTTTGTATCTCACAACCTTCTGATTAAAAAATTAGTGTTATATGATATCAGTGAAGCACGTGATAAATGGATTAAGAATCCAGTTTCTGATGGAAGAGGCTGTCCACGGAGGAGAGAACACAGGAGAGAGAGAGGCACAAGTGGAGCTTTAACACATTTCCAGCCTTGCACTCAATTCCCCTCAATAATCTTGATATGAAGAATTAAATTAATCCTAATGAAATTCGCAGGAAGCCTGAAGATCTAAGGAGAGGAATATGGCAAAAAAAAGGGGGAAACTGCTGTGGGAGAGAGCAGGAATTCACTGGAGCAGGGCTGGTGTGGACAGGGCTTTCCCTGGAAAAGACCAAAGGCAAATGCAGAGCACGCTGAGAGCACTGATCCATCGCTCCCTGGAGAGTGGCAGAGAGAGCTCAATCCTTTTAGTTTATCAGAGATTGAGAAGTGACTTGCCTAGAGCAGATAAAAGCCTTTGTGGGGAGACAATAGCAGGTACTAAAGGCCTCGTTAATCTGGGGAGAAAAAAGAAAAAAAAAAAAAGAGACAGCCCAATGACTGCAAGATGAAGGCAGAGAAATTCAAATGAGAAATTAGGCCCCAATGCCTGACTGCAATGTGATTAAATACTAAAAACTGTCCAAATTCTCAAGCTCCAGACACATTTAGTGCTTTATGAAAGGGCTGCTGAAACAACAAAACTGATTTTAACCCAGAGCCAAGATAAGCCTTAACTTGATAAGCCTGGCTTTACTGAATTCCTGCTCAGGATCCAAAGGCCTCCCAAAGTCTTCCCTTTTCACCATGTTCTGCACAGAACTTTGACTACCAGATCTCCTGGGCAATGAATTTATTATCCCTTTAACTGCCTGAGAAGAACTTACAGCCCTTTTAATAATACTTTACATCTCCCCAGGGTTTTCCCTTTTAGGATCTCAAAGAGCTCTGCAAATAACTATTATTCCTTACGCTCCCACACCTGGTATTCCTTTCCGTCACAGGGATCTGGGAAGAGGCTGAGATGACATGATTTGCTCTGTGTGGTACATGGGATCAGCTGTTTTTTGACACTAGACAAGAACACGGAGACATTTTCCATCCCTGCTCTGCTTCTTTTGCCTCCAATGCCCACCCATCCATCAACTGGGTGGAAATTTTGATTAAAAATTAGGCAGAGATGCCTTTGGATAAAGTAGAAACACAGTTTTGAAGCACTGTTAGAAAGGAACACCTTCATTTTTCATTTTAAGTCAGAACATGACTTTTATACTATTATCTTCTCAAGGCAAAATTGGAAAGAAATATTGCAGTCGGCCCAAAACAATGTTTCTTCCAAAAAATTGCTTTTCACAGGGAAAAGGAGCTCTGGATTTTAATTCAGAGCAAAAAAGCAGACGTCCCCAGTTTGGATGGGTATTGCAGGCAGAGAACAGACAGACAAGTCAGCAAATAGGGCAGTAGGTAAACAGGGGATGGATTATATTGTAAATGGATTAATAAATATGCAAGTAGAAGAAACAGAGGTACCTTTCCATTTCCTTCCCCTCCCTTCCCAGCACGAGAGTCTGTAATGAATTAGGGGGAAACGCTGCTGAGGTGTCAGAACAACTTCTATTAAAGGTAATTTTCTAATGAAAAGGTTATAAGAGACTGTGTCAGAGCTAATCAAAATTCAATCTCCCCGTCACCAAACAGCACAATCCTGCTCCAGCAGCTCTGCCTTGGAGGGTTGTGCAGAGGGAGGAAGTGGAGCTCCATTCCAGAGCTCCCAGGATCCTCACCAGAGTCCAGGGAGAAGGAATATTTCACTCCTTAGCAATCCATGCCCTCTCAGGGATGAGGTTTTAGCATTTCCCTTAAATTATCCCTCTCATTCTTTTCTGTCCCTCCTTCCCTCCCACCCATCCTCTGCTCCCTGCCTTTCCCAAGCCACCAGAGAGGATTGGAGTCAGGATTTCTTATTGATAGCAACAGCCACCCTCCTAAATCCAGTCGGGGCTGGTGGTTAATGCCTTTAATGAGTTGGTTTAGGCCTGGCAGCTGAGCTAACCTGCACGTTCAGCTCCCCAGCTCTCCTCTCCTGCCCTCCCTGCTCTCCCCTCGCCCCCTCCCAGCTGCTGAGCAGGAGCTGCAGACCAGAGGATTGCCCTCAGCCATAGGGAACAAGCCCTAAAGTATTTTTTCATTCCTTTAGCACTGTGAAAAACAACCTCAGAGAGCTCCAAACTCAAGTCTCTTCAGCATCAAGAGCTGGAACAGGATAGGTGGGAAAATCCACTTCCCTCTCCATCAAATACCATTTGAGAAATGCTATTATGCCATCCAAGAAGACAATCTGGAAAGGTGCTGCCTGTTTCCCATCCAGTTTGTGTTTCCCTGCCATCCTTGTTGGCAGAAATAAAGGGTTTTTTCCCTCCCTTTCCTTATTAAGATAAAACTGTCACCAGCTTTCCCATTCCACTGGTTTGTTGGGACTTTCAAAGCCTGGAACTGTATTAAATATTCAGTCTACTCCTTTTGGCTACATTTCAGAGCCTGGATCCCTCCCTTTAATTGCTCTGTCAAGAATAGATGAAAGTTTGATACCAAGGCTTTGACTGGGAAAAACTCAAACACATTGGGCTCTGCTGTTTTATTTATTTAAAGAGGAAATATCGGCAATACTCTGCTTAAATTAGGCCCTGTGCAATTGCTAAGGACTTCTTTTCTCATTTGTTCTTTTATGCATCCTTCCATTAACTCCTTTCTCTGCTATTTTCCTTTATGCTGAATTAAATGCATGGGCTCTCCTTTATCTCTTTCCCTCTCTCTCTCTTCTGTCACCGAGTGCACATCTCCTCAAACACCTCTTGTAGAGCAGCACTGTGCCCTATAATCTCCCAGGAATGCAGATGGAGATTTCCATCCAAGGAGAAACCTCCCTGGGGCATTGCTCCACCAGCAAGGTGGCAGAAAGCAGAATTTGGAGAGAACTTGGCTGCCAAAGATGAAACAACCACAGCATCCTCTGCACGGCTTCAAAGGCTGTCTCTGATTCATATGCACCCAACAGAAGCTCCTTAATCTGCACCACATCAGTTCAGTGCCAGGCCCACCTCGCTGAACAGGCTGAGCTCTCAGCCATGTCTCCAGGGCCCTTTCCCTCTTTTTGCCTCTCCTGAGCATCTTTGTTCTTGCTCTGAGCACTGCTCACTCCCCCAGCAGCCTTCCACGCACAAATTCAGCTCGATCCTATTGCAGGCTGCAGCTGGACGGAGATTTTTGTTTGTTTGGGGTTGTTTCCTTTGCTTTTTCCTTCCCTTCCCATAGCTGCTTCTCACTGAGGTGTGGGTGAGCACATCTGTGCCAGAATCAGGGGACAAGGGCAGCGCCAGTCCCAGGGTGGCAAACAGCAGCCGCTCCAGCTGTGCTGCCCTCCTGCTTCCTTTGATGTGATTAACATCCCTTCCTCACTGCCTGCAATCACTCTGTCTGTGCTTTAATCATCCTCTCCCAGCAATGAGCATTCCTTGTCATTAGGGCCTTAAAAACCTCCATTATAAACATGTAAATGGGATGCAACGAGGAGGGAAATATTTTCCTCCTCCAATTTCCTGTTGTGCCATTGCCAGCAAGTCATGATATTATTGCTGAGCATCTCCAAGCTGCACCAGCAGCTACAGGACCAGACCACACTGTGCTTGCAAGCAGCATCTGACAAGGCACCAATATCCAGGTTTTCCAGATTTTTTCTTTGAGGACAAAGTGGAGATAAAGAAATGCAAAGGAGAACCTCATCCACTTCCCTGATCCGAGTGGCAGCACAGACTCGAGGAAAAAGTAGGAAATGGAGCCATATTTGTAGTATAAAAAGTGAAATCTCAGTTTCTCTGGCAGCATCATTTAAGGATTTTGACCTCCTCGGACTCTCCTGCATTGACACCAAGCTGAGCCCTGGCTCTGCAGGTCTCCATCAGCTGGGACCTACCACAGGCACTTGGATCTGCTGGATTCTGTCAGCTTCCTCCTCAGGCCTGGCCAAGCACTGCCTCCCCATCTTTCAGAAAGAGCAGGGTGCTGTATTCCAGAGGAATTATGGCCTCTCCTTCCCTTCTCCCTGCACTTCACCCAAGAAAGCCCTGCCCTGTCCCCTGCACAGCCCCTCTCCCATGGAGGCAGCAGCCAGGTGCTGCCAAGGCCCCTCCAAACAGGAATTGTTCACCTCGATAACATTTACAATGCAAATACCACTGGTGTTTACAGGCACACAGGCTTAGGGGGAAGTGCAGGGGGGATTTATCCTCCATCTCCAAAAAAGCTGCGTGAAGCCATGTTACAATTTTTTGTCCTTTTCCCTCCCGTGTTGGTGTTTGTTGTAGGGTACAAGGGACGCTCGATCCCATCTCTCCAGACAGGTTTTGCACCTCGTGCATACTAAGGCTTGTGCTTGCAGAATCCACCGAATACACACAAAATATTTCTCCCCAAGTTGCCTAACAAACCCCTAAAGGCAGAACCTGCAGCCAAGGTGCAGAGCAGAGATAGCAAATCAGGCACTACAGTGCTTTCAACTCCAATTTCCTTGTCCTACCTCCTGATAAGATGTTGCTGAGACCTCTTCCATTTCTCAGTTCCTCTCTAGCATGTGGATTTGGCACTCGTGAACTTTTTAATTTCATAAACCACCGGTGCTTTGCCTTCCCTTTTGCACCCCTGTGCCTTCTTGGAGCTCTCTAAACCAGGTGCAGCCACCTGATAATTCCCTGTAATGCGATCACAGGGCCTCTGGGCCAGGACTGAACTGTGCTGAGCTACAGCTTCCACTCAAGGAGACCACTGCTAATAAAAGAGGGGACTCAAAGTCCTCTGGAGCTTGAACCACATCACATAAACCCCCCGATTTTGCTGCTCCTCACATTCACATCCACAACATCCTCCTGGCTAACAAAATCCTGCTTGCCTGCGTTTCCCAGGCTCCACACATCTCATCTCCAAGGATATTGATACAAAAATAAAAGCTTTTGGCTTGCTGATGAGTGGTTTATATCCTCGGGCACCTGAGGAAAGGGCACACACTGCTGATACCTTCCTGGAGGAAAAATCCAACTCCCCTTTTTGCACTGAAGTCACCAGGACCAGAACAAGGCAGCTGTGCTCACCCAGTTAAAGAGGGAAAGACAGGGAAGTTAAAAGAGGTTAAACAGACTTATGAACACTCTCAGCCTTTTGTGCAAGGCCCTGCGCTTAGGGGCAGCCCACATCAGATTAAATCCTCTTTAAGAACCGCCCTGGCTTTGCCCCTGGACCTTTCTGTTTGTTCCTGTGGAGACAAGCCCTGAAAGCTTCTCTAAGAGCCCTGAGTGTTCTCATTTCCTGCCTCAGCTGCCATCCACACTGCCCAGTGGCCAAGCTGGGGATGGATAAAACAAGGGCAATGGGTGCCCAGTTCTGGCTTTCTCTGGCCTCAGCTCAGGGGTTAGGAGTTACGATGCAGGATTAGGAATATTTAATAACAAGAGGAAGATTTGAACCAGTTGGAGAGCTAAAACATCAAAATTACAGCGTTAATTATGGGTTTAAGGGAGGTTTACTCTTAAATGGACTTGAATGAATGGGGAGTGGATGAGGGCGGAGCAGAGAGATTCTTGTATGAGTGGGAATTAATAGTTGTAAAGATGAAATTTGGCTTTGTTTTGTGGTTAGGGCTGGGATATGACAAGGCTGCCATCAGAGTCTGGATGATTTCAGCCTGTGCTGTGTAAGACTGGCCAATATTCTAAATTCCCTTTTGTTTCACTTATTTGGGAGAAGATCCATCTATGGATGTGGAGATTAAAATGGTTTTTTTCCTTGTCACTTTGGGTGCTGATTTTAATCAGGGAGGTTTTTTTCCTTCCCCTTTCACAGCTCCATTTCTAAAGAAAAAAGAACAGCTCAGAGAGAAATTGGAGCTGCTCCCAGGACAAATGGGCCTGACTGGCAGTGCATAAAATTACCACTGTCTCTTCACCTTGCTTTCTGCAATCCCTTTATTAACTAACTGAATCCACAGTCATTCTCTCTTGCCCAGCTCATTCATTCTTTCTTTCTCCCTCTTTACTCCCAGCTAAAAGGTTCATTATCTCGTGCTCCTGGACAAGTAATGCACCCAGATCATGGGGCACAGCAATTACATGTCCTGCGAGTGTCACCAAGCCACCAAGCCGGTGGCAGCAGGCACATCTGGCCCTGTGGGGCTCTGGACCTGGAGGGCTTTTCTCCCCAGGCATGGGGGGATGCACCTGGTTGGGTGTCAGGGTGTTTAATTTCCAGGATAAAGAGGAATCCTGCCCTCCCACAGGAGCAGGAAGAGGGAAATAATGTCAATTATGACAGAGTCTCAGCTAGGCCAGGATTTTGCCTCAAGAAATTCCACAAGTTGCTGTGGGGCTTAGCAAACTCTTGCTGCCACCCTTTGACATTGAACCCAAGTTCCATGATCTGTTGTCTCATCCCTCCTCAAAGTCCTGCCATCACCTTCCTCATGACTGAGAACGGGGCCAATTCTAATTTCATCCTGTAAAAAAGGCTTCAGACACAGCCCTCAGCTATCAGTCAAAGCACACTTCAGGTTTAAGTTCCAGGAGGGTAATTAATTTCCACCCAAAGACCAGAGGAAAAGTGTATTTGTTTAATGACTGCATTAACAATTTGTTCTTCTGCTCAGTATGTGTTCTGGCATTTTATGAAGATTTTTTTTTTTTACTGGGGGTGGGGAACAAAGACTAATAAAATGTGTTAATGACAAATACCAGCTGTGTGAAGAGAAGACATAAAAGGGACAAGATGATTCGTGGGCTGGATTGAAAAAGACTCTGAACCCTCGGTGCACAAACTGGGGTGAGGAAGAGCTGACACCACTCCATTTCTAAGAGATGATGGATTTCTGGCACTTAAATCTTGCTTATTATGGTCTGCCTGTAGCAGGATGGGGTCAGAAGGAGCTCAGTCCTCTCCCAGCAGGTGCTGTCTGACATTTCACCTTTTTCCTGCACTCCCTGGACCAGCTTCAACTCAAGGAAAGGGACCAGTCTCACTTTCCTTATTCACAGCTTTTCCTGCTCTCCTCATCCCTCCTTGCTTGTGCATTCAAGTCTGATGCTCCTGGGCAGTCTCTCGGCCACCAGACTTCATCCAGGATAAATTAAAATTTTTTTATTTCCTTAATATTTCGTAGCTGACAAGACAATAAATAACTAAAATACCCATGCTTTTGTTGCAGCAAATATTGTTTTACGGGAGATGGAGGCAGATATGACCCTCAATATACTGCCCTTCACTGTAGTTATTTTCTCTTCTCTCTATTATTTGGTGAAGCTTTCTAGAACCATTTATATTTTTCCGTATATCACTTTAAAATCAGAAAGAGCTTTAAAAAGTAAATTGCATTTTTCTCTCATCGCAGAGCCTTAAGATTTCTTACCCTTTTCTTTGATTTTTTTTTTTTCCCCTAAAGTAAATAAACAACAAAATTTTTTACAGCACTCTCAAGAGGTTATATTCTGGTCATTTCTCATGGTTGTTTTTCAGCGTTCAGTGACAATTATTACTAAAAAAGAACAATTTTTCCAGCCAGCACCTAGAATGGGACCAGTCATGTAAACCATGATTTTTAAAGGATGAAGCAATCAGGCTGTAGCCACCTGTTACAGAAATCCTGGGAACCTCAGTGACCTTGGATGCACTAAGGAGATTTGCACTGCAGTTTTTCAACTTCTGCACCCCCTGACACCCTCAGCTCAACTTGTACCTGCTAGACACAGAAAAAAGTGCTCCAAACACTTTATTTCTGGCACTTCTCACAGTTTGGAGGTGTTACCCACTTCCTCAGTGCTCACCCAGGCAGCAGCAGGATGTTGCTGCAGGATGCTGAGTGGGGATCAGCCTCAGCAAACAGAGGGCTCAGAGTTTGCTGAGCCTCTCAGTGCCTCAGTGGCTGTGGGAAACCTGAGGAAGGAGCTGGAATTTGTCCTGCTGGTCCTGCACAGAAACCACAGGAATTTTCTCAGCATAATCCAAATGAGGGCAGCTCACCTTTCCTGTCTGGGGGCAGCGCTAAGTTCTACAAAGATTGTCCCTTTGGTACCTTCCCTTCATCTCTCATTCCCTCCAAGTAGCTGCTGCCATCTGTTCACACATGCAGGGGCTTTATTTTAAGTGGAAGTCCTTCACCATTTAAGGACAGTCTGCCCCATGATACACGGTCCAGGCAACACCTCTGCTTTGATCAACACCTCCTGCCAGTTCCAGGTGAGTCCCCATCAGCAGCTCCAGCTCCTCACAATGAAACACCTCACCAGGCTGCAGTGAATCTCTCAGCACAGAAACAAGCCATGCAAAGCAGAGAGCCTTGTCATTGTGCTTTATGCCTCGGGATTCACTGAGTTCACGGACAGAAGGGCCTCGGGGACAAAATGCCACTCCATGAGCTCTTTGCTGTCTCATCTGAAGAGCTCCAAGTGGGGAAAAGCAGGGGATGGAATAGCAACAGGTCAGGGAGGAGTCTATCCACTTAAAAACCACTTGGATTTCAAAGGAAGGAGCATCGAGGACACTCTTGCACACTCAGTGATGTCAGCTCCCAAAGGAGACAGGAGGAAGTGCCTCCTTGATGACCACAGGCGTCCACGTGGTGAATTGAGGTGAAAACTCAGCATGCTCTTACAGGACAGTGGCTGCCCATGTGTGGACACTTCTGCCCTTACAGAACGGGAGGAGCTGGACAGCAAATCTTGCCTGGGGGCTCTTGCTTCTGCACTGAAGGATGCCCAGAGTTTGTCAAAAGCATTTAGGAGGAATCACACCCTGAAGACAAACTCTGGAGCTCTCCTCGCTTTTGCTCTGCCTGGTCTGAGTTTGGAGCGGCCGCCCCATTACTGCTGGTGACAGGCGTGTGATAACATTGCCATTTCATTAGCAGGGTATTGTTCAGGAGATTGATGGCTGGCAAGCTAAGAAAAATTGCATCTCCCTCTGCAGCTGCCTGTCTTGTAGACAGCATTCATCACAGAAGGAAGGGAGGGAAGGAAAACATACAGGAGTAAGAACCTGATGCATAGGCATTCCACTGAAATCAACTGTCTCTGGGTGAGGATCCTGAACTCTGGGAATCTTCCCTTTGCTGCTCCAGCCCCAGGAAAAAGTAGAGAAAATGTGAGTGTTGGGACCACTCTCTCTCCCCAGTCTGAACCCACACAGGCCTCATCTCTCCTCTGTGCTCAGGAATTATTATTATTATTATTAAACAGACAGTTCCAAAGCAAAGCAAATATTGACATTAAGTAAGAAAGTAAATGCCTTTGTGCTTCTGGCTGCTTGAAGAGAGGAGAGAGACAATGAGGAGCAGAAGGAAATGAGGCTCTGGAAAGATTTAGAGAAGCTTAGGTTTGCTCCCCAGCCCTCTCAGCATCTACACACTCTCTTTTTGCTGGGATTTGGGGCTTTCTGCCAGAGACAGGAACACTGCAAGTGCACAGGAAGGGCACATTGTAGTGCCATGTGTTTGTGACAAAAGAAAAACTCAGCTCATGTTAAAGCTGCAGCCCATCCTGCCACTTCTGAAATATCATCCCCGTTTTGTCTGGCCCTCTCCATCCTCTCGGAGGCAGCTTCTGACGTGGGAGGCCTGCGAGAGCTCCCGATGCGATGAATAAAAACCACCTCGCGCCTGTACACAAAAAATTAAAACCTCATTTGTGTCTGCTGAGAGAACAAACCACAGCTAATTAAATCCCCTCACAATAGGACGTTCCACGAATGAGAAGCACCTCCTTCAAAGCACAGCTGGGGGCAAGCTCAGCCATTCGTGCTGTGCCCCTCCGGACTCACGGGGTGACAAGTCTTTCATGGCACAGGCGGGAGGGAGCTCCCCACGCCCTGGCAGATGAGCCAAGAAAGACTTGATTTGGTTTTGCCAGGGAAAAAAACACACACAGACACACAGAGCCACTCAGCAGGAATGCTCTCCTGCTGCCTCCCCGGGGAGCAGAGGAGCTCTCAGCCATGGCTCCTGCTGAGGGATGGGGAGTTCCCTTCGTGCTCACATTTGCAGCAGGGAGGAGACACTCAGGCAGTGGCAGTGTGGCTGTGGGCTCTGTCCTGCCCTCTGTCACATGTGATGTGCAGGAGCCCAGCAGGGAGAGTTTATTATGGGCTAACATCTCTGCAAGTGAAACCATACCCATCTCCAAGGCTCAAATAACCTCTCTTGCCATTGTGCAGAATCTCCTCACCAGCTTCACACATCCTGAGGGAATGAGGCTGTGAGTTGCTTTTCTCCCATAATTTTTTTTCCAGACAGGGAGATGAGAAAATGAAAAAACTGGGACCAAGAAGCACATTTTTATCAGTGCCAATCAGCATCCAAATCTGATCACAGAATCATTAAAGTTGGGAAGGACCTCTGAGGTCGAGTCCAGCCTGTGACAGATCACTGAGTACCACATCCAGTCGTTCCTTGGACACTTCCAGGGAGGGGGACACCAAACCTCTCTGGGCAGCCCCTTCCAATGCCTGGCAACCTTTTCCATTAAGAAATTCTTCCTGAGTGCTTCCTGGATTCTTCCTGATGGTCCATGACAGCCCCTGACACTCTCCCTTAGCCAAAGGCATCCATGTGAGCAGAGCCATGTCACACACCAAGGGAAAGGTCCCCAAACTGCTGGGGACAGATTACCAATTGTCTCACAACTTCCCGCACTGTTTATTTTTCACCCTGCCAGCTGGTGTAATTTGCAAACTGTGCAAGGTGCCTGCTCACAGCTCTGCCTTTGCAGTGGAGGGTATTGAAAAGTCAAAGGGTGGCTGGAAAAAGACGTGTTTTGTATTAAAAGGATGAAGTTCATTCAGCTGAGCTCGGTCTGGACTCCTTGAGCAGGAGGACAAGGGCTCCTTCACTATCTGCAACCACACAAGCTCAGCCTTTGTGATTTTTTTTTTTCATAATATCAGTTAACTTTCTTTTCTGAACAAAATGTGAAGTGCCTTTTTTTTTTTTTTTCATTTTGGAAATGTTGAAATGGGATGATTCACCAGTATCTTTCATTCTTTCCTACAGATATATTTGTTATCATGTTTCTTGTGTAAATAGACTTATTTACGGAAGAGTTTCCTGCGAAGAATTTCAGTTTCATTAAAGCAGTTTTCTGATGAGGAAGCAGATAATCAGAGAACACCTAACCTTGCCTAGTGTGTCTCATCTTCCCCCATTAGTACTGAGGAGCTTTTCCAACACAGGGGCAGAAGTGGGAAGGCTGGAGTTCTGTGTTTGCCATGATTCCAGACCAGGCATTTCAGGGAGTCAGGAGCAATCAGGGAGAAAGGACCCCAACCTAGACCAGGGAGGAAGCAAGAGAGAATTTTAGCACCTTTTCCCTGCCTCTGCTTTGTCTGCAGTGTCAGCAGCATCACTTCTGTGATTTTGCAGTGGTTTGCATGAGACTTTTTGCGCCCTGGGGGAACAACTGTCATGCCCTTCAAGCCTGTGGTTTGAAAGGGTCTAGAAGTGCAAAAAGGAGACAAAGCGAAGACAAGACTTCATCTGTTTCTGACGCAGAGTCAAACCAAGCCATTCATGCAGTGCAGTTTCCATCAGCAATTCACGTGGAACACGATCCACAAGCACTGGCACCTGGTGAGTGTGTGACCAGTGCACTTTCTCCTGGAATATTCTGGGGCAAAAATGCTCTGCCTTCCAAAACTGCCCTTCAGTATCCACTGTGCTGCCTCCCCTTAATGCTTTCCCTAGGAGCATTCCTAAAGCCAGAGTGTGGCAGAAAAGAAGAAGGAAAAAAACCTGAGGAAGCAAATGAATGCAGATGACAGAGGGAGGCTGTGAGGGAGGCAGAGCCTCGAATGGCTGAATTCACTCTCGGCGCTGAAGCCAGCTCTGCATTGGCTCAGGGGAGGGGACTGCTCTGTGTCGTTTTGCATGGAGTGTTGGTGGGGTTTTTAAGGTTTTCATCCTGGTTTGACACCAGTTCTGCCGTTTCCAGACTGGCTGATTTGTGGCCGTGCAGAACAGCCTCTCCTCACCCATCTTGTCTTGCTCCTGAGGGCAGCTTAACTAACTCACGTGAAAGATTATTTATTTGGCAGTAAAAGCCACAAATAAAACACAGCCACCTAATGAAGACAACTTGGTGAGTCTGGCCCATTTTTAATTTTAATGCTGCATGTAATCTCCATTCTGGTCTCTGGACTTGTCAGTGGTTTTACAGCTCCTGATTATATGAGTGCAGCAGGCAGAGACAGCTCAGTGGAAGAGCTGGGAAAGCAGCATTAACAAGAGCCCCTGGGGAATCCAGCCACGGAGCTGAGGAACTGTCTGCACCATTGCTGCAGTGACAGAAAGCGCAGGCTGAGCAAGCACTCCGTGGTGGTGTCCTCTTCACAACCTACCTGACTGCTTATTTATGGGGAGTCAGATAGCTCTGGGCCTGAAACAGAAGGGGAGAGGAGACTCCTGCATCACCTCCATGGAGAGCAGGACACTTCACTGTGTGGTACAGACAGGCAACTTTACAGAAATAAAGTGGATACCAGGGATTTGCCCATGGGTACAGGGAGGAATGTCAAGCCTATGGAATCCTGGGCTATCCACCACTGCCCAGCTCCTTATCCTCAAGGCTGTCTCTGCCAGTGAAGGATCCCATCAATAACAAGTGAGCCAGCCTCCTCTCCAGAGCACTGCCCTGCCAATAAAGCCCTCCAGAGTCATTCACCTGCTCCCACTAGGCAGGCTTGGTGCTAACCAGCTTTCAGATTGGAGAGTAAATCTATTCAGAGGGTAAGGATTTTCCGACAGAAAGATGGATACAGAGACAGCACTTTCCTTCCCAGCATGAATAGAGGCAAACACAAAAGGCCATGTACATTAAAGCTGGGCACAGCTCCTGTTTGGAGCCCCATGTCCTCAGCTGTCCTTCATGGCTTGCCCTCCTGCCTGCAGGAGCCTCAGGCTCGTTCCTTCCATTGTGCCATGGGGGATGCTCTCATCCACCACACAGTGAGCACAGCAGCCTCTGCCCTCGGAAGAGAATGCACCAAGGGATGCCTGGAGAGCACAGAGGCTGTTGGGATCACCACCACTGCAGGCTGAGGCAGCTGGATGCTGTCTCACAGCTGGGGACCTGGAAGGGAAATGTGAGCTTTGCTCCATGGGCAGTTCTGCCAGCCCAGAGTCAGGGCTGACGCAGTCAGCAGAGCAGCACATGGAGCTCCACTGCTCTCCTGGATGCTGTGGTGGGTGGCAGGAGCAACCTCAGCCCTGAAAGGTTTGCATTCCTCATAACCACGGCAGGATGTACTCCAGCTTTTATGGACAGGAGAATTGGGACCAGGAGGAATTATACAACTGACAAACAGGCAGTCTGCAGCAGGTTTCAGAGTTTTATTCCAATCCCTCCTAGGACTCAGAAGAAGTTTAATCAAGGCTGCATCCTTTCTCTTTACAATCATGTAAATCTGGAGCAACTCCTCTGGAATTGCTCTGTCCTTACCTGCCCAGAGCTTGCCCTAAGGTGGTGAGCTTGGGGTTGCACTCAGAGCCAGGACTCAAAAGCAGGCAGGATTTGGGAAAGAGGTCAAAGATACTTCAGACCCTCCAGTTCCCCAGCCCCGGCCTGCAGGCTCTGCCCTGATGCTGGGCCCCTTTTCCTGCTGGGGAAATGGTACTGCAGTGCACAGAGTGCTTGGATAAGGTCCACAGGCACCGACCCCCAGTGAGAAAGGAGGGGTCTCATCCCCTGGCTCCCCTCCAGGGAGCAGCATGTCAGCCACACAAGATGCTTCTCGAATGAAGTGCAGAAACTGCCACCAGCTGTGGAGCTGGTGAAAACTGGCCCAGCCATTGACAAATCTTTCTCTGGAGACGGCTGACTCAGAGCTGCTCTGCCTCCCGGGTGTCTCCTGTCGTGCAGGCCCTGTCACTGCTGTGTCTCAGAATTAGCCAGGAGGGTTTTCTGCCTTCTGAGTTTGACCTTCTAAGGATGTTCAGCATCTTTCAGCATCTGGCCCATCAGGGATGTGACATGCTTCACAGCTGTGCAGGGCAGCAGGCACACGCTTCCCAGAGCAACAGAGACCTTATTCTCCCTTCTTGCTTCCCATCTCTTTCCAGGGACTGAAGCAGATGGGCTGCACAGCTCCTTCAGGTCCCAGCAGGGACACTGGGGCAACTCACAGCAGTGTACCAGGATTCTTCTCCTACTTTTAGCTACTCAGCATGCTGTTGTGTAGCATCTTTCTGCTGCTGCCACCATGGTTCTGTGGCCAAACCGCTGGCAGGAGTCTCCATGGATAACCAGCATTCCACCACAAAGCCAGGGAAAGCTCCCACTACCCACAGAGAGGGATGTGCCTCTCTCAGGTGCTGGATGGCCAATTCCCAGTGCTGCTTAGCTCAGTCCCTGGACACATTTATCTGTTCCCAGCCACAATGGAAATTCCTGCGCACATCAGGGGTTCACCAACCTGGGCTGCAGTTTGGCTTTGTCCCAATTCCTGACGCTACCCTGCTGGTTGGGCTTCCCAAGGGGCAAGGAAGAGGCTTGTCTGTCTTCACAGGTAATTAAATCTGGATTAGAACATGATCTGACTGGAATCTAGCCTGGGGAAAATTGTAAAGGGCTTCCCAGAGGTGAAGCTCTACAACCAGAGTCCAGGCAGTGCTGTGCCCTTCCTCTGTCTCCTGAAAGAAAGGAGGCAATGAAAAACTCACAGAAATTACTTTGGGAACCTGGACAACACAACAGCACATGCAGCTCTCTGTTCCACCTGCAGGAATTGAGGCACAGAGCCCTGACTCTTGTAAGACCAAGTTTAATCCCTAGTTCTCCCTAAAATTTCACATGCTTGGCTTCGCAGGGCCCTCAGGAGTGAGGCTGCAATCTGGATACCCACAGCACCCCCACCCATGAGCAGCTTCCTCCTGGCTGCTGCAGAATGGGCCTGAAAACACAGAACCAATATGCAAATCTGACATTTAATTTGGACATGAGAGCTTAATGAGGCTGTGGAGATTCTGCCACTTGCAGCCTCCACATCCTGCAACCTGCAGTCACACTCCCTTAATTGAGCATGTCCCCACTACTCATGTCTGGATGCACAGGCACAGGCACGTGCTCTCCAACACACTTCCACCCTTTGCTTCCAAATTCACACTCTCCCACCCCAATCTGGAGACCTCTTTTAAGGTGATGCTTTGGTTTGGTGGTTCTGAAGCCTCTGAGCCAGAGGGATGGGGCCAGGCAGTCCATGAGCTGCTGTGCTGTTTTGTTCTTGAAGAGATGGAAGATTGGGTCTGCTCGGAGAACTGGCTCTGGCAACTCAGGGATGAAGAGGGAAGGGCACAGATTGTGCCTTACAAGGCCTCTCCTTCCATCCCACAAGACCTGGGAAATGTTTCCCTGCCAAAACAAGTGCTTCAGTCAGGGAGAACGAATCACATCCACTAGCCCCAGTGACAAATGAGAGAACAAATAATCAAATAACAAAGCCCAGGCAAAACCCAGGAACTCCTACATGCAGCAAGGAGATACTCCCTTTGTGCCACCTGCCTGAGAGCAAAGCCTTCCATCAGCTCCCAGTACAGAGACTCCACAGTCTTTTTATTTGAAGAGGATTATGGAGCTGCCATTCAGTAAATGAAGTGCCACTCCAAACAGCTGCACTGTGGCCTGCCCTCATTCAGACACAGTGCCTTGCTGGGGCTGCAGAGCTGCAGGCAAAGGCTGCTCCTGGCCTTGCAGCTCTGCAGAGCTAAGGAATGCTGGAGAGTGCATGCACAGGAGCCAGGAGAGAGGTGAAGAAGCAGGAGAGTGTCATTCCATCATTTCTGCTGCTCTGCTGGAAGATACAGCCAGGGTTTGCTTCTTTTCTCCCAGATTGCAGCCACAGCAGCACACTGCTCCTCTGGCAAGTGAAATATATATCCTGCTTTCCTGGGAGGGGACAGCAGGATGAGAGTCACTCCCCTTTCCCTGCCACTCGATATCACAACACACTGCTCCCAGAACCCATTATTCCCAGAGTGAGCACGACACCCTCTGTGCAGGGCTGAGTGCCCAGAGCCACAGGAGACAAAGGCAGGGAGCTCCAAGCCCCAGCGCCAAGCATGGCACATTTAATTCCCAGGGAATGTGATCCTAGGAGAGGCTGTGCAACAGGTGAAGAGACAGGGAGACCCAGCCTGGGGCTGGAAGAGGGGAATGTGAGCTGGACCAGGGCAGGAGATCAGAGGAAAGAGGAGGGAACGTGGGACATGAGCTCTCCTCAGCACGAGCAGGCTCTGGGATGAAATATTAATGCCAGCATCCTGAACAGGCAGCAAGCAGCGGTGTCTGAGCTACTTGGCCATGAATAAAAGATGGTCCTGAAAATGGGGAAGAGCAGCAAATTAATTAATCGAAGCAAAAGTCTCTCCACTCTTATTAACGAACAAGCCTGGAATCCTCCCACATGCAGCTCAGCTTGGGGAACATGCAGGGGCACAGAGAGGAGAAGGACAGCAGAGGCAAGATCCTCTCCCAGTGACCTGGGGTCACCCACTGCCCAGCAGTGCCTGCAAGATCAGGTTCAGGTCCAGATTCAGCTTCTCACCATGTCTGACCTGCCAGCTTTGAGAGTTCAGCCTCCACCAGCTCAGCTTCCTCACCTGTGCCCTGGCTCCCTCAGGTTTTAAGTAAGGGGTGAGGTGGGAGTGAAGGGGGGCTGCAGATTCCTAACTCCCATTCCAAGAGCGGTGCCAAGCAGCCCAGCTCTGGGCCAAACGTGGGGCCCAGCCAGTTGCTTCCAGGCGAGCTAGCAGGAAGGCTCTCTTGCTGGTGGAGGGCTTGGAGCTGTTCCTGCCTGCAAGAGAAGACAGTCCGGTTTTCCTTCATTCAGAGCTGGGAATTTTCTGGGTGCTGCTCAGCGTTGCCATGCCCAAACCTAATCCCTTATGCTGCAGCAGTTGACTGGGAACAGAGCAGTGGGGGCTGCTGCAGATGGAGAGACACCCTCAGCACCAAGAGACGACTGATCTCCTCTTCTGAAGCCTTGCCCATAAATTATAGATTTTAAGCAGTGTTTGTTTAAAATATTCAGCTTGCCACTTAAAAAAGAATACTCATACACACCAGGAATGGGGAAAAAGGATGGGGCTGCGTTCCCACTTGGAGAAGGGGGAGGGAAGCAGCCAGGAGAAAGGTATTTCCTCGACTAATGAGCCAGCATCCCTGGCTGTGGATGTGCAGTCCGACACGTGAGCCACCTGCACTGCAGCTTTGTCTGACTCTACCTCCAGCACAAAGCTCAGGCCTAGCCTCTCCTTTCCCCCCTGCACCCTGGTGTGCACATCATCCCACAGGCTTCCCTTCGAGCCCACAGGACAATGTCGTGCTTGTAAAGTCAGAGCAAACCCACCTCAGGTGCTCTGAGGGAAGGAAGGAGGTGAGGAGGCAGGGAAACACCCCCTCTACACAATCCTCCCTCACCTAGAAACACATTCCTGGCTTTGATTAAAAATTCAGCTCCTCAGCTACCCTGGCCACGGGGCAGGTGCACAAAAGGTGAGATGCAGGGATCAGTAGCCGAGATACTTCTCATCAATGAAAAATGCTCCCCTTCATGGGCACGTCCCAGCCCGGCCAGGCAGCAGAGCCTGTGTCGGCGCCTGGTGGTGAGGAAGAGGCAGCGCTCTGCTGCAGCATGAAGGCTTTCTCCTCTAGGTTGCAGCACTTCCCAGGCTCTCACTGTCTTCTGGGATGGATTTCCCATGGAAGAGACTGCAGAGAGCGCTGGTGAAGAGACACAGCCTTGCAGGAGGTGATGAAGGCTTCCTTCAGCTTTCCCTGCCCAAGGAATCTCACCTGGGTGCTCAGGCACATCTCGAGCAGGGCACAGGGAGCAGCAGCTCAGCTGCTCAGGAAGGCACATATCTAACCCTGGCTGTCTGTGATTTTCTCAGGGGCACACCCAGCTGGGAGCTGGCTCAGGTAGCTCTGGGATCTCCCTGTGATCTGAGGATGGAGGGATGGCTGCCAGGACCATCAGCCTCTCCCTTCCTGCCACCTGGGTGACGCTCCAGGCCCAGCCCTCCTCCTGGCAGCTCAAGCACACTCCAGGCTGGCTGCACCTCATTCCCTCCTTAGCTGCACCCCTGTGCCCCCAGGAGCCAGAGAACCTTTCTCGCTCTCCATCCCATGAGACACTGACCATTCTGGCAAGCTCTGCACTGTATTTTTAATAAATTAGCCCCAAACTCCATTTGCATGGATAAAAATAGCATCAACTGCTCTGCCAAGCCGTTTTTCTCTTGGTTAACACATTCATCCAAGCTGCTCTATTTGTCTTTCCTCCACAGACTCATATTCTTCTGGATTCATTTTGTCAAACAAATTGCACAAGCTGGACTGCCCATTTACCCAGTGCTGTTTGATTAGAGGGGTTATTTATGAAACAGCAAGACATATGGCATTAAGCTTTTTAATAATAATAATGAGAGAAGGGAAGGAGAAAAGCACTAGAAGAGAGAAGGGGGAAAACGTTTTTTATTACAGACAAAAGCTCCTGCCATCGATGATAAATTCCAGACACTTTTTCCAGTTGCTCTTGTGCTACTGGCATGATGAATGGCACAGGGTCCCAGCTCAGGAGCGTGGCCACAGGATCCAGGGAAAGGAGGGAAATGCCAGAGCACACACAGGCTGGCTCAGGTGTGCAGGGGCCACTGGCCACCAGGCACTTCACTTCCCAGGAGGTCACGGCAACACGGAGTCCACCAAGCTCTGCTTTTGAATCCAATTCCCCTTTTCCTCTCTGATGCAGTCACTTATTCCTGAGGAGTTTGGGACCATATATTCACCACATGCAGAGCCCAGTTGGCTCCCTGAAGACATCCCCCTCTGACCTGGCCATCCTGGCTCTAATAGTGACTCACTGCAATTCAATCAAAAGTTCTTTCAAAGAAAGATGCTCAATTAAGGGCCTGGCAGACCTTGAAAGCGGAGTCATTTCTGCAAGAGGAAGGTAATTAACTTTTTTAATCAGTGGGCACTGATCTCAAGGTCTAGTGAAGAGAGAGAGAAGCAAACTCACTCCTGCAGATACAGAAAGAGGCCCTGATGTCACTAGAGGCCAGGGAAAGGGCTGACAACTAGACTTGGTATACACCAAACTGCAGAGCTGCTCCATCACCTCATCCTTCTCCCTGATGCTCTTCCCTTGGGGCAGAGGCACCTTCACCTCTGGTCTTCCTTCTCACCTTGTCTCAGTAAAGGAAAACACACCAAATTTCCAATCAGAGCAGCATCTGCAGAGAATTCCACAGCAGCCCAGACTCCCTCCCTCTCTCACAATGGGATAAACAAGCTCAAGCACCAAGACTAAAGGCTTTCCCCTGGCACTTGCAAATGTCCTGTAGCAGCAGCCTCAGCTCCTGGTCTCGTGTTCATCAGCTGGCACAGAGCAGGGTGCCAGGCAGGCAGAGTTAATCAGGCCACGTTTGCGATTACAATGAACTCCTGCGTTTCATGGCCTGCATCCTAAACCTGCTTTCTAATTCCCCAAGGCAGAGGGATTTACACTTTCAATTTTATGTCTAGTTAGTTAATGGTCCATTACTGTCAAAAGGATCAGTAGCTAGAAGTTAAATCCTACAGGATTTATGATAAGGAAGAACCAAAGCCTGCAGAAGAACACATGCCAGAGGGGGCACAGGGAACACTGAGGGGTTTGCAGGTCCTCAGTGCTGTGACACTGCTGACTGGACACTGCTGGGGACAGCTCTAGGATGAGGCTCACCCCAGCACTTTTCCCTTACACACTGTACCAAGTTTCTGCCTCAGAAAGTCAGGGCAAAGCAGCAGCTTTGGCAGGGCTGGGATGGGTTTGCCTTGTTCACGTGGAATTCCTACGCCCTCCCCATCAAGGCACTGAAAGGGCTCCACTCCCTTAGGAAGATAAAGGTCTGCAGTACACACGAGCTTGCCAATAGCCAAAAACATCTGTCTGTTCTGCTGCTATCCCTGAGATCCACAGTGGTGCTGCTGTCAGAGCAGAGGTGTTAAACCAGCTGCACTGAAAGGTCTGTCAGCACTGCAGAGATGGCTGTGCAGGGGTTTATAAACCTGCCCATAAAAACTCACTGCAGGCTGAAGGGCAAACAAGGTCCCCAGGTCTCTGAAGCAGAGAATCATGATTTTCTTTTTGTTTTATAAACAAGGAAAAATGGGTTTTTTCTGCTGGCTGAGGTTTTCTGAGTGGTAAGTGGTGCCAAAGAGACAGAGTTTGGCTAGATTGGGCACGGGAAAATGTTTAAGTGATCAATGAACAGTTCCTTGTGTTTAACAAGAGGCTGGAAATTATTTTGTAGTTCAAGGTATCTTGAGCTGCAGCCAGGCAGGAAGCACAGCTGAGGTCTGAAGCCATCCAGACAGGGCCAGATGTCCACACCTTTAGAAGATGGATATAATTAGACCTGGAAAAACAACCCAGGAGAGCTCCAAGGTCTAAGCCCCCTACTCCCTCACCACCACACACAGGTGTGCCAGCAACATTGCTGGTTCTGAAAAGCCTGGGACAGAGAAGGAAGACTTAAATGTTGTTTAGAGACTCTCCCCATCTGGCTTTCCAGTGATTCTATAACTCTCTCCCTACCAGTGTTCCCCACTAGAGTCTGTCATACCCCTTTGGTGCAGCCATAAAATTTGGAGGAGCCCATTACACACTCTATGAACATCATTCAGAAGTTGTGCTGCTCTTACTTTTCATCATTTCATCTACTAAGCTGCTGGGAGATCAGCAGATGTTAAGTGTTTTCTTTATTCCCCTTTACTTTCCGTACTGCTGGGAGTGCTCCTCCCCACTGAAACCTCTGTTCTCCCCTAAAACTCTGCCTCAGTAAGTCAGGCCTCAGAGTATATACACAAAATAGATCTGTGCAACTCAAAAAGCTCATTCTCATCTCTCCTGCCTACCCTAGTGGGCAACACAAGGCTAAGCTCTGAAAAGCAAGAAACATTAAAACATAAAAAATAAATCAAAACCTGCCCTACCAACGGCCTGTAGCCCATTAAGGAAGCACAGGACTCCTGCATTACACAATTTGTGTAATTCACCTGCAAGGAATTTGTGTTCACCCTGTGTTCCCTGCACCTGTGCACACCAGCCCAGCCACGGGCAATGCTACCCTCTCGTGGCTCCCTGGCAGGATCACACCCTGCCTTTGCTTCCCCTCCTCAGCCCTCCTTTTTACTGCTTTCACTGTAAATTCTCTGCATGGAGCAACCTGCACTAGTGGAAGGTGTCCCTGCTCATGGCAGGGGCTGGAACAAGGTTAGTTTTAATGTCCTTTCCAACTCAAACCATTCTAGGATTCTGATTCCCTCGTGTATTTCCAAGCAAAAGCAGCCCATGTATTATTAAGAGGAAGAAGCTGGCTCTATCAAATCATTCCTTTGCAAGGAGGACACATAGGCTGTCTTTGCTGGCCCTTCACACTTGATTAATTCATATTTACAATGCTTTGCTTCATCTGAATGGAGTTTCTTGTGATTTATTTCCAATATGTTTTGAGAAATGCAGCCCTGGCCTGCCAGCACATAGAGAGGAATGAAAGAAGCCGTGGGTTGGTTCCTAGTGTTTGTTTACTCTTCTTGTAGTAAACAGCAGGTTATGTTGTTTGTGGTGCTTAGTAAATCCCTGTTTTGTTAAGTGTGTTTGCAAGTAGAGCCTTCCCACAGGCCCCTGTGTAGCAAGATTGTAATAGCAATGTTTTCCTCTGGTTTTCATCTAATTCTTTCCCTGCCTTTCTCATTTTGCCCATCTTTTTATCCCTACCTCTGATTTGCAGCAACAGCATTTTCTGGTTTTCCTTTAGTTGCAAAAAACTTGCTTTCAGAGTTTCTTTGAATTTACTAATATGTAGCCTCAGAAATAAGTAAGTACTATCAATACTCCCCTTAAGAAAACATTGCTTTTTTGGAGTATCTTGCCCACCATTTTTTGACTGAAATCTCAATCTCTTCAAAACAGATTCATGATACTAAAAAAACCCAACCCATAGCATAAAAAATTCTACCCATTGGGAAGAGTAAAATGACTAACCATGTCATAACTGACTCATCACAAACATGTGTTTATATGTAAATAAACATAGTGAGTAAGTCAATCCTTGCAACAAAAATCTCAGAAACATACCTGTTCCAAACATTTTGAAGCCAGCATACAAACATAAATAGGCTTTTTTTTTTTTTTTTTTTTTTTTTTTTTAAATTATCTCATGTTTATTAGTTTATTTCAGGACTTTGACTATCTCAGATGGCTCAGTTTTAGCAACGGAACATTGTCACTGAACGGGAAGCAGATGCTCCGTGCACCGCTGAGGGGTCCATGGGGGTCATTGAGGAGTAGTTGGGTTCCCTGACTGTCACTGAGGGGGAACGTGGGTCCCTCGCGTGTCGTTGGGGGCCACGAGGAACACAAACGCAGAGACAGGTGCCGCGAGTGCCGCTGAAGTGCCCTGAGGGTCGCTGAGACGCCATGGCTGTGCTCTGAGGAGGATGCAGCGGTGCCCTGAGGGAGACGGCGCGGGAATCGGAGGGGGACGGGGTGAGGCCGGAGGGGGACAGGGTGGGGACCGGAGGGGGACAGGGCAGGGACCGGAGGGGACAGGGTGGGGACCGGAGGGGACAGAGTGGGGACCGGAGGGGACAGGGTGGGGACCGGAGGGGGACGGGGCGGGGCGGTGCCGCTGCCGGGCAGATTTTCCCGCCCAGAGAGGGGGCACCTCCCCCCCCTCCCCTCAGGTCCCTGAGACCCCTCAGCGCCGCGGTCCGTGAGGCAGGCGCAGGCGAAAGGCGCTCCGAGCAGCTCGAAAAAAGGTGTTGCAGTGGGCCCAGGGCAGACTGGGGGCTCTTGCAGAGGGATGGAGTGTTGGGCAGCGGTGGCAGAAGGTAGCAGGGTGTTTCGGTGGAGTTGCTGAGGGAGAAGCTGAGGTAGTTCAGCTGGGACAGAAGAGGTTCGCAAGGGGGAAAGCTGAGGGAACTTGGAAGGGAGAGCCGAGGGGATGTTTTGTGGTAAAATCTGAGGTAAATTGTGAGGGGCAGAATGAACATCTCACAGTGAAAAGCTGAGTTAGTCTGCAGGGGATATTTCCGGCGATTTAATATGAGGTGTCAGGTGTTTCACTGAGGGAGAAGCAGGTACTGCGAGTTACGTTGAGGCTCGTGAGGGACCCGGAGGCAGAAGTAGATGCCTGAGGGGAAAAGTGGGTGCCCTGAGCACCACTGAGGGAGAGGCAGGTGCCGTGAGCATCACTGAGGGAGAGGCAGGTGTCGTGAGGGTCACTGAGGGGAAAGTGGGTGCCCTGAGCATCACTGAGGGAGAGGCAGGTGCCGTGAGGGTCACTGAGGGAGAAAGTGGGTGCCGTGAGTGTCTCCGAGGGGAAAATGGGTGCCCTGAGCATCACTGAGGGAGAGGCAGGTGTCGTGAGTATCGCTAAGGGAGAGACAGGTGTCGTGAATGTGGCTGAGGGAGAGACAGGTGCCGTGAGTGTCGCTGAGGGAGAGACAGGTGCCGTGAGTGTCGCTGATGGGGTCACGGGGGTGCCCTGAGGGAGGCGGGTCGGGGCGGGGCTGTGCCGCTGCCGGGCAGATTTTCCCGCCCAGCAGGGGGGCGCCTCTCGTCGCTCCCCTCAGAGCCCTCAGATGCCTCAGCGCCGTGGTCCGTGAGGTGGTCGCAGGCGAAAGGTGCTCCGAGCAGCTCGAAAAAAGGTGTTGTAGTGGTCCTAGGGCAGACTGGGGGCTCTTGCAGAGGGATGGAGTGTTGGACAGCGGCGGCAGAAGGTGGCAGATTGTTTCGGTGGAGTTACTGAGGGAGAAGCTGAGGTAGTTCAGCCGGGACAGAAGAGGTTCGCAAGGGGGAAAGCTGAGGGAATTTGAGGGGATGTTTTGTGGTAAAATCTGAGGTAAATTGTGAGATACAGAATTAAGAGTTTGGAGGGGAAAACTGAATTACTCCTTAGGGAATATTTTGGGCATAAATCTGAGATAAGTTATAGTGGACAGAATGAACATTTTTGAGTAAAAACGGCGGTAAATTTTGGGGGATTAAATATGAGGTGTCCGGTGTTTCACTGAGGGATAAGCAGGTGCCGTGAGTTTCGCTGAGGGGCCGTGAGGGACCCGGAGACAGAGGCAGGTGCCGTGACGGTCACTGAGGGGAAAAGTGGGTGCCGTGAGGGTCGCTGAGGGGAAGATTGGTGCCGTGAGGGTCACTGAGGGAGAGGTGGGTGTTGTGAGGGTCGCTGAGGGCGAGGCAGGTGCCGTGAGGGTCGCTGAGGGGGAAAGCAGGTGCCCCGAGCGTCACTGAGGGAGAGGCAGGTGCCGCGGGTGTCACTGAGGGTGCAAATGGGAGCCGTGAGGGAGGCGGGCAGGTGCCGCGGGTCTCGCTGGGCTGCCGTGGGGGTCCCTGAGGCGCCACGGGGCTGTCCTGAGGGAGGCGGGGCGGGGCCCTGAGGGAGGCGGGCAGGTGCGCTTGCCGCGCAGCTTTTCGCGCGCCGCAAGGGGGCTCCCTCCGCCGCTCCCTTCAGCGCACGGAGGTGGCGATGCGCTCATAGTAGAAAGAAGGAAGTTTTTACCTGTATTTGTTAAATTAGCGTTCTGTATTGGTATAGTACTTTGGTTCCACGACCTAAAAGTGCAGAACAAGTAAAAGAGGAGGATTTCTATGAAAGAATATCACCCTCATAGAAACTAAAAGAGTTTAAAATGGTCTGTTAAGCTGTTCAGGGTCATGAAGCCAAAGTTTAACAGAAATAATGTATCTAATTCTCCTGGAGAGAGGCAAAAGGGAGAATAACAAATACTTCGTGCTGCATTCAGCAACAGATTTTCAGCAATGAAAAGGCTGGAAAGAGAAAAAAATAAAGGAAAATTAAATGTAGAAAAAAAATAGAATTCATGTCAGTTATGGAACAATAATGCAAAAGCAAAAAAAAAAAAGTAACGTTTCAAGAGTCAGTCGTTATGCACAAGAAGTGCTTAGGGCTCAGCACTCAGGCCTAACCATATCCTCCTTCCATGGCAGGAGCCACCAGAGAAGAAACCACAGATGGGCTGGATGAGAAGCAAAGACAGGGCACGAGGAGCAGCGCCTTGGAGGTCAAGAGGTGGCACGGGAAAGGCCCTCTGGGCAAATGGCATAATACATGGCTTTTCCAGGACACAGATTGGTTAAAGAGTGGTGGACACCTTCAGGGTGCCCCAGGTGATTTTGTGCTGGGCGACCTCCCTGTAACCAGGGCTGGGTCTTTGCTTGCTTCTAGTTGGCCTTTTGCCATTGTGCTGTAAAGAGTGGTGGGCACCTTCAGGGTGCCCCATGTGATTTTGTGCTGGGCGACCTCCCTGTAACCAGGGCTGGGTCTTTGCTTGATTCTTGTTGGCCTTTTGCCATTGTGCTGCTTTGGCAGCCTGGAGAGAGGGGCAACCCTGAAAGGAGGGTTGGAGCCCCGGTCTCCGCACCCGAGGGGGAAATTGGCACTCCCCCAGGCCTCCCTGTAAAGCAGGGCAGGGCCTTTTCCCCATCCCCATGGCTTTGTGCCCCTGGCCAGCGTGACCCCCTGTACTCAGGGCATGTCACAGCCTTTTGTGCCTTGGCCCCCTTGGAAGCCCTTTGTAGTCTCCCTGGAGCCCCCCCCGGGACATGCCTGAAGGTCTCGTCTCCTGCTCAGCGGCTGGCAGGCCTCCCCACAGGCTGTGTGCACAGAGCTTGCTCCCTCTTCTGGGACGTTGCCCTTGTGTGTTCCCCTGTCCATGTCAGTGTGAGTGAGGCAGTGTGTGTGTGTTTTTGTCCCCCTTAGAACTAGAGCAGAGTAGCTTAGACTTCCCAGGAGGGAAAGAGGAGCTCTGTGCAGCAGCAGGGGGTCGCCTGCCAAGCTGTGGGCAGAGACGGGGCCCGGCCTGCTCCCTTGTTCCTGAGGGCAGAGCGAAGCCACTTAATGGCAGTGTGGGCACCGGAACCCACCTGTAGCCAGGGCCTGGGTGTGTGCCTGTGCTGCAGGGCCGCCTGTCCTGCTGGTGACCTGCCAGCGTGCGTTGCCTCTACTCAGAGCACGCAGCAACTCGAGCCCCCTGTAAGCAGGGGGTGCAGCCTCTTTGGCAGCTGCTTTGTATGCCCAGCTTCATTTGCCCAGAGGGCCTCACTCCCACCACCAGCAGCAGCGGAAGGGCCTGCAGCATCCGACGCTGAGGTGAGACAAGCTGTGGTTGGAGGCTTTGGAGAGAGGTGTGGGGGACCTGTGGCTGGGCAAGTGGTGGTTGAGAGAGCACCCTGTGGGGCTCTTGCATGCTGTTTTCTTTCAGTTGTTGGGATCGCAGTTTCCCAGCTCTTACTGTGTTCTCCTTCCTTGGTAGAAGGCACTGCAGAAGAAGGAAGAGACATCGTGAAGGACGACGAGGCAACAGAGAGCAGCGACTTCGAGGTCAAGAGTAGAACGGCGAGGCAAGAGAGAGCACGAGGAGCAGCGCCTTGGAGGTCAAGAGGTGGCATGGGAAAGGCCCTCTGGGCAAATGGCATAATACATGGCTTTTCCAGGGCACAGATTGATTCAAGAGTGGTGGGCACCTTCAGGGTGCCCCAGGTGGTTTTGTGCTGGGCGACCTCCCTGTAACCAGGGCTGGGTCTTTGCTTGATTCTTGTTGGCCTTTTGCCATTGTGCTGCTTTGGCAGCCTGGAGAGAGGGGCAACCCTGTAAGGAGGGTTGGAGCCCCGGTCTCCGCACCCGAGGGGGAAATTGGCACTCCCCCAGGCCACCCTGTAAAGCAGGGCAGAGCCTTTTCCCCATCCCTATGGCTTTGTGCCCCTGGCCAGCGTGACCCCCTGTACTCAGGGCATGTCACAGCCTTTTGTGCCTTGGTCCCCTGGGAAGCCCTTTGTAGTCTCCCTGGAGCCCCCCCCCGGGGCAGGCCTGAAGGTCTCGTCTCCTGCTCAGCGGCTGGGAGGCCTCCCCACAAGCTGTGTGCACAGAGCTTGCTCCCTCTTCTGGGACGTTGCCCTTGTGTGTTCCCCTGTCCATGTCAGTGTGAGTGAGGCAGTGTGTGTGTGTTTTTGTCCCCCTTAGAAATAGAGCAGAGTAGCTTAGACTTCCCAGGAGGGAAAGAGGAGCTCTGTGCAGCAGCAGGGGGTCGCCTGCCAAGCTGTGGGCAGAGACAGGGCCCGGCCTGCTCCCTTGTTCCTGAGGGCAGAGCGAAGCCACTTAATGGCAGTGTGGGCACCGGAACCCACCTGTAGCCAGGGCCTGGGTGTGTGCCTGTGCTGCAGGGCCGCCTGTCCTGCTGGTGACCTGCCAGCGTGCGTTGCCTCTACTCAGAGCACGCAGCAACTCGAGCCCCCTGTAAGCAGGGGTGCAGCCTCTTTGGCAGCTGCTTTGTATGCCCAGCTTCATTTGCCCAGAGGGTCTCACTCCCACCACCAGAAGCAGCGGAAGGGCCTGCAGCAACCGACAAGGTGAGACAAGCTGTGGTTGGAGGCTTTGGAGTGAGGTGTGGGGGACCTGTGGCTGGGCAAGTGGTGGTTGGGAGAGCTCCCTGTGGGGGCTCTTGGGTGCAGTTTTCTTCTAGTTGTTGGGATCGCAGTTTCCCAGCCCTTACTGTGTTCTCCTTCCTTGGCAGAAGGCACTGCAGAAGAAGGAAGAGACATCGTGAAGGACGACGAGGCAAGAGAGAGCAGCAGCTTCGAGGTCAAGAGTAGAACGGCGAGGCAAGAGAGAGCAGCAGCTTCGAGGTCAAGAGTAGAACGGCGAGGCAAGAGAGAGCACGAGGAGCAGGGCCTTGGAGGTCAAGAGGTGGCACGGGAAAGGCTCTCTGGGCAAATGGCATAATACATGGCTTTTCCAGGGCACAGATTGGTTCAAGAGTGGTGGGCATCTTCAGGGTGCCCCAGGTGATTTTGTGCTGGGCGACCTCCCTGTAACCAGGGCTGGGTCTTTGCTTGATTCTAGTTGGCCTTTTGCCATTGTGCTGTAAAGAGTGGTGGGCACCTTCAGGGTGCCCCAGGTGGTTTTGTACTGGGCGACCTCCCTGTAACCAGGGCTGAGTCTTTGCTTGATTCTTGTTGGCCTTTTGCCATTGTGCTGCTTTGGCAGCCTGGAGAGAGGGGCAACCCTGTAAGGAGGGTTGGAGCCCCGGTCTCCGCACCTAAGGGGGAAATTGGCACTCCCCCAGGCCTCCCTGTAAAGCAGGGCAGGGCCTTTTCCCCATCCCCATGGCTTTGTGTCCCTGGCCAGCGTGACCCCCTGTACTCAGGGCATGTCACAGCCTTTTGTGCCTTGGCCCCCTGGGAAGCCCTTTGTAGTCTCCCTGGAGCCCCCCCCCGGGACAGGCCTGAAGGTCTCGTCTCCTGCTCAGCGGCTGGCAGGCCTCCCCACAAGCTGTGTGCACAGAGCTTGCTCCCTCTTCTGGGACGTTGCCCTTGTGTGTTCCCCTGTCCATGTCAGTGTGAGTGAGGCAGTGTGTGTGTGTTTTTGTCCCCCTTAGAAATAGAGCAGAGTAGCTTAGACTTCCCAGGAGGGAAAGAGGAGCTCTGTGCAGCAGCAGGGGGTCGCCTGCCAAGCTGTGGGCAGAGACGGGGCCCGGCCTGCTCCCTTGTTCCTGAGGGCAGAGCGAAGCCACTTAATGGCAGTGCGGGCACCAGAACCCACCTGTAGCCAGGGCCTGGGTGTGTGCCTGTGCTGCAGGGCCGCCTGTCCTGCTGGTGACCTGCCAGCGTGCGTTGCCTCTACTCAGAGCACGCAGCAACTCGAGCCCCCTGTAAGCAGGGGTGCAGCCTCTTTGGCAGCTGCTTTGTATGCCCAGCTTCATTTGCCCAGAGGGCCTCACTCCCACCACCAGCAGCAGCGGAAGGGCCTGCAGCATCCGACGCTGAGGTGAGACAAGCTGTGGTTGGAGGCTTTGGAATGAGGTGGGGAGGACCTGTGGCTGGGCAAGTGGTGGTTGGGAGAGCTCCCTGTGGGGCGCTTGGGTGCAGTTTTCTTTCAGTTGTTGGGATCGCAGTTTCCCAGCCCTTACTGTGTTCTCCTTCCTTGGTAGAAGGCACTGCAGAAGAAGGAAGAGACATCGTGAAGGACGACGAGGCAAGAGAGAGCAGCAGCTTCGAGGTCAAGAGTAGAACGGCGAGGCAAGAGAGAGCACGAGGAGCAGCGCCTTGGAGGTCAAGAGGTGGCACGGGAAAGGCCCTCTGGGCAAATGGCATAATACATGGCTTTTCCAGGGCACAGATTGATTCAAGAGTGGTGGGCACCTTCAGGGTGCCCCAGGTGGTTTTGTGCTGGGCGACCTCCCTGTAACCAGGGCTGGGTCATTGCTTGATTCTAGTTGGCCTTTTGCCATTGTGCTGTAAAGAGTGGTGAGCACCTTCAGGGTGCCCCAGGTGGTTTTGTACTGGGTGACCTCCCTGTAACCAGGGCTGGGTCTTTGCTTGATTCTAGTTGGCCTTTTGCCATTGTGCTGCTTTGGCAGCCTGGAGAGAGGGGCAACCCTGTAAGGAGGGTTGGAGCCCCAGTCTTTGCACCCGAGGGGGAAATTGGCACTCCCCCAGGCCTCCCTGTAAAGCAGGGCAGGGCCTTTTCCCCATCCCCATGGCTTTGTGCCCCTGGCCAGCGTGACCCCCTGTACTCAGGGTGTGTCACAGCCTTTTGTGCCTTGGCCCCCTGGGAAGCCCTTTGTAGTCTCCCTGGAGCCCCCCCCCCGGGCAGGCCTGAAGGTCTCGTCTCCTGCTCAGCAGCTGGCAGGCCTCCCCACAGGCTGTGTGCACAGAGCTTGCTCCCTCTTCTGGGACGTTGCCCTTGTGTGTTCCCCTGTCCATGTCAGTGTGAGTGAGGCAGTGTGTGTGTGTTTTTGTCCCCCTTAGAAATAGAGCAGAGTAGCTTAGACTTCCCAGGAGGGAAAGAGGAGCTCTGTGCAGCAGCAGGGGGTCGCCTGCCAAGCTGTGGGCAGAGACGGGGCCCGGCCTGCTCCCTTGTTCCTGAGGGCAGAGCGAAGCCACTTAATGGCAGTGCGGGCACCGGAACCCACCTGTAGCCAGGGCCTGGGTGTGTGCCTGTGCTGCAGGGCCGCCTGTCCTGCTGATGACCTGCCAGCGTGCGTTGCCTCTACTCAGAGCACGCAGCAACTCCAGCCCCCTGTAAGCAGGGGGTGCAGCCTCTTTGGCTGCTGCTTTGTATGCCCAGCTTCATTTGCCCAGAGGGCCTCACTCCCACCACCAGCAGCAGCGGAAGGGCCTGCAGCATCCGACGCTGAGGTGAGACAAGCTGTGTTTGGAGGCTTTGGAGTGAGGTGTGGGGGACCTGTGGCTGGGCAAGTGGTGGTTGGGAGAGCTCCCTGTGTGGCTCTTGGGTGCAGTTTTCTTTCAGTTGTTGGGATCGCAGTTTCCCAGCTCTTACTGTGTTCTCCTTCCTTGGTAGAAGGCACTGCAGAAGAAGGAAGAGACATCGTGAAGGACGACGAGGCAACAGACAGCAGCAGCTTCGAGGTCAAGAGTAGAACGGCGAGGCAAGAGAGAGCACGAGGAGCAGCGCCTTGGAGGTCAAGAGGTGGCACGGGAAAGGCCCTCTGGGCAAATGGCATAATACATGGCTTTTCCAGGGCGCAGATTGGTTAAAGAGTGGTGGGCACCTTCAGGGTGCCCCAGGTGGTTTTGTGCTGGGCGACCTCCCTGTAACCAGGGCTGGGTCTTTGCTTGATTCTTGTTGGCCTTTTGCCGTTGTGCTGCCTTGGCAGCCTGGAGAGAGGGGCAACCCTGTAAGGAGGGTTGGAGCCCCAGTCTTTGCACCCGAGGGGGAAATTGGCACTCCCCCAGGCCACCCTGGAAAGCAGGGCAGGGCCTTTTCCCCATCCCCATGGCTTTGTGCCCGTGGCCAGCGTGACCCCCTGTACTCAGGGTGTGTCACAGCCTTTTGTGCCTTGGTCCCCTTGGAAGCCCTTTGTAGTCTCCCTGGAGCCCCCCCCGGGACAGGCCTGAAGGTCTCGTCTCCTGCTCAGCAGCTGGCAGGCCTCCCCACAGGCTGTGTGCACAGAGCTTGCTCCCTCTTCTGGGACGTTGCCCTTGTGTGTTCCCCTGTCCATGTCAGTGTGAGTGAGGCAGTGTGTGTGTGTTTTTGTCCCCCTTAGAAATAGAGCAGAGTAGCTTAGACTTCCCAGGAGGGAAAGAGGAGCTCTGTGCAGCAGCAGGGGGTCGCCTGCCAAGCTGTGGGCAGAGACGGGGCCCGGCCTGCTCCCTTGTTCCTGAGGGCAGAGCGAAGCCACTTAATGGCAGTGCGGGCACCGGAACCCACCTGTAGCCAGGGCCTGGGTGTGTGCCTGTGCTGCAGGGCCGCCTGTCCTGCTGGTGACCTGCCAGCGTGCGTTGCCTCTACTCAGAGCACGCAGCAACTCCAGCCCCCTGTAAGCAGGGGGTGCAGCCTCTTTGGCTGCTGCTTTGTATGCCCAGCTTCATTTGCCCAGAGGGCCTCACTCCCACCACCAGCAGCAGTGGAAGGGCCTGCAGCATCCGACGCTGAGGTGAGACAAGCTGTGGTTGGAGGCTTTGGAGTGAGGTGTGGGACCTGTGGCTGGGCAAGTGGTGGTTGGGAGAGCTCCCTGTGGGGCTCTTGCATGCTGTTTTCTTTCAGTTGTTGGGATCGCAGTTTCCCAGCTCTTACTGTGTTCTCCTTCCTTGGTAGAAGGCACTGCAAAAGAAGGAAGAGACATCGTGAAGGACGACGAGGCAACAGAGAGCAGCAGCTTCGAGGTCAAGAGTAGAACGGCGAGGCAAGAGAGAGCACGAGGAGCAGCGCCTTGGAGGTCAAGAGGTGGCACAGGAAAGGCCCTCTGGGCAAATGGCATAATACATGGCTTTTCCAGGGCACAGATTGATTCAAGAGTGGTGGGCACCTTCAGGGTGCCCCAGGTGATTTTGTGCTGGGCGACCTCCCTGTAACCAGGGCTGGGTCTTTGCTTGATTCTTGTTGGCCTTTTGCCGTTGTGCTGCCTTGGCAGCCTGGAGAGAGGGGCAACCCTGTAAGGAGGGTTGGAGCCCCAGTCTTTGCACCCGAGGGGGAAATTGGCACTCCCCCAGGCCACCCTGTAAAGCAGGGCAGGGCCTTTTCCCCATCCCCATGGCTTTGTGCCCCTGGCCAGCGTGACCCCCTGTACTCAGGGCATGTCACAGCCTTTTGTGCCTTGGTCCCCTTGGAGGCCCTTTATAGTCTCCCCAGAGCCCCCCGGGGCAGGCCTGAAGGTCTCGTCTCCTGCTCAGCAGCTGGCAGGCCTCCCCACAGGCTGTGTGCACAGAGCTTGCTCCCTCTTCTGGGACGTTGCCCTTGTGTGTTCCCCTGTCCATGTCAGTGTGAGTGAGGCAGTGTGTGTGTGTTTTTGTCCCCCTTAGAAATAGAGCAGAGTAGTTTAGACTACCCAGGAGGGAATGAGGAGCTCTGTGCAGCAGCAGGGGGTCGCCTGCCAAGCTGTGGGCAGAGACGGGGCCCGGCCTGCTCCCTTGTTCCTGAGGGCAGAGCGAAGCCACTTAATGGCAGTGCGGGCACCGGAACCCACCTGTAGCCAGGGCCTGGGTGTGTGCCTGTGCTGCAGGGCCGCCTGTCCTGCTGGTGACCTGCCAGCGTGCGTTGCCTCTACTCAGAGCACGCAGCAACTCAAGCCCCCTGTAAGCAGGGGTGCAGCCTCTTTGGCAGCTGCTTTGTATGCCCAGCTTCATTTGCCCAGAGGGCCTCACTCCCACCACCAGAAGCAGCGGAAGGGCCTGCAGCATCCGACGCTGAGGTGAGACAAGCTGTGGTTGGAGGCTTTGGAGTGAGGTGTGGGGGACCTGTGGCTGGGCAAGTGGTGGTTGGGAGAGCTCCCAGTGGGGCTCTTGGGTGCAGTTTTCTTCCAGTTGCTGGGATTGCTGTTTCCCAGCCCTTACTGTGTTCTCCTTCCTTGGCAGAAGGCACTGCGGAAGAAGGAAGAGACATCATGAAGGACGACGAGGCAAGAGAGAGCAGCAGCTTCGAGGTCAAGAGTAGAACGGCGAGGCAAGAGAGAGCAGCAGCTTCGAGATCAAGAGTAGAACGGCGAGGCAAGAGAGAGCACGAGGAGCAGCGCCTTGCAGGTCAAGAGGTGGCACAGGAAAGGCCCTCTGGGCAAATGGCATAATACATGGCTTTTCCAGGGCACAGATTGATTCAAGAGTGGTGGGCACCTTCAGGGTGCCCCAGGTGATTTTGTGCTGGGCGACCTCCCTGTAACCAGGGCTGGGTCTTTGCTTGATTCTTGTTGGCCTTTTGCCATTGTGCTGTAAAGAGTGGTGGGCACCTTCAGGGTGCCCCAGGTGATTTTGTGCTGGGCGACCTCCCTGTAACCAGGGCTGGGTCTTTGCTTGATTCTTGTTGGCCTTTTGCCGTTGTGCTGCCTTGGCAGCCTGGAGAGAGGGGCAACCCTGTAAGGAGGGTTGGAGCCCCGGTCTTTGCACCCGAGGGGGAAATTGGCACTCCCCCAGGCCACCCTGTAAAGCAGGGCAGGGCCTTTTCCCCATCCCCATGGCTTTGTGCCCCTGGCCAGCGTGACCCCCTGTACTCAGGGTGTGTCACAGCCTTTTGTGCCTTGGCCCCCTTGGAGGACCTTTATAGTCTCCCCAGAGCCCCCCGGGGCAGGCCTGAAGGTCTCGTCTCCTGCTCAGCAGCTGGCAGGCCTCCCCACAGGCTGTGTGCACAGAGCTTGCTCCCTCTTCTGGGACGTTGCCCTTATGTGTTCCCCTGTCCATGTCAGTGTGAGTGAGGCAGTGTGTGTGTGTTTTTGTCCCCCTTAGAAATAGAGCAGAGTAGCTTAGACTTCCCAGGAGGGAAAGAGGAGCTCTGTGCAGCAGCAGGGGGTCGCCTGCCAAGCTGTGGGCAGAGACGGGGCCCGGCCTGCTCCCTTGTTCCTGAGGGCAGAGCGAAGCCACTTAATGGCAGTGCGGGCACCGAAACCCACCTGTAGCCAGGGCCTGGGTGTGTGCCTGTGCTGCAGGGCCGCCTGTCCTGCTGGTGACCTGCCAGCGTGCGTTGCCTCTACTCAGAGCACGCAGCAACTCCAGCCCCCTGTAAGCAGGGGTGCAGCCTCTTTGGCAGCTGCTTTGTATGCCCAGCTTCATTTGCCCAGAGGGCCTCACTCCCACCACCAGAAGCAGCGGAAGGGCCTGCAGCATCCGACGCTGAGGTGAGACAAGCTGTGGTTGGAGGCTTTGGAGTGAGGTGTGGGACCTGTGGCTGGGCAAGTGGTGGTTGGGAGAGCTCCCTGTGGGGGCTCTTGGGTGCAGTTTTCTTCTAGTTGTTGGGATCGCAGTTTCCCAGCCCTTACTGTGTTCTCCTTCCTTGGCAGAAGTCGCTGCAGAAGAAGGAAGAGACATCGTGAAGGACGACGAGGCAACAGAGAGCAGCAGCTTCGAGGTCAAGAGTAGAATGGCGAGGCAAGAGAGAGCACGAGGAGCAGCGCCTTGGAGGTCAAGAGGTGGCAGGGGAAAGGCCCTCTGGGCAAATGGCATAATACGTGGCTTTTCCAGGGCACAGATTGATTCAAGAGTGGTGGGCACCTTCAGGGTGCCCCAGGTGATTTTGTGCTGGGCGACCTCCCTGTAACCAGGGCTGGGTCTTTGCTTGATTCTAGTTGGCCTTTTGCCATTGTGCTGTAAAGAGTGGTGGGCACCTTCAGGGTGCCCCAGGTGATTTTGTGCTGGGCGACCTCCCTGTAACCAGGGCTGAGTCTTTGCTTGATTCTTGTTGGCTTTTTGCCATTGTGCTGCTTTGGCAGCCTGGAGAGAGGGGCAACCCTGTAAGGAGGGTTGGAGCCCCGGTCTTTGCACCCGAGGGGGAAATTGGCACTCCCCCAGGCCTCCCTGTAAAGCAGGGCAGGGCCTTTTCCCCATCCCCATGGCTTTGTGCCCCTGGCCAGCGTGACCCCCTGTACTCAGGGCATGTCACAGCCTTTTGTGCCTTGGCCCCCTGGGAAGCCCTTTGTAGTCTCCCTGGAGCCCCCCCCGGGACAGGCCTGAAGGTCTCGTCTCCTGCTCAGCGGCTGGCAGGCCTCCCCACAGGCTGTGTGCACAGAGCTTGCTCCCTCTTCTGGGACGTTGCCCTTGTGTGTTCCCCTGTCCATGTCAGTGTGAGTGAGGCAGTGTGTGTGTGTTTTTGTCCCCCTTAGAAATAGAGCAGAGTAGCCTAGACTTCCCAGGAGGGAAAGAGGAGCTCTGTGCAGCAGCAGGGGGTCGCCTGCCAAGCTGTGGGCAGAGACGGGGCCCGGCCTGCTCCCTTGTTCCTGAGGGCAGAGCAAAGCCACTTAATGGCAGTGCGGGCACCGGAACCCACCTGTAGCCAGGGCCTGGGTGTGTGCCTGTGCTGCAGGGCCGCCTGTCCTGCTGGTGACCTGCCAGCGTGCGTTGCCTCTACTCAGAGCACGCAGCAACTCCAGCCCCCTGTAAGCAGGGGTGCAGCCTCTTTGGCAGCTGCTTTGTATGCCCAGCTCCATTTGCCCAGAGGGCCTCACTCCCACCACCAGAAGCAGCGGAAGGGCCTGCAGCATCCGACGCTGAGGTGAGACAAGCTGTGGTTGGAGGCTTTGGAGTGAGGTGTGGGGGACCTGTGGCTGGGCAAGTGGTGGTTGGGGGAGCTCCCTGTGGGGCTCTTGCATGCTGTTTTCTTTCAGTTGTTGGGATCACAGTTTCTCAGCCCTTACTGTGTTCTCCTTCCTTGGCAGAAGGCACTGCGGAAGAAGGAAGAGACATCGTGAAGGACGGCGAGGCAACAGAGAGCAGCAGCTTCGAGGTCAAGAGTAGAACGGCGAGGCAACAGAGAGCAGCAGCTTCGAGGTCAAGAGTAGAATGGCGAGGCAAGAGAGAGCACGAGGAGCAGCGCCTTGGAGGTCAAGAGGTGGCACGGGAAAGGCCCTCTGGGCAAATGGCATAATACATGGCTTTTCCAGGGCACAGATTGATTCAAGAGTGGTGGGCACCTTCAGGGTGCCCCAGGTGATTTTGTGCTGGGCGACCTCCCTGTAACCAGGGCTGGGTCTTTGCTTGATTCTAGTTGGCCTTTTGCCATTGTGCTGTAAAGAGTGGTGGGCACCTTCAGGGTGCCCCAGGTGATTTTGTGCTGGGTGACCTCCCTGTAACCAGGGCTGAGTCTTTGCTTGATTCTCGTTGGCATTTTGCCATTGTGCTGCTTTGGCAGCCTGGAGAGAGGGGCAAACCTGTAAGGAGGGTTGGAGCCCCGGTCTTTGCACCGAAGGGGGAAATTGGCGCTCCCCCAGGCCACCCTGTAAAGCAGGGCAGGGCCTTTTCCCCATCCCCTGTGGCTTTCAGTCTTCAGGGCTGGGCCCCCTTCCCTGGCTTTAGGCCGTGAGCTCGACTGATTGCCTGTTGAGTCTCTCTCCTGTTACTGCAGGGGGGAAGGCCAAGTTCTGTGGCTGCCTGAGTGTCACCCAGCCTGTGAGCAGTGCCTGGGTGTGGGAGCCTTTGCTCTCCCTCATCTGTCAGTGTATGTGGGGCGATGGCCCCGTTAGTGGGGAGCACGTCAGAGTGCCCCTGAATCAGAGACAAGGAGCCTCTCTGGCCCTTTGGGAGCAGGGCCACCCCGTCCATCGGGGCCAGAGGCCTGCAGTCCCAGGTACTTTTCAATTCAGGCAGCCGCTCGAGCCCCCTGTAAGCAGGGGGTGCAGCCTCTTTGGCTGCTGCTTTGTATGCCCAGCTTCATTTGCCCAGAGGGCCTCACTCCCACCACCAGCAGCAGCAGAAGGGCCTGCAGCATCCGACGCTGAGGTGAGACAAGCTGTGGTTGGAGGCTTTGGAGTGAGGTGTGGGGGACCTGTGGCTGGGCAAGTGGTGGTTGGGAGAGCTCCCTGTGGGGCTCTTGCATGCTGTTTTCTTTCAGTTGTTGGGATCGCAGTTTCCCAGCTCTTACTGTGTTCTCCTTCCTTGGTAGAAGGCACTGCAAAAGAAGGAAGAGACATCGTGAAGGACGACGAGGCAACAGACAGCAGTGGCTTCGAGATCAAGAGTAGAACGGCGAGGCAAGAGAGAGCTCGAGGAGCAGCGCCTTGGAGGTCAAGAGGTGGCACGGGAAAGGCCCTCTGGGCAAATGGCATAATACATGGCTTTTCCAGGGCACAGATTGATTCAAGAGTGGTGGGCACCTTCAGGGTGTCCCAGGTGATTTTGTGCTGGGCGACCTCCCTGTAACCAGGGCTGGGTCTTTGCTTGATTCTTGTTGGCCTTTTGCCGTTGTGCTGCCTTGGCAGCCTGGAGAGAGGGGCAACCCTGTAAGGAGGGTTGGAGCCCCGGTCTTTGCACCTGAGGGGGAAATTGGCACTCCCCCAGGCCTCCCTGTAAAGCTGGGCAGGGCCTTTTCCCCATCCCCATGGCTTTGTGCCCCTGGCCAGCGTGACCCCCTGTACTCAGGGTGTGTCACAGCCTTTTGTGCCTTGGCCCCCTTGGAGGACCTTTATAGTCTCCCCAGAGCCCCCCGGGGCAGGCCTGAAGGTCTCGTCTCCTGCTCAGCAGCTGGCAGGCCTCCCCACAGGCTGTGTGCACAGAGCTTGCTCCCTCTTCTGGGACGTTGCCCTTGTGTGTTCCCCTGTCCATGTCAGTGTGAGTGAGGCAGTGTGTGTGTGTTTTTGTCCCCCTTAGAAATAGAGCAGAGTAGCTTAGACTTCCCAGGAGGGAAAGAGGAGCTCTGTGCAGCAGCAGGGGGTCGCCTGCCAAGCTGTGGGCAGAGACGGGGCCCGGCCTGCTCCCTTGTTCCTGAGGGCAGAGCGAAGCCACTTAATGGCAGTGCGGGCACCGAAACCCACCTGTAGCCAGGGCCTGGGTGTGTGCCTGTGCTGCAGGGCCGCCTGTCCTGCTGGTGACCTGCCAGCGTGCGTTGCCTCTACTCAGAGCACGCAGCAACTCGAGCCCCCTGTAAGCAGGGGGTGCAGCCTCTTTGGCAGCTGCTTTGTATGCCCAGCTTCATTTGCCCAGAGGGCCTCACTCCCACCACCAGAAGCAGCGGAAGGGCCTGCAGCATCCGACGCTGAGGTGAGACAAGCTGTGTTTGGAGGCCTTGGAGTGAGGTGTGGGACCTGTGGCTGGGCAAGTGGTGGTTGGGAGAGCTCCCTGTGGGGGCTCTTGGGTGCAGTTTTCTTCTAGTTGTTGGGATCGCAGTTTCCCAGCCCTTACTGTGTTCTCCTTCCTTGGCAGAAGTCACTGCAGAAGAAGGAAGAGACATCGTGAAGGACGACGAGGCAACAGAGAGCAGCAGCTTCGAGGTCAAGAGTAGTACGGCGAGGCAACAGAGAGCAGCAGCTTCGAGGTCAAGAGTAGAATGGCGAGGCAAGAGAGAGCACGAGGAGCAGCGCCTTGGAGGTCAAGAGGTGGCAGGGGAAAGGCCCTCTGGGCAAATGGCATAATACATGGCTTTTCCAGGGCACAGATTGATTCAAGAGTGGTGGGCACCTTCAGGGTGCCCCAGGTGATTTTGTGCTGGGCGACCTCCCTGTAACCAGGGCTGGGTCTTTGCTTGATTCTAGATAGCCTTTTGCCATTGTGCTTTAAAGAGTGGTGGGCACCTTCAGGGTGCCCCAGGTGATTTTGTGCTGGGTGACCTCCCTGTAACCAGGGCTGGGTCTTTGCTTGATTCTTGTTGGCCTTTTGCCATTGTGCTGCTTTGGCAGCCTGGAGAGAGGGGCAACCCTGTAGGGAGGGTTGGAGCCCCGGTCTTTGCACCCGAGGGGGAAATTGGCACTCCCCCAGGCCTCCCTGTAAAGCAGGGCAGGGCCTTTTCCCCATCCCCATGGCTTTGTGCCCCTGGCCAGCGTGACCCCCTGTACTCAGGGCATGTCACAGCCTTTTGTGCCTTGGTCCCCTGGGAAGCCCTTTGTAGTCTCCCTGGAGCCCCCCCCCCGGGACAGGCCTGAAGGTCTCGTCTCCTGCTCAGCGGCTGGCAGGCCTCCCCACAGGCTGTGTGCACAGAGCTTGCTCCCTCTTCTGGGACGTTGCCCTTGTGTGTTCCCCTGTCCATGTCAGTGTGAGTGAGGCAGTGTGTGTGTGTTTTTGTCCCCCTTAGAAATAGAGCAGAGTAGCTTAGACTTCCCAGGAGGGAAAGAGGAGCTCTGTGCAGCAGCAGTGGGTCGCCTGCCAAGCTGTGGGCAGAGACGGGGCCCGGCCTGCTCCCTTGTTCCTGAGGGCAGAGCGAAGCCACTTAATGGCAGTGCGGGCACCGGAACCCACCTGTAGCCAGGGCCTGGGTGTGTGCCTGTGCTGCAGGGCCGCCTGTCCTGCTGGTGACCTGCCAGCGTGCGTTGCCTCTGCTCAGAGCACGCAGCAACTCGAGCCCCCTGTAAGCAGGGGTGCAGCCTCTTTGGCAGCTGCTTTGTATGCCCAGCTTCATTTGCCCAGAGGGCCTCACTCCCACCACCAGCAGCTGCGGAAGGGCCTGCAGCATCCGACGCTGAGGTGAGACAAGCTGTGGTTGGAGGCTTTGGAGTGAGGTGGGGAGGACCTGTGGCTGGGCAAGTGGTGGTTGGGAGAGGTCCCTGTGGGGCTCTTGGGTGCAGTTTTCTTTCAGTTGTTGGGATCGCAGTTTCCCAGCCCTTACTGTGTTCTCCTTCCTTGGCAGAAGTCACTGCAGAAGAAGGAAGAGACATCGTGAAGGACGACGAGGCAACAGAGAGCAGCGACTTCGAGGTCAAGAGTAGAACGGCGAGGCAAGAGAGAGCACGAGGAGCAGCGCCTTGGAGGTCAAGAGGTGGCACGGGAAAGGCCCTCTGGGCAAATGGCATAATACATGGCTTTTCCAGGGCACAGATTGGTTCAAGAGTGGTGGGCACCTTCAGGGTGCCCCAGGTGATTTTGTGCTGGGCGACCTCCCTGTAACCAGGGCTGAGTCTTTGCTTGATTCTTGTTGGCCTTTTGCCATTGTGCTGTAAAGAGTGGTGGGCACCTTCAGGGTGCCCCAGGTGATTTTGTGCTGGGTGACCTCCCCGTAACCAGGGCTGGGTCTTTGCTTGATTCTTGTTGGCCTTTTGCCATTGTGCTGCTTTGGCAGCCTGGAGAGAGGGGCAGCCCTGTAGGGAGGGTTGGAGCCCCGGTCTTTGCACCCGAGGGGGAAATTGGCACACCCCCACGGCCACCCTGTAAAGCAGGGCAGGGCCTTTTCCCCATCCCCATGGCTTTGTGCCCCTGGCCAGCGTGACCCCCTGTACTCAGGGCATGTCACAGCCTTTTGTGCCTTGGTCCCCTTGGAAGCCCTTTGTAGTCTCCCTGGAGCCCCCCCCGGGGCAGGCCTGAAGGTCTCGTCTCCTGCTCAGCAGCTGGCAGGCCTCCCCACAGGCTGTGTGCACAGAGCTTGCTCCCTCTTCTGGGACGTTGCCCTTGTGTGTTCCCCTGTCCATGTCAGTGTGAGTGAGGCAGTGTGTGTGTGTTTTTGTCCCCCTTAGAAATAGAGCAGAGTAGCTTAGACTTCCCAGGAGGGAAAGAGGAGCTCTGTGCAGCAGCAGTGGGTCGCCTGCCAAGCTGTGGGCAGAGACGGGGCCCGGCCTGCTCCCTTGTTCCTGAGGGCAGAGCGAAGCCACTTAATGGCAGTGCAGGCACCGGAACCCACCTGTAGCCAGGGCCTGGGTGTGTGCCTGTGCTGCAGGGCCGCCTGTCCTGCTGGTGACCTGCCAGCGTGCGTTGCCTCTACTCAGAGCACGCAGCAACTCGAGCCCCCCCTGTAAGCAGGGGTGCAGCCTCTTTGGCAGCTGCTTTGTATGCCCAGCCCAGCCTCATTTGCCCAGAGGGCCTCACTCCCACCACCAGCAGCAGCGGAAGGGCCTGCAGCATCCGACGCTGAGGTGAGACAAGCTGTGGTTGGAGGCTTTGGAATGAGGTGGGGATAGTTGGGTCAGAGTAGTTTCTTTGGGGAACTTCATTGTCATCTTTATTCTGCCCTGAACTGCTGGTATTTTTTATGAGGTGTCATGGGCTGATTAATTGTGTTTCTGTCTTTCTTCCCCTCTCCTTTAATCTTTTTTCCCATTTTTGGTGGGAAAGTTGTGGTTGTGTTATCGCTCACCCTGTTTTTTGTGTTCTGCAGGCTTTTTCCCGGGAGGAACCCATCTGCATGTCAGCATCCGCAAAATCCTTCTCTCTTTTCTTTAGGAATAGCAGCTGTGATTTCCATTTTTGCTTTTCCTCCACCTTTTTTTCCTTCAATAAAATACTTTCTCAGTCTGTGTTTTGCATTTTTTCATACACCATTTTTCTTCTCTCATGTTCTTACGATTGTGCGGTGTTTCTGTAACATTTTTCTCTGCTGCTGCCGATTGTGATGTCACCACGTGTTCATCCATCCTCAGTGCTCCTAAATGCAGTTGTCTTACCTTGTTTTGGTGTCCAGGTAGGTGCCACTGCCCTGCTACAGCTGACATCTTATGGACAGATCTCTGTGAATTACCCGAAAAGGTGAGTGAGTTGTAATCAAGTGCCGGCTGGCAGGATCCCAAGCCCCTTAGGCATAAATGTCACACCAGGTGCTGTGTAGCTTCTATTTTGGAACATGCTCACACTCCTTGAGCCACAGGGAGAGATTTCTTCCATTAAACACAGACTGGAGGTGTTTACTCCTTGCAGTGAAGACTTTAAGAGAGATTTTTTAAGCATGTGCTGCTTTTAGTGTTTTCTCCTGGTGTTGGCACAGGGCACAGCCAGTAATTCCCAGCTGAGAATTCCTCAGCACCAGGAGCATGCTCTTCTGGTTTTACTCATTGGTGTTGTGCTTCTTGGCCTAACTTAAAGCATTCTCCAGTTGGCAGGGCTTCCACCTGCTGAGTTTTAAGTACTGTAGATAATAATAAATACCAAAGAGATAAGTAATTAATAATGGATAATAAATAATTAATGATAATGGATAAGAAGTAATAGCTCAGAGAGATGCCTGGGTCAATTCTCCTTGCTGCAATCCTGATTATTTTTCCCTTTTCATTTCTAACTTTTTTGTGACATTGATTCTCCTTTCTAAAGCTTGGAGCTTCTTTATGATAGTGCTGTCTATATCCACAATCTCTCCTACACTGATAGTTCCAATCAGAGGGTTGGCCTGGACTGAAAAAAGGTAAGTAATTTCTGAGGTTGTGTTTTTTGGTTGCAAAACTGCTCCCCAGGGATGTGAAGTGACCCACTTGCTGTCCCTGAAGGGGCTGGTAGAGGGAATGGGGGACTCAGGCTCCCCACTCTCCTGTGGGAGCCCCAATATTTGTGGGTTCTCCAGGGTTCCCCAGCCTAAGCAGCAGCAGACAATGGGTATTGAGCTGCCTGGGCGGCACTTGAAAACTCTCTGCTCCAAGCCCTTGGAGTGTTTGTCATTATGGACTGGGAGGCATCCCTGAGTGCCCATGGAGAGCAGGAGAGGTTGATGTGGCTGGAGGGCTGCTGCTCTTTGGGGTGTGATGCTGAGAGGGGTCATGCAGAGAGCAGGGCAGGCCGAGTTCCTGGAAGAGACACAGCCTGGGGTGTGGGTAGGCAGGGCTGCCTCCTCCTCTTCCCAGCACTCGGCTGTGGCTGCGGCAGGAGCGCTCTCGGGGAGCAGGGGAAGCCCTTTTGCCCTCAGCCCTGCACATGCTGCCATTGTCCCTGCTAACAATGGGGAGAGGAGGGAGCGCTGGAGCTGATGACACAAGCCCCAGTGCACGAGCAGCTGGGGGCTGCTCAAGGGCAGCTCTGTGTGTGCAGCCACAGCCTCTGCCCTGCCAGCACAGCCTGGGGCATAGCCAGGGCTCCTGACAGCCTCAGGGTAGGATTGAGCCCTGTGCAGTGCCACGAAGGGGCAAAACTGCCTTTATTTATCACGGTATATTCTGGATTGGGAGGGGTTGCTGAGTCCACATAGACACCCCAACAATCCCACCCTGTCTCTGAGCATGTTTTCCAAATGCTTCTAGAGCTCTGGCAGCCTTGGGGCAGTGACCATTCCTTGGGGAGCCTGTTTCCCTAATAACCAGTCTCTTTTCCTAAGATCCAAACTAAATCTCCCCTGACACAGCTCCAGCCATTCCCTCGGGTCCTGTCCCTGGTCATCAAAGAGCAGAGGTAGGTGCTGTCCTTTAGGAGGAGGTTGTAGACTGTATTTAGCTGTAGACTGTATTTAAGCAGCCTCTGCAGAGGCTGGGGCTTCCCAGCTGCCTCGGAGCACAGGGAGCCCCTGCGGGCAGCTGCTTCCTGTGGTTCCTCTGGCACTGTCCCTAGGAGCCTGTGTGGTGAGAGTTAACCACCCCTGCCTAATGGTTCCTTCATAAATAAGGAATGCTAATAAACACTTTCTATTCCTTAAGGCCCAGCAGATAGGAAGAGAAAAATCAAGGAAGCTATTTTCATTTTCTGTAACTTGCATTAGTCATCTCTCCTGAGAGAGAGGGGAAAGCTTGGCTGGGGATGGGCAGCAGAAATGGTGCTGTGCTCCACACCTCTTTCTCTGTCCAGCACCTCCTGGAAGGCCCCAGCAGCTTGTCCTTTCCAACATGAGTAAATTTCTCTATAACAAAGGGGCTTGAGGTTTTTCTAGGAATCAACTCCCTGTCAGGGACCTCTAATGCTGTACAACATGGCATCAGCCCCCACCAGTCCTCCCCATTTTAAAGGGCATGGGGGTGGTGGTGTGTCAAGTGCTCAGCAGGAGGGGAGTTTCACCACCTCAAGTGGCAGCTTTTCCCAGTTCCAGCTCTGTCCCCATGTTCTCACTCCCAAAGAGTGCATGGAATGGGCACCTTGCAAAGAGTTTGGAATACAGGCCCCGTGGCCACTGACCCTGCAGGTAAGAGACAGGTCTGCAGCCTCCGAGCCAAACCTGCCTGGTTCAGCTGGCAGAGATGTCTTTCCTGCCCCTGGTGACAAGGCTCCCTCTCAGTTCAGCAGAGATCAGGTTTGCAGGGCACTGTGCAGAAAGCAGCTCTCCCAAAAAATCCCAGCCCCTGCCAAGAACTAACAGGATGTGATGGGAGGCAGTGAGGAGGAGGCTGGCGCAGGCAGCCAAGCACCCTTCCCACTCAGTCTGGAGAGCAGATGGAGCAAACTAAGAGCTCTCTACCTCAGTCAACCTCCTCTTCCAGGCTCAGCTGGCTCCTACAAGGATTCCCAAGCCTCTTGCAAGGAGATTTTTGTGGCCTTGGGCTGGAGGCAGGCAGAGATAGTCACTCACTCCTCCAGATGGATATCAGGCTGCAAGGAGAGTAGCTCTGCTCTGCTTGGGCAGGAAAGCTGCACTGCTGCACTCTTGTCTGGTGGATCCCAGGCAGCAGTGCAGGTGAAGCAGGGATTTAGTGGGGATGATCCTACACGGTAGTGCCTGCTCAGTGCTGGCAGCCTCCCACAGACATCCCCACACAAACATTCGCACTTTGGGGCACTCGTGTGACTGGATGTGAGCACAGAGCTGGGGGCTACGAGGCAGCCACAGGACACGACGTGCAGCAAGGAGGGAGGAACAGAGGGAAGGGAGGGACGGTGCTGCTGGCAGCTCTGTCAGTGCAGGGCTGGAGCTGATTGCTCACAGGCACTCCCTTGCCCTGATCTCTGTTAGACCGAGGTCTTCAGTCTCGGTCTTCTTGGTGCTGGACACAGGCACAAAGCAGGTAGAGGCTACCCAGGCTGGGGGCTGTGCAAGCCCTCTCCTTTGCCAGGCTAACATGACCCCAGGCCTGTGCTGCAGCAGGAGTCCTGCCTGCCCCTGTTTTCCATGGCTCTGTGCTGCCTGCAGGAAGCAGGGGAGCACAGTCTCCTCCACCCCTGCTCTGTGCAGCACTGCCACAAAGCCCAGGGGCTTTGTATCTGGGCCGTGCTACATTTAGCATCTGTGGGGCCGCGCTGGGCTCCCGAGGGCCATTCTGTCCCTCCAATCAAGGGCACAGCTCCTCTGCAGCCTCCCTTCCTTGTACCTCCACGATGGGGTGGGAAGGACCTGGGTTTGGTTAGTGCAGTGGGGATAAACACTTTGCAGCCCTCCTGTCCCTGGGGCAGGGGCTGAGCTGTGAGGCAGGTGAGCATCAGCCACTCCTAGGGCTGTGATCTCTGCAGATGCACCACTGATTCCCAGATGCCCTCCCTTACTCCTCCGTGCTGTAACTCCCCAGCTCTAATGGCCTTGGAGAGGCTGTCAGGGGTCTCTCCACAGCACTGCTGCCCTCAGGTCCTGTTGGCAATGTCCTTACATCTCTCTCTAGCAATTGGCAGCCTGGAAACAAACGGTTGCTGCGTGGGCATTGTTTTGAGTAAGACCCAGGGTGTGCTGCTGTGCAGTGATTCATGAGCAGGAGGGAAAGGGAGAGACTCTTCAATTCCTGTGTTTGGGATAGGCTGAGGGCAGGGCAGAGATGTTCCTCTTGGGAAGAATGTGCATCCCTTTTCTCCTAGAAGAGTGTCTCCTGCAGCAGGATGTCCTTGGGCAAGGCCAGGTTTTAATTGCTGCAGCATCACCAGACACCAGAGTCATGGTGCCCCTCCAAGCCTCTGCTCCCAGCCCCCCTCCTGCAGCTCCTGAGCTATTGGGAGCTGTGAAACTCCCCCAGGGACTCCCCACATGCCCTGGCTTTCTCTCCAGAGAGGATCCAGGGGCAGTTTCGCTGATCTGGGGTCCTCAGGGAGCTGTCTGTGCCCTGCCTCTGCCTGCTGGTCTGTCTGTCCTGCCGCATCCACTCTCTCCTGCTGCTGTCTGCACTGCTGTGCTGCACTGTGCGTTTGGCTGCCTCCTTGTCCCTCTTGCTGTCTGTCTCCCTGACTGACAGATGCCACTGCAAACACTGGTCTGTCACTATTAGCTTTTCTCCTCCCCACCCTTTTCCTTTGGCTGCTATCCGGAGGCCTCTGCATTAGGTGTGACTTGGGTGCTTTTGTCCGGTTTATGGACAGCAGCCAGACTGCAATCTGCAGCAAAAAACTCTCCAGAGGGAAAACCTCTGCAAGGAGCCTCCTGCAAATACCTAGGCAGGACACTGGCTGCCAGCACTGCCCAGAAACTGCATACTCACGCCTGCCTCCACAGCACCGCAGCCAGAGACTGAACGGAAGCCCAAATCTCTTGCAGTGGGCCACTGCCTGCCTCCAAAAACCAGTCCTTGGAGCTTGAATTCCCTGGTTACCTTTGGGATATCTGGGGGTGAGGGTGGGGATGTGGAGGAGACATGGCTTGGGGGGCTAAATGTGAAAAGGACCTGTCTCTGTGTGTGTGTGTGTGTGTGTGTGTGGTTACATGTGCTGCCCCACATCACAGCTGTGTTTGGACGTAGACCTTGTGCTTGGAATTTTTCCACTCTGACAACAGTGCAGCATGCCTCGTGTCTGTCTCTTTGCCTTGCATCCATCTGCTTCCAGTCTCCGTGTCTTTCCATGTCAGTTTGCCATGCCTCTCATCCCATCCATAGCCAGCCCTGCCAGTCTGAGCCCTGCTGGGCCAGCAGTCTGGAGTGTCATTGTGCTGCCACAGAGCCTTCAACACCCAGCTGCCACAGCAGACAGGGTCAGGCCTTTGCCCTCCTCATGGCAGCACACTGGGACCCTGCTGAACACTCCCCAGGGCAGCTTGGGGGACTGTCCCTGTTTGGGCCAGTGTGGGGTTACAGGATATCAGCAGCAGAGCAGCAGGCCTTGAAAGCCAAAGTGAGTGTCTGTCTCTAGTCCGGAAGAAGCCTTGGGACCAGTAAAGACATCCCAGTCACAGCGGAAGTGGCACGATGGGTCTGTGAACCACTGGACCTGTCAGAAGTAAGAAACACCATTTGTCACCTTAATAGGTATTTTTAACCTGTTACCATAAAAAGTCAAGTTGTGAAGCACGATAGTTACTTGGAGCACTTTGTAGTGTAGAGTCGCTTCCTGTTTGTGTTGTAGTAGATAAGGAATTATCACTGCGCAATGAAAGTCTTTGCTCACCACCACCCCACAAAGTCTGTACCCTCTCAACCACTGCAGCCCAGCACACCTGCAGCCCACGTAGAGAGCGAGCAGCCAGAGCCAGTCTTCTGTAGAATTAGCAAAACCCCCTGCACAGCCAGCTTGCAAAACCTCAGCACTCGAGTGTCACCTGGGATCAGGTTCTGCTGGAGCAGAACATGACTTTTGTATCAACTTTCCCAGTGTCAGCCCTTTCCGCAGAGCCCAGCCAGGGGTGTGGGAGGAGGTGAGGATGGGGCAGACCACCCTGTGTGTCTCTGTGCCATCCTGGGATACCTCTGAACCCAAATTCCCAGGGAAAACAGCTCCCTGATGCTGCCCTCCTCTCCTGTCATGACCTTGCCCAAGAGCAGGGAAGAGATATTGTCCCAGGCTGCTTTCTGGATCCAAAGCCATTTTGCCTGTGCAGAAGCAGCTCTGCTTATCCCCTTCTCACACATGTGCTTATAGGAGAAAAACCTTGGTGTGTCCTCATTGTCACCAGACCTGGGCCTAACACTGGAGGTCTGTGGCCAGCAGCATCACAGAGCCTGTAGCTGTGATAGCTGGGGCCATGGCTCAGTGCTGGATCTGGCAGAGCTGGGTTAGCAGTTGGATTCAATGGTCTTTCCCACCTTAAATGGTTCTGTGATTCTCTGATTCAGCTGTGTGTCCTGCCATTCCCACAATGATTTCCCACATGGAGGAGGACCTGTGTCACACAAGCCCTTGGTGACTTGGTGCAGGGTGGCCTCTGAGCACCTGAGATGAACTCCTTTGGCGGCAGAGGATGACACCTGCCCCCTCCTCAGCAAAGCCCACGCCAGGCTCCTTTTCCCCTTCCCAACCATCCTCCTTTCCCAGCAAAACACCTCCCACGCTGCCGGGGAGGATGAGGGCTGGCAGCTCTTCCGCCAAATGATGTTCCCATGGCAATGGGGATGCGTCGCCCTTCCTGGCGAACATAACGGGGGCGAGCGGGACCCTCCGCATCAGTGCGCGCCCCTTCTCCGGGGCGGGGGCGTCCGAGTCCCGCAGAGGCAGGGCCCCCCCGCACCGCCCCCCGCCGCAGGGCCGGGGGCCGAGCCTCAGTGACGCCTCCCGGTCCCCATTCGCTGGGTCCGCCCGCCCAGCCCTGCCCAGACTGCGGGAGCGCCGCGCCCACAGCCCGCCGGGCAGCCCCGGACAGCGCCGGCAGCCCCGCAGGCAGCGGGCAGCACCGGACAGCGCCCGCAGGTAGGCACGGAGCGCCCGCAGCGCCCGCACCGCCGGGCCGGGGCCGGGGTCGGGGTCGGGGTCGGTTCGGCCGGGGGCTCGGGGTCGGGCTCGGCGCGGGGCTGTGGGGAGGGTCCGCACCACCGGCGCGCCGCTGGCCGCGGGAGCTGCTCGCCCCTCGCCCGGGGGATGCTCGGCCGTTCGGAGCGCGGTGGCGGAGGGGAAGGGCTCCGCTGCTCGCCCCGCTGCCGGTGCCCCCCACCCCCGGCTCGGGACTGCGGCATTCCCGGTGGGCGCGCCCGCGCGCACGCCGCACCGCAGCCGCGCTCCCGCTCCGCGCTGCCGCAGGGGGGGATCTCGCCCACCCCGAGCCCTTCTGCCTCTCTCAGGGGTCGCCTCATCTCTCTTCCCCGCGCACCGCGCCCCCGGGCACCCCTTTGCTGGCAGCCGCCCCCCGGCACAGCCAGGTTCCTCGGCTCTGGGCTGCTCTCAGCCCACCAGTCTGGTTCTGCACGCTCCCGTCCCCATCGCCGCAGCTCGTCTGTCACCCTTAGCCTGTCGCGCTGGTGGGCACAGGGGGGTTAGGTACCGCCATGGTGTGACCCCGAGCAAGTGGGGACGGCGCCGGGAACTTTGCCTTGCAAGAGCTGGGTCCCCTCGAATGTCACTGTCCCCAGTGCCGCCGTCCTCCTGAGCCCTGTCCCTATGCCAGACCCCTGGGATCATGCAGGAGGGAGAGTTGCCTCGCTTGCTTTGCTCCCAGCACTGCTGTCAGGAGGAGAAGAGGGGTCCAAGGGCTATCAACCCAAAGCCTGGAGAATCTGAGTGCTTGGGCATATCGACGGGAGGAAGACCCCCTCTCTGGGGGCTTATTTGCACTGATTTTCTGGAGGACAACCAGGCTATGACCTAGATAGTGTCCCAGGATATTCAAGAAGGAGCAGACTGGTGCTAGGAAATGACAAAGCAAGGGACGAGGGGGCAGTTTCTGGGAATCCATAGGTTCAAGCATTTGCCCCATTGGCAACTTCTTGGTTGTCAAGATTAAGCAGAAAGGAATTTTCTTCCTGGCCGAGGTTTAGGGTTCTGGATAAAGAGATATTTCAGAGCTTCAGCGTGAGCAAACGGGTTTGGTATTTCCTCTTAGAATATTATATGAAAGACCCAAAAATCACTAAACAGAAAAATCCAGCTGGCTGTGGTACAGGTTCTTCCCTGGGTGCCTTGCCAGGCTCAGAGGGAGCAAACTGAGGGTTTGTTGTCCCCTCTGCCAGCCTGGAGCCACCAAGGGGTGGTTTATCAGCTCCCCCTCTTGGAGCTGGCCCCACACGGGCAGCCTGGAGGGCTGACCGCAGGGCTCTCGCCGTGTCCTTCAGCCCGGCCGCTGCCTCGCTGCTCCCCCGCCCTGTCCCTCCATTCCGCATGTCTGCGGCTGGATTCCCCACGCGGCTGCTTGGCCGGGCTGCAAACATTTAATTAATTCCTTGCGGCCAGCTGGAAGCAGCAGCCCTGGTGTTTGGATGGCACATCACGGGCTCCTTACCCGCACACACCGCCTGGAGAGAGACAGGCACCGGGCAGGGACCCAGCGAGCGGATGCTGCCACCCAAACCCCTTCCACCCCGCGGCCAGGCAGGCTGAGCTCAGCTCCTGGAGGCTTTGTGGCATCCTCCGGCGGTCTTGGCTCCCTGTCCAGCTGCTGTGTCCCTCTTGCTCGCTGCTCTTGGCCCCTTTCCCTCACTGCATCGCAATGACTCATCCTTGCTGAGCTCACCCGCTGGAGCTGCGGGAGCACTGGCGCCCGCCGGCCCCGAGAGAGGGTCCTTCACCTGGCAGCCCCTCACCTGGCAGCCCCCTCACCTGGCAGCCCCTCACCACGGAGCTCTGGTCAAGGTGTGCAGGCTCTGGGGTGCAGGCTGATTTCACCTGCCCAGATCTTGGGTGGCTATGGGGCAGAAGGGAAGGCAGGGTGTGCAGGCCTTGCTGCAGGTCTGGCAATGCTCATTTAATGTCTGCTGGGGACATCTGGACAGGGAGAACAAAGTGTGCATGGGGCACTGCCGGAGGATGTGGAAAGGTGATGCTGGGCAGGCACACAGTGATTGCCCAGCTGGTTGTGGTGCCAGCCAGGCTCTGTACAGGGAATCAGACACCGTGGTCAGGAGGAGGAGGAGAAGGAGGAGGAGGAGGAGGCTCTAGAGCATCATTTGTGCATGAAGGGCAGCCTGTGCCATGCCTGCACCGCCGAGTGCCCACGGGCACAGGGCAATGGCCTGGCTAACTGCCTCTCTCCCCCTGCCCAGGTTCCCCTCTCAGAGACAGCCCCCTCTGGGCACCTCAGCGGCGAGATGAACCCCACCGTGGGCATCGCTGTCATCCTGACAGGTACACCCCTCCCTGCTCCCCAGCCAGCTCGGCCCAGAGCAGCCTGGAGGCTGCATGGGCACCCCCAGAGCTCGCTGCTCCCTGCCCAACCCCTCCTGCCTCTCGCAGTCCTCCAGGCCGCCCACTGCCAGATGGTCAAGGACCTGAGTGCCTGCCTGCTGGGCCAGAACCTGCGCGTGGACTGTCGCTATGAGAACAAAACCGACAACCCCCTGACCTACGAGTTCAGCATCACCAAGGACAACAGGAAGCACGTCATCCACAGCACCATCAGCGTCTCCGAGAACATCTACCGGGGCCGAGCCAACGTCACCATGCACAGGAACCTGGTGTGCCTCCACCTGCAGAGCTTCACCACCAGCGATGAGGGCATCTACATGTGCGAGCTGAAGGCCACCAATGACTACACTGGCAACCAGTCAAAGAACATCACTGTTATCAAAGGTGAGACGAGCAGTGGCACCTGGCCCCAGCCCTTCCCGCCTGCTCCTTGGCTTGGCAGGGCCAGCAGAGAGCACCGCAATCTTGTGGTGTCCCCAGGTCCTCCCTGAGCTCCAGAAATGTGTCCTGACCCTTACATGCCGTTCAGATGGGCTTTGTCCCACAGATGGGCTCACTCTGCCCCATCTCACTCTGCTTTTCCTGCCTCTTTTGGGTCCCACCTCAGGCATATTGCCTAGATATCCTCCCACAGAGAGGATTTTCCATGCCTACATCTCACAGGAGCAGTCCTCCAGCTGCAGAGACCTTCGTCTCACCTAGTGCCCGTCCACTTGTCACCTTAGTCAGGCACAGGCAGGGTTATACTTCTCAGGGTCCCAAAAAATCTTTGCTGCTACATGTTGGGAAGGAAACAGGCCAGAATTGGGCTTGCTGTATTTCTGTGACAGAGCAAAGTCGAGAAGCTGGGTTCCAGTACCACTAGAAAACCCAGCCCGAGCCGTGTCCCCTGTCCCCAAAGGATTTCATTACTTCTCTCCCTCCTCATTCCTTCTCCTCACAGACAAACTGGAGAAATGCGCCGGCTTCAGCCTCTTGATCCAGAACACCTCGTGGCTCCTGCTGCTGCTCCTTTCCCTGCCTCTCCTGCAAGCCGTGGACTTCGTGTCCCTGTGAAAGGCGAAGCACCCGCGCGCACACACACACACACACATACACACACACAGACACAGCTCACACACACGCACACACACACCGAGCACCCCAGCCACCCCGCCTTCCTCGCAGCCCCTGGAAAGAGAAGCTGAAGCGTCTGGAAGCCGTGAAACCTCTCTGTGTTATCTCTATTTAGCCGTATATCTAACGCTAACCACCGTCCCGTGCCGAGGCCCACCATCCCACGCACACGCGCCCCGCTCCGAAGCATGGTGGCTCTGCTAGGCAGCGTTGCTTCTCCCATCGCGCCTCCCCGCTCCGTAGGCTGGCTGGTTTGCTTGTGCTGGGAGCACTGGAGGCCTCAGCCTCGCTTGTCCCATCCCTTTAACTCCTGGGGTTTGCCTGTTCTCAACTGGGGAAAGACAGCTGGATCGGCAGGTAAGAGAGAGGGGCGGTGCGGGAGCGTGCGGAGGGTGCCCGTGGTGGGTGCTGTGCCCGCAGCCCCTGCAGGTGACAGGGCTGTCGGTGTCCCCACCTGCCCTGCCTGCCAGCCAGGTGACTGATTCCTCACCCTGCTCCTCTCACCTTGAGCGGCCACAGCTGGCAGGGGCACAAAATGAGTCCTGTCTCAGTGAGCAGGGGATGCTGCTGGGCCTGGCAGGAGGGGAGGAGAGGGGGAGCAGGTCTAGCAGACACCACGAACCCCCCCTGCCTCCTTCGGGCTGCTCTGGGGCCCTGGGAACGGGCTCAGTGCAAATGTGCTTCGGCAACAAGTTTTTCCTACTCTGTTTCTTACAGCTGAGCGGGAAGTGAGGCCTCCTCCAGACACCATCTGGTACCTTGGGGCTGCCCGAGCCAGACACCACTCGCTCTCCCCGGGGACCAGCCCTTAGCTGTGACGAGAGAATTGCTGCCAGCACCCGTGGAGGCAAGCAGAGCCTCTCTGAGCTAGCCACAGCCCCACTCCCCTCCCCAGGGCCCCCAGAGCTGCCCCCAGGCTGGCTGGTGGGGAGGGGGCTGTGACCCCAGGGTCTCCCCAGGGACTCCTCTGCACCGGCCCCTTGTTTTCCCTAAGGGACCCCAATCCTTCCTCCTGGAGAGGCAGAGAAGTCTTCCTCGTATCCCACTGCATTCCTGGGAGGAGCCCGTGGGCCCCCTCCCTTCTCCCTCCTCCCTTTCAGCATTTCCCTGACCCCGTTCAAGAGCAGAAAAGAACCTAAGGGCAGCCCACAACCTCAGCAAGGCCAGGATGGTGCCAGGGACGGGTGAGAGCAGGGACAGGGATGCCCAGCACAGCTCAGATCTGCCAGCCCAGGGCTGCCCGATGCCCACGGGACCCCGAGGAGGTGCCCAGGGGAGGGCACGGGGAAGGGAAGATGCAGGCAGGAGCATCCAGGCCCATGGGGTGAACCCCAGCTGTGCCTCCCGTGCAGCCCGGGCTGTGCCACCACGGCGTAGAGCAATACACAGCAGCTGCTCCCCACTCCTTGCTCTTCTCCAGAGCTGCTTCCTACCCCCCTGCCCATCCCCTGCCCGTCCCCTGCCCGTCCCCTGCCCATCCCTGCCTGCTTGCTTGCTGTCTAGTGCTGCTGAGGCCGTGCCCAGCTGAGGCCTGGCTGTGCCCAGCTCCCTGGGCGTGCTGGTGAGCGCCGGGGCAGGCGCGGAGCCCAGCGGCAGAGCGCGGACGCGGCTCAAGTCTCATTTTTTTGTGAACATTTGTAGTTGTTTCCACAGCTTGTCGTCAAAGAAATTCTGTTAAGGGAAAAGAAAAAAAAAAAAACGGGAAAAAAAGAACCCTATGAAAAGCAACAACAACGGGGAAAAAAAAAAACCTTATCATCCAGGAGTGTTCCTCTGTCTGCACAATAAAACCCTACCTAGGTTGTGTGTTGGAGCCACCGTGTGTGCGGTGGGGGGGACAGGGGCTGTGTGGGGCTGGGCTCCAGGAGCCTCCACAGCCCCCCAGGCAGCCCCCCCGTGCCTCCAGCCCTCCAAAGCCTGCGGGAGAGGAGCAGGCAGGGGTGCAGGGCAGGGCAACCCCCCCCGGGCAGGGCAACCCCCTCCTGCCCACCTGGAGCATGCCCACGCCCTTTGCCCCCATCCCTGTCCCTGTCCCCAAACCCCCAGCTCAATCCCAGAGCCACCCCCTGCCCACAGTGGTGGCAGGAAGGCAAAGCACTGACCCCCAGTGTGGTCCCTGCCCGTCCATCCTCTGGAGAGGGAATTGCCAGGGATGGAGGTGCCCATGGGAGCAGGGCTGGGTGTGCTCGTGTGCCCCAAATCTCCTGTGCCTGTCACACCAGGGTCCTGCCCCAGCCCCTGTGTCCCAAAGCTCCTGTGCCTGTCACACCAGGGTCCTGCCCCAGCCCCTGTGTCCCAAATCTCCTGTGCCTGTCACACCAGGGTCCTGCCCCAGCCCCTGTGTCCCAAACTCCTGTGCCTGTCACACCAGGGTCCTGCCTGCCCCCCTGTGTCCCAAAGCTCCTGTGCCTGTCACACCAGGGTCCTGCCCCAGCCCCTGTGTCCCAAAGCTCCTGTGCCTGTCACACCAGGGTCCTGCCCGAGCCCCTGTGTCCCAAACTCCTGTGCCTGTCACACCAGGGTCCTGCCCCAGCCCCTGTGTCCCAAATCTCCTGTGCCTGTCACACCAGGGTCCTGCCTGCCCCCCTGTGTCCCAAATCTCCTGTGCCTGTCACACCAGGGTCCTGCCCCAGCCCCTGTGTCCCAAATCTCCTGTGCCTGTCACACCAGGGTCCTGCCTGCCCCCCTGTGTCCCAAACTCCTGTGCCTGTCACACCAGGGTCCTGCCCCAGCCCCTGTGTCCCAAAGCTCCTGTGCCTGTCACACCAGGGTCCTGCCCCAGTCCCTGTGTCCCAAAGCTCCTGTGCCTGTCACACCAGGGTCCCGCCCCAGTCCCTGTGCCCACACGCTGCCCGTGGGGCTGCCAAGGGCTCCGCTGTGCTCTGGAGGAGACATACGCTGCCCTGCCCAGGGTTAAGATGCCATCCTGGCAGGGGAACCCCTGCCACCACCCCCTAACACCATTGGTGACCCTGCGCCACCTCCCAGAGTGACGCCCCGACGCGTCCCTCCCTGCTGAAGGGCTGGAGCCGGGCGGGAGGCAGGCAGGGAGGGAGGGAGGGAGGAAGATGCCATCCTAATGACATCCCTCGCCATTATCCTCGGCAGGTGCTCGCTGAGTCACGGCCGCACAGGTGCCGTACCCTGGGAGGGTCAGGCGTCCCGGAGCGGTGTCCCCGTGTCCCCACGGGTCCGTGAGGGGTGGCCGCGCCACGCCAGCTGCCCCGTGCCCACATTTGCTGGAGGTTTAGGGGGCTTTTCTCCCTCCAGCTCGTCCCAAGGGGGGCAAAACCCAGTCCAACTCCTCCCCTCGCTCTGATGTTCTACTCCAGACCCTGCTGGGCCCCCTCTTTTTGTGCCCCCCTACCCCCCACACCAAGTTGTGTCCCACCCCACTCCCTCCCTTAACCCTCAGCCTTTCCTCTCCCTCCTGGACCTCGATCTCCCTCCCTAAACCTCTCCCTTCCTCAGGCTTACCCTCAGCCACCCTTCTCCATCCCCACAGCCCCCGCTGCCCTCGCAGCCTCCCCTGCCGGGACCCCCTTTCTGTGGCCCACCCGCCCCCTCGGGTTCACGTCCCCTTTAAGCCTCGCCAGGCTGGAATGCGAGAGGAGCATTTCAGCGCCCTGTGAGGTCAGATAAAGACACTATATTTATCTGGTTGGTAACCTGAGCCCTGAATTTCTGCCGTGGTGTTTTTACGCGGCCCCACAGCCCTCGGGCTCGGCCCCCTCCGGCCATTGCGAGTGCCCTGTCCCCTCCGAAGGGCTCGGCTGCTGCCCATCTGCACATCGCCCTTCTCCGGTGCCAGGGGAAGCTCCCCAAGGAGGCAGGATCAGCCCCGAAGGCATCACGGAATGCCTGGCTGGTCGCCCCTCGCCGTGCCCTGAGCAGCCATCGGCCACCCGCCCCACATGCAGGTGAGTGCGGGGGCTGCCGTGGGGACAGCGCCCTGGGGAGGGGGACACGGGGGCAGACAAAACTGGATAGAACCACGGGGGAGAGATTCGGAGCTCACACACAAAATCTTGGCTTTGAACCTCCCTTCCCAGCACCCTCCTCACCCCCTGGTGTGGGCAGAGCTGCCTGCCCGGAGGTCCCTTCTTTTTGTGCCACCCGCAGACCTCAGAGCAGTAGCTCATGCCCTGGGTGTGACATCAGGGTCCCCCGTGGGTTTGGGGTTTTGCCGCCTGGGGGTGGCCCGGGAGCAGCAGGTTGTGCAGCCGGCTGGGGATGTGTCAGCAGCACGGAGCGAGGCCAGGGCGATGACTCCCGGACATGTGGTGTGAGCTTGGACGGTGCTCAGGCCCAGGGCTGGCACGGGAAGGGCCCTGGCCATGGCTGGTTGAGTCACCTTGGGCAGGACCTGCCACTTTGGGGGCTGTGAGTGGTGGGGGACAACGCTGGAGCTGGGCTGACTTGTCCCCAGCGCAGGAGCAGGGCTGTGAGAGGGGCGCTGGGGTCTCCAGTGCCTTACGGAGAGAAAACATTTGGTGGCACATTCCCCCCAGGACTGCTCGGGGTCACCCTTCCTAGAGGGAATTCGTGCCTTGTTCCTCTTGGAGAAAGGGCAGGAGGCTGTGCCACCCCTCTGGCACCCTCAGCTGGACAAGGAGCCCCTCAGCCCCAAACCATTGGTGCAAAATGCCTCACACAGGGTCCCCTGTCTGCCTCCACCGTTCCGCGGTGCTGGGAGCTCCCACGTAACCTCCAGGCTGGGACATTGTGTCTCAGGGGACACGGCTCCGAGCCTGCGTAAGCGAGAAGCAGCTGTGCTGTGACACCTTGGATGGAGCCAGCGCTGTGTAAGCTGAGCTGAGCCCGCGCTGGGGCTCCGCGGCCACCGAGGGGGACAGCTGCCACCGGGCACGGGCACGGGTGGGACAGAGGGGACAGCTGCCACCGGGCACGGGCACGGGTGGGACAGAGGGGACTGCTGCCACCGGGCACGGGCAGGACAGAGGGGACAGCTGCCACCGGGCACGGGCAGGACAGAGGGGACACCTGCCACCGGGCACGGGCAGGACAGAGGGGACAGCTGCCACCGGGCACGGGCAGGACAGAGGGGACACCTGCCACCGGGCACGGGCAGGGCAGAGGGGACAGCTGCCACTGGGCACAGGCACGGGCAGGACAGAGGGGAGAGCTGCCACCGGGCACGGGCAGGACAGAGGGGACAGCTGCCACCGGGCACAGGCAGGACAGCAGCTGGGGACAGAGCAGGGGCTCTGCTTCTCTGCCGCCAGGGTGAAGGTTTTGCCTCCCTGCTCTGAGCTGAGCTTCCCGCTGTGAAGGCTGCGGAGCTGGCGGCCAGGGCAGGGCTCCCCAGCACCCCGAGCAGCCCCACGGTGTCGCACTGTCCTGGCCTGGCGCTGCTCCTGCCTGGCCGCGTGAGCGCAGACCGGACATTCCTGTGCCTCAGCTTCCCCTGACACCCCGGGAGGATGATGAGGGTGCAGGAGGCCTGAGTCAGCCGTGCCAGCCCCAGGGCTTTGCCAGGCAGCAGGAAAGCTCAGCACAATGACGGGCAGGGAGGGGCCAGGCAGCCCAGGAAGCGCTGGGAGGAACCGGGGTTTTCTCACACCCCCTCAGCTCCTCTGGCTCCCGGCACGCTGCGCTCTCCCGCCGCCCTGGGGTCCGCTTGGATGTGACATGGGGACTTGGAAGCACAGGCAAGCCTGGCAGATGTGACATTCCTCCATGGTAAGGCCTCTCTTCCCAAGAAATGGGGTAGCTCCTGTGTCTGGGGCCGGTGCCTGCTCCTGACCCCACATCCCTCCATCAGCTCCTCCACATCCCCAGGGCAGGTGCTGCCCTGCGGTGTCCTGTGACCAGGGCACTGTCACTGCTGCCCTCCTGTTCCCAAACTGGTGCTCTGCTGGTGCCAGAGGTGGCACAGTGGGAGAGCGTGGGCACCTGGCAGGGGACGATGGCGCGGGGCTGCCCTGGCACTGTCCCAAGCCCAGATCATCTGTGCTGGCGAGGCAGATGGGGAGCAGGGGCAGTCCCTGTGCCAGGCTGCTCCGTGCCCCGGCAGGGCAGGCAGCCAGGCATGTGCTCCCTGGGAGCCCAGGGGCTCCGTCACTCTCATCCTGGCACTCGAGTGCCAGTCCCTTGGCCGGGGTCCCACTCCCTCTGAGTGAAATTCCCATGTCAAACCCTGACTGGCAGCGCCACTCTCCTGCTGAGGGCGGCCGCAGCCAGGCTGGGAAGAGCCGGGAGTTGCGTGGAGCCCTTGCCTGGGAGCAGATTATTCACCCTTCAGCCTCCGTCCCCAAACAGGTCTGTGCGCTCCACCTCGCCGCTGCTGCCGCTTGTAAATATTTCCCTGTCCGCTGTGGGGTGGCTTTCCCCGGGCAATAGAACAGCGCCCGGGATGCTGCCTGCAGAGCCAGGCTGCCAGCCAGGAGCCCACGGGCTGCTTGGTGTCCCTCACCACCCTCTCCTAAAAGCCTTCCCGGGGCATTTCCACACTCAGCCTCTGGGCTCTGAGCAGGAGGCTGTGTCCCCCCAGGGCCAGGCAGGGAGTGGCGCCGCGGTGGCTCCTCTTGCCGGGCTCCGGTGCCTGTCCCCAAGCCCGGGTGCACCTTCACTGCTGCCGGGGCCGTGTAAGGGACGGGCCAGGCACAGGCTCCGGCACCTCCTGCCTTGGAGCAGGGCCAGAGCCCGCCCCGGCTGGGCTGGGAAAAGCCTTTGAATCAGGGTCATCTCCCGGGTGACTGGAGACTCTCGGAGCCACATGAGCCACTGTCCTGCCAGGGAAGGGACACCAGTCACCCCGGGAGCTGAGCACCAGCAACACCAGGGCAGAGGAGCTCGGCTGGGGTCCTGCCCGCCCCGGTGCCACCCACAGCCCCAGGACAGGTAGGGATCCAGCCGTCAGCCTGGCAGCATGGGTGCTGAGGGAAAACCTTCATCTGGCTCCAGACAGCCCATGTTTGGGGGCTGCTGGCTGCCACACTGCCCTGTCCCTGCTCCAGGCTGCCTCTGTGTGTGCTCTGGGAGCCTCTGTCCCTGTCCCCTGTCCTGCCCTGTGCAGGTGCCATGGCACAGAAGCCACCAGCTCCCTATGGGGACCGAGTGCTGGCTCTGCCTGGCTGGCAGGGACACGGCTGCCACCTCACCAGGAGAGCTCAGCTTGAATTACTGATGGGGGCTCACAGGCACAGCCACGGCAGGGAGACAGGAAAGCTGCCCAGATCCTGAACCTGCCTCAGTTTCCCTCGCACTGAAATGCCAGCCCCGTGCCAAGCCCCAGCTTACTGTGAATAACCAGGGCAAGGTGCTGGGCTGGCAGGATCAGTCCATCCCACCTGCCTGGCTCAGCCAGAGCTGGGGCTAAGCATCATCACTGTGACCAGACCACTGCTTCCCACCTGGAGGAGGCACTGGGGACATCTCTCCAGCTCCAAGAGTGGCACAGCCATAGGATGGTGTGCCAGGGGTGCCAGGGCTGGGGCAGAGGTGACTGCTGTAGCTCCTCGGTGTCTCTGGGGATGCTCTGGCTGTGCCCTGGGGCTCCCGTCTGTGTTCTGAGCTGCCTGGAGGCACAGGAGTGGCAGTGCCAGCCGTGTCCTGCTGTCCCAGGCTCTCCAGGAAGGCTGGCAGGTGGCAAGGGCCATGGCCACACTGTGACCAACAGCCCCGTGTACCCTTCATCCCCCGGATCCCCTCTGTGTCCCAGGGTCTCCAGGTGAGGCAGGAGCGACTGGGTGGGAGCTGCTGGGATGGTGGGAGCCGGTGGGTGCTCTGTCGAGCTGCCCACGGCCCCTGGCAGCTGATCCCTGGGCTCTTCCCTTGCAGTCGATGCCTCCAGGACAACCTGCCGAGCCCCAGCCCGCAGCATGTCCCAGCTCTCCTCCACCCTGAAGCGATACGTGGACTCCTCCCGCTACGCCGAGACCACCTACAGCAAAGTGCCCAGCGGCTACAGCTCCTACAGCTCCTATGGATCCACCGTGTCCTACGCGGACAGCGACAAAATCGGCTTCAAAGCCAGCTACCTGCCCTCGCCGCGCTACCACCACGCCGGGGGGCTGTCCCCCACCGGCGGCTATGACAGCAGCCGGCTGTACCCCGACCCCAGCATCCGCCTGAGCCCCTCGTACCTCCGCACGCAGCCCCGCCCGCCCGGCGCCGGCCTCAGCGGGGGTGCCTGCTACGCCTTCACCGGGACCCCCGGCAGCCCCACGGGCTACCTGCCCTCCGCAGCGCCGCTCAGCCGCCACAAATCCGTCAGCCACTCGGACCTGGCGCGGGAGTTCTCGGGGCTGCACACCTCAGACAGTGCCTACCTGCCCGCGGCCGGCGCGCTCAGCGCCCGGAGCCGGCCGGAGCTCGGCAACCTGCAGGGGCTGTACCACGCTGCCACTCACTCCGACTATGTGCGTGGCTACCTAGAGAGCTACGGGAGGAAAAGCAACCACGGCAGCCTCTCCTCCGGCCACCTCAGCCCCTCTCAGGCCACCCTGCCGCCCTCGGGCACCCGCTGTGCCAGCCAGCCCTGCGAGAGGAGCGATGACCACTGCGATGTGCCCGCCCAGGACCCCACGGTACGTGGGGCTGGCTGGGGGTGGGGACAGAGCTGTGCTGTGGGGGATGTGATCCGTGCCTGTGGTGAGCCGAGCAGCCCGAGGCACCCGCGCTCTCCCCGGGAACCTCGGTGCTCTGCTCCGTGCCTCAGTTTCTGCGTGTGACCCTCCGAGATGCCCTTGCTGGCACAGCAGTCCCGGCTGGAGCTGCTGAGGCAGCCGTGTGCGGGCAGAAGGGTGTCCTCGGAGGGGCTGTGCTGGCAGGGGACGCTCCCCAAGGAGGCAGGATCAGCCTGTGCCCGGGATTGTGCCCGCTGCACTTTCTGCGTGCATGTGACAGCAGGTGATGGCTCCAGCCCCGTGCGGGGCTGACGAGGATTTCCTGCTGCCTCATCCCAGATAGCGAAGGTGACATGGCCAGGCTGGGCAGAGCTGGCATGGCTGGTTTGGCTGGTGCTCTGCCACAGCGCCTCGGTGCCCAGCTGCCAGCCAGGTTTCTCACCGGTGCCCAGCGATGCCAATTCCCTGGCATCATCCACTGCTGCCAGTTTGGGGCCCTGTGCCCCAGCCCGCGTGGCAGCAGGGGGTTCCCCGTGGCAGTGCTGCTCTGGGCAGCACCACACGTGTGGGCAGGTACCCTCTGCCCCACGTTCCCGTCGGTGCTGCAGCGTCCCCAGAGCCCCAGCCCGGGCCGGGAGCAGGCACCGCACACGCAGCCCGTGCAGGGGAGCAGCCTGGTAATTTTCCACTCAGGTTTCCTTCCAAGATCTGGTCAGGCTCTGCCTGCGTTGTCTCCCGCTGTCTTTCCAGTCACCCTCCATTCACCCACGGGCTGACCTGCCCTTTGCTTCTCTGCGCCTCTGTCCCACCGCCCTCCGCCGAACTGTGAGGAAAAGTCCTGTCCTGCTCACAGGGAAGCAGAAAAGAATCCCCCGGCAATCGTTCCCTTTGCAGCCAGGGCCCCACATCCCTCTCTGTGTCTCTTCCCCCACAGAACCACCTTCAGCAATACCCTGCCGTGGTGTGGGACCCCCTGTGCCCACCCGTGCCCAGCTGTGCCCCCAGCCCTGGGGAGAGGGAGCAGGCTGGCAAGTCAGGAGAGCAGAGGATCAGTGCTGTGGAAGGGAATTCCTGCCTCCCCCTCCCACAGCGGGCCCTGGTGGGGGGGACCGAGGGGGGATCCAGCAGCTGCTGCAGCCACTGGCTCTCACCGAAGCCCTCCCCACCATGCCAGGGCAGGGTCCCCAACCATGTGCCCACACCCTGCCGCGGTGAGATGCCCACAGGGCAGCAGGGGCTGTGCACGTCCCAAAGCACAGCCCTGTGGTCTGCACGTGAGCACAGCCCGAGCTGACGGGTGGCAAAGGTGGCACAGGGTGCTGGGACAGACACCCATGCCAGGGCAGGCTGGGTCAGCAGCACTGGCTTAGGTTTCCTTGGTGCTTTGATGGGCGCACCTGCTATTTTCCACTGCCGCGGCTTTTCCCCTCCCTTTCCCAAGCCGGGAAGCAAATGTCCCGATCGTAAACCAGCCTTGGATGCCTGCGGTCGTGCCAAGTGCCGGAAACAAGCGCAGGTTGCAGCCCCGGAGCTGCCATCGGTTCTGCCCCATTGCCCAGCCCCGAGGGCAGTGTCAGCAGCACCCGCTCCTGACGGAGGCAGCCAGGGGACGGCCAGGGCTGGCCCCGTGCCTCCTCCCATCCCTTTTTCCACCGCCGCCGCCTCCTGCCTCTGCGCCACAGAATCTGCCACCCAGAGGGGTTGGCAGCCAGGAGTGAAGCTGTCTATGCGTGTCCTTAAGCTCAGCATCACTTTGTGCCTCAGTTTACCACCCCGTGGGCAAAGAGAGGTGTGTGAAGGTGCGGTTTCAGCAAGGCGCTGTGCCTGCGGGGCTGCAGGGCCATGCTGGCTCCCGGGAAGGGCAGTCTGGCGGGGGGCAGGACTGGAGCTGTGCCGCCCCATTAACCACCCCGGGTGTACATAGGGTCAGAAGGCCAGGGCCACCCACAAACCCGCCGGCAGCTCTCCGCAGTCCCATCCTGAGCAGCTGACGTCCCTGGCCCGCAGCCAGCCCTGGCCCTGCCTGCCGCCGCGGTGCCAACCGGGCCTGTGGCAACCTCTGCCCGCGGCAAAAGGTCACCGCTGCAGAGGGGCCAGCTGAGGGCAGGGACCTGGCTCTGGGTGATGCCATCCCACCGGGTGTCCCCTTCTCTCTCCTGCCCCAGCCTTGCCTTCAGAGCCTGCGTGCCACGCTCTGGCTGGAGGGAAATTCAGCTCTTGGCCCAGGGTGCTCGATGGCACCAGGGCATGAGGTTCAGCACGGGATGTGGCTGAGCCACCCTCCTGCCACAGAACCAGCTCAGCCAGCACGGTGCATCCCCACGGGGAGAGCTGTCCCAGCACCCTGCACACTGCTCGGGGCTGGCCGTGCACCAGGGCCCGTCCTGCCCCCGCGGTACCCACCCAAGCTGCCGGGCAGGGTGGTGGGAGCCCTGGATTTCAGGGAGCTGTGCCCCAGCCCGGAGGCTGTACCCCTGGGCATGGCAGGGCACCCACGCAGGCTGCGGGAGGGCAGTGGGGTGTGTGCCCCGGCACGCACACCGTGTCCCCATGTGTGTACACCGTACACGGCACGGGGTGTGTACATGTACACACGTGTGAGCACGCGCAGGCCGCGATTACGACAAGCCTCCTGTTGTGATGCAAAAGAGCCCTGGCCCTGCAGATGAATAACGCTGCAAGATGCCTCCTCAGATATTTTTGCTGGTGCCAAAAATAGACTCCCTCCCTCCCTCCCCCCCGTCCCCAGCCAGCCCCTCCGCTGGCTGTGCCGAGCTCTGCCGCGGACAGGGGAGGCTGCATCTGCAGCCGTCAGGATTCAGCAGCCCCTGCCTCGGGATGGGGGTGTTCTGGGGGCTCCAGGGGAGGAAGCAGGCTCTGCTCGGGGCTCTCTCAGTGAGGCTGGAGGCTGTGGCTGTGTCAGAGCGGCCCGACCGCACTCCCTGCCCTGGCTGCCCGTGGAAATTTCCCTGTGCGGGCAGAGAGACACCTGGGCACGCACAGCAGGCGCAGGGCTCCGGTGCTCGTCCTGCCGCGGTCAGAGGGGTGAAGCAGCGGGAGACGCAGGACTAGGACGCAGGACACCCGGGCTCCCTGCCAGTCTCTCTGCATCTGCCCTTGCTGCAGGAGAAGAGCTGGAGCCCTGCCCGTGCCGTGCCTCAGTTTACCGAGGGAAGACACCAGGTGGGGTCTTTGTTCCACGTAGGAATTGCGGGGAGTTTTTCCCCCAGCGCAAGGCACTGAAATATCCTCTGAGCTCAGTGCTAATGCATCCCCCAAAGAGGGGGGTTCCCCCAAAATGTCACTGCCTGGGTACCTGGCGTTGGCAATGCAAGGAAGGCACATGCCCGGGAGCCCCCCAACCCTGCCTGGCAGCCCGCAGCCCCTCTCTGGTACAGACACCCCCTGCACCCACCCGCTGTGGGACTGTCCCACTTTTACCGAGGCAATTTTGGCGAGTAACCCCCAGCCGGGGAGCCCCGTGCTCTGTCCGGTGCCCGGCTGGAGCACGGCATGCCCGGGGCCGGGCAGTCGGTTCCACCAGCCCCGGGCACGCCGAGCTGGGAGCACTGGGGGAGCACTGGGGGAGCACTGGGGGAGCACTGGGGGAGCACTGGGGGGGCAGGCGCTCCTCCGGCTGCGCCTCGCCCCAATTCCCATTGCCCCTGCGGTGCGCGCACGGTGCCGGTGCTGGGGTACGGGAAGGCGGAGAGAGCTGCCGAGGGGGCACGGCAGCCCCCCGCAGCCCCCCGGCGCCGGGGCAGTGTCGCCGCCCCGTTCCGGAGCGTGTCCCCGGGGCAGAGCCGCCCCTCGCGGGCCCCCCTGGCTCCCGGCGCGCTGTACCACGCGGTGCGCGGGGGCTGGCCGTCACCGAGCCGTCACCGAGCCGTCACCGAGCCCGGCTGCCGCCTCTCCACCCATTTGATGTCAGAGCCGCTCAGGTGCCGTCAGCCCCGCAGCCGGCAGCGGCTCCGGCCCCGCACGCCCAGCACGGGGGGCTCCGCGCCTGACCCCGCGCCCCCGGCTGCAGCCGGCCCCGGGCCAGGGCAGCCCAGCCGGTCCCCCCTGGCACCCCGCTGCCCGCGGCTGCTCCCCGCCGTCCTGCGGTGCCCGCCGGGGCCATCATGAGGGACTCCTACACGGTGACGCTGCCCGAGGAGCCCCCCGCGCTCCCCGACCTTCACAAGGACCTGCGGCCCCGCACCTCCATGCCAGGGTCCCTGCTGGTCTCCACCTTCGTCGGGCTCGTCCTCAACAAGACCAAGGTACGAGATGCCCGCAGCCCCCGGCCCCCGGCTCGGGGGCAGAGAAGGGGGCAGCCCCTGCCCTCCCCGGGGAGCGTGGGGTGCCCTGTGCCATCCCCCGTGCCCGAGGAGGGGTGCCTGGGGTGGGTGCCCTCTCGGCCGCCCGTGGGGACAGCATGTCCCGGTGTCCCAGAGGATGGCAGGGAGCAGGTGAACCGCACGTGGCAGGACACCTGGGTTCCTCTCCCAGCCCTGCCCTTGCGGTGACCTTGGCCAGGTCCCCGTGTCCCACCGCATGGAAGGGTCTGCTGGCCACACCGAGCCCCTTGGCAGTGTCACCGGAGTGAACTTGGCCGTCCCCAGCGCCACCGTGCCGGGGCAGATCTTTCCTGCAGGGATGGCAGATCAAGGGGCAAGGAGGGCAGGGTCTGGGCACTTATGTAAGTCAGGCTGCTCCAGCTCTCCCACTGCCCCAGCCGGCACCTGGCATGCGGACCTGGACGGGGCAGGACGGTCCGGATCTTGTCCCTTGTCCCCATCGCCTGTCCCTTGTCCCCGTCCTGCAGTGCAGCCTCGGGGAGTCCCCAGCCGCGCCGCGTGAGCCAGCTCTCCTTCACCGCCTCTGAGCATGTCGTGTCCTAGATAAAGCCCTGTACGGGAGAGGGGGATTAGCTGGAGTTGAGTCACCCAGGGGAGGGAAATCCAAGGGGGGAAATAACACCTCGGCACACACAGGGCTTGTGCCACGCTCTGCGAGCACCTGACACCCCCTCCTCAGCTCCAGCCCTCCCCTGGGGTTGTTCCAGGCTCTGGGAGGACAGCCTAGCACCTGGCTGTGGGGGAATGCAGGAGCTGTGCGGAGGTTTGCACCCACATCAGCAGGACTGTCCAGTCCCTCCTGGCACACGGCGGGAGCTGCCCAACCAGGGCAACTGGACGAGCAGCGTCCTGGTGGGGATGGCTGGGGCACACCGGGGCAGCTGCCGGGGAACGCTGCTCACCCCTGGCACCGTGACCTTCCCTGTGGTGGGTGTGGGGACACGAGCAAGGCCTTGGGGTTCAGATCCTTCAGGGGATGGATGTGGGCTGCTGGTGGGACACAGGCCCACCTCTCCTGCTGCCATCTGCTCCGGGACCGGAGCCAGGCCAGCTCCTCCAGCCGTGGTGTGGCACTGACCTGTCCCCTCCTGCTGGCACTCTGTGCCCACCCAAGCCTGTCCCCAGCCCGGGAACAATCCGGGGAGTTGCCTGGCACTCTTGGACAGCCACCCCCTGGCACTGACAGCCGTGGGAAGCCACATCTGGGGACACCCCTGCGCTCTGGGCACTGCGGGGGCACCGGGTGGCACACAGGGCAGCCGGTCAGTCTGTCAGAGCCGCGTGTGCCCACGCAGGGCAGCCGGGTCCCCGCTGGTGCCGGTCCCTGCCGCGGTGGGTGATGCCTGCGCCGTCGCTAAGGAGCACGTGTAACTGGATCTGGGTTATTTTGGGCTGCTGTCAGGGCTGGGTGCTCAGCACCTCCCACACACACACCAGCTGCTGCTATTTCAGAGATGCTGGGCCCCCTCCCCTCCTCTCCCCTCCTCTCCTCCTCCTCAAGCCTGGGGTGGGCAGCTGGGGCGTTTGCCTGAGGATCCTTAAATCCTGGGCATCCGGGGGAGCACGATCAGCAGTCTGACCCTGTCAGACCCCCACCCTGCTCCGGGGACTTGCATCCCTCTGCTCTCCTGTGCAGGGCTGGGAGCAGGACCCCTGTGACCCCACCAGTGTCCCCCACCAGCCCCTCGTCCTGCCTGCCAGGAGAGGGGTGGTGGCCCTTCCAGACCCTCTGTGCTCTCGGTCTCTCCAGCAAAGAGTGATGATGCTCCCTGGCCCCAGCACCCAGCTGCCCATGCCCATCTTGGCTTTTCCAGGCTCAGGAGCACCTGGAACACCTGGAATTGCCACCCCACGGCACAGACACAGCACAGGCAGGGCAGTGAGCAGCTGGGAAGGCACCACTGGGCACACGGCCCTGTTCCCAGGGCTGACTGCCGCAGGGCTGGGCTTGCACTTTCCCAGGTGGACTTTATCCTGCAAAACAGCTGTGCCAAAGTCTGGGCTGCGCTTGTGCAGGGTGACCTGGAGGGGATGGACACCCGGCGTGGACCAGATGGGCAGTGACAGGGCACTGTGCTCCTCCTGCAGTGTGGGGCCGGCACAGGGCGGTGCCATTCCCGTGTCCTGGGGCACTGGGGTGGCAGGGGAGGCAGCCTGGGCTGCCAGCCTGACCTGCAATCCAGGGCATGGGGCAAAAGTGCTGCCAGGCAGGGAGAACTTTGAGCCCTGTGCATTGTCCTGTGCCAGCAGGATGAGACAGGCCGGCCATGGTTTGTCACCAGGCCCTTGGCCCAGAGAGCAGCTGGGTGCTGGCTCTGCCCATGATGTCACAGCGGGATGGGGCCTCTGCCTGCACCTGAGGGTCTGCTCCACGGGGAGCTCTGTGGCACCATGGCCTCGCTGGGCTGCCCACAGGCATGGCCGGCCTGCCACCGTATCAGTCCTCTTCCCTCTCTCCGCAGAGCTCCAAGGCCGTGCAGGGGCTGACCGGCCTGCGGAACCTCGGCAACACGGTGAGTGTGTCCCCGGGCCTCCGGCTCACACCGGGCACGTCTGGGGGGCAGGGGGAGCCCTGTCCCTTCACCTCGCCCCCAACACCCACACCCTCACCCTGGCAGCTCCCCGTGCCCGGCTCCTGATGGTGCTGCCTGAGGAAGAGCTTCCCCTGCTCCTCTCTGTTAGTCCCCATCCTCTGCCCACCTGCCCCAGGTGTCCCCCTGCCACGGCCTGCTTCCCTCTGCTTCCCGTTGCCATGGTTTTCTCTTCTGCCTCCCCCAGTGCTTCATGAACTCCATCCTGCAGTGCCTGAGCAACACCAAGGAGCTGCGGGATTACTGCCTGCAGAACCAGTACCTGCGGGACCTCAACAACAACAGCCGCATGCGCACGGCGCTCATGTCAGGTCAGTGCCCGGCCCTGGCGACTGCGGGGGCTTCCCTGCAGCGATCCCTGCAGCAATCCCTGTGGCACATCCCTGGGGACACATCCCTGTGGCACATCCCTGGGACACAGCCCTGGGACACATCCCTGTGGCACATCCCCAGGCCACATCCCTGGGACACCCCAGATCATGAGGATCCCCACCCAGAGCTCGGTGCTCCTCGCTGGGGTGCCCAGCCAGCGTCACCATCATGCCCAGGGAGCCTGGAGAGGGGTGCTGAGCTGTCCCCTTGTGGGCACGGCCGTGCCACCTCAGCTGCCGAGCTGCCTCTCTGCCTGCAGAGTTCGCAAAGCTGATTCAGCTGCTCTGGACCTCATCCCCCAACGAGAGCGTGAGCCCCTCCGAGTTCAAGACGCAGATCCAGAGATACGCCCCGCGCTTCGTCGGATACAAGTGAGGGGGGCGGGTGCAGGGGTGGTGGGGGAGCCGAGCCCCCTGCGGCCTCTCACCAGCCATGCCCCGTGTCTTGCAGCCAGCAGGATGCTCAGGAGTTCCTGCGGTTCCTCCTGGACGGGCTGCACAGCGAGGTGAACCGTGTGCTGGTGCGGCCCCGGGCCAGCACCGACAGCCTGGATCACCTCCCGTAAGTGCTGCAATTCCCACCGAACAGGGCACTGCCCGCAAGGCCAGCCCAGGGACAGTGACCACGTGGGTCCCTATGGGCTGGGTGGCAGGGCTGGCGTCCCCCAGGCCATGCTCAGTGCCCTGCTGTGTCCCCATCCTTGCAGTGACGACGAGAAGAGCCGGCAGATGTGGAGGAGGTACCAGGAGAGGGAGGACAGCCGCATCAGTGGTGAGCAGGGCTGGGGGAAAGGAGGGCAGGGCTGTGTGGAAGTGCAAAATTCCCCAACAGGGCTGGGCTGGGAGCAGGGCTGGGAACTGGGGGTCTCACCCTGCTCTGTCCCATCCCACCAGACCTCTTCGTTGGGCAGCTGAAGAGTTCTCTGACCTGCAGCGAGTGTGGCTACTGCTCCACAGCCTTCGACCCCTTCTGGGACCTGTCCCTGCCCATCCCCAAGGTGAGGGATCCCAAACAATCTCTGTCCCCCTGCCCCACACTCCCTGTCCCTGACCCTCTCTGTACTCCCACAGAAAGGCTACGGGGAGGTGACGCTCATGGATTGCCTCCGGCTCTTCACCAAAGAGGATGTGCTGGATGGGGACGAGAAACCGGTATGGGGCAGGGGGGCTTCCTGGGGGCAGGCTGAGCCCCTTCCCCCATGCCTGTGTTGCCAGGACTGTGGGTTCAGTGCCCTCGGCTCTGCCCTCACCCTCCTGCTTGTGCTGTTTGCCTCCCACAGACATGTTGTCGCTGCAAAGCCAGGACGAGGTGCACAAAAAAATTCAGCATCCAGAAGTTCCCCAAGATCCTGGTGCTTCGTATCCTTTGGGCAGAGGGATGGGGACAGGGAGGGTTGGGGGGGAGGGGCAGATGGCTTCTCATGGGCTTTGTCCCGTTGTCCCTTTGTCCCTTGGCCCCTTGACGTGACCCTGCAGACCTGAAGCGCTTCTCCGAGTCCAGGATACGAAGCAGCAAACTCACCACCTTCGTCAACTTCCCGCTGAAGGACCTGGACCTGCGGGAATTCGCCTCGCAGAGCTGCAGTGAGTGCCAGCCCTGAGCTCCCGGTGACTCCTGGGTGTCCCCAGGCGGTGTGGGGGGTGGGTGGCACAGAATCCAGGGTGCTAGACATGCCAGGATGTTGGGGGGCTCTGTGCTGGCATTTTGGGGGGCAGAGAGGCTGAGCCGCACACCTGCTCCCCACAGACCACGCCGTTTACAACCTCTACGCCGTCTCCAACCACTCGGGCACCACCATGGGGGGCCACTACACAGCCTACTGCAAGAGCCCCGTGTCCAGCGAGTGGCACACCTTCAACGACTCCCGGTGAGCCTGGGGTGGGACAAATGAGCAGAGACCCCCTGCTCGGGGCACCCCATCCCCCCTGCTCACGGCTCTCCTTCCCTCTCCGCAGCGTCACCCCCATGTCCTCGAGCCACGTGCGCAGCAGCGATGCCTACCTGCTCTTCTACGAGCTGGCCAGCCCGTCCTCCCGCATGTAGCCAGCCCTGCCTCCCTGGGGACCCCCTGTGCCACCCCTCAGAGCCGGCTCCGCCAGGATTCGGGCATTCAGCCCCCCCAGAGCAAGAGGGAGGCGAAGAGGACACACCCCGAGGTGGCTGCCGAGGGAGGCTGGGGACAGCCAGGAGCAGAGCCCAGCACGGACATCCCAGCTCCGAACTGAGGAGGGCAGCTCGCGACAGCACAGGGCTCAGGCAGCTCAGGCGCCTTCTGGTTGCTGGCATTTGATTTTTACCTCGGGGTTTTAGTTTCTTTTTTTTTTTCTTCTTTTTTTTTTCCCCCCCTTTTTTTTTCTTTTTTCTTTTTTTTTTTTGTGTGTAATAAAAATCCTGAGCAAGGGACTCTACAGGAATGGGGCCGCCTGCTCCATTGACTCAACCAGGACCTCTGCACCCCTGGGACAGCACCCAGAGCTGGGCACCCAGGAGAGCCTCACACATCCCTCCTGGCCTCTCGCCACTCCTGTATCTGCTTGGCCGTCCCAGAGGATTCGTGAACTGCTCCCGACCTCCTCCCGGCACTTCCAAACCTCCTGGCAAAGGACTCCAGCCCTCCAGTGGCCTCCGTCCCGTCTCAGCGCCCCACACACACTCCTCAAAGCAGCCTGAGCCCAGGCCCAGACTCACAGACAGGAGGGAGGAAAACATTTTGTGGAATTTATATGTATTTATAGTGGACTTCGCTTCACCTGGAGCCCCCCGCCGCTTCCTGCCTCTCCAGGGACTTGTGCCGGGGGCTGTTCCGGGTAGGTTTTTACCTGCCTCCTCATACGACGGTGCCTTAAACCATTTAGGGGAGCGGGGGGCCGTGGGGGTCGCACAGGAACCTGTGCAGGAGAGGGAGGGGAGGACAGTGGCTTTCCGGGACCATCTGCAATCGGGGCTTTTTTCTCCCTGTGATCAGGAGCCCCCCTGGGTGCCCGGGGACCCACCCTGCTGCTCTGTCCTCCAGCTAGCAAATGCCAGTGGCCTTTTTAGCCTTTAATTTATTCTCCTCCCCGTCCTGCCTTGCCTGAGGTGCAGCGGGAGGAGACACGGGCACCATCCCAGCCCTCGAGGCAGCTCCATCCGACCCACACCCGGCCCTCGCTGCCCCGCGGGCACAGGCTGAGCGCTGGCACCAGCATCCTGCCCAGCCTGGGGCATCCCAGCGGGGCTCGGGGGGGGCAGGATGGGAAAGGGGGGCTGCCCACGGCAGGAGCTGGGCTGGGGCAGCGATGCTGCTCGGCAGGTGGCTTGTTTACTGTGTAAGCAAGACGGGTGGGAAGTGTCTCATACAAGGGAGACTCGTGCAGGAATAAATTCGAGCTTGAACAGGGCTTCGGGTGCGTGTGTTTTGTCTCTGGGGGCTCTGGCAGAGGGTGGGGAGCTGACACCGGTGGAGACCCAGGAGCACCCACGGAGCAGGGCTCACCTGGAGCGAGGGAGATGTGGGTGCAGGCGGCAGTGCCTGGAGGCAGAAGGAGCATTTCCAGCCCCACGGAGTTTCCCAGTGCCCACACTTCCCTCCAAACCCCGAACAAAGGCCCCTTTCTCCCCTGCTTAGGGACGGAGACGGGCATTAAGGGGCAGCGGGAATGCAGGTGGCACGGCCTGGGCACCCAGCGAGGGAAGGAGGGACACGCTCAGCCCCGGGTCCCCAGCACAGCCCCTCCAGGGCTGCCCCGAGCAGCGAGGAGCCTGCAAGACCCTCGCGGAGACCCCACAAGCGGGGTCCCTCTGGGATGGGCTCCCATTGGGATGGGTGCGAGCACTCATTCCCCTTTAAGACGCTGGCTCTCTGTGCCAGAGCCTGACCTCGGCATCCTCAGCTGAGCTGGATTAACGGGGCGAGGGGGAAGGGGCCTCCGAGGGGACTGGGGCTGCCTCCTCCCGGGGCTCCCGCACTCCCGGCGCGGCGGGCATGGCCCTCGGCTGGGCTCCGGCGCGGGGCTGGCACCTGTAGAGCTGGCACTGCCACCGCCCCCGGCCCGGAGCGTGGAGCAGGGGTCCCTACGCCGCCCCGGGACCCATGGGGGCAGCTGGGGAGGGGCGGGCGGTGGGGCTGGGGGCTGTGCTGGGGGGCACAGGGCGCTGAGCAGGATTTTAGCCAAGCTGCGCCGGGAACCGCCGCCTGCTGCCATGAAAGACTTCACCGAAATCACGCTTTGCCCCGAGGCTCTGGACGGCAGCAAGGTAGGGCTGGGGGTGTGGGTGCTGCTGACGGTCCCCACATCCCCACCCACGGGTCCCCAAGGTGCCACCCGCGCTCGCTGTCCCACAGACCGAGTTCTGCAACCCCGTTTTTGAGGGCGAGGAGCCCCGGGCGGCACCGAGCGTGGAGCAGCCGCCGGACAAGGATGGCACCGGCCCCGCACCGCGCCGGGACGGCCTCGGTACCAGCCTTGGGGTTTGTACGCACACACCCCTGTCCGTGGGGCTGCCAGGACCTGCCGTGGGGCTGGGAGCGGGGTGGGGGGCTCTTGGGGACACATTAGCACCGCGGGGTGGGGACGTGTCCAGGCGGGGCTGAGCAAGCCGTGCAGGGATTGGGGACACGGCTCAGCAGCACCCCGGCTCTGCCCGCTGCCCTCGCCCCCAGGCCACCAGCTCTGGGGACAGCTGGGCTGGAGGTACCGCGCCGACTGCAAGTTCACCTGGCTCTGCGTGGCTCTCATGAGCGCCGTGCTGCTCTTCCTCATCGCCCTCCTTCTCGGCATCGTCATCCACCGTGAGTGCCGAGCTGGCGGGGCTGGGGGGGGCTGTCACTGGGGTGGCGGACACAGAACCCCCTCAGGACATCAAGGGGTCTGCCCGCTGTGGGGAGAATGACCCCAGGCATGGGAGTGAGGCGAATTTCCAGGGATGTGACAGATTCCCTGCCCCTGGGAGAGCTGTGTGGGGTCCCCCGGGAGCTGCACACCTGGGCTAGGGTGGGAGCACAGGGCTGGGTGGGCTTCCTAAGCCCCTTCCCCGCACTGCAGCCCTTCCTCCCCGCTGGGGCTGAGCGGTCCCTGCTCTTCCCCGGGCACAGAGCTGACGTCCCCAAACCCACCCGGAGCCCCGGCCACGGCCCTGCCCGCCCGTGGCACTGCCACCGCCACCACCGCACCCACCCGAAGGGACCCCCCGGCCCCCAAAACAGCTGCCACCCCAACCGAGAGCTGGCTGCCAACAGCCCGCACAGCAGCACCGGGTAAGTCCCGAGCAGGGCAGTGCTTTGGCACGGGGGTGCCCTTCTCCAGCTCATGCCCGCGCTGTTGCCTCGTTCAGCCTGCGGAGGGACCCTGAGGGGCCCCGAGGGCTCCTTCAGCTCCCCCAACTACCCCGGCCCCTATCCCCCCAACGCCCTCTGCATCTGGCGCATCGAGGTGGGCGCCGGGCTCGCCATCCAGCTGAGGATGGAGGCGTTCAGCGTGGAGGGCACGGCCTCCTGCCTCTTCGACCGCGTGGAGCTCTACGAAGAGCAGGGCACCGGCGGCACAGCCCCCGCCCCGGCCCGGGGGGGCCCGGCCAGGTAGGGCCGCTCACACCTGGGGAGGTGCCAGTGCAGGGGGGCGAGGGCAGCGAGCGGTGCCAGCCCTTGCCGTGCCCCCAGGTTTTGTGGCAATGTGCCCCCCCCGACCTTCAACACCAACTCGAACCGTCTGAGGGTCACCTTCGTCTCCGACGGCAGCGTGGGCGCCCAGGGCTTCAGCGCTCGCTACCGCGCCGTGGCCCCCGCCGAGAGTGAGTCCCCCCGGCCCAGGGCACTGCCAGACTCCCTCAGCGCTGGCAGGCAGTGGGGACAGCCAGCGGGGAGGGGAGGGTGGCCGCTGGAACCCCCCATGAGCCTGGGTGTGTTCGGGCAGAGAGCTGCGCCTGGGACGAGCACCTGTGCGACCAGGGGCTGTGCCTCCAGCTGGGCTTCGTGTGCGACGGCTTCCACGACTGCACGGACAAGAGCGACGAGGCCAACTGCAGCCTGAAGCACAAAGGTGGGCGGCACAGAGCCCACCTGCAGCCCCCGCGGCGGCCGGGGATGGCGGGGAGTGGGGAGCTGCAGGGACGGGAGAGGGGCAGGGGTAAACCTGAGTGTGTGTGTGTCCTCCAGAGTGTGGGGGGCCGCTGACCGCCTTGGAGGGGCACTTCTTCACCCCGAACCACCCCCAGCCGTACCCGCACCAGCAGGTGAGAGCAGGGATGCTGCGGGAGCGCGGTGAGGATGAGGGCGGGCAGGGAGGAAGGCAACCTCCCCCCCGGGAGAGCTGGGGGGTGTCCCTGCCCAGCTTCACGGGTGTCGCCGGCTGCCCCCCGCCCCGCAGCTGTGCCTCTGGCAGATCTCGGTGCCCCCGGGCCACGTCATCGACCTGCACTTCCACAACTTCAGCCTGGAGTCGCACGAGGACTGCAGCTTCGACTTCGTGGAGGTGCACGACAGCGCGGGCACGGGGGCCGCCAGCCTCATGGGCAGGTACAGCACCCCCGACACCGCCAGCCCTGCTGCGCCACCCTGAGGACACCGGCGCCATGGCTCACCGGGGAAACTGAGGCACGGGGCTGGCTGGTGGGGCGGAACCGCCAGAAGGCAGGGTTTGGGGAGGTGCTGGTCAGCCCCCGGACCCCGTCCTTCATCCCATGACCTCGGCAGGTTCTGTGGCCACCAGCTGCCACCCACCCTGACCTCCTCACGGCATGTCATGACCGTCCTCTTCGTGGCAGACGAGGGAGTAGCAGATGATGGGTTCTATGCCACCTACCAAGCCCGCAATGCCACCGAGAGTAGGTAGCCACGCAGGGGCACAGGGTGCCCACGGGGGCTGTGCCATTGCCATCCTTGGGGGGCTTCAAGGCCAGGATGGATAAAAACCGGGACAAAATAGCTCTTGCTCCACAGCTTGGAGAAAAACGTGGGCTACAGGCCTGAATTACCTGAATTACCCTATAACCCTATTGATCTTAGCACTGGGAATGTGACCTGCAAGGGCTCACCTGCACAGAGGGATGATCCATGACCTGAGGGCTGCCCCTAAACAACTCAGGGAATTTGGGATCTCCCTAAGCTGCACCTGCCAGATCCCCTGGCCAGTGACCAAGAAGAGCAGACAGGGGTGGTCAGCATGGGAGCAGGCTGGCTCCCAGCCATGCCCTGCCCTCTACCCTCCAGAGACCTGCAGCCCCGCGGAGTTTTCCTGCGGGAACGGCGAGTGCCGGGTGCTGGAGTCCGTGTGTGATGGCTGGCACGACTGCCCCGACGGCACCGACGAGCTGAACTGCACCGGGGTGTCCTACCCGGCCTTCGGTGAGTGCCACCCTGGGTGCCCCACCCGGCACTCGGCCCGGGGGACACGCTGGCACAGCCGCTGGGCAGCACTGTCGCTGTCACAAGGACATCCCCTCACCCTTTGGCAGGGTCTGTCTGCGAGCCCGTGGAGGTGGAGATGTGCCTGGGGCTGGGCTACAACGCCACCTCCTTCCCCAACATCTGGCTGGCCATCCCGGACCAGGAGGGAGCGGCCGAGGTGCTGCAGGACTACCAGGTGAGCTGCCCGGCGGGGCTCCCGGCGCTACCCTCGCCACCCCGCCGGGCTCACGCCGCTGTCGCCGCTGTCCCGCAGACGCTGATGGAGCTGGCGTGTTACCAGCACCTCCGCCTGCTCATCTGCAGCCTCTTCGTGCCCAAGTGCACCCCGGACGGGGGGGTGCTGCAGCCCTGCCGGGCTGTGTGCCTGGCGGCAGAGCTGCGCTGCCGGCAGTCCCTCGGGCTCCTCGGCATCCTCTGGCCCATCAACTGCAACATCCTGCCCGACTCCAACGACCCCGTAGAGTGCTTCCAGCCCTGAGCCAGCAGCAGGAGAGGAGCAGGGGCTGAAGCCCCCTCCCCACCCCGAATGTCCCCCCATCCTCTCCCTGTTGTGAATACCCAGCTGCTGGGGTGGCCCCTCACCCGCCCTGGGGTCAGCCCCTCTGCCCAGCGCTTGGCTCGGTGCCTGGATGCCACGGGCTTGCCCACAGCTCCAAATCCCTAGAGAGCAGGTGAAGTATCCCACAGGGAAAGGCTTGTGTGGAGGGGCTGTGCCCGCAGGCTGGAGCTGTGCTGGGGACACCAGAAAAAGGGCTGATGCTCCCCAAAGGGAGCGAGGCTGGGCAGAGGTGAGCCAGGCTGCAGGCAAAGAGCCCAGGCCTGCCCCTGTCCCCCAAAGCCAGCAGAATAAACAGCGTGAGCAGCTGATAATGGAGCAGGTGACTCATTTGGGGGAGGGTCTGTGGGTGGGTGCTGCCAGATCCCAGGGGAAACTGAGGCATGGGCCAAGGGAGGGAAGGCAGGGATGGGGTGGGGGGTCTGAGCAGGGAATGGAGGGGCACAGGGGAGACTGCAGGGAAGAGTGGGCAGCTGGCAGTGCCCTCACAGGGCTGGGGGCTTGCAGGGTCCCAGGGAGATGGATGGGTCTCAGAGGGGTCCAGTTGGTGGCCCCACAGTGCAGGGAAGGGATCCTGCCCCACCAAGAGCTGTGGCCCTGCTGGCTGAGCTGGCTGAGCTGGCTGGAGGCCACCCTGGTGGCCACAGGCCTGGCAACACCCGTGGCCACAAACCAGCGTCCAGCTGGCCAAAAGCAACAGTCCCTTCACACCTTGGGAGAGAAGAGACAGACAGCTCCCTGCCACCACCCAGCCTGGCCATGGGCATGTGGGTCTGGAAGGAACATTTGGCAATGTCACCCACCCCGCTGCATGCACAGGGAGGAGAGAGACAGCAGTGCCATCGTGCTTCCAGCTGTCCTGAGAGTGTGGAGAAGTCCCCAGCCCAGCTGGGGTCACTGGGAGCAGGACCCAGCACTGCTCTGCCCCTGTACCCAGCACGGCACTGCCGTTCCCACCCAGCTCAGGGCGTTTGAGCCCCCCAGCTCCTTTGCTCCCTGCATGTCTCAGCTGCTGCCAGGCACGGGGACTCCCTCAGCCGCAGGCCCGCCCCGCTGGCCAGTGTGTGACCGTGTCCCTTGGACGCACTCGGCGCTGGAACAAGTTAAAGGCGAGCTGGGAGCGCCTCGAAAGCTTCGCCACGTGCTCCGCGCTCCCCAGGGGCCAGCCCTGCCTGCTGGCACGGGCACAGCGCTGCTCTGCCTGCACTTCCACCTGCCCTGCATGCTCAGCCCAACGTGCTGGGACTGCCCAGATGGATCCCGTGGCTTCCCACGGATGCTCCCAGGGCTGGCGCTGCCAGGCTGTGCACGCTCTGCCGTCCCCTTTGCCTCAGCTGTGCTGACAGTCAGGGCACTCACATACCTCTTCCGTCTGCCACTCCAACGCTCCCTGCCCTTGCTGGATTTCCCTCCCTCAGCCTTTTCCTTGTTTCCCTCTGCTGCCTCTTTTAGCTGTTTTCCTCCCCTCCATCCTGCTGCCTGGGTGCCCAGTCGTGTCCAGCCGAGGTGGTTCACAGGCTGTGCCTCCTCTCCCTTCCCCCTGCTTACAGCACTTCCGACATCATGGGATTATTTTTCTTTTTCCCCTTGTCTTGTAGCTTTTGGCTCCCAAGGCCCTTGATTTCCTTTGGAGTTTGGGAGGAGAGACGTGGGGAGGAGGGGGGGTGGAGAGGCTGCCTCTCTTAGGGCCTTCGTCAGAGCGAAGTGGCCAGGAAGAGCCTCAGCCCTTCCACACCAGAGAGCAGCGAGGCCCCGGGACAGGAACCGTGGGATCACAGTGAGTGGGGATACCCAGCCGGGGGGAGCTGGGACTCCCTGGCTTCCTGCCTCCGGCGCCTGGGCGGAGGAGAGACACTTTTCTCCTCCTTTTCCTCTTTGTTGCAGTCGCGGAGGGGGAAGAGAGCAGCTTTTTTGGGTCAGGGCCACGGGGAGGGGGCCAGCGCTGGCCGTGGGGCTCAGCTCTCGTTGCGCCGCCGTGGGAAGGGCTGGGGGCAGCGCGGCCAGGGGGGTGGTCCCGGCAGCGCGGTGGTCCGGGATGCTGCAGCCCCGCGGAGCCGGCCGGGGGTGGAGCGGAGAGCCGGGATGCTGCCAAGGGCAGGGCCACGGCACAGCCCCGCGCTCCCCGAGCTGCCGCCCCACCAGAGGCGACAACCGCACCCCAGGCACTCGCCAGCTACCGGTCCTAAAGCCCCCCGCCCGCACCCCCACAGCCGGCACGATGGGGCAGTGCCCACCCCGAAGAGCCCCCAGCCCCACACACAGAGCCGCGGCCCCAGAGCCCTCCCCAGCCCCCGGCCCCACACCCTGTGAGCTGTCCCGGGGGCTGCAGGGTGATGTGATGGCCATGGGGATGCTGTGGCAGGTGCAGACAGCGCCGGGGCCTCGCCGAGGGGAGGAGCCCAAAAGGCAAAGGGAAAAGAAGGGGAGAATGTCCCCTGCTGACCCCGGGCACTCCTGCCAAACACTCTGCTCTTCACTGCGGTCCCCAGAGCTGTGATCCTTCTCTGCCCACTTCCAGCCCCTCCAGGAGAAGATGAAGCAGCTCTTCCTCCTCCTCCTCCTCGGGCTCATCACCAGGTCCTCGCAGATCGAAGACAACAAGATCCCGGGGCTGTGCTCCGGGCAGCCGGGCATCCCAGGGACCCCGGGCCTGCACGGGGGCCAGGGATTGCCTGGCAGAGATGGGCGAGACGGCCGGGACGGGGCCATGGGGATGCCAGGGGAGAAGGGCGAGATGGGCCCTCCTGGTAAGAAAGGAGATATCCCAGCTGGGGAGGGGATCTGCCGTTCCCTGCCCACGGGGAGCACCCTCATGACAGGGGGTAATTCCTCAGTGCTGGCACAAAATGCCAAACTGAGAGCGAATCCTGCAGAAATGTCCCTGCCATGCCACCGCCACCCCTTTGGTCCTGCCCGTGGTGCCCTTGTGCTCCTGCAAAAGGCAGCAGCCCCTGCCACTGCTAAAGCTGCGTTTGTCCCCATCCCCAATGCCACCCCTCTCTTCCAGCCCTGCTTTAGGAGAGACCATCACCAACAGGGCTGCATCATCCCTGCCCTGGCTCCTGAGCTGGGGCTTCTCCCAGCCTGTGAGGGCTTCTCCAACAATTTCTCGATACTTTGCCAACTTCTCCCATGCACCCAGCCCTCCCCATTTGTGCCGCTTCCCCTGGCTGTGGCAGGGAATCCCTGGTGGGATTGGGACTGGGCAGGAGGGGTGGAGGAGCTGTGTGAGTGACTTAACCCTGTCCCCTCCTGCCTGCCCAGGACCGCCCGGTCCCCGCGGCGAGGTGGGCAGCCCCGGCGTGGACGGGCTGCACGGCGAGAAGGGGGCTCAGGGCGAGTGCGCCGTGGCCCCTCGCTCGGCCTTCAGCGCCAAGCGCTCCGAGTCCCGCAGTCCTCCCCTGGCCGACCAGCCCATCCTCTTCGACGTGGTGCTCATCAACGAGCAGGGCCACTACGACCCTGCCACGGGCAAGTTCACCTGCGAGGTGCCGGGCCTGTACTACTTCGCCGTGCACGCCACGGTGTACCGCACCAGCCTGCAGTTCGACATCATGAAGAACGGCCACTCCATCGCCTCCTTCTTCCAGTACTACGGCAACTGGCCCAAGCCCACCTCGCTCTCGGGGGGCACCCTGGTCCGCCTGGAGCCCGAGGACGAGGTGTGGGTGCAGGTGGGCGTGGGGGACTACATCGGCTTCTACGCCAGCGTCAAGACGGACAGCACCTTCACCGGCTTCCTCGTCTATTCCTACTGGCAAAACTCCGCCGTGTTCGCCTGAGCCCGCTCTCGGCTGCGGATGGGGCCGGGAATGTGCCCCTTCCCAGCCACCAGCGTGGGGGGAGCAAGGGCAGAGGGACCCCTGCCCCGCTCGGGGCAGAGGAGCGTCCCCCGTGCCATGGCGGGGGTGGCGGGGGCACCCCTGGGGCGGTGCTGGGTGAGAGCTCGCTATTATTTCGGGCGCCCACCACGGTGCGCAGTCCCTGCTGCCCCCCAGGGCAGGGCAAGCCGGGCTGCGGAGCCAGGAGCCCGTCCCGCGGGTCCTGTCCCATCCCCACCCCCAATAAAGGGCTGCTCAGCCACGCGTGTGCCACCTGCCTGTGCGCCCTGCCCGCGCCGTGCGACCCTCGGGGGTGCGGGAGCCCCGGCAGAGGGAGGGGGCTGCGCAGCCCTGCCCGGGGGGCCCGGGCCGCGGAACAGAAGGCCAGGGCCACCGTTTTGCGGTGTCTAGCGGGAGCCACTAGATGGTGGCATCGGCGTCCTTGAGGCAGCAGCGCAGCGCTGCGCCAGCCCCCGGCACCTCCCAAGGCTCGGCAGCGGGGAACGCTGCGGGACCACCCCCGGGGCCCTCCCGAGGACCGAACCTCGCCGGACGGGAGGGTCCCGATGCTGTCAGGGCCACCCCCGGGGGAGCAGTGAGCCCGGTCCGGCAGGTGGCCCGTCAGTCCCCGAACGGGGCTTGCGGAGCCCCCCCACGCCCGCCCCCCGCCCCAGTGTGACAGCGGTGACCCGCCGCTGGGAAAGGGCTCTATTTTTAGCGGGGGAATGCAGAGCTTCCTCATTCCTTGCTCAAAATAGGTCCCTGCGGGGACCGGCCGGGGAGGGGGCTCTTGGCCAGCGGCCGAACCCCTTAATGGGCTTGGGACGCTGCCCTGCCCGGCTGTAGGGTGTCGGCTGGCATCGGCTCTTCTCCTGGCCGCGCCAGCGGGACCGTGCACGGCTCACCGGTCCAGGACCCCCTTACACAGCCGGACAGCCATCCCTTCCCTGCCCCGGATCCCCCACTGCCCCCCATCCCTGCTGGGTGGCCCCCCAGGACTATGCTGTGCCCACCGGGATGAGCAAATGCCGTGTCCCCGCTCAGCTGGGGGCTGCAGCAGGCTGGCAGCAGCCGTGGGGACACCAGTGTACCCCAGTACAGGGCCAGGGTCACCCCAAGGGGAACCCCCACTCCGGGACTGAGGACTTTGGGCACATCAGTGCAACCTGCCTGGGCCACCCCTGACCCGTGGGGACCTGTGGAGGGGCTGGGGGCAGGGGTGACACCGTTGTGTCCCATTGGGGGGCAGAGGGGCTCTGCTGGAGGCACCCTGCAGGCCCCTCACCCAGCCCTGGGGTTGGGTTGCAGCGGAAGCCTCTGTTTGGGTTGGACATGGCCTTTTCTGTAAGCAGAGCTGCTCAGGGGCAAACAACACCGCAGAGCAGATCGATGGCTATTCTGGGAGGAGGAAAGGGAATTTGCTGGATGAGGTGTGTGGGGGCTGGGAGCATTCCCTGGTCCCTGTCACGATGTGGGGGAGCTCGGTCAGCACAGGCATCCACAGCACTTGGCACAGCAATTTCTGGGCTCTGCCTCCTTCGGGATGCTCTTGGTTGTGTGGACACTTTGGGATCGGGGGGACTGCTGCTGCCTAGGGCAGATGAGGAAAAGGGCAAGGAAAGGATGAGGAAAAGGGAAGCAGAACCACAGGAGACTTTACAAGTTTCTAGTAAGCTCCAGCTGCATTTGATGAGCTCTCCCAGCTTCCCCCTGAGGAAGGAAAGCTTGGAGACCCTGTTCCAGCTGAGCCCAGGTTAGGGAGGGGCCAGCACCCCTCAGCCAGGGCAAGGGAGAAGCCTATATAAGGCAGGCTGAGCCCACAGGTGCTGCAGCAGAGCTGACAGAGGCAGCAGTTGTGCAGAGAGTTGTTTCTTCTGGGTTTTTTTGTGATTGATTTGTGGGATTTTAGAAACAAAAATAAATGCCAGCGCCTCTTCTCACAGCAGCACTCGTGTCCTTGGCACTCCAGGTCACTGGAGGAGGCCAGCAGGCACCAGAGAGGGCATTAAAGAGGTCAGCTGGGTCATCTCTGAGACCATCCAGCTGCACAGTGCTTGTGGTGTCAGGGTGTGGAAATGCCCCCAGTGGAGAAGGGTGTCCTGGTGACTCCTGGCAGCAGCAGGATGGCTCCTGCTCCACACAAAAGTTTGTGGCCCAGGTTCAGAGGCCTCACCGCTGACGAGGTGCAGTGAACATCCTCCAGACATCGTCAGGACTGCTGACCTGGTAAGGAGACCTTTAACCTGGGAATGGGCAGGGGAGGGGACAGTGGGGTGGGCAAGAAAAGGACCACAGGGCTGGATTTTAGGCGAGCAGACGCTGGCTCCTTCAGGGATCTCCTTGGCAGAATCCCATGTCCTGCAGAGGTGTCCAAGAGGATGGAGGATCAGCTCCTCCAAGAGGACCACCCCAATGAGCAGGAATGGGAGGTGGCAGCTTCCCTGTGCTGATCAAACCCTGGCATGGGCTGCTCAGAGGGGCAGGAGCCTCCCTCCACAGAAATATTGGGATCTGGATGACCTCGATGTCCCCGCCAGCCGCAGCCTCTCGGTGTCCCGAGGCTGTACCGGGATCGCTGCCGTGTCCGGGGCGTTGATGAGCTCCCCGTGGCTAATGAGAGCGCCAAGCTGGTGCCGGGAGCAGCCCAAAGGCTCCCCGTGGTTGTGATGCTGATGCTCAGCTGCTCCCTCCCTCCCGGCCGGGTATCATTGCCGGCTCCTGCTGTGCCACATCTGCGCTCCCGGCTGTCCCTCCCGCTCCCCGCTGTCAGGCAGAGCGTGCCTCTTGTCCCCAGGCTGCGACAAGCCGCTCATTAGGGCGGGGGAGCTGCAGCTGGGCTGACAAAGGGATTTTCCCAGCGCCCGGGGGCTCCTGCTTTCAGCGGCTGCCAGCGCCGACCACCGCAGTGTCCCCAAACTGGGGTCACCCTGCGGCATCACGCTTCTCCCTCCTTGGGGAAGGGTCTTGGCGCTTTGATGGGCTGAGACTCGTGTGGGAGGCTCCCAAGCACGTTCTGGAGCAGGGAATACTCCCGGGGACTGCAGATTTCGTGCCCTGGAGGGGTCTGTGAGTGATGATGCTGCCCAGGCGGTGCAGCCCTGCACCGAAACCCAAATGGCCCTTGTCCAGTAGCAGCGAGGTGGTTGCATTTTCCTCCTGTAATTGCTGCCTGCGTGAGCAGAGATTGAGCCAAGTGTGTGCAGGACAGCTCCCAGGGGACAGCTGTGTCCTGCACATCCTGTCCTCCCTGGGAAAGCTCGGCCGCAGTGGCCTGAGGTGGCCGAACACCCTTCCCATCCCCTGCTGGGGATGCTGGGCTGGAGCATCCTGCTGGTGCAGGGCATGGCTGATTGTCTGCTGGTCCCACCCTCCTGTCCCCTCTGCAGCCTGCCCAGGTGCCCAGCCAGCCTCGGGCACACCCTGGGAGCAAGAGAAGTGCCGCAGTTTGCCCAGCTGTCACCTGTGTGCAGCCAGCACTGCCCTCCTCCCTGTCCTGAGCAGCTATCCACCTTTCCAGCCTCCCAGCAGCTCCCATCTCCCCACTCTTGCTTTTCACCCTGATTGAGATTAGACAGTTTGTCTGCATGGCCCTGCCAAGGCAGGGCAATCCAGGACTCCTGGAGTCTCTGCCCATCAGAGTCCCGAGATATTTTTCCAAACAATTTACAAGGATGCCGGGGAAGCAGAGAGTGCTTAAAAGCACGAAGCAACCTGCCAGGAGCTCAGACCCGAGCCAAGGAGTAGCTCCTTGTGCAGAAAAGCATCTGCTCACCATCAACCCCGAGCCTGCACAGCCTTTCTGCAAGGCAAGACCCAGCCCTGTGTGGCCTCCATCCCGGGGACAGTCTGGCACACGACACTGAGGCACCAAATGCATGCAGAACAGGAATTAACATGTCCCAGCATGTTCCTGCTAGCCTGGAACATCCCGGGAAACCCCAGCCCCTCCTCCCTGTCCCCTTGTGTGGCATATCCACAACCATCTCCTCTCGCCGTGGGTTGGCAGCGCAGCAGTTGGGGGCTGCCAGCTCTGAAAAGCCCACCCAGAGTGGGTTTGGGTGTAAATTCATCTCCTGGGTACTGGATTTTCCCCGGCTCCAGGGTATCCCATGCTTTTCTGGCAGCTTACAGGTGGTGTTGACCCTTTGTGGGGAGGGATGGGTTCCCCTGGAGCCCAAGGGTGGATAGATGAGACACAAACACACATTCCCCCCCAAAAAAAACCTTCCCAAGGATGAGGCAGCACCCAGCTTTTGGTAAAGGAGGTTTTATTCTGCTCGGTATCTAGTCCATAGTGCAAAGAGTTAAACTTAAGGCAAAGCCTTCTTTTATAAACAGCAAACAGGCCCTAAAACAAACAAGCGTGACTGCTATAATAATAATAATAGTAAAAAAATAGGGGTTGAGGGAAGAAACTGCAGTTTTGGGGAGGTGTCCTTCCCCCCCCCCACCCTGTAACTCATGTAGAGAACGTTGCACCCCCTGATCCATGAGCTGGTCCCAAGGGAATGCTGCTGCCTGTGGGCAGAAGCACAGCCACAATCCCACCCCCCAGTGACTCCAGGTGCAGCTCCCTGACTCCTCTGCAAGCGCCTGGGACAAGCCAGACCCTGGGCAGTCACACTCAGTGCTCTGGTGAGGGTTTGGCTACTCCCAAGTGATAGTGGCTGGAGTGAGCCAACATTAACAGGGGAGGTGAGTGGGGAGGCACAGGGACAAAAGGTCGAGCAAGGGGGAGCTTTGCATCTCTTTGAAGTGAAGTGGAAGCAGCTGACAGCCCTTCTAAGGCCCATGAGTGCTCAGGAGCCTGGCTTGGCCCAGGGAATCCTTCCAGCTCCCAGGAAATGTGGGAGCAACCAGCCCTGGCAGTGCCTTTCCGAGCAAAGCCACTCAACAGCAAGACACTTCCTTGCTACGGCTCAGTTTTACAGCTCAGAGGCATCTCCCAGCACGGCCTGGCCTCTCTGCTGCCTCTGTTTTGGCTTAAATTGCTAATCAAGAAGGAAAATAGAAGGAAAACCATGCCAGCTGCCCTCAGGCTCTTGGCTTGCGGTCCAGGAGTCAAGACTCTCTCCGGTCTGGCTCCAGCCAAAATTGGCTGTGGCATGTGGCTGACCTCAGGCAAGCAGCTGGAAAAGGAAAAGCTTTTTAGTGCAAGGCCCTCTTGCAGCCCAGCAATTTCTTGGAATGGTGCTGGTTGCCCAAGCTGGGATGAGCCATCTCAGGCCTCCTCCAGCCAGGCTGGGATTCTCGTTAGACTTCAGGGGACACTTCTGAACAAAAGTAGCTACATTGGTGACAGACAACGAGACAAAACAACGGTACAACCCTGCCCTAATCCAAGATATCCGTGGTCCTGATACTGCTCCATGCACACAACTGCAGATCCGCAGCACGGATGTGCAGAAACTGTGCCTGGAGCTGGAATGTCTGTGAGCTCCCAGGAGCTTTGGGGTGCTCCCTCTCCTCCCAGAGAGTTCCTCCCTCTAGCCAGCCCAGCCTGGGAAGGAGTCAGCAAGCTCTGGAGTGACCCTCCCTGTTCCATGGCACTCTGAGCCTGTAAATGTGGGTTTTTTGGAGAGGATTCTCCAGCCTTGGCTCAAATCTGGGCTGCTGCTGCTGCCAGGGCTAGAAGCACTGGCTGGGTGGCCACTCCTCGGGTTCTCCAAGCAGCACCACAGCCCTGCAGAAGGAGTGACTCCCTCCAGCCTCCCCGTGCAGGTAACCTGAGGTGTGCTCGCTAGTCTTGCATAGGTGACGCGTGGAAGCAGCAGCAACACTGAGCTCTGCAGGGAGCCCGAGTTCATCACAGCTCCACACTGCCCTGGCAAGGGATATCCCTCAAAAAGCAAAGCCGCTGGGGTGATGAAGTACCCCAGGAAACCTGTTCTCTAGCTGAGAGGCAAGTTCAGCAAACACTAAAGAACTCAAGTGTGCTCCTTGCTCTCTCCAGGCCTTGCAAACAGGGCACTCTTCCCTTTTCCCAGGGAACTCCTCCACGTTGATGGTGGGAGGAGAACACAGAGGCCTGGATGCAGCCTGCCAGGAAGTTTTCTAGTGAGACCTTGGGAAAAAAACCTCCCTTGCCTTGCACCAGCCCCAGTTATTCCCGGGAGGGCACAGCCTTTAACCTTTCCATCAGCTTTGGCTAGGAGGGACCATTTTTCTGCACTCTGCTTTGGATCTCAGGCTGCTGCAAGCTCGAGGCAACAGGCCCTGAAACAGCATAAGTTGTCAAAAAAAACAACAGGTAACTCTTCCATCCTGCTGCAGAGATCAGTATTGTGCTTGCTAGCAAGAGCTACAATTAGATACGCAGCAAATGTGACCAGCAGACACCGCACAGCGTTCTGCCCTTCCAGCACCAGCCGTAGTTCTTTGGAAGCTGCTCAAGGCAGCCCTGGGAGTGCAGACAGGAGTGCCCTTATCTCCTGGGAAAAAGCCCCAAGCCCCCCGTGGGCTCACAGGTACACGTTGAGGGTCTGCAGGATCATCTGGCGGCACAGGGGGCAGTTGCGCTGGTAGATGTCCTGCTGCAGGAGCACTTCTGTGCACTCCTGGCACAGGCACAGGTGCCTGCAGGGCAGCAGCAGCACAGTCTTGGTCTGGTCCTGGCAGATGACACATTTCTTACGCTCCTCTTGTTCTTTCAGCAGCACCCAGGGGTCGTTGTCGGGGGTTCCCTCAGCATTCCTGTCTGTCGAGTTCAGCTGCTGCTTCCTCGGAGCTTTCCACCACGATGTGCCTGGTTCCTCCCTGGATGTTTGGTGACGCTGTCCTGCTGCAGCACGGCTCAGAGCAGGCCGTGGCTGTGGCCCCTGCCCTGCATCAGGCTGCTCCTCCTGCTCGGCTGGCAGCTGGCCCGGGGTCACCCTGCCGGGGGCTGGCGCTCTGGGGGCAGCCACGGCCCGTCGCTGGTCACTGCCCTGGTTCATCATCCTGCCTCCCCGGCTCCAGTTGGTCACCTGCAGGCTCCAGTCGGTCACCTGCAGGATCCAGTCCACCAGCCTGCGCCAGGGCTGGGAGGTCATGGCCATGCCCAGGGTCAGCACGGCCACCTGGTAGAGCCGCCAGACGTCCCGCTGCAGGCGGCGGAAGGAGGGCAGCGTGTGCAGGTAGCCCAGCAGGTACCCCGTCAGCGTCCACAGCAGCCCAGGGTTGAACACGACGGTGCTGACCACCATGATGAGCACGAGCAAGCCCAGGCCGTAAACATTGACGAAGAAGACGCTGATGAAGAGATCGGTGGCGGAGCAGAGCAGCTCGAAGGCCATCTGGCACGGGGACCACAGCAGGATGGACACAGCGATGGCACCGCTGGACACATGTGCCAGGAACGCTGCCAGCAGGTCAGTGACCCTGAGGACAGGCCCTGCCAGCGAGTCCCAGAGCGCGGCGAGCAGCGTGAAGAGGTTCTGCGTGCCGATGAGACACACGTTGACCAGGCTGTTGACCAGGTACATCAGCAGGCTGGTGCCGATGGCCAGCGCCTCGCACAGCTGCCGGCCCAGCGCCTGCCCGCAGCCCAGCACGGCGCCCAGCCCGCGCTGCACCAGCTCCCGGCCCCGCAGCGCCAGGTGCGACACCAGGTGCCCGGCCGCCCGCATGCCCTCCATGGCCCCGCAGCACCCGCGCACCAGCACCAGCGCATCCCAGCACGCCACCACCGCGGCGGCCGCGGCCGCGGGCAGGCTGGAGGCCGCGGCCAGCAGCCAGAGCAGCGCGGACACCAGCGAGGACACGAGGAAGAAGTTGAGATCGAGCACCAGCAGCAGCAGGTCGAGGAGCAGGCGCAGCCCGCGGAGCAGCGCGAACAGCACGTCCATGGTCCCCGCGGGGCCCGTACGGCAGCTCAGCCGCGGGGCCCCTCCGCGCTGGGCGCAGCCATCTTGGCCCCCGCCGCCGTGCGGAGCGGGGCCAATCAGCGGCGGGGGCTCCGCCCGAGCTCGCCTTCTATTGGTCGGTTCGCAGGATGCGGCGGGGGCGCGGCGGAGGGGGCGTGGCCTCCAGCAGCGGCGCGAGCGCTGCCGCTCATTTAAAGGGCCAGTAGCGCCCGTTATCCGGGGCCGTTCTGCTTCACCATGCGCCGCAGCGGTTTTCGCAGTTTTTTAATTGCGGAATGAAGAATATCAAGGTGATTCCCTATCCCTGTGTGGAGGTGGACCTGCCGGACCACTGCGGTAAGTGGAAAAGTTCATGGGCACAGGGACACCTTGTGCTAGGTTGGTCCAAGCTCCATCCAACCTGGCCTTGGGCACTTCCAGGGATGGTACAGCCACAGCTTCTCTGTCTGGACAACCTCTGCCACCCTCTCAGGGAAGAATTTCTTCTCATTATCCCACCTAGGCCTGCCCTCTGGCAGTGGGAAGCCGCTCCCCCTTGTCCCATCGCTCCCAGAGGAGGGCACAGGGATGCTCAGGGGATGCAGCAGCTCTGCACTGCAGACAGGCTGGGAGAGCTGGGGGTGTTCAGCTTGGAGAAGTGAAGGAGGAGACCTTGGAGTCCTTTCCAGTGCCTAAATCAGCTCCAAGAGAGCTGGAGAGGGACTTGGGAGAAGGGCATGGTGTGGTGGGATGGGGTTCAAGAGCCAGGACAGGGCAGGCACAGTGCATGGGATGGATGGGGCTTGATACCGGTTTCAAAAGCACAGCTCTCCTGCCCTGGTTCCAAATCGTGCAGGAGGCACTTATCACATCATGCATGTGATAAGTTTTTCATGCCAGTTCATGCCCTGGCACGGGGAAGGTGTGCACTCGCCAGCAGGATCCCCTGGGCCTGTGGGGACAGTCAGCCCAGGGTCACCCGGCCAAGCAGTTTCCTGCAGGAGGTTTGAAAATAAAGCCAAGGCTGTGGCTCAGAGCAAGGTTACAGCCCTGGGGCAGGTCCTGCCCTCCCTCCGGCTCCCGGCCAGGGCGTGGGGCTGTCAGAGCCTCTGGCCTTTGCTCCGCCGTGTCCCAGGGGATGGTCCAGCCCTGCTGCCTTGATGGTGATGACAAGTTCAGGAAAGTGCAGCCCTGAAGCCCAAGGCTTTTTAAGGAAGGGGAGAGTGAGAGCAGTGGATGATGACCCATGGGACAGCCATTGTGCAGCCCAGGAAGCTCTGGCCAGTGTGGGGACAAGGAGGGAAGCACCACACCCTGGGAAGATGCAGGAGCCCCAGCGGGAGCTGGGGTCACCTTCCTGCAGGTGCCTCCCTGAGCAGGGCAGGAGCTGGGGTGGCACATCCATGTCTGTCTGTCCCTGCCTGGGCTCTGTCCTGCCGCCTGGCCCCCTGCCAGCCCCGTCCCTGTGGCTCCATGGCAGCGGGCGCCTGGATCCCCGGGGAGCGCATGCCAGTGACGGAGTCAGGATGCTTTCAGCATTTATGGTAATGTTTGGATTTCTCATTGCTTTACCAAACACGAGAAGGGAAAAGAGAGCCGAGCCAAGGGCTGGGTGTGCTCCACTCATTCCCTGCCTCCGGCTGTGCACCTGCCTCACCCTCCCCGCTCCGGGTGCCTGCCCAGTCCCTGCCATGCCCGGGGCACCCCGAAGGGCTCCCCATGCTGCAGCGTTCAGAGGTCACGGCTCCATGGCAGGGCTTCTCCGTGCTCCGTGGGATGGAGGGGAGCTGTGCCCGCTCTCATTCCGGTAGGACGTCTAGCTCCACAGTGTCCAGACCTGCTGGAGAGAGGCACAGGGCTCAGGCACCCCAGCACGGGGCGAGAAGGGGTGCAGGGGGCTGGGAACACCTGCTAGCAGTTCAGGTTGGGACAGTGATTTGGCTGGACTAGAGTGGGGCTTTGGATGTAGCAATGGAAACCCTTCCCGGGGCCCTTGGGGGCACAGAGGTGCCTGGCAGCTGGGCTGTGGGTGGGACCCCTCCTTCCAAGGACATTCCCCCCAGCTGTTCGTGCACTCGCTGGAGGTCGGGGAATGATGCCACAGCATTCCCAGCTGTGCCCGTGGCAGTTGCTGGCAGCAGGACAGGGTGCACCCCTCTGGGAGCCCCCTCCCCTGGTCAGCCTCACTGGGCACAGGGCAGACTGAGCTCTGCTGCTCCCCGGGACCACCAGAGCCAAACCTGGGGGCACAGAGCCCAGCACGTGTGTGACTCCTGCAGCTCCTGGAGACCTGGGGCTGTGCAGCACCGACGGCGCTGGCACTGAGCCCAGCCACAGGGCTGCTGCATCACGGCTCCGAGCTGCCTTCCCGCTGCTGAGCTCACCCCGAATTCCAGAAAAACAGCAGCCAGAGGACGCCAGCTCCAGGGCTGCCTCAGCCCGCGCAGATGCCGAGTCCTTCTGGATTTATCTGGAAGCAGAGGGACACAGGGAGCAACTCCTGCGTGGGGTATCGCAGTTCCTGAGGGGTTCTCTGCAGCCCAGCGTGCCTGGGGCACTTCCCCAGCCCCAGCATCTTCCCCTGCCTCCCTTGCTCCACGGGCACATCCCAAGGCAGGAAGGGAATTTTCTGAGTGTGGGTCCTGCTGGCATCAGTGCAGCGCTGCCAGCGTGCTCCCAGCTGCCCGAGCAGCGGGGACATCCCCAGGGTGCCCTGAGTGCAGAGCCAGGGCCGTGGGACAGCCCCGGCAGGTGGCACAAGGCAGCCAGCGCGGTCCTGCTGGGCACTGCCAGCAGCCTTACCTCGGCTCCCCTCGGGACGGCCCTGCCCAGCGCTGGGCAGCTGGACATGGGCGCCTGCAGCCCTGTGCTCACAGCCCAGGCAGGAACAATGGCTCATTTCGCCGCATCCGCTCCGGAAAATCCCCGTCCCCACTCGGGCTCTGCTCCAGGATGCTGTGGCTCACTCTTCCTCTGGCCTTGGAGGGGCAGGTGATGGAGTCCCCCACGGCACGTACCCTGCGGGCAGGGCACAGCCCGAGGCTGCTGGGGAGAGCCCAGAGGAAGGAGCTGGAGCTGCAGGGAGCCCAGCCCAGTGTCCCCAGCAGCGGGAACCTTCCGTGCCTGTGCTGGCCCTGCAGCCCTGTGCAGGAGCAGGAGCACCAGGGCTGCTCGCCGTGTTTCTGGAGGGCTCTGTGTCTCCCCAGGATGGGAGCTGGGATATCCATCTCCTCCTGGAGCCTGGCCAGGCAGCCCTGGGAAAAGCAAGTTGTCTTCCATGGGAAAGTCCTGCAAGCAGAAATTCCTCTTTGGCCAGGCCAGCCCCACAGTCCCCCTGGGCCCTGGTGCTCCTGTGTGTCCCCAGTGCTGTGGGGCCAGTGCTGTGGGGATGTGACACAGGAACTGTGCTCTGCTTGCTGCCCTATCCCAGTCAGCCCTCGGCTGCCCTCAGCCCTCTGCCGAGGGAACTTTCCCCCAAGGCCCCCAAAGGGATCCCCTGCAAGAGGGGCTCCCCCAAAGCTGGGCCGGCCTGGGGCTGATCTCTCCTTAGGCTTTCTCAGAGCTGATCCTAATGAGCCATCCTGGGGGAGCCCCAAGCCCTGCAGACAAAGATGGCACAGGGAGTGATGCTGGTTCCCCAGGCTGGCTTCTCCTCCCTTCCTTGGCAGCAGGGAGCCAGCACTGCTGGGTGACAGCGAGCACAGGGCAGGGCCCTTCCTCCTGCCTGCTCCTCCGGGAGATGTGGCATTGGCAGGGGTTAGATGAGCATGGCCAGGACCCCTCGCTGTGCCCTGGGCAGCCCACGCTGGACCCCACGGCCAGACCCACCCTCTGCCCCATTGTGTGGGTGAGTGCCCAGCCCTGTCCCATCCGGTGCCAGCACCATGGGGCCTTTTTCCAGCTGGTGCTGGGGGAAGATGGACTCAGAAGTGTCCCCAAGGAAAAGGCCAGTTTATAAATAGCTCCTGGCTTCCCCTGTCCACCCCATCAGGACCCATCCCCAAACCTGGGAGCCTGCAGACAGCTCCATCTCCCTGTGCCTTGCCCGTGCCTCTCAGCTGGATAAGGTGGCTAGGAGGGACCAGACCTCCTTGTGTACTCTGCTTTGGATCTCAGGCTGCTGCAGACTCAATGCAACCAACAGGCCTTGGAACAGCAAAAATTGTCAAAAAAAACAACAGGTAACTCTTCCATCCTGCTGCAGAGATCAGTATTGTGCTTGCTAGCAAGAGCTACAATTAGATACGCAGCAAATGTGACCAGCAGACACCGCACAGCGTTCTGCTCTTCCAGCACCAGCCGTAGTTCTTTGGAAGCTGCTCAAGGCAGCCCTGGGAGTGCAGACAGGGGTGCCCTTGACCTCCTGGGTAAAGGACCCAAGCCCCCCGTGGGCTCACAGGTACACGTTGAGGGTCTGCAGGATCATCTGGCGGCACAGGGGGCAGTTGCGCTGGTAGATGTCCTGCTGCAGGAGCACTTCTGTGCACTCCTGGCACAGGCACAGGTGCCTGCAGGGCAGCAGCAGCACAGTCTTGGTCTGGTCCTGGCAGATGACACATTTCTTACGCTCCTCTTGTTCTTTCAGCAGCGCCCAGGGGTCGTTGTCGGGGGTTCCCTCAGCATTCCTGTCTGTCGAGTTCAGCTGCTGCTTCCTCGGAGCTTTCCACCACGATGTGCCTGGTTCCTCCCTGGATGTTTGGTGACGCTGTCCTGCTGCAGCACGGCTCAGAGCAGGCCGTGGCTGTGGCCCCTGCCCTGCATCAGGCTGCTGGAGCCTTCCCTGCTTCATCCTTCTGCCTCCTCGGCTCCAGTCGGTCACCTGCAGAACCCAGTCCAGCAGCCTGCGCCAGGGCTGGGAGCTCACGGTCCTGCGCAGGGACAGCACGGCCACCTGGTAGAGCCACCACAGTCTGCAGAAGCCCTGCACGTGTCCCTTCAGCACCCACACAGCTCACGGTTGTGGTAAATGACACTGACAAAGGCAATGAGAAACGCAATGTGCAAGAGCAAGACCAGGATGTCAATACTGATGAAGAAGAGTCTGGTGAAGACCCATGTGGCAAAGGGGAGGCGCTTGAGGGCCAGCTGGAAGGACAACCACAGCAGGGTGGGCACTGAACGGGTACTCCAGGACCGCCACCAGCGCGTTAGTGACCCCGAGAACCAGAGTGGCCAGCAAGTCCCAGAGGATGGCTAGCAGTATGGAGAGCTAGTGGCTGCCCACCAGACACAGGCAGAGCAGGCCCTTCACCAGGCTGAGGACCAGGAAGCAGATGCTGATGCAGACCTTGGTGACATAGAGGAGCTCAAAAGGGCCACCACAGCAGCCTGGACACAGCAATGGTGCCACTGGAGACATGTGCCAGGAATGCTGCCAGCAGGTCAGTGACCCTGAAAATGAGATGGGCCAGCAAGTCCCGGAGGACAAACAGTGTGCTGAGGCTTTGGTCGTCGCTGTGATACACAACAGCCAGGCTGTAGACCAGGAAGTAGATGCTGATGAAGACCACAGTGGCAGAGCAGAGGAGCCTGAAGGCTGGCTGGCATCGCAGCCGAAGCTGGATGGACACGGCAATGGCTCTGCTGGACACACGAGCCAGGCACGTGGCCAGCACCTCTGTGACCCTGAGGACAGACCTGGCCAGAGAGTCCCAGAAGGCGGCGAGCAGCCTGAAGAGGCTCCGTGTGCCAGTCCGACGCACTTTGCCCAGGTCCATCAGCAGCCGGGTGCCCACGCCCAGCCCGCGCCGTGCCAGCTCCAGACCCTGCAGCACCAGGGCTGAGAGCCCCGCGGAGCACAGGCACAGCAGCGCCCACACCGCCCAGCACACCGCGATCCCGGCCAGCAGCAGACCCAGCAGCACGGCCACCAGGCAGTAGCACAGGTAGAAGCTGAGGTCGAGCAGCAGCTCCCGCGGGCGGGCGGGCAGCAGCTCCGGCAGCGTGTCCCGCAGCCGCTCCCGCAGCACATAGGGCAGCCGCTCGGCCAGCAGGCACGGCAGCAGCAGCAGCAGCGCCTGCCACAGCCGGGGCTGCAGCACGGCCCGCAGAGCATCCCGAGCCACGTTCTCCACCACGTTGGGTCCCACGGCCACCACCAGGTTCCCCATCACGTTCTGCAGCTCCACCATCGCATGCTGGCCCGGGCTCAGCCCCCGCAGCGCGGCCATGGTCCTCGCACAGTCCGTGCGGCTCAGCCTCGGGGCCTCTTCCGCGATCGGTGTCACCGCCTCGGAGCAGGAGGTATCCGGGTTGTGGCTGCTGCCGGTGGGACCGAAACTATTGTCATTTAAAGTGCCAGCGGCCCCGGTGCTTCCCACGCTCGTGCCATTGGTTTTTTGGCAGTATTTTAAACAGGGGATGAGGTATTTGTTGATGTTATATAGTATTAATATCGCTTATGTTAATTATTATTACCGATATCAATTAATATTATTTTATTTAAATTATATGCTATTATAGTATAATGATAAAGATATTAACATACATATAAAATTAATATTATTATATTGACGTAATTCCCGATCCCTGTGTGGATCTGCCAGACCACTATGGTAAGAGGAAAACCTCATGGGCACAGGGGCACCTTGTGCTAGACCAGGTCGGTCCAAGCTCCATCCAACCTGGCCTTGGGATGGTGCCACTTCCAGGGATGGTGCAACCACAGCTTCTCTGTCTGGACAACCTCTGCCACCCTCTCAGGGAAGAATTTCATCCCATTATCCCATCTAACCCTGCCCTCTGGCAGTGGGAAGCCGTTCCCCCTTGTCCCATCGCTCCCAGAGGAGGGCACAGGGATGCTCAGGGGATGCAGCAGCTCTGCTCTGCAGACAGGCTGGGAGAGCTGGGGGTGTTCAGCTTGGAGAAGTGAAGGAGGAGGAGAACCTTGGAGTCCCTTGCAGTGCCTAAAGCGGCTCCAGGAGAGCTGGAGAGGGACTGGGGACAAGGGCATGGTGTGGTGGGATGGGGTTCAAGAGCCAGGACAGGGCAGGCACAGTGCATGGGATGGATGGGGCTTGATATTGGTCTCCTCTCCCTGGCTCCAAACAGCACAGGGGAACCCACGACCCTCAGTGCTCATGCATGAGTTCGTGCCAGCCTCAGCCCTGGCACGGGGAAGGTGTGCACTTGCCAGCAGGATCCCCTGGGCCTGTTTGGGATAGGGTCAGCCCAGGGCAGAGCAGCTCTCATTCCACCAAGCAGTTTCCTGCAGGAGATACAAAAATAAATCCATGACCAAATCAAGGTTACCTGGAGCAGGTCCTGCCTTCCCTGCCGGCTCCCGGCCAGGGCGTGGGGCTGTCAGAGCCTCTGGCCTTTGCTCCGCCGTGCCCCAGGGGATGGTCCAGCCCTGCTGCCTTGATGGTGATGACAAGTTCAGGAAAATCCAGCTGAAGGCTTTTTAAGGAAGGAGAGGGCAAGTGCAGTGGATGATGACCCATGGGACAGCCATGTGCAGCCCAGGAGGCTCTGGCCAGTGTGGGGCCAAGGAGGGAAGCACCACACCCTGGGCAGGAGGCAGGAGCCCGAGGGGAGCAGCACCGACTGCGCTGGCACCGAGCCCGGCCACGGGGCTGCTGCATCACAGCTCCGAGCTGCCTTCCCTCTGCTCAGCGCGCCCTGCATTCCAGAAAAACAGCAGCCAGAGGACACCAGCTCCAGGGCTGCCTCAGCCCGCACAGATGCCGAGTCCTTCTGGATTTATCTGGAAGCAGAGGGACAGCAGCTGCCCGAGCATTGGGGACATCCCCAGGGTGCCCTGAGTGCAGAGCCAGGGCCGTGGGACAGCACCGGCAGGTGGCACAAGGCAGCCAGCGCGGTCCTGCTGGGCACTGCCAGCAGCCTTACCTCGGCTCCCCTCGGGACGGCCCTGCCCAGCGCTGGGCAGCCGGACATGGGCGCCTGCAGCCCTGTGCTCGCAGCCCAGGCAGGAACAATGGCTCATTTCGCCGCATCCGCTCCGGAAAATCCCCGTCCCCACTCGGGCTCCGCTCCAGGATGCTGTGGCTCACTCTTCCTCTGGCCTTGGAGGGGCAGGTGATGGAGTCCCCCACGGCACGTACGCCGCGGGCAGGGCACAGCCCGAGGCTGCTGGGGAGAGCCCAGAGGAAGGAGCTGGAGCTGCAGGGAGCCCAGCCCAGTGTCCCCAGCAGCCGGAACCTTCCGTGCCTGTGCTGGCCCTGCAGCCCTGTGCAGGAGCAGGAGCACGAGAGCTGCTCGCCGTGTTTCTGGAGGGCTCTGTGTCTCCCCAGGATGGGAGCTGGGATATCCATCTCCTCCTGGAGCCTGGCCAGGCAGCCCTGGGAAAAGCAAGCTGTCTTCCATGGGAAAGTCCTGCAAGCAGAAATTCCTCTTTGGCCAGGCCAGCCCCACAGTCCCCTTGGGCCCTGGTGCTCCTGTGTGTCCCCAGTGCTGTGGGGCCAGTGCTGTGGGGATGTGAGACAGGAACTGTGCTCTGCTTGCTGCCCTATCCCAGTCAGCCCTCGGCTGCCCTCAGCCCTCTGCAGAGGGAACTTTCCCCCAAGGCCCCCAAAGGGATCCCCTGCAAGAGGGGCTCCCCCAAAGCTGGGCCTGCCTGGGGCTGATCTCTCCTTAGGCTTTCTCAGAGCTGATCCTAATGAGCCATCCTGTGGGAGCCCTGAGCCCTGCAGACAAAGATGGCACAGGGAGTGATGCTGGTTCCCCAGGCTGGCTTCTCCTCCCTTCCTTGGCAGCAGGGAGATGGCACAGCTGGGTGACAGCGAGCACAGGGCAGGGCCCTTCCTCCTGCCTGCTCCTCCGGGAGATGTGGCGTTGGCGGGGGCCAGATGAGCATGGCCAGGACCCCTCGCTGTGCCCTGGGCAGCCCACGCTGGACCCCACGGCTGGACCCACCCTCTGCCCCATTGTGTGGGTGAGTGCCCAGCCCTGTCCCATCCGGTGCCAGCACAATGGGACCTTTTTCCGGCCGGCGCTGAGGGATGGGGTGGGGGGGACTCGGGGACTCGGAAGTGTTTCCAGGGAGAAGCCTGGTTTATAAATAGCTCCTGGCTTCCCCTGGCCGCCCCATCAGCACCCATCCCCAAATCCTGCCCCTCGCTCTGGGCCCACGGCACTCCTGGGCTGGGAGATCAGCCTGGGACACGGACGTGACCAGCCCAGCTGGACATGTGCGAGCCAGGGCAGGACGTGGCTGCCACACCCTGTCCCAGGGCTGCACCTGCTCTGCTGTCCCCCCGGGATGCCGAGTGACAGCCCAGCCCTGGGCACAGGGCTCCTTTCCCCGTGCCTTGGCAGTGGCCCTCAGCTGGGTAAGGTTCTCCCAGCCGTGCTCAGCTGTCCTTGTCCATCTGCCCCGCACGCAGCTCCCGAGGCAGGGAGCGAGGCAAGGTCTCCACAGCCTTCCCTGCCAGCCCCGTGCACCACAAACCAATCCTTGAAGCTGCTCCTGGAACTCTGGGGCTCCTGGGTCTGTCCTCTGACAGCAGCACCATCACCAGGGCAGGATGCTGAGCTCTCTGCCAGCTCAGCTCCTTTTTGGGGCTTTGCCACTGCTCTGCATCCGCCGATTCCCCGGCCATCCCCGCACAGCTGCTCCAGAGATCGCTCTCCTCCCGGACAAAAATCCAGATGTCACCTTCCTTTCCCCCCCACCTTCCTTCCCCCCTTCCGCCCCTGTCCTTCCTTCCTCCTCCCTCCCAGCTCCTCTCGCTCCCGCTCCCGGCCCCTCCTGAACAAAGGCCCCGTAGCCATGGTTAATAATCCCCACAGAAAGGCCCTGCACAAGAGGAGAGGAAGGAGAGGGGAGACACAAAGGAGCCGCCGGGAGCCAAGCCGAGGAAGGGGGCTGGAAGGAGGCGTTTTCCTGAGCTGGAGGACGCGGGCGTCGGTGAGGGCTCCCAGAGGTGAACAGAGACGGGGCAGGCGTACCCCAAATGACCTCGTGGCACCCAGGGAGCAGAGAGCCAGCCACTGGACAGCCCAGGAGGGTTCCTGTGCTTACCCCAGGGTGCAGAGCCTTGCGTGAGCCCTAGAGCACCCCAAAATGCAGCAGCAGGGCCTGGCAGGAGGTGCCCGAGGGTGAGGGAAGTGGTGGTAGGGGAGCATCCAGTATGGGAAAGCTCAGCACTGGCCCTCATCCCATCCCTTCCCCGGGGAGCAGGGCCCCTCTCGGCCCTGACGGTGTTGTGTGAAGAGGTGCAGGCCTGGGCGGACACAGCCGGACCCTTCCGCCCTGCACGGCTGCCCTCATCCCCACCCGAGCCCTGCGGGGCCAGCCCCCAGCCCATCAGCACCGGGGGGTTCAGCGGGGGCAGCTGGCACAGAGCCCCCCAGAGCCCACCCCAGCTGCTCTGGGCCCCAGGGGCACGGCTGGGGGCTGCAGGGCTTGGGGAAGGCGCAGGGCCCCCGTCCCCACCTGGGACACACCGAGCCACGTGTCAGGACAGGCACAGGCACAGCCCACGCGGGGCCACCTCCCTCTGGCAGCATCCCATATCAGCAGGGATCTCTCCGGGGGTGCAGGAGAAGGTGGAAGGGGCTGTGGTGATGATGGACTGCACAGCCCCAGGCCTGGCTCTGCGCTGGCCATCGCTCCCTTCCGGAGAGCCAGGCCCAGCGGGAGCCAGAGGAGGGAGGCAAATGCAATTCCACACTTCCAGATCATTCCTGCAGCCTGCGATGCTCAGATAACGCTGGGAAATCAGCCCTGCCCTGGGCAGGGTCCTGTGAATCCCAGGTTTCCAGCAGCTGTGCCAGGGACTGGCAAAGCCCCACCAGTGCCAGGGGCAGAACTGCCTGCCCAGGCACAGCCTCACCTGAGAGGTGGCAGGACGGAGGGAGGAGGAGAGTGCTGGCAGCTGGGGGGCCCAGGCACCAATTTTCCCTCCACTGCCGAGGAGTGAGAGCTGTGGGATCTGCTCTGTGCCTCAGGTGGGGCTGGACCTCTGCTCCCTGCCTTTCCCACCGCAGCTGTGTGCGTGGGACCGCGACACAGGAGCCTCATCCGCGCTTTGTGTGCATTGCCGCGAGCGGGGACCGAAGCCAAATCCATTAAGCAAGCAGATAAACAAGAAGGCGTGAGATCAGGCAGCAGGGAGGGAAGATGAAGGTGGCCAGCCTGCCACGCTCCCCACGCAGAGTCCCTGAGCCCGCCGGGTGCCACACACAGCGCGGTGGGGCGATTTCGTGCCATCTGTTCGTGCCTTGCTTTCAGATCCTCTTCCCCAGAACCATTCGTTTGTCAGGGGGGATAAAAAGGAAATTTTCTTCAAAGTTAGGCAGACCAAAGCCTGACCAACTGGAGGCACAGCCAGGAAGCGAGAGCAGGAGGCTGGCTGAGGGTGGCACACTCTCCAGCCTGTTTTCCCCAGGGATTGGCATTGCCCTTTCCAACTGCTGGGAATTTTTCTGCAGAGGTTTTCTTAGCAACATTCTACTTTATTTTTAACGCGGAATAAAAGTTAGCCCCAGAACAAAATGCACCAGGGGTGTGTCAGCTGAGTTCTCCCGCTCTGTTTGTTTGACATTGGTGGTCGCTTTCCTGCAGGCCCCCTTCCCTCTCAGGATGGCATTTGCGGGGCTTAAACTGAGGTTTTGTGCCAAGTGGAACATCCCTTTCCCTGCTCCAAGGAGTGCAGAGCCTGAGGCTCCTCCAGCGCTGCATCCTGCCCTTTGGAGGGAGCGGAAGAGTGAGAACATTGTCAGGGAATCCCTGAGTCTGAGGAACCCACTCGGGGTGGATTTCCCCACCACAGACCGGGAGCTCGTGCCGTGAGGTGTGAGAGCATCCCAGAACTGAGGCTGTGAGGCCAGAGAGCAGCTCCTGAGCATCCTGTGGATGACAGCACAGCTCCCTTGCACTTGCTCTCCCCAGCAAAGGGAGGAGGCCTCCCCTGTCCAGCGGCAGCTTGAGGGCTCCGAGCCTTATCGCTGCCCAGCATTGCCATTTTAAGCAACTGATCTCCTGGGGAAAAAACTTAATCATTTCCGATGAATCACCAAGTCTGTTTGGCTGGGAAAGTGTTGTGGGGGGGGGGCTGGCCAGGCATGCAGAGGAGGAGGAGGAGGAGGAGGAGGAGGAGGAGGTGGAGGAGGGCATGGGAAGGGCCGCGGCATGGCACCAGCCAGGGAGGAGCGCTGGGGCCGGGGGCCAGCACAGGGGGCCAGCGGTGGGAGAGGTGCTTGGGGATCCCCAGGAGGAATGCTGTGGCTCAGGGGAAGCTGCAGCGCAGCCCTTGAGCTGCTCAGGAACGGTCAGAGAGATGCAGCCCTACTGCTGGGGGGCAGGAACGCAGCTCACGCTGCAGGGGAAGCAAGTGTGGGAGAGAAAAGGATGTGCAAAAGTTCAGAGCCGCTGGGTTGAGAGCGGGAGGAGGGCACTGTCACTGCTCCTGAGAGTTGGTGGCAGTCCCTGCGCCTGTCCTCGTGTGGGATGAACCTGAACCAGCGAGTTTTGGGAATCCTGTGAATGGGGAAGCCAAAGGGCTTTGAAGGGGAAGAAACCCTTTTTCCTCTGATTGATCGGAGGGAAACTGAGGCATTCAGCCAGGCAGTGCCAGGGCAGGGACACTGGGGCCGGCTGTCCTGCGTGGCTGGCTGTGGGCAACTCGCAGCACCTGGCGGGGTTTGTTGTGCTCCTCCGGCTCTGCCGCGGGCTGCCGGAGGGGCAGGGCTGTGTTGGGCTGGGTGATTACCCCTGGATAATGGGAGCCTTGTGCAGCCCCGCGAGCCCCCCCGCCCCCGGGCCGGCCCCCGGCCAGGCTGCTGCCCCGGCCACCGCAGGGAACAGCTTCTGCACAGCCGCCCCATTCAACAACAGCTGCGCGGGGGATCGGATCGCTGTGCAGCCCTGGGGCCTCGCCCCGGGGGCAGGACAGGGCTCCCGGCGGGGCTGGGGGGCACCGAGGCTCAGCGGGGTCTGGGGTGCCAACCCTGCAGAGCTTGGTGACTTGCCTGGGACAGTACCTGGGACACGGCCCTGCTCCGCCCCGCAGCCCAAACTGCCCCAAGGTGTCTGTCAGAGCCCGGGCAATGATAAAGAGCGGTTTGCTCCCTGTGTTTGTGTCTGTCCTTGCTTGGCGTGGGTTCAAAGGTGACCCAGCAGCTGCGGCGGGGCTTTGGGGCACTGTGGGGCTGGGGCTGAGCAGGGCACCAGGTCACTTCTGATTATCACCACTGCTACCTGCACATTGGACTCTCAGGGACTGTCCCTGTCACCGGCATTCCCCAAACACCCTGAAAAACACATCCCACGCCTCTGCCCCCTTGGCTGGGTCTGTGAGTGATTCCACCTCCAGCGCCCGGCTGTCTGCCTGCCTCAGCCCGTGCACGCCCGGACAGGCAGGAGCTGGCAGCTCGGGAACCCCTCCGGCACAGCTGGGAACGGCCCGAGCGGGCGGGGGCCGTGCCGGGGGCCGGGCCGAGCGCTGCCCGCTGCCGTGCGGGGCCGGACAGGGCGCTGCGGGGCTGGGCGGCGGCGGCGCCCGGCCGGCTGCTGCCGGGGGTGATAGGCGGCTGCGAGCGGTGGGCAGGCACCGCGCCTTCCTCCTCCTCCTCCTCCTCTCCTCTCCTCCTCCTCCTCCGCCTGACGTCAGCCCACCGAGCCCCGCTCAGTCTCGGGCGGCCGGCGGCGGGCATGGCTGGGGGGCGGCGGCCGGCGGGGCTCGCCCTGGGCTGGGGCTGCTGCCTGCTGCTCTGCTGCGGTGAGTGGCTGCGGGAAGGGCCGGGCCAGGCCGGGCGGTGCGGGGCCGGGGCTGGCGGAACGGAACGGAGCGGAGCGGAGCGGAGCGGGGCGGGCGGACGGACGCGCGCACCTGCGGAGCGCTCCGGGGCGCGGCTGGCGGGGGTGCCGAGCGGGGTCCCGCGGAGCCCGGGCAGAGATGTCCCTCGCCCCGAGGGACACCGGGCTGCAGCGCGGGTGCGGGGCTGGGTTTTGCCCCCGTGCAGCTCCCCGGGGTGGCAGGCGGAGCGGTGCCCCGCGGAGCCGCGGCGGGGCCAGCGCCGGCAATCGGCAGCGCGGCGCCCCTCGGGCGGTGCCTGGCGCGGCGCCGGGAATGCTCGGATCGCGGGGTCGGGGCGGCCCAGGTGGGATCGGCCCTTGCGAGCGTGTGTCCCCGCCCGAACGGCCCCGCGATCCGCGGCGGGGCGGGTCTGGCTGCCCGTCCCGCTCTCGGGGCCCCTGTGCAGCCCCCCAGGGCAGGGCAGGTTGAGGGGTGACCCACGTGCGTTCGGCGCGCACCGGGGTGAACTGGTTGTTGTTAGCAAGCATCCACCCCTTTCCTTCTAAGGAGTTTTCCCCTGAGCGCTGTGTTTCTCTTGGCTTTTTTCGCGCTTTCTTTTTTTATCCACTTTCCAGTCCATTTTCACCCTCGGGGGGTGGCTGCGCTTCCTGCCCTGCCCCGATCCCCGCATGCCGCCCCCCCCTCGCCGGGGGCCCGGGAGCGGTCCCGGTGCGCTGGCTGCTCCCTGCCCCGCCGTGCTGCGGAGGTGGCCCCGGCGCTGGGAACCTGCCCAGGCCGAGGTGTTGGAGCCAAAGTCAGGCTCCGACCGGAGTCTAGCGCAGACTGCTCCCACCCCCGTCCCGTGCCGGGATCCCCTTCCCACAGCACATGTGCCGAGCCAGGAGTCTCTCAATGGTTGGCGGCGTCGGTGTATTTGGAAGCCCAGCCACGTGAAAGGCTTGATGCTTCCCAGAAGCACGAGGGGCCACGGCCAAGACATTCCCAGGCCAGCCAGCGCTGCTGGAACTGGGGGCTGAGCCCACCCCGGGGCTGCCTGAGCCACCCCAGCCCTTTGTGCAGCGCGGTCTGGCTGTTAGAGAGGTCTCTGGACGTTGTCACTGAGCCGTGGGGTGGAGCTGAGAGCTTTGCCTCTCCAGGTGCACATGACGGGGTCCTGACGGGGCGGTGTGGATGTTTTGGGGTGCAAGGTGCCGGTCCCTGCTGCGCCCTGCCCTGGCTCCGTCCCCATCCCGGGCACGACGAGGGCTGCACTGGGCGGATGTGGTTGATGGGCGGAGGTGTTGGGCGCTGCTGGTGGTGCTGCTCCTTGCAGGGCTGGGCTCTGCACCCTCTTTCTTCTCTCGGAGAAGCAGACGGGGTGCGGGCGATGCTGTCCCTGCGAGCTGGGGATGCCCATCTCGGGGGTCTGTGCAGCTTTCCCAGGGAATGGGAGGGTAGCATGTGCGGCAGTGCCGGCAGCAGGCGGGATCTGGCCGCAGCTGGTTTCCCTGAGAGGGGAACACAAACCCACGGAAACCTCAGGCATCCCATGTGCGGCTCCAGACCCCTCCTCTTGCTCCGGGCCGGGGGCTCAGCGCCGGGGGCTCCGTGCCGCCAGCTCAGCCGCACTTCTCGCCGTGTCCCCACACACCTCGGCTCTGCAGGAGGCTGGCGAGGGACTGTGCCGCTCCCCACCCCCTTCCCCAGCTCTAAAAGCAAATCTTTGTTCTTGTGGAGCTCTGGCTGCCGGCCGGCTGTCCGCCAGCCAGATGGAAAAGGCACGGGGGCTCTCCTTCCTTCCCTGCTCGCTCACTGCAGACGCTCTCTCCACATCTCGAGGTCTCCGCTGGAGCTGTGCCAGGCGCCTGGGGTGGATGGAGCTCGGTGCTGCAGCTGGGCCGCTCCACGCGTGGCCGATGGATCTCCCCAGGTTCCATCAGCGAACCTGCAGCTGCGCTGGGCACAAGGGAGGATCGCCAAGTCCCTGGAGCCTGCTGTGCCAGGCTGCCTGTGCCCAGTGCCTCTTTAGCCTGCCCACGCACATAGCAAAAGGTCTTGGAGCTGCAGAAGCAAGCCTTGTGTCCTCAGGGTTGTGGGGGACCTTGTGAGTGTCCCCTTGTGTCCCTCTTCCAGTCTGTCCCGGAGGAGGCAGGGAGCGGCGAGCCCTTGTCCCAGGCAGGGTGGGGGCTGCAGCGACCGTGTCAGCCTCCTCAAGGGCAGCGGACGGCTGGGAGGGTTGTGTTCCTCATGCCAGCCGCAGATGCCAGCCATTCTCCAGCTCTGAGCTCATGGTTTCGGTTACTCCGCTGCCTGGTTGAGGGCTCTCATGCCGAGCGGGTCAGGGGGAGGGCCAGCAGCTCTCCCGGGGGCTGGCTCTGCCTGGGGCCCTTGCCGAAGGTCTGGAAATGATGGAGAGGCAAAGTCTGGCCTGGCTGCCTGCAGTTCGGAGTGCCAGAGCTCAGGGGAGGGTGCGGGGGAGAGCAGGGACACACCTCAGCCCCAGGCTCGCCCAGCCGTGCAGGTGCCCTCCTGCAGCAGGCAGCCAAGCCGTGGCCGTACAGGCAGGCAGGTGCCTCCTGTGCAAAGTTATCTTTTCCTTTGCATTCTCAGTCCAGTTTCCCGTCCCTGGTGCGTGCTTATCTCTGGGACTTTCACCTGTTTTTCCAGCACCTTCTTTGCAGTGCCGTGATTTGCTCATCCCTCTTTGCTTAGTGCCAACCGTAATATGCTGAGGGGATGGGCGAGGGCCAAAATCTGTGCGTTGGGCAGTTCTGAGGCGGCTGGTCCTGCGAGTCGGGGCCTTTGCTGTGGCAGAAGGGCTCCTGGCTGCGTTTTGGCACTGTGCCACTGCATACCCACTCAAAACAAAGAGCATTTTGTGGGCACGGCGCTGCCCTTTGAAGTTGCCTCGGCGGTGGCAGTTACTGAGCGGGCGCTATCAAGGGAGATGTTGACACAGCTGCTTCCTCCAAGCCTCTTGTCCCCAGCTCCCATACCTGGGCTGACTCTGTTGCTGGGGGACAGGCTGTTGTCCCCTCTGCAGGGCGGTGTGCCAGCCCAGGGCTGCAGACCTCCCTTTGCTTTGGTGCCAATGACACTGCCAGCCTTGCTGCGATGCCGCCCTTGTCTCTGCTCTGCCCGGCTGGGGCTGCTCTGCTCCCAATCCCTTGGGATGCTGCTCCGTTCCCTGTCCTGGATCAATAGCCATTACCTTTCCCATCCGCTCTGGAGCAGGGCCAGGAGCTCCATTACTGCTGCGGGCAGCGGGGCTGGGAGGAAGGTGGGGTGCAGGGATGGGCGAGCTCTGCTCCCAGCCATGTGGGTTCTGTGCCATGGGTGGGCAGAGCTGGGCAGGGAGCAAGGGACAGCGAGGGGACAGCTTGGGAATGCTGCAGGGATGGATGGTTTGAGTGCTGGGCTCCTGCTGGGGCAGCAGGGTCAGGGTTTGTGGAGGGACCTCAGAGTCCTGGCTGTGCCATGGCATAGTGGCTGGGGACATGCTGCCTCCCAACGGTGTCCTGGGGACACAGCTGGTGTGAGCCAGGAGGAATGCCACCCACGGCATGCCTTGTCCCCTGTTTGGGAACAGGATCGCTGGCCTGAGCCCGTAGGTTCTCTGTGGATGCTGCAGGCAGCGTGGCAGTGCGGTCCTGGCTGTCACTCCTGCTGGACTGGGACACTGTCTAGGGGACACTGGCACAGGACACAGCTCTGCCCCACAGCTTTTGGGGGCTGGAGATGGGGACAGGCTGTGCTCGGACACAAGGGCTTCCCCATTCCTCCTAACAGCAAATTCTGTCCCACAGCTGCAGCCAGCAGGCTGGAGATCTCCATGCCAGCCGCGGTGGAAGTGGAGATCGGGGGCACAGCCAGGATCGAGTGCAACTTCTACATCCCTGAAAATGCTTCCTACACCTACATCGACTGGTTCTACGTGAGTGCCGGCCTGGGAGAGCAGCTCTGGCTGCTGGGCTGGGGGGGACAACCAGCCCGGGGCTTCCTGCCAAGCTGCCCAGCCCAGCCTTGCCCCTCACCTGACAGGTGGACCGCAGCAACAAGCAGGTGAGGCTGTACCACGTCACGGCTGACGGGGTCCTGGAGGACGACACGGACTACAAGCAGCGGCTGTCCCTGGGGGAGGACAAGGCCCTGTCCATCAGCAGGGTGACAGTGCAGGACGCCAGGACCTTCATGTGCCAGGTCGGAGCTGGCAGCTACGGCATGGGCGAGAACAGCACCGAGCTCAGTGTCTACAGTGAGTGCTGGGGCAGGAGGGCAGCACGGCTGGGCAGCTGCTCTGCGGAGCTGACGAGGATCCCATCCCATCCCATCCCATCCCATCCCGTCCCACCCCATCCCACCCCATCCCACCCCGTCCCACCCCATCCCACCCCGTCCCACCCCATCCCATCCCATCCCATCCCATCCCATCCCATCCCATCCCATCCCATCCCATCCCATCCCATCCCATCCCATCCCATCCCATCCCATCCCATCCCATCCCATCCCATCCCATCCCATCCCATCCCATCCCATCCCATCCCATCCCATGGATCCCATCCCATCCCATCCCATCCCATCCCATCCCATCCCATCCCATCCCATCCCATCCCATCCCATCCCATCCCATCCCATCCCATCCCATCTCTCCTAATACGTGTGGGTGGCTTCTCTTCCCAGAGGCCCCCGAGACCCCTGAGATTGAGCCCAACTCAGGAGGAATCTCCGTGCAGAGCATTGAAATCCCAGAGGTGAGGAGAGGCTGCACACATGGGAGGGGGAGAATTCCTGTTCACCCTAACCGTGCTCAAGGATGTCTCTGCCACCACAGATCGCCAGGTGCGTGAGCAAAAATGGCTTCCCACCTCCCAACATCACATGGCACAAGAACGGCGAGCAGCTGCACCCCCGGGAGAACCGTGAGTTGGACGGGGATGGGGAACCGGCTCGGGAGAGGGGCTGGGGGCTGGCATCCAAAGAGCCCCAGGGAGCCCTCGCGTGTGGCTGGAACAGCAGCCGTGTCCCCCGCAGAGGTGACGATCCAGTCGACGCTGACGCGCGAGTCGAGCGGGCTGTACACGGTGAGCAGCACGCTGTACGCGCCCGTCACGCGCGAGGACCGCCACTCGCACTACCACTGCACCGTGCACTACTGGCTGCGGGGACAGAGGCGCGCCCTGGACTCGCGGGGGGTCAAGGTCAACGTTTTCTGTGAGTGTGGGGCCGGGGGGGCTGCGCTGGTGCCCTGCAGTGGGGCCGGGCACTGACCCTGCCCATCCCTGCCCCCAGACCCTGCCGAGCACTTGAATCTGAGGGTGGTGTCGTCCTCGGCGCTGGTGAAGGAAGGGGACAATGTGCAGCTGGTCTGTGAGACTGACGGGAACCCCCAGCCCGTGTTCAGCTTCTTTAAGAAAGAGGTGAGGCCGGAGGGGTCCTGGGGAGGGGAATGGCATGGCTGGGTGGGAGTGGGCCTGCGTGGGGCTAAGGACTGTGCTTTGTGCCCGCTGTCTGCAGTTGGATGACTGGCAGGACCTGTCATCGCTGGCAGAGCCCGACAGCGGCGTCCTGAACCTGCACGATGTGAACAAGAGCAGCAGTGGCACGTACAGGTGCCAGTCCTTGGACCTGGACGATATGTCCCAGAAGGAGGAGGATGTGGACCTTGTTGTGAACTGTAAGATGGGGGACTGGACCCTGTGGATCTCAGGGTGGGTGCTTTGTTCCTCCTGCTCACCCTGCCCTGGGCTCCATCCCTCTCCTAGACATTGAAGGGGTCCGTGTGAAGATGGAGCCGTCCTCAACCCTTCGTGAAGGGGACAGTGTGACGCTGAGCTGTGATGCCCACAGCCCCGTGGCCCTGAACTACCAGTGGAGGGATGAGAAGGTGAGCAGGCATCTGAATCGTGTCGTGCTCAGGCTCAGCCTGGGCTTTGCAGCAAATTGGGCAGAGTCGGGAGCTTGCTCTGTCTCTCCTGAGGGGCCAGGGGAAGGATCCCCTCTTCCATGGACCTGCATTGTCCACTGCAGTGTTGTCACCTCCTGGCCACTACTGCAGGGAGGTCCTGTGCTTGCAGCCTCCCTCGCTGTGCACGGCAGGGAGGTCTGAGCCCCTTTGGGCACGGAGGGCTCACCGTTGGTGCCATCTCTTCCCAACAGGGCAAGAAGGTGGCAGAAGGGAATCAGCTTTTCCTGAGCAACCTCACCTTCGAAACCTCCAACAACTTCAGCTGCAAGGTGGTGGCCCCGAGCGTGCCGGGGCTGGAGCGGAGCAAGCAGGTGTCCGTGGCTGTCCAGGGTAAGACCTGCTGTGGGTGCAGAGTGACCCCCGCCTGCCCGGCGTGGCCCCTGTTCCCCGGGGAGGTGCTAATGTCCCCTGCCCGCAGGGAAGCCGCGGATCGTGGCCATCAGCTCCCCGCTGTACGTGCGGCAGGACGAGGTGGTCAACCTGACCTGCAAGGCCATCGCCTTCCCCCGGCCCATCTTCCAGTGGAACATCAACGGCACGGTGAGAGCCGGGAGGGGCCGGGCTGGCATCTCTGAGGGGCTGTCCAGGCTCTGAATCCTGCCCTGCCTGCCCTCCCCAGGCTCACGAGTACGTGGACAACCAGCACGTCGCCAGCAACCTGACGGTGCGAGTGAGCCACGACCTGCTGCGGGCCGGAGCCATGTGCCGCGTGTCCAACGGGCTGGGGGTCAGTGAGAAGCACATCCAGCTGGTGGGTGAGTGTCAGGCACTGCCCTGTGCCCTGGGAACCCCCAGAAATGTCACTGCCCCCTGGCCCAGGTGCCAGCTGGGCCGTGCTGCCATGGAGCAGCTCAGCTCAGTGTCTTTCCCTCTCCTCCCACTCCTCCAGAGGGTTCCATCAAGAAAGGTCAGTGTGCTGATGGTGTCCATCAGGACGTGAGTTATGTCACCTCTGGCTTGGGGAGGGAGCTTGGCTGCTGGCTCTGCACTGCTTCTCTCGCTGCTCCTGTCCCTGCCAAGCCAGGAGGGAGGCCAAGGCTCTGTCCCCAGCGCTGGGAAAGCTGCCTGCTTGTCCCCAGCGAGGCCACCAAGTGCAGCTTCTTGCAGCCCAGACCTTCTGGGCAAGGAAGCAGAGGGATGGCTGGTGCCTTGTTACCAACCCTCCTATGGGTTTTTTCTGTAGAATTTCCTACAGAAACTGCCCCAACAGAGCATTTCTGTGCTGAAATCTGCATCCTGCAGGCAGCTGGGGAAGCATCGGAGCTTTTTTTGGGAGAAGGGGTCCTTTCCCTGCAGACAAGGGAAGCTGGAGGGGATCACAGTGGGACAGGCGTTAATTACTTCCTCTCCCATCGTGTTTAGACCAAAGGTCAACAGCAGAGAGCCAAGGGGTGATCATCGTGGCCATCATCGTGGCCATCCTCGTGGTGGCTGTGCTGGGCGCTGTCATCTACTTCCTGCACAAGAAAGGCAAGATCCCGTGTGGCCGCGCCAGGAAACAGGACATGTAAGCACCGCCACCTGCCCCCCCGGGGGCCCGAGGGGCTGGGGGTGCTTGCCATCACTCATGCTTCCCATGCCATCCAGTGCCACCCCATCCATCGCAGCAGCTGCTCCCTGCCCGGCGCAGAGCGGGGCAGGAGCACGGCCTCGGGGGGCACCGCGCCGGGGGCTCGACAGCTTTTCCAGCTTCCCACAGGGCACTGCCATGCAGGGAGGAGACAGCAGAGCGGTAGAGCAGCAGGGCCCCTCCCCGGGCAGCGGCTGGGCAGCCCAAAGGTGTCCGTGAGCTGGAGTCTCTTTGACCCCAGTCCTCCGAACCCCGGCCCCACTGCAGAGCATCCCCCGAGATGGAGCCCCAGGGCTTGGCCAGCCACGTGCCCTCCTGGCGTATCGCAAACCTGTCTCAAAAATTGTCACCTCCCTCCCCTAGCACAAAGCCAGAGGCCCGTAAAGACAAGATTGTAGTTGAAGTTAAGTCAGATAAACTTTCCGAAGAGGCGGGGCTCCTGCAGGGCGCCAACGGCGAGAAGAGAGCCGCAGCTGACCAGGTAGGACAGAGCGCCGGGCACTGCCCTCGCCAGGGACAGGGACGGGGCTCAGGTAATGCTTTGCTCCCTCTGCCCAGCACTCCCCGCCCTGCATGGGCCTCCATCATCCATCAGCAGCGCTGGGGGGCGCGGGAAGGACGGGAGGGGACAAGGCTGGGAGGTGACAAAGCTGTGGCAGTGCTCACTGCCTGCCCTCTGCCCGTGGGGCTCCCTGGGGCTGCAGGAGAAGGAAAATGCATAAAGGTCTCTGGCCAGCGCTCAGTGTGGAGGCTGCAGGAATGGGTCCTCTCAACCTGAATTTTTGGGATGAGTCTTTTGGGACAGTGCTTTCCTCTCATGTGGGATGGAGCAGCTTTTCGCGGTGTCACCGCTGGGCCACCACTGTGCTGAGGCAGGGCTTGTCACGCTGGCCACAAGAGCCACTGTGGTTTTATTTGCCTTGGGCCAGGAGTGAGCCCCTGCCTGCTCTGCACAGCTCACACTCCCCTCCCCTCGGGGTGGGTGCTCAGCCACCTTGGGGTGTCCCACCTGTCCCCCACCCCACTGTGTGTGTCCCCACCCCACCTGCAGCAGAGGCTTTGGTTTGTTTTCATCCCTAACCGTGCGTTTTCCCTCTTTCTCTGTTCTGGCGGAACCGAAGAGCGAGAAATACATCGATCTGAGAAACTAGAGAGGAAAACCTCCTAAGTGCTTTCTTCCTTCAAACCTTTCCTGCTCTTGGATTGCCTTCTCCCACCCCTGCTGCAGCCCCTGGGGAGCACGGCCAGAGGCCACCGGTGTGTCACCGCGCGGGGCCACCTCCCTGACCCACCTGGCCATTACCTCAGCCGGGGCCTTGCAGGTGTTGCCTTAGCAAAGCTGGACTCGCTTTACTACTCCAGAGAAGCCACAGCAATATTAGGAAGAACTACCCCATTAATCCCTATTTGGTGGAAGGATTTGAGGCTCTTTCAGGTAATCTGTTCTGTACATGTCACGGGAAGGTTTCGATGTGTTTTTTTAACCCCAAACTTGCTCAGAGAGGCTGGTGAAATTTGTATTTTTGGGATGTCCCAGGCACCTTAGCTGTAGGGGTGTGCAGGTTGGAGGAGAGGAATGGAAGGGGGTGTGTGTTAGGGAGGTGTTCGCAGCTGCTGAGAGGATTTTTAATGTTTTGCTTTGCCTTTGAACTGTTCTGTGTGGGTTTAGCCCCGTGGGGAGGTTTAGCCCACGGGAGGAGAGGGTTGGCAGAGCAAGGAAGGGGTGCCAATGTCCAGGGAAAATTAGGATGTCTGGGTTGGAGCTGAGGGGCAGGACTCCCCTCTCCCCTGGGAATTGGGTTTATTTTAGGGACGCTGCACAGCAGTTCCCAGAGCTCCCCCAAATCTAAAATCAACATTAGCCAGAGCCAGTCAGTGATGTCTCAGGGTTTTTTTGCGCTCAGCCATTGCCAGCCGCAGGCCAGACCCCTCCCTGTGTTTGGTGGCACCTCTGTCCCCACGCCAGGGAGGGGACCCTGCCTTGGGCTTCTGTCTGCCCTCCGTGCCTCATCCCAGAGGGATCGGCCCCTCCTGCCTCTAAACACATCCTCTGAGCTCCGCTGGCCCAAGCCTTGTCCCCTGCGGGTCCCAGCGCTGTCCCCAGCGCTGTCCCCAGCGCAGCCCTGACCCCAGGGGAGCATCCCCCCGCCTGCTACACGTGGTGTCCGAGCAAAAGCTTTGGTTTATATATATTTTTGTTGGATTGTGTGTACATTTCCAGGAGTTTTGTTGGTGTTTTTTTTTTTTTTTTGTTTTGTCCGATACTTGCAAGGTTTTTTTTTTTATATATGTGAAAATAAAGTACGGATTCAAAGCTGAGTGGTGGAGTTTGTTCCTGCGGACAGAAGGGTGAGAAGGGCATCCCATAACCATGTGTACATTGGTACATTATTATAGAAATGTATTTATAGAAATGTACTAACAATGCTAATAAATCTAGCATTTATTCTAATAAATAATGACAGTTTTAGGGTGTAGGTGTAGGTGATTACACCACAGGATCCACTACTACCAATACTAATAAATCTACTATTTATTCTAATAAATAATCATAGTTTTAGGGTGTCAGAGGTCATTATAACACTGGAACCATTACTACCTATACTAATTAATCTAGTACTAATAAAGCTACTATTTATTCTAATAAATAATTATCATTTTAGGGTGTAGTGGGTGATTGTACTGCTGGATCCATTAGCACCAATACTAATAAAGCTACTATTTATTCTAATAAATAATGATAGTTTTAGGGTGTCGGAGGTGATTATAGCACTGGATCTATTAATATCTATACTTATTAATTACTATTTATTCTAATAAATAATGATAGTTTTAGGGTGTCGGAGGTGATTATAGCACTGGATCTATTAATATCTATACTAATTAATATACTACTAATAAATCTACTATTTATTCTAATAAATAATGACAGTTTTAGGGTGCAGGTGATTACACCACAGGATCCATTAGTGCCAATACTAATTAATTACTATTTATTCTAATAAATACTTATAGTTTTAGGGTGTCAGAGGTGATTACACCACAGGATCCTTAGCACCAATACTAATTAATTACTATGTAGTCTAATCAATAATGATAGTTTTAGGGTGTAGGTGATTATACCACAGGATAAATTAGTACCAATACTAATTAATTACTATTTATTCTAATCAATAATGATAGTTTTAGGGTGTAGTAGGTGATTACACCACAGGATCCATAAGTGCCAATACTAATTAATTACTATTTTTTCTAATAAATAATGATAGTTTTAGGGTGTCAGAGGTGATTACACCACAGGATAAATTAGTACCAACACTAATTAATTACTATGTAGTCTAATCAATAATGATAGTTTTAGGGTGTAGGTGATTATACCACAGGATAAATTAGTACCAACACTAATTAATTACTAATTATTCCAATCAACAATGACATTTTAGGGTCTCGGAGGTGATTACACCACAGGATCCGAAGAGGTAATGTTGTAAATAGAATTGAATGGATCCCAACAGTAGAATTTGCTTATAATTGTATTAATTATCAACAAATTAATGTAGTACCAATTAGCAGCAATACTATTGGTGCTAATGCTTACAGGAGATGATAATTAACACTAATAAATGAATACTACTAATGAAAAATATTAATAAAAATTAAAATTAAATTAAAATAAATAAAAAATAAATAAAATCGAAAATAGAGAAATAAAATTAAATTAAAATAAATAAATAAAGGGTAAAATTAATAAATAAAATTAAATAAATTCAATTCAATTCAATAAATGAAATTAGGTTAAAATAAGTAAAATTAACTAAAATAAAATAAAATTACAATAAATACAATAAATAAATAAAAAATTTAAAATGAAATAAAATAAATTAAAATAAATAAAATTAAATAAATAAAAGAAAATGAATTAAATAAAATTAAATAAATAAAATTAAATTAAAGTAAAATTCAAATAAATAAAATTAATTAAAAATAAATAGATTGAAAAAATTAAATAAATAAAATTGAAATATATAAAATTAAATAAAAATAAATAAATACAATAAATGAAATGAAATAAAATTAAAATAAAGAAATAAAATAAAATAAATAAAATTAAATTAATGAAATAAAATAAAATAAAGAAATAAAATAAAATTTACATAAATAAAATTAAATAAATTAAAATTTAAAAAAACAAAATAAAATAAAATAAAAATAAATAAATAAATAAATAAAATTAAATTAAAATAAATATAATTACATTAAAATAAATATGTAAAATTACATTAAAAGAAATAAATAATATTAAGGTTAAAATAAATATAAAATTAAAGATAATAACCACCTGTGTACCCTGACAGTACAGAGGGCAAATTATCTCAAGTAACCCCAAAATGACCTCAAATAACCCCAAAATTACCTCTAATTACCCCTATGACTTCAGGTAACCCCAAAATGACCTCAAGTAACCCCCATGACCCTCATTTGACCCCAAAATGACCTCTAATAACCCCTGTGACCCCCCTTTGACCCCAAATTGACCTCAAATGACCCCTATGACCTTCATTTGACCCCAAAATGACCCCAAACAGGGTCTGAAATGACCTAAAGTAACCCTGGGTCACATTGCCGAAAAACTCAAATAACCTCAAGTAACCCCATGACCTCAAATAACCCCCGTGACCCTCATTTGACCCCAAATTGACCCCGTGACCTTCATTTGACCCCCAAATGACCCCTGTGACCTTCATTTGACCCCAAAATGACCTCCAGTGACCCCAAATGGGGTCTCAAATGACCTAAAGTAACCCCGGGTCAGAGTGCTGAAAAACTCAAATAACCTCAAGTAACCCCATGACCTCAAATAACCCCCATGACCCTCGTTTGACCCCGAATTGACCTCTAATAACCCCTATGACCTTCATTTGACCCCAAAATGACCCCTGTGACCTTCATTTGACCCCAAAATGACCTCCAGTGACCCCAAATGGGGTCTCAAATGACCTAAAGTAACCCCGGGTCAGAGTGCGGAAAATCTCAAATAACCTCAAGTAACCTCATGACCTCAAATAACCCCCGTGACCTTCATTTGACCCCAAATTGACCCCCATGACCTTCATTTGACCCCAAATTGACCCCATGACCTTCATTTGACCCCAAAATGACCCCTGTGACCTTCATTTGACCCCAAATTGACCTCTAGTAACCCCTCTGGCCTTCATTTGACCCCCAGGTGTTTCTCAGAGGGGTTTCATTCAGCCTGAGTTGATTCCCCACGTCCCCATTTTCCCTGAGTGGTTTGTGGGGTCCCATTGCCCCCCGGAGCTGTGTCCCCTTTGTCCCCAAGAGGTGTCCCTCGGACCCCAAATGTCCTGGGGCTCAACTGGGCCAAGTGTCCCTGGTTGGGTCTGTGTCATGTATAGGCCCCGGCAGAGTCTGCAGCCTTGGAGTGAGGAAAACCTGGATTTATTCAATTAATTTATATGCAAAATATTAATATTTTAAAAATTTATTTCTTTATTATAGTTATTATATTTATTTATTTTATTTATATACATATATATATGTATATAGCCATGAATATGCAATTAATGTATTCCTATTTTGTGTCCATTACCACTCTGTATTTTATTTAAAAAATTATATTTGAATAATTCTGTTGTGCTAGAATTGTTTGTATATAGGTATATGAATTCTAGACTTGTGTGATATTATATATGTATGTATAATACATAATTTAATTCAAATAATTTTATTTGAGTCACTCTATTATTCCTGAATTGTCCCTGTGCAGGTCTGTGGAATTCTAGAGATTTGTGACACTATAGACATATTTATAATAATACATCATTTATTCAAATAATTCTATTTGAATAATTCTCTTATTCTAGAATTGCTCATATATATGTATATGGAATTCTAGAATTGTGTGATTATATATATAATAGAAATATAAATGTTAGATATCTATTATATTTTATCTAGAAATTTTAAAAAAATTATTTCTAGAATTGCAATGCAATGACTCTAAAGGTCTGCAGAAGAATTCCTTTGGATTCCCTTGGATTCTCTTCCTCAGTGGTAACTTCATGTCCTTCTTGGTCCTGATGGATTAGAGCCTTTATTTCTTCATTCCGAATATATTTAATTATTATAACCTTTGTATAAATCTTTCCTTCTCAGTACCTACAACATAAATTTAAATTTAACAGACAACTGCAGTAATAATTACAAAATACCTCCCGAGTCAGCCTGCAAAGGATCCTGGAGACATAAATCAAAAAATATTCTTTTTTCAGCACCCACAGAAGCACCACACCACACACACACACCATATGCTACAACAAAGGAAATTTTATTTAAAAATAAAACTTTGTTTTGTTTTCTTTCTTACTGACACAGGTGAATGAAATCCCAAACAAAGAAGCTCTTAGTGGGCAGCATACAAGGATGGAAACAATTAATAAATAACATTAGTATAACCTCTAAACATTAACAATGCATCTGCAAACAAAATGAGGACTTTAAACCAAGTGAACCTTAAAGCTCAGCTACTCTCTGTAAGAATATTTACCTTCTGTTTTTTCCTTATTCTTTACAGATCTGAAAGGATTAAATACTGCTATTATAATTTTATATTAATGACACTATTATAGTTTTTTTTTAAAATATTTCGTGAAAATCTCAACATTTTTTTAACACTGATATTTTACAAATTGGTATTTGTCATTAGTGAGAAAGAACAACAGTAACAGCAGTTCCTCCTTCACTGGGAATTTCAAACCAAAAGATTTCTAGGAGGAACTTTAAAAATAAATGTCCTTATTCCCCACTAATTTTCAAAGTGGCACCTTTGACAAGGTGCCCTGGGAGTTGCATTTTTTCTTGCTCAACTGAAAAAAAAAAAAAAAAACAAAAAACCAAAAACCCAACAAACCAACCAAGCAAACCACATTTACAGTAAGGAGCCTGCCTCAGGAGCAGCCCCAGTAATGTCACCAGTCCCGAGCAGGAGCCACACGCAGGGCTCCGAGCCTGCCTGGCCCCCAGAGAGGGCTGGGGCAAGGACATGCACAAAAACAGGGAAAAATTTGGGATTCCTGCTCGGCTCCGGGGGCTCTGCACACAGGAAATCACCTGGAAATCACCTCCAGCCTCCCACAGCTCCTGCTTCTTCTGGGGGTGTTCCCTGCTCCTTTTTGGAGTGTTCCCTGCTCCTTCTGGGGGTGTTCCCTGCTCCTCTGGGGGTGTTCCCTGCCCTTTCTGGGAGTGTTCCCTGCTCTTTTTGGGGGTGTTTCCTGCTCCTCTGGGGGTGTTCCCTGCTCCTTTTGGGGGTGTTTCCTGCTCCTTTTGGGGACAGCTGGAGGACAAACCCCAAGTTTTTTCCCCCAGCCAAGCCCGTGCTACAATCCTGAGCCCGAGCTTGGCACAGCACAGTGCAGACACAGCACCTCCACAGCTGAAATGCTACAGAACACAGTGTCAGAGTCCAAGTGACAATTGCCCATCTCTCCTGCTCCTCCTCCTCGCCCCTTTCAAAGCAGTTCTGTGCTCAAAGGCATCTCTGCTGCTTGTCCAGCTCCGTTCGTTCCCCCACGGGGTGGATTTTGGATCCAGCCTGGCCACGCAGCATCCCCTTAAGAAAGGCACTAGACATTTGGGTTGTTTTTTCCTTTTTAAAGTCGCATCAGAAAATTCGTTTTCTTAAGAATAAAGAAGAAGGAGGTGAAGGGAAAGAAGAGCAATCAATCTTGGGCTTAGAAAGAACAAGAAAAATCCACTGTGCAGTGCCTGGATCGAGCTGGCAGAGCACAGCCACAAGACATGGCCAGGACTCTGCTGCACTCAGTGGAATCAGCAAATTCTTAACGTGTCTAAAGAAGAAAAGGCAAGACTTAAGTTTCTTAAATCAGTTTGAGACATAAACAGTGCACAGAAAGGACACATGCAGAGAAATCAGTGATACATGCCACAAAGATTGCTCTCTCTAATCTCTAATACCCCGAACAACACCCACAGGAACATCTCTTGGCACATAAACCCCAAAGGCAGGCCTGGAACAGCTCTGCCAGGCAGGATTTCATGGAAATGACAGCCAGCCTGCCATGGAGGGGACAGGGCAGCACTGGAGTGGTCACACACACTGCGCAGGACACGAGTTAAGGCTTTGGAGCTGGCTGCACTCAGCTCTCACTCAGCCATGGCACGAGTCACAGGTCACCGGACAGAGGTCACACAGCAGGGCAGACACCGAGCGGCTCCAAAGCAGCACAGAGCCGATGGGAGTGTGAAACAGAGGGAATTAAAACCCTCCCAGCAGGGTTTTCACCTGATCTCCAGGACAAGGATGCGTTTGGCTGTTGAGGCTCAGCGGTGTGACAAAGCCAGCGCTGTCCCCTGGCCCTGCCTCAGCAGCTGCACTGGGGCACAGCAGCAAGAGCAGCTCTCCTTCCCCTGCTTCCTCCCCCAGGCACTGACCCCACCCTGCCCAGGGCTCCTGGGGCAGTGCCCGAGCCCTGCACCCCTCAGAGCACCCTGACCCCAAAACACCAAAGGGTGGTGGCCTCGGAGCATGGCTGATCTCCTCAGGCTTTCTGAGAGTGCTCTCTTCACTACAGAAAGGAGTAAAGAGAGATTCCCCTCAGAGCACCTGCCCAGTGCCAGCCCTGACCCCAAAACACCAAAGGGCAGTGGCCTCAGAGCGTGGCAGATCTCCTCAGGCTTTCTGAGAGTGTTCTCTTCACTACACAAAGGAGGGGAGTAAAGGGAGGCAGTTCAGCCTGCCTGGAAGCCACTGCATGGATTCATAAGGCTGAAGGCCCAGAGAGAAAGCTCGACTTTAATTAAAAAACCACTTCAGGCTCAGCTAACACTTGTGAAGGCCTCTCTGCCAAGCGCAGCCATCTGGCCCAGCCGCTGGATTCCTCAAAAGGCCAAACTGCACTGCCAGAATCACTCCAGCAATAGCCCAACTGCAGCCCTGCTGACCTCTGCTGACCTCAGGGAGATGCAAATAATGCTGGACACGCTCCAAAGGCCTCGAGCCTCTCAGGCTGTGATCTGTCTGTGCCTCCTGGATCTAAATCCTCTCCAAAAGAAACCATCCGCTCCTCCGGTATGAACAGAGTTAAGTAGCTGAGAAGGCAAGTCAGGTTCTTCCAAAGTAACAGCTGAGTTCTGACCTTTAAAGCCATGATCATTTCACAAACACAGAATTTTTTCCCCAGGTCTGTTTTAACACCAGACCTGGCAACACCTTAGAGAAATGGAAATGGAAAGAAGAGCCCCCACGTTGTTTGGACAGCCATGCAGAGAACTGCTGCACTTCTGAGACTGCAAAGCAGGTGAGAGAGATACCAACAAACACATCAGCTGCATCTACCAATTCCACAAAACACCCTGGGCACCACGATGGCTCCTGCAAAAGCTCTCTGGAGGAGGTGACGGAATGTGTGTGAAGGCCACGAGTCTGCAACAGCCACCATGCAATGAAGATAAATAAAACATCCTATTCACCAGGTGCAACATTCCTAGGGAAGGGCAGTGGGAGTGTCCAGTGAGGCTGCAGTTTGAGCACTGAAGCACGAAATGCTCAAGGCTATCAGAGGAGAAGCAGCAGCCCCAGTTCTCTGCTCTTGCTCAAATTCTCTCCTCCCTCTCCCACCCCTCAAAACCACGCCGAGTTCCTCCAGCTGCTGGAATCTGGTGTTGCCAGAGCACAAACACAGAGAAATCCAACTCCCAGCTCTGCCAGGATCACAATCCCTGACAGAAGCTTGTCCTGCTCTCTCCGGGCAGCAAGGGAGGACTGGAATCAGAAGCAATGACTGCTATTATTACAGGCAAGAGGGACACGCCACGGCCAACAGGAAGCAATCCAATGATTCTTCCAAGGTCTCCTATAAATTCCCAGCAGAAAGTGACCTCCCAGCTGCTCTAAAAAGCCTGAGGCAGACACACAGCAGCGAACAGATCCAAACCGAGTACCATGAACCACAGGACACACCACACCGACCTCGAGACTTTGTTTCTCTGAGCATCCACTTAAAATTCACAGCACAAAACAACTCCCCCCAGCCTCCAGGGCATCGGCTCGGGGATCCCTTGTCACGATACCTTTCTCTACCAACACCCTGGAAATAAATCTGTTCTCTCAGACAAGAGGTAGGGGTAAAGGACTCCAAGACACACACCGTATAAAACACCGCTCCGTTTCATCCCACTGCTTTGAAATCTGGAACCACGAAAACCTGATAACTGATTCTCTTAAAGAGGCAGGACTGACCTCAGCACGAAGTCTCTAAAGGAACCCCCTTCCCCTTTGGTGCACAGCTGGGCAGCAGCTGCCCAGGCGCTTGGTCCACAGCAGCTCAGGTGTGGAGGTGCCCGTGTGCTATGTGGCCACGTGCGCCGGGGACGAGATGGACACGAACTCCCGCAGAATATTCTTGGCCATCTCAATATTGTTATGTGCAATGACCAGAGCTTTCTGAATGTCCTGATATGAGTAGCCTTGGCTCATGAGGTTCTCGATCTCGCTGGAGAGGTGCAGGGAGGAGCTGGTCCCGCTGCTGGCTCCTCCTGCTTGGCAGCTCCCGGCTTTCCGCTCGGAATTTATCCGCCGGGGCAGAGGCTTTGGCGGCCGTTCCGGGACTTGGGAGCCGTCTGAAAAGCCTGGAAGGAGAAACAAGTGCATCGCTTCAACAAAAAGATGTGGAAATTTTTCTTGGAACAAAGCTGAGATGACATCAGGGTGATAAATGGCACTTCAAAAAGCTGTCACTGAGCTCTGCCACTTTCTCCAAGCCTTTTATCCTCCCTCCCAACGAGCTCAGCTTCCCCTCCTGTGTGCAAAAACAGCTGTCAAGATTTTTTTTTAATTAGCAGGTCTCATCAGGCTCATTTACTAAGCTAAAACCACATAAAAAATGACATAGGATCTATGTGTGTAAGCAGAGCTCAGATATCACAATAAGAAAAAATGACACAGTGAATGTGCAGTTCTTTAGCACATCCAGAATCAGACAGAACCCCCAGTTCAGCATCCAGAGATGCTCCCTCATCTCTCTGTGTGCTCAAAACCAAATCCATCAGTCCCAACTCAGCCACCACAATCGCTCCAGCAACTGAATTATGCTCTCTGAAAGGTCAGCAACTGAATTATGTTCTCCTCTTCCTCTGCTGAAGCTCTCCCAGCCTAATGGCAGATCAATAGAGCTCAGCTTTTCCCTGCTGCTTTTCCCTGAGTCATTCTGATGTGACACTGCCCTGCAGCCACATCATGCACTGCTGGGAAGAAAAGAGAACAGCCAATAAAGCAAACAAGTCACCAAATCTCCGAGGAAAAAACACATTGTTTAATGTGTTCATCCAGCATCTGATCATTTCTGAGTTTTAACCTCCTGCATCATTGCAGAAAGGATTTTTTGCCAATCACAGGAGACTTTTCTGCATGAATATTTGACATCACCTTAAAGAAAGCTTTTTTTTGTCTCCTGGAAAAAGTCCTCAGGGCACTCTGAGAGTTTTCTGGCAGCAGAACTGGAGTACAACAGACAAATCACATCCAAACAATCCCTTTTTAATGGGGGGCACTGCAGAGGAGCAGCCTTGTGGGGCCTTTGTGAAAAACTTGCCCCAAAAGCCCTAAGACAGAGAAGGCTCTTCAGGAAGCAGATTCCCTGGAGCTTCCTCACCAACCACAACTCAGCTCAGCTCCCTCATCTTCAGAATTCCAGTTTCTCACACATAAAAAGCTTTTTGTACATGGGAGAAAAAGGCCTGGCCACTTCTCTGCCCCAAAGTGCCTTTTGAAACAGCTGTTTGAGCTTGAGCTGCCTCAGCTTTCAGAGACCACGGGTCAGTCTGAAAGGACAACTCCTAAGACAGTTATTTTGGTAAATCATTAATAAACCAAACTGCAGGGTCCAACTCCCCAGGGCACAAATCTGCCAGGATGAATCCCACACCAGTCTTGCACCAGTGCCTCGCTTCCCACAGCAGCAGCAATCAGCATTTTCCACATTTTCCATCTCCCTACCAAAGCAGGACAACAGCAGTGTTATTTCAGAGCTGTAGGAACAAAGTGTCAATGATTAAGCTCAGTACTTCAGCTGGGCTGGGGGTGGGACTCACTCTGTTCCTTTTTATCCTTTCAGCCAAATTCTGCAGACACAGGGACAGATTTAAGAAGTGAAACAGGGAGCAGGGAGGTGCGGCAAAAATAATGAAGTTTTCCACCCTAGGAAACTCTTCTCCGTGCTAAAGAAGGTCAGGGAAGTGGAATGGTGAAGCAGGAGAACAGAAGGCTCACTGGGGGAAGGGGTTCTGGGTACAGGAGGTTCTGCCTCCAGAAGGAACAAGAATCTCATTCCTCTTCCTTGGCAAATCACCAGCACAGTCAGAATGAAAACCCCCAACAGGAAGAGTTCCAGAGCTTCCTTAAGAGCTGCTGAGCAGGGAATAAGTCAATCATTATTCAGAAAGGCTCTTGGAGACACGAGGCTTTCGTTTTTCCCTCAGAGAATGTGCCTGGCAGCCAGGAGGACACGATGTCCTCTGTTCCCCAGGGACAAAAAGCTGACCTTGCTGAGCCACTGGTCCCTGCTCAGAGGAGCTGAGAGCATCAGGCAGAGCTCTTGTGCCATCTGCAGGCACCAAGTGCAGCCAGACAGGGCCACACACTGCCAGGACCTGCCACTTGGAGCAGGGACACGTGTAGTTGCACTGTTCTAGAAATCTTTCTCTTCTTTCTCAGGGAGAATAGAGATAAACTGCATTCTTTTACTTTCTTAATCTCTGTGTTTGGTATTAGGTGTGACCAATGGTTTTAGGAGGTGGATTCTCTGCTGACCAATAGTTACCAGATTATTAATGGATATATAAAGAGGTTTTTTGTAAATAAAGTTCTCCTTTCGCCATCTTGGTTTCGTCTGCCTGAATTCTCTGCCAGCTCCTGCAAACCTCGGGAAATCAAAACCCACAGGACACAGTCCCTGAATGGTTTGGGTTGGAAGGGAGCTCAGAGCTCTCCTCCCACTCCTGCCATGGCAGGGACACCTTTTGCTGTCCCAGGCTGCTCCAACCCCAAATCCAGCCTGGCCAGGGACACTCCCAGGGATGGGAAATCCTGCCTCATGCCCTGGTACAAAAGATATTCCGTGCCCTGGAGGAAACAGCAGGTTAAGGAATATTCTTTAAACTGAGCAAAGTTATTCCTAACTGTGATTTCAGTGTGATGTGCAAGCTCGGGGATTAAATGACCAAGGTAGTGCATTCCAAGCTATATATTAAACAAAATATCTAAGAATCTGTGTGATTCTGCCCCAAAAAACAAATTTTACAGCTTGCAGAGCATTCCAAGCTGTAAATCAAAGAAAATATCTGAGAATTAATGTGATTCTGCCCCAAAAATCAAATTTCACAGCTTGCAGTGCATTCCAAGCCATGAATTAAACAAAATATCTGAGAATCGGTGTGACTCTGCCCCAAAAACCAAATTTCACAGCTTGCAGTGCATTCCAAGCCATGAATTAAACAAAATATCTGAGAATTGGTGTGATTCTGCCCCAAAAACCAAATTTTACAGCTTGCAGTGCATTCCAAGCTATAAATTAAACAAAATATCTGAGAATCGGTGTGACTCTGCCCCAAAAACCAAATTTTACAGCTTGCATCCAACATTTTGAGTGAGTGGCACAAGTTTCAAAGCTGCAGAGCCAGCCAGTACCAAGAGACACAAGTGCTCTCTGACCTGTGACAGGGTCATTTTCCAAGGACATTCGGCTGAAGGCAGGAGTGGCATTGGAGATATCAGACAGTGTGCGACGAGCAATGGCAACTGGGAGCGGTGGCTTGGGGACATCATAGCCATCTTCTTCATTCTCCGACTCCTCAGGGCCGTTGCTGGCAGTGGCTGCTGCCAGGTTCCCTTCATCTGGAACAGCAGGCACAGTCTGAGCTCTGGGACTGAGATTGACTCTGTTCCACCGTTTTCCAAACACAGAACTCAAGTTTTGCTGCTAAAAGCTCACATTTAATGGCAGCTCTTTCCAGTGAATTATTAAAATGTGGATATAGATCTAATATCGATACCCACCTGAGATGGACAAAGACTCTCTAACTTGTTAAGGTTAGAAAGTTTATGTTTATTTGAGCTGCAGGGATAGCTCCCAAATGTACAGCTCCAAAGTGAGAATGCAACACAGAACTTATTTATCCGTAACAATAATGCATATTTAAAATACAGACACACATTCACAGCACAAACACCTCCCATTCCCAGCTTCGTATGGAAATCAGCAAAAAGTCATTCAACATGCGCAGTTCCTGCAATGGAATTGAGTCGGTGGTCATTAATTTGAGTCTGAGGGCTGCTTTTGAGGAAGTAAAATTGGTCTTCCTCACTGTGACCTTCTTGCCTCGCTGGTTTTTGACTATACATTTGACCCTGGAAAACTCCCAATGTTCTCTTCTATTGCATCTGGGCAAAATTTGTGACTGTCTAGGCTCTCCTTTGAACTTCTTTCCTTAAGATTATTAATTGTCTATTCTAAGCACAGCCAAGTAAATATCAAATAATCAAAAGCTACTCTGTACTTACTCATTAATTTCTTTTTAGCTGAGTTCTGCATCTTCTATTCTAGTTGATTTCAACAGAACTAACTTTTATCTAAAATCTCTACATTTAAGTGTCTAAAAGAAAACCTTATGTTTCACCAGAAGGGAAAATTAGGTTAAAAATACTCGACGGATGCAGTGTGCACGCACAGACAAAATGCATCCCAGCTATTTTAACAACAAAAAACAAATGTCATTCCTTTAATTCAGCCTAAAACGCTGCTCCACTGGGAGCAATTCATTGTACCCCAGTTCCTCAGTTGTTTTTTAGCACACCCACTCACCAGAAGTGTTGACAGCCTCGAAAGCAGAGGATGCTACTTGGGAGTGAATGTTGTACATTGCTTCATACATGGAGCCCTCGGGCTGCTGCTCACAGTCCAAAACTCTGGGGGAGAGAAGACATTTCCCTTCACACAGGTGACAGTGACCTCCACCCTGTCCCTGTGACAGAGGTTGTGCACAGATTCTTGTTTCAAAGCGAAATCCCCACTGTTCTGTGAAATATTTGTTCTGGAAAATGCTCTGTTAATGTTTTTTGCAGTACATCTCAGCTTAGAGGAGTTAAACTGATACCACCAAAACTGACACCACCAAAAATGACATTTTAATAAGAGTTTTGAATTTCAGTTTCTGCTCTCAAAAGGCTCCTGGCAGAGAGAGAGGGAAGGAAGGGGATATCTGAGTCCTTTCATTCTGTACAAGGACTCTGCACAAGAGCAGTGGTCACATTTCCTTTATTGCTATTTTAGTCAAGATGTGGTGAATATCACTGGGGGAATTCAGAAATCTGAGCAAGCAGAATTCCCACCCTGATATCCCAAATGTGCTGCCCCAGGGTTGGGAGAAGGAAGTGCAAAAATACCCAGAATCTCACCGTAAACTCTGAGTCATTTCCAAAGGCATTTTGAGCTCTGGTTTTTGCACAGCAGGACCTGGAGGCACCACAGGCAGCGAGGATGGTGACATGTATTCAGTGTCCTCATCGCTCTCAGACTGCTCCCCAGGAGGCAGTTTTGGTACAGGCAGTGGTCTGGAGGCAGGAGAAACAAGATGGAAAACATTTACACCAAATCTAATTAATACCAAGGTGCCCTTTAAAATCCACAGTCACCTCACAGCAAGTCTGTCTCAAGAAATAATTTGGTTTTCAGGGAGCAGCCCACAAGGTCACATTGGCACGAGGTCGTGATGCAAAAGGAAGTGACAACATCATGCACATTTACATCACATAAAGCCTTGCTCAAAAAAGTGAATTCCTAAAAGAGCTGATGGCAACTGGAGCCTGTTTCCTACTGCCACAGCCCAGGGGGACTCCCACCACCCCCCACAGCTCTTTGGGATGCTGATTCCAGCTGCTTTCTCTGTTCTGTGTGTTTTGAACCTGTCAGTTCTGTCCCTGGCACCCTTTCTCTGTTCTGTATTGCGGTTGCACTGTTTTAGAACCTTTCTGTTCTTTCTCACAGAGGGTGGAGATAAACTGCATTCTTTTACTTTCTTAATCTCTGTGTTTGGCATTAGGTGTTATTTGGCTGTGACCAATGGTTTTAGGAGGTGGATTCTTTACTGACCAATAGTTGCTAGAATATGAATGGATATATAAAGAGGCTTATTGTAAATAAACTCTCCTTTTTGCCATCTTGGTTCATCTGCCTGAATTCTCTCAGCCAGCCTCTGCAACCCTCAGGGACTCTAACGCCACACTGTGTGTTTTGAACCTGTCAGTTCTGTCCCTGGCACCAGCATCCTGCAATCCCCACTCTGTAAGTTATAAAGAACCCAACAGACCTGGCAGCTAAGGAGTAGATGGCGTTGGCAGACGAGGAGGGTTTGATTTTGGGGTGCTCACACTCTGAGGTTGCTGTCGGGCCGCTGTTAGAGCTCTGGAAGACAAAATCCCAAACCAGAATCAGAAACACCACACGTCCCAGTGCAGCTGCAAAGGCACTCATTTAACAACCTCTGTTTATCCACAGCATTCACTGCCACCTCAGAAATGCAGGAATTCTCTGACAGCTTTCCCTCAGTGAGGACACGAGCAGGGATTTTCCTGCAGGAAGAACTTCACACGTCTTGAGATTCCAAGGGCCTTGGTAAATTCAGCTGAAACAAGCCAAAATGGGAGCCAAGAGGAAAAGGATGCAGACAAGCACATGCACTTGGAGACAGAGTGACAACTGTGCACGTGTCGTTTTCTTAGAAAATCTGGCTGAAAATGTGCTTGCTTTCAGTTTTAGAAAGCTGGAGGCATTAAAAGGAAAAATTAGGGAAATGGAGTCAAGGAAAGCAAAACTGCTTGCATTTTCTTTTGGAGAACAATATGGTGGCCTACTCAGTACACTGGTAACAGTGTCCTGTATGTGAACAGACCCAAATTTAATTCAAATTTTCCTCTGTCAATCTCCTCACAGCTGATGTGTGTAGGTTTCTCAGGGCTGAAAACTGAGCAGAGTAAATCAGAGTTTTTCAGGTAACAACAGAAAACATTCCCAGCTTTTCAACACTGAGAGGTGAACAATGATCAGGCAATTGCGGCTCATGGCTGCTGAAATTGGGATTTCAACCTTGCTCCCGAGAGGCACAAAAGCACGGAATTCACCAGTTTCCTTCCAGCTCTCCCTCCACACAAGTTCACCCTCCTCAGGGTGAGAAGAGGGTGCATTTCTCCCCCATAACCTCCAGCCCCAGCAGATCTACTCACCCCTGGGGTGTCCAGGCTGAGCGTGCTCCCGAGCCGGAGGCTCTCCGCCCTGGATTCTGTCTGCGAGGGCAGCGAGAAGGGCAGCGAGTGCCGGTTGGACAGCTCTCTGCCCGCCCAGGGATCGCCGGGGCTCACAGCCACGCCCGGGGCTTTGGGGATGGGCCTGGCCGGCCACAGGTCACCCTGGCGGGCGGAGGGCAGCGGGGGTGGCTTGTCCCGGGCCGGGCAGTCCCCCGGGGTGCAGGGCAGGGGCCGTCTCTGCGGGCGCCCGTCGGTGCCCAGCGAGTGCGGCCGGTCCGGGGGCGGTGGTGGGGGCAGGTCCCGGAGCGTGGGGGGGATCGGCAGAGGTTTGTCCTTGTGCAGTGCTCCAGGGGCAGCCTGGAACGGAAAAGAGCCATTCACACAGGCAGCCCAGCCGTTAAACACGAGGGAGGGTTTTGGGGTTGTTCTATCTCTTTTTAGGAGAAATGGGTAGTCAGTAGGTAACTCAAGTTTTGAGAGACAGAATATGTGAATTCTAAAACCTAGGAAAACTGAATTCCCTTAATCTTGTCAAGGTAAGAGGGACAAGGATCTGTTTGAGGCCAGCACAGAAACCCTGAATCACCCACCAAGGACTGCCCATGCTCCAGAGAGAAAGGTGAAAAGAGCACTGTGATGAAGACTACAGATCTTCATCACGAGAAGACCCCAAAGACCACCAGGACACACAGCACACATGCTAATGATATTAATGATTTCCAAAAAATTATTTGTATAACCACTCCTATCCTGGGAAATGTGATGAATATTCATGAATGTTACCATAATATTGTGTGTTGGCAGTGCCAAGGTGTGTGTGTTTGGAGCAGTGAATCCCCACACGCAAATAAAGCAAATCCCCACTGCTCTGACTGTGTCTCTGCAGTGTCTCTGGGCCTGCTTGGGGCCAATCATTTACAAGAAGTTATCTCCGAGGATGTGGAGGTATCTCCACACCTTCTCCACAGGTTGAGGAGATAACACAGGAGCTACGTGCACTCCAGCCAGGCCCTGAACACCCCAGATTCTTCTTGAAGGGAAACATGAGCTTACAGCAGCAGTAGATTGGATTCCAAACAGAGCCTACTCATTATTTGAAAAAATTATTCAATTGTGGGTTATTTGTACAAGTTAACATTCATCAGTCAGCAATGAGTATTCACAGAAATAAGTATTTCTTCTGCCTGAATTTTCATAATTTCATTATTTCCTCCAAACCAGATGAAGAACTGCTGCTGTATCTCAAGAACCATTAACTTAATGCCACCAAGATCATCCCACTGCCTTCTGCTGATCAATCAGAAAGCCAGTTAATTTCTCCCAGTCACACACATTTAATTTCCTCCTTCATTTTCTATCTAAAAAAATGCTGGATGGAAAAATGTGTGCAGAAAACTTGGGAGAGAAATGTGATACCTTCTGTACTAGCTAGAACAAAATAAAGGAAAATACCCTAAAGGGCACAGGCAGCAGGGACTGAGGCTGAAAACCAGGGAATGTGATGGTAGTAATAATAATTTGGCAGTTCAGGATGCCAGTCACCCTAAGGGAGGCTGGGCTGAGAAGGAAGAAAATACTTTGGGATGTCAGGGAGAACACGCAGGGGTCAGCAGATTGTTCTGCTCCCTGCCTGCCCCACCCAAATCACAGCTGAAAGGGAAAGAATGTATTTCACCTTGGAAGTGGTGCCAGGGCTGGAAGCCCCAGGGGGGTTGGCCACTCGCTGCTGCAGCAGGTCCAGGCGCGGTGGCACGGGAGGGAGGGCAGCCTGCGGGGCCACCGAGAATGGTGAGGGAGGACGCTCCACCTGGGACAGGGAGAAGGGCAAAATCAGTGCACAGGTCAGTCCAGAACCCCTTCCCTCCAGAGAGGGCAAAATCAGCACACAGCTCAGTCTGAGAGAATCCCTTCCGTCTAGGGAGGGCAAAATCAGCACAGGGCTCAGTCCAGCAGAATGAATCTCTTCCCTCTGGAGAAGGCAAAATCAGCACATGGCTCAGTCCAGAACCCCTTCCCTCCGGAGAGAGCAAAATCAGTGCACAGCTCAGTCCAGAACCCCTTCCCTCTAGGGAGGGCAAAATCTGCACACAGCTCAGCCCAGCAGAACCCTGTCCCTCTAGGGAGGGAAAAATCAGCATATGGCTCAGTCCAGCAGAACCCCTTTCATTCTAGCGAGGGCAAAATCAGCACATGGCTCAGTCCTGAACCCCTTCCCTCTGGAGAGGGCAAAATCAGCACATGGCTCAGTCCAGAACCCCTTCCCTCTGGAGAGGGCAAAATCAGTGCACAGTTCAGTCCAGCAGAATGAATCCCATCCCTCTGGAGAGGCTTTCCAGCTCTCTGGCTGCAATACTGGTGACAAACTGCTCTGTGAGTGACAAACTGTCTTCCAGGAATGGCGCCAGCTCCCAGCTCCCAGCACTGGAGCAATCCTTGAGGAACAGCTCAGCTGTGAGGCACTGCTGCAAATGCACATGGAGAGACACAAGGCAAGCCCTGCTGGAGTAACAAATGTGCCTGAGTGGGCCCTGAGCAAGGAGGAGCTGCTTTTCAACAGCAGAGGGCACGATCTGCTGCAAAGCCTCCTGTCCTGTGCACTCTGCCTTCACTCCAGAGCACTGCTGTGCACCAAATCCTCCATTTCTATCCCTGGAATGCGGGTTTTTCCACTTAACAAATCAAACAGTGCCTGTTCTTCTGTTTATTTTCTCTTTTTTACAGCCCAGGCCAGTGCTTGTTAATTTTGAAAAGCTTCACACAGGTCTGAGGTCACTAAAGCCAACAGAGTAGCAACTCTGACAGGATATTACACCGAGCAAATTGCTTTGCTTCCCCAAAACATGAATATAAACCCCTCCAGGAGCAGTGTTTACTCTCTAGTACATTATTTCACAGGGTGGAATAAGGTGAGATATAAGACCATAGGTAAGCCAGAGGTGATGATTCTTTCTGACCAGGAAATAAAGCTTATTTTAGTTGATTCAATTATTAAAAATTAGCCAAATTCAAAGCCACTTCCTTATGAAGTAAAAAAATGCAAGAGCAGCAATAAAGTTTTGAAATGAAAAATGAAAAGGAAAAAAAAAAAGGAAGGAATCCATAAAAAATGCCTGTCTTGTACATAGCCCCTGGAGGGAAGCAGCACTAATGTCAGAGTTATGACATCTTTATTATACAAATTTATCAGCCACCAAATAAAAAGGTGACAGCCAAATTGAGTTCCTCAGCAGAACAGCCTGTCCTCCACCCTGTTATTCATCAGCACCTTGGGAAGGCTGTACTGCCTGCCTGTATCCATCACTGGGGAAAAACTGATGAATTTTTGCTGATCTGGGTGAATCCTGGCTAGGAAATCAAAATCCAATGCACAGAGGAAAGTTCCAAACCCAGATCTTCCATCCCGACAGGTCAGGCCAGCTTTTTCACCCTTCTAGGGATTCTTGCAAGACAACACACAAAAGATCAAAGGCTTCAAAGTGTGATCCCAAACCCACAGTGTGAAGTGAGCTCACAAAACTGGACCTAAATCTGTTTTCCACAGGGAATAGGATCTTTTCTTATAAGGTTTGACAACCCTCACAGGCACAAATCACAGAAAACCAATGGAGAAATGCCACATTTACCAGCAGCCATTTCAGTGAGCTTACTTTGGTACCAGCGAGTTCTTTCATCATGAAGAGGGAATCATCAGCTTTGTCATCATCATCATCATCATAATTGGGAGAGGGCGTTCCTTCTGCCCCTTGCCTGGCCAATCCTCCTCCTCCTCTGGGGTCAAAGGGATCCACCACGATGGGCTCAGTGCCTTTGATCTCACAGCGGCAGAAGGGACAGCCTTGGCCTTCTGATTCCTGCAGGGGAGAGAAGAGATCTGTCACAGCAAGAATTGTCACCTGGTTCATAAACAATCAGCTTTTAACCTCCTTTTTGGCAGGCAGCTTTCAGCTGAGGGGAAGACAAAGGCAAAGTGGGCTACAAATATGGAATATTTTCTCCTTGAAGTGGAAAAACAGCTTTTGAGCCACAGTTCTCACAGCTGAGTTCTCCCAGGTTTTGGCTGTTCCATATTAAGAGATCAGGCATCTCAACAGCTTCTGATGCAATGACATTATTAGCTCAGTGTTTCTCCCACCTTCTCTCCATCCTGCAGGAAAGTGTTCTGAGAAGAGAATATTCCTGTAAAAGAGCAAGCAGAGAGCCCTCAGAGAGATGAAGAAGAGGCCAAGGCTCACCTGCCAGGCTGTGAGACAGGAGGTGCACATCAGGTGCCCACAAGGCTCGATCTTCACGTCCTTGTCATTCTCAGCACAGATTTTACACAGCTGGAACGTGGAGCCCATCTCGCAGTACAGCTCATATTGTTCCTGGGGGAAAGACAGCATAAAATCACAGGGAGAACAGAAATCTGCAAAGATTTCACTAATTTTATGTGCTCAATGCATCTGTTAAGCTCTGAAAAAAGCAGAATTCAAATTATCCAAAAATTTTCATTTAAGGGGCCCAAGAAAAGCAGGGTTCAAGACATGCTAAACGGCACAAAAACATCAATACTAGGCAGACCATTCTGAAAATAAACCTTTTAAAATCTATCTTTGCAATCTCCTCTGCCCATCCCTATCACACAAACATTTCTGTAATTCCTGTAAAATGCAGCAGCCTTAAAACAAGCCTTGGGAATCCCGAATATGACAGAGTTGTATGAACAACTAAGGAGGCTTGGAATTAGGAAGAAAGGAGAGAATTTGATGGGATAGAATATTTTACTCACCTGTGTAACTTTAATGTGGTCCTGAGGTGTGGGCTCACACAAGCCAGTCAAGTCAGGATTCTGATTCCGGCCATCAGGAAATAAATAACTGCAAGCAGTTGGGGGAAAAAAAATCTCTATATGTGCCTGTAGACACATTTATACATACACAGATATAAGGTTTCTTTTGGGGGTGGGAAGGGAATAAAGAATGAAGGTGAGAAGGAAGGGGTGGGAATTCAAGGTGTTCTGAATTCTAAAGAAGTCTTGGAAGAATTTTATGATTGGACATATTATTCTTAAAACAGTTATTCTTAAAAGTACTGGTTCAAATTAAGGACTTGACCAAAAAAAAAGGGATTTATGAGAAGGAAAACACTGCTGCACATTTATCATCTGTTACTGCACAGCTCTCCAGTGCAGACAGCTGTCAGTAATTCCTGAGTGCCAAAATAGCTCAGCAATGAGTTATTCCACTGACAGCAATGGGGCCATTCAAGATTTAACTGCTTTGTTGTCTTAGTTTTTATAAAGTTACTTACAAGCCTTCCCTGAAGCCATCAATGAGTGCTTGGAAAAGAGGTTTGTTGTGGGGGATTGTCTGGAGAATGTTCCCATCTGCAGTGACATAGCCAATGGCCCACTGACCCAGGCGGGTACAGCTCAGACGGAAAATGTAACTAAAAACACAGAAAGGAAAGGAAAGCTCAGTTTGGAACAGAGAGAAAAGATTAAATGACAGCCTTTGGCTGGCCATATCAAGACATCCAATAAGAATTAGTAGGAATAACTTGATGATTATTTATCATATTATATCATATATAATAGTTATCATATATAATAACTAGCTGATTATTATCAACTTTCCTCAATTGACCCCCAGGCAGTTCAAAGGGGAACTCTGCAATATGATACAAAGTGAAAAAAGAACCCAAGCACTGCCCTCCAGGTGAAATGAAACCCAAAATCCAGAGCAAGAGAAGTTAACATCCATAAAATCATTTATTTTAAATTAACTTTCAAAAAGCCAACAAACCAACAAACTACAGGAGGTTTCCATGTTTAAAAGCAGCCCAGAAGGAACTCTCCCTGCACACAGAGAACCTGCCAGCCCTGCTGCAGTCAGTGGTGTCAGCAAGAACACCCAGCAGGGCCCTGCTGGCTGAGCTCTCTCTCACCTGCCAGGTTTGTGGATGAATTTCTGCAGCCGAGCCTTCACCTCATCATAGGTGAGGAATGCCATGTAGCCAGGGTGAGTCACGGCCAGGCTGTTCCAGTTCCTCAGCAGGGACGACCAGGGCTGGGGAAGGAACACAGAAACAAATTAACCACGCACTCTGAAAGGTGTCAATATTTCTGAATCCAAAGAAATCAAACTGCTCTTCAGCTAGAGAAATGTGAGTTTACAGCAAGGTTTGGGGTTGGTCCCACCTGAGCTTCCCTCTCTGGCATTCCTGCCTGGAAGGGACCGGAATCTTTTGAAGGGACAGGAGTCTCCTGAAGGGACAGGAATCCTCTGAAGGGACAGGAGTCTCCTGAAGGGACAGGAATCCTCTGAAGGGACAGGAGACTCCTGAAGGGACAGGAGTCTCCTGAAGGGACAGGAATCCTCTGAAGGGACAGGAGTCTCCTGAAGGGACAGGCCACGGGGCCCAAGTGGCTGCCGCTGGAAGGGCTCAGAGTGACCAAAGCCAAATTCCACTACAAATCCAGCAGAGGAACCAAACCACACATTCCCATGTGGCACTTGGCATTTGAGGTGAAAGGTGTTAATATTCCTGAACCCAAAGAAATCAAACTTCTCTTCAGTTAGAGAAATGTTTCTTTTTCCACCACGAATCCAGCAGAGAAACCAAACCACACGTTCCCATGCGGCACTTGGCATTTGAGTTTCTCTCTGGCTGGTGATAAAATCATCACTTAAGATAGACCTTAATCAAAACTCCTTTAATAAATACTGAAGCAGAAGTCACTGAGGTCACAGCTCGAGAATAGCCATCAATTGTGCTGCTTCTGCAGAGAAAATGACTCATTGCCCAGACAGGGATAAAGGCAGGAGTTTAATGAGATTATGCACAGAAACCATGACTGGTCTGCTCTCCAACACCAACTTCCTGCACGGCCTGGGGACAGTGACCTCCCCTCGTGTCTCAGTTTCACTGTGTGTAACTTGTGACTGTTCCTCAACCACCCAACCTCGCTGGGGTGTGGCAAGGCTGCTCTCAGATGTGAATAAAGAAACCAGCACATATATCTCAAATATTCCTTCAAATGATGCCCCAAAAGTTGTAACAACCGTCTGAAAGCTCTCAGCCCAGAGAAGGGTGGAGGGAATCAGAGATTGGCTCAGCTGGACATGGTGCAAAAATTACAGAATCTTCACACAGGACATGCAGAATCCATCTTTGTACCCCACCCTACTCAGTGGCAAAAACTGGGCCAAGACAAAACCACCACAGGCTTGGGTGTCTAAATCTCAACTGATTTTTCCAATATTTTAACTTTTTAACTACGAGAAGGTATCAGCACTCCCTGAGAACTTTGCATCCCTTGGAATTTGCAGCAACTCTTGACTTGTCCTTTAAGCACAACACTTGGAAAAAGTGCTGAATGAGATCAGCTACGCTGCAACACCAAACATGGGAATTTTTCATCTAGACATATCTTAATTACAACCCACCCTATCACATGGGAAAAGGCAAGGCAGAGCCAAAGAAGTAAGTGATTGTTCTTGTAAATACCCAATTGTACCACCAGAAGCTGTGTTTTTGAATTTAGCACTATTAGAGACTGTGGGGTTGAATTCTACCTACTATTAATATCACTTCAGTGACACAGAGAATTCTCTCTCACACACACAGACACGTTCACAACATCCTGGCTGGGTCAGTTCAAAAGATAGGAAGCCCAAATTTCCATGCCTGAGCTCCATCCTGAACAACCCCCACCATGGAAAATAAATCTGACAATAAAGAAAAGGACAAGGGAAGACAGAGTGATAAACTAAGCTTCACATTTCCTGCCTTGCAGAAGCTGTGTCAGAGCTTCAGTCTCAAAGTGACCTTTGAAAGGGAAAACCTGATTCATGGCAGGATGCTGAATGTGCCTGGGAGTTGCAGTATATATTTAGGGAATTTTTTATTCTACAGCCAGAAATATCCCCCACTTTTACTGCAATATGGGGTTTTAAGCATTATTATTCAAGGGATGGAGGGCAAGACAATCCAATCCCATACAGAATAAATAATATCATTTGAGTGTGGAAAAAAGCGGTCTGGAAGAAAGAATTTAACCTGCAGCACTGACACATTTCAAGCGATTCCTGCTCCTCAATTCTTACCTGGAAGAGTCGTGTGAAGATGTCAAACTCAAACACTGAAATGTAGTCATTGCAGGTCAGGTCGATGGTGGATTTCAGGGCCATGGCTTCCAGCCCAGAGCTGATGGGGTGCACCTCGTGCAGGGCCTGGCGGAAACTCTTCCAGGGAACAATGGTCCTGGGGAAAAGCAGGGGATGGGATATGGCTCAGGACCATCACCACGTACACACCTACACATTGCTTTTGGGAGTGTCCATGTTGTGGTAACAGAACAGAGAAAAATCAGAAACAGCCACAAGAGATTAATTCACGTTACACAAACACAGATTTCTTGCTGCTGCAGGAAATCAGCAGCCAAAACTTTAGACAATTTTCTCTGCACATGCAAAATTCTGGATTTAGAAGTCTATCTCTGCTTTCTCCTTTCCCTCTTTTTGCAGTCCTATCATAGCCTCACTTGGTAATAATTTCACGACATTGCAGCTGGCAGAGAAGGAGTTAACATTCTAGATGGTTCAAAAAAAAAAAGCTGCAAACAACTCTCTAAAGAGGGATTAACTGGAGAAGGATGATAATCAGAAGCCAAAACACAGGCTCCTGTTTAAAGGAATATTTTCCTTCTTTTAATATATCAAGTGGAATAGAAACATAGAAAGAAAATGCCTCACTGGAGACAACTGTGTTATTCATGAGTAAATACATTATGGCTTTTTGTTCTGACAGCTACTAATTAAACTCTTTAGGTGAAGTACCTCAGTTCCCTCAGTCTGAAAGCAGCACCAGATCCATTAACTTTAATCCCCAAACATTGCTGTGAACACCTCCATGGTTCATTTAGTCAGTGTTTCATTAGATACAGAAATTAAACCTGACATTTCAGCAGTCTGCACACAAAGACTGTTGCATTTCCCTTTTCCTTTTCACTCTCAGCAAAGCCATTTTGCAAACAGAAATTCAGAGAAGAAGAGGGGTGAGTAAATGATTGGAAAGACTAATTGGGGGGAAGATGAAAAGAATATCATATAATGGCTTAGCTAAAGAACAACTCATGTTGGGGGCATGGTAACCTTTGGAAGAAGAAAGGAGATTATTTTGCATAGCTTGTAGAGCTTACTTACAAGTTAAGGAATTAAATCAAAGAGAGGAAAATTTGAGCTGAATAATCAAGGGAAACACTGTGACAATGAGAGAGTCTCCTGGGGAAAGTGGGGAAAGATTCATCACTTGACACATTTAAAACCAGACAGGACAAAAACCTGGGAAATTTAATGTAGGAATAATTCCTTACCTCACCCCAGAGATGGACAAAATGACCAGTAGGTCATTTTATTTTATCATTTATTTTAACCTGACTAAGCCCATTCTGAATGGCCAACCAGAATTCTTAAAAAACCCTGAGTGCAATGTTCCCACACCTCTATTTTTAAGCACAGTTAGAAACTTACTTTTCACCAAAAGCCTTTCTCCAAAATTCTGCAGCATCTGCCTTGGTGATCCGGAAGGTGTCTCCCTGGAAGAGCCCACTGGGGAAAATACCTTTGAGTTCTGCCAGCATGTGGCTGAATATCAGGGACAGCTTGGTCAGGTTCCTCCTGCAAAGGACCACAAAAAGTGTTTCTTTTAGAAAATTAGAGTTTAGCACTCTGAACAAAGCAGAAACAGCACTTATGGCAATTCAGGAATGATCCCAGCGTGGAAAACTCTCATTTGGGGTTCTCTTTCAAGTGTCTCCCCAGCGTTCAGAACATCCAAAACATGGGAATTACCAGCAAGGTCTGTGTTTGTCACAACCTTTCCCACGATGACAAACTCTGGGTAATCTCTTTAAGGTGGGCAGGCTATTGCCAAGGCAAAAATCCTCCCATGGAAACACATTCACAGAAAATGTGCAATATTCACACCTCACCTATTGAGCATTGAAGACAAAACCTCGTCAGCCTCCTTTGGTCTTGGGTCTGAAAATTCTTTTTGAGAGCACATAAAACTACTGCTGCCCCAGACAATGGGAGCTGAATGTCTTTCCAGGTCTCCAAAGGCTCCCAACACAATAGATTTGCTCAGGGAATATCTAACTGATAATAACAGGCCCAAGCTCCCAAGGGAACACAAAAACACCTGCAGGTTTTTCCTAAAATGGTAATATTTTACACACAAAAGCTTCCTGCTCAGGGCACTCAAACACACTGCCTTTAATTATCCAGTTTGAATTACAGCTGGTCCCCCAAGTCCTTTCTCTGCCTGGGGACACTGAGATGTCAGGAGTGCTCTGTCCCTCAGGATATGCAATTTCTGAGCTGGAGTGGGAAAGCTGAGAACAGATATTTTCTGCTGTTCTATTCACCAGTGGCAATTCTTCCTCTCACTCCTTTATCCAAATAAAGGATGCCTCTCTTCTCCTCCACTCCACTGCTAGGAAAACTTCCTGAAAAGAGACAGGGATATTTCTAGGCCAGAGGCTTTTTTTTTCACCCCCACATCATGTGCTTGAAGGCAAAAGAAGGAACTGGCATCATGTGGGAAAGAACAACTTGTGAGCTATGCCCAACACACCAGAGCTGCTCAGAAAACCCCACAACCACCAAGGCATTGCACACACTCACTTATGGCACTGATTATTTAAATTCTGAACCACAGAGGGAGAGGCAAGGAACATCCCCAGTCACATTGGATTTTCTTGTTTTCCCATCTCTCTCCCTGAGTTTGCTGCTGCTGCAGAAGACACTTGTTTTTGGCAGCAAACTCCACTCCCCCAGGCTGCAGCCCTTCACCAGTTTCTGGAATTCTGGTTGGATTGGTTCCTATTTATTTAATCTTGGATGTTTTTCAGGTACCATTTGCTCCAGACATAATACTCCTCCTTCAAGGACTCATCCTATTAATGTGCCTGATTGCAGAACTGACCTGCAGGCTTTCCACAAAAATTCCCTGGACATTTGGGACATTTGCCATATTTTCACAGGGTCTAAACTCAACTGGAAGTGACCACATCACTTAACATATCTTCTACTATTTACACAGCACTTTCTGCACACTGAGAGCTTTCTCCATACCCTGACACAGTCTGGGTAGATTAGAAGAGCCCAAAACTCTAAATCCTCTTTGACAGCCGTTCCCTCTTACCCTTCTTTGTTCAACCACATTTTGATTTGTGTGCAGCAGTGAGAACTTCTCAAAGTGTTTATGGAAGGCACCAGCTACACAAGGAATTCTGTTTTTTGTCATTTCATACATGTCCAACAACAGCAGGTGCTTGGGAATAACACAAGGAGAAGCCCCCAGCTGCTCTTCCACAAGCTGTGCCATTCCCCAGCTGTCTCTGGATGTGTTACACACTCAAAGTGGGGATTTTAAAGCAGTTCTGCAGTTTGGGTTGAGCATCTTTCCTTCCTGGTAGCTCGTTGAGTAATCCAAAGCTGTGTGTAAGATAAGCAATTCTGCATTTACCAGGGGAAGGCTCCGATTCGGAGCTCACGGTACAGGGAAGATGATTTAACTGCAAATTCACACCCCAGCTCCCTCCCTCATGGAGATTCCCACCATGGCCCTGCAACGCTTTGGCTGACAAACACCAGAAAAATTGCAAATCAGAGGTTCGAGCTGTGGATTTCTGAAAGCCCTCCCTCCCACAAAATGACAAAAAAGAGGGCAGTTTATGTCAGTGCAAGAAGAAAAAGCAAATATCATGCTGTTATCAATAATTTAATCCACCTATAACGCAAGCAAAAAAACCCGTTTTGTTTTTCTTTTAATGAGTTTATAAAAATGGAAGCTTTTCAAATGATTTTGTATTCTCCTATTGCTGCCCAGCACAGCGTGGGGAAATTCAGGTATGATCAGACAAACACATGGATGCATTTCTGACCCTGAACAAGTGCATGCTTTAATCAAAACAGTTAACACTGCAAGGAGCCAGGGAATATTCCTGTGTCCAGTTGTTTATCTCTTCTGCCCAAGAGCCTTCTGCCTCAGCTGAGCTCAGGAAGTGCTTGCACTCAGCTGAGCACATCAGTTAATGAGAGGAGTAAGAACTTCCTCAGGCTTGAGGATGGATAAACAAACGGCTTTGCACATACACACTGAAGGACTTGGTTTCCAAAAACATTTCTGAGAGCTGGCCATTTAAAATTCTTAAGGTCTTCAACGTTTTTTACACATATTCAGCTGTTCTGTAGGTAGATAAGGGCAAAAACCACAGGAAGTGAACATAGAGAGCAGCAAATTGCAGAATAGTTTGTGTTAGTAGCTTTGACATACAGCAAACAGTTACCAATCCTATGCTAAAAGGACAGATATTTTCTTTATTTTAACTATTTATGTATCTTTAAATTAATACAGACCAAATAAATGCTTGCAATTAGAGTGAATATTTTTACTGGCATATCAAAGTTTACTGATGATTGTGTTTAATTTTTAGTACCATCAGAACTGTTCTTGTGGCCCTTGCTTCAACTGAACAGATGTGAATATACTCCCAGGAAAAGGGTGATATATTCTGAGAATATCTATGGGTCTTAGATTGGAGATTCCCAGACAGTTTAGACCACAGACCTCCAGCAATGTCCCATGATGATCCTATTCCAAAATTCCACCTAAACACAGTAATTCACACAGAACTGTCACCCAGGGCTGCCCAGCACAGTTGGGGAAGCACTGACTGCAGCACCTAAAGGCTGCTGCTGGGGAATTGAAGCACCTGCCACCCCAGCAGTGCTGAAAACGTTACCCAGGGACCACAGCCACATCAGTGAGCTCCCCTGGTGGGCACAGCCAGCTGGAGACACACCTGTGCCAGCTCCAGAGAACCAGAGCCTGTTTCTGTCCCTGCTCACAGCCAGAGGCTGACAGCCACGCTGAGCTGTGATCTCACAGCCCCGAGTGCCTTCACACAGACGTGCAGAGCTGGCAGTTTATTATGGGTAGAAATGATGAATCAACAGTGAAAACGTGAAAAGCCAAATATTTTTCCGCTGTATACAGTGACCAAGTGTTTCACTTGTGAGGAACACCTGGAGCATGGAGGAATCAGTCCTGTACACAGAGTGAGCTGAGAATTGTTTCTGCTACACCCCAGAAAGAGCTCCAGAGCCTGCTCAGCTGCGGTCACTGCTGTCAAACCTCCACACCCCCCAGGCTCGACAGACAAACCCCTCAAGGAACTGCTTTGGGGAACCAAAACCAGCATGAAGCAAGAGTGGTTCTTCACTCACCCCATGCCCAGCCGGCTCCCCAAGGCTCAGCCATGTCCCCCTTCCTTCCTGCTCCCTCACTGTGCTTCTGCTCCTTCCTTCCTGCCTCGGCATGGCTTTGCTCCACACATTTCTGTGGAATTCAAGAGGCACTTCCACGTGCAGCCGCCATGGCCAGCCCCAGCTGAGGGTTCTGTGCTGTGGTTTCCCCCCAGACCCAGAGCAGATTTTTCTTTCCCAGCTTCCTGGATAAAAGTGTTTTTCCACTGCATGGACTCCGTCTTGGAAAGCCATTAAGGGCAGAGGATGGTTTAATCAGGGATGTCTCTCTCGGCCACGTTGACACAATTAGTTAAATTAATGTGCTTCGTGACTAAATGCTTTTTCCCCTCAAGGCAATGTTAATGTGGCACTACCATTTCTGCCACTGCCAGCTACGATTTTTTCATTTTCTTCCAATATTTCTCACCTCCTTCAGAGCCACCCAGCTGACAGAGCATAATTTAGTTCCTCACACGTAGCAAGGATCAGCTCCACAGGCTGATTCAGTCACAATATTGTGCTGGCATGCCATAATTTGACATGCACATACTGTCGTGTCTGTGAAGCTCATTCTGCTGAAGGCATGTTACACACACAGAGGAATTCTGAGCTGTAGCACAAGACAGCCAACCTCAAAATATTTCACTTCTCTGGAATCATTGTCTTTATTTCTTATTCTTGCACGCTGACCACCAGATTCTGTTTAGGTGACAGGGTTAGCACCCACTGGAGGTAAGTGCAAGCTCCACTACTTATTAAAACACAAATTGCAAACCCACAGGTTTTTTTTTCCTATAACTACATCTTACGATTTTACACTTGAAGACTGAAGAGCTAAAAAAAATAAATTTAAAAAAACCCCAAACAGCTCTTTTAACGACTTCAACGAATAAAATGCACCTTTCAAAAACCACCAAGACGTGAGGTTCTCATATCACAGAGGCTTTCAGATGCACCAGGCACGAGCAGTTTGATTTCAGCAGAGAGTTTGATGTGCCTGCCTTCAAAAAGAAGAACTAAGTCTCATATTGTGCTCCCACCGCAGCCAGGAGTTTTCTGTGTGCTCCTCATGCTCACACAAGCAGGGAGTGGAAATGCTCGAGGTGATCCCGAGCTGGTTTTTGTAGCCCTGAGACAGCTCTGTCCTCTCCATGAAGGCATCTGATTTAAAAATAGAAACAGCGGAACTACTTTCAACCAAACTTGCAACACAGGAAGTGAATGAAATTCCACTTAACTGTTATTGCCTCAACACAAGGCACCTTACAGAGCCAGGCTGGGCTGCAGCTCTCTAATATTTACAGCATTTCCACAGGACAACTAAAAGAACAGACAAATATTAAATATTTGCTTGTTCTGTAGAATTTTTCACCATCAGTTTGTTCTTTTTCAGCGCTTTAGGTATTGCAGGACAGTTTCCTTACACTCTGCTGAAACCTGGCACTTTGCAGCTCACATAAATATATTTAAACACCTGGAATCATGTCAGCAGAGCCTACACTTCAAAGTGTGACACAAAACACACGGCAGGCCACAAACCCCAAAACTTTATATATTCCTATCAGTATGCAAACGGTTTTAACTGATGTGAAGCACAAAGGACATCGAGCCACTGTGCTGACCACAAGAACCAAACCTACTGACCTTTAAAGGACCTGGACTTATTATTTTAGGCACAAATGCTGGTGTTACATTTTTTCCCCAATGTTAAGAAGCTAAAAATCCATTTTTAAAATTCAAATGTTACAGAAAACGCTTTAAAGAGAAGAATACATTTGATGTGATTAATGGGCTGGAAAGATCTCAACATATACTCAGAGAATTGACAAGGTAAAGGATAAAACTCTCACTTAGGTAACAGATTAATTTATTTTGCCAGATTCAAGGGGATTACACAGCAAACTCACTGCTCAGGACATTTCTCATTATACTTCATTTTGGGCTCTCTGCGCTGGAATTCAAATTTATATTTCAGGGGCTGTTTGCAATAGTTAAAGAGAAAAACAGAGCACAGAAGCCCTGTTTCCAAATCAAGATTCCATATTTCATGGGTAATCTTCTGGATACTGTCTTGGATACCACAGTGGAAGGGCAAAGAGGGAGGACAGGGTCAGAATACATATTAAATTCTGTATTTTAAGGGTGGGAGGCCCTGGCACAGGTGCCCAGAGGAGCTGTGGCTGCCCTGCATCCCTGGCAGTGCCCAAGGCCACGTTGAAGCCACCATGGCAGGGGTGGGAAGGGCTGAAATCCAAGCCCAAAAATCCCAAATGTGGCACCTCAGCCCTCAAGTCCCCAGCCAAGCACCCAAGAGACACGGCACAGTTGCCAAGTAGCAGCAGCAGCACATTTTTGCCAGCATGGAGAAATCCATGCACATTTCCAATGATAATTACTACAAACGAACTTGTAATTCCACCCACAACAGCAAGTCCACAGCCTCCCATAAAACTCTACGATTTTATGGGCTCTGAGAGAAAAGAAGAATAAAAATCTTCCTTCCTTATTATGCAATCATCTGAAATCTTCCATTTGTCCACAAATCGATTTTCAAGACGGTGGTCCAATTTTAGACAGAATGAAAACTATAATGAATGCAAGCTTAAGCCAATTATGCTAAGTGTTACTTAAGTTCCAAAACTATCACCTAAACTGCAATTTAAAACCAAATTAAAAAGAAATAATTCACATTCCTGTCTCCAACAACATTTACATGATAATGAATTTCTTCTTGGGTAATAAGCAGTTAGTTAGTGTTCATATGCTAGAGCCTGGCAAGGAAACCCTTCTTGTGGGCAGCTTTGGAGCCTGTTCTTTTCTTTAAGATGTTCTAATTTAAATGCAGATGTAGACTTCACACTAGTGGGTTTTGTTAAAAAAAAAAAAAAAAAAAAAAAAAGTCCTGCTGTATTAGAAGGAAGTGACAGAAAGAGGACTCACACGCACTGTTTGAGTTCCACATTTTGTACTATCTCATTTTCGCTGGGCAGGAATGTGTGCAAGAGGTCTCAAAGACGAGATTAGAGCACCAACCCCCCTCCCCCCAGAGGGTTTTCTGTTCAGGGCTTAGCACAAGTGTTGTCCAACTTTTCCCTCTTTAAATTCCACTGTTCTTCTTTTTTTTCTTTTTTTTTTTTTTTTTTTTCTTTTTTTTTAATCCCCAAGTCATTCTTCATGCACTTCCTTCCCCTTTAGAGATATGCACGGTCATTTCCAGGAGACATTAAATACTGTGAGCTTTTTCCTGTGTAAATTACTAAGTCTTAACATTGGAGCTGGAGAAGAATATGAAATCCTGCTGAGCCAGCACCCCCTAAGCTGTTGTCAGAAGAACAATTAAATATGGACCAGCTTCCCAAAGCTTTTTTTCACCTCCATGCTATATGGAAAAAGCAGATTATATTCCCTGCTTAACCCCATTTTCTCTACGGATATATTCTTTTTGTTAACAGTTTGCTTCCCAAAGCTGAACTAGAAAAATAATTTGTTCTATTCCTAAAAAAAAAACAAATCCACATCCTGAGGAATTATGTCTCCTCACCAACCCTGCAGCTTCCAGAGCTGTGTTCTAATGTGGAAACATTTGCAGTGCTCTGATTTTATTTAGAAAATAACCTCTCTGAATTTCCCCTCATAATAGACTGGTTTAACACAATTAGAAAATTTGATTCTTTGGTGAAAAATGGACTCTTCAGCCTAATTAATCCTTTCCCAAGGAACAGACAATTTCTCTACCTGCCTCCTGACCAACAAGTTGTTTTTCACTCCTGCCATGTCAAATATAATCTATTTACACAACTGCAAAACCACTGCTGCAATAAGTAATTTATGTCGTGTGGAAAGCTGACAAATGGCAGTTCCTCTGTGCAAGCAGTGGGGCTGAGAAGTAAAAGCTTTCTGCAATGGAAATTAAAAAAAAAAAAAAGTCAAAAAAACCACCAAGCCTCTAAATGAAACTGAAATCAAGGGCTGAGGCAGGTTCAGCATGTTCAGAGCAAGAATGGCACTATCAAGCAATGGAACCATCACCTTGCAGGGAAAAAATCTGATTATTGAACCAGTTTTTTGTTATTACTGGTTAAAAAGGAAACTCAAGAAGTTCACCATAGAAAAGTCACATATTTTTACCCCTGGATCTAGAAAGAAAAGGCACCAGCACCTCTGGAGATGTGCTCAGCCCAAGAATTCCTGTTAATTACTGCACACAGCCAACTAATTATTGGATGATTTGCCTTCACCTCATTACAAGCATACAACAAAACAGCCAAAATTATTAACTCTTGAAACACTATTTGATCCAAGCCTGCAGATGTTACTTTTAGCTATCAAAACTCAGAGGAGCAACACAGTCAGTCCAATAAAAACCTCCAGCTACTCACAAGTAACCAAATTCCATCAGATCCACTCCCTAAATTCAGTTTTAAACAGTAACCAGAAGTTACTGCTGCTACCTATTAGTCAGGAAGTGCACACAGAGCTTTAAAAGCACCCTGAGCAGCATGAATTTTTAAACAGACATGGAAGTGAGCTAAAGCAGAATTGAAACAGCATCTTGAAAGCTCTCCTAATGAAAGAAGTGAGTTCTCCTCGCAAAAATCGCAGCGTGAGTTTAGGCAGGAGAGGAGCAACCATGGTTAATTTATATATTTATAGTCTGAACCACTCCACAGCAAAACCACATTGCTACAGAGGCCTGCAAATACCTGAAATACACAAAGAGCAAGTTGGAAATAATAAAAAGAGAAGGGAGATGCTCAAGTGATCAGGGCAGGTCTGATCCTACTTAAGTCATTTTTCATGACTTGTCTGTAGGAGCAAACAGCTGCACAACTTTCACTCTGCTTATGCAAATGTCAAAATAGTGCATTTTGCTCTGTACCAAGAGGCATTTGGGGAAGAAAATAAGGTCATATACAACAGGTAGCAAAATGAATGCTCAGTCTGGAAGAGAGAACGAAAAAAGGTTCAACAACAACAGGGAAAAAAGTCAGAAAAAGTCAAAGCAACACATTTATTAAAATTTTAAAGTCCTGTTCTCAAAACACTGCAGACTAATGGCCATAAACCTGCATGAGATCAAGAGCAAACTAGATTTTTATATATATATATACTTATTTTTATATATCTATATTTTACATATATATATATATATACACACACACACTGCCATGAGTACATTCCCAGTGAATACAAGGCTCAGGTTCTATTTGTTTCCTTTACAGACTGCTGACCATCTTCCAGAAAGTTTCGCCCACACTTGGACTATTTGAGTTCATTAATTCTTACTAAAAATTTTTTAAAAATTGGTATTTTTCTTCAGGTCCTAGCAAGGTGAGAAAATTTAAGTTTCTTCACCTTACATTAGTATGTGCATTTTATAGCTATAGATGCATTTAGAGCAAAAATTCATTTAATTTAATTACCAAATAGCACTGAAGTGATTGGGATCCAAGAGCTCCAACAACCATGGAATCAGGCACAGCACAGCATTTAACAGAACCCCCCAAAACCAAAGTCCCATTCTTTTTGGGGCTCTCTTGGACTGGTACACAAACCACATGCACTGACTGCTCTGACCTTGTCCTTTCCTGTGACAAAGTAAAGAACTGAGAAAGTTGCCGAGCTCATCACCAAAAAAGGCTCTCTGGTGTTCCCCTTTAGGCCAAAACTGTCCCTGTTGCTTCCATTGATGCCTTAAACAGGCTGGGAAAAATATGAAGCAGACACAGCAGTAGAGGGAAAAGGGAATTTACCTCAGTTTAATAGGATCCTGGGTGCCCAGACTCATCAAAGGTGGAAAACACACCATGGAGCAAATGACGAGTTGGGAACCCTCCCCGTACAACACATACTGGATTTTTATGGACTTCACAAAATCAGCATATCTACTCAAAATCCCCCAAAAAGAAACTTAATAAATGAAGAAATTGTCCCCTGTTCTAATGAACTACATGAGATTTTTACGAACCTCACAAAATTAGCATATCTACTCAAAATCCCCAATAAGGAACTTAATAAATGAATAATTGCTACCTATTCTAATGAACCCCCCAAATGAGACTACAGCCTCGTTTACAAAAACATGTTCCAAGAGAGAACAGGTTGGAGCCTCTAGTTCTGAGAGAATATGAATGTTTGGTCTTCCTTGCTTTGCAGGACCCCAAACTAAGCTAAATATCAGAGTGCAAGGGTTGTAAACATGTGGGGCTAGAGTACAAGGAGTGTTTGTGCAGGGTACAAGGAGTGTGTATAGAGGGTAACAGGGAAGGGAAACGGTATAAAATATATAAAAAGCGTATAAAAGAAAATAGAAAAATGACCGGCATCACCATGAGGAAGGTGCCATGAGAGCAGCCAGGATGTGCTGCTGTTTTAAGGCTCGTGTTTAACACAAGTCTCACACAGTTCCTTCCCTGCTAAGCTGTTTATTCATAAATGGGACAATTAGCAATTCCCCAAGGACTGCCATCCCTGCTGTGAGAACGGCAGCCTCCGCTGCAACCCTGACATCCACATCTATCAATCTGCATTTCCCCTGCTCCCTCCAGTCAATTAGTTGGATTACAAACCAACTAGGATGATTAACTCTCTGGAATTACTTCTCTTTGCTTCTCTCTGAAAAGCCAAGGCACTGGAGGTGGGATTTCCGATTTATGACTGACACAGCAGTCATTCACTCCTCAGATGCTCCTGATTTATGACAGGCAGATCACAATACACACAGTTAACAACACTCCAGAAAGAAATTTCCATTTCTTAGTTCATTCTTCAACACAGTCAGTAACAATCCAAGCAGCATCAGCAATGCCTTCTGGAGCCACTGTCACAGCCTTTGTTTGGAGCTCAATATTATGGAATATGCTACCCAGACTTCAATATTAAACCAGAAACAGGTGCCAGCACTTCTTCCCCCTCCAGTAATTCCAAGTTGTTGCCAGGGCATTAACCACATTCTCCCCAGGGCAATTATGTTCAGCCACTTGGTGGTTTTCACATTTTCTTCCACCTGATTTTTTTCTTTAATTCAGCATCTACTTCAAAATCCTGAAATGAGTTTAGGGTTACAAATGTATACCTCTGTCTGTCAGACCTGCTGCCAACAGCAACACAAATGTGGAAGATTAATATTTTCCAGAGCTTTACTCTACTTTTAAATCATCACCTTGTCTCTCTCTCCTTTTCTTAAAGCTGGATGAAGAAACACCATTTCAGGTATAGTAAATTAAATTAAATGCTCATTAAATTCATACTATTTTGTCCAAGAGAGCCTTATATTCAGCAATAGCAGTTTCTATCTCCACTTATCCTTTTCAGCAAGTGCTGTTCACCTTGAAGATGTCCCTGGATCTCAGCTATGCCTTCGTACAAAATGACAGTCAAGCTGACAATGTGAACTTGTCACTTGTCACTTGTCACTGATCTACCCTAAGCACAAAGTCTCCGACACATTTAACTTCTACAATAAACATTTGAATGTGTTTCAAATATTTCCCTCCATTACCTAGGCTGGGAGTTCTCCTCATACATCCGTTCCTTCCCTTCCTTGAAGAGGCTGATGGTCTGCTTGGTTTTTTTCATCAGGTTTTCCATGAAAACACGGAAGTACTCGTTCTCGCCCAGGGTCTCCATCTTGCCCTCGTAGCGGGACAGGATGGTGCGCAGGTGCTGGTAGGTGTCGGGCAGCAGGTCCAGGATGTAGGGGGGGCTGTTCTTCAGGGCCAGTTTGGGGTTCTGACACAAACGCACCACCTGTGGGGAATGGAAAAACACCTTGGTGAAAACTCTGAGAGGAGCAGCGAGCAGGGGTTAAACACAATTCACTGCTGCGAACACAACGCTCTGAAATGTTCGCTCGCAACAAATCCCATTTGTTGGTCAAGTCTAGATGGAATCACAGAATCATTGAGGGTGGACAAGACCTCTGAGATCAGCAAATCCAACCTGTGACAGATTCCCACCTTGTGGCACTGAGTGCCATGTCCAGTCCTTCGTTGGACACCTCTACCACCTCCCTGGGCACCTTTCCATGGGGAAATTCCTCCTGATGTCCAACCTGAGCCTCCCCTGGTGCAGCCCGAGGTCATTTCCTCTTGTCCTGTCACTGCCTGCCTGGAAGCAGAGCTCAACCCCCAGCTTGCTATAAACTTTCTTTCAGGGAGCTGTAGGAGTGATAAGGTCTCCCCTGAGCCTCCTTTTCTCCAGGCTATTTTCTCCAGACAGTGAGCCCAGCCACCATAAAAGAATGCAATTTCTGGACTGAAGTGCATGTGGACTGATGAAATTCATGATAATAAATTTATGTGACAGGGAAGGGGAAAGGAAGCCACTTCACCATAGCCAAAATTTTCCATTATCTAAACCGAGAGAATAATAGGGAGAGTTGATGGCAAAGCAACAATTTGAAAAATTAAGTAGAGAACTTTCACTTACGGAAAGGGCTGGAAGCAGAGTTGGGAGGTCAGTTTTGGATCAAGTTTTGAAGGTAAGAACCAGCAATCTAACACTTCTATATTCTGTGATTTCCAGCAAATTTGAGTACAAAATGTAGCTACACTTTCCTGAAGTTCTTCACAATAATGAATATTATCTGGCTGCTTAACACCCAGCATATAAATGAGGTTTCACCTCATGGCACTGCCAGGTATGAAGGGATTACAGATATCAAACAGTGCAGCACCGCAGAATGCAAAGCTTAAGTGAAGAGAATGGGAAAAAGCAAAAGAACAATTCAACATCCTTTTACAGTACCTCATTTCCACAAAACCTTGTGAAACCTTCAAGAGGAATTAAGCAGTTCCCTACAGTGCACACTTCAATACCTACTTCCCTTAAATATGGAGGGTAAACAGAGTCATTTCTTCTGAAACAGTGTTCTTAGTATTTAACTTCACCATTTAGGGTATGTGTGAAAAGCAACCTTGTGAAGTGACATCTCCAATTTTACCTGACTTACAGCAGTGCCTCTAACAAGAGCTGACTGAGAAAGGTTTGATTTCAGCCAAGAGAAAGGCACACAGCGCATCAACACTCAAACCAGAAAAAAATCAGACTGCCAGGGAAAAAAATAAACACCTTAAAAATCCTCTGCAAGAATACATGGGAAAAGAAACTACCAAACTTTTCCCTCCATTTTGAGGAGGCTGCCAAGGTCTTAAGATAAAGAGATGGATGGCCAGACAGCTGACTTAGTCAATTGATGCTGATGCCTCAACTGCTGCTTCCTTGGAGCCTGTGAACATTGTACAATGAACCATATCAACAAATTGAGTCAACACATTTTGTCCCCTGAAAAAAAAAAAATAGTTTCACTATGAGCATGAATAGGTTCTAAATATGCTCCTCGGACCCAGCTGAGCTGTGCTCTGGGCAGCAAAGCCTTTCCTTCAGCAGAAATTGTTTATTGTACAGTGGGTTTAAAACCTTAACAAACACAGTCAGCTCTGAGGAGGAAGCCACATTAAGCAAGCAGAGTCTGCACTTCCCTCAGCCAGCTGGAAATAGAGAACAACTTGGCTGTTACCCTTTGAAAATACCCAGCTATGGGAGCAGCAAACCTGCTGCATTTCAGACTTTGATATCGATTAGAACAATGCCCCCATAGCAGCAGATGGTTCTGCAAACTGCTCATTCTCACAGCCCCTGTAAAACACTTCCCAAGAAGTGCAGATACCTCAAACAGTTAACAGAAAGGTCAAAACTGTTGGTATTTTATTATCAAATCAGCTTCTTTACCAAGCAGAACAAAATTAGCTAAGATAAGCAGTTGAACAACACTGCATAAGTAGGAACTGCTGCCTCTTGAGCAAACTTGGTGGTTTTATAACCCAGCAGCACCAAAACCAGTGGCATTTTCCTTGTTTCTCTACATTTGCACTTGCAGCATCATGACAACATCCAAAGGAATGTTCCCAGCCCTGGGAACAGCTGCCCCTCAGCAGCTTTCCTTCCACAGGGACCAGCAACGTGGAAGGAAATTGAGCAAAAAGCAGCGAATATTTTTTTGTTTAGGTGTGATGGCAACGAACAGAAGCAATTCATGGTTTTAAATTATCATCCAAAAGTTTGACTGGCTTATGCTTTGTTGTTTCAGGAACAAACCTTTTAGGGAGACATTTTTGGGTTTTTAGACACACCAATAAAGCTTAGCATGAAGAGCCTAAGAGGTGGGCCTGTGAAGAACCTGAAAATTGACTTCACCCATTTCCATTTTCCAAGCACAAGAGGAGAAAATAATCAAAAACTGTTTTCCCCAACTCAGTTTTGAGGAAAGAATCTGTTATCTACTCACTCAAGGAAAAATAATCTCATCTAGATCTTCAAGGCCTGGAACTGAATCTTTCCCTTAACAATCTGCAGTTTGCCTTGACTGATTTCTGGATTTAAGTCCCAGGCCTGACAGGCATCCAGGGGCTCCTGTCCCACTAAGATTTTCCCTTCCAGCTCAGACTGCTTCAGGGCAGGGCTGAAAGCTCCTTTTTTTCCTTCCTTTAACAGCTGAACAGCCAACTGTACTGAAATCACACCTCACCTTAAAGTTCAGCTTAAGTCAACAGCAAAACAAAACCTACTCAAACATCTCTTATCTCCTGCTGGATTTGTATTTGGCCTTTCTCCTACTCACAATGAAGGTGACCTGCAGTGGCACTTCCCTATATCAGTTCTAGGAACTGAATGGTATCAGGAAACCTTTTAGAGAAGCTTTATCTCCAAGCTCCTCTTCCTCCTCCATGCCTTCCCACATTTATTCCACCATTCCTCTGCACCATCCCAACGAGCTCATGACTAACCCACCTATTCCTCAAATACCACCCACAGCAGTGAACTCCAGGGGGTTGCATTTATTCTCTGCTCTGCAGAGAAATGCATAAATGTCACCTCGTTCAGCTGAAGGGGAAAATCCAAGAGGGATGGAAAGGGCAATTTTATGTCCACGCTCTGTGTGACCACGTGGAGCTGTGGGAGGAATGGTTCTGACAAAAAAACTAGGGCTTCGAATGAAAGAATCTGAAAGACATAAATATGTCAGGCAGCTTATGGAGAACATTACAGGGAAAATATTTGGACAAGAATCAACTTGCATAGGAAATTCATCAGTCACATCCGAAAGCAGAGACGCACGAATGCTTTGACAACAGCAGCTAATTATGCAGACTAACAAATGAGGTCGTGAGTGTAGTGTACCCACACAGACACAGCACGCAGCTCTGAGAGGCAAAAACATCATCTATTAAACATGCACACAAGCAGCTTTTTTATCTGCACCTGGAAATTCACTTATTTGGCCCAGAAATCTAATCCATTTTCAACACCTTCCATTCATTGAGCCCTTCTCACCAGGAGTTTCACTGGCAATTTGCTACACCACTAAAAAGACTTTAATTCAGATGTGTTCTCCTGAGTGTGCATAAGTACAGCTGAAGTCTAACTGAAATCTGAAAGCTTTTCAGAGCCAGATCTTTCTTCTGTACTAATCAGACTGAACAAGACTTTAAGCCTGAGAGCTTCTGGATGCTGCCTGTGAGCAAAACTGAAGTCAAAAGAGGTTGATGCAACTTGTGACAAATACAGCAGCAGCCTGAGCTTTTCTGTCAGTGGACAGAGGACACATCCAACTTGCTATGAAGATCTGAAGCTGCGAAATTTCCCCCCCCAAAAAATCCCACTGCATTTCAAAATGCCATGATAATCAGCTTTCTTTTCCTTCGAGCAGAGCAGGTTATGAGGTCAAACACAGGTTGCCATCCATATCTACACATTCTATACATGAAGAGGTGCATTCTTACAGGTTACACTTATTTAGGATCCTGTTTGCATGCCCAAACTGCCTTTCCTACATTAGCACTTGTGCTTGGCCCTCAGTGTCTGTAACAGAGCCAATGGCACTGCTCAAAAGGCTTTTTTCTTTGCCCCAGTCTCGCTGTAGGTGATCAAAGCTCATCACAGGCACAGCAAGGCACAACTATAAACGCTGGCTTTTGTTGAGCCAGCCAACACAGAGTGATTTCTTGGCAGGAATATTATTTAATACGCCTTTAAAGAAGTCATTTGCTCTGCCTGCTTTTAGCACTTACTGCAGGAGGTTCAGACACCGCATGGATAAACAATGCAGGGGAAAGAGAAGGAAAAGTGGGAATGCATAAGCCTGAGGGGTAATTGGATGAGGGATGCCCAAAAGCTCTGCTCCCAGAGGGGAGGAAGGTGGCCAGGTGACAGTCCCCAGGGCCTGGGGACAACTTGGGTCATGCTCTTACTCTGCACTGTTTTTAGGGCCCTGAACCCAGTTCATAAACTGCACATTTCAGATGGCAATGTGTCAAGCCTAGCCTTGCTTTCAGGGCTGAACAATAATCACCAACCAAAATCCCACCAAATTACTAGATCTTTATTTTATGCCCATTTCTGTGTCTGTGCTCACTCACCAGATCATTCCCTGACAACTCCCCAGGATTTCTGCAAACACTGGACTGACCAGCACACCTAGCCAGGCCAGTAAATCAAATATCCCATCACACCAGCAGGCCAAAAGGTCTGGTGTCCTGCCCCCGGCTAGAGCCATTTCCTGGCATTTTAAAAGGAGGAGGAGGAGGGGAGAGTCTTAATGACCCCAGAGAGCCATGCCCCTCCTAAAGGTGTGGGATGGGAAGAAGGCCTTTCCAACTCCCACGCCACAAGTTTTTCTTGTTTAACATCAGTTAATACTTTATCTTACTGTAACTCCATGTATTTATTGCAGAGGGATTTAGTCAGACTTTTACCTTTTCTTTACTCAGCTCGCAGTTTCAAGGAAAATATTTTGTCCTGAGCGCAGCAACACATTCCTGTTCACTCCAAAAGGAATAAGCTGACCTGCCACAAAGCTTCACCAGGCAGTACCCACACACCAGGCTGTGTCACAGGCCAAGGCACACCTTCCAAGGAGCAAATCCTAGATTTCTCCCTTGTCCTGCTGCTGTCACCAGGCCTTACCCTGTCCCAGCACCACCAGTGCCCGCCCCAGCACCTACAGGATTGTCATTATCTATACATGTGTATGATATACAGATATCACAGAATATCCTGGGCTGGAAGAGACTCACAATGATCACCAAGTTCAACTCCTGGCCCTGCACAGGACACCCCAACAATCCCACCCTGTGCCTGATGGCATTGTCCAAATGCTCTTGAAGGCCTGGCAGCCTTGGGGCTGTGATCACTGCCCTGGGGAAGTATACTAGATCTTCTTGAGCAGATCTTCGTCTTCCATCCCAAATTGTCCCCTCTTCCTCCAACTTGCTCCTCCCAAAGCCCATCCCTAGCAGAGCTGCTGATCTCCCTCCACACCTTCCCACCTTGGCATCCCATTTCCATCCTGCCTCTGGCCTCTCCTCCATCACTCACCTCTCCACCAGCTTCCATATGGAATCACAGAATAGCTGGGGCTGGAAGGGACCTCCAAACCCACCTTGTCCCAGCCCCTGGCAGGGACACCTTCCCCTATCCCAGGTTGCTCCAGGCCCTGTCTAACCTGGCCTTGGACACTTCCAGGGATGGGGCAGCCACAGCTTCAACCTGTGCCAGGGTCTCGCCATCCTCACTGGGAGAAGTTTCTTCCCAATATCCCATCTAACCCTGCCTTCCATCAGCGGGAAGCCATTCCCCCTTGTCCTGTCACTCCATGCTCACTACATCCTTCCCCCCTAAGTGCTGCACGCCATTCTGTGCCTACACAGCTCTCAGACCCCCAAATATTTCCCCCCGAGCTACAGACCCCTCTCTCCCAGGCAACCCCACGTCTCCAGGCTCATCCCAGATCCCCTCTTACCCCAGAGTCCCAAAGCCCCCAGCCCAGACCTACCCCACAGCCACCCCACCCCACTCCGCGCCACCTCAGCCCCCCGAGGCCGCTTCCACCCCACCGCCCTCCCCACCTTATCCATGAGCTTCCAGCACTTCTCCACCATCTTCTTGTCCACGGCGCCGGGCTGGTGCGGCCCGAGGTGGTGGTGGTGCGGCTGGAACGCGTCCTTCATCAGCCCGATGAGCCCGCCGGGGCCCTTCTTCAGCGGCGCCGACATGGGGGCGCCCACACCCGGCCCGTGGGGCCCGTCCGGCACCGGGGCCGCGGCCCTGGAGGGGACCGGGCTAAGGGCGCTCCGGGCCGGGCCGGGCCGGGCAGGGCGGCGGCGGCGGCGGCCGTGGGCGGTGGCGGCGGCGGCGGCGCCCGGTTCCAGCGAGGCCCCGCCCTCCTCGCCGGCGCTGATTGGCCGTCCTCCCCCCCGCGCACCCGGCCACGCCCCCTCCGCCGGGGCGGGGCCGGCGCTCATTGGCGGGGGAGGACAGCACATGCGCCGTGCGGCGGCACGAGGGCGGAGCGGCCGCCATGCTTGGTGCGGGCGGGGCGGGGCGGGGCGCGGTCGCCATGGGAACGCGGGGGCCGCGCTCGCCCCGCCGCCCCCGGGAGGGACCCGCGGCTCTTCCCGTGCCCCTCGCCGCGCTTGCGAAACGGGATCGCTTCCCCTTCCCGCAACACGCCTTCCCTTTTCTGAGAACCGCCCGCACGCGGGGAAGCGGCGCTGCCCCCCCGCTCTCCCGGGGAGGGATGTGCCCGAGGCAGGAGCAGCAGCGGCATCCCCATGGCAGGGAGGGAATGGGAGCAGGAGAGCGTGCAGTACACCCGGCAGGTATCTGAGGCATCTCCCGGCAAGGGCGGGGGAAGGCAGAGCCCACCGGGGCTGAGTCCCGGTTCCCGACATCCTGCTCCGACGGGAGAAGGAGCAGGACCAGAGCAAGAGGGAGAGGAAAGGGGAATGAAAAGGCAATGAAAAGGGGGCCAGGGAATGGAAAGGGACCAGAGAGTTAAAAAGGGGACCAGGTAGAGAAAAGGAGATCGGGGAGAGAAAAGGGATCAGGGGGAGAAAAGATAACCAGGGGGTCAAAAGGAGACAAAGGAGAGAAAAGGGACCAGGGAGTGAAAAGAGGATCCAGGGAGTCTAAAGGGAACCAAGAAGTGAATCCGTCAGAGCTTACACCACCAAACTTTCAAAAAATTACAACACGGGCTCAAAAGTCAGTTGAGTTCTGTTTCTTTGCTGCCTTCAGATCCTCTTTTCATCTCCTCTCCCAGGCAGAAGGAGACATCCTTTCGCAAAACCCAGCTGCGGCTGGCACCACACAGCACCGGCCTCACCGCAGGGGCTGTGACGGAAACCGGGCAAGGGAAACTGCGGGTGTTCAGTTTGGCCACATCACTTTGGGGAGCACAAACACCCCAAACTCAGGCCTGGAGGTTGGACAGAACAGCTTCAACCTCTGGATCCAGCCTGCTCCAGGGAGGTTTGCTTTCCCTGGTGGCACCCACTTGCTGAGGAGTCAGATGGACAGAATATCAGGAAGCAGCACTAAACACAGCAAGGGAGCCCGGCCTGGATTGGTTATAAAACTCTCTGCCTTCATTTTATTGCCTTTGGTAAAGCTTGGTAAATATTTCTGGGACAGGCAACTCCTTGTCTGGCTTTAATTACCTGGGCAAATTTTCCTAAGGATTATATTGACCTCAAATATGTCAACGTTTATTGAGGCCGTGTTCCTGAGGCTTTTCCCATTAGGTGCTAATGGATTCTGGCTAATAGTCAAGCCGGATTGACCACCGGCGGGTGCCCTGGCCAGCTCCACGCTACCACAAGTACCTGGGGAGAGAACTGGGGAGGGCAACACCGGCTTTGTGAGAGCCAAGTACAAAAATCACCATGGCTCTGATCCAAAGAGATCAGGGAACACGCTTGAGCAATTGCATTCCTGACTATCTGCTTCCTTGGGCATGATTCACTCCACGTCGGGGCTGTAGCTACGTGTGAAACTTCAAGTAAAGATTGATTTTTCTTGGGATTGTTCTGTCTCACTTGGCACTGTTGGGAGGGTTTCACTTGGGATTGTTGGTACAGATGCAGGGATCCCACATCTCAGTGCTGCTGGGAGCACCCAGCCAAGCTTTTCCCGCCTCTCCCTTGCTGGTTCAGCCCCAAACCATCCTGCAGCTGGCCAGCCCTGCTCCCTCCTGAGCTGTCAGCTCAAAAGGCACTGGATAAGAACTCCTTGAACCCCAGATGGCTGCACTGAGCTCAGAGGAGACCACAGAGGCACAGACTTCCCTGCCTGACAGGGCGATGCTCCATTATCGCGTTTCCGCTCGCGCTCGAGAAGGGGCCAAGGTAAAACCTCAGCCAGAGGTTTGCGGTTCTTGGCCACATGCAAAACTCCGTGCTTGTTTTCACTCTCCCACGCTCGGCAGAGAGGTGAAACTTCCCCGTGGGATCTCCCCTGTCCCCCTCCCCCAGCATTGTCACAGCCCTGGCAGTGCATGAACGGATGCTCCTGAAGTGTCACCTGCAAAGGGAACCCTCAACGACCACTGCCATGGAGCACAAGGGATGCCTACAGGAGTTTTCCCTCAAAATCCTGGAATGACAGTAGCCAGGGCCTCCTGGGATGGTTCTTAGCCCCCTCCTCCTTAGTGGCACACCTGGAGAGCCTCCCACATCCACTGCCCCACTCCGGGCTTGGGAAGAGAGGATGGATCAGGCCCTGGGATGTGCTGCCAAGTCACAGTGCTGTCCATAACATCACCCACACAAAGAGCAGTGTGGATTGTCCTTTAATCACACCCCAAAAGGGTGGTGCAGGAACAGTGTGCCGGTGGGTGGTGGACACTCGCTGCCCACCCGTTCAGGCAGAGGATGAGGGAGGAAGCACAAGAGAGGTGTCCATGCACGTGCAAATCTGAGCCAACCCTCAAGTCCCCTGGGCCGTGGTGCAGAGGGCAGTGCCTCAGCTCTCCTGGGAACTCCCAGAGCCTGGAGCTGGGCAAAGGCTTCAGTGCAAAGTCCTGAGAAATCCCTGGAGGTAGCTGGGCGGGCAAAGACACAGGTCTGTCTTCAGGTTACAGGGAGCTGCCACTGTGGCTGATAAAAGCTCAGAGCCAGCCTCGGTGAGGAGAGACAAGTCCCTGGGAGTGTCATGCTGTGAGCCAGGCATGGAGACACAGGAGCTGCGTGTGCAGGGTCCATGCTGAGCAGTGCTGTGGCCCGAGGGGCACCGAGGGGCTTGGCCTGGGTGAAGTGCTGTGTGGGGGAGCCTGTCCAGAGGCTCCTGGGCTGTCAGAATGCCTGGCACAGCTTCCTCTGCTCCTCCTGGCGCTGGCTCTGCAGGGACACAGGTTGGAGGGGTCTTTCTGCCTGGCCCCTGTGGCCAGGAGACCATGCAGCCTCCTCCTGGCAGCTCCACGGGTGCCAGGGAAATATTGGGAGGGGCAGGGCAGGAGGGAGACAGGACGCAGAGCAGTGCCAGGCGGTGAGCACTGCCCCGAGGAGTTACCTGGATGATCTCTATGCTGTTGGCAGCAGCCATCAGCCAGGACACAGGTCCCTTTGGTCCCACCTCAACGTGACAGAGCGCAGGGGAGCCACTGCGGGAGGGCAGCGAGGGCGTGCAGGAGCCTGAGGCAGGGTCACTGTCCTCAAAGAACTGCAGAGGGGACAGCCCGATCTGAAAGAGCAGAAGAGGGATGGGCACAGAGCACCTGTGGAGGACACCCATCCTACCCCAGGACTCCCCAGCCAGGGCAGGGCCATGTCCCCAAAACCTACCGAGTGGTAGAACTCGTCACCAGCGGGGTCGATGACCAGCAGCGTCACCTGGTCCTCACGGGCACGGATCCTGTGCACAGTCTGCTCGTGGTCCAGCCCCTCGATGCTCTCCCCGTTGACAGCCAGCACGCGGTCCCCTTCCTTCATCCCTGCCTGCTCGGCCGGCAGCCCCACGTCCACCTCCCACAGGAACTGGCCTGCCGCAGCGGGGCGAAGGGAGGGGAGATGCTCACGGGGGGAACAGTGTCTGCTGACCCCCCTGAGCAGGCACAGGGCTGGCAGCTCCTCCTCAGGTACAAACTGCCCCCTCAGCCCCCTCACCTACGCCCCCTGAGCTGCAGTCATCCTCCTTGAGCAGGAAGCCGTAGCCAGCCGGACCCTTCACCAGGTGCAGCTCCCGGACCTTGAAGGGCAGCCAGGAGGTGTCTGCCAAGGCGGCCGTGACCCGCAGGCCCCGCAGGCGGTAAAACTCCTCCACGGCGCTGGATGCCACCAGCAGTGTCACCTTGCTGCCGCTCTGCTTAAGCTGCACGGGAAGCACAGGGCGCTCAGTGACATTCCCAGCGCCATCCCTCACCCCCCACGCCAGGAGCAGGCACCTTTTTGGTGAGCTGTGTGTGTGAGTAGCTCTTCACGCTGTCCCCGTTCAGCTCCAGCAGCCAGCAGCCTGGTGGCACCCCTGCTCTGTCCGCCGGCCCGTCCTGCAGCACGGACAGCTGGAAGGTGCCCTTGGTGCCTGCAGGGAGCAGAGAAGGGGCACTTTGGGGTGGGTGGGGTGTTACCGTGGGGAGGCTCGTGGGGTCAGTGTCCTGCTTTACCTTCTGGACACGACACGCTGAAGCCAAAGCCGCTTTTGTCCCTCGTGACGTGGCAGAGGCGCGGGCGGATGTCATCGGGCAGCATCTGGGACAGGTCCCTGCCCAGGGATTTGGCAGCTTCGTAGGAGTCACCATCCAGCACCGCCAGCAGGACCTGGTTCCCGCTGGCCTTGATCTTCTGCACCACCTGGAAGGACCCAGGCTGTGACCCTGGGCAGGCACCCCTCTGATGGGTCAGTCCCAGGGGTCACACATCCTCTGTGCCCCTGCCTGGCATTGCCACAGCCCTGGGGGGCTCCCAGCTTACCCTGAGGTGGTCCATGTGGTCCACGAAGTGGCCGTTGACCTGGAGGAGGCGGTCCCCATCCTGCAGCCCCCTGCGCTGGGCCACCCCCCCCAGCTCAAGCTGCCGGATGACGTGGCCCTGGCAGCCCAGCTCCTCGTGGAGGCAGAAGCCGAAGGTCTCTGTGTTGTCCTTAGTCAGGAGGTAGAAGCGAGGCTCCCCCATGCCCTCGCCGTCTGCGTGGGGACACAGCCCATGAGCAGGACCCTGCAGGGACCCTCACAGGAGTTCTCCACCCCATCCGGGGCTGGGCATCTCCCCATCCCTTCTGTCCCCATGTGAGAGAGCTCAGGACCCCAGCAGTGCCCAGGGGCCACAACCCCTGCAGGCACAAGGACATCCAGGTGCCAGCACCCCGTGCAGACACAAGGACACCCAGGTGCCACAACCCCCTGCAGACACAAGGACACCCAGGTGTCACAACCCTGTGCAGACACAAGGACACCCAGGTGCCACAACCCCCTGCAGACACAAGGACATCCAGGTGCCACAACCCCTGCAGACACAAGGACACCCAGGTGTCACAACCCTGTGCAGACACCAGGACATCCAGGTGCCACAACCCCGTGCAGACACAAGGACACCCAGGTGCCACAACCCTGTGCAGACACAAGGACACCCAGGTGCCAGCACCCCGTGCAGACACCAGGACACCCAGGTGTCACAACCCCGTGCAGACACCAGGACACCCTGGGAGATGAGGGTGTTTATTTACCCGTGTCCTCGGTCAGTGTCAAAGCAGGGTTGTCGATCCCGACTTTGGGGTTAAATTCAAATTTTCTGAAATGATAAAGGGCAGGAGAGGCCATATTAGTGCAGGATGGCCTTGCCCCTGCCTCCCCCAGCCTGGGGGAGCCTGTTCCTCCCGGAAGGGGCCAGCTGGGGCCTGTGCCTCCTCTTCCTGGGGAAAGCCAGGAGGTGATCTCCCTCTTGGACCATTCCCCACATATCTCCTGAGCCCCAGGAAGCCCCTGGCCAGGGGGGAATCAACACTTACATGATAGACATCTTGTCACCCTCGAGCCCTGCAGAGGGAGAGGAAAGATCAGCAGGGGAGGTGGTGGGCTGGGGGCAGACCCCAGGCTGAGCGTGCCATGCCAGCTGAGGGGGTTTGCCAAGGCCACACAACTCCCCAAGCCACTCTCTCTCAGCACAGGTTGTTCCTTGGTCCTGTCAGTGCCGTCCCCTTGCATTCCCAACAGCAGGACCTGCTGCTCGGGTCCCACAGGCACTCTCTGCCCAGCCCAGCGGGGGCAAAGCAGGGCCAGGCAGCTGGAGCTCAGTCCTGGGGCTTTACAGGGCTCTTGAGGAAGAGGTGAGAAGGTTCACTGGGACTCCAGGAAGCTGCTGGAGCCAGGAGAAGGAGACGGAGGCATTCCCCAGCACACACTTCCCCATAAAACCCCTCCCCACCTCTTCAGGCACAAGGAACCCCAAACCCAGGGAGAGGAGATTCCTCCCCAGCATCCCCACAATGAGACATTCATCCTCCTGCATGCCTCTGGCTCCTCTCCATGGGCTGCCTGGGCTCTGACATTGCCGTGTGTGTGGGGAAGGGTCTGCAGAGGATTCCCCGGCACATACCTTTTGTTTGCTTCATGGCTGCAGAGATTGCGAGAGGGAGCAAGGTACAGGGTGAAGTGGCAGGGAAGCGTCCCCGCCTCTTCCAAGACGCCCCAGGTTTAATGGTTAAACAGCCCCGACGTTCTCCCTGCCCTCCCAACCCCAGGGCACCGCCCTGGGAGCTGGGAGCAGGGATCAGCACCCCGGGACACCCAGCTTGGGGACAGCTCCTGGTGGCTTCCAGGGACACGCACAGGGGGAAGAGTGCCTGGTTCAGCCCTGGAGCAGAGGTGGGCTGCTCCATGCCAACCCTGGGAGATGGGGAAGGGGCAGAACCCTCCTCTCCAGCTGCTGGAGGGGCAGCTCCATGTTCCTCCCCAGAAAGGGCCCGAAGAGGAGATCAAGTCTCGGCACTAGTGTGCGTCAGTGGAAACAAAGTGGTGCACTTTAATGCTCCCAAAGGATTCACATACAAGCCCCAATCCTGCCCCCTGCCACTGCTCTGAAGAGCGAGTCCCATTTGCTCCTGGCCTGGTTTCTGTACCGTTCCCACACTTCAGCATCGCCTGTGGATGAGGCTGAGCCCCACACCCCCAGCACCTTCGACAGCACCATCCACTCAGCATCTCCCGGTGGGAAAGGATGCAGGGAATGTGCTGCTGGGCACACGCCTCTGCCCCATCCCTGGCTGGTGGATGGGCAGCAGGTCAGAGGCTCCCGTCCTGCAGTTTCCCCAGCATTTTCTTGACCTCGCTCTCGACACGCAGGAATTTGGCTTTCCTCCAGGGATTGGCAGTCTGGCTGCGGCTGCTCTCCAGGTCCTGCAGGAGGAGGGCGAGGTGCTGCCGGACCCGCTCGCGGTCCCAGAAGGGCAGGTTCCTCTGCACCACGTTCAGGATGTGGGACCAGTAATCGGAGACGTCGGTGCCTGCCGTGAGGAAAACCAGAGCCCTGACGCCGTCCCGGTCCATGCGCAGGCTGTCAAGTGCTCTCTTTCCATCCTCACTGATGTCGTTGAAGTAGAGGCTGGGGAAGCAGCAGGAGACACTGGTGAGGGCTGAGGGCAGGGACAGAGGCAGACAGGACAAGGACGCCGGGTGGGCAAAAGGGAAGGGATGAGGCAGAGTGAACTCACTGCACTTTGTCCAGCGTCTCGTGCCTTTTGGCCACCTCCACCACGCGCAGGGCCGCCGTGTCCGTCAGGGAGTTGTAGCCCAGGTTGAGCTCCTGCAGGTGCTGGTTCTGCGCCAGGTGCTGGGCGATGGCCTCGGCGCCGGCGTCCCCCAGCGCGGTGTGCAGCAGGGACAGCTGGCTCAGCGAGCGGTTGCCGGCCAGCGCCTCGGCCAGGTACCGAGCGCCCTGCTCGCCCACGGGGTTATTGGCCAGCCTGCGGACACGGGAGCTCAGGGAGTGCTGGGGCACGTGGCGGGCAGCAGTGGCAGTGCCATGCAGGGGCAGGGGCCGTACTCACCGCAGGCTGCTCACCGCACACTTGTCATGCAGGAGCAGGTCACGGATTTCCTTGCAGGCGTCGGAGCCCAGGCTGTTGAGCTGCAGACTGGCGCAGAGCAAGACGTGGGGGTGACAGGAGCAAAATGGCTGTTACCTGTGAGCCTGGCAGCCCTGCCCGCTCCGTTTTCCCCATCACCATCCTCCCCGGGCTCCCCAAAGTAGGCCACTCCAGGTTTCCCCTCCCAAAGGGAGCACGGTGACACGGCACCGGAGCATGAGCCAGCGGTGCCAGTGCCAGCAGGCGCAGGGCAAGGGGAAGGGGATGGCGGAGTCTTCAGGGCGTGGGTGAAGGTCAGAGGAGGGATCAAGGCTCCATCAAACCCTCCTGAGCATCTGGAGGAAGGAAGTGCGGCACAGCCCAGCTGCACAGCCCGGTCCATCTGTGCTGAGCACGTCTCGCCACCACCTGGGCGGCAGGAAGACCTGCAGCTCCACAAATGTTCTGGAACGTCTGCGGGAACATCTGCACAGCCCAGACTCCCACCCTGGGGACACCCAGCTCCTCACAGAGCTAGGACACGGCGATGCTGGGTAACTTCCCGTGGGGACTCGGCTCTGCCAGGACAGCTGGCAGCCCAGCCTGTACCAGCTGCAGGGAACTTCCCAACAATTCCTGCGGGAGGGTGTGCTGGGACTGCAAATCCCAGCATGCAGTGCCCCAGAAAGGCTGCTCAAGGAGCGTTGCATGTTGGAAGCTGTAGTTCCCTAGCTCTGCAAGGAGCTTCCCCTTCGCCATCTTTTCCATACCCAGGCTCCTAAAACATCCCTGTGATGGGCAGAGGTGAGGAAGAGCCCAATTTTCAAAGCACTGCCTGAGGGCAGGAGGTGGTGGTACTCACTGGAGAGCTTTGCATCGCAGCAGGACAGGGAAGAGCGTCCTCAAGCTGCTGCTGTCCAGGTTGCAGGAGGTCAGGTTCAGCTCCTCCACCTCGTGACACGTGGTGCTCATGACGGACGCCAGCACGGAGCACTTGAGAGGGGTCATCTTGACGGAGGAGAGGTTGACGGTGCGGAGGGAGCGGACGGCCTCGGCCGTGAAGCGCTCGTTCTGGAACTCGTGCAGGAAGAACAGGTAGTCCATGAGCTCAGAGGGGGGCAGGCCCTTGTGGCCCTTCCTGATGACCGTCTTCTTCATGGCCTTGGCGATCTCAAAGGCTGCCAGGTTCTTGATGGAGCAGCCCAGCTGCTCCAGGATGGCGCGGTTACGGCGGGACAGGATCCCTCCCATGAAGATGGGGAAGAGCTCAAAGACCTCATCGTCTGGGGCCTCGTCTGGGTGGCGCATGGGGCCCTCCACGCCCAGGATGCTGGAGTTGATCTGGTCCAGGACATCGTCGTTGTAATAGTCCTCCTCTTTGAACAGCTCCTCCGCCATGGTGTGGGCAATGGCATCCTTGTCTTTGCCGCTCAGCCGGGAGAAGTAGCGAGGGAAGATCTTGAGCAGGTTGAAGAGCACCGGCAGGAAGCGCAGGGGCAGCACCTTGGAGATGATATTCACAACCACAGCCACATCTTCGCTCACCTTCCCCAAAACCTCGGACAGCTCCTGCCCCACTCTCTGGGCCAGGGTCTTCTTCTCACCCAGCACCACGTACAGAGCTGCCAGGTACTCCTGCATGGCGGGGATGGTGAAGACGAAGGTGTGCTCCTTGCCCGGCTGCACGCACGGGCTGAGGAAGAAGCGGAAGACATCGCTGCGGAAAACCTCCAGGAGGTTGAGCTCGCTTTCAGTCTTCATCTCCACCTCGAAGCACTGCCGCAGGTCTTCCTCTGTGAAGCAGGTCTTGCGGGACATCACCCCCTCGTAGGCCAGCTTGCCCACCGTCTTGGCCACATACTTCATCATGGAGATGTGGGTGGGGTCAGTGCTGTCCAGCACCTCCCCACTGAAGTTGAGCCTCAGGAAGCTGGTGTAGATGCCAGTCAGGGTCTGGCTGGGAGGAACCGTCCTGGTGAAGTAGAGGAAGTGCAGGGTGGTGCACACCAGCCAGCAGTAGGAGGGCAAGAAGCAGGCAGCCGTGATTTGGTTGTGGCGCTCCAAGTTCCTCGACAACATCTCCACCAGGTTCTCCTGCTCCGCTGGGCTGCGACCCTGGCTCTCCTCTCCAGAGCAGCCGGGCTGGCTGAGGCGCATCTGGAAGTAGAGCTTCTGCAGGTTGGTGTCGGAGAAGCCGCAGATCTCGGCGTAGCGTCCCACGTACTTGCCGGGGATGCGGCGCACGGCCGAGGGGCGCGTGGTGACGATGATGCTGGCCTGGGGACACAGCAGGGGATGAGTTTGGAGCTGCTCAGCAGGGTCCCAGGAGTGTAACCCCACAGGTGTGGGTTGGATAGGTGCACAAGGATCACCCCATGCAGGGGCTGGGGGTCACAAAGCTGCTGCACAAAGGGTGCTGGATCAAACCTGGCCCAAGGCAGAGGGGACACAGGAACTTTCCCCATTCCCTCCTAGGCATAAATAAAGTCTGGAAGATCACAGCCTTCATTACCTTACCAGGCCTCCCCAAAGGTCCCCCCAGTGACACCAGGCCACCTTGGCAAGTCCCTCCACGAATGGAGACTATCTGTTTGCTCCCAGCCAAGCTGGACTGCAAATAATTATCACAGCAGCCCTGCCTGTGATGCCTCAGGGCTCACCCCCAACCTCTTCCCAGCACAAAGGAGGGCGACACTGACCTCGGGCAGGAGGTATTTCCGCAGCAGGTTGACCACGATGGCAGAGGGGGGCACGGGCTCATTGGGGTCACAGCACAGCTCCGTGCCAGCCAGGCGGAAGTCCAGGCTGAGACGCTCCAGTCCGTTCAGGATGAAGAGCACATTGAGGTTGGAAGCCTCCAGCACTGGCACCACGTCCCGGAGGTGCTGGTACTTCTTGGTGATGAGGCGCCGCAGGGAGATGTGGGCGTGGCTGTGGGACAGGTCCTCGCAGGAGAAGGGGATGACCAGCTCGAAGCGGGGCAGGCGGCCGTGGCACCAGTCCACCACCATCTTCTTGATGAGGGTGCTCTTCCCCGTGCCCACGGTGCCGTAGAGCACCACGTTCTTCACCTGCCGCCCGCAGGCGTCCACGTCAAAGAGGTTGTGGAGGCTGATAACGCGTCTGTAGGGCTGCTGGAGCTGGTTCTGGATGGTTAAATCGGGGGAGGGCTTCAGAATCTCCTCCAGGGAGCTCTCGCGGATCACTGGGTCCACGTGGACGGCGTCCAGCGAGAAGGAAGGGCCAAACTGCCTCTCCTCATTGGGCTGGTTGCTAAACCATGCAGACAAGCTCTTCTGGTGCTTCTTGATGGCACCTGGAAAGGGGGAAGGTGTTGGACATGACAAGGGGCTGGGAAGTTGCCTGCCCCAAGCCACTGCAGGGAGGGGACAGCACCAGTTATGGTAACCCTCACACCACCCAGGACAGCAGCTGCCCCCACCCTACACAGAGCTGCAAACTCACCAGAAGAGGCCACGTTCCTCAGCTGGGACTGGCCATGGCGAGAGGAGCTGGGCTGCACAGAGTTCTCCCGGGAGCCTCCCTGGTAGCGAACACAGGCCCTGCAGGAGGAGGGAGAGTGTCACAAGGAGACCTGCAAGCCCTGCCCAGGGCAGGGTGGGCAGAGCACAAGGCAGGCTGTGCGAAGTGCCGAGAGGAGCGAGCTCACCCCTTCCTTCCCCCACACCGAGGGAGAGCGCAGGGCCGGGGCAGGGGCACGGCTGGGGAGTGAAGGCAGGTCAGCAAGGCATGGGCTGTGCATTCCCAGAAAACCCGTGGCGAGGCAGAGGAGGTGGGCTGGAGTCAGAGCAGGCAGGGAGGTGGGTCTGGGTGTTTGTCTAGGTGGAAGCAAAGCACTGTCCCTGGTGCCAAGGCAGCCACCCAGGTGCTGTGGCAAAAAACCCCCCAGCCAAGTGACACTGACTGTACCTGGGGAGGGAAATGCTGCTTGTGCAAAGGATCTTCCTAAGGAAACACCTGCCTGCAGGACCTGGTGGGGAGGAAGAACACACATGGTCAGGGGTGGCCTTCCCCAGCCCAGCACTGCTAACCCCACCCAGGGGTCACACCTTGCTGGGGTGACCCCCACCCCCACACAGCTGGGCAGGGATGTCCAACAGGGACAGGACAGAGTGCCAGAGGCACAGAGCCCAGCTCACCTGGCACTGCAGCAGCACACACATGGACACCGCGGGTGCCCCTGTGCCCTGCCAGGGACCGAGGCAGCTGTGCCCAGCTGCCCCAGGGCAGGCAGCTCTGGCACCGCATGGCCCGGGACATCCTCCACCTGAAACACAGGGGAGGTCCTGAGGGGCTCCGGGGCGCTCAGCGGAGCACGGGGGCGGTGGGGATGCGGTGCAGCAGAGCCCTGCCCAGCCTCACCTGCCCCAGTGCGGTCCGGTCCGGTCCGGCAGAACCGGCTGCGCTGGCGCTGGCTCAGGCTCCCGCCCCAGCTCAGCAGGGCGATCCTTCAGCAGCACGGGTGGTGCTCACGGCCCCCGACATCCTGGGAAACTGAGGCACGGCGGCAGAAAGGGATGAGCAAAGCCCAGCAGAGAGAGGGATGGACGAGCAGGGCGGCAGCTTGCTCACACCTCTCACGAGCCACGCTGTTTACAGCCCCTTTTTATCCCATCCCGATGGAGAAACTGAGGCACGGGGACAGGGGCAGAGGAGCTGACCTTGAACACGGGTGTCCCTTTGCAGGAAATAACCCCACCGTGTCCCATGCCCAATTTCCAGCCCCTTCCCAGCCCCCGTGCTGAGCCGAGCGCCCTGTGCTGCCCTCCTGCCGCAGAGCCCTTTCGGGGAGCCCTTTCGGGACCCCCGTGGCACTCATATCCTCCCTCCCTGTGCCCCCCCGGCTCCCCGCTCCATGGCCGAGGCCGTGGCGGAGCAGGACGCGGAGCCCAGCGGGGACAGCAGCACCGAGCGCGGCACCGGGAGCGGGGGCTTACCTCGTCCAGCAGGATTCCAGCCGGGAACGCCGAGCCCCCGGTGCCCGTGCTGCCGGGCTCACGGAGCACGGCCCCGAGCTGCCCATCCGTCTCCTGCCATGCCTGTCCCGGGCACGGCTCGGCTGCGGAGGCGGCTGCTTTGCAGATTGAACTTCCTGCAACGCCATCCTGCCCTGTCCCGCCCCGCGGCCGCCGCCTGCCAGCTCCCCGAGCAGGATGGGAGAGCGGCTGCAGGCCGGGAAAGCACGGCACCCCTCCCAAACACGGGCACGGAGAGGATGGGGAGGCTCGGGGTCTTACCGGCTGTGCTGCAAGGCGAGCGTTTCCTCCGCGCACATCTGGCGGCTCTGCATCGCCAGCTGCTGCCCAGCTGCGCAATGGAGCCTGCGAGGACGAGCTCTGCTCCGGAGAGAATCCCTCCCCAGCGGGAAGGGAGCCGGGGAGGCTGTGCTGGCAGGGCAGGGCAGCCCAGCAGCGCCTGGTTGTGCCTGTTTAACATCCGTGATTCACTCACAAATGCACACACCTGAACCTGCACACACAAACACACACACAAATACAAACACAAACACACACACCTGAAGCTGCACACACTCACAAACACACACACCTGGGCCTGCACACACTCACAAACACACACACCTGAACCTGCACTCATACACACACACACACACACACACACACAAACACACACACCTGGACCTGCAAACACAGACAAACATACACACCTGGACCTGCACACACACACACACACTCACAAACACATACACCTGGACCTGCACACACTCACAAACACACACACCTGGACCTGCACACACTCACAAACACACACACCTGGACCTGCCCTCTCGCAGCTTGCAGCTCTGCTCTGGCCACCCAGTAAGGGACAGCTGTGTCCGTGGGGCCACATGCATTCTTCTCAGTGCCTGGATGGTGTCCTGGGAAGTGCCAGCCCACCCAGGGGTGCTGACACTGAGGGGTCGCACCTGGGTGATGCTGCCAGGCCATATTTGCACCCCAAATTCCCTGGCAACACCCTCCCCACACATGTGTGCCCTCGAGGCTCTCAGGAAAGGGAGATGTCCAGGCAGTACACTATAAATATAAGTTTTATTGATGTGTGAAATCCAACAAGTACAGCTGGCATCTCAGAAACACCGACAGAAACCGCAACATCTCCTCCTGCCCAACAGCTCCCCGGACCCCCTGGGCACTGGTGAGCGCCAGCAGCAAGCTGGCACCTGGCACCCCGTCCCTGCGGGGCACTTACCTGCGTGTGCAGCCCAGCCTGGAGAGCCCAGGGCCTCACCTCCACCCTGCCTGGTTCCTGCCAGGCTGCAGCTGTGGGCAGCAGTGCCCTGGTCCTGCTCCTCAGCCTCCTCCCAGCAAGGCAGGAGGACCTGGGCAAATGCCACCCCGAGCAGCTGCCACAACAGAGCTGTGCCAGCAGACTCCCTCGGCCTTGGAGCTGTTACCTGCATCTCACTTGGGCAAGCTGTCCCAGGGAAAAAGCAGCTCGCACCTGTGTCTCGTGGAAACGTGAGTTTCAATGCCTGCACTTCTCTACGTGGTCCCCTCTGGATCACACGTGTCCCCCAGCGTCCAGCCTCCTCTGCACATGGCATGGGGACAGCTGGAAAGCCACAGGGTCCAGCGTGGCAGGGACACACGCAGAGATCCCAGGCAGCCACAGGCTGCCCGTGGCAGAGGGACAGGACAAACGGTGTCCACACACAGTGAGAAGGAAACACTGTTTTATTGCCTGATTTGGAAGAGGGGTGAAACCCTGGGAGAAGCTCCATTCCCTCCGTGTTCTAGCCCAGTCTCCCCTCCAGCAAACCCCAGCCAGGTGATGAAGCATTTGCTCTTCTTGTGCGTGTGACAAAGGTGGCCTGGACATGCATGGAGGTGAGTGGCCATAGCCCTGCCTGCCTGCAATCACAGCACCCGGGAGAGGCAGAACCTGACCCCGCCGTGGGCCGAAGGGGCTGAAGCAGTTTTTGATGGCTCGAGGCTCAGCCTGGGTTCCAGGGAGCCAGAGCCACAGCCTGAACCCCACCCTCGTCCACTCAAAGTGCATCACAAGGGAAGGCAGGGGCAGGAGAGGAGGTGTGGGGGAAGGAGCCTGCTCTCCTCCATCACGCTCCCCGTGATTATCCAGACGCGTTCTCTCGTGGGATTCCTGCAGCTGGAAGCACCCACAGACAGCTCTGCTTCCCTGCTCTGATAAAGTGCATCCTTGCTGCATCCCTAAGGGCCCCTGGAGCAGGGTGGCTGTGCCCCATCCCTCTGCCGTGCCAGGGCGGGGACAGCCCCTCCTGCCCCGAGCTCCTGCAGGGCAGGGACCTCCCAGGCAATCACCTGGGGGCTCAGTGCAAACACGCTTCTTCCCTTTGCATTTCCCTGCACCTCACACCACCTCTGGGACTGTCCTTGAAGAGAGGGAAAGGACAGTGGCACTTTGGCTCTGTTCCTCGGGCAGCTCTGAGGGTGCCTTTGCCCTGTGCCACATCCCTCACTCATCGCAGCCCCTCGGCACCAACACATTCACATGTGTCCTGCTGCCCCAGCAGGGGACAAGGGGCCTGCCCCATCACCCCCACTCCCCAAAGCTCCTGCCCAGCTCAGGGACAGCCATCCTGCAGCTCCAGGGACTGTCCTGGCCCTCTGCCCCGCAGTACCTGGGACACTCCAACTCACCGGCACAGGAGGCACAGGCTGTGCCGAGCCCTCCTGGGCATCCTGGGGGTGCTGCCAGCTGCCCCATCCCAGACAGGCTGGGCCCAGCAGTGGCAGCCACCCGCCCTGGCAGTCCCCTCCACATTTGGGAAGCCTTCTCTGTGGGGTTTCTCTGCAAGCAGCAGAGCCTGGTGAACAAAGCCTTCCCTGTGCGTGGGGGACATGGGCAGTGGCAGCCACCGCTGCCTGCTGGTAGCCCCTTTGCTCCACACACTAGTCCATCTTGTCCTGGTCCTCCTGGGAGTGGTGGTGGCCCTGCTGTGATGGCCCAGGGGGGTCCAGGGGTGCAGGGTGCAGGACACAGTGCTGGGGACAGCAGTGCCTCCAGGGTACAGAGTGCAGGGCCCACCATGAGAGCTCCAAATGCCAGGGACGAAGCAGGAGCTGTGCCAAGCTGCCCCAGTGACCCCTCCTGCACCTCAGGATCCATCCAGGGAAACCCTCAGCCCAGCAGTGCGTGCTCCGTGCTGGGCCAGGCTTAACTAGTCCCAGCCCAGGTGCAGGACAGAAGCTCCTGGGACGAGGAGATGGAGAAGGGTGACAGCCCTGCCATCGCCCTGGCTCCCTGCCCACCCATGCACCTCGTGACAGAGCAGACGCAGGGACTGTCCCCCACTCCCCCGTGGCCCTGGGGCTGTGGTTGGCAGCACTGTGCCCGGGACACTGCAGCCCTGCAGCTGGCACAGCTCCACCGCAGAGCGCTGCACTGAAGGAAAATCCAGGAGCAGAGGGGAATTTTGCGAGGGACAGTGAAAAGTCAAACAGCCCCTGGGGAAAACTCCAGTGCTCAGCATGGAAAGGGCATTAAAGTGTGTGCAGGAGAGCCCCATGGCTAACTAAACATTCCTCGATGCCCTCCAGGCAGGGAAACTCAGCTTTGCTGAGCGCCCAGCATCAGTGTCAGGCCAGCCAGACTCTGCCGTGCAGCAAACCCGAGCCAGCAAAGCCAAAGATCAGTCTCCAGGATTCTGCTGGGTGCTGGCATTCACCCTGCAATCCCTGGCTGCTCAGAGTGCCACCTGACCCAGGGCCAGCCTGCCAGGGTGGGGCAGGGCTCACCAAAACCAGCAGGTTCCCATGGCTGCGGGTGACAGTGCCAGCAGCGCCCGCACGCCCACGGCGCCTGTGCCGTGCAGATAAGCAGGTGCTGTGTTCCCGGCACAGCAGCTCGTGCGGGTGCCCCAGCAGCTTTGGGCTCAGCTCAGCTCCTCTGGAGAGCCAGCGAGGTGCTGAACTGCCTTCCCTCTGCGAGGTGTGGGACTTCAGAGACGGTGCCAAAAGGGACATTTTCCTGGCGCCAGCCACAAAGTGCAAAGGCCTTCCCAGTGTCCTGGTCAGCCGCTGCAAACAAACCGCTCTGGGAGCTCACCTGGTGTCCAGTTCAGGCACTGCTGGGACCCCCTCACCTGCAGGGCTGGCACTGGGACAGGCTGGGTGTCCCTGCCATCCCCTCCTTGCACAGGCTGTGCTGAGTGAGGCTCGTCCGCCCTGTGCTGCTGAGACAGCCCCAGTGCTGCCGGGGGAAGAGAGGGTGCAGGGGAGGGCTCAGGGCCAGCTCTCCTCCTGCAGCAGAGGCTCCAGTGATGACACAGCTGAGCCCAGCCCTGTTTTTCAGCCTCCTGGCACTGGCAGGGTGTGGGAACCTAAATCCTCCTTGCACCATGCGAGCTCTTGAAGGGAACAGTCACTTCTCTCCATGGTGGTTGGGTTGGGTCAGACCCTCTTGTCTCAGACCCCAAAGACAACAGGGACTGAACGTGAGGCTCCCTAAGGTCTGAGAACACTGTCCTGTTCCCTCAGACCCTGGTTTGAAGATCCCACGGCATCCCAGCAGAAGTCTGAGCGCCAAGTCCTTCTCTGCCTGCTGGCTCCCTTTGCCCTCTGTGAAGACTGGGATGCAGTGGCATTTGTGGGGGGGAGGAAAAAATAAAGAAGCAAAAAGAAGAAAGGGAAAAAAAGGAGGATTTACGCAGAAAGGAAAGGGGGACGAAGCAATCTCTGTGGCTACGGCGACAGGAAACACTAAAGCCTTGTGCAACTTCACCTATGGCATCTTTGGGCTCTTCTCAGCACTGACTCACACGCTGCTGGCCAGGGTGAGGAACGGGGCCACGAGCTGCCCTTCCAACTCTGCAGCTCCCTCCTGCCAGCCCCGGCCCCGGGCTGCAGCTCCTCCTGCCCGGGGCAGGCTCCTCCCGAGAGAAACCCCCACAGCAGGACTGTCCCTGGTGTCCCCAGGGCAGGGACGGCAAGAGGGGACCCAAGCTCCGTGGGGCTCGTCAGTCCTGGGGGAGAGGGTGGCACATGCCAGGGCTGTACAAAACATTTTGCAATGAAGAGTGTGTGGAAAGGTTAAAACAGTTCCGAGATGTCTCAAAACCCTTCTCGACTGAGCCAGGCCTGGCTGGCACCTCCCGATGCCTCCGCCAGGGTCCGGGACCTGCAGGAGCACCGAGTCCATCTGCAGAACATCTCTCACAGCAGGCCAGGCCCGGGAACGGCACCGGGGCCCCACGGCCCCTTTATCTCTCAGATTTCACCTTGTACCTGAGGACCAGGTAAGCCAGGAGCCGCAGGATGACAAAGAAGATGCCCAGGATGAGGAAGTCCAGGTAGAGCTTGGCCTCCTCCACGTCCAGCTCCTGCAGGATCTTGATGGGTTTTTGGAAAGGGCAGAAGTCCTCGAGGCACTCCAGGTCCTCGCGCTCCATGGCGTAGATGGTGAGGATGACCCCCTCGAAGCCGTACCTAAGGCAGAGCACAGCCCAGGGTCACCACGGGCCCCAGGACAGCCCAGGACAGGAGCTCTGGCAGAACTGGGGTCCCACCTGACGTAGGAGACGTAGGAGCTCCACTGCAGGTAGGTGGGGATGGTCTTGAAGCTGACGAAGAAGCCCGAGAAGAGCAGCACGGGGATGGCAGTGACAGGTCCCACAAAGGTGGCCACCTGGGGAGCAGAGGCCACCGGGCGTCACGTCCCTGTCCACAGCCACACCACCCCAAATTGCCGTGGGACCCCCTGCACCTCTCCTCAGAGGAGGCAGAGCCCCAGGGTCTGACCTGCAGGGAAGTGGAAGCAGCTCCGATGAGAAGCCCCAGGGACTGGGCCACCAGGGCCGTGGCGGTGGCCAGGGCGGAGAAGAGCAGGAAGCGCGTGGCCTCGGGGGGCTGGCCCGTCATCCAGTACACGATGCTGCAGTAGGCGATGGGGCAGATCACCTGCACAAAGGGCAAAGAGACCACCCTGCTGCACCTTGATGCCTTAGGAGGGGCAAAGAGACCACCCTGCTGCACCTTGATGCCTCAGGAGGGGCAAAGAGACCACCCTGATGTACCCACGGCCATCCTTGATGCCTTAGGAGAGCCAAAGAGACCACCCTGCTGCACCTTGATGCCTTAGGAGGGGCACAGAGACCACCCTGCAGCACCCACGGCCATCCTTGATGCCTTAGGAGGGGCAAAGAGACCACCCTGCTGCACCTTGATGCCTTAGGAGGGGCAAAGAGACCACCCTGCTGCACCCATGGCCATCCTTGATGCCTTAGGAGGGGCACAGAGACCACCCTGCTGCACCCATGGCCACCCTTGATGCCTTAGGAGGGGCAAAGAGACCACCCTGCTGCACCCATGGCCATCCTTGATGCCTTAGGAGAGCCAAAGACCACCCTGCTGCACCCACGGCCACCCTAGAATTTTAGCTTCGATATTTTTCATCTCTCTGTAATCCTGGAATTCTTTGGTGTGTAATTCCAGACTCCACATAGGGTGCTGAGCTGCTGTTTTCTCATTCTAAACAATTCCTCTCTAAGCCCAAACCTCAAGGACACCTCACTGTCTCAGGCCCCAAGATATGTAAACAGCAGTGAATTGGGGGAGCAAACTTGGAGTGATTGACTTCATTACCTGAAGCTGTAATTGGAGGATTAACCCCGATAATGGATGAAATTTATAAAGTATGAAAAGCCTGTGACCTTATAAAAAACTTATAAAGTATGAAAAACACATGACATATCATCCATTTTGGGTGCAGCCCCTGAGTGGGCTGTGAGTGCTCTAAATGCACCTGAAGGCCTTCAATAAATAAAACTGCTTTTTATTCTCAACTCTGTCCAGCCTCTGTTTTAGGTAAGCCCATCCAGGCATCATCCTCACCCCACAGAGCCCTCCTGGGGGAGGCAGAGACCCCTCCAAGGCCACCCCGGGGTTCTGGAGGCACAGCAGCATCAGGGTGGAGATGAAATCCACGGAAAGCTCACCTGGAAGGGCACATCTGCCATGGTCTTTGCCAGGTAATAGGCTTTGAGGCTGTACCAGTAGTTCAAGTGCTCCCTCAGGAATACGGTCATCTCCTGGGGGACTGCAGGGAAAAAATGGGTGAGCAGCCAGCAATTCCCTGCCCTGGGGTGCTCCAGCCCCTCTCACACCTGTCCAGGTGGGATGTACCAGGTAACCCCCCTGCATTGTGAGAGGGTGCTCAAACCCTCACCAGGGAAAAATTCATTGGTGATTTTTGGATCAGGATTCATCCACTTCCCATGTGGAAAAGTCAGCTCGGCTGGGGCTTTTTAAGCAAAGAGGCAAAGCAGAAAACACAGCTTCTTACCAAAAAAAAAAAAATAAAAAAAAAAAAAAAAAAAAAAAAAAAAAATGCAGTGTTCTGCTTCAAGCTAATAAGTACATTATAGCCAAATAAAGGGCAAAACTGCAGTGCAGCCAAAAAGAACTTTTTCCCCTCTTCTTTGCCTTGTTTTTTTTTCCTCTTCGTTCATATTTCCCCATTTTGTCCAATCCATCTGGCTCCCCACACCCTGCCCAGCACGCACACACTGCCACACCTCTGGAGCACCCCAGCAGCCCAGGGGATTTGGGGGCAAGGAGCTCCTTACAGGTGAGGATGGTGGGCATGAGGGCGGCGAACATGAGGAAGAGCATGGAGAAGAAGAGGAAGCCGGTGTTGTTGAAGACCTTGCCCGCGTCGTTGCCGATGTGCAGGTAGAGCAGCCCGATGAGCACCCCGATGCAGATGTGGGACATGAACCGCAGGTGGGTCAGCACCTGCAGGCACAGGGGGGCTCAGCAAGCTGGGGCTGCACCCCAAAAACATCCCAAGGGAGCAAGAGACAGCCCATCTAACTCCTTGTCTGTGCCAGCCCCAGCAGACCCCAATGCCGAGCCCTGGCCCAGCCTCCCTGCCCTCACCGTGTCCCGCAGGATGCAGACGAAGGTTCTCTTGAAGAGGATGCAGAACTGGGTTGAGGTGCTGGTGGCAAATGTGTGGCTCTCGATGTGGTCCACATCCTGCAAGGCCACAGGGACGTGGGTCAGGCTGACACCACGGGGCCCCTGCTGGCTCAGGGGGCTCCTCTGACCCCCACTCTGACCCCCACTCACCGTCCCACACGTCGGGCATGAGTCTGCCTTGTCAGGGCTGCTCTTCTTCTCAGCCATGGTGCACATCCCGTTCTGGACGGCGCGGAACAGGACGGGGTTGAGGTCCCCGTACTCCCCTGAGGCCACCTCGATGACTGTGGAGGAGGACAGGAGGCCTGAGAGGTGCTGAGACAGCCAGCGCCTAACAGGAAGGGCACAGGCATCTTGCTTGGGCACTGGGTTGGGACCTGGCCACCCTCTGCTGGGGTGGGGACACTCACTGAAGTCAGCGGGGTTGTGGTATGTGGGGCAGTGGAGGCCAAGACCCTTCAGGTAGGGGATGAGGTTGGTCACGACGCCCTTGAAGATGCACTGGCCCTGGCTCAGGATGTAGAGCTGCAAGACAGAGGCAGGATGTGGCAGGTGCAGGGCAGGCAGGGCACTGTCACCAGCTCCTGCCCTAGGGTGGCACAGGCCACCCTCGCCAGAGCTCGGCTGCACAAGCCCCTGCAGCCCACCCCTCCCACGGCCTCTCTCCTGGGTCACAGAGGGGCCCAAACCTTGTCGAGCCCAAACCAGTCCCAGCCCAAACCTTGTCGAGCCCAAACCAGTCCCAGCCCAAACCTTGTCGAACATCTCGAAGAGCTTGGCGCTGGGCTGGTGGATGGTGCAGATGATGGTGCGCCCGCCCTGCGCCAGGGACCGCATCAGGGACACCACCTGGAAGCAGGAGGCACTGTCCAGACCGCTGGGGATGGGGCGAGAGAGAAAGAGACAGCAGAGAGAGAAGGGGAGAGTTGAGAGCAGGAGAAATACACCCTGAGGATGCCCCCGCTTGCCTCCCCTCGGGGCATCCTCCTCTCCGATGCACACAGAAGAGCATCAGCCCCAGCGGGCACAGTCCCAGAGGGCGCTGGCCACAGCAGTGTCCCCAGCAAGGGACACAGGGCAGTGCTGGGAGCCCCTCGGCCTCACCTGGTGGGCTCATCGAAGAACATGACGGGCGGGTTGTTGACCAGCTCCAGGGCGATGGCCAGGCGCTTGCGCTGGCCCCCCGACAGCGAGCTGGTGCGGGTGTAGGAGCACTCCAGCAGCCCCAGCGCCGTCAGGATCTCGTTCACCTGCGACACAGCCGAGGGTTTGCACAGACTTTCATCCCATCCCTGCCACCTCCCCTCGCCAGGAGCTCCTTGACATCCCCTGGTACCCTCGTCCCCAATTTGGGGAGGGATAAGGGGGTCTGGGCCCACCCTCTCAGCTCTTACCAGCTCCTTCTTCACCTCCTGCTTCTCGCTCAGCTTCAGGTTAGCAGAGACCTGCGGGGAGAGGATGGCCAGAGAGACACGACTGTCAGACAGAGGGAACAGAGCCAGCCCACTTGAGAGCCGAGATCAGTGGCTCAGGATGAAGGGAGAAGGATTTTGCTCCTGTGTCCCAGAGCCCTTGGAAATGCCTGATGTCTGTGTGGGCCCCATGGCCGCAGGATGCCCCCAGAGCTCACCATCATGGCCTCGAGCACGGTGAGGTGCGGCAGGAGCATGTCATCCTGCATGATGTAGCAGGACATCTTGCGGAAGGTGCGCAGGTCCCGCGGCCGCCCGTTCACCAGGATCTGCCCCTTCATCCCCGTCTCCCTGCAGGACAGAGGGGTGAGCGAATGCAGCCCAGCCCTGCACCCCCAGCCCTGCCAGCCGCCCCCAGCCTCACCTGTAGCCAGCCAGGATGTTCATCAGGGTGGATTTCCCCGCTCCCGAGGGGCCCATGATCCCAATGAGCTCCCGCTGGCAGAACTTCCCCGACAGGCATTTGAGGAGAGTCTTGTACCCTGGAGGGAGAGAGCAGCAGGGGTTTGGCTTCCTGGGACAGCAGTGCTGCAGGGACTGCGACGCCATCGCCCCACCTGGGGCACCTCAGGACCTCCGTGTGCTGTGCCAGGGGTTGCATGTGCCTGGAGATATCTCCATCAGCATCCCCAGGGGTTGCATGCACTTGGAGATGTCTCCATCAGCATCCCCAGGGGCTGCATGTGCCTGGAGGTGTCTCCATCAGCATCCCCAGGGCGATAGCCACAGCAGCTGTCACGTCCAGCGTGCTCCCTGCCCCTGGTCCCTGGCTGATCCCACTGATTCCCAGCGCTGAAGGAGCTCATGACCTGAATCACAGCAAAGACCAGGGAAATCCCTGGGTCAGGTCACAGAGCTGCTAAGGAAGATTACCAGGCTGCGACACTGGTCCTGGGCATGTCTTCAGGTGCTGATCCCCAGGGCAGAGGGACAGCGAGGAGAGGGCAGCAGGGGCAGGCAGAGCTCCCAATCTGCTGCTGCCCTCATTGGCATTCACGCCGTGGCACCCGGCAGCAGCCACTGCTAATCAGACCTGGAATTATCTCTGCTTTAAACGCGGCTGATTAGCATTTTCTGGCAGAAGGAACACGATGTGTCGGGAGTCAGGAACAAGCACAGCCTCAGGCTCTCAGGAGCTGCCCCTGAAATGGAGCCCTGGCTGGACAGCAATGGCATTCGGGGTGATAACACCACGGGCCAAGCCCGAGCATGGCCCTCACGGAACGTGTCCCCTCTGTGTCCCACGGGGGCAGCTTTTGGGGGCGACAAATCCGAGCTGGGACAACCCCGGGGACAGAGCGCTCACAGCCCCACCCCACTGGGGTCACCCCTCTTGCCTCGTCCATCCCCTGGGAAGGTCGTCCATCACCACGAACCCCCCGTTCCTCCCGTGCACCGCGCTCCTGCAGCAGGAGGGGGTCCCGCGGGCCGGGGGGCGGCCAGGGCAGGGCGGGGGGCTGCTCAGGACGGCAGCGGGGCGAGCAGGGCCAGCATCCCCCGGCAGCGCGCACGGCCCCGCACCGCGCATGCTGCTCACGTCGGCGCCACTGCAGCTTGCGCAGCGGTTACTCACGTTCATTGACTGCCAGTAACCTCCTGCCTCAGCACAGCGGGCAGCGGCAGCTCGGGGCTGTGGCCAAAGCCGCCGCGACCCCCCGCCGGCTCTGCTCGGACGCGGGGAGCAAAGCGTCCCTGCCACCGCCACCGCCACCCCGGGACCCCTCGGCTCGCTCCCATCTGCTCCCGCTGCCCCAGCCTCTCCCCCTCGCTCCCTGCAGGGCACCGGCCCGCTGGCAAGCAGCCGGGTCCCTCCTGGGTGCTACAGCACAGTCTGCCCCGGCGAGCCCGCGGCTGTGCCATGGATCCTCCTGGGATGCTTCCTCAGCATCCCGGACAGACACGGAGGCATCGTCCCGGCGGAGGGCAGGGCTGCTCCCACTGCTGCTCAGCGCCTCGGTTTCCCGAGCGGCACGGCTTGGGGACAGGGACACAGCTCCGCCCGGCTCTCCTGGCTGCCAGGGCCCCTCACCGAACCCTGTGACCTCGGTCCCCGCTTGTCCCCGCTCGTCCCCGCCTGCCTTCAGCTTCTGCAGATCAGCTCACCCTCCATCTTATCGGGCTGCCTGATTGGCATCTCATTAACTGAGAGCGCTAATTAAAGCAGACTGCCACCCACCAGCCGCCATCTGCCTCCCCTCTCCCCTCCCTGAGCTCTCGGCCAGAGTCACACACAGGGAAGAGAGCCACAGCCTCGCACAGGGAGCCATGGAGGGGAAATCCCCCACAAACCACACCTTCTCCTTGCCAGGCTCCGAGCTGGGCACCCCCGGGGTCTGCTGCTGCACATCCCACACAGCCATCGCACCCAAACAGCAGTGCTGGGGAAACCCATCCCTCCTGCTGCCCCAGGATCTCTGTCCCATCTCCCCACACAGCCCTGGACAGAGGTTTCCCTGGAATGCGCTCTGCTGTCCCCTGGCACTGCACGGCAAAGGCACTCAGCGACTGCTGAGCCTTCCCTCCTCCTCCCACGGCACCCAGAACAAACAACCACAGAGCCCCTGGCACTGGGACAGGGCAGGGTGAGATCATGGCATGCAGAATGGGGTGTGAGAGCCCTGCAGGTCCCCTCCCCTGCCCTTCCCCACCCGCCAGCTCCTACCTCTCTTCCTCCACCAGGATCCCTCCCGCACAGAGTAGGACAGGTCGATGAACTCGATGTTGACAGCCGAGCGCTTCGGGAGGTGGGAAAACCTCTGGGCCTCTGTGATGTGGTTCTCCACCTTCTTCAAGTGGGTGGTGAGGAGTGGGGCGTCCGGAGGGCCGGCGTGGCACACCGTGTCCTCCAGGGCGATGGAGACACAGGCGGGATCCATGCCCTTCTCCGCCATCCTGCTGCTCTGTGGGGAGCGCACAGGGATCGGCTCGCAGCAGGCTCCCTCTCCCAGGCACTGCAGGGACCAGCCCACTGCAAGTCCTGTCTCTCCTTCTCCTGCTGGCTCCAGGCCTTCACTGTTCCCTCTGTCCAGCTGGGGCCAGCACCCACATCTGGCTGGAGGGGTGGACCCGGCCAGGGCAGCCGAGCCTGCGCCGAGGGGCTCAGGGCAAGGAACAGCAGGATTTTGTTCAGCTCCACAGTCAATAATTCATGCACCTCCTGCAGCTCTGTCCAGCTCCAGCAGCAGAGCCAGCAGGGTTGCTCAGCTCCCCCGGCCCCGGGGGTCCCTGCCCCAATCCCGTTTGCCACAGTGGGAGCAGGATGGGAGGTGGCAGAGCTGATATCCTGCCCTATGCCTGGATGTCCCCAAGGACTCAGCAGGAACCAGCCCTGCCTGGCCTGGCCTCAGGGAACACAGGTATGAAAGCCTATGCAAGCAGATTATTCCAGCTGGTTTCTTGGACAAAGCATGCCATGCTCCTGGGGCAGAGCAACCCTGGGTAGATCAGACCCTCAGCTGCTGCCTGGGGTCCCCCTGGGCTTGCTGGGAGAGTCTGAACACAACAGGGAGGGGGCCCTGCTGGTGCCATTCCTTCTCTGCTTTCCTCGGCTCATCATTTCACCTTCCGGGCGCTTCCAGCACAGCCTCAGAGGCCAGGCCAGCCCTTCCCTGGGGCCGTGATGCCGATGCACCTGCCCCAGCCCTCCCGTGCCTGCAGTGCTCCCACCGCCGGTGCAGCACGGCCGAGCTCCTCGTGTCTCCGCTTGGCTTGGGGACTCTGCGGTGCTGGGGGATGTGAGCCAGGCGGGGTGGGGAGCACGCTGACCCCGGCCCTCAGAGGCTGCGAGGGGGTCGGGCAGCCCCCCGGCAGCGGGAACAGGAGCTGGGGCTGTGCCGGAGCGGGCTGTGCCCTGCACCCATCCCTGCTCCCAGCCTGGGGTCTCGCCGCCTCGCTAACCTACATTCAACTGGGGCTGCGGGCAGCGGCTCGCTGCGGCTGCAGCGCACACACGCGGCCCCTGCGAGGGGCGGCCGGATGCCGGCAGCTGCGGGAGATCCCCCAGCCCACTCCCTGCTGCAGGCACATCCCGCTCAGGGCTGGAAGGAAGCCAGCCCAGCCCCGGGGAAGGAGGGGTGGGAAGGAGGGGTGGGGGTTCCCATCCCGCGGGTCCCCCCTCAGCATTCGCGGGGTGCGGGGACGGGGGCTCGGGGGGCGGCGGTGGGGGGCAGCGGGCTCGGAGCGCCCTCGGGCTCACCTTGACTCCTCCGGCTGGGCGTTCACGGAGCGCTAAATCCCGCAAGCGGCGCTCCGCGGCTTAGCCCAGCCCCGAGGCGCGGGGTGGGGACGGGAAGGCTTTGCCGAGGATGCTCTTCCTTCATCCCCGCTCCCCCCGGCCCCCTCCATCCCCAGCCCCCCCGGCCCCGGGCAGGTCGCGGCTCTCCCGCAGGCTCACCTGGCAGGGTGCGGGCGCGGCGGCTCCGCTCCCGCAGCGCCCCCGCCTCGCCTCCGCCGCAGACAAAGGGGCGATGCCCGGGGGGCCCGGCCGGGCGGGGGGCGGCTCGGTTCGGCTCGGTTCTCTGCGGCTCCGATGCTCAGCGGCAGGAGCCGGGCTGGGCGCTGCCCCCGCGGGTGCCCGGCCCGGGTCTCCTCCCCATCCCTCCGCGGGGCTGGGCGGGCAGGGCGGGCGGGGGGCGCTCCGGCCCCAGCCCCGCAGTGGCTAGCAGAAGCCCCGCAGTGGCCAGCAGCCCCCCGGGCCCGGCTGCTCGGCGGTGCCCCTCTCCGCCAGCCCCGTGGCCGGTGCCGCCGGGCGGGGAGCAGGATGGGCGGCAGGATGGATGGATGGGCTGCCCGAGCGGGCAGCGCTGCCAGGCAGCGAAAAATCCTCTTAAAGGGACCGGCCCTATTTCCTCTCGCTGCCTGCCAGCAGGCCCTGAGCATCCCTGAGCACAGCCTGGGGTGCGCCAGCCCTGCCTCCCCTCCACACCCCCCAGCACCCCCGGGCCGGCCCCGTCCGCATCTGGAACACAGCCCCCGCAGCTCCCCCTCAGCCCAAACCCCCCTGGGTGAGCCCAGCACGCCCTAAATCCGCTCTGCCCCCCCTCAGCCCTGCACAGACCCCCGTGCGGACACCCCAAAAGCAGCACGGGGTACAACCAGGGCTTCAATGCAGAGCACGGCCTGGGACAGCCACCCCGGGCACCTGGGGCTGGTGGGGTGACAGCTGGTGACAAAGGGGGGTGTCCCTGCAGGGTTTCACCCCCAGCACACCCTCCCCGTTCAGCTCATCCTGCAGGACCTGGAGCCCCCCCGCACCTCCAGCCCCCCCAGCACCACGCCTGGCTCCCTCCTCGCTGTTACTCACACCTCTCACCCACCACAGCACTTAAACACGAAAGACATATGGAAATGAGTGGCACCAGCAAGAGTATTAATTAAAAAACCATCTGTTGAGCCAAGGAGAGCTTTCCCCGCCCCTCGCCAGCTTTGGGCTGGGACAGAGCTCAGGGCAGGATCCAGGCAGAGGAGACCACGGGGCTGGGCCAGGGGAGGGCACGAGGAGTTATCCCTGGAGCCAAGCCCCTCAGGAGGAGCAAAAGGCATGTGGGACTTACCCAGTTCTCTCCGCGTGCAGCTGCCTCCCATCCCTGGGGCACTCCTGGGTCACAGCCCAGTCCGGCTCTGGGCAGGGCCAAACAGCCCTTCCTCCCTCAGGTGGGCAGGAGGAGGGTCTGGCAATGACCCCAGGTGCTGTTAAACCAAATTCTGCTCAGCTGGGCCCAAGCTGGTGCCCATGCAGCAGCCAGCAGCTGTTCTGGAGTCATTTCCATGTGGAAGGAAGCAGGGATGGAGCCCAGTGCCATGGCACTTTCACATCCCTCTCGTCCCCAGCTGTGTCCCCACGGTGGCTCACGTGCTCAGGACAGGGGCAGAGGGAGCCTGTCCGGGTTCTGTCACGTATTTTCAGGAAGAGAGCAGGCAGCAGAACCTCTTTGCATGACAGGAAAACCTGTGTGATTCCCTGCAAATATATTTTTAATTACCCGTGGCTGGTCCTCTGGCTCCCTCTGCAATGCCATCATGTCTGCTCCAGACCACCTTCTCCTTCCCCGGGGGAATAAAACTGCTGGCTTTGCCATGGCTGCTTCCTAAGGAGCCAGAGATGCCCTCAAGGGATACAAGGCTGTTTGTGGCTGGAGCCAAATCTCTCTCTTTGTGGCCCCAAGCTGCTGGAAGGAAAAGCCCTTGGGGAAAGCGCAGGACCGCAGAGCCCCTGGAAGGAGCACGGCCAGCATGTGGAGCAGCCCATGGGAAAGCTTTTGCACCTGGGAGATGTGCAGAGTCCCCACCGTGCTGGCCCCAGCCCTCCCAGGGAGGCTGCAGGGCAGCTTGGCCCACTGGGTTCCCCAGCAATGGGTGCTGCAGCCCTGGCAGGGCTGCTCTGCCTGTGCCATGGGGACAGGAGGCAGATGCCACACTCCTGATGGCCTCCGAGGGCAGCTCCACCTCTCCGCTCAGGAATTACCTGACATGCAAAAATCACAACCTGCAGCACTGAGGGACAGATATTTTGCAAGAGGCACATGTGCTGCTCCTCCCTCAAAGGGACCTGAGCCACCACCGTCCCCAAGTCCATCTGCAGGAAACACATCCAGACCCCAGCACCTGCTGCTCACTGAGCATCCCTTGCCCTGGAGAGCCCTGGGATGAGCCAGCCCTGCCAGAGGGAGTCCAGAGCAGCTCTGCCCCTCTCAGGTGACAGCCTTGGGACGGGTGGAGATCACGGAAGGAGTGTACAATGGAGAGAGCGGGGAAGGGAAGCAGCACCCAGGATGGAAGCCATCCTCATCATGGAGCCGTGGCCACAGCTCTACCTGGAGGAACCTGTGAGGAGAGCAAAGCAGTGAGTTTGGAGCTCTTTGCGGCCCTCTTCTTCCAGCGCCAACCTTCCCCAGAGCCCAGGGAGCCAGAGCCGGGCAGTGCCACCACCGGGACTCACCGCAGGGCACGTGGCAGTCGCACTCACAGATGTCACAGCGCTGGAACCAGCGGGCCCAGCTCGACAGCTTGGTGACACAGGCTGAGATCTTGATGCAGCCGCGGTTGAGGAAGGCTCCCAGGTGCGCCTGGGTGCCGCAGGACGAGGAGCACTTGCCGGTGATGTCGCGCTCGCTGATCTCGATGCGGCCCCGCAGGCAGATCCCTGCAGGGCAGGGGCAGAGCCCATGGCCGCTGCTCACCTGGAGCCCTCCGGGGCAAAGAGGGCTTGGGGACGTGCCCGCAGCGCTGCTGGCAGGGCTCAGCGGGACACCCAGGGCTACTCACGGAGGCAGGAGGGCTTGGGGGTCCAGCGGCCATCGGACTGGCAGGCGCTGGCAGGGTCCCCCAGCAGCAGGAAGCCGGGCCGGCAGCTGTAGCGCACCACGGAGCCCACCCACCAGTCGTTCCCGTGCACCACCGAGTTAAAATCCGCCTCGGGCCGCCCGCAGTTCACTGCCGACAGGGAGGGACCCGTGGCAGCGAGGGTGGCAGCGAGGGTGGCAGCGAGGGTGGCGTGCTGGGCACGGGGACAGCCCCAGGGCTCACCCAGACAAGGCTGTGGTGCCCCAGGCTGTGTCCCCGCGTGGCCCAGGCTGCTGGAGGCACTGCCACACGTGTGTGTGTGACACAAACCCTGCCGCAGCCCAGGGATCCCCTGTCCTCCCCCGGGGCTTTACCTCTGCAGAAGGACTTGTAGCCCAGCCAGCAGCAGCTGCCGTTGCCACACTGGCTCCTCTTCAGCTCCTTGTGCCTCCCCTTGCAGCCCCCGACGCAGATGGGCGCCGTGCCAGACCAGTAGGTGTCCAGGTCCCCTGGTGCCACAGCAGGCAAGGTAGGGTGAGCTGGGCTGCAGGGACACCATTCCCACCAGCTGCCAGTCCTCAGGGTCCCACAGAAAGGGGCTGGAGCCCCCAAAAACTCATCCCAGCCCAAACTCTTGCTGTGGTGAGGAGTGCATCCACTCAGGCTCCAGTGTCCACTGCCCCTGTGCCGAGCCTGAGCACGGGGATGTGACAAAGGTCTTGCTCCTTCCTGGGGAGGACTGGTGCCAGCAGTTCTGGGCACCCCATAAACCCCCTGATCCCCCAAGCCCTTTGTTACCTTCTGGGTCCTGGCAGGAGACCAGCGTGGTCAGCACGGCGAGGAAGAGGAGGCCCAGAGCCACCATCTCCCCTCCTCCCCTTGCCCCTCCAACCACAGACCCCTCTCTGCTGGCCCAGGAGAAAGTGAACTTGGTTCCCATCCACACCCAGGCCAGGGGACGCTGCAGGACATGGGGGAAGGGAGGAGACATTCCCTTTAATGCCAATCCTCTCCCCAGCAGATAATCTCTGGCAGATTACCCTGCCTGGACCCGGCGTTTAAAGGGACAAGTCCCAGGCACCTCCAGCTCCCACCACACCCCCCAGTCCTGCACAATGCAGGCACAGCCGCGGCTCTGGAGCCTGCTGGAAAGAGGGCCAGGCTGGAAGTGCTGCGAATGCGAAGCTGGCACGGGGCCCTGCTCTCGAAGGCATCCTCAGCCCAGCGCTGCCAAGGCTGGGCAGCAGGGGCCAGGCAGGGACGGGAAGGGAAGGCTGGGCAAGGCCACACGGAATGCCAAGGGCAGGGATGCTCTGCCTGTAGCAAGGAGTGTCCTCAAGCCGCATGTGCTGTCAGGGCCACAGGGACAGCCTCTGCCTCCCCCCCTCAGGTGCTGGGAGCAAGTGCTTTCCTCCACGAACGTGGAATTCCAACGCTTGTGCTCAGCTGCTTGGGAAAGGAGCACAGGAAAAAAGTCAAGGTGCCTCCCTGTGTCCCCCCGGGCACATCACCTCACACCCAGGGCAGGGAGGACCTGAATGTCACTCCAGGGACCCCAAATCCACGCTGTCCTTGTCCCATCACCTGACAAAGGACAAGCTGGCTCTGCTCACAAGCCCAGGTTACTCCCTGTATTCAAAAAAGGCTGAGCAGGCAGCAGACAGCCCTGGGGGAGGCAGCAAAAACCAACCCCACAGCAGCAACACGAGTGCCAGAGCCAAACCCGGCCTTCCAGTGCTGCCTCTGGGGAGCAGCACACTCCTGAGCCAGCTGCAGTGCCAGGAGAGCCTGGCAGCTCTTCAGTGCCCACCTCCCACACTGCAGCTCCAGGTATGGCAGCGCCATCCTCCCACCCCGCACGGCTGGCAGCGATGGGGCTGAGCACAGACACACACCAGCCGCTGCTGGGCCTGGCAGCCTGATGTTTATTGTCTTGCCAAAGTACACTTCGCCCAGCCAGGAGCCCAAACCCCAATGTGGGGAGGGAACCCAGGGGATGACAAAAGCAGCAAGAGGCTCCCAAAGGTGCAAGGGACAGCACCTCCAGCACTGTCCCCAGAGACCAGCGCTGGTTATGGGATCAGCGAGGCAAACAGCAGCACCAGGAGAGACAGGAAATGATGGGCAGAAGTGCTGATGAAGGCATGGCATCCCCTGGAGAATGGGGCAGGACAGGCCTGCTAAGGGCCACACACATCCCCAGGGAAGAGGCTTCAGCACCAGGGTGTGCTCCACACACCATCCTGCCTGGGAACAGGCTCAGCAAGGGCACAGCTGGTGACCCCTGCACCCTGCCAGGCCTAGGCCAAACCTGCAAGGCTGAGAGCAGCTGGATAATCCCCAATCCCCCACAGACAGCTCTGTCCAGCTCACATCACTTGTTCCCAACGGGGAGACCTCCCCTGGCCCCCCATGCTGACCAGAACCAGCAGCCAGCGGGGCTGGGGTGCAGACAAGCCCAGCCCTCTCCCCAAGCACTCCCCAAGCTCTCCCACCATGGAGGCCCAAGCTCTGCTCACACACACAGTCCCTCACACGATCTGGATGCCCAGCTCCTCTGCTGTTTTCTGCAGCCTGTCCATGACATTCTCCTCCAGCTCCGCAGCCAGCCCTGCTCCCGTGCCCTGCTCCTCCGAGCCCGTGCTGGCCATGACATAATAGACAGTCTCGCTCTGGCCCTGCTCGTTGGTCCTGTTCACCACGCGGATGATGGGGTTGGAAGCGCTGCTGGCTCCTTGCTCCGAGGAGGAGGAGGCAGCTCCCGGGAAGGGGCTGGGCTGTGCTGGCTCAGAGCTGCCAGCAAGGCACAGGGCCGGGGCCACCTGCAGCTCAGACATCCTGTTCTCTGCCAGGGCAGGGGTTGCTGGCGGCTCCAGAAGGATGCCCTGCAGGCTGCCCTTGCCCTCAGGCAGCACCACGCACTCGCTGGGGCCATCCGGAGCCTCCCCACGCTTCTCCCTGTCCTTGAGCAGCTGCTCAGTGAGCTCCACGCTCTCGTAGCGCACCAGCTGCAGCCTCATGTAGCCGTCCTCGTGCTCCCTGTACCTGGGCACAGACAGGAGGGGTCAGCCAGGCACACTGCCCTGCCCAGGGTGCAACATGCCAGCTCTCAATGCCCTGTGCTGCACAAACACCACCAACCCCCTCAGCCCCCACCCCCAAAAGCACACCCGTGTGGCAGCTGCTGATCTGTGCCAGGCCTCAATCACCTCCCCAGCCCATCTCCTTCAAACCACTGCTTCACTGGGAGCATTTCAAGCCCATCCTCTCCTCCTCCCAGCTTTAGGCTCTGGAAACTCTTTAGAGATGCAGCAATCTGCAGGGTTGATCTGCAGCAGCTCTCCCCAGAGGGGCACACCCTGCCAGGCTCAGAAGTGTCCCACCCGAGGAGCTGTGATGGCACCACTGCCCTGGATCTGCCACCAAGCACTGCTCAGATCCCACTGGAAGTTCACTGCCCAGCACCTCCCAGCCCTTGGGAAATGAGCACATCAGAGCCCAGGCAGTGCCAAGTCTCTGCCCCACCACAGGGCAGGACGCAGCTCGAGCCGCAGAGGCAGTGAGGAGCTAAGGGTGAGCAGTACCTGAAACGAGGATGTCCCGAGGGCCATTTGAACTGGTGCTTCTTCCTGAGGTGCACAGTAAGGTTGTTCCCACGTGTGAAGCACTTGTCACAGACATGGCACTTGTACCGGGGCTCCGAGTCACCCTGGGGGACACAGAGTGATGTCAGCACCCCACGGGTGCACAGAAGGAAACACCAGGCTCTCTGAGAACGCTGACAGGAGCTATCATGAGCAATACAAGCTCTGCTGCCTTCCCACCTCGTGGACCTTCCTGTAGTGCAGTTTGATGGAGCAGAGGGAGCGTGCAGAGAAGCTGCAGGCCTCGAACTCGCAGCGATACGCCGGCTCCTTGCTGTGCGTGTCCAGGTGCTTCCGCAGGTCAATGAGGTTCTTGCAGCTGTGAGGAGAAGGTGAGGGAACACAGCTGCAGCACACACACACAGAGGTGCCTCTGGGAGAGGGACAGGGTGGCCCTCACCTGTAGTCACAGTAGTCACACTTGAAGGGACGCTCCTCGCTGTGCCGGAAGCGGATGTGGTTGCGCAGGGAGGAGGGCAGCGGGCAGGTCATGTCACACAGGGGGCACTTGTAGTGGTTCACTGGGCCAGAGAAGGGGGGAAATGTCACTGCAGAGCACACAGCCCGCAGAGGCTCGGCTGGGAGCGGGGCCTTCACTCACCGTGGTTCCTCATGTGGTCGCGGAGCAGCCTCTCCGTGGCAAACCTCTTGGAGCAGTGGGAACACTGAAACCTCTGCTCTGCAGCAGTGGGGACAGGGAGGGAGGGCAGGGGTGGGGACAGGAGAGATCAGAGCGGAGAGAACAGCACAGAGAGCAGTGAGGAGAGGGCTGGGAAACCTCTGAGTGCAGGCAGCTGCAGCCACCCAAACACCCCAGCCCCAGGACTTACGGTCCAGGGCGGTCTGGCGGCGGATGTGGTCGAAGAACTTGGTGTTGTTGGCAAACATTCCCCCGCACGTGGGGCAGGCCACCACCTTCTCCTGCGTGTGGCTGCGCAGGTGCTCCCGCAGCTTGCAGCGGCCCTTGAAGGTGCAGTCACAGTCTGGGGAGGGACAGCACAGCTGAGCCCTCACCAGACACAGCCTCACCACAGCCTCACCGAACAATCAGGCTCCTTCCTCCCCTTTTGGCTGGCAAGGCTCCAAAAACCCCACGGAGCATGGGGAGATCACCACAGGACAACCAGAGTGGTGCCCCACAGCAGTTAAGATATTTGCACAGACACAGGAAGAATTGTTGAAAAAAATTAAAATCAAAAATAAATAAACTGCAGCCTTTTCTCCAAGGTACTGATTACAAATAAATGAGAAGTTCTACACTAAGCACTCAGCTGCATTCCCTGAAGGAAACTGTACAGGAACATTTCACTGTCAAAACCAAGCACACACATATTTTTGGAGATCAAGGGGCTCTCTGAACCCTGTTCTCCTTTACCACGTTTGCCATCCAGCCCAAACCTCTCTGGAGAAGCCCTGCAGCCACCCACAAACCTTTCCAGCCACAGAGCACCACGTGGTTCTCCTTCCCTGCTGCCTTGTACTCGGAGCAGAAGCTGTGATCCTCCACGTGCCGGTAGAACCACTCGGGGTTGTCAAACGACCTCTGAGGGGGGCAAGGACACACAGAACAGGGTGAAGAGACCAAAACAAGCTCAGCTGCTTCCTCACAGCTCCAAACAGAGGCAGCAGCTGGCTGTGCAGGTGAGCTGCAGCACAGCAGAACCTCCCCTTTTGTAGTTGCAGTGTTTTAGAATCTTTCTGTTCTTTCTCACAGAGAATAGAGATAAACTGCATTCTTTTACTTTTTTAATCTCTGTGTTTGGTATTAGGTGTTATTTGGCTGTGACCAATGGTTTTAGGAGGTGGATTCTTTGCTGACCAATAGTTGCTAGCTTATTAATGGATATATAAAGAAGTTTTTGTAAATAAAGTCTCTCTTTTTGCCATCTTGGGTTCATCTGCCTGAATTCTCTCAGCCAGCCTCTGCGACCCTCGGGGACTCTCGAGCCACACCCTCTCCCTGCTAACCTCAGCCCCCTGCCCTCACCTCGCAGTACTCCCAGAGGCACAGGAAGTTCTCCTGGATCTCAGGGATGATATTCCGGCTCTGGAAGTCCAGCTGGCAGTGGCTGACGTCTGCCTGGCTCTGCAGGGCCCTCAGCCCCCACTGCTTGAGCTTGGTGTGGTAGCAGTGGAAGTAGACGTGGCGCACGAGGTCAGCTGAGCTCTCCGGGGAGCAGAAGCCACAGTCCTGCCACAGGCATGTGTACTCCTCTAAAACACAACAAAACAACTCCTCTGCAACCAAACCCACAGCTTTAAGGGGCTCTCCAAGCAAATCTGCTCTCCAAGTGACTTTACTGCCCAAGTAAAGCTCGTGTTCCCACAGGTAAACAAACACAACGTGTGTTTTCTTGAGATCTCAGTCCTGCTCTTCCCACGGAGAGGATTAAAAAGGCCAGAAGCTTTCTTTTGTCAGAAAATCACGGAGTTATTTAGGTTGGAGAAGCCCTCCAAGATCATCGAGTCCAAGCTGTGCCTGATCCCCACCTTGTCCCCAGCCCAGAGCACTGAGTGCCACCTCCAGTCCTCCCCTGGACACCTCCAGGGACAGGCACTCCAAACCTCCCTGGGCAGCCCTGCCAATGCCTGACCACCCTTTATTGTGGATAAACTCCTCCTGGTGTCCAAACCGAACCTCCTCTGACACAACTTGATGAAGCTCCTCCTGTCCTGCTGTTCCCTGCGAGCACAGCCAGACCCCCCCGGCTGTCCCCTCCTGCCAGGGAGCTGTGCAGAGCCAGGAGGTGCCCCCGAGCCTCCCTTTCCCCAGCGCCTCACCCAGAGGGTCCATCTCGTCGCGCTGCTCGCCAGGAAGGTGCTGCTGCAGGTGCTGCGCCACATGCGCGCAGAACTCCTCCATGTCCGCGGCCACGAAGGAGCACTGCTGCCACTCGCACTGCAGCACCACGGCCCCCTTCGCGCCGGTCCTGCTGGGCGGCATGGCCGGGACCGCGCGGGGCCCCGAGGGCTCCCGGCAGCGGCCCCGAGCCCGGCGGGACCCGCGGGGACAGAGGGGACAGAGGGACACGACCCCCGGCCCGCCGCCCCTCCGCCCGCCTCTGCCCGCGGGGGGCCCCGAACGCGGCGGACAGGGCCCGCCCTGCGCCAGCCAATCAGCGCCGCCGCCGCCCGCCCGCCCGCCAATCACCGCGCAGGGACCCGCGGCGTGCGCCACGCGGCCGAGCGGGCCTACCGGGAAACGGCGCCGGGGCACGAAGGTTCCCAGGGCCTTTAGACCCTCTGGGTAATTCCATGAATTAATTCCTGTTCAGGTTTGGGGAAAAAGCTGTCCCGGGATCGCCTTGCACCAGAAAAAACCTGTGGCTGCGCCATCCCTGGAAGTGTCCAAGGCCAGCTGGGACAGGGCTTGGAGCAAGCTGGAGCAGTGGAAGGTGTCCCTGCCCATGGCAGGGAGTGGAACTGCATAGATTTCAAGGTCTCGTCCAACCCAAACCATTCCATGATTTTAAGTTAATTTTTTTGTTCTTCCAGAAGAATTCCTGCCTAAACAAGACTCCTCACACTGAAAATCAGTCCCAGCCAACAATGAACACAAAACCCATGCAGAAGTCGTGCAGCTCCTGCTGTGAGACAATGCAACGAATTCTCTTTGCTCATTCATCAGCAGACATTGAAATGACAATTTGAATTAAATATACATTGACTATTCCATCTGCTGCATTGACTATTCCATCATCCCTGGCTCTTTTGTCACACAAAACAGAGGCACAATTCTCCAAGTTTGCTTTGGCACAGATAAATGTATTTTTAAAAGCAAATAGGGTTTCACAGAACGTGCACAGAGCGTGTCGTGCCAGCACACAATGGCCTCTGCAAATCCCCACACACACCCCTGATGTGAATGGAAAATGCGTGCCCAAATCCACTAAACCCCCCAGAAAATCTGGGTGGGATGATTTTTGAAAAGAGAGCGTAAGGTAAGATATTTTCATCTCAAAGAAGGCTGGCTCAGCTTTTGTTTTATCTCTGTTTGGTTCTTTTCGGTGTCATTTCTTTGCAAGCAGCACAGAAAACACCTGGACTGACCAGACACAGAGCGGGGCTGTGATTTTACTTGAATATCCTCACCAAAGCACACAAATATCCAGGAGACAAAGCTCAGTGCCAGGAGGCAGCTGGCAAACACAGCCCATCGCTGACAGAGCAAAACCAACCTTTTTCTGTGCCACTTTCCATCTGCCCTCACCCACCTGTGCCTCCTGCCCCTTCTGCTGCCTGCCAGCCGAACCCCAGACACCTGGGGGGACCAGGAAGGGCTGGGAAAGAACAGAAAGGCCAAAAGGAGAGTTGTTTTTCTGTAAAAATCCACACATACATCAGGAAATTTCTGCACACAGTGGCTGGAGTGCTCCATGAGCTTCATGGGGTAGTGTCCTCCTGGTCCTGAGTTGTTTTCCAGGTTAAAAACACTGAAATTATTCAGGATGTCCTTTCAGCTCTGCCTCCCCACGTGCCTTGAGACACAGCCTCAGCCTGCTGCTGCTGCTCTTGGCATTTTTTAAATTTCCTCAGAAGGAAAATGTGGTTTCAAAGTCCCTGAGGGTTGCAGAGGCTGGCTGAGAGAATTCAGGCAGACGAACCAAGATGGCGAAAAGGGAAAGTTTAATTACAAGAATGGTTTTTTATATCCATTCATATTCTAGTAACCATTGGTCAGCAAAGAATCCACCTCCTAAAACCATTGGTCACAGCCAAATAACACCTAACACCAAACACAGAGATTAAGAAAGTAAAAGAAAGCAGTTTATCTCTATTCTCTGTGAGAAAGAACAGAAAGATTCTAAAACAGTGCAACCACAGGAAAACAATAATTACACTTAAAAAACAATCCCACTCAACAAAACCCCTTCCCCAGGCAGGCAGGTGATGTTGAGAGGCTGAATTAATCTCCAGGGCTGGGGAGAGCTCTTGGAACGGCAGGGAGGGCAGGATCTTACCTCATGGCCCCGCGAGCTGGCAGCAGACTCCGCGAGGAGAGAGATTGAATTAGGAGCAGCATCTCGGCGCCAGGCTCGTCCTGGCCCTGAAAGATGAGCTGCACAAAGCCAGCCCACCCTGGAGGGGGAAAAAACAGCCCAGAGATCCTCTGGGACACACTGCGGGGGAAAATGCAAACGTGGGGATGTTTCAAGGCAGGATTTAAGTGGGTGGGATTAAAGGTGGGATTTAAGAGAGTGGTTAAAGTGGGGTTTAAAGCCTGAATTCCTCGGTTCAGATATTGCACAATCAGGTTTTGCTGCCTGGTCACAGCGGTTTGGGGCCACCAGATCCTTGGATGTGGCTCCTTCCAGGCTGCTGCTCCCTCCCCTCATTCCTTTTTGGAAAATGACCCAGGGATGCTCCTGCCTGAGCCTCTCACGGAGCTCAGCCCTCTCCCTGAACTGCCTCAGCTCTGTTGGTGTGGTAACCTCCAGGTGAACCTCCAGGTGAAGGCTCCAGGGCTCAGTTTTAGTTCTGAAAATCCCAAAGTGGCCCATGGGGCCCCAGAAGAGCAGAAGTCCTCCCCAAGCAAGGTCTTGTGGGGATCTCACCCTCATACAGGACAAGAAGCTCATCCCAAGCCTTGATTTCCCAGATTCCTCACTCTGGTGGTTTTCCTTGGCCCGGGGTGGGTTACAAAGATGTCTCCTGCATGTCCTGAGTGAAGATTCTGGAAATTTCTCCACCGTGTCCAGCAGAGCCGATCTCTGATGAGAGAGATTGAGGATTGAGATTTCTTCTGGCACAGAAAGCAAATGTCATAGGTGTGGTTGGACTGTTTTAGAATCTTTCTGTTCTTTCTCCCAGAGAATAGAGATAAGCTGCATTCTTTTACTTTCTTAATCTCTGTGTTTGGTGTTAGGTGTTATTTGGCTGTGACCAATGGTTTTAGGAGGTGGATTCTTTGCTGACCAATAGTTGCTAGGTTATTAATGGATATATAAAGAGGTTTCTTGTAAATAAAATTCCCTTTTCACCATCTTGGTTTGTCTGCCTGAATTTTCTCAGCCAGCCTCTGCAATCCTCAGGAAATTTAAAGGTGCCTGGCATTTAGCCAGGGTCAAACCCACCTGTAAGGAAATCACCCCTCCTGGTAAGCTTTGCTGGCCTTTCACTTCAACCCCAGGCTTTTCTCTCAATAAACTCTGGTTCCAGCCATGAAACGCCAGCTCGGACAGGAAGGAGGCTCTCGGGGAAGGATCCACACTGACCATGCAAATCGGAGCGAAACAGATCCAGGGATTTGCATTTAAGCAAATCCCAAATGAGGTATGGTGGTGGAGACATCCCCGAATTGTAGAAAACTTATTTCCGCCAGGCTGGGCTGGAAGTTTCCCAGGGAATTATGAGCACAAGCTTCACTCTGCTCTGGGAAGCTGATGAGGGACAGACCTTCCCCAAATTCCTGCAGGATCTGGGAGCTGGGACTTGGCAGTAGCACCAACAATGGAAACAGGTGAGTTCAGCACCTCAGATTTTCTCAAGATGAGGCATCTTCATGGCAACATCAGGGAAGGAACAAACTGTGCTGTCCTTGGGCTCCTATTTTTAAAAAAAAAAAAAAAAAAAAAAAAAAAAAAAAAAAAAAAAAATTTAAAAAACCACGGAACGAATTGTCTAAAATGGCCACGTGACATCTTAAATGTCCCAAGAATTTAATAGTAACAATTAGCATGTTCTGCCTTCTCCAGACTGAATTTAGATTCCTTCTCAGTGCAATTTCTTTTTTTCCAAAAGGCAGTTAGATCAAAGAGATGTGAAATTGGATTCAATTTGCTTGAAAATTATATAAACTCAGGCCTAAATTAGCATTTGCTTCCCCAGTGCTGCCAATGGCAGAGTTATCTGAATTTTTAACAGCTCAGCATCGGATGGCTCTGGATAATCCACTGGAAGCAACAGGTTTAGCTGTGTGAGGGCTTCAAACCAGGGTTAGAGGGCTGAGCGTTGCTCAATTAAAATAATTTGTGCAGAGGAATAGCTGAGGATGAGGGTGAAGTGACTCCAACAGCACAGAACCCGTGTGGAAAAGCAAGGGGTGGGGAAGGGCTTTTCTAATGCTTTTAAACCACGGTGAAGATGGCAGAAAAACACCTGCAGATTCCTCTACAGATTCCTGGGAGGGTTCACATCCATTTCTGGACATTTTTTACTATGAGGTTCTCATCTTCTCCTCTATTTTTGGGGCACTGTTCCTTTGCTTTGTGCCTAGCCTTGGCTGAACCTCTCAGGTCAGCACTCAAACAGCAAAATAAAATCCCAGATGCCCAAATTTGCAGCTGCTGTCACCCAAAAAAAACCATCTGGGATAACCCCACGGCAGCACTGTGCTGTTTGAACCCTCTCCTCTAATCTCTCCGTGGCTGTGTGCACACCTGGGGCCACAATGCCACCAGAAACGGAGCCAAGTGACACATCCTGAAGAGCAGGAGGGCCAAATGATAAATTCCAGAGATCAAACGCATCAGCTGTGCCGTGGCAGTTTGTGCTCCCTCCGGGGAGCGTGGCTGTGTGTTTTCCAAGGGATTAGCTTCAAAGTTATGGTTTTTTTTCCGGGATAATTCAGTAAAAGCCCAGAGGTTAACTCCCCCCCGGCTGCACAGGTGTGAGCTGTGCTCAGGCTGGGATAAAAGAGCTGTCCCTGGTATTGTCCCTCAGCTCCCCACCCTCATCTGTACCAAATTTTGGGTGGATCTCCCAAAATTCAGTCCAGGCAGAGGCAGAGGGTGGATTCCTCATGCCAAAGCCACACAGAGCTGGTTTAGGTTGTGCTGTGCTCCAAGCACAGCAAAAAAACCAAAACCAGACCCTGCAGGTGCCACTGCAGGGACATTTTGTGACCTGGACAACACAGAGCCCCCAGATACCTGCCTGTGTTCGCTGTGGAGACAAATCAGGCTGAGATTTCCTCTTTCTGTGTTCCAGAAGAGCCTCTCTGTCCACGCAGGGCATTTCCACGAGGTCAGAGATGGCAGGGAGCTGTGCTGGGCTCCAGCAGCTCCCCAAGGGCTGGGCCACATCTCCTCTGCTGAGAGCAGCAGGGACTGCACGGCTCAATAATGTTTGCTGGCCCAGAGGGGAAATGAGGGAGTCCCTTTGGAAAAACAAAAGCCCAAACACAGGCAGGGACAGACCTGGGTGGAAACACAGGGCAGGACGCATCTGTTTTCTCCTCTGCTTTCAATGTCTGGCTCCTAAGGGATGATTTAGTAATTGTTATATTTTTATATATTATATGATATTATGTAATATATAATATACAATATAGAATATACTATAGAATATATAAAATATGATACACTATAGTATAGACTATATGAAATATAATATACTAGAATATAGAACATATAAAATATAATATACTATAATATATACACACTACAATATATATACTATAATATACATACTATAATATATATACTATTATATGTAATATATATACTATAATATATAATATAACATAGCATATATAATAGCATAGCATATACATAATATAATATATTATATATTGTATAATATAGCGTCTATTTAAAAATATTAGATCTAAATAAATATATATGTTTTATATATAAATATATAAAATAAAGAGATATTTATATATAAATCATATTTTTATTATTTTTATGATTGCAGTATTATATTTTTCCATCCCAACTCGATGCACAGAGGTGATAAATTCACCTCTCCCCGTGCCTTCCCCGAGCCCTAACTCGTGCGATTCCCTCAGTCCCTGCAGATTTTGGCAAACGCGTGTACCAAGGCGTGCGAGTGAAGCACACGGTCAAGGACCTGCTGGCTGAGAAGCGATCCCGGCAGAGCAGCGGCTCCCGCTTCAGTGTGAGTCCCATCCCATCCTGTCCCCTTTTTAACCCCACAAAGTTGTGTCATCTCTGCTTTAAAGAGTCGGGGACACTGTCAATATGGAGAGAGCAGAGCTGAAAACATTTGCCATGCTAATGCTTGCCCCAAAACATCACCGGTGGCTCCTTGATTTTTACATCTGTCAACCTCAAATGCCTCCAAGCCCTTTTCTTTCCTTTTTCAAGCATAGCAGGGATGTTAAATTCCTCTTTCCTTTCACATCCTACGCGTGACACCTTCCCGAGGCAACTTCCTTTCCCACCAGCTACCCTTGGACAAGCCAGTGCCCCGAAAATAGCTGCTCTTCCCCGAATGCTGAGCTCCTTCCAGCTCCTCTCCGAGCGCCAGGGGAGCTGCAGGGCTGTGATGGGCTGGAAAGAGGCCAAGCATCAGCTTGGAAGAGATGATTTCCTCTCAAAGTGGTTCTATGGCAACAGGAAACCCAAGTCAGATCCTACAACTACATTGTTGGTTTTTTTTTTCTCTCACTGCCAGCCAGGAAAGCCATGCTGTCCCCAGAAGGGGACACGATATCGTGATGCCAGCACGTGGTGGCACCTGTGGCACAATCCCTGGGTGCTCCTGGGGCTCACCTGGGCTGGGCAGCTCCTCACTGCCAGGCTGGGAGCTCGGGGACACTGACAGAGTCAGTGCTGGAGCTGTGCCCTGGAAGGAAAGAGAGGGAGCAGAGCCCTGGATTAGCAGAACACATAGATTGGGGTTTCTGATGGCTTTTTGCCATTTCCCTCTGGCTTTTTTACTGAAGAGTAAAAATCTTACACTTTCAAGTTTTTCTCGCTGTGACTTCCCTGCCCATTACCTCTGTGCAACAAAACAGGAAAAGCAGAACTGGGCATCACCAGGCACAGCGAGATGCAGCCAAAAATCCATCCCTGCAGCTTTCAGCTGCTGCAGGGAGGCAGAACCCCCTGAAGCATGGGGAATCACTGGGAAAGACTCACTCCCAGCAGGCAGACGTTTAGGAAGAGCTCTTTGGGGAGCAGCAGGAAGCAGCTGCAGTGTTTGCACTCCCTGAGAAAACAGCTCCTGCCTGATGATATCACCATTTACCTGCTCCCTCTCTGCAGGCGGCAGCTTCAACAGCCACAATCCAAATCCCATGGAACTGTAAAATCCTCCTGGCTTTATTGCCCTTGGCTTTGTGCTCCGGAGCTTTGCAGTTGTGCGTGTCTATCTGATGCAAAATCGGCCCCGCTGCTCGTTCCCCGCGAGAGACAAAAAATTATTGTGCAGGGCAAACATCCGTATTTGCTCGGACGTATGATGAAAAGGGCAGCTGTAAGTGCAGCTCTGTTTGTCTGGCAGAATAAAACCCAGAATCAAAGGCAGTGGCAGATAACTGAACGCCCCTTTGTCTGCTTGTGATGCGGGGTAATTCGGCTGCATCTTTTGTTTGAGGGCGAGCTTTGCTCCAGAAAAATCCCTCAGCCGTTGTTTTTCGAGGGGAGCTCTCCAGAGGAGGCCTGTGCTGAGGTTTGAACAATTTCCTGACAGCCCTGCGCACATCAAGGGATGGGAAATCAGGGTGGGCTGTGGGGAAAACCACACAAAATTTGGGATTCTGCACCAAAAAAGGCTCAGGCCGAGGCTTCAGGCTCTTCCTTTGCCTAGGTATGAACCCACAGCTGTCCTGTGCAGGGTGAAAGGATTCCTGCCCTCCCTGAGGTGTGGAAATGGATCCCTGCACAGCTGAAGTACTGCAAGGCTCTGGTCTAAAGAGAATTTCTTGCTGAGTGCCCAGCAGCACTCCCAGACCAGGGACAGGCATTCCGACAGGGGATGGATTTTTGGCTGGATCTCGCTGTGTTTGGTGATGCCCAATTCTGGTTTTCGCCGCCTGTTTTTTTTTTTTTTTTCCACGGAGTTAAGAGGCACAAAAGTGCTCTGCCTGGGCTAAGCTTTGCTTTTATTGAGATTTTTTATTCTTTCAGCTGCTCTGCTGCAGACTGGGCCCAGAGAGGTGATGCCCTGAAGCCAAAGCATTGCCAGAGGGCACCCAGTGCAGGGCCAGGTCATAATTTTGATCCAGATCCTTAAATTCAGGCATTGCTGAGGGTCAGTCAGGAGGCAGCAGAGCTCTCTGGGGAAATCCCAGCCAGGATCTGTGCCTGGCCACAGGCAGGGCAGGCTGAGAGCCAGGTTATCATCACCTGGACGTGCTCTGGGTCCATGGGTGCTGAACAGACCTGCAGGAGATCCCAGCTTGCCATTCCCATGGCATGGAAACGAACTGCTGGGTTTAGGTTAAGCCTGATAAGGAGCAAGGAGGGGAATGAAATGCAGCTCTGCTGTGCTGGAGGCCAAGGATGCAGTGCAGCAGGAGCTCCTGCGCTGGAATTCCAGCAGGGAAAGCCCTGGTAGCTCCTGGCACCTCTGTGACTCTCCCCACAGGTGTGTACACACAGCCTGGCAGCTCCAGGAGCTGTTGAGCAGACAGGATCAAAGATTAAAGGTGCTGATAACTGGAAATGATCCCTGCTGGAGGCTGCCAGCTGTGCCCAGGGGCATTCCTGTCCCTCCAGCAAGGCATCCCAGCTCCCATCCCTGCAGCCCTTTGTCCTCAGGGCAGCATCTGTGCTACCTGAACCTCCCAGCTCAGCTTTTCCCTCTAAAAGTGCCCTGAACGTGGAGACAGGGCTGGATTTGCATGGGATGGCTCTAGCTGGGGCCAGGTGCGAGCCCTGCCCGTGTGACACCCACACTCCCCTGTCCCCAAGCCAAGGGGACACCTTCCTGCCACCTCCTGTCCCCTCTGCAGCCCGGGGGAGCTGGCCAGGCTCCGAGCTCATTTCCATGGCGGAGCAGCTGCAGAGCTTCCCTCGGCAGCAGAAGGAAGTCCTCGGAGCTGGCAAATTTAATTCAAATCCAAACCTCGGAATTTGGTTGCCTGCTGTGGCAGGAACCTCCTGTTTGCACTATGCAAACGGGACAGGGGACAGCAGAGCTGACAGGGGACAGCAGAGCTGACACCAGGGGCTCTGGATTCTGCTCTGGGGGCTTGGAGGAACCAAAACCAGACCTCAGTGAGGTTCCAGAGGAGCCTTGGCCAGGATGCTTCAGAAGGAATTGGGACTGGGAGCATCAGGGTCATTCTCCCTTGCCTGGGGACCAAGAGAGGATGATAATGATGAATAAAATGATGATGATTATTATTATTATTATCATCATAAACACTGCTGTAGGACCCAAACGCAGTAGTTTTCCAGGTTTTTTCTCTCTGGAGCCAGGAACTCTCTTCACACACAGCTTGTGCCGCCAGGAGGGGCCAGGCCAAGCAGCTCTGGGCCAGCACAGGTGAGCTGAGCTAGAGCAAAATGTGCCAATTTTGGCCACTCGAGGGCTCAGATCTCACCTCACGGAGACCTGTCCGGTTTGTGCCACCACCAGCACGGCTGCTCTGAGGGGCCCTGAGGAAGAAGCTAGTTATCTTGATACTCCTCCTCTTATCAGCTCCGCACAAGACCTTCCAAATCTCTGCTTAGCCTACATCTCTTAATGCCTCAGAGGCCCCGGGCTGGAAATCACAGAGCTAAGCCCTGCACAGCACCCAGGCTCAAATAACTCACGTGAATTTTGCCAACACCTCCCTGGACTACATGCTCAGAGAATTTGAAAGGTCATTTTTTAAACATCTCTTCATCTCTTGCAGGGCAGCACCGGCACAGCGCAGTCACCCTTTGGCCAAATGCCAGGTGAGGCTTTCCCTACACAAAAAAAACACCTTCTGTGCAGGTGGGAGGGTGGCACAGCCCTGTCTGTTCGCCTGCAGAGGATACAAAACCAGCCCTGGAGCGGGGCCACCCCGCAGAGAGAGCCCGGGAGGAAAGTAATTAAAAGAATCCAAAAAAGACCGGCGATAATCTTGTGTAAAATTCTCAAAGAGAGTAATTAAAGCAGTTCCCACCTCTTTTAGTGGAGGAGTCACACAGAATCCTTCCTTCTCCTCCTGTGTTTTCCAATTTTCCCTGGAGCTAAAGAGAGAGAGAGCACAGAATAAGGAGCTGGCCTGTTCCATCCCTTGAGCTCTGGGACAGAATCCTTCCTTTTCCTCCTGTGTTTTCCAATTTTCCCTGGAGCTGGAGAGCACAGAATCAGGAGCTGGCCTGTCCCATCCCTTGAGTTCTGGGACAGAGTCCCTCCTCCTTCTGCTGTGTTTTCCAATTTTCCCTGGAGTGCACAGAATCAGGAGGTGGCCTGTCCCATCCCTTGAGCTCTGGGGCAAGGGGAGCAAGGCTGACCCTCCTCCCCAGGGGTGCAGCAGAGCAAGGAAGGAGCCCAGGCTGCCTGAGCTGCCCTCGAGCTCCCTGCCCTGCTATTTAAGGCTCCCCAAACATGTTCCATCACCAGATGGAAGCAGCAGCACCTGGGCTCACCCAGCTGGGTCAGGGCAGCATTGATTCCTGGTGGTGCTGGAGAGGAAAGGGCTCTGCTTTGCACCCACCGAGCTGTCCACAGTTCTGTTGTTGGTGCCTGAACGGGGCTCACCTGAAACAGAGTCCAGACAAGGTTAAGAGAATGAAAATCAGATTAATTTATTAAAGGTCTTTATGTACATTCAGGGCAGACATAGCTCACTGGAGAGGCTACACCCAAAATGGACAGCGAGTCACGAGTTCTGCACATTTTATTAGTTCTGTCCATTAACATATTGAGCCTCAGTTCTCCAATTACACCTTCAGGTGATGATGTCAACCACCCCAAGCTTGCTCCCCCAATTCACTGCTGGTTCCATATTTCGGGGCTCTGAGGCAGCAAAGTGTCCTTGGATTTTCCAACTGAGAGGAATTGTTTTGTCTAAAATGCTGCAAACAGGGGTTTTTAGCACTTTCTATGGAGCCTGGAGCTCCATATAAACTTACTTGTTCACACTGAGATTTTTTAATATTGCAAAAATAGTGCTTTAATCATAGCATTGGAACTTTGTATGTTTTCTTCAGTCCTATGGAAACTGGAAACCTGATTTCTGATACATTTTGATCACAGGAAGTATTTAGAAATAAAGAATGCATAAATAGAAAAGGCTAATAGCCATAGCTAGTGATTGAAAAATCAGATAATAGCACTATGGAAAAAACATTCATACCCAAAGCTACAGACACATGAAAAATAGAAGCTAAAAATCCTTAAGGCATCACATCACAGTTTTCCTTACAGTTTCCCACCCTTTTTTCTGCCCCCAGGCTCACCCACCCCAGCTGGTTACTACAGCGTCCGGAGATCCTTCCCGCCTGAGCTGGATTTCCACAGCACCAAGCAGTTTGTCAGCGACGTCTACTCCTCCCCTCTGGGCCCCAAGCCCTTCTCCTGCGACCCCTCTGCCCCCCAGGGCTGCCCGGCCCTCCTGGAGCCCTATGCCACCGAGCAGTTCGGGGACCACCGCGCTGCCAGCCTCCCGCCTGGCGCCAGCTCCTTCTTCAGCTCTCCGGCCGTGCCCCCGCTCCTGCCGTCCTTCCCCAGTGACACAGGGCACTTCCCGCTCGTGAGTGACCCCAGGGTTCTGTCCCCAGGGAGAGATCAGCCATCCAAATGTGGGGTTAGGGCAGGGGGGCTCGTGGGGGAAGGATGGGGCTGTGGCAGGAGCAGCCACAGCAGGTGGGGCAGGGCTCTGGGGGAAGGTGTTTTCTCCTTGGACCCATCAAATTCTCCCCTCTCCCTGTTGGAGATGTCCCTGGAGGCATCACATCCTGCTCTGAACTGCACAGAGCTCCCAGGGAGGCACAGGGTGGCCTTGTTGGGGTGTCCTGTGCAGGATTCGATGGTCCTGGTGGGGCCCTTCCAGCCCAGGATATTCTGTGATTCTAGGATTTTATGAACCCCTCCCTCCTGAAGTTTCCAGAACCATCCCTTGGTGACTTCAGGCTGTCCTTGTCCCTGTCCCAGGAGCCAGCTCCACTCACACCCCCAGACAGAGCTCCTGGGTCCTGTGGGATCAGGGCTGCTCAATCCTACTGGGATTCCATTCCAGCCCTATTGACAGGACAGATGTTTCCTTTTAACAATTCTAACACTAAACACTGCTCCAGAGCCACAGAAACCCTTGGGAGTGTTCCCAGGGACAGATACTCCATCACCTCCAGGACAGCCTTTCATCCCTAAGGGTTTTCCTTGCCTTCTCTCCGTTTCCCTGCAGAGAGAGCCCTGGGAGCAGAGCTCACCTGAGAGCCTCAGCCAGTCCGACAGTGCCTGTCCCGACCCTCTGCAGGCACTGCCTGCCAGCTCCAACTGCCTCTCCCTGCCAGAATCCGGCGGTGTTTCTCCATTCCGAGGCTCGGGGTGGACCCCGGCCATCCCTGGAGCCCAGCCCTACCCTCTGCACGCCCTGGAGGATGCCCACTGCTCCCCCAGCTACGCTGCCACCTCGCCCTACAGCTTCTCCCCGTTCATGGCCGTGGCCAACGAGCCCTCCAGGATGAGCCACCCGTGCCCGGAGCAGCCCTCGGAGCCACCGCACCTTCCCGAGCACTCCGCCTGGCCTAAGGAGGATGGAAGTGCCCTCTGGGGGACTTACGAAGGCAGGAGAACTTACTGAGGAGAGAAAAAGTGCTGTTTCTCTAAACAGACCATTACCGAAGCCAATTTTACGCTCCTTCCTAGAGCTGGTCCTTGGAACAGAGCGCTGCAGATGCTCTGGTTAGAAACACAATCCCTCGGACACACCACATTTAGCTCAGAGCGGTGCCTTCCAGCGCCCCGTGAAAGGAATTTCCCCCAGTCCCACCGTGCCACGAGTAAAACACTCAGCCTGAAAAATATCTGCGCTCTGCAGGCTTCTCCTAGCACCGAGGATCTCTCCTCAGAGGGCTTTTCCAGCCTCCGTGGCTTAATGGTTCTGCAGGGTGTGGGCCCTGCCCTGCCTGCTGACCCATGATCGGGGCAGCCTCGCCATCCCTGCCGCCTGCAGGGCGCAAAAAGCATCCTCTCCATCATCTCTCCTGCCCTGGAGAAACTCCAGCGCCGTTCCCTCGTTGCCTCCCCTGATCCACACACCCGCCGGGCACAGGGCGCGCTGCTCCCGGCGCCTTGCCGGGGACACCGGGCTGGCACCGGGCTGGGCTGGCACCGGGCTGGGCTGACACCGGGCTGGGCTGGTACCGGGAGCGGGGCTGGTACCGGGAGCGGGGCTGGCACCGGGCTGGGTTGGTACCGGGCTGGGCTGACACCGGGCTGGGCTGGCACCGGGCTGGGCTGGTACCGGTCTGGGCTGGTACCGGGAGCGGGGCTGGTGCCGGGAGCGGGGCTGGTACCGGGAGCGGGGCTGGCACCGGACTGGGTTGGTACCGGGCTGGGCTGGCACCGGGCTGGGTTGGTACCGGGCTGGGCTGGTACCGGGCTGGGTTGGTACCGGGCTGCGCTGGTACCGGGCTGGGCTGGCACCGGGAGCGGGGCCGGCACCCGGAGCGGGGCTGGCACCCGGAGCGGGGCTGGTACCGGGCTGGGCTGGCAGCGGGCTGGGCTGGCACCCGGAGCAGGGCTGGTACCGGGCTGGGCCGGCACCCGGAGCGGGGCTGGTACCGGGCTGGGCCGGCACCCGGAGCGGGGCTGGTACCGGGCTGGGCCGGCACCCGGAGCGGGGCTGGTACCGGGCTGGGCTGGCACCGGGCTGGGCTGGCACCGGGCTGGGCCGGCACCCGGAGCGGGGCTGGTACCGGGCTGGGCCGGCACCCGGAGCAGGGCTGTCCGCAGCCCCGGGGACACTCCGGGGCCCGTGGCCGCTAGAGGTAGCTCTGCTCACACGAACACACCGAGGTGTGTTCAGACAGCACAGCCCAAATGCTCCGGCCCGGGGAGGAGCTCGCCCCGAGTGCCACATCTCGCCCCGAGTGCCACATCTCGCCCCGAGTGTCACATCTCGCCCCGAGTGTCACATCTCGCCCCGAGTGTCACATCTCGCCCCGAGTGTCACATCTCGCCCCCGAGCGTGGCACCCGCAGCAGAGCAACAAAACCTCTGCGGCATTCCATGCCCTGGGAATGTGCAGGGATGGGACTCTTTAAATCCCTCCTTGCCCTTTCTCCTCAAATCCCGGGGCCGGTGGGGCATTTGAACCCTTTACAGCACCTTCCACTCCCACGAGGGGCAGGGGTGGAGCACCCCGGGGTGGCCCCCGTCCAGCCAGAGCTGTTCCCCCGATCATTTCAGGTCTCCTTGCCCCACACCCAGCCCCGGTGCCCCCAAACCTGGGTCCTGCTCGAGCCTCGTTCCACTGCCCAGCTGACACCGAGCCGCAGTGCCCATCCCAGCTGCTCCTTCTCGCAGGGGATGAGCAGGGCCAGCGTGGCTGCATTGCCATCAGGCTCCAAGCAGGGACAGCTTTCGGAGCTGTCTTGAACGTGCTTGACCCACCGGGGCCCTCAACAGGGTTTTTATCAGCCTGGGAATGCTCTGGAGCCCAGGCCAAGCAGGAACACGCCGAGCTGAGCTGGCTCGTGTTTCCTCAAGGCCAAGCTGGAGCTGGGCACCCCACGGGCTCTGCCCTGGGCACAGGGTAAACATTTCCCCATGTCCCTGCAGCCTGCCTGGGCTGTGCCCACCCCCGGCAGCTCCAGCAGTGGATGTGTTTCACACCCCAAATTCCTCAGTGAGACACCCCCATCCCACCCCCCACATTCCTTTTTCCTCCACGGCTCCTCTCCCCGCGGGATGTGTCCCTATAAAGCTGTCCCTTGGCCTGGCAGGAGCTGCAGGGGCACATTTCAGAGCAAGGAATGGCCTCAGTGCTTCAATCCCTCCCCACAGAAATCAAGTGTTGTTTGTTCAGCTTAAAGGAAAAGAAAAGATTCGGCGGCAACAGCAGCCAGCCCGAGCTGCTGGTAGATGATTAACAGCCTGGCCTGCTCTGGATTCCCTGCCCACGCCACAGCCTGTGGGCCCTGGGGAAAAGCTTAAAGCAGCCAAAAAACCCAACTTCAGCCGTGCTGTGGAGTGATGGTCATCCCAAAAGTCCGAGCCATGCACGAACCCCAAAACCTGCAGCTGCCGGGCAGGGCAGCAGTGAGGCTCGTGAGAAAAGAGAGGCTGATTTGTGCAGCACAGGCACAGCCTGAATTAGGGGAAAACACAAATAAACTCCAGTGTCAGCCCAGGGTCAGGCACAGGGAGGGGATGCTGGGGCGAGAAGTGGGGTTCAGGTAGCTTCACCCACCTGGGCAGCCTCTTTGTTCTGCCACACCTGCCTGCTGCCACTTGGGCCCCAAACCCTCAGGATTTAGCCTTAAAATGTGAAAAAACGTGCAAAAAGCAAGTCAGTCCCTTGCAGAGTGCTCAGTGCAGGTAGCAGATGAAATATGAGAGGGCTGGAGCCCAGCCTGTGCATCTGAGGGGAAAACACTGAGCTGCTTTGGAGGCATCTGCCTCGTTCAGGGCAAGATGGGTAAAACCCCACAAATGTCCCAAAAGCAAAGGCTGGGGAGGGTGGCCCCACCAAATCCTATTCCCCCAGACCCCCTGCTAGATGGGGATGTACTCGGTTTCACAAAAAGATAGCCCATTTTGTGGAGCCTTTGAATATTCAAATTGAAAGTATCGCGCAATCATTGATTGTCAAATCATTGGTTTCTAGAGGTTTTAAATACTTGGCATTAGGAGAGAAAAACTCAAACTTATACCCGTGGGGATAAAACAATAATATTGTCGGGATCCACCTGCCATTGCCGCCAGGCAAGCAGGTCCCTTCGCCCCCAAATTTTAAGCCTGACTCCCCTTGCCCCCTCTGCCAGCTTGTGGGGCCGGGGCCGGGGCCACCTCTGCTGCTGCACCGGGCACCCGGCGAGGCGCTGCCCCTCCGGTCACCATGTCCGGTAAGCCCCGCTGCGACCCCCGGCCCCGAGCCCCCTCCCCGGGGCGTTTCGGGGTTCGCGGGGTCACTCGGCGAGCGAGGCGATGCCGCCTGCCAAGGCAGGCAGGAGGGAGCGGGGAGGGCGGGGAGAGGAGGGAGGAGGGAAGGAGCGGCTGCGCCCGCCGTGCCAGCGCGGCCGGAGCGGGACGGGTCCGCGGGCACCGCCGGGCACCGAGCGGGGCTCCTGCCGGGCACCGAGCAGGGATCCTGCCGGGCACCGAGCGGGGCTCCTGCCGGGCACCGAGCGGGGGTCCTGCCGGGCACCGCCGGGCACCGAGCGGGACTCCTGCCGGGCACCGAGCAGGGCTCCTGCCGGGCACCGAGCGGGGCTCCTGCCGGGCACCGAGCAGGGCTCCTGCCGGGCACCGAGCGGGGCTCCTGCCGGGCACCGAGCGGGGCTCCTGCCGGGCACCGAGCGGGGCTCCTGCCGGGCACCGAGCAGGGATCCTGCCGGGCACCGAGTGGGGCCTCTGCCGGGCACCGAGCGGGGCTCCTGCCGGGCACCGAGCGGGGCTCCTGCCGGGCATCGAGCAGGGATCCTGCCGGGCACCGAGCGGGGCCTCTGCCGGGCACCGAGCGGGGCTCCTGCCGGGCACCGAGCAGGGATCCTGCCGGGCACCGAGTGGGGCCTCTGCCGGGCTGGCGGCAATGCGACCCCCCGGCCGGGATGGGACAGGGGAGCCGCGCCTCTGTGTGCCCTCCCTGAGCCTCTGTGTGCCCTCCCCGCAGCTCTGTGTGCCCTTCTTGAACCTCTGTGTGCCCTCTCCGCACTTTCTGTGCCCTCCCCGCCCCTCTGTGTGCCCCCTCTGAACCTCTACGTGCCTTCCCCGCACCCCTCTCTGCCCTCCCCGCACACTCCACCCCAGCCACGCTGCTCCTGAGCTCCAATCCCAGCCCCGCTCCCGACCCCGAGCCCAGCCTCTGTCCTTGTCACCCTGCTCCTCCTCACCCCGTGCCTGACCCCCAGCCCACCCTCACCACCCTTTCCCTCGGTCCCCAGCCCCATCACTCTGTCCCTTGACCCCCAACCCTTGCTCAGCACCCTTCTCCCTGACCCCCAGGATCCTCACTCTGCTCCCTGACCCCCAACCCATTTTTGTCACTCTGCCCCTTGACCTGCAGGACACCCTGGCCACCCTTCTCCGTGACCCTCAGCCCCATGATCCTGCCCTCTGACCCCCAGAATTATCCCCCTGCCCTCTGACCCCCAGCTCTCCCTCCCACCCCACTCCCCAACCCCAAGTCCACCCTGACTCCCAGCCTGTCCTTGTCACCCTGCTCCTCATTCCCCACCTGTGCCTACCCTTGGCACCCTGTCCCCCAGAATTATCACCCCTGACCCCCAAACCATCACCCCTGACCCCCAGAACCATCACCCTGACCCCAGAACCATCACCCTGACCCCCAAACCATCACCCTTGACCCCCAGAACCATCACCCTGACCCCAGAACCACCACCCCGACCCCCAGAACCATCACCCTGACCCCCAAACCATCACCCTGACCCCAGCCCCACTGCCCTGACCCCCAGAACCATCACTGCTCCCTGCCCACCCTGTGCCCACCCTTGCCACCCTGCCCTGCTGGAAGGGACAGAGCCCTCCCTGGCTGCAGGGAGCCCTGGTGTGCCCAGGGTGTTCTCCTTAAATTCCACCCTTCCCTCCCCTCGTTTTCCCCATCTCGAGTTTGTTGGACAGGAACAAAACATCAGAACACGAGCAGGACAATCCCCGGCTGAGCCCAGGGCCCTGGGGACAGCCCAGCTCAGGCTGTCACCCCTCCGGAGGGGACCCGGGTGCCTGTCCCAGCTTGTCCTCACCCCGGGGACACTGGGCAGCCTGGGGGAGGTGACAGCAGGACAGGACAGTGCCCCAGTGCAGGATCCCCTGGCTGTGGGCAGAACCAGCGCTGTGCTTGTGCCAGGAGCTCCTGGCACTGCAGCCACCTCGGAGAGGGTGCGGTGCCACGTCCGGAGGTGGCACTGGCAGCCTGGCTTTAGCTCTGGCACTCCTGTCCCCTGCTCTGGGTTTATTTTTGGTGCCTCCTTCAGGGCTGTCTGCTCCCTGCTCGGGCATTTTTTGAGGCTAGAGAACAGTCTGGGTGTGTTTCCTTTCTCTGTGTGATTTGGATTAAAACACCAAGAGAAAGTCTGGGCAGGAGCGACTGCCTGAGGCTCTGAGTGTTTTACCATGAGTACAACAAGTGAAAGTGGTTTTTCAGAATAAATTAATTCTTTATCATTTCCTGTCCTAAAAATTCCTCCTCAGGTAGTGACCGATGACTGCTGGTTGGATTAAACACACCCTAAATGCTCGTTTGAAATAACTAGGAGTTGTACATGAGCAGAATAAAGAGGCTTTGCAAGAAAGCAGTCATTTTATTCGTGTTTTGTTTAGCTCTCTGAATAACCACCCACATATTTCCATTGTTTTATCCCTGCTCTTCATCTGCCAGATGAAGTGCTTCCCACATTTATTTTCAGGTCCTGAGAGAGGCAAAAATGTTAGGAATTTAAATGAATGCAACAGCAGCGCCGGATGGTATTGGGAAAACTGGAGGGAGGGCAGGGGGAAGAGGAGATAGAGAAGAATAAAACATGTGTGGCTATTAAATATTATCAACAGCAGCTTTTTCATGAGCTTGTCACAAGCTGGAATAGCAGGTGTTGAAGAGGGCTGTGAAGTGTCATTGCAAACAGAGTCATGTTAACTCGAATCGTTCTCTCACGCCTGAAAACCTGCTGAATTTGCTGTTTGCTCTGAGATTCTCCCTTCTTGTAAAGTGTTTTTCTACGAATTCTTCCAGGAAAGCCCAAGGTGTACCAAGGCGTGAGAGTAAAGATCACAGTCAAGGAGTTACTGCAGCAGAGAAGGGCACGGCAAGCAGCCACCAGCTCAGCAGTGAGTAAAAATATTGTCGTGTTTGCCTCACATCTTCTCTTTTAATGTTGTTTTTTCTTGCCAAGAATGTAATCTCTGGGCCAAAATCAGAGTATAACAAGCTGGTGAGGATGGGGGAAGAGAACAGTCAGTCAGAGTAGCTCAGCGGTGATTTAAAGGAGTGAGAATTTAGGGAATACAGGGAGAAAGCAGAGAAAAGTCAGTCACTCTGGGATGGAGGGCTCAGCAGGGCAGCCCCATCCCTTCTGGAGGAGCGATGGAGCTCTCTGTGCACACACATGGGCACTCTCCTTCCTTCCTCCAGCCTTTGTAGGAGTCCTCCAGCTCCAGCCGCTCTGGGGATTTGCATGAAGAGCTTGGCAAATCATTATTTCTTCCTGGTTCATGACATTTCAGCTCTGGAAGGCTTTCAGATTTCAGCTTTTGCACCTCGTCATGGCTGATTGCACAAAAAGGCAGAGAGGGCAGTGTTGGGGAGGATGAAATAGGGAAGCCTTATAAATATGATTACCTGGCAGAAGATGCTGAGAATATGGGAACTATAAGCGAGATTGAAATGAAGACAAAGCTTTGAGATACCAAACCCCAGTTACTAAATAAGCAGGGAGAGCAGAGCTGCCAGGTTTTGGAAACACTGGGGCACTCCTCCCCTGCAGCCTCAGGTGTCCCAGCGCTGCCTGGAACTGCTTTTCACTTCCCACTGCCACTTCACACAGCCCCTGCTGTGCCCACATGGGAAAAAGTGAAAAGTGACACTGAGGAAAGTCACCTCGGTGACCTGCACAAGGTGTGGCCTGGCCCCAAAACCCCTGAGGGTTTGGGCTGGCAGGATGGGCGCTGAGAAAAGCTCAGCCTGGGGACTCCATCTCTGTCTGCCTTGTCACACGTATGACAAGAGAAAAGGCACTCTCAGCCCAGGAGAGCCAAGGTTGAGGGAATTAAGTGCACAGGATGTGCTGGGAAGTTGTTGCCAGGGAAATGAGCCGCTCGCTCGAGAGCATCTCGGATAAAGGAAATGAAGTGGAGGTCTGTGTGAATTAAAACTGAGAGGGAAAAAAGCCCAACAGTATTTGTATTTGCAGAGTAAAATCCTCACCCTAAAGAACAAGCAGCAGAACTCCCGTTGCTTTTGGGGTGGATTTCTCCCTTCCAGCAGGTCAGGTTCGTACAGGTGGCTGATCTGTCTCGCTTCAGCTTCCAACATCTCTTGACAAAGTCCACTTTCACGGAGCTGTGCTGGTGTGGGGAGCAGAGCTGGTGCTCAGAGCACATCAGGCGCAGCAATCCATTCTGATGGGGCACCTGCAGTGCTCTGTAGTTAATTACTCATTCTCAGCAATATCCATCCCTATGAATTCCTCGGGATCCCCTCCGCTGTGGAATTCACGCTCCTGGAAATCAGCGCTGGTTCCAAAGGCAGCTCCGTTCAATGAGGAGGGCAGCGAAAAGAGCAGCTCAGCACGGAGCCGACTCCAGGGCTTTACACCAGGCTGGTGCTGCGCTTTCCAGTCCTGTCACAGGGAAAAATCACGTTAGGCACATTAATCTAACGTTCTGTCAATGCTGGGGAGGTTTTCTGAGTCACAGCCGTGAGGGAAATAATGTTTCTACAAAGAGAGTATATTAGAGTTTATAGAAAGAGTGTATATTAGAGTTTGTACAAAGAGACTATATTAGAGTTTATAGAAAGAGTATATTTGAGTTTATACAAAGAGTATATTAGAATTTATAGAAAGAGAGTATATTAGAGTTTACACGAAGAGTATATTAGAGTTTATACCAAGAGAGTATATCAGAGTTTATACCAAGAGAGTATATTAGAGTTTATACAAAGAGTGTATTTCTGTGTTTCAGTAAACACTGAAATGCAGACTCACCTCGCTCTGTGCCTCAGCTCCTTCTCTTCCCTTCTCCCCGCTCAGGTTCCCTGGAGCAGCAGCAGCAGCATCCCGTTCCCGGAGTCTGTGTCTCCGCCTCACCCAGGTTGGTACAAAGCCCATCCACACGGCCCTTCCCTTCTTTCCCGCCCCATTCCCAAATTTTCCCGCAGCCCCGAGCCTTCCCAGCCCTGGTTTGGGGCAGGCACCACCCTCGGAGCAGCCAATCAGCACCTGGAGGGAGCCCATGGAATGCAGATCAGGCGCTCAGGAGCGCTCAGGGCTCTCATTTCCAGGGGTTATTCTTCCCACAGCAAGGAATTAGCTCATTTTCAGGAAGGGATGCTCATCCCCAGGGAATGACACTGCTGGAATCACCTTCTCCGGGCTGTGGGTCCAACTGAGGACCCTGGAGCGCTTGGCTGAGTTCTTTTCTCTCCTCCCTCTCCTGGCAGCATCCGTAGGAATGAGAGAAATATCAGATTTTCAACACCACCAGGAGTTTCCTCCTGCTGCATGAAAATATCCAGGGAAAGGGGGAAGGGGTGAGGGGAATGGCACTTTGGGCTCACAGATCCTTCAATTCCCCCACAGCCACAGCACAGAGAAAAGGTTGGGCAGGTGTGAGTGCACACATTGCAGGGACAAGGAAATTGTTAAATCATCGATAGCTGAGAATCCATTTGCTTATGTTAATAAAGAAACGTGAGCCACGCCGAGGCTGACATGCCAAAGCCCTTTCAGGCTGGAAAGTCTCCATCACTTTATGTATTTTGGGTGTTCCTCACTTCCCACACCCAGCTGAACTGCCCCCTTGACCCTGCAGTGAGCACGCCAGGCCTGTGCCCTTCAGGTGGACAGCCTGGAACTGTGTTTGAGTTCAGTGTGAAAAGATAATCATTCTGAAAAGGCAGATCTGCTGTGAGCTTTCCAGGAACTCGCCCTTTGGCCAGGAGCACCGCGTGGTCACGGTGCCACCTTGTCCCTGCCTGGCTCCATCTGTCCTGCTCAGAACTTTGGCTCCTGTCTGGCTCTTTGCAGGATGAAAGAGCAAATTGTCCTCCTGTTGTTCCCTTCTTCCTGCAGGTGTGGCTGCTGCGTGTCTGGAGAGGAGGCAAAGGCACATCTGCCAGGCTGGGGAGCACAAATCACTGCCTGGCACCTGCTGGGGCTGGGAACAGGGCACAGAACTGCCAGAGGGTCAGGGATCTGGGGGAGGTTCCAGCTGGATCCTTGTCCAAAGTGCCCGGGGCCAGAGGAGCCTCCAGCATTCAAAGAGCTTTGCAGCTGAGGGGGCTGAATTCCCTGAGTTATTCCCATGCTTCTGAGCATCTCCCGCCTGTGCTTTCTGCTTCCCTGAACAATTCACCTCTCCCTTGCAGGACCTATTTTCACGCCCAAACTCACAGCTTTAGTGAACATAAAGCACTGAGACCCGGCCTGGGGCATCACCCGCCCTTGGTGAAGAGAGACACAGGAATAACCTATGTCATAACCTGTCCTGTCTGCTTTCCCTTCTCCCCCAGAACCTTTGGAAGCAGAGCCCATCCCCTCCGTTCCCAGCTGCTGTCCCTCCTGGCAGTTTCCAGGCTGCCTCTCGTGCGAGGAGAGCCCAGGCTACCTGGAGCAGCTGATCGACTCCTGCCTGCAGTGGGACCCAGCCCCAGAGCCAGCGCTCAGCACCTTCCAGCCTGCCCCACACTGCACCCCAGACACCTCCCAGCCGCTCCAGCTCTGCCTCAACCAGGGCCTGGTGAGCTTTGGGACACGGGGACAGTCACAGGTGTCCCCAGGGCAAACAGGGGTCCCATCCCGGGGCGATGTGGGGATCTGGGTGCTTTCAGGAGCTTGGGATGCTCCTGGGGGCAAACTGGAGAGGCTGCAGGAGAGGGAATGGCTCTCCCAGAGGTCCTGGAGGTTTTCTGCAAATAGCAGCCCAGCTCCTGCTGGGATTGTCCCTGCCAGCAGAAATGCCTTTGGGTTAAACCTCCGAGGGCCAAACTGTGTCTGTGAGCAGCCAGACCTGCCCGGAGACAGGTGACAGCAGGGAAATTCTGGCTGCTGGTGCATTTCTCTGAAATCTCCTTTTTCCCCTTTTTTCTCTCTCTTCAGGCCGCCAGCTCGCCCAGCCCAGCCGACCTGCCCAGCCCGTGGAGCTCCAGCTGCTCTCCCCCTCAGCTGTCCCCTCTGACCCCCAGCCCTCCCTCGGCTCCGGACACCAAGCCCTACAGCTGTCCCATGGAGGAGTGGCCGTGCCACCCCCCGTGCCCCCTGCCCAGCCCTGCCTGCTGCTGCCCAGCCTGTGCCCCCCAGCCCGGGGTCCCGCAGTGCTTCCCCTGCCCCAGCACGGACTGCTCGGAGTTCCTGCCACCCCTGGGCCTGCCTGAGGACTTCTTCAGGAGGGACAGGAGCTGTGACATCTGCTACAGCTAATGGGGCTGTGGTTTCGCACGTCCACTGCGCCCAAATCTGATTAAATTGCCCATGAACTATGCAAAGCTGTGCTGCCTGACACGGTCTGGTTTATTCTTCACTACTTACACGTTTTTTTTTACATGATGCTGTCACTACATTAATCCTCCTACGGTCAGGGCTGGTTTGTTGTTGTTGTGGTGGTTTGGTGGGGTTTTTTCCTGTTTTTTTTTCTCGTTGTTGCTGTTTTTTAAATAAATCTGAAGCTGCCTTATCAAAGCAATGTCTCTTTTTGATACAAATAAATCATTTGATGCAAATGCTGGAGCCTGGTCATTTGTCACGTGCTGAAGGTCAATTCTTTTCTCTGCTGACCCTGCTCCTCACAGAGCTGAGGATGAGATTTTGGTCAAATTCAGTGGCACCTCACTCACCCTTTCCAGCAGATAAAAATTCCACATGGAACCCAGCGTGCACCTTTTTGCAGAGGAAGCTCTGAGGTGAATCTGCAGCTGCCCAGGCTGCCCTGGTGATGTTCCTCAGAGGTTCTGGAAGAGAAGGAAAGCTGCTGCTCCCCAGGGTTTAATCCAGAGAGGCAGAACCCAGTGCCAAACCTCCCTGGCTGATGCTCAGCTTCCCCATGCAGGCAGAGTTTTTGTGATGTTTTTGGTCAAGTTTGGGCTGTTGAGAAGAGGTTTCCATAATCAGCTGAACAGGAGCTAAATGCTTTTGTTTTTAAAGTAGATAATGGGAAAGTTGCAATACCTGAGGATTTCCTGTTTCTCGCATAAACCCAGACCTTTCTAAGGTTTTGTTTTGCCTCCTCTTGGTGGGGCAGACTCAGTTTCTCAGCTGAGCACCCAGACTGGGAGGAAAGAAAGAAGAATCTCTCCAGATTAAATTCAACACAAAAGAGAAAAAGACTAATTACATCTGTGAAGACAACGATGAACTCTACCAGCTGTTTGCTCACCTCCTCCAGACACTTCCACACTGAACTGAAAACCTTTCCAGTTCCTTCACCTCATGTAAGGCAGCAGGGTTTTTTCCCCCAAAACCTGCTTTAAAAATACTGACAATTTCAAAAATATCTCCTTTTTCTCCCCTGATTAATCTCAGTGTTGGCCCAAGTGATGAATTCACGAGGTTACAAAAAAGCTGATAAATAAGTGTGACTTTGCAGCAGTTAAAGTTGTGATCAACCCCATGCAGGGACACCCCTCCAAGTGTCATTTCAGAGGTGCTGGCAGCTGCTTCAGCCCCTAAACAATACTTTGGGGCACTGCAGGGCTGATCTCGTGCCCCAGAGCTCGCCCTGTGCCAGCTGCTCCTGTCTGCTGCCTCCGCACACCTCGAGCCACACGTCCGAGGCTTTTATCAGCAACATGAAAGGGCCGGGGGAGATAAGGCTGAGGCAAGAGATTTGATTTCTAGAGGAAATGGGGTGCCCACATCCTCCCCAGGGCTTGGCAGGGCTGGCCTGAGCTCAGCAGAGCCAAGGAGATGCTCTCAGGGAGGGAAAGGGCACCGAGAAATGGTAAATGAGGGGTGAAGGAGATTTTGACACATCTTGCAGTGGTGGCCTCGGTCTGCACAGCAGGGAAGGTGTGTGTTGGGGTCTGACAGGATATCTCTGCCCTCTGGCTCAGGTGGAGGTGTGGTTCTGATCAGGCATTGGCAGATTGCACAGTGATCAATGGATTGTGCTGTGGATCCTTGTGGTTGCACTGTTTTAGAATCTTTCTGTTCCTTCTCACGGAGAGCACAGATAAGTTGCATTCTTTTACTTTCTTAATCTCTGTGTTTGGTATTAGGTGTTATTTAGTTATGACCAATGGTTTTAGGAGGTGGATTCTTTGCTGACCAATAGTTGCTAGAATATGAATAAATATAAAAGACCTTGCTTGTAAATAAACTCTCCTTTTCGCCATCTTGGTTCGTCTGCCTGAATTCTCTCAGCTCAGCCTCTGCAACCCCTGGGGACTTTGAAGCCACAGATCCTCCCCAGGACTGCTCTGTGGCTGTGCCCACCCCTGGGGCAGCACCACTGAGCAGTTTGACCACCAAAACCACCCCAAATCCCACTCCTGACCCAGGCAAAATCCCCAGTCCACACTGAGGGAGACATTTCCAGCAAAACACACCAAGATCTCTGCGTTCCATCAGCTTCCATCACACCAACAGCACTGCCCTCATCCCTCTCAACCTCTCCCCCTTCCCTGCTGCTCCTCCTGCAGGGATTTTGCAATCCCCCATGGAAACACGTCCGAGATGCTGCTCCCAGCTCCCACCAACAGCCCCGGGGCACACGGGGCAGGTGAGAGCTTGCTGGATGTTGACACAACCATCTTGTTGACACGAGAAAAGGGAAAAACACCACGGAGGAGCCATTCGGAGGTTGGCTGTGAGCTTTTCTGGCTTGAAAATGAAATGTATTATTTCCCTCCTTTATCCTCCCCAAAGATAAAATAGGAGTTAAAGGAAATATCTTTGGAATATTTTTGGAAATATCAAGGAAAGGTTGGTATTTGATCATTCCCTGCCAGGTGAAGGCCTGACAGCTTTTACAAACAAAAACCCAGGGATCATCCCACGCTTCCAAAGTTATCCATAACTCCAGAAGTTACCCCCAGCCAGAGGGAAAATAAAAGGCTCTTATTTTCAGCTCCTTTACCAGAGAATTTGATCTGAAGGTTTCGCCTGCCAACCGACTGACAGCTTTTCTGTGGTGCCACTTCAGAACATTTGTTTGGCGATAAAAAGCCTTTGTTAGTAGCAACTTCTCCCGAGCTGCAGGTAGGAAGAGATAAACTGTGCAAATAAAGGGATAGCACACACTGCCAGCAGTGCTGAGCTTCGAGAAGTTCCATTTCCCCTGCAAGGGCAATAAAAAATTGAGGGGTTAGGTGTGAACTGCTTAAATCAGTGAAATTCGCCCTGGTAGGGAAGACACTTATGAGAGGTTTGAGCTTTAAATTGATTTTCTTCCCAGGGATGGGGAAAGGGAAAGGTGTTTAGCACACAGGGGAAGCAGCAGCTTCCATCAGCCTGGTGGCTCCAGCCCAAAGCCAACAGGAACAGCCTGGGGATCGCAGTTTGGGGAGCACCAGCTGCCAGGGTGAAGCTGTGAACAGAGCCACATTCCTCCCAAAAGGACATTTTCCCTGATTTTCTGGAGCTGGCGGTGATTCCAGACCCCTATTCACTCAACAGATGACATAAAAAAGAGAAAAGCCGCTCTAGGAAAGAAAACTCGTGTATTTTTTCCACTCTCCACAGACATTTCAAAAACTTTTTTACATTTTCCCTGATTTCCTGGAGATGGTGGTGATTCCAGACCCCCATTCACCCAACAGATGACATAAAAAAGAGAAAAGCCGCTCTAGGAAAGAAAACTCATGTATTTTTTCAGCCCTCCACACACATTTCAAAAAGCTTTTTACACTTTCCCTGCTGCACCACGTGCTGCTCGCAGTTTGACAGTTCCAGAAATCGATATTTTCTCCATCATTTTGTCCTGACACACCGATACAGTTATCACTCCATTCGGGCCTCGTTATAACATCCTTCCAGGTAAGGCAGCACATGCTTTCGCTGGCCTGGGCTCCGATCCATGCAAATTTATGCAAACACATGCAAATCCACGTCTGCTTTTCTGCCAGTGGATGTTGGCATTGTTATAGATATAGTGCAGTGGCCCAAGAGCAGAGAGCAGGGCAGGAAAATCGAGATCTCCGCCTTTCTTAAGAGCTTTTGTTCGTGTCACTTGTTCAAACACTCCAGGCCTGTGAGTGCTTGGGAAAATCCCACGCCACGGAGTGGCTGCTCAAGGAAGTGGCTGCAGAGATTTAAGAGATCTTCCCTTGTAGTTGCACTGTTTTAAAATCTTTCTCTTCTTTCTCGTGGAGAATAGAGATAAGTTGCATTCTTGTGCTTTCTAATCTCTTTGTTTTGGTACTGGATGCTCTAGACTTGTAACCAAGGGGTGGAAAAACTATCGACCAATAATTATTAGATCATTAATGAGTATATAAAGAAGTTTTTGTAAATAAAGTTTCTCTTTTCGCCATCTTGGTGCTGCCTGCCTGACCTCCCTGCGAGCTTCCGTGAATCTCCATGAATATCAGAACCTCAGAGCAACATTCCCTTCGTCCCTCTGTTCATCCTGGCAGAGAACAGAGCCTGGGGAGCACTGAGAAACCCAAAATACAGCTCAGGTGAGCCCTGAGAGAGGGACAGCCTCTGCCAAAACATGGCTCTGCCTCCCTCCGGGCACCTGCCTCAGCTCCCTGCCCTGGCAGAGGCTCTGATTGCACAGCAGTTCACAAATCATTTCACAGAAACACCAAAAGAATCTGTTGAGCCCCCTCAGATGGGAATGGGAGTGAAGATTGTTCAGCCCTCGCACCCTGACCCCACTGGGCACAGACCCACGGAGGCTTTCTGCCCTAAAAGCAACGTGAAAATCACACAGAGGTTTTCTGCCCTAAAATCAATGTGAGAATCACACAGGTTTTCTGCCCTAAAATCAACGTGAAAATCACACAGAGGTTTTCTGCCCCAAAAGCAACATGGAAGTCACACAGAGGTTTTTTGCCCTAAAAGCTGTTTGGGACATAAAGGAATTCTCTGTCTCTGTCACAGTGAGGGCTCAGCTCCACACCTGAGGTGCTCCCAGAGGTTTTCGGTGCCCCCAGAGCTTCTCTGTGCCCCCAGAGCTTCTCTGTGCCCCCAGAGCTTCTCTGTGCCCCCAAAGCTTTTCTGTGCCCCCAAAGCTTTTCTGTGCCCCCAAAGCTTTTCGGTGCCCCCAGAGCTTTTCGGTGCCCCCAGAGCTTTTCGGTGCCCCCAAAGCTTTTCGGTGCCCCCAAAGCTTTTCTGTGCCCCCAAAGCTTTTCTGTGCCCCCAGAGCTTTTCTGTGCCCCCAGAGCTGCACTGGAATCTCCCTTCACTGGGAAGCCTCAGCAGCCACACCAACCTGCGCCGTGCCCTTGTTCTCACAGCATCGTTTCCTTCCCCGGGGCTGGTGCCAGCCTGGCCATGGGAGCTGCCCCAGAGCCCTCCCAAAGTGCTGAGGGTGGGCATTCCCAGTGCAGGACCCTCCTGTGGGGCGCTGGGGTGGGATGTCCATTCCCTCGGGTGAAACCCAGCCAGGGACACCTCCCCAGGCTGACTGGAGTTCCTCCCCCCAGGCTTTGCCCTCCCCTCAGTTTCCTGCACCCCCAGACTCTTCAGCATCCCAGGGCCCAGCCACAGGCACAGTCTGGGGGATTTTAGAGCAGCATTTCCCAACCTTTTATAACCAAATTGCCACCTCTGTCTTGTCACCTCCGCAGGTTTTAATAACTACCAAATCAAAGCTTGGCTGTGCTCAAACTTACTCTGAATATTAACTTGCTGATGGAGCAGCCATTGGCTTTGCTCACCTCCTCGCTGGGGTTTATTCACATTCCCTGCTAACAAAATTGAGTTTTCAACCATTTGAAAGCTCATGTTCTGCATCCTGACGTGCTGCTCGTGGCCCACAGGTTGAGGAACACTCTCATCCCACTCTGGCTCAAGCCCAGAGGAGCAGGGCTGTGCTGGAGAGTCATCCTCACGTTTTTCACAGGAGGCAGCAGCTGGAGCTGAAACCATCCCATAAATCACAGCCAGCTCAGGATCTGACATTTCTGCAGCAGGAGGTGAACGCAGGTGTGACTTTCCCTTTCTTCAGCAAATGCCTGACCTGCCAAAAAATGTGCAAGTCCCTCAAGTGCCACGTGAACCACCCAAAATTCCCTCACACACAGTTATTTACACCCACACGTGCAACTAAACCAACATTCACCCCGATCAGGAATATTTTTATACCTGCAAGCAACAAAGCCCTGCACCCCTGCAGTGTTGGGAGAGAGCAGCAGTGTGGATTCTGTACCTGATCCCCAGCTTTTCCCGGAGGGGCCATGTGGATGGGCTGGTCGTTGTCCAAATTTCGGATGCTGGGGTCTGCGCCGTGCTCCAGGAGCAGCTGCACGATTTCCTTCTGGTGCTTGGCACGAGGCAGAGCAGCTGCCATGTGCAGGGCTGTGTTGCCGTGGGCCTAAAGTGGTGGGGAAAGGAGGAAAAGGATTTAAAAATCCAGATTAAAAAATCCCAATAAAAAATTCAGATTTAAAAAAATCCAGATTTAAAAAAAAATCCAGATTAAAAAAAAATACATATTAAAAATTCATATTAAAAATCCCAATTAAAAAATCCAGATTTTAAAAAAATCCAGACTAAAAAAAAAAAAATCCAGATTAGAAATCCAGATTGCTCTGAAGTCCTCCCTAAAACTGCTCTGAAATCACCCCTAAATCATACCCTAACGTATGTATGATTGCTCTAAAATCCGCCCCAAAATTGCCCTGAAATCACCCCTAAATCACACCCTAATATATGAATGATTGCTCTGAAATCCACACTGTAAATTGCCCTGAAATCACCCCCAAAAATTGCCCTGAAATCCCCCCTAAATCACACCCTCATGTATGATTTCTCTGAAATCCACCCCGAAAATTGCCCTGAAATCACTCCCTAAATCACACCCTAATATATGTATGATTGCTCTGAAATCCCCCCTAAAACTGCTCTGAAATCACCCCTAAATCACACCCTCATGGAACCAGAGACCCGAGGAGCTTCTGGCAAAAGAGAAGGAGGTAACAGGCAGGGAAATATTCCATGGGAAGCACTAAATTGGATTATAGACACAAAAAACTAAATTGGATTATAGACACAAAAAACTCCATGCTGTGCCCACCTCACAGAGCTCCAAACACCACACCCCTCGTTCTCCACTGCCCTTTTTTCCAACACCTCCAAACCTCAGAAATCTTCAAATCCCTGAGGTCCAGCACCTCCCTGGGCACAGATTAACTCCAGGGACAGGATGTGCACAGAGCTGGCTGTGAATTCAGAGCAGAGCAGCTCTGGTGCCACCAGACCGTGCAGAAATCTGTGCCCTGTCTAGTCAGGTATGACGGCTAACGGTCTGAAATGAGAAAAACCTGACAAACAAAGGCACGGGGAGAGCTATTTTTAGTCTCTAAAAGTCTCATTGAGGCAGCTGCTTGGTTTTTTTGCTCAGAAACCATCATGGGTTTGTCGTGAAATTGGAATGGTTGGACGCAAATTGCAGCCTGGATTAATATTCTTTTTGTTAAAATGAATCCATGTGATTTCTGTGATTTCTTTTGTGATTTCTAGGTCCTGTTAACCACTGAGACATGAGGGATAGCTGAAGCAGAAAATAAAATAGCAGAATTTCAACAGCTTTTCTCAGCATGTTTTACGAGCCCTAAACAAGCAGATCCTTGTCGATTTTATTATCCCAGAACGCCAAGGGATGGTCACAAAGTCTTTACAGGATTTCTTGTTAAATTGGAAAGATCTGCACTTGAGAACTTCCAAATCCAGGCATGGGCTAAGAAAAAAGGGCGATCTGAAAATTCCTGGCCTGGAATCCTCAGATTGGCTTTAACAGGGCCAGTTTGAGACAACATCCAGAGCACCAACACGAGGGCTCTAGGAATCCTCCAGGTGAAAAACACCTCCAAGGCTTCAGTGTTTATCTCACAGTGACAACCCCCTGGAAATATACTTGGAATGAGACAACCAAAATGAGCAGTGGGTGACCAGGGAAACTTAAACATGGCTTTTTCCTTGTTTTGGAAGAGCTAAAAAAGCCAGGCTGGGTGTCAGGCAACCTCTCCATCATATTTCTCCCTGTCCCAGACAGCTCAGCAATGAGACTGAAGACTCCAAGTGATGCTATCACAGAGGAGGCTCTCCCAGGATTGTGATCAAGAGACAACAGACTCCCAAGGACAGGCTCACACCTGCCCCAAGGACCTTTAAAGATAGAGAAAAAATTCAGTGAAAAGGCACAAGGCCCTTCGCTGTGCAGGAAAACACAACCTCAGTGCCATTAGCCACAGACACAACCCACGATGTGTTTCCTCAGAGGACAGAGGGAGGAATCACCCCCTCGGTCCTGCTGAGAGGGAGCTCTGCCTGATGGGGCAGGGATGTCTCAGCTGAGGCTCCAGGAATGTCAGGATTTCTGTTTGGGAGGAAGGGTTAAGCTGATGGCTCTGGGAGATAGCAGCTCTGAGGTGAAGCGTGGGACAGTGCTGGGAGGGTCTCCAGTTTGCTTTAACCAACCCAGGGGTGGCTGGGACAGAAAACTCACAAATAACATTTAAAGCAGAGAGAATCCTCATCTCCCTTGATGGAAACGAGCTTTGTCCTTCCTATGATGGCATTTTTGGCAGCAGGGATGAAGTGACACCTGGCTGTCCTGAAGTGCCACCCCTCAGTGTGACATCAAACCCTGGGCTGTGCTCTCAATCCTCAGCCCAATGGTCCACATTTCATGGTCCTCCTCAAGCAATCACTTCCCAATTCCTTCCTTTTCCCTGCTTATCTCCTCATTCTTTCAGCTCCAGCTGGGACAGGGCCCTGCTTTCCATGACAGAGTTTGAGCCAGGTGCTGCTTTCCTGCTGAATTGTTTACTAGAAAATGCAGTTTGGGGTTGAAAAGTTCAGATTCACAGCTGTTACTCTTTCCCTCTGTAAAAAAACACCTCGCTGTTGACAAAAATTACCTTGTTGTTGACAAAAATTACCTTGTTGTTGACAAAAATTACCTTGCTGTTGACAAAGTCCTTAGACTTGCAAGCGTTCAGCTCCAAGAAGTACCTGAGTAGGGACACATTCCCATCCTGGACTGTGTAATGGAGAACTGTCTTGTTGCTTTTCACATCCTATTGAAAAACAGGGTGGAAAAAGTAATAAAAATGACAAAATAAGCCAAATAAGAAATGTTCTGCAGGACAGCCTGGAGATATTCCATAAACCCATCAGGGGAAAGCCAAGTGAGCTGATGGGGAGCATCTCCTCTGCTCTGGTGACCTTCTGAGTGTCCATTGTTTGATCAGAGGCTCCAAAAAGCAGCACTGACTCTGCCCTGAAAGGGCACCAGGCCTGGCCCTTGTGCCAGCAGCTCATCCCTTCCTGAACTCTGCATTTTGAGCACAAATGGGGGAGAATTCCCAGGCGAGCACAGGGCTAAGGGAGCCACCCTCACCTGGCTGTAGACAGAATTCCCAGACAAGCTCAGGGATGGCTATAACACAGCCATCCTCACCTGGCTGTAGATGGAATTCCCAAACTCAGGGATAACACAGCCATCCTCACCTGGCTGTAGACAGAATTCCCAGATGAGCACAGGGCTAATGGAGCCATCCTCACCCAGCTGTAGATGGAATTCCCAGACAAGCTCAGGGATGGCTATAGCACAGCCATCCTCACCTGGCTGTAGATAGAATTCCCAGCCAAGCTCAGGATAACACAGCCATCCTCACCTGGCTGTAGATGGAATTCCCAGACACAGGGATAACACAGCCATTCTATCCTCACAGCACATTCTATCCTCACCCGGCTGTAGATAGAGTTCCTGGACAAGCACAGGGATAACAGAGCCATCCTCACCTGGCTGTAGAAAGAATTCCCAGACACACTCAGGATAAGACAGCCATCCTCATCCACCTATAGATAGAATTCCCAGCCAAGCACAGGGATGGCTATAACACAGCCACCCTCACCCGGCTGTAGACAGAATTCCCAGAGAAGCTCAGGGATAACAGAGCTATCCTCACCTGGCTGTAGATGGAATTCCCAGCCAAGCTCAGGGATAACACAGCCATTCTATCCTCACAGCACATTCTATCCTCAGCCAGCTGTAGATAGAGTTCCTGGACAAGCTCAGGGATGGCTACAACACAGCCACCCTCATCCAGCTGTAGACAGAATTCCCAGACAAGTTCAGGGGTGGCTATAACACAGCCATCCTCACCTGGCTGTAGACAGAATTCCCAGGCAAACTCAGGGATAACAGAGCTATCCTCACCCGGCTGTAGATAGAATTCCCAAACTCAGGGCTAACACAGCCACCCTCACCCGGCTGTAGGTAGAATTCCCAGCCAAACTCAGGATAACACAACCATCCTCACCCGGCTGTAGATGGAGGCTCCGGTCTGCACCAGGAGGTGGATGCAGCATTCCAGATCCCTGCTCTGCTGCTGGAGCTCCCTGTGCTGCTCCTCCGTCAGGGCCTGGCTGCCCTGGTCCCTCAGCAGGGCGTTGTGGGCCAGCACGGCGCAGTGCAGGGGGGTATGGCCTGGAAAAAGTGTGGGATGGAGGTGAGGAGAGGGCCAGGAAAATCCTGATGGGCACAGAGGGGGCAGGGCTGGCACAGAGAGCATTTATCGAATCATTTATCCAACCATTTATCCAATCATTTACCCAATCTTTTACCCAATCATTTATCCAATCATTTATCCAATGTTTTATTCAATGTTTTATCCAATCATCTATCCAAACATCTATCCAATCATCTATCCAATCATTTATCCAATCTTTTATCCGATCATTTACCCAATGATTTATCCAATCATTTATCCCATCATTTATCCAATCTTTTATCCAGTCATTTACCCAATCTTTTACCAAACCATTTATCCAATCTATCATTTATGCAATCATTTATCCAATCTTTTACCCAATCATTTATCCAATATTTTACCCAACCATTTATCCAATCATTTATCCTATCATTTATCCAATTATTTATCCAATCTTTTACCCAATCATTTATCCAATCTCTGCAGGTGTTGTGGAGGCACGAGCCCTTCTCTGGTTTCTCCTTGGGCTCCATTGACACTTTTTGGGACATTCCAGCACATTCTCAGTTCCAATTCTGCATTGAATCCCCCCCTGGGCCATCAGCACCTTCTGATTTTGTGGCGTTTGAGTGCACAGGTTCTGAGCCCGCCGTGGTCTCCCAGCACACCCCCAAAGGCATCAATCAATCAATCAATCAATCAATCAAATACCCAACAGAGGTTTTCACACCACTGTGAAATACCTGTGCAAAGGCTTTTACCTTCAAAATCCTTCATTTCCAAATCCAGAGGGACCCCCAGGGACAGTATGACCTAGAGGCAAGGGAGAAATGGAGAGTTTTTGCTCAGCAGAACACTGTCCAAGCCAAAGTCAGCCAAAACTCACAAAATTCAAAATCAAACAGCATCAGATAATGATAATTTACCTACAAACTAAGCCCTTGTTTGACATTGGATTTCAGTGCTGTGAATCTGTTTCCTAAGAGGGACTTTGGAGATGATCGTGTTCCCTATTTTCCTAAATCCCACCTGAGAATCCTCTTAGATTCTCAGTTCAGAACAATAAAATTCAGTCTGTGCCCCCAGGTCAGGCTCCTCACTTTCACCCTGGCTTGGGCAAAGACATCAGTAACACCAGGACCTGTTTATTCTCATTTCTCCTTGACAAGGGTGAATGAAAATCCCTCCTTGACAGCTACAGCCAAACTTTATGACCAAAAAGTTTGCCAACACTGACAATTCTCAGGCTGGATTTATTTACTTTTTGTTGTCTTTGTGCAGCAGTGTGTGAAGCTAAAGCCCCAGCTTGTGGCAGTGGTTGCAGCAATGAGGATGCAGAGCTTAGAAAAAGTATCAAATAGTGATCTGGAGATGAGAGAATAAAAAATTAAAAACTCTTTAATATCAGAAAATTATAGATTTAATATGATGGATTTAAGCAGCACATTGTCTATGCTATTCCAAATCATGTATTTCTTTATTTTAATTGAATAAAGCAAGTTTTTCACATCAATGGCTGAGAATTTTTGCAGTGACTCATCTGTGTCAGGTCAGAGACAGAATCCTCCTGCTGAAAGATCACCCAGAACGGTTAGGGCTGGACTTATCTTCTTATAACAATAATAAAATAAGTACAGATCAAATATTGACAGGTAGATCTGAGGTGCTTGATTATTAGAGATTAGATAGTTAATCCATTAGAAAAAAGAAAAGAAAATAAACAAATAAACCATAAAGCCTTTCATGGCTCTGACCACATCGAGGAGCAAGTCTGTGCCTGTTTTCCCTTTTTATGGCAAGGCAAAAAAAAAAAAAAAAAAAGAAATCAAAACCACAAAAGAAAAACCAAACAAAGAAACGCTGCAATCCAAACCACCACAAGGCTCTCTGCGAGGCTTTGTTGGGATCATTGGATTAAACCCTTTTTCCTACTTAAGGAAACACCTGTTTTCCAAAGAACTGCCCGCGTTACTCATTAACCTCAACGCATGCGGGCGGAGCTAACGAATGGCAGACCTGGTGCCAGCACAGCAGGTCCCCCTGGCACCTCAGCCCTGTCCCCTGCCCTGGGGACCTCAGCAGCAGCCACCAAATTCTGCCTGTGCTAAGCCCTGATACATTAATTTTTATTAATTCCATTTTATGGCCGATAGTGGAGCGTTTAGGACGCACAATCCCTGCTGTGGATCCCTTCCCAAATTCCCACGAGGCTTTATTTTAATGTGCTCATTTTCTGGCACACGGCTTAGGTGCAGTCCCTGTCTGCAGAGAAATCCGTGAAGTGGTGATGAAGCAAAGATCTGCTCATGTAAATCATGTTTGGAATGAAATCTGAAAAAATGGGACTCGTTTTGAAGGCTGTGCCTGTGCTGTCCCCATCTGCAGGTCACATCTGATTTTCTCTGCTGCCTTGAGCCTGGACATGATTTTTTGCTGCTGTGTGGGTGACAGTGACCTCAGGGAGGGAGTGTCACCCTGGGTTTGGAGCTCCCTGTCCCCACACCCCGAGGCTGAGGAACCTGTCCAGTGCTGCACCTGCCACCGGCACATTCAGAGCCTTTTAATAATTCTGCAGAATTATTTCTGCAGAAATAATTCATTTCCCCACAGAGACACTAAAGGATTTCCCCCTGTTGTAGTTGCACTGTTTTAGAAATCTTTCTCTTCTTTCTCAGGGAGAATAGAGATAAGCTGCATTCTTTTACTTTCTTAATCTCTGTGTTTGGTATTAGATGGTGTATGGCTGTGACCAATGGTTTTAGGAGGTGGATTCCCTGCTGACCAATAGTTACCAGATTATTAATGGATATATAAAGAGGTTTTTGTAAATAAAGTTCTCCTTTCACCATCTTGGTTTCGTCTGCCTGCTTTCTCTGCCAGCTCCTGTGAAACTCGGGAAATCTAAACCCACACCCTGTAACAGCAGGCTGCGAGCACAGCCCTAAAACAGGAATAAACCCACCCTGGGAAGCCAATTCCTGCCCAAGGAGCCTTTGCTCAGCCTCCATTTCTCGCTGGCACCTTGCCTTTATTTAAACACACCACCACTTTGTGATGATTCTGTATTTCCAGGAACTAAAACCATAAATCTCTCCTACCTGGAGGACCTGGGCATAGCCATAGGTGGCCGCGAGGTGCAGAGCTGACTGTCCTTTGTTGTCCATGGCGCTGACGTCTGCTCCCGCCCGGATCAGGTCGTGGACGATGGCCACCTGCCTGGCGGTGACAGCCACCAGCAGAGGGGTCTGCAAGGCAGCACACACAGCTGGGAGGGACAGTTCGGAATTTTGGGAGAGGCTGGGAGGGAGTGGGGAAGTGATGGGGATGAAATCCCGAGGGTTGTGGTGCCAGAGTGAGTGCAGCTCGCAGGATGGTTTGGTGTCCCACCCGTGGCACTGTGACATGGGGACATCTCCCAGTTCCTGCTGGACTCCCTCCAGTGCTCCCCAGCCCTTAATTTGGGTGGCAACCCAAACCCAGCATTTTTTAAAGCAGGTTGTAAAGAACGAGTCAGTTGGCCATAAAACCTTCACCCGCAGAGACTGATGCCAGCACGCAAATATTTTGCTGGACCAGTGTTTTCTTACATCAATCCACGAATGGTGGGCTGGAAGAAACCAGGCTCGTTCTCATCCCACCTAATTTCATGATCATGCCACTTCATTTTATGATCCTGAGCGAGGCCTATCAGTGCCAAGCCTTCCTTGCAGGAACAGAGGGGCAGAGATGGATTTTTGGGGTTTTTTGCGCCCAGCCCACCCCAACCCCTGCTGTCTGCAGGACAAAGAGGCTCTCTTTACCTTCCCCCGGTGCTCCTTGGCGTCGAGTCTCCGCAGGGGCTTCAGGCGCTCTGCCGCTGCCATGGCCTGCGCCCGCAGCCCTTTGGCTGCGTAAATGTGCAGAATTCTAAGACAGCAAATAGAGACAGCGATCACCGCTGGGAACGGCAGGCGTGGAGTAAAAACTGCTTTCCCCTGAGAGAGGCCTGCTTGTGCAGTTTGCACTGTTCCTCTCCTGCTCAAAACAAGCAGGAATCCATAAAAAACGAAAATAAGGATTGCAGGTGGTGTTGTGGCAAGATGTTGTTCTAACTGTGGGTAGCCAAAGGCTTTGTGGGGTGGTGAATTGAGAGCCAATGGTTGTGTGACATGAATAGAAATAGTATAAAAATATATTTTTTTAAAAATTAAAATATATTATACAATATATATAATAATTATATACTATATATCTATAATATCTAAATATATTATATATATTTAGATATAATAGATATCTCATATATATAATATATATGTATAAATGAGTATATATAATATATAATATATAATATAGAATATAGAATATATACAATATATAAAATATTATTATATATATTATTATATACTATATATAATATCTATATATAGTATACGATAATATATATGTTATTATACATATTGTTATATACTCTATATATATAGAGTATCTATATATACTATTATATACTATATATACAGATAGTATACTATAGAAATAGTATAAAAAGGCTTTGGAAAATAAAGAGTTACTTCTTCCTTTTTCCCTGACCAGGAAGCTGTTGTGGTGAATTTTCACTTGTCGTGACTGTCCCGACATGACAATCACCGTGGGCCGTCAGCCACCCTGGGAGCAAACAGTGTCACAGGGGAGCGCTGTCACTTTGGGGTTTGACACCCAGAGTTCCACAAATCCACGCCACAGACCCCAAAATTCCCATTCCCATGGGAATGGCTTCGTACCTCACTCAGCTGCATGTCCAGGAGCCCTCAGCTCTCCTGAGCCTTGCCATGCTGCCTCCTTCCCCCTCCAGCTCCTTCTTGCAGCTGAGATTCGCCACTGGGAGGTATCAAAGTCCTCCCAAATTCCCACTTCGGGGAATTGTGTGGATATTGTCATTTTTTGGGGTGATACAACCCTGGTGAAATCTCACCGTCCAGGGTAGCAACAGCTCCCTAATCAATATATTTGTAATCAGCCTGTTCAACTCCAATCCTTATCAAAATTCCTTCTGAGAGGGACCCAGTCCTTATATTTTGCACAAGACAAGGAGTTCTGCCCTCCCATGGCAGTTGCTGGTGGCCCCTTGGCGATGGGGAAAACATTTCTCTGCTTCACTTTTGTCATCTGGCCCTGGCTGGAGCCATTTCCATTCCCCCAGGTCCCACCTGCAGGGAAATCCCAATCCCCCAGAGCAGGAGGACACCATCCCACACACTCACACCAGTCCCTGGCTTCGTTCTCCTCCAGCCAGAAATATTTTTGATATCCCCACCTTCAGGCAGAAGGTGGTGGGCAGTTGTTTCTCTCCTCAGGGTAATTTTGTGCCCCAGGGCAGCCCCTCGCCATTTCAGGAAGTGGAAATACGATTTTCTGGCTAATCTGATTTTCAGTCAAGCTCAGCATTAGCTGTGGCTGCACACCCACACATCCCTAGGGGTGCCAGGAGAGGATAATAGTGATTGCAGCTGAGCTGCAGGAGCAAGGGCTGCTGCAGGAAATGCCTCCAGGCCACAGCTGGAGCATGGAATACCTCCTCAGTCTGCTCAATGTGCAAAATTAGCACAAAGTCTGGCAGCTAAGCTCTGCTTCTAGCCTGCACATATATTATTGGACTCATTGAGTGCTAAGCCAATGCTTGTGGATAGGAAATAAAACACTCTAGGCATAGAAAAGTTACCGTAGATCTTTATTGGGGAAATAAATTGTCTTTTTTCTAACCAGAACAACCCAGAAAGAAATGATGGAACAGTTTCATCTTTATGTTCACACAGAGAATTTACATACATTGGAGTGAAAGGAATTGAAAAGCAATCAGAGCAACCACAGGCTTCATTCACAACTGCATTGGCCAGTGGTGAATCAAGCTCCTTTGAATTAATTTCTTTGCTGGGTTTTTCTGCAAATTTAAGCCACTAATTTCAATGCAGACCTGAACTACTGGTATTTTCCAACGACTTTATCATCACTTACATGATCCACTGCTTGTTTCTGCCAGATTTGTCAATATTCAATAAAAATAATTACTCTTGCAAAGTCTTTAAGACTTTCAACCTGAGTTTTCAAACCTCACCCAGGCATGAACTGTAAGGCCGCTTGAAATATTGCCTGGGTGGCAACAGGACTCCCGGTAATTAAGAGTAAAATAAATTATTTTGCAGTTAGTCTTGCAGATAATAAAATCACCTAAAAATCCTGGGCTTTACAAAGCAGAAAAACCCAGAGAAATTGTGTTCACCAGCCAAGAGCCTCTTGTTTGTCAGGAAAACAACATTTTGAAGGGGATGTATCTCCTGAAATACATTTGCCTGCGGCATGGCACTCCTGAGCATCAGCCAAAATATTTACAGTTGCATCAGAGGGAAAAGGAAAAGCTGCTCATTCTCCAGGAAAGGAAATCAGAAAGCCATGAAGGGGAACTTTCCAAGGGGAGGTCACTAAAGCTCCCTAGCTCAGCACATCACCAGCTTTGAACTCAAATGCTACAGAAAAGCGAAAATGCTGCCAAGGGACAGCAATGCCATGGATTCCTTGCTGGGCTGCAGTCCAGATTTTGGGAAATCCCTGTCCTCTCAAAGATCTCCTCCACAGGGAGTGAATGGCAATCCTGGCTCAAAGCTCCCAGGGACCTCAGTGGGACCAGGCAGTGTTAGCAGCCTGAATCAGCCCCACGCCCCCAATTTGGGTATTTCAGAGCCCCAAACCCCATAAAGCTAAAAGAACAAGCCCAAACCACAGCTCCACAGCTGCAGGGCTGGGGTCCAGTGGCACACGAGGTGAGACCTTCCAGTTCCACCTCAGTGTGGATCCCAATGTTCCATCTGCTCTGCACGCAGGGACCTCTGACTGCTCTGGCACTGAGCTCAGCTTTATTTTCAACCTCCTGCCCCTACCTGTGCCAGCAGAACAAAGCTACACTTCACATTTTCCTGATTTCCAAGGGAGCAATGAAATTTAGGGAGGAAAAATGTCAATTTAGGGCCCCCAAATGTTTTTTAGTGGCCTAGATCTGGTAGGAGTTCCTCCACGGACAGGTCAGAACCACACACAAGGCATTTACACAAAAGCTGCTCTACCGAACTGAGTTTTGCCAATATTTAGAGGCCACCAAATGCTACAGCTGGCCATGGCTACGCTGGGATCTGTCAATTTGAGGCTGTGAGGCTGAAAGTCACCTCGTGCTGGTGGCTTTCATCCAAAGCCTGCCTGGGAGAGACCACAGGAGCTGGAACAGCACAGGAATCTCGTGCTGGGCGCCAGGACAAAGCAATTTCCACCAGAATTCCCACCCCACCCCTCCTGCTCTCCCCCCTACTCAACCCCCCCGATGGATGGGGCAGCGAGCAGGTGAGGACAGCCCCTGGATGAGTGACCTAAAGCCCTTGGACAGCCAGAGCGTGGCTCAGAACGTACGTATCGCTGTCTTCATCTTCCAGCAGCAGCTTCTCGATGGGCAGCGCGCCGATGGCTCTGCGGGCATCCTCCAGCTCCTGGGGGGCTGGCTCGGGGATGGAGATGGGCACGGGCACCAGCTGGGGCGCGGGCAGCGAGGAGGAGGCCGGCGGGTACTGCAGGGGGGACAGCGGCTGTGCCCACGGGAAGTAGGACAGCGGTGGCTGCTGCTCTGGCACGTCCAGTGGTGGCACCATGGCCGGGGTGGTGCTCCGGGGCTGGGCAGGGGGAGAGAAACAGCAAAATGAGATATCGATCAGCCAGCGGGGCTGGGGGACATGGTGCAGGCTGGGGGGACACTGCGCAGGCTGGGGGGACACTGCACAGGCTGGGGGGACACGGCACAGGCTGGGGGGACACAGTGCAGGCTGGGGGGACACTGCGCAGGCTGGGGGGACACGGTGCAGGCTGGGGGGACATGGTGCAGGCTGGGGGGACACAGTGCAGACTGGGGGGACACAGTGCAGGCTGGGGGGACACGGCGCAGGCTGGGGGGACACGGCGCAGGCTGGGGGGACACAGTGCAGACTGGGGGGACACGGTGCAGGCCGGGGGGACATGGTGCAGGCTGGGGGGACATGGTGCAGACTGGGGGGACACGGTGCAGGCTGGGGGGACACTGCGCAGGCTGGGGGGACACGGTGCAGGCTGGGGGGACACTGCGCAGGCTGGGGGGACACTGCGCAGGCTGGGGGGACACTGCACAGGCTGGGGGGACACGGCGCAGGCCGGGGGGACATGGCACAGGCTGGGGGGGACACTGCGCAGGCTGGGGGGACACTGCGCAGGCTGGGGGGACACGGCGCAGGCTGGGGGGACACTGCGCAGGCTGGGGGGACACTGCGCAGGCTGGGGGGACACGGCGCAGGCTGGGGGGACACTGCGCAGGCTGGGGGGACACGGTGCAGGCTGGGGGCACACGGCGCAGGCTGGGGGGCACACGGGGCGGGGGGACACAGCACAGGCTGGGGGGACACGGCGCAGGCTGGGGGGCTCAGGTCACGCCTGCCATCCCTTCTCCTTCCTCTCAGCTCTGCACTTTTCCCGTGCCCAGGTCACGCTCACCGCAGGCTCCCTGCGGTTTCTGTTGGCATTGCCACCCTCCCTGTGACCCTGTCACACCTGTGCTGGACACTGCCCTCCGGATGTCACAGCTGAGCTGCCACCGGGGCTCGGGGCAGCTCCTTGTGTCCCCAAAGCCATCCCAGGGCCCTCGCTCAGCAGGGTTGGCCTTTGGGCTCTGGGTGTGCCGGAGCAGCCAGGCTGGAGCAGGGCACGGAAATTCGTCTGTCTGAGTGCCCCTGGCACAGAGCTGGCTGCCCTTGCCCTCCGAAGGGCACCTCATCCTCCTGTGCCAGCCCAGCGATTGGGTGAGGCCTGCAGCCAAACATTCTGATATCTTTACAGGGCCTGACCTTGCTCTTCTGTCCTTAAAGAGCAATTTTTGAGACATTTATTGCCAAGTCATCCTTCCTGCTCCACCTGCTCAGTGCGTTTCCTGGAATCCCATTTACTTTTTTTTTAAATTTTAAACTCAGAAATCAATAGTGAAGAATCCCTGATGTGTTGAGAGCTGGGAAAAAATTTCCTGCTGCTAATTTTCTGTGTGATTCCAGTACAACCACAACTTTTTGCCCTGCTCAAACCATGTCACCGTCCAGGAAAACTGCGTAGCATGGGTGCAAAGATGATAGTAATAGTTATAGCAATTAAACAAATTAAATAATTAATCTAAATAATTATACCTGTCGAATTATTAAATAAATTAAATAATTAAATTAAATTATTATACCTATCAAATTATTAAACAATAATTATTAAATAAATAAATAAACAAACCTATCAAATTATTAAATAAGAAATATTAAATAAATTAAATCATTAAATTAAATAACTCTATAAATTACATTATTAAATAATAATTGTTAAATAAATAAATTGTTTATACATTATTAAATAAATAAATTCTTTCAAAATTGAATAAATTAAAAATTCAAATAAATAATTAAGTAAACAGAACTGACCACACCCCACAGCTCTTGCTAGAAGGTGGGAAGAAATGCAATTAAAAATTAAAATAAATAATTAAATAATTTAAACTGACCACATGCCACAGCTCTTGCTAGAAGGTGGAAATAAATATAATTTTCAGCCTGGTGGTTTTGACTTACCGCGAAATTGGTGATGAGAGGCTGGGAGGTGTAGGTGAGCACAGAGGAGGGTCCCACCAGGGTGTAGCTGGGACACACAGGCTGCACGAACATGTCACCTGTGCAGGGACAGCCGCCAGCCTCGTGGGCCACGTAGTCAGGGTAAGGGCTCCAGGGAGCCAGCGGCTGCAGGGCTGTGCCCGAGGGCTGCGGGGCCCAGCCTGAGGCTCCTTCATCAGGGCAGGGCAGGGCAGGGGGGACAGTGTCCACCTCCATGCAGGGCTGGCCTGGAAAACAGGACAGGGTGAGAGCCCAGGGCAGGGGGGACAGTGTCCAGCTCCTTGCAGGGCTGGCCTGGAGAACAGGACAGGGTGAGAGCCCAGGGCAGGGGGGACAGTGTCCAGCTCCATGCAGGACTGGCCTGGGAAACAGGACAGGGTGAGAGCCCAGGGCAGGGGGGACAGTGTCCAGCTCCTTGCAGGGCTGGCCTGGAAAACAGGACAGGGTGAGAGCCCAGGGCAGGGGGGACAGTGTCCAGCTCCATGCACGGCTGGCCTGGAGAACAGGACAGGGCAGGGTGGACAGTGTCCAGCTCCATGCAGGGCTGGCCTGGAGATCAGGACAGGGCAGGGGGGACAGTGTCCAGCTCCATGCAGGGCTGGCCTGGAGAACAGGACAGGGCAGGGTGGACAGTGTCCAGCTCCATGCAGGGCTGGCCTGGAGAACAGGACAGGGTGAGAGCCCAGGGCAGGGGGGACAGTGCCCAGCTCCATGCAGGGCTGGCCTGGAAAACAGGGCAGGGTGAGAGCCCAGCCTGGCACAGCCTTCGTGGGGAGAGAGGGAATCGGGGATGCCTTACCCATGGGGGAGTAGGAAGGGAGTGGCTGATGGGGCAGAACAACCTGCAAGAGAGGAGAAAAGAATAAAAATCAGAGGTCAGAGAATCAGAGAAAATAAATCAGAGAATAAAAATCAGAAGTCCATCAGCATTGAATTCAATCCCTTGGAGGAGCATGGAGGGACAAAGCACCTCAGGCATCATCAGCTGATTCTGTGCCAGTCTGAATTCTCCCACCCAGACCAGGCACAGAAGAGCTGAGCTGGCAGCCAGGACCCACCAGAGGCTCGCAGTGTCCCCTCAGCTCAAGGGGACCTCAAAGTGTGGTTAAACCTCGTGTTGCACAGGGAATTCAAATTCAGAGAGGAGCCAGCTGAGCTGCTGCCTCCCGGGAGAGCAAACGCTGAAACCAAGAGCAAACAGCCAAGGATGGCTCTGCCTGAGCTCTGTTTGGCTCCTGAAGAAGCTGCCTCAGTCCCGAGCCACTTTGTGTCCCTGGGAATTGGGTCCTGCCCAGTGCAGAGTGCTTTCCCCTGTCCGGAGGTGCTCAGCACATTAAAACTGCTCACCTCGAAGGACTAATGGCATTGCCAGGCGAGGCTGCAGAGCCTTCAAAATGCTCCAGAGATGCAAAGATCTCTTTCCCTGCCCAAGCACCTCTGGAGCTGGGCGATCACTGAGCTCCAGAGGGAGAATTTTCCTCCTGTGTTTGGTTTTTTTTATTTCCTACCGTTGTCGTTGCTGCAGTTGCACTGGAATTTTGGACATTCCCTCTTTTCCTCTTCAACAGTTCCTTCACAGGCTCCTTCACACGAACACCTTGGTAGGGCCGAGGCTGTGGCTGCTGGTCTGGAGCAGAAGCTGAGGGAAAATTTAAAAAAAAAAAAAAAATGCAGGTGACATTTATTTTCCTTTCAGGGAGCCCAAATCCCCAGGGCAGCCTGGTGGCTGTACCAGGAACTCAAGTATTTCATTCCTCTGCTCTGTGTTTCTCAGTGCCACTGCCCTGCAGAGCAGATTTACACCCAAATCAGAGCAAATATACCCAGCAGGTGACAAACCAGAACTGCTGACCAGGCAGGGACATCAGAAAGCAGAGATCAGATATTTAAAAGAAATACTTTCACTGTTTAGGCACAAAGTATTTAAAAGAAATATATTCACTGTTCAGGTATGAGGTTTTTAAAAGAAATGTATTCATTGTTTAGGCACGAGGTATTTAAAGAAATATATTCACTGTTCAGGCACAAGATATTTAAAAGAAATATAATCACGAGATATTTAAAAGAAATATATTCACTGTTTAGGCATGAGGTATTTAAAAGAAATATATTCACTGTTTAGGCACAAGATATTTAAAAGAAATATATTCACTGTTTAGGCACGAGGTATATAAAAGAAATATATTGACTGTTTAGGCACAATTATAAAGGCAACCCAAGTTAGGAAAGCATCCTCATCTGGAAAACCATTTAAACATCTTTAGTTGGATTTAAATGTCTCCTTTTGAGATCAGGCAGATGCTGAGGCTGTGCTTCTGTTCCGAACAGAACTATAAATTGGTGACACCTCAGACCTCACACCTAAACCCTCCCAGCTCAGGCCATAAATTCTGCTCCACTTTGAGGAACAAAACTCGCAGGCAGCCCCAAAGGCCTCTCCCAAAGCCAGGCGAGGACTGAGGGCAGGGGAAGCACATTTTTCCAGAGGCAGCATTAAGAACTCATATTTTAGCGGCGGTGTTTTAGGGAGTTGATAGCAGGAGGAAAGCAGAATATCAAAGCTCGCTGTTTGTAAAGTCACCGACAGCCGGGGGGGCTCCTGCCCCGTCCTGCTGCATTTGGATGTGTAAATATGCTCATTGATAAGTTTTCCGTTTTTTCAGATTGCACTGGCCCCTGGCTCTGTGAAGTGCAGGTGGGGATCCAGCTGGAATCGGAATTTTAAACTATTATTCCAGCCTGGGAGCATTTATTGAGATTTAAATTCTACAAAATGGATCACTTCACCTCGGATCGTCTCTCCCAGACACATTAAATTATGTGCACACTTAATGTTTCTGTTGTACCTTCCTGGGAGGAGAACTCCATCCAAATACAGAGATTGTAAATATTATATACAATAATTGTAAATCAGATTGTAAATCAGCCCCAAAAATTATTCAGCAGAATAAGCATTTCTGCTCTCATTCCTTAAAAAAAACCCCAAATAATTTCTTTCCCTTCATCTCGGCTCTTGCATTAACTCTGACTAATTATATACAATTTAATAATGAAATTTGGTACCAGGCAGACCTATATTTACAGATATAAAATAGATATATATATATATAAAAATATAAATATATACATATAAATATATACATTAAAATATATACATATCAATATATACATTAAAATATATACATATAAATATATACATAAAAATATATCCTTTGCCTGATCTCCCTTTGCTCTCTGGACAGCCTTTGTGGCACTTTAAATCCATGAATCCTGTGGCTTAGGAAAGGAAGTTTTTAAAGAGAATAAATGTTCTTTAATTCTCCTTACAAGCATCCACCAGGGTTTTTATACAACTCACGTTTTGCTTTTTAGATTAAATTGCTTTAATTTGTTCGGGTGCAAATAATGAAGAGTTCTGGTGTTCTCGGTGCTGTGTGAAAACATCAGCTCCACAAACCTGAAATGAACATTTTGGGGAGTATCTTATCCCCAGCTCATCACAGAGCCTCCCTGCAGAATTAGGGTGGTGGTTTCTGGCTCCAGGTTTGGGGGATGGGAAAGAAGAAATTTACTGTAAAAGCTGACAAATATACCTATTGAGAGTTTCCGGCGTAAGCAGAGTAACCCAAAAAAAAAATAAAGAGAAAAAAAAAATTTAAAAACCAAAGTCTGCAGATCATATTTCGGTTCCCCCAAGCTGACCTCCAGAAATAAAAATAATGCTTGCACAGCTGCTTTTCCACTGCTCAGGGGCGTGTGGGGTCTGAGCTTCACAGACACCACAGCGAAATGGCTTTGGGGCTCCAGGAGATAAAGACACAGAATCATTTACAGATATCAGCGTTGGGAGGAAAAATGACAATTAAATATCCTCGTAAAGGAAGGACCTGGACTCAGCCATCTGCAGCTCCTTATGGCGAGGTTTTAACAAACTGTGGAGCCTGCCTTGGACCAAGATTCAGTTGTAGGGCAGTTTGGCATGAGGGAGTATTGCATGAGTTGCAATATTGGAGTATTGCATGAGCTTGGCATTTCATTCAATAAAATGAAAAAAAAAATAATAATAAATAAAAATAAAGAATAAAAGAAAATAGTAAAATAAGATAAGATAAGATAAGATAAGATAAGATAAAATAAAATAAAATAAAATAAAATAAAATAAAATAAAATAAAATAAAATAAAATAAAATAAAATAAAATAAAATAAAATAAAATAAAATAAAATAAAATAAAATAAATAAAAACAAAGCCAAGTGTCCTGGCTCGTCTCCTGCCATTCCAGGCCCACAGAACTCCCAGACACTGTCCCTCAGCAGGCTCTGGGCCTTGACTGTCACCTGCCATGACCTGGAGCAGTTTGAGGCACCACAAGCCAAGAGAGAAGAGCAGGAATGCCAATCCCACCAGTGGGAAGCTTTGCAATGCTCTCCACACCTCATTTTGGCTCCCTGCAATGCTTTTCCCTGCTGCCCCTCAGCCCTGGGCTCCTTCCATCAATATTATCTCCATTTGCTGAGCCTCCACAAAAGCCTTGAGGGCTTGTGACCAACCTTTCCGACGGGCTGGGGAGCCCCAGGGCTGCTGGAAAGGCACCAAATGCAGCACCAAAATGACACCAAACGCAGCACCAAAATGACACCAAATGCAGCACCAAAATGACACCAAATGCAGCACCAAAATGACACCAAATGCAGCAGCAAAATAACACCAAATGCAGCACCAAAATGACACCAAATGCAGCACCAAAATGACACCAAATGCAGCACCAAAAGCTCTAAATGACAGCAGCGGGAAGCCCTTAGTGCTTAGAGTCAAATCCAAACCCCTTTCCATCCATGCCCATTGCAAGGAACTCAACATTTCATGGTGGTCACGATCCTGTCCTTATTTCCTGGCTAATTACACAGTTTCCCTCAAAGAAAACCCCCCAGAGTGATCTTCATCTCTACTTCGTGGTCAGTCCAGGACAGGGATAGAAATCACTGAAATGCAGGGAATAAAATCACCCTAAGCCCTCAATGCTTAGAGTCAAATCCAAAGCTTTTTCCATCCATGCCCATTGCAAGGAACTCAACATTTCATGGTGGTCACGATCCTGTCCTTATTTCCTGGCTAATTACACAGTTTTTCTCAAAAAACTCAGGGTGATCTTTATCTCTGCTTCATGGTCAGTCCGGGGCAGGGATAGAAATCACTGAAATGCGGGGAATGAAATCACTCTAAGCCCTTAATGTTTAGATTCAAATCCAAACCTTTTTACACCCATGGCCATTGCAAGGAACTCAACATTTCATGGTGGTCATGATCCTGTCCTTTTTTCCTGGCTAACTACACAGTTTCCCTCAAAAAAAAAACCAAACCCAGGGAGATCTTTATCTCTGCTTCGTGGTCAGTCCAGGGCAGGGATAAAAATCACTGAAATTCATTTAATTGCCCAAAATCCCAGAGAGTGACACTCAGCCCTTAACGATGTTGGATCTGCGACTCAGCCTGGAAGTGTCCGAACTGCACAGAAACCTTTCCGTGGGATCTGTCACCCCCAGGCTGATGGGGACGCCTGATTCTCAATAAAATCTCTGAAATACTGATCTGAGCAAAAGGCTGGGCAGAGAGAACGTGAAAAACATCACCAAAAAATGAAAATGGCATTTTCCTCTGCATTTTGATTGAACCATCGCCAAAACGGAGGGAAGAGAGCGGCAGAACAGCTGCTGGAAGGGGCAGGCAGCCGAGCGTGCCGAGTTTCACATCACTAAACTTCACCCCAGCCCCGCTGGCCTTCACACACCCTCGGTTTCACCCTCCAGCCATTTCCCAGCAGGCGGATTTCGGTTTGAAATGCGCTGCTGATCCTCCCGAGCCTGCCTGCAGCAGCAAGAGTCCTGCTGGCCCTGGGTCAGATTTATTTCTGTGCTCACACAGCTGATAAACTTATCATTGAGCAGCGTTAATAGTGCAAATATTTTTCCCTTTTTTGCTTCTTTCACCTCCAGGGTAATAAAGAGTTGAAAAGGAAGGCAATAGAAACGTTTCTCTTGTTTGCTGTAACACCACAAAGCAATCAGAGACTGCGAATAACAAGAAAAATTTAGATTTGGATTAGCAAATGGCTTGGTTAATGGCTTGGATATTGGAGAGCAAATCACATTTTTATCAGACACAGTGAACTTTGGCTAATAAAAACAAGAAAGAGGCTTAGTGTCATGGCCTTGGATGCTTAGAGTCAAATCCAAAGCTTTTTACATCAATGTCCATTTCATGGTGGTCATGGTCCTGTCCTTATTTCCTGGCTAATTACACAATTTTTCTAAAAAAACCCAGGGTGATCTTTATCTCTGCTTTTCGGTCAGTCCAGGGCAGGGATAGAAATCACTGAAATGCATTTAATTGCCCAAAATCCCAGACAGCGAGAAATCTTCATTTCAATTCCATCCCTATCCCTCAGCAGCCTTGAGCATGTGTTAATGAATTACTATTTTAATAATCCAATTTTAATTAATATTTTAATTTTAATTTATTCCCATTAATATTTGAATTTATTCAAACAACTGCTAAAGGTGAAACACTCTGACATGACCCACCTGCCTTGGAAAGAAAAATGCAGTTATTTCTACCAAGATCCACCTGAATCGGAATTAGCCTTGGATTTGGGAAAATCCATGTGCCTCGTGCTGCTCGAGGAACACTTTTGACAATTGTGCTTTTAAAAGGTTCCCCTCACACCTAAAAGGATCTCAATGAGAAGAGAGAACTGTGCAGAGCCCACGTTCTGTTCCCACTCGAGGAAGGCATTGCAGATCAACAAAAACAGTGGGAATTTTGGATTTTTTCCACTGGGATGGGAACAAAAATCGAGGGGAGGCACAAAACACTGGCTAATCCCTCCTGCTTCGATTATTCTAATTAAAAAAATAAAAGCTCCCAAGTGCCAAATGAGAGCCATGCAGTGGTGAGGGCTACTAAAAATTATCTGTTTCAGAATAAGAGAGGCAAAGGGGAAGCTGAGATAGACAGAAAGTGTCTTTAACCAAAAGTCTCACCCTCACGTCCTAATTCCTCCCAGCCCATAATACTCTTTCCATTTTAGTAATGCGAGCTTTCCATTTAATTGCTGTGGTCATTCGTAGAGTTTGACACCTGCTTTGCAAAGCTGGGATGGGCTCGGTTTTTGTGCTATCCCTCTTTCCTGCCGGGGTTTTACCAAAATTATCACTCACAAGGTGCAGAACGTGGCGGTTTCACCTCTCGGTCTCATTAGCTGATGCTCTCAGGGAGGCTCTGTGCAGCCCCACATCTGTTGTGGGCAGAAAAGCTTTTGTAATTCGCTTTAAAAGCGTTTTGGGATGGGATTTGCAGAGGTGTGAGCTTACACCTCTCAGTGGTGAAGGGAATCTGAGCAGCTGAATCGCTGCAGCAGGAGCTGAGCACCCAAAAAACCTTGGGCATGGGCAAAATCAGCTCCTGAAGAGGAGATTCTTGCAGGAAATTCTAGGCTGGAAAAGACCTTTGAGATCGCCAAGCCCAACCTGCTTCCATATTTTTTGTAACATTTTTGTGAAAGGTACGCTTGGGTTGTTTCCAAAATTCAGTGTGGGGGTCAAAATAAATTAATTAAGAGGAAAGAACTGGTGCTGCCCGTGGATTTCCCAGCCCTGAGAGGAATGGGAATCCTGAGTTCTGCAGAACGCTGGGGAGCCCCAGCAGTCACTTCTCACAGCCGTGGGAGGAGAGGCTTTCGGGCTGAGCCACCCTGGGGGATTTGCCGAGTGAAACCCAGAGCCCACTGCTGCAGAGTGACAGTGCTGTGACCCTGGGGAGCCTTCCTGTCCTGCAGGGACACCAAGGGGACAGTGCCGTGACCCTGGGGAGCATTCCCGACCTGCAGGGACACCAAGGGGACAGTGCCGTGACCCTGGGGAGCATTCCCGACCTGCAGGGACACCCAGAGCACAGTGCCGTGACCCTGGGGAGCCTTCCTGTCCTGCAGGGACACCCAGAGCACAGTGCCGTGACCCTGGGGAGCCTTCCTGTCCTGCAGGGACACCCAGGCCACAGTGTCGTGACCCTGGGGAGCATTCCCGACCTGCAGGGACACCCAGGGCACAGTGCCGTGACCCTGGGGAGCCTTCCTGTCCTGCAGGGACACCCAGGGCACAGTGCTGTGACCCTGGGGAGCCTTCCTGACCTGAAGGGACACCCAGGGCACAGTGCTGTGACCCTGGGGAGCCTTCCTGTCCTGCAGGGACACCCAGGGCACAGTGCTGTGACCCTGGGGAGCCTTCCTGACCTGCAGGGACACCCAGGGCACAGTGCTGTGACCCTGGGGAGCATTCCCGACCTGCAGGGACACCAAGGGGACAGTGCCGTGACCCTGGGGAGCCTTCCAGTCCTGCAGGGACACCCAGGGCACAGTGCTGTGACCCTGGGGAGCCTTCCTGTCCTGCAGGGACACCCAGGGCACAGTGCTGTGACCCTGGGGAGCATTCCTGTCCTGCAGGGACACCCAGGCCACAGTGCTGTGACCCTGGGGAGCCTTCCCGACCTGCAGGGACACCCAGGCCACAGTGCTGTGACCCTGGGGAGCCTTCCCAACCTGCAGGGACACCAAGGGCACAGTGCCGTGACCCTGGGGAGCATTCCCAACCTTCAGGGACACCAAGGGCACAGTGCTGTGACCCTGGGGAGCCTTCCTGTCCTGCACGGACACCCAGGGCACAGTGCTGTGACCCTGGGGAGCATTCCCAACCTGCAGGGACACCCAGGGCACAGCAGAGTCCCCAACCTCTGCAGGCAGAGCATCTCAGCTTTCCCCGTGCTCCTGCAGGAATTGATGCTGGGTGATTTTTGCCTTTTCTTTCACATATTTGTTGCCTTCCCAGAGCTTTTCCCTACCCTTTTCCCCAGCTAGGAGACCAAAGTCATCGCAGAGCTCCAAGCCCTGGGGGCACAAGGCTCCTCTCCTGTCTTGGACCTTCCTGGGAACAAAATCTTCCAGACATTTTCATCAACAAGTCCAACCAAGGGTGGGGGGCTGCAGAGAAAGGACTTGACCTGGGGGGAATTGCATCACCACTTTTCCTAATTGGTGCTTTTTATCAATTATGCTAATTTCCTCAAACCTATAAACTGTTTTCACCTCTGTGAATACAGTTTGATAGGTTTGAGGAAATCAGCATAATTGATAAAAGTTTGATATGTTTGAGGAAATCAAGTGTATTCACCTCTGTGAATACAGTTTGGGCTTCTGTGGATATTCCGTTGGGCCTTTGTGGATATTCTTCCAGAACTGCCCCTGGAGCTCCAATAAAGATCCACTTTTGTATGACCTTCTATACTGAAATTATCTCGAGCTTTGTTTCTAGGCTGAAAAAGGCAACAGAATGTCCCTGAGGGAGCAGGGAGCCACCCTTCAGAGGTGCCCTGAGAAAGGCCCTCAGGTGGGGTCACACCTGCTGCTTGAGGGAGTTTTTGTGTCACCTCTGGGTTTTCACAGAATTTTCTGACTTGGGAAGGACCTACGAGGATCATCCAGCTCTGAAGTGAAAGGCTCCCACAGTGATTGAACCCAAAACCTTGGGGTTGGCAGCACCACGTGAGTCAAAGCTCAGGGTTTCGGTTTGGAAAGTTCCCAGGTCACCTGAGCTGCTTCTGCATCGATCTCTGCTCCAGAGCAAGGCCACAGGGACAGCTGTGTGATCACAGGGACATCCGTGTGGCCACAGGGACAGCCGTGTGGCCGTGGGAACATCCTTACGGTCACAGGAATATCCGTGTGGCCACAGGGACATCTGTGCGGCCACGGGAACATCTGTGTGGCCATAGGGACATCCCTACGGTCACAGTGACATCTGTGTGACCATAGGGACATCCGCGCAGTCACAGGAACATCCGTGTGGCCACAGGAAAAATTCCTACGGTCACAGAAACATCTGTATGGTCACAGGGACATCCATGTGGCCACAGGGACAGCCGTGTGGCCATAGAACATCCATGTGGCCACAGGGACAGCCGTGTGGCCATAGAACATCCATGTGGCCACAAGGACATCTGTGTGGCCACAGGGACATCCATATGGTCACAGGAACAGGGACATCCATATGGTCACAGGAACATCTGTGTGGCCACAGGGACATGTGTGTGGCCACAGGGACATCTGTGTGGCCATAGGGACATCCATATGGTCACAGGAACATCTGTGTGGCCACAGGGACATGTGTGTGGCCACAGGGACATCTGTGTGGCCATAGGGACATCCCTGCAGTCACAGGAACATCCGTGTGGCCAGAGAACATCCGTGTGGCCACAGGGACACTTGTGTGGTCACAGGGACATCTGTGTGGCCATAGAACATCTGTGTGGCCATGGGAACATCCCTACAGTCACAGGGACACCCGTGTGATCACAGGAACATCCCTGCGGTCACAGGTGGCCTGAGGCAGGTGCTGCAGGGAACGTGAGGTCACCACTGCCAGGAAGCAGAGGTGACACCAAATGGGGACTCCCAGAGCTGCCGAGAGCTCCAAATTCCACCGAAAGTGCAGGATCTGACTCCTGGGACCTGCGCTGAGCTCAGGGATCGCGCGGGGGTCTCAGGACACCCCTCGTGTCTGCCACAAAATCGTCACTGCAGCGGTGTGGGGAGGAAGCAATAAGAGGATTTCCAGTGTTGGGAAATTGCTGCAGAAGGAGGAGATTCAAGGATTAAGAAGCTCAGGGGATGTTGGCCAAGAGCTGCCTTGTCTAGGAATTATCATCAAGGAACAGCAGACTTAATTTGATTTGTAATTCCTGCTTCCCTTTGAGAGTGTTGAGGGAAAAAAACAAAATAAAAATACCAATTCAGTAAAAATATCAATTCCCAGCTTCCTCCTACCTAAAACATTGTTAGCATTGCTTTGTCACTGCAGAAAAAAAACCAAATAAACAACCCAAACAAACCATTCAAGGACTTCTGAGATGGAAGATTAGATTCAGGATTTGGGTGTAATCATCTTGCCGCATTTTCCACATCTTCTCCCTATTGATGCTGAAAACTGCTCAGGATAAGGGGGGAAAATACAAATAAAACTTCCCAAATACACATTTGAGCTTCCAAAGCGTTCAGCTGAAAAGAAAGAAAGCAGGAAAAAAAACACAGAGGAAACAGATTTCAAAGGCACACGGTTGGGTTACCATACGTAGCAAAAAAACCTCCAAGCTGTGACAAAAAGATGAATAATGTCAGATAAGTCACTGATGAGCATTTAAGAAATTAATTTTTCCACTCAGGTGCGCGGTACCACTCCGGGTGAGCGGAACAAGAGCGTGGAAGGCACAGGGAGGTGGCACAGGTGCTCAGATGAGCATCACCTCCTGATGACAAAGGAGATCTGGGGCTGATAACAGCGAGAACGAAAACCCCAAAAAAGCAAACACCTACCTGGAGTGTGAGCAGAGCACTACTGAGCAAAGGTGGGCCGGCAGGAGTGAAATGATCTTGAAAACAAGAGAACTGATTTCCTGTAAAGTCATAACCGAATCGCCCTCAACTGCTTCGCTCCTTATCTTTTTTATTAGCTGAAAGAAGTGCGTATCAAAAGGAGGCGCAGAAATAAGATTTTCTCTCGCAGGTTTCACTTTTCAAAAGGAAAATTTTCTGCCTTGTAACCACCGTAACCTTTGGTATAATACCTGCATCCTGTTATTGTTTTTATGAATCATAGCCTTCCACTTGATTCATAGCGCTGACAGCCCTGAGCTCACATCCCTGCTGGAAAATCAGCATCACACCTCGAGATTTCCCTCTCCTGAGCCATCCACGAGCATCACCTGCCCTGCTGCTGATCCCCCGCAGCCCCCAGCTGCCACCAGACGTAGGAAAAGCAAACCAGAGCTCACTTACATTTTTGCCAGTGCATATTCTGTGCTGAGATGGAGACTTTTTTGCCCTCCTGGCTGAAGATGACTTGGCTTTGTGTGGCTCAGGGCTGGGGAGGTGCCGAGTGAGGCTCAGGATGTTTCTTTGGGCTTTTTAAAAGCGCCGTGTTCCCGCTGCGCCCTGTGACATCACCACATCCTCCAACCACAGCCACTTCTACATTGTCCCTCTGCTCTTCTTCTTCTCCTCCTCGTCCCTCACGGCTCTCAGCAGCTCCTGCAAGGAGATATTCTGCACAAAAAATGTGCCACCAAGAGGGGTTTGGGCAGCCAGAGGAGGAACCTGCCCCTCGTGGGGTTTTCACCACAAATTTGCAAAATCAGCTCAGAGGGCTGGGCGGCACCAAAGGGTCTTTTGGGCGGATTTGGACATTCTGTGGTGCTAGCAATGATTTTTTTTTCACATTCTGCTGCCTCAGATGGCACAGCTCTTGTCCCCACACACTCCACCCCATGCCTGCCTGGCCCTTTAAATGTGCAACCCTTTCAAACCCCAAAACTTGAGTGTTTGCTCCTTCCTTGTGAGAATCTCAACTCCCCGGGGCCACTAAATTTGAACTGGTGAGGAAACACCTGTAAACACTTCAAGCCTCATTAAGCCAGGACGTCCTTCATTTCAAAAAGAAACCCCTTCTTTTTTTCTGTTTTGCTTTTATCAAAATACAACACTTCCTACCCAAGAAGAAGCCTTCCAAAATAGCCTGCAAAGCTGAAGGAAGGCCATGGGAATCTGGAGAAGTCCTTGGCATTAATGACAGCACCACGAACACATCACCCTTCCCTATAAAATCAACATTTGGGATCAATTTTCACAAATAACAATGACTTAGGAGCTTCACTCCTCAAGAAAAATTTGTTGGAGATGCACAGTGAGGTCAGGATCTTGTCATTCTCACCTTGCTGCTCAGTTTTTCATCACTGGCCCAAGTTTTTCATTACCGAGGCCCTAAAATTTGCTCTCCCAAATTTCTCTTCCCATAAAAAGGCCGAGGCAGGGTCTGGTGAGTTTTCAGCCAGAATTCTGCTAAAGGAATTTTGTGGTTTCGGGCACCTCTAGGCACCAGAACCATCCCACAGCACACCAAACTGCATTTAACAGGAAAACACAGATTGATCAGAGGAATGAGCAACTGCACTCAAAGATTTGCCAAAAAAAAAATGGAAATAAAAGAAGCAAACCCCGGAGCAAGTGGAGCGGAAAGAATTAAGGGATGTGCGTGTGGGATCAATTTTCACAAATAACAATGACTTAGGAGCTTCACTCCCCAAGAAAAATTTGTTAGAGATGCACAGTGAGGTCAGGATCTTGTCATTCCCACCTTGCTGCTCAGTTTTTCATCACTGGCCCAAGTTTTTCATTACCAAATTTGCTCTCCCAAATTTCTCTTCCCATAAAAAGGCCGAGGCAGGGTCTGGTGAGTTTTCAGCCAGAATTCTGCTAAAGGAATTTTGTGGTTTCAGGCACCTCTAGGGATCAGAACCATCCCACGACACTCCAAACTGCATTTAACAGGAAAACACAGATTAATCAGAGGAATGATTAACTACACTCAAAGATTTGTCAAAAAAAATGGAAAAAAAAAAGAAGCAAACCCCGGAGCAGGCGGAGTGGAAAGAATTAAGGGATGTGTGTCTGCCCTCCCAGACAGCCCCGAGCTCTCTGCTCTCAGGCACGAGGGCATTGTTCAGCCACATTTTGCATATCTGAGTGAGCGCTGGGACATCCTCCCTGCAGCCAAAGTGCTTAGTAAGGGCTGAGCTGATGCCACAGAGCCACACAGGTAGGCTGGGGCTGGGCTCACACCCAAGGTGAATGAGGAAAAATGCCGGGAATGGTTTTGTTTTGGAAATTTGTTGGAATTTCAGCCACACTGGAGCGCAGAGGAACCGTGGGCTCTCCTCTCTGTGACACATCCGTGCTGAATTTCTCCCCAAACAAAACTCTGTTTCAGAGACCTCCTGAATGTGTAGAATTAAGACAATGCAGCAGCAAATCTCCTGCTGGGAAATTGAACTTGAAAGCCCCAAATGCACACATTTAGATTTGCTCAAAGCCTGAAGGAACTCCAGGAGGAGTTCTGGAGTTTTCTGCAGCAAGGGCAGAGCCAGAGTAGAGTTTGAAGTGTTCTCCACTCAAATTTTCTTCTGGAAAAGCTCAATTGTGACGGCACAGAGCTGCTGGGACAGAGCAGGGGAAGCCAGGGCTTTAGGCAGGGCTCTGCCCTGGTTTTAGCTCAGAGAACTCTGGGTACATTTGAGCAGCACAGTCTGAGATTTGTACACAGCTCCACGCTGCAGGTGAAGGCAGATTGCCTCACGGCCCAAAGTAAATATACACACTCATAGTAAAAGAATCTATTTGTGCTTATCAGCTCGCCCTTAACTGTGCTTTAATTGAGCTTGGAAAAGCTGCGGATAACATTAAATAACTCAGGATTGAATTGGTTTTGAGGTCTTTACATCGACACTTAGAAAATACAAAGCCGAGCAGATAAAGTCTTATTGTAATAAACATCTAAAATGAGGAAGTTGCACTAAAAGGAGCATATTTTCCTCAGATTAAACAGCACTGCTTTGGTGGCTGATAATCCTCCCTTTCCATATTTTACACACTGTTTCTAGATTAATTTTCAGTGTGCTAACAAAGAATCGCTCTCCAAAAAGTAATTTCAATTCTGCATTGAGATCTAAAGGGCCACATGACCCCGCACCAAGAAAAATAAAAGCTCTGCCAAATATGAGCTTTTCCCACTTTATACATTTTATAAACTCAACTTAGTTAAGGACCATTTACTAATGAGGTGCCAAGAAAGAGACGAAGCAGAGAAAAACACAAAAAAATCACGTTTGCCTCTTTCTCTGACAACAGTTTGCAAATCATGATTCAGGCTTATAAAAGTCAACATGAATGATTATAAACTATGAACTCAAAGTCTATAAATAAGTCTAGAGCCTCAAAGTTGTTGCAGGGAATGATCTTTCCCTCTTTTCCATGGCAAACCCTCCCTCCATCCCCAAAAATGCAGAGGGGCAGGACAGAGTGATGGAGAGAAAGCAGACTTTTGGTAATCTCACAAAAAACATGTGTTTATACTCTAAGCCTGATGCTGCTCTTAAGAGGAACTAAAACCAAGAGCTGTCCCTGCCCTACAAGAATTTTGAGCGATATAAAATCAGCAGGTTATGTTCTATTTATCAATCCAAACCCCAATTCTCTCCCTCATCTCTGCTGCTGTCCTATGATCTCAGCTCCAGGGAATCAGTAATTTTCTCCCCAAAGTGGATTAAGGCTGCTGACAGAAGCGCTGGGTTTTGTTGTTGTTGTGGGGCGTGGGGGTTTGGTTTGCGTTGCTTTTTCGCCGTGTCAATATTAGCACTTCAATAATGCCGTGCAGCACGAGAGGGAGGGATGGAGAGGGAGCAGTTTGAGATTTCAGAAAGCTTTGTGGTCTGCAAGCACAAACATTTACCTTTGAGAACACAAAACCTAAATTAGTAAGTGGATTTTTGGATGAGTTTAGAGGACAGCCACGCTTAGAAAAGGTTCCCATACTCCTAATCAACCAAGGGAGAGGAGGAAATGAAAAGCTGAGAGCCTCATTTAAGGCAACAAAATCTGACACAGGACTGGGAAAGCTTTGCTATTTCAGATCACAAATGTGTATTTCTTTCGTAGCTTGACATTGGGTGTGAAAACACTGCAAGAAACCATGGAGAACCCAAGCTCAGAAAGCCTGGATTTGCTGCAGGCACTTGATCCCAATCCCACCCCCTGATTTAGGAACATCTCACTGAATTCCCCGAGCACCGCAGGCCTTCCCAGAGCTCGGGGCCACCCAAATCCCAAACACCTTCAGCTCCTCTGGTGGGACACAGAGCAGGGCTGAACGAGGCTCTCATTCTGGTACTGATTAGGTGATTAGACAGCAAAATTGCTGTGCTCCAGGTCACATAAGGAATCTGTAATAGGGCCAGGAGCAGAGGCCAAATTTTGGGGCCAGCCCTGTGTTCCAGGTCCTGTCAATCCTGCGCTTCCCAAGGGATGCATCGCCTTTTTTCCACTCCCATAATCACCATTGAAATGAGCACGGCGCAGCAAACTCTGTTTTGTTGGGTTTTTTCTCTTCTTCTTTCGTTTTTTACCATCGATGCGAGCCTCACACCTCCCACTCGGCCCTCTGAGAAAACGAGTTCTGATTCATCCCTCAGCTCTGATAAGGAACAAATGATGCAGCCCGGGGTGGGCTCGGGGTCCTGGGGCAGCACAAACCACCAGAGCCCCCTGGGACGAGATCCTGGCACGTTCCACATCCACTCCAGGGCTATCTCATGGATCTTTCCACCCCAGGGTTATCTCATGGATCTTTCCACAAGATCCTGCCACATTCCTCTTCCACTCCAGGGTTATCTCACGGATCTTTCCACTCCAGGGTTATCTCATGGATCTTTCCACGAGATCCTGGCGCATTCCACATCCACTCCAGGGTTATCTCATGGATCTTTCCACGAAATCCTGGCACATTCCACATCTACTCCAGGGGTATCTCATGGGAGATGCTGGCACATTCAACATCCATGGCAGGGTTATCTCACAGATCTTTCCATGAGATCCTGGCGCATTCCACATCCACTCCAGGGTTATCTCATGGATCTTTTCACTCCAGGGCTATCTCATGGATCTTTCCATCCCATGGTTATTTCATGGATCTTTCCACGAGATCCTGGCACATTCCACATCCTCTCCAGGGTTATCTCATGGATCTTTCCATGAAATCCTGGCACATTCCACATCCACTCCAGGGCTATCTCATGGATCTTTCCACGAGATCCTGGCACGTTCCACAGCCACTCCAGAGGTATCTCATGGATCTTTCCATGAGATCCTGGCACATTCCACATCCACTCCAGAGGTATCTCATGGATGTTTCCACTCCAGGATTATCTCATGGGAGATCCTGACACATTCCACATCCACTCCAAGGTTATCCCATGGATCTTTCCATGAGATCCTGGCACATTCCACATCCACTCCAGGGTTGTGGATCTCACGGATCTTTCCACGCAAAAAAAGGTCCCTCGCCTCGGGCACAAAGGGAAGTGGGAAACCCTTCCAAACTCTGCCTGTTTCTCAGCGTCCTCAAGAAAGTTCTGAGTCCTGGATGAAAATTTCTAGAGTAAAAGGAAAATTTTTTAAAAATTCAACTCAACCGTATTTGTCTGCACTTAGAGAGGTGAGAATTTCCCATCAGCAAGCCCTGGTGGGTATTTAACACACACTGAGTACTAGAAGAGTCCTTTCCAGGATTTTTATCCACAGGAGAGCATCTGGTCTATTCCTGAGCTCCAAGATGTGATTGGTTCACCCCTCCAAAAAAACCCCAGACAGACACAGAACCACCCCAGAGCTTCCGAAATATTCCAGAATATACAGGAATATATAAATATATTTCAGAATACTGAAATATATTTATATTTCCCCTCCTCTCAGCTCTCCCCTGCCCCTGCCCCTGCCTTCCTGCTGCTCACCACACAAGCCCAGGACAGCTCAGGGCTCACGGAGCTCAGAGAATTCTGTGATTCACCTGGCTGGGGCTGAAAGGAAAAGGGACAGCATCTTTGTGACTTCCCCACCCACGGCAACCTCACCCTGGTGCTCCCAGAGCTCGTGCTCTCAACAAACACAGGGCAGAGCAGCCATCCACAGTGATCTGTGGGGAAATGACACCAGAGCCGCCCCCAAAACAAACCCAGGCTGACAGGAATCAGATGGCAAATGATTCACAGAGGGAGGGAAAACAGGATTAGGAGTATCCCCAGTGCCACGCACAGAAATGGCCCTGGGAGCTGCCAGGGTGAGAGCTCGGAGAGCCACACCAGTTGGGAAATAAATGCAGCAGAAAGCTCCATGTTCCCTCTCAAACTTGGCCTGTCCTGCACAGAACCCAGGGAATTTTGCCTCCAAAGCTCTGCTCCCTCTGTGCTGAGCCTGCCCAAGCACAGCAGCTTTTTTGGGAGTTTTTAAGGAGTTTTTAATGGCCTCTCTCTGTCCTTGCAGAGCAGAGCTGAGGAGCGAGGCAGGTGTGGGTTCAGGGATGCTTCTCACGCCCTACATTCGCCCTTCGCAGAAGAGGCTTTCGTTCCAAATTCCTGTCACTGCTGACATGAGTTTGGCTTCTGAGAATGTCACACTGAAAGGCATTTCAGAGCTCCCGCTCTGTTCAGTTCACACAGTGGACAAAACCCACCCCAAACATGGGTCAGAAAAATCAAATTCAGCCCAGCCCTGGGCCCAGCTCAGCACAGCAATCCAGGGGCTCCAACCTCTCATTTCACACTCAGCTATTGGCCCAGACTCGCCAAAACCTCACACTCAGCACTAGCAGGACCTTGATATTCCACCATCAGATCAAAAATCAGCTGCTCCACCTGATCCCTTCGGCACATGAGCCTCGCCACCTCTCCCGAGGCAAAAGTTTAACCCAAACCGAGTCATGAGCAAAGCCAAGCTCCCATTGTCTGGCACCTTCTGGAAAACAATCCTGCTGAGAGCACTCTCCGGGCACGGCTGGCCCCGGAGTTTGGAGGAGGAGCAGAACCAAGAGGCTTTGGCAGCATCCCCCAAATCCCCACGGAGGAGAGGGCAGAGAACAATCGCGAGCGCCGAGTGTACACAGCAGCTCCCATGGCTTCATTTACTCTTCTGTGCTCTCCTTCAGAGCTCTGGGAAAGCCCCCGGAGGGTGCAGCTGGTGCTGAAAGCTCGGCACGTTTACTTTTCCCAGGACGGAGGAGGGTGAGGGGTTGGACTGTGCCTGGGGACCACCCCGGAGCTCCGAGCATCGCTGCAGCAATTCCCTGCTCGGGCTGGGGAAAGGCTCCGTGGGGAAGGTGGGAGAGAGGGGAAATTGGAAAAATTTTGTATTACACTCACTCCATGTGCGACCCTTCCATTTGCTACCTTTCCTACCTTTCTCCCTGTGGCTGGGACTGTATTTTGGCCAAACCAGCAAATTCCTGGCATCTAAAAGAAGCCACACTGGGGACTTCAGTGACCTAGTTCCCTGTCCTTGTACAGCCGCAGAGAGAAGGGCTCCACAGCCCTTCTGAAGCAAAGAAGGCACATGAAGCAAAGTGGTATTTTTATGTTTAAAACAAGGAGAAATTTGAGGAGAAAACTCACAGCTCCCTTTCAGGAGTGGGTGAAACACTGTCTGAGCTCCTGCTCAGATTTCAGATTTCAGAATTCAGATTTCAGAAAGGCTCTCAGGGCCAGCGCAGCCTGCGATGCAGAGCTGTCTGACAGCACCTGAGCGCTCTGATTTGATTGTCCAACAATCCCTGAACCCAAAAGCTGCGCTGATTTAGGGCCCAGGACAGCTCGGTGACCCCAGCAGGAGCCACCGTTGTCCCCAAACTCCCACTGAGGCACCCAAATGAGCAACAATGCACAGGAAAAAGTAAATTGAGCTAAAGCCAAAAGCTCCCTGCTTTGGCCATCAGAATTTCTATAGAAATTTGTTCTGAGCAGATGTGCATTCGTTGGGTGAAGCTGCCACCTGCCGGTCCCCTCCCTGCTGCTGCGAATTAAGTCCTAAAATCAGGGGAAACGCGGAAAAAAAAAAATCTGAGACAATTCAGATTTTCCCACTCAATCCATCCAGTAAACCATAACCTCGAAAAGGAAAGTGCAGAAGTGGGGAAAATATGGGTTTAAGGGCAGCATCCATGGAAAAAAGTATATAAACATATAAATATATAAATATATAAATAAATAAATAAATAAAATGTATACATTACATATTTGTATGTTATGTTACATATATGTATGCATATATATGTATATATGTATATATGTATATCTACACACACTTTCTATAAAACATATATAAATATATATAAAACATACGTAAAAAATATAAACATATATAAAAAAGATATACACATTTTATATGTTATAGAAAACATATATAAAAGTCTGTTTGCACACATGAATTTCCTCCTAGCCACTTCTGCCTGTCAACTTTTCACTGAACCCCAAGGAAGAAAAGTTTTTAAAACAGAGATACAAAGTGCAGCAGATGTTGAAAAGTTTCATCACCACGGCACTAACACCAGCAGCAAAGAATGTCTCCGAGCAGAATGTCCAAACCAGACATTCCCATTTCAAACACTGCCCAACCCCCTTTTCCACAGATTTTTGGATAACCTCCCTCCTCTCTCGCAGTGCAGAGAGATAAGGGAATTTTCTTACTCTCCAGATGCCCAAAAATGATAAAAATAAAGGGAAAAAAAATTAGGATTTTCCTTTTGGAGGACTCAGCTGTGAAAATTCCCCACTCTGTGTCTGCAGCTCTCATTTAATTGCGTTTAAGAGAGGAGCAGAAACCAGCCAGAGCTGAACCTGACGGTTCTGCTGCAGGAGCCAATGAAGGCATTTAATTTTCCATTTAATTCCCCCCTTTGTTCACCTGTCAGCAGCTCTGCACGCTCTGCGCTTATTTATTTTCCACACAATTTCACCTCTGAAGGCATTTCGAGCCAGGGGAAGGCTAATGAGGGAAGTTTGGAATCCTCACCTGCAGCCAGAGCTGCCAGAATCCATCCTGGAACCCTGTGTGACCCAAATCTCAGCAAAATCTGATTTAATTCCATGATTTCACCCCAGTGTGAGGTACAGCAAGCTCAGGTTTTGTGGCTGTCACAGCTAAATGCTCATTTTCACTCTCTGGTGGATTTTTTTTTTTGGTTGGAATACACAAATTCTGCAGAGAGGATTTGGGGATTTCCCCTCACACAAAATGCTGAATAAAAACAATAAAACAAGATTGTAACAAACCTGGATTCAAATGCTGAATAAGTAAAAAAACAATAAAAAAAGACTGTAAGTAACAAATTATTTCATTTTTCCCCTCTAGAAAACATCATTTTTAGCAGAAAAACACGAATTGAAGGATTTCCCTACTTCTGTCTTTCCTTGCTCTAGAACATGTCAGACTTAGAGGAATATCAGAAAATGAAGAGAAACAACAACACCATGAACAAAAGTGGAAATAACTTCTGCAGGTACTAAAATTCAGGATTTTTTCCCTTGCAGCTCCATGCCCTGATGTCACTGAAAAATATCAACATCCAATTAAATTAATCCTAAAATTCAGAATTAATCCTCTTGGGATGTGCCCTGCCCATTTTTACACCACTGCAATTGTCACCTTTGGGGAGACATAAACCCAAATATTCATTCTTAAAACCCAAATATTCATTCTTAAAACCCAAATATTAATTCTTACTTGTGGATGGTTTTTGGGGCCTTTTTCTTCTCAGATCAGCCAAGGCCGGGAGGCTTCCAAAGAAAGGATTTTAAGTTGTTTGTTCTTTTCACAAAAGGGCAGAATTTTCCTGTGGGTGGTTTGGATTTCACATTAAACAATGTTAAAATCATTTATTCCCTCGCAACTGCAGGCAGTGAGTTCGAGTGCATCACCAATGTAGGCTGGGGCAAGGTGAATAAATTCAGGGAGAATTCAGCTCTTCAAGAAGAAGTTGCCAGGCCTGGGAAACCCTTGTCTGTGGATCACCAATTTTCCAATTTTTTCCCAATTTTTTCCAATTTTTTCCCAATTTTTGTCCAATTTTTCCCAATTTTTTCCCATTTTTTCCATTTTTTTCCCAATTTTTTCCCAATTTTTTCCCACTTTTTTCCCAAAATTTTCCCAAATTTTTTTCAATTTTTTTTTTCAATTATTTTCCAATTTTTTTTTCCAATTTTTTTCCAGTTTTCCACGCCTCTCACCCTCTCCACTCCCGGGCGCAAACCTTGTGCTCACTTGCAGAGTGGATGGAGCATAGCAGCTTTTCGTCACATGGAAAAAGGAAAAATTTCCTCCATGGAAAAAGGGAAAAATTCCCTAAATTCTGACAGGCAGCAAAGGGAACTCGGTGTGTTTTCAGCAATAAAGAATTTATCTGCAACCCAACCTTTACACGAGGTCAGGGCCCCGATCTCTGCATTCTGCTTCAGGCTCCCCAAAATTTGCATGGAGTTTTCTGTTCTGATAACATCACAGAGGGAAAAAAACAAAACAAAACAAAACAAAACAAATCAGATTGTGCTGTTTCGATCATAAGTCACCACCAGCGAGGGAAACGTGGACTTTCCCAGCTCAGCCTCTCGAAATCATAAAAATATTGTGACTCATTTATTCTGCTGTTTCCTCTGTAAGTTAAAAATGAAACTTTAGGAGCAAATACCCAAATGAGCTGAGGTGCTGAATATTTTCATTTTGAGGAGAAACTGTTGTTTTCGGTTTCCCTTCCAAGCTTTGTCAACACTCGATTTTTGCGTTTTCTGAGCAGCCACAACAAATGGAACATTTCAGTCTTTCAGTGAGGCAGAAAGAGCAATAAATCCCATCCTGCCATTAAATCACTGAACACTCAGAAAATGAATGAGCTTTTGGATTTTCTGTATGGAAAAAAAAACCCCCAAAAAAACCCCAAACGACTCAAATAAACAAAATAAAGCTAACCAACCCCAAATTCACAGGTCAGGGTTCAAGGATGAAGGGTCCCCAGGAGGGGTCTGTGCTGTTCCCACCCCTGGTGAAAATGTTTTTTGGAATATTCCTACATATTTGCATCTTTCCAAATGTTTACCACAGAGTTTAAAATCTCTCAGAAAAGTCCCAGCACTTGTGGGGCAGGAATTCTGTTTCTTGTGAAAATCAGTTCCTCCCAAGGCATTGGCAAATGGTGCCACTGAAATTATTCACTCACGCAACAAAAATAAAACACCTTCATTTTTAAAATCAGTTTGCTCTTGTGACACAGATGATTCCTTTCCACACACACCTCAATCACAGTCATTTTTGGACATATTTTAACCAAAAAAATCACATCCTGCAACCTTTCCTGAGCTTGAAAAGTCAGAGCCTCTGTTTTCTCCTCCGCGTGGTTATCAGAACTGAAAGACAAAGGCACCAAATCTTATTTTGCATTTCCACTGAGCCTGAGCATCACTGAACTCGAGCTGGGATGGAAACCTGAGCTGCTCCTGAGCGTGGGGTGAGCACTCCGGGGATGAGTGGCTGTGGTTTGGGGCATTTGAGTGAAGCTCACAGAGCTTGGAGCCACCACAGCCACCCCCGAGCAGTGGCACAAAGCTCCTCCTTGACAATGTGGGGTAAATTACAATTTACACAGTGATAAACTAGAATTTCCTCCATTAACTCTTCAAATCCTGGTCCCATCCTCTGCATCCAACAGAGCTTTCTGCCTTTTGCCCCCCAAACGATGGCACAAAGCTCCTCCTTGACAATGTGGGGAAAATTGCAATTTACACTGTGATAAATTCGAATTTCCTCCCATAACTTTTCAAATCCCAGTCCCCACCCTCTGCATCCAACAGAGCTTTTTGGTTTTTGCCCCCCAAACGATGGCACAAAGCTCCTCCTTGACAATGTGGGGTAAATTACAATTTACATGATGATAAATTCGAATTTCCTCAGGTAACTCTTCAAATCCTGTTCCCCATCCTCTGCAACCAACAGAGCTTTTTCATTTTTGCCCCCCAAACAATGGCACAAAGGTTCCCCTCGTCAGTGTGGGGTAAATTACAATTTACACAGTGATAAATTCGAATTTCCTCCCATAACTCTTCAAATCCTGTTCCCCATCCTCTGCAACCAACAGAGCTTTTTAGTTTTTGCCCCCCAAACGATGGCACAAAACTCCCCCTCATCAGTGTGGGGAAAATTGCAATTTACACAATGATAAATTTGAATTTCCTCCGGTAACTCCTCAAATCCTGGTCCCCATCCTCTGCATCCAACAGAGCTTTTTAGTTTTTGCCCCCCGAACGATGGCACAAAACTCCCCCTCATCAATGTGGGGAAAATTGCAATTTACACAAGGATAAATTAGAATTTCCTCCCGTAACTCTTCAAATCCTGGTCCCCATCCTCTACAACCAACAGAGCTTTTTGGGTTTTGCCCCCCAAACGATGGCACAAAGCTCACCCTCTACAGTGTGGGGAAAATTACAGTTTACACAACGATAAATTCAAATTTCCTATGGTAACTTTTCAAATCCTGGTCCCCATCCTCTACAACCAACAGAACTTTTTGGTTTTTGCCCCCCAAACGATGGCACAAAGCTCCCCCTTGGCAATGTGGGGAAAATTGCAATTTACACTGTGATAAATTAGAATTTCCTCAGGTAACTCTTCAAAGAGAGGAAATGCAAATTAAACTGTGGTTCCATGCGGTGGTAGTTTCTCTCTGGAGGTTATTTACATGAGTGCAGAGTCATGAGAAGCTGTCACCCCCGGAGGTGACATCTCCCAGCACCAGGACATTGTCACTGATGGGGAAGGGACACGAGGTGGAGGGAACTGCAGACCTTCCATTATTTCTACACCACAAGTAGGGGATGTAGAGGAAAACAAATCAGAAAAAAACCCAAAAACACCAAAATGTTTGAGGGCTTTTCTCACCGAGCCCCAGGTTCTGCCCTTTCCAGGGTTTGAGAACAGGACGTGCGAATTATTTAGGAATTGGAGCAACACAACCTCAGGGGGAGTTTCCTCTGGGAAATTTCATTCAGCACAAAATTCGACACTGGAGCTCGTGTGAAAACTAAAACATTTTGAGGTTTTGTGGTTCTTGAGCATAAATCCCCCACACAACTCGACCTGGAATTCCTGTCCCAGGCTGAAAAGGAGGTGGGGAGGGCTGGAGGAGCAGCCCCAGTGCTCCTGGGGGTCACTGCTCCCGAGAGCTGCAGGTGGGCAAAGCCCTCCTTGCTTTGCACAGCTGAAAACCTCAGAGCTGCTCCTCCAGCTCTGCCTTTTTGTCCTGGAATCATCGGAATGATAACACAGAACCTGCATATTTAACCTGGCAATTGGGTAAATATTTAATTCTTTCCCTTTTTTTTTTTTTTTTTTTTTTTTTTTTTAATTTTTAATCCCCTGGTGTGGGCTGTGTTTTCCATTAGCCTCTTAACCCTGGATAAAGAGGAGCAAATTCCAAGCAACACCTGGATTTTTGCATTTCCTCATTTCCCTACCCAAACTCGCCCTCAGCCCGTTGCACATCCTAGAAAATTGCATCATCTTTCCCCTCGGCTCCTCGATAAATGCATTTTTTTGGGAACAGGATGCTGCTTCCTGCAGGAATACAGCACTCATTCCGTGTGTGTTGGCTCACTTGGAAAAGCCCTGCTGGAATCAGTGATTCCTGAATTTAAACAGCTCAGGCTGGGTCTGAAGTGAGAGTTACAAACCCTTTCTATTAATTAAATTTTAATTGATTTAATTAAATTTTACTTATTTACTTAATTAAACTTTTTTTTTTTGGTGGGCACGTCCATCTTCTGACCAACACAGCCCTAAAATCTCAATTTTGTGGAGCTGTGTTCCTATTTCTCTGTGCCTGTGCACTCCTCAGCTAAAAGGACTTTGCTAAAAAAAAGTGAAAGCTCTGATGTTAAAATGTTAAATCTTTTAGGGGCAGAAATTTTAGGGCCAGCAGCTAAAGGATAAGGAAGTGGTGCTGAATTTGCCCAGCAAGGAAGGATTTGAAGGCTTGTAGCCATGGAGAAATTGGGTCAGACTCCACAAGACACGAAATGATTTATGCTAATGAAATATTAACTCCCAACGAGGGGGAGGGGGAAGATGTTGTGGCATTTTCATGGGAACTGAGTGCTCAAGAATAAAAAAATTTTAAAAAAAAATTTAAAAAAACACCACACATGGCAAGAACCCAACCCAAACAATGCCCAGGTTGGACTGGTTTGGTCAGAGAGGCTGATCCTCAAAATCTGACACAGAAATCATTTATTTACTCACGGCTCAAGCAAATGACAGCGACTGCAGCAAGGATAATCCCAAGGAAATCTCTCCTTAGCAAATAAATACAATTTTATAAAATATAACTACTTAAGAGCAGCGGTTTGGCCTCGGGGAGATCCCCCTGGGATGTTTCTCCTCAAATTTTGTGCCTCAGCTCAGCGAAACAAAGCCCTGGGCTTTTAAAATTGTGTCACACAACTCTCAGAGATTCATTTCTCGCACTAAAAAAGAAATTTAATGCCTCTGAATGCATTTCTCAGCCCTGCCGATTTACAGGATGTACTTCCTTATTTTGAGGTAAATAGCAGCTGTCACAATTAGCAAAGAAAGCCAAAAAGGCAATACTTCTAACACAATATTTAGCAAATAAAAGAGCTCAGCAGGCCTGGGAGTTTCACAGAGGTGTTCCGCAGGGTTCTGCTCTTGTTAGAGATCAAATTTCAGAATTAAGAGTTAATTTTTGATGCCATAAACTTGAATACTGACCATGAGAGTGAAGGGATTTTCTGCTGCATCCTCCCAGGCCAGCCAGAATCCCATTAAATTCCATTTCTACAGGAAATTTTTGGTTTGCTTTGCCTTTTTTAAAAATCTAAATTAGTTCCCCATTTGCACAGCGACCGCTTGGGGTCCAGGGTAAAGAATAACAATATTTTTTCTCCTTTTTCAGGCAAAATGCAACAATTTTCCCAGCAGTGACAATAACCCTGACCTTTCCCACCCTGCAGGGGCAGATTTGGGGAGCCCTCACCTGTTTTTCCACACCTGCAGCACAAATTTGAATTTTCCACGGCTTTAGGCAGCCCCGTGCCCAACCCCACACAGAACAAACAGCATTTCCATGCCTCCATAAAATCATTTCTCCCCATTTTTCTGCAGCCACGAATGAACTGACCTCAGTGGGAGTCGTTTTTCTGATTCTGAAGGAATTTGGATGGAGGCCACTGGGAATGAAATATAATCTCAGTGTATGGGAAAAGGCTCCGAAACCTGACCCCAGACTAAACCCCATTGTTGTTTGTGACTCCCAAAGTGTTTGTTCCGAGGGGAAAATGCATTTAGGGCTTTATTTTCTTGTGTACAGCTTTAATTATTAACCCTAAATAAGCAAATTTTGTGTTGTTAACTCACAGTTAATAGGGGAGAAATTGCGATTTGGCCCAAGTTAATTCTGAATTCTGGTTTTATTCAGCTGCCCTGGGTGAAAAGTAGGCTCCAGACTCCCTGACATAGTTAGGATATTTAGGAACATTGCTCGTGTGAGGTTTTTGGTTTGGGATGAGAGGTTTGCGGAGGGTTCGGCTGTAGAAACAAAAGTTTCTGGAAAATATCATCAATGAATGCTACAAGTGGTTCAAATTCCCTTCAAAGAAGAAATTCAACATCAAGGGACTAAATTATACTGAAATAAAGTTCTGAATAATTGAAATATTTCCCTCATAGTCCACTGTGGAATTCCTGCTCTAATACAAATTATTTCTGTTATAACACAAATTATTTCTGTTATAATACAAATTATTTCTATTATAATACAAAATATTTCTATTATAATACAAATTATTTCTATTATATAGAAGCATATATTATATATTATTATATACATAATATTATATATTATATTTTATATTTATCATATAGATAAGCTACATACAATATTATATATAATATATGTTCTATTATATAATTATATATTATATAGTAGGTTATATAATAATATATTAGATTATATATAATTCTATTATATATATTGTATTATATAAATAATATATAACGTATATATTATTATATATATTCTATGTTATATATAATATATAATGTATTATATATTATATACTATATATATATTTTATATATATATATATATATATATATATATATATATATATATATATAAAAAATATATAATTATATAATATTGGAGCTTATAAATAATAGAAATAATTTGCATTTTGGTGTTTTCTCCCCTGACAGTGATCTAGTGGAGAATCACCCAATTTTCTGCTCCTGCCAGAGCTGTGTCCCTGCCAAGCGCTCAGAAATTCGTAAATCCCACAACTTTGGAGAACAAACCCCATCCCAGCTCCATCCCAAAGCTGCTGCAGCACAGAATTCCACGGAATATTTGACTCCCAAGGTGTGAGGGCCTCACTCAGACTGCACAAACTCATGGTTAATGTCAGACCAGCACCGAAATTCCTGCCCTGAGTGCTCCCCTGAATCCCTGCCAGGGCAGAGAGAGCCAGGAGATAAAATATGGCAGAGAGAGAAAAACCTGTCCTGATGTGACATTCCCCACCGGGGCTGGGATGGAGCAGAAAATGAGAAAAAACAGATTTTTTGAGCAATGTTCCACCACCTCAGCCAGGGCAGGACAGGAATGGAGAGAAAGGAAATAGAGGAATGTATTGCAAAGGAATAATGCGTGGAAATAATGGGAAATTTTAGGGTTTGGGGCTCAGTTTAGAATTGAGCAGCAGATCCCGGGAGCTGTCAGGGGCAGGAATTCAGAGGTGAGGGACACTTGGTTGTGCAAGAGCTGCAGGGAGGCAGTGCTGGCCTGGCCCGGGGCCACGGCATTGTGTTTCAGAGCAAAGCTGAGAAATGATCCTAAAAACACCCTGGAAAACAGCCCTGAAAAAGAAACACCCCCGAAAAACAGTCCTAAATGATCCGAAAAACAACCCTGAAAAAGAAACACCCCCGAAAAACAGCCCTGAAAAACAAACATCCCTGAAAAACAACCCTGAAAAACAAACACCCCCAAAAAACAGCCCTAAATGATCCTAAAAACACCCTGAAAAACAGTCCTGAAAAAGAAACATCCCTGAAAAACAGCCCTAAATGATCCGAAAAACAACCCTGAAAAAGAAACACCCCCGAAAAACAGCCCTAAACGATCCGAAAAACAGCCCTGAAAAACAGCCCTAAACAATCCAAAAAACAGCCCTGAAAAACAACCCCGAAAAAGAAACACCCCTGAAAAATACCCCTGAAAAATACTCCTCAACGATCCTTAAAACAGCCCTGAAAAAAACCCCAAAAAATAGCCCTGAAAAACAGCCCTAAACGATCCTTAAAACACCCCTGGAAAACAGCCCTGAAAAACAGCCCTGAAAAAGAAACAGCCCTGAAAAACAGCCCCAAACGATCCTAAAAACACCCTGAAAAACAGCCCTGAAAAAGAAACACCCCCGAAAAACAGTCCTAAATGATCCGAAAAACAACCCTGAAAAACAAACACCCCCGAAAAACAGCCCTAAACGATCCGAAAAACAGCCCTGGAAAATAGCCCTGATAAACAAACACCCCCGAAAAACAGCCCTAAACGATCCGAAAAACAGCCCTGAAAAACAGCCCTAAACAATCCAAAAAACAGCCCTGAAAAACAGCCCTAAACGATCCTTAAAACACCCCCGAAAAACAGCCCTGAAAAACAAACAGCCCCGAAAAACAGCCCTAAATGATCCTTAAAACACCCCTGGAAAACACCCCTGAAAAACACCTCTGAAAAACACCCCTGGAAAAGAAACAGCCCTGAAAAACAGCCCTAAACGATCCTAAAAACACCCTGAAAAACAGCCCTGAAAAAGAAACACCCCCGCAAAACAGTCCTAAATGATCCGAAAAACGCCCCTGGAAAAGAAACAGCCCTGAAAAACAGCCCTAAACGATCCGAAAAACAGCCCTGGAAAATAGCCCTGAAAAACAAACACCCCCGAAAAACAGCCCTAAACGATCCGAAAAACAGCCCTGGAAAATAGCCCTGAAAAACAAACACCCCCGAAAAACAGCCCTAAACGATCCGAAAAACAGCCCTGAAAAACAGCCCTAAACAATCCAAAAAACAGCCCTGAAAAACAACCCCGAAAAAGAAACACCCCTGAAAAATACCCCTGAAAAATACTCCTAAACGATCCTTAAAACAGCCCTGAAAAACACCCCAAAAAACTCCCTGAAAAACAGCCCTAAACGATCCTTAAAACACCCCCGAAAAACAGCCCTGAAAAACAAACAGCCCTGAAAAACAGCCCTAAATGATCCTTAAAACACCCCTGGAAAACAGCCCTGAAAAACACCCCAGAAAAACACCCCAGAAAAAGAAACAGCCCTGAAAAACAGCCCTAAAAGATCCTAAAAACACCCTGAAAAACAGCCCCAAAAAACAGCCCATGGTAAACAGAGATGCTCGAGCGCTGGACTCAAAAAAACTGGGGTTTTGGGGGCTCTGCCCCCCAAAATTTTAACCCTGAGCATCCTAAAGATGAAGCAGGATGAGGCCTTGGCTTGGCTGGAGGTTGGTTTGGTGTGGGCAGGTCTGGGCTGAGGTCACACCCAGAGCTGCAGGGACACCAAAAAGGGACACCAAAAAGGGACACAGAAAGGGACAAAAAAAGGATGCAAAAAGGGACAAAAAAGGGGCAAAAAAAGGGACCCCAAAAAGGGACACCGAAAAGGGACGCAAAAAAAGGAACGCAAAAAAGGGACACCAAAAAGGGACATCAAAAAGGATGCAGAAAGGGACACCAAAAATGGACCCAGAAAGAGACCCAGAAAGGGACGCAAAAAGGGACTAAAAAAGGACTAAAAAGGGACTAAAAAGGGACATTTCCTGGGATTTTCAGCAATCCTCTCATTTAAATCCCACCCTCCCTTTGTCCTTTGAGATGAACAATTTCACCTGGGCTCTCTTAGTACCCAAACCAGCTGCTCCCAGGCAGCTCAGAAACCAACACCAATATTGGAGTCATCCACTTTTCAACGAGGGAAAAAAGTCAAAATTAAAAAAAATAAATAAAATAAAATAAAAAAATAAAATAAAAAAAAAAATTACATTTTAAACGTGAAATTCCCCACACAGGGAGATCCTCACACATCAGATATGTTCTGATGTTAAATTTCTGCACCTTCTCCTCTATTTCGCTTTCTGCTGAGGTGTTCTGGACTCTGACGTGGATTTTTGCTGCCGAGGGTTTCCTTTGCTCTGACTCCCAGCACCATCTAGTGACACAACCCAGCATTTTATCTCACTCCCTTTCGATTTTCTCGGCCTGGCTTTTGCTTTTTCCCACTCGTCACAAATTAAAATCCAGCCTCACTTTTGCAAAAATATTTTCAAACATTTCTCAAAAGCCAAGCATAATTATTGCCATTTTTCCCCCCCCCCAGTGCTTTCTGCTCCAATCTCCTTCAACCCAAGTAAGTGCACAGAAATTCCTAAAACAGTTCCAGCAGGCTAAAAAAAATTTTAAAATCTGCATTTCAGAAGGAATAGAAAGTGCTGAGCTTGGAAATGCCTTCACCCTGTGCCCTGGAGCTGCAGTTGATGCTGGCACTCCCAAGCTGAAGGTTATTTGTTGGAAAGATGAACCATCTGGGCCTTTCAGAGCACAGCCAGTTTGCAAACAGAACATTAAAATTTGTTTCAGAGCTCCTCAGCGCGCACACAAATGGATGTGGTCAATCCCTCTGCAGAAATGTCTGCTTTTCATCTCGGAAGCAAAACCCCCAGAAGCCCCAAGGGTTTAATTCTCATTTTTTCCTGTCTGTCTCGGTGCAGCCTGAGGGAAAATAACCATTGTTCCTCCATCATCACTTATTTCTGAACCCAGAGGGGAGTGCAGTTTGTTTCCAGAGGCATCAGGATGAAAATTAATGCTGAGAAAAGCCATCCCAGAGCCTGGTCTGGGAGGTGCAGCTCCAAACATTCCCATTAAAATTGAACAGGGACATGGCCCCAGGACTTGGCACAATGAAATATTTTAAACCACTCGGTTCCCTCCCTGCTTGCTAAAAATAATTTTGCCTGGCCTGGTAAATATTCAGATTTCCAAGGGACAGAGGGAACAGGACATGAGTGAAGAGCCAGACTGCCATTTCCAGCAGCGGGGAGGAAAGTCAGTTTTATCTGAGAAAATCTTTATCCTAAAGGTTTGCTTTGGCAAAGAAATCAAAAGGGGGGGGGGGGGGGGAACCAAAATAAGGGAAACACCTAAATGTTTTTTCTTGCACCACATTTTCGTCTGAGTAAAAAACTTCCTTAGTGAGAAATGAGTGAAAGTGAGAAGCACTCACAGCAAGAGCCACCACAATGCTCCAGTAATAATCAGATTTATCCCTTTTCTCTTCCTGTGCCTATCAAAGGCCTCAATTTAAACTTTTCTCTGGATATTTGTGCAGGTGTAGACTGGGGAAAAGCTGTGCCAGAAAAGTGATGAACAAAGAGGTTGGTCCTGAGTTATTTGGAAAGGTGGGAATCCTTTGGGGTTAGAGGATCAGTTCCATTTGGGATCAATTCCATTCGGGATTAGGGGATAAATTCCATTCAGGATCAGTTCCATTCGGAATTAGGGATCAGTACCATTAGAGGATCAGTTCTATTCAGGATTAGGGGATCAATTCCATTTGGGATTAGGGGATCAGTTCCATTCAGAATTAAGGGATCAGATCCATTTAGGATGAAGGGATCAGTTCCATTAGGGATCGATTCCATTCAGGTTTAGAGATAATTCCGTTTTGGACTAGGGGATCAGTTCTATTTGGGATCAGTTCCATTCGGGACTAGAGGATCGGTTCTATTCAGGATTAGGGGATCAGCTCCATTTGGGTTTGGGGATCAGTTCCATTTGGGTTTAGGGATCAATTCCACTCAGGATTAGGGGATCAGTGCCATTCAGGATTAGGGGATCAGTGCCATTCAACATTAGGGGATCAGTTCTGTTCGGGATCAGTTCCATTCGGGATTAGGGGATCAATTCCATTTGGGATTAGAGGATCAATTCCATTCAGGATCAGTTCTATTCAGGATCAGTTCTATTTGGGACTAGAGGATCAGTTCTATTGGGGATTAGGGATCAGTTCTATTCGGGATCAATTCCATTAGGGATCAGTTCCACTCGGGATCAGTTCCATTGGGGATCAGTTCTATCCAGGATCAGTTCCATTCGGGATCAGTTCCATTCGGGATCAGTTCCATTCGGGATCAACTCCATTCGGGATTAGAGGATCAGTTCTATTTGGGATTAGGGATCAGTTTCATTAGGGGTCAGTTCCATTCGGGATCAGTTCCATTCAGGATCAGTCCCATTTGGGATCAGTTCCATTCCGATCTGGCAGGTCCCTGGCACGGCAGTGCCCAGCCCTGGCAGCTCCCCGTGCCCAGGGGAGGTCACTGTTGCTGCACTGAATGCTCAGACAGGGCAGTTTTGGGTTTAACAGCTCCATTTCAGTGTGGAGCACCAGAAAATCCCTCCTACAGCAGCTCAGGGCTCCTTCCCTTCCTCACCTTTCCAGAAATACCCCGAAAATCAAGCCTGGAACCACATAATTCTGAGTGGAGACTGATAATTGTACCAAGAGGGAACCGAATGCCAGGTGCCAAGAGAAAAGGGATAAATCTGACTATTATTGGAGCATTGTGGTGGCTCTTGCTGTGAGTGCTTCTCACTTTCACTCATTTCTCACTAAGGAAGTTTTTTACTCAGACAAAAATATGGTGCAAGAAAAAAATTTCAGATGTTTCCCTTATTTTGGTTTTTTTTTTTCCCCTTCTGTTTTCTTTGCCAAAGCAAACCTTTAGGATAAAGGTTTTTTCACATAAAACTGACTTTCCTCCACACTGCTGGAAATGGCAGAGTCTGGTTCTTCACTCATGTCCTGTTCCCTCTGTCCCTTGGAAATCTGAATATTTACCAGGCCAGGCAAAATTATTTTTAGCAAGCAGGGAGGGAACTGAGTGCCTCAAGGCACCGAAAATGGGCAGATTAAAATCATTTCTTCACCTTTAATCACCTGCAACTCAAGACCACACAGCTTAGAAGTCCTCAACGATTAACTGCATCAGATCACTGCATAAAAATCAGGAAATAACATCCCAGACAGGAAGAGCTTGGCTTGCCCTGCTCCGAAGAGCTGAAAAGAGAATTTCTTGATTCCCGTCAGAGAGGGACAGAGCCAACCCAGCAGCTCCACACAAGAGGAATTCCCTCACGGGGGAACATTTTGGGGAGGTAAAAATAGTCTGAACATGCCACCCATCACCCGCGGGGAGCTCGGAATCCAGGGAAAACATTTAGAGGTAACCATGGAGCACCACCATAGGTGAGCCAGGGCAGGAAATTCTTGGAAATTTAACAGCAGAGATCACGGGAAAAGGGACAATGACAGCGCCAGGGACACCTTTGGGGTGAAGGGGATTTGGGATGAGGGGGCTCAGCCTGGGGAAAAGGGGATCAGGGGGGACCTTGTGGCTCTGCACAGCTCCTGACAGGAGGGGACATCCCGGGGGGATTTGGGATCTGCTCACAGGGAACAGGGACAGGAGGAGAGGGAACGGCCTCAGGCTGGGCCAGGGGAGGTTTGGATTGGGTATCAGGAAAAATTTTCCCATGGAAAGGATGCTCAGACCTTGAAAGAGCTGCCTGGGGAGGTTTGGAGTGCCCATCCATGGAGGTGGCACTCAGTGCTCTGCACTGGGGACAAGGTGGGGATGGGCACAGGCTGCACTCGCTGATCCTGGAGGGCTTTTCCACCCCCAGAAATCCTGGGATCCATTACAGCCCTGGAGGGATTTTCCACTCTTAGGGATCCTGGGATCCATTGCAGCCCTGGAGGGATTTTCCACTCTTAGGGATCCTGGGATCCATTGCAGCCCTGGAGGGATTTTCCACTCTTAGGGATCCTGGGATCCATTGCAGCCCTGGAGGGATTTCCCACCCTCAGGAATCCTCAGATTCCTTACAGCCCTAGAGGGATTTTCCATCCTCAGAAATCCTGGGATCCATTCCAGCTCTGGAAGGATTTCCCACCCTTAGAGATCCTGGGATCCATTCCAGCTGTGCCCCAGCTGTGCTCCCCTGCCCTCAGGAGGGATTTTCAGCTCTCCCATCAAGGCTCTGTCTCTCTCTGGAGCATCAGCCCAGGACACGGTCCCCAGGCACCCGAGGTGACCCCGAGCCAGTCCCAGGGCAGGAATTCACCGGGAGATGTTTACCCTGAGAGCTGTGACAAACCCAGCAGCGATGTCACAACCCCTGCCACTGCCAGCACGGGAATTGTCACATCCCAATTGCAGCACCAGCCCAGCTTCCCACTGAGGAGATGCAAATGGAGCCTCCAAAACACAGCTCTGCTTCCTGGGAGGGAAAAATCCACCCAAATCCCACTCCAGTCCTTAATTCAAAATATCTTCATTATTCAGCTGTCTAAAACACTGCTCACCCATTCAGCTCAGGACATATTCACACAAGATTGTGTTCACCTTTAACCACACAGAATTCTCTTTAAAGACGAGCTTTAAAAACCTCTCTGGATATTTTGTTTGTCATTGAAAGCACACGCAGGGGAAAGCCTCATCCCTGCTTTCTACATCGGTGCAAATTAATCCCACCCCCTCCCAGTATGCAAAGGAGGATTTTAATAAAGGAAAACCTCTTGCAACAAAGGGTTTTCAGTCAGGTGAGCTCAGAGCTGGCGGAGCAGAGGGAAAGGCAGACAAACAGCGAGCGCTGTTAAAGTGGGTGTGTGCAGGGGAACGTGTAGGAACAAGGGATGGCGAAGAGAGGGAGGATTCTCCCTCCATCCGCAGAGGGAAAAAGAGCACAACCCCAAAATTCACATGGAGAGAGCTCTGCAGAGCGGCGCAGCACAGATCAGTTCATTACAGAGGTTTTTCATTAGGAATGGCAGAGGGTGATGGCTGTTTTTGCTGAAATCAGAATTCCTACATCAGTATATCAGCAATTAACCAGTAATTAATCGGAATATCAGTACATGGACAGGGGAGAACAAAATTCTCCCCATCACGAAGAGCTGGCATGGAATCTCTCCTGCAGTGCAAACCTGCCTTTCCTAAAATCTCAGCTCTGGACCTCAGCCCTGCCCCAGGCGATGCCACTGGAGACCCTCACCCAATCCTATCCTCATTTCTCACACCTTTCAGTGCTTGACATTTCCTCCCTTCCTTAGAAACACACATCAGGTTTAAAAAAGCAGAAATCACTAAAACTGCAGAAGATAATGAATATATTGCACACTCCTGGATAGCAAACGCTTTCCCCAGCCCAGGTTTCACTGGGAAATAAACAAAATATTTCTGTCCATCACTGCAGGAATCAGGAGGCACTGACTGAAGCAGCATCTACAAATCCTAGAAAGTCATTTTTGGGATCTCTCCCTGCTTGCAGTGCATGCTGAGACCTGCCCTGCCTCGGTGGATAAAAGAGGACACCATTCTGCATGATTAGAGGGTCCAAACTGAAAATTGCTATTGACCGGGCAGGGCTGGAGCTGTTTGTGGACAGCTCAGTGCCTGTTCACAGTGTGAGACTCACAAGAGGTGTTTGAAATTGGAGCAACAAAGGATTCACCTGAAATGTCAGAAGCATGGGATTCTCAGCTGAACAAACACAAAGCCTCGAAAACTTTGTGGTGTTCGCATTCCAAGGGTTTTGTTGCTAGATTTGAAATCTGCTTTCTCCTCGTGGCTGAAGGTTGTATTTTGGTCCTTTCTGTGCCACAAACCCAGGCTGGTTCCTGCTTTGCCGTGGATGCAATCACAAGTTATAAACAAGCAGCTAAAAACCATCCAGCCTGGGCTGGAGTGCGGAGGGGAAGAGAAAAATGAGAAAATTCTGCTGTGATTTACTGCCCAATAAACTCAGTGAGTCACTGCAGTAATTTCCTGTTCACAGGAGGCCAAACTCTCCCACCTTTGAGTGCTGAGGAGTTCCTGGGCTGGTGCCTCATCCTGGAGATCTGCACGGGACATTTACAGGATTTTTACAGAATATTTACAGGGTTTCGTGCCCCTGAGGGACCCTGGCTCCAGCTTGTCCTGGCCTCACGCAATCAATAAGGCAAAGCAGGTGAAATGGAAGGGAAATATTCACCCAAAGAGAGCAGAATGTGTCCCCAGAGCAAAGCAGACACTCTGTGGCTGTGGCTGTGTCAGACAGGCAAGGCACAGTTCAAAGTGAAAAGGTAATTTCACAAATTCCCTTCTGCTGCTCTGATTTTCTGATATTCACGGAAGCTCGCAGGGAGGTCAGGCAGGCAGCACCAAGATGGTGAAAAGAGAAACTTTATTTACAAGAACTTCTTTATATATCCATTAATAGTCTAATAATTATTGGTCGACAGTTTTTCCGCCCCCTATAACGATTGGTTACAATTCTAGAGCATCCAGTACCAAAACAAAGAGATTAGAAAGCACAAGAATGCAATTTATCTCTATTCTCCATGAGAAAGAAGAGAAAGATTTTAAAACAGTGCAACTACACCCTTCCCCTTGAGCAAAACGAGGAAGGAGCTGGGTTATCCCAAGCCCTGGGGGTTTCAGGGGATCAGAGAGAGCTGCCTTGCCCTTTGCAGGTGAATTCAGCCCCAGCCGTGCCTCTCCCTATCCATTCGCCTTCCCCAGATCATTGACTGACAGCAATAATCTGCGGGGCAGGGAGCCAGGGAGCAGCAATGCAGATCAGCTCCCGACTCCCTGCTTGTTCTACAAGCCCCAAATCTCCTTTGATCAATACCTGAATAATCCTTTCAACATCCCTGAGCCTGCAGCTGCAGAGAGAGCCGGAGATTGTGCAGGACCGGGAGAGGACTCACTGCCCAGTTTGAATTATAACACAAATGGGATATTCTGGGGCTTTGAAATCTGCCCCAGAAAGTCTGGCTGCTCTCTGCTCAGATTGATATCAAAAATTACACTGCTTGGGATTAAATCTGGAATGCCTTCCAGGACACAGCCAAGGAAGAAGATGCGTTTGATAAGCATCGTAATCCTTTCTCCAATCTAGGTACTTAAGAGAAATATCTGCTTGTTGAGTTGAAATGGCACAGCCCACAGGGTGAAATACATCTCCCAGGGACATGAGAATGGGGTTTAGATCTGGCACTGAGATCTCCTGGGGCTCAGGAAATAGATTTCCTATAGGAAGTGTGGTGGTTTAACCCCTGCGGCACCAAATGCCCAACAGCCACCATCCCTGGTGGGATGGGGAGGAGGTAAAAAATTCGTGGTTGAGGTAAGAATAATAAATAAATGAATTAATTAATAGCAATTAATAAATAATTAATAAATGAAATGATTGAATGGAAATGAGAGTGGGAGGAGAGGGAGATAAATAAACCCCAATTCTTTCAGTAAACACAAGGCAGTGTCTGAGCAGCTTCTGCCCAAAGCCCAGCCAGGCCCAGGCAGAAATCGGTGCCTCAATCCCCAATTTAAACACTGAGCACAGTGTGGAATGTCCCTCTGGCCATGGTCACTGCTCCCTCACAGCTTCCCGTGCACCTCCTGCCTGGGAACCTGAAAATTCCTTCATTCAGGGGAAGCACAACCAAGCGAGCACTGAAACATCAGTTTGGTATCGACAGCATTCCCCTGCTAAATCCCAAACACAGCACTGCACTGTCCACTGAGGAGAAAACTGACCCTATCCCAGCTGGAAACCACTTTTGAGAATTCCCAAAACATTTAATTCAGGATCTCCTTTACACTCTTGCACAGAGGTTGCTTTTCCTTTCCCAGCAAGTCAATCAGAATTTAATTTTTCTGCTCTGTACAACAGGAAAGCTTTTTTTTTCCCAACTCGCAGTTAAGCTTTTTCCTAGGAAAAGTCATTTCTTCATCAGCTGCTGAGGATTGTTAGGAAAGAGGGTGGAGCCTTCCCAGGCTGACGTCCTCTGAACCATACCTGGGTATAAAGAGCGAAGGAGAACTGCAGCCAAGAAACTCTCAAAAGCTCCTGCCGGATTCCAGGGCTGCTTTCATTCCTCCACTGCAGGAACTCACTGCTCCAAAGAGAAGAGGGAAGCTGGACCCAGCTAATTCCATTGGAGGATTAAATCCAACTGCCGTGGTCTCAATGTGAAACTGGATTGATTTTTCTTTTTTTTTTTTTTTTTTTTTTTAAACACAGCTGAGCAGGGATTTTTTCCCTCCCTTCTTCTCTTTCATCTTTTTCCACACACTCAGTGGAGATGCTGCAAACAGCCTGCATGAGTCCTGAGCTCCTGGTCAACCAAAACATGAGCGAAAGTGAAACCTGTGGCTACAGTCCAGGCCAGGGATCTCCCCTGCCTGGGGAAACCGCCAGCCCCAAGAGCTGCTTGCAGCAGAGCCCATCGCTGCCGGACTCTGGATTAACCCTAACCGAGCTGAACGTGGCGAGCCCCACGCTCTACCACCCTCCTGCTGCATGCACACCTCAAGGGACGCCTGCTCCTGCTGGTAAGAGAAAACCTTTATGTCATTTCCTATTTCGTGCTCCTTTTTGCAGCTGGTGATGCGCAGGGACCTTCGGTGGCAGCACAGATCAGGCTCAGTAATGTCACAGATGTTCAGCACATTCTCTGCTCAGTCTGGGCTGTGTTGTGCTCTGCTGCTGAGGTCAGGAATTGCTCTGGTTTCTAAAGGATGCCAAATATTCCATCATTTCTGTCCATCTCCAGCGTTTTGCCGCTCATTTGCATTCTGAGTTTAGCTCTGAGCTAACAGCGAGGCAATAGATGTGACCTTCTGAGTTATTAGCATTTCAAAGTCACAGGGAAGTGTGTTTGGTGAATCATTGCCTTTGCAGAGTTCTTCAGTGCCTAGGGTTTATCTGATCCATCATAGAGCATTTTTCACTGGAAAACCTTCCCAGATAACAACATATTAGCAATCCTGCTGGATTGTTATAAAGCCTCTCAAAGGAACCTTTAAAATTCTCCACAAAGAGTGAATAATTCATTGTCAAAACACCAATTTTAAAAAAAAAGGAATCATTTCTAGAACAGTCTGAGAAACAAACTCTGCATTTCGAGGCCCCAACATTTTAATTATTCAGCGATAGGTTAAACACTCAGAAGTGCCAGAAATCCCAGCCCAAAACAACAACCCCATCCCTCTATTCCAAAAGCCCCATTTGCTTTTCTGATTCGCCACCCTCCTGCTGGAGGGGTGTCAGCTCTCATTGCCTGGAGCGGGGAAGGGAAACGAAATCACGCAACAAGAAACCACATCTTGTGGGGCTGGTTCCCATGCCAGGATTGCCTCCTCGGAGACACCCCAGGAGAGGCTCCGTTCCCATCTCTAGTTCCTTCTGCAGGGTCCAGCCAGACCCCAGCAGCTCCTGCACAGCACACACAGGTTTTGGTCAGGATTATTCGTTCAGGCTTATTTATTTAACAGCTCCAGCAGCTCTTTGCCCAGCGCATCGTTTTTCATTTTAGGCTGTTGTGCTGTTTAATTCTGAATTGTCTTTGGTCACAAGAGCTGTTTTCATTCCTCACGCCGCAGTGGGAACAAAAAACTTCTCGCTGCCCCAGCATTGCTGCTGGGTGACTCTTTGCTCTCAGGATCCCACACTCTGCTTCCCAAAGCTTGGGCTTCTCTGCCTTTCCCCACGGTGCATTTCATTGGGAAAACCCTGAACTAATGCACTAAATCTAGAATTTTGTTGATATCTGTTACTGAATGCATTCCCTGTAAAGATTATTCCGAGCGGGGGGGACACGCGAGGCAAGGACAGGAAGAGCAGTGTTACATAAAAGGTATTTCAAAAGCCGATGGATTTAAGCTCCTAATCTGGGCAAGTCTTTCAAGTTTGGGGATGCAGGCAGCAGATGCAAGGAGACCTAACACAAACAACCACAGAGCAGCTTGTTGTGACAAAGAGCAAGCCTGTTTGGACAGCGAGGGAAATTCTCAAATAACTGTTTCGTTTTAGCACAGAAAATCACTGTTTGCCTTTGAATCAACACGCTGAGAGCCATTGGGGAAAGCCACTGGACAGAGCATCCCTATCTTAATTTGGAATAAATTCTGTTGCTTGTTGTTGCGCTGATAGCAAGTTAACAAACCACAGGACAGGAAACTGCAAAGATAAATTCACCACAACCTCAGCAAAATCAGAACATAAGAGTGGCAGAGATCTAAACAGCACTGCTGACACATTCCCCAAAATCAAATCCGTGCTCTGTGGCACACAGAAAAACTGAGAAAGAATTCATCCAAGGGATTATTGAGCAGAGAGGAGGCCAGAGCCAAGGAACACACAGGGAGAGATGGAAATTTCCCACAACTGATGATGAGCATCAGAATCAGAGCCCATTCCCCACGCTGACCTCATCCTCCCACCCTTCCCCAGCAGCTCAGAGAACTGTGCTACTTTCAGCATTATTGTGACTTTTCCAGACTCTGAACTCAGCCCTGATCCCCCTGGGAAGCGCTACATGGGGGTGAGAGTCAAGATGCCGGTGCGGGAATTGCTGAGGAAAATCCGCCTTTCCAAAGGCTTGGACCCGGCTCACAGCAAGGTGAGGGCTCCCGGGGGTGGGAGAGGTTTTTCCAGGGCTGCAGCGTCCTGGGGCACACAGCCACACTCCCACGGGGTGTTCTGGACAGGTCACAGCTGCAGCCGCTGCCTCTTCCAGCCACAAAGTCAATGCTTTTGGTGGAGGTGGAGAATAAAGCAAATTTTAAACAGAGTAAGGGCTGGGCTAGGAACGACTCTAAGACAGTGACAGCAGGAATTCATTCGTGCCATGGATGCTGTACCTCATCCAACCAAACCAAAGATGGCCCAAAAAACAATAAAACATTGCTCCAGAGCCTGCAGAAACAGCACAAGGAGCAACAACCAAAAAATAATAAAACATTGCTCCAGAGCCTGCAGAAACAGCACAAGGAGCAACAACCAAAAAATAATAAAACATTGCTCCAGAACCTGCAGAAACAGCACGAGCAGCTGATACACTCCCAGGCTGCTGTAAAGATCTTTCTAACACTGCCATGAATCCCCTGCTCATGGGAATCTCTGCCCCTGCTGAGCCAAATCCCCAGCGCAGGAGGCACTGTCACTCTGCTCATGTCACAAATTTGTCACTGTTTCGTCCTCTCTGCCGTGTAGGCATCTCACACTGAAGCTGGGTGGTTTTGTCTCCTCAGGAAGCCTCTCCAGTGAAGATGGTAACCAAAGGATCCTCAGGAAAAACAGGTTTGGGAACGCCTCCCCTGGTAACAGAGCCTCCTTTTCTAGTAGGATCGTCACTGTGAGGTACCCCAAGAGCTCTCCTCTGCCATGGTCAGTGATCCCTGCCGGTTCCCAGGGATAAATTGCACCTGAAAAATGTTTTATCACATGCAAGCCTCTTTCAAACCCCAGTCAAGCACCAAGAATTCTTCGGGAAAAGAAGGGAAAATGGGAATAGGGAGGGAATTATGGAGCACAAGGCGCAACTACTAAAAATCTAAATTAGGTTTTAGGTCCTTGGTTACCTAAAAACCATTGTTTTAAAACTATTTTTGCCTTTCACTGCAACTTCGCTGCCCTCAAAGTGCAGGAGGCCGAGCTGTGCATCACCACCCCGGCTGGGTGATCTCTGTTTTTGGGGCAGGAGTGATGGGAATCTCTGCTCTGGGTGCCTCTCCTCGGCTCTGAGAGCTTTTCTCTCCCTCTCTTTGCAGCAGAGAAGAGAAGAGCTCACCCTTATACAGAGAAACAGCTTAGACAGGTATGCAGAACACCTCCAGCCCGCTCTGCCAGGCTCCCGGGGCAGAATTCCTGTTCTATCACCGAGGGAGAACAGGACACTTCATGTCTGCTTCCCTCCCCCATCTTCCGCCCTTTGTTGCTGTTTCAGAGCAAGCAGAGCGCCGGGCAGAGCCCCAAAGGCTTGGAGGACCTCGATATCCTGGTGGAGGTGCTGCAGGAGGACCTGAACCGGAGCCAGCTGCGGGAGGAGCCTGCCGCGCCCCGCGGCTTTTGGCAGGGATTCCCCCGGGACCCGCGGAGCTCCCGGGGGGACACCGGGGAGAGCCAGGAGCGCTCGGCAGAACCCTGTCTGCGACATTTCCACCCCATCCTGCGGGGACAGGCCGAGCCTTCCTCCCGGGCTGGGTCCCAAGGGTGCGGCTCGCCGGGGATGCTGTGCAGGACCGGAGGGTGGTGGGTGCCGAGCTCCCGCAAGGATTTCCGCAGGAATTGTCCATCCCAGGGCAGCCCCGCACGGCTCAGCCCCGCGGAGCCTCTGCCGGCAGCGCCCGGGGGCTCCGGGCACAGCGAGGGACAGCTGGAGCGTGTCCCTGTCCCCTTCCATGGCTCCGGGCACAGCAAGGGACAGCCGGAGCCTGTCCCTGTCCTTGTCCCCTTCCATGGCTCCGCACGCACCGAGGGACAGCCGGAGCGTGTCCCTGTCCCTGTCCCCTTCCATGGCTCCGGGCACACCGAGGGACAGCCGGAGCGTGTCCCTGTCCCTGTCCCCTTCCATGGCTCCGGGCACAGCGAGGGACAGCCGGAGCGTGTCCCTGTCCCCTTCCCGAGCTCTGCACACACCGAGGGACAGCCGGAGCGTGTCCCTGTCCCTGTTCCCTTCCATGGCTCGGCACACACCGAGGGACAGCCGGAGCCTGTCCCTGTCCCCTTCCATGGCTCCGGGCACACCGAGGGACAGCCGGAGCGTGTCCCTGTCCCTGTTCCCTTCCATGGCTCGGCACACACCGAGGGACAGCCGGACCCTGTCCCTGTCCCCTTCCATGGCTCCGGGCACAGCGAGGGACAGCCGGAGCGTGTCCCTGTCCTTGTCCCCTTCCATGGCTCCGCACACACCGAGGGACAGCCGGAGCGTGTCCCTGTCCCTGTCCCTGTCCCCTTCCCGCAGCACGACCTCTCCGCCCTCTCCTTCTTCCAGTTCCAGCTGCGCCGGGAGGAGAGCATGCTGAGGAACATCCCGGCGGAAAAGCTGCTCGCTCCGGATGGAAATGGCAACAGGTCTGGGTTTTTCTGCTGAAATATTCTCATTTCTGTTCCCTGGGGTGATCCTTTTCTCTGACCGCGCCTGCCACTCGCAGCACTCTGCTCAGTGGGAAGCTCAAATTTGCCTCAGTACGGAGAATTTTAGGCAGATATTCAAAGTACAAATACTTCCTATTTGAATATTTTATATTCCTGAGCTACAGCTGACGTCAGGATAAATTCGGTGTTGAAATATTTAGGATGAGGGGTGGATGTAGGGATCCACAAGAAAATTAAAATCAAGCAAAATAAGCACTGGGGGAAAAAAAAAAGATATGCAAAAAAGATCTTTTCCATGCTGCAGACACTCTCAGGGTAATTACTTGTACTATTAGCTGCTAATAAAAACGGATGGGAGGATTACACAAAAACTAAGTGCTCGTCTGGAGCACAGACTTCCAAAGAACTGGGAGTGGCTGCTCTGCTGGAAACGAAATGAAAGCAAAGGTTTTCCTGGTCCCAAGAAACCCCAGTGGTTCCCTGGGATGGAGTATGTGGAGAAAATAGGTATTTATATGAAATAAATTAAAATATCTAATTAGTTCCATGCAGTTCAGGTAGGTTGGGATAGCTGGTACCAAATCAAATCAAATAGAAATGATGGCATAATTTATAAATTGTCCTAGTCTTGGGGAGAAAGAGAAATTCCTGTCCCAAATGTAAAATATTGATAACTCCACACAGGGAAAACCAAGGCCTCTTTCCTAAAGTCAATGTTGCATTTGAATTCCTGATTTTCAGTGCAATGAGAAAATTAGGCTTCACTTTTCAGCAATTCCGTAACTAAGTAAACAACAACAAGACACCGACTGCAATATTTCCTGCAATTTCGTAAATAATACACAAAAATTTCTCACATATGAAAGAATTAATCACTATTAAGAAATTAAGACATTTGTACTCCTGTGTTTATGCAAAATTCACAAGTGAAAATTTCCTCACTCCTAAACTTAATTTCTTGAAGTATTTAAACATCAGATTATGCACTCAGAAGAACACGCAAAGGCAGGACTACAAACTAAATAAAATCGTTCTGAGTTCTGCTTAATGGTGAATAATAGGGTCCAAAATTCACCAAAAAAACTCCAAAACCAACCGAAAAAAACAGCCAAAAAACCCCAAACCCGGTAAGAGTTATTCAGACATCTTCAAGAATATCATGCTAAAATACAGGGGGAGAATAAATAAGAATTATCAGTGCCTGCATTAATTGTTGCTCTGTGAGGAAAGGAAAATGCGCCCAAATTTACAAGAAAAAAAAAATAAAATAGACTCTTTTTTGGGATGAAATTCAGTAGAAACACTTGCACTGATCTGAGTAGTTCAGCAAGGCTGAGTACACAGAGGATATTGAAAATCCTCCTCCACAGGACTCAATTCCAGTTCGGAAATTTTCCTTTTAAGAGAAAAGTGCTTCACTTCTCTCAGATTTTAGGGACCTTGCACACTTTTCCCCATCCAAAGAAAGATTGGTGGCAGTGAGGAACCATGAAGTAGTTCTGGAGAGGAATAGGATAACAGCAAAAAATCCTGGCAGACAAATACAGAGACTAAAAACCACTTAATTATCCCAGAATTTTGCCATTTCCCAGCCTTAGTATCTTATGCTTTAAAATACTCTCTCCCTGTCACTTTGGGGTATTTTAGCTTCCCTTTTGGGGTATTTTTGGCCTCTCCTTTGAGGCATTTTGGCCTCCCCTTTGGGGTATTTTGGCCACTTCTTTGGGGTATTTTGGCCATTCCTTTGGGCTATTTTGGCCTTTGGAATATTTTTGGGCACTCCTTTGGGGTATTTTTAGCAATTCCTTTGGGGTATTTTTAGCGATTCCTTTGGGGTATTTTTAGCAATTCCTTTGGGGTATTTTTAGCGATTCCTTTGGGGTATTTTTAGCGATTCCTTTGGGGTATTTTAGCCTCTCCTTTGGGGTATTTTGGCCATTCCTTTGGGGTATTTTTAGGCCATCCTTTGGGGTATTTTTGCTATTCTTTTGGGGTATTTTTAGCCACTCCTTTCTCTTCTAATCATTTCCTGCTGAGTTCTGTTCCAGGCTGCTGCACAAGGCTGTTGCCCAGGGAAGGAGGGCCCTGACTTTCGCCCTGGCACAGAGATTTGCATCCCTCAACAAGATCGACGAGAAGGACGCAGAGAAAAGGGTAGGGTGCTGATTTGCCAAGGAAAAAAAAAAAAAAAAGTAATTTTTTTTATCACATGCAAGCCTCTTTCAAACCCCAGTCAAGCACCAAGAATCCTTGGGGAAAAGAAGGGAAAATGGGAATGGGGAGGGAATTATGGAGCACAAGGCACAACTACTAAAAACCTAAACTAGGTTTTAGGTCCTTGATTATCTAAAAACCATTGTTTTAAAACTGTTTTTGCCTTTCACTGCAACTTTCTGCCCTTCTTCCCTTCTCAGACTGCTTTACATCTTGCTGCAGAAAAGAACCAGCACCTGATGGTGAGCGACCTGATCTCCCTGGGAGCCAACGTCAACGAGCAGGACAGCTCCGGGAAAACCCCGCTGCACTTGTGTGCAGAGAATGGATATCTGAGAGTTCTGGAGGTAAACTGGATAAATTTGGGTAAATTTGGGTAAGGAAAATAAGGAAAACCCCACTCCACTTGTGTGCAGAGAATGGATATCTGAGAGTTCTGGAGGTAAACTGGATAAATTTGGGTAAATTTGGGTAAGGAAAACCCCGCTCCACTTGTGTGCAGAGAATGGATATTTGAGAGTTCTGGAGGTAAACTGGGTAAATTTGGGTACACACCCTGCTCCACTTGTGTGCAGAGAATGGATATTTGAGAGTTCTGGAGGTACATTTGGGTTGGGAAAACCCCGCTCCACTCGTGTGCAGAGAATGGATATTTGAGAGTTCTGGAGGTACATTGATAAATTTGGTTTGGGAAAACCCTGCTCCACTTGTGTGTGGAGAATGGATATCTGAGAGTTCTGGAGGTAAATTTGGGTTGGGAAAACCTTGCTCCACTTGTGTGTGGAGAACAGATATCTGAGAGTTCTGGAGGTAAATTGGATAAATTTGGGTTGGGCAAAGGCAATAAATGCCTGTTTGGTGTTTGAAACGAGCCAGGGTTTTCCATGAGCTCTGGTCTGATGGGGTCACAGAGGGATTTGGGGGAGGAAAGGGGATTTTGGCACTGCCAAAGGTCAGGAATCACCAGGATATTCTTCATTTCAGGTTCTGAAAAACTGCAAAAACAACGGGGTGCATGTGGAGGTGGATGTGCCTGACCACTACGGTAAGAGGGAAAGCTTTGGGTTTAGATTCCCAAATATAAGATTTACTCCAGGGAGGGCTCCAGGCACTGGCTCTGACCTTTTTTTGGGGTTTTCCCACAGGTCTGACCCCCCTGCACTGCGCTGCTCTGGCCCACACCGTCCTGGTGACAGAATCCCAAAGGACTGCCCCGGACACCGACCTGGGGAGGTTCCTCAGGCTGCGGAAAGAGCAAATCCTGGAGGGAATTGTGTGCCTGCTGCAGATGGGAGGGAAGCCTGAGCTGCAGGTGAGGACCCCGCAGGCTCCTCACCACGCCTGAGTGTTCTCCTCCTTGTGCAATCACAGGATTTGCTGTCCTCTGCAGGTGCTAAATTCGTGCCAAACCTCCAGCACGTGGCTGAGGCTGGAGGAGAACACAGAGCTCATGTGTTTGCTTCAGATGCTCAGACCCCCAGGACAGGATGTTCTGCAAGAGGTAACCATGGCTGCTCTACCCAGGCAGGGATTCCAGGGTTATTTTCCAGGATTAAGCAAATATTCAGTGCTTAAAAAAGGTTTACAGCTCTCATCTTTTCCATCTCTGTCACATAAGAGTTCCCACCGGCATACACATAAAAAATATAATAACATTTCAATTAGAAATACAGACTTAAAGCCCCATTTCAAGTCACTGAGGTTCTTCCAATAGGAGAGAAAACACAGCAGAAATAAACAAATCGTTTCAATTCAACTGGAAATTAATTCACTGTTCTGGTTTCTTCACCTGGACAGAGCTACAGCCTGCTGGATACCCCAAGGGCAATCCCAGGTCCCCCAGCGCCAGAGAACTTACCTGAGCTTTGTCCTATGGCATCTCCAGACCTCTTTGATGTCCTTCTCGAAGGTATTTTGTGGCAGGAAATGGAGTCCAGGCACTTGGGGGTTTTGCAATGCAGTGGTTCAATCCAGGATCTCCCCACAGAGCCCTTGGGGGTGAAAAAAAACCCAAATCATTGAGTCCAACCCTCCACAGCACAGAGCTGATGGAGAAGATGCCCAGGCCCTCCTCACAGCCTTTGGCTTTACTCCAGAGCCTGCCCAGGGTTCCTTTTCCCTGCAGAGCTCCTTCCCCATCCACACCCTGGCAGAAAATGGGCCAAAAATGTGAGTTTTTAGCAGGAACACCTGGCCTGGGGCTGGGGCTGAGATTGGCTCTTCATTGCCTTCCAGGGAAGTGCTGACAACTCTCATCACCTGCGCCTCGTGCTGCTGGGGAAGAACCAGAGGACACAGTAAAAATAGAATTTATAGAAAATACAGAATATATTCCAGCTTGAACTGACTGCTGGAAATGTCTCATCTGCACCCAGAATTGCAGAGCAAACCCAGAAATGGGGGAAATCCTCAGAGCAGCTTCCACCAGGCATTCAGGGCTGGATGCTGCAGGAATAATTAGATTTTAATTAAACTTTGTGCTTCTCTGCTCAAGTCTGAGCTGGAGCTGCCCCACAGTCTGAAGCTCTGATGATTTTTCATGCAGGGGTTTGGCTAAGAAAAAGATTTAAACCACTCAGGGCCTAGAGTTGAGGGTTTCAGGCTTAGTCTTGAGGATTTCAGTCTAAGTTTGAAAACTTAGACTGAAAGTTTAAACTTCCAGTTAAAATTAAACTCTAGACTCCAAATTCAATAGACTCTACACCCCAAATTCAGTCTGTTCAGATAGACTGAAAATCTCAGTCATTTTAAACATGAGCTCTGGGAATTCAGAGCCTGATATTTAATGTTTTCTGCAGTCTGGTTCTGAATTTGGCCAAGGCTGGAGTGGTCACACTTTAGGGCAGTCTCATGAAGTCCTTCTGAAATAAAATGTATTCATCGTGCCAAGCATGTTTTTCTCAACAAAAATCAAGCTTTTTACTTATGCAATCAGAGTTTGTACCGATAATGGATTGCAGGGGAAGTCTGGGATAAATTCTGAATCAAGTCCTTTCTAATAGATCCAACAGAGGATTTTAGAAAATTTAAATATTTGACAACAGCTTTTTAAGGGTCTTTTTTTATGCACAGCAGTTCTGCAAATTGGGAGGGTAATGAGGAGCTGAAATTATCCTTTACTGCCAGAAAACCAAATTATTCACTAGAATTACTACAAACTAGATTTTTTTTTTTTTAAATTATTTCTTCCCAGACTTACTCTCATTTAATTTTAACTTCTGGTTGTGAGTCCGCTGGTTTCTATGAAACTTCCCTGTTTGCTACATAGGGAGCAATTCTACTTTTACAGAAGTAAAAAAAAAAAACCCAAAAAATGACTGATCCAGCAAGGCCTCACGTGTCTCCCGTGGAGGAAAATGGGAGATTTCCCACGTGAAACCTCTGCAGGATCCAGTGTTAAGTACTCAGAATGTTTGGGGAATTTTTAGTGAACCCTTTGCATTTTCTCCTTGCAAAAAAAAGGTTACTCTTGTGTTTTGGGGTTTCCTTAAGAGTTAGGCTCCAAGAGCTGCATTGCACAAAGTGAATTGACTTTTACTGAGAAGTGGCAGTGTTTAAGTTAATTCCAATGGGATTTGGGTCATGTCCTATGATTCTTATGCCCTGAACAGCTGAATAGTTCTCTTTTGTGTTTTCTCCACTCTGACTGAGACAGGATACTTTGAAATCTTTCAGTATTTCATTTAAAAAATAGATATAATTTGTAATTCACGTGATGAGTTGCATAACTCATCCACCTCCTTCCAGAACTTTCCCTCGTGTTTCAATCATGTCAAGTCTCTTCTATTTCCTTCTCTGTCCCCGGTTTTGCAGATGTTTTCCTCTCTGTCTCTCCATCACCACTCATTCTTCTGTTTTGTTTGCATTTTAACCCACATCTCTTCCCCCTGAACTTTCTATTCATTTGAAGGCAATTGAGGAGAACTTTCTGGGTTAACTCAGCTTTTATTTGTGGGATTGAAGGGTCAGGTCCAGCTCCTTTTTCATTATGAACTGACCAAGAAATCCTACATCACACCCAGAGCCAAGGATGAAGCAGAATGTTGAACAAAGAGAAAAGCATCAATAAGCACTTGGAGGGAAAAAACCTGAATTTTCTCACAGGATATCTTAAAAAAAGCATAGAAATTCTCATGTAATAATACAACATTAATCCTTTAGGCATGGAAGCCATTCAGGTGGAAGGACAGGAATATTAAACTATTCATATATATCATTTATTCAATATACTCAGAGATGAACTCGCTTCTACAGTATATTTTACCACAGTTATCCATTCAATGCATTGTTAGTAAGCTGCTTTACATTGTTCCACTGTTCCTTCCTGGCAATAAATACATTATTGTGCACCAACTTGGTTTTTTCTGTACTTTTTTATCAAAAGTTTCATAGCAAACTCACAACAGAAGGGAAATCATAGAAAAAGCAAATGAAGCAGGTTTAGAAGCTGAGGGTGTAAAGGTTTTGTTGATGTTAAGGTGGAGAAATCCTCCAAATTGGAGAACCCAAATCCTAGGCAGAAGGGTGTCCCACCCTGGAGGGATCCAGCCCTGTCCCCCAGTCCTGTCCCCCAGCCCTGTCCCCCAGCCTGGCACCTCCCCAGGGCTGAAACCCAAGCCCCAGTTTGGTTTTCAGCCCCCAAAATGTGTCCTTGAAGCCCTGATTTGTTGCACAGTGGTGATTATTGCAGCAAAGATCCTTCCCCAAGGCCGCTGGGTGTTGCTCCAATGAGCTCTCACCTCCCAGAGCCCCAAATCCTCAGCTGAGGCTCACAGGGACTGCTGCCCACAAAAACAGACATTGTCAGGCACAGAACAATGCCCTGACTGTAACAGAGCCACAGGCAAGCAAAGAAAATAAATTCTATTAAAAAAAAAAAAAATCTTTCCAGCAGAAAAACAAAACAAATCCCATCCATTAAGATGAGGAGCCAAGAAAAGAGTCAGAAGGGAGTCAGACACTGAGGAAAACAATCCCCAGCCCTTTGGAGAGCATGGATCAGCAGCTGCCACTCGGGAAGAAACAGAAATATTTCCTCTGCACCCCATTTCCCACAACTCCACTTCTCACCCCACGTGATGACAGCAGGGCCGGAGCAGCCAAGATCCCGAGCCAAGGGAGAGGCAGACTGGGATTCTTTCGGAGCAGTCTTGCCCATCAGGTTTTATTTTCCCTGCTCGCTGTGGCTGGAGGAACTTGGAAGGAGAAGGATCCAAGTTAAAGGCAGGCGTGTTTCTGCAGCTGTGGGAGCGGAGCAGATGAAATAAATTTAGAGGAGGGAGTCCCCTGAGCTGTGAACTGAGTGTGTCAGGCACTGCTGAGAGGGAGGGAAAGAGGGGACAGGCCTGGGTCTGCTCAGGGTGGACAGCAGAGCTCTCCTGCCCCAGACAGCCCCGGGAGCTGCAGTTGGTGCTTGACCCTCATTTACTCAATGTTCACCCCAAAATTCCTGTCCTGAGCACAAACACTCAGCTGAGCTCCTGGAGCTGCAGGACGTGCCCCAAAGGATTCCTTCTGTCCTCACCACAAGCAGCTGTCACCCCCGGCACCCCTCCATGTTCATATCCACAGCTTTGGGGTCACTCGGCTCAGCAGCACATTTTGGGGGATAAAACATCACTGCCCAGCTGTCCAGCCCCCAGCAGATGTTCCCCAGGAGGGCCCTGGGCATTCTCTGCACCAACCTTGGCCATGGAAGCGCTACAGCCCCAGGCTAGGCAGGTCCCAGCTCCTCAGTATCTCAGTTTTTATCTCCACCCATCCTCACCAGCCCTGGAAGTTCACAGAAGTCTTGTTTTTTTGAGCACAAGATCCACAACCACAAACAGTGAAAGGTGTGTGGTGTGACAAACACACGCAGAAATCACCACAGAGTGACAGAAAACAGAATAAAAAACTAGAATAAACACCCAGCTCAGGCCCCAAGGAAATCATCCAGCAACAGCAACACCAAAACCCAGGGGCAGACTTTGAATGTGAAGTTTGGCTCAGGTTGGCTTTGTTTTAGATGGACCCCCCTGGATCTCCCTGCTGCTGATGAGTTTTTGAATCCTCCACAATTACTTCTGGAAAGGCATTTGCCCCTAATTGGGTGCTAGAGGCAGAGGAACACACACCAAAAATAGTGAAAATGAACACACACACCAAGCTGCCTTCAGAAATAGTGAAAATGAACACACACCAAGCTGCCTTCAGAAATAGTGAAAATGAACACACACCAAGCTGCCTTCAGAAATAGTGAAAATGAACACACACCAACTGCTTTCAAAAATAGTGAAAATGAACACACACCAAGCTGCCTTCAGAAATAGTGAAAATGAACACACACCAACTGCCTTCAAAAATAGTGAAAATGAGCACACACCAAATGCCTTCAAAAATAGTGAAAATGAACACACACACCAACTGCTTTCAAAAATAGTGAAAATGAACACACACACCAACTGCTTTCAAAAATAGTGAAAATGAACACACACACACCAACTGCTTTCAAAAATAGTGAAAATGAACACATACACCAAGCTGCCTTCAAAAATACTAAAAATTAACACACTGACTGCCTTCAAAAATAATGAAAATGAACACACACCAAGCTGCCTTCAAAGCTCTACAAAAATACTTTCACCCTGACAAATCCCAGACTTGAAGCATTATAGAGCCCATAAAGCACAGCCCCCTTAAAATTTCAGTTTTCCTTCCCTCCAGCAGTTCTTTCTGCTCCTTCCCCAAAGGTTCTGGAGGATTAAGAGATGGTTTTTTTTGCAGCTCTGCTGAGGCTGTGGTGAAATGGCATTTTAGTTAAGCAAGAAGCGCCTGCTGGAGAGGCTCGAGGAAACAGAAAGGAGCGTGCCAGGCCTTGAGGCTGGCCACTTTCTGATTTCATTTCCGAGCGCTCCCAGGTGTGCCGGCGCTGCTCCCGCACCGTGACCTTTCCATTTCTGGGGAATCATTACTCACGCAGAGGCAATCCCTGCGCCGATGCTCGAGGCAGATAAGCTTCTGCAGAACGCGGCAGTTCTTCGAGCTCCTGGCCAAGCTGTGTTTGCAGAGGTGAAGCTGTGAAAGTCCATCCTGGTGACATTTGGCATTCCAGCAGCGTTGGTTTATTTGCTTTGCTCGCAGCAGGGTATTTATTGCCACTTGGCTGTTCAAACACAAATACCTCAGCTCTGTTCTCCTGCTGATTAAATAAACTTTGGGGTTTGACTCCCCACATCACCCCCAGCCCCAGAATCAGAGATAGAATTTATATTTTAATCCATCTAGCCATAAAACATTCCCATTGCAAAAATGCAGCTACAAAGCCTGAGTGAAAATAAACAACTTCCAGTGGCTGTGGTGTCCGTGGGATTGGAAAAAAGTCTGAGCTCTCTTTGGCCTCTCTCCTCACTTGTTTAAATTTAAATTGTGATTCAGACGGCTTTTCAGGATTATCTCAGAATAACCACTCTTCAGGGTTGTGTTTTTTGGTTTTCAACACAGAAATCAAAGCCTGCTGTAAATAATACCTGGAGAGTAAATGAAATAAAAATACCTGGATAAAAATAATACTTGATAAAACTACAGAGCAGGTTCAACAAATATTTGCAGATTATTTTCCACCTGAGGCTTTTTCTGTTGAGAAATTTCTACGAAATTTCACAGAAAATTGAGATCAAAATTTGGTCTGACTTGCTAACCATGGGTTATATCAGTACCTATTTATTTTATATGTATTTATATATTTTCTATATTTATTATATATATTTTTATTTTCTATATTTTATATAGATACAGATTTTTATATATCTATATTTTTATATATTAATATATTTATATACCTATTTATTACCATGTAATTAAAATAAATAATCTCAAACCCTGATGCCCAAGAAGAAAAATAGCTAAAAATAGCCTAAAAATACCTAAAAATCACATGAACCTGGTGTAGTAGAGGCTGAAAACAGCAGTGATCAAGTTCAGCAAGGGAAGAACCAATAGAGCTCCAAACCAAAATAATGACAGAAGTTAAAAACATTAGGGAATCTTTCACAAGTTCCAGAGCAGCCAGAACCTGATTTTGCTTTGCTCTCTTCAGGAGCCTCGTGAGAAGCTGTGAAAACTCCAATTTCAGCGAGGCTGTTCACCCAGCAGGCTGTTCGTTTTCATTTAAAATCGAGAGAAAAGCAGAGTTTGGTGTGTTTATTCTCCTTTTTCCCGTCCCTTCGCTGGCCTGGAAGGCGAAGGTGGCAATGGCTAAAGGGCAGTGTGTCAGCCGAGCCTGGCGGGGTCACTCAGGCATTCATTCTTGCCCTTAATTAGTCACCAGAGTTTTTATGAGGCTGTTAAATTCCTGTCCCTGGCAGGAAAAGGTCAGTCTGGCAGCCAGGGCAGGGCAGGGCTGGGTTCTGAGGAAAAGGGAAGTCCTGCACCTGATGAGCACAGCAGCAATGGCACTCAGATCGTGTCACACGGTGCTCGTTTATTGACTCGTGCTGGGCCCAGCAAACAGCAGGGAAATGACTCTGAAATGTTCCCTAGAAAACGAAAGTTGCTAATTGCCTTTGGCATTATTATTTTTCCGTCAGGGAATCTCCGGGGTCGCTCCCACCGTGCATGCCCAAATTCCTCTGTCACACCTGGGGCTGGAAGGTTTCCCCAGCCCAATCTTCACCTGATGCCTTCAAGTATTTCTAGTTTTTTACTCTCTCTGTGTCTGTAACTTGCTGCAGTTCTGTGCTTCTTCCAAAGTGCTGAAATGCTCTGTTCCAGCACCTTTAGCCAAACAAGGCTCTCTGAACACAGATTCAAGGACATATTCATTGCCTTAGGGCCTGAAAATATGGAAACAACTGTGAGATGTGGGGAGCAGGTCTGGGGTGGTGAACATCATCACCTGAGGGTGAGATTGGAGAATTGAGAGCCAATATCTAATGGACAGAACTTATCAAAGGTGAAGGGCTCGTGACCCAGGGTCCGTTTTGGGTGCTGCCCCAATGGGGGACTGTGCTTGACCAAATGCACCTTCAAGGCCTCGAATAAATTTGTCCACTTTTATACTCCTAATTTGCCTTGGCCTCTGTCTCAGGTAGCCTGTCTTTTAGGCATCACACAGACAACACCAAAAAAACAATAACAAGAAAAGGTTTTTTAAAAATTCCAGCAGCAGAAGGCGTGGAATCCTTTGCAGCAGCTGGAATCGGAATGAGCAGAACTTCTCTTGCTCCGAGAGCAAAGCAGAGCCCTGCAGCACCAGGGAGGATCTCAGGCAGTTCCTGCATTCCAGGCTGTTCCAGGCAGGACCTCTGCACTGTGTTTCTTGAGTGGGGGCAGTTCCAGGCTTGCTCAGAGCTCTCCGTGCCCAGGGAATCCAAACTCAAACAAGAAACGGAGTTTGGGCACTTCCAGCCCTGCTCAGAGCTCTCCCTGCCCAGGGAACACAAATTCCAACGAGGAGCAGAGTTTGGGCACTTCCAGCCCTGCTCAGAGCTCTCCGTGCCCAGGGAATCCAAACTCAAACAAGGAGCAGAGTTTGGGCACTTCCAGCTCCGCTCAGAGCTCTCCCTGCCCAGGGAACACAAATTCCAACGAGGAGCAGAGTTTGGGCACTTCCAGCCCTGGGGTGGGAATGGTCGGGGCTGCAGTTTACAGCACAGGCAGTTCAGATGGAATTAAAATCTCACTTTAAACACCAAATTTTAGTGGATGTTCCATTGCACAGCCTTTGGCTGGGGATTCCAGGCTTTCCAGTGTGTAAGAGCTGATCCTTCGCTGCAGCATCAGAGATTTGTCCAAGGAACAGCATTTTCTGACAATTTCCGCACACAGCCCTAACTTTTACAAGCAGATAAATAAATATCTCCTTTCTCTGAAAATCCCTCTCTCACTTCTGTTTTTTTCCCAGCGTGGCACTCAGAGCACACCAAAATGTGCAAACCCCAAATTTATTGTGTCCCTTTAAAGCCCACCCAGCCACAGGTCTGTGTTGTGAAACACCTCTAAGAAAAATGTGATTTCCTGGTGCCACAGGAGGTAAGAGGGGATGGGAAAAGCCATCCAGAAACGCTCTGGAATATTTGATTATAGATTTCTCCACGAGAAAACAGAAGCCTCTGGTGGATCTGGAACACCTCCATGGTGGCACAGGCAGAGCTGGGATATCTGCTCTGGGTTAGGGCAAGGTCTCAGAGGTGGAAGTCTCTCATCCACGGAAAACGTGGCTCTGATTCCTTTCTCCTCCGCCCTGCAGGGAGCCAGGCTGCCCTCTGCTGTGGGAATCGTGCTGGGTTTGGCACCTCCAAAACCCCCAGAGAGCCTTCAAAAGCACCTCCTTGAATTGCACTCTGGGTATTGAAAACCAGAGTGGGCAATTCGGTCGTGAATAATTCTAATTTTTTATACCAAGTGCCAAAAAGAGACCAATTGCTTCACAGCTTTTTGCTTTAGGCTGAACAGTTCATGATGATCACATCCCAAAAGCACAACCCAGCTGATCCCGTATTAACAGATCTTCCCTTATGAGGAATGAGGACTTTCAAAACCCAGGGTTGCTGTAGGGACCCTGAAATTTCAGGTCACGAAGTGCAGGAGTAAACTCTCTGTAATCACAAAAAACACTACCCTGGCCAAGGAATATCCAAGGAATATTCCTGTGGAATATTCCCTGGATTGGGCAGAGACCAGCCCTGCTCCGTGACCCGTGGGGCTCAGATAAATCCCATGAATATTTCACATCAAGCTTTTATCTCTCCCTGCCCATGAAATATTCAGCAGTGCAGGAGAGCTCTGCTCACCGCTCTCTGTTACTCACCCACACTTGGCACCTCAGGCTGCTCAGTGTAACAAATCCATGGCCCTTTTCCTCCTCTTTTTCTCTTTTTTTCCAGCCTTTCCCAGTGTCAGAGGGGAGACGCAGCTTCAGAACGATGAGGAATGCAAAAGTGGAATTCACTGCAAAGGAAGAGAACAGAGTCTGCCCAGTTGTCCAGCAGGTATTTGTGGATAATTTATCAGAGGTTATTTGTTGCTCATATTCCTCAACGAAAATGAAGTCAGGCTTGAATTTTGATGAATGCTACAGTAATTTTCAGATAATCAATTTGGCTTGCTAAAATTCATACTGTAACAGGTAAAAAAAGCTTAAAAAACAAATGTGGAGCATTCAATTTTATTGTCATTCACATCTCAGAAGAGCTCCTTTCTGCTCTAATTAAACAACACTTAATTAGGGAAATTAGGGAATATTTTGGCTGAAGCAGGACACATTTAACTGATTTATGACACAAACACACTGCAATATTTAAACTCCAAACACAGCCATTCATCTCCACCACAAACTGCTTTGCTTAATAAAAACTGACAGGAATTTTTTGCTGTTCCAAGGCTTTTTCTGCCCCAGAGGGAGCAGCCCCCCAGTGCCATGTCCGCCGGGGACGTTCCGCTCGGAAGGGACAGCTCTGCCCTGGCACCGCTGCCAGCCCTGCCCCGTGGGCTTCTTCAGTGCCAGGCCTGGGCAGCAATCCTGTCTGCCCTGCGGCTCGGAGGCAGCGCAGCCTGAGGAGGGACAGCAGAGCTGTGTGTGCCTCGGGACAGGGCAGGTGTTCCAGGTACGGCGTGGATTCTCATTGATCCGTCGGGATAAATTCATGTTTTGGTCATTCTCACCTTTGCTTTCTCTCTGGATGCCTTCAGGATTTCTTGCTTCTATTTTTTGTGTATCTGTAGTTTTGGTGTGTAGCTCCAGGCTCCATAGAAAGTGTTAAAAACCTCTGCTCACAGCATTTTAGAACAATTTCTCTCAGCTGGAAAATCCAAGGACACTTCGCTGCCTCAGAGCCCCAAAACATAAAAACAACAGTGAATTGGGGGAGCAAGCTTGGGGTGGTTGACATCATCAGCTGAAGGTGTAATTGGAGAACTGAGGCTCAATATGTGAATGGACAGAACTTATAAAATGTGCAGAACTCCTGACTCACTGTCCATTTTGGGTGTAGCCTCTCGAGTGGCTCTGTCTGCCCTGAATGCACATAAAGACCTTTAATAAATTAATCTGATTTTCATTCTCCTAACCTTGTCTGGCCTCTGTTTCAGGTAAGCCCTGCTCAGGCATCACTCTTTATCTCATTTCCAACCACAAAAAACCTCAGGGAAGGGGGTGGGGACACCAGACCCACAAATATTCTGAGTTTTTTGGGGTTTCATCAATCCTCCCCTTTCCCTGGGAGGTTTGGGGTTGTGGATGAACATGGAAGGTGCTGGCTCCACTTCCATCAAGTACAGATTTAATTTTGCCTGTTTTAATCAGTAAATATTAACTTCTTCATGACTTGCATGCTCTTTCCTACTGCGCCCCAGTCTTCTCTGCAAAAATTGAATTACATAAATACACTTATTCCATCAAAGTTGCCAGTTCCATTCCCAATCACAAAAAAAACCACAGGAAAGGGGGTGGGGACAGCAGATCTAGAAATATTCTGCATTTCTCGGGGTTCTATCAATCCTCCCCTTTCCCTGGAAGGTTTGGGGAGTATGAACGTGGAAGCTGGAGGTTCCTAACCAAGCCCTGGTTTGAATTTGCAGCCCCGGGACGCCCTCTGCACGTGTCCCCCAGGCTTCAGGAGGTCAGGAAGGGATGGAAGGCTCTGTGTCCAGCAAACCTTCGCTGCCTGCCGGGACTCAGCCTCCCGAAACCAGGAGGGCAAGTGTCTGACCAAGAGGGGATGGAGCCGCTACTGCTCCGAGAAGGTACTGCCCTTCCTGCGCTGGGTAAACCCAAAAACCACATGGAAAATGCCCCAAAAAGCAAAATTCCCAAGCTCTTCCTCCACGGGGCAGCACGGAAATCAAGAATTTTTGGTGTTTTCACAGGAGGTTTTGCCTCTCCTTCAACTTCAGGGCCCCCTGGACATTGCTGATGTTTTTCCCTCCTCTCCTAGGTCTGTGCTGTCCCCGGGGATTACCGAGGCTATGACAAAGTCCTTGGGCTCTGTGTTTGTCACACGGACAGCCTGGAGGGGATCTGTGACTCCCGGTGCAGGAGGGAACAGAAAAACACTCTGCAGATCAGCTGTGCACAGAGAAAAGCTCAGCTTTCCATCACCCACCGCAATGGGAGCAAGGTTAGAAAAAAAAACTGTGGTGATTGTCACCATCTCCCTGCTTTTGTCAGGCTTTAAGCAGAGCAGAGCCTCGTTATTTTTGCTTAGAAAATCATAGAATGCAACCAAAGAAGAAAAAAACCAAAAAACCCAAACAAAACCTAAAAAAAACCCCCAAAAAACAAAAAAACAAAACCAAAAAACCCCAAACAAATGAACAAAAAACCCAAAAAACAAAAAATAAAAAAACCCCCAAACAAATGAAAAAAAACCCCAAAACAAAAAACCAAACAAAAATAAAACCAAACCAAACAAACAGCAAACAAAACCACAAAAAACAAACCCCCAAATATTATTCTATTACACCCATAGAGTATTTCTTTTACTTCTATTGCAACCACGAAAAAAATTCAGGTATAAAACAGAATTATTTTTCTCTTAGACTGCTGTTCCCTTAGAAGACTTAAGGACGCTGCTGCCGAGACCAAATTTCTCTTTGGAAGATGTCTGTGCTTCGGGACAAGGCAAACACAGCCACCCAGCACACGTGGTGGAGATGAGTGGTGAGGGAAAGAAAAGCAGATTTAAATGGGTATTAAATGGGGTTTGTACACAAAAAGCCTTTCCGTGGTGTTTAAAACGCAAATAATGAGAAATTTCGATGTTTCTGTGCTGAGAACAGCAATAAAAGTTTGCCACTCCACACTAAATTTATCCTGCTCAAGCTCAGAACATTCATCTGAAATTTGTGTATTTCCAGCAATAAAACTTTGCCACTCCACAAAAAACTTATCCTACTCAATCCCAGAACATTCATCTGAAATTTGTGTGTTTCCAGCAGTGCAGGAAAAGACAAATATTCAGAGATTTCCTCCCATTCCTTAAATCACAATAAACAGAGCTGAAGGAATCCCTCCTCAAGCCCTTTACCTGCACCGATTTATTTCTTGGGATTTAGATTTAAATGTGCTTTTACCAAGTGGAATTAGAAGCAGTCCAACATTTCCCCCCAGGATTCCAGACCCAGACCAAAAAGCCAAATTTGCACAGCCAGAAAATTCAATACCAACATGAGGAAAGCCTCGCTCACCCCTGGGGGCTCTCTGCTTCGGCCAAGCCAAGCTGCTGCATCAAGCAAACCCTAAAGGCTCTGAGTAATGTTTTAAAGATTGTCCCAGAATGAGAAAAATGCTCTAAAAATTATCTCTTTTGGGTCTGGAGTTTGCAAGCTGTGCTTGGGGGCTTTGCTGAGCAGGTGCTCCAGAAGAAAAAGCAAAATTCAAAACAAAATTCGTACTGAAAAATCAGAAATGACAAATTTTTTTTTTTTTTTATACCACTTTAGGGAAAGGATTTTTGGGGGTGTACGACCCTGACCCTCAGGCAATTCATGACTTCATCACTCTGAACGAGGCTTCATCACTTCATAAAAGGAGTCCTCCCTCAGCAGCAGCTCCAGGTGAGTTCTCCTGGAGGATTTTTCCTAAATCCTCAATTTGATTTAAGGCAGATTCTCCAGATTTAATTGTGCTGTGTCAGGGCACACAGCCCCGGAGGGCACCTGCAGGAAACACCACAGAATTCCTCCAGAAAATAGCAATTATTTCTCTAAATAAGCAGAATTAAATGCATACATACTGTTCCTGTGGTGCTGCTGGGGTTTTTCTGGTCCCATTTCCATTTTTGGCAGACCTGGGGCAGTGGGAGGTGTCCCTGGGGCAGAAGGAGATGAGCTTTAAGGTCCTTTCCAACTCAAACCATTCCAGGATCCTCTGTTTCTCATTTTCACGCAGCAAACCTAATTCTGGAAATTAAATTTACAAACACACAGCTTGATTATAAACATTAAAAGGAATTTCTGCCTCTTATGTGCTGTCACAGAGCATCCTGGCCATGAGGAGTGCAGGGAGCAGAGGCTGAGACCCCAAAATTCCTCATCCCAGACCCCATTTCTGGGCATCCTCAACCCCATCACCTGCATCAGTGGGAACATAACCCTCGTGTTCATCGTCTCCAGGGAGCATTTCCCTGTTTATGATGTGTGAGTACAAATAGGAACTCAGAAAAACTCAGCCAATACACTTTTGCTTCAGTTAGAGTGAACAAAAAGAAATTTTTCACTTTTTTGCAACACAGAATTGAAAGAAAACATCACTAGGAGCAGTAAAATTCTCATTATTAAACATAATTTAATGTATTTCTCACAGAGAAGACTGGGGCACAGTAGAAAACAGCACGCAAGTCATTAAGAAATTAGCATTCACTTATTAAAACAGGCAAAATGAAATTGGTACTTACTGTTCCTGATGCCTTGGGGGTGTTTTTCTGACCTGTAAAGGCTCCCAGTAATGTTTCTGCAATAAAAATTTTTCTGTAAATGAAAATTGCTGCTCCTCAGGGTTAATTCCTGTATTTATCTGGGGTCAGAACAGGGCAAAGCAAGGCTGGGTGAGGAAATATCGGAGGTGTGTGGACATTTCAGTGCCTAAAATCCCATTTATGCACCTCAATTTCCTGCTGAGAGGAGCCACAGCTCCACCTTTACCAATCTCCACCCCAACCATGAGCCAACACCGAAAAAAACAACAAAAAAACCAAAAGCAGCGATGAGAATTTCTCTGTCCTTCCCCTCCCAGGAACAACCTGTACAACACAAACGCTGAGTTCGACTGGGGAGATTTCCGCAGCCTCGGGGAGGGACTGAGAGAGAGCTCCCAGAAATTCCTGCTCTTCCCTTTCCAGTTCCAGGCCCCCGGCGCCTACGTGCTGCGGCTGAGCAGCCATCGGCACAAGAGAATGGTTTGTAGCCCAAAATCCTGGGTTTTTCTTTTAATTCCCCTCTTGGAAAAGCGTTTTCTGTGCCAGGTGAATGTCCAGAAGCTGTAAGAATAACGGTGAGTGTCTTTTTTATGGTGCGCAGAAATAAATAAATAAATGAGTTTGTTTCTGGGAAAGGGTACCATTGCTGTAAAATTCGGTTCTGTGACAGACAAAAAAAAATAATTTAAATCCCGATAAATACAAAATGGGGTGCAGTTGAGACGAGGCTGGGTGATGCCCCCTGGGGGACAGTGCCATTCCTGTATAATTTGGTTCTGTGAGAGACCAAAAAAACAATTTAAATCATGGTAAATACGAAATGGGACGCAGTGAGACAAGGCCAGGCTGTCTGTCTGTCCCACAGGGTGATGCCCCCCGGGGCACAGCACCATTCCTGTAAAATTCAGTTTTGTGAGAGACAAAAAAAAGAATTTATATCATGATAAATACGAAATAGGACACGGTGAGATGAGGCCAGGCTGTCTGTCTGTCCCACTGAGTGATGCCCCCCACGAGACAGTGCCATTCCTGTAAAATTTGGCTCTGTGAGAGACCAAAAAATGAATTTAAATCCCAATAAATACGAAATGGGATGCACTGAGCCGAGGCTGTCTGTCTGTCTGTCCCGCAGTACGTCAGGGTGATGCCCCCCGAGGCACAGTGCCATTCCTGTAAAATTTGGTTCTGTGAGAGACAAAAAAATGAATTTAAATCACGATAAATAGGAAATGGGACACAGTCAGACAAGGCCGGGCTGCCTGTCTGTCCCACAGGGTGATGCCCCCCAGGGCACAGCACCATTCCTGTAAAATTCCGTTCTGTCAGAGACAAAAGAAATGAATTTAAATCCCAACAAATAGGAAATGGGATGCAGTGAGACTGTCTGTCTGTCTGTCCCGCAGTACGTCAGGGTGATGCCCCCCGGGGCACAGTGCTACGAGCAGGGGCCCTTCCTGCCCTGCAGCCCCAGGTTCGCTGTCCAGGTGGGACTTGCCCCGAGAGCAGAGCTGCTCCTGCGGCCAGACCGAGCTGCCATCGCCGGGGCCAGCGCCGGACTGCTCCTGCTGCTCGCAGCCTGCCTGGCGCTGCCCGTGAGTACAAACCACAAATTGTTGTTAGAGAATGTTGTAGAGTTTATGCACTGAACTCACAATTGATCTGTTCCCTCAAGCATCGCCTGTAAAGCCAAAAATCAGAATAAATTGTAACTCAAAAAATTCATCCCTGGTTCATAAACCTCTCAAAGACATTTGAGGTATACATGAATTTCACTCTTATTTTCTGATTCACCAATGAGATAACAATAAATTTTTTTTCATGCCTGACCAAAACTGAGAACACATAAATAAGTACTCTTTTTACCAAAAACCTCATGAATGGATTTCTAAATTTCTTTTTCGCCATTGAGGTTTGCCCTCCTTATTCAGACAAAAGTGACCACAACCCACCTGAGATCAGATTCAAACCCAAGCTATTCCCTCAGACTGTAAAATACAAAAAAAGTCACTCATTTTTTTTGCTAGCAATTCTAAATTCAGTAGGATTTTTTTTTCCCGCAGCCAGAATCCTGAGGTAATGATAGAAAATGTGATTTATTCATCCAGCAGATAATTACACTTCCTTCCCCTTGTTTGCAGCTGGGATCACTAATTGTTCTGGTTCAGAAGCAATTAATGATTATCAATAATTAGAAACCAGACTCTGGGGGTCTTTGCCCCACAGGTTGTTGAGTGAATCCCATTAATGGGAGAAGGTGGGAGAAGGTGGGAGAAGGTGGGAGAAGGTGGGAGAAGGTGGGAGAAGGTGGGAGAAGGTGGGAGAAGGTGGGAGAAGGTGGGAGAAGGTGGGAGAAGGTGGGAGAAGGTGGGAGAAGGTGGGAGAAGGTGGGAGAAGGTGGGAGAAGGTGGGAGAAGGTGGGAGAAGGTGGGAGAAGGTGGGAGAAGGTGGGAGAAGGTGGGAGAAGGTGGGAGAAGGTGTGCTGATTTTACTGTGTTTTGCAGCTCCTGTGCCCAGGGCTGGGCTGGGCACTCAGGGGCAGCCCCAGCCCCACGTTCCGAAGGCAGCAGCTCCAGTACAGCCTGGATGGATATTCCTCCAAAATCCCAACTGTGTTCCCCGTCAGGAAATGCCATCCCTCACTGCAACACGAGCTGGGCACAGGTCAGAGAGCAGAAAACCCAAAAATCCGGGAACGGAACCCCAAACCCTGTGTTCAGCACTGCTGAATTCCACGATTTATGGGCATTTTCCCCATGATTTATGGACTTTTTTTCCATGCTTTACAGGCATTTTTTCCATGATTTACGGACATTTTTTCCCATGATTTGCAGGCTGGTCAGAAGCAGCCTTGAATGAAAGAAAAGGCCCAAATGAATAAATGCAAATTCCCGTTCCAGGCTGTGTGCTGAGGAGAGCAGAGCCCTGGGAGCCTGAGGGACACATCGACCTCGAGGCCTTTGACACCAAAGTTTTCTTTGAGCTGCTGCTGAGACAGTCCCACTCTGTCACCACCACCCTGGGCCACTTCAAAGAGGAGGTAAATCATGGTTTTGATTTTTTGGGGTTTTTTTTTTCTTTAGAAAAACCTAAGCCAGGTCATTGTGTCTGTTCCCATTGCTTCATTAACCCTTGAATATTAGGTTTATGTCAACTTTCATCTGTTTATAACATGATAAATGAATATATCCTCATTTGATTAAGCATTTTCTTCCTATATTATAAAAGTGGGAAGAGCAGTGACCTTAAGGCAGAACATTTTGGTTTTCTTGAACTGATGGAATTCTTGGAAAGTGACTTCATCTTCCACCTTCAATTTTTCATCTGCACAATGAAAAAAATTTGATTCCTTACACTGGGGAGCTGCAGGTTAAACGGAGGAGAAATTAATAAATGAATATCTGAGTGTGTTATTTGAATTTCATAATAAATTTCTCAGCTGAAATCGATGGGAGAGCATTTCACAGCACAGAGAAGAACACACCTGTGGCACTCCTGTGACTCCAGGCGAGGTTTGAAGGACAGCAGAGGGAGCTGGACCCCAGCAAGCACTGCAGAAATAAATAACTTGGAAAAATCATCATTCCCTTTACTGTGTTTGTACCCAAAACTGAGCCCAGTTTGGGTTTTATTCCATAAAAAGCTGTTTATTGTGCAGGGACACCCCACCAGCTCCAAATTATCCCTTCACTCCTGATATAATCCTTTTCTTTTCTTTTTATTTTGCACCTCAGGTAAAAATCCTGTACCACAGGGTAATGAATGAAATTTCCTCGTTGAAAAAGCTTTGGATAAAAGCTCTGAGCATCCCAGGAAAGGGAGAGGATGGTGAGAGCTGCAGAAAGGCAAAGCAGCAGGTAGGGCTCAGCTCAGCAACACTCACACATGGAATAAAAAATTGAATTCTTACACGGAATAAAAAAATTGAATTTGCACACTGAACAAAAAAATTGAATTTACACACTGAATAAAAAATTGAATTTGCACATGGAATAAAAAATTGAACTTGCACACAGAATAAAAAATTGAATTTGCACACCACGCAACAAATTGAACTTGCACACAGAGTAACAAACTGAATTTGCATGCAGAGTAACAAATTGAATTCTCTTCCAGAAATTTTAGGTGTGGTTATGCAAAATGCCACTTCCAGTAGAGGAGACATTTAATATTTTATAGGGTGAAAAACAATTAATTGCAATGTCCATAAACAAGAGGTCTTTACATCATTTAAAGCTGCCGCTATTGCTTCGTGCTGACAGAGACATCTCTGAAAAATTATTATTATTATTTTCTCAGAGGTTTCAGCTTTAAAAACAGCATGAATTCATCTGATCGAATGGGTGCTGCAGCTTCTATTTTTCCCATCCGAAGGTGTTTACATTGCAATTTGTTACATTGAATCTTGTTCACACATTTAATTTGCATTGGAATGTACACAACAACTCAATCGTCTAAATATTTATGGTTACGAGAGACACACTTTACCTCCTGCTGAGAAATTGTCATTTTCACTCTAACAATCGAAACCAAAATATTTGCTTGGAAGCAAAGCTCCAGGAACGAAACCATTTCACACCTTGAAAATAAAAACAAACTCATGGTTTCACTTGGAAAAGCACTTGGGCAGCACAGTGAGGAGCAGCAAAAAATATAAATTATATTTAAGGATTTGTTTTATCATTCGCTAAAAGGAGTTCTGAACTTGCTTAGGTCCTGAGTGACAACAAGAGTTGGGGAGACTGAATCCACTAAACTTAAATTTTTTTGGGGAATGTATTTGAGGGAATTCTCAGCTATCCAAAGGCAGCAGGCAAAGCTCTCGGATCCATTTCAAAGCACTGAAAAAACCTTTTAAATTACTGAGACAAAGTTCCACAGAATCTGATTGAGTTCATAATTTTTTAAGACAAAGCAATGAATGCCAGAATATTTGATTTTGTAGAATTCTATTTTTGGCAGGAATCAAACCGTGCCTGCTCTGTGCCGTTTCAGAATATTTGATTTTGTAAAATTCTATTTTTGGCAGGAATCAAACCGTGCCTGCTCTGTGCCGTTTCAGGTGCTTTTCCCTGGGTCACCACAGGCCTTTGAAAACTCTGAGAGCCCAGGATTTTATGGCCTCGGTGGGGTCTCAGGTAATGCACGGGAGGTGATCCCCCAAAAACTGATCCCACTGCTCCGGTCTGCAGTTCAGGTGCTGGAGGAACACAGAAAAAATGGTTTATCCCCCGCAACACCAGGTGAGAGAGAAAAGTACTGCTGCTTACCTTGTTTTATTCTTATATTTCAACTTCAGATCCAGAAGTTTCTCCCTTTCACACCTTGAGTCCCATTTTGTTAAAGATCTCCTTGGACGTAAAAATAAATTTGCGTAAATTTGCCACAGGGTGGGATAAGCCCTGAAGCCACTTCCAAAAATTTGATGCTTAGTAAAAACAAACAAAAAAAATTTTTAAAAAGCAGAACTTTTAATCTTAACAGTTCATTTTTAGACTGAGGCCTAAACACTGCATAGGAAAGTGAAAGTTAGCTCATGGGAAAAGGAATGGACACAAAGCCCTGGGGAATTATGCCAGATAATGCCTGAAAATGTCATTTTCTGACAGGTACCAAGGTGCTGAAGCAGGCAGAGCACCTGATGGCCTCCAGGACGGCCCTGCTGAACCCTCAGCTCCCTCCTCTGCCAGGTAAAAACTCAAAGTCATTTCAACTTTCCTTTCTTTTCCTGCCACTGTTTCACCTCACCTACAAAATTCCCCAAGTGTGAAACCTTGGCTCAAAAAAAAAAAAAAAAAAATTGTGAGAAATGAATCGTTTGGGGGAACAATATTTCTGTACTTCTTTGCACAGGCGATGAAATTAAGTGTGAAAAATCCTCTTTTCTCCTCGGCCTCCTGAAGGAGGTGAGCGATGAGCTCCGAAGTCACGCGCTGGCAGCTGGGCTGGGACTGAGCCAAAGGCTGGAGAAAAGTAAATTTTCCCTCTTTTCCTTCTCATCAAACAGGCCGAATTGGGTGTAAGTGGAGGATTTCTGTCTCATCCTTTAGGCAGCTCTTGATTTTAATCAGATTTTGCCGCACAGACACCTCCCCTTGGAGGAAGGGCTCTACCAGTGAAGGAAATTACCTGAATGTTGAAAAATGTTGCCTGAAAAATGTTTGCTGCTCTGAGCCACACATAATTAACATCACTTTTCCAGACCTTAATTATGAGGAATTGCTCTAGGAAAAGTAAAATTTTGGACATTTCCTTCCTCATCCTTATAATAATTCCTCATGCATCAGTAGGAATTCATTTTGCTTTGGACAATGTTATAATACACACGAAAAATGCAATATTTTATCCATTTGTGTTGTGGCGTTACAGCTTGGACAAACAAAATGCAAACAGAAATCAATTATTTAAAACAGAAATCAATCTGTTCTTGCAGCAGGAATGACTGCTGAGGGTGCTGAGGATGCCTCGGGGGCTCGGGAAAGGGAATTGGCAGCAGTGGATCCTGCAGCCCTGACCCCCAGGGAGTTTGTGTTGTTCCAGTATGGCCTCTCCATCCTGCGCCTCCTCACATCGCACAGCAGAGTGAGTGTTTAAATACTGAAAATCCACAAAAATCGCCCAAAAATCAGTGTTTTACAGCCAACAGGTGCAAAGCATGCACCAATACACGGTGGAATCAGCCAGAGAATGACCAATGTGCCAACACCAAGAATTAAATTCCATTTCTGTCCCCTCCCTGACAGCACAGAATTGTTTTCGAGCCCACAGGATCCACAGTGAGCTCTAACATTTGTTTTTTCTTGGGCACATCGCTTGGTTAATAAGGAATGAATCCCTGCATTACATTGTGTGAGAAAACAAATTCCCTTTGGAACTCAGAACAAGGATTCGCTCACTTTCTCTGCACAGCTCTGGGGAAACTCTCCAGGGTGTTTTGTAACAGTGTTAAATAAATTAATTAATTAATAGTAAGAATCACAAAAATATACTATAAAAACAATATAATACAAAAATATATACATCTAAATATACACATATTTCGATGTATAAACACGTTTGATATATGTGTGTTTAATATATATACGTATAAAAATTAAAATATAAAAATAAAAATTAAAAAAAAAAATAAAAATCAGTATAAATATATAAGTAATATACATATACAATTAATATAGATATAAAAAATTAGAAATAAATATAAATATAACTATAAATCCATGACCACACCCAAAGCTCCAGGAATGCAATACACACTTACTTAATTTTAAACGTGGCAAGAAGAAACCCTAAGGTTTTTCAAACACTCTCCATTTCCACGTGGATTTGTTTTTGGCTCTGGGTACCCACCGCAAATCAGAGCTGGAGTTGAAATGAATTTACACCCCATGAAGCCCTGCTGTGCCCCAGCACTCACAGGAGCCTTTTCCCTCTCTTCCAGGCCCCCGAAGTCAGCCTGGGCATCGCCTCCAGCCTTCCCCCTAGCCCTGCCCCAAGCAATGCCTTCAGCAATTCTTACTTTTATCAGGTCTGTCCACTCACATGAAATATTGGTGTGTCCATCGAGATCCAGGACTGGGAAGCAAAATGAAAAGTGCTCAATGTTTTCTGCAAGTCGCAGGATGCTCGATGCTTTCTAGGGAGAAAAAAAAAAAAATTATATAATAAATCATCAAATGTTAATAATCTCCAGATGGATCTGAGCACAAACCTAAGAGAGCAATGTTTAAATTCATATTTAATGTGAGGGTTATAATGCTTAATGAAGCACATTTATTAAATCAGGTCTGATTTTCCAGTTTTGGGTGTCCAAGTTTGGCCAATATTCATTTCCACCGAATTCTCCCTAGGTCAGCTTTACAGGAGGCAGTGCATCAGCACTTTACTTACTATAATTGAATTACAGACCACTAGAATTAAATTATAAAATCTGACTATTTAGTGCCATTTCTTCAAAGTTTTCTGAAGTTCATAAAACACAAACCTGGCTAGAGCAGAGAGCACAGGAATGCTTTAGATTCACATCACAGATTATTAAATGAAGTTTTATAACCACATTGATTACATATTGATCACTGATTGGAATCCTCAGACTCACCTCGAATTGAGGAATATTTGCATCAGCTGAGCCAATTCCTGCTGTGCCCTCATCCCAGCTGGGAATATCCATTTTTTCTCAGCACTCCAAGAAGAAGCTGTTCATCCTGAGGGACTGCCTGGGCTCCGTGGGAGGTTTCCTGCTGCTCCTCGTGCGCTGCTGGGCTCATGTCACCGCCGGGGAGCTCGGCCACGACACCAAGCCTGCAGTCCTGGGGCTCTTCCACCAGGTACAGCCAGGTTTGCTGGGTGTAATTACATGAATTTCTGGGGAAAATTCTCATTTTAAATACAAAGGATTAGCACTCCCAGAACTGAGAATATAAAACGCACACCACTCCATTCCAACCAGCGCTTCATGGGAGAATTCAACAGCAAAAGCTCTTCTTCCATCCTCACAGTCCCAGCTCAAAACACAGAGAAATTCACTGGGAAATAAAAAAGAACTGGAATTTTGAACTGGGATTTTCCCTCCCTACGCCTTGATGTGATGCAGGTTCTCAAAACCTCTAGGGAGAACCTTTTTATTCTATGTTATTTTATTTTCCCCCAGGCACTTGAGGCTTGTCTCAGTGAGATGTTCTCCCTCAGGCTGCAGCTCTCAGCTGCTCCCCCAGGGGACAAATCCCAGCGGATAAATCAGGTGCTGCTCAAGGAGGAACCTTTCTCCAGGGAGGAAATGAACCTCATCTCCCAACTGTTTGAAGTGAGAGTGAAAAGCCTCACTGACCTGGAAGCCTTTGAGAAGGTAACAAGAAAAATCACAAGATCTGGTTGGGGAAAAAAAAAAAAAAAATCACCATTCCTATTTTTTTTTCCTTTTTAAATTAAATGGTTCATAAAAACCCAGCTGGTCCCAGGTGACTCTGCTTAAGCAGGAAGGTTAAAATAAATTATTTAACTACATGCGAGGCAGTAGGTCAGCATAAAAAACAACACCATGAAAAATATATTTAAAGAGTCTATAAAAAGGCTTTTAAAATTAACATTTATCTGCTGTCTCCACTTCTGTGTTTGTGAAGAACCTCTTGCTCCGTGTGAAATCTGAGGAACCACTCAATGCCAAGTGGCTGGGGAAGAAAAAAGAGCATTTCCTTCACAGCAGCAGTGGAAGGAGGGCACGGTGAGAATAACTTGCCAGGAGCTATTATTTACCATTTCAATTTACCATTTCACCATTTCAATTTACCATTTCCCCATTCCACCATTTCAATTCCCCCATTCCACCATTTCAATTCCCCCATTCCACCATTTCAATTTCCCCATCCCACCATCTAAATTTCCCCATTCCACCATCTAAATTTCCCCATTCCACCATTTAAATTTCCCCACTCCACCATTTAAATTCCCCCACTCCACCATTTAAATTTACCACTTCACCCTCGTGTACAGTGAAATTCATCTTTCTGGTTTGTCCCTGTGAAGAACCTATGGATAAAATTTTAATGCTGGTATTTCTTCCCCCGCAAATTGAACATTTTCCCTGTGTTTTTTTAGCTCGGGAGAGGAACCTGTCCCTTCCTCAGGCCCTTCAGAGCTGGAGGATAAAGTGGATGCATTAACAGAGGAGCTGGTGCACATTTTCGAGGACGAACTGCAGTTTTTAAGGAGCAAAGGAAATGAAGATTTGCTCTCTTATTACCTTGAAATCACCAGTTTGGAGAAGGAGAGTTTGGTACAACAAATAAATGCATTAGAAGAGGAAATAGCCCAGGGCAGAAAGTTGTGAGGATGCTCAAAAACTTGGTGGTTTGGCTTTCTCCTCTGCATTTGGCTTAAAGCCAAAGAAAAAACTCCTATTTTTGCTTTAATTGTGTATTTTTCCTCTCCATCCTAAAGGCTCATTAAATCAGGAGTGAAAGCAGTGTGGCAATTTAAGTGACAAGACTTTGGCTCGAACAATTGACATTTCTGGCCACATCCAAGGGGGGAAAAGAAATATTGCTGCAAAAGCCCAGAGTCAGAGTTTCCAGGAACAGGAGCAAAATATGGAATCGCTCAATCCTCAGTGTTAAATAAGTTATTCTTTAAAATAATGCATCGCTCCAGGAGGTGCTCTGAGGCCTCTGCGGCTGAGAGTTGCACTTTTCTGATTTTATGACACAGCAAAAACTGAACCTCCAGTGACTCGGGTTAATTATATCTGTGCAATTAAAGTGCAAGAAATATTGTTCTGCACCACTGAAGAACTTCTGAAGTGCCCATATTTCAGCTCGGTGCCACCACCCACCCAGGAATGCAGCCCTGCACTGTCCAAGACCATTCCTGCTCTTAAACCTGGGGAATCCTTCCAAATTCAAGAGCCAAACCTCAAAAAAATATTAAATATTTTGCAGTGAACCATCAGCAGCCTCCAGTGTCAATAAAAAGCAAGTAGAAGCAGAGCAGAGTCACTCAAAACTCATTTTTTCCCATCAGTACAAACCCATGAGGCACAGGACAATCCCAGAATTTCTGTAAGTCATTTAAATACCCTCAGCTTTCCTGCTGCTCTGGTTTAGATCTCTGCTCACAACACCTCTGCCAGAAGGAAGCAAAATACTCTTCAAATCAGCCTGAGGGATGTTTTTATCTTCCTCCATTTTCCACCAAAAACCTCTTGAAGGCCCTCCAAGGCACCACCAGCAGATGGCTTGGATAAAAATAAAACATCAGTAATTTTATTGATATCTGCATTTCCTTTTTAACTCACAAGAAGAGTCTCATATCACATCTTCAATCTTACATTAACACCAACTAAAAACATTTAAAAACCGCAATAAAACCCCCCCAAAATGTCCATACATACAGAGGCAGCGTCAGACAGTGAGTGCTGTTTTGATGTTGGAGGTTTTGCAGCGCCAAGCTCCATCTCAGCCCAACCAGGGCCCCAAAAAGCCAAAAGCAGCCCCAGCTCTACCTCTTGGTGTTGATCCAGTGGTACCTGTCCACCCGGGGGCCTGCGAAGGCAGCCGTGGGTCTGTAGATCCTATAGGCTCTGTGCTGCCCATAATGGGAGCCCTCGGCCAGGTAGGGCTTCCTGTGCAGGTGCTGGCACCAGGGCTGGGGGGCCTTGCCGAAGTCACCGAACTGAGCAGCGAGAGGGGAAATGTTAAAGGGGCTGGGGAAAATGGGAAAGGGGGCCAGGGATAAATGGGAAAGGGGGCTGGGGAAAAGGGGACCGGGGAAAATAGGAAAGGGGGCTGGGGATAAATGGGAAAGGGGGCTGGGGATAAATGGGAAAGGGGGCCGGGGATAAATGGGACCGTGGAAAATGGGAAAGGGGGCCGGGGATAAATGGGAAAGGGGGCTGGGGATAAATGGGAAAGGGGGCCGGGGATAAATGGGAAAGGGGGCCGGGGATAAATGGGAAAGGGGGCCGGGGATAAATGGGACTGGGGAAAATGGAAAAGGGGGCCGGGGATAAATGTTGGGGAAAGGGGAAAATGGTGAAAGGAGGCCAGGGAAAAGGGTGAAAGGTGGGCCGGGGAAAAAGGCGAAAGGGGGGTGGGGAAAAAGGCGAAAGGGGTCCAGGAAAATGTTGGGGAACTGCCAGCCCTTCAGAATCCTACACATTCTTTCCTCAGGAAGCCTGGGGAGTGAGTGGGGGATCCTACAAAGCTTGACCCCACTCACAGCATCACTGGGGCTGGGGAAAACCTCTGAGATCAAGGGCAGCTGGTCCCTGACCCATGTCCCCAAGGGCCACAGACACACATCTTCTAATCCCCTGCTGGGGTGGGGACTCATCGGGGTGATGGCCATCATCCCAGGGCTGGAAAACCCTTTCAGGGGAGAAATCCAACCCAAACCTCCCCTGGATCACCTTGAGGCCATTTCCTCTCCTCCTGGCACTTGTTCCCTGGGAGAAGAGCCTGACCCCACCTGCTGAGCCCTCTTTTGGGGGGAACTGTGGGGTGAGGAGTTCCCCTGTGCCCCAGTGCCGCCCCCCAGCTCACCTGGTACACCTGCTGAGCCCTTTTTTTGGGGGGAACTGTGGGGTGAGGAGTTCCCCCGAGCCCCCTTGCTGCCCCCCAGCTCACCTGGTACACGCTGTTGGGGTTGCTGACCGTGGGGATGGCTCTGGGCTCTCTGCTGAAGCTCTCCTCGTCCGAGGAGGTGCCCGAGGGACAGTCCAGCGCCGCCCTGCCCACGGCCATGCTGATCTGCTGCGGCAGCTCGGGGCTGTCCATCCCAAACTGCGCCACGGTGAAGGGCCGGCTCCTCTCCCCGTACCTGCGAGGGGTCACCAGCGCACCCCAAAAGTCACCAAACCCTCCGGGATGGAGGCTGAGGGTGATGAACCACCCCGGGGGTTAATTACCTGCAGCACACCTCGAAGGGATCCACCCACAGGGTCATCTCGTCGGGCAGCCCCAGCTCGGTGAAGGTGACATGGCTCTGGGCACACGCCTGCTCCAGCAGGGGATCGCGGGCCTGCTGCTTGTTGATCCTGATGCACCTGCGGGGGGCTCGGTCGGGGGGTCTGCGCACCCCAAATCGGAGCGAGGGGCTCTGCTCACCCCAAATCGGAGCGAGGGGGCTCTGCTCACCCCAAATCGGAGCGAGGGGGTCTGCTCACCCCAAATCGGAGCGCGGGGGGCTCGGAGTTTGGGGGTCTGCGCACCCCAAATCGGAGCGCGGGGGGCTCTGCTCACCCCAAATCGGAGTTTGGGGGTCTGCGCACCCCAAATCGGAGCGCGGGGGGCTCGGGTCTGGAGGTCTGCTCACCCCAAGTCGGAGCGCGGGGGGCTCGCATTTGGGGGTCTGCGCACCCCAAATCGGAGTTTGGGGGCTTTGCTCACCCCAAATCGGAGTTTGGGGGCTCTGCTCACCCCAAATCGGAGCGAGGGGGCTCTGCTCACCCCAAATCGGAGCGAGGGGGGCTCGGGTCTGGGGGTCTGCTCACCCCAAGTCGGAGCGCGGGGGGCTCGCATTTGGGGGTCTGCGCACCCCAAATCGGAGTTTGGGGGCTTTGCTCACCCCAAATCGGAGTTTGGGGGCTTTGCTCACCCCAAATCGGAGCGCGGGGGGCTCTGCTCACCCCAAATCGGAGCGCGGGGGGCTCGCATTTGGGGGTCTACTCACCCCAAATCGGAGTTTGGGGCTCTGCTCACCCCAAATCGGAGCGCGGGGGGCTCTGCACACCCCAAATCGGAGCGAGGGGGGCTCGCATTTGGGGCTCTGCTCACCCCAAATCCCCGTGTGGTGTCTCAGCCCTGCTAAACTCTCGCTCCGAGTTGTCCCCTGGAGCCCCGAGCAGGATTCAGCCCCACGTGCTGATTTACCAACCCAAACAAGGCCTTGCTCTCAATCCTCATTATAGTCACTAATGAGGCAATTTACGTGTTTGAAACAGAGCCATTCCAAAAGTCAACACCACTGGAATTCTGCGTTCGGAGGCTATTTGCCTCCAGATTTTCACCTCAGCTCTCCACTCACACCTTCACAGGTGTGAAGTAATAAAAATAAATAATAATAAATAAATAACAATAATAAAAATAAATAAATACAAATAATAAAAATAATAAATAACGAAAATAATACATAATAAAAATAATAAATAACGACAAATATAAATAATAAAATAATGATAAAAATAATAAAAACATAACATGTAAAAATAATGAAATTAATATAAATTAATTAATAATTATTGGTAATTTATATGAATAAAAATATAATTAATAAATAATAATAAATAATAATAAATAATAATAAATAATAATAAATAATAATAAATAATAATGCATCTTCACCATTAATAACTCTTCCTCCCAGCTCAAGGGCTATCCAGGTGGCTCCCCCTGCATTTTGCACCGTTTGTTTCACTTCGAGGCCCCCAGGAGCTGCTCCTTCAATGGCACCCAAAGGCTCCGTGTCCCCTGCGCCCCTCTCACCTGAAGGCTTGGCCCCGGGAGGGATTGTCCAGGTACCAGTGGTTCTTGTACTTCTCGAACAGGACCGTGGTCAGCTTGGCCGCAAACTCATCCATTTGCTGCTTGCTCAGCTTCTCCTCCCTCCTCGCCAGCTTGGTGATGAAGAACACCGTGGCAGCAATTTCATCTTTCATCTTTGACTGAAGCCCAGGAGGTGCTGAAACTGTAGAGAATCATCAGTGAGGATAAAACATCACCCCAGGGAGATTTATTGGCATTAAGAACTAGCAGGGTCCGAGAATTGAGGCTGCAAAACCTGAGCCAGGATGGGCAGAGCCTGGAGAGGCCTGAGTGCCAAACAACAGATCCAATTTAGTTTTGGATTTAAAACAAGTTTACTGCATTATTAGAAGGCAGCTACACTAAAAAAAGTTAGCAGAGAATATAAAAAAAGGAGTTTAAAATAGAATAGTTCTTATTGTTCATCACATATATTAAAATCAATAAATGTTATAATTATACAGGGTTTTTAATATAATTTAGTTTTGGATTCAAAACAAGTTTAGTGCATTACTAGAAGGCACCTGCACTAAGAAAGTTAGCAGAGAATATAAAAAAGGAGTTTAAAATAGAATAGTTCTTATTGCACATCACATATACTAAAAGCAGTAAATATTATAATTATATTGGATTTTTTAATATAAAAAACCATCACCTTCTCCCAGCAGAGACAGTGAAAATCAGAGATACCCTTCACCAGCAGCTCCAAAGAGGCACCAAAAAAACATAAAACACCACCAGGCCCAATAATAGCTAATGGAAGGAAATCCCGACACCCAAATTCTCTCTCTCCTTAGCAGACTTTGGTCAGGCTTTATATGGAACAGGAACCTCGTGGGGCTGAGGAATGCAAGGATATTCAGGTGTGCAGGAGCTTCAGGTGTGTGTTAATGAATTAATTAATAAGCTGGTTAATTTCCAATCTCCTTTATTGCAACATCAGCTCCTTCTTTTGGGGTGTATTTAATTGATTCCATCTGAATTCTGTTGTGCCCATCAGTGTGCCCCATAAATCCCTGTGGAATATTTAATATTCAACATGAAGAAAGTAACACCATCTATTTTTTATTATATAATAAAATAATATTTTAATTTTATTTATTTTCTATTTTTTTATTTTTAAAAATAAAAATAATATTATATATTAATTAATTATTAGAATTGTGCTTGACTGCTTCTAACAGAACTAACACAATTATTTTCCATGTGAAACCTTTACATTTGGTGTTCTTTATTTAGAAAACTCCTTGTTGTATGTGATTTATCACACCACTGATCTTCCTAGTGATCTGCAGAAACATTCACATTATCAGCATGAATTTTCTTTAGGTTTTGAGGCATTAAATATGAGTTGTGCTGCTCTTAAAACCCTCGTTCCCATGGCCAACACACAAACCGCAGCTCAGAGCAAACAAACTCACCTGAGAAACCAACCTGAGAGTTCTGGGGCGATGGGAGGCGGAATTCAGAATGCAGAATTCAGAATTCAAATTCTACACATTTGCAACAACAAACATGGGGAAATTTAGCAAATTTCTGTGCAGTTCACCTGGTTGGCTCTGGTTATTAAAATTGTGGTTGACACAGTTCTGAGAGCTTTTGAATTTGGTGTTTTAACACCGTGCAGGAGTTCAAGCATTTTCCCCATTAATGGCACAAAAAGCAGAAGAGCAGAGGGAGATTCTGGCACCCCATTGCATTGACAGGGACAATCAGGCTCGTTTAATTTAATTTAAAATCGGGAGATTCATCGAAATCAAATCCTCCCCAGCGCCCACCCGTTCCAAACAGAAAGTTTTCATCCAACAGGTTTAGCAAAACCCAGGATGGACAGCCCAGGGTTCAGACCGAGGGGAGGCAGGAGATAAATGGGGGGACATTAGTGCCTTTTGTAAGTGATGCTGTTTTAGTCCTTATTGGGCAAGGGAAAAAAGCCAAATCACCAAAAATCAGTGCCTGGGCATTGGTGGGACTGATCCAGAGCTCACTGGAAGCAGGAAAATGTCCCCAAAGCCTGCAGTGGGATCCAGACCAGGACCCAGCTCGGCACAGGCATTAAATGATGTCCGCTGGGCCACCAGGGAAGCAGGAAAATGTCCCCAAAGCCTTCAGGGGGATCCAGCCCAGCTGGGCACAGGCATTCTGAGCAGATTAATGTCCCCTGGGCCAGCAGGAAAGCAGAAAAATGTGCCCAAAATGTGCAGGGGGATCCAGACCAGAACCCAGCTCAGCACAGGCATTCTGAGGTGGATTAAACGATGTCCCCTGGGCCACCAGGGAAGCAGGAAAATGTCCCCAAAGCCTGCAGGGGGATCCAGCCCAGCTGGGCACAGGCATTCTGAGCAGATTAATGTCCCCCGGGCCACCAGGAAAGCAGGAAAATGTCCCCAAAGCCTGCAGGGGGATCCAGACCGGACCCCAGCTCGGCACAGGCATTCTGAGGTGAATTAAATTATGTCTCCTGGCTCACCAGGCAAGGAGGAGAATGTCCCCAAAGCCTGCAGGGGGATCTGGATCGGGTCCCCAGTTTGGCACAGGCATTCTGAGCAGATTAATGTCCCCTGGGCCACCAGGCAAGCCCAGGCTTGAGGCGCGCAGGGCCAGGCGCAGTTTCTGTAGTAACTGCAGGCCGAGCCAGGCCAAACACAGCTTCCCCAAACACCCTCGGCCAGCAGCCACCCCACGGGAATTTTTGCAGTTTTCCTGCTTTAAAGGACTGAGTGCATGGAAATAAAGGAGCAAAGTGCAGCTTGCCCATGGCAACTTTCCCTCTGCAGGCCTTTGGGTTGTGTGGCTGGTGGAAAACAGGAGATCCCTCCAGGTAAGAGGCTGGAGTTCGTGGCTATTGGTATAAAAATCAGAAAGTCTGAGTGATTTCCTCATGGAAAACCATCCTAGGGGACAATCTCCTGAGGGAAAAGCAGCTTGGGTTTTTTTGGCACTGTCCTGACCACATACAGAAGCACCAGGAGTGAGCACAGCACAGATTCCATGGATCATTAAGTGAGAGGGCAGAAAAAAACTCATTTCTGGAGGTTACAAACTTACACACCTCTACTCAAACCATGCAGAGTCTGTGCAAGGAGTTATTTTTGACTGGAGCAACCAGAAGCTGATTCTGATCAAAGCCACGAAAATTTTAAGGGTTTGAGTACTGTATATTGCTAGAATTTAATTGAAGATAGTATTTTTTGATTTAAGTAATAAAACAAACCTAAAAAACCCCAGTGGTGTTGGTCTAGGACGTTCTAAAATTAAATTACAAAGGAAACAGTGTCAAGATACCTGGGTGTATTTTGTGGAGTCTAAGGGTCATTCTCAGAGCTCTTTAAATTTTCTGGGGGTTCTCCTTCTGTTTGCATACCGCGATTTTCAGACCTGAACAGATCAGGGGCAAGCAAAGAGAAATGCCAAAAAACAGAGAAAGGGGTGAAGGAGGTGAAGATGAACTCTTTAAATTTTCTGGGGTTTTCTCCTGTTTGCACACCATGATTTTCAGAGCTGAACAGATCGGGGGCCAGCAAAGAGAAACCCAAAAAAAACAGAGAAAGGGGTGAAGGAGGTGAAGATGAGCTCTTTAAATTTTCTGGGGTTTTCTTTGGGGTTTTCCTCTGTTTGCACACCGTGATTTTCAGAGCTGAACAGATTGGGGGAAAGCAAAGAGAAACGCCAAAAACCAGAGAAAGGGGTGAAGGAGGTGAAGATGAGCTCTCTAAATTTTCTGGGGTTTCTCCTTCTGTTTGCATACCATGATTTTCAGAGCTGAACAGATCGGGGGCCAGCAAAGAGAAACCCAAAAAACCAGAGAAAGGGGTGAAGGAGGTGAAGATGAGCAGCCTGCTCCTTGCCCTTTGGGAATTCCCGGTGGGAAGGAAGGCAGGCTGGAGCCCCAGAGCCCCAGCTCCCCTCCCCAGGGCCCTTGGATGGAAATCCCAGCCGTGGTTTCCGTGTTGACTTTGCCCATGGAAACCGAGGGCTCTGCCCCTGGCCAGGGCCACCTGCCGTGCCCAGGTCCCCTGGCAGGGTGGCCATGGTGACACGGAGTACACAGAGCTCCGGCGCTGACCCACGCAGTGACCAACACTCCGACCCGGGAGCCCCAGGGGGACGGATGGGACCGTCCCCAAGGAATTCTGCCAGGGGAAGGCTGCATGGGATCCATCCCTTCTTCCCTTCCCTAAATCATTTTAGCCTAAAGGCTTTCCTTGCAGGATTATTCCAAGGTAAGCTGCTTGAGGGTAAGTCCTGAATTCTTTAAGGCATTTATGGAGGGAAGCTGGAAAATTGTTTCATTTGCAGACAAACTCATCCTCGCAAGCTCACAGATTGTGTGTCCTTCCTGCTTTGGTTTGATAAATCTGTACAAAACAGCTTTATCACTTGATTAATTGCATGCACATCTATCAGACAGAATTGGTGATAACTCCTCACACACACTCAGAACAGACCTGCTCATTTCTTGAGCTGCCACAAATGAGTATAAAAAGATTGGAGCATTCTGACGTCTGACTGACAGCACGATCTGTGCTCCTGGATTTTTTTGGGGAAACAAAAAGCTTTCTGAAATTCAGGGAAATGGTGAAATTCCTCCATCTCTACTGCTGCACTTCGTTCTGGAAAATTCCGTGTGGAAATGGCAGAAAATCTGAGGTACAGGACATGGACCAGGGACAAGTGGGATGAGCAGGAACAGCTGAGATGCTTCAAACCAGGCACGAAGATATTCAGATATTTTGTGAATATTTTGTCTTGGCCCAAATTTGCAGCTGAATTTGCACTCCCAGCTCTGGACACAGCCAAGGTTTTCCTCATCTTTCTTCTACACTGTGGTGCTGTACAATAATTTCTACTTTAGGGTTTAATTGCTTTGCCTTTACACTCTTGAAATTCTCGTGTTGCATTCACTGCAGTTTTTATTATTAAGAGCAATGAATCTGTGATATAAATACTTTGAATTTAGTAGAGAAGGGTTGATATGACCAATATTTCCCATTCTTGCCAATTCCTTATTATTTTAAGAGCATTTGAGGAGCTGGAGGATATGAATGTAATTATTGGAAGTGTTTTCTTTTGTTCCAGGTCAGGATTCCTCGAGCGGTGCTTGGTTTGCAGGCAGTGTGGTTAGCTGATTGTTTCCCTCCTCCCACAATCACTAACTTCACTGCCATCAAAACAAGGCACACAATTCCCTGCTCCAGCCTCGGCCTGGGAGCTCCAAACTGCCTTATTCCTACCCCAAAATCATGAATAATGTTATTTATTTGCCTTATTCCTACCCCCAAATAATGAATGTTATTTATTTGCCTTATTCCTACCCCAAAATCATGAATAATGTTATTTATTTGCAGCTTTGTTTCCAGAGTTTTAGCTGTCCCACGGCAGTGTGTGGTACATTGGTGATATCATTAGAAATCTTGAAGGTGGAGCCAAAATCCTTAGGAATTCTTCCTGTTTTTTAAATTGATTCGTTTACTGTAGACTTAATTGTTTCTACATCCAGACTGGACTAAGATTTTTTTTTATATTGCATTCTTCAGCTTATCTGTCAGGTATAAATAATTTCTCTTTCTTTTTCATGTTTTATTAACCACACTGGTAAGTGAAGGAATTAAATATTAAACTCAATGCATGTCTAAGGTATTTTTTCCTCTGACCATTTAGCTTAACATCCAAGGATTTTAATATGGAGAAAATACTTAATAATGATAGAAAGTGCTGTTCTTTTTTAAAGAAAATCCCAATATTGCTCAAAGGCTCTCCCTCAGCCTGGTTACCAGGCAGTGTAGTTAGCTGATTGCCCAAAGCAACAATCACTAGCCACACAGCCAGGTAAAGGGGCCTGGAAGCTGCAAGCAGGAATGGGGAATCAGGAATTTGGAATCAGGAATTTGGAATCAGGAATTATTGGGAAGCAGCAGGAATTGGGAATCAGGAATTTGGAAGCAGCAGGAATTGGGAATCAGGAACTGGGAATCAGGAATTATTGGGAAGCAGGAATTTGGAATCAGGAATTATTGGGAATCAGGAACTATTGGAAATCAGCAGGAATTGGGAATCAGGAATTGGGAAGCAGAAGGAATTTGGAAGCAGGAATTGTTGGGAAGCAGGAATTTGGAATCAGGAATTGGGAATCAGCAGGAATTGGGAAGCAGGAATTTGGAAGCAGCAGGAATTAGGAAGCAGCAGGAATTAGGAAGCAGGAATTATTGGGAAGCAGGAATTATTGGAAAGCAGAAATTTGGAAGCAGGAATCTGGAATCAGAAATTTGGAATCAGGAATTTGGCAGCAGCAGGAATTGGGATGCAGGATTCAGGCCCAAGGGAATTCTGGGGACACAAGACAAAAGCACCAATAGAGAGGACATAAAATAAAACAAGTGCTGGGTTCCCATCAAGCTGATTTTCCTGGTGATCCACCTCATTTACAGCTCGTTTGCACTAAAAACCATGAGGATAAAATGTACTTTTGAGTTTTTCTTTGAATTTGAAGGTTTCAGCTCCCATTCCGGCTGGGCTCACCTCAACCTGACAGAGACCTCTGTTCTCACATTTCCTCAATTCCTGTCGAATAAATGAAACCAAGGCCTGTGGTGGCAGCTCTTCCCATCCTCGGAGGAGGTGAAGCTGGACTGGAGTGAAAACGGCCTGGAGGAAGATGGAAACTTCTGCTGGAGCCACAGTTTAATTAGCCACTGCTAATTAGTGTGCCACCCCATCAGTAAAACTCACCCAAACGAAGCAAACTCAGCCAACCACCGCTAAACATTACAATTTCATTTCCAGCCTGACTCTGCAGTTATCTTCTCTTTTTTTTCTTTCTAATTTTAGTGAAGCACTCCCCATTTTCGGCAGAGAGCTGCAGCCTTTGGGACCCAGGCCAGGCAGAGCAATCTGCAGGAGGTGCTGAGCTCTGCAAGACTTTCCTGCGACTCAGCACATCCTCCTTTCCCCATTAATAATCCCAAAAGACATCTCATCCATTAGCAGCAGTTAGGCTGCTCTGTGGATCCTGCCCGGAGCCAGCAGCAGTTCACTTAGCTTTGCATTCTTTTTATTTTTTTTTTTTTTTTTTTTTTTTTTTTAATTCAGTGGAAGATTGGATTTGATGGCTTTGGAGGTGTTTTCCAAGCAGAGATGAAGGCCAGGGTTTGCAGCTTTGGCAGCCATAAAGATCCATTTGTATAAATGTCTCTATATAAATATGGGACATCCTAAAAGCGTCCCATGAGTCCAAGAAAATGAAAATTAATGCACTGGATGGAATGAGAATAAAGTTCAGACTGTTATCAGTCATAGTCTCTCAGTGCTCAAATCCAGGTTTCAGGCTTGGTTCAGACATGAACAAATTCGAAGGAGCAAACCCTGGGGATTGTGGAAATCTGGGAAGGGAATGTGAGTTTGTCCCACAAATTCCTTAGGCCAAGAGGATCCTGCAGGCTGTGGGACTCTGAAAATCCAGGCCTGACAGCAGAAAGCCATCGGCACAGGAGGTAAATGAAGTTTAAGTGAAATAAATAACATTCTTGTACCATTTTCAATCTCAAAACCACGGGAATAAGGCAATGTATCTAAATTTCTCAGTTCACTCTGCCAAAGGAATCTTTACAGCCTGGCCATTGGTTCTTGGTTGGTTTTTTGCTTTTTCTTTTCTTTCTTTTTTAAATTTATTTTCCATTGCTGTCTCCAGGTTTTTACCCACGGAAACACAAAAACTCAGTTTATAACAAAGTTATCCAACTGGCTGCCCTGCTCCCTAAAAAGCTCTCAGAAACTGAATTTGGGCAATAAAGGAAGAGCTCCATGCAGGGATTTTTATTATTATCAGCAGTGAGCTGTAGATGGACTGATTTAGAATGGCTTTGCCTGCCTGGCCGGATGTTTATCAGGAGAATAAAATCCACGAGTAAGAGGTCTGTATTTTATTAAGGCTTTTCTTTCCTTCTGTTGTAATTCCCAAGATACAAAGCAGAGATAAATGAGCTGAAGGTTTAACATCCGCCCTTCTGAAGAGCCACATCTGAATTAATACAATTTAATTCCTCAACTGTACAGAGGAGCGCTGAATTATTAAAGTTGATAAGTGCAGTGATTCGAGAAATAACCTGGAAAACAAGATTTCAAGAGATACTTTCAGGAATGACGTCTTCATTTTGGTTCATTTTGGACATAAAAGCCTCCTTTTCTCCTTCCTCCTTATTTAAGTTTTAAAGTTGGTTCCTTTTAAGCACTTCCTCTTCTTAAAGTTTATTAAAATGCTGAACCAAGTCTGTCTGCTTGGCCCAAATTCAGCTGGGCCTGGTTTTTATTTCCCTTGGTTTAAATAGCCAGATCCTCTTTAGGGGGAAAAGATATCCTGTTTATTATTATTATCATTATTGTTGTTTTGTTGTTGTTGTTGTTGTTGTTGTTGTTACTGTTATTATTATTGCTTATTGTTGTTATTGTTGTTGTTATTATTATTGTTATTATTGTTATTCCTACCACTACAATAATAACTACTCAGTTTTACCCTGCAGTAATATATATTATTAAAATCTGGAAATTATAAGGTTGCTGCTATTTTCCTGTATTTCACTCCTTTACTTTCTCTATATTTTCCATTTGTTTCCAAATAGTGGCCAAGAGAAGGAAATGGAAGCCTCACCATTACTCAAAAGTTGCAAAGACTTAAATTTTGCTTTAATTCTGGCCGGGATTCAGCAAGTCAGGGGAAATTCTAGCAGTCAAAGTGTTCTGTATTTCTGCAAAAGGCAGGAAATGTCAGATTCTGTTCCTGTTCCACAGCTGGAGAGCCAACACCTCCCGACCCTTCTGGGATCCCTGACTGCTGCTGACCTGCCATCAGGGATTTTCCTCTCCTTAAAACACCAATTTCACAAATAGCTTCTCCAGCTGAACTCCTGGGTTTGAAGCCTTCCATAAAATCACTGATCTGCTGTTTGACAGCATCCATCGCGGTTATTTCCTGCCTGAGCAGATTCACTTCGCTGCTCTGCCCCTTCTCCGTGACCTGGAAAATCCCTTAGAGCCTGAGCCGTAAAAACCTGGGCGGGATGGGAATCCCGAGCTCCGGGAAACGTGCGGAGCATCTTCCCTCGGCCTTGATCCGTGCGGGAAACAGCTCCGGAGTTGGGATTTCCTTCCCCATTCCCTCGGGCACAGTGCGCATCCTGCGCTGGGAGCGCCGAGATTGAGGATTCAGTCCTGGGTTATTCACTCCAGCCTGGATTTGGTGATCCTTGGGATCCCTTCCAGCTCGGAGTATTTAGAAACCTGTGATTGGGATGGATAAAATAGTTCAGGGTTTAACTTGTCGGGCAGGGAGCAACAAAGCTCATCCCGGCTCTTCAAAGCACACCAGAGCTGGGAAAGCCAAGGAAGGACCTTTTATAAAAATCCCAAATCCTCAGCGCGGGCTGGATCCGCCCGTGGGTGGCTCCTGGCACGGCCGCGGTGGGCGGGGGTGGCATTGGGGTATAAATCTGGGCCGGGGGGATCCGGAGACAGAGCGATGAGGAGTTTGGAGCGCGATCCCGGGAGAAGCGGCGGGAGGAGAGGGCGCAGCCCCGGAGCGGGGCCGGTTCGGCGGAGCCGGGGCTGAGCCGAGCCCGCTGGAGGAGGAGGAGGAGGCAGGGGAGGAGGCAGGCAAGGAGGAAGGAAGGAAGGAGGAGGTGCTGGCTGTCCCGGCCCCGCCGGAGCGATGCTGGCCGCTGCAGCGCTGTGCGCGGCCGCGCTGGGCTGCGCTGCGGGGGCGCGGCTGCTCAGCGGTAAGAGGGGCTGGGGATCGTGGGGGATCGTGGGGGATCGTGGGGGATCGTGGGGAACCTTCCCTATCCCGGAGAGGTCCCTCCGGCCCCGCTGCGAGGGTCGCGATGCGCGGGCAGCTGTCGCGACATGGGCAGGGATGCTCTCGCTCCGCGGCGCTACTCGGGGCGAGGTTGGATTTGGTGGCTCTGGAGGTCTTGTCCAGCTTTTCTGACTTTTCCAGCCGATTTTCCCCGCCGCCCTGCCCTGGGGAGCTCGCTGGAGTCAGCAGGCTCTGGGGCAGATCCCGAGGGAGGAGATAAAGGGAAACACAAGGAATCCTTTCAGCCTTGCTCATACAATGTCCCAAACTGAGCTTGGGACCCGAAGGAGCGGCCAAGTCCAGCCTGGAATCGACTCCAATCCGTTTTTCCTTAGCTGAAAGTAATGACAAGTTTGGCTGATAGGGCAGAGACTGTCTGCCAGTTAATGAGGAAAAAACGGAGTGCAGTTTTCGTGGCACTGTTTCTAGAAAGTTGCAGTTTTTTAATGAATTTGTGCTGTCTATGTTTTCCTTCCGCCTCTCCCAGCAGCAGTGGACATTTCCCTCAGGAGAGGTAAGGAGCTTTGCCTTTTTCTCTGAGAGTCAAGTTCCCAAGAGAAACACAGGCTGTGCCAGAAATGTATTCTTTAATGCTGCTGTTGTGGTAAAATCCTGTTCCTATTGTCATTTCTGTGGAAAATGTTAGCAAACATTTGCGATGTTAGCAAACATTTCGGCTATTTAATTCCGGCTGTTTAACTGCTCCAAAATTCCAGTGTGAAAGGTGTTTAAACTCCCACTCATACAGACATCAACATAAAAGGATAAAGCAAAGCCAGCAAACACCCCCTGGAGGGTTTCTAATGACCTGTCCCTGTATTATCCCATTTGTTCCAAGCACATTACAAATTCTGCTGAATGTTTTCCTTCCGTAAAAACATGTAGGTTAGCAGATTGTGTCTGGAGAGAAATATTTACCGAGCAAAACAAAACTGTTTGTTTCTACAGTCTAAACATAGGGACTGCTCTGCTGAAAAACACACGAGTGCATAATTTTAGATGATGTGTCTTTTTACTTTGATCTTCCCTCGTAACCAAAATAAGCTGTGCTGCTTCTGCATGAGAAAGTCCTTGGCTTCTGACAGCCTGAAAACAGACATTGTTTACTCCCTGGGCAGTCAGAAACATCACAGTGCTGGAAATTGGGCTCTGGGAACTTTTCTTGTGATCCACAGATCAGGCACTGGGAGCTGGAAGAGTTTGAGGTTGGATGTTAATCAGAAATTTGTCTCTGTGGGGATGGGGAGGCCAGAGAAGGTGTGGGTGTCCCATCCCTGGGAGTGTCCAAGGCCAGCCTGGACAGGACTTGGAGCACCCTGGGACAGAAGAAATCCTCTCTGCCCATGGCAGGCGTGGGATGAGATGGTTTTTAAGGTCTCTTCCAACCCAAAATATTCTGGGATTCTGTGGCAATGCAATATACACTCCATGACGCACAAATCCCAGAAGATAAATTCTCACTCCCTCTGCTTGTGTGAGGGAGTCTCCAAGAGGCTTTTACCTGTGTTGTGTTTTCCACATAAAAACTGCAAAACTCCTCCAAATTGATGTCTTAGCATTAATTTACCTTTTACCTGTGCCGTGTTTTCCACATAAACTCTGCAAAACTCACCCAAATTGATGTCTTAGCATTAATTTACCTTTTACCTGTGCCGTGTTTTCCACATACACACTCCAAAACTCCCCCAAACGGATGTTTTAGCATTAATTTACCTTTTACCTATGTCATGTTTTCCACATAAAAACTACAAAACTCACCCAATATTGATGTCTTAGCATTAATTTACCTTTTACCTATGTCGTGTTTTCCACATAAAAACTGCAAAACTCACCCAAATTGATGTCTTAGCATTAATTTACCTTTTACCTGTGCTGTATTTTCCACATAAACACTACCAAACTGACCCAAATTGATGTCTTAGCGTTAATTTACCTCTTACCTGTATTGTGTTTTCCACATAAAAACTGCAAAACTCCCCCAAATTGATGTTTCAGCATTAATTTACCTTTTACCTGTGTCGTGTTTTCCATATCAACAGTGCAAAACTCATCCAAATTGTCATTTTAGCATTAATTTACCTTTTACCTGTGTTGTATTTTCCACATAAACACTACAGAACTCACCCAAATTGACGTTTTAGCATTAATTTACCTTTTACCTGTGCTGTGTTTTCCACATAAAAACTACAAAACTCACCCATATTGGTGTCTTAGCATTAATTTACCTTTTACCTATGTCGTGTTTTCCACATAAAAACTGCAAAACTCACTCAAATTGATGTCTTAGCATTAATTTACCTTTTACCTGTGCCGTATTTTCCACATAAACACTACAGAACTCACCCAAATTGACGTTTTAGCATTAATTTACCTTTTACCTATGTCGTGTTTTCCACATAAAAACTGCAAAACTCACTCAAATTGATGTCTTAGCATTAATTTACCTTTTACCTGTGCCGTATTTTCCACATAAACACTACAGAACTCACCCAAATTGACGTTTTAGCATTAATTTACCTTTTACCTGTTCTGTGTTTTCCACATAAAAACTACAAAACTCACCCATATTGATGTCTTAGCATTAATTTACCTTTTACCTATGTCATGTTTTCCACATAAACACTCCAAAACTCCCCCAAACGGATGTTTCACCATGACTTTTTTCCCTTCCCGTGAGCGGTCTGTGTCCCTCCCCGCAGGCCAGACGGTTTGCCGGCGCGGCACGCAGAAGCCCTGCTACAAAATTGTGTATTTCCACGACGCCTCGCGCAGGACCAGCTACGAGGAGGCTCAGCGAGCCTGCAGAGCTGACGGGGGACACTTGGTCAGCATCGAGAGCGCCGCCGAGCAGAGGCTGATCGAGTCCTTCATCAGGAGCCTCCTGCCTTCCGATGGAGACTTCTGGATAGGGCTCAGGAGGAGGAAGGAGGAGGAGGACAACAGCACAGAGTGTCAGAATTTCTACTCCTGGTCGGACGGGAGCTCTGCCAAATTCCGGTGGGTGCTGGGAGTGGCGCTGGGGACTGTCAGGGCGTGCAGAAATCAAGGGTTTTGTCTGGTGAATCCAGGCAGTGTCATTGGTGTCCCTTCTGCATCCATCCCAGCCAGGGGACAGGTCACCCTCCTCTGGAGGATTCCTTTGTAGCTCCATATAAGACCCCAGAGTGTCTGATTGAGGCTAAATGGATCATTTTTGATTGCTGAAAGGAGGGGAAAGAACAAGTGGCGTGGCCTTAAAAATCTCAGATTAGGCACCTACAAAGGTGTGCTTTGACCTGGAGGTTCTTGCACTGCACATCTCCTGAAGTTCATCCCTGAGGTCCTGAAAAATGCATTCTTCTATTTCCTGAGGGAATAACATTTTTCCCCGTGAGGCAGCAAAATATGAGAGCTGCAGGATTTATTGTAGACATTGAAAACGAAAGTTTTCACAGCACTTGTTGGATTCCTGCCTCCTTATCTTAAGGAACCACAGGATTTGTTATAATTAAATTATAAAAGCAACAACATTTACACTAATTTGCATCCTTCCTTATATCAGACGTGTAAAAACACCTCAAAATTATGACCTTTTTGCCCTGGGAGCCCACAAGACATTTCAGCTACTCAGAAATGAATAAACCCAAACTGCTTTTGCCATCTGAAAGTGGTTCAGCTTTGGGGGTGGATTCTGGCACCAGAATCTGCTGCTAAGGAACAGGCACAGCTCTGCTGCCTTCCATTGGTGAGACACAGCTTATTTATGCTGAGCGATGGAGCCAAGGCAAACACCAGGGGAGGAAGGAAGTGAGGGAGGAATAAAGCGTCGGAATGGTTGGGAAAACACAGCTTTCAATGGTGTTCTCCTGTGTTGAATAACTTGGGTTATCTGGAATTATTTATGGCCTATGGATCAGCTCACAGCAAATTCTTGGCGTGCAGAACATTGCTCGTTCCATAATCAGCGGGGATTGAACAATTGGCAAAATCAGGACACGTTTAGAGGTGATTTCTGAGTTGCAGAAAATATCTTTTCAACAGCAGTGATATTACAGAGTGCTACCAATGAATCTCCTTCCTGCGCGCTGCTCGGAAGAGCTGCACAGGTGTCTGGTGGTGAAGTTTATTCTTAGAAAACAACAAAAAAAAAGATCTGCCAGACTGCGATGGTGCATTTCGAGACAGAGGAAACCAGATTCTGCTTCAGCTTTTTCATCTTTTCATTCAATTTTGCAGGCACTGGGGCCAAAAATAGCAAGAGATGATTTTTGCACAGGTCTAAAATTGTGTGGAGAAAAATCTGAGTTCTCCCGAGCCTTGCAGAGGGGTTTCAGGCAGTGAGGAGCTCAGCTTAATATTTGTTGAACCTTACTTGCTGATTTTTCTGTGAAAAACATGAACTAAAAGCAGAAATAATTTGTGTTTCATTCCCGTGCCGTGTTTGTGTGTCCCCAGGAATTGGTACGCAGACGAGCCGTCGTGCGGGGCTGAGATCTGTGGGGTGATGTACCACCAGCCCTCCGCCCCGCCCGGCCTCGGGGGGCCCTACATGTTCCAGTGGAACGACGACAGGTGCAGCATGAGGAACAACTTCATCTGCAAATATTCCCTGGGTGAGGAGGCCATTCCAGAGCTGATTTGCAGGGGAAGGAATGAGGAGACTGCAGGGAGAACCTCCCTCAGCTTTCACTGGGGGTGAGGGAGAGCTTCACATTTATGGAAAGATGGGGAAAACACTCCCAGTGTCTCGTATCTGTAGCTCACGTCGATTCCCTGAGGGTTTTTGTGAAGTGTTTGGGATCTCAGGTGGGGTGTGATGGAGGGAGAGCACTGAAGGACAGTGCTCAGTGTTGGGCTCTGCTCAGGACACTTGGTCTCCCCACTCACGAGGAAATTGTGCCTTTTTTCCTTTCAGAGAAGCCAACAAAAGCTCCGATAGAGAATTCCCGAAGAGGTGAGTTGGACACATTTGTTTGGGATTTCTCTTTTTTTAATGATATGCTGACTTCCAGTGGAAATACTCTGACATTCACTGTCAAGGACACTCAGGAAACTTCCTGAGCTTCCCTGCAGTTTGCATTTTCCCTGTGCTGTTCCATGCTCCATCCTGCATGGAAAATCTTGCTGCAGGTGATGCAGAATCTGCAGGAACCGAAGCAGAGAAACCCCAGCGTGCCTTACACACCTTTGCAGCCTCTTCAATCCTCTCTCACCCTCACTTTTTATGATTCTTTAGCTCTTTCAAAAACACATCTGTGGTATTAATGGAGCTGCTTCTTTCCAGCTGTGGCAACAGAGCCCTGGAAGGCAGAATTCCCCGAGGAACGCCGCAGGAAAGGTGCCAGTGGAACAGTGGGAGCCAAAGGTGAGCTGTGCTTTCAAATCCTGGCCTCGTTTCAAGTGTTTGGCCCAAAGTGGAGAAGGCTGAATATAGACAAGAGCCTCTGAAAAAAACCCACTTCCCTCAGATATGTCCCAGGGCAAGCCTAAAGAGGTTGCTCTGGCTGTAAAACTGTTCAAAATCCAGAGCTGTGCAAAGTCTTTTGGGTGTGAAAAAGCCACTTTTCGTAAATCACCTCGGAGTGGCTCAGCTGTTCATGTCTTGTTTGTGATTAACTATGAGAACATCTCAGTTTCCTTCATATGACCTGGACTCATTTTTACCTTCAGAACCTGTTCAGGGCCTTGCCTACATCCTCCTCTCCTGCATTCCTGTGCTGCTGCTCCTGATGGCCATCACAGGCATCTCCTGCTTTTGGCTTTTCGTGAAGAGGTGAGTGACATTTCTGTGTCCCAAATGAGCAGTGACACCTTGTCCTGGCAGGCAGCCGACAGCCAGTTCCACCCTGCTGTAAAGTGCCAGACAAATGCTTGAAAAGTGGTGAGGATGCTCCAGGCTGAGTTAATTGCAGAGTAAAATTCTAAGTAAATCACATTATATCATTTTGGTGTGTTCACAGATATAGCAGGAATAGTGTAACTGAGATTATGGTTTGGTTGTGTTAATCCTTTCACATTTCTTATTAAAGTTTTGAATTATCAAAACTTCCCCCTTCAGCTTTCCTTGAGGGCCATCACTGAATTACTGTGAGAGTTCTGCTGGTGTTTTGTGTTTGCCTCTGTACCAAAGCATTTCATGGCTTTTTCCTTCCCCAAGGAGCCATTAATTGTTTCAATAATGATATATGTCATGTTTGTCCTGGGTTTTCTTTGTCCCTATATTATTCTATTTCCTGAAAGATTTGGGGTTTTTAAAGATCCAAAGCATTTCATGGCTTTTCCCTTCCCTCTGCCCCCCAAGGAGCCATTAATTGTTTTAATAATATATATATGGTGTTTGTCCCAGGTTTGTCTTGTCCCTATACTCTTCTATTTCCTGAAAGATTTGGGATTTTTAAGGATCCAAAGCATTTCGTGGCTTTTCCCTTCCCCAGGGAGCCATTAATTGTTTCAATAATGACATATGAGGTGTTTGTCCTGGGTTTGCCTTGTCCCTATACTCTTCTGTTTCCTGAAGGATTTGGGGTTTTTAAAGATCCATTTCATGGCTTTTCCCTTCCCTCTGCCCCTCAAGGAGCCATTAATTGTTTTAATAATGATATATTTATTGTGTTTGTCCCGGCTTTGCCTTGTCCCTATATTCTTCTATTTCCTGAAGGATTTGGGGTTTTTAAGGATCCATTTCATGGCTTTTCCCTTTCCCCTGCCCCCAAGGAGCCGGGAGTGCGTGGATGTGACCCCGAAGGGTGACAGTGCCTGGCTGCCCCACCCCGGCAGGGACAGCCCCGAGCTGGACATCCACAAAGTCATCCAGAAGCAATCGGAAGCTGACCTGGCCGGGGCCAGACCTGGCACCAAGAATTCCTCTTTCCGTGCCCGGGAGGGGCTGGGCAGCCCCTGCAGGGACACCTCCAGCAGTGGCTTTGTGACGCTGGCCAGCAGCGAGAGTGGCTTTGTCACCAATGACATCTACGAGCTCTGTGGGGACCGCGTGGGCAGGAGCGAGGAGTCCACCTGGGTGGAGAACGAGATTTACGGATATTGAGGAAATGGACCTGAAAAAGAGCCTGGAATTTGGGGTGTGAACATCAGCACAGGCTGACCTGCCCTCTCTATGCACTTGTTTTAATAACGATGTCTGTGGTGATTGTCCCTTGTCCCCATATTCTTCTATTTTCTGAAAGAATTGGGGTTTTTAAAGATACAGACTGGAAAGAATGTACAGATTTTGCTTTGCATCAAGCCCTCCTCGTCCCGGGAATGGCTTCCCTTGATTGCCTTTTGGACCAAAGAGATGCCTTGAAACTGAAGGACAACCCCAAATCCTTATTTATTTATAGACCTCCTCCTCTTCAAAGGTGCTAAAAGTTCTGTGTTATTTGTGATGGAGCTCTGCTTCCCTGGAGATGCCGAACACTGGGAAGTGGGGAATGAATTCCTTGGTTTGCTCTGCTTGTGTGTGCAGCTTTTACCTTGCCTATTAAATTTCTGTATCTCAGCCCCTGAGTTTTCTCATTTTTCCTCATCCAATTCTCTCTCTCATCCTGCAGTGCAGGGGAATCACCAAGCGAACAAAGAGTACCAGGCAGGAACACAAATATTTCACCCCTCTTGTTCTGCTGATGATTTTCTGGCTCCAGGACAGCAACATTTTGCTGCAGAACGAGCCTAAGAAGCACCTAAATTGTGCTTTAGTTCCCTGAAAGTTTGCTCTTCTCCACAGCATGTGAATAAATAAATAGGAAAATGGAAAAAAAATCGATTTTCATAAGCTGCCAGGAAACAAAGGTTTGGCAAAAAGGTGTTTTCAATGTGGCTGAAACAACAACTGAGTGCAGGCATAGCCATGAATCTCTTCTGCCAAATTAAATGTGCAGGAAGAAGTTTTTGGATCTCTGAGCTGTCACTGCCTGCTGCAAACACAGAAATATTTCAGTTGTCACAGCTGCTTCTCACTTCCTGAGTGTCCCAGGTGCCCTGGCTCTGCATCTCTGCAGTGCCACTGGGGCTGTTCTGCACCAGGATGGGCTGCAAGATCAACCCCTGGAAGCAGAAATTCCTTTAAAAAATAAAAAAAATCTTCTAATTGTTTTGAAAATGGCATGGAGTTAGCGACAATCTCTCCTGGAAAGCAAAATCCTGATACAGGAGAGTGGCCAGGCCTGGGCACCCACAATATCTGGAGTTTCTAGTGAAGCAATTAGTGCAAATGAAGCAAAAATCTATCCACTTTTAATCTTGTATTCTTGGTCTCTTTTTTTCTTTATGGCAGCTATATATTATAATTATAGATCATATTTTAGACACTGGAAAATAGAAAAACGAGGGGGAAAACTTGCCAGAAGTTGGAGTTTAGGTGCGTAAAGCCACATTTTGGCAACCGAGCGCGTGGTCTGGCGTTCTCCGGCAGCGATCTGAGTGCTCTGGAAGCTATTAGGGCGAGGAAATATTATAAATTCCTCTTTCTGACGCCTTTTTAGGGCATCCCGGGCGGGAGGATGTGCAGGAGCAGCAGCCACACGAGGGCATGTGAGCTCCATTTTTGTGTCCTGGGAAAAGCCTCTCGCCCCACGCTCTGGGAGGAGTTTGAATTCTTTTCCTCAGAGCAGAGCAAAAACCATCAATGGCCGCTGAAAGCTGGGTTTTTGGGGGGTTTTTGTTGGTTTTTTTGCGGGTGCAACTCCTCTCGCAGCATTTTTAAGCCATGTTTTTGTATCCTGAACTTTCCAGCCATGGATGGTTTTGTGGTGTGCGGCACAAGGAGGGTTTCTGCAGAAGTTTCCTCTTCCGAGCACAAAAATCTGACTTAGTAATTGATTTTGCGCCGGGATGAGGCTTGAAAGTGAGCAGGAGGGAAATAAATGTTTTAAGGCTAAAAATTTCATTTAGAACAAAGTGACTGAGAGTATTGAGTAACACTCTGCAGAAAAAGTGACTTTTGACGCACGGACAAAAAGGCGAAAGAGGAGTGAAATTTGGCAAATTGGGGATGACAGCATTTGCTGTTCAGTGGGATTGGGAAGGCTCGCTCACGTACCTGTCAGTCTCTGGGGAGGGTGGATGTCTGACTAACCCGAGCCATCAGTTTAGTCACCACCAGCACTCCTGAAGGGATAAATCGAGCTCAGTTCTTCTCCATGGCAGCCCGAGCCAGCAGCGTCATCCCAAAATGTCACTCCTGAGAGGCATCTCATGAGCGTGAAGGACAAGCAGTGATTTCTTCAGTTCCCTCTGCAGAACAGTCACTGTTGTTTGACACACAACTTTTCACGAGGATGAGGCAGCTTTGCGTATAAAACCTGCCTAAAAAGGGAAAGCAAGAGACTCAGATTTGTTCCTTGCATTCTTCCACTCTTTTTTTCCTTCTTTTCTTTGTGGCCACGCTGTGCTTTGAGCTGTTTGTGTCCACTCTGTGCTCACAAAAGCTCCGTGGCTGTGCTGATTCAACAGGCACGTGCTGTGCCATCAGCTTTTGGACGTGCCCTGTTTAGTCAGGGGAGCTGAGCAAGGCTCCCAGGGCTGATTCCTGGTCCCCAAATCACTCAGAAAGGTGACCCTTTCTGCCTGTCTTCCAGCAGGACATGGGGAGGGACAGGGAGAGCAAAGATTGCTGGAACAAGCGTGGAGTTTTTAAATGAAAGCAAACTAATGTGGAAGGGCACACCTAAAGCAGTGGACTTAGTACTGGAAAGGAAGTTTAGCATAAAGGGCTTTGAATTTTTTCACATATTCTCAACTCTGATGGTCCTCTAACCATTTCAGGTTGTCCCTCAGCCTCCTTTTCTCTGAGCTGGAAGATGCCAGCCCCTCACAGGACAGCCCTGCTCCCTGTCACCAATTCTGTTGTCTCTCTGGGTGCATCCAACCATGCTCACACCCTTTCTTAAACAGTGGGGCCCAGAGCTGCCCTCAGTGCTCAGGACTGTGTGATGCTGAGCAGGATTTGGGGAGGCTGAGCAGGATTTGGGGAGCTGAGCAGGATCTGGGGAGGCTGAGCAGGATCTGGGGAGGCTGAGCAGGATTTGGGGAGGCTGATGCACCAAGAGAAGGCATCTTTGTGATCTCGAGTGGCTTGGGCCACTGGAAATGCTGCTCAGCACCAGGCAGGGGGAATTTCCATCAGGGAATGGCATGAGGACATGCAGAATCTGATCTGGGTGCAGCAGTCTGGGGTGGATTCAGGGCTGGAGGGACACCTGGGGCTGGAGGGACACCTGGGGATGAATGGACACCTGGGGCTGGAGGGACACCTGGGGCTGGAGGGACACCCGGGGCTGGAGGGACACATGGGACTGGAGGGACACATGGGACTGGAGGGACACCTGGGGCTGGAGGGACACATGGGGTGGGAGGGACACCCGGGGCTGGAGGGACACCTGGGGCTGGAGGGACACCCAGGGCTGGAGGGACACCCAGGGCTGGAGGGACACCTGCGGCTGCCTTGTCCCTTGTCACCCTGCCAGTGATGGACCAGGTGAGCCTAGGGAAGGCTGAGAGAAGATGTCACTAAGGCACATCAACACCTCCGAGGGTGTCAGAGGAGGGTGCCAGGCTCCGCTCGGTGTGACAGGACGAGGAGCAGTGGCCATAAACCAAAACACAACGCGAGCCACAATTCCGGGCGGCAGCGCTGCCGGGGCTTGGGGACATTCCAAACCACCCGGGCTGTGCCACCTGCCCCGGTGACCTCGGCTTGGCAAGGGCGCTGAGCTGGGCGATGCCAGCGCGGAGGGGTCGCTCCGGTCACTGCACACAGCGCGGGTCTCGCCGTGTCCCCGCCGGGGCTTGTGGCAGTGACAGTGTCGGTGGCAGTGGCACAGTCCGGTCCCGCCGTGCCCCTGCCGGGGTTGGTGGCAGTGGTGGCAGTGACAGTGTTGGTGGCAGTGACAGTGTTGGTGGCAGTGACAGTGTTGGTGGCGGTGTCCCAGCCCGGTGCCGCGGTGTCCCCGCCGGGGCTGGTGTCGGTGGCAGTGTCCCAGCCCGGTGCCGCGGTGTCCCCCCAGCGCGGTGGCGGTGCTGGCCGTGTCCCCGCCGGGGTTGGTGGCGGTGCTGGCGCTGTTCCAGCCGGTGCCGCGGTGTCCCCCCGGCCGGTGGCGGTGCTGGCGCTGTCCCAGCGCGGTGGCGGGGCTCGCCGTGTCCTCCCGGCCGGTGGCGGTGCTGGCGCTGTCCCACGGCCGGTGGCGGTGCTGGCGCTGTCCCAGCCCGGTGTCGCGGTGTCCCCCCGGCCGGTGGCGGTGCTGGCGCTGTCCCAGCCCGGTGTCGCGGTGTCCCCCCGGCCGGTGGCGGTGCTGGCGCTGTCCCAGCCCGGTGTGGCGGTGTCCCCCGGCCGGTGGCGGTGCTGGCGGTGGCGCGGGGCGGGCTCGGCGCGGTTGCCATGGCGAGGCCCCGCCCGCGGTGACGCGCGCGGTGACGCCGGTCGGTGGCGGAGGGGGCGGCGCGGCCCCGGGGGCGCCGCGCGGAGCCGAGCCCGGAGCCGCCGCCGCCGCCCCCCGAGCCCAGCATGGTGATGGCCGAGCCCCGGCGGCCCCCGGCGCTGCTGCCCCGCGGGCTCGGGCCCGTCCGCGTCGGCTTCTACGACATCGAGGGCACGCTGGGCAAGGGCAACTTCGCCGTGGTGAAGCTGGCGCGGCACCGCATCACCCGCAGCGAGGTGGGCACGGCGCGGGGGCTCGGGGGCGCGGGGGGCGCGGGGGGCGCGGGGCCGGGGCTGCCGGGAGCGCTCCGCGCCGCTTTGTCCCTTCCGGCACCTCCCGCGGGGACACGGCTGCGGGGCTGACCGGAGGCTCGGAGCGCCGGCAGCCCCGGCCGCTGCCTGGGCTGGGCTGGGCTGGGGGCTTGCCGCCTGCATCCTCCGGGAAGGGCAGCGCAGCGCATCCCAGGCCGCAGGATGGCACCCCAAGGATGGTGGCATCACCCCCAGGATGGTGGCATCACCCCCAGGATGTCACCCCCAGGATGTCACCCCAAGGATGGTGGCATCACCCCAAGGATAGTGGCATCACCCGCAGGGTGCCACCCCCAGGATGTCACCGCAAGGATGGTGGCATCACCCCCAGGATGTCACTGCAAGGATGGTGGCATCACCCCCAGGGTGTCACCCCAAGGATGGTGGTGTCACCCCCAGCATGGTGGTGTCAGCCCCAGGATGTCACCCCAAGGATGGTGGTGTCACCCCGAGGATGGTGGTGTCACCCCAAGGATGGTGGCGTCACCCCCAGGGTGTCACCCCGAGGATGCTCCGCACCCAGTGGTCCTCGAGCAGCACTTTCTGCTCCCGAGGAAGGTTCAGACCTTGTGCAGTGCCTGCCTCATGCCCTGAATATTTGAGGGTTTCCTGACCTGGGCGCTGCTGGGTTATCTGTTTGGGCAGAGGAACTTGAGCTCTGTGTGTGCTGAATTCTTCGGTGCAGCATCCTGCAAGTTCACCAAATCCGACCATTTTTAGCCTCTTTGTTTCACCACCCCCGTGTATCACCCGCTGATTATTGTTAATACCTGGTGCTTCACCTCAAACAAAAATCATTGTCAGTCTGCCTGGGTAAAAATGCAGTCGTGTTCACTTTAAAAAAAAAAAAAAAAAAAAAAAAAAAAAAAAAGAGGTATCTGATGAGAGTAATGGCTCTGAAGGATCAGCTTCCTCTTCTGTGTTGTTTTAGGTAGTTTTAGTTGCTACACCTAGAGGTGAGCTTTTTATAAGCCTCTCTTCTGGTTGCTCTCATTGTTGACTGAAGAAGAGGTTCCTGTGTTGCTCTGTACCTGACAGAAGTCATTAAAATATTGTCCAAAGTGCAGCCTGGAAAGGCCTGCAATCATTCATCTCTGGCTGGGTGGAAAAATCATTCCTTGCAGGAGTGGGAAAGTGCCCTCGAGTCTGGAGCTCACGCAAGGAGAGCAAAGCCCTGGTGCTAGCAGGGCGCTGGCCACGCTGTGATTGATGAGCTCTGCATCCCAGAGGCTGAAAGAAAGTTCTCTTCTTGCCTGATTCCTCAAGTTCATAATAAACTCGACTCTTTTTGAGTCCTTCCTTGCTGCTGCTGAAGAGCCAAGCAGTGTCACTGTTCCCTTTCCAAGTTTGGTGCCATGTGCCAGAATTGCAAATGCTCCACTTGAAGATACTCAGTTGTCATTTGCTCTTTAGTCCTCGTTTCTTTGGCAGACTTGGGAGATGAAAACTTTAATCTTCATTTTTATTGTCCTTTTAGGAAGCGTGTTTGTTTAGCATTGTTCAGAATAACCAAGGTTGCAAAAAACACAGAGCTTAAAAGCTCCCTGTGATTCTTTCATCTGTGTCCTAAAGAATTGCTGAATTCTGTCAGTCTTGATTTTTTTTTAACCAGCTTTTCTGTCCAGTCTGCAGCCCTTTTTATCTCCTGTGTGATTCTTCCAGCAGATTTGCCTGTGCTGGAGGTTTTTGTCAAGGTCTTTGATTTTTGAGTCAGCCCTGAGATGCAGGAGTGTTTCTCTGGGCTGGAATTGCTGACTTGGTTGTTGGAAGTATTTACACAATCTCTGAGGAAGGGGAACCCTGTTAAGATCACTTCTGGTGATGTCAGAGGAAATTAATTCCAGCCAAACACTCTCTGGGATAAGCAGTTAGGAGCAGCTCACCTGCTCGTTGGATCCCTGAGCACAGAGTGGAAATCCTGCTCCTTAATGACCCCAGGCAGAAGGGTTTTCACATTTCAAGTTTGTTCGAAACTCTTGCTGAAGTTCCAGTGGAAGAATATTCAGTTTTTAGGTCCTGGAAGGGCTGTGCTGCTGTGATGCTGCTGAGACTTGCTCAAAAAATCGATTTTAAAAGAACTCCTTGGCAAAGTTTCCCCTGAATCTCCTGATGTGAACCCTTAACCTGTTTGTTGTTGGGCTTTTACCTCCAGTATTTTAAAATTATGCTTTATATGGTCTTGACCTTTAAAATATTTGCTTTTTTTTTTTTTTTAAACACAACTCCGCCTGACCAATAAGCATCAAATTAAAAAAGATGGGCTCTTATTACCTTGAATGCAGCACTTATGGATTGTGTACAAGATTGTGTACAATCCGTCCTTTTTATGGAAAGAGTACAGATGAGAAGATAAAACTGTTGCCATAAATTGTTAGCCAAGTAGAGGTGAGAATAAAATAAAAACCAACACGAAGCAGGAGGACAGTGTGCAAATAAAACCAGAAATCATAACTTGAGTTAAGGCAGCTCTAAAATTGCGTGGCCAAATAGCCAAACAGAAGTGTGGGAGTTAGGGAAAATGGGGGGGGGGATTGATTTGTAGGATTTTTGGAAGGATTTGTAGGAACAGAGGTGCTGCCTGACCCTTTTTGCTGGCTTTTTTTGGTGTTTGGTGCCATTTCAACAGAGGCCACATTCAGTGGCTTCCCTGCCCTGCTCCTTTGTCTGCTGCCCAGAAATCCTGAAATCCATGAGTGACTTCTGCTCATGGAAATGAGCAAAGATTTTCCTCAGGAGGAGGAGAGAACAGAAATCACTGGAAGCATAAAGTTGGAGAAGATGGAGATTTGCTTCCAGTGATGCGTGGAATGAAGAAAAGCTTTGGAATAGGTGAAGTTGCTGCTCGGAAAAAGAATGTGCTTGGTTAAGAAATCTGAATTTCTGTAACCTGCAGGGACGAAGCTCTGTTTGCAAATGATGAACTTGCTGGGGGAGGTTGTGTTGTGGTTTTGGTTTTTCATTTGGGTGTTTGCCTTGGTTCTTTCCTTTAAAGAATTAAATGAATAAAATCAAAACAATGAAAACTGAAAGTTGGAGTAGCCGAGGAGTAGGAGAACTTTCATCTTCTCTTGACAAGCATTTCATCTTCGCTTCTTGGCAGTTTCAATTCCCAGATGTCGGGGAAGGATTGAGCAAACTCCAGTTCTCTGGGCCTTCAGTGAAAGAGGGAAGGAAATATGTGCAATTCCTGGTATTTTTAAATGAGAAGAAATCATGAAAGCTGCAAAGATATCTCGGAATGCAACTCCTGAAGCAGCAAAAACTGGTGACAGGGGAAGATAAAGGAAAGCAGAGGATTCCCTTTTGGTTCTCCTTGTCAGATGAAGGATGTGCTAACATTACATATTGAAATTCGCTTGGGATTTTTTTTTTTTTCCTCTTGTTTGTTTCTAGCTGTTGCTAGTAGTTGTTGGCAAGCTGCGTGTTTGGGAACAAAACACACTTTTCAGATAGGAAACTGCTCCGTGGCTTGAAGGAGCTTCTCCACCTCTAAGAATTACATCCCTTTTCCTGTCATCGACGCACAGCTGAGCTCATGGACAAAAAGGAGCTGCTGCTCTTGAATTCCCTGTTCCTTCTCACATCCTCGGCAAGACTTTGCTGGATTTGAAGTATTTTCAAGTGGTTCTTCTCTCAGACCTTCCCTGGTCGTGGCAAGATGAAGATGCAGAATGAACGGAGGTATTTAATCTGCATTTGAGTGGAGGAGCAGAGGTGGCAGCTGCTGCTGTGCTGCTTCCCCTATGGAATATACATTTTTGGGACATATTTAATGCACACTTTAAGTTGCCCAAGGCTTGCAAAAAACAAGGGTTTTTTCCCCTTCATGCAAGTTTTTATTTTCTGTGCTGAACAGCAACTTTTTAATAGCCCCAAACAACTCCACATCATGAGACAAAACACGGTTTGGTGCAACGGGGTGAGGTTTTTTAAGCTAAAAATCTATTTAAATTGGAACTACAGCTCGTTCTCCATTAGTCTGGAGCCCAAGATATTGTTAATTAGTGGTGGAGCTGCACTCAGAGCTGTTCCAGGTTATCCATGGGGTGATGCAGCTCAGGGATTGTTTGGGTTTTTGGGCAGATTTTGGATGCAGCAGCACAAAATTCACCTTTTTCTGTGAGGGAGCAGGTGGTTTTCTTGTTCCATTTGCTCCAGCACCTTTTGTGTTCCAGCAGGTCCAAAGTCACATCATTTCTTGAGCCCTGAGTTCAGTGTTAGCTGAGTTCATAAAGTTAATAATTTGAAGATGTTCTCAGGATTATCTTGGTGAGAGCATTTCTGTGGCAGCGTTCAGCCAAATCCTGTCTGCAATTTTGGGAATGTTTCTATGGCCATGGCTTTGTGTTCCTGTGGAGCATTAACCTCCTGTGTCCTGTTCTACATCCATACTCCCTTTTATTGCTGAGGAAATGGTTCAGAACTCTGGAAAGAGGATTTTTCTGGAGCCACCCTGCTCCAAATTGGTAAGGAAATGTTTCAAAACTCTGGAAATAGGATTTTTGTGGAGCTATCCTGTTCCAAATTGGTTAGAAAATTCTTCAAAACCCTGGAAATAGGATTTTTGTGGAGCCATCCTGCTCCAAATTGGTAAGGAAATGTTTCAAAACTCTGGAAATAGGATTTTTGTGGAGCCATCCTGTTCCAAATTGGTACTGAAATGGTCCAAAACTCTGGAAATAGGGTTTTTTTTCTGGAGTTATCCTGCTCCAAATTGCTACGGAAATTGTTCAAAACTCTGGAAATAGGATTTTTGTGGAGCCATCCTTCTCCCAATTAGTATGGAAATGGTTCAGAACTCTGCAAAGATGATTTTTCTGGAGCCATCCTTCTCCAAATTGCAAAGGAAATGGTTCAGAACTCGAAAGAGGATTTTTCTGGAGCCATCCTGCTCCAAATGCGGGACCTGAACTCTTGTTTTCCTTGAAGGAGGTTCTGGTTTCAGTCTTTCAGCACTCTTGGAGGGCTGTTGGATTGGAAGTGCCTGCAGCAAGGAGATAGGGTAGGAAACTTCTGGAAAAGGAAGAAAGTCGGGAATATTGGAACATGATTCACTGTTCTTGGCCAGCAAGTGAGAGCTACACCAGGATCTGGAGCCATGATCCCAAATTTCTCTTCTTTTCTAGCCTCATTCTTCTTTTTATTTTTCTTTTTTAAATGCTTCTTTTTCCTTCTAATCACATTTTCCTGCTTGGTGCTCAGGAAGTAAGAGCTGCTCAAGGATTTTAACCATGTAAAGATGAAAAAAATGCACATTTTAATTTCCATAAAGTTACTTTTTAGGAACTGACATGATTATATAGCCTTGTTAACCTTGGAAAGCACAAAACTGCAGCAGGCACTTGGTATTAAAAAAAAATGGAGTGGAAGTAAAAGCACAAATGAGTTTTCTAGAGGTTTCTAGGGAAAACTTTGGTTATCAGGGAAGCCAAAGTTAAAAAATTGATGAAGTTTTTGTGGCTGTTGGAAGCTGAGAAGAACAGCAGAGATTTGGAGTTTTTATCTCCAAGATTGGAGATACCTTGAGCATTCCCATTTTCTGATAGGAATATCAGATTGCTCCACACCAATCCTTTCGCTGGGCTGTAAATAAAAATAAAAAACCATTGGGGTCCATTCCCTGCAATGTGGAGGTCACCAGGTGATGGAGAGATGTGGAGAGGGAAGGAGAAGCCACAGAGAAATGGTGTAAAATTAATCAGAGGAAAAGGAGAAATGTGACCCGGGGGGGTTGGTAATAAATATTTCCTGATGTCTGCCTGGGTTTTGTGCTTTGTTGGGATTGCTTTGACACTTTTTAGCTTTCTGGGGAAGAAGTTTCTTCCTAGGCTTAGAAATTCTGCAAAAATCAAGAGGAAGCAGGAGGAGTTATTTGATGAAGTGTGAGCTCAGATGAGGGGAGACTGAAAGGTTTTCTGAGGTGGTTTTTCCTGGAGCATCAATGATTATTTGCATCCTTTATTACTGAGTTTTATACTTGATTTAAGTCTCAGTTTTATACAAGGAATAGAATGAGGGGTAACAAACAGGAGTAAAGCAGGCGATCCACATTGATTTTCATGGCTTAGAGAAGTGTCTTTCTTCATCATTAAAACACAGAAACTTTCAAAGGGCAGCCTGGAATTTTTTAGGGTTTTCCACCTTGATCATCATTGTTCCGTGATGATCCTCAGCTCCATGTTTTGGAGTATAAAACCTGTGGAATAACAACTCATGGCTAATGCTGAAAATTCTGTAGGATGTGAACCTCTTGTGCTGGTTTTTAATGGCTGAATATAGACTATAATTGAATATAGAATATAATAATAGAATTATTAGAATAATAGAATTATTATAAATTTGTAGTAGGTTTTGATAAAGCTGTTTTGCTCAAAATTTTAGACAGTTTTTAAAAATTCCCACACATATCATTTGGGAAAAAAATATTGTTTTGGATAACTCAACTCTGTAAGAGCACATCCTTCACCTTCAGAATAATCCCAATTTTTCCCTGATGACAATCTGATTTTCTTGGGGCTGGGGAAAGACAAGGCATTTGTAAAAAGGGAAAAGCAGAGTGAGAGAAGTCGATGAAGAGTTAATTGTGAATTCAGGTGGGCCCACGATCAGTTCAGTGCAGATAATGAGTTCCCCTCTGTGGGTTTGTGTCTCCTGTGCAGCTCTGTCTCCCACGTTCGATACTTTGTGAAATGCTATTCTGTTGTTTTCTCCTGCTCCAGCGTTAATAATGGCATATTCAGGGTGAATAAACACCATTCAGATATTTAGCATTTTTACCCTTTCCGTGTGCAGTCGCTGTGTTTTGACTTTTACTTGGTTTCAGTTTTAAATGTCTTTGGGTGGAGCTTTTTTGTCTCCTCAGCATCTGTGGTTCCCTTCCCTTCGCAGGTATTGGCTAAAAACAAGGTCAGTGAGCCCAAGATGTTTTGTGAATTAATTGAGATGTGTTTGGTGAGCTAATTGAGATGTGATCCCAAAGTCTGACTGATAAATTCATCTGCAGGGGTGAAGTGCAGCTCCCCTTTTCCAAGGGTACATTAATTAATTAAACATGTCACGGCTGAAGCCACATGGATCCGCTGTGTTTGGATTGTTTGTGTGGAGTTCTTCTTTTTAAAATATCACTTGGTGGCACTCAGATTTGTCCCCTTGACTCCAGAAATGGACACCATCAAACTTTTAAAGAGGATTTTGGTCACTGCAGGGTCCTCAGTTCCTGATATATGAGCACCTGGAGCACTGTCACCTCTTCTGTGCCTTCCATTCCAAGTACAACCTGCTTTTTCTTTGGAAAAACCTGCTTTTTCTCATGGAAAACTTGCTTTTTCTCACGGAAAACCTGCTTTTTCTTTTGGAAAATCTGCGTTCTCTCACAAAAAACCTGCTTTTCCTCACAGAAAACCTGCTTTTTCTCATGGAAAACCTGCCTTTTCTTTTGGAAAACCTGCTTTTCCTCACAAAAACCTTCTTTTTCTTATGGAAAACATGCTTTTCCTCATGGAAAACCTGCTTTTTCTCGTGGAAAACCTGCTTTTCCTCATGGAAAACCTGCTTTTTCTTTTGGGAAACCTGCTTTTTCTTTAGGAAAACCTGCTTTTCTTCATGGAAAACCTCCTTTTTATCATGGAAAACCTGCTTTTCCTCACGGAAAATCTGCTTTTTCTCAAAAAACCCTGCTTTTTCTTTTGGAAAACCTGCTTTTCCTCACATGCTGACGTGGGTGAGAGCCCTGCCGCCCCTCAGAGGGACCACTCACAAATTTAATGCTGTCCTGCTGTATTTTTCAGTCTGGGATTTGTATTTCAGTCACCTGGGGCTGCCCTGTTCCCTTTCCAATGAGGATAAAATAACGAGGAGCACTTTGGGGGAGTTTCTAACCTCACTTTTGCTGTCGCTCTGCAGGTGGCAATAAAAATCATTGACAAATCTCAGCTGGACGCTGTGAATTTGGAGAAGATCTACAGGGAGGTGCAGATAATGAAGATGCTCGACCACCCACACATCATAAAGCTCTACCAGGTAGGCTTAGGGGGCTTTCCCCCTTTTTTTCCCCCCTTTTTCTGCCTTTTTCTCACTTTTTCCCCTCTCTTAGTTCTGCTGAATAAAGATGAAGATCCCAGTTAGGAGCAGTTCAGCTTTAATTCTGTTTTATGCAAAAGCAAGTGGCTCTCGGTCTTTAAAAAATAGATTTCCCAAGCAGAGATGGGCCTGGAGGAGTTAAATTTTCAACTGCCTTGATAATATCTCACCCAACTCCTTTCTGAATGAGTGACACCACACAAAAGTGGCAGAGGAGAGGCTGAGAATATTTAAATTAAGTCTGAGGATCAGCAAGATCTCTTGAAGGGAGGGAAATTGTTATGGAGTGCTCTCCTTTGCTGTTAAAGCAGGGACTGGTTAAAAAGGCATTTCAGAGATGAGTTTATTTTTCAAATTGTCTCACCATTTGTGTTTATTTGTCTCCTGGCACTTTCAAGCCTGTTCATAAATAAAATGCAAAATCAAATTCACAAAGGTCTCGCCCACGGACAAGTTCAGCTCATGGTGAACTCCTCTGAGGGGATTGAAATAAACCCAAAATATGTCGGAATTATTGTGCTGAGGTCTGAAATGACTTTTTGAAGTGGAGGATTTTTCACTCTCAGTGAAGCTTTGGATTATTTTGTTAACTCCACGTGCAAGGCAAAGTTTCCCCAGCTTCAGGAGAGAACCATAAGGATCCTTTTGGTGTTTGTTTCCTTTTTTTGCTCTTCCCACAAGGCCTCATGTGAGATTTCTCATCAACAGGTGATGGAGACCAAAAGCATGCTGTACCTCGTGACAGAATTTGCCAAAAATGGAGAGATTTTCGGTAAGCAGGAGAATATTTCCACATCCAGCATTTCAGTGCACTGTGGTCTATGTGTAAATAAGGATCTTTTGGGTCTATTATTAAAGGTTTCATATTTCTGTGCGGATTTGGTCTAGATTTGCCTTTTTTCTTCTGATTTATTACGATTAGAGTGGCTTTTGTAATTAAGGATGGGATATTCAGCTGATGCAGAAGATTCCTACACAATTTCTAGATTATTTCAGCATAAACACCTTTTTAGACAAAGCTAATCAGGATCTGAGGGTTGGGTTTTGTTTTTTTTTAATTATAAAGATTCTTTCTAATACTTAATGCAGATTTCCTGAGCTGAAACTCCAACCAATGATTGCTGCATCTGTTCCTAGACATTGATAAGACTGGAAATACAGAGCGTGTCCCTGATAAGAGATTATTTGTGATCTCCTGATTGCCTTACACTGATCCCAGCTCTCACAAGGGTTGGGAGGGCTTTGTAGGGAATGGCCATTCCAGCTGGGAGGAGTTTGTAGGGAATGGCCATTCCAATTGGGAAGGGTTTGTAGGGAATGGCCATTCCAATTGGAATTTGTAGGGAATGGCCATTCCAGCCCAAAGGTTTGTAGGGAATGGCCATTCCAGCTGTGAAGGGTTTGTAGGGAATGGCCATTCCAGCTGGGAGGAGTTTGTAGGGAATGGCCATTCCAGCCCAAAGGGTTTGTAGGGAATGGCCATTCCAACTGGAATGGGTTCCAACTGAAGGGTTTGTAGGGAATGGCCATTCCAGCTCAAAGGTTTGTAGGGAATGGCCATTCCAGATGTGAAGGGTTTGTAGGGAATGGCCATTCCAACTGGAATGGGTTCCAACTGAAGGGTTTGTAGGGAATGGCCATTCCAATTGGGATTTGTAGGGAATGGCCATTCCAGCTCAAAGGGTTTGTAGGGAATGGCCATTCCAGATGTGAAGGGTTTGTAGGGAATGGCCATTCCAGATGTGAAGGGTTTGTAGGGAATGGCCATTCCAGATGTGAAGGGTTTGTAGGGAATGGCCATTCCAACTGGAATGGGTTCCAACTGAAGGGTTTGTAGGGAATGGCCATTCCAGCTCTGCTCAGGACCATGGATGGAGACTCCGTCCATAGAACCGACATTTGGTCACCTGCAGAGTCAAAACCCTTTAGTTTCAAATCAGATCCCCTCTGTTTCACTTGGTTTGCAGTGCCTTTGTCCTTTCGCTGGGTGCTTTGGCTTGTCTGGGGACAAAACTCCTGCTGCTTTGGGCCCTGAATCTCACATTGCTTCTGGTTTCCATTTTATTGGGCCAAGATGAAAAAAACCCCAAACCCTACCACAGAAAGGAGTACCTAGAGGGTGACAAGAAGCTGATTTGCCCAAGGATGAATTCACAAAACTTTCCTAGAAGACGCAGCTTTGGTTTTTGAGTCTTTGCGAGTCTGGGAGCTGTTCTCTGGGTGTCTGCAGTGAAACCCTCTTTGCTCCATACTCTGGCCCCATATCCCAGCAGATCCTGAATGTCCTCAGCAAGTTCCAGCTGCCTGGAGGAGAGGTTCCTGTGCCCAGGGCTGGCACAGAGCCCGGATCCCAATCCCAGTTCCCTGTTTGCACTCTGGTTAATGCACAACCCCCTGGTGCCGTGTGCTGCTGCTCCAGGAGAAAAAGAGTGATCCCAGAATATTCTGGACAACCTCAAGGGCCAGACTGGTTCGGAATCTTTAAATTTAAAAGTCCTGACAGGCCAGAGCCATAAAAGATCTGACAGCTTGGCTTGGTTACCTTGTTTGCTGCACTGCTAACAAATGATGGATTAACAGCTTAGAGAGCTGGCTGCTGCTCAGGGCTAATTCACTTTGTGCCTTTGATATCTGACTTCACCTTGATATCATATGATTTGTCACTCACTCTGGGCCTGAATGATATTTAGCTTGCAAATATTATGATCTCCCCTTACTGCCAGGCTTTTGTTTGTTCTTGTGCCTTGCCAAGCTAAACCAGCCGAGAGCTCGGAGGAGTTCTCAGAGCTGCAGGTTCCGGAGATCAGCAGAGAAAAGTTTAAATGGAAATATGGCAGTGGTCATAAAGCCCCTTAAATGGTGTTTTAATTAATACCTGAATGGTATTTTAATTAAAAATCCCTTCAAACACAGGCTAACTGAGGCAGGTTTGGCGTTGTGCTGGGCAGGGTGATCCTGCTGGGGTCACTGATGTCACAGCTGTTCAGAAGATAAGATCAAATTATAGCCAATTTTTTTTGGCTGTAAAATCTCTGTGCATTCGCTGCTCCTTCCCCATTAACTGCATCCTTCGTGGGATGTTGAAGGCAGCTCTAAACCCATCCTAATTCTCTGATTTTTGCTCCTGAGAAGGACTAGAATTGGCTGTGGGAGCTGTTTCTGTCAGGACTCACACAGCTGCTGCTGCTCCCCTTGTTTTTGTTGCTGAGGATAAATGAAGTTTTTGGTTTCAGGGCTAACATTCGCCTTTACAATGTAATCAAATATGAAAACAAAATGTTCTCTCTGCCTGTGACGCAGTGAAGACGAGAGAGAGGTCAGGATGGGCACCTTTGGGGTACTTGTTTTAGTTCCGGAAATAAAATAAAAAAGTTTTATTCACCACACAGCCTCTGCTGAGGCTCCGGAGGGAGAAGTGCAGGAATTAAAGCTCCAAATATCCATGATGGGGAAGCAGATTATTCCAAATATTCCTCATGAGTTGTGCTGTGAAAATATTGATCAGGTAGCTATGAAAGAGAAGGCTTTGATCTTTTCTTTCCATTCTTTCTGGTGGGAGAACAAGTTGGGAACTGGTTTGAGATCCTTTGTGCTGATTTTTGGGGGAAATCTCTGAGTTTCAGAGTTCTTGCTTGCTTCCAGTCCATTTCAACCTGATTCGCTTGATTTATGCTGATTTTATTTCCCAGATTACCATGAGTGAAAATATTGGGAAAATATTGTGAAAATATTGATCAGGTAGCTCTAAGAGAGAAGAGTTTGATCTTTTTTCTCCGTTCTTTCTGAGGGCTGGGTGGGAGAACAACAAGTTGGGAACTGGTTTGAGTTCCTTCCTGCTGATTTTTGGGAGGAAATCACTGAGTTTCAGAGTTCTTGCTTGCTTCCAGTCCATTTCAACCTGATTTGCTTGATTTTATTTCCCCGATTACCATGAGTTCGGTTATTGGGAAAATATTGGGAAAATATTGATCAGGTAGCACAAAGAGAGAAGAGTTTGATCTTTTCTTTCCGTTCTTTCTGAGGGCTGGGTGGGAGAACAAGAAGTTGGGAACTGGTTTGAGTTCCTTTGTGCTGATTTTTGGAGGGAATCACTGAGTTTCAGAGTTCTTGCTTGCTTCCAGTCCATTTCAATCTGATTAGCTTGATCTATGCTGATTTTATTTCCCAGATTACCATGAGTTCGGTTATTGTGAAAATATTGATCAGGTAGCACAAAGAGAGAAGAGTTTGATCTTTTTTCTCCATTCTTTCTGAGGGCAGGATGAGAGAACAACAATCCCCAAACTGGTTTGGGTTCCTTCCTGCTAATTATTCAAGGAAATCATTAATTTTTAGGCTCCTAGCATGCTGTCCAGATGATTTAAATCTGATTTCTTTGATTTCTGCTGTTTCTCCCCAGATTACCTGGCCAGCCACGGGCGCCTGAGCGAGGCCGAGGCGCGGCGCAAGTTCTGGCAAATCCTCTCGGCAGTGGAATATTGCCACGGCAGGAAAATCGTGCACAGAGACCTCAAGGCTGAGAACCTCCTGCTGGACAGCAACATGAACATCAAAATAGCAGGTACTCCATGCAGGAACACCTTGGTTTTATTTATTTATTTTATGTTTTTATATATTTTATATATTTTTATATATTTATATATATATTTTAATATATTTATATATTTTTGTATTTTTTTAAATGTATTTTTATTTTTAATATTTTTGTTTTATGTATTTTATATCTTTTATATAAGTTATGTCCTATGAATATATATTGTATATTTCTCCATATTTTTATTTTAATATATTTTTACTATTTTTACTAATTTTGTTTTTATATATTTTTGTATCTTTTATATGTTATGTGCTATGAATATATTGTATATTTCTCTATATTTTATTTTTATTTTAATATCTTTTTACTATTTTTGATATTTTTGGTTTTATATATTTTTATCTATTTATATAAATTATATCCTATAAATATATATTCTATATTTCTATATATTTTATTTTTTATTTTTATTTTAATATCTTTTTGGTTTTATATATTTTTATATCTTTATATAAAGTATATCCTATAAATATATATTTCTATATATTTTATATTTTATTTTTATCTATTTTTACTATTTTTGATATTTTTGGTTTTATATATTTTTATGTTTATATAAATTATATCCTACAAGTATCTATTGTATATTTTTATATATTTTATATTTTATTTATATTTTTAATATATTTTTTTATAAAACCTGCACCAGTAATTCAGTCATGTTGCCCAAGATTCCTTCATGCTTTTCCATGTGATATTTTTCCATGGTGGGTATCAAAGTCCATGCAGCCAAAATATTTCCAATGTTAACTTGCAGAAAAAAAAACCAAAAAAACCCTAGAAGTCCATGTAGCTCTTTCCAATATTAACTTCCAGAAAAAAAAAAAATTAGAATTATAAACATATTTTTGTGGGTGTCATAACATGTCTGTAACGCCGCCAGATGTTCAGGTTAAAACAGAGTTAATCAAATAACTTCTTCCAACACTAAGAAAAAAACCTCAAAATGGAAGCTTATTGATTTTTTTTCCCCTTTTTGCATGCATGATTTCACTTTAATTATAAATTTAGACACAGCAGATGTTGCTAGCAATAGAAATCATTTTCATTACAATTCTACAGAGCCTTCCATGCTGACTTTAGCCTGGAGAGAGTGGAAATGGGGAAAATCGGGAATATTTTGGTTTGTGGGACTGTTGGACTTTAGGGGAGGAGAGGAGGGAAGGAAGGAGAAGGAGTTTCCCTTTCTCAGGCTGAGAAAGGTGAAGAGATAAAACATTTCTGGATTATTTTACCCTTTCATGTCCCTCCTGGCGTTTCTGGGATGGTCAGAGGGTTTTGTTGCAATAATACCCCACAAGATCCATTTGTGGGGTGTTTGTCCTTTTCTCATTCCTGATTTTGTGCTTGAATTCACCTCCAGCAGCTCCTGGAGAACGATGCCTGACAGAGAATTTATTCACCAGGCAGGTTATGGCTTTAGGAAATACTGAATAAATACTGAATAAATACTGAATTCAGGCTGCAAGGCACCCCCTTTTTGAGAGGAATTGAGCTGAAAGGAAGGGAATTTTGTGATTTGTTCATCCATGCTTTCTTTGCTGCCCTCTCCCCTTTTCCTCACTGCACTTTTGCCTCTAACTCCTCTCCAAATCACTCTGCAGCTCTGTAGCTCGTGATGCTCATCCCAGCAGAATTTTCCAGAGCTCCTCAGGGCTCTCATTGTGGTTTTCGTGCCCTGGATGTCCTGAATTCTTCAGGGATCCCAAAATCCCTCCTCAGGAGCATCTCAGCTCCTGCATTGAGGTTTTTTCCCTGCCCTGGATGTCCTGAGCACAGCAGGGATCCCAAAACTCCTCCTCAGGGCCATCTCAGCTCCTAGATTGAGGTTTTTTTTCCTGCCCTGGATGTCCTGAGCTCTTCAGGGATCCCAAAATCACATCCTTGGGACTCTCAGCTCCTGCATTGAGGTTTTCCTGCCCTGAGCTCTTCAGGGATCCCAAAACCCCTCCTCAGGAGCATCTCAGCTCCTGCACTGAGGTTTTCCCACCCTGGATGTCCTGAGCATGGCAGGGATCCCAAAACCCCTCCTTGGGGCTCTCAGCTCCTGCATTGAGGTTTTTTTCCCTGTCCTGGATGTCCTGAGTGCTGAAGGGATCCCAAAACCCCATCCTCAGGAGCATCTCAGCTCCTAGATTGAGGGTTTTTTTCCTGCCCTGGATGCCCTGAGCACTTCAGGGATCCCAAAACCCCTCCTTGGGGCTCTCAACTCCTGCATTGAGGTTTTCCTGTCTTGGATTTCCTGAGCACTTCAGGGATCCCAAAACCCTCCTCAGGAGCATCTCAGGAGAGCCCAAAGCAAGGCTGGAGCTGTTCTGTCACAGGAATTTCAGTGCCCAGACTCTCCAGGGGCTCACTAAAATCTGCTCGTGGAGTGAGGACATCCCACAGCCTCTGCCCTGCCCTGCTGCTCTCCTGCTCCACTTCTGCGTGGCTCAGAGTTAATTACAGCTGGGCTCTATGCAAATGATCCCATTAATTGGTTCTTCCGTGGATCTCGGCCAGGTTGATAACAGCTCCCGTGTCCAGCCTGGCTGATAAGGAGCTGGAGGAAAGTTCAGGCTGCTGGAGACTTTGCTGTGATTTGTGCTGAGTCGGTTGTTGGATTCTCCTCTGCAAAGGGGATGGATGGCCAAGGTTTGTTCCGCCGAGTTTGTTCCTCGAGTTCCACCAGGGTTTGTCTGGGATTTTTGGGGTTATCTGGTGCTGTGCAGATCCCTGGGAACAGCCTCTTCCCATCGTTCATCTTCTTCATGGCTCATTTTTGGAGCTGGGCAGGGACAGAGGGCAGGCAGGATCCCAGCTCTGAGAGCTGAGATTCCTCTCTGCTTTGGATGAATGGAAGAATTGGAAAAAAACAGCGCAATAACTGATGGATTATTTTGATAAAGCTCTTCTTAACTTCCAGTGGGCCTCTTGATCATTCTGGTGCTTCCAAGAGTTTTGTTGAAGCTTTTGCCCTTCAAGAATAGAGCAGTTTTTAGTCAAATACCTAAACATGCACTGAGTTACCTCTGTGTTTCAGCTACCAGGAGAATAAACTCAGATTCAAAAATCTTCCTAAACCTGGGGGTTCATGAGATTGCCACCTTTGATACTTGAGGCTGGACTGAAATCCAGTAGTTTTGTGTTAATATTGCTCTCAAAGGACGGGGACAGGTAGAATCCAAAGGATCTTTTTGCTCTCAGTCACTGGACAAGAAGCAGAGGATGAGTAGTGAACTGGAGAGCTTTGCTAGGTTTATTTTCTAGAAGATATGAGGCGGTTGGGAGCAAAGCCCTCAAATGTTTGGGGCACGAATGAGATAAAATGCCCGGGCTGCAGGTGAGGAGTGCCACACCAGGCAGTGTCCTTAGGTCTGACATGGAATTTGTCCTTCCATAAATCTTCCTGCTCCTTCCCCAAGTGAAGCAGCTGGATCGGCCATGTCCCCTTCCCCTTCTGCTGCGTTCTGAGGGCATCGTTTGAGGGCATTGCAGCTCCCTCTGCCCTCCCTGAACACAACCTCTGCCATGGAAACCCAAGGAGCTCCTCTCCCTGACCCTGCAGCCCAAAGTGCTTGAGCCTGCATGGAATCCTGGTGCCTGCAGGGAATCCTGGCAACTTTGAGCAGCCCAAAGTGCTCGAGCCTGCCTGGAATCCTGGTGTCCTGCAGGGAATCCTGGCACCTTGCAGAAGCCCAAAGTGCTGGTGCCTGCATGGAATCCTGGCATTCTGCAGCATCCCAAAGCTCTGGTGCCTGCAGGGAATCCTGACACCTTGCAGCATCTCAAAGCTCTGGTGCTTGCAGGGAATCCTGGCCTCCTGCAGCATCCCAAAACACCAGTGCCTGCAGGGAATCCTGGAGTCCTGAAGGGAATCCTGGCATCCTGCAGCATCCCAAAACACCAGTGCCTGCAGGGAATCCTGGAGTCCTGAAGGGAATCCTGGCATCCTGCAGCATCCCAAAGTGCTCGAGCCTGCAGGGAATCCTGGTGCCTGCAGGGAATTCTGGTGCCTGCAGGGAATTCTGGTGCCTGCAGAGAATCCTGGTGCCTGCAGGGAATTTTGGTGCCTGCAGGGAACCCTGGAGTCCTGCAGCATCCCAAAGCTCTGGTGCTTGCAGGGAATCCTGGTGTCCTGCATGGAATCCTGGCCTCCTGCAGCATCCCAAAATGCTGGTGCCTGCAGGGAATCCTGGTTTCTTCAGGGAATCCTGGCACCTTGCAGCATCCCAAAGTTCTTGAGCCTGCAGGGAATTTTGGTGCCTGCAGGGAACCCTGGAGTCCTGCAGCATCCCAAAGCTCTGGTGCCTGCAGGGGATCCTGGAGTCCTGCAGGGAATCCTGGTGCCTGCAGGGGATCCTGGTGCCTGCAGGGGATTCTGGTGCCTGCAGGGGATCCTGGTGCCTGCAGGGGATCCTGGTGCCTGCAGGGGATCCTGGTGCCTGCAGGGGATTCTGGTGCCTGCAGGGGATCCTGGTGCCTGCAGGGGATTCTGGTGCCTGCAGGGGATCCTGGTGCCTGCAGGGGATCCTGGTGCCTGCAGGGGATCCTGGTGCCTGCAGGGGATCCTGGTGCCTGCAGGGAATTCTGGTGCCAGCAGGCAGTCCTGGTGCCTGCAGGGGATCCTGGTGCCTGCAGGGGATCCTGGTGCCTGCAGGGGATCCTGGTGCCTGCAGGGGATCCTGGTGCCTGCAGGGGATCCTGGTGCCTGCAGCAGCCCAGGTAGGCAGAGACTGTTATTTTGAAGGAGGCTGGAGTGCTGCTGGACAGGAAAATATGCATTGACGTCAGGAGTGGCTGCTCAGCATTCAGGCCCTGAAGTGGGTCAGGTTTGTGCTGCCGTACCTTGCCTTTATCAGCACCTCAGCCTCCCATTATCTCCCAGGCTCACATTTCTCCTCCAACAAAAGCTCCCTGTGGCTCGCTGCGAGCCGGGCAGATTGAGTTCTGCTCGGAATGGATTAATTATGGCTCCCGAGCTCCTTCTGAAGGGTTCTGGAGGTACAAAGGGGAGGCTGTGCCCTGCTGGAGGCACAGCAGAAGTTGCAGTGGCTCTGGCAGGGAGCTCCCATTGCTGGGATTGCAGACGGGGCTGAAATCTCAGGCTGTTGCCGTTTTTAACAGGAAAACAGATTCCATTGCCGTGATGTGCGCTCAAAAAAATTATACCTTCGAAATTCAAGATTATTCTGAAGGGGGTAATGAGATTGAGAAACCAAATACCACAACTGTGGAGAGCCAATATTTGCAGATTGCACAAACACAGAGTTTATTCAACTGAACACAATGCTGCAAATGATGGCTTTTTTTTTTTCTTTTTTCTTTTTTCTTTTTTTTAACGTGCAGATTCAGGCAAATGTTAAGAAGATCACTCCATTATATAATCTCAGTCCTCTGCTAATGAGTCCAATTTCAGTCCTTTTAGAATTCTGGGGCTGGCATATGGTTTTGGTGTTTTTCATTTTAGGGCTGGCACATTTTTCCCCTCCAACATCAGTGATGTTTCCTCTGTAATAAGACATTTTTGTGTTAAAAATGACCCCTTTGGATCCAGAATGGCTGTGGCACATCAGCAATTCCAAAGTGGGAACAAGGTGGAGGGGGGAAGAGAGAGAATCAAACTCATGATTGTTTTGTTCTTAACTGAATCCTGACCACTCCAAAAAGTGGGACAACTCAACTGGCAGTGCGGTAATTAAAAATTGAGGAAGCCCCATGGACCAAGCATCCAGGATCCTGTCTAAATCCTGCATTTTTTTTCTTTGGAAGGCTTTTCATGGATGCTTTCAGTTCTGGAGTGCTTAAGAATGGTTTCCTGTTCGTGTGGGAAGCAGAACAGAAACAAAAAGGGGTGACCACAGTAAGTTGTGCACCCTAAAAAATCACGCTCATCTCCCCCTCCCAGGGAGTTCTTCTGTCCAACAGCAGAAGAGAACTGGATTTTTTAAAATCCAGCAGCTGCTGGCATACAGAACACAGGTTTTCATTGCCATGTGACGTGACAAAGCCCAGGCTGTGTTCATATTGTCAGTGCATGCTGAAATTCAGGGTTCTGGTGTTTCATAAAAAAAAAGGGAGGTCATAAGTTCATAACTTATTTTTAAAAAAGGGAGAAATTGCCATTTTAGAAGGGACAGAATGGGGAAATCCCTCTGCAGGTGTCTAGGACAGAATGGGGAGATCTCTCTGCAGGTGTCTTGGGCAGTGCCCCCAGCCCAGGCACACACACTGGGGAGGGATTGGTTCCCAGTTGCTCTCTCAGCCTCCTTGGCTGCTCCTTCTGGAGCCATTCTCAGCCCTTCCATTCATGAATTTCCACTGCAGCTCAATGCTCTGTGCTGTCACAAGACCATCCATGCCAGCCAAGAGCTGCTCTTCCCCCGCGTTAAGCACAGTCTGTGATTCTCAGAGGGAGCAGAGGCCAGGAGCAGCTCCAAGGTGTCCTCAGGTCCTTTGGTGACCATAAATACATAAATACAACCATTCTGTGTTATATAAATACAACCATTCTGTGTTCTAAGATTAATCACATTCAGATAATAATAACATAAACCCAAGCTTTCTCTTATATTGGCTCTGTTCCTTTTGCTGCTCAGATTTCTTCACGTTTCCTTTTGAAGAAATCGCCAAAGAGGTGACTTTAAATCCCAGTCAGGGCAGGCAGAGAATTTCACTTTTGAAGGATTTTTAAATCCCTGTGTTCCCAAGCAGGTCGTGCTTTCTTCAGCTGTGCTTACAAATAAATGTTCTTGTACTTGTGGATCTGATAGGAAGATTTATGAGGGTGGCACCTGAGTAAGAGCTGCAGTTCGGAGATAAAGCCTGATGTTTATCTGCAGCACTAAGAGGATGTTGAAAATCTGACAAATCCGAGATAAGTGAAGGGGAGAAATCAGATTTAATGACACCTACACGGAGTGGCAAAATGCTGCTGGAGAGGAGGAATCGCTTCGTGCCTCCCGGAGCATTGTCACGCTTGCCGAGCCAATTATGTGCCAAGAAAAGTCTTCTCAAAGAGAATAATAATAATAATAATAATAATAATAATAATAATAATAATGTAAAAAAATCACAACAGAAGTCTGGCCGGGAATAGGGAAAAGAGGCTGGGATAGGGAAAAGGGAAAAGGAACTGTGATAGGAGAAAAGTGGCAGTGATAGGGAAAAGGGGCTGGGGTAGGGGAAAGAGGCTGGGATAGGGGAAAAGGGTCTGGGATAGGGGAAAAGGGAAAAGGGTCTGGGATAGAGGAAAAGGGGCAGTGACAGGGAAAAGGGGCTGGGGTAGGGGAAAGGCATAATAATAATAATAATAATATAAAAAAATCACAACAGAAGTCTGTGAATAGAGAAAAGGGAAAAGAGGCTGGGATAGAGAAAAGGGAAAAGGGAAAAGAGGCTTGGATAGGGAAAAGGGGCTGGGGTAGGGGAAAAGGATGATGATAATAATAATAATAATAATAATAATAATAATATAAAAAAATCACAACAGAAGTCTGGCTGTGAATAGGAAAAAGGGAAAAGGGATAAGGAAAAGGGAAAAGGGAAAAGAGGCTTGGATAGGAGAAAGGGAAAAGGGGCTGGGATAGGGAAAAAGGGAAAAGGAACTTTGATAGGGGAAAAGGGGCAGTGATAGGGAAAAGGGGCTGGGATAGGGAAAAAGTGATAATAATAATATAAAAAAAATCACAACAGAAGTCTGGCTGTGAATAGGGAAAAGGGAGAAGAGGCTGGGATAGGGGAAAAGGAAAAAGGGAAAAGGGGCAGTGATAGGGGAAAAGGGAAAAGGGACTCTGATAGAGAAAGGGTCAGCAATAAGGAAAAGGTGACAGAGCGATGGGGGATTTGGGGTGGATTTTGCTGCTCCCCCTCTGCTTTTGCAGCTGAAGGTGTTCCAGGGCTGAGAGGAAGGCAGCAGGGATGTTCTCTCCTGCTGGAACCCGAGCTGGCCTTGGCCGCTGGCACCGCGGGCTTGGTGACGTCCCTGCCCCGTCAGGGCCCTGCGGTGACGGTGACGCTGCTCTGCTCCCGGGGACCCTGACCTTCACACGGAGCCCTGGCACCCAGCCGGGCTGTGCCAGCCAGCAGGGCTCCCTGTGATGGGGACAGCTCCCGAAATTCCCCCTGGGGGGTGGGGATGGGATGTGCTGACCCTCAGCCCACACAGGACTCTCGGAGATTTAAGGCTCCACACCCAGCAGGGCTTTAGGGGAGGGAAAGATGTTCTCTTACAGCAAAATATATTTGTTTTCTGCTCCAAAATCCTCTGCACTCCCGGTGTTCCCAAAACTGCTCATTTCTGAGGGATCTTGCAGGAAGAATTCTCTTACAGGGCTGCTGGAGCTTCTGCTAGGAAAGCAGGAATTCTGCTAGGAAAGCAGGAATTCTGCTAGGAAAGCAGGAATTCTGCTAGGAATTCCTGCCCAGGGTCAGCAGGCACATTCACTCCAGGCAGAGCTGCTGGGACTGTCCTAACTGCAGCTAGCCCTGCTCTGAACCATCTCCAGGGTCACTTTTCACACTCTTTGTTCAATGTCTCTTCACTGCTCCGAATCCGAGGGTTCTCCCGCGGTTCTGAAGCTCCCCTGGGTGGATGGGGAGGCTCAGCTGTGCTCAGCTCGGTGTTGATCAGCTCTCGATGTGCTGATCAGCATTGCCACCATCCCTCGGAGGGATCCCGAGCTGAGCCAACAGCCTGAGCTCTGCTGGTCACTGCCTGGGCTCTCCCAGGGCTGCTCCAGCCCCAGCAGTGCCCAGGAGCACCAGGCTCTGCCTCACTCCGAGCACATTGCTCTTCTTCAGTATAAAAATTCTGATTGATATCACACCTGTATAAGCCATAAAAAGTGATATTTTAAAGGATTTTTTATTTCTGGGCTGTTGATTCCAGAGCTGCCCAGCTCGGGGGGACAAGCACGATGCTCTGCCTTACTCTGAGCACGTTGCTTTTGCTCTTCTTCCGTGTAAAAATTCTGATTGACATCACACCTGTATGAAGCCACAGAAAGCATAATTTTAAAGGATTTTTTTTATTTCTGGGCTGGTGGTTCCAGAGCTGCCCAGCTCAGGGGGACAAGCACCATGCTCTGCCTCACTCCAAGCACGCTGCTTCGGCTCTTCTTCAGTATAAACATTCTGATTGATATCAAACCTGCATGATGCCATAAAAAGCATAATTTTAAAGGTTTTTTTTATTTCTGGTCTGGTGATTTTGTCCAGAGCTGCCCAGCTCAGGGGGACAAGCATCAGGCTCTGCCTCACTCCGAGCACGTTGCTTTTGCTTCTCACCACTGAGTTATAAAAATTCCGATTGATATCAGACCATAACTGGTCCTGCATGAATCCATAAAAAGCAACATTTTAAAGGATATTTTCTTTGTGGTAATTTTTTCTCGCTGGTGACTGCAGCTGGAGGCTCAGAGGGCTGCAGACAGCCCCAGTAGCACTGTCCTTCCCAGTGAAAATCCCGGTGTTTTCCCATGCCTGTTGCTCTTGGCACTGCTCCTTCCTCCCGGCCCCAAAGCTTGTCAGAATCTGTTGTGTATCCAAGGCTGGAGAGCACCTAAGGAAAGCCCAGGAAATCTCAGCTCTCAGATGATCTCTTGGCAGGTCAATAATCTCATTTATCTGCTGTGGCTCTCGGTTTGGTTGAATTTTAATGATGGCTGTTTATAAATTTATAATTCTGAGTTTGCTCAGAACTCCTCCAGGTCGGGAAGGCTTTGGAATTCAGATTGGTGTTGGAATTGAATTGCTTTTGGAATTTAGTAATTCCACAACAGGAAATTAGCAACAGAGGACATCCAGCACCCCAACATTTTCAGTGGGAGTCCCCACAGAAGGATTTGGGATGGAATCAAATTGAGCTTTCAGTCCTGGGCCGTGCATCTAATTATTCTCCGTGCTGCAGCAGGAGCTTGGGGTGACTTTTCCCTTGATTTTTTCCCCCACAGATTTTGGCTTTGGGAATTTCTACAAGAGCGGGGAGCCTCTGACCACGTGGTGCGGGAGCCCCCCGTACGCAGCCCCAGAAGTCTTCGAAGGCCAGCAGTACGAGGGACCCCAGCTGGACATTTGGGTACCACCATCCTTGATTTTCATTCCCTTCAAGTCGACTTTTGTGATTTTTCTTAAGCTGCAGATGTGGAATCTTTGATTTTTCTTGAAGCATTTTTTAACAGTTTTTCCTCTTCAGGTTTATTTCTTTATCTCATAAAATGCTGTTTAACACTGTATGGGATTAGGGTAACCTGTCTAGGGTGGCCAAAATGTGCACTGCAGGTGAACATGAGGGGGAAAAACTCCTCCAAAAACTCTCTGGCTGGATGAGTGAAATCTGCTTTTTTTCCGAGCATTTTAGTGTTTTCTGTGTTAAGTGGGAATTGAACATCGATGAGGTTAAAGGTTCTGAAGCACAGAAACCCAAGGGAGAGGGGGGACTGCTCTGATTTTTCTGGGAGCTGGAAATGAGCTCCTTTGTGCCCCCAAATCCTCCAGGAGCAGCTGCCCAGGTTGGACTTGGTGTCTCCATGTCTATTATTCCAACTGAAGAAGGCAGAGAGGGCAATCCCTGCTTTTCTGCGATGGAAAATGAACTAAAAGAGCTGCAGAGGTTCTGTGCAGAGCCTGCTTTGAATTCCTAATTCCATTTTGTTGGGTTTTAGTTTAATTTTCTGATTTTATTTTAATTTTTTTTGGACCAGGGACAGGACGAGCTGTGGCCTCAGGTTTGCAGGGAGGACACACAGATCACCTTTTTGGTCACGCAAAGTCACCCTGGGGCTGCTCAGTTCATTTGAATTCATCCAAATTGCCTCCACAAACAAAAACTGTGTTTTTACACCCTGTGTGCTGATTCTATAGACACAGGGAGCTGCTAAATCCTGGTTTTCAAAAGGCTCAGCCTCCCTGGGCCTTTGGGGATGGACAAACACGGAGCAGACGTCAGCCAGGTGGCTCTGATGTCAGCAGGGAATTCCCGAACTTTGGCAGGCAGCCCTCAAATATGTCAGGCCCTAAATCATTAACAGGATCTGCCTGCCCGCAGAGAAAGTGCTGATATTTCAGATCAAACCATTATAAAAATGTTGATTTTCAGATGAAACCATTACAAAAGCGTTGATATTTCAGATGAAACCATGATAAAAGTGTCGATATTTCACATAAAACCATTAGAAAAGTGTTGATAGTACAAAAATGTCGATATTTCAGATAAAATCATTATAAAAATGTTGATATTTCAGATAAAACCATTACAAAAGCATTGATATTTCAGATCAAACCATTATAAAAATGTCGATATTTCAGATAAAATCATTAGAAAGTGTTGATATTTCCGATGAAACCATTATAAAAATGTTGATTTTCAGATGAAACCATTACAAAAGCATTAATATTTCAGATGAAACCATTATAAAAATGTTGATATTTCAGATAAAATCATTAGAAAGTGTTGATATTTCAGATGAAACCATTATAAAAGTGTCGATAATTCAGATCAAACCATTATAAAAATGTTGATATTTCAGATAAAACCATTACAAAAGCATTGATATTTCAGATCAAACCATTATGAAAGTGTTGATATTTCAGATGAAACCATTATAAAAATGTTGATATTTCGGATAAAACCATTATAAAAATGTCGATATTTCAGATAAAACTATTATAAAAGTGTTGATATTTCAGATAAAACCATTGTCATGTGAAGGATTCCTCACAGAGATTCTGCTGAGCTTGCAACAATCCCCAGCTCAGTTTTTGGCAGTGAATTCTTTTAAAAATACATATTTAATTGTAAAATCTCGGTGTTTTCACGAAGGTTTGAGGTCAGCACCTGATTTTTCCCCCCTGAGAAATGCAGTGCTGTGCCAGTCCGTGTGGATCTCTCAGGCAGTGTGGCTCTGGTTTTTTTTGGCAAGAACATTGCCAGGGGCAGTGCCAATTCCTGTGCATCCTTCCAGGAACAGCAATCGGAGAACTCTTTTTGCTCACATTAAATAATCCCCTAAACTCTTAGAAATAGAAACTCTTCCTCACAGGCCTTAAATGTAAAATATTAGCTTTTTACTTTTAGTAAAAGTCTTTTAGTACAAGTATTTTACTTTTAGTAAAAGTATTTTACGTTTTTTAGCGGCTGCTGCCTGAGGGTGTTTTACTGTGAGTGCCTGCTGCTTCTGTGTGGGCAATGCTGAGATCAATAAAAAACCCCAAATTCTCAGCTGAAGTTGGGGTTCACTCTCCAGGCATCATCCTGTGTGCATCTCCCTCCTTCTCACCCAAATCCCCACAGTTTTTTTCCTGCAGCAGGGCTCAGTTTACCACCTTAGAGAGGGCGGGAGCTTGGGAACGGAACTGAAAATTGCCTTTTTTCTGCCCGCAGAGCATGGGGGTGGTGCTGTACGTGCTGGTGTGCGGAGCGCTGCCCTTCGACGGTCCCACGCTGCCCATCCTGCGGCAGAGAGTGCTCGAGGGCAGGTTCAGGATCCCCTACTTCATGTCAGAAGGTAACAGCGCTGAGCTTTCCCTCTCTGCTGGATCAATTTTGGGATAATTCGGGCTGGAGAGGAGTGGCACTGCTGGCCACACATATAGTTGCACTGTTTTAGGAATTTTTCTGTTCTTTCTCACAGAGAATAGAGATAAACTGCATTCTTTTACTTTCTTAATCTCTGTGTTTGGTGTTAGGTGTTATTTGGCTGTGACCAATGATTTTAGGAGGTGGATTCTTTGCTGACCAATAGTTGCTAGGTTATTAATGGATATAAAAGAGGTTTCTTGTAAATAAAGTTCTCCTTTCGCCATCTTGGTTCGTCTGCCTGAATTCTCTCAGCTCAGCCTCTGCAATCCTCAGGAAATCTAAAGCCACACATACTTCTTGTTTTTGAAGAAGTTGGGCTTTTCTCCTGTTTAATGTGAATTTTTAATCTCATTTTCCTGCTGGCAGCTCACTGAACAAGTCGATAATTCTATTTTTCCTCCCCCAAACAGAGTGTGAGCACCTGATCCGCAGAATGCTGGTCCTGGACCCATCCAAACGCTTGACCATCGCTCAGATCAAGGAGCACAAGTGGATGCTGGTGGAGGTTCCTGCCCCCAGACCAATCCTGTACCCCCCAGGGGAGGAGAACGAGCCCTCCCTAGGAGAGTACAACGAGCAGGTGCTGAGGCTGATGCACAGCCTGGGCATCGACCAGCAGAAAACTCTGGAGGTAAAACACGCTGGGATGGGGGAAATGCACTCAGATGGGGGGAAAACACCATCAAATGGGGGTAAAATATGCTCAAATGGGGGTAAAATACAATCAAATGGGGGAAATACACTCAAATGGGGAAAATACACTTGAATGAGGAGAAAACACAATCAAAGGTGGGTAAAATACACTCTAATGGGGGTAAAACAATCAAATGGGAGGAAAATACAATCAAATTGGGGTAAAACACTATGAAATGGGGGTAAAACACAATCAAATGGGGGGAATACAATCAAATGGGGGGAAAATACACTCTAATGGAGGAAAAATACACTCGAATGGGGAAAATACACTCAAGTGGGGGTAAAACACAATCAAATGGCAGAAAAATACACTCAAATGGGAAGAAAATACACTCAAATGGGGGGGGAATACAATCAAATGGGGGTAAAACAATCAATTGGGGGTAAAATACAATCAAATGGGGGTAAAATACACTCAAATGAGAGGAAAATACACTCCTGAGTGGGGTTGGGTAAATCCTTGATGGGAGGGGGAATTGGAAAGTAAATTGGTTTTGTTGAGGTTTTAAGAGGGTGGCAAATGAAAATCCAAGGAAATTCTGTTTTGAGCTTTCAAGAGGGTGGTGAAAGGCAATTCAGAAAGGAGCGTGAAGGCAGAGAGCAGCAGATGTGCCTGCCCTACCCCGAGCCATTCTTGCCAAACATTTATTGATTATGCCAAACATGAAAGGATTGATTCCCTGTGGAATTCCCTGAGGGAGCTCAGTCCCTCCTGCAGGTTCAGAGTGTCACCTGGGTGGGATCTGTGAGTGTCCCATCCCTCTGGGGGCTCACCACAGACCCAGGATCGATGTTTGCCACAGCGTTCACCTTCCCCTGCACCCCCTAAGTACCCCAAAATTCCGAAATTCAAGCACCCACCTGTGCTCCCCTTGCAGTCCCTGCAGAACAAGAGCTACAACCACTTCGCCGCCATCTATTACCTGCTGGTGGAGAGGCTCAAGTCGCACCGGAGCAGCTTCCCCGTGGAGCCGCGGGTGGACGCGCGGCAGCGCCGGCCCAGCACCATCGCCGAGCAGACCGTGGCCAAGGTGAGCCTCCTCCTGCCCCAGAATCTCTCCATTCCACCTGGAATCTCAGCTAATTCCACCTGGAGTTGTGTCTGGTGTGCTTTAGTCCCGGAGCCTGAAATGCAAACGCAATGGGTTTGGCGTCAGTGGGGTCAGCGTTGAAGGGAAGGTGCTGTGCTCGTGCTCCTGATTGGAGGAATTCTCATTTTTGGGAGTTTCGAGCCTTTTGTTGGTGAGGAAGTTAAAGAAGTGGCACTTGTGGGGAATGTGCAGAGCTTGGAGTGGCTTTAATGGGAGCTGCTGAGTCTGTGGAGGTGAAATCCTCCAGGCTCTGCTTGGGTGGTGGAAGCTCAGGCACTCTGCAGGGACCTGTGGAAAATGAAAATATCCCCTGCTATTCCTGGGAAACAGCAAAGAATAGGAAATGACCCCAGAAAAGCCATTTATGATAAATTTCCCAGGTTAAGATGCCAATTCAGTGCAGGATCTGAGTCCCTGATAGAAATGTCATTATCTTGAGCCACTCAATGGCTGAAGACTCTCAGATTTGTTCCTAAATGATGTCATTTCTTCAGGATTTGCACTTTTCCCCGCCCATGCCCCAATTTCCTGCAGAGCCCCTGTGGTGATTGATTGATCTGAGCCTTAAGGATGTCACATTTATTTTATCAGGAGCAGTTCTGGGTGTTCTTGGTGGACACTTCGGATCCTCCTAATTACCCTGATTGATCCAGCACAGCTCTCAGGTTGCATTTCCCTCATTTTCTTCCCAAGGAAAAGTCAGGAGCAGTTTCTCCTGCCTTATTGCAATAATTCTGAGGTTTTTATTATTTTTTTTAAACACGTTCTTTTGTTTCATTAAGGCACAGCCACTGTGCAGCTTTTCGATTTCTATTAATGCATCACTGGGAGCCTGAAAGGCTTGGCCTGAGATGACTCAGATTTCTCATGGTCTCAAGTAAATATTCCCTCAAGTTCAGCCCTCCTGGGTGGTGCTCTGTGCCCAAATTCCACCTCCATTTCCAACAGAAATCACAACCAAGCTGCTCTTTTTTCTTTTTTTTTTCTTTTTTTTTCCTTTTTTTTTTTTTCTTTTTTTTCTTTTTTTTTTTTTTTTTTGCTTCAAGACACACTTTGGGATATTTGGATTCTGCTGAGGCGAAACTCAGCTTCAGTTATGAAAGTACAAGTCCAGGAAGAGCCTGGCAAAGATGAAACCCAGGTTTAGTCTTGGTTCTAGTGGTAGAAAGTCCCAGTGTTAAAAAAAAAAAGTATTCATTTTGAGATGTGTTCTTAAAAATTACTAATTTTAAGATGTATTTTTAAAATTATTAATTTTAAGATGTATTAAATTACTATTTTTAGTATGTGTTTTAAAGTATTAATTTTAAGATGTATTTTAAAAATTATTAATTTCAACGTGTTTTTTTAAATATTAATTTTAATATGTGTGTAAAATTATTAATTTTATATGTATTTTAAAAATATTACTTTCAAGAATTTTAATACGTATTTTAAAATTTCTTAATTTTAAGATTTATTAAGAATTATTAATTTTAAGATGTATTTTTAAAATTATTAAATTTAATATGTATTTTTAAAATATTAATTTTAATATATATCTGAAATTATTAATTTATATATCTTTCAAAAATTATTACTTTCAAGCTGTATTAAAATTATTAATTATAATATTTATTTTAAAAATATTAATTTTAATATATATCTGAAATTATTAATTTATATATCTTTCAAAAATTATTACTTTCAAGCTGTATTAAAATTATTAATTATAATATTTATTTTTAAAATATTTATTTTAATATGTATATTTTTTAAATTATTAATTTTAAGATGTTTTAAAAATGATTAATTTTCAGCTGCATTAGAAGCAGCTGGAGCCAGATGAACAAGGAGGAAGCAAACACCTCCTGGAGGTTCTCCTTGCACTGAATTCTGCCCTTCAGAGCCACATCCCCATTTTCCCTCCCTCAGCCTCCCAGGGCCTGGAGCATTTCTGTTCACACTTGGTGGCACCACAGCTCCTGCTGAGGCTGATTTTTTGGCCAGGCCTGTGGTGAGGAAAAGAAAGGTTCAAACCCAGGGGAAAAATGATTATTTTTTATTCAAACCCAGGGGAAAAATGATTATTTTTTATTCAAACCCAGGGGGGAAATGATTATTTTGCTGACTGTGCCCTGCCCTGGGGCTCTGATCCAAGCCCTCCTTCCACACCCACCCCTGCCCTCTTCTTCCTCCTGTTACTCCCACCAGCACCTTAAAAATTCATTTTAACCATCCCAGAGCCTCCTGGTAAAGTCAGGGCTTTTGTACTGAGTGAAAAAGGGAATTTCAGCACCAAAAAATCCCAAACTCTGTGCTGGTGGGACCCACACCTTCAAAAAGTCATTTTAGCCATCCCAGAGCCTCCTGGTGACAGTCAGGGCTTTTGCACTGAGTGAAAAAGGGAATTTCAGCACCAAAAATCCCAAACTCTGTGCTGCTGGGACTAAGTCAGCTTCAGTAAGTGCTGAGCTTAATGACATTTGGGCTTTGCCTGTGTGTTTTGGGGGCAGTAATGTTGTTTTTTTTAATAGTTTAAAGGCTAAGAATGTTATTCATCTCGAACCAAGAAATAAATCTTGCACTTCTGCTCTGGCAGTGAGCTCCACATTGTTCACTTTGTGACTTGAGATGTTTTCCCCTACCTAAAACCCTAAAATCCAGTGTGAATTCCTCAATTCTGTTTTCCAGGCACAGGCTGTGGTCCCCTCCGTGAGCCTGCATTCCCAAAATCCAAGGCTGCTGCAATCTCCAGGACTCCCCTCGGCCTCGGGAGCAGAAACCTTTTCCTTCCCTCCCTCACGGTGCCAGGGAGAGGCAGCGTTCATGGAGGAGGAGAGGGTGGAGACGCCAAAGGTATGGCTTGAAATCACCATTATTTTGGGGTTTTTTCCTCCAGAAGTCATCACAGCTAAAAAAAGATTGTTGCCTTTTAAAAACACAGCACTGCTCCCTGGGATTTAAGGATTTCAGCATCAGTTTAGGTGTTCCACATCCTTTCTCCCTGTAACTCTCCCCGGCTGTGTCTTTTTTCATCATTAATCTGCCTCCTGTTCTTTGCTTGCATTCTGTTCTCATTTGGAAAGGGACAAACCCCCAAAAAAGTGCATTTCTTTCCCTTTTTCTCCTCAAATATATTTTCAAGAGCCCTGAGGACTCCTCCTTGTTCTAGAAAGGGGAGATGGGCTCAGCTGGAGTGTCCCTTTGGCCATCCCAGAGCTCTGCAGGGTGGCAAAGCAGCAAAACCCCTCCGAGTCAGCAATTAGAAGGGGAAATAGCTTAAAATAATTACATTTATGAAGTATGTTACTCTCATAAAACTTCTGTTCTCTCTCCCCCATGCTGCACCACGTTATAACTTGAATTTCAGCAGATTTCTCCTGCCTGGTGCCAGCTGGGGTTTGATTTCCTGCCTGCCACTCTGAAGGGTTTATTGCTCCCTGCTTTACCAACACCGAGAGCGTGGCCCTGGTTCTCAGCACCAACTCCTTGGGTGGTCTCTTGCAGCTGGAGAGCAAAAAACAGTTCAAAGACAGCTGAAAGTTAACATTTCAGGCTTTATTTTGCATCCCCCTGTTGGTTTATAGGTGCAGTTTGGCCAGGGCGGGTGATGGCAGTGAGGTGTCGAGTCTCAGCTCACTGGGGAATATTCAGTGTCTCGAATTTTTTGGGATATGTTCCCTAAAAACTGCCAGGCTCTGATCCCTGGAAAACTGAAGAGAGTGGGATTAGGTCTCCTCTTCCTTTCTGCCACATTGAAGTGGAAAAGTCACAAATGAAAAAGGAAGGTGTGCAAGAAATTAAATTTAGATGTAAAATCCACTAAATCAAAATAGAGGCAGCAGAGGCAGAGCTTTCCTGTGCAGGAACCATCGTTTTCCTGGGGTTTAAACTATTTATAGCTGTTTCTTGATGCTGCTTTAAATATTTTCCTACCATATAGTCTGCCTCAAGACCATTTGTTAGGAGCTGCTGTAGATGCAGTGAAACCTCTTTTCCAAACACTCTTTTCCTTTCAAAATACCAAAGCACTTGGAGGAAAACTCAGGAATGGCTCACATAAAATGGTTTTCTATAAAATGCAGCAGTGCCAGGGTTTGTGCTAAAGGATTTGTGTTCTTTCATCCCTTGTTTTACCCAATATTACTCTATTTGTGCAGCAGGACAGGAATTACAGAACAGACACTCCAAAAACTGCAGGACGTGGGCCTAAAACCCAAATAATTTTATATGGCAACGATTTAGTCAAGGTACACAAGGATCCATGGAGAAAAAAACCAGAATTAAAATCCTGGGAGCAGTTTTGGTTGGAAAGGTCCTCTGAAAGAAGGACCTTCAAAAATTCAGAGCTGTGGGAGGCTGCCCAGAGCTTTATCAGGCTGGGTAAATCGACGGAGGGAGATTCCACAGCTTCTCCAGGCAACCTGTGTTTGCAGGGGAACAACATCAATCAAGTGGACTTGTGCTGGAAAAGGGTGCATTTATGGAGTTATTGCTGAGCACAGCCCTGCAGGGTTCAGGACGAGGCTGGGGATTTTTATGGTGTTTATCTGAGCATGATAAATGAGCACAGAAGGTATAGGAAGGGGGGAACGGCACTGTGGTACATTCCAGAAATATTTTATACTTGTGGCTATGCTGGCAAAGTTTTTATAACTTTAAAAAGAAAAAAGAAAAAAAAAAAAACACCCCAACCAAAAAAACCCAACCAAAAAAACCCCAGCCCTGGAAAACACAGAATTGTGGGAATAAGAGTATTTAGATTTGGTTTGAGCATAAAGGGAGGAAATTGGACATGACAAACAAGTCTGATTTAAGTGAGTTAAAGATCCCAACTGCCTTCAGGCTGGAGAGTTCCTGCCCTTGGGGGCATTCTTTGGGCACAAAATGAACCTGGGCCCAAACCAAAGTTGGGTCCAAACCAAAGCTGGATCCAAACCAAAGCTGGGCACAAACCAAAGCTCGGCTCAAACCAAAGCTCAGCACAAACCAAAGCTGGGCACAAACCAAAGCTGGGCACAAACCAAAGCTGGGCACTAACCAAAGCTGGGCACTAACCAAAGCTGGGCACAAACCAAAGCTCAGCACAAACCAAAGCTGGGCACTAACCAAAGCTGGGCACTAACCAAAGCTCAGCACAAACCAAAGCTGGGCACAAACCAAAGCTGGGCACAAACCAAAGCTGGGCACAAACCAAAGCTCAGCACAAACCAAAGCTGGGCACTAACCAAAGCTGGGCATAAACCAAAGCTCAGCACAAACCAAAGCTCAGCACAAACCAAAGCTGGGCACAAACCAAAGCTCAGCACAAACCAAAGCTGGGCACAGACCAAAGCTCAGCACAAACCAAAGCTGGGCACAAACCAAAGCTCAGCACAAATCAAAGCTGGGCACAGACCAAAGCTCAGCACAAACCAAAGCTGGGCACAAACCAGAGCTCAGCACAAACCAAAGCTCAGCACAAACCAAAGCTCAGCACAAACCAAAGCTCAGCACAAACCAAAGCTCAGCACAAACCAAAGCTCAGCACAAACCAAAGCTGGGCACAAATCAAAGCTGGGCACAAATCAAAGCTGGGCACAAACCAAAGCTGGGCACAAGCCAAAGCTGGGCACAAACCAAAGCTCAGCACAAACCAAAGCTGGGCACAAACCAAAGCTGGGCACAGACCAAAGCTCGGCTCAAACCAAGGCTGGGCACAAACCAAAGCTGGACCCAAACCAAAGCTGGGCACAAATCAAAGCTGGGCACAAATCAAAGCTGGGCACAAACCAAAGCTCAGCACAAACCAAAGCTCAGCACAAACCAAAGCTGGGCACAAACCCAAGCTGTCCCTCTCCTGTGCCCCTCAGGTGAATGGCTGCCTGCTGGACCCCGTGCCCCCCGTGGTGATGAGGAAAGGATGCCAATCCCTGCCTTCCAGCATGATGGAAACGTCGATCGATGAAGGCATAGAGACAGAAGGAGAGGCAGAGGAGGACCCAGCGCAGGCCTTTGCTGCCCTGCAGGCAGCTCGAGGGGGGAAGAGGCGGCACACCCTGGCAGAGGTCACCAACCAGCTGGTGATGGTGCCAGGCACAGGTACAGAGCTCAGCAAGGACATCCCAAAGCTCATCTTCTCCCTCAGTACTCAGTCTAATTAGCTAGTGGTGAAAAACATGAGGTTTTGAGAGTGATGAGTTTGAGATAGTTTGTATTTGCTACAAAGGCCAAAGGGAAAAAACGACAAAACAGCCCAAAATCTGCAGAAACAGTGTAAAATCAAAGCAGCAAATGCACAGGTGATGAAACTCATGTGCAACCCCAACAGCAACTGGGAAAGCCTGGCAAATTGGTTGCTTTTCCAACTGAGTGTCCCCAGATCATGAATCCCCTAAAGATGCACTGCTAGTGGAGAATGGTGGGGAAATAAAACCCTCTGGACTCCAAATCAATGAGGTGACCAAGCCTTTCAGGCTACAGTTTTGCCATGATTATCTGTGGGGAAAAAAAAATAACTAAACCATTTCCAGTTTTTCCAGGCTGCAGTTTTGCCAGGATTATCTGTGGGGGGAAAAAACAACTAAACCATTTCCAGACAAGCCAGTGAACATCTGCAAAGGGCCTGATTGCTGCAAAATAATGCAAAATTGCTGCAAATTAAAGCAAATCCCCATTCTGCACATCCCCAAAACTGCATGTTTCACTTGGGAATTCCTTTATGAAACTTGAGGTTTTTGGCTGTTTTTGCTCTAAGATAGCCACTTTTGGCAGGAGTAGCCCAAGTCTGTGGGGTTGGTTTTTTAATCCTGATTTTAATCCTGATTTTTGGTTTCTGCCCCAGGAAAAGTCTATTCCCTGGACGAGAACTCCTCCCTGGGCAGCATCGACTCAGAGTACGACATGGGCTCGGTGCAGAGGGACATCAAACTGCTGGGAGAGACACCATCCCTGAAGGAGATGGTGCTGAGCAGCCAGCAGGCAGCCCGGGTGAGCCCCCCGTTCCTGGGGCTGCGGCCTGCCAACCCAGCCATGCAGGCGCTGAGCTCCCAAAAACGCGAGGCGCACAACCGCTCCCCCGTCAGCTTCCGCGAGGGACGCCGAGCCTCCGACACCTCGCTCACCCAAGGTACCTGCCCTGTCCTCTGCAGCTCTGTTAGTGATCTCCTTGAATCATAATGAATTGTTAAAATGCAGATATAGATCTAATATCGATATCCACCTGGGACGGACAAGGACTCTCTAGGTTAAGGTTAAGGTTAAGGTTAAGGTTAAGGTTAAGGTTAAGGTTAAGGTTAAGGTTAAGGTTAAGGTTAAGGTTAAGGTTAAGGTTAAGGTTAGAAAGTGCATTTTTTTATTTCAGAGCTGCAGGGATAGCTCCCAAATGTACAGCTCTGCAGTAACAATGCAACACAGAACTTATTTATCTATCACAAAATGCATGTTTAAAATACAGATACACATTCATAGCATGAGTGCCTCCCATTCCCCACTTTGTATGGAAATTAGCAAAAAGTCATTAAGCATGAGCAGTTCCTGCAGTGGAATTAGCAAAAAGTCATTAAGCATGTGCAGTTCCGGCAGTGGAATTAGCAAAAAGTCATTAAGCATGCGCAGTTCCTGCAGTGGAATTAGCAAAAAGTCATTAAGCATGACCAGTTCCTGCAGTGGAATTGGGTGGGTGGTCTTAAAATGAGTCTGAGGGCTGCTTTTGATGAAGTAAAACTTGTCTTCCTCACTTTGACCTTCTTACTTTGCTGATTTTTGACAATACATTTGACCCTGGAAAACTCCCAATGCTCTCTTCTATTGCATCTGAGCAAAATTTGTAACTGTCTAGGCTCTCCTTTGAACCTCTTTTCTTATTAATTGTCTATTCTAAGCACAGCCGAGTAAATATCAAATAATCAAAGGCTACTCTGCATTTAATCATTAATTTCTTTCTAACTAAGTTCTGCATCTTTTTCTATTCTAGTTGATTTCAACAGAACTAACTTTTATCTAAAATCTCTACATTTAGGTGTCTAAAAGAAAACCCTGATTCAGTAATGACAGCCAGGCAGGGCAGGAAATGCCCTCGGTGCGCAGCAGCCACACCGTGGCTCGGTTATCACCCAAACTTATCTCATGCTTCCTGTGCTAACCAGAAAATTGATTTTTCTGACGAGGTTTTTTTTTTTCTTTTTTTGCTCGACTCTTCCCCAGGAATTGTAGCATTTAGGCAGCACCTCCAGAACCTGGCACGAACCAAAGGAATCCTGGAGCTGAACAAAGTCCAGCTGCTGTATGAACAGATGGGATCAGAGGAAGAGCCTTCTCTGACATCAGCTGCCACCCAGCTGCAGGACCTCATTAACAGCCCTGCTCAGGTACCTCCAGCAGAAATCAGCTCCACCTTAGTGCTTTGGGACAGATCAGCAGAGGATGAGGTGCTGTGCAGATCTGAGAAGAGCTAATTGACAGATAAAATTCCCTTTCTGCCTTCCACAGCCTTTGCCCATCCTCGTGGTGTCTGAGTGGCTCTGTCAGATTTCCAAACCCAGCAGAGCCTCTGCTTTTAATCTGAAGGATGTTTTGGATCTAGCAAAGGCTACACCTTTCCGTGGTGAAGCCAGCCTGGTGTAATTGCAGGAAGTGATAACAGCCTGATGTGCAGAGTGACATGATAAATGTCACTGATAAATGTCGTTGATAAATGTCATTGATAAATGATAAGCTCCCAGAGTTGTCTCAAATGGAGACACAGCACAGCACAGCAACCATGACACCTCTGGTGGGGGATATCTTGAAGAAAGGGTTAAGAAAGCCTTTCAGGAGCTGCATTTGTCCTCTCCCCTCTGCAGGAGGAAGGCTCCCAGCAGCAGCAGCAGCAGCAGCAGCAGCAGCAGCAGCAGGAGGCTCCAGCTGCTTTCCCCAACGGTGCCCACCCCCCACTGCTGTCCCGAAGGCAGAGCTTGGAGACTCAGTACCTGAAACACAGGCTCCAGGTACCCTGCCCTGCCCTCCCTGCAGCCTCTGGGACCCAGAAAAACCCCTCTGAGGGTAAATGAGCCAAGAACAGCTGGACTGGGAACTACTCTGTGTTTTACTGGTGTCAGACACTGACCCTAATTTGCAAAAAGTGTGTTATTGCTGTTTTCCTCCTCGGCCTGGCAGTGTTTAATGACTGCTGCTGAATTCAGATTATTGCTCTAACACCCATGAAGGTTCTGCATCAGCAGCTGAGGAGACACTTCTTAACCCCCTGGGCTTCCTCTCCCACACCCCCTTTACTTCAAACCCATTTTCCTATAGCTTTAATTTATAAAAAACTTTTTTTCCTCCAGTGTTCCATCTTGCTGCTTCTTTCACTTGGGAATAAAACTTTCCATGAATTTTTTTATGGTACAATCTCTCACGTAAAAATACTGTCTAAGGGTCAGAAGCCAATGAGCAGCAGTTTTTATGGTTTGAAGAGGGGCTCTGTGGACAGCTGGGCAGTTCCAGGAGTAGAAAATCTGTCTCTTGCTTTCTGGGCTAATGGATTAAATCAAAAGCCTTTGAAACCAGCTCTGCTTTCCTTGCAGAAACCCACTCTGCTCTCCAAAGCTCAGAACACTTGCCAGCTCTACTGCAAAGAACTGCCCCGCAGTCTGGAACAGCAGCTCCAGGAGCACAGGTGAGAATCTCCCAAACTGTGCAGAAAAATTACTCCCAAAAGTAATTAAAGAACTGGAACAATCTTTGTCCATCTAGAAATTATTTGAAAAAAGGAAAGCTTCACTTGAAAACTTGTAATAAAGAAGGAAACAACAGTCCTGCCATGTGTTTACAAATTTCTCTGCCTGCTCTTCAGCTCCCAAATTCCCCAGAGCATGCTTTAAGCACAATGCATCTCATTCTTAGCAAACTGAATCAAACAATGCGTGGGGTTAGCTTAAAAATTGATAAAAAAGGTAATCACAAGGAGATCTCTGCCCCTTGAAAGGCGAGAACTCTGATCTGCTGCAAGAGCTAACGGGCAGGACTGATTTTCCAGAGCGCTCGGAGCCGTGCGGGTGACCCAAACAGCACAAAATGACATTTTTTCTGTCCCTGCCGCAGGCTGCACCAGAAGAGGCTCTTCCTGCAGAAGCAGTCCCAGCTGCAGGCATACTTCAACCAGATGCAGATAGCCGAGAGCTCGTACCCCCGGGCCAGCCAGCTGCCCCTGCCGTGCCCCGAGGAGCCGCAGCCGCCGCAGCAGCAGGAGCAGCAGGAGCAGGCAGCGCAGTTCAGCCTGCAGCCGCCGCTGAGCCCCGTGCTGGAGCCCTCCTCGGAGCACATGCAGCTCGAGCCCTTCCTGCGCCACTTCCCCAAGCCCAGCGGGTCACGCCTGTCCCCTCCTGTCCCCGTGCCACCGCAGCAGTTCCCCTACCAGACTCGAGAGCTGCCCCAGGCCGAGCAGTGCCCCTTCCCCCTGGACACAGCCTCGCAGGGCAGCGCCGAGAGCCAGCCCAGCTCGGAGCCCCAGCCTGGCTACGACTCCCTGGCGCTGTCAGAGCTGCCAGGACTCTTGGATTGTGAGATGATGGAGGCTGTGGATCCCCAGCACGGCGGCTACGTCCTGGTGAATTAGCACCGAGGGGCCGTGCGAGGACAAACGGAGCAGCATGTGAATTTTTGGTTGTTTTTCGTTCCTACCTACCCCTCCCTCCCCCCCCGGGAATTCACGGTAATTTTTCGACCCTTGAATTATGGCAGGGGAATTAAAAATCCACCTGGCTGGAAGAGGGGAAAAAAAATTAAAAATAAAAAAAAAAAAGCAGGAGGTGTTTGGCCCCAGGGAGTGCAGCTTCATCCCACAAAGTCTGCGGAGAAGGAGGCAAAAAAGGGGAATTTTGGAGGAAGGAAATAGCCCCTTCTAAAAAAATTTGGGGGAGTTTTTCAGCATTCATCCCACATTCACTTGGAGAGAGGAGAGTGAGTGCACACTTATCATATTCTTGGCAATAAAAGCAATAGTTTCCATTGAAATTCAGGGTAGATTTGGGTCTGCGCTGATGGCAACTGAAACCCTCTGGACAACAGGAGCACGAGGTGGAATTCAAGGGAAGTTGCACTTTGGTTGAGCTCCTGCTCTGGAACTTCTCTCAGGCACTTCCTCCTGCTGCTGGCACCTCAACAGTGTTTCCCAAGCCTGCCAAGGAGCTCTTCACTGTCTGCTAAAGGAATCTGGGGCAAGGGATGCCTTGACTTTGTCAAAAGAAACCTGGGACTGACACCACAGAGGTTTGGAGAGACCTCTGGGTGGGAATTGCAATTCTGGAGGATCAAGGATGAGCCTACAGAGACAGAAGGTAAGGAGAGCCATGAGAGAGAGCAAGAGCTGCAGGAAATGGCATTAAAAAAAAAAATCCACCTGGGTGGCTTTTAAAATCACCCCATTTTGCAGGAGAAGCTCTGCTTGCTGGAAAGGATCCACCTGTCCCTGGGTTGCATTTAGGAAAAAAAAAACAACAAAAACAAGCAAACAAAACTGTGTTTTGAATTTGCAGTATGTGTTGCTGGTGGTTTATTGAGCTTTGTATATTTGGACAATTATTTAGGGTTTTAGAACTTAAGGGATTTAAAAAAAAAAAAAAAAAAAGATGAGCTTATAAAAAACAAAAAAACACCCCTGTGAAGTGATAGTGCTGTGCCTTTTTCAGTTCTTTATCAGCCTCTATGCTTTTTTCTGAAGAAAGTAGACAATACCCCATTTATATCCTCGCTGTGGCCAAAGTCCCTTCAGAGCACACGTCCCACCGTGTGGGACATGTTTAATTCTCGGTGTTGGTGTATATAGGACATTGAAAGTATCACAGCAATACTCAGCATCAATCTGTTGATGTGGCAACCATTCCAAGGGATGCTCTGGAGCTGTGTCTCCAGAACTTTCCAGCCATAGAATTGAAGTTACAGGAGGGGGAATGGCTTAGGGAGCTGCAGGAAGCTGAGCTCTCCAGTTTGGGGTTTGTCTCTAATAGGACAGGGCAGGGCAGGGGCCAGGGCAGGCCCTTCCTGAGCAAACATTAAGCACAACTTCATTAAAGCTTCGTTAAAGCACAAAGAGAGAGAGGAACTGTGCTGATCTCACGCCGGTGTTTGCTGCGGGGTTTGGGCTTTGCTCCTGCACATCCGAGCGTGGAGGGAGGTGGAGAATCAGACCTTACAGCAATAAGACCCCACAAAAACACGGAATAGAAGGGATTTAGTCACTGTGGGAGAAGGGGAGAAGGTTTAACAGGTGGCAGAAGGCTCCTGGAGCCTGCTCTGACCCAGGTCTGACAGCCCAAAAATGCTCAGCTGCTACCTCTGACACCACAGGGATCCTCAAGGAGAGTTTAAAGAGCAGGGATCACATCCATCTGAGGTGAGAGGGCCAGAAAGCTCTGCTTTAATAGCTGAGAGAAAAGGTTTTGATTGTGTGGTTTCCCTGCACAAGGAGATTCGTGTGACACAGTGGAACTCACTGTGACACCTGAAGGGACAGATGGGGGAAGGGAAACAGCCTGACAAGAACTCCAGCAGAACAGAACAGGAAAAAAGAGGAAACAGAAAAAAGTCCTGTCCTTTCACTCCTCCCTCCCCACCCCACAGCATCACCCACGTGCTCTGGAATTTCGGTGTCTGCCCAAACGCAGAGCTGCTTCCAGGACAGCCCAGCTGACTGCCAGAGCCATAACCACTTCCTTCCCCATCCAGCTCCAGGATCCTGCGTGTTTCAGGGCTCAAAAGATAAAAATAATTCTGTCCTGGAGGTCTGCAATTCATTTATCAGGATGTGCCAACCAGCGTGAGCTCCTGGGAGCTTTGCAGTGCTGGGCAGGGGGAAGCTGCAGTGTTTTTTAATGTCGTTTAGAATGACTCTTTCCCCTCAGCCAAAAGCATATTTAACATTTCATGTAATTTCCTTAAAGCCAATTAGGACTAAAAGGCTTCTGAAGCCTCCTCATAGAGAGTATCCATCGGGCACCACTTTGGACTCCTTTGAAGTGGTTTTTTGGATCCAATCTGTTCTGTTCTACCATTAGAGAACTGTGTACACTACTGTTAGAGTAATTATTAGCTTTATTATCTTGTACTACAGCCTCCTTTGAAGAGACTTTGGTGTGATGTATCTGGGGTACAAATTTCATACGGAGAAAAGTGCAATATGTGTGTGTGTGGTATGTTCTTTAATGTATTTTTTTAAGGATTTAGAGGGTTTAGTCTCTGCTTTGGGATAAATGCACTAGTTTTGTGAGCTCCAGTTTGGCAAGTTCATCTGTAGTATTTACATGCGACTGATCTGCTGGACTCTGTAAAGCAGTTACAGTGTATTAATACGAAATAAAGAATATGTGCATTTCATTTTTTAAATTTCTAGTGAGCTGAAGCAGCCCCTGCCACTCTTGTCTTCGTTCCAGTTAGGTTATTTTCTCTCTGAGGCACTGGGAAAATTCACGCCTGCTGCAAACACTGATTTTCTAGACTGAGGTTTGCTCCCTGTTCTGCCACACTTGGGGCAGTTGGTGCCACTGACTTCTGCCCAATATGAATTTGGAGGGACTGGAAAACTGGAAAGACTGGGAAACTGGAAATCCTGTGCCACAGGATTGTCGCAGCACTCCCACCTTCATTGACAGAAGGCTCATCCAAAATTACTTAAGATGAGATCTAGATCCAGAGAGAAAAACCTCAGCAGCTCTTGTTTTAGCATCTGCAGTGACATTGCTGTGACCCTCACGCTTCCTGCCCATACCACAGTGAGATGTTTGGAGATAAAGTGCTCAAGTTAGTGGAGAACCCAAGGGCTCACCTGTCCCCCTGCCCAAAACTGCTTTGAGGTGGTGACAGCCCCAACAGCCTTCCCGAGGGTCCTTGTGACAAACAGGGACACCAAGCCCTTGAAACAGAGCTGTGTGACAGCTCTGAGCCCCTGCCCATCACCTCTGTGTCACAAGGATCAGAGGTGACAGCTCTGAGCCCCTGTCCCATCACCCCCATGTCCCCAAGGATCAGAGGTGACAGCTCTGAGCCCCTGCCCCATCACCCCTGTGTCCAGAGGATCAGAGGTGACAGCTCTGAGCCCCTGCCCCATCACCCCTGTGTCCAGAGGATCAGAGGTGACAGCTCTGAGCCCCTGCCCCATCACCCCCATGTCCCCGAGGATCAGAGGTGACAGCTCTGAGCCCCTGTCCCATCACCCCCATGTCCCCAAGGATCAGAGGTGACAGCTCTGAGCCCCTGTCCCATCACCCCCATGTCCCCAAGGATCAGAGGTGACAGCTCTGAGCCCCTGCCCCATCACCCCCATGTCCCCAAGGATCAGAGGTGACAGCTCTGAGCCCCTGTCCCATCACCCCCATGTCCCCAAGGATCAGAGGTGACAGCTCTGAGCCCCTGCCCCATCACCCCTGTGTCCCAAGGATCAGAGGTGACAGCTCTGAGCCCCTGCCCCAGCACCCCTGTGTCCCAAGGATCAGAGGTGCCAGGGCAGCTCCAGACTGTGCTTTAGGACATCTGCCAGCAGTGCCAGGCCTGGACACCCTGCCATGGCTGTGTCCCACAGATCTGCTCCTCTGCTGCTCCTGAGCTCCCCAGAGGCTTGGGCAGCCCTCCAAGTGCCCAGGGTGACATTGCCTGCGTGTCCTGCCCGGCCAGAGACGTCAGCAGGGGTCACAGGGCACTGTCCCCAGCAGCCCAAAAGCAGGGCACGGGCAGGGACAGCACAGCACTGACCCCTCCCACCCAGAGCTCAGCCTGGCACTGCTCAGCACAGCACAGGTCACACGTCCAGAGACCTCAGCTGACCCTTGGAGCTGCAGGACACCCCCCCTGTCCCCAAACGCACAGGCTAAGCCATCCTTATCCTGCTGGAGACAGCAGAAAGCCTCCCTCCCCCGGCCTGGGGCAGAGCCTTTAAATCCCTGCAGAGCACAGCACTTCCCTGCTGGGCCCAGGGCCAGCTCAGCTTTCCTTTTCAGGGTGCCCTGGCTGCAGGGATCAGCAGCAGGAGCGCCACACGCACAGGTCACACCAGGGTGACAGCAGAGGGAACAGCCCTGGAAAATCCGAGAGCCTTAAAGCTGTGGCTGAACTCTGCGCACAGCTCTGCTGCTGAGCAGGCTTGGAAAATCCAAAATCAGCCTTAAAATTGTGCCTGAGTTCAGTGCACACAGCTCTGCTGCTGAGCAGGCTTGGAAAATCCAAAAGGAGCCTTAAAATTGTGCCTGAGTTCAGTGCACACAGCTCTGCTGCTGAGCAGGCTTGGAAAATCCAAAAGGAGCCTTAAAATTGTGCCTGAGTTCAGTGCACACAGCTCTGCTGCTAAGCAGGCTTGCAAAATGCAAGGGAAAACTTAAAACCATGTCTGAGTTCAGTGCTCACAGCTCTGCTGCTGAGCAGGCTTGGAAAATCCAAAAGGAGCCTTAAAATTGTGCCTGAATTTGGTGCACACAGCTCTGCTGCTGAGCAGGCCTGCAAAATCCAAGGGAAAACTTAAAACCATGTTTGAATTTGGTGCACACAGATCTGCTGCTGAGCTGGTTTGGAAAATCCAAGGAGAGACTGAAAACTGTCTCATTTCAGTGCACACAGCTCTGCTGCTGAGCAGGTTTGGAAAATCCAAAATCAGCCTTAAAATTGTGCCTAAATTCAGTGCATACAGCTCTGCTGCTGAGCAGGCTTGCAAAATCCAGGGAGAGACTGAGAACTGTGTCTCATGTCAGTGTGCACAGCTCTGCTGCTGAGCTGGCTTGGAAAATCCAAGAGAAGCCTTCAAACCGTGTCTGAATTTGGTGCACACAGCTCTGCTGCTGAGCAGGCTTGGAAAATCCAAAATCAGCCTTAAAATTGTGCCTGAGTTCAGTGCACACAGCTCTGTTCCCTTGGACGATCCAAGGGAAACCCTAAGACTGTCTGAACTTGGTGCACATCAGCCCCGTGGGTGTGAGCTTTGCCCCTTGGGCACCTCACATCTCATCCTAAACACTGTCAGGAAAAGGCTGGAAAAGCTCCATCCTCGAGTTCTTTGGGTGTTGGGCAAAGGAGAGGGGATGGGGGGAAGATTTGCTGAAGGGGAAGCCCATGGAGACCTGGTGTGTTAAAAACTGGGAAAGGGCAAGCTCCAGGAGACAGCGCCCGATGAAAAGCGTTCTGGGGCCATAAGGAGTTTGGAGGATTTATCTGCCACTGAATTTCCCGTGTTTCAGTGGCCCAGCTGTTCTCAGATTCAGTTCTCCCCTCCAGGAGATGATTCCTCTGCAGAAATGGGACAGAGAGCAGCGAGGTGAGGGAGAAGGACCTTAGGAGTGCAGGTTCATTTTCCATTTCCCCAGGACACTCAGACCCCAGCAGTGCTGAGTTAATCCTGACAGCTCCCGGGGCAAGGAGGGGGAGAGGAGCGAAGCAGCTCAAGAGGTTCATCCCTGGGAGCTCCTGAAGGGGTCAAAAGCCACATCCAAACCAGAAAAACCCAGGAGAGAATGGCACAGGCATCACCTGCCCTCCTCCTGTGTGAGGAATCCTGACTGGATCTCACACCTCGGTGCTTGTGGGCATCACAGTGCAAGCAAAATCAAATTTATTTTCAATTGAAATAACTTTTCCCCCTCTTCTAAGACCCTGCATTGTTGCAACACTGTTTTCCTGAAGTTACCCGAAGAACACAAAATGTAAGTGGAATGTTGATGAGTGTTACTGCTGGGCAGCAAAAAAAGGGAAACACATGCTGACTTTCATGCTAATATCATTTCAGGATATTTAATAAAAACAAACCAACCAGACTCATCCTAACTGTTGTTATTTCCAAGTAAGAATGGAGCTGATGGGCAGCTTACAAAAAAAAATAATTGGGGGTGAATTTTGCAATTAATCACCCTGTACCTGAAATTGAGGCGTATGTCCGACTGAATATAAAATTACAGCAGGAATTGATTCTCCTCTCCTCCCTTTCTCCCTCCACCGCTGGACAAAACACAAAACTGGAAAATTAGGCATAAATTGTGCAGCCCTGACCCTGATGGGAACGTGGCCAAGCAGGTCACTGTGGGCAAAGAATTGCAAGTTCAGACAGCAGAGGTTTTGCTGATTCAGGTGATTTTCTGTGGGAATGTTGCACTGGAGGAGAGGTCAGATGGCAGAGCTCGTTTGAAATATAGAAAGAACTTCTAATGGGGTGACTCTCGCGGGGAATCAGCCGTGAATTAGGCAGGAAAATCCTCAAAGGGATAAGAATCAGGGAAATAAATGGAGAAATGAGGGAAATATTTCTGCCCCCAGTGCTTTGAGGGTTCCATTGCTTGCACCTCAAGGTACAGAGAATAACTCAGTGCCACTGAGGTTTTCAGGGCTAAAGGAATAGGCTCTGTGTGGACTAAACCTGATATTAATCTGATTTTGGACAGGTTATCCTGATTCTCCGTGGTTAAAAATGAGCAGAACAAAAAGTAAATTGTAGAACAGCAGGGACGTGCAGGCAAACAAAGAAATTCGAGGTTAATCTGAGTGTGAAACCACAAGATCGAGTAGGAACTGACACCAAGGAAGGAACATCCTCTAATTTAAAAGAATTGGCCCCGATGAAAAATCATAGTTCCAGGAGCAGAGAATGCCAGCCAGGAATGTAATAATTTCATTTAATAACCTCAGCAAAAGTGTGCCTTCTCTCAGAACCTCACAAACCTTACCAAGGACAAGAGTTCAACCTGGGGGAAGTGTGGGTGGGAGGTAAACACTGAGAAACTGAACCCTGACAGCTCCAAATGCACATCCCAACCCCAACCTGAACCCAGGATGACCACGGAGATGCCCTGAGCATCATCCCACCCCAGGGAACCCCAAAAGGAGCACAGGGGTACCCAAACCCCACAGCAACACGCTCAGCAATGTGGGTACAAAGGTACGGCAGCTTTTATCTCCCTTTTATCTTATTTTAAAAGTTCCATCTGCCCATTTCTCCAGGGTTTTCAATCCAGCATCCCTCCCAGGAAGGCTCCATTTTCCCCAGAGCTGCCACTCAGTGTCAGGGAAGTTTCAATCCGGGGGTTTCAGGAGATCTCTGCTCCAAAAGGTCCCCAAAGGTGGTGATTTTCTGCGAGGGAAACGCCATAATGTGGTTTTATGTAACAGCCCCTGCTGGAGCGACTTATCAGCAAATAAAGGCTGCAGTGTTTTGATAAGATCCGTGCGGGGTTGGTTTGCAGAGCCACTCACACACGGAGAGCCGAGGCAAGGTTTGTTCCCAAAATACCCAAAAAAGCACACTCCCCGAGCCCAGAGCGCCGTGCCAAGCCCTGCCAAGGTTGGGCACATTTTGGGAGCTCAGAACTCGCTGCTGGAGAGCACAGAGCTGGGAGGGAGCAGGGCTGACGTCAATAGGGAAATGATCCCAGGGCCTGAATCACCTGGGGCTGCTGTCCCTGGGCTCGGGGGGGCTCTTGCCATGGGAAATGCCACCCCAGAGCAGGGCAGGGCTCTCCGGGACCACCAGCCCACAGCAAAAATAGCATCTGTTCGATTTTTATATAAAATAAATACTTTGAGCTCCTCAGAGTTCTCTGTCTCTTTGAAAGCACCAAAGATTGCAAAGAGCAAAACCTCTGAGAGGAGGAGCAAAGGCAACATTTTCCCATTCCTTCCCCTGTTCCAGGGCAGGAATTCTGCTCACAATTAACAACTCACATCCTGGGCACTTGGAGAAGCTCCTGCTCTGAGGATTCAGGGCCTTAAACTTCCCCAGAGAGCTTCTTCCCCTGGCAAAGGAGCCTGCAGGAGCTTCTCTCCAACCCACCCAGCTCAGTCTGCACCAGGGTCCTGCCAGGGGATTTAGGATTTTGGTTAGGAAAGCCTAACGCAGCTCAGTCTGCACCATGGTCCCACAGCAGCAAATCCCACTGAGGATTTAGGATTTTGGTTAGGAAAGCCTAACGCAGCTCAGTCTGCACCAGGGTCCCACAGCAGCAAATCCCACTGAGGATTTAGGATTTTGGTTAGGAAACCGTAACCCAGCTCGGTCTGCACCAGGGTCCCACAGCAGCAAATCCCACTGAGGATTTAGGATTTTGGTTAGGAAACCGTAACCCAGCTCGGTCTGCACCAGGGTCCCACAGCAGCAAATCCTACTGAGGATTTAGGATTTCGGTGATGAAACCATAACCCAGCTCCATCTGCACTAGGGTCCTAAAGCAGCAGATCCCACCAGGGGATTTAGGATTTTGGTTAGGAAACCATAACCCAGCTCAGTCTGCACCAAGGTCCCACAGCAGCAAATCCTACTAGGGATTTGGGATTTTGGTCAGGAAAGCCTAACCCAGCTCAGTCTGCACCAGGGTCCCACAGCAGCAAATCCCACCAGGGAATTTAGGATTTTGGTTAGGAAAGCCTAACCCAGCACCAGGGTCCCACAGCAGCAAATCCTGCAGGGGATTTAGGATTTTGGTCAGGAAAGCCTAACCCAGCTCAGTCTGCACCAGGGTCCTGCCAGGAGATTTAGGATTTCGGTCAGGAAAGCCTAACCCAGCACCCCAAAACCAGCAGGTACCACGGGTAAGTAACTCCAAACACCTAGAAAGGCACAATCCTTCAATCAGAAAAATCCCTAAATCGGCAAAAGGAGAGCCCAGCACCCCGAGCACGCAGCTCAGAGCTTCCCCATCCCCCTGGGTGATTCCCCAGCCCTGCCGGGGTCACCATCCGCAGCACAAGCAGCTCGAACCTCCCCTCCCTCCATCCTCATTAACGCAGCAAATTAGCAGCGAGCCTCATTAGCCAGCCCCGCTCGCGTCACCGCCGGCAGGGCGGGGATGAATTAATTAGCGGCGCTAATGAGGCCCTGGCGGCAGGCGCCGGGGCAGGGCAGGGCAGGGCAGATGCTCCCCGCGTTGCCATGGAGACGTTGCCATGCCAACACATCTGTCTGGTCCAGCCCTCGGCACGAGTCGGAGGTGATGCTGCGCGGAGAGCAGAGCCAGGGGAGGGCTGCGGAGGGTTTAACCCTTCCGGGAGCGGCAGAGGAGGAGAGAGCGCTGGTGGAAAGGGGAACTTTCCCAAATTTCCCTGGCTGGGGGATCCAGCAGCTCTGGATGCAGCAAGGGGAAAAAAAAACAAAAAAAAAAAAAAAAAACCAACCAAAAAACAAAACAAAACAAAAAAACTAAATCAAAACAAAACAAAAAAAACAAAAACAAAAAAACCCCAAAAACCCCCTAAAAAACAAACAAATAAAAAAAAAAACCAAACAAAAACGAACAAAAAACCCCCCAAAAAACAAAAACAAAAAGCAAACTAACAAAAAAACCCACAAAAACCAAAAAACAAAACAACCCCCCCCAAAAAAACCCAAACAAAACAAACAAACAAACAAACAAAAAACCCACCAAAAAAAACCCCACCAAAAAAACCCCCAAACCTCGAAAAACCTCACAGAAATACAAAAGCACACGGAAAAACCCTCCAAATCCAACAGCTCTGGTCCAGCAGGGATTGCCCAAAGCCTGAAGCACCAAACACACAGCTCGGCAGCCCTGCAGGGGCACACGCTGCTCTGAACCCCACAAAAGAGCCCCAGAGCTCCCCCTCATTGCCCCACACCCCAACTCTCCATTTCCAGCCACAAATGGCCCTTGGCCCACAGACACAGATCCCAACCGTGCCAAGCTCGGTTAAAAATCAGCAAAACCCTGACTTCCTCCTGGGACCACACAGCTCCAACCTTTACCCTGAGCAGTGGAACCCAAACCTTTCACCTCTGCCTCCAGAGACATTCCTGCGGCCCCAAACACTTCATTTCCATTAATGTTTCTTTTAAAATAATCACAGAAGCCAGTCAGCTGTTCCTCAGGTCTTTGAGCAAATTTATCCTAAATATTGACAATGCTGACAGTAACTGGTGCATTTAATATTCCACAAGGCAAGGTGGAGTTGAAAAGTAAATATTCTGAGTGGCATTCACTTCATTTCAGCAGTTAGAACAACAGGAATTTTGGGGGAAAACTTCCCAAAATCACCACTGGGAAAGTCACTCTGTTCCCTGAGCCCCAATAATTCCACTCTGACCGCTGGGATGCGGTGATTTAATCAAGATAAAATCAAGATAAACGGCAGCAGGAAAACACAGATTCATCAGCAGCTCATCCCTGCCTCACCCCTGACTCAGAACTGGAGGCTGAGCAAGAAGAGCAAAGTGGAAGAACTCAAACCCAGGCACTCATGGTTTATTTGGAACACATTGCCTGCAACCCTGGCACTTTTTTCTCTTTCCCTGGGGTATTTGGCAGAGAATTCCAGGCTTTAAAAGGGCTGATTTTTCTATCAACAGCTCTTAAGAGCCACAATGGCAGTTTTAATTGGTTTTTTTCTCTGAAAGAATTAATTGTAAACTGCCTAAAAATAAGCCTGGAGAGGCTCGGAGGGGAAGGCAAGGCCAGCTCTGAGTGCTGCGTGGCCTCCATTGTTCCCAGTTGGGTCACTGGGAAACCTCCCCAGGGCCAGAGAGCTCCTGGAGAGGCTCAGAGAGAGTCAGAAATAAAGAGAAAAAGGGAAACAGCCACACCTTTCAGCTGGAAATGGAACCAGATGTAACAGGAACAGCAATCGAGGGAAAAAAGAAGCAAAGCTCACCTGACAAGCACAAAGCTCCTCCAGCCTCCCCTCCATGGCAGCAGCACTCCCTGGCAGCTCTGCCTGCGTCCAGCTCACTCTGGGGCACCCTCAGGGCTCCCAGGTGTGCCAGTCTGGGTGACTGGAACTCTCAGGTGTGCCAGTTTGGGTGATCAGAGCTCTCAAGTGGTGCCAGTTTGGCCAACAGGAGCACTCAGGTGGTGCCAATTTGGGTGATCACAACTCTCAGGGCCATCAGGTGGTGCCACTTTGGCCGACTGGTGCTCCCAAGTGGTGTGCCAGTTTGGGTGAACAGAGCTCTCAGGTGGTGCCACTTTGGGTGAGCAGAACTCTCAGGACTCTCAGGTGGTGCCACTTTGGGTGACTGGAGCTCTCAGGGGTGCCAGTTTGGGTGACCAGAGCCATCTGTCCCCAGCAGCCATGCCCAGGCCAGGCTGTCCCCTGCCCACCCGTGCCAGGGCCGGTGCCCACCCCTGCAGCACATTGTGTCCCAGGTGGCATTTCGGGCACAGAACCCCAGGACGAGGCTGCCCTGAGCCCATCCCTGCCAAGAGACAAAGTGACACACAGAGAGCCCTTTCTGTCACCTTTCTGTCACCTTTCTGTCACTGCCTGGCCAGGCTCTGGGCTCACCCCTCCGAGTGATTCCATGGAAAATTCGGATACTGCCCTGCCCAGCACTGCTCTGTGCAAAGCCTTCCCTGGGGCAGGGGGGGCTCCACACCCCAGCCTGGGGTTTTGGGGTGAAGGCAGCGTGTGAGGGACATTTTGGGATGGCCAAAGGCTGTCCTGGAGCAGGGCAGAGGCAGCAGCAGGGCTGGGCTCTGTCCCAGGGGTGCCTTCTCTCGGTTTTGGTCACAAGGCAGGCGAGACCAAAGGTTTGCTGTGTCAGGGGTGATTCTGCAGCCTAGAAATGCTCCATCAAGGATTTTTTTGTTCTCTAAAAATGATGTAGAAGTCCTTGTTTTATAACAAAAAAAAATATCCGAACCCTTCACGCCACTGGGGTTAAAATACAACCTGGAAAAAACTGATTTTCCTCAGCACGTGGTGAGGACAAGGCTTTAGTCCAAGCTCCGTTCTGCCCTGCTGTAGGGCATTTCTTTTTGGGAAAACACCGAGTGTCCCTAAATAAAAATAAATAAATAAACCACCCCAAAAACCAGGCAGCTCCAGCGAGGGAACTGAGCTGCAGCCACTCTGATCCCACACCAAACCATCACAGAGTCCTCATCCCCCAAACCCTGCTGGAATCAAACACAGGAGCTGCTCCCTCCCCAGGAAGATCAGTCAAATCCTACAGAATTCCAGAGCAACCTTTGACATCTGTCATTGAATATTAATAAATATTGTAATAGAGCTTTTAATTATAGCATCTACACATGCTGAAATCCACTAGTATTTCTATCCTCGTTAATCACACGTCAAGTCAAGCTGGAAGAATTCCGCCTGAAAAATTCCACTTAAGCTTTAAAAATGACCGAGGGTCAAAGGGATGGAAGCTGCCCGAGGTCTGCCTTTGAGAAAGTCAGGCCACAGCATTTTGGGAGGGATTATTCCAACACTCAGATGGGCTGAAAATGCATTTCCCTCCATCCTGACTCGTGTTCCATGTCCCCGGGGGGCTGCAGGCAAGCAGGGCTGGAGGTGATTCTGCTCCTTGTGAAAGCTCCCGGAGGAGATGGGGCACAGATGCTCTGGGATGGAGCCCAGGAGTTGGGCAAGAGGGGATCTGTGCACTGCCCAGCTGTGCCCCAATTCCCTCTGCCCCAGTGCTCCCAAATCCTGGGATGGTTTGGGTGGGAGGGACCTTCCATCCCATCCCATCCCATCCCCGAGTGATCAATCCCCAAGTGATCAATCCCCAAGTGATCAATCCCCAAGTGATCAATCCCCGAGTGATCAATCTCAGAGGTGATCAATCCCAGAGGTGATCAGTCCCAGGGTGATCAATCCCAGAGGTGATCAGTCCCAGGGTGATCAATCCCATGGTGATCAGTCCCAGGGTGATCAGTCCCAGAGGTGATCAGTCCCAGAGTGATCCCAGAGGTGATCAATCCCAGGGTGACCAATCCCTGACTGATTAATCCCAGAGTGATCAACCCCAGGGTGATCAACCCCAGGGTGATCAATCCCCGACTGATCAATCCCAGAGTGATCAATCCCAGGGTGATCAATCCCTGACTGATCAATCCAGGGTGATCAATCCCAGCAGACACAACCCCTCGGCTCCAGGCTCCCAGGAGCAGCTCCACAGCACCAGGCACCGTTGTGATAATTTTATTTTTTGGCTCCAGCTCTGGGCACAGCGATGGATTTCACTTGGCCGAGCTGCAGAAGGCAATTAAGGCCCAGGCTGCCTTCCCCCACCAGGGGAGGAGAAAAGTTTCCTGCAGGAGCCAAACAACTTTAACACATCCCAGAGTTTGCCAGGGAAGAGCTCTGCCAGGGAGGATCTCGGAGCCTCTTATTAGTGAAGGCAGTGCTGAAAGGCAGGGCAGCAAATGTAGCTCTTCTCTGGAAAAAAAGTGCTTGGGGATTGTAGGAAATGGGGAAATAAGGAAATTAAGGTCTCGAAAATTGAAATAAAGAGACCAAGGAGCTGCAGGGACAAAGCTCCAGTTGATGTTACACACAAGCGATGCACACACCAAAAATCCATTGGGACAGGGCTCTGGCAAAGTTTGTTTATCAGAACTCCTAAAGAACCTCTTGCTGGAGACCATCCTTGTTACCTTCCTCCTGGATTTTCAAGGGAGCAGGATTTCACCTTGGGATTGAACAAAGGATCCTGTGGCTTTCTCTCAAAATTTCACTTTGGGATTGAAAAAATGATCCTGTGGCTTTCAAAATTTCACTTTGGGATTGAAAAAATGATCCTGTGGCTTTCAAAATTTCACTTTGGGATTGAACAAAGATCCTGTGGCTTTCAAAATGTCACCTGAGGATTGAAAAAAGATCCTGTGGCTTTCAAAATTTCACTTTGGGATTGAACAAAGATCCTGTGGCTTTCAAAATTTCACTTTGGGATTGAACAAGTGATCCTGTGGCTCCCTCCCAAAATTTCACCTTGGGACTGAACGAAGGATCCTGCAGCTTCCCCTTCCCAGGCTCCAGCCCCCCCTGCAGCAGATGGGCTGCAGGCTGTCCCCACGGGGAGGAGGGGACACAAACAGGACCTGGCAGTGCCTGGCAGGCTCCCCCAGCCGTGTCTCGGGGAACACCCACGTGGCACTGCTGCACAAACAAAAGCTGCCAGTGTGGGAGACTCCGGGGCAGCATTCCAGCGAGGCAGGAGAGACAAAACACCGACAACAAGAGAGCAGCAGCACTCCAACAGCTTGCCTGGGAGAGTAAATATTGACTGGAGAAGGGGGAAAAGCCAGCTCAGGCTCCTTTTGGGTGAGCAGCCCTCCCAAGGCAGCAGAACACAAAACACAAGGAAGTCTCTGGGCAAACATTTCTGGCAGGTGGCACTGGGTGACGATGGTGACAATGGCTCTGCTCATGGGCACAGGCACCTGCAGCACCCAGAGAGGAGCTGGAAGCACTCCCATGGCAGGGAAATGAGTTCTCCACAGCCCTGGAGCTGAACAGAGGACCAGGAACACGGAGAGCTCTGGCAGGGCAGGAAACCAACCCCATCTCCTCCTGCTGCACCCAGACAGGAGCTGAAAGCACTCCCATGGCAGGGAAATGAGTTCTCCACAGCCCTGGAGCTGAACAGAGAGAGCTCCAGCAATGGAGAGCTCTGGCAGGGCAGCAAACCAACCCCATCCCCTCCTCCTGCTGCACCCTCCCTGCCCTTTTTCCCAAGGAGTCCTTTCCAGAGGCTGCAGGATCAGCTCTGGCCTGCAGCAGCCTCCCTGGGCAGAATGTGCTGCCCAAGCACCACCAGCTTCAGTCAGCTGAGGGAGGCAGAGCTGGCCAGAGCTATTTAGGGCGTGAAGAGCCGAGCACAAAAACACATCAACAGTTTTCATCGCCCCTCCGGGAGGTGCAGAGTCCACAGAAAGGCATCTGTGAACTCACCAGCGAAAACACAGAGCCACGGGAGTGTGGGGCACAGCTCCTGCCCTGCACAGACACCCCAAAATCCCACCCTGGGCATCCCTGGGAGCATTGCCCAAAGGTTCCTGGAGCTCTGGGGCTGTGCCCATTCCCTGGGGAGCCTCTGGGGGAAGGACCTTGCCCTGATCTCCATCCCAAACCTCCCCTGACCCAGCTCCAGCCCTTCCCTGCTCACACAGAGCTGCAAAAAAGCCCAAATTCACACCCTGCCCATGCACATCCTCTCCTGGTGGAACTGGAGGGCCCTGCGTGGGCACTGCCAGACAGCCGAGGGGAAAAGCAGATTTTGGGGGTGGGAAAACAGCTCTGGATCATCTGACGGTCCCAGGCAGGCCCAGCTCAGAGCTGCTGCTCCCTAAATCATTCATGCACCAGAGGTGACATTTCAGAGCAGCCCCGTTAACCCTGAGAGGGTTGGGGAGCTCCCTGTAAGCTCTTCTTTCCTGCATTTAAACATTTAAAATCCTTCTCTGCCGTGGGATACACAGTGCAACCAAAATCCCAGGGAGTTTTTATGATGTAAAAAAGGAAAATAAAAAGGACCTATGGTTTGTTCTGCCTTGTTCTCCTGATTTTCACAAAAAGAAGTCAGACCACCCATTTCTCCCCTAAATTACTATTGCCCCTCACCTATCTGTGTCCAAAAAAGGGAGTAAGGACTGCACCTAATCCTTCTCAATGATTCCCATCTCCAGGCTGGGGAAGACAAGCACAGCCCTGGATTCCACATCAGCCCCACCAACTTTTTCTTTGCAGATAAAATATTTGTTAGCAAACTCCACACGACAGAGGCCAGGGAGCCCAACTGGGAGGAAGCAATTAATGCTGAGTTTTCCATACTGACATGGATTATCTGTCAATAAGTGTCAGCTCCCTGGAGAAAACGAGAGCCAGAAATAATCCCAATTAGGCAGGGAAGTTCCTGTCCATCCCAGAGGGACACCAGGGGAGGGATGTCATTCTCCAGCCATGCAGGAGCTGCTGCAGCCTCCTCACTCGGCTCTGGCTGCCCCAAACCCACCTGAGACACCCCAACAGTGCTGTCACAGCCACGGGGACAGCTCACTGTGGCTTTGGGGAGCACAGAGCAGGGTGCAGCTCCATCCTGAAATCCCAAATTCCGCCTGCAGCAGAAGCCCCAAGTGCCCAGCCGAGCCCTAGGGCTGTGATCCCACAGGACCCCACAGGACCCTGGCTCCTCCCGGCTCTCCTGGAGCACAGAACCCTGTCCTGGGATCCCAGAGAAGAGCTGGAGCAGCATTTCCCAGCTGGGGTGAGGTTAAACCCTGCAAGGTTTAACCCAGCAGGGACCCTTGGGGCTGGAAAGGAGGGACAGGGCACTGCCACCACCGAGCAGCAGCTGGCAGAGGAGGCTGGGCAGGAGAGCTGAAGGACCACAAAAATACTGGGATTTGGCACCCTGGTGCCACTGGGGTGAGTGTCTCAGTCCCACAGCTGAACCTGGGCTGAGCTCAGATGGAAGGAGCTCCAAGAGCAGGGGCAGGCAGGTTCTGGAGAAGCAGAGATCCCTTCCCTTCGCCAGCTTCGAAGAGCAGAGAGAAAATGATGGATATTTCTAAGCAAACCTGTCTCTAAGGCAGCAGTTTCCAAAGTCTAATAATAGGATTTGGGCTTGTTTGTGGTGTGATTCAGCCAGAGCTGCACGGAGCTGCTGGGAGCTCCTGTCCTGAGAGATTCCCAGGGAGGTGAGCAGCCTGGGGATTACTGCACTCCTTGCTCTGACCCTTCAGATTCTCACCCCTGCAGCAGTGGAGCACCAGAGCCGCTGGGACAACACTCTGGGAGAGGTAGGGAAGGGCTGCACCTGCTGGAGGGATGTGGAAAATGCCCAAAATCAAAGTGAAACCCCAACTCTGCCCTGCCTTGACCACCAGGCAGGTCTCAAACCAGAGCTGGCAGTCTGAATCCACCACCACCCCACAGCCAGCGGCCCTGGAGCTGTTTCTTGCTGACTCAAAGAGCTGGAGCTTCCCCAGGAGGCTCTGAGGGGAGGATGAAAAACAGGAAAGGTCAAAACAGCCTGGGCTTTGTGCAAGGGAGAGAACAGGGCTGGGCTGGGCTGGGCAGCACCTGGACAGGCTGTTCTGGGCTGGGGAACTCCAGGGATCAGCTCCCCACCCTGCTCCTCACCGAGCCTTCCCAACCTGCTCATTCCAAAACAGAATTCAATTCCTCTCTGCTCACTCCAGGCTGGGCAAGGGTCACACCAACCAGGGCCATCGGACACCAGAGGAGGCCAGAGCAGCTGGGTGGGACACACAGAGGCTTCTCCTTTTCTCTGAGGAGGTGTCTGAAGCCTGTTCTGCCTGTCAGGTTTAACACTCACCCAGGAATTCACCTCCCAAGCAGAATTCCCAGAGCTGCAGGACACTGAGGACCATCACTGCCTCTGCTCACTGCCAGGAGCCAAACACTTGCTGCATTCCCCTGGAAAATACAGACAGCTCCGAATTATTGCCAAGTGATCAGCTCCCACCCATCAGCCCAGAGCAGGAACGAAGCTCGAAAGAAAGGTGGAGCAGCCACAGTGGTTTCCAAGGGCTGTTTACTGCACTGTCACACCAAACACGTGGGAAATGAGGTGGAACAACCTCATTTGGGCTGGGACAACGTGGGACAGTCACACCAAGGGCACTGCAGAGGTGCTGCCGTCACCTCCAGGACTCCATCTGCTGATTTATGGATTTCAGTTCGGGGGCAGCAGGGAAGAGGCAACAAGCAGGGCAAGAGTTTTGGATTTCCTGGCCCTGGAGAGCCCTGTGCAAACCTGAGCGAGGGCAGGGCTGCCTGAGGGAGGGGGAGAGGATGGACACAGACACAGAACACTGATAGCCACTCTGCCCTCCAGAGCAGCTCACCCCAGGCACCATCTCCTCAGAAACCCCAGGAAGGGCGAGACCTGCACGGGGTGAGATCCATTCCCCTAAGGATGGATTCTGACACCGCCCTGAGCCTTCCAAATCTGAATTTAGAGCCTCAGCTTCCAAGTGCTGCTCCAGAGGGTGAGGTGCACGGGGATTCTCCATGGTGAGACCTTCCAGACTCCAGGCAGGCACTGCAAGGCTCCTCCTTCGTGCAGAGCAGGGGATCCACAGCCTCCTCCTGTTCCCAGAGCTGATCCTGTGACCTGTGACCCAGCCCAGCTCCTCACGCAGCTCCTCCTGCTCTGTCCCTGCAGGACCAGGCTGACCCCAGCCCTCCCACCCTGCTGAGAGCTGCACCATCACCACATGGATCCCCAGAGCTTTTCTGGATCCCAACAGCCTCCACAAACCCAAACCAGCTCCCTAATCCACACCACGGAGAGTGCAGAACTTCCCTCTGCTCCACCCCAGCCCATCCCCACAGAATTCCAGGGAGTGTGAACAGCTCCCTCCATCCAGCTTGTGATGCTGCACATTTCAAAATGGAGATAAAATAAGCACAGCACGGCTCTGAGGCATGTTGGACCCACGTAACACATCCTGGCTATTCTGGGAAACAGAACTGCAAAAAAAAAAAAAAAAATTGATACATCCTTCTCCTCTCTGGATTATTCCAGAATTTTTAAGATGCTGGAGTCTGGAATTCAAAGGATCTTGGAAAAAATCATTAGAAATAGCAAACGAACACTTGGTTTCACAGACAACACAAACACTTTGATCCCATTAAACACATAATTGTCTCAGTTTGGTTTTTTGTTCCCAAAAGCACAGGTTTATCCTTGGAAATGTCTCCTGGACAGAGCAGCTTTAGGCTGTTCCTCTGTGGTGCACGATGCTCCAGTCCTTGAGATTCAGTGCATTCCAGCTCATTGTCAGTCAGGCATGTTCCCTCTTTTCCCCTTGGAAAAGGAGAATTCCTGAAAAAAATCCCCTAGGTGAAAGAAAGCACTGCTTGAGCAGATGAGAACAGTGGGGGGGTGGGAGAGAAAGAGAGAATTTGAGCTGGATTTTCCCAGATCTGCAGAACCCGATGGTGCCACCCCTCTCTATTTCCATTTGAAGAACTCCCTGGTGTAGGAGAGAACAGCCCAGGGAGTGCAGGGATCCACAGGGATGGGGATCCACAGGGATGGGGCTGCAGCCTCCCCACAGGCAGAGCTCATCACAGACACAACCAGCACAGTTCATCAGCACAGATCTTCCCAGCACCGTCTTTCACCCAGGGAGCTGAACGTGGCTCAGGCTGCTGTCCAAGAGCGCCAGCAGATGCTTTGGGGTTGTTTTTTGCAGGCCCAGGTGTGCTCCTAGCCTCCCATTTTCCTCCTGGCTTGCTTCCTGCGGGGTTTGAGGATGGTGTAGTTGGCGTAGTGCGTGTAGCGCTCCGAGAGCAGGGGGATGTAGAACGCCCGCAGCAGCCGCGAGGACCTGCGAAAGCAGAAAGGAAAAGCAAATCGCCCCTAAGTGCCCAGTTCTGCCCTCGTGGGTGCCACCAGGGCCCGTTTGTGCCATCAGCACCAGCTCAAGAGCAGCAGCCTCGTGCCCAACCATGCCCAGCAGGGTTAAGGGGGAGGAAGGGCAGGAAGGTGCTGTGATTGTGGAAAGAAATGTAAATCCCAGATATCAGCATGGAGAAAGTGGCCAGGGGTCACCCTGGCTCCTCAGGGAGGTGTGGAGGGGAAAGGCTGCATTTACCTCCTGGAATCTCCTTCCCATCCCATCTTTTGGCTGCGTGGCTGGGGAGCCAAGAGCAGCTCTGATGGGCACTGGTGCTTCTTGTGCTCTTGTGCTGATCTTCCGTGGAAATATCGAATTACACAGGGCTGGGCAGCTCTGAAACCCTCATTCACTCCCTGCCCTGCTAGTGCTGGGAGCTGGCATTTCACAGCCTTCCAAAATCCGGACCAGTGGAGCATGGAGGGCTTAATGATGGCTGTGTGAAATTAGCACCTTTGATTGGGTTGCTAATTGCTGGAGCTGTGCTGGCTGAGCGCATTCTGAATGAGTGTATTCTCCCACTCATAGCAAAGTCCAGCTCTCAATGTGAAGTGGACACATAAAAAGTCCTTCAGCAGCAGCTCCGAGCTTTGTGAAGCTTCAAAAATTCTGGCATCTCATTGAAATCGGGGCTGAGGCAGAGTTTTGCTTCCTCAGCACTGCAGCTTCTCTCTTTAGGTCTTTCAGATCAATTGGATGGGAAAATCTCAACCCTGCCAGGCACAAGTGCAACCCCAGGCACAGAAAGCTTGGGAAAGCAGCAGAACCACTCAGATTCGGATTGCTCCGTGGCCAGGGATGGCACAGGCTCGCTGGGCACTGCAACTCACAGCTTTGCAGGTTCTGGACATCCAATTCAAGCGATTTTTTTCAGCAGAAAGATGAACTGAGTTTTGTTCGCTTGTTGGAGATCTTTCAAAAACGCAGCACGAGAAACAATGGCAGGAACTGCAGTGGGAGCTGCATCTCCCCAGGGGCTCGGGCTGGGCTCAGACAGCTCCTGCACCCAGGCACGGCCCCTCCCAGCCCAGGGACAGAGCCCTCAGGTCACAGAGAGGGAACCTTCACCTCCTGTCACCTCTGCGAGTCAGGCTCAGCCACCTCAGACAGCAGATGGCACACGGAAGGGGCTGGGTGACAGATGACAGCGAATATATTTAATGTTCTATTTGCATTTGCTGCTAAATTTGTCCCCCAGAGACTGAGTGTGCGGAGCCTTAATCAGCACACAGCTCCCGAGCAGCCTGGGGGCAGCCAGGGGTCTGTTTTTCCAGGATTTTTGGGCTCTGGAGGAGGGGCTCCTGCAGGACAGAGCAGCTCCCAGCAAGGCAGAGATGCTCTGCTCTCAGAGCTGAACCACAGTTATCCTTGGGGCTGAGCCTCTTGGTGCCTGAATTTCAGCAAAAGCAGCTCAGTTCTGCTCCAGCAGGGCCTGAGGGAGCTGCTCTGGGATGGGAGGAAATCCCAAGGGAAGATGTTCCAGTCTCCCTTCCCAAATTCACAGCCTGGACACCTACAGGGTGAGAGACTCTCCCTGAACTGCGTTTTGTCACCCGAGTTTGGTGACAGCAGAGCTCAGGGAGAGGCGGCAGAAGGGAGAGGAGCAGGGAATGGCAGGAGGAAGCTGAACCTCTGCCACAGGGGCAGCTCCCAGTGCCTCCCAGCCACAGGAATTTCATGATCAAAGCTCTCTGAAAAACCCATTAACGTTTGCACTTCCTCTGGGGGTTCAATTCTGTATCAACATACACATTTCAGAAGTAATTTAGCTACTTTTAGAACAAAAACAGCGAAACAACTCAAGGAAAGCACCATTAAAGGGAATAAGATAGCCTCTTATCAAACCAGGCTAACGATATGCTCCAACAAGGTGACCCAATCATTAATTTTGCACTAAGAATTTTCCTTTTTTTGATGGAAAATCCAAGTGTTTGGAGCAAGCAGACGGCTCAGCCTAAAGAGCTGGAAAATATGTGCTCCTCAGTGGGGAGCTGTGATATATTTCCCCTTTTCTGTGCCAGATTCGGAGCGCTCAGCCAATATAGAATTAAATGGACCTTGGCAAAGCAGCTTCCTGAGGAGCATAATTAGCTGGTGGCTTGGAGTGCTCTCTAATTCAATTAGCAGCACCATTTATCAGAGCCAGCTGAGATTTACATTTGCACTTGCTGACGTCAATGGGAGGCTTGCAGCGAGTCCCAGAAGCCTCCAGTGCAGCAGGAGCCATCGGAGCTGCTGGGGTCACTCATCCTCACACAGCAGAGCTGCACTTTGGGCTGAGCTGGGGAAGTGCTCGGTGGGGATTTCTGTGCCCCAAGTGCTCCTTGCTCTGCAATCACTGAGCTCCGAACCTGAAACCTCCACTCGGCTCCAGAGTGACACTTCTGCTCCTCCTAAGCTATTATAAAACCCAAAAAGCTGCGTTTTCATGGAGGTTTTAGACTTCAGCGGGAGTGAGCGGCGTTTCCAAGGCACTGCAAGCAGGTGCTGGGGTTCAGATGCCAGCCTGGAGCTCTTGTGCAGCTTCCCTGGCTCCAGAGACCTGTGAAACCCCAGGACAAGCTCTCCCCAGACATCCAGTGCCTCTGGGAGCCTTCATTTTACAGATTTCTAGCACAGAAGTTGCTGTTTGAGCCCTGTCGCTGCTCCCCTGCAGCTGAACTCCCTGGTGGGATCAAGGAGGGGCAGCACTGCATGGATTTGTTGTCTCACAGCAAAATGAAGATGGGATTTCCACTCCTTCCCCACTCTCAGGCCTCTAAAAGCTCTTGCTGCATCCCTGAAACAGATCTGAGGTTTTCCAATCTCAAGGAAAGGACAAGAGGAAATACCTGTACAGCACCCCCAAAAAATTACAGCCCCAGGGCTGACCTGATGGGTCTGCAGGGCTCATCTGGACCTGACTGACTCCAAAGGATTTAGATCAGGCCCAACTAAGCACAGCTTGGCTGCTCAGCAGAGAACAGCAAGGTACAGCAGCTCTAAGAATGGATAAATGTGGTTTTAATCAGAAATGCACATTTAAGGGCAAATGCTCTGCACAAGGAGTGCCTTTGATGCAGATGCCTCAACTGCCTCGTTAATAAGATTGGCCACCTCCTTCTCCCTCCCCAAAGTCCTGCCCAAATGGAGCAGCAGGTTCTCTTGGAAAATACAGTTCACACAAGACCTTGCCAAGGAAACTTGTTTGTGTCAGCAAGCTGGGAACGGCAGAGCTCTCCTGGGAGCTGCTCAGCATTGTCACTCCCTGTCCCTGCTCTGCCCAGCCCCACTCCCTGGAGGGTCCTGTGGGAGGAAGCAATAAGGTCTCACATGGAAAACAGGAGGGCACTGAACTCCGGGGTAGTTTTGTGCAGAGGTTTTTGCAGTCAGCCCCTCTGTCCTGGTGTGACACCTTCATGGCCAGAGCTCTCAATGACTGTGCAGTTTGGGGTTTCTGGATTCGCAGGAATGTATGAACAACGTTCCCAGTGTGACAGCCCAGATCCCACCCCCTCAGCCTGGAGGAGAGCAAACCCAACCTCTGCTTCTCACAGAGACTCCTGCTCAGACACACCAGCAAGTTGTTCACTGCTGCAGAACAGATTCCATCAGGGATCTCTTCCATGGATTTTCTGGTGCCTAGCAAAGGTGTGGCCCTGTTGACTGCCTGCCTCTCTGTCTGCCAGCTGTCATAAAATTTTTAAGAGCTCATCCCCTCTGAGACTGATTTATACCTGTCTTGAATTTGGCTGGGACAAGACCCGCTGAAAAGTCACTTGGGAGGAGGTGACATCCACCTCATTTCTTTGGAAAGCAACCCCAAAAACATTGCTTCAGCAGGAAGTGCACAGGGAGGGTTCTTCATAAAAATAATCCTTTCCACCACCCTCCTCACATAGTTTCACCCTCTAAAGCAACTTAGGTCATAAATTTTGCAAGCAGGAGTTTGACAAAGGCTCCACTTTGCTGGATGCTGATTTCAAGCTGGCGTTTGGATCTTTCCTCCCTGTCCAAGGCTACTTTTGCCCAAAAATCACAGACTGGCAGCTCTCATCCCTCCCTCCCTCTCCAAAGGGCAAATCCTACCTGGAAGCATCAAGGAATGGCTTGTAGGCAATGGTCACCCACTCTTCTTTGTTGGAGGAGTACCTCGGCTCCCTCGGGGTCTCTGTTGCTGTGTCCAAGTCCACCAGGTAGTGGCATTTGGAAATGTCAACCTGCAGGAATTCAGGACATTGCTGAGGTTCATTTCCTGGCGTTTCTGGCTGTCTGCTCACTCACAGCAATGGAAAGAGGGTGAAATATCTAGCACCAGGGGCAATGCTCCATGCAGGACACAGGTAACAGGCTTGGAGTGTTTCCAAGCAAATCCTTTGTGGGGAATCCAACAGGAGACTCACGTTATGAAGCCTCCTCCTTCCTGCAGGGAACACACCATTCCCCTGTCTGATCCTGCCCTACTCCCTCCAATTCTTCCTTGAGGGATCCCACATTTCACTCTCCCACAAAATTTCCCTGCAAACCTCCCTGGCCATGCTTGAGATCCCTTTCCTGAAGCACCTTTGGGGTTTAATGTAACAATTTAGGCTGGAAACAATTTAATTAGGTGGGTAACAGATGGCTCTGTGGCATCACAAGTGAGTGGCAAATGAAATTACACCACAGGAAACTCAGCTGAGGATGCTGAATCCACTTCTTGCTCTGTGTGAGAGGAACATTCCAGGCCCTGGGAGAGGTTCTGGCTCATTAGCAGAAGGACTCCCAAAGCACTAACCGAGTTTTTCTGGAAGTGATGTAGAATCATTCAAAGAAAGACAAGCTGCTGTCTCAAGGACCTCGCTTGTCTCACCCTAAGTGCTGCCCTAAAAGGGTTGGGACCTCAAATTCCAGACCCAAGACAGGTTTCCCTTGTATTTTCACAAGTTACAGAGCAGCCAAGGATAATATTCCTCCTGCTCAGAGAGCCAACACAGCACCCCAGCATTGATTTGGGGATTCACACAAGACTCCGGTGATGCACAGACCTCGAAACGAAAGAAAGGAGTCTCAGTGAACAAAGCTGCGAGGGATTTCTAAATTACATCCTCTCCTCTTCTGTTCCCCTTTCCTTTTCCTCCTCCCACTCTTTCTTTATTTGATGCAACTGCTCTGCCAAGCGGAGGAGAGCTAAATTGGATCCCATCCTGACTGACAGGAGTGGGAACAGCACAGAGCTGCAGCTAAGGGCACATCTGCTGCTGCCACTGGGGTCTGGGTGGTGCTAGAAGTGAAAGGGAAGTTGAAAATTCCCTTCCTCTGAAGCCAGCTGTTGTTAGCAGCTTTTTGCTGGCCCTGCCTGGATGTACCTTGGTAAGAAATAATATTCCTTATCTCCTCCTGAGCAGTTTCAGAGACAAACGCACCTCCCCAGCCGGGCAAGTGCAAGGTAAGTGCTGCTCGATGTGATTAAGGAAGGCAGAATTGCAAAACAAGATCAAATCTCTCCTTCCCCAGTGTCTCATAGCAACAGAAACACTGAGGCTCACTCTTCCATTTCCTAGCAGAGCAGTAATAGATACTTACACCTGAATCACTTCTGTAGCCATTGTTTTTACCCATGGCTCAGATAATCCTCCTGAACCATTTGTTTTCTCCCCTTTAAATGACCAACAGCCTCGTGCTATTTAGATTTACTCACTCTCATTGTCCCGTCCAGTTCTTGCTAATTTTATTTCCATTTTTTAAAAATCTGAATATGCTTGCACTCACTAAACTTGGGAAAAGATCTTCATCTCTTGGTGGAATCAGCAGGTCAAAAGTAAGAGGTTTTACTATTTAATTTCTGATTTCTGAAGTCCTAGGCCCTCGAGCTTGCATGAGAAATAACAAAGTTGTAGGGTGACATTAAGGAACAAGCATGAAACAAAAGTGTGTTTTGCTCCATTAGTCACAGGCTGTGCAGCAGCCAGCTGTCTGTGCTAAAAATAAGCCCCAGTTCAAGATTTCATAAATTAAATGCACTGCAGCAGACAGCTCCTCTCAGGTGGGAACACGCCTCCTTCCCATTTCCCATAACTACACAATGAGCCTCAAAATAAGGGTTTTAACCCAGAACACTGCCAAGATTTAACCTGTTAGTAATTTTAAGTTAGCTAGCAATAATTTTGAAATATTCCCATTTGTGCGCTGGTTTTGTTTAGATAACCAGGAAATAAATCAATAATACCAACCTACTTTATCTTAACTGATTCCCATTGAAATCACTAATGCAATCAAGTTCCAAATTAAGTTCCTCCTCCTCAGTTGCAAATATGATGAATAGTTTTATATTTAAAAAGAAATGAAAGCACACAGCAAAATTTCAATCCCTGCTCAGTGACAAATATTTTCTGTGGGGGACTTCAAACTACTCATTCTTGTGATCACATGAGCACACTCCACTAAAACCAAAACTGCAACAATTAGGAGTAATTACTTCTGCTGCTTCTTTTATTATCATTATGCCTTAAAATTGGCAGATGAAAGGCAAACAGAAACCACTCACAAGAGTGGGGAGATTTCCAAGTGCTGCAGAAGGATCATTTTTGGTTTGGAACTCCCCAGGAAACAGAAATGGGGAGATCCACTCATAGATTTACATTAATTTAAATGATACAGCGAGGTAAGGGAAAGAAATCAGGAATAAATGCTTACATATCGAGATGGCTCCTCCTTGTTCTGGTCGTTCATGTCCGTGGGGATGATCCGTGTGGCCATGGGGCCCTTGGCAAAGGGTTTGGGCAGCTGGCCCCGGAATTCTGACAGGATGAACTGCAGCTGCCAACTGCACACAACAGGGGAAACATTTCGTGAGGAGAGAACCAAAAACACAACCAAGATAAAAACACAACCTCGCTCCCAAGGGTGGGCTGCTAAAGGAGCAGGCACAGCACACATTCCCAGCAGTTTGTGGCCAATGTGCTGACAAAAAACCCTCAGAATCCTTTGGTTTGGATACTTTAACATTGTTTGTGGCACTGCTGCTGGTGACAACAGAGACCCAATGTCCTGAGGGTCACCCACACACGTTATCATGCCCCTCATTATCATGCCCCTCGTTATCAATCTCACCAGACTGGACCTTTCTCCCACCAAAGCACTCACTTGTCTGGCAGGAGGAAGCTGCTGGGGAACCTGTGCCACTCCTTCCCCACGCAGACATTGACGGGCCTGCCCTCGGGCACCGTGTGGATGCTGGGGTCAGTGGCGATCCTGTGGAACTCGGGGTACAGGTCCAGGGGCCCGTGGTAGCCTGGGGAGGCACAAAATCAAAAACAAGGCTAAAGCAAGAGGGGTTTTTAATGAAAGCCTAGAAAAAGTTGTTTCATACATCAATTTTTAACTGAATAAATGAAGCGGGCTGTGCTAAAAAGTGGATTCCAAAACTCCCTCTCCTTCACAGTGCGTGTGCCCCACCACCTTTATTCACATTCTCCTGTCCTGGCCTTCAGCGGGCACCAAAACCCAAAAAAATACTGATGAGGTGAGAAGGCTCTGATTCCAGGAATGCCCAAACCATCTCCATTAAGGACTCACATACCTAATTCAAGTTTTACACAGGAAAATGCTTTTCTGAGTGGAAAATCTATTCGATTTCCTAGTGGACAATCTATCTAGTAGATCATCTCCTTGAAAGTTGAAGTATCTGCTTTAACACTAGTCAGGTTTTAATCACTGGAGTTGTCCTGGTGGAAGTGCAGCAGATTTTTCAGTGATGTAATTCTGGTGATCCACTCATACATATATGGATGAATGCACACAAACACACACATCATGAATAATTAATTAACAGTGACCACCAGAACTGATTCTTTTCCCTGCAGCAACGACATCCAACCTTCCCAAAGTTCCTGATTTCTACAGGCAAAGCAGCACAGCCTCTGCAGGCTCTAAGCCCAAGAGCCAGGAAAGCACAGGGCAAATCTGAAATACCAACCTCTGAATAAGGCAACAGAGCGTGACAGTGACAAAAGGCCAAAGAGGAAGACTGTCCCCAGGGCCAGCCAGTTGGAGGACACTGTGTAGTGCTCCAGGCGGTAGCGCTGGAAGATGAAGTGGTAACATTTCTGGGGGAAGAGTGAAAAAAGAGGAAACGTGAAGTTAATCAAACTCTGATCTGTTCAGCAAAATTCTCATTTCTAATAAGGGCCTTACAGCAGTGCATCTCCCACCAGATCTTTGGTCTTTTTTAATTCATAGCCATAAAATGCACAGAAGCTCATAGGGTTTAGTCATATTGAAGTGATAATCTGGGGTATTTAAAGAAGTTTTCAGCTCTCTTCCCTGGGAAGGCCTCTGGACCTGAAGTGCTCCCCCAAGGGCTCCAGCTTGGCTGTTCCCAGGTGAGCCAGGGGCAAGTGTCCCTTTCAGACTCTGCAGAACTTCCCTGCTCAGCCACACCTGATTTTCCCTGCTGGGCTGAATTCCTGTCTCACACAAGCTCCGTGACCCAGATTGATGGAATGACCTATGGCTGTTCCCCCTGCCTGCACAAACCACAGCTCTGAAGTGGATCAAAGAACAGAGCACATTCTGCATCCAGCTCTGAACACATCTGAAACTGATAACAGAAAAAGTGATAAAAGAAAAGCCCTTTAGTTTTGGTTTGGTGGGGTTTTTGTTTGATTTTTCTTTGTTTGTTTGTTTGTGGGGTTTTTTTGTTTTGTTTTGTTTTGTTTTAATTTAAAAGCCTTTCAGGGAATACCCAGGAGGAAATACATCCAGTCCTTGGCTTGGGCCCTCCCTCCTGTTCTGCAGGAGTGGTTATTCACTTCCTACCCTCAGCTGCTTTTGCTGCTCTTGTCCTGTTTGCATTTTTCTCATAACAGCCAAATCCACGTGGTTTGGAGGGGGAGAGTGACAAGCTTGTCCTGCTAGGGGCAATCAGTTCCAGATTCTCAGCTGGATGCTCCACACTGGGCAAAATGTCATCAAACAGTGGTAAAATATGCAGGAAATGTACAGTAAATTTTCCTAAAGCCATATTTGGCAAAAATAAAAACAAACAAGCATTGCCCTGCGACGTTCTGAGAGCACAGAGGAATTCTCAGTCAGAGCCATGAATGGTGACACTCCAGAGCTGGGTCCTGTGGGGATGCAAGGACTGGAACTCCCCTGGGGACTGAGGGGACATGCAGAGCCAGAGCAGGGGCTGACCCAGGGGAGGATCAGTGCTTCGGGGGTGGGCAGGAATTGCAGTGGTGCTGCACAGCAGGGCAGAGAACAGCAGGATGAGGCCAAACAGCTGCAGCAGGCTCCAGCAGGGACTCCTGGCTGCATTCCTGCGCCCTTTGAACAGCAGGAGATGAATAATTCTGAGCTTTGGGAAGGTTTATATCAATCTCTATTAGTGCTTTGCTCCGTGAAGTGTTTCAAGTGATGTTTACTAAACATCCAGTTTTTGGCTCTTGCAAATGTTCAATGCAATTTTCCAACATTTAAATGAGATCCCTTTTCCTTTTTTCAACCCAGTGAGGGATTCCTACTAAAAAACAGCAAAAGGCATTTCCTACACACCCACAGTGTGTAGGAAAAACCCTTAAAACCCCTGAGCAGCAAAGGGGCCTCAATCCCATCAGCAGGTGATTAAATCCTCATGGAATTTCTTGGATTTTGTGTAGTGCTGGCACTACAACATCACAGCTCCAGGAATTCCCACTTGGGATTGGAGAACAACCCAAAGTCACCATGAAATAAATAATCAGTGGCTGGGAAATATTCTCAGCTGTTTATTCAAAGCCACTAAAATTTACCTGCAGAGCAGAGAGAGCCACAGCACCAGAGAGACAGATGAGGGGATAGATGGGGAAGAGAAACCTCTCCTCTTTGTGGGGCTGGCTGAAGAAAATCAGGATCCAGATGTACATGGGAGCCAGGGTCAGCCAGTAGGGACGGCCCAGATTCTGAACTGGAAGAAACAAAAACTCAGCCAAGGAGTAATGCAAGAATTGCCTCTGTTGCACAATCCTACCTCACACCCAAAGCCCACTCCTGAGACACAAACACGCCCTGCTCTGAGCACCCCTAAACCAGGTAACACAGCCAAACAGCCAGCAGGGACCTTTCCTCACAGCATTTTTGCAGATTCCTGCAATATGAACAATCCAACAGCTTTAGGAAGACCAAAAGCAGAAAATAAATGTTACTGAATCCAAGCAAAACACAAAATCCATCAAGAACTGCCAGGTCTGAGCAGGCAGACAGGAGTACTGATTTCCTGCTGGGCAGTGGACACACAAGGATCAGAAAGGGCTTCCTCTGGATCTCCCCTTCCCTTTCCCAATGGTTGTTCAGGGCCTGAGGTTCCCCCAACCCTCATTGCCTCATTACAAAAATAACACCGGGAGAGGTCTCTCAGGCGCCTTCTGCTTGACAGAGGAAATAAGTGATTCAAAAATAACAACAATTACCCTGAATTTCAGTCACACTGAGGAGGGCTCTGCACTGCCTGACAATTTCCAGTCCCTCTCCTACCCCTTCCTACTCCCAACAGCCGAGTAAAGCAATTAAGCCAACGGCATTTCAGAGACAATAAGAACAAAGCACTTGGCAGAATTGCTCCTGCTGTTAAGTACAAGAACACCAAGTGAACAGCAGGAAATCTTGCATTTACAGGAGCTCCTACTGAGCTTTTACTGCTTTCTGAGTTTGTCACTCACAGCCAAGGAATAGATAGAAGTGAACACCCCTTAACATACATTTTAATGTTACTGTTTCTTGTATTCAGTAAAAAAATAAACAGAGAGAGAGCAAAGCAGTGACTGGACTGATGAAACTGGAGGCTGTTGCTGACACTTGATGAGTTTTCTTTAGGAAAACAGCAGAGAATTTACACTTCCCCTCTGGAGTCACTCACCAAGTGTCATGTGTTCAAACTGATGTCATTTTAGTTAAGAAAAAGCCCAGTGTGAAGTGGGGAATATTGTGGTTCCTCCTTTTTTTAACTCTCAGCATATCCACCCCCAAGGGGACACTCCCCAGAGCATGGGGGGCCTGGCAGGGCTCAGTCCTGTCAGCTGAAAAATTCACAGAGCACAGACGAGCCCAGCTCCAATCCTGAAGGGTTCCCAGCCATTTCCAGCTGCAGAAAGATGGGAACAGCAACAGGTACAGCTTCTTTCCCCTTTAGGATCATTGACTGGGCCATTCCTAATGCCCAAAACGTCAGAATGAAGGGTAGGAACCACACACCTTGTTAGGTGTTGTTTTCCCTCACATATTTTTACCTCCTCCTCCTCCTCCTCTAGGTAAAAAGAAGTGCATGCTCACATTGTTTTGATTTCTTCTTAAATATGTTTTCACAGAGGCATAACTAACATCTCTAATTGGCCCAGGTTTGGCCAGCAGCATGTCCATCATTTTCAGAGCCATCAGAGATTGGCTCTGCTGGACATGGTGGAAAAAATTGCAGAAATCTTCACACAGGACATGCAGGAGCCATCTTTGTACCCAACCCTACTCACTAGCAAAAACTGGGCCAAGCCAAAAGCACCACAGCTTGCTTTGATAACACATTTTTCCTCTTGAGATGGAGGCAAGGAACAATCCTGAACTCCAATGAGCTCTAGGAACTTTGCTGGTGCTCCGAAGGCTTTCACTGAGCCCAGTTTCACTCCCAATAAAGAAAAGCTGCTCTTTGGCAGTCAAACTCTGCTGTGCTTGGCTCTGCCTGCACTCACCACGGAACTCCTGCAGCAGACACTCCATCAGGCAGGTCAGGGGCAGCACCAGCAGGGCCAGGACAAAAGCCACAGTGAAATTCAAAAAGCCATTGACGAAATAGAAGGACCAGGGCTCTGTACCTAAAGGGTGAGAAAGGAAAAAAGAGGTTTGAAATACAAACCTCTGTATTTGTATAGAGGTTTGTATTTCTATATAAAAACAGGTATTTATATAGAATATAAATATCTATATATTTAATATATAGATATTATATATATCTGTTTGCATGAAACAGATGAAGCTTTGTCTGACACAGTTCACCAGAGTATCTCACACTCACGCCTGAACAAAACTTCATTTTGTTTCTTTTCAGAAGTTATTTTTCTCCTTATTTTTTCACTGGGGGTGAAAATTAGCGTCACATCTGCTGCTCATGAATCCCAGACCACTCCAGGAGTGAGCAGAATTCTGTGCCACAGAGCTCACCCTCGCATTCAGAAAGCACAGCAAGGACACAGAGGTGGAAACTTGGAAAACTGGGAAACTTGACCCCAAATTTATTCTTTCTTTCTAACTGCAGAGAAGTAACAAAAAACCACACAATTGAATGCATTTCTGGAGTGAGGAGGTTCACTGGCAGGATCAGAAAATGCACCAAAAAGGATCAAGAAGGAAAAGAGTTTGCATTCCCACTTCACGCCAGCAAAGACTCTGCCACCAAATGCTGGTTTTGCTCCCTCCTCAGACTCAGCACTATTTAAATGTCCCAAATTCAGCCTGTTCTGACACAAACAGCAAGGCAGCTCTGCCTCCACACTCGGGAACTGGCTGCAAGCTCTGGAGGATGTAAACTGAAAGAAACTCCAGTCCAACTGTCATTTATTTAGACTCTTGATTCAGGATGCTTCAAACCCTTAACAATAAGGAATGCCAGTTCCTCTCCACACATTTCCCACTCTCGCAGTGTGATTAGCTCAATCAGCCAGTAAATGACACGCGGGGGCTTTAATCACTGCACTGTTGTGACATGTGTCACATGCCACAGCAATTTCCTGCAATCAGAGCCACTTAAATTGGGTCCGTGTTGAAATTAATCAGACAACTGAAAAGCAGCAAGGAAAACCCGAAACCTCTGCAGCTCCTGCGGTTAAAAAAATGGGAGATGCTGCACTGGGAATGTCACAAACACGGCACTGGAGTCACTGGTTGGCCAAGCAACTCGGGTTTGTAGAGGAAACCCTGAGTTACTAGCACTGAAAGCAAATGGAGATTAAAAATAAGTCCTAAATCTTCAAAGGATAATTCCAGGGAGCATCCTGTCATCCTGCTATGGAAAGCAAAGGAAGTTCACCCTGAATTCACCTCTCTCTGCTCTGGTCTCTGATTTGGCAGCCTGGGGGTCAGGAGTGGAGGACACTTTATGAAACACAACTCCTCCACGATCCAAATACAGCCCAGACAACACTGCTGCTGAACAGATCAGCTGCTCTGAAGCACAGCTTTCACAAAAAAAAAAGGCTGCTCGCTCACATTTTTTTGCAGTGTGACTGAATTGCCCATAAAAAATAACCACTGCAGCCTCCCCTTCTTCTCCAATGAGGGATTTTCTTCTCTGTGAGAGGATAAAAAAAAAAATAAAAAGGGGAAAAAAAGACTGCACAGCAGGCAAAAAGCACTCGCTAGGCTGGGTCACTGTGACTCACCCATTCAGAGGCACTCAGGCTCAAAGCCTGCCAGGGCAAAAGGCTTTTATTGCTGTTACCCACACGGCTCAAGGTGAACTGAGACACAACTGCGGCGCTCAAAACGAGTGACCCCATTGCATGCAAGAAGTCCTGGCCCAGAACATCATCTTTGAAGGAGGGAGAGACACTGGAGAACTCTCTGTGCTCAGTATTAATGGGAATGTGCTTCCAGAGCAGGAGAGGAGATGGAGCTTCTGCAAGGACCCCACACCCCAGAGCTGGGCAGGAGTGGGGTACAGGAGACAGAAAACAGCAGGGAAAGAACACCCAGGCAGCTCCTGGCACAGCAGGTCCATATAGAAAAACAACTGGAAGCACTGTCAGGCACAGAGCAAGAAAATGCTTTGAACTCAGAGCTCTGTGAATGGCTCCGGGAGCAATTCCAGAGCTCAGACTCAGGAGTGAATCAAATTTAACCAGGCTGCACCTTGACCACAGGAATGGTGAGGGCAGCTCAGGCCAGAGCAGAGAACTGTAAATTAGGTTTAAGATAAGGAGCCCCGCCCTGGGCTGAAGGCTGAGTGCAGGAACTGCAGCTGGGAAGTATAACTGAGCTGCAATAATTTGGTCATGAGTCACAGCCCCCATTCTGAGCAAGTCTGATTCAGGGCTGGTACAATGAACAGTCTGCCTGCTGCATTTCGTTTGTTCTCACAGTGTGTGAAGAAATTCGGGATTCAACAGAGCAAAGCGTCACATGAACCGCTCAGCATGCTCCACCCAAGCTGAACAAAGCTTCCCAAAGTGGGACAGAACTTTGGTCACAAACTGTGACTTCTTAGAATATAAATACACAAAAACAGCCCAAAGCCTCAGAATCAGGGATATACACTTAGCAGCTATTTTCTCTTGGCTGTAGAAACCTTCTCACTCCAGGGAAACATTAACTGCACAGACAATATTTATGTAGAAGGAGTGTATTGCTAAAGACAAGAGAAAAAAAATAAATTGAACCTTGTCTCCAAAATACTGCGGTGCTTACACTGGAGATGATCTGGGTTGGTGACTCTGCTCCCATCATGTGAACGTTGGGAAATCCCAGCTTCCAAAGCCAGGAGGGATTGGCCAGCCTTTCATCTCCCCTGGTAGTGTTATTTTTCCCCAGTGTTTTGAAGCTCTCTAAACACACAGCGTTGTCCTGGCCACACTGCATTAAAGAGCAATTCCAGGCAGGCTCTTTTACTAGCCCGAGGATGTTGTATGAATGTCACTGTGAATAAAACTCTTCAGGACAGATTGGTCCCTGGAGGCTTCTGGAAACAGCTCATGCACCAGTGTGGAAAAGGTCAGGCACAAGCCCCTGCCAAAACCTATCACAGACAGAGCCTGGAGTTCACTTACTCCCAGCTCCACACTTCAGAGCCTTCCTGCAGAGGCCAAGAGCCGTGGCAGAGCAGCTGCTGTCCTGCTGTGCCACAGCACCAGCGACAAATCACCACTCAGCGCCACCCAAACCAGCCCCTTTGCTGGAGCAACAAGCACAGCTGCCAGAGCAGGCCCTGCTGCTGCTCAGCACCACTGGATCCTCCTGGAACAGCTCCCCAGGGCTCACACAGCACAGAGATGCACAGAGATGCTCTCTGCCAGCCCCTCTGAACCCTGATGGAAAGAAATACTTTCCTACTGCTCAGCTCTAGAAACACAGGGTATGGATACGGAGAAGTAAGGATTCTGCACCATTCCTCACCTCCTCAAGGTTCTGCCCCTGACTGTGAGGAAAAGCAGCCAGGAACAGATCCAAGCTGACACTCACAGGCCACAGTGCACAGACACTGAGACACCTCCTGGCAGTTTTACAGAAGTGGAAAGGGAACAAAAGCAGCACAACTCCCAGCGTGGAGAAGGCCGGCAGTGCATTCCCAGCTCGACAGAGACATCCCGTGTCCACAGGCTGCAGCTGCAGCCCCTGGAGCTCGCAGGCTGCTTCTGCTTTAGGACACGTCAGAAAAAGCGCTGCCAACCACGAGCCACGGCAGCCAGAAAACCCCAGGCTCCCTGCCGGGCTTGTTATCCCAAACTCACCGTAGAGGTCAGGGCCGTGGGGGGTGAAGACATTGTACAAAACAATGTTGAGAGGTGCCACCACCAGCTTTCCATAGTAATAGCTGTCCACGAGCACCGTGGGCACCTGGAAGCAAGCAGGAGTTAGTTAAAGTGCCAGCAGCTCCAGCTGATCTTCCCAAAGGAACTCATCCCTTCTACTGCAATCCGTTCCCTCTTTGTGTTGGTACAGGCACTTACCAAAAACAGGATCAAGGACACCACACACCAGTTCAGGAAACTCTTCCACCTCTGCTTCAGGATCAACAGGTCAAAGGCAATAGGAAGCCTGCAAGAGAGAGCAGCTGTCAGCTGGAGACTTTGAGAACCCCACTGCAGGTTCTGCTGCCCCTCCAAAGCCAGAGAGAGAACCACCACTTCACTGGCTTCTGCTTCTACCCCAGATTCCAGTCATCCGACTCAGATTTTACTCTTTATTAACGTCAGGAAATCTTCCCAACCTAAGTTTTTTAAAAGCCAATAAGCCTGCAGCAACGACCCTGGACTAAGCTGGCAACTCGGGCCCTGCTAGTTTTCTTCTCCACCTCTACATTTTCCCCACCCAGGTGAAAAACCACCTGAGAAAGGGCAAGAAATTCCTTACCCCAGGGCTGCACTGAAGGGCCAGCCCAGCAGGGCTCCAGCAGCCACCCCCAGCACTGCCACCGAGGTCTTGTCCATGTACCAGCCTGTCATGGCAATCACCGTGGTGTACATGCAGAAACTGCTGGGCAGGAAAGCTGCAACACAAGGGGAGAGAGGTTAGCACAGTCCCCACGCCTGAGCCAACACCTGCAGTGAGTGCTCTACAGAAGGTGGCTGGGAGAACAGGGACAACCAGCCAGAGGGGACAGGGCACAAAGGCCAATGGCACTGCCAAAATATCAGCCTCCTTCCTTAGAATAAAGATGGCCAAGGAAGGCAGGCCAAGAGCCTCTTTAGGCATGGCAATAGGAAAAAACCAGGAGGCAGCAACAGAAACAGGCCGGGAAATTGTAACACACAACAGTGGCACAGAGAACAAAATCTGAATCAACACTTGTTCTGTCCTGAAAAACACCTCCAGCTGAACACAACAAAGAGCACCCCAGAGACGTGTTAGAGGCGTGGATTTTATCCCTCTGGACCTGCTTTTGATCATTGTTAGTGCCAGTGCCAAGCCAACTCACCTGCAGAAGCACAGAACATCCCCGTGCTGAGCACTAGGAAGGCCAGCATCAGCCTGCTCACGTGCAGCCCAAACTTCTTGCACACAGCCCTGGGGAAGCAGGACAGAAAGAGGTACCACAAAATATCCTCGAGACGAGGAAAGAACAGCACCCAACGCATGCAGAACCACAAATAATCCATGGAGCACCCTGAGAGCTCTGAGGTGGGGGATTCCCATCGCTCAGCAGCTGAGTTACTCCAGTTATTCCAGATCCTGAGTTACTCCAGTGCAAAACTCTGGATGGGACTTGGCTTCTCCCACTTGTGCTTGTGCAAATCTCAGCCACATCAGTCCATCTACAATTCTCATCCCTCACAGAATCCCATCATGCAAAAAGCCACAGCTCAGCTCCTTAAACCCAGACTGCTGGCAACAGAAAAGTCATGCAATGCAGTGGTTTGAAAATCAGGAATCAAGAGGCGGCAGGTAAAAATAAAAATCAGGTTTGGACAAGATAATTGCATGTTAGGGCTACTGCTTTTAGTGGATGTAAACAGCATTGGCAGAGAGATTACAGACAGCAACAATCAATGTCTTCCAGTCAAATTCACTGTGATAAGCAAACACAGCACCAGACTCTCCTCAGTCTACAACACTCCCACCCTGCTTGCTGCCATCAGTGAGAAAACGAGTGGAGTCAACAAAACGCTGGAGTAGAGGTGTGGGTGGCAGATCTGGGAGTACAATTTTGTCCTAATTGTGGCACTCTGACCAACACCTCACTAAGTTATCACGAGAACACATATTTTCTCATCTCCACATGAGCTCCAAAGCGAATTTCCTGCAGTAATAACTGTGTATGCCACTCACACTGCTCCCAAACATCACTGCAGACAGACGCTGACACTCACTTGTAGAAGTAGAGTTCACAAACGCAGCTCAGGAAGGCCAGGAAGCATCGGAGGAAATAGAAGATGAGAACCTAGGAGACACAGTCAGAGTCTGAATGGGGCACAGGACATTCAATGCGCTCGTAAAGCATTGGGAAAACAAACAAACCCTTGGAAATTGACGGGGAGGGCAATGTTTGTCAACAAAGCAGTGTTTATAAACATGAAGTCTCTTAATTCCAACAACAAACAGAGCAGCTGTTTCACAGACTAAAGGCACATTTATTCCTCACAAAAGCAGCTTCCTCACGTCTGATTTACCTTGTTGGTTTGCAGAACCCTGGCATGGAACCAGGCTGGCAAGGCATGGAGCCACAGGTAAGCGTAGGAGCGGATGGCATAGGCTGGAGAGTACTCCCACGTCTGAAACCCCTTCCCATAAATGAGGTAGTGTGTCTACGGCAGAGGGCAAATAAACAAATTAACAGGCAGACAGTTTTCCATTCGCCACCTCTGAATTCCAGAGCAAAACATTTCTCATTGAAACAGAGAGATTAGCATGAGGTTCTAAATAAATCTGCATTTGCATGAAACAACTACAGACTGAAACAGAGAGCACAAGGTCATAAATAAATGTGCATTTGCACAGGCCAAGTACAAATTCCCAATTCCAAGGGCAGGAAGGGACTCACCGGTTCCCAGTAGTTAAAGGTCTCATCGCAATCCGAGATGTTGCTCAGCAGAGCTGCACAGAACCTGGCCGAGATGAGACACTTGAAAGCTGTTGATCCTTCAGGAGCCCAAACCTGCCCCGCTTTGCTCCCAGATGATCTAATCCAAAGGGAAAAAAAATACAAATATGCACCAGGAAGACTCAGCAACGAGCTCAAGGTACCTGACAAGGTGACAGGGAGCACAGGGCTGAGCATTTGTGCGGCATTTGGGCAGTGAGAGGATGCCAGTCCTCTCAAAAGGGCGGATCAGCCCTGCTCAGGGCCGCACCCCCGCCCCAAAACAACACGGCCCCCCCCAAAACAGCCCCGGCCCCCCAAAACAGCGCCGATCCTGGGGTGCTCCGGCACCATCCCCGCAGCACGGAGCGAACCGCGTGTGTCAACACCGGCCCGGCGGCAGCCGCGAGAGTCCCGAGAGCTCCGGCAGCCTCGGCCGCTGCCGCTGCGGCCCCGAAAGCCCCGGCCCCGGCCCCACTCCGGCCCCGAGAGCCCCCGGCCCCGAGAGCCCCGGCTCCAGCTCCGCTCCGGCCCCGAGAGCCCCGGCTCCAGCTCCGCTCCGGCCCCGAGAGCCCCGGCTCCAGCCCCGCTCCGGCCCCGAGAGCCCCGGCTCCAGCCCCGCTCCGGCCCCGAGAGCCCCGGCTCCAGCCCCGCTCCGGCCCCGGCCCCGGCCCCGCTCGGGCCCCGGCGGCACGCACTCTGTCCGCGGCTCCTCGCTGCCCGCGGGCTCGGGCCGCCGCCCCGCCGCCTCCCCGCCGCCCGCCCGCGGCCGCTGCCGGGCCCCCTTGGCCGCCATGCCGACTACGAGCAGCCCCGGCCCGCCGGCAGCCGTGGCCGGGCCCCCTTGGCGGCCATGCCGAGTACGGGCAGGCCGGGCCCGGCGGCAGCCGCGGCCGGGCGGGAGCGGCTGCGGGAGCGCGGCCGAAGCCGCCGCCGCCATCACGGGTGTGGGCAGCGCGCGCCGGGCGGCGGCGGCGGGAGCGCGCGGGGCGGCGGGAGCGCGCCCGGACCGCCACGGGGACGGGGACCGTGATAGGGATCGCGACAGGGACAGGGACCGCCATAGTGACCGGGACCGGGACCGCGACAGGGACCATGATAGGGACCGCGACAGGGACAGGGACCGCCATAGTGACCGGGACCGGGACCGCGACAGGGACAGGGACCGTGATAGTGACCGCGACAGGGACCGGGACAGGGACAAGGACTGCGATAGGGACAGGGACCACGACACGGAGAGCGCTGCCCTGCACCGCCGGGTCCATCGCACCCCCGGGTCCCTGCCCCGCACGCCCGTGTCCATCCCTGTCCCGTCCCCGTCCCTGTCCCTGTCCCTGTCCCTGTCCCTGTCCTGCATAGCCATGTCCGAGCCAGTGTCCATCCCTGCCCCGTCCCCGTCCCCGTCCCCGTCCCTGTGCCTGTCCCTGTCCCTGTCCTGCACACTCATGTCCGAGCCAGTGTCCATCCCCGCCCCGTCCCTGTCCCTGTCCCTGTCCCTGTCCCTGTCCCTGTCCCTGTCCCTGTCCCTGTCCCTGTCCCTGTCCCTGTCCCTGTCCGGGCAGCGTTGGGCAGGACAGTGAGGAAATGGGGAATGCAGCGGAGGAGAATGTTCTTTATTCAGTGCCCCCTGTGCTCGGGAGATGGGAAAAGGACACGGAGGGGCTGGAGCGTGTCCCGGGATGGGAATGGAGCACCAGGAGCGGCTCAGAGGGCTGGGAAAGGGCTCAGCCTGGAGAAAAGGGGATCGGGGGGACCTTGTGGCTCTGCACAGCTCCTGACAGGAGGGGACAGCCGATGGGGTCGGGCTGTGCTCGCAGGGAACAGGGACAGGAGAGGGAACGTCCTCAGGCTGGGCCAGGGAGGGTCAGTTTGGACATCAGCAGGAATTTGTATTAGTAATGACATCAAGTCCACTCTCCCAGGACCCTAGAAAAGAAAGACTCCACTTTATAAAATGAGGTTTCATTACACACACAGAGAACAGGAAAGCTCTTGGTCCTCATTAACAGGAATTCCCACATTTAAACGTGTGCAGGTGCTCAAAGTCCACCCCGCCTTTGTGAGAGGCACTGCAATAACACAGCATTGGGTCCAACGAGGTGTAGGTGACATTCTCCAGGTCAGAAACTGGCACAGGAGCTGCTGGAGCCCCTGAAGCCCACGGGAGATGTTCTACCTCAGAGTCACCCCCAGGTGCTGCTGCATTTCCTCTCGCAAGCACATCTGCATCTCTGCTGCCTCCCGGCAGCTCAGGGCCCTGTCACAGGACTGGAAAGTCACCCTGTAGCAGAGGCTCCTCCGTCCCGTCCCCGGCTGCTGGAAACTGTCCCTTAACTGGATGGAAATGACTGTTTCACCTGACACCCTCCTGGCAAGGGTGTGAAAAGCCACTTTGTCAAACTGCTCCCCGTCGGGAAGCCAGAAGCTGACGTCGTGCACGTAGGAAGGTGGATAGAGGGAAAAACTCTGGAAAAGCCTCAGCTCTCCCTGGGGAAACTGCCTGAGAAAGCGTCTGTCCAATGTCCAGAGCATTCTCCAGTCAGATATTCCACACAGCAGCATGGCCAGGAGGTCCAGGTTCAGTGAGACTGAGACAACAACCAGCTCACTGCTTTTGAATCCGTGAGGAGCTGTCCTGATGACCCCCACACAGGAGCCCGAGGGGTCTAGGTCCGTCCCCACACGGATGAAGTGCTGAATTTCACCGAGCTGACGCTCAAAAGCAGCAAAGTCGTCTAGCTCAGTTTCCAAACCCGTTGCATCCTGCAGGCTGATGCTGGGTTTAGTGCCAGAAACAGCCTGGTGAAGAGAATTCGTGGTGGTGTGGATGTTATCCACCAACATCTGCACACAGCTGCTCTCTGTGCCCCTGCTGACTGCAAGGACAACGAGCATCTCGTGGAAAACAGGCATGGCGTGAGGAGCGATCCGACATTTCCTGAAAACCAGCCCGGAAAGAACGTGAATTGTCCCTGGCGAAAAGGCTCCTTTTTGTATTATTGCCTGAGCGAGAGGCAGGAGGGAAGGCCTGAGATAAAACTGCTCTGGCGTGGGGCATCCTTCTCGCACGTTCTTATCTGTGTCCTGGCCAAAATGGGAAAATAAAACTGTGTTTGCCAATCCCTGAGACATTTCCTCAGCGCTGGGAGCCTCCTGTGGGCTCGGAGTGACCCAGAAGATATTGGAGTGGCAAACACCATCGGGGTGACCTTGGTGGAGCAGAGGGAGGCAGGAGTTGATGTTCTGCACTGGAAAAGCCTGGCTGAGCCCTGCACTGAGCTTCTCCTTTATTGTCCTTACTGGATGGCTTGAGTTCAGTTCTAGGAAACCCCTGTGAAAAATAAAAGTGCAAATTACAGACACCTTTATTGTCCTTACTGGATGGCTTGAATTCAGTTCTAGGAAACCCCTGTGAAAAATAAAAGTGCAAATTACAGACACCTTTATTGTCCTTACTGGATGGCTTGAATTCAGTTCTAGGAAACCCCTGTGAAAATAAAAGTGCAAATTACAGACACCTTTATTGTCCTTACTGGATGGCTTGAATTCGGTTCTAGGAAACCTCTGTGAAAAATAAAAGTGCAAATTACAGACACCACAACACAGATTTCTTTCCTGTGGTTGTAATTTGAGTGCAGCAATTCACCCAAAACATTCTCCAACCTGACCAAGCCAAGTCATTCCCCAAGGGTGCTGCACATTTTCAGGGCAGTGGTGTTTATCCCCAGGTTACAACCAAGAATTAGCAGCAATTTGCTGATAAAAAATGATTCAAAAGTCACCACATCCATTTACCTCTGCTGGCCATTCCCACTGAGAGCAGGGCAGTTGCTATTGCCAAGCAGAAACTAATTATAAAACTCACCTATTGATTTTATCCACGAGGACTTGTGGCACTTGAAAAGAAACTTTTTGGCTTCCCACTTGTGTCTTGCAGCTCAGGGGTGTGAAACACGGGGGTGGTGTGCTCCGTGTGAAAATGTGGTTCAAAGCACCCTCCACACAGAAGGATTTATCCTGACTCCTGAAAATACACAAAAACAGAGCAAAGTCAGTGAAAATTCTGATCTTTAATGTGCCACAAGTAGGCAGGACCAGATGAAGGCCAGAAGTCTCTGCCAGCACCAACCCCCAGTCCTCCTGTCTTTAGGCTGAGATTGATATTTGTTCTGAAACGGATGCTTTTGACCTTTAAAATCCTCGGAAAGTCTTATTTTTAGAGGGTGCTTTGGCAGGAGGCTTGCATTTTAATCTTGGCTATTCTGCTTAGAGATGAACAAGAACTGCAGCTATTTTAAAGAAAATTTTAAGGGAAATCTCAAGGAAATTTTTAAGGAAAATTTCAAGGAAAATTCAAAGGAGATCCTCTCCAGCAAACAAGATACTAAAAGAATATTCTAATGCTGGGCATTTTAAGAGCCCAGATATCAGAATTATCTGATATTATTTCAGTTTTACCAAGTGCTGGTTACCTGTAACCTGTGCATTTGTACCCGTGGATAGTCTCGGCTCCAAAAGGATGAACGTGGCTCAAGATAAACCCAGCTCCTGCTGCCACAGCCACGATCTGCCAGCTGTTGTGCCACTCCCTGGGCGGCTGATCCGCAGGAGTGCCACCCTGGCCATTGCAAAGGGCCACGTGCACCTCTCCCTGCTCTGCCAGCACCTCTGCGCAGCTGGAAGGGAAGCCAGGCAGCGAGAAAAGTCCTGTTAGCACACCCCCAGATTTCCCAAAAACAGCTGGAGCACAGCTGGACAGCTGTGCCACAGCAGCTCATGAGCACAGAATTATTTCTGGTTTACTCACCTGTGGAAAAAGCGGGCAAGGAGCTCCCTGTTCTTCACCACCCCAGCCTTCCTGCCACAGTGGGGGAAGTTGAAATAAATGCGATCGAATTCCCGTTCTCCTGGCAAAAAGTGTTCCTTCAGCTTGGTGCAGTCCACAGAAAACACAACCTCGGCTCCTGCAACCGCAGACGAGAAACAAGGCTCGGGTGTTTGTCAGGAAGGAGAATTTTGAAGAGAGGTGGGAGCGCAAGTCCTCTAGAGCATTTTTAAGAGTGTGAGAGCTGCCAGGCATCTCCCCACGAGTATTGGGAACTCCAGGAAGCCCAGGCTGCCTTTGCCCTTTGCCCTTGCCCTCTTTCAAGGCAGCAGCAACTTCTGAAAACAGTTGAAAATCAAACTTGTTTCAGTGCTATTTCCACACTATTTCACCCTGATCACATTTTAAGGTATTTGTTTTGGCCAGCGGGGCCATTCCAGTCCCTGGAGTGGCGGGCGGGGGCTCCCAAGGGACACGGCAGTGGGGGACGCACGGGGCAGCGGTGCCGCTCTGGTGACACCAGGGTGGCACCAGGGTGACACCAGGGTGACAGCGGTGCCGCTCTGGGTGACAGGAGGGTGGAAGCGAAGGGCTCAGCACCAGCGCCACCGCTCCATCCCCATCCCGTCCCCTCCGTCCCCGCTGTCCCGGGCGTGCACCCATCGCTGTCCCCCCTGTCCCCGCTGTCCCGGGCGCGCACGCACCGCTGTCCCCGCTGTCCCGGCTGTCCCCGCTGTATCCTCTGTCCCCCTGTCCCCGCTGTCCCGGGCGCGCACGCACCGCTGTCCCCGCTGTCCCGGCTGTCCCCGCTGTATCCTCTGTCCCCCTGTCCCCGCTGTCCCGGGCGCGCACGCACCGCTGTCCCCGCTGTCCCGGCTGTCCCCGCTGTATCCTCTGTCCCCCTGTCCCCGCTGTCCCCCGCTGTCCCCGCTGTCCCGGCTGTCCCCCTGTCCCCGCTGTATCCTCTGTTCCTCTGTCCCCGCTGTATCCATTGTCCCCGCTGTCCCCCTGTCCCCGCTGTCCGGCTGTCCCCGCTGTCCCCCCTGTCCCCGCTGTCCCCGCTGTCCCGCTGTCCCCGCTGTCCCCCCTGTCCCCGCTGTCCCCCTGTCCCCCCTGTCCCGCTGTCCCGCTGTCCCCCTGTCCCCCTGTCCCCCCTGTCCCCCTGTCCCCCTGTCCCCCTGTCCCGCTGTCCCGGGCGCGCACGCACCGCTGTCCCGCAGCCGGCGGATGCTCCGCGCCGCTCCGCCGCGCTCCGCCGCCTGCTCCTCGCTCTCGTAGCAAGTGGCCACCAGCTCAGTGCCCGGGGCCCCGCACAGGGACGCGGCGAAGGAGAAGTTGCCCTCACCGAGCAGCAGGACGCGGCGGAGCGGCGGTGCCATGTCCCCAACGCCACCGCCACCGCCACCGCCACCGGAGCGCGCAGCCAGCGCAGCCAGCGGCGCTCGCTCATGACGTGGGCCCGGTCAGCGGCCACTGCTGGTGGCGTCGTGTCCCCGCGGGCATCCCCGGGGACGTCCCTGCAGTCGCTTCCCCGCCCCCGGGCGCGGAAGGATGAGCCGCAGCATCCCCGGGACCGGCAGCGATTCGGGAGCGATGATTCGGGAGCGATTCGGGAGCAATTCGGGAGCGGGGAATGGGGGAGCTCTCCCGGGCAGCGTGCAACAGGAAATGGGGATTACGTTTAAAAAAAAAAAAAAAAAAAAGAAAGAAAAGGAAGAAAGCTGTTAAAAAGCGAAGGAATCGCGGAGTGGTTTGGGTTGGAAGGGTCCTTAAGGCAATAGTGTCTCTCTGTCTCTCCTGGAAGGGCACAATTAGGTCACCTCAAAGCCTGCTCTTTTCCAGGCTCGACAAACCCAATTCTCTCAGCTCTTCCTCATAGCAGAGGAGTTCCAGCCCTGTAATCAACTCCTCTGAACTCGTCTTTACCTATGCCTGCATTTACCTGTCCCTGCAATTCTGGCACTTTAACAATATTTGTGTTGCTTTCATTCCCAAAGGAGAGAAGGAGACAGACAGAGAAGAAAAAGAGAAGCAGTGGAAAGGTGCTGGAAGCATCATTTGGTGTCAGATAATTGCAGGCATAATCAAGGTGTAATAAGAAGGTCTCTAATTTCTCAACAGGGTGATACAAGGTAAATTAATTACCCTGCCTCACATATGTGTTTATGCACATGCCTTTGAGACGAGAGGAAATTATGGTTTATGAGATACCCAAGAGCCAGGCTGGGGTGTCTGCTGCTCTGTTTGTGTGCCCACAGCTATCCCACGCAGGGACAGTGTGTCAGGGCAGAGTTTCACATGGAAAAGGACAGAGGGAAGTTTGGAATGGGCAAAGCAGAGCTCCAACACAGACAGAGCTCACAGCTGGGGAGCTCTGGGCCAGGCAGGCTCCCTGTGGCCTTGGACAAATCATTTTGTCTATTTTAAAGGGCGGGAAAGTGGCCTGGAGAGGCGTTTGGTATTGAGACACGCAGGAAAAGAGTTACCACATGACCTTCCCACCCCAATAATTAAAAAAATACCTCCAAGCTTATATTTAGCCATGCTAAATGTGAGTTTTCCTTTCCAGCACACGCACTGGTTTGAAACAACCTGCTTCAGATTACAAGGGAAACATCAGAGAGGGAATTTTACGTGTGCAGATCTGGGACAATCTGTTGGATGTGAGGAGCTTCTTGATGATGTTTGTGCCTGGAGATGACAGAGATGTTTTCTGCCATTCTCTCCGTGTCGGGCTGTGCTCCTGTGCCACCCCAGAACAGGTATTTCAGGTCACTCAGGGAGTGGTTTTGCATTTCAAGTATTCTCGTCTGGCTGACCTCATCCACTTTATCCCCAGAGAGCTTTCACTCCAAATCCCCACTTCTTGCTGCTGATTTGAGCCTAACAAAACCCTGGGCTTTAGAAAAGATTTCCCTCATTGCATTTTCTGGATACATTCTTACTATTTTACATTCACTTCTTTTTAGGATTTGAACAAAAACCTCATTGATTTCCAGGCCTCCACTCTGAGCTGGAACCTCCCTGGTGCTCAGTCCTGCTGCTCTCCAGGCCTCCAAATGGAGAAGGAACAAGAAGAACACAAGAAAAGCAACAGAGACCTTTGGGAAGCAGTGGTACAGAGATTTCCTCCCAGCACAAAGCCCTGTCACACATGAAAGCCACGTGGAAAATGTTCTTCCTGCTTTTTCATCTGTGCTGTTTGTAAGCTCTGTGTGTGTCTGTGGCTTTGTGTGCAGAGCTGGCTGTGCCTGGCCAGACAAGCCCAATTAACACCTGAGCTGGGCGAGTTTATTAGAACCTGGAACCCTGGAAATGGGGTGGGGTTTGGAGTGTTTGACAGCGACCCCACATCACAGAGAGCTCGTTTTATTTTTCCCACCTAAAGCCGCAGAAGAAGGATATCCTCCCTGCTCATCTGAGGTGTAATGGGATCCCTTCTAATAGAACCTTTGTCTTAGCAGGGATGAGGAACACAGAAAATAGGTCAGGTCATGACTGAGTCTGGTGATCTGCGTGACAGATCTGTGGCATCCTGTCCTTTTTGAAGATGAATTTTGGAAATTCAATTCCCGTAATCCAGACTTCCCTTCATACCCCTTTGAAGCAGAGGAAGATGCCCGAAAAGGACTTTAGTAGTGGTTTGCATCACTTAACACTGCTGGCATAAATCAGATTATTGGTGCAGACATCAGATCCTGCTCCCTGTTTGAAGGGCACTAAAATCAGATTTTCAAAGGGGTGTGATTTGTGATTTCCATCATCAGAGCAGGAGGTTTCTCTTCTCTCTGGACAGCTCTGTGTTTACTGCAGCCCTGCAGTTTTCACCTGCAGCTGCTCTGGAGGGCTGCAGCACCTGAGTGCTTCTCCATTAGTGACTCACTAGAGATTGAAGACACAGTTGTCTTCCAGCCAGCTGTTATCAAATACCCACACTCCAAAAGGGTTTCAGCTGTCATGGAGCTGCTTTACCAGTTTAATCTCCACGGGAGAAACCTTCCTGTTGCTTGTGAAACACTCTGAAATCCTCTGGCAGCGTTGAAGGGAGAGAGAACACAAGGTGTGATGAGCAAAGTGCTTCTGAACACCCAAATAAGCTGTCCTGGTCACACCTGCCACCCAAGAATAATGTTCCCCTGCACCTTTCATCCTCCTCTCTCAACCCAACCTCTCACTCGCTCTCAGCGCCCCAAAACAAATCAATCCAAACTGCTTATCCATGGTTTATTCGTTAGTAAACTTACTCAGCATAAATAATACGAGCTGCCATTCAGCACAACCTGGTGGCATCTGGTGGAGGAAAGAGCTCCGGAATGGCTCCCCAGGGTGGCTTTGGAGCTCAGAACAGCCCCTACTTCCTCTGGGCGCCTGCGATGGCCGGTTTGTCCTCGCGGGTGATGGGGATGGTGCGCTCGGGGACGTCGCTCAGCTTGCGGGGAGCGCTGACGGTCAGCACTCCGTCCAGCGACAGCGACGACGTGATGGTCAGCGGGTCCACGTCGTCCGGGATGCGGTACTTCCTGTTGAACTCCCTGGCGATGAAGCCGTGCTCGTCCTGCAGGGAGGAGAGGAGGGGAGAAGTGGCTTTTAACTGGGAATAATCGTCCTGTTCTGCCTTCACCGCGGGGCCTTGGTGGGAAGGTTGGGGCTGGGGAGTTCTGCCTTGCAAAGGAAAGATTTTCAGGGAGTTCTGACCTGCAGAGGAAAGCTTTTCGGGGAGTTCTGCCATGCAAAGGAAAGCTTTTCGGGGAGTTCTGGCTTGCAAAGGAAAGCTTTTCAGAGAGTTCTGGCCTGCAGAGGAAAGCTTTCTGGGGAGTTCTGCCTTGCAAAGGAAAGATTCTTGGGGAGTTCTGGCCTGCAGAGGAAAGCTTTTCAGGGAGTTCTGGCTTGCAAAGGAAAGCTTTTCAGAGAGTTCTGACCTGCAGAGGAAAGCTTTTTCGGGAGTTCTGCCTTGCAAAGGAAAGCTTTTCGGGGAGTTCTGGCTTGCAAAGGAAAGCTTTTCGGGAGTTCTGCCTTGCAAAGGAAAGCTTTTCAGGGAGTTAAAAGGGTTTTGAAGATGAGCTGCCCAGGGAGACACTGCCCTGCCCGGGCTGCAGGTGCCTGCAGGCACACAGAGGTTAGTTACTTGAGGAGGTTTTGTGTCCCATCCCTGTGCCAGAGCTTCCCTGAGCATCCCCTGCTGGCATTCCCGAGGGGAGCAGCACCAGAGCTCCCTGCAGTGCTGGGACACCTACCCTGGACACCCTCAGTGCTTGGTCTCAGTGCCTGACCATGTTCTTGGCCAAAAAACAATCCCAGAAGGGTTACAGGCTCCCACCAGCTCCAGGGAGCGCTGGAGTTCCTGACTGATGCATCAGAAATTCCTAGAGACAGCAATTCCAGGGACACGGCTGCTTTATCCCTCTGCAAGGAGCTGGGGACAGGGGATGGAGGTGGGAAAATGCTGTTACATCCAGCTCTGGGCGTGGCTCTGGATTTCTGCCTGCCCCGTGTCCACACAGGTCTCCAGAGCTGACAGCAGAACACAATTTTTAGGATTACAAACTGATAGCTGGGCCTAGGAAAGGTAACCCACAGGGCAATGCACTGCTTCATTACATGGCTCAATTATTACAGTTCATTTTTAGCTCACTGGGAGCCTCCCTGCATTCCTGGCCTCTTCCCAGAAAGAGGGGAAGCCCCAAAATGCCCATTTCACAGACAATTTCCCAGTTCACTTCACAGTTCACGCAACATCAGCAATAAACCTCCATCCACCCTCTTGCTGCCCTGTTTGGGATCAGCTGGGGGGGGGGTTGCACAGAGCATCTCGATTAAAAAAATTACAAATATTTGAGAGGAGCACAGGATTGTTTGGCAGCCCCCAGAGGGGAGGGAGTTCACAGGGGGAAAGGTAAAGCAGAGGTACCTGGCGCTCCTCGTGCTTGCCGTGGATCTCGATCATGTCCCCGAGCACCTTCACCTTCAGCTCCTCAGGGGAGAAATGCTTCACGTCCAGGTTCACGTAGAATTTGTCCTTATCCAGTCGCATCTGCAAAAACAAGGAGGTGGCCTCAGAAAAAGGCAGGTGAGAAAGGCTCTGGGAATGCAGCAGGTCAGGACCGGGGCTGGTCCCTACACACACACTGACCTTTGTTTTGGGGTCTGATCCCAGCAGCTCTGGCCCTTGCTGGCCTTGCTTTAATGCCCATCCCTGCAGAACCTGAGCTCTTCAACCTGAATTTATTAAAACTGACTCTTGACTTAAAACTGACTCTTGATTTAAAACTGACTATTTAAAACTGACTCTTGATTTAAAACTGACTTTTCATCGTGGCTGCTTCAGTGGGCGGCCAGACCCAGGTCACTAAATCAAGGGGAACGTTATGCAAGGATTAAAGTAATACTTTCACTCCTTCTGCTTGGAATAGCTCCACGAGCTCCTTGTAAATAAGACAGTTGACTTGCAGGATGGGCAAAAGCTCTTGGCTCAGCCCCTGGAGCAAGGAGACGCCTGCTCCATGATCCTCTGGGTCCTGCATCTTGCTTAAAACATAGATTTTCTGGGCAGTGATTGTTTAAAGAGGCCCTTTTCCCTCAGCAGCCATGAGCTCCTGCACTGTCTGACATGAGCATCCCAGTGCCCTGTGCCCTTTGCTGCTCAGTGGGAGTGGGATTCAAAGTTTGGCACTGGGAAATCGGGGAAATTAGGGAAATGAGGGAAATTAAGCTTCCTCCTGTCTTCTGCCAGCTCCTGGGGTCATCTGCCATGCACACTGAGCTCCGTTTGCCTCTGCTCCCATCGCTAGGGCAAGACTTGCTCCGTCCCGAGCAGTGCAGAGGCACAAACACAGCCCCCTTCTCCCCAGCTTTTTTCCTAAAAAAAACCACCTGCGAGCGGCTCCAAGCTCTCAGCTCTCCTGGGCCTGCAGAGGCACTGGGGCTGTGCCCCCGGCAGTGACAAAGAGCACGAAGAAGCAAAGATTACCTCCGAGAGTCCTGTCTCTAGCCAACTGGGCATCCGCAGGATGGGGGAGCGCATCAGGAAGGGGCTGAAGCTGGGGGAAACAGGGAGCAGCTCTGACTCCTGCAGGTGCTCCCCGAAAATCTGGTCAAAGATACGACTCGGTGCCAACCAGGAGAAGAAGGGTCTGCGGATCAGGGGGTTGTGGATGGTGATATCCATTGGAGAGCGCTGGAGGAGCCTGGCAAACGACGGAGCTGCAGTGCCGTGCCGGGAGCGTGGGACAGCTTTATACCCGTGCAGCTGGCCTGGCCTTCCACCCCCCCGAGGCCTCTTGAACAGTGGTGTCAGGGATTTTATTGTCCCACTCCTGGGCTGGGCCCTTCGGCGGTGCCCAGCCACTGTCTGAGGGATTTGAGCGCGCGGCTGAGGAGGAGGGGGAAGGGGAGAGGAAGAAAAGGAACCTAATGGGGCAGCGAGAAGCCCGAGTGCCCGGCGCCCGCCCCGCTGCCCACGTGCTGTTTATCCGCAGAGTCCCAGGCGGGCTTGGCGGATGTTCCCAGCTGCTCTGGATGCCAAGGGGATCAATGCAGCTCCTATCTTTGGCTCGTGGTGGCCGTGACAAGGGGCCGTTGTTCAGTGCCCAGAGCTCCTCGCCCGGCAGGGCTGTGCCTCTCCCGGCTCGGGGGCATGGAAGGTGCCAGGAGGCTTTGCTGGGATGCCCTGGCGCTGTGGCTCTGCAGCCCAGCGAGCCTCGCTGCCCTCGTGGTGTGGGTGGAGGAAGGATGGGCTTCTCCACCCACGCTCCTCATCTTCTGCCTGGTGCAGGATCCCGATTTTCCGGAGAGAAGAGCCCCATGTTGTGAGCCCAGAGATGACCTGGGCACGGTCACGGCCCCCACGGGGTGCCCAACACCTCTGCCCCTGCACTAATGCAGCTCTTCTCCCAATAATTTACACATTTATTTGAATTCCTGCCTCGCCTGGGAGCTCGAATCACAGGAATGGGCTCAGCCTAGCAACTGTTGAAGGGCAAGAGCTTCTCCGCCTCGGAGAGCTCGCAATTTAAGCAGAATTTCTGGCTCAGAGGCACTGCCAGCACTGCCAGCCCTTTGCAAAAGGCTCTGAGCCTCTTCCTCTCGGCTTGCCGGCAAGAATAGGGAGCAGGATTTGCTCTGTGCAGCAGCCCAGGCCATAAATACCCTCTGCAAGTCCCCATGACATCAGCAGCACTGCACCTGCTCTCTCACACCGCAGGGCTCAAGGAAATCTCTGGTTTCGGGGTGTGCAGAGCTCGGCTGGGCTCTCCTCCTCTGCTGCAGCACCAGCAGCCCACCAGCCCCGCTCAGTAAAACTGGATTTCTGCCAGGTTCAGAGCCGGGATTAGCTGGTGATGTCTGGCACCAGCATTTCTCCAGGTCCCATGACACTGTGCCAGAGCCCTGGCCGATGGAAGGGCCTGGGCAGCCAGGGGAGGTGACATCAGGGGGACATGGGTCCTGTCTGACTCCCTGCAGCCCTTCACTGCTAGAGGAACAAAAGCCTTGAGCTCAAATTCTGGGAAAATCAGGCTCCTTGTGCAGGGAGCAGGAGGGCTTGGTTTGAGCCCCGAGCTCAAGTGGACAATGGATGTGGCAGTGGCCTCATTACCCAACCTGAACAAGCACAAGGCACCCAGGGGTGTTAGGGCCACCAGTCCTGAACCTGCCTACCATGAGCCTCTCGCTGGCCCTTGCCCTGGAGCAGCAGAGCCTGGGGTCTGTCCCCTGGGGTCTGTCCCTGGGGTCTGTCACCTGGGCTCTGTCATCTGGGATCTGTCATCTGGGATCTGTCAGCTGGGGTCTGTCACCTGGGCTCTGTCAGCTGGGGTCTGTCACCTGGGGTCTGTCGCCTGGGATCTGTCACCTGGGGTCTGTCACCTGGGGTCTGTCACCTGGGGTCTGTCCCCTGGGGTCTGTCCTGCTCCCTCCTGCTGCAGCCTCCCTCAGCTCCCGAGCCCTGCCTGTGCCCGGCTGCCCATGCCCTTCCCGCAGCCCCAGCTCCAGCAGGGACTCTCGGGGCCGGGAGGATGGCCAGGCTGTCCCCGAGGTGTCCCTGGGCGCAGGCAGTGCCTGCCCTCCCTGCTGGAATGCAGCAGCAGCTTCCCCGTCACCCTGGCCCGGCGTCCTGGGGCCTGTGCGCGGGGCTATTTTGGTCCCTCGTTTTCATCCCACACTCCTCCCTTTGGAATCCACCCAGCTGAGACCTCGCAGCCTGCAGCCTTCACTCTCAGAGGCAGCGAGGGCTGCGAGGTGCCCGTCCCCAGCGCGCCATGGCCGCCCGCACCGTGCCCCACGCCTACCCCATGAGCTCGGAGTACGAGTTCGCCAACCCCAGCAAGATCTACGACCAGAACTTTGGGGAAGGTAAGGAGGGAGGTGGGATCCCCCCCAGCCTGGCACCTTTCTCCCTCTGCTGCAGGAGGGCTGCTGGGGCTCCTCTGGGGAGGCTGGGCTCCAGAGCAGGAGCTGGAGCTGAGCAGGTATGAGTGGAGGAGCCCTGATCAAATCGAGGGGGAATAGCTGGGGAATAGCCAGGGAATAGCCAGGGAATGTCCAGGGAATGTCCAGGGTCTCTCTCTTCATGTCCACCTCTCCATCCATGCCCACTGCTGCCCGTGCTGTCCCTCCCTCGTGCCACCCATGCTCTGGCATTCATGCACATGCTGTGCAAACATGGAGCGAAAGCGCTCGGCGAGGGGGGGAAGCTTTTCCAGCCCGGGGGATGTGGAGAAAAGCTGAGCTGGGGCGTTCAGCACAAAGCTGGGCAGTGGCTGGCCGAGGGGAAGGAATGTGGGCAGCAGCAGAACCATTCAGCACCAGCACAACAGCGTGAAAAGGCAAAAAGCTCCAAGGAAAGCCCTCTGCACAATGGCACACAAAAGGCCTTTAGTTCCTCAGGGCGCTTTCTTCACCATCAGCAGTTTCCATGCCCATGCCTGGCTGTGGGCTCTGCACAGCTCCCAGAGCACCCACCAGGCCCTCCCTGTGCTCCCAACATGTGAAGCTGGATGCCAGCCCTGGGCTGGCTGGCAGCACTGGCAGCCTGGTGGGACAGCAGGGCTGGCAGGGATGTGGCTCTGGGACACAGCAGTGGCGGCTGCGGCAGACTCCACCCACGCTGTGGTGATGTGGCGGCACAGCCAAGGTGTTTCCCAGGTCCCAAACTCCTCCTGTCACCCTCCCGGATCTGCTGCCTGACCCCATTCCCTGGAAATTCCTCTCTGGTCCCAGTCTGCTGCCTGACCCCATTCCCTGGAAGATCCTCATTGGTCCTGGTCTCCTGCCCAACCCCATTCCCTGCAAACTCCTCTCTGGTCCCTATTTGCTGCCTGACCCCAAACTCCTCTCTGGTCCCTATCTGCTGCCCCAGCCCCATTCCCTAGAAACTCTTCACTGGGTCCCTCTCTCCTACCCGACCCCATTCCCTAGACTCTCCTCTCTGGTCCCTATGTGCTGCCCCAACCCCAAACTCCTCTCTGGGTCCCCATTTGCTGCCCGATCCCATTCCCTGGACACTCCTCACTGGTCCCTATCTGCTGCCCGACCCCATTCCCTAGACACTCTTCTCTGGTCCCTATTTGCTTCCCGACCCCAAACTCCTCTCTGGTCCCTATCTCCTGCCCGATCCCATTCCCTGGACACTCCTCTCTGGTCCCTATGTGCTGCCCCAACCCCAAACTCCTCTCTGGGTCCCCATTTGCTGCCCAATCCCATTCCCTGGACACTCTTCTCTGGTCCCTATTTGTTTCCCGATCCCAAACTCCTCTCTGGTCCCTATCTCCTGCCCGATCCCATTCCCTGGACACTCCTCACTGGTCCCCATGTGCTGCCCCAACCCCAAACTCCTCTCTGGGTCTCCTTTCCAGGTGTGTCCCCCTCGGAGATTTTGGCCCCTGCCCTGTACCACGGCTACTACATCCGTCCCCGCATCAACAAGCAGCTGGAGAGGGGCACGTCGGAGATCTGCCTGAACGAGCACAAGTTCCAGGTGTTCCTGGACGTGTGCCACTTCCTGCCCGACGAGCTCAGCGTGCGCACCGTGGACAACCTGCTGGAGGTGGTGGGGCAGCACCCGCAGAAGGCTGACCGCCACGGCTTCATCTCCAGGGAGTTCACCAGGACCTACATCCTGCCCCTCGACGTGGATCCCTTGCTGGTCAGGGCCACCTTGTCCCACGATGGCATCCTGAGCATCGTGGCACCCCGGACAGGCAAGGAGGTGAAGGCCAGAGTGAACGAGGTGAAGATAACGCAGCAGGAGCAGCCGGCGGGGATGGAAGGACAGGCTGAGGAAGGAAAGGAGAAGGAAAAGTCCTAAAGGCTCCAGATCTGGGAAGGTGGGGGGGGACAGGGGTGGGGAATCTGCAATGCCAGACCCCTGTTCCTCACCATCAGTGTTTAGCAGGGCCCTGAGGCAGCCAGACTGCTGCTGCTCAGGGCTGATGGTTGGAAAAAAAGGGACTTGGAACTGGAAAAAAAACATGGGACTGAAGTGTGAGTGTGAGTGACTGTAACGCAGGTTTTCTCCTAGGTCAGGGCACCGTGCAGGGTGCTCTGCTCTCACCCCAGGGTCACTCCTGCCCTAAACTGTGAGGCTGTACCTCAGTGGACTGTGTCCTAGCCCAGAAGGGCTCTGGGAAAAGAGAAAAGGGGATCCCAGGGCCTGGATTCTGAGCTGGTGGCTGAGTTTGGTGGGTGTTGGTCTGTAAAAGTGCCTGCAGCGATCGGGAGGAAAGAGGAATAAATCTGCCTCTGCTCTTCTCTCGTTTGCCTCGGGTTCGTGTGGCTCTGTGAGAAGGAAGGATGGACAGTGCCCACACTGAGCTCTGGGGGAGTGGCACCCATGGGGACACGGAGGGACCGTGGCCACCTCTGTGCCTCACCCCATGGCCCAGGCTCTGTTCTAGGGAACCCTGAGTGAAGTGGCCTCAAGGACAAAGAGGTGTGGAGGGATGAGCTCTGGGAGGGTCCCTGAGCACCCCTAGACCTGTGGCTGGGACGAGCCCACGTTGATGGGGCAGAAATCAACCCCGAGCCCCAGCCTGCGCCTGCTCAGCCCTCAGTTATGGGACATCCCTCACACACAGCCCTTGGTGAGGGGGCTGGACCCCAAAACACTGATGGGAAAGGCTCTCTCAGACCCCAACTGGCAGCCCAGCCCTGTCTGTGGGGTCGGGGGGGCTGGCCTGGGGCCCTTCTGCAGACACCGCGATGCTCGGTGAGCAATGTCCCCGCGGTCCCGTGACGCTGGGCACGGATCATGTGTGCTGCTGGCGCTGGCAGCTGCTGCCCCAGGGGCTCAGCAGGTGACACTGCCACCCTTGTGTGCTCAGGGCCGAGCCAGGCACACGAAATGCTGTGTCAGTGGCTAAATTTGGGGGTGTTGGGCGCGCAGCTCTCCCCAGAGGGGAGAGGTCCTGAAATCCTTGGGGACTGAACATCCTCCTCTCGTTGTGACCCAGCCTCTGCCCCTCTCTGCCCCCAGGAATACCTGGGGCCAGCAGAGCCCTGCCCAGGGCGTGTCCAGCACATCCCTTTGGCAGCTGGAGCAGGACGTGAGGCTGATCTTTGTCCCCTGCCAGGCAAAGTGGGATCCAGAGCAGAGCTATTTTGAGCTGGTTTGTGCCTCCTGGGAGCCTGCCAGCACCGAGGAGCAGTCGGATGAGGAGCAGCCCTGCCTGCCAGGCTGAGGAGGCAGAGGGAAGGCTGAGCCTCCCCCAGCCCAGGGCAGATCAGGTACCCTCAGTGCTGAACTCCTGAGGTAGAGCCAGATAGCTGCCAAAATAAAAATCACCGTCAGAACAGCCATTGTTCCAGCCATTAATAACAGTTCCAGAGATAATTCTGGGCTGGGGACTTTCAATCACCTGCATCCCATTCACCCAACACCCACCCAAACCCCAAATCTCCGGAGGGCTGAGTCCCTGAGCCCCGGGGCTGTGTGTGGGCTCAGACATGGCCATCATTTCCTTCATCCCCATCAAAAAAGGCTTCCTCAGCTCACAGGCACTTCGTGGCAGCAGCTGTAAAAGGCTTCTCTTTGTCTCTGATCTGGTCCCTCTGCTCCCTGCAGGTTTCCTGGGCTCGGGATAAACTCCTTCTCTGGTCTGGGGAATGGCCAACGTGAGCCCCGAGCTGGGCAGGGCAGAGCAGAAACAGCAGACATGGCACAGGCTGTGGCACCAAATGCCATCTGTCCCTGCTTGGCAGCTCTCTGAAGCACTGGGGATGAGCACAGCACATGGCCAGGGCTGGGGCTGCACGGGAGGGGATTCTGAGACAAAAAAGTGCCTAAAAGGGTTCAGATCTCCCTCTCTCTAATTTCTGATAGACAATCAAAATTTTTGATAGCCAGTTGGTGTGTGCCTGTGCCACACCTGTCCCAGTGCCTGAGACCTTGAAACTGTCCCCATGGAGATGGGGACTCACAGCTATAGCGGTGAGCACACAATTCTGTCCCCTCTGCAGCTCTTCCTCGCCCCGTGTTCGCTCTCCCCAGGCTCTCTCGCCCTGCCGGGCACTGGTGCGGCGCTGCAGGAGCGGGGTGGCAGTGCCCGGAGCCGGGCAGGACTGTCCCTGCTCCTGGCAGGACTGTCCCTGTGCCGGGCAGGACTGTCAGTGTGCCGGGCAGGACTGTCCCCGTCCCTGTGCCGGGCAGGACTGTCCCTGGGCCGGGCAGGACTGTCCCTGTGCCGGGCAGGGCTGTCCCTGTGCCGGGCAGGACTGTCCCTGTGCCGGGCAGGGCTGTCCCTGGGCCGGGCAGGACTGTCCCTGTCCCTGTGCCGGGCAGGACTGTCCCTGTCCCTGTGCCGGGCAGGGCTGTCCCTGTCCCTGTGCCGGGCAGGGCTGTCCCTGTCCCTGTGCCGGGCAGGACTGTCCCTGTCCCTGGGCCGGGCAGGACTGTCCCTGCCCCGCAGGTCGCCGGAGCCGCGCTGCTTTCATGGCGCAGACAGCCCGGGCAGGGAATGCGGAGTGGCAGCCAAGGACTGCCGGCGCTGCCAATGTTTGTGGTGCTTTTCTGTTTCTCTGGTGGAGCTCGAAGCGCAGCTCCAGTATTTGTGAAAGAGGCTGATGGGAACGGGCTCCCAGCCTTTCTTTTTTTCTCCTTCCCCACAAAGCAACAAAGCCCAAGTTATCCCAGAAATCAAAACAGACGCTGGTTCATTAAAACAACAGTGTCTGTGGCGAGCCCAGAGACACGGAGTCTGCAGCTTCCCAAGCAGGGACAGATCCTGGGAACACCTGCTCTTCGCAGGACCCTGAGAACGCGGGGCCAGCGCTGAATCCCAGCTGCCTGCATAACTCTGATCCTAAATTCTGAATTCCACAGCCCCAAGCTGAGGGGCAGTGTCACAGCAAAGCTCAGGCTCTGCAGGTCGCAGTGCAGCTCACCCAGGACTCAGCTGTGACCCTTCCAAAGCAGAATCCTTCTCCTTGCACCACTTCTGGAAGGTCCAAGCTTTGCTCTGTGCTTGGGCAGATGAGCAGTGGTGCTGTGAGCCTGCCTGAGAGCGTGGCCACACCTGGAGCAGGGCACCAGGGCCAGTTCCTGTCACAGAAAAGTGAATTAAAACTCACCCTCTTGTTAGGACACCCTTTGAGGGACGAGAACTGGGGCTGACTGCTGAGTCAAAGCTGTGGGGCAGAGTTTCTGCTCAAGAATGACATTACCATGATATCTTTCATGAACATAAGTTTTCTTAGACCTGCCTGACATCGGGTCCCAGGAATTGCCTGTTCATTCGGTCCAAGAATGCCCAGGGCATTGGCCATTCAGACCAGACAGCCTGAAGGGCTCTCGGCAGGGGCAGAGAGGTGAAATGATCATTCCTGTTCCTGTCTGACCCGCTGAGGGTGAGCCTAGAGCTGCACTGCACCTCCTTAAGGACATGAGGTTCCCCCTGGGGTCCTGCCACTCTCAAAGGCACAGAACCACACACTTTTATCCAGGTAGCTTTAAAAAAAGTGGATTTGCACTGTCCCCGAGGCTGTGGGTCAGCAGCAGCAGCACCAGAGCTCGGCTGAGAAGAGAACTCCAAGAAATCCACTTTTTCCCAGGCGATGCCACACGGGCCACACGTTCTGCTGCCCGAGGTGCGAGGATGGGCAGCACGGACAGCACCGAGAGCTCCCACCCTGGGGCTTCTCCTTCTGCCCCAAGTCCCTCCTCCGACCCCTTTTGCATCACGGCGCTGCGGGGGACCGAGGGACCGCGGGGGGACAAATGGCAAAAGAGAGTTTTAGCCTCGGGGGGACGCCTGGGGGCACGGCGACACCTCGCCCTGTCCTGCCCGGGAGCGGCAGGCGACGCGGCCCCGGGGACATCCCCGGTAGATGGCACACGGGGCCAGCGCTCCGCGGGCGCTCGGAAACCCGACACTGCAGACACTCCCTGGACAGGCAGGGCCGAGCAGGAACCAGGAAATACAAGCTCTGCCCGGCCACAAAACGCCGCAGCTCCGCGGGGGAAGGAGCGACATGGGCAACCTGTGCAGCTGCGGGCGCCCGTGGTGAGTCGGGCACGGCGGGGCGGGCGCGGGGCACGACTTTTGGGAGGACTTTGGGAGCTTTGCCAGGGCTCTGTCAGGGCTCTGCCAGGGTCAGCCTGCACCTGGCCGGGAGGGACAGGTGAGCGCGGGGTCAGGGCTGTGCGGGGCAGGACAGGACGGGGACAGGGGGTTTGGGTTTTTGTCACATCTCAGCCCAGACGGGATGGGCAGCTCGCCGTCCTGCGGCCACCCAGGGTGGAAACCCCTGTCCCCATGGCCGTGCTCTCCAGCCAGGGTGGAAATCCCTGTCCCCACGGCCGTGTTCTCCAGCCAGGGTGGAAATCCCTGTCCCCACGGCCGTGCTCTCCACCCAGGGTGGAAATCCCTGTCCCCATGGCCGTGCTCTCCAGCCAGGGTGGAAATCCCTGTCCCCATGGCCGTGCTCTCCAGCCAGGGTGGAAATCCCTGTCCCCACGGCCGTGCTCTCCAGCCAGGGTGGCAATCCCTGTCCCCATGGCCGTGCTCTCCGGCCAGGTGGCAATCCCTGTCCCCATGGCCGTGCTCTCCGGCCAGGGTGGAAATCCCTGTCCCCATGGCCGTGCTCTCCGGCCAGGTGGACAGCAGGAGGTGTCCCTTCGAGGGCTCCAGCTGGGCTCCAGCCCCCCGATCCTGCTCTCAGCTCCTCTCCCTGCCTGCGGCTGTTTGCCTTTTATTTATGCTCGGGAAATCCTGGCCACGTTTTTGAGATGCTGTGGCTCTTTCTCGCTGGGAGGGACGGTGGCACTTTAATCCCTCCTGGCTCCTGCTGTGCCCCAGACCTCCTGCTCGCAGAGAAAGGGCATCACTCGCTGCCAAGTGGGAATATTTTCAGCTCTGGGCGTGCTGCGAGGGGAAGAGCCACGAATATCAGACAGAGCTCCGGGGACGTTCTCTCTCCAGCGCTGCGTTTGTTGAAAGTATGAGAAATTCATCCAGGGTTTTTAATAATTCCAAGAGGCACAGCATCACCTAGTGGAGGAAGGTTCGGGAGTTCAGAACACTGCCAAGCCCTGAGGAATTTGGGATTTGGGAACAGGAGCTGTAGGTGAGGGTTGGAAAGCTGGTTCTTGACATGTCACCTACCAAAACTGCTGTTTTTTAATTTATTCTATCCTGTGGCAGAGGGTAAATGAGGCACCCAGGGCATCAGCAGACAGGACTCCATCAGGGGCTGCCTGGGGCACAGTCTGAGGCCTTTAAAGGAAAGCAAATTTATTCCCAGGGGGAAGTTATTGATGAAGGAATTGTGCCCTTGGGTCTGAGCACCTCTGCCCTGTGCAGGGCAAGCCCCATTAAAGTTCTCACCATTAACATGGTGCCAAAATTGGGAAAGCTGCCCAAATCCAGGCCCCAGGATTGCGTAGGGCAGGAATCAGAATGGCCTTGGCTGGGGAAAGGGAAGCAGCAGTGGCCGTGGAGAATCCTCTCCGGCTGGGAGTTACAACACTGACCTGCTTTGGAGGGAGAGGCTTCCCTGCTCCCATTTCCCATCCACACGTGTCCCCATTCCCGGGAGATGCCGTGATTATCCCACAGCCAGGAATAGCTGCAGCCCACACACTGCCAGCAGTGCTCCCTGCACAAAGGGAACAGCCCCAGAGCAGCCTGGAGTGCCAGCCTGGGAGAGGAGAGGAGAGGAGAGGAGAGGAGAGGAGAGGAGAGGAGAGGAGAGGAGAGGAGAGGAGAGGAGAGGAGAGGAGAGGAGAGGAGAGGAGAGGAGAGGAGAGGAGAGGAGAGGAGAGGAGAGGAGAGGAGAGGAGAGGAGAGGAGAGGAGAGGAGAGGAGAGGAGAGGAGAGGAGAGGAGAGGAGAGGAGAGGAGAGGAGAGGAGAGGAGAGGAGAGGAGAGGAGAGGAGAGGAGAGGAGAGGAGAGGAGAGGAGAGGAGAGGAGAGGAGAGGAGAGGAGAGGAGAGGAGAGGAGAGGAGAGGAGAGGAGAGGAGAGGAGAGGAGAGGAGAGGAGAGGAGAGGAGAGGAGAGGAGAGGAGAGGAGAGGAGAGGAGAGGAGAGGAGAGGAGAGGAGAGGAGAGGAGAGGAGAGGAGAGGAGAGGAGAGGAGAGGAGAGGAGAGGAGAGGAGAGGAGAGGAGAGGAGAGGAGAGGGACCCTGCTGGTTGTGCCCCGAAAGGGTTGGTGACAATCCACAGTGTCTGAGGCTGGCAGGAAGGAAAGGGCTCTGGAACTGAGGCTTGGTGAGGAGGAGATGCTGCAGACAGGGCAGGAGGAGGCTGTGAGAGCCAGGGGAGAGCCCCACAGAGACAGAGCAGTGCTGCTGTGAGTGAAACCCCCAATTCCTGGGGAGAACCCCCCGGGTTTTGGTGTGAAGGGCTGGAGGTGCCCCTGTGGCAGCGCTGGAGCCTCAGCCGCCCTGCCTCGCCCAGAGCTGCCTTTGCCTCCCCAGCTCAGCCGGCCTGGTTAATCATTGCCGGCCCTCTGCAGCTCTCTGCCTGTGCTCCTGGGGAATTTTGATTTCCCACTGGAGTGCCAAGGCACTGCCACACACGCTGAGCTGTCCCTGCCTGCTGGAGCTGCCTGGGAGAGCTGGCACGGGCACAGCTCTGCCCGCGGCACTGCACCGTGCCCTGTGTGCAGGGCTGGCTGGCAAACCACACCGTGTGGGGCACACAGCATTCCCCGGAGCCTGAATGGGTGGGCTGGAGCCCCAGTGGGCAGCCTGGAGCCCCAACGGGAGCCTGGAGCCCCAGTCGGCAGACTGGAGCCCAAATGAGGAGTCTGGAGCCCCAGTGAAGAGCCTGGAGCCCCAAAGGGGAGCCTAGAGCCCAAATGAGGAGTCTGCAGCCCCAATGGGCAGTCTGGAGCCCCCATGGGGAGCCTGGAGCCTGAATTTGGGAGCCTGGAGCCCCAGTGGGAGCCTGGAGCCCCAATGGGAGCCTGGAGCCCCAGTGCTGAGCCTGCAGCCCTGTCCGAGCGCTGCCTGTCCTCTGACAGCTGCTGAGCCCAGACTCAGCCCCTCAGCCCCTCAGCCGCACCCTGTGCCCCGTGAGCAGCGCCGCAGGGACATGTGTGTGTGCAGGAGGGGCCACTCCAGGGCTGCCACCTGCTCCCGACCCTCCGAGCGTGACATTTCTGTCATACATCTGTCCCAGGACGGGACACACGGCCCCAGCCCCTGGCAGCCCGCGGGAGCTCGGCTGCTGCTCTGTTGTCGCAGCTGGGGTGGATTTGGCTGCTGTCCTCTCCTGGAGCAGCTCTGTGCCTGGCCTGGGTCCCTCTGGTCACACAGGTACGGCTGAGACGAGGGTTTGGCTTGGCTCGTAACAAGGGCAGAGCTTGTTTGCTTTGGTTCTGCTCTGAGTGGAAAAGTGAGAACAGGAAAAGCGTCTGGAGCACTCCGTCAGAAACTGTCTGAAATATTCAGCTGGGCAAGGGGGCAGAGCGCAGGGATGGCAGAGTGCAGGGATGGCAGAGCACAGGGATGGCAGAGCGCAGGGATGGCAGAGCGCAGGGATGGCAGAGCACAGGGATGGCAGAGCACAGGGATGGCAGAGCGCAGGGATGGCAGAGCACAGATGGCAGAGCACAGGGATGGCAGAGCACAGGGATGGCAGAGCACTGATGGCAGAGCACAGATGGCAGAGTGCAGGGATGGCAGAGCACAGATGGCAGAGCACAGGGATGGCAGAGCACAGGGATGGCAGAGCACAGGGATGGCAGAGCGCAGGGATGGCAGAGCACAGGGATGGCAGAGCACTGATGGCAGAGCACAGATGGCAGAGTGCAGGGATGGCAGAGCACAGATGGCAGAGCACAGGGATGGCAGAGCGCAGGGATGGCAGAGCACAGGGATGGCAGAGCACAGGGATGGCAGAGCACAGGGATGGCAGAGTGCAGGGATGGCAGAGCAGCTGACCCCGAGAAAAGGGTTTGTGCCAGTTTGGATCATGCCCTGCACCCTGCACCTCAGCTCTGAGTTGCATTGCTCCTGTCAGAGGTGTTCCCATCCCTCGGGACACCTCGTGGGCAGCAGGGAAGGCAGGAGAGCTGCGGGGTGTGTCTCGGGAGAAGGAAACACATCCCACGCAAATGTTCCCTTTGGACGTTTTCCCTGCGAGAGTCATTCGGGCTCTGCTGTGGCTCTGTGCTGAGCCTGCTTTGGGTCTCGTTCTGTGGCTCTCAGGGTGTGTTTGGGATGGTGATTTGGGAGGGAAGAGGTTTGGGACTATCAGGGCTGATGTGTCTCTCTGATTTCAGGAAGTGTCCTTCACCTTTCAGAAGGAAGAAAGAAAAGCAAGGTGAGGATTTGTGGTGATGCTTTGGAGGTGGAGACACAGAGCCCCTGGGCAGGTGACATCAGTGGCTCTGGAGGTGACATCAGTGCCTCAACCTCCCCTCCCACACCTCTTTTGTGCTTAACCTTCCTCAAGAGAAGTTTGAGGCAACATTTCTTTAAATCCTAATGCAGGGAGGGTGGTGTGCTGTGGGATTTGGTGAAGGGAATTCAGCAGTGCCTTTAAAATCACCGAGGCCACCCCAAAACACAGCCCACGGCTCTCCAGAGGGGCAGGAGCTGCACCCACCTCCTGCAGGAGCTGCAAACATCTGTCTGACAACACTCCCCTGGAATGGAGTGCATTCCTCAGGCTGTGTCCTGTGGCCTTTGGACCACGCTGGGCAAAACATGTTTGCCAGGAGCGGAGGAAATAACAAAGTTAGAACTGGATCTGACTCCTCCAGGGGCTGACAAGGAGCTCTCTGTCCATGCTGGGTCTGGGTTCTGCCAAGAACACTGTGCTCCCCAGCCTGCTGGCATCCTTATTTTTCCCGAAGAAACAAGCCCAGCCTCTCTCCTTGGAAGCATCAGGGCAGCGTTAGGGCTGAGGGTGTGAGATGAGGTGGAAATTCGGTTTGTGCCCGGTGGGGAGAGCCCGTGGGCATCGCTGCATCCCAAGGTGGAAATCAAAATAAAATAAACCACGTTAACCTCATCTCCTGGTGTTTCTCTTGCAGGAGCTAATGCGAGGCGGGAGACCCCCCAGCAGCAGCCTGGCAGGAAGGTAAACAGCTTTCCAGAGGGGTTTTTGTGAGTGTGTGTTGGGGAGACAGAGCTGCCAGAGCTCCCTGGGCTGGGAGTGCACGAGGCAGGATTCAGAGCCACAAAACCTCTCACCCTGAGCAGGCTCTGATGTGGGCACTGTGCCCGTGGCTTTCCCACATTTCCATGCCATGATTGCAGTGGGAACAGCCTGAGGGTCAGAGTGTGGGTCTGGAGCAGCCCAGGGATCTGAGTCTCAGAGCCTTCTCTCCCCACAGGTCCCCACGTACGAGGACGTCCCCGATGTCCCTGTGTACGCCACGGTGAGCAAGCCCAAGGGCGTGCAGGATGACAGCATCCACTACGCCGACATCCAGGTGTTCTCCAAGGCCCGGGAGCGCTCGGCGGCCGAGGTGAAGAGCCTGCAGCTGCAGAACGCCACGGAATATGCCACCCTCAACTTCCCCAGGGCCAGGCTCAAGTATGACAGCAAGAACGGGACCTTGGTGTGAAGGGCTGCATGGCCTCCTCCTCCTGTTCACAGCTGGAGATCCAGGAAAACCCATGGACAACTGGGAATTGGGAGAGGCTGCGTCCCCCACCGCAGGCATTCTCATGGGGGAGCTTCCCATCTGATCCTGCTGGCAAAAATCTCCCTCAGGAGAGCTGCCCTGGAGCTGGCAGTGCATCTCCTGCCAGCACTGCAGGGTGGCAGAGCTGCTGGGAGGGAGGGAATTCCCTGCTGTGGCACGGCTCCAGCCCAGGGCTGGGTTTGGGAACGCGGCACACGGAATTCAGGACTAAAGGGAAGTTTTGGCGCAGGATTTCGTGTCGGTGTTAAAGCTCTGAGCGTGCGGAGGGACGTGTGGGGCACGCTGTGAGGAGATGGGACCTCGAGCAGGATCTGCTGCGGTGTCTCCTTCCAGCAGCCAGGCCCTGTGTGCGTCCCCTTCCCAAAAATCAGTGTTCTACAGCCGTGCACAGCCAGAAATGCAGGACAGGGGCACAGAGCATTCCCATCACTCATGGGCACTTCAGGTGTGCATCCTCACCCCTCCATGCGAGCAACGAGGAGAGAGCTCCTGCCTCTGACTGGAAACAAGGAACAATCGGCAATTTAACCTCCAGCCACTGCCGGTGCTGAGGGCAGTGCTGCTGTCCTCCGAGTCCAGCAGCTCTCTGCATGCTTGGGACACTGGGAATGAGCCCTGGGCAGCTTTGGAGAGGACTTCGGACTTTGCTTCTGCTTTTTTCTCATCCTGTGCTGTCAGCCTCGGTTATAAACCTCATGACAGAGCGCACACCTCGCGGTGTTATCAGCTCCACCTTCGGGAAGCTGTTCCTGGATTTCAGATGGTGTTCATAATTCCGTGTGGCCATGGTCCAAAAGGCTTCTGCCCCTGGGAAGCGCTGGCAGGGGACCAGGGCTGCCCAAGCACCACCCTCAGGTCCTAAATCGATGCCTGGCACATTCTGTTCCTCAGTCAGAGCGGATTGTGGGGTAGCCCTGGTTATTGGCAGTGTTTAAAAATGGTGCCTTTGATAAACAGACAGAGCTCTGCACGGTATAGCTCAGCTGGATGGGAAAAGCACGAGGGAGTTCCTGCCCGTGGGGAAACAGAAAACTGTTCTGGGCTGTGTTTGCCGAGGTGGAAGTGCTTGAGGACCAATCTTAACAATTTTTCTCCCGGTTTTAATGAGCCCCTGGAATTGCAGTTTATCTCCCGTTCCCTGAGGAGCTCCAGCATCCACACCTCCCGCGGGGCTGTTCCTGGAGGCACAGCTCATCCTAGAGACAATTCCGTGCTGCCTTTCAGGTGATTTTTGCCTGTTCTCCAGCCTTTCCGTGGGGAGTTGTGGAAGCCATGTGTTCTGCAATGAGGATTTCCCTAAAGGACTCGATTTTGCACTGAATATTCAGAGTTTCTCTCCTGCACTTCCCGCGGTTGTCACGTGTGTCACACGAGTGCCGATGTATTATTAAAGATGCTACTTTTCGTTTTAAGTGATAAATCCGCACTTTGGGCGAGGCTTTGCGGGGCTGGGGGGGCACACAGGGTCCGGGTCTGGGGGCGGCCATGAGGGGCTGGGAAAAGCTTCCCCAGCCCGGTCCCCATCCCCATCCCCATCCCGGCCCCAGGATCCCGGGGCGGAGCCAGCGCCATCCCGCCCCATCCCGCCCCCGTTCCCGCGGCAACCGGAGACGCGCACCGGGATCAGGTAGGGCCGGGCTGCGGGTCCGGGTACTCCCCGCACCCCATCCCATCCCATCATCATCCTCACCTTCATCACCTCCCATCCCAATCCCATCCCAACCCACCCCACCCCATCCCATGGATCCCACCGCACCCCATCCCATGGATCCCATCCCATGGATCCCATCCCATGGATCCCATCCCATCCCATCCCATCCCATGGATCCCATCCCATGGATCCCATCCCATGGATCCCATCCCATCCCATCCCATCCCATGGATCCCATCCCATGGATCCCATCCCATGGATCCCATCCCATCCCATCCCATCCCATGGATCCCACTGCACCCCATCCCATCATTATCCTCACCTTCATCACCTCCCATCCCAATCCCATCCCAACCCACCGCACCCCATCCCATGGATCCCAACCCATCCCATCCATCCCACCCCACCCCGCTCTCTGGGGTCCCCATTTCTCCCTGTCCCCAGCATCTCCTGCCCCCCGCTCCTGTTCCTGTGCCTGTCCCCCCAGCCCAGCCCCACAGCTTATCCCAGCGCTGCTCCCCGTGCCCCAGACCCCACCCCACCCCATTTCCAGCGGCACCTGGGGCCTCACAGCCCCTCCGAGGGGTCAGACCCTTGATTTGCTTTCCCCTCAGGTTCCAGGCGTGCCGGATCTGCCCTTGGCGCTGAGCTGTGACCACCGGCATGGGGACCCTGAGGGACACGGTGCCCTGTCACCCCCCACCGCCCCCTGCGCCCTCCGTGAGTGCCCAGCAGCCCTTTTGGTGTCCCTTCTGTCACTTTTGGGGCCCTCACGGGGAGTTTGGGCTCGGTGACACAGATGCAGGAGTGGCTTTGAGCAGCTCTTGGGGTCATTGCCGCAGTCACAAAGCCCTCGGGTGAACTCCTGACCCAGCCTCGCTCGTTTTTATCCCCCAGCCACAATTCCGGTGGCAAAAACTGTGCGGGGACAGGGCTTGGGGTCATGCTGGAAGTGGCCAGGAGATGGCAATGCCACCAACCGAGCTGGCACCGCCCTGTGGCTGCGGCTGGAGGTCACTCACCCCCGGAGCAGCTGCTGGGGGCACCTTTGGGGACCATTGATGGTTTTGGAATCGCGAGGGAGGTGATTCACTTGGGAAAATTCCGCGACGATTCTGCAGCATCGTTGCTGTTAGTGAGAGGCTTTTAAAAATTTGCTTCTTGCCATTGAAAGGCTCCTATTGTGTAAAAGTGACAGGAAAATCCAATTCCTGCCACAAGCAGCTGGAAATCTCAGAGCGAAACACAAAGGGAGAAGTAGAATTTAATGTTGAAAAGTTATTTTCAGCCCTCACAGCCACCCCAGAGCCATCGGTGTCCCCACAAAGGACAGAAGAATGGCACAGCATGTCCAGCCTGGTTTCTGTCCCTGAGCACTCAGACAGCTCTTCCAGAGATCAGGAACTCTGCAGGAAAAAACCTTTGATGGGAAAATCTCTGAGCAGAGCTGTACCTGAGCCTGGCGGGGAAAAGGAGAAGGTTTTGCCTTTTGTTCTGGTGTTGGGGCTCTGTGAGGGGGAGGGGATGAAAGGGAACCCCAAACTTCAGCCCCAGCTCTTCCTGGCTCATCCAGAAAGTGCCATGAGCTCAGCAGCCTTTCCTGCTGTATTACAGATGTTTTATGGAGGTGTGTTTGTTATGTAAAACCTGGGTAATAAATAAATATAAATATAAATATAAATATAAATATAAATGTAAATGTAAATGTAAATGTAAATATAAATATAAATATAAATATAAATATAAATATAAATATAAATATAAATATAAATATAAATATAAATATAAATATAAATATAAATATAAATATAAATGTAAATATAAATATAAATAGAAATATAATTAGAAATAGAAATAGAAATAGAAATAGAAATACATATATATAAATGTATGATATAACATATAAATCTATATAATATATTGAGTATAATATAACATATAAATCTATATAATATATTGAATAGCTATAAATATAGATCTAATATATATAATATAGTAAATATATAAAAATATAAATATATTGAATATATATGACTATAGATAACACATATTATATAATAAATATATGTTATAAATATAAGTATAAATTATAAATTATTACTAAAGAAGAGCATCACAAAGCCCACAGTGAAAGCTTGGAGTGTGTTTTGCTGGTTTTTCCTTCAGAATTAGGTCACTTTCTGTCTCATGGGGAAACCACTTAGCTTCTCCACAAAATTTTATTGCAATTGCACAGGCATAAGCTACTCAATTGCATTTTAAAAAATGGGGTTAAATATTTATTTAATGGCATTTTGAAGCTCAAAAGTAAACGGGATCAAGGCACCAACCCCCCAGCATCCCCAGCTTACAAGGCTTTGTGCAAAGCCTCGCTGTAATCTGTTGTTTTGCTTAACAGTTGTGGCACTAGAATCGATGAAAACACAAAAACCTCAACTCCCGCGGAATTAGGAAAAGCAGGGAGAGCAAAGGTGAACGATTTAAAACTGGAGGGGAGGGAACTGACTCCTTTTGGCTTGGTTAGAGAAAGAAATTACCTGTTGCTTCTGTTTCTGTGTTTTAGTTGTGACAGGGTAAAACAGTGAAATTATGATCTTTCCTCATGATGCTTGAATATTTAGGGAGGGAAAAAAATGTTTTTTAGTGTATCTCAAAGTTAGAAATGCTGGGGCAGGTATTCAGAAAGCTGAAGGCACCGAGTCAGTGCTGTCTGAGGGCCCCTGACTGGAGGGGTTCTCGCCCATTCTGGTTTCAGTGTCCTTTTTTCTTCTCCCCCGGACACTTCCTGTAAGGGGACACCAACTTGGAGAGGCTGCCTGGAGATATTTGATCCTTATTTCTGTGATGGGTGCACGTATTGATTTAGAAAATGAGCTGGGGGTTGGATTTAATTGTTCCAACGTTTTCTGTCGGGTGTTTTTTGGTTTTTTTTTTTCATTGAAAAATGCACTGTTCAAATGTGCAAACCTTCCAGCTGCCGTGGCCTGGTTTGCAGCTTCCTGTGGCTGCAGAGTGATCTTTTCTCTGTGCTCTCCTCCCGGTGCGAGGCATCACCTCCCTGCCCTCCTCTTCCTCTTCCTCCTCCTCCTCCCTCCCAGCACGCAGGGCTCTGTGCGTACGGCGAGTTTAAAAAACCCCTCTCCCACAGCGAGTTTGGGGTGGTTTTTTTGCGGTGTGGACCGGCTGGAAATGGATTTCAGATGTTTTCCCCGCGCCTGCATCTCGTAAAGCCGCGGCGTTGCCTTGGCGACCGTGTGACATCTCCGCTCCCTCCTCCTCCTCCTCCTCCTCCTCCTCCTCCCGAGCATGCCCAATGCGAGCGCGACTTGGGCTCAACTCTGCCCGGGCTGCACATATGGGACCATGAGCGCTGCTCCCCATGAGCTCGCAGCCTTTGTGCTGGCGAGGAAGAGGAGGGAGAGGAAGGAGAGGAGCCCCGCGGCGCCGGGAGCGCTGCCCCGCAGCCCCTGAGCCCCCCGCCCGCCGCCGGGGGCTCGCCCGGAGCGATGCTCGCCTGCCTGGCCAGGGGGAGTTTGCTGGATATCCTTCAGGAGGGCTTCACCGAGGTAAAGCTTCCCCCCGGGGCGAGGCGGAGCGCTCTGGGGCGGAATTGTGGCGTTCCCGATGCTCTGAAAAGCGGAGGGGTTTGGTGGTGGTCCCCGAGCGGGGGCTGAGATTCGGCAGGAGTTTGGTGAGGAGTTTGCGGCTGGGGGTGTCGCTCGGGGGTTTTATGCTCTTCTCGCTGTCCCAGTGAAATAAAACAAACCGCGGGAGGCTGTGGAGCGGAGTTTACTGTGCAGAATTGACTCCTCTCCCGAGCGATGTGCGGTGTCCGTGCGGCCGGGGGTTGTAAATCTGCTTTGTGGACTCACATTTCGTGGGAGAGGCTGACAAAGAGCTGCTTTGGGGTTTTTTCCCTGTATTTTTCTATAAGTTGAATCCCCAGGGGACTGAAATTCAACTTGGCCGGGAAAATGTAATTTTCGAAGTGTTCTTTATTTGCTGATTCTGCTGTTAGGAGACCGAGGAACCGTAAAATAAGGAGATGCACCAAGAAACTCCAGGGATGGGGAGTTCATGGCTGTGTGGGGAGTGCAGTGGGACCTCCCTCTTTAGGGGCACAAAAACTGAGTTTTGTTTGATATTTAAGGACTCCGTAGTGCCGGGGCAGCCCATGCTGGAGCACGATCCGCTGCCTGTGAGCTGAAAAGGAAGAAAAACCGGGGGGGATTTGCTGGAACCAGAGCGTGGCTGCTGTTTTATTTCTCATTTTCTCGCAGGGACCTTCTCTCGGGGGCCTTTATTCTGAATATTCTTAGAGCACAGAACTTAATTTTGTTCGCTGTTCGGTGATTCCTCAGCTCGGGTGCTGTGCCCCCACGAGCCCTGGACATCTCCGCTGGGTTGGCAGCTCCGGTCCCCGCCGGGAACACAAACCGGGGCTGAAACCTGAGCCCGGCGGCTCCGCTCGGAGCGCGCCCGGGGCTGGAGCCGCTCCATCCCCTCCTCCGCACCGTGTCTCGATCGTTTTTAGCCGGAGGAGGGCTCGGTTTAGGTCAGGCTCACACTTCCTGTGCTCGGGGCAGCACATCCTCCTCAGGCTCAGAGTAACTTATATATCAATAATGTGATTAATAAAGGGAGCAAACCCCGGTGATGTTCAGTGCCTCACCCCGAGTGGATTGACCCACAGACGGCTCAGCGGTGGAAAAAGTGGAAAAAGCGGTGGAAATCAGATTCACGGGATCGCTCTGCCTCCTCACACACTCCAGCTTGTAGCAAAAGTAAAACTAAAATTGGTTTTACAAGAGAGAGCCTGTGACTTGCCAAGGACGTGCATCACACCCCAGGCACTGGAAATGAGAGAGGAACGCTGTCATTCCACTCCTGCTGTTGTGGTCACCGACTGTGCATCCTCCCCACCCCTGATCACCTATTTGGATGTTTATTTACATAAATATCGATGTGGGAGCGTGTGTGACCCCAGCTCAGCGCTCTGACAGCGCAGGGTGGTGACCAAACCCAGCGCAGCCAAGAGACCCCAGCAAAGTTCCTTTTGTTCCTTTGCGTCCTTTTCCCTCTCTCTCCATCCCTTGCGGCTGAGGGCCACCTCACCAGCCCAATTATCCCCTAATTAGTGCTGCAGAAGGCAGCACCATTGTCCCTTCTGCCTGTTCTGCTCCACAGCTCCTGCTGGACTCGTGCTTTTTCTGCAAGAAATCCCAGCCTGCTCGAGGGGCCCAAAATGCCCAAAGTGTCACTCCAGGCCAGTTTATTTCCCTTTTCCCCTTCCCTTTCAGGGCCAGAACCCTCCCGGACGCTGTCACCTGAAGCAGGATGGTTTTGTTTGATGTCCAGAGGCAGCAAAGTCCCCCGTGGTCACCAGCAGCTCCCGTGTCCCCCTCATTAATGGCCTGCCCTGCCTTGAAGGTGTTCCCCTGCTGTTTGTGGGGACTTCTCCTCCTCCTGAGCACATAAATAATTCCATCCCACGGCTGGACGGTGCCCTGGGGACGTGTGGCTGCTAAAAGCAGGAGTTTATAATGAAAGGGAAGCACCGAGAGGGGTCTCATCTGCGGTGACTGTGTCCATGTGGCCTCAGCCTGTTCTCCCTCCTCGGGGAAATGCAGTTTATTTATGTGCTGACACTTCTGTCAGCTCTTTGGAACAGATGGGGCACAGGGAAATGTGTCAGGAATGGGCCTGGCAGCTCCAAGCCTGCATTTGAACAATACCACACCTTCTCTTTTCCAATCTGGGGGATCGTTTCCTCTGGCAAACTTCATTATGTGGCTGCTTGTGTGCACTGAGTCATTTAAAATAACTATTTTAGTCATTTAAAATAACTATTTTCCTTTACCCCCCGAGATTATGTCGAACAAACAGCTCATTCCAGAGAGCACAGGGAGACTCCGAGGGCCCAAGCAGAGGTTGTTTGGAAATCAGGGTCTCCCAACAAAGCGAAATGCAGGGTTACCACCCAGCCTGTGCCCACCAGGGGAAAGCTCTCCACATTTTGGAGGTGAGAACTGCTCCTGGGGCTCCAGGAAACTCCAGAAAACTCCTCTGTGCAGGCAGGAAGTGCTGCAGGGCTGTGCTCTGTCCTGCAGCCCCCACTGGGGGCTTCAGGGGGCATTGAGTGGGTAATTCCTGAATTTCCCTCGTGGAATATTCTCCCTGGTTCTCAGCTCCAGGGTAATTCCTGAATTTCCCTCATGGAATATTTCTCCTGGTTCTCAGCTCCAGGGTAATTCCTGGGTTTCCCACATGGAATATCTCCCCTGGTTCTCAGCTCCAGGGTAATTCCTGCATTTCCCACATGGAATATTCTCCCTGGTTCTCAGCTCCAGGGTAATTCCTGCGTTTCCCTCATGGAATATTTCCCCTGGTTCTCAGCTCCAGGGTAATTCCTGCGTTTCCCATGTGGAATATTTCCCCTGCTTCTCAGCTCCAGGATAATTCCTGGGTTTCCCACATGGAATATTCTCCCTGGTTCTCAGCTCCAGGGTAATTCCTGAATTTCCCTCATGGAATATTTCCCCTGGTTCTCAGCTCCAGGGTAATTCCTGAGTTTCCCATGTGGAATATTTCCCCTGGTTCTCAGCTCCAGGGTAATTCCTGGGTTTCCCACATGGAATATTCTCCCTGGTTCTCAGCTCCAGGGTAATTCCTGAGTTTCCCACACATACAACCTCTCTCCTTCATCCTTCTTTGCCACATCCTTCGGTGGGGTTGGGGCAATGAGGTGCCATCCTGGGATGTGAATCCGTGGGGTGTGAATCCTCACTCTGGGCTTGGATCTAGTTGGATTTTGGTTTGTTTCTCTGTCTGGGGTTATTTCCTGGCTCTGCTCGCCTCGCTGCAGTGTCTGCTCTGTGACACAAAGGTCTCTGCTGCCGTGATCTCAGCAGAAGGAACTTGCACTCACCCTCTCCGAGCAGCCAGGGCTATTTATAGGATTAATAGGATTCACCATGGAGAGCTGTTTTGACTTCTGGCTCCCTCATCCTGCTCAGTGAATCCCTCAGCATTTCCCTGCACACCCCAAGCTCTGCAGAGCTGTTTTTCCACCCCAGCTCTGTTTTGGGGCGAGGATTTCACACCTCTGCACCCTGTCAAAGCCACGGGGTGCTGCCTGGAGCTGAAGAAGCCTCTGAGCTGTTCCAGGCTGGGTGACCTGACTGGGCTGCTGAAACCTTTCCCAGCCCCCAGAGCTGACACCAGGACACTGAATTTACCCCAGATGTGCTTCAGGAGATGATTCCTTGCTCTGCCAAGGAATTCTCACCAGCTTTTCCCCAAATCCTCATGCCTGGCCAGCAGTGGGACTTCTCAGCGAGGGAAGGATGAATTTGCTGCTCTATAGGATTAGGGCTGGAGCAGTTGGGATTCAATCCCTGCCCTGATGGCTAAGCCAGGCTGTCCCTTGGCAGGGCATCTGTGCAGAGTTTGCACAGCAGCACTCACACATTTCTCATTTTCCAACATTTCACCAGGAATATGAAGATTATTACAGCTCTTCATGGCTACAGAGTGAGCCTTGCACAGGAGGAGGTGCTGCCACACTCCTGCAAGCCATGGGCAGAGATAATTCAAAATTCTGTGTCCTGAACGGGCCAGGGAGGCTCTCTGGGTGTCCCTTCCCCTCTGCACAGCTCCTCCCTGCAGTTTCACAGTCCTGAGCAGCTCAGGCTCCTCGCGGGGCTGCCTCTCCCTGCTGGGGATGGGATCCTGCTAGAGAAGGCACAAAGCTCCTTTTCTTCCCTGCAGCATCAGGGCAAGGATGTCTCAGTGCTCTGACAGACCTCAGACTCCGTTTGGGTGTAGTGAAATCATTTGAGAGCTCAGGGTGAATCATCTGCTCCGAAGTCCTGCCAGTTTGCACTCCAAGCTCAGCTTTTTGCCAGTTTTTGCCTTTATTTTTGCCTGTAACTGGCACGGAAACACTGCCTGGGTGGGAAGAGGGCCTCAAACACCTCCTGAGCATAATGTGAGTGGTGCTGCTGCTTCAGGATCTCCCATTTGCGTTACTGAGGCCCTTCACAGCACAAAATTAATAAAATACCAGTGTGTTTAGGCACAGGCAGGCATTACTTCATCCTGCACTGGAAGTTGGGTGACTCTGGAATGGGCCAGGGCAGTTCTTGGCTTTACAAGAAGTGAAAATCAAAGAGGCAGAAATAATTTAGGGAGTTGGAGTGGAACTGGGCCCTGCTGTTTACACCTCAGCTCTCCCTGTTAATGAGTAAAGGACTGTGAAATATGTGGAAAGCTCTGCAGTCAAAAATCCCATGTCCTGCTGGAGAGCTGGGCCCTCTGGAAATCAACACCTTCTGCTTTAAATTAGGAGTTTTACGAAGGAGAACTCCTGAGGGTGCTGTTGGTCATTCTGGCATCACCGTGGTCATAACTGGGTGGTTTTCACTGTTGGATGCATCTCAATACATTGAAAAACATGAATCACATTCAAGTATCAATTCTGAGAGGGAAAAAAAATCCTTTGCTCTCTTTGAGAGCAGACAGAATAATTTTCTTCGCTTGGGACTTTGTTTTCTGCTTCTACAAAGGCCTCCTTGAACAATAACAAAAACAAATCAGCTAACTGGAGGAAGGCTGGGTGGAAAATTACAGTTCCCATCTAATTAAGGTGATGTCAGAAAGCTTAGAAATCATCCAGGGCCTCAGCCACCACATCCTGATGCAATTAGGCTGCTGCAGACCTTTGGTTCAGTGCTCGGGGAGGGAGAAACAGAGAATTCCTTTCATCCTGGGAGCAGCCCTGCAGCACGAGGGCTCTTCTTGCTGACCTTGGCAGACCTGGGGCTCGGGCAGTGGCCACAAAGGGAAATCAGGGCAGAGAGGCTCAAAAACATCATTCCAGCAGGAGGATTCCCTAAATGATAAGGAGGGGTTCAAACTCATCAAATTAATGTCGAGAAGGGATCTGTTTCCAGAAGCAGAGAGTGTTACAGGAGCTAGTGACAGATGAGAGCAAGGAGGGCAGGCCCAGGAAAAAAAAAATTATTTTATCCATTTGTTCCACACTAAAATGTACAGTATTTGAATCTCAGAGAGGTGAAAATTAACCTCCCACAGTGGAATGTGGCTGGGACTGATAATAAAGGGCAGAGCAGCACAGCCAGGCGTGGTGATCCAGGGGTAATTGCTGGACTGGGGAGGGATGGATGGATGGATGAGGGAGGGAGGGAGGGAGGGATGGATGGATGGATGATGGATGGATGGATGGACAGACAGACGGATGGATGGATGGATGGATGGATGATGGATGGATGGATGATGGATGGATGGATGGATGGATGGATGGATGATGGATGGATGGATGATGGATGGATGGATGGATGGATGGATGATGGATGGATGGATGGATGGATGATGGATGGATGGATGGATGATGGATGGATGGATGATGGATGGATGGATGGATGGATGGATGATGGATGGATGATGGATGGATGGATGGATGGATGGATGGATGGATGGATGATGGATGGATGGATGGATGGATGGATGGATGGAGGGATGATGGATGGATGGATGATGGATGATGGATGGATGGATGGATGGATGGATGATGGATGGATGGATGGATGGATGGATGGATGGATGGATGATGGATGGATGGATGATGGATGGATGGATGGAGGGATGATGGATGGATGGATGATGGATGATGGATGGATGGATGGATGGATGGATGATGGATGGATGGATGGATGGATGGATGGATGATGGATGGATGGATGGATGATGGATGGATGGATGGAGGGATGGATGGATGGATGGATGGATGGATGGATGATGGATGGATGGATGGATGGATGGATGGATGATGGATGATGGATGGATGGATGGAGGGATGGATGGATGGATGATGGAGGGATGGATGGAGGGATGGATGATGGATGGACAGACAGACAGACAGACAGACGGATGGATGGATGATGGATGGATGGATGACGGATGATGGAGGGATGGATGGATGGAGGGATGGATGGATGGATGGACAGACAGACAGACAGACAGACAGACGGATGGATGGATGGATGACAGCCCTGAGTGCAGGTGGGGGCTGCAGCGGTGACAGGAGAACATCAGGGACACCTTCACCTGGCAGCTCTGTCCCAGAGCCAGGCAGGACAGCAGGTGATGCAATTAATGCTAATTAACCAGAAGGCTTTGCAGCAGCTCAGGAAAATGTGGTGCCCCTGGAAGGGCATTTTTGTCCTATCAGTGGGAAACACAAAATTATCTCCTCCTGACTTCCACAGGTCTGAGTCCTCTCCTCAGGGCAGTGAATGACCCAAAGTGCAATCCTGCTCAGCTGTCCCTGCTGAGTCAGGGACACCTGCGATGTCCCACCCTGTCATTTCCCTGTCAACTCTCTTGGGAAGTCCTTCAGTCCCTAATTCCTTGCTTTAAAACCTTCTCCTGCCCTGCAAAGTGTTCCAGAGTAAGATGTAAACTCCCCTCAAAGATCTGCCTGGAGCAAGCTGGGCTCCAGCTCCCTGCAGGTAAAGTTGCTGCTCCTCCCATGGCCAGGTCCAGGGAAAAAGGGCTTTTTTTGGAACACAAAGCTGTGTTAATGTAAACAGGATTAAGCTTAGCTCCACCATAATCCTAAATAATGTGTGTTCTGTATAGTAAACTCCACACCGGGCTGGTTTTCCTCGGAAAAATTCTGGGTTTGGAAGAAATGCTAGTGAGGAGTAGAGCAGTGTGAGCCCTGGAAATTCTAAGACTGGGCTGAGCAGGAGCTCAAATCAAAGTGCAGGGGAAGGAGGAACGCTCGAGATGGGTCATGTTTGTTCCCAGACCTTTTTTTGGAATCTTGTTGTCCAAAAGGAACCGAGACCTGTGTGAGATTGGATGTTTCGATGGCTGCAGCCCCAGGTGGGGATGGAACCTGTGGGTTTGGTGCATTTCTGTGGGGAGATGCAGGCTCAGGGGGATTTTTGTGTGATGGGATGGGCTGGAAGAGCTGCTGCTCTCAGGGCAGGACACATCCCAGCAAATCTTCCTCCTCCCTGGGCTGGGAGATGATACCTGGAGAATTTTCTGGGATAGATGGCAGGAGTGATGTCCATCCGAGCAGCAAATCCTGTTGCTGTGATAACGTTTAGGGCTGTGTTGGGGTTTGAAACAAATGGAATTCTGAGGGGGTGAAACAAAAAATCTTCCACTTTTTTTCAGAGGTGTGGATCTGTGGATGTAGAGGTGTGACTGTGGATGGAGAGGTGTGACTCTGAGGATTTAGAGGTGTGACTCTGAGGATTTAGAGGTGTGACTCTGAGGATTTAGAGGTGTGACTCTGAGGATTTAGAGGTGTGACTCTGTGGATTTAGAGGTGTGACTCAGGATCAAGGCCCTGCTCTTGTGACCAACAGAGTCCTTGTTGCTCCCCAGCTGATGGTGAAGCGAAGCATTTTTGACTCAGCAGCTTCAGAAATGGCCCTTGGGGTTTCTGCTGAGCATCTCAGGGGCTTTGTCCCTCCTCGCATTTCACAGCACTTTGCCATTTTTAGGTCACCCCACTTTTGTCTCATGTATTTCCTCGGTGATTTCGGTGCCATCTCCCCCAGCTGGCAGCAGTGACAGTCCCTCCTTGCACTTCTGGCCTTGGCTGAAGTCACTCTGTCTGCCAGGTTTGTGGGTACAGAGTTAGGAAATGCTCTTCAGTCTGAACTTCTGCAGGAAAATCTTATGTTTTAATGGGAAAAAACCCCAAACCAACCGAGTCTGTTAACGAAGTGTAAGTCTGCAGGATCACAGCAGCCTCCACTAGGAAATTCCTTTGCCCTGGTGACATCCCAATTCCATTGCCTCAGAAGCTCCTTTTAGTACTCACTGTTTAAAATGTAACTGCTCTGGGATTTAGGAATGGCTTATTTTTTTAATTTTTTTTTTTACTAATAATAACAATGTCAACCTCCTCGTGTTTTTAAGAGATAGAGACTAAAAGCTTGCCAAAAATTCTTTCTCGTGAATGCACAAGGAATGTTCTGAGAAAAGGAATAGAAAACAAACTGCTTGGTGAAAGGGTTTTTCCTTTAAACGAGGCAGGAGCGGAAGAGCCGCAGAGACTCCTACGAGAGCTGCAGATTTTCTGTAGGCTGGAAGGGACTGCTCCTTGTGGAATAGGTGTCAGCTCCTAAAATGATTTGAAAAAAGCAGAAAATGAAGATTTCTGGGGCTGGGCATTGCTGGCCCTGCAGAGCCCTCCCAGGGCAGGTCTGCTCCAGCAGAGATGCATCAGATCTGCCGCTTTTGCTTCCTTTTCCCCAGAGCCACCAGCTCTGTCCCCTGTCCCTGCCAGGCTGTGCTGAGTGAGCAGAGCTGAGTGCACACAGGTCCCGGCACCTTTCTGATCCACCAGACCGAGCCATGGGTGATTAAAGTTGGATTTCCTACGTCAGGATAATTCAGAGTGAAGCCGTGACCAGATTGTGACTTTGATGGGCTGTAAAAGCATAAACTCCGACTGACACTGCTGAGATAATATGGAATGGGGGCTTAGAACCTGCTGCATCGGCACAATAATGGGAAGCTTAGTGAAAAGGGAGGTAATCCCATCAATGGATCAGTTTGTTTACCCTCCCTGTCCCGCAGCAGCCCTGCCCTGCCCGAAGGCATTGATCGCAGCCTTTGCAGCAGCCCTGGGAGTGCTGCAGGGAAAGGGAAAGGTCAAGGGATCTGCTCCTGCCCTTGGGGTCATCTGTGCCACATGGGTCCTCAGGCTGACCCGGAGCCTGAGTTTGAGTTTTTCTGGCTTCTCACACTGACCAGGAACCTGAGTTTGAGTTTCCCTGGTCTCTCATAGTGACCAAGACCCTGATTTTCAGTTTCCCTGGCCTCTCCCAGTGACCAGGAATCTAGGTTTGGGTTTCCCTGGTCTCTCACACTGACCAAGACTCTGATTTTCAGTTTTCCTGGCCTCTCACAGTGACCAGGAGCCTGGTTTTCAGTTTTCCTGGCCTCTCATAGTGACCAAGACCCTGATTCTCAGTTTCCCTGGTCTCTCACACCAACCAAGACCCTGATTTTCAGTCTCCTTGGCCTCTCACACTGACCAAGACCCTGATTTTCAGTTTCCCTGCTCTCTCACACTGACCAGGAGCCTGATTTTCAGTTTCCCTGCTCTCCCCCACGCACAGCATCCCTCAGGAGCTGCTGGAAAGGCACTGCTCCATGCTGCCAGGGTCCAAGGCAGCTTCCCTGCGTGCAGGAATAGAAACTGGGCCACTGCGAGTGCTGAGGCAGCTCCCAGGGCGTGGGGGAGATGTAAAACTGTTCCAAGTGAGCCACGCCGGGAGTGTTACAGAGAGAGGCTCTTGTCTCTTCCAGGAAATCTCCCCTGGTTGTCCTGGAATGGTTCAGTGGGCAATAACTCAGGGCATATAACTGATAACAACTGTGATAATAAATAACTGTTATAATCATAAACTGATAATCACTGATAATAAGAGGGCATAATAACTGTGCTCCTTCATTGTGGATTTTCTGCCTTTTTGGTATGGAAATGGTGTGGATGGGACACTGAGTGAACAAATGTGGCCCTGAAGCGAGGGGCATAAATGCAGATAAAATGCAATGTGTGACATTGCTCAGCTCAGGGCTCCTGTCCTGCTCCCCATTCCCATCCTGGCACTGAGGGTGGGGGGCTCAGCTGCCCCACAGCAGCCTGGGGGGTCAGGATGAGACCTCTGCGTTCGTTTTCGGGGGCACAGCCTGAGGTGTGTGACGATCAGCAGGAAAAGCGAGAGCCCCACAACACAAACGTTGTGTTTTCCCTCTCAGCAACAGCTGCAGGCGTACGTGGCCTGGGTGAACTCGCAGCTGAGGAAGAGGCCGGCGGCGAGGCTCGTGCAGGACCTGCGGCAGGACCTGCGCGATGGAGTCACTCTGGCGCTGCTCATCGAGATTGTAGGTCAGCGCTGCCATCTGGCACTGTTTTTCCCCGAGCCATGCTGGGGAAGGGGCTGCCCTGGCTCTGGCATCTGTCGGGCAGATGTTCCTGGGGGTGAGGAGATCGTCAGGACAGAGAACAATCGTAAATCATAAAGCAGATCATCAGGGAATTCTATTAGAGCCCTTATGGTCTGGAGGCAGTGCCGGCAGAGGGGCAGGGGCAGCTCCCACAGGGCTGCCGTGGAGCCAGGGGGTGTTTTTTGGGAAGAGTGACCCCAAGCTGATGGAATCCCTCCTCGCTGGGCAGGGGAATGGGGTGCAGTGTGTTCATCGCTCACTGTCCTCGCTGCTCGGTCCTCCTCACCCTCATCCTGGCTCAGGAGACAATTCTCCAAGCTCCTCCAGCCTGGCACAGGAGACAATTCTCCAAACTCCTCCAGCCTGGCTCAGGAGACAATTCTCCAAGCTCCTCCAGCCTGGCACAGGAGACAATTCTCCAAACTCCTCCAGTCAGGCTCAGGAGACAATTCTCCAAGCTCCTCCAGCCTGGCTCAGGAGACAATTCTCCAAGCTCCTCCAGCCTGGCTCTTTCCCTCAGCCTTCAGTTCTTCACCACCCAGGCCATTTCCATGGGGTTCAGCCCTTTGGGAGCAGTGTGGGTCCCTCCTGGGGTCACAAACCCTGCCAGAATCCCCCTCCAGCCCCCAAACCTTGACACAATCCCGTTACCCCTGGCTCTGGGCTCCTCTCCAGCAGCACAAAAAGCCCCAAGTGTCTCCGGCAGTGCCCAGACATGAGGTCAGAGCAGTCCCCACACCTCCAGCCATGCCTCTGACAGTCCCCAGCAGCTCAGGTCTCCTCTGATCAAGCTTCTTCCCTTCCGGCAGCTGGTGAGAAGCTGAGTGGCATCGAGGTCAACCCCAGCAGCCAGCAGGAGATGAGGGAAAATGTGGAGAAAGTCTTACAGTTCGTGGCGTCGAGAAAGATCCGCATGCACCAGACATCAGCTAAAGGTACTGGGGGTGATTTCAGCTGCTGAAAGCCTTTTTTTGGCTTTGTTTTGTGTCAAACAAGTAATGGAGGAGTAAATTAATGGGGCAGTTTGGGGGGATTTTTGGGTTTTCCCCCCCCGTGATCTAGTGAAGGCTTTGGGTTGAAAGATGCACAGTGCACAGAAACAAAAGTGACTTTTTCCTGCTGCTGAGTACTCAGGAGCCCAGGGAATGGCGTAATGAGGAATACAGACTTGGAATCTTTCACCAAAAGGACACATAAACCTGCTAGAGTGGAGTGAGACATGGAAAAAATATTTCTGGTTCACTGGAAGCCACGGCCTGGAAATAGGGAGGAGAGACAACACACAATCGCATGTTTGTGGCATGGTTTAGTCAGGACTTTGAGTGGCTCTGACTAAATTGTTTTGGGAAATCTTGATCTGAAAGAGAGGTTGGTCCTTCCCATGACACCAATGTGCTGGAAAATGCCTGGTGTGATATCACCAAAAATGATTAGTTAACATTCACAAGGTGCTGCAGACAGTTTACAGCACAGGATGTGCCACGCATGGCTGTTCTGCCTTTTGTGCTTAAAAAAAGGCAATTCTCTGCCAATAAAGTCAGTGATTAGTCCTCAGGAACCGCTCTGCTCCTGAGTGAGCACTCATTAATGGTGTGTGCAGTAATTAAGCGCTGGGTTGTTGGCTGGGAATGGCCATAAAGGGAAGGCTGGGGCTGCTCAGAGCCTGAGCTGAACTGAAGGGTGGAAGGAACTGTGTCCTGCCCCACCAGAGCTGAGCTGAACAGCCCTGAACTGAATTTCCCTGAGCTGAACTGAAGGGTGGCAGGAGGTTCTGGTGTGTTCTACACCACCAGAGCTGAGCTGAGCAGCCCTGCTGGGTCTCACTGAGCACTTTGCTGTGTCCTGCCCCAGCAGAGGTGAGCTGGACAGCCCTGAACTGAATTTCCCTGAACTGAACTGAAGGGTGGCAGGCACTTCGCTATGTCCTGCCCCACCAGGGCTGAGCTGAGCAGCCCTGCTGGGTTTCCCTGAGCTGTGCCATGGGGGTGGCAGGCCACTCGTTGTGTCCTGACCCACTAGGGCCGAGCTGAACAGCCCTGCAGGGTCTCACTGAGCACTTTGCTGTGTCCTCCCCCACCAGAGCTGAGCTGTACAGCCCTGCAGGGTCTCACTGAACTGAACTGAAGGGTGGCAGGCACTTCACTGTGCCCTGCCCCAGCAGAGCTGAGCTGAACAGCCCTGAACTGGATTTCCTTGAGCTGAACTGAAGGGTGGCAGGTGGTTCTGGTGTGTCCTGCCCCACCAGAGCTGAGCTGAGCCCTGCTGTGTTTCCCTGAGCTGAACTGAAGGGTGGAAGGCCATTCATTGTGTCCTGACCCACCAGAGCCGAGATGAACAGCCCTGCTGGGTTTCACTGAGCTGAACTGAAGGGTGGCAGGCGGTTCTGGTGTGTTCTGACCCACCAGGGCTGAGCTGAGCAGCCCTGCAGGGTCTCACTGAGCACTTTGCTGTGTCCTGCCCCACCAGAGCTGAGATGAGCCCTGCTGGGTCTCACTGAGCTGTGCCATGGGGGTGGCAGGCACTTCACTGTGCCCTGCCCCACCAGAGCTGAGCTGGACAGCAGTGCAGGGTTTCCCTGACCTGGGTTTTCATCCTGCGGCCGCAGCCCCATGGCACTTCATCCTAATGACAAAACATTTGCCTCCTGCAGATATCGTTGATGGGAACTTGAAATCCACCATGAGGCTGATCCTGGCCTTGGCCGCTCACTTCAAGCCGGGCTCTGGCAGAGCTGGCACCCCCGGCTCGGGGGGCAGGGGCTGGGCAGTGCCCCCGGGCGGCCTCCGGCCACGCTCGGCTGCCGCCGTGGCCCAGGGGGCAGTGGCTGCCCTGGCTGATGTCCGGCAGGATGTCCAGCAGTCCGGCCGGGATGTCTTCAGGCACAGACAGAGGTGAGGGGCTTTGTGCTGCTCGTGTCAGGCTGGGCTGGATTAACATTAAAATAATTAAAATTAAAATTTAAATTTAAATTACAGTTAAAATTAAAATTATAGTTAAAATTAAAATTAAAATGTTAAAATTAAAATTAAAGTTAAAATTTAAATTAAAATTAAAATTAAAGTTAAAATAAAAATAAAAATAAAAATTAAAATTAAGAGTAAAATTAAAATTAAAGTTAAAATCAATGTGTCTTTATCCTGAAAATTCCTGGCATGAGGAAGCTCCCGTTGTGCAGACAGACTCCTCAAAAGTGCCCTCACCGAGGGGACACTGACCTGGCACTGCCATCCTGGGCTCTGTTCGGGTTTTACAGCAAAATCACAGCTGGGGCTTTCTTTATGTCCCTGGAAGAGAACAGGCAGTGATGGCCCAGGCAGAGGGAACTGCGCTGCCTCCCTTTCCCCTCGGTGCCCTTGGTGCTGTCTCCTTGGAGATGTTCTCATGCCAAAGTCAGGTTTTCAGAGATTCTGGCAGAGATCTGGGAGCTTTATTTCCAGAGCTGTGGATGTTGAGCTCTGGCTCCTCCATCCTGCTCATCCCAAAGCTCCACCCAGCGTTGTGTGCAGAGTCCTGGGGGTGCTGAACAAGGAAAAATCCTGTAATTCCCATTTGCCGCTCGCCAGAGGTGCTGTGTGGGTGACAATAATAATAATAGAAATGACATTTAACTGGGAGCCAGGTGCTGGGCTGGGCAGGGGTTCGTTTACACCGCTGAAGGTCATTTGCCCGTTTGATCTTGGCTCCAGGGAGCGCCCTTGAAACAGCCTGGAGATGAGGCTGAAATGGCATCTTTTGTTGAAAAAATGTGATGGTAAAGGTTTCCCTTGCAAAGGCCTTGGAGTTCTTCAGGAAAACCTCGTGCTGGTTGCAAATTCTGCTCTTTTCCTTGCCTTCCCAGAGCTTTTGGAGCTTTCTAGTCACAAAATTAGGGATCAGTTTAAAACATCGAGGCCTGTTTGCCTGTTTTTTCCTTAACACCACGAAGATGGAGATCCCTGACAGGAAAATGGCATTTTCCTGGCTGTCCCCTCCTCCTTACCTCCCTTTCCTTAGCTTCCCCCCCTCCCTTTTGGAGCCAGAAGAATTCCTGCTGCCATCAGGTGAGGCTCCCCTCAATTTTGCGGTTGTTCCCTCCAGGAACAGCAGCATGGATGAGGAGATCGAGAATCCCTACTGGAGCGTGCGGGCCCTGGTGCAACAGTACGAGGGGCAGCAGAACGTGCCCTCCGAGCCCCACCCTTCCAGGTAAGGCATTTTGTTGCCTAAAGTGCCTGTTCTGCTCACCAAAATGGGGTCAGTTCTGATGGGAAAGTGTGGTTGCACTGTTTTAGAATCTTTCTGTTCTTTCTCAGAGAGAATACAGATAAGCTGCATTCTTTTACTTTCTTAATCTCTGTGTTTGGTGTTAGGTGTTATTTGGCTGTGACCAATGGTTTTAGGAGGTGGATTGTCTGCTGACCAATAGTTGTTAGAATATGAATGGATATAAAAGACCTTTCTTGTAAATAAACTTTCCCTTTTCGCCATCTTGGTTCGTCTGCCTGAATTCTCTCAGCTCAGCCTCTGCAACCCTCGGGGACTTTAAAGCCACAGGAAAGGGCATCCCTGGCTGGTCTGGAGGATGAAGCCTCAGGAATTAATGTGAAACACTTTTCTGTCATTATTTTTGTGGATATTGGAGAGAGATGGTAGCAAGAAAGAGCTTTTGAAGGAAAACTACTCCGGAGAGGGAGCTGATCCAGCATGGAGAGGTTCACAGGGAAGGGAAGCCGCTCCCTTTTCCCCCAGAGAACCTTGGAAGAGCAGGAACTGTGTTAGTGAGCCATTGGAGCTCCCTCTGGAAATGGAGCCGTGCTCCAGTTCGTCGCATCTGGAGCAGCTCCGAGGGCAGAGCCGCACGTGTGGAGCTGCAGCTCTCTGGTTCAGGGCTCCCTGTTCCCACTGAGAGCCCCAACTCTGCTCTGCCGTGTCCTCCTCCCGCCTGGGCTGTTCCCCGAGTGCCTCCCTCCAATTTGCGTGGGAGAGAGGAGCTCATTTGCCAAGGACAGATTGCCACTGACAGCCTCTCAGCAGGCAGGACATTTCCCCGGCGTTTCTCAGGCCAATTTTTATGCTCCGCGGCACAAATAATTCTCTGTGTACCTGAAAATTGAGATGGCTTGGCCCAACGGAGGAGAAAACCACCAGAGGTTGTGTTTATCCCCCAAATCTGCCGTGTGTCATTGGGAATGTGTTTATAAATAGACATTTGGAGGCGTGTGGGGCTCTCGGGGAGGCAGAGCTGGAGCGGTGCCTCCACATGATGTCAGCAGTGTGCTTTTGAGGCTGGCCTGCCCGGGGTGTCCAATCCTGCTCCTGGCACAAGGATTCCATGGAGAATGCCACAGGACCTTGGCACTGAGCTGAGTGCCACATGCTGCTCCCTGCTCTCATCCTCCAGGCTGAGGGAGATGCAATATTTTACATATTCCTCTCTCCTATCAGGGATTGTCAGGTGGCTGCTGTTTGCTCACATTTTGGTGGTAAACAAAAATTTCTCTGCAAATCCTAAACAATTTAGCATCTTTTTTTTTTTTTTTTTTCCCCATAATGCTGTGAATTCTCTGACCACAATGCAATGCTGATATTATCGCTGACAGGGCAGAACACAGCGAGAATCTTTGCAGAAGTGATCAAAAATTGGGGGCGTTCTGCCCCTCCACTCCTGGGGGTGACACAATCCTGCAATGATGAAAACAAGATTCTTCCCTTTCCTCGCAGGGACAAATGTGCTGGGCTCAGTGAGGAGACCTGGCTGGGAGAAACGAGAGGCTTTTTTTTTTTTTTAATTAGTGAGAGATGTGGTTATTAACGCAGCCACCCCCTGAATCAGCTCGTGCTGCCGCGGTGTCCCAGGGCAGCATCCCCAGCCCTGCAGCAGCTCCTGCCTCGCTCGCACAATTCCCAGGGACGGCAGCTCCAATAAGCGCAGGCAGCCGAAATGATTCATGGAAAAATTTGCCAAAATCAGATGATTCCCAGGCCGCCGAGCCCCTCACCCATCCCTCTCCCTTTCCCCTCCCCTTCCAGCAGCATTCCCTCCCCCACCCCTGAGCCAGGCATCGCGGAGAAAGGCTGTGCCTGCACAGCCCGAGTGACAGCAGGAGGGAGAGGGAGAGGAGAGGAAAGGAGAGCAGAGAGCCGTGCCTGGGGCTGCCGGAGCTGCTGGGAGCAGAGCAAGATCCCCCTGGAAGCGCAGGGACCCCGCGGAGCAGCGGCTCCTTCCCCTGGCAGATGCTCGCAGCCCGGGGAGGGCAGGACGGGATGGGAACCAGCGCCGAGCCGCGGGGTGAAAACAACAGCTGACCAAAATGCAGCAGCAGGAGACAAATAACCCGCGAGGAAAACCTGCAGGAGCCGAATTCTGCGAGGAAAATCTGCAGAATTCCCCGACTCCGGCATCAAACCCATTTCTGGGGGCTGCGGATTTGCGAAGACCCTGAGTTGGTTGTTTTTTTTTTTTCCCTTCCTGTGTGCTGTCTCTGCTGGGAATCTGCTCAGCAGCCCCGCTCGCAATCCTTCCTCCCAAACCGTAGTTTGACAGGAGCTGGCGACCTCTCCGCATGTGAAGGGAGCGAGGCATGAGCGGAGCCGCGATCCTGATGCTCCCCGGGATGCGCTTGCAGTGAGGCGAGAGGTTAAAGTGGGATCATGGGAGGGAAGCAGGTCAAATGGTGAGCGCTTGTTGCCATTGTCCTTGGAAACGGCAGGGATGGGGTGTTCATTAAAATCGGGGAATTCAGGCGGAGGTTTGCTGCCCTAAAGCCTTGGCTGTGCTGGAGGATCTGGGACTCGGGGGAGGCAGGATGTGGGTTAAGGAACCAAGTGGTGAGAGGAATAAAGTGGAGCAGTTTGCATCATAAATCTCTCTTGGAAAGCTTTCATTTCCCAGCCCTCATTTCTGCATGCCTTCATCGTGAATTGCTGTGTACTTTTGAAGGAATTGCATCAATGGGTATTTCGTATTCCGATGGGTTTGGCTGATACAGGACCTGTGGAAGTGTTTCCAGCATTAATTTGATGATGCAGAAAGCAGCCCGACCTGTGCTGCTGCTTCAGCTGCCTCTGGCTCTGCCACTGTTTGGAATGTTTGGGAGGTGGCAATGGATGCAGGGTGAACCCAGCGCCTTTTGAGGTGGGAAAACACCGCCTGGGAAGGGTCTGGGGATGTGGGAATGCCTAAGGAAATGTGGAGCTGTCTGTGCCGTGGGGACCTCTCCGCACCTGGGGTGCCTCATATTGGCTTTGGGCTGCGGATCCAGCGCTGGGAGAAGCAGATTTGGAGGAGGGGAATGTTATTTCCAGGCTCATATCCTTGTTTTTCATCCTGCTGGTCCTTTCTCGTTCCCATTTCAGCACCTTCTCCCCCAGCAGTGCCTGGTGGTGTTTTTCTGGGACAGCTTTGGCACGGATGAGAACCAGCAGTGCCTCAGGGTGAGGGCAGCCTCAGAATCAGCTGAGAAGATGAGGGAGGGAATACTGAGATCTGTTCCTAGAAGGAAGAGCAATCCCTCCTGGAGCTGCTGGCCATGTTAGACCAGCTGGGCTTCCTGCTGGCATCTGTGCTGTGTGAAAGTTCCATCCTTTCCTCTGGCCCTCGTTGCATAATGCAATCCCAGCAGAACTGCCAAATCAAATCATAAATGTCATTTTTATGGAAAACCATGATTTTATGCCATGCCCCCATCAGCAATGAGCAGGAATATATAAAATATACAAATTTTATATGAAAAATATTCCTAGTGAGGGACTGCTGTGATGGATTGGGAATTCCTGGAGGTAAATCCTTGAGCAAAACCAGGTGGTCTGGGTCCCTTTAAGCATGAAACACACACCTGAAAGGACAGGTACTGTCCCTGCTAGACATTTCTATTGGAAAATGGTTATTCTTTCTCTTCCCTTTAGCATGGGGGAAGTCTGAAGCACAAAAACCTGGGCTCAGGTCTGTGATTGAAATGAGGAGAGGCTTGCCCTGGCCGTGGGAGTGGGGCAGGCAGGAGCAGCAAGTCATTTCCATCTCTATTGCAGGGCTTTTCCCATTCTGTGGGAGCTGTGGGAGACGGAGCAGCAGCGCTGGGAAGAGGCAGGGAGGGAGCTGCTGAAGCCTCTCATTTTTCTAAACCTATTATATTATTTCCACACTGTTTTTTTCTTTTTGTTCTCTGCCCTTTGTTTCTGTGTTGGGGGAGAATGAAAAATTAACTCCTGCCCGCACTTGCAAGGATTTAACTCCTGCGACTTTCGGGGTACATTGAATGGGTCAGTGAGCTTCAGCCACCTTTTGATGTCGTCTGGGTGATGCACTTAGGAAGAATTTCTGGGAAAAAGATTGCTTGAACCTCCCAGTCAGCTGAGATGGCTCCTGAGAAAATATGTGGGCCTTTCCAAGAAGTTTTAGTCGAAGAACACGAGTGAGTGGAAGCTGACTCTCAAAAATATTGGGATTTCAAGTTGAAGTGGTTCTTCTGAAAGCTCTGGAGCAAGAGATGAAGCCAAGGTGGCTTTTTGTCCAGCAGAAGGCTGTCAGTAAATTATTTCTGAGTGTGGTCCTCCCCCCATGTGAGAGTCTGAACTCAAAAAATTACACTCCCAGTTTGGTTTGTGGAAGGTTTCTCTAGGATGAAGATAATTCTTAGCTAAAAGTGAATATGGAGAAATGCTTGTTGAAAATTAGTGCTGATCACCATCACCTTCATCTAAAAGAACTGTTCCTTCCTTGCTCTGCAGCCTGACCTCGCCCAGCCCCGTCCACAGTGCAAAGAGTGAATCCACCGTGGCCCCCTCGGAGGAGAAGGAGAGGCTTGTGATCCTCCAGGCTGAAGAAACAGAGACTAAAACAGGTAAAACCTGGGACTCTGCATGATAAACTCACTGAAGAGCTCCCCAGGGACTGGAATTGTTCCGTGCTGTGTGTCCTTGGGGCACCCTCTGACCCTGAGGGATGCTCTGCAAAGCCCACAGGTGCTTTTCCCTTCTGCCACACGCACTGTCCCCTGCGCTGTGCTCGGGAATCTCCCTGAAGTTATCAGGGATAAAGTGTGTGTGGGAAAGCTCGGTTTGCCCGAAGGATGAGGCACAGATCCTTGGGATGGGGCGAGCTGCACACCTCCAGCACTGTGCTCAGGAATCTCCCTGAAGTTATCAGGGATAAAGTGTGTGTGGGAAAGCTCGGTTTGAAGGATGAGGCACAGATCCTTGGGATGGGGCGAACTGCACACCTCCAGCACTGTGCTCGGGAAACTCCCTGAAGAAAGTTATCAGGGATAAAGTGAGTGTAGGAAAGCTCGGTTTGCCCGAAGGATGAGGCACAGATCCGTGGAATCGGGCGAGCTGCACACCTGCAGCACTGGGGAGCAGTGCCCATCCTTGCTGTGCCATGGGCACATCAGCTGCTCTCTCTTGCAGAAGAGACCGATTCTCACTTCCAGCCAGAGTGGCAGGCAGGGAGCTCCGGCTCCTACCTGGAGAACTCATGGGAGGAGCAGCTTTTGGAGCAGCAGGACCACCTGGAAAAGGAGATGGAGGAAGCGAAAAAGATGATTTCGGGACTGCAGGTGGGAGATTCTTCCTCTCAGAGAGTGTTTCTTTCCAGGGTCACCCAGTCCTGCATCAGCCATTCCATGAGCTTGGCTGAACTTTCATATTTGGCTCGTTCTCCCCACATTTATTTATTTGTGGGACCTTTCCCTTGCTTCCCCTCCTGTCCCTCAGCCCAGGGTGTGTTTGGCTCAGCCTGGGGAATAGAGCCTCTGATCCATATGGTGAAGGCACTGAACTCTCTCAGGAATATCCCTTTCTGTTTGTGCTGGGAACCATAGTGGCTTTGAATTGTAAATATTTATGTGGCAGTAAACAAAGCAGAGATTGTGTGAGGAGCACAGGCAGCTGGGCGGGCACTTTCCCCGGGGACAATGGGCAGGACACAAAAGAGTCACCAAAAAAAAAAATTTCCTTGGTTCACTGATAAAATCGAGCTGCATTTTGTGCCTGCTGGGAGCAGGGAGAGGAGGGCCTGGCACTGCTGAGAGGCACTGATGTGGCCAGCCAGGAGATTGGATTTGATTCATCCATTTTCCTCCTCTTACGCAATAATTGAGAGGCTCCAGTTTGTGGGTTTGGTTGAAATATTGGGGCTCTGGTGCACTCACACCCTATAAGGTCCTAAAGCTGAGGCTTCACTCCCTGGAAATCGGAGTTGTCCTTGTTTGGTTCTTTCTGTGGGGAAGAGCATGGGCTGACAGATCCCTGGGAGAGCTGTTCCAGGGGATAAATCTTCTTGTTCATTCCTGAAAAACCCACTCATTTTTGAGGGAAATAAATCAGCAGAAAGGGCGAATGAAGCTGATAAGAGTGACTGCTGGCCAGAGCTGCAGCTCACCTATTTCCCTTTGAAATCTCTGAAAAGGAGATTTTTTTTTTTCCCCTCTTTTCTCTCCCCAGGCTTTGTTGCTCAATGGCTCTTTACCTGAGGATGAGCAGGAAGGCTCCTTTGAGCTTTCTGAGCGCGGAGCCTGCCCTGAGGAGCAGCTGGTGAGCACATTCCTGCACCCCAATTTCCTGCCCTTTGCACTGTCCTGCCCCTGCCGCACAATAACAACGCCGATATTTTGCATTCAGATCATCATCCGAAGCCGTCTGGACCAGAGTGTGGAAGAAAATCAAGATCTGAAGGTTAGAGGGTGATAGATGAGGTTTTGCAGATTGTTTTACTTGATTTCTGGGGAGGGAAAATGGGGTGGGAATGGGCCAGGGTGGAGAACATGACGGATGAAATGGGGAATATTCTGTTAGGGCTCAGCTCTGGAGGTCTGGGCCCAGTTCTGATGCTGGGAGAAGTGTTTGATATTGCCCCGAAGGACAGATTTTGGGGGACTGGGCAATAATTTCTTTCCTCAGGACTTTAATAGCAGCTTTTGGCATGTTTGTAACTCATTAAATTGCTCGGGGCCTGTCTTGCTCTGGGATCTGTGGGCAGGGGTGGGATGTGCTTCCTCCTGCGGCAGTAAACACCGACTCTGGTTGGTTCTGAAGGGGTGACAAGGCACCATTTAATCCAATTGTGTTGCATTTGCAGAAGGAGCTGCTGAAATACAAACAAGAAGCTCGGAACCTCCAGGGGATAAAGGTGAGGAAAGGGGCATTTCATCAAAAATAAATAGCAGGGCTTTAGATGAGTGGGGCCAGCATCCACCTTTGAGGAATCTCAGGTTGTGGAAGGAGGAGTATTAGAAGGCTTGGAGGTAGGGGATCCTGTGGTTTATTTCTGAATTTTTAGGCAGGTGCAAGGAGCTGGGTGTCCTGGTCTCTGCTCTATCTGTAGGGTTGTGGTCAAATAGCCCCTCTGTTGTTTTTTTCCCTAAAAAAAATGAAGTATAAATTGCTTGCTTCATTCTCATGGCTCTTTCATTCCCTCCTCTCTCGGGGCACACACTCAGCAGCGTTGGCCCAGTGAACTCATTGCTGACAGCACAGGAAAAAGAGCCCGGGGTGTCCCTGTCCCGTCCTGTCCTGCCCAGAAATGGCTCCGTTTGTCTCTGGAGTGGTGAACTCCGCTAATCTCCTGACAGAGGGATTTTCAGAGCTGCCCATCAGAAGGGAGCAAACAGCAGTAGCTGTCCAAGGTGGAGCTCTGCGCCCCCGGCTGAGTGAAAGGTGCAGAATTAGTGCTGACTTCGGCCTGTGCAGAGAGGATTTCACTGCACAACTGGGTCACACTCGGGGCTTAAGGCTCCTCGTGTCCTGGGCTGACGTTGGCCTCTCCATGCCCTCTGGATCAGGAGCTGCAGGGCACCGCACGGCCTCCAGAGCTGTCCCCTTCCGTAAGATCCAATGTCTGTCACTTCTGGAGCAGGAAATTTAGGGTGGAGCTGAGAAATCCCTCTGTGCTGGTGTCCAAAACGCTGGCAGGGAAATCAGCTTTGGGTAAGGGAGAGGCAGGAAGGCTCAGAGCCCTGCAGGATCATGGGCAGCACCTCAGCCCCGAGCAGCCCCAGTGAGTTTTGGCCGCTGGCCCCCCAGGGAAGGTCCCTGCCCTGCTGCCCTCCCTGCAGAGCTCCCCTCTCCCTAGGACGCCCTGCAGCAGAGGCTGATCCAGCAGGATGCTGCCGTGCTGCAGCTCAAGCAGGAGCTGCTGAGAGCCAACATGGACAAGGAGGAGCTGCACAACCAGAACGTGAGTGGCGGACACTGGGCTTGTTTGGGTCAGAGGTTGGTGGCCCCAGGGGTGGTTGCAGCAGAGATTTTGGGGTCGTGGGATAGTGAACAAGCAGCCAAAGGGCTCTGCACAGCACCAGCTGCTCAGTCTGCTGGCCAGCTGTGAGGCTGGAGATTGCTGACCTTCACTCCCACTTCCTGTGCTCCAGGACCTTCAGCTGCCGCAGGGAGGGGCTTTCCCGATGGTTTCAGTTCCATTTGTCCCTGTCACTCCCTGGGTTAGCAGGTGGCACCTGCCCCGGGCAGAGTTTCTGCCCAAAGGTTGCCACCCTAAACAGCAGCTCCCTTGACCTCTGCAGGTATTTGGTCACCCTTTAGCACAAAGGGCAGAGGTTTTCACCTCTGGGAACATCTGCCTCACACCTGGGTGTTATTCCCACAGGCTGACCTCCAGAGGAAGCTTGAAGAGAGAAACCGGCTCCTGGCAGAATACAAAGTAATGGAACCTTTTCCCTGGGACTTGGGGTGGTTCTTCAGTTTTGGGGATGGGATTGCTGGAGCAAACCCCCCTGGGAATGAGCTGCAGGAGCCAGGGGTGTTTGTGGTGAGATGCTCTTTGCATTCCCCCCACAGCTTCTTACAGATCTTCTGTTTTGTGGGTTTTGGTGGTGGCTGCTGAGTGCCCAACACTTGTGCAGAGGAGGTTGGGTGACCTGGCTGTCCTCTGATCCCTCAAGAATCTCTGTCCTCCAGGACAGCTGTGTGGCCTCAGCAGTGCATCTTTGGCTGAGGGGACTCTGGGCCAAACACACGCTGGGTGTTTATTAACACCTGATTGATCTTCTCAAAAAAAAGCTCTGACACTCAGCTCTAACATCTAGCAAAGCACGCCGTGTGCAAGTCACCTGACGCTGGCAGGTGACACAGTTTTCCCTGCCGTGGGAAGATGACTGAGCCTCCCTGGCTGCCCTGCTGATTGCCTGGATCCCTGTGTTGCAGAAGGAGCTGTGCCAGAAGGATCGGCACCTGCAGCAGCACCAGAGCAAGCTGGACGAGATGCTCCGGCAGCTCTCCGAGGCCAGCTACCAGCAGGTAGGTAGGGCTGGGCTGCCCTGGGAGCTGCTCAGGGTGGCTCTGTCGGTGGTGACTCCTCTGCTCCACTGCACAGGTGGATTTGGAGCGGGAGCTGGAGCACAAGGAGGCCCTGCTGGCTCACTGCATGAAGAGAGAAGCTGAGGAGGTATGGGAGCCTTGCTCCAGAAACCCTGCCCTTCATCCCTGAGAGCTCTGCCTCTGCCTTCTGCTGTCAGAGCCCCACAGAACACCCAACTGGCCAAAAATCCCAGCACTGAGCGCTCTGGCTCAGCCCCTTGGCTCAGAATCCTCAGCGATGAAACAGTGAGGGAAGCCAGAGACTTTCTCAGCTTCCAGCTTCAGCTCTGACTCTGCCAATGGTTGGACCATGGCTCAGTTTTTCTGCTTTTCCTGCTGGCCCTGCTATTGAAGACTTGGGAATGGCCAGCCCCAAACCTGTCCCTGCACAGTGCCACCTGAGCACTGACTGTGCTCACCAGAGCTCACAGAGCCCTCTGATGCAGCAGCAAGCTCCTGTCAGGCCCTGCCTCTCTTTTTTTCACCTTTCTGTGAGGAATGAGGTCTGTGCTGTGACCAGGAGCTCCCTGCACACTTTAGGGAGTGTCTTTATCTGGGAGAAGATGGGAGTTACACCACTGATGTGGAAAGCTCTCATTCCCTCTCACTTTGAAGCTCATCAATTGGGATTTTTGGGGAGGTCCTGCCACTCACACTCTCGGTTTCACCCACGTCTTCCCCTGCCCAGGTGATGGCTTACAGCAGTCACAGTGCCCAGAGCAATGGCTTTCTGCAGACAGCAGGAAAAGGAGCTGCTCCCACTGCCCACCGAGGGGTAAGTGCACCTGAGGGATGCATTCCCAGCCAGATTCCCTGGAAACCTTTATTTTGCTAAGAGATTTGCTGAGACCCGTGGGTTTCACTGGGAGGAGCAGCCTGGGGCTGCTCTCACCCTGCTGCTCTGGGCAGACCAATGACCTGCAGCTGGTGCGGGACGCCCTGCGCAGCCTCAGGAACAGTTTCAGTGGCCACGACCCCCAGCACCACACCATCGACAGCCTGGAGCAGGGCATCTCCAGCCTCATGGAGCGCCTGCACCGCATGGAGACGCAGAAGAGGCAGGAGAGGAGGGTAAGGCTTCCCGGGGCTCTCAGCTCCTGCCCCTCACACAGTGCCCAGGGGCTCTGGCTGGGGAGTGACACTTTGTCCTTGTGGCCTTGCAGGTGCGGGGGAAATCACCAGCGAGCAGAGCAACCAACGAGTGCAGGGACTCCTGGCCTCCCAAATCCAGTGAGTGCCGTGCACATCTGCCCTTCCACGGCCCAATCCACTGCTCAGGCTCCCCGGCAGAACCACCTTGGCAATGTGCCCCCTCCAGCTTTACTGCACGGGACCCTCCCTGGCTCCGAGCCCCTGCAGAGGGAAGGGCACTCACATTTTTGGCTCATTGTCTGTGGGGCACTGTCTCGGTGGCAGTCTGGGCCGCTCAGGCGGTGCTGCAGTACAGATAACCATGGCAGTGGCTGGGAAGGGATGTCATCGCAGCTCTGCTGCTGCTGGGCACCATCTAGTGGGGACAGACCAGTGTTCCCTGCTCCCTGCCCAGTGCCTGGCATATCCACAGATCAGTGCAGCCTTTTTTAACACCACATTTCCAGGTGTCCGGAGTGTTTTCTGCGTAAAAGGAGCCTTAAAACTGGGGAGTCCCTCAGTCCCTCTGCTTCAGCTCTGGGGGGGGGAAGCAGGAACCAAGGCAGGAGTGAGGGAGAGAAACACAAATGGGCAAATTAAAATCCATGCACCGCTGTCCATCCTGGCCAGCTGGGATGGGAAGATGGGGAGGGATAATGATGATTTGGGATGCTAATCACTGAGTGGATGCCTTGCAGAGCTGCCTCACTCCCAGAGCACGCCTGTGATGAGCACCAGTGCCTGCACCAAAGTGTTGTACTTCACCGACCGCTCCCTCACGCCCTTCATGGTCAGCATACCAAAGAGGTGAGGCTGGGCCTTCCTCACCCTCCTGTGCCCCTAAAACCAGCACTACTTTTCTGGGAATGCTCCCAGCCAGCACAGAGTTTCTGTGCCTTAACTGGTTTCATACCATTGGCTGTGGAGAATGAGCTGAAGTAGTTCCTGAGCTTTGTGTTTGTGTTTTGTTTTGTATTTTTTTCCCTTGCAGGTTAGGGGAAGTGACTCTGAAGGATTTCAAGGCAGCCATCGATCGGGAAGGGACCCACCGGTACCACTTCAAAGCCCTGGATCCAGAGTTTGGCACAGTCAAGGAGGAGGCAAGTGTGGGACTGAGCTTTGGGATCAGTGTCACCTCACAGCCCTGGAGACCGCGGTCCCCTCACTTTTAACCCAGTGACATATCGGATGTTTCCCCCAAACAAAACTGTCTGTTTGCCCAGGTGCAGATGAAGCTCCCCTTGTGCTGAAATGGGATGTTTTCATCCTCAGCTAAAGCAGTTCCAGAGATGTGATTGTAACTGCCTGGGAGCTGCAGAGCCAGCCTGGGACATAGCTCAGGGGACACAGCAGAAATCCAAATTGCACTTCTGGCCCCTCCAGGGGCTCTATAAAACCTGTTGCAATGGGAGACCCCATTTTAAAAATATACTCACTTTCTCTTAGAGGTTTTTCAGAGAAAATTGTTCTTGTGGCACATTTTTGTGTGCTGCAGTGCAGCGCTGTTCGTGCTCAGGCTGCTGCTGGTGTGGGTTGGATTCATTACAGGTTGTTGGGACAGTTCTTGCTTTCAAATTGATTCAGACAAGGGCAAGGGGTCACCCTCTCTGGGAACAGGCAGCAGCAGCGGCTGGAGAGTGTAGTCTGGCTCAGAAAAGTCATGTTTCCTATCTTTAGTTTCCCTTTTTTGTAAAAAAAAACCACAAAAAAAAGCCAGTAATAATCCTGATATTTATTTATTGGTTAAAGAGGCCTGGTCTGTTTTTTACCTAAAACCTGAAAAAGTGACTCACACCTCAGCCATCATTCCCATGTCTGTATTCCCTGGGCTGTTAAGGGAAATCTGAGCTAGGAATTGACTCAATGTCCCTGATGCCCCTCACACTGCAGAGCAGAGGTGTCCAGACTCCAGGCATGATTGAATTCCTATTTTATTTTATTTGATTTTATTTGATTTTATTTGATTTTATTTTATTTTATTTTATTTTATTTTTTATTTTATATATTTTGTATTTTATATTGTATTTTCTATTTTCTATTTTCTATTTTCTATTTTCTATTTTCTATTTTATATTTTATATTTTATATTTTATATTTTATATTTTATTTTATATTTTATATTTTAAAAAATATTTTATTTTAATTTAATTTTTATTTTATTTTATTTTGTAGGTATTCCATGATGATGACATCATTCCTGGCTGGGAGGGGAAAATCGTGGCCTGGGTGGAAGAAGATCACGGGGAGAATTAATGGAGCTTTCAAGTGCTGTTTCTATGGAAACCTGTGACTGTCTGCGGAGCTCAGAGAGTGACCGAGGAGCCACGCGCTGGGAGGAGGCCAATTCAAAACTCAAAAGCTGCCAAAAAAGAGCCTCTGTGCACGCCAGGGGTGGTGCACGCTGTGTGCAGGGACAGCTGGCACCGAGTGCCCGCGGGCAGGGGGCTGAGGCTGCGGGGACAGGGCTGGGGACACAAACACCACCTTGGCCCTGGCAGCGAAACCCTGGAGGCCTTAAGGATGCTCTGCCCCTCCTCGTGCTCCTCCATCGCTGCGCTGGGCGCTGCAGGCTCAGCTGGGCACCTCCTGTGCCGAGCCACAGAGATCTGCACTGACGGCGAAAATGGAAGCTTTGCCTTCATGGAGGAGAAGTTCTGAATCGTGAGAGCTGAAGGTTCGACCAACTTTGTCCTGCAGGAGCAGAGAGAGCTTGAGACATTGCAGACTGACAGGAGCTGTCCTGGGGGAAGGAAGAGTCCTCTGGAGGGTTTTGGAAGGAACCCTCTGGAGGGTTGTGCATGGTCTGGAGCAAAGCTCACCAACCTGGCCAAGCTCCCTTTGTCCCAAACTCAGGCTTCCATTTCCCAGCCCTGCTTCCCCCAAAGCTGTTCCCCCTTGTGAGGCCCTCTGGGCTTGCTCTGCAGCCATGGGGACTGGGGGATCTCGGTGCTTGTTGGGTTGCTGAAGGATTTCACGGCTGGGGAGCTGCAATCAGCTGCTCCCGAGGTCCTTACAGCCCTGTCCCTGCCGAGCCTCTGTCCCTGTCCTCTCTGCTGTCCCCTCCTTGCCAGGGCCACCAAGCACTTATCCACACCAGTTCCTTGCCATGCTGAGTCCTGAAGGATCAGGAAAGAACTGCTGGGGAAAGAACAAGCCCAAAAATCCCCGAGGGTGGATTTTCCCCTTTGGTTTTGTTTCTCTGTGTTGCCTGTGGGTTTGGAGGTCAAATGGCACATCAGGGCTCTGCTCATTCCCATTCCTGTGGCCCTTCCATGGACTGTCTGTGTGTGCTGTGCATGAGGCTGGGAGAGGGGGCAGCCTGGTTTTACTGTTTTATATTAACATGTCCTTTTTGTAAACATGTTCTTGGAATTATTTTGTACCGATTCACATTTGTCTGAGGACTGTGGATATTTTTATACTAGTGCAAGTGCTTTCTGTATATTTCTGCACGCATTATACTGTGTTTTACTCCTTTCCTGGTGGATGCTGAGATGTTTTGTATCGTCTTCTGTTGACACAACACCGGGCTTGTAATTTTATTTTACTATGGAAAGCCAGCTGGTTACTACTGGGTTTTGTATCAAGGCTCTTGTGTGGTTTTGTGCCACATTGGCACACCTCAACCTGCCTCCTGTTCTGGACAATTTGCGTGACTTTCTTACAGACAGCAGGAGGAAAGTTCATCAATGAACAAGTTAATTAAGGGGGGGACTGCATCCCTTTTGGAAAAGAAACAAAGGTTTTCTTTCTCCCTGGACATAGTTTCTCTGTTGCATGATCTCTGGTGAAGAGGGCATGGGCTTGTGCTGCTGAGATCAATTGTATTTGAATTGCAAACTTTTTCACAAGTGTTTCATTCCTCGGGTTGGACTCAGTTGTATTTCACCAACAGCCACACACCCGGGCTGGAGTTCCAAGAAGAAAATTAAGACAATTTTCAAAGTCTGTAGCTGCCAGCTTCGTGTCCTTCCCTGCTACTCAGAGGAGCAGTTTGGTTTGGGAAGTTTCTTCCTGATAAAAGCAAAAGTCGTCACTTTTAGAGCAGTGCCAAACTGATGTAACACTGACTCCAGTGCGTTTTGTTACAAGATAAACTTCCAAGTATAGGAACAGGAAGGTAATTCTGAGGAAAGCTGGGCAGAAACAAATAAACTGTAAGCAGTGAAACAGACAAGGCTGGGATATGACAATAGGGGTAAGCCACCCTCGGCGGAGAGAAGATGTTGATCCTACTGAGGTGGAACTTGCTGTAGTTTATATTTTAGGGACGTTGCTCCTCGTGCTGTCAGGAGCAGCAGCACACAGTCTGGCACCATCCCCTGCCGCCCCTTGGAGATATTTCTGTGTTCTCGCTGCTGTCCAAACTGACCCTCCCTGGCCCAGCCTGAGGCCGTTCCTCTCCTCCTGTCGCTGTTCCCTGCGAGCACAGCCCGACCCTGCGGCTGTCCCCTCCTGGCAGGAGCTGTGCAGAGCCACAAGGTTCCCCTGAGCCTCCTTTTCTCCAGGCTGAGCCCTTCCCCAGCCCCAGAGCCGCTCCCGGGGCCCCGATCCCGCTCCGTTCCCGTTCCCGTTCCCTGTCCCCCGCTCCCTGTCCCCGCCGCGCGGGCGGTCCCTGAGGCGGCGCCGGGCCCGGGCCCGCCCCGCGCCGCTTTACGGCCGCCCCAGTGTCGCGCTGCTCCGCCCGCACGGAGGTCACCGAGCGCCGCCGGCCCCGGTCCCGCCCGGTCCCGCCCGGTGCCGCCCGGCTCCAGCCCGGCTCCAGCCCCAGCATGTGGCGGGTGTTGGCGCGACGCGTGTCCCGGGGCGCGGCCGGGGCGCCCGGCCTGGTGCGGCCCCGCCGAGCGCTCGGGGCCGGGGTCGGAGCCGGGGCTGGCCCGGCCCGGCGCGGCCCGGCCTGGGGCAGCCCCACGCCCCGGCCGCTGCTGCCGCCGCCCGCCTGGCCCCGGCTCGTCCCGCGCCGCTGCTGCAGCCTCCCGGCGCACCAGAAGGTGAGAGACACCGCCGAAGCCCTGCCCCGGGTGTCCCCCGTGTCCCCTCGCTGCCCGGGCCCCCTCCATGCCCGTGTCGCCTTCCTGCCCCTGCGCTTTCCCCCTTGGCGTTTTCCGTCCCCTCCCCGTGCGGCTCAGCTTGCCCCGGGGATAGGGTTATGGGATCATCAGGGTTGGGATCCTTTAGGGTCAGCAGCGAAGCGCTGCCGCCGGAGCCCCCAAAGCACAGCACCCGCATGGCTCTCGGACACCTCCGGGCATGGGGACTATGGAACCTATCCCAGTGCCTGACCAACCAAACAGGGAAAAATCTGCGATTCTCGTACCCTTGGCACCACCTGCCTCGAATCCCCCTGTACGACCATCGGGTACCACCTCCATCACCTCTGTCCTTTATCCCAGCACCACTGCTGGTCCCTTGGCAGAGCCAGGCCAAGACCTGGCTCCCTATAATCCTTTCCTGGTAGAATCACGGGGTGTGAAGGGGTTGGAATGGACCCTAAAGCCATGGGCAGGGACACCTTCCACGATCCTAGGCTGCTCCAAGCCCCATCCAGCCTGACCTTGAACACTTCCAGGGATGGGGCAGTCACAACCTCTCACCTCATCACCTGATGTGGCTTTGCCCAGTGTTCTTCCTCAGCAGCTTGGGGCAGTCCTGGGGATTTGCTGATGGTCTGTGTCCCCGCCCCAGGCTGAGCTGAAGATTTGTCTCTGTGCTGTGTGTGATTCCTGCTGCTGGATCTGTCTGGGTTGTGACACTGCCCTGTCCCTCACAGGTGGCCCTGCCAGCGCTGTCCCCCACGATGCAGATGGGCACCATCGCACGCTGGGAGAAGAAGGAGGGGGACAAGATCAGTGAAGGAGATCTCATAGCAGAGGTATCCTGGGGACGAGGCTGGGGTGGCCTCTCGTGAGCTGCACGTGTGGCCTGGGAGCTGTCCCTGGCTGAACACAAATCTTGGGGTCAGGATCACAGATCCTAAGGGGTGCTGGTGGGAAGGAATGGCTGTCAGCCTCTCTGGGCTGGTTTGAGGGCAGGCTTCCCTAGAGCTGCTGCCTCAGGGTGATTTTTCCAGAGCTGGGAATGCTGTGACTCTACAACAGACTGGGAGGCTCTGGGCTCACCATTTCCTCTTCTCTCTCAAAGGTGGAGACAGACAAAGCTACAGTTGGCTTTGAGAGCCTGGAGGAATGTTACCTGGCCAAGATCCTGGTGCCAGAAGGAACAAGGGATGTTCCTATCGGGGCCATAATATGTATCACAGTAGAAAAGTATGTATTTTGCCAACCCTTGACTTGAGCTTTCCCTCTTGGGCCTTCTGGGGTGCCTCATGTGAAAGGCTCAGAGACCATCACCTGACTGGGTTTGGGGCTCTGTGTTTTCTTCTAGGCCTGAACATATTGATGCCTTTAAAAATTACACCCTGGATTCTGCAGCAGCTGCTCCCCCCGCAGCCTCAGTGCCTCCCCCTCCAGCTGCAGCCCCCTCCCCACCACCTCAGCCTTCTCCTCAGGCCCCTGGCAGCTCTTACCCTCCTCACATGCAGGTAAGAGAGCACTGCTCCTGCTTTAGGCCTTGTTGCACTCTCTTCCCACCCCTGGCATTGCTACCTGTGGGGCATTTTGTCATAAAACCTGTCTGCATTGGGAATTTATTAACTGTGCCGCTTCAGTTGTTGTGTGCTTAAAATAGGTGTTGGGGGACATCCCAAAAAGCTTTTTTAATAAATTTATTTCAGCATCCCAGCTGCTGGTGGAGGAGAGACTTGTCCCTCCAGGGCTGTTGTCTTGAAAGACCGGCTAAGTTTGCATTATTGGGACAGTTGAGGTCGAAAAAGACCTTGAGCTTAGTGTGAGCAAGCTCTGCTCACATCTCAGAGCAGAAGTCCAGTCTGTGAAGCTCTGGTGAACACACCAGATGTGTCTGTGGGTGACTAATCATGAATTGTGTTTGTGGATAATCTTTTTGCCTTGCTTAGATTTTGAAGTGTATCCACTGATGGATTTGAGCACTTTGTACAGGAGGTTGCCGTGACATTCCTTTGAAAACCTGAAATACTAAACCCCATCCCACAGATAAAACGTGGGAACTGATTTGTCTGAGATGTTACTCAAAAAGAATTAATGAAAAGCTTCTTAGTCTGTGTTTTGGCTGCTGAAGTTGCTGCCTTCCTCTGCTTGCCCCCTGTGCCCAGCTGTGCTCCATGTGTGTGTCACAGTGACAAAGTGACTTGCTCCAGCCTTGCTCCAGGTGGCAGCTGCAGGACGATGGCAGCGATGATGGTTTTGATTTATCCATTTCTTGCCCTCTGCTCTCGCTTGCTCTCCTGCTCAGGCCTTGCTCAAAGAAGCCAAAGCAGCCCTTGGGGCCAGCTCTGTGCTTTGCTGTCATGGAGCCAGACCTAGGAGTGCATTAAAGCTGCTTCTTTAGGTTGGCATCATTTCTCAGGTGTTCAGACTGTGCTCCTGGGCCTTCTGGATGACAGCATCTGACTGTGCTGTTCTCTGCCTTGCCAGGTCACTCTCCCTGCTCTGTCACCTACCATGACGATGGGCACAGTGCAGAGGTGGGAGAAGAAGGTTGGGGAGAAGCTGAATGAGGGAGACTTGCTGGCCGAAATCGAGACAGATAAAGCCACGATAGGTGAGTCCACAGCCAGGAGTGGGTGAGGTGCCCTTGGAAGGATCCCCAGGAGCCTCTGCCAGCTCCTCTGGCTGCTCAGGGGGTGATGCTGTGGGACAAGTCAACATCTCATTCCATTGAAGAGCTAAGCATTGGAGCTCTTAACAACACTTGTATTTCCTCATCAATCCTTAGCAAGTGCATGGAGAGGGTTCCCTGCTGGAAGGATTCTCCTGCAGAACAGGGCTTCAGCTGCCAGAGTCTCCAGCAGCATTTAGAGCAACTCTTCAGCTCCTCAGTGTTGTTTCTCTCCCTTGCAGGCTTTGAAGTGCAGGAGGAAGGCTACCTGGCAAAGATCTTGGTGCCTGAAGGAACAAGAGATGTGCCCTTAGGAGCTCCTCTCTGCATCATTGTGGAGAAGGAGGCTGATATCCCAGCCTTTGCTGACTACCAGGCTACTGCAGTGACTGACATGAAGGCAGCAGCTCCTCCTCCTCCTCCTCCTCCACCGGTAAGAAGTCATGGGCACCTCTGACAAGGCTGATCTGAGCTCTTGCTGGCACTGTGAAGCGCTGGCTTCAACAGGAACGCTCTGGTTTGAGAGGGCAAGGCTGATCCACGTGTTGAGAAGTGATCACTAAAGCCCACAGCAGGTTTCATTCATTGTGGTCTCTCTCCTGGCCTGTTGCTTGTGCTGGTCCTGATTCCTCATTTTCATAAAGTTCTTTATTTTATTCAGTGTACAGCCCAGCTGACCTCCTTCCCAGTGAGTCTCTGATTTAATTTCTGCCGCTGGGAGTCCCTGTGCAGATCAGTGATTATCTTTGCTGTTCTCTTGATTGATAATTAGCTGGGCCAGTTCTCTCGCTGTGCCTTCCACTGATGGCTTTGATTCTTTGTTAAGGTGATGGCAACTCCTGCAGCTGCTCCTCCTCCTCCCCAGCCTGCTGCTGCTCCTGCTCCAGCAGCCCCCGCGGCTGGGCCACCCCACAAGGGAAGGGTCGTGGTCAGTCCCCTGGCAAAGAAATTGGCAGCAGAGAAAGGAATCGACCTTACCCAAGTGAAAGGTACCTTTCCTTTCCATTTCCTTGCTCTCACTGTCAATTTTCTGTCCCTGTAGATTTGTATTTTCCTGTTCTTCCTGGCAGGAATATCCTGAATATGCAGCTGTCAACCAGGAGTTGTGTTCAATGATTTCTCTCTGTTGAATAAAACTGGTACCTTTAGAAGCAAAGCCATGTTGCAGATAATCCAAATACTCTCACATTTTCCTGTGCCTCTTTCAGGTACTGGACCAGATGGCAGAATCACCAAAAAAGATGTGGAGTCATTTGTGCCATCAAAGGCTGTTCCAGTAAGTAGGCTGGAAATCTGTAGGAATGGGTGTTACAGGAAAGGAAAGGCAGTGCAGAAGGGCAGTTCCTGCATGGAACTGGCATCGCTGGGTTGTCTGGGCTGTGGTCACTGTGAAATTTAACGTGTCAGAAACACAGATGAGGCTTTCTCCCTTTATTTGTCCCTTTCATATTCCCCTGAGGAAAAAAGATCCCAACCCTTCCTTTGGTGGCTGAGGTCAGCCCAAAAAGAGAGGATCAGAAGGAAAGGCAGATCTAGGAGCCACCACCCTATCCATCTTGCCCCAAAAATGTTCTGATGCCATGGTTTGTGTTTTCCCTGAGCTGCTGGAGCTGTTGCTGTGTGTGCTGCAGTTTGGGAGAGCCCTTCAGCACAGCTCTGCTGGCTGTTCTGGGAGCTTCACAGCAACATCTACCAGTGCTGCTGTGCTAAATGACTCAAATACTGCATTTAAGAATCGAATCTAGGACTCAGAAGGGCCCTGTGGGTACTGGAGAGGTGGCAATAGCTTGGCCTCAGCGCTGAGTTGCTCTTTGGGTGTTTCTGGCAGTGATGTTGGTTTTCCCTGCAGGCTGCAGCGCCAGGGGCAGTTCCTGCAGCTGCTGCAGTGGCAGCACCCGAGGGGACCTTCACAGACATCCCCATCAGCAACATTCGGAGGGTAAGGAGATTTCATTCCTTTCTGAGCTCATTCTTTTCAGCAGTGAATTCTCCAGGCTGATTTGTGTTCCGTGCACTGCACAGGTCATTGCTCAGAGACTGATGCAGTCCAAACAAACAATACCTCACTACTACCTGTCCATCGATGTGAACATGGGAAAAGTCCTGGTGCTAAGGAAAGAGCTCAATCAGGTGAGTTCTGGCATCTTGGCTTGGAAAAAAAGTCTTTCAGTGCCTTTTGTGGGTCGGTTGTGGACTGGCTGGGACAGAATGAGATTTTTCTCATGTCTGCTGCTTCCTGACTTCCCTAAGAGGGCAGCTCTGAGCTCTGCTTGGTGGTGAGCCATTATTTCAAGTGGAAAATAAAAGGATGAAAAGCTTCTTAATATTAAGAAAGGTAGAAAATTCAGGCAGAATAATAATTCTAAGCCAAGTTTGCGGAAAACTAAATATTAAAATAGCTACTTTCTTAAATTATGAAGGAGATGCTTTCACCTCCTAAATTATCCGTGAATATTATTGCTTGCAAGTGGTATGATTGTTTTCTAACATTTCCTGTGAACTGCCCTTGTTAATTGGGGTGATGTGGAGGGGACAAACTGACACCTGGAATCTCTTTCTTTGCAGGAGGTCTCGGATAATGTTAAGCTTTCTGTCAATGATTTCATAATTAAAGCTTCTGCTTTAGCATGCTTGAAGGTGCCTGAGGCAAATTCTTCATGGATGGACACAGTTATTAGGCAGTAAGTTTATGGCATGGTCAGAGCCAAAGAAACTTTCTTTGTTCATGGCAAAACAGAGGAACTTCTGCTGGGATTTGAGGGAGGGGAAAAATATAATGCAAAGGCGAGGGGTTTTGTTAAAGTGGTGAAATCTTTGAGTCTAAGGCCGGTGTGCAAGGTGAACTAATTGTTGCAAAATTAATGTTGATTTTGGGTTGTGTGGACTGTTTTTTTGAATTTTTCCTGTTGGTTCTCTTGCTGGAGTAAGCGGTACGTGGTGTGTGTTGCAGGAATCATGTGGTGGATGTGAGTGTGGCTGTCAGCACGGCCGCAGGGCTCATCACTCCCATCGTCTTCAACGCTCACATCAAGGGCCTGGCTGCCATCAGCAAGGACGTGGCTTCCCTGGCAGCCAAGGCCCGGGAAGGGAAGCTCCAGCCTCATGAATTCCAGGTGAGAAACTCACGTTGCTGTCCTTGTTTAAGATGAGCAAAGGCTGTTGTGTTGTGTTTGGGCCTTGTTCAGTGCTCACAGAATGCCCTGAGCTGGGAGGGACTCAGGGATCACCCAGTTCAGCTCATCAGGAGCTGCAGACTGCCATGAGGTCTCTGTTCTCCTCATATTCCCACATAAAACAGCTTTGGTGAGTTTGCCCATGAATCTGTTTTTTGTTTTCTTCTAGGGTGGTACTTTCACAATTTCCAATTTAGGAATGTATGGGATTAAGAATTTCTCTGCCATAATCAATCCGCCTCAAGCCTGCATCCTGGCAGTGGGTTCCTCAAAGGAAAGGCTAGTGCCAGCTGATAATGAGAAAGGGTGAGTTTTCATCTGATCCTGACCTCTGAAATCGTGGCTAGTTTCCTAACACCTACATTAGATAATAATTTTTAAAAAAACCCTAAAATGTGTTGTATACACAGTGCTTTCAGTGCTTGCTTCAATTTCCATTTAAGGAGAACCTAAAGGATGGATTATAATCCAAGTGTCCTGTATATAATATTCCCTTGCTTGGAACTAAAATGGTTCTTTCTCTGTGACTGTGTGGGGCTGTTCTTGTGCTGCAAGGAAAGCTGAGCTCCCTGCCCTAAGGGGAACACACCAAGGTGTTTTTAGTGCCTTAGTGAAATTACTTGCTTGGTTTTCCTCTGAGATAAATGACCATGATGTGCTCTGCAGTGTAATTGGGAGAAATGTCTGTCACCAAGCATCAGCTGCTCTCCAGGAGCTTCCCTGCTGTGTGAGTGGCCCTGCCTTGCAGAGCCGTGTGTTAACCTTCCTTTTTGTTGTTTTTCTCCAGCTTTGACGTGGCCAGCGTGATGTCTGTCACCCTGAGCTGTGACCACCGTGTTGTGGATGGAGCAGTTGGAGCACAGTGGCTTGCTGAGTTCAAGAATTTCCTTGAAAAGCCAGTAACCATGCTGCTATAATTTAACCATGCAAAGCAGAATTTTCCTGGGTCACACTGTTGTGTTTTAAACAAGCTATTTAGACTTTAGTGTTCAGACTTTGAGAGAGTTCCTTTTTTTATTTAAAATATGTATTATATTATCTGGTAATGTTATTTACCAGTCTGTACAGAAAAAAAAAAAAGTTTGCAAAAGTGCTTTTCAGAGCAATATTACAGCTACACTGTATTTTTATACGGTGAGTTAACTTGCAAACTCTTCCAAAACAGAGTTAAGCATCCCAGATTTGAAAAAAAAATAAAATCATCCTGGCATTGTGCCAGCTGCTTCTAAACTCGGGTGCCCAGGGGGTGCATACCAACAATTTCATGGCCTCAGTGTCATCAGAGATTGGAATTTCAACATCTCTTCACAGGAGTGCAGATGAGATGGTCACAGAAAGGTACAAGTAGGAGGGGAATTCCCATATTTTCCTGTTCCTGGGGTGGGGGAGATGGCACACGCACTGAGGGACTGAAGTGCCTGGGGATAGTGTCTCAAAGGCCAAGCGCTGCTGTTCCAAAGCTTTTTGGAATTTGGCACTGGCTGGGACCTTCTCAGCTACGTGATCCCTTCTGAGCACTTTAAGGTGAAAGAGCACTGCTGTCTGTGGGGTCAGAGCGCTCAGCTACCCCAGGGAACGTGCTGTTCTCATGGACTTCACTGACATCTGCTTTTTGTATGAAAACTGTTCCTCTGCTGTTCCTCTGGCTAAGTTAACCCCAGACTCTAATGCCATGGAAGGAGCTGTTGTGCAGAATGTCCAATGTGTGTGGGAAGCCAATGCAGACAAATCACACATGCTGATAATCCCGGCAGGGGATGTGAATCATGTGAGGACTCGGATGTTTGGAATTTTTCATTTCAGGCATTCTAACATAGGAAGCTCTGACTTAAGCCACTGGAATTGCAGACCTTCCCTGGATTGTCTATGTTGTCCAGCCTCAGTAAAGCTGCAGAATGTGCTCTCCATGTACATATTGTATGTAAGGTGCTTCTCTAGTTTGTTGGACTCATGTCCAGTTACCCCAGGCATTGTATCCTGCGAGGGGTGCAGTGCTGAACATTATGAAATTCCACTTTCCACATGGAAATGTTCATGTGAAAAAGGACAACTGTGCAGTAATGACAGGGTGACCAGGAGAATTAAACAGGGGGACAGTTGGAAAAAAAGGAAGACGTTCAAGCTAATCCTGATATTCTGTATATTGCATTAAGTACTGTCTCCTGTAAAGTTCTACAGAATTCGCTAAAGATATTGAGAGGAAATACTGTGGAAATTAAATATTTTTGTGGGAACTATTTAGTGTCTGGTTGCTGTGATGCCTGGTTTTCATGCCTTGCTTAAGCAAAAAAAAAAAAAAAAAGTGCATTAAGGTTCTGGATTTTCTTGAATGACTTGAAATACCCTGATTCCAGACTGGCTCTAGTGAACCCATGTTCCATTAAATGTTTGGAATTGACAACTACTAAACCATGTCCCAGTGCTTTTCTCTTCAGTCGTGTGTGGCTTTACTGCTCTGGGTCAGTGCTCTGCAGCCCTTCAGTCTCACAGTGAAACTCACCCTATTAACCTCAAATTTAATCACAAACCTTCCCAAACGTTTGCTTTTTGCTGTCTGCAGCTTGTGGGACTGTGTGTGACACACCTGGGCAGGTTGTTCAGCAATAAGGACTTGGGAGAGCTCCTCTAACCATGGGAATCCATTTATTGAACAAAAACACATCACCACTGTTATTGCTGTCCCTTAAATGGTAAAGTGTGCAGGCCTTCGTGGTTCTTTCCTGTGGTGGTTAACTGTAGGGAACAAGTACTGGAGCTAAATATTCAAATATTCTTTGAATATTTACAATTTTTATTTTTTCCCTAAGTTTGGTGGTGCTACTCTTCCTCCAACCTTCCTTTTGTAATTAGATCTTTAAAGGCATTTGAAGTATTCATCCCTGACGATTAAAAAGTGAATTAAAACCACCCTAAACCTCATCACCATCAAAGATTTCCACTCTGGGCTTTTGTTGTGTAATCCCTGCCCAGGAACTGGGCAGGATGCAGGAGTTAAAGATCGAAGCCCTTTGGCTTTGGCTGCTCCTCCACCCACCAGTTCCGGCAAGAGTAGCTGTAATTTGTATTTTTTCCCCAAAAAGGACTCCTTTAGAGCTGCCACCTGCTGTCCCCAGCGCATGGCGGTGTCCCGCAGCTCTCGCGGTGGAACAGCGAGGAGGAGCGGCGCGGGCAGAGGCCAGGGCTGGATCCGGTGCTGGTTCCGATGGCGGTACCGGGGTACCGGCTCCGATGGCGGTGCTGGTTCGGATGGCGGTGCTGGTTCCGATGGCGGTTCGGGCCCCGGTGACGGTGCTGGCTCCGATGGCCGTGCCGACCCCGAGGACAGTGCCCGCTCCGATGGCGGTGCTGGTTCCGATGGCGGTACCGGCCGTGCCTGCTCCGATGGCGGTGCCGGCGGTGCCGGCTCCGATGGCGGTACCGGCTCCGATGGCGGTGCCGGCTCGGCTCGGCTCGGCTCGGTTCGGGCCCGTTCAGGCCGCCAGCAGCGCCCGCAGCCCCGCGGCCATGGCGGCCATGGCGGCCCCGTTGCCCTGGAGACGGCGCCGGAAGCGGCGCGCGCGCGGCCCCGCGCGTTTCCGCGTCCCCCGCCCGGCCCGGCCCGGCCCCGCCACCGCCAGCGACAAACACCGCCAGCGACAAACAAGCACCGCCGAACACCGCCACCGCCACCGCCGCGCCCGCACGGGCCCGCGCCAGCGCCCGCAGCATGTCCCGGGTGCCCGTGGGGAAGGTGCTGCTGCGCAACGTCATCCGCCACACCGGAGCGCACAACAAGGTGAGGCCCGGGCCGCCCGCGCCTCGCGGGGCCTGCGGGGACAGCCCGGGCCGCGGGGACATCCTGGGATGCGGGGCCGTCCTGGGGGGACGGCGACATCCCGGTGGTGACACAGAGTGATGGGGGAACATCCCGGGCTGCGGGGGCATCCCGGTGGTGGTCCTGGCACAGCCCGGGCTGCGGGGACATCCCGGCGGTGGTCCTGGCACAGCCCGGGCTGCGGGGACATCCCGGCGGTGGTCCTGGCACATCCCGGGCTGCGGGGACATCCCGGCGGTGGTCCTGGTCCATGCCAGGCTGCGGGGACATCCCGGCGGTGGTCCTGGCACATCCCGGGCTGCGGGGACATCCCGGCGGTGGTCCTGGCACAGCCCGGGCTGCGGGGACAAACCGGTGGTTCCAGCCGGCGATGGGGGACCATCCCGGAGGTGCGGGACAGGCTTCGTGCCCCGCTGCTGATCCGGGAGGGGAGAGCGGGAGTGTTCGGCAGAATAAAAGGAGTTTGGTAAATCGGCCGATCGACATCCTCAGTCTCACTTTCGGTTTAACGAGCTCAGTATAACCCCGTTCCAGTTTCCCCGAGTTTCAGTTTAGCCCCATTTTCCTTGAGTGAAAAAATGTGTCTATATTTACTTAAAAAGTAACAAATCTTTAATAAGGTTTCTTTCTTGTTTTACCATGTATATGCTTTTAATTGCATCAAAGAATTTGAACTTTGTGTGCACAGGCAGGATTGTAGTGCAAGATTAAGCAATGCTATGGACTTTAGCAAGCTGCTTCATGAATCCCTGACATAATTCAGCAGGTCTAACCACCACCAGGAAGTTCTCCTTTTGGATACAGCTAAATATTTTGCAAATAATTCTCTGTTTGGGAATGGTAGGAGAGGTTGCTGTGACTTTTCTTAGCAGGAGTGTGGAGGCTGGAGCTCATGTGCTGCATGACTCTGAATTTTCCCTGATGTTAAAGTCATTTCCCTGCTGTGACTTTCAGCTTCAGGAAGAGACAGAAATGTGGAAAATAAGGGAGTGGGAGAAGCAGACAGAAGAGACTTACTGGAAAAGGCAGAGCAGGATGCTGTCAGACACCTCCAGGTGAGATACACTACAGAAATATTTATTTTCTCCTTAATGAATTCCTGGAAAGAGGTCAGGACTCTGCTTAAGTCTGACCATTTATGTGCTCATTTAGATGTAAAATCTTGAAGGTAGCATGTTAATTAGGGGGGTTCTCTGGAGCTCTGGGGTGGGAGGGCTGTCCCATCTGAAGGACGCTGTTCCCTCTCTGCAGCAGTCGGATGCGCAGCGATGGCTTCGATGAGGAGGGACACAGGGCAGACTGGAAAACCAGGAACCCACAGTTCCTTGACCTGGTGGAAGATGATCTCCTCAGGGCCAGATCCTGGAATAAAAAGCTGTATGAATGTGAAGCCAACATGCCAGACAGGTCTGTGTGGGAATTCATGTTCTGTGATTGTAATTAAGACATCGTTTTGGAGCCCTGTACCAAAGAATAACACATTTCTGTTCAGTGGAGTTTCTAAGGAGCAAAAGCCCAGCCCTAAGCTTACTTTTTATTACTATAATAATATTATTAACTTATTATTACTATAATAATAAGCTTACTATGTATTACTTTGCCCAAGAAGCTTTAAAAATCTCAAGACACACAAGTCCAGAGCTGTTTCAAAGAAATCTGAGTTGCAGTCTGAGAGAATAAGGTGAATTTAAATAGCACCAACCAAAGCAGTCCTATTTCCTTCCTCCCTGTCTAAACTCAGGTTCAGTCTGTGGCTCTGGCTTTTCAGAGCTGGATTTTTGTGTTTTTAATGGATGGTTCTGCTTCCTTACAGGTGGGGGCACAGTGGATACAAAGAGTTATACCCTGAAGAATTTGACACAGACAGGTAAGGCTTTACTGATGGATCCAGAATCTGCCTTCTGACGAGTTATGCGGGGAGTTTTACAAACTGAGTTTTAAATTTTGAATATGGATCAGCCTTGAATGCAAAGCCTTACTGTTAAATGAATCAAATCCATTAATGTGGTGTTAGTCTTCTGAGGATCTTTTATATTAATTAAGGTATTCAGGTTTAGCTGGAGTTATCAAAAGCTATGAGTGTGGGAGGTAAATAAATTTTTGCGGTATCCTGGAGAGTGGAAAAATAAGATTTTAAGACATAATTAATTATTTTTAACCTACACCCAGCAGAATCGTCAATATTTGTTGGAATTACAGATTTGATATAAATAAGTTTCATCACTCAATGGCTTTCAGTTCACCTCCTCCTGTTCCTTTTCCAGTGACCAGCAAGAAGGAGATGAGCAAAATGTCGTCAATGGGAAGAAGAGATCCCACCTGGGGAAGCAAACAGCCCGCGAGTCCCACAAAAGGAAAAAAACCAAGAAATCCCACAAAAAGAAGCAAAAAAAGCGCTCACACAAAAAACGGAAGAAAAAGAAAAAGGAGCAGGGGAGAACTTCCACAGATTCCTCCCGGGAGGAGAGCGAGGGCTCGGGAGAGGAGACTCCAAGCACCCGGAAAGGAAAACACAAGCGCAAGAAAAAGACCAGGAAAGTGCCTGCCAAGGAACCTACCTCTTCTTCTGGGCAGGAGAGTGACTTTTCCCATGCTAGCAGCTCCAGCACCAGCAGCTCTGAGGACACTGAATCCGAGGGGAAAAAGGGGAAACGGCCCCCAAGGAAGAGAAAGAAGCGTCCCAACTCCGTGCCGGAGAGGCAGAGTGAAGTGCCGGAGAAGAAGAGCAAGAGGAAGAACTGGAAGGTGGCAGGGGATGAGAAATCTGAGGACAGCTCTGATGAGGACTGAGGGGTGTGGGCTGCAGCTCAGAGCAGGAGGGGAGGACAGAGGCAGAGTTTTGGCATTCAGCACTGCCCCACTGCTACAGCACTGTGGTTTAGACACAGCCTGCCAGCCCACGGCGAGCAGCTGAGCCTGGGCAGCCTGGCTGCCCCTGGACTCGCAGGCAGCACTGCAGGACAGCACTCCCCTGTCCCCAGGGGCTCGTCCTGCCACCTTCAGATTCCTTGGCTGTGATCAGGATCGTTTTTCGTAAATTGTGTTTTAATGGATTGCTCTTTTGGCTCACGGAAATGATGGTCAGTAGGAGAGAGGACAGGCTGATAAATCAATCTGATAACAGAGGAAATGTCACTGTAACCCCACAGCAGTTTTGTCTTCCCGTCCTCCACCAAAAGCAGAGCTGTGGGGACATGCACAGGGTCAGCTGGACACAGAGGGGAGCTGAGGGAATATTCTCATTCCAGCTGAAGGTGCAGTGACTTCTCTAATAATGACAAAAGACAGCAGTGCATTTGCTTGGTTAAACTCCTCCAGAGCCTGCTGTGGGTCTGCCACATGTCTACCTTCCTTCATTCTCGATGGGGATGCTGAAACCATTTGTGCTGACAGAGAGGCCTTGGTGGGTGTTGTGTTCTGTCTCTGCTCTGCCCAGGGTGTTACTGGAGAAACTGGTACCAGGCCGTTCTCCCTGCAGCGAACAGCCAAGCCTTTTAATAAAATAAATAAATCCAGATGTGTTTGATGCTTTTGTCATTGTTTTGGAGCGAAGCCCGGGGCAGAGCTCAGGGCTGGGAGTTTGGGTGGTGTCTGTGTTCTCCCTGTGCTGTTTGTTTCTGCTTGATCCCATTTGGAGGAGATGAAATCAGGGCACTGGGGAAATGTGTGGGGTGATTGTTGTGTGCTGGACAAGCATGAAACAGTGTCAGCAGCCCTAAATCCTCACTGCAAGCCCTGATTGCTGTTCCTTTTTTCACTTCAAGTGGAAATTAAAACGGGATGTTTATGGAGGTGTTTGTTGTGCATACAAAGGCGTTTCATCAGTGAACACACAGGTGAGGAGCACCTGGGTCTGCTGTGGGTCTTGTGGAGTTTAAGCCACAATTACAGAATCACACAATGGTTTGGGTTTGGAAGGGAATTTAGATAATCCAGTTCCAACCGTAGGACACCTTCCATTACCCCAGGCTGCTCCAACCTGGCCTTGGGCACTTCTAGGGATGGAGCAGCCACAGCTTCCCAGGGCACCCTGTGCCAGGGCATGCCACGCTCCCAGGGAAGGATTCCTGTTGGTTTAGATTTCCTGAGATTTGCAGAAGCTGGCAAAGGAAGCAGGCAGGAGGACCCAAGATGGCGAAAAGAAAGACTTTATTTACAGAAACCTCTTTATATATCCATTAATAACCTAGCAACTATTGGTCAGCAGGGAATCCACCTCCTAAAACCATTGGTCACAGCTCTACAACACCTACTACCAAACACAGAGATTAAGAAAGTACAAAAATGCAGCTTACCTCTATTCTCCCTGAGAAAGAACAGAAAGATTCTAAAACAGTGCAACTACAGATTCCTTCCCAAAATCCCATCCAGCGCTGCCCTCCGGGGGAGCTGCCCCGGGCCGGGCCGGTGCCGCCCGTGCCTCGCTCCGTGCCCTGCCCCTCTCCGTGCCCCGCTCCGTGCCCCGTGCCCGCTCCGTGCCCTGCCCTGCTCTGTGCCCTGCCCCGCTCCGTGCCCCGCTCCGTGCCCCGCTCCGTGCCCGCTCTGTGCCCTGCCCCGCTCCGTGCCCTGCCCCGCTCCGTGCCCCGCTCCGTGCCGGTACCGTGCTCGCTCCGTGCCGGAAGCGGAAGCTCGGCAGGCGTTTCCGTGTCCGGGCGCAGTGCCCTTGGAGCGGACATGGCGCTGGCGCTGCTGCGGGCGCGGCCCCGCGGGGCCACCATGGGTGAGTGAGGCGGGGGCGAGGGGCGGGAGCGGGCCGGGACCCCGGAGGGTGCGCGAACCCGGAGGGTGCGGGACCCCGGAGGGTGCGGGACCCCGGAGGGTGCGGGACCCCGGAGGGTGCGGGAGCCTGGAGGGTGCGGGCCCCCCGGTGGCTGCGGGCCCCCCGTGCTCACCCCGCTCCCCGTTGTCCCCGCAGCTCTCCTCGGCTCGGCCCTGCTCCGCCGCCCCGCCGCGCTCGGTGCTGCCGCCGCCCGCTGCGCTCCGGCCCGCGACAGCCACGGCCCGCCCCGCCAGGGACACGGTACGGCCCCGTCTGTCTGTCTGTCCGTCTGTCTGTCTGTCTGTCGGTGTGTCTGTGTGCGTGTCTGTGAGCGGGGTCTCGTTTGCCCGGGATCACGGAGCTCCTTTCCCCAGGTGGCTCCTGGAGCATCCCTGGCAGTGATGCTCAAGGACGCGCTGGATGGAGCTCCGAGCAGTCGGGTCCTGCCCACGGCAGGGAGTTGGGATTAGATGATCCTGGAGGTCCATTTCAACCCTTTAACATTCTATGATTCTGTCAATACTGACTTATGAAGGACCAGATTTTGGCTTAGGTGCTCCAAGGGACTGACAGCAGTGCAGGGATGAAGGACAGAGGTGGTGCAGGTGGTACCCATGGCTGTACAGGGACTTGAGAACAAGATGAGCTTTAAGGTCCCTCCCAACCCCAGCCCATCTCTGAGTCTTTTGAGCCAGGTAGGAGATTTGAAGTGGCAGCTGTAACAAAGGGAAGAAAATATTCACACATGGTGCAGTGGTTTTTCTTGGTGTCTTCTCGGGTGATGCAGGGTTACAGGTGTTACTGGCAAAAGAAAAAATAATCCTAAATGTCAATCGATTTAAGGGAGAAGTTGTAATATGCTGAGCATTGGTAGATCAGGAAGTGATCATGCAGAGATGTTATTTGTGATAAATAATTGTGCTGTTGTGGTGCCTCAGGCTGTGAGTATGGTGTGTGCCTCCCCTTCAGCAGCACTGTTACCAATTAATAGCAGTTGGATTTGCACTTTGCTCAAGTCCAAACTTCAGGTCCTTTGCCTTCCTTGTCACTTTCTAAATTTCTTTTCTCCTTGCCAAGACGAAGGAAAACATTTGCGTTGTGGTTTAGGTGGTTGGATGTTATCTGTGTGTTAGTTGAGCACCTTGGGGTGTTGTGTTACAAAGAGAATCTCAGAGTCGATTCTGAATGTTTTAGATCTGGGCTGATGCTCACACTGTGTTTCCAAGTGTTGCTTGTGCTGGGTTTGGTTTTCAGACTGCCCAGATCTCAAGGCCATTCCTTCAGGCCCTGGCAGAGGGATTTTCCTGAGCAGTGTTTCTCCTTGCAGGCAGTTCCAAGGCTGCGTCTCTGCACTGGACAGGGGAGCGAGCGGTCAGTGTGCTGCTGCTGGGGCTGCTCCCTGCAGCCTACCTGTGCCCCGGACCAGCCGTGGACTATTCCCTGGCTGCAGCCCTCACCCTGCACGGCCACTGGTAAGCACAGCACGGCTGAACTCCTGCTGGCTCCCAACCTCATCCTGATGGGCTGTAAAAACACCTACAAAAACAGATCCTTGCTCTCTATTTCTGTGATCTTTGACAAGAGTGGTTGTGTTTAGTCTTCCTTTGTCATACTGCTCTCCCAGTCAGAAAGGAATCCATAAAAATTCCCTAGTGTTCTGCACAGTATCTTACCTCAGGAACACTGCCTTGCCCTGGATGTGTAGGATCTTGGATGTTTTTTAACCTGTGGAAGAACCAGTGTTGTACGAACAGAGGAAACCAAAGAGGACAGATCTGTATAAAAATAATATAAAAATATCCTTCCTCTAAAGCTCTGTGCACTGGCTTTGTACATCTGAGTGGTGATGAGGTTCTGCAGAATAAAGACCTCACAGCAAATATTCCACTGAGGAGACCTGGATTGTTATAATTTCCTTGATTCCTGGGAAATGGATGTTTGCTGATGATGCTGAGTGTGGTTCTGCTGTGATCCTTAATGACAGCAGGGACAGGGCTAATTGGGAGTGGATCCAGGGGCATGGCTGGTCAGGCTGGCAGCATTCACCTTCTTGAGCTGATCCTGCTTTGGAGTTCTTTGCCACAAGGTCAAAGCAGATTTTGGTGGTACTTCGGGCTGCCAGGTTTTCTTAAACCTCAGTTTTGCCCTTAGGAATTTGTGCCAGGGATTCTTGCACTTTCCCCACAGCTGAGCAGCATCCTGTGCCTTCTGTTGCTGGGTAGTTGAAATCTGGACAGGAGTTCACTTCCAGATGCGGGAAAAACCCAAATCACATTCATTTTTTTGGTTGCCAGTGTTCTAATCGAAATACATATCCAGGAGTCTTGTGTGTCTTTGTGACAGTGGTTGATTCCAGATATTTCCTGGCTTTTCCTCTTCTTCAGTCAGATAAGAAGGCAGATCCCAAGGATTCTGTTTGGAGAGCTGTGCTCAGCACCTTGTTTCCTCAAGAAAACCCTGAGCCAATCTGTGCATTTTTAATAGAACGTGTGGAATGTTTTGTTTTGTTTTTGGAATAGATGCACTCTCTTTCTGAGTGGGAACTGAGCCCCCTTCAGGACAGGCTGATGGCAGCAGGTGACAACCAGCGGCGTTTGAGGCATCTTGGTAGAGTGGTGACACAAAGTGGATGATCCCAGTGAGTGACCTTTGCTGATCTGAGCTTTTCTCTCCTGTTTAGGGGTCTGGGACAGGTGATAACTGACTATGTGCACGGAGACACCCCCATTAAAGTGGCCAACACGGGGCTGTACGTTCTGTCTGCCCTCACCTTCGGCGGCCTCTGCTACTTCAACTACCAGGACGTGGGCATCTGCAAGGCTGTGGCCATGCTCTGGAGCCTCTGAGTGTCCCCAGCCCTGACACACACGATTGTCCTCTGCTGCCTCTGCTTCATCAGCTCGTGAGCAACATCAGTGCACGGCAAAGAACAGCCAAGGGTCCCTAGCGAGAGCAGCCTGCAGGGAGCTCAGAGCTAGTTTAGAATATAAATAGAGAAAAAAACGATTAAAACTGGAATATGTCCAGTGAGAGTGAGGTGATTCAAGCTGCACTGGAAATTGAGGTGAATGAATTACATCAGACTTGCATAGCTAAAGGGAACTCTCCTTGTAATACCAGCTTTATGAGTGTTTTTCTAAGGTAACTGTTGGTTGGTTTCCTCTTCTGTAAAACAAGCTTGGCTTGTGGAAAACTGAACTGCTGCTTCTGACATCAGTGTGTAAGGCAGACCCTGTAACTCTTTGGACCCTGGGAGTTCGTGTAGAAAAGGGAATACTTTTTTCTTAATCCATGCAATAAAGAATTTACAGAAATTGTGTGTGCTTCTGAACCATTTTTACTACTTTTGGGTTGCTTAAAATGTTTTCTCTGCAAATAGGTTTGCTCTGCTTCATTTGGCTATTATAAAACAAAGAATATTTTCATGAATTAATTCTTAGAGCTGTCTTAGACTTGACTTAATACAAGAAAAATAAATGTCCCTTAGAAAATATAACATGAATTGACCTAGAAGAGAAATACTTTTGCAGACTGACTTTAGGATCATGTGACTTTCAAGGTTTTTATGTTCATCTTCAGTATTTTTTGGAGTTATTTTCTAAATACTCTGATCTGTGCCGTCCTGTGTGACTGAAAAGACAGAGGAGGAGGAGGCTGAGGGAATGTTCTGTTCTTTTAGGGCTTGCAGCATTTTAGGGGGGAACTGAGATTGTGGTTTTTAACTTTCCGCTTCATCCTGTCTGACTTTCACATCAGTAAGGAGTGGGAAACTCTTTCCACATTCTGATGGTAATTTTGTGGCACTATGAATAGCAAGAGGAAGAGAATTGTGTTACCACCAGCCTGGTTATGCAAGGAACAGAACAACCAAGTCGCTGTTTGAATTCTACAAGACTTTCTGACGATTTTTTTTTAAAAATCAGGATTGGAAATTTTATTTATTTAGAAAAGCAGGTCAGCTCCCTGTGCCAATCTTTTGTTAGTCTTGCGGTGTGGTTTAAATGCCACCATTTGTCATTTTGGCACAGGGATGTGCACATGTGTGAGTCATGGGAAAGTCCCTGCCCAGCTGAGTCTCATGGAAAGTGAGATTTCCTCACACGAGATGTGTCTGTATGTGGGGTGTAAGCTACTTGGGTGAGAAATTAATTACCTCAGAGTTCAGGGAATGTGAAAGTCCAAACCTAATTCAAAAGCTGTTTGATCAACAGGCATTAAAGATTTTAGGGATCAAACTCTACACGACTGTATAGGCATGCATGTCCTTGTTTCTTCAGTGTGTAATTCTCTTCTGGCTGACTGGAAAACATTCTTCTGCTGCTTTTTGCCAAGAATTTGCTTTTTTCTTTTTTTAAAAATTTTTATTTCTTTTATAAGTACGTAGGGTAGTGAAAACATAAAACTGGCTTGTTTTGAATAAAAACAGACTAAAGTTTCTTTTATAAAAAAACTATATTTTAAAACTTGAAGTACTCCATCATAAGTTGTGATTTTCATTCTGACTAAGACAAACTTATCTTCATGGTTTCATCCACTTCATCTTTTGACAGTTTCTTTAGAGTTAATTTTCTTAAGTAGCCTTCTTCCTCAAAGGCCAAGAACATTCCTCGTTCCAGGGAATATTCAAACTTAAAGGCTTTGGAGCAGCAAGAGGTAAATGTCGTTTTGAAAAAGATGATGTTGCTTTCACCAGGAATTTCTTTGGGAACTTCTCCTTCCTGAGGAAGAAAAGGGGAACAGGTTAATCCCAGCACAAGGCCTGACCAGTTTAATCCCAGGTCTGAGTTGTGAGTTTTGCTGTTGGTTTTGTACAGACGAGGGGAGGGAAGCAGCTCCTTACCTTAAATCTCACAATCATTTCTCCACATTCCTTCTCACAGCACATGTAGTAACTTTTGTCCTCCACTTGGACAGTGAAGGCCACGGGCATCCCTGCCAAGGGCGTGGTGGTTTTGTAGCAGTGAATGCTGAAGTGCATCCCTTTGCCTGGAAACAATTTTTAAATTATTAATATTATTATTATTATTGATAATCTGCTTCAAGGGAGCTGCAACAACTGAACTCAGTGATGTCCTGCCATTCCAGTGGCAGCTCTGGCTGTCTTCCCAGGATATTCTTCCTGGCAGAAGAGCCAGGACCTGAATTTTTATGACTTGAGGTTGTACCTTTTTGGCTTTGGGCAATCAGGCAATAAGCAGTGTGCACTAAAGCAGCTGAGGGGACCAGAGAGAGGATTAAAGGATTAACAGTGGGGAGGGCTCAGATCCTTTTGTGTGCATGCAGAGAGTGAGGCTGGGGTGGGTAAGTGGCCATGTAGGTGATCCGTAAAGAAATATGGCCAACAAATAGAGTTCTGAAGAAATTGCTGAAGCACCCCAGAAAGTCAAAGCCAAATCTGTAAGTTTATTGTTAGCCACTACTGTTAGAAGGAAGACCTTGTAGTGTTGGTACAGGGTTTAAATTTTAAAATTATTTTCTGCAATCCAGCATTTAAAGAAAAGGGAAATTAAGAGTTTTGTGGTGAGAGCCAAGCAAAAATCTTAGCAGTCCATTGTCTGCATGCGATATCCTGCAGGCCTCAGTCTGACCCAGAAATCTCATCCATCACCAATGACAAAACACAAAATTTCACTTGCAAATGAAGCTTAAGTCATTACTCTCAGTCCCACCATTGAGTGGATGATTACAAAGAACAAAACCACCTCTAGGGCGAAGCAGCAGAGCAATGCTGATGGTTCATATTTGGAAATTACCAGATTGCATCTCCTGGTCTGTCACATCCTCAAAAGCTGCCACGTTCAGGTCTGGGCGCACCACAAGCAGTTGGCTGTTCACATTCCTCAGCACTCGGTGCAGAGTCTTTTCCCTGCAAAGGGCATCACATTCCAGATCTGCAGGAATAAGGAAGGGAAATCCTTAATATTTTAGCTGTGTCTCCTCACATCGTGACAGTTTGCTGCCAGATTAATCTTGTCATTATGGTGTCACGTGAAGTGAGTTCTTAGAATGACATTATTGGCTACACCTCTGGCTTGAAGCAGATTTCCCAGAATACAGGAAGTTGTATCTGTAGACCAGAGGAGCTGCCGTGTTTGTTCATGAGAATTCAGAAGCAGCAATTCTCTCTTTTGCCCAACAATTAAAATGCATTGAAAGGTGGTGTTGGGGAAGTCACTGCCCTGTGCCTCAGGAGGAATTAAAGCAGCAGCATCAGGAGCAGTGAGATGTAGCTGTGGTTTTTTGCAGCCACTCTCAGTTTGCAGCTTGTCCTCTCTGGGTTAGTAAGTGTGGCCATGTTCATGTGAAATGGATAATAAATAATAAATGATGAACTCTCAGCTTACCTTCGTCATCTTGGTTCCAAGTGAGCAGTGAAAAAAAGGAAAGAAAAAACAACATTAAGCTCTGCCCCCACAAAAGAAACCATTCTGTACCCAGGCAAGGCTGGCAGGCACGCAGCCACCCACATGTCCCCAACCCCCAGGGCCACCAGGGCTGAGAGCTGTCACTGCAGACACGGTTTGTTGTGAGCAAAACAAACGGTGAAACCCACAGCCATCTGAGAACTGGAGTCACCCCCAAACCTGAGGTATGCAAAATGCATTTTGAGGGTTATTTAAGGGTGAGCAGGTCACTAAGCCTAAAACTGAGGAATCATCGCATGCAAATTTTTGGTTTTATCAGTGCCTTTCTTCTAAGTGAGCAAAAGGACAAGAAGCAGTCATTACAAATTGCTTTTAAAGAAGAAACTGTCTTCTAAATAACTTTATTCCATAAGTTCAGAAATTACTCGCTCACTCTGAGCCCACCCCCCACTACTCCAGCTCTTCTGAGAGTCCCTTCCCAGAATGTTTAATGTAAGCCTCGAAGATTCCCCTGACTCAGATTCTTGGCTAACAACACTTAAAACAAACTTACGGGAAAAGTAGGTGAAATCAGACTGGCAAAGGAATTGTGTTAAATCAGTATTCAAACAGAAAAGGTTAATAAGTGTTCTAATTACCTTCAAAATAGAGGCAGAGATTTTTTCCGAGTTCTACTGCGCACATCAGGATCTCTTCATTACTCATCTTCACCCTGCCCAAAGCCCACGGAGAGGATCAGAGTCAAGCTCGGTGCTTCTTGCTCTGTGAAGTGATAAAAGCTAAGTTCACACAGATTGATCTCGCCCTAGAAAAGAATGAGCTTCCAAAATACCCAAAAGTTAGAACCCTTTCTGACTGCCCCTGGAAAGGCCAACCCTTGCATCCCTAAATAGAATCAATGTGTTAAAACCAGATGAAAAACGGGAAGATCTGGCTCTTGCACTGGGATTTTATTGTGCAATCAAAGATAGCTGGCTCACTTCCAAAGCTCTTTCTCCAATTGAAAAAGACTTCTTCTAGCAAACAAAAGAGCAATATCAACATAAGTAAACACCCCCACCCATAAGGGTGGGGAATGGTGGCGATTTCCTTGACCCTCTAGCAAAGCAGTCCAAGGAATGCATTTGCAATTGATTTTTTCCCTTTCTATATGATCTCTAGTGCAGAAGAGGCTCCCAGCAGCATCTCTGTTTGCAAACAGGCACTCCCCAAGCCTTAGAAACATACACAGCAGCCAGCCCTGCACACCTCACCGCAGCACATCAACCACAAAGCCAAGGATGACTCTTGTTCTGACCGAGGGACAGGCACAGGCAGGACCTTCGACAGAGGATTAAAAGAAAAAGTGACCCTTATTGTTATGGATAAAACCAATAGAGTTCCTTCTTCCCTTCATCATAGAATCATAGAGTCAAAAAGGTTGGAAAAGACCTCCAGGATCATCAAGCCCACCCTTGAGTAGTAAAAGATGATCATTAGACTTTTTATCAAGCACATCTGAAAAGGACGGCAGACGCTGACAGGAGTTTTTATCTGACTGACTGTCGTGCATTGACTAACCTTTAGGAGCCGCAGGGATGCGGGCGGCAGCAGAGGCAGCTCACGGTGATTCCTTGTGGCTCCTCGGAGCTGCAGCAGAGCGATGGGAGCCGGGAGAAGCTCCGGATGGGAGCAGGGATGGCTCACGGTGATCACTTGTGGCTCGGAGCCGCAGCAGAGCGATGGGAGCCGGGGGAAGCTCAGGATGGGAGCAGGGATGGTTCACGGTGATCACTTGTGGCTACTCGGAGCCGCAGCACAGCGATGGGAGCCGGGAGAAGCTCCGGATGGGTGGGTGGGATCAGGGGTGGCTCCCGGTGATCCCCTCCGACCCCTCGGAGCCGCAGCAGAGCGATGGGAGCCGGGCGGGCGCAGGGGCAGAGGGACGGGAACTCCCGGGGTCAGGATCAGGGCTGTCCCAAAGCCACCCCGGGTCACTGCATCACTGCCGGGGATGCCCCAGGGGAGGGAAGCTGCCGGGAGGGGCTTTATAGCGGCTCGGGGCGGCCGAAAACCGCGGCGCTTTCCCAAGATCTCTGCCTACGTCGGCATTTGTGGCTCGGCATTTCCCCTCCTCGCCGGCCGAGGCACACAGCGCCTATGCAAATCCTGCCCTGTGCCCTCGGTGTCCCGCGGAGCTCGGGGCTCGTCCTGCTGCTCCACCAGCCGCTCCATGCAGCCTGCACGGCCCTTTGGGAGCAGCACTGCCCGTGCCCGTCCGGCTTTTCCTGGCTCTGGGGTGGAAATCCCTGCGCCTGTGCGTGCCCGGCGGCAGCAGTGCCAAGGAAAGCTGGCACGGGGCAGGAAATCTCCTCTCCCAGCAGGAGGAGATCCATGGGAGGAGTTCAGCTCCTGTTTTGGGATAAGGCCTGCTTCCTCCATCCCACGCTGCCTTTGTGGGTGATTAAAGCAACAAACGCTCAACTGCGGGGATGGGACGGGCCCTAGAAACCAGGAAAGCGAGCTTGGAAATGAATTATTTACCACTTTGTTAACTGCAATCTCCGGGCCTTGATCTGCTGTTTCTAATCCTGATCAGAACTCAGGGCGTTCAGCTCTGCAGCGCCGTGGGTAAATTGAAGAGCCCCAAGTTGTGGGGATGAAAAAAACCATCCCAAACCCCCAAATCCCAAAACCCCCATCCCAAACCCAAGTCCCCAAGACGTTCTCTCAGCTGTTCGTGTGCCTGTCACTGCTCTTGGAGGTAAAAATTAAAACCCCAAATTCATAGGCAATGCTTTAATATCTGTATGATAAAATTAGGGAGATAATTTCGAGGTTAAAAGCACATCACTCAACTATATTTGAAATGATAAAGGTAAAACCACTCTCTGTTTTGCTAATAGCCATGGAGTATGGATGGTTTACCCTTGGGAGCAGTGTATTTCAAACAAGCAATAACTATGGTGTGCTACAGAAATTTAGCTGCTTTCTTTAAAGTTTTGAAATGAACTAATGAAGTTGATTCAAAAGAAGCCTAAAAAGCAGAAGAATTCAGCAACAGATGAATTATCCTGTTTGCAACAGCCAAGCAGAGAAAAACACGATTTTTGTAACTGCTGTTTCAGATAAGAATATATATCCCTATTTACAGACTGAATTCCAGCAGGACATAAAAAATATATTTGTATCTTTCTAAATTTAACTGACTTCTGTTTCTGGCACCCATTTCTGTCCATTTTCCCAGTGTCCATTTTGTAACAAATAGTTCCTCCTGCAGGCAGGATCAAAATGCCTCTTGGTCTTTTTCAGCTAAAATAATCAGCTTCAGCCCTTTAAGTTTCTACCTCTGAATAATTTTCTTCAGCTTCAAAATAATATTAATATCTGTTTTCATCACTGCAGTTGATTTTTAATATCTTTTAATTTTGGGCACCAGAACTTTATTCAGGAGAGTTCCCCATTTGGGTGATACCTGTTCACAGACTCTTTGCATTTCACTTAAAAAAATTATTTAAAAAATTTATGCTGTTTTTGTTATTTAAGTATTTTTGGCCTGTTGATATTCCATACAAAGCTATCAGGAAGGAGGACTTGGTATTTCAGCCTTTGAGAGCCTTAAAATTCAATTAGGTCATTCAACACATTGAATAAAAGAGATTTCCTTCTCTTTAGTGTACATATTTGCATTCTTCAGAACCAGACTCTAACTCACACAACAGCTTCTGTGGTGAAGGTTAAACTTTCACTTCTCCTGGAATTTAATATCGCCAATATTAAAGGAACTGCAACTACTTTTAGAGTAATGGCTTAGATAATTTTTCTCCAATTTAAAAGGAACTGCAACTCCGGTAAGAGTGAACTCTCACCCCTTAGATAATTTTCTTGTAATGTAATGTTGGTATATTGTAATGAGTTTTATTAATAGATTATCATATCCGTAAGATAATCGAAATGAAAATTGAGATGTTTAATTTGTTTGCCTTCAGGCCTGTTCCTAAAAATTGCTATCGGTGAACCAGTTAAGTAAACACCTTAAGAATATTTTCCTAACATACTCTCTCCTATCTGCTTCTTAATGTTTAGATGGTATTGCTAATAGCATAAATATCTATAAAGTATTTAAGCATTAAATGAAGTGGGCCTTGGCAGCTTCTTAAAATTGTTGCTACTTTGGGGAAGTATTTAGTTCTTGTTCTTTCAGCAGTTTGATTTCTTGTGCTGGGATTTTCATTTCAAAGCCGCTTTGGATAACGTATGTGAGATTAAGATCTCTTCTCCTCTTAAAAACCGAAAATAAAGATAAAAGGGGAAAAAAAAAAGGAACAGGCCAGAGGCAAAATTTACATCCTGTAAGGTAAATCCCATATAATAAATACTGTAAATCATATCCCATAGGATAAAAATAATATGTGATTTACATATATAATTTACGTTTATGCAGCTTCAGATCTTGCAATGATTTATTTCACCATAGGGAACAATACCAGTATTTCAGAAAGCAATAACTTGATGTGGTGTTTAATGTTTTTGGATGCCGAAAGTTCTCTCCTGACGTGTCGTGTCCTGTTCCCTCCTCCTGCACAGGAGCCCAGGGGTGACTCAACCACTTCCAGTTGAAACCAAACACCACTTTTACCTACAGAAGTGAAACACAACCTCAGGAAAATACAATTTGATTGTGCATTCCCTACAGAGAGAGAGGAAAAATGGTCTTGGGCAGTTGTGTGTTTTAGTGTTGTTACTCATTTTAGCGCTGTTACCAGTTTTAGGGCTGTTACTCATTTTTACTGCCTCATCTCTCGTAATGCACTAATTTACGGCTCATGTTTTGGGGCAGATCCATCCAACGTGGAACGCGTGCCAGGGATTTCCCTTAGAAGGTGAAATCAGACGGGAAAGGTTTGAGGAACTGTTTAAAACTTTAATAAAACAGCTCGGGCCGGTGCCGCTCCCTGGGCCCTGCCAGGGCACTGCGGGCCCTGCCTGGTGCTGCCACCGAGCCAGGCCGGGCTGCGGGGGCGTGCCTGTCCCTTGTCCCTTGTCCCTTATCCCTTATCCCTTGTCCCTTAACCCTTGTCCCTTGTTCCCTGTCCCCTGTCCCTTTTTGTCTTGGCCACTGTCCCCCGTTCCCCCCCGGCCATTCCCCGCCCTGGGCCCGCCCTGCTGAGGGTTAGCCGCGGGCCCGGGGTCCCTCCTGGGCTGCTCGGTGCCCTGAGGGACAGGAGGGCTCACAAAAGGATAAATCCCCTCGGATCTTGGCTGTAGGTACCCCGCCATTGCCCCGCCTGTCCTGCCCCTCTGAGGCGCTGCCTCTGCCATGAGGAGAGCGCCCTTGCAGAGCCACAAATTACAGGTTTTACACGTTTTTCTTTAAACATCCTCCCCGGCGGCACCGCGCAGCAAAGCCCGGGTGCTTTCCGTGAGGCGAGCAGCGCGCAAAGAGCGGATGGAAAGGGAAATAAAGGCAAAAAGATGGAGGTGAGCGGTGCCGTGTGAGGGAGGAGCCCCTGCCCTCTGTGAAGGCACAGAAATCCACGGCTTTTTAAGGAGTTTTGGGGGAACAGAAATGATTTTTTTTTTGTGTGAGGAAACCACAGTTTGCCTGAGGGCTTGAAGGCCAAAAGAAATTGCATAAGCACTGGGCATATTTATACAGAACTTCCTGAGTTCTATATTGTGAAGTACACCAGCTTTTACTGATGTATATACACTACGTGTATCAGTAAATATATAAAAACATCTGTGTATATATAAAAATAAATGTGTATATACACCGAGATCTCAATCTGGTGCTTCCCACCCACTCCCCAAGATGCTCATGGTGCTGAAAACCCAACACCGCTCACATTTCCCCAAAAAAACACTCACAAGATCTTTTTAAACCTCTTCTTTCTTCCACCTAAACTCTGTGCTAAGCTTGTTTTAAATCCTAGAACCTGCATTTTTTCTAATGTGCTCTGTTGTTAGAATGAAGCTTTAGAAACTCCTCAGTTGCCCGACAAAACAGATTTGGCTCCTCCTAAGGACTTGCAGTCCAACACTGAACCACTGGAAAAGGTTTTAAATGGTGATGTATTAAATATACTGGAAGTAAGTACAGAATTACATAATTTAATGTTGAGATTCATTCAAATGTTTAAGTAAAAATATTTTTTCCTCTCTTAACAGATATGAGCAAAGAAATTAATAACTTGTTATCAGAATATGTTGACATTATAAGGCAAGTTAACTGTGTCCTATTTGCCCAGCAATTTTGAAATTCTCTAGATAACATGGATGGGTGGCTGCAGTTTAGGGAAATTATCATTGAAAACTGTCAAACACAGATCTTGAAAGAAAAATGCTGCAGAGAATTAATTTGGTCAGAAACTGGGTATTGATACACAACCCATTTTTAAGAATAACATAAAAATAGTGAGAAAGTTAATGGCACTAGCATTGATTTTAACTACAGATTTCTTCACTTCAGTGCAAGAGCAGAGTTGGATTCTTCTTGTGTCCAGGAACTTGATAAAATCTTAGAAGAAGCCAGAGCCATAGAAAACCAGCTAAAGCAGAGAAGGGAGAGCCTGAAGCAGAGATTCACTGTCGTTGCCAATCTTCTGCAAAGCTGAATGGAGTTTGTTGCAGAAATGCAGAGCCAAAGTTGTGTTTGTGTATGAAAACAAACTGTTACGAGTGTTGGGATGTCTGTTTCTTATATAAATATTCCTGGCAGTTCAGGAAACTTTCAGCAAGTTAAGTGGCTGCTTAGTGTTTAAATACATAGTGTAGTGGTGGCTAGTAAAAACAATTCTGAGTATCTGTTTTAAATCCTGTGACTCAAGGGATTAAGACATTAAACCATCTGGTTTTTACTGGTTAACCCATTAAACAGAGTAAAAAACATTTCTGTGAAACATAGATTTTTATTATGTAAGTAGAAAAGGACCTCAGATTATTTCATGTTGACCATTTTCTGGTTATGTTTTGTTTGCTTTTTTTGCTTTCTACTTTAAAAATGTTTTTGTGCTAAAATCTTCATAGAATGTTCTTGGAATTTTATTTTCATTTTGTCTCAGAATGTAAACAGCTTGAAAAGATCAGTTTAGAAATAGGAGATTTCTATTAGGAATGCAACTTTGGGAGAGTGTAAAGTCTTAATTTAAAATACATTGTAATACTTGCAAGGCCATGTTGATATGAAACAAAGCTTTGCTGTTGATGTTAATAAATAAATAGAAATGCTAACATGATCTGGAATCACAGGGTTCTGTTACTCTATTTGGCTACGTGAGTGTTGTTTGCTGATACTCAGTTTATTTGAGAACACTGAGTGCTTTTTCTTTTTTGTCATTCGACTCCATTTAAAAAAAAAGATGAAACATGAACTGTACAAAGAAACATTTGCACAAATTGTGGGGCTTATGCAATAAAGAAAAGTGCTTAAAATGAGATATATTTACATCTTTACCCCGGTAGTGTGCAGTGATTTCCTCTTTAAATCCTCTCAGCTTTAATCCATCCCCCTTTCCCCTTTCATCATCACAGAGCCAAATGTGCTGCGTGTCACAGTGACACGATTTAAAACAAATAACGGGAGGAACTGGACATGTAGGGTGAGATTTAGATACCTAAAGATGCAGATATGTCCTTAGCAGGATTTTCAAAGTGCCTAAGCATGGTGTAAGCGCCTTAGACGCTTAGGAATTTTGGAAAATCCCATAAGGTGCCTATCTGCATCTTTAGCATCTAAAGGCTTTCCAAAGTCTCACCACTGCTCTCAAGTTTAGCAACATCCTGTTTTGTCCCTGATGTTCTCACCTTGTAATCACTGCTGTTCAAACAGAGGAATGTGGGAGAAAAAGGGGAGATTTCGGAAGTGACGGTGGCTAAAATATTGTGCTGAGTGTTTCTAAAATCCACGCTCATCTGGAGTGATGAGCCAGCCCGGAGTTTCAAAATGACATCTGTCAAGGGTCTGAACTCAGCCATTTCCACACAGATATTCATGTGAGGCTTTAAAGAAAAATTACGCAAATGTAATTACTGATAGTATCTGCCGTTAGCTGCATTTCAGCTGTTCGTGCTTGGGAAAATCGTGCAGCCCTTTTAGATCATCTGGATTTGGATTATCGAGGTTTAGTTTATGTGGACAGTGCATCCAACTATTGCTAAGCATCAGAACGTGGATTTTGGGATACAAGAATTTTATACGTTTTCTCCCTTAGGGGATCAAGTGTTCCTGTTGCAGCAATTTCCAATAAAAATCCAATAAAAATTAGTACAGCTCCACTTTTTAGAACAATGAAGAACTGCTTCGTGCAGTTAAATCCAAGATATATTTTCTGAACAATGATTCTTGTTTTTCTACAGTGATTACTGTTGTCATTCCATTTAATAACATTTAACAGAGTGGGATTTCCGGGATAATAAGAGGAATTTAGAATTTGAGGAGATATTGGAAGTAAAGTCAGTGAGTATGGCTATAGTAATTTAGGTGATCTTATGAACAGTGTGCTTATAATTATCAGATTTTTTTTAATTACCGAGAGCAACAAAGCTTCTGGGTCTGCTGCATGAATATAGGTGAGGATATATATAAAAAATAAACTAAATAAAATGAATTAAATATGTATTTTTAAAGAGTTTTGGCTTGAAATGGTAAGTTCGGAAAGCTTAAAAGATCCGTTGAAAATAAATCAAATGTCTCCACTAAGTAAAATGAATTAAATATGTACTTTTAAAGAGTTTTGGCTTGAAATGGTAAGTTCGGAAGGCTTAAAAGATCCGTTGAAAATAAATCAATGTCTCCTCTTGTGAAGATAAATAATGTTTCAGCAATGGAAGCACATAAATCATTCATGTATCTCTCCCTGTTTAAAAGGAGCTTTCTCTAATTATTGTGCCAGACAAAAATGTAGAGCAGCCTGTTCTCCAGTGTTCCACCCAGTATCTTAGTAAATGGACACACTCTTTACGCACTGCCTTCCTTCTAAACCATTAAAAAATAAAATTTCACCATTTTCCCACTTCTTTACCACTCAGAATGATGCTGCTGATTGCCTCTCTCATGGATTTTGGTGTTTATTGGCAGAAACAAAGCAAATCCTCTCTTTGATGTGCCACTGAAGGCTCACTGGTGCTCTCCTTGAGGACTGAGCTCTCAGGACGCCCAGCTGGCACCCATCCTGTCCCTATCCGCTTCCCAGTTCTACTGCACGAGGTTTGGACAGAAAATTAATTGGCTTTAAAGCTGCCAAATCTGATCAGCAAAGCTCAGCTGGTAACTACGTTTTCTTTTAAGCTTCTCCCCTCCTTGTTTAAGCTTCAGCCTATAAGGTCTAAGATGACAGATCAGTAACAGAATATAAATGGATTTTTAAAAAAATCTGGAAGCATCTTATATGAAGTTCCGACCCTCTTGGAGTCAAGGGGATCTTGGCAAAAGCCTTTTGCATTTCTGAGCTTGCTGTGAATTTCTCCACAGGCTGGAAAGTGTAAGTGCAAAAACTCAGTTCCTCTCATTGCTCTTCTATTACCTAAAAGCTAAAAATGGGAAATAACAGATAATGCAGAGAGAGATTAAGTAAGCAGTGATGGGAATTTTTCCCTGAGAAAAGGCTAATTTTGTCTGTTTACTTAAAATGAAACTGCCTTTTAGCATAGATGGAAGAATGTGGGTCAGAATAGAAGAAGACCAAATCTAGTAGGTAAAAAAGGTATTTAATGACATTCTGCCCAGAACTAATCAGATTTTTTTTTTTCCCCTTTGAATTTTCTTTGAAATCCTGATGATGAAGGTGGCACTGGAAAAGAACAGAGTGGGTGTTTTGCATCATAAGGGAAAAGGTCAGGAAAAAAAGAGTCAAAGACTCACAGCTCAGTCAGCCTAAATCCCATTCTGGAGAGGATCTGAAAGAACTTTCTTAATTACGACTTGGATAACAATCAATTTTAAAAAACCAAACCAAAAACCCTTTATCAGAATAGCTGGGTTAATATGGAAAAATTACCAGTGGGTACTGCTTGGTGTAAGGTTATACCATCCTGTATGATATTATCTAAAATAGGGGCAATTAGTAAGGAGGGGCTAATAAATGAGTTTAAAAGTAATAAGTACTCATTTTTTTTCCTGTCAGATCAGCCTACATGGTATTCTATAGTGATTTACTTCCAGCTTTGCTTATTCCCCATTATCCCAAATTATTTAAAAGAAGGATTTTAGAGGATGCTAAAATCCTTCTTTTAAAAATCCTTCTTCTAGTTTTCTAAAGAGCAGCAAACTAGAAGTCACAAATGCTCTCAATAACATTCCCCGGAAATTCATTGTAATCTCAAGAAAATGAAGGGTCGAGCAGAAATTGAGACATCTAGAAACCATAAATAATAAAGAGCTGAGAAAAAGTGTTCTGTGAGAAAAGGTTGAAGCAGTTGGGTTTGTTGAGAAAAAATACAACTCAAAGGAGGGCATGATAAGACATGAGTTAAAGGAATGCAGGAATGGCACAAGGAAATCAGATTAATTTGCAGCCGATTTGGGATGAGCATTAATCTGTCTGTGGGATGGGGTCCCTGGAGTGCTGCGCCTCTCCAGGCGCAGGGCAGCTTTTCAGAGATGCTTAATACCGTGAAATAAATGTTCCATCACATTTTCAAAGCTCTGGCAGCTTCCTGCAGGCATCCCCAGGGAAAGGCTCTGTCCTGGGTCTGGCTCAGTGGGAACAGCAGAGCACAGCCCTTGCTGCTGGACTGGGAGGGGAATGTGGCACTGTGACCGATATCCCTGAAACCCTGAGATTCATTACTGTGCAAAATGGCTCCTCAGCTCTTGAAACAAAACTGTTTTGTATCCCGAGTATTTCTGGGAGGTGAACAAGAAGAAGAGGCGAGGGAAATTCCTACAGGAATTGCCTGGAAGCCTGGCTGCTTTCATCCCTAGATCCCCATCCCGATTTGCCGTCTCTTCCCGGCTGCAGGAGCATTTTTTCCCGGCGCGGTAATGCCCTGGCAGCCGCAGCTCACCTGGCGCAGGTGCCGGGCAGGTTCGGGGCCGGAGAGGGCGCAGGGCTGGCGCAGGAGCTGCCGGCCCCGCGGAGCGCTCGGCTCTTATTGTGAAAGGATGATGAGAGCAGCGCTCACCTCCCGAGCCATCCCTGCCTGCCGCTCGCCGCCCCGGCACCGCTACCTCTGCCCGGCACTGCGAGCCGATGCCTTCTGCCCGCCGGAATATGATAGCCAAAATCCTTCTCTCCGCCGCCAGCCTCCTGCTCGCTCACTTGCGGCAATTCCTCCTGGCTTTGATGCAATTCATTCCAGGTAAAACGCGTCAAAAACGATCGCTTTCCTCCCATCCCTTCGGAAAGAGGCTGCTGCTGGTACGCGTCGGGAGAACAATTCCGCTGCTATTGTCAGAAATTCGGGACCGAGCGATTCGAAGCCTTTGTTAGATGGCAGGAAATCTGTTATTTATCGAATCGATAAACGGGAGAGGCGAGGATTACAGCAGATAGGGATGGTTTAGAGCTGGACGAGCAGCACACAGCAGATTCTCTGGGCGAGGGAGCCAGCTGGAAGCTCGGACAGAGCTCTTGGGAGCTGCGGCGTTGCTGAGGCTTTAATCTGACCGTGCACATGGGGAACCCCAAAGGATTTTGTACCACAGCCCCACTGTGCGATTCGTGTCAATAGCGCAGCTTGAAGTGCTTTTTGTTTGGGTTTTTTGTTCCTGTGTTTGTTCCTTTTTGTTTATTTGTTTGCCTGAGATTTTCACAAGCTAGGAACCAATACAAATCATCACTTAATTCGAGAGAATTTCTGCTTTTGGGTGGTAGTGGTGTTTTCCTGCCTTTTATACTCCAAGCATTGCTTCTGGGGTATCCAAAGAACTGAAACATTCCCAAATCTGCCTTGTTGTGCCACCAGAAGACCCCAAAGTGTAGAATCTATTTCTGCTTCGGAAAACTAAAAGCTATTTCATGTGCAGGAATTCACTGTCGCCCTTCTCCTTTCCTCCCTTTGAGCCTTCCTCTGCTCCTTTTCTCAATTTATTTCCCCTCCTGTGTTTTCTGTCATTTCTTTTATGTTTTTCTTTGCTCCTTTGTCTGCTAAGCGAGGAAGTGGGTGGCTGAGCCCCTGGCCATGGGCAACCAAGCAGCTGCATGGAACAAGGAGCCCAGCACGGGCACGTCCCGGCACTCCCAAGGCAAGTGCTGCACCTTCCCTTCGGAAATCCCTGTGCCACACGAAAGGGCAGCTCAGGGTCCGGACCAGGGCAAGGCTGGAGTCTGGAGGGCACAGATCCACAGCTCCAGTCGGGCTGGGGCTTGGGGAAAACTGGTTTGCTTCTCTGTTGTTCCAATCTGTGTTTCATATGGAACAAAATGCAACCTGCGCCAGAGGATTTGTCCCAGTTTGAATGGTTCTGAGGGAAAACAGAATTCCTATTTCACTCTCCCTGCTTGAAGAATACCTTGACCATTCTATTCACTAAATTCTGCCCTTAATTCTCATACCTTCACCATTCTATTTGCTAAATTCTGCCCTTAATTCTCATACCTTCACCATTCTATTCACTAAATTCTGCCCTTAATTCTCATACCTTCACCATTCTATTTGCTAAATTCTGCCCTTAATTCTCATACCTTGACCATTCTATTTGCTAAATTCTGCCCTTAATTCTGGTGCCTTGACAATTCTATTTGCTAAATTCTGCCTTTAATTCTCATACCTTGACCATTCTATTTGCTAAATTCTGCCTTTAATTCTCATACCTTGACCATTCTATTTGCTAAATTCTGCCTTTAATTCTCATACCTTCACCATTCTATTTACTAAATTCTGCCCTTAATTCTCATACCTTCACCATTCTATTTGCTAAATTCTGCCCTTAATTCTGGTACCTTGACCATTCTATTTGCTAAATTCTGCCCTTAATTCTCATACCTTCACCATTCTATTTGCTAAATTCTGCCCTTGATTCTGGTACCTTCACCATTCCATTTGCTAAATTCTGCCCTTAATTCTGGTGGTCCTGAGTCAAACATTTAGACTGTGTGTGTGTGGAGAGGCGGTTCCTGAGCCTCAGGTTTGAACCTGTAAGTTCAAATCAAAATGGATTTGCTCTCTCGCTCCCATGGCTCCTCCATCCACCATTAAAGACTTCATGTCCCACCCACTGCTGCTGAAGTAGAATTTAATGTCTGATCCATGGTGACTCCACCCACAGCAATTTTCTGTTCAAGAACCTGGTCCTTTGTCCCACCATTTCCGGATGGAAATCTCCATAAATAATGAATTCTGGGCTGTCCGTTTGTCCAGGGCAGTGAAATCATGGCACACTGTAGAGGGAAAGAGGAGCTGAACAAAGTGCCAGGCCAGGAGAACTCTGGAGTCATGGCTTGCTATGTTTAGAAAAGGTTGGAGGAAAGTTACAGCTCCGGGTTTGGCACTGCCTCCGCTCGGATATGCCAAAGAGCTTAAGCTTGTTTTTGAAAGTCAGAGGTAGGATGGAAACTGCTGTGGAGGAATGAGGATTCCAAAAGGGCAGGTTGTGATCTTGGGCAGCTTTTCAGATGTCCAAGCACACACAGAGAGCCCCACTGGGGCTGTAGAGCTTTTATTGTGGATTCGAGTGCTTCCATCACAGAGCGCAGCCAGAACAGAAGCAGCAATCATGTTATTTACATGTTGCTTAACATTCAAAACCAGTCTGTCTTCTGAGAGATCGGTCCTTTCTTGGGTAGCTGGATGTTACAAAGAGTTAAGGCATGACTGAACCTTTCCCTGAAGGTGGAACACTTTTTTTGCAATTGCTCATTAACTGTGTTCAGGCAGGAGCTGTTTGTGTTCCATGTGTTCAAAGTGAAGTTAAATGTAACAGTTTTTAGAATTATTATTCAATTTATTTTGGTTTAATAGGGACAACATGTAGGATTTTCTTTTTCCCCTTCTTGTACCCCTCCCCCCTCCTCCTGATTATTCTGAATTGACTTGTCTTGGTTTTGGAAACTTCTGTTTTGGCTCATCTGGGTGTTGGGATTTGATCCCATTTTGCACGCACTTCTGCCAGGATCTTCAGCCCTTTTGAGCTGATCTCATGATTCCCAGAAGAAAGAAAATAATCCATTCTCTTGCTGTGCTTCTTTCTCCCCCTCTGCTCTGGGGTTGGGGCATCCCCTTCAATATCCTTGTTGTTCATAGTCCATTCTATTGAAACTCCACTTTGGAGGGGATGCCTTTGAATGAATTCTAAGTAGATGAATTCTAACTAGATCACATTTCAAGGGATTAGTGAGATGATCACGTGAATGGTTATCACAGGACAAGGAACACAAAAAGAACTGGGCTTACCTAGCTTAGGAAGTGATATGATTCTTCACCCTGAATGCAACATGAAGAAGGGAAAACTACCAAAGCCACGTAACAGAGCTGACAGAAAAACAAGAATAATGTTCTTTGGTAAATCCAAAGCATTTTTCTGATCATTGGGACAAGGAGAAGTTATCCAAAGAGGGAATAGGTGCCAGGAGACATAGGAATTTTTAAATCAGTGTTCTTATAAATGAGTTTCTGGGACAGCAGTTGAGAGGGGATGGCTCAGGAGGTCTTTTCCAGTCCTGATCAGGTTCTTTTGGGCAATGTATCTTCCAAAAATTTCCATTTACAGTGCTCTCCAGGAAGTTTTGATGCAGTGCCATCCTGAGTCATGCCAGCTTTGTTTCTGCTTGGACGCAAAATGTCTCCTTAGGAATGTGTTCCTCTCATTTTGCACCTTTGCAAGCTAAATCTGCATTTCTGTGAACACTTAGAGATCTAAAGGAGGATTTGGGGATTGGCAAATCGGAGAACTTCATTGGAGACTTGGATTTTACCTTCCTGCATGCCTAACGCCCAACCTGTGGGTGGTTTTGTGTAAAGAAACAAGCGTAGGAAAGTTCCGCCTGCCAGCTCAGCTCCTTTGCAGGCTGGAAAAGCAAATTTCCTCTGATGATGTTGAGCACAGAGGAGGTAAATTGGGCAGCAGCTACACTTGGTCCCCTGGACTGAAGGATGTAGGCCAGAAGCAGCAGTGGTGAAAGAACAAAAACTCAGAGTGAATTCAGCACCAGCCTGGATCCCTTTTAGTGAGCAGTGCCTGTGCCAGCCCTGGCTGATGGAATTCCCCTGCCACGTGCCCTTCTGGATCCATATTTCACTCCCACCTCGTTCTTCCCCCGTTCCAGGCTGGTTCCGTGCCCCGTGCGCCCTGAGAGAGCAGCAGGGCAGCTCCAGGAGGGCAGGATGGGCAGGTGCCAGGCGGGCAGGGAAGGCACCCCTGGCTAAATCCCCGAACGCAGTAAATGGATTGCTAAAACAATCCTTGTGTTGATGAGGCTTTGCAAAGCAGGCCATGGAGCCAATCGCTGGCAGCGCCGCTCGATCTCAGCATTCCAATCACTTCATGCTCCCCTGGGGCTTTTGTCCCAGAGCTGGGACTAATGAAGTGTCCTTGCATCAAACCAGAGGCTCCATCGGAAATTCTCTTCTCTGCTCTTGCTTGGTTCCTTACCAGGGAAACCTGCTACATCTCTTTTGTCCTGTAAATGTATTTCAGCTCAGTTTCATTTGTGTCCTACTTGACTTCCATTCTTTGGGGATTGCAGATTTTTTTTTTTTCTTTTTTTCTTTTTTTCTTTTTTTCTTTTTTTTTTTTTTTGGTTTGTTTGTTTTCTTCTCTCAGCAATTTATGAAATTAAATCCAGATATAACTTTCTTCAATTAAAAGAAAAGTTATCATCTTTTCCATCATCCTATATCCTGTTACCTCCTTTGGGTTGCAGAACTGGTGTCTCTTGTTAACTACAGTAGACTAAGATCCACTGGATTTTCAGCTCCTGTGGTTATGGTTTGGTTTGTAGCTTTACCTTGAGTTCCCACTACAACTTGGCTGCTTGCAGATGCTGAATGCTCTGCTCCCTGACATTCAATCTCAAGCTCTAGCATTTGCCACTTTATTCCGGTGAAAATCTCACTTCCCTGCTGTCTTTGCAGGTTTCAAGAATTACCTGCCCAGCCCACCCAAGGAGCAAATCCTGCGCCACAGACCCAGGGGGCTGCAGTGCATCTCCCCTCTAGTGCAGAGCGTGGAGGAGACCCCCGAGCCCATCCCAGCCAAGGTCAAAGGACATATTCCCAAATGGATTAATGGAAATCTGCTGAGGAACGGCCCCGGCAAGTTCGAGTTTGGCAATGACAAGTAAGTCTCCTTTAAATGAATTTTTAAATTCAGCTTCTGGCCCGAGCTCTGCCCAAACCAAAAGGGGATCCCCCTCACCGTTATTTGGGGCAGCTTTTAGTTTCTTTCTAAGTAAGGGAAGGAGAAATATTGGTGTCACTCTTTTGAGAGCAGTTTCTCCCTGTGTGGAACCTCCCAGCAAAGAGGAGCTGAACTCAGCCAGGCTGGAGGGGCTGAGGGACAGAGAGGTGACCACTCACCGTGGGGGCATGGGGCGGCTGGGCTGGGGGATAGAACATCCCCTCCTCTAGTCCTCTGTCCGCAACAAAAATCTGTCCCTGAGCACTCTGAAATCCAGAGCGGGGATTTGGAGAGCTGGCTGCACCAAGTGCTGTGAGTTGCTTTAGCTGTTTTAAACATAATATATGAAAATATTTCCCAAAGGCACCTGCTGCCTGTGGCTCGGAATGTGCCATTCTAGAGAAGTGACAACCAAGCTGATGGTAGCACCTGGCCAAGGCTGATCTCCTTAGCACATTCTCAGAGTTAGACTCTCAGCTTTTCTGAAAGCCTCACAAATTTCTTGCTTTGGAGAGAATAATATCCTGCAAGAAGCTGAGAGCTAAAGGCCGCTGGGTTTGCAGTAATAATTTCTATTGTTGTACAGCGCAGCACAAACTATTCCCTGTGCAGGAGTGGGTGGTTTACCTGTGTAGATTATTTCCCAAAATTACAGCATTTGCAGACTTCACATCCCACAGCTGCAAATACACTTGTTTTGTTTTATTTCATTCAGGTGTTTTCCCAAACAAAGCCCTGCCTGTTTAATTGTTCAGGGGATCTGGGAATCAGCTCTTACAAACCCCAATAAACCTAAAAGAGAGCACCACAGAGCATCCTACAACTCCTTTAGCTCGTGTTTCTCTCTCCTGGAAGGTTTAACCACTGGTTCGATGGCATGGCCCTGCTGCACCAGTTCCAGCTGAACCACGGCACGGTGACCTACAGGAGCAGGTTCCTGCAGAGCAGCTCCTTCCTGAGGAACAGCCAGCACAGCCGCATCGTGGCCTCGGAATTCGGCACCTTGGCCATGCCAGATCCGTGCAAGAGCGTCTTCGGGCGCTTCCTGTCGCGCTTTGAGCCGCCACGTAAGAGGGGTTCTGTAAGAAACGAGAAGTGTTCTGAGATTTTCTTGGAGGAACTTGCGGTTAGGTGGAAAGGGAGGTGTGAGGAAGTCTGACAGACTTTCTGTGAGCCTGTGTTTTTCTCAGAATATGACCCAAACATAAGAATTATGCAAATCGGTGTCAGCCTTAGCTGGGGGAGGCACAGTTTCACGTTTCAGTGCCACTTCAGCTCGCTCAATCCCAGATTTGTTGCAAGTTTCCCACAGAAATCTCTCCCCAAGAGAACATCCTGTGCAGTGCTGATAATGAGCATTACACCCTGATGTTCTACCTGAGTCCCAGCTTTGCCCTTAGAGCACCTTGCCTTGCTAAGCTTGTAGGGTAAGTGGGCTAATCCCTCCCTTCCTGGGCTAAGGTGCAGGAGATTACGGAGTAGGGTGAGGGATGGAGTTGCACAGGAATGGAACTTCCAGTCGCTGTAGGATTCTGTGTACGTCAGGGAAGAAAGAGGCTTAGAAAGGACAAAGTGCTCCCCACTGAAACCAGAGCAGCCCTGAAGTTTGCCACTTGCTGCTCGTGGTGTGACCACCCTGTGTTCCTTGTCCCTCCTGCCCTTTCCCAAGGCGCTCCCACTCACTGTGAAGCTCCCCAGACCTCCACTCCACCTCCCTCAAGACATTCCAGACCTATCCACAGTGAGTTGTGGATAGGTCTGGAGCTCCCCAGAATGCCTTGCCCAGCTCCAGCAGTGCTTTCCATCCCTGTCCTTGTCCTTTTAACCTGGCTTCACCTGCACAGACAGTTTCCCTTCGTAGATTAGTGAGATATTTCCAATCAATCACACGGGGATTACTGTCACTGCAAATAGGTTTATTTGTTTAAACACGTCTAATTTGCCATAATGTGACATGAGCTGCACAGAGCTGTGCACAACTCCAGGATTTCTGTTCCAGAGCCCAGCGACAACGCCAGCGTGAACTATGTGCTGTATAAAGGAGATTATTACGTCAGCAACGAGAACATCTTCATGCACAAGGTGGACCCAGAAACGCTGGAAACGAAGGAAAAGGTGTGGGCAGGTGGGATAGGGGAGCTGGGGGGCAGATGGTGCAGAATCACACCTTGCTGCTCCTAAGGGTGGCAAAAAGGGATCAGATTCCAAAGGGATTTGTCTGCACCAGCAGCATCTCTTCACACCTGAGTCCCTGAACAGTTTACACAGCACCAGGGCAGCTCTGGGGGTGGAGATGCTGTCACTGCCCAGCTGGGCACAGCTGGCGTTTCTGCTCTGCTCTCCCTGCTTGCCTGGGCTTGTCTGCACCTCTCAGCAGAACAGGAAACAACTTTTTCCTGTGTGCAAGAAAAAGTTAACACCGCAGATCTCATCTGCCTCCTTCCCTGCTGCTGTGCTTTCACATCTGCCTGCTTTATCTGCATTTCACTCCTCGAGCTTTACACACTCCAAAGCTGCCCTGCAGAGTTTTCATTGAAATCTCTGTTGCAAAGGGTGGGTTCAGCTGCCACTTGATTTTCTCCCCTGCTGGAAAAATGTCCAAAAAACATCAGCAAGTCTTTCCCTCTGTGCTGTGCATCCTCTCCCCGGGGTGTGGGACAGAGGGATGTGACCTGTGAGAGGACAGCACAAGCCCCGTGTCCCCCTGCCTGCACCCTTATGGGGGGATTTGGGCTGGACAAGCACTGAAAGGACTGAGAGAGGGTTCTGCCCTTCCCAAATCAGTATTCACTGTCATGATTTGGGCTGGACAAGTGCTGAAAGGACTGAGGGAGGGTTCTGCCTTTCCTAAATCAATATTTACTGCCACAAAATGCCAGCTCAGAGCACCCCGAGGGAGCCGTTCCAAGCGTCCCTCCCTCGCTCCAGGGCCAGCAGTGAGTCAGGGATGAGCTGTGTACAGAGCACAGCCACCGAGGGATGCTGGCGAGTTTGGGCAGTTGGGTGATTTGCCATCTGCTCTCTTTGTGAACCAGAGTGCAGTGATGAAAACGCACGTGGGGATTTTTGGGTTCGGCTCTGTTGAACCGCCTTGTCATTAAAAAAAACAAGCAACCCCTTAAGCTGCTTTTTTTAGATGCACACTGGATTTTTTTTTTTTTCCTGGCTAAGTGAACGAGTGGAAGGGATGATTTCACATTTAAACCCTCCAGTTTCAGATGCCTAAATATGACCTGTTTTTCTAAGCTTCTGGTGATAGAAAGCATGGTGATTTTTTGGGGCAGTGACTGTCTCTTCACACATCTGTCTGTGCTTATTATGGGCAACATTCCCACTGTGTCAGTGCTTGTGCCATTAGGAGTATTTATGTCTTCCAAGGAATGGCTCCTGCTATTAGTCCTGCTTTAGTGACAGAGAAATACTCTGAATTTCCAAGGATTTCGGGAGGACTGCAGGCAGAATGAAGGCTGGAAAATAATAATAATAATAACAATAACAATAACAATAACAATAACAATAACAATAACAATAACAATAACAATAACAATAACAATAACAATAATAATAATAATAGTTGTTATTATTATTATTGTTGTTGTTGTTGTCCTTCTTATTATTATTATTCTTATTATTCTTATTCTTATTCTTATTCTTATTCTTATTCTTATTCTTATTCTTATTCTTATTCTTATTCTTATTCTTATTCTAGAATTTATTCATTATTAATAATAATATTACTAATAATAATAAATTTTTTTTTTATTATTAATAATGGATAAAACCTGCTCCTCCTCCTCCTCAGACCTGCATAAAACTGACTTTGGGAAAGCTGTGCACTGACTGCAAACCTCTGCCCTTTGCAGGTGGACTGGAGCAAGTTCATTGCGGTGAACGGAGCCACAGCTCATCCCCACTATGAGTCCGATGGGACCACCTACAACATGGGCAACTCCTACGGAAAACACGGTGAGAAGGGCATGGCCAGGCCTGGGTTTTTGGGCAGGATGCTCAGGATAGCTCCTGGTGCTGCTTCAAGGAGCAGCTGCTGAAGAAACAGCCAAAGAGACCCCGAAATCGCTGTTTCTGAGTCAGTGTCAGTGTCAGTCTGTGCCATACAATTGGCTTCTCTCAGCGTTTAGGTTCAGGTGCTTCTGGCTTTGGCCTGGGAATACCCAGCAGGTTCTCCTCTTCCTCTCCCAAGCTTCGTTGGAAAACAGGAGAATGATTTTTTTAGGTCCCATTCAGTGCTGAAGCCTCATCTCAAGGAATTTAACAACTAGCCACATGTTTTTCCCTTACAATAACTGGCTTTTGACAAGCACTATAAGGGTTTTGCAGGGGAGAAGATGGAATTTATTCCAATAGCCTGGCTGTCTTACAGCAAAATTGAATTTATGGGATATTTTTCTTCTTCTCAGAACTCTGAGCATCTTGACAGGATCTTGTTCCATCCCCATGGCTGCTCAGAGCTCTCAGTCCCTGTCAGCTGTGTGGAATCCTTCTCTTCCAGAGGCCTCTGAAAACAGCCACTGCCCTTTCTTGTGATCTCTCAGGCTCACTCCACATTTTCCCACTTTTGATCATTTTTCATTCTTGCTGTTTTCATTTCCTTTTGGCCTCAGCAATGTCCAGCTTTGCAGCACAGGTTTTTTTCAGCTGGACGCACCAAACTCCAGATTATTTTATAATTATAAACATGCTGCTCTTTCCCTCTCACATGCTCAAATTCATTAAAAGAGCATCACCAAGGCTCAAAGTTTTCATTTCCTATGAGCTTGGTTTTCTTCCTGCTCCTGTAATTGCAGGAGAGCCCTGCAGACAGAGCTGGCATCCTCCCAGACTGAGAAGATCCTTCTACTTCCTTCCAAGCTTCCTTTTTTTGTTTCTCCTTGGGTAGATAATCCTCTGTGGAATGTTTCACTGCCTCTTGGTTTTCTGCTCAGTTTAGGAGGGGTGGTCCCAAGTATTCTTGGGGAACAGGAAGGAGCAGAGCCTGAGTTTGGTTTTAGGACCAAAAGGTTTGGTTTTAGCCTCACAGGTTTGATGCCTTAGGATTTTAGCTTCGATATTTTTCATGTGTCTGTAATCCTGTGATTCTCTAGTGTACAACTCTGGGCTCCATACAGCTGAGCTGCTGTTCTCTCATTTTTAGACAAAACAATTCCCCTCTAAGCTTGAACCTCAAGGACACCTCACTGTCTCAGGCCCCAAGAGATGTAAACACTGAATTGGGGGAGCAAACTTGGAGTAATTGACTTCATTACCTGAAGCTGTAATTGGAGGATTAACCCCAATATGCAAATGGACAAAACTTAGAAAGTATGAAAAACCTGTAGCCTTATAAAAAAATTATAAACTATGAAAAACCTGTGACCTGCTGTCCATTTTGGGTGTAGCACCTGGGTGGGCTGTGAGTGCCCTGAATGCACCTGAAGGCTCTTCAATAAATAAAACAGCTTTTTATTCTCTTAACCTTGTCTAGCCCCTGTTTTAGGAAAGCCCGACTGGGCATCAGTTCTGAACACCTTTCCCCTTTCCAGGGTCCAGCTACAACATCATCAGGGTCCCCCCGCAGGACCCCAGCCTCGGGGACACTTTGGAGGGAGCCAAAGTGCTGTGCTCCATCCCTCCCATGGACAGGGCAAAGCCATCCTACTACCACAGCTTTGGTAAGATTCCACCCCAAACCCTGGGGGCAGGAAGGGCTGGCCACTTCCCTCTGCCCTTGAGCTCTTCTCTCGCCTCACATTTGGATGAAATCTCCTTCCTCCTCTCCTCAGGAATGACCGAAAACTACATCATTTTCATCGAGCAGCCCCTCAAGCTGAACCTGCTGAAGATCATCACCTCCAAGCTCCGAGGGAAAGCCATTTTCGATGGGATCAGCTGGGAGCCTCAGCACAACACCTTCTTCCACGTGGTGAACAAGCACACTGGGGAGGTAGGTGAGCCTTTGGCCCCTGCAGGAGCCAATCTGGAACTTTAGGTCCCAAAAGTGCTACACAGCAACTGTAGGTTGGTTGTGAATCAATCCTGAATTACAGCAATAAAGGCTTTAACACAGGGGGTAGATTTGTCAGAAATGGAATTTCTTCGTGCGTTTTCCTCTCTATTCATTGATTTCTTTGCCAGCTCTGAAAGAATACGCAGAAAAAAGCAGTTTGGGGTTCATGGGACTGAAATGTGGGTGCCAGGTACTAGAGGGTGTGAGAAGGGCAGAAGCTGTGAAGGATGCACACCAAGGAGCTGCAGGATATTTTGGGTTTTCTCCTCCTGTTTTTTGCTTCTTGCTGGCATAAAGCAGCCCTTCAGCAGCAGCACAAGGGCAGAAGGCAAACCCAAAGGAATGAACGGGGGTGAAATGGGGGGACAGAGGATAAAGCTCTGTGAGGTGTGGCTGGGAGCTCTGGCAGGAGCTGTGCCTGTGCCGTGTCCCTGCAGGTGCTGCCGGGGCAGTGGTGCACCAAGCCCTTCGTCACCTTCCACCAAATCAACGCCTTTGAGGAGCAGGGCTGTGTGGTGCTGGACCTGTGCTGCCAGGACGATGGCACCAGCCTGGCCCTGTACACTCTGCAGAACCTGAGGAGGAGCGGGGAAGGGCTGGACCAGGTGAGATCCCTCCTTTGGTTCCCCTGGAGCTGCTGAGGCTCCATTTTCATGAATGGAAAACACCATGGACCACAACTCCATAAAAACTGAAATGGTGATCTCTTGATGCTTTCTTTCCTTTTAAATCTCTCCCCATGGAGCATTCCCTTGGAATTTTTCGAGCTGGTGTGTGACACAGAGCTCAGAGCCTGGCACAATGTACTTCTGGTTCAAAATCTTTGTTTTAATGACATTCATTTTCCTCATCCCTGTGTAATGCAATTTTCCCCCAAGAAATGATGCAAAATAAGTTCTAGCGTGACTTCTAAATGGAAAAAGGAGCCCTGTTCTTTAAGGCATTATTTCAGAAAAGGAGCAGTTTTTATGAAAATCACAGAAGCACAAATACCACGGAAACCCCAACATTCTTCCCCACAGTCTCCTCACCCCAGCACGTTCTAATGAATTATTTATTGTGTCCAGCTCTGTGAAAACCCCAATTTCAGGCCATGTGAGGAGCATTATTTTGCATAGGTCACCCACGGGAAAAGTGGGGGTGCTTTCAGTTTCTGGCCCTGCAGATGTGTTCATTGGAAACCCAACGAGCTGGGGGGGCTGCTGCATGTCCAGACAGGGCTGAGCTTCCTCTCTCTGAGTCCTGAGCTGTCCAGAACCATCTCAGCTCTGACCTGAAAGGAGCACAGCTGTGTCCCATTGGGTTCTGCCTTCCTTTGTCATTTATTTGTGTTTTTTCAAGCATTTTTGGAGCATATTCAAGTACAACAGAATACGTTCATCTGTTAACATATTAACAGATATGTTAATCCCTTAAAATAAAGGAGTAAAAGAGTGTTAATCCCAGCTTTTTTCATCCTTCTCTGGGCACAAGCCAGCTGGATCTGATGTGGCTGGAGGTGTCCTGGTGCCAACACCAGGCCTGTGTTTCCAACACCCACACTCCTCAACTGCCAAGTGGCATCACCACCAACCTCCAGACTCACACGGAGGAGTCATTTCAGAACAGAATCTCAGAGTTCAGTGCATCAAGAGCCTCAGGCATGTCTGGGCATGGCTTGTGTCCTTTCCCCAACTCAGCTCAGTGCTTTTGCTTGCTCACCAACCCGTGTTTTGTCTGGCAGAGTTCCTCAGCCGGGTTACATGAACCAGAAGAGTTTTGAAAACCAGGTTTCAGGATTAACACGAGTGATTAATGTGAGGTTTCACTTTTAGCTGTTGAGCTGCAGATTGAAGTAACTGAAAGCCACCAAAATAGGGTGGTTGTCATCTATTTTGTTGAGGTTTGATATTTGGGAGGATGATGGGTTCTAAGCTTGGCTTGCACAGAGCTTTAGTGGCAATGGGGGAGTTATTCCTCTCAGGCAATGTGCTGAGCTTGCCCCACTGGGGGCTGCAGTTTGCTCCCCAGGTGAAGCCATCCTTCCCCTGGGCTTCCAAATGTGAATCTGAGCATGGCAGAGGGAATCCTGCAGGCACAGGGCTCTCCTGCTTCTTCAGAGAGTGATGGAGAGTAAGCTAAGTCTGGTCTAACTCAGTAAAATCTAGTGCAGTGTCCCACTGCTGGATTTGGAGACAATGGGCTGATTTGCGTACCCAACTCAGCATTAATTAGTGTGAGAGCGATGCTGACCCATTTAATTTGTGTCTTTTTGGTTTCTACTGCACAGTACTGGAACATGCAGAGAACTTCTTCTTTCCATTCTGAGCTTTACTTTACCAGAACTTGGTAAAACATGTAAAAAAAAGAAGAATTCAGGGGTGTCTAAAATTTCAGAATTGTCCCCCAAAAGTGCATTGAGGCTGAAATGTCTCTCCTCTTTCCACCACCATCACTTTCTGTGTCTGTAACAGGTTTATGCCTCGGTCCCCAGAGCTTTCCCTCGCCGCTTTGTTCTCCCTCTGGATGTGGATTCAGACACACCTGTGGGGAAGAACCTGAACCCACTGCCTTACAGCCTGGCGAGGGCTGTGAAAGATGCCGATGGCAAGGTGTGTATGGAACCAAAAATGCATTTATGTGCCATTCCCAGAGCTGGAAACACTTCTCGCTTGTGCAGGGGTTGGTGCTTGGGGCAGCGCCTCTGCCCTGCCCAAGCTAAGCCAGCCCTGCTCTAATGTGCATTTCTCCAGGTGTGGTGCACACACGAAAATCTCCACCCTGAGGGCTTTGAGAAGGTTGGGGGCCTGGAGTTCCCCCAGATCAATTACGCTCGGTACAACGGGAGGAGGTACCGCTACTTCTACGGCTGCGGCTTCGGGCACCTGGTGGGAGATTCCTTGATCAAGGTCGATGTGGAGACCAAGAATTTCAAGGTGAGGTGAAGTCAGATCATCGAGTCCTTCCACTGAACTGTTTGGAGATGTCTCATTTACTGGGGGCTTTAGGGCTCTTTGCCCAGATGGGTCTGGGATGACATTCCCAATTTCATCCCTCACCCTGTGAACATGGCACACTCACCAGAGAGGAGAGGATGGCACCATCACACTCCTGGCATCAAAAGAATTAATTCCAAGGTTGAACTCTAAGTTTCTTGGAGCACAGAGCATTTCCAGGTGCCTTTGTGGGGAGCACTCTAACTTGCAACTCTGCTCGGTGTAGTAGACAAGTATTAATGAAATGAAACTCATCCATATGTTCCCAAAACTCATCCATATGTCCTGAAACTCATCCATATGTTCCTGTGCTTGCTAGATTTGGAAAGAGGAGGGATCCTACCCGTCAGAGCCCGTGTTTGTGCCAGTGCCTAACGCCACGGCAGAGGACAGTGGAGTCATCTTGTCTGTGGTGGTCTCCCCCACTGAGGTAACTTGCTGTCGGTAGTTTGTCAAAGTCACACAGCATTAGAAACACTTTTTAAACCCCAAAAGTGGCTTTGAAGCTCCCTGGCAGAGTTCCTTGCTCCCCATGGTGTCTGGCTCTCCATGGCAGTGCAAGCAGGAGTTTTCCTTGGAATGTCAGTGTTTCCTGAGTGGAACCCATGAGTGCTCCAGGCCTGCAGCTTTATTCTGTGTGCCCTGGTTGTGCCTTGGGCTCTGCTGTGTGCACGGTGGGGAGTTCAGGCTGGACACTCATCCTGCCTCTCTCCCTCCTGCAGAACCAAAGTGCTTTCCTGCTTGTCCTGGACGCAGAGACCTTCCAGGAGCTGGGGCGAGCAGAAGTCGGGGTGCCAATGCCTTACGGATTCCACGGCATCTTCACTGCCCACTGAGGAACTCCTGGGACTCAGGGCCGAGCCAGGCTCAGAAAAACCTCTGCTGCTTTCACCTCCCACCTTTCCATCACAGCTGGGATGAAGGAACTGCTTTTTCTCTACCGTAACCTCCTGTATTCCTAACAAAACACAGCCGAGGAAGGCAGAAGCCCTTCACTCCCACAGCCCACTGCTTTATCTCCATTTTTTGTACTATCTTGCTAGACCCGCTGTAGCAGCAGTTCACAAAGGATGCCCTGCTGAGGCTTGCAAGGGAGAAAATGGCAACCGAGGGGAGCATCCCCTTCCTTTGGCAGCACCGTGCTCTGAAGGGAAGAGAACATCCACCCTCGGGGCTGTGACTTTGGCTGAGATATGGAAAGCAGAAAAGAGGAGTAAAAACCACCTGGTGAAGGTGTAATTGCACCCCATGAAGGGGTGGGACCCCCATTGCATCGAGGCTGCCTTTGGTGCACTCCAGAGGGCAGATATGGACACTCACAGGAGCTGTGCTTGTGCTTTTCTCTGTACACAGTAGCAGTGCCCTCAAATAAAACCTTGGGAAACTTTTCCTTTCTTCCCCTGCTCTCACATGGTCTTGTAGATGGGGAGGACACATCTCCAGAGCAGGACAGAGCTCTGCTGGCCAGCAGGTCCTGCCCTTTTCCCAGTTTGACCAGTAGGAAACACGGAGAGCTCCACCGTGGCCTTGGGATCCCTTTGGGGTTGAGAGAGCAGAACAAACTCCACCCTCAGTGTCATCCAGGCTGCTGAACCTTGGGTGTAGGTGGGTGGGTGAAAAGTGAAGACATCCAGGAGTTCTGTTTCTTCATTGTGAGAAGCCTGAAGAATTTTTTGTGTCATTAAAAATGAGCCCTTTTGCCCACGGGGGTTTACCTCCTCTGACCTTTCTTCACCTTCCCAGCAGAAATTGGGGAAGGACGCAGCAAAGAAAAAGGACTGAGCCCCGGGAGAGGCAGAGGAGGCTCGGGCCAGAGCTGGCCAAAGCCACTAGATGGCAAACAGCTCCCGCTGCTGCTGTCCCAGCCCTGCCCTGTCCTGTCCTGGCACCTCAGGTCATTGTCGCGCCCTGAACAGCCCCCGGCGAGGTCACAGCCCCAGAAGCGGCAGCACAACGATGCTAACAAGTGTTCAGTGCACTTCAGGCACCACTGATTCTCTTTTTTAAACTCCTTTTTCTCACTGAGGCGGGAAGGAGAAAGGTGTCAGAGGTTCCTGTGCAAACCTTGTGTGAATTTCGGGCAGCCCGGGGACCCAGGCAGGGCTGCACATCAGAGTTTGCGGTCCGTGCTGCGCCTCCGAAGCTGCAGCTTTGAAAGCTCCGTTCCAGCAGCACTCAGCTCCTGCCGGGGCAGTGCACCAGGCTGAGCTCCACCGCCGCCACAGCTCCTTGGGATGCTGTTCCGCTCACACACAGATCCTGCCCTGAGGCTTGGCGTTTCCCCACTCTGCCGAGCTGACAGATTCACTCCGTTATCCCCAGGAATCCCCAGGAACTCAGGGAATTCCAGTCCTTGCAGCACTGAAAAATCCATGTCCTCCCCCTCCTCCCAAAGCTTTCTGAAAATCACCACACTAAGGATTCCTCCGCGTGAGCTCCATGAATGTTATTGCCGGGGCGGAGTGCTTCGTGTCCCCAACCATCCCCGGGTCCGACACCGCCACGGGGCACTGGAGCATCCCCGGGGCTGAACACGGGGGGATTGGAGCATCTCGGGGCTGAATAGGGGGAATTGGAACATCTCGGGGCTGAATAGGGGGAATTGGAACATCTCGGGGCTGAACACGGGGGATTGGAGCATCCCTGGGGCTGAACATGGGGGAATCGGAGCATCCCTGGGGTAGAACACGGCGGGATTGGAGCGTCTCGGGGCAGAATAGGGGGGGATTGGAGCATCTTCGGGCTGAACACAGCGGGATTGGAGCATCCCCGCATCCAACACCGGCCCGGGGGCATTGGAGCATCCCCAGGGCTGAACACGGAGGGATTGGAGCATGTCGGGGCTGAATGCGGGGGGATTGGAGCATCTCTGGGGCAGAACACGGAGGACTGGAGCATCGCAGGGCTGAACAGGGGGGATTGGAGCATCCCAGGGCTGAACACGGGGGGATTGGAGCATCCCAGGGCTGAACACGGGGGGATTGGAGCATCTTCGGGCTGAACACGGGGGGATTGGAGCATCCCAGGGCTGAACACGGGGGGATTGGAGCATCCCCGGGGCTGAACACGGGGGGATTGGAGCATCTCGGGGCTGAACACGGGGGGATTGGAGCATCCCTGGGGCTGAACATGGGGGAATCGGAGCATCCCTGGGGTAGAACACAGCGGGATTGGAGCGTCTCGGGGCAGAATAGCGGGGGATGGGAGCATCTTCGGGCTGAACACCGCGGGACTGGAGCATCCCCGCATGCAACACCGGCCCGGGGGCATTGGAGCATCCCCAGGGCTGAACACGGAGGGATTGGAGCATGTCGGGGCTGAATGCGGGGGGATTGGAGCGTCTCTGGGGCAGAACACGGAGGACTGGAGCATCTCGGGGCTGAAAAGGGGGGGATTGGAGCATCTCGGGGCTGAACACGGGGGGATTGGAGCATCTCGGTGCTGAACACGGAGGGATTGGAGCATCCCCGGGGCTGAACACGGGGCATTGGAGCATTCCGGGGTTGAACACGGAGGGACCGGAGCATCCCCGCATCCAACACCGGCATGGGAACATTGGAGCATCCCCGGGGCTGAACAGGGGGGGATTGGAGCATCTCGGGGCTGAACACGGGGGGATTGGAGCATCTCGGGGCTGAACACGGGGGGATTGGAGCATCCCCGCATCCAACACCGGCGCGGAAGGACGGGAGCAGCCGGGGGCTGAACACGGAGGGACCGGAGCATCTCCGGGAGTCTGCGGGCGGATCCCGCGGGATGGAGCCGCCCCGGGGCCGGGCTGGAGCGGGGCTGGAGCCGCCCCGGGGCTGGGCTGGGACCGCCTCGCTCCGTCCCCGCTCCGTCCCCGCTCCGTCCCCGCGATGTCGCCGCGCTCCGCCCGCCTGGCGCGGCTGTCGCGCTCCGTCACCTTCAGCGCCTGCCACCGCCTGCACAGGTGAGGGGTCCCGCACAGGTGAGGGGTCCCGCACAGGGGAGGGGTCCCGCACAGGGGAGGGGTCCCGAGGCTCCGAGCCGCACTGCGCTCCCCCATCTCTCCCTGGCTCAGCCCTTCCCGCAGCCATCCGTCCGTGCCCAGCTGCAGTTCCGTGTCTGAACGCGGAGAATGGCGCTTTCGGTTTGTAAACATCGCCCTGCGCCCCTGATCTGCTGATTTTTCCCCCGAAACGGAGGTATTCCTAAAGAGTGCCTTGGCCTGGAGCTGCCTGGAGGGAGGTTTTAGGCTCAGCCTCTTCTCTCAGGCTACAAGGGACAGGACAAGGGGAAACAGCCTCAGGCAGGGCTGGGGGAGGCTCAACTTGGACATCAGGAAGGATTTCTTCCTGGAAAGGGTGGTCAGGGTTTGGCAGGGCTGCCCAGGGAGTGCCCATCCCTGGAGGTGGCACTCAGTGCTCTGGGCTGGGGACAAGGTGGGGATTGGGCACAGCTTGGACTCGGTGATGTCACAGTTGTTTTCCAGCCTCAGTGATCCTGGGGTTCTGTGATATTCCCAAAATGTGCCCTGAGCTGAAGCACTCAGAGCAGGCACTGAGATTGCTTCAAAGGGAGGACTCAGAAATCCTTTGTACTTCATGGAGAGGCTCCCTAAGCTTTGTTATTTAATAATAAACCCAAATGTGCAGCTTGCTCCAGGCTCAAGTGATTTTGGGCCCAGATGTTGAACACTTATCCAGCAGTGCTGTCAGGCCGATGCTGTGAAACAAATACAAAAATCACTGCAAAGAAAAGATTGTTTTGTCAATCAGTCAGTGTTTTGCCAACAGTTTTGTCAATTTTCATGGCCCAAGCCCTGTTCTGTTTCTGTTTGTGCCTCCTGAGTGGGACAAGCTGCTGGCTTCAGTTTGGGAGAGATGGAGAGCTGGGAAGCAGAGCGAAGTGAAGCCATGGATATCTGGAATGGATCCTGACCTGCCATGTCTGCTCTTCCCACAGCAAATCCCTGAGCGATGAGGAGAACCTGAAGGTGTTTGGGAAGTGCAACAATCCCAATGGCCATGGACACAACTACAAAGGTACGAAGGTGACTTGCAGCCTTTTTTGGGGGTAGTGCTGCTCTCAGAGTTGGAATAATCCCCACGAGGGCTGGGCCACTCATCCTCAGCAGCCCAATACAGCTTTTGGTGGCTGGGTTTGGTTTTTTATTAAGGATTAGAAGGAAATTTCAGCAGCAGGTGGTTGAACCATAGCATGGGTTTGCCATCTATCCGGCTGAATAGATAATAAATATTTATCTTCAAATGCCTCTTCTTGAATCCAATCTGCTTGTTTGCACCCTGCCGAATCACTGTGATTTGAATGGAGATTTTTCCAAGCAAAAGGCATGCAAATTAAACAGCCTGTACACGTTATTTTAATGTTGTTTTCACAACTTCTCCTATTTCTACATCCTGGGCACATGGAATCAGATCCCTGCAGTTCCTGGAGCAGCTCCCTGTGTTGTTGGCTCCCTGAAACCTCTGCTAAGGAGCTGCTCTGTCAGGGAAGCCAGGCTGATCTCCCCTGCCAGGGGCATCAGGCTTTGGAGAAGGATTTTTGTGACTCTGAGTTGTCGTTTTCATGGAGCATCCCTCATTTTATACAAACAGCCCCACTGCTGAGTGCTGGGAGCCCTGGGGGTGAGCAGGGAAGGGTTTGTGTGTCAGATTGGGTTTTAGGCTCACGGACAACACAGTGACTTGATCTTTTCTCTTTTTCAGTTGTGGTCACAGTGCGTGGAGAGGTGAGTGCCAGCAGCAGCTTCTGCTCCTCGCTGTGGCAGGACTGTGTGAGATTGGTGCTGGAACACTCCTGCGGTGATTTCCTCCCTGGTGTGAGCTCCCAGGAGAGAGTGGAACCTCTGGAATTGTTCCCAGGCTGCACAGAGCCCTTGGGAACATCCCGGGAGTGGATGGGAACTCTCTGACAGTGGGAGGATATTCTCCTTGTGGCTCAGACGAGCTGAGCACAGATATTCCTGTCTGATTTGTGTTGCCAGGGCACCGATCTCCCTTCTGCTTCCCCTGCAGATTGACCCAGTCACGGGGATGGTGATGAACCTGACAGACCTGAAGGAGTACATGCAGGTAAAAAAAAGCCCAGTTTTTCTTCAGATCCCCTGGGAGAATTGATTAGAGCTCAGCAATTTGTCTGGCAGCAGCATGGACAGGTGGGGAGGTGGTGACGGCAGGACAGAAAAAAGGAATTGAGGAATAATTGAAGACTAAAATGCCTTAGCTCTGTTCTGTGGGGCAGTACTGGGAATTTCACAGCTGGATTGAGGGCTCTCTCCCCTGTTTTACAGCCTCTTGCCTGGCTGGGTGTGGTTATCTGAGGCTCAGGCCACCCAGGGCCAGGGCTGTCACTGTCCTCTCTCTGCAGGAGGCCATCATGGAGCCGCTGGACCACAAGAACCTCGACAAGGACGTGCCCTACTTCTCCGAGGTGGTGAGGTGGGTGTGGGGGGCTCCTGGGGGGACTGGGGCAGTCTGCAGGGCTTAACCCCAGCTGGGGGCCAGCAGCCTTTCCCTGAGTGCTGCCCCAGGGAAAGAAAGGGGCAGCTGTCTGTGTCCAGCCCTGCTGCCCCTGCTGTGTCCAGCCCTGCTGCCCCTGCTGTGTCCTGCTGTCCCTGTCTGTGTCCTGCTGCCCCTGCTGTGTCCTGCTGCCCCTGCTGTGTCCATCCCTGCTGCCCCTGGCTGTGTCCTGCTGCTCCTGTCTGTGTCCTGCTGCCCCTGGCTGTGTCCTGCTGCCCTTGCCTGTGTCCTGCTGCCCCTGCTGTGTCCATCCCTGCTGCCCCTGCTGTGTCCTGCTGCCCCTGCTGTGTCCATCCCTGCTGCCCCTGGCTGTGTCCTGCTGCCCACACCTGTGCCCATCCCTGCTGCCCCTCCAGCCCAGCCTATGTCCAGCCCTGCCCATCAGACCCATTGCACCCACGCTGGCGATGGCACAGCCCCACTGGATTCAGGTGTCAGCAGCTCCCCTTGGCAGCCCCCAGCCCACCCTGGGTGCCCTGCCCATCAGACCCATTGCACCCACGCTGGCGATGGCCCAGCCCCACTGGATTCAGGTTTCAGCTCCCCCAGCCCACCGTGGGTGCCCTGCTCAGATATCAGTGCTGTTCCTACACCTCAGTCACCCTGCCCTGCTCCCGTCCCGCAGCACCACGGAGAACATCGCCGTGTTCATCTGGGACAGCCTGCAGAAGCTGCTGCCGCCGGGGCTGCTGTACCGAGTGGAAGTGCGCGAGACGGAGCAGAACGTGGTTGTTTACAAGGGAGAGGAAACCATCGTGAAGTGAGGTCAGCCCCGGCTCAGCCTGGCTGAGGAATGCTCCGGGATCAGCTCAGAAGGTTTCTCCAGCCCTGGGGGCTGTGTTACGTAAGGAGAAGTGCAGATGTTTCACAAGGAGCCTTGCAGCAGTTTGCCCCTTCGGGCTCTCAGATTGGGTTGATTTGTCTGCTTTTCCTCAAGACCTTCCTGTTTTGCAAGGCTGAGCCACCCAGCTGATGTGAAATTTAGAGCTGTGCCTTGGTAAATAAAGCAGCTTTGGAGAGAGGAGGTGGCCTGGCAAAATCGCAAAAGGTTTTGATTTTTCTCTAATTAAACATTGAATTAATTTATGATATTTAATAATGTGAGCTCTGGCGTTCTTTTGCTTCTTGATCAAGCAGAGAAACATTTTTGAGAATGAGAACCATATTCTTTCGTTTTTTTTCACTTCTTATCAGTTTATTTCCTGTGCTGCAGGCACATTTCTTCCTGTGGCCAGCAGATCTTTCTCTGCATGTGGAACTGGGACAGTGGGCAAAATAAAAAAGCACTTCAGATCCAAACTGGGGAGTGGGAACATCACAGTCCTGGGGAGCCAGTGCAGCAATAAACCCTTTAATCACCCCTTAAACCAGCCCCAGAATCCAGTGGAGGCTGCTGCAGCAGGATGAGGCTGTGAGAGGAGTTTAAATGGACACCACCCGAATTATCCTGGATGTTCCTGGAGCTGGAGGCACCGTGTGGGAGCTGAGTGCACGGAAAAGCAGCGAGGGAATGGTGATTGCCCAATTCCTGTGGGGAAAGGCCATAAAGTCACGGTGTCTGTGCAGGGGCAGCAGTGACAGAGCTGTGTGTGATTGCCACACCAGCAGTGTCCCCAGCAGTAATTAGCTATGGCCATCAAGAATAATTCAGTGCATGTAATTTTAAAATAGTGATGAGCAGGGCAGTAAGTGCCTTGCTTTCCAGGGAAATGGGGGATTTGAGCAATGGAGCAAACAGCTCCATTTGGAGAGGTTTAGTGAAGCTTCCCTGGTCCTTCACCTTGCCCCACTCTGCTCCAGGCTGAGGGTGAAGTGTCCCCAGCTGGGCTCTGGGGTTTACTCTGCCAAAAATGACCTGGGATGGCTTTCAAACTGCTTTTGAACTGAAAATGGGGCCTGCTGCACCTGAGGACAGCTCTGTGCTGCCCCTGCCTTGGTTCAGCTTCGCTCAAACTTCCTGGGTGAGCTCCAAAAAGCGACATTTGCCCCTTTTCCCCACTTTTCCCCCCAGATGTGTAAACAGTCATTTTTTTTTTCAGCGTGGGCTCTGTCCAGGGAGGTTTTGCTCGTCCAACCCCTCCTGCCACCCTGGGGCTCGCTGGCGTGGCTGTGCCGCTGCTGCAAGGCTGTAAAATGGAAATGCTGGTGATTCACAGGGCACTGGAGTCCTCAGTGAGTCACAGACACACACACATCACGCGGTGCCCTGGTCAGAGCAAACTGAGGAATTCAGCAAACAAACGGTGCCATCTGCACAGCACTGCCCGCTGCTTTCGTTGGCACGGGGCACAGGGACCAGCCCAATTCCTGCCCCTTTTCTCTGCGCTTCAACAGCCTGGCTGTTTGTGTTTATTGCTGACAGGCTGGGGATTTATCTGTGCCCATCATTGTGACTGAAATAACGCAGCTCTGGGGAAATCCGGATAAATTGGGTGGCTGGGCAGTGGTTTGGGTTGGAAATTGGGATTACAGTGGATTCTGTCCCCCGTCCTGCTCACAGGGCTCTGGATCTTGGCAGGGCTGTGAGCTCCCTCCGTGCAGGGAATTCTCTGTAGGAGCAGCCTCCAAATTCCCAGCTGAGGGAGGGTTTTATAGGGAGAGAATGAACTTCCCAAATTAAACATTAAGCTCTGAGTGATGAAATGCTTTGAGGGAGAGCTGTTCAGGTGGCAGTGGGGCCAGGACGGCGCTGAAAGGTCACAGCTGATCCCAGGAGCAAGACTTCAGCTTGAGTGCAAATAAATGTGAACAGCAGGGTGATAATGACGGGAAATGTGCTCGGTTGTGTTTAGTGGGGCTGGGAGGAGAAGGCAGCTCCCATGATAAAATAAAATAAAATAAAATAAAATAAAATAAAATAAAATAAAATAAAATAAAATAAAATAAAATAAAATAAAATAAAATAAAATAAAATAAAATAAAATAAAATAAAATAAAATAAAATTAGAATAGAATAGAATAGAATAGAATAGAATAGAATAGAATAGAATAGAATCAGATTTTGTGGCAGAGGAGCAGTGCCAGGGCAGGGCCTGAGGCTGCATAGAGCCTATGGAAGGAGCTGCTGGAGTTCCACACCTGTGGGACCACTTTACAATGAAAAGCAAAGGTTGAGGCTGCCCAGGAAATGTGTCCAACAGCAGCTTTGCTTTTTATTAATTCCTGGTTTAGGGAGCTTTTCCTCATTCTGCCTCGCTGGAGGAGGAAAAATCTCATTCTTTTTTCTGTGTGCCACTCCTCGGGCTGGATTTTTACAGCCCTTTGTAGCCCCAACAATGAAGGAGTTAATAAACAATCCACGTGTTTGTGGGATGAGGATTCGGTAAATTACTGTGGCAAAGATTAAACGATTCTGGCCCAAGGCAGGGCAACAAATGTTCCTGGTTCAGATTTGCAGGAATCTCCTGCCTCTCTGCTGTTAGCCCTGCCCTGCTGAGAGAGGAAACACAGCAATATTTCCACCCGAAATGCAGCCAAGGAGAGACCCAGGGCTAAAACTCCATCCCACTCTGCAGCAGTGGGGCTTTGGTGGGATTTAAATGAAGAAAAACTAACCCTGATTGTTGTGCTGCCCCCAGAATTCCTCCCGTGACACCCACAGGAAGGTGTTTCAATGAGAATCCATCTGCAATCCAAAAAATTGGGGTCGTTCTGATTTTTTCAAGGCGGGATGGCCCAGCAGGCAATAAAACACCAGGGAGTACAGGAAGTCACTGGAAGGGCGAGAAAAAATTTTAACAGGGCTCTATCCAGGGGTAATCACTGTGTTAATGATTAATCGATGTTTTAAGAGCTCGGTGCTTCCAGTAACAGCTCTGTGCTCACTTAGCTCAACATTTCATTGCTGTGGCCTGAAGAGTTTGGCCTCAGAGCTCATGTGGTTGATCCTCAGAGCCTTTCCCTGCCTGGGGAGGCACAGTCATTCCTGGTTGTGTTCATGAAATAAGTTTTTAGCAGGGAAAATAGACAGGGGTGTAAAGGGAAATGTTCATTTTTGCTGCTGAACAGTGTAAAAAATGATGAAAACGCAGCAGATGAGGCTCATGGATGGGACAGAGCAGCAGGAGCAATCTGGGACGTGGGAGGCACCAGGAGGATATTTAAATACAATTTCGTATTTATTATCCCAGGCTGCAATCTTAGGAGATAGATGGATCAACAAAGAGTGGAATTGAGAGGTAATTTACAGCACTAATTAGGATTTTACTGTGTTTTGCGCTGGGGCAGCAGCAGATAAAGCTGTCCCCACCTCTGCTAATTACCCTGCCTGCTAAAGAGATGCTGATTTTAATGGCTGGGCCCTAAAAGATTTCTTTCTCTGAAATTTTGTGGGAACATTCCGTGAGTGCAGGCGCTGGGGTGGTGCAGATTTCAGCTGTGAAATTGTGCTGGGCACTCCTGGTTTACAGCCCAATCCCTCCCCAGCCTGTCTGGAGACAGGGAAATAAATGGAAATTCGGATGGGACAAGGGGAATTCACACTGAGGGCAGCAGAGGCAGAATTGCACTTTTCCTTTGAGGCAAACCATGGCTTTTTTATAACTTGAACAGCAAGAGCTGAGGGAAAGCTCAACTTGGGAGCAGAACCAACCCTAGCAGGAGTTTAATCACAACTGTCCAGTTTTATTATTAATGATTCAGACAATTCTGTAGGAATTTTTTAAAATTGCCTCGTCAATCTGATGTCTGAGAAATACAGATGGTTGGGGATCATTTTTGCTCGTGGAGCTCAGCTCCTGTGTGAAATTTTCAGGCTCCTTTATTCCCAGGCTCTTGAATCACTTGGGAATTAGGATTTTTTCTGCAGAAATGGGGGGACTTGGCCAGATCCAGGCAGGGTAAAGGCTCTGAGCCACTGAAATCTCGCTGTGCTTGGGGCTCAGCCTCGTGAGGAGGAAGCTCAGGAGGATTAGTGGGGCAGGGATGGCTCCCTGACCCTTCCCTCCAAACCCCCGGGGTCACCCTGGCCACGATTGCAGAGCTCAGGCCTCACCTTTATTTGTTCTTTTCTGTGCTCATCCCTGGGACCAAAGCCAAATATTTCAGAGCCATTTCAACCCCCCCAGCACCACAATAAAGGAAGGTGCAAGAACCAGTTTTTATTCCTTTATTTAGATTGGTTTAAGAAAAAAAAAAATTATTTTCCACAAGCTGGAAAATGTCTAAATAAAATTTCTAGATAAATGTTTTACTCATATAAAAATACAAACAATAACAACAAAATCGAGACGTCCATTGGCCCACACAATCTTGCAAAATCAGGTGTTGATCAAAAAATAGGAACAAAAAATGCCCACCTTGCCTTTCCAGAAAATCAGGAAAACGGAAAAAAAAAACCAACAGAGAGAAAACAAAGAGAATCTTTGTCATCTGCTGAAAGAACAAAATTTAGGGGATTTTGGAGCAAATAACAACATGGAGCACAAATTCCTAAGGCCTGGTGAGGAGGACTCAGGATCTTCAGCAGCTCCTGCTCTGTCCCCCGTGCAGATTTGGGGAGAACATTTGTTTTCCCTGGGCCTGCGCTGGAGGTCCTGCGGTGGTTTTTAACAGGATTTCCCTTCCCAGGCTCAGCTCTGCTCCCTGCAGCTGTGGGGGCTGTGCCAGGAACCAAACCCAGCCCCTCCTGGAGCATCTCAGCAGCTCTGGGACCCCGAGGAGAAGAGGAATAGTTCCCTCAGGAACCAAACCCAGCCCCTCCTGGAGCTCCTCAGCAGCTCTGGGACCCCGAGGAGAGCAGGAGCTGTCCTCTCTTCGGGTGTTTTGTGCTTCACAGAGCCCCAGGGATGAGGAAAGCTTGGATTCTTGAGTGTCCCCTCTCCGGTGGGGTCTGCTTGCCCATTTTTTCTGCTGCAAAGCTGGGGCAGAGGGGTGTGTGCAGTGAAATATTCCATCTCAGAGGGGAGCGGGGGCAGGATCAGCTCGGGGGGCAAACAAACCTTCCCAATTTCCTTTGGAAAAGGAAACACAGAGCAGGGAGCAGATTTCTTGAGTGGATCAGCTCGGGGGGGGCAAACAAACCTTCCCAATTTCCTCTGGAAGTGCAGGTATCACCCAAACACAGAGCAGGGAGCAGATTTCCTGAGTGGATCAGCTCGGGTCCCCTCTCCCAGGAGGACGAGGGTCCCCTCGGCGCTGCCCTAGGACAGCAGCTTGCCCGTGAGGAGCAGCAGGGGCAGCTGCAGGGCTGCCAGGGGCAAGGAGATGCTCCGAGCCGCGGGTGCTGAGCTGGGGGTGGTGGGGGGCACCGTGGTGGGGTCTGCTCCTGGAACGGAAGGAAATGCGATTAGAAATGTGAAGGATCGGTGGAAAGCTACCCCGACAGGTCCAGACTGATGCCTTTGAATATTTCTAGTTTTTTTCCTCTTCATGCTGCAGTAACTTGCTGCAGTTCTGTGCTTCTTACAAAGTGCTGAAATCCTCTGTCCCAGCACCTTTGGCCAAACAAAACTCTCTGAACACAGATTCAAGGACATATTCATTGCTTTGGGGCCTGAAAATATGGAAACAACTGTGAGATGGGGGGAGCAGGCCTGGGGTGGTGAACATCATCACCTGAGGGTGATTGGAGAATTAGGGGCCAATATGCCAATGGACAGAACTTGTAAAAGGTGAAGGGCTCATGACCCAGGGTCCATTTTGGGTGTAGTCCCTGAGGGGACATTCCTTTGCCCGAATGTACCTTGAAGGACTCGAATAAGTTTGTCTGCATTTTATACTCCTAATTTGTTTTGGCTTCTCTTTTAGGCATCAAGACCCACAGAGAAGGACTGGGGGGTCTGAACACGTCCCTGACACCAGTGGATCCTGTCCCCGAAACACTCCCTGACGGCAAAGCCACAATTCCCAATTCCTGTGCCATCCCTGCAGAAATAAAGGAGCCTGGCCTCTGCTCTGTCGCCATTCCATGCCCCTTAAGGCAAAAAGGGAGCTTGGAAAGGTTTTAAGTTGAACATTTTGACTTGCAAACCCTCTTGACCACTGGAGATATGAGATATCCATCAGTTCAGGCACCCCAAGCCCTTCCTTGCCCCCTCCCCAAACCCAGAGCATGAATTCCCTGCTTGCTGTGTCCTTCCCCAGCTGTTTGAAATGAAGATTATTTACCTTCGTTCAGCATGAAAGTCTGGAGCTCTGTGGCTTTATCAGGGAGGCTGAGATAGACCCTGTGGGAGGATGGAGAGAGAGGAGAAGCTCAAAGGAGAGAAGCTGAGTGCCTCACGTGGGGATTGAAAGGAGTTGTTAAAAGCAGATGAAGAGACAGGAATTTCGGAGTCACCCTGAGCTCATTATGTTGTCCTCCAGCCAAATTGAGCTATTTTAGGATATTTTTAATGTCTAAAAACAGCTTCTCCATCACCCTTTGGCTGCTTCCCTGCCCTCCTCTGGCTGGGACGGGGGTGCCTTGTACCAGGGTAATTAACTGGGAGCCATCTGCTCCCCGTAATTAGAACCTCCCCGCAGATAAGGCCGAGCAGATGAGGGCTCTGCTTCCCTTGGACAAACATTTTCCTCTCCATTAGTGCTAATGGGAGAGCTCAGTCCAGCCATTTCCACCGAGCCAATCTCCATTTTTACCAAGAGCCGATCTCCATTTTTACCAAGAGCCAATCTCCATTTTTACCAAGAGCCAATCTCCATTTCTACCAAGAGCCAATCTCCATTTCTACCAAGAGCCAATCTCCATTTTTACCAAGAGCCAATCTCCATTTTTACCAAGAGCCAATCTCCATTTTTACCAAGAGCCAATCTCCATTTTTACCAAGAGCCAATCTCCATTTTCACCAAGAGCCAATCTCCATTTTTACCAACGGGAGCATCCTGGAACTCCCAGAGCATCCCTGGGGCAGCCAAAATTTCCTCGGTGCTGTCCAGAGACAATCCGGCCAGGGCTCCGGAGTTTTCCCCATGAGGTGGGGCTGGCTGTGGGCTCTGCCCCACCTGGGGGCTCAGGAGGAGTGGATGCTCACCTGATCTGCACCCAGGTCAGGTTGCTCTCGGGGGATGTCCAGCGGGTCGCGTTTTGGGTGATGTTTAACACCGCGGTGTCGATAAAGCTGCAGTTCCTCGTGGGTCCCTCCTGCCACTGCCCCACGGAGCTGTTCTGGGGGGACAGCGCCTGCAGCAGGTACTGCCCCATGGAGCTGTTGCTGTGGTCTCTGCTGTCCCTTATGGTCACTGGGGACACAGCAAGGGGACAAGGTCAGTTGGGTGCCCTGCGGGAGCCGTCAGGGCCCACGGTGAGTGACACTTGTGGTGACAACAGCACCAGAAGGCTGCAAAGAGGAAAAAAGCTTTCATCTGTCCCATCCCCAGCAGGAGGAACTCCCCAGGCACCAGGCTCGGCCCCTGCCACACCTGGGAGTGAAACCAGAGCCCTCTGGGGGCCATGCAAATGGCAAAGGGTGGGGAATGGACCTTGGGCATGGCTGGGTGTGCCTCGCCCTTCCTTCTTGGGCTGGGGTCTCACAGATTTCCCCCAAGCTGGACAGGAATCAGGGGAGCACAGAGGGTCCTGCCATGGCCCTGCAGCCCTCAGGTCAGCCCTGCTCCAAACCAGCCCTGCCAGGGCTCGCAGAACCTCCAGGAGCTGGTGGGAGGCAGGAGCTGCCATCGATCCTCAGTTCTGTGCTCAAAAAAATGAAGTAACAGCAGTGAACAAATGAAAAAACACCACCCAGCTGCTGTGGATGCTCCTTGGGTGAGATCTGGAGGGATCTGTGCCGATTTACACCTCCTCCCCTGCTGGAAGGGATCAGGATGTCTCTCCTGCACTATTTTCTCAGCATTTAGGTTTTGCTGGGCCTCAGAGCAGAGGGAGATTTGTTAGCAGTGACCACACAGGATCAGGCTGCCCTTTACCCCATCCCTTCCTAGGATTAAAAGCCATTCCCTGTGATGGATGCTGAGTGTTTGTCACCATCAAAGTGACCTCTTCCCCTTTGCCTTCAGCGCCACTGAGAAGGGCGAAGTGTCCGAGAGAAGGGAAGGGACCCAAACCACAACACAACTTCTGTGTTTTTGAGAGCGTTCAGGTCCTTCTGTGCAAATTCAGGCACAAAAAAATTGGAGAAAAAGTCATTCTGAGAGAGGAAAGAGAATTCGGGATTGAGCTGTAGGAAGGAACATGAGATAGGAGCAAAGAGGCAACAGCAGTGCCATTTACTCATCTCCTGCCTGAAATAAAACAGAATTAAAATAGAAAAAGAACATTAGGCCTCGCCTAGATTGAACACCTTTGAGAGCAGCACAGAGGTCAGGAAAGCAGCTGAGGACAGAGGTTTTGGGGCAGGCTGTGGCTGAGCTGGAGGCAGTGATGGCTTACCCGTGTAGGTTCTGTTGGCCTGGTAAGTCCTGGGTGTTGTTTCCACAGAGAAATTCCCTCCAGTCACGTTCACGAGCAAAGGACACCCTTCTGTCCCTGCCTGTGCCCGGGCTGTCCCCAGCAGGAGCAGAGGTGCCAGGAAGAGCAGAGCTGCCATGTCCCCTCGATGGCTCCTCTTCCTCACCTGCACAGGGAACTGAGACAGCGAGACAGCCTCATGCCCTGTTTTATACCCCGGCTGCGATGAGGTAAATGCAAATATTTCCTCCTCCCCATCCAGCTCGCACACCCACAGCCCCGGGGAGGTTTCACTGATAGAGAGACTTCCTCCTGACCTGCCTGGCCTGGGGAGAACTGCTGAAAATAAAGGGGTGACCCATGTTTGAGGGGTTAAAATGGGCAGGGGACATCCCTGAGGAACCCACGGGCTGGTCATGGTGTTTCTGGATCCCTTGGGATGGTGACCATGGCTCTGGAATTGTGGAGGAGCATCCAGCCCTGTTCCCAGGCCTTTCTTCAGGGCCAAACGCTTCCAGAAAATGTGAAAAATCCACACAGAGAACCTTGTGAAAATGCTCAGTCGGGATTCTGCTCCTGCTTGGAAAAAGCTGGAGGTTTCACTGACAGAGACACTTCCTCCTGACCTGCCCAGCCTCGGGAGAACTGCTGAAAATAAAGGGGTGACCCATATTTGAGGGGTTAAAATGGGCAGGGGAATGTCCCTGAGGAAGCCATGGGCTGGACATGGAGTTCTTGGCATTTCTGGATCCCTTGGAATGGTGACCATGGCTCTGGAGCTGTGCAGGAGCATCCAGCCCTGCTCCCAGGCCTTTCTTCAGGGCCAAACACTGCCAGAAAATGTGAAAAACCCACACTTTGAGCTGATTTCGAGGCTGATTTTAAGCTGATTTTGAGGCTGATTTTAAGCTGATTTTGAGGCCAACTTTGAGGGTGATTTTGAGAGTGATTTTGAGGCTGATTTTGAGAGTGATTTTAAGCTGATTTCTAGGCTGATTTTGAGGCTGATTTTAAGTTGATTTTAAGCTGATTTCTAGGCTGATTTTGAGGCTGATTCCACACAGTGCTCCCTGAGCTGTCGGGGCAGCGCTGTGGGGTCAGAGCTGGGGACAAGGACAGCATTCCCTGTCCCTGGAACAGGTGGGATTCATCCTGCTCACCTTCCACCTCCTTGGGGAAGGACAGAGCAGGGGCCAGAGCGAAACCCGGCGGGTGAGCCACCCAGCAATTAGAGGTGATGATCCTGAATCAGCTCCCCTGGAACGGAGGTGGCTCCAGAGCTGCTCCCCGGATGGCTCCAGCAACCAAAACGAGCAGCACAGCTATTCCCATTGAGCTGCAGCCCCGAAATGAGGAGGAATGGCCTCTCTTCCCCTGTCTGCCTTAATCATGCAGGTCACAGGACCCCAGGGTCACCAAGGATGGGACAGACCCCAAACCACAGCCGCTGTGCCACTCCCAGTGACTCCACCACTCCCTGGGCAACTTATTCCAACGCCTGACCACTCTTTTATTCTATTTTTTTTCCCCTCTAATATCCAACCTGAGGCTCCCCTGGTGCAGGGGATGAATCTCCCTGGCGTTTCTGGTGTCCTCATGCTGGGGTTTTGTCAATCCCACTCCATCCTCCTCCTCCTCCCTGGCCCTGCTGAGTCACTGGTGCTGCCGAGGAGGAGCTTTGGGTTCCTCTCCCTGTGCTCATCTTCCCGTGCCCCAGCCCCAGAGCTCCTCACCCCGTGGGGAGGAAGCTGCTGTGGGAAATGTCCCAAATAAAAGCTGGACAGGAGTGGGAGGAAAAGGAGGAGTGGGGTGGGGGAGCTCAGGACAAAGAGGAGAGCAGCAGGGAAGACGCCAGGGGTAAAGAGGATGTGTTGGAGGAATGTTCGGTGGTGCTGCATTGGTTGGAGGTAAATTTGACTCTAAAGCAGAGAGGGTAGGTAATAAAAAATTGAGATTTTCTGACCTGCTGAGTTCACAGAATCAAATCCCCCTGCAGGATCTATTTGCTTGTGGTTTTTATCTTGTTTTCTGCTCCTCTGGGAGCTTCCCTGGGCAGTGCCTGGGGCTCCTTTGCTGCCCAGGGCTGAGAGGGAGAGAGTTCCTCCAAGGGACCTCAGGCTGCAGCTCCTTGGAAATGGGAACTGCTCTTCCCCACCTGCTGAAAAACCTTCTCTGGAAGCACACGGGGAGTGTGTCAGCAATCCGAGACCTGTGGGATGGGGACAGGGAATGGAAGCAGAGGGTTTTGCAAGCCCAGCTTCCCTTGTGGTGCTGTTTGCCCTGGGCAGTTTCACATAAATCGTCCTTGCAAAAGCTCTGGGTGGTGGGGGTGACTCAGTGGGTGTCACTGGGACAGGGCTGGAACCACATCTGCTCTGTCCTCTCGGAGAGAATTCCACCTGGGAAGGAAAAGGCAGGATGGGATTGCGACAAAAACCTGCCCAGGGCTAAAGAGAGCCTTGTCAGGGGTGGTGGAAGTGAATTTTTATTACGTGAGCTGCACTCTGGGGTTTTTCAGTTTTGTTCCTTGTTGGTTCTTGCAGAGGTTGATCTGCCGTGGGGAAGTAGGAGCCTGCCTTGAAGAGAGGATAGAGCCAGAAAGCTCAGGGAAGCAATAAAATTCATATTTATATCCCTAAAGGTGACTGCACAATCGTTAATTCAGCCAGGGATAAGCCCAGGAAATAAAACCAACGAAACGGGTGTGAAGTCCAGCGGAGGAAGAGCAGGAAACAGAAATTTCTGCGGGAGACAGGTGTGTGAGAGGAGCCTGAGCTTCCCGAGTGCCCAGAATATTTGGAGAGGAGCTGACAGGGCTGAGACTGCTCCGAGCATCCTCCAAAAGCAGCGCAGGGAGCAGCAGGACCCCGATGGAGCCAGCAGCTCCTGGGGGATCCTGGGCTCCCCAACACCCTGTGAGGAGCCCAGGATCCATCCCCAGGCAGGCTGACGGCTCCAAAGTCTGCACTGCAGGTGCCAAAGCAAACAGAGGCTCTGGGTGAGAGCAGCTGCTGCCTGCCCCAGCCCCAGCGCCGCTCCTGGGGGCTGTTTGGAAATGATGCCGGGGTGTTTCCCTGGCTGCCGCCCACGCTGAAGGGTTGCAGCAGATGGGATGACTCGGCTTTTCCTCCCTCTTGGCAAGCAGACAGCAGATATCAGCTTGTCTGGCTTCCTCCTGGCTGGCACCAGGGCTGTGCTTCCTCCCTGCTCCCATCCCTGGTGGATCTGCGAGGGAAAATCTCAGGGAATATTCCTGGCAGGAGAGGAGCCTTGGGCACACAGCAGAGCCTGGGGCTCGGGGCTGTGCTCCAGGGCTGGAGCTGAACCCTGAATTGTGGATGCACTGTTCTAAAAGTTTTTCTCTTCTTTCTCATGGGGAATAGAGATAAGCTGAATTCTTGTGCTTTTCTAATCTTTTGTTTTGGTACTGGATGCTGTAGGGCTCCAGCCAGTGCTTTTGGGGGGTGGAAAACTATCAACCAATAATTGCTAGACTATTAATGAACATATAAAGAAAGAATAATAAATAAATTTTGCTTATTTGCCATCTTGCGTGTGCTGAGTGCCTGATTACTACGAGTTTCTGTGACAGGGAATAGGTTATTCCCAACCTTAAACCCCAACCTCTGCCCACCTGCACCTCACCATGACAGGGTGGCAAGGGAGGGGGTGGAATTTTTTTTTTTATTTTTGGCAAAATGCAGCAGCCAGAGAGAATAAACAACTGCACAGGAGCACCTGCTGGGGAGCATGGAAATGTGAACCACAGGGGAAGGGCTCGGGCTGTCCCTGGGTCAGGCAGAGGTGAGGGCAGGGTGCTGAGGAAAGCAAGGACACGGAGTTCTCTCCATTCCCGTTCCTGGTGCTGGAGCTGCTCTGTCTGGGCTGGTCTGGGCTGCACATCAGGGCATGCTTGGACTCTGCCCTGCTCCAGGCAAGGAGAGCTGTGTTTGCTCCGAGCTCCTCTGCAGACCTTTATGGAGTTATTTGCTTTGGGTGAAGAGCTCGGGGCAGTTGAGATTTTACTGGCTTGTTTTGCAAATATTGCCTTGGGATTAAAAGGGTTTTTTTACTGCTGAGCTGCCTTGAAAAGACTCCTTGTCCTGCAGGAGGTGTGGGGCGAGTTCCCAGCGCTGGGATGGGCTCTGGAGCTGTCCCAGCAGTGTCCCAAAGCCACCCCATCCCTGCCACCATCCAGGGCAGGAAAACTGAGAGCAGAGGGAGCAGGGCAGGCAGGGCTCGTGTCTCGCCGGAGCTGCAAATGAGGTGTGGAGTGAATTTTGCATCAGGAGGCAGCTGGGGCGCTGCCAGTGCCCCACGTGTGCTGCGGGAACACCTCCGAGCTGGTGCCCTGCCAGCCCTGCTGGCCCTGGCACGGCATTCCCAGGAATCTGCAGCTCTCGGGGCTCTGTCCCAGCCCGGGGAGGCTCTTGCCAGGCAGGGAGGAAAAAAGGTGCATTGTTCTCTGCAGGGATTGATGCCTGAAGGAGAAGCCAAAACAAATTAGGAGTATAAAATGTGGAAAAAATTTATTCGAGGCCTTCAAGGTCCATTCAGGCAAGCAAAGTCTCCCAGGGACTACACCCAAAATGGACCCTGGGTCCCGAGTCCTTCACCTTTTACAAGTTCTGTCCATTAGATATTGGCCCCTAATTCTCCCCTAATTCTCCAATCTCACCCTCAGGTGATGATGTTCACCACCCCAGGCCTGCTCCCCTCCATCTCACTGTTGTTTACATATTTTTGGGCCCCAAGGCAATGAATATGTCCTTGGATCTGTGTTCAGAGAGCCTTGTTTGGCTAAAGGTGCTGGGAACAGGGGATTTCAGCACTTTGTAAGAAGCACAGAACTGCAGGAAGTTACAGGTGCATGAAGAGGAAAAAACTAGAAATATTCAGAGGCATCAGGACGAGGCTCTAAAACTCCCTTTGTAATCCACGGCAGAGGCGGCACGGAGGGCAGGGCAGGGCAGGAGGAAGGACAAATCTTTTGTTAAAAGGCACTTCCCAAAGCGAGCAGCTTAACAAGGGAATTTTCCTGCTTTTTGTGCCTCCCCAGGCATGTCCCTGGTCACCAGAGGCAGGAGAATCAGCAGCCAGGAGCTCATTCTGGGAGCTCTGAGCTCTCTGCTTCCTCCAGCCCCTCATCCCCCGAGTGCAGACAAGTTCTCAGTGCTGGGGCATAGCCCTCCCTGCCCTTTCTGTGCCCGCAGAGCCTTTCTGGATTCACCCACACTGCCCTCCCTGCCCTTTCTGTGCCCGCAGAGCCTTTCTGGATTCACCCACACTGCCCTCCCTGCCCTTTCTGTGCCCGCAGAGCCTTTCTGGATTCACCCACACTGCCCTCCCTGCCCTTTCTGTGCCCGCAGAGCCTTTCTGGATTCACCCACACTGCCCTCCCTGCCCTTTCTGTGCCCGCAGAGCCTTTCTGGATTCACCCACACTGCCCTCCCTGCCCTTTCTGTGCCTGCAGAGCCTTTCTGGATTCACCCACGCTGCCTGTGCAGGTGCCTGTGCTGCTCTCCTGCTCAGCCCTGCCATGGATTCTGCTGTTCCCACCTCTGTCCCTTCTGTCCCCAGCCCTGGGGAGGCACAGAGCAGAGCAGGTGTCTCGGTGTCACCCTCAGCGGGGCTGGGGTGACTCGGGGTGCAGATGTTGGTGATTCCTGGGGCTCTGCCTGCAGCAGGAGCCTGGGGCACAGCAGGGCCCGGTGTGGCTTTAGCTTTCCTGAGGATTGCAGACGCTGAGCTGAGAGAATTCAGGCAGACGAACCAAGATGGCGAAAAGGGAAGTTTATTTACAAGAAGCCTCTTTTATATCCATTCATATTCTAGCACCTATTGGTCAGCAAAGAATCCACCTCCTAAAACCATTGGTCACAGCCAAATAACACCTAACACCAAACACAGAGATTAAGAAAGTAAAAGAATGCAGCTTATCTCCATTCTCTGTGAGAAAGAACAGAAAGATTCTAAAGCAGTGCAGCCACAGCCCGGCTGTCCCCGTGTCACACGGTTGGTTCGTCTGTCTGTGTGGCACAGAAGCTTTGTCACACAATCACAGCAGGGACCTGCTGCTGCCCCGGTGCCACCGGAGCTGCCACAGGACAGTGTCCTGAGGGAGGATTTGGGACAGGAAGGAGCAGCAGCCCTTGGGAAAAGCAGCTGGAAGGGAAAGAGGTGCCCAGCGGAGCCGGGCAGCCCAGGAGATGGCAGCAGCTTGCTGTGCCAGCCTTGGTGGCCCGGTTCTGCTGGGTGCTGGCATGGGGACAGGGCTCGGCAATGCCCCCAGCTCGGCCAGCCCGCCTGGAAAGGCATTTTCTGTGCCGAGTTACATTTTCCATGCACCCTGACACGCCGGAGCAGGCAGGAATTCTGATCCCAGCGCAGAACCAGCCCTCTGGGAGGGCAGAGGCTGTGCTGGAATTGCCTGGCAGGCTCCTCTGCTCCTCCAGAAGCAGCTTTGGCTCTGAGGGCTGGGGCAGGAGTGTCCTTGCCTGTCCCCAGGCTCCCCTCCTGCCTCCCCCAGGCCAGGAATTCTCTTGATGCTCAACCTTGAGGCAGCAGAGCAGGGAGACAGGAGGCTGAGCTCAGCTGGGAGGCTGCTCTGAGCCTGGAGCTGGCACCCAGGGGCTCTGAGGAGCCAGCAGGGATCTCCTGGGAGAGGATTGAGCCGCCCTGGGCAGCTCCCTGGGATTGCCCTCCAGCCTGGGAGGTGTGAGGATGGGAGGAGAAGCACTTGAACTGTTCCAGTACCAACACTGATCCTGTCACATCCCTTTGTTCCACCTTTAGGAAGAGTTTGGTGAGGAAATCCCTGGCTCAGGCACCAGGATTTGCCTTCCCAAAGGAGCCCCAGCTCTGAGCCCGTTCCCAGCCCCAGACCTGGGTATGGCTTTAGATTTCCTGACGATTGCAGGAGCTGGCAGAGAATTCAGGCAGACGAACCCAAGATGGCGAAAGGAGAACTTTATTTACAAAAACCTCTTTATATATCCATTAATAACCTAGCAACCATTGGTCAGCAGGGAATCCACCTCCTAAAACCATTGGTCACAGCTATACAACACCTAGTACCAAACACAGAGATTAAGAAAGTAAAAGAATGCAACTTATCTCTATTCTCCCTGAGAAAGAACAGAAAGATTCCTAAAACAGTGGAACCACACCTGGGGACATGGCAGAGCCTGGGAGGTTTTGCTGCCCTGGTCCCTCCCTGGCAGATGGGATGAGGCAGGAGCAGGTACCAGGAGAGGAGCAGCTCCTGGAACGGTGCCTGGTGCTGCAGCTGCAGCTGCCAACTCCAAGGTGAAAACTGAGAGGTTTTTCAGCTTCACAGCCAAGGTGTGTGTAGGAATCTGCAGCTTTATCCAGGAAGGTATTTCCAGCTCCCTGCTGACACTGTTTATTGACCTCCCATGGCACGTTTGTCCTTCTGAACCTCTCCCCAGGAAGGTGACTTACACCAGGCTGGAAGGACGATGGATCCAATCAGTGCTGCGTGTTTAATCATCCCTTCCTAATGGTATTTGGGGATTTCCTATTTCATCAGTAATTAATGTGCCTGGCAATTAATTTTGCAGGAGTCTTGGTGCCCTGGGCACTGCAGGGTGGATTGTGAGCAGCCCCTGTCTTACTTTGGGGGAGTTCTGAGGAGTAATGAAGTTGCCGTAATGAATTGCAAGAGATAATCGATTTCCTTCCTGATTCCTTCTAATTAGTAGGAATTTTTAAAACTTTTTTTAAACTTTTTTTTTTTTTTTAACGTGCATTTCACTTTTTGGAGGACAAGGACTAGGCAGGGAAAGGAAAGGAAAGGAAAGGAAAGGAAAGGAAAGGAAAGGAAAGGAAAGGAAAGGAAAGGAAAGGAAAAGGAAAGGAAAGGAAAGGAAAGGAAAGGAAAGGAAAGGAAAGAAAGGAAAGGAAAGGAAAGGAAAGGAAAGGAAAGGAAAGGAAAGGAAAGAAAGGAAAGGAAAGGAAAGGAAAGGAAAGGAAAGGAAAGGAAAGGAAAGGAAAGGAAAGGAAAGGAAAGGAAAGGAAAGGAAAGGAAAGGAAAGGAAAAGGAAAGGAAAGGAAAGGAAAGGAAAGGAAAGGAAAGGAAAGGAAAGGAAGGAAAGGAAGGAAAGGAAGGAAAGGAAAGGAAAAGGAAAGGAAAGGAAAGGAAAGGAAAGGAAAGGAAAGGAAAGGAAAGGAAAGGAAAGGAAAGGAAAGGAAAGAAAGGAAAGGAAAGGAAAGGAAAGGAAAGGAAAGGAAAGGAAAAGGAAAGGAAAGGAAAGGAAAGGAAAGGAAAGGAAAGGAAAGGAAAATTCCTTACATTAAAAAAAGAGAAAGGGAAAATTCTTGCATTGAGAAAAATAGAGTGGATTTTGTCCTGCATATCTCAGCTGTGAGATTCCCACACCCTCGAGGCACTTCCAAAAGAGATTTTTCCCCCAATTTCCCACACTAAGCCCCTGTGAGCGATGCAAGGTGTGACCTGTGCTGTCTGCACGGGTCTGGCCAGCCAGGCTGTGCTCTGACCCTGCAGGAACTGAGCCTGGCTGGTCCTGGACAGCTCCTGAGGAGCAATCTGAGCTCTGAGCTCATGGCCTCTGACAGTGAGTGGATGCCAGCACGGAGGAAAGGGCCTGTGGAGGAGACCCCGGGCTCTGTGAGGTCTGCAGAGACACAAGTGCAGGAAAACCCACGGCAGAGCGGGGCTGGGTTATCCAGGCTTTGATAAACACTTCCCCATCTCAGAGCACCTTGACCTGATCATTTGTGCTTGTGCCTGGCAGCTCTGCGCTCGCTGGGGAGAGGGGAAAAACCAGAGGAGGAAAAACATTAAAAACGCTTCACTGGAGCTGGAGATTCAGCCCTGCCTTGGCTTCCTGCCGGCTTCAAACACAGCAGCAGAACCTCTTGTGTTTAGCCCCAAAGGAGTCCCTAATTAGTGGAGAAACTGCAAGGCTCTGAACTTGTTTGGGAATGCTTTAGTGCAGTGGCCCCCTGAGGTTCATTAAACAAATGAATCCGGAGCAGTCAAATAGCTGGGATCTTCAAAGTGACAGGGACCTCGGTCCCAGGGCTGGCACCGCAAAGAAAATCTTTTCTGAAATGGGCGGAACCGCTCTCGCTGAGGAAACAGAAAAACGAAGTCATGGACAGAAGAGATTCCCAAAGGGAAGGGCAGCAGCATTCCCAGCCCTGCCTGCAGCCTCTGCCAGCAGCTCTGGGTGTCCCTGGGGCCCTGGGGACAAGGAGCAGCCAGGTCAGTGAGGGGAGGGTGACAGGGGACTGTCCTGCTGCGGGCTGGGTGGGACAGAGGGGTGGGGGGCAGGAGCCTCTCGGGAGAAGGACAGCGCTGGGGGACTGTGTAGTTGCACTATTTCAGAAATCTTTCTGTTCTTTCTCAGGGAGAATAGAGGTAAGCTGCATTTTTGTACTTTCTTAATCTCTGTGTTTGGTACTAGGTGTTGTAGAGCTGTGACCAATGGTTTTAGGAGGTGGATTCTCTCCTGACCAATAGTTGCTAGATTATTAATGGATATATAAAGAGGTTTCTGTAAATAAAGTCTCTCTTTTCGCCATCTTGGGTCCTCCTGCCTGCTTCCTCTGCCAACTTCTGCAAATCTCAGGAAATCTAAACCAACAGGACTGCCCCAAGGCTTTGGGAGAACCCCAGAGTTGCTCTCCTCAGTAACTCTGAGCAGAACCCCAGCTCTTTGGGGCACGGAGGCTGTCTCAGAACCCATGAACTCATGTCTCAGAACCCATGCCCACTGTCTGGGTGCAGATGGGGCTGGCAGAGCCCGCGGCAGTGACATTTCTGAGCTGAGCTCGGTGGTGCTCCATCAAATGTTCTCAAATACCTCGGCTGCCTCCGGGGCACCTCTGCTCTTTCAGTCCCTGGCACTTCCCCGAGCTGGGAATTTCCCCACTGGAAATTCCCGCAGTGGGAATTTGAACCTTCCGGATGGAGTTTGAACTCCTCAGGATGGAGGAGAATAAAGGGAAGAGCTGCAAGCCTTGCCCTGTGCTGTCCTGGCACAGTGGGGACACTGCTCAGCTCTGGGGCTGCCTGGGCTCATCCTCTGCCCCTGGGAGAGCTCATCCTCTGCCCCTGGGGATGGTTCATCCTCCTACCCTGGGCTCATCCTCTGCCCCTGGGCTCATCCTCTGCCCTGGGAGGGCTCATCCTCTGCCCCTGGGGATGGTTCATCCTCTGCCCTGGGCTCATCCTCTGCCCTGGGAGGGCTCATCCTCTGCCCCTGGGAGAGCTCATCCTCTTCCCCGGGCTCATCCTCCTGCCCTGGGAGAGCTAATCCTCTGCCCCTGGGGATGGTTCATCCTCGTACCCTGGGCTCATCCTCTGCCCTGGACTCATCCTCTGCCCTGGGAGGGCTCATCCTCTTCCCCGGGCTCATCCTCCTGCCCTGGGCTCATCCTCTGCCCTGGGAGAGCTCATCCTCTGCCCCTGGGGATGGTTCATCCTCTGCCCTGGGCTCATCCTCTGCCCTGGGCTCATCCTCTGCCTTGGGCTCATCCTCTGCCCTGGGCTCATCCTCTGCCCTGGGAGGGCTCATCCTCTGCCCCTGGGGATGGTTCATCCTCTGCCCTGGGCTCATCCTCTGCCCTGGGCTCATCCTCTGCCTTGGGCTCATCCTCTGCCCTGGGAGGGCTCATCCTCTGCCCTGGGAGGGCTCATCCTCTGCCCTGGGCTCATCCTCTGCCCTGGGAGAGCTCATCCTCTGCCCTGGGAGGGCTCATCCTCTGCCTTGGGAGAGCTCATCCTCTGCCCTGGGCGAGCTCATCCTCTGCCCTGGGAGGGCTCATCCTCTGCCTTGGGAGAGCTCATCCTCTGCCCTGGGCTCATCCTCTGCCCTGGGAGAGCTCATCCTTTGCCCTGGGAGGGTTCATCCTCCTGCCCTGGGCTCATCCTCTGCCCTGGCAGGGCTCATTCTCTGCCCTGGGCTCATCCTCTGCCCTGGCAGGGCTCATTCTCTGCCCTGGGCTCATCCTCTGCCCTGGGAGAGCTCATCCTCTGCCCTGGGCTCATTCTCTGCCCTGGGAGGGCTCATCCTCTGCCCTGGGAGGGCTCATCCTCTGCCCTGGGAGGGCTCAGCCTCTCCCTGGACCAGCAGCACAAAACCAAGGCACAGTGCTGTTTGGAGAGCCTGTGTGAGCTCCAGAGCTGCGTTTATCCGAGCAGTTTGTGCACCAATTAGTGACATGAATGTGACCTGACGGGCTGGAGTTCAGCTCTGCCTGCTCAGGTGCCTCCTGCTCCCTGCCAGGCCATTCCGAATTGCTGCCGAGTCCTGGGGAAAACAGAGTTTGCCTTGTGCTGGCTTTTCTTCCCTGATTGCTTTGACCTGGGAATTTGCAGGCAAACCAGTTCTTTTTTATCAGACATCCTCATTTAAACTTTAGCTCTTGATATTTTTTTCCATCTCAGTGATCATTGCTGAGCTGCTGCGCAGTGCAGACTCAGTTCTTGGGGGTTTTGGGTGAGTGCAGCTTCTGTGCTGAATATTTGGTGACTTTTTCTCTGACCCTAGAGGCAGCTTGTCCCCTCCTCCTGGCCTGTCCTGCCCTGGCTCTTGTTCTGGCCCTTTTCTGAGGATATAATCATTATAGTTTGGTTTATTTAGGTTATAATTGTGAGAGCTGAGTCTTTCCAGTGCTGGATTTTATCTGTTGGAGCTTCCCACCCCCTGGGCTCACAGGGAAAGCTCCCAGGGCTGAGCTCTCTGACAAAATCCTCATTTTCTGTGCCTTGCCGCTGCTGTACAGCTCTGATCAGGGCCACGGTGAGGTTCTGCTGGAGGATTTGGGCAGGAAGGTTTTGTTTCCCTCAGAAGGCTCTGATTTCCCACCGAGACAGGGCTGGGGACAGAGCTGAGCCCGAGGTGTCACCCTGCATAAATCACCTTCGTGTTCTCACTCCAAACATACACAGCACTTAAATATTGCAAATCCCTGGATTTTATAAACTCTTTGGACTGATTTTTTTCTTCCTCTCAATGAAATCCTCCCACCGCAAGATCCAAGTTCATTTGTATGAATTATACAGTGATTTAGTTAATAACCTTTCCCGAGTGCTATAAATTCCACAGTGTCCGTGCAATTTATTATTTAAATGATGCATAAATCACGCAGGACAGGGAGAGGGGAGGATGGGAGTGGAAGGGATGGCAGGAATGGGGCCTGACCAGGGGGAAAACAAGGCGTGGAGTGTGGGATAAAGCGCTCTGGGGTCTGGACAAACATTTCCTTGGATCCCGAGGTTTCCGAGGCAGCTCCTAGCAGTTCCTCCCTCCAGGATGGGTGGGCTGAGGGCACCTCCCGCCAGGTGCTCTGCCCACCCGGGGATGTCACTTTGCATCCTGAGCATCCTCGGGAGGGGAGTGGGGCTGTCCCTGTGTGCAGAACACAAAAACCCTGCTGAAAAATGTTGGTGCCAACTGGGAGAGGAGGAGTGTGAGGAAGATGATGCTTGAATGTATTTTTTTTTTTTTTTTTGCTCTCTCCTAATGCAGGGAAAGGCTGAGTCAGCTCAGGCTGGGATGGGATTTATCCCACGCAGCTCCTGGCCCTTAGAACGGCTTCAAGAGCAATTGTTTGTGAGATTTTTATTTTTCCATCTAAAAACATCACAAAGGCATTGATTTTCTCTAATAGCTATTCAGTGAGTGTGGAGACCACAGAACAAAGGGGTTGTGGACTCACCTCAGCTGTACCTGAACTTGGTTTTTGTCTTTTTTCACCTTTTTTCCTTGGTTATGATGAGTTTTTTAACCCATTTTGGATAGCTGCCAAACTAATGCTAATTGCAACAACTGCCTGATTGTGTTTTAGTTAAGGCTCAATTTTAATTCTAATGGATTTTTGCACTGCTCTTCCAAGGTGAGAACACATGGATATAAATAATAGAGAAAAAGCTGCTCTGAGAGGCATCTCCTGCCAGCAGTTGAGTGCTGGAGGGGTGATCCACATCTAATATGCTCTGAACAAAGAGTTGGAAGGTGTGAATTAATTCATCATGGTAAAGAGCTCCAAACATGGAAAGACGCCCGCAAATGCTAATTATTATTGTTATCAACACGTGTAATTGGGGCTGGAGCTCCCAGGCACAGACTAATTGGGAGGCATGGCCCTGCTCCTGCAGTCAGCGGGATCAGGGAACAGCTCGGGATCACCGGGATCAGCTCAGGATCAGCTCAGGATCACCGGGATCAGCTCGGGATCAGCTCGGGATCACCAGGAACAGCTTGGGATCAGCTCAGCATCACTGGGATCAGCTTGGGATCACTGAGATCAGTTCGGGATCACCAGGATCAGCTCGGGATCGGCTCAGGATCACCGGGAACAGCTTGGGATCATTGAGATCACCTCGGCATCACCGGGAACAGCTCAGGATCATCAGGAACAGCTCAGGATCAGCTTGGGATCACCGGGATCAGCTTGGGATCACTGACATCAGCTCAGGATCAGCTCAGGATCACCAGGAACAGCTTGGGATCACTGAGATCACCTTGGCATCACCGGGAACAGCTCAGGATCAGCTCGGGATCACCGGGGACAGCTTGGGATCACCGGGATCAGCTTGGGATCAGCTCAGGATCACTGAGATCAGCTCAGCATCACTGGGATCAGCTCGGGATCACCGGGATCAGCTTGGGATCACCGGGAACAGCTCAGGATCACCAGGATCAGCTCAGGATCAGCTTGGGATCACCGGGATCAGCTCAGGATCACTGGGAACAGCTCAGGATCACTGAGATCACCCCAGGATCACCGGCATCAGCTCGGGATCAGCTCAGGATCACCAGGAACAGCTTGGGATCAGCTCAGGATCACCAGGAACAGCTCAGGATCATCAGAAACAGCTCAAGATCACTGAGATCAGCTCGGGATTACCAGGAACAGCTCGGGATCACTGAGATCACTTCAGGATCACCAGGATCAGCTCGGGATCAGCTCAGGGTCAGCTCAGGATCACTGAGATCAGCTCGGGATCACTGTGATCAGCTCAGGGAAGGCTGGAACGTGGGGGTGCTGTGGCACTGGTGCTCCTAGAGGCCTTTCTGGCACCTAAAGTGTCACCAAAACTGCGGGAAAAACAAAAAACCCTCCAACAGCAATTTTAATGTCAGACAGTCAAGGCATTGCTTTATTTTCTGGCCAGGATATGCCACAGAAATCATCTTATCCACACTCAGCCCAGGAGTGCAGAGACAATCATTCCATGACACATCGGTTTTACAGGATTTCCCCTAAACATTACACAGTAAAAATCCATAGAACTTCATTGGTTCAATGTTCATAGGTCTAAAGTTGTGTCACCTTTAGTATTCAGTTTCTCATTGGATCCTCTGCAGTTAATTAGGTCTTCACTCCTTGATTTCTTATCAGTCCTGTCCGGACTAGATGTCTCCAGCTCTGCCAGGGGCAGCTCTGGGGTGGATGTTCATGGATGGCTGTTGATGTTCCATTGATTTTTATCTTTTTGGGTATCTTTTGGGCTACTCCCTGTCTCTTGATACTTTAGGAAATTCTTTTCCCCAAGGCAAAGGCAAACCAAGCCTTTAAAATTATATTAAAAATACATTAAAAATTACATAAAAATTACATTTAAAAAATACATAAAGTTACATTAAAGTGTTTAAACAGTTTTGGGATTTTTTTATGACAGAGGCACCACGTAAAGCTGCACCCACCTGTAGGATTTGGATCTCCAGGATTGCCATCTGAGGTGTAGGTGTGGTTTGCTTCAGACAGCCAGGATGGAGATGAGAGACTTCTGGATTTTGGTCTTAGAGCATGGGGTTTATTGTGAAAAAGAGTGTGGGGGTAGGAGACCTGCCAGGAGCTGCCAGACACAGCTCAGAGCAAGGCAGAGAGGTGAGAGAGAGAGACAAGTACAGGATACAGAATATGGGAATACCGTGGTTCTCGCTTACAATACAATAAATCATCTTCTGTGCTGAATATTCCAATTTTCACTAACCAATCTAGAACAAGCTACAAATTCTATAGCATTTACATACAGCCTATGAGCATCCTTGTATTACCATATGGCGTTATATTTTAAACTCTAAAAGCTGCTTTTTTGGACCCTATGCTAAGTTGGCAGGGTCTGCTCTGCCCTTTGGACTTGCCAGCAAGCAGAGGGAATTGTTTAATCAGGGAGTGGATTACCTTCAGTGGCCACACCATTGTTTTCAGTTGTTCAGTCACTGGGGTTTTGTGGCTTCAAAGTCCCCGAGGGTTGCAGAGGCTGAGCTGAGAGAATTCAGGCAGACGAACCAAGATGGCAAAAAAGGAAAGTTTATTTACAAGAAAAGTCTTTTATATCCATTCATATTCTAGCAACTATTGGTCAGCAAAGAATCCACCTCCTAAAACCATTGGTCATAACTAAATAACACCTAACACCAAACACAGAGATTAAGGAAGTAAAAGAATGCAGCTTATCTCCACTCTCTGGGAGAAAGAACAGAAAGGTTCTAAAAGAGTGCAGCCACAGGGTTTGGTATCTCAAAGCTTGTCTTCATTTTAATTTTGCTTATAGTTTCCATATTCTCAGCATCTTTGGCCAGGTAATCATATTTATAAAGCTTTCCTATTTCATCCTCCCCAACACGCACCTTCCTGCACGAGAGAATCCTGAGCTGATGGAATCGGTGAATCCCAAGGGATGGGCACCACCCCTTGCTTTTGGAGAGCAGCTGGCACCTGATGCTGGACCCAGGGCGGCTGTGATGTGCACAGGAGAAATAAAAATATCCATCCTGAATGTGCAGGAGAGCTGGAACAGGGGAGCAGGGCTGGCTCAGGGCAGAGGCACACGTGCAGTGGGAACCAGCCTGGAGCTCTGCCTCGCTGGGGCTGTGCCATGGATTTCACCAGAGCCAGAATTCCCTGTCCCTGGCAGGGCTCACGGCAGGCACTGGTCCCAGGGAAGGGATGCAGGGCTTTATAAAGTGTTTATTTCAGCAGGCTTGCCGAAATTCCAGCAGGTTTGCTGAAATTCCAGCAGGTTTGCTGAAATTCCATCAGGTTTCCCAAAATTCCAGCAGGTTTGCTGAAATTCCAGCAGGTTTCCCAAAATTCCAGCAGGTTTGCTGAAATTCCAGCAGGTTTGCTGAAATTCCAGCAGGTTTCCCCAAATTCCAGCAGGTTTCCCCAAATTCCAGCAGGTTTCCCAAAATTCCAGCAGGTTTCCCCAAATTCCAGCAGGTTTCCCCAAATTCCAGCAGGTTTCCTGAAATTCCAGCAGGTTTCCTGAAATTCCAGCAGGTTTGCTGAAATTCCAGCAGGTTTCCCAAAATTCCAGCAGGTTTCCCCAAATTCCAGCAAGTTTCCCCAAATTCCAGCAGGTTTGCTGAAATTCCAGCAGGTTTCCCCAAATTCCAGCAGGTTTCCTGAAATTCCAGCAGGTTTCCCAAATTCCAGCAGGTTTTCCCAAATTCCAGCAGGTTTCCCCAAATTCCAGCAGGTTTCCCCAAATTCCAGCAGGTTTCCGCAAATTCCAGCAGGTTTCCCAGACCCATCCCTGGGTGTTCAGCCCTTGCCATGCTGGTGGTGGAGCTTTGAGAACAGCACGTGCAGAGTGCTCCTGACACCCTCTGCAGGGAAATCAGCCACACATCTGCCTCTGCTGGCTTTGCTGGAGTTAATAAATTCTGCTGGGGAATAAATAGATCCTAAATTACACCCTGGCCTGGCCAGAACTTTTATCTTGCCTGTCAGGACTGTGTAATATTAATTATAGCCTGATTCAGCTGCCCTCAGGGAGAGCTGGCACATGGCTGCAGCACTCAGCTGTGACTCCCCCAGCTCTCATTTGATTTTTTTTTCCTTTTTCATTTAATCAATGCCCAATAAATCTGTAATCTCCTGAATCTGGACATCTGTGCTTAATGTATCCGGGGAGTGACCTAATTAAATTGCAGTTTAGAGCGTCTCAGGGTGGGGCTGGACCCTTGGATTCCTGCTTTTGTGGCATCACAAAAGTGAAATGTCCCCAGAGAGGTTTGTGAACGCTGGGGAGCCACCAAAAAGTGACCCCCAGAAGTGAGCAGAGCACAAACTCCATCCTCAGAGCTTCTGCAAGGAAAGGATGCCAAACCCAGCTGAAAGCAGGGCAGGAACAGTGCTTGGAATTCCTGGGCTGGATCGCCCAGCCTGGTTCTGGCACTGCCTGATGAATATTTAGAGATGCAAAAGCAGAATTTATGAAGTGCTGCCTTCAGACTCGGTGTCTTAAGGACTCCCTGAGCTGAGGGCAGCTCCAAGCCCTGACCTTCAGTGGTTGCTGGTGATTGATAAAAGGACAGATGGATTTCCTGCTCTTTATCAACCCTGACCCAGCGAGCTTCGCTTATGGCTTTAGATTTCCCGAGGATTGCAGGAGCTGGCAGAGAATTCAGGCAGACGAACCCAAGATGGCGAAAAGAGAACTTTATTTACAAAAAACCTCTTTATATATCCATTAATAACCTAGCAACTATTGGTCAGGAGAGAATCCACCTCCTAAAACCATTGGTCACAGCCAAATAACACCTAACACCAAACACAGAGATTAAGAAAGTAAAAGAATGCAGCTTATCTCTGTTCTCTCTGAGAAAGAACAGAAAGATTCTAAAACAGTGCAACTACACTTCGCTCACGGCCACCAACCAGAGCGTTTCATCTGCAACTCACCCCTCCCTCCTCCTCAGCCCTCAGAAAGGCCTGCTGTGGATGAAATGGATTAACAGCCCGTGGTTTTTATTTCAGATGAGCAGGACATAAATCCCCCTGCTGCACAATGGGATTTGCTGTTTGTGTCTGCTTGTTAATACAGTTTATTTTGCCCGTGGACCACTCCCTCCCCTGAACGCGCCTGCCTGACGAAGAACAGATCCCATTCTCCTGTGGGGCAAGAACTGCTTTGTTTGCTTTGTGCCGATCTCAACAAACCCTGTTTAATAAACGCTAATTGTCCTTAATGACTTAAATTAACGGCGGCCGTTCCTCCGTGTCCCTCTGCATCCGAAGGTCTCCATGGCAACTCCTCCCGAGGGAGAGCATCCCGGCTCTGCCCGGCCTTGGGGTCAGCGCTGGGCACACGCTGTCCCTGTGCCCCTGGATGGCTGGGACAGGAGGCCAGGGAGGCTCCGAGCAGGGGGAATGGATTTTAGAAAAACCTTGAGCAGCCCCAAAGTCCAGCGGGGCAATGTGCCTCCCTCAGGGCCTCTGCTTCCCCTGCAAACCAGAACCCAGCTCTGCCAGAGTGCCTGGGGAGGCACTGATAGAAAAAAATTAAATCCAGAACCCAGCTCTGCCAGAGTGTCCCACTGCACTGATGGAAAAATGAAATCCAGAACCCAGCTCTGCCAGAGTGCCTGGGAATGCACTGATGGGAAAATAAATCCAGAACCCAGCTCTGCCAGACTGCCTGGGGATGCAGTGATGGAAAAAGGAAATTGGTTGACGTCTCTCCCTCAGTTTTGGGGGACGGCATTGATGCTGGAGGAACTCAGCCCTCAGCCACCCTCCCCGGAAGGAATTTCTCGCTCAGGTCAGGGGCGATGTGGCTGTGAGGATCCTTTGGGATCCCGGACGCTCACTTCCAGCCCAAACCCCACGATGATTCCATGGCTTCCCCTGGCTCCGGGGGCCGCGCAGGGCTCCGGGCTTCCCCTGGGTGCCGGCAGATGGCAATCCGTGCCCAGGCAGCGCTGCACTCCCTCCGCCCCGCGCCGGCCCAGATGTGCGCTCCCGCCCAGATGTGCGCTCCCTCCGCCCCGCTCCCGCCCAGATGTGCGCTCCCTCCGCCCTGCTCCCGCCCAGATGTGCGCTCCCTCCGCCCCGCTCCCGCCCAGATGTGCGCTCCCTCCGCCCCGCTCCCGCCCAGACGTGCGCTCCCTCCGCCCTGCTCCCGCCCAGATGTGCGTTCCCTCCGCCCCGCTCCCTCCCAGATGTGCGCTCCCGCCCAGATGTGCGCTCCCGAGCGTCCCCAGGCGCTCCCGAGCCGCAGCTTCCAGCGGCAAGGAATTGGTCTGTCCCAGGTTTGTCCCAGGAAGGAGCCTGGGGGCTCTGAGAGAGCCGTGGGGTGGATTTTGGGGCAGTTTGAGGGCAGCAGGACTGGCGCCCTGCCCCGCACGGTTCCAGCCCGGCTGCGCTGGAAGGCTCATCCGAAAGGAGGGAACGCTGTTTTTCCTCCTCTCACACTCGGGGCAGGAGGCTGGAAGGGGCAGAGCTCGGGTGGCAGGGGTTGGGGAGAAGGGAAATGAGGTTTGTGGGGTAATTCCCTGCTGGGGAGAGGAGCAGCCAGGGAAGGAGTGCAGGAACGGTGGGGAATGTGCTCCTTTGGGACCTTGACCCCAGTCCCTTGCTCTGACAGCCAATTCCTGCAGGACCTCGGTCACATCTGAGCCTTGGGCTGCCCTTTGTGACTTAGGGCTGAGGAACGCTGGGTCCTGCAGGGACAGCAGCTTTGGGGTGGCATTTGGGGTGGCACACGAGGTGGGGCTGCTCAGGGGCACCAGGCACTGACTCCTCTCCCTTCCCACCCTGTCCTCCTCTCCCTTCCCTCGCAGCTCCACTGAGGGACACATTCTGCTTTTCCCTCTCCCTGATTGGTGGTTTTCATGGCTAGACATTCTGCTTTTTCCTCTCGCTATTTGGTGTTTTCCATGGCGATATATTCTGCTTTTCTCTCTCACTGTTTGGTGGTTTTCATGGTGACACATTCTGATTTTCCCTCTCACTGTTTGGTGTTTTTCATGGTGATATATTCTGCTTTTCTCTCTCACTGTTTGGTGGTTTTCATGGCGATATATTCTGCTTTTCCCTCTCACTGGATGGTGTTTTTCATGGCAATATATTCTGCTTTTCCCTCTCACTCTTTGGTGGTTTTCATGGCGATATATTCTGCTTTTGTCTCCCACTGGCTGGTGTTTTTCATGGCCCACTGGCTCTGTCGTTGCTGGGAAAACCAAATGAAAACACAGGGCAGCAAATCCAGGAGTGTTTTCTCCAGTGGCTCCTGATGAACTCCTGGCAGCTGAGCGTGAATTTTTCAGTCACTTCAGTGCCATGTGCATTTTCCCATGGCCTTTCTTGCAAGAGGTAGAAAAATCCCAAACCCTGCAATTATTTTGTCTCCTTAAGTATTCTTTAAGCAGATTGGGGCTTCCTTTCTTCGACAGTCCCTGAGTTTGTACCCACATGCTCAGCTTTGGGATTTCAGGGCTCTGCCGAGGAAATTCAATCCCCAGGAGCTCCAATTCCTTAAATTCGGAGCTGGAGGTGTGTGCAGCACTCAGCAGGAGCTGGGGGTTCCCCTGCTGCAGAGGAACAGCACAATCTCCTTTTTTCAGCGGCGTTTGTATGGACGGGAGCGTGGCCTAGAAACCTCACTGAGCCCATGATTTGTGTTTTCCCAGCTTCAGAGGAGAGATAAATCCCAACTGGAGTGTTTTGAGTTCTGACTTTTCTGGGTTTCCATGTTCTTCCTCATGGAGGGAGAGTTCTCAGTGCAGTTCCACGCCAGGAACTGTTTTCTTGCAAAGAAAATCGCTGTATTTTTAAACTGACTCTTATTTTTGCCTGTGCCTCAAAAACCCTCATGAATTTTGCAGTAATATCTTGAAACCTTTCTTGTCTTGTTACATCAAGAGCATTTTCCAGGCACTGTATAAGATCAGCCATTCCTGGGACCATTATCATTTAAAAGCAAGCAAATATTGTATACTTTTAAATAGTCTTGGATAACTTCCTTCTGACAAGAATCCTCTGAAAGCTTGTCCAGGTTGGGTTTTTTTTTAACCAAATTTCTCTTAAAAACCATTTTCAGTAGCATTTTACATCCTGGCCCTTCTGGATTTGGGTAAAATCTCCTCTAGCGAGTCCTGGAGTTTTTTTTTTCCTTATTTATTTTCTAATTAGTGTCTAAAGCTGACCTGGGAGCTGAACTCCTGCAGCATCCAACCCAAGCCCTCCCTCAGCTGGGAGTGCTCAGCATCTGCATTTATTGCTGGGGATCGATTTGTGATTCTGCCTGAAGAATGGGTGAACAAAAAGAAAACCACAGAACCCAAAAGCTCAGATATGGAGGGACTAAAAGCACTTTATTTCAGTGCCGAAAAGCTATTTTTGGTGGGGTTTTTCAGAGCTGCCTGTCCTTTAAATCCACCCAGGAAGGAGCTGATGCCAAGACTGAGCTGTGCCTTGGGGACATTTTGCTGTCACTGTCCCAAACTCCATCTCCACACCTCTTTTTCCCCACCAATATTTGGGATGGACCCTTCTCCTTTTTTCACCTGCCCTGGCAGTGTCAGACATCCTCAATTTAAAGTTTTCCCCACTAACAGGCCATCCTCAATTTAAAGTTTTCCCCACTAACAGGCCATCCTCAATTGAAAGTTTTCCCCACTACCAGGCTGCGAGTTTGGCTATGCACAAATTAAACCTGCAAAGTGCAGCAGGACCTGCATTAAAAACATCCTGCCCATTAAAGTTGCCTGAAATTTCCTCCATGATCCGCAGCTTTTATCCTCCCAGACCTGTTAAAAAGAGAGCATTTTCTGTCTGGGAGCCCGAGAAATGATCAGCAGAAGGAAATTGTTGCTCTTAAGAGCCTTATTGCTTATTAATGGAGGTAATTAAATGGCTCTAGGCTGGGGCCAGCGTGCAGCTGAGAGTGCAGGCACATGTTCCCTGGCCTGAGTGCTGCACTCAAATTAATAAAAGAATTGATGTAGACAGTGGCTGATGGCTGGGAATTGCTCTCGAGACCGTAATGAACACAGTTGCCTCCTTTAAGCTTCCTTTCACTGTAATAAAGCTAAAAATAGCCCAGGTTGACACTCCAGCCGAGCAGCTGTTGTGCAACTGCGTTGGATGTCACAGAATGCCCGGAATAGATGAGGGTGAGGGATCCAGGCTGCAGCGTTGGGTGTCACAGAGTCCCCAGAACAGATGAGGGTGGAAAATCCAGGCTGCAGCGTTGGGTGTCACAAAACACTTGGAATAGGTGAGGATGGAGGATCCAGGCTGGATCCAGGCTGCAGAGTTGGATGTCACAGAGTCCCCAGAATAGATGAGGGTGGAGGATCCAGGCTGCAGCGTTGGATGTCAAAGAACACCAGAATAGATGAGGTTGGAGGATCCAGGCTGCAGCGTTGGATGTCACAAAACACTTGGAATAGATGAGGGTGAGGGATCCAGGCTGGATCCAGGCTGCAGCGTTGGATGTCAAAGAACACCAGAACAGATGAGGGTGGAGGATCCAGGCTGCTCCTGCTCCTGAGAGAGCCGGAGGGGAGCACAGAGCTGGAGCAGAGATCCCTGAACACTCCCGTGCCTGTTTAATGCAGGGCTGGGGACCAAACGCAGCGATTGCTGTGCTCTCTCTGCCCTGGGTGAGCCCCCCGAGGGATGGGCAGCAGGGAGGGCTCTGGAACGGAGAACTGCTGTGCGTAAAGAACGAGAATGTGAGGCACAGATGTGCCAGCAGTGCACTCCTGACAGGACATGCAGGGTTTGAGATTGTTCTGGAGCAAAAGGCCTCGGTGGCTGCAGCGCTGGGCTGTGCCCTGCTCTGAAGGGACATGTGCAGGGGTGACAGAGGTGGGACTTGGGGCAGGAAAAACCAAACTGGCACAAAAACCTGAATTCTCCACTGCCCAACCCTCTGTGCTGACGTGTTGTTATTTAGCTCTTACAGAGGTTTTGTTATTTAACTTACACATGAATTGTTATTTAAATTTTACACAAGTATTGTTATTTAACTCTTACACATGCATTGTTATTCAAATTTTACACAGGTATTTTTATTTAACTTTTTACACATGCATTATTATTTTACTCTTACAGATGCATTGTTATTTAACTTTTAAACGTGCATTGTTATTTAACTTTTACAGAGGCATTGTTATTTAACTTTTAAACATGCATTGTTATTTAACTTTTACAGATGCATTGTTATTTAACTCTTACACATGCATTGTTATTTAACACTGAGGTTTTATTTAACTTTTACACATGCATTATTTTTTTACTCTTACAGGTGCATTGTTATTTAACTTTTACACATGCATTGTTATTTAACTCCTACAGAGGTATTGTTATTTTACTCTTACAGATGCATTGTTATTTAACTTTTAAACGTGCATTGTTATTTAACTTTTACAGATGCACAGTTATTTAACTCTTACACATGCATTGTTATTTAACTCTTACACAACCCCAGGGAGGAGAGGTTAAATTCGAAGTTTAACCTGCCGAACATCCCCGGTGAATCAGAGCTGCTGTGTTTTGTTTCACTCGCGTTAATCCCATCAGGGGTTGCAAAGGTCCTGGGACTGGGGCGGCAGAGCAGCAGAGCCAAGGGACCAATTTGGTTTTTCTGAATAGCATCAGCTCTGCTCTGCTGAGCAGCTGGAACACCCTGCTCCGCACGAGGGGAGGCACGAGCAGGAACTCTCAAACTCTTAAACAGATTATACGGAATATTTTGGCTTCCTGCTGCTAAGCAGAACGTAAATTTGGGGTTCTGGATAAAACACGCTCCAGGTTCTGCTGTAGTTCAGCGGTTCAGTGCCTTGATTTGCTGCCTGATAAAGGTCCCAGCGATGAGAAATCAAAGCTCTGAGCTGGCACAGCTTCACCTTGTGGGGTTTGTGCCCACGAGACACGAGCGAGAGTTAGCAGAGCCCCTGGAGGATGAGGAATCTCCTGGAAAGGCACACAGGGAGTGCTTCAGGAGACTTTCCACCAGGGTGAACCCTGCAAGAGCTTCTGAAGGGAAGGGGAACTGCTGCTGCTAAAAGGAGGGGATCAGCCAAGTGCTCCAGCGATCTCCAGCACGTCGATGGAGCAGGAATTCCTCCTAGCCCACGAGCTGATCAATCACCTCCTTCACTCTGAGGCTGCCTGCTGGTGGGAGCTGTCTCTGGGTGTTCTTTATGGCTCTGCTCTTCCCCACTCATCAGTGGAAACGAACCACCAGGAACTTGCACAATTCCTGATGATGTGATGAGCGAGCAGCGAGGAGAAATCACTTTTTTGGCAGCGTGAGGCAGCGCTCAGTGACAGCCTGTGACTCCGAGGGATCACACACCAGCTTTTCTTTGTCAGCAGCTCCACGGCTCCCCTCAAAAAGTCCCGATCTGCTCCAAAATAAGGTGCACTGCGAAGTGTAAAGATATTTTTCAGTCAGGAAAACCCCGTCTGGCAAAAAATTGGGCCCTTCCTTGGAGCTGCATTCGATTTCCCTGCCTGAGGTTGAAGGTGGAAATAGGAAAGTTTCTCTTTAAAAGCCTCAATGCAGCAACATTTGAGCTTGAAGAAGCCAATCCCATTTCATCCAGAGGCCCCTGGGATGGTGTGGAATCTTGTCCTGCATTGCAGGTGGTGGATGGTGGGAGCAAGGCCAAGGAATTCTGCAGCCCCTCGGTTAGGAAATGCCATTTAATAGGAGCAGGAGTGTTTGCAATCAGAGTTTCGGCACTCGCCCTGTGTGCAGCACCATGGGTGGGAGGCAGAGCAGGACCATCATCCCGGGAGGATTTATTGCTGCTCTCGTCATTCCTGGGAGGCAAATTCTCACTCCCAGTGCTTGGATGGACGCTTAAGGCTCGAGCTGGGGTCAGGAGCAGAGCCAGCTCCAGCACCTTGTGGGAGCAGCCTCTGAGTGGAGTTGTTGCTTTCCAGGAGAGGAAAATTTGTAGGAAATGGAGCTTTTCTCACTCCTTGGCAGGAATGGCCTCAGAGGTCCTGCCTGAAGGACACTGTGCCTGCAAGGGGAGCAGGGAGGGAGCTGGGGCTGCCTCTGCTCCTGGCTGGATCCCCAAAATGGGAACCAGTCAGCCCGGCTGGGAGGTGGGAGAGCGGGAGCAGAGCCCTGGGATCCTATCCTTGGGATCCTTTCCCTGAGATCCTCTCCTTGGGATCCTGTCCCATGGATCCTGCCCCACGGATCCATGGATCCTGTCCCCGGGATCCTACCCCATGGATCCTGTCCCATGGATCCATGGATCCTGTCCCCGGGATCCTACCCCATGGATCCTGCCCCATGGATCCTGTCCCCGGGATCCTACCCCATGGATTCTGTCCCTGGGATCCTGCCCCACGGATCCTGTCCCCGTGCCTGCCGTGGGGCGCTGGCTGTGCCATGTGTCACATGTGTCACGTCCCCACTGAACCCCAGCCCTCTGTGGGGCAGAGGACGCGGCAGGGAGGGCTGAGAGGAGCTGCCTGTGATGTACCCCAGGGAGAGAGGCTGCGAACGGCAGGGGAGGGCACAGGGCAGGATGGAGAGGGAATCCCCGGAGCGCGTCACCGTCACCGGAGCGCGTCCCCGTCACCGCCAGCCTCCCCTCCCGCGGGGCACCGGAGCTGAGCTCAGCGAGGAGGAGGAGGAGGATGAGCAGAGGGGCTGCGCTGGGTTCAGCCGGGGATGGCACTGGGAGCAGCCCGGGGCACTCTCCAGGGAGCTGGGGATGCTCTCTGAGGTGCCCCAGCCCCGGGTGGGCTCGGGGAGGGATGTGCTGGGCACTCCTGCTGCCCGGAGCTCACCTTTGGAGCGCAGGTTTGACCAAAAGTGAAGGTCAGCAGCACCTGGAGGGCCAGGGGAGGTCACTGCGCAGGAGCTGAGCGCACGGGGATGATCTCTGATTCCTCCTCCCCCTTCTTTTCAGGAAGGCGACATGACAGCTCCCAAACGGAGACCTTTTCCCTCGGGAAGACTCCCTCTGCTGCTGGCAGCATTTCTCAAGCTGCAGATTTCCTCCCCTGCTCTAACAACCTTAGAAATGAACTCTGGGCATTTCCCCACTAATGGGATTTAAGGCATGATTGTGCCAGCCTGGAGTTCAACCACAGCCCCCAGGGAAAACCAGCTCTGCTTTCACTCTTTTTTTTCCCTTTTCTCCTGCGATCCTCTCCGACTGAGCTGCCTGTGGCTGCTTTGCCTCGCTCAACTGCCTGGAGATGTCCCCTGGATCCAGTTCCCAAAATCCCAGCTAATCCGGGCCAGTGGTTTCGTGTGGAGATGGGGCTGGGAACGCTGAACAATAGCTGCGGTTTGGGTTTAATGCAGCTCAGTCCCCGTGAGGATGGAAAATCACAGATAAACTTCTCATATTGGCAAGAACAACGCTAATCCCGGGAGATTTCCTTAGTTACAAATAAGAATTTAAGGCAAGCTGTTCCCCTGCCACCTGTTGGTTGGATCGTAACAATTTGTTTTTCTTCTTGTGGTGGTTTTCTTGTGGTCTGGGGTTTTTTTTTTAATCTGGAAAACGATCTGCCAGAGGAAAAACAATGCAAACATTGTGGTCTCAGTTCCAGCTCGGAATTTGGGGTGGTTCTACCTGTTCTGGGTGCCAGAAGCAACAGAATTCCCCCAACGAAAGAGGGAATTAGCATATCAAAGGCTCACCTGCCAAGGAATAGGCTCAGCTCCGAATATCACGGTGGGGCAATAGGGAGTCCTGAAGCCCAGGCGTTGCTCTGTCAGGTTTGTGATGCTAAAACAGAGTTGTTTTTTTTTTAATTCTGCACTCTGGGAATTAGACAGCCATTAATTCAGCTTCCCAGCCGGTGTGATGAGATTTTCTGGGAAGGGAGATGCGAGGGGATGGTTTTGTCCCAGGAGGGCACAGCCTCTGTTCCGTGGCAAAGAGCCTGACCTGTGCCAGCCTGTGCCACAAAGCCCCCGGGGCCAGCAGGGAGCTGGCACAGCCCAGTGACAGCTCCCAGATGGTGACAAAAGCAGCCCCGAGCCTCTGCTGGGGACAGGAGCTGAGTGGCAGCTGCAGGCAGGGGGAGCGTCAGGAGCTGGAAGAAATGAAAGCACAGACAGAGCTGAGGCTGCTGCGTCCCTGAGGAACAGAAAATCAGCCTGGATGTTCCAAACCGCCCTGGAAAGGGAACTCTGTGAAATCCACGGGGAAAATGGAAATTGTGGCTGAGGGGAGAGGGCTGGAGGCCAGCAGAGGTGAACTCCTGGGAGGGAAATCATGTCTCCAAACGCTGGGCTCACCATGATCCTTGAGCCAGATCTGCTCGGACAGCCCTGACGGAAGAAAAACCTCTCCCCAGCAGCTCCTTGAGCAAAATCCCGAGTGACCGAGCCGGGCTGTGCTGCTGTGACACATCCGGGGGTGGCAGGGCCAGGGTGGCAGGGGACAGGCTCCAGGAGAGCCATCTCCAGCCAGGGATGCACACACGTGTCCCTGCAGGTGACTGCAGAGTGCAGCCGTGCCCACAGCCCCGGGGGATGGCTGGGGACACGGGAGGGCAGCGATGGGGGAGGGCAGGGCTGGGCTGCGAGGGCCTGGTGGGTCACAGCAGGGCACAAATCCTGGTGACAAATGCAATTTGAGTGTCAGCCACGCCTGCCAGTCTCTTCCTGGAGCAGAACGGGTGCTTCCCTCGCCAGGAATGGCCATTCTGGAGAGCTCTGAAGCTGGAAAGCACAAGGAAAGGATTTTGGGAGTTTGAGGGGAAGTGCTTTGCGGGTGTTGGACACCTTTTTGTGCCCCTGGGCTCGGCAGGGAGAGCCGAATGTGGAATGTGTAAATGTGTTCCTCACTGGGATCCAGCCCTGTGTGCACGGCATCCCCACGCCCCTGGAATTCCCATCTCCCTGGAATTCCCATCCCCAACCCCTGGAATTCCCATCTCCCTGGAATTCCCATCCCTTGGAACTCCCATCTCCCTGGAATTCCCATCTCCCTGGAATTCCCATCCCCATCCCCCTGGAATTCCCATCTCCCTGGAATCCCCATCCCCAACCCCTGGAATTCCCATCTCCCTGGAATTCCCATCCCTTGGAACTCCCATCTCCCTGGAATTCCCATCTCCCTGGAATTCCCATCCCCATCCCCCTGGAATTCCCATCTCCCTGGAATCCCCATCCCCAACCCCTGGAATTCCCATCTCCCTGGAATTCCCATCCCTTGGAACTCCCATCTCCCTGGAATTCCCATCTCCCTGGAATTCCCATCCCCATCCCCCTGGAATTCCCATCTCCCTGGAATCCCCATCCCCAACCCCTGGAATTCCCATCTCCCTGGAATTCCCATCCCTTGGAACTCCCATCTCCCTGGAATTCCCATCTCCCTGGAATTCCCATCCCCATCCCCCTGGAATTCCCATCTCCCTGGAATCCCCATCCCCAACCCCTGGAATTCCCATCTCCCTGGAATTCCCATCCCTTGGAACTCCCATCTCCCTGGAATTCCCATCTCCCTGGAATTCCCATCCCCATCCCCCTGGAATTCCCATCTCCCTGGAATTCCCATCCCTTGGAACTCCCATCTCCCTGGAATTCCAATCTCCCTAGAATTCCCATCCCCTAGGAAATTCCCATCTCCCTGGAATTCCCATCCCCATCCCCTGGAATTCCCATCCCCATCCCCTGGAATTCCCATCCCCAACCCCTGGAATTCCCATCCCCATCCCCTGGAATTCCCAGTCCCCCCGGGGCTGTCCCATCCCATCCCATCCCATCCCATCCCATCCCATCCCATCCCATCCCATCCCATCCGCCCAGGTGAGTCCCACCCGGGCTGTCCCCCCGGTCCCCGGGGCAGCTCCCCGCCGCTGTCACATCCCCAGATTCGGGGCCAGCTCCCAAATCCCCCGGTGGCCTCTCCCCGCCGCGTGTTTGCGCTGGGGCTGGAGATCAATCCAACTCACTCGGCTGAATTCGCGAGGGGAAGGAATTTAGAAGAGGCAAAAACGCCTCGGTGATGCTCGGCTTAGCTCGTTGCTATGCGACACCGTGCCGTAGCCATGGCAACTCCCAGCGCACGGCCCTTTTTGGGGACAGAAAACGGGAATTGGGATCCTGGGGGCTCCTCCACACCGCCCCGAGGGTGGGCTCGGCAGCCCAAATTTGTGCCGGCGTCCCGTGGGTTTGCTTTTGCGGCTACAGCCGGTTATTTCTGCAGTCACTCCCTCAGAAAAGTGTTGGATTTTCCTGATTGTCAGCCTTTGGATTCAGAGAGCCTGGCCAGAACAGCAATAAAACTGCAGGGGAGCCGAGCAGGCAGCGGTTACACGGAGCTGTGCTGTCCTGAAAGCAAAACAGATTTGTTCTGTGTTTTCCTGGTGAAGGGAATCGTGTCCTTGTCTGAGCCTGCAGGGCTCAAAGCAATGGGAACTGTCACCAATAAACGCTCCCTGCTCCAGCCAGCAGCAGGTGCTTCTTGCCTCTCCCAGGGAAATCAGGAAAAGTGGGAAATCAGGGCTGGGAATGAGGGCACAGTGAAGGCAGCCATGGGTGGCTGTGCCAGCAGCTCTGCCGCTCCCCTGTCCCCAGGGAGGGTGGCTGCGGTGGCAGGCGTGGGTGGCTCAGTCAGCTCTTCACAGGATCATTCCATTCCATTCTCCGAGCACAGGAGTCTCCTTTGAAACGCGGTGCCTGCCAGGACGCGGCTCCAGGCACAGAGTGTTCCCGAGGATGTCATAATTGTCCCTCCCCGAGCAGCAGGCAGGGCACAGCTCCTGCTCCAGAGCTCTCTGCTCTCCTCGGAGCAATGCACAACCCGCAGGACAGCAGGGCAGGAGGGACCAGCTGGAGACGCTGCTGCAGAGGAGATAATTAAAGAGATTGAGAAGAAAAAGCAGCTTTTGGCAAGAAGAACACGCGCAGGAGTAGGAGGCTTGGAGTAAAATATGATAAATGTTTGGGATTAAGCACTGAAGCCAGAAGGGGAGAGTAATCTGGATGAGTCCTGAGGAGTGGGAGTGACTGGCTCTCCATCTGGAGTGTTGGTGGGGGTGGCTGGAGGGAGCCCGGCGCTGTCAGCAGCGCACAGTGCCGGCAGAGGCTGGAAAGGGATCCCAAAACCTGCCGAACGCCGGGAGCAGCGGGGACGGGGCTGCTCGAACCACCCTGCTGCCTTCAGAGCAGCTCGCAGATCCGACTCTGCTTCGCTTTCAAAGCCCCGTGGGAGGGCAGCTCCGGAGCAGGGATTGCCCTCGGGGGGATCGGAGGCTCTCCGGATGCGGAGCCGAGCGGGAGCGAGGAGGAGCGGCCCCGGCAGGGCGGGCACGGGGCTCGGCCGCCGCGGGACCCCCGCTCCGGGCACGGGAGCTGCCCCCGAGCTCTGTAGGGTGCCCATGGTCATTCCCTGCCCGCACGGACCGCTCCGGCCCCATGGAGGCCCCACGGAGGCTCGGGCACGTCCCGATCCCGGGGATGCAGGTTGGGGTTGCCAAGCAACAGCAGGATGCTGCAGCAGCATCCCGAGCCTCACCTGCTCCCCTGCCTCCCCTCCGGGGCTGCTCTGCGCCTCTGGCTGCTCGGAAAAGCCCAGCCAGGGAGCTGCTCTGTGTCTCTGGCTCCTCGGAAAGGCCCAGCCAGAGCTGCTGGGAAGGTTTGTGGGGTTTAGGAATGGGAGATCAACTGTGGGTGGGGTGTGAAGTGTGGGAGCTGAGCCTGGGAAAGGCACGGCCTGGTTTTTCTAGGAAAACTGGAATAGAGCCAGGCAGCACCACCTGGAAAGCTTTGTCCCCTTTGTGTCACACCATGAACTGCACCCAGGGTTCATGAAATGCCTTTAATCCATAAAAGTGTCAGTGGGACACAAAATCCATCAGGAGGGGCTGGAGGCCAGCCCTGGCTGAGCAGGGGACAGTCAGGTGTGTGTCCCCAAATTCCCAGCCCTGCAGCATCACCTGGAAGGACTCAGCCCAGCAGGGGCTGGGGGTCCTGATCCCCTGCCCACATCGTCCCAAAGGTGTAAAGGATGGAGCTCAGCAGAAATCCAAGCCAGCTGAAGGGACAAGAGGGGAGCTAAGGGCACAAGGCAGCCCAGGACAGCTGGAAAGGTGGGTGGGAGGACCGGGAGCCAGAGAACTCCTGCTCCTTCCTTTTTGATATTTAGTCATTCGCTTTTATTACAGCTGTAATTTTTTATTAACTTTGACGAAAAACTGTTTTTGAGGTGTTCATTCCTCCACAGAATTCCAGCCCAGCAGCCTCACTCCCTGAATTTAACTCCCCCAGGCCAGCATCTCCCTGGCAGTGAATACCTTGTCCTGCTCCTAAAATCCATGAAATTCCCATAGAATGTCAGGGAAACAGCCATGGCAGAGACACAGGGAGAATTCAGTCCGAGGTGTGCGTGCTGCTGGGATGGAGATAATCAGTTATTGATACCAGAGGAGGAGATTGGCCGTGTTTGGGGCTCAGGAGCCTTTCTGCTCTGCCTTTGGGGTGCTGGGTTGGAGATAATCAGTTATTGATACCAGGGAAGGAGATTGGCCATGTTTGGGGCTCAGGAGCCTTTCTGCTCTGCCTTTGGGGCTGCCCAGGGATCAGAATGGTTTCGGGGTGAGGAGTGGTGCACATCTCACAAATAGAGGGGAGCTGATGTGTGTGTGGGGTGTAGGATCCTCAAGAATCATTCTCCAACAGCCACAGGGAATATTCCAGACAGTCACAAAACCACATTCACAACAACAACAAAAGCAATTCCAGCAGAGGAGAGCTGGCCCTGGTGCTTGGGTTCTGGAATTCTCCCTGTGAGTGGGGAGCTGAGCACTGATTTCAGCTTTAATGCTGTTTTTCTCCTCTCTTTTGTTTGGAATTCCAAGTTGAGAAGACATTTGTGGGCTCTCCTTCATTGCCACATTACACAGGGTCCTCCCCTGTGTGTTTGTGCCTCACCACAACTCCCTGTTAATTTGGGGTTTGTGCTGAATAAATAGTGCCTGGCTATTTGATTTTACTTTTTTTTAAAAAACACATTTGTGATGACAATAAATTAAATTGCTTTCTGATGTTTGACAAATATAATTTTCAGGGTGGGTTTTTTTTTTTCCTTTTTTCTACCGACAAAGATCACAAATAAAAAAAAACAACCCAACCAGTCATCAACTCCGGAACACAAGAAAGTGCATTTTATCAACAGAATGAAATTAGATACCTGTCAAAATACATTTGTCCTCAAAATAACTATTCATACACTTCATTTTCCTGCATAAATAGATACTCATCTGCTCTCTTCTGCCTGTCATTTGTTACTCACGAGCCAGCACTGGCTGTGGGAGGGAAATATTTAAAGATGCTTCCAAAGCAATGGGCAGGCTGGGTTGGTGATTTTTGCCTCTGGCTTCCTTCACTTCATTATGAACGAGGAGGGAAACATCTATTTAGAGTCAATCAAATGAAATTGCCTTCCAAAACACGAGTTCCTGGCTGCACCCTCTGTTTGGGCTCTCTCAGACAAGCAGCTCTGAGGGTTTTGATTTCCCAGGCAGGGCAGAGCTCCTTGGGGTGCTCAGGAAGATCCAAGGGGGGTCAGGGCTGTGGAATGGGAACATTTGGGGTCCTTTCCACATGGGATGGATGCTCCCAGTCTGTGGTGCTCAGGGATCCAGAGGGGATTTAGGGCTCCGGAATGGGAACATTTGGGGTCCTTTCCATATGGGATGGATGCTCCCACTCTGCAGAACTCAGGGAGATCTAAGGGGGGTCAGGGCTGTGGAATGGGAACATTTTGGGTCCTTTCCATATGGGATGGATGCTCCCAGTCTGTGGTGCTCAGGGATCCAGAGGGGATTTAGGGCTCCGGAATGGGAACATTTGGAGTTCTTTCCATATGGGATGGATGCTCCCAGTCTGCAGAACTCAGGGAGATCCAAGGGGGGTCAGGGCTGTGGAATGGGAACATTTGGGGTCCTTTCCATATGGGATGGATGCTCCCAGTCTGCAGTGCTCAGGGAGATCCAGAGGAAGTTCAGGGCTCCAGAATGGGAGAGTTTGGGGTCCTTTCCACATGGGATGGATGTTCCCAGTTTGCAGTGCTCAGAGATCCAGAGGGGATTTAGGGCTCTGGAATGGGAGTGTCTGGGGTCCTTTCCATATGGGATGGATGCTCCCACTCTGCAGAACTCAGGGAGATGCAGAGGGGATTTAGGGCTCCGGAATGGGAACATTTGGGGTCCTTTCCATATGGGATGGATGCTCCCAGTCTGTGGTGCTCAGGGAGATCCAAGGGGGGTCAGGGCTGTGGAATGGAAGTGTTTGGAGTCCTTTGCATGAGGTCTGCCCACTTTGGGTGTGTTTGGAGGGCTTCAGTGAAAGAACAAATCTAAATCTAATCAGATTTCTCGGTCTTGAGGCTTCCCTCTGGGAGTGTGCTGCTCCCTGAAAACACTGGAGCTGTTTCCAGGTGGAAATTCCCCCTGGAAACAAGTGGGAAGGTGCCTGTGGCAGTGCAGCTGGGAAGGGAGAGCTCTGAGGAGACAGTGGGGAAATATCCAAGCCAAAATCTGCTGGGAGTGCTCCTACCCAGCCCAAAACCCTACAGATCCCACGGACACCACGCAGAGAACAACTTTGCAGCACAGCCTTGAGGCCGCTGGGATTTAGAATTCAACATGGTTTAGATCCAGCATTTCCAAAGGTAAAAAGTGCTTTCAAATCCCTACCCTGCTGCTGAAATTCGGGAGCTTGGCTCTCTCCCCTGCTTTGTATGGCACAGGCAGCTCTGGCAGGCAATTCCTGCAGGGAAAGGAGCAGATCACTGGCAGGTTTCCGAAGTGTGTGGACTGGGTTTTAATTTGCCAGTCCCAGCCCACCGTGAGGAGCTGTTAATAAGATTTCCTCTCTTTTTAAGTCTTCCAGCACGAGCACAGCACATCTGAAAACGCCGCAGATAAAAGAACTTTTTCTTTTTTTTTTTTGACCGAAGGAGAAAACACGGATTTGAAACCCTGCCGAACCAACAACACTCATTAGCATCTGCCTTTCTTCTGGAAGGGCTCTCGGGAGGAACAGGAGCACATTGAACGCTGGTCTATCAAAGGAAGGAGCTCGCAGCTCCGCACAACAGCACTCGTGACAAAGTCGCGGTGTCACAGAACACCTCCGGTGGCAAAGGGCTCTGCTCAGCCCAGCAGCATCGCCGAGCTCGGCTCCCAAACCTCCAACACCTTCCTCTCAGCGCAGCCGGGAATTCACACAGCTTGCTCCTTCTCTGACCTCGTTCAGGTTTATCTCTCTGTGTCTTTGCTACAAGAAAGGGGAAAGGGTGGATGAGGAGAGGAGTGATCCCATCGGTCCCGTGCGTCCCCATCCTCGCTTTGCCTTGGAAATTTTCCTTGCCTTGGAAGTTTTCCTTGCCCAAACGCCCTCTGTTTATCAGCTCCAGGCAGCAGCAAGGACTGCTTCTCCTCCTGGATCTCCTTCCCTTCTCCCCTTCTCCCCAAACTGTTCCATTCCCCAATTTGTGCTCAAATCAAGTGGGAACAGTGCAGGTGGGAAGAGAAGCCGTGTCCCCTGTCCCCTGAGGCCCTGGGGCTTGGACACATCCAGAGCCGAGCCCGAATATCCAAAAGCGAGCCTGGGTTGGTTCTGCTGCCTCGAGATTCACATCTGGGCAGCCCCAGAGGGTGGGAAATGTTCCAGAGGGTGCTGAGCCCCCCAGCACCGTCCTGTGATGCAGAGAGGGCACAGGGCACATCCCAGCCCCAAATCCCACGGATTTAACCCCCCCTGAGAGCCCGGCCTTGCCCTGCAGAGGTGGAGGAGCAGAGCAGCGAAAGCATCGTTAAATCTGCAATTTGGAGCTGAAATATCCTTTATCAGAAATTTATAACCCATTTAAAATGAATCCATTCAGGGCCCAGCGAGGGTCCTGGCTGAGGGAAGAGATAATTCCCCAGGTTTATTTATATAGTTTGATAGCTTTTATGCCAGGTTAGTAAAAAAGAGTCTGTGCCAATAAAATACTTTCTCTGCCTGTAAAACTCGGGAGTGTTTTATCTGCAGTGCTGAATGGGCTGCCTTTTAGCTTTCTATGGGATCAGGGGGAGGCGGGAGGGAAAAATTGTTCAGCCTCTCTTCCCAGGATCCCAAACCACCCCTTGGCATCTGAACCATCCTTTTTGTCCTCCAAAATCTGCTCATTTGGGTGTAGAGAGAGCCTGGGCACACGGATGGAAGGAAAACCCACCAATGTCTCATCAAAAATCCCTTTCCATCACGAGGACAACCTCACGGAATAAAGGAGATGCAGGGCCCTGGGTGAGATTTGCCCGAATCTGAGGCTTTTTTTCAGCTCCTCAACTCCAGGGATTGTTGGCTTGGAGTGAAATTCCATTTTTTTCCTCACACTCTTCCACTTCCCTGCCCCGCTGGGTGAGGCTCTGGTTTAGATTGCAGCTGAAGGGTGCCAGGCAGCACCAGAGCTTTCCTTGTCCTTTTTAACAAGAGAAGAAAACCGAGTGGGAAGGAAAGAACCTGGAACTCCACGGGGCAGTTTTAGTCTTGGTTTTCTGTGCTAAGCTGTCCCCAGGCTGAGTTTAGCGCTGGTGGGGCAATAACAGCAGCTCCTACAGCTCCGGTTCGATTGGAATGCAATTCCTGCTGCAAAAATATCGTAATTGTGGAATTTACTGCGACCGGGAAAACACTGCAAAGTGAAGTGTCGGGACAAGGTAACAGAGGTGATGCTGCTGCTTAATTTAGTGACCCAGGAACGGTGCTGGAAAGTCACATTCTTGGGAAAACATCAGGAAAAATGCTCCCATGGGACAGGAGAGTTTCACCTGGCAGGGAATGTCCTGCCCAACAGCTGCTCTTGCGTTTTGTGCTCTGGAAAAGAGCTCAGCGCCTGAGAATTCTCTGGAAGAATTCTCTGGAAGAGTTCTGTAGGTGTGCGAGCAGCGGCAGCAGCCACAGGGATGGGTTACAGGGAATTCGTGGTTTGACACGATGTTGTGTGAGGTTTTTTATTCACACACACAGCCCAAAATGGCAGCGTTTGTTGTACACGCGGAGGAAAAGAAGGTGATCAAATCGGAGTGATTTCCCCCGTTCCTCGGAGATCCAGGAGCAATTACAGGACAAGGTAATCTGCGGAGAAATGAGAGGAGCCTTTGTGTGCACACAATGGAGAGGAGAAAGGAAACTCCGGCGGGAGGAAGAGGAGCCGGAGGAGAGAGAGAAGCGGCGGTGTTATCTGTGACAGGGACACAGCGCAAACTGTGACATCAAAGTGACAGCGGAGCCCTGGCGGAGGGGAACTGGGGCTGCTGATAAGGGGGAGCAGCTCGTGGGCTGCGGGAATTAACGCCGGGGAATTAATTGATGAACGGCTGGGGAAGGATGGGGGCGATGGTGGGGGGCGGGGAGGGGCTGCCACAGTGGGAATCCCAAATTTCTGTGATTTGGGACACGGCCTCAGCAAAGCAGCAGTGCCACAATGTCCCACATGTCCTTGGATCAGCCCCAGCCCCACCATCCATGGGGGCAGCTCTGTCCTGCCCTGCTCTCCTCCTCCACAGGTAAATCCACAGTGAGTTCCTCTCACCTTAGGGGCCGAATTCCCCCAGGAAATTTAATGTGAGTGAAAGCAGGGCGAGCCAGCCCGCGATGGCTGCTAGAAAACTCCTTTTCCCCAACTATTAAAGTAATAACTCTAATCCATCTCCGCGTTGCCAGAGCAGGAGGATCCTTGGAAAGCCAGCCCCGAGCAAGGAGGGGCACGACAATTGCAGTCGGGGGATAAATATTTAAATAAATAAATAAATAAATAAATAAATAAATAAATAAATATGGCTGGGAAAGGCTCGGGATGGCAGTGACTCGTGGCAATTAAACACACATTAAAAGGTGTTCATACTGATGGATGGCATGACATGGAGTGTGCAAGGAACAGATTTTGGGTGGGATATTGGGGAGGAATCCTCCCCGGGAGGGTGAGGGGGGCTGGGATGGAATTCCCAGAGGAGCTGTGGCTGCCCCTGGAGCCCTGGAAGTGTCCCAGGCCAGGCTGGAGCAGCCTGGGATGGTGGGAGGTGTCCCTGGACACGGCAGGGGTGGCACTGGATGAGGTTTAGGGTCCTCCCACCCCAAACCATTCCAGGATTCCGCGTGTGGCTTTTCTGGAGCAGTGGATTTGCAGTGGAACAGGTGAGAGCCCTGCGCTCCGAGGAAGGAGAGTGGCCGTGGGACAGATGGATCACTGCGATGTCCCCAAGCCCATCCGGATCCTGACAGGATGGCGCTCGGGGAGCAGTCAATCCCTAGGTTCCGTGGCAGATTAAAAAAGAACGAGGAATAAATCACCTCCATCCCTCGCTCGGCTCCAGCAAGAACCGAACACACCAAATCTGCCCCCGGGGCCAAACCTGGGGGCAAAACCCAAGGGGAAGGGGCAAAACCCGAGGGGAAGGGGCAGAACCCGAGGGGAAGGGGCAGAACCCGAGGGGAAGGGGCAGAACCCGAGGGGAAGGGGCAGAACCCGAGGGGAAGGGGCAGAAGCCGAGGGGAAGGGGCAGAACCCGAGGGGAAGGGGCAGATGCAGTGCCAGGGAACATCTCCAGGCTGATTCCCCAAAATGCTGCCCGGGGATCGGCAGGGCTGGGCTGCGGCAGAGAGCAGCAGGGACAAGGCTGAGCTTGGCTGCCCCGGCTTGTTTACATCCGAAATTAGGAGTGAAATGAGGGAATGCGCTGCTGACAACCTCCGGGCGATTAAATTCCAGCGGAGCCCTGCAAGGTGACAAAAACCTGCCTGGCCCCGGGGATTAATGACCTGCGGAATCTGCGAGCCAAATTGGAAGGACGGAGAAAAAACCACTGATTTTTACCCCCCCTTTCCTTTCTTTCATTAGCCTGTAAATAATTAACAGGCGAATCCTGCAGCCCAAGAGGGCCCTGGAGCAGATGAAATCCATGGCTCGCCATTCCCAGTTCCCTAGCAACAGCCAAAGCAGGGAAAGGCGCTGGGCCCGGGCACCAGGAGATGCTAAAATAATTAATATTCACCACCGATGGCTCCCAGAGCAGCCCTGGTGCAGGGATGGGCTTGGGGAGAGGGAAATCCTATTGTTCTGAGGGGCACAGAGGGAACACCTGGGAGTGGGGAATGGGAAAATTTGGCTTTGCCTGGCGCATCAGGTGAGAGGTGCGTGGAAAACATGGGTTTGAGGCTGAAATCGTGGTTCCATGCGATGCTGCCAAGCTGAAGGACTCCATTATTTTATTTTTTATTTACAGCAGTTTAAACCAAGCTCAAAAAGCAGATTTATGAGGATTGGTGCAGATCCGACTCGTGGCTGGTGGCCTGCGCTGGGGACTGAGCTGTTCCACGCTGGGGCACCAAATAAATGAGGTTTTGGGGACCTTTTTTTCAGCAGATGGAGAACTCTGGCTGTGGAATACACAGCTGGGCTGGGGGAAGGAGGGAGAGGCAGCCAAAGGAATAATTTTAACCAATTCCCTCTGTTGAAATCACAACATTTAGAAAGATAAAGTCACCTGTGTGGGACAGAGGGACAAGGGACAGCAGCAGGAGGGAGTGAAGTGTCCAAATGGGGCAGGAATGGCACGAAAAGAAGAGCTCCGTGTGTTGCGTGGTGTCCCCAAATTCCAGGTGGCCATCCAGATTTTATTTTTTGCACAATGTGAATCATCCCAAAATTCCCTTGGCTGCTGCAGGGAAATCTCACTCCTCGCCCTGCTCTGGGTAACCCAACCGAGAGGTGCATTTTATTTCCCTTTTTTGTTCACCAAAATGAGAAAATTGAGGCGTGAAAATGTTAAAATCCAACCAACGAACACCCCCAAGGATGAGCTCCGAGCACTGTGTTTTCCTACAATTTTTTCTGGATGAGGAGCAACTTCAAATTTCCTCCTGCCAGAAGAAATTCTCTGCCAGGAGACCAGGTTAAAACACACTTAATTGACCCCTGACTCATTAATTGTTTAAGGGCGAAGATGGCAGCAGATTCAGAATATTTAATTAAACGCCGAGAATTCGGCAGCGAGTTAATTACCACATAACATTTGCCTCTCTAACAAACACTTCTTAAGACGGGGGGTAAGCAAGGCAACAATAATTGTAACAATTAATTAGAAATTCAACCGATAATGGCTACAGCTGCTAACAATTAGCAGCTAATTATGGCAAGCACTTTAACCGTTGGAAAAGGACTGGAGGCTGGTGGGAGGTGCAGGTGGGAGGTGAATAAATTATTCGCTCCGCCCCTCCTGAAATTCGAGACTACGCAGTTTTTTTTGGGACGTGCGAACTTTGGCCGAGGTCCAGGTAAGGCTGAAAATTCTGAATTTTTCTGAATTTGCAAGGATGGGGAAGAAATGCATTGAAAAACTTGTTTATCTATGGTTATCCGTGTTTGGAAGACTTTAAGCGCTCAGGTTTTAGGGCGATATCAGTATTTTTTACTTTATTTTAATGGGAACAAGTGTTTCTGAGAGGCTCCGCTCAATGAAAAAGCTGCTGTTCCTCAACACTTTATTTCTTCTTGTTTGGAAAATAATAATTTCATGTCTTCAATGTCTTGGGCTTCTGGTTGCTCCTGAAACTCGGTGATTGAAAAAAAACCCAAAAATATTTGACACTTAAGGACAGTAAAAAACCTCTGTTGCTGCTGAGATGTGATGGGCGATGTCCCCCCAGGGCTCTGCCTTCTGCTTGGGCCTTTAACTGCATTTATAGGGGCGGGGGATCCCCTGGATTTGGGGTGTGAATCCCCTGGATTTGGGGGTGAGGGATCCCCTGGATTTGGGGTGTGAATCCCCTGGATTTGGGGTGTGAATCCCTGGATTTGGGGGTGAAGGATCCCCTGGATTTGGGGTGTGAATCCCTGGATTTGGGGATGAGGGATCCCCTGGATTTGGGGGCACAGATCCCCTGGATTTGGGGGTGAGGGATCCTCTGGATTTGGGGTGTGGATCCCCTGGATTTGGAGGTGAGGGATCCTCTGGATTTGGGGTGTGAATCCCCTGGATTTGGGGTGTGAATCCCTGGATTTGGGGTGTGGATCCCCTGGATTTGGGGGCACAGATCCCCTGGATGTGGGGTGTGCATCCCTGGATTTGGGGTGTGGATCCCCTGGATTTGGGGGCACAGATCCCCTGGATTTGGGGTGTGGATCCCTGGATTTGGGGTGTGGATCCCTGGATTTGGGGTGTGGATCCCTGGATTTGGGGTGTGAATCCCCTGGATTTGGGGGTGTCTCTGCTGTGAGCTGTGAGGTGGGACAGCGCTGGTGGCTGTCCCCGCAGGGTGTGGCTGTCCCTTCAGGGCGTGGCTGTCCCCGCAGGGCGTGGCTGTCCCCGCAGGGCGTGGCTGTCCCCGCAGGGCGTGGCTGTCCTGGCTGCCCAAACCTTGGTGTTCCATATGGGGACAGCAGTGAGGGGCTGGAACTTGGTTTCTCCAGGCTTGGACTGAAGTGTGAGGAGCCAGTGGCTTTTCCATCCCTCTTTTGGGGTCTCTCTGTCCTTTTTTCCCAGAAGCACCATAAAATTGGGTTGGTTTGCTGTTGGGAGAGCTTGGAGTCTCTGCTGCTGCTCTGGGCAGCTCTTCCCTGTGTCCCTCTCTGTTTCCTGCACTCCTGACCACATCCCAGCACAGCCATTCCATGGAAATGCTCCTTGCCTTGACTCCCCCGGGCAGGGCATGTGCCAGGAGCAAAAAGATGTTTTTTCCCCACTTTTTTCCCCTGTGGGTAACATTAACTTTCTCACTGACGCATCTCTGGTAGGCCAAACATAAATTTGGAGGAATTTAGGCCCTGAGGGTGCCCTTGGGGCACTGTCCCCTGGCTTGCCCCACGCTGTGGTCACCCACTTGCTCTTCCCTCCCCAAACCGCAGGCTGCCAGCAGCCCCTGGGTGTTTTTGGAGCAGAGTGGAGCCTGGACTTTGCCAGCACGAGACAAAGAAATGCAATCATTGGAGCTGTAAAATCCATCTGTTCGAGCACGCCGAGGTTTTTCTCCACGATGTGGAATTGCTTGTGCTCTCCATTTATATTTAAATGCTGGGCCTGGGGAGAGAACTTTCCCTGGCAGAGCTGCTGGGATGAGCAGAGCTGAGCTCAGGGCTCACATCCCGGGGCTGCTGCACCTTGAGAAGGCACAGAATGGGCATTCCTGAGGTTTACAGCGAGCCTGGGTGGATTTTGGGGAATTTGGGGCCAAATTGAGTGGTGTATTTTTATTATTTAGTTATTGTTGCTGCCGTGGGAGTGGTGTGCAGGTCCTGCTCTGCTCCATCTTCATCCCAGTCCGAGGGAGTGAGGATCCAAGGGATGCTAAACCCACAGGGATGTGACTCTTCCCCAGGCTCAGTTTCTCGTTTAAATCACTTTTTGAGCCCAGCAGCTGCAGCTTCGAGCCCTCCCAGCCCCAGCTATCCCCCCTGGTGTGGCTAAGAGGGGAATTCACCCCAGGCCTGCCCCAGTGCCTGTTCTGTGCCAGAGACAGAGCCACTTTGGCTGCAGGGCTTGGCCAGGAAGGCCCCAGTGAGGAATTACAGGATCAGTGGATGGAAATGTGTCGTGCAGGGTGCTGGGCTGCAGTTCATGCAGAATTCCATGTCCAGCCTGGTTTTTTGGCAATAATTCCATTCCCTGGCTGCCCCAGCGCTCCCTGCAGCAGTGCCTCATTGCTTTGGCTGTGTTTGCCTATTTTAGGATAAAAAATGATCCTTCACACCTTTTATTCTGATCTCTTCTGCACAAAATCTTTGCCCCATCTGGGGGACACAGTTTGCTGGGGGGGCTGGTGAATTCAGCATTTTATTTTTAGCAGGAAGCTCCTGCTGCTGCTCAGGGGACAGATCCATCCCCAGGCAGACAGGGAGGGCAGAGGAACGTGGAGATGTTTTCCCCTGCGCTGAGGCAATCAGCAGGAAGATATTCTGGGAGCAGGGCTGTGCTTGGAGGGGGAAAAATCTGGAGGAATGGAAACCAAAAATCCCTGCGTGGCTGTCAGACAGGTCTGGGGGGGGAAATAAACTCAAATGAAATTAAAGCCCATCAGGTTTGGTCAGTTTTAGGAGTTTTGGGAGCCCTGGTGAGTGCTCTGTGTTACGTTGAGGCTCTCACCTGCCCCTGTAGGGTCTGCTCAGGTGAGGTGAATTTTCTGTGTTGGGAAATTGTGTGTAAAATTCCCCTTTTTTTCCTCTGTTGCCTCGGTTCTGCTGGAAATCACGACATCTGTGCCTCGCGCTGTTGCTGGTGCGATGGATACGAGCAGAGAGGGATTTTCTGTGCCATAAAAATCATCAGCAGAGCCACAGAATGGGTTAGGCTCCTTGGCTCGAGCTGCACACGTCCAAACAGTAAAATCTGTAACTCAGGGGTGAATGGGCAGTAAAAAAATATATAAAAAATAGCAGCATGAGTTTACTTAAAGTGTTTTTCTCTCCTTCTGGAGCTGGTGGTGTATTTAAGGATGTTTGTGGCCTTGTGTTTAATATTTCCCTGATAAAATTTGGATCAGGGATGGATCTCTGCGGCTGGGAGTGCAGGAGGAGAAAATATTTGTAGAACAGGAGCTGAGTGGAGGGTGGGGGTGAGCAGTGAGATTCCTGCACTGGTTGTACTGGGATTGCTTTTATGGTGCAACTGGGGATGATATCCTCTGTCCTTTCTGCTTGGAGCAATTCCTCACCCCTGATCTCAGTTTGGGCCCCTCCTGGAGCCTTTTCCAGGCATGGATTCATGGATTTGTGGCTTCTGATGCACAAAGGTTTATTTTTTCAGAGCCAGGGATGTTTGCAATTACCCTAAGTGTGAACACATGCTCTCAATCCTTGTGGAAAGCAAGGCCTGGCTCCTAAAGAGATTTATTCCTCCAAGCCTGAAAGAAATGAAACATGGCAGCTCGAGCTTTTCTTTCTGCAGCAGCGCAGCAAAGCTGTAAATATTCCTGCAGTGATCTAATCCTTTTATACTTCTCACCAGGCACAGGCACTTCCCTTTTAAGGCTCCTTTTCCACCCAAATTCCTCTAATGGAATATTCTGAGCCTCTCCATTGGCGAGGTCTGGGGTGATCCCCCTCAGGGTGAGAGGGAGAGGAGCTGCACAATTCCATTTTGGGTTGATTCCTGGTGGATTTTTGCCCTCTTGCAGCCAAGCTTTGGGAATGTCGTGGCCAGGAGGCAGCGCTGCTGGGATTTCCCTGAGCTGCAGGCAGGAATTCAGGATTTCAGCTCGTGGAGGATCCAGCTCCATGGGTTTAGGATGGGCTGGGGACAAACCCCTGCGTTCAGGGCAGGAGCTGCCGAAGCTCTGGCAGGGCCCACCAGCCACACCATCCCAAATTTGGGCAGATCCCTTCACCCTGAGCCTCGATTTCTGCTCCAAACCTTTCCTTCTGTGCCTGTTCCAGGCTGGAAACGCAGGGAGGAAGCAGGGGCTGGCTGGGGGGGGACAGCAGGATGGAGGGAGGGGACAGCAGGATGGATAGAGGGGACAGCAGGATGGAGGGAGGGGACAGCAGGATGGATGAGAGGCACCCGAGGAGCTCGGCTGCAGTCCCTGCTCTGAGCCACGAAGGCTCCCAGCTGTTTGCACATCTGGATTCTGGGGCTGTGGTTAGATAATGCTCACTCTTCTGCTTGAGATGGCCTGACAAAAATTGCTCTGGGGGAAAAAAAAAAAAAATTCTCTGTCCTGCTTGAGGTTTAATTTGCCCCAAATGAAAGGGGCAAATGAAAGGGGCAGATTAAAGGCCCCAAATAATCAATTTAAAGTTTAGGGTGCCTAAAGAGGAACTCACCACAGGCTGGAAGTGGCTCTGAGAGCAGAGGTGCTCCCTGGGAACTGTGAGAAACAACACAAGTCCAAGGCAAGAAATGAAGATCTCTCATGATGAGGAATGGAATTAATTAGGAACCTCAAAGGGCATAAAAAATGGCGAATTCTGGGATGTCATTTGCTCGCAGTGATGTGATGAATGCTGGGCAGAGCTCTCTGCTGGTGTGACGGATGAAGTGAGGCTTTAGCAGGGCCTGAGTCACAGAGGGGACCCCAGACCTGCTGCTTTCTTCCTATTTCTGTCCTGTACTTGGGGGAAAAAACAAGTTTTCTTTGACCTTATTCGCTATGAGCTCTTAAAAATTATTTAATAGCTTGATTTTAGGTCAGTGTTAAAAATAAATTGTCAAGTGAGGGTTTTACACCTTTCCTTTTGAAAAGATTGGTGAGTTAATGTCACAGACATGGTCCTTGCATGGTCCTGTTAGTCCTCGTGTCTTCTCCATTCCTTTCCAGGTGCTCTCCTCATCCTGGAGGGGCTTCAGGTTGGGAAGTTAGCGTGGCTGTGCTAGTTTTGGTTGGAGACAGGAGAATTTGGGCTTTCCTTTGTTTCTGTGAGGCATGGATCAGGGTTTTAGCGAGCTCAGAAATCTCAAATGAGTTGGAACAACCTGATCTGCGGCTCGGGGAGATGATTCTGATTCTGATTCTTACTCTGATTTTGATTCTTACTCTGATTCTCCTTCTCTCCCTCCTTCTCTCCCTCCTTCTCTCCCTCCTTCTCTCCCTCCTTCTCTCCCTCCTTCTCTCCCTCCTTCTCTCCCTCCTTCTCTCCCTCCTTCTCTCCCTCCTTCTCTCCCTCCTTCTCTCCCTCCTTCTCTCCCTCCTTCTCTCCCTCCTTCTCTCCCTCCTTCTCTCCCTCCTTCTCTCCCTCCTTCTCTCCCTCCTTCTCTCCCTCCTTCTCTCCCTCCTTCTCTCCCTCCTTCTCTCCCTCCTTCTCTCCCTCCTTCTCTCCCTCCTTCTCTCCCTCCTTCTCTCCCTCCTTCTCTCCCTCCTTCTCTCGCTCCTTCTCTCGCTCCTTCTCTCGCTCCTTCTCTCGCTCCTTCTCTCCCTCCTTCTCTCCCTCCTTCTCTCCCTCCTTCTCTCCCTCCTTCTCTCTCTCAGTTTTACTGCCAGATCAGCTCTGTGCCATGCCCAGCTCCTCCTGCCCTCATCCCTGTGGCCATGGGGAGCCCTGGGCAGGTCCTGCCCTGGCTGGGAGGGCTTTGCCCCCGAGGAGGGGCTGGGGGCTCGGGGCTGGGGCCACTGGATGGCACTGCTGCCCTGCACAAGCCCGGGACGAGCTGCATGGGGACAGGAAAAAGGGAATTCCGGCAGGGACAGAGCCCTGGGGTGGCACTTGTCACCTGGCACCAGGGCTGGGTCCTGCTGGCACCGAGGGGAAGAGGAATTGGGAGTGTTCTCCAGCCAGGAGTGCCCAGGGACCCTGAGCTGGGACATTCCCTATGGGATGGGTGCCTGTGCCATTCCCCCAAACTGGGCACAGTGGGATCAGCTGCCCCTCAAGGGGCGATGGATGGAGACAGACGGATCCCAAACCTCCTTTCCATTCCCGGGAGCCCTGAGGTGGCCTCAGCCCCTGCTCTGAGGCTGAAGGGCAGCGCTGGACACTCCCAGGGCTTTGCTTTCTGCTCCCTTCCCATGGCTGAGCCAACTCATAGCAAAGAGAAAGGCCCAGGGGACAGCAGGCAGAGAAAAACCTGCAGAGAGGATGAGAAATGTCATTTTTGGGCTGTTTGCAGGTCACATCCTGCTCTGGACCTCGCTCAGGGCACAGGCACAGCTCGAGGAGCCCCAGAGTGGTGATGGCAGGGCCAGAGGGAGAGGCAAACTATGTGTGAGATCAGCAGATGAAAACCCAACCACTTGACCTTCTCTGAACTTATTTCAAACCCATCAGGCATGGAGAAAATTGAGGCTATAACTCAGGTTGCTCCTGTTGGTCGCATTACCGATTCCATTCCGCTGGGCTGTTCGTCTTAATTGAGCTGCAGCCCGGCCTGTGACTAATTGCCAGGTCACACTGGCCCTAAATTAAAGAGCAGCATTGGTTTCTTTACTTTTAACAACTTGAAAGTCCAGTTACGGTCACATTTCTTCCAAAAGTCTGTGGGTTTTTTCCAGGCGGGCTAAATGGTGTGCTGAGTTCAAACCAAGGCGTATTTTTCTTCTTGGGATGGTTATTTATATTCCAGTAGTGGCTACACAGAAAATGGCCCTGGAGGTTACTCTGAGCGCTGGGAGTTCATTACATCAACAGAAAAAAAGGTGAGAAAATGGCTTCCTGCTCGAAGGAGTTTTGTAGGAGAGAGTTTTGTTCGAGGGCTGGAAAGTGAGGAAAGATGGAGTCAAGTGTGGTGGCTCTGACTAGAAAGAAAGGTCTGTAAAGGATAAATGATCCATTTCTGCATGGCCAGAGGGCAGAGCTCAGGCTGGAATAGAGCCCCAGTCCCTGCTCTGTTCATGGAGCTCTCCTCTGTCCCTCTGGTCAGGGAAGAGCAGGAGCTGTGAAATAAAGCAGAGCTTCACCCCCAGCAGCAGGCAGGGAACCAAGGTGGGACATTCAGGGGTTCTGTGCTGGCCCCAAACAAACTCTTGTCCCTCTTATCTTGACAAGAGAAAGGGAATCTGTTTTTATAGGTTTAGAACTCAAGTATTCTGTCTCTCAATATTTAACTTGAGTTACCTATTGACCACTCCTTTCTCACTCTGAGCAGCTCTTCCCCACCCAAACCTGCCCTGAGGCTCTCCAGGCAGTCCCATGGGGTTTGTGTTCCTCACAGCCCCATAGATTTGTGTTCCTCACAGCCCCACAGGGTTTGTGTTCCTCACAGCCCCATAGATTTGTGTTCCTGGGCAGGAGCTGAGACCCCCGAGGGCTGCGCCTGCAGGAATTATCATTATCAGAGCGCATTCCTTACGGTTAAAGGGCCGTGCTCATAATTATTCCCTCTATAAATTGCACATCCACTCCAAATTATTATTACAAGATGGCTGGCTAATGATTCTTCCCCTTTGATTATTTATAGGGCATTTCCTGTGCCTCAGCTGCGGCCAGGGATGGGTTCCAGGCGGGATGGGTGCCAGGATGGGTTCCAGGAGGGATGGGTTCCAGGAGGGATGGGTTCCAGGATGGGTTCCAGGAGGGATGGATTCCAGGATCGGTCCCAGGAGGGATGGGTCCCAGGAGGGATGGGTCCCAGGAGGGATGGGTTCCAGGATGGTTTCCAGGATGGGTTCCAGGATGGGTCCCAGGAGGATGGGTTTCAGGATGAGTTCCAGGAGGGATGGATTCCAGGATGGGTTCCAGGATGGATTCCAGAATGGTTTCCAGGATGGGTCCCAGGAGGGATGGGTTTCAGGATGGGTTCCAGGATGGGTTTCAGGATGGGTTCCAGGAGGGATGGATTCCAGGATGGGTTCCAGGATGGATTCCAGAATGGTTTCCAGGATGGGTCCCAGGAGGGATGGGTTTCAGGATGGGTTCCAGGATGGGTTTCAGGATGGGTTCCAGGAGGGATGGGTCCCAGGCAGGATGGGTTCCAGGATGGGTTCCAGGATGGGTCCCAGGAGGATGGGTTTCAGGAGGGATGGGTTCCAGGATGGATTCCAGGATGGGCTCCAGGATGGGTCCCAGGAGGGATGGGTCCCAGGCGGGATGGGTTTCAGGATGGGTTTCAGGATGGGTTCCAGGCTCTGTGGCTTTCGGAGCCCTTTGCTGTGGCTTCCAATTAGGGAGGAATTAGAGCATTTCTGGAGGGGAAATCAGAGGGAGGAGAGGCTGGGCTGCCTGTGGAACAGGGGAGAGGCTGGGCTGGGTTTTTCCTTCCCTGCAAAGCACTCGAGATGTCCCCAGGCACTGTGTGCTTCAGGGGTGCTGATGGAACAAGGTGAGCTGGGGTCCTTCAGTGGGGCTGGAAGCATCAGTCCCCAGCAGGGGATGGCACTGGGAGTCCCAAAGGCTCTGGAAAGGGTTGGTGAGGCTGGGCAGGCTCCCCTCACTGCCTGGGGACATGGAGGAGGTGGCACAGGGAGTGTGGTGTCCTTCCCCTGCGGAGCTCAGGGCTTGCTGCTCCCAGTGCTGCCAATCCCTAAGAAAAGGCAAAAAAAGCCCAAAAAATGCCCAACAGAGCAGTGCCCAGGCTTGTGAAGGTCCTGCCCCATGGGAATTGCTGAACTCCCTTTGCTCCTGGCCCAGAAAATGAGGATCAAGCCCTGCCCTGTCACAGGGAGCGGCTAATTAATATTCATGAGGCAATGTAATATTCCAGGGGAGGGAATGGCTCTGTCTGCTCTGACTAATGAACATCTGCCATCTCCAGCTCGGGAAGGTAACGGGGATATAAAAATGTGAGGTGCCGATGCACACCCAGACACTCCAGAGCTGTTTACCCACTCGCAAAAACCAAATTAGCACCTGCTGGGGAAGTGCAGGGCCATTCATTCACACAAACAGATTTTTTTTCCATCAAGGAATGCGCTTCAGAGATAGAGGCAGCCTCGGTTTCACAATTAGGCAATTAACGGGGCCGTTAAAAGGGAGTTTAGCTCATTGAGCCAAAATGAAGTGCACCCAAAAATTCGGAATCACAGCCTCAGAGCGAGGTGTGGCTTCACAGTCCCTGGGGTGTGACAAAGAGCTGCTGTCCCCAAATTTCCTGGAACAACATCAGCACTGCAGCAGCTTCAGTGAGAGACATCTGCCGTGCTCTGGGCCTGCTCTCAGCGCTGCACTCTTGGTGCAAGAATATTTGATTCCAAGGGCAAGAAGTGAAAATTCAAACCATCCAGGTAAAGCCTGCCTCAGTGCCAAGGAAACTTCGGAAAGTTTGAGGCCCAAAGCCCCCAGGTCCTGATGTGAGCCAGGTTTGTGTGTTGTGACAGAGCTGCTGTAGCTGAAATGATCTGCCCTCCGAAGGGCTCTGATCCCACCCTGACTGCAGAATCGCTGGGAAAATGCTCCCTGGACCTGACTCTCTGTGCCTGCTGGATCAAGGCAAAGTTTGGCAGTGCTGCCTCCTTTTTATTTATTTTTTTCTGGCTCATTAGCATTCACCTGAAGGAAGATGGGTGCTTTAGAAAGAGCAGAATTCAGAAAAACAACTCCCTGCAGAAAAGGCACTTCACCCTTTGCTGTGCCCTAGCCCAGCGATTTTGGCTTCCCCACAAAGCTTCCCCCCCAGTCCCCACTTTTTTGTCCATCCTGGAGCCGAGGGAAACGCTCAGAAACAAGAGCAGGGTCTGTTGAAAGGGAATGTGGGGGAGCAAGAAAAATCCCCGGCAAGAAAAGAGGTCAAGAAATTATCAATAGAAGAATCTGTCAAGGTGGCCACTCGCTCAGGTTTGATTTCTGTGAATATGTCCCCTCTGATTAGCTTTACATCTCGGGGCTATTATCGAAGTGTATTGTGTTGGAAAGCATTCTCCAAACGGAGAAAATGCCCCACTGCTTCTCAGGCCCCTTTGTGAGAGGCAGGAGTGGGAATGTTTTGTGTCTGGGGTGAACCATGGCCTCTCCTCCCTTCTGATGCTCCACAGATTGTTCTCTGATTTGGACACACTTCAATGGACACTTTTTAATAATATTTTTTTTATTCTGTCTATAGGTCTTTTGTACGTTCTCTTTGTTTCCTTTTCAAGGCTGAGAGGGAGTTTTGAAGATAACAAGTCCATTTGTCTCCTGCCTTTTTTTGAAATGCAGATATCGATTTTTGTTCAATTTCCCCCGTTTGCACCTGAAATCAGCTGGGCAGAGGAGCAGGGCCAGGGAGAGAATGATGGATCACTGAGGAGAAAGATGAGCTGGAGAGCACAGGAGACTCCCCAGGAGTTTCATCCTTTTCTAGGTGCTGTGAGTGAGTTATTCTGACCAAAGAGCTGCTTCAGGCTTCCCCCAGGAGCACAGGAATGTTATCCACAGGTGCTCTGGGTGCTGTTTATTGACTCTTTATTGATTCTTTATTGACTGCCCAGCCCAGCTCTGGGTTTGATGTTAAATTCCTCTGAAGTTTATTCCTTGGTTTGTGTGGAGGTGTTCGCTGGGAGGTGATTTTGGGAAGGAAAAGGAGAGGAGGTCATTAAATAGCAAGCAGGAGGTGCTGAATTCCCTGATTTCTGCATCTGGCAGGATCACATTCCTGCCTGGGTGCAGAGGGGTTTGGGATAATTGGATTTTTTCCCACCAGATTTGCTCTGGAATTGCTGGGCTGGGCTTTCGGTGCAGTCCAGCTCAGCTCAGGCCCTGGGCTGCCTGGATGGAAGGTGGGAAAAAGGCTTGGATGAGCTTTCCTTTTGGGAAAATGACATTTGTGGCACACCCGCTGGCATAAATGTAGGGTTTTTGTTCTGGAATGGACCATTCCACCTGTGAAAATATTCTGGGTACCCTGGAAAAATATTTTCAATGCACATATCTCCATTAGCAGTGTGGGTTTGTTTGGGTTTTTTTGGTGTGAACTCGGGACTTTCGAGTCTCCATCTCGGCATTATTTTGAGGTCTTTCCAAGGAATTTCCGAGGAATTTTCCAAGGAATTTCCGAGGAATTTTCCAAGGGATTTCCAAGGGATTTCCAAGGGATTTTCCAAGGAATTTTCCAAGGGATTTCCAAGGAATTTTCCAAGGGATTTCCAAGGAATTTTCCAAGGAATTTTCCAAGGAATTTCCAAGGAATTTCCAAGGGATTTCCAAGGGATTTCCAAGGCATTTTCCAAGGCATTTTCCAAGGCATTTTCCAAGGCATTTTCCAAGGCATTTTCCAAGGCATTTTCCAAGGCATTTCCAAGGGATTTCCAAGGATTTTCCAAGGGATTTCCAAGGAATTTTCCAAGGAATTTCCCAGGGATTTCCAGGGAATTTCCCAGGAATTTCCAAGGAATTTCTCTCCCTTCCCAAGAGCCAGGGCTGATTATCCCCACATCAGGTGGGACCACCCTCCCTGAGCAGAACGATGTCTAAATTTGAGGTGAGGTTGCTGTCACAGCTCCTCTCGGCTGTGACATTTGAACAAAGCTGCTGCAGGCTCTGCGCTGCGTTTCTCTGACGATGAGCATGCTAATTAGATGCAAATTGTGTCTAAATATTTAAACTAAAATCAAAACAAGCCACTTTCCTTGCTCCACACCGAGCAGCGGCTCAGCCATGGCATAGCAACCATGGTGGGGGGGGAAGGGGTGCGGGGAAGGCTCCCAACCTGACCTTTAAAAATCAAAACGTTTGTTCAGAACAACATTTGGGTACACAGAGAGCTCTGACAGCTCCGTTAGGGAGTTTTCCCAAACTGGTGTTCCGTATTGGAATCTTATAATGGCTGCACGTTTATTTATTCGGTTTTTTGGGGGGGGGTTGAGGGTTTTTTTGGGGTTCTTTTTGTTTTTGTTTTGGGGGTTTTTTTTGTTTGTTTTTTGTTTTGGTTGGGTTTTTTTCTGGTTTTTTGGGTTTTTTGGGTTTTGGGTGGGTTTTTTTTTGTTTTGTTTTTTTGGTTTTTTTTGTTTTTTTTGTTTGGTTTTTTTGGGTTATGTTTGTTTTGGGGTTTTTTTGTTTTGTTTGGTTTTTTTTGTTTTTTGTTGGTTTTTGTTGTTTTTTAGGATTTTTTTTGTTTTGGGGTTTTTTTGGTGTTTTTTTTGTTTGTTTTTTGGCTTGTTTTTTGGTTGTTTTTTTGTTTTTTGTTTGTTTGGTTGTGTTTTCGTTGGGTTTTTTTTGTTTTGTTTGTTTATTTGGAGGCTGTTTCTTGGCAGGCAGGTAGGAGAAAGGAAGGTCAGAGCCTGTGGGGTGAATTTTCAGCCTCATGCAGAGATGGGATCTGCCTCCCCATCCAGGCATCCCCAACCTCCTTCCCTGGAGATGTTTCCCATTTTCCCCAGGGAAGGGAGGCTTTTCCCAACAAAACCTTCTGCTGTAGCAAGATACTTATTCTCTCTGTGCAAATCCAGTGTGGAAGGAGCCCCTTGAGCTCTCCAGCACTGCCACGGGGACTCAGCCATGTGGGAATGGTGGAAAAACTCAGATTTGGTTAGAGGAGAAGCCCTGGCAGTGCTCAGGCTCCACAGTGCAGTGAGACTGAGGCACAGAGACTGAAAATCAGGGCTGAAATGTGAGCTTTGCTGGTGGAAGGCAAACGGAGAAGGATTTGGGATGTGCTTCCTTGTTCACAAGTGGATCAGTGGGAGATGTGACTTCTGACCCTCCTTTCTGCTGCTCCGGGGCTGAAAAACTTCCCTCGTGCTTTATTCCTCATTTTCACCTCTTTTTTCTTTCCCCTTTCAGGCCAGAATTCCCTCTTGTGATTTCTGACCATCTGAAAAACTTCTCTCGTGCTTTATTCCTCATTTTCACCTCTTTTTTCCCCCTCTCAGGCCAGAATTGCCTCTTGTCAGCCCTGGGGCTGTTGTTCCAGCTGCTCTCTCCCCAGGCAGAGCTTTGCTCCATCTCTCCAGGATTTTCTGTGTCGTTGTCCCTTCCTACTGTGCCCTGGCTGGATTTGGGGACACTCCTGGTGGCATTTCAGACCTCCCCTCCTGCACAATCCCTGCCTCTAACACCCTCAGCTGGGACGGTGACAACAAAACCAGAGCCTGGGGTGGCCCCAAACCCTGCCCTGCACCTGGAGAATCCCTGGGGAACTCCTGGAAAATTCGTGGAGAATTCATGGAGAATCCCTGGGGAACTCCTGGAGAATCCCTGGGGAATTCCTGGAGAATTCCTGGAGAGCTCCTGGAGAGCTCCTGGGGAACTCCTGGGGAACTCCTGGGGAACTCCTGGGGAACTCCTGGGGAATCCCTGGGGAATCCCTGGGGAACTCCTGGAGAACTCCTGGAGAACTCCTGGAGAATTCCTGGAGAATTCCTGGGGAACTCCTGGAGAATTCCTGGAGAATACCTGGAGAACTCCTGGGGAATTCCTGGAGAATTGCTGGAGAATCCCTGGGGAACTCCTGGAGCATTCCTGGAGAGCTCCTGGAGAGCTCCTGGGGAATCCCTGGGGAACTCCTGGGGAATCCGTGGAGAATCCGTGGAGAATCCGTGGAGAATCCCTGGAGAATCCCTGAAGAATCCCTGGGGAATCCCTGGGGAATCCCTGGAGAATCCCTGGAGAATCCCTGGGGAACTCCTGGAGAACTCCTGGAGAACTCCTGGAGAACTCCTGGGGAACTCCTGGGGAACTCCTGGGGAACTCCTGGGGAACTCCTGGAGAACTCCTGGAGAACTCCTGGAGAACTCCTGGAGAACTCCTGGGGAACTCCTGGAGAATTGCTGGGGAATTCCAGGAGAATTCCTGGGGAATTCCTGCAGGATCAGGTGCTGAGGATGCCCTGGTGGGGCCAGGACCCTCCTCCTGAGCATCCCAGCAGCTCCCAGGCTGGAATTCCCTGCTCCAGGTGTTCGGCAGCTGCTGGAGCTTTCCAGGGCTCCTGGGATGTCGAACACTGTGCCCTCCCAGCTGCAGGAAAACCCGACTTGGTTTGCTCAGCCAGATGCCTTTAAATTGAATTAATCTCCAGCTCCGATTCCTGTGCAAACTCCATCCATTTGTCTGCAATTAACTCGTGGCTCTTGCAGAATTAAGTTGTTTTTTTTTTTTCCCCTTGGAGTGGGTTTAAAAAAAAAAAAAAAAAAGCAAAGCAGCAGCTGATGGAGTCCAGCTTTTCATTCTCCAAACTGCCAACTCCTGGCGCTTTCTTCTCGTGCCCAGAAACAACAGAACCTTTCCCTTCGTTAGGTTTTATTGCTTCTGCTGGACTGAGCAATAACAAAGGTGCAGGAGTTGAACTGCAGGTGCATGGTGCAGTTCCTGCCCTTAATGAGAGTCTGGGCTGGGGGAGGAGGGACTTTGTGCAGATAAACATCAGCAAACATGAATTTAGGGTGTGAGGAGAGAGCTCTGTGTTTTGCCATGGACTAGTGGGGTGCAGGCACTGGGATTTATAACTTTATGGGAGTTATATTAATTTGTTTAGCATGTCTGACTCTGAGCTTTCATTTAGTGCAGGGATTATTTCCTAGGTGGGATTTAGGCTCTGCGTGTCATCAGTGGGGAGAAAAAATTAATTTCTTTGGATAAACTTGCATCTCCCAGATTACGTGAGGCAGCAAGGTTCAGAATTTACACTCCTGAGGGTAAACATTGTGATAGGAAAAAGTTAAAATGCCTCCCTGTGCAGTTTTGGTGTTGCCAAATGTGAGTTTGGGACTTCTCCAGCCAACTCCAGAGCTGGAATTTTGTGCCTGCTTTCATCAGCAGCCCTTGGTAAAAGGCTCTGGTGAAATTTAAGGGTTGGGGGTCTTTGCTTGTCTCCAGAACTCGTGTGCCACGGGGGTCAGGCAGCCTCAGGGCACCATCCTCACAGGATGGCTTTGGGAATTGGGTCACGGCTCCTGCTCTTTGTTCCAGCAGGAGGGAGAGAAACAGCAGCTCTGCCCAGCCCAGAGTGTCCCAAATGGGCAAATTCCTTCCACATCTCCCCCTGTCCTGGCTGTGAAATGGGGGGTGGCTCCCAGAGGAGGAGGAGAAGGGATTTTCCAGCCTGGATTTCCAGCCTGGATTCTGTGTGTGAGCAGCCCTGGGCACACGGAGCTGTCCCATTCCTTGGGGACAGAAATAGGATCTTCCTGAAGAGCTCCCTTCCCCTTCAGAGCTGTTCCCTTTGGAGTCAGAACTAGAAACAATGATGGAAAACATTATTTGTGTGAGTTTGCATTCAACACGTGGCTGTGAGAGAAGCTGAGCGGGCAGTGAGTGTGATTTGGGGCAAAAATCTGAGGATTGTGCAGGAGAAGGTGACAGCTGGATCCTGTAGAAAAAAACCAGGATTTATTTTCCCTTCCCCTCCTGATCCACGGGAGAAGGATTCTCCACGTCCTTCTCGCCCTGTCCCACCTCCCAGGACTCGGTGCCATCTCTGTCATTTCATGTCCAGACGTAAAAACTTCATTTCCCTCAAAATCCCACCTTCAGCAGAGTTTGGCTGTGGAATTTCGAACAGGAATACTGAGTTTGCTCACGAGCAAACTGGGCTGGGAATGGGGCAGGATTTGGTGTTTTCAGGTGGTGTGAGAGATCCCCACCTCCTCCCCGTGGGTTCCACACATTTTCCTGTGGAAAACTCGGAATCGCTCATTGCTGCGAGAACAATCAGATGTCCTCAGCCCCCAGAGCACTGAGGTGATTAATTTAACACAAACCTGTGCCAGGAGGTCCTTGGCAGCCCCTCTGCCCCCAGGAGAGCTCTGGGCTGGCCAGTCCCCCCCGGTGCAGCTTCTCTCTGCTGCTGCTGGAGCTCCAGTCCCTTTTTCTGTGCCCTGGGCATTGTTTGCTTTGCTCTGCGCTTGTTTTTTTTGGTTTTCCTCTTGACTTTGCAGTTTGGTTTTACTCGAAATAGAAACATCTGTGGCTGGTGCCTCTCTCCAGAGAGCCAGGCCTGTTTATCCTCCATTTTCTGGGCTAAAAATCATTGGAGAAATTACAGTTCAAGTCCATCCTCCACAGACACCAGATTTCCTGGGGATTTCAGTGGTGCAAACGTTTTCTTGTGTGGGTTTGGTACCTCTATTTTCTCTTCTATTCAAGTGCAAGAATTAGGGGAAGAGAAATGCCCTTTAAAGAGCATCGGTGGTGGATTCCTTCTCTGTTTTGCTGTCTGGAGGAGCTTCCAATTCCAAGTTGTTCTCCCAGGAGAGCAAACCCTCCCTGCCCTCTGAGTCTGGCAGCAGCGTAGCTCTTGGCCTGCCATTTATTTTCCTTGGGTTTTGGAAAGGAAAGGAAAGGAAAGGAAAGGAAAGGAAAGGAAAGGAAAGGAAAGGAAAGGAAAGGAAAGGAAAGGAAAGGAAAGGAAAGGAAAGGAAAGGAAAGGAAAGGAAAGGAAAGGAAAGGAAAGGAAAGGAGGCAGAGAGAGGGAAGTGGGCTGGATGGAGCACTTTTCCATCTCGGGGCTCGTTGTTGTGCCGCCTCGATGAAAAGTTTGCCCCAAGGAGGAGATTGTTCTTTTCGACTCCTCCACCCTTCCTGCAGCCTATCCAAGCAGCCCAGAGTCCCTGCCTTGCTCTCCAGCATTCTCTGTGCAGCCTGGCTAGGAATGAGTTAATCCCAAAGCTGTGGTTTGGGTTGTCTGCTGTTTTCTCTCTTCCGCTCCTCATAATTAAACATTTCAGCTTTAATTTCTCCTGTCTCTCTAAACAGCATCATCTTTTACCCACTGAGTTATGCTTTGATGCCTTTTCTTTGCTGCCAAAACCTCCAATCATCACATCGCTGTTCCCTTCCCTGGTCTGAACAGCTCACTCCTCTCCGTGAGTCATTTCGAGTCTCACTTGAAGTCTCTAAAATATGAATTATCTGGGAGAATATTGGGAATGTGTTGGATTTGGAGAACAGAACCCTTGGAGTTCACAGCACAAGGTGGATCTGATGTTTGGGTCCTTTAGTGTCCCTTTGGAGTGGGGATTTTGAGAATTATTTTTCTCATTCTCATGTGAGCCAAGTAGGAATAGAGATTTCTAAATAATCTTGAATCTTCCTCCTCGTTTGTTTTTAGGTTTTTTTTTTTCGATCGATTGATTTACTCGGAGCTGCTGTCCTAAAGGCTAATGAGGCAGTACAGAGATTTATGGATGATATTTTCCTAGCTCTGATGGGACTCTTTTAATGCCTAATTAACTCTCTATCAAAGCATCCCAATCCTCCGGAAATCTGAGCCATTGAGAATCACCTTCTCGTTCATTTTTCACCCAGGACTTGTGCAAACTGAGTCTTGGCTTTCCTGATTCCCTCGGAGTGGAGCACAAGACCACCAACACCACTGGCTCTAGGATTAGGGCTTTGTGTGCCAAGATTTGGGGTTTTCCATAGAAAATGTCACCTTATTTGGTGAAGAGTTGAGAGGATGTGTGAAAAGTGAGATTTAGTTGTGTGGCTGAGACAGTTCTGCATCTCCTTTGAGAGAGACATTGTAGGGGCGAGACTGAGGCAAACATAAACAGCTTTGGGAAGCAGGAAATTCCTTCAGTCCCATGAAAAGAACAATATTTGTGGAGAAGCTGGGCAGCCTCGTGCTGGATGTAAACCCAGCCGTGTCCAGGAGAGCAACGTGAGCATCTCCACGAGGTTGGTTTGGAAACAAAAGCCCCCCAGGAACGCGAGGGGAGCTCACATTTGGCTTTGGCTCTTCTGCTGGAATGTGCTGCTGGGAGAGGGAGAGAGAAGGATCCAAAGGGTCCTCGGGGCTTTGAAGTTGATACTGTAATTAAGGCCGTATTTATCTAAAAGTAAACACTGGGATGAGAACTCGGAGCTTCCTCTTTCCTGCCGCTGGTGGGTGGAACTTGTGTGTTTTTATTCCTGAGCTTGGCCATCTCCACATTCCTCTGCCGCAGCTCGGGCTGAGGGCACATGGCTCATGTCTCTGAGGGGAGCTGCCCAAGGCTGTGCTCGTGTGCCTCTCCAGCATCGCTCCTGGCACATCCCACACTGGGGAAGTGCCTCCCGAGAGGCTGGGCTGGGATAGTTCTGCTCAGGGTCATTCTGGAGGTGCTTTGCTGTGCTCTGTTGTGTGTGAAATGCTCCAGACACAGATTGGGAATGGTTCTTCCCCAAAGCTGTGGTGGGAGGAAGGGGAGAGAGGAGGGGAGGCGGCAGGAGGGAGCTGGGGTTGGGATTTCGGGGATCTGAATCCCAAATTCCAGCAGCTCCTGTGCTGCCCTCTGCTCCTGCCTCCATCCCTCCATCATCCATCCCCCCATCCATCCCTCCATCCCTCCATCCATCCATCCCTCCCTCCATCCATCCATCCATCCCCCCATCCATCCCTCCATCCATCCATCATCCATCCATCATCCATCCATCATCCATCCATCATCCATCCATCATCCATCCATCATCCATCCATCATCCATCCATCATCCATCCATCATCCATCCATCCCTCCATCCATCCCTCCATCATCCATCCATCCATCACTGCAGGAAGATAATCTGCCCTTCAGTCCCTGGAAATCAGGGAATCTCCTCTTGCCTCAGCCCCAGCTCAGCTGGAATTCTGCTTGAACACCTCCCGAGGTGTTTTGTGCTCCTCTGGAAGGGCTGAGGAGGCATTGCCTCTCCTGATGAGCAGAGTGCAGTCAATAAAGCCCTTCCCGCAGCACCATTTGCTGCCTCTCACTTTCAAGAGGTTCTGCATTTTCCAGGTCAGCTCAGCTCTCTGTCCTGTCACACAGATGCACTTGGAGAAGGAGTTTGAGTCTCCTCAGCAGAGAAAGAGGAGAAAACCTCTGACTCTCCCTAAAACATAACTGACCTGGAAGTGGCTCTTGACCTGGGAGGGCACAGCGCTGATGGAGCAGCCTGGAAACGACCCAGGGTGTTATAGTTAGATAAAATAACAGATATAAATACAGATTTCCAGGAGTTCTGTGGATCTACAACCAGCCTGGGCTAAATCCTCTCAGTGTCTGAGAACCTGCAAGAGCTTCTCTTTCTGGGCCATTTTTTATCGAGTTTGGGAGAAAGATTCTTCCTGCCTGTTGATGTGACCTTCAAAAGAGGAGAGGGGAGGGAAGGAAGGCTCAAGCAGAGGCTGAAATGTCTCATTCCATGAAAGACACAAGGAAAGTTGGATTGATTGATGTATAACTCCCTAAGGGAAGAGAATTTTATTAGGGGAAATGACTGCCAAAAAAAATCTTGAAATAATTAATATCAGCACTTGCAGTTTTTAAGTGCAGCGAGAGAGAGAAAATGAGGAGAATTTATAATCCAGAGCACAGGAGCTGAATTCAGGGGCTGTGTGCTCCAGCCAAGGTATTGAACAAGCTGATGGAGAAGCAGATATTTTACAGTTTCAATTAGCACAGATTACTTTATTACTTTCTCCCAGACAGTAATTATTTCTGTGGCGAGGAAGCCTCGCAGATTTTTTAATTTTCCCCGTGCATATGGGATGGAGCACAACAATGAACTGGAGTGACAGGAAGTCAGATCCCTTCAGAACCTCATCTCTCGGCGAGGATGGATGGCTCAGGGAAACACTTGTGACATTTAACAGCATGGAAGTGTCATAAACGTCTGATCAGGGAAATTAGCAGTGTTTATTAGCAAATAGAAGGAGAGTGTTTTAAAAGCCCTTTCATTAGGGTGGGCTTGGAGAACGAGCACGTGTGAGAATTGTGAAAAGGAACTGGCACGAGCTGCAGGGTTAATGAATCTTTTCCAGGCGCTTCTGCCTGAGCTCGAACTGCCTCATTTCAGTCCCTGCAATGGGGAATTTAAACAGGGAGTGTGGTGGTTTCGGGGTCCTTTAATGGGCTCATTTATCTTAGGATGAGGGCAGGAATGTTCTGGGCTCAGGGGCTGGCCCCGTGCTTCCCCTGCTGCTGGAAATCTTGGCTCTGGTGCTGGGAAGTTGCAGTTTTGCCACCCCAAATCTGCTGAAATCTTCCGGGGGCAGCTCCCAGAGCACAGGTGCTGCATGCTTTTCAGGATTAATATAATTTCAAATCTATTTCCTGTCTGCTTAGGGCAGCCTTATGATTTTCCTGTGTTTGCCAGCTCAGATGAGAAGAAAGGCTCTGTTTGTGTGCCACACATGTTGCATATTTCATGCTTAAGAAGGACCTAAATAGTTTTAGTAATTATTGGGATCTTTCCTGTGCTGCCACAGCTGTAGAGAAACTCGGTGTCCATATTTCACAATATCTGTGCTGACAGCTCTGTGGTTCTGAGCTCTGAAATCTGCTGGGGAGGGTGAAATCTTTCTATTTTCAGGAGGGAAAAGATCCCACATGTGGACTGGCACTGCCTGTCTGTCCCTTGCCTGCCTCCTCCAATTATCTTCCCGACTAATTGTTAAAAACAGTTTCACCCACTGCCCCAGGGCTGATCCACAAGGAGAGTTTGTGAAATATTTCTATTTTCAGGAGGGAAAAGATCCCACATTTGGGCTGGCACTGCCTGTCTGCCTCCTCCAATTATCTTCCCGACTAATTGTTAAAAACAGTTTCACCCACGTGGTGATCCCAGCCCCAGGGCTGATCCACAAGGAGAGTTTGTGAAATATTTCTATTTTCAGGAGGGAAAAGATCCCTCTTTGGACTGGCACTGCCCCTCCCGATAGAGAGGCAATTCCCAAGCTGTTTTTTCCTCCTTTTTGCAGTCTGTGACCGAATTTATTGTAGCTTAGACAGGGGAGAGAGGGAAGGTGTGCCCTGGGGGGAGTGCTGGCCTCTCCTGGGGACAAACCTCAGCGATGTGAGGAGCTGCTCGTGGGGTCTGTGCTGCAGGGCAGGGTTTGAGGGGTGGTCAAAGGGTAAAAGGATCCTTTGGGGTTTCCCTGGGGGGCTGGCCAGGCTGGCACAGTGACACACGGGGCAGGAGCTGCTGTCCCTGTCACACTCCGGGGAAGGCCTGGGGACAGGAGGGAGCTGGGACCGGATCGTGGCTTCAAACCCACCAGGGACACACAGGCAGCTGGCGTTTGGTGGCACATGAAGGGGTTTGGCTCTAGGCTGGGGACCCAAAGGGACCGGAAGGGACAGGACTGGGATGGCTCTTGAGCTGCTGTGATCCCACTGGGATGGGTCTGAACTGATGGGTCCTTGTCCCACCCTGAGGATGTGCCCTGATCCCGCTGGGATGAGGCTGAACTGATCCCTGATCCTATTGGGATGAGGCTGAACTGATCCCTGATCCTATTGGGATGAGGCTGAACTGATCCCTGATCCTATTGGGATGAGGCTGAACTGATCCCTGGTCCTATTGGGATGAGGCTGAACTGATCCCTGGTCCTATTGGGATGAGGCTGAACTGATCCCTGGTCCTATTGGGATGAGGCTGAACTGATCCCTGGTCCTATTGGGATGAGGCTGAACTGATCCCTGGTCCTATTGGGATGAGGCTGAACTCATCCTTGTCCCATTCTGAGGATGTGCCCTGGTCCCTGTCCCACCTCAAGGACGTGCCCTGGTCCCACTGGGATGAGGCTGAACTGATCCCTGATCCTACTGGGATGGGTCTGAACTGATCCTTGTCCCACCCTGAGGATGTGCCCTGATCCCACTGGGATGGGTCTGAACGGATCCCTGATCCTACTGGGATGGCTCTTGAGCTGCCCTGATCCCACTGGGATGGGTCTGAACGGATCCCTGATCCCACTGGGATGGCTCTTGAGCTGCCCTGATCCCACTGGGATGAGGATGAAATGATCCCTGTTCCCACTGGAATGGGGCAAAACTGATCGACCCTGGGGATGTGCCCTGGTCCCTGTCCCACCCCGAGGACGTGCCCTGGTCCCTCCTGCTCTCCTGGCACCCCCCTCAGGCTGCCAAGGGACGTTTCCCTGGAAGCTGGGGCAGTTAGGATGGCAGATCATGAGGATTGCTGTCCCTGGAGCAGGGCCAGCCTGAGCTGGGGCTGCGCTGTGTTCAGAGGAGCAAAGAGCAAAGCCATTGCGAGGGCAGAGGATGAAAGGCAGAGCCCTTCTGTGTGCTCCAACTCCTTTGCATCCTTTGGAGGCTTTTCTCCTCCCTCTTTGCAATGCATAAGCAGGATTGAGTCGAGTTTAACAAGCTCCTGCTGGGATATTGTCAGGGAATTCATAATCCTGTGTATTCCGGGGCCTTATCTTCCCTGCTAATTGTTCATAACAGTTCCACCCACGTGTGGATCCTGAGGAGTTTGTCCAAAGCCTGAGCAGGGACCTGCTGCTCCCTGAGTCCATCTCTGCCCAGGGCCTGGAGCGCTTTGAGAGGAAGGAAAACAGGAGGAGATGAAATTTTATTGTTTATTTTGCTATTAACACCGCCAGCCAGGGGTGGTAAATGATTTAAAGGAGAGCACCAGGGGACAGCGAGCTCTGGAGCCAGGCTGTGCCCCAAAACCAGAGCAGGGGAAGGGATGAGCTGCCCCAAAACCAGGGCTGGAGGGGAGCACTCAGGCTGCAAACACTGCCTTAGCTGTAATAGTAATGAGCCTAAAATTCCCAGTTTTTATCTCTTCCTGCCCCTGACACCAATCAGAATAGGTGAATTACCCACCAAGGGCTGGAAATGTCAGGGGACACCTCTCTCCAAGCACTGCCCTTGGCTGTATTCCCCTGCCCCTCCTTTTAGGGGACAAAGCAGGTGGGAGAGGAAGAGCAGGAGCTGTTTCATGGCTTTTTGGTGGGCACAGCCACTCTAATTTTAGCCCTCTGCCTTCTAATTAAGGCTTGGAGCTGATTTTTCTCTGCCTCCCCTCTCTGTGGTGGTGTTTACCAGGAGGAGAAGAAATAGGAGCTCTCCCAAGGCCAACTCTCAAATTGTACCCTTAGAAAATGCTGGGTTTAAATTGCCTGTGGTCCTGAAGCTCTTCCCAAGGCCCTGCCTTGATCTCAGCTGAAGAGCAGCACTATAAATAAGTACAAGCGACGGTAAATCCCCGAGAAATGTGGGTCTATTATGTAGCAGAAGCTCTGAAAAATCAGCACAAAGATGCTTTGCAACCCAGAAATTCAAGCTGCTGTGTCAAGCACACTAAAGCTAAAGCATGGAAGAGGTAAAGCCAAATATATCCTGCAGCCTTAAATTTAATCCTCACCAGGGCATTCCGTGCCATGAGGAATCATTTATTACTGCAAATCACCAAAAAGATGATTAATTGCCTGGCATTAGCACCACGTTCTCCAGTGAAATTATCACGCCAGCCATGGCATCGACACCTCTTTCACCTCCTCTCCCCAGGATGAAAACAGCAGCACGTTCTTGTGTCTCAATCAAGCCCCGCGTTAATCAGGATAAGACACCGTAATTGTGATTACAGTCAGAAATCAATTAATGCTCACCTTAAAATAAAACAGTGCTCTCAGCTGCAGCCTGTGCCAGGTGCCCACTCTGGGATTTTTTGGTGTCCTCAGCACCTCAAACTCTGCTTTGCTTTGTGATAAATGCACTCACTTGTTGTTTTTTCATTTCCTCCCTCCAGAACGCCCTGGTGCTGCTTCCAGAGCAAACAGCTCTGCGAGTCAGGGACACAAACACCCCTCAGAGGCAGCAGGATTTGGCTGCGAGGCTGCTGGAGTGAAATGTTAAATGTGGGGTTTTGTCTCTCCTGATCCCTGGAACTAATGCCATTTTTGGCATCGCGCTCTGCCCTGCCCAGCCCTCCCTGCAGCTGAACCGTGTCCTGATTTTGCAGGCTCGGCGTTCATTTGGATCTCTGAGCTCGATTTAAATATTTGCAGTGTGGAGGAGAGGGTCTGGCACGGGGCTGGGGTGCCAGGGCAGCCCCGAGTGGTTATTTATTCACTTTATGCCTCTGCTTTTGGCCCCCGGGGCCAGAATTGCTGGGTGTGCTCCTGACAGCGTGACCACCCACGAGGAGCAGATCCCCTCAGAAGGACAGCACTTCCAGGGGCTGTGCCTTGGGTTTTTGGGGAGGGAAATCAGTGCCTGAAGTGCTGAGAGGGCAATTCTTGCTCGGGAGGATGGGACCCACATCTGCACTGGGAGGAGCTTTCAGGTGGGAATAAACAGCACGGACAGCACAGAAATCTCTGATTTGGGGCTGGCCAGCCTCGCCCACTGATTGTGGAGAGAGAAGAGGTTATCGTGGTTTGTTATAAAGGATTGTTCACCTTTCTGTGCTGCACAGATCTCACTGCCCTGTGCCACTGAGCTCATCCCAGGCAGGAGCCAAGCAGAAAACCCAGGGCAAAAGTGATAACAAGGCTGGTTCTGGGGGAAAAAAAGTTTTTTCAGCAGGAAACTGTATTTTTGTGCTTCCCTCTTTCAATTAAACTACCCAGGGCAAAGCCAGCTCAGTTTTCAGCTCTAGATCTGACGAGCAAACGCTGTTTTGCTTCCTTCCCTTAACACCTCTCCTTTCAAACAGCACTTGGCTCCGTTCTGGCTGCTGCTGCTGGTGGAGAATTTCCCCGAAGGAAACTTCTCCTTTCGGCCTCTGGGAAGAGCTAACGAGCAGGAATTGCCCTGGCAGCAGCACCGACACCTCGTGTCCCCTGCCAAGGAGCCAGATGGAGGTGGGCTCCAGTCAGGTCACCCAGGGAGAGGGGAGCTGCAAGACTTGGAGGAGGCAAAAACTGGGAAAGGCTATCGCAGCTATTTTTTGATTCCTGGAGAGGAGAGGATTAATTTAGATCGTCTGGTGTGTGCACAAGGGAAGAGGAAAAAAATCTGTTTGGAAACAGAGGGGCCCAGTTGTGGCTGTTCTCGTGGGGTTTGTCACTAATGGTGCTGCTGAAGGGGAGCAAGGGGCTCCTGAATCATCCCTGAGCCCAGATTCTCACACAGACAGCCCCAGCCAGGGCTTTGTGCACAGCACAGAGTCCCTGGGTGCAGAGGGCAGTGCAGGATCCACTGTGGGGACACAGAAGTGGCACTGCCGCGGAAGAACGGTGTTGGTGACACACGGCGAAAGGCGGTGGGGCACTGTGACCTCAGCCCCGAGCGGAACATGTTCCGAGGCTCACAGGGTGAGAGGAGTTTGGGTGGAGCTCTCCCACTCTTCAGCAGGGAAGCAAAGCCTCTCCTGGAGAACAGAGCTGCTGCAGGCTCCACGTCAGGCTGGTGTGAGCTGCTGAAGGGGCAGGGATGCTGAGCTGGAAAATAGGGCAGAGGGGGAAAATTCCTGTGGTTTTGGGGATCTGTTCTCCCCTGGCAGATGTTTGAACTTAGAGACATTGATGGAAGAGCAGAGGTGACCTAGGAAGAAACTAAAAAGGACTTGTGCAACTGGAAGAGCTCTAGAAATTCACATTTTAAAGCTTGAATAAGTTTAGAGTAATCCTGGTGTTTGTAACTGAGTTGAGGGATGGAAGCCTCAGGTGATTTCCTTGCCCCTTTTCTCCCATGGATTTGCCCAAATTAGCTGATTTTCCCTTTCTGATGGAGGCTAATGGGGCTGTGAGCTCATGGAGTGAAATGCTGAATGAATGGAAACTGCTTGAGACTGATGTGGAAATGTGGAGGCAAAGTGAGGTTTGTCTGTCCATGAACCAATCCCAGAGGTCCCTGTCCCTTCCTGCTCCTCCATCCATCATCCATCCCTCCATCCCTCCATCCCTCCATCCATCCATCCATCCATCCATCCATCCCTCCATCCATCCATCCATCCATCCATCCATCCATCCATCCCTCCATCCCTCCATCCATCCATCCATCCATCCATCCATCCATCCATCCATCATCCATCCATCCATCCATCCATCATCCATCATCCATCCCTCCACCCATCCCTCCCTCCCTCCCTCCCTCCCTCCCTCCCTCCCTCCCTCCCTCCCTCCCTCCCTCCCTCCCTCCCTCCCTCCCTCCCTCCCTCCCTCCCTCCCTCCCTCCCTCCCTCCCTCCCTCCAGGGCTGCTCATTTCTCCATTGCCATCAGAGTCCTGACACAAATACTGGCAGTGAAGTGAACACCTGCTGTAAATGAAGTGAAAGCTTCATTCAGGACTCACACTGAATTCTTTTCCCTCCCATTTGCCTCAGAGCAGAGAGAAAGAAGGGTTGATCTCAGAGTGAGGTGTTGAGCCAACCTTTCCCCTCCTGGATTTCAGTTCAGCTCTCCCTCTGACCAAAGGCTCTGCAGATCAATGAGGGCTGACGAGAGCAGCTCCAGGGCAAATGGGGATCTCAGCACTGAGCAAAATTCCCCAGCATTTCTGACCTTGAGTGGAGTAAAGCACTCCCAGCATGAGCAAAACAGAGAGAAAAATCATCTGTTCATGAGCATCAGAGCCGGAGAATATTCAGCTTCCTACAGCTGCTGGGTGGCTTGGGCTGGGGTGTGACCTGCTATGAGATTTTTGGGGAAAAAATTTATTTCCAGCATGGTTTATTCCCATCCTTCCCGTGAGAAGGTCCATGGAATTTCTCTGAGATATGGAAAATTAGGGTTCATTCCTCCCTGGGAAGGTGATATTTGGAGCTGGTGTCCCGTGTCCCGGAGCTGAGGCATCCATCCTCTTCCTTTGGGTGCCTGGACCATTCCCATTAATTTCTGGGGTTTGGTCCCTCAGCGCTGACACATTTTAGGTGCAGGGACAGCTGGATTTTGACTGTGACAGCAACCCCTCATCCCCAGTTTTGGAGCCGAGGTGTTTCCAGCCCTCTGATGCTAACAAATCACTGCTTTTGGGATCACTGTGATGAGCTCAGGGAAGCCTGAGGGGACTTCAAACTTCCATTGCTTTTTAATGGGAGGAACTTTAATGGAAAGGCAGGAACGCTCCTTCTGATTGCGGTGCCTCAGCACTTCTGGAGCCATAAATTCTCCCCTCGCCCCTCTGTTATTACTGATGTATCAATTCTTTCTACTTCTCTGAGCACTTAAATTGAAATAAAATAAGGTTTAGGCTTTATGTATTTTTAATGGAATGAAATTCTGCTTAAAGTTGGAGAAAAACAGTCCTTGGCACGGAGCGCTTTAGATAAAGTCCTCGATAAATGAGAGCAGCAAGAGGGGAAGAGGCAGGATTGCAAATCTGGGAGGGGGAAATTCCCATCTTTGTCTTTGTGGCTCCCTCCCTTGTTTAAAATCACCCCTTTTCCGTATTAATTCTGCCTGGTTGAGTTCATGCTGTGTTTTATCTGATCCATCTTTTCTCAGCCGAACTGCTGAGGCACAAAGATCCCCTTGCGTTTCGTGCCCCCCACTGCAGCAGTAAAGGTATCAAAATCCAGGGGATTTTGGGAAAAACCAGGTGAAAATCTCACCTTTTGTACAAGGAAGGAAATGAAACAAAATAGGGTTTGGTTTCTTGAGGTTTTTTGGGGTTTTTGTATGGGTTTGTGTTAAGATTTTTTTGTGTGGTTTTTGAAATGCAAGTGTAAGTTTGAGTTTACGGTGCTAAAAGTTTCAAGGAATATGGGAAAAGAGAGGAGTGTGGATGGATTTGGGTGAACATTCCTGGTGAGTGAATTGGGCTGAAAACCCCAAAAGCTCCTTCCCAATTGTACAAACATTTCCTAGCAGGGTGTGCAGGGTGAACCTCACCCAGCATTGAGGCCCATGGGATGCTGAGCCTAAATTGAACTGTAAACTGTCCCCCTAAATCATCCTTTTTTTAAAAAATGGCCACGCAGAGATGCACAAAGCACGGAAAAGTCAATGTTTTCAGGGATTGTCTCTTGTTGGAGGGAGAGCACTCAGGATGAAGTTCCTCTATTGCAGCATTTTCTGTTTCAGTATTTTCATTGTTGCAGAAAACGATCTCAGTCCTGGGGAGAAGCTCTGAGCTGATGAATAGATATATAAATATATATATTTTTGAGGAATATCTCGCCCATGGTTCATTAGAGGCTTTCTTTCAGAGGAATTACAGTTTGCATAATTGACAGCTGGCTTGTCCCATTGTCACCATGCCCGCCGTGCCTGCCCTGGCACTGGGGGACATGCATTCTTTTATTGTTCCTGGTCATTTGAGGGTTTTAATCAGCCAGGAACTGACACAAAACGCTCCCAGCCGGCCCTAATGGGTTTAATAATTGCAGATACAAAGCTTTTCCCTTTGGAGGGGTCAGGGAAGGAGCCGTTCCTGCCGCAGCCTGGGCTCCGTGAGGAGATGGAGCTCACGGCAGCTCGGGGGTCACTGGGGGGGAGCTGAGGATAAAACTCGGGGAGCTCACGTTCCTCCCCAGCCAGGCTCTGAAATGGGACTTTAATAAAGGCACCTCACTCTGTCCCTCAAACAATTTTGCTGTGGAAGAGCCAAAGTGCTCCAAGGAGCTCCGTGGGTGAGGTGGTTCATAAAAAGCACAGCAAAGGCCACGGCTGGGGCTTGGGGCTGGACAGGCAGTTAGAAAAATGAAAGAAAAAACACAATTAAGGAGTGGTTTAGGCCAAGCTGAAACAGTATGGTTGCTCACAGAATGATTTTTTTCATTTGTTTAGGCATTCCTGTGTGCTTCATTTTGTCTCAGACCAACAAATCTTGGGATCTGTCAACACCTCCACCCTGAGGATCTCTAAGGTGGGCCGTGATTCTTTTTTTCCAATGAGTTTAATTGGTCTTTAGAATTTTTTGTTTATTTTCCTGTAAAGAGTTTTGCGCCCTTTTGATGAGAAAAGGAAGAGCTTGGTGGGGGCTCAGCAAAATCTCTTCTTTCCTGACCCTCGTGCTGCGCCTAAATCTGATTTTAAGTGTCTTCGGTCAGGGTCGCACAGGATCGTTTGTCCATGAGTGAGAGTGCCAGTTGCTTCCAGGACTCTGTGGAGCAGCTAAATAAATTAAAAAGGGGGAAAAAAACCCCAGGAAAAATGGAAATACACGGATTTCCTGTGTCCAGATGAGAAGCAGCGTGGCAGTGTTTTGCAGGGAGGCTCTGAGCAGATTTGTGGGTGGCTTGGGAAGGACATTCCAATGCCAATTAACACACATCGGTGTGCCCAGAGGGTCCCAGGACTCCTTTAGGAGCAGCAGCTGAGCAAAGCAAAAGGGCAGGGGTGCAGTGTAGGGTAGGGATGAGTTTTAGGGTCCCTTCTGATTGGCCCCAAGCAGGCCCAGAGACACTGCAGAGACACACTCAGAGCAGTGAATATTTGCTTTATTCACCACTCCAGGTGTGGGGATTCACTCCTCCAAACACACACACCCTGCACTGCCAGCACACAATATTATGGTAACATTCATGAATATTCATCACATTCCTGGGATGGGAGTGGTTATACAAATCATTTCTCAGAAATCATTAATATTATTAGCATGTGTGCTGTGTGTCCTGGTGGTCTTTGGGGTCTGCTCGTGATGAAGATCTGTAGTCTTCATCACAGTGCACTTTTCACCTTTCTCTCTGGAGCATGGGCAGCCCTTGGTGGGTGATTCAGGGTTTCTGTGCTGGCCTCAAACAGATCCTTGTCTCTCTTATCTTGACAAGACTAAGGGAATTCTGTTTTCCTAGGTTTAGAATTCACATATTCTGTCTCTCAAGAGTTAACTTGAGCTACCTATTGACCACTCCTTTCTCACTTCCACCCAAACCATTCCCTGATTCCCAGCCCTGCCCTGGAATATTCTCATTCCTGGCCATGCAGAGCCCTGCAGAGCAGCAGCTCCGAGCCCCTGCTCCGGGTGGGACATAAATCCACCAACTTTACCACTCGAATTTCGGCAGCTCAGCAGAGAGCAAACGCTGGCTGCTCCCAAGGCACCGTGACCCTCGTGCGTCAGGCCCTGGCAGGGGGCCAGGCCAGCACTTAGTGCGATGCTTCTGGAAAAAAGGAGGCTGAGTGACATTTTTCATATTAATATCTATTCTTTCCCCGTCCCCCAGCATGCTAAATTCAGCTTCGCTCCAGCCGTGCCAGTCCAGGCTTGTATTTCCATTTTCCAGCTGAGTTTTGGGATGTTTTATTAAGCCAGAAACAATTAAATCAAGTCCTAGTGTAGCTGTTAATTATAAGGAAATAGGGACTCATTTCAATAGTCCTATTGTGTTCTGGTTTCCTTTCTAACTTAGTTTTTCCATCAGATAGAAATAGGAAATGAGGATGTTTGGAAGAACCACAGCATCTGAATTTCCAAACCTGGGTGCCTCTTTTCCTTTAAGCCTTAACCCAAAAGCTTTATTTTTAAACTCGCTCTCGCTCTGTGGTATCTCTTCAGAGCTTCTGTTCCATTTGGCAACTTCAGCAGCTCATTAGGGCTTCTTGCTTTTATTTTGACTTGGGTAATGAGGGCTGTAAAGAATTGTGAGGCTGTGTTGGCATTAATAAAAACCGGAGAGCAGAGGGCAGAGCTGATAAATCCTGCGCTGAGAGCGGGGCAGGAATGAGGCAGGGACACATCCCAGGGAGCTTTTCTCCCTCTTGGAGGGCCTGGCTTTGTGAGGGATGGTCTGTCTGGGGGGATCAAATCAGCCCCGTGGGCTTTGCTCCGTGATTTTCAGCATTTTTGGCGTTCTCAGGCAGCAGGAGAGCATTCCCACTCCAGGCTGGGTGTGAGCAGCAGGAGGGGAGCTCGGCCCAGACGCAGCAGATGGCTCTGCTCTCCCACCTTGACTCAGGGCTTTGCTTTCCCAGGGTGACTTGGGGACAGGAGGAGAATCCTGCCCTGCTGCTCTGGGGCAGGATGGCTCTGCTCCCACCCTGATTTGTCCCTGAGACACAGCAGAGGCACAGCTCTGACCCCTGTGCTGTCAACTGCACAGCAGTGACCCCTGTGCTGTCACCTGCACAGCTGTGACCCCTGTGCTGTCACCTGCACAGCTGTGCCCCCTGTGCTGTCACCTGCACAGCTGTGACCCCTCTGCTGTCACCTGCACAGCTGTGACCCCTCTGCTGTCACCTGCACAGCTGTGACCCCTCTGCTGTCACCTGCACAGCTGTGACCCCTCTGCTGTCACCTGCACAGCTGTGACCCCTCTGCTGTCACCTGCACAGCTGTGACCCCTCTGCTGTCACCTGCACAGCTCTGGGCTCAGAAATATCCCATGGCCACAGCCAGGCGAGGGGACAATCCATTCCAGCACCGAGTGTCCCCATGGCTCCGAGAGGGGTGGGTTTGAAATGAGGTTTTGTGGGCTCAGTGATCGTGTCGAGGCCTGGCTGGCTGTCCCTGAAGCCGCTGTGAGACCCAGACTGGCACTGCCCTGTGTCACTCTGTGCCCCTGGAAATTCCTAATTGCCATTCCTGATGTTCTGAGCGTGGTCTGGCCCCAGAGGGGTCTGACAGAGAGGAGGGTTACACTGGAAATTAGGGAAAATCCTTCCCTGTGAGGGTGGGGAGGCCCTGGGATGGATTTCCAGGTCCCTGGCAGTGCCCAAGGCCAGGCTGGACAGGGCTTGGAGCAGCCTGGGACAGTGGCAGGTGTCCCTGTCCCTTCCAGCCCCAGCATTCCTCCATTCTGTGACTGTCTTGAGCAATTCCTGCGAGGATGAGCTCACCCAGCTCCATGATCTGAGTGTGAGCTTGTTTTCGAGGCTGCTGCTGCTGAATTTGGCTCCTCTTAGGAGAGCTTTGATCCACGGCTCCTTTGAAACCTCCCTTGTTGTGATAACCCAGGCAGCAGGCTGAGCATCCTCCCGCCGTTCCCATGGCAACGGGATGCCGTCTCCACTGTCACGGGGACCTGCTTTGGGGACACCAGGGGTGCTGCTGAGGACACAGGCTCAGCCCAGGAGCCCTGGCAGGGGTTTGGGGCTGCTGCCTCCCCAGGCCAGAGCTCTGGGTCACCCCTCAGGATCCACCCCATGAAATCCTATTTTATTCTGTGTTTTAATGTGCAACATCTGTCCAGAGCTGCTCCACCACCTCCAGCTCCCGGAATCGTGGAGTTTTATCTGCCGTTCTCTCCCTAGTCCATCGTTTTTAAAGCACTGAGACACCCTGGGTGTTGAGCTGGTGATGATTCCTCTAAAAAAGCATTTAAAAAAACCTGACGTGGAAACACGCTCCGCTCCCTTGTGCAGGGAGAATTCCCTGTCTGGGCTGCTGCAGAAACCCTGAGGTTTTCCTGGGCTTTTGAACTCCCTCCTCCTCAGTCTGGTGAGCTGCTGCTGCTGCCAGGAGAGGGAGGGTAAAGCACAGAGGGATCCCCGAGGGGAATCCGCTGGCTCCTGGTTCAGGGTTTGGAGCATGGCTGCAGCCCCCGCCCGGCTCGGGACGTGCCAGGGATTCGGGAGCTGTGCTGGTCACTCATTCAGCAATTCCTGGAGTGCTCTCCTCCTCGCAGGGAGGCTGCAGAGAGGACTCTTCCTCTCTGCTTTAACTCCCTGGCTGCTGGCATTAAAAAAGGGCTGCGAGCCCCCAGGGGGTGAAGGGTGGCTCTGGAGAATTCCTCCTTCTCTGGGGGGTTCATCCTGCTGGGCAAAAATCCCAAAGGTTTGGCGTAGCTGTCAGTTTTTTGGCATTTCATATAAAAATTCCCGGTTTTGATGGGAAGAACAGTGAGGTGGAAGCAGCAGGAGAGGCTCTGGGCCATCCCAGGCTGATGGGTGCACGCAGGGCCCTGCTCTGCTGACAAAAACACTGGGATGTGTCCCAGCTGGAGGAGTTCCTTATTCTCCGAGGAGAAATTGGGGGAAAAGGGCTGGAACGTGAGACAGAGCAGCTCTGAATTTGTCCTGTGCAGGGAGGATTTTCAGCAGTGTGAAATAATTGTGAGGAAAATGCCTTGTCCTCCCGTCAGGAGTTGCGCTGCTGGAGCTGCAGGGAGGGTCTGAGCTCTGAATTGCCTCTGGGGGATCCTTTCTGCTCTGCAGGACCCAGGGCTTCACCCAGCACACAAAACAGAGGCTTTCCCCTGATTTTCGGGGAGGAATTTTGCACTCCTGGCCATTTTCCCCCTCGATTCTTTTTTCTGCGTGGCTCCATCCACCTGGCTGGCTTTCCCTTTTGGAATTAGCCCCAGGAAAACCAAGGCATTGTCCCTTCCTTCCCAGGGTCTCTCTGCCATGATTTGTTCCAGGGAGGGATTTTTACATTGCCTCCACACTCTCCTCTCCCCACCAGTTGATCTCATCTTTCAGCAGGGTTTTTTTTAAAAAACCTTTTGTTGGCGAAAAAATTCATAATTTTCCTCTGCATTTTCTGTCCTCTTTAAAGGCAGGGAAAGTGCTACTGTTCCAGAATTGTAATAACTTATCTCTCCTTGTTGCCTTTGTGTCAGGTGTTATTATGAATCCTTATCAGTCTGTTATGGGGAGGAAATTAAAAGGTCTGAAGGGACCGAAACTCAGCTTAGAAAAATTTGTACCTTGGTCACAAGCAGAAGAGAAAAAAAATTGATTATGTATGAGATTGAGAAGTATGTTTCAAAATGATTTTTTTTTTTAAATAGGCACTACAGAGTCAAAAAAAAAAAAAAAAAAAAAAAAAATTAGACTCTCCCTTCATCCCCAAAAAGGGCAGGAACCATACCCCAGATAGGGCAATTCAGTACAGAATTAAATGGCAGAGTTAAATATATTTAACTGGAAAAAAGTCATTTGAAGTCGCTGTGAATAAATAATGTATTTCAGTTTTCATAAACAACTCATTTTCCTTCACAGAAAACACCCAGAGCAAATGTTGCTCTGAAATGGTTTAATTACCGTGCCTTGCACTGAGTTTTTGTTGTGAACTTTTCTGTCTCTCAGCATCTTCCCCTCTCAGATTCAATCTCATTTTCCCACTCAAATGCTGGAGTGTGAATGGGAGCAGCGCTTTCTGCATTTAGAATGGAACTGGGCTTTCTGCATTATTAAAAGTGGGATCAAAGAGGGAAAAAATGGGTTTTTCAGGAATCCTGGAGCTGGTTTGGCTTTTCTGTGCCTCGTTTCCATAAATGCTTTTCAAGGAGCAGGGTCCAGTTGTTCTCCAGCTGCAAAGGAAAAGGAATTCTGCTCCAGTCCCGTGTCCATGACCTTGTCCAGCTGCTATAAAATGCGATTTATTCAGCACCATCGCAGGCTTTGACCTGAAAGGTTAATTTTAACCAAACTGGCCAATTTGCCTTTAATGGGATTTATTGGCCCCAAATAGAAATCAATAGGAAATCTCCATTGCGGGGTTTGTAAAACCAGTACAGAAAATAGAAATAAATAGAAATTAGTAGAAATAAAAGAACAAAAGGAACAAATCCAGAGCTATTCCTGGGGTTGATTCTTTGGCATTTAGGTTCAGGAGGTTTTTGGTGTGGTTTTGGTGATCAAATTCCTTCCCTGCCATTCTTAAACTTCATTTGGGCAGAGGCTCAGCTCTCACTGCTGGTGCTGCCAAAATTCCCTGGATTTCCCAGAGAAGTCCTCGAATGTCAGAGCAGCACTCTGAGTCAGGACTCGTGGATATTCCTCATGGATAAACAGGCAGCTCTGCCTGGAAAAGCAGCCATAAAGCAGAAAATAAAACCCTCTTCCACCAGAACGAGCTAAAAGCTCTTTCATTATTATTTTTTTTCCATGGGGAAAGATATCTTTGAGCTGTCCCAAAGCTTCCAGCCCCGGCCTCATTCCAGATACCCAACAGGATGGAAAATTCCCCAGCCTTTCAAAGAACAGCCGAGTCAGCACAGAGATCTTTTCACTTGCCCTCGCCGCAGCTTTAGGGCTGAGCTCGGGGGGTTTATTTTCCCAGGGGTGCCCCCCAGACCCTGATCAGACAGTGCTGAAACCAGGACATTCCATCAGAGGAATTCGTGTCTTCCCATGGAGCAGGAGGTGTAAACTGCTTTACGCGTGAAAAGAAATATTCATATTGAAGCTAAAAGTCATGGGGGAAAAATGACTCTGAAGAACCAGAGACAGCGTCAGGTGCAGATTCTTTTTTTCCCCTGAACTTGCAGAAAGTTTGGGGCTCTGTGTGTCTTGCAGGCGTGGAAAGGACAACACGGAGAGCTCTGTGTGCAGTGTTTGGGGACAGAGCCGTGGGGTCTGTGGGGTCTGTGGGGTCTGCTTTGGGGTGGGTCAGGTTCAGTTTTCTCTGGGAAAGGCTCTGCAGGCTCTGGGGAGGCAGGAGCAGCCTCTCAGAGCACTTTTCCCTGGGATTATCTCCCTGAAATCTGTGTTTTCACCCACCCTGGTGCTCAGGGAGGGGTTCAGCTGCAGTGGATCCCTGTGGGGTTTCTTTGGGGTCATTCCAGTCTGGAAAATCCCATCTCTGCCACGGTAACAAATGCTCCTCTCTGCTCTCCTCAGGCGTCTGAAAGACCTGAGCGCAATTCCAGCTGCTGGGAGTGAGAAAATGTTGGATTTTTGTGTGATAATCAAAGGCCAAGTCTCCATCCTGCCTTGGGGCTGAGTCCCTATTTTTGTTCCAGTGGAAATTGAGTTTTTTTATCCCTGCCAGAGTCTGATTTGGAGCTGCTGCAGTAATTTGTGGCTGCTGTAACTCCGGGGGTGTTTAGGGGAGATTTGGGGGAACCTTCTCACTCCCCAGGAGGGATCGGGCTCTGCTCCCAGGGAACAGCAGGAAAAGGGGAACAGTCTCAAATTGGGCCAGTTTTGCTAGAAATTTCCTCGTTTTCACCTCGTGGGCTGACGCTGGAAATGAGGGAGGTGAGAGGAGCCCTGAGGGGAGCCCTGCCGTGTTTATCTCCTGTAAAACACAAGGAACTCTGCAGTGAAGGACTGATCCACCTAAATCTGTTTTTCCCTCTGAAAAGTTTGATTTTCCTGCCTCCTCCCCTTTCCCTGCCGCTCTCCCCACCCACATCTGCAGCATCACCGAATCCCCTGGTGACAAATCTCCTCCAAACGCTGCTCCTAAACGTTTCTGTGCTGCCATAAATCCCACCCGACCGAGGGCTGCGAAATGCCACATCAGCCAGCAGAACCAGGAGATAAGAGCCTGAACGAGCTCAGGTGTTTGATCATTCCTCACGTGCTGCCAGAGCAAACAAACCTTTAAAAATAACTAAATGGACAATGTGTCCTTTTCATCTGCTTTATCTTGTCCTCCCCGAGCCGGGAGATTCATAACTCGCTCTCCTCGGGCCTCAGAAATTGTTTCTATTATTCATGATTAGAGTCCCGAGCAGAAGGCTCTTGCATATATCAGCAGACACTTGTTAGAGACGTCCTGGTGTTATTAAGACATAGATTCAGCCAAAGGTCGTTAGGAGAGCGTCCAAATGGAAAAATCACGTGGGAGGCGGAGGAGAAAATTGGGGCTGAATGTGAAATAGGAGTGGGGAAGCAGGGCAGGACACGAGGAGGGCAGTTTTGGGGAAAAGAGGGAATGGGTTCAGCACATCCCTTGAGGTTTAACCCCTGAAACCCCACCCGGTTTGTTCCCAGCATTGATAAGCTGAGCTTTATCAGGGCAGATTTGAGATGTAAAGCCACGGCAGAGCTCATCCCTGACATTTTACACCAACCCTGGCGGGAACACGGAGATGTTCCAGAGCCTTCTCCTGCCATTCCCAGCCTCGGAATCCTCCTGGGGCCTGGGGGCTGTGGGAATTCCACTGCTCCTGGCTCTGCCAGCCCCTCCTGCTCGAGCTGCAGGTGCTGGGGAAGCTCAGTTATTGATTATCGGCGCTGCTTTAATGGGAACGGATCGGATCCACGGAGCAGGAATATCCCAGGGATATCCAGGCAGGGCATCTGTCACAGGCTGGGCTGGTTTGGGGATCTGTAGGAGGAGTCTGAAGGGGAAATAGAGGGGATGGAGAGACAGGGAGCAGATTCCCATATTTGGGAGCAGAATCCATATTTGGGAAAAGGTTTCCCATATTTGGGGGCAGATTTGCCACATTTGGGAGCAGATTCCCATTTTTGGGAGCACATTTCCCGCATTTGGGAGCAGATTCCCACATTTGGGAGCAGATTTCCCATATTTGGGAGCAGATTTTCATACATGGGAGTACATTTCCCACATTTGGGAGCAGATCCCCTTATTTGGGAGGGGATTGCCCATATTTGGGAGGAAATTCCCATATATGGGAGCCAATTCCTGTATTTGGGAGCCAATTTCCACATTTGGGAGCAGATTCCCATTTTTGGGAGCAGATTCCCATATTTGGGAGTAGATACCATATTTAGGAGCAGATTTCCCACGTTTGGGAGCAGATTCCCATATTGGGGAGCAGATCCCACATTTGGGTAAATATTCCCATATTTGGGAGCAGATTTCCCATATTTGGGAGCAGATTTCCCATATTTGGGAATGGATTCCTGCTGGGCAGGTCCCTCCTGTGGGTGTTTTCTGATGGATTTCTGTGTCCCTGGGGACAGTTCCCATCCGGTATCCCCCAAAATTCTGTATTGGCAGAGGACGCTCTGTGTTTCAGCTCTGCAAACACAACTCCCGTGCTGGATCTGAGATCCGGAGTCAAAACACACTCCGTAAAGCCATAAAAAATTCCTGATTCAGGAATTACCACACCTTATTGAGCGCCGGAGCCGTCGCTGTGTGTGCTGAGTGCCGTGGGGACAGTCCCTGTGCTGTTCAGCGTTCTGGGGGTGACTCTGAGCCCCGAAATCTCCATCCCCCCCCCTCCCTCACCTTCATTTCGGGGCGATGACCTCTGACAGTGAATGAAAACGCTGCCCGGGCGGAGCTGCAGCCCCGGCAGGGCTCAGGAGGGTCCCCAGGCTGGAGAAATGTGCTTTCCAGAGCCACTCGTGTCATTGGAGTGACCACCCCGGTGTCACTTGTGCTGTGAATGTGTCCTCATGGCAGGGCAGGTGTTCTGTTGAAGGTGTTCACCTGGCCTGGGAGCCCAGGAAGCCAAAAAGTGTTGAGTTTGGAGCAGAGAGACCCAGCTCAGCTTTTTCTTCATCAGGACAAGTGCTGCCAAGGAGTTGGGAGCACAAACAGCATTTTGTGATTTAAATTTAAAAAAAAAAAAAAAAAAAAAAAAGAAAAAAAAAAAAGGAAAGGATTCCCATTCCCAATAAAAGGCAACATCATCTTCTTTTATGGACTTTCTTTCCCCTGCACAAAGGCTGTTTTTAAGGCACTGGTGGTGCTGGCACAGGCGTTGTGGTGAGAATTAACAAACACCCCACTGACAGCCAGCCATTGTCTATGGCCCCTTCCTAATGTGATTGAACAAAACTGCCAGCAAGTCAAAATTAATGCAAATGAGTGCAAATTCACATATTCCAAAAGGATTAGAATATCATTAATGTGGGCATTAAATATTTAAACAATATCTCTATGAAAGAATTATGAGCTTTCAAAGCTTGTCTGTGTTTTATGACCACATTAAAGCAGTTGTAATGACATCTTCCGTGCTGGGACCAGGAATTATCCTTTTTTTAAAGGATCACCGTGGCCAGAGCCCCCAGTGTCCCCCCAGGTCGTGGTGTCCCTGGGTGCTGTCACACAGAGCTCAGCTCTGGGGGTGTTTTGGGGCAGGAACTGAATATCAAACCCACCCAGTGTCACCAGCAGAGCTCATCCCTGGGTTTATCTGTGTGGGACTCGTGCTGCTGGAGGGCTGGGGGTGTTCTCCTGCTGGGGTGGGTCCTGTGACAGAGTTCTCCTCATGGGGTGGGTCCTGTTGGAGTGTTCTCCTGCTGGGGTGGGTCCTGTGAGTGTTCTCCTGCTGGGGTGGGTCCTGTGGGATGTTCTCCTGCTGGGGTGGGTCCTGTGGGATGTTCTCATGGGTTGGGTCCTGTGGGATGTTCTCCTGCTGGGGTGGGTCCTGTGAGTGTTCTCCTGCTGGGGTGGGTCCTGTGAGTGTTCTCCTGCTGGGGTGGGTCCTGTGGAGTGTTCTCCTGCTGGGGTGGGTCCTGTGACAGAGTTCTCCTGCTGGGGTGGGTCCTGTGAGTGTTCTCCTGCTGGGGTGGGTCCTGTGAGTGTTCTCCTGCTGGGGTGGGTCCTGTGACTGTTCTCCTCATGGGGTGGGTCCTGTGAGTGTTCTCCTGCTGGGGTGGGTCCTGTGGGATGTTCTCCTGCTGGGGTGGGTCCTGTGGAGTGTTCTCCTCATGGGGTGGGTCCTGTGAGTGTTCTCCTGCTGGGGTGGGTCCTGTGGGATGTTCTCCTGCTGGGGTGGGTCCTGTGAGTGTTCTCCTCATGGGGTGGGTCCTGTGGGATGTTCTCCTGCTGGGGTGGGTCCTGTGAGTGTTCTCCTGCTGGGATGGGTCTTGTGGAGTGTTCTCCTGCTGGGCTGGGTCCTGTTGGAGTGTTCTCCTGCTGGGGTGGGTCCTGTGGGATGGTCTCTTGCTGGGGTGGGTCCTGTGAGTGTTCTCCTGCTGGGGTGGGTCCTGTCCCACAAACAGGGTGAGAATCCCCCGACCTCGGTTCCCTCTGCTTCGCCAGTTGCTCATTGTGTGTTTCTACCCCAAAATCCCTTCAGCCAGGGCTGGGCATGGACAGGGATTGCCTCTCTCATGGAATGAGTCTGCTCCGTGCTTTATTTACATCTCCAGTGCCTCTGACAGCAGTGCTTTCCCATCTGCCCCAAATTTCATCTCGGTGATGAAATAGTCACATTCCCTTCCCAGCTGCAGTGAGAAGTTTTAGTTTTTTGGGAATCACTTCGTGGAAAGTCTTCCCAGTTTCAGTTCCAGGAGCAGAAGGACTTGGAGAACGTCTCAGTTTGCAGAAAAAAAGATGAGTGTGATCAGGTGGAGAAAGATGGGCACAAGGCACTTATTTGAGTGACAGGTGCCAAATTAAGACGAACTTTGATCGTCTCAGTGAAGACCCAGCCTGTCCTGAGCCTGCCAGGCCTTTCCCTGGCTCTCCATGAGAATGAAAAGGATCCAAAGGGATAACTGACAGACCCCTTTCAATATTTGGGATGGTTCTGAGCCCAGGAGGGCTGGGGCAGGTCTGCAGAGAGATCTCAGCTCAGCTCTCCACTCCTGCTGTGAAGCACTTCCCTCGTGCCATTCCCAGCAGTGCCCTGCGTGCCTGACAGAGGGCTTGGAATTAAAAAATCAAAGGGAATCGAGAGCATTATTCCTCTCAGGGAAAGTGAAGAACCCACTTGTGTGACTTAATGGGTTTTTTAAGGAGCTCTCTGCCCCGGTGGGGAGGATGGTTTGGGAGAGAGTCACGGCTCCAGAATCAGAGGGAGGATCCTCAGTGGTGGCAGGGAATTGTTCTCGAGGCTCTTGAGGCTTTGCTGGTGAGGCACTCAGCTCTGCCGAGTGCAGGGAATGTGCAGGGAAACACAGGGGGCTGGGCTGAGTTCTGAGCTGAGTTCTGAGCTGAGTTCTGAGCTGATTCCTGAGCTGAGTGATTTCTGATCTGAGTGATTTCTGAGCTGATTTCCAAGCTGAGTTCTGAGCTGATTCCTGAGCTGATATCTGATCTGATTTCTGGGCTGAGTTCTGAGCTGATTCCTGAGCTGAGTTCTGAGCTGAGTTCTGAGCTGAGTTCTGAGCTGAGTTCTGAGCTGAGTTCTGAGCTGATTTCTGATCTGATTTCTGGGCTGAGTTCTGAGCTGATTCCTGAGCTGATTTCTGGGCTGATTCCTGAGCTGAGTTCTGAGCTGATTCCTGAGCTAATTTCTGATCTGAGTGATTTCTGAGCTGAGTTCTGAGCTGATTCCTGAGCTGATTCCTGAGCTGAGTTCTGAGCTGATTTCCAAGCTGATTTCTGAGCTGATTTCCAATCTGATTCCTGAGCTGATTTCCCACCCACTCTGTGCCTCCAGCCTCTGCTGCTCCTCGCAGCTCCTTCCAAGGGTTTGGAATAAACCGGGCCAGGGGCTGGGGCTGGGTGGAGTGAGGTGCTGCAGGCATGGGGCAGGTGAGGGATGATCCCTGGGGATATTTTATCCATGAGTGCTCCTTCCCTCAGGAATAGCAGTTTTTTCTGTTTCCTGCTGATTCCTTGGCCCTGTTCCGTGGGGATGCGGTGCGGTGGGAGGGCTGGGCTGGGGATGGAGGAGCAGGGGACAGCAGGAGCTGGGCTGGGGACACAGGGCTGTGCTTTGGGGTCCTTGTCCTGGGAAGCAGCACGGAATTCCCTTGTGCTGCTCCCAGAGCCCAGGCTGGGCTGGGCTGCTCCTCCCTGGAACATCGCAGAGGTTTCCTGGGGCAGGCAGGGATCCGGGCAGGGATTCAGATGGATCCCAACCCTGCAGCACTCCCTGTTCCCATTTCTACAAATACACAAACTGCAGAGCAGCCTCCTTTGAGTGAGCCATCCATCACCTGCTGAGCTCTGGACCTGCTGAGGGAGGCTCAGGTCCATGAACTCAATTCCGTGGCCAATCGGAGCAATTCCCGAATCTATTCCTTGTAATCAGCAATCTGTTTCCTTTAACTGCAGGCACCATTACGTGGCCAGGACATGATCTAATTAAATGCAACATATTAATGATCCCCTACATGGATTTGTGATCCTGTAATGAACGGCGGAACTGCACCACAGCTCTGCCTGATTTGGTTTGGATTTTAAAATTATTTTCTCCATTTAATGGCCGAATAATTAATGATAAATCCGTGCGTGACGCTGCTGTAAAATCCTTGATGAAAACTGCTCTGAGAAGGACATCAAGCTCAGCTAAGGTGGTGGAAATTATAATTAATTCAGCTCTTGCATGGGTAATGCTTGGCAGGAGGCTGAGCTGCAGATCTGTGCTCACTTTGCAGCTCAGGGTTTCTGTTTTGTCGCCATATCCACAAAAACACTGCCTGGGAGGTGGGGACGGAGCAGCAGTGACACCTGAGAGCTGCAGAGGTATTTGCTGTAATGGCAGCGCTGAGATTCCCCCGATGCTGCAGACCTGGTGGAGGATTAGAGGCACAAACTGCAGACAGAGCTTGAAACAATGCCATAAATATTGATTTGTGCACAGCTGCTCCTGTGGGTGCCTTCCAAGGGGACTCCATCCCCCTTCCCTTGCTGATTTGTCCAAATCCCGTAAATTGTAATTTTTTTGACCGCTCCTTTTTTTGATAGCGAATTCAGCAGTTTGGTTTCAAGTTAGACGTGGAGGATTGTTCAAGGAATGAATGAACGAATGGCTGGAGGAGTTGGTGGGAACAGACTTTCTCAGCAAGGGCTCCGTGAGGCTGATCTGCCTTGGGGCAGCAGAGACCAGAGCAGCTCTTCGGCCTCTCCTCACCCTAATTCTGAGGAATCTGTCAAATGTTTGTTGAATTCTCTCAGCTGTTTGTGTAAAGTGAAAAGCTCAGGCCTGAACCTCGAGAAGCAGAACATCCTCACGCAGAAGGCAGTGGGTGACACCCAAGCAGGCGTGACAATCTGCAGCTCTGCTTTCTCCAAAGACGAGGCAAATTCAGGCAATTTTGGGGTTTGTTTTCACTTTGCAAAGTCTGGTGCTTGGATTGGTTTCCAGCTCTTCATTGCTGGCGGTTGATCCTGCTGCAGAAAATGCTCGGTGCCGCTGCTCTGCCCTGTGAAACTCAGATTCCAGAGTGGGATCTGGAGCTGGGTTTGGGTCCCCCTGTGCCAGGCAGGCTCTGGGGCAGCTGGGGGCACCAGTGCCAGGCAGCACAAAGTCACTGTGCTGTGTCTGAAGGGGGAAATTGCCCTGGGCTGGATGCCCCAGTGGAGGGCAGCCCCGGGGGAATTTCTGGAGCTCTTTCCAGGTTTCCCCAGCTGAGATGGGGACGAGCACAGAGGATTCCATCAATTTTCCTCTCCCTCATTTGTAGGCAGCTGAATTTCTGTCACAAAGAGCTTTGGGTGAGCGTGCAGAGAACTGATCTTCGGTGCCTGAATTTTGGGAACAGCCCCTCCTGGAGAACCTCAGTGCAGAGCAGAAAGCCCAGGGCAGGGAGGGTTTGAAGCTCCACAAGGTTGCAGCGGTTCCAGGGAGCTCTGGGTGCTCAGGATTTGGTTGTTTTGCTGCTTTGAGCAGGTATTTTATACATATATGTATAAAACCGCAAATAAATTGGGACAGTGCACGCCGCCTTTGCTCTGCTTTGATCAGGGTGTAGCTCCTCCAGAGCTGCCCTGATTAAATCAGAGTGAAAATAAATTGAAAGGGCTTCTGTCTGATTTGTGAGGCTTCTTCAGGTGTTAGGGGGAGAGAAAAAACATCCAAGCAGCCAGGAGAAGAGGATTTACCATTTCACTGCCAGGGAAAACCCTTGCTAACACAGAGGACATGGAACTGAGGGATGGGAACGGTGAGATTTCGGTGTTGGGGTAGCAAAGAGCGAATCTGCTGAGGAAAACCTTCCAGAATCGTGTCCTGCACGGGACAGGGAGGAGAGCAGGGCAGTTTTTCCCTTTTCCACATGATTCACTACCAGTGCAGGCTGCAGGAGCAGAGGGGAGGTGACACTGCTGAGGTGCTCAGATCTCTCCATCAGCACCAGAACCTCTCCATCAGCACCAGAACCTCTCCATCAGCACCAGAACCTCTCCATCAGATCAGAACCTCTCCATCAGCACCAGAACCTCTCCATCAGCACCAGAACCTCTCCATCAGCACCAGAACCTCTCCATCAGCACCAGAACCTCTCCATCAGATCAGAACATCTCCATCAGATCAGAACCTCTCCATCAGCACCAGAACCTCTCCATCAGCATCAGAACCTCTCCATCAGCACCAGAACCTCTCCATCAGACCAGAACCTCTCCATCAGCACCAGAACCTCTCCATCAGCATCAGAACCTCTCCATCAGATCAGAACCTCTCCATCAGCACCAGAACCTCTCCATCAGCACCAGAACCTCTCCATCAGATCAGAACCTCTCCATCAGCACCAGAACCTCTCCATCAGATCAGAACCTCTCCATCAGCATCAGAACCTCTCCATCAGATCAGAACCTCTCCATCAGATCAGAACCTCTCCCCACACCATGAATATCGAAATCCCCAAATCATTCATCTCCCTTCCCCACCGGGGACAAGGGATGTTCAATTCCCAGCCACAAAAAGGCTCTGCAGGGCTGATTGAGTCTCTCCTGTCACTTCAAAGCTGCCTGGAGGGAGCACAAGGCTCTGACGGGCAGGGAGGGGAGGTCAGCGTGGAGTTCATCACCTCCTGCACAGAATTAATCACGGGGAGAAAATCGGGACACGTTTGCTATTGAGTGGAGAGTCAATGCAGTCATCGTGGTGTGGTCCCAGTTTGGAATTCCCAGGTGGGAGTGGGAGAGGCTCGGGGAGAGTCTGAGGAAGGAGAGCAAATCCCTTTGTTCCTAGGGAAGGAGGGAGAGAGGAGGATTGGCTCAGGGAATCTGCAGAAAGAGGAATTACTGTCGGCTCTGCCTACGCCTTTAACCTTTCAGAGGTCAATAAATCGAACGGAGGGACTGGGAAAGGAGGGAAATGAATCCCGGGATCAGACAGGAGCAGCCTGGCAGAGCTCTGTGCCAGCCCAGCCCGGGCTGTGCCTGTTCAGGTGCTGTGGCAGGGCAGGGTCAGTGCCCTTGAGCTCTTTTTGAGGGACCAGGACATCCCAGAGGCTCAGACCTTCCCTTCAGTGCCTCTTCCCATGTGTTTGGCCATGCTGAGATCCAATTCCAGAGGGGATTTGGCTCCTGTGCCTGTCACTGCCCTTCCCAGGAGTGTCAACCAGCCCATACAGGGGAAAAAATCGTTGGATAATGATTATTGGGATGAAATTTCAGGTGTGAGTGGATTCTGTACCCTTCCCCACCCCGAAACGCTGACCCATGGCTCCGCTGGGCCAGACTGGCAGAAATCCTTTCCTTTCAGTGCCCAGGAAGCTCTGAACTGTCAGAGGGATGTGCAAACCAACACAGAAACCACTCTTCCCCTCCCCGCTGGCTCCTTGCCCCTTTCCGTCCTGGATGGACTCCCCAAATCTCTGTTTTGTGGCTGCTGAAAAGCCCAGGCAGAGCCTCAGCGCCGAGAGAAGCTGAGATTTCACTGCAAGAGGCAGGAGACCTTCAGAGGATGTCGCCTCTGGGGAAATCTGTTCAGCAAGAGGCTTTATTTTTAATGTGAAATGGAGGAACAAAACACGGAATTGAAGCTTTTTGGTAAACCTTGCACGGGGCCCACAGCCCTGCTCTCTCTTTTTGCAGCCTGCTATTATTCGTGCCCCAGATTTGCTTTTTCTCAATGGGTTTCCCGAGATAAAAATGTGCGTCCTGAAAGCAAAGAAAAAAAAATTGAGGAAAAAAGTCTTACTTCTGCTTTGTAACCAACCAGGCTCCCTCGGAAGTCTCTTTTTTAAAATGAGCAGCACATTTCAGGCGTGCACCTGAATTTCCTGCTCCCAAAGCTGCTTGTCAGAATTACCAGGGCAGTGGTAGCAGGCCCAGCTGCAGTCATTTGATTATTTTGGAGAATCCTGCAGAAGTCTCAGTGTTTTTTTTCCCTTCCAAAAACAGCTGTTCTGAACCTTTTCTTGCTGCATCTGATGAACTTTGGCTGAGCTGGTTCCAGAAAAGGCAGAAAAACGTGAGGAAAAGTTGTCTTTGAGTTAAGGCCATGTCTTGATTGCACCCAGAGGCCGAAAGGGAAAGAAATTTGGATGGAATCTCCGTGTGGGAGCTGTTCAGTCTGGATTTTCAGGCAGACTCGCTCGACTGTCTTTATTCCTGCCTTGACCTCAGCGCAGAACTTGGCAGATCTGTTTGGGATCAGGGTGGGAGGGAGCTCGGAGAGCTCCTGAATAAATAAAACAAAGATGTCAGAGCAGCAGGGAGAGGACAGGCCTGGAGTTCTGGGGAATTACAGGGAATTGCACAGATTTTTCCCTCCCTCGTTTCTGGGCAGCCAAATTTCCATTGAAATTATTTTGGGTGAGTGTGCAGAGAACTTCTTTAGGCTGATCTTCGGCACGTGGATTTTGGGGACATTTCCGGGTGTGCCCTCCATGGAGGCAGCGAGAACTCACTCATTCCTTAGGGAAACACACACAGGAAAATATTTCCTTCCATCCACTCAGATAATTTCAGCCCTGACCAGCCTCTTCCCCTCGAACTGCGCAGTTCTCCTCTCGCTCCACGCCAGGCATCAGCTTTGCCTCCTTTCCAGTTGTCTTGGGCACTGAAATCAGGCCTAGGGAGAGCAGGAAAAACTAAAATTGGGGTTTTTTCAGGTTTATACTGAGAGGACATGCAAACCAATGGGTTTTGTGGCTCCCAGCTCGCGTGGGCTGTTCAGGGAGCAGCAGGGATCCAAGGCTCTCAGAAATCAGGCACAGCCCCTGGGGGGAAAGCTCCAAAGCCACCCAGACTCTGTGTGGACAGGCACCAAGCCCAAATCTTGGCTGTGGAGAGCCTCACCCAGCGGTCAGGGCACCAAAGAGAGACCAAACCTCACCAGGCACCCCCGGGAACACTGGGGAAGGTTCTGTGTTTGTTTTCCCACGGGGAATCTTTGTTATTTCTGCATTTCTGACTCTGCTGAGCACCCAGCCTGGAGATGTGGCCCTGGGTGGTATCAGGGTGATAATTGATTGTGCCAGGGCTCAGCACAAACCTTCTGCTGAGCACCAGAATAAATGGAAATGCAGGGAATGTTTACCAGACACAGCCCGGGAGATGCTGCTCCTGCTGTTGCCATGGTTACTACACTTGTCTGACAATATTAGGAGGAAAATGTTCACATTGATTTTTTTTTTCTTCCCCCCACTCCCTTGTTTTCCCTCTGAAATAAAATATGACACCTGGGAATTGAATTAATCCCTGGGCTGACTGCAGTTGGGTTTCCAGCTTGGTACATGGGATACTCAAACACAGAGATGGATTTTTCCCCTCTGGACTTCGCCAGCCCCAAGAATTCCCCCAAATTCCCCATTTGCCACTGCTCCTCTGCCCTTAACCCTTTCCCTGCTGTGCTTGCCGTGGGAAGGATCCCTCCAGGGGAGGGAGGATTATCTGAGGGTTGATGGTTTTTTGGAAGGTGGGTATGGCTTAGTGAAAGGTCAGATTTCCGAGCAGAGCTGTTTCTTTGGTGCTCTCGTTTCTCTTTGGAGCTCCCACTGAGGCCAAGAGGGCTGGGAATTGATTCAGAGAATGGTGTTGGGCTGAATTTCGGTGGTGGAAGGACAGGAATAGCCACAGGAATGAGGCTTGCCCCTCCTGACGTTGTTAATGTCACCTGCGGGTCTCTGATGGCCTGGACAGGGAACGTGGCGCTGTGACAGTCACCTTGCACCCCTGGGCACACCTGGGCTGGCTGAGGCAGCCTGAGAGCTGAGTGAAGGATCAGAGCTGCTCAGCTGGGAGGCTCTGGGGCCTGCAGGATGGATGGTGAGGGCTTTGGACAGTGACAGTGACAGTGACAGTGACAGCACGGGGGGAACGGCGCCAGAGTGACCGAGGGAGGCTCAGGTGGACAGCAGGAGCGAACCGTCCCTGGGAGGGATGGAGGAGGGAAGGGCAGTGAGCAGAAGGAATCCAAGAGGAAGCTTAGCTCCTCCACTCGGCGATTAAAATCCACCTTTCCTTTCCTTTCCTTTCCTTTCCTTTCCTTTCCTTTCCTTTCCTTTCCTTTCCTTTCCTTTCCTTTCCTTTCCTTTCCTTTCCTTTCCTTTCCTTTCCTTTCCTTTCCTTTCCTTTCCTTTCCTTTCCTTTCCTTTCCTTTCCTTTCCTTTCCTTTCCTTTCCTTTCCTTTCCTTTTCCTTTCCTTTTTCCTTTCCTTTTTCCTTTCCTTTTTCCTTTCCTTTTTCCTTTCCTTTTTCCTTTCCTTTTTCCTTTCCTTTTTCCTTTCCTTTTTCCTTTCCTTTTTCCTTTCCTTTTTCCTTTCCTTTTTCCTTTCCTTTTTCCTTTCCTTTTTCCTTTCCTTTCCTTTCCCTATTGCCATCTGATCATCCCAAGAGCTCCCGGCGCTGGACGCTGAGGAGCAAAACTTGCCGAGTGCCAAAAGCTCTCACTCCAGCCATCAGCAAAACTGCAAAAGGAGCATTTGTACTTCCCTGATCCCATCCCTAAATCAGGAGCTCCATTTCTGCAGCTTGTCCTGGAACGGGGCTGAGGATATTAAGGAGGATGGGGTTGCTTAGCAATCCAGCACGAGGATTCCTTGGAATCGCTGCTGAGCTGGGATGAACGTAATGTTCCTGTCACAAACTGGCACAGAACTTCTGCAAGTGTCGCTTTATTGTTCAATTCAGATGTTAAACATGCAGACACAAACTTCTAAAAAATCCCAGCCAGTTTCTTTTTTTTTTTTGCACTTTATTTTCATCCTTTAACGCTTTCTGTCCCTCAGTTTGTTCCTTCCATGCTGAAAAAGGGAGGCAGCAGCACAAGATGCCGAACTCACCGGGGTTGGTTTTACCTTTGCTGGCTGCTGCAGCACGTGGAGATCACCTGCTGGTGACAATCCCCCTGCCCTGAGGCTGAATGATGCCATGAGCTGTGCCAGGGGAGGTTTTGGGGTTTGATCCAATTATCCATTGCTGGAGATGACTCAGGAAGGAGAGAGATGATGCCAGGCTGCTGTGGCGTGACACAATCACACACGAGAGATGAGCCTTTGAATGGGATGTGTCACAGGATTTACTGCAAAATACAATTCAGGTAGACAAGACTAAAGGCTGGGGGAAGGATTTCTCATTCCCTCATCCCACCGATGGGGAGAGAAGGTGCAGTGATGCACAGGACCTTTGAAAGGCTCTGCAGTGGGACCGTGGGACGGCAGATCCCAGTCCTGCCCGCAGAGCGATGCTTTCTCCTGTCTCGGTGGCTCCTGCTCTTTCTTTCTGCTTTTCATTTGCACTGCACAATTTAACCATCGTTGCAGGCCCCTCGGGCTATTTATTGTCGGAGGAGAAAAGCTGAATGGAGCTGGAGCAGCTCATGGACACTCCCTGCCACTCTCCTGCTGCATGGCAGAGCTGGGGCTGCTCTCCTTGGGACTTGGGAAAGTTGGCAATGAACAGGTCAGGGTGCCCAGGGGAGCTGGGGCTGCTCTCCTTGGGATTAAAAAAATTGGGAATAAACAGGTCAGGGTGCCCAGGGAGCTGGGGCTGCACTCCTTGGGACTCAGAAAAGTGGCAATGGACAGGGCAGGGTGTCCCAGGGAACTGGGGCTGCTCTCCGTGGCACTCAGGAAAGTGGAAATGAACAGGTCAGGGTGCCCAGGGGAGCTGGGGCTGCTCTCCTTGGGACTCAGGAAAATGGGAATGAACAGGTCAGGGTGCCCAGGGGAGCTGGGGCTGCTCTCTTTGGCACTCAGAAAAGTGGCAATGAACAGGTCAGGGTGCCCAGGGGAGCTGGGGCTGCCCCGTCCCTGGCAGTGCCAGCTTGGAATGAAGTGCTCCAAGGTGGAATGAGATGAGCTCTGAGCCCCTCCAACCCAAACCCAGCACACCAAAAAGCTGTTTGTGATTTCCCCCTGCAGTGGATCTGAGGAGAGCTGATGTGAAGAGCCTCTGTGTTTCCCATCCCCGTGGTGTTGAGCTAATAACACTCACTGAAGCATCAGAAAGGAGTTTGAGGGGATGTGCTCAGCAGTGATTGCTCTCCATCCCGGCCGTGCTTCCACGGCAAACTGCACAGCCCCGCGCATTTCTTGTAAATGTGGTGATTTTATGGCCCTGAGGAATGAAACAATAACGTTAATTGATTTGGAGAGCTGCCCACGGAGTGCCCTGCTAAAGGTGCAGCAGCTCGTGGGGTCGGTGAGTGAACCCTGAGAAGAATAAGGAAAATTAAAACCCTGAATTCCTCTGACATCAGCGCCAAACCTCCTGCACCTGCCCAGGGCTCATCCCTAGAAACCAGAGACTGGATCCTTCAGCTGGTTCATTCCAGGAGAGACTTCTAAAATGTGGAAATCTCTGTACAAGGCTTTTTTTCCCCCGAAAACAACAGATGCAAGTGAAGAACACAAAGGGGGGGTGGTGGTGAAAAGATCTGTTTTGATGAGTGGGCCTGAGAGAATTCAGAGCGAGTTCTGAGTGGGATCTCTTGGCCCGTGTGCTCAGAGCAGAGCATCCCTCGGTGCCAGGGTGGGCTCTGCATCCCACGGGAGCCTTTTCCTTGTGCTTTCCATCACACGAGGGTGGGATTTGTCTTTTCTTTGCCTTTCTTTTTCCGCTGAGTGGCTGTGCTGGAAGCAGGGCTGGGCACGAGCTCTGCGCTTCGGCTGAACACAGCCCAAAGCTGCTTTGTGCAGCACCCTGGGGACAGGGACAGAGGGTGTCCATCGCTCAGCCAGGCCCCTCTGGAGCCTTTTACCCATGGGGGGCTGTCCCAGCCAGCCAGGAGTGTCCTCCTTGCTCCAGGAGACCTTTCCCTCACCCTTTTCCCCCTGACATCAGCCCAGGCTCTGGAGAGGAGCTCCTCATCCCTCGGGCAGCTGCTGGGCTCCAGAACGGATTTATTTCTGCTCAGCAGGTCCTGGGGAGGCTCGCAGGGAAGCCCTGGCTCGGAGGGGAGGCTCTGGCCCCCTTGACAAGTGACATGATGGAGAAAATTGCCGTGTCAGCCCCGATTAGGGCCAGCGTGTCCCTCCCTGCCCGAGAGGAGCCACCACAGGAGCTGGGAGTCACCTGGAGCTGGTGGCCCTGGGCTGGCTCTGGATGCTTGGGAAGACACCCAGGGGAGGCTGCCGGGGCCTGGGGGGGATTTTCGGGCACATTTTCATGCTTGACCTGCTGCTCACCCCTCCCTCAGCCGAGGGACACGAGAACAATGCGCTCCTTTCTCAGCGAGGGTGCCTCGATATTTTTGGCTAGGGATGAGATCACGCAGGGAACTCATGGAAAACAATTCCTTCTCCTCCTAATTGGAAACTATCACCACCTCGGAGCCCCAGACATTTCTCTGGGCCTATTCAAAACCAGTTTGGCTCCTGCAAAGCCTGGTTTTGGTGGAGCAGGGCTGGCTGCAGCTGCAGCCTGTGGCACTGCTTTGGGTGGCTCTGAGGGCATCATCTCTGTTCAGCAGCCCCATGATCCCCCCTTGCATCAAGCCCTGTTGCCTCACATGCTCTTTATTAGGAAAAACTCGAGGAAAAGGGCAGTGGGGGGCGAATTGCACCCAGAAATCTGCAGCCCCACTGCTCCTGGCAAGCGTTTTTATAAGAATAAATTCCCATCCCACCCGACAGGGACCATAGGCAGCTGCCACACCGATGGTTCCCAGCACAGAAATCTCCTTTGACAGGTTCTGGTTTCCATATTTCTGCACATTAATTGTTTCCTGGGAGCCTGGAGCAGGGTTGGTGTCTGTCCTGAGGAGAAGGAAGCAGAGTCTGTCAGCAGAGGTGTGAATAATCCTCCCTGGGCGCTGTGCTGGACACCCAGGCTGTTCCAGGGGGGCTGGAAGGAATATTCCTGTTGCTGAATTTCCTTGGAAATGTCATTGTTCCTCCAAATTGTTGAAGCCTTTTCACAGTGGTGCTGAGCAGAGCTGATGAAGAGCCTCCCCATGGTCAAAAGAGAGAAAGAGGCGCTCCCCAAATTCCCTCTTTGGCCCAATTTTCATGGCTTTCCCCAGGGCTCACCCACCTGGCCTGCAGATGAATTTGTCAGAAGCCAGGCCAGATGAAAACATCGCAATTCCCATGGAGAGCTCATCCCAATCCCCCCCAGCCGAGCAGACCCCAGCCCCAGCCACGCTGGCTTGGGCACCCTCTTACCCTGGGCCATCCCCATGCCCTCAAATCTCACCATTCCAGGGAATTCAGCCTCAGTTTGACTTTTAAAAGCCTCAGCAGTCATGTTGAGGGAAGCAGGGCAGGGAAAAGGGGAGAAGAGGTGTTGGGGAGGAGGAAATAGGAAAGTCTTATAGAAATTATTACCTGGCAAAAGATGCTGAAAATATAGAAATTACAAGCGAGATTGAAATGAAGACAAGTTTTGAGATACCAAACCTCTACAAAGAGGAGAGCTGGGATGGCTTCCAGGAATCCCTGCAGGATCTGCTCCTCTGTTCCCACTGAGACCTGGGCGACCCTCAGGACCCACAGAGAGCAGCTGGAAAATATTGATATTCCCAAAATCCGCTGAGATACCTGGGTTTGCCTTCCCTGCCCTTTCCATCTCCTCCCTTTGGGTTCTTGCCACAGGAACCTGTGGGAAAGAACCCATTAATAAACCCATTAATAAACCCACTAATAAACCCATTAATAAACCCATTAATAAACCCACTAATAAACCCATTAATAAACCCATTCCCTATTCCTGAGGAAAGGAAAATCCCCACCCAGGGCAGACAGCTTTGAAAATTCTGTAGTGCCTGGAAGTGCCAATAACAGCTCTCCCCATGGCTCCTCCAGGACGAGCAGCCTAAACATTGCATTTTTGGGAGGAAAAGAGAGCTGTAAAAACACTGATTTTTTGCCCTGGGAAGGAATATTTGCATGGATGTTTTCCTCCTGGCTGAGATCACATCTCCCTGCCTGGGAAATGAAGCAAGGGGAGTTTTTTGCATGCTCTGCATGGACAGGGGATTGGGAGATTTTGGGCTCCAAGTGGAGAGAGCAGAATCGCGTTGGGCAGGTGAGAAATTGCCTCTCGCTCTGCCGCCACTATCACCACTCTGAGGCAGGGCTTGGGCAGAGAAATTACCTCACCAAAAAATAAAACAGCTCCTGAAATATCAGGCCTGGAGGAACAGGTAACTCATCTGTAAAAGCAGCGCAGCGCAGGAGGGAATTCAGATTAATATTTAGCTGAAGTTACAAACTCTGAACACCCATTTTCCCCCGGAACATTCTCTTTTCTGCTTTATTGTTCTTTTCCTTTAGCTCAGCTTGAATGCTTTGGAAACAACTCGGATTATTCTTTGCAGGCTAAAGCAGTGCTAAGACCTTTTTTGGTACTTAAATTATTTCATGTACAGCTGACAGAGCTGACTGTCCTGTGGGTGCAGGTGCAGCTCCAAAATCCTGCCTTACAGGTAATTGGGATTTTTTGGAGGAGCCATTGTGGAATTTCTCTTACCCATCCCATATTTGTTGAGGTTTGGGTTCTTCTCTCCTTTCTAAGGTTGGGTGAGTTTTTAATGGGGTTTGAGCCATTTCAGAATTCTTGTTTTCAGTTTCAATATGGTTTTAATTAAAGTAAAAATGTTAACGGCGCTCATAATGTTCATAAAAACAACAGCAATACTCCCCCAGAGACTCACTCAAAGCACATCAGGTTGTGCCTTTATGCTGAAATATGCTGGATATGTTTCCCCATTTTATTTCTTCGTGGCTTTGGACTGGGACCGAATTGAAATTCCAAACAAAAGTCTTGAGGTGGCTAAAACCCCATGAAATTTGACTTTTCCCCTTTCCTCGGCTGGCAAAGCCCATTATTTTTGGCCAAGAACTGGGAGTTGTGCATCGCCGTGTGATTGCTCAGAGCTCTGTGAATATGAGAGGGAAATCCAAGGAATTGTGGTTGATATTCCCAAACACCTCCTGGCATTTGGGACTGCCCAGCCTGGCTTCATTCCTTCCCTGCAGTCCCTCAGAATTCTCCCCTCCCTGCAAGCAGCCATCAATAACATATTAATATATTCCTGTGTACTAAGCAGCTCTTAATAATTACCTCAACCCTTAATTTGCTGCGACTCAATTACTGCAGCAGCTCGTTGACATTGTTAAGGTTAATAACGCGGTGATTCAGGGGACAGGACACGTTGCAAATCAAATTGATTGTGGCAATTGTTGCGGCAAAGCAGAGCAACAATAGGCAAATGTTATTTAGCAACACTCAGGCAGCAACTTTGGCAGCAGTCAGATCCCTTGGGAGAGCTGCAGAGGTGCGTGGATGAGCTCCTGACAGGGAAATTCGAGCCCTTTGGGCTGGGAGAGTCTGTTCTGAATCCTGGGGAATTCCTCCTTGGGCTGGAAGAGCCAGGTTTTGGATCCAGCGCTGGTGGGATGGTAAAAAAAAAGCCAATTTTTCCATCCCAATTGTCTGTGTGGACTACAAGATGGGAAAACCCATGGGTTATCACTGGTGGGATGGTAAAAAAAAGCAAATTTTCCATCCCAATTGTCTGTGTGGACTCCAGTGTGGGAAAACCCATGGGTTATCGCTGGTGGGATGGTAAAAAAAGCAAATTTTTCCATCCCAGTTGTCTGTGTGGACTACAACACGGGAAAACCCATGGGTTATCGCCGGTAGGATGGTAAAAAAAAGCAAATTTTCCATCCCAATTGTCTGTGTGGACTACAACTCCTCTACAAAGATCTCAAGAGGGAAAACCCCACGGATTATCGCCCCAGCAGAGCTTTGACCCTTTTCCCTGAACATGCTCTTAAATATTTCTGCTTTTCCTCCTTCCAGGTTGGTCCTTAAGGGCCACTCCTGTCCTCTCCCTCCTTGTCCCCACCGAGCAGAGCGATGCTTTAATGTATGTGCTGAAGTGACTCCTCAAATGGATCTTAATCACGCGGGCTAATTAGAGGCTGTGTTTGTTAATCAGATGTGAATAGCAGGCTGATTTCTCTAGTTAGATAAACGTCTGCTGCAGAACCTCTTGGCAGAAGGGCCAATGTTTGCTCCCCCCCAGCCTGAGTGGGCATTTTCCAGGTTACAAACATCGTTTGGGAGCTAATTAGGGACAAATGGAAACAGCAGCTCTGGTGTCCAGCACGGGGCCAGCCGCTGGCCCACGGGGGGAGGCAGGGAGGAGTTGTGTGTTGGAATCTGTGCCTGGAATTCCTGGGTGCTCCCTGGAGCAGTTGGCATGGGCGGTGCTGAGGATGGCTCAGGATGGCTCAGGATTGCACAGAACTGCACAGGATTGCTCAGGATGGCACAGGATGGCACAGGATGGCTCAGGATTGCTCAGGATGGCACAGGATTGATCAGGATGGCTCAGGATGGCTCAGGATGGCACAGGATGGCACAGAACTGCACAGGATGGCTCAGGATGGCACAGGATGGCTCAGGATGGCTCAGGATTGCTCAGGATTGATCAGGATGGCTCAGGATGGCACAGGATGGCACAGAACTGCACAGGATGGCTCAGGATGGCACAGGATGGCACAGGATGGCTCAGGATTGCTCAGGATTGATCAGGATGGCTCAGGATGGCTCAGGATGGCACAGAACTGCACAGGATGGCTCAGGATGGCACAGGATGGCACAGGATGGCTCAGGATGGCTCAGAACTGCACAGGATTGATCAGAATTGCTCAGGATTGATCAGGATTGCACAGAATTGTTCATGATTGCACAGGATCGCTCAAGATCGCACAGGATCACTCAGGATTGCTCAGGATCACTCAGAATTGCACAGGATCACTCAGAATTGCACAGGATCACTCAGGATCACTCAGGATTGCTCAGGATCACTCAGGATTGCTCAGGATCACTCAGAATTGCACAGGATCACTCAGAATTGCACAGGATCACTCAGGATCACTCAGGATTGCTCAGGATGGCTCAGGATGGCACAGGATGGCACAGGATGGCACAGGATCACTCAGAATTGCTCAGGATCACTCAGGTTTGCTCAGGATTGCTCAGAACTCCCTTCCCCACAGAATAAATCAGGTTGGGGTTTCCTTGCAGGCTTTCCAGGCTGGTATGGACAGTGGGATCCTGGGGATGTCCTGTGCAGGGCCAGAGCTGCACTTGGAGGATCCCTGGGCGTTTCTTCAGCTGTGATTCTGTGATTCTACACAAAACTGAACCCTGCAGCTGCTCCTGTGCCTAACCCAACTTTAACCCAAGTTTCTGGTGCCCTCCAGCCCCTAAGGCAAGGGAAAGAGGTGAATTTAGCCTTGCGAGGCCCTCGAGGCTCTGTTCCTCGGGATGTGAGTGCTTTGATGCCGGTGATTTTTGTATTTTCTTTTTATACCCTTTTTACATTTTTTATACCCTTTCCCTTCCCTGTAACCCTCTACACACACTCCTTGTCCCCTGCACAGACACTCCTTGTACTTTAGCCCCACATGTTTCCGACCCTTGCACTCTGATATTTAGCTTAGTTTGGGGTCCTGCAAAGCGAGGAAGACCAAACATTCATATTCTCTCAGAACTAGAGGCTCCAACCTGTTCTCTCTTGGAACATGTTTTTGTAAACTAGGCTGTAGTCTCATTTGGGGGGGGTTCATTAGAATAGGGGGCAATTATTCATTTATTAAGTTTCTTATTGGGGGATTTAGAGTAGATATGCTGATTTTGTGAAGTCCATAAAAATCTGGTACACATTGTACGGGGGTCCCAACTCGTCCCTCGCTCCATGGTGTGTTTTCCCCCTTTGATGGGTCTGGGCACCTAGGATCCTATTAAACCGAGGGAAATTCCCTTTTCCCTGTACTGCTGTGTCTGCTCCATATTTTTCCCAGCCTGTTTAAGGCATCAGCTTCACCTCTGCTCCCATCCTCATCACCCCATGGATCTCATCCCATGGATCCCCCCTGGGCCATCACCTCCCTCCCGGCTCCTCCAGCCAACAGCCAGAGCTAAAATGAGATTTTCAGTGTGTTTGGCTTCCCTTGCACTCTCCAGAATTACCCTGAAGAGTATTTAAATATCTCTCCTAATAATTACAGCGAGTTCCTGCTCCCGATATTCCCAGCAGCTCCTGGGCTGAGTTATCCTGCTTTTATCGTGCCTACCTCTGGATTACAAATAGATCTTATTAACTGCTCCAGGCTGACACATCTATTGGAATAAAGGGGCTCATTTCTTCCCAGGCAGCAGAACAATCTTCCTGTTATGCTAATAAATACAGGAATTTGCATAAATGTAATCAGATGGGGAGGCTCAAATGGAGCCCGGCGCTCCTGGGTGCCTGGGATGGCTGCTCCTGAATTTAGGGGAAATGGTCCCCAGCAGCTGGAACTGGGCAGGGACTGGGAGGGAATGGGGTGAGAGTTGTCCTTGTGTCAGTCCAGCTCTGCTCCAGGGGGGCTGTGCTGCAGAGCCATCCCACCCTGGGTTCCACAGCCTGCTGGGAGTGCACTGTGTGCATCAAATGTTGGATTAGAGGCAGGGAAAGGCCATTTGCTCCGAGCCCTGGTGGTGCTGGGCCGTCCCTTTGGGGGAGCAGTCCCCTGGGGTGGCACTGCTTGGTGCCTGTGCAGCACCCAAACCCCCTGGGCTGCTTCTGTGGAGCATCCCTGGGCTCACAAAACCCTTTCTGCCCTGGTGGTGAGCGATCCCTTTCCCCCAGCCCCGTCCAGGTACAGAACCCAACCAAACCCTGCAGCTTTGGGGGAGAAGCTGCTCAAACCCCAGAACTGCTCGTGATGCCCTTGACCTTGGGTGGGATTTTGTGTCTTGGCCAGCTCTGCATCAGATTGGGATGAGACAGGAGGTGTTAGGGGCCAGGAGGGGACAGTTTGTGCAGCCTCCTCCCTTTTGGGGCGGGTGCAGGGCTGGCAGTGCTGGGAGGATGCAGCTCTTCCCTCTCTGCAGTGCATTAATGACAAACATGTCTATCCCTGGAATATCCCTGCTCTGCTCCCCTCCTGCCTCACCCTCCAGCAGCCCTGGATCTGCGTTTGGAGGGCAGGAGAGCGCTGCCTTCCCTTCCTAACACGTGTGCAAATGCTCAGCAGATGTCTGCGTCCCCGTGGGAACCTCCCTTGGACCGAAATCTGGGATCTGCTGTGCTCATTCCGCTGGAGCGGCAGGTGGAGCCGAGGTGTGCCTTCAGCTCCAACCCAGGTGCACCCTTCATGCAGAATGAGCTTTAAACCTCATCCCCCAGCCTGGTTCTGCTGCAGATCCCATCTGGAATCTGGCTGGAAGTGCTGCTGAGGAGCCCTGGGGCTGGTGCTGAGTGTGTGCAGCTCTCCAGGCAGAACAGCCCCGGAGCTTTGGTTTGTTCCTTTGGAAAACGCTTCCCAAAATGCTCTAAATACCTCTCTAAATGCTTCAGGAGCAGAACACCACTCCAGCTTGGCTGGGGCAGGAGCTGGGGACTGTCCTTACGTGGAAAGGATGCTCCCAGGACAGAGGAGTGAATCCCCACACCCAGAGTGGTGAATAAAGCAAATATTCGCTGCTCTGACTGTGTCTCTGAAATATCTCTGAGCCTGCTTGGGGTCAGTCAGGTTCCCCACGATTCCCCAGCAGGACAGCTCTCCTGCAGCTGCTCCAGGTCAGCCAGGAGCAGCAGTTTGGGGGAAATCAGAGCAGCCCTGCTGTGGGGTCCCTCCACACCCACCCAGGTGATTCATCCCACGAACAATGACCCGAGGTTTGCCCATTTGGTGTGGCTCCGAGGGGTTCACAGATATTTGGCTTGGAATTAATGCAGGGAAGGACTTGGAGACACAGGAGCAGGGCAGAGCCCTTGGAGGGACTGGGAGGTCTCCCTGAGAGTGTTCAGTGTCACCCTAAATTAGGCCATAAAAAGTAAGTGCTTTTTAAAAGCAATCTTGCACAGTAGGGTCTGCATTGTCAGAGCTTCCTGGTGATTTAAAGGTTCTCCTTCCTCGTGGCTCCGGTGAAAAATTCAACAAATGGGAGTCTGGCTGCTGTGAAAAATACCTTTGCCTGTAAATCTGCAGGAGAAGCTATATATACAGATATATATTAATATATATATATATAAGTGTGATAAACATCTATAACCCAGGGCCCATAAAACTGAGTCTGCCGTCACGGGGGGGGAGCTCTGCAGGGGAAGAGCAAAGCTGGAGTTTCTGTCTGGGGATGTGAGGGTGGCTCTGCTCTGATGCTTCTCCGTGGTGTTTCCTGTGCTATTTACCTTTTTTGGGAGGCTCACGCTGGCTGTGATGAGCAAGAGAAAATCCCATGGCACTGAAGTGGCTCATTTGTCATAAAGCTGATTTTTTTTGGCCTTCTCCTTTCTGTTACATCATTTAAGTCTCCCTTGTTTGGTTTCCAGATTTTCCTGAGCATTTTATTTACTAAATTTCCTCGTGGGAGAGATGGTGCTGCTGGATGGGACTTGGGAGCTCTGCTCTCCTCCTTGGCTGCTGATCCACATCTCCACAGTGCCTCCTTCCCGCTGCTTGGCTTCAGATTTGTCTCCTTTGCCAATGGAGCTTTATTCAAATACATTTTAATTATTTTTTCTTATTTTATTTTATTTTACTTACTTTATTTTATTTTATTTTATTTTATTTTATTTTATTTTACTTTATTTTATTTTATTTTATTTTACTTTCTTTTATTTTTTTATTTTACTTTATTTTATTTTACTTTATTTTATTTTATTTTATTTTATTTTATTTTACTTCATTATACTTTATTTTACTTTATTATACTTTATTTTATTTTATTTTATTTTATTTTATTTTATTTTATTATTTTATTTTATTTTATTTTATTTTATTTTATTTTATTTTACTTTACTTTTATTTTATTTTATTTTATTTTATTTTATTTTATTTTATTTTATTTTATTTTATTTTATTTTATTTTAATTTACCCCTGGATACAGCACCAGCCCCCCTCCCTGGCAGCATTTCTCTCGCAGTGCCTCTTACACAGTTTCTTTACCCTTGAACCCCTCTGCCATTTAGTCACCCCTGGCCTTCAGCTTCAATCAGCGCTGCCTCCCTGGTCCCTGGGTCACTTTCTTGGCAGTTCTGGGTTCCCAAAGAATGGTTTGGGCTCGGCTCGGGCAGGGTTAAGACAACAATGTGGGGAGGAATTAGCGCAGGGCAGCGCTGGCCTGGCCTTTCCCAGAGCGCCGTCAAAAGTCCTTTCAGAGCCACTTAGTGTCCCCTGGCAGGGCTGGGGGCTGGCCCAGGGGACAGGAGCCCCTCGGTCCTGCTGGCTGCTCTGGGGCACTCGCAGCGTTTGGGTTTTTCTGAAAATGTGCGCGCAGACAAGAACAAAAGGGGAAACAATCGGCTCGGTGAATGACATTCCCTTCCCCGTCAGGAGCTTAGCAGGGAGGACAAGCCCCCAGCCCAGCTCCAAAAGCCTGCGCCTAATTCCTGCTGACATCTGCAGCCAGCGGCAGGCCGAGGAGGAGGGCACAGGAGGGGACAGAGCGATTTTGGCCTCCCCAGGACTTTGTTGTGTTTTAGGGCAGCCCTTGGCTGTGCCAGTGCCCCACAGCAAAACCAGTGCAGGCTGGGAGGGCACCGGAACGGAAATCTGCAGAGTAATTAAATATTCTTCAGAGCATGGGCTTGGGTATCTGCTCAATTGGTTTGGTTACCTGATCAATCGGTTTGGTTATCTGATCAATCGGTTTGGTTATCAATCAATCGGTTTGGTTATCTGATCAATTGGTTTGGTTATCTGATCAATTGGTTTGGTTATCTGCTCAATCGGTTTGGTTATCAATCAGTCAGTTTGGTTATCTGATCAATTGGTTTGGTTATCTGATCAATCGGTTTGGTTATCAATCAATCGGTTTGGTCATCTGATCAATTGGTTTGGTTATCAATCAATCAGTTCGGTTATCAATCAATCGGTTCGGTTATCTGCTCAATCGGTTTGGTTATCAATCGGTTTGGTTATCAATCAATCGGTTCGGTTATCAGTCAATCGGTTTGGTTATCAATCAATCGGTTTGGTTATCTGATTAATCGGTTTGGTTATCAATCAGTCGGTTTGGTTATCAATCAATCAGTTCGGTTATCAATCAGGTTTGGCTATCAATCAATCGGTTTGGTTATCTGCCCAGGGCTCAGCAGTGGCAGGGAGCACCCCAGACGAGCTGAGCTGGCCCAGCGCTGGGGGGAGATGCCCCAAGTGCTCCCAGAGAGTGACAATCGCGGGTGCTGCCACTCCTTGGGGGTGCACCTTGCTTGGAGCCCTGCCCTGGGGGGACAAGGACCTGAGAGCAGCAATTCCTGTGAGAGAAGGACAGCAGGAGGCACGGAAGGTTCTGGAAACATGTGGGGGTCCAGCTGCCCCTGATCCTGCTCTGCTCCCAGCAGGAGGGCAGCAAACCCACGGGGCTGGGGAGGTGTCTGGGCAGGGCGGGCAGGAACCCAGGATTTGCATACAAAGCACCGAGATAATGAAAAAGTCAAATTAAAAACATTAATCAGGCCCCTCATGGTTTAATCATGAGGGCTGGCAGGAGCAGGAGATGGCTCTGCAGGGGAAGGGTTTGCTGGAGGAATCCAGGTGGGTTCTGACCCCTGGACAAATCCATACAGGGATTCCCTTCCCTTCCCTTCCCTTCCCTTCCCTTCCCTTCCCTTCCCTTCCCTTCCCTTCCCTTCCCTTCCCTTCCCTTCCCTTCCCTTCCCTTCCCTTCCCTTCCCTTCCCTTCCCTTCCCTTCCCTTCCCTTCCCTTCCCTTCCCTTCCCTTCCCTTCCCTTCCCTTCCCTTCCCTTCCCTTCCCTTCCCTTCCCTTCCCTTCCCTTCCCTTCCCTTCCCTTCCCTTCCCTTCCCTTCCCTTCCCTTCCCTTCCCTTCCCTTCCCTTCCCTTCCCTTCCCTTCCCTTCCCTTCCCTTCCCTTCCCTTCCCTTCCCTTCCCTTCCCTTCCCTTCCCTTCCCTTCCCTTCCCTTCCCTTCCCTTCCCTTCCCTTCCCTTCCCTTCCCTTCCCTTCCCTTCCCTTCCCTTCCCTTCCCTTCCCTTCCCTTCCCTTCCCTTCCCTTCCCTTCCCTTCCCTTCCCTTCCCTTCCCTTCCCTTCCCTTCCCTTCCCTTCCCTTCCCTTTTCTCTCTCACAAATTCCCCTCTGTGGAGAAAACGAAATAGAAAAGCAGAATATTCAGTGATTCAGGAATCCTCAGGGGATAGCTCTGCTTTTACTGCAGAGTCACCACCAGGAAAAATTGTAAATCACTTCTTCTCTGCCTTCCTCTCAATGCCTCGCTATTTAAAAATGTAATTAGATCTGCATGTTGCTCGGTTTTAATTTTCATTATGTGTCTGGAGCTGTGTTGTTAAGGTTGTTTGATGTCGGTTTCTAAGTGAAAATAACTCTGCTCCGTCCTGAATATCCCTGCACTTGATTTCATTTTAGATCAGGCAAATGGATTATTTAAAAAATAATAATTAAAACCAAAAAGCTTTTGAAGACATTTAATATGTGTTTTCCTAAGGATTTCTGGCTATCCCTGGGGGTAAAATATCAGAATTTCAGAAATGCTGCATGTCCCCACCACCTAGCACCAGGTTGTTCTCAGTTTGTACACACAAGAAAATGCAGAGCTGCTGTGTTCCCTAAGAGTCATGGATGTGGTACAGCTACAGCTGAAAAATTGCATTTTTTCACGCAGGAAGTGTAAGCACCCAGCAAAATGCTCTTGGTTTTGCCCCTGGAGCATTCAGGATTTAGGAATTCTGCTGAAGTCTTGGGCTCTTTGGGAACACAGAACTTTCTCAGTGTGTGACTCTCAGGACGAGGGCCAGGGAATCACTTTGAAAATACCCAGACTGATGAAAAAAATTAAAATAAAAATAAAAACCTGCTGGCCTGCCAGGTAAATCCAGTATCCTCTCCATTCCCAGTCCAACCAGTCCTTTCCCAATCCCATGCTCTCCCAGCCCTGCAGCTCATTTGTCAGGGAAGAGCTTTATTCCTGGAACGGGAGCTGCTCCCCTGGAGGAGTTTCCCTCGGAAGCACATCCCTGATTTCCAGCTATTAATAACTGTTGATTTAATGAGCTTATTCCACGATCACCCAAGCAAGGTAAAAATGGCTCTGCTCACCTCGTGAGAACCCGCGGGAGCTGAGGTGATTTGGGCTCAAAAATGGGGTTTGATCCTGGGTTTTGTCGGGAGATTTTTGAGGAGATTGCGTCAAAACAAGGGATGGGATGAAGGAGCTCAGTGAGCTGCACACTCCAGGATGGTTTTGCTGCTGGCAGCGGGGCAGGGCTTTGTTTGGGTTCCGTTTGTCTGGTTTTGTTTGTTGATTTATTCCTTCTGTAAACACAAACAGTGAAACAGCAAATATTTGTGAAGTAGAAGTGCTGGGTGCTCCCCAGTCCCTGCCCTGCTCCGATTTCTCCTGCAAGGGATGGAAATGCTGCTCAGCACCAGGAGTTTTTAGCCCCAGAGCAAACATTTCTCCAGCTTTTGGCCCCAGAGCAAACCCCAAATGTACATCCCATTTCTCCAGCTTTTGGCCCCAAAGAAAACCCCAAATGTACAGCACATTTCTCCAGCTTTTAGCCCCAAAGAAAACCCCAAATGTACAGCACATTTCTCCAGCTTTTGGCCCCAGAGAAAACCCCAAATGTACAGCACATTTCTCCAGCCTTTGGCCCCAGAGCAAACCCCAAATGTACATCCCATTTCTCCAGCCCTGCAGGGAGGGCAGTGCAGGGTTCTGGGGTGGTCTTTTGTGGGCTTTCCGATTCTGGGACCATTTTAAGCAGCAGGAACTTCTGCAGGGCCACCGCAAAGCTCATTTCTCGTGTCCGTGGGTTCAGCCTCTTTGCAGATTATTTGGGAGTAAAGCTTCTGTCCATCCCCATCGCTCTCTGGTTTTCCCAGAGCTCTCTCAACCACACACATTTCAATGTTTTCCTCTGCTGTTGTCTCAAATCTCTTTCTTGCTCTTGGATGCTCTTCATGGGCAAAGCTTTTCCTGGATCCTTACAGATCCCACAGCAGTGGGACCTCCTGAGTTACCCATGGCCTGTCAGAGGGGCATCCCCTGTCTCTCTTTACAGAGAATCCCATAAACACCTTTTCCTCCTCAAAAACCACAGCCTAGGAAACAGAACCGAGAGTTGCATGAGGTGTTAGAGGAGCAGAAGGTGAAGATATTTGGTGAGACTTGCTGTGATTCTCCTATTTGAGGTATTGATGCTTTGCAAGGACCGAAGGATCGATCGCAGTGATTCTCTCAGCAGTTCCCCCCGGCCCCTCTGGGTTCTGTGCCCACTCCTGTAGCCGTGCAGAGCTGTCTCCTGTCTCCCAGCATTAAATTTCTCATTATCTGCCTGCTCAGAGACCAAGGCTTTCAGGGCCAGGGCTGCTCAACTCCGGTTTTGTTCAGCAACTGATGGAAAAGTCTTTGCTCTGCTTGGGGTTCTGTGGGTAATGAATTTATATGGACTCGGAGAGGAAAGGTTTAACTGAGGTTGTATTAACTAAGATTATATTAACTTTGATAACTCTTGATTAGCAGCAGCCCTGGGAAATCAATCCAGGAGCGTTCAGGTGCAAAGGTGTATTTTCCCTAAAATGTTCTCCCCCTCTTTGGGGCAAGAAGGAAAATGGGACAGAGAAAACACTTTTGGTTCAGGTATCATCCTCAGTAAATGGAAATTATTGCTGAAGCATCTGCAGGGCTGCTTTTTCCTGCAAAGGATGAAATTTTCCTAAGTGATGATGAACATGAAATACCCGACGGTTTTCTCTGCAGAATGACAGGCAGGAAGTTTCCAACCCCAGCCAGCCAAGGAACTTTCCTCTTCCCCCTCTGGCCATGTCGCAGCAGCTGAATCGTTTGCCGTGTCCTTTGTAATGATTCCTCCCTGCGTTTATTCCTCCTCCTCTCTCTCCCCCCCACCACTGAAGGCAAATTCTGTTCCTTTTTTGTGATGGAAACAGTCAGGAGCAGAGCTCAGCAAGAAAAATCCAAAGTTTTTCCAAGCAAGGCCAAGCCGTGCAAAGCAAAACATTTTTCTCACCCAAGGAGTGATCCTTCAGGAGCCAAGTGCCTCCAGCCCATGAATTCTGGTGTTGGCAGAGTGGTGACTTGTGACAGATCAACTCCAGAGCAGGTCCAGCACTGAGAGACACGGAAACCTTCCTTTCCTTCCCATTCATCTCCCCGAGAGCCAAACAGAGCATTCCTCCTCCCTGCCTGAATTCCTGGGAGCTCAGCGAGGAGGGGACTCGAGCTGTGGATGGAGAAAGAGATCCCAGCCCTGCCTGGGGGTGCTTGGCTCAGCTTTTCTTCTGGGACACCCAAAGGCAGAGTGTGCAGCTCCTGCTCTGCGTTTTGGGACCCCTGGGAGTGATCAGACAGAGCCCCAGAGGCTGAGTGAGCAGTGGGATCTGTTCTGCTTCTCCTGTTACCCACCCAAGTGCATTTCCCTGCGTCCCCAGCAGTCCCTCCCTCTTCCCCCTGAGCCCACAGCATTTTGGATTCCCGGGAAGAGAAGGTGATGGATGCTCAGGTGCTGCCATGAAATGACTGTGCCCCGAAATGCAGCCTGGAGCTGTGGGATTGCCCCGAAAACAGGAGAGTGGGAGGTGAGGATGAGCAAACAGCACACGGCAAAGCAGAAATGCTGATTTTTAATGCTTCTCCCCCAGTTTTCTGTACCACAAGGGCAGGGAAGAGGGAGACACAACATATTCATGACCAATACTGATTTTCTGACATATTTACGCCCTGGCTTTGTTTTAGTTCACCAAATACAGCCTGGCTGCTCCGATTTATCAGCCCCATCTCAGCTGCAGCGGATGCTGGCCAAGGCCTTATCATTTAATTTTGCTAACGTCCCTCATTCCTAATTCATAAACCCAGCTCTCTGACAAATTGAATTTGTGTAACACAGTAAACAGAAGGGCTCCAGCTCCGGTTTCCTGTAATGGCCTAACCTTGTTGGGAACGTGCATTAAGTGGAGCAGGCAGACCTGGGGAGAGGGCTCAGCTTCCCTGGGACTCGCTGAGGGTTGTTCTGCAGCCAGGGCGAGAGGGATTTGCACCTGCTGCAATTATTTCTGATATTAATTACCTCCCGAGCTTTCTGTGAGGACGTGGGGGGCACCTGTGTGTGGTGACAAATGGCAGGTGACCTGGCTTTGTTCTGGGAGGTTTGTGCATTGGAAGGGCTAAGAAAAATCAGGGCATCCCCACAGCTGATGGAGACAAAACAGAATTCCATTTCTCCCCGAAAAACCTCGCTGAGCTCCCTCCACACTCTCCCTCCGCAGCAATTCCTGCTGCTCCCCATTTCTCTCCCCTCACCGCCGTGTTTTCCCCCTCTCAGCCTTTTTATAATCGCTCTGTTTATTGTTATTCCATCCCCTGGGAGGGCATGGGAGCAGCTCCAGTGCCCTCCTGATTCAGCACCTGGATCAGGGCTGGCTCATGGCCCATGGCACCAGCCCCTGCTGCTGCTGGAGCAGCCAGCTGGGACCTCAGCATCCATTTTTCCCCCCATTTTTCCTCCCATTTCTGTCAAAAACCTGTGCGGCTCCCACCCTCTAGATGTAGATTACGGAGCAAAAGAGAGAGAGAGAGAAATTCTTGTCAGTCCTTTGCATCCAAACACAGAATCCAGGGAGACAAAGTCTAATTTTAGAGTACATCAGAGACAGCAGCATCTGAGTAAAGTCATTTCAGTCTCTCCAGCGCTGGCCCCCGGGGAGGCTGCGTGTGTACCTGCAAGGAGCTGATAATAAATAACATTGCAAGGTGGAAACAAAAATAAGCAGGAGATTCTTTCCTTTTGGTGCCCAGCTCTGTCCCGAGGCAGAGCCATTCCCAGGGCTTTGGTGCTCGCAGGCAGAGCGCAGCTGATGCTCTTGAAGTGATATTTAAAGGAGGAAAAAGTCCTGTGTTTTTGTCTTTCCTGCAAATAGAAAGGGCAGGGTTTGGATGGCACATTCCTGCATCACAAACCGTGCTCCCTCTGAAATTTAGCTCTTCTGGATTTTCTTCTCCATTTCAGGCTTTCATTTCAGAACCTTGGTGAGGTGAATAATCCTGACAATAGAGAGCAGATATTTAGTCTTCCCAAATAGCTGAAAAAACAAGGTTTTCCTTCTGGGATTTACACGTGGAAATTGCAAATAAATGCATTTGTGGCTGAACAAACTGAGCCACACTGAGTTGAGACAGGAGGAGCCTTTTGACCCAGGTGGGTTTGGCTCTGAGGCAGCTGTGCCACAGCCAGGGGGGCTGAAAATCCAGGGGGGACCAAAAATTCCAGGGGGGGTGAAAATCCAGGGGGGCTGAAAATCCAGGGTTATTTCAGGGGGGGTGAAAATTCAGGGGTATTCCAGGGGGGATGAAAGTCTCAGGGGGACTGAAAATCCAGGGGTATTTCAGGGAGGCTGAAAATCCCAGGGGGGATGAAAATCCAGGGGTATTCAAGGGGGGACTGAAAGTCCAGGGGCATCATGGGGGGATAAAAATCCCAGGGGGCTGAAAATCCTTGGGTATTTCAGGGGGACTGAAAATCCCAGGGGGACTGAAAATCCCAAGGAGGCTGAACATGCAGAAGCATCCCAGGCAGAAGAAGGGAATTCTTCTCGATGGAAGGCACTAGCTTGGTGCTCAGGAGCATCCAAACCCCACCCCTCAGGTGTTCACCTTTCGGAGCATCTCTTCCAGAGCTGAGCAGATAAATCCTCCAAAGAAAGGCTCCTTTTTCCTGCCTTTCCGTGGCATTTTCCCCTCGAATTGCTAAAAGCAGAGCAGGGCAGTATTTTAGGGTGCTGGTGAAGGTCCCCCTCGGGTCAAACCAGGCTCAGGAGCTGCCAGGGGAGCAGAGAGCCTGAAAAGAGCTTTAGTCTCGGGAGGCAGAGCCTCTCCAGGGAATCATTCGCTGCTCCTGAGCTGCCCTTCTGACCTGGGAGAGCTGAGGGAACACCAAAGGCATCCCAAGGGCTCAGGCAGAATTCTGCTGCTGCCACAGGTGCCAGGAGCTCTGCAAACACAGCCTGTGTGCAAACAAGAAGGAAAAAGGGGTCTTTTATCCCAAATTCCTGCTCCAACTCCCCGGGATTCAAAGCAGACCCTTCCCCAGCTTTGAAGTTGTTCTCTCTTCAGTTTTTTTCGCAGCCCAAGTGGGCTTTGAACGGGACACAAAAACGTCTTGGACGGCTCAGGCACTTCCCACAAATTCCATTTTATGCTTTTCATGTGCCCTTAAGTTCCCATTCTGCGGGGGAATGAATTACACACAAAATTTCACCATTCCAGGAGGAGAATGGTCCACAGGTCTGACTTCTTGCTAATGTGTTGTCAACACACAAAGGAGGATATTTAATGCCAGCGCTGGCAGATTAACAAATTGCCTTGTCTGGTGTTCTGTGGGATGTCACAGGCCTGTCAGGGAAATGCTAAAACTCTTATCTTCAGCAGGAGCTGGAAATGAGCTGGCCTTTGGATTATAGGGCAATTTAAGCCCCAAAAAAACGCAGGGCAAATGTTATTTTTTTTGATTATGCCAGGTGACAGATTCAGAACCTCCACTTGCTGCTGGAGCATCCCGTCACTCATCCCTGCTCTGAGCATGGGAAACCACGTTAAATGGAGTTAAAACTTCCATTTCGTGTTTAATTTCGTGTTTATCTCGACGTTAGAAGTGTCACCCACACAAGAAGGTGGCAAAGGAAGAGGAGGGGTGCAGTGTAATTAGTGAAAACTCAGAGACAGGGGTGGAGTTGTGGTTGGATAAATCTGATTGTTGCAGGCAGGCGCAGGTGGATGGAACCCTCTCCTCTGCACCCCAAATTTTCCCCGTTTTTCCCTGTTTTTCCCTGTTTTTCCTGCAAATGGGCTGACGTCAGCCCCTAATCAAATCTCCCGGAGCACTCTGAGCTGCTGCAGCTCCCGGGGAGATAAGGTCCCACCTAACCGAGTTATGCCTGAGAGCTCCCTGATGAAATTACCGATGTGACGTCCCCTCCTGCAGGCCCAGAGACACAATCTGTCCTTGCCTCGCCCCTCTGGGTTTGCAGAAACACCTGGCAGCACTGCCAGGCTTTCCAACCACAGATTTGGGGTGCTGGGTCCTGCTTTTAGCATCCCTGGGAGCTGCAGATTGCTGCAGTCTAATTAACAGGGAAATTCTCGTAGCTTTTCTCCATCCTCCTCGGAAAATTTCCCCCTGAAGTTTCACCCTGAGCTCTCAGGCAGAGGAAATCCTCCCCAGAGGCAGAATTGCCCTGCAGGGCTGAGGTTTTTTTGGGCATCAGTGATGTCAGGAAGGAGCCGAGCACAGCAAATCGCGGTGGCTCAGTGACAGACTCACAGCCAGGCCCAAATGTCACAGCAAATTCCACCTCGGGGAGGAGAATGTGAGAGGTGTGACGGCTAATTTAAACCAGGGATGGGTTATTGTCTGTGCTGTTGTCCCTCCGGGTGACGCTGGGAAGAAGATGACATTTCAGGGAGGTTTTGCTCTTCACAGAGGTGGAAGCAGTTCCCGGTTTTGGCTGTTGGAATAAATCTGTTTCTGTAAAGGATTCTGGCTGCAGCACAGCTTCCCCTTTGGCTGCTCCACAGTCTCCTGGGACTCCTAAAACACTCCCTGGAAGGAGCTTTATTATCTTCAGCCGCCCGTGGAAAATCCTCGGCGCTGCTGAACTCTCGTTCCCCACAACCTGGAAGGTTTATTTTCCATCGGGGGCCCTGAGAAACAGGATCCCGTGAGTTAATAAACACCTCTGCCGCTCCAGCTCACAGGAAAACCCACACAGATCCAAAAGGCAGAGCCGAGCCCCACTGCCCTGGCCAGGAATTTCTCTTTTCTCTCTGTCCATGAGCGGGGACACCTTCTCCTGTCCCAAAATCCGTCCAGCTTGTCCTTGGGCACCTCCAGGGTGGGGAAATTTCCATGCTGTGCTTTGGCAGCTGCCCTGAGCCAGCCTTGGTTTTTACACCTTTAATGAAACAAAGCACGGACATTGGGACGGGAAAAGGTTGCTGGGAATGCCTTTGGGAAAGGTTATTGCAGATCTGCTTCTCAGTGCTTTCCTTTCCTGGAGAACCATTTTAGGGAAGTGCTGGAACATCTCAGCCTGGCATTTTCAAGGCTCTTGGAGGAATTAAGGAGGAAAAGCTCCCCTGCAAGTCCAAGGAGGCTCTGATGAGCATCAGGAACCAGAAGAAAACACATTTGTTCCTTTTGCATCTCCCGGAGGAGCAGGGCCAGGGTTGGTGTGAGCTGCTGGTGATTTCAGGTTCCCAGGGCTGTGATTGATTTGCCCCAAGCAGGCCCAGAGACACTGCAGAGACACAGTCAGGGCAGTGAATATTTGCTTTATTCGACGCAGGCTGTGAGGATTCACTCCTCCAAACACACACACAGCACTGCCAGCACACAATATTATGGTAACATTCGTGAATATTCATCACATTCCCGGGATGGGAGTGGTTATACAAATCATTTCTCGGAAGTCATTAATATCATTAGCATGTGCTGTGTGTCCTGGTGGTCTTTGGGGTCTTCTCGTGATGAAGATCTGTAGTCTTCATCACAGTGCACTTTTCACCTTTCTCTCTGGAGCATGGGCAGCCCTTGGTGGGTGGTTCAGGGTTTCTGTGCTGGCCTCACACAGATCCTTGTCCCTCTTACCTTGACAAGATTAAGGGAATTCAGTTTTCCTAGGTTTTAGAATTCACATATTCTGTCTCTCAATAGTTAACTTGAGTTACCTATTGGCTACCCATTTCTCATGATCACCATTTATCTCCACTGTGAACACTCCAGTTCAGGAATATTCTGTTTGACTCCAGCTCTGCCCCTTGTCTCTGCATTTAGAAACACTCAGGACATCTCTGGAGCCTCAGCTCCACCAGTCCAGAAGGGCACAGATTGGGGTCAAACACACCCAAAATCCTCACCGGTACCACCGAAACTTGGATTTTCCATCAGCCACCAAGTGCAGCACTGGGGTAGTTAAACTAAGCCATTAATTAATGAGAATGAGCAGCCCAGAGCAGTGTCTGCTTTGGGAACACGAGGTTTTGGCTCTCGCAGTCGCTGGAGGTTCCTGCAGCCATTGATTTGTTTGCTGAGCAGCAGCGATTTCGCCACGTGGCTCTCTCAGAGCTGCCCCAGACATTTCCTGCCGAGGAAATCGGTGGAACTTCTGCAGCCTCGGCGTGGCCTAAAAAAAGAGACGAGTTATTCTTGCTGCAGACCTCAGTCTGCCTTCCCTCTCCGCTGGGGCAATAAACACATAATTTACTGATTAATTTTGTGACTCTGGCTGCTGCCTGAGTATTCTCCTGTGGATTTCCTCTCTCCCTGCACAGTTTGCTCTTCTACAACAAAGCTCTCGGCTCCGAGTGAGAGCTGCTCCCAGCTCTGTGTGTTCAGCCACGCAGCCCAGGAATACCTGCTGGAGCTAGCTGAGCTTCAACCCTCAGCTCAGTAGAAAAATAAAAAAAAATAGATAAATCCCTGCCCTTCAGTTTTAAAACAGCCAGTGGAAATTATTCCAGACATAGACCGAAATCGTGTTTTCCTGGAGGTTTCACACAGGTTTGTGCTGTGCCTGCACCTCCTTCATGTGGTCCTGAAGGAGGCTGGGGTCTGTTTGAAACCTCTCCTTTTAGCCTTTACAGCTGTGCTCAGCACCTTCACTCCCTCCCCCTGCACATCTGGGCAGGCAGGTTTAGTTGTCGTAGGGAATCAAGGAGTGCAAAGAGAAAACCATTAAATATATATATATGTATATATAAAGCTTATAGCAGTGGGCTCTGTTGCCCATGGCAGGGATAAGAGGTAAATAGTTTTCTCTTTTACAGAGTTGTTCTCTCTTTTACAGAGTTGTTCTCTCTTTTGTAGAGTTGTTCTCTCTTTTACAGAGCTATTCTCTCTTTTTGCCACCTCCACTCTTGCCCACGCTTTGTTGCTTCTCTCTTACTCTCATTTTTTCCCTTCCATGTCCAATTGCCTCGTTCAGATGGGCTTGGCCAGGCTGAGTTATAAAATCCCCAATTGCTTCAGGGCTCTCAGGTGTTCAGCCTGGGAACTCTGTGATATTTTCTGCTCTACCTGCCCAGGGCTGCAGACCCCTGGTCCACCCTGTTAGAGAGAGAAATCTCCCAAATGTTCATTTAATCCAATATTTATTTCATTGCTCTTGTTTTTCTGCTCTTTTAAATCTTGGATAGCAAGAGGACTGACAGGAAATGTGTGCATTCTGCCTGTGCCTGTATTTATTACAGATTTTGGGGTTGTTTTGGGGTTTTTTCCCAGCTTTAAACGCCCACCAATGGAAGGGTCAGCAGAGAATTTAAAGAAATTAAAATTTCCTCTGCTGAAGACCAAACCTGACATCATAGCAGGTCCATCATGGTCTCCATGCCTTATCCAAGGGGAAATGAGGTGTTCCATCTCTAGGATCGATGAATCCATCCCCAAAACTCCCCAGAATTATGGTTATGAGAGGAAATCAAAGCAGCAGAACAGCATTGGGGCAGGTGCAAACCCAGGAGCTGCCTTGTGCCACCCTCAAAAACCAAATTGTGAGCCTCCAGTTTCTGTTTGAACTGAGCAAAATAAACACTCGTAACCCAGGAACACTTAGGGGAAAAATGCCAGGAGACTCCTAAAGCCGGCGGTGTTTGCAGGGATGATTTTAACTGGCGTTTCACATTTCCTCCCTGTGCTCCAGGCGGCAAAAAAATCCATCCCCGAGTCACGAAAAACAGGGAAGGAGGAAATGGATTTGGATAAAGCAGGGCATGAAGACAGTGTTTGCAGGGATGATTTTAACTGGCATTTTACATTTCTTCCCTGTGCTCCGGGAGGCAAAAAAATCCATCCCTGAAAATCATGGAAGGAGGAAACGGATTTGGATAAAGCAGGCCATGAAGACAGGAGTGAGTGTGAACAGAACTAAAGCAAACTGTGAGGGGTCTGGAGAGAGATTTTCCTGTCTGCTCCAAGAACTTGGAGCTGCGATGTGTTTGTGCTCATCCCCTGAGGATTTCCTGATTGTGGAATGTTCAGGGGTGCTGCAATCACAGGCAAATCTCCTAAAAACCAATCAGGAGCTGATATTCAATATTCCCCTTCTCAGATCCACCAAAATTGGAGTTAACAGACTTGGAGCTGTGATGTGTTTGTGCTCATCCCCTGAGGATTTCCTGATTGTGGGATGTTCAGGGGTGCTGCAGTCACAGGTGTTTACCCCAAAATGTCTTAAAAACCAACCAGGAGCTGATATTTAATATTCCCCTTCTCAGATCTCCCAAAATCCCAGTTAACAGCCTTGGAGCTGCAGTGTGTTTGTGCTCATCCCCTGAGGATTTCCTGACTGGGGAATGTTCAGGGGTGCTGCAATCATGGGCATTTACCCCAAAATCTCCTAAAAACCAACCAGGAGTTGATACTCAATATTCCTCTTCCCTGATGTCCCAAAATCTGAGTTAACAGACTCAGAGCTCACTTTGGGCTCCAGGTCCCACCCATTCCAGCCAGGCTTCCTGCAGGAATTTTCCTCCTGCCTCCTTTCTATATTTAACTCGGCAGGGCTCATTAAGCACGAGCCTGCACCTTGTTACCACATCAATCCTGTGGAGTTATTTTTCGGCTGCAGCTCTGCTTCAATTTGGAGTATTAATTTCCTTTAACTCCTGCCCTATTAATCACTTTAACAATCAAATTAAGACAATTATTTTAATGAGTTAATGGATGAGACAGAGCAGACGATGCACATTTATAACCACTCGTGCCAGGGCACTTTTACCAAAGTCAGCCTCGTCAATAAAATATGAGAACATAAATGTGCTGCTATAGGGCTGAGGGGAGGGATGGCAGATCTGTCTGACTGATTTAAACCTGTCTGTCCCAGCTCTGGGGGAGCTTTTATGTGCTCTGGGCCCATTAAAATCAAGTGGCAGCCACTGCAAGGCAGAGCTGTTATTTTTTCCGGGGATATTAATGCTGGATGGCAAGGTGTTCTCTTTTGGACTTCCTCCAACGTGGCTGCTCTGGATCTGTCATCAAAATGGAGCTTTTCTCGCCGCGTTTTTCACGTGTTTTCTCAAGGAGAGGCTGTGCTGCCAAGCCCCAGCCTCTCCCCAAGGGTTCACAGCTCTCTGCTCCTCAGGTGGAAATCCTGGCCTGGGGAATTTGGGGAATTCTTCAAGCATTGTGTCCTGACACCTTTCATATTCCCCTGGTTAAAATAATGATTTCTGATTGGATTCTGGGTGATTCAGGCTGCATTTCCAGGAGATGGAGGGATGGAGAGAGGAGGGAATAACCCAACCTGGGCAAGCATTTCTGGGTGTGTTTTCATCCAGGGTCAGGGTGGGTTTGGAAAGGCTGAGGTTTTGTCATTGGTGAGGCTGAAGAGGTGAAATTTTAAGGTAAAAATGTTCTGGCCACAATCAGTGGTCCCGAGTGCCTTCCTGAGAGGGTTGGGATGCTCTGGGGTTTTATTTGCAGCCACGGGAATGATTTTTTGGAGATGTGTGTCCCACATTTCACCTGTCAGCTTGGCAGTCCTGAGCCTTTCGGGGACTTCATTAATCTCCTGCTCCAGGATCCTCCCCAGGACGAGCTCTGGGAAGTGCATCCTTCAAAGCCCTAAATCCATCATCACTGAAGCTCTAATCCAAACCCATGATGTGATTATGTTCATTTTATTTCCAGCTTTGGCCATATTCAGGTACATTTTATTTTCAGCTTCGGTCCTTCGCACTTATTGCTGCTTTAGAGCCCAATCACTTCAGAGGAGCTTTCTAATGGGGAAATCAATTTTCTCTGTGTAAAATCTCAGAGTTCTGATTCAGAAGGAGCAGAGGTGAGGGTGAGTGCAGTGCAGATCACGACTGAGCCTTCCCCAGGTTGGTTTGCACCCTGAGGAGTGCCCAGCCCTTGCAGTGGCACAATAAACAGTGGCCAGCGACTCACAGGGAATTTTGGGCACCAAATTAAGGTGAGAAGGGCAAAATGTGCTCCAGGAATTTTTTTCCCAGGTGCTTTTTTCCCTGGAAAGCCAAGTGCATTGAATTTCCACTTTCTCCCCCCAAAGCGTCCTTGTTGCCTGCCGTGAGCCCCAGTGCTGTGATTTATGTGGTTTTTATTTTTATTGACACTTGTGCAGAGCTCCTTGCTGGAAGAAGATAAAAAATTAGTGCCTCTTTTGTCCCAGGTTTAAGTGGAAAACCTCAGCTGTGACTTCTGGCTGCCCAAAAGAGCCAAACTGAGGCTCTCTCATTCTCAGGGCTTTGTTTCTTTGATGTTTGAGGCTCACCATCAACGTGGTTTTCTTCAGCTCTTTCTAGGCCCAAGACAAAGTCAAAATAATTCCTTTTGCCTTTGAGTCTCAGCCTTGCCTTGCAGGAGGGAAGTGGACAAAGTCAAATGCTGTGATCTTGTGATTTTACTTGACTTAAAAACCAATTAAATTGCAGTTGATGCCGTGGGCAGTCAGAGCTGACTTGAGGTGGGTAGCAACAAATGAAAATACAGAAAAATGAGAAATTGTCCAGGGCGTGGAACTGCCGAAGAGCATGAGCAGACCGTGGGGAAAGGGAAATGCTGGAAATCCCAAGGATGTCCTGGATGAGCAGGAGGGGAAACAAAGTCCCTCACCCCCTGTTCGAGATGACCTTGCCAAAGTCTTGTGCAGAGTCCTGTTCTGCAGAAATCCTCCCCATCAGAAACCCCCCAGTGCAATAAATTATAGTAAAATAAAATTAAAATAAAATTAAAATAAATTAAAATAAATTAAAATAAAATAAACCACCTCCCTGAGACAAATGATCAGCAAACTCTGACTCCCCCACGACAAACTCTCTATTAAGCAAATGAAACAGAGACCTCCAGGCTCTCTTCCTGTTTTTCCCTTCGCTGTGATTAACTGCCCAATAAAAAAAGATATTAAGTGGTATAAATTTGATCCAGGCCCTTCTAAATGGGAAACCATTACAACTGCACAGTAAACAGGAGTCATTCTGTTGGTGCAGTGTTTCAGAGCAGTTGGGAGCTCTCCACTCCAGTTCTGTCCCAGAGAAAGGAGCTGCAGGGGAACTGGGCACCCCCAAATCCCAGTTTGTGTTGGGGTCAGTGCTGCACAGGATCCTCTCCCTTCTTAGTCGCAGCTTTCAGCATTCCCAGGCCTCCAAATCAAAAGCAGAAGTGCAAACAAAGCCCCAGCCAGGGAATTTTGGTCCTAATCCTGCTGCAAACCAGGGATTGGGCTTTTTTTTTCTTTTTTTTTTTTTTTTTTCCTGCTGGTATCACTTCTGTGACCTGGTTCCGTTTTTCTGGGAATGGGGACAGTTCAGCAAATGGAGCATTGGCAAGGTCAGTTCTGTTCCAGTGCCACTGAAAAGTGACAAATGTGGGTACAGAGGGTTCTGTGGAGAGCAGAGGGTGAGGCAGGCGTCTGTCACCGTGGGGCAAACACAGGTTTGCCTTCCAAAAAATAACCCCAGCAGCCCCCAGAGCCCCAGGGCTGAGGGCACAGCAGAGCTCAGGTCTCAGCAGCCCAGGGATGGAGCCCTGATGGCTCAGGATGGGCTCCACTGGCCATGGAAACTCACTGAGGCTTTTGCCTTTTTTTTTTTTTTTTAAATAAAACCATAAATAAATCATTATCAGATTCCAGACAGCTCAGACCGAATCCTTTGCAAATGCAGAGCTCAGTGATTTTAAAGTAACTGCTGAGCCCAGTAATAAATTTTAGAGGGAGAAGTCGCTGACCTTTGGAACAAAACTCAACTCCTACATCTGTTGGATTCCATTCCAAGGTTTTCTTTGCCTAGAAAGTCTGCAGAGTGGAAAAGTTGAATTGGGCTGCTGGAGCTGCTGAGCTCCAGCTCTGCCCCTCCTGCAGACAGGGTTGGTGTGCAGGAAGCAGCTCTGGAAATAAGGAGACATTTCTGCACAAGTCCTTCAAAGAGGAGCAGCTTTTCCCTGTTGCTGTGGGCTGCAGGCACACTGCAGCCCCGTGCTAGCCAGCTCAGGAAAATAAACTCCTCGTGGTCTGAAAAAGTGCCAAATCACCTCCCCAGGCTGCCCCAGCAGAGACCTTGGCTGTTCTGCTGGAGACACATCCATGCATCACTTCTTGTCCTTCCACTGAGGCCAGAGCCTCGTTAGCAATCCTCATTTGGTGTAATTTGCAGAAAACAGCAGGTTAGGCTACGAGCAGAGGAAGAACTTTTTCCCCCTCTGTTCTTTTCTCTTGGTGCCTTTCCAGTGAGAGCTCTGGGTTTGAGAGCCTCATCTGGAACACATCAGGCTGCAGGGAAAGGCTTCCCAGAAAGGCTCTGCTGGAGACTCTCACTGACAGAAATCCTTCCAGAAGGTCCTTCTGGCTCAGCACATCTCCTGAGCTGGAGCTGGGACCGTCCCACACCGCACTAAATATGGAATTAGGAGCCATGAGATGAGCAGTTTCTTTCCCTTTCTTTTATGGGCTCAGTCTGGGGCTCTTCACAGAGATTTTGGCTTTTCGGGGAATCTTGGGAAGGTCTGCCTGTGATGCACCAAAGGTTCATTTTATACTCGGGGCGTCGGGGAGAGGAAAAGAAAAAAACCAAACAGAAATTAAGCTTATTGAGATTCCTTTTTCTTCCAGCATTTACAGGAGATAATGTACAGTGGGCCAAGACAAAAGTTTGGGTCCAAGGAATAAAGGGCAGTTTAGGATGCATTAATTCACCTTGCAAAGCTCTTTGGATGTGCTGCTGACTCTGAGAGGGTCAGGTTTAACCCAGAACTGGCACAGCCACCACATTGCTCTGCATTGGGGGCAGCTCTTGAGTTTGGGCTGGGAATCCTTTTTGAGATCACTCAGGATTTGTGTGCTCCTGCAGAGTCACTGAGGAGCTCGTCAAGAAAAGCACAGCCTGACTAAGCAAATGTTCTCCCTGCTGTGATGGCAGCATCCACAACAAATTCGGGGGAAAAAAATACAATAATCACAAGCAAAGCAAACTCCAGGGTCTCTGCAAAAGCTGTTTCCTAATAAAACATCATCCCCTCAGGAAATTAATTTGTATGCTTAATTGGTTCAGAGAAATAATCTCCAGCACGATCCCTTAAGGACTTTGCCTTAATCTTCTTTTATTATCCCGTGCTTGCTGGTAGGAGCTGGAGCTCTTCTGCTGAATTTTGGGATCCATGGACAGCAGCATTCCCCATCCCTTTGGACCACACTGGCCCAGACAAACCTGTGGGATTGTTCTGCATTGTCCTTTTGAGGAATGAGCACTCCAGGGCACAGCCCCCCTGGCCCTGAACCAGAACAGCAGGCCTGGCTTCTATTCAGTTCTATAAAAGCAAGAAGATTTTATTTTATTTTATTTTATTTTATTTTATTTTATTTTATTTTATTTTATTTTATTTTATTTTATTTTATTTTATTTTATTTTATTTTATTTTATTTTATTTTATTTTATTTTATTTTATTTTATTTTATTTTATTTTATTTTATTTTATTTTATTTTATTTTATTTTATTTTCATTTTACTGGGGTTTTTTTGTAGCCCTCCCAGCATCTGCTTGAGAGTGAGATGAAGTCCTTTATGAAGTTGGGTGATGCTCACCAGGGAATAAAACTCCCATGGAGAAGAGGGACAGGAAAAAGCTGTTCCTGGGATTTTTGCTCTGCTGGAATGACAGAATCTGAAGGAATCATTGCCATTTGTGACGTTAAACACAGGTCTGACAGACCTCGAGCGCAGGAGTTCCTCACGAGGTTATAGCAGATTTCAACTCCTAAAAAAAAAATAAGGAAAGGGAAGAGAGAGACAGAAGTTGATCCTAACTCCCAGAAGGTGGGAGAGAATCCCAGGCCATGCAGGACACATTTCATCTGCACTACAGCTGGCCTCTCTCTCCTATTTATAGGTCAAGAAAAGAACATTTTGGGATCCAGGAGCTGAGGCAGTTGCCAGGGGAAACTCGATATTCTAGAGGGAAAATCGTTCTTACATCTGCAAAACTGCGGAGTTTCTGTAACAACGAAATGTAAACCAAATGTGACATGAGGAGGAGGAGGAAGGAGTGGGTGGGAGAATGTGAGGATGGAGCAGAAAGTCAGCTCAGGGTTCGGTGTGGAGGGCCAGAGTCAGTGTTTGATCCTTTGTAGGAGGAATTTCGGGAGCTCCCCGGGGCAGGATCTATGCTGCTCTGCCTTTGTGTGGCACAGGGCTGAGAAAAGTTTAATTCAGGCAGAGTTCTCGAGCTGGGCTGAGCTTTCAGCAGCCAGAGCTGCCTGAGCCCAAATCTGCAGAGAGACATGAGCAAAGCCAAATCTGGGGGTGCTGAGCTCACCCTATGTTCCTCACTTGCAGCTCTTGTCCTGCAGGAAATGCTCTCGCTGCTGTTTGGAACATCACTGCTTTGGGGGTTTTTTGGGTTTCCCATCAGGAGGAAATGGGTGTTGGACAAAGAGCTGATGGGAGCCAGGAAATGCTTGTGCAGCCACACGGAGAACACAGAGCTGCTCTGGGGGGAAAGGGATGGGAAATGGGGAGAGGGAGAGGGAAATGGGGAGAGGGAATGGGAAATGGGGAATGGGAGAGGGAAGGGGAAATGGGGAAAGGGAGAGGGAAATGGGGAGAGGGAGAGGGAAATGGGGAATGGGATGGGAAATGGGGAGAGGGAGAGGGAAATGGGGAGAGGGAGGGGGAAATGGGGAGAGGGAGAGGGAAATGGGGAGAGGGAAGGGGAAATGGGGAAAGGGATGGGAAATGGGGAGAGGGAGAGGGAAATGGGGAGAGGGAGAGGGAAATGGGGAATGGGAAATGGGGAAAGGGATGGGAAATGGGGAAAGGGAGAGGGAAATGGGGAATGGGAAATGGGGAATGGGAAATGGGGAAAGGGAGAGGGAAATGGGGAGAGGGAGAGGGAAATGGGGAGAGGGAAGGGGAAATGGGGAAAGGGATGGGAAATGGGGAGAGGGAGAGGGAAATGGGGAGAGGGAAGGGGAAATGGGGAAAGGGATGGGAAATGGGGAAAGGGAGAGGGAAATGGGGAATGGGGAGAGGGAATGGGGAATGGGGAGAGGGAATGGGGAATGGGAATGGGAAATGGAGAAAGGGAAATGGGGAAAGGGAAGGGGAAATGGGGAATGGGAATGGAGAATAGGGAAAGGGGATGGAGAATAGGGGAGGGAATGGGAAATAGGGAGAAGGAAGGGGAAATGGGGAAAAGGAATGCAAAAATAGGGAAAAGGAATGGAGAATAGGGAAAAGGAATGGAGAATAGGGAAAAGGAATGGAAAATAAGGAAAAGGAATGGGAAATCCATCTAAAGCTGCAGCCCTTGGCTCCTGTTCCCAGCTGTGTGCCCGAGGCAGAGCCAGCAGTGCTCCCTCAGTGCCACCCAAGGGCTCCAGCCTTGCCTGGCTCCCCCAGCCCCTCTGGGCCAGCCCAGGGAGGCTCTGCAGGGCCAGGGCTGTGCCCGCTGTGCCCTGAGCCCGCGGCTGGCACAGCCTGGCCCCGAGGCACGGCAGCATTTTCCATTCTGTCACACAGCCCCCGTCGATCTCCCCAGCCCTGGGCTCCTATTGGCTGCTGGGGATTGATTGATTGATGATTGATTGGGAGCATGAGGATGGCACTGGTCAGGCGGTGCTGTCCCTCGGCCCTGCTCACGTGGATTTGGGGCTGTGCCCTGTTTGGGGGCTGGGCTGTCCCTGTGACCTCCCTGCAAAGGGACTGTCCCCAGAGCTCTGCGGCAGAGCTCGTCAGAGGCTTTGGGGACATTCATTGTGCAGGTTTGGGGTGGCAGAACATCCCAGGAGCTGCAGTTCTGCCATGGGCTGGGAAAAACCCAAGAGATGCTGAGGCTGTTTCCCATTTCACTCTGCACTCAACAAATGCTTCCCTCCCCGCTGGAATTGATGTGTTGTAGGAATTTGTGTCACTTCTGACAGCGTTCCCCATACCCACGATGGGGTGAAGTGCCGTCGGTGTCAAAACATCCTGTTGTGATGTTTGCAGAGCACTGGGGGGGCTCCTTGCAGGAGGCTGCCTCAAAATGGGATTTGTTTGCTCAACGTCGCAATCATCTGAGAGGTTTTGACAGTCTGGAGATTGTTGTGGTGGATTTTGAAAACTTTTTCGTTCCCTTCATGCACAGAAATGTGAAGGTTTTAATTGCTGCTGTTTGTAAAGCAGTGGAAGATCAGCCTCCCCCACCTTCCCCTCCCATCTGGAGGGAGCTGCATCAAAAAACATTTCTTGCTTAACATTTGCTTGCCGTCCTCTCCTACTAATGATGCTTTCCTCTCCACGTCTCACACCATTTATGGGAACAAATTAATCTCTGGAGCTCCCAAGATGCAAAAAAAAAAAAAAAAAGAAAAAAAAAAAAGAAAAAGAAAAATCTAAATTTTTTTTTTAAATTGACAGCTGGGAACTTGAGATTGAGGAGGAGATTTTGGTAGCTAAAGCCAGGTAGGGATGTGATGTTGTTTATGGCAATGCCAAGGTCACCGAGATTGCATCTTCAGGGATCAGAATAGCTCTGAAATGCACCTGTGACTTGCACAAATATCAGAATGAGGCTGAAAGCAGATCTTTCAAAAAATCTTCAGAGGTGAAATTGTGTCTGCTCGTGGCAGCTGCATAAAATATTTCCTCAGTGGAGTCAGGAGAGCAAGGAGCGGAGCCTGGGCTGTCTGGAGTCTCTTCCAAACCCCCACTGCCTTGGCACATGTTGTCAGAGGCATTTGATGGCACTGATAAATATTTGCAATATAAAATCACAGCTTGAACCCTTCCCTTGTTTTACCAACCGAGCTGGAACCGTCCAGTGTTCAGGAAAATGCACTCTCAGTCCCAATTTGGAGGCCAGCGCCTCGGATTCCCTGGGTGACCCACGCTGGGTCGTGCTGAACTGACAGCTCTGGAGCAGGGGGACATTAATTTGTCCCCAAAGAGCCCCAGGGGCACAGCCCTGAGCATCCCCTGCTTGCTCAGGGTCAGCCCTGACTCTGCAGCAGCCCCACGCAGAGCCTGGAGGGACAGAGCTCTTTTATGGACGGAACACTAAAAGCTTGCTGGAGGAGGAGAGCGTAAAACAACGGCTGAAAAAAAAAATCCCAAAAAGTTTCAGTGGTTTTGATACAACGGCGAACTTAAAAACGATCGAGTGGCTGTAAGAGCAAGGAAATGAGTGCAGGGTGTTAAGTAAGAAATACAGGCTGGGCGATCCTGCCCCATAAACATTCGGCTGGGCGCAGGGAGAACATCAATTTTCATGGTTCTGCACGGCACAGGACAGCCAGGGAATCGCTGGAGTCATGTGTGATGGAGCCAGCGCTGGGGGATGATTCTGCCATCGATCGGGCCCAGCCTGGGCCCTGATTCATTGTTGCTCTGATTTTCTGATATTCGCGGAAGCTCGCAGGGAAGTCAGGCAGGCAGCAGCAAGATGGCAAAAGAGAGAGTTTATTTACAAAACTTTCTTTATATATTCATTAATAATCTAATAATTATTGGTCGGCAGTTTTTCCACCCCCCAAGATGAACCCTAGAGCATCCAGTACCAAAACAAAGAGATTAGAAAGCACAAGAATGCAACTTATCTCTATTCTCCATGAGAAAGAAGAGGAAGATTTTTAAAACAGTGCAGCTACAATTTATGGCCAGGGCTGGGGCGGGAGCCACTGGAGTTGATGTGCCGTGAGATGTTCAGAGTTAATAGGTTTGGAGTTATGGCTGTGGGGCTGTTCCTGCTGGGGGGACTGCACCCTGAGCAGAGGGGGTGGCACAGCTGGCACAGCTGGCACAGCTGGCACAGCTGGCAGGCACCTCGGCAGTGCCCTTTGGATCCCTTGGGGTCACTCACTGCCACCAGGTGTAGTTGCACTGTTTTAGAATCTTTCTGTTCTTTCTCAGAGAGAATAGAGATAAACTCCATTCTTTTACTTTCTTAATCTCTGTGTTTGGTGTTAGGTGTTATTTGGCTGTGGCCAATGGTTTTAGGAGGTGGATTCTTTGCTGACCAATAGTTTCTAGAATATGAATGGATATAAAAGAGGTTTTTTGTAAATAAACTTTCCCTTTTCACCATCTTGGTTCGTCTGCCTGAATTCTCTCAGCTCAGCCTCTGCAACCCTCGGGGACTCTAAAGCCACACCAGACCAGCTCCTGACCACAGTGAAAAATGGGTTAAGAAATGGTCCCAGCTCAAGGGTGAGAATCAGAGCTCCAAATGGATGGGTTTGCCCTGAGCTGTGCTGCTGAGGCAGCAGGGTGAGGTGCTGAGAGGGCTCACAGAGCTCTGCATTTCCCAGTGCCAGGACAGGATTTGCCTCTCTTCACTGGGTGATGTTTGTCCCTGAGAACATCAAACAGCACAGAGCTCCTGACAGGCACACACAGCCTCGGCTCTGCCTGGGGCAGGGAGAAAGAACCTGGAATTGACAGAAAATTCCTGCTCTTGCCAGGGCCTGAGTGCAGGGATTGTCCTGGTGCAGGGAGAAAGGACCGGGAATTCACAGAAAATTCCTTCTCCTGCCAGGGCCTGAGTGCAGGGATTGTCCTGGTGCAGGGAGAAAGGACCGGGAATTCACAGAAAATTCCTTCTCCTGCCAGGGCCTGAGCAAAGGCATTTCCATGGAGCAAGGAGAAAGGACCAGAAATTCACAGAAAATTCCTGCTCTTGCCAGGGCCTGAGTGCAGCGATTTCAGTGATTTCAGCACTCCTGGTGATGGAGCCTCTGCTTGGAATTTTGGGGTTTCCACCTACTGAGCGAATCAATCGCCCCTGGGATTTATTAAGGCCGTGGAAGCCATTTTCAGCTTCTGGACGCAGCCAAAAAATGCCTCCCTGCCCTGGAAAAGGCCTTGTGAAGGCAGGCAGTGAACCGCCCCCATTTCCCAATTAGCACTGTAATTCTGAGCAGTAATTAGGGCGCTGGTGTTGGGAGAGTTGGGCTCTCACCGACCCACTTACACCATTCAGGGGAGGCCCAAAGAGACCCTGAAGTTTGCAAATAAATCGGCAGGAAGAAAATGAAAAGTCAGTCCCAGCCCGTGAGCTGAATATTGGCGACCTGGGAAAGGCTTTGTAAAAACAGATTTGAGCATGGGAAGAGGAAATATTTCAGTTGTAATCCTGTGAAGCTGGAGAAATACAGGAAAGTGAGGGATTGCTGGGCAAGGGAAGGATGGGCTGCAGGTGGGAGTGCACAAATCGCTCCTTTAGGAGCTCTCAGTTACCCTGTGGAGCTCTATCAAGCTGTGGAAACAACATTATTCTTGTGCGAGAGCAGAAGTGCTCCTTTTTTGGAGTTGTAAACACAATAACTAAAGCCAGAGCCTGGGAAGAGGCTTGGGTGTGAATTCCTCATTGGAGAAATGAGATTTACTGGCTCCTGTTCACGGGAGGAAGTGAAATTTGGGAATAAAAGGCACCGGAGATCAGCACATCCCACGGAATATAAACAGCAGCAGCCACAGGTGGGGCAGCAAAAATATTTATCCTGAAGGATGAAAACACTGAAAATCTGCTGCTTTCCAGGCAGGTTAGAGCCAAGCAAAGGTAATTCCTCCCAGGCCACAGGGAGGAGAAGGGAAATTGTAAATTGAGCTGGAAAATCCACCTTGCTCAGGCAGCAGGGGCAGCCAGAGCAGGGTTTGGAACACAGGCGGTGGGGAGGTTTGGAATGGGAATTTCAGGGAGCAGAGAGGATTTTCCCAGGTCACATCTTCTGGCTGCAAATGAGGATTTCCCTCTTTCAAGGCTCTCATTTCAGCATGTCTCACTCCCTCTTTTTTTTTTTTTTTTTTTTTTTTTTCTGGAAGAGCTCAAGCCCTGAGAATTTTCCCTGGAAAACCCAGCAGACTGGGGGCTCACACGAATGTCATTTGTTTTCCTTGATGCAGAAAAGGAAATTTCCCTGGAATTTTCCCTGGAATTTTCCCAGAAAACCCAGCAGACTGGGGACTCACACAAATGTCATTTGTTTTCCTTGATGCAGAAAAGGAAATTTCCTTGGAATTTTCCCTGGAAAACCCAGAGGAATGGGGACTCAACACAAATGTCATTTGTTTTCCTTGATGCAGAAAAGGAATTTTCCCTGGAATTTTCCCTGGAAAACCCAGCAGACTGGGGGCTCACACAAATGTCATTTGTTTTCCTTGATGCAGAAAAGGAAATTTCCTTGGAATTTTCCCTGGAAAACCCAGCAGACTGGGGACTCACACAAATGTAATTTGTTTTCCTTGATGCAGAAAACACCAAAACTGCCGAGGGGAGCTGGGTCCCACTGCTCAGCTCTCCGCTGGTGCTGGGCTCGGTTGAAGTGGCAGAACCCTTAATTAGCGCTCTAAACAAGCCCTTAATGGGGCACCTCGAGCTGCTGGGGGCAAATATTAGTGATCAAAGCCAAAATGAATTGGATTCCCTTCCCCGAGGGAGCCGGGGAGGGAAGGGGTGGGGAGGGAAGGCAGCAGGACACAGCTGGATTGTTCCTCTGGAAACATCTCCGTCCTTGGAACATCTGCCCGGGAGCTGCAGCTGCAGATGGGAGCTGCAGGTGGGCTCTGCAGAAGAAATGGAAAAGCTGAATGCAGCCTGAGCTCCTGATCCCCAAAAACGGCTCATTCCAGAGTCAAGGAGAGAACTCAGGTGGAGATTTTGGGGTAGCGTTCTCCTGGATCTGGTCACCCACAGAGGCACAGTTCTGTGGCGTTCAGAGCTTCTGCTTGGAAAGGCTTTTTGGGAATGAATATTTCAATGCGAGCCGTGCAGCTTTAGTATCGGCTGTGCATAATAAAGCATTGCAGAGGGTCTGCAGCTCCTGCAGTCCGGGGGAAGCAGGCAGAGGGAAAAAGCTGCCTCGCTGCAGCGCTGGGAAGAGCAGAGCGCAGGGAGAGGAAGGTTTTGGATCCTGAACTCATCCACGTGCAATGGAGATGAGGATGATGTGAAGAAAATGAGTTTTATGGGGAAATGGTGTGCTGGCCCCAGCCCCAGTGACTGGGGCAGGGAAAATCATCAGCTGAGGGCAATGGGGAGCATTTGTTTGTTTTCCAGGAGGCAGCACTGGTGATTGTCCCCCAAAATCTGTGTCCTGCACTCCCTGTGGGGTTGTGTTCCATGGTGATTGTCCCCCAAAATCTGTGTCCTGTACTCCCTGTAGGGTTGTGTTCCATGGTGATTATCCCCCAAAATCTCTCCTCCCTGTAGGGTTGTGTTCCATGGTGATTATCCCCCAAAATCTCTCCTCCCTGTGGGGTTGTGTTCCACGGTGATTGTCCCCCAAAATCTGTGTCCTCTCCTCCCTGTAGAGTTGTGTTCCATGGTGATTGTCCCCCAAAATCTGTGTCCTCTCCTCCCTGTGGGGTTGTGTTCCAGGGTGATTGTCCCCCAAAATCTGTGTCCTCTCCTCGCTGTAGGGTTGTGTTCCATGGTGATTATCCCCCAAAATCTCTTCTCCCTGTAGGGTTGTGTTCCACGGTGATTGTCCCCCAAAATCTGTGTCCTGCACTCCCTGTGGGGTTGTGTTCCATGGTGATTGTCCCCCAAAATCTGTGTCCTGCACTCCCTGTAGGATTGTGTTCCAGGGTGATTGTCCCCCAAAATCTGTGTCCTCTCCTCCCTGTGGGGTTGTGTTCCTGGTGGAGCCCCTGCAGCCACACCATGGGGTGAGGGATGGGACAGTCCCAGCGCTGAAGGGATCTCGGTGTCTGGCTCTGGGGGTGCTGCTCTGCTGAGAATTTGGGGTTTTTAACCCCAAAGAGCCCTTGAGACGCCAGGAGCTGGGAGAAGGTGGCTTTGGGTGTGAGCTGGCAGTGTCAGCTCCCCAGGAGCAGCTGGGAGCCCTGGGCAGCCCCAGGAGCTGTGACATCGCTGGTTTTGGTGGAAAATGGTCTGATTCTCTCCCTAAAAGTTCTGTAGGGACTCGTTGGGGGCAGGAATGAGTGAGGAGAGCAGCAGGGCTGCTTTGGGGTCCCCGGGAGCCCAGGGAACAATGGCTGTGTGTTTTCCAAGGGCCTGCACACACCGTATGAAAATCAAATATTGGCTCTGCAGCAGGAGCTCTGCTGGGAGAGGTTTGTGCTGCTCAGGAGTTTGTGTGGAGCTCCAGCTCTGCTCAAACAAACCTCAGCTCAGTGTTTGCCCATCTGGGGTGGGCTGACCCTGCTGGGGAGATCCTTCCCTGGGAAAAACAGGCTCCACTTGGGGCAAATTAATTTAATTTAGCACCAGTCCAATCAGAGAAAATAGAACCTCATCTTGAAACACCTTTCCTTCTCCCCAGGCTCGGTTTTGCTCCCATTTTTTTCTGAATCTCCTCTCCTCAGCAGCACAGGGGGGACAGAAAATGGGGTTGGGCTCAGTTTTTCAGTCCTTGCTTCTTGAAGAATCCCTGGTTTCCTTTCCTTTAAATGGGAAAAAAAACCAAAACAAAAAACCAAACCAAACAAAAAACCCCCAAAAAACCCCAAAAACCCAACCCAACCAACCAACTAAACAAACAAAACAAAAACAAACAAACAAACAAACAAAAACCCACCCAAAAAAACCCTCAAAAAAACCCCCAAAAAACCAAACCCAGAACAACAAATATGGAAGGTCTGCAAAGAAAAGGGCTGGAATTCAAGGACAAGATCTTGGAAAGGGAATTTCTTGCTGCCCTAAAATGAATTCCTGCTTCTCCCTTCCCAAAAATCCGTGAGGCTCCTGCTCCATCCCTCCCATACACAAATCCACAGGCGCAGCTCCGATTTCAGCTGCCTCTGAAACACAAGTGGTGCCAATTAGGCAATGTTTTGCAGGGAAAACAGAAAGTCAAAATATTCCTGCAGATCCACATATGGCCACATCCTTGCTTGGTGTCAACGCTCGCAGCTCTGCTGATTTTTTTGGAGCTGGGCCACTTTCTGCCCGCTCCAAAAAAACTGAGCCCATTTTGGTTTTTCTGAGACACAGATCTGGGCCGTTGTTGTTCCAAATCCTTAAAAAACCTGTGGTGTGGATATTGTCCTGTCCTGGCCCAGGGAACAGAGCCTGCTCTGCCTCCCCTGTTTATTTTGGGACCAATAATGCTCATTTTCCAATTGAATTTAACATATGGCTGGGAGTTGTCCCCTTGCCCCCAGCCAGAAGAATTGCAGTTGGCAGCTCTGGTTCCTGGCAGGGCTGGGTTTGGATTCTCTGTCTGTCCGAATGGGTCTGGAATGGGAATATTCCCAAATATTTGGTGTTTCTTTCTTTTCTTTTTTTCTTTTCTTTTTTCTTTTTTTTTCTTTTTTTTTTCTTTTCTTTCTGTCTTTTCTTTTCGTTTTTCCTTTTCTTTCTTTTATTTTCTTTTTCCTTTCTTTTCTTTCTTGTCTTTTCTTTTTCTTTTTCTTTTTCTTTCCTTTCCTTTCCTTTCCTTTCCTTTCCTTTCCTTTCCTTTCCTTTCCTTTCCTTTCCTTTCCTTTCCTTTCCTTTCCTTTCCTTTCCTTTCCTTTCCTTTCCTTTCCTTTCCTTTCCTTTCCTTTCCTTTCCTTTCCTTTCCTTTCCTTTCCTTTCCTTTCCTTTCCTTTCCTTTCCTTTCCTTTCCTTTCCTTTCCTTTCCTTTCCTTTCCTTTCCTTTCCTTTCCTTTCCTTTCCTTTCCTTTCCTTTCCTTTCCTTTCCTTTCCTTTCCTTTCCTTTTTCTTTTCTTTTTTCCTTTTTTTTCCTTTTTTCTTTCTTTTCTTTTTTCTTTCTCCTCTTCTCTTCTCTTCTCTTCTCTTCTCTTCTCTTCTCTTCTCTTCTCTTCTCTTCTCTTCTCTTCACTTCTCTTCTTTTCTTGTTTAATTGTAACAGAGGTCAGGGAGTGTGAAGGAGGAAATCCTGCTCTGTATTTAATGAGAAATCGCCCTCCAAAATGTGCCCTTGCTGGATAAAAATGGGGGTTTAACAGAAGATTAAATCTGTAGCTGAGATTTAAATGCAGCAATCTTTAACCCCTCCGGTCAATTAAAATATAAAATAAAATCTCCCTCCTCACAAAGAACTCTCCCAAGGCAGCACAGTTTGCACAGAGCTCGTGCTGGACCATGAAGTGGAGCTTTTCCTGCCTGGTTTGTCAATTGGAGGAATAAATGGAGTTGAACACTAACACAACTCTCCGAAGGGCATTTTAAAAGCAGGAGAGGAGGGGAAATGGAACAGAAATCCACAAACAGGAGGAGGAACAGTGAAAATGGCAGTGGAGCATGAGCAGCCACACGGTGATAGGCAATCCTGGGGAAGAAACTCAAAATATTTAAAATAAAAATATTGCTGACCTGTCTGTAGAAATTTCTCCATGCCAAAATTCATATTTTCTCATTATCTGAGTGACCTCCTTGTGCTTTCCTGGAGCCACTAAATTCAAGGGGAATTAAAAGTCCAGGATGGGGAATTTTGCTCTCTCTCAGGACCTGCCTTGGACGTGTGACGGCTTTCAAATTTTGAAATAAATGCGCCCTTTGGAAATCACAAAATTACTCTGCAATCGCGAGATACCTCTCACAATTAATCAACTTTTAATTTCATCCTCGTGTAGAGGATTTGGGAACTGCCTGGGGAAAGGCAGAGTTGCGTGAGGGAAAGAAAGGAAAATCAGAAAATCCGTGTGGATTCCTGAGCTCGGGGAATCCACAGCTCCTGTCGATGCATGAATGCTCCGTTTGTCATGGGAAATAAAACCCTGAAAAAAAAAAATCAAAATGAATGTATGAGGCATTGAAAACTCGGGGTTTTGTGAAGTCCCACTCTGCCATTCTTTGGAAAGCCCAAAAATGAGGTTGCACACAATGTGGCATTTATTAGGAGCATTTCTGCTGGCGGTGCAGTTTGGGGTGGGGAAATGATGTGGGGATGAGGGAGAAGGGGAGAGAAAAACAACCTTTCTCCTCATCCCTCTGCAAAAATCCTCTTTTTGCCCAAAACTTGCACCTATACTCTTCAGATTTTGGGGTTGAAAGTCTGATCAGAGTCTGTGCCATGATTTCATGGCCTGGGTAGGGCAGAAAATGGAATTATTTTTACTCCAAAAGCCTCTGCCCAACTCTTTGTGTGGGCACAGTGTCTCTCTGCAGCTCTGCATATGCAGATTTCTTACTATTAATTATTTATAGGTCACCAGGAGTGTGCGTGGAGCGTCAGACACAAGAAAACAAGCTGGCACCTGCTGTGGGCTCCTTCCCAGCCAAGTCTGTAAGTAAGAAACTCGGAAATCCTGCGTTTTAAGGACCAATGTGCTGATCCAGTAGGGATAACTTGTTTTCCCATTAAAATTGGCACAGACTGGCAGGGAGCAGCTTTCAGGGTGGAGGATTCCATTTGAATTTTCATCACAGGAGCAATTTTCCTCGCTCCCTGCCCTTTCTTCTCTTCCTGGAATGGTTTATTTATGCCACAAAGGTCTGGAGGAGCCAAAAGCAGAGCTGGGTTCCTGCAGAGCCACGTGCCAAAGGTGCAGAAAACTTCTCCTGTATTTCAGTTCCTGCTGGCTTGAGTTCCCCTGAGTGTCCCTGTCCAGCTCTGCCACTTTTTGGGTGCAATCTGAGCCAGGGATTTGCAGGTGGAGTGCGGGAGAAGCTTTTTTAAAGCCCCAGGATGCCCAGGAGGACATGCAACAGGAATTGCACAAACTCCAGCCTGGCGATTTGGAGCCTCCTCAGAGAGCTCCTGCTGCAAACCTTGCTCTTATTCCACCAAAATTCTGCCTGGAAGTCTGGGAGAGGAGCTGGGAATGGCTGGGTGCAGCCCTGGAGGGCTCAGAGCAGCCCGGAAAAGCTCTGGGACAGGGAAAAGAGAGAAGTGGGCGCCCATGGATTTTTTCCAGGAGGGGTTTGGGGATGTTTCAGCACCAGGGGAAGCTCACGGAGATTTTCCAGCCCCAGAACTGTTGGGAAAGGGATTTCCAGGGCGTTCAGCATCCTGCCTTGAGCCAGGAGGGACAGACAGGAGTTCTGGAGCCAGGAGAGCTGATCTGGAGCTCCTGTGCTGGCCCTGCTCCCCTCGGGGACATTGGGACACCCATCCCCGGGGACATCAGGACATCCATCCCCGGGGACATCAGGACATCTATCCCCGGGGACATCAGGACATCCATCCCCGGGGACATGGGGACATCCATCCCCGGCGCCATCAGGACATCCATCCCCGGGGCTATCAGGACACCCATCCCCGGGGCCATCAGGACATCCATCCCCAGGGACATGGGGACATCCCTCCCTGGGGACATCAGGACGTCCATCCCCAGGGACATGGGGACATCCATCCCTGGGGCCATCAGGACATCCATCCCTGGGGACATCAGGACATCCCTCCCTGAGGACATCAGGACATCCATCCCTGGGGACATGGGGACATCCCTCCCCAGGGCCATCAGGACATCCCTCCCTGGGGACATGGGGACGTCCATCCCCAGGGACATCAGGACATCCCTCCCTGGAGCCATGGGGACACCCATCCCCGGGGCCATCAGGACATCCATCCCCGGGGCCATCAGGACATCCATCCCCAGGGACATGGGGACATCCATCCCCGGGGCCATGGGGACATCCATCCCCGGGGACATGGGGACATCCCTCCCTGGGGACATGGGGACATCCATCCCCGGACACAGCCGCCCAGGGAGGGACAGTCACCGGCCTGGGGTCAGTCAGTCAGCCCTGCCTCGTCTGCAGCTCGCAGGGAGAGGCTCGGGCAGGAGGCTGGGGCACAGCAGAGAGGATTTTGGGGAGATAAGAGCTCCGAGCGCTGTTCCCACGGCCCCAGCAGTCACAGGGGTGCTGAGAGCTCCTGGCATTGCTCTCCAGCCCCACAGTCCTGCAGCCCCTGTCCCCTCTCGGGTTTTTATCTCCTCTCTGTGCTCCTCCTCTCCTGTCACCAACTCGGTTCTGTCACCTCCCAGCAGCTCAAGCCCAAACACATCCCCACTGCCACGGAAAATGAGGGATTTACCCAAAAACCTGACCTGGATGAACGTTCACCACCAGCCTGATCCCTCCAGCGCCAAACTGGGATCCTTGCAGCCTCAAACTGGGATCCTCCCAGCCCCAAACTGGGATCCTCCCACCGCCAAACTGGGATCCTCCCAGCCCCAAACTGGGATCCTCCCAGCCCCAAACTGGGATCCTCCCAGCGCCAAACTGGGATCCTCCCAGCGCCAAACTGGGATCCTCCCAGCCCCAAACTGGGATCCTCCCAGCCCCAAACTGGGATCCTCCCAGCCCCAAACTGGGATCCTCCCAGCCCCAAACTGGGATGTTCCCAGCCCCAAACTGGGATGCTCCCAGCCCCAAACTGGGATCTCCCAGCGCTGTGGGTGCCACAGAGCCCCCAGAACTCCCGAGCAGTGCCCTGGTGCTCTGCAGTGTGCCCAGCTCTGCTCCTGGGCTGCTGCAGCTGCTCCCCACGGCCACAGAGCCATCAAAGGAGTGGCCTTCATCACTGCTGCTGCTTAATTACGTGCCCCTGTTCTACCCCTGAGGCTGGAAATAAATATTTTTCCGTGCCTGGCGAGGCTAAACATAGCATTGTGCTCCGTTCCCAGCTGACTCCCATTGCCATTTCCCCTTCAGCACTGCTCTTTCATCTGGCTGGGAGCACCGAGCCCTGCGTGACTGGGATGGGGAGCTTTGCTGCTGTTGGGAGGACCTTCCTTCCCTCCTTCCCTCCTTCCCCATGGCTGCGTTCCCCAGGGGATCTCAGCAGTGCTGCAGGGCAAGCTCTGCACCAGAGCGTTTGTCTGGGTGGCAGAGGAGGCTGTTGGTGACATCCAATGTGCGTGGCACGTGTGCAAGATATGGAATATTAACCTACTGAGTAGTTGCCTTGCCTCCTTCTCTTTTTCTTTTATATTTTTCTTTCTTTTTCCTTTTCTTCTGCTTTCCTCTCCCCTTTCTTTCCCTTTCCCTGAACAGCACAACTCCTCTCCTGCCGCCCATCCAGAGCACAGGCACCATTAGGAGATAATTCAATTAGCTAAGATCAGCTCCGAGGGCTCATAAATGCTCCAGGAAGGAGCCAGATGAGGAGGAAGCCCCTCCCCGTTAATGAATTGGGGCAAATGTCCCTCTGCGTGTCCCTGGGGTGCCATCCAGGCTGGGCCAGGTGTCCCTGTGCCACCCCCAGAGCTGCCCAGCTGGAGCTGCTGGCCCTTGTCCTTGTCCCCACCCCAGCTTTGTTCTCCTGCAAGCGAATTTTATTTATGGAGGTTGGGAAAAGATTCTGAATCCTGCAGGGGCTCAGCTCCAGCCTGAGCGGAGGGGAGAAAAGGAATTTCGTCTGCCCCAGTGGTGCAGGAGAGGCCAAAGGAGGGGAGGAGAGGAATTCCATTTGAACCAGAGGGTGCAGGAGAGGCCAAAGGAGGGGAGAAAAGGAATTTCATCTGCCCCAGTGGTGCAGGAGAGGCCAAAGGAGCTCTGCCTTTGGAACCTTTGGGGTCACAAAACCAGCCCCAGGGCCGGGGTGGGTCCAGGGCGGTGCAGCAGTGAGGGAGGTTGGTTGCAGCTCTGTTTGTGCCTCTGACCTGCGTTTCATTTCAGCACCCTCACCCTCTGCAGGGCTCACCTGGCCAGGCTGCGGTGGCTGAAGGGAATTGGGAAACTTCCCAGAAATACCAAACACCCTGAGCAGGAAACAGCACAGCTCGAAATGCAGAGCAGTGCTGGGGCTGCCTTTGCCCAGAGCGGAACACAAATCACCTGAGCCACTCTTGTATTCCCCAGCAAGGATGGACTGCCCCTGGGTCCCTGGAGCTGTCCCAGGCCAGGCTGGGCAGGGTTGGGGCAGCCTGGGGCAGTGGGAGGATTGGAGCATCCCCTATGAGAGGAGAGCTGAAGCTGCAGAGAGAAGGCTCAGGGGGTGCTGGGCAAGGATTCATTGCTGTTCCAGTGTGGGGATTTCCTCCAGCCTGTGCTTCACCCCCACGCCAGGTGCTGGCAGACATGTGGTCAGAATATTCCCCAGTTTTCCATGGATATGGAAGGCTCAGCAGGTGTGGAGGATGGTGGCACCTGGGCAGGAGTGCTGCTACCTGCTCATGGCTTGGGTATTCCATCCCTGCTCAACCCCGGGACAGGCAGGAGCCCCTGGGGCTCCAGGGCGTTCTAAATCCCATTTTAGCTGCTTCCAATTGCCCAAGCCCAGCCTCCCTCCAGCGGCTCCCTCCAGTGGCTGGCTCCAGGAGCTGTTTTCCTGCAAAAAACGTCGGTTTTGGGAGCCCTCCGTTAGTGTGTGATAAACAAAACCCGGGCAAGCAGCCCTGGTGGGGTCCCAGCACACCTGGGAGCTCGGCATCCCCAAGGTGCAGCTCCCCAGGAAACGAAATCCCCCAGGATCCGAGCTTGGGAGGCAGCAGGGAGCTGAGATATTTAATTGGGCCTCTGCGGGCTGAGATGGGAAGGGGAAAATGATGCAAGACAGGAGAGTTTTCTCACCAGAAAGCTCAGGTGGAAATATCAATGGGAAACATTGACGGGGAATATTAATGGGAAACATTGATGGGGAATATTAATGGGAAACATTGATGGGGAATATTATTGGGAAATATTAATGGAAACATTGATGGGGAATATTAATGGGAAATATTATTGGGAAATATTAATGGGAAATATTGATGGGAAATATTGATGGGGAATATTAATGGGACATATTAATGGGAAATGTTTATGGGAAATATTATTGGGAAATATCAATGGGAAACATTGATGGGGAATATTAATGGGAAACATTGATGGGGAATATTAATGGGAAACATTGATGGGGAATATTCATGGGAAACATTGATGGGAAATATTATTGGGAAATATTAATGGGAAACATTAATGGGGCCTCAACAAGCTGCCACCATCAACCCACCTAAGTTTCTTTTCCAGCCTGGAGTCCCTTCAAACAGCTGAGAGCTGAGTCCAAAGGACTCAAATGTTTATATCCTTTGAGTCCAAAGGATATAAACCACCCCAGTTTTGCCCTGTGAGATTCCCAGCCTTTCCCAGCTGCAGTTGGCTCTGATGGAGGCGATTCCTCAGCTGCAAAACAAGGGCTGTTCCACAACATTTCAGCTGGGAGAAGGATGCCCTGAGCCAGGGGCTGTTCCTGAGGCACAGGCACAGGAGCTGTCGCTGTTGATGCATTCAGCTCAGGCCCGGGCAGGTCACCATCAGTCATGTCAAAAACACATCACCTGCACTCAGTAAGTTTTTGAAAAGGGAATGAGAGGTGCGGGCTGCAGGAATAAATCACGGCAGAACGGGGGCTTGCTTGGAAACAAACCTATCATTTGCTCTGAAAGGATAAATATGTTGTTTGCTCCCGACGTTTCCGCAATATTTAACAGACGGCTTGGCAAGGAGACAAGGCTTGCCTTGGGAAAGCTGTGCCTTGAGCTCACAAAAATGGCATTGAGGACCTGAACCCCACTTTTCCAGACCCACAGCTCCCTCCTTGAGGTTGGAATGACACCTTCCCCGTGGGCAAGGCTTGGAACTGGGGAAAAAGAGGATTTTTTTCCTCCAGCACTGCATGGAAAATGTTGTTCCCGTAAAGATCTCAGCCTGGTCCCCAAGGCTGCTGCCCCAGGGATGACGGATCAGCTGGCAGGGCACTGGGACTCACCTGTCCCCATCTCCCTGCCAGGGATGGACCCACATCCCCATGGTGACAGAAGCGATGGGCACAGGAGCCTCAGCAGCCCCGGAGCTGTGAGTTACTGTGGCTGCTCGTGTTGGGTCAGAGTAAATCAGCCCAGCCCTGCTGGCAGCGCTGCAGCTCTTCCAACCTGCCCCAGCTGGGAATCCACCTCATTTCCATCGGCCGAACGCAGAATTGTGGAACCTCTGGGGGAGAAAAGAGACGGAGACAGGGCTGTGATCAAAGGGATTGGGCTGAGGCAGAAGGGTTGGAGGTAAAGGGTGAGGACTGAGACAGGGAGTGTAGGAATGGTTTCACATCTTCCATCAGATTTTGTTTTATTCAGGGTGTTTGACAGAGGAAAAGAAAGAAGAACAAACGCTGAAAGAGCAAACACTTCTTCCAAGAGTTCCAGAACTCTTCCAAGAGTTCCAGAGCACTTCCAGATTTCCAGAGCAGAGCTCACCGTGCCCTGGTTTGGGTGTGTGAGCCCCACCGTTGGGAGAGATTCCACATGGATCCAAAGAAGCATTTCCCACTCAGCATTCCTGCAAGCCCGGGGAGAGGCAGGGAGCCCCGGGCGGAGCAGCTCCAGCGTTCCCAATTTCACAGGTGGCTGAGTGGGGATTGCACCAGCACAGGCTGCTCTGCCAGGGCTTGTGCTTCCCTTCCCATCCTGTCCGACTGCAGGAAAACCTGGGAATAAGCCATGGCGAGAGGAAATTCTGCCTTACAGCTCCCGCCCCGCTCACCTCCGCTCTCACTCTTTCATTCTGAGGGATGTCTCGTTCGCCTGGCTGCTGCCAAGTTTCTGTTTGGAGCAGCTCTCCCAATTCATCAGTGGAAGTGAATCACGGAGCTGAGTCAGCCCAGAGCTCTCGAGGGCAGCTGATTTTGGGACCAGCCTGAACCGAAGAGCCTGCGAGGAGCAGCTCCACTCACGCCGTGTTTCCCACGGGAGCAGCCTGATCCAGAGATCTCCGAGGTGATTTTGGGCATTTCTTTGGGCATTTCTGCTCTTTTAGAGCAGATCCCATCCCGAGGGAGCACAGCCCTCACACCTGAGGACAAGTCCCTGCCGAGAGCTGCAGGATCTGTGGGAAGTCTCCCGGTTTTTGGTTTGCAGCCAGGAATTGGCTCCTGGCTTTGTTCCGCGGGAGCTGCTGGTGAATCACATGGACTTGCTGGCGCGGGGAGGATGAGCTGGCGCAGATCCCTGGGGGATGAAGAGGGGTTTTGTTGTGTGTCAGTGGCTCCTGGTTTCACGGAGCTCTGCAGGAGCAAATGGCCCAGCAGTCCCAGCTCTGCATTCCTTCCGAAGCTGAGCTCGGGGAAGGGGAGAACAGCTGCTGGTGGTGGATGCTCAGAGGGTTAAAAACACCCAAGCGCAGAGGGGACCATTGAGATTCTCACTGGGGATATCCCTGAGGATGTTCAGGTAGCCCAGATTGTGCCTTGGCTCTGTTTGAGAATTATTAGAGCACTTCTCTCCCACTTTTGGACAGGAAATCAGAAGCACCAAGCAGGGAAGGAGGCTGGAACTGAAACCTTGGCTATCCCAATCCACAAACCACGAGCTGTGAACTGCAGGGCTCAAAGCTTTGTCCACAACCTCTGAATTCCTTCTCTTCATCCTCGGGGCTGTCACTCGTGATGGAGTGACCAATATGAGCCAGAAGTGAGCAGCGCAGACAGCAGGGCATGGGTGCCATTCCCAGCTGGAGCAGAAACCCAGAGTGATGAACAGGAGGATGTTCTGATTGGGGCTGCTCGACCCAGAGTTCAGCCCAGATATTAAAAAGGCAAGTCTTGGTTGCTTCAGGCCAGGAGAGAGATATCAAGGAGATGCTCTGAACACAGTGTCTCATTTATCACAGGGACAGAGCGCAGGTTCCCTTGGCAGGGAGCTCTGCCCTGGGCCCAGGGGACAGAACTGCATTGATATGGGGCAGGGAAGGGCCCAGCTCTGCAGCTCTGGTGCCAAAACAGAACCCACGGGGAGCTGAGCCATCCCTGCCCTTCCTCTTCCATCTGTGGAGCAGGAAGGATTTGGGTTGCACGTCCTGGTGATAATCCAGCCAGGCAGGCACGAGATTGTCACAGGAAGCCAAGGGAGGAGGAAACAGTGACGTTGTGAAGGAGAAGCTGAAGCTGTGGGTTCTGGCGGGTGGGAGGGGTGGCAGAAGGAAGGAGTCCAGGTTTTCACAGCTTGTGGATCTGCTGGGAGTTCCTTCCGTAGCCAAAGAGCCCAGACGGCAGCTGGGGAAGGCAACAGGCACGGAACCAAGTGGGAATCCTGCACCTTCCCCTGTTGGCTGAACTTCCACCCTTGCACATTTAACCTGGGCAGGGTTCAGATGTTCTCGTGGTCAGCATCTGATCTCATTACCAGAAAATCGAAAATGGTCAGTTTTCAAAGGACAACAGCCAAACCTATCACACCCACATGGGACAGAACCTTCAGCACTGCCACCCTGGGGGCAAATTCAGGGCAGTGCTTTCTCCTTTTCCACAGGGGAGGCTTCAGGCACAGTCCTTATATTTGGTCTTGATTCTACAAAACAAAATGCGATGTTTCTTCCTGACCGAGCTCCTGGGGTGGTGTTTAAATCAGGCTGTGCTGCTTTGATCATCTGCTTCTGGCTGGACACCTTTCATCTCTCCCCAGGGATGTGTTTTCCAGGGGTCTGGGGGCAGGGAACAGCAGCCTGACCCCGGGACACTGATCCCATCCCAGCTGCTGCCACGCGGGCTCCCAAGCCAGCAGGGGGAAGGATATTTGCTTTAATGCTGCCCTTGGAGTATTTAAGGAATCCTCTAGGCAGCTTTGCAATTTTAAAAGGTTTTCAGTGATGCAAACACCTTCCCCTCTTGCCTGAACTCTGAGGCGTGCTCAGAGTCATCTCAGCCCGACCTGATTTGAAACAGAAGGGGTTTGAAATCCCAAAATCTGCAGAGGAAAGCCCCAGCAGTGGCTTCAGCTGCACAGACCCAGGTGGGTCCCTGTGCCCAGGTCAGCCTCCTCTCCTGAGCCTGGTGCTGTGGCAATGAGGTGCCCTGGCTGCTGGAGGATGCTCTGCCACATCCCTGGGCTCGCCAGGGACTGATCTGCCCAGCCCAGCCCCAAAGCACAGCTCCGTCCACACAGGGAAGGCATTCTCGGGGGGTGTGAGGCTCCTGGGGCTCCAGAGAAGGCATTTTTGGGGACTATGAGGCACCTGGGGCTGCAGGGAAGGCATTTTGGGGGAGTGTGACACTCCAGGGGCTGCAGGGAAGGCATTTTGGGGGAGTGTGAGGCTCCTGGGGCTGCAGGGAAGGCAGGAGCAGCAGTGCCACTGCGAGGGTACCTGGCAGCTGCAGCTCGGAAAGGGCAGAAGGCCAAAAAACCTGCCAGAAAACCCAACCCAGACCTGGCAGAGCTGTGTTTGTGTCCTGCCGTTTGTTAGAACCTCCTGGCAGACAGGTTATGTAAAAGGTGACTCTTCCAGGAGTGTTTGTGGGGAAGGAGAGCAGAGAACATGGCCAGGAGCAGGAATAATGCGGATTATTTGTGAGGTTTGAGGCTGCCCCTTCTCACAGCCTTTCATCCTGTGCTGGCAGCTGCACTGCCATCGGCCCCAGGGCTCCTCCAGCCCCGTGTGCCCCCAGAGACCCCTCCCAGGACACTCTGTGATCCCTCCCAGGACACTCTGTGATCCCTCCTAGCCAGGGGTGGTTTTCATCTCCGCTCTGCCCGTCAGGAGCGCTGTTAATTGGGGCTGCAGCCCTAAATAATCCCCCAGCCTGTCAGGTCCCACGTTGGCCACATGAAAGCGCAGAGCCTGCGGCTCCCCTGCACAAATCAGTGCCTCCAACAGGAAAATAAGGAGGGCTGGGGCCTGGGGGGTCAGGGTGGGGCTGCCAGGAGGGTCCTGAGTGCCCAGGGGAGCTGAGCAGCTCCTGCCATGCTCTGGGGTTTGCCTCCTCCCAGCAGGCAGGATTTTTCCTCTCCCTGCAGCAGAGTCGTGAGGCCACAGATTCAGGGCAGGGAAGGCTTCCCAAAGCTTTCTGGCTCATTTTCTACCCCCGTCCCTGTCCCTGCACTCCGTTGTAGGGGATTGTCACTTATTCGGGGATGGACAAGTTTGCTGGAGTTCACTGGGCGCCAGGAAAAGTGGTGTTGGTGTCCCAGGGACGGAGGTGACACCAGGTGGGTATTCCTCTTCTCCATTAGAAACTTAAAATTCCTTCTCCAGGAGTAAAGACAAACAAAGCCTTCGACTAAATGTACATGGAAATTTTTAAACTGGTGTGTTTTCCAACAGGATCTGCTCCTTTCCCGCGTCCTGTTCCAGAGGCACTGCCACCCCTCTGAGCCTGTCCCTGGCTGCCCTCCGTCCCTGTCACTCCTCAAACATTTCGCCTCCCTCAAAGCCCTGACAAGAACCTCATTTCAAAGGCCTTTCAAGCTCTCTTTAGCCCAGATAAGGCTTGAAGGGTGAAGAGGCAACAAAAAGCAGCTAATCCACTTAACTGCCGGGGAAACTTCACCAGCCAAAAGAGCAAGTGGTTTTTTTGGGATGACTTCTCCCCAGTCAGATCCTGGGGATTTCCAGCAGCTGCACAATCCTCCCTGCCCGTGTTTTCTGGTAATGAATACTAACGATCCTTCACTTCGATTTTAATTGCCTGCCTATCAAGCTTTGCTAATCTTCCCCATTTTCCTTAATCTTCCATCGTGTCACTTTTTTTTTTTCCCCGTGTTTCTTCTGTGTTGACAAGGCATTTAAACAGTTGGCCAAGCAGAAAGAAAAATAAAGGAAGAAAAGGAAGAAAGAAAGAAAGAAAGAACGAGAGAAAAAGAAATCATCCCTTTGGCATCTGGAATGCTCGTTTTCCAGATTGGAAAACAAGTGGCTGTGGTGGTATCCAATTAAAAAGAATAGGTTAATTAGTGGATGTTTAGGTCCCCATCCTTCCTGGGCACACTGGTCATCAGCTGAACAATCCTTGCAGCTCAGACAGGTTTTCTTCCAGAGGGAATCTGCAGCATTTTAGGGGGAATTTCACCACAGGTTCGATTTGAGCTCTGCCGAAGGAGAAAGGCTTTGACAGAATCGCTGCTGTGGCACCGACTGCTCCTGGTGTTTGTTGTTCTATCCGAGAGTCTCTCTCGCTGTGGGTTTCCCTTCCAGCGGGCACATGCTGGAGCCTGGGCAGCTCCACTCAGTTCCACCAGAAAATGACTTTGTGCAGGAAAAGCCCTGAGCTGAGCATCCCTGGCTGCTCCCACCCAGCCCCAGAACCACAGTGCCATCCCAGAAGGTCCCCAGGAGGGTTCTCCTGGCCCAGCCCAGCCCGGGTGTCACTGATCCCAGTCTCCTTTGCCCTGAGTGCTTTCTCTGCCATCAGCTCCATCCCTGGCTGCTCCCACCCAGCCCCAGAACCATCCCAGGAGGCTTCTCCTGGCCCAGCCCAGCCCGGGTGTCACTGATCCCAGTCTCCTTGGCCCTGAGTGCTTTCTCTGCCATCAGCTCCATCCCTGGCTGCTCCCACCCGCTGCTCCCTTGATCCCAGTGCCATCCCAGAAGGTCCCCAGGAGGGTTCTCCTGGCCCAGCCCAGCCCGGGTGTCACCAATCCCAGTCTCCTTGGCCCTGAGTGCTTTCTCTGCCATCAGCTCCATCCCTGGCTGCTCCCACCCGCTGCTCCCTTGATCCCAGTGCCATCCCAGGAGGTGCCCAGGAGGGTTCTCCTGGCCCAGCCCAGCCCAGGTATCACCGATCCGAGTGTCCTTCACCCTGAGCGCTTTCTCTGCCATCAGCTCCATCCCTGGTTGCTCCCACCCAGCCCCAGAACCATCCCAGGAGGCTTCTCCTGGCCCAGCCCAGCCCAGGTGTCACCGGTCCGACTCTCCTTGGCCCTGAGCACTTTCTGTGCCATCAGCTCCATCCCCGAGCTGCTCCCACTCAGTGCTCCCACCTGGCCTCAGAGCCATCCCAAGAGGTCCCCAGGAAGCTTCTCCCAGCCCAGCCCAGCCTGGGTGTCGCTGGTCCAAGTCTCCCTCGCCCTGAGTGATTTCTCTGCCATCAGCTCCATCCCTGGCTGCTCCCACCCGCTGCTCCCATGGCCCCAGAGCCATCCCAAGAGGTCCCCAGGAGGTCCCCAGGAGGCTTCTCCCAGCCCAGCCTGGGTGTCACCGGTCTGAGTCTCCTTGGCCCTGAGCACTTTCTGTGCCATCAGCTCCATCCCTGGCTGCTCCCATCCCTGCTCCCATCCCTGGCCTCAGAGCCACAGTGCCATCCCAGGAGGGTTCTCCTGGCCCAGCCCAGCCCAGGTGTCACCGGTCTGAGTCTCCTTGGCCCTGAGCACTTTCTGTGCCATCAGCTCCATCCCGAGCTGGTGATCCATCTCTCCTCCTGCCTCCCGGTGCACCCAGCCACGCTCCGACACCGAGAGTCTGCTCTGCCTCCCCAGGCTGCTGATGGGAGCTCCAGAGAGGGACACGGCCGAGGGGGAGAGCAAACCGTGCTTGGCTTTGCAGGGAATAAAAATAACTCCACCTGCGAATTGTCCAATTATGGAAATCCCATTCCAAAACCTTAGAATTGAGATCCCGTCGTTCCAAGCGCGTTTCTCCCTTCTTAAAACTCCTCCATGGCAGTCTCAATTACTGAGCCATTTTCGGTGCTTTGACAGGTTTGTTTGTTACAGAAACTGATGTGCAGTTTTGGTTGTCTCATCCAGGGTGTCCTTACCTTGCTTTTCCCTACAAAGGAAAGAACATTGCTATTCAAACGCTCTTTAAAGCAAACGAAGTAGATTTTCTGTTTGAGGGAAAGGTGGGATGGTGGTGTCAAACCAAGAAGGCAGCCCAGCCCATGTCCTGTGGCCAAGGAAAAGGACAAGAATCCTCATTTTGGGGGTGTGAGATACCAAATGCTGCCTGAGGATCTGCTCTGAGTCACTGGAAGTCAGGCACTGTTTTTAAACAGGACACTAAATACCTCCGAACGTGGGATAATCTCGGCTCCCTTGCCAAGTTTGCCATATTCTGGACTCGCTGTGAGGAGTTCCAGGGCTTATTTGCATATTGTGTGAAAGCAATGTTTCCATCTGCAGCTTAGACTTCGGAATTTCTCTGCTGTGTGCCCTTCCAAGAGGAAAGTGAAGAGATTCCTGGGACTCTCTGCATTGCTGGCCAAGCAACCTCGATTTGGAGGCACACACAGCCTGAGGGTTGCTTTGGAGACACAAGTGGAGGAGTGGGAGGGTTTCACATCTCTCAAAGCTGCAGATTTAGAATGAGAATTTATTTTTTTAATTTTTTTTCTTTTTTTCAGGAAAATCCGAGGGTGTGTTTGTGGCCCAGCCTCTCCCCTGTGGAGGCTGCTGTGTCCTTCCAGAGCCTGGGGAGCACATGGAGTGATGCTCTGCTGGAGCAGAGCTCAGGAAAAACCCCAACACCAGCTCAGGCTCCCCTGGGACAGGAACCCCACAGGGAAGAGCGTTGTTTTCACATCTGCTGTGCCCTGAGAGGTCCCCAGGATGTGTCCCCAGCTCCCACTACTCGTTGTCAGCACCGAGAGCCTTCCTGGAGCAGCTGCTGCTGCCTTGATTAAACCTGCTCGGGCCAGCTCCTTAACGAGAGTTCAGAGCAGCAGCAATTAGGAGCTCTTAATCCATCCCAACGTGGGAGTGGAGCAGGGTTTGCTCTCGAAAATAGTGCTGCAAACTGGGCCACAGCACAGGGAAGGAGAATCCTGGGAATGGCCCTGAGTCCAAGGGGTGATGAGCGTGTGGAGGAGCAGAGAGGGGAGCGAGGCCCAGCAGGAGCAGCTGAGCTGAATTTTCAGCTGCCGTGGGTCAGCAGAGTGCAGAGAATGGAGTGGGATCGTCCATCAATCCATAAATGACATTTGTGCAGCTGATAACCTGCCGAGATCTGAGATGCTGCTGAATAAAGTGTTGAATATTCCCACGTGAGATGTAGATTTGACTCTTCGTGTCCCTTCCTTCCCCAGTTTTCAGCAGCCCAGTTCTGCTGCCCTCCACCTTTCTGTCACGAACAAAAAGAATCTGATGTCAGCCCTGACAGGACCCTGGTGTTCTCCAGGGAATTGTGTCTGAGGGCAGCTCGGAGCTTTCAGCAGGTTCTGAAGGCAGAAGAATTATTTGCTCTGCAGTCTGTCCGGCTTCTCCTCAGGACGGAAAAGCGCAGGCACAGGTGAATCTGTCAGACTTCAAACACTCCCAGTCCTCAGCAGGACCCAGCTCTGAGTGCCAGCAGAGGAGGAATTGCCTCACTCTGAAAAAGGAGGGCTTTGCCTGGTTCCACACACAGGGAGCAGCTCCTCGTGCTCACCTGGGGGACACGTGTGTCCTTGAAAAACCAAGGCAGGGCCACATTCGCCAGGCAAAGAGCGTTTGTTCCTGAGAGGAGGAGGAAATTCAGAGCCCTTGAGGATGGTTTTTGTATTTTAGATGTTTAGAAACCCTCTAGGAAGTGTTTGCACTGATATTTAAACCCTCTACCCCTGACATTCCCAATCTTCCCTAGGCTGGAGGGAAGAGGATTTGGCTGCGTGGTAACCTTGGTTTGGTATAAAAATTTTATAAGTGTTTCATTTTATCTTGATATCTTGCATTTTAATAGAGAAATGCAATCAAATAAAGAGATGCAGAGTCAGTCCATATGAAAATGGAATTGATTGGTCTCTGCTGCAGCCACGTTGAGAAATACGAGAAGGTCAATGGTCTTAAATCAGGAGGTCTTGTCAGAGACCTCCATCTAATCCCCTAAAAGGAGAGGCTGCCTCATTCCTGCCTCAGCACAGAAGCCAACCCCAAATTTAATTGGAGACGGAGGCTGTTGGTGCAGTCGCAGCCCTAGAGATGATGTCTCCTAGGTTTTAGTGCCTCCAAGGCCAATTCTGCTGCTTGTGCTGAATAGCAAAGTGAAAAACAAAGCAGGGGGAGGCACATCCTGCCCCAAACTGGCCCCAAATGCCAGGTAATAAAGCACCTGCCTTGCTCCCTCTCAAAAGGCAGGAAATAGCCAATTTTACTGCTGGCCTCCACCTGGGCAGGATGGAGCTTCAAACCAGTGAAGGTGAGACCTGGAAAGGTGAAAAGTTCCCCTCCTGTTCCACAGTGATCCTCACCAGAGCTGAATGGCAGCAGAGGTGCTGAGCCAATGTCACTCTCGCTCCTCCTGCTCCACTTCAGCTGCTCGAGCTCCACGGCAGGAAAATCACTCTGTGCCACAATTAAATCCCTCCCAGTCCCGCTGGGCCCGGGTCACAGCCTCTGCAGGAAAAAGGAAGGGTACTCGGAGCTCTTCTTGAAAAAACTAAATTACATTGGGAAGTAATTGCAAATTATTCTCGCTATTATTGTTTATTACTTCCCGAACTGATAGGATGTGCATGATCTGAATGCTTTCAAACCTTCCCCTGCGCTGAGGGATGAGTTCTTGCAGGCCAGGAGTCTCTGTGAGAGAGAATACATTAGAAAATGCCATGTTTATTGCCAGCCCTTTGTTTTTTCCTCCCTGAATGGGAGCGGGGGGAAAAAAAAAGTGAGCTTTGCGTTTATCATGCGGGGGGAGAGGCAATTAAAATCCAGCCCTGGAGAGGTGAGGATTGCTGCTGTAAAACACAGCTAAGGAGCAGACAGGATGGATCTCCCTGCTGCTTCCTCAGGCAGGAGGGACAGAGGAGTGCTCGATATTCCTTGTCAGAAAATGAACATCATCCATGTCTGGGTGCAGAGCAAGGATCTGAGCCCAAAAAAGCTTTTCCACAGGAGGCTCCTCTCTGCCCCAAGAGCTGCCCCAGACTGTGCTGGGGTGGAATTCCTCGTGCCCATGGCAGCTTGCAGGAGGCAGCTGGGCTGTTTTCCCCTGGAAAATCTCCGCCAGACGCAGGAAAACAAAGCTTTATCAAATCAGCATCTCCCCGTGGAGATGAAAAGCAGCCCAAGGCCGGAGGTGTGGGGGAGTCACTCGTCAGATATGTGAACCGTCGGAGGTGTGGAGGATTAAGTGGGTCAGCAGCACGGGGCTGAGCCTCCCCACGCTCTGCACGGATCGCTCTCCTGCTTTCCCAGGTGCTTCCTACAGAGCCTGGTGATCCTTAAACAGGCTGGGAAAAATATGGAGCAGACACAGCAGCACAGGGAAAAGGGAATTTACCTCGGTTTAATAGGATCCGAGGTGCCCAGACTCATCAAAGGTGGAAAACACACCAAGGGGCGAACGACGAGCCAGGACCCCTCGTACAAGGCGTACCAGATTTTTATGGACTTCACAAAATTAGCATATCTACTCAAAATCCCCCAATAAGAAACTTGATAAATGAAGGAATTGTCCCCCTATTCTAATGAACTACGTGAGATTTTTATGGACCTCACGAAATTAGCATATCTACTTAAAATCCCCCAATAAGAAACTTAATAAATGAATAATTGCCCCCTATTCTAATGAACTAAATGAGACTACAGCCTAGTTTACAAGAACACGTTCCAAGAGAGAACAGGTTGGAGCCTCTAGTTCTGAGAGAATATGAATGTTTGGTCTTCCTCGCTGTGCAGGACCCAAACTAAGCTAAATATCAAACTCCAAGGGTTGTAAACATGTGGGGCTAGAGTACAAGGAGTGTTTGTGCAGGGTGCAAGGAGTGTGTATGGAGGGTAACGGGGAAGGGAAAGGGTATAAAAATATATGAAAAGGGAGTAAAAGAAAATACAAAAATCCTCAGCATCACTGGCACTGCCAAGCCTCTCCCAGCTCAGCACTGTCCAGGGTGGCACCTGCAGCTTTGGGAACAGTGCCCCGAGTTTCTCTCCGAGGGGCACAGGTGGGACCCATGCATTCCTCTGGTCCCTCTGGTGACTCCTGTGCTTCTTGGCTGGCAAGCAGAGCTGCATTCCTCCTGCTCTTTAAAGCAGCAGGGATTTCTCCCCAGCAGCATTTTCCTCGTCCTCAAACGCCTCTTGGCTCCCCATGGCTGCAGCAGTGCTGCTGTCAGCCCTCTGCTCCCAGCAGAGTGTGCCCAGCTCTGCACCCCCACATCAGTGCCTGTGCTTCCCCCCAGCCCTGCTGCTTCTCCTGCTCCAAAACACGAGTGTTTTCCATCCCCTGTCGGTGTTTTGGAGCTGTGCTCTGTGGCTGTGGCCGCAGCGTTCCCCGGGGTGGCTCTGATCCCCAGCCCCAACAGACACTCCCTGGGACACAGAGACGCTTCAGCACAGGCTGTCACTGCCCTGAGAACCCCCGAGAGCACCTGAGAGCCCCCGAGAGCCCCCAAGAGCACCTGAGAGCCCCCGAGAGCACCTGAGAGCCCCCGAGAGCACCTGAGAGCCCCCAAGAGCACCTGAGAGCCCCCGAGAGCCCCCAAGAGCCCCCGAGAGCCCCCAAGAGCCCCCGAGAGCAGCCCCAAGGGGAGCCTGCTGCCCTGCATGGCTGTTTTCCCTGCTCAGATGTGGCAGGGAAGAGGAGCCTCAGAGCTTGTTGTGGCAATAGCACTCTGCTGGGGCTCTCAGAAGCTGCTGAAAGGCCTCCTGTGAGGACAGCAGGGTGTTCTGAGAGGTTCTGCAGCTTCCTTGGTGGGCAGTGAGCAGGTGACAAGGGAAAAGCAGAGCTGGCAGGAGGGACAGTGCCCCAGAGGCTTTGAGAGCCTGGGTGGGGATGCTGTAGGTCAGCAATTCCAGTCCAGCTCTGCCTCTGGAAAAGCTTCTGAGGCCCCATGGCATAGCTCAGCTCCTTCCCGTGGCTGCCCAGAGCCCAGGACAGGGCTGTCCCCAGGAACAGAGCCCTGCCCTCCCCACGGTGACATGGGAACGAGCAGAGCCTGCCTTTCTCCCGCCTGGGAACTCGGGCAGGGCCAGTGTCCCACTTGACACGCGGAGAACAAGGCACAGAAAGGAGATGGGATTGGCTCCAGGTCACAGAGCGGAGCAGTGGCCAGGAACAGGAGCCAGCTCCCACTTCCCTTCCCAGAGCCCTGGCCCTGCTCTCTGCCATGCCTCCCCGGGGGCTTTCATCGCCAGACCGTGTTTGTTTTCATGGCCACGCATTCCTCACGCCCACACGCCATCGGATCCTCGCTGCCCTGCTGGGCCAGGTGGGTGGACAGAGGGATGGAATTGTCCTTTCCCCAGAGCCTTTTCCGAGTTTCCTGCTTGACTGCAGCCCTGTGAGTTCCCGGGGGGGTTGTGCTCCTTGTCCCCCTCACCCTGGGGCACAGGCGACCTGCAGGGCACTTGAACCAAGCTGGAGACGCAGGGCAGTGTGTGCAGGTGACACAGGAGACAAGGGACCGAAATGTGCCCATGCTGATGGGAGGGAGCACAGCAAAGCCTGTTCCTGCTGTGGGGACACATCCCTGGGCACTGTGGCTCAGCGTGAGAGGGTCCTGCTCTCCTTAGCCCACGTTTGGCTCGGGAGGAAGGAGCTGCCAGGCTCCTGGCTGGCCCTGAGCAGGGTTTGCAGTGGGAAGGGCAGTGCTTTGTGCAGAAAAGGCTCCCTGGCTGGCCCTGAGCAGGGTTTGCAGTGGGAAGGGCAGTGCTTTGTGCAGAAAAGGCTCCCTGGCTGGCCCTGAGCAGGGTTTGCAGTGGGAAGGGCAGTGCCCTGTGCAGAAAAGGCTCCCTGGCTGGCCCTGAGCAGGGTTTGCAGTGGGAAGGGCAGTGCCCTGTGCAGAAAAGGCTTCCTGCGGCCCCAGCAGCAGGGACAGGGCGATTGGGGTGGGTTTGGACCTGTGCAGGGCCAGAAGGCTCCAGGAGCAGAGCACCAGGAGAGCCACAGGCTCCAGCAAAGCACAGAAATGGTGTTTTGGAGCAGGAGGCACCGAGGAGAGCAGAGAGCAATGTCAGAGAGTGACAGAGCCCCTGCTGCTGCCACTGCTGCACCGGGCAAGGAGCAGAGTGTGCTGTGTCCCACCAGGATCAGCCTGGAAGGGACACCAGGCAACACCTGACTGTCAGTTTGAAGCATTTCAAGACCTGACCCTTAAATGTTCAGTTCTACGAGTCAATCCTCTTCAATTCAGCAGTTAGATGTTTTTGATAATATGAGATATTAGGAGAAAATCCTTCCCCGTGAGGGTGAGGAGGATTTCCCAGAGCAGCTGTGGCTGCCCCTGGATCCCTGGCAGTGTCCAAGGCCAGGCTGGACAGGGCTTGGAGCAGCCTGGGACAGTGGAAGGTGTCCCTGCCATGGCAGGGGTGGCACTGGATGAGCTTTAAGGTCCTTCCCACCCAAACCATTCCACGATTCCATGAGAATAAACCCTGTTTAGTTTCCTGTCGCTATTTTCACCTCTCCTCCATTCATTGTGCCGCTCTGAGGGCCGGCTGACCCCGGCATGCACCAGCAGCTCCTGCAGGGCTGCCAGGCCACAAGCAGGGAAGAAATGCAGCCCCAGCCACCCTTCTCAGTGGTCAGGGACTGCGGGAAGGAGGAATTCTGCTCCGGGGAGTGAGGGATCAGCAGGAGAGCTGTGCCGTGACCACCTCTGCAGGGGCAGCTCTGCCCGCGGAAATCAGGAGTTTCGCAATGCAGACAGAGTGGGACGTGGCACTGTCTGTCAGCAGGAACCAGAGGCACAGAACAGGTTTGATTTCAGCTCTGGAGGGAGCCTTGGCTCACGGTGCCATCTGCACTCAGGTTCAGCTCCACACGGGGCAGCTTTGGCTTCACCTCCCCTGTGCTCTGCACAGTCAACAGGAGCTGCAGGGAGAGCTCCCATCCATCCCCAGCGCTCCCTGGGGAGAAAACCTCAGCAAAGAGGCAGGAAATGTGCCCAGCAGAGCTGAGGACAGCTTTCCAAAAGGGGTTTCGAGTCCCCAGCCTGCCCAGGGCACTGCAGGGCAATCCCTGCAGGGCTTTAGATGATGTGGATGTGGCACTTGGGGACATTGGCAGTGCTGGGAGAACTCGACAGCCTTGGGGACCTTTTCCAATTCCAGTGATCCCATCGCTCCAAAGCATCACCAACACCACACGCAGTGCAATCCCAACCCGGCGAGGACATCATGGCAGAGCACTGGAATAGCAAGGAAAATGCTGCTGGGATCCTCCTGCTTGGCCTGACGAAAGACGCAATGGAATCACCATGGCAGAAAGTGCCCCCGAATGTCCCCAAATGGAGGAATTAGAGGGGCAGGAGCCACAGACTCAGTGAGAGGGGGAGGATGGATGGCCTGGCAGTGCTGCTGTCCCATGGGTGTCCCTCCTGTCCCTCCAGCCACCCCACCCTGGGCAGGTCCCACAGGCTCTGTCCCCAGCGGATCCAGCCTGAGCAAAGCAAACCAGATTTTGGCCAGCCGAGCTGAACTTTAGCTGTGAGACCAGTGCCACATCGCCATGGCAACTGCGATGTGCTGGGCAGGTCTGACTGTCTCCAGCCTCCATCCCCGCGGGGTTAGACCTTCACTTTTCCGTGGAATCACGTGGATGCCAACCAGAAGGTCAGAAAAGACCTGTAGGATCATCCAGGACCAAGCTGTGCCCAATCCCCACCTTGTCCCCAGCCCAGAGCGCTGAGTGCCACCTCCAGGGATGGGCACCCCTCCTTCCCTGGGCACTCCAAACCTCCCTGGAGATCTCCACCGAACCCCAAATTCCCTGTGATAATGAGATGGGATGGAGACATGGGAAGAGATCTTTGGAGAGAAACATGAGGGGAGTCCTGCGTCTGTGTCCCTGAAAGATTTGGGCTTGGAAACCCTCCTGGTGGAACCTGTGCTTCCCTTGGGAAGGGCTGGGTGAGGATGGAGCTCCTGTCACCCCACCCAGGGGTTTTGTTGTGGCACAGGAGCAGGAATTGGGGCCAGAGGCTTTGAAGCTCCCTCAGGAACACATGGATTGCCCAGGGATGAGCTCCTGCAGGTGTTCCCTTTGTCCCATCCTCTGCCACGCCTTGGAACCCAATCAAAGCCAGAGCTTTTCGCAGAGCTCACTTTGATATCCTGCCTGATCGCGGTGTGTTCAGTTGGGAATTTAGGCCAAAATCGCCTTTCAACAACAGCAAAGCTCCATGTTTTCTCTGAGAAAACCTCCAATCGTGGTGCTATCAAGCCCTGCAAATTGGATTTGTCTCCTGGATGCAAATGCCAGCAACCCGTCGTGGTTAATTGCGAGTTTTCCTCGGCTGTAAGTGATGGAATCTCACTACAAAAGACATTTCTGATGTAGGGTGCTCTGTAAATATTTATGTTCTTGCAGTGGAGGAATGCCTCGCAATCAGACAAACCACACAAAGGCAAATGAACTCATCAAAAGAAACCACAACTGCAATGCAAACATTACTGAAAAAAAAGAGGGAAAAAAGCCTCTCTTCTGAGAGAACTCCGAGCCCAGGTGGTGCTGGGGGTTTTCCTCAAGAGAGGATCTTTTTTTTCTGTAATCTGCAGGTGCTTCCAGATGATGAACAGAATGGAAAATCTGGCCCAGGCCACCTCACATGTCAGGATTTTTTGGAATTTCAGTGTTTTGTCAGGCATAAAAGCTGTAATTACTGACCAGGACATAATCACCACTCACACTCAAACACTCTGACTCCCACCTGAGTCTTTGGTAAACTTCAGACCTGCTCTGAGCCAAATATTTTGCCTCCTAATCACAGTTTACACCCTTTATTCCTAAACATTTGATAGCAGCGGGAAGGGAAAGTCTGTGTTTTGTCAGTTAAAGGTTTCTTTACTTCAGCCTTGTTTTTTAACACTATCAGCTAATCCCCAGCACCAAAACAACATTGGAACTTTGTCAGGAGTTCGCTGCTGATATCCAGAAGTATAATTGCGTTTATTTATCTCCCACCTCCAAATTTTAATGGATTTTTTTCCGCGGCAGATAACAACGAGGACACAATGGGCCATAGATAGCCTGCAAATGTAAAGTCCCCATTTTTCTTCTTTCGCTTGAGCTCCTCTTGGGATAAATACAAACAGCACCAGGACTGCAGGAATGTCACGATGGGTGAGCCCAGATCCTGTGTCCCTGCAGGAAAGTGGATTCCACCCTGATGGTGCAGATCAGAGCTGCCAAGAGGCTTTGGAAATTATGGATTTCCAGGGCAAAATACAAATTATCTTCATCAGACCACCCTCTTCCCCTCAATTTAGGATCTTTTCCTCTCACACCATTGTTCTCCACATCTCAGAGTCTGATGGAGGTGCCGCTGCTGAGGGGGTCTGAGTTTGTCACACCAAACCTGTGGTGCAATAGATCCCTCAATCCCCAGGGAAGCGCCAGGGATGTGTCCAGGAGCTCTGGAGATGAGTTTGTGAGCAAATCCCGGGGTGCAGGGGCCCGGGGAGGTGGGGAATGGCAGGGGCAGCAGCAGGAGATGGTGCTGTGGCTCTCCAGGCAGAGCAGAGCCTGGCGCAGGCGACGCTCAGGAGCTGAGGAGCCCCCGGAGCTGGCAGGCACTCAAACAGAGCTGTCACCCCTGCCAGGCTGGCGTGGGGTGGCTCGGGGGGACCTGCCCGAGCTGGGAGGGAGCTCCAGCCCTTCCCCAGGGCCAGGCTGGCACAGACTCCTCATGGATTTCAGTTCCAAAGAGGCTGCATCCCAGCCCAAGGCAAGAGCTGGAACCTCAAAGCACAGCGGGGACTGAGAAAGTGATGAAGGGCATGAGTTTTGCTGCCCATTTTCACCTCCAAACACTGCAAACCTCACAGCAGCTGGGGCTGGAACAATCCGGAGGGCCTGGGGTCATTGCAGGGATCTGGCACAGCCGGAGGAACCTTCGTGTCCCCGAGGAGGAGCCCTAAATCAGGGCCAGGGAACAAAGGCGGCTCCGATCTCTGATCAAAGCCGGGGCTGGAGCTCCTGCCTCCAGCAGCAATCCCTGCTCCTCTGCAGCCCCAGCCTGCTGCAGGCGAGAGCGGAGCTGGAATAGCAGCAGGAGTGGCTCAGAGCAGCAGAGTGGGGCTCAGCACCTCAGCAGTGACCGTCTGAGCCTGGAGAGACCCTGACTGAACCCCAAACCCTGACCCTGAGCCCAGAGAACCCCTGACTGAACCCTGAACCCCAACCCTTACCCCGAACCTGTGCAGTGTAGGGGCTCAGCACCTCAGCAGTGACCGTCTGAGCCTGGAGAGACCCTGACTGACCCCCGAACCCTAACCCTAACCCCGAACCCATGCAGTGTAGGGGCTCAGCTCCTCAGCAGTGACCGCCTGAGCCTGGAGAGACCCTGACTGAACCCCAACCCCAACCCTAACCCCGAACCCATGCAGTGTAGGGGCTCAGCACCTCAGCAGTGACTGCCTGAGCCTGGAGAGACCCTGACTGACCCCCGAACCCCGAACCTGTGCAGTGTAGGGGCTCAGCACCTCAGCAGTGACTGCCTGAGCCTGGAGAGACCCTGACTGACCCCCTAACCCTGAACCCATGCAGTGTAGGGGCTCAGCACCGCAGCAGTGACCGTCTGAGCCTGGAGAGACCCTGACTGAACCCTGAACCCTAACCCTGAACCCGGAGAACTCCTGACTGAACCCCGAACCCCGAACCTGTGCAGTGTAGGGGCTCAGCACCGCAGCAGTGACCGCCTGAGCCTGGAGAGACCCTGACTGACCCCCTAACCCTAACCCTGAACCCACACAGTGTCTGGAGCTCACAGCTTTCATTCTCCAGCTGCTGCTCAGCCTTTGCCATCGCCCCTCCTGCCAGGGAGCTCCGGACCCCAAAGGTGAAGATCCAACCCCTGAACTCTCCACCAGAGCACCCCTGGGCAGCCCAGGTCAGCTGTGGGCTCAGAATCCTGATTGTTCCAAAAGGCTTTGGGTTATTTTCCAGGAGGAAGCACCAGTTTGGGGATTCATAGGTGTGCTGAGGCCAAAATCAGCAAAAAACAGAAGGGAAAAGGCAAACCATGACTTCTAAAAAGGGATCAGCAGCAAGGAGGAGGGATGGGCAATTACCTCAGTGCTTTCATGAGGCTCCAGCAGCAGCAATTCCCACTGATCCTGGATGTTTCAGCCGAGCCCAGAACTTCACCGAGGCAGAGGGAATTTTTTGTTTGCCCCCAAAATCTTCGAGCTCCCCCCACACTCAGTGCAGCTCTAGGATTTACCCAGCCCCAAGAGCCCCATCCCAGTAAACTGTGGCTGCTGGAATGGCAGAAAGCTCGGCTGCAGCTGCTCTCAGTAACTTTCTGTGTGTCTGTGGTAAATCCAACCAATTTGCTGCTCTGAGCACCCCCATAATAACACAGTGAAGTTCTGGCTCAGGCAACTGCTTGGAATTGGGGTTTACTGCCAGGATGCAGCTTGCTTGTAACAAATCCTGGACTTTTCCAAGTTGGCCTCTGTCGCTTTCTGCTGAGAGAGCGAAACCTTTCATTTTTAATTCTGGGTTTTGTTTTTTTTTTCGTTGTCTTTTATTGGTTTCTCTGGAAAATAAGACAACTCAGTCAGGGAATGTTCGAATGGAAATTATTCTTCCAGAAAGTCTTGCAGATTTGCAGGAGGTTAAACCAAGGAAAATTGGAAGCCATTATCTTCCCAATGCCAGAAAATGTGTTGCCTGAATTAATGGCTGATTTCAGGAATACATGCAGTAATGCCATACATCAGAAATGAGATGCTAAATTACCAGCAATAGCCCCGTTCTTTATTAAACACTTTGGCTAATTAGTCTGGGAACATTTCACAGGCTGGGGCACTGTGAAGAACTGCAGAAGGTCACAGCAGAAGGCAGCAGGCGATGGATTAGTGAGCACCAGAACCCAGCAGGTCTGCTCAGCCTCTCAAATCCGACTGCCTCAGCTCCCCAGCCCTGTTTTTTCCACCTGTAACCACGTAAAATGAGAGTGAATAATGATTATTATGGTGAGGAGACCACGAAAATTGTCATTTCTGAAGAAGCTTGAGGCTGCCAAGTCTGAGCTGAGAGCTGGTGTGGGTTCACAGCCAGCCCATGCTCACTCCATGAACACCCTGGAGCAGCCCAGAGTGCTCTGGAAATGCCCACGTTTGGAACTGAGGTGGTTTTTGTCCATGGCTCAGCTGCAGTGAGCAGGCAGGGCTGGCTCAGGGCAGAACCTGCCTCGGAGTGCCCTGAATTTCCACGTGGGTGAGGAGGGAGCAGCTTCCCCTGCAGGAATCAGAGCTGGGTTTGCTCCGAGCTCCCTCCTGCTGCTCTGGGGGCTCGGAATGCTGCTCTGCAGATGGGGACAGGAGCTCCACAGCCCTGCCATTGCCACTGCCCTGCACCCCATTCTGTGTGAATGCAGGAAGAGAATGCTCCAACAGCCCAGGGACTGAGCTGAGCATCACCACTTGGCTCTGGGGGGCTTTTCCTGGGCAGGGAATGCTCCTGGATGTGCAGTGGGACAGGGACCCCCACTGCAGCCTCTGCCTGCCATAGACCAGGGGCGGTGGGCTCAGTCCATCACTCACAGGACAAATTCTCTGTCACCAGTGGCACCAATTCTCTCGTGCTGCCGGGAGCAGAGGGTTTGGAGTGTGGGTTTGGGTTTCCCGAGATTCGCAGGAGCTGGCACAGAAAGCAGGCAGATGAACCCAAGATGGCGAAAGGAGAACTTTATTTACAAAAAACCTCTTTATATATCCATTAATAACCTAGTAACTATTGGCCAGCAGAGAATCCACCTCCTGAAACCATTGGTCACAGCTGTACAACGCCTAGTACCAAACACAGAGGTTGAGAAAGTAAAAGAATGCAGTTTATCTCTATTCTCCCTGAGAAAGAAGAGAAAGATTTCTAAAACAGTGCAGCTACATTTGGAGCTGGGGCTGCTCCCAGGCTGAAGCTCCTCTCGGAGCAGGGAACCTTTCCCAGGCTGCAGAGCATCCCAGCAGTGATGGCAATGCCAGATTTCGCCTCCATCTGCATCCCTGCTGCCACCCTGATGGAGCAGAGCCCCCCTATCCCTCCCTTCCCGAGCCACACCGTGAATTAATGGCATTAGAGCTGCGTCGTGTTGTACACGACAAGAGTGCTGTCGATATCATCCCCTGGCAGAGGCCCAAGGCAGGTAATTACCTAATTACCCTCTGCCTCCTCATTAGCTCACGGGCAGTGCCCTGGGCGCTCTGTGCCCACACTGGAGCCAGCAGTGCCCTCCGGAGCCACCCCAAAGCTTTCCCCTCTCCCTTCCATAAAAAATCTCTGATTTCAGGGCAGCTTTGCTGGGTGTTCAGTATTCCAGGGAGGGATGTGTCGCAGCTCTCAGCTGGGATTGTTTACGTCCAGCTCTGCCCTCACAAGGGCTCTTTGTGGGGCTGGGGTGGAGGGGACAGCAGGGAAAATGATGCTTCTGTTCGTGGGTGAGCACCAATTTCAGACTGGGGTTGTACTCCGAGAAGGGCAGAAATACAAAATTACTCCTTGGAAATCAGGTCTTGCTGTACAAGAGATTGTTACGGGAAAAAAAAAAAAAACCCAACCAACCAAACAAAAAAAAACCCCAAAAAACCCCAAAACAACAACAACAACAACAACAACAAAAAAGAAACCAAAACAAAAACAAAAACAAAAAACAAAGAACAACAGAAAAAACCCCCAAAAAACCCCAAAAAAACCCAACCAACCTCAGGCGTTTCATTACAGAAAAATGTAGTGAGTTGTACTTTTAGCTTAAATTCACATGAATCGGATCTCAAATTAAAAATCCAGGGATAAATTCAAGAAATTATTGCTGAAAAGGATTTTTTTTCTCTCATGAAGTGGGAAAAGAGTGAGGAACAAAACCCCGACAATCTCAGGTGACAATTTTGTCATTTGGCAATGTGCTAAAATAATAAATGCAATTAAATAATAAGAATAACGAGTGTGATAAAAGTGATAAAATAATAAATGTGGTAAAATAATAAATGTGATAAAAGAATAAATGTGATAAAATAATAAATGTGATTAAATAATAATAATAATGAGTGTGATAAAAGTGATAAAATAATAAATGTGGTAAAATAATAAATGTGATAAAATAATAGATTTGATAAAATAATAAATGTGGTTTTCTCCCAGTTCTAGAAAGGTGCCCAGTGTCAGCTGACCCCACCTAACCCCGTGGATCACTGAAACGAACTGGAAACACAGCACAGAAACACGAAACAGAATCTTCTGCTATTGTATTTCCCTTTTATTTGCTCCATTTGTTCTGTGATTTATATGGAGAGCACAATTTGGAATATTGCATTGTGCCAGCAGTGAGACCACACATCCTTTATGCCAAGATGAATTATTTTGCAGCTTTTTCCGTGCTGTTAAATCATAAATGGGGGCAATGGGCAGGAGATGAAGCTGTGATTAGGCAGGATTTTCTTTCTCATGCAGATTTCCGAATTTTGAAATATTTTTCAGTTGCATCATAGAAAGTACTTTGGGGAAAAAATATCTTTTCTGGAAGAGCACTGGAGGTGTCAATGCAAAAAAATTGCAATGCCAGAGACAGAGCCATTGTTCCCCTGAGGGCAAAATAGGGAAGTTTTTGATGGATTTAAGTTTTCCCAAGGCTTGTCAAGCTGGCAAATCCCTGACCAAAAGCAAACCAGGATAATACAAGCCCTGATTTATGAAATATTTCTCACTTTAGAGAGGTTTTTGAGCCTCTACCCTTTTGTTTCGGCTTTGTTTTCACATTTCCATCCTCAGTGGCATAAATAACCTCCCAGACATTGCACAGAGCTTCAACAAGAGCGAGAGGAAGAGGAACAAAAGGAGGTCGTGGAGTTGAAAAATGCAGTTTAGATGTTCACCAAGTGTCCTGGAGGAAGATGCACGTTCCACATGCATTTCAGAGCTCCTCCAAATAAACAGTTTTGCTCCCTCTGCTGAATATTTCGATCTCGGGAGCAAAAATAGGAAATAGCAGCCTGACCCTCGGACAGAGCCCTCTCAGTGCAGGGCTGGAAGGCTCTTTGCTTTGGGATTTTTTCGGAGATGCAGCTCGGTGAGGAGCACGAGATGGAAATGTGCTGTGATTGCCTCGGCTCTGCTGAGTGTTTGATTGTTTACAGAGCAGAAGCTGATCCCCAATTTAACCCCAGCACCAATGGCTGTGTTTAATGGCTGATTCCATGGCCGGGCCTGGCTCTCAGCAATGCTGTGGAAGAAGAGCACTGTGGATATTGATTATCCCTGTGATCGTGAGGCATTTCCTCTGATACAGTGCTGGATGTTAGGGTGCCCAAGGGGCTGGTTTAGGCTTCAAAAAAAAAAAAAGGAGAAATACAAAGGGAGTGTGGGCTGTGGAATGGCAATGGCTTTCATTCAAAAAAAAAAAAAAATCTTTGCGGAGTAGCTTGGCTTAGAGAAGGAAAATATTTACATCCCTTCTAATATGGAACTGGAATAACAAGAAACAAATGGTATTTTAAAAAAAAAAAAAAAAAGGCAAGATCCCACAGTTCCAGAGGCTTTGTAACATTAAATACACTTGAAAGAACAAATCACAGCTTAGGTTTTAATTACTCACTTTATTGTAATGGAGCTTTTGGAGAAGGACATGAGGGAGAGGGGAAGGAATATTTTGTTATTCTTGCATTTGATTCCTTCCTACTACTTTCAGGATTGGCCTTTCCCTTCCTAGTTTAAACCAAGGCTCGGGAGCTCTGTTTTCAGCTTCCTCTTGGCCACAGGTTTCCCACAGGGAAGCACAAGACACATCAGTAAATCAAACTCCTAAATATGTTCGGCTAAGGTGACTTTGCTTTGCCTGTTTTGGCTGCGTCCTGAGCAAGGACTGTGCTGCTCAAACACACTGAATTTGGGTTTACCAGAAAAGAGCAACTTGGGGAAACCGAGTTTCGTGAAATGAGAGATGGAATGCTAAAGGAAGGTGAAGAATTCCAGAGCCTTGCCAGGGCTGCTGGGGCTCAGGGAGAGCTGCTCGAGCTGAGCTGTGTTTAGGGGAAATGATGTGTTTGTCTTCAGGAGATTCATCCAGACAAGTTATAGACCCCAGGGACGCTCTGAGTGCCAAATGCAGCGTCTGTCCCTGATTGTCCTACCTGACTGGGATCAAAATCTCCTCGAAGAGGATCCTGAGTGATAGCAAGGCTTTTTTTGGGTTGTTTTTTCCCCTTCCATAACGAGCACAGCCCTTCTCCAAGAGAGGCTGGAGCAGCTGTGCAGATGGCAGACATCTGCCAGAGAAATGCATCATCTTACATCATCTGGCAGCGCTCCTGCCAGCGCTGAGCCAGTTCTTTGTCACCCAACAATTCCTCACCAGAGATGAAACTTGTGCGAACAGAGATAAAGCCACACCAAAGATGCTCCCCTGGTCCCATCTGGGTGGGTTGAGTGGTGTTGGTGCCAGCCCAGGACCTCCCGACCCAAATATGCAGATAAAAGCCACCACATATTGTTATGAAATGCTCTCTCTGTCCGTGGAGCATCACCTCGTGCTCAGGAGATCATTTCATGTCACATTCATTGGGATTGGGGTCCGAGAGCAGCAGCAATAAAAACTGACCCTAAAAATCCAGGAGAGATTTTCAGAGTCAGGGCTGGAGGGGCGCTGGGGGCTCTGGGCGATGCTCACGAGGGAATTTGAGATTGGTGATGGCAAAGATTGAAATCCAAACGTGGTGCCCAGAGCTTCGTGGCTGAATTTTACCATCCAGATGTGCCTGGGAAGCTGCCTCAGAACAACCTGGATGTTATAAATCCCAAAGCCTCATCCTAATAAAGCAGAGGATGTATTCAGTTCCAGAAAAAAATGATTTCTGCCTCAACAGCAAGAATTTTCCAGGATCTTTTTCTTTCTCACTGCATTTCAGCACCATCTTAAGACCATTATGTAAAAATAGAAACACTCCTTTACTCATATTTTTATCCTCTCCACAATATTTTTAGAGAAATGTGAGGCTGACATAACACAGAATCAGAGACTGAGATTCTGTTACAAGTTTTATTCTTCCTTGCCTTACATCCAGTCACAACCAAAAAATGTTGGGGAAACATTCAGCTCTGCTCGGGGCTGGTTTAAAAACGGAATTATTCCTTTCTCTGCTGGAATGACACTCTACCTGGCTGCCTTTGAGGCAATCAGCATAATCCTGTTTAGTTGCCTCTCAGCAAGAGGAAAGTTTAGAGCACAGTTCTGCTTCAGAGGATTTGTCTTTTGGAGCTCTGACTGGCAAGGAGCTCCCTGTGGTAAGGAAAAAGAGGAGCAGAAAGTTGTAAATCACTCCTTTTTGCCTTTTTTTGAATAACTCTTTACTTTTGGGGGATGGGGGAGCTTTCATTAATTTTCTGAGTGAGTCCACTGGTCATTGATGCTTTAGATCCAATTCTGTGGAGTGAATCTGCTGAGGTTGGCTCTGGCAGAGCAGCTCCATGTGGAGAGAATGTGGTTTCTCCTAACTTTCACATGTGCTTGAACATTCCTGCCAGGCATATTTATACTTTTTTAAATTGCAGCAGACTGAGGGCTGGATTTTTTCAATTAAAACAATCGTTTATTGCTTGCTACCAAACATTTAGCCAGAGACACCCTCTCGTTTTAGTCTCTCCTGTTCTAATTTTGCACACGCTGGTTTTACACTTGCATTAATCCACGTGATGTGATGGTGAGCCTTGTAATTAATATTATTAGAAATAAAAGCAGCAGCTAGAACAGCTGTTCTTCTAAAATAGCCAGGTATTAGTGATGCTGATGTCTGTTATTTGGAGGCACTGGGTGATGGAGGTGCTTTAAATGCCTTCAATATTTTAAATTAAAGCAGAAAGCGGTGACACCACGGGAAGAGGGGAAGAGAACAGTCAATTAATCCTGATGTTCTCCTGACACCCCTCCTCGTTTCTCAGCTGCGAGTCCTTTCCTCCTCTGAATCAAAGCATCAGGCTTGACTGGGTAGGTTAAAAATATTAAAATGAGACATTTACCGCACACTGGAATGGTTTTATACATGGAAGGACGCATATTAAATTTAACATTTTAGCTTCAAAGATGGAAGATTTCTGTGATTGCCATAAGTGCCGGGTGACCTCCAGGAGTGGCACCAGCCGGTGACACGTGGGCTGTGAGTCAGGGTGACAGAGCAGTGTCACAGAGGGCCTTTCCCGGGATATTCCCGTGACTAACAGCTGTCACATCCTCATTTCCACGCCTCTGGGTGTAGAATCATCACCTATTTGTGGGAAGCACATCCCCAGGGCAGAAGCAGGACCAAGGCTGGAGCGGGCCCAGGTGTGGAGAAAAACCACAGAGGTTTTGAGGGCACAGATTCTGAATTTCTGGGCTGTGATTTTTCCTCTCTGGCTTTGATGACTTCACCCTCATTCTTATGGTTTGTGACATCAGCAGAGAACATGAATATCTCTGTAAGCCGTGCTGGCTAAACAAGGAAAGCGAGATACTCTTACTTTTCTTCTATATTAAGACTTTTAAAAATAATCCGTGACAAAGAGAGGGATGCTTCAAGAGACTATCTCTGCTTTTATTGCCTGTCTGGGGAGAATATTGATTTGAGGTCGTTTTGCATGGTGTTGTTATCCATCTCCATAAACATCTGCAGAGCTCAGAATGATCCCCCCTGACCAGGGGAATTCTGAGGGGCATTCCCTGTTTATTCCCATTTTCCAGAGCCTAAAAATAAGGGATAACTCTGCTTTGTGGCTTATAAATCTGGGTCTAATATCTGTGAAATGCCTGTACAGTTGAAATTCACTTGTATGATATTTGCATAGCAGAAGTGGAATTAATTTGACAGATTCCACCGCTGCTGCTTTTAAATGTGGCAGAAAACTTCAAATTTCCTGCTCCCTTTTGTGCCAAGTACCCAGTGAAGTCAATAACTGAAACTTGCAGTTCAGTTATTGATTGATGGGATTTTTTCCCCTTTTCGTTTTATAGATTAACAAAAAGAAATGCACAGGCATGGCCCATAAACCTTTCTTAATGGCCAAAAAAAAAGGGAAATGTGTCAGGTAATGTACTTGGAGCACCTCATTCCATTTGGATATGCCTAGCACTCGTCTCCATTGGATTTTCATCATAAAATCCATGATTTTGTTTTTAAATTACTTAAATTCAGTCTAGACACTTGGTGCCTTTGCTCTGTCAAGTATTTTTAAGAGAAAATCCCATATTTCTGGAATTCTGCTGCAGGTGAAAAGGTGTCCCCAGATTCTCCTTTATTCTGCCCCATCCCTGAGCTGGAGGGGGTTTGGGGTGATTTTTCCTCTGCTGAATTCCAAGTGAGTAATTCCCTCTGTTCACCCTGGGATTTAAAACTCCCACACCATGGACTAAAATATTGTCTAATAGGAATAAAGATCTATTGATATCTCTAACACAAACAACCTCTCCCCCACGGTATACAATAATTCATGTTATTTGTTGTGTGCAATATTCTTTCCTCACATATCCTTCTGCTCCAATTTTTTGGGATGTCAGCTTGCAGGGAAGAAGAGCTGCCTTAATTGATTTAATGTTCTCTCCAAACTATTGTTTACCACAGAGGAATTCTCCTGCTTTGCGAGTGTTTTGTGTTGATTTTTGCGGAGAAGGTGAGTGGGCTTTTGTAGAAACTCGGTTTGTAAAAATCGTGTCCATAACAACCTGTGCATGGCCACAATTTCTGATTTTTCCAGGGACACTTCCCACTGTCCCAGGCTGCTCCAGCCTGGCCTTGGACACTCCCAGAAGCCACAGCTTCTCTGCCAGGGTCTCACCCCTTCACACGGAGGAATTTCCTCCCAAAATTCCATTTCGATATCCCTTCTGTAAGTGTGAAACCATTCCCCTCGTCCTGTCACTATCTGCCCATGGAAATAAAAATAAAAGGTGTTGTGAAACCCTGTTTTGTTCTTTTCTCTGGTTACTCTTTCCAGACCAAGCTCGTGGAGGTTTAATCTCCTAAAAATTGGGTAATACTTGCAGCAAACTCCGTGTACTCTTCGTGATAAGAGAAAATATATCTGAAATACAGAAATCAGCTAATTTTTTGCAGGGTAAAGAGGTGTTTTTTCCTGAGGATTTTATCCCAAATGCTCTTAGGGCAACATTGGCTTTCTGCTGCAAAATGGGCATATGTAGGACCTGAAAAAATTTAAATTGCTATTGACATTTTCCTGGATGAGTGATGTTCTGCTGGGGAGATGCAGAGTTATTTTGGGGATGCACAGAGTTTGGGAATGGTGTGAACTGGGAGAGAGGCAGAGGTGCCCCAGTAAGAGCCATGGGGTGCTGGAGCAAGGTGGTTTTGCAGATCATCCGTCCAACACGGGGCCGTGTTTTTAATCACAGGGGAGGCATGTTTTTAATCACAGCACAACAACCGATTTGGGTGCTCCTTTTAGATAAGAATTTGCTTATGGAATGGGGAGGGAGGAAGGGATTTCTCAAACAGATCTGGCCTGGAACAATCCTTTAGAGCACTAAACCCTGGAATGGATGGACTCTTCTAAAATATTGAAATCCTGGTGTCAGGTTGTGTTCAGAGGGAATTGTGTCTTTACCTAAGAAGGCATTTTTCTCCTAAATGGTTTTTATTTGTCACTCCTGTGCTGATAAACCTCCGTGTCCTCAGGAGCCACTCCAGGTGCTCTGGATTTCACTTCAGAACAGCAGCCCCAATTAACACGGGTTATTAGCAGAACATGGGTTATCAACAGAACATGGGTTATTAGCAGAACACGGGTTATTAGCAGAACATGGGTTATGAGCAGAACATGGGTTATCAGCAGAAGATGGGTTATCAGCAGCACATGGGTTATCAGCAGAACATGGGTTATCAGCATCTGGGTTATTAACGTGGCAAAGGCCCCCCAGCCATGGAATGGAAACCCTGACTTGGGCCACACCTGAGGCAAATAAACACCAAAATTGCCTTTCCCTGAGAACTCTAATAACTAATACTCTAATAACTATTAGACTACAAGAATTACCATAATATACACTATAAGAATTCATATATTTTAATAAGATTCTATTGTGTATTATTACTTCTTAGTGTATATTATATACTTACATTATCATACTGTATACTAGTATACACTAAATACTATATATATACACTAGAAACATCACACTATAATATGATTATATATCATACTATGATATATAATCCTACTGTAATGATTATACATCATAAATATATTCTATTATATTATACCATAGTATATAATGTGTTTATTTTATACTATACAATATAATATACAACGTTACAGATAAATTTTATTGCATAATTTATTGTAACATATCTTACATCTTATATCTCTTACATATATAATACATAATGTAAATAATACATGAATGTATATGCTATATACATAATATATGTTATAGCATGTACATAATATTTTATACTTTATAATACAGTATATAATTTATATATTACATGTTGGAACATTGATTGTATGCTATAATAATTACTATACGGTTAACATCAACATAATTAATGTGGCATTATTAATAACATACTATAATTGAGACAAGCCACATACACTATATATATTTTTATATAGGATGTAACACACATTAGATACACATTTTACATAAAAAATACAGCAATAATTATTAATTCTCATCATAATTTATTTTTTATTTGGTTATTTATTCAGTTGGGGGTTTTTTGGGTTTTTTATTATTTTTTAATTTTTTTTCTCATCCCCCCCTCCCCCCCCCGGGCGCGCAGCGGGCGCGGCACTACTTGTCGGTGCGGCGGAAGGATCTGCGGCGCGCTCCCGCGCAGGGATCGGAGCGCGCTGCGGCCGCTGTCAGTCAGCGCGGCGGCGCCGGGACGCGCCGGGCGCAGCGCAGAGCGGAGCGGAGCGGAGCGGCCACCCGCCCCGGGCACGGCTCCCGCGCCCGTCCCCGCAGCCCCGGCGAGCGGCTCGCCGGCCCGCCGGTGCGATGCTGCTGCCGCTCGCCGTGCTGCCCTGCGCCTTGGTCCTGCTGCGAGCCGCAGGTACGGCGGGCGGGCGGGCGGGCGGGCGGCAGGGGCGGGGGCGCGCCGCGAACAATGGGGTCGGGCGGACCCCGGCGCTGCGCGGGGCTCTGGGGGTGCGGGGGCTCGGCGGGGCCGCGGCGGGAGGGCGGCGGGGGCTGGCCGGAGGAGCGGCCGCGCTCCCCGCGGGGACCCCCGGGCCGTGCGGGTCGCTGCGCGGGGCGCGCAGACAATGGGCGCGGAGGCGATGCTGCGTGCGCCGGGGGCGGCGGCCGCGGCCGCGGGGTCGCGCCGGGCTCGGTGCGCACGGCGAGGATGCTCCGCGGCCCCCGCCCTCCGCCGGCGGGGCGCGAACGCGGGCAGGGAGCGAGGGATGCGATCGCCGTGGAGCGGCCGGAATAATGGGGGGGAAAAAAAACAGAGGAGAGGGAGAGAAAAAAGGAGGGGCGCGGGGCGCTGCCGTTGTGGAGCGGCGCCGGGCGCGAGCGGCGGAGCGGTGGCCGCGCCGTGGCCGCTCGGTAGCCGCCGGTGGCCGCCCGGGTCGCCACCGCCCGCGTTCGGGAGCGGCAGGTGGGCTGGGAGCGGCAGGATGGAGCGGCCACACCTGCGCCGGCCCCGCCCCGGCCAGCATCCCTCCTGCGGGCTGCATCCCTGTGCCGTCCGTCCGTCCGTCCGTCCATCCTCCGGAGCGCATCCGTGTGCCGTCCGTCCGTCCGTCCGTCTGTCCGTGCGGGCGCTCCCCGGGGAGCGCTCCCCGGAGCCGCGCTGGGCTCCGCCGCTCTTTGCTGCCTGTCCTGTCCCCTGCTCGCAGCCCTTGTCGCCCTCCCTCGAGAGCACCCCGGCCCGGAGCGCCGCGCGGGCTGCCTGTGCCACCGCCGCCTCCCGATTGTCGCCGCGCTCGGCTGGCAGCCCCGGTGGGCTCCGGGTCCGTGCCCGGTCCCTGTCGCTGTGTCCTTGCCGTGTTCCATCCCTCGCTCCACAGCCACCAACCCCTCCCGGCGCTGAGCGCTTTTATCTCCTTAAGCAATTACTGCTGCTGGGGCTCTCTCCGCTCCGCCGGTGACAGTCGTGGTGGAGCATTGCCACCAGTGTCCCCAGGGCTGCTGCCAAACCGGAGCCACCTGTTTAACATCAGCACGGCACCCACCCTGACCCATCCCCGTCTCTCCCGTGGCAGAAGCGCTGCTATTTAGCCTCTCTTTAATTAAAAAAATGAAGCAGTGCTTTTTCGAGGGTCTGTGCGATGAAGGAGGGTCGCGCTCCCGCTGCCAGCAGCTCTTGCCCATATCCAGCTCTGCATCTGGCCCGGCCACACCCTCCCATCCCTCTCTGCACATTCCTGCTCTCACCCGAGCCGAGATGCCAGACTGCTCCCTGTGATTGCACAGCCATCGCCTCCCTGACACATTCACACAGCCTTTCTCAGCTGTGGGAGGGCACAATGAAGCGGGTTGGGTTTTTTTTTGGTTGTTTTTTTTCCAGGGGAAATAAATGGGAGTAAGCAAAAGAAAAATTATCTGCATATCATCTGTTGCCCCACTCAAATACATGTTTATCCAATAATAATAATTATGAATATGGAGGCTGCCTAGGGAGCTGCACAGCTGGAACTGTTAAATCAGCATAAAATGGAGAACACAAAAACCAAATAAAATATTAAAAAGCTAGAACAAAGCAGCAGCAGTGTTTATGGTGAAAGCAGCACATCAAGCTCTGCTTTCCACCCTAAATGATGCTCTGGTCTTGTACCTTCTTTTTTTCCCCAGCCAAGCTCATCGGTCTGTGATGGGGGAGAAGGGATTTGGCTTTGAATGCTGTGGAGTTGTCAGTGAAAGATGGTGTTTTATTTATTTTTATTTATTTTATTATATTTATTTTATGATCGTGCTGCTAAAGAAGCCTCAAGCTTAAATATAAGAGGAGGCAAGAGACAGAGATCTGTTAGTGAGGAATCCCTGAGGAAAGTGTTGTCTGGGGTGGGCTCACAACAAAACCGTGCCTTTTATGTCTTTTAGAATAATTCCACATTTTGTGTGTATTCCTGTGGCCTGTGATGGTGATGATTTATTTAGTCTGCTGTTAAATTAAAACATTCTCTGATAATTTAGAAGCTGATTTATAGACAGAGCAGATGGCTCCTCTCCTTTCATGTACATCCTGAGAACCATGGTTTCCTAAAGAATAGAGTATTTTGTATAAACTTTATCCCCTTGACATGTGAACTTGAAAATTCCTGCCTTGACTGTTGCGTTGTTTTTTTATTGTTGGGTTTTTTGTGTGTGGAGGGGTTTTGCTGGATTTTTTTAAAGGCCATTTAATATAATAGTAACTTAATGAATACCCAGATTTTAAGTGTTAAAGATTGTGGCTGCTCTCCAGGCTGAAAGTGCCTTCACTTTCCTTGGCTCACCTCCAGAAATATATTTTAAGGATCGACTGCTCTGCCATTGGGTACAAGCGATGGTTTCTCGCTGGTGGAGAATGCCATGGGGGGGTTTTGTGGATTTTCCTGTTTGTTTGGGGGCGGGAGGGCGATGCCATGGATTTCCTCCACGGGCTGCCAGGGAAGCAGAACCAATTGCTGGGGGAGGAGGAGGAGGAGGAGGAGGAGGAGGGGATCCTGCATCTGCTGCCATCAGTCTGCGGGAACAGAGGAATGAGACAAAGCACAGTTTATTTTCTCATTTCAAAGGCCATCCTGCGGTTTTTCTCATTATTTCACACACCTGGTGACATAAAAAAGGCTCAGTTCTGGGGGATTTCTGGTGTGGTTTTGGAAGCATGGGTTTTGCAGTGTGTTCCAGTATAATTCCAACTTCAGATGGGTATTATGGACTTCCCAAAATACCTCTGGAAGCAGCCTGGGAGAAGCTGTTTCCTTTGGAATTGTGTCGTGGCTTTTATGCAGGAATTATGAGGAAGGTTCAGGTATCTGAGGATACCATGGCAGTGTTTTTCAGGTGCAGTGAAAATGTGATATCTTTGTTTATTCCCCAATTTTGTGCTTTCCCAGGGATGTGAAATGTGACGTGAAACAAAGCCGCTCAGTTTGTAAATACAAACTCAAAGTTTGTAAATATTAAACTTCGAAATCAACCAGGAATCAGAATTGTGGTGTTTTCCTTCTGTTTATAAACAGGGAGAATGGCAATAACTTGGCTGAGGGTGTGTCAGCGCAGGGAACTACGGCTCCCAGGCAGCTCCTCTCTCCTGGATGCTTCCTCTGCGCATGTTTTTTAGGAATTAATGTGTCGGTTTTCATCCCAACGCTCCCAGGAAAAAAAAAGAAAAAAAAAAAAAAAAAAAAAAAAAGAGCCACCAGGCAAATAGACTTTGAGCCATCCAAATCACAGGAGCAAATTTGAAGGTCAGATCTCGGCTGGCTGTGGCTCCTTTTGTTTAGGAAAACACATTAGCATGGAGCAAAGGCCTGGCTGATGCAAAGGGATGGAAATGAGGAGGGTTTGGCAGCAGTGCCATTATGGCCTCGCAGTTCCTGGTGGGGAAATGCAGCTGCTCATTAGGAACGATGCCTTTTGAAGTGACCGTGAGAGCCAAATGGCAGCCCCTGCTCCTCCTGCCTCTGCAGTGAGCTTTTCCTGGGGTTTTTAGTTTGCAGTGTGCATGGAATGGAGAAAAATGGATACAGATCGAGGATAAATGTCACATTAAAATAAATGTATGGCTTAAAGTCCAGTGGTTTCCACTGTGTCTAAGATGGTGAGAAGGCAGATAATCCTTCTGCAGCTCCCAGACCTTCCAGGGGTAAATGACAGATAAGGGATGGAGTCACCATGCCTGGAAGTGCCCAAAAAAATGTGTGACAGTGGCACTTGGGGACAGGGTTTGCTGGTGGTGCTGGGTTGACAATGAGACTTGGTGATCCTAAAGGTCTTCTCCAGCCTTAGTGATTCTCTGGTTCCACGAAAAGCAATTTCAGGAGGAATTTCTTCATGGAAAGGGTTAAACATTGGAAGGGATTCCCCATCCCTGAGGTGTCAAGGAATGACAGGACAAGGTGGGGATCGGGCACAGCTTGGACTCGATGTCCCCAGAGAGCTTTTCCAGCCTCAGTGATTCTGTGATTCCATGGAAAACCTTCTCCCAAAACACCCTGGGGTGTGCTGGGGAGGTGCTGATGTATTTGAAAACACCCAAAATCTTCCTTGGAGCATTTTCTGAACCCTGTTACAGCTTTGGCTCCTTAGGTTGCTTTTGACACGAGCATTTATGCACTGGAGGTGTTTCAGCTAAATTCTGACATGGACAAATGTGGGACACCGACAGCCTCGGTGCTCAGAGCTCCGGAGCTCCAGGCAGCTGCCGGAAAAGCTGAATTTTGGGGAACAGCACACAATGGGAGGTTTATCCTGCAAGGCAAGTGCAAATTGCGTTAAGATTCCAGAGCCTTCTGAAGAAGCAGCAGCAGCTGTGGGGTACAGTCACAGAGAGCCGTGCAGGGGGAGTTATCCAAATTCTTGAAAGGGAATAATAATAATAATTAGTGTGGAGATGTGGTATTTGCAGCAGGAGTCAGGGAGCCATGTTGGGTTTGAACAAAAAGAATAAGATGCTTGTGCCTGAAGATTAATGTCTGCACTTCCCTGTGCGTGCTCAGAAATGGAGCTGGGCTTTGGAAATGTGCGATTTTCAGCTCTGGAACTGTGGGTTCTGTGCTCTGCCCTGCCCAGGCCATGGAGGGACCAAAGGTCTGTGAGACCCTGATTGTCTCAGGCTTCAAACCAGGTCCCAGGGGGGCCAGAACCCCGGGAATGGCAGAGCCCAGGGAGCGGCAGGCGCTGCCCCTGCAGCTATTCCTGCCGCGCTGTCACGGCAGGGCTCGGCCCTGTATCCGTACATCTGATGCTGAAATTCAGTTTAGGCTGAGGCAGTAATGGGATCCGTGAGGGGCTGACCCTTCCTCTATTTGCATCCCAGATCTGGTGACAGACACATGCAGGGGCGCTGGGAAAACTGGGATGTGGCTGGGTCAGTACAGCCGTTGTAGAATAATGTGGAAAATATTTGGGAAATCCATTGAGGTTGATAATTCTGGAACGATTAGAACAGTCAGAGTTTCTTTAAATGGATTCTGTCCTGGCCAACAATGCCCTGGTGAAGTGATGGATATTTGGTTTAACTCAAATCCCGTGGTCTCTCCATTCTAAGAAAGTGACAATCTCACCGTGTGTTGAACAAAAATATTTATGTTTTCTTTATAGGTGAGGTTTTAAGACTGTTCCAACCATTGGGTAAATCAGGATAGGCCACTTTTCACAGTTTGGTTCTCAAATCAGGAAAGTTGGGTTAATTTTCTGAAAATCCACCTGCTCCTCCCTGCTGAGGCCACGTTTGGAGTGCGGGGTCCAATTCTGGGCTCCCCAGTGCCAGGAAAATCTGTGGATTTATGGAGCGAGTCTGGAAGAGGAACCGGAGCATCTTTGGTGTGAGAAGAAGCTGAGACCACAAGAGAACCCTCGAGGGGATGGGATGAGGATGAATTCCTGCAGGGAAGGAGTGACAACAACCCGTGATCAATGCCCAGGGACAGAGCAAAGTGGAGTACAGCGAATCCTCTCTGAACATCTGAAAACACACCAAAAGTTATTTTCTTTTTTTCTTGGATGAGTTCTGGAGCAGGTTGAGTGGAGAGATTGTGGGTTCTCCATCCGTGGAGCCTTCAGAAGCCCTTGGACAAACCCTGGTGTCCTGCAGGAGCTGCCTGCCCCTCCTGGACTGAATAACCTCGAGATGTTCCTTCCAACCCCAATTATTCTGTGATTTTCCTACCTCTACTCTTATCAAAATAGTTATAGTAGAAGCTTATTTGAATATTTACTTTTTCTGCTTTGTTTGTTTACGTTCATCATATTTATCACCCTCGAATCTCTAAGATAAACAAGGATGTTAATTGCTTGTTACTGGTTTATGGTTAATTATGATTTACCACATTGATTAACTCAAAATATCATTCCAGAGGCGTGAATGGGAGTGTGTAAATCTGTGTAAAGAAATTGGGAATTGTGTGAAATCAAGGGTTAGAGGAAGAAATGAGTCATTTGAGATATTCAGGCTGCATTTTGGGCTCATTTTGGGTGGAATACAATCTGAATCAGTGCTTGAAATTCAAGGTCCTTTCCATAGGAGAGACCTGCCTGAGTTGTGGAGTTGAGCAGGTGATAAATGATAAAATAAAGTGATAAAGATTTTAGACAATGGAAATGGAAAATCGTTGCCTCCAAGTCTGAATGGGTTTTTCCAGATGTTTAATATCTCTTGTCCCAAAAGCAACTCTATAAAAAAATTCTTCAATTGTTAGAGGAGCTGCAATATATTCATGCAGAATTTACTTAATTGCTCCTGAAATCAAACTGTAGGATTATAATTTTTCTTGTTTCATGAGAAAAAACCCTAAACATTTATTTTAAAAGTGCAGAGGGTTCTCAAGGCAGCTCTTTTTACCAAGACGATTGATGTGCATTAAGCATTCAAAAATTTAAATCCCATTTTTTCCCAGCGCCTTCATACGTGGGATATTGAAGGCTTCGTTTCACCACGACACAAAAGAGGAGCAGCCAGTTCGGTGGTGTTTGCACAATATTGGCAAATTGGGCTTTAATGTGTGGCATTATTGCATAATCTGATGTTTAAAATAAACACGGGGAGTAATTGAGGGAAGCTCGGAGTTGGGAGATGCTCGGTGGTGGTTCTTCAGAGCCCACTAAAGAGCAGCCTGTCTTTGCATATTAATCACTTTTTCAAAGGAGCTCTGCCTTATTTGCATTGTGCAGGCACTGAGGAGTCGCAGAGTGTGCCCGAAGGGAGGAGGGGGGCTCGGGATTGTTGTGCTCAAAAGGGTTTTTATTCCATTCAAGTGGCAGGGCTGGAAGCAGCAGAATCACTGCAGTGTTTGGGGAAGGCTCTGCTCCTGGTGTTCCGCGGGCTCCGAGCGCCAAATATTCACAGTGAGACCTGCGAATATCTGGGCCTTGTCAGGCAATTGGGGCTTGATGTAAAATATTGGGGAATTGTTGCGTGGTTTTGCTTTTTGGGAGCACGGCAGGTCAAGCTCTGGGCCGCGATCCCTTTGGGGAAATTTCAGGTTGTGTGGGTTTGGGAATGACAGCATTTCCCAAGGCATTTCCGACAGCATTCCCCTGGTGGGGTGGTTTTATGTAATTTCAGCTGTGAGGTGAGGTGGTAATGAGCTGTGTCTGTATGAAAAAATCCTGAAAAGGTGAGATTTTGGATCCTTTCCTTTGTACAAGTCTCAGAAAAATCCCCTAGATATTGAAACGTGGGTTTAGTGAGCAGTGGAGATGTTTCAATGAGGGATAGGTTGGTATTCTGAAGGGGAAGATGTGCAGATAAAATATATATTTGTACATATTTACACCCATAAATAGTGGTACAGGGTAAAGGGAATTGTATTTTGGCACAATGAGTAGCAGAATTGGCCTGCGAATTGTGGTTGTGGGGAGCACCAGCAGCTTGTGGTGTAAGGACAGCTGAAAACCCATCCTGGTTCTGCTGAAGAAAAGCTTTTGTTGGAAGGAAAATCTGCATTTCCCACAAGCAGAACCGCTGTGCTCCCCAAATCCAAAGGTGTCATCCCATGTTTGTGTTCCATCAATATTATTGAGCTGTTTGCTCAGGTCCTTGGTATCCTTTCCTTCTGCTTTTCCTTGCTCTATCAACTCATTGGTGTCTTTTCTTGCACACGATTTTTGTTCTGCTGGAAACTGTCAGAGAGTTCCCTTTTCTGGGAAATTCAGGAGTGAGGTTACGGAAAGAGGCAGTTCAGGTGTCCAAGGAGGTGAAAAACAGAGCAGCCTTGAGTGGTGATGCTCATGCTGGGCTGAGGTTGGTTTTTTCTTGGGAAGGTCTCCATAGAAATGAGCACTGGAGTGGAGATTTTTGTGATTATTGTTGCTCTCTGTGTGTTCAAAATGCTATTTTCAGGGGATTTTTTGTAGTGAACAGGAGGAATTTTTGTGTAAATTTGATAACGCTCTTAAGGAAAGAAGATGGGGAGAGCATTCTTCTGCTAAATGTTCATTTTGTTGTATTTTAGTGAGAAGTGGTGGCTTTATGGGTGGATTTTCGTGAGGTAGCAGAGCCCTGCCTGTGTCACTGCAGTCAGAAGGAAACCCCAAACCATCCCTGGCAGCCAATTCCCATTTATTTCTGTATAAAGCACATTGCAGCTGCAGTATTTAGAGGTTAAGTGTAAATAATATAATATTGTGTGCAAATAATGCACACACCAAATGCTGGCATTTCCCTTTAGTGAGAGCTGCCTTCATATTGTTTTATAGAATTAATATTAATTGTGGGCAAGCTGTGGCACTGTTAGGATAAAGCACTCAGTGCCCACCTGGGTGTGCTTTGAGAGCCTTAAAATAACAATTTCGAAACTTTCTTTTAACCTCGTTAATACACATAAAAAATCCTGTGCAGTTCAGGATCTAGTGAGCAAAATGCACGCTCATTATTGGCTAATTATGATTTTCCAAGGACTTAATTTTAATTTTTCAGTGTGTTAATAGTGAGGGAAAGTCATCAGACACTTGTGCATGGCATTCGAGAGAAACACAATCAACAGCTGCTTGGCCAAGGAACTTCTGCAATGATTCCAAGGCTGCAGAAATCAAAAGAACAGAGAAGTGGAAGTGTTTTTCGGCTGTGTTTGCAGCAGATAATCCCCACAAGTCTAACGTGTTTTAGGGCTGGGAGCAGACACACAGCATTACTGCAGCCTCCCCTAAACCCTGCCTGAGTTTAATCTCCTCATGAGCTCTGGGATGCAACTGGAGGCACTGGGCCTTCATTCCAGACTCCCTGAAGCTGGAATACACGAATAAAATAAAATGGGTGAATTTATTTATTATGGACACAGTCTGCAACAACTTTTTTTTGACTGTAAGAAAAGCTACAGCGTCAGAGATATTTAATTTCACATCGATTCCCTTCTAGCTTTGCCCATTGTATTTTATTTATGGATGAGCTTTGGCCATTTTGCTCTTTAATTTTTCTCTGTTTCTCTGGAAAATGAATATTTCATGAAATACAAGCAAGCTTGGAGTAGTTTGTGCTTCATGGACAAAAATAACATAGTGCTGCAGTCTATGTTTGTGGTTTTCATTTCCCACCTCAGGTTAGCAAGGCTATACTGTGAAATATTCCTGTTTCATGGAATAAAAGTGATTTTTGCCTAGAAATGGGTATTTCTGCTGGTGGGGTGCTTTTATTCCTGGGGAAAAAATGTGTATTTTGTGGTCATGCAGTTTGTTTTTGCACAGGGTCAGTGGTGAGGAGGTAAATTCTGCTTTTATCCCATCAGGGAATACCTGGGCAGGAAATGTCTCACCTGCCCACAGGTACTGAGAGATCACCCATCCCTGGGAAAACTCCAAATTGCTGAGTAAAAATCAATATAAATCTGCAAAATGGCCATTTCTTTTTAAATTAATTAGCTGAGCTGATCTTTCTTACACCTGATGAAAAGATAAGGATTTAATTGAAAGGGAAAAGGTTTTTTTCCCAGCCAGGCCCTGCCTTGCTGCTCCCACCACAATTAACGTGCCCTGCTCTCATTAATGGCCTGCCGTGGGTGGGTAGGGAAAGCAGAAAATTCCTGTAAGCAGTGCTCTTTTCCTTGCTGGATGCTCTCAGCTCTGCCAGAGGGGAACACTGGGAGGATTTGAAGCAATCTGCCAACATTTTGTGGTATTTCACACTTAGGTTCTGGTGTAAGAACAAAAATCTTTGCTTGCAACCAGCGAATCTCAGCATCATCAGCAAAGCACTGAGCAAACTCAGTCCTGAGATATTTTTTCACTCTCTTCCAGGAGAAAACTTGCACTTCAAACCCTTTTAATTGTACTCTTTGAAAGAACACACTTCTTTCAGAGCAGCTTTTTCCATTATTTTGCTAAGAAGTCATTGAATATTCAGGGTAAAAAGGTGCACTTGGAGCAAAAGCTCTTGGAGCAGTCCCTGGAGTGTGTTTGCCTTGGATTTTTCTGTGTTCTGGGCAAACACACTTCAGATATTTCTGCTTTTATCAATGGCAGTCGTTGGTGTTTGCTTATAAAACAATAGTAAAAAGAAATGTTTCACGCACAGGCTTGTGGGGTTTGCATCATTTTAATGTGAAAATAATAACTCGTGCGAGATGAGAGGACTCTAAAGGCTGTCCTTCAGGACAATCTCTGGTATTGCTATTTAATACCAATAAATTCGAGGGCTTTTTGCTTTTTAATAGGCGTGCTTAGGTTGCCAATAGCCTGTCTGTGGTTTAGTTACTTTTTACCTGTAAATCCCCAAAGAAATTGGGGATGCACCACTTACCTGCAGATCAGAGTCTTTAAGTTTTGAAATCCCCATTATTTTGGTTAAAGCATCTGCTTATTCTCGGATCTAGATTTAAATGAAGCCACAAACCCTTGTGGACCATTTTTATTGTGTTTAGCCCTGAATTTCAGGTTCTGCTCTGTAGCTGCAGTCACTCTGGCAGGTCTGGAGAGTGATCAGTGCCCTATTCCAGAGCTCTGTGTATTCCCAGGAGCTGTTTTTCATCAATTCCATCAGCCTAAATTGGTGCATCCAAAGCAGTCTGGAGATAAAAATAGCAAATCCCACCCTCGCTGGTTTTGTGCGTTCAGGCCCTGCATTATTGATGTGTTTCTGCCCTGTCCTTCATGTCCAAAAGCAGCTGTGATTCATTATTTAGTGGCACATGCAGAAGTACCTCCGAGCATTAAAAAAACCCAAAAAGATAAAGGTATTTTCTTATCAGGTGAATGGTTCCCTTATCTCCTTTTCCTTGAAGATTGCAGCTAGTGGTGGGACCAGAGGAATTTAGTTGGAGTGGTGAGTGAAAGCAATGCTGCTGATTCCCTGGGAATTTAGCACTTTAAATGGATTAGAACTAAAAATATCCCTGCCTGGCATTGCGTCAGATCCAGAAGCCTTTTAGAGTGTCTGCATTTCCATGTTTGATGGCAATTTCAAAAGATTTCCACATTGGGGCTAAGTGGGAGCACTGTGAGGGGAATTAGGATTCTTCACTGGAGCAGCAGAGTTGGGCAGAATTGTAGGATTAATGGGTGGTGTGAAGTGGGAGCTCACAGAGGCAGCGTTTGGGAAGGAAAAGGTGATTTTTGTTATGGACAGGGTGGGTAATTCTCTCCTTGACTATGTGGGAGTCTTAGCAGGAATTAATGTCCCTTTGTGACTTTGGGGTGGGGTCTTTGAGCATCTGCACCAGGTCTTGTCGATCTCCTTGGTAAATTCTGTTACCAAGAAATTGACTCTTGGCTCATATTTTGGATTTTTTGTTAATAATGTGTGAACGCTGCAGCAGGGCTTGACACGGACTCCCGAGAATCCCAGCAATGGTATTTTAGCATTGGGAAGGGAAATAATCACACCTTGTGCTCATCTAAGAGAATTTACCACAAAGGAGACTTTGATTGAACTGTGGCGTGTGCTCCTGTTTTGTTTGGACAAATTTTAATTTCCTAGAGCAGTTCAGTGCTCTCGGTGCCCTTGCGGAGGGGCTGAGACAGAGAAATACAGAATCTCACAGTGCCAGTTGGGGTTTTTTAAATGAGGTGTGATGGTAGCACTGTGTTAAACATCCTCATGCGTTGTTAGCTCCTAAACTGCTGGGAAAAAAGCTATAAATCAACACAGCTTTTTTTTCCCTTTATGCAGAACATTTCTGTCAATTTTTGGCCCATGCCTATTGTGACTGCAGAGCTCTTGGCTGCACATTCAGGAGCTGTCAAGGTGAGCTCCTGCCCAGGCTGGAGGTGTTTTGCAGGGCTCTGCAAGGTGAGGGAGACTGAAATGCAGTGTTAAACTGATCTGTGTGATGGATCAGCTGCCTGCGCTGCAGGGAAGGCTGTGAGAGGCTGGAAATTCAAGACAGGTAAGATTTGGAAGCTGTGGTCCAGGTTAACATTTTGGACTCCACTAGATGGCACTGATTTATTGTGCTGTTGACAAAAAAACATCAAATGCAGTGGGAGATTTTTATTTTTTGACCAGGAGCCGTAAAGGAGCTGGTGAGGATGCTCAGTACTTATTCTTTGTCTGGTGGGTGCAAGTGTAGTTTCCTTCATGAGCTCCTGCTTTTGGAGTGGAGTTTAGGATGGGTAGGCAAATCGTGAGTGTATCTTTTAAATATTTAGAACAGAGAAGACATTTCTCAAATAAATATCTGTATTTTCTTACCCTCTTGGTGCGAACATCCTCTGCTGCTGGAGAAAGAAGCTGGCCCGGTGTCAGTGCAGGCAGCTGAGCTTCCCAGAATTGTGTCTCAAACCACCCCAGAATTCAGGATAAAGATCAAGGCTGATCTTTCTGCCAAGAAAAGGCTCCTGGTGGATTACAATCGTACAAGTGCTGGTTTTGATCAACACCAAGGTGATTTTGGTGTGGAGGACGCTGGGTGTGTTTTGTCCCAGCTCCAAGGGCAGAAATGGCCACGAGAGCTCTTTCTGTCGATTTGGTACCCAAGCGCTCCCAAGGAGCTCCTGTGTCCTGCTGCTCGGGGTGGAAGGGCAGTGAGCTGTCCCAGGAGATGCTGCTTGAGGAGGGAATCCATAATTCCACACCTTTTGTCCTTTTTCTGCATTCCCTGTGCCACCAAACGCTGCCCTTGGAGGCACCGTGGATCTCACACGGAGCACGAGATGTTCTGCTCGGCATTTCGGCTGCTCCACGAGGATAAACTCTTTGTTCCACCTTGTTTTCCTCCTCTAATCCTCCTTCCCTTCAGCTGAGGGGGAGCTGAGCAGAGCTGCAGTTTGGCCTCGCTTGACTTCAGAACTCGTGGGTGTTTTAATCTGGTGCCTCACGAGAGAAACGGATCCTGCGGAGCGTGCAGCTCTGCCTCCCTCCAGAAGGTAAAGCCTGCCTGTTCTTGGCCTTCCTTTCCAGGGATTTGGAAGGAAATGGCTTTCCAAGGAAATCAGGAAATCCCTTTTGCCACTGGGAATCGCTGCTCTCTGCCTGGCCTGTGGCTGGAGGGGTGAGGCCCTCCAGGAGTGTCAGATAAATCCAAAATGCAGCAGTGGCTCGGCTGTGGATATTGATGATTTTTACCATCGAGCTGCTCATCCTTCAGCCGCACTTTCTGGGGCTGTGTGTGGGATTTCTGCAGCTCTGTGCGTTCCCTGGGGATTGGTGTTTCCCTGCCCAGGACCTGCGTGGGGACATTTGCAGGAATTCAGCAGCCAAGGCTCTGCAGGGATGCAGGAGGGACTGCAATCCAAACCTGGAGATTTGCCTTCAGGCGTTTGTGGAGTGAGAACTGCAAAACTGTGATTTCTGTGCTGATATTCTCTGTCTGCTTTAGGGTTCCTCGCTGGTTTTCCCTTCTCCCCTCTCACACTGGAGGTTCAGTGGTGACTTTGGCCTCCCATGTGTAATTAGTGATGTTTCACAGGCACAGCTCCCTGCAGTCTGTGGGACACCTTCCTGTGACATTGACAGGGCTGGTTTTTTCAAAATCTCTTTTATTTTTCCTCTTGACGCCGTCAATTTTTACATAAATTTATGAATTTAACCCTTGGTGAGGAAGTATTAGGTGCTGTGTTCTGGCTTTGAATTAATTCCTAATGCCCTTGTTTCCCGACTCCATTATTTATATACATTCCATTTAATTCCAGGATTTATATATTATCAATTCCTAATTCCATTATTTCCTGAGGTTTTTTCCCCCCACTGCCACTTTTTTTCTTCTTTTCAGAATGTTTGTCTCCTGTTTGCTGCGTGCTGAAGTTTTGCCATTACCACTCCAGATATGGATCATTAATAAATTTATCATGCCCAGCATGGCTCCGAGAGCTTGGGAACAGCCTGGCTGTCCCCAGGGGTGGATGGCACCGGGTGCCTGCTGTCCCTTGGCCATTTCCCAAATCTGAGTGGAAATTGGCCTAAAAAGGGGGGATTTAGTGGAGCTTGTCCTGGTGGGAGAATCAGGCAGGGGGGACAGGCTGGGTGGGGACTCCAGGGACTGTTTTCTGCTCTGTTTTCCAGCACAGAAGGTGGAATAGTAATTTATTATCTGACATTCTTTGCAAACAGATGGAAAACACTCTGCTTGTGAATTTGCAAGGGAAAGGATTCTGGGAGCAGGCTTTGCATATGTCCTTCCCCCCTCGGTTTATTTGTGCTTAGGAAAACAACAATGAAGTCATTCCTTGTTTTTGGGAGTAAATTTGTGTGGTGTTCCCACTCCTGCTGTTGAGATGGATCAAAAGTCCCCAAACCATCCCCCCTGAGCATGGTAAATGGGTTGAAGAAATGAGAATAAAATAATGGAATTTAAAAAACGGGAATAAAAAAATGGGAATAAAATAATGGAAAGAAGTACAGTGAGCTCTGCGAGCTCTGCTTAATTCTCACCCTACAATTTACATTTTTAATGCAGAAAAAAATGTCTCTGCTGGATGTAGTGATCTGGTGAAGAAAGAGGAGCTGTTAAGGTTAAAGACATCGAAATTAAGAACTGAGCAGGTGAATAAATGGCTCAGAAATCAGTGAGCAATGAGCGTGCCCTTTGCAGCAGTGACACCTTTGTGTTGGAGTTTGGGTGTGTTTGTAGCTTTTTTCAAGTGGACAATAAATTAGTGTATTCTTTGTTTGGGTGGCGATTTTGCCTTTAGTGAATCGAAACCAGGCACTTCTCACCCTGTTGTTTGGGTTTGTTTGTAACTTTTTTTAAGTGGACAATTAATTAACTGTGTTATTGTTTTGGTGGCGATTTTGCCTTTAGTGAATCGAAACCAGGCACTTCTCACCTTGTAGTTTGGGTTTGTTTGTAACTTTTTTCAAGTGGACAATTAATTAATTGGATTGTTTGGGTGGCGATTTTGCCTTTAGTGAATCGAAACCAGGCAGTTCTCACCCTGTTGTTTGGGTTTGTTTGTAACTTTTTCAAGTGGACAATTAATTAACTTGATCGTTTGTTTGGGTGGCGATTCTGCCTTTAGTGAATCGAAACCAGGCAGTTCTCACCTTGTGCTTGGGTTTATTTGTAACTTTTTTCAAGTGGACAATTAATTAGTGTGTTCTTTGTTTTGGTGGCGATTTTGCCTTTAGTGAATCGAAACCAGGCAGTTCTCACCTTGTAGTTTGGGTTATTTTGTAGCTTTTTTCAAGTGGACAATTAGCTGTTTTCTTTTGCTTTTAGTGAATCCAGGGACTTCTCACCTTGTGTTTGGGTTTGTTTGTAACTTTTTTCAAGTGGACAATAAATTAGCTGTATTCTTTCTTTGGGATTTTGCCTTTAGTGAATCCAAACCAGGCAGTTCTCATCCTGCCATTGATGGCTCTGGCTTTGCCCTGACCGGAGTGCAGATCGGAGTCCTTGGGAATGAGGATTTCAGTGCAGATTGGAGATCTTGGGAATGAGGATTTCAGTGCAGATTGGAGATCCTGGGAATGAGGATTTCAGTGCAGATCAGAGATCCTGGGAATGAGGATTTCAGTGCAGATCAGAGATCTTGGGAATGAGGATTTCAGTGCAGATCAGAGATTCCTTGGGAATGAGGATTTCAGTGCAGATCAGAGATTCCTTGGGAATGAGGATTTCAGTGCAGATCAGAGATCTTGGGAATGAGGATTTCAGTGCAGATTGGAGATCTTGGGAATGAGGATTTCAGTGCAGATCGGAGCCCTTCGGAATGAGGATTTCAGTGCAGATCAGAGATCTTGGGAATGAGGATTTCAGTGCAGATCAGAGATCTTGGGAATGAGGATTTCAGTGCAGATCAGAGTCCTTGGGAATGAGGATTTCAGTGCAGATCAGAGATCCTGGGAATGAGGATTTCAGTGCAGATCAGAGATCCTGGGAATGAGGATTTCAGTGCAGATCAGAGATTCCTTGGGAATGAGGATTTCAGTGCAGATCAGAGATTCCTTGGGAATGAGGATTTCAGTGCAGATCAGAGATCTTGGGAATGAGGATTTCAGTGCAGATTGGAGATCTTGGGAATGAGGATTTCAGTGCAGATCGGAGCCCTTCGGAATGAGGATTTCAGTGCAGATCAGAGATCTTGGGAATGAGGATTTCAGTGCAGATCAGAGATCTTGGGAATGAGGATTTCAGTGCAGATCAGAGTCCTTGGGAATGAGGATTTCAGTGCAGATCAGAGATCCTGGGAATGAGGATTTCAGTGCAGATCAGAGATCCTGGGAATGAGGATTTCAGTGCAGATTGGAGATCTTGGGAATGAGGATTTCAGTGCAGATCGGAGATCTTGGGAATGAGGATTTCAGTGCAGATTGGAGATCTTGGGAATGAGGATTTCGCTCCTTTTGGGGTGCAGTGCCCATGGGCTGAGCCCCTGCAGAGCCCCAGAACACACAGACTGTACACAATCTATTTTCATGGCTGGAGCTTCGCCCCTGCCAAGGAGAGAGCCTGGAGAAGGCAGGGAAGGTGTGGATCAGCCAGATGGTCACTTAACCCAAATCCCCTCAATTCCCTGTGGACACCTGGCCCGGGCACCTCTGCTGGGAGCTGCTGTGGGAGGTGATGGGAGAGCTTTGCTCAATGTCCAGGGTCACCTGAAATGGATGGATGGTGTGAAATGTCCCTCAGAGCTCCTCCAGGGGTGAATTCCTGCTCCCAGGTCAGGTGGCTGTGGAGGAGATGGCACCAAGGGTCTCCTGGGCCTGTGGAATTACATCAGAAATGCGTTTGACTTGGAAATTTCTATTTACAGCTTTGGTTGCAGCTTTAGTGAACGTTTATTCTGTTTTTCCTTGTAATTAAAAAACAAAAAAACCCAAAAAAATCAAACAAAAAAACCCCCAAAAAACAAACCAAAAAAAGCCCCCAAAAAACCCATGGCATGCACATTGACTATAGATAAATAGGAAAATCACATCCATGCATTAACAGTGCATTCCCATTTTTTATCCATGGCATGAACGTTGACCATAGACAAGTAGGAAAATCACATTCGTGCATTAACAGTGCATTCCCATTTTTATATCAACCATTTGTATCTATCAGTCTCACTTTCAGTATATTTTCACCCTCTGAGCAGTCATTTTAATCTCCAGCTCTGCCTTTCTGTTTCCCATCACAACACAACATTATCTTTCCACGTCATCCCTGAATTTCTTCCTCTGTTACCTGCAAGGAGCACCAATGGGAGATGCCCAAGCAGTCATTTATTCCCCATGAAAATGAGCAGGTCCTGCCTGATTCCTGTCAGGTTCAGAAATCAGAATCAGAAAACCCTGCTAGAAATCCTGGTGCCATCCCCAATTAATCAAAGCCATGCTCCTTGTTCTGGTGCCCATTAGGAGCAGCTGCATGGTGACTTTGATGTCTCGGGAGGACAGTGGGGTCACTGTTCAGCCCCAAACTGCTTCTCCTTGCTGTTTTCTTTGTTCCGGGGGGGATGGCAGTGGGTAAGACGTGAGGGGGAACACGAGATGTAAATCTCTGGCAGGAAATTGCTCACAAATGCCATCACTGGAACGTCAGGATTTTTAGCGGAGATGCACTTGGAAAGCAGCAGAATGTTAATGCTGGCGAATAAATGAGGATGAAGGGGAAAATTGTCCTCATTGAAGAGGGGAGAATCCAGCTTAATTCAGAGCAAAGTGTAATTAAGGGGGAAAAATCTTCTGGCATAGATGGAGAGAGCTGGGAGATGGCAGGAAAAGTTCTTGGGCTTAAATAAAATGTGTCTATTTCTGTCTGGGTTTTTTGGAGAATATGCCCTTGTTTTCCTGGGCTGTTTCATGAAGTGGACACCCAGAAAATTTGGGTAATTCCCTCCTGATTTGTGCAGTGAAGGAGGTCCCTCTGTGCAGGAAATTGGAATTTTTGCAAAGGGAGGTGCTTTAAAAGCAGCAAGAAAAGCAGAGACAGTGGATCCTTGTGTTTATAATCAGGAGGGAGGAATTGGGGGCGATGGGGATGGGCTAATGGGGTGACAGAAGCACCAGCACAGACCTTTGGGGTAAGGCTTGGATTTGGTGTAAAATAACACTAAAAGAATTTTCTTTCTCTTCTCTCACTGAAAGCTCTCATTATTTGCCTAATGAACCCCAAAACTGTGGCTATCGAAGCTCAGAGATAAATTCTTATTTATATTTTCCCCACGATTCTGTGTCAGGCTCTGTGAGTCACCTTCTCCGAGGGTTTTTGTTGCTGTTCCCTAAATGACAGAAGTGACTGAATTCCTGCTTCCAGGCATGTAGGAGATCCCACATTTCTGGTGCCATCTGTTACCAAACTTTGCGGGTTTTGTTTTTCCCAGTTTGCAGCAATTTGAGGGAGAGTAGGGGAAATAGAGCAGGTGATTAAAAGGAGAATTCAAGTGGGATTGCAGTGATGCAAAACATTGGGGTAATGACCAGGAAAAGAAGAGTATCTGCTGTGGGTTTTTAGTCAACTCCAGAGCCTCTCCCAGAAGATGATTTTACTCAAATATTCTGCCCAAACCTGCAGGTCACTCACTGTGTTCACTGTGTCACGAACCAATTGATGCATTTATTTATTTATTTATTTAATTTATTTAATTATTTCTTTATTTATTTACTTTATTTAATTATTTAATTATTTATTTATTTATTTCCAATTGTTCTTGCCATAATTGCAGCTCATTATGGGTGTTGTGGTGAAGGGAGGGCTGAGCAGTCCCAGGAGGTGCTGGCTGTTAACAAAAATCACCTTGCATGTGAGCTCTGAGACCCAACCAGGCCTCCAGAGTACATTTTTTAATGAGCTCACCCAGTAAAAGATCCATTGTTCCCTCCACAAACAATTGCTGGCTTGTGCTGTTTGGAGTTCTCTGCTCGGGCAGAATTCTTGGCTGCTGTGGGAATTGTCCTTTGGGTTTGGCTTTTTCTTCACTAGATACGAAAAGGGAAAAAAAAAAAATCCAAATACATATTTATTTGTGTATTAGTGAGAGAAAGCTTCCACTTTATTATGTGATGTTTAAAGCAGACTTTGGAACAAGGATGAGCAAACAACTCGCGGTGGTTTTCCCACAGGAGAAGAAAATGTTGCTTAAAACTGAAATCCCTCGTCATTCATGAGTCAGGGCTGATTTTAGGAAGGAGTTGATTGGCCGTGGATTACGTAGATGCTACTCCAGAGTTGAAATTATCTTGGGTTACTGTGGGTATTTATATCTGTGCAGCTGCAGGATTGAAGGCAGAACTGTGCCTACAGCTCTGCTTTCTGTAAAGAGAAATTTATAACAGAACATTTTCATCTTCCCCTTCAAATATTCAATTAGCAAGCTTTGATTCTTATCTTTTTCTGTCACGCAGACAGATTGCACCTGCAGCTTGGATTCCCTGACCACGCTGGCTCAGGCACAGAATCTTTTCCCCTCACTGCTCCAAGTGTGTGAGAATATTCCGGGCACATCTGGCCCCAGATGTGAGGGGCAGGCTTGGCTCAAGGGCGTGCCTTTGGCTGCGTTGGGGTCTGGGATTATTTGGGAAATTGTGCTGAAATTGAGCAGATGAAGCTCTTTTGCTGGATATTTTTATTAATGATTTTTTTGTTGCATCTCTTCCGGTTTTGAAATCCTTTGAGAGACTGACAGTTTTGCCAGTTCACTTAACAGCAAACAGAATATTGCTGGAATATTACTTTGAGTGCCACCACTGCTGATTTCTGTAATAATTAGCAGATGAAGCTGGGCTGGTCCCATGTGGGATCTGCTGGGGCTCCTCAGCCTCTGCTTTAGACACACCAAACCCTTTTATCCTCCTGCAACCTTGGCTGGTTTTATTTATTAATACTATTTTTTTCCTAGAAGGCACAGTACATTTATTATGAGCCATGAATGATCTCGTTTGTGCATTTTTGAAACCTTTGGGGAAGAGCAGCCTGGAAGTTGTTCCTATTCTGCTTCTCACCTCGTGGATGTGTCAGTGAGTGTCCAGATCCAGGGGAAATAATGGACATGACAATCACAGATCAGCTTTGGCTGCTCTGCTCCATGTAAGGTATTATTAGCTGTGCTGAGCATCCAATCCACCCAAATCCAGCAGCTAATCCAGTTGTTTAAAGGAAATTTTAATGCTGTGTGGTGTTAGAAATGTCTGGTAGTGCTGCTCTGTCTCCTGTGTGGTGCCTGAGTATTTTGGTTTAACCTGAGTCGCCTTCAGGATGATTTTATTTGCTGGAATGTCACTTGGACTGGCCTGGGTAAAGGAATTAAATCAATCTAGCAGTGACAGCTCTGAGGAAAACAGACCTGGCTGCTGCTGTTGTGCTGGAACTCAGCAAACTGAGCATTACTGAAGTGCAGGAGGTGATGTGAAAATCATTAGTCACACGATGAGCAATGAGTAATTGTTGTATTAAAAAACCACTTGGAAGCCTCACTGGGTGGTCTCAGCGTGGAACACGGAAATTCTGGAAGTTGGGAGGGATTATTTCCTGCAGGAGCTGTGTCTGTGCCCCTGACTGATGGGATCCTAAGGGCAATCCTTTACCGAGCACTGATCAGAAACCCCAAATATCCCAGTGCAGGTCCAGCCCTAAATGAGCTCTCCTGAGCAGTGATCAGAAACCCCAAATATCCCAGTGCAGGTCCAGCCCTAAATGAGCTTTCCTGAGCAGTGATCAGAAACCCCAAATATCCCAGTGCAGGTCCAGCCCTAAATGAGCTTTCCTGAGCAGTGATCAGAAACCCCAAATATCTCAGTGCAGATCTAAATGAGCTCTCCTGAGCAGTGATCAGAAACCCCAAATATCCCAGTGCAGGTCCAGCCCTAAATGAGCTTTCCTGAGCAGTGATCAGAAACCCCAAATATCTCAGTGCAGATCTAAATGAGCTCTCCTGAGCAGTGATCAGAAACCCCAAATATCTCAGTGCAGGTCCAGCCCTAAATGAGCTCTCCTGAGCATCCTCTGGAAGGAGCAGCTCCCAGGGTGGGAATGCTCTGCTGGCCCAGCCTGTGCTGCTCCCGAGGGGCACAGAGCTGTCCCTGAGCTGTCACCTCCCCAGATGTGGCACCAGGGGCTCTGTCCTGCAGCCACAGCTGCTGCTGGCACCAGGTGCCTTGGCTTGGCTGAGAAAATGGAATATTGTGGGAGGGGCAGCTCCTACCTGCGCTGTTCCTAAATGCAAAATTTAGGTTTTCTGCTCCTAAATGCAAAATTCCAGGTGGGAGCACCTTCTAGGGCATGTCTTGGCTTTGTCATTGTGAAAGGGAAATTCTGGGCTGCATCCTACAAAACTGCTGTTGGAGTCCTGCAGTGTACTTAGGAACATTAAATGTGCCTTTCTCTGCCCTTGGATGTCTTGTTCCACACGGCCATTAACACCTTTTACAGCCACATTAACCCTTTTTATAACATTTTCTCCCTGCCGTGCATTTTTCTCCGCTGCTCAGAGGAGCCATTCCCATCTCTGAGCTCTTCACCTTCGGGTGCTTCAGGAGAACTCTCTGGAGATCTGATTACCCCATAAAGTGGCCAAAACTGGCCAAAGTGATTGCTTTATAGGATTTGGATTGCAGTGTGTCCTCTGGAAACTTTTCCCTTGTGGTACCTAAACCCCATGACCAAATTCGTGCCTCACTTGCAATCCACAAGCTTTACTAAAAATGAAATTTTTTTCCAACGTGCACAGATGATGTCAGATGAACATTAAGACACTGAAAATTAAAACACAGATGCCCTTCTGCAGCACTGTGCGAGGAAAGCCATCCCATGCAGCCAAGGAGGGAGAAACGGAAATAATGAGATGCCAGCACTGCTGTATGGGAGCCTTTCACTGCCTGCCCACAGAGCACTTCCAGAAAATCCTAGAGCCAAGACTCTCCTTGGCAGCAGCTGCTTGATTTTTATTTTTTTTTTAAAGTTAATTTAAATTATCGTCTCCTGCAGACAGCTCCTAACTCCATGTCCTTGGTTTGAGACTTCTCCAGAGCAGGCACACGAGGCTGTTCCCATTCGATGGGAGCAGCTTAAATCCCTGTGAATCCTGCATTGTGGGGAGGATTTTGGCAGTGCTGGGATTTTATTTAATTCTTTTTTTTCCCCCCAAACAACGTCATGTTGCAAGAATTTTCCATGAGTGGGAAAGCTTGTCCTTATATATCTCTTTTTTTGAAGTGGTGTGGTTGAGGAGGTTGGGAACACCCCCTGGAATAACTGTCAGGAGTTGGAATATCTGAATGGAATGAGGAGTCCCTGGGAATGGGGATGTCCCTCCCAGGGTCCCTGGGATTTTGGGAAGAACTGCCGCAGCATTTTGGGTTCTCAGTTGGCTTCCAGAGTTCCTGTAATTGGAGAAAGAGCTGATTTTAGCCATTTTTCTCCATTTCTGAGCCACCAGACCAGCTGGAGTCACTGGGAACGCTGTTTTCCTGTTCTGGGTGCAGCCTTTGAGGGAGGGAGCAGGGACAGCATAATCCTGGAAGGAATTCCTCCCTCCCAAGGTGTGGGGAGGCTGCAGAGCTTCCTTGGTGTCCAAAGTCTGCCAGGGACAAACGTGCAAATCGTGGTTTTAAAATGATAGTTGTGCAAACAAAACGAGCATTGAGCTCCGGGAGAAGGCAGGAGCTGTGCAGGGAACAGAATGTGCCTGTTCTCAGGGCAATCGTTCGAGTGTTTGGGTTTCTGATTGATTTTTAATTGCTATAAATAGTGCCCTGTGTGTCTGTGTGGAACACTCGCAGGGGTTGTGTTGTGTTTGAAACATCTTTCTTACCAAGCCACTCGAATTTCCAGTCGGGTTCTTTGCTCTTACCTAATTCAGCATCGTGCCAAAGGTGTTTTCTTTCTTCTGGAGTGAGGTTTTATCCTGAATTCAGTGTGTCACAGGCAGAGAGACTGAAGGGAGTGCTCCCACTGAGACCTGGCATTATCCTCCAGGCTCAGGCTTTGGGAAGTGCAGCTTGGATTGTTTCTGGAGGAGAAATAATTCCCTGGAATTCTGCAGTCAGGAGTTTCTCCTGCTCACCATGGCTGCTGAACCAAATGTTGTTGTGGATTCTTTGCACATCTGCTCGGAAAGGAACCCTCGGAGTGCTCGTGGGGGTGGAGCTCCTGGGCTGTAATTAGTGGCTGTGGCTCTAATGAAGGTGGCAGTGTCAGACAAAGAAAAAACCATTTCCTCGTTGTTCATCTGCAGTGGAAGCTCCCAGGGCTCGGTGCAGGATTTGGCTGCACTTTGTGCCTTGTGATGCCCCAGAAGGAACAAGAGACCTATTCATGGGGAGAACTTCCCTACAGACAATATAGAAAATAAATAAATTGTGTCACTCCTTGTCCCATAACATGTTTAAGTTTGAATTTTCCTGGTTTTCCTTCTTCCTGGGTTATAAACCACATTGCCTCTCCCTTCTTTTTTGGTTGCTCCCAAGAGCTGCATAACATTTTTAAATAATAGGATGCACATTAAATGCTTTGTTGTTGCAAAAAAACCTTGGGATTGTATTTTGGGAGTCAGTGGCCGTGTTGGATGCCTTGACTGTGCCATTTCTCTGTGAGAAATGTGAATTCTTGAGTGGGACTCACTGGGAAACAAACACAGAGATATGATATTATTTACCTTTGAGGGCTAAGAGTAATAAAAAATGGCCTAAAAGAAGCCCAAAGTTGCTTTAGGTTTTAACAGCTCCACACCCAGACAGAAAATGTTTGGAGTAGGCCACGTGAGCTTGTGGAGGTGAATTGATTATTAATCAATGATCAGAGGATCCAATTCCATCAGGCAGTGCCCCTTAGGATCACTCACTTCTGCACAGCATTTCCCCTTCCCTCTTCATTTTTATTGCAGCCCATTTTTTTTCTTGCTGTTTCATTCTTTATCATCTGTTCCCTTTTCAAAATAATTAAGGAACGAAACATATGATTTATGGCAATTATCTTGCACATTAGAGGGGGGAGAAATACACAGTTAGTCTGGTTCCTCTGGTGTTTCAGTTTGCAGGGTTGATAAGCAGCCCCAATTTCCTGACACATTCATTTTTCAAGTTGTTTCGAGAGAATCTGATGTGACACAGTGAACAAAAGACTAATCTAATTTATCTTTTTTTTTTTTTTTTTTCCCCCTCATCTCTTATGCCTGTAATATTTCTGCTTGGCTTGATGCATATGTGAATGGAGTTTGTGGTGGCATTTCAATTTCTGGGTGGATATTGAGGCAGGGAGCAATGTGTCCTCCCCTTCCTTGTGAAGACAGATTTCAGAGTAATGTAAAAGGATCTCTAACTGTGGAGCAAACCTCTCATTTCCTCTGGGGAGACTCTTGGTATTTGTAGCCAAATATTTTTTTGGAACACGGGATCATTTTCAATAATCATCTGAACTTGCTCTGTGGTGTTTTGATGATTGATGTGTATGGGACAGGCAGAGGCTGAATTACTGTGTATTTTGTGCTTCACAATTCTCATTATAGCCAGGGAAAATGGGCAGTTCTGAGGCTGAGGGGCTAGAGTCGTTCACTGAAAACAGAGCAATGTGGTGCTGGCAGGGATCAGTGCTGGGTGTCTATTGATCAGCTATTGATTAGGCTCCAATCAGTGAGTTAGGTGTGCCCAGGGGGCTGGGCTGCTGCTCAGTGCTGTGCTGCAGGTGATGAGGCACACGGGGACTGTCACCTCAGCTGTGTGTCCATGGGTTAGGTTTGGGATTGTCACCTCAGCTGTGTGTCCAGAGGTGAGGTTTGGGATTGTCACCTCAGCTGTGTGTCCATAGACAAGGTTTGGGATTGTCACCTCAGCTGTGTGTCCATGGGTTAGGTTTGGGATTGTCACCTCAGCTGTGTGTCCATGGGTTAGGTTTGGGATTGTCACCTCAGCTGTGTGTCCATAGACAAGGTTTGGGATTGTCACCTCAGCTGTGTGTCCATGGGTGAGGTTTGGGATTGTCACCTCAGCTGTGTGTCCATGGGTTAGGTTTGGGATTGTCACCTCAGCTGTGTGCCCATGGGTTAGGTTTGGGATTGTCACCTCAGCTGTGTGTCCATGGGTTAGGTTTGGGATTGTCACCTCAGCCTCCTGCCCACAGCTGAGGTTTGATAAACCCCAAAGAGCAGTGCTGTGCAGGCTGAGCTGCCAGCTGGGCTCAGGCTGTGCCCATCCTGATAATCTGTTTTACACATTTCCATGTTCTTATCCATGGCCTGCTCCACCCACAGCTTCCTGGCCCTTTCTCAGCCCAAACCAAAGCTCAGCTCCGTTTGGTTGGGTTTTATTCCTTTCCACGGGGTGAGGAATGAGATGTGTGTGGAAGGAAACTCTACAAACAACAAATGCTGTTTGTGTGCTTTGCTCTGAGACTGGATCCAGGATGGGAAGGAGCTGAGCCCTGAAAAGAAAGACTGAGGGTTTTTTTCCCTAATCCTGTTTTACCTTGTGGCAAAATCTATTCTTGCATCTGTTGGGTTTTAATAGTGCTGGCCCACGGGCCTTAAAATAGGGTTTTGTAAATGCCTGGTGACTGTGATGCAGGGAAATGTTATTTCCATTGATGAGCTGTCAGAAAGGCAGCGAGGCTTCGTTTCTGTGCCTTCATCTCCATAATCGAGGGGTGGCGGTGGATGGGGACGTGCCTGGGAGCTGAGGGACAGATTCCTCGTGCCACTGGGGTCTGGCTCCTGTTTTTGCTCATAATTGCAGTGATTTGGATGACAGTAATCTCCAGTTCCCTGGCAGGACTGGTGCCCTATTGAACTTGTCACCAGCCTAAAGGGGACACTAAAACAACAAGTCAGGCTGGAGAGCACGAGGATGGTCAGTGGTTTGCTCAAGGTAGAGCAGAATGTCAGTGGCAGAGTTCAGAACAACTCCATAATTCCAGTAATTCAGGCTGGAAAATCATCCTGTTCCGTGCTGCCTTCCCCTAAACCCAATCTCCATGCTGCTCTCAGATATTGGTTATTAGATAAGGTTATTTCATGACTCCTCTTGCCTCGCAGAATTTGCCACTTATGAAATGATTCCATTTAGCAGATTAGTTTCTGTAACTGCATATTGCTTTTCATTAAAATTTCATGGGGCTTTTATTTAACATGCACTGGAGCCTTGTTTGTGTGGGACCTGTTGAAAGCAAAGTGGATTAGGCCATTTAAGCCATGTATAATCCATTCCCTATGGATTTCTGCTTCCTCCTGTCTGCCTGGTCCTCCTTGCTGTTCCCTGCTCCTGTCCAGCCATCCATCCATCCATTCCCCCTGCGAGGAGCAGGAGATTTGCATTTGCTGCAGAATAAATCAGCAGCGCTTTAATTGCGTGATAACAAACTCGTTCCAGGCCTCTCCTCAGCTGAGTCCCAAATTTGCTCCTTACTGAAAGCCCAGTTTTGGCTCTGGAGTGGTGCCAGTTCTTGTTTGCAGGAGCTGGCTGCTATTTACATGGAGATTTCTGCCTTGTTTTCATGCATCAGGGGCAGGTGTTTATTAGTTTTGAGGCTCCAATTTGTTTCACGGTTTGTCCACTGCGTTTAGCTAAGTCAGAAGGGCAGCGCTCTGGTTTAGTCCTCGCCTTTTCTGAGCATTTATTGTGTTTATCCCCACAATTTACACAGGCCCAGCAGCGAATTTGGGGAGGATTTGATCCATTTTGGGTTCTGCACATTTGCAGCAGGGGAAGAAGCGCTGAGTCCATGGAACACAAGCTCAGCTCCCTCGTTCCCAGATGATTTCATGACCATGTGCTGCTCACCATCGCATTTGTCCCACGGCACAGCGCCGCATGCTCCCGGGAGGTTGGAATGAATGTGGGATTGAGTTGGGGAAAAGTGCTGCATCCATCCCCGAGCTCTTTAATTATAGACCCAGCCCGTTGTGGCAGGGAACAGCGGAATTCATTTCTGCTGAGAAGTGTTCCCATTCCCACACATTTTTAGGGAAAAATTACGGAATTTCAGATGTAAGTCCACCTTGGAATCGTGCAGGGGAGACGGCACATTGCTGCTTTAGTCAGAATTACTGATGGCAGTGAAGCACTCGCAGCATCCTTCTTCTGCAGGAGATTGTTTTCCCCCTCAATTTCAACCATTAATTGCCTGGAAATGTCCAGCTTTTATTTTAATGTTCTCTCCACTTATTCCTGCTGTGTCATTTGGCTGTGGGGTTTGAAATAATTTCTCTCAGCTCCCTGCTAAAGCCCCCGGCTTTGGGATTTTGTGCTCCAAAAGCTCTTTCAAGGCTATTTCAGTGGCTCCTTGGAGAACAGGGCTCTGATCTTGGGGAAATTCCAGCTTGGATCAGCTCCTGCTCACATCTGCCCTTGCAGGGAGCTGTCAATGAAGTGATGGGAAGCTCAAGATCGTGTCAGGAGGTGGAGGAGTCACTGGTCAGGATTTTGGGTGGCCTTTCCCAATTTCCCACTGCCATTCCCATGGGAATTTCCACCGCGGTCTTACCCAGGCAGGCTCTGCAGTGCTGTGAGATCTGAAATTCCTGGGGCTGAGAGGAGCCGAGAGCCAGCAGGAGATGCAGAAGTGCAGGATGGAGCCTTTGCCTGCTCATTTCCCCATGGGCTGATGCATTTTAGCTGCAGATCCATGCACTGGTGACGGTGGCATCTGCAGGAATGATAAGGACAGGAAACTCCTGATTCCTGCTTTATCCTGCCCCTCCTGATGCTGGGGATTTTTGTATTTTCTTTTATATCCTTTTTATATATTTTATACCCTTTCCCTTCCCTGTTACCCTCCATACACACTCCCTGTACCCTGCACAAACACTCCTTGTACTCTAGCCCCACATGTTTCCAACCCTTGCACTCTGATATTTAGCTTGGTTTGGGGTCCTGCACAGCGAGGAAGACCAAACATTCATATTCTCTCAGAACTAGAGGCTCCAACCTGTTCTCTCTTGGAACATGTTTTTGTAAACTAGGCTGTAGTCTCATTTGGGGGGGGTTCATTAGAATAGGGGGCAATTATTCATTTATTAAGGTTCTTATTGGGGGATTTTGAGTAGATATGCTAATTTCGTGAGGTCCATAAAAATCTCATGTAGTTCATTAGAACAGGGGACAATTCCATCATTTATCAAGTTTCTTATTGGGGGATTTTGAGTAGAAATGCTAATTTTGTGAAGTCCATAAAAATCTGGTATGCATTGTACTTGTCGTTCACTCCACGGTGTGTTTTCCACCTTTGATGAGTCTGGGCACCTCGGATCCTATTAAACCGAGGTAAATTCCCTTTTCCCTCTACTGCTGTGTCTGCTCCATATTTTTCCCAGCCTGTTTAAGGCATCACTCCTGGGTTCCTGTGGTTTCAAAGGTGCAGCAGGGCCCTTTGGAGGAGCCTCTGCTGCCAAAACAGTGCGAATGGAATGGTCACTCGCGTGTGCTAATAGGTTAATTGTCACTTGTAGCTCTTCTTGATTCCCAGCTCCTTTATTCTCTGAAAGGTGAGAAAATAAGGCCAAAAAATCCAGAGGCGTTTTCCTTTCTAAGCCTCCTTTCCGCAGGCTTCTGAGCTGTATTTATGCACAGGGCTCCCTCCAGACAAAGGCCTCTTTGAGGGTCCTGTGGTCGTCTAACATTCCCTCCTTTCACATGAAATTAAGGGCTGTGATTTACTGCACTGACCTCAGTGCCTGAGTGCTCTCATTTACGGCCAGCCTGCCTTTTTTCTCCCTTATTTTCCCTCCCTTTTCCCTCCCCTTTTTCCCCCTTTTTCCCCCTTTTTCCCCCTTTTTCCCCCTTTTCCCCCCTTTTCCCCCTTTCCCCCCTTTTTCCCCCTTTTCCCCCTTTTTCCCCCTTTTTCCCCCTTTTTCCCCCTTTTTCCCCCTTTTTCCCCCTTTTTCCCCCTTTTTCCCCCTTTTTCCCCCTTTTTCCCCCTTTTTCCCCCTTTTTCCCCCTTTTTCCCCCTTTTTTCCCCCTTTTTTCCCCCTTTCCCCCCCTTTCCCCCCCTTTCCCCCCCTTTCCCCCCCTTTTTCCCCTCCTTTTTCCCCTCCTTTCCCCCCCTTTTTTCCCCCCTTTCCCCCCCTTTCCCCCCCTTTTTCCTCCCTTTTTTCGCCTTTTTTTCCCCCCTCTTTCCACCTTTTAAAATTGTTTTTCGAGTGGGGGAAATGTTTTTCGTGTGCTTTAGCCATGCAAACACCCTGCAGGCCCTGGGAGGGCTGAGCTCCCTGGGCTGGGTGGCTTTGCTTTGCCTCTCTCTCGTGGTTTCCTTTCCCCTGCAAATTGGAATCTTCTCCCCCAGCGAAGAAAGGGCACAGACAGATTTATTTAAGTTAACCAACGTGTAGATTTCTTGCAGATTTTCTCAAATCTGGCACTGCTTGAGGGCAGGGAGTGGAGAGGGAGCTCTGAAACAGTGACTTCACAACTCACTTCTGAAGAAATAATGATTTTCCTTCCCAAATTCAGGCTGTGGGTCCCAGCTCCACTCCCAAACCCATTCCTGTACCTGGACAAGGACCTGCAGCTCACGGCCCCACAACTCCAGCCTTCCCTGGAGCCTTTTTGAGGTGCACCTGCTGCCCCTGGCTCTTTGCAGTCATTTTGGACAGATCCAGGTGGAATTAAATAGAAGACATTCAGATCTTTCACTTTGCAGCCGGAGATTTGTGTAAAATAACAGATATTTTCAGGGTGTTTTATAGAGAATGTTGTTTAAATCAAGAGGGCCATGCATATTTTTTTAACCAAAAAAACCCTACCAAACCCCATTATTTTTTGTAAGGACATTGGTTAACCACAGAAGAAACCCTGCACTGCAGATGGTGCCCGAAAGCACCAAGTATAGCACAAGATTTGGCTTATTCTGTAAGACTTGCTAACTAAAACACATATTGGATCCTGCTGCGCTCCTTGCAGAAAAAATCTGATTTTCTAGGTGGATTTGGCAGGAAGTTTTGTAGGGTATCACACAATATGGGGCTTCTTCCACCCCTGCTGCCGCCTCCTCCTCTCCCAGCGTTTCTCCCAAAATTGTTGTTGCTGTGGAAAGCCCAGGAACCTTTTCCACTTGAAATATTCTATTCCCTGTTGTTGTAGGGAGAGTGAGGCTGTCGGGGCTGCCCAGCAGACTTTGGAGTTTCATTTTTTTCCCTGATTTTTTTTTTTTTTTCTTTGTGGGATCTGCTTTTCCCTACCAGGTGGTGGAGGAGGGAGGCTGGGCTGCTCCAGTCCCCAGTGAGAATGGGATGCAGGATTCCACAAAAACCTGCTTTAATTTGAGGAATTCCATAGGTGCCTCTCCCGGGAGCTGTTTCAGTGCAGGAAGGATAAATTCAGCTCAGCACAGGAACTTGCACAGCAAGAAAAGTGCTGCCTGGAAAAAAAGGCTAAAACCAGAATGGGGAAAAAGGACTTGATTCCTTCCCTTTAATCATGGTGGAGTTTTTGTTGGATGCAGCTCCCAGCCCTGAGCGTGACATTGTTTTGCTGATATTTCATCCTGCCTTTAGCCAGATTAGCTCGAAAAGAAGAGATGAAAATGCAGTTTTTTGCAGAATCTCGGTGTGAAACGTGGTCAGGGCAGAGGCAGCACAGGGGGCTGCCTGGAAATGTCTCTCTGGCTCGCTCCTGTTTATTATGCTTGGCATGCAGCACCAACTCACTGAAAAGTGCTGCAATTACCCTTGGCAGCGAAATTCTTTTGCGTAGAGTGGTCTGTGGTGTTTGCCTTTGTTCTAAGAAGTTTTTCCACTCGGATTTTCAGTGCGGTGCTCCCTCGGATGTGGCACTGCAGTGGCGTGGCTCTGTCATCTTCTGTCTCCTTTTCTTCCTCTTATTTTTATCTGTCCTTGTCTGTCTTGCCCTTCACTCCAGCAGGAACAAAACGCCCTTTGTGGCCGTAAACCGCCGTGCCAAATAGTTTGAATAACTGTGGCCCTGCACGAGTGAATGTAAAACATAAAAGCGCCAGTAAATTCCATTTAATGCCACCCTATAACAACAAGAATTCCCATTTTAATAACTGGGGCAGTGGAAGGGCTGACCTCGTTGTTTGACGCAGCCATTAACTCGCTTGGCTCGCTGCGAAGATTGTGTGTTTAACTCTGTTAATGATGCTGCGTTCATTAACATCCCAAAGAGAGCACTCTGCTCCTCTTCCTGGGGTGGATTATTCCTTACCTGAGCCCCTGGGTTAATCCTGGCTGGAACTGAGCTGTTTTATTGCCTTTGTTGTGCCCAGGAAGGGAAGGACGCTGGGAGCACATGGATCAGGCGTTCCTGGGGCTGTGCTTTGTGAATAAATCATTCGGTGTTTTATTGTCAATTCAAGGTGGCACAGAAGATTCTGTGAAGGTTTTGTGTTGTTTTACATCCTTTGTAGGATGCCCTTCACTCATTCCTACACTCTGGTTTGGGTTATTACATAGAATTATTTTAACAGATTTCCCTGCATCACCTTTTCTCCTTCGAGATGAAAGAGCACAGATCATAAATGAGGGAATATTTGAAAAAATTAATGATTTGATGGATAATTTCCAAAGAAAGACACTTCCAGGGATGCTATTTTTGAGTGCTTTCTCTGTGGTTCAGGGAAAAAAAGGCTTCAAAGCCAAAAATGCCACATGGTAATGACGAGTTGGTGACCAAGCTGAGTTTGTTTGGAAGAGCTGGGGTAATGCTCCTGTCAGGAAATTAGAAGGTGTTTGGTTGGGTTGAGGGGCTGTACGAAGAGATGCTCAAACTCTCTGAGTGGGATCTGGAGAGAGGAGCAAGGGCCTCTCCTGTGTTTCTGATCCCAGCAAAGAGGGAATTGGAGGATCCAGCAGGAAGGTGGTGCTGAATTCCAGCTGGGCTGGGCTTTCCCCCTTTTCTTCCTGATACTGCACATGTAGATCTGTTCCCACAGGAGACTGCTCTGGCATTTTTGGGGTCACCGTGCCCAAAACAAGGCCATCATTCAGAGAGGACTTGCTGTTAGTGCCTGCTCTGCCTCCTGCTTTGGAAACCTCTGGGTTGGGATTTCATTTTGGACTGACCCAAGCAGAACAGAAGCAATGTAGGATGAGTGGACAAGTTTTTAATTCCCATCCAATGACTCTGGGATAAGGAATGCTGATTATATTACCTCTCTGCTCCGCATTGTGCTCGTGCTTCTCGCAGCCTGTCCGAGCTGCTTTTTCCTCCTGGGGGAGGGCCACGTTGGTGGGATTTCATTGTGGGACAGAGGAACACAGCGTGGCTCAAAACAACCCCTCCGCAGTGGGACAGAGCTCCCCAGCCCCGCTGTGGTCTCCATTCCAGCACAGCAAGCAGTTGTTAGTGGCAGAGAAATCTCTGCCCGAGATGGCAGAAATAGCAGTGTCAGAGCTGGGCAGCTGTGTGGGGGAAGCTGAGAATGCTCGGGGCAGGGCCCCATCTGCTGCTGGTCAGAAATGTGGGGAGGAGAGCATGGAAAATGCTGGGCTGGGAGGGGATGGGAAATGCTGCCTCTTCCCTCCTCCTTTCTGCGTCTGCACACGATCTCGGAATATCCTGAGCCGATCCCACAAATATCAGCAAACTCCAGCCCTGCACAGCCCCCAAAATCCCCCCCAGCACAGGGGGGTGGATCTCCGTGCAGCATCTTCCAGCACGGGATCTTGTCACTGGTAGCTCACAGTAATCACTAAGATGGCAAATAAGGCAAAATTGATTTACAAAACTTTCTTTATATATGCATTAATAGTCTAACAATTATTGGGCGATAGTTTTCCACCTCCCAAAAGGATTGGCTGGAGCCCTACAGCATCCAGGACCCAAACAAAGATTAGAAAAGCACAAGAATTCAGCTTATCTCTATTCCCCATGAGAAAGAAGAGAAAAACTTTTGGAATAGTGCATCCACAGGATCTGTCCTGGCTCTCCAGCTGAAATTCCTGGTGTATCCCAGGAGAGCCCCGAGCAGATCCCGTGGGAGTTGTGCTTTACAGGAGCTGTTTGCACCTCGACACAAGTTCAGGAACGATGTGGAGTCATTGAAGGCAGCAGATCATGAGATATTTTCAGGAAGAGTTTGAAGCTCTGCTTTGCCTTGCTTTCCTAGGGAAGTCACAAGGCGGAGGACTGAAAAATCAGTCAGTTTTTCTAATTTTGTGACACAAAATCCGTGCTGTAATGGGATTGTTTGAGTGGAAGCAGCTCACGGATGGAAGTGGCTGAGCTGGGAGCTTGTGATGTCTTCAGGCCCTCTGATGGAGTGAGCATCTCAAACCTGCTGCTTTCAGAGGCAGAAAATGAACGTTGCTTTCCCATTCTGCTGGGTTAGCTTTGATGTCAGCTCCTCCTTCCTCATCAGCCATTCCGGGAAATGGGAACATAAAGTCCTTTTTTGCCTTTCCGTGGCCTCGTACCTTGTGTTGTCTGCCTGAGTCGGAGCCCTTCGGAATTAGAGTGGAAAATGTCCTTGAGTGCAGTGACAATTCCTGCCTGTGTGTGCGTGGAACGGATGGCACAAGTTTGAGCTTGGATTTTTGGAGAACTTAATTTGAGTGGAAGAGGGCAGGGCTGGAATCGTGTGCTGTGGGTGCAAGGAAATTGGGTTTAGTTTGACTGAAATAAAGACATTTCTTGTCTGTCCTGAAGGATCAGAATCCAGATTATCCACAAGGAATATTTGGGCTGAACTAAGCCATTCCTGACAGATTTTTGCCTTTATTCCTTCCTGGATCCTTTGAAGGAGCAGATAAGCAGAGCAGTGCTTTCTGACCTTAAAATATATGGTTTAGGAGGGAAAAAACCCCATCCATGTGTAATTCAGGAAACTGGCAGGAATCCCGGTTTTCATGGACAGTTACAAAGGATTATTTCATCTGCTTGGTGGGCGAGGGATGAAGGGGGGATGTCTGAAGACATGTTTTCCTCTTTGTTTTTCTATAAGGAATGCTCAGTTCTCTGCTTTTATTGCCACTAAAGAATGTCAGGGACATTGCTCATCCTGTCAAGATTTTCTCCTGCAGCCTAGGTCTGTTCTTTGTCCTTTCTGGCCTTATTTGCCCCAGTTTCCACCAGCATTTTGTTTATTATAAACCAAAAAAACCTGCATTTACCTTTTACTGTTCATTCAGTCAAATAAACTCAGTAGTTTTTGACTTGTGAGGTTTGTTTTCCCTCTGGGCTGTGTTGGTAGGGCAGGGCTTTATAGGCAGGTTTTCTCAGGGAAAAGGTGATGTCCTGAATTGGTTTTTTTTTTCTTTTTGGGGAGATGATGAGAAAAGGACTTTGAAAATAACCAAAGGACTGTAGATATTGAGGAACACAATTTATTATAAATTATTTCATGGCAATTATTGGGAAGAACGTGCTCCAGCTTTATCCATGCTCTGAAGCACATCCAGAACCTTCTGCCATGGCTGGTTTTGTGCTGCCTGTCCACACAAGTGTTGATGGGCAGTGCTGTGCTGTTTTGTAAGTTTTGCACTGATCAAATTCCCTTTTTCAGCCCAAAATGAAGGGCAGAGGTTGCCGCGCATTAATTTTCCCTCGTGGTGGTTCTTCACATGGCTCTGGGTCTGGGTGAGGTTGGGAAATGTGGGGCTGGGGCTTGGGCTGAAAAAACAAATATTGGCTTTGTGGTGAAGATAAAAGGCAGGACATGGTGTGTGGGACAGAGAGTTGTGCATCTCGCTGCTCCTGGGGATGGCTGAAATTAAAGAGTAATTAATGAGGGGGGTCCAGCAGGGCTGAAATTAAAGGGTAATTAATGATTGGGTCCAGGAGGGGTTTCGGTGGGGTTTCAGTGGGGTTTCAGTGGGGTTTTCAGTGGGTTTTCAGTGGGATTTTCAGTGGGATTTTCAGTGGGGTTTCAGTGGGTTTTCAGTGGGGTTTCAGTGGGGTTTTAGTGGGGTTTTAGTGGGGTTTCAATGGGGTTTCAGTGGGGTTTCAGTGGGGTTTTCAGTGGGGTTTCAGTGGGGTTTTCAGTGGGGCTTCAGTGGGGTTTTCAGTGGGGTTTTCAGTGGGGTTTCAGTGGGGTTTTCAGTGGGGTTTTCAGTGGGGTTTCAGTGGGGTTTCAGTGGGGTTTCAGTGGGGTTTTCAGTGGGTTTTCAGTGGGGTTTTCAGTGGGGTTTTCAGTGGGGTTTCAGTGGGGTTTTCAGTGGGGTTTCAGTGGGGTTTCAGTGGGGTTTTCAGTGGGGTTTCAGTGGGGTTTCAGTGGGGTTTTCAGTGGGGTTTCAGTGGGGTTTTCAGTGGGGTTTCAGTGGGGTTTTCAGTGGGGTTTCAGTGGGGTTTTCAGTGGGGTTTCAGTGGGGTTTTCAGCGGGGTTTCAGTGGGGTTTTCAGTGGGGTTTCAGTGGGTTTTCAGTGGGGTTTTCAGGAGCTGTGCTGTGTGAGCCCTGGCACTGCAGTGACACTGGGGTTTGTCCCTTCAGCATCCCTCACTGCTGTGTGCCTGGGCTTGGCTCTGTCACTTCGAGGACATTTTCATTCTGCTGGCACTCTCAGAGGACATTTCCCTTGCTGTCCTGCCTGCTCTGCTGTTGTTCTGTATTCTGTGCCTGTGCTGCTGCTCTGTGCTGTCATCCCCACCTGGAGAGGAGCAGGCAGGGTGGAACTCTGCAGGAATCCTCAGGTGCTCCAAAGGTCTTTGCCCTCGCAGGTCCCTGAGCATCTCCTTCCCCCCTGCTCCCTTTCACGGGGTAGTTCTTACACTAGAATTGCAATAAAAACATTGTCAGCCCCAGGAAAACATGGAAAACCTAATTACTGAGCGCTGTTGTTAACATTGGTCTAACACATCAGTGTTCAACAGCCATCTCGAGATTTTGGGACCTTTGGACCCCTTGGCAAAGTTATCCCAGAATATCCTGAGTTGGAAGGGAGCCACAAGGACCACCAAATCCAACTCCTGGCCCTGCAGGACCCCCAGCAATCCCACCCTGTGCCCTGAGTGTTGTTCTTGCCAGGAGAATCCCACACAGAATTAAGGAAATTGGTGTACACAAGGCAGCTTTAGGAGACATAAATCCTCAGGCCTCGCCGAGCACTCGCAGCCATTAGCAAATAGGGGTCAGGTGGAGTCTGTGCCTGGATATTCATTATCCCAGGGATTAACCTTGCCTGCTGCTATTTCCAAAGCTGCTGCTGCCCGTGCTGGAGCCCAGGTACTGCCCCTGGCTCATCCTGCCATAAATGTGCCCCAGGCAGGGTCCTGGGGGCAAAATGCTCCTTACACACACTGCAAAGAAAGCAGCCCCTCCTCCAAAGAGCTTAGTGCCCTTCCCGGCTGGGTAATCCCCAGTGGCAGCTCCTGTTTAGGGAGCACATCTCAATAAAAGGGGCTGGGGTCCCTGGGAGCACCAAAAACCTCTGCTCGTGAGGTGTCAGTGCTCACTATTGGGCCATTTGTGCATCTGATTTGATTGCATTGAGATTTTTTTCATGGAACCTAAAGGAGAAAAACTTCATTAGAGAAATCCTGTCTTTCACCATTAATTTATGCCCCAACATTCTGAAAATTGCGATTACCACTCCAGTAATCTTTTAAAAAAATAATTATTATTTTATTATTTTATTATTATTAATATATTATGTATACATTATATTACATATCATGTATAAATCATATATATTATATGTTATATGTTATATATATTATATATTATATATTATTATATATTATATATTATATATTATATATTATATATTATATATTATATATTATATATTATACATTATATATCCACCAGCTCTTTATATTTAATCCTAGTGCCACTAATTTCAAGCTTTTTCTGATATTCTGACCAAATTGTTCTGATATTTTTCCTGCCAGGAGAAGTTCTGGAGGTAGACAGGAAAAATGGGAGTGCAGCAGCATAGGGAGAAAAGCAAAGTGCTGGCTTGATGTGTGTGGCTTGCCCAGGCTGCTCTGGCTTCCCCAGGATTATAGATTTGTGCTTACATTTTGGTCATTAAGTTTGGTGGAGTCGCCGTGGTTTTAGCACAGATTAAAAGCCTTTATGGATTTAATACAAGGCAGCGATGAGCCGTGGCTTAGGCTGTGCTCTCAGAATTTACAGCCTCACCCGTTCTTTTGCTCCCTGTCAGAGCTGCTGGGGTGCAGGGATGCTTTGGAAGGGATATTTTATGTGTGCAGCTGCGATTAAACACGCTGAGCACGTGCGGCCTCAGGCCACCGCTCTGACTTCAGCCAAACCCACAGACAGCACTGCCGAGAGATGGAAATCAGAGTGTGGCACTGAAGGAATAAAGGAACCGACTCTGAGGAGGATTTGTGCCCTGGGTGTTTGGATCTGTGTGGGGAAGAGGAATCTCTGTGTGTGCTTTCTTTATTTTATTGGGTTTTTCCAGAGATCTTTTCCAAAAGCAGAGTCACGTGAAGCACCCAGCAGCAGGAGTCTTTAATTCAGTTCCCTTTAATTCAGTTTTCCCTCTATCCTGTATTATACTGCATGAGGAGAGGTGTGAAAATCCACTTGTGCTTGGAGTGCACTGGAGGCTTTCTTGGAGTGAATTATTGCAAGTCTTGGAATAAGTTATTTCAAGGAGCGTCTTGCTCCTATAGACCAGGAGAGGTTCAGAACTGAAGTCTTGACAGTTCATTTAATTTTGGAGAACAAATGCTCAGCTGAAACCTTCATTGTCTGCTTTGCATAACTTATGAGTTGCAGTGATTAAATTTCTTGTGTTTGCTGGGCTGAATTCTCGCAGGGTTTCCAGGAGACTTCCCAGGGGACAGTGGATGAAGCATTTTCTTGGCTCCTGGCAATCCGGGGAGTGTTTATCCTGCCAGTCACAGCTGATGCTTGAGGCCTTTGGATTCCCTGCCTGGGTTTAGATGCTTTTTGTTTCTTCCCTGGCATCACCTATTCTGAGCTGGAGCTGGAAATGATGTCTGAATTTGAGTTTGTGTAAGCTATGGCAGTTCTGTGAGGAGGGGCTGTGATTTATTGCCTGAACCTTGGCGTGACTGTGCCGAGCAGAGTTAAAGAGTGGGGAGCAGCAGAGAGCAGTAAACAAGCTCATTTCTCTCCTGCCTGAAGGGGATTTTGGTTCCTCTGCTTGCTGAGCAAATAGGGCAGGGTATTATCGTGGTACTCTTCCCAGTTTTTGCCTTCTGTTTCCATTATAATAATATTGGAGTTTTTATGCAGTGCATGCTATTAATGATGCTAATAGTCCTGATGGCATTCTGGAGGTTCTGTCAGTGTGGTGGCTGCAAAAGGTCTTGTGGTTAAAATGCACTTTAAATGTTGTCCCACAGTCCCAGTGGTATTTCCAGAGGCGCTGGTGTTTTTAGCAAGTCCCCAAATTCCCCAAAATGTCTTCCCAGTCTGCCCTGGGACAGCACTTCAGCCATGGGCTAAGGTGGTTGTCTTCATCACCATCGAAGGCTTGTAGAAAAAATGATTGAAATTATAAATACTGACATGTGCTCTTGTTCTTCTGCCTCCCTGAGCCTTCTGCTCTTCCCACGTGGTTTTGTTTAGTGGAGTAACCGTGCCATGTTTCTAATGGCAATTAATTTTTTAATTTAATTTCTTTTCCACCTAACATAGCAAGGAAAAATGGGACTGCTTAGTCTTAGGTTGTGAGGTAATTTCTGTTTATTATAGAGGAGCCAGGCTTTGTCTGTGATTTTTAAATTTTTTCTCATTCTAAACTATCCTGTGATGTTCAGCTACCACAGAATTCTCGGGTCCCACCAGGTATGAAAGATTCATTGGCACATTAAATACACTATTGATTTCTGACACTTCACGCTTGGCAAAAGGTGGTTCCAGATATGAATTTAAACCATTAAAATACAGAGTGCTCTCTGCAAAGCACGTTGGTGAGCCACAATTCATGAGAGGCTGTAAGTCTCTGAGATGAAGGTGGAATATCTAATGGGCAGGGTTAGGCAGATTTGGGAATAAATCCTTCCCTGGCAGGGTGGGCAGGCCCTGGGATGGCTTTCCCAGAGCAGCCCAGGACAGTGGCAGGTGGGGCTGGATGAACTTTAAAAGTCCTTTCCCTTTGAAGTGCAGAGCTCCTGCCTCAAAACCACAGCCTGGCAGCTCTGGACACACTCAGAAACATCCAGAAAAGCCAAGGCACTTGGAATGATTTCTTGATGAGGGCTCTGTCACCTTGATCAGGTGCTTTTTAAAGAGGAATGGCCGTGAGCAGAAGATGCTAAACCCAGGAGCAGGAAAAGCTCAGTCCTGCTGTCCCTCCTCAGTAATTTCCATCTTGCATTTATGCATTTACACCCAATGATGCTTCAAAAACAACTCAGGAGTTGAGGGCTTTGCTTCTGCGTGGTTTGACCTGCTTGGAAACAGAAAAGAGACAAAATTTGCATTCCACATTTTCTTTCCTCTTAACTGAAATAGGAGAGAGATTTGTTTTCCTGCTGAGCCATCCCAGTGTGGATCTCTGCTAGGCAAAGGGAGGAATTATTCTGCTATTTGGGATGGGATGAATGAGCTAGACCTGGAATGTGCCTTCCTCAAGTGAATTTGGGAATGGCAGGGACTGTTCCACTGGAGTTCATGATTTCTGGGGAGTAAATACTGAATTTCAGGCTCTGCAGCTGGTTCAGCTTTCACAGCTGCTAAAAACACATCCCCCAGATGAAACCACTGCATAAAAAAGGCCGGGGAAGAATTATTTTCAACACTTCAAAATCAAATCTCAGGCCAGGAACACTCCTAGGGCAGAATGATGGACTGTGGGGGAAGTGGAGCTTGCAGGGAGCAGGGATTTCTTCCTTGAGGAGTGCCAGGAGCTCCCTGGAGCCTCAGGTAATTCTGTGTTCCCCTAAAGGAGGAGTCTGTGCTGCTCAGCACACTGCCAAGACAAACTGGCTGCAGCAAGATTAGTCTCGAATCCTGAGCTTTTACAAATCCTGTTTTTCTCATCTTCTTCGGGTTCTTCCCACAATGCAGTGTCACCCACCCAAATTTCTTTTTTGGCAGAAGATTGTGACTTGCTTGGTTTTTAATTAAAATTGTCCATACTCTGATTTAATGGCCTCTATAAAGCATCCTGGCTTACCCTGCCTCAGGTAAATGAAAATATTTGCTGTGGTAAATAGGACTATTAGTTTTATGATCCATAGCAATAAAAAGCTTTTATCAAGAATGTCATCAAAAGAGGCATAAAATTGTGTTCCGTGTAAAACTACCGAGGTGTCCGAGAAGTTTTCCTGTGATTTATAAATTTCTGTAGGAAAAGGTGTTCATAGAGACTTTTTTTGGTGTGCCTTGTGGTCATGTTAAAAATTAACTTGTGAGCGGGGAAAGGATGGGGTCACAAGGTGGATATAATCGGAATTATTCCCTTCTCCCTGCACAGATTCCCTGCATCAGCTTGGCCATGTCACTGTGCTCAGCAGCAGAATAATTCTGACTGAAATGAAGCAGAAATCTCTTGGAATTCCCTGCCTGTGTTTCCGTGGTGCCACAGCTGCCTGCCCCTGGCTCCAGCTGTTTGGCCAAGCACACCTTCCCTGGTGTGGTGCAGTTGGAATAGTCCCCAGGAGGGCAGGGATGGATTTTGGCCGTGGATTTTGGCTTGGAGAGACCCCTGTGCCTTGGAGGGTGTGTTGGGTGAGCCCCAGAGGGCTGAGAGGCTCCTCGCTGGCCAGGCTGTGCTGTTTTATAGAATAATTCGGTTTAAAAGCGAGCAGCATCTGTTTCCTTTCATCAGTGAGTGAATTACCCTCTCCCACCCCCAGCACCCACCACGTCCTGCTGGAAATGGGGTTTTCATGGGGTTTTCACCCCCAAAATGCACCTTGGAGCTGCTGGGGGGTACCACACCCTGCAGCTGTGGCCAGGACAGACAGAAGGGAGGCTGCAGCTGTGTAGTTGCACTGTTTTAGAAATCTTTCTCTTCTTTCTCAGGGAGAATAGAGATAAGCTGCATTCTTTTACTTTCTCAATCTCTGTGTTTGGTATTAGGTGTTATTTGGCTGTGACCAATGGTTTTAGGAGGTGGATTCCCTGCTGACCAATAGTTGCCAGATTATTAATGGATATATAAAGAGGTTTTTGTAAATAAAGTTCTCCTTTCGCCATCTTGGGTTCATCTGCCTGTTTTCCCTGCCAGCTCCTGCAAATCTCAGGAAATCTCTAGCCACACAGCAGGATCAGAGCTCCGCTGGTTTGGGATGCTCTGCTGAGCCTGGTCCTTCCACAGAGCCCCGTGGGGCTGGGATGCTGCAGGGGAGGGCAGGGATGTCCCCTGTGCCTGCTGGCTCATCCTGGAGCGTTGGGAGTGGGATGAGGAGCATCCCTCAGTCCAGCCCCCCGTGTGTATTTATTTCTTTATTGCTTTGCTGTTTATTTTGGGCTGCTCCCCTCCGGAGGGCTCTGGTTCCTCTCCATGCTGTGCTGAGCTGCTGCTCCCTCCCGCATCTCTGCGATCCGAGATTCCCCAGAGGAATCAGCAATCCCCTCCTCCAATTCCTGGCAGATTTAGGGAGCGGTTGCCATGGCGACGGGGGAGGAATTGGATCTGCAGCCCAGCTGGGATCAATCCCAGCTGCTGCCTCCTCCTCCTGAGCAGTCAGCGTATTTTTAATAAAGTGACCGTGTACAGGAGGCTTGTCTTTGTCTTGTTAAGCCTTTGTTGTGTATTAAATCCCGAGGGCTTTCACCATAATCTGCTCCGCTCACAAGCTTTACAAATCCCGCCCTTACTCGGCGAGCCGCGGCCCTTAGATCCAGGAGATATTTCTTTCCTGATGGTTTTTATTTCTGGAATTCAGTTTAATTGGTGAACGGTTGTTTGAAATGAACGGAATTAAAGGTGCAGCCTTGAAGAAGGGAACCATTCAATCACAGCTGATTCCATCCATACTGTGCTTTATTTGCCAATCTTTTTTTCGGGTTTTTTTTTTTTAAATTTTGCTTTTTCTCTGAGCTTCACTCACGTGTTGTGGTAGAGCATCATTGCCTGGGTCACCTGTGCCAGGAGCACAGGGATTCCTGCTGCTGGAGACTCCTCCAGGGCAAACCCCACCCCAGGTCCCTGCCTGGGGTCACAGCGAGGGTGGCACCTGCCAGGGAGAGCCCTCGGGTCTGGGCTCAGCCATTGGTGACATTCAGAGGCACCCCAGGAAATGCAGACACAGCCCTGGGTGTCAGGAGTGACCCCAGCAGGATGGAGATCCTCATTTGCTCTCAAATCAGAACCTTTTCAGCTCCGTGGTGGAAGGGAAGGATGTGAGATGAACTCCCATTCACCTGAGGGTGCACAACCCCGCGGTAAATTTGTGATTGTGAGTGTATTTAGTGTTCAAATCCACTCCTTCTGTGTGGAGCAGTGGTGGAAGGGAAGGATGTGAGATGAACTCCCATTCACCTGAGGGAGCACAAACCCACGGTAAATTTGTGATTGAGTGAATTTAATGTTCAAATCCATTCCTTCTGTGTGGCTCCATGGTGGAAGGGAAGAACGGGAAATGAGCTCCCATTCACCTGAGGGAACACAGCCCCACAGTAAATTTGTGATTGAGTGTATTTAGTGTTCAAATCCACTCCTTCTGTGTGGCTCCATGGTGGAAGGGAAGGATGTGAGATGAGCTCCCATTCACCTGAGGGTGCACAACCCCACGGTAAATTCGTGATTGAGGATATTTAGTGTTCAAATCCACTCCTTCTGTGTGGAGCAGACAGATCTGCCCGAGCAGAGGGAGCATGAGTGTTCCTGAGTGTGGTGTGTTCTCTTTGGGGTCTGGGCAGGCACAGCCCCAATATCAGCAATTCCCAATTTCCCTGTGCTGCCAGGGGCACTTTATTCCCTCCCCAGGTACAGCCTCCTGCTTAACCTCAGTCTGAGCCCAGCAGGGCCATGGCCTCCCTGCCTATTACCAAAATCACAGCTTAATTTGAGCTCATTTCTTTTGTTGAGATGCAAAACTAATTATATTTAACTACAGATGAACAGGAAGTTGCATTAGCAAATTTGTTGGGGTTTTTTTGTTGGTTTTTTTTTTAATCAATGGGGAATTATTCAGCATTTTTTGGGGGCTGGGGAACTTTGTAACCAGATAAAAGATATGGGGGAGGGCAGAGCTATAAAAAGTGTTATTGTGTGATTATGAAGAGGCCTTTTAATGCAGTTATTATGTGATGCTAAAAAGGCCTTTATTGCTTCAAGTTGGAAGCAGAATACAAATGGGCTCACAGTGTCTATTAAACGAGGAGTGGAAAAAATAGTCCCCATTCCCCTGAACTGCAAAGCAAAAATAACGATTAAACAGTGATTAAAATCAGCAGCGCTGGCTTTGTTAGTTTGATCACGGCCTGGGCAATAAGGCTGAGCGAGCAGGGAGCCATTGTTTGTGCAATTCCAGGCACAGCCCATTGTTCTGCTGGACCTGCTGGTCCAGGTGACAGCAAAATCGTTGTGCTGCTGGAGCTGCCTCAGACAGGCAGGGCTGAGCTCTCCCTGGTGTAAAATGAGGACAGATGAGCTGGAAGTGACTCATGCCGAGGGATGGTTCCTTCTCCTGGCAGCTGAATTCCAGAAGTTACCTGCAGTTTCTGTGGCTGAAGCTGCTGGAGAAGCACAGCTGGGCTCTTCTGTGCCTCATTTCATCTCCAGGGATGGGGTGTTTGTAGGACAAAGCCTTCAAAGGGTTTGCAGACACCCAGAGAACAAAACCCAGGGCTGGGGCAGCCCCACAGCCTGTCCAAAATCCTTCACAGAACCATGGGGAGAAGACAAAAGAGACTGGGGAAAAAAAGCCAGGTGGAATTTTGCTCCTCAGCATCTCTGGCGGAATGGAAATGTTGGGATTTCTCAGTTTTGTCTTTAACAACTCCCCTGGGTGTGTTTGTGCATAGGTGAGCACTGGGAGCTCCCAATGCCAATGGGAAAGGGAGGGAATTGGCTCTGGAGATCAACCTCAGGGCACCTGAGCATCCTGCTCTGGGCTGGACAGGCTGAGGTGCTGCCGAGGGGATTTGTCAATCCTGGAGGTCACAGCTCCTGTCTTGTGCAGTTCCTGGGTCTGAGAAGTGCCATTCTGGAGTGAGGAATAATGCCAGGAGGTTTCCCCCGGGCCTCCCTCCTATTGGGAAGGGAGCACTGATGTGCAGTGAAGGAATTGCTGCCCCTCTGTGCAGCCTTTGCAGCAATGCTGTTCCTTATTCCACTAATTATGGGATTTCATGGTAACTCCAGAGTGGAGCAGGGGCAGCACAGCCAGGGATTCCTTCCTTCCTTCCTTCCTTCCTTCCTTCCTTCCTTCCTTCCTTCCTTCCTTCCTTCCTTCCTTCCTTCCTTCCTTCCTTCCTTCCTTCCTTCCTTCCTTCCTTCCTTCCTTCCTTCCTTCCTTCCTTCCTTCCTTCCTTCCTTCCTTCCTTCCTTCCTTCCTTCCTTCCTTCCTTCCTTCCTTCCTTCCTTCCTTCCTTCCTTCCTTCCTTCCTTCCTTCCTTCCTTCCTTCCTTCCTTCCTTCCTTCCTTCCTTCCTTCCTTCCTTCCTTCCTTCCTTCCTTCCTTCCTTCCTTCCTTCCTTCCTTCCTTCCTTCCTTCCTTCCTTCCTTCCTTCCTTCCTTCCTTCCTTCCTTCCTTCCTTCCTTCCTTCCTTCCTTCCTTCCTTCCTTCCTTCCTTCCTTCCTTCCTTCCTTCCGTGGTTTCCAGGTTTCATTCTCCTGAAAGTCTGCACAGAAGGAGCTGAGCCCTTGGAAAAAAATCCAGGGAAAAGTGAAGGCTGAGTGCTGCTGCCTGGGCTCAGATCTCTTGCCTCCCCTTTGGACTGTATTTGCAGCAAGATATTCCCTGGTTTTGTGATTTCCTCCTGTTCTTTGCAGTAATGTGGCACAGACGTGCCTAAAAAAAGCTGCAAGGTAGAGCCCAAATGCTGAACTGGGGGTGATGGAGAGTTCAGTGCTTTCCACAGAGCCTTTCTTCTCTGTGCCGGCTGGAACAGAAATCACCTGAGGATGGAATGAAAGGCATTAATAACCCAGCCTGTGCCACTGCCTTCCCAGCAGGCTGCAGCTCTCACAAGAGCAGCAGAGAGCCAGGGCTGCCTTTAGAGAGTGGAATGTGGGGGAAAAATGAGTATGAATTTCTATTAGATCTCAATTAGCTCAGAGCTGTTTCCCCAGTGCTGAGCAGGAAGCTGATGGTGCTCTAAAGCCCTTCCTTGGGTGCTTTCCCCAGCTCCATCCCATGGCTCAGGAGATCCAGGGCCTGTCCCTGTCCCTTCTCTGAAATCCCTGTGTGCCCATGGAGCACCCAGTGCTCCCAGCTCTGCTTCCCACTGAGTCCTGGCTGGGCTCTCAGGGTTTGCTGCTGCATTTGTGTTTTGGGGATGGAGCACCAGCATTTATCAGTGCAGCCTGCTGACTCCAGAGTCAAACCAGAAATGTGCAGGGACCTCGCGCTGGGATTGTCCCAGTCCTGATGATTCCTTCCAGGTTCCTTCTGGAGAAGAACACTGTGTCAGGACGGCTGTTGGCCGGAGGAACGTGCTCAGGAAATGCTGATATTCCTGTGCTGTCCTGCTGTTCTCGGGGTTTGCTGCTGGGTTTGTGTTTTGGGGATGGAGCACCAGCATTTATCAGCACAGCCTGCTGACTCCAGAGTCAAACCAGGAAAGTGCAGGGAGATTGTCCTGGTCCCAATGATTCCTTCCAGGTTCCTTCTGGAGAGGAACGCTGTGTCAGGGCAGCTGTTGGCCAGGGGAATGCACTCAGGAAATGCTGATATTCCTGAGCTGCCCTAATGAGGGCAGGCAGGGCTCCCTCAGCCAAGCAGAGCTCAATGCCTGACCCTGCTCCGTGTGTTTCCCCAGCTCTTTAAGGAATGTTGCCATTGGCACACGCAGCCAGCTTTTCATTTCTGAAGCAGTGCATGTTTCTTAAAACCCCAGGTGTGCTTGGCAGCTGAAAGAATGCCTCTGTGGTCTGGAGGTAAAATTAGCTGCTCTGGGAGAGAGATTTTCGGATTTTCGTGCACTACATGAAAACACAGAGGGTGTTTTCCAAAGAAAACCTCTTTTGGCGTCCTCAAATTCAACTTGACCCGAGCTTGTTAGGCCACAGATCTGCCGTGGAATTAAGCTATAGCTGGAGGAAAGCCAGAATCCAATTACATTTTCTGCCTAATGGGTCATAATTTATGCAATGAAGAAGGAGGCAGGGATGTTGCTGGGGGAAAAGGGCACTGGGCCTGCGTGATGTGCACTGGGGAGGGCTGATGGTAAATGGGAATGGGGAGGGCAGGGCTGCTGTCCTTCTCTCCTGTTTGAAACCTTCTTCTCGTGTTTAAAACCTTCCTCTTGTGCTTAAAACCTTCCTCTCACATTTAAAACCTTCCTCTCTTGTTTAAAACCTTCTTCTTGTGTTTCAAACCTTCCTCTTGTGTTTAAAACCTTCCTCTTGTGTTTAAAACCTTCCTCACGCATTTCAAACCTTCCTCTCACGTTTAAAACCTTCTTCTCGTGTTTAAAACCTTCCTCTTGTATTTAAAACCTTTTTCTCGTGTTTAAAACCTTCCTCTTGCGTTACAAATCTTCTTCTTATGTTTCAAACCTTCCTCTTGTGTTTCAAACTTTCCTCCCGTGTTTAAAACCAGTAATTCAGGTCAGAAAATAGGTGTCCTACTGGACTGTAAATCCAATAAAGGATCCATGGGGATTGTCAGGTTTTTGCTGGGGACCACTGCTCTTGCCTAACTGTGCTCTTTCCTTTCCCAGCCGCTCTCCAAGTGGACATCGTTCCAAGCCAGGGCGAGATCAGCGTTGGAGAATCCAAGTTCTTCTTATGCCAAGGTGAGTGGTGGCTGAAGGCCCCTGGGTTTAACCAGCTCAGAGTGAAGGAGTGTGATGATATGTGATATATTTATCTCCCTGCTCCTCACTGCTCTCCTTCCCTCCCCGCAGTGGGCAGGGGAGGCCAAGTTCAAGGACATCTCGTGGTTTCTCCCCCGAACGGGAGCGGCTGACCCCCAACCAGCAGCGCATCTCGGTGGTGCGCAACGACGACTTCTCCTCCACCCTCACCATCTACATCGCCAACATCGAGAGGCTGGAAAGGAACAGTTACAAGTGCGTGGTCAGCAGCAAAAACCGGACAATGCCAAACCGGACACTTCATTGGATTGGTCCAGTCCGTAGGCCACCGTCAACGTCAAAATCTTCCGTAAGGTTTTGCTAGGAAGTGCTAGAAATGAAAGAATTGCATTTCTCCTTTTTTTATGGAGAGATAGGTTCAAGGGGTTGAAGCAAATTCTACCTGGGGGGGGGGGGGGAATCAATTTAGAGATTTAGTACTTCTTGTAGATGAAGTGTGGTTTATTTTGTCCAAGGAATTCAAGCAGCAGAGAACAAAAAGAATCAGACTTTGCTTTCTGTAGGTGAGGTGATAGGGCAGTATATGCACGTGGTTTGCCATTGAGAGTGTAGCAGACATAATTTTGAAGAGCTGCCATGAAAAGCACCTCCCAGGCTTTTTTCTTCAGGTGTGTGAGGCAGGATTAGGGAGGAAACTGTTTTACCTTCCTAGGAAAGGCTGGAAGGGGAAGGAGGAGGGTGGAAGGAGAGGGGATGGTAAGGTGCAGCCTTCTCCTTTCTTGTTTGGAGGGGTAAGAGGGAATTAGGATGAAGGGATGGTCAGGAGCAGCTCCAAGTTCACATTTGGCACTGGGGTTTATTGAGAGTGTTGATTTGGGGGCTGTGGGCAGTGCATTCACTCCCTTGGGACCTTTGTCCTCCCTTGGGAACAAGGAGATTTCCGGGGATTTGGGGGTCTCTCTGCTTCGCTCAGGCTGGAGGCAGGAGCACAGCTCTGGGTGTGCTGAGGAAGCTGCAGTGACCTTCTGTTTCCCCTGTTTGCAGAAAAGCTGATGTTCAAGAACGCTCCCACCCCTCAGGAGTTCAAGGAAGGCGACGATGCTGTGATCGTGTGTGATGTGGTCAGCTCACTGCCCCCCACCATCATCTGGAAGCACAAAGGCAGGGATGTCATCCTAAAAAAGGACGGTAAGGCCTTGGTTCTTGTCCATTCTGGGGTCAAATGTCCGTCACGCACAGAGTGCTGGCAGAGGAGAAGCAGTTTGTGCCTGACACGAGGCCATGGGATGGGAATTGAGCTCTCCCGGAGGCTGTGGTTTGCCAGGGGCAGGGCAATCACATTCCCACAGGAACAGCCATTGGCTCTGACACTGGAAAAAGCCAAGGAATTCTGGAAAAACGCAGCATCTCCCTTTAATGGTGGAGAGAGAAGTTTTATTCCACTAAGCCCAGAGGGGCAAAGAGAAGAGAACCTGGAGTGAGTTCTGTTCCTTTGTGTTTGGCAGTGCGGTTCATCGTCCTGTCCAACAACTACCTGCAGATCCGGGGCATCAAGAAAACAGACGAGGGCACCTACAGGTGTGAGGGGAGGATCCTGGCCCGTGGGGAGATCAACTTCAAGGACATCCAGGTCATCGTGAACGGTGAGGGGCTCAGGGCTCAGAGCAGGGGCTGCAGCACCTCAGCCCAGGCTGCTGCTGGAGGTGCAGCTTCAGGTTCTCACCATCCTCTCCCTCTGCAGTTCCAGTAAAAATGGCCATGGAATTCAGTGAGTGTGTCCCAGGTGTTTGCAGGGAAAAAACACATTGAGAAACCTGAAGCTCAGAGCGAGGAGCTGAGCTTGGTGGCACTCACAAGTGCTTTTGGGCACCACACTGATTATTTTTGGCCTTTTCTCCCCTGTGCTGAGAGCTCGTGCCTCACACCCACTGATTAACCCCTGCAGGTGACAGTGACAGGGTTGGGTGACTGGTGGCACCAGAGCTGCTCAGGGAGCCTCCTCTCGCTCACAGCTCCTGTCCTTCCCAACTCAGCCCTGCCTCTCTTCTCCCGCAGTCCCTCCATCCGTGCGTGCCAGGCAGAGCACCATGAACGCCACCGCCAACCTCAGCCAGTCTGTCACCCTGGCCTGCGACGCTGATGGCTTTCCTGAGCCCACCGTGACGTGGACAAAGTAAGATCTGCGTGCGGGGTCCTGCTGGGGTGGGGATGGCTCCCACAGGCTGGAGGGAAGGCAGTGTTCTAAGTGGGATCAGATGAGTTGATTTTTCTCACAAGAGTGGCCTCGTGATGGGACTGAAGTCACCTTGTGCTGTGGGTTTGGCAGGGAGCACAGAGCCCACCCAGGGGGAGGAGAATCAGAGGGTAAAAATCCTGTTGGTTGAGATAAAACAGTTTAATAGATAAAGCAAAACAGAAGAAGGAATTCCTTCAGTGCTCCCCATCCTTCAGCCAGGTCAGCTGTGTCCCCTGCCAGGTCCCTGCATTTCCCTGTTGGGCAGTGATTCCCACTCTGAGGACACCATTCTTGGAATTGTGTAGCCTTTGGTGCAGGTGATGAGCACAAGTTGGTGTGGGAAAGCTGATGGCAGCTTGGAATGGTGCCCTGGCATGCAAGCAGCCACCCTCGGTGGGGTCACAGCTCTGTGGTGTTAGCAGGGGCGAGGTTCAGCTGCCAGGAGGAGCCCTGGGCACGAGGGGCTGGGGACAGGTCACAGCTGAGCTCTGCAGCCCACGGGGACAGGAGAAGGTGCTGGTCCCTCTCAGCACAGGAGCTGCAGGGTCATCACTGCGTTTCCAAGCCTGACCAAAGAGCCTTTGGCTGCCTGTCCCCAGGGATGGAGAGCCCGTGGAGGAGGTGGAGGATGAGGACAAATACAGCTTCAACTACGACGGCTCCGAGCTCGTCATCCAGAAGGTGGACAAGAGCGACGAGGCCGAGTACATCTGCATCGCCGAGAACAAGGCTGGCGAGGCCGACGCCACCATCCACCTCAAAGTCTTCGGTAAACAGCCCTGGGCAGCCCTGCCAGCCTGGCTGGGTGCTGGGCACAGCACTGGGAGCTGGGAGGGACCTGCTGATCGCAGTTAGTGCCTGCTGGGCTCATCCCGGGCTGCTGCTCTGCCTGTGCGCCTCTGCCATCGTCTGTGTGTGTGTGTGTGTGTGTGTGTGTGTGCAGGGGAAACCAGCCCAGCTCTCTGCTGCCTCTGCCCACACACGGGCAGGGCTGCTGGGCTGAGACCCCCGGACTGCTGGGGTGAGACCCCCACGCTCAATCCTGACCCATAAAGCTGCTGGGAATGCCCCCCAGGCTCAATCCTGACCCACCAAAGCTGCTTTAGCACCTGAAGGGCTTCCTAGAACCTGGGCAGGGAGGTGAGCCCACCCCACCTCAGGCCTGTAGCAGTGAATCAGCAGCCGTGCTGCCACCCTGGATCTGGCAGTGTTAAGGAAGATGGAATTCTCCTTGCCTCGTCTGCAGCCACCTGACAAAGCTGCTTAGCCAAGGGCTAATTTGGGGCAGGGAAAGTGTGCAGGGAGGTGGAAGAGTGAGCTGGTAATCCTGGGGGCTGAGCATTTGTACACTCTTACACGGGTCCTCTCGTAGAAGCCTCGGCTGTAAGAAGGAGCAGAGAGGATTTTTAGGTGTTAATTCTGTGAGGAGGTGCCCTCTTCAATGTCACGCTGCCCCTTCCCCACCTGGCACTAAATTGTCACAATCCTCCCCAGCGCTGCCTGTTCCAAACACCTCTGGTGGCAGCCAAGCTCCGTCCTGAGCCCACCTGAGTGCACGTTCCTTTTTCTCCTCCTCAGCCAAACCCAAAATCACCTACGTGGAGAACAAGACAGCCATGGAGCTGGAGGATCAGATCACGCTGACCTGCGAGGCCTCGGGGGACCCCATCCCCTCCATCACCTGGAGAACCTCCACGCGGAACATCAGCAACGAGGAGAAGGTACAGCCCTTCCCAGAGCCCCCTGGGGTTGGTGGGGTCAGCACAGCTCGTCCCTGCCTGGCCTGGCCTGGAGCTGCATGCGGATGCACGTGGAGATCTGCTGTCCCCAGGGAGCAGGGCTGGGGTCACAGCCTGCTGTCCCCTGCACGGGAGCAGGGCTGGGGTCACAGCCTGCTGTCCCCTGCACGGGAGCAGGGCTGGGGTCACAGCCTGCTGTCCCCAGGGAGCAGGGCTAGGGTCACAGCCTGCTGTCCCCTGCCCGGGAGCAGGGCTGGGGTCACAGCCTGCTGTCCCCAGGGAGCAGGGCTGGGGTCACAGCCTGCTGTCCCCAGGGAGCAGGGCTGGGGTCACAGCCTGCTGTCCCCTGCATGGGAGCAGGGCTGGGGTCACAGCCTGCTGTCCCCTGCACGGGAGCAGGGCAGGGCTGGGGTCACAGCCTGCTGTCCCCTGCACGGGAGCAGGGCAGGGCTGAGGTCACAGCCTGCTGTCCCCTGCACGGGAGCAGGGCAGGGCTGAGGTCACAGCCACCCGTCACAGGTCCCTTGGGTGAAGAGCCACCTCGGTTCAGAGCAGCTGGGGAGATGCTTTGGCACTCCTGCTGCATTCACTCGGGGCTGGATTCAATTGGAGAGACCCTGACCCCTCTTCAGAGGAGTTCCTGAGTCGCAGGAGCTCCTGGCAGGTGGGGATGAGCACCCTGAGCCCAGAGCTGTCCCCTCTGTGCAGTGGCAGGTGAGGGCTGTTCCCTCTCCAGGGTGCAGTGGACCAAAATGAACCTGTTAATTCCTCCTCCGTGCTGTCCTCTGACACTGCACATCCCTCAAGCACAAAAGCCTGGCTGCCTTTTGTGCTCACCTGTTTTGTTGATCCCATCAATACCATTTTGTTCTTAAAAGGCAAAAATAATTAGCAGTTTTTTCTTTTAGAAGAAGAGCGCTGGTGTTGTTATTGGCGACAGTTCCTTTAATTAGCCAAGGTTAGGATGTGCTGCCGTACTGGAGATGTTTCATTAAATGATCAGGAGGCAGATTTGGAGCCAGAGAGAGCCTAGACAAAAGTAGGAGTGAGGAGTTGTTGCTAATTAATAATCTGCTAATAACAGGATGCTTCAGGGCTCAGCTGCCTTGGCCACGCCAGAGGTCCTGGCTCAGCGTGGAGGCAGCAGGTGACACTCTGAGAGTCTTGGAGCAACAGAGGTGTCCACTGTCACTCGTCCCCACAGCTGCTGTCCTGCACTGCAGCTCCTAAATGAGCTTTTCTAATTGCCCCCATGACGTCAGCCCTCCCCATGTCGTTCATGTGTAACTTTATTAATCAGAGTGCCAAAGTTTTCCAGCTTCAGTTCTTTCTTAGCATCTCTTGGATCCCAGGGCTGCTGTGAATCCCTGCAATGTTCAGGGAGAGGTTTCCAGTGCCTGCAGAAGCTGCAGGGTGACTGGGGGAGCTGTTTGGGCAGATCTGAGGTTATTTATTCATGGGTTTGTCTCTGTCAGGAGAGCCCTGGGAGGTGCCAAGGGCTCCAGTGCTGCTGGCGCTGGAGTTTGGATCACAGCCACGGGCAGAGCTTGGGCAGGGAGGAGAATATAAAAACCAAACCAAGGGGTGGGAGAGCCCCCTCTGCAGCCCAGCTAAACCCTCCAGATCTCAGTGGCAAAACTGCTAACTCATTTTTGCTGATTTTTGAGACTCATATATTGTGCTTGATGCTGTGAGGTTGGTGATCCACAGCAAGGGAAATGTTCATACTCTGAAACTTTCTTACCCAGACCGGGGGGGGAAAAGCCAAGGTTTGAGGCACTGCCATGTGCTCATGTGCTGGTTCAAACCTTCAGGAAAAACATTGTTTGATCATATCCCATGCACTTTCTAGGCTGGATTATTTTGTGTCTGTGTGTGCATTTTGTTTTGGTTTGTCTTATCCTTTTCCCATTCTCTATCTTGTGCTCTGAGTTGAGGTGAACGTTTCAGATGTCCAGAAAATCCTTAGGCCAGAATAGCTCTGAAAAATATTCTATTACAAATTCTATTCGAATATTTAATTCTATTAAATATTCTGGTACAAATGCACATATTCAGTTTATTCTTCACTTTCTTTCTCTGGGACAGCACGGGGAAATGAATGGTCTTTGATGCAGGACAAACAGTGCTATTTTAAGAGTTTTCAAGCCCTCCTTTTGCATATCTCCATTATCCAGGTACTTGGATGCTTCTCTCTTGCTTCATGTTGTTTGCTCTTGTCGTCATCCTTCAGTATAGATTTTTAGAGGTGTGGAGGTGCCTTAACTCCCAAGAACACTCTGAAAAACCTACCCAAACCCCCAAACAAAAGCCAAGTTTTAGTTCAGATGTATTTCCAGGCAGATTTTGGGGGATGTCACAGTCCCTGGGTGCTCTGCCACCCTTCCATGGAGCAGCTGTGGGGACACTCCTGGGTTTGTCCCCCAGAAGGAGCTCAGCCTTGGGGATGGGAGGGAAGCACTGCAGGTCCTTTATCCAGAGCTGAATTCCCCTGTCCCAGCCACTCCCCAGTCCCTGGAGGGCAGAAACCCAAGGGAACATCTCAGCACAGGAGTCAAGGAGCAGAGGAAGGGATCAGCTCTGGTTTCTCCTCCTGCATCCCAACCACAGTTTAACCTGTGTGGTGGCCCTGGGCCTTTCCCCCAGGGCTGCCCCACAAGGCTCCCTGCTCCTCAGGCAGGAAAATGCAGATTTCTGGGTGGATCTGAGTTGCTTGGCTGAATTACAGACATCTTTCACCTCTGTCACGGGTGAATTCCTCTCTGCATTGTGCTGCCCTGAAACCAGCCCAGCCCATCCCTGCTCTCACTTTCTGTTGCTGTTGCTGCCCAGGAGCCTCTCTCAGCTCTGTGCTGTCGGCAGCTAAAGCAAAGGGATGAGTTTTTGGCAATTTAGGATTCAGAAGGTGCACGAGGCTTTGGTTCCCCCTCACTCCCTGCACGGTGCTGGGTAGGGCTCGGCTGTCTCTGTCTCAGTGATTGAGTCTGGGATTCTCTGGGATGGAGAACGTGGCTCTGCCTCTGTCCCAACACCCCTGAGGTGTGCAAAGAAACAGCAGAAGGTTTGGAATGGCCTTTGTTCCTTCTTCATCTTCCTTTAGGGTGACACCAAGTGAGAGGAAGTGTCCCCTGTGCTGACAGCACGGAGCAGTGCACAGGGACTCCCGAGGCAGGTCCCTGAGTGTAACGGGGATGGAAAAAGGGATTTTTCTGGATTATCAGGCTGCCTGTTGAGCTTCCAAGCACCTTGTGCACAGCAGGATACATACACCTAGAAATGACCAGGTCTTGGGAGTGTCCCTGCTGCTGCTGGTGAGCTCCACCTCAGGCTCCCAGCCACACCAGAGCTGTCACCAGAGCCATTGTCGAGCGAGGCTGTGTGTCCCATCCGTCGGCATTTCGGTCTCAGGGGTCACTAGAAGCCCCGTGGCAGCAATGCTCTGTTTTTGGTTCTCATTCCCTGAGCTTCCATCTCCATCCCTGTCACCCGTGTGTGCTGTGACATCCACGCAATGTCACCGTGCCTCACGCCCAGTGATGCCATCCTGGCTCTCATATTAGCAGGTGATTTTTGATTCCTGAACTGAAGGGGATCAAGTGAAATAATAGAGACCAGGAGCTACTTGGAATATAAATTTTGGGGAGGGGGAATGGACCCCAGCAAGTTGGCTCTTTGTGAACCACAGTGAATATGGTCCCCACTGCTGGTGGCTTCCTCTGAGTGGGAAATCTTTGTTTTAATGTCAGGTTTGTGCATGTGGCACTGCTGTGGGGCTGTCCCCAGCCCAGGAGGGGCTGAGTGCTCCGTCCCTGAGCCCAGGGAGCTGTGGGCTCCTGTCCCACCGTGCTGGGGCTCTGCAGCTCCAGGGCTGCTCCTCCTCTGGCCCAGCGTGCATGGAAACAGAGCTGCACATGCATGATGAGCACATTAATCAGCGTTAATGAGTCTGTGCGGGGTGGCAAACAGAGCAGGGGCACAAACCCAGGTCTGTGCTCTGCAATTCAGTGATCAGAGTCACTTGCCCAGCACCAGGGGTGTAGAAGAGGTGAGATGTGACGAAGGGAACAGTCACTGGCACACAATAAATCAGTCTCTAGGTGCCATCAGCCTTTGGTTAGACATTTCAAACCAATTCAGAGGCTGTGGAATGGTGAATGGCAATGTAAATTGATGGAAAAGGGAAAGTGTGATCCCCCCACGCACAGGAGATGTACAGCTCGGAGCCTGCATGTGCACACAGCTCAATGTGCTGCAAACACTGGTACCTGAAAGCAACCTTTGATAAACTTTTATTGCTTTTTTTCTGTTGTTGTTGTTGTGTTCTATATCTGTTCTCTCCAGGCTTCGTGGACCCGGCCCGAGAAACAAGAGGTATCAGATTACCAGACCTTTAGCAAACTTCTTAGGTTGTTGGTTTTTGGTTTCTCTTCTAAGCATCACAGATTAACAAAGCTCTAGTCCAGTAACCAACTAAAAGAGCATTAATCTGACCCAGTTAAATACCAATACATAAAAGAAACAGCTTCTAGAGGTAGAAGTTGCTTGGCATGTAGTGATGCATTTTTTGGATGAGCAAAGTAGCTGTGTTGGGAGTGAGGAACTCTGGTTGTCACTTAAAAATGAAAGAAAAGAAGATTAAAAGTAAAAGCAAATGTAAAATGCTGCTTTCACCGTTTTTTTCTATGCTGCCAGTGTGAATCATCCTCTCTTTCAGAGAGGGAAGAATTAGCACCAACCTGTATTTTGGGAAAGTGATTTTTCCCCAGGAAAGCCTCCTCTGCTCCAGCCAACTCACCTATTTGCTCATGGCACTCCTTCAGTTTGACCTTCTCTCTAAAGGACAACTGCATCATGTTCCATTTCCAAGTCAATGCAGAGAAACCTTGCACGAGGGGCATTTCTCCAGAAAATGCTCCAAATTGCTCAATTATTTTTATTTGCCTTTGATCTGCGAGGGTCAGCGAGGGGAGGGTGGGGTAATGCAGTAACTGGGGGTGGTGCAGATGGGGTTTGATTTTATTTCACATTCAGTGCTGTGCTATAATAATAGTGATGATAATAATAATGATAATAATAATAATGCACCTGATTTGTAGCACCCTTGCTTCAAAATGGACCAGAAGGAAAGTTCCCAAGCAAATGACAGGGGTCAGGTGGAGGACAAAATGAGCAGTCAGAGCTGGGTGACTTGGATTTGTATTTTTAGGATCAACTTCGCGGAGGCTCTGATTTTTTAAATTATTTTAAGCCATCTTAAAGCACAGAGACTGAACAAAGGAAAGCTGTAACTTGAGCACCACCCAGCTGTGTTTCATGTGGGGCTGAGAAGATCCTGCCCATTCTTCCTTCAGAATGATCTGTTGGACTGTGGCAGGTGAAGGCATCGATATTCAGAGCAGTTTGCATTGCAGAATTTGGAATCTGAGTAGTTGCATCTCTCCAGGACTCCCACGAATTCCTGGCACAGCTGTCCCCTCCCTGCCCCACTGTTTTCTCTGTGCTCTTTCTCTCTCCAGCTTCTCATTAATATGAGCACTAATACTATTAAGTTTGCTGTCTCTAAATTTCTTACTGCCTCTGTGTCTTAAAATACCCGAGTGGGGTGCAGGATATCTCTTTAAAATCACTTTAAAATTGCTTTAAAGTTGCCTGGGGGCTTTTAGCAATGGATTCCAGCAGCAGGATTCAGGTCTGGGGAAGGTCAGGGAATGAAGTATTTCACTTTAATAGAGGAATTTCGGGTGAGGAGGTGAAGGCAGTCCTGGCAGCATCTCGGGGTGACCTCAGTCTCGCCCCAAACTGGTGATGCCTCTCTGGCAAGTGGGAATTGGTGCAACCTTAGGCTGCAGGTTAAATGCAGATAGAAACACTGCACTGCGAGCCCAGAGCAAGGCGAGAGCATTCCTCTTCCTCCAGTGGAACTGCTGCCTGTGCTCAGGAGCTTTAGGAGCTTTGGGATGGTGGGGGTGAGGAGGAGACAGGACTGTGGAATTGCTCAGGGGTGCTTCTTTGGGACAGGGCTGAGAGCTCCAGAGGGAGAAGGGAAGGGGAAAATGTATTTTATTTGTTTCTCCTCTGCCCTTTTGGCCCTGAGGTGTTGAGCTCTGGGCCAGGTGTGCCCACAGGGCATGGCCAGAATTTGGGAAAGAATACCTGCACTAGCTCAGGATAAACGGCACAAATTGGCACTGTAGAGAATATCCCACCCTGCTCTGAGGTGTGGCTCACTGCCCTGGCCCTGAGCTTGCCTCCCCATGGCCAGGAAGCATTTTGTGAGCCCAGACCCCAGGAAGGGATGAGGGAAATTTAAACAAAGGGTTCCAAGTGTCCATGTCTGGCTGACACGTTCCTGTGCTGTCTCCAGCAGCCAGAGCATCCGACGGGCTGGAGTAGGGAGAGAGAAAACCTGCAATGTGCTTTCTTGGGTAGATGTTTTTCTCTCTTTAGAGTGTTTTTCCTGATCTCTCTCTTTCTTTCCTTGTGCCTTTTGGAGTTAAGAAACAGAGCTTCACCTTCAGAATCAGTTGCTCATGAAATGATCATTGGCTGTGATTTCCTGGCACTCCTTCATGTTGGATCTTGAGGGAGTGGGAGAAGGCAGGAGAATTTGGGTGCAAAATTACCTTTTCTCGAATCACCTGTGATGATCCCACACTGCTGATTTGTCACTTACACTCTCCTGGTGAGGTCACAGAGACAAGGATTGAGAATATTCATGCAGATCTGGAGTTCTGGCTTTTGGTCATTTATCAGCACTTGCCCTGTGCCTTCCAGGAACAGATCCTGTATGGGGTGGAGAGTGGCAGGAGGCAGCAGCAGGCGCAGCCGTGAGGGTGCCAGCTTTATTCACTTGTGTTTATGTCACAAAATCACAAATTAGGGGACAGAGTTGGGGTTTTAGAGCTTCCAGGCCGAGGCAGAAGCACCAGGATGGAGAGAGGAGGCCATGGCTCTGTGGTTCGTGGATGAAGGGAGCTTTGGTCCCAAACTGGAGAGGAAATCCCCCGGGCTGGGGTGGCTGGGGGTGCAGTGCCCTTGCAATCAATCCCCGTGGATGTGACGTTCCTCGTCTGTCTGTCAGTGCCATCCCCACACTCTCTTGCCTGTGAGAAATGGTTCTAGAATTTTCTTGAGGCAGGGCTGTCTCTAGAAGTTTTCTTGCCTTTTTCACTGCACTTTCCTCTCTTCGTGTGCCACGTTCAGGTGAAAGTTCTGAGCTCTCTTTTTGTCCCGTTCAGCCTCGAGCTCTGGATCTGTTCTCCCTTCTCCCATTTCAGACACTGAGATAAAACCATTATTGCCGAGAGAACAGGGAGGGCTGCATTCTCTGTCTGGAAGCTGTTGGGGAGGTTTCTTTTTTTTTTCTCTTTGCATGCTGGCAAAACTTTTTAACCAGAGCTGGATCTCTGCAGTTCCCATTCTGGGGAGAAGCTTCACTGTCCAGTTTTCCTCAGAGATGCACTAGCAGCTGACACTTTGGTCCTTCTTTTCACATTTTCCCCTTCCCCGAGCGCTTTTGAGCGGCAGGGAACCTCCTCGTTGCCCTCGGAATCGCCTCTCCGCGGCCCCAGGTGGGGCGAGGCCGAGCTTTGGGGTCCCCAGCACGGCGGGGTTGGCGTGGGGCAGACTTTGTGCCACCCTGGGCTGCGGGGGGCCCAGCGGTGACCGTGTCCCCTCCCTGGCAGACGCTGGACGGGCGGATCATCGTGCGCAGCCACGCGCGCGTGTCCTCGCTGACGCTGAAGGAGATCCAGTACACGGACGCGGGCGAGTACGTGTGCACGGCCAGCAACACCATCGGCCAGGACTCGCAGGCCATGTACCTGGAAGTGCAGTGTGAGCAGGGGCGCCGGCCTGGGGGCACGGGGGGCACGGGGGGCTCTGCTTTCCCTTTCCCTTCCCAGGGCTGGGGGGCACGGGGGGCTCTGCTTTCCCTTTCCCGTCCCAGGGCTGGGGGGCACGGGGGGCTCTGCTTTCCTTTTCCCTTCCCAGGGTGAGGCTGTGGAAGCAGCTCAGTCTGATAAAAGTCTCATTTTTTTTTGTAATTTTTGCCTTTTTCATTTTCTTTAATTTTTTAATTTTTTTTTTCTTTTTTTTTTTTTTTATTTTTTATTTGTGACCTTCCAGGTACTTTTCCCTGCCCTTTCCCCAGCTAGAAAAACCAAACCCATTCCCGCACTCCAAGCCTGGGAAATACAAGGCCCCTATCCTATCTTAATTCTCCCTGAGAACCAAAGATTTCGAGACTCATTTTCATAAACAAATACAGATAAGGAGCTCCAGAGAAGGGGCTTGACCTAGAGAAAATGGCATCACCACTTATCCTCCTAATTAGTGCTTTTTATCAACTATGCTAATTTTCTAAAAGCTATCAAACTGTATTCACCCCTGTAGAAGCGAGCTTTTGTAAATATTCTTCCATAACTGCCCCTGGAGCTCCAATGAAAATCCGCTTTTATATTACCTCCTGTACCAAAATTATCTCAAGTTTCATTTCTGAGCTGAAAAGGCAGTATGAGCTCTTGCTGGGAGTTTGCTCTGCTGTCTGCAGCTGGATGCTCTTTGCACCTCACCGTGGGTCTGCTGCAGTCCCTTTTGTTGGGAATCAAAATCCTTCCCTAGAGCAGCTTCCTTGGCATCATTTCCCAGATCCATCCTGCCCTCTGCTCCCCCTGCTGCACAGGAGCAGCTTTGGGGCTGAGCAGGTTTTCTCTGTATGTCCTTCAGCAGCAGACAGTCCCTGTCCTGCTGGTTGTGGGGACAGTTCCCATCTCCTGTTTTAGATTCCCTTTCCTGCATGAAGGTGGACTCCAGCCGGGGAATCAGCAGTGAGGCTGCTCTGGGAGCTCACCTGGCTCCAGTCACCTTCCCAAATGTATTTTTCAGATGCCCCCAAGCTCCAGGGCCCCGTGGCCGTGTACACGTGGGAAGGAAACCAAGTGAACATCACCTGTGAGGTGTTTGCCTACCCCAGCGCTGTCATCTCCTGGTTCCGGGACGGGCAGCTCCTCCCCAGCTCCAACTACAGCAACATCAAGATCTACAACACGCCCTCAGCCAGCTACCTGGAGGTGAGGACAGCCAGGAGGGCTCAGGGACATCAAATCGTGGATGCTGAAGGAATTCAGTCTGTCCTGTTGGTAGAAATGAAGTTGGGTGGTGTTTCTGACATGTAAATGCTGAGAGAAATTGGGTATTAGAAGATAAAAAAAATCAGGTAATAGAAGATAAAGAAAATCAGGTAACAGAAGAAAAGAAAATCAGGTAATAGAAGATAAAGCAAATCAGGTAATAGAAGATAAAGCAAATCAGGTAATAGAAGACACTCTTGCCTTGCCTCTGATTTTTGCCCACTGCAGTTCTCTTCCCCCGTGGACAGAGCACGAACACCTGGATTTTGTTGTAGCTTCTCTCCAGCTACATGCAGCACCTTGGCCGAGGGAAAAGGGTTTTGTGGTCAGAGTTTGAGCCTTCCTTCCCCCCACAGGTGACCCCAGACTCGGAGAACGACTTTGGGAACTACAACTGCACCGCTGTGAACCGCATTGGGCAGGAGTCCTCCGAGTTCATCCTGGTGCAGGCAGGTGAGCAGGGGAGGTGGCAGAGGTGCCAGCGTGGCCCTCCCGTGCTGGTTTGTGTCACTGGGGCGGCAGGAGAGCAGTGAGGCCTTCATGGCGTGTGTGTCAGGGTGGAGATGCTCAGCAGCCCTGTTCCCTCCTTTCTTTTTCCAGGGGCTGTTGTCCCCAGTTCCCCAATTGTTCTCCCCAGTTCCCCAATTGTTCTCCCCAATTCCCCAATTGTTCTCCCCAATTCCCCAACTGCTTTCCCCAATTCCCCAGTTGCTTTCCCTTCTCCCCAGTTGCTCTCCCCAATTCCCCAATTGTTCTCCCCAATTCCCCAATTGTTCTCCCCAATTCCCCAACTGCTTTCCCCAGCTCCCCAGTTGCTCTCCCCAATCCCCCAATTGCTCTCCCCAATTCCCCAGTTGCTTTCCCCATTTCCCTAGTTGCTTTCCCTTCTCCCCAGTTGCTTTCCCCAGTTCCCCAATTGCTTTCCCCAATTCTCCAATTGCTTTCCCCAATTCTCCAATTGCTTTCCCCAATTCTCCAATTGCTTTCCCCAACTCCCCAGTTGCTTTCCCCAATTCCCCAGCTATTTTCCCCAATTCCCCAGTTGTTTGCCCCAGCTCCCCAGTTGTTTTCCCCAATTCCCCAGTTGTTTTCCCCAATTCCCCAGTTGCTTTCCCCGACTCTCCAGCTATTTTCCCCAATTCCCCAGCTATTTTCCCCAATTCCCCAGCTATTTTCCCCAATTCCCCAGCTATTTTCCCCAATTCCCCAGTTGCTTTCCCCAGTTGTTTTCCCTGATTCTCCAGTTATTTTCCCCAATTCCCCAGCTGTTTTCCCCAATTCCCCAGTTGTTTGCCCCAGCTCCCCAGTTGTTTTCCCCAATTCCCCGGTTGCTTTCCCCGACTCTCCAGCTATTTTCCCCAATTCCCCGATTCTCACTGGCCGTTCTCCCCTCTCCGCAGACACGCCCTCGTCGCCGTCCATCGGCAGGGTGGAGCCCTACTCCAGCAGTGCCCAGGTGGAGTTCGACGAGCCCGAGGCCACGGGCGGAGTGCCCATCCTCAAGTACAAGGCGGAGTGGAGGGCCCTGGGCGAGGGGGAGTGGCATTCCAGGTTCTACGATGCTAAGGAAGGTAGGAACGACAACAAAAATGGGATTCCTTCCCCACCAGCAGCGCAAAAAAAGTGACTTTCCTTTAGGGAAAAGCCATGGAGGGTGGGGGGTTCAGGCTGGAGGCCCCAGACAAATTTTTCAACATTTGCTGGGAGTGACACCTTGAATTTTCAAGTGGAAGTGAGGGTTGGGCTGTGCTGAGAGCTCTGTCACAGACCTGTCTGAGCAAGGTGAAAAACCCTGTGCCTGGAATAAAAGTTTCCACTTGCTGCTTCCCACAGGAGGCTTTTCAGCCCTCATCTGTCACCCCTTAGTCCCCCTGGAAAACAAACCCTGCCATTCCAGCAGCAAGCCCCTGTCTTGTTGAAGTGATCTACAGCAGTGCTCCCTGCACAAAATCGATCTTGGCGTCAAATACCCCAAAAGAATTTTGATTTGCGGTGGACTGTGAAAAGGAGAGCTCTGCTCCAGAGCTGAATCTCCCACCACCAATTCTGTGCGGAGCTGAAATTCTTTTAGGTCCCCACTGGAGTGACGTGATCCGAGCTAGCGTAGATTTATTTGTCTCTTTTCTCCCTGTATGGGGAAAATGGAATTAGTTTATTTTTTTCTTTGAGTCCTGAGCCTTTCTTTGCTTTTTTTCCCCTCGTTGCTGCCGCAGCCAACGCAGAGCGGCTGGTGACCATCACGGGGCTGAAGCCTGAGACCACGTACGCGGTCAGGCTGTCCGCGGTCAACGGCAAGGGCGTGGGGGAGCTGAGCCTGCCCGCCGAGTTCAAGACACAGCCAGTCCGTAAGTAGAGCCTCTCTCTGCTGGACCTCCCAGGGACCTGTGCCATGCATGGATCGCTCCTTCTCTCTCTTGCAGACCTGGCTGCGCCCTCTGTTTGCTCTGTGCTTTGGGGTGTGGTGGGTTTTGTCGATAATTGAGTCTTCTTTGAGGGGAGGAGGCAGAGGAATTGTTCTGTTTGTGGTGGTTGGTGTTTCCAGGTCAGCCTTGGTGTGGACAAAGAGAAGGGACTGTGTGAGTTGGATTTTAGTGAGAAAGAGCAGCTGGGAAGGGTTTTGGTGACAGAGTGTGGTGGCACTGCCACGGGGCAGGTTTGCTTTGCAAATTCAGGTGTTGGGCACAGGACTGGCCTGGGGCTGTGCCGGAGAAGGGAGGGTTGATCTTTCCTCACATCCTGCAGCACTGAGGGGATTCTGTGGATTCCTCAGGCTCTGCTCTGCTCCCCCTGGGCCATTTCACATCCTGCTGTGGCCCAGCACTGTCCCTGCTGTTCCAGGGAAGGATTAAATACCAGAGTTGTGCACGATGGGAAGGAGAGACAGGAGAACAGTGACACAGTGCAGTGGGCAGGGGAGAGGTGAGCCAGGCAGGCAGGGACAGGAGCTCCTCCCGTGGATCTTTCCCTTTCCCCTGCATCCAGCCCTGGATCTGCTGTCCCCAGCTCCCCCAGCCCTGCCCTGGAGCTCTCTCTCCAGACCCTCCGTGCCCCTGGGCTGCCCTTCCCAGCCCATCCCGAGCATGTCTGGAGGCCCCCGAGCTGTGCACCTTCTGCCCAGAGCTGCTGAGCAGGACACACCTGGGATTTGGATTTTCCAGCTCCATATTCTCTGTCTCCTCTTCTCACATCTTCTACATTTATTTTTTTTTTTGTGTGTGTGTGTGTCTATCTCTGTCTTTTTATTTTGTTTGGTCTGTGTTCCATCCATGGATAAACCGCAGGCATCCCTCACCCACGTAAGTGCTCTCTGCATTTCTTTCACTCTTTTTTTTGTGTTTTTAGTCTTCCCCTAACACACAGACCTTTTAAATTTTAATTTAGTGCCGTTTTCCTCTCAGGGGCTTTAGGATTGGAGTAACTGCTAGTGTCCATTTCCTAACAACACTGACTCTGGAATAGTCACTCTGCTCTTTTTAGAACAGAATTAGGGTTAACTCCTTGTCTGTGCTCTGAAGCATGCAATTGAAATATTTAATGTAGTGATTATCTAATAATAATAATAATAAAAATATTAATAGTTAGCTTGTTGACTCAAGAATGGAGTAGTGGAAGGCTTCATGTGTATGGATTGATTAAAAATTGCTCAATTTTAATGATATTGAGATAATTCAGGGAAATCAGTTTAGCTAAATTGCAGATCTGGTTAAGACCAATTGAAAGACAACCTAAAACTTCAAATTTTTGAATATCGTCACAATTTTGAAAGGACAAACTTCAAGAGAAAAAAATTGTAATTGTTTGCCTCACTACTAATTTTTACCACTGGACAGTCTTCCAGCACTTGTGTAGATTGTGCACCTAAATAAATAAATCTCTTACTAAATTTTTAAAAATGGCATGTTCCCCCCTCCCCAGTGCAAAATGAGCCAAAAATGTGATGGATTTGTGTAGTTGTGAGTGAAATATTGAGATGGCTCCATAGCTTTGTGCCTTTCCAGTAGAGCTGATCAATGGAGCTAAGAGAAACCTCTTTATCCCACTGAGCATTATTCCATTTATCAAAGCATCCTTGTGGGGAGCTGCTCTTATTCCAAGATTACATGGACGAGCTCAGAGAAGCTGCTGGCACATTCTTCGAGACTCCTGAAGTAAAAAACGGGAGAGGATTTTTTTTTATTTTTATTTTTAACCCAAATTTTGAATCGTGCTTGTGCCGTTTTCCCTTAGAGGAACAAAAACTTGGATTTAGCAGAGCAGGAGGGGTGAGGATGGACGGACAGATGGACATTGCAGTGCTCAGGGACTCGCCTGGGAGGCATTTCCAGAGCCTCTGTGCACCCTGCAATGGTTTGGAGCCTGTTGGCTCCATCCCTGCAGAAATGCTGCTGTGAGGATGAGGATGGTCAGTGAGGATGGTCCCAGGATGGTCAGTGGGAGCTCAGGCTGGGGACTGGGCCCTTCCAAGCAGAGATGATCAGCAGCAGCCAGGGAGAGCAGGGCTGGGCTGAGCACAGGGAATAAAGCCATGGAGAAGAGAGGAAAAAGAGCATCCATGGCTCTGCTGCAGCCCCAGGGTCAGAGCTGTGTGCCCAGCCCCTCACCTGGGGACAGGTAGGTGCCTCTGCAGAACATCGCAGCACTGTGGTGCTGCAGCTTTTTGCTTTTTTTTTTATTATTTTATTTTATTTTTTTTATTTTTAATTTTCCACGTGGCAATGGGCCGTCAGCCACTCTGTGCTCCCCAGCTGCAGGGTAAGTGCAGTTCTTCCTCCTTTAACCCATTTTTCACATCCCTCCTGCCCTTCCAGGCTCTGCAGCTGGGATCCTCCTGGGCCTTGTGCTCTCCACTTCCCTCTCTGCTCCTCCCCAGAGCCCCTCTCGGACCCTGACTGAGCAATGCCTTTTTTCCATTTGTGCTGGAGTTCCATCACCTGTTTGTGGGCAGAGCCACAAGCAGGAGGAATCTGTGTCCCCCACAGTGTGGTTTGAAGGTCACAGATATTTCAGGAATTTTACAGCTCTGATTACCCAAAGCCACTCGTTTTCCTTGCCCTATTATTCCAAGCTTCTATCTGAATGTAAAACCTGACACAGTTTTTAATGCCTGCTGGGATAAGTCTGAAGTCATTTTGATTTATTTAATTTCCCTCAATAAGTAAAAGCAGTTTCTGTCTATCTTAGAGGGCCTCTCCATGAGGTAATTAGCGCTAATTAGGTATTACACTGGCACAGAGCAGAGTTCTGGAGGTTGGCAGAGGATCCGTGTGACCTGACCTGGGTCTGGATTTCCATTTTAACCATTTGCTGATTTTCTTCATTTCCTGTTGCTTATATATCTTTAGCCAAACAAAGGCCTGGGGAACAGGAGGGTTTTGAGCCCAAAGATGTCTCCAACCCCGAGAGTGTGTGTGGGGTTGGGATCCAAATATCTCCCAAGCCAACGAACCAACCCTGAAATCACCCCCACCTTCCAAATCCTCTCGTTTTCTGCTTTTTGGCAGCATTTCACAGCCATGCCCTCCCTTTGCTCACCTTATTTCTTTTCCTTCAGCCAGCGCTGCTGCCCCCACCTCGCCTTTAGCAGAGAGTGAGTATGGCAGGAGGGCTTTGTTCCTCTGTATGATCTCCTCACCGAGTGTGCTGCACTTCTAACACCCCTGGCTGCTTTCCTGGAGGTTTTCCCCCCAAATCTCTTTCCCTGGGGCTGCTCTGCAGCTTCCCAAGGTCTGATTTTACCCTCCTCGTGTCCCTGTCGTTCTCTGCCTGCTCTTGGAGGCACAGCAGTGAGAATTCTTTTGGTGTTAAAGGCTTTGTGGAGAATAGCAGAGAAATCCCTCCCAGCTCATGTCCCTCCTGCTGCGTTCCTCCCAGGGCTTTGGGAAGCAAAGGCATTCCTTGTCCCTGTGCCCTGGAGGTGCTGCTGTCAGTGCCTGCACAGCCTGTCTGTGCTCTGGGGAGTGCAGCTTCTCCCCAAACTCCTTTATTTCCCGAGGGGCTCACACTTTTAGGGTTTTTAGACCTGTTCTCCTCCTCTTGCTGTGCTCCCTGGCTGTGGTGAAGGAGGTGGGAACAAGCAGGGGGTCAGGGGGGTCAGCTCTCCTCAGGAGACTCCCAAATATTCCACTAATGGGCTGGTTGGGGCCAAAATGGGGCAAAAATGGGGATGTGGGGTCTCAGGATGGAAAAGCCTCAGAGCAGGCTGTTGTCCCTGTCCCCAGAGGGACCTGGGGCTGCCAGGACAGCCCTCCCTGCGGGCAGGGCAGGGACACAGTGGCCAGGACAGCCATCCCTGTGGGCAGGGCAGGGACCCAGGGTGGCCAGGACAGCCCTCCCTGTGGGCAGGGCAGGGACACAGTGGCCAGGACAGCCATCCCTGTGGGCAGGGCAGGGCTCCTGCAGGTCCCTAGGTGAGGATTGGTGTCACCGTCACTCTGTCCCCATTACACCTCCTCCCTCCCTCTCCCTGCTGTCACCCCAGCCCTGCCTCTCCCCCCAGTTTCCAATTTCCGTGCACTGCTTCACCTTGACCATCCTGTCCATCCTTCTGTTTCCATAGCAACCCTGCCTCCTGCTGCATCCCCGAGCCTCGAGGCACCGCGTGAGTAGCTGGGGCTGCTGCCCTCACTCCGGAGCCCTGATCCACCAGTTCAGGGCTCTGCCGTGCTCTGGGTGTCTGCTCCCCACCAGTTTGCTGTGTGAGCATGCTCAGGGCCCAGCATGGTGCCCCTGTTCCCCTCATTCTGGCTGGAAAATGGGAATAAAAGATTTAGGAGAAGCGCAGAGAGGGAGAGAAAGAGATGAAACCCCCACAAATTAGCATTTCCAAAAGGAATGTTTTGCTTTCAGGTTTCCCATTTTAGTGTTAAAGCTGCCTTTCGAAAAGGGACGTGGATTAAATAATTTTCTTCCTACCCTGCCTTACTCTATTTTCTCTGAATGTAGGGAGATAGAGTTGATATTAAAATTAGGGATATTGGATGCTGGAAGAAGATGCAAATGAGGAGGTAGAATATGCTGCAGGAGAGATCCCAGCTTAGCACCAGTGCCCTGCCTGCTTTAAAGGAGTCTCAGACTTCCCAAAAAATCCCTGACTGAGATGGGAACTGGATCCAGGCTCCCTTGTTGGTTGGGTGGCAAAGGGAGGAGAAGAAAACCACTTCAGGAACAAGGAGGTTTACCTGCTGCATGTGTGTGTTTGGAATAACCAGAGATTCCTACAAAGCCCAAGGCTTTCCTTGTGGTTTTCAGTAATGTGTGTGTGTGGAAATGTGGGCACTGAGGTGAGCTGCTCACCTGAGGGGGGTTAGGAATGGTTCTTTGCTTCTGAAAACACTAAAAGCATGAAGTGTGGGGTGACTGAGGGGGTTGGGGTGGAGGGACAGGAGAGTATGGCCTGTCGAAGGGATTTAAAAACCAAAAATGATTTTTGCATCGGTGACTGGCACATTCCAAGATCTCACACGTGGCTTTCGATGTCCTTTACCTGCCAGTGGCCACAGCCAACATGTTCCTTGTGCAGTAATTTTTATTTATAAAGCCCCAAACCCAATCCCTGGTGCTGAAGAGACCTTTCAATTCCCATCAGACTTGGAGAGGGCAAAGGGCAGGGTCTGCTAATCATCCCTTGTTCTTTGGGAGGCAGAGATTCCCTCCTGGCTGTTCACGTGTGGGCTGCAGACAGCTTCCCTTGGGGGGAAAACGTTGGGTTCATGTTTTACAGAACATTTTATTCCTTAAAAAAAAAAAAATCTTTACCCAGAAAAGATCCTAAGAGCTAATTCACGATAAACATTTTCCACAGCTTTTTTGGTGTGGGGGCTGTGCGTGGAGGAGGAGGAGGAGAGTGTTGGCTCTGGGAGGGTGAAGGTTTCCCTTTCCCCTCCGTGGAAGCTCAGGCTGTGCTCTGCTGTTTGTGTGTACACGAATTTATGCAAACAGAGCCCACATTTGTATGCTGAGCTGTGCTGCAGCCTGTGAAAATGGGAAATTCAACAGCACAGAGAGGGCACAGGCACAGGGCAGATGCTCTTCTAACTCTGCACGTTTAATTAGTGCTGCTGCAGGATCTGTGCTCCCCCGGCCTCACCTCGGGGGCTCCGTGAATGAAACTGCAGCAATTAGGGAATGAGAGCTGCTCTGGCACTGCCAGGCAGGGACTGAAACCAGGGACTGAAACCAGGGACTGAACCCAGGGACTGAAACCTGGGACTGAACCCAGGGACTGAAACCAGGGACTGAAACCAGGGGAGGGAACCCCAGGGACTGAACCCAGGGACTGAACCCAGGGACTGAAACCTGGGACTGAAACCAGGGACTGAAACCAGGGACTGAACCCAGGGACTGAACCCAGGGACTGAAACCTGGGACTGAAACCAGGGACTGAACCCAGGGACTGAACCCAGGGACTGAAACCAGGGACTGAACCCAGGGACTGAACCCCAGGGACTGAACCCAGGGACTGAACCCCAGGGGCTGAACCCCAGGGGCTGAAACCAGGGACTGAACCCAGGGACTGAAATCCAGGGACTGAACCCAGGGACTGAAACCAGGGACTGAAACCAGGGGAGGGAACCCCAGGGACTGAACCCAGGGACTGAAACCTGGGACTGAACCCAGGGACTGAACCCAGGGACTGAACCCAGGGACTGAACCCAGGGACTGAACCCCAGGGGCTGAACCCCAGGGGCTGAAACCAGGGACTGAAATCCAGGGATTGAAACCAGGGACGGAAACCAGGGAGGCTGCGAGCTCTCCTCACTGGGTCTGGGCTGGCTGGGAGCAGAGGCTCGGGAGGTGTCTGTGGAAGAGGTTTAGGAATGTGTCTCCTTGGGTTTAACCCTCGGAGGTTGCTCCAGGAAATATTTCTGTGCCAGTTTGGATGTTTTTCTTGCAGCTCTCTCCGCTCTGGGACCTCTTTCGCCTTGCAGTGGTTGAGCTCACTGGAAAAAGAGGATTTTTTTCCAGGTTGGACGGGGCTTGGAGCAACCTGGGATAGTGCAAAGTGCCCCTGCCCAGGACTGGATAATCCTTAAGGTTCCTTCCAACCCAAAGCATTTTATGATATTTATGCTGCTGATTGTGCAGTTAATCTTTACCTAAAGCTTCCTCTCATGAGGACAGGCAGCCTCTCTTGCCTGTTTTGAAATCTCAGGTTATATTGAGCTCACTGGAGTTTGGGAAATGTTTCTTCGTGACCAAAAGACACTGATTTTCTTTCCAGGCAATCTCACAGTAACTCTCAACACTCCTTCCTTCACAATGCCCGGAGTTCTGTGAGCGTGTGTTTAAGGAGAATGGATTGAGAGCTTGGCTGTAACAAATGGATTTTACATTTAGTGCCATCCGTTTTTTTCCCTGGTAATGGTCTGTCCTTAATCTTGTCAGAGACAAGCACCCAAAAGATTAAGGGTTTAATTCCCTATACATCAAATTAGCAGGGAACTACCAGAGCACTGTGGAGTGGCCTCATTAGGATGAGACAGAGGAATGAGAAATGTGAGTTGTGGAGGATTTGGGGAGGGCAGCGGGGCAGGGACTCGAGCTCCAGCTGATCTTTTCCCATTCCCTGCACTCTCCCAGCAGCCTCTGCCTCCCTCGGGCCACGCTGGGCACGGATTCCCTGTCCTGGTGGCAGAGCCCCCCTGGCACCCCCAAGCCCTCGGTGTCACCCCGCGGTGTCCCCAGTGAGCCATGCGAGCTCCTGGCAGTGAGCAGTGCCACAGGATTGTCTCTCTGGCAGTGCTGTTGGTGAGGAGCAATTTGTGGGGAGGACACCCCGGGGGTGCCAAGGCTGATCCTCCCTTGGGGCTGAGCCTGAGCCTTTCACCTCCGCTGCCTTGCAATAACAATAACATTCCCTTTTTCTTCCCAGCAGTTTTGTGGATCCCTCCAGCAGTCCTGGCACACACTACAATGATTTTTGTTCCTTTTGTTCTCTGTATGACTAAGCAGTGACGCAGCTGTGCCTAACACGAGGCCATAACTCAGTGCTTGCCGTGGTTTAATATTCTTATTTTCCAGGCGGTTTTACTGTCCCCCCAGTGTTTCTGATATATGCTGGCTAATTTAATTTTGCTCCTATTTTTATTTACTCTGTAATTCTGTTGTTGATTTTTTTCCCTTACCCATTGTTTACATCAGTTTTTTAATTTTTTTGTATTTTCCATGTGACCTCCTCCACTTTCCTTTCAACCAAACTCATGTGCGTGCGTATCATGTGAATTTGTCATGTGGCTTGCATGGTGCTGATGATGTCGTCCTCGCTGGTGAACAGAAGGTAAAATACTTTGTTCTGATTGGTTGCCTAGATTTTTGGGGTGAGGATTCCCCTCTGGGATCTCCAAATTCCAAAAAAAAAAAAAAAAAAAAAAAAAATAAAAAAAAAAAAAAAAAAAAATCCTTTCCCACTGAGCCTTTTTGGAGGAGTTGCATGGGAAGAACTCGACTTCAGACTGCTGCACTGAACTGGAAACAACTTGGAGGGAAAACAGGAAAAAAAACCCCAAAAAATCCCCGGGCTCAGTCATTTGCTTCTTCATTCTCAGAGTCCAGCAAGGAACTGTGCTAGGAAGGGACTGAAAAACCTCTGGAGTCAACACCAAAGGCCAAAATCCTTTTGTCTCTCAGGGTACCAACACAGACTGGAATGTGATGGGGAATTAGGGCTCTGCTGTTGTTCAGCAGCATTTTGACTCCATAAAATACACATACACACATTCACACTGCTCAGTGGTCTTCCAAAAGAATCCTGAATTCCCTATCTCTAAAATCTAATTATTGGGAAGCATGCCACAATTTAAGAAATACATATTTTTATTGTAGAAGTTAAGCATAGCTAGAGTGGAGCTATACTATGAAATATTCTCTCAATATAAAATATTACTATAAAATACTCTCCCCATATAAAATGCTGTTATAAAATACTCTCCCCATATAAAATGCTCCATATAAATCCCATAAAATAGCACCCCTAGAGTTCATGGTGGGAGCCAGACCTCACACAATTCCATCAGAGGCACTGCTGCACTTTTCCTGCCAGAGCCCCTCATTCCTCCCACGGAATCCCTGGGAGCCTGGCAAGGATTTAACCTGAGCTCAGCTCACAGGAGCTGCTGATCCTCACCAAACCAAGGAGCAAATGACTGAGCCTGGCACCTCCTGGAGATGGAATCGGTCTCCACAAAGTGTGCGGCAGTGCGAAACAATTCCTGGGTTTTCACAGCCTTGCTCTGTGCACAATCCCGGGGGGAGGGAGGGGAACTCCTGCTTTTCTGCTGCCCCAGCTGAACGAGGAGCTGTGAGAGCCAGGGAGCAATTGGCTTTTTACAATCCGGGAGTTCTGGAATCACCTTTTTGTCTGGGACCACCCCCAGGAAAGGCCCGAGGCCGGGGTTTGGCAGGAAAACACAACTAACACCAGTAACCTTCCCACACGGCTGCATGCACAGCAGAGCTCTGCTCCGGTCTCTTCCCTCCCTGGTGGAACTCCGGGAGGATGGGAGACTTGGCTGTCTCGTTTCTGCACGTTCTGGTTTTGTTCCTTATTTCTGCTGCTGCTGTTTGCTTCCCTCGTGTGCTCCCTGACCCCCTGCCTGTTCTCTCTGTGTTTTTCCACTCGTGGACACTCCCTGGTGTCTGTCCCCAGCTGTGGGTCACAGTCCAGTCCTGGCTACGTGGTGCTCAGAGATTGCAGAAATCAGCCCTTTCCTCGTCCCTCTGCTGCAGAAATTGCCAGTTTTCCTCTCTGGGCACAGGGAGGATGCAGGACCTGTCCTTGCTGCCAGCTGGGCCAGGGTTTAAGCTCAGTTTAAAGTGTCATATTCCCTTCTCTCCCCACCTCAATTTGCATCCACTCCTGGTGCTTGTGGCACCCTCTGAAAAACTCAATAAAAACAAGAACTTCAGAAATGCAGCAGAGCAGAGCTAGGGCAAAGAAGCACTGAATAGAAACCAAAAATTTCAAGGATACCAGGAAACATCTCCTGCTTCCCTCGGCAGGAGATGATTGGCACTAATGGCTGAGCAGGGAGTGGATGAGAAATAACTTGGAAATGGAACGGCTCAGAGCCGTGCCCTCAGCTCCCCTCCCACCAGCAGCTTTGGGAAGCCACTCAGCCTTTGGGAGCCTGGGGAAAAGTCCTTATTTCATTGATCAGACTGCCCTGACTTGATTTGGAGCCCGGGGAAGGGATGGCTGAGTTCCCCCCACAGTGTGAGCCCTCCAGGGCTGGGCTGTGCTGCATTCCCTGAGCCTTCCTGCCTGCTCAGCCTCGGTGCTGGCAGGGAAAGCACAGTTCTCCCCCAGGAAAAGCACGGATTTGGGTCCTTCCTTCCTTGCTGAGTGTCCTGGGCTGCAGTTTGAGCCTTGGTGCTGGCAAGGGAAGCACAGCTTCTCCCCCAGGAAAAGCACGGATTTGGGTCCTTCCCTCCTTTGCTGGGTGTCCTGGGCTGCAGTTTGAGCCTTAGTGGTGGCACAGAAAGCACAGTTCTCCCCCAGGAAAAGCACGGATTTGGGTCCTTCCTTCCTTGCTGAGTGTCCTGGGCTGCAGTTTGAGCCTTAGTGGTGGCACAGAAAGCACAGTTCTCCCCCAGGAAAAGCACGGATTTGGGTCCTTCGTTTGCTGGGTGTCCTGGGCTGCAGTTTGAGCCTTGGTGCTGGCAAGGGAAGCACAGTTCTCCCCCAGGAAAGGCCCTGATTTGGGTCGTTCCTTTGCTGGGTGTCCTGGGCTGCAGTTTGAGCTTTAGTGGTGGCACAGAAAGCACAGTTCTCCCCCAGGAAAGGCCCTGATTTGGGTCCTTCCTTTGCTGGGTGTCCTGGGCTGCAGTTTGAGCGTGGCTCAGCCTCAGTCCCTGAACATTGCAAGCACAAGGTCCTGCAGCCCTCCCTGTGCCCAGGGGGGTTCAGTCAGACATTTGGTGGTGCCGCAGAGGAGCTGTGGCTGTGTGGAGCTGCTGGCTCTCCCCGAGCCGGGCAGCAGCAGCCCCCGGTGGGGTCCTGGCAGGATTGCCCATTTGGGGCTGGGACAGGCTGATTTCTGCAGGGTGAGCCCCCAGCATGTGCCCCCATCTGCTTTGTTTGCAGCGCTCTGGGGAGGATGCATGGCTGAGCATGAGCTCCTTCCCTAACCCCTGCTGACTTCTCTCTCCAGCTACTCACCTTTTCACTCATTTTAGGGTCGCTGATCCTGCTGGACTAAACTTTTCCCACTAAACTTCTTCCTCCTCTGTTTGACACACTAACCCAGTTTTAATTTTACAGCCCTGTGTTGGGATTGCATCCACCTGCTTGAGATAAATTAAATAAATCTCTGTTTATGGAGAGAAAATGATTCTTCACGAGGGCTTGCACTGCTCCACCTGTTGGTTTTCAGCCCTTAGGAATGTTCTCCTCTTTGAAGAGAAATGTTTCTCAAAGCTGAAATGAATTTAAACTATTGGGGGAGGAAGGAATGGATCAGGAGCTAGAAAATGTCTAATTCAAAGTGAAGGAAAGTTTCAGCAGAGCAGGTAATTAATCATGGGAATGGCTGTGTGTAGAGTACAGCAGCATCTCTGACATTTAAAATCAAGAATAAGCATCTTTTCAAAGGATGTTCCTATTAGTCTTGGTGCTCAATCACTGGGAAAAATATTCTAGCCTGTGTTAGATGAAAGGTCAGACTCTGTAAGTGCAGAGCTCCCTCAGCACTTCAATATCTCTGTACTCATTACCAATTATCTCTGAGATGAGGGGGAAAGGACCGAGGAGATGCTGATTTTGTACTGTCCCTCTGCCACAAACATGGCAAAATTCAGCACTGCTGCTCGTGGAGCTAAAGTGGCTCAGGGCTCCCCCAGATCAGCACCAGGGCTGCCCTGCCTGTCCCTGGGAGCTGCTTTGGGGCAAAAAGGGACAGAGCCAGGCATTTCCCTCTGATTTCTTTGAATTCTTGGTGACTAACCATGACAGCTATTGCAGATGAGCTCCTTCCACTCAGCCCCACAGTCCAAAGCAGGGATTTTGTGCTGCTGTTTGTCTTTTGGGATTGAAGGGAAAAAATGGCATTGCTTGATTAATTTATGTGTTCATTATGCCCAGGTGAGGATGAAGTGTTCCTGTTTATCTGTGCCTTAAACCAGCCTTGTGTCACCTTTTTCTGTTCAACGTGCCCTGAGAAAGCATTCCCAGGGTGGAATCCACATCTGGAATGCCCAGGTTGTGAGTGGGAGCCTTGGAATGGGCACAGAGGCACAGGAGAGGAATTGGGAAAGCAGAATGCAGCCTGGGGAAAAGGAGCTGCTGTGTTGTGAATCACAGATGTGTGTCCCACACTCCTGCAGTGGGATCGGTTCCCTGCTCAGACCAACGGAAGAAAATGGAATTCACCTTAAATCTCAGTTTCAGTCTGGGTCTTGCAGTTTTCTCATTGATATTAAAAAAAAAAAAAAAAGAAAGTGCTTAAATTTCATAGAAAGGGAGGAGGCAGGGGAAAGTGCTTCAAGTTAATTTTTGAAGATGAACTTTTGAAGGATATTGGAAGATGAGCCTTTCTCAGGCCATGGACACAAATCCAGGGGCTGTAAATATGGAATCAGCCCTGCCGTGTTTGGCTTTCTTAGCAGAGGTGCAAGAAGGACGTGCTGGAGCTGGGACTGGGAGCCTCCCGTGGTGGGGAGGAATTCAGGAATTGAGTAGGAAAAGCATTTTGGGAGCGGAGGTTGCAGGGCTGGGGTTGTGCCCTGCAGGAGGGAGGGACATTTCCATTCTCTGCTGATATCAAAGGTCGCACATTGGGAAATGAGAGCTTTTTTCTCCTGAAAATGATTCTTGCAGGAGGGTGAAGGTCTCTCCAGTATCACTGAAACAGTGACACCAGGGCAGGCTGAGTGAGATGTGCTCTGGGGTTTTTTTCAGATTTTTCCACCCTCATTTAAGTGAATCTAACATCTCTAAACAAGATGGAAAGTGCAAACCTGGGTCTGTCTGAGAGGCACAGTGTCCTTTTCAGTGATGCTCTGTGCCTCCCCATCCCACAGAGCCCATCTCAATGTTTTCCAGGTGTTCCACAGAGATTTTACAACAAAAACAGCGAGGAGGTGGTCATTGCTTTGGGATATTCCTGGGGCAGGGTGGAATCCTTTTCACTCTGACTCCAGCACACACAGAAATGGAAATTTGTGTTGCAAATACGAGAAACACTTGGGTGTGGCAAATATTTGCCTCAGACAAATGGGGCAGGATGGAACTGGTACCCCGAGCTGGGGAGAATGAAGTATTGTCCTGATTTTGCTGAGTTTCCTTGATAATACAATTTTTTTCCGAATAACCCTGACTCCCCCATCGTTGCAGGGGAACCCAGCGCCCCCAAGCTGGAAGGGCACATCGGAGAGGACGGGAACTCCATCAAGGTGAACGTCATCAAGCAGGACGATGGTGGCTCTCCCATCAGGCATTACCTGATCAAGTACAAAGCTGTGAGTGCAAAGCGGCACAGCCCAGCTGCTCTGGGCTGGGGTGGAGGGGGGGATTTCAGAGGGAAATCCCTTAAATTTGGCATGCTGAGATATGGAAGAGCATTTCTGTGGGGCAGAGAGGGGCAGAAGTTTCAGCTTTTGGCCTCTGAAAATTCCCTAATGATGGGGAGGAGAGGAGAGGAGAGGAGAGGAGAGGGAGAGGGAGAGGGAGAGGGAGAGGGAGAGGGAGAGGGAGGGGAGGGGAGGGGAGGGGAGAGGAGAGGGAGGGAGGGGAGGGGAGAGGGAGAGGGAGAGGGAGAGGGAGAGGGAGAGGGAGAGGAGAGGAGAGGAGAAGAACTGAAGGGATTTCTTCTTGGGAAAGCAGAGTTGTGAGCAGGAGGGAGGCTGCTGGGGCATCTCTCATCCTCTCAGAGCCACCAGCATGTGAAGCTTTCACTGAGCCCCACAACAGCTGGGGCTGGGGGAGCTCTGGGGATCACCAAACCCAACCCCACTGGGGCACAGGAGCACCTCCTGCAGGGTTTGGGATATCTCCAGAGGGAAACTCTCCCTGGGTGCCTCTCCAGAGCTCTGCCACCCTCCATGGGGGAAGCTCTGGCTGTGCTGGGGTGGAACCACTTGCGTTTTAGTTGGTGGCCACTGCTGCTCGTGCTGTGACACTGACGGGTGCGTGGTGACAGTGCTGCTGAGCCCGTGGGGTGTCCCTGAGCCCATGGGGTGACAGTGCTGCTGAGCCCGTGGGGTGTCCCTGAGCCCATGGGGTGACGGTGACCCTGAGCCCATGGGGTGACCGTGACCCTGAGCCCATGGGGTGTCCCTGAGCCCGTGAGGTGCCCCTGAGCCCATGGGGTGTCCCTGAGCCTGTGGGGTGCCCATGAGCCCATGGGGTGTCCCTGAGCCTGTGGGGTGTCCCTGAGCCCGTGAGGTGCCCCTGAGCCCATGGGGTGATGGTGCCCCTGAGCCCGTGGGGTGCCCCTGAGCCCGTGGGGTGCCCCATAGCCCATGAGGTGTCCCTGAGCCCGTGGGGTGACAGTGCCCCTGATCCCGTGGGATGCCCCTGACCCCTGCCCTGTCCCCCATGCAGAAGCACTCGTCGGAGTGGAAGCCCGAGATCCGGCTGCCGTCGGGCAGCGACCACGTGATGCTCAAGTCCCTGGACTGGAACGCCGACTACGAGGTCTACGTGATCGCCGAGAACCAGCAGGGCAAATCCAAGCCTGCCCACTACGCCTTCCGCACCTCGGCGCAGCCCACCGTCATCCCAGGTACGGCCGCCCCGCCCGCCCGCGGTTCCGCTGCGATTAACGCCACCGAGCCGCCCCTAATGTGCCTCAGTAACCCCGAGAGCTCGCTTGCTTCAAGCCCATTCTCTCATGGTTGGTTGCCACCCAAAGCTGAGGGTCGTGGCTGTGTACATACCCCCGGCAGGTATGTACAGCGTGGTTGGGGTTCTCCTGGCAAATCCCTGCCTTGCTGCTCCCAGGGAATGCTGGCTCCTCGTGTCGGGCTGGGAAGAGCTTTCTGAGAGCAGAAAGTGGAATTCCTGTTTCGAACTCAAAGAGTCCCTTCCGCTCTGTGGGCGATGCTTTCCACTAGGCAGATTTCCCAAATCTCCCTTCCTGCTTGCTTGTCCACCTTTGGAGGAATAAAGGCATCAGGAGTTTGCTGGCAGTTGGAAAAGGAGGCAGTGGAAATCTTCCTCTGAGCATTTTGCAGTTCAAATTATCAAATGACAGTAATTTTCAAACAGCAATGGTTCAGTCTTGGGGAGGGCTTTAAGAAAAATAACTCAGAAGCTTCAGGATGCTGCTGGAAGCTCTTAGGACAAACTCTACTGCTCCAAAAGTGAGGGAGAAGGACAATTGCTACAAAAACCAAACAGAACTATCGGCTGGGAATCTGGAACTGAGTTTGTTGCCATCTGGTGAAAGGACAGTTAGGATTTCTTTCCTCTATGTGGATATTTAAGAAAAGGGGAGGGGGAAACCCACACAAAGCAACCAAGAGCTGAGGCTGGGATTGCTGGAGAGGCTGTAAATTAAAGTTGTGGTGGTTAGAGGGATCCTGAGTCGAGTCCTGCCTGCGCAGCCAGGATTAGTGCTGGCAACACAAATGGAAGGGAATGACTCCATTTCATTCTGTCTCTAAACTAACTCATGGCTTTTCCTGAAATTAGAGCGTTTCCTTCAGTCTTCCCTTGCCCTGAGAATGCTGTCCCTGCTCTGCTCCCCTGTACCCATTCCCTGCTGAAGGAAACAGCTCAGACCTTGTGGCAATGCTGCAGTCCCCCTTGGCTGGGGCAGATAATGCTGCTAAGCACAGAAATGAGTGACTTTGGGCTGGAAAAGTGAGTCTGGCAGCGAGGAGGAGGGAGATGGGGCGCAGGAGAGACTGGGGGTGCTTGACCAGGGCACAGTTTTGGGTGGAAGAACCCTCAGTAACTCACTAGCAGCTCTGTGATTCTCATTCTCAACAGCTCTAATCCTTGCTCCCCCTCTGAGCCCTTTAAATCCAGTGGTGACGTGTCCAGGAGCCCTCCAAAAACCAGGGGAAACTCAGTTTGTTCTCACAGTGACACTTCTGTGGCCTCTCCGGAGTTATTCCTCGCCTAGCTTGGTGTGAAGCACAGGAGGGCTCAGGATCTGGGGCTGCCTCTCAGATCTTGCACTTGGAGGAGCATTTTTGGGAGCGCAGGGCTGCCCCAGCAGCTGAATTCAGCTTGTCCTCAGAAAGTGCTGTGCTTCCTGGGCAGGGACACGATTGTCGCTGCGTTTGTGACTCTTTCTCCAGGGGTTTTGTCATTTTGGCATTCTGAAGTGTTCCCAGACCCTTTGGCTCCCTGACCCCCACACTGATAACACAGAGGAAAACATTTCCAGGGTCAGGTTGGGTTTTCCTCTGCTGTGCAGCCCCACAGTTTTATTGCCAAGCTGCAGCAGGGAGGAGGCTTTGTGCGTTCCTTTCCTTTTCTTGTCATTTTGGTGGCGTTTGTGTGTTTTTATCTCGAAATGAGCTGTGCAGGAGCCAGAGGCAGTGCCTGTAGCCTGGCACTGCTCTGCTGGCAGCAATAACCAGGGTTCCCTGCAGGAAAATGTGGATTTTTTGTGGCGAGTCCTTTGTTCCCCTCACCTGTGCAGAGGCAGAGGGTGGCTGGCAGGACAATATTATTATTTTCAGCAATAATAATAATGAACACTGTGCTGTTGGCGTAGCTGACGAGCAGCTGGCAGGCTGAATGGCAGAGTCAGAGCATTCCCGAGCCCTTGGTGCCTCTGCAGGATAATGTGGATGTGTCACCCAAGCTTTGGGGACAGCCTTGGACAGGCAGGTGGATTCTCTGCTGCACCAAAGTTTTCTTTTTCCTTTTTCCCTGTGTCAAGGCAGCGTTGTCCTCTCCAATCCCCAACCCCAGCCACCCTTTCCGTGTGTTTCTCGCTGAGCCCTTCTGTCCATCGTTTTTAATCTCATCTGCTTGCACTCCCCATCCCTGCCTCGGACCCTGCTCTGCAGCTTTGGGCTTTGCTGAGCTTCTGACCTTTCGTGGTGAATGTGCTGCTCCTCGAACCCTGAGCCATTTTAATTTACGAGATTAAATAAACCTTTGATTCTTATGTTTTCTGTATTTATGACCTAATTTTTTTTATCTATTTTTCTCTCTCTTTCTCTCTCTCTCTTTCTTTCTTTTTTTCTTCCTCGTCCTTTCTTTCCCTCCCCTCTCCCCTCTCCCCTGACTCCTTTCCTATGTCTGTCATCCATGGTCACCTTGGATCTCACGGGAAACATCCACGCTTGCCACATGCACCAAATTTGTTTTTAAAACAACCATAATTCCCCCCTCCTGGGAACCATTGTCTGGCACCTGCAGCGACCTTGGGAAGTCCATCAACGTCGTCCTCCTTTGTCTCATTGCTTCTTTCTGCAGTGACTCTGCTTTTGCTCTGTTAGAAACTTAAAAAAAAAAAGAAAAAAAAAAAAAGAGTCAAATAAAGCAATATTTGCTTGGGAAGGCCTGGGTCCCACCAAGGTGTGAAAGGAGATAACTTTGCTTCAGAGGATCGTGTCAGTTCAGAGAAAAAAAAAAAAGAAACAAACACAGAACATTTTAAAAAATGTTTAATTTGAAAGAGTCAGTATTTTGTAACAAGGAAAAAAGGTTTAAGCCAAGTTTTTTCTCTTTAACATTTTTTTTCGTTACTTGTAATGAATTTGCCCTCTTAAATGGATGTAAAGAAAGATTTTTCTTGTGTTGTTTGCTTGCTGTTTTCATCAAAGGAAGGTGCAATGTTGAAAGCCTTTAAGATCCTGCTTTTTACTGATTTCTCTGCACATCTGGTGCTGATCTTGTGCAAAAGGAGGCCCCACCACAACCCCAAACCCACAGACTGTAAAAAGAAAGAGAAGATTTGTCAGAGACCATCGTGCTGATTGCCCAGATGTCTCTGGGGGCTTTTGCATGTGGATTCCAATGTCTGGAAGGCTTTCCTGCTGTGCTGCTCTGACTATAAACATCTGCTGGGAACCACCCTGGGGGCATTGCTGGTTTTCCTTCTTTCCGTGCCGAGTCCTTGCTGCTCCCTGGGGTGCAGATTGCTCTGCCCGGGTGGGGCTGGGCAGACACAGCCCCTGGGCACAGATTCCCAGTGCTTGTCTGGCATTCCCTGCTCTCCCACCCTGGGCTAGCACAGGGACATCCCTTCCTTGCTGTTCTAACAGAAAATGTAGCTTGGATCGAGTTACCTGAGCGGCAAAATTGTTGTTACTGATCCTTCCTAACCTTCCTGGTTGCATGGGGCAGGATCCATCCTGCTCTGACTGCTGCACTAGAGCCATCTTTGTCACCGAGCCCTGGGAATTTCATGGAACAAATTCCAGATGATTTTTTCCTTTGCTTCTTAAAAAAAACTCACATTACCCCACCCTACCGAAAAAAAGCCCCACACCACAAAAATCACAACAACCCAACAACATCATCCGGAATGAATTGTCTTTGTGATAGGAAATCCATTGGGATGGGAGATCCATCCCATCTGATGCTCCCCTAAAATCAGGGGTCCCTCCCTCCCTGAAGTGTCTGTACAGAATGTCTCAAACCCTCCCCGTTGGGTGGGGCTCATCTTGCTGACAGAATTCTCACAGGGACAAACAAAACCCTGCCCTCACTCGTGTCTGACTCTGCCTTTTATGCTCTGCTGTGTTTGCTCAGACCTTGTTCTCTAGGAGCTGTGAACTTTTCTGTCTGAATTGTAAATGAAAACTTGGTGCAGGTGTCACACACAAAAAGCCTGTGGATTTCTTTTTTTTTACAAAAAACCCCTCATTTCCAGTGCTGTAGAGTGTAGACACTTTGTTAGAGCTTTGGAGTTTACTGAAGTGCAGCAAAATAACCATAATACTAAAAAATGGTGTGGTTTCCCCTCTAACTGCATTAATTGAGCTCATTTGTAGATCTGCTATCAGCTTGTTGTGGGTTTGCCCTTACCCACACTGCCTGAGGCTGAGATGTATCTCACCAAAACCGCACTTACTCAAATTCTCTTTCTAACTTTCCGTGGTGTGGTGTGGAGAGAGAGCAGCACCCGTGCAGGTGTTTTTGTCCTGGAGAGGTTTAGGGCAGGGGAGGATTTTCTGTGGCAGAGTCCTGGCAAGCAGGTGAGACACCATTTATTTGTGGGGCTGAAACTGCTCCCCTCCTCAGCAGCAAACAGGAGCCCAGGCAGCGTGGGAGGTGTACAAAACCTGCTGCTTTCTCTTGGTGGAAATAAGGAGCATAATTGGGGTTTTTTACCTAATTTGGGCAGGTTTGTGACACGCCAGGTACCAGAGATCTGTCGGACCCTCGAGGGCTGACAGTCTGTGTTCAAGGTCCCAGGTTTTGATGTGAGTCAAGCAAAATTTAAAGAGTTTTTAGAAAAGGCAGCTGAGAGAGGAGGCAGAGATTTGGGTGTGGCAGCAGAAGATGCTCAAACGCTGGGATTTTCACCCCCAGCACCTGCGGTTCCCACATGTGTGCGAGGGCTGCAGAGCCTTGCAGGAGCTGCAGAGCTCCCACATTTTGAGGTCTCAGAGCTGTTTGTCAGAGCGTTGTTTGGCTTTTTCCATGGACAGGAAGCTTTGGGAATGTCCTGCTCCACCAGGAGATGCTGCAGGCATCTGCACAGCCAAGGCTCTGGGGGTAAAAAGGAGGTTTTCTCTAACAAGTTTTAAAAATGAGTTCTCCTGACTCCTGGAGGTGCTGGAGTGGGGTGGGCAGCTGGGGCAGGGCTCTGCTTTACTCCAGAAAAGAGGATTTTGGTGTCACCCTTTGTGTTCAGCCCGGAGGAGAGAAGCTTTGGGGTGACCTGCTTGTCCTTGTAGCCAAAGGAGCCAACAGGAAAGATGGAGAGAGAATTTTTATTCCCAAAGGACCTGGGGGACAGGAATGGGGGAATGGCTTCACACTGACAAAGGGTTAGGTGGGATGTTGGGAAGGAATTGTTCCCTGTGAAGGAGGGAGGGGCTGGGATGGAATTCCCAGAGGAGCTGTGGCTGTCCCTGCACCCCTGGCAGTGTCCCAGGCCAGGCTGGACAGGGCTCGGAGCACCAGGGACAGTGGGAGGTGTCCCTGCCATGGCAGGGGTGAGGTGAGATGAGCTTTAAGGTCCCTTCCACCCCAAACCATTCCACGGTTCCATTGCAGTCCCTTTTTCTTCCTCCTGGGAGGAGTCAGTCACAGGAAAAGAGCAGAGCCCCAAGGTCCCAATCCAGCAGGAGTTTGGGGCAGTTTTGGGAAACGCCCATTGGCCTGTCCTGGCAGGACAGCCCCACAGGCTGCTGTGAGCTCCTGACACCAGCACAGGTGTGAAACCTGAATTTCTGTCGTTGGCAGGGCTGGGGACACTGGAGAGAAGGGTCCTTTCCCCACTGTGCCCTGGGCAGGGCGGGAGGGAAGGAGCTCTGGAAAACCTTGCTCCAAGAAAACTCAAACCTTGCTCCAGGGAAACTTTACCCTTGCTCCAGGGAAACTTCAGTGTGTGCAAATTAAAGCTGTTGGCATCCTTGGAGAACAAAGAGCTTTCCTCTGGGTTTCGTTTCCGGATGCACGAAATGGATTTTTATTTGTTCTGTTCGTTCTTCTTTCTTTTGCCAAATCCTGTAGGAGCTCTGCAATGCCTGGAGTCCCACCTGCTTCTCTCCATCCCTTTTTGTCTCTTTGTCTGCCTGTGCCTGAACATTCTCTAGCTGAGACCCCACTAGGAAGACCCAGCTGAGCTCTCTCTGCCAGGGCAGTTTCTGTACAGAAAGTGAAACTGATGGGTGATTTTATTGTGCGCTGTAAAATGAGGGTGATTAGAAAAGCCAGTCTTGCAGGAAGCTCATTTTCCATTGGAAAACATAATTTGTAATTAATAAATTCTTCACTTCTTTAGAATTGAAGGACTCCAGAAGTTCTTTAATGGTTTGTGTTTCCTTATTTAACTGGTGGAGATGTTGTTCCTCTTAGTCCTGACAATGGTAAAAGGGAATTAATGAAAGGGTTGGATCAGGTTAGAAATGTCCAACATCTGTTTATTCCATTTATTCCATACACAGTGTGGGCAGCTGCTGCTCCACAGCCCATTTATTTATACATTTCTTTTGTACACAGAATTGTTTTAGGCCCCAGCAAACCCTTTAGGGATGTCTAAATATTAGTTTCGTTAAATACAACATAAATCCAGCTATAGGATGGAGGGAATGGCTCTTGAAAGTATTTGTGGATCAATTTAATTTAATCAGATGGGACAGTCTGTGAAAAGAAAAATCCCTTATGATTCCTGCATTTTACAGCAACAGCAAAATTCCTTTACAAGGAAAAAGAAAGGCATCACCAACAGCCTCCCAAGTTCATGGGGTCGTGGGGGTTTTTATGTTATTGCTAGTCCCTGAAAGATTTGGGATGTCGATCCATGCCGTGAATTAGAATTTCCAGAACCCCAGCTAATGGAAAAGGTTTGAAAGGGACCAAGGGCTCCCTTGGCAGCCTAGAAACCCAAATTGCAGGCAGTGACCTCGGCCCAGTTTGGCTGTGTGAGGTGAGAAATCCCAGGGTAGACCAAGCAGGGCTGTGCCTCTGCAGAGCTGCCCTGGAGAGAGCTGTCCTCACCTCCTCCTCCTCCTCCTCCTCCTCCTCCTGGGGCACGGGGCAGGGCCTGGAGGGGAGGGGAGGGTGGTCCCTGCTCAGGGCTCTCCTTTGGGGTCTGGGATTTGGGGGATTTGGGGGATTTGGACGCTGGCAGCTCCTGGAAAAGCTGGGAGGGAGGAGGAGGCAAAGAGCAGGGCTCTGGTGTGGATGGAATTTTCCAGAAGGTGTTTTCTAGCTCAGGGGAAAATTCCAGCTCCCTCCAGCCCAGAGGCATCCAGAGAGCTCTGATCCTGTCCTCCTGCCCGCTGCTCTCCTTGGCTCACCTGGGCCAAGGAGCTGCTCCAGACAGGGATGTGCACGGCAAGGGTGGCACAGCTCCGGGAGCTGACGTGAGCAGAGCGCGTTAATTATTGAATAATCCTCACAAGGACCCCGAACGCATCAAAAGAAGGAAAATCCATGCCCTCCTCACTCACTGCGGCCATCAGAGGGTGATTAATTGGTGTAATTATGCAGTTTGCTGGCAGGGGCTGGGCTGGGGACAATGTTCTGCTGACCAGGGACAGCACTCGTGATCCCAGTGTCAGTCAAGTGCCTCAGAGTGCCTTTTCGGTACTTTTCCTGCTGGAAAAGTAATATAATCTGCATTCCTTGATCCATCTCGGGCTCACAAAATGAAACAACTCCCTGCCTTAGGCTAAGGATGTCCCACCTCCTGTTTTTAAACAAAAAAAACCCACGTGGCAGAGGGTGTGGCTCTGTCTGGGAGCCCTGGGGAGGGTCTTTACCTGTGAAAATCAGCCCAAATTGGGCTGAGGGGGTAAAGGTGCATTGCTGGGGGGTTCTGCAAAGAAAAGATTCCCAGGGCTTGGGGTCCCAAGAGGCTGGGGAGCCATGAACACTTTCTGGAGAGCTGGGCCTTAGCTAAGCTCCAGGTTAAATTCAGTTTTCCCACATCAGGGGATCATCACCACTGAGCATCACCCAGGGGTTTGTATCCCACCAGGAAAAACCCTGCACAGAGCCTGGGCTTGGCTTCCTCTGTCCCTGGGCCAGGCTGGCAGTGCCAGGGCCACGCTGGACCTTCCTCTGGAGGAGGAGGACGAGGAGGTGGAGGAGGTGGAGGGCAGCGGGAGCCCTGCAGGGCATGAGGGAATTCTGCCCTTTGCCTCACCCCACCAGGAACGGGATGGGAGCAGCCCTGCCAGGTCCATCCCTCAGGGATTTGTCCGTGGGATCAGTCCCTGGTGGTCACACAGGGCTGCAGGAGGGAGGGTTTGCTTTGAGCAACTTAAGCACAGCGAGATTTGAGCCCTGCTAGCCCAGCTTTTAACCCAGCTGCCTTCTCTCCTTCTGTCCCTCGGTCTCTGAAGCCAGCACTAGCCCTACCTCGGGCCTGGGCACTGCTGCCATCATCGGCATCCTCGTGGTGGTCTTCGTGGCGCTGCTGGTGGCCGTGGATGTCACCTGCTACTTCCTGAACAAGTGCGGGCTGCTCATGTGCATCGCCGTCAACCTGTGCGGCAAATCCGGCCCGGGGGCCAAGGGCAAGGACATGGAGGAGGGCAAAGCTGCCTTCTCGTGAGTACTGTCCCCACCGTCCCCTGCTCTGTGCCCAGCTCAGCGAACAGAGCTGCCTCAGGGGCTGGGGGTCCCTCCTCGCTGTGGGGAGGGCGTGGGGAAAGCTCCGGGCTTTTGTTTTGTGCTTCCAGGAAGGTGTGTGGGAGTTGTTCTCTGGGTTTTTTGTCTCATTCCTCTTGGTAGCCATCAGATGGGCGGCCCTGGTGCTGGGCACCCCAGTGCTGGACACCTCAATGATGGGCACCTCAGTGCTGGACACCCCAGTGCTGGACACCAGTTCTGGACATCAGTGCTGGACATCCCAGTGCTGGACATTGCAGTGCTGGACACCAGTTCTGGACGTCAGTGCTGGACATTCCAGTGCTGGACATCCCAGTGCTGGACATCCCAGTGCTGGACACCAGTGCTGGACACCAGTGCTGGACACCAGTGCTGGACATTCCAGTGCTGGACATCCCAGTGCTGGACACCAGTGCTGGACATCAGTGCTGGACATCCCAGTGCTGGATGTCCCAGTGCTGGACATCCCAATGCTGGACACACCAGTGCTGGACATGAGTGCTGGACACCAGTGCTGGACATTCCAGTGCTGGACATCCCAGTGCTGGACACACCAGTGCTGGACACCAGTGCTGGACACCAGTGCTGGATACCCCAGTGCTGGACACCAGTACTGGACACTAGCAATGGGCACCCCAGTGCTGGACACCAGTGCTGGACACCAGTGCTGGACACCAGTGCTGGACATCACCGTGCAGCTGTGTGCTGGAAGGAGGAGTGACCCGAGGCACAGTCCCCGCTCAGCCCCGCGTGTCTGTCGCTCACTGGGGGCGTTTGCAGGCTGTCTTTGCAGGAGGAATCCATCACTGCCATGCCATTCCCTCGTTACAGGAAGGATGAGTCCAAGGAGCCCATCGTGGAGGTGCGGACGGAGGAGGAGAGGACCCCTAACCACGATGGGGGGAAGCACACGGAGCCCAACGAGACCACGCCGCTGACAGAGCCAGAGTATGTGGCCTTAGGCAGCCCTAGCGCAGGGTCACTGCATTGCCCTCAGCTGCCCTCGTCCCTCAGGAACACAAGTTAGGGCAGGAAGAGAGGAAGAAAGGTAAAACCTGCACATGCCAGTGAGGAATTCCTCCTCTCGAGCGCCAGTGACTGCTGCTCCCAGCACTGGAAGGGAAAGGGAAGGAAGCAGTGATTCCCGAGAGGCTCTGCCGGTCTGTGCAGTGTGGAGATCCGGGGGCACTGCACAGGAGCCAGAGCAGAGTGAGCCCCAGCTGGCACCGAGCCCTGTCCCAGCAGTGCTGGAGGAGAGCCTGAACCCATGGGGACAGATCCTCCCCAGGAGCTGTGCCCTGCACGTGGAGTCACAGCAATGCCGAGCGTTCCGAGAGCGCTGGGAGCTGCCCTGGGGCTGAGTCGGCATTAGTGTGTGTGGGGAAAGGCGTTGGGTTCTGTGGGCTTTGGTGAGGGCTCTGCTGCCTTCAGACAGACCTGCAGCAGCAGGACAGGACAAGGTGAGGGGCTGAGTTGGGGTCCCACACTGGGACCGTGCTGTGGTGGTGACAGTGGCAGAGCTGAGGGCAGGGGGAAGAGGCTGAGCGGAAAGCTTTAGGCGAGAAGAGTCTCTGCAGGCTGGCAGGACCCCATTTGCCTCAGCCCAAACTCCCACTCCACGTGAACGAGCCATTCCTGCAGGTCACATCCTCTTGGCTTTTTTCTCTTCCTGATTCTCCTCAGCCGTCCCAGCCTCGCTCCCTCTGCATGTCTGACCTCTGGCACTCTCTGCTCCCCAGTCCCTCTCCACGTGCCGTGTGTGTGCTGTCCTCACTCTCCCTCTCTGCCCTGTCCCCGCTGTCCTTTCGGGGCCTTCATTGTCTCTCTCTCTCTCTCTTTCTCTCTCTCTCTTGTCCCCGTGTCCCCCTCGCAGGCACCCCGCCGACACCGCGGCCACCGTGGAGGACATGCTGCCTTCTGTCACCACGGGCACCACTAACTCTGACACTATCACTGAAACCTTTGCCACTGCCCAGAACAGCCCCACCAGCGAGACCACCACGCTGACCTCCAGCATTGCCCCGCCGGCCGCGGCCACTCCCGACGCCAGCGCCGCCACCCCCGGCCAGGCCACCCCGGCCAAGGGCGCGGCCACCGCGGCGTCACCGCCACCCTCCTCCACCCCCAAAGTGGCCCCTCTTGTTGATCTCAGCGATACCCCCAGCTCCGCTCCGGCCGCCAATAATTTGTCTTCAAGTGTCCTGCCGGGGCAGGCGGTGCTCAGCCCCAGCGCCAACGCGGCCGACGCCACCAAGGCTGGGACCAAGCCGGCCGCCCCCAGCCCCGCCAGCCTCGCCAGCCCCCCGGCTCCCTCCGAGCCCAAGCAGGAGGTGTCCAAGAGCCCCGAGAAGGAGCCCGTGCAGCCCAGCACGGTGAAGAGCCCGGCGGAGACCCCCAAGAACCCGAGCAACGCGAAGAGCGAGGCTGCCTCGGGCAGCGCCGCCAACCCCTCGCAGAACGAGGACTTTAAAATGGACGAAGGGACCTTCAAGCCACCAGACATTGATCTTGCAAAGGATGTTTTTGCAGCTCTTGGCACTCCTCCTGCTGCCAGCGGGGCTGGTGGGCAAGCCCCCGAGCCCGCTGCTCCCGCTGCAGACAGCTCTGCCCCCGGCGCCAAGAGCGAGTACGGCCGCCTTTACTCTCTGGTGTTGTGTGTCCCTGTGCCCTGGTGCTCGTGCTGTGTCCTCTGTTGGGTGTCCTCTTGACTAATCTCACTGTTTCTTAGCCACTAACCCACCCCAGAGCCCGCGGGGCGTGGCTGGGAAGGTGCCAGGGGAGAGCAGGAATAGGCTGTGCCAGGGAGGAGGGGAAGGAGAGCTGGGAAATCAGAAATGGTTATCAGAAATGTGCTGTTCTTTAGGTTTTCGTGCAGCTTTGTGTTGGGTTATTCTCTGCTGGAGGAGATCAGGAACAGCCCAGGTTGGTGTAAGAGCTCTCCTCAGCGTGCTGAGCTCCTGCAGGTCGAGGAGCAGATTTGGGCACCCAAATCCCATTTCCTGGAGCTCAGGACTCTCTCAGGGCCAGGCTGGCAGTGCCCTGGGCAAGGGTGGCAGCGCTGGGAGCTCTGTGTTTGTCCCTGAGGCTGGGGGGGAGCAGCCCTGGGGTCCCAGCTGTGTGCAGATGTTGGACTCTGGCTGGGCTGGCACTTGTCCCCTCTGAGGGCAGTCACCTCCCTGCCACCTGTGGAAAGCGTGTGACAGAATTGCCAACTTCAGTATCCTGGGGGCTGTCAGGACTGGCTGCCTGTGGGAACAGAGAAAAAGGCATTTCTGCCAGGCTGGCAGGGTGTGAGCAGGGAGTTTGGGTGCTAAACCAAACCCTTCTGCAGCTGCAGCTTTCCCTGCTGCTCCTCTCTGCACCCCTGACTCAACCCAGGGCAGGAAAAGCCAAAAAAAGAGATGAATTCAGAGCCAAACAAACCAGGGTGAGCGAGCTGAGCTCGGTTTTCCTTACTCCCGCATCAGGAAAAGCTGATTTTGCTCCACCAAAGCCATTTTTTCCCAGAAAAACCCCCTTTGCTTGTGGCTGAGAGCCCCAGCTGCATTTCCCTGCCCCTAACCTGTGGCTTTGGTCCTTCTCCGCAGGAAAATGCCAGCAGAGGACAAAGGTGCCGCGCAGGACAGGAAGAGCCCCAAGAGCCCTCCCGCAGAAGTGAAGACGGTGCCCAACGAAGCCACACAAACAAATGAGAACGAGAGCAAAGCATGATCAGCACCGGCAGAGGGGACGGCAGAAAACTTCACCCGAGCATTGAAATCACAACCCACACACCCATCTCATTCCTCTAGTGTCTGTTGCCTTTTTTTAAAAAAGAAAAACAAACAAACAAAACCAGAAAATGCATAAATGGGGGGAGGGAGGGAATGTCTCTTTTTTCCTTTTCTTTTTTTTCTCTTCTTCTCCTTTTTTTTTTTTTTTTTTTCTTTTGGTTTTGATTTTTTGGTTTCTTTAAAAGATTTCTAGAAAGGTTCTATTCGTTGTGCACTTGCTTTTAAAAAGTAAAACATGTTAAAAACAGGGTTAAACCCGCAAGCAAATCAGGGCTCAGCTGGCCCTGTGTATATTCAAACAGGCAGAAATTGCAATGCTGGTTGCAATGTGGTTGGGAAGCTCAAAATCAACTAGTCCTAGACACAAAAAAAAAGACAAAAAAAAAAAAAAAGACAAAAAAAAAAAAGAAAAAGAGACCCTGTTGTTTCCTTTGTTAGTATAGCAGAGATAACCACTGTGCTGCTGGGCACAGCTGGTGCTTAAAGAACAAAGTCCACAATTTATTTTTATACTTTTCAGTCGAGTTTGAAATATGTAAAGCCTCATAAATAAGTTATAATTTCTGTTCACCTTGTATCTGGTCAGTATGCAAAGTGTCTCGAGCTCTTTGTGACTGAATCCTGCTCTCCACGTTAGACCTTTATTTGGGGTTTATTATTATCTATTTTTTAGGAAGAATGCCAAAATTGCAGCTTCGGGGGATGTATTTCAATTTGCAGTATTCAGACTCTACATTTCTTTTTAAATTTTATGGTTGGTTTTTTTGGGGTTTGTTTTTTTTTTTTTTTTTTTTGCCAACTTTGGTTCTTTCCAGTGTTTACAATTGACAGATATTTTTTTAACTTTTGTTGTGTTGAAATGGATGTGTAAAATAGCTGCCTTTTTTTCTTTTTCTTTTTCTTTTCTTTCGGTTTTTCAGTAAATCCAGTTCTGTAGACACTAGGGTAGCAGCATGCTTGCTTTGCAAAGGGAGACATTTTCAACCATGGATGTTTACAGTAGTCGTTTCCCCTTTTCTCTTTTCTTAATTATTGTTATTATTATTATTATTGTTATTATTATTATTATTATTTCTTACTGGAGTAAGAAGAAAAGCGATGCTGGGGTTGGGTTTGGGGTTTTTTTTGGGGGGTGGGGGGTGTTCAAACCACTTGCCACCAGTCCAGGGCTTTAGCCAGCGATCCCCAGGCTCTGCTTGGGATTCGGGAATTGCTGGGGAAAGTCCTCCTGTGCTTAAATTGAGTTTGGAGTCCCTCGCTGGACCTGGGCCTGACTGCATAAGAGAAATATCATCTCTGCTTTTTTAGGACATTCTCCCCTTTCCTTCACGGAACCCTCCCGGAGCTCTGAGGAGCATGGGGAGGTTGGGCAGGTTGGGCTGGTCTGGGCTCCGGTGTTTGACCGAATCAATCCCTCCTGATTATGGCAGAAAATTCCGATTTCAGAAAATCCCAATTTCAGAAAATCCCAATTTCAGAAAATCCTAATTTCAGAAAATCCCAGTTTCAGAAAATTCCAATTTCAGAAAATCCTAATTTCAGAAAATCCCAGTTTCAGAAAATTCCGATTTCAGAAAATACCAATTTCAGAAAATCCCAGTTTCAGAAAATACCAATTTCAGAAAATACCAATTTCAATAAATCCCAATTTCAGAAAATACCAATTTCAGTAAATCCTAATTTCAGAAAATCCCAATTTCAGCAAATTCCAACTTCAGAAAATCCCAATTTCAGCAAATTCCAACTTCAGAAAATCCCAATTTCAGAAAATACTAATTTCAGCAAATTCCAATTTCAGTAAATACCAATTTCAGCAAATTCCAATTTCAGTAAATACCAATTTCAGCAAATTCCAGTTTCAGTAAATATCAATTTCAGTAAACACCAATTTCAGAAAATACCAATTTCAGTAAACACCATGTCCTCTGACTCTAAAAAAAAAACAAAGTAAAAGCAAAGATTTTTTTTGCCCGAAGGTGCTGGGCAGATTGCAGCCCTTCCTGCAGCTCCAGCCCCAGCAGGGGCCCTGTCCTGGTCCATGCCATGGACACAGCACCTGGAACAGGTGCAGGGCTAGGAATTCTGTGCCAGGGATGTCCCTGGGCAGGGCTGGGCCAGGGGTGAGGAAATCCTGGCATGAATGGGATTTATCGTCAGGAATCGTGGAGCAACACTGAGATTTGGGGGTGGGGGAGCTGATGGATGGGATTTACCTTCAGGAATCATGGAGCAACACTGAGATTTGGGGGTGAAAAGGAGCTTTGAGCAGAAGGAAGGCAGAGGAGTGTAGGGAGAGACCAGCCCATTGTATAGAGATGTTCCTCCTGTTGGGGTTTTGGGTTTTATTTCCTCTCTTTTTTTTTTTTTCCTTTCAATTTTTTATTTTATTTTCCCTTATGTTTTCCCTTTTTTTTTTTTTTTTTTTAATTCTACTTTAGATCTGCAAGCTTGTGCACTGTGGGTGCGTGACTATTTTAGTGTGAACCGTGTTTTTTGTCATAGTATTGAAATAATAAAAAGCTTCAACATAGTTTGGATGTGGAAGGTGTAGCGCTAGTTCAGATTTGAGAAACAAAAGATAAATATTCAGGAATAAATAAAACTTAAAAAAAAAAAAATAAAACAAAGACAAACAGAAAGAGAACAACTCTTACAAAGAACAGAAGCCTTTAAATGAGAAAAAAACCCGAGCTGACTCTGGCGTTCGTTCCCAGAAGGATGAGGGGTGTGGAGGCTGTATCCATGTATTCCTTGGGAATCTGCAGTCTGTTCCAGTGGCGTCACACCATTTCCAGCTGTGAAAAACAATGGTCTTGTCATTTGCTAAGTGTGGGGTTTCTTGCGTTTCTTTTCCTTCGCTCCTGGGATGCCCGGGGAGGGCGATGGAGGTGCAGGCAGGGCTCCCTGTCCATCCCGGGCAGGATTTTGGGGCAGATTCCCTCGTTCCCCAGCCCAGTGTCAAACCCTGGGAGCCCTGGGCGAGTTGGGCTCCCGAGGATTCATTTCTTCTTTCGCAAGGAGTGAATCCGCAGAGCTCAGCCCTGCCTGGCTGGGACCGCAGCGGTGCCTGCGCTCCCGCGGCTCAGCGCTTTGTCCCTTTTTGGGACCGAGTTTGGGCTGCTTTGTCACCTGGGTGTTGTACCCTGAGGTTTAACCCCTGAGCTGCTGGGAGGAATCACCAGCATTCCCAAAAACCCACCCGGGGACACCCATCCACCCTGTCCCACCTGGGCTGGCATTTGTGTCCCAGAAGGTGACAGTGACAGCTCGGGGGTGGCACTGGCTGAGCTCTGAGGTCCCTTCGCCCCAAAGCTGTGGTTTGGGGTGATGGATGGAGCGGAGCCCTGAGCACGGGCGGTGCTTCCATCGCCCCGAGCGGGGAATAATTCCCTTTAATTCCCAAATTCCCAGCCAGCCAGCCGCGGCCTCCGGCTCTGCCCTGCCCCTGGGGACAGCACCCGAGGGTGGGGACCCTGCGGTGGCTGCTCCGCTGTCCCTCCCGGGGCGTGGCCGGGAGCAGGGACATCTCGTGCCGCGCCATTCGTGCAGGTGACAATAGGTGACAATAGTGCGTCCCTTCAGCTTCCACAGTGGAGTTTTCTGTTCACACTTTTCTATGGAGCCTTCGAACCCCACATTTTTCACCACTAGGCTGTTTTGATAGTTGTTCTCAGCCCCTCCATGGCCATCCTTCCCCAGCATTCCCTACTTTTGGGGGCCTTCTATCTTGTTAAAAAAAGAAAAAAACAAAAAATCTTTTTACCGAGTGAAACATCGACTCCACCTTTATCCCCATTCTCACTGGTGTAAATACTGATACTAACTGAGGATTTTGACTTTGCATTCTGTCAGAATACTGTGTTCAAATAAAAATTAAAAAAAAAAAAAAAAAGCTGATGCCTGCGGTCTGCCCTTCTTTAGCTGCTCCTGCTCTGCTGCCTCATCCTGAGTGTCACTAACAGCACTTTAAAGTATATTTCTTTGTCCCTCTGTATTTATCGACTTATTTCCTGCAGAAAACAAACCCAAAAATGTAGTTTCACGGCTACTGGGAAGCTTTTTTCCCCCCAAAAAAAGGCACTTTTCTGTTGCCTGGCTGTGGAAAGTGTGTTTGAGTGTTGGCTTTGACAGGTGTCCTCTGCCCATCCTGAATTGGGTGCCTGAACTTGATTAATGAGGCTTGAATGGAATTAATTTATTCAGTTAATTCATTTAAAAGTCTTGGGTTTCTTTTTTTTTTTTTTTTTAATTTTAGCTAAAGATTGTCCAAATGCCCAACTTTATTTTTTTCAGTCTGGGGGTTCCGGGGTGGGGGGTGGGAGTTGGTTCTCTTCACAAACTCTGGCAAATGAGAGTTGATTTTCACGCAGGAGTTTCCATTTAACTGAAAAAGAGCTTTTTAACTGAAAAAGAGTTTTTTAGCTGAAAAAGAGTAGTGACTCAACGACTCGATACAAAAAACACAGACTGCGTTCAGGTGGGGAAGCACCGATTGGCCCAAGATCCTGGGTGGGGTTGAAGGGGAGGCTCTGGGGTTGCCTTTTTTGGGTTCAGGGGTCCCCAAATCAGTTCCTCTGCATGGTGCAGGTGGACGGAACCTGTGCCCTGCCCTTCCCTGCTGCACCATCCCAACCTGGAGGGGCTCAGGGGCAATTCCCTCTCCTTGCAGAGAGGTGAAAAGAGATTTTCCTGCCCCTGGACTTGGGGTTGTGCTCAGTGGCAAAGCCCCTGACAAATCCTTTTCTGGATCTTTATGTTCCTTCAGCCATTTTCTCAGCCCTCAAACCTTTTAATTTCAATGTAATGTTAATTTTCCCTCGTCTCTCCCTCTGTTAAGGCCATGGCACCTGGCTGGCAGTGTCCCCTTGGCTGAGTGTGGCTCCTTTACCCCAGGCTGGGCTGATTTGGGGTAAGTCTGAGTGGGGCTGGGGGGCTGGAGGGAGGTGGATGGAGATTTTTCTGCTGCTTCTTTCCCTCATCCCTTCCAGAAATTACAATTAGCTGGCCTTTTATCAGATGTAACTATATGAATATCATGCACCTGCTTCAGAGTCGTTTTAAATGCTTTTTTTAGTGCTCAGAGACTAAAGGTGCCTCTCCCCTCTGCAAAGTTGCTGCACTGTGCAGCTTCATTCCCCAGATTTTCTGGGGTAACAAATAACCCCAAATTCCTGAGCATCCCAGTGCCCCAGCTATCCCCATGAGGGTGTTTTCCATCGGACACTGGGCTGGGAACAGCTTCAGGAGAGTTAAAAACACCTTGGGGATGGAGGTTTGAGGGCAGGGAGGGCAAGGAATTGTTTGGGTTCCGTTCTCGAGGGACAAGAAGGGACATGGTGGCTGTTCCTGCAGCCAAGGGGTGGAAGGGAGGGGATCCTGAGGAGCTTAGAACCTCGCGGGCCCTCGGGATTTCATCTCCCAGGTGAGGAGGGGAGATGTGGGAGCGGACACAGATGCATGTGGCTGCCGTGTGAGGTCCCAGGGAGGTCTCTAATGTCACCCCCGCACTCCCCAGGGTGCCCTGTCCCCGTGCTGCCCCTGCCAGGTGCCCTGTGTGCCCGGACTGTGCCGTTCCGGGCTGGGGCTGTGCCGGGGATGGCAATCTCGGCACTGAGCAGCTCCGCGGTGCTCTGGCTCCCTGCGGTGGCCGAGGGCTTCCATCGCTGCTGCCTCCCAAACACCGGGAAAACCACGGCCTTTTAGGGATTTCTGAAGGAAAAAATAGTCCAGGTCTGGTGTAAAATCAGGACAAGCTTCAGGTTGGACATTAGGAGGAGTTTCTTCATGGAAAACGTGAATAAACATTGGCAGGGCTGCCCGGGGAGGTTTGGGGTTCCCATCCCTGGAGGGGTCCAGGGAAGGCCGGGACGCGGCACTCAGGGCTCCGGGCTGGGGACAAGGTGGGGATGGGTACCAGGGTGGGCTCGCCGGTGCCGGGGCTGTTTCCCAAACGGGATAATCTCGGGATAATCGCGGGATGGCGCGCCGAGAGACCGGGAGCCGCACCCGCCGGTTCCCGCGAAATCCCGGGCTCGTTTGCATAACCCCGCCCCTTCATTTACATGAACGGCACCATCTCATCTGCATAACTCCGCCCCTTATCTTTGCATAACCCCGCCCACCGCAGGTGCGCGTCAGGCGCGTCCCCACGGCAACGGTGCCGCGGGTTCGAGGCCCGGCCCCGGCGGCTCCCGCTGTCCCCTGGTCTCCCCCAGTGTCCCCTACTGTCCCCTACTGTCCCCTCCTGTCCCCCGGTGTCCCCCGGCCATGCTGCGCGACGAGGCCACCGAGGCGGACTTCCAGCGCTTCCTGCGCCGCGTGGACGATGTCAGTGAGTGTCCGGAGGGGCGCGGCGGCTCCGGCCCGGGACAGCCCGGGAGAGGGAGCAGGGGGAAAGGAAGGAAAAACTGATGGGAAAGAGGAAAAGTGTCGCTGTTCCCCGCTCTGCATCGGTTTGTCCAGGGTTCCCTGTGAGCGCGGGTGTGGGGCGGCTTTGTGGGTGCTGAGAGCTCCTTTTTTTCATTGGGAATGCTGAAAACTCCCTGTTTTTATTGGGGATCCTGAGAGCTCCTGTTTTTATTGGGAATGCTGAGAGTTCCTGCTTTTATTGGGAATAAAAAAAACTGTTTTTATTGGGAATGCAGAGCTCCCTGCTTTTACTGGGGATCCTGAGAGCTCCCTGCTTTTATTGGGAATAAAAAAAATTGTTTTTATTGGGAATGCAGAGAGCTCCCAGCTTTTACTGGGAATGCCGAGAGCTCCTGTTTTTATTGGGAATGCTGAGAGCTCATTGTTTTTTATTGGGAATGCTGAGAGCAGCTTTCTCATGTGTATTTCAATAATGTTGACAGAAACTGCAGGGAGCCCCTGAAAGTAACAGGAAATCGACTTTGTAAATGTTTGTGTTTATTTAAAGTGTTGGACAGGGCTTGGAGCATCCTGGCCCATGGATGGTGTCCCTGCCCGTGGGACGGGGTGGGTTTTAAGGTCTTTTCCAACCCAAACCATTCCCTGGTTCTATGATTTTATGGTAAAAGCCATCCTGGTCAGCAGTGCCTTCAAAGCAGGCACCACCTGAACTTCTGCTCCTTCCACTCTTGAAGTCATCTGTGTATATATATAATTTATTTTTTTTCTGTATCTTTTTAGCCAATTTTCTTGAAGTCCTGTGTGTATATATGTAATTTTTTTCTGTATACTTTTAGCCAATTTGCTTGTTGTGTGTATATATGTAATTTATTTTTTTTCTGTATCTTTTTAACTAATTTGCTTGAAGTGTTGTGTGTATATGTATAATTTTTTGTTTCTGTATCTTTTTAGCCAATTTGCTTGAAGGCCTGTATGTATGTATATATATAATTTTTTTTCTGTAGCCTTTTAGCCAATTTGCTTGAAGCCTTGTGTGTATATACATAATTTAATTTTTTGCTGTATCTTCTTAGCCAATTTGCTGCAAGGCCTGAGCTCCCCAGACTCGTCTGTCAGGGAAAAAGCCTTTGCTGAGACAGAGCAAAGGCTCCGAGAGCAAGGAGCCAGCAGGGAGGAGGAGGAGAGCAGGACCACCGTGAACAGGACAGTCATCAACACTTCTGTAAGAGCTTTTCCCTCTGGAATCAGGGCTGGACATCAGCCCAGGTCTTGCCTCATTAAAGACACAAATGGAAGCTTTCCAGGAATGCCAGAATTGATCAAATCCTTCCCATCCTTTGTCGAAATGTCGAATTGCTGCTCCCTCTGTGTGTCAGTGTGGATATTTCAGAGGCACCCAGACATTCCTGGAGCTTTGAACCCAACCCAGCCCAGTGCTCCTTTGCTGTGTGGCTTTTCCCCAAACATTTGTGCTGTGTTTGTGTTTTCCAGGGCGCGGCGAGGCCACAGGCGGTGGACACAGGTAGGACAGTGCTCCTGGCACAGCTCTAAAACCGATTTTAGCAGGGCTGGGGTCCACGCAAGCCCTGATTCCAAAGTCCAAGCTGATTTTCCGGTGGCTTTTATCAAAATTCAGTCTGATCTAGGAACACGCTCCAGGTCTTACCTGCGTGTTTGTGTTTATCACAGGTAGGAGCCTTGTTCTGTTCTGGCTTCTCTCCTAAACACTTTTTATTCTGAATTTTCAAGCAAACATGTTTGTTTGCCCCTGGAGAGGAGCTGCAGCGAGGCAGGTGTGCAGATCCTCATCATCATTATCCGTGACAGCTTGTCAGCCACGTTCCACTCTCATCGCTGAAATGTCCCCTTCGTGGTTTTTTTATTAAGAAATGACTCAGAAACACCCTAGGAAATTTATTTTTCTCTGTTTTAATGAAGTTTGCTCTTTTTTTCCCTTCCCTAAAATGCCACCAACCCTCCTGGCTGGAAGATGGCTTCCTGGCAGCTCTGGAAAAGGATGCCAAAGAGCGAGCCCAGCGAAGGAAGAGGAACGAGAAGTTGGCAGATGGTAATTGCTGAAAGCCCTGCAGGCTGATGCCTCCAGAAATGACCTGCCAGGGGCTGGGGGAGCCACTGTAGGTGGCAGCAGGGTTAGAGATGTGACAAAGCTGTTGCATCCTGGTTTTTTCCATGTTTTCCTTATTAGTTTAGGGTGGAGGGAGCGACTTTGGGCATCTCAGCAGAGAGAAATGCTCTGTTTTCCATCTGGAGGAGAATGTGGGCATTGAAAACCTGGCAGGTGATGTCTGGAGTGGAGCTGGGGTGGTTTTTCCAGCAGGGAATAGCGCAGGGCCTCTGTCCCCTCAGTCCCCGTGAGGGAATGGAAGGGAAATTGTTGTTCTCAATGCATTCACAGCCCTGAAGGAGGAAGGGAACGAAGCCTTCAGGAGAGGAGATTACCCCACGGCCGTCCAGAGGTACTCGGAGGGGCTGCAGAGGCTGAGGGACAAGCAGGAGCTCTACACCAACAGGGCCCAGGTCAGGGGCAGAGCTGAGCTGATTTCGAGAGAGATTTTCCATGCTGAGCTCACATCTCCTCCCTCCGGGGTGTGGTGAGCCCCTGCTCCTCCCGAACCAGAGGGGGAAAATCATTCCAATCCACACTTTTATTTAATACACTGACTATTTATGAATTCTTTCCAGGAATTGCTTCTCTAACTGCAGAATGAAATATTTGCTTTGCCTTGTGTAATCTGTGTGTGCATGTGTGGAATTCTGTTAAATTTATTCTAAATTAGAAAATCCAAGGGGATGGCAGGCAAGAACCAGCTGGGAATTATCTTACAAAATTAATGGCCGGGCAAAATCAGCAGACTAATTTTATTCTTTTTAATTAGCCAGTGTTTGTACAACAGCGAGTTTGAAGAGTTCTAATTCCTCTGCCTGGGGCTTTTTCTGCCTTTATTTCAGGCCTACCTGAAGCTCCATGAGTATGAAAAAGCCATCAGTGACTGTGAGTGGGCACTGAAGGTAATTCCAGAGTTGCCACGTGGAAAAGACCTCTAAGATCAGCATTATTTGCAGAAATCTTTTTTTTCCTTTTTTTTTTTTTTTTTTTGTACACAAATGGAAAAAAATCACCTTTTGGAAACCCTGCATTCCACCCTCACCCCAAGCCTGTGTTCCTTGCCCAGGGAAGGGTCCCTGGGGGTAATAATTCAGCATAAAACCTGTGGACACCTCTAATAAATGGTTTAAATAGCCTCTGCTTTGGGCAGCTCTAATTATTAATCAGGAGGCTGGAAAAAATACTAAAAGGCTAAAAATTTCTGAACTCGTAACTAATAATAATTTCTTTTTTTAATTCAGTGCAATAAAAACTGTCTTAAAGCCTATTTCCTGATGGGGAAAGCTCACCTGGCACTGCAGCACTTCAGTGAGGTGAGTAAAGGCTAAATTTTGTGTCTATGGGGCCACGTTTTGTTCTGCTTTTGGGGGCTGAGAGGGAGAAAGCTTCAGGCTATGCCTCAGTTTCTGTTTTCTCACTGGAACTCAGATTTTTTGTTCCTTGGGTTTTACTGGAAAATTTCCTTTTAATTTGAAATAGCAGGCAGGTGTAGGGAGTGAGAATAATTGACTTTTTTGAGAGTTTTGGCATCCGTGTCTCCATAAATTTTACCTCGCACGTTTTTTAAGGATTGTGGCCCCCAAACCTTTTGGGATCTGAGTGGAATATCTTCTTCCTATTTATATCTGAAACTGAGAGCTCTTTTCTTCTCTCCCTTCAGTCCAGGCAGTGCTATGAGAAGATGCTGCAAATCGATCCCCAGAAGGAAAATCTCTTTAAAGGTAAAAAACTGCAATTTTCCCACTCCTTTCTGATGAAGGTGGAGCTCACCACAAACCCTTCCCTGCTGTGTTTGGTTTCATTCTCATTTCCCAGACTGCGTGAGCGAGGCAGAGCTGGAGGAGAAGAGGGTGAAGGATGAGGAGAGAGCAGCGAGGGAGCTCCAGGATGGGAACGTTTCTGCTTTATCCATCCAGGAATTGCTGCAGAGGATCAGCACCCCTGGGCAGGACCTCCTGTACTACACGGGAGGCATCAGGCTCCTGGCAGCAGCTGTGAACAATTGTGAGGGTTTGGTACAAAATCCTTCTGGTGGGAGTTGTGACCCAGGCAGAGGAGTTCTGAAAGGAGCAGAATGGTTCTTGCCATGTTTAAAACATCAATTGGCAATGTTTGGTGTTTCAGTCTGGTGTTTCAGTAGGGATTTACAGCATTTTTTACAGTTAGACTGATGTTGTAGCTGAGCTGTTGAGGTTTCTTAGGGATTTGGGTCTGGTTTATAAATATTTGTGATTCTCTGTTAAAGCCCATTGAGTTACAAAGCCAATTTTGTGTTTCAGCCTTCCTAAACAGTCTTTCACTCCAAGCCAATTGTTCTTTACAGCAGCAGGCATGAATTAGAGCCATTTTCAGCTTCCAGGCTGCTCCTACTCCATTCATCCTTGAATTTCCCCCAATTTCACCACTGTTTTTGCCCAGAGCTGCAGATGCAGTGACCTTTTCTTTTAGCACTGCCCAGGAAGAGCAGGAGCCTGCCTGGTTGTGGATCACACACCTGAGTTTTTATCTCTGCCTTTTGCAGGCACCGAGCAAACCTTATTTCGGACAAACAATGGCTTCAGTCTCCTCGGGAACGAAGCTGTCAGAGGGTGAGAGCTCTGCGGAGGGGCCAGGGCTGGGATCCAGCAGCAGGAAATGGAATATTGTTCCCAAGAAACAGAATCACCTCTTGAAAAGCAGAGGAGCCCATCAAAGGAGGATGCAATGCCAGGTTTTGGTGTCTGAATGGAGGGACTTGTGCCTGACTGACACAAACAGAGCTCCCTCAGATGCAGAGAGGAGAGCTCATTAATTGCTGGTTGTGTCTCCTCTTTCTGGGCAGTTGTCCTATCGCTGGTGCTGAGAGCAGGTTTGGAGAAAAAATCTGAATATCAAAGAGCATCTGAAGGCCCTTGGCTGCTGTGGCTGCACCCTCTGGTGCTGTGATTGGCCATCAGGAATATTTGGGTGTTCATCTCTGGAATGCACCCCTGGGACCTGCAGCTCTGAGAATTTTAGGGGTCCCCCATGTTTTGGGTGGTGGATGCATTGGGGTGAAGGACTTAGAAAATTGAATTCCCTGGGTGTTTCCCACGGATTTGTTCTGCTCACGAGCTGACTTTTCTCATGCAGAGCCTTCTGTGCAGAGAGGAGAAGCCCTGCTGAGGAGGAGCTGTGTGTTTGCCTTCTCCTCCTGTGGCAAGCTGCCTGTGCTGGCAATGGTAACGCTCTGGAATCCACATTAATTCCTGTTAATGAGTAATTAACATGGCTGGCTGGGGCTGGGCAGGGCCAACCCCTTCCCCAGAGCCCCTGGGTCCATCCAGACCTTGCACCGAGGCTCAGGAGGTGTGGGATGCAGCTGTAATTTTGGCAGGATGAAATCTCTGCTCTGTTCCTGTGAGCATTTCAAATCCCCCAAGGGCTGGGGAGGAAATTCCCTGTGACTATTGCTGCTTTTCAGATCCTACCGCTTGTGCAATTTTCTCTTTTTGCTGCGAAAAGCAGAGTTTTGCAGAAGAGCCATTAGAGGAGGCTGAATTGCTGTGGCATTATCAATCAATAGTCCCTGGGCACTGTTAATAATAAAAAAGGAATAAGGAGGATGGCAATGTGTGCCATTGCTCTGAGATCTTCTCTGTTTGCAGAGGAGAATCAGCGTCTCCTGCTGAGCCAGCCCCAAGTGATTGCCCAGCTGCCAGAGCTGCTCTCCTCGGGCACGTCCCACGTCCAGAGGGAGACCTTGGCACTGATCTCCCTCTGCTCAGAGAGCCACGGCGGGAGGAGGCTGCTGGTCAGGCAGGACCTGAGCAGGTGACAAACTCCAGGAAAATGTCCTGGCAGGCTGAGCTCAGCACTCACACCTCACTGCCCCGGGGGGACACAGGGACACCGAGGCTTCTGTCCTTTGGGACTCAAAATCAGATGTGTGAGTGTTGGGGAGGATGAAATAGGAAAGGCTTTATCAATATGATTACCTGGCCAAAGATGCTGAGAATATGGAAACTAGAAGTGAGATTGAAATGAAGAGAAGCTTTGAGATACCAAACCCCAGTGACTGAACAACTGGAAAACAATGGTGTGGCCACTGGAGGTAATTCCCCTTTGGATTGAACAATTCCCCTTTGGATTGAACAATTCCCCTTTGGATTGAACAATTCCCCTTTGGATTGAACAATTCCCCTTTGGATTGAACAATTCCCCTTTGGATTGAACAATTCCCCTTTGGATTGAACAATTCCCCTTTGGATTGAACAATTCCCCTTTGGATTGAACAATTCCCCTTTGGATTGAACAATTCCCCTTTGGATTGAACAATTCCCCTTTGGATTGAACAATTCCCCTTTGGATTGAACAATTCCCCTTTGGATTGAACAATTCCCCTTTGGATTGAACAATTCCCCTTTGGATTGAACAATTCCCCTTTGGATTGAACAATTCCCCTTTGGATTGAACAATTCCCCTTTGGATTAAACAATTCCCCTTTGGATTGAACAATTCCCCTTTGGATTAAACAATTCCCCTTTGGATTAAACAATCCCCTTTTTGATTAAACAATCCCCTCTGCTTGCAGACAGCTCCAAGGGTCAGAGCAGACCCTACCAACTTGGTTGGTAGACTCTAAAAAGCAGTTTTTAGAGTTTAAAATCTAACACCGTATGGTAATGCAATGACTCTCACAGGCTGTATGTAAATGTTGTAGGATTTGGAGCTTGTTCTAGATTGGTTAGTGAAAATTAGAATATTCAGCACAGAAGTTGATTTATTGTATTGTAAATGGCAACCATGGTATTCTATCATTATTCTTCTTCTTTCTTCTGTCTCTCTTACCTCTCTGAGCAGCTCCTGGCAGGTCTCCTACACCCAAAGCCCTTTCACAATAAACGTCATGCTCTAAGACCTGAATTCAGAGATCTCTCATCTCCATCCTGACTGTCCGGGACCAAATCCTCCATGTGGGGTAGAACTGTAGGAAATGTTGATGTCTGAAACAAAGCAGGAGGGTGCTCCTGTAATTCTGAGTTCACTCCTTCAAACACGTGTGGCACTCAGAGCTTGCTCTGCTGCCTTTAAAGTCTCCTGGCTCCCAGCTGGGAGTCTCTCCTCATTTAATAATTGGTATTTATGGTTCTTTAACGTTGCCATGGCTCACTGAGCGGGGAAAGAAACACCATTGCATTATTCTGATCCCATTATCCTCCCAGAGTTAACCAGAGAAATGTCCATTATTGGTTTGAAGCGATAATGGATGAAGAGATGAGATTGTTCATTTCTCCTGGAAAGGTTAAAGAAATGAGCCCCATCTCAGAGGGTGCTTAAAAAAGGCAGATTTAACTGTGGCTTGAAATACCGACAGCCTGAAAAAATAGAATTTTGATCTTTAATAACGAAACCAAAGCCGACACCAATTTTTGGTTGGTTTTTTCTTACTTTAACAACAGATGGCTGCAGATTTTGATGGCATTTGTCAAGAGCACTGATGCAAGGGCTGACATTGCCATGAACATCCTGTCCGACCTAGTTGGGGAGAAAAGGTAATTTCAATTGCTCATTCACTTCTGTAAAGTTGTGCTTTGAGATGAGCCAGGGACAGCCTCCCCTTTGCTGTGAGGCTCCTGAGGTTTATATTGCTCTTGTATTGCCTTTAGCTGTGACTTTTGCCACAAACTTTACTAATTTTTTTTTTTATCCCCCACCAGGTTCCAAACCCAGTGTCGTGCCTTGCTTTCCACAGGTGTTCTACCTTTATTCACCCAGCTGCTGGTAGGAAAGATTTGGATTTATATTCCCAGTTTATTTTTGTGTAACATGTCCTGTGTTTGCTCTACACATGTAAGAAATTGGCTTTTGTCAGGAAAATGCTCTTTTTCTCCAATATTTTGTCCTACATATCCCTAGCTTAATATTCAGTGAGAACTCTGGCCTTGGTTGCAGATTCTCACTGATAATTTTGCCTTCAGGGTTGTGTTAGGCCCTTCTTGATGTGACTTTAATATTCTGGTTCTGTCTTTTTCCCTCCACTCTGAGGGGTCAGGGTGAGGAGATGGCATTGGGTCCCGAAATAAAGGCATTTCGGGGTTCAGATCCCTTTCCTGGGTATCCTTTATTCAAACAGCAAATCTAAAAGGCTTTGGCACAGAAACCTGTCCTCGGGAAAAGGGAGGATTGGTTCTGCTGCAGAACGGCAGAGCTGGGGAGTAAAATATTCCCATTTCTCCAAATGAGCAGCCAGAAAACAATTCCATAATTTCCACGTTGTTGCTCTTTCCTTGTGAGCATTCCGTGCTGGAGTTCTGTGCCCTGGGTGAGTGACCCAGGGTAGGAAACGCTCACAACTGGGACTGGGGAGCACCAAATCCATCCCTTCCCCCAGGGCTCCTGAAGCAGAAGATCCACTGTGGAAATGAGGGGATCTGCAGTCCTTGGGCAGCTGGGATTTAGCAGAGATTTTCCGCAGGGCTCCTAAAGCATTTTCCATTGTGAAAAGGAGGGGATCTGCAGTCCTTGGGCAGCTGGGATTAACCAGAGATTTTTCTGAGGGCTCCTAAAGCATTTTCCATTGTGGAAATGAGGGAATCTGCAGCCCCTGGGCAGCTGGGATTTAGCAGAGATTTTTCCCAGGGCTCCTAAGGCGGAAGATCCATTGTGAAAACAAGGGGGATCTGCAACCCTTTGGCAGCTGGGATGTACCTGAGATTTTCCCCAGGGCTCCTAAAGCATTTTCCATGGTGAAAAGGAGGGAATTTCCAGCCCTTGGGCAGCTGGGATGTGCCAGAGCCATCCTGGGCTCCTGTTTGCCGTGGCCAGCGGGGCTGGCACACCCCTGGGCTGGTTCCTGCTGCTTTGGTGCTGACTTTGCCCTCCCTGGCTGTGTCTGCAGGTCAGTGCCAGGCAGGTGAACCAGGCGGCCCTGGCGCGCGCCGTGGGCATCGTGGGCAGCCTGTGTGCAGATGTGGAGCTGCGGGCACAGCTGGCACAGAGCGCAGAGTGCTGGCAGGGCTGCCTGCAGCTGCTGGTGAGGCACCTGGGCATCCCCAGCCCTTCCTCCTGTCTGTGTGCTCCCCTCCCAGCCCCAGCCCTCGGCTCACACCTTCCCTCTGCTTGGGAATTGGGGTGGAGGTCTCGGAGCCCCCCTGCCCCTCAGCCGTGCCCCTCAAAAGTGGGGTGAGGCTGTGGTGTGAGCTCCTCAAACGTTGCTGCAGCTCGCAGATACAGCAAGGAAACAGGCAGAGAGCCGGCGGAAATGGCAAGAGGAAGTTTATTGAAAAATTCTCTTTTTATATAGATGTTAAGAGTCTAGCAATGATTGGTTTACAGCCATCCACCCCCCAGGGTGATTGGCTGAAACCCTTACAGCACCCACTTCCAAAACACAGATTAAAAGAACAGGAAGGATTCAGCTAATCTTTGTTTCCCATACGATTCATGAGAAAGGAGAGAGTTCTTAGAATATTGCATCCACACTCAAACACCTGAAGGGTTCAGGGGTGGGGAGGGATCATGGGGAGTTTGGAATGGGCAGCTTCAGACACCAAACACAGGAAGGGTTTGTGTCCCAGGGGTGTCCTAGGGTTCTCTCAGGATTTTCTCCCTTTTGGGATCCCCAGGGGGCTGAGGAGAGCCTCTCCTGTCCTGGGAGTGATTTCTGTCCCTGCTCTGCACACAGGAGGAGAGCCCTGAGGACAGCCCTGGCCACCAGCAGTGTGTGTTTGCAGTGCTGGGGCTGATGATGAACCTGCTGCTGGAATCCAACGGGACCGTCCAGGTACGCACCATCTGGGAGTTCAAAAACATGAGGGTGTTTCGGGTTGTTTTTAAGGTTAGTTCGCAGTTTAAGCAAGCTGAAAAATGAAAAGAATTGCAAAATTTTCTCCTCCTCCAGCACCTTCAATTAGATATACAGTTCAAGGGAAATAAGCAATGTTAAGTACATAAAATATCATTCCATAGTGGTGTAAATGTTTTTTTTGGGATCACTCTCCAGCTGGGCCATGTTCTGAGATTTGGTTTTCCAAAACTCGGGATTCCATCCTGAACTCCATGATTCCCCCGTGGTGGTGCAGGGCTGGTACCTCCCTGGTGTCCCTGAGCTCCATGGGATTCTTCTGTCTCTGCAGCCATTTCTGCCCCAGGCAGAGCTGAGTTTTCCCTGTGTTTTGCAGGACTTTGCTGTGCCCATCAGCCGCAGGTGCCTGGCTCTGCTCGGCCATCGGGACGGAAGGATTGTCACAGTAGGTCACCAACAGAAGCTGGGTTTGGCTTCCCTGAGCACTTCAGAGCAAACTTCTGCCCTGTGCAGGAGGCCCTGAAGCCTAAAACATCCCTAAGGGTACTACAGAAATAATAATCCACTCCAATATTCATTTTTGTAAGGTTTGATGCAGGAGGTTTTCAAGGTTCTCTAGAAATGTGCCTGACAGAAGCTCTCACAAACCATTTCATCCTCAGGAGGGTTGGCAGTGTGAAACCTTTAAAATCAACAGAGAATCAAACCAGCAAGAGCAATTTGGGTGTTCAGCAGCTGTTTCTCTGTGCAGTTCCTGTATGGGAATTGCAGTTGTGCTCCTGGGAATGGCGTGGGCTCCAGGGAGAGAGTTCCTCCAGGCAGGGGCAGGTGGGGGCTCTGAGTCCCTTCCCTGAGCTCCCAGGGGCTGTTCTGAGCTGTTTCACTGCACTCCGTGCTGGGCTGGTCTCTACCAGCAGTTTGTATTTTTATTTTTTAATGCACAAACTCCCAGGGAGCTGTGCTGGTCCCAGCCTGGGCTCATCTCTCCCTGTGCTGACTCTTCAGAAGCTCTGCTGTGCTCAGCTTCCAAGAAACAATGAAAATCCACACCCTAAAGATGTTCTTTGTTAGATCCTGTAATTCTGGGAGTCTCTTAATTTCTGTAAATTCCTCCTTTTAGCACTTTAATTGCTTCAGTCTTATTGTGGGAGAAACAAAATAATTAAGCTGCCTGGACCACTAAACATTTCCTTTTGTCTCTCTCCTCTCTCCCTCATTTAGAGAGCCATTGGGGTGCTGAGCCGTGTCCTGCCAGCGTCACCCTCAGCAGTGGAGGAAGTGGTGAAAGGAGGAGTGGTGAAGAAAATGCTCAAATTCTTGAAAGTAAATCAAACTCTCTTTATTTCTGCCTGCATTGTCCCTTGAGGAAATCTAATTCCCCCCGTGTTTATCCTCCTTTCCCTGGAGGATGTGTCTGCACCCATGTCCATTGGAAAATTCTCCCAGGTTTAATTTAAGCCTTTAAAAAAATTTTTTTTTAATTTGTATTTTAATTTTTGCTGAATGTCCGATGTGGATTTTGCAGACTCAGTCTAGAATAGGTTTGTGGCCCTTGGCTCTTGTCAAGGGGAGTTGATGGTTTGAGGAGAGTTGGGATCCAGGGAATTCTGTGCTCTGCTGGCAGGGATGGGCTGGGTTTGTGTGATTCTCAGCCTGTGCTCACCTTGAGATCCACGCCCTGGCAAGGCTTTAATTTGATATTTGGGCTCAGCCATGAGGAGCACCTGACCCTCCCTGTGGGACCCAAACTCTTTTGGGGCCAAGCTGTGTTTGTTCACCTCTGCTTTGCTCCCCCCAGGCCGGGGGGCAGCTCACCGCCAGCCACGCCATAAAGACCCTGTCTGTCTGCACCAGGAGCAGCAGGCAGGCTCAGGAGGAGCTGCTGAGGTGGGATAGAAGTGAGTGACACCTCTGCTTCCAGGGCTTGGGTCGTTCCTGGTGTTCTCCACGGGGATGTGGGGTTTTGGAGGTGTGGGGTTTTGGAGGTGTGGGGTTTTGGAGGTATGGGGGGTTTTGGATAGGGGATTTTGGGTATGGGGTTTTGGATGTGTGGGGGGTTTTGATGTGTGGGGGGTTTTGGATGTGTGAGGTTTTGGATAGGGGATTTTGGGTATGGGGTTTTGGAGGTGGGGGGTTTTGGATGTGGGGGTTTTGGACATGGGGGGTTTTGGATGTGTGGGGTTTTGGATGGATGGGGTTTTGGATATGGGGTTTTGGATGTGTGGGGTTTTGGATGTTGGGGTTTTGGATATGGGGTTTTGGATGTTTGGGGTTTTAGAGCCTGGTGGAGCTGGAGGCAGAGGGGTGAGAGCAGAGCAGCGTTTGGGGTATTTCTGATCCCTCTGCTCTGCTCCTGTGGTACAGCACTGTATTAATTAAACCCAGCCCCAATTAATGCTAATGGAACCATTTGATTTCAACGACTGAAGCTGTCAGGAAGCTGTCAGTGCCTGCCCTTCAACCTGAGCCCCGAGGATTTCAGCTCACAAAAAGCCTCTCAGAGCATCACCTCCCGTTCGTGCAGCCAGGCTCCTCTCACTGTCACCTGCAGACAGAGCTTCCTCTGCTCCAATTAGCAGCAACGCCTCACTCTCATTCCTCTCACCAAAACTCTGCTGTTAACCTGGGAGGAGTCACTAATTCTTATTTTTGTCAGTATTTTTTGCCAAAAATGAAAAAGCCGTGGCTGCATTTTATTTAAACAGTCTTTAGTGATCTCTAAATGTTTCAGGATTCTGTGGCCTGAGATGCTGCTGCTCTCGGATGCCAAAATACTCTGCAGGTGAGCTGAGCTGCTTGGGTAGCTCAGGATGAGCAGAAAGCTTTCTTTATGTTCCTTTTCCCAGCTGTTTTTCCCACAGCAGCATCTCTGGTTAAATCCATTTAATGTGGCACGTTCAGCTCCAGCTGCTCTGTGGGAAAAGGCATCTGGGCAAGTGGAGCTGATGCAGCCTCCTGGATCCCGAAATTGCCGTGAAATTCAGGGTTTTGTAGGAAAAGAGTGCCAAGCTCCCTCCGTGCAGCCAGCAGGGCATCCCTGGGGCAGCTCGGAGTGCAGCTAACAGTGATTCTCCTCCTGCCAGGGTTCCAGGTGCTGCTGGGGCTGCTGCAATCGGGCAATGAGCTGATCGTGGGGAACGCTGCGTTCTGCCTGGGCCAGTGCCTGCTGCTCCCCGGGGCTGCCTCGGCCCTGCTGGGCTCTGATGTGGTGCTGCTGCTGCTCCGCCAGGCTGGGGGCGATGCCCAGAGAACCTCAGTGCAGGAGAACTCGGCCATCGCCCTGGGCAGGCTCTGCGTGGCTGAGCCCAGGTAGGGCCAAAAAAATCCCTTTTTCCCTTCCCTTTTTGTGGTGAGGTGATCATCCCTGAAAAACCGACCTCTTCCTTCTTGTGGGAATCCCCAAATCCTGCCTTAGGGCTCCTGGGGTGTTCTTTCTGTCTCCATGTCTTTCAAGGAGTTCATTGTGCTGGAAAAACAGAAGTGACGTTGGGAGTCTGTAGATCCCAAATGAGCAGCACAGAGAGTGTCAGCCCTGAGATTTGAAATAGAAAAAGGAAACACCTTTTTTGCTCATTTTTGTCCATCTGAAATGCCACCTATTTGAGGAATGCTATTTATGTGCCTTTCTGAGGGCAATAATAATCTAGAAACTCTGTGTCTCCTGCTGTTTTAGAAGGAATTTATTGAATATAGCATTGAACACCCCTGAAAGTGTGGGCAGAGCACTGAAAGCATAGAAGTTTAATTTTTAGTCACCACCTGTTCCCCCTGTTGTCTTTCCAGGCACATTCACCAGCTGAGGAAGCTCAATGGCTTGGCCATCCTGAACTCCTCCATGAAATACGTGCACAGCAGCTGAGCCCTTCAGAAACCTTCCACAAGTGCCCTTCATATCGTTTGCTGTTGAGTTTTCTTTAATAAAATTAATTCCAAGCACATCAACTTTTCAGTGGCTTTTTGAAGTGGTTCTGGTCCCCCACAGAAGCCAGAGAAACAATAGCAGGAGGAAGAAGTTAATTCATTATCTCAATATATACACCTTGTGTATATATTCTCTCAATATATAATACCTTGTATTTATGGCCATTTATTAAATTATGTCATTTTTTAAAGCAAAGACACCCTATAATGCAGCTTTTTGTTTGTCTTGGTTTGGAACACAGGGAACAGAAGGATTTATTGCATTTTTGTGAGGAATAAGCCCAGTGCAGTCCTGTTTGAGGTTAAAATGGCTCTTCAGCTGCCGTGGTGACACCTGGGGGTGTGAGTTCTGTGGGAACCTTTGTCCCCTCCCAGCAGGGCTGACACATCATCCATCACCTCTTTTTCTAAAGCGCAGCTGAATCATCTTCCCACTGGAGCAGAAGGAGGTTCTCTGGCACTTGGGATGGCTTTCTCCCCCTCTCAGCACAATCCCTGCGATGGAAAATCTCAATTTACCAATCTGGGTTTTTAAAATTGAGTTTCACCCTGCTCAGACAAACAGCTAACAGATCCTGCGGGGAGGGCTCAGCTGCTCCACAAACACCAGGAATTTTCCTTTGCAGGGCCCAGGAGAGGCTGGAGTGACCTGCCCTTGGCTCCCTGTGAGGTGAGTGGCAGGGCTGGGCTGGCACCAGGCTCTGCCAGCCCCCAGTGCCCATCCCTGCTGCACTAGAATGGTTTATTGTTGTCCCCCAGCCTCTCCCTGGCTCTCTCGGTGTTCCCAGCTGTCATTGTGGGCCTTATCTGCCTTCTGCTCGGGTTTTTGCTGCCCTCGGCCAGCCAGGGCAGTGTCAGGATGTTCCCTGCTGTCCCTCAGCTTTGGCTCGGTGTTTGTGTGCCTGGCACGGAGAGATTCCTCCTGGCTGCTGCCTGCTGCCCCCAGGGAATGTTTACAGGGATTTTGGGGTTTTGTGGCTAAAATCAAATGTGGGGCTGGGATTTTGCCCAAGGAGCCTCTGGGCTCTTCTCGGACTCTCAGGAAGGTTTGAGTTCTGTGCTTGTTTCTCTGAGGTTTTCATTCCTCCCTGGGATCCACACTGATCCCTAGGGATGTTTTTGTTGCCACAGACTTCTGGGTGAATCAGAATTACAGAACAGTTCAGTTAAAAAGGACCTAAAATCTCCTCCAGCGCAGCTCCCTGAGCACTTGAGGGCTGAACAGAAGTCAAAGTGTGTTGTTCTGGGCACTGTACAAAATCACCTCTCCAGGAAGCTGTTCCAGGGTTTTACCCCTTCTTGGTTAAAAAAAAATTCCTCCTCTGGTCCAGTCTGAGACTTTCCCAGGTTTTACCCCTTCTTGCTTAAAAAAAGCCTCCTCTGCTCCAGTCTGAGCCTCCCCTGCCGCAGTTGGGAGCCATTCCCACCTGTCCTGCTCTGGAGCCCAGGGAGCAGAGCTCACTCCTCCTTTTCCTCTCCTCCACATCTCCATGTCCTCCTTGGGAAGCTGCAGAGAGCCAGGAGCTCACCCCTGAGCCTCCTTTTCCCCAAACTGGACAGCCCCTGAGCCTCTCAGGAGGTGCTCCCAGGCCTGCCCCAGCTCTGTTTCCCTCCTCTGGATGATCCAAGCCCCTCCACATCCTCACCCAACCCTCCAGGGAGTGTTGGAACTCTTCCCCCAGGGCTGCACAAGCACCTTCTCATCTTCACACCCCCATTTCCCACCCTTTGGATGGAAAACCCACCCGAACACGCTCTGTTCTTTTGTTAAAAACCGATTGATTCCAATTGGTGCAGGTTTTTTTTTTTTTTCCTGGAACAGGTTATTGGTCGGTGTCTGGCCCAAGCTCTTATAAAGGAAGCCAAGGCTCTGCCCTTCAGAGCGAACGCCCAGGGCTGGGAGGCAGCAGGGGCTCCTTGGGAGCTCCTTCCAGGCAGGAGATCCTCTGCTGGGATGGCTCGGGAGCTGCTCCACGAGATGCAGGAGAAACTCCCCATCTTCCTCCTGCTCGCAGCCGGACTGATGGATTTATCTGGTGAGTGATGGGTTGGGTTCTGATCTCAAGAATTGCTGCTTTTCTGCCTCTTTTGCTCTGCTCTGGGCTGTGCCATCAGCTCTGGGGTGAAGGAGCAGCTTCTCCTGTGTGTACAGCCCAGGACTGGGGTGAAATGGTTCCATTTGGGGCAGTGAGTGACCCACACCAGGACATCACTGTGCTGCTCTGCTCGAGCTCAGTCCCTGAAGAATTTGCCATCTCTTTAGGAGAAAGAAAAATCCCTTTTCCCAGAGCAGTTCCAAGCAGCGCTGCTGCTGCTGAGTCCTTGGTCAGAATTCCCTTTTCCAGGCCACGCTGTGCTGTTCTCCCTTGGGAACAGCTGTCCTGTCAGATATTTCTGACAGCCTGAGATCAGCGCTGGGTTTGTGCTGCTGCTGCCTCAGCTCCTGGGGCTGCTGTCACTCCCAGCAGGGCTCCAGCCTTGGCTTTGCTCCTTGCTGGGAGCCTGGGAGCATCCCTGGGAGGGCACATGAATTAACTGGGCTGGTGGAAGCAGTGCTGTGTCCTTAGGAAATACTAACTTGGGAAATGGCAAAGAATTTTCCACCTAATTAATAATTTTATTCTTTTTGGGAGGCTGCTAAACCTCTGCTTCGTCTTTGTCAAAAACCACAATTTAAATGCATAACACTTAAGCTTTTAGATTTGTGTCTTTCCTGGCAGGTGCCTAAGGAAAAAAATGCTTAAAGCTTTTATATTTTAGTCCATGGTTTGGAAAGTATAATGGGGAATGTCAACCTTGCGATGCAAAGACAGAAAAAGTAAAATGTGTAGAGAGAAGAATAACCTTTTAAACCATGGGTCTGTCATTGAAAAAGGCAAAGTGGCTGATTTGGTATTGAGAAGTTGCTGTGTCAAAACAAACCTGGGTGGGTCAGGAACCTCCTGATGGGACATTGGTGGAGGAGGAGAGAGGGAGGAGAGGCAGGGCAGGGAGCTCGTTCAGGGCTGTTTTGTTCTTGCTTTGCTGAGGGAGAGCTCCCCTTGGCCAGCCTGAGGGGTTCCTTCTCCCTGTCCCCTCTGCAGCAGAGAGCAAAGGCTGCTCTCTGCCTGATCCATGCTTTGGCTCCTTCCTGTGGTGCTGAGTAGGAGCAGCACAGGGGGAGCTGTGTAGGGGATGGGAATTGGAATGGGAATGGGACTTGGGGGATGGGGATGGGAATGGGGTCGGGAATGGGAATTGGGGGATGGGGACGGGGATGGGAATTGGGGGACAGGGATGGGGATTGGGATGGGAATTGGCATGGGGATGGGGACAGGGATGGGGATTGGGGTGGGGATGGGGACGGGGATGGGGATGGGGATTGGGGGATGGGGATGGGGATTGGGGACGGGGATGGGTATTGGGATGGGAATGGGGACGGGGGATGGGGATGGGGATTGGGGTGGGGATGGGGATGGGGGATGGGAATGGGAACTGGGGATGGGGACAGGGATGGGGATGGGAATTGGGGGATGGGAATTGGGGGATGGGGATGGGAATTGGGGATGGGGACAGGGATGGGGATGGGGATTGGGGTGGGGATGGGGATGGGAATTGGGGATGGGGATGGGGATGGGGATTGCAGATCTGCGGTGTGGCTGTGGCTGCAGGCAGCTCCTGCTCAGTTTAAGTGCCCTGAAGCGCTGCTGGAGCTGGGGAAGGCTCATTCCAACTGCCCCAAAGGTTTGTTCTCTGTCCCCCCAGGTGGCTCCAGGAGTGACCACGGTGCCAGAGGGATGTGGGGCCCGAGCCCTGCTGGAGCAGCCCAGCCCCGAGCCCAGAGCAGCCCTGTGCCCGGTGCTGGGGGTCACTGGGATGGGGACACCTTTCAGAGCCCAGGAGCTGATCCCACCCCCGGAACAGCCTCGGAGCCCAATTCCCAGCTGGGAGCTGCAAACAGAACAGCTCTGCTGCCTGCGGAGCCGAGGGGCTCTGAGCCACTGCTCACCCCAGCTGTGAAACCCCAGGATGGACACACAGCTCCTGGAAAGCTCTGGAGTGGCTCCATGCCAGGATCACAGCCCACCCCAGCTCTCAAAGCCCAGGATGGACACACAGCCCCTGGAAGGCTCTGGAGCAGCTCCACGCAGGGATCAGAGCTCACCGCAGCTCAGGCCCAGCCAGGCAGGGCTCTGCAGATCAAACCAGAAAGTTCCCCTGGCGTGGGGTTCAGTCCTCCCAGCTCCAGCTCGGGGCAGCCCCTGCCCCCTGGAGGGACACTCCAGGACTCTCCTGAGGTCTCTGCTCTCTCTTCCCCTCCTGCCACCAAGCAGAGGGACGTGCCAAGCCCTCAGCCATCTCTTCTGACTCCAGCGCTCGATTTCCATCCTCCAAGGAAAGAAACAGCAGCGTCTCCATTTCCCACCAGGGCTGGGGTTTCTCTGGGAAGAGCAGGGGAGGGCTGGTCACCCTCAGGAGTGCTTCCCACGGGAAGAAGGCCCAAGGACACAGAGCCAGCGGCCCAGCCTGACCCCAGAGCGGCGGTGACACCTGCCCACCCAAGGAGCACTCAGAGCTCGGGTGCTGAGGTGACAACTGCTGCCCTCCCAGCTCAGCCAGCTCCAGGGGACCTCGGCTACTCCCCAACAGCACCAGCCAGGGCCGTTCCCTTTTCCCCACTCCTGTCTCTGCAGCACGAAAGCACCGGCAGCAAAGGCAGAAATTCCAGCTCAGCTGGAGCAAACAGCCCTGGACACCCAGCCCAGCTGCCTGCTCCTCACATGCTCCCACCAGGCAGCAGAAATTCCTCTTCATTGCTGATGGAAGCTCCAGCTCCTGAGGAATTCCATCCGTCTCCGTCCCAAGCTGGCACAAGTGATGGACAGCAGCTCCTCTCTGTGCACAGGGCTCCCAACTGCACCAAAAATGTTCCCCCAGACACCACCAGGGGCTCCCAGGAAATGGCAGCTCTGGCTCTGCAAAGAGGCAATGTTCCTTGGGCAGTGACATGGAGACCTGGAAAATCTCCCTCCCCCGAGAGCCCACAGCCTTCTCCGAGCTCATCCTCGTTAAGCCTGTTGTGGATTTCCACTTTGAAACCTTCCCCAGCAGCTCGAGAGCTCAAAGAAGAAACATCTCCAGCAATGCCCACCTTTGGGAACGCAGATCTCCAGCCCTGGGACTCCGTCCAGGTGGGGCTGCAGCCCCCTGGGGCCTCTGCTCGTGCTGGGATGCAGCCCATGGGCCCCCCCAGCCCTGCTGCCCGAGGATTCCACACCCCAACACCCTCATCCTCATCCTCATCTCCTGCCTCTGGGGCCCAGCTCCGAGGAATTCCTGCCCTTTCTGTGCCTCAGGGAGCCATGGCTGGGATGCTGCAGGGGAGCTCAGGGCACAGCTCCAGGAGAAGGAGCAAAAGTGGTGCTGCAGCAGTGACCGCAGCAGCCAGGGCAGCCCCCAAATCTGATCCTGCAGCAGCCAGGGCAGCCCCCAAAACTGATCCTGCAGCAGCCAGGGCAGCCCCCAAATCTGATCCTGCAGCAGTGACCCCAGCAGCAGTGACCCCAGCAACCAGGGCAGCTCCCAAAAGTGATCCTGCAGCAGTGACAGCAGCAGCCAGGGCAGCCCCCAGCCCCTCTGGAGCACACAGCCACAGGGCCCAGGCAGTTCCCCTTCCCAGCCTTGCCCCTCCTGCTCCCATCCTGCTCCCATCCCATGCCTGGGGCAGCCATTCCAGCTCACCCCCAGCACATCCTGGCCCAGGGGTGCCCAGTGAGGTGTCAGCAGCCCTTGCCCAGGCTCTGGGGCACCAGTTCAGGCTGTCCCTCGATGGAGCTGGGGAGAACCTCAGCAGTGCCCTGACGCTGCTGCCCTCGTCCCCTCACCTGTCCTTTGTGCTCAGGAGCAGCGATGGCACGATCTGCCTGCAGCCCATGCAGGATTCCCCTCTCCCCTCGGCATTCCCAAACGCCAGTGTTGGGGGCTTGGTTTCCATCCAGCAGGTCCTGGCAGCCTCCAACTCCTCAGCGCTGGAGCCTGCAGAGCTGCAGCAGCTGAGTGCTCCCAGCCTGGTGCTGGTCAGACCTGTGTTTGTGCTGCTGCCCTCTCCTCAGGGCCACCCCAGGATGGCCCACCTGGCCACAGGTGTGGGGACAACGGTGAGCAGCCAGGACAGCCCCGAGGGAGCCAGCTCCTCCTGTCCCCATGGGAGGTCTGTGGGGCCTGAGACTGCTCTGGCCACTGTGTCCAAGCCCCAGGCAGGGAGAGCAGAAGGAGCTGCTGAGCCAGGGCCAGCTCATCCTCATCCTACAGCCCTCAGGGACTTGTCCCCAGCTGTCACCTCAGCCCCAGGTCCTTTCCTGGAGCCACAGGTGAGGATGAGCCCCGCAGTGCCCAGGCTGCCCGAGGAGATGCAGATCCCTGCTGCCCATCCCCAGCAGGCCCCGGGCACTGCCCTGCTGTCCCTGCCAGCGGAGCCTGTCCCCTCCCCAGTGCCACCTGAGTCTGTCCCACTGCCAGCGGAGCCTGTCCCCTCCCCAGTGCCACCTGAGCCTGTCCCCTCCCCAGTGCCACCTGAGTCTGTCCCACTGCCAGCAGAGCCTGTCCCCTCCCCAGTGCCACCTGAGCCTGTCCCCTCCCCAGTGCCACCTGAGTCTGTCCCCTCCCCAGTGCCACCAGAGCCTGTCCCCTCCCCAGTGCCACCTGAGCCTGTCCGAGTGCCAGCAGAGTTTGTCCCGTCCCCAGCACCACCTGAGCCTGTCCGAGTGCCAGCAGAGTTTGTCCCGTCCCCAGCACCACCTGAGCCTGTCCCCTCCCCAGTGTCAGTGGATCCTGTCCTGTCCCCAGTGCCACCTGAGTCTGTCCCATTGCCAGCGGAGCCTGTCCCCTCCCCAGTGCCGCCTGAGCCTGTCCCCTCCCCAGTGCCAGCAGAGCCTGTCCGAGTGCCAGCAGAGTCTGTCCCCTCCCCAGCGCCACCTGAGCCTGTCCCCTCCCCAGTGTCAGTGGAGCCTGTCCTGTCCCCAGTGCCACCAGAGTCTGTCCGAGTGCCAGCAGAGTCTGTCTTCTTCCCAGTGCCACCTGAGCCTGTCCCCTCCCTAGTGCCACCAGAGTTTGTCCCAGTGGATCCTGTCCTCTCCCCAGTGCCATCAGAGTCTGCCCCAGTGCCTGCAGACCCTCTCCCCTCTCCAGTGCCACCAGAGCCTGTCCCCTCCCTAGTGCCAGCATGGCCTGTCCCCTCCCCAGTGCCAGCAGAGCCTGTCCTGTCCCCAGTGCCAGCCGAGCTGGTGTCCCCCCAGAGCCCCCAGGCTTTCCCCAAAGTGCTTTTCCCCACTCCAAGGCCCCACTCTTCACCCACAGCACAGGGACCCCGTGTGTCCCCGGAGCCTGGGAGCAGCCCGGGGGCTGCAGGAGAGCTCCAGCACGGAGAGAGGGGCTCAGTGCCCACCCCCAGCCCTGCCCCTGCCCCCTGCACAGGGGGTTTGACCTCCAGCCCCCCGCCCAGGGCCTTTCCCAGCACCAAACCCCCCCAGGCCACACCACAGAGGGTGCCAGGCACCAAGCTGCTCCCATCACCAGTGGCTCCCAGTGTGTCCTCAGCTTCCTCGGGGCTTCCAGCTGGGAACGAGCACAGCGATCCCGCAGTGTCTGCAGGACCCCCCGTGCCTGCTCCCGCAGCTCAAGCCCCCATCAGTGCTGGGAAAACTGGTCTCACACAATATTTGGGGTTGGAGTTCACCCCCACTGTGCCCCGGCCCTTTGTCACCGCAGAGAGACCAACACCAGCACCAGCGCTGGCTCTGTTTTCCACAGAGGCCCAGAGGAAAACAATTTCTGGGGAAGCTGTGGCTGCGGTGACCCAGCCCGGGATGTCTGCCAGCTCTCCTGCACTTTCCCCAGCTCCTGCCGAGCTGTTCTCCCAGGCCAGCACAGGACAGAGCCCCAGGAGAGCTGAAACCAGCACAGGCTCAGGGAAAACGGGAGCTGGAGAATCCCTGGGACTGAGCGTGTCTCCATCAGCTGTGCTCAGCACAAGGACACCACAGCCACCCCCAGCAGCCCTTGGGGATGAGCTGCTTTTGGCTGCAGCCCAACCATCCGTGTCCACAGGACCTGTGCCTGCCCTGGAGGGCCATCCCAAACCCCCGGAGGGCTCATCCCAGGCGGTGCCAGCAGGGACTCCTCTCCCTGCAGCCAAGGGGGACAGGGCCACCGCTTCCCTGAGCAGCAGAGAGCTGCGTCCCCTGCCAACGCCAGCCCTGCAGCCTGCCCCAAACGTGCTGCTGAGCACATCACGGGCGGTCCCAACAGGGCCAGGGAAGGGTGAGGGGGAAGGGAAAGGAGATGCAGCCCCCACCAGGCTGCCCACCCTGGCGCCTGTGTCTGCTGCACACCACGCATCACCCAGAGTCCCGCTGGAGAAGGTGTCCCACCCTCCAGAGGCAGTGTCCCACCCTTCGGATGAGGTATCCCACCCCTCAGAGGAGGTGTCCCACCCTTTGGTGGAGGTTTCCCACTCCCTGGAGGTCTCCCACCCTTTGGAGAAGGTATCCTACCCTCTGGAGAAGGTATCCTATGCTCCGGAGAAGGTATCCCACCCTTGGGAGGCAGCCTACCCCCCTTTGGAGAAGGTGTCCCACCCTCTGGAGAAGGCATCCCACCCTTTGGAGGCAGCATCCCACCATTCAGAGGTGTCCCACCCTCTGGAGAAGGTGTCCCACCCTTTGGAGGAGGCGTCCCACCATTCAGAGGTGTCCCACCATTCAGAGGTGTCCCACCATTCAGAGGTGTCCCACCCTCTGGAGGAGGATGCCATTGAGCAGGACTTTGGTCACTCCAGCCCTGGCACTGCTGCTGAGCCCCCCACGACCACAGCATCTCCTGTCTCTGCTAATTGGCTGGTTAATGAGGGCACTAATGAGGCGGCTGTCAATGGCTCTGAGCTGCCCCCAGCCCCAGAGAGCCTCTCGCTCTCCCCTGGGAGCCTGGCAGCTCTGACCCCCGCAGGGGACCCCTGGCTGGACACTGCGGGCACCGACCCAGCCCAGAGGCTGCTGCAGAGCACGGAGGAGGCAGAGCAGGAGGGCAGCATGAGGGAAGTGACAGACGGAGCAGCTGAAGGCTTGGGGACAGTGGTGACACTGCGGCCTGGAGCCCTGGGCAGCGACTCGCACCACAGGAGGAGGCTGCACTCGGACGTGGCCGTGCTGGACGGGCAAGTACCACAGCTCTGGCTGCTGCTGCTGCAGGCTCTGCAGCCTGCCTGGGTTTCATTTTCCCCCTTTTTTCACTTTTTTCCCCCTTTTTTCCCTTTTTCCCCAGCCTCGCCATCGTGAGCGACTCCTGCGGCTCTGGGAACCACACGGTGCGGCTGAGCCTGAGCCCCGTGGGGGACACAGCCCCTGGGATCCCCGGGTCAGAGCCTTCCCAGGACACCTTCCTGGCGCTGGTGGCCCTGCAGAGCAACAGCAGCCAGGCCCTGCTGCAGATCCACTCGTGCTGCGTGTCCCCCTCCGCCAGCCCCGGCGCTGAGGGCACCCAGTGCTGCCTCTTCCACAGGTGGGGATGGGGAAAATCTCCCTTCACGCAGGATTTAGGGAAATAAAGCCATCCTGCTCCCCCAGGTGCTGCCACAGGTGTGCAGCACCTCCTTCCTGCCAGGAGCACACCCCAGGAGCAGAGCAGGGATGCTGCCAGGCTTCCCCAGACCCCAGGCTCCATCAGCACCTCACCTGTCTGCTGCAGGCTGGGGACATGCAGCATTCATTAGCTGGGTTTGTAAAGCCAGCGGGGTGTGAAATGGGTGTCACAGGCAGGGCAGGGCTCCATGGGCACACTGCAGCCAAAGCAGAAACACTCTGCTCCTGAGCAGGGCAGGGACAGCCTGCAATGCTGATGTTTTGGGGATTTTCCTGTGTCTTAGGTGTGGATGTGGGGCTGTGGTGTGGAATTTGTGCAGAGCTGTGGTGTGGAATTGTGGAATTCGTGCAGGGCTGTGGTGTGCAGTTTGTGCAGTTTGTGCAGAGCTATGGTGTGGAGTTTGTGCAGAGCAGACCCTGCTCTGCTCAGGGAGAGCTGGAATTCGGAGCTGATTTTGCCTCTTGTTCCTGCCAGGCTGCCCCTGGAGTGCAGACACATCGAGCTGCTGCAGAGCAGTGACCCCAGAGCCGCCAGCTTCTCCATCCAGCTGTTCCAGATGCTGAACCACTCCGTGGCCTACCTGCACTGCGGGCTGAGGGTGTGCCTGCAGGGCCAGCCGGGCTGTGAGCAGGTACTGCGGGTGCCTCTGTCCCCGCAGCCCCCACGAGGGGTCTGGTGCTCCCAGAGTGTCCCACCAAGGGTTCAAGGTCACCCCATGGCCAACCGAGCCTTGGGCAATGGCTGGGAGAGGAGTTAGTGCTGTGGAACAGTGGCAATAGTTGCTAATCCTTGAGGAAAGGAAGTTAGGGAATAAAGATTTACACTTGTGCTGGTCCAAGGATGGGCACGGCAGCAGAGCTGGAGGAGACTGGGGACACCCAGGGCCCTGGGGCAGGAGGTTCTGCTCAGGACACTTCCAGGTGTTTTCCCTGTCTTTCCCAGGACTGCTCGGAGGGCGTGGAGCCCCTTCCCCAGCCCAGCGACAGGACCAGCTCTGCAAACCTGCACAGCCTGGTCTCCCTCGGGCCCGTTTGGAGGATGAACGACAGGCTCCTGTATAAACCAACGGAAGGTGGGGCTCTCCTGCTTTTATTTCCCAGTCTCTTGCAGAAGTTTTTGCCCAGCTTTTCCTGCTGCAGGAAAAACAGCACATTTTAACAATTTCTTGATTAGACTAGATCCCAACAATTCCTCACCTTTGCTTTGGCCTTCCTGAATCCCAGACATGGTGGTTAATCCGTGTCACATCCAACGGGGATTGAGCCAGGAGACACAGCCAAATGCATCCTCTGAAGGACCTGAAGCTTTAGGAGGAGGAAAAGGGAAAAAATGAGGCAGAATGCTCTCCCTCTGTAAAGAATTTCCCTGCACATTACATTTTGGTGCAGAATGAGGTTTGCCATAGGTCAGGAGGTGAAGTACAGCAACTGATCGATGTTAATTAGATGTTTACAGCTATTAGAAAAGAGTGACACTGAACTGGTGCACCACGAGAAACTTCTTAAAGCCCCCTGGCCCTGCCCCTAACTTCTTGTGTCTTTTTTGTTTGCACAAAGAACATTTTTCCCGTTTGATTTCCCCTCTCTCTGTGCAGGTGCTGCTCCTGCCATGCTGCTGCCCGTCCTGCTGGGATCCCTCACCGGCTTCGCCGTGCTGGGCAGTGCCTTCATGGGGCTGTGGCTGCACCACAGGCACACAGCCAAGCCCAGCTGCCATCCCCCATTCGGAGAATTCCACGGGCTGTGAGCCTGGAGCAGCTCCACAGCCACCAGAGGAGCAGCGGAATTTGCTTGGCTTCTGTAGAGCTTTGCAGCCCCGGGGAGCAGGAGGTGCCACCTCTGCTCCGAGCCTGCCTCTCCTCCTTCCTTCCTTCCCTTCTGCATCAGCCACCCCAGAGCCAGCAGGGTAGAGAAGGAATCGTTGTAGTGCCACAGCTGCCAGGGAGAGCAGAGCCGAGCGCCTGGCACGGAAATGGGGACAGAGAGAGGAGAGAGGGGACACGGAGAGGAGAGCAGGGGACACGGAGAGGAGAGCAGGGAACACAGAGGAGGGCAGGGGACACAGAGGAGGGCAGGGGACACAGAGGAGGGCAGGGGACACGGAGAGGAGAGCAGGGGACACGGAGAGGACAGCAGGGGACACAAAGGAGGGCAGGGGACACGGAGAGGAGAGCAGGGGACACAGAGGAGAGCAGGGGACACAGAGGAGGGCAGGGGACACGGAGAGGAGAGCAGGGGACACGGAGAGGACAGCAGGGGCCACAGGTGCCGGGTGACACAAAGCACTGTGCACCAGAGCCTGCCACCAGGGAGAGTGGTGGGAAAAACGACAGAGCTGGGAGTGTGGACAGGACCCAGGAGCTCCCGAGGTCTGTCCCCTGGGCTCTGCAGCTTTGCTCATCTCGAAGGAGCTGAGTCCCTTCCTCCTTTCCCTTCAACCCTGTTGCTTTTTCCCCAACAAGGTCCCACTGCTGGCCAGAGAATCTCCTGGAATGCACTGGGGAAAGGCACCCACGGGATGGGGGATACAAACAGGGCCTTCCTGGGGGCACTCTGGGGTTTGGGGGTGGCTGTGGCAGGGCAGCCAGGGTGTGCTGAGGAGCTCCCAGAGGGCTGCAGCCCCACATCTCTCTGCTCCATCCTGTCCAGGAGCTCCTGGTGGAGAAGGACAGAGCGAGGAGAGAGGAGCTGCGAGGCAGAGTGAGGGTGGGCAAGGAAAGGCAGCCTGGGGAGGGATGTCCCTGTCTGTGGGGACAGTGACCAGCAGGACTCCTCACCTCCTGCCATCAAAGCTCGACCAGCCCCGAGCTGGTGGCACAGAAATGCACCTGCAAGGTCTGGGGGGGGAGAGAAGCAGCAGCTTTACACTCTGCAGCCACGGACTGCCCGTGTTCCCCCAGTGCCTCCCCTGCTCCTGAGCTCTGTAATAAAACCTGAGCATTGCAGCTCTTGTCTCGTCTGTGCCTGGAGTGAGGGAATGGGGCCCGGCTGTCCCCAGCTCCACAATGGTGTGGAGCACAGGGCATCGCTCCTAGAGAGTGCCAGGAGTCGGCAGCAATCAGCTCCTAATGGGTTTTTTCCTCCTTAAGAGGCTGCAGAGCCTGGCTGGCTTTTTTCCCTTTTCTTTTCCTTTTTTCCTTAAAAGAGCAGGGGCTGCTGCCAGAGCACCTCCTGTCAGTATAAAGAGAAGGAACGCACACTTCCACCTGGGGCAGGATTCCTCCAAGGATTTCTTCAAGAACCAAAAATCCCAGTCAAGACTTACTGGCAGCGAGACAATTACCCTGCAGCAGTGCTAATTATTATTTGTATTGCAGTAGCACTGAGGAAATCAGCTCCACCTCGTATTTGACACTGAGTTACCTCCAGACAGAGCTGAGGCACTAAGACACAAACGCACGAGAAGCAGACAAGTGTTTTTAAACCTTTTTTTTCCAGCAGAAGGTGTGTGTGCTGCTCCTGGTGCTCACATGGTGAGGGGTAAACTGCTCAGACCAGTCTTGGTTCCTCACAGCCCTTTCCAGGGATTTGACAGCAGAGTTTATTTTATCCCTGAGGGAACTGCTCTGGTTTACCACATTTCTGGTATTTCTGCTGGGGTGTTTTCTCAGGCTCATGCACTCATGTGCTAGTTCTGGTTATCTGGCGTTTTTTTCCTCAGTTTTTCCTCTTTCTGGAGTGTTTTCCACCTCTCCATCCAGCTGCTTCTGGGGCGTTTTTTTCCCTCTGTTCTTTCTGGCGTGTTTCCCACTCCATCCAGCTCTCATGTACAATTCTGCACAGGAGCCTCGTTCGTGGATTTCTCTCTTCCCTTCGACATCCCCCTGCCCTTCATCCCCACCTCCCTTTCCCCCTGGTGAGGAGCCCTCAGGTGAGGAATCCTCAGGTGAGGAATCCCATCACTAAAGGATTTCTGCCTGCACCATTCCCCACCTGGAACCCTTTGAGGATTCCCCAGCAGCTCTGGCTGTGAGAGGGCAGGGCAGCTTGATGGAGCAGAGTAATTCCCAGCAGAGTTCAGCCCTGTGGCTCCTGTGTGCAGTGACAGAGAGGATCCACCCCTTGGCAGGGCAACTTCATGGAACAGAGAATATTCCCAGCTGAGTTCAGCCCTGCGGCTCCTGTGTGCAGTGACAGAGAGGATCCTCCTCCTGGCAGGGCTCAGCTCAGGTGAATCCCCACCTCCCCGGGCAGGGCAGGGCAGGGCAGGGCAGGAGGAGCTCCCGTGTCCCCTGTGCCAGGCAGGAGGAGGCCAGGCTGTGCCATGGCTGCGGAGCGGGGCCGGCAGCTGGGCAGCCTCACCGTCTTCACCAAGGAGGACTTCGAGGATGACTGGGTGCGAGTGGCCAGCGGCGGCTTCGGCCACGTGTACCAGGTGAAGCACAGGAGGTGGAGGACGGTGTACGCCGTGAAGTGCTCCCCGTACCTGCTGCAGGACTCGGGCACGGACAGGTGAGCCCTGCGCTCTGCTCAGCGCCCAACTGTCCCTCCTGGAGGGATGGATTTGGGGTAGAACTGAGGGAAAGAGCTTCTGCTCCTTGGGAGTCAAGGGTTGGGCACCCAGAGGGAGCGGGGAGAGGGTCTGGAGCTCTGCCTTGCCCTGTCCCGTGCGTGGATGTGCCAAGGGGCACGAGGAGCACGGTGAGATCAGGGCTGAGACCTCAAACACGGATAGAGCAGCCTGGGCACTTGCAGCTTTCACTGGACACTGGGGCTGGGGTTTGTCTGTCAGACTGAGCTGATCCCCAGAATCACCAGGTTTAAAGGTGAGGGGCAGAGAATTTCCAGCTGCTTTTGCTGCCCTGCTCCTGTAGCCTCCAGACATCTCTTTCCTTTCTGTGCTGCACCTGCAGCTCCTCTTGGCTTCTTGCTCTGTCTCTCACCTGCAGAGACTCCTCTGGTGCCCATCTTGGGCCTGGAGGTGGAGCAGGGCCAGGCTATCACTATGATAACAGTAAAATACAGGCAGAACTGCTGGAGAAACAACCGATCTGATGAATTTATTCGCTTTAAAATTCTTTTCCATTCAAGGTGGAAGGATCCTGGCTAAAAATCTCACTCTCATGTGATTTCTTGTTACTGAAAGATTACTGTGATTTCTTGTTACTTGTTCTGCAGATATTACATTTGCACTTTGTTCTTGTTTTGGGGGGAAAAAAAGAGTCAATCCATTTTACTTCTGTGTCTTATTAAATGAGGTGAAATGCCTGAGATTCCTCAAGCCGCAGGTAGGTCTCACCGTGGGGAGCCTGCTGGGGGGAGCCTGGCAGAAGATTTTGGTTGGCTGAACCATCTTAGATCAATTAATGGCCTGGCCTAATTGCTGTCAGCTCAGCCCCGTTCCCAGGGTGTGCTTTTTTGGAGGCACTCCTGGCACTTTGCTGCTCGGCTGCTCCCGGACCTCCCCGGGCACCCCAAACTCGTTCAGCAGGTCGGGAAAGGTAAAAGTTTGGAGAAACAGGTCTGCCAGAGCTGGCAGCCAGCAGTGTCTGGGTTCCCCTGGGAGCAGCCACTGTGCCCAGGGAGAGAGGCTGCAGGCACAGGTGGAGCTGCAGGAATGGCCGAGGCCGTGGAGCTGTGCCTGCTCCTGGCACCCCCTGGCCAGGGAAATGTTGGGAATTCCATGGAATTACCGAGGGGTTTGGGGTGGGAGGACCTTAAAGCTCATCCAGTGCCACCCTGGCATGGCAGGGACACCTCCCACTGTCCCAGGCTGCTCCAGCCTGGCCTGGGACACTGCCAGGGATCCAGGGGCACCCCCAGCTCCTCTGGGAGTTCCATCCCAGCCCCTCTGAGCCTCCCAGGGAAGGATTCCTGCCCAAAATCCCACCCAGCCCTGCCCTCTGGCAGTTCAAAGCCATTTCACCACAAGCACAGGCTCTCCGTGCTCACTGCAGGTCTGCTAAGGACTGAAATAAGTGGAAGTTTTTCATCTCTTTCCCTGTGGTGGCTGATTTTGCCCAAATAAACCTCAGCTCATTTTGAGGATTTTAGTCTACAAAAATCACCATGTGGCAGCATTATCATCAGTTCAAGGGGGAAATTGGGATGAATCTTTTTGGGGTAGGCAGTGCTCAGAAAAAATGGATATCACTCAGTTACTACACACTTACTGAGCCTGTGAATCAACTGATAAAATTTCTCGTTTCCACTATATTTTTTATTTTTTATTTTCATTTTTTTCCCAGGACCAGCATGAACTGTCTAATGGAGGAGGCGAGCAAGATGGAGAAAATCAAATTCCAGCACATTGTCACCATCTACGGGGTGTGCAACAGCCCTCTGGGGATAGTGATGGAATACATGGCCAGGGGCTCCTTGGAGAGAATCCTTCCCACCCACAGAATGTCCTGGCAGCTGAAATTCCGCGTGATCCACGAGATGGGCTTGGCCATGAATTTCCTGCACAGCATGAGCCCTCCTCTGCTGCACTTGGACCTGAAACCAGGGAATGTCCTCCTGGATGGGAACATGCACGTTAAGGTATGGCCCTGGCTCTGGGGTGTTATTTCTCAAATAAGAGAGGTTATTTTTGCCAGACGAGTCCAGAATCCCAGCAAATCAGGTTCTCCAGGGACACTCCGTGAAATTCTGACCTGTGGGGATTTTAAGAAGCAGCTGGGGAAAGGATTACGTGGTGTTCTGAGGATCATACAGGGAATGTGGGCCAGCACAGGGAATTCAGTGCTCCAGCTGGACCCAGAGGCTGCAGGTTGTCAGGGTTTTATCGAGTTCAGCTGCTGGGAAAGGAGTTCCAGCTCCTCCTCCTGTCCCTGACACCAGAGGTGACAGGGGCAGGGCTCAGTGGGAGCATTTTGGGGCAGTTTCCTCCATTGTGCTTGCAGATCTCGGATTTCGGGCTGTCCAGGTGGATGGAGCAATCCAGCAGGATGCAGTACATCGAGAGCTCGGCCCTGAGGGGCACTCTGAGCTACATCCCCCCCGAAATGTTCCTGCAGAACAGCAAACCCCCAGGGATCAAGTATGATGTGTACAGGTGAGGGCTGTCCCCGAGCTGTCACACACAGCAAGGGGGCCCAGAACACCGCCTCAGGTTGTTTAAATCCTGCCTTTTTTGCTTTGTGTAACGTGGGTGCCCCACGCTCATTTTGGGTTTGAAACAACACCAGTAATGCCTTGTCTGCTTCAGTGTTCAGCTCCGTTTGGGTCAGGAGCAGGTGGGGAGGAGATTTCAATGTGGCTTTTTTCCTTTTGGGCACAGAATTTTGCGGCACATTTACAGGAGCTCGCTGTCTGCGTCTGGAAATTCCTCGGCTCCTCCGCCTCCAAGACAAGGAGCAAAGGGGGATTTTGCAGTCCCAAGGGCTCTAAACCCCAATGTGAATAAAGGAAAAAAGGCAGTGACAGCCTGACTTTCACAGGAAGGGCTCCAAGTCACTCCTTCACGGCACAGACCCTTTGGGGTGTGATGATCCCACTCTTAGGGATGAGGCAAAATCACAAGACCTGACCTGATCCTTTTGGCCTGGGGGGTGAAATCCTTCTGCTCTGGGAAATGAAATCCTTCCCTCCTGAAGAACTTCCCTCCTGATTCTCCCGTATCTCAGGCAGACAGAAGCAGTAAATGCATTTCATGTCCAATTGCTCACAGCCTCTCCTCTCCCGCAGCTTCGGGATCGTCATCTGGGAGGTCCTCATGCAGAAGAAACCTTACACAGGTAAACACGAGCTCTGCCCCTGCGGAATGCTGATTCCAGCCATTTTCCCAGGGAAAACCCCAGCGCACACTGCTGTTTTCAGGGGCCAACATGATGGCCATCATCGTGAAGGTGGCGGCGGGGAAGAGGCCGGGGCTGGAGCTCGTCAGGGACGACTGGCCGGGCGAGTGCCACCAGATGGTGGACCTGATGAAGAGGTGCTGGGACCAGGACCCCAAGCAAAGGCCGAGTTTTGCAGGTGGGATTGGGCTGTGGGTGAGTGAAGCGGTACAAAAAATTCACCATTTAAGGTATTCACCATTTAAGGTATTCACCATTTAAGGTATTCACCATTTAAGGTAGCACCATTTAAGGTAATCCCATTTAAGGCAACGCACTGCAATCGACGAGGAGAATAAGCAATACAGGATCAATGTGATCAATACAAGCTTTATTCTGACTATTTCTCTAGATTCTCAGACTTAAGTCCATTTTCCAGCAGCTAGCAGGTTTCACATGTCATTATGTCATTGGTTAGTCAGACTCCTTGCCACACTATTTTTGGTTACTTGCACACAGCTCCATCACTTGTCCCTCCCAGCTCGTGGTCCCTTCATCTGATGTTCTGCATTCCTTCGACCACAATTCCTCTTTCATAAATTCGGTGCTTCCCGAACCTCCAAGGACGCTGTCCTTGCAGCTTACCCTCAAGGTTTTGCTCGCACAATGCCTAGTCTGTACTCCGTGGCAGATGCTGCACAAGCAGAGCCTCTAGCATCTCATGGTCCTGCTCTTCAAGCCATTTTTCAACAGGTGAGCCCCACGGGGTAACCTGCAGGGGATGAGTTTGTGTGCAGTTTTCTCAGTTCTGTCTCCAAGGATTACCTGCCTGGTGTCCCTTTGCTGTCACACATCCCTTCATCCCTTTCCCTGCTGTCCCCCCTGGGTCCTGCCTGGCTCTGGGGGCTCTCAGCCTGCCCTGGCATGGGTCTAATGCCAGTCTGCCCTGGCAGACATCCCCGTGGAGACAGACGTGCTGCTGGCGCTGATCCAGAGCCTGGTGCTGGACCCGGAGAACGAGCGGCTGGTCAGGAAGATGTCCCACAAGCCTGCCATCGCCAGGAGCCAGCAGGTGAGGAGAGCCCCCTGGACCACCCAGGGTTCCACTGAGTCCTCTCCCTGGGCTCACCAGACCCTGAGGCTGTTTTTTCCCCTCCCAAAGGTACACTTCAGCACCTTTGCAGGGTGTGTCTTGCACCTCTGTAATTCATTTATGGGGAGAAGACCCCAAATTAATTAACAAATGCACTGAATTATAAATAATCCAAGAGATAAACCCTTTTATGGTCCTGCTCAGGTGAAAGTGGGTTTATTATGTTGACCTCAGACAGTAAAAGAAACTCAAAATGAACTCAAGCAAACACAGAATCACAGGTTCTGCTCATGGCACAGAACTGAGGGCGTTCCAGTTTGAACAGCTCTCACAGAAATTTTTAAAAAATATTTTTAAATCCCTGTATTTCTCTGGGTAAGAAAAAATTAGGTTTCTGGATAGTCACAGTGTAATCCCAGCTACTGGAGAGTAATTGTGCTTAGAAAATGGAGAAATAGGAGCTGGGAACTATTGGTATTTAGAGGGTTTTGCCAAGCTCTGCAAGGAACCAGAGGCTTGAACAGGTGGGGGCTTGGGGGTCCCTAAACAACAAAGGAAATAATTTTGGGATGCTGCCGTGGGCTCGTGATGCAGTCAGGAAGCAGAATGTGTGTGTGTGTGTTTGGGAGTGAATGAGCAAGGGGAGGAAAAGCTCATGGATATCCAGGGATCACCTTCAGCCTCCCCCATCCCTTTGTGTCTTGAGTTCCTCAGCTGAGTTTTGGTGCAAAACCAGGATTGGCTAAAAAACTCTCAAATGAGGACACAAAACTGCAGAGCAGCAGCAAAGAGCTTTGTGCAAGCATTACAGGATGCAAATAAACACTTTGTCTTACGGTTTTTTCTTTTCCCCTTTCTGAAAACAAGAGTGACAAAGAGGAGTTCACCTTCCCCCGAGACGCCAGGAGTGGGGGTAAGTCGGGGACTGACTTTATAACTGAAAATTGAAGAAGGGGAAGCTACTAAAGGTGTCTATTTTTTATAGAAGGATGTGGCTCATAAGGTTTTCCATGTGGGTGACGTTTTAAGTTAAGGAAAATGAACTATACAGGAAATTGGCACTGTGGGGAAGAGGCCAAATATCCCAGTGCATGTCTGGCCTTGTTTTGCATTCTTTATCTCTCCAATGACTTTATTCCATGTCATTCTATGAACAGTCACTCCCTTCTTGGGCATTTCCTGAGAAGGGAGTGACTCAGTTTCACTCTTTTCCCCCGTTTTGTGTCCGTTCCTTCAGCCAAGGACCCTGGGGATGCTCCTGTCCCCTCTCCGTGCAGGGACCCGGGGAGCCCAGCAGAGCTGCTGCCCCAGGAGCTGCGCAGGGGCCACGAGCACGGCCTGACGCTGCTGCAGCTCGTGGTGCTGCAGGGCAACGTGGCCAAGGTGCGCTTCCTGCTGGGCCGCCGGGCGGGCGTCAACAGCCGCGCGGGCTGCGGCTGCACCCCGCTGCTGCTGGCCGTGCAGCGCCGGCTCCCCGAGATCTGCGCCGCGCTCATCGAGCACGGCGCCGACATCAACGCCGCCGACGAGGACGGCTGGACCCCGCTGCACTTCGCCGCCCAGCACGGCGACGACCGCACCGTGCGGCTGCTGCTGGACCACCAGGCCCGCGTGGACGCCCAGGAGCACGACGGGTGGACACCGCTGCACCTGGCGGCCCAGAACGACTTCGAGAACGTGGCGCGGGTGCTGCTGTCCCGCCAGGCCGACTGCAACACGCAGGAGGTGGACGGCAAGACCGCGCTGCACGTGGCTGCCTGCTTCGGCCACGTCGGGCTGGTCAAGCTGCTGGCCAGCCAAGGCGCTGACCTGGAGAGGAAGCAGAAGAACCTCAGGACGCCGCTGCACGTGGCCGTGGAGAGGGGCAAGTTCCGCGTGGTGCACTACCTGCTGAAGAACGGCGTCTCGGTCAACAGCCTGGACCAGAACCACTACAGCGCGCTGCACCTGGCCGTGGCCAGGGGGAAATACCTCATCTGCGAGAAGCTCATCAAGCACGGCGCCAACGTGGAGCTGAGGACGGACAAGGGCTGGACGCCGCTGCACCTGGCCTCCTTCAAGGGGCACCTCGAGATCATCCGGCTGCTGAAGGGCAGCCGCGCGCGGCTGGACGCCAAGGGCGCCATGGACTGGACGCCGCTGCACCTGGCCACGCGCTACGGGGACGAGCCGGTGGTCAGCGAGCTGCTGCGCTGCGGCGCCGACCCCAACACAGCCGAGAGGGCTCACTGGGCCCCGCTGCACTTCGCCGTGCTCAGGGGCTCCTTCCTCAGCGTCATCAACCTGCTGGAGTGCCAGGCCGACGTCAACGCCAGGAACAAGGTGGGCTGGACGCCGCTGCACCTGGCCGTGCTCAAGGGCAACATGGCCATCATCAAGACGCTGCTCAAGGCGGGGGCTCTGCTGGACGTGGAGGACATCACGGGCTGCACGGCCCTGCAGCTGGCGGTCAGGCACCAGAGGGAAAACATCATCACCCTGCTCCAGGGCCAGGAGGGGAACAAAGCTGGGAACAGGGCCCTGAACGAGGGGAAGATCCCAAGGCCCAGACTCATCCCGGGAAGGACAGATTTGTAAATTCGTCAACTCTGGAATTTACAGCTTGAGCTTTCCCACATCGGGTGTGATGCCTCAAAGCACCTTGTCCTGTCACCTGCTGATCACAGGAAAATATTTCCCTGCTTTACACAGAAGTTTTTAAGCAAGTTTTTAATATTTTACAGGAAAATATTTCCCTGTTTTACACGGAGGTTTTTAAGCAAGTTTTTAATATTTTACAGGAAAATATTTCCCTGTTTTACACGGAGGTTTTTAAGCGTGAACGCTAGAAGAGTAAAAGAAAATGAAGTTATTTGATGGCAAGTTCTCTTCCAGGCTTGCAGAACATTTTGGTCTGGTGATTCTTTAGGCAGTGCTTTCCCATTTAACGCTTCCTGTGCAGGGATTTATGCACCCCCTGTTCCTGCAGGCAGTGCTGAAGCTGTGCACAGCACATACACGTGTCTTCCACAGCTTTTATTGCTTTTATTCCGTGTTTTCCTACAGAGAAAATTGGTGTAAAGTGGCCCTGGCACAGGTGGGAATTGAATCGTGAGATTCTCACCTGCTGCTGGCACAGCAATGTGTCAGATTTCCTGACATCTCCTTTCTGTAACAAGAATCAAATAAAACAAAGAAGGAAGGAAAAAAAATCACTGCTAGAGAGTATTGAAATGGATGCAGCACAGGGAAAAGAAGTTCCAGAACAGAATGGAGATCTGGCTGCTTGCAGGTCAAGGTCTGAGTTGTGTGTCTGGTGGGAAATAATTCCCAGGTTCCTTCAGATGTTCCAGAGCTTGATCACTGCTGTGAAAAACATCTTCTTGGTGGATTTGATGGCTCTGTGACAGTGACTCTCTGACAGTGCTGCTGTGACTCCCGAGCGTTCCCAAACGTGCCTGCTGGGATGATGACTTGTCATGGCCTTCAGCTGCAGGGAGGCTGAAATAGAAACAAACAGCCCCAGCTCTGCAGGGGAGATGTTGCTGTCTGATCACAGGAGATTAAACAGGTTAAAAAGATGGGTTAAAAAGCCCAGCCTCTACTAATTTCATTTTATATTACCTTAGAACCCCTGGTTTTTATGATGCTCTGACACCAAAGCAAAGCCTTTAGGTATCATTTGAAATTAATTGAACCCCAATGATTCATTTTTAACATTTGCCATTGGTGAAGTGGGGAGCTGGGCAGGTTATGAAGTGAAATGTTGGTGACATTTTGGGTTGCAGGGAGTGTAAAAATTGAGGGTTTTTTGCAACCACCAAAAAGAAAAAATGCTTGATGCATTCAGAAATTCCTCAAGAATTGACATAGAGAGACAGCAGGAAAATACTGGTTTATGGTGCAGGTTTTCAAAGGGCTGGAGAAGGAAAGGGAATGTTCAGAGCTGAAATTGAAGGATCTGTGTAACTCGTGCCCATCAAATAATATGGAGTGAATTTTCCATTCTCTGTTCTCTTCCTTCCTTTCCCCAGCTGTGTGGGGCATTAAAAACTTGGCATTTCCCTGATTTTCCTGCTCCCCATGTTCCATAAATTCAGTCCAAGGAGAAAAGGCCTGGCTGGAAGGAATTCTCGGGATGCTCAGGCCTTGCTGCGCAGCTCCTTCCCTCAGCTCCAGCTGTATTGATTCAGCAAATGTCTCCCCTGCTCGGTGTCATTTGAAATATTTACCCAGGAAAAAAAGAAATCCAATTGCCACATAATTCAGCAGCTCCTTTCTGTCCCCGCTCCAGCAGAAAAACAAAACGCAGCTCGTATGTCATCGAACGTTCTCTACAAGAGCTTAATTAAATTTATAATGAAAATAACAGGGGATTAAGAAGACACGAGGGAAATACATTGCTCTTGCAGAGCATTCCAGAGGTGATAGAAGCAATTTGCAGAGAAAATTACCTGTTTGCTCCTCAGTTTCTATAGAAATTAAATGAGTCTTTACAAACTCTGGAAAAGTGCATTCCAGCCTCCGCTTTGTGACTGTGCAACTTGCAGCTTATTTCTAAAATTATTCACAGATCTCCATCCCCCCCCCCACTCTTTTTTTCCCCCTTTTCCAACTCCGTTTCAGTCTTTTGTCCCTGCTGATAAATCTGCTGCTGATTATCTCATGTTCTTAGCCGAGAGCTGCCGAAGTTCACAGCCAAGGCAGCTCCTGGCAGGGGATGGGAGCAGCAGCACGGCAGAAATCTCCTAAACAGCTCGTTTAGATTCAAAAAGATGAAAATTTTTGACCTTTATGCCTCAAAAAATCATGTTTTTAAGGTGCTTGGGTGACCAGAGTGGTGTTCCTGGTTTTGCCAGGGGGTTCTGTGCAATGACCCTGGAGTTCTGCCCTGAGCAAACCTCTCCTGCAGCAGTTCCAAACATCCTGAACCACAGGAATATTTCCAAATCAATTGCTCTTGAAAACCCTCAGAGAATCCCTGCGTGGTTTGGGTTGGTCCTGCGGTTAAGAGGGAAAACTGGAGGGGGAAATTTCAGGTCCCCCCAAAGCAGATCTTGTTTTATCCCCCAAGCCCTGGGGCCACCCCGAGCTCTGTAAATCCTGGGATATCATTGCGACTTTCCATTATTTCCACCCCAGACATCCGTGGGGAAATGGAGGTGGCTTTTAAGAAACAGGGTGTGACTTTTAAGACACACTTTGTTCCCCACAGACAGCTCACAAATAAACTCAGAGTAAATAAATCAGGAATGCTTCCACGAGGGGTGAGAGCCGGGCTGGCATTGATTTCCTGAGTGCTCTCCTAGTGCTGCCTCTGACCACAATATAAATTTCCTGATGTAAAATCGGTTTGAAGGGGAGATGCTTGTTGTGATCCAAACGTGGACATTTCAGTGAGAAGTGTGGCTCTCCCGTGGGGGGATGTTCACAGGAAAATGTCTGGGAATGCAGTCAGTTAAATCCACGTTTTGCATTGCTCCTGCTTCCCAGTGCCTGTGATTTGTTTGTTTGGCAGTGCTGCAATTATGCAGATACGGGATTAAATTAAAATTAAACCAATGCTGCGTTTTAGAGGAAAAGAGATCTGAATAAATACAGCTTGTGGGGAAAAAAAACCCCTTATTTTTAGCAGAAATGCTTGTTTTTTTCCATAGCCCCTTAGGTGTGGAAAAATCAAGATGTTTCTGACAGCAATGATGTGAATGTAGGAGGGAGTGATTTTAATGTAAGAAGAAATGGTGAATTCTCCGTTTCTTTCTCTGCAAGGAGGTGGCTGCAGGCTCTGAGCTGTGTCGGTGGGAGATGTGCCTTGCTCTCTGCTCGCTCCCCATGGCCTGGCACATCCATCCTGCTCCTCCCCAGCTCGGGGAGGCTTTCCTGCCCTCCCTTTGGAAAAAATCCTCTCCCCATCAGGGCCCAGGTGTGCTGCACTTCCATTAGAGAGATGCAAGAAGGGCCCGGCTGGGGATCAAGGAGCACTTGCTGTTGGCTCCTACCAGGATCTCATCCCCGGCAAGTTCAACATCTTCTGATCTGCTGCTGCTTTCCTCTCTTCTGTTCAGAGCACGGCAGGAAACACTTCTCTTGTGCAATTTGCTGCTGGCCTCCTTCTCTTCTTTGGGGAAAAAAAAACAAAATACACAAACTCGAGCCCAGCAGTGATTGTTTTTAAAGGCTGAGGTTCTCGGCGGTGAGAGGTGGGGTTGAGCTCTGTGGGGACAGTTTGGTGAGGAGATGTCACAGTTCAGACTCCCATTTTGGCAATTCAGTGCTCCTCGCAGCCTCTGTGGCCTTGGGAAAAATGTTTTGTACCCAGACAAAGGCCAGGAAAAGAGATTTATATTCTTCCTGCGAGAACAAGAGGGCAGCTCAGAGGTTCAGAGCCATGAATCTGCTCCCCAGCCTGAGGTTGGGGGGTGATGGAATCATGGAATCTGTGAGTATAAATAGCTTTTTGTGGCAAGGATTGGTGCTACCAACGGCAGTGTGCTGGGAGGAAGAGAAAGCCATCCCTGGAACACATTGCTCAGAATTCCCTCAAAAAAAAAAGTGTCAGTTACAGAGATCACCTCCAAATCATCCTAGAGAAAACCTAGAGAACTCAACTGAGTTCCCCATCCCGGAGGGAATTATTTCTGAATTCAAATAAATAAATAACCCCCAGCGGCCTTGCTGGTTAGAAAATATGCCATTAAAGATTCCAAGTCCATCTGGAGCAATTAGAGAGGAGCGTCAGGCCGGGGTCAGCAATCAGGAGGTGCAGTAATTAGCTGCAGCGAAGGCTAACACGAGCCTTTGTTTGCTGCTCTGGTACGAGGCCATAACTTTAGAAATAAAAGAGAAACATTATGGGCAGTGAGAAAATTCAGCTTTCACAGAATTGAGGTTTGGGGCATTTCTGGCCTCATTCCACAGCACTTTCAGTGCTCACCAGTGAGGCAGAGCAGTGTTCTTATCACCGGCACGATTTTATTGCTATTCTTTGGGCAAACTTTTAATATCTGCTCCAAGCAGAAAGAAAAAAAAAATCTTTAGAAGGCGTTCAGGGAATTAATTTTCTCGCCTTGGAAAAGACTCCAGCCTGCCAAAAGGTTTTGCTGAGGCTGCCCTGCCTTTATTTGGTTGAAGTCTTTGTTTTGCAGGACCCAGCAGGATTTCTCCCCGGAGAGCTGAGCAGGGCTCTTTGCTGCCCAGTGTGTTGCTCCTTTTGGCTGAGCACGGTTGTGTTCTGCTCCAGGGCACGCTGCAAAATGCCAGAGGACATCAACCCACTCAGACACTAAAAAGTAACAGGGAAAAATCAACAATCACCACGTAAGAGAGAGAAGAAAACAGAGGAAAGGTGGAATTCCCCATAAATCTGGTAAGACTCCTGGACAAATGCTGCTTTTGAGGTCATTTGGGAGTGGCTCGTGGGGCTTCCTGCTGCATCTCCTCGGCCCCACGGAATCATTTATGTTGGAAAAGGCCTCCAAGATCATATTTTCCAACCTTTTCTAGAGCCCAGCCAGGACGGCAAGGAAGCCCAGGAATTCACCTGGAAAATCTGGGCCAGGGCTTGGCCTCGCTGTGTTTGCAGGCAGAGGGGGAAAATTTCCAATTGTGCCTAACACATAAGCATGGATTTGGGAATTTTGGAGACTTAGACAGCTGGGGGATGAGTCTTGCTGCAAAAACAGCTTTTTGCCAGTGAGTTAAACCTGCCAGTGAGCTCGTGCAGCTCCTCCTCCCGAAATACACTCCTGCCTTCCTCTGCAGCACAAGGATGTGCTGGGATGAACCCCTGGAATGTCACCCACAGCGTGACAGCTTTTCCTCGAGGCTTTGGGGTTTAAAAGCTGTTCCCAGCTCTGTCAGGCTGGCTGGGCGAAAAAGAGCATCTCAGTCAGTCTACTCACAGAAAACTTCCCTGTGCTTTTTTTTTTTTTTTTTAATTAAGAAGGAGGCAGAATTTACTGTGATTTTCCCTGGTATCTCTGAATCATGTTCCAGTCTCTACTATTTCGCTGTCTGTAATCTTCCCCAGCGATTCTGGCCTCAGCTTTGAAGTGATTTAGGGCTTGTTTATCACAAAGGCAATCAGACATGTTCCCTCCCAGACACCCTGGAAGTGCCAGGGAGCTGAATATTCCCTTTGATGGGGGGCTCAGACACAGAGGCAGAGCCAAGCAGGTTAGCAGGCACTACCTGAGCCCTGCTGAATCACTGAGTGCTCCCAGGCAGCTCCAGGCTGGCATTTGAATGTAAACAGCAGGCAGGAATGTGACCTGGAGCATCTGCCACCAGCTGGGAACATGCACCAGCTCCATCGCTGCAGCACGGAGAATCGCCACCGCAATCATTCGCTCATAAATCTGCGTCCCCGAGGTCAACTGCGTGTGGCTTTGGCACCCAGGCTCCTTCAGAAGCAGTCCCTGCTGCCCTGCCCTGCCCTGGCACTCAGGGCACAGCAGGGCCAGGGAGGTGCTCAGGGGCACAGAGGGACAAAAATCTCTGCAGTGTCCCTGTGGGTTTGGGGGATTCTGGGGTCATTCCCCTTTTGTTCTGGGCCAAACCTTCCCATTCTGTGTCACCAAAATCTCTCGGTGTCCCTGCTCTCAGCCAGCCCCCGCTGTGGGTTTGGGGCATTCTGGGACCATTCCTCTTTTGTTCAGGGTCAAATCCTCCCATTCTGTGTCACCAAAATCTCTCAGTGTCTCTGTGGGTTCAGATTCTGGGACCGTTCCCCTTTTGTTCTGGGCCAAACCCTCCCATTCTGTGTCACCAAAACCTCTCGGTGTCCCTGCTCTCAGGCAGCCCCCGCTGTGGGTTCGGGGCATTCTGGGTCACATTCTGTGTCATTACCCCAGCGATTCCCTCGCAGGGAACACAGCCCACGGCCCCGAGGAGGCAGAGGCAGTTCAGCTCTTTGCTAGCACGGAATCATCACATTTCACGTCACAGAGTCGTCTTACACCGTGGATTTGGTCCAGGGCACACAGGGCTGGGTGTGCTCCACTCCCCAAACACAGCACATTGCTGTCCCCTCCAGAGCTGGCCCCGCTGTGAGCACAGTCACTGCCGTGCCAAGTCCCTTTCAGGACCCACAGCAGCTGCTTTGCCTCCTTGCTGCAGGATTTTTTCCCAGCAAACTTGAAGAATTATGCCAGATCAAAGTCACTTTTGTTTTTGACTAGAGCTGTCCCAGGGGGAGGGAGGTGTTCAGAGAGAGATGTACATATTTGTTTAGACTGGCACTGACTGCCCATTTCTTCACACAGACGAGCTCCCAGCTCATAACCTGTCTTGTTCAATCAGATTTGCAGCTCCTGGGTTTCCCTCTGAAGCTTTGTACATTTTCCAGCTGGTGATTTGACAGAGCTCTCTGAACTCGCACTCAGAGCTGTGCAGAGATCCTCCGTGTTGCTGTTAGCACTTGGAGACAAGATTACATTTCTGCCTAATGTCACTTTGGGCTTTTCTTGCTTTTTTCACACGGCCTGAATAAAAAAAATCAGCTTTGTGGCTGCACTATTAAATAAATATTAACGGTGGTTGTTATGAAACATTTGATGAGCGACAAAGGCTGAGGTTATGACCTGATTTTCTCCCAGGTGATGTTTGCAGCCCTTCACATCTGCCCTGCACTCGGTTCAGAAGGGTTTACAGAGTAGAGGGGAAGCAGAAACAGCCATGAGGATGCTCGAATAGTGCTGATTTATTTTTTTTCCAATTAAAAGCCCACAGTATCAGCCATGGGAAAAGGATCTGGGTAGTGCCTGGCTCCTCTGTGCAGGCTGTCCTGAGGTCACAGCCACAGGCAGCAGTTTACATTGAAAAGCTGTGGTCAGGAATGGTCACCCCTAATATCCTCAGGACATTCCCAAGTCCCCAGGCTGCGAAGAGGTGATGTGGCTCCTGTCCCCAGGAGCAGCTGGGCTGTGGGGGATGTCCCTCAGGACAGCCCTTCCAGCAGGGAATGCTCTGCGCTGGGCTCTGGGGGATGCAGGGAGGGGATGAAGGCTCATGGTCCTGCAGGGTCATGTCCCCAGCCCTGCCCTGCTGCTGCCTCTGTCCCCTCTGAGCCAGGGGGGCTGACTGACCCCATCTGCTCTGGGGTTCAGCAGCTGAACCCCAATCTCCCACATTTCCATCCATCTGCTATGTTTTCATGCCTCTTCTGCTGCCGTTCAGCACCCCGAGCCCCGTCCTGTGTCCCACCTCCCCTGGCACGCAGGGGCACGGTCAGAACCAGGGGAAAAAAGGCTTTTCTTGGAGAACAAAGCTGAGGCATCGCCGTGCCGGGGGTGCTGTGCCCTCCCAGGGCAGGGCTGCAGTTGATTGCATGCAGCAGGGAGCCCTAAATGTGCCTAACAGCTCCTCTGCCTAAATGGGCTCACTTGTTTCATTAGCCCTCTGCTTTCCCCGGGCCCAGCATGGCAGCTTGGTAAGGCACCACGTTTTCCTCTCGTTTAAAGGGGTTTTTGCTTGGCTTCTTAAGTCTCTTTAAAGGCATTTCTAGGTCTGTTAATTATTCATTGCGTGTTAATTATGTTTAGTCCACCGCGATCACTGTTTCTTTGGTGGAGAAAGTTGTTATTTGTGAGTCAAAAGCTCTTTATGAAGCAGACAGGCTGGAATTGTCAGAAAGACTTGGGGGAGCAGTTGGAATTATTAAAAGGAGCTTTGATTAAACGCGGGGAGTTAATTTAACAAGAGTAACTGGTTTTATCTTTTGGTTTTTTCCTGGGTGTGCAGAACAAAGCACAGCCAGGGATGCGTCAGGCCTGACCTGGAGCCACAGGGCTCACTCAGGTGCCCCAGGAGATGAGCACATCTTCCTTTTATCTCTTTTGGGTGCTGTCAATGGGTTTTGTCCACAGGCTCAGAAATAAAATTTGGCTGTAAGGGCAAACCTCAGAGTAGCTGCCTTTGATCGTGCCAGGCTCAGGCCAGACAGAAAACAACCTGGTGTGTGTCCTGTCTCACTGAAAATATCATTTATTCTGCTGTGTTTGGGGGGAGGGGGGCATTGGAGCTCCTCATTTTCTCTGTCACGGTGGCACTGAGCTGAATCATCCAACATGGAGAATTCAGCCTCATTTGAACTCAGCAGCTCTGGAGATTCTGGTTCCTGCATAAACTGAGGGCTTCAGGGCAGGGATTATTCTGTGTTGGTTCAAAACTGAGCAGACCTTTGGATCTGAAACACCATTGAACTGAAATTTTAGTTTGTTAGTTCTCGGAGATGGACAGACAGTTTTCTTCCCTAGCAGTGGGAAGGATTTTGGTGGGTTTTTTTTTTTCCCCCTACTTTTATATAAGGAAAGTAATTTTTATTAAAGAAGTGCTGATGAAGCCTGGCTGAGGGTCCACCTGCAGAAACACCAAACCCTTCAGTGTGCAGCTTGAGAAAACAGAGCAACATAAATAGAAATATTCCTAAATGAAGGAATGGAGTTCTCCAGCACAAATCCAGCTGGGCACTTCTGCTTTCCACCCCTTCCTTCTCCAATCCTCCCAGCCCACTTCTGCCTGGGAGAGGAGAGGAATTTCAGACCATTTCCTTTCTGTCTGTGTCTTCCTGCACCTTTCCTTTCCCGTCTCTCATTCTCGTGGCTTCAGGCAAGACAGAGCACCAGAATTCTCAAGGATGGATTGGGATAAGGGAGGAAAAGGGAAAACAGTCTGAAAAGCAAGGCAGAAAAAAGAACCAATCCCATTCAAAGGCAGATTTTCCAGTGTGTGTTTAGCTCTGTAGCAGAACTCCCCGAGCCCTCAGAGCCAAGCACCAGGGCTGGTGTAAAACACAACAACACAATCACATCGACAGCAGGGTGGCTTGTGCAAGTCTCTATTTAATTACAGTGCTGCATGAAGACATTGGTTGGTGTCACATGTACCTGTGATGGGCATTTTATACATTCCTGACTCCCTGGGGAGCCGTGTTTGCACTGGAGATTTTCACCACAAGAGGTAGTGGCTTTATTTTTCCCGTTTTCCTTTTTTTTAATTTTTTTTTTTTTAATGTCAGCAGGATTGGATAAGCTGGTTAAACCTACTGGAGTTCATTTACTCTTCAGCCAGGAAGATAAACAGTTCTGTGGAGTGGGAGCAAGCAGGCAAGCAGCAAATACAGTGCAGGCAGAATTCACTGGCTTTTGGTTCAAACCTTTTTGGGGTGCAGAGAGCCCCAGGCAGGGCTTCAGCAAGCTGGGAGCCACAGGGAGGGAAAGCAGGAGCAGGAAGACTCAATAAGCAGAACTAAAGCCTCAATTATAAATAAGGAATGACAAAAGAGGGGCTAGAGCGAGGGTCTGAAGTTCTTGAGGGACAAAGAAATGAAATCTTCTCGTGAAGGTGTTTTTTAAAAGCAGCTCAGGACCCTTCCCACCACCAGCAAGTCCTGCCAGCAGAGGTCTTGGGGAAGCAGAGGTTTGCTTTTTTTTCCAGAGTGGAGGGAACAGTGAGGTCTGGGTTTGCCAGGCTCAGAGTGTGGGCGAGAGGCCCTGAGTGCTCTGGGGTGCAGCTGACCTGGGCTGGCTTCTGAGAGGTTCCCACAAAGAGCTTCCATCCCAGCACAGCTTCCATCCCAGCCAGAGGATTTTCCTTGAGTTTACACTGGACACAAAGTAAAATTATGGCACAAAGTTATTACCCACATTCTGCTTATCCTGAGGGCTCACACCAGGCTTTAGTGCAGGGCAAACAACACCTGTGGCAACTTAGAAATGGTTTAAAGCTTTTTTGTCTATGTATGACACTATTTGCTGTTTTGGTTCAGCTCTCCACCTGTTAATTCCCAAAGTCAAATGGATCTTTCTGCTTGGAAATAAGTTAGAAAATGGACCAGTAGCTTGTTACTATTTCTCTGCCCCAAAACCTCCTGGTTTTACATCATTCTGTGAATATTGGGATATGAGTCTGTGTTGATTCCCATCACTGAGTGAACTTGTTTGGTTAAAACTGAGGTGGGGGAAGAACAGCTCATGTGTGCCTGAGATCTCTCAGGTGCTCCCAATTTTGCAGTTTTTGGCTGTGTTGAAATGTTACACAAGATCTCACACATGTGGGCTGAACGTCAGGAGCCCTGGCTATCAGCCCCTGCCAGGAATGTCAGCTTTGGAATGGAAACCTTTGGATTAAGGTGGGACTGCTGCTTCGGTTTTAGAAAACAGCTGGGATTATGTTAGAGCTGCTTGGTGTAATCTCTTCCTGGATCAGAGCTGGAGCTCATCCCACCAGTGCAGGAAAATGCTCTGTTAGCAATACAGGAAATCCAGGGAATTAAAGGAAACCTTGGCAGATCTTCACCTCATCTGCAGCAGAAACTGAGGGAATATTCCACAAACTGCATAGAGAGAAAAGGGATTCTATTGCTCTCCCAATTGTGTTTTCACTCCTTTAGAAAACAGCAGGAAACTGCACCCTGGGAGTCTGCCCCTGCTTATGGCTATTGCAACCCTCTGCTGCTCCCCAGCCTGCAGGAACTCCTAGCCACACCTATTTCCACCTTGCTTTATTCACCTTGCTGCGTTTTATTTACAGAGATATTGCAAAGTAGAGTGTGAACTGAGCACGAGTAGCAAGTGCAGCGTGGGTTGGGCAGCGCCAGACTCAGCGTGGTGAAAGGATGCTCTGATGGGGTTTCAATTCTTAGAATCCATGGAAAAATAGATAGCAGAGAGTAAGGGATGCTGGAAACACCCAGACCTTCCCAGAGTCCAGCTCGGACACAGGAGCTGGTCCGGGTAGGGCTTTGTTGGGGTTCAATTCTGGCTTTTTCCAAAACGCACAGTTTTATCTCCTTGACTGTTAATTAAATTAGGCACAATGTTATTCTGCACTCTCCGTGGAGAGACAGAGGCAAATCAGCCCCGAGGTGCTCCTTGGGGCCCTGGTGTGGGTGGTCAGGGTGTCCCCGAGGCGCTGGGGGCTGTGGGTGCCTCCCTGGCATGGCGTCCCCGTGAATGTCTGTCCATTCACCCTGCTGCCACCCCTGCCGGGAGCGTCACCCTGGGCACGGCAGATGAGATGCTGGTGGGCAGAAATCGCTGATGAGAGATGAGGGGTCCTGGTGGATGCACACCATGCAAGACAAGGTTCCACTCCTTGAGTTCCTCTCTCCATCTCCTTTTTTTTTTTTTTTTTTTTTTTTTTTTGGCTTGGGCTCCAGAATCCGTCCTATTTATTCCTATTTACACCGATGCAGTGGTTTGACATGAGGCTGATGCCCACTCCTCCCTTCCAGCCGTGGCTTGCAGGCCCCCATAGCTGCAGGGCTCGGGTCTGTGGGTGGCAGAACCTTTTCGACCCGCCTGGGGACCTCGGGAAGTTTTTGGGTCGGTTTGAATTGAATTTCTGAAGGCTTCAGCAGTTGAACACCGCGCGAGTCAGCTCGAGGCGAAGGCAAAGCTATTGCACGGAGCTTGCACGGGCCCTGCGTGGCTCCTGCTGCCAAGCGGGAGGGATGGCCTTGTCTTTGGTGAGAGCTGTGCCGTGAGCCAGCGCTGCCTCCCGTGGCCCCGTGGCCATTCTGTGTCCATTCCGTGGCCATCCTGTGTCCATTCCGTGGCCATTCTGTGTCCATTCTGCGTGGCCACGGGCGAGAACCGAGCGGGAGCGCCTCGATCTTTGCACTTCCACTTCCAACACAGTGTGAGGGTGGCTCTGAAAAGCGCCCTTGGGACCGGTCCAGAGGTCACCCAGCGGGGCCAGAGACCCTCCCGCCTCGCTCGGGCACTGAGCCGTGCCCGACTCAAGAGCTCCAGCCCCCTCCCCGGCTGCCCCGCTGTGCGTGAATGGCGTCGCTTCCTCTTCCCCCTCCGTTCCTAAAAAAATGCGGATGCTGTTTGTGACTTTTAGCAGTGGAGGATCTTCATGAAAGCCTTGCGAAACTCGATGTTGAAGGTGGTGTAGATAATCGGGTTGACAGCGCTGTTGACATAGCCGAGCCATGTGAAGGCGCTGTACATGGCCGGCGGGATGTTGCAGTCGCAGTGCATGTTCAGGATGTGAGTGATGAAGAAGGGGAGCCAGCAGATGATGAAAACACCTGGGGGGGAAAAGGAGAGAGGCGGATTTTGATTGCTGAAAGCTGGGCAGATTCTCGGGCTGTGAGAACAGTGAGGTTCTCTTTGGTAGGAGGGGAAAATATTTCCCAGAGGGATAAGCTTTGTGTTTGCATGCTCAGTCTCCTGGTCTGTGCTCTACCCAGGTGCTAAAGAACTCCTCTGCTCGTGTCATGAGCCAGATAGAGCAGAAACTCTGATTTCTGTGCTCGTGTAATGTGCCCAGATACACCAGAAACTCTGATTTTTGTGCTCCTTTAAAGAGCCCAGAGCAGAAACTCTGATTTCTCTGATTGTGTAATGAGCCCAGATAGAGCAGAAATTCTGATTTCTGTGCTTGTGTCATTAACCCAGATAGAGCACAAACTCTGCCCTTCAGAGGTGCCAACTTGGCTGAGCTCTGCTGCCTTTTGTCCCAAAAAGCCCACGAGCTCCTCCCCCGTTTTGGGAGCCCATCTGGCCCAAAGAGGGGCAGCTTTGGGAGCCTTTAGTGCAGCACTGTGGCTGGGGAGGAGGGACCCACCACGGGCAGCCTCTCTTCTGCCTATTCCCTAATGTATGGAGGGAAATGATTTCTGGGTCATTCCCGGGGGTGGGAAATACCCAACACGGGACTGGGCTTTGTGCAGGGACCCAGGGCAGCCAGGGCACGCTCTCACCGAGCACGATGGCCAACATCTGGGTGGCTTTCTTCTCCTTCTGCTGCGACAGTTTCCTCCTGATCACGGCCTTGAGCAAGTTCCTCGTCTTGCCGTTGGGCAGCGAGTGGATCTCGAAGACCTTGGCTGTGTGGTGGGATTCTTTGGCATGGCCGTTCTTCTCCACCTTCCCAGGGCTGTTCAGGGGTGCCTGCAGGGTAGAGTTGTTGCCCCGATTAGAAGCAACTGGCACAATCAACTGGTGGTTACTTGGTGCTGTGGGTTTGAGGGCGGTTTTCTCAGGGGGACTGGTACTGGACACCATCTCCATTTCCATCTCTTCTATGTGACTCTCTGCCTCCTGGACAAGAATCAAATGTCCACAACATAATGACAAGGTAAATACACAGAGAGGAGCAACGAACATTCCTTACAGAGTGAAGCTGGATGATGCTGGAGGACGCTCAGTCCCTCTTCTCCCTCCCTGCGTGGCGCTGGAGAAAGGGCTGTGGTGCTTACAGATATTTTGGGCAGATGGGATTGACAGAGCTGCATTGGAGGAGTCTCCTTTTCGGCACAAAGAGGCTCAGAAATGGGAGAGAAGCTCTCTCCACTCTCCAGAGATTTTGGTCAGGTTTTCGGAACGCAAATAAATAAAAGTGGAATCAACAAGCAAAACCCAATGAAGCCAATTGGATTTAAATAACAGAGAGGAGAAGGACGTCAAAGGCACAAAAATGTTCAAATGCCGTGGCTTTTGGAGCTGATCTTTAGGTGAGCTTAATCTGGCTTTTCGAGCTCTGTGAGCTTAAAACCCCTGCTTCACTCTAAGGAATGGGAAGACTATTTAAATTTTGAGATTGAATGATAACCTTTGCTCTTACGTTTATTTTTCTCCCACCCTACATAAATGAACCTTGTGTCCTGAGGGAGAAGGGGAAGGCTGAAGGCTCTGGAAAGCTCCCACTTCTCTTTAACACTCACCACTTTGCGCTTATTAACTTGGAAGCTCCCATTGGACTTCACAATAACTGTGCAGAGCTTGACGTCTTCTGGATGAGTGCATTTGTCCTAAGGGGCAAGCACCAGCTCAGAGGTTACACAGGCAGAGAGGGGTCGGGAAGGGAAGCTGGTAAGGGAGGCACGTGGGGACACAAAGGAATTAATTGGGAATTCGCCAGCGTGGCTGAGGTGCCGAGCAGGATGGAAAAGTGCCGCGGAGGAGCAGCGATGGATGGAGGCTGCCACCCCAGTGCTTTCTCCAGAGGGAGGAGAGCTCCAAGATCTGCTGGTGTTTGTCTGTCCCTGCCTTTCTGCCTTGCCAGAGGCAGCAATTTGGAGCTGCAGCCCCGGGACTGCCCATCCCCGCTGGCTGCGCTTTTGGCACTTGCCACTTTTGGCAAGTGGATTGCCAGCAGCCTGCCCAGCCGGGCTCCCTCTCACTGCCTCCCTGCAGAGCTGTGCTGTGCCCCCCAGCCGTGCCAGGCACTGCCCTGAGCCTTGGGGACACCTTACAGCACCTCAGGGGAGCTACGAGAGAGCTGGAGAGGCTTGGAGTGAGAGGGCATGGGGAATGGCCTTGAGCTGAAGGAGGGTAGGCTTTGATTGGATGTTAGGGAGAAATTCCTCCCTGTGAGGGTGGCGAGGCCCTGGCACAGGTGCCCAGGGAGGCTGTGGCTGTCCCTGGATCCCTGGAAGTGTCCCAGGCCAGGTTGGACAGAGCTTGGAGCAGCCTGGGATGGTGGGAGGTGTCCCTGCCTGTGTCAGGAGGTGGAAAAGATGGGCTTTAATGTCCCTTCCACCCCAAACCATCCCTGGATTCTGTGATTCTGCAGGTCTGGCACAAACAGTGGTGCAGCCCCTGGGTCCCCCAGCCCAGCTCAAGGAAACACTCTGGGTTAAATCAGCAGCTCCTGGTGCACGTTTGTGCTGGAGCACCCCCTGAGATCCAGGGCTAGCCTGTGGACCACCAGCCAGTGAGCTGGGACCCCAAAGTGTGCAGCTGGGACCCCAAATCGTGGGACCCCCCGAAGTGTGCAGCTGGGACCCCAAAGTGTTCAGCTGGGACCCCAAAGTGTGCAGGTGGGACCCCAAAGTGTGCAGCTGGGGCCCCCAAATTGTGCAGCTGGGATGCCCAAGTGTGCAGCTGGGACCCCTGAGTGCACAGCTGGGACCCCAAAGTGACCACAGCACCCACGTTCGAGGGCCGGAGTTTGGCCCGGCCCAGGCAGGGCGCTTTGGGGCAGGAGGCAGAGGACGGTGGCAGGGCAGGAGAGGACGGCAGCGCTGGTACCTTGAGCGGCGCCTGCGTGTCCGAGTCCAGCACGTGGCTGCTGCGCTTGGTGCTGACGCGCTTCCTGCGGCGCCGCAGCACGATGTAGATCTGCACGTACACCAGCAGCGTGACGATGAAGGGCACGTAGAAGGACACGATGGACGAGTACACCACGAAGGCAGGGTTGGCGATGATGCACTCCTTCTCATCTGCGGGAGAAAACCTTGCGGGATTGCTGTGCCCTCTGGGGGAGCACCCTGCCAGGTCCCCTCAGGCTGCAGCTCTCCTCACATCACCCCAAAATCCCCAAGAATCCCCAAAATCGAGGCTGCTGATCCCCTGCTGTATCCAGCCCAGCCTTCCCAGGAAAATGCTGCCTGAACTGCCAGTCCTTTTCTCTGCTGCCTCAGGGGAGGTTTTGCCCCAGGTTTTTGTGTGTTTTAGTAGAAGGAGGATTTTGGATTTGTAGTGGGCAAATGTTAAGGTAACATTGAGGAGTTTTGTGTGAATTTCTACATCACCTCAGTTGTGATGGGTCTGAAACTCTGGTCTGGAGCAGCAAAAGATGGAAACAGACCCAGGAGCAGCTTGCAAATGGAGAGGGACGGCAGTGGGAGAGAACACTTCAAATACACCTCAAACCGACCCCACGTTTATTCCCGGCTCTCTGGGGACCCAGGAAGACACCAGGAGGCAGCTGCGGGTGGCTCAGCCCTCACCTGTGTTGTTGAGGCCGAAGAGGAGCGGGCAGGAGATGGCAAAGGACAGCACCCAGACCACGGCGATCATGAGGGTGACCCTGCGCTTGGAGCTGTAGCGAGTGTTGTAGAGCATGGGCATGGCCACGGCCGTGTACCTGCAGGGACACACAGGCTGCTGTCACCTGCCGGGCTGGCAAAGGCACCCGGCGAGGGAATGGCAGCCATGGAGGGAATGGCACCCGGCGAGGGAATGGCACCCGGCGAGGGAATGGCAGCCAGGGAGGGAATGGCAGCCAGGGAGGGAATGGCAGCCAGGGAGGGAATGGCACCCGGCGAGGGAATGGCACCCGGCGAGGGAATGGCAGCCAGGGAAGGAATGGCAGCCAGGGAGGGAATGGCACCCGGCGAGGGAATGGCACCCGGCGAGGGAATGGCACCTGGAGAGGGAATGGCACCAGGGAGGGAATGGCACCTGGAGAGGGAATGGCAGCCAGGGAGGGAATGGCACCCGGCGAGGGAATGGCACCTGGAGAGGGAATGGCACCTGGAGAGGGAATGGCACCAGGGAGGGAATGGCACCAGGGAGGGAATGGCACCCGGCGAGGGAATGGCAGCCAGGGCAGGTTCCACGTGTGCCAGGGGGGGCTGCAGCTCCTGCCTCTGGAGCTGTGAGCCTGGGCCAGCTCAGCACAGCTTTCCCTTCCTCTCCTTCCCACTGATGCCTGCTGCACCAGCCCAGGAGAGAAACAGAAGGACCAAACCCATGGGAACACAGGCATGATTCCATCTGCATTCTCAACCAGAATTTTGGTGCCTCCTGACAGAACTCCTTGCCCAGAGCTCATGGAGATCCTTTCCATCGCTCCTCAAAAAGCTCTCCCCATTTCCAAGCCTCTGATTCCCAGGGACTCGCTGCCCTGGCGTGGCACGGGCTGTGGCACGGAGGCCTCACCTGTCAATGCTGATGGCACAGAGGTTGAGGATGCTGGCAGTGCACATCATGACGTCCAGGGTGACAAAGATGTCGCAGTGGATGCGGCTGAAGCGCCACTCCCCCACCACCTGCAGGGAGAGAGCAGAGCAGGGCTGGTGAACGCGGGGAGGGCACAGAGGAGGGTTTGGCACCGAGACAGAGCCTGGTGGGTGCTCTGGTGGTGCTGCTCAAGGGCAGAGCTCTGCCCCTTCTGTGCCAAGCCATTCCCCAGGGCTGCTGTGGTCTCACTGTGCCCAGTCCCACCCTGCCCATCCCTCCCTGCTGCTCTGGTCTGATCTGGGCAGCCCCACAGCAAACCTGGGCTCCCAGGGACATTGTAGTTCCAGGGACATCAGGGAGCACAAGGCTCCTCCGGGTCAGAGGGAAAGGTGAAGGAGCTTAAACAGCTCTCTGAAGCATTTCGAGGCAGAATGAGGAAGGAAATGTGTTCTTTTTAATTCCCTAGCACCTCTAATTGTGCTTACACCTTCCTTGGACAATTTTTCCAATTATACCCAGCAAAGGTCAGGGGCAGGAGCTTCCCTTCATTTCTTAGTTTAAAAAATCGGGGTTGACATTCCTCACCTTTATCTTTTTTTTTTTTTTTTTTTTTTTTTTTTGTGAACAAAATGAGTTTAATTCAGAGTGAAGAGCCTTTAACACTCCCCTCGATGTGCTAAAGACAAAGAACTAATGATAACACTTCCAGTCACCAGTAGCCTTTTTTCTCTTCACTTCTCTTGCTGTTGAAGCTGAACTTTGCCAATTAAGTTTAATAGCAATTATTCGGACTGCTGTGTTTGACATGTGATGAAAAAAAAGGTATATTTCCCTCTAACAAAAATAGAGCCCTACTGCATTTGAAAATAGAATGAATAAGATATCTATTCTTCAGTTATTTCTGCTCTGATATACATAACCATAGGCAGCATAAAGAAGGAAGAATGACTGCATTGAAGCCTGAGTGACAGATGAATACTCAGTGATTAAAAAAGCACTTAAGAGACAGTTACATCAGGAACTTTGAGGAGAATGTGCCCAAAGGCAAAGGTTTCCAGCCAGATCTAAACCTCTGCAAAATCGATTTCCTGAGGGCACGGTTTGGGCTTTATGGGAGACGCTGGGAATGGCAGCAATTCTTTCTCTTGGTGCTTGTATTTGTGTAGGAATAACCTCACAAGTTTGGAGGTAAAAAATCTGTTTGCACCAAGGCTGGGCAAAGAGACCTTTTATCTTTCTTGGGGATTTTTCAAGTCTTTCATTTTGATTTTAGTTTTTTGCCAAAGCTTGTGACATAAACTGGAAAAAAAACTGTCCCACTTGGTAGATTAAGGCATCTGTGGTTCCTGACCAACCCCTGCACATGAGCCCAGAGAGGAGAGAGGATTTTACATCCTTCATGGTTTATTCTCCTGCCTTAGAACTAAAAGGGTCTGAGAGATTCTCGTGGCTGGACCTGAGGGAGCAGGAGCTTCTCCCAGCTTCAGCCTCTGCTCGGATGGGTTATGGTGGAAAAGGAGCAGAGCAGGACACAAAAGGGACCTGAGGGAGCAGGAGCTTCTCCCAGCATCAGCCTCTGCTCGGATGGGTTATGGTGGAAAAGGAGCAGAACAGGACACAAAAGGGACCTGAGGGAGCAGGAGCTTCTCCCAGCATCAGCCTCTGCTCGGATGGGTTATGGTGGAAAAGGAGCAGAACAGGACACAAAAGGGACCTGAGGGAGCAGGAGCTTCTCCCAGCATCAGCCTCTGCTCGGATGGGTTATGGTAGAAAAGGAGCAGAACAGGACACAAAAGGGACCTGAGGGAGCAGGAGCTTCTCCCAGCATCAGCCTCTGCTCGGATGGGTTATGGTGGAAAAGGAACAGAACAGGACACAAAAGGCGCTGCCCGCACTCCCCCAGCCCCTGGTCAGGTCAGTAAGCGTCGTTCTTTGCGTGCCCTGGAAACAATCATTAACTCGAGTGATAATTAGCGCTGTGCCCGTGTCGTCAGTGGCTTTGTTTTGCTCTGCACAGGGCTCGATGGCTCATTGATTCTGGCTCCTTCCCCTGTGTTATCACTGCCTCTCTGCTATCATTGCCTCTCATAAACGAGCGCCTGGGAATTAACTGTGAACTCGGGGTAGTTTTGTACCAAACCATGCTAAAGGCAGAGGTGTGAAAAGTGATTTTCTCCCCTGTGTTGTTATATAAAAGCTGTGGATTCCCATCCTGCTTCCGCAATTGCCTTCCTGCAGCCCTTGATTGCTGTTTTTTCTGATTGCTGGACTCAATGATCCTTGTGGGTCCCTTCCACCTCCACAGATTTGATGTGGTTTCGGTGTGATACCCATGGTGTGGTTTTGAAAACAAAATTGGGGTCCTTTCCATCGTGACCCCTCTATTTCTGGTGCAATTGGGCTGTCATTTAGTCCTCTGAGCAGCAGTGGGGTTTCGAGCCAGCCTGTCACCTGCTCCCACATCCATCTCCTGGGAAAAAAATGGCAATTTCAGGAAGGAAAAAAAAAAAGCCATCTCAGGAATGAAAAAGCCTGCAATTTAGGGAATGAAAGAAACTGTACTTAGGGAATGAAAAATATTTCTGGGCAATGCAGGAGCTGATTCCCAGGCTGCTAAACCCTCCCCATCCCTATCTCCTAAGGGGACCCCGAGCCCTTACCTCCAGGTAGACCACCCAGGGCATGACCAGCGTGGCCACCAGCAGGTCTGCCACGGCCAGGCTGACGATCAGGTAGTTGGTGGTGGTCTGCAGGGCTCTCTCGCGGGACACTGCCATGCACACCAGCACGTTGCCGAAGACGATGACGAAGATGAGCAGGGTGAGCAGCACGGCGTAGTAATTGTAGTGAGGCTTCGGTGCCACCTCCGAGGCGTTCAGGGCCCTGCTCCAGTTCCTGTCCCCGTCGTACCACGAGAGGTTGAGGGGATCCATGGGGCTGGAAGTGCCAGGTGCCAGCTCCAGCCTGGCACCGAGGTGTTGGAGAGGCCATCGGGGGTCAGCATGGAAAACAAGAATGGAAGCGTTAGGTTCGTGCTGCCTCGCTGGTGGGAGCGTGCTCTCCTCGCTCTGAGTGAAATGTTTGATGGGAAATGGGATGTGGAACTGATCCAGGCAGGGATTGCAGCAGTTAGGTTTGATTTCTAGCTCACCCCTAGATTTCTGTGTCAGTTATTCCGTGTTGCAGTTAGGTCAGGCAGAGTACCTGGGATTTTTGTCCCCTGGCACTCCCTGCTCCCCGTTAGGTGTGCAGAGTTCAGGGCAGAAGTGCCATGACCCACTTGGTTTATTTATTTTTTGTGCTTCACGGAGCTTTGGGCTGTGCTCCTTTTATTTTCTCTTTTGGCTTTTCCTTATTTTCCTTTTCCTCCAGCAGCGAAATAAATAAATTTTAAAACCCGAGACCTGAGCGGTGACAATGATAGAAGCTGACAGCAGCAGCTTTGCAGTCAGGGCTGGGCTGTGCCATTCCCCCGTGAGGTTACAGAGCAGAGGGGACACGGTGGGGACAGCGCTGGTGCCACCCCACAGCCCTCAGCAGATCCCTGGGAACATGTTTTTCCCACTTTTCCTTGGAAAAACTTGGCACCACAGCAAACCCCCACCATTCCCTGGCCAATGGCCAAGAGCTGTGCACTCCTCCAGAGGAACATATGAAAAAAACATGGGATTCCTGTGGAGTTCCCCAGAGCCTGTGGAGGTGTTGGTGTTTGTTTTATCCACTGCAAGTGCTTTTTGGACTTCTTTTTTTGGACTTTTTCTGTCTTTCTGTGCTGTCACAATATCCTCAAGAAATTCTGCTGTTGGGACGGAGGTTTGTGTGACTTTAGCTGGAGCTGCAGGCAGCAAAAAGCTCCTCAGTGCTGAGGGAAGAGAACAAATTAAGCTAAAGGAGGATGTGGAGAGTGGAGGGGAGCTCGGGGTGTTGCTGTTTTGGGGTCTCTCTCCGGTGCCAGCACAAGAAAAATAAATGCCATTTTTACAGTGAGACTCACAGGATATTTGGCCACTGGGAAAGGGAAATATACTTTTTTCCTGGCTGTGTGGGGAGGATATTTCTTGGTCAGGTGGGCTCACCGCAGAGCTCCCAGGGCAGGGCTTATGACAGATATTCCCTCCCCACGTCTGTGCCCCACTTAGAGAAGGAATTTCCACAGAGCAGGAGCAATTTGGGCTGAAATTGGAGAACCCCTCAGTCTGGAAATCATTCCTGACCTTTGCATGGCCAAGGCAGTGCTGCAGGTAGGGCTGGGTGAGCTCACACCTGAGTCCTTCAGGTGAGGTTTACGTTGGATTTTATGGAAAAAAATCCATGGGAAAGCATTGGAACAGGCTGCCCCAGGGAACCACCAGCCCTGGGAGTGCTCAGAGGACCTGTGGATGTGGCACTTGGTCTGGCTGGGCTTTTCCCACCTAAACAATTCCGTGGTTCTTGGCCTCATTCCCTGCTCAGCCCTCCTAGGATCAAACATTCCGTGTTCCCCGAGCCTCATCTCCACAAAGACCACTGTGCCTGGGAAAATCTCAGACACCCCAAACCAGGGCCACTTAATTTTCTTAATAAAAGACAAAGTGACTTCGATTTATTAAACCACGTAAGTGATCAAAATAGCAAAACATTTGCAAATATCAAATTCACCTGGGAACAATGGTTTCTTTATGTTTCACTGAGCTTTTGTGTGCTTTTCTCATTCAGAGAACAATTTGGATAATAATCCTTGGAAATTTGTTGCATATGGGTCCTTAATAGCTGATAATTCAAAAAGTGTCTGTCTGACAGTGCTATCAGCAGCACTTGATAGCTCTACAAATGTCTTCTTAGGAGCTGTCAAAGTGTCAGAAATTAATTAAATGTTAGCTTCTGTGACTCAGAGTGAAGGGGAAAAATCAATGCTAAATACAGCAACAGTTTTTTCTCTTCTCCTGTTGCCCTTTCATCATGCAAAACTATCTCGAGGAGGCAGAACCATGCAGAAAATGCAGGGTGGGATTAAAAAAAAAAAGCAGGGACATGGAGAGTGTCTTTGGGGCGTGAGAGGGATGGAATGGTTTGAGGATGGGCAGGATCAGCCCTTGGGCCTGCTCTGGTTTTTTCTGTGCTCTGACTGCAGGAACAGAATTGGCTTTACAAAGGCAGGGCCACAGCCAGGGAGATGGGGACAGCAACTCCAGCCTTTCCCAGGCTGTCACAACTCCGCAGTGGAGTTGGAGGAACCATTTATAGCTCATCTCTTGTGTCCATTCATCAGGAATTTATTCAATGGTGGTTAGGGAGGTGTAAAAATCCCTGCACAAAGTAATCACAATTTCCTTTCATTTCCTTCTGCATCTTCCACAAGATTTTTTTTTTCCTTTTAATAGAACTATTTTTACTGTAATAATTTTTGTCTTGATATGCATCATGAGGAGAGTTAAAAGATCATGTTTGAATGTTGTACAAACGGAAAGATCTGGTGTTTCTGTTTTTAGAAAAAAACGTTTTAATTTGGGAAAATGAAGCAGAAAAAGGGTTCCAAATATTTTGTGTGAAACAGGGAAACTAAACCACCAAAACCTAGAAGTTAAAGCTGTGTGATCATGCAATTAAAGGCTGTATGCAATACATATCCTAGTGGTGCAAACTACAATTACATGGGCAGCTCTGTTAATTCCTGACTTTGGAGAGTTTTCAGCCCTAAAAATAACCTTATTTCCTGCAGCCTCAGAACTGGCATCATTTGGCAGCATTTTGGTGGCCATTAAGGTGTTTTGTGAGTCTCTCAGTCCTGCTCTGAGGAGCACTTTTGATTTTAGCGCTGACAGTTCCTCAGCAGAGAAGAAAGGAGCACTTAGAGAACCCTCTGGAAAAGAGAGTGCTTTTCCCTGCCTGTGCCCAGAAAGCTGCGTTTTCCTGGGGAAAAGGGAGAGGGATCAAAAACACAGGGAAATGTGCAAATGGCAGCTGCCTCTGCCTTTGCTGAGCTTCCTGCACAGAGGAAAAACAGTCTCAGTTTCAGAGGGAGAAAGAATCCAAAAGGGAACAAATTCCCTCGTGAATTAAGTGCGGCAAAGCCACTCTAATTCCCACCCCGAGCCCCCCAGATTTCCAGGGTGGCTGAGCTAATCCCGACGGGGATTTGCGTGGGGTCAAGGGCAGGACAAGGCTGCAGGGTTGCAGCAGTGCTCGACGGCAGCCGTGCAGCATCCCTGCTGCTCATCCCTCGCACAAACCTCCCCAGCCCCGGAGCATTTTCCAGCTGTGTGCCTGCTGGAATGACAGCCTGGAGTGCAGGGCCAGAGGTTTCCAGAGCTGCTGCCAGCTCTTCAGGAGAGCACAGCGAGAATTGTTTGTTTGCCATGCCAGAATTTCTCCTTGGTTCCGGAATTTCCCCTTGGTTCCGGAATTTCTCCTTGGTTCCGGAATTTCCCCTTGGTTCCGGAATTTCTCCTTGGTTCCGGAATTTCCCCTTGGTTCTGGAATTTCTCCTCCGGATGGATCATCCCATCACACTTGTGGCAAACAGGCATGAGATCTGCCTGCCAAAAACACAAAACCCTTGTGTCCCTGGCAGGATCTGAAACCCTTTTTCTCTCGGAAACAGCAAAGGTGTGACTCTCCTTTTGGTTTTCGCTCTGCCTGTGAACACCCCCGGCACGAAATCCTCTCGGGGCTGATCCTGAGGGTGTCAGACTCTGGGGCTCTGTCCCTGCAGCATCTGCTTGGGAAAGATTTGGGGCCTGCCTGTGAAAATGCAGCCAGACTGTGTTTTGTTCACAATTCCCCAAGGCTTTGCCTCAGACATGATGCATTTAAGATGAAATCTGGAGTTCAGGGAGAGCTTTCAGGGGCCAAGCTTCCCTCCGGACTCCAGTCCCCATTTTGGGGCAGATTTGGTGTGCACCCAGCAGGGACCAGCCACCAAAGGCAGCGGTGGCAGTGTCCCGTGGGAGATGCTCCCCTGGCAGCTCAGAACAGCCTCCACCTGCTCTCCCCGAGGTGTTCTGCGTGCAGATCCTGCCAGATTGAGATTTCCTGCTAATTGCTGCTGCCCAGAGGTGCCCATCAGGCTGCCGAGTCTGCTCGCAGACAGATTCTCTCCAAAGGCCTTTCGCAGAAATCAATGTCTAAGTGGAATTTGCACAGAACAGTGGCTCCCTGAATGTTGTCATTTTCCTCTGAAATTTTGGAATCAATGGGCCATAGGAAAGCTGTCAAACTGACATCCTTTCTGTCCTCAAGATGTTTGCTGGGCTCCACTGAGAATGCAACAAAGACGTTCCAATCAAGGGAAATAACATAATTTTTTTTTTTTTTTTTTTAGTAGGGAGGATGTGGAAGAGAAAGAGAAGGGGAAAGTGTGTTTGAGGAGCTGTTTTGTTTCCCTGCTCAGGGGTTTTGTTGGGGGCAGGGGAGGGGCAGCTTCTGGAGTAGTTTTACTAATTTTTTTTTTTTCCCATGTAAGCCCAGAATTTCTGTGGATTCCTGCCTGTGGTTCCTGGGAGAGCAAGGAAGGTGTGTGAGAAGCTTTTCCCATTTATTCCTGCCCAGGGGACAGTGTCTGCAGGCACTGAGGAGGAGGAGGAGGAGGAAAGGTCAGGAATGAGGAAAATACTGTAAATTCTGCCTTGAGCTGAGCGTGCTGCTGATGCTGCTGAAAACCCCGTCCCACATCCTGGTGGCTTTAAATAACCGCGACTCCCCCGGGCACGGAGCCGGGGATGCAGCGGGAGGTGACAGCCGTGACTGACAGGGCCCTGATTCCACCTGAGCTCTGCCTGCCTCTGGAGCAGGCACAGCTTCTCCTTCCACATTCCCCGAGCTCTCTCGGTGCTCTCCAGGAGCCTGGAGGAGGTTCTACCCACAGGGGCAGAATTAGAGACAAAAATCCTGGCCACGCTGGCGCTTTTTGGGGGCTGAATCCTGATTTCATCACTGGGCAACCTTCTGCCCATCATCTTCTTCAAAAGCCTGTTGAAAATCTTCCTCCTCCTGGCTCCCCATCCTCAGACCCTGTGCCCCCCGAGATCCCAAAGATGTATGAATTACAGCTATTGCTCACTCCTGATGGAGAAACATTCCCGGTTTTGATAACCCTCATTGGGTTTTGATAACACCCAGTGGGATCCTCTGCTGGGAAGGTTCCCACATCCCCCTGGAGCAGCTGATCCCCTCTGGCTGTGGCTCAGCACATGATGGGGAGAACACCCTGCGGCCCCCGAGCCACCCCCGAGCTGTTCTCGCTGCTGCCTCGGTGTTCTCCTGCTCCAAACCTCATTGCTCAGAGCTCCCTGCAGCCCTGCAGGCTGTGATTCACCTCCTGCCAGCACAGAGACCCTCAGCTCCTCCTCGGGAGCGCAGGAAGCTTTCCCTGCTCAGGAAGGGGATGATGCCATCGCCTCGGAGCTCCAAACTTCGAGGCTGATCCCAGGGTTCAAGGCAGATTTCTCAGTTCTCCATCTGTGGTGCTGCTGCTTCTGTCACCCTCCTTGCCCATGGAATTTTTGCCTGAGTTTGGCCTTGGATTGAAGGGAGGAAAGGGAAGTTTTGCTTTTTCCCAGAGATTTGTCCTTCTCCCCTGTGATGGACCAGAACCCTCCCCAGGACTGTGCTCCTGCCCTCCCTGCTGAGGTGCAGGGCACACATCAGGCTGGACCATCTGGAGAAGGATGTTCCGAGGCTGAATTCCTCTGGGAATTCATTGCCTGCTGCCTTCAGGCCCTCTGAGAATCTCCTCCTCCTTCTTTGCAAGGCCTCATGGAAGGGAAAAATTCGGTGTATCTTCCCTAGAGGTGGGAGAACACTCATTTAACTTCCTTTAACCTGTCCTTCTGCTAAGAAAATGCAGATTCCATTTTTCAGAAGGCCTTTTCTTTATTCAAGGCCTGCAACCAAGTGTGGTTTGATCAGAAATCCTCCAATTTTAACATTTCCTCACTGCAACATGTTGAACAGTCCAACCCAGTAACTTCAACAAGGACAGCTTGTAGTGCATTGAGTTGAGTTGCTTGGTTGGGGTTTCTTTTCACAAATAAGCATTTTAGGAGCACTTTTGGGGTATAAATAGTCCCCTCCAGCAATGATCTCCTTGCAGAGAAGCTCAGCACTCCCCCTGGAATTCAGGAGAGGTTTGGCTCCTGCCTGGCAGGTGCTGGAGCAGAGCCACAGGTTCCTCCTGCTCCTCAACAATCCGTGGGTACAGGGCAAGCTTTGATCTTTGCAGCATTTGGCAGATGAATTTTTCGAGCTGGAGCTGCTCCAGACACAGCCCACTTGAGCACTTCTCAGCTGGGTGGAGAGGATGGGCAGAAAAGGCTTTTTTAAAATAATTTCTGGCTCTGTGCTTCCAGCTTTGGACGCACAAGCAGAAATATTGGGCATATCTTGATATTCAGTGGCTAAAGGGGAAGGATTTATTCCTTGCCTGTGTTCTCACAGAGAATTGGTCTCTGTCTCTCTCTCTTCAGCCTGGAAGATATTGGTTCTTATTAAATATTGCATCCCTATAGACCCAACATCCTGTTCTGTACAAAAGCCCTTTCTCTTTCCTCCTCATAATTCCTTTATCTGGATCCTAATGCCAAATCTCTCTGACGAGATCTGCGCCTCTGACTAATCTAATAAATTCCCAGCCTCGTGAATGCTGGTGATCTATATTCCTTTAGAATTTGTGCTGGGTTTGAGATCATCCACCAATGTCTGCAAACAACCCTAAATCAGCCACAGAGCCAATTGTATTATTTTTGAGGAATTGGAAAGGTTGAATCTCTTCACTTCCCCCCCCCCCCCCAATATGTACAGAAGTGGCTGAAATTTGAGCAAAATATTTACTTTTAAGTGCTGCTTAGAATGTGGCAAATATTTAAGGATTTTTTTTTTCATTATTTGGTTTTGTCTGTCTAATGTTCACATTCTGGTGCCTGGCATTTTGAAATTGTGAAACGATTTAATTGCAGAAATCGATTGTGTTAATTCCTTGGCCGAATAAACCCTTTTTGCTTCCCCTCCCTCCAGGCTCCCCCTGTTCATGCAGCACCTGGCTCAGGGATACTTTAGCTCCTGACTCCTTCAGCCACACTTTATTAAAAGTAAATAATAATAATTCAGATTGGAGCTGTCAAATATTTGCCCTCCACTTATGTCACCGAGCGCTCGTTGAACACCTGCTCTTTCCATTGCCACTCCCACTCCTGAGCTTGTTTGCAAAAATGTTCCCCAAAAGGAGCGAATTCCAGAGGAGGGTTCCTTTTTTCCCTTTCCCTTCCCCCCTCTTTTCCTCAGATTTGTGGGAGTTTGCCCCAAACCATCCGTGACTAATATTTGTCCCTCGGAACAGCTCTGATGAGGATGTGTCACTCACGTCACTCCCCTTGCTCCAAGTGCCACTTCCCCGCATTGAAAACCCCAAGAAATCACTTAATGAATTATTGTCCTGTCCCTCCTGGTGCAGATCCAGGCTCCGATCCCACAGGGAAGGCGAGGAGGCTCCAAGCATTCCTCAATGTGAAACAGAGAGTTTTCTTTTAGACACTTAAATGTAGAGATTTTAGATAAAAGTTAGTTCTGTTAAAAATAACTAGAATAGAAAAGGACGCAGAACTCAGCTAGAAAGAAATTAATGATTAAGTGCAGAGTAGCCTTTTGATTATTTGATATTTACTCAGCTGTGCTTAGAATAGACAATTAATAATCTTAAGAAAGGAGGTTCAAAGGAAAGCCTAGACAGTCACAAATTTTGCCCAGATGCAACAGAAGAGAGCATTGGGAGTTTTCCAGGGTCAAATTATTGTCAAAAATCAAAGAAGTAAGAAGGTCACAGTGAGGAAGACCCATATTCCTTCATCCAAAGCAGCCCTCAGACTCAATTAAAGACCACTGACCCAATTCCATTGCAGGAACTGCACATGCTTAATGACTTTTTGCTAATTTCCATATGAAGCTGGGAATGGGAGGCGCTTATGCTATGAATATGTATCTGTATTTGAAATATGCATTTTTGTGATTGATAGATAAAAAAGTTCTGTGTTGCATTGTTGCTTTGGAGCTGTACCTTTGGGAGCTATCCCTGCAGCTCAAATAAACACACACTTTCTAACCTTACCAAGTTAGAGGGTCTTTGTCTGTCTCAGGTGGATATTGATATCAGATCTATATCTGCATTTTAATAATTCAGCAGAGCTCCTCAAATTTCAATTCCTAACCATCTTTCACCATTTAATCTCTGGGCTAAACCAGCTCAGCTATTCAGCTCCAATCCTGACCTGCAGCCCCCACCTCTGCCAGGTGTGCAGGCAGGAGGAGAGGAGGAGGAGGCACCTCTGGCTCTGGGCTCGTCCCTTGCCATCTGCTGCCCGGCGTGGGCACCGAGCTGTGCAGGAATTGTGCTGGGTCAGCACTCTGCAGATCAACATCTGCTGTCCTGGAGAGGCTCCTGTGCCTCCTGCTCTGCCCCAGGGCTGCTCTGTGACAAGTGTTTGCCCGAGCTTCTTGGTCTGACCTTCCCCAGTGCCTCCCAGAAGCACAGAATGCCTCATTGCCTTTTATCCCTGCAAGGTTTTCTCCTCCCTGCCCTGCCTTTCCATCCCCATGCTGCTGCATCCTCGTGTCCCCTCTGCTCAGCCTGCCCCACCCAAGGAGCCACAAATTCTCTTCTTTGCTGCTCCTCGTTTTGCTCATGTTCTTGGAAGAATTATTGCTCTTCCCCGTGGGATTTCTGCCCTGGTTTCACGTGGATGTGGCCCTCAGCTGCAGCAGCAGAAGCTGCAAAATGTTTGGATTTCAAGGGAGAGAAAGTGAGGTTGTCTAAAGAACGATGCTCAGCTGGTTACCCTGTGGGTTTTTCTGTGCATTTTGGGGTCTGTTTTTCTCTGCCTGGCCTTTGGAACTGTTTGCCTGATGACAATCAAACTTCCCAAGAGCAGAGGGGTCTCCCACAATGGGTTACATTCTCCCGTGTTCAGTGAAATCTGGTAGTGCAAGGATTTTGCTTCCATCATGTGTGGTACCAGCTGTTTTCCAGGTGAAATCATGGCTGTTTTCCAGGTGAAATCATGGCTGTTTTCCAGGTGAAATCATGGCTGTTTTCCAGGTGAACTTGTGGCTGTTTTCCAGGGGAAATCGTGGCTGTTTTCTAGCTGAAATCGTGGCTGTTTTCCAGGTGAACTTGTGGCTATTTTCCAGGCGAAGTCATTACTATATTCCAGGTGAAATTGTGGCTATTTTCCAGGTGAAATCGTGGCTATTTTCCAGGTGAAGTCATGACTATTTTCCAGGTGAAATCGTGGCTATTTTCCAGGTGAAGTCATGACTATTTTCCAGGTGAAATCGTGGCTATTTTCCAGTTGAAATCGTGGCTATTTTCCAGGTGAAATCGTGGCTATTTTCCAGGTGAAATCATGGCTGTTTTCCAGGTGAAATCATGGCTGTTTTCCAGGTGAAATCATGGCTGTTTTCCAGGTGAAATCATGGCTGTTTTCCAGGTGAACTTGTGGCTGTTTTCCAGGGGAAATCGTGGCTGTTTTCTAGCTGAAATCGTGGCTGTTTTCCAGGTGAACTTGTGGCTATTTTCCAGGCGAAGTCATTACTATATTCCAGGTGAAATTGTGGCTATTTTCCAGGTGAAATCGTGGCTATTTTCCAGGTGAAGTCATGACTATTTTCCAGGTGAAATCGTGGCTATTTTCCAGGTGAAGTCATGACTATTTTCCAGGTGAAATCGTGGCTATTTTCCAGTTGAAATCGTGGCTATTTTCCAGGTGAAATCGTGGCTATTTTCCAGGTGAAGTCATGACTATTTTCCAGGTGAAATCGTGGCTATTTTCCAGTTGAAATCGTGGCTATTTTCCAGGTGAAATCGTGGCTATTTTCCAGGCGAAGTCATGACTATTTTCCAGGTGAAGTCATTACTCTTTTCCAGGTGAAATCGTGGCTATTTTCCAGGTGAAATCGTGGCTATTTTGCCTGTCCCTGAGCCAGAATGCTACAAGAGTGGTTTAAGGTTCTATCCTGTTTTCTCTGAGCAGAAGGCACTGAGCTGAACTTCTCCCACAGGCCTTCATTAAAATTCAGGCGAGCTCATTAACATGCTGCAGTCTAATCACAGCTCATGGGTGGATCACAGCCCAAGAATAGATTGCACTCCCAGGTCCCCAACCTGTTGCCAGAGGATCCCTTGCTCAGTTCATGTTTTGGGCTGATCCTCCCCCAAAAAACCCTTGGAAAGACAAATATTTTCTTCCCCTATTCCACAAAACCTGTTGGTAGCATCACTGACAAATCCCCAGCCAGGGAAAAAGGTTGTTCAAAGCTTCAGTGCTCAGTTTTTGGAATGATCTGAGGAATTTCTCTCGCTCTGTCCTAGCCCTGGGATCGCTGCCCTCACTCAGCTGCTGTTCTCTCCTATGTTTAATTTGACTTTTCCACAGACAGCAAAATTTCCAGCCTGCTGGGAAATGCACAGTCCACCCATAAGGAGCCCAATTCCTAAATCCAGCGATCGGGACGGTGAATTCCATGTGATTTCCATATTCCTTTAACCCACAAAGTCATTAGCAGGGCTCCATGAATATTTCCCCTGCTTGGCAGGAGCAGATATTCTCTTGGATGAAGCGTCACAAGGAGCTGTAATGTTTTTAATTAAGGTGCTGGGGACGAGTTATTGTGGAAGCTCAGGCAGGACTAAAGCCAGGGCTGTCTTCAGTGGCTGTTTAATTCATCAGCAATAAAAATCGCAGGGTGCAGAGGGCTGAGAGCAAAATGTGCACAGTCTGAGCACAGGTGCCCAGCTTGCTAAAGGGGAAAGGAGCACAGCAGCCCAAGAAAAGCCTCCTGCAGGCACTGGCCTTTGCCATCCTAAAATAAATATTCTCTTTTACGTGCTTAGGCACAGATCCCCCTCTTGAGCCTGTGCTTCTCTCCAGGAAAAAAACCCAAAAAATCACTGATGTGATTTGTTCTGCAATCAGGGCCTGGTGTTGTTCCTGTGACTTTGATTTCTCACTCACATCAGGAATCAGACCTGCTCTCAGTGGTCACTGTGCTTCACACCTGGCACATTAAAGATGCCTTAGAATAATATCTCTGTGGGAACACTGGATGCTGATGGACATGTACAAGTTATTGAACTCTCCCTTAGTAATTGCTTTGCCTGTTATTTCTTTCTCATTCTCTTTCTAAAGTGTGTTAATTGTGTCTACAAACAATGTCTCCTAAGCTAAGGTTCGATGGTTGTGATTCTGAGGCCTCCTGAGTCAGAAATTCAATGGTAAATTGAATTGCAAAGTGTAGCCCAAAGAACCTTCACTTTGTTATTATCCCTCCTTGTCATTTTCTGTTAGGGTTGTAATTTCCTAATTGATTCTTCCTTCACGCTGAGGAAAAAAAAAAAATCTTGAGATAAACAAAAATAACACTTGGAAAGGATGACAAAGCCAAGTGCAGAGAACCAGACATCACACGTAGACAAACATCCTCCCACAGAATGGATTTCTCCTTTCATTAGTGCAACATCTCTGGCAGGAAATGCAGGGCTGTGCTCTAGAAGGGATGTTTGGGCTTCGCTGGTGCTGTGGATCCAGGGAATGGCAAAATGGCAGTGCCAGAGTGAGCCTTGTCTGGGGACATGGAGCCCTGGCAGTGGCTCTGAACCGCGGTGTTTGCAGCTAAACAAGATGTGGTGGCAGAGAAATCACTGAATCTGAGCTGGGGGAAAGCAGGAGGGAAAACTCCTGAGAGAAGGAGTTACTTTGTGCAGATCCTGATTTGGTTTGATTTTCAGGGGGAACCATTCAGGCAGAGGAGTTTCCAGCCAGCCCTGGCTCTTTCAGCTCTCCAGAGCCAGCAGTGAGGTATCAAAATAAGGCATTTTAAAAAGTGCTGCCTCATCCACCACATCTGCTCTGTGTGCATTTTCTTTGGAAACAAGGACAGGAAATTTTGCCCAATTTCCTCCTGTCTTGCTCCAGAGATGCTTGTGCCACCTCAGCTCTCACTGTGCTGCAGCCGTTGGGATTCTCTGAGTCTTTATTCCTGAAAATCCTTCTGATGTGACACACCCCAGTGCCACTGAGCCTTTTAGGGCACAAGGACCAGGACAGGGCTGGGGGAGGTTTTTGCAGATCTGAGGAGGTTTCACTGGGGCAGAGCTGGTTCCATGCCCAGCTCCCAGCAGCCCTGGCACTGTCCCTGCCCTGCAATTCCAATAATATTTCATTAATATTGACCCACTCCCAACGATCCAGGCTCAGCCAATGCCCAGCGGTCCTCAGCACACAGGGAGGGAGCCCTGGAGGTATTCATGGATATAAATCCATGTGGGGGGGAGCTGCATGTGACCAAATGGGCTGGAGTTTATTCTCAGTCCTTGTCCTCAGTCTGGAAATAAACCCAGAGCCAGGGATCCCCAGCCCTGGCAGCTCTGGAGTCTCTGTCTCCAGGAGTTGCCTCAGTGCTGTCCTTGGAAATGCAAAATCCTGCCTTACAGCCAAGTGCTAAATCTGAGGAAAAGGCTCCTCTTTTAGTCTCATTTTCTCGAGAGGAAAAATAAGCAGAAACCTAAATTTCTCAGGTACCTGATGTGCCATTGTAAAATAATGATAATAATAATAGCAGTAATGCTTTATAATAATAACACCAGTAATTATTTAAAAACCTCCTGTTATTCTGGCACAGGCCTGGAATCCCCAGCCATGGATCACAACCTGCTTTACAAATTAAAATAAACCAACATTTAGCACTCTACTCACATGGAAATTCTGATGCTGAGTTTTTGATTCCCTAGTTAGTGAGATCAACGCTCTAATTCTTGCAGTTTTGCCATCAAAGTGCAAATAAGGAGCTTTACACGTGCCTGGACATGGTGGGCTGAAGCATTCCTGTAGTATTTATTATAATCACCATTTTAGTACTCACAAACACATTTTTGGAGCATCCATAACCTCATGGGGGTGATGAATGATTCATGTGCTGGGACATGAGTGATTCTTCCTGTTCAACAATATGTATGTGAATGTTGGGGGGGTGTTGCTATTTTTAAAGGCTTTTAAATTAGCAAGTCCTTTATAATTGTGGCTTTTCAAAGCTGGGTGACTAAAATTCACCTCCCAAATCTGTGTGGGGATGTCTCAAGGAGAGCAGGGGGCTGGGGGTGTCCTGTCCCCTCTCTGGGGTGGAGACGAGGCTGGAGCTCAAAGGTGTTTGGAGAAAACAGATCAAATGTTGGAAATCTAATTCCAGCCTCCAGCCATCCCAAAGATAATCACACTTTTCTCGGCTGTACAAACATGCAAAAGCTCGAAATAAGCAGATCCGAAGGGGCTGGGGGTCAGGGAGTGCCTGTTGCAGAGAATTTTAATTCACTGAAGCTCCAGATTGCCTGAGATATCAAAATAGGACGGAGTTTAGACAAGTAATTTGCAAGGTGTCATATTTGAGGTAATAGCTGGAAGTTCTCTGCTGGAGTGTGTCAGCTGCAGCATTCAGGGGAGCTGATTGAAAACCTGAGCTGTGGTGAAGGGTTCATTTCTCTCTCTGGAGCTGCAGATTGCACAGAGCACTCTCAATAGTGTTGATTTTGCTGATCCATCCCCAGCGCTGGCAGTTGGCAACCTGGAGCAGTGAGCAGAACCAAACCCGTGTGTTTCTCTGCGTATTTATGAGTATTTCTAGGTGTATTTATGAGTATTTCTAGGTGTATTTATGAGTATTTCTAGGTGTATTTCTCTGTGTATTTATGAGTATTTCTATGTTTATTTCTCTGTGTTTTTATGAGTATTTCTAAGTGTATTTCTCTGTGTATTTATGAGTATTTCTAAGTGTATTTATCTGTGTTTTTATCTGAGTGTTTCTCAGCCAGCGTGTTTGCAGATCCTGGGACACCTCACCCCAGAAAATCTGAGGCGACAGAGAAATTTGGGATAAATCACAGGGAAAGGAGCTACAGATGCAAGAGGGTTTCTCTCCTCAGGCTGCCCCATGATTCCCTTTCCCCAGGCAGCTCCGTGGGTTTATTTAGCTCCCCAAAAATGTGGATTGTGGCCATCCCTGCAGGGCTCTGTGCTGAGCTCGGTTATCCCAGATTTTATTGCTCCTTGCAGTCTCTCCCTCTCCCCAGTGCTCCAGAACACATAAGGCTGCATTTACATTTTCTGAATGGACTAATCATGGCTCTCTGCTTTGATAAAGAAAGTGCAGCCTCCCACATAAGCACATGGAAACCAACAGGGAAGAGTAAACCAGAAATAAACCCATTCTGGGGGGTTGAGAGAAAAATACCCACCGGGATAATTGGGAGGGATGTACAGAGAAGCTGCAACTGAACACATAGTCACATCTTCAAAAAAAAAAAAAAAAAAATTACAATGCTAAAAATACCCAGGTGACGGACAGCAAGAGAAAACATGATTGAAGCGGAACAATTGGGAGAGGAGTTAATAGTTATTAGCAATCACTGCAGATTGAATATAGGTTGGTTTTGTAACAGCACAAGGGATGATGCATCTGACAGGACTTAAACAATTGCCTCCCCCTTCCCCGAGGAGCTCGTTGGCAGCACCCTGGCACTCCCTGCTCGGGCTCCCTGCTCCTCAGGAGTTACTGAAAGTTTTTATTGGTAAATGATAGCGATGTTTGATCCCAGACAAAGCTCTCCAAACCCTATGTTCCAACCCTTAATGTATTTTAACATTTATCCCGCTGCATTTTCTCTTGTAGCCTTTTAAAAGAAACCCTGGCAGGTCAAAGTTCCGCCAGTCTGGGATCATTTTATCCGATTTTGCCACTGCCTGGGCAAGAGTGTGAGAACGGAGCAATGTTTGTGAAATTTCTGCAAACACTCCCCCATCACCCAACTGTTCGCTGTGCCCGTCTGGTTTCTTTGCATTTATTAACAATCTGTGGACTTCTTTCCCCTGGAATTGCAATTCCCCAGTGCCCACGGCATTTGGGAGCATTTTCCATGCAGACATCCTGTGGCAGGAGGCTTTGGAGCTGAATGTGGACATATTCCCTGTCCTCCATCTCCTGGCACTGGAATATCAGCTCTGGGCGTGTGAGAAATCCAGCGCTGAGCTCCAGATTTCCTCTGTGTTCACAAGGAATTTGTGCACAGAGGGTGAAATTGAAAACGAGTTATCCTGAAAGGATTGTGAGGGGCGTGAGCCAAATCCATCCTGCTCAGAACGGGAGAGCTACGAACCCTTGAAGATAAGTGTTTTTCAAGGGTTTTTGTTGTTGTTTTAGAGAATTTGTGTGTGATGTTTGTTACAGAATGATCCTGCGGGTTCCTCCCAGCTCAGGATATTCCATGGTTCCATCAGCTTGATTTAGACATCCGAAGGTGAAGCACACAGAGGATGGAGATTTGCTGATTTCGAGCACAGGGTGGCTTTTAGGAGAAGGACACCCAGGGAACGGTGCTTTTTGCTCCAGGCCTGCGTCACCGAGGGGGAACAGCTCTGTCCTGGGTCCTCCCTGCTCTGAGCTGCTCAGACCCCTGAGCCTGGCTGCAGAGTGAGCCTTTCCTGCTGTCCAGCTGCATTTCCCAGCAGCTTTGTCCCTGCTGCCACCCTGCCCAGCCCCTGCTGCTGGTGGCACAGCCCAGGCAGGGCGAGGGGGACAATTGCCAGCAGCCCTGAAGTGCCATCAAGGCAGAGCCGAGGGTTTCTCCAGGCAGGTGTCTCCCACTCGAGCAGGGATGAAGTGCTCTCCGTGTCCTGCTGCCTGGCAGGGAGGGGGACACGCTGTGCCACCCTCGTGACACCGGGCAGGGACAAATCCCTCATCCCCTCGGCCTGGTGGGCTCAGGGATGGAACCTGCTCACCTCGGGGGGATTTGGGATGTGGGAGCAGCGTCAGGATGGGCACGAGGGACCCTGGGGACAGCTCATCTGATCTGAATGCTGCCTAAGCCTTTCCTGCAGAGTGACAGTGGCACAGGAGCAGAGTGGCACAGGGAAGGAGCTCTTTGTGCCTGGGTAGAGCCCATGTCCCCTGAAATACACCCACACCGACTGCTCCCTGCTTTTGAAGGGTCACAAACATCTCTCTAGAGCCCAAAACTTGCATTTTTGCTTTCCCAGTGTGACAGTGAACCTCTGTTCCACACACAGTGTGTGCCCATGGGAGTTACATGGAAATGTGGAAAGCGCAGCAGATTTTACCATTTTCCCCTGGTTCATAAATCAGGGGAAAGCCCTTTCACAAAAACTCTGTTCAGAAGTAAAGAAGAAAGGTTTGTATGTTACGATTTCTGCATTATGGAAAGGAAATAAAAAGGGGAAGAAAATGACAAAAATTACAGTGCTCTTTGCTTGATGGAGTCAGAAATATTGCCAAGAGGTTGGGTTTTTTCTAGATTACTACCAGCAATTACTCCAAAAGAGATGAAAAAACCAGGGTTGTGAGTTCTTGATGCCATTGTGTGGTTAACAAACAACAATTCCACGAGTCCCTGAGCACGCAGGAAAGCCAACCCACGCTGTTTAGCGTGTGTAACCTACCTGACCAGCTCTGTTATAACCCCGTGGCTGGTTATTTATAAAACAACCCGAGCTGTTTTTCTTTGTCACTCGGAGCTCCACTCGAGGAGCAGTGATTCACGCTCCACATGCTGGGAGCTCTGCAGCTCCATGCTTGGCATGTGGGAAAGTCGGGATGAGGGAGAGACTTGAGAATTAGCGAGTGGGGATGTGTTATCTTGTGTAGAAACAACCTCCAGACAACAACTGACACAGAAATACCCCAGCACCATCCCGGGGGCTCATCCCTGCCCTAAAGCCACACTCTCCACTGGTTTCAAAATGCTGGGTGGAACTCTGGGTTCTGGAGGGCAATGGGAAAAATATTAAGATATGAACAGGAATGGTTTAGACAAAGGTGAATATAAACCTGGCACAACATCTAATCGCAGCACTCCGAGGAATATTTCTGAGAGGTTTCTTTCCAGGGGTTCTTGAGGAAAGGGTGGCAGATCTCCTGCGCTCCACTGGGGAAGGTGGCTCTACATCAGCACTGGTGCTGAGAATTCAGTTTGAGAAGACGCCAGTTTTACAGCACCAGATGTAAAAAAAGGAGTGTGGTGAGAGAAAAAAGAATGTTTTGCCTCAACCAATTTGCCTGAACAATTTCGTTCCTTGGGGAGCTGGAATGTACCTACATTACATCCTCTCTACACATCCTCCTCCTCCACTTCTCCCTGTCAGTCTCTCTCCATTGTGTCTATGTGAGAGCAATGTTAAGCATCAAACTTCTAAAAATGAGCCGAGCTTCTTAGCAGCTCCGAATGCCTCTTTAGCATACAATAACAATTGTTTGTTGCTTTGCAGTGACTGGTTTAGATGGAGAAACGAGACAGCCTGGATTTCAGTTTGAAAACGCGCTCTCACCTCCTCTCTAGCGGAAGGGAACAGCTTAATGGATCTTTTTGGTGTAATGACAAATAATTTCCTTTTTCTCCTGTCTTTATTTACATCTCTAGGCAGGGGTGATCACAGCAGCCACTGCTGTCTGTGTTCCCTCGCCGGGATATTCACAACACTGACATTTCTGGAAGAAAAGCACAACACGAATCTCTTACCTTCAAGCCATACGAATCCCTCGAGCAGAGGTGTGAGCACTTTGTGCCAAATAAATCCAAAACACCACAACTCTCCACCGTGGCTTTCCCCAAGCTCTCCCAGGCTTTCAGGCAGACTTTTTGGTGTTCGGCATTCGCGCACAAGCAGAGGAGCGAAAAGAAAGAAAATCACCTGCCTGACCCCTGCCAGCTGGGAGTGGCGCAGGTGGAACTCGCCGTGGTTAGCTCCGGGCTGAGCCAGGGATGCTGAACTTCAGGAGCTCGGGGAGCGCCTCAGCTCCCTGGGAAGCGGCGATCCCTCGGCCAGGCTCTCCCCCGCGATTCGCTGTCCATCCCCTTCAGCACACCGCCGGCTGGAAAGGCAGCAGCTCCGTCTCCATTTCCCAGAGGCCAGGCTTGGCTAGCGGCCGAGCAGAGCCGCCCCTTCCTCCCACGGGCAGATCCCAACAACCTGTTTCCACTCCAGCTCCCTTCGCCGGCCGCGGGATGCGAATTCCCGCAGCGCTTCCCTCTCCGCCTCGCCCGCTGCTGCCGCTGCCGCTGCTGCCGCTGCGGGGAGGGGAGGGGGCCAAGTTTCCTCCCCCGAATCCCACGGACTCACCCCGGCGGGGGTGGGCGGCTCCAGCCCCGGGGATGCGCGACCGGCCCCGGGACAGCGCCGGGCGGAGCGCGGGGCCGGGGCCGGGGGGCTCAGCAGCTCCCAGCGGAGAGGGGCGAGAAGGGCTCCCACCCCCTGGAGCCCTCGGGGGGAGCAGCCCTGCCCTGCGCAGGCACTCCCGGGGGAGCTCGGCCGGGGACGCTCGGCCGGGGATGCTCTGCTCAGCCCGGGATGCTCGGCCGGGGATGCTCAGCCCGGGATGCTCGGCCGGGGATGCTCGGCCGGGGATGCTCGGCTGGGGATGTTCAGCTGGGGATGCTCGGCCAGGGACGCTCTGCCCGGGATGCTCTGCTCAGCTGGGGACGCTCGGCTGGGGATGCTCGGCCCGGGATGCTCTGCTCAGCCCGGGATGCTCAGCCCGGGATGCTCGGCCGGGGATGCTCGGCTGGGGATGTTCAGCTGGGGATGCTCGGCCAGGGACGCTCTGCCCGGGATGCTCTGCTCAGCTGGGGACGCTCGGCTGGGGATGCTCGGCCCGGGATGCTCTGCTCGGCCCGGGATGCTCAGCCCGGGATGCTCGGCCCGGGATGCTCAGCTGGGGATGCTCTGCTCACCCCGGGATGCTCGGCCCGGGATGCTCTGCTCACCCCGGGATGCTCGGCCCGGGATGCTCACCCCGGGATGCTCGGCCCGGGATGCTCGGCGCGGTCCCGGAGCGCTGTCCCCTCCGAGCTCCAAGGTCAGCGCTGTCCCCGCGTGTGCCCAGCTGTCGGCACGGCAGCAATGGGCAAGCCGCGGTCTCTGGAGTTGCTGTTGGCGCTGCTGGCAGCTCGTGAATCTCCGGTGTGACGGAGCAGGGCACTGCCGAGGAGGGGCATCACTCACCTGCGTCCTTCCCAGTCCCTGCGCGTCCCGGGGATTTGCTAAAAAGCCCGGCTGGAATTCTCGGCAGTGCTCCTTGTTTAAACACTCCCTGTGCTGGCAAAGAGATCTCTTTGCAATTCAAATACCAAGAGAAACCATTTCCTGAAAGTGTAGCTGCTGTTGGCCGTATTTTAATATCTTCTTGTAGGTTAATATCCCTAACATCACCTCACTCCCAGAGCACTAGCAGTCCCTAATTTGAAGGGTGTTTCCTAAGAAAGCTTCTCTCTTTTATTTTCCAGTAATGGCTCAAAACCTCTTCTGAATGTATTTTCCCTATTACCAAGCAGCTCTAGACAAAGAGAGAGCAGAGTGAAACCCATCTCTGAGGTGAGGTTTGAAAGAAATTCAGTTTCTGGGGGATTTTCTCCAAAGCAATGGATTTCAGCCTCTCAGGACGGTGGGACCCTAAAGCTCCTGGCCCCGCTGGGATGTTGCATCCCCGAATTGCTGTGTGTGAGCACACTTGACCTTCTGAGTCATCTTTGGTGCTAAAGTCAAACAGAATTCTCCTGAATTTTCCAAGTTTTACTGCAATAATTTCCTTTTTATCTGATTAATGTGAGTTTTGCAATGCCAAGGGAGCCAAATGAGCTTGGTATAGAGCAATTATTTCTCCTGGAAAGCAGGACAGCAAGGCTTTCATGCACTTTGCTCGCCTCAAAAGAAATATATTTATTTAATGGGTGGAAAAGACTTCTTCGAGATGTTTACACTTTATTTGAGGCCAGGAAGAATCTGTCCTCTCCTAGACTCCTTGGGCTTCCAAAAATATTTTCCATCCAGGCATCCATGAGAAAATCAACTCCACTCTGAGTCAGGAAAAGAGCAATTTAATAACTGAGAATGGAGTGAGGTGTTTAATGGACGAGCTCTGAGTCTCACTGACTCTGCCATCTGCCTCAGCCGCTTGATTTACAGTGTTTAACTGCTTGTAAAACTCATCTCTGTCTGAGTTTTTTTCAGTCCTACTAAAGGAAAAAAAACATGTATTCTTTCCCCTGGAAAACGATGAATTAAAATAATGGCTGATCTGATGGGAGATGTGCTGCAAATCACAGCTGCCTTTGCCAGAAATGCACCTTTTCTCTTAGTCTGTAATGGGAAAAGCTGAGGAAACTGCAGGAGACTTTAATCAGGTGATGGAGTTGTCCTTAGGAAGTTTAAAGTGAGATTCATTTCCCTTGCATTTCGTATCAAGGATTTCAATAAATGCCCTGGAGTCAGATGAATCACGGGAGAAAATAAAGCACAATAACAAGAAAAACTGATGGATAAAAAAAACCCCAGCCCTGAACCTGAAGCCAAAACAAAATGAAACTTCTAACCCACGAGTGTAACCTTCTCATAACGAGCAAAATCTTTTTTTTTCAGGGCTTTTCTGCTTTGTGGAGTGCAGTTCCTGGGGCAAATATCCTGAATGTTCTGTATTTCCTTAGCATGTGTCTCTCTTTTTGCTTCTGTAGCTGAGTTTTGTCATCTGAGTGAAGGACATCAGGTGCCTCCTGCACTGCACCACACCACAGGAAAAAGGGAAATGGCAGTGAAATATCAGTCCCTGAGATCCTCTCCGTGAGAGAATTCATTATTTTGCTGCTGCTGTGGAAAGCTTGAGGGGTCTTGACTGACAACTTGATTTCTCTGATGCAAGGAGGAGTTGGCCACAAACGCTGAAGAGGAGATGTTTCTGACGCCCCTGGGATGAGGCAGAGTTTTTTAAGGGCCAGTCCTGAGCTGTGGAATGAACTTCCCTGCGAGTTTATCTCAGCTTTGTTGCTGTCTCTGTCAGGCCTGTCTCCTTCTGGCACCAACATTCAATAAACAGAAGAATAAGGAAGATTTTCAGAGCAAACCACTTCATTTCGCACTCAGTTCCTCCTCCTGTATATAAAACAAAGCCCACCCAAACCCTTCCACGCTGATTAATTGGTGCAAGGGCATCACACACACGCCTGGATGTTGCTCAGGTCTCTTATAAAGTAAAAAAAACCACAAACCCACACAAACCAGCTCAGAATGGTGCAGAACTCTCCAGTCTCAGTGCAGGAGCAGGGTGCCTGGTAACTCATGGGGGATTAACTCGTCTTGTCCCAAACTCTGGTTATTCAGGCTCCTGAGAATCGAGGGTCAGTGCTGTGCAGGGGAGGAGGAGAGTGAGGACAGTGCAGTAACAGGACCAGGCTGTTCATCCTTTCTCACCCACAGCCCACCCCAAATTTCCCACCAGAAATGCCAAATCAGGGCTCAAAACGCAGGTCCCACTCGGCAGTGAGAGCCCAGGGTGCCTCTCCAGCAGCACCACGAGCCAGCCTGGGGCAGGGATGGAGATGATCCTGTGCAGAGCTCCTCTCCCACCCTGTGCCCACCCCAGAGCCCTTGGGCTGCAGGCTGTGCCACCTTGATTACAAATATCTCAATTAGCATCCCTTGCAGGACGTTCTCGCTCAGGGCAGGCCTGTGTGTGACTCTGGAATAAAAACCTGCAGCTCAGCAAGGCACATTAGTCATAATGAGCCTTCTGAACTCGAATGCTCTGCGGTTTTCTCATCCCTCCTGCCAAAACAAGCAGCGTTCCCAGCCCCTGTGCACGCTCAGAGTGCAGAGAGAGCCTCTGAGGCAATTCTTGGGCACAGGGAATTAATTCCTGGGCACAGGCAAATCTTGGCCACAGGCAATTCTTGGGCACAGGGAATTAATTCCTGGGCACAGGCAAATCTTGGCCACAGGGAATTAATTCCTGGGCACAGGGAATTCTTGGGCACAGGGAATTCTTGGGCACAGGGAATTCTTGGGCACAGGGAATTCTTGGTCGGAGTTGGCGTCTGAGGAATGATTGTCCCTGTGCCCTGCACTCCTCAGTCCTGCCAGAGGCAGCACCCAGGGCCTGGCACAGGCTGGATTTCATTGCTTTATATCAAACCCAGCCCTGGGAAAGGCAGGCTCTGGGCATGGCTATGATGAGGTCTGAGCCCATCAGGAGTGTCCCACCCATTGTGCTGTGCCTTTAATGATGTCACTGAGTCCCCAGCTCTGAAAACCTGGGGCTGCAGCAGGAACTGATCCCAGGGCACGGCTTGTGCTTTGAGTGCTGCAAACTCCTGTTAAATGTGCCCCCTCAGATGAGAAAATTGCCATTTTTGGGTTCCTCAGTTGCATGAAGAGGTACCCAGGGTGTCCTCCCCTGCTGGAGCCCCCGTGGGTCAGGCAGCTGAGGATAAATCGTGTTTCACCCATTCCTGTGAGCCCCGAGGAGGTTCTGGTGCCCCAGGGCTGATTTTGGTGCCCTGACCTGATTTTGGTGCCCCAGAGCTGCTTTTGGTGCCCCAGAGCTGATTTTGGTACCCTAGAACTGCTTTGGATGCCCCAGAGCTGATTTTGGTGCCCCAGAGCTGATTTTGGTGCCCCAGAGTTGATTTTGGTGCCCCAGAACTGATTTTGGTACCCTAGAACTGCTTTGGATGCCCCAGAGCTGCTCTTGGTGCCCCAGAGTTGATTTTGGTGCCCCAGAGCTGCTTTTGGTGCCCCAGAGCTGATTTTGGTGCCCCAGAGCTGCTCTTGGTGCCCCAGAGCTGATTTTGGTGCCCCAGAGCTGATTTTGGTGCCCCAGAGCTGCTTTTGGTGCCCCAGAGCTGATTTTGGTGCCCCAGAGCTGATTTTGGTGCCCCAGAGCTGCTGCATTCCCAGTGTGTCTGAGCCAAATTCCAGTCTGTTCGCACAGCTCTGGAACTGAGTGGATCAGCTCATTCCAAGTGCAGGAAATCAATCGTCTCTGGTGTGAAGTTTCTTCAGAAGCCGAGGTGGGTATTGATATCTCTGGGAAGGAAATGAATTCTCCTCTCCTTGCACATTCCCAAGGATGGGTCAGGAGGATGCCGTTACTCCCATGAATCAATAATGCCAATAGTGGGCTCTAAATATTTGTTTTTTTCCAGAAACAATGCACCAGAAAGTTCTAATCTGAGACAGAGGACTGGAAAAGGGATCTGACCCACCCACGCCATTAATTTCCTGTGGGGCACTGGGCGCATTTTGGCCTTTTCTCTGCCTCAGCCTAAGTTAGGACAGAGTTTTGGATTATCACAGGCTTGGAGCTGGCATGTATTCTCCATTTTTTAATCAATCGCTGTTTCTCACGGCTGCTTTCATCCTCCAGAGTGGTGTGTGCAATCCCCAGAGGATCCCTGACTGGGGAAATGCTATCAGTGCATATTCCAACAGAACAAAATCTGCCGTGGCAGTGTTTGCACAAACACTGGCTGAGCTCTCCGGGGAGCAGAGCCAGGCTGGAGCAGAGTCAATAACGATGGAGAAAAGGTGGGGATGTGCACTCTGGGGTGGCACAGCACTCCCTCCATTCTTTTTTGGGAGCTACAAAACCTCTCTTCATTTCCTCGTGGTGGACAGGGATAAAAGGTGTGTGCTGAAAGGGATTCCGTGGCAGGGCCATTGTTCCTCAGCAGCAGCAATATTTCGCAGGACAGATAAGGAGGAGAGGATTTAAAAGCACCTGGCCACGTTCAGGTTATTAATTCTGATGAAACTTAAGGAAATTCAGCTCCTCGCTATTCCAGCACCCTTGGGGTTGCTCAGGAGGTGTCAGAGCTGTGTCCCACCAGGGAGGCAGAGGAATGCTTGGCTGTGATCGCCCCCAAATATCCGAGTGCCCCAAATTTTGGGTCCTAACTAGGTTATTTTTAAAGGTGGAAGGAGATGACTCTTCCTGCTCTCTCCATCCCTTTGTCTGGTGCTTTTTCTCTGCTAACAAAGGCCCTTGGGAACCTTGAGTGTTGGCAATCAGCTTGGAAAAATTCACCTGGATTGCAAGAGCCTCTTTTCTGCCTTTTCTGATTTATTTTTTTTTTTCTTCTTGCCTCCTTGTTATTTTCTCAAAGCTTGGCAGCCAGTGAAGATGTGTAATTAGAGTTAATTGTGATTGCTTGGTGATGCAGCAGCCCCCCACTGCCTTGTGGCTCAGAGGGAGTGGGGAATTTCAGAGGGACAGAGTCCCCACGGCCCCAGCCAGCCCTGCAGAGGTGCCCCTGCTCCTCAGCCTTGTCCCAGAGGGGGTGGCACTGTCACCTGGTGCAGGTGAGTTGGGTTTTCTCCAGGTTTTCAATCCCTGGTTGTTTTGGAGGCTGTGGTGATGGATCCCCGGTGCTGATCAATGCTCCAACTGAAATTTTCCCTCCCCGAGGCACAGAGAACACTTTGATAGGTGATCAAAGCCAGTCTTGTCACCTCCCACAGCCACACCGAGCCCAGAGCTGACTCCTGCCCTTTCTGGGACCCAGAACCCCCTGGGAATTTTGTATCTCTGCCATGCCATGATTTCAGAAAGATCTGTATTAGAGAAGCTGCCTGTCTTTCTGGTGAAATAATAATAATATTTCCAGGGCTGTTTAATAATAATAATAATAATAATAATAATAATAATAATAATAATAATAATAATAAAAATTTAACAGCCCTGGAAATCCCTAATTTAGCATCATTCCAGCCTGGTGTACAGTGTACAGTTGATGGTGCTTTGCCCTGCTGTGCTGATGGGACTTTAATTGCTGAATTTTTGGGCATCACGCATTTCAGACGAGGCCCACAAATCCCACCCTGCGCCCAGAACGGATTTTTGGTGGTCATTAATGCCAAATTAATTAATCCACAACCTCACCCACCCTGGGGAGGGGACAGTCCCAGGCTGGAAAAGAGAAGGAAAAGAGCAGAGCGGAGGGGAACAGATGGTGCCACACTCCCTCACACATCCTCCAGAGCCAGAGGGAAGAAAACACTCGCTGGGAGTGGGAGCTGGGCAGAAATTCGGGAAATTCGGGCGTGGGGAGGCTCCGAGGGGAGAGGCAGGTTCTCAATGAGGCAGAAAGCTGCGCTCGCTCAGGAGCAGCCAAAGCCCCAGGGACAGCCACCCACGGGCCACAGTCTGCCGAGGCTGCGAGACACAGCCTGGAATAGATTCGGGAGAATCATCCCTGAGACACGAGCGCTCGGAGCCCCTCGGCACATCCACCGCGGCTGGGGGTGGGGAGTGGGGTGCAAAGGGCGTTTTGGGGTACTCTGGGGGTGGCACTCAAGGAATTCGGGCTGAAAAGAGCATTTTTTGGGTTTTCTGAGCATTGCACACAGGGAATTCAGGCTGAAAAGGGCATTTTTTGGGGTTTTCTGAGGATAGCATATAGGGAATTTGGGCTACAAAGAGCATTTTTGGGGTTTTCTGAGTGTTGCAGACATGGAATTCAGCCTGCAAAGGGCATTTTTGGGGTTCTCTGGGGGTGGCACACAGGGAATTTGGGCTGAAAAGGGCGTTTTTGGGGTTCTCTGAGGATTGCACATAGGGAATTCGGGATGCAAAAGGCATTTTTGGGGTACTCTGAGGGTGGCACTCAAGGAATTCGGGCTGAAAAGAGCATTTTTTGGGTTTTCTGAGCATTGCACACAGGGAATTTGGGCTGCAAAAGGCATTTTTGGGGTTTTATGAGTGAGACTGCCTGTTGAATATGGGGATTTTGGGCTGCGAACGGCATTTTTGGGGTTCCCTCAGTGTTGCACACAGGGAATTTGGGCTGCAAAAGGCATTTTTGGGTTTTCTGAGGGTTGCATACAGGGAATTTGGGCTGCAAAAGGCATTTTTGGGGTTCTCTGAGCATTGCACCCAGGGAATCTGGCCTGCAAAGAGTATTTTTGGGGTTTTCCGAGAGTGGCACACAGGGAACTTGGTCTTCGAAGGGCATTTTGGGGGTTTTCTGAGGGAAACTGCCTGTTGCACACAGGGAATTCAGCCTGCAAAGGGCATTTTTGGGGTTTTCTGAGTGTTTCAAACAGGGAATTCAACATGCAAAGGCAATTTTGGGACTCTTTGAGGGTTGTACACAGGGAATTTGGCTGCAAAGGGCATTTTTGGGGCTCTCTGAGAGCTCTGGTGCTGCTGCCAAATCAAACATGAAGGATACTCCTCCTTACCCTGCCCAGCCCTTAACTGCTGCCGTTTATTTCCCCCAAACGCCTCTTTAGCACTTTCCTCAGCCTCAGCCAGCCTAGAGCGAGTGTTAATCACCAGGATTAATGTTCTTTGCTGCAGGAACACTCCTGCAAGGAAACCAGCTCTGCCTGGATATCTTGGGATCAATGGTCAAGGCGTTTAAGGAACAGTTTTGTTTAGCAGAATCTGTTTTCTTTTTCCTGCTCTCTACCCAAATGTTCTCAGCTCACTAAATCGAGCTGACTTGGCCTTTTCTGGAGCACAAAACCTTCCCCAATCCATGACTCTTACATGGAGGGCGCTTTCCTATCTCTATTTTTTTTTTTTTTTTTCAGAAATGAGATTCACGAGCTACCTGGCTCCTCTTTGCAGTTCGGGAAATAATTACTTTACGCAATATAATTTGCTTAAAACCATGACAGTTTTAACTATAGTTTAAGGCTAAATGACTGCTCAGCAAGACAGCTGGTAAAATTCACCCTGTAATAAGACTGCAGCAATGTAAACAAGCCCAGCCCATTTAGGGCTTTGAGTTAATATAGACGTCAAATCCTCTCAATATCTCTAAATTTCCCAAACCATCAGGCATTTCCCTCCTTTGTAAACGTGTTTGTAATTGATCTCATCCTTTATCACCCAAACCCGCAACAAATGGCTGTCCCGGATCCATATAATTGATTGTGTTGGAACATAAATTAACCTCGGAGGAAACATCGTCTGCTTTGCCGGAGCACCACAGGCACCTGTGGCACAGCTGGAGGGAATTCCTGGCTCCTTCTCCCTCGAAATGTGGCTTTTTCCAAAGAAAACTGCAGCAAAAATGTCAGTGCTTGAGTTTTATTCTAAAATGTGCCTTGAGGGCTTTCCCTCTGTTCTGTAGAGCTCTTTGCGGGAGCTGTGCTTTGCTTATTGCGAGATTTTATCTTTGTTTTATCTGCGAGGTTTTGGTTTTTGTCATGCTCAGGAACTTGGAGAGCTCCAGCCAGGTGAACATCACCACCAAGCCAGCTTTAGGTGAGAAACTGTGTTTTTTCCTGTGTTTTTTGAACAAAAATCAAGCTCGGGACTTGCTAAAAACCTGCTATTCACTCCATATGCTTTACTTCAGCCCTTGTGAGAGCCAAAAACCATCCTGGAGGGCAGGTGAAAATTGTATTTATAGAAAAGCCGAGTCATATGGGTGGAAATGAAGCCCCTCTGCAGCCTCCCGGCAGGCTGAGCAATGCCAAAACATTCCAATTCCACTCCCGAGCAGTAGGGAGAGATCTCCAGGGCCTGATGTCCTCTCTCCTGCTCAGTTAATAACCACCATCCAATTGCAATTATGGCGATAAAGCTTAAAATTCATTTGCAGCCGCTTGAGTTGCGGTGATTTATTGTTGGCTAATTATCTTGCTGCAGTCTTGAGGATGGAATAATCGCCCTGATTTGCATAATCAAGGCATCAAAGTCTTCGGAGCAGGATTTGCTATCAGCAGATGGCCCTGGTGTGTGTGGAAGGATCCCTCGCATTTTACTGCTCGCTGTTGCATCCAATCTTGTATCTCTTTGCCTATAGCAAAAGTTTGCCGTCTTCTGCTCATTAAGGGTAATTTACATTAATATCGAGAGTCCTTTCTGTGCTGCTGTCAGCCTGCTGAAGGCGCAGGCAGCCCTGGCCCACCTGTGTGGCTGAACAGGAGCCGGGAGGCGCAGGATTTCATAAAAACATGGAATTTCGGAATGATTTGGGTTGGGAGGGACCTTAAAAATCCTCTCGTTCCAATTTCCCATGGGCAGGGATGCCTTCCACAGGCCCAGGCTGCTCCAAGCTGAGCTGATAAACTCCACACAGCAGGATGGTTCCTCTTTTTATATCAAATAATTCAAAAATACCCTCCCTTAAAACAAAACTCTGGTGCCGGAGGAGTGGTCAGGACGTGCCCTTGTGAGGAAGGAAAAGGATCCATAAAACCTGAGAGCTTTGCTCTGGAAATGCGATTTCTGTGAGAGCAGGGCCCCAGCTTGTCATTCCACTAAAAACCACACATGTGAAAAAGGCTCAGAATTGCGTTTCGAGCTGAAATTTTGACTTGACATTTCTGAGCCCTGTAACTCCGTGCCTTAAAAATGACACCAGCACTTTTCATCTGCCTTTAACGTCGGTTTTATACCAATAATTACCGGCACCGTGTAATTAGCTGAGTGTTCTGAAGCTCTGCCTGTCATCACAGAAATTGGGCTGCTCCCATGAAAGGGTGAACATTCATGGGCTCTTTTTTTTTTGCCTGAAGTCTGAGTTTTCCATCCTTGGTTCACATGTTTTTTTTTGTAAAAGCATCACATACAAGGCAGAAATCGATAAAAATTCTGAAGTATCTTATCAGGGGTATTTCATCTTCCTGATTTTATGCAGGATGGAGAGAAGGAAGGTTAAGCATGAAAATTCAAATTCCTGGGCTATAGATTTTTATCTGCACTGCAGATTTTTTATTTCAGTGCCATTTCAGATGCCCTGCATGGGTTTCTACCCAGAACCTCCCTCTATTTACCCTGCCCAGGTTCAGTGTCCTGATGCTCCAAAATTGCCAAAGAGCAGCAGGAATTACCTCGTTCCCTGCACTTTTGGGCCCTCAGGGATGAGTTCTCAAGTGTCTAATGAGGGCTGTGCTCTGAGACAAAATCACCCTGTGACCTGGGAAATTCTGGGTGAAAAACCGGGGGAGAGGACAAAAAAGGCAAACACCGGCAGGGCTTGACAGAGAGTTTAATATCAATTCCACCCAAACTGGAGCAGGCACAGTGAGAGCTGCATTTCCAAGAGTTCAGCTCGTTCTGTTTCCAGAGGACTTAGCAGTGTAGCTCTTCTCATGCAATCTTGTTTTTTAGACCGACCCTCAAAGGATTTTGTTCCCTTAAATGGGTGAGGAGGGAAAAAAAAGCACAAACTACTTTTTTTTTCCAAGTGTAATTTTTAATTACGCTTCTAATTAGGGAGAAAAACTGTCACGGAAATTACATCTTTGAATTGTCACACGGAGGAACGTGAACTTGGCACTTCGTTCCCTGTTGTCAGTGCCTTTCCTTAGGATTGGGTTGGATTTTATCCATGGAGCATTTTGTTGTGCTAACAAAGGGAAAGGTCTGTGCTCAGGACCTGGGGATGCTCTGAGGGAGGGAAATTCAAAGCAAATTCCACAAATTCTGCCCTTCTTTCCACCTGGGCTGTTTCATTCTTGCGGAGGGAGAAGCTCATTGCGGATCAGTGTTCGAAGAACCTTTGTTAGTGGAAATCTCCCCACAATAACCACTGGAAAAATTGGGATAGGATCGGATCCGCAGCCTTCTCCTCCTCGCAGGGCACCCCCGAAGGGGTTACAGGGCCGGGATGCTCATCCCTGGCACACACGTGGGTTCTCCTCTGGGGATCTCTGCAAAGTTCAGCAGGAGCCTCACCTCTGTTTGCCCAGAGCCGCGCTGAGCCCGCGCTGCTTCCCCAGGAGCCGCTGGGCCCTGCGCAATAAATCAGGAAAGGTCAGCGCTGAATGCCTGATGAGCAGGATCTGCCCATGGGACAGAGCCGACTTTGGGCCTCCAGCCCCGGCTTTTCCCCAGATTTTCCTGGAATTCCCAGCTAAGCATTAAAACCCAGCTTATTTAGGGAAAATCCATCTTCTTGAGAGCATTCCGACCATCTCCATTCACTAATCCCTCCCTCACTAGCAGAGGGGTGTTTCAGGAGTTGGTAAATCGGGTTTAAAAGGCAAATTGACACTTGGAGATTATCTCCACTCTTGTTTTTTTCCCTTTTATTTTGAATTCATTTCAGGCTTAGCCGCGGAGCCTGCAGGATGTATCACTGCTGCAATCAGAATCCTTATTAAAAAAGAGCGGGATTGAGCTGCTAATTCCACAGAGCCATTCTGCAGCTCGCAGCTCGCCTGTAATTTAGATTCAATCAGCAAATAAATATGATAACAGGCTGCTGTTTATTGAACCAACAGACAAGAAAGCTCTGTCTTTAGGAGCTGCCTGCAAAGCTGTGGGACTTGGCACGGCTCTGGGCTGGGATTGGGGATCAGGAGATCCTTTTGCTGGAATATCCAGGCATTTTCGCTGTCTGTCACGTCCTGTGTGGCTCTGGGCTGGGATTCGGGCACAGGAGATCCTTGTGCAGGGATATCCAGGCATTTTCCCTGCCTGTCACCTCTTGTGTGGCTCTGGGCTGGGATTCGGGATCAGGAGATCCTTGTGCAGGGATATTCAGGTGTTTTCCTTGTCACCTCTTGTGTGGCTCTGGGTTAGGACTGGGGAACGGGAGGTCCTTGTGCAGGGATATCCAGGCATTTTCCCTGTCTGTCACCTCTTGTGTGGCTCTGGGCTGGGATTTGGGAACAGGAGATCCTTTTCAGGGATATCCAGGCATTTTCCCTGTCTGTCACCTCTTGTGTGGCCCTGGGCTGGGATTCGGGATCAGGAGATCCTTTTCAGGGATATTCAGGCGTTTTCCATGTCTGTCACCTCGTGTGTGGCTCTGGCTGGGATTGGGGAACAGGAGATCCTTTTCAGGGATATCCAGGCGTTTAACCTGTTTGTCACCTCCTGTGCTGCCTGACCATTTCACTTCCCCCATCAAACCCCCGGCCCTGCTTTCTTCTGTCTCTCTCTGTCACCCTGTCCCCACCCTGGCTGCCAGACAGCGCCATCGATTCCAGTATTGATCCCCACTCCAGTAGGATTTCCAAAGAGCGTTCCCAGTGCGGCTGTTCTGTGGGCAGGAAGGTGAAGGGAACAAGAGAACTCTGGAAAACGTGGGAAAACGTGGGAAAATGTGGGAAAATGTGGGAAAAAGTGTCAGCAGCAAATCCAGCCGGTCCTGCCTGCTCCTGGCTGGGATCTGAGCATCTTTGGAGCACCCCAGCCCCGTGTCCTGCCTCATTCTCTGCTCCTGCACCAAGGGAGGAACAGGGAGGATGCTCTGCTCTGCTCTGTGCAGATGCCAGGCAGGGAGAGAGGAGCTGGAATTGCCTCAGCGCTGCCATAATTCGCATAACAGGAGATGAGATGCTCTATTCCCACTTTCCCTGCATTAAGATTTGCCCGCAGGTCGCAGGAAGAAATCTCCACGAGGTGGAACAATGCAATAAGGGCTCGGTGGCTGTGGGTGGCAGGTGTCAATGAGTTAATCAATGAGTTAATTGGGCACTTTGCTCTCGGATGAGGGCCCTAAAGCTGCTCCTTTCATTCACCCCGAGCAGGCCAGCGGTGAGAGAACAGCCTCTTGTTAAGGCAGGAATGGTTTAATTGTGATTGTGCAGAGCGGAGCATCCTGCAGCTTTTGGGGCAGGTGGAGCTGGGCTGATTTAGAGCCATTGCTGAGGGCTCGGGGCGTTTTTCTGCAGATATTTGCCAAAGCCCAGCAAAAGCAAGGGCTTAGCCATGGAAAACGCTGTTCAGCGAGTGTCTCTTGGATTTTTTCAGTGGGATATGGCACAGAATTGCAGGATTGCTAAACCAGGTAAAGCTTTTCCTTGGCCTGGCGGTGGAGGGCTGATGGATCTCGAAGGGGAGTTGTTGTTGTCCCTTCAAAATAATCCAAATTCTTAATCCCATCGCAGAGTGAGACTTTACATTCCATGTAAAGCTCATGCCATGGCTTTCGCAATTCCCATTTCCCACTTTCTCTGCTCCTTCCGGACGCGTGCTTGCACGTAGTCAAATAATAGTTGCCGATTGTTTTTTTTTTCCCCAGTTGGCTTTCCAGCACCAGGAGGAAAAAATACAGAGATTTAGGGCAGGATGGGAAGGGAACTAATCACTTAAGACCTAATTAGCAAGGGATTCTCACAGAGACGTCCTCCCCCGGTAATTGCTGCTCATTTTCGGCTGTGGATACAGGAAGACAAAATAGTTTTGGGAGATTAATCAAGTCCCTGCAAAATCCTGCGAGGAGCACCCAGAACTTGAGCGGGGAGGGTGAAAAGGAGGGATTTACAGAGGGTTCTTTGAAAGAATTTAATTGAAGAGATTTCCCCCGGTTCGGTTTGGGGCTCCTGGAGGATTTGCCTCCAGCATCCTCTGCTCTCTGTGCTCCCCAAGCAGGAGCAGATGCTGCACAGTCCGAGTGTCTCTGCTGCCACAGACCCATTTCCTTTTTAATATCACCGAATCAGCACCAGGACTGCTCCTGTCCTAGCAGGGACCACCCTTAAAATGCCAAATAGAAGCAATTCTCTGGCTATGCAGCGTCAGGACAACTGAGCCACCAGCAGCAGCCAAACCCCTTCTGTTTGTTTGTTGCTCGAAGTTGCTGTAAAACATTAAATTAGTGCTTTTTTTTCCCCTGCAGAACAGCCCCAGCAGTGTGAGAGCTGCACAAGGCATGTGTGCTCCTGCAGCTCATGACTCTAACCCTGTGAGTGACTTGTTCTGTTAGCATGATAAACACATGCTGGAGAGGAACAGCACTAATTATGACCCTGTCACCTTCATCAGCTCCCCACTAATTGTTTTGGCTTTTTTTAATCTCACTGCTTGGAGATGAAACATGATGTTTGGTTCTGCAAAGGAGTTGAAAAGAAAAGAGAAGAAAGAATTGCATTTTAAAATAGAAGCATCAGGTAGATCTTTCTGTTGGATTTGAAATTCAAATGACAGAAATTATAACTTTTTGGTGTGTTATTAAAATAAGGCACGGGAGGTTTTTAGAGGACTTTTCTGGCACTGTCCATGTCGAGTCTCAGTCTACTGCTTCACCCTGGGTTGTGCTCTCGTGATGCTCCCAGCCCAGGATCAGTGTTCTCTGTGTCACAATAAAACTTCCCTAAATCTCTCCAGGTGTTGCCAGACAGCCCCGAAAACTGCCCAGTGACAATTCTCTTGCTCGGTTTTGAGGATGAAGGGTGATATCTTCTTATTGTGGGCTCTGTGGATCTTGGGAGAATAAGGATTAGGGTTCAAGCCTGCAGCAAAAAACATATCTTTTGTTCTCCTGGCTCTCAAAAATAGCAAACAAATGGAGCAGAATCTGGATTTTCTGCTGGACATTTCTTGAGAGCGATGATCAGGTGTGAAGGACTGTGTCAGATCTGTGTATAAACAAAATACTGAATATGTCACAGAGTAAAATCAGGACTGAGGTTTGTTTAGGGGAAAAACCTTCCCAGGTGCTCTTTCATCCCTTCACAAGGGGCAGATTGTGTCTCTGCACCAGGACCAGAATTAAACCTGCGTGTGGGAGCCATGGCTCACAAATGTTTTGGCAATTAAGATTTGTGTGAGGTGAGGGATTTCTGAGGACTCTTGGCAAACCTTGCAGGGTGTCATTCTCCATGGGGAGAGCTCTCGAGGTGGAGAAGGTGTTCAGCCACTTGGGAATGTTCCATTTCCGATGTTCACAAAGCAATGAGTGAGGCGCAGCTCAATCTGAGCCATTGCCCAGCTTTTGTCACAAACCTTCACACAAATTGGTTTTATTTTTTGTTTGCACCAGAATATTGGAGAAATCCGTGGATCTCCCCCAGTGCTCCATCCTGTGTGCTCACCTTTGGTAGTTGTTGAGTTTTGTTTTAATGTCAGATGTGCATCCCCACGAGCAAAGAGCAGCAGAGCAAAAACATCAGTGCAAGGTAAGGCTCTGTCCATCCTGGGAGATTTGGTGTGGAAAATTACTTAATTGGGGTGTCCAGGTCTTGGTACAAACACATGGAAAAACAGCTGAGGGAACAAAGCCAAATATAAATATCAATGAAAGACAAAACTGTGATCAGTGCAGGGCCATGGCCGCCCTGAGTAATTTCCAGCGGCAGTTGTTTCAGCAGCCTGCAAAGGAAATTGGCTGGGCGAGCGAGCTCGGGGTTATTAGGCTGTGCAGTTTCTGTTCCACCACATGTTTATAATCAAGAGCAAATATCCATGTGCCGAGCTGGGCTGTGCAAAGCCCTCTTGCTGGCCACTTTTGGAAATGTTCTCCTTTCAGTGGAGGGTGAATGTGGGCGAGTGTGGGGAGCAGAAGCTGTGTCCTCTCCCATCGGTCCCACAGCCTGGTGACAAGGGACACAAGGGATGTGTTGTGTCAAATATGGAATCAGAGAATGGCTTGGGATGGAAGGGACCTTAAAAATATCCAATTCCACCCCAGTGCTGAGGGCAGGGAGCCTTCCCCTGGCGCAGGGCTCTCCGTCCAGCCTGGCCTGGATTGCTGTGCTCTGTCAGAGCAGATCTGGCTGTTTTTAGCCATCCAAAGGAGCTCAGGCTGCTGCCCAGGATGAGGAGCTGTGCCCGTGGCTGTGCAGGGAGCATCAGCTCCCCGAGCCGAGCCGGGCGCGTTGGGAGGCAGAGCCATGAATAAACATGATTTGCTCTGCGACTGACGCACGGCAATCAAAGGCAAGCTCGTTTAGAGTTTGAAATCCGGACTTTAATTGCCAGCCCACGTTTACCTGGCTGTGTAGGCAGGAGGGAGAACTCTTCACCCAGCTGCATGGGATGCTGCCTCTTGGGAGGGGAGGAATTGCTGGGAGCTGTTCTGGGGGATTCTTTTTATTTCCAGCTCAAAGCATAAGGGCTGTCCCTCCTCTTGCTTGGCAGGCAGGTGCTGCAAAGGTCATTAAATAAAGAAAATACCTTTATTCATTACAGAGTAATTAAACAGCATCATCCTGATGGCAGAGCTCAGCTTTCCTTGTGAAGGGGTGTTTATCTTGGTGATTTTGTTTTTCAGGTTGGAAACATCCAGATTGTCCAGGGTGATCCAGGAGTGGGGCAAGAAAAGAGTAATTTGTGTGTTCCTGGCTAATCCAGCCCAAACTGGTGCAAATACCACAGCAAACCTCCAGGTGGGCAGGGAATTTTCCAGGGATCAGAGAGCTGCTGTCCTGCAGGGCCTGCTTGGATGCAGCTCCAGCAAATGAGAAAAAGGACTTTTGCTCTGCATCATTTTTAGTAAAATCGATCCTCGCTCTGGACAAAGATCAGAGCAATCGAATCTGCATGGGGAGACACTGAGCCCTGGGGACTCAGATGATTCCACTCACCCAGTTCCCCGTGGCAGCAGCAGCACCACTCCATCCCACGGAGAGCAGGGCCTGGTGCGTGTCTGGGGTTACATAACCTCATTAACCCAGCTGACGGCAGCCCGTTCTGGATCTCCTATAACTTCTTTTTCATTGCCTTTGGCGGCCAACCAGCGACGCAAACCAACTGTGCCCTGATTGATTTGCCAAGAACAACCCTATATTGTGTCCCTGCCTAAACCCAGGGTGCTGCCCTGGGCTGGGCAGCCATCTAGAGGAACAGGAGATATTCCATCCTTTACGGTGAGGGGGCACAGCATCATTTTCACACCCACACTGGCGGTGCTGTTTGATTTTTTTTGCCGAACTTTCTGCCCCTCCCTGGGTATCACATCTTGGTGCTCCCTCGGGCATGACTGACCTTCCTTCCTCCTCACCTGGGCTTGGGCTGGCCGAGATTTAGGACCAACATTATTTCTGAGGTCACAGATGAACGTCAGAAATGTTGATCCTTATTGCTCTGATTTTCTGATATTCGTGGAGATTCGCAGAAGCTCGAAGGGAGGTCAGGCAGGCAGCACCAAGATGGCAAAAAGAGAAACTTTATTTACAAGAACTTCTTTATATATCCATTAATAGTCTGATAATTATTGGTCGACAGTTTTTCCACCCCCTATAATGATTGGTTACAACGCTGAAGTGTCCAGTACCAAAACAAAGAGATTAGAAAGCACAAGAATGCAACTTATCTCTATTCTCCATGAGAAAGAAGAGAAAGATTTTAAAACAGTGCAACTACAGATCCTTACGAAATGGCTCCTGATAGCTACCGATGCCACAGTGAGTAAAAAATCAACTTTTAAAAAATTAACTTTTTGGTCACGCCCTGGACTTTTCCCTCTTGGGCAAAACATCCGAGCTGTTTCTTCTCCCAGCTTGCTTCCCTCTCCCTGCTGGCTCCTGGCAAATTGCTGTGGCTCAGCTCAGCACCACAGGCGAGCCTCGGCGGGGAAAGGGGAAGATTAATTGAAGGCTTAATTTCTTCTCTTTTGGTTTGATGAGCTAAGTGGGAGAGGCAGGGGCCCTGTGCTCCTGGAGGCCTCGAGGGGCTGTGAATCAGCTCCAGGGCTGGGTTTGTGTCAGGTTTGTGTCAGGTTTGTGTCAGGTTTGTGGGGTTTCGGAGCAAACAGCGCTGCAGGCACAGCCCATCCATCACAGCTCAGCTCCCAGCACCGACCCCAGGCAGGAGCAGGACAGGGAAAGGAGCTCCGAGAGGAGAGGGAAGGGTCAGGGGTTGGGAATGGCTCAGCAGGAGACAGGACAGGGCTGAGGGGAGCTCTCCGAGGAGCAGCAGCCAGCTGGAACCAGACGAGACAAACTCCATGGCCAGACTGTCCTGGGTGCAGTAAATCTGTCAGAGAGAGCAGGGCACTGGGGAAGTGTGATGTGCTCACACAGCCCTGCAGGAAGCTGGAAAATCCCAGCCCTGGGGGTGACCAGCAAGTGGAGAAAGAGCTTTTCCTTCTCCTCAGTCTTGCAGCCTGACCTCGAGCTTCTCCTCCTGCCTCAGTCCCACAGTTACTGCCTCAGCACCCCAATTCCAGCAGCTCTGGCCCTCCCAGAAGCTCTTTTTGCCCCAGACAGCAGAGCCACCCTCATCCCTGCCGTGTGATTCCAAAAACCTGGGCTGTGCTCAGGACCAGACACCCTCAAACATCCCCACTGTGCCCCAGGAGACTCCTTCTTCACTTAGTGTTGATTTCTTGCTGCTTTTTCTTGTTTTCCTCTCGGTTCCAGAGCCGGATGCATCGCAGGCAATATCTCACTGGTGCTTGCCCGGAGACAGATGGAAGGGCAATGAGGAGGAGCAGTGAGGAGCCACCAGCAGCTTCCCTGGCGTTATTAATCTGCAATTAGTCACCAGCTTTTGACAAACTTCCTGCCTGGGCTGTGCCTCCTGCCTGGGGCTGGCGCTCGGAAAGGACACCTCCTTTAAAAGGACAATTTCCATCTCATCAGAGCCTCCTTGGCTTTGGAACCCTCCTGGAGCTCCCAAGGAGCACACCCAGCTCCCTTCCCCGCGGGACTCCGGCCAGGCTGAGATTTGGAGTCATTACAGGAAGCGTAAAAACTTCATAATCTCAAATGTCAGGCGGTGTTTATCTGAAATTCATCCCGGCGGGGAGGAAATGAAAGGAGATGCAGCAGCAGAAGGAGGAAAGGTGAATCCAGCGTGGGTGGGAGGGCCAGCCTGACCCTCTGGCTCCTCAGCCACAGGAACCGAGGGTTTGGGAAGAGCTGGAGCTCAGAGCAGACAACAAAAAACTCTTACCATGACACTTGACTGGCATGGGAGGATGTGGCATGCACACATCACAGATTTCTCTGATTCTCCTTTAATGTGTTGAAGAGTTTCATCCATTTCCACAAGTGTTGAAGTGCCATCATCCCATGAAATTTCTTTTTTAATTGGTTAAATCATTGCGATTTTTCCCCCCTCGGGTTCTCCTGCAAATACACAGATCCGTGTACAACAGGGTTTTAATTTTCTGTGATAATGGTGCAGAAAATACTGCTTATAAGGAGTTTAAAAAACATTATTATAACAGCAGAAAGAATCCCAGGGTGGGTCAGGTTGGAGGGGACCACAGTGTGTCACCTGCTGCCACATCCCAGAGCACAGGACTGTGTGCAGGTGGTGCTGGAATATCCCCAGCGAGGGAGATTCGATGAAAACCTCCCCATGACTGTGTCTGCTGCAGGAATGTGCCTTTGGAGAGCCCAACTCACGCAAAGTCACGTTTGCAGCATTAGCAGCGCTGCAAATTCCAACCCTGCGCACGGAAACGGCGCCGTCGGGACCTCAGGTTTATGTTCTTTGCTTTTCTCAGTAGCTGGGGTGGGATTTGCACGCACAGGGGTCCAGCTGTGCTTCCAGCAGCTGGATTTGTGGCTGGAATGGGGTGGAACAAGAGCAGGAGTGTGGAGGGGACTTGGTGCCTCTGGCACAGCAGCTCCTCTCAGCCTCCCCACCTGTCACTGCTCCCACCCCATGACTGTGTCCTGTCCCCATCTCCAGCTCTGATTGTTCTTTTTTCCTGTAAAAGGCTTCTTCAGGAGCTGCTCCATGTCTCTGACCTGGCAGCACATGGGGATTCCCCCCGGGATTTTCCCTCTCTCATTTCCAGCCTCACACCCTGGGACAGATCTGCTGCCTCTGCCTCGCTGTCACACCCCAAGTGGAGAAAACAAACCCAGGGAACAGCAGCTCATGGAAAGGAGCCCCGAGGAGCTCCAGAAACACCAACCCGAGGGGCTGGGAGCTGCAGACAGCACTGCCGAGCTCCAGGTAAGATCATTCCACACAAACAAGATCCACCAGGGCTCCAATCCCACGCAGAGAGGACTCGAGAGAGGATTTTTTTTTATCCTTTTTTTGCTCAGTTTAACTCCTCCCCGGCGCTTTGGTAGCTGTGACATGGAGACAAGCAAGTGTTTTATCTCTTGGAAAGCACTCACATCCTCCCTCACCTCCCTGCTCTGGCCACAGAGCTCCAGCCCCATTACACAGACGATTTATGTCTGCACTTCTCAGCTTTAGGCTGAGCAACTTCGGGAAGGTTATTTGTCCTTAAGCACTTGTAATTCTTCCTCTGCAGGAGCATAATCAGTCATTATCAGCAGCGGTTTCAGGCTCTAATCATAAAGCTGTTATTTCTGCTTAATCCTAACCTTGCTAAATATTAATTTGACGTTTAATCGCCCTGGTATCTGGCAATATTGGCCTGTGATTATTGTTATCGTTGCTGTTATTTATGTGACAGTGAAAAATTAGCGCTGTAGGAATCACATCCTGATTTATTTACCGTTTATTTACCAAATCTCAGCTGCTCTCCTGCCACCCTGTGCAGTCTCTCAGGGCAGTGCCACCCAGAAGTGATCCACATGTGGCAAAAGGGACAGGTGACATTGTTAAGGAGGAGGGGACAGGGACACCGCAGAGTCACTCTGCTTTCTTAATCCCTCCACCATCCTTTAAAAAAAAACAAAACCCTAAAAAAATAAAATTTAAAAAAAAAAAAAAAAAACTAAAAAAACCCCAGCAAACCAAACAAACCCAAATAAAACAGCTGCAAAGCTGTGAAGCTTTCAAACATGAGGTGACAATTTATCAAACAGTGCAGACCTCACCTCGAGAGCAGTGACAGAGCCACCGCAGGAATTGTCGTGGCGGGAGCAATTATCAGGAGTGCCATTATTAACCAGTAATTACCTGCTGGGATCAATAGAGCCATTTCACAAATGCGACTGAAGAGCTGGGGGCTGGTGTCAACAGGCTGTGTGTCCCTGAGAAATGCTGCGATTTGTCCTAAAATGAGAGCCTAAAAAGCTCTTTTTTGGTGCAGTGATGCTCTGGAGATGTGGCCTGAGCTTTGAAAAAAGGTGTGAGGACAGAGCTGAGCCTGAGGAGCAAAAATCCATCCCCAGGGACCTTCTGGGAGCTGCTGCTGCCCCTCAGCATCCCCTCTGGAACCCTTCATGTGGAGCCTGGCTGCTGTTTCATGGCTGCAGAGGTGGAAATCAGAGCAGGAAACTTCACATTTATTTGCACAGTGAAACTGCACTTTTGTTTTTCCTGTGGGCTGTGATTTCTACCTGGGGCTGAGGGCGAGCAGCCAAGGCACTCAGATCTGGGCTCAGCAATTAATTCCCAGTTTCCCTGGCAGGGGAAGGTGACAAGAACGGTGACACAGGGGCACAGAGCACAGCCAGGCCGTGTCCCCAGAGCTGGGCAGGGACACAGCACGGAGCCCCAGCTCCCTCTGTGTGAATGCTCCCAGCCTTTGTTCTGTGATTACATGGGAGGTGTTTCTCCACCGGAGGAGAAAAAGCCCTCGCTCCCAGCGCTGCCTAATTTTTCAATGTATAACTTTGAAAGCTTAATCATATTCTTTTCACAATGCCTTATGGTTTATATATATTTGGGTTTTTGTTACTCTTTTGTATTCACCCTTTGCGCTGTCAATTTAAGCTTAATATTATTAAAATTGCTCTGGCTCGCTCTGCTTAAAATTCTGCAGTTACAGTGTTTTCTGGGAAGGAGAAGTGCTAAGTCAAATGCTTTTTCTCCTATTTCTTGTTTGTCTTTAATGACTCATTAGATCATCACCTCTGAAATGAGGAAGCAATAAACCTGCTCAGAGGAAAGCCTTGCAGGGAGATTTGGAGGCTCAGGGCTGTGCTTTGGGGCTCTGGGGTGGGAGCTGGGCTTTTTTTGGAACACAACTCCCCTCCGGAGATGGTTCCTGAGGAGATGTCCAAGGGCACAGGCAGCAGGGGTTGAAAGCACCACCCTGCTGCAGGGAGGGTCAGGATTTTGCTCTCTTTGCAAGGTGGAGGAGCTAAATCAGCACTGGAGCCCCTCACCTTGCCCAGGTGGGATGAAATTTGGCTTTTAAAGACAAAACTGGAGCCCAGCAAAGCTCTGCAGGTGGGAGGGCAGCCCTGGTGTCACTGGGGATGGGGAACAAGGCCTCCTGCACCCTTTTGGTGCAGAATCTGTGTGAGCTGTGGCTTCTGGCCTCATGAAAATGTCTTTTTTTTTTCAATTTTCCAGAGGGTGACAAGAGCAGCATCCCTGGCAGAGCAGCTGCTGCCCTTTCCCCGCGGCGCCGGGCACAGAGAGGCTGCGGGGGGAACATGACAAACGTCAAAAGCCTTTGTTCGCTGCCTCCCTTCGCCTCGGCAGCGATTGCCAAACCCTCCTGCAGTGAAACACCAACGTGTGATGAGCAGAGGCAGCCCCAGACTGTGGCAGCAGCACCAGAGCACAGCTGGAGCCCACCCCAGCTGCCCCAGGGGTGCCCGAAATTCCTCCCTGCATCCCTGCAGGGAAGAGCAGCTCCCAAAAGCGTTTGTAAGCTTAAAGAACAATTTTTTTCCCTTCCTTGCCTGCAAACACGGGGCTGACTCATCACCTCGCAGATGAGAAAAGCACAAATTTCCCTGGCGTTGGGGAAAATGATGTTTTCTCACACGTGCAATGCATCTCTTTGGGATGCTGGGGTGAGAAAACAGAGCTTTGGGCTCAAATATGGGAACTTGGTGCCCGTGGTGTGTTTGGGGTGATTTATTGGCAAACTGCTTCTCCAAAATTGGTGTTTCGAGCGAGTGAGTGAAGCCCAATATTGCTGATGTTGGGATTTTGTTCTGGGGGTTACAGCAGCTAAAAAATCCCTGTTCTGCGCTGGATGGACAGCCTTGCCCTCGGCTTCATCAGCATTTAATGAGGCTTCAGCAGTGCGGATAAGGCTTGAGTGAGCCGGGCTGAGTCACAGCCCTGAACACTGCGGAGCTCCAAGTGCTGGAAAAGCCGAATTAATTAGCTAGAAACTTCAGCCAGTTAATTAGACGTGCATTAGCGTGGCACCTTTTGAGCTTTACAGCTCCACGGAGTCGTACAACTCTCTGGTTCTAAAAAAACTAAAAAAAAAGAGAAAGGTATCTGGATTGCTGGGACTTCCTAAAGTATGTGTCTATTTTTGAATCACAAAAGGCAGCTCTGTAGCACCACACAAAAACTCTGCTGGGCCACAAGGGGTGACACAATCTGGTCCTGAGGGTTTAGGATCTCCCATTCAGGATCATTCTTGTTCTGCTATGTCAAGCAAACGTGGGGAAAGAAGATGGGAATGGTTGGTGCTCACAGGTGTGTTCTGTTTCCTCCTTTGTTCAGTGCTTTTTAGAGTCATTATATATAGGAATTATTTATTGATGTTAAAATGTGACAGAGGTTTTTATTGCAATTGTGGTGTGGTCACTGAGAGTTGTGGGAAATGTCCAATATCCACTGCGGAAACATGAGCATGTCAGGAGGTGATGCATTGCTTTTCCTTTTCCAGGAAGGGGTGAGAGGAAAGCCTGGGATGATGGAAGCTGCGAGCCCAGAGGAAAGCTGTGGTTACCAAAGTGCTGCAGAAATGAAACAGAAACAGAAAGAAAAAATAGGATTTTTTATTTTTAATTTTTTTTTTTTTTTTTTTTAAGCCTTAGGTAATCCTTCAGGGAGATATCGAGGCTGCCCCTTTCAAGTGCTGAGGAACTCCCCCGCGTGAATTATGGGGGGAAATAAATAAGAAAGGTGTAGGAAATAAATAAGAAAGGTGTAGGGAAAAAAATAAGAAAAGTGAAGGAAAGGGTATTTTGGAACTTCACTCCCTGAAATGTCGTGCCTTGCAGCACTGCTGCTGGTAAATGCTGGCACAAGGGGAGTTATCTCTCTGTCAAGATGCATTAAGGATGTTTCACTCTGCAGCCTGGAGAAATGCAGAGAATTCCAGGTGGGAAGGGTTTTCCTGGAGCTAAATGAGGTGTGAGGGGGCAAGGGAGAGGATCGGGGCAGGCAGGAGCTCTCTGAGGTGATTTTCTCTTTAACCGAATCTTTATTTTCTAATAGCCTTTCATAATTTTGTAATCCCAGGCAGCATATTTATTTACATAAGTAGGGGCCGTAATTACAGAGAATGAAAATGGGTAATTATTTAATTAGGATCCATAATGAGGCTGTGGGAGGGAGCTCGGAGGCAGATGTTTTTGGTTAGCAGCACTGGCCAAGACTTTGTGCTGGCGTGGAGGGGAAGAAAGTCAGGACACAGGAGGATACACCCAGGATTTGAGCACGGGAAAAACGCTGCTGCTGGCTGGGGAAATCTTCATTTCTGTCCCGAAGAAGGAGGTTGGGTTTGGTATATTCGAGTATATGTTGAGTATATATATATATATAGGTATATATTTGAGATATTCTCACTCGAATATCTCACAACAAAGCCGGGCAGGGATATCCTGCTGCTCCTGGAAATTCCTTTTCCATGCTGAAATGACAAATTTCCCGGAAAGTTGCAGCTTAACTGCCCAGGGGAAGCGGAGGCTCCCCTTGAGCGCACGGAGTTAATTTTTTCAGTGTTTCGCAGGCTCTAAAGAGCGCCCAGGGACCTGTAGATCTCTGCAGGTGGATAACTTCCTGGCAGGACCGAGATTGAGACTCCATTTCATACCTCACAGAGCCAAAGTCCTGCCGAGGATGTGTCCCCAGGGAAGCAGGAGATGCAGGAAGGTTCTCCAAAGGCAATGCTTCTTGAGAAAGGGAAAATCCTGCTGCCCCTGGCATGGATTTCAGTGCCCCCTCTGGAAGCAGGGAGTGAAAAAATCAAACCTAGCACGTGTTTTATTAAAATTCAACAGCTGGGGTGATATCCTGGGAGAAACACCCCCCCAAGGGAGCAGGGCAGGGGTTCAGGGGGAACATCTGCAGCTCAGGAACATCCCCCACCTTCACCTCTGCTACAGCCTGGGGACGGGAGAGGTCCATGGGGTGGGAGCTCTGTGCAGAGCCTGGGGCTCTGAGGGGCTCCTGGTGCTGCTGGATGTGCTCAGATGGAATGTCCCTGCAGGGGATGGCACCTGGGGACTGTCACACCTCTGGTCAGGATCGCTGTGTTGTCCCTGGTGTACCTGAGCAGTGTCTGAAGAATAGCTGACACCTCCGGGCATGGGGAATTTCTGCTGATTTTTGGTCCTGGAGAGGAAGGGTTGGGCAGAGCAGGCCCAGCCCTGCCCTGGTGACGCTGCAGGGACCCTGCAGCCCTGGTGACATCAGCTGTGACTTCACCCGGGGTGCCAGCCATGCCTCGTGTGCCCTGTCTGGGCTGCGATGTGAGGGCAGCCTGGGGGCACAGCCCTGCTCAGACAGCTCCCAGATCTGCCAGGGCCACCCCAGAACAGCTCCCCTGGTTTTAGGGCAGGGAGAGAGGATAGAACAAAGCAGGAATTCCATCCAGCCTCCTGAAAAGCCTTTTCCTTTTTCGTTCCTGGGATTTGGGTCCTCAGCAGCTCGTGAGGGCAAAGGCTCAGCCGACAAATGACAAATAAACTGTTTGGAAATGAGGGGGAAAAGGAGCAGAATATAAATTTCTCCTTAACAATTATTCTTCTATGACTCGTCTGCGAGAATAACTCCCTGGGGATATCTTTGTGCTGGAACATGATACAGAGAATGAAAACATTTTATCCCTGACACCCTTAAATTCTCTGTTTATTAGGTGATGGATGAGAATCCAGGGCCGGGCCCTTTGCTGGCTGTCCACACTCTGCAGAACCACGAGCACAGGAGCATCAAACACCTGCACCTCACCTGTCAGGGCGGCAGGGATCGGCTGAAGGGGCCAAGGTGAGCACTGAGGTGTCCCCATCGTGGTATCAGTGGAGTCAGGACGTTTTTTGCAGCCCATTCCCTGGCGCTGGGGAGCTTGGCACAGTCCCTGCAGGGAATTGCCTCGAAATTGGCTCTGCTTCACGCCGTGCCAGCTGCTTTTTAAACAAATTATGGTATCGGGTTATAGCGGTGCCTCCATTCAATTCCTTCCAGCGAGAAACCAGTTTTCCTGAAATTGCCTTCTCAACTCCATAATCATTACCCAGCAAATTGCCTCGGGAGAGAGGCTGGAGCAGGGCAGGGGGTGGGGTCTGCTCTGCCTGTGCTGCAGCAGGAGATGGAGAGGAAAATCCACCAGGAGCTGTGCCCAGGGTGGGCACTGTCCATGTCCTGGGACCCCAGGGGTGGCTGAACCCCAGAACCCCAAGGATGCTGCCCCTGGCACTCTCAAGGGATATAAACTCCCTTCCCTCACACCAGTTCCCCCTCTGCCTGAAGTGGGAAGGTTTGGGAGGCTCTGTGGGAGGAACTGAAACATTGGGTGTCCCTCAGAGCACAGCACTGGAGCTCTGATGGACTTGTTGCTCCCCAAAAGGAAACCTCACCCTCCCAGTAAAAAACGTATTCCTAATATCCTGTCTGTCCATCTAACTGCTCTGTCAGTTTAAAGCCATTCCCCCTTGTCCTGGCACTGCTCTTGTCAAAAATCCCCGAGGAAGGACTCAGCTTTTCCGTGGGAAAGTATGGAGCAATCAGCACAGGCCAAAGCAGAATGAGAGCAAATGAAGCTCAGCGAGTGGCTGCTAAAGCTGCTTTGGGATCTCCAAACTGGGAGCAGATCGGGGTGAGGAGTGGAGCACGCAGGTTTATGAGCCAATTATTGACCCTTCCTGCTGATTTCAGCAGGAGAACTGGGGAGGGTTTGTGTTTGCTGCTGCACAGGGCCAGAAGCTGTCACTTGTCACGCCACGGTCGTGTCCTCCCTGCCCTGACCTTGGCAGCTCTGGGCTCCAGCACAGCCAACATCTGCCTGGCTGCTGCACAGCTGTGCCCTGCCTGCTGCTCCCGGGGGGAGGGAAGGTCATTCCAGTGGGAATCAATTAGGAAAATGGCAAAGGGAATGTCTTGTGCTTCACAGCACCTCTGCAGCGTGCCAGGTCCCCCTGCCCCACGGGCACGGCGCTGCTGCCAGGGGCTGGCACCGCTGCTGCTTCCTTCTGCTTCCTTCTCACCAACCACTGGAAGGTGAGGAAATGGGAGGAAGAAGCTTTGCTGCTGCTCCCCTTCCTCCCTTTCCCAGCCGTGAGCCAACACTGAATTTGGAAAGCGCTCTCCGTTCAGTCGCTGCTCTCTCATTGCAGGCTGGAGGGAAATACTGATCTCCTTGGGATGAGGTTGAACAGGAGAAAGCAGCATGACTCGGAGCAGCGAGGCAGCCCAGGGTGAGGATGTGTCCTGGTGTGTTCACCTTGAATCCTTTTGGAACCTGCCCTGGTTCCTCATTTCCCCTGCAAGGACCTGTGTTTTGCTGCAGGGAAGGCGTTTGTGTTTCATTGGCTCTGCTCACATCTCTGTTCAACTTTTGCATCTTTGTTTAACTCCTCAAAAGCTTGAGTTTCTGGCAGATTCTGGGATGGGAGATGACCTGGACTGGTCCTGCAGCCACCCTGGGCTGGGAGAAGCAGCCTGGGTGAGTCCCTGCCCTGCTGTGTGCCCAGAAAATCCATCAAAGGATGCTGGCGCTGCTTTCTGCACCTCGGATGAGCTCTCCTTTCCTGCTGGTGCTCCAGCACCATCTACAGTCCTGCCAGGCCGAGGAGATGCTCCAGCACCACTGGGGATGGCACAGGAGAGGCTCAGACACCGAGCCCAGGTGTGATTTGGGGATATTCGCAGCCTTTCTGGCCTGGACACTAAATGGGACAGGGGGCTTGGGGAAAAGACATCCAAACCAACCCAAAGCCCCCCTGTTTTCACAGCAGCTGTGAGGGGGTGGGGCTGTGCCACAGCACACCTGGGGCTGCTCAGAGAGAGCACAAAGCCTCAGCCTGAGCCTGCAGGACAGGCCATGAAATATTCATGGGGGTTTCTTTGGTTAAATAGCATTAAAAATTCATTGGTGTTGGGAGCACCAAGCCACCAGCTGTACCTGCCAGGGATGGAGTAAATGAGAAAAGCCTGTATTCCATGGGTTCTTTCAGCTGCTCTTGGTTTTGGAGACTGAGCCAGAGGAGGATGAGGGATTTCTGTTCCACCAGAGCTCTGCAGCGGTAAGAAAATCATCTCCTGCTCCAAAATGGGCAGAAACTCTTCTTTCAGCAACGAGAAATGACTTGGAGAATCAGGAGCACAGCTGAGAGCTGCTGCCCGACCTCTGCTGCTCCTCGTGTACTCCAAAAGATCCATGCCCTGGGGAGCTCAGGGTGGGGAGGGTCCCACTGCGGGATGGGGTCCCATCCAAGGATTTTCTCCGATTTTTTCCCACTTTAGGAAGTTTTGATCCCCAAGGGGTTCAGAGCCCACTGCTACCAGGCCTGGCTGGAGCTGCAGCGCCTGGGAATTCTCAAGTCGCAGGGAATGGGAGAGGAAGGGGGCAGCAGGTGGGAGATGGTTTGGGGTGAGGGGAACAGGGGCAGCAGGTGGGAGATGGTTTGGGGGCAGCAGGTGGGAGATGGTTTGGGGGCAGCAGGTGGGAGATGGTTTGGGGGCTGAGGGGGATTGGGGCAACAGGGGGGAGATGGTTTGGGGCTGAGAGAAACAGGGGCAGCAGGTGGGAGATGGTTTGGGGGTGAGGGGAATGGGCAGCAGGTGGGAGATGGTTTGGGGGTGAGGGGAATGGGCAGCAGGTGGGAGATGGTTTGGGGGCAGCAGGTGGGAGATGGTTTGGGGGCTGCTCCACAGCTGCTGCTCCCACTCAGGGTGACCCCAGGGAGGGACAGGAGCCTCCCTTGGGACACCTGGAGCAGCAGGGCACGGAGGGGGGCTGAGCAGGGGCCCAGCAGCAGAGCAGGGGGGCTTGGGAACAAGGAGAGCCTTCAGCGCATGCACAGGAACCTGAGCTGTCCCCAGATCCGAGCGCTCGGCTCTGCTCCTCCTGCCCTGCTGGGCAGGGATCCGCACCCTGTCCCCTTCTGGGGCACCCAGCGCTGTCCCTGACTGTCCCCAGAGCTCAGCCCTGCCCCAGCAGCCCCCGAGCCTCGCCGAGGATGCCCTGCAGAGCCCCAGGAGCCCCCCGGCCGAGCCCCGGAGGGGAGCATGGAGTGCACGGTGGGTGAGCCGCGGTGCCTTGGGGAGCAGGGTGGGCCTGGGTCCTGACCCTGACAGAACTCACAGCTCAGCTCCTGTGGGAAAGGAGCAGCTGAGCCCTGGGAATCACTGCATGACCTCCCAGCAGCCTGGGAGAGATGGACAGACCACGCTGACCCTCCCTGCCTCTCCCACAGGTCCTGCCCAGGTGTCTCCAGGGGCTCTCTGCAGCGCCAGGAGGCTGCTCCTGCTGCTGGGGGTGGCCGTGCTGCTGGCAGGGACAGCGGCTGGGACGTGGCTGCTCGGTCAGTGTCCCCTGAGAGTGACTTTGGGGTGCCAGCAGTGGGGTGGTGGCCATGGGGGCTCCTTGCTCAGCCCTGGTGTGGGATGGGGACAGCTGTGGTCTCGGAGAGGCTCATCCCTCTCATCCAGTGGGCAGGAGTGCCCCAATTTTGGGCATCTTCTGGGGCTGCAGGGCTGTGTGAGCCCACCCTCATCCCTTCTCTCTCTCCTGAGCCCACCCTCACCCATTTCTGTGTCTCCTGAGCCCACCCCATCCCCTTCTCTGTCTCCTGAGCCCACCCTCACCCTTTCTCTCTTTCCTGAGGCCACCCTCACCCCCTTCCCTGTCTCCTGAGCCCACCCCATCCCCTTCTCTCTCTCCTGAGCCCACCCTCACCCCTTCTCTCTCTCCTGAGCCCACCCCATCCCCTTCTCTCTCTCCGGCAGTGAAGCACCTGCAGCAGCCCCAGCCAGGCCAGGGCTCCCCCCCGGAGCAGGATTTGGAGGCGACCCCAGCGTGTGGCGATGCTGAGGAGGAAGAGCCCGTGGTCCGGGGGGCTCCTAGCACAGGTTTGAACCTTTGCTTGGTGTGCCAGGGATGGGGAGAGGGGAGAAGCTTTTTACAATCAGTGAAGTGTCTGCTGCACTTTGCAGTTGTTTCATTTTTCTCTGCTGAGCCGCTCAGCATTGCCTTCATTGCAATGAAGGGTTCATTTCTAGTTTCTAACCCCTCAAATGGCTCTGTTGGGGTTTAGGGTGGGTTTTTCCTTTCTTTAGCTGTGCATGACCCCGCTCAGAGGGAGGGGACTCGCAGGGCGGCTCTAATGGAATGGCTTTAGTGTCTTTCAGGATAAACAGCGCGAATTCCTTGCTGGAAGCACAGCTGGAAGGACACCCTGGCTGGCTCCTGGTGTGCCACGAGCGCTGGGCTCCCTCCCTGGGCACCCTGCTCTGCCGGCAGCTCGGGCACCTCAGGTGGGCACGGCACGGGCAGCAGCTCTCGCCCTTTTCTGGGGGGTGACCTTGGCAAGAGCAGCTGCAGGAGGGCTGGGGGTTTGTCAGGGCAGCAGGGGCAGGGCACTCCATTCCCTCGGGAAACCAGGCCTTGGGACCTGCAGGAACAGCTCCAGAAGGTCCTTCCAGCCAAAAAATCCATTCCCAGCCGCCAGAGCTGCAGGATTGTGATGCTGCCATGGCAGGGTCACACTCCTGAGCCCCCAGCCAGGACAGTTCTGCTGCTCCTGCAGGGTGACCCAGCAGAAGGCAGTGAACCTGACGGATGTCCCAGCGAGGGGAGGGCAGCAGTTCCTGCAGGTGAGACCCCCCCAGGAAGGCAGCCTGGAGCCCACCTGGCAGCTCAGGTAAGGGCGGCCCTGGGCCGAGCAGGCTTTGCTGGAGCCTTTTCTCAGGTTTAACCACAGAAATGTGCTGCAAAAACCCTTTGGGACCTGCTGCAGCCACCCTGGGGCTGCCCAGGCATTGTGGTTGATGTTTATTCTGCCCAAAGCCTTATTCCCACGCAGGAGCAGCTGCGAGTCTGATCGAGTTGTGGCTCTGCAGTGCTCAGGTGAGCCATTGCCTCCTCCCCTCTGCCCAGGATCTGTGCCTGGGTGCAGCAGCTCCTTCGCTCCCTGCTCCCTGAGCCCTCCAGCACACAGGGCTGGGGCTGGAGCCTCTCTCATCCGTTCCTTGCAGAGTGTGGGCTGCAGGCAGGGGCCCCGCGGGTGGTGGGGGGCACAGACGTGTCCCCTGGGCGCTGGCCCTGGCAGGTCAGTGTGTGCCAGGGCTCCCAGCACCGCTGTGGGGGCTCCGTGCTGGCCCCCGAGTGGATCCTCACGGCAGCTCACTGTGTGCACAGGTACCAGGGCTCCTTGTGCCCATCCCCAGCTCCCCGTGCCCATCCCCAGCTCCCCGTGCCCATCCCCAGGCTCCCGGTGCCCATCCCCAGCTCCCCGTGCCCAATCCCAGCTCCCCGTGCCCATCCCCAGCTCCCCATGCCCATCCCTCTGTGCCCATCCCCAGCTCCCCGTGCCCATCCCCAGCTCCCCGTGCCCATCCCCAGCTCCCCATGCCCATTCCCATGCCCATCCCCAGCTCCCCGTGCCCATCCCTGGGCTCCCTGCCCCTGCTGCTAGCCCAATCCTCGTTTCTGGTTGCCCTGCACTCATGGCTCCCTGCTCTGCTCGGCTCCAGGGAGCTCCAGGGCCCTGCCTGGCAGGTTTTTGCAGGAATTGTCACCCACAGCTCCCTGCCGCCCGAGGCTGGGGTGCCAGTCCAGGAAATCATTCCCCACCCTCTCTACAACGACAGCAGCCTGGACTACGACATGGCCCTGCTGAGGCTCCAAGCGCCCCTCACTTTCTCAGGTGAGGGAGGGCACCTCGTGGGGCTCTCCTTGTGCCCTCGTGGGGCTGTGGTGCCCTTGGGTGGTTTCTGTCCTGGCCCACGAGGAAAAGCTGCCCAAACGCAGCCTCTTCTGAGCCCATCCCTCCAGGGCAGCAGAACCACAATCCTACAGTGGTTTGGGGTGGAAGGAACCTTAAAGGTCACCCAGTGCCACCCCTGCCACGGCAGGGACACCTCCCACTGTCCCAGGGTCCAGCCTGGCCCTGACCCTCTGGGCAGGACACCCACCCTGCCCACAGCTCCTCGCCCTGGAGCCTTTCCCACCGCAGGCTGAGGGCTCTGCAGCCCCTCCCTGAGCCCTGAGGGAGCTGTCCCCTGTGCCGTGTCCCTGTGCCCATCCCAGGTGCCATCCGTGTCCCTGTGCCCATCCCAGGTGCCATCCGTGTCCCTGTGCCCCATCCCAGGTGCCATCCGTGTCCCTGTGCCCCATCCCAGGTGCCATCCGTGTCCCTGTGCCCCATCCCAGGTGCCATCCGTGTCCCTGTGCCCATCCCAGGTGCCATCCGCCCCGCGTGCCTGCCGCCCTCAGGCCAGGACCTGCTCCAGGGCACGCCGTGCTGGGTGTCGGGCTGGGGCTCCACCAGCCCCGACCAAGGTGAGCTCCCTGCTCCTGGAGCCTGTCCCCTGCCCCATCCTGCCCTCCATTCCCTGTGGGATCATCCAAATGCTCCCCCTGCTCCTGGAGCCTTTCTCCTGCCCCATCCCACCCTCCTTTCCGTGTGGGAACTTCCAAATGCTGCCCCTGCCTCCATTCCCCCTTCTCCTCCACCTCAGCCCTGCCTGGAGCCTGTCCCCTGTCCCATCCAGCCCTTCTGTTCCATGTGGCATCTTCCAAACGCCCCCCCTGCCTCCATCCCTCCCTGTCCCCTGCACCTCAGCCCCACTTGGAGCCTTTCCCCTGCACCTCAGCCCTGCCTGGAGCCTCTCCCCTGCCCCATCCCACCCTCCATTCCCTGTGGGATCTTCCAAATGTCCCCCTGCCCCTGAGGGCCTGGCCAGAGCTCATTCCTCAGGCACTGCCCTTCCCTGCTGGTGCCCTGCTCTGCCCTCCTGCTCCCTGTGATCCCCTCCCGGCCTCTCTCTGTCCCTGTCCCTGTCCCCAGCGCAGGTGGCCGGGACGCTGAAGGAGGCCCTGGTGCCCCTGATTGGCACCAGGAGGTGCAACAGCTCCTGTGTGTACCAGGGCGAGCTCACGGCCAGGATGCTCTGCGCAGGACACCTGCAGGGACACGTGGACGCCTGCCAGGTAGGGCTGGGGACAGGGACAGGGGCCGGGGGTCCTGCAGGCACCCTGGGGAGCCCTGGGGGAGGCACAGCTTGCCCTTGGATGCTCCTGGAAGCGCTCAAGGCCAGGCTGGACGGGGCTTGGGGCACCCTGGGCTGGTGGCACAGGGCAGGGGTGGCACTGGGTGAGCTTTAGGGACACAACCCCCCCGGGATCCCGTGACTGTGCCCCACAGGGGGACAGTGGGGGCCCGCTGGTGTGCTGGGACGGGTCCCTGTGGCGCCTGGTGGGCATTGTGAGCTGGGGCCAGGGCTGTGCCGAGCCCAACCACCCCGGGGTCTACACCAACGTGGCTCAGCTGCTGCCCTGGATCCACCAGGTGACCGAGGTGAGCCCAGCTCTGTGCCCAGAGCCTTTGTTCCGTACACTAATCCTGGGGGAATTCTTTCCTTTGATTCACAAGCCCCTGGGACAGCCTTTCATGGTACTGATTCCTTTTCTTGCTTCTTTTGGATTGATTTTATTAGATCCACTAGAAATCAGCCAAGGACAGACTGCAGAGCAACCCTGTGCCCTTCCCACTAGTGAAGAACAGCCCAGGACTGGCTCATCCTGTGTCCCTGAAACCCAAACAGGCTCCCAGACATGCTCAGTATAAATAGTTTATTAAAGAAAATAGCAAATTACAATTCTGTGAACAATCAACAGGGGAGAAGTGTTTTTCAAAATAGCTGTTTTTTTGGACTGCTGTGTTTAAAGGCGCAGGGGATGCCATGAGATGCCAATGTTCTGAGAACACCTGGAGAAGGGAAAAACAAAACCAGAAGGGTTCTGCAAGGACTGGGATGCCGTGAAAGCCTCAGCCCCTGCACAAACGCTTGGAAATGGGAACAGAAGTGGGACAAAAGTGCCAATGACAAGGAGACACCAGGAGACAACATTAAAACATCAAACTCTGACTGTAACGAAGCACTACCAGACAGGAAGGACTTTGCTCCACGTGTGCAGCACCTTGGGCTCTGGAGTTAGAGAATGCTCAGTGAGTTTTCCAATTAAAAGAAATGTACAATAATCCAAGTGTCAAATGTGGCCTTTTGTGACAATGCTGTGAGCGCATCTTTTATTCCCTTTTTATATTGGTTTACATTTCTCTCATTAAAGGACAGAAAGCATAACCCCAGAAAGACACCCAACAAAAACATGAAGGAAGGAGCTGAACTGGCTTCAACAATTGGGAAAGCGAGACTGAAAAATTCTACATCAGTTTTAAGATATTTTTCTGTGAGAAATAAGAGAATTTTCCCACTTGTGTGAAATCCTGTGACCTGCTCAATGGTTCATTCAGCACAGGATCTCCTTTCCCCACATTCCCCCCTAAATTCTCTCCCTTGAGGTCTGCTCCCCAGTGGAACCTGAGGTGGCAAAGTTTGGCACTTCCTGCAAGGATATGAAAAGCTCTCCAGGTCTGTGGGCTCCGTGTGTGATCTGCAGGGCCAGAAGAGGTCCCAGAGGGGCTGCAGGGCCCCGATTTGAACTGCATAGATGAGTTGGAGCTGAGCACTATGATCACCCCTGCAGGGCCCTGAGCCCAGCGGGAGATGAGGTTACACCAACACCGAGCTGGGAAATGCTCCTCCCCCCAGCCAAGCTCCAGGAAGCACCTACCCAATTCCAGAGTTTTTCAGACCAGTACAAATAAGAAAGGTGAAATCAAAAAAGTATTTGCGAGTCTCGGTTTGCTGTCGCTGTGCCACAAGGTGCACGTGCAGGTGTGAATGTGGAGTCACTTGATCTTGGCCAGCGCTGCTGCTCTCCTCTCCGTGTTCTGGAACAAGGCTCGGATCAGACTCTTCACCTCAGCTGCTGAGAACTCCTCTGCCAGAGGTCCTTTCCCATCTGCCCACCTGCAGAGGAGAGAGGGAGAGCTTTGCTTCACCAACCTGCCCAGAAACGGCACCTCCAACGAGCCTCCAAGGACTGTGCCAGTGCCAGCACCGCAGGTATGCGAATCCAGAATTGCTTAGCCAGGTACACAAAGGTGGGAGGTGATTTTTGCACTCAGTACCTTCTCCTTCTCCCAAATAAGCCTAAAATCCACCTCCAAAACTCCCATTTGCCTCGTAACAACGCAGAAAAGTGATTTATGCCCTGCTGGAAGTAGAGTGGGGAAGCTTTGGTGACTTAGATGTTTCCAAGAGCAGGGCCCAGAGCAGGAGCTGCTCTCCCTGCAGCTCCCTGGTTTTCCCTGCTGGGGTCACAGTGTTCCCCTGCCCTTCACAGCTCTCTGGGAGGCAGATGGGAGCTGAAATGGCTGGAGAACCAGCTGGAAAGGAAAACACCTACTGATCCACGATTTCCTGGAGGTTGGCCTGCAGGATGATCATCAGCTCCTTGAATGTCATCCACTTCTGCACGTAGACTGGAACTTCCTCTTGGTACTTCTTATTTTTGGCTTCTTCAGGCAGAGGGGTGAAAACTTGGGGTCCCTCCTCCACCATGATTTTGCAGAGTGAGTAGAGCCTGTCTGCATCCTCTGCAGAGATATCCTGGAATGGGGAGAGCATGAACAGAGGGGAAGTGAGGTTCATTTTTAGGGTGCCAAGGGAAAAACAGGTCCTGGGGACATTTCCCACAGACACAGCGATCGTTTCGGGGTGAAATGGGATCTCAGGGAGAATTTCTGGAGGTGACAAATGCTGTCCCCAGCACCTCCCGTGGCTGTTACCTCCAGGGCGACAATCCTGGTGACAATCTCTGTCAGGGCTGTGTTCAGCAGGGTCCCCATGGCCTTGCAGTAGACGTTCACGGGGAGCACGTCCTGCCACACCATGCCCAGCCTCTTCAGCTGGTGCAGCACCTGCAAGGCAGCAGAGAGAACACTGCACCAGGGGATCAGGTGAGTGCAAACGGGGAGAGACCAGCCTGAGAGAAGCAAAAAGCAATGAAATCTCCTGGGACAAAAAACCCCAAACCATCCTGTAGAAAACAGGGTTTTTAGCAGGTCCCCAGCTCTCAGGACTGAGATGACACAGTGCACCCTCCCCAGGGACCTGCAGGCTCTGGGATGTTTGGCTCTCTCTGCCCTCCTTACCTGCTTGATGGCTTTCTTTGCTGCACTGTAGTTCTCCTCATCATCCATGTTGGAAAAATTCCTGGCGCTCGAGAGCCTCTCCAGGATTTCTCCCTTCTGCACTCGCATCTGGGCCAGAAAACACTCCGTCCCTTTAGGAGCAAATAAGTAGAGAGAAGCAATTAAGGAATTAATAATTTTGCTCTGCCTATTTATGACTGTAAGTGCTGAATAATGAACGTGCTATAATGTTTTATTTTTAATCAAATTTCCAGTCTCCAAACAGTCTCCCAGAGCCAGTTTAACCACTGAGCTCTTGTGCAGCTTACATTGTTACAACACTGCTGGAAAAAAAGCAGGGTGGCAGAATTAATTGTGGATGACTCCTATTAGCTCACATAAACTTGAATGTGAATTTATTTCTATAGAATAACTCATGGAAATATCAAGCAGCAGATCCCAAAATACAGTGCTACATCTTGCTGGATACTGAACTGCTCTCAGAACAAAATGCTGGATAAGATACGAGTTCCAAAGAGCCAAAACTTCCTAATTCGGAAAACATTTTTGCCACTTGTCCAAAAAAACACCAATCCACTGCTCGTGCCGAGTGAGCAGCCACACCTCCATGACACCATCCAGCAGCAGCTGCCAGGATGAATTCCCACGAGATGCACGAGCACATTCCAAGGGGCAAAGGTGGCATTACCCAGCCTCCTGAAGGCAGGCACCAGGTCCACGAAGGTGGCGGCGCCGCTGCTCAGCACGCTGGTGCTGCGGTAGCGGAACTGGTGGCCCAGGGTGAGCAGGTGGTGGGCGATGTACATGCAGTTGTTGTGGTGGATGGCAGCCAGCTGGGGCAGCTTCTGCAGGTTCTCCCTGGCCCAGCAAGAAGGGGAAAGGAAGAGATGGGTTTGTTTAGAGCTGGTTCTGTTAAAAAAACAGTGGTGTCTGCCCTAGAGAAATGCACAGGCAAGGCCTGACTGACATCAGAGTAAAAACATTTAACCTCTCACATCCTCACAGGAACTGACAGGAAGAGTCTGAAATGGCACTGACGCATTTGGACCATGAGTTATCCCACACTATTTCCAGCCATGGACTTTCAAACAGGAATCTATTTTGTTACAGCAAAGTTATGGTGAAGAAAAGGGAGAGAAGTTCTCTGACAGGATTGGGAACTTTTCACCTTCATTGCTGCTCTTCTTTTCACAGGAAAAACATCATGAAAAATCTGTGTATCAGACCTGGGGTCAAAGTTACGTGGCTGGAAACAAACAGAGCTGTGTGAGAGCTTCACCCACCCCTGGATCATAGGACTGACAGCACAGAAACTCTCAAGCACCTGCTCTGCACAGGTATGATTTAATAACACATTAAGAGTAGCTGATTTTTGCTGCTGGAGCCTGTGGCTGCAGGGGACAAGTGGGACTGTTCCAAGAGCATTATTCCCTCTCAGAAGAGGAAATATGGACACACTCACCTGTGGTACGTGGGCACCACCTCACAGAAGAGCTGGAAGATGTTGCGGACGCAGTTGAAGAGCTGCACGCAGCTACAAGGCAAAGGAGGTTCGTGTCAGCCTGTCATTAATGTCCTGTTCACAGCTGACCCTCAGCCTGCCCCAGAACAAGGCTTTATGAGCAGTGAAGCACTGGCACAAAGAGGGGATTGTCAGGATCAATGACAGCACTGTCAACACTCTGGAAAACTCACAAAGGCAGTGGTGACCTTCAAGTTCAGTGTGGGAGATATGTGAAACCCCAGAACAAAGGGGACAGTGTCCCTTCCCCTCCAGGTGTGCATGAGCACTCAGCCCTCTCTCTGCCCCTCAAGGGCAGCTGTTACCTGGGCAACTCTCCTGCTTCAGGGCTGTGGTCTCTGCTTTTTAAAGTTAACTTCATGTGGATCCTGTTTGTTTTTCCCCAAGAGCCCTGCCAGCTGCAGAGCTGGAGTTTTTTGCTTTCGCCAGCACAAAGACAGCCAGAACTCTGCTCACAGTGGGGGCCAGCACTTAGCATCGGGTTTGGAAAAAAGAGATGGGTTTGATTTTTCTAAACAATTGATTTTTCTAAAAACCTGAACTCCAAGGCTGCTGAACCTGAAGGAACAGCCTGCAGCAGTGTCAGTCTCCACCCAAACCCAGGGATGTATCCTCCAGCCAAAACCAGGGTAACTTTAATGGCTGATTCTAATTTTTAGTATTTTCTATTCTTTTAAAGTTCTTTAAATCTATTACCAGATGCTTGGAGCGCTAGAGATTGCCACCCAAGTTACTGATGACAGATTCCTACCAGAGATCCATGCTGGCTGTGGCCTCCAGCAGGGTGTGGTAAGCCAGCTCCACGAGCTGCTGCACGGAGGAGCTGATGCGGCAGGTGGGCAGGCTCAGGGTGAACTGGCTCAGCCTGCTCTCGCTGCCCAAATTCACTGTCCCATTGTGCAGCAGCCTGGGGGCTCCGTGCATTTTGGGGTGGTCTCCCATCCCAGGATCAGGGAGCTCCGGTAGGGCTACATGGGAATCAGGTGTGATCTGAGGGAAAACAAGAGAGAGGTAATGGAATTCAGCGCTCAGAAAGGAGAACCTGCAAGATTAAAAAGCACTGAATGGCCAGGATTTAAGACTCGAGATAAACACAGGACTGCAGCACTATTACAAAATATTTAGAGATTGTTTTCCAGAGGGGAAAGCTGCGTGAGGCATCCCCAGTCACCTTGACAGTGTTGTGTATTTCTGAGGTCATCAGGCTCCTGGCTGCCATGATCACATCCTGGCACTTCTTGTTGGCAAAGTGCGAATCGACGTTGCAGGCGTATTTCAGCAAGGCAGTCGTGTCTTCCTTCAAAAACTGCACCTTCTTCAGGGCTTTCTCAAATTTCTCTGTGGATTCGATCACCTGAGGAGAGCAGACGTGTTCTATGTTAGCACAGTCTCCTAAAATCACCAAAAAAAGTTAAAATTGGGTATAAAAGCAGAAAGCAAAGGAAGAACAAGGTTTTGGAGGGCATTAACCACTGGAATGACAACACACTGAGTGCCTGGGCTCTGTGCTCAAACCTGAGGGGGTTTTTGGGACCCACCTCTTTGTACTGCTCCAGTTTGCTGCTGTTGCTTGGGATGGAGTTCACCAGGCAGTTCTGGATGAGGCAGTCTGAGAGCTCCTCCCAGATGAGCTCCCCCAGCAGCTCTGCCAGCGTCACTCTGCCATCCTTTCTGCCTTCCCCAGGCTGCTCCAGAGGCACATCTGGATCCCAGAGAAGAAAAATGGATTTTAATACAGCTGCTTTCTGGACCAGACCCTTCACCAGTTCAAAAATCTTTCCTCCTTCATTTTCCTTGCACCTAAGGATGATTAACAATCAGATGTTCTAGAAAACGCTAATTAAACGGACAAGATTGTCACAGAGGATCCCACAGGTCATCACACACAGACCAATATGATCAGGTGAAGCCGCTCATTATTATAATCAGAAAGCTCCTTGTACACATTTTCTACTTCTCTACGCGCAAGCAATACATTGGTTATTAGCTAATTGTTTACAGGTCTAAGCAAATCACCGAAGTGAAGGTGGCCTGTCACACAAACCCTGCTGCTGCTGCTTTGTTTTGCTAAAGTTTTACAACCTGCAGGTCACATGCTCCGTTATTTACATTCTTAGAATTGCCTACACTTGGCAGTTACTTCCCCAGAGCTGCACTTCAAGGACATGTTTGCCTTCTTCCTTATCTGACTCAGTTAGGCTGCAGGCCGAATTGTGCCCTGATTCTACTAAAAACTCAACACAAGACACTGATCATAACTAATTCTAAAAGAGAGGAACTACCTACTTAGCAGGTGTTTGTGCAGCACTTCAAAAATCAGCCTGATCTTCTCAAACACCTCCATAGGAGAGGACTCGTCCAAGGCAAACTCCTTGGACCTAAACCTGAGGATGAACACATCTGGCTGTTCCTCTGTGACTGGCTCCAGAGATGGGTATGAGATCAGCGGCTTCAGGATGTATTGCAGCAACAACTGGCCTGAGGAAAGGAAAAAATAGAGGTTTTCCAACAGCAGATTGCTCCAGTGAGGTCCAGCCCTGACTATTCTGGATTTAGAGGTTCTGCATGAAGTGGAAGGAACAATCCCTTGACCAGGGAATAGCTAATGAGGTAAAATCTGAAGCACCAGACTATGAAACCACAGAGTCACAGATGAAAAGTACACTGAAGTGTCAGGAAAGGATAAATAATTCCAGGTAGATAACGGGATAAATATTTTTCTATTAATAAGAGCCACAGCATTCGATTCAGTGGGAAACAGAAGCCAGCAGAGAGAGGTTTTCCAGTGTCCTGCTGGAGAGAACAGGATCTCACTATCCGTGTTAAAACAAGCCCAAACCATCCACCTGAGCTACTGGGGCCATTTCTGGGGTCTGTCTTACCGAAATGCTTGAGCTTGGAGGGCAGCTCTCCCAGGACAGCCAAGGCCTGCAGCACAGCAGCGATGGATGGGACAGCAGTGTCCTCGTCCTGGGGTGGCACCGTGTGTAAGTGCAGCTGCGCGAGCACCGCGGCCTCCAGGCTGCTGCTTTCTGCACACAGAGACCCAGGCTGTCACAATGTCACAGCAAAGGCACTGCACTGAGCTGAAGCAAAGATCTACCCCTCCCTCAGCCCAACAGTTTGACTGCATTTCCCATCTTGCAGGGGAGAACAGGCACTTCAGTGGGGCAGGAAGAGGGAAACAAAACCTGTGAGCACCTTTGGATGGGGGAAGCTTCCACACGATCAGCTTCTGCCACTCCTCCCCGAGATGGTAGATCACGTTCTGTGTCTGCACTGTGAGCTCTGTACCCAGGGCCTTCAGGATCTTCAGCTCAAAGCCCCTGCGAGATTCCAGGTTCCTGAGGCTGCTCCGTGCCTGGCGGGGAGAGCAAACACAGCTCAGGTAAGTGCAGCCCCTGCCAGTGAAAACCACCCTGTGGAACTTATTCACAAGTTGACCAGGGGGTCACTGTTACCTTTTCCAGCTGCTGAGCTGCTGTCACGTACTGCTTTTCCAGCAGGGCAGCGTTGCACTCTTTGATAGTTGTATCAAACTGCAAAGGCCGAACACAGGCAGGTGTCACTGCAGCTCTGCTCTTTCACTACAGCTTGTAAGCTACAGCCACTCACCCAAAAGAGAAGCACACAATAATGTCTCAGACTGAGGAGCAGGATTTTCTGCTCCCCCTCCTCACCTCCTGCAGCTTTTTCAGGATACTCAGGACCAGTGTGTCCCTCTCCAGCTGCTGCTTCAGCTCAGTGAATTCAGCAACAGCGACATTTAGATCTCGCTGGACCTAAAATAACAACATCTTTCAGTTCATTGACAGCAGTTGTTAGCACACACATTCTCCTCTTCCTTTAAATTTCATTTACCACTTATTTCTGTTCCTAGAATAATTAAGGAGGAAAAAAACTCCATCCATTTTATTCCTGTGTCACACCCCCTGCCACAGCCAAGGCTGGTCCTCCTCTCTGAAGGACACTGTGACACACTTTTCCACCTACACAAGAGTGACAATCTCTTAATGACAGCTCTTAACTTACACCCTGGTGCAACCTCAAGGTATTCCTTAGGGGTGATATCACCCTGGGATCTTAGTCACAGTCATGGAATATCCTGAGCTGGAAGAGACCCCCAGGATCATCAAGTCCTGCCATCCATGCCAAAATCCCACCATGAAAGTGCTGTCCAAACACTCCTTGAGCTCTGGCAGATTTGGAACTGTGACTAAACACCCCACGATGAGGTGAGGGCTCCAGATTTGGGACGGACTGGAGCAGAAAGTCCCCCCGGAGTCACCTCGTTCTCGATGGCCGCCTTGAGCAGGTCGATGTTGTTGGACAGGCCCTCCACCTGTGCCACCAGGTCCTCTGCGCTCTGCATGCTGGGCAGGAACTCGCTGTACTTCTTGTTGATCATGGTGCACACCTCTCCCTAAGGACAGCGAGCAGCGGGACGGCGTCACCTCGGGGGGAGCAGGACAAGGAGCGCCGGGAGCAGGGTAAGAGAGCCTGACAGGGCTGGGGCACCCTGATGAACCAGGGCTGGAGCACTCCGGGATGAACCAGGGCTGGGGCACCCTGATGAACCAGGGCTGGGGTACAGGGGATGAACCAGGGCTGGGGCACCCTGATGAACCAGGGCTGGGGCACTCCGGGATGAACCAGGGTTGGGTACCCGGGATGAACCAGGGCTGGGGAACTCCAGGATGAACCAGGGCTGGGGCACCGGGGATGAACCAGGGCTGGGGCACCGGGGATGAACCAGGGCTGGGGCACTCCAGGATGAACCAGGGTCGGGGCACCCTGATGAACCAGGGCTGGGGAACTCCAGGATGAACCAAGGCTGCGCACCCGGGATGAACCAGGGCTGGGGCACCCCAGTCCAGACCAGGGCTGGGGTACCGGGATGAACCAGGGCTGGGCACCCGGGATGAAACAGGTCTGGGCACCCCTTGACCCAAGGCTGGGTCACGCCGGGACGATCCAGGGCTGGGCACCCCGCTCCGGACCGGCTCCGCCGCAGCGCCGGCCCCGCGTCTCTCCCCGCTCCCCGTCCCCCGCCTCTCCGCCGCTCCCGTCCCTTGCCTTGAGCTCCTCGACGCGGCGGGAGAGGCGCTCGACGCGGGCCCCGAGGTGCTCCTTGTCGAGGCGGCCCGAGTGCGCCAGCACGGCCGCCACCAGCGAGCCTTCCCGCGCCGCCATGGCCGCCATGGCCCGCGCTACGGCGGCCGCGAGGGGCCCGGCCCGGCACCGCACCGCGCGGCGCGCCGGGCCGCGGGTTCGAGGCTGCACCGGGACAGCGGGGACAGCGGGGACATGGGGACGGGGGCGCGGGGGGACACGGAGCTGCCGGGGGCTCTGCGGCTGCTGCAGGGTGCTGTGCGTGGGGCGGTCCGTGGCTGCTGGGGGCACACCAGTGGATGCTGGAGGTCTGTGGCTGGCGGGGGGGACGGGACGCCAGTGGATGCTGGGGGACAGTGACTGTCGGGGGACAGTGACTGGAGAGGGACGTGGAAATTGTGGGGGCTCCCCTCCCCAGCTGCTGCAGAGGTCTCTGGATGCTGGGGGGTGGAAGAGACCCATCTGTGGATGCTGCTGGGTTCTGCGGCTGTGCAGGGACCTGGGGGTCCCTGGCTGCTGGGGGACCCCAATGTCACCCCCCCACGTCCTCCCTGCCCTCCCCGGGGTGCCAGGCTGCGCTGGGGCGACGGGGCAGGCTCTGAGCCCCCCATCCATCCCCCGCTGCCGGGGCAGGGAGGAGCAGCCCCCGCATCCGGCACCTGACGCAGCCCCGGGCGGGTGGTGCCTTGCGGGGAGCACTCTCCGCACGTCCTGGAGCGGGGACAGAGCCACCACCGCCGTGCCATGGCCAGGGGAAGGGTCCTGAGTGCCTGGGCGCTGCTGGCCAGCCTGGCCGTGGCCAGCTGGGGGGTCCGGGGTGAGTCCGAGCTGTGGGGTCACCAACTGGACACTCACCGTGGTCCCTGGAGATGCTGGGAGGGTGCTGGGAAAGGAGCCCCGAGGCTTGGTGGGGTTTTCCACCAGGGAATGAGGCTTGGAGTGTCGATGGGAAAAAAGGAATCAGTGCTGTAAGGATGGGAGAGCCTGCTTTTTCCAGAGTTTTTTTTTGGGGACAGCCTGATGCGATGTTTCACGTCCAGGAAGGAACTGGGAACTCTGCACCGCTGCTGTGACTCAGAGGTGAAGCTCTCTGCTCTCTTTTCCTTTCACAGGTCAGAAGATATCCGTGAAGGAAGTCAGTGGGAAGGTGTTCTTGGAATGTTCATCAGGCCAAGGTAAAGACAGTGTCACATGGCTGAAAGATGGGAATATTGTTGGGAACGATGCACACCTGGACCTGAGTGGAGTTTATGACGATCCCAGAGGTCTCTACATCTGTGACACAGGAACGGCCAAGAAAAGCCTCCAGGTGCACTATCGAAGTAAGTGCTGCCCACCTGCTCTGCTAGAACCAGAACTGCTTGGAGTGTTCACCCAGGGAAAGTCACTTTCCCATTGTCTGGGGGTGTCTCCACCAGTTTGCTGCTGGTTCTTCTGCATGTGGTGTCACTGTGACAGCTTTGCAGCCTTGTTTAGTGCCATGAGCTGCCTCTCTGGCCCTGCACTGGGTGTGGGGACACGTGGCAGCTTGTGCCACTGCCCGGCTCACATGGCAGAGCTGGCTGAGCACCCTGGTGTGACCCTGCTCTCAGTGGCCGTGTCCTTTTGGGCTTCCAGTGTGCCAGAACTGCATCGAAGTGGATGCTTCCACCATCTCGGGCATCGTCATCGCGGACGTGGTGGCCACGCTGCTCCTGGCAGTGGCCGTGTACTGCGTCACTGGCCACGACAAGGGACGCACGTCACGAGGTGAGGGACGGGAGAGCCCCAAGGGCTGGGCTGGACCCCTCCAGGGGCTGTGAGTGGTACCCAGGGGCTGCAGCCAGCTCTTGGGTTTGTTTGTAAAGCTTCCCCACATTGCCCATAGCTCCCTTGATCCTTGACCTTGACCTTCTTTCTTCCTTCAGCTTCCGACAGGCAGAACCTGATTGCCAACGAGCTCTACCAGGTGAGTGTTGGTGACCTCTGAGCGTGGGGGGACACCTTCCGAACCCCTGTGTGGGAGAACCGTGCCAAAGGCTGATCCAGCTCCTCCTCCCAGGGCTGGGCTGGTGCAGTTGAGGCTCATCTCCCTTTTTTCCCCCTCAGCCCCTCGGAGAGCGGGAGGACGAGCAGTACAGCCGGCTGAATCCTGCCCGCGCCCGAAAGTGAAGTGGGAAGGCTCTGAGACTCTGTGACAGCATCATCAGCGTGCTGGTTTTGCTTGGAGACCCCTCCAGGGTGGGCTGCTTGAGGCACTGTGCTCAATCCATGACCTCTTGCACTTGTGTACTCCTGCCATTAAAGATGAGCCTGTCCCACAGCGTTCCTGCTCCGTCTGTGGCGTCGAGGTCCCTGGGGGAGGTGCACACAGGATGGGATTTGGTGTCAAGGTGTACACAGGACGGGATTTGGTGTCAAGGTGCACATGGGATGGGATTTGGTGTCAGAGTGCACAGAGGATGGGATTTGGTGTCAAGGTGTACACGGAATGGGATTTGGTGTCAAGGTGCACATGGGATGGGATTTGGTGTCAAGGTGCACACGGGATGGGATTTGGTGTCAAGGTGCACATGGGATGGGATTTGGTGTCAAGGTGCACATGGGATGGGATTTGGTGTCAAGGTGCACAGAGGATGGGATTTGGTGTCAAGGTGCACATGGGATGGGATTTGGTGTCAAGGTGCACATGGGATGGGATTTGGTGTCAAGGTGCACATGGGATGGGATTTGGTGTCAAGGTGCACATGGGATGGGATTTGGTGTCAAGGTGCACATGGGATGGGATTTGGTGTCAAGGTGCACATGGGATGGGATTTGGTGTCAAGGTGTACACAGGACAGGATTTGGTGTCAAGGTGTACACAGGATGGGATTTGGTGTCAAGGTGCACAGAGGATGGGATTTGGTGTCAAGGTGCACAGAGGATGGGATTTGGTGTCAAGGTGCACAGGGGATGGGATTTGTTCATGAGGAAGGCCAGGTCTCCACTCCTGAGCCCTGAGCACAAACAGCTCACATGGTCTGAGTCCCCAGAATGAGACACAAGTGCTAGACAGCATCACCTCACCCTTGGAAGGACAAGGAGCTGTTCCTCTGGTGCAGGTAAGAACAGAGTTTTTGTCACTGGGTGGGTGCTGATCCTGCTGAGACAAGGAACGTGTGGTATGGCACTGGCTGGGCCAAACACTGGGGCAAACTCCAAAAATGGTGATAGAAGCACCAGGGTGTGGCAGAATTTAGACCTTTTGAAGCAAAATTTAGGCCTTTTGAAGCAAAATTTAGGCCCTGTACACCCAGAGGCATCCAAGCGTCTCCCACGCTGCTGGTGGGAATCTCCTGCGTGGCTGGGCTGAGCAGGGCTCCCTGCAGGTTTGCAGAGGGTGAGAACACAGCCCTGAGTGGTTTTGGGGCTGCTGGGGTTAGAGCTCTGTGTATCTCGTGATCTCCCTGCTCGGCTGTAGAGCCTGTGTGGTAAACGAGCCCAGCTGTGCCTCCAAACCGCATCCTGCGGGCGGGCGGCTCGGAGCTGCTGCCTGTCACCTCCCTGCTGAGCCACCCCAGCCCTGCTCTGCTGGCTGTCACCTCCCTGCTGAGCCACCCCAGCGCTGAGCCACCCCAGCCCTGCTCTGCTGCCTGTCACCTCCCTGCTGAGCCACCCCAGCGCTGAGCCACCCCAGCCCTGCTCTGCTGCCTGTCACCTCCCTGCTGAGCCACCCCAGCCCTGCTCTCCTGGCTGTCACCTCCCTGCTGAGCCACCCCAGCCCTGAGCCACCCCAGCCCTGCTCTGCTGCTTCCTTTGCTCTGCTCAGAGCTGCTGGGTGTCACCTCCCTCATGAGCCACCCCAGCCCTGAGCCACCCCAGCCCTGCTCCGCTGGCTGTCACCTCCCTCCTGTGCCACCCCCAGCCCTGCTCTGCTGCTGCTTCCTCTGCTCTGCTCGGAGCTGCTGGCTGTCACCTCCCTCCTGTGCCACCCCCAGCTCTGAGCCACCTCCCGGGGCTGAGCCACCCCAGCCCTGCTCTGCTGCTTCCTCTGCTTGGAGCTGCCCGGTGTCACCTCCCTCCTGTGCCACCCCTGCCCTGCTCTGCCTCTTCCTCTGCCCTGCTCAGGAGCACGCCCGGGGGTGGCTCAGGCAGGGTTCGGTCTCAACCCTTCCCAGGCATCAAAACAACTCGTGGGCCCTTCTGAAGCTGTCCCAGCGCTGCTGTGGCATTTTGGGGTTTTTACTTTTTTGGCTGCAAAGGAAGGTCAGGCTGTGAAGGGGAGAGCAGGGCAAGGGCAGAGGAAAATTCCTCTGAGAAGAATCCACTCTCAGGGCAAGAAACCACCGGGAGCAATCAGAGGCACTCAGGGCAGAAGTCAGAGTGGAGGGAAAACCAACAGGAGCAGGGAGAAGTGTGAGAGGAAAAGGAGACCAGGAACCACGAGTGAGGCTGCAGTCCTTTAATGAGAAGGAAAACTCTTGTCAACGTGCTCGTTTCTGTTCCCTGATGGCAGACCCCAAGCACAGCCCAGGGTGGGACAGTGTGTCCCTGTCCTGTGGCCTCCTGGCTTGCCCCAAAATGCCAGGGGCTCAGCAGAGCTGCAGAGAGCTGGGAACAAGCTGGGCAGAAGTGTTTCGCCTCGAGAACTGGCTTAAGTGGGAATTTCAGAAGCTCCTGGGCTCCAGACCTGCGTACACCTCCCGCTGGCCTTTCCGGATGGGCTGTGGGAACAGCAGAGAGCTCGGTTCAGGAATCCTTACCTGAGTCCACACAAAATGTGGAGAAAAGCACAGCAGAGCAGGGGCAGTGCACGGGGAGCTGCAGTTCTGCTCCCAAACAAATCCCTGGGGCAGCACCAGGAAAAAGGGGCTCCACCCTCGCCGCCTTTTTCCTCCACTGCCAGGAAAACTTGGAGCTTGGCTGGATGCTTCTTGCAGGATAAATGACCCGGCTATCAGAGCCAGGCCTGGCTATCCCTCCCCAGCCTGCAGGGATGGACAGCACAGCCACAGTCCTCACCTCATAGTCCGGGTTGGGGACAGGGGGAGGACGCTGCATCTTCTGACCTGAAACAGAGGCACAGGGAGGGTGAATCCTTGGGGATTCCCGTCAGGAGGGACTTACAGGATGATCCCACAGCCTGGCACATCATGGATCAGCTCCCACGGCTTTGTTCTGAGCTCCTTAAGAGACAACTGCTGCCAGGAGCTGGAGAGCTGGCTCCAGCACAAATGGGTTGGGTTTGTGCTTCCAGCACAAATGGAAAATGGGCTCCTAAAGGCAGGGAGCCTTTGGCACAGCAGCCACTCCCAGCCCTGCACAAAGGCAGCCTGCAGAGCACGTGTGGGAAGCAGGAGCGTTGTTTGGAAGCTCGTGGAGAGCGGAGGATGCTCTGTCACACAGTGGGGACGCATCCCTTGGGTGCTCAGCGGATGCCACAGGAGCAGGGAGGGCTGCGATGGCTCTCACCTCGTGGCCGGCTGTCCCCAGCGGCGCTGGCACGTCCCTTCCTGCCTTTGCTGAAGTAGTAGACCAGGATCAGCACGCCCAGGGTGATGAGCAGGTCTGCAGCGATGATCCCTGCCACCGTCAGGGCGTCCAGCTCCTCGCAGTTGGCACACACTGCCGGGCGTGGGGAGGGGGAGATGCTCAGAGCCAGCGCGAGCCCAGCCCTCGCTCACCTGAGCGCTGCCCAGCAGGTGGGGAAGGGAAAAGGGCAGACTGAAAGGGAAAGGGGAGATTCCTTCTGCCCCAAATGGGCTCTCGGCAGCGCCACATCCACCAGCCCAGCACTGAAAATCAACTCCCGGCTCCCAAAACCTGAGCGGCTCTCACTCACCTCTGGCATTCAGGTACAGCTCACGCTTCTCTGTACCCATGGAACAGCTCACGTTGGTAGGAGTGCTGTCATGGTCCTTTAAAATGAGCTTCCCCTCCTCAACTGTCTTAGGTGGAGTCCACTCGACATTGTCACCCTCCAAGGGACATGTGATTGTCACCGTGGTGCCAGAAATCTCCACCACGAATTCCCCTTGGGAAGACAGACCAATGAGAAAGGAAACCAAGGGGAAAACTCAAATATTTCTACCTGGTTTTCAGTCAGCTGCAGTTTATATATGATACTAAATAGTTAACAATGCTGGTAAAATTCACTTACTGTACTCGTTTTCATCTGCATCTGCAAAACAGAAAATAAGGAATGTTAAAAAGTCATCTCACAATTGCCTCACTGCTTGGTGCTGTTGGAAATGCCCAACCCTGCTTGGGGATCGCTGGGAATAATTAGAATAATTAGGGACAATTCACAATGGTCAATTTTTCCAGTCAGTGACACCACTGGCAATTAATGAATAGTGAATTTTTCTATCCTGCAATATTCGCAAAATTCAAATACTTCTGCTTGACTCTTGGTCCTCATTTTTGAGGCACACTTGGTTTTTTTAGCATATTAAACAATTAAGAAAGGTGGTAAAACACACTTACCCTCCTGAGCTGTGGTGCCAACTGAAAAAAAAAAAAAAAAAAAGAGGAAATATTAAGTAATTGAGCTTCTGATAAAATACACCTTTCCTACTCGCAGGACTTCCTTTCTGAACTCAGCTGCTTGAAAGAGATGTTTCTAATCCCACCTTCATGCTGAAGGCATTAGAAGTATTCTGTTGGTGAGACAGGATGTTGTTCTGAAATTGGAAGCCATTTTTAACACAGCCTAACGCAGAATGGAAACTTGAATCATTTTCCGGCCCAGTTCAGAAAAAGTGTTGTTATTGCAAGCTGCACACCCCAAAAATCTGCTTTATTATCATGGAGCAAACACTGCTGGAAAATCCTGGTAAGAACCTCTGTCCTCTGCAAGAGAGAACTCACTGGAGAGTGGGACCCTGACGTCGATTTAACTCTGTAAAACAGTGTATCTGTGTGGTTATTCTGCCTTGTAGGAAACAACTTGCCCCATGGAAGGCTCTGGAGCTGGAATATTGAAGAAAGAGCTTTTAGGAGATGTGAATCAGGCCTGTGATTTCATTTAAAGACATTTGTCTTCTTACAAAAAATAACAAAAGTAAATAATCCTAGATTTGAATTCCACAGACATGGGACTTGGCTGGAGAGAAGGTGACCTGATGGGTTTTTGTTTGCCTAGATGAATTTGAATTTGAAAATAGAACAGGCCACTGATAAACCACGTTTTCTATCTTCTCAACGATTGGTATTTGCAGCAGGTTGGCAAAGTAGTCGTAGTCTCACTGTAATATGTCTGAAGGAATTACCTTGCAGACTTCTCGCTCCTCCTCACTGACTTCTTCAGAGCCTTGCACAGGAGCTCTGCCCTTCATCCTAACCCAGCTGCTCCTTCAAACTGCTGAGGTGGAAACTGCCACCACAGCCTTGACATCCCCTCAAGTCTGAAGTCATTTACCCAGGATCCCAAAACGCTTTAAGGAAAGTGCGCGGATAAAGGATAAAAACGAAATTAAGACCGCGGGACCTTCCAGTTCCCACTCCACCAAGCTGCAGCCCTGCTGCCTGAAGTTTGGGGACTCACCTGCACACAGCAGGAGCCCCAGGAGGGGCAGGCACCGCTCCAGCCTCATCCTCGTGCTCCTCCTCCTCCTGCTCCTCTCCACCACATCAGACTGGCATGGCTGCGGCAGGAAAGAACAAGGTGGCTTTTCAAGAAAGAGGCCCAGGATTTTTTTTTTCCCAGAATTGTTAACGGCTCGAGCAGGGCTGGGGGGACTCACTGTTTCCAGAGCAGCCAAGGCAGACCCAGACACGTGAAGTAAGCCCAGCTCAGGAAGTGCGGAGACTCAAAATGTCTTCATGGGACGTCACTGCCAGCGAGGGGTGGCTGCTCTGCTCTGCTCTGCGCCGGCTCTGCAGGGCTCGGGACAGCTCCTGGAGCTGCCCTGGGAGCAGCAGGAGGGAGAAACGAGCCAGAATCAGATTTGCCATCAGGACCTTCCCAACAGCATTCCCAAGTGAGAGTTTGAGAAGTTCCAACTGCGGCAAATGCGTTCACGTGGAGTCACAGAATGGTCTGGGTTGGATGAGACCTTAAAGATATTCTTGTTCCACTCTCTGCCATGGACAGGGACACCTTCCACTGCCCCAGGGTGCTCCAAGCCCCATCCAGCCTGGCCTTGGACACTGCCAGGGACCCAGGGGCAACCACAGCTTCACTGGGCCCCTGTGCCAGGGTTTCCCCACCCTCCCAGGGAGGAATTTCTCCCCAGAGTCCCATCTGCCCCTGCCCTCTGGCAGTGGGAATCCATTCCCCCTTGTCCCATTCTACAGTTTCTGACGGAGAGTCCCTCCTCACCTTCCCTGAGGTCCCTTTCAGACCCTGGAAGGTTGGAATGAAGAGGCACCACACGAAGCTCAGCACCCACAGACCCTGCACGGGCAGAGAACTGAGCCTGGAGCTGCCAGGCTGGGACACCATTCCCTGCGCAGCCCCTGCGCCCATCCCGCTCTCCACGGCCCCATCCGGAGCCATCCCAGCATCATTTCTGGAGGCTCTCCCGCCTGGAACTGGCCTGGCCCCACTAGAGGGGGCTCCTGCCCTGGCCAGCGCCACTCGCAGGGCACGGTCCCTGCCCGCCGGGGCTCGGGGCAGGCACAGGTCCCCGAGGAGCGGGACAGAGCCACCCCAGGCTCTGCCACCCGCAGGGATGCTGGCGAGGACAGAGAGGGAATAGTGCTGTGCCCTGTTTCCTTTATTGGGGTGCTCCCTTTGGCTCTCAGAGCTTTCTTTTCCTTGTTTATGTTTCCAAGTGGAACGTCAGAGAATTTAGGTTAGTGGTGGGTGTGGCAGGGACGTGGTGTTCTCTTAAAATTCGTAGTCCCCGTGTTTTGAAAGAAGATGAAGGTGGGGAAAAAAATCTGCTGGCAGAGGTGGGAACAGACCCCGTTCCCAGCCCCGCGCAGAAATAATCTTCGGAAGTGGCTGCAAATTGGCTGCTAAGCTCTGCAAATTCTTTAAACACAGCCTGCACAAAGCCCCAGACTGATAAACATTCAGGGGGGCAAGGAAAGAAAAGGAGGGGATATTTTGGAATAATGACTGAGTGGAAATCTGGGGAGATAAGTGTTGAAAGGTTAACACAGGACCAAATTATTGCCAGGAAAATGGAGCTCCGTGGTGTCTCGGAGCTCTTAGCAGGGATGTTAGCACACACAGGGTTCTGTGTTCGGTTTGGGGACAGCGCACGGAGCTGATGTTCTCAGTGCTGTTTTCCCATCGCCGAATGGCTGAAGGGAACCTCCTCCGAACACCCAAAGGCTCGGGCACCCTCCCCAGCCCTGCCCTGGCACCACTGCGAGGAAAATCCGCACCAGCCACAACTGAAAGTGATGACCCGGGATGACTGCTTGGGACGAGATGGTGAGCCAGACACAAACACTGCCACGGCCAGTGATTTATGGCCCTCGAATGCAAACATCTTTATTTTGCCGACACACAGGCTCAGATTAGTGTCACACTCTCACGACTGCCACGTGCCTCCAGCAGAGTATTTTGTGTTCCGTGGAATTTCTCACTTGTGGAGCACTGTGGGCTTTCCCCAGCCGAGCCTGGACTGCCCCCGGGCTGGACGCATTTTCCACTTGGCTTTTCCAAGAACTTCCCGAGCACCAGTTAATGCAGGCTCCCAATCCTTGGCACAACCAAGGAATGTTCAAATCATTTTCGGGTAGGTATCCGTGTTTTGGTGGGACGTTTAATCTCCTGGATGAGTTCCCGCACTGCGGCCATGGACTGTCAGTTTTGGGCTGCTCTTTTTGGGCTAGTTTGCAGGTTTTTAGCTGAACAAATGGCCCCCATTCCTTCGTGCCACCTATGAACACCTCCGGGTAAATTCTCTTTTACCTCCCACAAGAGGGGAGTGGTTTCAGGTGGCAGCTGGGAGGAGGAAAGATTGCAACACAAAAGAGCAAAGGAATATGGGAGGGAGAAGAAATTAATCTTACCTTGGGAATCTCGCCGATTTAAGTGCAGAAGCGAGCGGGGCTGGGCGCAGCTTGGCAGGGAGCGCGCCCCACTCGGGCAGGGGAGCGCCCACCTTCCCTCGCAGGCCGAGCTGGGGGAAGGAATTCGCGAAGTTTCGCAGGGAAGACTTTGAGAAACTCATCTCTCGCCCTGTTCCCGAGAAGCCGAAGCGAGTGTGTCTGCAGCCCCGGATTGTGTCCCGATGCGCGGCCGCGCCTGGCTGGGCGCTGCGCTCGTCCTTGGGGCGCAGCTCCGAGGTAAGGAAACTGAACTGTCCCCGGCCGGCCGTGCTGCTGCCTCGCTTCCCTCTCCCGAAAATTCCCTCTCCCTGAAATCATCCCTAAGGCAGAGGCTGCTCTCCCATCCTTGCTGCGATTCTTTCTGCGCGGGGTTCGCTGAAGTGGCACCAAGCGCTGGGGTTTCTTCCCCAGCAGGTTTAGGCGTGTTCCAGAGGAGGAACATTGATTTCCTTCAGTGATCTCCTCCTCAGCTCGGGTTTCAACGCTTTTTCTCTCCTGCCAGGAATCTGAACTTTACTCCCAGGCTTTTTTTTTTTGCTACCTTTGTTCCTAAACAATCAGGGATTGTCCAGGAGCCTCGGGTTCAGATCCTTTACACAGCAAAGGTTCTAGACTGACACGAAACTCACTTGAATTTTCAGTGGTAGATATAAAAACACGTGGATTTTAGGAATACCACACCCTCCTTTCCCGAATGCATCATCACTCGGATGTAATCTGCTTTGAGAAAAAGTGTTTTACACTTATTTCTCGCAATTGTTCTTTGCAAAGAGTTTTAAAATTAAAAGATTTGGCAGCGAATCTTTGTATGAGAAACGTGATCTCTCCCAATGAAGTTTTTCACATGTGAACAGCTTCAATGGTTTGGCTTTCCAAATATTTTCCCCTTAGAGATAAGGAGTTATTTGGAAGGAAGTCTTCAGTTATAAATTACTTCCAAATATGTCTTTATTATGAAGTCATATTTTACAAACCTAGATAAGCTTTTTTTTTTTTTTTTTTTTTTTTTTTTTTTTGCTTGAATCACACTAGGGTGAGTTAACTTCCTAAAGTGACAGGACATTATTGATATTTTCTTTTTCCTTCACTGGCAATCCATTATTTTTTCTTGTTTTTCACTTTCTTCCTTTCTTTTCCTTCCTGCTCATTTTCCCTCTTCCAGAGGAGCATCAAGTGAGCGATGCTCACTTATTTTTAAAGCAGCAGCTGTGATGGTTGTGGGGATGTTTCTTGGACAAACAAATCCACATTTACCTTGAGGATTTCCTCTAGAATTCCTCACCCTGACTGAATTTTCCTGCAGTTGCTCAGCAGGGCTGCAAACCCTCTAAAACTGGCTCTGGATGTATCAGTAAGAGCATGGGGTGCATGGGGCTGGATATGGAGTGTATAAAGGAAAGTTCTGGCGTGGGAAATAACAATTCCTGAGTGGGTTTCAGTCCAGTTTGAAAGGGCAGGGCTGCTTTTCTGAATAAATCTGCAGGACCACCCCCCTTGGGAAGCGCCTGAGACACTCAGATTATCACTGCCAGCGCAGAGAAGGCTCCTAAGGACGGCAAGCTGATAAGGAGCAGTGATGAGCTCACTGCAGGCAGCATTTCCCCCGTGACCCCTGTGCTCTCCCTGCAGCGCTGTGGCTGGCGGCAGCGGTGGAAGTTCACACTGCCAAGGAGGTGGTTGCTGTGAACGGCACAAACCAGCGGCTGAAATGCACCTTTTCCAGCAGCAGCCCCGTCAGCCAGCAGCTCTTGGTGACCTGGAACTTCCAGCCCGAGGACCAGAGCTCTCACGAGCCGGTGAGTGAAATCCTTGTGCCCCCTTTTGGGGTTCGTATTTGCCCCAAAAAGCAGCCCCAGCTGTGGGTGTGGGACACACCTGAAACCCACAAGTACATTTGTGCATTTGTCACCGGTAATGATTAATCAGAGTTCTGTTTATGACTCTGCTTTAAAAAAACACTCTCATGTTTAGTTTTAGGTGATCAGGGTTAAAATATTTGTGGCTTGATGAAGCTGGAGCTGCTGACACCACAGCTCAGCCCTGTCTTAGGGACATCCTGCACCTCACATGACTTAGAGTGCACAGGAATCTTCCAGGTGCCTTCCAGCCCAGGCCATTGGGTGTTCCTGTGATTTCTGTAGGTATTTTACTACCTGAAGGAGCCCCACAAGCCCCCCTTCGGAAGGTTTAAAGAGAGAGTCACCTGGGATGGGAACATTGAGCGCAATGATGTTTCCATCATCATCTGGAACCTGCAGCCCACGGACAACGGCACCTTCACCTGCCAGGTGATAAACTCGCCAGATGTCTACGGCACCATCGGGGAGGTGCGGCTCCGGGTGGTGCAGAAAGGTGAGAGGCCAAGGAACACCCCAGGGGTTCTGGGGGTTTAGCCAGTGTGGCCTTCCTCCACATCTGGGAAAGTTCGGAGAGGAAAAGTGTTCTAAGTGGACAGCATGAGGGGAAAAGAGGAGCCTAAGGAAAGGTTTTATTCACAGATAGAGAATCTCAGCCTCGCTCCTCCCGTGTGTCCCTCTGGTCCATCCCTCTGTCTCTCCCCTTGCAGTGAGTTTCTCAGAAATCCATTTCCTGGCCGTGGCCATCGGATCTGCCTCTGTCCTGATGATCATCGTGGTGACAGCCGTGATTATCTGTCGGCAGCATCGCAGGAAAGCGCGAGACAAGAGGCTCGAGGTGGCAGACACTGAGCTGTAAGGACACAGAGGGAGGGAGGGAGAGGCTCTGGGAGAGCTTGTCAAGTTTATCTCCACGGCCTTTCTGAATTATTGGCTTGGACCCTGCACGGAGCATCTACAATGCAAAACTGCCAACCCAATTAGCAATAATTGGCTGCGTGCAGGCAGAACAGAGCCCCAGGATGGACAAGCTCTGCGGTCCTCATTTGGCTCTCGCCCTTCTCAGTGGCCCCTCACTCAGGAGGACCCAGCTGCTGTGGTGGTGGCTGCAGATGACCACCCTGTCCCCTCACCGTGTCACCTTAGGGGTGCTCTGTGGGACTCGGGACACCCTGCTGCTCAGCATGACACTGATTTGGGCTTTTTCTTCTCTTTTTTCCTCATATTTTTAAAACAGTAAAGAAAAAGAGAGCCTGAAGATGAAAGAAGAAAAGGAACCCATTTCACTGGAGGATTAGAGGTCTTTGCTGGTGTGCACAATGCAGGTACCCATCCAAACCTCCTCTCGGTAATGTCTCAGTGTTACTGGGAGCTCTCCCAGACAGATTCCCTCGGGTATTTCACTGCTGCTCACAGTCAGAGCTGAGGCCACAGTCACACTTTGCTGTTGAGCATCCTTCAGAGACAGCTGAACAATCCCTGAGCAATCACAGCCTCTTAAATGCACAAGAGATTCCTCCACCCTGCTGTTGAGGAGCATTTGTAGGAAAGCCATTGTTGCTGCTTTCCATGGCATTCCTGCTTTGTGGATGAAGAGGAGTGAATGACTTCCCTTTTGTCAGTTTTGAATCTGCTTTTTGATTACTTTTACCTTTATTGTTTTAAAATTGCTGCAGGAAGACTGGAACTGTTTCCATATTCACTGGCTCTGCTTAAGCATGTCAGCATAAATTTTACCCACAGTTTCTGAGGTCAGCAGTTGCCTCTATTATTTTGGTTTTTGTCAATAACCCTGAGTAATGGCTGTTTGTTTTTCTTATAATCTTTCTTCTCAGGTACTTCCAAAGCAGCTGGTGAAAGCTTGTAATTTGGGGAGGCAGAACAAAGCTGGATTACAGACACCCCACGCTGCTAGTGTGGTACCTCTGCTCAACCTGAAAGTCTTGCATGGAAGGATGGTGACTTTCCATGAGTTGTGAATTCCCTTCAGCAAAGCCAAGCAGGAGGAACTTGCCCCACGAACAAGGAACTTTCTTCATCTTCTCACCCGAGCAAGGCTTCTGTGGGAGATGAAAGTGCCAAGATAGCTGCCTGAGCTGAGGGCTGGGAGCTCTTGGAGCAGATGCACTCTTGCACCTTAAAAACCACCACGTGCCTTTGTGTTGCCCTGTTTTTCCTCCCTGACGTCCTGAAAAGGAAGACTGAGCAGTGAGGGCTCAGCTGGCACAACAAACGTGCTTGGAGTCCCTTTTCCACTTTAGATGGACAGTGTTAGAGCTGGGCAATGCCTGCTGTTTGTTATTTGGGTAACATTCACCAGCCAGGGTGGTTTTCACATCCATCTCTTGCAGCTTTGGGGGATTCTGTGGCTCCGGGGGCTGAGGAGAGTTTCCTGCCTGGATCCAGCAGCTCCTCTCCTGTTCCCATTCCCACTCTCACTATTCCCTCTGTTCCCCTTAGCTCCAGCCCCCAAAACCACAGAAATCATGGAGCTATAATGGTGTTTAACCAGCCCCAAATCAATTCTGTTACAGCATTTACCCAACCCTAAATCAAAACCTTGACCTGTTCATTTGTAGAGTGTCTTTATGGCTTTATTACATGAGATGTGCTAGCGCTGTTCCCTGGCTGTTTTCGTTTTCACTCACCTGTGTTGTAAATAAAGGCACTTTGCTGAGAGTTGTGCTCGTGTGGAGGGTGCCCCTGCCACCCCAAATGAGCAGATTTGCCCTGTTTGTCCCCAAAATTGGATTTGTTAGCTGCTGTGTAACAAGCCAATAACAAAACACTTCAGAGAGACACTGATTATTGACTTCAGAGCAGCCCAAACCTGGGTGCTCAGTGGTGTCCCACAAACCCAGCAAACCCCACTGGATTTCTCACACCATCATTTCTGCACAGAAATTCAGTTATTACCTTTCCAAGTACAGCCCCTCTCCTATCAATTACTAATTAGGTATTAATTCCCTACAAATCATGTAACCCCAGCAAATTTGTAGTCATGCTCAGGGGCGGGCAGGGTCTTTTGACTTGTAGGTGTGATTTTTTTGTGTTATAATCAAGATAGTTCAACTCTAGGATGCCTAACCTTGGGTCTCTTGCCCAGTTAGCAATGTACACACAGACACACAGCCACTGCTTGGTTTAATACATCATTGGCACTTGTTAGTTCCGGCATGTCCTTGGTTAGGGGATGCAGCTGTTGCCTGCTCCCCTGATTGGGTCTCCTTTTTTTTTGCTGATTATGCTTGAAAGTATAGAAATCTTGCAGCAGGAAACGTCCTGACTTGGGATAATCCTGACACATTCCTCATTTTATAGCAGCACCTAAAAAAAAAAAAAAAAAAAAAAAAAAAAAAAGAGAGAGAAAAGAAAAAGAAAAAAAAAAAAGAAAAAGCGCAGTGAGCAGGCTGGCCGTGACAAGAGCCGCGCGGGGGTTTGGGGACAGCCGCAGTGACCCCGCCGGACCCTTTGCTCATCCCGGACTCGGCACGGCGCCCCAGGTGAGCCCAGGGACAGCCAGGTGTGCCCAGGGACAGCCAGGTGTGCCCAGGAGCCGCGGCCATTTCGGGGCTGCCCCGCCCTCACCTGCGCCAGGTGAGCGCCATGTTCCGGGGCTGAGCCCGGCCGGGATGCGGCGCCGAGGGGCGGCGGGGGCCGGGGGCTTCCTGCTGCTCCCGCGGGGGGCTCTGCTGCTCATCGGTACCGGGGCTCGGGGGGCGGCGGGGGATGAGGTGTGATGGGATGGACGGGACGGGAGCGGCGCTGCCCGCGGTGCGCCGGGGGTCCCGCGTGGGCACCGGGCGGGGATGCGGCTCCGGGGGCGGCGGATGGTCGGGAGGCGGTGGGAGGCTCGGGAAGGGTCGATGGTGGATGGTCCCGGGGAGCGGTGGATGGTCCCGGGAGATGGTGGATGGTCCCGGGGGATGGCGGATGGTCCCGGGGAGCGGTGGATGGTCGGGGGGTGGTGGATGGTCCCGGGGAGCGGTGGATGGCCCCTGGGAGTGGTGGATGGTCGGGGGGCGGTGGATGGCCCCTGGGGACGGTGGATGGTCCCGGGGAGCGGTGGATGGTCCCGGGGGATGGTGGATGGCTCCGGGGAGCGGTGGATAGTCGGGGGGCGGTGGATAGTCGGGGGGCTGTGGAAGGCTCGGGAAGGGCCGGAGCATGGCGGTAGCTGAACGGGACAGAAGTGGCTGCACACACGGGAAATAAGGACTGGGAGTACTCGGTGTTGTGGGGAGATTTGTGACCCAGTGATTTGGAAATTCGGGCGCTGTGGCAAAGAAACACAGGGAAGAATTGCCTGAAAGTACCTAAAGCTGATATTTTGCCACTCGTTAGAGGCCCAGCTGATTCCTTTTCTCGGCTCTTTATCTCCACATCGAAACATCTGTGGGAGCTTGGAGGTCCTTCACAGATAGTTTATTTAGAGGTCATTCCAATCTCAGAGAGAATAGTTGAGGAAAGTTGTCTGCTTTACCTCGAATTTCATCATGGGAGAGGGAGTCTCTGCTGTGCTTTAGTATTTGAATTCTGGTTGACCTGCACACGTGTTGGCGCTTTTGGGACAATTTTGCATCTCCCAGGTAACAAGAAATTAATCCCTGCCTTTTGTGCCTGTTCCATCAGGTGTCTGCAATGTCCTCTCCCTGGAAATCAAAGCCAGTGCTAAAGTCCGAGCGTACGTGGGTGAGCAAGCGCTGCTGAAATGCTCCTTCAAGTCCAGCTCCCCCATCACGGACAGCCTGCTGGTGGACTGGACCTACCGCCCCCTCACTGGTGGCCAGATGGAGACAGTAGGTGGAACAGGGCCAGGCCTCTGTGCATGCTGAAAACCTGAATTTTCTGTTTGCTCTGCTGGGCTGCTCCCTCACTTTGCGGTTTGGGAGTCTTGGTGTTGCCTTCTTTCCCTTGTAAAATTCCTTTGGTGCTGTCTGGGTGAAAAAATATTCTATGTAAATACAAAACTATGTAAATACAAAAATATATACAAAATAATAATCATAAAGTAGATAAATGCTGGGGTTTGCCACAAGTGTTTCATTGTGCACTGTACAGAATAACTGTAAAGATTTGATTGGCACTTTGTTTCTCTTATAAAGGAAATATTCTTTCCAACTTTTTAATGTGTCATCATCCCTTTATATTTACAATGCAAAATTCCTTTATTTTCCCAATGCAAAAAGCCGTTTGTTTGTTTTCTTGGATGAGTGTTTTATTGCCACAATTATTGCTTTTCCCTCCTTGCAGGTTTTTCATTATCAGTCCCTTCCACACCCCACAACAGCGGGGAGGTTCAAAGACAGGATCTCCTGGGTTGGGAATGTCGCTAATGGTGACGCTTCCATCGCTATCGAAAGCCCAACACTCAATGACAATGGGACCTTCATCTGCAGCGTGAAGAACCCTCCAGACATTTATCACAACATCCCCCAGACTGTGCTGGTGGTTACCGAGAGGGGTAAGGCTCCCTGCCCACAATTTGGCTTCATCTAAGTGACAGAATTGCTTTGTGGGATCTTGGAATTCTGAGCATCACGTGGGAAATGCTCCCTGACGTTTCAGCAGGGGTTACCTCAGCCCTGCGCTCTGAGCGCAGTGCTTTGAGAATTATTGAACTGATTTGGGGCAGGAAGGGACAGGGGAAGCTGTGGTGATAACAGGAATCAAAAGCGTCCCTTTGTTCAGAAGTTTCAGCCTCCGCAAATTGAGGCAGAACAAGTTAAACATTAAGGAAACGCTGGCCTAAAAATAATCTCCACATCAGAGGCACTGATTGTCAGTAATAATTTCCTCATCTGCCCTGCGTGCCAGCCCTGCCCCAAATTCCCAGCTCAGCCGTGCTGATAGAACTGTGTCATGCCCTGCCTTCCTTTGCAGCTCCTGCAGCTGAGCGCCCGCCTGGGCTGGGCTTGGTGGCAGGAGCTCACGGCTTTGGTGGCAGGAGCCGCGCGGGTTTGGTGGCAGGAGCCGCGCGGGCTTGGTGGCAGCAGCCCCGCAGGTTTGGTGGCAGCAGCCCCGCAGGTTTGGTGGCAGGAGCCCCATGGGTTTGGTGGCAGCAGCCCCGTGGGTTGGGTGGCAGGAGCCACGTGGGTTTGGTGGCAGGAGCCGCGCAGGTTTGGTGGCAGGAGTCCTGCAGATTTGGCTCTTTTGAGTCTGCCAGCCCCATGTTTCCCGTGAAAGGCCACCCAGCCGTGTCCTGGGTGAGCTTTTGTCCCAGAGGCTCAGCAGAGCTGTGTCTCCTTGCAGGCCTGTCCTTCCAGCTGACATCAGCAGCTCTGCTGTCCATCGTGGTGTTTGTCCCTTCCGTCATCGTGGTCGTTCTGCTGCTGGTGAGGATGGGAAGGAAATTCCGGGTGCAGAAAGAGAAAGGAAAACCTGGTTACAAGAAATCCTCCATCGAAGTGTCTGATGAGTAAGTGCTGGCTGCAAGCTGGAGCCTGTATTTCCACTCTGGGGTGTTGGCACAGGCACGAGGGATGATTTCCCTATTGTCCTTCAACACAAATTGTCTGCGGTTCAGTCTCTGGTATCTGCTTCTCACCCAGCAGTTGGAAAGCTTTGGGAAATCCCCATTTTGGATAATCCCCCATAAACCAAGCTCTGCACATCCCCTTTTTTCTGTCATTCGCGTGAGGAATGCCATGGAACTGAAGCCGTTTAGGGCTAGACACTATTTCACTTCTGTAATCAGGTTTATTTTAGCCTGAGTCAGCAGGGTATTTTGCGTGTGTGAGGTTTGTGTGCTGTATTTTGATATGAAATCCCCATAACAATAAAATAAATGAAATAATGCAGTCTGTGGTGGCCTGAGCAGAGATGCCAGGTACTGCAGGAGCCTTGGAGACTGAATCCCCTTCTGCTCTGGAGAGGACTCTGCTCTGGGAAGGTTCAGTAGAGAGAAAGACAAGGCAACAGTGCTGCTGCAGGAGCTGCACCTGGCTTTGAAGTTACTTCAGTACAACAATTCCTTGCAGAATTATTTTTTTGCTGCAGTCTTTTAACGTTCTGATAGGTCGTGTATGATTTGCCAGCGAAAAAGCAACTTTTGTTTTACTATCTGTGGCACTTAAGTGAAATATTTGCCTTCAAAATGAGGCACCAGGTAGTTTTCAGTCATTTTAGTTTTGCTGTGCAGAGTCAAAGGCTTTTCACCGCGATGAAAAACCTTCACGTGGTATAACCAGAATTCACAGTCCAGAGGAGATATTGGAATGTCTAGGGGGAAAAAGTCCAACTGATCTGTGCTTTTCCTGCAGGCCTGAGCACACAGACACAGCCTGCTGCGGGGGGAAGCTCAGGGAGTGGTGTCTGAACTGTGTGGTAAGTGGAAAGTTGGTGTTTTCACAGTGGTTTTGCCAACTTGGGTGCTCAAAGGAGGTGCTAAGAGCAGCAGGGAGAGTGTCATAACACCCCTGGGTGTCCAAGGTGTGTCCCAAATGGCTCCTCGGAGCTCCCCAGCTGCAGGCAGTGAGAGCTGCTGGTGGTACTGGTGGGGAAGCTGTCATGAGATCCATCAAACTGATTTTTAATTCGACTTGATTGGAATCAAAGCTGTCATTTTAAGACGAGAAATCAGGATTGAAGTGCCAGCCGCTGCGGGGCTCCTTTAGGGGCTCTGCAGAAGCAGTTTGGGAAGGGAGGAAGTGACCCCTCAGCCACCGTGTTTTTGCCGAGGTGGTGGAGATCTTCCTCCTTTTACCTCGCTTTCATTGCGACAGAGCATTGCTAAACCCTCGTGGTTTGTTTGTTTGTCTCTGGTTTTTGTTTGCTGTGCTCGCTGAAGTGGTGGCTGCCTTCTCATCCTGCTCCTTCCTTCCCTTCCCAGCCCAGCAGCAGCTCCTGCTCATCAGGTGCCTCGTGCTCCCGAGTGCTTTTCCACCCTCTGCCCTCGCTCTGTGCGAGTCCTTCCTGCTGCCATCAGTGTGGCACATTCCAGAGTAATGCCCAATTCGAGAGAGCTTTCATTCCTTCGCCTTTTCCTCAGGGGCACCTTTGCATCTCATGCGCAGAGTCAGGACGTGTGTGTTAGGGAGGATTTAAATATGTGTTGCTTGATTCACTCCCCTAATGCCAGTGATTTAAAATGCCCTAAATGCCCAAGCCTTCAGACAGGCGTGTGCTGATGCTTTCTATTAGATACAGGATGAGAAACGGCAATTACGTAAGATTAACATAAAATATTTACAGTTGTGCATAAGGCAGAGCAGGTACAGAGCTGCAGTGCTGGGAATGAGGGTTTGGAGAGGTGCAGGAAGCAGGAAATGCTTTGTGCCAAAGGCTCTTCCAGGTGACTGGAATTTGTGATTCTGGGAATCAGGGAGGCACCAGGTGGAGCCATGGGAAAGGATGGAGCCCCAGTTTGGTGAGGGAAACGCTGTCAGGGAGTGGGAGATCTTAAAAGTTGAAAAATGTCTCCTCATCCTTTGGGAAGAGTCAAATTGGAATGATAAAATCCTGCTGCTTTCATGTGGAGTATTTTGTCAGGTTTGATCCTCTGCTGTCTGATATTGAAATATTTATCTGATCAGGTCTCTGAGAACGCTGCCCCACTCACTTTAATGGTTCTGCATTTTTGAGGTTTCTCTAATGTGCTCTTTTCATGCTTAATATGTGACCAAACAATTAAAATTGCAAAGCCAGTGGAAAGTCTCTTTAGACTCAAAATGTCTGGAGTGTCAGTGAGATTTAACTCGGAGCGCTGAGGAGTTTGGGTGAGTTTCCAGCTCAGAGCTGCAGAGCTGCTTGTGGGGACACCATCAAATGAGTCCTGTGGTTACAGCACGAGATGATGGGGCACTGAGAGTTGGTTGTCGGGGCTGAAAAACAATAATTTGTGCTGCTCAGGACAGTGTCTGTGTGCTGGTGCTGCACCTTCTGATTCATCCTCGGCTGCTGCTCCTCTTCAAACACATTTCACGTGTGGGTTATGCCATGGTGACTGTGTCAGGGAGAAGTCAAACAGATTTAGCACTATATTTATATTTATATTTGTATTTGTATTTATATTTATATTTATATCTATATTTTATATTTTTATTTCTATATATTTTATATATATATTATAATTTATTCTTATAATTTATTATTATAATTTAAAAAAAATATTTTTATTTATACCAGTGTTTTAGCAAGTCCTTTGTCCTGTTCAAGCACAGCAGCATTTCTGGGAAGCATTTAGGCCTTAGGCTGAACTCATGACTTCGTTCATGTCTTCACACACAGTCTCAATTTCTCTCCACGATCCCCGTTTAGGACACGGATGAGGAGGATCCATACTGATGGAAGACTCAAGCTCTGGAGAAGGACTAGAATCACAGCACTGAAAATCATGGTTAGATCCTTCCAGAGGCTGCTGGATAACCAGTGCAGGCTGAAGGACGTGCTCTGCTCTCGGTGGATTGGAAGAATAATGCTGATGGGATAATTCACTTCTATTTAAGCACAAAATAATGATGTTTTTTAAAAAAAATCTTTCTAATTTATTGGGGAAAAGAATGTCTTACCATCACTTCTGCAGTGCCTACAGTGCCAATGTGCCTTGGTTTAGCTGCAAATAGGTTTGATTTATTGGTTTGATTTTTTGGTGACATCCCTCCTTTCCTGAGCCCTTGAAGCAAAAGCTGCTCCAGCTCTCTGGGCTGCTCATCTTTGAATATTTATCCTCAGGTTTTTTGGAACACATTGACTCAAACCAGTTTGATGAAGTGGTACCTGGAATCCTCTGTCTTGGAGTGAAGAGAACCTACTGCTTTTGAAGTATTTTTTGGTTTATTCAGCTGCATCACTGGGTACCTCTCCTACTTGTAGAAGTGAATCACAGTTCATAGAAAACTTTTTTTTTTTTCCTTTTTTTAATCAGGAATGCAAATGGGGACTCTGTTTCTGGGGACACACAACCCCATCTACCTCAGCCATGGACTCAAGCACTGCCCAAAGGAATGTTCTCTTTGCAGTAGTTGTTTTCTTCCTCCCTTCTTCTAGGACCCATCTTAGGGAAATGGTTCATCGTGCAGCATTACTTCCCCTCGAGGGAACTTCCTCTTTCACCAGCCTTGTCCAGTAATGAATGGCAGAGAGCAGTGGAATTCATTCACTCAGTCCCTAAAAAGCTGCTTCCTTTCTGTATTAGTCAAATATTCTCCTTTTACAGATGGGCTACAGGTTTATTGTTGATTTTAATGCACCATTACCAATAAATTCCATTCTTTCCTTCTGGGCTGCGGCTCTCTTTATTTGGCTAAATACAGCTGAACTCATAAAACTGCCATCCTGAGGTATAAAAATTGTCACGTGGTGGTGGGTTAAGGGTTTTAGGGAGCAGATTTGACCCAAAAGGGAGCAGGTACCAAGCCCCCCTCAGCATCTCTGTGCTGGCTGCAGGTTCCAGGTGCAGTGAAGCTCCTCACTGAGAAGTAGGTCATCTGTAGATCTGTGCCTCCACAGAAAGAAATACATCTTTCTCCTGTCTACTCTAAAGCAATATTTAAAACATTTGTGCTCCCTGGTGACACAACATCTTTGTCAGCCAAAACTTTCCGCCTGGGAAAGGCTGGTGGGGGATCATGCAGCCCTGGGGGAAGTGGCTTTGCTGTTCCACTCTCAGCACTCACACGACTTCCCTGTGGAAACCACAGGCTCTTTTTGCTGCAAAATGTTGGATTTCAGCTGTGACCCTTCGGGAGCGTGCTGGATCCTGGGCTGATGTTCTGGTGCAAAGCTGAGCTTCCACCTTGGAGCTGTGACCAGCGCTGAGCTTCCTCTTCCTCTTCCTCCGCCGCCCACATGGAAACGTGTTGGTGTGCCATGGAACCACTGATACTGGAACAGAGAACAGGAGGTGCTCTGGTGTTTCGAGGGAAGAGGAAGGGGGAAAATGTGTTTTCAGAGGGGCTGTGGGGGATGCAGGGATGAGCAGCAGTCTCTGGGGTGTTTCAGAAGGAGAGAGCTGTCCCTGCTGGGACAGGCAGGTCCAGGAGCAAGGCACAGCCATTCCCCAGTGGTGCTGCTCATCACAGGGACAAGATCCAGCTCCTCTACCCAGCTCTGATCCCCAAAACCAGAGCAGGAGCGAGCACAGGCTCCCTGCCAGGAATCTCTGTGTCCTGCTCTGGTCATCGTGGCTGGTCAGACCACTCTGCCACGCTGGGCCTGAGCCACAGCTCTGCCCTGAGTGCCTCCTGGAGCTGCCCCATCTCGGGGAGATGCAGCTGCAGCTGCCTTCCCCTCGCCGTTGCACATCCTGATTTCTTGTTCTGCTTTCTCTCGCGTGTGAAAGTGACCACCAGACTCAACCTGAAAGAGCCAAAGGGTACCAAGAAAGGTCTTGCATATGCAACCTCGAGATGATTTAGCAACTGATGCACGTACTGTGAATCAGTCGCTGAAGAACCTTTCGTGCACGACAGGCTGACTACCCCAGGCCACGCTAGGTGAGTATTTTTTGCTGTAATATTTATTTCTGGATTTTTTTTAATTTTTTTTTTCCTGAGGAGAGAACCAGGGGAAGAGAAGTGCTGGCGACTCGGATCCCATGTGCCAAAGGAGGGAAATGTCAAGGCCATGTGGTGTCTGTGTCCTTTTTTCCCCATCTGCTTGGGCAAGGCGATTTGGATGTGTCAGCACTGAGCACGGAGCAGGCTGGTGAGTGGGTGCTGGCTCCAGCTGGTGCCTCACCCTCTCCCTGCTGTGTGCCACAGGGGAGACCCTGCAAAAATCTGTTCCCAGACAGCACCAGAATTCCTTCTCAAAAACAGGGCAGTACATCCATCAAGGACTTGGTGGCAAATAAGGCCCAGAGAATTTTTGCAGGGATTTTTTGTAGGTTCTGGGTATAGAAATCCCAGCTTTCTGCAGCTGAGGACTGTTTTTTGGGCTGGCTGCTGCATGGGGGTGGTCCTGGGGGGTGCAGCTCTGCAGGTTTTGGCAGTGTCTCTGGAAAAGTAGGATGCTGTGCCTGCTGCCCCGAGCTGTGCTGGCCCAGCTGAGGGCCCTGGGGCTGAGCAGGAGTTGTGTTTGTAGGTCGTGTGTGCACCAGCGTGGGCTGTGCAGCAAAGTGTGTCACGGCAGAGCTGCAAAGAGCACGGCAAACCACACAAAAACCCAGCCCCAGAGGGGTCCTGTGCTTTGAGAGGCAGATAGGAGAGAATTCCAGAAGGTTTGCTGGCACTTCTCGGGATTTTTCATTTGTGGAAAGGGCAGGGTGATGAAGGTACAAAGCTGTAGTGACTTTGTCAGCCTAGAACTGATCCAAGGGTCCCCAGCAGCTGATTTTGGGCCTGCAGTCCCTGCCTGAGGCTGATGTGGAGATCTTCTAACTTGCACGATGGAGCAAACAAGAGAGAAGCTACCACGATGCCAGAGATGATTCAGCTCTTGCCTTTCCATTTCATTTCTGCAGTATTGGAAAATATGTGCTGGTAATGGCAGCCTCAATTCCAGCTTCACGTGAGGGTTCTCCGGGCAGGAGAGCTTCTCTCAGTAACTTTTTACCCTGAAATAAGTTTTGAATGACCACATCTGGGAATCGTGGAGCAGGGACAGGGCAGGCAGGGCATTGACTCTTGCCTTCCTTTGGATGCTGGATTGTTTCCAGATTGCTGGTGGTGACAGCCACTCCTTCCCTGGGCCGCAGGATAAATCCACGATGTGTGGAGAGGAGATGTCAGCTTTGTTCTGAGAGACGTGGAGCAGCTCAAGCTGAATGCAGGGACCAGATGTGGCACTGCTCCAGCAGAACCTCTCACCGTGTGCAGCACCCTGGGGTGAGGGGTTAGTTCTGGAGCAGGGGGTCTGTGCTTTAGGAGCGAATTTCTCTGATTCTGTCCTCTTAAAAACGTCTGATTGCTTTGGGAGCAGAGCCAACAACCGTGAACATCTCAGCTCGGTTGTCAGAGGCTCGACCCCCAAACCACCGGAAAGATTTGTGTCTTGGGGGAAAACACGAAGGGGTTTAGGCTGAGCCCTTTCCCCCACGCTCGCTCTTTCTTTCCCTGCTCAGCACAGTCTCAAAAAGCAGAGCCCTGCTCCCTGCCCTCTGTGCTGCGCTGACTTTCAGCCTCCCAGCCTGAGAGGCTGCACATCAGAGCCTTCCTCTGACCTTGAGCCAGCCCTTGGTGTCCTGCCCCAGGGCCACTGGAGCATGTGCCACCTCTGCTGTTCTTTTCAGAGCGAGATGAAGGTGCTGCTGAGCCTGACCCTGCTGCTGACATGGCTGGGTAAGCTCTAACTTTTATTCCCCTCCGCCTTTGCTCTGAGACCCATCAGTTCCTCTCCTCCTGTGGTGAGAACCCCTCGGAGCTGCTCCTCTCCTGGGTGCCAGTCCCTCCTCTGCCCCTGCGTGTGTGCATCTCCCCTTCCTGCAGACCTCCCCTATAGATTGGCTCCAAACTGCACTGCCATCCCCCTGGATGTGTCCTGTGTTTAGGCTCCAAGGCTTTGAAAGGAGTGGGAGTGCTTCACCAAGTCTAAATACAGGGATGGGTTTCCCAAGGTATTGATTTTGGCTCTGCTCGAGGCAAGCAACTCCCTTGGTCTTCTCCGCTGGCAAATATTTGACATTTTCAGCTCCACAGCTGGTCAAGACCAACAGAACTTGTTTGGGAAGCTGCAGCACTTTGCATTCATTATTTACAGGGTTTCAGACAAACAAACACTTGGCTTGGCCAGGGCCCAGCGCTCGGTGACTGTGGACAGGCTGAGCAGAGCGGCTCAGCCACGAGGTTGAGCCTACCTGTCTGAGCAGCTCTGCGCTGAATCAGCTCCCCCAGCTCTCAGCAAACAGCAGCAGAGCCTCAGCCTGCCCTTGCAGTGCCACTGCAGCCTCTGAGGCAGGTGGGGTTTCTTCTGATGAGCTCCAGCGATGCTTTCTGCCCCACTTGTTTCAGAGAATCGTTTAGTTCAGAGAAGACCTTTTATCCCCTTCCTGCCACACGCTCTGCAGCCCAGCGAGCGGCAGCTGCTTCGTGCAGGTTGTGTCAGCTCTGTGCCCTTTGATGTTCCCCTGGTTTGCTTTCTTCCCCCACTGCCCAGCTGCTCTAGAAACCCCAAGCTGTGGTTACGTGGCCAGACAAGCTCGGGACTGGAGCCTATGAGCAAAGGGGAAGGAAGCCAAATGGGCAGTGAGGGAGGAACTGAAATGTGTGTGAAGCACTCGAATTGCCCCTGGCCTGGTAGAGATGAGAGCAGCACAGGTTCTCCCAGCCGGTGACTCACAGGCACAGCCCTGCAGGAGCTGCAGATTTGGCTCCGAGGCGTGGAGGGCAGGGGTTGTGCTTCCCGAGTTCCCTTCGGCTGGATCACACGGCAGCAGCCCTTGGTGTGGCGGCGGGAGGATGTGCTGCCCCACATCCCAGGCACGCCACGAGCAAGGGTCAGGCACGGGCTTGGCCTCTGCACTGGTCAGTGCCGTGAGCCCCAGGCTTCCCTGGAGACGAGATAGCGATGGGGACAGGCAGGCTGCAGCTGGCCGTGCTCCCCGGGCTCATCCTGCTGTCCTTGTCCCCGGCAGAGCGATGCAGCGGGGCTGGCTCGGTGTTCATGGAGCCTCAGCTCCGAGCTAGGGCTGGGGACTCTGTGCTGCTGCAGTGCCTCTTCCTAGACCCCGACAGCAAGGGATGGACCCTGCTCAAGGTGGACTGGCTGCACAAGGCAGGAGCTGGCACTCAGGTGGGTCAGGACAGGGGTGACAGAGGAGGGGACATGGGGCTGGTGGTGGGTCAGCAAGGCAGCCATGGGGAGGCTGTGGGGAAGCCTATCCTGGCCCAGGCCACGAGGGGAGGAAGTTTCCATGAGAGGAAGAAGGGACGGGACACCTCCGCGTGGCCCCACAGCACCAGGGAAGCACCGCTCTGGGGTTTTCCAGAGCGTGGGAGAGAGCCGGGCTCTGTGCGAGGAGAACAACCACGGGGAGAGGGAGAGTGTGGATTGAGGGCTCTCGGGGAGGGACAGGGCACCTGAGCCTCCTCTCACCGACGCCGTCTGTGCCCCGGCAGGAGGAGATGGTGTTTTTTTACTACAGCAACCGCGGCGTGCCCGTGGGCCGCTACAAGAACCGCGTGCAGTGGCAGGGGAACATCTCCCGCCTGGACGGCTCCATCCTGCTGCGGGACGTGCGTGTGAACGACAGCGGCACCTACGAGTGCGAGCTGCGGCTGGTGCAGAACAGCAGCATCTTCAAGAGCCAGACCGTGCTGCTCGTCAGCCCCGCGGCGCCCAGAGGTGCGTGCCGTGCCCCGGGGCGGCTGTCCCGCAGCAGGGCTGGCGTCCCCGCGGTGCCATGCCCTGCCTTGGTGTCTCCCCGGCAGAAGGAGCAGCGGCGGGCGCTGAGGATGCTGCGCCCCAGAGGGACTCGGGGTTCTGGCCGGCCGTGGTGGGCTGTGGCTGCGTGGCCGTCGTGGTGGCGTTCCTGGCCGGGCTGTGCGTGAGGAAGAGGTACCAACAGCGGCTCTGGGCTCACGGGGATGAGCAGGCACCTCCCTGCAGCTCTGCTGCGCTGCCCTCCCGGGCCGAGCTGTGCCCCACGGGAGGTTCTCAGGTGCGAGGGTTCAGCTGCCCAGGTGTGGGCTGCAGGCTCCTGCTGCCATCTAGTGTCACCTCACCCTGGCCGGTGTCCCCTCGGCTCCTAGACCTCCTGGGCTGGCCCAGGCATGTGCGAAGGGATGTCAGTGTCCCGGGAGAGGGAGGGAGGGACAGAAGGAGCGGGTGATGCTTCTCGCCGGAGGTGACACTGCTGCTGCCTTCCTTCAAGGTTTGCAACCACCACAGCCCTGGAGAGGATGGGGAAGAGCAGCAGCAAGAACAAAGCAGAGGTGAGAGCTGAGAGCGGAGGGATCACTGGGGTTGGGTGTGTGGGCTCAGGGCTGGGGAGGCCGAGGGGAAGCGATCCCATTTGCTGGCCAGCTCCAAGCACGGCTCTCGTTGCTCGCCTTGTAACCAGGGTCAGGCAGCCCTCATGTGCTTGGGGCTGCTCGGTCCCAAACACCCTGATCTGCCCTTGCAGGAAGCAATTTACTCCTCAATCCCTGGAGCTGAGGTGCCCAAGGCTGAGCAGGAAGCGAAGAAGAAGAGGAGAGCTGAGGATACGTACATAACCATGGTGAGCAGCAGGCATGGTGGGACCCCCACATCACTGTCCCCATCCCCAGGGTCACAGCATCCAGGGCCTCCCTCCCCATGCCAGAACCCAGCATCCCTTGCCCCCTGCCCCCTCCAAACGCAGCCTGACACCTGTGGTGGGGCTCACACCCTGTCCCCTACTCCCTGCAGCACCCCTCTCACTGCCGGGACAACGGCGTCTATGTGGAGCTGGCCAAGAGGGCGATCCCGTCGGAATGGACGGCACAGGGGACACAGGGGGATGGACAGAGCGAGGAGCCCCCCAGCAGGCCAGAGGAGGCACTTCCCCGGGCTCCAGAGCGGGAGAAATAGCTGTGCTGTGCGATGGCAGCCCCTTATCCAGGCATGTCTAAGGCACCTTTGTCCCTCTGAGGACCAAGAACTGGTGAAATGTCACTCCATGCTCCGTGCCAGGGCACTGCTGGGGCACAGCCCACCCCAACTGTCTGCAGGGGACCAGGGGAGACTCAGCTCTTGCCCCCTGGTCTCTGGAGAGGGGCACAGTGGGCACAGCCTCACGCTCCAGCTTTGATCCTGGCCCAGGACAAGGATCTCCAAGGGGGGAGATGCAGTGGGAGCCGTCACGGTATTTTTCTGAAGGTAATAAAACTCAGGGAGTCTTCCCTGACCCTGCCTTCGTTTTACCTCCTGCCTGAGCATGTGATGTCCAAGTGTGCCAAAATCTGCCTGGCCCAGGGCCTGGGAGCCCCTGCACCCACGTGCAGCCTCATCCAGAGCACCTGCTGGCTCCAGGCGGGAGCAAAGCCAAACGGGACAAAAAAGGGTCCCTTGGCAGCAGGGTGAGGTCAGATGGGAGCAGGACAGACCCGCGGGCAGTGGGGGTCCCCACGGGTGTCCCCTGGCCATGGGTCAGCAGCCGGGCGGTGGGCAGTGCTGGCCGGGGGAGCCCAGCCGCCCCTCCCGGGCCCCCGGGGCGGGCGCTGGCGCTGCTCCCGCGCTATCTCCGGGTGTCGGGCGCTATCTCCGGGTGCCGGGCTCTATCTATAGATGTTTGACACCTCCAGGTGCGGAGGGAGCCGGGACCCTCCACCTCCCACCGCTGCCGGGAGACTGCAGCGCCGCGCTGCGCTCCTTGGTTCTCGTTGACACCCTGCTCTCTTTTCCCGCAGGCAGCCGCGGGATGGGATTCGGTGCGAGCCAGCCCCCGGAGCTGCATTTTGGGGGTCGGGGGGTCGCACAGGGCCTTTGTAGGGTCGTGGCAGCTGTAGCAGCAGGGCAGGGCGGGTTTTGCCTGCCCAGTGTGCATGGGAGAGCTCTGTGAGTGCAGTGAGTGTTTGCTGAGCGGGGCTGGGACATTCTCATTCCTTCCCTCCCGGCTGTCCTGCTGCCCCTCCTGACTCTGCTCAGACCCTTTCCTTCCCTCCTGCCCTCCTGCTGCCCCTTCTCTCCCTCGCCAGGGCTCTGCTGCACAGGCACCAAGGTGTGCCCTGGCTCCTGGGCATCGCTCGCCTCTGTCCCCAGCGATGCTGTCCCAGCAAACGCCACCACTCCGTGCCCCAGGGCCTGAGCAGCTGCTGTCACTGCCTCTCAGGTCTCCAGGAGGTCATGCCACGGCTTTCCTGCACCCATCCCTGCAGCCTGAATCCAGGTTTGGAGCCCAAGGCCCAAAGGCTTCCTTGGCCCGTGGTGGGAAGGGGATCAAAGACTTTCTGCAGCCCTGTTGCTGCTGGGCAGAGCTTCCCTGTCCCAAGGCTGGGCGAGGAGAGGTGTTATCCTGGGAGGAGATGCTGCTGGAGAAGAGGAAGGAGCCACCAGCAGAGTCTGGCAGCCCTGGGAAGTGATGGAGCTCACCAGGAGCGTGCAGGTGCCCAGGAGCACCTCTACCTGCTGCAGCCTACCTGCTGCATCCTGGCTGGGCTCCTCGGGCCCCTCGGCTCTTGCCAGCCTGGAGCAGCCCCTCTGCTCCCTGCCTGGCTCCAGGAGGGCATTTCCAGCGCTCCTGGGCCCCACTGGGCTCTCCAGAATGGGCACTGCTGCTGTGGATGCTGTGAGCGGGGCTGGCCGCCAGCCTCCCGCGGGGCACAGGGGACACACCTGCATGTCCCCAGGGACCCCGGGGGGCTGCAGGGCCACAGGAAGCCCCTGTGTGACACATCCCCTGCACAGAGCAGGGAGCCGGCAGTACCAGGAGCTGTCGCCTGCAGTTCAGGGGAAAATTTTTCCGCCCTCCCACTCCGGCGGCTGCAATCCACCAACCACAGCATTTACTGCTTTTTTTCGCCCCAGCTCCGCTCCAGCCATATTGGGCTGTGGGGAGAAAGCGGCTCTAATGTTCTATGTCACCTGCAAATAACCCGGGCGTTCGAAAAAGCACCTCCACCACCTCCACAACCCACACCAACACCACGTCCTCTCCACACACAAAAGTCCGTCAAAATGAGCCTGGAAGCCTGGCTCCCGCAGCCCACCTTGTTCCTCACTGGCCTCACCTTGCTCCTCTCGCTGGGTAAGTGTAGCTTGAGCCCCCCTTGCATGTGCCCAGGTGGGGAGACACCCGTGGCCCTGGCCAGAGCCCCCTGCCCGTGTCCCAGCCCCGGGAAGCACCGTGCCGCAGGGATGGGGACGGAGGTGGTCCGGCATGCACCCTGCGGAGAGCCACCAGCCAGGGTGACCTGCTTTCGGGCAGGGTGGGGGGAACCTTGCCACTGCATCTTCTCCTAAAAACGCCCTGCATGCTGTGCTGGGCACAGAGCCCTTTGCATGCCAGGCAGAGGAGCGGGCTGCCGTGGGGACAGGGCTGGGAAGGTGCTGGCAGGTGGGCTGTGCTGCTTGTGACTGTCCCTTGGGTGCTGGCAGGTGGGCTGTGCTGGTTGTGACTGTCCCTTGGGTGCTGGCAGGTGGGCTGTGCTGCTCGTGGCTGTCCTTTGGGTGCTGGCAGGTGGGCTGTGGCTGTCCCTGTGGCTGTCCCCGGGCTGGTGGCTGTGCTGGGGCCGTGCTCCGTGCGTGCTGCCCGGCCCCACAGCAGCAGTGTTGTGTCAGCAGCTCCGCGGCCGCATCGATCGCGGCCGGGAACGCAGCGCTCCTTTGAAGTGCTGTCCTGGAGCTCCTGATGGGCTGCTTTTCCCCGAGGAGAGAGCCTGGGAAAGGAGGATACAAAACCTAGCGAGGGCTGCTGTGGAGGCTGCTGTGACTGTACCCCAGCCCGGGTGCAGCATGACGGAGCGTTTGGGAGCCTGCGCAGCGCCGCAGGACGCGGCCTGGACAGTCCCAGGGGTTTTGGGGGTTTCTTCCCCATCTCTGAGTGCCCGGGCAATGGCAAAGTTTGGACCCACACACATGGTGCTCCCAGGTCCTGCCAGGCCGTGGTTTCCCAGCTTGGGGTGACAGGTTTGCTGCTAGTGGCACCTCATCCCTCTCTAGTGCCCTGAGGACACAGGACAAGGCCATGTCACCCACCTGCAGGCACTCAGGGCATTGTGTGAGGGGTACTCAGTGGCTCCATGCAGGGATCCCCTCCAACCATTCCTGCTGGGACAAGCTGGCCCTCCTGGCTCTTCTCTCCCATCCCTGCAAGGTTTTTGTGGAGGCATTGAAGGTGGTGGGCTGCCACGGGGCAGCGAGGCTGCGACACTGGCTCAGGACACTTCTTCCTGCCTTGGGTGCTGTGACTCGTCCCCATGCACCAGCTGTCCCCACCCCTGTCCCCCTGAGCCCTGTGGGAGCCCTCCCTGCCCGGGGCTGGATGGAGGGTGCTCCCCATGGCTGCCAGCACAGCAAGGAGCCATCTCCAGGGCTTGGCCATACCTGAGGGCACCTCTCTGCCCCCAGGGAGCTCCAGGGTGCTGCTGGTTCCCACCTGGCAGCGGGACCTGTGGCTGGGCACAGCCGTACCTGCAGCTTGGGAAAGGCTCCTGTCCCTGGCTGCAGAGCCTGGCCCCTTTCCTGCCCTGCTTGCAGGCGGAGCGCAGCGCCAGCGGAGCAGCCCTGACATGCACCCAGCTTGGCCTCGGGAAGAAGGCTTGAGAGCCAAGAGCAGCAGCCCGAGGGGAGAGGTGAGGTGATCCAAAAGCACCTGGCGGCAGTGTCACTGTCCCTGCCCTGTCACGGCCCCCGTGTACACTCCAGTCCCTCCCAGGGCTCTCTGTCCCTGTGTCCCTGTGCTTCCCGGGGCTTGGCCTCGTGTGTGCAGCCAGCTTGGCTGCACAGGAGGCTGCTCCCCCAGCCCAGCTGGGGACGAGGTGCTGGATGCAGGCGCTGGGCTCGGGGTGCTGCTGAGGGGAGCTGCAGGGAAGGAGTGGAGGAGGGAGCAGGGCACAGACCCCCCATCCCTGCCCCTTCCCAGGTGAGTCCTGCCCTGGGAGCTGCTCCAGGTAATGCCCCTCTTTCTCAGTGAGGCCAGGGAGCAGGGACTGGCCTTGATCCCCAGGAGCAACCGAGATCTTGCTCCAGTCATTCCCAGCTGGAGAATCCTTGTGTGGGCACAGCAGGCAGGGGAAAGCATCCTCATTCCCCCTGGAGCCCCCAGGCCAGCCCCGGCAGACCCCAGCCCTCGCTGCCATGGCCGTGTCCTGCTGGGAGTGAAATGTGATGAGCGCAGCCATAAATTTCCGTGTGGCTGTGGCGCCGGGCCCCGTGTGCTGACGCTGCAGCCCTCGCGCAGCGCCATCGATCCCGCAGCAGCACAGCCTCGGGGGATGGCAGCAGCAGGGCTGGCCTGCAGCCAGCAGCCTTCAGCTCCGGGGATGGCACAGGAGGGTCAGCAGCCCTGGCAGGGCAGGGATGATGCTCTTCCTGTCCAGCCAGGGGACGGTGCCAGGGCTGGGGCTGCTGCTCCTGCCGTGCAGGGAAGTTCCGGCCGTGGCTGGATGAGTGTGTGTGGATGTGCTGGAAGGCAGTGCCAGGCCCCAGGAGAGCTCTGTGCAGGCACAGAGGATAGCTGCACAGGATGGCTGATGGCTGCCTGTGCCACCCCCCCCTAATTCCTGTGCCTTCGGCAGCACCCCCGGGACGGGGCATGGAGGTCATGGCCCCTGCCACCATCAATGCCTTGAATGGCTCCTCCGTGAAGCTCTCCTGCACCTTCAACTCCTGCTACAAGGTGGAGAACAAGCAGTTTTCCCTCAACTGGACGTACCAGGAGTGCAGTAACTGCTCGGAGGAGCTGGTGAGTCTGGCTGGGGATCTGCTGGGGGTCAGGGGCCAGCTCGAAGGGTGTCCCTCGGGGTTTCCTGCAGGGCAGCATGTGCAGGGAGGGGCTGCCTGGCTGGGAAATGAGCCCGCGGGGTGCCAAACGCTGTCTCACCTGCTGTCCCCCACGGCTGCCCAGTTCCTGCAGTTCCGCACGAAGATCATGAACAAGCAGCTGGACCGCTTCGGGAACCGGGTGGAGTTCACCGGCAACCCCGCCAAGTACGACGTGTCCTTCACCCTCAAAAACGTGCAGCTGGAGGACGAGGGCACCTACAACTGCTACGTCCTGAACCCCCCGGACCGGCACCGGGGCCACGGCAAGATCAGCCTGAAGGTGCTCACCCAAGGTCAGTAGTCCCCTCCACTCCAGGGTTTGCTCCCAGAGCCCTGTCCATTCCCAGCTGTTCCCGCTGGAGACTGCGTGCCCTGAGCCCATGCCCTGTGTCCCCAGAGCCCCCAAAGCACGACTCGACGGTGGCCGTCATCGTGGGCGCGTCCGTGGGTGGCTTCTTGGCCGTGGTGATCCTGGTGCTGATGGTGGTGAAATGCGTGCGCCGGAAAAAGCAGCAGAGGCTCAACACGGACGACCAGAAGACGGAGGAGGAAGGAAAGACGGATGGCGAAGGCAACCCGGATGAGGGCACCAAGTAATGCCCCCCTGCCCGCCCCTCCCTCCTGTCCCCTGTACAGCGTGACCCTCTTGATGTGCTTCCCAGAGCAAGGATTTCTGTCTCCCCAGAGCATCCCTCCTTCCATCCAAACACCCAAGCCAGCCTGGAGCAGGGCGCAGAGAGAAGGTCCCCGGAGCCTGGCTGTGCTGGGCAGGGCTGGGGAGGTGGGGCTGGAGCCCCTGAGGCTGAGCTGGGACCAGCCTGTCCCCTGCTCTGAGTGCCTGGATGTGCTGGGGACAGGCTGGGGTGGGTGAGGGGGACCAGTGTGGTCCCCACACACGGAGGGACTGGAGCAGGGGGTACCAGGAGGGCGGAGGGGTCTGGGCAGCCCCGTGCCCAGCTGTCTGCTCTCTGTCCCAGTAGAAAATGCAAGCAGGAGCCAGCAGGCTGCCCTCGGGGTCACGGCTCATCCCGAGGTGCTCCTGCTGCGCCTGGGCCGTGGGCTCTGGTGTTCCCATCCCAGGGGATCCTGATAGCTGCCGGTCTCCTCCTTGCAAGCCCTGCGTGCCAGTGCAGAGACAGAAAGCTCGTGCTCCTCAGGGACTGTCCCAGGCTGCTCAGAAGCTGGTGGCCGGGTAGTGGCCATGAGCCCAGCCGGTGTCTTGGAGCTTTGTGGTGTTTCGGAACCATTAATGGCTCTTGGTGTGTAAGGGATGGACCCTTCTGCCTCTCGGGCTGTTTTTGGGTCTGAGCACCTCAGCCCAAGGTGCTGGGCTGACTTTTTTGTGCTCATTTCTTTCTTGGGGAGGGTCATTGTGATGGAAAATGTTCTGCCGATGTGTCAGACTGAGGCGCTGGGGCATGGTGGGGTGAGGCTGCTCGGGACAAAGAGCTGCTGAAAGGAAGAGGAGGTTTTGGGCACTTGCTGGCACGGACTGGGCACAACAGCAGGCCCAGAGTTAGGACAGCTCTGTCACCCTGGAGCAGCGCTGCGATGCTGAGCCTGCCTCCTCCAGCCTCCCTGCAGGGCACTGCACATCTGTAACTGCCACGGCGATGCACTGCCAGCGTGCCCAGCCCCGGGTGCCCCTGCCCCAGCCGGCAGGTGAGCTGTGCTGGCTGCAGCATGCGGGGCTCAGGCAGGGAATGACCCAGGGCAGTGTCCCCTGAGGCACCAGGCCTGAGCTTTTCTTCTCCCGTGGCTGGCAGGAGAGGGACAGTGCACAGAGCCACAGGGGACACTGCCCAGGGGCAGGTGATGGGGGTCCTGTCACCCAGGAGCAGCACTGCCAGGGGAGAAGGGAGACCTTAGCAGTGTCCCTGTGCAGAGAAGGGACACCTTTGCAGTGTCCCTCTTCAGGTGCCATCCCGGCAATGCCATCAGTCCCCGGGGATGGCAGGACAGCTGTGCCCTCCCTGCTCTGCCCCATCGCTTTCCACCCTGGCCCCACGTGCCCTGTCCATCCCACTCGACCCCGCCGGGCTCCACGCTGCTCCCTCCCCATCCGCAGCAGGAATGTGCCGTGTCCCACGCGTGGCTCCCTTCCCCTGGGCCCTGCTGCCCGGGGAGGGCCGGGCTGTCCCCGCACCCCCGCACAGTGCCAGCGGTGCCCGGTGCCGCAGGGTTCCCGCACTGCCTTCTGCCAGAGCCGGGCTGTCCCCGGCTCCTGGTGGGACTGAGCCAGCACCTCGGGGGCTCGGAGGCCTCTGAGAGTTGCCCATGACCAGTCTTGCATCTGCCTTTCATTTCTTTCGTGCACTATCCTTGGATTGCAACTTGCCAATGCATCTGTCTGTACACAGCTGTACACAGCAGAGAGCGACAAATACAGATCTGTACACACAGGAGGGGCTGCTGTGGGTCGTGGTGTGGCCTCGGGTGTGCGCCTTCCCTGGGCTTCTCTTCCCGAGCGCTCTGCCGCGTGTGGGATGTTTTTATTGCTCTTTGTACAGTCAAACAAACAAAAGAACAACAAAACACCGACTTTGCCCTCGATGCTTTTGTGCCGCTGCCTGGAGGGGCAGGCCAGGTCCCTCATCTGCTCTGCCTGGGGGGATGAGCCTGCTCCAGTGTGGGGCTCGGTCCTGCTGGGGTGCTTTGGGTGCTGAGGGAGCCCAGGGCACCCTGAATGTCCACAGCTCTGTCCCTGGGAGCTGCCACCGAGCCGGGCAGTGCTGGGCGCGGGAGCAGGGCCAGTGCTGCCCCAGCCTTCCCCCAGGGCAATTTCGGGGGTGCTCTGCACCCACTGTGGGGCCTGCAGGACCTGCGCCTGGCAGCTTCTCCAGCTGTGCTGCTCGGAGAGCCAGGACAGACAGCTGCTCGTGGCAGGTAAGGCTCAGCAGGCTCCAGCCGAGCCCGGGGCACGCGCCGGGTGATGGACACCCGGAACCAGGCTGTTCTCCCGAGCCAGCCACGCCGTGGGGATGCTCCGGAGCACCACGACACAACTGGGGCACAGCTAATAGGCACATCCATCAATTCACCCACCGTGGAGACACGAGGGAAGCTCTGACAGCCACCCTGCACCATGCCTCTCCCTGCTGCCCTTCAATCGGGGCCGCCGAGCGCCGGTGCATCCCAATTCCTCACACGAGCAGGGTCTGGCCACACACCGTCCCACCGCCTCTTTCCACCTTCCAGCCATGCCTTGCCCCCTCCCCAGCCCCACACCACTGTTCCCAGCAGCAGTGCCAGTGGGATGAGCTCTCCCAGCGTCCCTGTGCCTGCCCGCCCGGACACTGCACCCAGGACACCTCAGCGTGGGGTCAGCGCTGCGGAAAACTTCCACCTCCCCATGGCACCTCTCCCTCCCTGAGGAAGGGCACCCAAATCACCTCTGCTGTCCTGCTGACACAGTCCTGCAGCACTGGGCTGCTGCCGGGGGGTGCAGCCGATCGATCCCATGGCAGGGAACAACTTTGCCGTGCAGGGAGGAGCAGCTCCCCGGAGGAGGATGTGGGGTTATCCCCACTCGGCTTTAGGGGGTAAAATGCAGCCACAGGCAGAGGGGATGGAGGACCCACAGCTTGGCACTTTTGGGATACCTCTTGGAATGCTGCTGGCCAAAAACCTGAGGAGAGCAGTGGGATCACAGAGGAGACCCCGTGGGACACAGCAAGGGTGAGTTCTCGTAGCTGCAGGGGATTGAGGGCAGGGACAGCAACCCCCCAGCACTGGGGCTTCACGGATACCCCAGAAGCAGGGACATTCCCTTTTACAGAACCCTAACATTTCCTTGGGCCAGGTGGGATTACAGGTGTTAAAGTGCAAGAGAGGGGCTGGGAGGAGGCAGGGACCTCTGCCTGCTCCTGTGCAGAGTCACCGGGAGCTGCTGGAGTGCCTCAGGGAGAGTCCAGAGCCACAGTCCCTGCAAGGCTGCCCTGCTCCCGGGGCTGGGCAGTAATGAGGGGGCTCCTGGAAAGGGAACAGCCTGGGGCAGTGAGGGGTGTGAGGGCAGCTCCGGGGGCAGAGAGCGGGGAGGGTTCTGTGGCTGTGGCCGCGGGCTGTGCCGGGTCAGGAACAAACTTTCTCCTGGGATACAGCAGGGTTGCCTCAGCGGTTCTTGCAGATGCTCTGCAGTGGCTGCCGGGGGACACTGCCGCTCTTGCCCCGCGTGTTTAAAGAGCCCGGGGAAGGGGTGGGGAACCTGTGCGCTCCGGAGGGCAGGCGGCTCTGCGGGCGAGGGTGAGCAGGCAGCGGCAGCGCTGGCAGGGAGAGAGGGGAAAGCACCGCTCCGAGGGAGAGCTGCAGGCAGCCGAGAGCTGGAATGACAAAGGCAGCCAGGTACTCACCCGCAGTCTGTGCCCGGGACCTCTCTCTCCGCTCCCAGCCCGGCGCGTCCGTCCCAGGCAGGGCAGTCCTGCAGAGTCTGATCCCTGCGGTGCCTCCTGCCCACTGCCAGCTCCCGGGATGCCAGGCCACCTTGTCTTTTAAAGGTCACAGCCAGAGGACCTTGCAGTAAATATAAGGTGCTGATGGGAAGCTCTGTTCCAGCGTTGCCACCTCCTCCTCCCCCTCCATCGGCAGGAGGGCTCTGCCTGCTCCGGCTCCGGGAGCACAGCATCCTCTGGCTCGGGCAGGTTTGGGAGGAGGCTGGGGCTGTCCTCCTGGGGCAGCCCCTGGCAGGACGCTCCGGGGCAGCCGGGGCCAGCGCTGCGCCTGCTGCATTGAGCTGGGAGCTGCAGCCCAACTGCTCTGCTCAGCCCTACCTGCTCCGTGCCCACGTGGAGGGACGCAGGAGCCCTCCTCGGAGAGCGACAGCCTGGCGTTTTAACCCTCCCGGCTCCGCCAGCGCAAGGTGAGAGGGACTGAGGATACACAGGCAGCCGCTGTGCCCCCCGGCAGGCTCTGAGCCAGCTGGCAGCACCTCTGAGCCCTCCTTCCTGTCCCCCAGGGAGGTGACAGTGTCCGAGCACAGGGTGCTCACCTTCCCTGAAACCAGAGGCAGCAGCCTGGTGCTGGACTCAGCAGAACAAGTTTCCGCTGAGCCGCAGGAATCCCTGATCCCACACTGGACATCTGCGTCCTGCCGAAATCTCAGGGCCAGCTGCTGCCAGTGCCCTTCCCGGCCCTGGCACCGGCCGGGCTGGGGGACAGCAGAGCCCTGTGCAGGCCTGCGGCAGTGGCAGATGTCTCACAGGATCAGCCGGCCGAGGAGACCGGCTGGAGCTGCCAAGTGTGACAGCTCCATCAGGCGCTGGTGACAGCCAGCATCCCGCTCCCAGCCCTGGGGCTGCGTGGGCACAGCTGCCCCGGGCGGGCAGGGGAGCGGCAGGGGGACGCCAGGCTGTCACCTGTGCAGGGAGGTGACAGCACGGAACAATCTGGGTGCACCCCGATTGTGCCAGCGGCCGCAGGAGCTCTGTGGTATTTGCTGGCCAGCCCTTGCAGCCAGGTGGTGCTGCCCTTCCCAACCTTCCTGCCTCCAGAAGGATTCCCAGCAGCGGGATTCCCGACAGCGGTTTGGCCAAACGCATCTCAGCTTGACCGCTCGTTTTGGAGGCAAACTTGGCAGGCGCCTGAGCACCCCGGGAGGGGCTCCTGCACACCTTTCCCTGCACCAGGGCATGGGTGCTGCTGCTGCAGGTCCCCACTGCTGCAGGTCTCCGTGGCACTGTGTGCTGGATGCTGGCCTCAAACTCACCCGCAGCTGTGCCTCTGGCCCCAGCAGCCACCAGGCACCCCTGCAGGGGTGACAGGTCCCTCCACCCCCTCGGATCTCCGTGCCTGCCCTCCCTCAATTAGCGATGCTCCAGCAAACGCTGCGCTCCTCCTCCCGGCTCCACACAGCGCCTGCGGCTCCGCTCCCCTCGCTGTATCCATCCCCTCCCTCCCTCCATCCCCTCCCTCTCTCCATCCCCTCCCTCCATCCATCCCAGCCGCCCGCCAAAGCACCTTCTGCTGCATCAGCAGAGCCGTGCACGCCGCTCCCGCAGCGCCGGCTGCCTGCGCTGCCCAGCCTGCTCCGCCTGTACTTTTCCTGCCTCTCTTGCCAGCTCTGCAGCCCTAACGCCTCAACCCACAGGCACTGCTGGCATCCTCTCAGGCTCCCCTGGGATGTCCCCATGCCCTGCAAAGCTTCCTGCTTCCCCTCCTCCCTCCTGCTTCATGCAGGCCGGGAGAGCTGCAGAGGGGGTTGGGTGGGGAGGGGTAGCCTCAGCGTGCCCTGAAGGTGACAGGTTGTGGCACCCTGGTCACGCCGGCAGCACCTCTGCCGGTGAGCTGCTCTGCTCTCACACCCAAAAAGCAGCAGTCCCGTTCGGGGAAGCCATGCCTGGTGCGTGGGGTGAGCTTTGCCAGGACGTGTGCCCTGTGCCACTGCAGCCCAGAGAAAAATCAGCACCGTTCCTGCTCCGGGAGTGTGGCAGCACCTCCTCCCCTTCCCGCCATGCCTGTTTTGGGATGCGTCACCTCCCGCAAGCGCTGCTCTGCTCAGGAATCGCTGCCTAATGGACCTGGGCACCAAGGTGAAGCTCTGCCTGCCCACACCACGCCCTGGGGCTTCCATTAGGAGAGCCCCCGCCGCCGCCTTTGGGGTGCGGTGTGGCCGGGGCAGGTCTAATGGATGCGACGGCGAGGAAAAGGTTGCTGAGACGTGAACTTTTGTGCAGCCGATTATCCCGGCAGAAGCTCAAGTGAGAAAAATAAGTTCTCAGAGTGTTCCCTTTGGCACCGGGAGGGTCCTTCTGCAGCCATCGGGGTCTGGCTCTGCCTCCCCGCCTGTGTCTGCTGTCTGCTTTGGGGATGGAGGGCAGGGACACGTGTCACACTGCAGAGGTGTCCCAAATGAGAGCCGAGCCCCAGCCTTGTCCTGGTTTGTTGTTCTGGGAAGCCATCCCTTCCAAAGGGGACAACACCAACCCGGTGTTTCCAGGCCAGCACTGCCAAGGCCACCACTAAACCATGTCCCCAAGTGCCACATTCATACATTTTTTGAACTCTTCCAGGGTTGGTGACTGCACCACTGCCCTGGGCAGCCTGTGCTAGGGCTGGACAACGTTTTCAGTGAAGAAATCTTCCCTAATATCCAACCTAAACCTCCCCTGGCACAGGTTGGGGCCTCTTGCTTTTGTCCTGTAATTTGTTACCTGGGAGAAAAGCCCGACCCCCACCTGGCTCCGCCCTCCTGTCAGGGAGTTGACGAGAGCGAGAAGGTCCCCTCTGAGCCTCCTTTTTCTCCAGTTTAAAACACCCCGGCTCCCTCGGCCGCTCCTCATCCGACTGGTGCTCCAGCCCCTTGTCTGGACACACTCCAGTGTCTCAATGCCCTTCTTTCGAGGGGCCCAAAACTGCACCCAGGGCTCGGGGTGCGGCTCCATCAGTGCCGAGCGCAGGGGGACCGTCACTGCCCTGGTCCTGGGAGCGCTCCCCGATCCCCCAGGCGGGAGGATGCGCGGGGGGATGCACGGGGCGGGGGAGCGCGGGGGGATGCGCGGGGGGATGCGCGGGGGGATGCGGAGGAGCGCGGAGGAGGGCTCACCGCAGCCCCGCCCGGCGCGGCCCCGCCCGGCGCCGCTCGCCCTCCGCGGGGGCGGCCAGAGCCGGGCGCTGCGGGCAGCAGGGACCGCTCGGCTCCGCTCCGCACCGCTCCTCACCGCCCCGCACCGCCCCGCGCTGCAGCCATGGCCCCGGGCTCGCCCGCCGCTCGCCGCCGCGCCGCGCCGCGCCTGCTGGCCGCGCTCCTGGGTAAGGGGCGCGGGGGGCTGCGGGGACCCCTCCGGGTACCGCCCGCGTCCTGTGTCCCCCCACCCCGGCTCCCCGGCGGGGACCGTGCCCCGGGGACCCGCGGCAGCCCGCGGCGGGGGGACCCCGCTCCGCGCCCAGCCCCTGCACCCCGCCCGCCGCGCCCGGGGATGCCGCCCGCGGGCGCTAACGCCGCTCTCCGCTCTGCAGACGGACGGTCCGGAGCGCCGGGGATAAGTCACTTGGCCAAGGTGACTTCGCAGCCGAGCCCGAGCTCCGAAGTCCCGGCTCCAGCCCCTGCCCTGCCCGCACCGGCGCTCCCGTCGCCAGCGCTTCTCCTGCGAGCACTGCGGCTGCACCCCGCTTTGCCCCGCTCCTGCGCTGCCCGGCGAGCGGGGACCGCGCTGCCTGCCTGCCCGGGACCGGGGGATGGCCGCGGGGAGGCCATGCACTGCTTCAGCGCCAGCACGCCCGCCGACAGGTCATTGTCTTACAGTTCATTTGGTACAACAACCATTCGCATGTGCTTGTCCCTGGCGCGGGGACCGACCCGCGCTGCAGGGCCGCTGCTTGGAGCATGATGCCCAGCCCTGTGTCCAGGGGTGCCCGAGATCCCCCGGCACAGGGTGCAGGGAGGGCTTGCAGCCGGTCCCTCCCCACTGCACACCTGGGGCGGGCTCCAGCCACCTGCATCAGCCTCACGCACCTGCCGCACTCCTGCTCCCGTGGGTCATCCCCTGTCAGCCTGGAGCCGAGGGCAGGCTGTGCAGCGCTTGCTGCTGGGGAACTCCCGAGGGAGGCGTTTTAGAGGGCATAGCTCTTAAGTTTAAGGGTGCTGGAGACACAAAAAAAGCGTGTAAGTACCTGACCCCCTGCAAGATTTGGGTGCCAGCACCTGGGCTGATAGTGGGGCGGTAGGAGAGGCTCAGAGATGCTCGAGGTCACTCGGGGGTCTGGAGTCGAGGGTTTGGAGGTGGGACCCCATTCCCACAGGTCTCTGGAGTGGGCTGGGAGCTGGAGAGAGCGGTGGGCAGGGGAGCTCAGGGCGGGTCTGTGTCTGTGGATTTTGGAGCACTCCGTGCTCCGCAGGGAGTGGCAGTGGGCTCCTGGCTGCAGCAGGGAGCCATGGCACAGCCCCTTCCATAGGAGGGGTGAGGGCCGCGTGTCCTGTCCCGGAGCACACCACACCTGGCTCTGGGCTGGCCAAGGAGCTCCTCCCTTTGAACCCTGCTGGAGAGGAGCCCAGCCAGCCTGCCAGGCATGGCTCACTGCCTGTGCCAGGATGTCACGCTGACTTTTATGGGCAGTGAAAAGTTTTCCTAGAGGAGCTTTCCCACAGCTGGCAATCCCGGGTGAGCACAGTGCTCAGCAAGCCCCCTCACTGTGGGGGGCTCAGCCTCTGCAAGAGCAAAGCGCAGGCAGCCGAGGCTCTGGCAGCAGCAGGAGTGGCTTTTCCCTGCTTCCCTGGGCTGTCTCTTGGAAAACGCTGGTCCCTGCAGGCATGGGAGGGAGCCTGGAGCCCCCAGGGAGTGGCCCCAAAGGTTGGGGGTCTGGTGGTGCAAGGTGCAGCAGCTTTGGGCGTGTTTGGAAAAGCAGCGCTGCGAGCTGGCGTGTGGCAGGTTCAGTCAGTGCTCCCCCAGCGTGTTTTCCTCGGTGCTTTATTTAGTGGTAACATATCAATTCTGTCTTCCTGAGAGCACAGGATGACAGGAACAAGGTCAGCCTCCATTTACCCCACACCTTCAATTCAGATTACGTTCGAAGGGTGGCAGACAGGATTTAAAGTGTTACAAGCTGCAAGGAATCATCTTTCCTGTGAGTGAGTGTCCGCTTGCAGCACCCTGCAGGCTCAGACATACCTGCAGAGCCAGGCATCCCTCGGCCAACTCCTGCTCCAGGGGGACATCTCCTGTCCCCTGGGACACTCCTGCCTGTGAAGTCCCCTCTCTAGCATCCCCAGGGCTGCTGTTGCAGCCTGACAGCTGCAGGAGATTCCATCTGCTGGGAACCACTCCCTGGCGTTCGCTCCAGCCTCTCGAGCAAAACGAGGAGTGCTTCTGTGTAAAGTTAAATAACTCCTCGCCTGCAGTGCTTGCAATGCAGCACTGCAGCAGGGCCCGGAGCCCAGGATGCAGGGCTCTCGGGCTTGGCTCTGGCTGCGACGTGCCTGGGGAGTTGTTAACACCGGCTTGTGTGGGAGAATAAATCAGCAGCTGAGGCGGCTGCAGAGAGAGGCGAATCCCAGACTGAGGGCAGCGTGTCCGAGTTAAGGTGTTGAGGGAGCTGGGGATCAGCTTGTAGCCACGGGAAAAGCTGTGTCCCCTGTCTTTTGTGCCCAGGGAAAGCTCTGCAGGGGTGGCTGAGGTCTGGGAAAGGGGAGGACAGTGCTTTGCTGGGCCATGTCACATCTTAGCCGTGCCACATCACACAGACGGGACGGGGCCGTGGTGGGATGGGGATGGGGATGGGGATGGGGATGGGGATGGGGAGCGGGGCTGCTCCTCTGGCCAGGACCAGAGCATCCCTGTGCCCCCAGAAAGGATCTGTGTGGACAGTGGTGGCCCAGCCCAGTGCAGTGCCAGTCCCTGCACCCCAGGAGCATTCCGCTGCAGCTGGGCTCCTACCTGCCCCTCTCTCCCTGCTCGCAGGCGAGCTGCATCCTGCAGTTTGAAGGTCATCTGGCAGCTCCAGAGGGAGCTGGGGCTCTCGGCTCCAGGCGTGAGGGGGCTGCTCCGGAGGGCTGCGGGAGGGCCGGCGGGTGGCAGGCGGCCAGGACAGCCACACTAATTACTGCTCCAGCTCCCGCCTGAAGAACAGAGCTCTGCTTTGCCTTGGCTTTTTTTCTCCCCCTTTAAGGTCTAGCTGGAGGCCTGTGGATAACATGCAAATCAGGGCTCTCATTTGCACGCTTTATTCGTGGGGATATTCTGGTTCCCTTTGAACCCGCGCTGGCTCTGTGGGTGACCCAGCCCCAGTTCCTGCAGGTCGCCTCTGTCACTGAGCCGTTCTGGGGCTGGGGACAGGCGCCTTTGCTCCTGCCATGGCAGCCTGCGTGCCAAAGGGGACAAGGGGTGACAAACCCGTGGCCTCACCCTCTCCTCCCCTCTCCCTGCCAGGTTTGCACGTCTTCGCCATCGCCGTCGCCTTGGAGGTGTCGGTGGGGAAGACCAACACGGTGATAGCTCTGAATAACTCCAATGTCCTTCTGCCCTGCGTCTTCAGCACCTGCATAGGCTTCCAGGACCTGGTCTTCACATGGTATTTCAACACGACGGAGATGGTGGGTGGCTCTCTGGGCTCTGCCTCTGCTTTCCTGGCAGGTCTTTCTGTGCTTCCCCAGTGCAGCCCAGCACTGCAGCTCCCCCAGTTCCCGTTCTCCTCGTGCAGGATGCCCTTCTGTCCGAGTGTCACCAGCTCTGGGGGGGACGAGGTGGTGCAAATGGGGTGGCTTGAATACCCTGGCACATCTGTGCTTTTGGCACAAAGCTGTTCTAGATTTGCTCCTGCCCACAGGCTCATTTGTTTTCATAAATTTGCTGTTCAGGTGCAAATCTGCACTTAGGGCAAAATATGGTTCATTTTCTCCTCCTTCGCTTGCTCTGAAATATGAAAGGTTCTGTGTAGATTTGCTTCCTGCTGGGAATATTTAGCTCCTCAGTTCCCCTCAGCAGGAGGGCTGATTCGGAGCTGTTCTGGCCAGCAAAGGAGCCCTGTCTCTCTGGGGATCTCCCATTTTTTGCACGGTCCATTCCATCAGTTCAGGGCAGGTTGGATCTGCTGCTTCCCAGCAGGATGTTCATCAGGTTCCTCTCCAGGGCCATTCCCTCTCTAATGGGATGTAATGGGACATTTGGCATGGGTGTCTGTGTGTGCAGAGCTGAGCTGGGGCACCATCAGGAGAGCGTGAGCCTTTCCCTCACCTGGGAATGTCCAGCTGAGCCCACCCCTGCCCCCCTGCCTCTGCAGATTTACCAGGGCAAGATAAAGAACAAGGCCTCGGAGCCCACCATCATCTGGAGCAACCCACGGGTGGAGTTCGTCGGCGACACCACCAAGAAGGACAACAACATCTCCATCGTCCTGAACAGCGTGGAGTTCAGCGATGCTGGCAAGTACACCTGCCACGTCAAGAACCCCAAGGAGAAGAACGCCCAGCACAGTGCCACCATCTTCCTCACCGTGGTCCATAAGAGTGAGTGCTGGCCAGGGCGCTGGGGTGGCGCTGGGCTGGGGGAAATGCCAACACACGGTGACAGCCTCCCTGGTTGTGGTGGCACACAGAGGTGGATGACATCCCTGCAGGCCTCGTGGGGCCAGCTGGTGGTGGGGTCACAGCTTTTTGGGGTGGGACGTGCAGCTGGGAGCTCCCCGCTCCCCTCTGAGCCCCCTCAGCTCCTTCTGTCCCGCAGTGGTGGAGACAGACAACACCGTGACACTCATCATCGTGGGCGTGGTGGGGGGGCTCATCGGCCTCCTCATCCTCTTCATGCTCATCAAGAGATTGGTCCTGTTCATCATCAAGAAGACGCAGGACGGGAAGTGAGTGCGGGGCCGGGCTGGGCTGGGGGCGGTGGGGAGCAGGGCCGGGGGCTGTCAGCTGCCCGTGTGCTCTCCCGTGTGCAGGAAGGAGTGTCTGGTGAGCTCGTCAGGGAACGACAACACCGAGAACGGCCTGGCCGGCTCCAAGGCGGAACAAAAAGCACCACCAAAGGCATGAACGAAGCGGCGGAGCCCCGCGCCCGCCCCGCTCCGCCGCGGGTGCCCGGGCGGGGGACGAGCCTTCCCCTTTTGTTTTCTTTCCGAACTGCCAACGCTTGAGACATGTTTCTATTACACACGTGCCTGCAACCTGCACTGCTTCTCGGAGAAGGCTGCGGCTGCCGGGGGGACTGGGAGCTTCTCGCGGACTCGGACTGGGAGGCTGCTGGGGCAGGGGGAGCCGCCGGCTCCGCTCTGAGCACAGGCAAGAGGGTGCCGGGCAGGCAGGGCAGGGTGCCCGGGTGGGTGCCGTGCCTGGGGGCGGTGCTGGGCCACCGGGGGTCCCGGAGGGTGGAGGGTGGGGTGGCACGGTGGGAGCTGGCGTTGCTGAGCTGGGGTGGCTGGGAGCTGCCGGCTTCGTGTGGAAGGTTTCTGGAGCAGGGCGAGGATGCTCAGGGCTGGCCGTGCAGATGGAGTGGCACAGGAGGACGGGAGGGAGCAGGGCTGTGTTGGCACACTGGAGAACCAAATCAGCGAGAGGCCCCTGGTTGTGCCTCGATGATGCCTCGCACAGCAGGGCTGGGGGGCCTGGCCGTGTCCCTGCTGGCCCGTGGTGGGGTGAGGTGCCACATTTCACACTGGCTTTGTCCCCGTGCGGGCCGTCCCTGGGAGCAGGGGGGGCTTTTCCCCAGGCTGCCATCCTGGGAGCTCTCCCTGGCTTGCGCTGCCCCCTCCCCTCTCCCTGGAGCTCGGCACTCGGAGCAGCGATGCTTTTGATGCTGGTGCCAAGGCTGAACTCGTTACGTGGATATTTTTGTATGAGATTCCAGGGGAAAGCAGCCAATTGCGTTTCCCTTTCACTGTGGCGTCCGTGGCCATGCAGGGAGGAAGCACAGCCGAGCCCTGGCGAGGGGAGGCAGGCCAGGGCTGTGCCGCTGGTCCGGTCCGCTGGGCGACCTTGGGCAAGTTGCTCTGCCGCTCCATGCCTCAGTTTCCCCGTCTGTAAAACGGGGACAATAATACTGCTCTACCTCACGGGGTGGGTGTGAGGTTTCCTTGGCTCGTGATGGTGAAGTGTTTTGGGGTGAGGGGTGCCACAGAAAGCCAGGGGGTCTTTGGGAGTGGCCTCGCAAGGATGTGAGGCGTGAAGTGAGTCACAAAGTCAATGTCAAATGTGATTTGTTCCCTGTTACTCCGATTTGTGGGTGTCTGACAGTGAAGCTGCAGGACAGGCAGCTCCCCTGTCCCCACAGTAAATTGGGATTCACAGCTGAGCCAGGACGTACTGTGGGGTCTTGTGCCCTGGCAGAGGTGCCAGAATGGGAGGTAGGAGAGGATTTGGTGGCCAAGGTGAACGAGGAAAGGCTGGGAGCTCCCTTCTCTGGAGATGATGGTGGCCAGTCACCCCAGGCTGGGCTCAGGGACACCCACTGGAGCAGGGCCATGTGCTCGGGACAGGGGACAAGGGACAGGCACCTGGCCCCGGGCAGTTTCTCTTGGCTGCTGGTAAGACAGGCAAGTGGGAGTTGGGATGCTGGTCCCTTCTCTGAGGGTCTGTGGGACCCTCAGGCAGATCACTTGAGCTCTGTGCCTCATTGTCCCCATCTGTAGGCTGGGGACAGTGAGTCTGAGGTACCTCTCAGGAGGTGTGAGGTGCCCTGCGTGGCTCTGCCACGATCCTGGGGCGGAAGGCGCTCTGGTGCCAGGTGTTGTGACACGCCACCGCCACCTGCGAGAGCCCGGGAGGAGCTGTGAGACCTCCCAGTCACCCCGAGAGACCCCCCGGCCCGTCCTTGGAGGAGCCCTCCCGTGGGGGCGACAGCGAGGGGAGGAAGGGAGTTTTTTTAAATAACTATTTTTAGCTGTCCTAACCTGTTGGCCTTTTTTAGCCGGCGCGTGGACACGGCTCCACTTCCTGCCGGATATGCAATGCTGCACTATGCATGGATTACTCCTCTGGCTTGATGGGAAAAGTCCACATAAGCAGTTTTTGGGATGTAACTCGATGTGCACACGGGTGCTCCGGGGGAGCAGGCTGCCTCGGGGGCTTGTGCCAGCACCGGCAGGGTCCCTGCTGTCACCAGGGCTTTTGGGGGGGCTGCAGAGGCTTTCTGGGGCATTTTGGGGAGAGGGCCCCCCGGGAGTGCGTGCTGCCACAGACACGTGTGTGTCCAAGCACGTGGGAAGCTGTGCGGGAGGTTCCTGCGTGTGAGCACAGGGTGTGTGTGCGCCGGGCTGTGTGATGACTTACAGCACATCTTTGCACTCTAGAGGTTTAGTTAGCTTTGCCTTGAATGAAATAAAGTTTACGTTTACTAGAGAAACTCGCCGTGGTTTGGGGTTGCTGTGCATGTCTGTTTAGGTCTGTCTGGGGTAAAAATAACCCCGTGGGGAAAAGGGACAAAGGCTCAGGAGGCTGTGTGAAAAAACAAGTCCTTTCCTTTAATGGGAATAGGGGGACACTCTACAGCACAAACATCATTTCTCTCTGTACAACAGGAGTGAGCTGACAGCAGCTTGGCCCCCCAGGAGCCATCCTGCCACAGCGGGGTCAGCACAGGGCAATAAATTAATCTTTCTCCGGAAGGGAGCTTGAGCCGGTGAGATTCCTTCACGGGATCGGTGGCCGTCACTCCAAGTCACCCTTTGCCTCTTTGGCTGAGCTCTGGCGCCCTAAATCACAGCTGCCAGCGAGGGTTTGGGAGCCTCTGCTCACCGTCCGTGGCTGGAGATCCTTGTCCCCATTGCTGCCAGAGCAAGGGCAGAGGGATGGGAAGGGAGGCTCGGGGAGAGGAGAGACCTGTTCCGGCAGGTCTCAGAGCTCCGACTGCGAGGACAGAGAGGCAGAGAAGGAATCAAAAGCTTTCCAAGGGCAGCCAAAACCAAGAGGAAAAGAGCTGTGTCCTCAAGGAGCCAGCTCAGCCGAAGGGAGCTGCCTCTCCCCCTCGGGCAGGACGGCACTGACCCTGCGGACGGCGTAGATCCAGTCGAGGTAGGCACGGACGCTGGTGTAGACCCCGGGCGTGCTGGGGGTCCCGCAGCCCTGGCCCCAGCTGACGATGCCCACAACCTGCCAGTGCCTGCCTGAGTACAGGAGGGGCCCACCGCTGTCCCCCTGCGCAGGACAGACGCTCAGCGTGGGCAGAGCGGCTGATCGCTCCCACCAGCCGTGCCCAAGACAGCTTTTCCCTCAAAGGATCCATGCCACGGATGGGTACAAACCCCCCCAGCCCTGTTTGCAGCCCGGGCCCACCTGGCAGGTGTCCACGCCGCCCTGGGGCAGGCCGGCACACAGCATCCTGTCGGTGACATCGCCGTGGTACGCGGCCAGGTTGCAGCTCTGCTCATCGATGAGCTCCACCTCGGCCTGCTGCAGGCGCTCCGACAGCTTCCCTGTGTGACACACGGCCTCTCAGAGGGACCCCGGGTGACAAGGGAGCCCCTCTGCTGCTGCCAGCAGTGCTGGGGGCTCTGCCCTGGTCCCTGTCACCCCCACACTGTGCCACTCACCGTGCTCCTCCGTGTAGCCCCAGCCGATCACCCACAGCGGAGTGCCCGGCACCAGCTCCTCGTCGAAGTAGGGCAGGCAGATGGGCTTGGTGCTGTCTGGAGCAGAGATGTCTGGGGGTGCTCCCAGGGAAGGGCCTGGACTGGCTGGGGACAGCCAAGGGCACCCCACTCCCTGCTCCAGCCATGCCTGGTGTCACCCTCCCGGCCCACTGGGGACACGCAGGACTCCTGCCCTGAGTAGGGCTCTGCCAGGCTCACCTGAGTCATGCACGGGGGAGCGCAGCTTCACCAGGGCGATGTCGTTGTCCTTGGGGGATGCGGGTGTCACCTCCGCCAGGAACACCTTCTCCACGGCGAAGGTGGCACCGCCCGACAGGAGGTCGGAGCCAGCCTTGACGCGCCAGCTCTGGATGATGGGGTTGTTCCTGCGCACAGACAGCACTGTCACCGCTCATCCCCCCGCGGGGACAGGCACAGAGCCCTGCAGGAGCGTTAATCGTGGGACATTTAACCGAGACACGGCTCGCACCCAGCGGGAAGGTGCCACTCACTTGAAGCAGTGCGCGGCCGTCAGGACCCAGCCGGGGCCGATGATGCTGCCCCCGCAGATGTGCTCCTTCCTGTACTGCAAACTGACCTGCCAGGGCCACGTCTCGATGGCAGCAGGGCTCCCGCCCAGCACCCGTGGGGTCCTCACACTCTGCCCGCAGTCTGTCAGGGGACAGAGGGGACAGAGGCTCCCAGGGACAGGAGCGTGGACAGGGTCCCTCACCCTTGCAGCACTGCCATCATCCCTTGTCCCCAGGCTTGCTGGAAGGGGTCCAGCCATCCCCTGCCCACTCCAGGCCCTCAGGATAATTAGTTTAATCAGGGTAATTTGCCAGTAAAAGTAAACCCATGCAGGCAGCTGGGTAAGCCTCCCTTAGGTGTTTCATTTCTAGGAGGTTTGTGCTGGCCTAACGAGGTTAGCAGTAATTAAATCCAGCTTTCCTCGTGCAAACACTGCGGGATGGGCTTGGGATGGAGCCACACTCCCACGGGGCTGGGCCAGGAGCAAGGATGAGGAGCAGGACAAGGCCCCAGAGGCCACACGGTGTAGCCACTGTCAGGTACTTACTGGAGCAGAAGAGTGACACAACCAACCCGGAGAGGCATTTTCTGGAAGACGAAGGAAAAGGGATGGGTTTGGCTGCTCTGGTGTGCAGCGCGGGCTCCTGCTCGGGGTTCACACGGTCCCCACTCACCTGCCCGGCTCAAGCACCTGGAGGCTCCCATTGCTCAGCACGACCTCGCGGGGAGGCAGTGGCTGCCCCGCGCCCACCTCCACGCCCTGGAAAGTCGGGGTGCTGCAAGACACGGGGGGACAGGGCTTCAGCTGTGGGACAGGACAGGCACCAGTGCCCCAGCACCTCGGGAGCCTGGATCCCATGGAGAAAGGGGCTTCTTTGGGACAGGGAGGCCAAAGTGGGGATGTCACAGCCCTGGAAGGTTGGGACACTGAGGCTAGGACCAGGGACAGGAGCAACTGAAGGAGGGGACAGTATTCCCTGCTGTGCATAGGGGTGAGCAGGGAGAACTCAGGGGGGTCCCTGCGGTTGTGACACTTGAGCCTTCTGTTCAAAGCCTCAATCACTGACTTTTTGGACTTGGGAAACACCGTATTTGGCTCAGTCTGGGCTCTTACATGCACTCAAACACCAAAACTCATCTTCTTCCTGGTGTACCCTTAATTTAGCTCAAATTCTCCCTTAATCCCAGGCCGATACCAAGCAGTTTCCCCAAATCTCAGTTTTAACCAGCTGTGTTTGACTGCAGCAGCACCCCAAAGTTGCTGCTAGCTCAGGGCAGGGCACAAGGGGGACACAGGCAGGTGATGTGGAGCTTCAGCTCAGCTGTGCTGCATCCACATCCCAGCCAAGAGCTGCTCTCTGGGGCTATAAAAGGGAAGTGTGGGGGCCTGTGCCCCAGTGCCAGGTGAGTTGGGTTGGGCTGCGGGTGGGGAATGGAGGAGGAGCAGGGCAGGGAGCTGTGGGCTGTGACAGAGCAGGACACAGCGCTCTGCTCCCACGGGAGGCTGCCAGGGCTCCGAGCCAGCTCCTGGGGACTCACAGAGTGCTCTGCGTGCTGGGGATGGACCGAAACCATTAGTGCAGAGCTCGGAGTGCTTTGCAGAGAAGCAGAGCCCCTCTGCAGCAGAGCTTTTATGGGAGAGGGATGGGTAAAAGCAGCGGGGCAGCAGCTGGGTGGGTACCTCGTGTATCCCATCTGCTCACAGGCAGCTCTGGCCAGCGCCGCCGTGAAGTGGTCGTGGCACACGCAGGACCAGGCTCCCGTGTTGCTGTCGAGCACCTGCAGGATGGATCTGTCTTTGGAAACGCGGGCTGGAGGCACACACAAAGTCAGCTCTGGCGCGGGGTGGCTGCAGCAGCCCAGCCCCTCGGAGCTCTCTGGGGGTGTCCTGCACTCACCCCCGGCCGGTGGCCCCTCGGGGACCCACTGGGGACAGTTGGCCTCGTCCTCGCCCTGCAGACAGTCCAGCTGGCCATCACACACCTGCTTCAGCGGCACCAGCTTCAGGGGCTGCTGGCAGAGCAGGTAGTGGTGGTCCAGGTAGATCTTCACTAGAGGGAAAGGGGGGCTCAGAGCAGAGCCCCAGCTCCCAGGCAGGCTCAGGGCAGCACGGGGGCTCAGCACGGAGCTGGGCCTGTGTTTGCTGAGCCGTGGCCATGAGAAAGGAGGGGAGAGGAGGTCAGGGGTGTACCCAGGAACCCGATGGCGACCAGGCAGGCGAGGGTGAGCACCACGGCCAGGACGAGGATTCCAACGCGCTTGAAGTACTCCGGTGCCCTGGAGGATTTGGGTCTCGTCCAGGAACCTGTAACACAGGGGAGTGTGGCCCTGCGTGGCTGGGCTCACCCTGGCACCACTCATCTCTCCCAGCTCCCACAGGTGTTACCTCTGCCGTTGAGCCGCTCCGAGGCCGAGTCCTGCAAACCAGAGGGAAAAACCTGTTGTGAGCTGAAACTGTGGCCAAAAAGCAGCTGGAAGGTGAGAGGTGTGTTGTAGTTTGGGTAGCTGGCCCCGTGGTGAGCTCCCAGCCCAGGGAAACTGCCCCAGCCTCCATCAGAGGTGACTTTAGAGCTGCTGGGAATGGGGGTGGCGTGTCCTGTGGTGACAACGCCTGGCTCTGCAGTCACCCGGGGTCACCTGCCGCATTGTTCCCATAGACACCACCTGTGCAGTTCCAGTAACTGGCTCTCCATGGTGTAGAGTTACTGCCATTAGCACACCAGAGGCTTAAAAATCACAGACATTACGAAAGAGGCTCTTTCTGTTGTTGTGCCGAGAAACCCTGAGTCAAAATACACACGCCTGGGGGCCATGGCACACGGGCATGTCACGACGGGGGCTGTGCCTCCAGTAGGGTCAGAACAGGGTGGCACAGCCCCGCCAGGCTGCAGGAGCACCTGAGGAACCTGCCCGAGCCAGGGGAACCAGCACTCCCGGGGGGGGAGGAGGGAGCTGTGCCGCTGCTAGGACACGGCGTAAACACAGCCAGGGCTGGAGTGGGCATGAGTCAGGCATTGATCCGCTTGAGCTCCTCAAAATTATCCTCCTGGAACAACTCCTTGTACAGGAAAGCCCTGGTGATGGGAGGGCAGGTGCTGTGACCCGTGCCCGGTGGATGGGCTGAAGCCCAGAGCCCCTTTGGGAGGGTCTGGGTGGGCACTGTCGGTGTCTATTCTGTGTTTTCCAGCCGTGGTTGTGCTGTGCCACTGAGCAGCAGTTTGGAAAGGTGTTCCTGCTCTGCTGAGCCTGGGCCCTTCCATGCCCCACCAGCCCCTGTGAGCTCTCTACTTTTCCTGTTGCTTCTGGACTCTGCCACCACAGGTAAGACAAATTTTTTGCATTAAACCCACTGTGATAAACCCACAAATCCAGGTGCACGATCCTGGAGGGCTTGGGATTTGGAAGCCTTTGCTCCAACTGCTGGAGCAGCACAGGTCTGGAGATGATGGTGTTTGTCACCTCAAAGCAGAGCAGAGGTCCCTGTGCCACCCCAGGGCTCCGAGGCTGTGACTTGGCAGAGTGCTGTGGGGGCACTGGGGCTGTGGGCCAAGGTCAGAGGAGAGGTGAGCCCTCCCTGCCCGGGTCACAGTGCCAGGACATGTTTGGCCACGCACACACACTGTTCCAGCAGATCTTACAGCAAGCGCCAAGCGTTATGCCTGGGTCAGCTCACAAAGGCAGGTTGGCTTCGTGTGCCAGGAAACACTGCCTCCCTGGCATGTCCCTGCTGCATGGCTTGGGCTACTGGTTTTGGGAGCAAGAAGTGACAAGAAGTGATGGGGAGGATCGGATCCTGTCCCATGCCATGTGGCTGTGTCCCAGCACGTTCACGTCTGGCTCTTTGAGGAAATGCCAGCAGCCTTTCACCAAAGCCAGGCTCAGCTGGCACCGGTGCCGAGTGCGGGCAGCTTGTGCCAATTCCCCAGCCCTGGGTGGGCTCTGCTCAGCTCCTGGGGTGCAGAGCCTGTTTCCTGGTGCCAGGGAGCTGCTGGGGGCAGGAGGGCAGCACGGGAAGGGGACCCTGGGTCCTGCATCTCCCACCTCAGCTGCCCTTCCTGAGCTGCTTCTCTGCGGAGAAGGGAAAATCTCCAGGAGGCCTGGGAGTTTTGTAATGCTGCACCAACATCTCCCAGCCCAGGGCACGTGGGGCCGGTCCTTCCTCATGCTGACCTCCTGTGTCACCATGGGCACCACCTGGATAATGGGATGCTAACGGTTCCCTGTGGGAAGGGAACGGTCCCAGGTCGGGATGGATCCTCCAGGCCCTGGGGCTGAGGGGCACTGCGGTGTCACAGCTGCCCCCGTCTGTTCCCATGCTGCCTGTACTTGTCCCCATCACGTCATCCAGCTCCTTTCCAAGGTCTGGTGTTGATGCAGATGAGATGGGTGATTACTGGTTTTTTTGGTCTTTTTTTTTTTCATTTTCTTCAGTCCATGAACCTCTTCTGTTTCAAAGGGATTCAGAGCTTGGAGCTGCCTCCCCGTGACTCCTCTCAAACCCACACCACGAGCAAGAGCTGTGCTGGTTAAATCCAAAGCAAGGTGAGAGCTGTGCCCACTCCTGCGTGGAGTGGAGGCACATGATTTCCTGGAGAACTCAATGCTACCGTAACTAATTGATCTCCCTTGCTGTGTTCTCTCAGAGCACTTCATGTCACCATGGCCATTCCAGGCTCCAGCTGAGCCAGTGCCAGCCCAGGAGCCGTGGAGCTCTGATGAACCTCCTCACCCCTTGCCAGCGGTGAATCCGTGCTGGGGGGCTGCAGGGTGTGCCGAGCTGGGCTTCGTCCCTCCCTGGGGAGCAGGTGGGATGTTCCTTCACCAAACCGAGCTTCCCGGAGTGATCAGACTCCGAGGGTGACTCCTTGGCTGCGGGGATTTAACCCGTGGGTGTGTGCAGACAGTGCACGGAGGGAGCTCCCCACGCTGGAGGGGTTGCTGTCCTGCTGTGCTGCTGCTGGAGGGTTTCACAGTGCCCGGCGAGCTTGGTCAGACTTGTCTGCCCTCTTGGGAAGTGTCTCCCTCCCAGGGAGGGACTGCATGCCAGCCTGGGGTTTGGTGGCCGCGGCTCGGCTTGCCCAGGGCGCTGCAGGTGTGTCCCCCGTGCCGAGCGGAGGGACCGGCGCTGCCGCGGTGGGCGCAGCGCTGCGGAGGGAGGGCCTGGCTCTCACCCAGGCGGTGCCCAGGAACCAGCCCCCTCTCGAGGGTGGGATAAGACACTTCAGAAGGGCCCGTTCCCCTTGGCAGAGGGGACACTGCCTTTTTTGTCTGCTCCCCGGGTTGGGAGAGGGAAAGGCAGCCCAGAGAAATGTGGGAGCGATCCCAGGGGTATCCCAGTGCCGTGTCCAGCCAGGAGGGGTGTCAGAAACAGGGGGAAAACCCTTTTCTGGCTGCTGCCAGGGCCGGGGAGCAGCAGCTCCTTGAACCTGGGCTGCCCCATGGCCTCAGAACAGCTCCGGGCCGGGAGTGGAGCGGGGTCTGGTGCCCATCCCGGGACCAGGGGTGGGGGCAGCGCTGCCAGGGACTCACCATGTTCATCCAGCTCCGGCGGGGTCCTTCGGCCTGCAGAAACCCAGAAACGTGCCCCGGTGCGGGAGCCGGGGAGCTGCGGCTGCCCCGATGCCCAGGAGCCGGGCCGGCGATGCTCCCGCACCCCTGCGCTCCGTGCCCACGCCGCGCTCTCACTGGGGCAGCACCGCCCCGGCCCTCCTTAAAACCCACAAGGGGAGTTGTGAAACAGGAATTATGGTTTGTATTGTAATACAACACCGGTCTATCAGCAGCACCATCACCTGCGCTAATCTCCCGAGCATCTGCCACTGGAGGGTGACTCACCTGCGGGGCTGCTGTCACCAAGCAGCTTATCAGAAGTGAACGGACTGATTTTTCCTGCTCCTCCTGATGATAAGAGCATCCACGGCCATCCCGCTCTTTGTCCTGCTCTTCCGCGTTGCGCTGGGTTGTTTTCAAGCGCAGGTTTGAGTAGGTGGAGGAGGAAAGGAGGAGAGTTTGTGCTCTCGGGTCACTCGGTCTGTGTGTCCCCGCCAGCCCCAGGTCACGGCTGGCAGTGCTGGGGGAAGTTCAAGGGAAGGCAAGAGGGTGGCCATGGAATGTCACCCCAGACTGCAAGGCAGGGACCATGGGGTGCTCTCTGGGATGGCTGAGGGTCATGGGTCTGTGATTATCTGATTATCCAGGAATAATCAGTCCCTCTGGGATGGAGTGGTTTTCCTTAGCCTGGCAGGATGGGATGGAGGCTGAGGTGTGGTGAGGAGCCACTGCCCCGGCAGGGTGAGGGTGGCACGGGGAGCAGGCTGGGGTCGGAGAGTCTGTGTGCTGCCCTCTGCACACTCATGCTGAAGTGCTGGGTGTGCAGGATGTGTGGGGCAGCTAATTACCCCTTCTCCTGTGGCAATCCAGCTTTCCCAACGGTCCTGCCGCTGCCAGCTGTGTGGCTGTGCCAACGGGAAACTGCAGAGCATCCCGGGCCTGCAAATCCTCACGGAGCTGTGCCATCACTGTGCCACCTCATTCCTGCCAGCAGGGATCCCGCCCTCTCCCACAGCCTGGCCAGGGACCCACCTGTGGCTCTGCAGGTAAGGGACATCCTCCCCACACTCACTGAGGATCCAGCCCCCCTCGTCTGGCTGCATCCTCGGCCCTCGTGGTCCATGCGATGACCAGAGAATGTGGGATGGAGGGTCCAGCCAGAGGGTGCCTGTGCCACTGTGGGAGATTCAGCTTGAAAAATGGTGTAGGGGATGTAGCAGTGGGGAACTGGGCAGAGCTCGGGGCCCTGGTGCACCTGGCAGGTCCTGGCAGCCCTCCCCAGTGCCAACCCCGCTGGGGTGGCAGGCAGAGCAGCCTGGGAGCATCCATGGGGAGGGAGGTGGCCCGGCAGGAGCGGCTCTTCCTCCTTTGAGGCTCCGAAGGCTCTGAGGAAGCAGCTGAGGTTTGCAGATGTTGTGTCACAGCCCCGCGCGCCTCCGGGGCTTTGCTTCCTGGAGTGCGGCTGCGTTTGCAGCCGGTCACCCTCCCCTGCTCCCGGGGCCTGGCGTGACACAGGTTTCCGGGCAGCTGGCTCCGCTGGGGTCAGGCAGGGGTCAGGCAGGGCTGACCCAGGGCTCTGTGCGGCCACCACCATCCCCGAGCCACAGGACACACCCCATCCCTGCCCTCTCCACTGTCCAGCAAAGAGTGGTGCCAGCCTTTCCGTCTGAGCTGGGCACTGCCAGGACCTGGGGGGCTGCAATTCCCATTGTCCCCTCTGTGTTCTGCTGGCTCTGCATCCCTGCAGGTCCCCGTGTCCAGGGTGTTCCTGCCCCTTGGGCTCCCAGTGCTCCCAGTTCAGCCTCCTCCAGCAGCAGGAGGGCAGAGCTGCCCACGCAGGCGGGAGGGGAGGCTGGGCAGGGCACTGCGATGTGCCGTCTGTCCTGTCTGCTGCAGCTCCTCTGCTTTCTCCCTGCGAACCAGTTGGACCAGTGGGCCCGGACTGGTGCCCAGCCTCGCTGCAGTGTCACCAGGAGAGGAGGGGACAGGCAGGACGTGCCAGGCTCCAGCACACACAGGGCTCTGCAGCAGCAGCCTCCAGGCCGGGATAGCCGTGAGCAGCTCCTGCGGCACAGCAGAGGGACATGGACCCCTGGACAGGTGAGTGGGTGGCCTTTTCCCCCCTCACAGGGCACAGATGGGATGGTCACGGCACGGGCAGTGCTTTGGTGACTTTCCTGCCCTCTGCCCTGTGAGCTGGGGCTCACTGCTGCTGTGGCTCTGCCCGAGCAGTGCTGCTCGGAGCCTTCCCCGGGATGTGAGGATCTGCTCCCCGGAGCCAGGGCAGGGATGCCTCCCACACACGGCACGGGGCAGGGCCTGGGCCTGCCGCCGTCATCCTCCCACGGGCCGTGGGCGTGGGGACGGGGCAGTTTCGGCAGCGTTTGATTCAGGGAGGCTGTCGCACCTCGTTCCTCCTGCCCCGCAGCTCCTGCCCTGAGTCACGACTGCGCAGCCCTGACCTCACCCTGCCGGGGGTCCCCAGAAGCAGGGGACATTGGCCGCCCACGTGTCCTGAGCCCTTCCAGGAGTGCTCAGCGGAAGGGAAGGACAGGCGGTGCTGCTCCTGTGCCGCGGCGCTGGCGGCCGAGGCTCTGCGGCTCCGGCTATTTGTGGATCCCATCAGGTCGAGCGGGTGCTGCGGCCACAGGACGCCCTGGGACCTTGCTCACTGTGTAAACACCGTGACCACAGGGGAAATGTTCTCACCGCGCTGGCATCTGCCTAAATTTAGCCGCTCTTAGCTCATCCCTTTCCGCAGTCTCCTGGCTCCCGGTGCCGCACAGAGCCCCATCCCTGTGCCCTCCACTGCCCAAACCCCCTGTCCCCTCCTGGCACAGCCCCGCCAGAGCCGGCAGCACAGCAGTGGATGCTCAGAGGCTGTGCTGGGCACCTTGGTGTCCCCCAGACAACTCCAGGATCAGGCTGGTGCTGGATTTTGCCTGACCCTGCGGCACGGACGGGAGGGATGGAGGGAGCAGAGCCCGCAGAGGTCCCGCACAGCCCCGGCCGTGCCCCGTCCAGCCTGGCGCTGGCGGCTGCAGGCTGCTGGTCCTGACAAGAGCATCCTCTAGAGGGAACTGCCAGCCCAGGAATGCGCTGGCAGCGCTCAGCGGTGCCTCCCAGCGCCGCCGGAGCATCGCCCCACGGGGGTGAGAGTGGGACCGGGGTGGGGGGCACAGCATCGTCAGTGACCCTCACAATGCCACGTTCCCAGTGGCTGTCCCACCTGCCAGCTCACCTGGGGACAGCGGTGGTCTCCGTCAGGGGGCTTTGGGGGGAGCAAAAATCTCAGGGCCACAGTGCTGAGCAGTGTGAAGTCCCTCCCTGCTGTGGGGACAGTGCAGAGTTGTACCCCAGCTCCCAGGTGTCCGGTCCCCTGCAGGGACAATCGAACCCCCAGCCTCCCGGGGGTGTCTGTCTGCAGCGCCCCTCGTCCCTCTGCTTTCCAGGACAGGAGCCCTTCAAGGTGATCGGGGTTGTCCTGGGCATTGGGCTGGCCCTGCTGATCCTGGCGAGTTTTGGCTACACCTTCATCCGCTGGTACCGGCGGGGCCTCTGCCAGCGCCGTGAGTAGGGGCAGGGGACGGGGGGACAGGGCAGGGGACAGGGCAGGGGACAGGGCAGGGGGGCTCAGAGCAGAGACTGTGGGGAGCACAGGAAACCCTCGTGCAGGGAGCTCTGGGCCAAGCTGGGGACATGCTGGAGTGAAGAGAGGATGCACGGTGATGTCCTGGTGGTGTCGTCCTGCCTGTCCCCACAAGGCCACACGAAGCAAAGGGTTCATGGCACCACGTGGCTCTGAGACCTCTCCCTCCTCTTCCTCCTGCTTCTCCAGGGCCTGACTTCGTGTTCAACCTCTACCGCTCACGGTGAGTGACACCACAGGGGGACTGGGGCAGGCTGGCAGCTCCTTTTGCACTGTGCCCAGGTGTCACAGCCCCTCCCCAGTCCCCACCCTGGGGCTGGCGGGGGACAGGCAGCTTGGTGACCTCTGTGCTTTCCCCGCAGCGGGCTGGGGTCAGTGGCACTGGAGCTGGTGCCACCGTTCAGCATCAGCGGCTCGCTGGGCACCTCGGGCAGTGGCTACGAGTCCTTCCACAGCCAGGGGCCATGAGGTGGGAGCTGCGCTGGTGACCACGTAGGACAAGGACATCTCCCTGTCCCTCCCTGTGCCCCAGCACAGCCCATGGGTGTCTCTGTGTGGACCCAGTGCTGTGCCCCAAAGCCTCTGTGCTGCCTCTGGGGCAGCACAGCTTTCCCCAGGATAGTCCCAAGGCTTTTCCAGCAAAAGTCCTCCCTGTGGCTCTGGGGTTTCTGGGGCTTTCCCTGAGCTCTGGTTTTGGTTTCCCCTGCACAGACTTTGGTTTGTGTTTCCCTCCCCACTGTCCCCAGCCTGGGATGGGACAAGTGGCTGGGGACAAAGCGATGGCGCTGGAGCCTGGGTGCTCTTGCCTCACTGCCTCTCACCCACCGCCCAGCACAGCCAAAAAAGCAACCAAAACCAGCCAGGGGGAATTCTTCTGTTCTCGCTTCTGCAAAAACAGCCCCTGAATTCGTTGGATTTCTACTGAAATGGCAACATTGCAGTTTCTGTTGCTGAAAAAGCTTCACAGAACCACAGAGTTGGGGTTGGAAGGGACCTCTGGAGACCATCTGGTCCAACCCCCTGCCCAAGGTCACCTGGAGCAGGTGACACAGGAGTGCACCCAGGTGGGTTTGGAATGTCTCCAGAGAGGGAGGAGACTCGGCTCCATGAATTCCAGACTGTTCCTTAGGAAAGCAGCGGAGGAGGAGGGCCAGGAGCTCCAGATTGTGACTGGATTTGTGCAGCTGTGGAAAATGCTGTGAGGAAATGGAAATCTGGCTCAGACCTCCTGCTCCTCCTCCATCCAACCTCTGCACCAACATGGAAGTTGGTTCTCTGCACTGACAGTGCATGGAAAGGCCTCAGAAAGCCCCGTGGAGTTTCCCCTGGATTTTTTTATCAGCTGCCTTCAGTCTCGGCAGAGCAAGTGGCCGTGGAGCAGGAGAGCAGCCATGGGAAGCTTCTGTGGCTGCAGAGAGGGGCCCTGCTTGGCCAGCGGGGGCTGGCGAGGCACAGGGGCCTTGGGACCATTGCTGTGCTGATTTCTCTCAGAAGTAAAACCAAGAAAAACTCATGAGAGCCATGTGGTTCCGTGTAGAGAAACTGGTGAGGACAGAGTGGGATTTCCAGAGAATCAGAGAAATCATCTCTGCTCTTGGTTATCAGAGCTAAACCCCGTGGTCTGTGGCTTTCTCCTGGTGGAAGGGAGATCTCTGACTGGTCACAGAGAGGGGGAAATGCCACCTCCTGGGCCCTGGGAGCCCTCCATGGTGAGCTGGAGCCAGCAGAGTCCTGCACGGCACAGGATCCGGCCACGGGGCCTGACGTCAGCAGCGTTTAAAAGAAAAACATCGAAAAAAAGCCATGCTTTTGATGACTCCGTTTTCCAGAGGAAGTTGAAAAAAAATGAAGAAAGCAAAAAGCTCCAACCCCCAAAATACGCAGAGGCAGAAGAGATGGGGCAGGAGGGATGGATCTCACATGTGATCCCATGGATCTCTGCTGTGGGATGCAGGGATGGATCTCACATGTGAACAGTGCCACGTTAGATGCGAGAAAAGGAAACACAGCAAGGAACAGCCCCCTTCCTCCTGCCTGTGCTGAAAACCTGAAAATAAAACAAAAAAAAAAATCCTTCACCTGAACAACCCACTCCCTGAGGAGGGTTTCCACCAGCAGTTTTACTGGGACTATGCCACCGTGAAGGTTCCTGGAAATGGAGTGACTTTTGGAAAACCTTCCCTGTGAGCTGGCAGCAGTCAGACGTGGCCCAGGCTGAGCTGTTCCATCCCATCCTGTTTCCATTCTGACGACAGCTGTTCGCAGCATCACAGAATCAATTAGGCTGGAAAAGACCTCTGAGATCATCGAGCCCAGCCTATGGCCGAGCACCACGGTGCTGAGCAGGGCACTGATTGCTGTCTCTCATGGCTCCCTCCACCCCTGGGCTGGACTCATTCTGCTCCTGTCCTTCCCTGGTGTTGTCCCACGGGATGTGCATCCCTTTGGAATCTCTCTGAGCAGCCCAGCAGCTTTTCCCTGCTGCTCCTCTGGTGAGCGCTCCCACAAATTCCCCTGGGACAGCCAAACAGGAACTCAGGTGCGTGAGAAGCTCTTGGAGAGCTGGCTTGGTTCTCCTTTTTCCCAGTTTTGATGTGGAAACGACCTTCCCCATGTGAGGCAAAGGCACGTTACGCTTTGCCGATGGGGAATGTCCAAATCTGGAAACAGAAAGCTCAGCTTGACCTTAGGAGAGGATGAACACACAAATGGACCAAATAAATAACACATCCTTTGTGTATTTACAGATGAAATGCAATAAATAATGTCTGTATCGAACAGCAGCAGGACACAGACCATAGTGTGGGTAGGACTGCCCTGGCTGTGCTGGGCTCCAGGTACATCCCATATCCATCCTGGGGCTCTCCCAGAGGGGCTGCAGGGACTCTAGGGTCAGGAAAGTCCCTCTCTCCCTCCCTGTGAGGTCAGGCAGGGCGGGAGCCCCACGCTGCCAGCAGCAGGGTGCTGATGTCAGGCTGCGTGTGCCTGTGTTGTGAAAGGTCAGGATGGCATCAGCAGGAGCAGCCCAGTGCCGGCCCAGGACAGGGGAAGAGGAAGCACAGGACTGTTCCAGGCTCTGAGAGTGACCCTGTGCCCCATGCTGGGCTGCTGAGGAGGGCAGATGAGGCAGAGTCACCCTTGGGAGACATCCTGCTGTGTGTCCTTGGTGTGCCCAGGAGCTCAGGATGAGCCCCTCCGGCACAGCCCAGCCCATGCCTGTCTCCCATGGCTGGAGGGGCAGACTGGGGCTGTCCACAGCAGGACTGGGGCCAAAGCAGCCCCTCCAGGGGCTGAGATGGTGCTCCTGGGCCCAGCACTGTGAACATTCAGGGGTCAGTGGTAGCTTATCCAGTGGCTGCCCCCCACGGGCAGCGGGCAGGTGAGGTAGTTGGGTCAGGGTGCGGGGCTGGTGGCCCCCATGGGACAGGTCACAGGCGGCTGTCCTTGCTGTCCCCGCTGAGCTGGCCCAGGGGCTCGGCGGGCAGCGTGATCCAGTCGGAGCTGAGGCTGGAGATGAGCGGCAGCGTCCCCAGGATGTCAGTGTTGTTGAAGATGCTCAGGTCGAAGGGAGATTTCAGGAGCTCAGCGCTGGCTTTGGAGGTCAGTGGAGCACCTGGAGCCCCCCAGCTCAGCAGAGTGGGTGCTTGGGGCCCCACCTGGCTGGAAAAGTCCCAGGCAGGGGCTCGCCATGGAGCAAGGTCCTGCGTGAGGGGATGCTCGGGAGAGGACTGCTTCAGATACCCCTTGGACACAGCCAGCTCGGAGCACTCCATGTCCAGCGTGGTGTCGGTGCTGCCCAGGCCCTGCACAGCCCCTGCACAGCCCGGGAGGGACATTCCCTTGTCCTGGCCCTGCTCTGGCTCCACGCTGCCCTTGGACTGCTGCAGGTACCCCCGGAACTCCACCTCCTCCTGGCCGGCGGCAGGGCAGAGCCCGGGCTGCCCTGGGCTGGCGTTCCCACTGCTGGAGGAGCAGCCGGGAGCAGGACAGGGCTTCTCCAAGCCCACCCCACTGTCCTCTCCGGGGGGCAGCTGCTGCCTGTAGCCCTGGGGCTCAGAGCCCACGGAGCAGCTCACGGAGGAGGAGGATGAGGATGAGGAGGGGATGTGCAGGCAGATGCCGCTGTCAGTGCTGGTGCCACTGCTGTCCCTGCTCCCCATGGGCCCCAGCCGGTCCTTGGGCCATGCTGGGAGCCTCCAGCCCTGCTCCAGGGGCAGCTGGGCTGTGCTGGTGCTGCTGCCAGGGTTGGTGTCCAGCTGGGGCTCCTTCTGGCACAGGAAGAGCTGCTGGATGGGGTCTGTGTCCGTGCTGCCCGAGGCTGGGGGCTCATGCTCCACCCAGAGCGAGCTCTGCTTCATGAAGGACTTCTGGGAGGGAGAGAAGGAGGGGAGTGAGCTGTGCTGCCTCCCTGGTTGGTGCCAGTCTCCCCCAGTGCTCCCTGAGCCATGTCCTGGCCACAAAGGGGGCCTGGCACTGTCCCTGCCTTACCAGGGCTGATGGTGTCCTCACAGGTTTCCTCACGTAGGTGTGCACCAGCAGAGCTCCCAGCAGGCCCAGGAGCACCAGGATGATGAAGGAGGAGCTGAGGATGGCCGGGAGAAGCTCTGCGCTCCCTGCGAGAGAGGACGTGAGCAGGTGAGGCGGGAGAGGATCCCTCAGCACACAGCGAGGCTGCCCTGGTGTGGACCCCCACGTCCCCAGGGCCAGCAGGCTGAGGGGGGTCTGCATGCCCTGAGTCCCCCCTTTCCCAGGTGCCACTTACTGTCCCTGTGGCCGGTGGTGACGCACTGCTCGCGGGTGCGTGTGGCGGGGACGGGCCGGTTGGCCAGGCGGGGCTCCACGCTCAGGCAGTACTCTGTCACCCAGAACAGGTCCCTGATGCTGAACTCTGTGCTGTTCTCCACCACTCTGACCTGCAACAGACAGCCCGGGCTGGTACCTGAGCCCCCAGTCCTGCTTCCCTCCCTCCTCCTCCTCTGCTGTCCCCTGGGGAAAGTCCCCAGGGTGTGCTGCGATAATGATGACAGCAGCTAGACCCAAAATCCCCCCAAGAGCTGGAAAACTCTGCCATAAACGTGCAGAGAAACCTCTCTGAGGCTGTGAGAAAGCTCAGCATTTACTCCTACAGAAGGCCATGCTTTAACAATCTGTTATTTCACCTGAGCAGCACCGTGCGGGACAGATGGGGACAACGTGGGAGCAGCAATCCATCTCACCGTGTGATTGTCCTGTGTCCTCCTGACGTACACGTGGTACTGAGTCATTTTTTTCTGGAAGTCCCTGTACTCCTCGGTGAGGTTCCCGGAGTGGAGGAGCAGCTGCAGCCGCACCTGGATGGAGTTGCCCACCACGGAGAGGCTGTGGCCCGCCAGGCGCAGGCTGGCTGGAAGCAAATCGGTCACAAGAGCAGGTCAGGGCTGTTTCCTGTGCCCAGCTCTCAGCCTCTGCAGCACCAGACTGAGCTGTGACTGTCCCACCCATCCTCAGGCTGTCCCACCCCCCTGCACAGCCTGCCTGCCCTCCAGGAAGGTATGGACAGAAATATCCCTGCTTTCATTCACCCACAGCTCTTCCCAGGCAGTTTGGCACCCTAACCTCCCCAACCGCAGCGCAGGGTGGATGGAAGCAGAGCCCAACCCACCTTCCTGCGGGGAGAAGGCGCCGGTCCTTTTCCAGGAGGATGTGTGGTTCCCGCACACAGCCCTGACCCGCGCGTAGTAGCGCCGCTCGGGATCCAGCGTGTAGTAGGTGAGGTCGCAGGAGTGCCCCGAGCTCCTCCTGCACTCAGGGATGGCTGTCCAGGGGACACTTGAGCCATAGCTGTGGGGAGAAGCACCAGGGTGAGCAGAGAGCTGGGGTCAGACCCTGGGCAGGGCAGGACCCTGGGCAGGACAGGACCCCGGGCAGGGCAGGACCCCTGCGTTCCCCCAGCCTTTTACTCACACTTTGTACTCCACGTCGTAGCGGGCCATGCTGGGGCAGCCGTGCCCTGGCTCCCACCTCAGCAGGTGCCGTGCCACCTCCACGGCGAAGCGCACGCGCCGGGGGCTGGCCAACCCCTCACCTGGGGACACACTGTGAGCTCAGGGTGGGCTGCACAGCCCTGTCCCCCCGGGGCCCATAGGAGCCTTGGGATGGCCTCCTGGAGCATCATCCCGTGAGGTCAGGGCAGGCTGCACAGCCCTGTCCCCCCGGGGCCCACAGGAGCCTTGGGGTGGCCTCCTGGAGCATCACCCCATGGCGGGTGACGTCACAGCACTGACCACCCGAAACCTGCGAGCCTTTCCCCAGATTTCGTTTTCTGACTTCCAGCGTTTGCTCATCCCCTTGTCCTTCCTCTTTCCTTGGGGACAGCCCAGCTCAGCCCAGCTGGGGCTTCTCTGTGCTTTCCTGCCCTGAGAAAGGAGCTGTATTTGCACCCCCCATCCCCAGCCGCTCGCCACCAGCTCTGTTTGGACTCTTTCCTGTTTTGCTCATCTGCTGCCTGGATGAAACCAGACTTTTCACACCTCCTGCCTGATTTCGGTGCTGTCACCTGGCAGAAAAGTCCCTCTGACAACATCTGCCACCTTTCCCTTGCAGGTTTCCCTGGCAGCTGCTGTCTGCTGGCAAGCACCCAGCCCAGCACTGTGTCCCCAGTGACCAGGGCCTCTTGTGGTCACACCAGTGGTGACAAGCAAGGCTGGGGCCCCTCGCTGAGTCTTTCAACCGCGGATCAAAGGCAAGCGGTAAGCACTGAGCCCTGGCTGTGTCCTGCTGCAAAGCACCGATCTGAGGGCTGAGACCCCAGCCGAGGTGTCCAAGCTCTCCAACCCCTCCCTGCCTGCTCCCCCATCCCAAGGAACCCACCCGGCTCAGCCCCAGCCAGCAGGGCGAGGCAAACCAGCATGAGAAACTCACCGTGCAGAGGGCAGGCAAGGAGCAGAGCCAGGCACAGCGCCAGCGCGGTGGCAGAGGGGACCATGGCCTCTCAGCATCCTCCGTGGCAGCACGGTGAGCGCGGGGCTGGGCTCTGCCTCGAAGGGAGCTGAGCGCTCGCTTTTCCCCCGGGGGGGGTTGGCTCAGTGACGTCTCGGAGGCGTTGAAGGCATGTTGCAGCCACTTCCACTTCTCTTCGCTGTCCACCCACTCAGCCCCAGCCCAAGCCTCGGCTCTGGCTGGGCATTTCCGACAGCAGGTTTAGAGGAAGAGTTCTCGGGGGCTTTTCTGAGCAAAGCAGGGCAGAGCTGAGGAGGGCAAGTAAAAGTAAATGATGTCTCTGCTGCTCTGTCATGAAATGAGATGTTAAAAGCAGGGCACAGGTGAGTGTCAGCACCGAGGGGGACCTGTCCCAGGGGTTCTGCTGAGCACAGCACCATGTCCTGTCCTCCCAGCAGGTCAATCCAGCCACGTTCTAACCAGCCCTGGAGTCCCAGGAGGGGTGTCTGCCTTTCCCTTCCTTCGGGCTCAGCCTGCAATTCCCCTTTCTCCGTTTCTGGGGCTGAGTGACACCCTCTGGGCTATCCTGTGTCCCAAGAACACCCTCACACAGGGTTGGCACCTGGAATCCGGTGTGACAGAGGGTCTGATGATGTCCCCAGGGCTCTGGCAGCCCCCCAGGTATGTCTGTGATCCCGTGGCTCTGGGGTCTGGCCCCACGGCAGTATCTGGTGATGCTGGGACCAGAATCACCCCCGGGCAGAGTCCTCTGCTTTGCCTCAGAGCTCCAGGGGTTTCCTGGGGCCCCCATGTGATGGAGGGTGGTTTTCCTCAAAAAGAGGAGTTTCCCACTGGGGAATTAGTGGAAAGGACTCAGATAAAAAGAGCAAGAGAAACCAAAAGGGCTCTGGACAGACTCAGAGAGCGTCATGGTGGGCACAGACGCGCGGGACCTCAGGTTCCTCTTTGAAGAGCCATCTTAAATGCCTGAAGTGGAGATTTCTGCTGTTTTCCCTGACTTATCCTTCCTCCTGAAGGCCACAGGGTTCCACAATCTCACAGCCTGGCTGGAGCAGCAGCAGATCCCCTCCCTGCCTTGGCTTTATCGCCCTGTCCTGGCAGATGAGCCGATGTGCTGCCACTCTGCTCTCAGCCCTGAGTCACATCTGGCAGCCACAGAAGTGAGGAGTTCTGAGATGAAGCACAGCCCGTCCCACACAAAGCCACAGATTGTGCTTCGTGTAAGGTAATGACAATTAAAAGCAACGGGACCAAGACCCAGGGAAGAGGGAGCTTTGTGGAAAAGCCACGGCGGCGCTGGCCCTGTGGGCGAGGCTGTTCCGAGCCTTGGGAGAAGTGGTTGGCAATTCAGGGGAAAACGAAAGAGGCTGAGGAGGAACGAGAGTTCTGCAGAATGTTTGGATGGCAGCTGGGACTCAGGCTGGCATCTGAGCTCTGCAGGACAGCACTGGCAGGTGCCATGGGAGAGGCTGGTGCAGGGACAATGTCACCTGGGGGTGATGTGGCTGAGCCTGAAATGCCTCCCTGTGGGCACACTGCAGAGAAACCCAGCCCGGGAGCATTTCCCTGCCTGGTATCCCTCAGGCAGCTTTCCCAGCGTGACAGAGGGGTCAGAGAGGTGATGCTGCAGCGAGCAGGGCAGGGATGGGGCCGGAGGGCTGCTTCTCCACAGGACAGAGCGATCCTCATGCCTGGGGGCTGGAGCAGCTCTCCTGGGCTGGTGGAGCCGGCTCTGGCTGTGTGTTTCAGCTCCTCTTTGCTGGCTGGGAGGGCAGGAGGGTGCGGGGAGAGCTCCCAGCAGCAGTTACCAGCAGGAAAGGTGAGGATTTCACCCACAAGCGCGTGCTGACATTTACCATCAGGCTGCACACCCTGTTCTCGGGAACTTGCTCATTGTAGGTGGTTTTGTAGAAACACCAGCAGACAATGAATGATTCCTGGATTCCTGTGTCACCTGGAGCTGTTTTCTGAGAATCCCTTTTTGAAGTGGATGCAGGAGGTCGGGAGGGCATGGCAGGCTCAGGGCTGCCTGGGGATGCAGCTCAGTGCTCAGCCCTGGCACTCAGCAGGCACAGCCTGCAGAGGCACAAAATGCAAACAAAAAACCCCAAAAACCACTCCTGCCTGTGAAAATTTCAGAGAAGTGACAGTTGACTCAGAAGCGCCCCAGGGAGGGGGGATCCTGAGAGCAGGAGGGGTCAGAGGGGTCAAGCCCAGGTTTTCCAGCCTTGAAAGGAAGGGGCTTTGCAGCAGGGCTCCTCTAAGCTTGGATGTCCCTGCTTGTCTCCTGAGGAGGGAGGGGAGCTGGGTGAATAAGGGGCTTACCCTGTGAATAATGCCAGGAGAAACCTGTGGCACTGAGGGTCACGGATATCAGAAAGCACAGAACAAAGCTAGGCCTTTTTCCTTTAATCTGGGGATTTTTACCTATTTCTACCTGAGTTCTTGGTTACACAGAGCATCCCCCAGGCTGAGCCTGCAGGAGAAGCAGGAGGTTGCTGCTGGGCCCTGGAAAAGGCATCTCTCCACTAGTGAAGGAGTGAAAAAACCTCTAGAGAAACAAGAGGGAAAAGGCATTTAATTTCCCTTGGAACAGGGAATTCTTGACTTCTGGGTCACACCAGAGAGGTTTTCCTGGGGTTGGGCAAGGCTGTGCATCCCTTCCTCTGCATTTGGCCGGGCGGGAGAGCTGTGTGGTGGGCGCAGAGGAGAACAAGGGGGGCTTGGGTGGGCTGGCAGCCAGGAGAGCAGCGAGGAACCCCAGGATGCTGCTGCTCCCTGGGGCCAGCTCTCAGCAGACTCGCCAGGCCCCCCTGCCCCACATCCCCAGGCCCTGGGCAGGTGTTTTGCAGGCTGTGCCTGGAGCGGTTGGGAAACCGGCGGCGCCGGGGCCGGGCGGCAGGTCCGACAGGTTTGCTGCTGGCACTGACGTAGAGCCCGCTCGCCAAACACCTCCTGCCCCGGCCCCGAGCTGGCTCTGCTCGGCACCGCGCTGCTGGCATGGCCGTGCCGGAGCTCTGAGCCCAGCCCAGCGCTCAGCCCGGCCCATGGACGGCAAAACCTCCCCGGTAAGTGCGGCGGCTCCGCGGCTGGATGGGGAGAACCCTCGGGGATTGGTGGAGGGCCCGGTCTCTGCCTCCTGCTCTCGGGGAGTTCCTTCACAGCAGCTTGGGGGAGCAGCCTGGGGAGCTGCTGCCTCTGCCAGCCCTCGGCACAGGGACGGAGGGACATCAGCATCCCTGGTGCCAGCCTCGTGCTGGCAGAGGTGTCGAGGCTCTCAGGACTCTGCCCCACCGGAGCTGTGAGCTGAGGGGACTGGTTGGTGCTGTCAGAGGGATCTGGTGCTGCTTGGCGTGTCCCTGAGCCCTCTGGCACTTTCTGGTGGCACTGCCCTGGTGGGCACAGCCCTGCTGCTCCCCCTCGCCTGCTCTCCAGGCACTTTTCCCTGTGCCTTTTTCGGGATGGGCTGACTGGGACCTGCTCAGCCCTGGATGTGGGGCTTTGCTGAGCATCCTGTCATGAGGAAAACATCCATCCCGGCTGGGCACCGGGCGAGGCAGCGGCTAATTACCGTGCTGAGCAGCGCCGCCGTGCCAGCGACATCCAGAACAAAGCCGGCGGTGATGGGGCGGATGGGGCTCCAGGGGAGGCAGGGCCAGCTCTGACACTGTCCTCATCCTGCCCCTTGGCGTGGTGGTGCCCGCCAGGAGCAGGGGCACGGTGGGCTTGTGCCGGACGCTGGCTGGGTCTGAGGAGCTGCAGAGTGGCCCCAAAGCTGCATGGCATCACTGCATGGTGACAGTGGGGCAGGAACTGGGATGCCCACGTACAGAGACAATTGCCCAATACTGGACAATCCCACTGGGCCACCTTGGCATTGTCACTTGGATTAAATGGGCCATCAGGGGTGCCAGGAGCCACCCCCGGCTCTGCAACTGCTTTGTCTTTCCAGACCTCCGTTTGCCCCTCTGAGGAATGAGGTGAGCAGCAATTACTCACCCCCAGAACATTTTGGGATCTGTGCCCAAAGGGTGCTCACGCTGGCATAGGGTGACCTGTCCCTGGCTACATCGGGCTGGCTCAATCGACAGTCGGGCACCTGCACTTGCAAAGTGACCCTGGTGTGCTCTGGGATTTCACTTCACTGTGTGTTTTGGGGTCTTGGCACTGTCCTCTCACCCTGTTCTGGGGCTGGGGTTTGTCCCCCTCTCAGCAGCAGTTGAGTGGGACGGTGTCACCTGGAGTGGTTGTGGGCTCTCACGGGCTGGGGACAGCTTTGTCCCCCATGAGGACAATGTCTCTGTTGTGTGCTGGCTGAGCTGCCCTGCGCAGACAATCAGTGCTTCACAAGCAGGTGAGGAGTTCCCAGCCTGGACACGGCGCTGTGAGCAGCTGCAGCCACGGGGAGGGCAGGCAGGGAGGATGGTCACCCACTGAGGCAGCTCCTTCCAGTTTATTGAAGCCAGGCTGCCTCCCTCTCTCCCCTCTTGATGCTCCAGATTTTGGGGAGCTCCTGTGTCCTTCTGCTGCTCCAAGACACGGCTGGGCCCTGGGTCTGGTTGCAACACTCAGGTGTTCCCTGGCTTCCTCTTTCCCTCCCACTCCGAAACTGTGGGTGACAGCTGGCTGGTTTCCCTGGATCCCGAGCCTCCAGCCCAGCCTGGATTGCCTTTCTTTCCCCTGTGCTGTCCTCTGCTGCCCTGGGTTTGGGGGCCTTCTCTCCGTGTCGGGGTGCAGAGCTGTGGGTCGGTGCACATGCAGCTCACAGTGCAAAGGGGACGGGCCTGTCCATGGTTTGAGTGCCTCGTTCCCAGCCTTGGAGCAGGGAGAGGGACTGAGGTGGTGTTCAAAAGGGACGGGCACCCCAGGGCCTGTCTGTGATTCGGGAGCCTCGTTCCCTGCCTCAGAGCAGGGAGAGGGACTGAGGTGGTGTTCACACTCCTGACAGGTTCAGCAAAGGGCTTGTCTTGCTCACTCGTCCGCACGGTGAGCAAAGCTGGTCAGGAGCCCCTGAGTGTCCCCAGCGTCCCTGCTGGCTGTGCTGTGGAAGCTGTGCCACAGCTGCCCCTGGCACGGATTGCTCCTGTGGCTGGGGGAACGTTTGCAGAGAGGCCGTCGGGGAAAGGGCTCAAACCACAGCGGCGTGTGCGATCCGGGCTCGGCTCTGCCTCTGACTTTTACTCAAAAGCCAGCGAAGGATGAGTAAAGGTTTTGTGGGCAGGAGCTGGCGCTCCCTCACTGGGGTCACGCGCTCTCCTCAGCAGAATCATCTCTGTGAAACTGATGCTGTTTTTTGGCCCTGCACTGCTTACCTGGAGCCCGTGGCAAGAGCTCTGTTACCTCCTTTGATAGGCCCGCAAAATTATTTAGACTTTAGACTTTTAAGGAAATAAGTAGCTGAAAGTTCACCTGAGTGTAAGAAAGGGCATGTGCTTCCTGCTGAGGAGTGCTCAGAGCGGTTTGACCTATGGCGTGTTTCGGTGTTAATTTGGTATATTTGCACTCTGGAGGTGGGAGTGCTGCGGCATCCAGAGTTGCTGGCTCCATGGGGAAGCTGGGCTGTGTTTTCTGAGTGTGGTGGAGAGGTTTCTCTTTTGGAGGATTGTAGTTCTGCTGGTCTGATAAGCAAAGGGTTCCAGCTGCTGCAGGGTGAGATGTGAAATATCAGACGTGTGGAGATACCCTTTTACCCTGGTATTTGTGTGCTCTTTACAAAAACCTCATTTATACATGGTCAGGACAAATTCTTTTCCCAGGAAGGGTTGCTGGCATCCCCACATTGCTTTGTCCAGGAGCTGTCACAGCTCTGCTGTCACCGACAGCGGCACTGAGGATACCAGGGATGCCCCACAGTGTGGGTGCCGGAGAACTTAAACCCCATCAGTGTTGAGGCTGCTCAGGCTCGTTAGGGGAGGGCACGGCAGGGCACCCTCCAGCCCCCCCGGCCTAGAAGGGAAAACCAAGGGGCTCTTCTGGACTCCCTGGCGCCTTTGGGAGAAGGCAAGGCTGGGAAAGCCGGGTGCAGGGAAACCTGGAGCACACCCAGGCTGGCTCCTGCTGCCTGGCAGGGAACGGGTGAGAGTGGGGCTGATGCTGTGAAACAGAAAGTGCCTCTGCTCCGCAAAGTGCCTCTCTCTGCTCCTCCCCATGCACAGGAGCCCGACACGAGTGGGGAGGTGGCTCCCCATGGCCGGGGGACATTAGCGGCGCTTGTGCCAAGGGCCCGCGGGGGCGGGCGGAGGTTTGTGCCGGGGGTGGCCCTGCACAGCTGCTGCTGGCCAGGCCGGGTGGCCCGGGGTGCCGCTCCCGGAGCCCGGGGTGCCGCTCCCGGAGCCCGGGGTGCCGTGCCCGGCGGCGGTGCGCCATGAGCTCCGCAGGCACGGCGGGAAGTGCAGGTGTGTCCTGTGTGTGTGTCCCCTGTGTGTGTTCCCCGTGTGTGTCCCCTGTGTGTGTCCCCCGTGTGTGTCCCCCGTGTGTGTCCCCCGTGTGTGTCCCCCGTGTGTGTCCCGTGTGTGTCCCCTGTGTGTCCCCCCTGTGTGTCCCCCGTGTGTGTCCCCCGTGTGTGTCCCCCGTGTGTGTCCCCCGTGTGTGTCCCCCGTGTGTGTCCCCCGTGTGTGTCCCCCGTGTGTGTCTCCCGTGTGTGTCTCCCGTGTGTGTCCCCTGTGTGTCCCCCGTGTGTGTCCCCCGTGTGTGTCCCCCGTGTGTGTCCCCCGTGTGTGTCCCCCGTGTGTGTCCCCCGTGTGTGTCTCCCGTGTGTGTCCCCCGTGTGTGTCCCGTGTGTGTCCCCCGTGTGTGTCCCCTGTGTGTCCCCCGTGTGTGTCCCCCGTGTGTGTCCCCCGTGTGTCCCCCGTGTGTGTCCCCTGTGTGTCCCCTGTGTGTCCCCCGTGTGTCCCCCGTGTGTGTCCCCCGTGTGTGTCCCCTGTGTGTGTGTGTCCCCCGTGTGTGTCCCCCGTGTGTGTCCCCCGTGTGTCCCCTGTGTGTGTGTGTTCCCCGTGTGTGTCCCCCGTGTGTGTCCCCTGTGTGTCCGGGGCTGCGCTGCGCTCCGACCGTGCGCGGCCACGCCGGGGCCGTGAGTCACAGATAATGCCCAGGAAGTCACACCACCGCATTGCAAGGGAGGGCACAGCCGCACTGACAAAGCACGAGCCTCACGACCTGCTCATTAGGGCTCCTGGTTCCCGGCAGGAAACACGAGGGGAGGGAAAAGCCAGCTGGAAGGGCGAGGGGGCTCCCAGCACTGCCCATGTCCCCATCCTCTGCCGCTTCCAGAGCTGTGCTCAGCCCAGGTGCTGCTCGCTGGCTCGTCAGGGAAATGGATGATTTGTGGTCATGGGGAAAGGGGATCTCTAGCAGTGCAGGGCCAAAAGTCAGAGGTGGTTTTCGGTGGTTTTCCAGAGGGATGTGTTAGAGCCCACGTCTAGCTGGTAAGTGATCCCTGGAGGGTGGTGGCTCCACTTCTCCCTGTGTTCCCCTTCAGAATCCCAGAATGGTTTGGGTTGAAAGGGATTTAAAGCTCACCCTGTCCCAGCCCCCTGCCATGGGCAGGGACACCTCCCACCGGACCCCATCCATCCTACAAAAGGTAGAGGAAGCAGCATTTATTTGGGGATTTATTCACAAGTCCTCTCTGAAGGATAATGAGATGCTCTGGCTGTTGTCACTGAAGGAGCATTTGGAAGAGTGCATTTTGAAGAAAGGAAACAGATTCATATTCTTTTGTGAATTCATGGATCGGGAGTGACACAACTGCAGAGCAGCATTCCAGGGTGCAGGACGTTTCAGGGCTTGGAAAACACCGATTATTAAGTATTACTAAATGACAGCTGGAAATTGCACTGTATTTTTCAAATGGCTAATTAAGGATAGATGCATAAATTGGGGCACTGGCCCCGTGGAACTGGGCCACAGCGTGACTGTCACGATGCCAAATACCTGGCTGATTGCTTGCTCATAGCGATGGCTCTGGGAAGTTTGGCCACCTGTAGTGAAAAGACATGGGCCAATGAGGTTTTGGGCCATCCTGGTTGGGACATGGCTCAGGCTGTGGTTCAGAGAGAGGCACTGGGGTGGTGATTCTCCACGAGGCTCATGGCACTGTGAGGAGCAGGCTCGTTGTGGTGCTGGGGGCTCAGCTCCGTGTCACTTTTGCTTTCACAGCTGGGGGTGGCAGTTGGGGCACTCTCCAACAGGCATCAGTCACTGCTGGTGACAGTCCCCTCTGCCCACAGACCACTGCCTCGCCCAGCAGTGTCACCCCCAGCCTCCTCCATGTCTCCACGGTCAGCAGCATCTTCGGTGCCCGACCTCCGCAGCCTCGAGAGAACGTCCTGGGCATCAGCTTCAAACCCTACAGCCCCGAGTCCGGCCCGGCCCCGAGCCCCTGCTCGGCCTGCGAGAGCACACGTAAGCATGGGGCCAGGGTGGACCCTGGCCCTGGTCCCGTGCAGGATGGGCAGGGATGGAGGGAGGCAGGGGTGGCACAGACAGCCACGGGCTGGTGTTTCCCTGGGGGTGTGAGGGGTGCAGGGGGGAGTGACAGTGTGGGGTGGCCCTGCTCTCCCACGTCCCGGGGTGGGCAGCAGGATCTGGGTGCCCTGGGGAGGCAGCTGCACCCCTGACCCTCCTCTGCTCTGCCCCAGGATCCTCCATGTTCAGAGCTCCCTGCATGAGCCAGCGGCGCCTTGCGCTCATCTTCTGCGTCTCCGTCCTCATCGTGCTGCTCATCGCCCTCATCCTGCTCTGTGAGTGGGGCCCCAGCCCGGGGGGGCTCCTGGAGGGGACCTCAGAGGGGCTGGGGGTCAGCAGATTCTGGGGATACCCATGCTGGGAAGTGCCAGAGGGAAACCCCTGGCCCCGAGGCAGCGATGTGCTCTTCCCATTCCCTGGGTGTTCCTGACATCTGCTGGAGGGACGGGAGGCAGGGAAAGGAGAAAAGGAGATCTGCTGCCTGGGCTGATGGCAGCATTTGGGGGACTTGAGGATGCAATTGCTTTCTTTCTGCTGGGCTCACTTTGGTGGGCAGCGGGGCACCCCAGCAGCACCCACAGTCACCCACCCCGAGGCAGGATCTGCCAAACAAATTGTGATCCGCAGGCAGAACAGGCACAGACACCAGGGAATCCCTTTAATCCTGGTAACATCCAGCTGCTGCTCCCAGCTGGTGGGTCTGGAGTGCTCACAGGCTGAGTGTGGCTGGAGGGAGAGGGGCTTGCAGCAGCTGGGGGTGCTCGGGGTGGCCAGTCCTCCTCCAGCCCTGTGTCCAGCAGCCCCTCACTCTTGGCTCAGACACACCTCGCACTCACAGCCAGTGGTTGGGAATGCCCTGGCACACCTCTGGATGCCCACCCAGGTGGGTCACAGCCCCTCACCCACGGCCAGCCCTGGCCTTAGTGTGGTGTTCTCCTGCTTGCAGTCATGTTCTGGCGGTCCCAGACGGGCATTGTGTACAAGGAGCCTGCAGAGAGCTGCAAGGACAGCGCCGTGCGCTGCGACGGCATCGTCGACTGCTCCCAGAGGAGCGATGAACTGGGCTGTGGTGAGGCTCCAGGAGCTGGGATGGTGGGAACGAGGGGAGCCCGGGGGTGCTGGGCAGCCCTGACCCCCCTGCTCCGTCCTGCAGTGCGCTTCTCGTCCGAGGAGTCCTTGCTCCACGTCTACTCCAGCACTGAGAGCCAGTGGCTGCCGGTGTGCAGCAGTGACTGGGACGAGTCCTTCTCCAGGAAAACCTGCCGGCAGCTGGGATTTCAGAAGTAATTCCTGGAGGATGGGTTGCTCTGCTTGGGCGCTGGGACCCTGCCAGAGTGCAGGCTCTGCTCTGCTGCTTCCCCCAGTGTTGTGTTTTCCTGCGGGAAGGCAGTGCTGGCACTGCTCTGGGCACAAGGCAGGGCCCGAGGGGTCAGTGCCTGCATGGGGGGATCCTCACTGCTTGTCCTGTCTCTTCTCAGTGCATCGCAGACTGAGTACATCCCCCTGCGTGTCTCTGGCAAGAGCCTCTCAGTGACTGAGGAGAGAGACACCATCCAGCAGAGCCTCAACAGGTACCAGGCTCACCTCCTGCCCTGCCCCTCCCTGCCGCCGCAGGAATGGGGCTGAGGCTGGCTCTCCGTCCTCTCTCCCACAGCTCCCAGTGTCTCACAGGAAAGTTCGTCTCCCTGCGATGCACAAGTAAGGAGCTGGCTGCCACACGGCCGAGGGTGGGCCCCCTTTTCACAGGCTTGGGAGCACTTTTCCCCTTCTCTGCACAGGGCTGGGCAAATGGGGCATTTTCCAGTAAATTCTCTGGGTGATAGAAAACTAATATTGCATTCCCTGGTCCCCACTGCCCCTAGGAATGTGGTGCCCGTGGGTGATGGGGATGTTGTGCCTGTGCCCCTCCATGCTCCCCTTCCCTCCGAGCTTTGTCCCAGCCCTGCTCTCCCCTCCAGCCTGCGGGCAGAGGATTTCCGGCCGGATCATCGGGGGAAAGGAGACGTCCGTGAACAAATGGCCCTGGCAGGTCAGCGTGCAGTACGGGCCTGTGCACATCTGCGGCGGCACCATCATCGACGCCCAGTGGGTGCTCACCGCTGCCCACTGCTTCTTCATGTGAGTGCAGCTGCCAGCCCAGGCACCCAGCCCAGCCCCACGGCCCGGCTCTCACTCCCTCCTGCCCCATCTCCCCCCACCAGGAACAGCGTGAAGATCCTGGACGACTGGAAGGTGTACGGAGGGGTGTCGGACCTGAAGCAGCCCATGGAGGGCATCCCCGTGTCCCAGGTCATCATCAACTCCAACTACAGCGATGACCACGACGACTACGACATCGCCCTCATGAAGCTCTCCCGGCCGCTGACGCTCTCAGGTGAGGCCTGGCAGCTCACCTGGGCTTGGCTGGGGGTCGCGTTTGGGGCACAAGGAGAATCTGGGGATGGGCAGGAGCAGGAGGCCGCTCAGGTCGCCTTGGAACCATGGGGCGTGCGGGGCTGCTGCAGATGGAGCATCCAACTCTGCTGGGGCCACCTCGCCTGTCCCACCGCCAGGAAGGGCCTGGCACACACAGCCCTGGGCTCGGCTGTGCCACCAGCCCCCCGTGGGGCCAGGGAGACCCTGCTGGGGTGGGCAGAGCGGGGAGCCTGTCCTGCGCCCCACACTCCTCCCTGGCTGCGGGGCTGTGCCCATTCCGCTCCCGGGTGACTCACCTGTCCCTCCTGTGTCCCTCCAGCCCAGGTCCGCCCCGCCTGCCTGCCCACGTATGGCCAGCGATTCCAGACCGGCCGGTCCTGCTTCATCACCGGCTTCGGGAAGACCAGGGAGAACGAAGGTGAGGAAGGGCTCTGGCTCCCCGCACGCAGCTCCTGCTCTGCTCCTCGAGGGCTTTCCCGCAGGGATAACCCTCAGGATTGCCCTCCCAGCTGCAGAAACAAGACCTGTGAGAAACACCTGCTTCCTCCTCTCTGCTGCCAGGGGGAGTGTGTGGGGAGGGGAATGAGGCCCCCCCTGCCCCCCAGCTCTTCCTGCCTTGCAGATAACACATCCCCGAAGCTGCGGGAGGCCGAGGTGAAGCTCATCGACTACAAGATCTGCAACAGCGACAAGGTGTACGAGGGCTACCTGACCCCGCGCATGATGTGCGCCGGCTACCTGCAGGGAGGGAAGGACGCCTGCCAGGTGAGCTAGGGGCACGCCAGGGGACAGCTGCCCCATTTTGGGTGCCCACAGAGGGGCACCGCCTGTGTCCCCTCCTCACCGCTCTGCCCCTCCGAGCCAGGGTGACAGCGGAGGGCCCCTGGTCTGCGAGGACAGCGGCCGCTGGTATGTGGCCGGGGTGACGAGCTGGGGGACAGGATGTGGCCAGAAGAACAAGCCCGGAGTGTACACACGTGTGACGAAGCTCCTCAGCTGGATATACAGCAAAATGGAGGTGAGGTGGCAGGGCTGTGCCGCGGCAGGGTGGCCCTGGGGAGTGGCTGTCCCCCAGCCTAGCCCCTGGCACCTCACCCTGCTCTCCTCTCTGTCCCTTGCAGAGCGAGAACGACTAAGAGCAGGATGGACTCTTGCCTGGGCTGTGCCTCCCTGGCTGGCACAGGCCACTGCCCTGGGCTGCTGCCAGGGCGCGATGCCACCAGCCGATCCCCACCTCTCTCTGGACTGTCCATGCAGCCAGGGACCTGTGGCTGTCCCCGAACTCTGAAAACAGTGACATGGTGGTGGCTGGGCACAGCACCCAGCCAGGCCAGGAGGGACACAGCCCATGCCAGCAGCTGGCCGTGCTGGCTGGGGGACACCTCCTTGTCCCGTGTCTGTGGCTCTTCTGTAAATAGACCTGTCTGGACAGGGTGTGCGAGTGCTTCCTGGCAGGATCGTGGCACGCTCAGTGGTGAGGGGCTGTCAGCAGTGCCCGAGGAGGGGGAACTCTCTCCTTTTGCCGGGTCACAGCTGTGCCACCCCGGGGTGCAGGATGTGGCACTGCCCACACCTCCGGGGCCACTCTGGTGGCTCTGTCGCCAAGGGGAGCCCCAAGGTGCAGATATTCCACCCTCTGGGAGGGGTGGCCGCTGCTCTCGTGTTTGCCGATGGATTTAGGAAGTGCCTTTTACTTGATGTCCCTCCCTGCGAGAGAAATGCCTTTTTGTTTATTTTTCCATGCCGTGGATCTGGTCTGAGCCAGTGCTCCCTCCCAGGACTGCAGCTGCTCTCAGTCTGCGCCAGGGAGGGTTGGGGCAGCTCTGCACCCTGGGGTGGCTGTGGGAGCTGTGACAGAAGCCAGCAGCAGCCAAAGGCCAGGCTGGAGGGTGGTGCAGTGCCCAGAGGGTCTCCCAGTGCCCGAGTGCTGCCTCCTGCCTGCTGGGGTGGCACAGCCAGCCTGTCCCCCCTGCCCACGCTGCAGCAGGGACACATTTCCCTCGAGGAAACAAGTGCCTGAGTCTCCTTGTGGGCGCTGGGAGATCCCCAGGGTGAGCAGGGCTGGCTGCTCCTCTCCCCAGCCCTGTGGTCAGCTGCAGCAGGGTCCTGTGAAGCCTGGCCACCCTGCACTCCTCTAATAAATGTTTCAGAAGTGCTCCACGTGGACATGGCTCTTTGGGATGGGCTGGGAAGGAAGAAGAGACGTGCCAAGGTACCAAGGATCCCCGGGGAGCGGACATGTGATGGAGTGGCCCTTCCTGCCCTCCACATGGCTGGCAGAAAAGGGATGTTTTAAGTTCCTCAGGTCCTGGGAACATCCCCTGGGTTCCCAGCACTGACCACTTCCTTGTGGAAAAGGTTATGGGCAGGCAGAGAGCTGGGGTTTGCGTTGGGATTTTGGGACAGCAGGTCTGGTCTGGTTCTGGGTGTGCAGAAAGCCTCTCCCTGGGACTGGGGCTGCTGATGGGGAGGAGTGAGCGAATTCCTTGTTTTGCCTCCCTTCTCATGGATTTGGAGCGGTGCTGGGTGGCTGCCCTGGACGTGAACCGAAACAAAGGGAGTCGGTGCCTTTTGGGAAGCTCTGAGTCAGCCTGCCATCAAATCCTCTCCAGAGCAGCAGCCCAGAAACCTCCCACGGACGCAGGAGCGCCTGTGAAGAATGGAGTGTGCAGAGCCCGGGGACTGTTCTCACTTTATAACCCGTGAAAAGGGCCTGGGCAACCCTGCTGAGCTCCAGGGAGGAATGGGGGCTCCTGCTCCCCGCACACCGAGGATAGACTTGTGGCAGTGACTGCCCCGTGTGCGCAGCCGTGACGGCAACACGATTTTCCATAAACAGAAGCAGCTGATCTCAAGTAAGAGAAGGGGCCCTGCCTGGCTTCTCTGCTTTATTTTGGTCTGGTTAAAGTGGGAATTCGGTGGGCCTTAAGGCACAGAGCCAGCTGAGGTTTGGCCAGAGGCTCTCTGGGATCTGGGGTTTCTGTGGATAACTTGGAGCTTGCCCCATGGAGCAGCAACTCACTGTGATTTCTTGCTGGAGAAATTGATTTTTTGGCAAGGAATAGCCCATAAATTGGAACCTAATAGGAGCTGATCCTGCTGGAGCTGTGTTCCTGGGAGCAGTAATGGTAACTCCATTTCAGCTCATGGGGGACCTGCCCCTCTGCCATGGATTTCACCTCCTCAGGGATTATTGCTCTTCTGAAAGTCTCTCACAGCAGAGAAATGCTTTCAGCCCCTAATACAAATTCCATTTATTTCTTTAAACCTGCCATGCAGCAGTGTCTACCCCCAGGCCCAGGGGCAGGTATTTTGTGTTTTCCCAAGGGATGAACTTTTCTAAGCAGATTAGAAGTGATTATTTCCCTGTGAAGCCGCCTGGCCACGGCTGTTGTGCTGTTCCCAAACACTGTGCAGATGAAGCAGACCCTTGGACACCACTTTGCCTCCACTCCTGGAACATTGTCCATACCCTGGGGGAGCAGAGGTGTGGTGGGTGCCAGCCCAGCCCCGAGGAGCTCCTGGCACAGCCCAGGCTGTCACCTGTGGCTCTTGTAAAGCCCTTTGCTTGCTCAACACGTCCTGCTCCGGAGCATCTTCTGAGACAAGGGGTGCTGAGCGTGGCCCCACATCTGGCCAGCCTGTTCCCACGTTCCTCTGGAAACATAGGCCAGTGTCTCAAAGGGATAGAAATTACAAAAATACAGCCTGGCGGGCACCACGTGAATTACCGCCCATTAGTGGTGGTTTTCCCGATCTCTCCTTTTATAGCTCTTTGTTCTGCTGTGTCAAAACAGATTTGTTTATAGGGTTTCAGCGATGATGTTTCTCTGCAAAAATGCTTTTCCTCTAGTTGGGGATTGGTTCCCTTCCATGGTCAGTAACATCATCTCTTGGCACGGAGTCGCTGGACTTCAGCTCAACAGGGGAGTGCAGGAGCTTCAGTGCAGCCACTGCTTGATCCTGCAGGGACTCAGGGCACAAGGAGTGACTCGGACCTGATGGAAAATGATGTTATTGGGGTAAACGCAGCCTTATGGCTACACGCAGCTTTTGTCACTGCTCGCTTCTCCTGTGTCCCTGACGGGGCCGAGGGCTGTGCTGCCACTGAACAGGCGATTTCCAAGCTTGGCATTACAGGGAGAGACCTTAGGACTGGAGGAGAAAGCTCTGGAGAGCAAGTGGCTCCATCCCTGCCCGGAGCCCACAGCGATGGAGCCCCCTGAGCCTGCTCCAGGGTAAGGGACACAGGCTCAGATGAACCCAGACCCTGCTCGAGCTACTGGCAGTGCTCCTGTGCAGATGTTTGCCATGAGAGATTGCTGGGGCTGCTTTTCCCCCACAAGAACAGCACAGGGGACCCTTCCATTCCCATGTTCACATTGAGGTCTCTGTTTTACCTGAGTTTGTAAAGGAAAAAGAAAAATCTATGCTCCTATTTTTTTCCCGATTCTACTCACTTTGGGCAGAGCCTTGGAAATTGGTAAATAAAGAAGCAAGGGGAGGAGAGCACAGAGCACATCCAGACACATCCAGCTGTGTCCTGGCTGCTGCTACAAGGGAGATGTGTGCTGGGGCCTCTGCAGAGCCCCACCGTGCTCGCTGCAGTCCCCAGGGCATGGTCACACCTGAATATTTTACTGTGTGCTGTGGATAATGACAGCTGAGAAGCAGATAAGGTCAGAGAAGCCCAAAACTTGATTATATTGGTTTGATCCCTGCCTCCCTCTCTGCAGGGTAACTGACAGCCTTATCCTGTTATCCCTATGCATTACAGGGACTTGATGTTTTCCAGCTCCTCCGTGTTGGTCTGTATCTCTTGACCCTTTGAATAATTGCCTTGAAATGCCAGTGCTGGTTCATTTTCTTTTTATGCTTTACTGGAACCAGGGAAATGGCTGTGGAACGCTGCCGTCACTGCCTGATTTCTATCTAAGATGCGTTTGAGCTAATAGGGGATGAGCCAGCTCAGTGGTGACAGCTTTGCTGAGGTGTTTTTCCAAGAAATGGCTCTCCAGGGCAGCAGCAGGAGCCGGGCAGACCGAGGTGTGCCAGTCTGGGCTGGCAGGGAGTGGTGCCCATGGTTCCCAGCGCCCTGGTCCCATCTGCCATCCTGGTCACACATGGATCTCCGTCCCTGTCTCGCTCCTCCCAGCACGCCTGCCTGTCTGATGGGAATGAACTGGGCCACAGAGGTCCCTGGCAGGGCTTTCAGAGCTTTTCACAGGGTTTGTGTCCAGCCCTTCTGTCACACAGCATTTTGCCCTGGCTGGCTGAAGTGTGGGCTGGTTCCTGCTCTGGCTGACACCCCAAGGGTCTGGTTTTCTGCAGCTGCCACATGCTGGTGGATTTGGGGCAGGTAACAGGTCCTGGGTGTGCCTGAAACTGAGCCAGGCCAGGCTGGAACTGCCTCTGCTGCCCACCCTGATCTGCGCGGCCCTGAGATGTGGCTGAGTGACGTGACTGAAGCACTTTGCAGAGGACCACCTGGCCTGGCAGCCTGGCAGCCCTTTCCCAGCGCTCAGGAGGCAGCAGGACAGCAAAGCTTCTGTGCCGTGTTTGCCAATTCATCTGAGTGTGTTTTCTGGGGCCCCAGAGGAGCTCCCAGTCTGTTCCTCACTCACCGCTCCCCCGTGCCCAGAGCACAGCTCAGGGCAGAGTCCAGGCCTGCTCTGCTTGGGAAGGGATGTTTCACGGCCAGGTGAGTGTTTCCCCTTCACGCCTGCACCCTGCAGGCACCGTGACTTTTGCAGAACCACAGAATCACTGAACGGTTTGTGTTGGAAGGGATCTTCAAGTCATAAATCTCTGACACACCTTCCACTCTCCCAGGTTGCTCCTAGCCCTGTCCAGCCTGGCCTTGGACATTTCCAGGGATCCAGGGGCAGCCACAGCTGCTCTGGGCAACCTCTGCCAGGGCCTCACCACCCTCACAGGGAAGAATTTATTCGCAATATCCCATCTGACCCTGCCCTCGGGCAGTGCGAACCCTTTCCCCTTCGTCCCATCAATCCATCCCTTGTCCCAAGTCCCTCTGCAGCTCTCTTGGAGCCCCTTTGGGTGCTGCACGGGGCTCTAAGCTCTCCCTGGAGCTTCTCCTCTCCAGGCTGGACACCCCCAGCTGTGTCCAGAGCAGAGGGGCTCCATCCCCCTGAGCATCCCCGTGCCTTCCTCTGGGGGGATCTGGGAGCTGCCGGGGGCCGGGCCGTGCTGGCCGCGCCCCTGTCGCTGCCCGCGCCCCCCGCCCGCAGGCACCGCCCCCGCCCCGCCCGCCCGCTCCCCTTTGTGCGGCAGCCCCGCTCCGCGCTCCGCTCCGCTCCCCCGGCACCGCCCGGAGCCGCGGGGCCAGCCCGGCTCTGCCCGGCTCCGCCCGGCCAGCTCAGGTGGGTCCGGCCGGCGGGGGGTCTCGGGGGCCGGTGGGGAGGGAGGGAGGGAAGGAAGGAGGGGTGGCTCGGGGGGCTCGGGGTCCGCCCGACAGCGCGCGGCTCGGCGGTGCCCGCTCGGGGCTCCGAGCCCCGGTACCGGGGTGCGGTACCGAGCCCCAGCCCGCTCCCGCCGGGTCCCGCGAGACCCCGCCCCGCTGCCCCGGGGCATCGCCCCGAGCCCCGACCCGCCCGCATCCCAGCCCCGGCGGCTGCCATGGCAACGCCGGGTACCGCGGTTTTCCTTATCCCACCGTTGCCTGGTTACCAGCCCCCCGTGCTGGGGAGGATGCCCCGGCGGAGCCCACCCGAGACCCCCGCGGGTGGAGCGGGCACACGCCCGGCGCTCCCCGGGCTGGAAGGGCCGTGCGGAGCGGGGGATCCCGGGGAGCCGGGGGATCCCTCTCTCGCAGCCCTTGGCAGCGCTCTGGCTCCTGTTGTTCAATATTGTAGTAACACCGTGCGTAAACAGCCGAGCGCCTCATCCCGGGAAGGCGTACGGAGGAAGGGAAGAGCGCGTCTCTCCGGGTGTGTAATTAATGCTTCCAAAGAAACGGATTTTGGAGTCCATGTGGTGGAACTTGGATCTTGCAGGGATATTTCTGTGGGAGGGAAAGTGACAGGTGGTTTGTGTGGATGTGAATAAGCAGCGTGAAGGAGCAGCCTCTCGGGGAAAGCTCTGTGTGTATTAGAACGGAGCACCCATTTTGGCAAGCCCGCAGTGCTCCCGGATGCTGTTGGGTCCCGTTGGGATTTCCAGCCCTGCTGGGTGGTTCTGCTCCCAGTTTGAAGCAAAGACAAACCCGGAGAATCCCTGCTCGTGCACAGCTGGACCGTGATTCCGAGGCGGAGTGAGGTGGAGAGCTGCCAGCATGAAGCGCCATGGCTGCCAAGCCAGGCCACCTGTTAGAGCGTGTTTGGGACCTGCTGGAGGATATCCTGTGCCTGCAAGGTGTGAGTCTGCCTGTGCCTTCCTCCCATCAGCCTCATGGCTCACGCTCACCTGGAAATTTTATCTGCTTTGTCTCAACGTACCCATTCAGGTAAAACATGGTGGAGTGTCACGGCTTTGCCAGGTGTGGAGGGCACTCCCTGGCACAGCAAACCGGCAGCTCTGTGTCTGCCTGCTCCTGTGTTTGCCTTTTGGGCTGTTTGTGTGTTCCCAAGGTGCAAAGAGGCTGCTGGGCTCTGCAGCTGTTGCGTCCCTGAGCACGGGGAAGGCACTGTCCTGTCCTGTCCCACCCGGGGGCTGTGCCACCTGCCCGTCACTCTGTGCATGTGGCAGTGTTGGTGGGGACCACGGCCGTGCTGCTGGGGACTGCTGTCTGCCTCGTGCTGGCGGTGGTCGCAGCTGATGGTGACAGCAGAGGAGAGACGGGAGAAAATGTCCGCTCTGATGTGCAGCAGAGCGTGGCAGTGCTGTGGTACCCAGCACACACAGGAGCCTCAAACAGCCTCTCCCACGCTGCTCTGGCAGGGTGTTCTGCTCATCTGGGGTCCTCTGGCCACCAGGATCCTCCAGGTAACCTCACCTTTGTCTCACCTGTGTGATTCCCGTGGCTGATGCCTGTGCCGAGCCCAGGCTCGTTCAGCCGGTGTGCGGCCAAACAAGGGTGTGGTGGGAGGATGGGATGGTCCAGGCAGGTGCACGGTGAGGTTTACAGCACCTGGTTATCTGTTAATCAAATGAGGAGGGATCAGGAGCAGCAGATGCCTCGTGGGAGGTGGTGGTGATGTTTACTGCCTGCTGGAGCCCAGGCTGGGTCCCCTGGACAGGCAGGGCTTGCACTGGAGGTTTGCCCTCACTGCTTCATGGGGGTGCCGTCAGGGGTCTGAGGACTGTGCTGAGCCACACATGGCCAGGCAGTCTCGGCTGAGGCTCCTTGATGGTTTAGGGTCAATTCCATGAGGCTGGAAGATGCCCTGCAGGAGGCAAGTGGAATTCTGGGGAGCAGGTGAGGGATGGAGCGCTCAGAGACACCCCAAATCCACAAGAGACAGTTGGATCGCAGTGAAACCAGGCTTGTGTCTCCCATCCAGTCAGCCTCTGAATCAGCACCAGGTTTGGGAAGGGCCATCCATGCCGGAATGGCGAGGGCTGGAAATCTCCTCTCTCATTTAGAAGCACGAGGCACAACAACAGGCACATTAATAGGCAGATTGATGCTGACGTGAAATGGCAGAAGAGCACATCTATGCAGAGCTGGAAATGTCCATTCACACATGCACGCTCTTAAACGCCCCGGGCAACGGAGCGCTGCTGTCACGGTCTGGGGGGCTTTGCAGAGAAACCAGAGATTTTAACTAGGTCTGATCTTCGGGAGATGCCCTGAGGACTCCTGACGGAAGGCGGAGGCTGCCCGGAATTGCGCTGTGATGGCTGAGACTTGACAGGGCAGATCTATGCAAAACAATGAAAAGGAAAAGGGGACTTGGAGATCCAACGGCGTTACAAATTCACCTGCCTTGCTCTGGCAGGATCTGCCGTGCTGCAGAGAGCTGAGCCAGGCGGGAGAGGCTGGGTCTGTCTGCCCGGATTTGCCCGCTCCTCTCCCTCGCCCAGGCTCCATGCACGCACACACACCAAGCCAAGGGCACGGGAATGGCAAGGAGGGATTATCCAGGAGGAAGAGGCTGAGGAGGAGCTGTGGCTGTGCTGTGCATGGAGGGAGTGCTGGCTGTGCGCGTGGCAGGGCGGAGGCAGGGCGGTGAATCATGCGTGGGTGCGGGTGGCTCCCAGCCCCTGGTGGCCCTGCCGCTGGCACCCTGCCTTGTGCCCGTGCTGGTGTCACCGCTGGCTGTGCCCCTGCAGACCCTCACCATGGGGCAGGTCCAGCCCTGGCAGCCTCTGGCAGCACTGGGTTAGTCCCTCAACCCACTCTCATCCACATCCTCCCAGAAAACAGCAAACTCTCTGTACTCCCTTGCTCTGAGTCGCTGCTTCCTTCCCCCTGAGCCTCTCACAAATTCCTTCTGCCTCCTCCTAGCTCTGGCTCTTCTGTGGAGATAGGGATGGGGGGGAAATGTCTGGTTTCCCTCATAAAGCAGCAGGTTGGGCTGAGGTGAGACGCAAGGGGAATTCTGGACTCCGCTGCTCGGCTCCTGTGCCGCTCCGCCTCTCTCTGCGTTTAGCCGGATCTCACAGTTTTAACAGGAAACCCCCATGTTTTGGTTCAAGTCACAGGCATTGCCACTCCCCGTGGTGTCCGGGGTGGTGACTCCAAACTTTGTGTCACCGATGAAGAGAAACCACGGAGATTTGGGCTGTGGGACGTGGCAGCTGCTGGGTTTCCGCTCCTTCCCTGTGCCAAGGCACAGCTGGATTCAGCATGAGGGAAGGGGGGAGCAGGGAGAACAGCAAACCCTCAGCAGTGCTCACTCTCCTCGCTTTATTTCAGCTTCAGGAAGAAGTGGGTGGGCCAGCTTGGAGCAACCCAAAAAACCTGTGGCTCTTTGCAAGGCATATGCTGCCTTGGAGGGGAGCTGGGCTCGTTTGCAGTGCAGAGCGCCGTGTTTGCCTTTGGAGCAGGGACACTGCCAATCCTGGCGGTTCACTCGTGCGGAGATAAGTTCGAGCGCGCGGAAGTGTGTGAATTCTAGGAATTGAGATAGAAAAACAAAGAACATATGTGTGCTGCGTGCTTGGCTCGGCCCAGCGGTGAACTCTGCCGCGCTACGTGCAGGAAGCCAAACGCTGAGCGAAGGGTTGGAGGCGGCGTGTGTGGCTGGGCAGGGCCCAGCGCCACGTGGAGGGGCTCAGGGTAGGGAAAAATGCAAAATTTCCTGACCGTGTTCTTTGGGGAATGCTCTAACAGCAGGCAAAGAACAGCAAAATCCACAGTAAAAAATCCAATGAATGATTTGTTTGAGAAATACGGGAGCCAATTGATCCCATTCATGGCACGAGAGCGTGAGCTGGGTCACAGCCCTTGTGCACACACAGAGCCCTCGCAGGGGTAAAATTACTCTGATTTTGCAGCCTTGGCAGTGAAGAGATAAAGGATGGGAGAAAAAAGGACGTGGAGGAACGTGCAGCTCGAAGTGACTGTGCCACCAGCTGTGGGTTCTTTGTGTGTGTTTCTAAGAGCTGTAATTACCCCGAATTCTGCGTCTCAGCAAACGAGGGGGTTTGTCTGGGCGCACTCTGGTGCAGCCCCGCGCTGCACAATGGCACCGCAGCTGCAGGAGAGGGGGGATGAAACCCTCCAGTGTTTGGATAAACACATCGCCTTCGGAATGGCAAATCGTGGAAGGGGAGGGAAGGATGGGAGTGATCGTGGGATGCCGCTTGTTGTGATGAATAAGGCGTGTTCTGGGAATATCGGTGGGGCCGGGGCTGCCTCCTCTGTGGGTGCAGTGGGAAGTGGCTCCCTTGGGCAGCTCTGAGAATAGCCACGGAGCCAAGCGCTGCTGGGCCAGCCCTGGTGGGCATTGCTGAGCCTGCTCCATGTGTGCCAATCCTGGGAGCGTGGAGCACAAACCGGGAGAGGGGCACAGCAGGATGGGGGGGAGCTCGGGGAGCCAGCCTGGGGCAGCTGTGCTGCGTCCCCCGGCGCTGGCAGCGGGGCTGGGCTGGGATGGAGGCTGTGTCGGAATCAGGTCAGGCTCTGGAGGGGCTGAATAGCGGCGCGCCGGGATCTGCATCCGTCAGCGAGCTGAATTCCTGCTGTGTCGAGGGCTCCCTCCTTATCGGCACTAATCCAGCGCGGCAGCTGCAGCAGCTCTGTGGCACTCGGCGCTATCGGGGCCGGCAGGGCTCCCGATAAACCCCCCTTCCTCTCCCGTGCCTCCAGCGAGCCCTCTCCGTGCTCCCGGCCATGTATGGCCACCCAGCCCGGCGCGGGGCACTGGGTGACCGCCTAGCACCGCTGACACGGACCGGCAGAGCCGCGGGGACAGGGACAGCACCCTGCCTGCGGCCACCCTCCCTCGCAGGAGCTGCATCAGCCGAGCCCTCTCCTCCCGGCACGAGGTGTCCTCCACGCCCAGCCGGCAGACGACAGGGTCTGCAGTGCCCTGTGCCAGCTGGCAGGACAGGGAGCAGCTCCCTGCTGTCCCCTGGCTGTCCCCCGGGAGCTGGAGAAGGGATGCTGGCAGCAGGTTGTTGGTACCTTGGCAGGGCCGGTCTCACCAAATGGGTGTGGCAGTTGGGGACATGCCCCCCTGCCCGAGCTGGCAGGGGGTGTCACAGCCCGGCCACAGCGTCCTTACACCCGGGGAGAAAGGTTCCTGCCCCGGCCGGGTGCTCCCTGTGAGGGGACAGGGACAGGCTCCTCTGAGAGGGGACACCGAGATTATTTATGGTCTCTCCTTGCTGCTGCAGGGAGCCCGGAGGGCAAGTGTGTCTTTGAGCTCATGTCCCACCAGGGCCACTGGCCTCATTGCGGGAGAGTAATTGCTATGCTAATTGGGACAAATCATCATCAGGGGCCGGGCCGGGGGCTGGTGGCCGGGTGCTGTGCCGTGCCAAGCCGTGCCGTGCTCAGAGGAGCCCTGGGATGCTCAAAACCAATGAAGTTTTAAGAGCAGATGTAGAGAGAGCAGACTAAAATTGTTCTTCTTGCCTCTTCTTCTGTGGTGTTTCTGAAATCTTCTTGAGAAAGTTTTTAATTGAAATGCACCACATTAAAAAAAAAAATAATCCCAAGTGTGAGTGGAGTCTGTCCCAGTTTAGGAGGCTGGAAATATTCAGCAAACTGGTTAAGTTATGCCAAGTTCTCCCAAAGAGAGTGGGATTTAGGCTGGACTGTTTCAGCAAACTAGGGTAACTGTAAATCCAGTCTCTTTTAATTTTTTTTGTCTCTGTGGAAGTTGAATGTCAAGAAAAGGTTCTTCCCCCAGAGGATGGTGGGGCACTGAAGGGCTCCCCAGGGAATGGTCCCTGGCTCTGTCCCAGTGCCCTCCCTGAGCCATCTGGGTGCTGACCCCTCTCCCCTCTCTCGCAGCAGCCATGGAGGCAGCGCTCATCTTCCTCTGCTCCCTGCTGGTGCCAGCGGCCGTGGCAGACGGTAGGTGCTCAGTGCTTCACTCACACAGCTCGGGAAAAGGCTGGGGGTCCCTGGGGGATCCAAGGGGGCTGGAGTGGGGCATGGGGCACCAGCCCTAGGAGCCCAGAGCACTGGAGTTTGTGGGGGCTGGCAGGGCTCAGCCAGGGGCTCGGTCACCTCACAGCCCTTGTCTGCTCATTTCCAGTGGCCACACAGGAGAAGGAGGAGGAGGATCCCTTTAACTATGGTGAGCATGGCCGAGCGTGGGGATGGGGGGTGTGCCATGGGGCCGAAGGAGCTGCCCCTTTCCCTGGAAGCAGCAGGAATGAATGAGCCCTGTGTCTCCCCCTCCCAGATTACCAGAGCCTGAGGATCGGGGGGCTGGTGTTCGCCGTGGTCCTGTTCACCGTGGGCATTCTCCTCATACTCAGTAAGTTGGGGACGTGGCACGTGCAGGGCTGGCGGGCAGGGCCAGCAGGGGCTGTTCTCATGCTGGGGGGCTCTGGGAAAGGCCCCATCCCATTCCCACTTGGGCCACGCTCACGGAGTTTCTCTCTCCTTGCAGGCAGGAGGTGCAGGTGCAGTTTCAAGCAGAAGCCCAGGTGAGTGGGGGCAGCCTGGAGGGGAACACATCCCTTGGGAAGCCCCTCTGCTCCGATCCTCCCGGGCTCCCTCCCACAGCTGCCAGAGGGACTGCACTCCCTGGGTGTCCCTTTGGGCTGCCCAAAGCAGCTCTGCCCGCTCCCAGTGCACCTTCCTGGCCACCCCACCACACTGCTGGGCATCCCGAGTTGGGATGGGGCACAGATCCCAACTGTCCTCACCGTGCTCCTCTCCTTGCAGGGCTCCAGGGGACGAGGAGGCTCAGGCGGAGAATCTGATCACCTCAAACGGTAAGGTCACTGTGCTGCGGTCGCTGTGCCACTGGCCCGTGTCACAGCCACCTCCTGGCACTGGGCAGGCACTGCAAACCCCTCTGCTCTTCCTTTTGCAGCGACGGTGGCACAGAAAGCAGAGAACTGAGCAGGAGCCATGCGGTGAGTCCCAGGCCAGGCTGGGTGGGGGCACTGGGATGGGGTGAGGGTGAGCACTGTGGGGTCCACAGCAGGGAAACTCAGTGCTGGCAGGTCCTGAGCGTCCACAGGCAGCCCAGCAGGAAAAGGAAGCATCTGTCCGGATTTACCCTTGTGTTACACTTCCTTTTCTTGTGCTCCTCCGCCTCGGAGTGGTTGTGGTTTTATGGTGTTCAGAGAGCTGGGTGTGAATCCCTCGAGGCATCTCACTCTGAGCTCCCCGACCTCCTGGGCTGTGCCCTGGTTCGAGAAGGGGAAGGCTGGAGCCCTTGCTGGCTGTTTGTGCTGCCAGGACACAAGCCCTGTGTGGGGAAAGCCTGACCCACTGCTCTGCTCCCCACGCAGACCCGGAGACCCGAGGATGGACACTCGGAGCGCAGATGCCCGCAGCCTGCGAGGAAACTGAAACCCCAGCAGCAGGTCCCCTCAGGAGACGCGGAGCTGCCGTGTCTGTGTCCCCCTCTGTGCTCCAGCACCGGTTCTCTGTCTCCTAACCTGACTAAACTCCGCTCACCGTCCTCGCTGCCTCCCGTGGTGTGTAATGTTGCTGTGAGATGATCATTACCTCTAGGGCTAGTTGTTGCTGATGTTGTAATCGTGACTTTCTCTTCACCTTTCTCGTGCTGTGCGTGTGATTCGGGCTCTGTAGGACTGGCAGACGCTGCCCTTTTGGTGCCCTCCAAGCCTGGGAACGGAGTGTGGGCTGTGGGGCAGGGAGCCTCGCTCCCTGCCCAGTGCCAGCAGCACAGCCCCACTGGCTTTGGGCAGGGCTTGGGGACCTGCAGCGCCCTGGGGACCTGCCCAGCCATTTCAGGGCCACCCACCCCCATTTCAGCAATAAGCCCCTGCATGTCCCCAGCCTAAAAGCAGCCATGGTGGGGGGTGAGTCAGGCAGGGACATCCCATGGCTCAGCCCTCCTCGCTGGGGTCACTGGGGTGCTGCGTGCAAGGCTGAAGGGAGCTCTCCTGCCTCTCCTGCCTGGCACTCCCCGTTTCTGTCCCTGCTTAAACCTGTGGGACGCTGCTTTCAGTGTGAGGAAAGGCCGTGGTGGCAGAGAAGCCCGTGAGGTCCCCAGCATGGTGACACTGTGGAGGAGGGCAGCAGCACAGCGGTGACCCCATTAACCAGCACAAACCAGCTCCTGCCTGCAGCCAGAGCTGGGTGGGTGACACAGTGCGAGGGCTAAAGAGAAACAAAGATCCTGTCCGTGCTTGTCTCCGGCAGGGAAGGGGCAGCGGCGTTTCCTCTGGGTGCTCCCTGCCCCTCCTGACGCCTTGTCGCTCCCTGTGCCACCCACGTCAGTGCTGTGTGTTGTCCTGTGGTGGTTCCCTGTCACCCCTGGTGCTGGCTGTCCCTTGTCCCCACAGAGCAGCAGCAAGTGGCAGTGAGTGATTCTCGGGGCTTTTGCACACCTGAGCTTGCACTGTGACAACGTGCTGAGCCCAGAGGCCATCGTCACCCTGTGTCCTCTCATTAGTCAGAGGCAAAACTGATTTTTGGCCCTTGCCCAAGTCCGTGGGCAGGCAAAACCTCAGCTGGGGCTGGGGACTGCCAGCTCCTATGGGGGCAGCAGTGGGGGGTCCCCAGGGCTGTGCTGAAACACCTCAGGGTGCCATCCCCACACCGAGAAGGGGTTCTTGTCCTCCAGGATGGTTTTGAGAAGGGTTCCTGTTGTGTCCATCCCACTGTGGTGGCCCTGCTTCCAGCGTGGGCTGTGTCCCTGCATGCTTGGCATCACTTGGTGGCAGCGGGAAGCTCTGTCCCATCTGCACCAGGCAGAGGGACCGTGTCTCTCATGTCGTGTCCCTTGCCTCTGTCCTGGCTGTTGCAGAGAGCTCCCGGGCAGAGCAGACCCTGGCCCGGCCCCCGAGTGTCACGGTGTGTGTCCCGTCGGAGTGCCCGTGCTGTCCGTAGTGTGCCGTCGGTGTAACCACGAAACAAAGAGCTCCCTGTGGTGTGTAAAATGGCCAAACCCTGACTGTTGTAAAATAAACTGAGCTATTGTGTCTCCTTTTAAATAGGCGAGTGTGCTGCTGTGCTGGAGGGCTGGTGTGCTCTGTGCTGTGACCTAAGGGGAAAGGAATAAAATATCGTTTCTATCGGTGCCTGCCTGCGTTGTCTCGAGGGCTGTGGCGTTCCCAGGGCAGCCTGGCAGCTTCCCACGCTGTCCCATTGTGGCCCGGCTGGGACCTGGGCAGCACAGCCGCGCTTTGTGCCGGCCGAGCCCCCTCCTGCTCCCTTCTGCAGCTCAGCAAAGCCAGCGCTCGTGGGAAGGGAGCGCGGGGGCGCGGCCAGGGACACTTTTGTCCCTCGGCTTTTTGGGAGCCGCCGTGTCGGGCTGCTGGCGCGCCGGTCCGGCGGATGCTGAGCGCTGCCAGGGCGCTGTGACAGCAGTGACAGCAGTGCCACGGCGCCGGCCCCACGCAGCACCCACCTGGGGCTTGGCTGCACCCCTGGCACCGGAGCCGGGCTGCCGCGGGCTCCGGGTGTCTGCGCTCCTCGGTCCGGCCAAGGGAGCGTCCCTCGGGTGCTCCCCCCGGCCACCGCGGCGTTAATCGGCTCGGGCGCGTGACTCCGGCTCGCTGATGGCGAGATTAGAGCAAACTGGATTGCACAGCCCTGCTGGCAGCTGGCCCCGCCGGGCCCGGGGCTGGCACCGCCCGGGCAGGGGTACAGCATCCCGGTGCCGCCGGGATGCGCCCCGGACACGGCTGTGCCAGGGTGCTGCGGTGGCCCGGAGTGGCTCGGTGGTGACACGGAGGTGACGAGCTGGCCGAGGGACAGCCCCGGTGCCAGGCTGGGAGGACAGGGTGTGCTGCCCGCTCCTCTCCAGCAAAAGGCAGTCCCAGCCTGTGTTTGAGCCCATCCCTCGGCTCGTCACCACCGCAGGAGGTGAAGCCCAGCTGGGCTGACAATGGGAAGCGGAGGGAGGGCTGCGACAAGGACACGCAGCTCGGGGTGCCCGGCCCTCCCCACCGGCTGGCACGGTGGGTGCTGCCCCTGCCCTTCCCTCCCCTCCCTCTTTCCCAAAGGCGGGCGGGAGCCCTGTGCCTCCCCTCGTGACTGCGATAAACATTACACCGAGGCCATTAATGTTTAATGAGGTTTGTCTCCCAATTAATGCGCTTTCCCGTGGGTGCCCACTCGCAGAGCGAAGCGCCCGCTGGACAACACACTGAGGCCATGGGTGACGGTAAGGACAGACACCTTCACGGGGTCATGTCTGTGCGAGGGGCAGGGCTGGTCCCTCCCACCACGGGGGATGCTCTTGGCGAGGATTCGGGGTGGGGAGATGTGGGGATGGATCCTCAGAGCTCCACAGCCCTGTGGCACATCAGTGCTGGCCGTGGCACATCGGTGCCAGCTGGTGCTTGGCTTCTTGTGGTGATTTCTCCTTCCAAGGTGCTCCCGGCAGAGGGATGTGCACTCAGGTAAGGTGGCTGGAGCAGCGACACGCAGCTGTGGCATGGAGGGAGGATTTTTGGGGCTCATCTGGTGTGATGTGTGAAGCTGAGGGGTTGTCCAGTTCTGTGCACTGAGGGAGCAGAGCCATGGATGGACTCCTGCAGGCATGGCACTTCCCAGGGGCAGTGGAGCTGGGTCCCTGTCTGCAGCTTCACCTGGAGCTCAAAGGCTCCTGAGCATCCTGCAAATGCAAGTGCATCCCGTGAATCCACCGGGGACGTTAAACCGCCTGGGGTGAGACCCAGAAGATTCCTGCCTCAGCTCCATGCCAAGGAAGTCACTGAGCTCTCACTTGCTGTCCTCCATCCTGGTGTCTCCCACCTCCACATTGTGAGGACGTGGCTCTCACTGGGGTTTCTCTTTTCCAGAGCAAGTGCCCGAGCAGGGCCCGGACAGGTTCAGCTATGGTGAGTGTGTGCCCTGGGCAGGCTGGGGGCTGCGGGCAGGGGGACGGGCAGCCCCTGCCACTCTGCCATGGGCTCTGTGCTGTGGGCTCAGCCCCACGCTCAGACTGGGCTGACACCACTGGGCTCTCCTCCTCCCCAGACTATGACACCATCCGCAATGGGGGGCTGATCTTCGCCGTCGTGGCTTTTGTGATCGGGCTCCTCATCATCCTCAGTAAGTGCCTGGGTTGGCTGAACACCCCTCGGCTCCATTCCCTGCTCCACCCGGCCCCCTCCTCTCCCTGGGAGGAGTCTGGGGGTCACCAACCCTGCCCCACAACACCAGGGGTGGGCACAGCCTGCCCCCGGGGCTGCCTGGGAACTTTCCATCCAGGCACGCTCCCAGCAGAGAGCGAGTTGGGAGGGCGACCACGTAAATATTTAGTGTTTCTCTGCCAGCGCCAAGGCTTCAGAGGGAAGGTCACTCATTAAAAATAGCAGAGAAAACTCTGACATTTCCAGAGCGAGGAATCAGTGTTCCCAGAGCCCTCGGAACTCTGCAGCTCCGAGAGTGACCCAGTGTTGAGTGTGCAGGGCACCCTGTGACCCTGCCTGGGTGTTCTGGCACTGCTCCACACCAGCACCGCTCTGTGCGGGGTGGCTGCAGTGTCACAGCTGGTGCAAGGGTAGTGCCCACTAATTTCAGGGAGAAATATATGAAAAACCAACAGCACTTGCACTCATGGGACAGCTTGAGCAGGAGCCTGTGGCTGGGCAGTGCCAGGGCTGCAGGGGTGGGTGAGATGGGGTGGGGAGGAGGCTCAGCCTCAGTCGCTCCTCTCTCCCCCAGGCCAGCGGTTCCACTGCGGAGGGAGGAAGAAGAGGAGGTGGGTACTGCACGGTTCTCAGGCAGCCTCAGCCTGCTCCAGTCCTGCCAGCTGACAGGGCCAGGGTTCAGCCCATGCTTTCCCCCTCTCAGCTACAATTCCCAGCGTAACTCTTCTCCCCTTGCATTTTGCTCCACAGACAAGGCAATGAGGAAGAGATGTAGGCACAGGTAGGAGGCTCCAGCTGCAGCCAGCCCCCCTGTGCTGGGCAGCGATGCTTTGGGGTACTCCTGCTTCAGGGAAGTACTTATGGGGGTTTGTCCTGGGAGGAGAGGGGCTGGGACACGCTGGCCATGTCACCCTCCCTCTCTGCGGTTTCAGAGCTGCAATGCCGCCATGGAAGCAGAGCTCCAGCCGAAGCCCAGGAGTCCTGGCCAGTGGCCACCCCTCACCCCGCTCCGGTGGATCCATTTCCCCGCAAGGCCAGAACGCAAATTACCCTCGTGCTTCCCCCTCTCTTAGACCCAGCAAGAGTTCCTTGGCTAATAAAGTTCAAGCTCCGAGAGGTTAAACTCTGTGCCCAAGGCGTTTGAATCGCCCACTCTCCTGGCCCGGCTCCAATCGCTTTTCTGCCCTGCAGGCGTCTTCCACCACAAACCCAGGAAAGGTTCCCTCTGGCTCCTCCGCAGCCCACGGCACAGGGTTTGCTCCGGATGTTTCCTCTCCCAGCTGCGGGTTCATGGATCCTGGGGCACATGCCTTTCCCTGGGGATGCCCTGGCAGGGGTTGGCAGCACCGTGGGGCTGTTTGTGCGCTCGTGTCTGGCTGGGATGGGGTTAATTCTGCCCCGCAGCCCCCGCGGTGCTGGGCTGTGTGTTGGGAGCTGGGAAGGCGTTGGAATCACTCCAATTCTGGCTCCTGCTGCTCCCTCTCACCAGTGGCCGGGGTGGGCAGGACCCTGGGAGGGGACATGGCCAGGACAGCCCCAAACTCACCAAAGGGATATTCCAGACCAGGGGATGTCTGCTCAGGTGTAGGAGGAAAGGGAAAAGAGGAGAAAGGGGGGTGTTCGTGTGGTACATTTGCCTTGAGGAGTGACCCCAATTTCCCAGGAAGGGGCTGGACGTCAGCTGCGGATGGGAAGTGGAGAATTTCAGTCTTCTAGGTTTCTTTTTTCCTTCTCTTGTGCTCACGCTCCCTCTGCTTTCACTTTATAAACTGCCTTTATCTTGACCCACGCGTTTGGGGGATTTTCCCTCTTTTTAATCCCTCCCTGCCCTGCTGGGGAGGGGAGTGATGGAGCAGCTCAGTGGGCAACTGGTGTCCAGCCAAGGTGAACCCAGAGCAGCACCACAGAGCGTGACCCAGGCATCCTTCTCGGTCAGGAGCGGGGCTGGGATGAAGAACGGAGCTCTGTGTGAGCTCTCGGCCTCTCAGCTTCGGATTCAGCCAGAAACGCCTCTCTCCGGGGAAAAAAAGAAAAAAAGAAAGAAAAAAAAAAAAAAAGGAGGGGGGAAAGAGAAGAAAATAAAAGACTCTCCGGCAATTGGGCGGTGAGTGGGGAGGGAGGTTCGAGAGCAGAGAGCGGAGAGCTGGCCCGACACAGACACCTAGTGACGGGAGGGCAGGGCTGCCTGTCCCCCACCGCTGCCCCCCAGCCTGCCCCAGAGCCTTCATCCCTTCCCCTGCAGGCCTGGGGACAGAGGGGCACCCCAAACAAGCAGAGAAGGGGTTCAGGGAAGGATGCTCGTCCCCAGCCTCGTCAGTCCGGGGGCTGCTCGCCCGAGGAATGGTTTGGGTGAACAGCCCCGACTCAGGGGGTTTCCTCCCCTCACCTGAAGCCTCTGTGGTTCATCAGGTGTGCAAGGGGCTGCCTTCAGGGGCCCCGAGATCCCAGCACAACAGGGATGGAGAATCCAGCTCCCCGGGGTGCGTTTGGGCTTCGATCGAGGTCAGACATTGACAGAAAAATAGGATTAGCTGGGGGAAGGTTATTAGGCAAAATCCGTGCAATTTGTTTAATCTGAGGTGCTTATTTAACACAGTAAGGAGATTATTTTGGAATATAATTTTGACTTGACACTGACCCACTAATAAAGACTCTTTGCACAGCTCGAACAGGCACCGGAGTCCTTCGACGGAGAGAGAAAATGGTTAATGGTTGAGCTTGATGGTCTTAGAGGTGTTTTTCAAACTAAATGATCCAGTGATTCTCTGCAAAGTGCCTCTTTTAACAGCACACAAAGGTTTGGTCGCACCAGAACTGAATGTGGCTGGGCTGTGCCCCCCAAAAGCAGGAGCTAAAAGTCCCGATTGGCAGGAAGGCAGCGAGGTGTGAAATGAGCCCATCCTCAGCAGGGTCCCCGGGCCCCAGGGCTCCCCTCCTTCCCGGCTCCTGAGCGTGCCAGGGCTGCAGCCGTGCCCTTCATCTCCCCGCGAGCCCCGCGCACGGAACCCCGCGGCTCCGCGGATTACGGGAGCGAAAAGCCGCGTCTGGCTCCGCGCGGGATCTCCGTCTCGGCACCAGATGGCATTAATGGCATTATTCGGCACGGCTTGGGGACACCCACGTGGGCCCGCACCTGCACAGCCCCCCGGCCCGGCCCGGGGCTGAGCCAGGGCTGGGGACACTGACGGGGGGACAGTGGCAGGGCAGGACACATCCCAGAACAGAAACACTCGCACTGGGTGTGACTGTGAGCAGCCCAGCTCCGTGTCCCGCCGCCATGGAGCCAGGAAATCTGGGAACCAGGAACGGAGGGAGGAAAATGCAGCCTCCCTGCTGCCAGCAGCTCTCCAAACCTCCACGGCCATTTGCTTTGGATGTGGAGCCCTGGAGCTTTGGGACAGGGAAGCTGGGGGCACCTCAGGAAAAGCCCACCGTGTCTCCTTCCTCCCTCCGCTGCCCCAGTGAGAGGGTCCTGCTCTCCCGCTGAGCTGTGTCCCCATCAGAGGGTGTCCCATGGACAAGGCCAGCCCCTCAGCCCTTCCTTGTGCTCCTCGTGCCCCGTGGCCTCGGCGAGGAGGCGTTTGCCTTCTCCCCTGAACCAGGCAATCTCGGAGGATTTCTGTCACAGCCCCTTGAGCCATTAATCTTCTCAAAGTAAATCTTTTCTGCGGCACAAAGGGGATTGGGTAAATAATACAGTGGACAACTGGAGTGCCCTTTTCCTCTGGGAAAGCTTCCAGACCCAAACAGCTTCCCCTTGGCGTTGGCTATTCCCTGTTTGCTTCGCCAGGCTCTGGATGGAGAGGTACGAGGGAGAGGGCTGTGCCTTGGCCTGTTCCTGTGCTTCATCCCTGGCTGAATGCGAGGAGATGAGGCAGTGGGGCAGGAACCGGAGGAGCAGCAGCCAGGGAGGAGCTGCCAGCACTGCTCCGCGATGCCAGGGACGCATTTCGCCCATGAGGAAACACGAATGCAAAATGTCTCCTCATTAGTTTAAAGAGGAGAGCAGCAAATGGTGACTCAGGGAGCCAAAGAGGAGCACTGGAGAGCGGAGAGATGGGCCGGCTTGGCGGGGAGCCAGCCACGCGCCTCGGCCTGCCTTTGTTCTGCTCCCGAAAAGGCAGCACATCCAGCGGCAGCAGCACCCCTGCCAAAACATCCTCAGCAGCGCTCGGCGGGCTGGAATTATCCTCCAGCCCCTGGAAATGACATTTCAGCCCCCATTTTCACATTGCACGTGCCCCAAAGCGGAGGTGATTAGGGAATGGCTGCTCACATGAAGAGGGCCGGGGGCAGCCATGCTGTGGGTGCCCAGCCCAGGGATGGACAGGCTGGCTCCTCCCGGTGGGATTCACACTGGGATGCGGCTGGAATCAAATGGGAGACCCCATGAACCCAGTCCTCGTGTCTCAGGACCATGCCTTGGGATCACAGAGGCTGGAAAACACCCCTATGACCATCGAAGTCCATTAACCAACGCCACCACGGCCAGCACTAAACCATGTCCCCAGGGGTCACAGCTGTACACATCTGCCTTTTAAATCCCTGTGTTAAATCCCTCCACCAGTGTCCTGGGCAGCCTGTTCAGCCCCTGGAGCTTGGCTAAAACTGTGCAAAGCCCCTGGAGCTGGCGAGGGCAGGGGTCCTGCTCTCCTCCCCATGCAGGACTCCCCTCGGCACAGCCCCCTCGCCCCTCGCCCCTGTCCCCGCTCTCCCGGTCCCCGCTCCGCAGCGGAGCGCGGCGACACTAGAGGGAACCAAATCCCAGCTTCTTGCCAGGAGAGCAGCTTTTCCTCGGGAAGCCGAGCATCGCGGCTGCCCGGCACGGGATTCCGGCTCTGCACACGGAGGACACGGAGCCCTTCGCAGAGAAAGATCCACAGCATGGTTTGGGCTGGAGGTTTAGAACTGTTCCCCCTTTTCGTGTCACTGTCTGTCCACAATCACAAGTTAATTCCAGGAATCCCTTATGGAAACGAAGATGTTCCTGTTGTGCGAACTCAGGGGGCTCAAGTAGGATGTAATTTTTGGGTTCATTGACCTGCTGGCACCTGTTTGTCCAGCGGTTTGCCAGCCTTTTACCAGGACACAAGCCCCTCGCCACCTCCAGGGCATTGGTCCTGCCACCACTCCATGTGGCAGCCACTTGCTCCCCTCTGCCACTGGGGAAACTGAGGCACTGGGGGGCTGCAGCCACAGGCAGGGGGTCCTTCCCCCCTCAGCACCCACACAGGGCCAGCCTTGGGACTGGGGACAACTGTGCAGGAGGGCCATGGGGGTCCAGGACAAGTTTTCCTGGGGGGAATCCATTCATTGAACACCCAGAACTTTCCACCCAGGTGTGCCCAACAATTAGCCCGGCTGAACCCCATTCTGCAATCACCCCACACCCTCGTCTGCCATGTTAGGGGTGGGACTGGGCTGGCAGTGGTGCCTGTGTTGGATACAGCTCTTGTCTGTGCCCCTGTGGGGCAATGTCCAGTTCGGGAATGCCCAGTGCGGGGTCACGGCGGCCTGGCCCTGCTCGCCGGAGAGGTGCTGCGAGGGTAAGTGGGCGATGTGTGGGAAGTGCTTTGTGGCAATCGGCTCTCGGCAGATAAGTAGCCCTGTTGTTTTAATGACTGCTTCCTCCGGGGATTTGTCTGCGAGGGCAGCCGAGGGCACAGCCTGGGGCCCGGCGGGAGCTGAGGTGTGCCTGGGCCGGAGGGGTGTGGGGTCCTGCACCTCTGTCCTGCACGGGGTTCGGGCTGACCCCAGCAGCTCCGGGGGGCTCTGGGGACCCTCTCTTGGCTGTTTTCCTCAGTGTACCTGTATGAGAGTGGAGGTTTTTTGCACATTAGTGGAAGAATTGTCTTTAGGGGGAAATACTTCTCCGGCTCTTTCCTTGGTTGTGTGAGCACAGGGCACTGCTGTAATTCCCAGAGATCTGGGGGAGCCTGGAGCTGAGTGTAATTCTGCCCAGAGGCAGAACAAATGCCAGGGAGGGGGAGATTGAAGGGGGAATGCTGTTTTTGAAGGGCTGTGGGCTGCCCGTGTCCTCAGGAGAGGCAGCAAGACCCTGCTGTGTAATTTCTGCTGTGGTGAAGCACAGAGGGTCCCCTCCCGAGCCTGTTGGGGCTCGGAGCCGTGCGTGGGCATGTGTTGCTATAATTTCTCCCATGTCTTGTGTGGAGTTTGGGCCAGGGAATTAATTCCTCAGTGTGAGCTTCACCTTTGAGCCGTGCAGCTGGGCTGGCTGCCTGTGAGCGGGTCAGTGGCTACAGGGAGCGTGAGATGGGCTTCTCCTCACGAGTCAGCGCTGGCCTGGCTTCCTGCTGGCCTGGCTGCTGCCAAAGCTCAGGTCAGCGCTGCCCAAATAATTGCTGTGGAGATTTCCTGCCTTTCCTCATCGCAGCCACGCGAAGCACATGATGCAGCTCTGGTTGTTAGCAGGACAGCAGCTTTCCGGGCTGAACGCTCGTGCAAAGGCGACACCCAAACCCTTGCTGTGCGCATCCAAACGTAGATCTGTGGGGACGCTGATGTCCCCAAACGGTGGCTGGCTGCTGGGCAGGAGCTGAGCCCCAGGTGTGGGCTGGCAGGAGCTCCAGCTCCGGGAGCTCTGGCTGCCTGCCCGGCACTGCCAGCCCCGCACGTGCGCCCGGCTCAGTGAGCTGGCAAAGGGCCTGGGCCGAGTGATCTGAGCAGGAGAAAACAGCACTATAGTGAATGGCACAGGCAGCTCAAGGACTCACGGGGCTCCCCGAGTGTGACCCAGGCTGAGCATTCGCCCTGCCAGCCTTAAGTTTTGACTCTGGTGCTGCTTCCTGCCTTGCCAGCAGCTCCTGTCCTGGAGGAAGCAGCCCTGGGCAGAGGGAGGTCAGTGTGCTCAGAGGAGGCAGATTCTCTGAGCTGGGGATGGTGAGGAAACTCACGGGAGCTGCTGAACAGCCAAGGGAGCTAAAAATGAAGCGGTGAGCAGCATTTACTCCCCCTGCTCACATGCCTCACACGGAGATCCGTGGGGCCCTGTGGGTGCTGTGCCAACGAGTGTCCTGCCAGCCCACTCAGCCTGGTTTCATTCACTCCCGAGTGTAGGAGGGCACCAATCACACCTGAGTCCCGTGCATCGCGTGCTGGTTTGCCAAGTGCTGTAGCAGGTTCTGGGGCTGGCAGCTCCCTGTCAGCAGGCTGGGCTGTGCTGCCATCCTGCAGCAGCTGCCGGGGAGGGAAGGGGGCAGATGCCTGGCATGTGGCTGGGGCTCCCCAGAGCCCGGGGTTTGCTGCTTGCCTGGGTATGGGCCTGCATACCAATTTCCCCGCGAAGTATCAGCGAACATCTGTACGGCGATGTAGGTGGCGATTGAAATGCACCTCGGCTCCTGGAGGGATGTGTGGGCACCGCGTGTGCATCAGCTGCTGCCTCGCCGCCTCTCGGGACGCTGGTGGCGCGGCCAGGGGTGCAAGAGTGGGGCTGGCGAGCGGCACGTGCCCGCGTGGGAGGGCTGTGACACCCACGCGCCGTGACAGAGCTGCTGAGGTGGCCTGGGGAGGGGGTGGCGATGGCGCTACCGAGCTCGGCAGCACTGAGGAAGAGGAAGCACATCCTCGGAGAGGAGGAGGAGGAGGGTAGGGAAGGCTGTGGTGTGTCAGACCCACACAGCACGGGCAGTGTTTGCTCCTGAATCTGCTGCTGGCACTGAGGGCTGGGCAGGGGTTAGGTGACAGTGCTCATTGCTGGAAGTGTCTCTGGTGTGGGTGGCCTGGAGCAGGGAGGGGACAGGGGACACAGAGTGGGCATGGAGGACATTGAGCCCTGGCGGCTTCCCCATGTCCTTTCCCCATGTCCCTCCTCTGAAATGGGAACCTCCCACCCACGGGTACCCCTTGGTGAGCTCTTCAGGGGACTTCTAGGTGCCAAGGCTTGCAGTGAATCCACGAGGGCTGCAAATGGCCAAGAGGCTGTTGTTTTCCCAATTTCCGTGACGATAGTTGCGTTTTCAATTAAATCTAAACAGCGCTTTTTAAAAAATCTGAACGTAATGTTTTTCCTGCTGGTTGTTTTGTTTGAAATCTGAATGCTTTAATCTTTCTTTCTGTTTATTTTCCAACAAATTGGGCTTGTAAAGGCTGTTTTGGAAAGCAAAGAAAACCTGCTATAATCACTTCAAGAAAAGACGCTCTGAATGCTCTAACGGTCCAGACAAATTGGCTTTGGTGTGACTAAGTCTTGGGGAGTACAAGCCTCGGCTTGAGCTAAGCCTTGGATAAATACACCCCAAAGTAAAGCATTAGCTGGTATTTGTTTGTTATTTGCTGGCTGCAGGGATGAATGTGTAATGAATCTCTTGGCCCTGTCTTGCTTGTGTCCCCTCTCATGGGTGCAGCACGGGCTGCTGAAACCCTGATCTCCCATCCCTGGAAGTGTCCAAACCAGGCTGGACAGAGCTCAGAGCAATCTGGTCTAGTGGAAGGTGTCCCTATGGTCTGTAAGGTCCCTTCCAATCCAAACCATTGTATGATTTTTGTCCCCCGGATGCTGGAAGGGCGTGCAGGAGGCCCCGGGAGCAGGAGAAGTGCCAGCTGCGAGTCCCGGGTGGCCCAGCCGTGCTGCTGCACCCCATCCCCGCGGCCAGGACAGGGCTCAGCTGGGGCAAGGCTCCGCCGTGCCGCTTTGCAGGGATGCGGGAGCGCGAACCGCGCTCCGGCCCCGCGGGGCCGCACCGGAGCTGATGGCCCGGGGCGAGCGCAGCTCGGGGGCGGCCGGTGGGGGACAGGGGCTCCGCCAGCCCCTGCGCCCGCCGAGGAGGAGGAGGAAGGGGCTCGGCCGGCGGGGGCCGCGGCCGCCCCCAGCCCTGCGCGGCGCGGGGGGGGCGGGCGCGGGCGGGAGCCCGGCCCACGGGCGGGAGCGGAGCGGGGCGGAGCGGGAGCGGCGCTGGGCACCTCAGCCGGGCTGGCAGCGGCGGCAGGAGCGCGGCACGCCGGGGCACCGCACCTCCGCAATTGCGCCGCAGCCCGGGGCCAGAGCTGCTCTGTATGGCATGTGGCTGGTAACTTTTCTCCTGCTGTACTCTTTGCCGAAAGGTACGTGGGCACCGGGGCGGGGGGCGGCGGGGGTCCCCGGCAGCGGGACCGGGCGGGCGGCACGGGCTGCGCCCTCCCCGGGGCTCTCGGTGCTCTGTTTCTCGGTCCCGGGGCTCTCGGTGCCCCTTCCCCGGAGTCCCGGGGCTCTCGGTGCGCTTTCTTGGGCTCTCGGTGCGCCGTCCCCGGGGTCCCGAGGGTCTCGGTGAGCCCTGCTGGGATGTCGGTGCGCCCCCCCGGTGTCCCCGGGCGCTCGGTGCGCCCTCCCCGGGGTCCCAGGGCTCTCGGTGCGCCTTTCTGGGCTCTCGGTGCGCCCTCGCCGGGGTTCCGCGGCTCTCGGTGCGCCCCGCCGCGCTCTCGCTGCGCCGTCCCCGTAGTGCCCGGGATCGCCGGTGCGCTCTGCCGGAGCGCTCGCCCCGGACGGCGCGGCGGGGCGCGGGGCTCGGTGCGCGGAGCGGGGCCGCTCGGTGCCGGCGCATCCCGGAGCGGCTCCGCGGCGGAGCCCCCGGGCCGGCGGTGGTGGCCGCGGCCGGGACCCCGCACCGACGGGCGCAGCATCCTCCGGCGGGGCCGCGCCGGGACCGAGCGCTCCGCGTCCCCGGAGCACTTCTCAGTCTGATCCCGTCAGCAGGCGAAACACGGCGATGCCTTAAAATTCGCATCCTTCCCTCTAGGAATGCTGTGTGAAGTGTAACCCAACGGCTTGACATCAATCAGATTATAGATAAATCATATATGTATGGGGGGGGGATGGGGAGAATCATGGAACGAGCGTGTCAAGGAGACACACGCTGGAAGATTACAGATTAATTTAAAGTTGGGCATTAAGTGAATGCTGCCCACATCCAGCGAGGTGATACTCTAACCGAGTCTCTGCTCTAGATGCAATTAAAGAGAGGCAGGAGCTGCGTGGAGCACGGGCACTTAAATCCCAGTGCGTTTGTTACAACAATCGATCCATGTTACATAAAGGAATTGCCCATTTCCGGATCTGCGGGAATTTTTAATTATGTTTCTGTAATAAATTACCTCTTTGCCCATGACCCGACCTGCGGATGCAGTGCTGGAAGCACCCACCTCTCGGAAAATTGTCTGCTCGGAGGATGTAAAATGACATTTGCCCTAATTATCGTCTCTGACATTTGAGAACAGCAAGGGGGAAATTTTAGGAAATGAGGAAAGTGAAAGAAAGGGGACGGAGCTGCTTCCTTGCATGAGACCTCTCTTGCTGCCCATTACATTACCCCGTTAGCTGAATGTTAATCCAATGAAAAATATTTACTGAGGTTTAATAGGGCGCCCTGTCCAGTTGTGCGGTGATGATCAATTATTCCATCAATTATTAATTATGGAATAGCTGCTTTATTCGAGCTGGGGTGAAGCTGCTTTTGGGAGCTTTACCCAAAATCGCTATTGTGCTTCAGATCTGCTGAGCTGAACGTGCCAGTGTCTGCTTTGCTTACATTTGCATTTTTTACTGTGCTAAAAGGAAAAAACAAACCTGGAAACAAATAACCGCTGAGGATGCCATGATTCCTTTCGACCCCCAATAGTCAAAATAATAAAGAGCTGCACCGGTTTATTGCTTTTTGCATCTTTTCAGCCCCAGCTTCTTGGAAAAGGGATCTCTTCCCACAGAGCTATCTCTTCGGAGAAGTGCAAATTAAAAGCCTCCATTAGCACAACTCCTCGTGGCCTCATTTTACATTTTATTTCTTAAAAAAAAAAAAAAAAAAAAAAAAAAAAAGAGAGAGATCTTCAGCATCAAACAGTCCTGGTGATGCAAAATGTTAACGTGAAGCGGTTCCAGAGAGAGGACAGCAATACAATGGAAGTTTCATTAGAATAATAGGATAAAAAAAATGAATTGCTTAATGCATGATAAACCTTTCAGATACTTAATATTTCTGGGCATCGAAGCACATCCTTTTAACGTGCTCCTGCTGTAGAACAAGAGCTCAAGTAGAAACCAAACCAAGATAAACATTTGATCCAAGGGACCCCTGAAGTTTAGAAATCCCTCGATGGGCTGTAGCTGCTTATTTCTCCCCGTTTATAAAATAAACAGAAATAGGTGGTTGGCCAGCACAGAGTTGAGCAGCAAGATGGTCTGGCAGGGTGAGGGAGAGCAGGCAGGCAGAGGGGAGACGAGTGGTGTGATGAGGGACGGACTGGTCACAACTGAGAGGCTGGGAGCCAGGGAAGCGTCTCCCTGCGTGATGTTGCTGGATGGCTCTGCCGCCTGATTTATATTGGCATTATATTTACATGATGTTCCCGCGTTGGGCGCAGCGAACGGTGCAGCTCGCGGTTTCTAATCTCTCCCATCTCGGCCCCCCAGTGTGGCACAGCGCTCGTTTGTCTCTGAAATGAAACATGGAAACCTCATTAAATGCACGGAGGAGAAGCCTGCAGTGCTCGGCTCCTCGCCGTGCCCGGCGCTTGTTTATCCTGCCAAAATCTCCCAGCACCAGGAGCCACCATGGCGGCTCGCCCAGAGCCTTTACCTGCGCCTGGCACGGGCTTTGGGCTGCTCCTGCCTTTGGATGGGGAATGGATAAAGGCAGCCCTGATGTTCCTGGGTGTTTGTCCTCTGGAGGAAGAGGCTGTGCCTCGTCCGAGGGGCGAGCGCCAGGGATGTGCTGTGGAACAGCCCTTTCTGGAGCCGGGGGCTGCCTTGGGAGCTTGGGGCATGGCTCGGGGCAGCCGTGGCTCCGGCAATTTGGTTTTGGGGTGCTGGGATCTGTGCCCGTGTTCTCCTATGCTGGGGGGATGGATGGGCAGCGCTCTGTCCTTCTCCGGAGCAGCTGGCGAGCCGAGGGCAAGGATAGAGCTGGAAGTCTTTGTGGCAGGAATTCTGACATGGCAGCACACGAGGCTGAGCCGTGCCTCGGATGACACGGAGGCATCTCCCAGCCAAGCAGGCAGCACGTTAATAGGTGCGACTTCCATGGTGGGCACGAAGGAGGAAGGCGCTCGGTCGTTGCAGTCGTTGCGATGCTGTTGTTCGGGGAGGATGTGCAGTGGCAGCTCTGGGTGCAGAGTGTTCCTTGCCTTTGAAATCTCGGTTATAGCCAGCTCTTCGCCTTTACATAATCATGGGTTTGGGAGTTACCCTTTCCCTGCTCGTGGATCCCGCAGAAATATCCCCCAGCACACACAGGCTGCGTGTTGCCGCCATCATCCGCCAGCAGAGCTGTACCAAACATTTAGGAATTCCATTTCCAGGCTCGTGTTCCTGCCTGCTCCCAGCTGCGCCTGGGAAGGGCTGCAGCAGCTCCTCGCCCTGAGAGGGGAGCGAGGATGGCTTGGAGGGGACGGGGAGGAGGTGAGGAGCTGGCAGAGCTTGCCCTGAGGTGTTCTCCTGTTGGCTGCATGGAGGAAATCCTGGTCTCCACCTTTCAGAGCCACCGAGTGTGTTGTGATGCATTGGGAGCGTGGCCTGGCAGGTGTGGAGGGAGCCCAAGGCCAGGCGTGTGTGGCCTCTGGTGTGTCCCCCTGCCCACCCCTTGTGCCCCCTCGTTTGGCCTCCCCGGGGACACAGTGCTGTCACTCTGGCTGGGGAATGTCACCAGATGTCCCCTTGGGACTCAGCTGCAGCTCCTCAGGCGTTGTGTTCAGCATGGCCAAGGCATGGAGGTGGGCTCTGGAAGGGGAGGGAGAGGCTGTTCCCTGTGGTCCCTGGGCTCATTCCTCACCCCAGAGCTGAGGGTCCCCAGGCTGGGGCGCTCGGGAGGTGGGGCAGGGCTGGGGGATGCCCAGCTCTGGGTGGATGGCATGGTGAGGCTGGTACCTCTCCCAGGCTGCCATGGGAGGTTCAGGAAGGAGAAATCCATCTGGGAGAGCTTTTCTTCCCAGGCAAGGGTTACAGCCTCAGCCTGGGTGCTGTCGTAATCGCTGGAGGTGGTTCAGGCCTTAATTTCCATGCAGATGCATTAAGGAGCAGGCGCTTGGAGCATGTTTGAGCCGTGCCCTTACCCACAGAGGACCAGAGGCAGGTTCTCCTTTGCTCCCTCTTTGCTTTGTCAGCTCGGGAAGGACCGTGGTGCTCGAGCCAGAGGGGCTGTGCCACCAGGGTGGGACTCATGTGGTGGCCAAATTGCAGTGCCAGGGCAGGGAAGATGCTGTGGCAGGTACCTGCCATCGCTGGTGCTGTGCTGGGCACCAGCTGAACGCCCCAGGCCCTGCTTGGCATTTCCTGACACGATTTCCACCTCCTGAGATGGGTCCCTGAGGGGCACAGCGTGCGGGAGTCACGGCTTTAACCCTTTGGGCTGGGGAGCGGTGACATCCCGGGAGGATGCGCTGCTCTCCTGGCTGCACAGGCACCCCCGAGCCCCCCTTGGAAGGGGCCAGCCTCGGCCGCTTCCCTCCTCATCCCTCCCGTGGTGCTTGGAAGTTCCACTTCTCGCTCCATCAACTCCAAGGTCACTCCCTTGGTTAGCACAAAGGCTGTTGAAGGTGTCCTGGAGATGAGGGCTGGGGGAGAGCTCGTTCCGGGAGGGCCGGGGGACTGCTCCAGAGTTCCGAATGTGCAGGCAGGGTGTGATGGAAGTGCTGTCCTCTGTTCTGTACAGAGGAACGATTAGGACTTGCCACCTACCTGCAATTCCCAGCCCGGTGCGTGCCAAGGCTCGGTTCGCTTTCTCCTTGAGCAGGGCAGGTGTCAAACACCCTTAATGAGGATAATAAATGAGCTGCGAGGTGGCCATTAGCCTGCCGCTCTGCACAGCATCCCTGCAGCCCTCCCCAGCCGGGCGCTGGGGAAGTCTTGGTGGCCCCTCCAGCCTCTTTGGAGCCCCACGGGTGGGGTTTTTCCTGGGGGGCAGTCCCGGCAGCTTCTCAGCAGCCTTGGAGGAGGGCTGGGGTGGGCACCCGGGCGGTCAGACCCCCAGGAGCAGAAAGAGGGTCTCAGGAAAGCTGCTGCCAGCAGGGTAGTGGAAGCTCCAGTGCCTGCCCAGAGGATGGCATGAGCCCCCTTGAAACACAAATTCTTTAGCCTTTTCCCAGCTCTGTTTCCACCCAGCTAAAGGGTCTTTCTCTGCTCTGAGGGACTTGCTGGCTTTGGGGGGGCTCGGGGCTGGCGGTGTGGTCCCGAGCCAGAGCCTGCCAGCGCAGGTGATGGACATGAGCAGGAAAAGCCTCTTATCTCAGGAGGAAGAGCCCTGGCTGGCACGGAGCCGCTCCTTGTCTGAGACTGCTCCTAAATCCTCTTCTTAGAAAAGGATGGGCTCTTCCCCGGGAGGCTTTGTGCTGCCGGGCAGGTGATGGCATTGCTGTGCTCCTCGGGCAGGACTCGCTCCTGCTCCTCTCCCAGAGTTGGGGGACACCCTGGGGACAGTTTGTGGCCCCTCTCTGGAGCAAGCAGATGCTTGCAGAGCAGCCCGGTGCTTTGCTGTGTCACTGGAGGTGCTGGAGTTTGGGAAGTCCAGCCATCAAGACTAGTAAATATTCCGAAGGGATGATAGCAAAATGACTTGCTTCTCCCAGCTCGAATAGACACATTAATATTTCAATACCTCTAGGTTGTAATTTACCACAATTTAAGGAGATTGAGCTCTGATAACTTAAAACACCTGCCTTTCGGAGGCAGCTCGAGTGCCCAGCCCTGTGCTGGGCTCGGTGCAGCTCCCAGCTGGAGCCAGGCTGGGCTCCAGGCTGCATTCCCAGCAGAAACTGTTCCATCTCAGCTCCCCCAGCCTCCTCTTTTCAGGTTCATGTGAATTAATGCCCTCGATATGTAGGTTAGGGTCAGCACATCTGACCAGATGTGAGCAGTGATTTCTGGTTTAAAAATATTGCTGTGCTATTTCTAAATTTTTAATCTCTCCCAGTGATTTGGAGACAGTTTTATGAAACATGGAATTAGGATGGTGCTCAATGCTAAATGGTAAAGGAGATTATGTGGATTTAACTCTATGCGTCTGTCACATAACTATTGCCAATCCCATAACCTCCATTTTCTATTAAAAATCCCTTTCCCCCTTTGACCTGAAAAAGCTTTATGGGTAATCTGAATTTCTCTGTTTATGAGGTATTTTTCCACTCCTCGCCCCAGCCCCTCACCCGTCCAGCTCTGAGCCCTCCTGGTGCTGCCGAGGATGAAGATGTTTCCCTGGCAGACTCTGGGTGCTCGAGGAGCCTTCTCAAGCTGTCCTGGGGGATTTGGGGAGAGGTTCTGGATGGAGCACAGGGCACAGAAGGATGTCCTTGGTCCAAAGCCAGGCTGAAGGTGGCTTTTGCTGTGCCCTGGCTCCAGCCATCTTCTGCTCAGCTCAGGCTCAGCCACAAATAGCTCTGTGCTGCTCGTGCGGGCTTTGTTTCCCTTCCTCTGCCTGCAAATGTGCATTTTTTTTCCCTTTCATGTATTTGGGAGAAGCACCGCGCTGCTCAGATGAAGGGAAATGCTGATTCATGACGACAAACCAGCCTGGAGATGTCACAAAATGACATCTGCAGGGCCGAGCAGTGGCCCCATGGCTCCGCAAAGGCTCGGCTGGAGCTTTGCTCCTCTGTCCGTCGGTCTTTGGTGCTCGTCAGCCAGGGAGGGAAAAATAAGTGGCTTTGTCTCCTTCCACCTGCGTGTGGACACAGGGAATCGGTGTGTGGGGAGACATGGAGATGATTTGGTGACCTATAAATGGGTTGTCTCATGTGGTGGTAGAGCTGGAGCTCACTGTCAGCTCATCCTTGTGTGGGACAGAGGCTCCCAGTGGGCACAGGAGGAAACCTTGTCATTTTTGGGGGCAATTCTGTGCAGTGCACACAGAGAGCCAGAGGAAGGTGCTGAAAGAGGCACGAGGTTGTGCATGCAGATGGGAGAAGAATGGAGAGGACTCTGCTCCAAGAAGGGCTGGGGTGTCTCAGGGTGTCCTGTTGAGGATGGTGTGGACTGGGCTGGTGGCAGAGCTCCGAGGCTGGAGAAGCTTGGCGTGGAGATGGAGTGTCCGTGGCCACTCAACCAGCCCTTCCTCGGGCGAGTGGCCGCCTCCGGAGCTGAGGCGTGCAGATGAGGCTTTCCTTCTCCCCCAGCTGCCGTCCCCTCCTCCCCAAGTTAAGGAATCGAGGTCAGGAAGGGTCCCCCGTGACTCGTTCTGAACCGGCGGCACGGTGCTGATCTGCTTATTGGCTCTGCGGCACCACGGGCGTGCGCTCAGCCGCAGCTATTAATACACCCGCCGAGGGCCCTTCCCAGATCCCTGTCCTTCCGCCCACTTGGAAAGAGTGCAGCTAAAAAAAGAAAGCGGATCTAAGTGACTGGGGGCCTCCTCATCCTTATTTATAGCCAATTTCGCTGGCTTGGGTTGGGATGGGGGAGCTCGTGGTCCTGGAGAGTGGGAAGGAGGGACTGGAGGAGTTGGGTGCAGAGGTCCATCCCCTACTTCCCAAGAAGGGAATTGCTGTTCTCCAGCGGTGAGAGCTGCTCCTGGGCATCCAGGTGGCCACAAGCTCTGCCTGGACTGTGCCCCTGAACCCATCCTCATTAGGATGGTGCAGAGATGCCCTGGAGAGGCTCAGGCTGAGGGCAGGGTGGCTCTGGGCTTCCTTCCCTCTGGCTCTGGGAGAGGGGAGCAGCTCTGAGCCCAGTTTTCCTGCTCCTCTCCTGGTTTGGAGGCAGTGGTGAGGCAGCAGAAGAGGTCTCTGCATGGCCCAGCATGGCCACGATGTGCCCTGTGTTGGCATTGCCCCTGGGGCAGTGCTGGGGGCCGAGAGGGAACAGGGGTGCAGGATGGGGCTGCTCCGGGCTGGGGGACCACAGCAATGTCAGGGTTTGCAGGAGGAACAGCGTTGGTGGCTGTGCTTGGTGAGGTGTCCTCAGGGCTGTGGGTGCTTGGAGCCAGCCAGGTGCCACTGGGGAAGCCTCAGGGGCTGCCCGGGGTGTCCATCCTCGCCTGCACAGCCCCTGCTCGTCCTGCCGGGGTGCCTGTGATCCCTGATCCGTGCTGGCAGCGGGAGCGCTGGCCTGTGAAGGTGGCCTGTGTGCTCCCAGCCGTGCACGGATGCTCCCGTGCTCCCCTGCTCCGCCGCACGCAGGGCTCGGGGGGCTGTGCTGGGGGTTCTCTGTGCTGGGGGTTCTCTGTGCCAGGGGGGTCTCTGTGCCATGGGGGTCTCTGTGCCATGGGGGTCTCTGTGCTGGGGGGTCCCTGTGCCAGGGGGGTCCCTGTGCCAGGGGGGTCCCTGTGCCAGGGGGGTCTCTGTGCCAGGGGGTCTCTGTGCCGGGGGTCCCTGTGCTGGGTGGGGTCTCTGTGCTGGGGGTTCTCTGTGCCAGGGGGTCTCTGTGCCAGGGGGGTCTCTGTGCCAGGGGGTCTCTGTGCCAGGGGGGTCTCTGTGCCAGGGGGTCTCTGTGCCGGTGGGGGGGTCTCTGTGCCAGGGGGGTCTCTGTGCCAGGGGGGTCTCTGTGCCAGGGGGGGTCTCTGTGCCAAGGTGGTCTCTGTGCCGGGTGGGGTCTCTGTGGCACCAGGAATGGCGATCCCTGCAGTGACCCCTGGCTGTTGTGGCCTCTGCTCTGTCCGCAGCACACGCTGAAGATGTTGGAACCAGCCTCTACTTTGTGAACGACTCCCTGCAGCAGGTCACCTTCTCCAGCACAGTGGGGGTGGTGATCCCCTGCCCGGCAGCAGGGTCACCCAGCGCCGTCCTTCGGTGGTACCTGGCCACAGGTGACGACATCTACGATGTGCCCCACATCCGGCATGTCCATGCCAATGGGACTTTGCAGCTCTACCCCTTCTCGCCATCAGCCTTCAATAGCTTTATCCACGACAACGACTACTTCTGCACCGCGGAGAACTCGGCTGGCAAAATCAGGAGCCCAAACATCCGTGTCAAAGCAGGTAGGAGCTCCCTGCCCCGCTGGGCTTTGCTCGAGGTTTCTCCTGCTCTCCTCCATGGCCTGCCCGTGGGCCCATCAAGGGCAGAACCTTGTGCAGCAGGGCCAGTTGATGCCCATGGATGGAGCAGGGAAAAAGGCAGGGGGTCAGGTGGGATGTGCAGCTCCGAGGTCTCCAGTGAGTGTCCGGAGAAGGTGGTGTGGCTGCAGCCTGGTGGCAGGAGAGTTCCTCTCCCTTTGAACCAGAATTGTCTCACCCAGCCACCTACAGAGGCTTTTCCCAGCTGTGGGAGGAGCTGGGCCACATCTGTCCCCTCAGTGTCCCGCAGCAACGTCCAGCCCCAGCTCGCCAAGGCTTATTAAGCAAAAAAAAAAAAAAAAGAAAAAAATAAATAAAATAAATAAAAAGGAAGAATATGGCAAAGAGCTGATTCCAAAAGCCATTATAGTAAATTATTGACCAGGCTGAGGAGGCCTAATAGCCCAGGAATGGCTTCATTATGTAACCTATTAAAAGTGGGGCTAGCAGAGGGAACGTGACAGAAGTGACTACAGGGTTTTTTATTTTAATACCTTGTACTGAGAAGTAAATTGGTATTAACCCCCTTCTGCAGAGTGAATTATTTACCAGCACTCTCAGGTTACCTATAAACCACAGCTTGGTGGAGGAGCAGATGGGGTGTAGTAAACACGGAGCTGCCACTCTCCTCGTGCTGGGCACGGCAGGGTTGGCTCTGCTGGGATCCCACGTGCCCAGAGCTGTCCTGGGATCACGGCGAGCCAATTACAGCCAGAGAAATCAAGCAATTAAACAAAATGCAGTGGAAACTGAAAATATGAGGGGAAAAATTCTCTGGAAGTCTTGGGAAAGCTGTTGGCGAGCACATGGAGCAAATTTCTGCAGCCGGTGGAGAGGTTTAAGTGCTCTGGTGTGTTGCCCTCGTGGGGATTATTCCTGCTGGCAGGAAAAAGCTGTGGCTGTGGGGGCTGGCACAGGTCAGGGACGCAGTGGGGCTGTGCCCAGGGTCTGCTCCGAGCTGGGGCTGTCGTGGTGGCACGGAGCGTTCAGGATGCTCCTCATGGTCCCCGCTGGCCTTTAAAGCCTGTGAATAAACCTCTGCTCCAGGTGATTAAGGAAGCTTTTGCTGGTTAATCTGCTTTGGCTCTGCAGCCCCTTTCTGTGGCGGCTTCTCCCCGTGCCCTCGTGGCACATCTCTGAGCAGGGAGCCCTGGAAATCAGAGTGGAAATGCTGTCACCTTCTCGCTGCTGGCTTGGCTGCGTGAGGTGTGGGATGCAGTGCCCCCAGGGACTTCCCACCCAGGGAAAACACCTTCCTTTTGGGGCTGCTGAGGGGTTTGTTGAGCTGCTCCTGCTCTGGCCAGTTGTTAGATGACAAAGTGAACTTGTATTTGTCATGATGGCAGCAGTGTCCATGCCCTACAGGGCACAATTATTGTCACAGTGAGGAGGGAGCTGCTCTCAACTGCATTTTGTGCTTGAATTTCAGGAGTTTGTGGTCTCTGTGTTACTGGGGCTGGTGACATCTCTTTGTCTTGCGGAGGTGGGCCCACCTCACCCAGCAGGTGCTCCTGGAGCATTGCTGCTGGTCCAGGGAGCAGCACGGAGCTGTCAAAGGGATGTGCATCTCCCTGAGAAATAGGGCACATGCTGGGAACGTGTGGCATGGCTTGGAAAATTGTCATCTGCTTGCCTCAAATATTCCTGCAGTGGCGTTCAGAGGGTCCCAGGCAATCTCTCAGTTGTGTTTTCAGAATCCAAAGGTGAAAGGAACACTACAAATGCAAAGTGTCTTTGGTCCCCACACTGAATCTGGAAAGCTCGGGTGACGCTGGGGACCACGGCAGGTCCCAGATGTCCCTCTGTCCCAAGCCCAGCGCCGTGTTTCCCAGCAGAGAGTCACTTCCTTCCCCGGGAAGGTGTTTGGGATGGAAGCAGCGTGTGGCTGGGTGGGTTGGTTTGTTTGGGAAACGTGGGATTCAAGCAAAAGGAAGTGTGTTTTCCTCCAGCACTGTCATGCTACCAACCATCTGCTTTCCTCCACAGTTTTCAGGGAACCGTACACCGTTCGGGTGGAGGACCAAAGGTCGATGCGTGGAAACGTGGCTGTTTTCAAGTGCCTCATCCCCTCTTCAGTGCAGGAATACGTTAGCGTTGTATCCTGGGAGAAAGACACCGTTTCTATCATCCCAGGTAAGAGAGGAGCTCCTTTTCTCTTGCAAATCTGACCTGCTTTACCATGTGTGACATTTGCTGTTGTGGAGGGTCTGGTTTTTGGCTTGTTGTCGATGCCTGAGCTGCTCAGCAAAGGCTTTTATTGGTGATTTTGCAGCTCTGGACTGGAAAGTGTTGCTGGGGTGAGCAGAGGTGTCATGTCCAGGGTGTCCTGGGTGCTGTGGCCGCGTGTCCCCGAGGTGCTGAGGGGTGCTCAGTGTAATTATGGCAGAGCACATGCCCTGTCCTGGTTTCTGCAGGATGCTTTGGGTACCTGGCACTAGGACAACAGGGACAGCACCTGCCTGTGCTGTGTCTGACCCCTGCAGTCTGGGCTGGTGTTTGTGTGGTCAGGATGATGCTCGAGTCAAAATTCCGCCTTCTCTTGTGAGTTTTCAGTTTCACTTATTCAGCCACAGGGAAAAGAACTTGGTAAAAATGCCATCATCTCCCTTTTCCCTGTGATGGAAGCCGCGTGGCCTCCCTGTCCCATGTCCCTGCCTCGTGGCCTGGGCCGTGTCCCACTCAGAGCTGATGTCCACCCATGGGGAAGGGTTTGTGGGGGGACAGCATCACTCACCTCACCTCCATACAGGCACTGTGCAGGTCCAGGTGTTTCCCCCGAGTATTTCCCTGTGATTTTTTGGCAGCCTGGCTGTGGCAGGTTCTGGAGGGCACAGCGTGGGGCCAGCTCCGTGTCCCCGTGCTCCGGGGTGACCTCCTGGCTCCTCGGCGGAGCCGCTATTGATGGCAGCGCCGGCTGCCCGGCACAGTGTGTGTGAGCTGGTAGTAAAGCAATCAATAACTGCTTCCCCCGGGGGATCCAGAGGGAATTAAAGGATTTTGCCCAAAGTGAGTGCTCTGCGCTTGATATTTGCTCGCAGGTCAGGCAGTCCCAGGGCTGCCACGGGGAGCAGAGCCACCGGGAGCAGGGCTGGGGCTGGCACGAGGAGGGTGAGGAGCAAAACCCTTCACCTGGAGGGGTGACAGGTTCTCCTGGGGATGTGGTGGCTCTTGCACGTGGGCTGTGCCCTCTGAGTGCAGCCAAGGTGCTGACCCAGCACGGCCCACATGCCTGGAGGAGCCTGGGCCGGTGGTACCCAGGCAGGCACCTTTTGGCAGGGACAGAGTGGCACCGTGGCCTTGCCAGCCTTTCTGCATGGCTGTGGGAGCACGAGGTGGATTTCTGCGTGGTGAGTGGCAACGAGGAGTTTGTGATGTCCATCCCCTGGGGCACTGAGGTGCTCAGGAGGTGCTCTTGATGCATTTTGGGTGATGCAGGTGGTGCTCTGCCCACCGTGGGCTGGTGCCTTTGGACCTCATGTCCCTCTCATCATCAGCAGGACAGCCTGGGGTGTTGTTGGCTCTGTGATTTTGGAATTCTTTGGTCTGGGGTTCTGGAGGATGGAGCCCGTGTGGCCGGCGGGCTCGGCAGCAGGTTTGCCAACTGAGCATCCGTGCACTCGCGTGATCTTAACCAGACTTGTTCCCAAGTTTGCTGTGGCAGTGGATTTTTTAATATGATGATTTAATTAGGGTGGAACGATTTTAACATTCTAAAGCAATAATTACCCTAAAGACAGAACATATAAATTGTGTTACAGTGCAGAGTCAACACAAGCAAACATGTTTTGCCGTTGGATTACAAATATAGTATCTGCCTGAAGCTTATGTTTTTTTGTTGCTGGTGTGTTAGAGCTAAAACTGGCTTTGCTGTTACCAAAAATATGTTTTTTCCTGACCTCTGCTGAACCTCTTTTCTGCCCTGATTCTGAGTGAGGAGGATGAGGGGAGGGAATGGGGTGGAGGTGAGGAGGGCTGGGATGCAGTGTCCCTGTTGGTCCCAGTGATGCCTTTGTCCAGTGAGAAAATGCCGTGCAGGAGGGCAGGAGTGCACCTGAGCTGAGCTCACAGCTGCCTGCGAAGGTGCTGTTCTCTGCTGTCTCCAGCGTGCCAAACCTGCTGCTTTCCCCGAAACTTTGCTCTAGTGCTCCCTGTGGAAGGCTGGGATCTTCCCAGCAGCTCGAGGTGCAGCAGGGGAGGAGCAGCCCTGATGTGCAGAGTGGGAAAATCTCCATCCAGGCTCCTCTGTGGCACAAAGCTCTTTTCAAGTGACTCTTCTCACAGTAAATGTCTTTCCCCCAACCAAACCAGAGCACCTGCAGCTCAGAAATAGAGGCAGCGAGGCTTTCCCCTGGGGCTGCTCTTGGGAACTCAGCCTCGACCCCTGTGTGCGGCTGGGGTGAGCCTTTTGTGAGCTTTCTCGGGTTCTGGGATGAGAGTCTTCCCTGGCAAGGGCTGTCCAGAGAAGCTGTGCCTGTCCCATCCCTGGAATTGTTCAGGGCCAGCCTGCAGCAACCTGGGCTAGTGCAAGGTGTCCCTGCCCATGGCAGGGGATGGGACAAGGTGGACTTTGAGATTCCTTCCAACACAAACCCTTCCATAATTCTGTGATGATTGATTGATTGATTGATTGATCTTTTTTTGCTCAGTTGGCACTACAGGGCTCTCATATTTTTTCAGTGGAACCTTGTTGCTCTTCTGGTGGGTGCAGAAGCTCGGTGGTGCCTTGCTGGCAAGAGCCCAGCTGGAGAGAGAGCTGCTGCCTCCCTCCCCGGGCTTTGGGTGACGAGTTGTGCTGTTTGGTTAACTTGGCAACACCGTAACATACCCCGAAATCAGAGATAAATTCTTTATGGCAGGTTACCCGGCACATAAATCATCATTAGTGCGGCTCATTTTCGTTCAGTGCCCACCTGACTGTGCTGCTGTGTGTTTAGAGAAGTCAGGGGTTGCGGAGAAATTACAGGGCTTTCAAAAATCCATTTGCCTTGCTGGTGCTCGCATCAGAATCAATCTTGCCTCGTGTTCCCAGCCTTGCCACGGACACAGCCCTGCTCCCAGGGCTCTGCTGCTCTCTTTGGGAGGGCAGGAGCTGTGCCGCAGGACAGGGACTGGGGGACAATCACACCTCAAGCTCAGCTGCTCCTGGTGCCTCTTGCTGTGTGTTTGGGGGGCAGGATGGGAGCACAGCAGCTGAGCAAAGGGTTTCACACACCCCTCGCCCCTTTTCCACAGAGTGGGAGTGAGAAAATCCTGCTGCAGGCTGCTTTAAGGACTTGACGTTGTAAACAGCTTTTCTTTTGTTGTTTTATTATTATTATTACTGCACGTGGCAGTGGTGGCAGTGCGGAGCTCAGGGGTGTGGGCACTCCTGGGGTTCCTGTCCAGCTTCAGTTTGTAAAAACAACATGGGGAGCTACTCGTGACACCTCAAAGTGGGGTTTTGAGCAATTCCAGCCCCTCCTCAGCTGTTGCAAAGGGTTCCTTCGGGCACTGCTTGGCTTTTGCCACCCTGAGGGCACACAGGTGCCCCTGCACTCACCCCCAGACCTTTCCCCAGATGGCTCAGGGATGCCTCTGTGTCCAGATTTGCCCTGCTGGGCACAAATGTCACCTGTCCAGGCTGTGCCATGGGAAGAGCAGCACTGGGGCTGGCAAGGGCAGCAGGATTTGGAGGCAGTGAGCGTCACCAGCCTGGCAAGCCCAGAGCTGAGCTGTTCTTTGCTGCTTCAGTGTTGTGTACTTGATAGGTTGTGGTGGAAAAAATCTAAATAGAGCACTTGTCAAGGTACCAGCGTTTCTAAGGGTGCTGCCTTTGTCACCAGCCTAATACAAATCCTCTGAGGGCTGCACAGATGAGGATGTACTTAGTCATTGGTTATCCACAAAGCTTTTTCTCTGGAAAGCAAAACGTAAAGCTTGCCAGAAGGATGGAGCTGGGGAAGAAAAAAAAATAAAAATCATCGAGTTCTGTGAAGTTTTAGACATGTTTTTGTGTGTGTTGTGGGTTGAGCCTTTTAGGAGTTTCCAAAATATCTCCACCTGAGTTAATCTGTTTGTGGTGCTGCAGCTGTGAGCTTCATTTGACCCGCGTGGCCCTTCCTGTCCCATCCTCAGATGTCCCCAGGGCTGGTTCTGGGGTTCTTAAACTCCTCTCAGCAGCTGTTCAGTGATGTGGGCAATGAGAGGGCATTGAATTCCTTGTGGTTCCATGTGGCCAATCCCCCCAAATCGCCACTGGTATAGCTTTTTTCTCCAAAATTACACCAAATCCCGCTGCAATCCATCCCAGGATGAGGGGAGTCCAGGGATGAGGCTGAATTTCTGGGATTTCTGGGATTTCTGGGCGCAGCATTCCCTCCTGGGTGGGTACTGCGTGCCGAGGGCCACGGCAGGGGGGATGATCCGTGGGGCAGAAGAGCCAGGACCTGGATAATTCAGCATTGTCCTCGTGTCAATGGGCTCATTCTGGGGGACACCAGGCTCCTGTTACTGGGGAAAAGCTGGAAGCTGGGCCAGAATAAACAGGGCGAGGCGAAAGGCTGCCCTTGTTTGTGTGTTTGGCATCGCGGGGAGGTTCGGGGGCACAGACGAGCTGCTGGGGGGTGGTGTTCTGGGTTTTTTGGCCTGGGTGTGGGATAAGCCCGGCTGGTTTAAAGCAGGAGGCTGTGAGTTGGAGCGTGCCGGGCACGAGGCCACCCTGCTGCCGTGTCCCTGCTGTCCCCTGCGGCTGTGACCTGGCACTTGCCGCGGAGAGGAGGGAGCCAGGCTCCCTGCTCCTCCCGCTGTGCACAGGGAGCGATCCCCACACAGGCAGCTCCGAGGGACCACCGGGCACGAGGCTTGGCCTTTTCAGTTGGATTTTGTCACTTGTGCCCGGGACGGGCTGAGCTGCAGTGCCTGATGTGATCAGAGTGAGCGTCGTCCTGTCCCACCCTGTCTGGGGGTGCTGCAGAACCTTTTCCCCTGTCGACCTCGAGATCTCCAAAGGTGTCCTGCCTTCTCCCCCACCCCTTGCCACCCTCTCTGGCTGCGACATGTGCCCAGACCTGTTACAGAGGGAAGTAGCTCCAGGCGTTATTCTCACCAAGTGGGGTGAGATTCTGTCTGAAATCATTTCATCCTTCCCCAGAGACTTGGCGTGAATTTTATCTAATCGCCATGGCAACAGATAAAAAAAGGTGTGAGCACATCTCCTTTTGCTGTGATAATTCAGATTTATATATTCAGATCAGATTGGAGTTAGAGATTTTAAAAGGAGCAGATGCAGCAGAAGGTGTGACTGCAAATAATGTGGCGAGAACGTTTGATGATCCTGCCCTTTAAGAGGGGAGAGCGCTTTCCCGCAGGTTTTTTTGGAATATAATTATTCCATCAAATCCACTTTAACAAGGACTCATTATAGCCCTGATAATGCAGAGTCACGTTGGAGACAATCTCCACACGCATGCACACACAGCACACGCAGGAACCACAACAAGTAAACAGCAGCCTGTGAGCAGCCCCGGCGCTGCCAGAGCCGGGGTGGCCTCCCTGGTCCCGTGTCACCTCCTGGGGCCCTGATCCCGCAGGCTCCCAGCCTCCCCAGCCATGCAGCAGGACCCAAACGGGGATTTGGTGACACTGAGCCCAGGCCATCCCCAACCAGAGCTGTTGGTGGCTTTTGCTGCGCTGTGGCAGTGTCTGTGGCAGAGCGAAGCTTTGGCTGAGAGCAGAGAAAGGAATCACAGAGCCATGGAATGGTTTGGGCTAGAAGTGACCTTGGACCATCTCATCCCACCCAAAGCCATGGGCAGGGACACCTCCCACCGTCCCAGGGTGCTCCAAGCCCTGTCCAGCCTGGCCTTGGACACTTCAGGGATCCAGGGGCAGCCACAGCTGCTCTGGGCAGCTGTGCCAGGGCCATCCTTTAGTGCAGCTGTGTGAATCCCCAGGCACCCTGAGGAGCATCTGTGCCCTAGGGAAGGGGTGAATGGCGAGCAGAGGGTGGGATGGATGCCTGAGGGTCTGGAGATCCCATGGGCTGTAAATCTCTTCTGGAGTGCAGAGAGCAGGAGGAGGAGGAGATCAGCTGGAGAAGATGTTGGAGGAAGGGTCTGCTGGCTCTCCCGGGTCCCAGGGTGACTCTGTGTGCTGGGACACAATGTTCCTGTCACACTCGGAATGGCACAAGGAGGTTTCTCAGGCAGTGGCCTAGAAGCTGGGGACAAGAGGGAAAGTCCCCTGGAGCACCCCACTGGTGGCACAGGGAGAAGGGGAGCGACCTGGGCAGGAGAGGGTTGGGGCTGATGAACTTTAGAGGTGTCTGGGCTCCCCTGGAGCAGCTCAGGGACTCTTGGAGCGTGCATCACACATCCCTGTGAGAGGATTCTGTGCTGAGCACAGCCCCCAGAGAAGGTTGTGGGGCACAGCTCGCAGCAGAGCTGAGCTCTGTGATGAAACCTGGCGCCACACGTACCTCGTGCACCTTGCTGAGCCCAGCACCCTCATCCAGGGCCTCGCAGAATCACAGGGCACTTGCTCTTGTCTCCCTGTTCACAGGGCACTTGCTAAATTCTATTGCTTTTGTGCGTTTTAAAGACCTTCCTGCTGGCAGAGAGCTGAAATCCTCTGGGATGGGAGTTTCTGTGAGGCACTGGAGCAGCTCAGGCTGAGGCTGTGCTCAGCACTGTGTGCTGGGCAGGGCAATGTGGGTGCTGGGCTTGGGGGGCTCTGTGTGGGGGTGCAAGCCCTGACCAGCCAGGGGTCACCTTGCCTGAGGGGTTTTTGGGAGTGACCCCTGGACCCCTGATACCAGCCTGATGGGCTTGGAATGCTCCAAAATCCATTTGAAAATCCCAGAAGAGAACAGAAATATAGAATGTCCTGAATTGGAAGGGACCCACTGAAGTCCAGCTCGTGGCTCTGCACAGGAGAGCCCTGAGAGACATCCCAGCAAAATGCCAAAGCCAGCTCTGAGAAATGGGGTTGCTGACATGCTCAGGTTCCCCACCCAGCCCCACTCTCTGTCCTTTCATACCTCTATTTAAATGTCATCTAGCGGAGAGAAGCCGCTGCTGGCTCCTGTCCTGCTGCCCAGGTCTCCCCCGGGAGCAGAGCCTGCCCGGGCAGTAATTGCTACAGCAAAGCCAAGTGATGTGAGAGCTGTACAGGTCAGACCTCTTCCCAAACCACATGTTCGTGTGAGCCTGAGCCACCTGCCCCTGGGGCTGCGCTGGGCTGCGAGGGAGAGAGAGGAGCTGAGCATGGCTGAAGTCACCCCATCTTGCGCCACAGGGAGGGTGGCCTGTGCCTGAGCCCATCCCAAACGGGGCTGGGGGCTCAGGGACAGGGCTGGGGGTGGTGTGGGTGTGCGTCCTCCTCCCCCTCCTCGCCGTGCACCCGCGCACATCCCCAGATGCAGAGACAATCACGGTCATTATTCCTGCCATGGTGACAGTGACAGTGGCAGAGATGCCAGCTTCCTCACACAGACGGCTTTATTTCATCTCCTCTGTTTTTCAAAGCCTCTTTCATTTTGTATGAGGAGACAGATGTGAAGGGCTGCAGGCTGATAAATTCTGCTGTCTTATGAAAAGAGAGGGTGGGTTTTTGTTGTGGTTGCTTCTCTTCCTCCCTCCCTCCCTCCCCAGCTCCCTCCCAGCCGCCTCTCGCTGTCGTGGGTGCTCCTGCTCCGGGCATGGGACGCTGGCTGGTGGTCACCTCTCGGGGGCAGACAGGGCTGAGTCCCCTGAGTCCCAGGGCTGTTTTTTGTGGGGAGAACCTGGGCTTGTGGTGATGGGGTCCTGGTTGGAGGAGAAGGAGCCCAGTGGTGCAGATTTCTCCCAAAACATCGCACCCGCCAGGTGGGGAGGAGCTGATCCATCCCAGCTGTGGAGGGAGGGCTGAGCCTTCCCAGCAGGCACAACCCAAATCCTCTTCCTTCGTGTGACAGCGCCAGGGCTGTGGGGTCAGGGCTGGGCTGCTGTGCTGTGTGCCAGGGAGGAGCAGCTGTGGGATGGGGGGTGCAGCCAGCACCCCTTTTTTTGGCTGTCAGGAGCATCTCCTCTGTGCCTTTGCCTTCCTCCTTGCCTCCAGTGGCTGGTGGCATCTGCCCTGCGTGGCACCAGGGGTCCCAGTGCAGCCCCCCTTCCTCCCCTCCTGCTCTGCTGACGATAGTTCAAGTTTAAAAATAAATTGCTCCATCTTTAATTGCGGTTTAAATAACTGCTTCATTTTTATTTAAATGTGGCTCTGCAAGGCTTGGAGAACAATTAGGAGAAAATACAGGGCATTGCTCTGGTGCATGTGTTCAAGCATATAATTAATTTTTTTTATTATACTGATGTTTGCCGAATCTGGAAAAAGATCTTATTGTTCCTCTTGATTCAGTCACGCAGAGGATCTACAAATACACCAGCCATTTCAGGACTCCATTTCATAAGCCGTGGAGCCCTGGTGCTGACACGCTCAGGGGAGGCTGCTGGAGTCGCTGCCCTTTGCTGTGACACGGACACACCACAGACCATGGGGTCTGTGCCTCTAAAGAAGGGTGGGCTGCTCTGGGTCTGGGGTCTGCAGGGCCTCCCCAGTGCCAGGCTGGTGGGCACAGCCCGGGCTGGGGCTGATGGATGTGCCCTCAGCCCTTCTGAAGGATTTCGGTGCTGCTGCAGAGCCCAGAGCCCACCCTGGGGGCTCGGCAGGGTGAGGATTTGTGCATTTCGCTAATGAATGGTGTCAAAAGGCCCAAACATGGCTGGGGGATGCTGAGTGAAACCTCTGCGAGGCTCGGCGTGACCCAGGGACCTCTCCCGATCGAGCTGGCCATTCAGGACTATAAATCTCATTCAGAGTCGATAGGGATTAGGTTCCTAAGTGCCCGACATTGCTAAAGTGCTGCTCAAAGTGTGGCTGGGAGGAAGCTGCATGTGGCCTGGCGGGCTCTAAGCTTATCAGTCAAAGGTGCTTTACTTGGTGACAGAAGCCACTTGTGGTAAACAAGCTGCTGGCCCTTTGGACCCCTGACAATCTTTTAACCATTTATTAAAGCAGCTATGAGCTCCTCTTGGAAATGAAATCTTAATAGCGAGCGTGGCAGAGATTTTTCACAGATGGCAGCACTGCCAAAAGCAGGCATTCAAGAAAACATTCATCAAAAACATTCATTTCTTTCAAAAAGAAATTGACGTTTATAGCGTAGACAAATTTGGGACTCATTTGCTTTGCCTTTCAGTTTCGGGATTTTTAGAGGTCACGTTTTTCTGCACCTTCGAGGGTTAGAAACTGGTGTTATTTTTAACTGGAAACTGAGATTCTCGTGTAAGATGTCACCAGGAAATGGGGCACGTGGAGAGGCTGGGGTTTGGCAGGGCCTGTGCAGGGCAGGGGATCACAGAATCGTGGAATATCCTGGTTTGGAAGGGGTCCACAAGGACCATCCAAGTCCTGGCACCCTCGGGGCTGTGACCACCCTCTGGTCCAACCTCACCCACCCCTGGCTGTGCCCCAGAGGCTCCAGCCTCTGCCCTGACTCCTGGTCTCCGGGGTTTTTTTGCATGTAAACCCTCCCAGCTGGCTCTCCCAGGGATGGAGAGGACGGCAGGGCCCAGGGGGAGCTGTATTCCCTGGCATGGCCAGGCAGGGACCCACCCCATGCCCTGGAGAGCATCCCTGGGCCCCATCCCACCCTCTCCCCTCGGTGGGGCCGGGAAGCACGGGTGTGCCCTCCCTCCTTAAAAAGCCAGAGATTCCCTTAAGAGGGAGCAATTCATTCGCAGCTCATCTCCATTTCATCTGAAGGCTGCACCACGCTGGGTTTCAGCCTTGTTATGTTTTCTCTTGAGCAATACCTTTTATTTCTGCAGTGTTTAATATTCCTTTCCAGAGCCTCCATTGCCTGTTCTGGGTCTTTCCACTGAAAGCAGCTTTAAAACTATAATTTTTCGTGGCTGAGCATGTCACAACCAGCTGGGTCCTCTTTGCTTGAGTGCTGTCGCCCCTCCCCATCCTCGCTGTGCCCGCTCTTCCCTCCGTGCCAGGCATCCCTAGTGAGGGCTACCCTTCACAGGCAGACTCAGCTTGAGGAGAAGTGGTTCCTCTTGCCCAAGCCTGCCTGGTGCTTGGAGCTTGGCACTGTGGAGGGCTGGAAATGCTGTTGGGGGGCTGGGGAAGCAAATGAGGGTGCAGGCACCGAGATCTTCTGTGTGCAAGGGGAAGCTTGGGATGGTTCCCCATCCCTGGGGAGGAAGAGGAAGGACAGGTCTGTGTTTCTTCATCCCTGGGGGGGAAGAGGAAGGACAGGTCTGTGTTTCCCCATCCCTGGGGAGGAAGAGGAAGGACAGGTCTGTGTTTCCCCATCCCTGGGGAGTTTTGGTGGTGGCTGAGATGAAAACTCCGTGCTGGTCATGGCTTTCCCTTCACCTCTGGCTGATGGCTCGGAGCTGCTTCTCCCCACAATCCAGACCTCCTGTGCTCTGGGGAGGAGCAGCGTGCTGCAGGCAGCAGGAGCTGGGGCCGGCGCTGGAGATGCCCCCAGGGTGCCATTCCGTGTCCCTGTGCCTGGCAGCCCGTGTGTTTCGCGTGTGTTTCGGGGGTGCCGAGCCTGGCGCCGCAGCCCCGCTTGGCTCTGCGGTTTCGCAGCCGCCTCCTGAGCGCGAGGAGCGCCGATGTTTCCACAGCTTGTTTCACACCCCGGCGGATCCCAGGAGCAAAGCTGTGCCACAGCGCGAGCGCTCACGAGCAGCAGGGCTGGGGAGCATCCCCTGGGCGAGGGCTGGCGACCAGGTGCCCGCTGTGGGTGCCTAGGTAGATATTCCCCCTGCCAGTCAGCCACACAGCTCCTTGCAGGGAGGTGAGGTGATTGCAGCCTTCCCCAGGTGAACTCTCTGTGCACCTTGGACCACTTCCATGTGCTTAGCGCTGCTCCCTGCGCTGGGCTGTTGTATAATCGATCCGACATCCTGGCACGTCCCGGCGTTTAAACAGGAGCTATGGCTATTGCGTACGGTGCATGTACAACACGCGCCCGCGGTGTCAAGAATTAACTTCATAATCATCTGCGTGATCTTTCTTGGCAGAGCTCTGGCATAACCTGTCGTGTCTTATCTGGGGATTGCCTGTGAGTTATAGTTAACTCCGGCCTGGCTCTCCGGCCAAGCCAGGTTTTGGCTCCTCCAGTGCCCTGGGTGCTGAGGGCTCAGGCTCCAGTTTGCAGCTGGAAATCTGGTGGGGGATCTCCACCTGAAGGTTGGGAAAGGAGGGATGTGGACCACATCCCTGTGTGCCCCCACTGAGCAACTTTTCTGCACCTCAGCTCTGCGGATCTGATGGTCTCGTTTCCAGAAGCTGTTAAAAACACACACGTGTTTCTCTTTCCTGTGGAGTTCTTTGGAGATTACATTTTTGTTCTAGTCAAGAGCAGATTTAACCAAATGCCCGTCTTGCGATGCCAGGCCCTATGAAATGGGAATGGCTGAATTCCTTCTTATTTATCCATATATACACAATGCCTGAAACAAGCTAAAAATGATGAATTGTGGCTAATGCTGCTGCGTGATGGAGATAAGACCGTAATTATTTGTTTGGGCAGCTTAAATCAACACCAAAAGCCTGATGGAAAACAGAGTGATAATTTAAATCTCTTTGTGTGGGTCTCGTGGGCTGTGTGACCAAGCGTGAACTTCCAGCAGGGGCTGTGTGAGTTTTGCATCGGTGCGTGGCTAAAGCAGGTCATTGTGGTGTCACGCTTCACATGCCGCCCTCCGAGCGAGCCAGGGCCGCTGCTGGGGGACAGACACACTCTGGGCTCTGTTCTGGCAGGGTTTGGCACCTCTGCGCTGCCTCAGGTTTGGCAGTTTGCTATTGTTAGGAGTTTTATTTGTGCTGCAGGTAGGAGTGCAGCACATCCTACCCGCTCCAGAGGAGCGGCCGGGTCTTCCTCAAAATCCCAGCCTGCCCAGGCTTGTTAGGAGAGAAGATGGGTGGGTTGAGCTCCAGCTGCACCTGAACCCATGGCAGAGGCTGTAAATTTTTGCGTTCATTATGTTTGTTTTGCCTGGGTTTAATTAACTGATCGATGAAAGCCTATCGAGCTCGACCTCTCCTGCAGCTGCCGTAAATCAGCTCTGGCCAAGGTGGAGTGGGATTTGTGCATGGTCCCAGCTCCTGAGCTGTGCTGTCACCTCCTCAGAGCTGCAATAGCCTGGGAGAGAGGCAGCAGAGTCCACAGGGACACCTCCCACTGTCCCAGGCTGCTCCCAGCCTGTCCAACCTGGCCTTGGACACTTCAGGGATCCAGGGGCAGCCACAGCTGCTCTGGGCACCTGTGCCAGTGCCAAGCCACACTCACAGGAAGGAATTTCTTCAATTTTGGTTTCGTGGTGACCCTGGTGACACATCATTTCCTTGGAAGGGACATTTGGAAGCCCCAGTTCTGCTCTGCCCTGCCAAGTCTCACCTCTCCAGCTTCCGCACAATCGCGTTCTTTTGTAATCCTTTCTTTTTGGTGAAAACGCCCTCCCAGCGAGCTGAGTGAGGATGTCACCAGTGCTCCAAGGGTTATCCGTGCTGGTTTCCAGTTGGAGGTGGGAGGCATTGGGACCCTGAGACATTTCCCTGCCATTATACCCCTCCTCACCACCTTCCCTCTGCCAGGGCCACCTCAGCCTGCCCTGCTCCCTGTGCAGCTCTGTCCCTTGGGGCTTTCCTTCACCAGGGATTCAGCACCCACACCCTGGGCCTTTCTCCTTTTCCAGAAATATTTTGCCAAAATCTGGAAAAATGGAACTATTTTGTCTTTAGAATGCTTCACTCTTGATCCCAGCTTTCATTGTAGTAACTTTTCTTAAAGAAAAATGTTGGAGAGATGGTGAGGGTCAGATCAGAGGGTCCGTGCTGGATCACTGAAGAGGAGGAAGAGCTTTTGCATCTTGCATTACCACTGTGTATTTATATTTCAGTGTAAAGGGGGAAAAACGCATGTATTATCAAATGATGCACTTTTTTATCTTCTTTATGGCTTCTAATGCTATAGCTGTTTTTTTCAAACCACTAAAAGCATAAGCATTAAAGCAATTTTCCAGAGTAATATAGCAAGAGGTCTGCAGCAGCTCTGCAACATTTGATAATAGTTGCCATCTTCAGCTGAAGATAATGATGTTAACAAATGTAATGGGAGTAATGAGTGGAGATTCAAAAAAGCAGCTTTTGTTTAATTTTTTTGTAATGCAAATGAGTTGGGGAATAAAGAAGGAGAGCAGAAAATAATGAAAACTTCATTGGAAATGAGTCTTAATCCTTGCAACCAAGCGCTGGAGGGTAGGAGGGAAGGAGAGGAATAGAAGTTGTGGATGCTCTGTCCCTGGAAGTGTTGGACAGGGCATGGAGCAGCCTGGGATAGGGGGAGGTGTCCCTGCACATGGCAGGGGGTGGGGCTGGATGATTTTTAAGTCCCCTTTGAACCCAAACCAATCCTTGAGTCTCTGGGGGTGGCTGTGCTCTGTGTCAGAGTGGAATAAGGTGAAATTTGGTGTCCTGGCAGGGCTGGCTCAGGTGAGCAGAAGGAGTCAGGCTTTGCTCCTGTCTCACCTCTGGCCACGGGAGGGGCCAGGGAACTTTGGAGTCCCCAAACCTGCAGGTGTCCAGGACTGGCTGTGGCACTCCGTGGGTGACAAGGTGGGGATCACAGGCTGGACTCGATGATCTCAGAGGGCTTTTCTAACCTCAGTGACCCTGGGAATCTGTGACTCCACAGCCCAGCCCCTCGCAGCCTGGGCCTGGGGCTGATGGTTTCTCCTGGCTCAGCTGCTTTCAAGCAAAGCAAAACTTCCTTCCTCTCGCTCCTGGGAGGATGGAAATCCTCAGCTTTCTGCTCCTGCAGCACCTTGCACTTTAGAATGATGCCAGCTGAGTTCAACCTTATGACAGCCCAGCGACTCCCTCTCCCCCTCAGAACAAGTGAATTTGCTTTATTTAGATTGACTCCCAGCCCAAGTGATAGGTATGAGGCTGGCAAATGAGCATCCTTGTGATGAGGACTGGCACTTATGCATGTGCAGAAGATTCAGGTCTGTCAGCTTGTGTCAGCTCGCCTTCTACGGAGTGTTTAATCTCCTCACCCTTGGCCAAGAAATGCATTAAGAGATCTGCAGTGAGTGGGAGCTCGGGAAGGGAGGGATGCTGCTGCCTGCCCCGCTCCCGGAGCACCCGGGAGGGATGGGATGAGGGCAGCGGGAGGAGCTCCAGCCAGCCCAGCCTGCAGGAGAGCTGTGCGCAGCTGGGAACAGGGGAGGGTTGGACAAAACGCCTCCTCTTCCTCCTCTTCCTCCTCTCAGGGTGTTTAGGGGTGCAGGCTGAGTGCCAGGAAGGTGTTTGGGGCAGGGCAGGAGCAGGGGGTGACCCCAGCCTGCGCTGGGGCGATGCCATGGAGCCCGAGCTGGCTCGTGCTGCCAGGGAGCAGATGGCAGTCACGGCTGCGTGAATGTCCTTGGGCTCGGGGAGCAGTGTCCCCAGCCTGGGGGGGATGGCGTCTGTCCCCTCTGCCTTGGGGCAGGACCCGCTGCTCCGGGGACAGCGGAGCTGGGTCAGATGGATTTTTGGGTGGCTGTGGGGCTCCCATCCTGGCCAGGGACCCTTTGGCACGGTGCCCTGCGCAGCATCGCCTCTCCCTGCGCTCTGAGCTGGCCCTGCTGGGGTGGCACCATGGTGGCACTGGGAAAGGACACCTGGGCTTTGCGTGTCACTCCCTGCCACGTGCCAGGTGTCTCTGGGGACCCTCGGTGGCAGTGCTGGCTGGGTCACAGTGAGGATGGAGTGATGTGGCTTTGGGCTGAACCCATCTCAGGGGACAGGCCATGCTATAAACCAAGAGACTGTCACACGCCTCATTTTCCTCATTTTTGGTTGTGATTTTCTCTCTCTCTCTTTTTTTTTTTTTTTTTTTTTTTTTTTTTTTGGAAGGGTGAAGATGTGAGTTATTGCATCTGGCGTTGCAATTTACAGCTTTTAATTAATCTGAAATTTCAACATAGAGTTTTACGATAAGCAGAGGCATCTCTGCAAGCTGGGGAGGAACCTTAACGATGATCTGAGATGAATCTGCAGGATGAGATATCAGTGCAATAAACAGGGCCATATAAAACAGAATTGTGAAGTAAAAAATGCTGAGATATCAAGGCAATGATCTACAAATGAGATTTCTTTTTGGAGCCCTTCCCTGTTTCAAGAGTGCTCCTTTCCTGTGGGCATTTGTCAGCTGTCCCTTGGTTGTTGAGTGAGTCAGTGGAGCCTCAGCTGTCCGTGCGAGATGGACACTCAGTCCATCACCAGAGCACCTTCAGGCCAAGGGAGGGGGGAAGGATGAATAAGGAAGGTCTGGTGTGGCTTGGGTGAGGTGCTCCAGCCTGGAGAAGCATCCAGCTGGAGCATCCCTGGTGTTTTGGGCCAGGCCAGGTGTCTGTGGCTGTGACACTTTGCTGTTGTCCCTTGGCACAAAGTCCAGAATTGTTCTTCCTCTCCCGCCCTGGGTGCAGGAGCTGTGCTGGGTCTGCATGGACAGTGCCCACCACATGGCTCTGGTGTCACGAGGTCGCTTGGGCTTGCGTCTCTCCCAGTTTAACGTCCTGCAGCTTTCTGAGCCGTGCATTATCCTGTGTTTTCCCTCTCCAGCCACCAAAAGCCTGGAAAATTGCAATAATGAAGGGTAATGATACAGTGTGGGGAGCAGGCTTCCATCTGAAATCTCTTAAAGTTGGATAAACACAAGCAGGAAGCATTTGTTTACAAATATTTCCTTGTGAACCAGTGAGGGGGAGAGCAAGCTCCTTTTGTCTCTGACACACATTTTTTCACTCCCTGAGCCCTCGTCCCTGCTCCTTCAGCCAAGCTGGATCCCTCAGGAGCAGGACGGGATCATTCCCAGGCAATTTCTTATCCCACTCTGAACTGCAGATCCCAGACCTGGTGCCACCAGACCTCACTGGAGGCAGCAAAGGTCCCTCCCTGTGTCCCTCCCCCCAATGGCTCCGCCGGAACGTGGGTCCTTGTGGCGTGAAAATCTCGTTGGAAAGGCAGGCGAGGGGCAAGCCGGGAATTTGCTTTTAACATCAATATTCAGAAATAGTGCGTGTGAATAATTGATGGTCCTGCGAGCTGGGGCTTGTCTGTCTGTCACAGCAAAGCAGAGGTGACAGAGTGACAGCCTGGGGTGGGGCGAGACTCCGGTCCCTCCTGGGGCACCACCGGAGGGGCTGCACAGGGTGGGATGTGTGGGTCTTGGCAGAGGCTGCTCTGGCTGCTGTTGGTGTGACAGGGACCCTGGTGTGGGGCAGGGCTCTGTCTGCTCATGGTCCCGGACAGGGACAGGGACAGGGCTGTCCTGCTCTCCAGCCTGGGCCACAGCACTTCCAGCAGCTCCTCCAGCTGCTCCCCAGGTCCTGCTGCGCTGCGGTGGCCGAGCCACCGATCGGAACGTTTTAGGTGAAAAATAATCTGTCAGCAGGATTTGCCTGACCTTAAATTAGCTCTCACAAGAAGAGCTTAACCCTCATTGCTGGGTCAGTGTCTTCTCCCTCCCCAAGTCAACCTGGCTGTGTGCTGCTGTCCCCTCTCTGGTTTAACGTCTGTTTTTGCTCTTCCTTTCGGGCGTCCTTTGTCTTTAGCGTGATCACACGGTTCTGTTGGGAGCAGGCAGAGCCTGCCATGTTTGCTGTGAACCACTGGCAATTAGACCAGAATAGCTGTCTCCCTAATGATACCGTGCTGTGCAGCATCGCTGCAGCGCCTGCAGCAGCAGGGACACCGTGCCCAGGAAATTTGGGTGCTGCAGGGCTGGGGCTGGCGAGGGCTGCCTTCTGCAGGAGCTTTCATCCATGTGGTGGCCCTGGGATGGTCAGTGTGGCGTGGGATGGCCCTGCTGGAGGCCGTTTGGGCCATGCTGCTGGTGCAGGTGGCTTTACCTGCTCCCCGAGCCGGTGGGACAGGCAGGTCACTCCATGGGACTCAGCCTCCCGCCGGCTTTGGGATGCAGCAAAGCCTCACAGTTCCCCTTCAAAGCCTCCAGCACTCACTGCACAGAGCAGGGGGGGAAGAAAAGACCTCCCCCAGCCAAAATTGCAAAGGGAAGCGAGAGCCGGAGCCTTTATAGCCGGAACCCTGAGCGGGAGGGAGGAGCAGGGCTGAGCTCCTGCCGCTGCCTCTGAGCTGCTCTACAAAGCAGCTCCCAGCTTGGCGAGCGAGATACAGCGAGAGGTTCGCAAGTTGTGACCTCAGCAAATGTATTAGACGGGAGAAAAGAGCTTTTTTCCTTCCCCCTGTTCTGGTGTCAGCGTAGCCGTGGCTTTTAAACCACATTATACAGGCTTGTCATCCAAGATAAAATGTTATTAAGATAAAATGCTACACAGGGAGCAGTAGGGGACTTCCCACCGCCGTATTTCAGCGCTGCTGTAGGACCGCGCTCTGCCGCTGGCACGGAGCCGTCGCCTGAAGCTGGGGCTGCTGGGGACGGAGCAGGACGGGGATGTGGTGTCCCCCACGTGTCCCCAGGGCAGTGGGCACGGGGAGGTGCTCCCCAGAGTGTGCCACTGTGCCCGAACATCGCCCTCCGTCCCCCGCGGGCAGCCTGGCGAGGCAGGGGGAGGCGAAGGCATCAGGGCCCTGGCCTGCGTGGAGCTGACAGCGAGCATGTGGGCGGCCCAGGGGCCTTCCCGGGGCCACTCCTTCACGGGTCAGGGCACTCGCCGGCTGCCTCCCTGTCCCCCGGCCCCTCCGCCGTGTGTCCCCACAGCCCTGGCTCCCAAGGCCACCGTCTTTGTGTGCTGCCACCGTTCCCCTCCCACCCAGCACCCCACGGTCCCCAGCCACGGCCAGTGCGCTCGGTGTTGTGTGTCCCCAAGCCTCTATCGTGTGTCCCCACACTGCTGCCGTGCCTCCATCCCCTGCTCAGGGCTGGCACAGCCTCTTTAGCCTCGCTGACAGCCCGTCGATAATATTAATGTACTCCAGCCTCTGTTAATGTCCGTGCGAAGTCTCCTCCTGCCCTTTGCCATCACTTTTCCATCACCAGACGTTTGTGCGGCGCGGCTGTGACATTAATCTGCTGAGCCGTGCTGGTAGTGGCTCTGAAGCGCAGGTGCAGAATTTTTGGGGGAGCTTTCCTGGCCCATCTGGCAGGAACAGAGATGTTTGGGTGAATCCTTTAAAATGACTTGAAAAGAGCGGTGATGTGCGCCCCACTCCTCAGCAGCTACAGAAGAGAGGGCAGGAGCATCTCACCTGGGGCAGGTGTGTGATCTGCAGGCAGAGCACACACCAAAACATGGAGAGGGAAGAGCTGCTTGACCTGACACCGAGGCAGAACAGAGAGAGGGAAGAAAGGGGAGAGGAGGCGAGCTGTAGCTACAAGGCTGGGTAATCCCTCGGTTGAGCCCGGCGAGTGCTGTAGCTGGAACATGAACTTGTCCTGGCCATGTTCAGCTTGTAAGAGGGATGAATGTAAAAGCAATGCTGTTAGCTGCCTTATTAAAGGCTTGGGTCTGAGTCAATACGCACGTGTCCCAGGTGGCTCAGGGCTGTAATTCCTAAAGCTTCACACTTCTCCGGCAGCACTTGGCGCTTGGAGGTTCTCCCTGTCGGTTAAAACCTCCCACCATCCGGGGTTTGCATCCCATGGGTGGGAAGAGGGCTGGCCTGGGGCTGGAGGGGGGCTGAGGAACCCCCCAAGCTGCCAGCATGCCTGGCCCTTGCTGTGGGACTTACCCCACCCCCGGTGCTGCTGGAGGTGGCAGTGCCAGTGTCCCATGGTGTCACACCTGCTGAGACACCTCGAGCTCCTGCTCACATTACCAGTGTCATTTCCAGCATCACTCCCTCCTGCTCCGCCTGTGTGTGTAAAACAGGGCTGGGACTCACGGTCCTGACCCCAGGGTGTGGCACCCTCTGGATGGTGGCCACAAACAGATGCCACAACCTTTGGTCATCGCTCGGTTCCTGGCGCCACCGGAGTGCGTGTGATTGAACGTGTAGGGCTGAAGGTCTGAGCAGCTGCTGTGTCTGCTCTGCTGAGCAAATGTTTGCAGGCAGAAGGAGACAGTCGCTGCTGGTACAGGTATTTTCCAACCCTGTGCAGCTCCTCTCTGCCTCCCTGAGTGCCAGGGACCCACAAGGGACCTGTGCCCATGCTGCCAGGGAGGGCCCCAGATGAGGAGTCTCGGGGCTGCCACAGTCTGAGTGTTTCCCACACTTTTCTTCATTCTCCTGTCCTCTTTCACCCTGTTCCTCTACACCTAGCACAGGTTGCCCAGAGGAGCTGTGGCTGCCCCACCCTGAGAGTTGTTCCAGGCCAGGTTGGATGTGGCTTGGAGCAGCTTGGAATAGTGGAAGGTGTCCCTGACCGTAGCAGGGAGTGGAACTGGATGATCCTTAAGGTCCAAACCATTCTGGGGTGACTCTGTGATGCTGTGTGTGGGGCTGCTCCATCTCCCTGAGCCCTGGGGACCCAACACGGGGGTCTGGAGGGGACAGATGAGCCTTGTCATGGGACACATCGTCCCATTAATACCCCTGGGCACTCACAACACAGGCAGTCAGCACCAGACGCACTGTTCTCCTCAGTAATGGGATTTGGTTTTAACCCAGGCACATCCCTTAAAGCTCATGACAACCTGTGCTGGTGGAGATGCTTCCTTCTCAGTGGGATCTGCGCTCGTCCTTGTGCCCGATTTACACGTGGGTGTCACAGCCCCGCACTCGAGCACCCCCGGCTCCGGAGCTTTGGGACTGGAGCTGCTGGGGCAGCTGGGGCGGATGCAGCCTGATGGCTCTTAGGGCTGATTGCACACAGGCACAGCTGGTGCCAGGGAGCTGAACAATAAAGTAGCCACTCTGGGCTGATTGGGCTAATCCGTGCTGCAGACCAGGGCCTGTTTTCATTAGTTTTCCTCGATCAAATTAGATTGCCAGACGACAGATCCTATTAAAGCAGGGGAGACCTCCAGCATGGCGTGTCCTGCTGGTCCTGGGACGCCGGCCATCGCTGGCACCCGGCAGGGAGGAGGCTGCTGGGGATGCTGATGGTGCAGCCCCTGGGCACAAGGAGGCCTTTGCCCTTGTCCTGGTAGTGCAGCAGGGACTGTCACTCAGCGGGGACATGGCTCTGGTCCTGCCTGGCACTGTGGCACAGCCCCGTGCCCTCCAGGGAGAGAGCTGCCCTCTCTTGCAGGTGCACTGCTCCCCACATCATTCTCAGCACCCTCCCCAAGCCTGCCCCAAGCTGGCTCCTGGCCTGTATTAATCTAATTTCATTTTTAACCCTGCTCCTCGCAGGCAGGGCAGGCCCAGCTGTGACCTCTGGCACGAGGCTTGTGTGCTGTGTGCCCCGAATAGCAGATTATGCTGCCCTTAATCCGGCCATGCCTTTGGGGACCCAAGGCACAAGTGATGGGATTTGGGCCTCCTCGGAATATAGTTCCTAGCACAGGTGATTGATTGGCCTATTGATGACCTGCTATTGATTAGCCTTGTGTGACTCTGAGACAGTCGGGCTCCAGCCTGCCCATAACCCATCACTAATTACTTCATCCTGCTGTGAAATCCATGGCCACAAAAAGTTGTTTGTGCTGACAAGAGCATGGCAGTGCCACCAGGCTTTGCCAAGAGCCTCTGGTCTTTGAGATGGTGTTGACCCTCTGGCAGGTTGGGCCTGATGTCTTTGGGAAGGGAAGCTCAGTGGGAAAAGTCTTGGCATGAGTGACCTCCCGTCCCTATGAACATCCCAACTCAGAGTCATGGCCTTACAAGTGTTGAGGGTCTGGGATTGGCCACCTTGGGGTGTGAACTTCTGGAACTTGATGCCTTTGACTTTGAAACTAATTCCATGCCAGTGCTCAGGATGGAGTTTGTTTTATTCAACCAACGTTTCTTCTCCTTGATTGAAGAAAGAGGCAGTGCTGGGGAGGGACAGAGTTCTCAGCAAGCATAATTAATAGCAATTTTGCTGCCCTGCTTATTGGTCCACCATGGAGTTACCTCTTCCAGGAGGATTTCCATGGAGTTACCTCTTCCAGGAGGATTTCCATTGTTACCTTCCCCAGCACGCTGGGTAGTTCCGTGTAGGAATAAATGTTTCAGTTGCCCTATAAATAATGGAGCGAGTAAAGATGTTGTGTAAGCGGCGCTCTGGGTTTTGCCAGGAGGGACGTAGTTTGTTGTGAGGGTTTTTTGTTTTGTTTTGTTGTGGGATTTTCTGTGCTTGTGTTTTACCTTTTTCTATCCCCATTTTTTTTTTTCTATCCCTCGAGCCCAACACAGGAAACCTCACACGGGGGACTTGAGGGAAGGAGGTGAAACTGTTGAAACTTAGGGAATTCTTGGTGATGCTGGGGAGCAGCATCCTGTGCAGTTGGAGCAGCTGGGCTCCCAGGGGACATCCCTGTGCCTGGACGCAGGGAATGGCTGCGGATTCAGGGGATATCGGCTTTACTCTCTGGAAGCGTTAAAGCTGTAAAGCTGTGTTTTAATCGTGGATTTAAGGAAGGCAGCAGGTCTGGAGCTCAGGGTTTGTGTAGAAGTCCGAGGTTCCAGGCTGATTCCCAAAAGCTGGCACCTTGAGACCCCCACTCTGACGGTGCCCAGGCGCAGGGCTGGCTCTGGCACGGACAGGAGGTCACACCTGACCCCGTGTGGCTCTGGGTCTTTTAGCTCTGCTTTGACACAACCCAAGGGCATCACTGAGGGACAGGATGGCCTGCAGGGGTGATGTGTGTGCCAGCATCCAGAGATGGCAGAGCGCTGCTGGGCAGGAGCTGGCTGCAGGCAAAGGATGCTCAGGGCAGCTGGGGGAACCGCAGGGTTCAGAGGCACCTGGCTGGAGGAGAGGGGCTCCCAGCAGCTCCCAGTGCTCCTCCTCCTCTTCCCGGGGGCAGCAGGCTGTCCTCCCCTCTTCTGGAGGCCAGCAGCTTTGCAGACCCCCACGTTCAGTGGGGGAGTGGATTAGGAATGGGCTTTACTCCTCTGGTAGATGAGTGCTTTTAAGCACTCGTGTGTTGTTGTGTGTCCTGCTGAGAAGAAGCCAAATGTTCCGACAGCTGGCCAGACCCTGGATCGGGGGGACTTGAGCTGTAGGTGTTGCAAACAAGGTCTTAATTGATTTATCTGCGGACATGACTTTTAATTTTATGGTGGAGTTAAGAGCTTTGCCCCAAATCGGGGGCAAGGGGAGAGAAATAAGCTGATGCGGTGTCTCTGCATCCGTAGGCTGGGATCTGGGTTTGTAGGGGACTGTGTATGGCAGGGATGCCCCAAATCCCCTGCTCCTCTGGGGTTTCCACTCTGCCTCGGCGTGGGGCTGAAAAACCTAAAAAGACCTGGGACAGCTGGTGGCACCTGGAGGCAAAGGGCACAGAGATGGCAGCGCTCTCTGCCTCCTTCCCTGCCTGATTCTGCTCTGAAGCGCTGGGGAGAGGAGGAGAAGCACTGGGGGGACCTTCTCCTGTGAGTGGCAGAGATATGAATATTTCACAGCTCTCCGCGGGCCCGGCAGGGGCCGATGGATGTGGGGATATAATTTTGCTTGACAAGTGCCACGATCCCAGGGCCTCCCACTCCCTGCTGCCCTTCCTGAAGTGCCTGGGGAGGGGAGCTGTGTCACCTGGGCATCCCTGGCAGCGAGCTGGGCTTTTCCAGTGCAGAGCGAAGGGGCTGCATGCTGGGGATGCTCAGGCCCTCTGAGGGCTCTTGTATGGTGCAGGAAGGAGTTTGGAAGGAGGACTGCAGCGAGCTCTGCAGAAAAGAGTGTTTTCCCTGTTTTGTGATGCTTAGTTTGGATGCAGCTTTCTTGGAGGTCATCCCAGGAGGTCCAGCACCTCCCTCGGTCCGTGTGTCGTGCCCCATGTGGGCGCAGGGCTGTTGGGTTGGGGACCACGGTGGCACAGCGGGCACGGGGTGGGCTGGGGGGCTCGTCAGGCAGAGACGGCCACGGCCCCGACTTGGGTCTGGCCTCCATCACTTCCTGTAGGAAATCACTTCACTTACCCAGATGTGAGTGTACAGCCGCGCTGCCCGCGGGCTGCCCCGCTCTCCCCCGCCAAGCCCCAGCCTCTTACGCAAATCGCTTTTCACGCTTCCTTAATTGAAACTGTCAGATGGGCTTTACCTTTTTTTTTTTTTCTTTTTTTTTTTTTTTTGTGTGGTGATACAGACATATTAATTCCACTATGGATATCCCGGCAGCTAGGAGAGATCAATAAAATGAGGTTGCATCTGTGACATATATATTACAGGAGCGGCACCAGCAATATTTCATTGGGAAAGCCGAGCCAAACACACGTGTGCAGAGCCCTGGAGAGCACATTTGGCCGTGCAGAAGGCAGAGTTATTGCCTGGCTGGAGTGGCACTGGTTTTCCGTGCCCTCTTGCCACCCGCCTGGCACGGGAAGGGGATGAGGAGCAGCTCTCATGCCCTCACTTTGTTCATCTCTTGTCCCCAGCCACAGGACACTGGTCTGGGGTTATTTTTTGGCGTGCTCTGAGTTCGTGTCAGTCCGGACCTGTGGGCACAGGGTGCCCTGGCACCGTGTCTTGGTGCTGGTGGCACCAGCTCCTGCCACCTCCACCCCCCACTTACCTCCCTCCAGAAATCCCCACAGCGGGGATTTGCGCTTTGATTATTTTCAAATACTGGTTTGTGTAAAATTTGATTTGAGGAAACATTTTTCTCCCACATGCTGTAGGATTGAGGGCGTGTAATCCCTCCTAAATCGCCCGGACGAGGTTTGTATTGCAATGCCAGTATCAGAGCTAACAAAAGGGGATTAGACGGGAAAATTCTGCGTGAAAACCTGCCGCTCTTTGAGGGCTTTTAGTACAAAGAAGATAAGATAGGTAGAGCAGAGCCATTTTTAACCCAGATTTTAATGCACTCAGTGCCTCTCCTTCCAAGGCAAAGGAGAGGGGAGATGGCATTCCTTTTAACCCTTTCCCTTCCTCTGGCTCTGAGGGGCAGCTGATGCTTTCTTGCAGGCGCAGCAGTGCAGGGTGAGTTCTCTGAGACGTGCTGGGCAGGAAAAGCTGCCAGGGAATGCCCGGGGCAGTGTTTTATTCCCTTTCCAAGCAGATGGTGTGGAAGTGTGGAGCTCCGTGGGAGCCCCCAGTGCTGGGCTGGGCAGATCCTCACTGTGCCACTCAGCCAGAGAGCGAAACACGTTCCCATCTCACCTGCCCGGAGCCAGGCACGGCATCTGCGTGTCCTAGGGATCGCTGTCCCATCCAGAATGGCTCTGTCCCGCCGGGGATGGATCAGTGTCCTGTCTGTGCCGTGTCATGCTGCCTGTCACATCGGCGTCAGTCAGGAGGCAGCATCGTAACAGAGACAGCTGTCAACCTTTGCGGGCAGCCATCCGCCCGCCAGTGTCTTCCAGGAGCTCAGCGAGTGCCAAGGCGCATCAGGCCAGGGGAAGAGATGCTCCAGGGGGAGATGAAAGGATCCCTTCAGTGGAATTCATGTGGAATAAGCTTTCCACGGGAGATATTTCCCGCTAATCCTCCTTAGCGCTCAGCTGATGCCTTGAAGCATCAGGGGTTTATGTGCCTTTTTAAAAATTCATTCTCTCTGCTCTAACAGCAGGTGTGCGTGTGCTATCGGCTGCCCTGCCCAGGCCTCTCCGGTGTCCTGTCACAGCGGTTCTGGGGGTCACCTGAGCCAGGTGAAGGCAGCCTGTCTCTCTGGTGGCTCCCCAGCAAGGTGGTGGGTGAGCCAGGTCATGACAGCCGTGGGGTTTTGATGGTGAATTTATGGGGGGAGCAAATGGATATGGAGCAGCTGGTGGGATGGGAGAGCACCCGGGCTGCTGCCTTAGCCCCATCCATCTGCCCCTGCTAATTGCAGCTGGACTTATAATATTCCACTTATCTGGTCAAGGGATCCATGTTAGTTATTACAATTGATTATCACTAAAACCCGTCTGATACCCAGATTTACAGCGTGGCTGGGGAGCCAGGCGGCCTCCAGTGCTGAGCAGCCAGGATCTGGCACACTCCTCCAGCCAGAGCTGTCTGTCCATAGGTGTTTGGCCAAGGAAATCTGCTTTTCCCTTGTCACTCGTGAGGGAACAGATCCCACATGGTTCAGTGTTTCACTGCTGTGCTTTGTGGTCCTGGGCAGGGTGAGGATGATGAAGCTGTGAGAGCTGCTGGTGCCAGGCTGTTTTTGTTGTGCTGGGAGGTGGTGGCTGCCCCTCTGCCGAGCCCTGAGGTGCACTGAGGTCCTGCAGATGTTCTGCTCCCAGGCTGGGTTCAGTGACAAGCACTGCGCTGGGAGAACCATCATCAATCTGCTGCAGATTAATCATCACCAGCAGGTCGGGCTCTCGGAGGGGACTTTTCCAAGCAACTGAACAGAGTTTTCCTGCTGTCGATGAGGCTGTGCCCTCCTCGGCAGCTGGAAAATCCCGCGTGGCTCTGGGAGATGTGTGGCCTTGTGCATCTCTCCAGCATCCAGCACATGGCTGGAGCTGCAGGAAGGGCATGTGATCCTGCTGGGATCCTCCTGTTGCGGCCAAGGAGCATCGGTGAGGGCTCGTTTGAGGCAGAGAGGAGGTTCTGCAGCACACGCAGCGCTCTCGTGGTCCTGTGGTGGGGTGGGAGGCAGAGAGGAGCCCCTGCGCCTCCTCAGCTTCACAACAGCTCCGTGGCTGCATGATAAACAACTTGACAAAGTGCTGAAATCCTGAAGGCGGGGCTGGCAGGGGAAGGAGAGGGAGGTCATAATTGCACGGGAAAATAATGAACCGCACTCTTCTTGGAATATGCAGTGGCCTAACAAGAATCGGAAAATTAATTATCTTCTGTAATTAGTGTAATGACCTACACTATTAGAGGTTATTTACAGCAGGAATAAAACTTCCCCCTATAAATGTCAGGCTGTGCTGTTGGAATACAAAGGCTGGAGCAAACCTGTGCTGGGTGCAGCGAGGGCCTGGAGGCAGGGCAGGGTGCTGGCCACCTCTGCTCAGCCAGCCCCTGACCCTCACAGGACCAACCTGCACCTGGCCCGGGAGCTGCTGGCAGTGTCCCTCCCTCCCTGACTCTGGTTCTGTCATCCCCCTTGCCCTGTGTCCCCTGGGCTTGGCCGCTGGCTCTGCTGTTCACAGGATCTTGCCCCCTTGGCCGGCTCAGAGCCTGTCTCGGGTGGGCTCTCCCACCCTGGGCTCCTGAGCTGCCCCTCCAATCGTTCTCGTCTCCTCTGGGGTGCTGCCCATGTCCAGATCTTTGCTGTTCCCCTTGCTGAGCGCATCCTGCTTCCCACAGAATCCCTCCCCGTGCCGGCTCTGGGGAGGCCTTTCCCTCCCGGAGGCAGGCACCAGCTGCATGTGCACAGCTCAAAATGGAGACATTAGCCAGCTATTGTTCCTCAGCCTGAAGCCTTGGTGGCTCTGGAGCTGTCCCTTTTGGTGGCCAGGGTGCGTGGAATGGCTCCATCTGCAGCGTGGGGCGCGGGGAAGGTGTGCGTGCCCTCCTCGGTGGGGGTTTCCCTTCTGCGAGGAGGCATTGGGGTCGGTTTTCAGAGGTGCCAAGCTCTGCTCATCCCTTCTCTCACCTGGCTGTGCCCCGGCTGTCCATCAGCCGGGCTCCTGATCCAGTGGGGACGGTCCCACAGGGAGGGCAGCGTGGCCAGGGTGCTGCAGGTGCCACCTGGCAGGGAGCAGATGGGCGCTGGTGCTGAGGACAGGTGGGATGGGGAACCGCCGTCGGCGTGGCGAGGGCAACCTGAGAATTGCCTGACATTTTAGCGCCGAGGATCATGACTCCTGCATTATTAAAGGCGCGGTGATAAAATGCCTTACCTGTCACTGAGAACCGACATCAATAATTTAGTTTGGCACCTGGTGATTAAAATGAAATAAGCACTGGTCCAACTCCCTTCCCGGAGCGGCGCCGGTGCTGTGGCTGAGAGCCAAGGGGATGCTTTCCCTGGGTCCTGGTCCTCACCACGCAGAGAGGGCAGGGCTGCTGGGCAGTGTTTTCCATGCCCAGCGTGTCCAGGCATCCATGTGGTGCCCAAGATTTGAATGAGGACAGGGACAGGGCTGCTGCTGCAACATCTGATGTAACCTCATTGTATAAACAGAACAGAGTGGGGCTCTTGAAACTTGAGAGTGTATTCCTTCCAACAGACCCTTAATGTAATTTGAATGTACAATCGAGGGTTTTTATAGCTTAATATTCCAGTGTTTGTGGTGCATCCTGGAATTTAAGTGTCTTAAACGTAATTATTGTTAATTGCTCGCACGATTCTATAAACTCATCCAATTAAAAAAAAGTTATTAACTTTATAAAATATCGCAGGCATCCCACAGTGCAATATATTTGCAGGAAATAACTGCTGCAGCAGGCAGAGCTCAGATGCAGCGAGGTAGATCGGTGACACCTTGTACCTCTCCCTCTCCTGGAAGGCCTTTGGGAATTCGTTGTCTCCTTGGCTGGTGTTTGTGCAGGGATGAGAGGAGAAGGCTGTGGCCAGCAGGAAACCTCAGGAGCTCTGAGGTTGGAAAGGGAATTCAGTCTCTGCTGTGGGGCTGAGGAGAACTTCACTCCCTGTTTGTACTGAAACCACCCCGGGAGCAGCTGGGGATGTCTGGGGGTCTTTGAGTGGGGCACAAAGTGAGCAGCAGCCTCTGGGGAGGGTCAGTGGGGCAGGAAGGCTCCCGGTGGAGCAGACTTTCCTCCCTGCTGGCCTTCTCCCCGAGCCAGGACCAGTTGTGGCCGGTCAGCGATGATGATTTTCATCTCACAGTCTAGTGCCAGAATTTATAACCAGGGATTTATTGTCCCCTGATTGCTCTGTGCTGCCATTTAACTCATGCCCTGGAAGAGTTATTTAACACAGAGTGAGTGGAGTTGTGCTAACGGTGCCTCATGCACATACATCTTCTGCAGCCTCCTCTTCCTGTTCTCCTTGTGGGATTAAAACCCTGGGCGCTGTTGGTGTGGGTACAAGCTCAGTCTGGCTCAGCAGGATTTCAGCTGGAGCTGCCTGGCTTGGGAAGGATTGCCCAGTTCCGTTCCTGGGTGCCCCTGCATCTCCCAGTGCCTCTGCTCAGAGTATCACTCGGGTGGGAGCTGGTGGAACCCTCCCAGGGAAGGAGGAAGATGAAGGTGTGTGTTGGGCAGGATCCACCTGATCCCAGTGCTTTTCCCCTTTCCATCCCACTGCTCTTCCAGTAGAGAAACAAACAGTCTGTGGGCAGGAGAGGTTTGAGGAAAGGAAACTTTCTCTCAGATGGAGACAAAATTGAATTCAGTGCGTGACTGAAATGAGAAGTTTCCACAAAAGCTTCATTTTGGCAAAGAAGTATTTCCTATGGGATTGCTTCCATACAAAAGGCTCAGTAAGGAGCTATTACAGCTGGTCAAATGCTTTCTCTGAGAGCTGTTTGTGACACTTGCCTTCCCCATCTCTGCTCGCATCCCTTGCTGGAGTCACTCTGCTCCACGCAGGGGTCCCAGCCCTGGGGCAGGAGCAGCAGCCACCATCCAGGACAGCTCCAGCTGCCACGTGAGGATCAGTGGCAATTAATCCGTCCTCTAAACAGCAGGGTTTGCAGGTAGATTTTCCATCTGAAGTAGCTGCTGATCTAGTGGCTTCTGGGACAGTGACGGGCTGACGGAGAGCACGCATGAAGCGGCATTTGTCAAATTAATGAGGCATTATAAATTATATCCACAATTTTCTCTTCCATTTCCCGCCACCCCCTCCTGTCACTGGCAGGGAGAGGGGACCTTGAGGAGCCACTCCCAAGGTCTGTGGGGGACAGGGCTTTCTGGCAGAGCACCCACCTGGTCTGGGACACAGGCTCGGCCCACTTGGCTGGATCAGGAGGAGAAAGATGCCAGCAGTTCCTTTTTTTTCACGAGGAAACTCGATGTAACTAGTATTGATCTCTCTATTACCTCTGTGAAGGGCAGCTTCATTTTTCAAGCAGAACAACCTTTGTATCCGAAATATAGAAATTGATTTTGAGCAGGGGGTGCTGGCACTGGCGGAAGGGGTTAGGCAGGGGCAGGGAGGATGAGGATGAGGTGCAGAGTGAGGAGACTGTCCCTCCAAAGTCAGGAGGCACGTCAGGCTTGTCTGATCGCGTTACCTTGATCCAGCGTGGCAATAAAGGGCTCCGAAAGTCAGCAAATAAACTCTGCTGAAGGTGCTGGAAACAGAGCAGAGAGGCGAGGAGCTGGCAAGAATGGGGACAGGTTTGGGAAGAGCCTCATCCGTGTCAGGGAGGCAGCGAGTGGCTCCTGGCTGAGAGCTCTGGTAGTGGTGTGATGCTCTGGGACGGACTGGGAGCAGGTCTGGGAGCATCCACACCAGCTCCACCGAAGGCTTGGAACCCAATGAGCCACACAGCTTCGTTTTAGGGTTGTTACAGTCCTGCTTAATTGGCTCTCGGGCTCCCTGTGCAAGGCGTCCAGTGCATCTTAATGAGGGATTCTCAAAGACTGGCTTTTTTTCCCTGGGACTAGAACGCGGTGGTGTTTAATATTCATGTGTAGCTCTGCTCATTTGAAAGGTAACAAGGGAGTTGGATTCCCTGCTGGCAATGAATCGTAATGGGATCTGGGCTCCTAAATCACCTGCGCATCGCGGAGCTGCCTCCTCGCGGAGTGGGCTGGGCTGGGGGCGGAGAGGTCTCCTCTGGTGTGGCAGCATGGGCTCAGCACGGACAGGAGCGTTTCCAGGCCAGCGCTGGCACTGGGAAATGCTTTTCCACAGCGCTTGTGGTGGGGATCTGGAGTGTCTCGCCACAAGCAGTCACGGAGGTCGAGTTGTTAGCCAAAAGCAATTGGATGTTGACATGACAGGGAGACGCTGCGGAGCGAGAACAGCTCCTGACAGACGTTCTGACAGAGCTGTTAAAGCCTTGGCTACAGGCAGGGCTTGAGCTGATCTTTGACCATTCGGGCTGGTCCACGTCTGCCAAGGCTGGGATTTTTTGTGCTTTTGTGCCTGGTGTCGGGTGCTGGATCGGCAAGAGGCGGGAGGTGTTGAGAGGTTGGGTGCTGGCACCGTCCGGAACACAGATGGCCACAAATATCAGCATACGTGGGGGCGCCTGCAGTGTTTGCTGATGAAGGGGCTGGGGGCTGGAGCTGCCTGGCAGTGTCCCCCGCTGTCCCCCAGGCCTCTCAAGGGTGTCAGCCGTTCCATCCCTGCTCCCTGGCAGCTCTCCCCTGGGCAAAGGAGGGCACTGCCCCCTCCCCGCATGCTGCAGCAGAGTGGCCCTGGAGAGGAAGCATTTGTGGTCCCTGCTTGTTGGGAAGAGACAGGAAATAGCCATGGGGAGCAGAGCTTTCAAGGGGTTTTTGCTTTCCATCTGCTCCCCTGCCTTGACTGCTGTGCCCATTGTGCTTGGGGCAGCAGAGGGGAGGCTGTGCCGGGCATGTGTCGGGGAGGACCCGTGGGCATCTCCTGCTTGGCCAGAGAGTCTTGTACAGCAAAATGGTGGCTCCTGGAGCCTTTCCGGGGATAGTCCTGCTGAGCAGATTGCAGCTGTGCCAAGGGGAACACACCAATGTCACCTGCATGCCCTGGCTCTGGGGATGCCCCTCGCTTTCAGCCTGGCCAGGACCGTCCCTGGACAAAGCTCTGGAGCTCTGCGTGCTGTACCTGTGCCTGGCTTGTCGGAGAATCACTCCTGTTTGTGCAAAAGATGCTCTCCCCATTCTCGCCTTCCTCCCCCCCTCCCTCCTGCTTTTCCTCATTGTCATTTTAGCCTAGATTAAAGAAAATAGGGTGCAGCGCTGTGCGCATGTTCCGAGCGGTGTCTTTTCACAGCACTGTACTGATGCCAAGCAATAATGACAGGTTCAAGCTTTTCTGCATCACAAATGAACTGCATGCAAATGGCTAGTCCTGAATGGAGAATAATTGTCAGCACGGAGAGTCCTGCCTCCACCGAGCCAGCTCCACCTTGCTTCCGAGGGGAGAAGGCTTCAAACAGTTAACGGGGATGGGGACGTGGAAATAGCGGGGAGCTGCCGTTTCCACTCTGCTAGAGCCTAACCTGTTAGTGCAGAGCTGTGTGAAGAATGTCAGGGATTTGTTCCAAGCGTTATCGAGATGTGGCTTTACATCTGTAAATCCTTTTACGCATCGCAGCTCAGCCGTGAGGCTTCCCCACGTGACGGGCAGCGCTGGCTGCCTGGCCGTGCCACACCGGCCAGGGGCCGTGCCAGTGCTGGACACGACTGCGCTTTCAGGGCCTGTTTTGGGTGAAGTGCCCCCAAAATGTTGCGCTTTTCACCTCATCCTGGCTGCAGATTGGCCACAATCTGCTTGTCATCCCATGTGGAACCATCTCTCTCTCTCTGAGCCTCTTTGGGGCTTCCACGTTGTCCATTTGTTCTGTCTCCCCATCCCATGCGCCTTGACCATCCTCGGGGTGCTGTCTGTGGGAAGCCAAGGGTGGGAGCCCCTCAGCTGGTTTTGGCTGACCCTTGGGGAGCTTTTCCAGCTGCGGATTTGACTTAGCGCCACTTTGCTCTCCTGCCACAGCGTTACCGGCAGAACCAGATTTAGCAAGTGATTGTGACAATCTCCAGCACCATCAGGAAAACATGCTCCATCATTCACTGTGATGTGCGCTGATGAGGGGAAAAAAAAGGCTTGTTCATCCATCAGAAATTCACTGATGCTGTCTCTAGGTGAGCAATTTGCCAGCGTTACCTGGTGTCACTCATTAGACACAAGATGTAACAGTCTCATTTACTCTTCGGGCTTCCTGCCACTTACTTACTTTTGCATTTGACTTTGCACATGAAACTTAAGCTCGTTTTTAGCCTCTGTCGAAGTCGGCTTTCAAAATTCCTGCTCATTAAGCCCAGTCCCAGTGTGTGGGCTGCATGCACAGGAGAGGGGTTTGGAAGCCAGAAACGTCCCCTGGTGCCTGTTGCCATTAGGCTTCGCAGAACAGTGTGTGCGTGTTTCAAAAAGCCAGCAGAGGAAGCAGTTTCTGCCCTCCCATCACTAGGTCTGAACTTTCCAAAATACCTGGGCTTTGGCTGCATTTTAGCTGCTTTTTTTTTACAGACTTGTGGGCTTGTAACTTTTTAAGGCATCTACATTTTTACATCAAATTTGATCGAAGCTTGTAGCCCATTTAGGGGTTTTTGTACTCGGACATAAAAGCAGGGCAGAAGTGCCAGGATTTGGTTTCCTCTGAGGAATCAGAGCCAGGCTTGAGCAGGTGTTTCATGGCCAGAGCTTTGCTGGTGTCTGGAGCAGAGGCACCAGGTGATGCAGGTGGGGGATATTCTGGTACAGAACCTGGGTATTTCCCTTCGCTGTTTGTCTCTGCTGCTGGATTTGGATGGCTTTAGTTGCTCCTCTGGCTGGACAGAAGGTGTGAGAGCAGGGGGAAGGTGAAGCTGTGGGTGCTGCTGACCCAAGGACTCAGGACAGGCAGGGATGGGGCAGCTGCTGCCTTTCCCTGAGCTCCCAAAATTTCCTGTGGCCCGTTGTGCAGCTGCGGTGGGCACTGGAGGGGCCGTCCCTCACAGCAGAGCTCATTGGTGTCCATCTCTTTCCACCCCATTTCTGTGGACAGGAATGGTCCTCTTTGTTTTTAAGAGTCCCTCCCATTCGTCTGTCCCTCGCTGCGTCATCCGAACTGCATCCTATCCTCGTGGTTTGCGTGCACTGGATGAATTTAGGATGAATTTCAGGCTTGACACAGGCAAAGGACCAAGCAAATCGGGTAATGCTGAACTGAACTGTGGGATGCAGAAGCAAAGGACTGGGGAGTGATTCTGCAAGATGCAGGCTGGGAAACTGGCGTTTGAGAGGGCTTGGCTTTGTGCTGAGACAAAAAAATCCTGTTAGAAGCGGCGTTTATATCTCTGCATCATTGCTGTAGTTGTCACAGCTCAGCTCTTCAGGAGGCAGAGGGTGAGGAGCAGTTTTCTGATGGGAGAGAAGGTGGAAATTCCTGGAATGTCTCTGCATGTGGTGCTGGAAAATCAGTGTCTCAGGCAGCACAGAAAGGGCTAATTTCTTTACTGGTGGAGTTTAATGTGGTGTAGAGCTTGTATGAACCACAGTGGTGTTGAGATATGCACTACAGTGATAATGCTGCAAATTCCAGAGCATTAGTGTTATTAAAATGTCAGGCTGATATCTTCCTCAGCATTAAAACTCTTAATGTACTTTATCCTTTCAAACTCGCGGTGCTCCAAGTGAAAGCATGAGGTAAAAGAAGTGGTTACGGAGCAGAGGATTAATAAGAGAGAAAAGGGGATGCCCTGATGCAAGGCTGTTGTGCAAATTGCTTCCTTGAGCACTTGTGCCTTTCAGTCAGGTTAAAATTCAGCAAGGCACGTTCACTTTTGTGACAAAAGCCTGAAACTTGCTCGTGTTGCCCAAAGGGAGCATCAGCAGCAGCGCTGAGCTTTCATTGTGGTTGGAAAGAGCTGACATGGTCAGATTGGGCCAGCAATCCCAGGTGCCTGCACAAACTCGGCCAGGTGGCAGGAGGGAAGGTCTCCTGTCCCTGCAGGTGCAGAGCTGGCCTGGGGCTTGTGGCCATTGGTGGGCTCTTGGAATCAAAGAACTGTTTCACTTGGAGCAGACATTTAAAGGCCATTTAGTCCATCCCACTGCAATGAGCAGGGACATCTCCAGCCAGAGCAGGTTGCTCAGAGCCCTGTCCAATCTGACCTTAAGTGTTTCCAGGGATGGGGCATCTCCCACCTCTTTGGGCACCCTGTGCCAGTGTTTCGCCACCCTCATTGCAAAAAAGTCTTCCTTACATCTTCTCTAAATTGACCCTGTTGTGGTTTGAAACCATTTCTCCTTGTCCTTTTGCCTGTATCCCGGCGGTATCTCAGGGCAGGAGCAGTTTGGGAAAGCGAGGAGTATGGACCGTGTCTCCTCGCCTCCACGTGCGCGTTCCGGGTGGTTGTACGCTTCCCCGGGCCACCCTGCGTGGCACTGCCTACACCTCGGAGCTTCCCGGGGAAGTCACCAGCTCTGTGGGTGGGAACACACGCTGCCAGCTGAAAGGTTTCTGCGGCGAGGAGGAGATGAGGCGATGAGAAGATGAGATGAATCCTTCCTGTGCCGCCTTGGCACGCTCGGAGCCCGCGGCGTGCGGAGAGTTTGGGGCACCGGGTACCCGCTCCTCGCCCTCTTGGGAATAAACAAGCCCAAATTAATTGAAGTAAAAAAGCCAAAAGCCCGACTTTAAGGGCTGTGGGCAGCCCGGGCGCTGTCCGCGGTGCTGACCAGTCCGAGGGGAAGCTACTCACTCTCCCCAGCTCCCTGAAAGGAGGGTGCAGCCTTGTTGGGGTCAGGCACAGCGGGCAGGACAAGAGGAGATGGCCTCAGGTTGTGCCAGGGTAGGTTTAGATGCGATATTAGGAGGTGTTTCTTCACCAAAAATGTTGTCGGGCGCTGGCACAGCTGCCCAGGGCAGTGTTGGAGTCACCATCCCTGGGGGTGTTCAGAAGATGTGGCACTTGGGGACACGGTTTGTGCTGGGCTTGGCAGTGCTGGGTTACTCCAGATGGTCTTAGGTGGATTCCCCAACCTTAACAACTCTGTCATTCTGCATTCTGAGCATGGTCCTGGGCTTTCTCCTGCCCTCAGTGCATGCACTTTACACCAGGTTGCTATTTTCCCACTATTTTTCCACAATGGAACAGGCTCTTCCCCAGTATAACTTTTTTCCTGCTCAGTGCTGCTTCCAGTGCCTCTCCTCAAATGGCAGCAGAGAGGAATCCAGTCCCCAGGCAGTGAATTAGGAGGTGGTAGCTGCTCATTTTTCATCTCTGTGATAAAAAAAAATCTAATGCAATCATCAAAAAATAAAGCTGCGTTTTTCATGTCTTCACCATTAGGAATGTCTCTTGCTACTGCTCTCTTTTCCCTCCTACTCCCAAATTATTGAGGTCTCAGCAGTGTTTAAAATCTCGTGGAAATTTACTTTTGGATGCCAGCAAAGGGGTGGGAGTTTGAGTAATCTCTAGGGCAATAACATTCCAGAAGTGTTGTGTTCCCTTAATAAAAACACTTTTGATTCAGAAACATAAATGTTATTTTTCCAAAGGCACCCTCCTGAAGGGGGCTATTCTTTCTTATCCTCTCACTTAAGGCATTACAACTCTTGGGAGACGTTCTGCTGCTTCAGTAGCCATAACCTTACATTTATTGCATGTGTGGCCACAGCAGCCCCCTCAGATAATTTTGTTTAGGGCTGTGAAATTTGCCTTCAGCCCCGAAATTGAATCCATTCTCTGCTCTCAGCAGCGTGATGGGTTCCTGCATGTCTCTCTTTCCCAAGGATGTTTGCGGTTATTGATGCTGAGTGCGGCTATTTATCACAGACAATACAGAACAAAGAAGAATTTATTAATAAGCCTCCTGGCCCCATATGCTTCCCCGAGGAACCTGAAGCGTGCTATTTTCTCCTTGCCCCATTTATATCTACATGGTTTTGCTGCTGTCCACTCAGATTAAATGCTGGCTGAGGAGAAGGAGTTGCTCCGTAGCGTATGGCTGGGTTAGACCGAGCGCCCCGGGAAGGCTCTGTGGGCTCTTGGATGGCAACAAACAGGGAAATAATGTGGAAGTCCATGGGAATGACACCAAGATGTGACCCAGAGGTGGGGGTGAGGATGCTGGGGGCCCCAAGCAGCTCCAGGGCTCTTGGGGGTTGCTCTGCTCGGCTTTTGGTGCGGGTCAGTTTGTGTCAAACGGGGAGGATGTCCAGAGGCAGGAGCTGTGCTGGGTGGCAGGGGTGATGTGGGGGAAGCAGCACATGCTGGATGCCTGTGGCCCTTCTCTTGCCTCACAATAGCATCACAGAATCATTTTGTTTGGAAAAGACCTCCAGGATCGAGGCCACTCTGTGCCCAATCCCCACCTTGTCCCCAGCCCAGGGCCCTGAGTGCCACGTCCAGTCCTTCCTTGGACACCTCCAGCGACTCCAAACTTCCCTGGGCAGCCCTTTCCAATGCTTAACAACCCTTTTATTCTTCTTGATGTCCAACCTGACCCTCCCCTGGTGCAGCTTGGGGCCACATCCTGTCAATAGTTGCCCAGGAGAAGAGGCCGAGCCCACACTACTGCAACAAGATCCTGCAGGCACCCGTGGTGGGAGCCTGGGACCCGTGTCTGCCCATCCCTCACCCTCCTCCTGGCCCTCCTGGGACATCGGTTCAGCAGCAGAGCAGGCAGAGAGGGGGAGGATGTTCTGTGGGAGCTCCTGCCTGGAAAATTAGTCAGAGTCACTGGCGTGGGGACGCAGCGATTCCTGCTGTGCTTGGGAAAGGGAAGGTGCCTAGGGAAGTTCTGGTGGCTTTTCCCCCCCTTTGTGCCTCCTCATGCACTAATTAAAGGTCAGTCCCATTTGCATTCAGCGCATTTCTCTCCTTCCCTGGGCATTTGCATTGGCAGAGGGTTGTTTTCCATTTGACCAAGCCGTGGCTGGAGCCATCGCCTGGGGGTGAGAGTCTCTGCTCCCACCTTTGGAAACCCAGCGGAGGCCAGCGTGGCTCAGCCAGCATCTGCAGCAGAGAGGAACAGAGCCCCCCTCGTGCTGCTCCCGCTCCCCAGCCCCACAAGACGAGCATTAGGCATTTATAGGTTTTTCTCCATGGATACATAGCCGGGCACGTTGGTAAAAATATACCCGTGCACGAGTATATTTATGTGTAATGCGGTGAAGGCAGCGCAGGCTGCGAGCTGATTCCCTCGGGTGAAACACCAGCCTTCCCTCCGAGCGCTTTCAAAGGGGAGCTGTGCCGATAATTAGTGCAAATATTTTGAATACAGAACTCATCACGGGCCTTTGTCGCGGTGACAGGCAGTGACCTGAGATACATTTCTCCTTTCTTAATGCACCCGGAATATGTAATTAAGAGGTGACTAAAAGATTCTTTATCACTCTTTGTTTTCTAACGTGGCAGGCTGTTATGAAATGCTGCCCCCTCCTTCCGTGGCGTTCGGTTCCCCGTGACAAATGCAGGGATGGAGATTTGCTCCGCTCTTCAAATCGCTCTAAGTTCCTTCACTTCCAAGGTGTTGTGCCTGCTTTCTGTTTGGCTCAGGGGTTTAAGAGTCGGAATTTGGAGGGGAGGGCAGCTGGCAGAGCAGGAATGTGCCTGGGAAGGGCACAGTGAGGTGCTGCCGTCACCACAAGCGCCCAGCAGCTTTGGTCACCAGGTGCAGGCTGACGGAAATCTGCGGAAATAAGGCAGAAAAGGCTGGAGAACACCTCCAGTGCAACCTCTCCAGGTCCTGACACCCCGAGCCGTGGGTGTGAGGGCCCAGGGCTGGCCCCACGTTAGCGCAGGCAGGCGGGCTGTGATCCGCTGCGGTAAATGCAACGTGACAGCACCTGAGCGAGGCTACGTGCAGAACAGATGTCTCCTGGCTGGGGCTGGGCCGTGGCACAGCGTCACTTCATCAATTATAGATGGCTTCCCTCGCCGTCGGCGGGCCCAGGAACGGGACTGCTAAAGGAGACATTAAAAGGTTTGAGAGCAGAAGGGAAACTTGTGAGGAGAGAGCTTGATCTTTGGGCTTGTCCCCCATCTGGGAGATAGTGGAAGGTCAGCAGGGTCTTTCCTGGCTCCTTGGCCAGCCGTGCTGTCCTTGTCACCTCCGTGCTCTCAGAATTCACAGCACCTTCCCTAATGGGACCCTCAGCCCTCACATCAGTGACGGGAAGGGACCCAGGGCTGCTCCTTCATCTCCTCCTCCTCCTCTCTGGAAAACTTCAGCCTGTGGGGTTGGATCCTGGGATGGCTGCAGCAGCCTCAAAGCCTCCAAACCCCATCAGCTTTTATCCGCCTGTTGACTTGTTTGTTTGTTTAATTGCTCCAGCCCGCCACCTTTACCTGGCAATCCCGCTCCATTAAAGGCAACGCGGGGCCTTTATTAGGACTGTGGAGTGTCATCCAGTGTTTTCACTGAACGTATAATTTGCCATGTATGAAAACCATTTCCAGAATTAATTTACCTACTGCAAACAGTTTGTATTAATGAAAATGCATTTTTCATGTGGGTTTGCCGGCAAAGCTGGCTGGAGCTCAAGAGCTCACTTTATCCATCCGGCATGAGTAGGAGATGGAATTTGTTTAAAAATTAAATAAATAACACGCCCACCCCCCATTTTTTAATACAATATGGCCCAGCAATAATCTCCGAGGCAGACTGCAAAGGCTGCAGAAAGCTCCATCTGTGGCATTTTAATATGCAGCATTGTCTCCCGTTTTAATATCCCCCCTTGCCCGGCTCGTGTTTGTGTAAGTGAGACGCGAGATGCTGTCATCTTCCCGGGTCACATTTTGCTGCTCAAAATGAACAGAAGTGGAGATGGGTGCAGCCATGGAGCCCTTCCCATATTAACACGCATATTTTAGAATAATTGATGCTGAATTCATTTTGCAGCCTCGTTTCTCCTCAGCCTTCCCCCACCCCCTCTTTCATATTTGCATGGAAAAAAATCCTGTGATCCGTCCAGATGGCAGCTGGAGGCTCTCAGCTGAGCTGGGCCGTGCTCTGGTGCTCAGAGGCTCCTCCTGGCTGGGGTGGAATGGGATGGTGAGGCTGTGGCACTGTCTGTGCCACACTGGAGGGCAGGAAAAGGCTCTTGCTTAGATGTCATTCCAATGACACTCAGCTGGGTTTGGGGTGTCCTTCTCTGCTCCTTGGCCAGAGCTGCTAAAGCCAAGCTTTGTGGGTGGCCAGCTCTGACCTCCCTCTCAGTGGAGGGTAATAAAACCTGGGACAGCAGGCACAGAGCAGTGTCACTCTCTGCAGAAATGTGTTCACCAAACCTGAGGGGCAGGGCAGAATGAGGGTTCCACAGATCCTTTAATATAAAAAGGTTTGAAACATATTGTAAGACCAGACTAGGAAAACTTGCTCCTGTTTTGGGATTGTCTTCTATTATTGCGTGCTACCAGAAAACCCAAATCAAGTTCTCTTCTGTAAGTGACAATTAGTACAGGGTTGGGGAATTTTTCTTAAGAGAAACAAGGCAAGCGTTTGAAAATATTTAGGTGTTTGAGTAGAAGATGGTCTGCAGTGTTCTTGGCCTTTGTGAGGAGCTTTGGACCAGCTTGGTGTCCAACTTCGGTGACTGTCCCCGTGCTGAGCTGGATGGGCCCCTCTGCCATTTCGGTCACACCCCCTCTGTGGGGTTTGTCTCTGCCTTTTGTCCCTGGAGGTGACACTGAGCATCCCAGCCCTGCGCCTGCTGAGCCCCTGGTGTGTGCAGCTGAGCCCACAAATAATCCTTTGGAGATCAGTGGACATTTCATGTGCTTAAAGTTAAGCCTGTGCTTAAATTTAAGCCTGTGCTTAAGCGCGAGCAGGACAGGCTGACAAGCTGGGCACGGTGGCACCCGTGGGTGATGGTGGGCGCCAGGAAAGGGGGGACAGCCTGGGCAGGGACACCATGGGCAGGGACACCCTGGGCAGGGACACCTGGGCTGAGGCTGACTGGAGCGGTGGGCTCTCCCCAGAGGCTGTGGAACCCATGCCAGGTGTGCACTGGTGCCCTGTGCCTCCCAGTGTGCAGCTCTCAGACATTTCCTGGTGCTCTCCCCATGTTTGGGGACTCCCTAATCAAGGACATTCCCGAGCACACGTGTCACCTGCCACTCAGCACACAGCCTAACCTCATGCCATGTGTTTATCTCATTCCAGGACTACTGTCAGCAATGCCACTCTGAGCATAAACTTAATTATATCTCCTCGGGTAGCAGCAGGGAAGTGATTTATTGCTGCTTTTTGTTTCCTCCCTCCCCTCACCTCTCTGTGATTACGCTCCCGTTTGCTGCTGTGGGGATGCCAACATTCCACTGCACCTTTGCTGCAGTTGCAGAGCCCTTGTCCAAAGTCAGTGCTGGCCAAAGGAGGCCTCTCTGTGGCCACAGAGTCTCCCTTGGTGGCCCTGTCCTTACACCCACCTCCTCCCTGCTGCAGACAGGGTGACACAACACATCAGGACATTTGGGCAAGTGGGAGCTTCCAGGGCTAATGCTCCGTGATGCCTTTTCAGTGGATAATTCTATTTTAAAATAATTGCAGTGCCAAGGCAGTAGTCCCCTGGCTGAAGTGGCTCCTCGGGAGCAGATGTGCTGGCTCTCCAGTGCTTCTTCAGCTGAAAAGCCCGAGATTTCCCGTGCAGCTCTCACGCTGGCTGGTTTTCCCTGGCTCCTTCCCCGCCTGGGGTGGGTGCTGACGGGAGCAGGAGGCTCCTCGCTGCTCTGCCCTGCTGCCAGGCTCAGCTCCCGAGCAAAGCTAAGAACTTTGGGAAATGCTTTCTCTTCCCTGTGCCATCCACTAAGGCTCCTGCTCTCGTTCTCCGGGGAAAGGGAAGGTGCTTTAATTATTCCTGCCTTCTGGAAAGCCATGGTAATTAGCAGCGCTGCAGAGAGCAAGGCCTGGCTGGGCTTCTGAGTGCTCTGAGGAGGCAGGAGCTGCTCGATGCTTTTTCAAGATATTTCTCCTCTGAGGTACAGCTGTGACAGCCCTGGAGCTCCTGGAAATGCCCCTGGCTGTGTGGGACAGGGATTTGGGGGTGCCCTGGTTATGTTGGGGTTGCTTTGGTGAGTGCCCCAGGTTTTTCAGCATCACACCAGCTCCAGGTTTCAGTATGCAGAGCACAGCCCTGCCGTGGCACACTCAGAATTTCTCCATGTGGTTTTGAACAAATTGCTGATTATTTTTCCCCTCATTATTCACCTGACAGAGGAGCAGGTTGAGTAATTAGTGAACGCGCGTGAACTTTGCAGTGTTTTTATGAATAAAACATTTGTGAATTGGCTGGGTACTGGCCCTGCTGCTTTAGCCTGTGCACCCACTAATGTCTGTCAGTGAGGAGCATCCCTGGCCTGGCCTGTGCCACTGTCCCCGTGTCACCCTCCTTGGGACAGCTGAGCTTTTTGCAGTGAAAGCTCCTCATGCTGACAGCACACAGCTCTCTGCTGCACTCCTTGTGCAGCCTGGGCTGCCTTCCTCACCCCTTGAGGATGAGGAGCTGCTTTGTGTGGCTGTGGTGGACGCTGCCCTTACCCCTCCTGGCTCCCAAAATCACCCTGTGCCCGCCCTTGCCACGTGTGTGTGTGAGGCAGCAGCTGCTCCGAGCGGTGGCCAGCAAGGCCTGAATAGCAGCTGAAAGGGAGGAATAATTTGTATCCTGTCTGTTTTGAAAGGCACTTAGAGGCAGGATCTGGCTGTGGTGCTGCAGGGACAGAGGGACCTGGGCTGGGGAGAGTGCTGAGCATTGGTGAGGGATGGAGATGTGGACAGAAGGGCTGTGTCCAGGGGCTGTGTCACCTTTGGAGCTGGACATGTGGGGCTGGATGCCGTGTGCCAGCCGGGGAGGCACTCCCCAGCCTGTGCCACGCTGTCCCTTTGCACCTCCGTGTCCCTTGCTCCCTCCTGTGCCTGCCCTCCGTGGGGACCCAGCCGTGGTGGCTCCCCAGCGTGGGCTGCTGCCTGACCCTGAGCCCAGCCGTGCCTGCTGGAGCTGGCGCTGAGGCCTCGGGCTGTCCTGGCACAGCCCATGCTGTAAAGGCACCACTGAACCGTGCAGAGCAGGAGGGAGCCCTGGGCAGAAGGCCAGGGGCTGAGGAGGTGTCCCCCAGGCCAGCGATGGCACTGTCCGCACTGTCCTCGTGTCCCTTGCCCTGAGCCACGCTCCAGCCTGGCAGGGGCACACCTCGAGAGCCTTCAGTGTTTGCACGAGATGAAGGGAACTCATCCTCAATGTCACTGCAGGGAGGCAGAGAGGAGGCAGGAGCAGCACAGGGTGAGCTCAAGTCTCACTTAAAACTCTGAATGTGGCAGGTGAGCGAGTGGCAGGTCACACCTTCTGAGTCCCTGGAGAGTTATGGGGTGCCAGGTCTCGCTGATCACCCCAAACTGAGTGGATCGGAGTGTGGGGGTCCATGTGCATCTCTGTGCCATCAGGGTGACAAAAATAATGGGCAACCTGGTGGTGACACCCAAGGGTGCCAAGCCCTCATGGTTACCCCCAGGCTAAACCTGAACAGGCTGAGAGCTCTGTTGGGAGCCAGGGCAGCTCCCTCTGTCCCCTGGACACCTGGAGGGTCGGTGAGAGCAGTTTGCAGCAAGATCCCATCTCACGAAAAGACTCGGAGGGGTGTGGGGGCCACCCTCTCTCCTGGTGAGCTGCCCCAGCATCTCTCTGCTTGTTGCTAGGAAATCCCATCTGATTGCAGAGTTGGGCTGAGCTCCCTGGCCAGGGATGCTGTGCCAGCGTCAGGAGGGCATGGGATGTCTCTTGCTGTGTCTGTGGTGTCCAAGGAGCTGCTCAGAGCTGGGTACAGGGGGTTTGCTGCATCCCACAGCACGTGGCTGACTCTTCTGGCCCTGAATGATTTTTGCGATCATGTTGTGAGCTATCAGAGTATTTCCCTGCCGTCTTTGAAGCCTAAACTTCCTCACAAGTGCCCAGTGCTCACATGTGAGGCTCCCTGATGGTGGGAGGGAATCATTTCGATGGGAAGTGCCCATGCCAGGCCTGCCTCCATCAGGACTGCCAGGTTGCTAAACAAAGCCACCGGGGCTGGTTTTCTTCTTGGACGTCTAACTAGGTCAACATACATTTGCCTTGTCTTAATAATTATTGATAAGCTGCAGCGGATCATGTGAGGTGCAGGAAGGGGCTGCTCCTCCTCCCAGCTGCCGGTGCAGCCCCCGCCCGTGGCAGATGCTCTGCGGTGGATTTGTGCCGTGGCTCCGGCGGGGGAGCTGATGGAACAAGAGGGTTGTTTCCCCCCGGGAGGGTGTGCAGCTCCCCAGCCAGTCTCTGAACCCTTCCAGCAGTGTGGGTGAATGGAAGGGCTTGCAGTGACACGCTGGTGGCTTTGGTGGCTGCAGGGACGTTGCTCCCTTTCCAAAGGGATGCTGTAGCTCGCCCGTGATTCAGTCCGTGTTTGCTGTTCATTGGTGGTGCTCGGGGAGCCCACAGGAGGTGAGGGCAGGTGATGTCCCTGTCCCACCCAGCAGCCCCCGAGTGCTCCTGGCCGCAGGGAAGGCGAGGAGAAGTGGTTTTCCTAGGTAGTCACCCCCTCCAGAGGGGTGGGCGAGAGGGAGGCAGGATCAGTGTCCCGCAGGCTGCGGAGGGTCACTGTGAGCTGCCCCAAGCTGCCTCCAGCCTCTGAGCCAGGCGCTGGTGGGGCTGTGCCCACACGTGTGGGGTTCTGTGTGCCCCAGGGTGGCTGTGCACAGCCAGCACTCACAGGGTGGGTGGCTTTGGGGTCCCTTCCTCTCTGTGCCGCCGCAATCAAAGCAAGCAGAGCAACTCCGAGTGAGGTGAAAGGCAAAGAATAAACCCAACCACCCTCTCCAAGCCGCTCAGACTTCAGAGCTGAAGAGGAGGTTATGTCCTGGGGATTTTTTTTTCTGTTGCTTTTCCAGCACTAATGAGCAGGGAGGAAGTTCTACTCTTTGTTCGAGTCGCGTTCACTGAATTTTTTTCCCCAGTGAGTAGCAGGGAGGGGAGGAGGGGATGGGAGGCACCGCGCGTGTCTCGTGGACACGTGGGACCACGGCAGTGTCGGATCATTCCACCTCACCCCTGAGTTTTAGGTGACAGTTTCTTTTGTGAGGCTTTTGGGTTTTCTCATCAGATCAAAACAAGGTCTTGGCTTCAGCAGGATTCTTTCAGAGCTGGTGCAGGGCATTTATGTGCAGCTCTCTTGCAGTTTTCCACGTTGCAGAGGGAGCTTCTGGCCTTGACTTCTTCCCACAGGCTCTGGGTAGATTTTTCTCGGGAGCCTGCACCAGTCTTGGCCTTTGCAGAGCTCTGTGCGCTGTCCTTGCCCTGCCAAGTGCATCTCTGGCTTAGAAACACAGCCTGAGAGGATGTGGCCGTGGGCTAGGGCTCTGCTCTCCCTTCCTTCCTTCCAATCCAGTGTTTTTACAAACCAGCTCAGAGCACCCTGCACACGAGAGCTGGTGAGAGGGCTGGGCTTTGCTGGTTGCTTTGTTCAGGCAGTGTCTTGTAGAACTTCACCCAGCCCTTGCCTTCCTCCTGAGCCAGGGCTGGGCTGTGGCCGGGCTGGGCTCAGCCCCTGGCACAGGGACACGGTGCCCGGGGGGGACAGGCACTGCCACCCTCCCTCGCCCACCCCGGCACCCACTGCCCCTCCACGAGGGCTCGGCACGACTTTATCATAATGCAGCATGAATTTCATTAGCTCATTTGCCTCCGAGCCCGGGGATAATTTAATCCCCGACGTGGCTTACGAGGAGGAGCGCGGTTTAGTCTGCGGAGCTCCACAGCCCCTGCGGCCGCCGCCAGCCGGGCTCAGGGCACGAGGGACGGGGACGTGGCACTCCACACCCTTCCCATCTCGTTAGATAGATTTGATAGCGTGAAATAACGGCGCGAGGGCCACGCTGACCGCGGCGGCCGGAGCGGGGGGTCCCTCTCACGTGCATCTGATTTTCCTTCCATCTCATCACGGGGAGGTTTACTTAGCAAGCTGGAAAAAAATCATTACATATGCTGCTAGTGGCCTGGTTAATTAAGATCTACAGTTCTCTGGGTAGGAAAAGACGACCTATATTTACTGTATGTAGGAAGACATCTGTCAGCTAGAAGCGCTAGATATCCCAGCGCAGGTTTGTCCTGCTTTTGCAGGCTCTGAATTGCAACTGTTTTAAGCTCTGATGCAGACCAAGTTAATTTTAAGATGACTGTTACTATTCTAAACATAAGGAAGGGCATATTTAGCCTCTCAGTACTCAAGAAGGCAAAACCCCCTGCATGTTTCTAGTAATTTTTCCCTAACAGTTTGCACAAAACAACAACAACAAATCCTATTTGGTTTCTGCAAAAGAATATGTTCGAGGGTGATCGTAAAATAGATTATTTTTAAATCTGCAGATGGTTTCCACATATTCCTCCTCAGCTCACTGCAGCTTTCCACCTCAGTAAACTGGTTTGTAATTTAGCCGAGGGCTGTGGAGCAAGCGTTCTGTCGTCTTGTTTTTCTTGTTCGCCTCCTTTACCCCCCCACACCCCCCTCTGCTTTTTGTCCCCTTTCTCTCCTCTCCCCTCGCTTCTCCCCCGCCGAGGGGCCGTCGGTGTTGGGATGGGTGTGAAGGGACAGTGGGCCACGGCTGGCTCTGCCTTGGCACCCCCCACATCCCGTGGGCAGCCTTTGTGGGGAGCTCCTGGCAGGGCTGGGGGCTTGGATTAGGGCTGGGGGGCGATGCCGTGAGCCCAAGCCACGCTCCCCTGCCATTCCTTGGTGGGAAAGCTCTGCCACACTGGGCATGGAGGTGGTTCATCCCATCCACACCACCCACTCCAGCTGATGGAGGGATCAGTGGGCTCAGGCCATGGAGAAAGGGATGCACAGCTCTGGAAAAGATAATTAGAGGAAGGATGCACTTTGAGTTCTGCAATGGCGGCTGCCCCCTCCCCCCGCTCCCTGGAAGAAAACACTGCTTTTTTTATTTCTTTGTTCTTTCACGGTTCGGCATTATAATTATTGAGATTTCACTGCAGGGCAAAATGATCATTTGACAATGTAAGTGGGGAAAATAATTCTCGTGTTATCCAGCAGCCTCACTCTTATTATAATTATGGCGAAACTCCTGCAGACTGAAGTGGGGGCAAAGAATTTCCTCCTATGTGGTGTTTGGCTTTTCAAGATTTCTCAAGATTTGATTGCAGATGGGAGAATTTTTTCCCCTCCCATCAATAATCCAAGGTTGGTGATGGATGGCGAAGGACCAGAGTACCTGTTGTTTTCCCCTTTGTTTTCATTAGGCATTTTCCATTTCTGTCATTCTCGGCGTTGGTGATGGATTTTTATGAGCAAATATCTTGGTTCAAGCCACTCGGAATTGTTTGCACAGTAATGTCTGCAGCGGCTGCAAAACCCAATTAAAAAATCAGAGGAAAATTGATGCAAAACTGCAAATCAGCCCCTCTCAAGATGGGGAATGGCAGTGGCTCTTTCTGTGCCGAGGCAGGCAGCGGTGGTGTGTTCACCCTGGCCTTGGGCTGGCCGGGTGGGGATGGGGGCGTGGGGTTTCCTTTCTTTGGGTGCAAGCTGTCCCACGGTGCTGGTGGTGCTGCTGGAGAATCTCCAGATGTGTGTCTTTGTGAGCCGTCCTTCCCAGGACAACATGTTCCCTGTTCCATCCTCCATCCCTTGCCATCCTGCAACCTGTGCCATCCTCCATCCCACGCTCTCCTCCATCCCACGCTATCCTCCATCCCACGCTCTCCTCCACCCCATGCGATCCTCCATCCTATGCCATCCTCCATCCCACGCCATCCTCCATCCCATCCCATCCTCCATCCCATGCGATCCTCCATCCCATGCCATCCTCCATCCAACGCCATCCTCCATCCCTCACCATCCTCCATCCCATGCCATCCTCCATCCCACACCATCCTCCATCCCGTGCCATCCTCCATCCCTCACCATCCTCCAACCCATGCCATCCTCCATCCCTCACCATCCTCCAACCCATGCCATCCTCCATCCCTCACCATCCTCCATCCCATGCCATCCTCCATCCCTCACCATCCTCCATCCCACACCATCCTCCATCCCGTGCCATCCTCCATCCCTCACCATCCTCCATCCCTCACCATCCTCCATCCCGTGCCATCCTCCATCCCGTGCCATCCTCCATCCCATGCCATCCTCCATCCTGTGCCATCCTGCATCCCATGCCATCCTCCATCCCGTGCCATCCTCCATCCCGCGCCATCCTCCATCCCATGTCATCCTCCATCCCATGCCATCCTCCATCCCGCGCCATCCTCCATCCCATGCCATCCTCCATCCCATGCCATCCTCCATCCCATGCCATCGTCTATCCCATGCCATCCTCCATCCCATGCCATCCTCCATCCCATGCCATCCTCCATCCCGTGCCATCCTCCATCCCGTGCCATCCTCCATCCCATGCCATCCTCTATCCCATGCCATCCTCTATCCCATGCCATCCTCCATCCCGTGCCATCCTCCATCCCTCACCATCCTCCATCCCGTGCCATCCTCCATCCTGTGCCATCCTCCATCCCGCAGCGCCAGCCTGGTGCTCAGCATCCCTCACAACTCTCTCCCGGGCTGGCAGGGAAGCACGGTGTGGCGGTGGGGAGGTCTGCTGTCCCCTGCCACCCCGGGGCTGATGGAAACGAGCTGACAGAACACAGGCAGCATTAGCCTAATTATGGCCATACCCGCTACCTCTGCGTGGATTTTCCTTTCTTAGCGACTTCCTGTTTTCCTCTTTGAGATGCAAATTTTTGCACAGTCCTCGATCCAGATTTTCTCCTCATTAGCATGAAATCTGACTAGTTCCGCGGTTTTTTAAATAGCAAATGAAAAAAAAAAAAAAAAAGAGAGAAGAAAATTAAACGCTGTGCACAAAGTAGCGACAAAGCCCCCGTGACTCTCGGGGGCAGGAGGTGGAGGGGCTGGTGAGGATTTTTGGGAATCACTGAGCCACAGCGGCATTTCTCTGTGCCAGGCTGCTTGGCTTTTCTCGTGCGTGGCTGAGCAGGATGCAGGAATCAGCACGGAGGGGTTGGGGGACAGAGCCCCTGCCCAGGTCCCTGGGCTGCCTTCCCAGACCACCATCCTGTGCCAGGGCCGACTCATATTCAGCCTGTGGACCGAAGCCTTTTGTTTTGCTTCCTCCTGGAAAATGAGACTCATCGTAACAGGAGGCTAAAAAAAAAAAAAGCGACGCTCCAAAAATGCTTTTTTTGAATTGAGTGTTCTCTTGGTGGATTTTATACGTTTTTATGCCTGCCGTAATCCCAGCCCGCTGCAGCTCAGTGCTGGGAGAGGGCTGGTGATAGAGCCGGAGCAGACGGCACTATTTTGTGGTAAATGTCACTCTAGTAATACTCAGCTCTGCTCGGAAATAGAAATACAACCCTCGCTGACGCGGCGCGGAGACACGGCGTGGTGAGCCAGGCTCGGAGCTGCCCTGCTCCCTGCCAGCCCTGTCCCCATGCTCTGGGAATGCCTTTTGCCTGGCATCGCTCTCCCCCTCCCCAGCTTCCCTGCCCAGCCCCTCCCTCCCCGCTGCTTTCCGCCACATAATGAGTTTGATAAGAAATTGTCTCGTTAACAGGATTAGCCATGGAAATCTCTAGTCCCCTCCTATTCATTTTGTAATGCTCCTCATCCTGTTCTGTAATTTTCTGCTGGTATTAGGCGGCTCCGGACCACCTCGGGAGATTAATTCCTCCTCCTTTGGCAGTGCCAGTGTGGCTGGTGACAGGGGCTGCTCCATGGGCAACCCCAGCCCTGTGGCCCCCACCCAGGGAATTCCTCCTCCTCCTCCTCCGTGCTCTGGTTCAGGGAAAGTGTGTCATTCCCAAAGTCACTTGCGCAAACAAAGTGTCCCCAAACACTGCTGGGTTTCATTGCCGAGCGCTCCGGTGACTCAGAGGTGCATTAAAACCCGGAGAGGCAAAGTGTGCTCTCCCTCACACCCCTGTGAATCCATTTCCGTGGGCAGCGTAATTCCGGATTTACTTCTAGGAACATGACTTGCGAGACTGGCCCTTGGGTAAATAATGACTCTTGATTTAATAACTCCTGCCAGCCCTGCAGGATACCTCACTTCCGAGGGAGCTAATAGAGAGAGATCTTTCCTAACATCTGTTTTCCCAGTTTCGCCAACTCGTGAGCCTGGATCTGGGAAGCAGCATCCAGGTAGCAGAACCTGCCCTCCTCCAGTGAGCGCAGTGAGGGTGGAAAATATCTGGGAAACACGGTGATCCCGGGGCTCCACTCGAGCCACGTGCTGGCTGCTCCTGGTGCAGGGAGCAGGATCGGCAACTCCTGATCGTGCCCATCCCATATTTCTTGTGTGTGTTTTCCCTGACAAGAAAATCCCTCTTTCTTCTGGAAAACCTCTCCATTACTGCTGCAGTCGGTGCCCAGCCTCCTTGACACCCCCCAGGGCAGGGTGACAATGTTCAGTGACACATGTCTGTGGTTGCCATCCTGTTGCAAAAATTTGATGCTCAGCAAACCCCTCCAGTGTTTCTTTTTGGATTTGTTGGCTTTTCAGACCCCCGGGGCACTGGGAGTGGGGACGTGGCAGCTGCCGGGCACCAGTGTGACCTGGAGGTGACAGTGACACCCTTCTTGTAAACCTTTCCTGATTTTTGCTTCTCTCTCTTGTTTCATGTCTCCCTCTCAGAAAAGCCATTTAAATGTAATTCTGTTCTTAAACCCTCTCCCTCATGCATGCCTAATGAGCAGCAGGCAGAGGTGCCGGAAACGGGCCCGAGTAGGATTCAATCTCGCCGAGTGTCGACAAGTCATTTGGAAGGAGCCCTGGGAGCGCGCCCAGTTTTATTACAGCGTAATTAGAAATAAAATCTTGTTGCGGGAGGAGAATGAGAGATGGGTGTTAATCCTGTAACGGGAGGAGATGGAGCCGTGCTTATAAAGGAGATTAGGGAGGGGAGGCGGAAAGCTGGTCACAACTCCCCGATTTCCGCCCCTCCTCTGCTGTTCCCCCCACTCTGGCTCCAGCAGAAGGTCCTTTCTCCGGGAAAAGGACCACTGCTCCTGGAGGAGGAGGATGAGGAGGAGAGGAGGAGCCCCTTGGTGCAAAGCCCGAGCTGCTGGCTCAGCTGGTGTCGGTCACAGTACAAATGCCCACGATTCTTCCAGGTGGGAACCTTTGGTTGAGCGCACAGCTCTGCTGCCCTGGCTCTGCGGGAGAGCTCTGCTGCCTTTGGAAGGGCTGGGAGCAGCGACGGCCCTACAGCTCCCCCGGGATCCCCACGGCAGGCAAACACGTAAATAAATCTGTCAGATTTGTGCAGGCCCTATGAAATTTGCATTGGGCTGGAGTTACAGCTCCTCTTTAACATCTCCACAAGGGAGGGATGGTTGGAGCTTTAATCTCAGGGCCCAGCCCAGGGCCCCTCTGCCCTCAGCATTTGCTGTGGGCTCAGCCTGCTGAGATAAAAGGCAGCTCTGGTGCATGGCCATCAATGCCAGCCCGTTCCTGTGCCCTGTGTCCCCTGCTCCATTGGGGACTGCATCTCAGGGCTCGGGCTGTCCCAGGCAGGGAGGTGGCGATCGGTGCCGTGGGGTGGACAGGGGTTTCCATCCTGGCTGGGTCTGCTGTGGATGTTCCTTGTCCCCAGGCAAGCTCCATGCCGGGCAAATGGCATCCTGTAGCAGCAGACACAGCAGAAAAGTGCCACTGTGGCAGCGGTGGAAAATTACAGGCTTTGCTCTTTGGGGCTTCCCTCTCCGTGCCTTACCCCTGGGAGGCGTTTGTCACTTTAAACGTGGCCAGAAATAGCACCAAACAGTTATTGGATTTGTCCAGGATGCCTTGGGATGCACATGCTCTGAGTATGGCTAATTCATAAACGCTGGCACCTATTGATTCTCCAGCAGTACCAGGGGAAAGTTATCTCATTAGTCTTATGAACTATAAAACGTGTTCCCTCCAGAAGCCCTGACCCCTTTGTTTTGATAAATCTATATTGGACAGAGTGAGAGCTGGTAACCTGCATCCACTGTGATCTTTCTCTTGGAACTGGGAGAGGGAAAAGGACTTGGAAAAGGGAGACCCTTTGGAATGATGTTGGGGTTTCAGGGCCACCACTGGCAGCTGGATGCAAGAGGTGTGTGTGTGTGTACTCAGACCGTGCAGGAGAGTCTCCCTCTCACCCTTGTGCTTTTCCCCAGGTGAAGGGCCATGTCCTGGGAATTTAGGTAGAATTTAGCTCCTGGTGGGCTCTAGGCTGTGTTTGATCAGAGGCCTTTGGTGAGGTATCTCCAAAGGCAGCAGCTCAAGTCTAGATGGAAGAGTGATTAGAGGCACATCACTCCAGCCTGGCCATGGACGTGCTTAATCCTCTGCTTCCTGTAAAGCTTTTCCACCTCCTGGCAGGCAGAAAGATCTGATTTTGCTCGGCAACCTTCGACGTTAATCTCCCTGGCAAACTCAGCAATAAGTCACTTGGGTGAGGTCTGTCGGAGCCGCTCACATCAGTTACTGCCCCGCATCTCCCCTGAACCAGCAGAATGTTCCTCGACGGAGCCACTTGTCCCTGCCCAGGAAAAAAACCCAAAGGCAGCTGTGCTGTCAGTTTGGGTGGATCTCACACGTGATGGAACGGTGTCACCACACCATGAGAGGGGCAGATGCCTCCTGTCACTCCACAGTGGAGACACGCATCCTAAACCTGCAGGATTTCTGCCAGTTCCTGTCCATGGGGTGTGTGTTATGGCTGGAGCCCCATCCCAGAGCCTGGATCTCGAGCACAAGGCTTTGTTTCCAGCCCGGAGCACAGCAGCACAGGGCTGTGGATCCCCAGGCACGGCCGTGTGTGAGGGTGTGGGCTGGGGCTGCCAGCACTTCGCAAAATACATCCCCGTTACCATGGAAACCGGCTCCCCCCATCTCAAATTCCAGTTCTCCGCTTACTGGTTTGATGGGAGATGAAAAATTAATGTTTGATTTGCATGTTATTTCGGTGCTGTGGGACCACTCCCCCTGCCCTTCCGCGGGGGTTGTGCGGATCCCGGGGCAGCTCCCGCTGGCAGCAGAGCACAAGGCTCGCACCACTGCACATCTGGTCCCAGCTGCAGACTGGTGCGGGGCATGTGCTGCCATACTGGTGGCATGCCGTAGCATGGAGGTTTTGGCTGAGGTTTTGGCTGGTGAACCCCTGAACCCTTCAGGTTAGAGGATGGTTCAGGGATGGAGTCACAGAGGTGTTGCTGGAGGTGTGGGGGTGGCAGCTCCTGCACCCCATGGGTGCCAGCTCCTGCTGTTTCCAGGGAGCATCAGCGCAGGGTGCCAGCCTGGTGGGTGCCTGTGCCTCTGTTAGCCACACTTGACTGGAATTATGGTTAATTATTGCTGTTTTGTTGCTGTTTGGAGACCCTCACGCTCTTGTATCAAGCAATTGGAGTCAAACATGCACATCTGGCTAAGCCACAGCTGGAATGGGTAATGCCAGCCCAGCTCGGCACTGCCACTGCCTTGGCTCGTGCCAGGGACACACTCTGGTTCCCTGGGTGAGGGTCCCTGTGTTCCAAAGGTCTGTCACCTGCAGCACTTGCAGGGAATTGGGTCTGGGGTCCTGCCCAGAGTGCTCTGGGAGCATCTGCCTCTTGTCCTCTCTTCCACTCGTGCTTATTGTGCATTTCTGACTTTGACCACAGAGCTTTCTTCTGCCTAAATTGAGAATACCCAGGTGCTTCCAAAAGGTGCTGGAAGAAAAAACAGTTGTTTGGCCTCATCAGCTAGATCGCGGCTTAGCAGGCATTGTGCAGGACTTGAGGGAGCCATTTGCAGATGTTTGCTGATTTACAGGCTGGGTTTAAAGGTTTTCACTCTGAGCATTCAGCTGCACTAAATTACCTTCTGCAGTCGTGGGGTTTGGTAGAGGGTGGTTTGGCTGGCAGCACGGTGCAGCTGAGCAGATGGAGCATCCCATCCCAGCTGAGACTGGCGCTGGAATAAACCCCAAACCCCGCAGAGCCAGGGGTGAGAGCCTTGCTGGCACAAGGGGCAGGGCAAAGTGCTTTCCAGGTGGGCAGGGAGCTTCTCTCCAGAGCCTCGGCTTATCCTGCTCTCCATGTAGCCACTACACAGGCCTTTCTATTCGTGTTAATTACTGTTATAATTCATGATGAATTACAGGGGTCATGAGCCAGCCAAAGACTCCTCTCCCCTGCGCCAGGCTCCAAAACCTGCTGGCCAGAGGGGGCTGCTGCCGCCGGGGCTGTGCTGTCCTGGCTGCTCTCCCACCACCCTCCTCCCGGGGCTCAAACATCAGCTCAAGCCCTTATTTGTTTTCACATGCTTCTAAGTAAGTTAAGCTAATTATTAACTCAGCGGGACGGATTCACTTTTAATTGCCGCGTTGCCATGGAGCGCGTGGCACCGCGGCGGAGCAGTGTGTGCCGGAGCTCCGTGCCACTCGCTCTGCTCACCCTCTGCAGCCACAGCCTGCCTGAATCCGAGCCCTGGGGGTGCAGGGCTGTGTAAAGACACCCCAAACCTACCTCCACACCTGGGCAGGTGTGTGTGCTTGCCCAGGGTGAGTGATTGAGGGAGGCTGTGCCCACAGACGTGGGGCTGCTGTTGCTCACCCAAGGTGCTGTGGCTCACCCAACTTCACCAGCCCACCTGAAACTTCAGCCAGAGCTGCACCCCGATGTGGTGGAGGTGCAGGGAGGCGGAGGACAGTCCCTCTTTCCCTGCCACAGCTCTGGTGCCAGCTCAGAGTGCAGGGGCTCTGCCTGACTCAGGTGCTCAGCCTGGGGTGAGGGCTAGCTCGCTCACTCTTCTCCTCCCTTTGTGTCTCCAGAAAATAGGTTTTTTATTACTTCTTATGGAGGTTTGTACATATCGGACGTGCAGAAGGAAGATGCCTTGTCCACCTACAGGTGTATCACCAAGCACAAGTACAGTGGGGAGACGCGGCAGAGCAACGGCGCCCGGCTCTCCGTCTCAGGTGAGCCCGTGGGGCTGGCAGGGTGGGCGAGGGGCGGGTCCCGTGCCCGGGAGGGGGTCCAGCCCTGCCCGATGCCCACCCCCCTGCTTGCCAGCCCGGTGCGCAGGGGAGCAATGGCACGGCCACCTCGTGTCCCCGCAGCGAGGGGACATCCCAGCGTGGGGCGGGAGGTCCCGTCGGGGCTGCGCAGGGGGTTGGCACTGCCTGGGCCGTGCCCCCCAGCTCGCAGCCCCCCCGAGCCGGGCGCGGCGGTGGCAGTGCCGCGCGTCACCCCGAGCGGGAGGCGACGGGGCGCGCGGCGATGCGATGTGACAGCCCGCGATGTGAGCAGCCTGACGCGATGTGACGAACATGCAAGCGATACTGCGGCGGAGGCAGTGCAGTCCGGAGTGCCGGGTGTCTCGGGGCGCTCCCGGCTCCGCTGACTGCCCAAATTACTCCGCTCGGGAGGAGGGAGGGAGTTCGCCCGACTCGCGGCCGCGGCGCCGCTCGCCCGCTCCCTGCCGTATGCTGCTCCCATCCTCGGGTGCTCCCGCACCGGCTCCTCCAATTAACTCCTGGGGGGCAGGGAAGAGGTCCAGGGCTCGCCTAATTTTGCCTCTCGGAGAGCCGCGGGTCCCGTGTCCCGCCCGTGCCCGTCCTGCCGCACGTCCCGGCGGTGCGGGGGTGTCGCCGGGTGGATCATCCCCGATCCGCGCTCTTCGATCTGGCCCGGTCCCCTCCTGGTCGCTGTCATTATTTACACGTCACGGCGTTTTACTTCTGCTTGGGAGTAATGAAAGAGGTTTCTTTCCCCTGGAATTTAATTTCACGCCTGAGACTTAGTGATTAATTTTCTCCTTTCCCAGCTGCCTGATGGGCCCTTTTGCTTGTAAATTTTGAAATGTGCCACAGAATTTGTGTATTTTGCACCAATTAGGTGTCACCTTGAGTAATTCCTCCGGTGCTGAGTTTATTCCTCCCATCAGCTACTTAAGATGTGTTTTCCCTCCCACCTCCCCATGCGCCTGTTGTCCTGGCTGCCAAAGGCTGTGCTGGCCAGGTGGTACAGGGCACCCCATGCCCAGCGAGGATCGTGGGGTCCATCCTGGACTCCTATCTGGCAGAGCCACCATCTCGTGGGGCTGGGGACAGTCAATCTCTCATGAGTGGTACAGTGTCATCGTGCCAGGGGGTGTCCCTGCAGACATGTCACCTCCTCCTCTTCCCCCGGTGATCCCAGTTCCTCTCCCATCCCAGACCCGGCAGAATCCATCCCCACGATGTTAGACAGCTTCCAGTCCCGGGAGGTGAAGGCGGGCCGGCTGGTGGAGCTGCCCTGCATCGCCTCGGGCTACCCCAACCCGGCCGTGCGGTGGATCAAGGACGGGCGGCCGCTCCCCTCCGACAGCCGCTGGACCAAGCGCATCACGGGGCTGACCATCAGCGACCTACGCGTGGAGGACAGTGGCACCTACATCTGCGAGGTGACCAACACCTTCGGCTCCGCAGAGGTCACGGGGACCCTCACGGTCATAGGTGAGAGCCGGCGGGGAGGAGCGGTGGGGGGCTTGGTCCTGCTGCTTTCTGACACCTAAAGCCTTTATCAATATGAAGTTTTAGGGGTTTATACAGCTGTATAAACAACAGCCTTGTATTTTGGCACAGTGTTTTGCTCTCTGGAAGCCACTGTCTTGCACGTGTCCGACGTGTTGGGTGCCTCTGTGCTTTGCTTTGTTGATTTACATAAAATTTATGTTGATTTACATAAAATAAGCTCTCGCCAAACAGTAAATACCATCTGGGCAGGCCAAGTATTTATCACGTGCTGTTTTCCCGGGGGTTCCTCCTGTCACCAGGATCCTGGCAGTACCAGAGCCGCTCTGCCTCCTTACCTGGAGCAGCACTGCTGAGCATGGTGCCAGCCAGGCACCATCAGCCTGCTGGGAGCCAGCCTGGCATGTCCCCACCTCAGCACTGTCCCTGTCACACCGACCGCATCTTCTTCCAGCCATTGTGCCACCTCCCCGCAGTACCCCCGCCCGGGGCCTGGGGCTGATGATAAAAGCAGGGGCTGTCAGCAGCGAGGACGGTGGCAGGGCCACCTGCCTTATTGTGCAGTGACATTTAACGCGGAGCCGGGCTGGCACTCCCGGGGCAGGGAGAGCGGAGAGAGCACAGCGGGGATGAGCTGCCTCCTGCTGCACGGCACCGCCAACGCCTCGCCGCTCTCCCCTCTCTCACAGACCCTCTGCGTGTGACCCTCACACCAAAGAAGCTCAAAACAGGCATCGGCAGCACCGTCATCCTGTCTTGTGCCCTCAGCGGGTCCCCCGAGTACGTCATCCGCTGGTACCGCAACACGGACCTGGTGGCGGTGGATGACTACATCTCCATCCGGGGCATCAGCAACGAGACCCTCCTTATCACGGCTGCCCAGAAAAGCCACTCTGGGGCCTACCAGTGCTTCGCCACCCGCAAGTCCCAGACGGCACAGGACTTCTCCATCATAACGCTGGAGGGTGAGCTGGCTTCCCGGGCTGGGGGCTTCTTCCTGTGCCCCTCTCCGAGGGAATGCTTTGTGCATGGCTGGGGGGCAGGGAGAGCTGCTGGCCGGGGGGTCCTGGGGCTGCTGCCAGCCCATTGCTGGGCTCTGAGTGCTGTCTGCAGGGACATAGCATGGCTGGGACAGGGAAGGACCTAAATAAGTGTTGGCTTGCTGTCCCCAGCCCCTGGGCCAAGGCACCTCCACTCACCAGGCAGCCCTCCCTGACCCAGCTCACTGAATGTTTGGACAAGGGACGGGCTCTGCCGAGGGAGGTGTCCCCTCAAGCTGGCATCTGTGTCAGCCACCGTGTCCCCTTGCCCCTGTCTGCATCTCCCTGCCACAGGGGTGCCAGCACGGCCAAGTGTCACCGGCTGAGCCTGGGGTGGGAGCTCGGTGCCATCCTGCCGGCGGGTGACTGCTGCTGCCTGTGGCTGCCACTCCCTGACCCCCATCCCGCTGGGTGCCCCCCAGATGGGACCCCCCGCATCGTCTCCTCCTTCAGCGAGAAGGTGGTCAACCCCGGGGAGCAGTTCTCCCTGATGTGTGCCGCCAAGGGGGCCCCGCCGCCGACCGTCACCTGGGCGCTGGACGACGAGCCCATCCCGCGGGACAGCGGGCACCGCTCCAACCAGTACACCATGTCCGACGGCACCACCGTGAGCCACATGAACGTGACCAGCCCGCAGATCAAGGACGGCGGCGTGTACCGGTGCACCGCGCGGAACTCGGTGGGCAGCGCCGAATACCAAGCGCGAATAAACGTAAGAGGTGCCTGTCTACTTTTAAATATCAGAATAGGACTTTTACTGGGCTTTTTGGTTTTGTTCTGTTCCCCGGCTGATTGCTCCTCCTCACCTCTCCATCCCGGCCATGTGAGTCTCCCTGGCTACCCCAGCCTCATTCCCTGAGTCCTGTCCCACTCCTCACACACCTGCCCACAGATTTGAGCCTCTCCAGTGCTTAAAGCAGGGAGTTTAACAAAGTGGAAAGCAATTTTGGGGTTTTGGAGAACTGGAGCTTGGCTTTGCAGGAGTCAAAGGGCAGCACTGTCCACCTTGGGGTCTGCTCTCACCCCACCAAGCCTTGCCTTGGGGTGTGCACAGGGTGGGCACACACCTCCCGAGGGACCCCACGCATGGAGAAGGAGGTGGCAGGCACAGAAATGTCCCAGGTCCCCCATGCTGTCCCAGCCACCCCTGTTCCCTACAGGATCCCTACTCCTTGGCAGCCCCCGCGCCCGCTGGCACCAGGATCTCCATGACAAACGATGATGAGGCAGCACATGAAATCGTGGAAAATGAGCTTTGATTTGTCATGTCTGTATTTTCTTTGTCTGCTAAAAGCCATGGCCGCGTTAATCACCGTGTTATTACGGCTGGAGCGCTCTGCTCCGTGTGTTCCAGGGAGCGCTCTCAGGCACAGGGTACGGTGTAAGCCCCTGCCCATTAATAATCCCCAATTAAAGCTCCCAGGCTTACAGGTGGGAGCAAGACAAGATAAGGGAGCGTTTATTTGTCTGCTGAGAACGAGGGTTGAAGGGCTGTGTTTGTCTGTGTCTCAGGTTTGAAATGGATCTAGTGGCTTTTTGGCTGGGATCCCAGGAGAGTCGGAATTTTGCTGCCGATTACTGCTGAATTTGGAGGAAGTTCATCCCTCAGCCATGAGAAGCCAGAGCAGCGTTTTCAATGAGGATGTTCCCTTGTCTCCCTTTCCCCCCCCCTCAGCTCTTGATGGGCTGTCACTAGATAAGATTTGGGTTTCTTTTTCAGTGGCACAGAGCATGTCCCTCAGACAGGCCCGAGACATGGTTACAGAGCGAGATGCTAATTCCTTTTTTCCTGCTCCTTCTCTTAACGTGTCCTAGAATGTGGAACACCGTCCATCAGCTGGTCCTGAGTGTCTGTTAAGCTGTTATCCTGCTACGCCCTCAGGACGAGGAGTCAAGACAGGGTTAATCTTTAGATTACTTTGCTATTTTATGCAGCGGCTGGCAGAACAATGTAATTATTGATGCATGAAACCTCTCTTTTAAAGGCTCACCTGCCGCATTCTCCCAGTCCTCAGGCAGCTCCAAAGCCAGACAGAAACTGGTGGCTGTCTGGCTTTTCAGTGACACCCAGGTTGGCAGTGAGGGGCGCAGAAAGGTGGGGTTTGAGAGAGGTGAAGTGTGTTTGCCGGTGGAAGTCAGGTTCCCATAGCAGCTCTTGCCAAGAATGTTTGGCACAGTGCAGGCAGCTTCCTCCTGGGAGAGGCAGAGGGAGGCTGTGATGGTGGGGGAGCTCTCCCTGAGTGTCCCACAGCTCCAGTGCTGCTGGAGGAGCCAGGTGGAGGCATCCTGGGCAGCCACAGTGCCCAGTGCAGAAACACGGACACCTTCCAGCCTCCCGCAGTGGGCAGCAGTGGCGTCTGTGGGCTCAGCTTCCCAGCACTGGGGTGGGATTTGCTGTTCGAGGTGTGGCTGTGACCCAGGAGCAGAGCCCTGTTGGTGGGCGAGGGTGAGGAGCTGTAGCTGAGGAGCAGCTCTCCCCACCCGCGCTGAGAGGAGCCCGTGCCGCCTCCTCACCCAAACCGGGCTGGCTCCCGGCTGTCCTGGTCACCTCTTCTGCCTGTGAAGCTCTCTCTGGAATAGCAGCAGATCTGCATGCAAGCAAATGGCCCTTCGGAATTAACCTAGCCTGCCTCTTTCCTTCCTCCCGAATATGTAGGTCCCCCGAGCATCCGTGCCATGAAGAACATAACAGCGGTCGCGGGTAGGGACACTTTCATCAACTGCAGGGTCATCGGGTACCCCTATTACTCCATCAAGTGGTACAAGGACTCTCTGCTGCTGCCCGATAACCACCGCCAAGTGGTCTTTGAGAACGGGACCCTGAAGCTGATGGACGTCCAGAAAGGCATGGATGAAGGAGAGTATCTGTGCAGCGTCCTGATCCAGCCCCAGCTCTCCATCAGCCAGAGCGTCCACGTCACCGTCAAAGGTAAGAGGGTGGGAAGGCTTCCCCTGGATGGGGTGGAAAGCTCATCCAGGTTGAGTTTGGGATGTCCCTGCTGCGGGATGGAGGCAGAGGAGCACCACATAGGGAACTGCTCGGCCAGGTGGTGGCTGTGCTCTGCAGTCACCAGGCATGGGAGCTCAGATCCCACCACGACAGCCCTCGGGAGCTGGCTTGGCTACCTGGTCCTGCCTGCCGCCGGCAGCTGCCCCGAGCCACGCCGTATCCATTTCCCCTTACAAGTGATGGAGCAAGGATTTATGGTGTAAACATAACGTATTAAAACATCTAACCTTTGCTTGGATCACCTTCACCGATGTTTTTCTGTGTGTGCTAGCTTTTAAAAAAATAATACTCTCGGTCTTCTGAGCGCACAGAACATCTTAAAAGCTTCTCCAGGCCATCAATTATTCAGCCCCATTGAGGGAGCTATCAGTCCTAATGAATTGAGCCGGATGCATTCCCTCCCAGTGCCTGGCTGAGATTGCGCTGGGAGCGCGCGGTGCTCCCGGATCTCCCGTCCTCAGGAGTTGTCGGGTCGCCTCCGCCCGTCGCCGGCTCGGTGTTTGCAGTAAATCATTCAGACAAACACGGTGGCGCTGGGGACGGAGCCGGCCAATTGCCATCCTGCCTCTCACCCAGCGGGGGATTCGTGCACTGGATTTACTCTGATCCCCCTCCCTCCCCTCCCAGCCACCATTTTCTTATTAGGAATCAGGTTAGAGAGAGAGCGCATCAAGCTGATTAGAGATGCTACCACTTGATTAGCTAATGCTCTTCTCCAAGGCTTCCAGAGGGGAGAGGAGGCTGTGGATAACCTGTCAAAGGGCAGTGCGGGGAGGTCTTCTTGCCCCTGGGGTCTGCAGGGCTTGGCCAGCCCTGCTTTCCCCACCTCGTATAAATCCCGGTCCATGTGGAGACCCAGGGCTTGGAAAGAGGCCAGAGATGCTGTTCCTGTGTTGGGACAACTGGGACAGGCAGGGCTGATGTGGGGAGACCATCTTGGGATGTTTGTGAACAGTTAAATAGTGGGATTGGCTGGGAGGTGCCCTCGGAGGGTGCAGGATGCTGAAGTTCAGCTGAGGATCTGTGAGGATCTGAGGAAGCAGCCCTTCCAGCCTGGATTTACTGCCTCGATTAGTGGCTGAGGAAGGTGAGCAGGTGGCACAGCCCAGACGTCTTCATTCTGCTGCTGGGAATTTACACCAGCCCTGCTGGCTGAATTCCTCATTTCCTCTGGCCCTTGGATATAAGACCTGAGTAAAAGAGCAGCGAAGTCCCTAGAAGAGAGAGAGTGAATAAACCGAACTGTGTAGCACAAGGAGCGTGGGGTGGCGTGGAGCACCATAAAGCTTTTACAGCCCCACTGCCTGGTGACCACATGAAATGCCACCAGTGAGTTACGCAGGTCCTTCCGATCACGCAGCAGTAAAAGCTTTACAATTCCCTCTGCCACTGCTTCCCCCCAGGAGCAGGGATGTGCAGGCCCTGCTCGTGAGGCATCACCTCCATCTCGTGCTGAAGGAAGCTCCCACCCAGGTGTAGCAGCTGCTGCTCAGCCAGGGAACCCCAGGATCCCCAGTTTCACACCTCCAGGCTCTGTGGGGCTTTGCTGCTCGGGGGTGCTGCTGGAGCCTCTTCCCTGTGCCTCCCCAGCAGCACAATCCAAAATCCAGCCTCCTCCAAGGTGCCCTGACAGCTCCTCATTCCCACAGACATCTTTGAAGGTTTTAATTAGTCCCGCGTGGGTTGGTGCTGTCCTGGGGCTCTGCTCAGGTGGCTGCAGCGTTTCGGGGAGCGTGGGGCTGACATGGTGTCGGGGCACTGTGGGGTGATGTTTTACGCCACGGGAAGGCAGAGGCTGTTCACAGGGTCACCTCTGGATTGGAGCTGCTGGGATGGGCTCTGTGGTGGCACCGTGGGCACGGTGCTCCATGCCCCAGGCTGTAGCCAAGTGAGAGCCTGGAAGCTCTGCAGAAAGGAGGACTGCAGCAGGAAGCAATCCGGGAAGGCAAGGGGAGTTGTGAGCTCTGTTTGTGGGAAGCTGAAGCAGGGAGAGCTTGTCTGTTGGCCGGAGGGGCGTGTTTGGAGAGGCGCAGATCCACAAGCCCATCCCCGCTCTGCAATAGACTGCAGTGCATTCCCAATTAATTATTCATTAATTATGGAAAATAGGCAGCACTGGCTCCATGGCTCCAGCAGCTCAAGCCACGTTGTTGTAGCCAGCAGAGGGACAGGCCAGCCCTGCCTGTACCTGCCTGCCTGGTGGCACTGGCACACACCTGGGGGACAGTGACAGCCCCTGCTTGCCGGTGCTCTGGACCAAGACCTGAGCAATGGGATGGGCACAGGGGCAGGTGGGAGCCCAGGGAAGTGAGTGGGGATTTGGGGAGCTGCCCCCTTGCCTGCGTGAGAGGGCGGCTCCCTACTGCCGAAGGGACAATTGGCAGCCTGCTAATTTAATTATGGAGACTGCAGAACGAGGATCTCATCTAGCAGGTGCTGAGCCTTGTTAAGCTAATTGTCTCCCTCTCTCTGCTTTCTTCCCCCTCCCACATTGCCAGAGATGCTGCGGTTGCCTAATTAAGTTATCAGAAAGATAATGGCTGGTTCTGAATCCAGCGCCTTTAAGAAAAGCATCCATCTAATAATGGCTTTTCTGGGAGTGGATAAATGCTGAGGTGGAATTTCGGGTGGCACGTGCGGGGGCGGCCAGGGCTTTCCCCGGTGCAGGGTCAGCATTTCTCCGTCCCACTCTCAGCAGGGTGGCCCTGCCAGGTGGGGGAAGTCTTCCTGCTGTTCTCTGCTTGATGGCATCTCCCGCTGTCCCCCTGGCCTTGTTCCCAGTGGAAACAAAAGCCTGTCTTCGTTTCTGGGCTGCTTCTCCTGCCAGGACAGCCTCTCCCCTAAGCCCCACTGCAGGAAGGCTTTCCTGGGATGGACTCTCCATCATTCTCTGCCTCTCCCCTCTCAGTCCCTCCGCTGATCCAACCCTTCGAGTTCCCGCCAGCCTCCATCGGACAGCTCCTCTACATCCCCTGCGTGGTCTCCTCCGGGGACATGCCCATCCACATCACCTGGAGGAAGGACGGGCACGTCATCCTCTCCGGCTCCGGGGTCACCATTGAGAGCAAGGAGTTCATGAGCTCCCTGCAGATCTCCAGTGTGTCCCTCAAGCACAACGGGAACTACACCTGCATCGCCAGCAACGACGCTGCCACCGTCAGCCGCGAGCGGCAGCTCATCGTGCGGGGTGAGCCTGGGGGGTGGCCCGGCCACCTGCATCCCACCCAGTCCTGGTGGGCTCGGGAGGGCAGAGCAGAGGGGAGTTGGGAGGGTGAGGAGCCCCCAGGCAGTGGGGGCTGTGGGGGTCTGATGAGGATTTTCCTACAGTGACCGTCCTTTCTCCCAAACTCCTCAGTGCCTCCTCGTTTTGTGGTCCAGCCCAACAACCAAGATGGCATTTATGGAAAAGCTGGAGTGCTGAACTGCTCTGTTGATGGGTACCCACCTCCGAAAGTCATGTGGAAACACGCTAAAGGTAGGGATGGGCCACGGCGGCGTGTGGGAATGTCACCAGGACTGGGGAGGGTCCCTTGGGCACAGCCACCCCAGCTCTGAGCCTCACGAATGCTCCTCTGCCTCGGCTGAACTCTGTGTTTCTGTGTCCCCTCCCAGGAAGCGGCAACCCCCAGCAGTACCACCCCATCCCCCTGACGGGCCGCATCCAGATCCTGCCCAACAGCTCCCTGCTCATCCGCCACGTGCTGGAGGAGGACATCGGCTACTACCTCTGCCAGGCCAGCAACGGCGTGGGCACAGACATCAGCAAGTCCATGTTCCTCACCGTCAAGAGTAAGTACCCGGGGCTGCGCCGTGGGGCATCGTCGCGGGGACAGGGACCTGCTCCTGCCACGGCCACAGGGGTGGCTGGGGGGCAGAGGCAGGCACGGTGAGGGTGGCTGTGGGACATGGGACTGTCAGCAAAGCTTGGTCTGGTGCAGCTTTCTTCTCTGTCCTGAGGGCTCCAGCCGCGCTCCGGCCTCAGCTCCGTGCATCCCCACGATCGATGCGCAGGGCACGGGAGGGCATTGATTCCTCCCCTCCAGGGACCCGCTTCCCCTTTGCTATTAAACACACTTTGTCTTTAATAAAACCAAGCAATCAATCTACATCATCCAGGAGGAAAGGAAATAGCTGGGCTGCTTTGACAGGGATGGGCTGGGAAGTGTTGTTAGACACCGTGTTTGAACTGTGTGTGTTATTGGATTGCTCTCCCGTTGCTATCAGCAGAATGTATAATTGCCAGCTCCGTGTTATTTATTTGGCTCGTTGCTGCCGGGAGCATTCAAACTCCAAAAGGAGGTGGTGCAGGGGGTCCAGCCCCATCGTGCTCACTCCTGTGTGTCTCCAGGAGGGGCTGGGGCTGGGGCTGGGATCAGAAGGACTGAACTTTGCTCTGACCATGCCAGGGGTGAGGCAGTGAGTGTGCTGCGCCAGGGGGATGGGGGCTGCAGGTGAAGCCATGGGAGCCACCCCCTGGTTGTCCACCCAGGGTGCCATGGACAAAGGGGATGTGCTCTGGTCACCACCATGCCCTGGCCTCCCCTCCCCAGCCCAGCGCTTTCTCTCCTGACATCAGCTGCCATTTCTCTCAGGGGCTTCTCCCCTCCCCACCCAGCCCCTGCCTTCCCAGGTTCCTGCTCCCCTCCCTGTCAGCTGTTTAATTTATCACTCCGACTGATGAATCAAACCCAGCGACTTCAAACAAGGCACTTCAATGAGGTGCAGGTACAAAGTCGAGGCGATTAATCCCGAGTGAGCGTGCGAAGTCTGGGAGCCCGAACTGGTGCCGTGTCCCTGCTATCTCCTGTAATTGCATCCCAGGACAGGTTGCTTGCTGACTTGAATAGCACATAACCTTATTATGCGAGTGCTTTTGCATCTCCCGGAGCCCTCGCCGCCTTTGAAAAGGTTTGGATGAATAGGTAGACGAAGCGCCACAGCCAATTAAGCATTAGATGGGCTCTTTGTTTTGTTTCATTTTGGGGTTTTTGTTTGTTTAGTGAAATGTCAGCCCAATTAAAGGGAGATCAGCACTGGCTTTCCCTGAAAGCCAGGCCACTGCGGACTGAGTTAAATAAGAGTTAATCAGAGCCCAAACAAAGCGTGTTGGTGGTCAGCAGGGGAGAGGGGAGTGCCACAGCCAGCCGGTGTCACACGTCCCCTGCCCCGATGCCACAACGAGGGGCTCTGGGGGCAAGGTGGGACGGCCACGTAAGACAGTGGACAGTGTGTGCTCTCCTGGCCGAGTTCATGGACTTGGCAGAGCCAGGAGGAGCTGGGCGCTGCTTTTGTCAGGGGGTGGGTGAGGAAAGCCACCAGATTTGCTTGGGAATGTCACCCGTGGGGTTGGGGCTTTCCTGTCCCTGGGCTCCCATACCATGGCAGCCTGTCCTTCCCTGCTTTGGGAGGGAACTCGCCAGCCTCCAGCAGGGTGTAGTGGGGAGGGAAGGTGGGGAGTGCTGGAGTACCCGAGCATGTGCTCGAGGGGACAGCGCGCTGGGCTGGGCGCAGGTGAGGCACCCAGCAGCGCGTGATAAATGCCATTTAGCACATGGCTGCACACCTGCTCGGGTGTCAGAGCGTGTGCGTGGGGTGGGTCTCATCCTCAGGGGTCCTGCAGGCTGTGCCTGAGCGCAGCACCCTGGGCACTGGGGAGGGGCTCCTCTGCCTCCTGCTCCGTGCCAGCACCTCGATGCCCGGGGTCCAGCCAGAGGGCAGCGAGAGGAGTCTCTGTCTGTGGCCGTGGCACAGCCCTGTTTGGAAGTTCGCTGCCACACGGCACGAGCATAACTGATTGCTTCCATGCAATTTGAATTAATCTCATGCTTCAGGTGAAACTCAGCTAATCAGTGTAGAAAGGAAGCTGAGACGGGTGCAATCAAATTAACATCACAGAGCCAGCTCCAAACAAGAAAGAGGGGGGCGAGGGAGGCAGGCACAGCCCTTGTCACCCTTGTCACTGTTCTCATTCAGTTGTCACCACTGCTCTGCGATGCAGCTCGTGCCCCAGCCGGGTGTGGGATGGCACAGCGTGATGGTGGCTGTCGGCTTCCTTTGTTGCCAGGCTTATCTCTGCCCAGCCAGCAGGACCAGCCTCTGTTTGGGGTCTTGTTAACAAGGCCGTGGGCGCAGGGAGAGGCTGGGTGGGTGAGCTGGGCCCTGGGAGGATGGGTGGGCAAAGAAGGCGTTGCAGGTGAGCTCTCCTCGAAGGAAGCCAGTCTGCCCAGAGTGCTGCTTGACTTGTGGCTGATGTGGCATTATTGATACCCCTGTGCCCAGGAAGGGATCACAGAGTGGTCAGGAGCAGCCCCCAACCACCCTTGGAGGTCCCTGCAGCAGTCCCAAGCAGTGTGGTTCCTCTGGAAGCTGCAGAGCTGCTCCAGGGCAGGTGTTGGGCAGCAATGCCCCGATCTGTGCTATCCTCACAGCTGCTTGGGGTTTTCTTGGGGTTTGTTGTGCTCTTTTCCTGCTCTGGACTACGTGCAGCTCCCTTGGGACCCTGGCAATTGAGAGAAGCTGATATGTTTACATCCAAGGAGCTGCTTTTAATCAAACATCAATAAGTGCATTTCAGCGAAGCAGAGCCTGAAACGGAGCTCCTCTCCCGGGGCCTCTGCTCGAAGGGAAGGGGCTGATGTAGCCAAGGCTGCTGCAGCCCTGAGGGGCTGTCCTGCCCCTTCAGCCCCACGGCCACACACCTCTGTGCTGCACCCTCCTGCAGCCCAAATGAGGGCTGAGTGCAGGGGTGACATCCCCAGTGCCCTTGCCTGCCACATAGCAGGGTGGCCCCTCGTTTTTCCATGGCAGGAGCTGGGGACAATGGGCAGGAGCCTGGCAAGGGCTGCCATGGTGCCAGGGGTGGATGCTGAGCCCCTAATCCAGCTGTGCTGGGCTGTGCACAGACAGCTGGGCTTTGGGGCAGCTGCAAGAGCCCCTGTGCTCTGTCCTCACCCTAATGGGACATGAGGTGGGACAGTTCTTCCCAGGCCTGCCTCTCTCCCGGTGTATCCCTGACCTGGGGCTGCAGAGGTGTCGGAGCACGGGCAGGAAGCTGGGAATGGGACAGGGCAGAGTTAGGAGAAGTCTTGTGCTGTTTCTTGTGGCCCTTGGTGCCCCAGGCTGCACTGCCACAACATCCCTGCCCCTTGCCATCCCCTGCCAGCTCGGGGGTGGCCGTGCTCCCCTCGGGGCTGGGCTGTCACACGGGCACCAGGCTGGGCACCGCGCTGTCCTGCACCCCGCAAACACCGGCAGCTCCGGAGGAAAGGTTTCCTTCGCTGTTAATTGAATTACATTGCCACAGAAAGCCGAGGAGTCGTAGCTCATTAGAGCCTCTTGTGTCCCATTAGAACAGTGTGTGTTGCCTTTGCGGATTGTCATTATCATACATTACTGCAGGACTCAGCACTGCTGTTTGTTTATGCATTACATTTTTTTCTGCTTACCCAGCCTGCCCTCGGTCCCCCAGCCCAATCCTCCTGTGTGGTGCCTGCCACAGCTGCATGGCACTGGGGTGGCACGAGGGCTTGGGAAGAGCCAGGCCAGGGATCAGTGCAGCATCCTCACAGCATGGATCAGCCATCCCCATCCGTGCTGCTCGAGCACCTCTGGGTTCTGCACCCCAGCCAGGTGGTGACCCGGGCACAGGGTGTCCCCACCGTCCCCGTTTGGTTATTGGGGTGGCTATGGAAAAAAAAATCATCTCTGGTATCTGCAATGCAAAGGCGGCCTTGCTGATGGGAAATCACACTCTGTATTCTGCCCAGGTTTATACGAGTGAATTATGCAAATCCGTGATGGAAAACATTCTTCCTCTCATCCTCGGGAGTGTAAAACCTTAGTCAATAATTCATACCCGCACGTCTCAGACTGGAGGCTTTCTCTTCATTATAGTGTGCACTTGGTTATTTGTCTTTCACGTTTTATTGTCTACCCCGGTGTAATGCTATGCATTATAAAATTTATCTGCTTCATTATTTTATGATCCTGAGCTGTATAATGCAGCGAGACGGTTCCGCTTCGGGCTGCGCTGCCTCTCGGTGAGAGCCGCATGCGCCGTGTCCTCGGTGGGTCCGTGGGCTCCGAGGGGCCGGGCAGCCACAGGTGGCACCGCCCATCCCCCAGGCACACAGGTGACACTTTGCCTCCCCGCAGTCCCGGCCATGATCACCTCCCACCCCAACACCACCATCGCCATCAAGGGCCAGACCAAGGAGCTGAACTGCACGGCGCGGGGCGAGCGGCCCATCATCATCCGCTGGGAGAAGGGCGACACCGTCATTGACCCCGACCGCAACATGCGCTACGCCATCACCACCAAGGACAACGGCGACGAGGTCATCTCCACCCTCAAGGTGAGCGCTGGGGGTCCTGTGCCCACCTGGGCTGCTGGGGGTCTGGCTGGGTGTTGGAGGGAGGAAGGCAGCACAGGGGGGTGTGGGTGGTCCCCAGAGGGTGTCACAGGGGCTGGCACTGCGGCTGGGCTCCCTGTGTGGCAAAGCCGAGCCCAGCGGGACGGGTTGGAGCTCCAGGGAGTGGCATGGTGATGGGAGCAGGCGGTGATGGCAGGGGAAAGCAGGGGACACTGCTCAGGGCAGCTCAGGCTGAATTGGCTCCTCTCCCTGGAACTTTGGCAGCTGAAGCCAGCTGACCGCGGGGACTCCGTCTTCTTCTCCTGTCACGCCATCAACTCCTACGGCGAGGACAGAGGCTTAATCCAGCTCACTGTCCAAGGTACTCCGTCCCCCGTGCGTGAGCCCTGTGGTGCAAAGCCTCGCTGAGAGGGTCCCCCTGCTCCTGGGGGACTCCTCTGCCTGTGTCCCTAACCTGCCTGCATGTCCCCAAGAGCCCCCTGACCCACCCGAGCTGGAGATCCGTGAGGTGAAGGCCCGGAGTATGAATTTGAGATGGACGCAGCGGTTCGACGGCAACAGCATCATCACCGGATTCGATATCGAGTACAAGAACAAGTCAGGTGGGTGACAGTGATGTCCCCTCCCTGTGCCACAGCAGGCTGGGGGCTGGCCTGCACAGGCAGGTGAGGGACTGCCCCACCGGTTCCTCCAAGGGAATATTCTGCATCCCGGTTCCTTTGATGAAGAAAGGAGAGAGCGGCATTAATGAAATATGGTAATTTCTGTTGGATGGGAGCATTTGAAAGGGAATATTAAAAGAGACAATATTTGCAAAAAGTTGAGCCCCTCGGGGAGCGAGGGGGGGAAGCAGCCCCTCTCCAGGGGTACAAAAGCTGGAGGTGCTTGGGGACCTCACCAGCCTGAGCACGGCCCCCTGGGCACTGCAGACCCCAGGATGGGATTCAGGTGCTGACCCTCCTGTCGTTCCCCCTTCTGTTCAGACTCCTGGGATTTTAAGCAGTCCACACGCAACATCTCCCCGACCATCAACCAGGCCAACATCGTGGACCTGCACCCCGCCTCGGTGTACAGCATCCGCATGTACTCCTTCAACAAGATCGGGCGCAGCGAGCCCAGCAAGGAGCTCACCATCAGCACTGAGGAAGCAGGTGCTGATCCTGGCGCGGGCGGTGGGCAGGGGGAACACGGGGGCTGCAGCCTGGGGGGAGGCTGGCCGAGGTACAGCTCTCCTAAAGCCGGGGGTTTTCCTGGGGAGGAGCTCCTGAACCTTCTCAATGTGCTCCTTTGTGCTTCTCCGCAGCTCCCGATGGCCCTCCAATGGATGTCACCTTGCAGCCGATCACGTCCCAGAGCATCCAGGTCACCTGGAAGGTGAGTGAGGCCAGGGTGGGGTGTGGGCTTTCCCTGGCCACAGGGGCTTGGCCAAATGCTGTCCTGAGACCCAGCGTGCCATCAGTGTCACAAAAGTCAGGAAGAATTCCCCAGGAAAAAGGAAAACCTGGAGGCTGTGCACGCAGCTCACCTCATCACACAGGGCCCTTATCAATCATGTTTTATAACAAGCTCATTATCTCACAGAGTGTCCGTGCAGGACCAGGGGGCAGGGAGGATAAATATGTAAAAACGGAGGTGCTGGGTTGCAAAGTGTTTGAGCAGAGATCGATAAAACTTAGAATCGGATTTATTTTTCCAAAGCTGCCTAATGAAAAATAAAATTGATTATAAAGTTAGGACTTGGGAATGAACTGCTAAGTCAATAAATTTAGGGTTCCAGCTTCTCCCCCCTCCCCTTAAGCACTGGAAAACAGATTAATGAAAAGTAAGATTCACTTGAAAGATAAGTCACTTCGTTTTAGGAGTATTTCAGCAAGACGGATCGCCCTGGCATTGTAACATAAATTTGCAATCAACCCTATTGATTTCTTAATGCTTCAGAGAAATATTGTTAAGATTGATCTCAATCTGGCCTCTCAGGCTGCCAGACTTGGGGTTTCTCCTGCTCTAGTTGGGGCCTTTCTTCTCTGGTGGCTCTGAGGACCTGCTGGACCTTTTTTATCACTATTTTGCCACTCAGTGAAAACCAGGGAGGGAAAACAACTTGAAAGCCTTGAGAAAAGCCCCTGGTGAGAGGTGGCTGGGGCATAGAGCCCTGTGAGCCTCCCTGCCTTGTGACACCGCTCTGTCCTGCCCTCGTTGTCCCTCAGGCCCCGAAGAAGGAGCTGCAGAACGGAGTGATCCGCGGCTACCAGATCGGCTACCGCGAGAACAGCCCGGGCAGCAACGGGCAGTACAGCATCGTGGAGATGAAGGCCACGGGCGACAGCGAGGTCTACACGCTGGACAACCTCAAGAAGTTCGCGCAGTACGGGGTGGTGGTGCAGGCGTTCAACCGCGCGGGCACGGGGCCCTCGTCCAGCGAGATCAACGCCACCACGCTGGAGGACGGTAAGGATGGCGCAGTGACCAAACCAGACACTGGTTTGGGCCAAGTCCCACCTGGGGGACCTCGGTCACTCCCTGTCCATCACAAGAGGGTCTAGGGTGGTGGCTGTGTGTGCCCTCACAGCTCCCAGGGAAGGAATTGGGAGCACAGGGCTCTCAGGATGCCTGTGGCACTGGGTCAGTGGCACAATTAAAGGGTGCAAGGTGGATTTAGGCACTGTTGAAGCACCAGGCAGCTTTCCGTGTGGGACACAGCCACTGATGGCCTCAGTCGTTTAAAAAACAATGAGGAAAAAGTTTTGCAGTGCGTTTGCTCAGCAGTTTTTCATACTTAATTAAGGCTCTCGTTAGCCTGTCAAACCGCGATCGTTTCCTGGCTGCATTAGCACTCCTCCCGGGGTATTCAAAGGCCCCTGTTTTAGCAATAGTGTCTTTTCCATAATTATATTACCTTCATTTTGTTCAAACGGACTATCTGTATTAGTTTATTATACTCTGTCCCTAATTACATGGTGCTTATATTTTTGCACCTAAGTAATATGAAACAATAATCATTTTCAAAGAGGATCGTTACGGTGATGTATTATCATTTAAATGCTCATAAAAATTAGAGTTACCTCTTGCGGGGCAGTGGGATCTAATTACCTCACATCCAACCAGCTCTCCCACTCTCCCCTCGCTGGGAAGCATCCTCCCTGTCACCTCCAGCACAGGGTTCACCCCCACCTCGCTGGTCCAGGAGAAGGAAAACTGCATGCTGGAGGCAGAGCAGTGCCAGGCAGGACTGCCTGAGGGTCTCCAGCAGCATGGTGGGGTCCATGGGGTGGCTGACCGGTGGGACACAGCCTGGCATCTCCACCCTCCTACTGATTGTCCTCCTCCCGTGTGCCCCCCAGTTCCCAGCCAGCCCCCCGAGAACGTGCGGGCCATCTCCATCACCTCGGACGTGGCCGTGATCTCGTGGTCGGAGCCCCCGCGCAGCACTCTCAACGGGGTGCTCAAGGGCTACCGCGTCATCTTCTGGTCCCTCTACATGGACGGAGGTGAGTGCCGTGGGCAGTGGGTGACACTCACAGGGGACTGGGGGGTGGCACGGGGGCTGACAGGCCCTGTGTCCCGCAGAGTGGGGCGAGATGCAGAACATCACGACCACGCGGGAGCGAGTGGAGCTGCGGGGCATGGAGAAGTTCACCAACTACAGCGTGCAGGTGCTGGCCTACACCCAGGCAGGTGACGGCGTCCGCAGCAGCGTGCTCTACATCCAGACCAAGGAGGACAGTAAGTGGCACTGCCACTCGCTCGTGCCGAAGGGCTGGAGCGACTGCCGGGGCACAGGGGAAACCCCCCGTGTACAGCCACGGGCAGGGCATTTCCCTTTCCCTTTTTTTTCTTTTCCTTAAGTGCGGATATTTAAATATTTACACCCCGCCTGCCCTACTTTAATGCCATTAGCTCGGTAGCAGAGCATCCCTGGGCCTGAGTCCTAGGAAGCGCCAGATGCTGGGAGGGAGGCGCAGCTGGGCAGGGTACGGCTGACAGATTAAGGAGATGGCCATTAAAAGCCAATCATGATTTCTAAACCAGAGCTTGGGCTGCAATTAACCCTCCTGCCTCCAGCTCACACGGGGACCGGAGCCACCCGTGGAGAGGTGTCCTGCAGGCAGACGTGGCCCTGCCTGCACTGCCACCACCATTGCAGCTGCTGCCCAGGGCGTGGTTGGGATGCCAGCCCCACGGCAGGATGCTGTCACATCTCCCAGCAGGGCAGAGACCTTGGGGACCTCCCGGCACCAGCTCTGCCATGCTCTCCCTCCTCAGTTCCAGGTCCCCCAGCTGGGATCAAGGCTGTGCCATCCTCTGCCAGCAGTGTGGTGGTGTCCTGGCTGCCGCCGGCCAAGCCCAACGGCATCATTCGGAAGTACACCATCTTCTGCTCCAGCCCCGGCTCGGGGCAGCCGGTACGTGACGGGAGTGGGGCTGGGAATCGCCACGGTGTGCCAGGGAATGCTGAGCTGGCCAAGCAGGAACGGCAGGGACAGCTGATGCCAGGCAGCAGCAGCAGCAGCAAAGAGCTCTTGGGGTGCACTGCGGAATTGTCCAAGGGCATCCACGGGCACTGTGCAGCAGGGAATGGTCCCATCATCTCTCTGTTCCCTTCCTCTGGCATCTGCCCTGCTCAGCGCTTGCTCCAGAGGGGGAAACATGCCAGCAGCTGACCGAAAATGAAATAGAAATCCAACCTGGCCCCATCCCTCCTTGGTGAGGGAGAGGTTGATGGGAGGTCTGCAGACTAGTGCTTATCAAAAGCTCCTTCTCAAACTCATTTCACTATCTGAGCCTCTGGTTTCCAGGGCAACATAATCTTTTCATCAAAGCAACTGGTAAAACCGCTGGGATCCGATATTGTTTTCTTGGCATCTTGTCAAAACTGTCATTTGGGTAAAAAAAAATTATGTATACTATACAATATTCATATAGGTGTGTCTGCTTTGGGGTTCACTCACATCCGTGTCCCCACAAGGACACGCGTGTGCCGATGGTGAACACGCAGGTACCTGGGTGGTCACACTGAAATGCACCCATCCTGTGCCACGGGGGTTATGGACCCCCATCTCTGCCCGGTGCTGCCGTGGTGGCACAGCCAGTGCTGTGCCAGGAATCCTTCCCCTCGTGGCATGCTCGGGGCAGGGTGACCTTGCCCCCAGTGTGATGGGGACTGGCCCCAGTGCTTGCACACAGCCAGCCCTGTCCCCAGGGCCACCACAGGGCTGGGGCAGTTGCTGTGGGTGCTGCAGGAGTGACCCCATAGAGGTTTTGGGGATCCCTTGGCCTGTCGCTGTGACCACAGAGGGTTTGGCCAGCCCAGCTGGGGCTGCCTCCAGGCTGGCCCCACTGCAGCCTGGCAGGTGCCAGGGAAGCATCCTTCCCGGGAAGAGCCATGCCGCTGCAGCCATCTGTTCCTGGGCTCCAGCCCCGCTCCCTGGAGGAATCACGACACCAGCCGGCTCTCACCGGCATTGAGGGACGGGAGCGGAGCTGAGCCGCTCTGCTGCTCGGGATAAACCCAGAGCACCGCGGTGGGGTGGGGGTCTGAGCTGAGGGTGATGGGGTGAGGGTCTCGCAGAGGCTTCACTTGTCCCGTGTCGCTCCCCGCAGGCTCCCAGCGAGTACGAGACCAGCCCGGACCAGCTCTTCTACCGCATCGCCCACCTGAACCGGGGCCAGCAGTACCTGCTCTGGGTGGCCGCCGTCACCTCCGCCGGCCGTGGCAACATCAGCGAGAAGGTCACCATCGAGCCTGCGGGCAAAGGTACGGGGGCTGCCAGCCTGGGGGGGCACCTCCTCTGCTGTGCCCTGCCCCATGGCCCGCAGGAGACAACGGCCGGGTGACCCCAGGGCAGAGGAGGGGCAGCACGGGGGTCCCAGGTCCCCTTACCCTCGAGGGGTCTGTGCACGGGGCCTGCCCCCCAGGCTGACCTCCTCCTTGCCCCCAAGCCCCCGCCAAGATCATCTCCTTCGGAGGCACTGTCACCACGCCGTGGATGAAGGACGTGAGGCTGCCGTGCAACTCCGTTGGGGAGCCGGTCCCTGCCATCAAGTGGACCAAGGACAGGTATGGGGGGCTGCCAGCTGTGCCAGGGGCTGGTGCCAGCTCCCTCGCCCTGGCTGTGTCACACACGGCTGATGTTCTCCTTCTCCTCCTGGCAGCGAGGACTCTGCCATCCCGGTGACAGTGGACGGCCACCGCCTGATCCAGGCCAACGGGACGCTGGTGCTGCGCTCGGTGAAAGCCGAGGACTCGGGCTACTACACCTGCACTGCCACCAACACCTGGGGCTTCGACACCATCATCATCAACCTGCTGGTGCAAGGTGAGGCCTCCCAGCTCCGTGTCTGCTCCATCCCCACTGACCAGTGCCTGGGCTCTGTCCTGCTTGTGCCAGTCTGGGGATGAGTGCGAGGGCTCACTGGCACTTTTGGGGGGCACAGTTTGGGGCACTCTGCATGTGTGAGGGGCTCATGGGCTTTCCCTCCTCCCTAGTGCCCCCGGACCAGCCCCGCCTGACTGTCTCCAAGACCTCAGCATCATCCATCACGCTGGCCTGGATCCCTGGGGACAATGGGGGCAGCTCCATCCGAGGTAGGGCTGCTGTGAGCGATGGGTGTGGCACCAGCATCTCATCCCAGAGCCATGACTAGTTCCATTCTCATGGAACATGTTTCCAGGCACACTGTGCCACATTCCTCTCTCTGCACCTCAGTTTCCCCCTCTCCAAAATGCCTCAGAAATGCTTCAGAGTGAGGTTGATGTCTCTGAGCTCTTAGCAGGGGCTGCCAGCACTGATGAGGGGCTGGTGAGGTGTTTTGGACAAGCTTCAGGGGCTGAGGGAGCTAATGAGGGGCACATCATTGGGTGCTTAGGTGCTGGTGGCCAGGGCCAGCCCCAGTGCTGCTCTGTGTCTCGTGGCATTGGTGCCACTCTGACCCCACCAGAGCAGGAGCTGTCCCACATCCCTGACAGGCTGGGGGCTTTGGGAGGGCTCCAGGAGCATCCCAGCTTTCCCAAGTCTCCTTTCTGCTCTGATTCATCTCATGAATTATACGTTGAAACAGCTGCGTGCAGAGGGGGGAGCGGGGAGCGAGGAAGGAGACCTCGCTTACAATTAATTAAAAGCATGAAAGTAATTACAAGCAAATCTCCCCAGCCAGCAGCCTTTCACTCCAGCGGACTCTGTTGATAAATTTGGTTATAATTGGATTAGAAATATTAAAAACACGCCGCATGTACAAAATAAATAAATAAGCAGTGGCAGGCACCAGGGTGGGCGGTGTGGGGGTGTTGGGGCTGGTGTTGACACCACTGGCATCACGTGCCCATGGCCTTGGGAAGGTCCTGGTGTCAACATCCACGGGGAAGCATTGGTGCTGGGAAGGTGTGGAAGTGTCCCCACTGCTCTGCCCGAGCTGGAGCTGGGTGTTCAGAGCTCCCTGCCGTGAGCCCTCAGTGGTACCTGGGTGGTGTTGGCACTGGAGGTGGTCCTGCCAGCCCTGCATTGTGCAGCTCATTATGCACACAGCAAGGCAGGAAGCCTACTCTTCCCTGCTATTTTTATTTGAGAATTGGCTAAATATCCTGCAGAAATATCCAAAGCTATCAGTGCACCGGGAAGGTTTGGTCAGCACAGCAGGGCAGCAGGGATGAGCTGTCCCGGGATGCCCCGATGCCCTCAGGGCTGTCCCCATGTCCCTGTGCCTCTCCCAGGAAGCCCAGGCCAGCCATCTCCAGGCGTCTTGTTGACGGCAGCGTAACAGGTTTGCTCATCCAGGACACAGTGTGCTTCCTGATACTCTCCATCACGGGAGAGGAGGCGGTGTGCAATGACAGAAGCAACTTCCCTGCAGCCTCCCGAGGGAGCTGCTTAATTCCGGCTTTCCCTTTATAGCCTCGCTCCAGTCAATCACAGCGTGCACTCCCGTGTGGAAATGAGCAGCAGGGCCATCCTGGGGGTCCTGGGGGGAGGTGAGGGGTGACCAGGGGCTCTGGCAGAGCTCCCAGGAGGTGCTGGGGGTGCCCACACTCTTCTCATCCGTGGCTCCTGCCTGGCTCTGTGTGGTGGGCACAGCAGGCAGTTTCCACCACGTGGAGTAAGGCATGAATTGGTGTGTGAGGGGTGCCCTGGCATGGCAAGGGCTGCACTGGAGCTGGGCACAGCTTTGTGCCAGCCCCATAACCCCTTCCTCTTACTCATGTACCCAGAGGTGACCCCCCTGCCTTGCTCCCCCAGGGTTCGTGCTGCAGTACTCGGTGGACAACAGCGAGGAGTGGAAGGACGTGTTCATCAGCTCCTCCGAGCGCTCCTTCAAGCTGGAGAGCCTCAAGTGCGGCACCTGGTACAAGGTGAAGCTGGCAGCCAAGAACAGCGTGGGCGCCGGGCGCATCAGCGAGATCATCGAGGCCAAGACCCACGGCAGAGGTGAGCCCGACCCGCAGTGTCCCTGCCCCGCCTGGGGACAGAGGGGTCCCCTCCCCACCCTGCTGACAGCTCCTCTCCCACAGAGCCCTCCTTCAGCAAGGACCAGCACCTCTTCACCCACATCAACTCCACGCACGCCAGGCTGAACCTGCAGGGCTGGAGCAGCGGGGGCTGCCCCATCACAGCCATCGTGCTGGAGTACCGGCCCAAGGGCAACTGGGTATGGCAGAGCCTGCGCACCAACAGCTCCAGCGAGGTGTTCCTGACCGAGCTGCGCGAGGCCACCTGGTACGAGCTGCGCATGAAGGCCTGCAACAGCGCCGGCTGCGGCAACGAGACCACGCAGTTCGCCACGCTGGACTACGATGGCAGTGAGTGGGGACGTGGGCTGGGGGAAATGCCACCAAACCAGGGCGGTCCCGGAGTGCTGAGTGCCCACCTGCCTGTGCTCTGCCCTAGGCACCATCCCCCCGATCAAGTCTGCCCAAGGGGAAGGTGACGATGTGAAGAAGCTCTTCACCATCGCCTGCCCCGTGATCCTGGCCACGCTGGGAGTGGCCCTGCTCTTCATCATCCGCAAGAAGAGGAAGGAGAAGAGGCTGAAGAGGCTTCGAGGTGAGATGGGATTCAGACACACAGGACCCCAGTTCATGTTCCTGGACGTGCCTCATTGTGCCCTAAAGAGCTCCCTTAAAAAAATCATTGTTTTTTTTTTGTCTCCTGCGCAGATGCGAAGAGTTTGGCAGAAATGCTGATCAGGTGAGTCTCATATCTGCCTGTCTGGCACTGGGTGGGCAGGCAGGGGAATGGTTGGTGCTGGGGGTGGTGCTGGCTGCTCTTAAGCCCAGGTACAGCCCTCATTCAGTCTCAGACCTTCTCGGGCTCACGCCTGAAGGCTGTGGCAGTGCCTCTGTACAACAGCAGCTCCTGGTGGTGCCCGAGGGTCCCACACTGGAGCTTGCCTGGGCAGGGTGAGCCCCGGGTGGGCTGGCTGGTGGCAATCCCCAGCCCGTGCCAGGCTGGCGCCGCCGGGGCTCTGTCCGGTAATGGGCGGGCCTGCGTCCCCTCTCACCTCACAGCAAGAATAACCGCAGCTTTGACACGCCGGTGAAGGGGCCCCCGCAGGGCCCCCGACTGCACATCGACATCCCGCGCGTGCAGCTCCTCATCGAGGACAAGGAAGGCATCAAGCAGCTGGGTAAGCACGGGCAAAGCTCCCATCCTCTCGTGCCCCAGAGTTTGGGGTCCCATGGGTGGGCTAGTGTGGGCCAGCAGGTGCCCACGATGCCTGGCCAGAGAGAGGTCTGAGCTGCAGCTTCCTCATGCAGGGGATGACAAAGCCACGATCCCGGTGACCGACACGGAGTTCAGCCAGGCCGTGAACCCCCAGAGCTTCTGCACGGGCGTCTCTCTGCATCACCCAGCCCTGATCCAGAACACGGGACCCCTCATCGACATGTCCGACATCCGCCCCGGCACCAGTGAGTGTGTGGGGCTGGGCTGGCCGGGCAGGGGCTGTGCACAGTGGGGAGAACCTGTCCCCAGCGCCGGCTGTGCCCAAAAGCAGCTGCTGGGAAGGCAGAAGGGACAGGCAGCACTCCAGGGAGACAGGAGAGCATCCTGGCTGTGTGTGGGAGGGACCCACCGTGACCCTGTCACCTTTGTCCCTCAGACCCCGTGTCGAGGAAGAGTGTGAAGTCTGCACACAGCACCCGGAACCGCTACTCCAGCCAGTGGACACTCACCAAGTGCCAGGCGTCCACCCCCGCGCGGACCCTCACCTCAGACTGGAGGACAGTGGGCTCCCAGCACGGCATCACGGTCACTGAGAGTGACAGCTACAGTGCCAGCCTCTCGCAGGACACAGGTATGCAGGGCCAGAGCCTCCCCGGCACTGCTGCTGGCAGGGACCTGCTGCTTTGGGGCACACAGAGCCCCCAAACTGTGAGTTTAGAGTGATTACAGAATTTATCTGAGATTGTGGAGCCATGACTTGGTGGCTCTGGGCCGTGCCCAGCTGTGGGGACAGATAGAATCATGAAAGAACAGAGTGTTTTGGGTTGGAAGGGACTTTAATGCTCATCTCATTCCACCCCTCCACTAGATCAGGTTCCTCCATGCTCTGTCCAGCCTGGCCTTGGAGATGTCCCAGCAGGGACAGCCTGGGCATTCCCATGACATGGAAAAAGGCATTCCCATGCCAGGGAGAACCCCCAGGTAGGTGACACCTCCTCTCCCCACAGACAAGGGGCGGAACAGCATGGTGTCCACGGAGAGCGCCTCGTCCACCTACGAGGAGCTGGCGCGCGCCTACGAGCACGCCAAGCTGGAGGAGCAGCTGCAGCACGCCAAGTTCGAGATCACCGAGTGCTTCATCTCCGACAGCTCCTCGGACCAGATGACCACGGGCACCACGGACAACGCCGACAGCATGACCTCCATGAGCACCCCGTCCGAGCCCGGCATCTGCCGCTTCACCGCCTCCCCGCCCAAGCCCCAGGACAGCGAGCGGGGCAAGGGCGTGGCCGTGCCCATCCCGCACCGCGCCAGCAAGAGTAGGTTCACATGGGATGGTGGGGGTCCTGCCAGAGCTTCCCACAACCCTTAAGAGGCCTTCCCAGCCCTGTGCTCCTTGGCATTCTCGGTATTTTTCCCCATGCTGTGGTGCTTTTCCCCCATTGCTTCGTGTCGTTCCCCATTCTTTGGTGTTCCATCCATTCCTTGCTATTCCATCCATTCCTTGGTGTTCCATCCATTCCTTGGTATCCCATCCATTCCTTGGTATCCCATCCATTCCTTGGTATTCCATCCAATCTTCGGTATTTTTTTCCCCAATTCCTTGGTATTTCTCCCCATTTTTTAGTGTTCCTTCCCACACCTTAGTATTTTTACCCCCGTATTTTGCTATTAACTACCTTCCCATTCTTTACTGTTCTTTCCCCATTTCATGGCATTTTCTCCCATTTTTTCGCTATTCCTTCCCAAGCTTTTGTGATCCTTTGCACTCCCTAATAGTCTTTCTCCACTACTCCACATTTTTACTCTTCTTTCCCATTCTTTCATGTTCCTTCCCATTCTGTAGCATTTTTTTTCCCATTCTTTAGTATTTCTTTGCGTGCCTGACTAGTCTTTCCTTATTCCTTGATACTTTTTCCCCCCATTTTTTACTATTCTTTCCCACCCTTTCGCATTCCTTCCCATTCTTTTGCATTCCCCAGTGTTCTTTCCTCATTCCTTAATATTTTTTCCATTTAAAAAAATATTTCTTTCCATTGTTCAGTGTTCCTTCTCGTTTTTTAGTATTCCTTCCCATTTTTTAGTATCCCTGGCTACTCTTCTCTGTTCCTTCCCATTCTTTAGTGTCCCTGGCTACTCTCTTCTGTTCGCTCCCCTTTCCTTAGAATTCCTTACCATTTTTAATACCTTTTAATCAGTATTCCTTGTTATTCCCCCCATTTTTCAGCACAGGCCCCAGACCCTCAGTACCCTCCCCATTCTTTGGTGCTCTCAGTATTTCCCTGCCTTGAGTCTTGCTGTGTTTATCAGTATTTTTCCCCCTGCTTTAGTGTTCCTCAGTGTTCCTTGGTATTCCTCAGTATTCTTCCCTATCCTTAGTGCCAGAACTCCGACAATCCCCTCCCACCATGAGTTTATTACCTCAAAAGAGAACAATACCTGGAAGAAATTTAAAAAATACATTGGTGGGAAGTGATAGTTAATTTATATACTGATTTCATAACACACAAAATAATGAAATCATCTTTCTGTGCGAATAACACCACATCTTTTTATGGTATAATTTAAATAGCACAGAGTGTATTACGTATAACACAATTGTTACCTTATAAAAATGGAATTTACAGAAGATATTATAAAACGTATGCGATTTAAGGCAATAGTGCTATAATAACACAAATATATAACAATACAACACCTGTAAGAGACAATATAATAATGTAGGGCCATATATATATATAAATATATAAAAAATACATATAATCTTTGTATATATATTTATATTTTTATAGATGTATTTTCATATATTTACATATTTTTATACATTTATATACTTCTATATATAAACATATATTCTATTTAAATTTTAGATATTTATATATTTATAGAAAAATTATATATTATATAAAAATTTATGTAGATATTTTTATAGGTATAATATATAATTTTAATATCTTTTTATGTATCAATTTATATCTATATTCGCATAACCATTAATCCTTAAATTAAGGTACTAATATAAGGTACTAATATGTAGAATCCTATATATATATGTGCTGTATCCTATATTAACACCACATATCCTGCAGTACACATCCTATAAAGAGAGGAACATGCCCTTACAGAACACACTACACAATATATGCAATTAAAGTAGCAACGCTCTATGGATAGAGCTTTATATATTGCAAATAAAAAAAGGCAAACTAATAAGAGGGTTTTAGATCTACGGACATATAAATCCTTAAATTAAGGCCCGACAGCTGTAGGTGCTGCTGTACAACACAAAGGTAACTGCGAAATAGGACAGGAATAAAACACTATAACACCTATAAGAGCCAATATAACAACACAGGGTCTATCCATACATAGACATAAAACCCCTAAATGAAGGCACTAACTATAGATGATGCCATAACACAACATAGCAGAATCTATTGTTTATGGCAGCGGAAAGCCTGGTGTATAACACACCACGTCCCACTGCTGGGTGCTGGAGCCGGCGGGACACAGAGTACTGGGAAGGAATAATTCCACTGCACTTTCCAGGATGGGATCTGTGCCTGTCATGTATCACAGACATTTAGCATCACATTGTTGCTATTATAATACTGTACTACACTGTACTTTTAGTCTTACATCACCTTATAATATTTATCACTTTGTACATTTAGCATTATATAATTAACAGTGTTGCATTATAGTACATTACAGGACATTATGTACGGCACTGAACACTTGACGCATCCCAGGCGTTGCGTTGGACGGAGTGGGACAATTTTGGGATGACGATGTGACACGTTCTTTGCAGCACAGCGTGTTCTCTATAGCACAAAGTGTTCTCCCTCTCCAGCAGGACCTGTTCTATAGCAGAATGTGTTCTCTCTCTCTAGCAGGACCTGTTCTATAGCAGAATGTGTTCTCTCTCTCTAGCAGGACCTGTTCTATAGCAGAATGTGTTCTCCCTCTCTAGCAGGACCTGTTCCGTGTAACTCAACACGTGCTGTGTAGGTCAACATCCTCTCCATCACATCCCTAACCATAAACCTAAATTTTTCTGAAATATTTAATATGTTCAATCGCATGGGTTCCCCGTAGCTCAATGGGGAGAGACCTACGTTCTCTATAGGTCAATGTCTTCTCTGTAGCTCAACACGTTCTCTGTAGGACAATGTCTTCTCCAGAGCATGGGTTCTCCATAGCTCAACACATTCTCTGAAGGTCAATGTCTTCTCCAGAGCATGGGTTCTCTGGAGCTCAGCACATTCTCTGTAGGTCAGTGTCTTCTCCATAGCTCAACACGTTCTCTGTAGGACAATGTCTTCTGCAGAGCTCAACATGTTCTCTGTAGGTCAGTGTCTTCTCCATCGCATGGATTCTCTGGAGCTCAACACGTTCTCTGTAGATCAATGTCTTCTCCAGAGCATGGGTTCTCCGTAGCCCAACACGTTCTCTGTAGCCCAACCCTGCCGTGTCCAGAGGGTGGGGGACAAGAGGGTCCCTGCAGAGCCTCACCTGCCTGTTTTTCCCTCGGCAGGTGACTACTGCAACCTCCCGCTGTACGTCAAGTCGGAGGCCTTCTTCCGCAAGCCCGACGCGCACGAGCCGTGCCCGGTGGTGCCGCCAAGGGAAGCCTCCATCCGCAACCTGGCGCGGGCGTACCACGCGCAGGCCCGGCACATGACGCTGGAGCCCGGCGCCAAGCCCCTGGGGCTGCCTCCCCCGGCCTCCGCCGCAACCACCTTACCTCAGAGGACTCTTCCCATGCCCGGCCCGGCCGGTCCCGCACCCGCGCCCGCCGCCAGCGCCGCCCCGGCTCCTCCTGTGGCCGCCGAGCCCCCCGTGGCCGCCGCCGCCGAGGCGCGGGTGCCCACGCACTCCAAAGTGGGGGGCTCCAGGGACTCACTGCTGGAGATGAGCACGTCGGGGGTAGGCAGGTCTCAAAAACAGGGCGCCGGAGCCTACTCCAAGTCCTACACGCTGGTGTAGGGCCACCGCCGGATGCTGCTCGTTTCCCCGCGCCGTTTATATTTAATTAACAAACTTGTACATAACGGACTCTTTTGTATAAATGAAGCTATTTTCTTCTTCTCCGAACAGAAAAAGAAACCAGGGCACAAAGAATTTGATGTTACAGATTTAAAAATATAATATATATGTAAACATATATATATATATTTCACATCATTTTGAAAGGGGCACAAGGAAAGACTCAGCGACTCTTTTTTTTTTTTTTTTTTCTCTCCCTGATCTTGTCGGTGGTTTTAAAAAAGGAACGTCTCCGAGACATTGCATGCTATTTTACTGTTCTGAAAACAGCAGGAGTTGCTTCAATTTGCAAATGCTTATGTGTTAATACCTTTTTCTATGAAAAAAACCCCAGCGCTGTGTGCAATAAAGGTTATGTTTATACATGGGGCGTTTGTTAAGTGAGAAGGGAATCAGGCAGAACAGGGCTGGAGCAGGACAGGGCAGGAGGAGGAAAAGGGATAGCCCAGGGCAGCTAAAGCAAAGAAATGTTAAGACATGGAGTTAAATATATAATAATAATAATAATATATATTATTATACTATCTATATTATTATTGTGTATGCTATATATAATATAATTATATATAAATGTATTATTATATAATTATTAAATAATAATATATTATAGAATAATAGTACACAATAATAATAATATTTAATAATAATTTTTAAAAATCTAATAAGGCATGTACACAAACCTGCAGAGCTGTGGGGCAGGAGGAGGGTCAGGAACAGGAGCAGGGTCCTGGGAATGTTTCCATGGAGCAGGACAGCCCAGCCAGGGCCAGACTGTGCCACAGTGCCAAGTCCAGCCCCAGCCCAGGATGCACCATGGTACCAAAGAGGAATCCTCGTCCAGCTCATCCAGAGGGTGCACAGCTGCCCAAACCCTCAGGAACTGCAGCTCAAGGTAAGTGCAGGGTGACTCCAGCATCGGATCCAGCGTCCGGTGAGGCATGGCTACTCCTCCAGGCAGGGTCTTGTGCCCTGGGATGTGTCCCAGCTGCAGGTGGAGCAGCACAAGCAGCACAGCTGTCCTCGGGCACAGCTGGAACACGTCATGGTCAATGCAGCACAGCCTGCAGAGCCTGCTGACTCCAGCTCAGGGCCCTGCCTCGTGCTGCCTCTGCTTCCCATCCTGGAAAATCACGGCCCAGGGCAGCTCAGCACTGCACAGGTGCCCCAGGACACCACAGAGACCCTCAGGGACACCCAGCACTGCCCCACGCCCTCGTTTGCTCTTATTGTCCCCTTTGTTTGCATCGCCAGCCACAGCAATATCACACCACAGAAATGCAGGTGCGCAAGCAAGAGCAGCTCCAGCTCCAGGGCTGGCAGCTCTCCTCACCTGCTCCAAAGGCCAAAAATAGCTCCGGCCATTATCAACTCTTGCTTTAGTCACCCAAAGTAGGACTTCACCTTTCTGACGAGCTTCTGATGCACTCTGAGGTCTAATTAATTAAATGCAGTTTCATTTCCTTTTTTCCTGTCATTTATAAGCTCAAGTTTTCATCACTTTCCCATCCATGCTTGCTACCAACTGCTTCCACCCCTTCCTTACAAGCACGTATATTTCCTATTTTGACTCAAACTAGCAGCTGGATCATCCATGCACACATGGACCATTCTCTTTTTTTTTTTTCCCTACTCTTGACAGGGTTTAATTCATCAGCTGTAATCAAGTGCTGCAGAGGTCATTCCTTCATCCTCTCCCCTTGATTTTTTTTTTTTAATTTTTAATTGAAGTGCCCGAATTACAATGACATGCAAACACAGTGATGCTCCTGCAGCTTCCAGTGCCGCTTTGCAGTCCCCGTCCCAGCCTGCTGGCACGCTGCTCAGCACATCCTCCTTGGCCATCTGCTCCTCCCCAGCTAAGGAAACTCCTGGAATCCTGCAGAGCTGGAAGCGCCTTGGCCACAGCCTGCCAGCTGTTCACCTCTGGCGTTGAGAATCAAGCTGCCGGGACCATTGCTTGTGCCCATTTTTTATCATTTTTGGCCATTATTGCCACTCAGAGCCAAGCTCTGCCAAGGAACATCCCATAGTCCTTGGTGTTCCTCAGCATTCTCCCCTCCCCTTAGTGCCAGAACTCCGACATGACTTTTATTGCCTCAGAAGAGAACACTACCTGAAGGTATTTAAAAAGCACACAGGTGGAAATTGGTAGTGAATTTATTGACTGATTATATAACACAAACGAATGGCATCATCTTCTCTGCAAACAAGACCAGGGATTTTTTATGGGATCATTTTAATAGCACTGAGGGTAATAAGTACATCACACTCGCTACCTTATAAAAATGGAATGTAGAGAATGTAATAAAAAACATACACCATTTAGGGTAATAATGCCATATTCATACAAATATAGAACATTATAACATGTGGAGGAGATCATATAATAATGCACAGCTATACATGTAGATATATTTTAAATATTCACAAATACATGCATTATATATATTTATATATTTTATATATTATATATATAAATATATATTTCTATTTCTACATACTTATATGTATATTTATAAATATTTTAAATATTTATTTATATATCTATTTACATATTTATATACTTCATACATTTATTTATATATAAAAATATAGATTTCCTGTAAATATTATATTTATTTATATATTTTTAAATATATATTTATATATTTACATATTTCTATATATTTATATGTTTATAAAAATATATAAATATGTATTAATGTTTAAATAGATATAACTTAGAAATACATAATTTGTAATATATTTCAATATAAATATATACAATTCATATATATAGATTTTATATAAATATATTAGTAATATATTATTAATACATATTATTAATATCTATTAATAAAATATATATATTATTTCCAATAATATTATATTATTACACTTTTAATAAACATTATATTCTTAATTCTTATTAATCAATACAATTATTATATAAATTATAAATGACTATTATATATAATTATGTATAAATCAAAATAATTATTATGAATATAATATTATACAATAGAATATAATAGAATCAACATAAAATTAAATAATATAAATATAAATGGATAATATAAATTTTAAAAAAATAAATATATAAATTATAAAAAATAAATAAAAATACTTAAAAATATATTAAAATATAAATATACATTATATAAATTATATATATATTATATATTATATATTATATACATGAAATATATATGATGTATCTCAATATATAAACAAAAATAAATAAATAATTAAATAATAATATAAATAATATAAAAATTAATATGATATGATATAATATAAATTATGTAATAAAATTAATATATTAAATATTTTTTAAAATAAATTTTTTTTAAATACAGTAAAACAAAAAGTAATAAAAACCTAAAAAATAAATAAAATAAATAATATAAATAATAGATAAAATTAATATAATATAGTGTAGTATAGTGTAGTATAATATAATATAATATAATATAATATAATATAATATTATATTATATTATATTATATTATATTATATTATATTATATTATATTATATTATATATTATATTATATTATATTATATTATATTATATTATATTATATTATATTATATTATATTATATTATATTATATTATATTATATTATATTATATTATATTATATTATATTATATATTATATTATATAAATTATGTAATAAGATTAATATATTAAATATTTTTTTAAATCAATTTTTTTAAAAAATAAAGTAAAATAAAAAGTAATAAAAACGTAAAAAATAAATAACATAAATAACATAAATAATATATAAAATTAATATAATGCAATATAATATAATTAATATTATATGAATTATATTATATTATATTATGTTATATTATATTATATTATATTATATTATTATATTGTGAATATTAAAAATAAAATATGTAATATAAAAATATATAAAATTAATATATTATAATATAAGTAAAATTATATTAATAACATAATAGAATATAATAGAATATTATAGAATATAATATCATGAATAGAAAAAAAAATTTTAAAAAATTTTAATAAAGTAAAATAAAAAAATATTTAAAAAAAATAAAAATAACTTTTAAAATAGAAATATATATATAAAATATATATACAGCATATATATTATATATAATACATAAAAATAAATAATATGTATAAATATATAAAAAATTAAAAATAAAAAAAATTTTAAAATAATATAAATAATACATAAGATAAGATAAGATAAGATAAGATAAGATAAGATAAGATAAGATAAGATAAGATAAGATAAGATAAGATAAGATAAGATGAGATGAGATGAGATAAGATAAGAAAATATATACAATTAAATAATATAAATATAAATAAATAATATAAATATATAAGTAATATTAATTATTTTTAAAATAAATTTTAAAAATATAAAAATATGTATAAATATATATAGCATATATATTATATATTATAGATAAAATATATATAATATATAAATAAATAAAAAATAAAAAAAAATTTAAAAAGTAAAAAATAAATAAAATAAATAATGTAAATAATATATTAATATAATATAATATAATATAAATTGCATAATATAATTAATATAATATTTTTAAAAATTAAAAATATAGTAAAATAAAAATAATTTAAAAATAAATAATGTATTATATATAAAATTAATATAAAATTAATATAATATAATATAATACAATATAATATAATATAATTAATATTATATAAATCATATCATATCATATCATGAATATCAAAAAATAAAATAAATTTTTTTTAAATAAAGTAAAATGAAAAATATTTTTAAAAATAAAAATAAATTTTAAAAATATGAATATTTATAAAAATATATAGTATATATATTGTATATAATACATAAAATGTGTAATATGTATAAATATTTTTAAAATTAAAAATAAATATATAATTAAATAAAATAAATAATATATAAAATTAATATAATATAATTCATATTATATTGATATATGAAATAATGTAATATAATAAATATTAAATTAAATAATATAAATAATATAAATAGTATAAATTATCAAAAAATTAAAAATATTTATAGTATATGTATTATATATTACACATAAAATATATATAATATATTAATATATAAAAAATAAAAATAAATAAATTTTAAAATAAATAAATTAAGTAATATAAATAATATATAAAATTAATATAATATAATATAATAAATATTTTTTAAAAATCTAAAAATTTTAAAATAGTGTAAAATAAAAAATAATAAAACCTAAAAATAAAAAATAAATAAAATAAATAATAATATATATAGAATTGATATAATATAATAAATATAAAATTAAATAATATATATAAATAAATAATTTAAATAATATAAATAATATCAATTATTTTTAAAAATTAAATAGATTTTAAAAATAGATAAATATATATAGTATATATATTACATATTATACATAAAATACATATAATATATAAATATATAAAAAATAATTTAAAAAATACATTTTAAAAAATAAAAAAATAAAATAAATACTAAAAATAATATATAAAATTAATATAATATAATGTAATATATATTTTATTATTATATATTAATATAATATATATTATATTATTATATGTTATTTATTTTATATATATTTTATATATAATACTATGTATTGATTTATATATTTAATATATATTAATAATACATGAATATGTTCTATATTTAATATAAAATACATCATATATAATAGATCATCGATCATAGATCATAGATCATATATTATATATTCATTAATACCAAGAAATAATAAATAATAATTAATAACCAATAATTAACAGCCAATTAAAGCAGCGCTGCTCTGCGGATGGAGCCCTGGGCTGTGTCGCAGCCGCAGGTGGAGCAGCACAAGCAGCACAGCTGTCCTCGGGCACAGCTGGAACACGTCCTGGTCAATGCAGCACAGCCTGCAGAGCCTGCTGACTCCAGCTCAGGGCCCTGGCTCGTGCTGCCTCTGCTTCCCACCCTGGAAAATCATGGCCCAGGGCAGCTCAGCACTGCGCAGGTGCCCCAGGACACCACAGAGACCCTCAGGGACACCCAGCACTGCCCCACGCCCTCGTTTGCTCTTACTGTCCCCGTAGTTGGCACCGCCAGCCACAGCAATGGCCACAGCTTTCCTTACAAACACATCTATTTCCTATTTTAATTCAAATGAGCAGTTGGACCATCTATGCACACATGGACCATTCTCTTTTTTATTTTTTTTAAACTCCTGACAGTGTTTAATTCATCGGCTGTAATCAAGTGCTGCAGAGGTCATTCCTTCAACCTCTCCCCTTGATGCTTTTTTTTTCCTTAGTATTTTTTTTTATTTTTAATTGAAGTACCCGAATTACAATGACATGCAAACACAGCGATGTTCCTGCAGCTTCCAGTGCTGCTTTGCAGTCCCCGTCCCAGCCTGCTGGCACGCTGCTCAGCACATCCTCCTTGGCCATCTGCTCCTCCCCAGCTAAGGTAGCTCCTGGAATCCTGCAGAGCTGGAAGCGCCTTGGCCACAGCCTGCCAGCTGTTCACCTCTGGCGTTGAGAATCAAGCTGCTGGGACCATTTCTGGTGCCCATTTTTTATCATTTTTGGCCATTATTGCCACTCAGAGCCAACCTCTGCCAAGGAACATCCCATACGGAAAGGGACACACCCTTCCCAAGTAGGTGGGGAGGCCTCGGCTCAGAGCACATTTGACTTTAAAACCTTTATTACATAATGGTTTCTAAGAAAACCAAGTGCCCAGCCCTTAAACCAGGGTCAGAGCCAGGGAGAACCTCCAAAATATCAGCGCCAGGCTTAGAATAGAAAGAGAAGGGGAAAATAAAATTAAAAATAGAAGAGGCTCGAAAAGGCAAGCGTGTTCAGCTGTGAGAGTAAGCAGATTAGCAAGATAAAAAGAGGAACAGATTAAGAGATTAATACACTTTATTGGAATTGGCTAGTACAGATTTCCTTCTACATCTCAGCAAGGATTCTCCCCTTCCCCTCCCCAGCAGGCACAAGCCCTAGCCTTGCACATTTTAACACAGCACAAGTTTTCAGCACTCACCTGTGAGACCCCACCACCCCCAGCTCTCAGGGACCCCCCGCCCTTCACCAGAGCAGGATTTGAAGGAGAACAGCCCACTCAGGCCATGCCAGCCCAGTTCTGCCTCCCAGCAGCAAATGGACAAGCAGCCATCAAGCTCAGAAATGCACAGTTTTGTTTCGGGTCTGCTTTAGCAGCTGCCTTGCACAGCACTCCAGCCAGACCCTGGGCTACCTGCCACAAACACCTTTCCAGCACCAGCCCCAGAAAAGAGTCACCAGCTCTGGTGCCACCACAACCAAGCCCAGGACAGACAACAAATACCAGCACTGCCAAGCTGATGGTAAGAAGGGACAGCTGGGGACAGAGCCCTGGTAAGAAGGGCTGAGGGTAACTATGCCTGGAGAGGACAACAAAGGGTTCCTGGAGCACAGCTCAGCAGCTCTGCACAGAAAATCCAGCAGCACACCCAAAGCAGCAGTGGAGACCATGCTGAGAGCAGCCCTGGTCACAGGCAGCAGCTCCTCCGTGCCCTGCTCCTTTCCACACACCCCCAGCACCTCCTGTTCCTCTGCTGGCCCAGGGATCAATGCTTTCCTATTCCTTTTCTCCAAAACTCCAACCACCAGCACTCAGGAATGGGTGCTTATGCCCAAACACTCCTGGGGTCCCAACCCTGCCAGCCTGGGAGCAGATCTCTGTGCAGCTTTGCCTCACCAGAACACCAGGCCAGGGGGCTGGGGGCTCCAAGCCCAACACCAGCACTGCCAGAGGGCTGCCCTGGAAGGAAAGAGGTTCAGGACACACAGTCCCACCCGCTGCCTGCTCTGGAGCCAGGACACCCCAACCACTTGTCCCCTAGAAGAGGTAGGACCAGCTCACAGCTCAGCTCCTGTCCCCCTCGTAGCCTGCAGCACTCCCCTTGGTGATGTCCCACTCCAGGGTGGCCCCAGGACACCGTGCTGGCCACTCTGCTGGCCACACAGCGCAGGGGACAAAGGCAGCTTTTCCAGCAGGCTCCAGAGGCAGAGGGGAGGAGGTGGAGGCACAGGGGAGGGTTCTGTCCAGTGAAACAAGCCACAGCTGGACAGTGACCAGCTGCACAGCCAGCCCCAGCCGTGCAGGACCCCCTCCCACCCACACACAGCTGCTGGGACTCACAGAGTGACCCCAGGGCCTCCCAAATGTGCTGTCACCCCCATGGCAATGTCCCCAGCAGCCCCTCCCCAGCTGTACCCTGGCCCACGAAGTGATGCTGTCTGGGGAAGGACTGAGCAGGACAGAGAACTCCCTGTGAGCACCAACACAAGGGCAGGGAACCTACACCTGCACCAGGAGCTACGGATCGGGGGCAGGTTCACAGTCACCACGGCCCCAGGTGTCTCAGGGGTACAGAACGGACGAACAGGAGGGACGGCGCAGGCCACGCGTGGCTGGTGTGGCTACTTCTTCTCCTGCTTCTGCTGCTGGTACCTCCTGAAGTGGGTCTGGATGGTGATGGCTGCCCTCTCAGAAGGGTCAATGACCTTGCTCTCCTTGCTGGCATCAGGGCTCACATCACCTGGAGGGGCAACAGAGCACCACAGTGAGCACAGAGAGTGCCAGCAGCCCTGAACAGGCTCCAGAGAGCAGGGCAGGGCTCCAGCATCACCCCATGGCATCAGCAGCCTCCCCATTCCCCATCCCTCAGCCAGGACAGCTTCCCTTGCTGCAGAGCTCACAGCTTCCCTGCTTCACAGGGACATCTCCAGGGCTGAAGGAGCAGGGAACAGGAGGCAAAGCAGAGCCCAGCCTCCCTGGCAGTGCTAAGCCCTCTATTTACACAGCTCGGCTCCCCGAAGGCCGCAGCTTCCCCACGTTTAATCACCACGTATGATGCTCACTTACTTTCGCACACACAAATAAGATTAGAAAAAAAGCCCGGCCCTGCGCAGCAATAAAGCTCTCACGCTGACAAATGGGAGCCCTCCCCACTCCCGCTTAACGTGGCATTAGGGAAGTATTGTGAAATTCAACAGGAACTGCATCAAAGGCACTCAGCAGTGCTCCTCTAAGCCAGTGTGTCACTGCTAAGCACCCCCCGAGCAGCCATCAGGAATCCTGGGGACAGATGCTGCTGGATAAACTCACCGCTGCCACCTGAACCCATTTCCCTCCACAGCCCAAAAGGAACTGCAAAGGAAAAGCATAAATAAAAGGAGGGAGGGGGTTCTCTCCTGCCCTGCTCAACAAGACCTGAATCCTGCCCAGGTCCAAGGGCAGAGGCTGAGCACAGGCACTGCTGGGCACTGGCAGGACCAGCCCCAGCCGTGCAGAATGCGCTCAATTCTGCCACAAATGCACCTGCCCGAGGGGCCCAGCTGCTGGCAGCCCCAGGACCTGTCCCTATTCACAGTGAAACCCCAGGCTGGGCACAGCTCGTGGGCCACAAGGAGGGATGGCACCCCAGCCCCCACCGCCCGTGATCCGCTTGGCACCGAGAATAGAACTGCTCCAATCCTCTTTGCTGAGCGCTGCCGAGCCTTGGAGACAAGACCAGAGAGACGAGGGGGGTGAATTCCAGGTGGTTTTCTCAGAGCGAGGGGAAAGGGGGCTGTTTGGTGGGACAGCATGAGTGTGGGCTCAGCTGAGTCAGGGGGGCAGGTTTCCTGGGAAAAGGGGAGCAGGGATGTGCACAGACACACGTGTGGTGTTATATATTCAGCCCTGCAGCACTGGAACCTTCACTGGCTCATAGTACACACATTAACAAACATCTCACCATCCAACAGCCCTTAATAATGCCACAGACAGATCTGTGGAAGAAGGAAGAGGCCAAGAAGGATGCAGGTACTGCACTGCCTGCTCTTCTGCTGCATCCACAATCCCAGCCATGAATTTCACTCATTACTTGGGTTGTTCGGGGTTGTTTGGGGTTTTCTTACTGCCTCCCTGCCTGCTCCGCACTCACCTTTCTCTCCAGAAAGCGAGTAGATGCTGTTGTGCCGGGAGTTCCTGCCTCTCTAGAAAGGCAGAGAAATAAAGTAAGAGTTAGTTCTATGCCAGGCAGAGGCAGTGAGGGCAGTCCCTCTCAGGCCAGCCAGGAAGCTTTCCACTGTCCATTCCCTTTAGGAAATTTGAACATGCTTACTGTTGTTCCCTCAAAGGCTACTGATTAATTAATCTGCATTTACGAAAACACCCCCAAGGAGAGGCAGGAAATAGCTTTGCATCCAAGTTCAGAGCCATGAGATGCTCCAGTCTGCCTCGGGATGGATGTTGGCACAGCTATCCTCACTGCATCTGCATTTCAAACCAGTAAGGAGAGCCCCTACACCATCAACCTGCAGCTTCTGGGCTGCCAGGTCTTCAGGGGATATTTCCATTTCTAAAAACAAGCTTGAATTTGTCCGCCAATACCTCTCCAACATTTTCCAGCTCACTCTGCCCTCCTGGCAATTACAATTCCCCCTTGCCTCCACCTCCAGGCTGCCTGGCTCACAGCTGCCCCTGCAGCAGGCACTGCCATGGCCCAAAAGCTGCCCTGGCACTGGCAGCAGCCCTCACCTCGCTGTCACGGCTGGTGCGGCGGCTCTGGGACACGCACTGGATCTGCCAGGGCAGGGGCTGGTACACCAGGTAAGGCAGGGGCTCCTCACGGAACAGGTTGGTCCCCAGCTGCACATGGTGAGGGTTCCAGCAGGGACGAGGACAGCAGAGCAAGAGAAACAGAAAAAGCTGCTCAGCCACAAGCATCAGCAGAGATCACAGCCCTCCCCAGCCACTCACTGTGAGCTTGTAGGGCTGCAACACTGACCCCATGGAGCTCCCATCCCTCCTGCCCAGGGTGGCTCAGGAGGCACTGAACGCCGTTCCCAGGAGGGCGAGCAGAAGCTGCTGCCTCCTCTCCCTGCCCCAAGAGAGGGTGAAACAAAACAAGAGCAATAAAGGCTCCCTGGTGCCTGGCCTCACCTGTCTGACCGCCCTCACCACGAAGAACAGCGCTGTCATCAGGGTGCCCAGCATGGCTGGGCTGTGCGGGGCTCCCTCGGGCACAGCACGCCAGGATCTCCGAACAGCAGCACTGAGATGTTCCTCCTTGGGCAGCAGAGGCCAAGCTCCTTAATGAGCTTATGGCCCCTGCTCAGCGTGGGGAAGTAATCGGGCGCTGCCCTTTTGCTCTTCTAATCGCCGAGTTTCTCCAGCAGACGCAGCGCTGGCATTCCAGGAAAGGCAAATCCTCTGCTCCACGTCCACAGGCACGGCAGGGAGCACACAGAGGTGCACAGCCCAGCCTGGGGACCCATCACAGCACACCCACAAAGATCCCACACCCCAAAGGGGATTTGGGATGTGCCAGAACCACCCTGAACCGCTCAGCAGTGAGGTAGGAGACCTGTGCCCAGAATTGCCTGCCTGGACAGCACGGGCTGCTCCAGCAGCTCTTACCCAGCTCTGCAGAGGGCAAGGACACACCAGGGCAGCCCTTGAACAGCAGGAACTGGGGCAAGCCAAAGCTCAGTTTGTTTTCTTTTTTGGTGGTTTGTTTTGTTTTTAGGGACAAAACTATCAGGCTCCACTTGAGCACCACCAGCACATCCTGTTCTCCCCACATCACCACAAGTCACTGGAGGGAGGCGAGGAGGAGATGGGAACAAGTCATGGGAAGGGAAGAGCACGTCACCAATCCTCCCTAATTCCTGGGGAGAGCGTTACTCAGCGATCCCAGCAGCACCCAGCACTCTGCTGGGGCAATTCCTGGCTGCTCCCAAACCCAGGGGAAATCAGCAGCAACAGCCAATCCACAGTTAAGACATTTTTAACACATCCCAAGTTGCCAGAGCGACGCCTTGTTTTCATTTTCTGGTTTTGGTTTTTAGCTTTCTCTCTGCCTCTGCATTTGCTATCCTGTCCAGATACTTAAAAGAATAATAGTAACAAAGCCACAGCGAGCTTAAGTGGTCTTGGGAACTGCCAGAAATGACCTTGACAAGACAAAACATGAGATAGCCCAGGGACAAGCAAGGGGAGATGTGAGAGGTAAGTAGAGGAGGATTTCTAGGCTACAACAAAACAGAGTGACAACCACCACCATCATACAAAACAGGCTCGTGTTGATTTAATTTATACAAAACCAGATACAGCTCTATCCCAGGCTTCAACAGGAAAATGGAGCATGTTTCAAACCAAGTTATTGTTAAAAAAACTGGCATTTCCCTGCACCATTAATCCATGCTTCTCCCAAAATACAGAATGGACTCAGTGATATGGCTTTGGGCACAGCAAGGCAGAACTGTGGGGTCCCTTCTGAAACTCCTGACTGGAAGGATTGCCGAGAGTCCCTCTGAATAACCAGGAACTAAAAGCAAAATCCCTACAGAAAGGGGTTTGTGCAATCCAACAGCAGATGGGATATCTGTGTTTTGATCCCTCCTTTGCTAGGAAGGAATAAGGCTGGTTGAATAATTACAAAAATTCTAAGAAAAAACTGCAAGAAAAAATAAAATACATACATTCTTAAGAGTTTTAAAACGATATTCAACAAAAATATATTCCTATTTGCATGTAAACGTGCCTGTGCCAGGCCCACGGCGTGTGCCAGCACACGGCACCTGGGCATCAGAGCAGGGGGGCTCTGCCTCCCCCCAGTGCCCATCCTCACCCACCCGAGGGGCTCACACAGCACAGGGGTGTGCGGCCGCAGCTTCACAGCCTCCCTGCACCAGCTGCCTCAGGAGAAAGGCTTTGAAGATGGTTTCTCACAGATGGGCTCCCTTGAAGTGCAGCGTCCTCGTCAGCCAGAACGGGCGAGTGGCTCGGCAGCTTTTTAAAGCATGAAATATTTAGAGTCAGCTCGGAGGAAATACTGACAAAGACAACCAAATACCACGTTCTGTGACAGCCTGACTCCTCCCCCTGAGTAGAGCAACACCCCTTCCCGCTCCAAGCCTCTCAGCGGGCTGGGATACCCTCTGGGATAAAGCCTTTCCCCAGGAATATCACAGCACCCACCACAAGCCACCATGTCACAGCTGCGGTCCAGGAGCTGCTCATCCCAACTCCTCAGGCAGCTTTCCAGCCTTCCCTGCTCTCCCAGGATCCCTGCGGAGCTGCTGCAAGAGCAGCAGGGCCAGGCTCCAGGATTTATGGCAGGGGCTCCCCAGCCCTGCACATGGAAAGAGCTCCCAGCTGCTGAGCTGAGCTCTGGGTCCCTCTCTGGGGCACGGCAGGACGCAGCTGGGGCTGTCTCAACTCTCACAGGAGCTCCTCAGCTCTGCCTGCACCAGCAGACATTCCCTGTGCCCTCCTGCCGTCCCTGCTCCCGCGGCCATCGGTGCCTCCGTGACCTGGAACAGAGCTCCAGCAGCTCTGCTGCACAGCTCTGCCCAGCCTGGCACGAGAGGAGCAGGGAGGGCTTGTCCAGACCTACTGCTCTTGGCTCAGCTCCTACTGCTTCCACCCCAAACGAGCAGAACATTCCCCAAGAGCCAGAACGTGTCATTCCCTGATTTTGCCCCCAGACTCCGCAGCCATTCCGCTGCTCCCACGTGCCAGGGGCCACTTGACATGGCCCACCTGCCACCGAGCGTTCGCTGGGCATCAGGGCAGGCTCATTTCCTGACACATTTCCTCCAGCAGAGCCCCAGCTGGATTCACATCCTCCCCCTTGACCAGTTACTCAAAGTCCTCCGTGATTCACAGCTCTGCCTCGCCATCGCCGGAATACTAATGAGGGAAATGTTGATTTATTGAAGCCCTGATATGTCACTGCTGGATTAAACAGTCTATAAAGTATATTTGGACACATTACAGGATTAGAAGAATCCGCCTGGGAAGTTCTCTTCCTCCTTCCTCCACTCTCTTGCAAAAACACTCAGTTTCAAGGACACAGCACATACACACGGTGGAGATGCCTGGGTGGGCATCACCCAAACCCAGCCCACCATGGGGTGACTGCACAGGCCCCCCTACCATCCCCACAGAGAAAAATCCCACCTTTCAGTAGTGGTACACCTTGATCTCTCTGTTTTCATCCAGGCCCAGCTGCAGGAGGCTGGGGCTGCTGCCTGGGGGCTTCTGTGCCTCCAGGGAGAGGGGTCTGGCAGCTGGGTGAAGGAAAAGCCTGGCGTACAGCAGGAATTAGCACAGATGGGACAGGTACCGAGGGCCTGAGCCAGCCCTGTCACCCAGGCTGCATTCAGCCCAGCCAGATGGAATTAGAGGAGGATTAGGGAACTCAGAGGCACACCGTGCTCAGGACAGCGCAGAGGCCCCAGGGATTTGCTGCTAATGTCAGTGTGCACTGAGGAGACAGCGACAGCCCCAGCACAGGCTGCTACCACAGCCTGGGAGTGTCCCTGCTCACAGCACATGTTCTCTGGATCCAACCTTGTGCCACAAGATTCCTCAAAACAGAGCTGGAGAGCTCTGGAGGCAGCCCAGCCTTCCTGCCCCACCACGTGCCCTCCCCCGTGCCCAGGCCATGGATCTCCAGGTGCCCTCACCTCCTCCCAGGCTGCTCAGCAGGGCCAGCCCGTGGCCAAGGGCTCCATCCATGGCCTGCAAAGCCAGACCCCCTTTTTCCCTGCTCCATCCTCCATTCTGCACTATTTGGTCCATATTTTTAAATCCTCCCGCTCCCAGCTCAAGTGCTGCTTCATAGCAAAGCACCATCACTAAAGAGCACCACAGCACAACCAGGGAAAGCAAGGGAGACTTCCTCAGTCAAATCCAGCCCAAAGAGCAGCACACAGGTCACTCATGCTCCCACACCACATTCCTCTGCAGAAACAGAGGCCAAGGCCTCGAAATTGCTGTTCAATTCTTTGTTTCACACCCCTCCTGCCATCTCTTCCTACCTTCTGCAGGAAGTAGGAATGCAATTAAAGACCAGAGCCAGGTAAAAGATACACTTTGGAATCCTTCTCGAAGTCTTTCAGCCATTTCTTGTTGCTCTCAATCATCCCTTCGATGTTCCTCTTCTCTGGCTCACGGAACTTGGAATGCTGGAAGAGCCGGATTTGTTCTCTGTGACAGCGAGAGAGAGACAGGGTAAGTGGAGGAAAAAAAGGGGTCAGGGCAGAAATGATCCCAGAGATGAGAAAGTGATGGGCTGCTGAAGAAAAAAATACCTCCTCTAATACATACACTGATAGTATAACTTATCTCCTTAATGAGGAGTTCATAGTTATTATCACATTGTTATCTGCTTGTTATGAGTGACTTGATAATGACTGCAGAGAATCAACAGCAGCACAGTGAAAACCTCGAGGAAGAAGAGCCTTACTCTGCAGGGATGTATCTCAGCTTGCTGTCCAGGGGCACAGGACTCGCACTGAGCGACGGGAACCCACCTGAAAAACAGACACCAAATACAGACCCCCCAGAATCCACAGGGCTTTCTGTCTGGGTGTATTTCTTTACCACAGACACGCTGTCCCCACACAGGACACCACGGAAACAGATGGAGATCCCTCCGTGCTGTTGGGAGGAGAGGGCTGGCTGCCCTTTTGCCCCTGCCTCGGGTGCGTGTTCAAGAGCAGGGTGACAGGATCAGCCTGCTCTTCGCTTCTGGAATGAGCTTCTCCTCCCCCATCCCATTAGCACCAGTGCCCCTGCCCTCCCCAGCACTGGGAGCATGACACACAACGGGCACGGCTGCAAAGTCACAGGTTACAGGCACCAAGCAGGTGGAATACAGCCAGGAGACTCACCTGGGAAATACCTGTGCCATTTCTCTGCCAGGAAGTCATCCACTGACTGCCCTGAGAGGGAGTAACCGGGGCTGAGCTGGCTGCTCCGGGCCCACGGGTCCAGGGAGGGTACCCTGGGAGGGTTCCCCAGGGAGCTGCTCCCCAGCGTGCCCCCCAAGGAGGAATACGTGGGAAGAGGGATGCTCTCGCGGGCTGTGGAGGTGAAGAGAGGAGACTGGTGGTGGCTCAGGGAGTCCAGCAGCCCCAGCACCCCGTTGAGCTCGCTGGTGATGTTCTGCACGGAGCCTCTCAGCTGCTGGATCTTTTCCTGCTGGAGGATAGGCCATAAATCCATCCTCAAGTCAACTGGAGGAAGAAAGGGGAAAAAAGGGATCACGGACAAGCCTTTACAAGAGCAGCCTTTGTGCAAACAACCCAACCCTCCCATCCTCCTGCCCTTCTTGCCCCAGCACAGCTCCAGTTACAGGCAACCAAGGCCAAGGAAAAGCACGAGCAGCACAGAGGGAATTGCAGCAGCCTCTCCTGCCATGGATGTGAGGAAAGCCCAGACTCCTGCAGAAGAGCAGTACAGCTCTGCAGGATCAGAGGGAAATCAGAGAGATTCTATAATCCACGGAGGTTTAAAAGGCAGGTTCACTCCCACATTCCCTCCCTCTTATCTGCCACTACAGGCAGGAAAAAAAGTGTCTGCCACCAGGGGTGGGACAGAGCAGTCCCAGCCATGGAGACCAGACCTGCCTCAGACACAGCGGAGCACAAATGAGAACAGGGACATCAGGGAGGCGAGAGGGAAAGGCAGAACAGGCCCAGAGCCTCACACATTGGGCACTCACATTTAGACTGGCCCAGATTCACACTGGACGTGCTGCTTGTGTCCTCAGAGGTGCTCAGATCAAAAGTCACCACCTTCTTGCACGGAGAATTCTTCAGCGTATCTTCGTCTGAGAGCTGGTCAGGAGGAGGAAACAATGCCAACAAAAGCTGCTGTATCATCCCTGGAACATCAAAGCTGCTGGAAATCTGCCTACAGCTTGTCTACAGAGCTGGACTGCAGTCAGACACAGGTCAAGTGAAGGCAAACTTGTTCTCAGCCCCTGACAGCAAAATCGGAATGTCCAGAGACTGCTTTGGCTCTGAAAGTGCAAGAGGCCAACGCAAGCAGCCACAAGAATCAGCCCTTCCAGCAGAGCTCAGCGTGGTTTGTGCTCTAAATAACCTCTCCACTCTTGCAGGGCTGGGTTCTCTGCCCCCAGGGCAAGAGTTGGACCATCAAGGTCTGGTTCTCTTGCATCTGCTGCTGCCCTGCCTAAGGCCACGTGGGCCCAGGCAGAGCCAAAGATTCCAAGGCTTGCCTTGGCCAGGAGAGCAGGAGCCATCCCAGCTCACATGAGGTGACCTGCCCCTGTTTTCTCCAGGCTCAAACCGAGCTGCTTTCTGCAGCCACACACTCAGCAGCCTGGTGCTCACACAGAAAGCTTTCCCAAAGTCCAGCTGAACAGCCCTGACAGGGACCACGAGCCCCCAGAGCCCCAGCCAAGAGCTCTGGGCAGGGGAATGCAGCCGGGCAGGGATGCTGGAGTTTACCTCCTCCAGCACTGAGGACTCCAGCTGGCTGAGCTTCTCCTCCTTCTTCTTCAGCAGCACCTGTCCTTTCTGCATGGCCGACTTCATCTTGTCCAGCTTCCTTGCCTCCTGCACAGATGAACAGCCGAGCCGAGCAGGGAAATTAAACAGCAGTGAGAGGAAATAAAGTGCGCTAGCAGCTGGGGTGACTTCCATCAGCTCGTTCGGCTGAGCGCGTGGCTCACAGCAGGTTCAGCCCAAGGAAAAGGAGGTTTCACTTCCAAACCCACACCCAAGAGGGTCACCAACCCCACAGCAAGAGGATCACGGTGGGGCAGGAGCTGACCCAGGGCCGTGGGATGGCCAACACCCGAGCACGGCAGCGCCCAGGGCTCACCTCCTCCAGGTTCCGCCGCATTCCCTCCAGGAGCTGGGAGCTGTCGGGATCCTGCAGGGACTCCTGGGCCCTGCGCAGGTCCTGGCGCCACTGCAGGCTGGCAGCCTTCAGCGCCGAGCGCCGCTTCCGCAGGGTGCGCGTCTGGCGCTGCAGGAACTCCTTGGCACTGCGCACCGAGAGCTCCTCCGCAGAGATGTAGCTCTGGATGCTGCGGGGAAGGGGCAGGAGTGTCCTGGCTCCCTGTGCTGCTGCACAGCTCACACAGCAGCCCCAGAAATGGGCTGTCAGTGTACCACGTGCCCACCCAAGCTAAAACCGTGGCTTGGAAAACCAAAGCAAGAAGCTTTCCTGGCACACGGATACTCACTGGTCAAACGGGAAGTTGCTTTCCTCGGGGCTCTGGGAGGCTGGGGAAGGCTCTCTGGACGAGTGCTGAGAGGGTGACACATTGCAAAAACTAAGAAACGTGTATGGGGGAAACAGAACCCCAGGGCCCCCCAAGAATCCAATTAGGAGCAAAAACTTGGATTGACATCACCACGGCACTGCCCAGATCCAAACAGCACCAGGGATGCTCTTGATGTGACTTCTGACGATAACAAAGATGTTTCTACTCTGACACAAGCCCTGCTTTTGACTCGAGTATCCCACACTCCTCTCCACACACTAATAATAGACAGACACCTGCAAATACTACTGAACACACCGGCAAAGAGAAATCCATCTCTGCATCTCAAACGACTTCACACAGGAGGAACAAATGCTGGGATTTTCAAGGGAGTTACAGCCTCAGATCTCACAAGGCAAACACCTTCACAGGCTGCTTTACTCACAGCTTGAGCAGTTTCTCTCAGGTCTTCAACTCGGAGTTCATCTTGCTTTCTTGGAGATTCCACACTCTCTTCTGCCTCCAGTTCTTTCAGAGCCTCCTGCTTGCTCCTGATTGCTTCCTCCAGCTCACTGCCGCGGGAAAAAGCAACACCAGAGGCACTTGATTAGCCTGCAGTGGCGTCCAAAGTGACCTCCAGATTCCGGGAGGGAAAGGGCCACACGTGTGCAAGGCAACACCAGCGTTGGGTCTGTGGTGTTATGCCAAGTGAAGCCCTAGCTGGGCAGGGAAACTGCTTCCCAGCCTTCCCCAGCAGCTCAGCCACCTCAGGAAAACCTCTTTGCATCCCCGTGCTCCTCTCACAGCACCTCATTAACCTCCCAAGGCAGGTGTGGAGCTGAACCTGACATGCAGAGGTGAAGACAGAAATTCAAATTCACACCCTGAATTGGTAAAAAATCTGGGACCAGCCCCCAGCAACTGTGACCTCCACAGGCATCTCTGAATTTTGAAGGAACATGGCCCAACACAGCTCAGAGAGAGGCCCAGCTTAGGTTAGAGAGGTTTGTGAGAGGCACAGAAGAGATTTTTTGGTATTAGAGGAAATTTCTCACGCGCACCTGATGCGTTTCTGCAGCCTCTGGCTCCGGGTCTGCAGCAAGTCCACCTGGGCCTCCAGCTCAGCCTTCTGGTCCTGCAGCTCCTCCAGGGTCTTCCGCAGCTGCCAGATGGACTCCAGGAGGCTGGAGTGCTCCTTCCTGCTCTCCTCCAGGCGCAGCTGAGAGGCTAGAGTGGCCTCCTAGAAGGAAACCAGGAAAGCCCCCACAGTCATTTCCCCAAGAGCGAAATGAGAGCCACACAGCTCCCAGGGTCCCACAGCTGCACACACCAACCCTGGGAGAACAGGATTCTCTTCCCTTTGGGAAACAGAGCTAATCCACCTCCCAGCACGTTGTTCTCCTAAAGCCCCAGGTCTAGGTGCTGCCCTCAGCCCCAAAGCAGAGCTCAGGTGTCCGTACATCTCTCTCGAGCTGCATCCGCCCGTCCTCGTCCAGCAGCTGCTGCCTCCTCCTCCGCAGGGACTCCTCCTGTGCACGGGGACAAGGCAGGGCAGTGTCAGCGCCAGGACACCACTGATGCTCAGGTACAGAGCTCAGGCCTGAGTCCAGACCATTCCAAAACACACAGGGAACGCTGTCAGATTTGCCTTATGACCCCTCTCACAGCCCCCCAAAGCACTGAGCAAACCCAGAGCTCAGACTTTCACAGCAAACACCAGCCCCAGGAATGCTCAGCCCTGCTCTGACTCCTGATGAAGTTTTACCTCTAATGGGATGGCAGCAGAAGCCCTGGCTAAGCTTTCCTGCACAGTTCCCCTCGAGGAAGCAGCCAAGGGATTGGCACAGATTAGGGAAGCTCTGTGAGCCCAACAGGCCGACTCACCTGCCTGAGGAGCTGCTCTGATCTGGCTTGGATGTTCTTCCTGTGGATTTCAAGCTCGTTCTCTGAATCCTGGAGCCTCCTTTCCTGCACAGAGACGCTGAGTTAAAGGCAATGGCACAAGGAAAACACAAAGCGGGAAGCGTGACCTGTCACTTGTGTCCATCACCCTGGGCTGGGCAGGGTGGCAGGGGGACAAGGTGTGGAGCACCCAGGCCATCCCCCAGGAGTCCCACGGGCCAGAGGCAGAGCCTGCTGCTCACCTTCTCCCTGTGCAGGGCAGTGAGCCTCCCCTCCAGCTCTGTCTGCAGCGCCTTCACCTCGGCATCGTGGAGCTGCCGCAGCCGCGCAGCCTCGCCCCGCAGCCCCTCCAGCAGCTCTGACCTCTGCTTCCGCTCCTGCCCGGCCAGGGGGGACAGGAACACCTCTGTGAGGCACAGGGCTCCGCAGCGATGCAGCACAGGCCCGCAGGGCTCACTGGAACCCAGCCCATCACTCCTCCCCGAGAGCGGTACCTCCTCCTCGTACTGCTCCCGGATCCACGCCAGGGCCTCCCGGTGCTCCTCTCTCATCCTCTCCATTCTCCTCTCGTGCTCCTTCTCCACCTCGCGGCGTTTCTCGCTCAGGAGCTCGCTCAGCTGTAGAGGTGACAGGGAAAGAGGTTTCCCTGAATTGCAGCACTGCATCAGTGGCCTCCCAAAACCAACATTCCACATCAGCCCAGGCCCAGAGTGGCACCAGGGATTGTGTCCTGGGGAGCACAAAGCCTTCACCACAGGGAGCTGAGATGCTCAGGGATGTCCTTCCCCCTCAGGCACCACTGTCACCCCAGCCAGGGCACGTGGGCTCTCAGAGCTCGCCCCACACCTGAGGGAGAGCATGAAGAACCTCCAGCAGTCCAACCCCAGCGCTCACCTCTCGCTCGTATTCCTTCACTCGATGAGCTTTCTGCTGCTCTGTCTGATCCGCTCTCTGCAGCTCCTCACGCAGCTGGGCCTCCTGGCTGCTCTGTGCCTCTGCCAGCCGGGCTCGCAGGCTGGAAATGACCTGCCAGGAAAGCCACCCACAGAGCCTCGTCAGCCTTGTCCCCAGGAGCCATTCCCTGCCCTCGCCAGAGCGCGGCACAGCCTCACCAGCCCCGCCTGGAGCAGGGCCAAACGCTGAGCCACACCAGAACCACAGTCAGGGAGGGGAGAAAAAATTAACGACACCCTCCATGGCCACCTTTGGGGACAGGGTGAGAGAAAAAAACAAAAAACAATTTACATTCTAAGGACACCATCCTCACCTCATGATGCTTTTCTTCTGCTGAAGACTTCAGCTCCTGGAGTTCACTAGCAAACTGCTCCTCCAGCTCCTCTGCTGCCTACAGAAAAACAGTCTGCTGAGAAACCTCTATGTGCAGGGACAAGATGCACTTGCAATTAAATTCTATCCATAAGCACCAAAGGGGGTGACCTCCCCTTCCAGACTGGGTCACCTACGAGGTGCCTTCACTCTCTCTGTGCTCTCCCTGCCAGGGGATCTCGATGGATCCCTGCCATGCTGTGCTGGAGGGACTGGAAACTGATCCCCAGGTCCCTGCAGGACTCAAGCAGCAGCCAAGGAGGTGTTTGGAGCTGATCAAGAGGCTCACTTTAGCTCTGATCTGATAACAGGGCTCGGTTCAGCCTGGCAGACACACAGGATCCTTGTCTTGTCTCCAGATGCAGAGTGGCCATTGAAATAATTGTTAGTTAATCACCACTGCAATAACAACTGGGGCAGCTCTCCTCCCCACCCCACAGTGCCTCTTCCAGCCCGGCTGGCACCTTCCCTCTCTGCCTTGAGTGGCCACCAGAGCACTGCAGGCGTGAGTTAATCCTCAGCAGGAAGGGCTCGAGGCTAGCCCTGCCTGGCAATAAAGATCTCACCTTCTTCTTTTCCCTGTCCAACCTCTCCCTGAGCTCTCTCAGGAACTGCTCCTTCTCTTCTTCCAGCTTGCTCATCTCCTCCTGCCAGGCTTCCTCCATTTCCAGCTTCATTTCCTCCAGGGCAAGCTGCTGCTTCCTCTCCAGGCTCTCCTTCTCCACCAGCTGCTGCGATTCCCACTCTTCCTTTAGCTTCTGCAGCGTGGCCTCCTGCTCTGCCCTGCCAGGTGTGGAACAAGAGCACAGAAGTTGGGATTTAGCACCGGACCTGCTGCCACGGAACCAGCCACGAGAGGCTCGGGACCTGCTGGGGATGTGCACCACCCTTCCCTCCCAAACCAGCAGTTTCTACGCCCAGGGATGGCAGCAGAGCTTCTCACCTCATCCTCTCCTCCTCTGCCTCGATCTCAGAGGCGATTTGGGCTCGAAGCTTTTCGAGTCTCTCAGCTTTTCCCTCTCTGACACGCAACTCTTCCTCTTCCTCCTCAGGCTTTGCCAAATCTTCTTCTGGAGTGCTGAGACAGAAAACAAAAAGGAAGAAAACAGGTTCAGGAGGCTTCAGTATCTTCCAGTCAGCTCCCTGAGGGCTGCAGCTCAGCTGCTGCCCTCACTGGCTGTGGGGACACATTCATTCCCCCCACACCTGCAGGACCTGCTGCTGGCACGGGAGATGCACCCCAACACCAAACCTGAGCTGTGTGGGTTTAAAACTTGCTATATTATCAAAGCTTACACCTGGTTTTGGTGAGGTTTTTTTGTTTGGGTTTGTTTGTTTTGGGGGGATTGTTTTTTGGTGGTTTTTTCCTCTTTTTTGGCAGATAAATCAAATCAACTCTCATTAAATGGATGCAGGCTCCCAAGCAAGGTACCTGGATGCATTAGCACATCTGGAAGCTCCATATTTCCACATTATACCTCTTGCTACACATTTTTTCCCTTCATGTGCCATTTCTGCATCTTCCTGCACACCCAGACTGCATCCCCACGATGTTTCATGTCAGGATGCTACTCCTGGCTGCTCACAACATCAGCACCGAGTCCACCAAGATAGTACACAAGCCTCAAAAGAAAAATTCCCCCAGGGCAAGGACACAGCTGCCAGTGCTGTTCCACCCCTGCACTGCTATCAGACCCTGGTTTCACACAGCCAGCCCTGCCCTATTCCTAGAAGCCTCGTTTGGAAGTCCCTCTGTCAAACATCCACCATCAGAGCTGCAGATCGCTCCTCTGGGGTAACCTCATCTCCTCTAATGCTCCCATTTCCAGTCCTCTTACTGCCGTTTAGCCCAGGATTGGAACATCTGCCAGGTGGGAGAGCTCCAAGCACTGAACTGGAAACTTCTCCCAGGTTAACCATAACCGACAGGTTCAGAGCTCTGAAGCTCTGAGTGTGTGTGCAATCACAGCTCATCCTGCACGAGAGCCTTTCCATCCCAGGACCTGCAGGTCCTCACACACAGGGCTTTCTGTGCCAGGTGAACACTGCCCATCCTCCTCCTCCTCCTCTTCCTCCCTGGAAGCCCTGATCCTGCTCCTTCCCCCCAGCTCTGAAAGCAGCACCATTTCCCAGGTGGTGCCTGGGACACGACTCTGTGGCCAGCAGCAATGAAATCCCACCTTGGAAAGGCTTGGAGGACATGGGGTAAAAAAGGAAAGTACCTGAGGGGTTTTTCTTCTTGCTGATGAAGCTTTTCAGCCTCCTCCTCCTCCTCCTGCTGCTGCCTCATCTCCTCCTGGAATTGCTGAATTTTATCCTCCTTTGCTTGAAATAAATGCATTTCCTCTTGCTCCAGCTCTGTCTCCACCTCCTTGACTATTTCCTCCAGGGATTCATCATTAGCCTGGTTCAAGGGCTGCTCGATTTCCTTCTCGGATTGCCTACCAAAGAGAAAAAGCTCCTTTGGCAAAAGGGTGACAGAAAACAGAGTAACACAAAAGGAACATCCTCCAAAGAGCATCAACTCCAAACCAAAAATCTCAGAGCTACCTACTCCACGGGTTTCACTGCAGATGCCAGGACTGGTGGCTCCCCTCACTGACTCCCAGAGAATCTCCAGCTCGTGAATTAAACGCAGCCCCAGCTGCACTCCAGGCATAAATAACTCAGATTTTGGCCCACCAGAGCTCACCTTGTGAGGGCAATAAAGCCTCACTTCACAAAAAACCCTGGCCAGGCTGCCAGGCACAGGAGCAGATGCCATCAGTACCTGCTCCCAGCCCAGGGATTGGTGCTTCTCATGGACCAGGTATTTTTCTGCAATTGCAACCTAAAGTGCGCTGGGAATTTGCCAGCTCCAGGCAACAGAAAGCCATCAGCACTCCAAAAATTCAAACCCAATCTGGTTCTAATTAAGTTTTTTTTTCAGACAGACAGGAGCAAAATTATAAGGTCTGCAAGAAGCTGAAGGGGAAGGAGGGGAAAATTGAGATTAGACTAGGAAGAAAGATTTTTGCTCTTTGCTAGTGAAGGCTGGAGCAGGAAGGTCTCACCATGCTGTGAGACTGGCAGTGCAAGGCAGAGGGACTTCTGCCAGGAATCAGGGAAATAACAGCCCCAGTTATTCAGCCTCCAGTCAGAAGAGAAAAGGTCATTTCTGCAGCCATTAGCAAAAAGTGCAAGACAGAGGAAAGTCATGGGGTTCTGGAACAATCCCCTTCACTGGTGCCCCCCATAATGTCACCTGCAGCAGGTGTCCTTTACCAGGCTGCTCTGCAGAGCAGTTCAGCCACTTCCACCTGGTTATCACATCCTTCCTTTTGCCCCACTTTGTGCTGGGAAGGAGATCCAGGAGCACACACACGTTCACACAGCACCACAGCTCCTCACAGAACGGAGATTCCTTCCCCATCACCTTGTCCCCAGAGACACGCTGCCTCATTTTTCCAGCTGCATCTGCTGATGTGTCATTTGACACGGAACGCAGAGTCAGCACGCTCACATCCACTGAGATCCTCTGTCTCAGGGAGCTGCAGGTAGGAATCCACCAGCACCACCCATGGAGCAGCGCAGAGTGGCTCGGGCAGGAGCTGAGCTCTGACCTCAATATTCCAGTGCCACCCTTGTGCCCAGGAGCTGTAAAACGAGGTGAATGGATGGGGTTTTTCCATCCCCCCAGCTCAGCACCACTCAGTTCTGTGTGCAAGGGTTTCTCAGGAGGGTGAACCCTCGCAGCCTCGGCAGCGACACCAGCACGGGAGAGGCTTTCCCAAAGACAAAGCAAACAGCTCCCTCACCCCACCGAGCCCTGAGCCGCAGACCCCGAGGGCTGAGCTGCTGCTCTGGCCCTCCCCAGCACAGGCTGTTCGCTTGGCACTCTGGCAGAGGAACAGCTGCTGGGATCTGCACACGGAGCTGCCGCAAACCGCAGCTCCTGCTTCACACGCGAGCTCCGGCCACCGCCGAGGGGACAGAAGGACAAAGCTGTCACACTCACACCACCAGGGACTGACACAAAGCCCTTACACATTCTGTGGGGCTGGGAGCTCCTCAGGATCCACCAGGCCATCCAGGGCTCCCTCCTCTGGCTCTGGCTCCGCAGCCTCTGCCCCATCAGGATTTTCTAACCCGAAATGCTCCACTGGTGTCTCACAAGCACTGAGCTCCCTCTCGCTTGGCAGCACAAAAGAGGGGACAGAAGATCAGATTAGCTCGGGTCAGAGTCAAGCAGCTGCTGCAGGTGCACAAGGTGACTCGGGTGGGCTCCAAGCCATGCCTGCCAACAGGACCTGCCTGGCCAACACGGGGCTGCCAGAGCCACAGGGAAGCTCCACACCGCTTCCACCATCTCATGTCAGACTAACAGGCAGCTGAGGATACAATGGATATCAGTCTCAAGGCGCTGGATCCCTGCCCTGGGTTACCCCACTCTTCCCAGGTCCTTGGAGAATGTCCCCAAGGTGCGCCAGCCCTACCAGCCATACTCACACTGCTGTCCAAATTACAGATGAAGTGTTGGCAGGCATGTTTGTATCTACAGTCCTACTTCAGCTCAGAAGCACAGAGAGGAGAGGCAAGGCAAGCACGAGCAGCTCCACAGGCAGAGAGAAAGAGAGGATGCTCAGCTGGGAAGCAGGAACCGAGTGATAAGGAGACAATTCCTGCGGGCAGAACGTGGTTTTGGAGACCCTCACATGAACAGCTCCTCCAAGAACAAGGCTGCAAATCCCACACAGACAGTTATTAAGATGGACTGCAGCTTCTGATCACGAATTTTCCTGGCACAGGCAGCAGCTCCTTGGTTCCCCGTGCCCTGGAGAATGTGTAACTCTGCGTGGAGGCCAAGAGCTTTGACACAACTCATCTGTAAACGCCAGGCTGGGGCTCTCCAAGGAGGAGGAGCTCCAGGGAGCACAGGGCTCACTGCTCAGAGCAGCATTCCAAGTGTTTCAAACAAATCCCCACAAACAGGCTGAAAACAGCTCCCCTAGACAGCCCAGCCCCCCTCAAGGGTCTGGAAGGCAGCATTCCTCCTGGGATAACAGCTGGTGATCTGTCCACAGACCAGGATATAAAACACCTTAATGCTCACACCTGGGCAAGGCCACCTCTGTGGAAGGAAGAGAACTGTTCTCATCACAGCTGGACTCTCCTGGCACCAGAAACAGACACCCTGAGAGCCTTCAGCTACAGACCCAGCCCCGTGGGGACCAGCGAGGCTGTCACCAGGCAATGGCCAGGGGGCACATCTCACTCATCCAACACCCCAGGGCCCAGCACATGGCGTTCACAGGCTCAGACCATCCTGGCAAGAGCCTGACTTCCACAGCCTCCGAGAGCAGTGGGAGCTGTGAGGGAGGCAGAGGCCAGAGCCACAGCTGGGGCAGCTCCAGGGAAATGAGGGACAGGCACTGCTGAGGCAGAAGCTGACACCCTCTGAGACAGGGCTACAGAGGCAGCAGAAGCGAGAGGTTGAGCAGGAAGAACCCCGTGAGAAGCTGCAGCATCTGGGGCTGTGCAGGGCACACCTGGACAGGCTGCAGGGAGCAGAGCAGGGAGGACAAGGCAGCAGAGGCAGCAGGAGCTGGAGCTGCCCACGCCTCCTCTGTGCCTCTGTTTGTACCATACCTCTCAGCAGCTTCTGTTCTTTTGCTTTGCTCTTCCTCTACACTGGCTTTGCTTTGGTCCTTTGCCTCTTCTTCCAGCTTCTGGGCCTGCAGGTGAAAGCAAACAGGGTGGAGTTTGTGGCTCCTTCACCATCAAAGACCTCACAGGGGTTCTGCTGAGGGTGCACAGAACCAGCTGGGGCACACAGGCTGTTCCAGAATGTTGGGTGTGCCAGGCTCCTCTCCTGAGGGTGACCAAGGGTCTCCAACCATGCCAGGAATCCTTCCAGAAGCACAAGGAGAGGCCTGGGAGCTTCTCAGTACAGAAGATGAACTCCCTGCCAGCACTAAGCACTTGGCACGCAGGTTTTTCTTTCCCGAGGGTCATTTTATAATCCCAAGTTACTAAACTCCCTGGAAAGCATAGGACAAAAATCTCCTAAAAGAGAAATGTCATATACACAAAGTGCTATGGCAATAAAGCAAAGGATGTATTGTCTGGGACCAAAAATCACATCAGGACTCAGTCCTGCATCCCATCCTGGTTCTGGGCAGGGTGGGATGGGCTGCACACAGAGTCACCCATCCAGGGATTTCTGACTCCAGAAATGTGGGTGCTGCCAGGGAATCCAGCCCCCTTGGCAGCACACTGAGCACTCAGTCAGCTTATTTATGGCACAGTTAATACTTGAAATATGAATAGAAAATATCTGAACGTGAAATAGTCAGCTGCTCCTCTCCCCACCTGCCACCTCCCAGAGCCCTCTGTCCCTGCAGCAGGGACACCTGAGGAGGGGAAGGACTGCCCTCCTCACCTGTCAGCCCCACAGGAAGGAGGGAGGGCCCATTCATAAATTTTTTGGGACCCCAGCAGGTGAGCTCAGCCCCTGCCACGCAGGACCTTGTGTGGAGCAGGGCCAAAACAGCACGGAATTAAAGCCACAGTAATTTATGCAAATGTTCAGCGGAGCAAACGGCAGAAGGATTCCCTGCAAGTGCTGTCACCTTCCATCACATCAGCCCGGGCACAGCCCCCCACCCCCGGCCCCCTCCTGCCCCTGTAACTAATGACTCCAATTCCCCAGAACCGAGGAGCTCAGCAAATGTTTCCCTGCTCCAAATGGGCTCTGTCACCGCTGCCTGGGAACAGAGAGGAGCCAGACAAATGGGGAAGGAGATCATCGTGGAAAGAGGACAACTGCTTGCAGGGAACTCCTCTGAGCTCACACGTGGGGCTGCTGCTGCCCCTCTGCCCCACAGGAACCTCTGGACACATCTGGAGGGGGAAGGCAGCACCCATCCGCAGGGAGCCAGGGCAGACTTTAAGCCTTGTCTGTGCAATTATCAGATCCTTGCCCCTCCTGCTGCCCCAGGATCCCCAGCAGTCCCAGAACCCCAAGCAGCTCAGTTTTCCGCCCAGCTGCATCCCTGGAGGACACTTTGCATGCTCAAGACACAGAACCAGCTGTGTGAAGACAGGGATGACAGATAATGGGCCATCTCCTCCCTCTGCACAGCCCTGTCCCAAGGGAGGGTCCCACATCAGCTCAGATCCTGCTGCAAACTGCACTGAGCACCAGGGACAGGTTTGTCTTTCTCCTGAGGGTCCAGGGAATGGGCACAGCCCCAAGGCTGCCTGAGCTCCAGGAGGGTTTGGACAACACTCCAAAGCACAGGGTGGGATTTGGGGGTGTCCTGTGCAGGGCCAGGAGTTGGACTCGATGATATTTGTGGGTTCCTTCCGGCTCAGGATATTCTATGATATAGGATATTCTGCATCTTGCACTTCCAGTCCCCGGGAAGGGAAGGGGGAAGGAGCAGCCTCCCCTCTCCCAGCTCCAGCAGGGCACATCCACAGAGCCTCTGCAGCCACCACAGCTCCTGCCAGAGCACACCAACAAAACCCCTCCAATTCTGCGCTCACAGAGCTGCCAGAGGTGTCTCTTTTTTAAAAACAGAATATTTTGCCAATATATTCAAAGCCAGGCAAGCTCCTCACATGGAAGTAGGCACATTCCTACAACCCCGAGCCATTCCAGCCGAGCCTCTGCGCACAGACACAAAAGAGCAGCTGCAGTTCTGCAGGGAGCACCATTTCACACCCACCTCTCCCCAAACAGGGCTGTAATAACCCAAACGTGGCTGCTCCAAGCAGCATTTGCATGCACAGTGCCTGCGCTGCGGGGAGGGAGAGGGGGAGCACAGCAGGCATATGTTTTGTTTTCCCTTCACATCTGATTATGCTCATTATTAGGCACAAGAGGACAGGTGTATTCTCCAGACACAACCTTGCAAACAGGATTGCTCCTCTCTGCTGGACAGGTGGGGAGTTTGCCACTCAGGGTCTCTCCTCCGCTCACAATCAGGGCAAGGCTGAGTAACCCCAGCTGGATCCTGGATCCTGCCTCCAACCAGCACAGAGACGGAGCGGGAGGGCTCCAGAGGAACGTGGGGCTGAGGAAGCCAACTCAGAGCCACGCTGAGAAGACAAGGATAAACCTGAGATGCACAGCAATCTTCCCGCAGAGCTGCTGCATCCCAGGCTGACACAGACGGGCACACACACACCCTCCGTGTGCCACAGGCTCGTTGAAAGGAGCCCCTTTCCCCCTACACTAAAGCAGGCAAGACAACCAAATGCTTAAAAATAAGCTTCCCTCCACCAAAATCTGTCAGAGGGAGTTAGCCTCCTTTTCTTCCCATTGATTCTATCGTGTTCCGCCACACAAATCCTTCCCATCTGCTTAAGAGAAAGAAAAGGACAAATACTCACAAAAGAAGAAAGGAAAATAGAGTCTACCTCCTCCATTCCCCAGGAAAGCCATTTAGTGACACTCATTTGGGGCAGGGAAGGCACACAGGGGAGCCTGCCTGTGCACACCCCTCCAGCCACCTCTGCTCAGGGTTTATGTTCCTTGTGCAGGCACCTGCCCCTCATCTCTGCAGAAAAACAATGCACTGGTTGCATTGCTGTGAGCCCTGACACCTCACACACTGCTCCTGTTCGCCTCTGCAAGGCTTTCCTGGCAGCATCACAGCACAGGACTTCACCTGCCTGCTCACACCTCACCCCCGGTCACTCACGCAGCACTGACCTTGCACTCGGTGCTGTCCAGGCCAGGGGACACAGTCCCCACACCCAGAACCTCCTCGGAAAGCTGGCTCTTGACGTCCAAATCCTACAAAAGAAAGGAGAAAGGATCACTCTCTGATGAGCAGAGATGCTGAGACCAAAATCCCAAGGCAGCTCAGAACCCCCACTCACCCCCCACTGACAGCAGGACAGCAGCATTTCCCTGCACTGTCCCTCTCAGTGGGACCAAGGGACACCAGTGCCACTCGGGGAGGACACACTGTCACATTCTCAATGCACCTTTCCATGCCACCGACCTTAGCAGGTTGGCACAAGGGAAGTGGGCACATCATCCCCAGCCTCTGCTGCTCCCCTCTGTGACACTGCTGCACATTTCCTGGGATTTCTGTCCTCAAAGCCAGCCCCCACAAGCCACTCTCCCCTGGGGACAATTCCCCCTCCTGGCACTCTCGGGGGCCAAGCACACACACGTGCCCACACAAGGCAGAGCCACTTGCCAGCACAGGCTCACACCAGCGCAGTAAATAATGATATTCTCAGCCATTTGCTGGCCACGCTGCCTCTGCTCCCACTGGCAGATGGCAACGGCAGCTTCCTGTGGAGATGAAGAGATGCTGATGGGCATCTCCCCCACGCCAGGGCCGCCCTCCCACCGCTCTCCTGCAGGGACCCTCCAGGGTGGGGTCTCCCAGCCATGCTCACCCCCCCAGCCAAAGCTGCCAAGTCCCTTAAAGCACAATTTTCACATTGCTTATTATTTCCCTTTTCACAATTATCCAAGTACAGCCTCAGCTCTCCGTGACCTACTTTTCCAGGGATGTTTCCTCACCCACAGACCCGATCTGCGAGGTGCAGGGGGACACCGCTGGCTGTGCCACAGCTGGGAGGGCACTGCAGGAGGAGGGCACAGCACCCACTGCCTGCACAGTCCCAGAGGAACCTAAAACCCACACCCAAGGGATAAAAGGCTTTTGTGACTCACCACAGGCTGAAGCACCTCATGCTCAGAGCATTTGGAGACAGGCAAGTCCAGCTCACAGCTGCTGCCCCTGGACACCTTTGAAAGCTGAGAGGAAATACACATTACAGCCTGCACATGTCCCAGCCCTGCAGCTTCACCTGGGCATTCCCAACACGGCAGCTGCTCCTGGGAACACAAATCTGGCCTCTCTCAGGGAGCAAAAGGTGACTGAACAGCATGGGGAAGACACCAAGGATGTGTGACCCACAAGACAAGCACAAAACACCACTTCACAGGAGGGCAGGGCTGGGGAGGGCAAAGAAGTGCTCTTCAAATATCCCTGATAAAGGGCACTTGCTTCCTCTCCATCTGCAAGGATCTCTGCAGCTCTCAGAGCTCCCAGCCCACCTCACAGAACAGCGCTGGGGCCATAAAAGCTCTTTAAAATTCCATTTTGCTGTGCCTAAGTGCAGCGAGGGCTCCTGCATCCCCAGCCATTTGCAGCTGCAGGGAGCTGCTCGCTGAGAACACCCCGTGGCCCTGCTGACTTCAGCAGAACAGCTCAGGTGCACAAAGCACACAGATGAGTTGGGGAAAGCACCGCGCTCAGCTCCTTGGGACGGAGCGTGTTTTACCCAGCTAGGTTTTGCAGTTTATCATTTCTCACAGACATTACGCATCAGCGAGCTCGAGAAATCATCAAAATCAGCAGGAAGGCAGCCAGATTGCAGAGAGATCGTTCATCAGATCCCACATTCTGGCTCGGATTCTGCTCTGGAACGTGAACACGAGCGGACAGCGCGTGCCTGGCAGCCCATTTTTGGGGCCAGGCCACGTGTGACACTCAGCCCGAGCCCCTGCTCTGCCTCTGCACTGCGGCCACTTCTCCTCCCAGCCTGGAAGGTTCTGTGCTCCCAGCTCCAGAGCCAGCCCCGAGGCTCCGTCCCTCCCCAGTGCAACCTCGCACCTCGCGGAGCCGCGAACGCGGCGCCTGGCAGCTCTTTACACGTCTGCCCCGGCTCTGAGCAAGCTGAGAGAAACAACAGAAGGAGAGAAACAAAGCAGCACGGACAGCTGGGCTCGGCGTGAGCTTCATTATCAACCCTGCTCGCCCAGGACAGACGGCAGCGCTGGAAGCCGAGACTGTTCCTCCTCCCAGACTCTAACCACGCGTCGCAGCCGAGGGTTTTGCCTGTCACTGGCTTTGGGCAGCACTTGGTGTGCAGGAGAGAATGATTGCCCGGCTCAGTCCTGAAGATGCCCATCTGGGAATTCAGAGCACTCAAGCCCCCCCAGGAATGAATGCCCTGCTGACCAGGAAAGCACCTGGGCTGGCTTCACAGAAAACCAGTGCTCCAGGAGCTTTCCTGAGTCGGGGCCTGACGAGATGACGGAACAGCCAACACCAAAACCAGGCAAGCAGGTCTCTTACTTTGCCATCATCCAGCCTGTTCTCTGACTCTGAATCAGCTGCTTCTTCCTCCCTCTCTTCACGCAGCACCTTTTCTCCGCAGGACACGGTGTCAGCAGTGGCAGCCAGGCTCACCAGCTCCTCTGCCTCGGCCCCTTCTGCGGCCGGAGAGGCAGCTCGGGGCTGCCCAGGAGAGCCAGGCACATCCACCCCTGCTGCGCTGCCCTCCTCCTCACACTGAGGCAGCTCTTCAGCTGCAGAGGCATCTCCTTCCGCCTCAGCATCTCCTTTGTCCACCACGTCGTGCCCAGCAAGTTCCTCCTCCTTGCTCTGGGCAGACAGGCTGCTGTCAGCATCTCCGGGCAGGATCTGAACTGCAGACGGAGGGCACGCAGCACCAGAATCCAAGGAAGACTCTGGCGCTTCCTCGGGATATCTTGATTTTATAGACTCCTTCTAGGCAGCAAGTCAAACACAATTAGAGCCACAACATTCTCTCTGGGGGACGCAGGAGTCAGGAACAGCACAGGAACAGCAAGCGGCAAAATCACAAAGCTTTGGGTGACTTCAAGACCTGTTTGACTTCTTTTCGCACAGTCCCATTTCCAAGGCAAGGGACTCCATTGACACAATCTCATTCATTTCTTGGGCTCTGACTTTTTTTTTGATCTGTTGCTTTTTTTGTTCCCCAGGTCTCAGTGGATAAGAGTGGCTGTGCAAGGCCACCAGCCCCTGGGAGCACGCGACATGCTCCGCAGCACACCCACTTATGCTTCCACTTTGGATCTGTTCAGTGAGAGATGGAAATTTGTAAGAGACCCCGACAGGACATTTCGCTCCTGCCTGACATTTCAAGCAGAGGAGAGCACAGGCAGGATCACCATCCCACCTTCCAGTGGGACAGACTGGAGGGTGGGCACTGACTGAAGCCACCACTCAGAGCTCAGAATGAGCCTGTGACTAACACGTGAGGCTGAGAGATGGGGAAAAAACAACCCTGAGTTAAAGCTTAGTCACCCAAAGGTTCAACAGCCTCTCCCAGCAGCGCGGAGGCCACAACACTGCCCGTGGAGAGGGGAACAGCCAGGACAAGGCTCCCTCATCAGCATGCACACGGACCTGCTCGCACGTCCCACTCCCTCACTGTTTTATTAATGCCGCGGTGTCTTGTCAAACATTCCCTGCATCCTGTGCACGGCGTGTTCCGTACACTGAGCGCATATTTTAGCGGTGTATTTTTATCAGAGTGCCACTGGAACGCTGTCAGCTCCCAGCCCGGAGCACGTTCCCCCGTGTGCCTTTTGTCTGCGAGAGCTCCTCGGGGCCGAGCAAGGATGGAGAGGACAGAAATCCAACCCCCGGGCACTTCCCAAAAATCCTGCAGCTCTGAGCCTCACCTGCACTTCCCTGGCACTGAGAGCTCACCTCTCAGAGGTTCCCAGAGTCACTAACCAGCCACACAAAGCTCCTGGGGGACACCAGAACCCAGAGAAAAGTGGGCAAAGGGAATTTCTTCAGTCACCCTCGTGCTTCTGTTTGCCTGGGGATTAGGGTGGCTGGGAAGTTATGCTCCTTTTGCACAACTTGCTTCAGAGTTCTCCTGAGGACATCCCACCAGGAGACCTGGCAGCATCCAGGATATCCCAAATGAGGCCACGCAGGATTCTGATGCTCGAGCACAGGATAACACACGCACCAGAATATATCGATATACCTGCAATGCTGTGCACACAAAAGGATTTCTCTCCAGGCAAGTTCACCTCAGCTGCTAAAATATCCCAGAATAATCCCTCTGGCTGGCAGAATCCTATTTTAATGGCAATTATAGGCAAACCTTTTGTTAACATCACACCTTGATGATCACAAGTGCAACTCTACAGAAGAGGGAACTGTGCCAGTCACACACAGTGGAGGAGGAGGGAGGTTTGTCCTCCTGCAGCAGCAGACTGTGGATTTTCTACAGATTTCAGAGCTGGGACAAGTCAGTTGGGTTATAACCGGCTTCGGGTGATTTTTTCACAAGCTGTAACATTTTCCCTGCACTGAGGGGCACTTGCTGATGGGAAATTCCTGCCTATCAAATCATTACTTCCAGAGATCAGCACGGAACTCTAACCAACAACAGAGACAAGCCAAGCAGCTACAGACACACACCACAACACCAGAAGCTGCCTACTGCATGCAAAGCCTGGGTGGCACCGTGCAAGCAGGACAGGAATGCCAGGGAGCCACTGTCACCTCTCCAAGGCTGGCAGCTTCCTCCTCAGGGCTCCCGTGGGGCTGGGGAGCAGCTCCAGCAGCACCATCTGAAGGGCTGCCATCATTCTCCTGCTCCTCCTTGTTGTTCTCCTAGTCGGGAGGACACAGCCACTTGCAGAATTCCCCACGCCACCTTCCCAAGCTGGAATAGAGGCCCACCCCTGACAGGTCCCCACCCACCACACGCAGCCCTAGAGCAGCAAGCTCTGCAGCCGAATGGCTTTGCTGGGAGCTCAGGGGCTCACAGGCCCAGATTCCCAAAATCAAGCTGCTGGAGGCTTCACTGCTGCTCTTCCTGCTGGCCAGCTCCACCAATTCACCATTCCACCAGACTCTTCCCAGCTCTGGGCTCCCTGCGAGCCGTGTCCCACACTGCCTCCGCTCCACTCCACCCCACATCCTGTCTCAGCAAGTCACTGAAACCACCTATTTCCTTCCAATACAGGCATTCAACCCTGACCACGGGCTACATGAAGCCCTTTTATTTATAATTTCACCCATTACTGCTTAGATTTCCCCCTCAGGACTTGCTACACAAACCCTTCCCTCCTGCTTTGCAAGGAAAGGATGGCTCAGCTCGGGAGCAGACTGAGGCTCGTTCCGAGGAATGCTTTTCTACTGCCATCTCATGGAGCTACCAAAGAATTCTATTTTCCAGTCGGGGCAGCTACGTTATCAGGACTAGGCTATCACCCATCTGGGTTAACAGCCTGGCTGTTGGGCAGCAATTGCCATTCCATAATAGATTCCCCAAGCCCCATCCCCGCGGCACTGGAATGCCAAGACAGCTCTTTGTTCCTGCACACATTAACATTTCAGTGAGGAATTGGGCCCCCACAGGCTGCTTGTTGTCTGGAGATGAGAGAGTCAGGGCTCTCTTTGTCACATCCACTTTAGCATAAGCCTTTGCAGATCCTGCCCAGCACCATGAATAGGTTCTCCAGCAAAGTACTTTACAGCTTAATTTTCGTGCGCTGTGAAAAGGATAAGGGAAATACTCTAAAACACTTTAAAAGAAATTAATTTGCCTTTCAGATACTGGAACAGGATTTTCAAAGCGGTGAGAAAGGATTAATGTCAGCACAAACAGTCGGGCCAAATCACCAGAGCTGCTTACAACGCACTTCCCATTGTGCCCTTGTCATCTTAAGCCTGATCCCAGCTAAGGAAGCACAGGGAAAGCACAGCGTCTGCACAAGGCCTTGGGTGCACTGAATGCTCTGCATCTCAGCCACGGGACTTATCAGCAGTGCAAGAAGAAAGAAAAACAGGGCTTGTGCTGCCACAGAAAGGTGGCCACGTGCGGCCCACATGAGGATTCCTGCGGAACTGAGCGGCAGTGCAAGAGCATTCCCAGAGGACATTCCCTTCTGCTCTCCCCAGTGCCAACTCCAGCTGAGAATCAGCCTCCCCTCCACGCCCTGACAAACACCGCACAGAAGGGAAGGCTCTTCCTCTCACTGAGCCTTCCTCCCACACCAAGTGCAGTGGCACCTCTGACCTGAGACCCTTTTTCTGCTGTTCCCTGGAAAAGCAGATTTTCACCTCGCCTGCTTCACCTACGTGGCTTTATTTTTTCTATTTGAGGATGAAACAAAGCTCCAGCCTGTGCAAAGATGTCTCCTCAAGCCCCAGTCGACGTACGAGCTTTCCCTTGACACCCACCCCACTGTCCCCTGTGAGCCCCACCTGGGCTTCTCACAAACCCCCAGACCTGCTGCTGTGCCCTCCTCTCCATCACTCTGCTCCAGGTTGTTCCTGCTCCTAAGTGACACAGGAAACTTGTCCCTCTGGCATCATTCCTGCCCTCCCATCCCCTGGCAGTGCCACAGCTCCTCTCCCACCTGGGCAGCTCCCCCTGCCCATCCCATCATGGAGCTCTTACCTCAAAGTCAAAGCTGCCTCCCAGGGCTTCGACATCCAGGTACACATTTTTTAACAGCCTCGATGTCCCACGGAAACTCTGAAGGATCAAAAAAAAACAAAGGAGATGGCCAAATTTAAATTCTGACCTCTGCAATCCCACAGGAGGGACAGGGCAGGTTCCCCAGCAGTGAAATGAGGCAGCAGAGCCATGGCAATGCACCTAGAGCCAATTCATCTTGGAAAGACAGCGTGGCAATGCTGATTTGTAGGGATTACTATGTGAAAATTGGATTAGATGCTTTTTGGGGACCAAAGAGTGCAAAGAAAAGGCAGCACAAATGCAAGCCCAGAGGCAAATGGAACAGCCATGACCAGGGGAACATCAGGAGGCTTCAGCACTCCGGTTACACCAAGAGCCAGGGCACACAAATACCTCATTTTCGCTTTCATCCTCTTCATTTCTCCATTTCTCTGGCACTGCCATGTTCAAGGAACTTTTCTCTTCACAGATCAAGTCCAGCAGGTTCTTGGTGGGCTTAGAGATCTGTGAAGGCTAGAGGAGAGGGAAGTGAGAGGTCAGACACATGAAAGGGGAGACAGAGACCCACTGAGACATGCTGGATTCTGGGAGGGAGCTTGGTTTCCTACCACTTAACATGTTTGGTTTTTTGTGAAGGTGATTATTTCTATGTTTTGCACATATTTTGCTTTGCTTTCCTTTAAAGGATCAATTTCTTAACCACTTAACAAGTTCTATTGACCCCCCCAGGATAATAAACCTTTTAATAATAAATAAATAAATAAATAAATTGTTCAACATGGTTGTAAACTTTCCATTCATCAGGTCAACAGTTTTTAAAATTTTCTTCTCAAATAGAAGAATGAATATAGTTTATCAAATTGTATTATCTGTATAGTTTGTCATGCTTAATTTGGACACCAAGAAAGCTCACCACTAATTTAGCACTGAGCTCCCTAGAAGTAGAAAAAGAAAATAAATACAGATTTTTAACATACAACAGTATTTCAAAACTGACAGAAGATCACAGATCCTTTCATTTAAGTGTCCCCACGCCTGTGACCCTTTGCAATGGTCAATTCCCAGGGAAGAGGGAGCCTCACCTGAGTTCCTTCCTTGGAGGTGAAGCTGGAGTCGGCCACACTCCCCACATCCGTGCTCAGGGACCCGCGGAAGATGATGGATGAAGGTGGTGTGAGGCCACGGAGAGGAGAGAGGGTGCCCAGGGGAGGCTGGATGGGTGCCAGCTGGGAGCCTGGGGGCTGGAAAAGCACAGGAAAGCACGGGACAGGAAAGGAAAGAGGGTTTGATTCTGCCTTCCAAATACCCATCTGAATGGGTGCTGAGTACTCCCCTCCCTCCCAGACACACCGAGAGTGTGCGCTTACTACTGAGTGTCTTACAGCCAAAATTCAAGGTTCTGTACTCAGTGTTCCACCCCAGCTGATTTCCTGCCCGTCCCCGGGTTTGGGCTCAGAAGGCACTTTGTGTCCTTGAAGCCACTTGTCCATCCTCTGCCCAGCCCCCCCAGAAGCACTGCAAGCAGAGCCTACTCACAGGGAGATGCTTCAGCTGCTTCTCCTTCTTGTCCTTCTTCTTCTCTTTCTTTTCCTTCTTCTGCTTCTTCTCTTTCTTCTCCTTCTTTTCCTTCTTCAAGCTGCCCCGTGCCAGCAGCTTCTCCCGCTCCCGGATGACCAGCTGCCTGTAGTGCTCATCACAGGGATGATCCCACATGGAGTGGCCGTTTTTAAAGTTGAAGAAATAGACTTCGCCAGTGACATCCTGGCTGCACGGCAAAAAGAGCAGAGAAAGGTAAAAGAGCACATAAAAAAACACAGCTGCACAGGCCAGAACATCTTTGCTGATGGTGTGACCACCTGAAGCTCGGCGAAGAAGAGTGTGCTGTCCCCAAGGGGCCAAAAACATAGCAGTGTGGGGAAGCAGCTCTCCCAAGATGCTCATATCCAGCTCCCCATACAGTTTCCCCCTTTCTTCTGCCACCCCAAAAAGCCCTGAGTTCCTGAATCCCACCTAACCCTACTCTCCGCCAGTCTGAAGCCATTCCCCTGTCTTGTCACTGGCAATCCTCCAGCACAGCTGCTGCCAGAGCTCTCACCAGGCCTTCCACTCAGGAGGAAGAGGCATCACCAGGCACTCCCTGGCCAGCCACAGCAGCTCCGACTCCTTGTCGGGGTCAATTCCGATTGTCGGTGCAAAATCGCGGATTTCTGCGAAAACAGAAGGGCAATTTGTGAACTCGGTCTGCACAACAGAGCCACCCTCCTCAGCTAAAGCTGTGGGCACACTGGGAAATCCTGAGCCTGAAACAAAGCTGTCCAAAGCCACCGGCACAGTGTGCCTGTAGAACCCATCCTGCCAGGCTGGGGACACAGGGAGTGACACTGCAAAATGACATTTAGCTCTGCCTCCTCTAAAATCCCATGGATTCCACCCCCTCCACCCACTTCAGAAACCAATTCCTGCTTTCTGAATACACCTGGAAGTGACCTGCACGCCTGAATCCCCTGTCCCAGGTCCTGGGAGGACGGGCCACACTCACCTTCCTCCTTAGGATCATAGGATTCATTGTAGTCCTCTTCCAGAATGAGCTGGGTCCCGATGCGCACGCCCTCCGCCATGGATCCCACACCTGGCAGCAGGGAGGATCCAGCACAGAGTCACACTGCCCTCAGAAATGAAAATTCCTCGTCCCCCAGCACATGGCAGAGCCCTCCTGCTGCAGCACACACAGCAAAACCGAATCAAAGACCTTCCACACGCACGTTCAAGGGCTGTGGAAACAGGGAGCAGAGCACAATGCTATAATCAGATCCCCCGGGTCTTCAAGTTTCTACAAAAAGCATGAACTTTGGGCACTTTTTAACCAGGCAAAAAAACAAGCTGAAATGAGAAAGGGAAGAAAGAGAAAGCAAGCAGCTTTGAGAGAAATCCCAGGGCTGGATCAGCAATGTCCAGGGACAAAGCTGCATCTCCCCACACACTGGCCCCTCCCATCATCCCAGAGGGTACTTCAAAAGCTGCACAAGGATCCTAATTCAATCCGATCCACCTGCGGCTCATTGCTTCGTGATGTACTTCAAAAGCTGCACAAGGATCCTAATTCAATCGTTACCATTGTTCCACCTGTGGCTCATTGCTTCACGGTTTAACTCACAGAGCACACCACAGCTGGGCCCCTATGACCCATCCAGCACAGGATCAGGCAGCTGGAATCGAACCAGCTCCCCCCAGACATCCCCAGCTGCGGCTCTGCATGGCCACAATTGGCCAACACAAGCACAGGGGATCATGACCCACTGTTCAAACACACCACTGAATGACAAAGTCAAACATTTCAGCCTAAAACCGCCCAAACTCTCAATGTATAAAGCATTCCTCTGCTCTTCTTGTGAGATCCGGCGGCTGTGGTACCTCCCAGGTGTCTGGGCAGCATTAACATCCCAGTGATAACCACCCAGAGCAGGATCACCACCCGTGACACAGCCATCACTGCCCTCTTCACCTCCCTCTGTCCTCAGCCCACTCCGTATTTATAACTCTTATGTAAAGCAAGTCTCAGAAGCAGCAACTAATCCTGGCAGTTGACAGGCAAAGATATTCTCAGGACACTCCAAACCAAACCAGCATCACCAAGCTCACATCACTCCCCCTCCCAAATGTCCCCAATTAGAGCATTTGGATGTGGGCAACCCGCTCGGGTCCTTCTGTTCCTGTTTTCCTCTCGCAAACCAAAATCAGCCTCATTTCCCACCCCTGGCATTGGCACTGGATGAAGAATTATGGGCTCACTCCTCTCTTGGAGACTCTGCCTTGCCGCACACAGGAAGAGCTTACTGAAGTCATTCCATGCTTGAGGGGTACCTAAAATAGATGGGGACAAGGGGGTCGGCGTTAAACTAAAAGAGGGGGGTTTCGGTGAGATATTCGGAGGGAATTGTTCCCTGAGAGGGGGATGAGACCCTGGCCCAGGCTGCCCAGAGAAGCTGTGGCTGCCCCATCCTTGGAAGTGTCCAAGGCCAGGTTGGATGAGGCTTCGAGCAACCTGAGATAGTGGAAGGTGTCCCTGCCCATGGAACTGGATGAGCTTTAAGGTCCCTTCCAACCCAAAAAACCCTTCTGTGGCTCTACGGAAAGAGAACCGGAGCCTCACTACAGCCGCCGCCGCGCCAGCCTGGAGTCACGGAGAAAGCGCGGCTGGCGAGGAGGACAAACAGCTTTGGTTAACAGGGTGTTCTAAAAAACAGAGAAAAAAGCCGTTTTCGCCCATCCCACGCCAGCACCCACGCGACACACGCACAGGCAGGAGCCGGCAGACCCCGCGTGGGACGGAGGCCGAAACCGCGCGGCGCGGGGCCGCTCCCCGCAGCCTGCGCTCCCCGGGGAGCCTCCCGCGGGCCCGGGCCCGCCCCGGTGCCGGGACCCTCCCCGCCCGCCGCTCACCGTGCGGGGCCGCACCGCCGTTCCGCGCGTGCCGCCCGTTGCCGGAGCGCGGGAGCCGCCGCGCCGGGACCCGCCCTCTGCACGCCATTGGCCGCCGGGGCGATGCGCGGCGCTCGATTGGCCAGCCGGGAGGAGGGATGCATGACGTCACCGCGGCGGGGCCCGCCGGGGGCTGCGGTTGCCATGGCGACGCGTGGGTACCGCCCGCGGAGCATCCCGGCGCATCCCGGCGGGGCGGGACGGGGCACCGGGACGGGGACGGGGAGAGGGACGGGGAAAGGGACGGGGGGCCGGGGGGACCGGAGAGGGCCGGGGCGGGTCTCTCGGTGAGCGCTTCCGCCGGCGGGCGGGCTTTCCGGGGCGGGTCCGTGCGCGCCGCCATGCCCGCCGCCGCCGCGCCGCCCGCCCGCCCCGGCGCGGCCGCCCCGCCGAGGCGCGGGGCGCTGCGGGCCCGCTGACCGCGTCCCCCGAGGGCTCCCCGCGGCCATGGCGCCCGCCTGGCCCTGGCTGCTCCTCTGGCTGGGGGTCCTGCGCGCCCTCCCGGCCCCGCCGCGCATCCGGCTCCCGCTGCGGGGCGGCGCGGCCCCGCCGTCGGGGCTCCGGCAGCGCCGGGCGCCGCTGGACACCGAGCCCGAGCGTGCCGGCAGCTTCGTGGAGATGATCGACAACCTGCGGGGCAAGTCCGGGCAGGGGTACTACGTGGAGATGACGGTGGGCAGCCCCCCGCAGAAGGTGAGGTGGGAGAGGATCCCCGCATCTCTCGCATCCCCCGCATCTCTCGCATCCCCCGCATCTCCCCCATCGCCTGCATTCCCCGCACCCCCGGAGGCTGCGGTGCTCCTCCGACCCCGTGCGGGGCTGCGGGGCGCAGAGCGGAGGTGCTGCGGGTGCCACCATGGCTTCGTGCGGCTCTCGCTGCACGGCCCGGGCGGCATTCCTGCTTCCCGTCTCTCCTCATCGCTCCGGTGATGCTTTTCCTGCTGGCTTTCGGTGAAGGCTGGCCGCAGGCGCCCGCCGAAGGTGACCCCAGCGCTCCCGGGGCTGCCTGGACGCTCCCGGCGGGGTGGCCGGTGCTGCGTGTGCCTCTCCGTGCGGGCGGGCCGGGCTGCATCCCTCCATCCCTCCCTCCCTTCCCTCGCCATCCCTCCCTCTCTCCGTGCCTCCATCCCCGCTGCTGAGCCGCGGGATGCCGCTGGAGCTGGCGCGGGGTGTGGGCGGCAGGGGGGTGGGCTGGGATGTGGCTGCACAGCCCCGTGCCCGCCTGGAGCGGGCACATGCACGCACGGAGGGGCCCACGGCCGAGCCGTGCTTGGCAGTTCCTCCCAGCACAGCCCCAGGCGTAGCTGCTGCCTGGCTCCGTGTGCTGCTCCCGGCCTGGGGAAATTCTCTAGAAATCCTCCGGAGCTCGGTTTTCCTCGGGATCTCGTGATGGTTGTTGCTGCGCAGGAGTTGGGGCAGCGTGGGGAGGCGAAGTGCAGGAAAATGGGATGGTCTGGATGAAAAGGGAGCCCACAGGGCAGGCAGAGCAGGCGCTGGTGCGTCACCAGGCTCTGATCCTGCTCCATCTTTTTGTCAGCATCCCTCACATGCTGGAGCTGCACTGCCCAGCTCATGTGGCACCGTGTGCCTGCGCGCTGGGGACAGGATGAGTGCTGAGGGCCAGGTGCCAGTCACACAGCCCAGAGCAACCAGCTCCTCCCCTCTTTTATGGATGAGATCGGGGAGGTTCGTGCTCCTAAATCCTTTTGTGCCCATCCTGATCCCCATTGTCACCAGCAACAAGTCTGGCCCCGCGGTCGAGCTCAGCAATTGAGACTCCAGGTTCCTCCCAGCACAGGGCCACATTCCCTCACGCCTGCCACCAACACTTTGTGGGTGCTGCCAGAACAGCCAGCACCCACACAGGCTCTGAAATAAAGGCTGGCTTTTCCCCACGAGCTGGCTGTGCCCTGTGTGCTCTGTGTGCGTGGTGGGAGAGAGCAATGGGAGCAAGATGTGGACGGAGGAATGATACCACTGCCATGAGAATTGGATGTCTGGGAGCACCATTGTGTTGTCGCTGTGTGCCTGGGATTTAATCTCTGTTCTGGCAGGGTGTGTTTAGGGGGGAAAAAAAGGGAGGAGATTATATCTAAAATCTAGTTTTAAATGTGATTTCATCATCTCCTGCCTGCCACGTGTCGCAGCTGCCAGATAATTTCCGTGCGAACCACCTGTTCCCAGGCACTCGTGCGTTCCGGAGCCAGCCACCCTTTTGGGCAGCATCTTCCAGCCTTGGATTGCTTCCAAATGCAAACGTGGTGCCTGTGCATGTGTGTGTGTGTGTGTGTCTGTGTGCTGGAGCAAAATCGCAAAATCCCTCCAGGCATCGCAATGGAATTAGAAGATTCATATGAAAGAGTTTGGCAGTGTCTCTGCAGGAAATTGGGACCGTATTTGCCCCGGGGGGTGCGTGCATCCTTCCCAAAGGCTCACACGCAGCAGAGAGATGGTGATCCATCTCCTCACCTTTCCTTTCACCTTCCCGATGCTGACAGGGAAGTTTCTGTATCCCCTTGTGCTTTAATTTTGGTTCTGAGCTGTGCTGCGCTGCCAAGTCACCGTCAGCAGCTGATTGCTCACACATTCCATGTGTCCAAGCATGTTGGTTTCCTTGGCTCCCCAGAACGGCTGATTCATAAACACACAGCGAAGAGGGGTGAGCCGAGCAGCAGGAGCCGGTGTTTTGGGACAGATGGCACAGGCTTGGTGCCCCAGGAGCAGCACACAGCACTAGGGACACGCGTGGCACAGAGCCAGCGCTGCTGCCGAGGTGCCCGGAGGGGCTGTCACTTCCAGGGACAGGTTTCAGGCAGCGTCCCTGCCACACATGTCCTGGCCTCGCCAGTTCACGTGCCATGTCCTGGCCTGAAAGGATGGCTGGGCTGAGTCTCGAGGATCTGAGTCCTCTCCACGTGGGTCCTGTGCGTGACCCCTTTAGCAGGATGCAGCCTGCAAGAGCAAAAGCCCTCCCTGCCTGCTCTCCTTTGCAGAGTCAGCTCGGCAGGTCCTTCTCCAGGGAAACCATTCTCCTCTGGGTGCCCTGGGGGTTGGAGATGAGCTGTGTGGAGCAGGTGGCCCCTAATGACCCAGCCACAGAACTGGGAGCAGCCCTGGGAACGGCGCAGGTGCCGCGTTGCCAGGAGGAGGTCGGGCTCTGTGGTGGGTGCTGAGCTGGCACCCCCCAGGGTGGGTATTGGAGGGCTGAGCGTGCTGCTCTGATCTTTACCCATGGTCTGAAACATTCCCCTGGCCTGGGCGGCGGAGCGGGGCGCCCAGGACGAGCCAGCCCTGCTAGGGAGAGCGCTCGGCAGCTGCAGCCGCTGCTCCTGCGATTAACACAAGCGCATTAACCTCCTTGCTCTCCCTCTGACTCCACAGATTAAGGGCCTGGTCCTGCTGCCCAGGGTGGTGCCCTGAAGCAGCTCCTGGGCCTGGGGTCAGGGCTCACCCCCACACAGCCAGGAGCCCCGCTCCCAGCCCGGCAATCCCAGCCTGGCAATCCCAGCCCGGCAGTCTCATTTTGGCAATCCCAGCCCGGCAGTCCCAGCGCGGCAATCCCAGCCCGGCAGTCTCATTTTGGCAATCCCAGCGCAGCAGTCCCAGCCCGGCAGTCCCATTTTGGCAGTCCCAACCCAGCAGTGTCGCTCCGCTCCAGCCAGGGCCACAGGCACAGGTCAGCTGAGGGCAGGATCCGGCTGGCCCGCTCCTGGCCCTGCCGGTGGGATGTTTGCCAAACCTGGTAATCCTGCCCAGGCAGGAATGAATCGGGAGAGGGGCTCGGCATATGGGTGGCGATTAGCGGGCGCAAGGATCCGCGGGGGCTGCCCACCAGCAATCCTTCCCACCGGCTGTGCCAGCAAATCTGCTTTCCTGGCAAGGGGAGCCTGTGCACCCTGTCTTGGTGCTGCTCTCCGGCCTCGCAACACCTGCCAAGCGCTTCCCGAATCCTGCCTGTGGATTTGGGGGCTGAGGCTGGGCCGTGCTGAGTGAGGAGCTCACGCTCTGTTTGCACAGTGCTGGACGGTGTTTGCTTTTTGTGCAACTCCCTGATGTCGCTGCCTCCTGCTCCACTGCCTCCTTCTCTCCTCTCTGGGCACAGCCAGACAGGGTCCCACTGCACTCTTGAGCCTTCCTGTCTCTCTTCCTTCTCCAGCTGAATATCCTGGTGGACACAGGGAGCAGTAATTTTGCTGTGGGAGCTGCACCACACCCCTTCCTCCGGAGATACTACCAGCGGCAGCTGTGAGTACTCTGGGGGGACACAGCACAGCAACTCAGGCACACTGCTGCTTCTTGCTGGAGGTCTGGCCAGAGCCTGCCAGGTGCCTCTGGAACGGCTGGATCCACATGAACCCTTCTGGTCTCTTACCTTTGTTGCCGTTGCAGGTCCAGCACCTACCGTGACCTGCGGAAGGGCGTGTACGTGCCCTACACCCAGGGCAAGTGGGAAGGGGAACTGGGCACTGACCTTGTCACCATCCCCCACGGTCCCAACGTCACCGTCAGAGCCAACATCGCTGCCATCACGGAGTCCGACAAATTCTTCATCAACGGCTCCAACTGGGAAGGGATCCTGGGGCTGGCATATGCTGAGATTGCCCGGGTGAGTCCTGGCTGGCAGTCCTGGATGTGAGCACCAAAATGCTTCAGTTGCCTTTTTCCATGTCCCTGTTTGTCCCCTGGGGCACAGCAATGCTGTCAAGAGCTCCCCTGGGCTCAGAGAGCTCCTGGGGAAGCGACAGCCCTGACACATCCCTGTCCTGCCTCTGCTTTCTCCTCACCAGCCCGACGACAGCCTGGAGCCCTTCTTTGACTCCCTGGTGAAGCAGACGCGGGTGCCCAACATCTTCTCCCTGCAGCTGTGCGGCACAGGCTTCTCTCCCAACGAGACAGAGGCCGTGGCCTCGGTGGGAGGCAGCATGGTGAGCACTCCACGGGTGGCAGGGAGGCTGGGGGGCTCCCTCGGGGCACTGCCAGCACGTGGTCCTCTGATCCTCTGCAGATCATCGGTGGCATCGACCGCTCGCTGTACGTGGGTGACATCTGGTACACCCCCATCCGCAAGGAGTGGTACTACGAGGTCATCATCGTCAAGCTGGAGGTCAACGGGCAGGACCTGAACATGGACTGCAAAGAGGTGAGGGGACACAGGGGGACCTGCCCCACGGGCACTGGAGGCATCCACCATCGGTCAGAGGGGGCTGGAAGGGGAGTGGGGCTGGGGTCCTGTGCCTGGGTCACTCCTCCTCTTCTGCCCCCCAGTACAACTACGACAAGAGCATCGTGGACAGCGGGACCACCAACCTTAGGCTGCCGAAGAAGGTGTTTGAGGCTGCGGTGAAATCCATCAAAACAGCGTCTTCGGTCAGTGAAACCCATCCCTTCCCCGCAGGCACGGCCCAGGGCCGGCACAGAGCTGCGGGCAGTGTGGCTGCCTCTCACCAGCCTGGCATCTCTGCTGCCTGCCCAGCTTGGCCTTGCTCACCTCCCGTTTCCCTCTGGCAGACGGAGAAGTTCCCAGACGGCTTCTGGCTGGGGGAGCAGCTGGTTTGCTGGCAGGTCGGCACCACCCCCTGGCACATCTTCCCGGTGCTGTCCCTCTACCTGATGGGGGAGGCCACCAACCAGTCCTTCCGGATCACCATCCTGCCCCAGGTGAGCGCTGGCCCGGCCAGACCCTGCCCAGGGAGCGTGGGCAGGACCGTGCTGGGTGGGCACAGCTGCCTCCCCTGCCCCCTTCCCTGACGGCTCCTCTCCCCCTGCAGCAATACCTGCGCCCGGTGGAGGACGTGGCCACCTCTCAGGATGACTGTTACAAGTTCGCCATCTCGCAGTCCTCCACCGGCACCGTCATGGGCGCTGTGATCATGGAGGGCTTCTACGTGGTGTTCGACCGCGCCCGCAAGCGCATCGGCTTCGCCGTCAGCGCCTGCCACGGTGAGCTGGGCCCGCGGGGAGGGGGGACAAGGGGGACGTGGGTGTGCAGTGACCAGACCCTGCCTTCCTTGCCCACAGTGCATGACGAGTTCCGGACGGCCGCGGTGGACGGGCCCCACCTGCACTCCAACATGGAGGACTGCGGCTACAACATCCCGCAGACGGACGAGTCCACCCTGATGACCATCGCCTACGTCATGGCGGCCATCTGCGCCCTCTTCATGCTGCCCCTCTGCCTCATGGTGTTCCAGTGGCGCTGCTTCCGCTGCCTGCGGCGGGACCACGACGACTTCGCCGACGACATCTCCTTGCTGAAGTGATGGCGGAGCGCGGGCGCAGCCCCGGGGCCGCAGGTGAGGCAGCGCGGCAGGGGCCTTGCTCCGGGGGGCTGGAGCGTGGCGGCAGAGCAGCAGCGTGGGGAGCGCAGAGCCTGTGCCCGGGGCCTGGGGACTCAGTGTCCGTCAGGGCCAGCAGCCGAGGGAGCCCCCGGCCCGGTTCGTCTGGGACCTGCAGCAAGAGCGTGGCAGCCGAGCAGGGGGAGAGGGCAGCAAACCTGTCCCGGGGGCTGGGGGCAGCTGCTCTGCTCCAGGGCAGGACAGGCTGTCCCAGGCTCTCCCACCCAGCCTTGCCTGGCTTGATGGAGTGACGCTGAGCCATCCCCTGCCTGTCCCCTTCCATCCCTGTGCGTCCCTTTCCAGCTCGCCCTGCCGGGAAGCCACCAGCCCAGGCTCTCTTGTAGGGAGCTGCCCTGCAGCTGTGCCTCCCCCGTGGCTCCCTGCACTGAGCCAGACTCCGGGATCATCCCGGAGCCATCCAGCCTCAGGCTTTTTGGAGACAGCCCTGCAGGGCCAGCCTGGGCTGCCCAGACAGGGCTTTCTTTCCCTCCTGTCCTCTTCCCGCACACCGCTCACTCTGACCTTCCCTGTGCATTTTCCTGCCTTCCCAAGCTGTGGTCCTGCTGCCGCCAGCCCCAGGACTCCCTGCACCCTCCCGGGACAGGCAGGAGCAGGCACCCATTGCCTCCCCACTCCACACGGGACTGGAAACTCCCTGCCCTCGCCTCCAGCATCAGCAGCGGCTGCCACGGAGCAGCCAGCGCCAGGAGTGGAGCTCCCAGCCCTGGCACCGGCTGCTCCCCAGCCCACCCAGCCCTTCAAAAGCCATAGGGGAGCCTGGGCCCCCCCTGCAGCCCCCCCACCTCACCACCGGCACATCCCACGGCACTGCAGCTCCTCTCTGCTCACTCCACGCGTCCGAGCCCGGCTGTGGGGCACCCTGGCATCCTGGGGACAGGCGGCAGCTGTAGGAACTGCAGCATTTATTGTTTTTTAAACACATGGTTGTATTTATTTCATTTTTTTTCTACAAAGCGTGTCACTGGTAGCGCGGCTGCGCAGTCAGAGCGTGTACAGAGCCGGTCCCACGTGTACAGACCACGGCTGCCTCTCACCTGTACAATATATCCATATATCTCTATTTTTAATTCTAGCCCTGAAAGCCACTGTTCCAACATTAGGGGTCGGTCCTGTTTTGTTTTGTTTTTTTGTTTTTTTTAAATCCTTTTAGCCTTCTGCTCAGTCCTCAGCCACCGTGGCCACCACCCAGGGCCAGGGCTTGTGTCACAGCCGCGTGTTCAGTGGGAGCACAGGATGGTGAGGGGGTCCCGGCTGGCTCGAGGAGGGGCTGCAGGGCTGGAGCACGCAGAGCAGCGGCTCACCAGCCCAAAGGACCTTGAGCACAGGAGGCTCTTCTGTCCTCGTGGTGTTCCTGCAGCACGGGGAGGATCGTCCGGTGTGTGAGGACAGCCCTGCCCTCCTCCCCGTGCTGCAGGATCAGCGTCCCTTCCCCACAGCAGACACCGTGACCTCGCAGGCAGTGCTAGTGCTGTATTCCCTCGCTTCTCTGCCTCCAGCCTGGATAGGGAAGGGCTCAGACATGGAGATTCCACAGCTAAAAGGCATCACTCCTCCATGAACAGAGGGGATGGGGTACCTGCGGTGCCAGGGCCGAGCTGGTGGCTGCCCCACGGAGCCACACGCAGGAGCAGGGCCACCAGGTCAGGCAGGGACAGACTGAGGACCAACAGCAATCACAGCATAAAGCTCGTTAAGCAAATCCTGCAGCCAAACGTTTCTTTGGGAAAGCAGCGAGGGAGCCAGGAAAGGCAGGCAGCGTAGGAGAGCAGCCAGCCCTCGCACGGGGCACCGCCACAACAGCCCCCAACCGCCCCTGCTCACCCCACCGCGCTCACACCGAGCCCCCCGGCCCCCTCGCTCCAGAACCGCATCCTTCTGCCACTCCATGCAAGAGGGCAACGTTGTCCCCCACCCTCGTGCCTGCCCAGGACCCCAGAGACTCTGTTGTGGACCACTGCCTTAAAACACGCCGCGAGCGTGTGCGTGCGCGTCGGAGGATCCGGCCCGCGGCGGGTTCAGCACCCAGGGGTGCTCCCCTGCCCTCCCGGGGCAGAGGGGCCGCCAGCAGTGCCGAATTCCTGCCGCAGACCGCGAGGAACGGGGTGGAGATTTTTAGAGAGTCAGTGCAAGATTTCCAGTGGTGCTGAGCACCTCGCGATCCCACCGAAATCCATGGAGAAAGGGTTGGTGTGCCAGCCCGTGCTTTAGGAGGAAGTACAGGAGAGGGGAGCGCAGGAATTGTGACAGGTTGGTTTATCCCGAGCTGCAGCGCAGCCGTGTCCGTCCGCTCCCTCCCCAGGGCCCGGTGACAGCAGGGGACGGGATGGGACGGGACCATGGGCTGTCGCTGGAGGCTCCAGTACTCTGTAACCCAGTGTCTATGTAAGAACAATGAATGTTAACACAGTAAATTATTATGACATTAAACAAATTACCACAAAAAATTGGCTCTTCATCTGCAGCCTGTTCATTGGCAAGAAGGGAAAAAACAGGTGGTGGCTGGCAGGGGCATGGGGGTGGTGAGGCATCCAGTCATAAGGAATGGCCCTAAAAAAGGAGCTGATCCAAGTGGGAAGAGGTGGCTGAGGCAGTTCCCAACAGCCAGGGAACACTGGCCCTCATTTGGAAGACTCCAGCAAGGCTGTGGACTAAGAAATGAGGAGCAGCAGCAAATCACTGCATAATATACACACTTTATTTATGAATTTGTATGTATACAGACTTTCTATACACACATTACCTATATAATAAAAATGTACATGTGTATACATGATCGTATAAATATAGAGCTGTAGAAATCTTAGAACTGATCCTGTCTATTCACAGCAACTCCTCCCGGGGCCCACACTGTCCCAGCAGCCGTCATTTGAGGCTTGGGCAAAAGGGGCAAGTGTCATTCGTGTTGGTTTGTGCCCAGAATTTGATGCACTGGAAGAGAGAGAATTAGTCAAGAGCCACTGGCACAACCCAAAGGTGCCTTCATTTGAGGGATGGTTTCCTCTGCAGCCTCCATCACGAGGTCACAATGAGCAGGGAGCCTCTGTCACCCTTGCAGGACCATCAGGCCCTCTTCAATGTGAGTTTCCATTTACTTGAGGGGCACTGCTGGCAGCCCCCGAGCTCTTGGGATGAGGGGTTTGCCCACACAGGTCACTCACTGCCAGAGCCATGGGACAGTAAAGGCTCCTGCCCTTCCCAAGAGGCATCCCCAGCCCAGACACCCAGGCAGCAGTGGCAGCTCTCCCCTCACCATGTTCTAGATCCTTCCAGACTGTCCTGCCCCAGCGTCTAGCCCTCCCAGACACGGGCTCAGGGACAGAAGGGCAGCCTGTTCCTAAAGTGTTCCTAAAGCCACCACCCACTGGCCAAGAGCAGGGAAAGGATGGGATGACAGGAGGCAGGGAAGCTGTTTATTGATCGTACCCTTCTCCTGGCAAGGTGTCAGTCCAACAAGGACTCAGGAAGGGTCACTTGGAAGGACCAGGAAGGTCCGAGCAGCAGAACACACTCACCTCCTTGTGCAGCACGTGTGAGCAGGCCATGGGGTGAAGGTCACCGGGCTGCACGAGCTTCTGGCACATCAGACACAGCTTACAGGCAGCTGGGGTCTGGGACAGGCAGGGAAGGTCAGACACATGGCTCTGATCATTGGTACAGCTGCAGCCCAGGGCCACAGCCTGCCCCATCCCCTCTGTGCCCACAGCCATCACACCCTGAGAGCCACCAGCATATCTTGCGTCCCTCTGTCCCAATGTGAAGCACAAAGGATCTGTGCCCCCAATCCTTCCCTGCAGCTGTGTGAGGAGAGAGCTCGCAGTGCCACGGGCTCATCCCTTCAGCCACTTCCCAGCCAGGCTCCCTCCCTCCCCGTCCCCAGGGAGGACAAAGTGCCTTACGTGTGACGCTGTCCCAGGGTAAGCAACCTGGGCCGGGGGCAGGAACATGGGCGTGCTGATCTGAGGCAGTGGACCGGAGAACATGGGGGCCCTGATCCGGCCCAGAGGCTGCAGCAAGGCAGAGGAGGCACATCAGAACAGCCCGGGAGGAAAGGACACAGGAGTCACCCCGAGTCACCTCGGGGACAACTGTTCCCTGGTTACACTGCAGTCAGCAGGAAAGGGAACCCAGGGGACAGCCCTGGCACACAGCCCAAGCCCTGTGGGGAACCAGGGAGCAGGCAGAGCTCTCCTGCTCCCCAGGCCCCCCTCGAGCAGCCCCCACGCTGTCCCACCTGAGCGCCGGCCGCTGCCCGCTCCTGCTGCTCCGCCAGCTTGGCCGCCACCAGCTGGTTCAGCTCCTCCATGGTCAGGCCGGCCATGGTCCTGCGGGCAGTCTTGATCTGCTGCAGGATGTTGGTCAGCTGGGCCCTGCACGGACAGCAGCCTGCTAAGAGTTCCCAATCCTCACGGACTGGCATCCCTGAGCCACCGCTCCCTGGGGGAAGCCTCGTGCTCTCCTCCAGCATCCATGTGAGACGAGTCACATGCTGAGGAGCTTCTCTCCCTGAAACGCTGGGAAAACCCCAACACAAATCAGGGGTTCCTGACTGTGCCCAGACATCCCTGCTGTCCTTCAAAGCTCCTACTGATTCCCACTCCCAGCACTATGCCAAACTGACAGAGAGACCACCCAACACTTGCTCCTTGCCTTCAGCCTTCCCCACTCACACCAGGAGCCCCCCTTTCCCTGATCCCAGCTCCTATTCCATGCACAAACTCCCCAGAAGAACACCAGCAGACCCTTACTTGTTGCACTGTGGAAACCGAGTCAGCAACTTCTCCAGCAGCTTCTCCAGCTTGTCGGCCGGCTGGGGCCGGTGGAACTCGGGAGCGACGTTCACCCCTCCGAGGCCTGGCGGAGGAGGGATGGAGGCAGCGGGAGGCATGTGGGGGCTGTGCGTGCCAATGAGTGATGCCACGACCGGGCTGTTCCTTCCTTGGGAAGCAGGCAGCGGTGGGGAGGGCTGGTTGGGCCTGGAGATGGCAGGGTTCAGCAGAGGGAAGGAGAGCGCCCGAGGGTCGGCGCTCGGCATGACCATGGGGACGGGGACGGGTCCGATGGGGAAGGGGAGCCGCGGAGTCAGGGGTGGGTTGGGCTGGAATGCCGTCAGCATGAAATCTGTCTGAGAAAGAAAAGCAGGGGAAGGAGGAAAGGCTGGTTAGAGTAAGACCACCTGGAAGCAGAGCAGGGTGCCCTCCTCCCCAGGCAGCGAGGTGGGGTGAACTGCAGGCACTGGCAGCTGGCAAGGGAAGGAGACCCTTCCCCTCCTCTCCAGGTAAGCCCAGACAGGGAATGGGCCATCCCACCCTTGCACAGCGCTGGCAGGGCTGGGGCCAGGCCAGCAGGCAGGCTCTGCCAGGTGGGGCTGGAGAGGCACTCACTTCCGAAGGCGGAGGAGGCAGCGTCGGCGTCGGGATCTGGGGGAGGCTGCTCAGCTTTGTGCCGTTCCTCACCATCTGGATGTGGTCATTGAACTGATCCTAGCAGAGAGGAAAGAAAACAGAGGCATTTATCAAACCTGAGCTGGTTTGGGGAATTCTAAGCCCTGGGGTGGCAGGCCCTGAAGTGGCACTGTTTGGTTCCACAGAAGAGTGAAAGAGGAGCCAGAGACAGTGTGGATGTGAAGAACTGCTCATGGCTAAGCTAGGAGAGGTCAGCAGGAACTTACTCGGACACTTTGCTTGGTCATTCGTATCCTGTTCAGCCTCATCTCCCACTCCTGCTTTGGCCTCATGGTCTCCAGCGTGGGCGGCGCAGACCTGCAGGCACAGCTGAACTTTCCCACTTGCAACTGTGCTCTCACCGGCAGCAAAGTGGGAGCAAGTCACCCCCACACCCCCCGGCTTCCCCTCCTCACCCCCACGTGAGGAACCCTGCAAGGGAAGGGGACTGATCTGTGGGACACACAAGGACAGCACAGCCAACAGCACTGACTGAACTCGGCAGAGGAACAGTGACAGGGGACAAGCACAGCCTGACATACCCTTGTGTGACATTATTGAACCACATTGATTTAGCAAGAAAACCACAGGAAATACTGAACTATTCCAGTCCGACCTCCAGCACAAGCAGAGGAAGAGGAGATGGGACATAGGGACACCTGAGTGACCCTCCTTGCCACTTCTGGCACTACACAGACTTACTTGAGGTAGGTGAGGTGTAGCTCTGCTTCTTTTTCTGCTTCCTCTAGTTTCAACACCAGCAGCTCCTTGCGGCTCTCCAGGGACAGGATCTACGAGAGAGGCTCAGTTTTTGTACTCCCGTTTCTTGCTGCCAGACCAGGCACTGGGCACTGCCCCCACTAACGCTTATTGCACCGATACTTGATCATCTTTTGTGTCATCCCACAAAGTGGGACTTGGCCTTGTCCTCAACTGCTCCCCATTTCGCAGAACTGTCCATTAGCCCTCTAGAATCACAAACCACTTTGCAGGGAAGGAAGTCACCCGCTCACCTCTGCTTTCCAGGCCCGCTCTGTCTCCTCAAGAATATTCCTGTTGATTTCATTGTGCTGGTTCTTCAGCTTGTCCAGCTCCATCTCCCACAGCTGCCTGCACACAGAACAGAGCGAGTCCCCTCAGGCTCAGGCACCGGAATGGCCACAAAGGGATCAGTCCCGGGAGCTCTGGATGGGGTGGAACTGTGGGAGCTCAGCGTGTACCAGACCACGACACCAGCCCCAGCTCCCTGGGCTGTGTGAGTCACTGTCCCAGGAGTGAGCAGTGCCAGAGCACACCAACAACCACTGTGCAAACACACCGGGCAAAACAAGGGGAATTCCCCTCGGCAAAATTCAGTCCAGTCCCAGGGAAGCTCTGAGCCAGGAATCAACCTGAGCAGCAGGCAGAAGTGCTGCTCTGATCCTGGACAAGTTTAAAGCTGGACATTTCCACCTGTGCTCTGGGAGCACCTGGATCTGGAGCATCTGTGCCCAGCTTTAAACACCCGAGCGTGCCAGAGTTTAGTGTAGCTGGACAGCTGTGGGGAACAGACAGAAAATCAGTCTGCCCTAATTCTGGGAAGTTGAAATTCAATCAGAGGTAGCAGTTACAAGCTGAGTCAATCCACCAAGCACGAACTCTAATCTTACGCGATCTTTATGTCACAAGTATCCTGAAGCCTGCTTGTGACTGGGATCAAAGATTTAATCCAGAGACCCGATGCTGGAAGGAGATAAAACCTCTAGAGCACATAACTGCCAGCACTGCTGGATCATTCTCTCTATCCCACCAGGAGCATCGGATTCACTCCGAGGCAAAATGACAGGAAGGAAAAGTGCATTGGGCAGCATTAATCAGGTAATGCGTAAGAGCCTTACTTCTCATCGGACTGCTCTGCGATCAGAGAGGCAATCTTGTTTTCCTTCTCCTCCTGCTCCTTCAGCAACCTGCAGGGGAGAAATGGCACAGCACAGCTGGAATCCCAACGGTGCAGGGCCCACGCTCAAAGCCCCTCCTGGCACATCCCCTGGCCCGATGCAATGGCTCCCTGCAATGTGCGAGGGAAAACAGCAGCCAACAGCCTCTGGAGCACAAATCCTGCTGTCTCATGACACTGCACAAAGGCTGTGGCACAGAACCAGGCTCGCTGCAGGGAGCTGTGCTGTTCCCCCAGCACGTGCTCTGCCATGGGCACTTGGGGGAAAAGGGCTGAGCACTCGGGGCCATCACTGGAGGAGTTTTACCCAAAAACATCACCGAGCCCTCAGAATAAAATCCAGACCTCTAGGACATGACAGAATGGCTCCATAAAAGTACCAATTCACACACAGGGCCTATTCTAAATTCTTCCCTACAGGTCTGACCTAAATACTTGCTGCTTCTGAAGAGTTTAAAGCTCTTTGCTCCATCAGGTCTACATCAGGGTTAAACAAAACCTTCTCCCCCCAAAAATGAACATGTTCTTTTCCATACAAATACCTTCTGCCTTTCTCACAGAGTTTCTCAATTTCAGCTTTGAGATCCTGCTCTTTCTGCAGGAATTCTTTCTTCTCTTTCTCCATCTTCTTCTTGGTCTCTTCTCGCTTGATCGTAACATCCTGAATCGCTTTCAGGATCTCCTGGGGTAAAGGAAGCATCACGTAGACACAGGGCAAAATTCACAAGTAATGGTTTTGATTTAAAGCCCATTCTTACTTTAAATTAATTGATTAATGAGATTACACAGCAAACTCTTTCTTTTTAGCAGATCCAGCCAAGATATATATTGGTTATTACGAGGAAACTCAGGAGACAGATGTTCTGGGCTGCCGGCTCTCTTGCCTCTTAAGGATTTTAAAATTAACTACAGGGCAGGTTAAGCAAAAACAGTTCTTCACCAAATACCTGGTGGTTTTTCATCTCCTCTTCCCTCCGCTGCTGGAGCTGCTTAAGCTGAACCTGCAGCTGATTCTCCACCTGCCTCTGTTTGTCCAACACCTCCTGGTAGCGCTCCTTCAGCAAGGCCCGCTCAGACATCATCTTGTCCTGCAGTGGAGAGCAAAATTCTTCCTGTAACAAGGACAGCTTAAGGACTTCAAGGCTGATATTTGATGATTTTGGAGGTCTTTTCCAACAGTAGTGATTCTATGATTCTATTTGTGATGCCTTCAGGTATTTCTAGTTTTTTACTCTTCATGTAGCTGTAACTTGCTGTAGTTCTGTGCTTCTTACAAAGTGCTAAAATCCCCTGTTCCCAGCACCTTTAGCCAAAACAAGACTCTCTGAGTACAGATTCAAGGACATATTCATTGCCTTAGGGCTTGAAAATATGTAAACAACTGTGAGATGGGGGGAGCAGGCCTGGGGTGGTTAACATCATCACCTGAGGGTACGATTGGAGAATTAAGGGCCAATATGCTAATGAAACAGAACTTATAAAAGGTGAAGAGCTCGTGACTCGGGGTCCATTTTGGGTGTTGTCCCCGACGGGGGACTTCGTTTGCCTGAATGTACCTTTAAGGCCTCTGCAGGCCTTAAATAAATGGTCTGCTTTTTATACTCCTAATTTGTCTTGGCCTCTGTTTCAGGTAGCCTGTCTTTTAGGCAACATTTGGAAATGAAAAAAGTGGGACCAGCAGCTCCAGCTCCTTTGCCCAGGAGCAGAAGTGGCAGAGCCCAGACCTGAGCACTGCACTTTGATACCCACCAGGTTCTTCTCGATGTCCTGGTCTGTGTTCACATCTGCATCGGCCGCCTTGAAGTCAGTCTGTGAAGGGAGATGATTGAGATCAGACCCTCAGCCCTGCAGTGACCAGACAGGGACTCCAAGCCTTCTACCCTCTCCCAGTGCTCTCCCACCCTCCATGAAAAGAAGTTCTCTGTCATATTGGAAGGAAACTTATCATTTAGTTTATGGCCATTGTTCCTCATCCTATAGCTAGGCACCAACAAAAAAAATCTGGCACCATCCTCTGATACCCATCGGAAATATTTATACACATTGATGAGATCCCCGTTCAGTCTTCTCTGGACTAACCAGGCCCAGCTCCTGCAGTCTCTCCCCATCAGAGAGATGCTCCAGACACCTCATCATCTTTGCAGCCTCTGCTGGACCCTTCTCCAGTAGCTCCTTGTCTTCTACTGAGCAGCCCAGAACTGGACACAGCAGCCCAGGTGTGTCCTCATTAGAGTCGAATTTTAATTAATGATTAATTAAAGACCCTTCAAAGCGGAAGACTGGGCACACAGCAGCAGCCGTAAAGCTGCAAGAATGGATGTGTTTTACCCCCCACCCTCGACTTGCTCAGTTCTTTGTCCTCCGGGCTCTGAAAGAGCCCTTCATGGCCCTCGCCCCGCACACCACGAGCCCCCGGGGGGCTGCACCCACCTGCACCGCGATGTTCTGCGACGGCCTGGCCGGGGCCACCTCCTCGTCGGGCTCCTCGGCCGCCGCTCCGCTCTGCCCCGCGGCCTCCGCGCCCCCGGCCCCGGGCTCCGCATCGCCGCCGGGGCCGGGGGCGGCCGCGGGGTCCGCGTCCCCGCCGGGCCCGGGCTCGCTGGGGCTCTCCGGGGCGGAGAGGGGGCTCCCGCTGCTCGCAACGGGGACATCGCTCAGCGCGGCGCCGCGGCCGCATCCATCCCAGCTCATCCCCGCTCCATTCCCGCTCCATCCCCGCTCATCCCCGCTCGTCCCCGCTCCATCCCAGCTCATCCCCGCTCGTCCCCGCTCCATCCCCGCTCGTCCCCGCTCCATTCCCGCTCCATTCCCGCTCCATCCCCGCTCCTTCCCGCTCCATCCCCGCTCCCTCCCGCTCCATCCCCGCTCCATCCCCGCTCATCCCCCCTCCAGCCCCGCTCCAGCCCCGCTCCCTCCCGGCTCCATCCCCGCTCCATCCCCGCTCCATCCCGGGGCCGCCCCGCCGGGCCCCCCTTACCTGCCGGGCGGCGCGGCGGGGCCGGGCTCGCAGAGGCGCGGCGGGTCGGGGCCGTCGACCTGCGCCTGTTCCAGCGCCATGGGGGCGGCTGCGGGGCTGGGCCGGGCCGGCGGAGCGGCACCGGGCGGCACCGGGAGGCACCGAGCGGCACCGGGCGGAGCGCACGACCCGCGCCCCCGCCGCACCGCCCCTTCCGCCCCGCGCCCCGGCGGATGTGACGCCGCTGTCAGCGGCACCGGGGTTCCGGCGGCGGCGGCGGCTCATGCCCGGTGAGCGCTGCGGGGCGGCACCGGCGGGCGGCGGGCGGTGGGATGCGCACCCGGGCGGGGGGCGCCGGCCCCGCTGGCACCGGCTCCCCGCGGCTCCCGGCGGGGGTGGCGGGTGGCAGCGGGGGTGTGCTGCCCGTGGGTGACCTCCGCAGTGTCCCTGGTGCCGGTGCCCGGCGGAGCGGGGAGCGCCGGGGCTGTCCCGGGGCGCTGCGCGGTGCCGCTCCCGGGGTGCTCCGAGGGACGCTTGGAGCCCGACTTTAGGGAGAGGAGCCTGGAGCAGCTGACGAGTTGTATCGGTGGCGAATGGACCGGATCGAGGGGGGAAAAGGGCCGGGGGGTGTCGAGCCCCGGGCACATCCAGGGCAGCGGCATCTCGGGAGGTGTTTTCCCCGCTGTGCGCTGCCGTGCCTTGCGGAGTGCGGGTTGGACCGGGACACGGGGGTGATTTCCACCCATGCCAGGTAAAAGCAGGTTCCTCCGGCCGTGGAGCAGGCGAGGAACGAGTTCGGTGGGGCTCCCGCAGAGCAGGAGCCGGCTCTGGGCTGCCCACGGAGCGTGGCGTAGCTGGAGGTGTTTCTTCCTGGGGAACTGCGCATCAAGAGTTTCTTATCAGTTTCTTATCGGAGGCGAGAGGAGGAAGTGGCTCCTCCTGCCAGCCCAGCGCGGTGTTTTCCGGCCCGGGGCTGTCACCCAGCAGGCAGGGCAGGACTGGGATCGATCCCTGCCCAGCCTGGGTGTGCCTCCGGTTCTGCACCGCTGGGAAGGAGCCGCCGCGGCTGGGCTTTCCCAGAAAGGGGGTCTGGAAAGGGAATTCCAGAAAGGGGATCTCCTGTGCAGCGGGTTGGTGGCAGCCCCGTGGGGCTCTGCGGGACCTTCAGGTGAGGCCCTGGCCACCGTGTCCCTCATCAGAAGGGTTCTCACCAGTTTCACCTCTGCTGTTGCAGCCCGCCTGTCTGATGCCGCATTGGAGGCGGGGAGCGCCGCTATGGAGCGCAGGGATGGAGGCCACGCTCTGTATCCACACGTGCCTTTGGCTGAGCGCTGCTTGGATCCCCCTGGCCTCACCAGCCGGACCAGCCTGCGGCGGGCAGTGCGCTGCGGACACTGACGGCCGCCACGGGAAGCTGACGTGGGCGGTCAGCTTGGATGCACCCGAGGAGGAGCTGGAGCAGAGGGCAGAGGAGCTGGCCCAGACTGCGGGGCTGGTGAACATGGGCCGTGTCGGGGAGCTCAAGGGCCATTACCTCTTTGCCTACCAGCCCGATGGCCACGCAGCGGCTGAGCACGAAGCAATAAGGAGGTCGGTGGACACTTTGTTTGCACAGCACGACAGCGTGCGGTGGCACTCGGAACAGAAGCTTCTGAAGCGCTCCAAGCGCAGCCTGCACTTTAACGATCCCAAATACCCCCAGCAGTGGCATCTGGTGAGTGGTTTCCCGGCTCCTGCTGGGCTTGCAGGCTCAGGCTGCTTGTGTGGCCACGAGCGAGCTGTCATGCGGGAGGCAGAACAGCCTCTTTCTGTTCTTTGGTGAGGAGGGAGCTCACTGAGAGCTTGCCCTGCCTGCCACGTGCTTGCCGTGATAATATCGCGGGAGGAGGCAGCTCCCACAGCTGGTTGTGCACTGGTGGCTCTGAGGGGGCAGGGGGGTTTGGCCAGAGCACACCATGCCCTCCACATCATGGCTTGAGTTACTGTTGCTTGCTGTCAGCCTTGAACAATCTCCCCTGACCATTCTGTGTCTCCTTCCCATGCTGGCCCCGGCCCCACACGTCATATCCCGTGCGCCCAAAAGGTCCCCTCAGCGCTGACCCTGTCCCCTCACTGTCCTTTGGTGCTTAGAACAACCGCAAGAGCCCTGGGAAGGACATCAACGTCACGGGCGTGTGGGAGCGGAACGTGACGGGGCGCGGGGTGACCGTGGTAGTGGTGGACGACGGTGTGGAGCACACCATCAAGGACATCCAGCCAAACTATGTGAGTGCCTGCGCAGGCTGGAGGCCGGGCAGTGTGACAGGAGCGTGTGAGAGCTCAGAGTCCAACCTGCGCCGTCACCCTGAGCTCAGCCAGGGTGGGAAGTGCCAGCAGCAAACCTTTCCTGGGGGGTTTTGCCCCCGGGTTTCAGGGTTACCTGCCTTTGTGCTACCTGTGAAGGGCAGCTGGGCTCCCTCTGCCCTGCAGCAGTGCCTGAAGCTGCTGTGGTCGGTCCCTTCCCCATGGCAGCAGATAGCAGTGTTGAGCTGCAGCCCTGTGTGGAAGCAGCCTCCAAGTTCCTGTGACTTCCAGGCTGTTTCAGCCTGTGTTGCATTCTCTTAACTCCTGCTGTTCCCAAACCGAAGACAGCAGAGCCCCAAGTTGTGACTGCGGGTCTGTTTCCAGAGCCCAGAAGGCAGCTATGACTTGAACTCCAATGACCCTGACCCTATGCCTCACCCTGACGAGGAGAACGGGAACCACCACGGGACCCGCTGCGCCGGGGAGATCGCGGCCGTGCCGAACAACAGCTTCTGCACGGTGGGAGTCGCCTACGGGAGCCGCATCGCGGGTACGTGCAGGCTGCCGGGCACCCCGGCTTGCCTCCCCGCCGGATCCGTGGGGCTGGGCACAGCTGCGTGGCTGGAGCGGCTCTGAGTCAGCAGGGCCGTGCTCGGGCTAGTTGGGTTTTTGCAGGAAGGGCCTGGCGCCTGCCTGAGCTCCTCTCCAGAGGAGCAGCTCCTGGCAGCTTTTCCGGAGTGTTCCTGGCCTGCCCGGCCACCGAGCTTTTGGCAGAGCAGCTGTGCCATGCTGGCTGAGCCAGGAAGTTGTACCACAACGTGCCCAGGCTGTGTCTGGAGGCCCTGGGGCGGCAAATCTTGACCGTTCCCTCTCACACCTTTGCCTTGTGGGATGGACAGGGGCAAAGGCACAGTGCTGTGTCACTCCTCTGCAAGGCCAGGGAATGTGTGCTGTTCCCTCGGCTGTCTCCAGAGCTCCTGAGCTCCTCTGCAGAGGGAAACGAGGTCTCTGTGCCCAGCAGAACATGTCCCTGGCCAGGCAGGGGACAGCAGTGCTGGGACGTGGTTCTGTCTGCTGCTGGTCACACCACTGTCCCTGGGGCGGTCAGGGCTGGGGACAGCAATGCTGGGCTGTGGTTCTGTCTGTCGCTGGTCACACCACTGTCCCTGGGGCAGTCAGGACCCACCCAAGGGCACTGCAGGCAGAGGCTCCCAGCTGGCAGGAGCAGGGATGAGCTCATCCTGTGCCCACAGCACAGGGAACAGGAGGGTTTACCCCAATCCAGGTGGGACCTGGCGCTGCTTCAGACCTCAGCCCTCCAAAGCTGGGCTGGCCTGGCAGGGTGAGCGCAGCGGGGCAGCCTCGAGCCAGGAGCTGGTGTGCAGTTTACGCAGCTCATGTGACCCGTGCTGGTCACGTCCCTTGTCCTCTGTCCTGCAGGCATCCGAGTGCTGGACGGGCCCCTCACGGACAGCATGGAGGCTATCGCCTTCAACAAGCACTATCAGATCAATGACATCTACAGCTGCAGGTGAGCCCCCCGGGACCCTGAGCTGGCACCCAGCTGTGGGCCCTGCTGTGCCTGGGGACAGGGTCACAGCTCATGGCTGAGTGCTTACATCAGCTCCTATCCTTCTGTGGCTCCAGCTGGCCTTGAGGCGCCAAAATCCTGTTCGTGGAGAGCTGTCCCAGGCTCTGCACAGCACCTAGAGTTGTGAGATCTCCCTCTGTGTGCTGCTCCAGCACATCCCCTGGGCTGGCTGTGCTGGAGGGGACACTGTCCCCCCCACTGTGGTCCGGCAGCCCTGGCTGAGCCGTGGGACGGGGACTGGAATGTGCGAGAAGCTGCTTGTAAAATAAAAATCAAACATTTTGTCCACTGGAATCTGACCCAGGGGCGCAGTGCAAACACGACAGCGATATCCCAGCAGCGAGGGGCCGTCCTGATGGGTGGGAAAGTGCAGTGCTCTGCAGTCCCAGTGGTGGTGCTGGGAGCAGCTGGTGGCTGCTGGGAGCTCACTGCGATGGCAGGAAGAGCTGCCTGTGCCTCCCGGGGCTGTCACTTCACGGTGTCTGTCTTTGCAGCTGGGGTCCCGATGACGATGGGAAGACCGTGGATGGCCCCCATCAGCTGGGAAAGGTAAAACCCATCCCCAGCGCTGCTGGGGGAGCCTCCAGGCCTTGTGGCTTCTTGCCTGCCTGTTCAGGCAGGGAGGGACGCTGCTGTGACACTGTGCACGTCTGTTTGTGTCCCTGGGTGCCAGCCGAGGTTTCCCTGTCACCGTGCGGTTGGGAGAGGCGACGCTGTGGCGGGAGGGCAACGTTCAGGCAGGGCAGGATGAGCTTTCCAAGGAGAGGCTGGTTCCCGCAGGAAAAGGCTCTTTTGCAACCTGTGGTATTGCAAAACTTTCACAACCCACAGGATGCTCTCTGCTCAGGAGGCTGAGCTTTCCCAGGGCTCAGGGTGGTTCTCAAGGCAGGAATGGTGCCTTTGGATAAATAAGGGGAGTGGGATTGCAGTGGGAGGAAGAGTCAGAGCTGAGGCTTCTCCTTCCCAGGCTGTTAAGGTTTTCTCACAGCTCCTGTGCTGCAGAACTGCTGCAAAACACACCCTGTGCTGCAGCAGGGGTCACTGAGGGGCCCCAAACCAGCCCTGGGGTGTGGTTCTGCTCCAGGGCTCTTCTGCTGTGCTTTTCCAACCACAACTCAGCAATTCCTGCTCTCTTCGGAGCAGCGCTGACAACCGAGCTGTCCGTTCACCATAACAAATGGTTTCCAGTTCTGCAAGTTAATTTATTCCCTTCCTGCCTGCAGAGACAGCTGGAACAAGCTCGGGGACACCGAGCATGGGCAGAGCTCGCTGTGCCATAGCAGAGTCAGGAGGGCAGAATGTTCCTTCATGTGCCAGGGGGAGGGAGAGTAGGGGGGCCACTTCCAGCAGGATTGTGTCCTTGCTCATCCATCAGCCGTGTCCTTTCCCCAGGTGGGAATGATGTCAGGGCGAGGTGTCTGGGCTGGAAATGTTCTTCCAGGTGGGGCTGGCGGTGTGTTTCTCAGCAAAGGCAAAGCCCAAGTTCCTGGGCACTCACAGCAGTGGCTGTGTGAGGAGCTCTGATCGCACATGCCGGGCTGGCTGCAGTCAGAAACCATTGGGATCAGCCTGGAAGGACCCGGGAAGAGCCACCCTGCCCTGTCCCTCTCCACAGGCTGCCTTGCAGCACGGGGTGATCGCAGGGCGCCGGGGCTTCGGGAGCATCTTCGTGGTGGCCAGTGGCAACGGGGGGCAGCACAGTGACAACTGCAACTACGACGGATACGCCAACTCCATCTACACTGTCACCATAGGTGAGCTTGGCTCTTCTGTCTGCTCCCTTCCCAAAGCACACAGTGTGCCCAGCTGGGAGCTAGCAGGGAAAGCTTTCTGTGGGAAAGTGTCTGGGAATGAGCATGGCAGTGTGTAGGGTGTGCTGGGCTTCAGCTCCCAAGCCTGCATTTTGCTTCTGACCTACAGAGCAAGAGGAGGGTGGAGAAATTCCTGCCTGGGTCCAGGCCTCCCTCCTGGGGCTGTGACAGACACTGCCATGTTCAGGGAATGACCTGGAATGCAGCATTCCCATCATTTGTGTTAGAGGAGAGACGTGTAATCCGTGCTGTCAGCAGCAGGAGCTGCACGAGGGGTGGATCTGAGTGGTACTGAGCACAAGGAAGGATTATTTATCATGGCTCTCCTTCCTGTAGATCTCCCAGGCGGGAAAAATGCAGGCTTGGTTCTGATTTCCCTGCCCAGCCCCCAGCCCCTGGAAGAGCACATCTGGCAGGAGAGGCTCTCAGGGGATCAACACCTTGAAATTTCAGCAGTTGAAACAAAACAGGTTTTACAGAGCCGATGCCTTTCCCGTTTTCCCAGGAGCAGTGGATGAGACAGGCTCCATGCCCTTCTACGCCGAGGAATGTGCCTCCATGCTGGCCGTGACCTTCAGCGGCGGGGACAAGATGATGAGGAGCATTGTGAGTACCTGCGTCCCCTGTGCCCTCCTGGGGACAGTCAGGACAAAGCTCCATCGCCTCCAATTCCCACGCAGTTCCTCGGCGGGCCAGGGCATGGATATGCTTTTACCCAGGTCCTGCTCAAACAGGGCGAGGGTCCTGTTCTCTCGGGGGGCTGCCCCCCTCCTGCCCACTCCTCCTTCTCTGCTCCCGCGGGATGCTGAGCACAGAGGGCAGGGAGAGCGTTGGGCTCTTTAAACCACTTGGCCCCAGCCCCTCCTCTGCTCTGCCACGTGGGCCTCTCCCAGTCGAGTTTTTAAGAATATTTTTATCAGCTTTTCCTTTTTTTGCCAGAAAATGACTTCTCGTCAACAACACGTCCTTTCTGCCTGAGCCAAGCAGCCAGGGCTGTTTTCCCCCTGTGGGCCTGGCCCAGCCTGTCCCTCCTCTGCTGCTGCTGCCCACGGGGGCTGCCAGGCTGTCCCCACCCCGTGGTGTGACCCCTTCCTGTCCTGGGGGGCCAGCAGGGACCGCAGAGCCCACCCACCCAGGGCAGCCCACCACCCAGCCAGGGCATCCCTGGCTCCCTGATTTTTGAGGTTGGGCTGTCCCTGGCTTGCAGGATCTCCCACCAGGACAGGTTCTTCCTAAAAACACTTTGCTGTGGCTCTGTGCCTGCCACACAGCAGCTGAATCCAGGCCTGTCCAACAGGCTTCCCCACGTGCTGGGTAAACCGGGGGAACAGGGAGAGCCTGGGATCCTCAGGATGGGACTCGGCAAGCTCCTCCTGCAGCCCAGAGCCAGGGCAGGGATCCGTGCCCAGCCAGGGCATGGCACAGTCTGCCACAGGGAGAGTGAAACTCAGAATGGAGCTGATTTGTCCCTTCCAAAAGCACTCCAGTTGTCCCAGGCTGGTTTGGAAAGTACTGACACTGGGGAAAAAAGGGAACCAACGAGGGCGGTGCTGCATTCCCTCAGGAGGTGCAGGCTCGTGGGGTATGTCTGGCTTTTCCCTGCCCGGTGTGAGTGCTTTGAAGGTCACAAATGCACACTCATTTTAGACATGGCCTTATGGGACACTCACAGAGGAGCTGGCACTCCGTGGGGGATCCAGGACGAGATCCACACACAGCCTGGCAATGGCATGTGCCACAGAGACATCCCGTGCCCCTTCAGCCAGCCCGTGCCATGCTAAACCCCCCCAGTCTGCTCCTGGGCACCCTAGAGCTCACTGCAGTGGTGCCAGAGTTAACTTCTCTGCAGCATCTGCTCCAGCTTTTGGTTTTTTTTCTTTCACCAGACCATAAACTTTGTGTGGTTTCCTTAATGGGAAGAATTTAATATGGCTTCTGGCACTGGCTGTGCTTCTCGCTGGAAGTTTGTGCTCTCGGGGTGCTCTGTGTGGGACACTCAATGTCCCAGCGTGAGCTGGAGCCGCTCACAGCTGGAAAAATGGGGTGGAGTCAAGCAAAGACACAACAAACCCTCCAGGTTTTGGGCTTTCTCCCCACGGGGAGCAGAGGGAGATGGATGCACTTGCTTTGCAGTGAGGTGGCATAATTCGGGAGCTGCCTGGTGTCCCATTGGAGGCTCCGTGTGCTCTGCACAGTCCCACGTGGCTCCTTTGCAGTCTGGTTGTGACACTGAGATCTGAGCGAAGGTGACGAAGAACCCAAAACACCTCCCAGGAGCTTCCCACAAAGTTGCTTAACTGGGGCTGGTTTATCTCTCTCCAAAGGGAGCTGTCCCCATCCATCCCTTCCCAGCTGGGATCCCTGCTCCTGCAGGGAGGCTGTGCCAGGACCTTTCCTGTGAGCAGCAGCAGCTGTGTCACAGCCTGAGCTCGGGCTGGCGAGGGCACAGCTCGGGGCAGGACCACGTGTACCTGTCCAGCCACCCCAGCACGGCCACGTGGCCTGACAGAGCCCTCTCTCCCCTTCCTCGGCAGGTGACGACAGACTGGGACTTGCAGAAGGGCACGGGCTGCACGGAGGGTCACACGGGGACGTCGGCTGCCGCTCCCCTGGCCGCGGGGATGATCGCGCTGATGCTGCAGGTGCGGCCGTGCCTCACCTGGCGGGACGTGCAGCACGTCATCGTCTTCACGGCCACCAAGGTGAGGGGGTGGCCTTCTGTCCATCCCTCCCTCCTGCTGCTGCCCCTCAGGGATGCTGCAGGATGGCCCAGGCCCTGCTGTGCACATCCCTGTTTATGTCTGCTGCCTCTCCATAAATCTCTCACTCCTCTGGCTCCCAGCGCGGGGATCGCGCTTTCCCCTCACCCCGTGTTCCTTCCAGGAATGTGGCTGAGGCATTTTCCCCTGTCATGATAATAAATAGGGTATTTGCCTCAGGAATGCCTCCATCTGCCAATGCAGGGGTCTTCCAGGGGCTCAGCAGGTCCCAGGGCTCAGCAGGTTCCAGGCTCAGCAGGTTCTAGGGGCTCAGCAGGTTCTAGGGCGCAGAAGGTTCTAGGGTTCAGCAGGTTCCAGGCTCAACAGGTTGCAGGGCTCAGCAGGTTCCAGGGCTCAGCAGGTTCCAGGCTCAGCAGGTTCCAGGCTCAGCATGTTCCAGGGCTCAGCAGGTTCCAGGGCTCAGAAGGTTCTTGGCACTCAGGCCCCGTGTGTGTGTGTGTGGTGGGGCTGGCCCAGCGCAGGGGTTGTCACCTCTGCAGTGTCACCTCCTGGTCCAGGCAGTGGGAAAGCGAGGAGCTCTGCTCTGCCCTGGCCTTTCCTGGGTTCTCCAGAGGACTGGGCTCCTGGAAACAGGCACAACAGAGAGCTGGGCAGCAAACACAGCCCTTCCCTTCTCCCAGAGCAGGAGTGGGAACTGGCTGGAGGGATGGGGCTTCTTCCACACCCCTCTGGGGAGCAGGAGTCCGTGTCCAGCTGATGCTGTGCTCGCTTTGGCATGGGACAGTGTTTTCCATAACTCCAAGCCAGTGTTGCCAGAGCGCTACAACCCGATAAGTGATGGGACCCAGATCTGTCCTGCCCCAGCTCTTGTTGATTTAAAGGACTCCATTCCTTCTCTCCAAGGCTTCTGCCATCCCACAGGCAGTGGTTTGGGCAGCAGGGAGCGGCTGGGATGTTTCAGAGCAGAGGCATTTGTGCCCTTTCGTGCTGCTCCGTTTCCTTTCTGAGGAGCTGGGAAGCCACTTTGTCCTGGGATCTGTTTCAAGCAAAGGTCAACCTGTTCCTTTCTAATAAGGCCATGTGGGTTTGCTTCCCCACCGTTGTGGGATGTGTCTGTGCCTCCTTCCCCTCAGGCCTGGGCGTTTCAGGCTGCTGGTGTCCCCCCAGGTCACCAGAGCACCCCGTGTGTCTTTGCAGTACAAGGACCGTCACGCCAAGTGGGACACGAACCAGGCGGGCTTCAGCCACAGCCACCAGCACGGCTTCGGCCTGCTCAACGCCTGGAGGCTGGTGAACGCCGCCAAGGTAATTCCCTGCCCTCCACACCTGCCCTGTGGGCAGGCACAGCAGCCCAGCCCTGCGGCGGGGACAGCTCCCGTCCTGGTGACGCCGTGGGGTGACACCGCTGCCGTTCAGGGCCATTGCTTTGGCCACCATCCTGCTGGCCCTGGCTCTGAGGCTGCTTTGGGTATGAGGTCATGAGGCTCTCAGCAGTGCCTCAAAGCTGCCCCGAGCTGCTGCTCTCCAGCACTATATATAGCCATGGTGAGGGCCTGATTCACGGCGACAGAGCTTCGTCAGCAGCCCCAGCACCTTCCTCCCTCCACAGTGGCTGCAGGGAGGGTGTCCTGCCTGGAGAAAGAGGCTGTTCTCAGCTGGCAGCTCCGGGGGAGTGGTGTGGTCACAGCAGGCTGCGGCATCCCCATCTCTCCCTCCCATGGTCACACGGACACCGGGGCATGTCCCTTTGGCACTTGGTCCCAGCTCATGTGGAGCTCTGTGCAGCTGTGCTGGGTCACTGCCACTGCCAGCTGTGCCCCCAGAGTCACAGAGACTTCCAGAGTGCTCCCTCTTCCTGCAGGCCCTTGGGTTCTGCTCCTTTCCCATATTTCCTGGGCTCGTGGGCTGCTGTGACACCGCAGGGATGCTGTGTGCAGCAGCATCAGGAGAGGCCCCTTGGGCCCCCATCCAGGACAGGAGCAGCTTGAGAGAGCTGTGGGAGATGGAGGGATGGATGCAATGTGTGCTGAACCCTCTCCCGTTCCCCGGGCAGATCTGGGAGTCTGTGCCATACCTGGCCTCGTACGTGAGCCCCGTGCTGAAGGAGGGCAGGAGCATCCCGGTGCTCCCGCAGGAGCTGGAGGTGGCCTGGAACGGTAAGAGCAGGTGTGCCACGGAGAGCACGTGCTGAGCACGTCGAGGCTGTGCCCGCTGGCGTGGGGCACGGCAGGGCAGCACCAGCCCAGGGCTGCAGGAGGCCAGGAAGGGGTTAAGAGCTGGGCTGCCTCGTTCCGCTGCCCATCCCGGGGGATCTGCCTGCTGCTGCCATCCCCTCCCCACAGCCCCATCCCGTGTGTTTGGGGAGGCAGACAGGGCTCAGCGAGCAGGGCCGGGCTGGGCAGCGGCCAGAGCCGCTCCGCTGGCTTTGACCATTTTAGGAAATGCTGCAGCTCCCGACTTGGCCAGGCCTGTCCGGAACAACAGCGCGGCTCCAGCTGCTACCGAGGGGAAGGAGAGCTTGGCCCGAGCCCTTCCTGGGCCCCCAGCAGGGCCTGCACGGAGGGGACGCTGAGCTGCCTGGGCCTGGCATGTCCCCATGTCCCCCCTTAGCAGGGGACAGGAGCAGGCTGAGCCCCAGGCTGACCCTGCTCCGGAGGGGCTGTGGTCAGCAGCTCTGGGGCTGTGAGCGTTCGTGGAGCTGGGAACAGTTTGAGATGGGATGGGATGGGATGGGATGGGATGGGATGGGATGGGATGGGATGGGATGGGATGGGATGGGATGGGATGGGATGGGATGGGATGGGATGGGATGGGGTGGGGGAGCCTGGACACCTGGCGTCTGCTCCCCATCCCACACAGGGCAGCCGGGGAGAGGCAGAGACATGTGTGTCCTGTTAAGTGTCACCACAGCCCAGTGGTGCTGGCTGGGAGTGGGGACACCATCTCGGCCACCAGCCTTGGCCAACCCCCTTCCCTTTCCCAGTCACCCCTGCCGACCTGGAGCTCTCTGGCATGAGGACCCTGGAGCACGTGGCAGTCACGGTCACCATAACCCACCCCCGCCGTGGCAACCTGGAGATCCGGCTCTTCTGCCCCAGCGGGATGATGTCCCTGATTGGGACCACCCGGAGCATGGACTCGTAAGCCCTGAGGGGACAGTGTGGAGGGCAGGACACCAGGGCCATGTCTGGCCTGTGTCTCCATGAGCCCCCATGGGTTGTTTCCCCTTGGCAGGGACCCCAATGGCTTCGCGGACTGGACCTTCTCCACAGTGCGGTGCTGGGGTGAGGAGGCACAGGGCACCTACAGGCTGCTCGTCAGGGACATCGGTGAGTCCTACCTTGCAGGGACCCTCGGGGCTGGTGGCAGCTCTGTGCTGTGTCCCTGGGAGCTGCCAGCTCGTCCCTTGGGTGGGCTCTAGAGAGTTCCCCACTGGACCAACCTCCTTCCTCTTCAGGAGATGAGAGCCTGAGGCCTGGCACCTTGAAGCATTGGCAGCTGACCCTGTACGGCTCCTCCTGGTCCCCAGCAGAGATGAAGGAACGGCAGAGGTAGGACACAACGTCCCCAGCTGGGTGGGGAGCCAGGAGGGGGAGGCTGAGGGGCTTATCCCTGCCTGTGAGCGGTGGGCTGGAGCGGTGCTCCTGCCTGGTGGGCGTGTGGCAGGTGAGGCTGGGGCTGCCCTCACACCTCACAGGGCAGCCAGGGCTGCAGAACACGGCTCTGTGGGCTGAAGGAGACACTTCAGACCCTTTGTGGGCATTTTGGGGGCCTCCCTCCTGCCTCCAGGAGCCTCACAGAGTGCCTCTGTCCCCAGGCTGCTGGAGGAGGCCATGAGTGGGCAGTACCTGAGCGGCGACTTCTCCCTGCCCTGTCCCCCAGGGCTGGACATCCCCGAGGAGCAGCACTACACCCTCACAGCCAACACCCTCAAGGTGAGCCTGCCTGTGGGCTGGGGAGCCCTGCATCCCCCCTGCATCCCCCCTGTGTCCCCCCTGCATCCCCCCTGCGTCCCCCCTGCGTCCAGGATGAGCTGGAAGAGCAGGACCCTGCTCAGGACTCCATGCCCTCTCTGCTGGGCTGTGGGCAGGGCTTTTGGGTTGAAGGCATTGTATCTCAAGGGGTTTGCCTCTGCAGACCCTCCTGCTCCTGGGATGCTTTGCCGTGTTCTGGACTTTCTACTACATGCTGGAGGTTTGCCTGACGAGGAACGACGTGGGGCTGGAGCTGGCCTGCTCCGGCTCCACCAGCTGCAGGTGGTACCAGCAGGGCGGGAAGCACCGAGCCCTGGAGAGCGGCCTGGAGATGGAGTCGGTGCCGCTGTACCGGGAGAAGGACGTGGAGGAGGCCGAGATGGAGTGCGAGCACCTGGAGCCTGCCCGGGAACAGGAGGAGGGGTCCTGGACCCCCACCCACCCCAAACTTGCCAGCAATGGCAGAGCTGTGAGCTTCCACGAGGCAGCCCCCACGGGAACAGGATACCTGGGCCGGGAGGCAGAGACTGAGCTCCTCGGGGAGGACAGGGAGCACCAGCCCTGCTGACCGGGGCTGGGGCCGGGCTGGGGCCTCCCTCGGTACGACCAGAGCACAGACTCATTGCTGAGCCTCCGGGGACCATGGCCACTGTGTCCTGCGGGAGCTGGTGTTGGAAGTGGCTCAGAAACAAGGAGAATGCTGGTACTGGAAAGGGAGCTTCCCTTCCCTCCTTCTGGAAAACAAAGCAAGCCTTAAAGCCTTTCCCGACGGAGCCTGCCCTGCCGGACACTCGCGGCTCCCTGTTGAGTGTGGAGCGCCGTTCCCACCAGAGCCAGGCAGCTCCACACCGAGCCCCTTCCTGCCACTGCAGCAGGGCCAAAATGTGTCACTTTGTCCCTGATTTCTGCAGAGCGAGCCTGGAAAATGCAACAGGGCCCCAGCAGCCGCCTCTGCAGGCAGGGACCCTGCAGCACTGGCATTCTCCCGGGCTGGCAGCAGGCCCCTACCCACCAGTTATCCCAGTTTAGAAGCAGGGAGTTATTTCACTCATCTCCAACCAGCGCTTCTCCCTGCCCCCCGTGCTCTGATCCTGCTGATTCCTCCTCTCCCGTGGGCGCGGAGCAGCTGTGGGGTGGGGGAGGCAGGAGCCAGCACATCTGGGGGGCAGGATGGGGCTGTCCCTGTGTCGGTGGGCACAGGAGCACCTCTGGTAACAGGTAGGCCTGGGTTGGGCTGGGGAGGGGAGGCTGAGTTGCTCTGGCAGTGGCTCATCTGAGCAGGGTTGGCTTGTTCACATGTCTTTGGGTTCGGTGGTTTATTTTTTTAAAGCTGGGGTTTGTTTTTTAATCGGCAAAGCCCTTTTGTGTAGCTTTCCAAATAAAGCCTGAAAAACCCTCCTCTCCCCCATCCATCACTGTTCTGCCCTCCCAGAGCTTCCTCACTGGGGAAAAATGCATCAGGCAGCACCTCCCAGCCCCAGGGCCATGGGGGACCCGGGGTTGGGGGGCTGCACAGAGGGTGCTGGGGGATAAAAGGGGCTGCTCCAGGCAGGGGGAGGCACAGCCTGGGCCAGAGCCTTGAAGGAGTGATTACAAAGGTGGTTCAGGGGGCAGAGGGCAGCGTCTTCCAAGCTGGGCAGCGAGAATCCAAACTCCAGCCTTGGTTTTCCCAGGTTTGGAGGTGGGAGAAGGAGCAGCTGCAGCCTTTTAGGGAGGGTGGCTTTGGCTTTCTGGGTGCCATCAGCCAGCAGCGACAGGGCAGGCGGGAGGAAACCTCGTCAGGCCACGCTAGATGAACATAACCTTTTAATTTTGACAAAAACGAAGTACAAAACCGAGGCCAATTCTCTCTTCTCCCCGTTGGCAGGGATCTCTGCGGCGGTGGCGCGGGGCTGGTGCGGGCAGGGCAGGGCAGGGCAGGGCAGGGCGGTGGCCCCGGGGGGACCCCTGTCCCACCCGAGGGGCCGGGGGCGGCAGGGCCGGCTGGCGGCGGGGGTGCGAGGCCGGGGGGCTGCGGCTGCCCGGGGCCCGGGGGGCTGCGGCGGGGCCGTGGCGCGGGCGGGCGGATGCTCCTCAATAAATACCAATGGATGGGCGGCGGCGCTGGGCCGGGGGAGCGGAGACGGAGGTCCCGGCTGGGGAGGGCTGGGGGCGGCGCGGCGTGCCTAGCTGATGATCTGCCGGGGCCGCCCGTAGCTCATGCCCGCCTGTGACGCTCCCTTGTTGCTGCCCATCTGTAGGCCGATGATGTTCTTGCCCTCCTTCAGCTGGCTCTCGGTGAACTCCCGCTTGTGCTCCTGCGCCTTCCTGCGGGGCACAGGGACACACCGTGGGGCACCCGCGCTCCCCGGCTGCGCAGGAGCCCCCCGACCCTCGGGAATGCCCTGGCCACCCTCCCTCCCCAGCTGGAAGCTTGGCATCCCGTTTCCGTGTGCTCCGGGGCGCTTCCAGCCAGCTCTGAGCAGCTGCAGGACAAGTGGGTCCCCATGCCCAGCTCTGCACACCCCCACTTACTTCATGAACCAGTTGGGGTCCCCGTGGTAGTTGCCATCGTTCTTGGTGACTGCCAGGCTCCCCAGGGCCATCAGCGTCCTCTGCACTGCCGCCATGTCCTTGGCTGCCAGGGAAAAGAGGGGCGTGAGGATGGGCACGGCAGAGCACAGCAGCCCTGGGACCCCAACCCCGACTGCCCCCCTCCCGCACCTTCAAAGAGGTCCACGGTCTGGAAGATGTCTGTCTTGACCACGCCGTAGTCCTCAGCCGCCTTCAGGAACTGGGCAATCTGTTCCATCTGCTTGAAGACCATGGTGGGCGGCGCGTCGGGGATCTTGACGGGCTTGGAGCCGTCGGGGTAGAGGCTGTTCACCAGCCTGCTGAGCACCTGCGGCAGAGGGGAGCCTGGGTTTGCTGCTCTGCCCACAGAGCCCCCCGTGCTGCCCACGGAGCTCCCTGCTGGCCACCCACCCTGGGCCCCACTTACGATGCCATTCTTCAGCCAGACCTGGAAGCCCAGGCGGCCCCGCTCGGGGCGTCCCACAGCAGCCCCGCACTGTGCCACAATCCACTCCACCAGCCTGTCCTCCAGCTCGTCATCGTACTTCTTCTCAATCTTGGACTGCACATCCCTGCTCATGCCATAGGCTGGGCCTTTGTTTGCCATGGCTGCGGTGGTGGGAGACCTGGTGGCAAACAGGGGCTGTCAGGCTGTGGAAATGCTGTCCCCTATCCAGAGACCCCTCAGCCACCATTGTGCCATCTGCCTGCCACCCTGCTGCAGTGGGGACAAGCCCTTCTCCTGGCTCTTCCCTCACCACATAACAGCCCTTCAGCTCCATCCAGATGTGCTTGGAGGAGAATTCACCACCATGACCTCCAAAATCTGCCCAGACAGATGCTTCCTGTCCTGGCAGAGATGCCTCATCCCCAGCTCAGACTGCACAGGAGCAGCCTCGTCCCTCGCCAGCTCTTGGTTGGCATGGATGTCCCTGGTGTGACCACGCCAGGATCCAGGTGGCAGTGTGACCACATCAAGGCTGGCTGGCTGTAGCACGGTATGGTGGCCATGGCACAGCAGGGTGGCCATGCCATGCAGGGCAGGGTGGCTGTGGGGTGGCCTTGGCACGGCAGGTCCGGGTGCCAGGGAGGAGCGCGGGTGAGGCAGGAGCAGTGGGAGCTGTGCCCGTGCCCTTGTAAGGACATGCTGCGGGCGGTGATGGCAGGTAGCTGGCTGCAGGCAGGGCCCGAGGGTGCCAGGGAGGATGCCAGGGAAGATGCCAGAAGGGAGAGGCTCTGGGAGTGGCAGCCAAGCCTTTGGTGGAGCTGGCATCGCTCCTCCCTGCCCGGCTCCTTGCTTGGCATGAAGCCTCTGAGTGCCAGGACTGTGCCCTCCAGGAGCTGTCCCACATCCACGCCCTGCCTCTGGTAGGCTCACCCTGACCGCTGGGCACAGGCACCCCGGCTCCTGCAGGATGGGCTGAGACCCAGCACAGCTCAGTGCAGGAGAGGATGCTGACCCCGCTCGCTCCCCACAAACCCCGTGATTTATGTCGTGATACCCCACAAGCCCCCTGGGCAGCCTGTGCCCAGACCCCGAGCGCTGCTGGGCACATCCGGCAATGCCACAGATGTCACAGCCCATCCCACTCCGTGCCCCGGCCCGACCTGGCACAGAGGGGTCACACACGGCCCCCTCGGCCACATGGTATTGCTCCTCAGCTGCCCCCGGACCCGCCAGTCCGGTGCCCATCTTCTGTCCCCGCCGAACACGGGGCACAATCGGACGCTGAGGGCTGGAGTTGCCCCTCCATCGCTGCCCTGGGCCCCGCACGGCCCCTCCGGCCACCGCGGGGACCCGCAGCCCCGCAGCCCCGCCGGGAGCACGGTCCGGGAAGGCGGGAGCAGGACAGGACCCGGCAGTGACCCCAGCCCGAGCAGGAGAGCCCGACCCTCCTCCGGGGAGCAGCGGAGCGGTCCCCGTCCCGAGGAAGCAGCGATGGAGCAGCTCCCCGTCCCGCCCGGAGCGGCAGAATCCGTCCCGCCGGGAGCGGATCGCAGCCCCGGGAGCGGCTTGGCTATCCCAGGTACATCCCCATCCCGGGGAGCAGCACCCCCGCACCGGGGCTGGCGTTCCCACCCGGGGACCCTCCCCGCCGCCCCCCCCGCGGCAGGACTTACCGGCGGCTGCGGACGGAGCGAGGGCGATGCTCGGCGAGGGACCAGCGCTCTGCCCCGCGGGGACCCCGACCTTGCGCTAAAAGGCGGGCGGCGGGACGGTGATGTCAGCGGGGCGCGGAGCCCGGCCCCCCCCCAAACCCTCCCTCCCGGGGCGCCCGGCCCCGCAGCGCTCCATGACTCCATCCCAGGCACCATATTTGGGGAAAGACTCCGAAAAGCAGCGACGAAGCCGGTGCTCGTGCATTCCCCGCGTGCCTCCGCCCCAGCGGGGCCGGGGCCAGGGCGGAACCGGGCCGGGGGCTGATGGAGTAAATCCTTTTATAGCCAGGCGGCAGCGCCGAGGGCTCCTGCCCTGACTTCATGGCTGGTTTTCCCGTGCGCTCACCGCCGGGAGCCGGGGCGGCCCCGGGATGCTGCGGGGGCACGGGTGACACCCGCGGCGGCCTGTCGGGGCTGCCGGGGCCGGCAGCGAGGCTGCGGCATCCCGCGGGCACCGCGCCTGGGCATCCCGCAGCATCCCGGGATTCCCTGTGCCCCGCGGGCAGCAGCTGGAGCGGCTCAGGGCACAGCGGGACACGCAGCAGCGCTGGCACCGCTGCGATCATGCCGCGGGGGCCCAGCCCCCAGGGGACTTTGCTGCCCGTCAAGTGGGACCCCCTGGGCATCCCTATCCACCCCTGGGGCTGCCAGCCCCCCGTGCCCCACAGGCCACCCCCAGCCTCCCCACAGGTGCTCTCCAGGGCAGTATTTCCCAGCCCCGGCAGAATCCCCCCTCTCCCAAAATCCCGTGGGGAGAAGGAGCCAGAGCCACAGCAGGGCCCGGCTGGCACCTGGTGGCACCTGCCCCACGGGACCCCTGGCAGGAGGCAGCAGGCACAGGCAAAGTGCAGACACTTTAATGCGAGTCCCTTCCCAGCAGATCCACGCGTGGACAGCGCGGCACCTTGATGGGGAGCGGCGATGGGGCCCACGGCGGCCACCCCCTGCCGGGACGCTAAAGGAGACACGAGTGGGGCCTCTCGGGCCACCGCCACCTCCGTGCTGGCCCCACGCACCCCCACCTCCCACCCATACGACTCAGGCACTGAAGAGAGACCCACACCCACGTGCTCGGGGGGCCACGGGGCTGCTGGCACGGCGCTCACCCCAATCCCCCCACTGTGCCCACGGGCACACGGACACGGAGCAGCAGCAGCAGCACCTTTTCCAGTGTCACTTGCCACCGAGGACGGATGCCCCAGTGGACCCCCAGCCCCATTTTTGGCTATGACGGGCCCAGGGATGGGCACAAAGTGCCTGGAGCGACCCGGCTGATGGGAAGGAGGCAAACCAGGACCCCCGGGCTGCGTGGGGAGGGGGACGGAGTGGCTGGCAGGACCTGCAGCGCAGACATCCCTCCCCAGGGGTGGGTGCCCCTCCCGGGGCAGCAGCCGGGCGTTTGGCACAGTCCCAGGGCAGCAGGTGGCTGCAGGCTCCTAGAAGACGTAGATCTTGTCCCGCTGGACACAGTCCAGGTCATCGTCCAGCGTCAGCAGCACCTGTGGAGCGATGGCAGTGAGGGGAGCAGGGCACTGGTGAAATGGGGAACTGGGGACAGCAGCTGCTGTGCTGGTGGAAGCAGCACCTACCAGGAAGGAGCCGAACATGGCGATGGAGGAGAGGAAATGCCAGATGTCGTGGTCGTCAAAGAAGTCGAGCAGGATGCAGTCACGGTTGTGCTCCCGGGATTCAGCTGGCGTTTTCTGCCGGGCACAGGGCCAGCGTCACTGTGCCTGCCCGTGGCCACCCTGCCCACCCCACTGCCTGTGCCACCCTCCTGCTCACCTGCCAGGTGCTGAGCCCCTGGAAGAAGAAGAAGAGGGCAAAGCCCCAGACTACGGAGGTGCTGATGATGCAGAGCAGGGGGATGAGCTTGATGCGCTCGCCGCTGCGGAGCTGCGGGAGAGGCCGGGGTCACCATGTGGGCAGGAGCTGGCAGAAGTGCGCATCCCTGCCCTGCCCTCCCCCTGGGCCTGTGGGGGCCGGGGGCTCGACTCCCACCTTCATGATGATGTAGAAGGCGAAGTAGAGGAGGAGGTTGCAGATGCCGATGGCCAGCAGGTAGGAAGCGAAGTCATTGGGGCGGACAATGAGGCCGTAGGCAGCGCTGGGGAGGCAGGGACAGGCAGCAGGGTCAGCCTGCGGGTCCCCCTGCCATGCCTGCTGTCCCCAAAGCATGTCTGCAGCCCCCCGGGGAACAGGCAGAGCGTGGGGACTCTGGGGTGCCACAGCTGCAGGGGGACCTGTCATGCTGGGCTCACAGCTGTCACGAGCTGCCTGTCCTCGGCCCAGCCCCCGCAGAGGGATGGCAGAGCCACGGGAGCGGGGTGGGGGTGGCAGCAGGGATGGGGAGAAGCAGGGTGGGATCTGGCATGTGGCCAGCTCTGCACTCACAGCGACCAGTTGATGATGTTTCCCATGACCAGGAGCACCATTCGGTCCTGCAAGGGATGAGGGGGCCGTGAGGGGTGGCAGGCAGCCGCTCTGGGGGGGCTGCCAGGCAGGGTCTCCACAGAGCCAGGGCCCTGGTGCCAGCACTCACCACGTACATGGGCCCGCTGCACTGCCGGACGCAGTCCGTGTACAGCACGTGCAGGATCCTGCGCAGGATTCCCGAGTCTGTGGGGAGAGGGGAGGTGACACCAGGGGCCACCACATTGCCCCCTGCCCACCCTGCTCATGGTGCCCCCCCTCACCCAGCTTCCAGCGCCCCATGTAGTACAGCTGGGTGCTCAGCAGCAGCGTGGCCACGATGTGGATGACGGAGAAGACGATCCAGAAGGCAGTGTTCCCTTTCCCAAAGACCTGCGGGGCGAGTGGGACACTGGTGGTGAACTGTGGGGGCAAACAGCCACTCCTCCCAGCGCCCACCATACTCACCACGCCCACCACGGAGAAGAAGATGACGAGGGCCAGGCAGGCGTAGGCGCTGTAGGCGCTGGCATTGATGTCCGGGTGACGCTTCTGGTAGAGCTTGAGCATGCAGAGCCCGGCGATCATGTACATGAAGGAGGTGTCTGGGGGGACACGGCGGTGAGAGGGGCGTGAGTGGCCCCAGTGGGGGTGCTGGGGGGCCAGGGGGGCACTCACCAAACTGGAAGTTGGTGTAGTTGGGGCAGACGTGGTAGCAGGCGCTGAGCAGCCCCTCCATCATGAGGGCAGTGCCCATGGCGTAGAAGAGCCCGAAGTGCTTGGGGATGCCACACTCCTGTGGGGCGGAGGGGAGGGAGGGGCAGCAGGGGGTCCCGGGAAGCTGAGCCCCCCAGGCAGCCCTGTCTCTTACCAGGGCATGGGCATCGTTGCGCAGGAGCGCACGGTTGTAGTTGATCTCGCGCTGCAGGATGATCAGCAGGAAGAGCAAACCCAGCAGGACGTAGCCCAGGTTGCTGAGGATGTTGTTGAAGGCGCTGCGAGAGGCCAGTCCAGGTGTGGGTGCTGCGGACACCCCTTCCTCCCCAGGGCCCTGCTGCAGCCCAGCCCTGGGCACAGGGTACCCCCAGCCCCCCTCCCCGGACCCCCAACCCACCTGAGGTTCCCCAGCGGGTGGGCGCACAAGAAGTTGTAGTAGCAGATGTCCTGGTTCCCGGTGACATTCACTACCTGTGGGCACAGGCGGGGTGAGGGACACGAGGGAGCCCCAGGGATGTCCCCATTGTGCTGGGGAGCATGATTGGGGACCACAGCCCCTAGAGCTCCCGGGAGCCCCCCTGCTGCCCCACTGACCGTCTGGTAGGTGATGACAAGCTGGACAACTGGGAGGGCGTAGAAGACAGCGATGGTGGCGATGTTCCTGGGAGAGGGTGTGGATGTCAGGGGGTCCCTGCTGTGCACCCCGGGCTGGGACACTGCTTGGTGCCCCCTCCCCACCGCCTCCCACTCACCAGAAGTAGATCTGGTACTTCTTCCGCAGCACCCGCTTGTCCTTGCGCGCCAGGTCGGCCACGGACAGGTATTGCTGCAAGGAGAGGAGGGTCAGGGGCTCGCCTGGCCAGCAGGGAGCAGCTGGCAGGGCTGGGGGCCGGGGGGACGCACACCTTGGTGCGGATGACATTCTTGTCGTAGTCGATGTCAGCCAGCGTGTCGTAGTCATCCTCCTCGACGGAGCTGAGCGAGTCCAGGCGCGGCCGGCCGGCCACGTTCTCCAGTGACCGCTCCCCTGCGGCCGAGCCGGGGCCATCAGCAGAGCCCCTGGGCCAGCCCACCTCTGTGCCCACCCCGCAGAACCCCAATCACCCCCAATTAACCACCGGGCTGCCTCCCTGCAAACTCACACTGGGGACAGGCCTCAGTTCCCTGCCGCCCTGCCCTGAGGACAGGCAGTGGCTGTGCCCACATGGGCGAGCACTGCCCCGTGCCTGTCCCCCGGGGCTCTGGGGACAACCAGGAGCCAGGTGGACAATGTCCTGCTCTGCAGCCCCTCAGGTGCTGCCCTTGCTCTGAGGGAGGGGAGCAGGAGTGCTCTGTGCCCAGGGCACAAGCTTGGGGCTGGGCAGATTCCGCCCTGATTGGCCCAACCCCGCCCGGTACCAGCATCTACCCATGGCAATGCTCAGCGGCCTCATCGGGGTGGAGGGCGTGCGCCGCTTGAACTGCTCCTGCCCTTCAAAGGAAAGCCAGAGTTACTGGGGCAGGGCTCCCTGGGCGTGTCACCGATGGAGACCCCGCTGGGGGCTGCACGGAGGGGCCAGCAGCCCCAGGACCCTTCCCGGAGATGGAGAGGGACAAAGCCAGGCTCGGGCACGAGGCTCCGCAGGGCTGCAGCCACATCCATCGCCCCCCGACTCACCCACGTAACTGTAGGAGACTTCTGCCGAGGCCAGGCTGTCCGTGATGCCCTCGGTGCTGCTGGAGGAGCCGTTCCCTGCAAGGACAAGGACGAGCAGAAGGTGGGCACAGTGCAGGGGCACGGGGCTGAGGGACAGGGGACAGCATGTGGCACTCACCGAAGGAGCCGTAGCCGTAGCTGTCGTAGGGGCCGTGGTTCAGGAAGGAGTCAGGGATGCCGCGGGAGTGACCTGCGGGACAGGAGGGTCCCTGTCACCCTCGGTGGCACCCCTGTCCCAGAGCCGCACGGCCATTGGGCACAAAGCAGCTCCCAGCAGCCCTGCCCTGGCACGGGGCGAGCTCAGAGCCAAGGACAGAGCTGGCACCTACCCAGGAGCGATGCTGGGAGTCCCGGGAAAGCCACGGAAAGAAAGAGACAGACCTGGTGAATTGCAAAGCCCCAGCACAGCCCTGCCAGCCCCACAGCAGAGAAGTCTGGGACCTCCCTGTCCCCCTGACACTGGGATTTGTCCCCAGAAGCTCAGGGGGAAAGTGGGGAACTCCTGCAGATGCATAGGCTTTGCCACAGGCTCAAGAGGGCAGAATAAGCAGGAATTCCCCAGGCAGACCCCACCATGCTGCAGGCTGCTGCCTCCAGCCCTCACCTGTGTCCAGGCTGGGCGAATCCATGGCTGCCAGGAGCCCCTTCCTCTTGTGCTGTCTGCCAGGGAAAGTGGCTGTCAGCCCGGCTGTGCCACTGCCGGGGTGAGGGGACACAGCCTGCAGGCCCCCAGCAGGATTGTGCCCACGGCTCAGCACCCGAGGGGCAGTGACACCCGAGCACTCACCGGCAGCTCTCCCAGCAGGCGATGAGCAGCGTCAGGACGTAGAAGGAGAGGAAGATGCCGAGGCAGAAGAGCACACTGCGCACATAGGCCTCGGCTGTGCAGAGCCAGGACAAGCCTCAGTGGGGCTGGCATCTTGGGGGACCTGCCACGGGTCCCTGCAGAGCCCAGCATCCCCCAGCCCCTCCCAGACTCACAGGTTATGGCAGGTGACACCATCACCTCCAGGGTCTTCTGCCGGTTGTGCTGATCCACGGGCTCATCTGGAAGAAGGCAGGGACAGGGCTCAGCTCTGTGCCCTGTCCCCAGCTCGTCCCCACACACAGCCCACGGTGGCAGCCCCACTGCAAACCTGGAGAGGCATCCTTGGAGAGGGGGTAGTAGGGCAGAGCCCCCCCGCACGCCTCGTCCTCTGTCTTCACCACCACCACCACGTAGAAGCTATGGCTGGGGAAATCCTTCTTCTGCAGCAAGAGATGGGGGTCAGCAGAGCCCAGCCGGGGATCTCCCACGCCAGAGGTTATCCCAGGGACATCCTCTGTGGGCTCCGGTAGCCGGCACTCCGGTAGCTCCTGGTACCTGGCGGCCCCAGGCAGGGAGCGAGAGCGGCTCAGCCCCGCGGCACAGCCCCACGGCTCAGCCCTGTGCCCACCTGCACCGTGATCGCCGCCTTCTTCGTCATGGTCTGGTACATCCCGATGAAGGCCACATTGTTGTCCAGGTCATAGACGGGGCACTGTGGGGCAGAGGGGCTGTCAGCCCTGCCAGGCACCACAGCTCACCCAGAGAGCAGAGAGAGCAGACCTCACTGCTCTGACCTACCAGGATGTCCTGGATGGAGATGACAGAGCAGGGGAAGGCCATGGCCGAGGTCACCTTCACGATCACCGAGTCCACTCCTTCGGGGAACTCATACTTGAAGTACTGTGGGGAGAAAGTTGCTGCCATGGTGGCCACACTCCCCTCCTGGGTGCAGACCCCCTCCTGTGCCACACCGTGCCAGCTCCCCTCACCTGCGGCTGGGCAGCCGTGGCGTTGAAGCTGAACCTTTTATTGGTCCTGCAGAGAGCATGGGAAAGTGGTGAGGGGAGCCCACAGCCCCCACAGCCGCCACAGGCAGCGGTCAGGGAGGGGGACGAGGGTGTGGGGCTCCCCTCACAGCAGCACGAAGTTCTCCACGCGGGTGACCCGCAGCTGGTAGGACGTGTTGACAGAGAGCGTGGACACATCCACGTAGAAGTTCTGGGTCTCCACCGCGGCCTTGGTCTGCGGCTGGCAGAGCGTGCGGCTCACCTCCTGGTACGCGTATTTCCGCTGGTACCTGGGCAGGGAGAGATGTGTGTGCCCACCGACCCTGCCCGGGGACCCCTGCGTGGGGCACCCTGCATGGGGAACCTTTGCACAGGGAATCCCTGCTCGCCCCGCTGGTACTCACAGGCCCCGGAGGATGAGCGGCACCTGGAAGGAGACCACCGCCTCCTTCTGCCTCACCACGAAGAGGACGGGCCGCTCCTTGTGGTCCGAGAGGACATTGACCGACACCCGCACCCCCTCGGTCTGCGGGGACAGGGCAAGGAGAGGCGTTGGCCGGGCTGTGGCGGCTCGAATCGAGGGCTGGACTTTGCTCGGCCGCCGTGGCAGAGGCTGCCGTGCCCTGTGCGCCCCACAGCCCCCGCGCCCCTGGGGATGCTCAGCCCGGGGGGACGCGGCGGCGGTGACCACCCCGGCTCACCGTGTTCCTCCGGACGCTGTGGTTGAAGGCGTAGATGTTGAGCAGGTTGGCGTTCACCCAGTCGATGTAAGTGGTGTTGAACTCCGCTTCCTTCTCGTGCACCTCGCGGTCCCGGTGCGGCTGGGGCTGGGGTCGGACGGGCGGCGGGGACAGCAGTGTCCCGGCCAGCAGCGCCAGGGCCAGCGCGGCCGCCCCGGCGCCCGGCATCCCGCCAGCATCCCCGGCCAAGGTCCGCGGGGCGGGACGGCACGGACGGGACAGACGGCACGGGACGGGAAGGGAAGGGACGGGACGGACGGGGCGCTCAGCCGGGGCGCGCCCGGGCGCGCTGCCCCATGCCGGGCCCGCGGGGCGGTGCGGTGCGGTGCGGTGCGGTGCGGTGCGGGCGCTGCTGCGGGGCGCGGAGCGCTGGGCGGTGCGGCTCCCGAGCCCGCTGCCCGATCCCCTGCCCGGCGCGCTCGCTCGCCCCTTCCCGTTCCGCACCGCGGTAAACACGGACCGGCGGTGACGTCAGGCCCGCCGCACGCTGGGTGCCCGGCCGGGGAAGTGACGCGGCGGCGGGGCGGGGGGACCGGCCCGAGCCCGGGGGAACCGGCCCGAGCCCGGGGGGACCGGCCCGAGCCCGGGGGAACCGGCCCCAGCCCGGGGGAACCGGCCCGAGCCCGGGGGAACCGGCCCCAGCCCGGGGGGATCGGCCCCAGCCCGGGGGGACCTCCCCGGAGCACCGAGCCCCGAGCGCGACCCCGCGGGGGATGCCCGGCCCCATAGGGGACCACACAGGGTCCTACAGGGGAGCCCCCGTCCCATATAAGGCCCCATAAGGGATCCCTGTTCCGTATGGGACCCCGCGGGAGAAGCCGTGCTCTATAGGGAGCCCCGAGCCCATACAGAACCCCGGCCCCAAAGGAGAGCTCCTGCTCCGTGTGGGATCCCGTAGAGGAATCCCAGTTCCCGTGGGACAGCACAGGAGAAACCCTGCTATACAGGGCAGCCCCTGCCCCATACACAGCCCTGTAGGAGAGCCTTGTCCTGTATAGGATCCCATAAGGAAGCCCCTGCTCCATAGGAGACCCCATATGGAGTCCCTGCCACACAAGGGAGCCCCGATAGCACTCCGGGTACCCTCCCAAACCCCCTGCCCAGCCTGCCTGCCCCCAAAACCCATGAGGACACAGAAGAATCCCATCAGGCAAGGGATGGCTCTGCCCCGGCCCGTTCTCCTGCTGCTCTCTGTATTTCCACAGGGGGTCCCGCAGCTTCTCCCCCGTTTGTAGCACCTTTCACCACCAGAGGAATAATTCAGAGCAGTTCGGGGGCTTTTCCATGCTTGGGGGAAGCCAGAGTGATGGCACACTGCATTTTTTGTGTCTCTCAAAACACCCTCCATCCCAGCTGCTGCCGAGCCTCCCACTTCCAGGCCTCTCTCCAAGGGCTCTGTGGCCTTTATATGTGTCTGAAATGGGGGGTTTCGATTTAAAAACCCCCTCTGAAGGGGCTCAGCCCTGTGCCACCTCACTCAAAACCACTTCCTGGGCTGGCTCTGACATCCAGGACCTCTTCTGCCAGCTTCCTGCTCTGCTCCAGGGGACAAACGGCATGAGACAAGGCACTGCTGCTATTGTGCACTTTATTTCTCCGGGCCCTCTTGTCCCTGAGGATCCCACAGCTTGGACAGTCTGCCCGTCGTTTCCAGGTGCAGGTGGTGACGCTGGCGGCAGATGGATGACCTCAGGGACAGACATGCGGGAAGAGAAGCAGAATTCCGACCGACGGCTCGGCTCTGATGGAACTCGAGTCACCTCTTGCGGGATGGCTGTGAGCGGGATTGCGTGGGGATGTGCATTCCCTGTTTGTTCCAGGGCCACGAAAGATAAATCACTCGGGAATCGAATACAAGCCGATGTCCTCTCGAGGGCCAAAATAAACCAGTTCCCTTCACCTGCAGCACCGCGCTCGCAGGTTTGGGTGCAGCACCCAGATCTGCACGGGGAAAGGAGGAAAAACAGACAAGAACAGCCCCAAACAGAGTGGGGGAAAGCAGGAAGGAAACGAGGAGCGAGGATCTGGCTGAGCACAACTCCCAGAGCTGGGGAGGACCCGCAGTGGGAGGTTTGGCAGCACCTGCCCGGCCCCATGGAGACCTCCAGGAGTGGCCGAGACAGGGCAGGAGACGGCTGGGCACACACACACACACACACAGGCTGCGACACAGTGGGTGAAACATTGACATTTATATCGAAATATGCACTAACAGTGACTTCTACCAGCCGATGCATTTTTGCCAAAGCAGAATCACAATGGTTGTGTCCCGGGGAAGGCTCGGGGCAGCGGGTGAGCAGTGAGGGGAGGTACAGGGGCCTCCCCACTCCTGCCTCACCCTCCCCTGGCACCTCACAAGACTCTGTCATTTCACATCTTTTGTTTGTTTTCCTCTCTGCTGCATAAACATGAAACTGGACATGCTCACTCAGAGGAGGCCACAGCTCCAGCCCAGCCCTGTCCCAAGGGACACCCAGAGCCGGAACTGAAGTTTTCTCACACGAGGCACTCGGATTTCAGCACTGAGTGAGTGAGGAGGCAGAACACCTCCTGCCCACACTTCTCAGGTGAGCAGGGCAGTTTCCTGCCAGGCAGCGACAAGCAGAGCCGAGAGCACTGAACCAGCACACAGCGTGGCACCTGAGCAAGCCAAGCCTAAGCGGAGCCAGCAGAGCCTCCCCGGTGACGCTGGAGCCTCCGGAGCCTGCCAAACTCCCCGGTCCACTCGGCACCCTGCCAGCGGGGCTGGCTCACAGGGTGCTGAGTGAAGCTGGAGCTTTACTGGAGTACATTCTTGGTTAGCATCTCTTCAGCCAAATGCAGCAGCAGCAGCAGGGAGGGAAGCAGGGATGCAGAGATTAAACTAGCGCATGGCCTTTTCTCACAAGCCTTGAGAGATGGAAAGCTCTCAGGGAGCAAGAACGGGTTTTATCCTGGCTCCCTGATGGGGCTGGGGATGGGATAAGCCCTTCCCCAGGAACTCTCCATCGCAGTGTACGTTTAACATTTCATTTTCCACTTGCCCTTCCCCAATTTTTCCAGCCAGAAGCTTATGGGAAGTGTGAGCAGTGCTCCCACAAAGCCTGCCCTGCAAGGCCGTGGAGCTGCAGGGAGCAGCATCCCTGGTCCGGATCATGGGGGTAGGATGTGATCCCTCCTCTCCCACGGCACTCTGCAACTCCCTGTGTCTGATCCTGGCCAGGGGAACGCTTCACCTTTCCTTCATCTGTGTGTAGATCACATATACTGGAAACAAAACACACACAATGCATGCAATCCAGGCAGGAATCCTGCTATGATCAAATCTACAGGAGGAGGGGGATGAGGTGGGACGTTACGGGATTCCTCAACGCTAGGTCAGAGTTACACACCAGCCCCTCGGCTACAGCGAGGGGCAGACAGACTATGTACAGTACCTACGGGCTTCAGCAAAGCCACCTGACACCTGAACACCCTCCCTTGGAGCTGAGTGAAGCTCTCCATTCCTCCCAGGTTTACCTGCCTGCAGTCCTGCAGGAAGCACAAACCCAGCGTGGCACCATTGAGCTCCAGCTCCGGCAGGTAAGGCAGGGAGGAACAGACTTGGTTTAAAACAGTTACTTCCAAGTTATCAATTCACCTAGGGCTCTGCCTCTCAGGTCCAAAGCATTTCTTTCTGGAAGAGAAGCTCTCAGTTTTAAATGAAAGTTGTTTCACTACAACCAGCCCTCTGAACTACAAACCAAACCAAAATCCCACTGAGCCACAGCCTTTAGGAGGGCACCTGCCCCTCTGGCTCCCTTGCTAGAGCTGAGGAGCAGTGTCCAGGGCAGGGGAAGCTACGCTTTAACTTCACTTTTTACTCTAAGAGGCTGTAGTTGCTCAAATAAAATGTTTATACAAGTAAACCAGTAGTAACAAGGAAATATACACCTTGGGATCTGTAAAGCTTCGGAGTGATTTAGGCCTTGCAGCCAGAGGCTCTTCATGTGAATTTGCTTTAGAAAAGAAGGATGTAACAGTCATACTTAATAAAAAAATAGAAAAAAAAACTGCAAAGAGCCTGGGCACCTCAGAGGGATGTGTGTCAGTTCCAGAGGAGCGCGGAAGCTACTGCCAATTACTGGGTCATTAAAATCCTACACTGAGCAACTGCTAAAAGCCAGCGACATCACGGGCAGCAGGAGCAGAGGACTGCAGCAGCTCCCAAGTGGGAGCATTCCCAGGAGAGCTGCATGGGAGGGAAGGAAGGTGCCCCCCGAAAGCTGTGTGGGAGGGAATGTGCCCCTGCTAGCAGGAATGGGGAAATGAGCACGAGACAAGCACTGGGGAGTGTTACACGAGTTCAGGTAACTGTTCGCTTCTTTAAGTTTCTGAATTCCAGTTTCAAGCTGCTTCAGAAAGGAGTGAGAAAGCAACATGTGTCATTTAACCCCCCCAGTAAAAAAACAAACGACAAACAAACAAAAAATAACCCCAACAAAAAACCCCAAACCGCCTAAAACGTGGAACCGAGTTTGGAAAAATGCATCTGTTCTGGCTTTTGCAAGTGGAATGTGATTCTTGTTCCCAGGCAAATACACAGAGCACAGCGGCTGCAGCCTGGAACGGTGAGCCAGGAGTGGGCTGCTGGACAGGCTACAAGGGGTCTAGGACAACCACAGAGCAACAAGACAAGAGAGGGGCACAGAGTGACAGTCCTGTTCTCGTTTTAAATGAGGAATTGTTTAAAAGTAAAACTCTTCTTCAGCTAATTTCCTCCTGCAATAAAACCAACCCAGCCGGCCCTCGTACGTACAAGACCAGTTAAACATGAGCCTTCCCCCTCAAAACACTAGGTACGGACATCCGGTAACATTCTACAATGGAAAGTGCTTTAAGAAAGAAGGATTCTGTAGTGCCAGTGACAGAACTGATCTGATGGGCTGGATGATGCTCTCCACGCTGACAGCAGCGACTCAGGCCAGGGCAGCTCGTTTCTCCTCGGGGGTCTCCTCCAGCAGCTGCATGATCAGTTCGTGGAGGGGCTTGCAGACCTTGGCGTAGCCCCCGCCCGTCAGGTGCAGGAAGTCGAACATGTCATGGTAGGAGATGGTGCCATCCGAGTGCACGAAGCCCACGTCCACATCCAGCAGCTGCACGTTGGGCAGTTTGGGGAGCGAGGCTTTCAGCAGATGGTTCACCTTGGCATTCTTCTGCCGCAGTGGGTTTGGCTTCTCTCCACGAGGTAGGAGGCCCTGGCATGAGAGGAGGCAGAAAAGAGCTTTGTGTGACCCTGATGGCATCAGCAGCCTCGCTTTGCCTTCCAGTTCGGGCTGCCTGTCAAGATTTAGGATGTCTGTGACAAGAGGGACTCATCCCTTGAATCAGAATTTGTCCATTCTAATGTGAAATGCAAGTGAGGAAGCCAGATGAGCTACAAGCATTGACTGGCAGGGAAACTGCTTTCTTTTATTTTTTAAATATATCAACTTGTGCTCTTTCCATACACTTTCAGCTCCTCAGCAAGAGAAGCAGCAGCTGCACTGTTAGAACAAGGAACCCAAGCTATGATTCCCAATGCCAGCCCGGATTTGGGCACCTATTTTCCCCTCACAGGACTCCCTCAGCAACATTAGTAAGTGGGACAGTTACTGGGAATGAGCTCACCCAGCTCTGGAGGGCCCAAAGGAGGGTTCCTGCAAAGACAAGCCAGCAAGGGGAGGCACAAAGCAGAGGACAGATCAAGGGACTGCCCTCCCAGCACCGACCAGTGACTCCCAGTAAGGCAGAGGCACAGCCCAGGGGGTGGGGACGTACCAGCACAATCACTTTGGCCTGTGGCTGCTGGGTGTTTATCAGGCGCACGATGGCCTCGATTCCCCCTGCGACTTCTTCTGCTGTGTTTTCGTGGTTATTTGTTCCAACCCACACAACAATGACCTGCAGGAAGAAATAAATGTTTGCAGCTTTTCCAGAGCAAGTGGTAACAGGGCTGATGACCCTGAAATCCCTGCATAAACATCATCTGCAGCCGGAGAGCTGTGGGGAGAGTTGGGCTTAAGAGTTCAGCCCTGGGGCTGGCACTGCCCCCTGCTCTCAGGGAAGGCACTTGTGCTAGGCCTGCAACTGCAGGTGACCTTCACTGCCTGCCTGGACATCCTCACTGACTCTGCAGCTCATACCTTGGGTTTAATGTTCTCCAATTCACCGTTCTTCAGTCTCCATAGAACATGTCCCGTGGTGTCTCCACCGATCCCAAAATTCAGTGCATGGAGTGGTGAGAAGAGCTCTCGCCATATCTGCAAGCAGAAATCAATGTGCTGTTTCAGAGCAGCATCCTGGCTGCGAAGGAAAGACACCACACGGTGTCCTCAAGGACACAGAGAGCAGCCACGAGCCCTTCTCTGAAAACTCACTCCACAAAAGGGCATTTAGACACGGGATTAGGTTTTATTTGGAGTGAGAAGAGAGGAAGAGATGGAGCTGCTGATGTTCAAGCTCTGAGATGTGGCACAAAGAAAGCAACGATCTCTGGAGCAGTGATTTGCTGAACTCATCGGAGCCCCCGAGTGCTGATCAATTGCAGGCCACGGTGTCCCTAAGCACAGGGCCTTTGAAGAAGCAGTCTATGACCTGATTAAATCCTTCTCATCCCCAGGTAACAAAACCAGAACAAAGGGAAACAGCTCTTGCAGAACAAAGAAGCTCAGCTGCCACCAGGACAGAGGAGAACTCTTCTTTCCCTCAGTAGTTCTAGGGAAGAAACAGTGGGCCAATGCCTCTGAATTCTACAGGGTTAAGTGTGTTCTGGCCATGCCAGGTACACCCCCAGGGAATTGGATGGCCCTCGGGAGGCTGGAATCTGAGAGCCGAGGGGCTGTGCACGTGTGCCAAATGGAGGCAGTTGGTCGTGGCCTCAGACAGGGAGGCAAAAGCAGCCAGGTAAAGCAGTGTCCAGGCACTGGGGAGTTCAGGAAGCAGGGCAGGAACGCCTCAGGAGACAGCAGAGAAATGGGAACAGTGGAAATCATCAGTATTACACGTGAGCAGCAAATACTGGGTTAGAGAGAGATGCTCCAATTGCTATAATCCACCCCTCCCCTCCTTTATCCCTACCTCGTACTGCTGTAGCAACTGCACCATGGAGTCCCCCACGAAGAGCACGTCGGGCTCCTTGTCCTTGCAGTCCAGGACAAACCGATTGTGCTGTTAAAGAGAGCAGCAAGGTGAGCTCCGGGTGACAATTCCTCCTGGGCATCCATCCTTGCTGCAGGACAGGGACAGCTGCCCAACCAGTTTCCCCTGCTGCCATTCCCTCCAGCACCCTTGCCTGTGTTAACCCCTCAGCTGCTGGACACCGCTACCAACTCTACAACCCCCCGTGAGGATCCTGGGTTGGATGAAACTTGGTGTGGTTTAGTTTATGGCCATTGCTCCTTGTCCTGTCACTGAGCATCACTGAACAGAGCCTGGCCCCATCCTCGGACACCCCTTGGAGATATTTGCATGGATTGATAGGACCCCCTCTCAGTCCTCTCTGGACTACCCCAGCCCAGCTCCGGCAGTCTGTCCTCATCAGAGAGATGTTCCAGACCCCTATTCCTTTTCTCCATCACGGCAGGACACACAGGTGTGACAGCTGCCAGCTCCGGGCTGCTGTGACCTCAGGATCACAGGTGTGACCTGGGCAGCACTGGCCCAAACAGCTCCCACAAGGAGGATCCCACCTGCCAGCCTTACCTGTGACATCCATCTGTCATCTCCCTGAATGTCCTCGGCAGCGTGTGGGACTGCTGCCGGGTTGGAGTCCCCCATGCCCATCCTGTTCCTGTGGAAAGAACAGCTCACAGTGCCAGGGCTGGGAAAGGGCTGCCTGGCTGCTGGAATCTGCTGCACCACAATTCCTGCCTGTTCCTGTGCGTGCTGACAGCTGGCTGACAACAACAACACGGATGTTGCTCCATGCCAGAGTGACTCTGCACCAGACACTCCCCTGGAGCCAGGCACGGATGGACATCCCAGCATGGAAAACAAAGCGCAGCTCCGAGGATGCTCTGCAGAGCCACACCTGAGCCACGCAGGGCTTTAATAACTCAGAAACAAACGCTGAGACGGCGAGGATAAGTCCCTATTAGTGTCCAGAGATCCAGCTTACAGCTGCTGAGCTCCACAGTCCAGGTGGATAATCTGGCTTCAGGAGCAGCACGTCGTGGTGGGATTGATCCCAGAACCGTTATGAGTTGGGAGGAATCTCTGAAGATCATCCAGTCCACCCCCTGCCAAGGCAGGGTCACCTGGAGCAGGTGACACAGGGATGCATCCAGGTGGGTTTGGGATGTCTCCAGAGAGGGAGATTCCACAACCTCCCTGGGTAACTGTTCCAGTGCTCTGCCACCCTCCACGGAAAGAAGTTGTTCCCCATGTTGAGGTGGAATTTGTATTTTAAGTTTATGGGCATCGCTCCTTGTTCTGTTGCTGGGCATCACTAAACAGAGAGTGGCACCATCCTGTGACACTCCTTGGAGATATTTGTGTGGATTGATGGGACCCCTCCCAGGATTCCTTTCTGCAGACTGACCAGGCCCAGCTCCCAGCTCTTCCCATCAAAAAGATGCTCCCGCCAGCCCTTCATCATCCTAGCAGATCCCGAAGGATCTACACCGCGAAGAGCAGCGGGACGATGCTTCCCGCGGCCGCCGCCCGCAGCCCGCTGGGCGCACACCGCACCCGGTGCCCATCGCGGCGGGCTGCGCGGGGCAGGGCGCGTTCCCACCGCGTCCCCCTCCCCTTCCTGCTCCCGCTGCCCCCGCTCCTCCCGCTCCCCGCCCGGTGTCGCGGGGCCGGCCCCGCCCCGCCCCGCGGTCCCCCCGCACTCACGGCGGCTGCGGCTCCTTCCCCCGCGACTCCATGGCGGGCGCGTCCCCTCCGCTCGGCCCCGCGCCTGCGCCGCTTCCGCTTCCGCTTCCCCCGCGCGCGCCCCGGCCGCGCTTCCGCCCCGCGCGCGCGGAACTCCCGCCTCCCGGCGTGACGTCACTGCACAGATCCCGTGACGTCACGCTGCCCCCGAGGCGAGGCGGGACCCGGCTGTGGGGAATGGTCCCCGGTGGCTCCGCGGGGGGTGACGTCACGGGGAGCAAGTGTTCCATTTACTCGCGTGTTTCGCCCCAAAACAGCGGCGACTTCCACCCGGTGGTGCAGCCCCTGGCCATGACGTCATTCTACCGACCCTTGACGTCATGCTGCCGAGGCGAAGTGCGACCTAGGTCAGGAGTGATGGAGTCACTCCCTGATGGAGTGATGTCACGAGGAGCCCTTTTCCTATTTATCGTGGGTTTCACCCTAAAATGACAGCATGTCCCGGCCCTTGCCATGACGTCATTCTACCACCCCTGACGTCATTCTCCCACCAAGACGAGGCGTGACCCTGATGTCTCCGAAGGGAGTGATGTCACGAGAACAAGTTTACAATGATCCATGGGTTTTGCCCCAAAATTGAAGCAGCTCCCTGGCCGCGGGGGGGCACCAGACGGGGCGGTCTCGCCATGACGTCATTCAGCTGTCCCCACTGGGGAGTGATGTCAGATTTCCCATATCTCACTGGTTTCACCCCAAAACTGCGGCACCAACCGCCCACTGCGGCCCCTCTCCTTGACGTCATTCTACAGCCCCGTGACGTCATTCTCCTCCCGAGGCGAGGCGTGGCCCAGCTCGGGGGGTGTGTCCCTGGTGGCGTGACGTCACGGACAGCAATTTTCCCATTTCCCGCGGGTTTCTCCCCAAACCCGCAGCGCGCCTCGCTCCCTGGTTCTCCGCGCAGGGGCGCCCTGCCCGCTCCGCGCGCCGTGACGCGCGCGGTGACGCGGGGACCCCGCCCCTGTCGCCATGGCAGCCGCCCGCCCCCCGGCGCCCCCCCGCGGATGAGCTCACGCGGTGCCGCAGCCCCGCGGGGGGGGTTCGCTCCGCGCGACAAGATGGCGGCGGCGGCTGCGGCGGGAGGAGGCGGCGGAGCGGGGGCTTCCCCCGCGGCCCCCCGGCTCTCCCCGGCCCCGCCGCCCCCGCGGCCCCCCGGGCCCGCCCGCATCGGCTACTACGAGATCGAGCGCACCATCGGCAAGGGCAACTTCGCCGTGGTGAAGCTCGCCACGCACCTGGTGACCCGCGCCAAGGTGAGTCCCCCGCGAGGGTCGCGGCGCTGTCCCGGTGAGCGGGGAGGGAGCGGGGAGCGGCCCCGATCCCCCCCAGTCCCGAGCGGGCGCTGCCGGGGAGCGGGGCCGCTGTCACGGGTGACACGGGTGTCCCCGCGGGTGCCGTGGCACCGGGATAACGTGGAGGTGGAGCGGGGGGATGCTCCCGTGGTACCCGGGGATGCTCCGGGCGCACCCGGGGGGACACGGAGGGCAAGCGGCGGACAGGTCCCATCTTACCGAAACGATGGGAATCGATGGTGGCCGAGTCTTCAGGGCCGTGAGAAACCGCAGGGAGCAGCGCTCGGAAGGGCCTCCCGAGGGAGCGGCGGATCCTGGTGGATCCAGGTACGGCCGCGCTCCCGGCGGAGCCCCGGAGCATGGCAGGAGATCCGGCTGGATCCAGGCACGGGCGAGCCCTGGAACACGGCGGGAGATCCGCGAGGAGCGGCGGTGGCGGTGCTGTCCCCCTGATCGTGCCCGTGGCACGGCGCTCCGGAGAGGGCTTGTCGTGCTGCATGCACCAGAGCTGCCCCGGGATCTCCCCGAGCTGCAGCGGAGCAGAGCTGCTGGGAGCGGGGCTGGCATGGCAGGGCACAGACAGGCCTTCACCAGAGCCCTGCGCCTGCCCTGCTCTTGGCTCCGTGCTGGCTCCTTGGAAGCGCTGCAGAGGGAGATCGGTGTTGGCTGGGGCTGTCCCTCTGTCAGTTCCTGGCGTTGTCCCTCTGTCAGTTCCTGGGATTACCTCTCTGTCACTTTCTGGGATTGCCCCTGTGTCACTTTCTGGGGTTGCCCCTGTGCCACTTTCTGGGATTGCCCCTGTGTCACTTTCTGGGGTTGCCCCTGTGTCACTTTCTGGGATTGCCCCTGTGTCACTTTCTGGGATTGCCCCTCTGTCCCTTTCTGGGATTACCCCTCTGTCACATTCTGGGATTGCCTCTCTGTCACTTTCTGGGGTTGTCCCTCTGTTACTTTTCTGGGATTGTCCCTCTATCACTTTCTGGGGTTGCCCCTCTGTCAGTTTCAGGAGTGACATTGTTTTGAAACTCGAGGAGAAATCGCCTTGGTTTGTTGGAGCTCTGGCTCTTTGCCCGGATAATAAAGTGAAATTAATTTCAGGGGCTATTTAAACATCAGTTATAACACCTCCTGGACAGTTCTTTTCAGAGCTGGGCTGTATTTGCCTGCCCTGACGGCCGTTTTGTGCCTGCAAGTGCTCCATGCCACAGTTTAACCTGCACTTGAGGTGTTCTGTGCTGTTGTTCTCCCCATGATAAACCTGAACCTTGCTGAGAGAAACAGGGTGATGGGAACACTCCTGGAAAAGGAGTGATCCAGCTCCAAGTTGCTTTCCTGTTCCTGTTTCCAGCCTCCTTGGGTCAAGGTTTCTTTTCAGTGGTGCTGACTCTGCAGTTTGCAAAATACCAAAGCAGAGACCATCTTTTGTGTGGGAATAGTTGATTTGGTCTGAAGAATGGCAGAATATGCACAGAAATTCTGTCTGGAAATTGTATTCCATGTTTACAGGGCCAAGGCTGGATTTTACACACTGGCTTTGGGTGATAGAAGGGGATATTTAGATTGGAAAGCTTTGCTTTATAGCAGTGTAAACTCATTCCTACTGCCCTGGAGTGACCAAGGGTGGATTGTGGACTTAAGGAAGAGCATTTTTGGTGGGATGGTGAGATGCTGGGGTTTCTGGAGTGTGGAAAGGGCTGTGGGGCAGATTTGACGTGCAGCACGTTCCCTGCACGGAGGAGATCCAGTCCCTGTCCCTCTGAACTCTGGGGGCTCCCTGAGCCTGGGGAAATACCTGTGCTGGAACAACTGCCATCTGTTCAACTGAGCTGGGATAGCTTGGAGCTGAAACTTGACCTGGAAGCTTTCTCAACTCTGAGGTCAGGTTTCCTTTCAAATCCCAGCCTCTGGAGAGGAGTGCGAGCGAACGGATTGGATTCTGCCCGCAGACCCTGAGCACTGTGGGTTCAGTACTTTTCCTTCGCTGACAGGACTGTTGCTGTTGGCTCTGGAAGAGGAGTGGGGAAGGAGAAAGGAGCTGCTTGGTTCAGGCTCTGGGACTCATGAGGTTAGAGGGGAGGTGTTGGTGTGAATGCATTGGAAAGGGCAAATCCTTATGTGGAAGTGTTTTTGACTGGCAGTAGGAATACAAAATAGTGCTACTGCGAGCTTGTCTTCATCACAGTTACACTTTTAACACTTTGACTTAATGGAAACAGCTTGGAAGCAAGTAAAGTCTTGGCAAAATGGTCCCATTTAGTGATCTGAAAGAATTCTTTGATCACGAATCGCAAGCGCAGCCCAGTTGCTGCCTGTGCTGGCAGCCCCTTCCTGAGGTGATCCCGCTCTCCCAGTAGTAGCTGCGTAAGAGAACCGGGCAGTTCAAATATAGCCACCAAATCCCTGCACAAACTTGACCCCGTGTCACATTCTCTTAGAGAAAAGCTGGTTTGCTCGTCATGGCCCCTCCTTGGGAACCGCACTCCTCCACTGTCTCAGGAGGAGTTCCACTGTGAGTGTCTGTGTGAGCTTGGAAGTAGATGTACCCCATGATTTTGGGCCTTTTCCAGAATGTGAAATTAATGACGGCGTGGGTTGGAGTCAGAGGTGGTCTATGGACGAGGCGTTGGATCCTGTTTTCCTTCCCGATGGACATTTACCAGGTCAAGTGGACTTTGACATGACAGCTTGAGATAACAGCCAGAGCATTCCTGGCTTGTGTCCCCTTTTCCCTGAAAAGAGAAGTGGAGGGTAGTTGGGTGCCTGGTCTGATCTGAGAGGACTGGGATTTTCCTGGCGCTTGGGAAGTTGAGCATTGCGTTTATTTAGAGAGAGGAGCAGAGTGCCCAGCCCTGCTGGGGTGGCACGTTCTGCTGACACCAAACGTTGCAGTTTACATAGAACTGCATTTCAGGAGCTGAATGTGGGTCAGCAGTGCTGGGGACACTGAGGAAGGGGAATGTTAATCATCCCAAAGGGCAGGAAGCCTTTATTCATAATTGTCTCTGCTGGAGCTGATGGAATAGAAAGGAACAGTCGGCAATTTACGTATTAACCAAGGCAGCAATTTACATTCAGTCCCTGCCCATGCAAAGTTGGACTCTTGAGCTCTGTCAGAGCTGCTCTGATGGCTGGACAGGAGCTGGAGCCACTGCTCTGTCCGGGATGAACTGGGCACCTGCTGGATATCATGCTGCATCCCTCCTTCTGTCCCCCTTTCCTTTGTCTCTTCTCATCTTTCACGAGAAACCTTTGTTTCTGTGCTAAAAATCTTCAGAGTGACCCCCTGAATTAATTGTTTTCCACAGAATTTCTATTTATAAATCATCCAAGTGACTTTGTTAGAATTCCAGCTCTGTTCAGGCACTGGGGTTGTTTTTAATGCCGCATTTTTTCATAAGGGCTGCTCAGGGAATGTTCGTGAGTGTGCCGAGCAGCACATACCTTATGTTCCCGTGCTCTTCGGGTGTTGTGTTTGAGTCTTCAGGAGCTGAGGAGGACAGAGAGGGATGCTGTGTCTGCTGGGCAGTGCTGAGAGCTCTCTGCTGCCCTGGTTCCATCCCTTCCATCAGCTCCATGTGACGGGAGGCACAGCCGGAGCAGGGAGCAGCGTGTACCTGCCGTGCCTGCGCTGCGCTCACAAAGCGTTTCACTGGGAGATGAGGAGTCATTTTCATATCCATCTTTCTCTTGAAATGGAATTGACAGTCCTGGGAGAACACGACTCCCTCTCAAGTGCAGTGATCTTCCTGCTGTGCTGCCTTAGCTCTTCCAGGCTGGTTGTCAGCTTAGGTTTGAGTTAAATTTCAGTAGTATCTGGATAAAGGGGCAAAGCTTAGAGCAAGTTTCACTGATTCTGTGTCGTGGGATCCTGTTTAAGGAGTACCTGGAGTTGTTTTACTGGATAGTAACCCCAATCCGTAATGCTTTAATCCTTGGCAGAACGCAGGCCTTCTACCAGCACAAGCACAACTGGAGAAAGGCTAGAATTGAGCTGATTTTTTCCCTAGGTTTTTAAGGAGCTAAGCCTTTTCTGGAGAATGGGAGGCAGCTCTGCCCTCACTGGGAGGGGACGTTTCCTTCCATCAGAGAACAGCCTTAGTTTCTGCAGTTTGTCTTTGGGTGAGTTGGAGTCATCAGTGGAACACATTTTTCACCAGAGTTCTTGGAGGTGGGCACTGTGGCACTGGAATCCAGGATAAAAACCAGGCTGGCAGACTTCATGGGGAGTTGGGCTTTGCCCTGGGAGGACTCAGGCTTGGTTTGGCACGCTCTGGTCGCTGAGCACGGGGGGCTCAGGCAGCCACGAGGACTTGCCCGCATTTCTCTCCTCAGATGCAAAGCGCTCTCAGCACAGAGGGTGGAAAGCTCCTGATGGCTGCTCTGTCCTGCTCTTCCTGACCTCGGACGTGCCGCAGCGAGGCACGTGGCTGTGGGCTGACTGAGGATTGCTCCCTGCAGCCAGCGTGCCCGTGTGATAAGCCCCGTGCCGGCGCTGCCCTGACTCATCGTCCTCGTGTCACACAGAATTGTTCAATACTGGTGCCGCACGTTTCGTAATGACCCACGCCAGGGCCTCGCCTGGTCACCTTGTTTCAGTCATTTGCCTTTTCTTTTGCAGTGTTTGGTGCTGCTTCACCTGTCCTGCTTCTTATTTCTCCTGACCATAAGGAAAGCTGATGGCTGTGGATGGCTAATTCCTCGGGCAGCATTATCCTACTGCTCACAGGGCTTTTGTTCTCCTCGCTTGCGTGCTGTAGGAGAGTTGTATTTTAGTTCTCATTTGGTGGGGAGATTTAGCAAAAGCCTAAAAGCTAGAAATGAACTTTGGCTAAGCAGAGTTGCCGCAGTGGGGATAAGAGGGAATATTTCCTAAAACCTCAGACAGGCATTGCCTGTATCAACTGTGGGCTGAAGTACTGACATTTTATGTTTCATTACAATGTTTTTCTTGCTGTAGCAAATAACATTTGATTACCAAGATATTAATGCCAGCGCATGACTGAATTGGAGACCAGGCTGCTTCTCAAGGAGTCTGACATTGCTAACAGGTAGAAACAGGGTCAGGAGAGCCAGGTAACCATGGGCAGGGTGAACCAGGGGATCTGTGGCGCCTGTCCTGAGCCTTTTCAGGCAGGGAGAATATTCTAAAAGAGCCAGGATAATTAATACCTATTTCTCAGCTTTGTATTAGCTTAATTGGGGGATGAGGTGGGTACATCTTTGTTACCTCTTCAACCTGACTGCTTCCCACCTCCTGTCTGGAGTCCCTTCCTCCAAATATTTGCTGGACCAGGGCTTTGGGGCTGCTGCAGCAGAAGGCAAGGGTCGACCCAATCAACACCTGATGAACAAAGCGGTGGCAGCTTTGGGCAGGTACAGAAGGTGCCCTTGTGAGGAAAAGCCACTGACAGAAGCAGGAGGAGGAACGTCTGTGACACAGACAGCAATTGGTGTCTCTTCTCCTGGAGGGTCTCACAGAGGTTTGGTGAATGCTGCGGAGGCCTAATGAGGGTTTCTAGGAGCTGTCTCCTCATTTGTGTTTGAAGGAGGAATTACGTTAGAGGGAAATAAGGAAATGGCAGTGTGTTGCTGGGAGACTGGGCTCCTTGGGTATTAGACATTTTCACAGAGAAGCAGCACTAAGCTCCTTTTCCCCACGTCCTCTTGCTGGGTCCTGTATCAGCCCTGTGCAGGGTGCTGCTCCTTCTTGCTCTCACCGAGACGATTGCATAACCACTGTGTGTTTTTCCCCATGAAAGTAAAGCTTTGGGAAGTTGCTCCAGCATTGCCAGCAGAGTAGAATTCACAGTTTGTGGTGGAAGCTCTTCCTGGCTGAAGAAATTCTCATAAGAATTGTGACTTCCCTGTGTGGCCGTGGTGGGTCTCACGGTCTGCACACCCCCAGCAAGGTGCTGCCTTTAGCTGAACCTACATGAGCAAAGGTTGAACTGGCTCCATTGTCTCCCTTTGGAGCTTCACAGGTTTAAATAGAGCAATTTGGAGATTCTCTAGTTAATCCATTGTACTCATTTAGTGCAGTCAGGGCCTTTCTGCTGATCCCAGGCCAGGGGTTTAATACATTGTGTTAACACTTAAATGAAGAAACCACTGAAGGCTGATTCATTATTAGTCATTATGTGTCTTTTTCTAGTAATTCTGACCCCAAGTCTCTCTAGTTGAGGCTAAACCTCGCCCTCTCTGCTAAATGGCCATCAAAAGGGTTCCATAAAAAGGGAATTATGTGGCTTCAGCCAAGTTTCAAAGTAGTCGAATCATGCTATCCCACACAAACAAACTCCCACAGCCAGTGGAACTGACACGTTGAGCTCAAAAATAGCCCAGCGTGTGTGGGGGGAGCTGAGGTGAGCTCTGCTCTGCGCATCAGAAGATGGGCAGGATATCCTGGGGCAGCCCAGCAGCAGCAGCAGCAGAGCTGGACCTTGCTGGAGCCTGTTGGACATGGCTGGGTGTTATCTTGAAGCGTTGGATCCTCTCAGAGCGCGTGGTCTTATCCCAGAGAAATGTTGCTGATGCCTTTTGTTATCCTCTGCATCCAGTGCTGGGGACAATGTCCAGCCAGGGCAGTGGCAGCATGGAAAAACTGTAGGAAAGAGCTGCTCCTTGTGCAGTGCAGGTGTGCTGGGAGTGACTCCAGCATCCCTCCGTGCAAGATGCAGAACTTTATCGTGGGAAGGTGGCCTTAGACCTGCAGTTTGTGGCCATGGTGGCTGTAACTTGGCTGCAACAGTGCAGATGATCTTCTTGGAAGTGCTTTGGCCATGGAAGGTTTGAAATGAAGGTATAAATACGAGCCTTGGCTTGTGCCCCTCAGCTGGAGTGTGTGCAGGAGTGGCTGCCTGTGCTGGGCTTGTGATGGCTGTCGGAGGCGAATGCAGCACTGGGAAACGTCCCCATGGGATTTGGGAGCTGGAGTTCCTGAGAATCTCTCTGAAGGAGCTGGCAAGTGAGGTGGGGAAGCAGATGCAGAAACCAGACGTGCTCTGGCACAGAGCAAGGTGCAGCTGCAGCAGGCTGTGCTTCACCTGGCCTGGGATGGACAGGGATGGCTGGGGTCAGCCTGTCCGGAGGGTGATTCAGCACAGCCTGCAGCAGGTCAGCTGAGCCACAGAGAGAAACTGCCTGTGTCTTCCCAGGGACTGGAGTGGGAGCCTAACCAGCTTCCCAAATCCTGCCTTGGCTGTCTAACTAGGGCCTGCTGACAGGAGTGATCTGCGTGTGTTGAGTTACCGCCTTGATCTGCAGATGGGTGAAGGGACTGGCCTGAGTGCTGCTGTTGTGCAATGCAGGAGGTGCCTCTTGCCGACAGCCCAGTTGGGTGTTTCCATTGTCGCTTGGGATCTCCTCGACATTTGCCACTCTCCTGTATGGTTTGGCTCTGCCTTCAGCTCCTTGAAACGCCTGCTGCAGTTATAGGACATTAATTATAGTACATTTTGAAGATGGTTTAGAAGGAAAGGAGTCTGTGGGGTATCAGCGTGCAGTGCGGGCCCGGCGCTGGAGGCCGGCGTGGTTTGACAGGGAGCCAGGCCCAGGACGACTGTCAGAGCTCCATTAGCCGAGCGCACGCCTCGGCACTACTGGGAATACAGAGAATGCGGGGCCGCGGCAGCAGATTAAAGTGTTTCAATTAAAGTCTGGATTTGGAGGCTGTGTGCGTCTGCTGCCTTTCAGCAAGCAGATGGATGTTTCTTGTCTCCTTCCAATAACTTTTAAAATGTGGTTGGTCCTGTTGGAAGGAGTTCTGAATGGGAGGGATGCAGCGAGGTGTTTTCAAGGCTGGGAAAGTGTGCGTGGATTTCTGCAGCAGAAGGAAAGACACATTTTTTCCAGATTTTTCCTTACCTAAACGAGTCAGTCTCAGCTTGTCCTGGCTCTTTAGCTGTCTTGGGCTTTCAGCTATGCCTTTTCCTGCAGAACCTCTGCCTGTACAGAGAATGTCACGTGCAGGGAATGTCACCCTAGGAATTGTATGGAGGATAGCAGGGATAGGTGTGTGACAGACCCATGGCCATCACACTGCAGGCACAAAGGTTTTTTTTAAGGCTCTGGGGTCTGCTGTCATGTAACCTGAGGTGGTTCTGGATTTTTTTGCCTGTGTTCAGGCTCATCACTCTTCCAGTTGTGTTTCTGGCCCCTCTCAGGGACAGTATCTTTGGAGCCCCGAGGCTTCTTGCTGCTGGGCGAAGGCAGATGAATCGAAGCTGGTGCCTAAAAACTAATTGTGGCATTTCGCAACGTGAAGTGTTTCTAATGGAAGGAGTACGTTTATGAGCCGTGTGTCATTGTGTGTGAAGTGTGATCAGATAACACGCTGAATTGCAGCAGTGAGCCTAATTGGAGCTGGTTCCTGTCTGTGGGATGGAAGGATACAGTCTGTTCAGGTGTCGTGCTGCTCCTGCAGGCTCGCAGGAGTCTGGAGCGGTGCTGATGCTCAGGAGACCCATGCCAGGTAGGCAGAGCCAGTGAGATCTGTGATACAGACTAAAGACAGTGACAGTGAAGAAATTAGGGGGAAAAATGCCTCTTGTCACATGTGTATCTAAATTCTTAAAGATGTTTGTCTGTGCCTTCCTTCAGCTGAAATAATTAGTGCTATAGGAAAGGGTTTGCTTTTGTCAGTCACTGTGACAGTGTGATCGTGTCTCCGCGTGCCCCAAATTTTCGTTTAAGCTCACAGCACTGGCAGCAGCCAAAGATGAAAAATATTAGTCTTGGTACTTAGTCTTTCCTCTCTAGATGTGCTTGTAGGAAATCCTTGGGCTGTAATCTTGCAAGTGGCTCTGTCAAGGTTATCAGCCTGGCTGGAGTGCTGCTGACGGACGGGCTCCGGGCAGCCTGCGCGGCTTTTCCCGGCTCCCACTGAGCGACTGCTGCTGCCGGGAATTGTCCCGGCCTCTCCCCTGCCTTGGACAGAGAAAGGATCATGTGCTGGCTGATTTATGGCAGGTTTTCTCGTTCCCAGGTGGCCAGCAGACAATGGTGTTCTTTTCGGGAAGCTCCTGTTGTAGCCGGTGTCCTCTGCACCCCGAGGCTGGAGCAGCTGCGGCTGCTTTCAGCACTTTTGGAGGTCGTCGGGCTCCCCCAGCAAACTGGTTATGATACAGCTCAGCTTGTGCTCAATTTCTTTGCACATGTAAATGTACCATTAAAGAAACCGAGTTGCTCCCCAGCAGCCATGAAGGAGCATGTTCTCAGCTCTACAAAGCCCATCTATGTTCTCCCATCTCTCTGACACAGTGAGGGGGTTGTCAGTTGTACAGCAACTGTTTGTTTTCAAGCACAATCTCATTGGAAACCAATAAAAATCATTCTGATTCATTCTCTGTACAAGGATTTTAATACTTGGCTTCCACAGAGGCTGTTTTTCCCCTGAGCTGCTCTGGGAAGTGTAAGATTAAAAAAAGAAATCCGAAGACTTTTCCTTTCTGGTGGTTAATTCAGCTGGTTTATGTTAGAAACAAAGTGCAGAGTTTCTGGAGAAGGAAATCACGGTCGCTCCCTCCCCTTTGCTGCAGTGTGGGAGTCATGTGCCCACTGCCCTGGCAGAGCTGAGGTACACGGGGAAACCTGTGCTTAGTCAGAACAAAATATTCATGTGTTTTTCATCCAAGCTGAGACTCCCATTACACAGTAAAATGACAAGTGAAGGCTGACTATAGGTATTTTCCCACTCAGTGGGCGCTTGTGCAGTTTCTGACTCATCAGCTGACAGTGTGGGCCTTAGTCTCTGCTTTCCCTTGTGTGTGTGTGCGCTGCTGGTCCCAGTTTGGTTCCACAGACACAACTGGATCCTTGTTTTCACTTACCACTGACACAGTCGGGAATGAGCTTAGTCCCCTTCATGTGAGCTCAAAGGAAAACGTGGTGGTTTGGGGACTGCAGTCTGGGAGTTGAAATGTCCCACCTTCTGTTAAGGTAAGGGTGGGATGCAGCCCCTAATTGTGAGGGTCTCTGAGTTGTCTAGTTTGTTTTCGAATGATGGTCAAATCTCCTGAACTTTTTTACGACTTAAAGGCAGATGGGTTTAGGATGTTTAAGAGGTGTAACTGGAGTTGCCTGGAAAGGTGCTGCTGGCAGGGACCAGCACATGGCTGGATCTGTTCCCCATTTCTAGGGGATTTGGGGTTCCTTTTTGCTGTGCCCATGGCACTGAGGTGCAGAGCAGCAGTCGCTTTAGTGCAGCAGGAAATTAGTGGGAAAACTAAACGTGTCAGAGCTTTCACCATGGCAACAAAGCCTGGCTTGCAGCACAGCGAGACAAAAGCGGGTCAGGTCTGTGCGAGCAAGGTGGGAGCCTTCTCCAGGCTGAGTGTCTCCAAAGCTGCCCCTTTTCCCAGGGAAAGGGCTGGTAAGGTGACGAGCCTCAGGGTTTGGAGTTGGGGATTAGGAGTGTACTCTGCTGATCTCATTCTTATGTCACCAAAGCACCTGACTTGGGAAGTGCCCACGGCTCCAGGGCTGCAGGAGCTCAAGGAATGTTTGGGCAGCGCTCTAAGGCATGTGGTGGGATTTTTGAAGCTGTCCCGTGTAGGGCCAGGAGCTGGACTTTGTGGGTCCCTTCTGACTGAGGATACTCTATGATCTGATGCTTTTGAAAGGCTGCAGTGGATGGGAATGTTTTCTGAATGCCACAGAGTCACTCAGATTGTTTCTCTTTCCCTGAAACTGTTTGTAAATAACAGAGAGGTTGTAAGTCTGCCTTGTGTGACAGCGCCCAGACATAGTTGCTTAATTCTTCAGCTCTTTCTCTTGGATTTGTGAGCAGCCCAGAGGCTGCACGAGCACCAAGTCACGTTCTGGTGGCACACCATCAGTTTGCTCATCTGTCTTTTCATTCCGTGTGTTCCAGCATTTTGATCTCTTTGGCGAGGTCAGAACGAAAAGGGTTGAGAGCACCGACATCACCAGAGAGACGTGGAAGGGCTGTCTGTGCTTCTGTCCCCCCGGCAGTGTCTCTCAGCACGTGGTTTGGCCATCCCCAGCCAGGCTCAGCAGCGGGCCCCGAACGATGCTCCCGCCATGCTGCTGCTCAGGAGTTGTTTTCCTCATAATTGAGTGGGATATTAAAAGGTTTATGGTTTACAGTTACAGGCGTTTCTCCAGCCGGAGGAGCATCGAAATCGATACGGCAATTACTGCACGGCTCGTCACGGGTTGTGACTCTCACATGCTTGGGGAGACAAAAGTGGAAGTGGCTGGAGGAGTGCCACCAGCGGGGTGGCCACGGGCTCACCTCCAAGCCAGGGATGGGGTGCTGGGCAGCATTCCTGAGCCAGGGACAGGGTGCTGGGCAGGCACCCAGCGCCCGTCTGCCCCGGGTCCCTTGGAGGCACACAAAGAGCTCGCAGTTGGGTTGTCAGTTTTGCAGAGCATGGATATTAAAAGAAAAAAAGAGCAACTTTAGAAGTGCTCTAAGAACAAGAATATTTTATACAATTTTCTTCTTTTTCTCTTTGGATTCGTCATCCAGGCTGGGACTGCAGCTGGAGGAGGGTAATGGCAGCAGTGACCAGGCCTGGGTGGCCCGGGTCGGGAAGCGCCGCTTCCTGCCGGATTTGCATCCCAAGCCCTAAGTCAGCACTTCGGGGCTGTGTGTGGTAGGGTGCCCTGGCTTGTTGCAGTGAGTCATCATTCAAATAGTCACCGGAGCAAACGTGCTTGTCCAAACAAGAGCAGCTCTGCAGAGGCACCCTGCCTGCTCTGGCTGAGGTGAGCAGCACAAGGCTTCTTGTTTCACCACCTGCAGGTCTCCGGAGTCCCAAACCTTGCACAGTGTCGGTGTGCTAGCACCGCCTTCCCTGCTGCCTGGAACAAAGCTTGCTTCCTGTGCTCCGAGGTCAGATCCTATCGCCTCGGAGGGAGCGGTGCTTTGGGCTGAGCAGATGTTTTCCTCACCGGGTCCCAGAACAAAGGCTGCTCTGCTCAGTGTGCCATGGTGCCTCCTGCCCCTCGCAGGTGGAAACCTCAGCTGTGCATCCGAATGTTGGGATTCAGTGCTAGGATGGAGGCTCCAGTGGTTTTGGTAGAATAGGAATATCAACTCCCAATTAAAATGGTGATTAAGATAGCTTTTTATTTTTTGCTAGGCTTTTTTTTCTTATCTTAAATGTGTTTTAAGATCTTGAACAGCAATTCCTGTCTTCTATTTGCTTTGATCCTCTGGTTTCAGGAGAGGCTGCAAGTGGCTCTGCAGGAATGGCATGTGTCACAGGAGCTTTGTTTGAGTTCTCAGAGCCCCGTGCTCCTAATTCAGGGCTGGAGTAAGAAGTGTTTATGATGTGTGACTTGAGTGAGTCACCTCGAGTCGGAGGCAGCTGTCAGCCGCAGGGACCTGCTCAGCCCAGCCCGTGTGCACTACACCTGGCTGGGGTTACCCCGAGCAGGGCACCTGGGCAGGCACCTGCCATTAGTTCCTCCCCCAAATGCACTCCCAAAGGCCAGGAAGAGAGTTGTGCCCTACACAAAGGTGCAAATCAGCTCCTGCTGGCATGGTCCTGCTGCTCTGGCCCAGGCAGCATCCATTTTGGGTGGCAACACTGAGCTCACAGTGTGGGAATCCTTCCGTGGATTTTCCTCATTGTTGGCAAATTGTGAGCCAAATGTGTACACAGTTTAGAGCAACAACTTCCTATTGACAGTGCTTTCAGAGGAGCTGTTGTTTATAAAGTGAGGGATTTCCAGCTTTGTTTTTCTCTCTCTCCAGTGCAGAGTAAGCTCTTGAAATTGAATGTTTCATTTTTCGATTGCTTGATAATAGTTGTTGGATTCTGCTGCTGTTGGTGAAACCCACAGGCTGAGGTGAAGGCTGAGCTCTGTGCTTTGGATTTTTCTAGATCTGTATGCAGTGTAAGTCCTCAGAAGATGGATGGGATGTGGGTAACAAAACGTGTGAGAATGGGAAACACAGATCTCCAGCTGAACATTGCACCTCGGCTTTGTGTGATATCAGTGGGAAGGTCTTGACACAGGCTCTGCCTGGGTTTTAGCTGGAAGAGAAATGGGAACAAGAGGAAGAAAGGAAGGAAAACAGATGTATCCCTGCTGTTTGGTCTATGTGTATCCAGCACAGAGGGCCTGAGCAGGGCTGTGCTGTGTCCCGTGTGCTCAGACTCGCTGCTCGGTTTCTTAATCCAGATACTGCAAGAGCATTGCCAAAAGCTTTTAGGGGAATGAAGGAGCTGGGATCCATTTAGCTCCTATCAAGCCGATGTGTACAAAGTACCTTTTCATGCCATTGCCCAGGCAGTTCCATCTGGGTGAGCAGGGCGAGTTCTTGTCTCTGCACGGTTGGGCTTTGCGCCAGAGTGTTCCATCTCGCGCACACGTATGTGAGTGTTGTAAAAACATAAATCCCTAAGCCTCTCCTGGTGATATTACTGTCATTAGTCTGCCAGTAGTTTTCAGAAGTTAGGGTTTAAGTGGTTCCTTGATTCTGTCCTCTCCTGCGACATGTCTCAGACCACCGCTGGAATTAGTGCCAAGCGCAGTGGTTGGAAGTCAGGTTGAGTGACGCCTTCGGCAACCAGCTCGAGATCAGCAGGAGGAGATACAAGATACTCGGGTGCTGTTCAAGCTGATAGTGCCAGAGAAATATTTAGCACATAGGTGACACTTCTAATCTTTAAAGCACTTCATAAACATTGGCTAATCCCACAGTGCAGTTCTTGGTTGGCAACCTATCTGTCTTCCCTGGAGAGAACAAACGGCTGGAGGACTGGGAAGCTGCAATGCAAGGCTGTGATAGAGCTTGAATTTCAATTGGATTTTTTTAAAGTATAATTCAAGCTACAGGACGCGCTGCTTCTGTGACCTGAAGCACATGAACCGTGTGTGCTTTGCTCATACCTGGAGTGGGGATTCCCTGTCCTCCTTCACAGGACACTGGACTGAGCTGCTCAGCTGAGCAGGGGGTGGCTTCAGCTCTTACCTGTCCCCTTCGGCACACCCAGAGGTGGCCAGGCAGGTGCAGGAGGTGCTGTGTGAGTGCCACCTGTACAGGAGAGCCATGAGCAGTCAGGGTGGGATCCTGAAAAAAAATCCTGTGGCAAAGTGCTGTTGTACAGCTGTGATTTGCTGTAAGGAGAGAAACTGAATGACTTGTGCTTCTCAAGAGCTTGACCTTTTCCTTCAGCATCCTGCTCTCATGGAAGGAGCAGATCCATGGGCAGGGAAGGTTATTGCTTCCATGGTCCTCTGCACTGATGTCCTTCTGTGGCAGGTGAGCGCCGTGCCCTGTGGGTGAGTGAAAGGAGCTGGGAAAGGGCACTCAGTGTGATACCAGGTGAGGTATCTCCTCAGGCCTTGGGGCAACCCTGACTCCAGTTCTGAGAGTGCCTGGATCCCCAAGCTGAGGAGGGAGGAGAGGCTCTGCCTCTCATGTTGAAACCGGGGCACTGTGTAGGAAGGAACGTAAGATTTATATCATCAAAGGGCTGAAAGCAAGAGGGAACATGATTTTGTAGCCTAGTGATGAGGGAACTCCCCTGGGAGGGGAGAGGGATCAGCTTCCATCTGTGCTCCAGGGACTGTTTATGTATTTTGTGTTGGGAATTGCTGGATGAAGCACATCTCGAGTAGCAGTGAGTTGGTGAGGAGTGGTGGCTGAGCTGGGCTGGCTGACTCTGCCTCACCACTGCTGGGGCTCTGCACTTGCCTTGTCTCTTCTAGACTGTTTTTAGGACAGAGACTTTGCTTATTGACAGCTGAGTTACCAGAATTTAGGGAATTAATACACCTCATCCCACTGCAGGTATTAACCAACCACAGGAGCACTACCAGTGTTCTGCAAGGAAACTAAAGTGTGTTTGTTTGACCTCCTTCAGACACCTGAAGGTGTAAAGATAATGCGGTGTGTGAGCTTGGACCAGAAGATGAGGTGGTTATCAGGAGTTACGAGGTGACGAAGAACCAGTGTTGTTTAGATCCTGTGATTAAGAACCTTCCTTTCACTTCTGATTTACCACTTGGGTATCTAAATTGCTTAATGAGGGAGAGTAATATGGAAAACTAGCAAGGTAGGAAGCCTGGTTTCCAGTAAAGCTTAAACCACAAGGAGTTTATCAGAATCTGACGGGGGGCAGTCCTGCTATATATTAAAAAAGAAACCAAAAAAGGTTTCTTTGCTTCATAGCTCAGAATATATTTTAATTTTTTCAGGCCTTGGTTTGTAAAAGATGGCAAGGGGCAGCCAGGTGAGGTGTACAGAACTAACTGCTCACTTGCTACCGGGAGTAGAAGCTACAAGGGCGTTGTTGCACAAAACAAGCCTGGTCCTGTAGCATTTTGTTTAGATAAAAGATACAGAGAACCGTCGGCAGTAACCTGCAGTTATTTCCAAGTGCTTGTGAGTTAATGAGCCGGTTCTGCGGGGCTGCCGGGTCAGGCAGCACAGCTGGGAAGGTGCTGGGGCAGGGAATGGTGTGACCCTGGTGCCAGGAGAGGCTCTGACACAGCGGGGAAGGTGTGTGTGTGGGTTTAGGGTAAATAAGCTCTGATCTCTGCAGATTTTCTCAACAGGATCAATATGAATGATTGAGCTCACAGTGAGCTGGCAGTGAGTGCTCACAGCCCAAAGGCCAAGTGTGTCCTGGGCTGCATCCAGAGCAGTGTGGGCAGCAGGGCTGGGAGGGGATTCTGCCCCTCTGCTCTCCTGAGACCCCACAGCTCAGGAGAGTCCTGCACACAGCTCTGGATCTCCAGCATGAGAAGGACATGGAACTGTTGGAGCAAGTCCTGAGGAGGCCACAAAGTTGATAAGAGCATCATCCCTATGGAGACAGGCTGAGAGAGCTGGGAATGTTCAGCCTGGAGAAAAGAATGTTGTGTGGAGACCTCACAGCGCCTTCCAGGATCTGGAAGGGTGGGGAGGCCCAGAGAAGCTGTGGTTGCCCCATCCCTGGAAGTGTCCAAGGCCAGGTTGGATCAGGCTTGGAGCTGCCTGGTCTGTGCAAGGTGTCCCTGCCCATGGCAGGGGGATGGAACTGGATGATGTTTATTTCCAGCCCAAGCCATTCTGTGATTCTATTCCACGCTGCTGTCATTGGGTACTATCTGGCAGCACCAGCTTTGGCTGCACCACACCGCCTGTTGGCTGGGGAAGTTGTTTTGATTAGCTGCATCATCCCTGTGTGCTCAGGGATGAGTGTTTTCCTCGCAAACACCAGTCACCCCGTGAGGAGACTATCAGCTCGTGTGGAAGAGGAAGGGTCTGAGCTTTATATAATCTGTTGGCTCAAAGACTTTTCAGAAACAAATCTTGCGACTGAGCTAGAGGCTAATGACAGCAATATGTCTGCTGGCAGCCAGCAGTGATTCAGAATAGCTTTGGATCTATCCATATGCTCTTTTCCTTGCGTTACTGCTCAGCAGAGCTGAGTGCAGTTGAGGAGGGGTTTGAGGAGGGTGTGTGGCATGGGAGAGATTCCAGCTTACCTCCTGTCGGGGTGAATCCACTGCCTGTCTTCCAGACTTCCAGTGGAATGGGCTGTGTGAGGGAGTCATCTGCTTGTGTGCTGTTAGCTCTTACATCATAAAATGTCATGGCACTGTAAATAAACCCCTACCTAGTGAAGAATGGGCTGTATTTAGAATTGCTGTGGTGCTTCATCCCTCTAAATTAATGTCCTTAAACAGCAACTGCAAAAGCTCTGATCTGTGACTGGATGCTCTTTTGGAGTGCAGCTTTAGGAGCCCAAGAACGCCTGTGTGTAATGCAGAATTCCTGCTGGTTTCAACCAAGACCTGTGTTCTTCTCTTCTTTCTCCTTAGGTGAATAGCTACAGCACTTCAGCAAGCCCTGTCAGCTCTTTGAGAAAGGGAATTTCTCATAATGCTTGCAAAAGGGCGAGTCCCACCATTCCATGGATGTCTTGGAATGCTGTGAGAGTGGGGTAGAGCTGCCTCGTGTCACCCACTCCAAGCTGCAGTGATTAGGAGGTGGCCCTGCTGCACAGACTCCTTACATTACGAGTGGTTTAGGTCTTGATTTCTGCTTTTTATGGCTCTTACCTGGTGGTTTTGTACTGCAGCTGATAAGTTATTGATGCTGCTCATCCTCCTTCCTGCACACCTCTGCAGGGATGTGCAGCCGAGGCAGAGATGAGTAATGCCTTTAGAAGAAGTGTTACCCTAACCTTTTATGCTGAATGCGTACATCCAGCACTCAAATATCTACATTTTCCATTGCATTGGAACGACTGTACATTCCTATCAAATGATTCATTGGATTAACATAACTTTTCTAGGAACCAAAATATCTCCTCAGACCCTCCGAGCTAAAGGGGTCTTTAGCAGATGCACTGTTGGATGCTCCGTGTGTGCCTTCCCCAGCCCAGTGCTGTGTACACACAGGCTGGAGTGTGAGCCTGGCCTTTCTCTCCCCCTGCAAGTGCACTTGGTTCCCTCACATTCCATTTCAGTGACGTTGGAGAGCTTTTTTCTTTCTTTTTCCCCAGAGGGACTGAGCAGAGCTGTTTACCCTCAGCTCGCCAGCTTCCCCTCGGAGAGCAGGACTGAGAACACGAGGGGGAAGGACAGGAGAGCACGAGCAGAAGCTCGAGGTGGGAGCAGGTTGATCCTCACCTGCTCAGGTGCTCTCATTCTGCTTTGACAGCTGTTCTGCAGCTCTGTTTGGGCTTCTACAGACTGGTTGGGGCATTTGTGCTTGGGGCTCTGTAGCTGCTTGTGCCCATTCACGATGGAGTGCTGTCCCTGCAGTGGTTCCTAGTTCATCCCTCGATAGCTGCTCCTCGGAGAGCTGCAGCCTGCAAAGCTGCTGCCCAGACACGAGGCACGTTCTGTGTCAGCAGCACAGCTCAGCCTCACAGCTGCCACGCTCACAGCCTGGCTGGCTGTGGTACGATTGTGGAGAGGAGTGGATCCCGGAAGGTTTGCAGGGAGATAATTCCAGCTGTTCCTCAAGACTCGCTGATGTGGGGTCGGTTTTCTTCGTGGTTGTTGTGAAACTGCCCTCGGTGTGCACCTTATCTCGGGGCTGCTTGCCTGTCCTGCTCGTTAGCAGCTGTGTCCTGCTCCTCCTGGAGCCCTGTGCCTGCTCCCGGGCTGCTTTCCAGCGCTGTTTATCTGCGCACTGCTGAGCTCTGCTCCTGGACTAGCTGTTCCTGAGCAGTGAGCTGGGAATGGTTTCAGCTGGGCAGTGCTGGAATGCTCTGTGCCCATAGGTAGCTGTGGACTGCCATTGATTGGGGTGTTACGTGTGCAGTGACCTCGTGTCCTGCTCCTCTGGTGACGTTCTGCACCTTGATGTCCCCTGGCTCTGACCACCTCTGTGGCCATTGAACAGTTTGGCTACGCCACCCCTGCGAGCTGGCCCTGAAGCTGTATTCACCTGTGTTAGAGGGGGAAATTATTATTTAAATGCTTAACTCCTTTTGATGTGACTTTTTTTTTTTAATTTCAAGCATTTCCAAGTTGTTAATCCTGCTGGAATGATGGCCCTGTCTTTTGCAGCTCCCCGGGATACATGGGCTGTGTGATCTGAGGGTGCAGCTAATGACTTTATAGCAGGTTTTATAGTTTGACCTCGGAGCCTGCTGGTTGTGTCTGGGAATGAGCAGAGGAATGTGGTGCAGAGAAGCTGTGGCTTGTAGGAAACCTGTTTTGTTTCTGATGGCAATGACTTGCTCCCCAGCAGGCTTGTGGGCTCTTTACAAGGTGCACATATTGGTCCTGGACCATTATCGTTATCTCAGATATCACATTTATTGTCTGAGACTCTACCGCATTCTATGAGCAAGGAAAAGTTCTTGTTTTTCCTGAGGCAGCTGTTGCATTTATGGAATTTTTGGTATGTGTTAGAATAGAAACTAATTTTCATTTTGTACCTGAATCATAGAAAGTCAGGCTAACACGACAGAGCTCGTTGCTGCAGAGACAAAAGTTCTTCTGCACCACACAATTCTCTGGCTGTGCTGACTCCACTCGACTCTTGCCTCTCCTCAGTACCCCAGCTCAGCACAGCAGTAACCGCACAGAGAAATGTGATTTTCCTGGAAAAGTGAGGGCACATGCTGTGGTTTGGGGAGCAGCACCCCCTCACCCAGCTGGGCTGGAGCAGGAGCAAGACTCTGCATGTTCCGTGCAGGCTGCAGAGAGCACTCCTGGCCTTAGTGTTCCTCTTGCACACTCTGAACAAAGCAAAAAGCAATCCTTGGGCATGCAGGGTCTCCTCTCTCCCAGTGACTGATGTCTTCCTCCATAGCGGTGCTGGGATTGAACTGAAATAAGCTGGTCTGGTTTCTGGTGCTGAGAGCAGCCATCAGTGTGGCCAGTCCTGCAGTTGGTAAATAAGCCTTTTGTTTCATCTACATTAAAAGAGAGAAAAAATACTAATCAGCTTGGTGAGACAGTGCCTTTAGTTTCTTGCTGCTATAGTTCAAATTAATAGAAATCTCATTTATCTCCTTCTGGTGATATATGTCCCTGGAGAGCAAGGTCATGGCAAATGATACAAATGAATGAATAGGGGAGATGGGAAATGTGATCTGAAATTCCTGCAGGCTCGCTCATCTCGCACCCTCCGTGTGTCAAGGGAGCCTGGATTTACGTCACTGTGCCTTACATAAGGATCTATAATGTGATAGCTCCCGAGGTTGTGTGGGTCTTGGGAGGCTCCTGTGTAATTGGTTCAGTATGTGCTCAGCAGAGCTGCACAGCTCTCGTGGACGGCTCTGCAGCTGCATCCAGGGCTTGGTGCTCGGGAACCTTTATCCAGCCCTAATTGCTTTTTTTCCCTTTAACATCACCATTTTCTCTGGTGTTTCAGCTGTTGCAGATATCTTAGGTGGTTAAAAATGCTTAAGGAGGGAAGAATATGGTTAAGGTGTAAGTCAGCTCCCTAAGGCCAAGCACTCAATATTTCACAGAATCACTGAGGTTGGAAAAGACCTCTCAGACTGTTGGGACCAATCCCCACCTCGTCTCCAGCCCAGAGCTCTGAGTGCCATGGCCAGCCCTTCCTTGGACACCTGCAGGGATGGGCACTCCAAACCTCCCTGGGCAGCCCTGCCAAGGCTGACCACCCTTTCCAGGAAGAAACTCCTCCTCATGTCCACCCTGAGCCTCCCCTGGCCCAGCCTGAGGCCGTTCCCTCTCCTCCTGTCCCTGTTCCCTGGAGCACAGCCCGACCCCCCCGGCTGTCCCCTCCTGTCAGGAGCTGTGCAGAGCCACAAGGTCCCCCTGATCCCCTTTTCCCCAGGCTGAGCCCTTCCCCAGCTCCCTCAGCCGCCCCTGGGGCTCCAGCCTCTTCCCCAGCTCCATTCCCTTCCCTGGACACGGGAGCCAGGAAATAATTTGGGTAAATGTTGATATCAAGTGTGAATAAGCAAGGCAGTGTTTTTGGATTGCTACACTTTTCCATGCTTTCTCGTACAGCTGCAATAAATCCCTTGCCCAGAACTGGTCACTCGCTTGTTAAATCAACTTCCCACCTCTCCTACTCCAGGCACTCCAGATGTGCTCTGGACATGCCCTGGCCAATGTGCATGTCCCCAAATCAGCACAATTGCACAATGGAGACTGGATGCAGAGGGTCTGTGCTTAATCCCTTGCAGGTCTGGAGGCACACTCTGTGTTTTGGCTGTGGAGCAGGGACGGGGCTGGGTGCGAGCGGGCGCTGCCGGGCCTGACATTTATGTGGTGGTCTTGTGATATTCCAGGTTTAGAAGGCAGGCAGCTTGTTTTACTGGGCACGTCATCCGATAGCCGTACAGTATGAGCTGCTGGCTGCAGTCCCCTCTGACTGTACAGCCCAGGCGTACAGAGGGCTTTAAAGAGCTCGAGCTCCAGGGCCGTGTAAAAAACTGTGTGTGAAAAACCTGCCCTGCGCTGGCTTTATGTTCACAAGGATGGAGCAGGCTTGCTCCAGAATGGACATCCTGCCCTCCAGATGGGACTCTGCTCATCTTTATGATAAGAAAGAGTCACTTCAAGTTTCATCTGCACTTTGAATTTTATTTGGTTTTGTGTGGATATGCAGGAGAACAAAAAACTGCTTTCTAAGTGACACTGAGGTGCTGGAGCATGTCTGGAAAAAGGCAGTGGGGCTGGGGAAGGGAATGGAGCCCCAGGAGTGGGGCGAGGCTCATCCTGGAGAAAAGGAGGCTCGGGGGGACCTTGTGGCTCTGCACAACTCATGACAGGAGGGGACATCCAGTCAGGCTCTGCTCTTGGGGAACCGGGACAGGATGAGAGGAAACAGCCCCAAGTTGGGCCAAGGGAGATTCAGATATTAGGGAAAATTTCTTCACTGAAAGCATTGTCCAGTCCTGGCACAGCTGCCCATGGGTTAGTGGTAGCCTTGGCAGTGTCATTGGGCTGATCCTAGAGGGCTTTTCCAACCTAAACAATTCTGTGATTCCGAAGCAGCAGGACAGACTGAGACCTTTCTCTGCTGAGGCAGGGGTGATGGTGGTCTGTTCCCTGCACAGCACCTTTCTGGGCTGCCATTTTCAGTTAAGAGTTCTTAAAACAAAAAAGAAGTCCTGTAAGGGAAATGAAGCCCTGCCTTGGCAGCCCTTCTGTCTGATCTTTGGTAAGTGCAGATGTGCATCTTGGAACAATTTACTCCTGGTTGTGTTTAGGGCTACCAGAGTGACTGTTTATTCCCACATATGGAGCATGGTTTCAGAAGGTAATTTAAACAAATGGAGCGCCACTTCCAATTTTTCAGGCTTCTAGTTTAGGAGCCAAAACTCGTCTCCTGGCTCCAGCTTGCCCACCCTGGCTGTATCAGTTCCCACATGGCCTGCCAAGTTTTCAGAGAACTATCTGTGGTCCCTTTTCCCTTCTGAGGAGGCAAAAATCCCTTGGCTGAGTGCTTTGGGCTTTCAGACATGGAGGAGGGCAGGGTGGGCAGGCTCTGGGCAGCCCACGGTGGTCAGGGAAAGCCCTGCCTGGGGCTGCAGTCACAGAGGTTTTGTGAGCCCCAGCTGTGCCTTTGCTTGTGCGAGGGGGTTAACAGAAGCCGTGACGTGCTCGGAAGCTCCACGCTCCTGGTTCTCGCTGGATGCTGCCAAGCAGCGTTAGTTCCTGCTGCTGCACTTTGGGAAGGGTAGTCTGGGATCAGAAAATGCTGTGTGGACAAGGAAAACACACCTCTGCTTTGTGGCTGTTGGAACTGGAGAGTTACCTTAATGTGTAGTTCTTTTGCTCTGACGTGGCTCTCACTTGGCTATTTGGTCTAGGCTAAGTGAAATGATTTAGTAGCACATCAGCTTGTGCGTGTGAAAGTAAATATTTTTGTTCTACTGAAAGCAAATGGAAACGTGTGGTCAGTGTCCTGGTGCAGTGAGTCCTGACCTGCTGCTTGGAAGAAGTAGGAAATCCTGTGATGGGGGAAAAGCGATGTGTTTGAGCTCGGTGGGTGTGTGAAGGGGAGAGGCACTGGTCAGAGGCACTCCCAGAGATGCACAGGACTTCCCCAAGCATTTGCAGCAGTCAGGGACCCATCTCCTCTGTGCTGCTCTTGCTCAGTGGTCCCAAGAGCTGTAAGAACTCACTGGGCTTTGTACATGTGGAACGGCTCAAATACCCAAAATTCAGACACGCCAAGTTGTGTGCTGCAGACTTGGTTTAAGACCCCCAAACGGATCTGTACGTTGGCTATATTTGTTTGGTTTTTGTTTTCTCGCAGTTTCTGCACATATGAAAGAGGCTTTGTCCTCTGTGGGCCCTGAATTTCCCGTGTACAAGGAGAGGCATTGAGAGAATTCCAGGCTGCGGCTTTGCTTCCACGTGCCCCTGCTGCATTTACCTGTATTTAGTGCGTGTCTCTGACTCAGTGTTTACTCTTCAGTATTTAAACATTCCCTAGAAATTAAATCTTTTAAGAACATTATTCTTCACACCAAGTGCTTGTAGAAGCCCAGTTGTGCAATGCCTACGCTCATGTATTGGCTGCTGTCTTACTCCCTCGGAACAGGATTTATGGTGGCAAAGCAAAGCAGCAGCCACAATTAGAATTTGGGTACTACAGCGCTGAAGTGCTTTCAAAATAGCAATGTCTGTGCTCCAAAAATACTCCATTGTCCCCTGCTTTAAGTCTGAGAGCTGGTGACAGCCATGGTTACTTGTCACACGTGAGGACTGTGGTGGTGCCGAGGGCAGAATCTCCCTCCGAAGTCTCTGGGCACCCAAGCCCTTGGTGCTGCCTGTTGGCATCAGGAACGAGTTTGCTTTGCGTAGATGGAGCAGCAGGGATCAGAGTGACACCCATTGCTGTTTGATCTTTGGCCCTTTGCCACGTGCTGTCACCAACCTGGGGCTAATAGCCGTGTGTGACATTTGGGAGCAGAGCCTCCCAGGGGTGATTAGTGGCAAGCTCCAGGTGCCACGTCCGTACCTGAATTCACTCCTCCGAGTGTGGCTTGCACAGAATCATGAGCACTGAGTCCATCCTCTGCCATGAAGTGACAGCTCTGTCACAGTCACTGCCATGCTCCTGAGCCAGGCTCCTGGGGTGGCTTTGGCCGCCCCTGTCACAGGGCACTGTCCAGGTGCCCTTTTGCTCACACCGTGCTGTGCCACGCGGCCTGGAGAGCCCGGGGCTGGATCATGGTTTGGCTTTGAAGTAGGTTTTCAGCTCCTGAGTGCGTTATCTGTGGGTTTAAGTCATTTCTGCTGATAAGGGAAATCAGATACTCTTGTTGGAAGTGGCTTGTAGGCTGCTCTAGTGTTGTAATTCAGTTCTGTGCCCAAGTGAAAGGTGATTCTTTAACAAGTTGGTCTGTGCAGTTACTGCTGTGGAAGATTCTTCTGTCAAGCTTGCTTTGTTATGAAACAAATTCAAATTTTAAGCAAATCTTTGTGGTTTGAGGGGGGAGCAGAAGCTTCCTGAAGTTCCAAGAGGCAGGTCCTGTGTTCTGACATCACTGGGAGGTCTTGGTGGAAATGACTGCAAGGGTGTTTTGTCCTCAGCAAGCTGCAGTGAGATTCTCTGAGTCTCCCCTGCTAAAAGTGAGGGAATTTCTGACTTCACTCAGGTGATGCTGCTGGAGGACATCAGTTTGTTTTAAGCCAGGCTTTATAATCAGACCCAAGCTGCCAACCTTTCATCTTTCTTTGTGCTGTTATAAATGCTGCTGAGGGCAGAAGGCTGGGGGCAGCTTCTCCCACCTAACTGGGGGTGAATTTGGGGTACTAAAGCTGGCACAATCTGGTTTGCTTCTCGTGCAAAGCATGGGCAAGATGGGAGTGAGGAAGGCACTCTCCATTGCTTGGATTTGGTTTATCTTGGTTGTTGAGGGTTAATGTGTTGAAGCCTGCATTCCTCACAGTTTCACTTTTGGCTCCTCTTTCTAAAAATTTCCACTTCATTTCATAGCAGTTCTGGAGTGAGGGGTGGTGATACTCTGGAACCTTTGAGTCTGAAAATGTTCTGTGTAATCGGGGGCTGGAGGCAGCCACAGTTGTTTTCAGGCCCAGGGGAACCGGTCTTCCTGACAATAACATTAACCCTCCCTAAATCAGCTAATTGAAGGATTTTTAATTAACTTAAGGGGTGGGGTGGTAAATAGAAGCAGTGGTTTTGAGAAGAAAATTGCTTTCTGCTGTAGTCTTGTGACTGATGAAAATTCTGATGTTTGAAGCTGAAAAATAGTGTCTCACTAGTTTGATCATTTCTCTTGCTTCTGGAGCCAAACACAGACTGCAGTGACTGGGTTTTGTGGCACGTAACAAACATCATTATTGATGGAGAAGTCTCTGAGAGGCAAACTGCAGCCTTCCGAGGCTTCATGTGCACACAAAGACCGAATTCAAAATTTTGAGTGTAACAACTGCATTGACTTTGTACTGGAAATTCTTTGGGTGTTTCATGATAGTTCTGCCTCCCAAGTTAATAGTCTGACCTGGAGCATCTTTGCCAGGCTGCACTGCAGAATGAGAAACTTTCCTGAGACTCAGTGCCTTCATCAGTGTCTCTACAAGACATCTTGTGACAGGGCCACTGCTTGTTTGTTCCCATAGAAACTGCCATCTGATCGTGGCAAACTGCACAAAGGCTCCTGCTGCAAACGCAGCATCTAAAAATTCCTGAGTGTATCATCTAGATCTGGCATCGTGCTTTATTCCTTGCTTTCCTGGCACAATCTCTGCCCCTTCCCGCTCGGTGTGCTCTGCATCCCATAGTGTTAATGCCGTTGGCACCTTAAAAATAATGCCAGAAATAAAGGTGACGGTGTCACCTCCTGATTGTGATCTCAGAGGTGCTGGTGAGGGAGCAGTGTTTGCAGTCCCTGCCAGCAGCAGGATGATGCACATGGAGGCACTTGATGCATCTGAAATCATAAATACTGAAAAAAAAGACATTTGATGCATTTGAAATCTTAGATATTGGGAAAAAAATTCATTTTCTGCAAGTGTGGGGCTGTTGCTTTTGGTTGTTTTGAATATCCAGCTCGTTTGACTTTGGTATAGAAAAGACCCAACGCTTCCAGGGTTCGGAAAATATCTGTGCAAGTCTGTTTCGGTGCCCGGAGTCCCATATTCCCAAACGGACCTGATGGCATATGAACAGTGATTCCTTCCATCTCATCTGCCGCTTTAGATTTTGTGCGGCGATCCCAGCGTGATATCTAACATTTCTGCAGCCTCCTCTGTAAGCAGGAGCCCTTCCCCTCGCGAGCGTGAGCGCACACGATGTACGTGCCCGCTGCAGCTCCCGTGCATGCCGGCTCGCTGCAGAGCCTGCCCTCCTCCCCGGAATGTGGGCAGGATCCGAGCAGGACCCAGCACGGAGCTACCGCGCTGGGCTGCGGCGAGGAGCGGAGAGCAGGCTGCTGGGGCTGAGTGAAAGGGATTGTTATATGGGATGACAGATTCCTCTGGAGCTTGTTGCTGTTTGCAGAAGGGAAGCCAAGACATTGGTGCCTAATATCTTCCAGAAGTCCTTTGCTTTAACCCTTGCGGGGCCTCGGGAGATCGACTGGAAGCTGGTGCAAAGGCTCCCTGTGGCTCTGGCAGCTTCTCCCAGGCAGCCAAAAACAGGATAAGAGGATGTAGCAGCCCCAAGCTGCACCAGGGGAGGTTCAGGTTGGACATCAGGAGGAATTTCTTGATGGAAAGGGTTGTTAAACATCGGCAGGGGATGCCCAGGGAGGTTTGGAGTCGCCATCCCTGGAGGTGTCCAAGGAAGGGCTGGACATGGCACTCAGTGCTCTGGGCTGGGGACAAGGTGGGGATCAGTCACGGGCTGGACTCGATGATCTTGGAGGGCTTTTCCAGCCCAAACGACTCTGTGGTTGTGCTGCACGTCCTGGTGCAGTGCCAGGTGTTTTCCCAGGATGCAGTTTACGGCGGGAGGATTTCTGTGCTGCACAGCAGGCTGGGGAGCCAAGCCAAGGGTGCTCCTGCTGCGTGCGTTGGGTTTGTCATTAAAAAATAGCCATTTTCTGTCATTAAAAAATAGCTGCTCTTAGCCTGTGCTGCACCAGGGCTGGGTACTCCATACCTGTTAGACAGGAGTGAGGTATTTCCTCTCCTCACAGGAGATCTCTCGGTCTGAGTAGTGTTCTTTGCATTGTAAGTATTGCTTAAAAAAATCCAAACCCTAACATACAGTATGTTCTCGACACATCGCTTCATGCACACCAGCTTCTAAATTTCCTTATTTCCGAGCTTTGTTATTTTATAATCCAGTAATTCAAGCCTGCCTCTGACTGCACACTCTGTACCTGAAATGCACTATTTTTCCCTGTCACTTGCATTTTTAGGTCACGACTGAATTAGAGCAAAATGACAATCCAGGGAACTTTGTATAACGCTTTCAAAACCTGCTTGCTGTAATATCCTGGCAGCTTTTTGAAGACTTGGTGCTTGAGCCAGGCCTTTCCCATGAAATCTGGCAGGTTGACTCTGTGTCTCGTGGCCCCTCTGCTCTCAGGGACGGTCTCTGCTGGGGCTCTGTTCCACAGCAGCATTCCTGATGCATCTCCTGCTGTCACAGATTTCTTCCTGCGTGCAGCTACATTTCCAAAACTCTGCTGCTAAGCAACTCTCTCTGAGGCTGGAGAGTAAGTCATGAGGAGCAGCTGAGGGAGCTGGGGGGGCTCAGCCTGGAGAAAACAAGGCTGGGGGGGACCCTCGCACTCTCTGCAGATTCCTGACAGGTATTGGATTCGGCTGCCCAGGGAGGAGGTGGAATCACCATCCCTGGAGGTGTCCAGGGCAGGACTGGACGTGGCACTCAGTGCTCTGGGTGGGGACAAGGTGGGGATCAGGCACAGTTTGGACTTGGGGATCTCAAAGGGCTTTTCCAACCTCAGTGACTCTGGAATTCTTTAAATGCTTCAGTGGCAATCTTGGGAGAGGTTTGGAGACAGATTCCTGCATGGAGGTCAGTGGTAATATTCGACTGACATCTTCTGAAATAAAACTGACAGATGGGTGTTCATGGTGTTGGTAAACTGAACTTCATTTGTTTTTATGGGATGTCTAGGCTGCAGTGCCAGAATTGAGTGGAGTGCAGTTAAGAAAGTGATTTGAATTTGGTGACCTGGATTGAAAGGAGACCAAGGTGGGCAAGTGTCCTCCCAGGTTTTGATTCACCTCTTGGCTTTGCTTGTCTGCAGGTGGCTGGGAGGCCGAGCTGTAGCTCAAGCAGGAGTCCAGTCAGGCCTGAGCAGAACTGCAGCGTTCCCATCTGCTGTCAGAGTGGATCTGAGCCTCCTTGGCCGAACAGTCCAAGCTTACGTGACCGGGCTCTGCTTTTTCACATCACATTTGTTAGTTAACCAGTTTGTGTCGATTTAAATGCACCTCCATGAGCTTCTGCGCTGGTTTAAGAGTGCATTTAAAAACCGGTTTTAATTATCAAGTGCAGTCTGTGTAGTAAGTGCCAAGAGTGCTTTTAATTTGCATGGAAGCCATGGAGGTAGCGCTGCAGACTGTCAGCAGATCATGGGGCTGCACCACAGCCGTGTTCAGGGCTGAGCCTTCATTCCTTCCACTCACCATTGCCCTGCTACATCCCACTAGAATTCCTGCTAATGCCACAGGCAGGAGCTTTTACAACCTGCCTTTTACCTCAGCCTCTTTTCCTTTGGCTTAAGCTAATTTTTTATACTGGGTCTTAGATATTCTGCATTCATCATCCAGGTATGGAGGATTTTGATTAACTTACCTCCCAGGCACACAGCTCTTTGTGCTGACTTTCTGTGTATGGACATGTGGACGTTTTTCAGGGTAAAAGTACTCACTGTAGGCTGGCATTTGTGGGTGTGGTTTGCTCTCTTCCCTCACGAGGATAAATAATTTTCCATACCACCTCTAATTCACGTTCCAGCTCCTGTGAAGTTCTCAGCCTTGCATCTGGGAAGCATTACAGGAATTTTACAAGGCTTCTGAACTAAAAACAAATTACTGGCATAAATGTCAGCTGAAGCTGTTGGGGCTGGAGGGGTTTTCTCCTGTAACAGAGTGCGAAATGAAAAGACAGAGAGGTCAGTGGGAATGCAGACATGCACAGTGTGAACCCGGGGGAATTCAGGAGACAGGAATGGTGTGGCTATCCCGTGCTGTGTTTGAGGTGGTTAGGTGTGGCTACCTGCAGTCTGCTGTGCTGAGACTTGCTCTGCCTTCGGCTCAATCCCGTGCAGTCTCTTGCTGTAGCCCAGGAGAAAAAGGCAGCAGTAGCCGGGACTAGATGATTCAGTGTCTGACCAGGACTTTTAAAAGCTCTGGAAATCTTGTCATTAAGAAGGATAAAGGCTAGAAGTAGATGTGGTGTAGCTTAAGGGATTCCTGTGCTTAAGCTGTGGGTGCCTGACCTCCTTGGTCACCGTGTGGTCCTCTCAAGTCCTGGTCAGCCTCAAGCCCAGGGGACTTTCTGAGCAGCCATTAGGTTTTGTGGGGATATGTGGTAATTCCATACATCCTGGATAGGCTCTTCCCAGCTCTGTATGGAGTGTCCTTGTGCTCAGCCTCTTCCCAGGTCTGTGTTTGCAGCCCGAGGTGATGATTCACAGAGCTCGCCCTCGCAGCACCTCCCGTGTGCAGCGGGAGCTTCTTCATGCACCAGAATGGTTTGTTTATCTAATTGGCATCTCCAGCTCCCTTTCTCATGCCTTTCTCTGCAATCCCAAAGCCCTTGATGCTGCTCAGTGTGCTCTGATGTAGCGTTTGTCAGCCGGGGCAGGTAACTCCGAGTCTCTGTTGTTTCCCGCTGTTGCCCCAGGTGATGAAACAATGAGGAGAAGCTCTACAGGAGGGTTTGGGACCTGGCATCCAGGTGAGTGGGCTGAGTGGAGCAAAACTCAGCTCTAGCAATGTGACCAAGCCTTCTAGTGGCTTGCAGGACATTATGTCTCCTTTACTGTGGCTGAACATGCCAGAATTTACCTGTCATCCCTTTCAACTTGAGAATGGGAAAGAGTTTGCATTTGGAATAAACTCACCATTGAACTGACACGAGGCTTCTGCTGTGAAGCAGCAAGTTTCAGGTGGGGGGCACGTACCTCTTGGACCTTTTTGATGGTTTCTGTTGGAAAAGAGAAGCTGCAGCTACTGGCATAGGGTTAATCCAGGACTGGAAAAGGAGGAATTCAGCATGGGTAAGGGCTGGGGTCCTTGGGGGTGCTGTAGATGAGCTTCCTGTCCTGTGACATTTGTAGGCTGCTGTGCATGCCCTGAAATGATGAGATTTTCTTACCTGGGTGTAGCTGATTCCCTGAGCTGTAGCTGTGAATGTGGGGTTTGTGCTTTGGCCACTGAAATCCCGGCTGGTTTCCCCCCGGGACGGGGAAAGGTCACAGCAGAGCACTGCGCTCGCACGAGCTGGGTATTAATGTTGCAGCCGGCCAAGAGGATTTGGATGTATTGACTTTTCTCGTAACACAGTCAGTATTTTCTTCACCTTGTGCAAGACACAAGTCCCTGCATTGATTGTGCAGAGGGATGTGGACAAGGTGAGAACTTCCTTCCTGAGCAAATGCAGCTTCTCTGTGCTCATCTTCGTCCACAGTTTCCTGCTTTCAGTTGCAGCCAATATTTGCATTTGTGCCACCTCCAAAAGCCACTGATGTTGCTGCAGACTGGCCTAGTTTTATTTGCTGTATCACTTGCAGTTAGGTGGGCTCTGCTGGTTAGTTAATTCCGAGGAGAAGATGCCCCTGTGGCACCCACGAGCTTGCCAAGAGAAGTCTGGGTATCGGCAGCGTCAGTCCTTCCTTTTTGTCGAGCGCTTTCTTATGAGTAAAAATTGTACAAATTGCCTATTTGCGTGGAGAGAGCTCGCTTTTAGTGACCCTAAACACACCAGCAGGCTTGTGCTGACAGCTTGCCTGAGAAACATGTGCCTCTGCCATCCGAGTGTCCATACGGAAGCGCGGCATTGCTGCCGAGTGCCATCCACCCAGCTGAGCTCCTGCAAAGGGACACGACCTGCAGTGGCCTGGAGTTCACGTTGTGTTTTTGTCACAGCCGTGTGTCCATATGCCAGTTAAGTGCCTCTGTGTGTGGCTCATACACATATCTCCAGTACGTACTTGCTTTCCCTCTGTTTTCCCCTTCTCCGTTGTAATTCTGGTCTCTGCTGCTGGAGTTCTGCAGGTCCTGTGCAGCTCCGGTATCTGCTTACGGGAGGGATTTTTCCCCCTCCAGCAGCTGCTTAATCCAAACAGGCCGTGTCCCCGAGCTTCTCAAGTGTTTGTAGCAGGCAGGAGCAGCTGGGAAGAGAAGTTGTTCCCTGTCAGCCTCTCTGACAGCTCACACTGCCAGCCCAGAAAGGCTGCGGCGGACAGAGAGGGACTCCCTTGCTAACAGCAAATCTACGAGGAATTCAGGTGGATGAGCCTTCTCCAGGTTTATTCTTTTATTCCAAAGACCCTCTCTGGTGACAGCTCTCCGTGTGGCTGCACTCTGCCATGTGCCCTCGGAGTGACACGGGAGCCGAGCTGCAGGGACATCCGTCCATGGCTGAAGACATCCCGTGACTGTTTACTGAGCATTTTCCAGGAGGAATCTGGAGCAGGAGGACTCCCCGGGACAGTTCTAGGAAATGTCTTGCTCCCAAATAAACATGTTGATTTTCTCAATGCAGTCGGTTTGCCAGTGCCATCTGTTGGCTCCCGTTCCGTGGAGGAGATCGGTGCTGATTTACAGGAATGCCACTGCCATAATTACACTTTTACAGTGATCACTGATCACATGGAGCACATGGGCTCCTTTTGAAAGAAGTGGGGGTTTCTGATTTTCACTCAGGCCACTGCAGAAACAACTGACCTGAAAAGGAAGAGGTGATTTCTTAATGGAATGATCACTCATGCAAGAAATTTTATTTATCATTGAATTATAGTTATAATTAGATCCAAGCAGATGCATGGCATGAAGATGTTAGCCCAGGCCAGGGTCTCTGGCTTGTTCCTTTGTTCCCAGCACAGAAATAAAAGGAAGCAGTATCCCATGGCTCCTTTCCACTGAAAACAGACCGTGCTTCCACCTCTTTCCCTCCCAGAGCCTTTCCAAGCAGCTGGAGCAGTGCAGGGCACAGTGGCTGTGCTCTCCCTGCCCATCCGCCTGGGCACCCAGCAGCTCATTTCCCTTCCTGTTGGCAGGGCACTGTGGATTCAAGGAAGTCTGTCTGGATTATTATCCACACTCAGCTGAGAAACAAGATGTCCATATAAATTTTAACTCCTGCAAGTTGATATTCTCCTCTCTCCTATTCCAAGCCTTGTCTCTCATTTCAGAGCCACTTACCTTGGCATCTTTAGCTCTGATGGCTGCCAGATTTGAAAATCTGGTGTCTCAGAGCAAAATAGGAATTTATAGTGTTGTTTATGTTACACTTTGGGAATATTAGGAGAATCCTGTGAGTTTGAGAGCAAGCATTGTCAAGGCTTCATGTGCTGGGCAGAAGGAAGTGGTTGGTGCTCAGGGCAGCCTGGGCTCTCTGGAGACCCTCAGAACTCACATCACTGAGCATTTTGGGGTGCACTGAGGGCAACCTGCTGTCTTGGCCTGAAATGTGCCTTCTGTCCCTCCTTCCTTCCCCTGGGATGCAGTGGGACATGCTGGTATCAGGGATATAACTGTGAACTCCCTTTTGGCCTTCCAGAGTTTCAGTACCTCTCCTTCCATTTCTCAGCTACCCCTTCTGCTTTCATGTGGTTGAAATTTCCACTCCTCCCCACAAGGGCACATTCACTCAGCACAGCTTTTGGATCACAGGAATGCAGAGCAGCGTTCAGCTGAAGTGCACCAGGAGAAGAACAATCTGGAAAAACAGTGCACGACCACCTGGCTCTGAGAGCAGAGCCTCCCCAGCACCCTGCAGGTGTCGATTTCTGCACCTTACCTGCTCTCCATCCATTGTTTTTAGCAATTTGTCATTTCTCCCAAGTAACAATTCCTTCCTCAAATTACTAGTGCAAATGTTACTTGGATGCAATAAATGAACTGTTTACAAGTGGCGGGAACATTTTGTTAATTGGTAGCAGCATGCATGCTCCAGGCTTGGCATTTATCCTCCTGCCTGTAAGCTTCATTAACTTCTGATAAAAGAATAGTTAATTTCTCAGACTCCTTTTTTAAAGTATTTAATTGTTTAAGAATTTAGATCATGGTTTTCTTCCACTTCTACTTGTGCCTGAATTTGTGCTTTACTTAATGATGTTTAGTCTTGCTCTCTGTTTTATGTGATGTTTGTAAGCATGAGGGAATGCACTTGATTTTGGGGTTTGGGGTTTATTTTACTGTTCCAACTACCTGAAACTGATTCTTTTTGCATAAATAATAAATAAGTATTTTTTTATATTTGGAGTCAGGGCAGTTATTGCCCTGGCAAGGATTTTATCATAAAATATGAAAGTTAGTTTTAATGTGCTTCAGATTGTCCCCCCAAAGATCCTTTTGTTTGGTTGTTTTTCCCCAATATATAATCTCCAATTAAAATAAAAAAATTTTTAAAAAAAGGCTGAATCCATTGTGGCTGTTCCTTGTAACTAAGCTTTAGATGGAGTCAGTCTGGCTGGTGCCAGGATCCCAGGACCTGAGGATCTCAGCCAGTCTCTTTTGTGTTGAAATCCCAAATCATCTTTCGAGGGAAGAGAGAATGTTAGCCAGCTAGGAAATGCAGGAATAGAGAAACCAACTTGGTCTCTTCTGGAAAGCCTTTAAATCACTCCTTCCCTCTGGAAAAAAGCGATTCTCCAAAAGAATCCGAAGAGCAGAGCTCAGGAACAAACCAACTGCAGCTCCCCTGCAAAGCCCTGGGTGGAATATCACTCCCATCCCTGAAATTCCCTGCCTGTCCCTGCTGCCCAGTGCAGAGGGGATTTCCTCCTTCCACCCTCACGGGGTCCTGAGGAAGCTCTGCATTTCCTGAAATCAGAGCACAAGGTGGTTTCCCCAGAATTTTTCAGGAGCCTTTTGCCTTTCATGTTACATCAGTTGCTGGAGGCATTTGTGTGGAATGAAAACATTTGGAAGAAACCCCTTTAGGTCTCTCCTCTGCGTAACTCCCGAGTGGGATTTGGGTTTGGGGTTGCTCGGCTGAGCTTGGGATGAGATCCTTCACAAGAGGAACATCTCCTGGGTGCTGTTTGTCTTGCTTTGCTCCCGACCCACGTTTTGTGTGCCTTGTGGGTGTGGAGTTTCGCTCACCACGTGTAAATCCTGCAGCGTCACAAGGGGACAGGGGAGGTGGCAGCCTGATCCTCCCTGTCCTGGGTTATCAGGGAAGAGCAGAGGAATTCATTTGTGTTGTGTCTGGCCCTAGTGACCAAGTTGGGTGCAGTCAGATGCTCTACATACCTTGAACTTGGCCGAGAGTGTCAGCTCCAGCCATATAATTAAGCTGGGAAATGAGATTTCCTTAGAGCAAATATAGAGCAGGGAATGAGTAAGGAGCTTAGGAATACTCCAGATCTGTGGATTTTCATTTACGTCTTTGGGCCTGAAAATGACTCATGTCTCTGGGTAGACATCTTGGCTTTGCTCTTGGAGGAAGTGTCTCTTAGCTTTTATGTATATTTATGCCCAAGCTTTACAAAAGCCCGTTCTTGCAGGAAAGCCCTGGGTGAAAAGCATGTGGAGAGTGCTTCCCAATCCCCCTCTGGCTCTCTTAACTCTGCTAGCTCGCTCCTGAGCGCTGTGCTTGGGTCCCTGTGGCTCAGATCTGTGGATCCCACACTGGGCTCATCCCGGGGCTGCCAGCGGGGCCGGCTCTGCACCCCGTTAGTCACAGCCCCGGTGCTGGCAGCCCCTGCTGCCGTTTCACCTCGTGCCTCGGCTCCAGCCCCGCTCCTGCCAGCAGCTCCCAGCGCCGAGTGCCAGACCTGGCTGCCGTTCAGCTCCCGGTCCTGCTGTAGGAAGCATGCTCAGTGACTTGGAAGGCTGGAAGCGTTCCTGCGCTCTGAATTAAAGGTTTCGAATGAAAGAAACAGCTTATTGTACTTGGGTGCCTTTTCGGGATTCTGCTGGGTTCTGCTCACATGCAGGGCGGTTATTGCCCTGGCAGGGATTTGATCATAAAATATGGGGCTTAATTTTCATGTGCTTCAGATTGTTCCCTTAAAGAAAGATTCCCTTAAAGGATCTAAAGATCCTTTTGTTTGATTGTGTGTGCCTGAGAGCATCCCTTAGCCCTGTGCTTGGCACTGGCACTGGGAGAGGGACATGTGTTTGGGTCGTGTGGCCCTGGTCCTGGCACATGGCTGTGCACAGAGCACTTGTCCTTGTCCCCACTGAGCTCTGGGGTCTGCGACAAGCTGAGCATTTCTGTGTCAGATCTTTCTGGCTGTGCATCCTCAGCGGTTTTCGCGGCTGTGCTGCTTTGCATGCCCTTCCCCAGGCCTTTGCATGATCCTGCAGCCTTCCTGGGCAGGACTTGTGTAAATTAGGCTCTCCAGCACGGCAGCCAGGAGATTTGTAAAAGCGGTTCTTTTCCCAGGAAGAGCCATTTCCAAGCGAGAAAACCTGCTGGGGGATGGTAATCCATCCCACAAATCCTGAGACTGGAGCTGCTCGCTCGCAGGGGTGTTTCGTGGTGGGGAGGAAGATACTTAAGGCTGAAATTTGATTTAGAAGCAGCAGGACAGATGTTCCTCTGCCAGGCAGAGCAGCGTTTTCTCTCAGCTGTTTTCTCCATCAAGGTTTCACTCTGCCTTTCCTCTCCTGCTCATCCTGGCAATCCAGAAAAATTCCCTTCCTCATTGTCTTTGTGTGCGTGAAACAAGGTGCTCAGTGGACTGAGGACAGGTGGTTCTTAGCACTGAAGTGTTTCCACATTTGGAGTCTGGTGGTTCTACAGTCCATGCCCAAAGGAGCTGGGAGCTGCCAGCACCAGAGATGTGGAGGGAAAAATCTTGGAGACTGGAGAGCAGCTGACTGGAAGCACTTAGACTTGTTTAAACTCCATTAGTGTAACGTTACAGAGCACTTCTGGTTTAAAACAGATAAATAAATACCTCAATTGTTAGAAGCCTGACACTCCTGCCCATTCCCATCCCCTCTGGGTTTTATCAGCCCTGGTGCAGGGAGCTGGTGTGTGGATCGTGCAGCTGGGTCAGTAACTTCTCTTTCGTTTGCCCTCTTCCAGGTTGCGATAAAGATCATTGATAAGACTCAGCTGGATGAAGAGAACCTGAAGAAGATATTTAGAGAAGTTCAGATCATGAAGATGCTTTGCCACCCACATATCATCAGGTTGTACCAGGTAGGAGCACTCTGCAGTGGAGTTCCCATCCCTTGACTCTATCCTGTGCAGCAGCACTTTCTCCAGAGTTATCCCTCCATTCCTTCGTGTGCAACTGGGAAAGGCCTTTATGTTTCCAAGGTCTCAAAGTGCTTTGATTGGAGGGGCAGGGGGAAAGTGTGGCTAATCCTTCTCTTTTCTGGGACATCGTGCTTCCGCTGTGGGCTGGCCTCCTGCCACTTGTTTATGGCCATTGTGTGTTTCTCAGTTTCCCAGTTGAAACCGGATGCAGGTTCCCCTTCTCACTTGAAGGAAGGGAGTGAATCTCACCCGGGAGCAGGACTGAGCTCTCCTCTCCCTGCCCAGCTCCCTGTGGCCCCCAGGCCCTGCTGATCTGCTCAGCCCTTTCCTGGAAGGGGATCAATACTGGCGGCAGACTTGCTTTTGAATATTGTTTGCAGACTTTTTCTCCAGCTTGTTTGACAATTTTGGTCTGTAAACAAAGCCCCCAGAGGCAGAACCCACGTGGTCTGCCTTTTATGCAGGTACGTGGTGGTGCCCCTCTGTGAGGAGGGTGCAGCAGAGTGATGGGAACAGAGGAATAAAGGATGATGTTTCCCATCCATGCTTGAGAGATATGAGTATTTATTTGGAGTCCAGAGTTAAAACTGAGTAGAAGCGACAGAGGTTAATGTTTAGCTGCTTTGGCCAAACCATGTGTGAGATGCTTACAGGGACTGTGGCATTTTCAAGGTACACAGAGAATGCTTCTTTGCAAACTGACTCGTTAATTTTTTATTTTTTATTTTTGAGGCAAAAAACCTTTTTAAACCTGTTTTATTCCATCTAAAGCTTTTGATGTGATACTGAACAGGTGACACTCGCAGCTTGGCTTTGTTTAGGGTGGGAGAGGAGCAGGGAAGCAGCCCTGAGAAATCTCCCAGGCTGCTGGGACAGGACTAGACTGGGGAGCAAACACTAAAGGGACGGGAAACAGAAGAGAAGGAGGAAGGTGCAGGTTCCACACACAGCGTTATGTGTAGTTACAGATTTAACGTTTGAAACTTGCTCTTTCATCCCTACTGTTCCCAGTTCCTGGCCATTCCTCCACATGGCTCTGGAAAGCACAGGAAAGTTATAGTTTGGATTTGATGAAAGCAGTTCCATGGGTTACGGAAGGAATAAAGGTGGTTTTAGATCTATTTCTCGTTGCACTCAGCAGTCTCCTTATGTGTCACTTCTCTGTCCTTGTGTGCAGGTTATGGAGACGGAGCGGATGATTTATCTGGTGACAGAGTATGCCAGTGGAGGGGAAATATTTGGTAAGTACATTTATTGCATTCTTTAATCAGATAATGCACTTGGTCAACTACAGTAAACTGAAAATAGCTGCCACACTCTCTTGTTTCAGCTGAGAGGTGCCCTTCAGCCTGCAAACTTTCCATTGACAAGAGGAGTAAAGGAATAAATGAGACCAACTCGATGGAAAAATAACCCCTGTAACCTTTGTTTCTTCTTTGGGTTTCATTGACAGGTGGTGCTGCTCCTCTTTCGTGCTCACTTTGGGATTAAAGATGTTGGAAGTAGTCATGCAGTTGGATTTTAGTGTTGCTGAATGCTTTGCTTCCCAGCAAGTTATATGAACCTCATTGGTGATAGCAGAACTGTTGGGGTGTGTCAGTAGCTTTCAAAGAAAAGGCAGCCCTGCAGTTCTGGAGTGTTTTGTGCTCAAAACCTTGCTTGTCTTTTTGATATCTGATGTTGTCTTAGCATGCATTGGTTCCATCCCTTCCAAACACCGTTGTCTCAGGGAGTTTTGGCTGAGTGTTCTTGACCATGGGAGATGTTCTTGAAAGGGAAAAAAGTGTCTGTGCAGCACAGTTGCAAGAACTGTGGACTGATTTATTAATTTGTTTGGTGAACAATAGCAAAACTTAAAGAAATAAGAATTTACTTATACACTGGAATTTTGTGCTGAGTGACAGAATCAGGATTTTGCAACATTGGTCTGTACAGGCTTTGCCAATGTGAGCCTACAAAAAGGGGGAAAATCCTGTGTGCGTGAATTCACTTCTATCAAAGAAGGGAGGACAGTCAGACATGGCTGTCAGCTCCTGGGAACACTCTCCCTGTCCTTGTCAGTCATTGCAGAAGATTCACTTTTGATTTCACTTCTCATTTTGCTGGAGGAGAAGCTGAGTTGTAGTAAAAGATGAAGCTTTTAGTGAAGCAAGAGAAGCCCCAGATTAAGGAAAATAAAAGCTGAAAAGTGCTGGTTTCCAGTAACTACAAACCACCACCAGTTCCTCAGTACCTCTGTGGATGGTTTCCATGGCTTCTTGTCAATATTGTCCATGTCCTTTGGATTTCTCCCCGAGAAGGTGATAGCCGAAGGGGAAGCAAGTGACAGCTGATGTTTGGGAAGTGTGGATTGCCTGGTGAAAAAATGACTTGCTGAGCCTTCCAGTTGTTTATTCAAACATGAATCATGGTGCTGGACACACTCAGCAGTTCCAAAGGCTTGTGAAATTCACATTCCCATGCACAGCAAAATCACCTGCACGTGTCCTGGAGCTGGCTTGGGTGTGGATCACCACAGAAAAGTATAAATCTCTTCTTATTTTTTCTCTCTTCTGTTGAATTTGGCAGAGATGGGCTCATCTTTTTTTTTTAAATCCAGAGCTATGTGCAAGCTCATATACAAACTTGGAATGAATTCTTTGGTTACAAAAATAGCCTTCTGCATGAGTCGAAGTGAAAACCTAATTGCTTTCTGAAAGATTTTCTGCTGTAGTAAATTCAGCTCATTAGCATGGCTAATTTCCATGTTGCTGCCCAGCATTTTATCCTCACTGATAGCTGGGAGCAGCCAGCTCTGTAATAGTGTGAGGCTTCTCCAGAGCCAAGGCAGGAGGCCATGCCTCTCTACTCTGTTTTGAGGATTTTCAGGCACGGCCCTCGGTGCAGAGAGGGGGAAACTCAAGTCTCAGCTTTTTGTATTCAGAGTTTCCTGAGGAGCCATTAAGACTTTGTTCTAGCAGCGGAAGCAATTTGCAGGGAGGAAACAGGAGCTCATTTTGGGAAGGTTTCCTCGCAGTCCTTGGATCTCCAGCGCTGAAGGGTCTCACGTCCTCGTGTGGTGGAGACAAAGCGATGGCAGCGTGGGCAGCTGGGCTCTCCTGGTGGGTAAAACCTCACCTGCACGGTGCCACAGCTCAGTGCCTGTCCCTCCTGGGGCAGATGGGCTTGTTGGGAATGGCAGGATGTGAGCTGGGATGGTGTGAGAGGTGTGGGCAGGCTGGCACCGTGTCTCTTACTGGGCACTGGGGCATCCTCTGTGAAAATGGGCCTGTGCTGAGTGGTTTTAATCTTTGTTTTGGTCATGTCCTAACACCTGCATGGCATAGGCTTTGAAATGCAGTGCTGAAGGGTAAAGGGGACTGACAGCCATGGTTTTCTGGGTGCCAAACACCCAGGGTAAGGCTGAGCGCAGCCCCACAGAACCAGAGCTACAGCACTGTGCTGTTGTGAGCTGCAGGTTTTCGTAAGGAACAAACCTTAAACTGCTTCCCTGGTGCTTTCAAAACTTTCCAAGGCTTAAACCATACCACAGAGCTGTCAGTATTACACAGGCAGTACTAGAGGTCAGAACTTTTAGCTGAAAGAACGGCAGTTTCTCTAAATGGCCTCAGTCAGTCAGTGCTGGCCCCGTGTCTGTCCTGTCCCTGTTGGTCTGAGCTCTGCAGGGATCCCGGGTCAGCACCTGGGAGGGCTGTACCACCTGTTTATCCAAACTTCCAGTAAAAGGCTGAGCTCTAAGAGTCTTTGATTCATCTCTTACTGGAAATGGTTTGATAATTCACTTTGTTTGCGTAGCAGCGCACAGGGACCAGGGACAGGGCTTGGGTTTGCTGTGGGCTTGAGCAGCCAAATGTAAATTGTTATTTTTGTCCCTCTCCGTGTTTTGCGTGTGGTTGGGTCGCTGGTTTGACCTTATGAAGAAATGAATGTCTCCTTTTAAACATAGGGTGGTCTCTGTTCCAGGTCCCTTGAGTGTCCTTTTTTGAGGTCAGATGGAATATAGTCTAAAAATCTGGTTTGATTTCAGCTGTTTACTATGAAAACTGTAAATAACCTGCAGTCCTCACTGACTGAATATGGGTTCTTGGTTGATTAACAAAAAAATCACAGGAAATTTAGAAAATTATCATCTGGTTCATGTGGTTACCACGTCTGCCCTGTCTGCCCACTCTGCCCGCTTGTCCTGAGCTCTGTGAGCATGAACTGGGCAGACACATCAAACCACGTTGTGGTGCCCGTCTCTAGAAGGTCAGTCTGCTTCTGACATCACAAGGTCACCAAATTCTCTGGAAATGTGACTTAATCCACCACACAGAAGAAATGTGGAGCTTCGTCAGCGTTTGTTTTCCAGACAGAAAGCAGCTTAAAAGCACGAGGTGTCTGTCCAGCGGCGGGGAGTGGAAACTTGAGTGTCAGTGCTCTCTGAACCAGAAGGTGATTTTTCCTCAGGGTAGGCTTGGATTGTTTTTTTAACACAGAGAGCAGCATCAGGTGCTTCATAAGTACAGAGAGCAGTGACTGATGTTTGTGAGGGCTGTGCAGTGAAATGGTGCATTCCTTCCTCTCTGGAATCTGCTCAGAGGGGCATCACTGATTGCGGTGATGCCAGCACAGCCCAGCCATGGGTCTGGGTGCTCTGGCACACTCAGAGCACGGTGCTGGCTCCCAGCTCAACGCTCAGGTCAGCCCTGCAAGCTCCACTGCATGGGAGGTTTATGCAGACTAAGCTCTCAATGGTTAATTTTGGCATACAGTTGCCCTTGGTGGTATGTGAAGCATTCTGTAGCCTCATTGTTTCTGTCCTTCCTCTGGAGCTGGTGCAGAAATGTCAGCGCCGGCGCACGGTGCCTACGTGCAGAGCCTGGGCCTGCGCTCCAAGTTCTTCACGAAAAGTGAAATTTCACGCCTAACCTAAAAAGGGCTTTTTGCTGCCTAAGCAGGACTGACTGGGCAGAGGGGCAGCAGGGTTTTCTGGGTGAGAGGCACAGGGCAGGGGGTGCCCCAGATGACAGAACTGAATGGGGGTGTCACCAGCCGTGCCAGGACTGGTGAACCTTGTTTGGACAAAAGTACACTTAGGAGAGCCTTGCAGAAAGACACCTGCCGCAGTAGCTGGGTTTCTTTCCTTGCCTGCAGGAGAATTGCTAAAATATTTTGGAAATTGTTGAGGATTGGAGCCTTGTGCTTTGTTTCAAGGGCACTTGCTGTATGGACAGGCTGTGCTCCCAAATCCCAGCGGAGTAGAAGGTGTGAATGACCTTGTTGAGGAGCTGAGCTATTACCTGTTGATCAGTGGCTTAAATTGGAGCAGCCCTTGCTGTGCTCTGCTGTCAGTCTCCTCAGAGTAACAAATTTATGACCATGCAAATGCCTTAATGAAATACGACGGGGCAATTTGAGATGGTGACTTTGCTTTGCCGAGCGAGAGAGCTGAGGGTCAGATTTGACTTGGTGATGGTTTTCCTTCTCCAGCCCTGGTTCAGATTTGTTTATGGAATAAGTTTATCCGATGAATAAGAGTTAATTGACAAGTTCTTTGAAAAACACCTCGGGTCTGTTGCACAACATGAGTGGGCAAAGGCAGAAGTAGGTTGCTGTGCAGTCAGGAGCAGCACAACTGCTTTGATGGATCTTGGTAATTAGTATTTACTGCGAGTCAATTATGTCGCAGGTATTTTAATGAATGGGTGACTGGGGAGAAACACTACCACCTGATGAGAAACCTGCACAAGTGATTTATTGTTATTATTTTCAAGAACAGGTATCTGTGTTGAGCCCCCAGTTGAATGGAGTTTAGGCAGGGACATGAATCATTTCAACCTACTTTGGGCCAGAAACCTTTCGAGGCCAACTCGATGGCCCCACCAAGGAGTTACAAACTCCTGAAGTGAGGCTTCCTTTCTCTGCCATTTCTGCTGCCTGCCTCCTGCCTGTCCATCCCCACTGGTGGGACGGTGACGAGTGGCTTCTGTGAGCCTGCTGCTTCCAGGTTTTAAGTGGATTGACTTCAGCTGGGTCACTGCTGTGTGCCTGCCTTTGTGATCTCTTGGAGAGGCTTTTCCTGTCCGTGTGTGCAGCGCTGGCTTCCAAGGAAAGCCCAGCTGGCAACAAACACTACCTTTGAGTGAGAGTACAGGCTTTCAGCAAAATATTTGGGAGTGCTCAGATTTCCGTAGTGAGGGCCAGCTCCGTTTTTGTAATGAAATGCTTTCTTGGATTTCGCAAGGATGTTGTTGCACCGATGTGCAGGGAGGGAAGATGTTCAATCCCTCCTGCAGCTGGTGGTGGCTGTGCTGGCTGCAGAGCTGAGGTGAGCAGCTGCTTGTGGCTGTGACTACCTGGGACCTTGCTGGTTCCAGCAGGAGTTACCTTTGACACATGGTAGAGCAAAGACATTTCCTGTGCAAAAGCAGGGGAAGGAAGGACGGCATGTGGCCAGGAAGCTGCACCTCTCAAGGTGATGTGGTACAAGGCTTGGGGTCTGACTGAAGGCAAAAGCTGGAAAAGCTGCATTTCTTTTTTGATGTAGAAAAACATTTTGATGTAGAAAAACATAAAACCTGTGTACAAAACAGTTCTGATTTTCCAGGCACCCTCTCTGCTGTCCTCTATATAAAATAAATATCAAAGCCTTTCACTTGGAGCCAGCCCAGGTGAGGTGTGGTTGGTACTGGTGTGCCCAATCCCTGCCTGTGCCCCTTCCATGTCTGCTGTTGGAGCTGGAAACCACACTGTGCCCACGTTGTTCCCACAGCTCTCTCCACGAGCATGAGAAGCCCCCATGTCCATAACCCCCTGTTCTTCACCTCACAGATCACCTCGTGGCCCACGGGCGCATGGCTGAGAAGGAAGCCCGGAGGAAGTTCAAGCAAATTGTGGCTGCTGTCAACTTCTGTCACTGTCGTAACATAGTCCACAGGGATCTGAAGGCAGAAAATCTCCTCCTGGATGCGAACCTGAACATCAAAATAGCAGGTGAGCTAAGCCGAGCGGTGTGGGAGGAAGGCAGCTGCTTTCAGGAGTTAATAAACGTAGGCACTGGCTGCTTCCAGGTATTCAGGGAGGAGGAAACGCAGTGCAGCTAAAGGAAGCTTTGGATTTCTGTGTGGCCTGCTGCCCAGAGCTGAAACTGCCAGGTCGTAGCCAGGAGATTTATATCTCCCTTCAAGTAGTGCAAAGTAAAAGTGGGGAAAAAAGGCAGGTTTGGCTTCCCGGGCTGCAGACACTGCGGCGTTCACTCCTCTGGGTGATGGGTGAGGCAGTATCACAGAACTGACCTTGTTCTGAGTCCTGATGCTGTTCAGGGCTTCTTCAAACAGGTCAGGCTAGGTGAGAGAGCAGGAATGGCAAAGTAGGGATGACAAGGTGATGGTGGAGCAGTGAAGGGGAAACAGCACTCCTGGAATCATTCACGATGTGGTGTGACAGAGCCAGAGTGGCCTCAGTGCTCTGGGGTTTTATTCCCTGCAGGGAGAGGAGCTGAAGTAGCTGAGCCCAGAGCCCTCACTGCCTGCTCCCAGAGTTTTCAGGGCAGTAGGATTTTTTTGTCACTAACTGCCCTTCCAGAGAGCTTCCTCCTTGGGCATTTCTGTCCTCACTAACACAGAGCTGCACGTCTGTGGTGCTCTGACCATGAGACTGAGCTGTGGCTGAGCTCTGGGGGGCACTGACTGGGCTTGAATTTATTTGCCTTGGGATTATGACCAATTGAACCAACAAGATTTAACACTCAAGAGTTGGACTCAGTCCTCATGGGTCCTTTCCAATTCATGATATTCTGTGATTCTGCCCTGGTCATCTCATTCCATGGGCTTTGGAAGTGGTAGGTCTTGTACTCAGTATTTAATTCTACCAGAGCCCAGAGCACAGCAGAGCACATTTGGAAAGCACTTTGTTGCCCACTCTCCAAACAGACTTCCTGGGTGAGCTTGTTGTCTTTTGTAAGGGTTTGTAACTTGACTTCCTTTAAAAAAAATAAAGTGCTGAGGGCTACAAAATTTTTCAGTCTGAGAAATTTTACTTCTGGGACGTGGGAAGTACTCCTCTGCCTTGATAGCATCTTGAAGAAAGGAAACAGTCTAGCTCGTTTTTGCTGTTCTCTCATGTACCATCCAGAGGTGTTAGATTAGAGTTTAACACTAGGTTTGTGGCAAAATCATCAGTAATTTCATAGGCTTCCCTCATCCTCCCATTGTGAGGAGGGAGTGGGGAAGGAATAGAAAGGAGAGAAGGACTTTATGGACCCTCCTCTGGTCCTTAACAGTCTGAACCATGTCCTCCTTGACCCAGGAATGATAACCTGCTCCTCGCTGTCCTGGGAGCAGCAGATAAGTGAGAGACACATCGCTGATGGGACAGGACTGCAGCTCCTTGGAGGACGAGTGGAGAGGTCGTGGAGCTCAGGGAGAGGCTGCTGGGGAGGTCTCTGAGCAGCACTTTCTGGTGTTTCATGCAAAGGCTGCACTAATGGTTTGAGGCCATCTTGTGTTCACGGGAAAAATCCGCTCTGTGTGGAGGGGGAGGGTGCCTGGCAAACAGCGAGAAGTTAAAAACTAACCCAGGTGGAAACTGGAATTCAGCTGGATTTGCTGGAGAAATGTCCACATGAGCAGGCTGAGAAGGTTTGGAAATTGTAGAAACCTTTTTTTATCTAAGGGAGTTGGAAACTATTTTCCTTCCAAATCTGTGCTCCCAGAATGACTCCAGGAGATAGTCCCCACCCTGGTGGTGGCAGTGTTTGCCTTGGCAGGAAGATGCTGTAGTGCTTTGAAAAGTAGCCTGGAAAAGCTGATTTATGGTATAGGATTTTCCAAGTATTAAGTTTTCTCCCTATAACTCATCAATTACAACTTGACACCAGTTCTTCCATTGTTTCAAGAGAAAAAAAAAAAAAAGTGATATCAACAGATCTGCTTCGCAGCAGACCTCCCAGGAGAAATGCTACAGAAATGCACACACCCGTTACACTGGTAGAGAACCAGCTGAACCTTCACTGCCAAACCCCTTGGCTGTGTTTAACTCAAATTTTGGAGCTTTTCACACTCTCATCAGTGCCGATTTTCTGGCACTTTCCTCCTTACATGCATTTGTAGCTTTAAATCCCTTGCCTGGCATTAGGCAGGTCCAGGCTCTCAGCAAGGGAGCCCTGGAGTGGGCAGTGCTGCTGGTCTCACTGATGGTCACTGTTTGGGGATTTTTTTGATTGATTGCTGCTACGCTATTTTTCCGTAAACAGCGAGATCCCAGCACCGTGACCCTCGCTCTCATTTTTCCCATGGATGCTTTTTCTCCAGTGTACCTTCTCAGTGTCTGAGTCAGTAGCTGCTGGCACTGCATTCCCTGTGCTCCCAGCTGGAGAGTTCAGCCAGGAGTTGATGATTGCTAAACACCCCGGCCTTCCCGGGATATGGTTTCGGAGAGGAATCTGATCTATGCATCGCTTTGCATTCGTCTGCAAGAGGCGGCTGCTCCTTCCCCTCCTGAGGGTGAAATCCCTGTTGGGCAGAGACTGAGGCCACTCCCTGAGCTCTCCTCCAAGGGAACTTGGGGGACTAGACCCACTGTTGTGTAGCAGAGATGTTTCTTTTAAATATTGTCCCTGTATCACATCACTGTGACTTACCTTGCTCTTGAAAAACGCCCCTTTCCTTCTGCATCTGTTTGTGGAATGAGACCTGATTGCTCCCTGGGGTTTTGGATTTATGCATCTCCTTGGCCGTAGATTTTAAGAAAGTTTATTTAAGTTGTAATTCGTGTTTTTGTTTGGTTTAGATTTTGTGCTTAGTTGCTCTGGGGTTTTCAAATCCTCCCATGAACTTTCTTTGGGTTTTTTAAGCTCTGCTGAGCCTTGACCTCAGTCCCGCAGCGCAGGTGGGATCTGGAAGCTGTTCCAGCCTGGGAGCAGTGTCTGTGCACGGCGGAGCTGCCTGGCTCCAGCTCCCCACAGAGCCCAGCAGCCCGAGTCCCCCGAGCCTGGGAGGGGCTGGGCAGAGCAGCAGCTCTCCACAGGGAGAGATTTCCATCCCAAAATCCGGGGCAGCCACGGCGTACAGGAGCGCAGGAGCTCTGGGACCCGCTCGCCCTGTTCCCTAAGGACAGACTCTGCGTGTTCCTCTCTGCCCACCTCCTCTGGCTGTCCAAAAGAGCTGTGAATCCCTGGATGAATTTCAACGCGATGTGGAAGGGGTGAAGTTTCCCAGCCGACCAATCTGCAGGAAGCAGAGGAGGGTGCAGGAGGCAGCTGTTGTGTGTCTGTTCCGAGGCCGCGGTGCTGCCAGCTGGCATGGCACAGCCCTGGAATGGCATGGACCTGGAATGGCACAGCCCTGGAATGGCCCAGCCCTGCCCCTGTTGCTGACACTCACCGTGACCTGTGCAGCAGAGTGGGGAACACCTTGGGCCTCTCACCTGTGCGGGGCTGGAGCTGCTCCCGGCTGTGCACTCCCTGGAAAACAACAGAGGTGGTTCCCCGAGTGCTCAAAGCCCACTCGTGTGCTTACAGGGACAAATAAAAGTAACTAAACCAGGATAACTTGCTCAATATACGGGAAGTGCCAAAATTGCGCAGTCATAAGGAGTTTATGATAAGCCTGATACAAATGCTGTGTGTTGGGAAATACGTTCAGCGCTGCAGCGTTTATTGCCGGCTCCGGTGGCCAGAACTCAGGCACTTGTTACACATCCTGCTTTGAACGTGCTCAGAAGCCTGCAGAGGTGGAAAAGGCAATTGTGCAGCTGTGTGCTATTTCCCTGGAATTGTCCTCCAAAGGCTGACTGGAGGTTTAGATGGCTTCACTGCCAAGAGTAAAAACCCAATGGGCGTGTAAGTGGCTTGTTTTGATACCATAGTGCTTTTAAAGGACATTTAGCATCTCTGTGCTCTGTTTTGAGGTGGGGCTGGGGCAGCCTGGTCTGTACTCCAGGTGTTTCCACAGGAACAGGCTGTGTTAGGTATTCTCCACATGCATAAATCATCTCCTTGGTGAGAATTTTCTCCCTGCGAAGAGACGGGAAGAAGGAATTCGGCTGTGCCCCCCTGGAGCTGAGCTGGCAGGAGCAGCTCCAGGTGGTCTGCTGAGTTCTGCAGAAGCTGTTCAAAGGAGCAGAGGAGTCACCTGAAATTAGGTCATGGAAAATCCTGTAAGGAGAGCAGTGAGAAGGAGCACAGGCTCCCCAGTTGGTGCATTCTGGGGAGTGCTGGTGGGATTTGCCTGCCCCTGGAACAGAGGTGTTGGCCATCACTGGTAATCCTCACTTGGAATTTGGTGTGGGACTGGTAATTAATTGGTAATTAACTGGTAATATTGGGCAATCTTTAGAAAAAACATGTAGTTTTATAGAATTTAGGCAAACAAAGCTTTCTGGATGACTACAGATAAAGGGCTGTAAGGAGAAATTAGCAGATAAAAGCGAAGATGGATTTTCAGTCAGAATGTTTATTTATTTCAAGAAATGGGGAAAAACATCCTTCGTGCCTTTGCACCTCAAATATTCTTTATCATTTGTATACATGTATTAAAATACACATTTTTCAGTCAAATTTTCCCATAACTCTGGAGTCTTGTGTTTCACTGCCACCACTCAGCTGTGCATCACCCCAGATCTGCTGCTGCTCTGACTGGTGACAGAGGCAAAATTCTTCTTAAGCCCTTCCTAAGAGATTCCCACTGTCTGCAGCTCTACTGTGTATTTTTGCCGTGACACTTTTTGCTTTAATCGGTCGGAATTTGCAAAGTGAGTGTTGCTGGCCCTGCCTGCTCTCCCTGCTGCGAGGAGCTGCTGGTGCCAATGCCATGAGGAATGTCCTCATTGCCGTGGGTCCCTGTCTGTGGTCATTAATGTCACTTGCCCTCCTGCTGGCACATCTCTGGCAGAAACAGAGGCACAGCACTTGCAGATAACCTTGGTGGCCCTGGTCCTTGGTGGAGCTGCTTCTGAGGACACCTCAGAGCTCCTCTCTGGGACTGTGTTTGCTTCAGTTCAAATGAGGCGGAAAAAAGGAAGGGAATTTAGTGAAGATTCTTTCTTTTTTGCAAGAACCAGCTCCCTCCTCTTGGATCCAGCCTGGTTTCCTTGCCCTTTGCAGTGCAGGGCCCAGCTGTGAGCCAGGGGGAGGCAGGTTAATTAGCAGAGAATGCCATTAGTGCCCACATAAGCCGATGGTTGGCTGCCTGTGAGGTGAAGACCTTTCTCTTTCAGGATTTATTATTTGCTGTTGGTGAAGGATTTGACTCTTTTTGTAGAGCTGCACACCATAGCTAAAGTTTCCATCCCCTGTAGTGCTTTCTGAAAAAAATCAGAATTCCTATTCTTCCTCCCTTTGCGCCCTGCCCTCGCTGGTGCTGCCCTCACCTCAGGGCACCAGGGAGGTGGTGGAGTCCCCATCCCTGGAGGTGTCCAGGGAAGGACTGGATGTGGCACTCAGTGCTCTCATCTGGTGACAAGGTGGGGATCGGTCACAGGTTGGACTTGGTGATCCCGGAGGTCTTTCCAACCTCAGAGACTCCATTTCTGGTGTCTGTGTACCAGTTACCCATTTCAGGGTTGTACGTGACTTTACCAGACTCAGCAAGTTACTGAAATACCATTTGTTCAGGACAGTTGGAGTGAATCACATTCCTCTCATCTGTTCTCTTTGTTCTTTCAGATTTTGGGTTCAGCAACATCTTCACCCCTGGCCAGCTCCTTAAAACCTGGTGTGGGAGTCCTCCCTATGCTGCTCCAGAGCTGTTTGAAGGCAAAGAGTACGATGGGCCAAAGGTTGATATTTGGGTATGTGATGAGCCTTTTGCTCTCTGACTTTGTTCTTATTTTTGCTGTGTTTGTTTGGCTTTGCTTCCTGAATGCTCAATACATGTCTTGGAGAAAAACCCTGACATGGCAAAAAGTGTTTTCCAAAGAAACGCTTCAAAAATTGCATTGTGGCTACCACATCCCGTATTTTCTGTATCGGGAGACGCCAAAAGCATGAGTTGGATGTTAATTCTGTCTGCCAGTGCTGACGGGGTTTGTTTTGGGCGCAGAGCCTCGGCGTGGTGCTGTACGTGCTGGTGTGCGGGGCCCTGCCCTTCGACGGGAGCACCCTGCAGAACCTGCGCGCGCGGGTGCTCAGCGGCAAATTCCGCATCCCCTTCTTCATGTCCACAGGTAAGGCTGGGGAGCTGGGCTACAGGGCTTTTCTCTACACCTCCTTCAGTTTTAGCTTTTTGCAGCATTATGGGGCATGAATTCCCAGCAACAGCCCCGTCAGAGATGAGTGTTTGTGTCCTGCTGCTGCCAAAACACTTCTGAATGCTTTAGTAATAAATCTTGGGTGTGAAAAGTGTGATTAATTTTCATATAAAACCAGCTTAACAAAGAGTCGTGTAGGTACTTGGTTGCCTGCTGTCAGGTTATAATTTTGCATGGAGTTTCCCACATGAAAACTTCCTTGCTTGCTGCCTTATTTGGGGAAGAAGTTCTGTCCATGCAGAAAATTCTGCTAAAATGTGGTGCTTTCAAAGCAAAGGGGAAGAGCCTCAGCAGTCCCCTTGGTGACAGCACAGGTGTAATACAATGGAGAATCACTCACAGTGAGCTGTTGAGTGGAGAGCATTCTCAGGGTACTTTGCTCTCAACCCCCAAAAGCCAGGAGTGTCAGGATGGGGAGGGACAGGGTGACAGGGCTCCGTGTGGCCAGGGTGGCTTCCCTCCTTCCTAGCACAGGGCAATCGGTGTCTGCAGCAGAGCTGGGGATCCAGCAGGTGTGAGGTGCAGAAGAGCAGCATTTTTGTGTGCTGACTTCCCAGAGGGGAGCACAGTGCTTGGGAAGGGAACGCTGCAGCAGCCGTGTCCCTCCCCGTGGTGACCCAGCCTCTCTTCCCCGGCAGAGTGTGAACACCTGATCCGCCACATGCTGGTCCTGGACCCCAGCAAGAGGCTCTCCATGGAGCAGATCTGCAAACACAAGTGGATGAAGCTGGGGGAGGCTGATGCAGAGTTTGACAGGGTGAGCAGCAGCGAGGGGGGCTGCACTCTGGGCACGTGGTGCTGCAGTGCTGGTTCTGCTCTGGGGGAGCACTCATTCCCAGGGCTGGCATTTCCCTTTTCTGTGTCTCCTGGCCTTGCTTTCCACATCACTCCTTATCTACATAAGTTTTTGTATTTTTCCCCGTGGCATTGGGAGCTTGGGGCACGGGATCTTGGATTGGTTGCCATCAGACCTCACTCCGGCTGCAGCCAGAGCGCGGTGCTTGGGCTCTTCAGAGCACTGTGACTCATCTGTGTGCCTTTGGGAATGTCAGCTCTGACTGTGTGCCTGTGCCCTCCCAGCTGATCGCCGAGTGTCAGCACCTGAAGACCGAGAGGCAGCTGGAGCCGCTGAACGAGGACGTGCTGCTGGCCATGGCCGACATGGGGCTGGACAAGGAGCGCACGGTGCAGGTGAGGCCTGGCACGTCCTGCCTGCTCCTCTTGCTGCTCAATGGCTGTGTTTGGTGGCAGCTGAGCAGCCCCAGCACAGTGTAATATTTTATCACTGGACAAGGAGTGACCGCTTTCCCTTCCCTCCCAGTCGCTGCGAGCCGACGCGTACGATCACTACAGCGCGATCTACAGCCTGCTCTGCGACCGCCTCAAGAGGCACAAGAACCTGCGCATTGCGCCCTCGCCCAGCATCCCACGCACCATGACCTTCCCCACCTCGGCCAACATCCAGGTACGTCCCCTTTGCCTGTGTTCCTCCAGCCCTGCAAGGCCAGACAGTTCCTTACCTGCGAAACTTAATCCTGCCCACATCCAGAGTGTCCAAACATTCCTCACCTGAGAATTTGGTGTGTGTTTAGGGTGCCCTAATCCTGAGGTTAGGAACAGTTTGTGCGTTGGCTGAACACCCTTCAGTCTCCTGCTCGCTTGGTGAAAGTGGGGAAGTTATTGGGAGTGGAGTTCCCAGCCCAGGGCTGCTGTGTGATGCTTCTTCCCCACCTTGTGCTGCTCTTGGAGCAGTGAGCACTTGCTTTGGGAGAGGCCAGGTCATAAGGGAAGCAGAAGAGATGCTGACCCTGCCTGAACAGAAGGAAGGAGGATAAACGAGGCAACCCCTAGAGAATAAAGAGCTCTTCACTGGCTCCAGGGTCACCTCCCTACTCCAGGTGCTCAGGGCTGGTGTTAATCCAGCAGTGTTTGTAAAGCAATGCTGTGTTTGTGTCTTCTGACCCTGATCTCTCCACCCAGCAGACGGAACAGACAGGCAACACCATGAACATCAACGTGCCCCAAGTCCAGCTCATCAACCCTGAGAACCAAATTGTGGAGGTGAGGTACACCCCCATGACCCCTGCAAGCTCTTTTTCTGGCTCACATTGAAGCCTTTCCCATGATCCTCATGTTGTATTTCAACATCTCCAATGTTTTCTCTGCCCAGACTGATGGAACAATGAACTTGGACAGTGATGAAGGGGAAGAGCCATCACCTGAGGCTCTGGTTCGCTACCTCTCCATGAGGAGGCACACAGTGGGAGTAGCTGACCCACGGTGAGTACTGCACTCTCACCTGGAGATTTACTCCCAGCATGTGGCTTTGGTCCTTCTGGGTGTTCCTTTAAAGGTCCCAGTCCCCCTGCACAGCTTGGTTGATATTTAGATGGGGCTGAGGTACTTTCCTCCTCCTCTTCCTGGTCAGCTCAGGGTAAGCTGTGCTTTTGCTTAAGGCAAATGTGTCACCTGAGCTGCACTGTTGTCATGTCCACCATGAGGTTTTTATGATAAATGCTGTTGAGGTTAATGCCAAGAGTTAATTCTGGCAAATCTCAACATGGAGGGGAAAAAAGGGACAAATAAAACCAAAGAGTGGCTTGGCTGCTCTGTGTGACCATTTTCCAGAGCACTGAGGAGCTTTTTGTGGAGGGAAGCAGGGTGTGTGAGTGGGTTTGCTCACATCATGGCTAATTGCCCTCTCCAAATGTGCTTGCACAGGACGGAAGTCATGGAAGACCTGCAGAAGCTCCTGCCTGGCTTCCCCCGTGTTACTCCTCAGGCTCCGTTCCTGCAGGTGACCCCGAATGTGAACTTCATGCACAATGTGCTGCCCAGGCAGAACCTGCAGCCCACGGGGCAGCTGGAGTACAAGGTACTGCCCGTGATCCCTGCTGTGCTCCGTGCCCTGCCGCGGGCTGGGGCTGTTTGTGCTCACACTTGCTCGCTCTGTTTGTCGCTCCTTGGACTCCATAAGCCACAAGATTTGCTCTCTTTGTGTATGATTCCATTTGGTTCTCTAAAGTAGGTTTAGATCAAATATTAGGAAAATATTCTTCACTGTTGGAGTGGTGAGGAACTGGCACAGGTTGCCCAGAGAAGCTGGGGACTCTCCATCCCTAGAAGTGTCCAAGGCCAGGCTGGATGGGGCTCTGAGCAGCCTGGGATAGCAGAAGGCATCCCTGCCCATGGCAGGGGGTTGGAATGAGATGATCCATAAGGTCGCTTCCAACCCAAACCATTCTGTGAGTCTGTGAAAAAGCTGAGGAATGAAAGAGCAGTGCAATATGAAGTTAATAAATGGGCTGGGCTGCCTGGCTTTGAGCTGCAGGTTGCAGCCTGCCTGGCAGTGTGCAGGGAGCTGCAGAGTTAAACCCTGCTCCTGCACTGACACTGCCTCTCCGTCACTCCGAGATGCTGGTGACATCCCTGAAGCCCAGAGGGCTTGTCTTCTCCTGGCGTGTGACCTTGGGCTCTGCTCGGGGTGGCTGACGGCGCTGTGTGTGTGTTCCAGGAGCAGTCCCTGCTGCAGCCCCCCACCCTGCAGCTGCTGAACGGGATGGGCCCGCTGGGCCGGCGGGCGTCGGACGGCGGGGCCAACATCCAGCTGCACGCGCAGCAGCTGCTCAAGCGGCCCCGGGGCCCCTCGCCGCTCGTCACCATGACGCCAGTGAGTAGCACGGGGAAGGCAGAGCGCTTAAAAATATCCCTCCCGCAGGCAGAGGTGGCTGTGCCCAGGTCACAGCAGGCGCAGCGCTGCAGGGATGTGCCTGCTCGCTGCCAGAGGTTCCCCTGCTTCCCCTTGCAGGACTTGCTGTGCTCTCCTGGAGCTGGCAGGTGGGGTTGTGCGTTCCTCTCTGGAACTGACAGTGTTTGTACAGTTTTTAATGGTTGCTTTTGTCCTTCGCTGATCCCGTGGAGAAAACTCAGATGTCCATCCTGGGCATTCATGCGTGCTCTCGCTCCGCGGGTGCCGCTGTATCAATGAATTCTCCGAGTAGCAGCAGCCTTGCCCAGGCAGTTGGACTGGGGAAGGAATGTTGGAAGGGGTTCTTGGCCAGGTTTCCTTGGTGCTGCGGAGGAGCCAACACACACCCCTGTGCAAGCTTGTTTGGGAAGATCAGGTGTCCCCCGTGCGGAGGGGACCACGCTGAGTGTCCTCTGGAACTGTGGCTTCTCTCTCCGCAGGCTGTCCCAGCTGTCACCCCTGTGGATGAGGAGAGCTCCGATGGGGAGCCAGATCAGGAAGCTGTGCAGAGGTAACTCCCACTCTGTTGACATTTGCCCTTCCTACCTCCACGAGGCTCACCTTGGGCCATTCCAGAGCTGATTCAAACACAGCCACCTCATCAGGGCACCAGTGTTGATTTTACAGTGAAGGCTCAACACTTCTCCTGTTGCTGTGGGTGTTGATTACTCTAGGCAGTCACTCCTCTGGCACTCCTGGGTGCTTGCAAAGCTGCATTCCCCTGAAATGGGTAGCTGATTGAGCAGTAGGTTCTCCAGAAACTCTTGGAACTGCTAAATTCCTTTGCTTAGTGTGCACCAGCATGCTATCCACACTAACCTGCCAAGTGAGTGCTGAGGGATTCCCCTCCCTGCTGAGTGCTGAGGTGGGAGGATCTCCTCTGTGGCCTTGGGTGCCAGTGCAGCAGCTTTTGTATCAAGACATGCAGTAAACATCCAACTCTGATGCCTCAAACAAAGTGAGCTTGCTGGAATTACGGGTACCTCTAGCTGCTAATTTTAGCATTGGGCCTTAAAATAGTCTGCTCCAATAAGGAAAGCATTATTAGTTCCCAGGCTGGGAATGTCTGTTCTCTGTGTCTGCTCCAAACACATTGTAGGAAGTGGGTAGAATGTGCTTGTACTTTCTCAGTCCATGAACACACTAACCATGGCCTTGCTAACATTTTCTCAGTAGCTTTTGCATAGTTTCTTCTCTGCTAACCAGCCGGGGCACGTGTGGTGGGTGCTCCTGCTTCTTGCCTCAAAAGGATAGAGCTTTCTGGATCCCCCTTTGTACAGGTCATCACCTGGCTGAGGGCGTGGCTCCTCAGGGGCTCCCAGGGGTTCAGACTGGGGGGTGCTGCAGGGTGACCCTGGAATGGGTGCAGGTCAAGCTCCAGAGCTCTGGCCAGCTCTGCTCTTCTTGGTGCTCCTGAGGAACAGTGCGTGTGGGCAGTGACAGACTGTGCACTGAGACTCTTTTGCCTACCTCAGCCGAGAAAGTCTCCTTGTAGCCTCAATAATAGCCTCAACAGCCATTAGAAGTTTTAATTTAGGGCTGGTAATGTCCTCTGACAGCACCTCAGACAGAAGGTGGTCTTTCTGGCTGTGCAAAGCTGATAAATTTCATTCTTGGCAAGGGGATGCCTGGACATCTTACCTGGGCAGATTTTCACTATTTTAAACCTGAAGGTTTCAGTTGAGCCTTTAAAGCATTATCTCAGCTGGAAACATTTGGAAACCCCTGTGCAGTGTTTTTCAAGGCACTGAAATGTTCAGATCCCACTGAAAACCAAGTCCCCTTGGATTCAGAGGTCACTTTGCTGCTCTCGACAGTGCTGCCCTTAGTCCTTTCACAGCACATGTTCTTCTTCCACCAGATGGCCTTGAAAAAGCACCATCCAGGTTGTGTGTTAACTTGTTCTCCACCCCCTTGTGTTGCGACATGTCAGTAGTCATCAGAGGAGAAGGGTAAATAGCATTAACATCAGGGACAGATGCAAATATTTAGCTTCTCAGAACACTGCCCCGAATAGTCTGTTTGCACCCACCAGTGAGCAGCTTTTGCCCTCCTTAATCTGACCTTGAAAGCAGAGCGCAGTCTTCTCTCTGTTCCAGGGAACAGTCACATCTCCTTTGAGCTTTGGGAAACTTTCTTCCACCCAAAACACTGTTAGAGCTCATGATTGGATTGTTCCCTGGAGGGCTGAAATAAAATGATCTTAGCAAACCACAACAGTAAAGCTCTTTGGGAAACTTTCCCTGTCTGCATCAAATGATTCTTAAACAGCTAATGGCACGGGCTTTGGCGGGGCACCACGGCTCTGTTAACCTGCTTCTTCTGCTTAAGTGGCTTCGGCAGCACAGAGAGGCTGGGTTTGGGCAGGTCTGGATCGCTTGCTGCTCTTTCTGCTTCACGGGGGCAGTTGCAGGGGAAAGGGCGAAGGTGAGAATTCCCAGGTGGTGTCAGTGGCCAAGTGGTCCTTGGCCTGGCTGGCAGAGCTGCCTGGCTGCTGGTTCACAGGAGCAGAAGGGTTGGGTTCACATGCGGGCGGGCGTTCATCCCGGCGGCCTTGAGCGGGCACAGCTCTGGGGGCAGCGCCAGCCCTGGGCAGGGGCTTCAGCCCCTCTCTGCCAGCCCCATCTCCTGGGCTTGGCTGTGCCAGGAGCAGCAGGGCAGGCAGCAGCTCTCAGCTCTGCCTGGCCCTTGCTCACATCCTCGCCGGAGCAGAGGCTCCGAGTTCCCTCCCCGGTCTTTGGGGGGTTTGCAGGAGACCTGCAGCTCTTTCCCAGTGCAGAACAGGGTTTTGTTTAAGCTGTGGCCTCCCAGCTCTGGCGTGAGAGGCCAGCCCAGCCTCGGTGCTGGTGGCTCCAGAGGAAGGCACCCTCTCGCTGCTCGGGTTCCGCGTTCCCTGCACATCCCGGGCCATTCCCGACTTTCCGGAACCAAGCAGGGACTAGATGGCGCACTTGGACCGGGCTGGCACAGCCCTGCCGCAGCCCAGCCCTTCCGCACCTCCTTGGGGAGCCTGCGGTGCCCCCCGCACCTTCCCCTGCTGGCAGCCACCCCCGGGCTGTCCCAGGGTCGCTCTGCGGTGCAAAGGCTCCCCTGGCAGGAGCAGCAGCTCCGCTCTGTGCTCGGCTCCTGCAGGGTTCTCTCTGTCTTGGTCCTGGGGCTGGGAGAGAGGCAGGCTTGCTCTGGTGGAGTGAATCCACGCTGAGGCAGGGCCACCCGGGTATTCCCAGAGGGATATACCAGCATTCCCCTCGAGGTGAAATGTGGCTTTCCTGCTGGGAAGAGAGAATGGCTGCTCTTTCCTTCCGAGGCTGGCAGTGGAGCACCAGCAGCTGAAACGGCACTTGTCCCCAGAGCACTGGTGACCCAGTGCTGTGACGGGCATGGCAGCGTGTCCGTGCCATGTTCTGAGCACTGCACAAGCTTCTTCCTTCCCATTTTCTCTGGGTTATCTAACACTCCCTGTTTTCGGAGTACTCCCATCAGTCTCTTATAAAATGTGCTCCTGCTTGTTGCAGATACTTGGCAAATAGGTCAAAAAGGCACACTCTGGCCATGACCAACCCTACAGCTGAAATCCCTCCAGACTTGCAGAGGCAGCTAGGACAGCAGTCCTTCCGACCCCGGGCTTGGGCTCCACACCTGGGACCCGACCAGCACCGGTGAGTAACGGCACCGGCCGGCCGGGCAGCTTGCGCCAGGAGTCCTGCCCAGGTGGCGCCTGGAACGGAGCACTGAGGACATCCCGCTGGCAGGGAGGGGTGAGGAGGAGGAGGAGGACCAGGGACAAAGAGCAGACCCACAGAGCAGAGGGTGTCTGACCACTCTGGCACGGGAGGGACCAGCAGGCATCGGCTGGCTCTTCCCTCCAGTCCTGCTTTTGTGGCTGGAGATGATTTGCTGGAGTGGCTACCATCACAGAAATATTGTGAATAAGCAATTTCTTTTAGAGGAAAGCTTTTCCCTGTGTAATGGTAGGCATCAAGGTAGCAGATTTGCTACAGAACACTTTTGGAGGCAGATGGAGGCAAAAGATTGCACCAAAAGTCATCCACAGCAGAGCTTAAAACCCTCACTGTTCTGCACCAGAGTTGTGTGTTCTGACTGCAGAGTCTCTTTGCAAAGCTCCTCAAGAGTAATTTGATTTCCGATCTGAACCCTCGATGGGAATGATGTGAGCAAAGCAAGCTGGGTGGGGAAGAAAAAAATATCACTATGTCTGGGAAAGAGGGAACCTTTGTATTGGATCTAAACACGCTCAGGATGTGTGGGAGGGACACTCCTGATGGAGAGGTGTTAATGTGACAGAGTGCTTGTCACAGCAGCCAACCGGAGATGCCAATGCCACAGAGGGAGCTTAAAAACCTCTTAATTAAAAAACCCTCTTAAAAAATGCTTAAAAGTGCCCTGATCCCTCGGTGCTGGGAGCAAACCAACTGCACATGGAGTTTGCTGCCTGTTGGGAGGGCAGTGGCTGCCAGGCCAGGCTGGTGCTGGTGTTCAGCCCCTCGGGCAGCTCACACTGGCAGGCTTGACAAAGCCCTTTTTATTGTAGCCAGAGACCTGCTGAGCTGAGCACTGATGTAATCAGCAGGGACAGGTGAACTCTGAGCAGACTGAGACAGTGTTAGTGCCACGCTGGAGCTCCGGAAAACCAAGATAAGCACCTCTCTGCCCTCAAGTTACTCCCTCAGAGGTGCCTGGGGGATGGGAAGAGCAGGAGGGGAAAAATTTCTAGGGCCACAGCTTGATAGGAAGAGGAGTGCAGCTTGCAAAATAAGCAGAATGTGCTGTGTCCTGCTTTCAGGATTGCTGCAAATCCTAAAGGTAAGCTGGGTCCCTCACGCACGGCAGGAGCGGAATTTTTACAAGACTTAAAACACACTTGCCCTGTAAATAATGTTGGTGTCACCTCTGCCTCTTGGCTCTGGAGTCCTGAGGCTGTTGCATCATGAGCAGGGTGGTATCTGCCCATTCCACTCCTGGTGTTGTAACGTGCTGTGGGCCTCTTTTGTGTTTTACCTGTGAAATCACGGAAATTTCATCTGACCACGGTCTAAACAGAGTGTCCCACACTGAGTCCAGGACATACCTGGCACGGAAATTAGCAGTCATTGCGCAAATAAACCACATTATGGAATGGCAGCTGGGTTTTATTTTAGCCCTTAACCTATTTTAAGCCATCTTATGTGTCTTTTGTAGCCCCTGGTTTTGTCACATTAAATATCTGAAAGCAGAATTGAAGTACAACTGTACAGGGAAGTGCAGCTGTTCTGCTTTGCCCACACAGGTTTCAAAACCTCAGCATGATTTTATCTGTAACTTCTGCTCTCCATCAATGCAACAGGAGAACAAATGGATCAGGATAATGGATGGGATGGCATCAAAAGGCAGGAGCACAGCTCTTTCCTTGGAAGGAAACTGAACTATGTCCTGCTAAGGCAGACAGTGACAAAACTGAACCCAGTGTGCTGGAAGTGGTCCAGTATCAGTCACCTTGTGACAAGGGGAGGCTGGAGCAGGCCCTCGGAGTGACCTCTGGAGTTCAGGACCACTCCAGCTGCAGCCAGATGGGCTCTTGCTGGGTTTGGTGTCAGAGGTGCTGTAAAGTCTCCATGACCTTTTCATAGACAAAGGCTACTGCTGGAGCCTGGGCATTAAGTGGTGCTTGCTGGGTTCTGGAGATGGCATTTGCAGAATCTTTACAAAGGAAATCCTTTACTGATGGGAGAAGTTCCTCCCTGTGAGGGTCGCGAGGCCCTGGCACAGGCTGCCCAGAGAAGCTGTGGCTGCCCCATTGCTGGAAGTGTCCAAGGCCAGGCTGAACAGGGCTTGGAGCAACCTGGGGTAGTGGGAGATGTCCCTCCCAGCCCAAACCACTCTGTGATTCTGTGATTTGCACAGAAATCAGGTTCCACAGATAGCACTTCCCCAGAAGCCACGAGGGCAGGCAGAGAGGCCTGGCTGTTTGTTGTGAGGCACTGTTGTGACGGGCGTATGCCAAGTTATCTCTGCTCCTGATAACACAGGTGGCAGCTAATGGCAGGGCAGGAGCTCAGTGATAATGGGGAGCCCCAAGTTTGGGACAAAACAGCTCCTGAAAAAAATCTGGCTCCCTCTGATGGTGAAGAAACCTCACTGTGAACAGGAAGTGCTTGTGGTGCCTCGGGCACAGCTGCCTTGGTTCGGATGTGCCCGTTCTGATTGCCCTGTCTGGAGCATCCAGGAGCTGTGAGGCTGTGGAAGTGGAATGGCTGTGCTGGAGTTGTTTCTCGGCTGGTGTCATGTCACTAACCCCTTCCCCTGTGTTCAGTTCTATTTACAAGGACTCCAACACTCTGCACCTCCCCACCGAGCGCTTCTCCCCGGTGCGGCGCTTCTCTGACGGGGCTGCCAGCATCCAGGCTTTCAAAGCCCACCTGGAGAAGATGGGCAATAACAGCAGCATCAAACAGCTGCAGCAGGTGAGAGAGGGCTGGGGGTCCTCAGAACAGCCTCCACAAGGAGTTCTTATTGCCTTGGTCCTGCTGCTTCGGGAAGCAAAAGGAATCTTTACATTAAAGGCTGAGGGACACAGTGGGGACTTTGCAGCTGAGGGTTTGTTCCCTCTCTGTGTGACTGCAGCAGCCCCCGAGTGTCCTCTGGACATACGAGCTGTTCACCTGCAGCCGGGGCCTGGGGGGCTTCCTCCCCCTCTTTTCCGGGGAGAACCATCGTGCTGTGCCCACCCTGGGGTGTCCTGCCTGTCCTTGCAGGGCCCACCAGCACTGTCAGACTGCAGCTCCGGCTCTCCCACATTTCCTCTGGCAGCAGTTTTGGGACTGTTCAGGGTGTCCCAGGAAAGGGCAGCTCCCACCACCAGAGTCTGGAGTGTATTGTGGGATATTCCCTGTGCAGCCAGGCACACCTTGCCAGGGGCTGGAGCAGGATGAGGCCCCAGGGCAGGCCTTTCCCCTTGCGGCATGGCACAAACGAGATGCTCTCCCCACTTTGAAGTGTCATTTCCAGAGCTTGCTGCCTGCATTAAGGGAACACAACGGTGCCAGCTCTCTGTCTCGTGCACCCGTTGTTTTTCTGGCTTTTTGCCATGTCACTGCACACCTGATTCTGTCAAAGGAAGTGGATTAGGCTTTTTTGGCCAGCTTTTCTCAGAGGGGTGGGCTGCAGAGCGTGGCATTCCACGCACAGCAGGGTGCTGTGCACCAGAAGGTCATTTATGGGACGTGCTGGATGCCTTGCAGGAGTGTGAGCAGCTCCAGAAGATGTACGGTGGGCACATGGACGAGAGGACGCTGGAGAAGACGCAGCAGCAGCACATGTTGTACCAGCAGGAGCAGCACCATCAGATTCTTCATCAGCAGATTCAGGTAGTGGAGCCTGAGCCAGAGCTGCTGAAGGCTTAGCTTTGTTTTCCTGTGTTGCTGCAGACGCAACTCGTGAGCAGGTCCCGGGGGGATTGAGGGAGGGGAGTTTGCTGGGCTTGCGGGAAGGCTGAAGGATTTCAGCAGAGATGTTTGCACAGCTGCTGTGGTAGCTGTAGTAGCCAGGGCTGCAGTCAGGGACTGACACTTGGTGAATCTGGATATGTCCTGCTTCACCCAGCAGTGTTTATAAATTTACTGACTGAGACATTGACTGCAAACACTTCTTGTTTTCTTGTGGTGCCTGGTTCAGGACTGTATCCGGCCTCCCCAGCCATCTCCACCCTTGCAAGCTCCATGTGAAAACCAGCCAGCTCTGCTCACTCACCAGCTCCAGAGGTAAAGAAAGAAATGGCTTTAGGAGAGCTCTGGGTTTTGCTCTTCCTGAAGCCCAGGGATGAGCTGACGCACTCAGGAGAGGCCAGGCTGAGTTGGAGGTTTATGGAGTCAGAATGGCACAGCAGTTCCCAGGTGAATGTGCCTGGTCCTTCGAGCTGGATTCTGGCAGAAGGACTTTAGAAGCAGAGAAATCTGCTTCAAAGGCACAGACATGCTTTGAGCAGAGGATTGACAGTCCTGCCTTTTGAGTGGCTTGAAGATGCCACTTCAGCAGCTGGGCTCTCTTGTGCCTCCTTGGGTGTCTCACACCTTTCCAGGCCCTTGGTGAGCTCACCCTCCTCGCCCTCAGCACTCTGACTTGTAGGTGAGGCAGGCTGAGTTACGGGAAAGGAGAGCAGGGCATCTCACCAGGTGCAGTGAGTCAGGAGGTGAGCCTGCAGTGTCCTTGTCCCCAGGTTTCTGTGGTAGTCACCAGGTCATGCCCGCTCCCTGTGTGACTTGGACAAGTGAGGTGGCTCTCAGAAGAGAAGCCAAGCTGCAGAGACCTTGGGATCCCCAGCAAGGGCTTTATGGTGTTTATTTTAAACAAGACACGCAGCGTTTGGCACCAGCTCTCACAGTTGAGACAGTGTCTTGACGAGGAGCAGGCATGGTGAGAAGGTGCTTGTTTCCCCGCCTAGGTTACGGATCCAGCCATCCAGCCCGCCCCCGAACCACCCCAACAACCACCTCTTCAGGCAACCCAACAGCAGCCCACCCCCCGTGAGCAGCAGCGTGCTGCAGCCCCATGGTAAGCACTTCTGGGAGCTGGGCAGGCTGTGTGATCCCACCAGACCCTGGGGAAGCAGCCTGGGGGTGCCAGGGCTCCGCTCCCCCCAGCCCAGGCCCTGCACAGTTTGCTGATGATGTAAAAGATTCTCCATCTGGCAGCAAGGGCTGGTGTTATCGAGAGCTCGCAAGGAGCTGCCAGCTGGAATGTGCTGTTGGGTTCCTTGTCACAAGATCCTTACTTATCGCTCCCGGGGGTGGGGAGGAAGGGCTGATATTCTCGGGTTTATGCAAATCACTGTCAGCTCCGCAGAGTTTCTGTTTCGGTGCAAGGGGCTCTGGCTGTGACCTTTGCACGCTGGCACAGCGTGACGGAGCACCCATACGGACACGTACTGGGCTGCCAGCCTGACCCAGAGTCACGGAATGAATCATAGCATCATAGCCTGGTTTGGGGTGGAAGGGACCTTAAAGATCATCCCTTTCCAGCCCCCTGCTATGGGCAGCAACACCTTCCACTAGATGAGGTTAATCCAAGCCCTGTCCAGCACTTCCAGGGACGGAGCAGATCTCGCTCCCAAGCCTCAGCCCAAGCTGGCAGGGGTGCTGAGGGTCTTTGTTCCTCGTAGGTGCTGCCTCCCAGTCCCAGTTCCAAGGGATGCCATCCCACAACACAATCTTCCCGCAGTCGGGTAACTGTTCCCCGCCCCCGACCATGGGGCTGACGTGCCTGGCCCTGCAGCAGCAGCAGTCGCAGCCCCAGCAGGTCACCATCCAAGTGCAGGAGCCTGGGGACATGGTCGGCAGCAGCCTCCTGCCCGGGGCCTCCGTGGGCGGGCAGGGCCTGGCGTCCCACGCGCGGGGGATGTCCCTGAGCCCCAGCGCCAGCCAGATCCAGATGCAGCACCGCGCCAACCTGATGGCCTCCCTCAGCTACGGCCACCGGCAGCTGTCCAAGCAGCTCAGCGCCGACAGCGCCGAGTCGCACAGGTAAGGGCTGCTCCCTGCCTGCTCCAGCCCGGGCAGCGCTGCCCAGGGAGAGGAGGGAGTGCGGATCTCAGATGAGATGTGGTGTCCTTGCCAGCCTGGGTCATGCTTGCTCCCTCCCTGTCCCTGGGAAGGAGTTGCTGAGCCAGGCCAGGGCTGCTGTGCCTGGGGCAGCCCCTGCTGTGCAGGAGCTGCTCTGGCTGCTGCCGAGCAGTGCAGTCACTTGTCCTTTTCCTTGTCCTTGAACACGAACAGGTATCCCCCCGCCAACTACGACCAGGTGCACTTACACCCCCACCTGTTCCCGGAGCAGCCCCGCGTTTCCCCCAGCAACTACAGCCCGTCGGGAGGGGTCGGGTTCCCTGCAGCCCAGCAAGCTCTGAAGGTCCCACAGCTTGACCAGTACCCCAGTTTCCCTCCAAACGCACATCAGCAGCAGCAGCACTACACGGCATCGGCACTACAGCAGGCACTGTTGTCCCCGACACCTCCCGACTACAGCCGACACCAGCAGGTACCGCACATCCTCCAGGGACTGCTTTCCCCCCGGCACTCGCTCACGGGGCACACGGACATGCGGCTGCCCCAGGCAGAATTTGCACAGCTCATCAAACGGCGGCAGCAGCAGCAGCAGCAGCAAGAATTCCAAGAGTTGTTCAGGCATATGAGTCAAGGGGATGCTGGGAATATGGGCGCCAGCATGGGACAGAACCTCTCGGAGCGCCAGTCGTTGTCTTTGCCTTATCAGAGTGCTGACACGTACCACCCCCAGAACAGCCCCCAACATCTCTTAAAAATCAGGGCGCAAGAATGTATTCAGCAGGTCCCTGCATCCGTGCCACCGCCGCAGGGATACGGACACCAGCCAGCCCTGTTCCACTCGGAGAGCATGGAGGAGGACTGCGCCTGCGAGGGAAACAGGGACAGCTTTCCTGACAGTAAGAGTTCAAACACATTGACCAAAGGTTGCCACGAGACCCCTCTGCTTGTAAACACAGCAGGGCACGGGGACCCCGAATCTTTGCTAGGAACTGCTAATCCTGCGCAGGAGCTGGGAACGCACCAGTACAGGCATCAGCCCGCGCCCGGATTCAGGAATAAGGTGCCCAGCAGAGGTAAGGCTGCCTGCTGCCCGTGCAGGCCAGGTGTCCATCCGTGCAGGCCAGATGTCCATCCGTGCCATCCGTCACCTTCGTGCCCAGGACACTGTCCCCCCCGGCACACCAAGGGTTTCCTGACATATTTTGCATAGCACGGAATTACCAAGATTCTTTCTGGCTTTTGTGGCCTGAAGTAAATTGCAGGCACAGCCTCTGTAATAAACAGGGTTGAGTAAGGAAGGAGTCCGATGGGCTGCTTCTCTTATGAATCTGACCTACTTCTGCAGGCAGGTAAAGACCAGGGTCCAGCCTGCTGCCATCTTCTCAGGGATGCTGTGTGGTGGATTTATTCTTGGTGGTGATGTTCCCCATCCCCTGTAAACACGGGATAGGAGCAGCTCAGCTGCTGGCACACCCCACCTGTAGCAGTGTGTCCTTTTATTCCTGCTCTTAAGCGCAGACCCTCGAGCCCAGGCACTGCTGAAGCTCCCACAAACACACACAGTGAGTGCTGGTCAGTGTCCTGTGGCTCCAGTGGTCTTGCAGCCTCTCTGGCACTTCAGGAAGCAGCAGCAGCAGCAAGATTCTGTCCCTGCTTGAATTCGAAGGGTGGATTCTGGAGGGAGTGAGTTTAAACTTGGTATTGGGGTCTGAAGACCTTTCCTGCTCCTTGGAGTGGCTGCGCCTTTGCACCTCGGTGGCTGCTCTGGCAGCGCTGTGCTGTCAGAGAATTCCTGCCTGAGCTGTAATTCCAGGCTCCTCTGCAGGAAAACCACCCTCCGAGCTCTTGCTAAGAGCGCTTTGAGGAGAGGCTGAGCGGCAGATCAGTATTCCCTGCAGGACTCGGGGTGCTGGGCTGGAGCCACCAGCTTGCCCTTGGCGCTCGGGGCCCTATTGCAGAGGAGCCGTGTCCAGGGCACAGGAGGCCCAGCTTTGTTCAGGGACACAGCACGGGTTTGTTGGGAAAGTACCGGGCTGGAACAGGCTGGCTCCGAGGCCTGAGTGGGGCTGCCAAGCCCTGACCCCCCAGAGTGTGGGCGGGGGGCAGGGACAAGGCAGGGCTGTGCTGCAATCCTCCGAAATTCTGAATTCCTGATGTGTTTGCTCTTGGAGCTCCACTTCCCTGCTGGGCTTGGAGTGGGGGGAATCGCCCCAGGCTCAGCAGAGGTTGGAAGCTCTGGAGGGGCGTTTGGTACCGAATCATGAGTCTGAATCTTGTCACTGTAGCCCGTTAGGTGGACAGTGAGGTTTGGTGAAGTCAGAAGCCAAATCTCTGTCCCTGCACTGCTGGTACGAGGACTGGTTACACAAGGGAGAAGGACTTTAGACTACAAGGCCTTGTAAATGAGTAAAAGCAAATAAATGTTTACAAATAGGCTTGTGTAAGCCCTTCTGACAGGACTGTTTGTAGTAAACTATGTCCTGGGATGCAACTGCTTGTACCATTTTCCTCATGGCCTCCATAACCCACTTGGACTCAGGCCTGTGCTGCTCCAGGTCTGGGCAGAAGTCACCTCAGAGCTTCCCAGGTACCCTTACCTACGTCAAATCCTGCATCAATTTTGACCTATTTTTTACCGACACCCATTTTTGACCTACACCAAATCCTACATCACTCAGTTTTCCCACTATTGACCTACACCAAATCCTACATCCCTGGCTTTTCCCTTTATTTTCCCTAGACTGTAATGAGGATGCAGTTTGAGGGATCCCTTCTCTCCCTGCCCCAGCTCCCCATATGTGTTTTCTCTGGAGCAGAGTGTAATTTCCCAGTGCCTCGGGAGTGTCTGTGCTTCCAAGGGCTCGTGCTGAGGCTGATCACAAAGCTCTTGGTGTCTGTGGAGCATCTGCCAGGGGTGGCAGCCAGGGACCTTGAGAGCTGACCAAATCTGTTTGGGATGCGACTGAGCTGCCTGTGAGCAGCCCTGCTCCAGTTTTGCTCCAACGTAGCCGTTCCCGGGGCTGGGAGCACTGCCCGTGGGAAACCTGCCTGGGCTCAGTGCGGAGAGAGCTGAGCTGGCGGCAGCGCCGTGCCAGTGTCACATGCCACGGTGACACAAAGGATGTGGGGATGAAAGGCTCTCCTCTGCAGAACTGGGGGTGTGAATTCTGTCCCTCGGTCCAGAGCAGCATCCCAGAGGTGCAGTGCTGGCATTGGGAAGCAGCTGGGTTTTGGGTCCTGGTTATTCCAGGCTGAGGGAACTCGTCCCCCACCGTGCAGGGAGAGGGGCCGGGGCTGTTTGTGGAGCTGGAGCAGCAGGCTGCTGGCCCCAACCACTGTTCCCACAGTTGGAGCAGCATCCCAAGCAGTGTGTGGGTGGCACTGATCCGCTAACATCTGTTACCTCATGTTTTCCTTCTTGCTTTTCCGGGAAAGCTGACTGTTAACCGCACGTAACCCCACAGTTGTGCAAAGAAAGGGGGAGGCTGCATCTCTTACTGCCCTGGGACAGGGCTCCAGCAGGAATGCCACATTCCTGATGGAGGAAGGGCATGGGGAGCAGTGTGCTAGCTGTGCTGTCCATGCTCACCTGCCTGGGAGCAGCGTGGGGACCACATGGGGTGGGGTCTCGCTTGGATCCTGCTGAATTTGGGGACAGATTGTGGGACTGCCCTGTGCAGGGCCAGGAGTTGGATGCCAGCAATCCTTGTGGGTCCCTTCCAACTCAGGGTGATCTAGGATTCTGTGGGGTCTCTTGGGGGAGCAGTGCAGTGGCAGTTGCAGTGCCAGCTGGGCCATACGGTGTCCCAGCACAGCAGGACATCGCTTCCCGCTGGCCAAAGCCCTGGGAAAGCTCAGGCTTTCTGAGGGATGTACCTGCAGCTGTGTCACCTCGGGGCAGCTCCCCAGCGCTCACAGCCACATCGAGTGTTTGTGCTCGGCGGGGTCCGCGCTCCTCGAGCTCAGCCCCGATGACAGGCTCCTCCATGGCCCAGGACTTTATCCAAAACATCTTGTACTTGATGACGAGAGGCTTTGCCTGATAGGAATGTGGCCTTTGGCCCCGGTCACAAGAGCTTGCAGCGCAGATGGACTTTGCCAGGCAGAACACTCGTGTGCTCCCGCAGCCAGATTGTGAGAGGGCAGGGAGAAGTCATCTGATAAAAGTGAACATCCTGGCCAGCTCTTCCAGCAGGATTATGTTGCTTACAATTGCCAGGGGGCCCTGCTGGAACATCCCCTGTTGGAGGCTCCCCGAGCTCTTGTGTAATGGTGGGCAGGGTGGGGGTCGAGCTCGGGCTTGAGGGAAAGGCAGAGGTGGGAAGGGTCTGGTTTCTGTGCTCATGCCCCTCCAGCTTTAGGCTGCTCTTGCAGACCTGATGGCAGGCAGCTAGCATTGGGATCTTTTGGGACCTTAATACTTGAGGGAGAAGCCTGCCTGAGTGCAGCTGGGGGCACTGGTGCTGCACCACTCCCACCAGAGAGCTGGGGGTCCTGTCCTCACTCTGCCAGCAAGGAGCATTTGTGTGCAGCATCCCATCTCAGTTCTGCAGTGGCACACGTGGCTGGGAGCTGCAGGGTCCTTGTACTAACCTGTCATTTTTCTGTCCTGTCTGGTTTTCAAGAGTCCATCGTAGGGAACTGCATGGACAGGAGCTCCCCCGGCCAAGCCATGCAGGTGCCTGACCACAATGGCCTGGGCTACCCCGTGCGCCCCTCGTCCAGCGAGCAGCCGCGGCCCCGCACCCTGCAGAGACATCACACCATCCAGAACAGTGATGATGCCTACGTAGGTGCCTTTGCCTCCCAGTCCCTCCACTGAAACAGCCTGGCTGTGGCCAGGCTGCGTGGCCTGGCTCTGGCCACACAGCGCTCTGCAGACACAGCCAGCCCAGCTGTGGGTCCTGCGGTGCTGTGAAGGAGCTGCTCGTGGTAGCCCAGACCTCGATGCCCTGCTCCCTGTGGGGTTTGGGGTGCTGGGATCTGTCCTGCCCAAACCTTGATGTGTTCTTTGCTACAGCTCCCTTCTGCTGTAGATGAGAATGTCACCTTCACTGGTTCAGTGGTGCCAGTGACAGGATAAGGAGCAGTGGCCAGAAACTAAAGCACGACAAGTTCCACCTCAACATGAGGAAGAACTTCTTTCCATGGAGGGTAGCAGAGCACTGGCATGGCTGCCCAGGGAGGGCATGGAGTCTCCCTCTTCGGAGATAACTCCAAACCTGTTCGCCTTGCCTTGGCAGGGGTTTGGACTGGATGATCTCCAGAGCTCCCTTCCAACCCCAGCTGTGCTGTAATTTTGTTAGTTCAGATGGATTTGGACTGTTCATTCCATTCACTTGTTGAGGGGACACTGGCTGCACCCAAGCTGTGCCTGATGCACAGTTCTTGTCCTTCCAAACCCGTGCTGAAGGTTTGCAGAAGCTCCCTGGGCACCCTGTCCGTGGGTGGATGGGAAGCAGCAGGATGCTCTGCCTTGATCTCCCCTTGACGTGTGTCGTGCTGTCTGCACAGGTGCAGTTGGATAACTTGCCTGGAATGAGTTTGATGGCAGGAAAAGCACTCAGCTCTGCTCGGATGTCCGACGCCGTGCTCAGCCAGTCGTCGCTGATGGCCAGCCAGCAGCTGCGCGACAGGGACGGCGAGGGTGAGCCCTGGGGCTGCACGGGGGGATGTGGGCAGCTCCTCGGGGGCTGCACTGCTAAGGCTTCTCTTCGTCCCTCCAGAATGTGGGGAGAGTTTGGAAGGTCAAGAGCACCCGAACCTGGGCGATGGCAGCCAGCACCTCAACACCTCCTGCTACCCCTCGACGTGTATCACGGACGTCCTGCTGAGCTACAAGCACCCGGAGGTGCCCTTTGGGATGGAGCAGGCGGGGGTGTAACCAGGAGGGAGTGAGTATCCCTGTGTCCTTGTCTCCACACCACACCTTGGCTGCCTCCATAGCCTCACTTCATGGCTCACCTTCCCTGCTCATTGCTCCAGTGCTGGGTTGGGACCATGAACTCAGAGCTCCTATGCTGGGGCTGTTTGCTGTCCCCCCATTGCCCAGGGACAGTGTCCCTCCTTCCAGGCTTGAGCTGCTCTCCAGACCCCTCTGCATGGCAGGGTCTCCAGGAGCAGCCTGGGAATGCTGGAGGGCTGTGGGAGGAGATGTGCTGTTCTGGTGTCTCCTGACATCTCTGTTTCTCTCTCTCTTGCAGGGTTTGTGTACAGCTTTGAAACGAAAAGGTCCATTTTAAACCAACAGTATCTAGCAGCATTGCGCCAAATTGCCGTAGTATTTCTGACTAACTGGAATACCATGGCCCCTTTCCTCATCCTCACTTCATCCAGTGTGTCGTTCCTTTGGGTTCTTTAATTTCTGCCACACTTGCCTGTAAGCCCAGCTACGCCCAGAGCCCCGAGCCCGACGCGGAGGATCGGCCTCAGCACCGGGGCTGCTCTGGGGGCTGGCCCTGCCCGGGGCCCCACGCCGGGCTGAGCCTCCCTGGAGCCTGCCCTGGGCAGCTCCGGGGGGACTGGAGCCACTCCTGGATGGAGGCCACGCTCTCCTTCCACTCTGTCCCGCTGCGCTGGGGGGATCGGGGCCTGGCAGCGCTGGCAGGGGCCCTACCCACCCTGGTGCAATCCACTCTTGTCTCACCTCTGTCTGCTCTGTCCCTCTCATGTGTCGGGGTGCTGACAGCATCACCCCTGCCCTCCCTTCCCTTTTCTTTCCAAATCCGCCATGACTTGGGGTTTTTTCTTTTCCTGGCTAATGTAGGGCAGATGGATTTTTCTTTGTTTCCTTCGCTTTTCCTCCTGATCACGTAGGAATTGGTTTTGTTTTGTTTTTTTTTTTTTGGTAAATGTTGTTTTATTATTATTGTTATTAATAAAAGGCAAAAGGAATTTCTGTTTGAGAGAAATTTTTAACTAGATTCTGTTCTATATGAATTGTGACTTGCACCTTTTGTTCAAAGTATTTTATTTCTTTTAACGACATTGTACTTGTGACTGGTTTTCTCTCGTGCCAGTGGCGACAGTGGTAATTCTCCTTATACAGTTGGGACGTGCAGAGGTCTCTTCTTTGTCCCTTTTCCATCCTTTCCGTGGTGGATAGAGCGGGAAGTCCCCCCCGCCCCCCCAGCCGCCGGGGCTCAGGGGCACGTGGTGTCACCCTTGCCTTTGGGACTTGACAAGCTCCAGCTCAGATCCTTCTTACTGACATTTTTCTGGAATATTTTTTAAAACTAAAGGAGACATCGACCCAGCCCTCCTGACTTTGCACAGAAGGAAGTGTGAAACCAGCACGGCAGAGGTGACTTTGCTGTCCTTACCCTGTGCCTCTTCCCGGCCTCCCCTTCTCCGGGAGAACAATGCTAACAGCTCTGCGATCCCAAAATCAGAGAGGAGGGAAGCTCCACAGCCCGGCCGTGTGCGTGGCCCCTCACCTGGCGCCTGCGGGCTCGGGGGGCGCGGGGAGCCCGCCGGATCGAGCGGGAAGGGTGGGAAACACGGAAAGCCTTTTGCTCTGTCCCTTTGGTTCGTTTTCCTTTTGTTTACATGACACTGTATCCTGGGAGAGTCGCCGGGCCCCCCCCAGCAGCAGGCGCCCCGCAGGGCCGCGTCACCGTGCCATCCGCAGTATCACACTTTTTTTATCATGGCTTTGTATTGTAGTAATCAATACGCGCAGTATATGTTGAATGTATATTAATATACTTTGCTATTATTTCTGTTTTTTGGAAATGTCAGAAGTATTTTTTTTTTCTTCCTCATTTATGTTGGACTAAAACAGAACGAACAGGAAAAAAAAAAAAGAAACGTTTCAGTAAATCTTCAGTCCATTTTTTTGTGGGTCACTTGCAACTAGTCAATTAGTTGGACAGTGGGATCATAACAAATAAAACCATGATTATGATCTTCCCTAGGCTCTTGTTTGCCTTGTTGCTCAATGCCAAAGCTCAAGGGGTGACAGCTGCCGTGTCCCCAGTCCATCCCTGGGGCTGTCACTTCCCCCGGGCTCCAGCAACTCTCCCTGACTGGGTTTCCCAAAGCCCCCCGGCACTTGCAGCCCCCCGGTTCGGTTTCCCAAAGCCCCCACAGCACTCGCAGCCGGAGCCCAGCGGAGCCCAACTCGCCCTGCGGAGGATGCGATGTGGGAAATGCGGTGCTCCCATCCGACCCTGCCCGGGCACCTGCTCCAGTGGGGCAGTGCCAGCTGTGGGTAGAGCCCGGGGGGCAGGGAGCTGTGCCTGTCCCCCAGCAGCTGCAGCACATGGCGTGGCAGTGCCTGTGTGATGCCATGGGGTGCCCAGCGAGCTGGCCCAGGCCGGGGCTGCAGGGAGCTGGTGCCGCTCAGAAAGAGGAGCATCGCTCCTCTGGAGCAGCTCTCCATGGCATTGCCAGCCCTGCACGCTCCCTGCAGCCCTAGCTGGGGCCATGGCCACTCCCTGTCCCCTCTCCCTGTCCCCTCTTGCCAGGCCGGACTCAGCCCTGTGTACTCGATTCCTGTGGATGCCTGGACTGGTGGCAATGGGACAGGGAAGCACCAGGGGTTGCCTTGGGAAGGGGGGAGTTTGGGGTGCCCATGCCAGTGCTGGTGCCTGCTCTGAGCTGAGCCTTCCTTCTGCCCGTGTCCCCAGCGAGGGCTGGCGTGGGCGGGCAGGGGCATCGCTCCCGGGACCTCTGCGCTGGGGACACAGTGGGAAAAGGGGGTGACGTGAGCGGCCCGGTGAAGGACGGGGCACAGACCCGCGGCCGAGGCGAGGGGTCCGGGTACGGCAGGCCAAATCCCTGCGGGAATAAACCTTGTCCCCGGGCCGGCGGCCAATCCCTGGGGGCTGCGAGGGGCCCCGGCATGGCCGCAGGGCCAGCGGGAATCTGGGTCACCGGGAGCGTAAACAGCTCCTTGGCCGGCGAGGCGCGTCCCGCGGGGAGCTCCTGTTTGCTCGCCGCCCCTGCCAAGCCCGCGCTCCTCGGCGCTGCTGCGATCCTTGAACCCTGCGCGCCACATCGCCCGCCGGGAGCGCGTTCTTGGGCCGCCGCGCTGGCTTATCTCCGCGGAACTGCCCCTCCGGCATAAATAGCGGCGGCGGAGCCCCGGTCCTTCAGACGGGACGAGCAGCAGCAGCAGAGAGAGCTGGTAAGAGCCCGGGCTGCTCCGCAGGACCCGCGGTGCCGCAGGGACGGAGCGGTGCGCATCGCCCGCGGTCCCGGCAGGACCCTTGGAGCCGGGCTGGGGGCTCAGCCCCGCCGGGCTTGCGTTTGCCGCGACTCCCCGCGCCCAGCTCTCTTGCTCTGCCCGCAGGTCCAGCGCGAGGATGAGAGCCGTGGTGTTGACCCTCGCCCTGCTCTGCCTGACGGGTAGGTCCGGACGGGGCTGCGGCGGCAGCGGCTGCGGATCCCCGCGGGATGGAGCGCCCGGGAGGGATGGGGCGGCTGAGCCCGACGCGAGCGCTGCTGGAAGCCGCCGGTTTCCGACGCGCTGGGCAAGTCCGGCTGCAGCCGGGGCGCTCCCTGGTCCCCTCCCGGGCCGGGCAGGTCCCCGGCAGGGCTGGAGCCGTCCCCGGGCACTGTGTCCTGAGCACACCCGGCTGTCTCCGCAGGCACCCAGGCCCGCTCTGTCTGGCAGAGCGATGACCCCCAGGCACCCCTGGATCGCCTCAAGGACATGCTCGATGTGTACCTGGAGACAGTGAAGGCCAGCGGCAAGGAAGCCATTTCCCAGTTCGAGGCCTCCACCGTGGGCAAGCAGCTGGAGTAAGTGTGGGGTGTGTGGCGGGGGGCTGGCGGGGGGACCCCGGGCTCCGTGTGTGACCTCCCTCCGCTCCCGCAGCCTGAAGCTGGCCGAGAACCTGGACACGCTGGGCGCAGCCGCCGCCAAGCTGAAAGAGGATGTGGCCCCCTACTACAAAGAGGTGCGGGAGATGTGGCTGAAAGACACCGAGTCCCTGCGCAAGGAGCTGACCAAGGACCTGGAGGACGTTAAGGAGAAGATCAAGCCCTTCCTGGACCAGTTCTCTGCCAAGTGGACGGAGGATCTGGAGCAGTACCGCCAGCGCCTGGCACCCCTGGCCCAGGAGCTGAAGGAGCTGAGCAAGCAGAAGGTGGAGCTGCTGCAGCAGAAGCTGACCCCGGTGGCCGAGGAGGCGCGGGACCGTCTGCGCGGGCACGTCGAGGAGCTGCGCAAGAACGTGGCCCCCTTCAGCGATGAGCTGCGGCAGAAGCTGAGCCAGAAGCTGGAGGAGATCCGGGAGAAGGGCATCCCCCAGGCTGCCGAATACCAGGCTAAGGTGGTGGAACACCTCAGCAACCTGCGTGAGAAGATGACACCCCTGGTGCAGGACTTCAAGGAACGCCTCACCCCCTACACCGAGACCCTCAAGGCCCGTTTCATCAGCCTCCTGGAGGACCTCCAGAAGAGCATGGCCTGAGCCGCCGGCCGGCGCTGCCAGGGACTGACCCCAGCCCCGCTCCGCAGCCGCCCCGGGTGCTCCCTGCCCTGCCCCGGGTGCTTCTCCTCAGGGGGCTCTGGGGACAGGCTGCAGGAGCCCCGGGCCAGCCCAGCCCTAGGGTGTCCTCCCCGGAGAACCCCTCCTCCCCTAGAATTCCCTCCCCGACCCGGCGTCGTGCTCAGCTTTTCTCCCTTTTGTCAAATAAACGTGACTTAAGTTATTGGAGCTCGCTCAGTCTTTGCAGTGGATGCTGGAGGGGGCAAGGGGTGCTCTGAGCTGGGGGTATGGGGCATTCTCAGGGACTGGGGGGACAGGGAACTGGTGAGGGGCGCTCTGGGCTCGCCCTGCACTGAGCCCAGCTCTGCCCGAGGTGCAGCAGGGCTTGGCCCCACGCAGGGCACTGGAGCGTGGTGGGATTGGATCTGCAGGAGCTTGTGGAAGCAGCACCAGCTCCTGCCCCCCTGGGCACCCCGATACGGCCGTGTGTACCCCAGTGCTGGTGTCTGCCCCCGCCCTCCCTCTCCCTGCGGGTCACAATCCTCCTTGCCCGCCCCCCAGTGATGCCACCACAGGGTCTGCTTCAGCCCCGCTTTATTGAGAGCATGACAGCGGGTGGGAGCCGGGGGGACCCCGGCCCGGACAGCCCCCGGGCAGCCCCCGACGGGGCTACGCGGCCGGTGTCTTCTTCCAGAGCTCCGCCAGCTTCTCCTTGAGCCACACCAGCCGCTGCTTGGCCAGCTCCGCGTTCTCCGACAGCCACTGCCTGCGCGGGGAGGGGAGGGGAGGGGAGGGCAGGGGGTCAGCACGGGGCCCCGGCCAGGCTCCCCGGGGGACAGGGACAGGGGCCTGGGCTGGCGGAGTCCGGGGGCACCTGGCCTGCTGCGCCGCGTCCGACTCCCGCACCCTGCTGATGGCGTCCTTGGCCATGGCCGAGGCTTTCTGGGCCAGCTCCTGCACCTTCTGCGCCAGCTCCTTCGGCTCCTCGGGCGTGTCGGCCCCTGCAAGCACCGCCTGGTGGGACTGGGGGCACGGGGCCCCGGGGCTGTGCCCCCCGTGTGTGTCCCCCAGCACCCTGAGCCCCGAGCCCTCCTCCTGCGCTGTCCCTTACTTGCTCCCAGCGCCAGGACGGCCGTGCAGGCGAGCAGGAGCAGCAGCGACGGCTTCATGGCTGGGGAGAGAGCAGAGCGCACGGTGTGGGCAGCACGGGGACCACGGGGGTCCCCACCCGCCCCCGTCCCCTCCCCAGCACGACCCTCACCAGGGATGTCCCCACTCACCTGTGCCGGCTCTGTGGCGCGGGGGCAGCCCTGGGCTCTCTCTTTATACTCTCCCCACGGCGGCCCTGGGGGATTCGTGCAAAGGTCAGGGCAGGGCGCGGGGGGGTGCAGGGGGGCTGCGTCCAGCCAGGAGTTGGGAAATGCCGCGGGGACGGAGCCTGCTGGGGGCCCGCGTGTCTCCGTGTGTGTGCACATACCTGTGCACACGTGGGCGCGAGCACACGCGTGTGCGCAGCCAGCGCCGTGCCCGCGGCGGGGACAGCCCTGGGGCCATGGGCACACACGGCACAAGGGTGACATCCAGCGGCCCTGTCCCCGGGCACGGCGCCCTCGGGCACCGCGAGGCTCTTCGGACCTTGTCACTGCCACTGCCTGGCTGGTCCCTGCCCCTGTCCCCCGCGCCCTTTCGCTCGCTGTAACACATCGCCGCTGCTCCGCTGTCCCCGGCGCGTGGGTGCGCTGAGCCGGGGCTGCCCCCCAGGTGTGCGCCGAGAGCCCCATGCCCACGGCCAGGGACACGCGGGGGTCCCAGCTCCACTCCCGGGCACACCAGCACTGTGTGGCTGCAGTGTCCTGCAGGATCCTCGCCTCTTCCTGTGGCAGGGCTTCCCCCAGGAACCTGGCCTGGGCAGGAACGATGTCATCCTGCTTCTAACAGCCTCCTGTGCCCCCGAGCTCCACCACAGTGTCCCCCTGAGCCCGTGTCCTGCCCCTCTGCCCAGCCCAGCTGACAGCAAAGCTGGGGGGTCCCTGCAGCATGGCCAGACCCCGTGTCCTGACCAACTGCCACCTATCCCACTGCCACACATCCCAGGTACTGCACTGCCAGCACTGACAGGGCCATTCCTGGGTCCCACAGAGCAGTGAGGTGTCCCCTCAGCCCAGGGTCCCCATTCCCAGGAGGGGCTCAGTGTGCCCTGCATACCCCATCCCGTCTGCCCCACCCTGTCACCCTGTGGGGGCTGCTGGGGCTGTGGGTGATGTCAGGCCTGCGCACACGTCAGGCACTTCCACGTTGTGACCGTGCTAAAGTCCAAGCCCTTGCTGTGTCACCGGCGCTGTGGAAGCTGCAGGGGCGCTCAGGCTGCATAAATAGTGCTGGGAACTGCCGGCTCCACAGGTACCGCGGCCGTGGCAGCACAGGTGAGCAGCTGGGAGGGCTGGAGAGAGCCAGGGTCTCCACTGCCTCTGCCAGCGTGCTGAGGGCTGTTGGTCCTTGGGGCTTCCTTCACCTCCACTCTGTGCTCCCACAGGAGTCCCCAGCACTCAGGATGGCGCCCAAGGCGGCCGCCCTTGTCCTGGTTCTCCTGGCAATCTCAGGTGAGGTGGCGTGAGGGTCCCTGGTGCCAGCAGGGCGGTCCTGCTCTGGGGCAGTGATGGGGACCTGATGTTCCTGGGGGGACTGATCCAAACACCCCTTGCAGGGTCTCGGGCTGATGTGAACCCCGATGATGTGGCCACCGTGATCTGGAAGTACTTCACGGAGCTGGGCAGCAATGCCAAGGACCAGATGCAGCAGACGGACATCAGCAAGCAGATCAAGTGAGCCGAGCCGTGGTGCTGGGGGGTGCTGGGGGCTCAGGGGGACCTGGGGGTGCTGGGCAGGGCTTGGGGATGTGGGCACACAGGCACTGACCTGGCCCTCTCCCCAGCACCCTGCTGAAGAGCAACCTGCAGAGTGTCAGCGCCTACGCCGAGGACCTGCAGGAGCGGCTGGTGCCCTTTGCCACGGAGCTGCAGGCGCGGCTGGCGCAGGACTCGCAGCGGCTGAAGGAGCAGATCCAGCGGGAGCTGCAGGAGCTGCAGGCCAAGCTGGCACCCTACGCCGATGAGGTGCACCAGCAGATCGGCACCAACATCCGCCAGCTGCAGGCCAAGATGAGCCCCTACGCCGAGGAGCTGCGCTCGCAGGTGGACCGCAGCGCCGGGGAGCTGCAGCGGGCGCTGGAGCCCTACGCGGCCGAGCTGCGGGAGCGGCTGCAGGACAACGCCCAGAGCATCCAGGCCTCCCTGAGTCCCTATGCCGACCGACTGCAGCAACAGATTGATGGTGGTGTGGAGAGCCTGAAGGAACGGCTGTCGCCTATGGCAGATGAGCTGAAGGCGCAGGTGGAGCAGAGCGTGGCCGAGCTGCGGCGCGGGCTCAGCCCCTACGCTCAGGAGGTGCAGGATGGCCTCAACCGGCAGCTGGAGAGCCTGACCCTGCAGATGGAGAAGGCGGCCGAGGAGCTGCGCGCCCGCCTGGCCACCAGCTCCGAGGAGCTGCGTGCCCAGCTGAGCCCGCTGGCCCGGGAGCTGCGGGAGGCGGCGAGCGGAGATGCCGAGAGCCTGCGGCAGCGCCTGGCTCCCCTGGCCCAGCAGCTGGACCAGCGCGTGGGGCAGACTCTGGAGGCTTTCCGGCAGCAGGCAGCTCCCTTCGGAGAGGCCCTCGGGAAGCAGCTGGTGCAGCGGCTGGAGGAGATGCGCGGCAAGCTGGACTCAGGCGCTGCCGGCGTGGAGGATCACCTGGAGCTGCTGGAGAAGGAGGTGCGGGAGAAGGTGGCTGCTTTCCTCAGCACCGTCCCACCCCCGCAGAACTGAGCGCCCCTGGACAGCTGTCCACACACACTCCAAGCATTCCTGGCCACTTCCTGTGGCAGAAATAAATCTTCTTGTGATGCACGTGCTGGTCCATGTCCCTTCTTCTCACAGCATCCTGCTGTCTTACCTCGGGGTGGGATACTTGGGTCTGCTCTGCTGCTCTGAGAGGGGGGCATCGCCCCGAATTTGGGTTCTGGGCCACCAGGGAGAGGGAACAGAGGTCGGGCCAGGTGGGTGGGAGGTCTCTGTGCTGGCTGGACATGGCGGCAGCCAGGAGGGTCCAGCACGGGGATGGGGCCTCGATGTCACCTCACCACACCGGGGTGCCACAGCAACCGGGGAGCACCCAGGCGACTCCAGAGGGGCAGAGCCCCGGAATGCGGCCAAACATCCCCACTGCGCTGGGGCAGCAGCTGCCACGGGCGATGGGGATCGGTGGGTGCGTGACAGACACCTCGTCCCCACAGCCCCGTGGGGATGGACGGGAAGGGAACTCCGCGGATAAAGGAAAGGGGAGTGAGGAGCTCCGCTGCCAGGAGCCCGGGACGGGACGGGACGGGACCGGACGGGACGGGAAGGGAAGGGATGAGGTGGAGCACGGCCAGCGCTGCCTGGAGCGACCTCACGTGTCGGCACAGGCGAGGGAGCCGCGGACTTTGGTGCCGGAGCAGCGCTGGCGACTTCTCGGCGTTTCACCCCGGGAGCGCTGGACTTCGCACCGCAGGGTGCCCGGGTTTATTCCCGGTAAAAATCACCGAGCAAAGGAAAGGACACCGAGCACGGTGCGCTGGGTGTCCGGCGGGAGCGGGCAGGACGGCAAGGGGAAGGTGTGCTCCCTGCCCGCTCGCCCCAGCCTTCCCCGGCACAGCCGGAGCCGGGCGCTCCTCCCGCGCCCACCCCGGGGGTCCAGGCTCCCTTCTCCTCCCGACAGGAGCCGCAGCCCTGTCCCCATCCCCATCCCCATCCCCATCCTGCCGCCTCGCACCAGCCCGGCAGCTCCATCCAGCATTCCCGCTGGGATGCAAAGATCGGCTCTGGGGCAGGGCCAGCCCCGTCCCCGGCCCGGGGGGCAGCGGGCAGTCAGGTGACCGGCCCCCAGGTCACCTCCCCGGAACGTGCTCGGACCTCCACGTTGTGTTTACACGGAGTGAGGTCCAAAAAGCCCTCCCGTACCAAAGCCGCCTTATCGCCCGCTCCTCGGCCTCCCCCCGGACCTATATAAGGGCGGCCACCGGCCGGCTCCGGGCGGGAGGGACACGGGAGGCGACCAGAGCCAGGTGAGGGACAGGGGCTCAAAGGTTGAGCGGCCGGAGGAGCTGGGTGTGATTCCAGGCGCACAACAGCAGGTTGTTGGGGACCCGAGGTGTTTCGGGGACCTGCAGGTGTTATGGGGAACACCAGGTGTTTTTAGGGAGCTCCAGGTGTCAAAGGGGACCCCAGGAGAGAGGTCCTTGCAGGGAGCAGCGACGGGGTGTGCAGCACAGGCACCACCACCCCGTGAGCGCTCGGAGCAGCCGACGGCTCCTCTCCTGTCTCTCCTGCAGCCGGACCATGCTGCTGAAGGCTGTGCTGCTCCTCTCCCTCCTGGCCACCTGCCCAGGTGGGTGCGGGCACGGGGGCTCTGGGGGCCCAGGGCTAGGTGGGCAGCACCACACAGCCCCCACTCCTGCCCACAGTGTCCCCGGCCAAGCCCGCGCAGAGTGGCTTCTGGGAGTACCTCAGCCAGCTGACGGGTGACAAGGACAGCCTGAAGAATGGCCAGAGCAAGCTGGGCAGGGACATCACGTGAGTACAGCGCTCCGGGGTCCCCACACCCCACCAGCACACACGGGGCCCTGCTCCTCTTTCCCTGGGGACACAGAAACTCAAGGGAAGGGCCCTGGCATGTGTTGGCAGGTTTTATTAGGGGTGTTGTGGTCACTGGGGGGTGTTGTGGTCACTGGGGGGTGTTGGTGACTGTCTTGTGCAGGAACCTGAAGGAAAGCATTCAGGATGGAGTCAGCTACGTGGGGGACTTCCTGGAGAAGCTGTCGCCCCTCAACAGGGGCCTGCAGCCCCAGCTGTACCAGGACTCGGACAGCCTGCGCAAGGTGCTCCGCAGGGAGCTGGAGAGCCTCAGGGTGAAGCTGTCCCCGTACGTGGACGAGGTGCACCAGCAGGTCGGCAAGCACCTGGACGATCTCCGGCAGCAGCTGCAGCCGTTCACGGAGGAGCTCCTGGACCAGGTGTCCCTGCGGGCCCGGGAGCTCCGGCGGCACCTGATGCCGAGCCGGGAGGTGACAGCACAGCTCCTGGACGGTGCGGACGAGCTCCAGCGCTTCATGGGTCACTACGCCGACAAGATCGCCTTCCACACGGACCAGGTGAAGGACATCTTCCACCCGTACACCGACCGGCTGCTGACCGAGATCCACCGCAACGTGGAGGAGCTGCACCGCAGCGTGGCCCCGCACGCCCGCGCCAGCCCCGAGCAGCTCAACCAGCACATCCAGGAGCTGTCCGCCAAGCTGACCCGCAACGCGCGGGACCTGCACCAGCAGATCCAGAGGAACCTGGAGCAGCTGAAGGCCAAGCTGAGCCTGTACCCCGGCAGCTCCGGGGAGCCCGCGGCGCCCCCGGGCCGCTACCGGGAGGCGCTGGCGCGGGAGGTGCAGCGCCGCGTGGAGGAGTTCCGGCGGGACACGTACGCCCAGATCCAGGCGTTCACGCGAGCGCTGGACCAGGAGACGGAGGAGATGCGGCTGAAGCTCAGCGCCCGCCCGGAGCCGCCCGAGGAGCCGCTGGACGCGCCGCCGCCGCCCGTGGAGGACCTGCGCGCCCGGCTGGACGCGCTGTGGCGGGACCTAGCGCTGAGCCTGAGCGAGCGGGGCGGGGAGGGTCCCGGGGAGGGTCCCGGGGAGGGTCCCGGGGAGGGTCCCGGGGAGGGTCCCGGGGAGGGTCCCGGGGAGGGTCGGGCGGGACCGGCGCCGCTCCGGGGATGAACCCAAATAAAGGCGCCGCCATCGCGGCCCGCGCGTGTCACGTGATCCGCCAGAACCCCCCGCGAGCCGTGCGTCATCGCCGCGCGCCGTCACGTGACGCGCACCATCATGTCGGCGCTGGGGGCCGTGGAGGCGGCGGCCGAGCCGGGCCCGGGCGCCGTGCCCGGGGGGGCTCTGTTCAGGCCCCTCAGCGCCGAGGACGGCGAGCAGCAGCCGGCAGAGATCGAGTCCCTGTGCATGAATTGCTTCCGCAACGTGAGGGGCCCCCGGCAGCAGCGTCCTGCGGGGATCGAGGGGCACAGGGGCCTGCGGGGCCGGAGGGGAGAGCAGGACGGGGGTGTGCGGGGTCAGGGTGGGGTCAGGGAGGGCGTGTGGGAGTCTGTGGAGGTCGGGGAGGGCTGTAGGGGTCTGTGGGGGTCATGGGATACACGCCAGGACAGAGATGTCTGGGAATCGGGGTCTGGATACAGAGATCTCCGGTGGTCGTGGGGAGGAGGAGGATCGTAGGGTCGGTGGGGGGTGCAGAGATCTGGGAGGCTTTGAGGGGCAGCAGCAAGAAAGGACCCGCCGGGGGCCACAGCTGGACCCGGAGTGGGGGGCACTGGTGGGGTCAGGAGGGGGTTACAGGGACTGCTTGGGGGTTGAGAGGAGGTTTGGGTGGCAGGCAGGGTTTGGAGCAGGGACCTGCCCATGTGGGGAGGTGCTGTCAGGGGCTTGGGGGCCTTTGCCCCCAGGACTCGGGTTCCCATGAGGCCCCTCGCTGCTGCAGGGAGTGACACGGCTCCTGCTCACCAGGATCCCCTTCTTCAAAGAGATCATCGTCAGCTCCTTCTCCTGCGACAGCTGCTCCTGGTCCAACACAGAGATCCAGTCAGCGGGCAGGATCCAGGAGCAGGGTGTGCGCTACACCCTGGCCGTCACCTCCCGCCAGGTGGGCAGGGCCTCCCCTCTCTGTTCCAGGCCCAAAATGTGCACGTTCCCCATGGAAAGGGGGCTGGAACCAACACCACTTTGTGATCCCAGTGTGTGGGAGCCCCTGGGTCTGTTTGGGATCCTAAGGCTGCTCCCTGGCTGTGTGTGCAGGACATGAACAGGGAGGTGGTGAAGACCGACTGTGCCTCAGCTCGAATTCCAGAGCTGGACTTTGAGATCCCTGCCTTCAGCCAGAAGGGAGGTGGGTAAACGGGAGCAGTTTGCGTGGAGGCTCCCAGGTACCTCTGGGATATGTTAATGGTGACGTCACCTCTGTTTTCTTCCTTTCCCAAGTCCTCACCACCATCGAGGGGATAATTGACAGAGCTGTGGCAGGCCTGGAGCAGGACCAGCCCACCCGCAGGGTAAGGGTCTGGAAAGGGGAAGCTCCTCAGGGATGGCTAATGCTTAGAATGTCCATCCCCTGCCTGGTGGTGTCACACAGAGCACTGGGGCTGTGGTTTGTGCTGTGGTCACATTTGTCAGCAGCTCTGGGCTTCCCCTGCAGCAGCTGGATTCGATCTTGGGTGTCTTTTCCATTTTAAACCATTCTGTGATTCCGTGTCCTCTTCCAGGCAACGGACGGAGAGGTGGCAAGAAAAATAGACGAGTTCATTGGTAGACTGAGGCAGCTGAAAGAAGTCAATTCCCCCTTCACCTTTGTGAGTGCTTACAGAAGGGCAGCCCTGACTGGCTGAAGGGTCAGGACAGCTCTCTCAGGTCTCCTTCTCCCGCAGATCCTCGATGATCCCTCCGGGAACAGCTTTGTGGAGAACCCCCACGCGCCACAGAGGGACGAGGCTCTTGCGGTCACTCACTACAGGAGGAGCCCCCAGCAATGTGCCATGCTGGGACTGGAGGTGACTGGGATCAATCCCTCACTCCCTGGGAGACCCAAAACCAAGGAACAGGAGTTAATGCTTCCCTTGCAGGGAGAGGAGGTGGATGCGAAGCCGCCGGACGCTGCTGAGGACCTGAGGGATGAGGTGGGTGATGCTGCAGTGCTGAGGGACACCCGGGACAGCTGCCCTGGGCTGGCTGGGACACTCTGGCTGTCCTTTCCCTTCCTCAGGTCCTGCAGTTCAACACCAACTGCCCCGAGTGCAACGCCCCGGCCAGCACCAACATGAAGCTAGTGCGTATCCTTCACGGGTGGCCATGGGCTGGGGTCTGCACCAGGGCTGAGGGGTGCTGCATGGCCCTGGGCTCTCCCTGCTGCACCACAGGCTGAATGAATTCTCTCAGGTGGGGCCTGTGGGGGTGCAGACCTATCTCGGGGCTGCGCACAACTCTCAGTGGGCTCCTGCCATCCCTTGGCTGCTGCTGTGAGGTTTTCCTTGACTCTGCTGCAGAAATCCCACACTTCAAGGAAGTGATTATCATGGCCACCAACTGCGACTCCTGTGGGCACAGGACCAATGAGGTGAGCCGGAAAAAGGGCAGTGGGGAAGGGAGTGGTGTTTTGTGCCTTTGTCCCTGAGCTCTGCTTCCCAGTGGGGCTACTTGGGAGGAAAACGATTTGAGGGCCTTGTCAGGAGGGGCTTTATACCTGCTAGTGAGGCTACTGTCCTGGGTTTGGAGTGGCCTCTGGGCTGACGTTAAAGCATTGTGGTGTGATCTGAGTGTAAATTGTGGAGCTCACTGCCAGCTGTTCCCAGGTGAAGTCTGGAGGAGCCATCGAATCACAGGGCACCAGGATCACCCTCCGGATTACAGACTCTTCCGACATGACCAGGGATATCCTGAAGGTACAGTGCCCTGGGACACCTGCCCTGTCCTGTGGAGGGTCCGGGGATCCAGCAGGGCTCAGCCCTCCCGCCATGGGGGTCACAGGAGGCTCACTTTTGCAGTCTGAGACATGCAGTGTGGAGATCCCAGAGCTGGAGTTCGAGCTGGGCATGGGAGCACTGGGGGGAAAGTTCACCACACTGGAGGGGCTGCTGAAGGACATCCGTGACCTGGTGAGTGGCCCTGTGCCAGCCTGGGGGGCTCAGCCCCCTCCCTGTCCCTGTTGGGGCTGGCTGGGGGGGCCTGGCTGCTTCACAGCTGCCTCACCTGCCCTTCCAGGTGGAGAAGAACCCCTTCACTCTGGGAGACAGCTCCATGCCCAGCAGGACGGGGAAGCTGCAGGAGTTCATTGGGAAGCTGCAGGAGGTGAGTTTATTCCGATTTTCCGTGCTCTTCACTGGGGCCCGAAGTGCTGAAGGATTAGGAAGAGCCTCACTGTCTGTGTGTGCTCTATTCCTGCAGATCATAGATGGGAAGACCAAGGCTCACTTCATCATGGATGACCCTGCAGGCAACAGCTACCTTCAGGTACAGCCTTCAGCCCTCAGGGTGGGCTCCTTGAGCGATTTGGGGGGATTTTATTTATTTCCCTGGAATGTGCTGGGAGTAGGGTTTGTGTTGGAGCTCTGGGTGTGGGCAGGTGTGGGTGCCCTTGCTTGGGTGCTGCTCAGGGATCACAGCCTGCACTGGTGCCCGAGCCTGTGGGAAGAGGGGAGTGCAGGTTTTCCTCTGTCCCTGCAGAACGTGTATGCCCCAGAAGAGGACCCGGAGCTGAGCGTGCAGCGCTACGAGCGCACGTTCGAGCAGAATGAAGAGCTGGGCCTGAACGACATGAAGACAGAGGGCTACGAGGCAGAGGCGGCCTCGGGCCGGTAGCGGGGGCAGCCCAGCCCTCCCACCCCCCGTCCCCAACTGCTCCAGGGACCAGGACCTGTGTGGGGCCAGGATTCTTCTCCCCTTCTGGGGCCAGGGGAGCTGTTCCCTCCCGAAGGCAGCGGGGCTGGGCCTCGGGGTCTCCCCGGCTGTGTGAGGTGCTGCTGTGTTGGGGCAGGGGGGTGGGAACGGAGGCGACTCCCCAGTAAAGATATTGATGATTCACGTGTCGCTGTGTCACTCCGTGCGCCGCTCCCGCCCCGCGCCGTTCATAGCCTTGGCCGCCGTTTGGCCGCGCCCATGGCCACGCCCACCGCCCCCACCCATGGTCCCGAATATGGCATGACCACGCCCACCGTCTCACCCGTGCCCCCGAATATGGCTTGGCCACGCCCATGGCCACGCCCCCCGCCCCCACCCATGGTCCCGAATATGGCTTGGCTACGCTCATTTCCACATATAGCTCCATTTATGGCACTAGCCACGCCCACCCCCCCGCGCTGTACGCGCAGGCCCCGCCCCTTCCTGCCGCGCCGGAGTTGTGCGTCACAGCGCGATGGCGGCGCCGGGGGTGTCGAAGGCCGAGTACCTGCGGCGGTACCTGAGCGGCCCCGCCGAGCCCGCCCAGCCCCGCCGCCGCCGCAAGAAGAAGCCGCCGGGCGGCACCGGCAGAGCCGGGTGAGTCCCGGGGGAAGGGGCGGTAGGCGGTGGGACGCTCCCCCGGGCCCCCCTGCCGCAGATCCCCCGTTCCCCGGCGGGTCCTGACGGCAGCGCTTCTCCCCGCTGCAGGATGCGGATCGTGGATGACGATGTGAGCTGGAACAGCATCGCCGCCGCCCCGGAGAAGGAGGAGGAGGACGACGAAGGAGACATGCCCGTGGTGAGCGGGGAGTCCCGTCAGATGCGTTCTCACAAGCTAGATCCGTTCTTAGGCTCACCTCGTGTCTTCTTCCTTTGGGAAGCACTGGCCAAAGCCTCTCTCCGTGCCCTGTGTTTTGGTTGTTTGGCCTCAGGGATGGGTGGGATTCCTGCTCCGAGCTCTGGCGGGATGAGTAAGCTCCGTGCAGATCAAAGCAGCCTGTTCTCCTTGCCCCTGTGTGCTCCAAGGGCCAGCACGGTGGTTCTGAGCTCCAAAACAGCTGCTGGAGCAAGGCAGAGGAACTGGGATTGCTGACCTTAAGCGGTTGTGTTTGAGGGTGGGAATTCTGTGTTTCCTTGAAGCAGTGCTGTTTGGTGTGGTGTTTTCAGGTGGCAGAGTTCATTGATGAGCGCCCTGATGAAGTGAAGCTGATGGAGGAATTCCGAACGAACTCCAAATGGAAACTTTTAGGAGGTGAGAGCAGCCCCTTCCATCTTTTCTCCCTAATGCTTGGCTTCTCCAAACAATGATGAAAGTTAAAAGTAATACCAGCAAAAAAAAAATCAGTAATCCTTGAGATGCTGGAGGGCTGCTGAGCTGTGCGGAGTCCTAATGATGGTGATTCCAATTGTTTTTCTTCAGATCAGAAGGAGGACTCGCAGGGTTCGGATATTTCGGGACCTGCCAAATCTGGCACGAGGTATGGGAGCTCCAACTAGGAATTCTGTTCTTGGTTCACTCTGGTTTTCTGGGTTTGCCTGTCTGGTTCTGTGCTTTCCAGGTGCTTTGCTGGGAAGTGTGGCACCTCTCCCTGCTGGATATCTCCTGCCTGGGGCAGGGGACTGGCAGCTCTGGGTGTTTGTGACACTGCCAGGGAGATCGGGGTGATGATTCCTGTCAATGTGATCAGGGTGGAGAGTTTAAAATTCCAGCTCTGCTGGGATTCAGGCTGCCTTGCAGGGTTTCTGGGATCTTCTCTGGGCAGGCTGTGGCTCAGTGCTGCAGGTCAGGGGTGCAGAATCCAAATGAGCCCACGTTCACAAAGCTGTTCCCAGCCTTGACCGAATTCCCAGCTCTGCAGGTCGTGCTTTGTATCCAAGCAAACCAAACAAAACCAGAGCTCACTGCCACCTTCTCTGCCCTCACAGGCGGCAGCGCCACGACTCCCCAGAGCCCTCACCCCCGGGAGGGAAACACAACGGCTCCTTGGACCTCTCTCCCCTGAGACGGCAGCGTCACGACACCCCTGACCCATCGCCTCCCAGGAGACAGCGTCATGATACCCCAGATCTGTCACCTCCCAGGAGACGGCGTCACGACACCCCTGACCCGTCACCTCCCAGGAGACAGCGTCATGACACCCCTGACCCGTCACCTCCCAGGAGACAGCGTCACGACACCCCTGACCCATCACCTCCCAGGAGACGGCGTCACGACACCCCTGACCCGTCACCTCCCAGGAGACAGCGTCACGACACCCCTGACCCGTCACCTCCCAGGAGACGGCGTCATGATACCCCAGATCTGTCACCTCCCAGGAAACAGCGTCACGACACCCCTGACCCATCCCCTCCCAGGCGGCGGCAGCGTCATGACACACCAGACTCATCACCTCCCAGGCGGCAGCGTCGTGACACCCCAGATCTGTCACCTCCCAGGAGACGGCAACGTCACGATACCCCTGACCCATCCCCTCCCAGGAGACGACGTCCTGGCACCTCAGATCTGTCACCTCCCAGGCGGCGACAGCGTCACGACACACCAGACCCATCACCTCCCAGGAGACAGCGTCATGATACCCCTGACCCATCACCTCCCAGGCGGCAGCGTCATGATACCCCAGACCTGTCACCTCCCCGCCGGCAGCGTCACGACACGCCAGACTTGTCACCTCCCAGGCGCAGGCAACGTCACGACACCCCTGACCCATCCCCTCCCCGGCGACAACGTCAGGATTTGTCACCTCGGAAGGAGAAGCCGGGGTCCCCAAGTGGGAAGAAGAGCCGAACGAAAGGTGAGTGTTGTGCTGTGTCCCCTGCACCCTGGGGGCTCTCTGGGATTCTGTTCCATGCTGCCGCAGGTGAGTGCTGTGGGCTGGTGCTCAGCTGGCACAGCTGGCAGTGGTAAGTGCCCTTCCCTGTAGGCACAGCTGGATTTTGTTCACAACTGGGCAAGCATTAACCCAATGTGGAATGCCTCTGCTGCAGCCTGGGCTGTGTCCACAGCGATTCCCTGAGCGTGATTCTCTCAGAGGGAATCAGCAAATCTTCACTCTCTGATTTATCTCCTCCAGGACGGACTTCGCCCACTGGGAAGGACCAGCACAGGTCACGGAGTCCCCCCAGGCACTCCCCACATCGCCGGGATGCCAAGGGATCTCCCAAGAAGGTAAACATTGCCTCTTTCCCTTCCACCTGTGGAAGTCCAATGACTGCCAAATTGGGGAAGGTTTTGTACAAATGGCTTTAACAGGGTGTCCCTGCCCTGTTCCTGTCGTCTGGGTCACCACTTGTTGTGCCTTTGCTGGCTGCCCTGCTCTCAGCCAGCTGTAAATGTGGGGTTTGTGTGATTTCCAGGCTAATACGATGTCGTCTGGGGCCAAAGCTGGGCTGGTGTCAGCCGATGTGCTGCGGAAGGAGAAGCAGGAGCTCCGGAAGCACGAGAGGAGCACCAAGCACCTGGAAGGTGGGAGTGTGGGGATACAGCCTGAGCCCCAGCTCTCTGCCTTCTCTTCCTCTGCTCTGTCAGGCCCTGGCACTGGGATGGTGGTGGGAGCATCCCTGTGGAGTTGCATCTGGACGTGCTGCTGGCAGCCTTGGCCAGGGTCACTGTTCCACGTGGGGATTTCAGAGCAGTGCCAGGAAAATCACAGGGAGTGTGAAATGCTTTTCATCTGCAAGTCTGGAGGAGCTGATGGAAAATCAGAGAGCTCAGGGTCTGTGTGGGGCAGCAGGAAAAAGTACAAGCTGAGATCCTGCCTGGCTTTGGGCGACAGGCTTTTTGGGAGATTGGGACAAGCAAAAGGAAAGCCACAGTTAGAGTCATTGAATTTTCTGGTGGTGATAACATTTCCAAAATGTGTGACTTGAGGCATCTGTCTCCACCAGAGGAATCCCGGAATGCTCAGACCGTGTTCCGAGACAAATCCGGCCGCAAGAGGAACCTGGCCCAGGAGCAGCTGGAGCAGAGGCTGAAGGCTGAGGCAGAGTCCAAGAGGGAAGAGCAGTATGCCAAGTGGGGAAAAGGGTGAGTAAGGGGCACCTGAGCACAGTCCGTGGGCCTCACATCTCCTGGTTTTAGTTTGGTGGTGTTGCATTTCACTTCACTCTGAGATTCAGTGTGGGACCAGGGCATATTCCACACGTGTTAAACTCCCTCCATTGCTGGAGGCACATTGGGAATGCTGCACACACAGAGGGACCCATCCTACAAACTGAACTAGTCCCAAGGAGGGATGGCTTGGGTCTGGGTGACACTCTGTGTTTTCCAGGCTGGCACAGGAGAGGCAGCAGCAGCAGAATGTGGAGGATGCCATCAAGGAGATGCAGAAGCCCTTGGCCCGTTACATCGATGACCAGGATCTGGATCGAATGCTGAGGGAACAGGAGAGGGAAGGAGACCCCATGGCTGCTCTCATCAAGAAAAGGAAGGCCAAGGAGAACAAGGAAAAAGGTTTGGCTCTGGAATGACACGTGTGTGTGTGGTTTAAGGCCTCAGCACAGCAAACAGCTGCTGGAGCAGCAGAGTCCTGAGAGACTTTCTGGATTCTCTGGAGTTACTGGCTTGTCACCAGTAACACTTGCTGTGAGTTGGCTGCTGGGAGAGCAGGGCCTGGTGACTGAAAACTCAGCAGTTTGTAAAGTGAGCCTTCGGGAGCTTCCTGTGGGAGCTGCAGCTGGCTGTCAGGAGCCTGTGCACCCACCTGTACCCACCTGCAGACACCTCCTGGGTGGGTGAGGGTGTGACCTGAGACTGCTGAAAACGTCTGTTCTGCTCTTTCTGTTTCAGAAAAACCCAGGTACAAGGGACCAGCACCTCCCCTCAACAGGTTCAACATCTGGCCCGGGCATCGCTGGGACGGTGTGGACAGGTACTTGTTCCTGCTAGAATAGCAGTAAAAATAGGAGTTTTGCTTCAGGGAGTTCACAGTGTAAAGATTTCCAGTCATGGGATGAATGAGGCTGTTGGCAGTTGGAAGATTGATTGGATTAAGTCAGATTGGTGATGGGACAGAAGGGACAAGGGGATGTGAGGAACTTTGGAGGCACCAACTCTTGGTAACCACGGATCCAGGTGGAAACTGAGCCAGAGTGAATTAGTGGAAAACTGGTAGTGTCTCTAGTCAGTTTTGTGGCTTGAGGAAAGCTCGTGGCCAGCAGCTCTGTCACCTGGTGTCCCTTTGCAGGTCCAACGGGTTCGAGCAGCAGCGCTTCGCCCGCATTGCCAACAAGAAGGCGGTGCAGGAGCTCGCCTACAAGTGGAGCGTCGAGGACATGTAGGGGAGAGCTCCTGGAGTGCCCCACAGACAGCGCCTGCTGCCAGAGCTGTGAGGAGTGGCCTGCTCTCCCTGGAACGAGCCTCGGCACTCAGCATCCCTGTGGACCTTCTTCCAAGAGGCAAGGCTGGATTTCACTGTCAGCCAGAGCCTGCAGATCTCTGGGGAGGACACTGGATTCTTGGTTGTCTTCTGACAAACTGTTTTGTTCTATGCCAAATGCTTTGACCTCTGAGGGCAGTTCCCAAGTCTTCGGGAGTCCTAAATCTCAGGTGAAAATCTGCTGAACACTTGGGCATGGGAGAGTTGTCCTCATGCAGTGGGTCTGTCTGCTCCAGAACTCAGGTTAAGTTTGACTTCTGAACTTCTGTTAAGGTTATGTAGTTATTGTGCCCTGTAGATCCCAGAGTCACCAATGTGCAGGGAAGTTCAAACTCACCTTCTCCTGGCCCTGTCCAAGCAGGATACTGAGCAGGGAATGCTCTGGCACTGAAAGAGCAACCTGCAGTGGTGCATTGGGCAGCAAGATCTTTAGGAGCCCCAGCAATTCTTCAGGGGTCCATTTCTTGTGCAAGTAAATGTGCGGAGAACTAGGGCTTAAGACCTGGAACTGCTTCCTTCGTATTTTGGAGCAGCTGGTCCCTCCAGGCCCCCTGGGTTTGGTGCTGATCTCAGCACTTCCCCCATGCTGCTGCCTGGGGCTCGCTGCAGTGGGAAGGGTGACATCCCTTCTGTGGTCAGATTTGTCAGTCTCGGAGCTGGAGGCCGAGCAGAGCTTCCCATGATCCCTGTGTGCCAGAAAGCACTTGTGGAAATAAATACAGTTGTTGTTGAGGTGCCAGGGAGCAGGGATGAAACGCAGGCTGCAGTTTCCATGGAGATGCCTTGGCTGCAGCAGTGGGCAGGGGCAGGGCAGGATCGCCCTTTTCAGGGATTCTCCAGCGTTGGGAGGGCCGTGGGTGGGAGGGATAGCAGCAAAGTCTGCTCTGGAGTGCCAGACTCCTGGGACCTCCCTGTTCTTCATCCCCGTGTAACATTTCCAGCAGCCCTGGAATTGGTGTGTACACCTGTAAATAACACCTTTTGTTTTTTACTTGATTTTGCGTGGTGGTGGTTTTTCCAAGGCGTGCAAACCATTCCCAGCCCTGTGGCACCTGCTGGGCAGGGAGATGGTTTGGGAGTGGGGGTGATTCTGGGAGGTGGCAGTGTGTTGCCAGCCCACTCTCAGCTTCCCGTTGTGCTTGTCCCTTCTGTCACCAAGCCCTGTTTTATTTCCCCCTCTAACCTGAGGCAGCTGCAGCTTGGACAAGTGCAGTTCCACTTGACACACTCATTTTTCCTCTCACTTAATCTAAGTGCTGCTGGAGATGTAAAGAACCTGCTGTGGAATGATTGGATTCGCCCTCGTGAGCAGAGCTGGATGCCGCTGCCTTCCTCACCTGCTTGGTGACAGTGGCTGCTCTTGCAGAGCCACAGATGCCAGCAGCTGGCTCGTGTCACAGTTGGGACTGCAAGCTGCTCTTAAGGAGGCAACGCACTTTTAAATGCTGGTACTAAACAAAATGTTGTGCTTAGGACCCAAAAACAGCACCAGGTTCTGCTTTTGGAGCTGATTTTGAAGGCTGGGGGTTTAAAATTTTAGAAATACTATCCTGGGGACCTCGTTGCTCATCACAATGCTGCATTTATACATCTGTTATTTGTTTGATAGTGGATATTTTATTTTTATGATATAGCTGTAAGGATAGGGGGGAGCTCAGGTGATGAACACCTCCCTCCCCGGTCCCATCTCTGTGTACTGCCTGGGGAGCAGGAGGCAGCTTTGTCCCTGTGCCCTTGCTCTGCATCCCACATCCCTTGTCCCCGCTGTGGCCTTGTCTGAGCAGTTCTGGCAGCAAAGCAATTGGAAAACGCTGCGGGATCCTCTGGGATGAGCGGGGTGATGGAGATGGAGCAGTGACACCAGGACTGGATCTCTTCATTAGTGGTTCTGGAAGGGCAGAGCCCCGGTCTTGGCATCGAGCAGCAACTTTGATTAGCTTTAACCCAAAAAAATGAATATTAAAATCTTAATTTAATTTAAACCACTGTCATTCACAGTCATGGCAAACAGCGAGCAGAGTAATTATTATGCAAATGAGACAGATAGAAAAATGATTAATAATTGCGCAAATTAAAAATTATTGTAAACATCCTGTGACTGGTGATAAGTCGGGGAGGAGCGTGCGGGGGAGGCAGCGGGGCTCAGCCACCTCCTGCATCCCGATTTCCTCATTAGTGGGATCAGCAAACGAGGAGCCCAGTGGTGCTTGGGGAGGCCGGGCCGGGTTCAGAATGTGCCCCAGCTCTTGTCTTTACTGTGAGAAAAGCTGGGTTTAAGCCATTTTCCTCCTTTTTGGAGTCCCTGTGCTCCTGTCAATGCCTGTGTGTCCCTCTGGAGCCTGGCACGGGGTCCCAGCAGTGCTCCCCAGAGCTGCTAATGACCCTGGGAGCTCCCCCCAACAATTACCGAGCTGATTTGTCTGGTGTCTCTGCTAATTGCACAGCTGTATTTCCCCCCCCCCTTTTCTTTTTACCCTTTTGCCAGGGAGCAGGGTAATTCCAGTCCCAGGCTCTCGCTGGCTCCTGGGCTTCCGTGGGCACTGCTCGTGTCAAGGACGAGCAATTAAGCCTGGCCTCGCGCATTGTAATTAGATTTTTGTTGATGAGCTCGTGGTAATGTGTTTAGCTTAGATTAAGAGCTTAATTCCTGGGGTGTGACACCGCCTGTCCCCGGGAGCCCTGTGCCCAGGGGAGCGGGGCTGCTGGGAGGGGTGGCCCTGGGAGGGGACCCTCGGCCACCCCTGTCTGTCTTGTCACCTGTCCCCACGAAGGTGAGTGTGGCCTCTCCCCCCACCTGCCTCTTGGCTGCTGTTTTTCTAACAGCTCCAGCAAAGTGGGTTTTGGCAGTGTTGTGTTATTGCTCCGTTTCCTGCTGAGTTCTATTATTTTTTAATTAAAAAGAGCCTGAGATTTGTCATTTAATGTCTCTCTAACCAGCAGCAGCTCCAGGTCGCGGGTGCTCGGCAGAGCTGGTGGCTCCCTAAATCGTCGTGGGCTTCCAGCACAGAGCTCCTGGGTGTGGGGGCACAGTGGAGTCCCCCCAGGGCACAGACACCCCCAGTTATTTTTGGGGGAGAAGAGTTTTCCCTGGCGACTCCATCCCACAGCGGGGCTGGGAACGAAAGTCCCCGAGACTGGCAGGTTAGTGATTGTATATGCATATGTGCACTTTCCCTAATTATGGAATAATTAGGGACACGCAGAGATAAAAATTACTAATAATATTTACTCTAGACTCTATTTTTTTCCAATAACCTCTCTCTCTCTTCCTCCTTCACCAAGTCTTGGTGGAAATAACTTTGCAGATCCCAGTTAATGAATATTTGTAAATGCAAGAACATTCGGCGCCGGAATATCCAGAGGGCATCCTCTCTCTGCCTTGTAATTTTTTTTCACCAGATATTTAATATTTATGGTTCCACAGCCTCGTGAATAAAGAGCCACCCGCAAACCCCCAGGAGCTTGGGGGCCGGGATATTTATGGCGCTTCCTCTTTTCCTTTTCAATTACAAAGACACCTCACATAATTAAGTGCTAATAACCTTGTTAATCTAAAATTGATACTCTTTCTCCTGGCTATCTCTTAATAGAATTAAAAACAGATTAATAATCAAGGGTAGGAGACGCTGCACACGACTCGGGGAGAGGGGGCCACACTCTGGCCCCTCCTGGGAGCTGGGGCTGGGTTGGGATGGGTGGCACGGGGAAGGGGCTGGCAGGGAGGTGTGTTTTCCCTCATGCTCTTTACACAGCTTAAATTTTTAAGACAAACAGCCATGTAACACCGTCTCCTAATGAAACTGTTTTATGTTAATTAATTATGTATCAAGGCTCATTTTCATGCGCAGCCCGGCTCCGCTTCCCCTCCGCCAAGCCTTTGATCTGTCAGAGGCTAAACGGGAGATAAATAATCAAATTGAGAAGCAGCCTGGATGGAAATAAACATGTTTTAGATGCGTTATCTGGCGGGTAGAGCAAGGCCCTGGGTAATGGGGCTCACGGTTCAGCCACGCTCGGCTGCACGCCTGGGCGTGGGAAATTTCCTGTGCCCCAGTGTCCCTGCGGCCACCTCTGGGGACAGCACCGTGTCCCCAGCATGGAATGGAGTCTGCTAAGTGTCTGCTTGTCCTTCCTAGGAGCAGGACGCTGCAGAGGACCCTCACTGCACTGAACTGATGAAGAGTTAAAACTCTGCAGTGTTTCTTTCTTGCAGCCCGTGGAAGATTCCGGCAGCTCCAGGCCACAGCCGCTCCGTGCCTGGGATAGTCAGGATGCTGGCAGTGGACACGGTTTCGGCATAATTTAACACAATCTTTCCCAATTTGTTACACCTAAGCAGGGGCAGATGTGCATCCATATTCATTTTGGAGGAACTTCAGGAATTACAACTTCATCAGCCAAGGCCGCCCGATGCCGCAGCCGCAGCTCCTGTGGGGTGGAGGAGGTGAGGATGGCAATGCCTGGAGCCTAGCGCTGCCCATGGGCTCTGCTGCTCCGAGGGGTGCCCATGGCCCCATCCCTGGTGACCTGGGGTGCTCCTGGGGATGTGGCAGTGCTGGCTCAGGGCAGGACCCTCTGTTGGCACCTCTGGTCCTGGGGCCAGGGTGGTGCCCTGCTGTAAATCAGGTGTTCTCCACCAGTAAACACCCCACAGCAGGAATTCCAGATGATAATTGTGGAGTGCTTTACAGCTGTAATAACCCAGCAATGTGCTGGCCGTGTGTAATTAGCACTAATGGATTTCTTCCTAAAGGGCTGAACACAGAGAGGGCCCAGCTCAGAGCGCTGCAGCATCCGGGGCTCTGCCCACCCCCGAGGGACCCCCTTCTGATGCAGACATCACTGGGGGACTGTGGAGAGCCCTGGGGAGCAGTGCTGGCAGCAGGGATCCCACTGCAGCAGGAATTAGAGCTCCTGGTGCTGCTCACGCCGCAGCCTTCCTCATCCTCCCTCATCGCGCTCAGCACTAACAGCTCCTCGCCCCCGGCTGTGCTCCTGTTGGGATCCCAGCGAGGTTTATGCCTGGAGGTTGTTCAGTTAGAGGATTAGGAGGGAGTTTATTACACTGCAGCAGCTCTCCGGGGTGTTTGCATGGTGATGTGCTTGTTTTCTCTCCTGGAGCTGTGTCGGGACGTTGGCCAAATCCAGCCCTGCTCGAGTGCCACGACGTGAGGGCCCAGCCTGGAGGAGAAGAGTCACTGCAGGCAGAGGACATGGGGACAGCACATCCCTTCTGGGCCAGCGGAGCTCCAGCGCTGCAGGTGAGCACCTGTGCCCTTCACCTGTGCTCTGGGTGGGCAGCAAGGACAGAGCAGCCGTGGTGGCTCCAGCCTGGGCTCCCATGGGACATCCTCGCCAGGGTGCCAGTCCTGCCCCAGCTATGGTGCCCAGCAGGACCAGCCAGGGCTCTGGGCACGGCCATGTGTCCCACTGATGCCACCCAGCCCGGCCAGGTCTGTCCCCAGCCCCGAAAGCCACGGCTCCTGTCCCCACCCCAGCGTGTCCCTCTGCCGGGAGGCAAACCCAGCACAGAGCAATCAAAGGCAGCGCTCAGAGAGCCTCGTCCCCTCCAGCCTTGCCCCGGGCCCTGCCTTTGGGCTTCTGAAGGCTCTGCTCCAGCGGTGTCAGTTCTCATTAATCCACACATCAAAGCCGGAGCTGCCAAACATCCTTGGGAGGCTGTGGGGATTCCTCAGCAGCGTGGCAGGCGGGGAGGCACAGGGGCAGTGGTGCAGGAGGGCTCAGGGGGGCTGCTCAGGGCAGAGCAGGGACCCTCGGAGCACATAGGGAGCTCTGACCCCTGGCTCATGCCCACAGAGCCCTGGGGGAGCTGCCAGGGCCACACAGGGGAGGTGTGGGATGTCCCTGGCTGAGGACATTAAACAACAGGACGTGGCACTCGATGCTCTGGTCTGGTTGACAATGTGGTGAGCAGTCCAAGGTTGGACTTGATCATCTTGGAGGTCCTTTCCAACCGAAATGATTCTGTGGCTCTGTGAAGGAAAGGCCCTCTCACAGCAACATCTGCCATGTGTCATGTGTGTGTAAACAAGGAAAAGAGATCTAGCAAGAGAACACACAAAAAATAGCAGAGAAGGTGCTGCTGTGCTCTGGAGAGTGGGATTTGCCTGCCAAGGTCCCCTCCGTGCCACTGTCACTGCAGACTGGGATTCCCTGCTCGGCTCTGGCGTGGCTCAGCATCCTGCCAGTGAGCTAATCAGGTCAATGCATTTTTAACAGGGCATAGGAAATCTTTATATTTTTTGTCAGGCTCATTCTTCTCCCCCGTCTCTCTGTGGGGGCTGAATTATTTAATGCTGAATATCAAGCAGGGCCGGTTTCCCTGCGCCGGCTGCTGACGGTGCATTTTTGGGCTGCTGAGATTGGCAGGTGGCTGTGCTCCGAGCTGGGCCCAGGGGGATCCCATTGTAGCAGCAGAATACCTGCTTGCAGCCAGATTTATGGAATAACTTGGGTCCTTCAGGGCTTCTGAATAAGCAGGATAGATTTGGAGAAGGGATGAGCAGTGCCAGAGCGGGGTGCTCACAAATCACTCAATTCTCTGTCTCCCTAGCTCATCTCTGTGTTCAGAGAGAACTTCAGCTGGAGTTTGGGTGTTGATTTCCGTGCTGGGAAAGGCTGGGAGAGCAGAGCAGGACAGCAGGGGATGCAGCAGCCTCGCTGCAGTTGTTCCCTGGTTTTGGGCACCACGGTGGGCAGGAGTGGCCTGGGCTGGGGTGACAGGGAAGGTGTGACAGAGGGCACAGGTCGTGTGTGGCGGGGAGCACCCGTGGGCACACAAACACAAAGGGCTGGCTTGTGTATCGGGGTTTATCTTTCCCATTAATGGCTTTCTAAATTGGTGGCAGTGGAGCAAAAAACCCAATCTGAACTCGGAGCATGCATGATTACTATTGTAATAACCTTGGCTAATAAGAATATGATGTGGTGTTAGGCTGGGAAAGAAAACACATTTCTCATTAGCTTTTTGATTAATTACTCCACATAATTTCCTAGGGGGACATGCCTGGGACTGATTGCCTTTGCTTTTGACGCGTGGAAGTGGTTTACCTTAACTTAATAATTTTCTCGGTGACATTTTAATGGCAGGCCTCAATTAATCTCCAGTCACTGGGCAAAGGGCAGGCCCTCACCCTCCCCTCGCACCTCTGGGGGCTCAGAGCACCCTCCTTGCCCACCCTTCTTGGGACAGGGCAGAGGAGCTGCCTGGGGCTGAGTGTTAAGGTCAGGGTTAGGCAGCACTGGCCGAGGATTGGGCTCCAAGATCCTGGTCCTCCCTGCCCCGCCCCACACTTGATGCTCCGACTTCTCAGGGCTTTAAATACCTGGGAATGCAACAGCTGTGCAGCCCTGTCCTCTCCTGGCGCTGCCAGGGATCCAGCTGTTCCCAGGCATATGTTTACATGGCCTGGAAGCGACCGATTTCCTTCCGTGTGTTATAATATAAATATTTTACAGGAGCTAAAATATTCAGCGCTCGTTTGATGTTGCCACATGGAGTGGGATCAAATGAGGGTGGGAAGGAGGGGAAAACAGGAGAGGGGAGCAAGCAGAGACTCATTTGTTTCCCTGCCTGGAAATGGAATGATGCTGCATATTTCTGCATCAGGAAATTACCCAGAACAGTGATCTCTGCTCACTGCTCCAGGAGCAGGTGCTCGGCTGGTGCCGGTGCAGCTCCACGTGGGGCTGTGTCTGACGTGGCTGCGGGGGTGGGACTGTCCCAGTGGCACATCCTGCAGCTGAGATGTGCATCCCACGCCCCAGGTGCATCCGCAGTTCCCCCTGCCCTCTCCAGCCCAGCCGTGCTTACACCAGCATTAAAACATCGGCACTTCCAGCCAAACTCCCTCTCAATGAAATGCCAGGGTAATTCCAGGCCTTGCCCTGCTGTCCTGGCATTTCTGGGGGTGTTGCCTTTGTGCTGGGATGGAGGGATTTGGGATTGGGTGGGCACGGCTGTGCAGCACCCCTGGGCACCCCACCTGGGGCAGGTGCTGGCTGGGAAGAGAAGAGCCAGCAATATTTATGTTTCCATCCAAATGCATGGATCAAAGCCGACACTTTAATCTGTTCAACAACATCTCAAGGATAAAAAAGTTGCAGGCAAATCACAGGCCTAAATTGGTAATATATTTCTGCTTGTCAGTTGACAAATCACTTTACAAACCCCTTCTGCATCTTCCCACGGTCCCTGGGTGTGCTGCTTTGGGATGTGCCAGCCTTCATCCCTCTGTGTCCTGGTGCTTGTGCCACACTCCTCCTCAGGAGGGATTCCCTGGGAGCTCAGGGCAGGGTTTGGCAGCAGCTGGGGCTGCTATTTAGATTTTCTCCCTGGCCCAAACCAGTGTTTCTTTCTTTCACTCACATTTTGCTCCTCTTCACAGCCATACTGTGTGTGGGGACACAGCTGTCTGCAGCCCACCACGGTGATCATGGCACACCATCCCTGTGGAGGCAGTCCAGATTCCAGTGGAGCAGCCGAGGAGTCCCTGCCAGACGCTGCCTGGAGCAGAGGGATCCTGCGGTGAGACAGCACTCAGTGCCAAGGGGTTTTTCTGCCTTGACTTCTTTTTATTGAGTTTCTTTTTCTCTTCTTTCTCTCTCCTGGCCAGTGCCAGGCCAAGTTGATGAATTATCCCAATATATATTCTGTCTGGAAAGAAAACACATATCATATATATCTTTGACAAGTTATTATTCTTCCTTATCAGAATATGTGTGCATCCAGCCACGCCATAACTCACCCTCCGCGGCGCTGGTGGATCGAGGCAGGAGGAGCATGGGCTGATCCCGAGTCCCCACCCTGGCTGGGTGACCCCCGTCGGGATGCTCTGGGGTGGGGGGACAGGCAGGGGACCGCGTGCCTGCGCCTGCCAGCCGGGGAGGGGGCCTGGGCGGAGGCGAGAGCACCACGTCGAGCTAATTCAGCGCCTGCCTCACCTCCAGCTGATTGCTGCAAATTAAATTTCACGCCAATGAGCCGGAGGAGCTGGCGTGCGGCGCGGCAGCGCGGGGGGAGAGGGGCGGCTGGCGCGGGCAATCTGCAGAGCTGGCACAGCCTCCTGCCCGGCTCGGGGGGCACGCGGGGCCTGTCCCTGCCCCTGTGCTGCCTGTGTCCCCCTGTGCTGGCCCTGAGCCTGTCCACAGCCTGTGCTGCCCAGTGTCCCTCTGCCCGTGCTCCCTTCTGCCCCTGCAGGGGCTGTGCCACGGGTTGGGTGAAAATCTCTTCACAGATGAGTGAGCAACCAGTTGTGGTTGTTCCTCCACGGAATGACAGCCTCAGGCTCTGGAGTGAAGCCCAGCAGGAGCCCAGCTCTGGTCCACAGCAGGAGGACGTGGCGCAGAGCTGGCCCCAGGGTGCTCAGGGTGTGGGTGGGCGCTCCACAGGTGGGAGGAGTGGGATCCGTCCAGGTGTGCTGTGCGTGCCTGGATGCAGGGCTGTGAGCAGCAGGAGTGCTCCCAGCCCCACTGCAGTGCCTTTAATGTTGGACTTATTAAGATAATAACTGCTCCATCTCCGCCGGTTTGAAACATGATCTAATAGGAATCTTACAACAAAAGTTGCCAAGCAGCCAGGCCAGGATTTACTAATAGACTCCGAGCGTGCTGTAACTGAGATGGAAATTAATTTAGTGATTAGGAGATTAATAAATGGAGCAGAGCATATCCTTTCCTTTAAAGGCCGGGAGGAAGCACTGGGATGTGGCATTCCCGTGGTGCCTTCACGGGAAGTGTTCAAACTCTTTAATCTTGACGCTTCCTTCCAGGCTGCCTCATTTTCTATTAAATCCCATATCCTTCCCCAGGTGTTTGTTAGCATTCTTTTGTCTTCACAGACACCTGAGCCTGGCATTTGGGGAGAAAAATCCCAATCCACCCCCTCGCCTCCAACCCGCTTGAATCCAGGACAGTGGCAGCGCCAGGAGGGCAGAGAGGGAGGGAAACAGTGGCTCGCAGCCTGCCCCTCTTTATTTCTGTTGGTTCTGTTTAGCAGCAGCTGTGCATCCATATTTATTGAGGGGAAGGGAAGGAAAACTGTTGGTAATCCCAGGGAAGTGGAACATCTTGTAATTATCGGGGTAGCTCTGCTGGCGTGGGCTCACTCGGGCTCCCGGGAGCGCGGCTGCGGAGCCCCAGCTCGGGGTCACCACGGAGGGCAGACAGGAAAGGTGGGATGTTGAACATGCTCTGAGCATTGCAGGGGGAAAAGGGATTGATGCACAAGTCTGGCACAGGAGAGGCGTGGGGAACTGCTGACCTCGTGCCCGGTGGCTCCTTGGCTGGGGCGGGGTGAGAGCTGCCGCCCTCCCCGAAACGGCTTTGGGCCAAAACTGGGGTGGGGGACAGCGAGTGACAGGGAATCTGTTAATTCACTGGCTGTGCTTGGAGCAGGGGGAAGAGCGGGTGAGGTGGGAAGCAGGAGGGAGATGCAAATGGCACGAGGTGCCCCTGCACCCCAGGTACCTCTGGGCTGGGGGAAGGGCACAGAACCCAGGACATGAATGGAGCTGGCAGCTCCTCTCCACTGGCGTTTCCAGAGGGCAAAACACGATCTCTTACAGATGCTGATAAGGTTTCTGAGCGAGGGCAGGAGTGCGAGATGAAGGGGAATGCACGTGTGCATTTCTTCTCCCTCCCTTCTTCTCTCCCCTCGCTATCTCCGGCACAGCCTTGCAAGAAGAAAAGCTTGTGGGCATCAGTGCTTTGCCTCTGCCTTCCCTGGGGACCATCAATATGCAGAGACTGTTACCTGGGCGGGGGCCCTTCCCTCTGTTCCGTCAAGGTCACGGCAGGAGCTCCTGGCTGCCGAGGATGGTCCTGGAGCAGAGCAGGGATGCTTGGGGAGAATGTGCTGCCCTGGAAGAGGAGGAGTAGGATGGGTTCCTTGTTGCCCAGGGCTGATGCTGGTGGTGTTAGAGTGCAGCCAGGCTCCAGGAGCTGCTCCCAAATCTGTGACGCAGTATTTTCCCGGTGGGAAATCAGCCCTCCTGCCCTCAGGGAGTGAAGATGGGCAGGCAGCATCCCTGCCGAGGCCATGGTTTCTGTCCATCCCTGCTCCCCAGCTCCTGGCACTGGGATGAAGGCAAATATTTGGAGAACGGCAGAGCCCGGCTTGCTTCAGACAGAGCCAGCAGCCTCTCAGAGGCTGGGATTAATTTGAAGGAATTTACTGGTGGGGTTTGTGGCAGAGAGAACAGTTTGCTTATTTCACACTCGTATGGCCACCTGCTACGAACTGTTTGTTCAGTTTCAAATTCTTTAATTAAAATCAACATAAAACAGATTGAAAACATCCCAAGAAGGAGATGCTTGATTTGCTGGAGGATATTGCAGCAAACGAGCCAAAGCGCTCAGAAGACACTGGATCACGGGAAGCGCCCTGGGCGGACACTTGGGTCTGCCTGGGCCACCAGCCTGGGACTGGGGGCAGGTGGCCATGGGGCACCTCAGCTTCATCACCGAGGTGTGGTGGCCGTGCTCTCTCGTTCTCTATCAGGATTCCCTTCCCGGTGTGGCCATCCCGGCAGTGCCTGGCATGGCGGGCGCAGGCGCACGGTGGTGGCTCAGCCCTTGGCGGAGCTGATCAGAGGCCTTCTCCAACAAACATCAAAGCTTCAATTAACAGGGGCCGCGTGCGACCCTCTTGCAGAGCCCAGATAAGAATAGAAATTTCCCTTGGAAAATGGATTTGTGTTTAGCTGCGTGTGCCGGGCGGTAAATGACCTGCTCCGCGCGGCACCGGAGAGGGGCCGGGGACAATTACGGTGCTCATTGGGAGCCGGTTATCTGAAGGAAACAGGCGCGCTGCTATTTAGCTGTCTAATATCCCAGTGGGAGGGGAGGCGGAATTAAAACCCGTCTCTTTTCAGAGCCATTTCAATCTGAAGGATTCTTCCTTTATGCGGTGGCTTTTCATTTCAAGGGGCTTCTTCCTCTCTCCCAGGCCCTTATTTGCGTGTGGCCGCCTGCAATGGAGAAGGACAGCGAGGGGAAGGAGGGCTTGGCTGGGTCTGCAGCCCGACATGGAGCCTCGGGATGCTGGGGGAGCGGGAGCAGCCTCTCCGTGGATTTCTCCCGGTGCCGGCACCTCCCGCTCCGATCCGGGGAAACAATAACAGCCACGCGGTGCAGAAAGTTAATCCAGAGCCAGACGGGCGTTTTAATAACTGGAAAGGTTAAAACAAGCCCTCTCCGGCTGTGTGCGGGCTCCCGCCAGCTCCCGCGCTCCTGCGGGCCTGGGAGACCCAGAGCACCATGACTGTATTGATTCAATTATTCTCTACAATGTAATACTCTGCATTTGTGTGATAGCAACAAACAGAGTTGAAAGACATACAAAAATAAATGATCTGAAAGTTAATATGGCTGAATGAGCAGCCTTGAATGAGGGGAGAGCGCTTTGGTTTTACATTGTGGAATCAATGGTGTGCAGAACAATGTCCTCCCTTCCCCGGGGCCCCGGGGGCCCTGCCTCAATCGATCACTATGCAAATTAATTGAATTCATGAAACCTGCATCGCTGGGTAATTGATGCTTCTTATAATTACCTCCGAGTTATGAGCTTTTAGGGGATTTCATTGATCCCTGCTTGGGGACAGGGCCAGGGCAGGTTCCGGGGGTGATGGCCATGGCATCAGGGGCTCGCTGGGATCCCCAGGTGTGACAGCCACTGTCCCGAGCTGGTGGCGTTTCCAGAGCCTGTGTGCTGTGGGGATGCTGCCCCTTGGGAAAGCACCTTCCCCTCCTCGGGGACCAGAGGGGTGCAGAGGTGATGGTGACAGGTGTCACAGGAGCACATGGCAGGGCCAGCCACGCCTGGCTGGTGGATCGTGGGAGCGAACAGGTTGTATCCAAAGGGATAATAGGCTTATATAGCGCATTATTTAAGAAAAAGGGACAGGCAATTGAGCTCTGCAGACTAATTAGATTAAATTGATGAGCTCATCAGTATTGTGTGTAATTAAGATCAGAGCTAATTGCGGCTGTTTGATGCCCCGCGTTACCCGAGGTGTCCCTTGCCCGGCTGGTGGGAAGTGGCTCAGCTCCCTGGGCTTCTGCTCCCTCCAGGGAGGAGCAAGGGATATGTGACTGTCCCCAGTTCATGCCGAGCTGGGGGCCAGGCAGGAGGGCATCTGGAGGTTTGGGCAGAGCTTTGTGCCAAGGGGAAAGAGCAAAGAGGGACTGGGGTGGGGTGGATGGAAAGTAAGAGAAGAAGCTGGCTGAAGTTCCAAGGGAACTGCAGCCATTGCTTCCTCTGAGTGATGGGTAGGATTTATCCAGACGGACTCAGCGCTTCACTAGACGGACAGTTCTGGCTGTGGTGTGGCCGGAGCAGCCTGGGTACAGCTTTTATCCATGCTCTTTCCTGTTTCCCATCTGATCTTTTCTCTTGCTGCTGCATCGACACCTCCTCCCCGCTTCGCTCCCTTTATCCTCCCACCTCGCTTCTCTCTCCCGCTGTCTCACCTGCCTCACCCTCCTGCTGCCCCTCCCTGACACGGGTTTTTTGCAGAAGCGCTTTGTGCCCCTTCAGGCCCTCCACGGGCTCGGTTCCCGGGCGCTCCCAGCCCTCCCTTTGCGCTGTTCCCCTCCCGGTGCTCCGCCGCTGCCTGCCCCGCACCGCGCTCCCTCCGCTCCGGGCTCCTGTCTCCGTCTCCAAGGTTACACCATCCTCTTCCCGCTCCTCTCCCGAGCTCCCAGCGGGATTTCCCGATGCTGTTCACCATTTGGGTTTTGTTCCTCACTGCCTTTCCCAGTTCTGCCGCACCTTTCTGCACCCGGCCGCTGCCCCCTCCCTTGGAGAGCATCGCTTGCACCTGCTGAAGGGAAGGCAGGATTTTTCTCCAGGGAAACTCCCCTGTAACTCAGGGCTGAGCATCCGCGTCCGCTCCAGGGCATCCTGGCTGAGCCATCCGAGGCGGGGTGGGTTCCTGCGGGGGCTGCCTTCGGGGGGCTGCTCATCCTGGGGGGAATAGGGGCCGCGGGAGAGCAACGTGAACATACAGCATTTATTCCTTCATTGCTGGCTGTGGGTCACAGCTGTGGGGCCAGGAGCAGGGTCAGCCCCCGAGCGGGAGCCCTGTGGTGCCTCTGCCTGTCCCCTCGTCACAGTGGGGCTCCCTTAGGGCTAGAAAGGGGCTCGGAGTCCTTCCAGATCTCCCCGCAGCAGCTCTCCCCAAGGCACAGCCCTTCAGGGCGAGCATTTAGGGACACTGCCTCAAGATAATGGCAGACAGATTTAACTCTAATCCTTTCTGCAGGGCTTTTCGGTTCTTACAGCCTGGAAAGTGACTGGGGGTGGGGGAAACAAGCAAACCCCAAACCCCTTCCCAGATGTACGAGCAGCCTGAAATATCTCTGGCATCTCTCTCTGCAATAACTGGAGGGAACAGGAGCAGATGTTTATAGGTCACGCTGCTGGTTTTTCCCTTTCTTTCCGACGCAGAGTTTGTTTTTCTCCAGTTTCTCCTGCTAGGGGGGAGCCGCGTCGCAGTGTCCCCTTTCCGCGGGCAGCGGCACCGGGCACCGCGCCCCGCAGGTGCCGCAGCCCCGGGGCTGGAGGGGATGTCCGGGCACAGCGGACCCCCGGCAGCCTTGAGGGGACACACGGAGGGGCTGCGCGGGTGGGCGAGCCCCGGGCTGTCCCCGCGGCGCGGACGGGAGGTGGCACTGCTGCACCGGCGCAGGACGCGCAGCCCCGCGCAGCGCTCGCCCCGCGCCGCTGCCATCAGCCGGGGGCTCTGATGAGACCCGCAGGGCTCGGTGATGCCCCCGGTGGCACTGTCCCCCCGCGGTGGCAGCCTGGCTCCCGGCAGGCCGGGAATGGCCGTGTCCCCGCGCCACCGGTGACACCGCGGCAGTGAGGATGCTGTGAGTGCTGCCCCATGGGCAGGGCTGTCTGTGTCCCCCACTGCTGTGTTGGTCCCCCAGGAGCTGTCCCTGCACAGGCCTTTCATCCCTGACGAAAAAAGGCTTTTTTTGCCTCCTGCCAGGTGCTGGGCTCAGCCACACGCTGGGATGCGACAGGTCACTGCAGTCCCTAGTGTGGCCCTCGTGCTTTTGGGGTCACAGTGTCCTGCCCTAAGCATCCCCAGTGCCTTTGGGGTCACAGCTTCCAGCCCAAAACCAGCCGGGGAGAGCCTGGTCCTGCCCGCACTGCCGGGAGTATTGCTGGGTGCATCCTGCTGTTTCCACTGGCACAGGAGAAGGGCACGAGGGCTGGTCCTCCCTCCGGGGGCACGTTCCCAAAGGAAAGGTCTTGGAACAGGAGAGATTGCTCTCTCAGGGCTTTTCTTTTTATAAAAGCTCTTTTGAAGGGGGGAGTTTGGAGCAGAGGAGAGTTCAGACAGATCTGATTCCCCTATCTCAGACAAACACACTCGCCTTTCCCTGACTGCAGATCAACAGGACATGTTCCAGGGAAAGATCATCTCGAAAGAAATGGATTTTCCCCCTACTGCTTTGCCATTTTTGCTTGTATTTCTGAAAGCCGGAGTGACGGGTTGTGAACTTTAAGGAGCGATTTCTATTCCTTGCTCTCGTCTGACATGTGGGCAGCAGGACTGCGAGCCTGAGGAGGAGACAGGGCTGAAACAGCTCGGGGGAGGATGCTGAGGGCGAGGCAGCAGCTTCCTGACTCCCAAAGCAGCTTCTCCTCCGAGTCTGCCGCAGGAAACTTCATGCAGGGCAGGAGGTGGTGCTGAGAAGGGGCAGGGGGTGCTCTGTGTGAGGGGCAGTGCCCTGGCAGTGAGGGCTTGGCGTTAATTGCAGCGAGCAATAAACACCGAGAATATCAATAGAACAATGGCATTTAATTAGTATCCAATGGCTCATATGGATTTCTACGTTAGATCCACATTAACATGAGATTCTCTGATCCCGAGTAATGTTAAGGAACAAAATGCTTAGGGATGCACCAATCCTTGCCATCTCCAGGGACAGGGAGGTCCCTGCAGGTGTGTTGGGATGGTACCTGTCCTGTCCTTCTGCTTCCCTGGGCTTTCCAGCTCTTTCCCCCAGCACAGAGCTTTTCCAACAGCTCCTGCCCAGCTGGGCTGGCCGCGTCCACAAACAAAAATCCCGAGAAATGGAAATGAAGTTTCTGAGCTCCACCCAAACCCGGCGCCCTCCACATTAAGTGAAGCCCCCCCACCAGCCCCGCAGCCTTTTGAGTTTTGTATGAAACACTCATTATACCTTTGGTGTGACAAATGATTGAAAAGTGTAATTTGAAAGCTAAGCTCCCCATCACACTCTTCCCTATTGTTTATTTGCCAGCTCCAAATGGGTTGGCTGCCAAGGAAAGTAATCAGAAGGTAATAGCCTGATATCGGATGAATCCCCAGAGCTGCCAGCAAGCTGGAAAACTACAATCTCGGTGCCGCCTGCAGTATTGATGCGCTGAAAATAATTGTGTAGAACAGCAGAGCTGGGATCAAACTTGGGCTGACACTCGGCGTTGTATGGCTCGCGTTCGGCGCAGTCTGATGTGGTTATTTGTGACTGGCTTGGGGCAAGGCAGCCAAAAGCGTCTCAGGGAGAGCTGCTGCGCTCTGTTTGCCCATGTAGATGAGAAAACACCTTCCCAAAGCAAAGTGCATCTCTTTATCTCCGTCCCTTCTTCCCTGCCTTGCCTCTTGCTTCCCCTCTTGCTGCGATCCCGGGAAAGCGTTGATTTTATTGAGTGTGGCAAGTGGCAGTTCATTAAAAAGTGGGAGCAGATGGGGAAGGGATTGTAGAAGAAGATTAATGATGCGCACCGACAAGTAAATCGGCCCAGGTTCTGGAGTAAACACAATCACGCCGGCTTCCTGGGAGCGGGTAATCCTCCTCTGTCAGCTCCGGCCTCGTTAGCCGGCTGGCGGGGCCGGGAGCTAACGAGCAGGGATGCCATGGTGCTCGGGAGCCCACGGCACGCCTGGCGTGGCCGGGACTGGGCTCTGGTGGCAGTGCTGGCAGGGACAGGCAGCGGGCGTGGCCGTGGGGCTGGTGCTGGTGCTCGAGGCCACGGCGGTGCTGCCCTGCCCAGAGTGGCCGTGCGAGCACAGCAGCTCTGGGGCATTGCTGCCCGTGGGCTCCGTGTCCTCGCCAGTGCAGGGCTCCTCCATCCCTCGCTGCCCCTCGGCTCGCTGCTCCGGGCTGAGCTGTGCCCATTCCCTCACGCACAGCCAGCAGGGATCTCACAGGTGACGGATGCCCAGGGTGAGAGGAGCTCTGCTGCCTGGCAGCGCTGCCCAGCTCCCGTGGGATGTGCGGCATTCCCAGCCGGGATGCTCGGTGACACCGCTGGCCTGGGGGAGCAGAGCTTGGTGAAGAGGGGCAGGGCTGCTCCTGTTAAATTCCCGCCAGCAGCCTCCGTTCTCCGCCGTGCAAAGCTCACCTTTCCCCACCTGCCTCACCTGTGCTGTCCCGGGGCTCCGCTCATTCCCTGCCAGGCCTGACCTCTCCGTGCGCTGATGGAGAGGCCGCACACAGGCTGGAGCCTCCGCCACTGGATTTAAATACAGGCTGCATTTGTCTTGCAGCAGGACGGCTGGCTCCTGCCAGCCTCCGCTCCCGAGGACAAGCCTTTCATTATGGATGGGGCTGTAATTTTGCTGCAATTTCCAGAAAAGCACCTGACTCCTTGTTTAAGCACCAGCGGGAGTGGGAGTGGGACGGGGCATGGCTGCATGTGGCACATTTAGCGGTGACAGGGGGACCCTGGGGGGCTGCTGCCTCTCGCTGGTGTCCTGGGGCTGTCACCCCTCGGGGGCTGCAAAGCAGGAGCCATGCAGGACGGTGCAGCTCCATGGATCCATGCGGGCTGGCATTCCTGCTGCCAGGTCACGATGGCTGTCACCGCCGCTGTCACCACCACTGTCCCCACCTCACCCACCACCGCGGCCACTCGGCACAGGGGGATGCTGCCAGGGAGGGCCACTGCCCAGCTGAGCCACTGCCAGGGGCATAAATAATTTAATAAAGGAACCTTTGAAATTATATTGCCCTAAATAATATAATAAACCCTAATTTACTCACATTTATCTCCCGGAGTTTTTTGTGAAAGCAGTAATCTTGCATCTTCTACAGTGATGGATTAGCAGGAAGGAAACTCCGCTGGGGAATAAAAACCCACATCGTGTAGTTTTTGACATGTTATTATTCAGTTTTATCTCGGGTTGCTCATTCCTGGGCCATTACTCATGTTCACAGGAATTTTTCTCCCCCCTTATTTATTTATTTTTATCGTGACCAGAAGCAGAGATGTCAGCAAATCATCCTGCCTTCCCCTGCTCCATTCGGAGGGGACAGTGTGGCATTGCTGGGGGGTCCTGGTGGCACCCCACGCCTCGGGGCACTGCAGACACCAGCGAGGGTGGCACCGTGTGGGTCCTGCAGCGCTCTGGCCGTGGCAGGCAGGGAGGGACACGACTTAATTAGTCTGAGAGTTTCTAAGAGATCCGATCGATGGAGCAGATCACAGCCGTGAGTCCTGCCTGCGCTGAGGGCACTTGATGAAATAAAGCAGGCGGGGAGCTGGGGTCTGGCAGGGCATGGTGTGATGGGGACAATGCTCTGGCAGTCATGGACGTGCCAGCACCTCGTGCGGTGACCCGGGAGGGATGGCACGGGTGGCACGGGTAGCACAGGTCACACTGCTCCCTTTGCCGGGCAGAGTGGCTGCAGTCAGCACCGAGGACGTGGGAGCCCTTGGGAGCTTTAATTATTGCTAAAACTCGGCCTTTATTGCTCATTAGCAGTTGCAAGTGGCAATGCAGGATGCGGTGCCCCAGCGTTGTCCCCTCGGAGGGAAGGATTTTTGGCTGCCTTGCTTAAGCCGCAAGGAGGTTATTAAATAACTGCAATTACACGAGGAGTGCCAGGATGGTGCCTGTCATTTATTAGCACTGCTTTGTTTACTCCCAGGCTTGAAAGAATTTGGAGCAGCAGCCAGTGCCCAGCAGAGCCATGACGGCATCGGGGCGGCCCATCCCAGTGGGATCTCCCAGAGAAAAAACAGGAAAAAATTCTTTATTTGAGGTGGTGAAGCACTGGCTGCCCAGAGAAGCTGTGGCTGTCCCTGGATCCCTGGCAGTGTCCAAGGCCGGGCTGGATGGGGCTTGGAGCCGCCTGGGACAGTGGACGGTGTCCCTGCCATGGCAGGGGTGGCACTGGGTGATCTTTAAGGCTCCTTCCAACCCAGACCATTCTGGGATTCCTTAATTCCACAGAACCCGTCCCCACTGGTGGCGGCCAGCAGACCAGGACTGTCCCAGCTCCAGTGCCACCCCTTGTGCTGCCCCAGCTGGGGAAGCGCAGGCAGGCAGGAAGCGTTTCCTGCTCTGTGTACAAATACAGAGAGCTCTGTTTGTTTGTGTTCGCTGGGAATGTGCCGGCTGCATGCACACACACGCATAAATATATAAATATATATATGTATGCACGGGGCTGGGCTGGGAAGCACACAGCTCGCAGTGGGAAGGGGTTGGCAGAGCAAAACACCCTGGAAGACATCCAAAATGTGGGAATGATGGTACATCTGAGCCCCCTGGATGGTGGGGGAGGCAGGGCTGCCTTCCTTTCTCCACCACTGCTGCAGGCACCGTCCGGGGGCTCTGCCTGCCCCTCCTGTCCCCCCAAAACATTCTCTGCATCATCCTCATGGAAGAATCAAGCTGGGAGCGGCAGAACCCTGCAGGGCTGAGCTGGACGGGTGCAGAGGAGGCTCTGCAGTGCTGCAGGGGGACCCTGCCGAGCCCCCAGCCCAGTGTCCTGCACAGCCCAGGTCCCACCGGGGCACAGGGGTTTTGGCACAGCTCTCCCACAGCAGTGACCCTGCGGACGGGGCCAGCAGCTCCCTGTTTGCCCAGTGCTCTCCCAGTTTGCTCAGCTCGAGCTGGAGAGCAAACGCGTGGCTGTTTATCCTCGCGCTAAGGAAGAGCGGCGAGCACGCCGCTGATGGTTGGAGGGGACGGAGTGTGCAGAGGGCATGTGGACAGGACACCGTGTTTGCCGGGGAGCACTGGGCCACCACCAGCTCTCCAGCAAGCCCAGGCTCTCCGGTGGCACCACATCTCTTTTCTCCCGTGTCAGTGCCCAGCGCTGCCCCCCGAGCTGCCTGCTCTCGTGGGGCACGGGGAAATCACATTTATTGCGAACAGGGATGTTATTGAGCCAAGCAGGGAGATGATGAGGGGCTCCTGGAACTGTCAGTGCGGGGTGTTTAATTAGAGCTCAGCAAACACTCCTCATTCCCTGGCACTCCGACGGCAGCTCCGCACCCCCAGGCTGCCCCGGCACACGGAGCTGCCTCCATCCCCAGCTCCTGCCTCTAATACCTGCTCCAGACTCTCAAGGTGAGCACGATGGGGGTCAGCCGCGCTCCAGCGTTGATTACAGAGCCGGCAGGAGCTGCTAAGATTTCTAATTAAGATTAAAGAATGCACACAGCTTATAAATGCTTCCCAGGAATGTATAATTTGATTTCCTTGTTTTCTCGTGTCTGCTGCTCCTGAGGCAGCTTAGATGGCTCCTGCTGCCCCTCGCCCATCCCAGCGATGCAGACCCAGGGCTCTGGTGCCTCTCCCACAGCATCCTGGGCAGGAAAGGCCCTGGAAAACGCCTTGGTGAAGGTTCTGCATGTCAAGGAGGACAGGCAGGGCCTGCTGGCTCTGTGCTGTGCTGTTCTGGGTGAGGACAAGCCATGGTGAGCCCACAGCACTCTGAAAGGAGGCTTGGATATTATTCTTGTACCGGGAGGGCCACCAGCAGATACCAGTGTCCCCTGCCCCAGCACGGGTCCCATTCCCAGCCCATCCACCGGCCCAAGGAAAGCCCGGAGCCAGCAGAGAACTCTCCAGCGCAGGTACCTGAGCGGGGGGACAGCTGTGCATCAATATTTATTCAAAACTCCCAGGAAACCTGGATGAAGTGTAATTATCTCAGCTCAATCAACCCGGATTAGCATAACATCCAGTCACCCATCAGACAGGGGTTTGATTTCTGGGATCAAAGCTGGCTGTAGCCGCTGATGAGGAGGGTGCAGGGGAGGTGGGAGAGGGGAGCTGTGTCCGCTCTCCTCTTCCCGGGGTTTCCAGCTCACTTTTCCCTCCCAAACTCCATCCCACCGAGCGCCCATCGCGTGCTCCTCGCTCGCAGCATCGCTCCCCGCGCAGCATCTCACCCTCTGCTCCGCTCCCCGTAATTAACAACTAAATATAGATCTTAATTAAGGCACTGATGAATTTAATTTGGAGTGGCATTACTGCCTTAACTTCCAGAGCTCAACGCCTTGTTTGGATAATGTATAATATAAGCTAAATGAGTGCTTACTTGTTACCACCATAAATAATTCCTCACAAATCCCTTCAGATACGTCTCAGTCACTAATCCATCTCCTCCTACGGAATATTCACGGACAACAAGCCTCTTCCTGCAGATTTCAACATAAACCTTCAAGCCTCATGGCAAATTCCCCCCTCTGAGCCTGGCGGGGAGGGAAGGTGAGGTGGCAGTGTGGGCTGGCAGGATGGGCAGTTTGGGGTGAGATCATCCCAGCCCCAAAGTCTCCTGTGAGGAGCCTGGGCTGAGGATGCCTGGCAGCTCCCGGGATGCTCCAGGGGCACCACATCCAGCAGGTCCTGCAGCCCCTGGCACAGGCACAGGGTCCTGGTTGGGGATGCAGGTGAGGGAGCAGGAGTGGAGGCACCTCACGGATACCTGGATTAGAGCTGGTGGGAGGGCAGCTCAAGTGCAGCAGGAGGTTGGATAGTCAGGAATCACCTCCTGCCTTTGATTAAATAACATCCACAATCATTTTCCTCTGCAGAGCAAGTCCAGGGCTGTGTTGGGAAGCGAAATAAACCCCTGCTTTTGCTCTGCACTCAGCCCCGAGCCACAGTTGTGTCTCGCTGCTCAAAGGATTTCTGGGAAAGCTCCACCGCTTTTATTCCTTAAACACGGAGCAAAACAATCAATGGGGTTTTGATATCACCTAAGCCCTGCGAACCTGTTCATGGGAAGCAGCGGTGAGAGGATGGAGCTGTTACTGCCTGAAAGGAAACATGCACAGGAAAAGCCACAGCTGGAGCTCCCAGTGCTCCCAGCTGCGCTGTGCCTGCTGCAGTGGCCCTGCACAGAGGGAACAAGGACACTGCAGTGCCATCCCCTGTGTGCCGTGCCCTGTGTGCCATCCCCTGTGTGCCGTGCCCAGTGTGCCATGCCCTGTGTGCCATGCCCTGTGTGCCGTGCCCTGTTTGTCATACCCTGTGTGCCATCCCCTGTGTGCCATGTCCTATGTGCCATACCCTCTGTGCCATGCCCTGTGTGCCATCCCCTGTTTGTCATACCCTCTGTGCCATGCCCCATGTGCCATGCCCTGTGTGCCACCCCCTCTGTGCCATCCCCTCTGTGCCATGCCCTGTGTGCTGTGCCCCCTGAGCTGTGCCCTGTGTGCTGTGCCCTGTGTGCCATGCCCTGTGTGCCGTGCCCTGTGTGCCATACCCTCTGTGCCATGCCCCGTGTGCCATGCCCTGTGTGCCATACCCTCTGTGCCATGCCCTGTTTGTCATACCCTGTGTGCCATGCCCTGTTTGTCATACCCTGTGTGCCATGCCCTGTGTGCCATGCCCTGTTTGTCATACCCTGTGTGCCATGTCCTGTGTATTATCCCCTCTGTGCCATGCCCTGCGTCCCATGCCCTGTGTCCTGGCTGCCAGCACTTCCCTGGACAGGGTGTGGCCCAGGGAAGTGAGACAAAGCTGGTTAATCCATGCTCCGGGCACAGGGACATCCTTTGCTGGTGGGACAGGACCCCGGGATGCTGTGCCAGCCCCGGGCCGGACCATGGCCAGGCTGGCACTGTGCTCTGCCCAGCCCTGCTCCGCCTGTCTGCTCCACTTCCCTGCTCCCTGCTGTCCCGGTACAAATCATTTGCTCAGATAACAGATGACGTGTTTATCCCAAGGGATACAAGCCTGAATATTAGGATGTCAAAACCAGCTGCATTTGCAATACGTTACTGTCAAATGGAGAATAAAAAGGGAGTTGCAGTTATTTAATTTGGTGCCAGCGCAGGAGAGAGGGAGCAGGGGGAGCAGTGGCTGTTTGCCCAGCTGGGATCCGGACCCCTGGGCTGGGCAGGAGCTGCCTGGGGGGCTGGGGAGGGCAGGGGTGGGGGGCTCACTGCTGGGAGGATGCTGCATTGCTGCCTCTCCTCCCCCTCACACCCTGCCGGGGAACGGGAGAAGCCAGGCAGGTCACGGGGGGCACATGGCAGCTCATTCATCCGTGCCAGCAGAATTTGTACTTGAAAAATTTTGTTGGGAAAAGAAAGGCTTTTTTGAAGACAAACATCCCGGCTCCTTGGGGAAGGCTCCGAGTTTGCAGAATACCAATTAAAAATATAAAAGTGCTTTTAAAAAATAAATCTTGAAGGCGAGTTCTGAGGTGGGGAGAGGGGGCTGGGGGAGGTTGGCACATGGTGTCCTTTGGCACCAAGGAGTCGAGGGGAGGACTGACGAGCAGTCCCTGCTGCACATCAAGGGCAGCAAGGTGTTTCTCCAGGTGTCCCAGGCCTTTGGCTGGCCAGGTGCATGGGGAACTGCCACCTCCTCCCCTGGGAGCGCAGGGCAGCACATGCTCGTGGGCACCGTGTCCCTTCTGCCCCCTTTGGGCCCATGGGCAGCACTGCCTGCCCCAGGTGACCTTCACAGAGGTGGCGATGGGGCAGGGGACACTCGTCCTCTGTCACCTCAGGGCCCGGTGAGTGACAGCCTGCCCGTGGCAGGGACCAGAGCCTCCCTGCTGATGCTGAGATAATGCACTGGGTAATACTTTTTGGCATATTTCATTGAAATATAACAAAATATTTGCATAGCTTTATTAGATAAAGGGGAGCTGACTGGAGGCAGAGCTCGTTTGGAAATACGATGTGAAAATTCATTTAAAATGAAAGAATCTGGAAGCTTAAGTTTATGGTAATAGATTGATCGCCCAGAGTAGCTAATGACTCCCAACAAATAGATCTCAGTGGCTGCATCCTCTTCCCCTGTTTGGCTGCTGCCCTGAAGTTAACAAATCCCCATTTATGGGGTGAACTGGGGCCAGTTCTGAGCCAGACTGGGAGCACTGGGAGCCTGTGGAGCACAGGCAGTGGGACGGGAGGAGGAGGGAAGGGCCTGCGTGACTCTGGGATAAACGCCTGGGTTTAATTTCCATCTCCCGAAGCTAGAGCAGATTGAAACGAAGCCACCGAAAAGCTGCAGACGAGAGGTGGGGAAATTAATAATGTCATAGTAATAATAGTAATGAGTGGCTGTGCGTGCGCTAATTAGTTTGGAGCCCTGTCTCCAACTCGGCGCACCTGTGTGTGCGGTGCCACCTCGGCATGGGAACGGTGCCAGGTGTGCCCTGCGCACACCTGAACTGCGTTTGTCATTACACCCGGGGGACAGTTGGGCTGATCCAAAACTTTCCAGTTGGGGTTTCCTTGTCCTGGCCCAGAGCTGCAGGATCTGTGCTCCAGGGCCACCCCGGCGTGGGAACGGTGCCAGGTGTGCCCTGTTGTGACAGTTGGGCTGATCCAAAACTTTCCAGTTTTTGGGGTTTCCTTGTCCTGGCCCAGAGCTGCAGGATCTGTGCTCCAGGGCCACCTCAGCATGGGAACGGTGCCAGGTGTGCCCTGTTGTGACAGTTGGGCTGATCCAAAACTTTCCAGTAGGGGTGGTGGCCTTCTCCCGGCCCAGAGCTGCAGGATCGGTGCTCCAGGGAAGGTGTTCGTGCTGCTGCTGGAGGACACTCGCCTCGCCAGGAGCCCCGAGTGGCACCCAAGTAAGTGGAAATTCTTTGTAAAATGAAAATTGCGTGTGTTTCGGTGGGGGGAGGTTGAGCACCGAGTGTGGGCCCTGCCTGGGCAGGAGAGGTGTCCAGAAAATCCTTCTGAGGGGAGAAATGCCCTGCTCTGCGTCCATGGATTTAAACGCTCTTTGTCTTGGGGCAGTGCCTGGGCCACCTCGGGCAGGTGACACGGTGCTGCCACACGTCACTGCGCCCTGGCACAGCCGTGGGTGGTGGCTTCCAGGGAGTGGGGGAGGAATAATTGAGGCTGTGTTGTGTGGGAGCAAAGACAATGTGGAAAATGTCCCTGGAGCACCTGTGGCAGGCGGAAAGGCCCATGGTGGATCTCTGCTTTCGGTGGTTGAGCTGAGCTTCTCCTTTTGAGCTGTGGGAGGGGGCGCAGATGAAAGAGAGGAGGCAATGTGCCAAGCGAGTGGGCAGCTGCTCCCTCTGCGTAGCTTTCCAGTTGTTTGCCGGTTTGGTTCGGGGATTTGGTGACAGAAAGTCCTGTGTTCAGGTGTGGGGAAGTGCTGCATCACAAGAAGTTTTGGGGAGGGTGTTGGTCGATCCGTGGGGCACTGCAGGTGGTAAAGTGGGAGGTGCAGTGCCAGGTCCTGGCTGGTGCCAGACGGCTCCTGCTCAGCAGCCCCATGGGCAGGGTGGTCCTGGGGGACTGCAGAGTCCCAGACCCCCAAAATGGGCACTGGGCATGTCGGGGACAGGCTGGTGGGGCCCAGAGAACACATCTGCTTACGGCAAAGGCAGTTTCTCTAAATTGTAGCAAGCCCACGAGCAGCTTCAGCTGAAAGCTCTCCTCAGAGAGCACCTGCCCGTGGGCTCCTGTGGGCACCTGTTCCCTCAGTCCTGGCATTCCCCTCGTGGGGATGGTGCTCAGGAGGCTGGAGAGAGAAACCTGCTACTCACAAGGGGGGAGTTGGAGAGTTTTCTGCGCAAAGATGCACATGGGAATAGCAGGAAGGGAGTTTGCTGGAGACAGTTTCCTCATCGTTCGCTCCCGTGTGGATGCAGCTCCCATTAGTATTCGGGGCTGGTCGGAGCAGCCACTTAGGCCTGGAGACAGCTCTGCACAGGCACGGTGGAAATGTCTTTATAAATGACCACCAGGTTTGAGTGACGTGCCCTTCTTAAGCTAAATAAAATGAAAGATAAACCTTCTAAAAAATACATGAGCTAAACATCCCTTCCACGCTTCATTATGCAAATGGCTCTGCCCATCGCCGCAGCAATTAGCTGCTCCCTCGCGCTGGGGGCGAGCGAACCGGGCCTTCCTCCTCCTCCTCCTCCTCCTCCTCCTCCTCCTCCTCCTCCTCCTCCTCCTGACCGGGAATGGAAGGGAAAACATTGCCTGCTTGTGAATCTGTAATGCTGGAGCAGGGTTTTGGAATGTTCTGGTGTGAACGGTCATCTCCAGTGACAGTAATGGCTTTGGGCAGTGAATGGCTGTGGGAAGCAGTGGAGAGCACATGAACCCTCCTCCCTCTCTGCCAGGGACTTCTCCAGTGGCATGGGGGCTCTGGCTGTGCTTTTGTTGGGAGCAGGCTCAGGTTGGGCACTGGGAGGGTGCTCAGGCGGTGGAAGGGCTGCACAGGGAGGTGGTGGAGTCCTCCAAGGAAGGCGTGGATGTGGCTCTCAGTGCTCTGGGGCGGTGACACGGTGGGGATGGGGCACAGGCTGGACTCGATGATCCTGAAGGTCTTTTCCAAGCTCCGTGACCCTGTGATGACCATGGTGGGTGGCACTGCAGTGGTGGGAGGGGAGGTGCTGTGCGCTCTTTCCAGCCATGGATCACCTGTGGCTCCATCTGCAGTCGCCTCTGTCCTTGTCACACCCTGTCCCCTCCCCTGCACTCCCCTAATGCGCCGCTCCTGCTCCAGGTACACAACGCAGCTTTACAAGTTATCAATCTTGCTCTGGAGCAGTTCCATCGGTGAGATCCCTCCCTGTTGGTGCCCATGCTCTGCCAGGGCCCCTTATCAGGTTTGCAATTTGGGATCTGTGTTAAGTGCTCAGAAATCAATTTTCAGCTTATTTTGTGCTACAAAATTTGCCATGCCTGGATCTCTGATACTAATTGAACAAGAGCAATTGATGTTTTAGTAGTAATTAAAGATGGTAATTATTACCAAATCTCCCCGTGGCCCTGCATGTTTGCTTTGGACTTGTCAAAACTGGAGGCAGGTGGAATCAATCTTAATAAAGTTGGGACTTCAAAGCTGCTTCCTGGTAATGGCTTTCCACAAGGCTGGTGAGGAGTGAAAGGCGGAGATGGAGAGAGAGCCTTGAGCCTTGCAGAGGGCAGGGACATTAATGGGTGCTTTCTAATTAAATGAATTTTGAAAATATTTATCCAAAATGAAAACTACTCATTGTTTTTCCATCCTGGAGTGTCTGGAAGGGTTTGGAAGCCACAGGGCTGCGATGGCTGTCCCAGCCCTTGCTGCTGGCCCATCCTCTCGCCAGTAGCAGGAGGGCTCCTGTGCTTGGCTGTGACTGTTGATGTCACTTGTGGTGCTGCCGGGGCCGTGCCAGCCCCGACAGGTCGTGCTGGGGGATGAATTGCTGACCTATTTATCAGCACCTGCTTCACCAGCATCTTTCCCTGTGCTGCCAGAGCCGAGCGCCCCTCGGGACACGGGGGCTGTGAGTTTGGGAGACATCCCGTGGGGATGCAATATGGGCAGCAGGAAAGGAGAAGGCGATGCCCAAACTGCCCAGCTGCGCTCTGGGGTGGGTGTGGAGATGCTCCAGCCAAAGGGAGCCTGCTGAGACAGATACCCCAGCTGGATTCACCTGCTCCTGCCTCTCTCGAGGCAAGCCCACCTTGCTGGCTGCGCTGGCTCTGGCTGGTGTTTCTGCAGGCACAGGCAGGATCAGGCCTGGCGAATCGCTGCCTCGGTGTCCCCATGGAAACAGATGCGGGATGCTGCAGAGCAGAGCTGCTCGCAGCTCCAGCTCTGGTCCTCAGCCCCACTCCCTGGCACAAGAGCCCTTGAGAGGGAGGCAGGGGGGGCTGAGCCCCATCTCCATTCTCCCTCAGGAGAGCGAGACCCTCTCTTCAGGGGAAAATGGAAATGTAATCAGATCGGCTTGTGTGGAGCAAATAGAAAATCAGTTTTAATAAAGGCAGAAGAAATGCAAAGCAGCCGCTTGTGACGGAAATGGTGCTAAATAGACACCTCTTTAAGGAAAACTGCTCCGGGGATGTTTATCGGGAGATGCACTGCCCTGGGTGATGCTGGGTGGCAGCAGGAGCAGCTTCCCTGCCAGGAGTGGCATTTGGGCAGCAGGACCCTCTGTGGAGGGCACTGTGTGCCCCCATCCCTGCGCCCCTCCCGGGGGCAGCCCTGCGGAGGGGAACAGCTCCTGCCGGCACCGTGGGGCTCAATTATAGCTCAGAGGAGCCACTTTGCCTTTATTGCTTTCATTCATTACCCAGGGGCCAGCGCCTGTTTTCTGAGGCAGCTATCTGGTCACATCGTGGCCGATAAGCAATGCTGGTCTGTCTTTCTAAGACAGCCAAAATTTATCACTTTCCACTTATTTATTTATTTGGTGGGGCTCTGGTGGTGGCCTGTATTTTTCTTCCAGTGACGTTTCGCAAAAGGCTTTATTTTCCCGTTCAGCCCTAGGGGAAAAAGCAAACCCAGCCCAAAAGAGGAGACAGCTCCGTAACGAACCCCACTGGAAGTGAGCACAGGAGATGAGTTTGTGCTGGGCTCCCGCGCTGCAGCCACTTGTCAGCCCCTGCGTGGTTTGATTTTCTAAATGAGCTGCTCAGCTGTGCCCAGGTGGTCGAGGTGCAGGAGGGGGACAGAGCTGGGGCGTGGGGTGAGTTGTCCCAGTTTGAGCCCTTCCCAGTGGGTGCTGGGCTGGGTGTGGGTGCCGTGGAGGAGCTCCCGAGTGGAGCAGACAGTGTGGGAGAGACCTGTGAGTGTCTGCACGTCTCTCTCTTCCTGCGGCAGGCAAAGCTCCGCTTTCAGCGAAATCCTGGCAGTGAATGAAACAAAACAAGGAGGAATTTAAGGCATGGAGCCTTTGTGAGGGCCCTGAGGAGCAGGCTTCCTGGAAGCTTCCCCGGATGAGATTCCAGCAGTGATGCACTGTGTGTCTGAGCCTCTTTGGGGCCAGTGCCTGGGGAGGGCTGCGGCCATGGGGGGACATCTCCTGTGTCACCACACTGAGAGTGGCCCTGGCTCCCCAAGTGTCCCTCTGGGACAGCCCCTCAAAAAGGCAATTGCGATGTCCCTGCAGAGCAGTGGCAGCTGTTCCAGAGCCACCTCTGGGATGCAGAGGCTGATGCTGGCATCCCTGGGCATCCTCAGGATGCTCCTTGCAAAAAAAAGGTGTTTCATCCATTGGTTTCCCAGAGCCCTGGGGGTAGAGGATCCATAGGAACCACAATCCCCAGTTCCTGCTGGGAAACCAACGAAATAAACACCTTGGCTCTTCTTTTTCCCCACAGTGTGCCTTTCCCCAGTGGGAAGATGTTCTAGGGATAAATGGCAGCATTTCCCTTTTTTCACCAATCTGAAGGAAAGAGTTGTGTGTTTGGAGGGGCAGGAGGAGCGGGAAGGCACACAAAGCCGAGGCAGGATCAGTAATTGGCCAGCCGTAATTTCATAATTCATCTCTGTGAAACACAATGAAATTAAAAGAGTTTAGATTCCAAAGTGTAATGATCATCAATTAAATTCTGCCGGGGCTGAGCTTCCCTCTCATTTGAATTTTATTTTATTATTATGACTTCCCTGTGATTGCGAGAGGATGAAAACAAAAGCTGCTGCTGGAGGTGGTGGTGGTGGGGAATTAGAGCCTGCAATTACTGCTGGGTGACAGAGGAACCGAGGGAGAGGCGGCAGCTCCTCGGCCGCACCAGGCACAGGCAGGGGCATCCATCATCCTGAGCCTAATCAGTTAATGCTGATAAACTGCCAGCAATAACTGACAATTGAGCTGGGGGCTCTGGGCTCGGAGTTCATTCATTTTGAAAGTGCCATAACTAACCCATTAAACCCAGAAAAGCACAAAAGCAGAGCCCTGGCCCCTGCCTGCTGCCCTAATGAAGGCTGCTGTTGATTCTTTTAAGTGTGGATGATGATGTGTTTAGTGGCTATTGATGCCAGAGGTTTAGCCCGGGCTGGAAAAGCTGCTTGGTGCTTTGAAGAAAGGAGTTTGTGTTTATCCGTGGCAGCTTTTGCCCTGGGTGCCGACTCGTGCGCTAATCCCGGGGAGATGCGGTGGGGGAGCGTTGGGTGCGGGAAGGATCGCCTCCAGAACGTGTGTGATGATCCTATAAGCTGCTGCTCCCTTGGGGAATTCCCTCCGTGGGGTGGATCCTTCTGTCTCTCTTAAATTACCGATGCAACGGAGCCGAGCTGGAAGGCAGAGCTCCGGCGGGTGCTGGCTGATGGTTGAACACTCATCCACCTGCTCACACCTCAGCTCCTCCAGGGAAATGCGGCTGGAGATGCTGGCAGGAGCCCTGGTTTCCCACCTTGGCTCTCTCCTGCCTCGGCAGCACCGCTGGAGAGTGCGGGGCAGGTCTGACCCACAGCACACAAATCGCAGCAGTGATCTCCGCAGGAAGCTCCGTGTGAAGGCTGGGGACTGAGGGGCTTGGGGACATCTGGGCTGATTCTCTGCCCCAGGGTCACTTCCAGCCACGGGGACCCTCGGTCTGGCCCAGCTCTCGGCTGTGGCCTGGCTTCCATCAGCGCCTGGAGACACGGGGACAGAGGTGTCCTGATTTATGTCCCCAGGGGGTTCTGGTTAGCCAGCACTGCACAAGGAACAGCTTCTGCCATGAATCATACAGCTGAGAGCGGCTGCTTTGGGCTGTCCATCCTGAGCAGCAGGGACTGGAGGAGCTCCCTGATGTGCTTTTCCTTTAGCAGGGAAGGTTTCCTACCCAAACACCCCACGGTGGCCACAGCATTCCGGGTGCCGAGACCTCTTGCCCAGATAAATCCCTGCACTCGTCTGGCTCCGCTCCCAGGCACTGGGGTTTTTTCCACCTTTGTTGTTAGACTGAAGAGCCCTCTATTATCAATTTTTTTTGTTCTCTGTGTAGGTATTTAAAGACTTTGATCAAGTCACCTCATCACCTTCCCTTTGTTAATCTGCAGAGACTGAACTCCTTGAGACTTTTGCAATGAGGCAGGAATTGTGCCTCTGTGTCCCTCAGCTCCTTTGAAATTCCCAGCCAGAGAGTCGAAGGTTGGGCACCTGAAAACGAGAGGGTATCTGGAGAACTCGCCCCATCAGGGCTCTGTGCTTCTCGCCTGCTTTTGCACTGGGCTTTGACATTGTGCGAGTGACTGTCGGGAGGTTTCTGATCGCATTTTTCCTTTTTTCTCCCGTGATGGATAATAACTCCTTCTCAGAAGCAGATTTCCCAGGGAAACGCTGTCTCTTCTCTGAGTCCTCCCCCTGAGCGTGTTCTCTGCCCTGAGCCGGTGTTCCCATGCTGGGATCTGTGCATTCTGTGTCCGGAGGAGCTGGGGGGTCACTGCTTCTTCCCATCCTTCGCTGTGTCCCATCCTCCCCACATCCCACCCTTTCCCTGTCGGTGCTGCCGGGACCCCACTGCGTGTCTGGAGAGGTGGGCACAGCAGCACCTGGGAGTTATTTTCCTGGAAAAGCGCGCTGTGCTGGCTCTGGCTGCTTTCGTGGATCAGCCCGGGAGGACTGGCTTTCATCTGGACCCGGCAGAGCCCTCTGCACGGCGCTTTCGGGAGGTTGATCGGGCTGGCTCCAGGGAAGTCTCCTGGGAGCCCACTAAAGCCCATCATCAAAGGTGTTTAGTCTTTGCAGGAAGCAGGATTGCGGAGAGACTAAACGATTCCGAGAGGATGTTTCACCTCAAAGAGGTCTGTTTTCCAGCCTGGCTCTGCATTTCAAACCCCTCGCTGCGCTGTGGGCCCAGCTCGGTCTCTGAAGGACCAAAGTGCAGTGTGTTTGATGAATTCCAGGCCCGGGATTGCCTGGGCTGTGGCTCCACGGGGGGGTGGTGGCTGTGCCAGCCCTCGCCATCGCTCTGTGCCTTGTCCCCCAGACTGCTCTGGCTGTGAGGATGCCCCTCCTTGGGTGTGCCCCCCTCGCACCCACGGGACCTTCCTCCCTCACCCTCCTCACCCTCCTCCCCAGCTGCCCTGGTGTAATGAGTTGTCAGGATGGTGAGGATGGACGGGGCGCACCGGGTCCTGATGAGATGATACAGCAACAATTCCATTTCATCTCGAATTTGACATTAAACTTTAATAGTCTCAAGGACAAGAAGCCAAGAGATATCAGATGTAATGAGATAAAGCAAAGTTTCTCTGACAGCAAATTTGATCACAAATGGGCTCTGAGATTGCTTCTTTGATATAAATGAAACATAATTCATCTTTCAGTGCCTTGAATGGGCTTTGAGGCCATGCATAATAACGGTGTCGCCATTGCTGGCTCTGACAAGTGCCAGCATGGCACGAGCAGGCAGGGCCCCGAGCACTGCTCGTGCTCCTCCCTGGCCCTGGGTGGCACATCCGAGTGGCAGGAGCTGCTGGAGGGAGCCACAGGCAGCATCACTGTGCCACCCAGCATGGTGGGCAGCAGTGCTTTCAGCACACTCCCAGAAAATTCGGAGCTACTGGTGTGTGTCTGGGCTGTGCTCCTGCATCCCTAAGGCTCCTGCAGCCCTGCTCTGGAGGGCTCTGGAGCTGCTGGAGCTCTGGCACCAGCCCTGCCTGTGTTTTTCCAGGGCTGGAGGCATGCTGGGCACAGCGAGTTCCCTTTCCTGTCGTGGTGGCTGTGGCTGCTGCAGGAGCCCCCAAGGCACGGTGCCTGCCCAAGGGTTTGCTCCTGGCGTGGCTGTGTGGCTCTCCAGCAGTGCACAGCCCCTCTTTGGGGGGCTGCCCACCTCCACGGCCCAGCTGTGCCCCTGCCTGCTCAGAGCTCCCCCTCTGTCCCAGGGACACTGGAATTTGGGGACAGATAGCTGGGCACAGATAAACAGAGCTGCCACGCTTCTCTCCAGGAGCAGCAGAATGCTGAGTTCTGTGCCCTCAGGGGCTGTGTGAGTTTACTCCTGTCGGTAAGGACTCACCAGGTGAACTCCTGGGCTGCAGGAGGCGTTTCCAGCCACCCTTCCCTCTGGAGGCTCTGCACTCACCTGGCAGGGCACAGCGTGGCCTTTCCTGGTGGCCCTTGACATGGCATTCATGGTGGTCCTTGTCCCCAAGGCGTGCAGGGCAGGATGAGGTGTGCAGGGCAGGATGAGGAGGCCTCTCTCTTGCAGTTGCAGACACATTAAATATCCGTGGAGAAATGAACAGGCCCTTTTTGCATGATAAAGAAGCCTGAAAATCGAGGATGGCAGCTGCTTCATTTCCTGTTGTTTTTTTTTCTAATTTTTATTATCATTAAATTGCTTCCAGTGACCTGTAATATTTTTGTACAGTGGCAATTACAGCTCTTGGAGGATTAAACCAAGCTCACACACACTCAGAGCCTGCTGGCTTCATCCAAAGGGCAGAGCCGTGGCTCCCTGGTGAGGAGGCAGCCTCATCCCCATGGAATACCCTTCTTGTGCCTGCCATTCCCCGGAGCTGCCTCCAGCTCCTCCAGTGAGGAGAATTCTCTGCTCATTGCTCCTCTCGTGGGCTGGAGCACAGCACCAGCGTGCCCAGCCCAGCCGTGCAGGCAGAGATTCTCTGTCCCTGTCCCCCCCGAGCTGCATCGAGCAGGGGTTGAGCGCCGGCGGCTGATGGGGTCCTTCCTGCCTCCAGCTCCTGGTGAATATGAAAAGTCGAATTGATTCCCTCTAATAAATGAAGCAGTTGGATGTCTCATTTGTAACTTGACATCCACGCCGGCGCTTCAGCTGCAGCTCCTCACCCCTGGCTGGGAGATGCACTTATTAAGATGGTTTTCTGCAAAGCTATTGCCGTTTGCCGGCAGCCAATCTCTCCGCAATCGGCTCTGGGTCAGGAAGGAGCTGCCTGGGGGGCAGAGCGGGCTGGGGTGGGAGAGGGCTGTGGATGGCTGTTTTCAGCCCGGGGATCAGCGTCTTGTTCATGAACCCTCACCGGGGGACACCTCTGAGCTCGGCCGTGGCTCCGGGTGCAGTTTGTGCTGTCTGGGTGTGTCAGTGCCTGGTGAGGGGAGGCTGGTGCTGGACTGGGGGGTTTGCATGTCTGTGTGGCTGCTCCACATGCTGTCAGGTGCTGCTTCAGTGCCCATCTGTGGTGGATGTGATGGAAGGCACAAACTCTGCCCTTCGGAGGGTTTGGGGCTGGTGCTGCCCTCGTGCTGCCAGGGCCTGGTGATGGAAACGACTGTGCCCGCTCCCCTCCCCTCCCCTCACTGCTCTGCCGCTCCTCCGCAGGGCTGAAAACAGCCACGATAAATCAGAAACCCTCCCCTGGCCTCAGCAAGGTGCTGGGAACTCGGGATAAGAGTTTATCCATCCTAAATAATAATGCACTGGAGCTGCCAGCTCCCCGCTGGCTCCATTTGCATGATGCTAAAAATCAATGACCCGGGTGACTCTTGGATCGTGGAGAAGAGTCCAGAGGACTCTGAGCTGGACTATCCAGGGACTCTGGGCTGCTGGCAGCCATTAGCAGTGAGGATGCTGTCGCGGGCTGGCCATGCCCTGGATTTCACACCAATCTAACAAAGGGAGCTGGATGCTGCCAGTGCAGAGCCGGGGCTGATTAAATCTTTGTTTAAGAGCTCCAGAGCTCCATTACCTACATCAGGAGGGAGTTAATTAAACAGGGAAGGTGGGAGGTGGCAGCTGAGGTGGCTGAGGGCATTTCTGCGGAGGCACAGCTCTGGAGCAGCACGGACAACGTGCCAGACGTGAGCCAGCCCTCGGCACTGCTGTCTGCTTGTGGGGACACCTGGAAAACTCCAGTGTGCTGCCACCTCCTCTCCGGCCCCTGCTTTTCCTTTCTATTCCCTGTGGAATCTCTGGAAAATGATATTTTCTGCAGGAATTCCATTGGAGCTCCTCTCCAAGGCCCGTGCAGCCGCTGCCTCGCCAGGCCTCCCGTTAGTCTTTGGGGCACTGGGCTGCCTGGAATTGGTTTCCACTTCCCTGTCAGGAGTGGGAGGCTCCGTGGCAGCCACCCTGCTGCTTCCATTCGGCTGTGCGAGGCCATAGATTAGATTCCTGTTTGCTTCATGGAAGATCCCTGGTGATATCAATTAGATATGTCAGAGGGACCCGGGGGAATGTTTCTTCCGTTATTTATTTATTGGCGCCAGAGCCATTGCAGGCTCCCAGAGCGAGACACATAATGTCTCTCGCCTTTCTTCACTCACACTCCCTCTCCTGCTTTTTATGGCTCCTAATAAAGCCCAGCAAAGGTTATTTCCAGAGGGGAGAGGCTGCTGCGGGGCTGGTACCCTGCCGTGCCGGATGGAGCATCTCTGCTCGCACAGCCAGGCGTGTTCTCACCCTCCCTGAGCCAGAGCACGGATGAGCTGTGCCGCCTCTGCCCTCACTGCACACTTCCAAGAGCCTCAGAATTCCCTCTGAGGGAATTCTGCCAGCCCAGTGTGCCCTGGGCAGCCCTGGCACGAGGCAGAGCCGGAGGCACCACTCAGCCCTGGCAGGCCCCGAGTGCCACCAGCTCCAGCAAGAGGCACCAGAGCAAATTTAATGTGATACGTGAGAAAGTGGTGCAAATAATTAAAATCTGTCAGGGCTGCAGGCAGAGAGAGGTGAGGGGAATGAAAGGAGCCTTGGTGATCCCTGGGTACCCCCACTGAAGAGGTGCTCTGTTGTGGTGCCTCAGCCCCGGCTGGGTGAGGGGACAGGGAAATGTCACTCCGTGATGTCGGATTCGGTGTGGCACCTTGGGGCAGCCTGTCCAGGTCCCTCCTCTCCTGCAGAGAGCTGGGGGATTAGCAAAAGGAGGATTGGTGTAAGAGGAAAAGGTTTGACCAGCCTGAAACTTAATGTTTGCCTTTGAAGTCCCCAGCGAGGGATGCTGACCGCAGGAGGGGATCCCTGTGCCCAGGGTCTGCACAGCTGCTGCACCCAAATCCCCCGAAATTCCCCCAAAGGTGCAGTCCTCCTGCGTTTGATGAAGCTGCTGGATTTCTTTCCGCAGTGTTGGAGAGTCCCTCTGAGTTCTGTGGATCCTGCAGCTCTGCAGGGCCCGTTTATCTGCTTGGGATAAAATACCGCCGGCTCCTGTCATCATCTGTCTCCTCTTCCCCCCGAGGTCAAGTGGGGCCCTCCCGTCCATCCCAATGAGCAGGGCAGCCCATAAAATATGCTTTATGAGCACTGCCTAACGAATCCCTCCCCTGAGGCATGTGCTGCTGGCACGGTGCTGGGAATAGCTCCTTTCCCTCCTCCTGGAGCGGAGTTCCTTGGGGCTCTGGGGGGTTTATTCCGAAGCAATGAGGTTTCTTAGGGGGGTCACCATGGCTGGGCCTTAAATTCCTCGTGTGGAAGGGTGGGGATGATCCTGTGTCACCCCCACGGTGTTGCCCATCGGGACTGGGGGTCCTGGTGCCAGGCTGTGAGTAAATCACTGCACCCCAAGCTCGGAGCTGCCCGGCATCAACGCCTCGGTTTACTCCATCCCTGGGAGTGAGTCCCATTTGAGTGTTATTGCCTCCAAGATGAAACCTGGCTGATTAAATTTTAGACTTGCAAATGGATTTGGTAAATAGACGTTGGGAAAGGCGGGATGGAGCTGCTGCCTCATCGCAGATACGGCAAATAGCTGCGCTTTGTGATTAGGTGTGAGATTCACTCTCGCAAAATGGGAGTCTCCAGGGGCTCTTTTCTGGTGAGAAATCCTTTAAGTACATAAATTTATGGCAGTTTTCATTTCCCCAAACAAAAAGAGGTCCCAGGCTCTTGTGGGTGGCTGAATGGGCAATAAGGGAATAAGGAGCTGGAATGGATGGGAGCCCTGGATGAGCTGGTGGTCACTCACATCCCGCCCCAGCAGTGGAGGGGCAGTGGGTCACAATGCTCAGCGGGAAAGGCTCTGAGGTTGGGATTAATCCATCCTCGGCTGCACCCTGGGGCTGCCACTGCAGGGAATGCAGGAATTACAGGCAGGCAGGGAGGGATGGAGCCTTCTGCTCCTGGGGAAGCACTTGAGCATCATCCTCTGGGGGTGGGAAAGCGGAGGCGGGGAGCAGAGATGCATCTTGGCAGAGCGATCCTCCCCTCCTGCCGGCCCTGGCAGCAGCCTCTGTCTCAGTTGCAGCCGAGGATGGATTATTCCAGCTTGGCACACGCATTTCTTTTATTTTCCCGATGTAAAAGCAAGCCTGGATGTGAAACACCTTTAAAAATGCAGATAGCGGGGCAAACCGCCGTGACCCCTGCGCACGATACAGAGCAGGACTTTAATGAGAGCCTTGCATTCATTCTTATCTGGGGCGCTGGGAAATACTGTGAGGAGAGCAGACAAAAGGAAGCGGTGGAGCCAGAGCCTGGATTTAGTGCATATTAAACCATTTGGTTTTTGCTCCCCTGCTGAGCAAGAGCACATGGGGCTGCTCCAGCCCCAAAATCTGGGGAGAAACCCAGAGCAGGTAGGCAGGGGCCGAGGGGACAGGACTGCTGAGCTCTGTGGCAGAGCAGCTTCTCTCCGTGGCAGAATCGTCCCAGCCTGGTGGGATTTGGGGGACAAGCTGCCTTTCCACTGCTCTCTGACCATCTCCATCTCCTACCTGAGGGGAGGGTGCAGCCAGGTGGGGAGCAGTGTCCTCTCCCAGGTAATGAGCAGTAGCACACGAGCAAACGGCCTCGAGCTGTGCCAGGGGAGGTTTAAATTGGATATTGGGAGCTACTTCTTCACTGATGGGTTGTCCAACCCTGGAGGCATTTAAAAGTAATGTAGATGTGGCAGCTGGGGACATGGTTTAGTGGTGGCTTTGGCAATGCTGGGTTGGGCTTTTCCATCCTCAACAATTCTATGATCTCTCTCCCTGGCCCATTGCTCCGCTGAGCGTTCCCTGGGATTGGATTCTGGGGCTTCACGTCATGGCCTGCCCTTGTGCTGGGGAGCTGTGGATGTCCATGGAGAGCCACAGTTCTGATTTACCTGCCCAAGATCTCCCCTGCTTTCCTTGTTCTGGATATTGCAACATTCATCATCCGTTCATTACAGAGCAATCTCCAAATTATCCTGGCTCTGAGCAAGCACGGCTGCACTCACTCGATATTTCCGTGCCCACTGCAGCTCCTGGGGAGGAGCTGGTGCCAAACCCTCATCCGTGCGAGGCAGGTGGAGGGATGTCCCACCTGCAGGAGCTCTGAACACCAGGCTTGCTGCGGTGAATGAGGCGGAAACAACCAGAGATGGGCTGGATTGGTGGTCCTGGGCATGGAGAGCAGCTGCAGATCCACGGATGTGGGAGGGCTGCAGGGACAGGTGAAGGGAAAATTCCCCAGAGGCAGGGATGGAGTCGGTGGGGTGCAGCTCCCCGGCCGAGACGGGCACTGTGCCAGGCACTGCGAGGCAGCGCCGCAGTCCCCGACCGCCATCCTCACGGGCACAGCCTGGGCTTGATTTGACAGCATTCCTGGGAAAGTATTTTAAATAATACATGAAGTTTCCGTGCAGTTCAAGGCTCGCGCGCTCGTTTACCAGCAGCTGCGATGTGTTACCGTCTGATAAACACGGTTGTTATATATTATGTATATCGCATCCCGGTGCCAGATTCGCGGGGAGGTGTCTCCGGTCACACAGCTGGGCTGTTTGCTGTGCATGAGGATGAGGCTGCGAGAGCATCCCCGATGTAAACACTGCCGGGAAGCTCCGCTCGGAGCCGCCCCGCCGTGTAGTGAAAGAGAGTCTAATCGCTACATCTAATTACTGAGACGGGGAAATCGATACGGAAGATTTCCAAGTGTCTTAAAATATCCTGAATTCCCTCCCTTCCAGGCGGCTGCTGGCTGGCTGCGGTGCAGCTCTGCAGTGTGAGGGCAATGAGGCTTCATGCCACGGGGCTTGACCGGGGGTGGGAGAGCAGGATTTGGGATGAACGGAGGCTTGGCTGCCTGTGGGCCGTGGGCAGCGCTGGCAGAGGGAGGGATGGAGCTGGCACAGTGCGCTGGAGGGCACCTGCACCTCTGCTTTTGGTGGCAAAGCTTTCACTCTGGGGCCTCAGCTCCTCTTCTGGCTAGAGGAGACATGGGGACTAGAGGGCACCCATCCAGGCTGGATGGGGATGGGGACAAGGAGGAGGAAGCTGTGCGGGGTTTGTTTTTGTCTCAGGCTTTTCAGAACACAGGAACAAACATTTCCTACATCCCACAGTGAATACTCGGGGCTCAGATTTAATCTAGCATTTATTCACATGCTGATGAGGCCCTGAGCATCCCTTTCCAGGCGCTGTTGTTTGAGCTTCCCCAAGCCCTTTCGAAGCCAGAAAAGCCTTGTAAAGGCTACAAGTGGCCTTGGCTGCCCTCCTGCCCAAGCACCAAGGATGTGGGCCTGGGATCAGGAGGGTCAGTGCCCCCCACATCTGATCCACATCGCTCCCACTGCAGGGCCCTCCACCAGCTCTTCATTCCTGCGCTGTGGGGGAAGCGAGCCAGCTCCTTAATGAGATGAGCTCGGGCTCTTCCCCAGCTAATTGAGGTGTGCGAGCTGCTCTCCTGTTAGGCAATCACCGGGAGTTTGTCTAAATCCATCGCAGAGCAGCCACGGATCAAAGGGCTGGGCTCTCCAGCCTGCCATGCCCAGGCTGCTGACAGTGCCTGCTGCCACTTCCCTGAGTGACTGCTTGACACAATAAATCTGTGGGAGAAGGAGGCAGTTCTGATCTGCTGTCATCTTCCCCAAATGCTCCTGATGCATTTTCTTTCCTCATTACACATGAGATGTCAAGTCCTCACCTGCGAGAGTGCAACTCGACATCTCCCCAGCACGTCCGCCTCCCCCCGGACAGCTCCCGGCTCCTGCTGACAGGGTCCCCGTGGAGGTGGCTGCTGGGGGGAGCTGCCCCCCACCTTCCCAGCGTCCTTCCCTCCACCTGGCACCCTTCAGAGTGGCTCCTGTGCCGTGCTGTGCCCCTCTGCCCCAATGGACAACAGTGTCCGCTCTGTTGGGGGGTCCCTTCAGCCTCAACCCAGGTTGTTGGCTGGCTCATGCTCCCTTTTTTTGGGAGGAGCCTCCTTGGTGCCTGCAGGTGTGGGAGCAGCCCTGTCCCTGGGGATGAGGTCCTGGCTGCAGGTCCAGGAGCCCAGAACCCCTGTTGGGAGTGAGTCTGGGCTCGGGGAAGGGCGGCAGAGCCGGTTCACCTCCAGCGTGCCTTTGCGGAGGAGAAGGAGCAATTAGCAGTCTGATAGCAAGATTAATAGCAGATGCTCATAATTAACTCACTATGCATGTAAGCAGCTATTGTCTCCATTTTACCCTGCGTGGATTGATATTCAGGAGTGACTCATTACAGAGACAGAACCGATTTTGCCTGCAGAGCGCAGCCACCAGAATGGAAATTGCAATTAGAGTTGGCTGTGTCCCTGCCAAAAGCTTGAGGAGCAGGCGCTGGGGTGGGACAGGCCCCCCCTGCCTGCCCTGGGGGGCTGTCCTGAGCCCCCCGAGCAGTGTCCAGGGCCTGGTGCTCCCCCTGCTCCCAGCTCATCCCAAGGTTTATGGCTGCGGAGCTGCCGGGCTGGCCCAGCCCGCTGCTGAACGGAGAGATGAAAAATGGCTGGAGAAGCTGGAGAGTGGCCAAAAACCGCCGAGAGTTGCAAAGGGAAGCAGAACAAAGCGAGGTCAAACACTGCGGTGCTCTCCAGCCAGAAGAGCCTTGTTTTTCACCTAGAAATGCCTTTTGGGCTGGCCCTTCCCGTGCTGGTGTGTCAGGTACCCTGTGGCAGCAGCGATGGGGACTTTGCCATGTGTGACGCCCCCCAAGAAGGGCACTGTGTGTCTGTGAAAGGATGCAAGAGCAGTGCCTGCATCCCTGACAGGTGCAAGTGCAGCTTCCCCGTGCCCCGTGCGTGTTTTGGGGGCAGGAACACCCTGGGGTTCATGGTCTGTCCCTGCCTGACCCATGGATCTGTCCCGGCCCCACTGGGTTTCCAGCACACCGACCCCATCAGGGCCCTCAAGCACACCTCTCAGATTCCAGAAGAACCGAGTGCCAGCCAGGGCATCCATGTGTGTCTCAAGGCACCCACTGATCCCAGGAACCTCGCCGGGCCTGGCGAGAGCCGGGCTGTGAGCTCTGGGACGGCAGAACGCGGTCCCTGGGAAGCTCTGTCTGTGTTTCTGTGCTGTCTGCTCGTGGCTGCTGAGCTGCAAGGACTCGCTGGCCCAGCTCCTTTGGACATCCTGGTAATTGCCTGTGTCAATTCGCTTCCCTGGAACAGCTTCTCTGAGGACGGCCCTCCCTGGGGAGAGGTGTAGAGCTGCTGCTGCAGTCTATCTTTTGTGTGTTTTTTTTCCTCCCCGCTCACCATCACCTTGCAAAAGAGAGATTGAGGCAGGAAAGGTTTATTTGTGTAACCCCTGAAGTATTTTCACTCTACAGACATGAGCTGCCGTGGCAGGCAGCAGCTCTGTCCTTTGGTCCAGCACTGGGGGCAGGGTGAGGGTCCTGCTCGTGGGGATTTGGTGGGGGACCTTGAGGAGCATTGTTGTAGCACTGACACCAACATCACCACTCCTAGGCTTTTGGAGAAACGCTGTGCTCTGCTGGAAACCCATTGCCTGTGTCTAGGAGCAGCTGAGTTTTGCTGGAGGGGTGGATGGAGCTGGAGGGATGGATCCCAAGAGCAGCACTGTTCGTGGGGAAGGAGGGGAGGGATCCCTGTCTGTGCTGGAACGCTTTAGTGGATCGAGGTGACTTTGCTGTGGTTCTTGTGGTACTTGGTGTGTTCTTAACACTTCAGATTTACTATGAAATGATGAACTGGTGGGGAGCCTTTGTGGCACAAAGTGGGGCTGCATTCCCAGCCTCCTTTGGTCCCCTGGGTGTGCGATGCAGGGCTGGCTGCTTTGGCAGGGATGAATCCTTCCCCAAACCGTTCCCGCTCCTCTTCCACAGCAAAGAGACCGCGGCTGTCACTCCGGAGCCTCCTCCCGCTGTCCGTGCCCGGGATGGAGGCAGTGCCGAGCGGCGGGGCCGGGGCGGGGGCAGCGGGACCCCGGGCAGAGGGAAGCTGGATTTACGCAGCACCGCCTGCCAGCGCCTTAGCCATTTGCGTAATCCGTGCCCCCCCGGCGGCCCGGCTGTGCGCTGTGCTCCGCAGCCGCGCCGGGATCGGCCCTTTTTGGCTAATGTCACCTGCGCCAGCCGCGGTTGCCATCTGGGCTCTGCCGTGCCCGGGCAGGGGAGCGCATCCCTTGTTTAGGGATGGCATCCGTGGCACAGCCATTGCTGTCGCAATCACCTACGTGGTGCCGGTGGGGAAACCTCTTCAGCCCTTCCCGGGAATGCTGCAGGTCCCATGCCTGGGCTCTGGTGGGCTCAGCCGGGGCGATGGAGAGCAGGAGCAGCTCCACAGCTGCTCCTCTCCATGGGCTCTGGCGTGGGCCAGGGTGCCAGGCTGAGGTGCCAGGCTGAGGTGCCAGGCTGAGGTGCCAGGCTGAGGTGCCAGGCTGGCGGGGAAGGAGCTCGAGCTCGCTCTGCTGAGCCTCCAGCTCTCTGCTCCTGCATCTCCTCCCTGGCTGGCGCTGCCTCCGAACAGACCGCGAAGGCACGGGCATATGGTAATGCATATTTAACTGGTATTTACATTCAACAGTGTCTCTCTGTAGCTCTGTTTTCCTTCCCAAATGCTCTAATTCCTCCCGGCTCCCAGCTGGGGAGGCCGGGGAGAGGCAGGCGCCCTTGGCAGGGTTGAGGGGCTGCGCTGGGCTGCTGCTGCCTGCAGGCTCCTGCTCGGTGTCTCCTTTGCTCGGGCAGCTTCGCTGTCTGCAAGGCAAAAGCAGAGATCCCAGTCCTGGGCTGGGACCTCAAACTGTGCTCTGAAGGGAGAACCATCCGGAAAACTGCTTTTTGGGGTGGAATACTTGGTGTTTCCAGAAAAGGTGTGTGAGAAGGTTGTGTCTGGGTTTGCAGAGAAGGAGGCAAATCGTGATGTGCCCCAGCCTGGCTTCCCCTGGGCTCCCACCACCCCTGCCCCATACTGTGCCAGGAGAGTGCTCCCCGCCTGGCACAGCCCTTGGCACGGGAAGGGCTGGATGTGTCGTGGTGTCTCTCTCCGGCACTTTTAGCAATGGCTGAGAAATGTGAAAACCAATTAAGAACAGAGGGGAACTGTTAAGACAAAAAAATAAATAGCTCCTGTTCCAATTGACTTTGCTCCTTAATCCTGGTGCTCGGGAGCTATCGTTATTCCAAACATACCGGCATAATAATTAAACATAATTACTTGTAGGTTCTGGGCCGGTGACTATCTATACTGAACGCTCCTAATGAAATTTCTATTAAGCACACACTGACTGGTTAATAAATAATAACAAGGCCTCAGTGTCTGGTCAGGGAAGGGCCTTGCTGTGTCCAGGGCACTGGTGGGGAGGGGCTGGGAGCAGAGGGGTGTGGAGCAGCATTCTGCTCCATTCCTGTGCCATCCCCTGCCCCTGGGGTGCTGCTGGGAGGTGTAAGAGCCCCGAACACCCTGCAGGGCCTGCCTTCCCCATCCTCACCAGCTCTAGGGCTCCTCACCAGCTCCTGGCCCTTAAAATGCAACCTGGGGTGACCCATGAAAGGCCCTTCAGGTTTTTCTGTCTGTCTGTATCGATATAAAAAGCAAATGTTGGGTAATGAGGACGTTGTTGGAGCTCCGGAGAGAGAAATCACCTGTTTGGCTCAGAACATTTTCCTTGAGAATTAATCCTAATTTAGGATCCAATTATAAACATAGAGGGTAATATAATGGCCTGAAACATTAGTCAAGGCAAATTCTATAATTGATGAGTGCTAATGTGAAACAGTTTGAAAATGAGGACGCATTTTGTTTTTAAATCCTCCCTCCTCCCCCTCCTCTGAGAAATCTGCGGCTTCGGGAGCCGGAGCACTTCAAGAGAACAAAGACCCTTTGAAAGCTCCTTTTTTTCCCCCTTTCAATGCTTATCTGAAAGGACATCTCTCTCCCCTTAGTTGCTGTAATCATAAAAGCACAGGTGACAAACTGCTTCGTACCAGGCACCATCAATTCCGAGCCGGGGGTTTTATAAACACGTTTGTGTCTGTGTGTGTATGTACACACGCAGCAAAGGCAGCAGCAGCGCCGAGGCTCTGTGCCAGCAGATGATTCCTATCAGCCCACCAGGGGAAAGCCAGCCAACAAACTTTTAAGGGACAACTTTAATCTCGGTCTCCCCTGCGGCGGCGATGCTGCTGCGGTGTTCCCGGGGTAGGGATGGTGCCGGGGATCTGCTGGATCACCGCATCCATGGGCACCTCTGTGCCCTGGTGGTGCTGCCAGCGAGGCAAACCCTGCACAGGCACATTTTGCTGGGCTGGTAAATACTTCCATCCGTGCTGTGCTTTGTTACTGTGGGAAAGGAAGATAAATGTCATGTTAGGGCTCAGAGGTGGCCCCACACAATGTCCCTGGGCAGCCAAGGGATGTAGTTCTGAGTTTCATCGGCCAGAGGCTGATTTTTCCCCTGTCCAGCTCACTCCAGCACAGCTCAGAGTCTGCTTGGCTTGGGGGCTTTGCTGTGATCCAAATCCACAGGTAAATGAGGGTTTCAAACCCCCATTATGGACACTGACCCAAAACACCCGAGGAAGACACTTTGCTCATGGAGGTGGGTGATGGATCTGCAACCCTTGTGTTTAAGGGAAAAAGAAGGGATGCACCCACCGCCCTTGGGAATCCCTTCCCTCCTCACAGCTGTGAATGAGAAGTGGCTTCTTAAGGACCAAACCAGGCTCAGAATCCTGAGTTTGCTGCTGGAGCTGCTGTTCCTGGGGAGATTCCCCCCTCTCCCTGCCTGCACTCGGGGCGGTACCCTCGGTGTCAGTGTCCAGCATCCTCCGGTCGTGGGCAGCATCCCCCGGGGCTGGGCAGCTGGCGATGGCTTGCCCGGCTGGTTTCCAAGGTGACTATCTCCTTCCCCAGCCTTTGAACTCCAAGGTGATTTCTTGTCTCTGAGCAGCACCTCGGACCCGCCGGCGTTTCCCTGCGCTGTGCCAAGATGGCTCTGCTGCCCGGGCTGTGCTTCTCTGTCTGATCAACAAAGTGTTCGGGGCAGATAAGGCTGGCTCGGGTTGTCACACGCTCAGAGAAATAAATATCTGTCTCTGTAACCAACGTGCTCAGCGGTGCTGAGGAACTTCCTGGGTTTTTCCCACTTGGTGTTTTCCTCCTCCAGCTCGGCCCCGGGTGGGCAGAGGTGAAAGTGGAATGAAATAAAGCCCCTCGGTGTGTCGGGGGCTCTAGGAATGGGCAGGGGAGCTCTCAGCAGCCATGGATGGATTGGAAAGGCAGTGGGATGCCGTGGGTTGGAATCAAGCTGAGTACCCCCAAGTCTCAGGAGGGCAGTGGGGTGGGGGAAGCTGTTCCTGGACCAGGGGGAGCAGGGCAGAGCTCTGCCCCTCGCTCCAGCACTCACAGCCATCTTCCCTCAGGCTTTCATCTTCAATCTTTTGTGAATGATAAAAAGCAAAAGGAAAAAGGAAAAGAGAGAAATCCCTGGAGGTTGAAAGTCGTCCTTTGAGGACAATTTTATTGTTGCTTTACCGTCTGAGTGGCTGAATCCACTCACAATTCCGTGCCAAGCAAACACCTGAACTGTGTGAGCTCACCCAGCTTTGATCCCAAGCTCAAGAGGAACAGCACACCTGGCCTGCCGTGTCCCTTCTCCCAGGGCTGCTTCCACGGCCCTCGGATATTTGGCATTGCTGTTTCAGGTTTGCTAGTCACACTTGCACGGCAGGTGGGTGCCCGGGGGCTGCTTGGCCCCACACCCGCCGCAGGGACTTGTGCCCCATTCCCATTTTCTCTCCCATCTTGCTGCCTCCCTGGGCTGGTAATGATGCACTCCAAACTAGTGGGAGTTTGCCTGGAGCAGAGGGGTGTGATCACACATAATGCAGCAGCCTCTGGATTTCTGGGTTCAAGGACAGGGCTTAGAGATCTTTTCCTTCTGCCTTTTTACGTCCATCTATCTGGATTTTTGTAATTCGGTCGCTCCCAGGGCACGTGGATGCTCTCAGTGAGTGTCTGTCCTCTCTGGGGCTGATGGACACAGTGAATCTCCCCAAAAACATCCAGTGGGTGAAGCTCCAACCCCTCACAAATCCTAGCGTGTGAGAAGGGGCTGGGGAAGCTCTGCCAGAGCCCCTTCCTGGGGGTTAATTCAGCCTTAATCTCAGGCTCAGCGAGTCAGGGGTCGGCGCTCCTCTTTGCAGGACAAGATAATCTCCTTATCTCCGAGCCCATCGAGCTGCCACAGCCCTTCTGCCTGTGGAGAATTAGTGTGAGCTATTAGGAATTACACCCCAACCCTGCCCTCCCGGAGCCCTCCCGTGCCGAGGGAAAAGCTGTGCCAAGAGAGTCAAACTGTAAATCCCTCCTCCTGCACCTCAAATCGCTTTGTTTCTGTCCCCTGGGGCACATGTGGGGGTGTTTGTCTGCCTGTCCCGGGGATGGAGCACCCCACGGGGGAGCACAGCTCCCGTTCGGCGAGGGAGGACACGCACGGGAGGGAATCTTCCAAACGTGGAATCTTGGATCTTCCAAATCGTCCAGCCCTGGGTGTGTCCTGCCCACCTGAGTCCCTGCCCACACGGAGGGGATTCCAGATCTGCTCCCCTAGGCTTTAGAGCCCTTCCCTGCACCAGGGGAGGCTCAGCCCCACCTGCTTCTCCCTGCACTTTCCCCTGGCATCCCCCAGTGTGCAGCACCGCACGGCGCCGGAGCATTCTGCACTCAGAGCAGCTCTTGGCTCCGGCTCAGGGTGTCAAGAGCCTCATCTAATCCAGGGAAGCATCCAAACAGACTGCCCGAGGCGCCAGCCAGCCCCACGCTGTGGATCTGCCATTTCATCTCCGTGCTTCTGCTACTCCAGCCTCAGCGAGATGCTGGCCAGAAGCACGGCTTTGGGGGAGGATGCTCAGAAAACTCCTCTTTGGAGCCATGTGGAGCTTGGAGGAGGGAAGGGATGCGGGAAGGGGTCAGGCAGGGCTCAGGCAGGGGTTGCTGGTGCAGGGGGTGGCAGGTGGAGCTGCCTGCGCCGCAGGGAACTCTTGCAGCACACGGTGATTGCTGTGGTGTCAACACTTCTCCTTCCCCCTCTGTGACATCCCTTTGTGAGCTGGCTTCAAAGACACCTCTCCCCCTTCCCCTCCTTTGGGAAGGTGTATATGAAACTTTAATTACAGTAGCGGTGTTTAAAGGGATGGTTACACCTGCTGAACAGACAGCAGTCACAGGAGCACGCGGGGAAACACCAGGGTGACAAAACTTTGCCGCGCGATCCTTGCGTGTCAGCTCCCCCGGCGTCCCATTTGTGAGGGAGATCAGGCCGTGCCCCATGATAAATGTCTAAATGAGGTGCTCAGACAAGTCAGATGTGAAGGAAGGAAGTGATTTATCGCTCTGTAGCAGTGTCCTGGCACAGCTGCCAATAATCCTGCGGATGACAAACTCCTGCTCCCGAGCAGGCATCGCTCTGCTCCATGCTGGGGACAGAGAGAGGAGCACAGAGCCAGAGCTGGACTTCAGTTCGTGCCTCAGGACCGCAAGGCTGTGCTTTCAGGGGCTGTTTTTGGGGTGTTCTCATGTGCTGGTTCCCCTCTCCCTGTTCTCCCTGCACTGTCAGACCCCGGGGTGCACACTGGGGCCTCCTGCCTGGCTTTTGAGGTGTTTACTGTGCAAAAAGGAGGATTTTACACACCAGGAGATCAAGGGATGAGGCAGGGAGCGACTGGCCCAAGGTGGCCAGGGCTGCCTGTGCCTCTCCCGTGGTCAGTGTCTGGGCACAGTGAGCCCAGCAGGTCTGGCACCAGGCTCGGCACTGTGGTGCACAAAGTGACATTCGAGGACAATGTGGCAACTTATTGCTGAGCAGAGGAGAATAAATCTGCGGCGCTGGGGTGGAGGCACAGTGCTGTAAAGCAAAGAGCCAATATAACAGTCTACATAACACCATTAGTCTGGGAGCGAGGCAGTTGATATAGAAGGAGAGATGGCATGAGCCAACAGGTCCCCACTTTATTTTTTTCCCCGTGTTTAATACAGTGTTCTGGAGCTGCTCTCTATGCTCAGTGTGTTTTATTGTTTTGCTCACCCTGAAAGAGGAACTGCTGGGGCTTTGATAAATGGATGGAAGCGCTGGGCTGGCTGTCGCTGCTGCTTTTGTGGGTGTTCTGACCCACGGGGCTGATCCCTGGGCATCCCCTTCTCTCCCGACCTCTTCCTTCTGCTCCTCTGCCCCGTGCTCATCCTGATCTCTGTTGGCACCCAGGCTGGCATTTGGAGCCTGCCCCGCATTGAGTTAATTCAATTACTGATTTTGTAGATGAAAGGGAGCTGGGGGACTGAGGAAGGGGACAGGGGTGGCAGAAATATCCACTCCCCTGGAAAGGACATGGATCCCTGATTATCTCCCCTTGATGCTGGAGGCCAGGTCTGGGTACCCTGGGCTCAGTCAGCCGCTCCACAATGCCTGAGAGGCACTGCTGGAATCCAAAGGGTAGTGAGGGATCCTGGGCCATCCCTGGGCTCTCCCCTGCTCTTACCCACCTTGGTGTGGGGCTCTGGTCCCTGGGACACATCGGGGCCTGGCCAGGGTCTCAGTGTGACCACAGCACGGAGCCAGCAGGAGCGGAAGGTTTGCAGGAGAGGCTGAACAAACCCCGCAAGAAAGAGCTGGGGAAAGGCGCTACCGACTGAGAAAGCAATTTTGGAAGACAAATGTAATCTGCGGATCTGAATATCCACAAGTGAAATAGGGGGGAAGATAAAAGGAGCAAGAAGTCAGGGAATCCAAGCAGCGCCGGGTGCACTTCAAAGGGGAAGGGAGCTGGCTTATAGATTTACCGCCAGTCGCGGCTGTGCCGGCACGGAGCGGGGAGCCAGCATGGGAGAGAGCCGGGCAGGCAGAGGAAAGGGAATTTTAAAAGCAAAATTTCAGACGCCTGTTTCCCCCTGGGTGAAATTACACAGAGAAATATTCTGGCAAAATACGAAAGGGACTGAGATGAAAGCAGAGCCCAGAATATACATTGCAAATGGCATCTGTCCGGGAGGGACAGCAGGGCCCGCGCCGGAGGGGGGGCCGTGCTCTGGGGGCCAAAGCCTGCGTTTCCAGAGCTGGCTGGAGGTGTGCAGGCCCAGGGGGGCATCACCTGTGCTCTGGTGCTGTGGGAGAGCTGATAACTGCCCTTTAGAACCCCCTAGCCTCTCCTGGGGCTCTGAGGGTATTGGTTAGAGCTGGGCAGACCCCACCAAAATGTTCTGGGGGTGCTCCTGTGAATCTGGGCTGCAGGAGGATTTGCTAGTCTAGGGCTGGCCAGGCAATGACAGTGCCAGGGAATTGAACCCTCCTGGCTGTGAGAGGCATGGGGAGGTCAGGGCTGGCAATGCCCTGCGTGGTGCCCCCAGCTGAGGATGGATGGGGACAGTGGGGACAAGCTCTCTGGAGCGGGACCTGCCCAGAGTGAGTGCCCAGGCGAGGGAGGGCTTGGAGCAGAAAAGCCAGGAGAGGGTGGAGAGCAGAACAAAGGCACCCCAGTGGCTCGGGAAAGGTTGCCTTTGCTTGCAGCTGAAAGCGCTGGGCAATAATAATCAAGATTTATCGCTCGGCAATCACCATAGCAACATCAAAACACAAGTGGGAGAGAGATGCTCCCCGGGGGGCTCCCTGCATCTCCTCCTGCCGCCGCTCAGCCCCAAGCAGGAGGAAGCAGAGCCTGGCAGGAAGGGAAGCTGGGTTTGATGGTGGAGGAAGGAGCTCTCCAGCCGCCATCGAGCCCATCTTGCAGCAGGAATATCGGAGACAAGGGCTACTCCTGCAGGACCAGACCCAGGGGGCTGGCTCCATTCCCATCCAAGGCTGCTGGCTCTTCCTTGGGACACTGCTATCCCTTGTCACCTCCTTTTTGGGACACTGCTGTCCCTTGCCACGTCCTTTTTTGGACACTGCTCTCCCTTGCCATCTCCTTTTTTGGACACTGCTGTCCCTTGCCATCTCCTTTTTTGGACACTGCTGACCCGTGCCACCTCCTTTTTTGGACACTGCTGACCCGTGCCACCTCCTTTTTTGGACACTGCTGTCCCTTGCCACCTCCTTTTTGGGACACTTCTGACCCGTGCCACCTCCTTTTTTGGACACTGCTGTCCCTTGCCACCTCCTTTTTGGGTGCCAGCTAACACCTGGGTCCAAACAGTGTGTGGAAAGAGGAAAATGCTGCATTTCCTGCACTGGAGTTGGTGGCTCCTCGTGCTGCTCCAGAGGGGATGCAGGCTCCTTCCTGGCACTGGGACTGGCACCAGCACCATCCTGCTGCCACTGGGCAGCTCTGAAACGAGGAGTGCTCGCCTTGCTGGCACCATCTCCAGCCCTGTCTCTGCTACCAGGGCTGCTAAGCCTCCATAAATATGCTTTTATTAATCAAGCAGTGTTTGTTTAGCATAAACCAACTCCCCTGCTAAATGGCTGCAGGAGCAGCGCTCGGTTCACAGCCGTGACTCAGGGCTGCCAGCGCCGGCTCCGCAGGGCTGGGAGGGCACCATCCATCTCTGCTCCTCACTCCTGGGTGCCCCTGGAGCCCTGGGTGCAGGGGGCTGCCTCCATCCCCAGTCTGGGTGCTGGGGAAGGCTCCCCAGGGCTGGGCTCCCTCCTCGGGGATGTGCCAAGAGTGGGATCCACGCTGTGAGCACAGCCCTGCTGGTGTGAGGGTGGTGAGTGATCCTCCAACAGCACCCACTGGCACCCCTCTGGTCCCCAAACGGTGCAGCCACGGCTGGCCAGACAGACCCTGAGCCTGGGGGTGTCCCTGCGCAGGAGGGAGCAGCCATGGGCAGGGCCCTTCTCTGAGGAGAGCACAGCAAGGAGGGACCCTTTGCAGGGGCTGCTGCTTTTGCTCTGTTTGGGAGCTCACAGAGAGATTGGAATGGGGGAAAAAGCAGCTTCTGCCTTTGGAGGGGCAGGCAGGCGATGTCTGCTGGGAGAGGAGCTGCAGGCTGCCGGCTCCTCCGCTTGCTGATCCAGTGCCAGGTTGCAGGGGCTGAAGCAGCCTGTGGAGTTAGCAAAATCCTTTATTTTACATTTGATATCTTGTTCAGATCAATAAGGATTCCTTGAGCAATTCGGGGGCTTGTAGTCTCCTGATTAGCTGTCCCTTTATCCAGTTAGATTTTTCTTATCTGGAGTAATTGTTGTTCCAGAGAACATCTACGGCTGCAACATGACCTTAGCAGCAAGGGTATGGCTCCCCGAGAAATACAGCTCCCCACGCCGGGCCCTCCCTGCCAGCCCCTCCGCCTTATCTCCCTATAAATTGTTGCTGCGAGCTTTTGTTGCCTTCCCAAGGTGAGCCGGGGCGATCCGGAAGGCAAATAAATAAATCTCCTTTGCTGAAAGGCCCCGGCGGTGGCCGTGGGGAGGAGGAGGAGGAGGAGGAGGGATGTTTGCTGCGGCCACTTGCACACCGAGATGGTGTCCTGCAGGCTCTCTCCAGGAGATTTCTTGTCCGATGGACTTTGACAGGAGTTTTTTATTAACCACTGTGCCTCCTCCATCTATTCCCAGCCCCGGCATCTTTGGTGGGTTTGTGTTCCAGTCTCAGATTGGAAATAAATTGATGGCTAAAATAAAACCCCTCTCCAGATGGGAGGGTGATGGATGAGGGAGGAGAAGGGGATGCAGGGAGGTTGTTCTTTTCTTGAGATGCTGTTGAACATCTTGGTTTTCGCTTTGGTGCTGCTGCCAGGGATGCTCCTGGATGCTTGGCGCTGCCCTTTGCCAGAATGGAAATGTGGTGCCTTCTGTCTTCTCCTGGGATTTCATCTCTCCCATCTCATGGGATCTCCCATTTTCCCTAAATAGTCAATGGAAACGAATGCAGGGCTGACCCTAAAGGCTGGCTGACACCAGCCCCTCAAATGCCACCTGACACCAGCAATTCCCGGGAAACAAACAACTCCATTAAATTCCCTGCGTGCAGGAGCTGCTCCGGAGCGGCTGTCTCCATGGAGCACCTGCCTGCTGCTCCTCTTTGTCTTCTCTGGGAGAATCAGAGCCACAGGCTTTTTTTTTTCTGTGGGATGCCCAGCTCCAGAGTGCTGTCCTGCTCAAATCCCCTGGGGATGCAGCTGGGCAGCTTTTCCCAGAATAAATTACAAGGAGCCAGGGACAGAGATGAGGTGTACTCGGGAAAGCAGCTGGTGGCTGAAGGTGTGGGCGACTGGGTGTTTTTCCAAACACCTGGCAAATGAGCTCCCCACTGGCTCTGGGGAGGATCAACACTGCTGAGACTGAATGTGGCAAATGGCCTTGGCCAAGATGATGTGAAGGAAAAAATTATCAAATCCCCCAAATGCTTCAGCATTTCCAAAATAGACCTGAGTGCCTTTCGGTTCTGACTCTGCTCTGGTGTGATCCTGCAGGAGGGAGGAATGGGCAAGGATGGTTAGAGGGGGGTGGGATGGTCTGGAAATGCCAGGTGGGCACAGGGACAAGGACAGGCACCAGCTGTGCCCTGGCTGCCATGGCAGAGCCATGCCCAAGGAGGGTCCTGGCCCAGGTGTCCCCAAAACACCCTGTGGGCACATCTGTGTCCCACCGGGAGCTGCCAGGCTGCAGCTCCTGCATCCTCGGAGCACCCACAAAACTCAGCCTTGTTTATTTATCGTTTCCTCCTTGCCTCTTGCTCCCCGTCGTGTGCAAATTGCCTGGAGAATCTGGAGAATCCTGATTGTGTTTAGGTGCCGTTCGAACCCTTTTTCTGCTCGGCCGAGGGCGAGAGCCCACGGCTGATGGAACAGCAGCAGCATCCTCGGTACCGGCAGCATCCTCAGTCCCGGCATCACCCCCGGTCCCCGCAGCATCCCCGGTACCCTCAGCATCCCCGGTACCCTCAGCATCCCTGGTACCCTCAGCATCCCCGGTACCCTCAGCATCCCTGGTACCCTCAGCATCCCCGGTACTCTCAGCATCCCCGGTACCCTCAGCATCCCCGGTACCCTCAGCATCCCTGGTACCCTCAGCATCCCCGGTCCCCTCAGCATCCCCGGTCCCCGCATCTCCCCCGGTCCCCGCATCTTCCCCGGTCCCCGCAGCATCCCCGGTCCCCTCAGCATCCCCGGTCCCCGCATCTCCCCCGGTCCCCTCAGCATCCCCGGTCCCCGCATCTCCCCCGGTCCCCTCAGCATCCCCAGTCCCCGCATCTCCCCCGGTCCCCGCATCTCCCCCGGTCCCCGCAGCATCCCCCGCTGCTCCCAGCACCCGGCGCTGCCGCTGGGAGCCATGAGGGGGAGCTCAGCCCATTCCTTCCCTTCTCGGCTGCGCGCAGGGCTGGCCCGGCTGTGCCGAGGTCCCGGTGCCACCGGGGAGCCCCGCGCTCCCCCCCGCAGCCTGTCCCCGCCGCGCTGGGGACACCAGGGTGGTGTTCCACGCCCGAAACACTCCCCTGTGTGCCCGCTGGGATGGCAGGAGCCTGGGCAAGGCAGGACTGCTGCCCCTGGGGAGCAGTGTCCACTCGCAGCGTCCTCATCTTGACTGTCACCCTCGCCCCTGTCCCTGCGCCAGGTGTTCCCGTGTGTGCCACACTGGAGTGTCCCAGCTGCTGTGTGCTCTGAGGTGGCACCCCTGTGCCCACCTGCCGGTGAGGGGCACAGCTGTGTTCACGGAGCCCCTCGGGGTCTCACTCAGGGGTACAGGGAGATCCCTGACTCACAGAGAGTGTGACATGTCCCCTTGTCACTCCTGGCTGACCCCTGACTCGTGTCAGAAAGAGCAGAAAATAGGGGAGATCTTCTGTATTTCAATTTTCTGGGGAAAAAAAGGAGAAATCCCATCCTATGTCTGCAATTATTTTATTATGCAGCACTAATGAAAAATACACTTGAACATCTAAAAAAGGCCTATGGTAAAGAGTTACTTAATGGAATAAATCACTCTAAATTAAGCAATTATCCCTTTGATATATTTTTTCTTTAAAACACCAATTGGCCAAAGGTGCTTGAGTTACGTGAGATAAGGGCTGTGGGCACAGCGAGGGCACATCTCCAGGTAGAGCCACAGCCTTAGGCTGCTCCAGACCCAGGCTGGGTGTGCTGGGAGCTCCGTGTGATGCTGCAAAGCTGAGGCTGCGTGGGTGGGCATGGACGGCACGAGTGGTGCAGGACACAGGGTCCATCCCAGGCTCCTCGCCGGCAGCTCGTGCCAAGCCCAAGGCAGCTGATGTAAGCAAGGGAGGGAGAGAGGCGGTAAATAAATAAGCTAAATAAATAGCTGGGCTTTTCAAGGGGGAAATCAGGGCTGGAAATGAGGCAGGGATTATCTTCTGATCCCACGAACTGAGCTTCGTAAATATGACCAGGCTAACGTGCCCCGGGGCGAGGGAACAGCTGTGCAGGGGTGCCACGGGCCAGGCACCGGGTTGGGTTTGCCCTGGGCAGGGCTGCTCCCACCCTGGCTCCTCCTCGGGAGAAGCCATCGCTGTGCAGGCTCTCAGCCCTTGGGAATAGCGAGCAGCGAGTGCTTGATCCCTGTGCCATCGGCATCTGCTCCGGTCCCCGCTCTGCCACCAGCACCCAGCCCCGTCCCTGCCCATCCCACCCTCCCCTGGCTTATTTGTTAAATATCCTGTAATTATCGAGAAATAAAAGGCTTCTACAGATTAGGGGGTAATTATACTTAATAGGAAGAGAATGAATATTCCTGGTTAACCATTTGGGCTTAGGAGGCAGATGGCACATAACCCCGTGCTTCCCTGGGAGCGTGGCAGCCCTGGCACTGCACTCATTAACCAGTTGCTCTCTGGCTCGGGACCAAAGGCATTAATTGGTTAATCAGCCCTGGTGGCTTTGCTGATGAGCTCTCCCGCCCTGTCCTTGCGGTGGGGTTGCTCGGTGGGTCTGGGGTGTCGCTCTGGGTGCATCCCCTCCCCGCTGCTCCCCAGGTCAGGAATTCTGGCGTTGTCCCTTCGGGAGGAGCACACCCCCCGTCAGTCGGAGGCTGTGGCAGTGTGACAGGCAATATCCGTAACTGCTGGGAATGCTGCACACGGCAATTGCTCCCATCCAGCCCCAGCAAAGATGGAGAGGCTCCCATTATCTCGAGATCCTTCTGCCTCTGGCATCGCTGGGCGCTGCTGACACGCAGCCTGGGCACGCGGCGCTCGTGGCAATTTGTGTTTTGTCATCTCTGGCACGATGGTGACACCCGGGAGAGAGGTGGCTGCTGTGTGGGCAGGAGGGGACAGGGGCAGGGGTCTCCCGTACGAGGCAGGGTTTGGGGAAGAGCTGCCCCTTGGCCTTTGGGGCTCGAGCAGCCTCTGCCTGGAGGCACCTGGGCAGGATTTGTCGCTGCTGTTGGCAGCCCCTTTGAACACGGGCGTTGTGGTGTGTTCAAATAACATTAATAAATACAACAGCAGCCACAGGGAGAGCTTGGTATTTACTGTAAATTCAGCATCTGAACAGAGACATCGTTTTGTCTTCTACAGTTTAACACCATTCATAATTCCGTGTTTTAACAGACTTCCCCCGGGGCCCCGAGATGCCTTTTTTATTTGAGGCTATTCCCAATTACCCGCTGTGCCTCTCCAGAGCTGGCTGCTGCTTAAACACACGCAGGGCTGCCGGGGCTGAGCTGCAGACGCTGTGTTGTCACCCAGGGCCTGTTCTCCTGTCCCCTTAACGGGACCCTTGACCCCCTGCACTGGTGGGAATTCACCGGTGCTGCTGCCTGGGTCCTCTGCATGGGGCTCTCCTCTGTGTGCATATAAATAAATATATAAAAATATAAATATATATATAGGTATGATTCATCACAGTTGCCACGGAGCCTCTCTCCTCCTTTGAGGGCCTTTGCAGAGCAGAGCACTCGCTGTCCCCTCTTCTCTCATTTGGGGCTACCCCCGAAACATGCAGCTTCTTGCCCCCCAATAAAAAAATCTCTGTGAAAAATTAATTTAGCCAGGACTAATCAAATTGTGCTGGGCAGCTGCTGCCATTTATTCCCCGCAGGGTGCATGGCCCCTTGATGCTCCGTAAAAGGTGGAGATAAACCTGGGAATGAGCTGTGCTCAGTCCTTCCCGGCTCAGACCAGCCAGGCTGGCACCAGCCCTCCCTCCTGGGACCCAGCTTGGTTTCGAACTGCCAGGGATGAATTTATTTGGGGTCTTCGCCATTTACCTGGGTTTCCTGGCAACTGAGTTAACGTGTTTGGGATGGGGAGGGGCTGCAGGTGGGCAAAAGGCAGATCAGATCCCAGGGGAGCTCTCGTGGACGGAGCAGTCACGGTTGGTGTTGCTCATTTTGGGTGTCGGTGCTCCCAGCCCTTCCGAGGTGGGGATGCTCTGGGAGAGCCTCACCGCTGTGGGGCTGTCTGGAGCCTCTGTCCTTGCTGGGGCAGAAATGTGCCTCCTCTCCATCATTATCCAGCCCTTCAGCCTTCCCTCGGCTCCCAGATTTGGAGTTCAGCACGAGCAGAGCAGCTCTCTGCCTCCTCTCGCTCTTTTCCTCCTCCTTTCTTCCTCTGGGGGAACCCCATGGGTTTTGCTGGGGGAACCCTCTCGACCTGCCCCTGGCCCTCCATCCCAGCAGTTCCATGTGGGAGAAGGGAGGTTTCGCCACGTAATAAATTTAGATTTAATTTGCAAGTGAAAAAGAGCGTTTTCTTTTGTAGCTGATGCTGCAGCCCAAATGTCTGAGCTTCTAGGGTTTAAGTCTAATTAACTGCATTTCACAGCTTATTTAAAGAAAAGAATGGAGGCATTAAAATTGTAAAATCTAATTTTTAAGTAAATCTTTCAGCACAAAATGAATGTCGCAGTCTCCCAGCCGCCTTGGCAATATATCTCTTGTCTTCAAATTTCAACATGAGCTTTTGCAAACATGAAATTATTCATTAGACCGTCTGGTAAAAGGATAAATAAGTGTCGCTTCACATCCAAGATCTCCCGGTTTTCCATTTAGCAAAAGATTGGCTTATTCAGGATGATGCGGAGAGGCCGATGGGAGGCGGGAGGGAGCAGATAACTCACAGGCCAGGTGCTCTGGATGGACTCTGCTGGGCCATTTGGAGGAGCGAGCAGTGAATCTCCCTGGAATTCTGTCCATTTCCCTGGAATTTTGTCCATTTCCCTGGAATTCTGTCCATTTCCCTGGAATTTTGTCCATTTCCCTGGAATTCTGTCCATTTCCCTGGAATTCTGTCCATTTCCCTGGAATTTTGCCCTATTTATTTTACCTGGTCCCTCACAGCCCAGCGTCACTTGGGATTGCCCTGGCCCTGGCTTGGCTGTCCTCCTCCATGCTTCTCACACCATCAAAGGGAGCCTGTTTCCGCCCTCCTTAAAAAGGAATGGGTTTTATGGAATCGAAACTATTATTTTAACAACTCCATATTTTTTATCACTTTTAAAAAACCCCAGCGATTTGTCTTTCGCTTGATTAAAGTCACAATTAGCTGCAGGAGCGAGGTGTTCAATGCTAATGCAGAGCCTGGCTGGATGCTGAGGCTCAGCCTCGGTGCTCCTGATCCCTCCAAGCCCTGGACAGAGCTGGGGTGTGCCTTGGGGACAGGACAGAGCTGGGGTGTGCCTTGGGGATGGGACAGAGCTGGGGTGTGCCTTGGGGATGGGACAGAGCTGGGGTGTGCCTTGGGGACAGGACAGAGCTTGGGGACCGGCAGGAGGTGCCAGCCCAGCCCGGGGTGTGCCGGGCCAAGCTGAGCTGTAATTAACAGTGGGATGCGGAACGCGGGGGAGAAGTAATTAACGGCTGAGGAATGCACGGAAAAATGATGCTCATTAGCACACCCCACGATCCCGGGCTGGAAGGAAAGGGGATGTGAGGATGTGAGGATGTGAGGTGTGGCTTGGCATTGCTCGATTGTGTCAGAGCCAAGCGGTGCTGGGCTCTGTGGGCAGTGGGGCTCAGGGACAGGGGTCCCCTGTCCCCCTCCCTTACCCACAGTGTGGGGATGCTCCACCAAGGATTCGGACAGGGAATCTCATGCCCAACCCTTGAAAAGCCCATTTGGAGCGTGTGGAGATCACCTGGAGACGGATGAGCTGTGTCTGTGAGAGCAGTGGTGGCACAGTGTCCCCACTCCAGGTGACAGCCTCGCCTCCTGCCCTGCACTGTGGGACAGCCTGGAGCTGCCTCCTGGATGTGGGGGCATTCCAGGGAAATAACGACCCACACAGGGCCCGGCCTCAACCAAAGTACCCCAAAAATGACTGGTGAAGTGGAACGTTTCTGGCTTAGTTTAGTTTTGCACAAGTATTGCACAAATGAGAACAGAAGAGTGGCTGAAATCTTGTTTCAGCCAGGGAATTGATATCCGGCGATCAACATCCGTCCTGGATCCAACTCATTTCTCCCAGCATCTCCCTGCTGGGTGCTGAGAGCTCCCTAGAGGGATGGTTCCTCCAGAATGGGGACCCACAGGCCCCTAGAGGGACGTTTGCCTCCAACAGAGTGAGATTGGGGCTGATCCTGGGAAGCAGAAGCTGATTTTTCCCCAGCCAGGGCAGTCCCATCTGATGTCTGCCCATCTTGTGCCTCTGAGCAGGGCAAACCCTGCCAGGATGGAGCCAGGAGTGGGAGCAGTGCTTTGGGTATCTCCTGGCAGTGCTGCTATTTCTTGTTGGTTTTTAATTCTGAATTACAATGCGTTTCTGCAGGCTCTACTGTATCCCCGGAATCACGCTCTGTGCTAAATCAGTCTGTGGCAATCAATGCTTTTCTAATGAATTCTGAATTCCTGATGTCAGGACATTGTGCTGCTGCTTGTTTTTTCCCTGCCCTTCTTTTTCCCCTGCGTTATTCCTCTGAGCTGCATAACACACATTCCAAGTGTGTGTGTATATTTATATATATACATATATATATATTTAATTTTTTTCCCTTCCTCCCCTCTGCAGACCTCATTGGCAAAGTTAATGGTGTGTTTCTGGAGTAATTAGAATGATTTAAATGGCCTCATAACAAAGTTCTTCTGCGGGAGCAGAGGCTTCTCACCCTCTCTATCTGTCATATCTAGGCTGGGAGTGGTGGTGGAGGGAAAATGCGGTGGGAAATGGAGGGGAGCAGCCCCCCAGGCAGGAGATCGGGGTGCAGGCAGGTGGGAATTAATTATTCATGGCCAGCAGCTCGGCAGGATTTGTTTGTACACCTGGAAATCAATTGCAGCGAGGCGGTGGCTCTTGTGGCAGTGACCCCCTGTCCCTTCCCTGGAGCTGGCACAGTGCTGTGCTCCAGACCTGCCTGGGGATCCATGGCTGGGAGGATCCTTGCCAGCACCAGAGCACTCAGGAATATTTGCAGGCTGAGCTTTTTCGCTGGATCTGCAACCAGCGATGCGTTTTGAAGCCATCGCTGCCTCCAGCCGTTTGCTGTCTGCCTTCTGCCGAGTCCCCAGGAAAAATCCCACACCTGCTCCGGCCAAAGCCAGCCCAGGCCACCCAAAGAGGCATGAGGAGGAGCTCACCCCCACGGTGCTCCCAGCCCCTGCACATCCAACCTCCGTATTTTGGCCCCAAGGGATGCTCTCGCCATGGCAACCGCTCCTGCTGTCCGGTGATCCAGCATCCCTGGGGCTGACCAAAGGTCCATCCTGGAGTGTCCCCACAGGACCCTGGAGACACCAGGATGGACCTTTGGAGTCTCCTCTTGTGCTCCCAACAGCGCCTCAGAAATTAAGAATCAATCCGATTATTCAAGCCCATAAACAACATCATAAAAATAACATCAATTTGCACAGAAAGGCGCTGCATTAATGCGCCGAAATAATGATGCACTTTTACAACATAAATTTACAATCAATCTTGCTTTTAACACCGTGAAACAACAGTTGGAGGAGGATCAATCCTTCGCCTGAATTAGACGCTTGAGTCAGAGATGCTTCGGGGGTTATTTTTGGAAGCTTTTAGCACCGGCTCTGGCAGGGCTGTCGCTGTCGGCTCCGCGTGCGACAGCGGCTCCGCAGCACCCGGCGGGACACCGGGAGGTCGCAGCAGGAGCTGTGCAGGCTCTGCCTGCATTGCCTTTCCCCGAGCGCGGGGGTGGGCGCGGGGTGCGCCGGGGGAAGGGGAGCAGGGAGATGCGGAGCTGCCGAGAGCAGAATGGGCTGTGCAGCTCTGCTCCTGTGGGCTCCGGTCCCCACCTGGGGCTGTGAGCGCGGGGGACTCATCCCGGGGCAGGGAGGGAGCCTGCCCGGCTCCTGTGGCCCCACAGAGCTGCCCCAGCCTGGGCACTCTATGTCCCAGGAAAGCACATTCACCAGGAAAAAGCCAGACAACTGCAGCTCTATGCGCCGGCCTTGCCAAAGAGCATCCCTCGCATTTTCCCAATTTCTCCTGTCCTGCAAAACACTCTGGGGGCTCAGCAGTGACCATTGCTGTTGCTTCCCAGAGCTGCATCCCACACAGGTAATTTTTCCGAGTGCCTTTCCAGTGAAGGCTCAGACTTTTTGGACCCCAGGTCCCCAGGCCCTGCTGCTACAGCTTTTTAGCACGGCTTTCTATTTTTATTATTTTTACTTATAAATGGGCCCCAAAATGAAATCTCTGCTTATGGAGAGATTGATTAGTGAACCAACTCAATTATGTCTTTAGCCGAGAGCTATATTAAGTAATGCAGCAAAATTATTGCCGTGTGCAGATCCATTTTGTTAAGCAGCTGTTTGCTGGCCCGAGGAGGAGAAGATGGAGGTTAAAATGTTTTTATGGCTCTGGAGACAGCCAGGGACCCCAAAGCCATGGGGCAGCCGATCCCAAGGTGGGTGAGGGGACAGCGTGAGCCCAGCTGAGCTGGGATTGCTTCCCGAGGGAAGAAAAACCATCCCCGAGGCCAGGCTGTCCCACCGCGCCCTCTCCAGCTGTGAGCCTCTTGTAATTCCCTGGTTTTGGTGCCTGCCTGGCTCTGCTGCAGCAAAGGACTCACAAAGCCATAGCTCTGGAAGGGATGGAGCTGTAGAAGAAGAATCTTTCACATTTCCCTTCCTGGCTGTGGTCATCAGCAGTGGTGTTCCTTGGAAGGATTCCCCTCTCTCCGGCCCCTTGGAGCTGGGGTTTATGCAGGCTGCTCTCAGCTGTACTCCGTGTCCTGGGTTTAGAGACAGCAGGGATGGGGAATGCTCCTGGGAGAGGCTCAGGCTGTCCTGTTGAACAGCTTCCAGGGAGCTCTGGCAGCTCCGGCAGGATCCTCTCCCTAGTTAATAGGAAGCTGCACTCATCTTCTTATTCAGAGAGACTTTTGGAATACAATTAACTTCCACACTGCGTTTGTACTTCCCAAACCTAATTTAGAGGTGCAAGGACAGGGGTGTTCCTGCCGGGAACAGGTACATAGAGACACAGGAGGATCCGGGTCAGGCCTGGGTGCAATTAAAGCTGTGTTTCCTGTGTTCAGGAGCTCTCCTGCACACTGCTCTGCCTGTGGCTGCAATCCCAAATGCCATGGCAGGGAGAGGGGAGAGGGCTGCCTGCTCCTGTGATGAGCTTTCTGCACCTGGCTGGAGCCCCCTTGGTGCTCCCACCTTCCAGAGAGCATGGAACACGAAATAGGGAAATAGGGAACAGGAAATAGGGAAAATTGGTGCCATCCCTAATGCTCTCCAAGGGCCTCCCGAGAAGCATCATGTTCTTCACGAGCAGATGCCACCAAGGCCCTCCCCTGGACCAGCAGAACCCACAATGTGAACTTACCACCCCCCATTTCCCAATGTCTGTGGGGAGAAGCCAGTTGGATGGGAAAGCCCTTCAGTGATGCAGAGCATTTCCGAGGATTTCCTCCCAGACGTCACCTGTGAGCGCTGGAGAGCTCCTGGTGATGATCCTCATCCTCGGGAGGAAGGCAGGGAAGAGGAGCAGCCGTGCTGGGGCGGCTCCAAGGAGGGACGGCAGGATCTGGCTGCCCTGCTAGTGACGAGTGTGAAAAGAGGGATCCAGATCCCTGCTCTGTAGGATATGTCCCAAGTCACACCTGAATTTGGGAATTTCCTCCCCAAATTTCTCACAGCACCAGTTTTCCCGTGGCATACAGATCCGTGGGGCAAGCCCACCCGAAGCCCTGCCTGCACCCCTCTGGCTCTCAGGGTGGAGTGAGGGGCCCTCCTCACAGCCCCTCCTAGCAGTGCCCGACAGCTCGTTACGACCGCAGGCTCAGGTGAAATAATGAGTTTTCATTGCTGTGCCATAAACTTTATGGAAGTTATAAAGGAATGGAGCTCCGCGCCGGTGCACGGCGGCACCTGGGAAGTGCAGGGGGTGGGGGCTCGGGGCTGCTCTGGGCACCCCATGATGATTAATTAGGACAGTGGTGGTAATTGGTGCTGAGCAGGGCTTTCTGCTGCCTGGGGCAGGAGGGCTGGGGGGATCTGTGGGGCTGTGTGGATGCACATGGACATGTATGGGGAGAGGCCATGAACTGACCCCAGCCTTGTTCAGCTGCACGCGTGGGTCACGCGTTTTATTGACTGTGGTGCCTTTCCATCTGTTCCAGCCTGGCATTTAGGGTCCTTCCTCCTCCTCCTCCTCAAGGCTTTGCTTTTATGGCAGCTCAGCTCCCCAAAGGCAGCTTTTTTCTCCTGCTGCATTTCCAAACCTCCAGAGGATTTCTTTCCCTGTGTAATGCTTAAAGCTCATCCTGTTCCAGGTCCCTACCATGGACAGGGACATTTTCAACTATCCCAGGTTGTTCCAACCTGGCCTTGGACACTTCCAGGGATCCAGGGGCAGCCACATCTTTTCTGGGCACCTGTGCCAGGGCCTGCCCACCCTCACAGGGAAGAATTTCTTCCCAATATCCCATCTATCCCTGCCCTCTGGCAGTGAGAAGCTATTCCCCCTTGTCCTGTCGCTACAGTTCCTGATGAATCCTTCCCATGATATTCATGCCAGGCCTGGGAGAACCTCACTCCTCGTTCCTGGGGGTCCAGGGGACGGTGGCAGGCTGTGGCACTGACCTGGGCTTGCCCCACGGCAGAGGGACAGCCCCGAGAGCTGCGAAGGGCGCTATGAAATATTTAATTCAATTGAACCAGTCAATAGCGTCGGTGCTAGGGGAGGGTCCGGGGCTCGCTCACAGCCTGCTCTGGTTAACAAAGCACCTGGGCAGGGAGGATCTGCTGAGCCAGGCAGGGCTCTTACCGCGCTCAATGCCGCCGGAGAGGCAGCATTAACTGGGAGGCATCGATTTCGACATTAGCCGGCTTTTACATTCGAAAGCAGACGATGCAAGGACCTTCAATTATCTTCAAAGCAACTGAAGGGAAGGAAATTGGTCTTAGATGTGGTAAATAGACTCCACAAACTCTACTGAAGCATGCAAAGATGTACACAAGGGAATTACAGATCCTCGCCTAACTGGCTGGAGTTTACTCAAAAATGTGATTGGAATTCTCCGGATTTCATGGGAGGATGTTTTGGCACTAATCTGATCTGGGGGTTTGTTAATCTGATTGGGATTATTGCTGCAGGAAGCAATCTCCACCTGGCATTTCCTGAGGGTCAGCCCCTGCACAGGAGTGCCTGGAAAGAGAGATTTCCACCCAAAGTAACTCTATGAGTTATTGGCATTCAACTCACCTGGTTTGGTCCTGGTTTGACTTTTGGGGGGAGATTTTTGGTTAGGTTTTTTTCTGATGTATTTGCATGTGTGGGACCAGATTTTCCCAAGAGCACTGGAGCAGCTAGGGAATATTTCTTTGGCTCCTGAATAACCTGCCTATCCCTGCAGGTGCTGTGCACACAAAAATTTCTGTCCACAGCCTGCTGGTCCCTGTAGGGCAGGGCTCCCCATTCCCGAGGGAATCCCTGCACCGTGGTGGGATCACCCTGAGCCCCCCAGCCCCTCGGCACTGCCATACCACGCAGGGATTCCCTGGCACAGCTCTCCTCCTCCTGGCACAGGGCTGCAGGGATCCCAGTCGGGCTCATAAAGCACATAAAGCAGCATTTTTCACTCACCACCCCCTCTGCCTTTCCACGCGGGATAGCAGCGTTCCCTGCGCATCCCTCGTCCCCAGGCATTGCTCTAACAGGTGATTAATGCTCCCGGGGAGCAGGACCCTCCCTGTGAGCCAGCACCGCTCCCCTCTGTGCCAGGCAGGAAACAGCAGCAGGAAAACGCTGCTGTTATTGTGCCGAGGCTTAAATAAGGAAATCCTGTGTAAAATGGTTTTTTTCTCCCAACCTTGGTGGTTTCCTCAGCCCCAAAGGTTGTATCGAGCAAACACACCAGATCTTTCCAACGAGGATTATTGACTGGGAGTCACACACCGTGTAAACAGGGCTGGCAGGTTTGATCTGCAGCGCAGCCGTGTCAATGCTCCGATTGATCCGAACGCGGGGAGCTCAGAGCCCCGGAGGAGATCGGGCTCGGTGTGTGGGAGCAGACCTGGCAGGGACAGCACCGCCTGGGCAGCAGGGCCCTGTCCCCATGGCAAGGGGGACACCTGGCACAGGCTCCCGGGGGCGCAGGGAGATCAGGGACCCACAGTCCGTGCGCTGAGGCACCGCTGCCCAGCCCAGCAGGACTTATCTGCATCAGGTCAGGCTGAGTTTGCTCTTCCCATTGCTAGGCAACACGGCAGGGCTGCTGGAGCTGGAGGGGAAGCAGAGAACCACAGGGGGCTGAACTTGGCTTTGCCTGTGCTCGGTCACAGCAGTGTCAGCACCCTGTCCCCGTCCCCTTCCCGGCCTCTGGTGTGCGGTGGTGACAGAACGGAGCTCTGTGGGAGTCTCAGGCTGTGTTTATTCCTGTGTTTATTTTGGACTGTATGGAATGGGTGGTTTATGCTCTGCTGCAGTGTGTGGGCACTGCTGGAAGCAGTTTGGGGTATCCTGAGTTGTCTGCTGGGTCAGGTGGAGTGCCGGCACCCGGAATGTCTCTCCCAGGCTGGGACAGTCCCTACTAAGTGTACAGAAATAGCACAAACACGGTGTGATGTGGATAGCCTCATTCATGTTCCGTAGGGAATGCATTCCATGGAAATCCCAAGGGCTCTGCTCCATCCCTGCGCCAGCACCAGGCAGGCAAAGGGCGAGGGATGTGATTCCAGGAGCTGAGCCTGGCCTGTCAAGGAAACTTCCCTCGAAACCCTCGGTCTCATTAGCTGTTTGCAAGGAGCAGGATGACTCTCCGGGTGCGTGAGTCAGCAGCGGCGGCGCGCTCGGCACCAATGGATAAACAGAGCCGCGGTGACAAGGGAACGGCAGCGCTGTCGCTCTCCGAGGGAGCTGTGGAGAAGGAGCTGCCGGGGCGGGCGGCGTGGCCCGGAGCCAGGGGGATTTGTGCAGGAGAGGGGAGGCAGGCGGCAGCGATTCCGGCGCTGGGAAATCGCTCGTGCGTTTGGATTAAATACGGAACTCCGCAGCGACGAAAAAGCCAAAACACAAGCTGCAGACTCCTGGCTGCGACATGGGGGATCTGAGAGCCTCGCTCAGGATTTTGTCTCCTCTGGGTAGGGCTGCTGGGGTGCAGTGGAGCGAGGGAGAGCCCGAGCCATCAGTGCCCTGAGCATCCCCCGGCCCCGCCCGGTGGGAGCAGGTCTGGGCAGTGCTGGGAATCGCACAGGGCTCCCCAGAGCTCTCTGGAGAATGTTCTACATTTTCACCCCCAAATAATCCCCCCTCACTCTGTAATTACCCTTCTCTAGCCACATTTTCTGTTCTCTGGTAATTAAATCAAGCAGCACAAGGGCTGAAATACCTCGTGAGCTCTACTCTGGCATTACATCAACACCTCCAAGCTGCCAATGCCTCCGTTTTCCTGCACAGCCTCCACAGCACTCATTGGGAACAGACTGTTGAATCTCATTTCCCATCTCTCGGGGCCTCTGGGACCCTGTGCCCAGGCTGTGCGAGGGGAGCAAGGCGCTGGCTCTGCCCGAGGGCTCCCTGGAATGGATGGGAGCCCAGGGCAGGGCTGGGGGCTCAGTGCTGTGTTCCCTCACCTGGACCCGCAGCCCTGGGCAGGTCACGGAGCGTGGGCTGGCAGATCCCGGCAGCCCGAGCTGCGGGCGCCTGGCCCGGGTTCCGCGCTGTTTGCCTGGGATGTCCTCCAAACGGCGTCCAGTCACAGGGAATTTTCAGCCTGAACGGTGATTTGGCTCCGTCCTGGAGGTAGCAGAAGGTTTCCCGTGCCGCCGGGGGACTCCAGCAGCTCGGGCAGGGATTGTGGTGTGTGTCCTTTGGGCTGGAGGCTGTCAGCAGGGCAGTGGGCAGGTCCGGAGCCGGGAGGAGGATGGGGACACACTGGGATAACCAAATTCCTCTCCGTGGGGGACAGGTCCAGCGCCCATTCCCAAAGCAGGGATGCTGCACACCAGGAGCACTGTGCCCCGGGAGATGGGTGCTCCTTCCGCCAGAGCTATTTATCTTGGGAGAAACAGAGGAATATTTTGTATCTTTGACAAAGCAGCACTTTACAGGCGCTTGACACTTTATTAACTAATCTCTGATACTTGAGTAATTTATTATGTTTAAGCTGGTGCCATCAAGTCTCTCAGCAGTGTCCGTGTGCGCCGGGAAATAAATTAAAGACTGTCCAGAGATACTTGGCTCATCGCTGTGATTGCTGGGCTGGCGAGATGGAGGGCTAAGGTTCTCTCCTCCTGCAAATTGGAAATTAGGAATTAATAAGATGACAGGCCAGAGAGCCCCACTGGCTGCGTCTGGCAGAGAGCTGCTGGTGGGGGAACGGGCACGGCGCTGGCACAGTGGCTCCGGGAGCAGGCATGGCACTCGCTGGGTGTCCCATCCGGGGAGAGGGAGGCTCCAGGAAGCCTCATGGCATGTCAGCCTTTCCAAGGTGTCAGTGGGATAATGTGGATAATTACAGGCCTGTCAGGCGGGCATCAGATCCTGGACAATGTAATGGAAGAGCTGACATGGGACCTCATTAATAAAAAATTAAAGGAGGTGATACAAGAAATGCCAATCAACACAGGGGATGGAACACAGCCCTGATTCCATTGCAGGCCTGCCTGATGAAGGTATCGATGCTGATGAGGTGCTCCTCGGCTCCGGGAGATGGCCCAGCTGTGCTCCAAAGATTTGGGATGGAGGCTTGGGGTCCCCCCTGGGCTGGGGGTCACAGGCTGGGGCAGGTGACAGCTCTTCCCACGGCAGTGGCACAAAGAGATGCTGAGCTGCCCCATCCGCCCGTTCCCATGGCAACGCACAGTTCCTGGCTGAGGGAGGCAGGAGCTGATCTGCTGCGGATGGACGAGCCTGGCCTGGGCTTGGGGCTGGGTCCTCCTCCAGCCACGGCCCCCAGTGCTTGGGCAGGGCTGGCGGGTAATTAAAACGTGTGCCATTAGCAAACAACAACTGAAACTTTAATTACGCAGCCTGGGTTTCCCCCTCCCCAAATTGCCCAACTCAGGGAAAGAAGCAGGAGTAGGGAAGGAGTCTGAGGGCAAAACCTGATTACGTTTATTAAGCCAATACAAAAACTCGGTGCTGTAATAGTAATTAAATTAATTTAAAAAGCAAATTGCTTCTGAAAATGGGATTTGACAGCTCAGGGGCTGGTGCAGAGATCCGACAGGCTGGGATGGAGTGGGCAGGATGCAGCCCCCGCCCTGCCCCTCCATGGTGCCCACGGCCACCACGGGCCTTTGCTCCAGGGAGTGTGCTCTGTTTGTCACACGTGGTAGGATGGATTTTGGGGACAGACACAGAGCTCTGTCCTGCTTTTCCCATCCTGCCTTTCCCCTCAGAAGTAGGTGAGCTCTTCTTGCTTTGGAATGCTGGGATTTTTTGGGTGAGCTATGCGGAGAGAAAAACCAGAGGAGAAGTTGCTAGGGGGATATCTCCACTCCCTTATCACATCCCATTCGATGCCTGCACTCTGTAACCTGCCTGGTGCCAGTCAGGGGACGGTTTGTGACTCTGTTGAAAGTGAAAAATCATCTGCTGAAAGATGAGAAAAGTGCTGGCTTAGAAATGACACGTTTTTGGCCCAAGCTGCTGGGTCTGGAAAGCTGCTCAGAGGAAGCAGATTGCTTTCAACCAGAAAGGGTTTGATTGAAAACCTTGTTTTCTGTGGGAGGGAAAAAGTTTTGACAAAACGTTTTTATAGTAGCCTGGGCCCCGTCTCGCTGCCGGCTCTGGAAGTCGCTTTCTCCTCTCATCAGAGACCTTCCCCCGGCACCCCTGAGCAGTCCTGTGCTGAGGATTTGATTTTGAGGATGTTTTTGCAGCCAGGCAGAGGGGTTGATGGGGCAGCAGCACTGGGATGCTGGAGGATGAGGGAGGAGCTGCCCCAGTCTGGGTTCCCCTGCATTGCAGAGGGTCTGTGATCGGTACCTGCGCTGGTGTTCCCAAATTGCCTCTGGCTGCTGTGCAGAGCAATGGGCTCTGTGTTTGCATGGCCTGCTGGGTTGTGTTTTGCCATTTTGCCTCCTTTAGTAAACGATGCAAGTGGCTTCTGCTGCGCAAAGTAGGTCAGACCCTGAGCAAAGGGTTTTCCAAGTGCCCGCGTTGGGATGAGGGAAGCACCGTCCTCTCCTCTCTCCTGCCCTGCTCCGTCCTCCAAAGGCATGCTGGCACCCAACCACTTTTAACCACTGGGTTCGAGCAGCAAATTATAAGTTAAATTATAACTAATGCCCGGCTCTTGCTGGGCTCTGTCTGCTCTGCCAGTGCAGGAGCTGCTCCCCCAGCCCAGCTCTGCATCCAGGCCAGCGCAGTCATTATGTCTGCAGGGCGCCAGGCTGCAGCCCTCGGCCTGAAAAATGCATGAGCGTGCTCCTTCCCTGGGAGCAGGGCAGCTCAGCCCTCAGCATCCTCCTCAGCATCCTCCTCAGCATCCTCCACGGCCCAGGGAGTGGCAGTGGAGCTGTGCTCTGCCTGCACGGGCGAGCAAACTATCCCACTGCTGCTCTTGCTGCAGCTGGCACTGGCTCCTCACTGCAATTTCCAGAAAAATCCTGTTTTTCCGAGGGTCCTGAGTGGCAGGGCAGAGGGACGCTACTCTGCCCAGGCTGTGACACTGCCGTGGCATTGCCATGGTCCCATCAGCTGATGCAGCAGGGAGGGGACCCCCAATCCCAGCGGCTCTTGGGGTCTCCAGTGCTTGACCACGAGCAGGAGGGTCCCTCCGTCCTGGGCTGGCTGGGGACATGGGGACAGGACAGCTGGAAGTGCCAGTGGAGCTGTACCGATGGGAAAAGCTGCGGGCACGCCGCAGAGAGGATTTCTCAGCCCAGCAGGAGCCTCCCGGGCAGGTCTGCGGGAAGATGAGAGAGTTTTGGAGTGCTGTTCCCTAAGTTCAGCAGACAGCAAAGTGCTGGCTAAGCTGCTCCTCTGGCTCACCCCGCGCTTTCCCCGCCGGGTTTCTGTGCAGGTGTAATGGATGGAGAAGAGTGGGATTGAAGGTCTTGGGGGCAGAGAAGACAGCGTGTGAGCCATCAGTCAGGTGCAAAAGCAAAGTAGTAACATTTCAGGGCAGTAATTTTTAATAATTTATGAGTTTCACTCCGTTCCCAGAGTGTTATTACCTCACTTAACATCATTTACAAATTACACATGATCCCATCAATTGTAGTAAAGTGAGGAAGTGTCTGGGAGACGCTCAAAAATCAAATGCTATAGAGCAAACGAGAATTTATGAACCCGAACGGGCCGCAGTGACGGCGGGGGCTGCCATGCAGTGCCCGGGTGCCACCCTCCCCTGGGCTGCTGCTCGGTCCCCACGCTGTGTGTCCCTGGCATGAAGGGTGGTGCTGCAGAGGGTGAGAGAAGGGATGAGAGTGAGCTGTGGGACATGTCCACACTCGTGCTTTGTGCCGTGATTCCTGCGAGGAAGGAAGGCAGGAAGCAAGCCCTGGTCCCGCTCTCCTCCTCCTCCTCCTCCTCGTTAGCGCTGCATCCCAGGCGAGCTGGGGAAAGCGCCACTCGCTTTGTGTCACCGGTGGCACAGAAACCTTCTCCATGGCAACCCAGCCAGCGGCGGCAGGATGTGTCCCGCTGGGATGCTGTGCCACAGGGGCACAGGGCACCCGGCGGGCAGCGCCGGCTCCGGGGGGTGCAGGGGGCTCCAGCGGAGCTCCTCGGGGTGTGCAGGAAGGGAAGGGATGCCCATGGCGTGAGCAGCTCGCCCCGTGGGATGCTGAGCGGGGTGGAGTGCCTTGGTGCGATCTAAATAAAAGGTTGAGAGGAACATCTCCGGTGCGCTCGGCGCGGGCAGGGCTCCCTGGGTGCGGAGCTGCAGTCCCCAAATTGCCAGGGATATTAGTGGGCTCCATGGCCAGGAACTGCCTCATCTACAAACAGATTATTTTTAAGTGAAAAGACAGTAGCAGCTGCTTAAATGCATTGACTTGTTGAAAACCACACAGATTTGGGTACTGATGGCACCGAGTGCTATCGCTGAGGTGTCTCGGCCCATCTGCGTAAAGTAACTATTGATTTTGGTTGATATGCATCGATTCCAAGAAAACTGCCCTGCTTTGAAAATGAACTTCCAGTAGTTTCAAGGGAAGAGGCGGCGAGCGGCGTCTCTCTCTCGCAGGGCTCCCTCCTTTCCTTAAAGGTGGCTCCTGCATCTGAAAAACACCAGCGAAGGCAAACAAATAGCTCGGAGGGAATTAAAACGCATCGATCCTCGGGGCAGGGGATAATGGCCTCCGCTAAAAGCTTTTGGAGACGTTAATACATCGCTTTGAATAAAGATCTGCCTCCGCCCGCACTCGCCGGGGTGGGAGCTTCGCCTGTCCTGTGCGCTCCCCGCGATCTGCGGGACGCCGGGCAGTGCCAGCTGTCCCCCGCTGTCCCTCGCTGTCCCTCGCCGTCCCTCGCTGTCCCCCGCTGTCCCTCGCTGTCCCTCGCCGTCCCTCGCTGTCCCCCGCTGTCCCCCGCTGTCCCTCGCTGTCCCCCGCTGTCCCTCGCTGTCCCCCGCTGTCCCTCGCTGTCCCCCGCTGTCCCCCGCTATCCTCCGCTGTCCCTCGCTGTCCCCCGCTGTCCCTCGCTGTCCCTCGCTGTCCCTCGCTGTCCCTCGCCGTCCCTCGCCGTCCCTCGCTGTCCCCCGCTGTCCCTCTGTCCGTCCAGCCGCGGTATCTCCTCCTTGCAGGCATTTTAATTGGCAGGGAAGGGCAGTGCCTCGGCAGCGGGTCCCGGGCAGCCTGACCTGGCAGAGCTGCACCGTGCAGACCAACAGGCACAGAGTCCATCTGGGAGAGCCAGCCCCAGTCCCTCCAGCAAGTCCTCTCTGTTAATTAAAGGTATTAATTGGCATACAGCCTGTTTGTTTAAAGAGGCAGTGGCTTCTGCGGTGCCTGGCAGCAATTAGAGCTGCCCAGAGATCGGACACAGGTCTGGAGAGCAGAGCGGGTGAGGGATTTCTGTCCCCATGCCTGGGGAGGACAGTGCTGGCGCTGGAAGTTGGAGGGGACAGGGACCCCAAGGAGTGCCCACGGGGCTGGATCCATCCCTGGTGCAAGCAGGAGCGTTTCAATGTCAGGAAACACATTTTTGGTGAAAGATGTGACTTCTCATGTGTTGCCTTCCTTTCACTGATTAATTTGCACTGTAAGCCACAGGAGGGATGCCTTTGTTGCTGTGTTTCGTGGTCATTCCTGAGCAGCCTGGATGCTGTTCCTGCATCCCGGGAAGGGGATGGGATGCAGTGGTGGCACTGGCATCGTGCCCTGGCCAGGCAGGCGGTGGGTGACAGCTCCAGGGGTGCAGACGCTCCACCCTGACTCTGTTAAAGTCCTTGCGCTTCCATTTCTGAGCCTAGTCTGGGAGCGACACGAAAATTAGATCTAATAATGAATGATTACAACTTCCAAGGTAAGTCTAGTAGGTTGACTAATCAATTTGGTTAAGTGAAAATCCATAGCAAATGAGGCAGCCGCAGTACAACATTTCTCCATCCAATTTAAATTAAAACACCAACCATAATAATTTCACAATTACTCTGGGAGGATGCACCAGGGACTTGCCCCTTGAGAAGGGAAGTGTCAAGGACTGCAGGAGAGGCCCCAGGAGTGGGTGGGATCAGGGGGCACCCTCTGGCATGGCTGGCTGCCCATCAGGAGCCCACAGCTCCCAGAGTGAGCCCAGCCCAGGCGCTGGGGATGGGAACCTGCTCCTTCAGATCCAGTTGTGATTCCTCTGTTCTGCCATGGCAGGAACGTGAGGGACGCGAACATTAAATCCCCTGGAAAGTCGCCGCTGCAGCAGCCTTTAGTGGCCTGAATTATTTATGTGTGTACAGTTGTGCTGCGAGCCAAACTGTGCCCAAAATAAACAGCGCCGCTCACTGGGGTCTGCGTTGGGCACGAGGGTTCCAGGGGATGGGGATCTCATCCCACAGCAGGCGACGGTGAGGTGGGGCCTGGATGGGCACTTCTTCTCCTGTTTTTGGCCATCCCTTCACCTGTGCCAGGGATAATGAATGATCCATGCCCTGGTTGGCTGCCAGGGAGCCTCGCCGGCGATGTGGCACAGTCACCTCTCATCCCCAGGGGCTGGGGCCAAACTTTGTAGGGCTGTGCTGATAAATAATGGAGCAGCTTCTTCTCCCCACGGCTATGGAAACGCTCCTGCCTGGCGCGGGAGAAGCCTTTGGATTCTTTGGATATAAAAGGGTCAGGCGCCGGTGAGAGAGAGCCGAGAGACATTTATTTCATGCTGGAATGCAGAGGTCCCCACGCGGGCACTGGCTGAGGAGCAACACAGATTTCGGAGCGGGTGTCTCCTGCTTCACCTTTCCCAGCCTGGGGAACGAGCGGTTCATGCCTGAACACACACAAAATGGTCGCTGCCATTTCTGGAGGAATTGTAGCATTTCCCCTTGGAGAAGAGATGATCAGATGTGGCTCGTGTAACAGATGGATTTATGGATTATTTGGAGCCTCTTGTACTAATTTTGCAAATGCTGTATGTCTGCAGGCTCTTAATAGCTGCATTCCTGGCTAAATGGATAAAGAATGTGTCCTGTGGGGACTGCAGGCTTTGGGGAATAACTCATGCAAATCCTCCGGGCTGATCGCAGGTGGTGACGAGTTCCCTCTCGGGACACTGCAGACCTGCTCGGTGTGGCCTGAAGCCCAAGGAGGACAGAGCTGGCAGCCACCTTGGTCCCGGGTGGTGTACCAAGGACACGGAGATGCTGTGGGGGTGGCACCACTGCTGTCCTGGGGTGAGGGATTCTTGTTCAGACCACGTCCCTGCAGAGGGACCTGTGCTGGGACCAAAGGCTGGAGCTCCTGGGGCTCATTTCAGTGCCAGGGCTGCCGTCCCAGGGCTGTCTGTGCCACGTCCCTCCTCCAGCCGAGCATCCCGCCCGCTCCCGGGCTCAAGATGTCCTTTGAATGTTAAGGCTGTGGGTTTATTACCACTTTAGCTCTACCTAAGAGGGAGAGTGCAGGCAGAGCTGCAGCCCAGCTGGAGAGCAGGAGCCGAGGTGTTGGAAGATGCATTCCGAATGCAAGGTGGAGGGGAGAGAAATTATTAAACTCTCAGATAGCAACAGAGCTTCCTTTGTGAGCGCTGGAGATGGGAAATTATGCTGAAGCAATGCATTGCAAATCACTCTCTGAAAGGCAGAGAAGGGCCTTTTATCCCGCGGCCCTGAAGTTTTCCTGGTATCTTTGTATGCAGAGGCATTCCTTCAGGGGAGAAAGAGAAGCCAGTAATTTTGTGCCTGATTGGCAGGCTGTCCAGCGCTGGAAAGATATTTGTTTTTTCAGAGAAGGGCTCACAGGCTGAAATCTCGCTCTTGCATTTTCCATTACAGAGGAAAATGAAACTTGGAAGACATTCTCAGTGAGCGCTGCTTGGCCTCGGAGTCATAGTGGTGCTCCAGCAACTCGAGAGGAGGGAGGCTCATTCCTGTGCCAGGCTCGGTGCGCGTGGGGTGCGTTCGGGGCGGCACGAGGGGCTGGGGCTGGGCAGAGCCCCCATCCCCGGCTGCCCCGTGCCCCCCTCGCCCGGCTTCTCCATCCCAGGCGGAGAGGAGGAACATCTGCTGCCACAAATGCCTCCCGAAGCTCTCGGTGACTCGCGCCCGGTGTCTGCGCCGAGCGAGCTCCGCTTGGCTTGTGGAGTGGATCGTTCTGGAGTGGGTTCAAGAGGCGCTTCGCAGGCGGGAGCGGCAGGGAAGAGCCTCCAAATCTCACTTTCTCTCCTCGCTTCAGAAAGACGTTGAAGTGCTGGAGTGAGTCCAGAGAAGGGCAGTGAAGCTGAGGAGGGGTCTAGAGAGTCAGGAGCAGCTGAGGGGCTCAGCCTGGAGAAAAGGCGGCTCAGGGGGGACCTTGTGGCTCTGCACAGCTCCTGACAGGAGGGGACAGGCTCTGCTCCCAGGGAACAAGGGATGGGACAGGACAGGAGGAAACAGCCTCAAGTTGTGCCGGGGAGGCTCAGGTTGGACATCAGGAGGGATTTCTCCGTGGAAAGGTTGGTCAGGCCCTGGCAGGGGCTGGAGTCACCACCCTGGAGGTGCTCAGGGAATGTGGCACTCAGTGTCCTGGTCTAGGTGACAAGGTGGGCATTGGCCATAGGTTGGACTCGATGAACTTGGAGGTCTTTTCTAACCTCAGTGATTCTGTGATTTTCTAGTCACAGAATAAGGCATCGAGTCAGAACTTCTGCCAGGCCTGTCTCACTGCGTGGGGAGAGTAACCAGGGATGGGATTCCATAATAACAAACACCTTTGCAGCACCTCATTAAATCACGGCGTTTCTGAAGCACAGCGGGACACTTGTGTGAATAAATAGCGCAATCTCCCCGGCTGAAGTATTTTCACATCTGAGTTATTTCCTCTGCATATGATCAGCTCCTTCCTCAGGTTTGTTCGCTCCCCCGGCTCTGCCACGAATGATTTTCACTGATGAGCACAATTAACAAATGAGAGACAAAGTTGAAAAAAACACATCAGCCCCCCCAGCCTGCCTTTAATGTTTTAAAGTTTAACAAATTGCCCAGGAAAATGGAGCGAGGAGAGATCGCTGCTGCTGATCACGGCACAGCTTCTCCCTCCCTCTCGCTGCTTGTCTTTGTAGGTGACAAAATGACAAAAAAAGAGGAAGAGAGAAAAGAGGGAGGCCAAAACAAACCAGTGGGAAGACAGATGGGGTGTTTATGGGACCGGTGTGTTTGTGGATAGCAGGGGATGAGCAGGGCTGCGAGATGAGGGCTGTGAATCAGGTTTAAAAGTAAAGTTAATTCACTTTCATACAGGTTGCAGCCTGACATCTGTCAGAGCCACGTGGCAGCTCTTTCTGCAAGCAGAGGGGTCCCACAGCCCTAACCTTGGGCATGTGAGGCAGGATCTGTGTGCCCAGGGCGCGATGGGGATGCAGCTGGGCTGGGGAGGTCCCAGGGCAGGGACCCCAGAGGGTTCCAGGGACCCTCTGGAGGGTTCCAGGGCTCCCAGTGCAGAGTTCTGGGCATTTCCCAGTGTGGGATCGTGGGGCACCCCCTGGGTGCTGCTTCCCAACCCCTCCAGCTCCACCCACCACACCCCAGTGCTCCCAGTCCCCCCAGTCCCCCCTCCACCGCACCTTCCACAGGCAGTGTTTCCAGCACGGTCTAATTACAGGGTGAATAACGGGCCCTCCCTTGCAGTTAATGTGTTAGGGAGCTTTATTGCCAACAGGAGAGAGATGACACAGAAGGATATTACACACGGTGTTGCTGGTAATTATTTTTATGGCTCCGTGTGAGGTTTATGGTGGCGGCTGGGCACGTTCGGAGGTGCCGCCGCCGCCCGATTCGGGGTAATTAATGTTCCCCGTGCCCCGCTGGCAGCTGAGCGGGGCCAGGAGTTGTGCTGGGCGCTGGGCTGGTGCCAGGAAAAGGCTCTCGGAGCTGTGGTGCTGCCTGCACTGCTGCCTGCACTGCTGCCTGCACTGCTGCCTGCACTGCTGTCTGCACTGCTGCCTGCACTGCTGCCTGCACTGCTGCCTGCACTGCTGCGCCTGCACTGCTGCCTGCACTGCTGTGCCTGCACTGCTGCCTGCACTGCTGCCCCTGCACTGCTGCCCCTGCACTGCTGCCTGCACTGCTGCCTGCACTGCTGCCTGCACTGCTGCCTGCACTGCTGCGCCTGCACTGCTGCCTGCACGGCTGCCTGCACTGCTGCGCCTGCACTGCTGCCTGCACTGCTGCCTGCACTGCTGTGCCTGCACTGCTGCCCCTGCACTGCTGCCCCTGCACTGCTGCCTGCACTGCTGTGCCTGCACTGCTGCCTGCACTGCTGCCTGCACTGCTGTGCCTGCACTGCTGCCTGCACTGCTGCCCCTGCACTGCTGCCCCTGCACTGCTGCCCCTGCACTGCTGCCCCTGCACTGCTGCCTGCACTGCTGCCCCTGCACTGCTGCCCCTGCACTGCTGCCCCCATCCCTCAGCGCCGCCACCTCCACACTTGTTCCTTTCCCCTCTTCTTGTCCAAACTCCCCCCAGCACTTGTCTTGGCAAAGAGCTCTTTGCTCCAAAGAAAACGAAGGGCTATAAACATCTTGAAAGGTGATGAATCCTCGTAGCCTTTCTCTGGTGAATTTTGCTTCTGTAAATCTCTCCCTCTCTCTCTCTTTGCATCTGCTAATTGGTCTTAGCATTAATTAATCTGATTTCATTATATTCTCTTTAATTTGTGAAGATATCTTTTCTTTCTCGGGCAAAGAAACACTTTGGAGAGTTGTCACAATTGGAATAATTCCCCCCCCCCCTTTAAAGTTATCAGAGAAGTCATTATCAATTAAGCTAATTTGCATACACATTAGAGTAATCATTTTAGCTTAGCCAAATTTGTAAAAATTTACATAGTAAATTGACCTTCCACACTTTCACTTAAACATATAAAGTGCAAGAGGGACTCGCACAGGCCTCGACAGAGAAGTCAGGTTTATTTTGCAGGGCTCTTGTACTCAGAGAGGCCTAATTAGATCACGTAATTTTTTATTTCAGCCATAATTGCAAAACAAATAGGTTCTTTGGCAGATTCTCCCCTTTCCCTTTGCTGAGGGGATGTCAGCAGAGGGGCTGTCCACTCCTGTGGGCCATTTGTGTGTCCCACGGACCCTCGTTGGGCAGCAGGGGCTGGGACACAGCAAAGAGGGGCATGAAGAGTGAGCTGGGAGCCCTTGGGCTGAGCCTGTGACCTCCAAGCATGAATGGTTCAATTCCCATCCCTGCTTTGCCCACGAGGCGCCAGGCAGCAGAAAAATCCTCCTCTTGGCCTTCTAACCGAGCAGCCCTCTTCCCCCACCACCACACGTTTTGGCCTTGATTGGTTTTAACGGCAGCCTTCATGGTTTGATGGAGGATTTTACACTAATGCAAGGCATTACCTAGTTAATTTGGCCAGAATAGAGTGTAATTTTGCACGGTCAAAGTCATTGCTGCTTGAGCTAAAACTTCCATTACGGTGCCCTGCCCACCCCGGGGAGATGAGCGGAGCTTTATTAATGTGTGTCCTCGGGAGCTCGAGGGGATGGTCCTGTGTGCCCCGGGGAGGGGCAGGGCATGGCAGGCGGGGCGGTGACAGGGGCTGGTGGCCACGTGTGCCACGTCCCGGGGCAGGGGAATGGCCGTGTCTTGCTCATGGGATCAGGGAATGGCCGTGCCATGCTCATGGGATCAGGGAATGGCCGTGCCATGCTCATGGGATCAGGGAATGGCCATGCCATGCTCATGGGATCAGGGGATGGCCATGCCATGCTCACAGGATCAGGGGATGGCCATGCCATGCTCATGGGATCAGGGAATGGCCATGCCATGCTCACAGGATCAGGGAATGGCCGTGCCATGCTGTGGGATCAGGGAATGGCCGTGCCATGCTGTGGGATCAGGGAATGGCCGTGCCATGCTGTAGGATCAGGGAATGGCCATGCCATGCTCACAGGATCAGGGAATGGCCGTGCCATGCTCATGGGATCAGGGAATGGCCATGCCATGCTCACAGGATCAGGGAATGGCCATGCCATGCTCATGGGATCAGGGAATGGCCATGCCATGCTCATGGGATCAGGGAATGGCCATGCCATGCTCATGGGATCAGGGAATGGCCATGCCATGCTCATGGGATCAGGGAATGGCCTTGCCATGCTCATGGGATCAGGGAATGGCCATGCCATGCTGTGGGATCACCCCTGCCTGGGGTCCCATCAGCAATGCTGCTGTCCAAGGATGCTGCGATGCCAAGTGCTGAGAAAACAGAGGACACACAGAAGTTGTCTCCTGTGCCTATGGATGACCAGCCCTGCTCGGGGCTCCCGAGGGCTGTGCTGTCAGAACGGTGGGAGCCCCCAGAGGGTTTGCAGGAGCAGGCTGGTCCTGCCAGGCTGATGAGATAAATCCCTCAATGTGATGTCCCTTTGGGTTTGCAGCTCCCTGAACTCCTTCCTGCCGTCCAGCTGCGGAGCAGGGCGAGCTCCAAAGCTTTCAGCTTGTGCAAACCACGGATGCCCTGAGCTGGGCTGGCCCCGCAGAGCTGTGCCCAACTGCTCCCAAAGCCCAGCTCATCTCCCCACCTCCCGCAGCGATCCCTTCCCCATGACATTCCTGGAACAGCAAAGGAGGATGATAACACTTTGGAGTGGCTACAAAGGCACGGGGAAGGCTCTGCCATGGCAGCGAGCAGCTGGTGGGGATAATCCATTTTCCGAGCGCGTTCACATATCACAAGGTACATAATTAGGAGCTGTGTCGAGGGGGGAAGCAAAGCAGAGCACTGCACCTGTTTGTAACACCCTGGAGAGTCAGATCCCACCCAGGACATCCTTTTCCAGCACTAAGGTGTTCCTCGGGCCACGTCACTGTGATTTCCTGATGATGTGAGACAATTTCCCTGTGCGACGTTCATTTTTACTAAATATTTGTGATTCCATTTGTTGTATAACGAAGCTCAGGGAAGGACCCGGCCAATTTGGGGGGCTTGTTAACCACTAGATCACTTCAGAGCGTGATCCCTTTTCCTTCGCCGACTTCCAGCCTCTCCCTTCAAAGATCTGCTGTGCCTGACTGAAGCAGAGCCAAGGTGTTTATGCTCATCCCCGCAGGGCACAGCAGTGCTCGTGCTGCCAAAAAATCGGCGCTCTCCTTGCCCGAGGTTGGGATGGGAGCGGGAGGGCTTGAGGCACGAGCAGGGCAAGCTGGATTCCCTGCTCGTGTCCCAGGCTGGGTGTCTCCTCACCAGAGTGAGCAGGGAACAGCCACCCTGATGTCCCCAGTGCGGGGCTGAGTCGGCAGAGCCAGCAGTCCCAGCAGCTGAGCCCTCCCAGCAGCACAGCCATCAGAACATCAGCGAAACCACGGCAGGGCAGGGCAGAGAGGCTGAGGAGCTCATTCCAGCCCCAGCAGCTGCCTGGGTGTCGGGGGTGGCTGAGGAGCTTTGTGCCTTGTACAAACCCGGGGGTTCCTTGGTAAAAAATGCATTCCCCAGTGCATAAAAATAAGCAAATAAACACTGGCCAGGGCTGAAATCAGCCCAGCTCTGGCCCGTGCCCATTGTGATCCTTTTGTTTAGGTGAGGGATGCTCTGTGGGAGCTGGGGGCATGCAGCTGCCTGCAACTGCGCGAGGGAAGGGCAGGCGCGCGAGAAAACACCTATTTCTGCTTGGAAAAATCCGGCCACAGCCTGTGATTAGACTTTAAGACACATCTAGCACCAAAGCAAGCCTGCTCGACAGCTCCAAATGAGGTCTGGCAGCCCCCGCCCCGCGGGGGTCACACCTTGCTGGGAGGAATCGATTTGGGGTGGGCAGGCAGCGATATGTGAATCTGCGTGTGGAGGTGATGGAGGGCTGTGTTTGGGCTGTGCTGGGGCAGCTGAGGGCAGGGGCACTCAGGGAGGGGGACAGAGCCTTCTCAGCCCCTCGGGTGGCAGGGCAGCTCCATCCTGCCAGCCCCACACGCCTCTGGACCTGCCTAATTACAGCAGGATGGAGAGAGGCGTCTGTCGAGGTGTGCGGAGCTGTCAGGAGGATGAGCTCGCCCTGAGTCAGAGGCACGGAAACTCTGCAGGAGAAAGGGAAGAGATCAGAGGGGCAGGCCCTTCACATGTCCTCGGGAGGACTCCGTTTCCCCGGGGCTGTGCAGAGCTGGGTGGCAGGAGGGTGCTCATCATCTGCCGTGCCTCCGGGCACTGTCGGTCACGCTGGCACTGCCAGGCCCCGCGCCTTTTCCTCCCCAGCATCCTCCCGAGGCTTGGCTCAGCCCTCCCTGTGCCATGTGAGGGGTGGAACGTGTTCCCTGCCTGGGCCCAGCCTTGCCCTGCTGCTCTTTGCATCTTCATTGCTTTATTATCGATAATAATTACACGGTTATTATTTTTGGCAGCAACGCAAGTCCTTCACCAATGCACAGGGTGGAATTTTTTCCATCTGGAAGAATGCATGAACCGTCCACCCACCTGTGTAGTATTTCTTGTGCCTGGTTAAAGATCATTAGAGCCTTTGTTAGCAGAGCTGACTGACAAGGGGAGTAGATTAATATTAGAACACCCTGTCAAAAGCGGTGAAAAGGCTGGATTGATTTTGTGGGGAGTTTAGTCAGAGCTGTGTGTAGAGCCCTTGGGTGGTTCCACTGCGCTGAGCAATCTCCTGCGGTAGCAAATCCCTCTGGGAGCAGCTCTGCTGTTTATTGCAGACACACCACTGGCTCTCCCTCCGTCTGAAATGGCAGTGCCAGGGCTGAGCACCCTCAGCCACCGGCGGTCTGGAGCCCACAGTGCCCTGCCCTGTCCCTGGGGTCACTCCTGGGCTGCACTCAGGGCTCCTGGGCAGGCTGTGCCCTTCCCCTGGCTTTGGGCACTGGCCCTGCCCTATTCCCTGTGTCACCTCCAGCCCCAGTCCCGGCCCCACAAGGAGCAGGACAGCGTCACAGGGAGCCTCGCAGCACTCATTATTGAAGCATTGATTTTTGGGATTCCACCACCCGGCATTAGAGGGCTCTTTGGCAGCCCTTGGAGGGAGGAAAAGGCAGTGTTGGGAAAGGATGGGAGCAGGATCCCTGCGTGCTCGTCAGGCCTAATTGCACTCAATTACTGCTCCTGTGAGTGGGCAGAAGGGCAGTGCAGATGGGCAGTCCATGCCAAGGACCAAAGCCAGCGAAGGGCAGGGCCCTGGGCCAGCAGCTCCCCCTCCTCCTGGCCATCACTGCCACTGCCCCACGGCAGAGCTCAGCCTGCTCTGGCAGAGGCTGGCACCTCCCAAATCTGGATTATTTGTGTCCCTCCTCTTCCGTTGTCACTCCTTCACTTCTTCTCTGCGCCACAGAAATTCCTGCCCTCGCCCCCCATCCTCTCCTTCCACTACTGCTCTTCACTTTCAAATGCTAATAATCTGCGGCACTAAAAGGCTCCGAAGTGGTTCTAGATTGTTTGATCTTTGCCCTGTGATTTACTTTCATCTTCCAGCTTTCAAATGTTACTTTGGGTTTACTTTGCCCCATTAACGCATTCCGTGCACAGGCAGGCGCTTTGGCTGCGCTTTGGCAGCAAATCCACCCAAACTGATGGAGATGTGGAAAGCTAAACTTCAGGACATTGACTTCTTGTGGTGGTTGGTCACCCACCGTGGCGAACACAGGCAGGGGACATGGTCTGACCCTCTGGGGACCTGTGCCAGCCCCCTCTGCCTCCCCTCAGCTGCAGGGCCCAAACTGCAGCAACTGTTTAATATTTAAACCCAAGCAGTTTAATATTTAAACCCAAGCAGCCCAGGCAAAGCTGCTTTTCTTCTTTTTATTTATTCTTTTAATTAAATGCCAATTAGAAAGGAAGAGGGAGAGAAAAAAAGGCATTAAACACTTAAATACACACTACACCCAGGTTGCTCGAAGTTGCTACGAGCTAATTAGCTACTTAAGCGATCATTTGAAATTCCATATCAAACAATTCATAATCTGCTCCAAAACCTGGAGCTAGCAAGGAAAATCACAGAGTCACAGAATCCCATGATGGTTTGGGTTGGGAGAGACCTTAAAGATCATCTCATTTCGTGGGCAGAGGCATCTTCCACTGGACCGGGCTGCTCCAAGCCCTGTCCTGGTGGCTTGTGCCAACCTTGGCTCCCTTCAGAGCCTGGCCAGCAGTGGCACCAGCTCGGACACTGCAGCCCTTATGGACCACACAGCCAGGAAACCCAAATATCCCCACTTGCAGACGAGCCCTGGTAGTTTTCAGGTCCATGAGCTCCACGGGAGGGTGGCTGCCTGATCTCCTGCATGTTTTCCTTTGCTGCTGCTGCTCTGGCGAGGGCTGGCAGAGCTGACGTGAGGAGGGTCAGAGCTGAAGCTGCCGAAGCTCAGCCTGGGTCGGGCCCTTCCAGAGCAAAGCTGGGTTCTGCCCTTAGTTAAAAAATGTGGTGAGGTGGTTTTTGGAAGTCAGTTTGCCCTCGCCCGCCTGCGGAAGGGCACTGGGCAGAGCACAGGGTGCCAGGGTCGGGGACAGAGCAGGGAGCACCGGGAGCAGGGGCAGAGCGCGGGGCACCGCAGCCAGCGCAGCGTGGGGAGCTATTTATTACTATTTGCATGTGCACTAATAAGAAAACATCATTCCAGGCTTCAGCCCTCATTTGCCTGCCAGCAAACAGCAAAGCAGCTCGAGCGGGAGCGGCGGAGGGGGAGCGTGTTGTAAATGCGCCGGGGAGATTTCAAAGGCACTTTAAAGCGGGAATGTGGTCTGGGGAAGAGGCTGTTTTCAATGCAGATTTGTTTTTGTTTGAATTAGTTGATGCTTATTTTAAGCTCCTGTGGCACACTGTCATCTCTGGATTGCTTGTTTTCCTGTGCCAAAGTCAACCTTAATTTCTCCCCTCCTTTCAAGAGGGAGCAGTGATTTTCCCTCTGCTGCACTGAGCATCAGATGGGCAGGACAGAGCCGGGCTCTCTAAGCGATGCTGACAGGATTACCTACTGATTGCCGGAGTAAAACCCTGCATTCCAACTACGGCTGGGGCAGATGGCGCAGGAAAGCACTGGAAACTCGTCTCTAATTCCTAGTGAAGGACAAACCTCGCAGGGACCGGAGATTCGCTGTGGATAAGCTGGAAAACTTCTGCTGCTTTTCTAAAGCTCGTCTGGCAATCCTGTGCATCCGGAGCTGGGCAGCTCTTCCCGGGGTTGGAAAGCCCTCGCCTTCGTTCCCAGCCCTGTGTGGCTCAGGGGCAGCTGAGGGGGGCCCCAGCGTGGTTTTCTTTGGGAAAATTTGGCTCAGTTTTGCAGGAAAGGGCACAGCCAGCACCAGCACAGCCTGGGCTGGGCTCCAGGGATGTGCTGCCCACAGGAAGATGATGATGATGGTGATGATGATGATGATGATGATGGTGAGAGTTTTCTGGTCTGAGAGCATCCTCTGCCCCCCTGGCAGCCATGGCATGGCCAGCGTGGGGGTGCCGTGCCAAACCTGCCACCCCCGAGGTCTGTCCTGGTGCAGGGGGCACCTGAGGAGGGGTGACCCCCTGATCGCCATGGCCACACACTGGTGAGGGCTTCTCCCTGGGGACAGAGCCAAGGAGCCTCCATCCCCGAAAATCATGGTGGTGGTGGCACTGCCTTCAGCCAGACCCCAGAACCCAGTTCAAAGGATCAAATGTGAACTAATTAGCTAATTAGTTTCTTATTAGCAGCTAATGGCCAGAAACTCCACGGGCATCTGTTGCCCTGGTTGGGCAGGTGCTGAGGGAGCTGGATGGGACGGAGGGCACAGAGGATGGCACTCCCGGGACTGCCCTCCCACTGCCCAGTTTGTGACCCCTCTGTGGATGTGGTTTTGTCCTTGGCACCACTTCCTTTGAAGATGGCCGCCTAATAAATTATTAAAGGCAAGAAATAAAGCTCTTGACCTTTCCTTGAGCTTGCCCCGAGATGCTCTCCTCCTGTGCCATCCCTCAGCCCGCCGTGGCTCCCAGCTCAGCCGTTCCTGGTCCAGGAGCTGTGGCTAACCCTCCTTTGTGGTTTAACAGGATTTTTGCAGCCTACACAGCGGAGGCCAGGGCTGCTCCTCACCTGCTGCTGTAATCTGCGCTGCTAAGCCTCCAGCTCTGTGCAGAAAGCTTAACTTTGCTTTGCTTATTTGCCTTCTCTCTTCCCCTGCATCCCGCAGCCATATTTCAGGGAGGAAAAGTTAATCTGCTTCCCCTTTGGCTGCAGACAAAGGCATTTTGAAGGAGATACAAATTGCAGATGGATTGCTGTCTCTGAGGCTCAGCTGGGACAGGGCCACTTCAGGAGTCCCTGGCGAAGGGGAGAAGGTCACTTGCACAAGATGCTGAGGCCTCACACACTGGGATTCAGCATCTCCACATCTCCAGGCACTGCCGTGGATTAAACAGGAATGACAGAGAGTGGGACGTGGCTCGTGCAGTGACACCGATGGGGGTGTCCTGCCCAGGGCTGGGGTGGCTCCTGAACTCCTGAACCTCTGTCCCACACCTGCAGCAAACAGAGCTCTGAGCATCTCTGGAAGAGCACAGCCATGGTCCCAGGCACAGGCTGGACACTCTGCAGGGCTCCATCAGCTCCATGACACTCTGTCTCGGGAGATAAATGTCCACCTTCAGCTGGAGGAATGCTCTGGTGAAACTGCAGAATTGGAGCTGTTGGCTGTGGAGCTCCCTGCAAACACTTCCTCACGGAACCCGAAAGGACCGAGATTAGATGGAATTAATATGTGCGTTTTTCTATAAAGATTTCCAGCACAAGCATTTCATAAAAATGCAAATCTCAGCTGAGATTTATAATTAGGAGGGATATGTGCGGAGCTAACAAATGATCAGCACAGCCCAGCTCTCCATGGATAATTGCTCGGGGCTGGCGCGGGGTCCCACGGCAGCCTCGGAGCCTCGCGGGGAGCGTGGGCTCTCCCGGGAAAGCAGCCAGAGCTCCGCAGGAAAGAGGGATGTGCAGGGATGGAGTGAAGTGTCTGGAGCATCCTCTGCCACTTGCCTTGGAGGAGGAGAGGAGGCAGGATGGAGTCTCACAGTCCTCACGTCCTGAGCAGATCAGCGATCCCAGTGCCTCCATGCACTGCTCCTTCTCCGAGCTGTGGATATTTCCATGGATGTGGAACAGGACCCTGCTGTGCTGGGAGCTGTGGTCTGGCACGAGAAGCAGAGAGCTGCGGCAGTCCAAGATGTGGCAGTGCTGTTCCCTCTGGAACAATCCCTTTGGAAGAGACGAGCTGGCACACATTGATTTTCGCAACATTTCACAGTTTCTGGAGCATCCCTAAATCCCAGACCACGGATGCCGAGTCAAAGCGCTGCCAGAGCAATTGTTGCCATTGCTTCAAAGTTCTGGGGAGGAAGTGAGGCGGGAAGGGGCAGGAAGCCGTGGGAGAAGGGCTGCTCTGCCCCACAGTGCTCCACACCTCCCTGCAAGGCTTCATTTCCCTTCCCTCTCTGCCATTCCTTCTGTAGGCCGGGAGGAGACCCTGGTGGAATATTAACTCCACGGTCGCCAAGCGATTATTTATTACAATCATTGCTTTCGGGTCCTTTGACTCCTCTCTGTTAATTAGACTGCAGGGTGTAATAAAGGTGATGGAAAGCGGAGGGAGCTGGAGCCGCTCGGGGAGGACACGCGGGAGCTTCCACATCCAACCTTGGCCCTGGGCAGGAGGGCAGAGGGACCCTCTGGGCTGCCCTGCTCATCCTGGACCCTGGAGCCAAACCACTGCCCCATCCTGGCATCCCAGGGCACACCCAGGGCACACCCAGGGCTTGGCTCCTGCAGGGATGAAGGATGCTGAGCACATCCCGGGGACGAGCACATCTCATCTCGTGGAAGATGGGCCCGAGGCAGAGCTGTGCTGCCTCTGCCCTGCACAAATATCAGGAGAGGAAGTTGAAATGAGCTTGTTTAAATGGCATTTGGATCCCCCACCCCAGGGACTCCTGCCGAAGCAGGGTGTGAATAGAGTGGCTGAGAGCCGAGAGCAGCTCTGCTCCAGCAGTTATTGAAAATTTAAACCCACAAATGAAACAGATTCTCTTTGATGATGACAGAATCCATGTCCCCGGTCCCCCAGCACCTCTCGCTCTGTGCAGGGCTTCCTTGGGCACTGATGCCAGCTGAAATGCTGCTGTTCACTGCGGCTCTCCCTTCAGCCAGCCCCCATGGGTTCTCTGTGTCCCCAGCTGGGCACTGAGCAAGGCACCCTCTGCTCCCTGGATTTTTCCAGTGTGTGGGAGAGGTGAGAGATGAGTCTGAAAAAACAGGAAAAAATTCAACATCGTTGACCCTCTGTCTGGGCAGCCAGACCAGGCTCTGAACCCACTTTGTCCAGGAGGAATTCTCCATTGACACTTCCCTAGACACCCAGGGGATTCGTTAAATAAATAGGCTGATGAAATGTGTCTTTTTCCCTCAAAAGCTCCCAGGTTTGCTGCAAAAAGCCAAACGCCACCGAGTTCTTTTTTAAACTCCATCACTCCCGTTCCAGCTGCCCACAGACAATATTTTTGGGTTATCAGGGTCATCTTTGGCAAAAACATGTCAGTCCTTTGTTCTGTCCCTGCTGTTTTAATGAGTACTTGGGGCTATTTAAAGAAACCTGACAGTTTCTAGAGCTGAACCTGTGCTGTGAGATTGCTGTGCAGCATAATTTCAGCAGCTCATCACCCTCCTCTTCCTCCTCCTCCTCCTCCTCCTCCTCCTCCAGTCCCCAGCTTGGTGACACTCGCCAGCATGGCCAGAGGTGGCTGGACTGACTGATTCCAGCAGTAAAGGCAGGATGGGAGTGTGGCTGCAGCTCCCTGGCTCTTTCCCGGGGCATTGAGCTGGCTGGGAGTTTGGGAAAAGAGATTAGAAAGGATTTGGGTCTCGGTCCAGGTCTCTGATGCAGCGCAGGGCAAAAGGGAAAGAGGCAGAAAGAGCACCAGAGAAAAGCTATTTTATTTCAGTGCAAAAGTATCCACTTTAAATACCCTTTTTATTACATTATCTGCATAGTAATACTAATAATAGATCTTGTTGGCAGTTCTAATGAGGCTGGAGAATATAAAGTTTCCAATAAAGTTAATTGTTGCCTTTAATACTCTCATACATTTATACGTGGTAAATCTTTAAAGAAAAAGCACTCGTTTCTTTTCCATTAACCACTCAGGAGTGGCCCAGCCTCTGAGGGGCCGAAAACTCATGTGCTGCTGGGTCAGGGACTGCCAAAAAAGTGGAGTTATCACTGCGAAAAGCTGTGTCTGGGAGTGAAGTGGGAGCAGACAGGAGCAGAGGGGATTTTCCTTCCCCGAGGCTGACTCCTGCCTGGGATCTCTGCTGAGGAGAGTTTGTTTGCCCTGTGAGAGTCTCCAGGGACTAACACAGGCAGCTAATCCTTTCACTGAAAGCTATTAGGCGTTAGCTTAGAAAAACAACATCCAACCGCGTTAAAAAACGGAACAGGACCTTTGCAGCAGAAAATAAACATTAGGAATTGACCTGCAATGGAGCGTTTCCTGGGCGCTGGAAGCATCCCTCACTGCCCCAGCTGCTGGGCTGGGGCTCGGAGGGGCAGAGCCCCCCTGCTCCCACTCCTCCCAGCCCCGACACCCCCGGCAGGGTCCCTGGCTCGCCCTTCCCGCAGGATTCCTCGGGGAATTCAGGGGAGAAGCTGCCGTCGGCTGCGCTGGCACTCCTAACAGGTGGTTGGATAATTAAGTGTGCTTTATGCACTGTTTTGCTCAGTGTAATTGCAGACTCCGTATAAATAATTCACATGGAATTATTATACTGAGGACATCACCCGCCTCCTCATAATTTGCTTAACTGGCATAGGCTCTTCCATCACCAGCGGTGATTTGCTCCAGGACCGTGCAGTCGCCGTCCCTCGCAGGCTGACTTCGGGGGAGATGGCTGTAAATTGAATTAAGGGGTGCAATTGTTTGGCCACTCTGCGCTGGGGGGTGTGAGGCGGCTGGACCATGGGCAGGGTGGGGGCAGTCAGCAGAAAGGGAGCATTGCTCATAATAATAAAATAATTAAAGAAAATAATAGTGCCTGATGGCAGGGGAGCCCCCTGAGAACACGGGGATGTGCACACAGCCCTGTCCCTTCCCGGTGCCATCGCTCCCTTGTCCCCTCTCCCAGAGCCCCCAGGGGATGGTGCCCACCCTGGCACAGCAGAGGGCTAGAGCTGCCCCCACAGCCAGAGCTCACCCCTTCACCCCCGGAGCTGAACTCACTCGGTGAACATTAATTAAGGAGAGGCTTCACACCCACCCCGGGCAGCAGATCCTGTGATTATCCCCATTTTACAATCCAGAAGCTCCAGCTTGGAGTGAATCAGTGACCTCTCCAAGGTCACCCAGCGTGTTGGTGACAGAGACGGATTCAGAGCCCAGGAGGGGGCTTTAAAAAACATCTCCTTATCTTTATTTTTTATTGCATTTAAAAATAAACCGCAGTTATTAAATATCATAATACCCATAATAGATTTTAAACTTGAACCGCTTCCAGAGATGCTAAATGATAAATACAGCTATTATCAGAGGGAGCACTCAGAGAAATTGATAGCCAGCATTTGTTTAATGAGTGTGTGTGTACACACACATGTGCGGGGAGGGGAGCGATTTCGGATGCAATTCCAGAGAGGGTGGCTCTTACATAACCATGAAATGTCAGCTTGTGATGCCGAGAATGTCCCAGGAGAGCGTGGGGACTCAAATCTGTTTTTAGGGACTGCTTGGCACCCACAGCAGAGGATGCCAGGCTGCTGTGGCTGCAGGACAAGAGCAGGGCAGGAGGGATCCCAGCAGCCTCAGGGATGTGCTCCATGAGCTGCTGCACGTGTTTGAAGGGCAAACTTCAGGTGCACCGAAGCACTTGGGGCGTGGCAGTGACCCTGGGGTGTCTGGGTCCTGCCTGGTGACGCTCACCCAGCACAGCCAGAGCTCGGTGTGAGCAGCTGGGAGCCTCTGCAGAGCCAGCGCTCTCTGCTGTCATCCGAAAGGTCACGGCGAGTCCCAGGAAATGCCCGCTCTGGCAGCGGGCACGGAGATTGCTCTGGGTGACCTTTGGAGAGCAGGGTTTAATTGCACGCGAGCAGCGCTCAGCGGGGAAGCGATGATGGTTTGAAGGGTCCTTAGCGTTGGACTCTGCACTTCCCCACACAGGACCCAGCACGTCCCAGTCCTGTGGCTGCTGCAGATGCCGCCAGGACAGCTGTGCCAAGGTTTCCGGGGTGACTGATGGTTTTTGGGGTGAGGTTTTTGAGTGTTTTTTGGTTTTCCTTGGCAGTGCAGAAGCCGTTGTGCATGCAGAATGCCAGAGATGCAGGGCACAGGGCAGAGCCAACACTCCATGGGCATCACCTCAGGGTGCAGGCGGTGTGGGGCACAGAATGGGCTCCCTCCCTTTCAGCCTGAGCCATTCCTCTTGTCCTGTCTCTCCAGGCCTTGTAAATAGTCTCTCTCCCACTTTCTTGCAGTCTCCCTTCAGGTACTTGAAGCCCACAATTGCTCTTTAGCATGCAGGAGCAATCAGAAAAGTTCACTTTTTCAGTCCAGCTTGTCTCCTCTTTTCCTTTGGCTGAGCTGAGCAGCACACCCAGCTCTGAATGTGTTTCTGCTCGGGGGGTGCCCCTCCTGCAGCCACCCCTCTGATGTACTGATGCTGATGTTTCCTCTCCGCACTCTCTTAATCTCATCTCCTCCAAAACTGCTTTGCCTTTACTTTTCCAGACTCTAAATACCTATTTACATCCCTCCATAATGTCCTGTTTCAGCTGCTGAGCACTCACAGTGCAGGAATTAATGTCTCTGAGCTGTGATGGCAGCAGGGATGGTGGGAGGTTCCTGCAGCAGCACTCCCGGGGGTCCCTGTGTTCGGCTGGGTGCTCCTGGGTGCCGCAGGGTGACAAGAGCTCTGCACCATGGCAAAGCCAGCCCTCCTCTGCCCGGGAGCTGCTTGCCCTCAGGTGGTTTGTGCCCTTTGGCAGTGGTCAGCAGGGATGGGGAGGTGTTTTCACAACCAGCACCTCCCACCAGCAGTGTTGCTCCAGCGGGAGCAGCTCAGTGCAGGCTCTGCAGTCACTCCCCTGTCCACCCTCGACCCTGCCCCTGCTTTATTTATTTATGTTTGAGCAGAAGCATAATACAAATAAAGCACGGCCATAAAAATGTCAGGGAAAGTTCAAACCTATTCATTACCCATTTCACTCCGATTAAAATTTCCATCAAGGCTGCTTGGTTTTGACTTGAGTTGCTTTCCTTTTAATGAGCTTGATCTAGAAAGTAAAAGATGCTAATTCATCCTTACATCTCTATCATCTCCTGGCTTTTGCTATATAAAGCATCAAGGTCGCATTCTGGGGAAATGTCTTTTTACCAAAGGTGCCATAATAATAATGAAGCAGCAATTTGTTTCAGCAAACTGCCTACAGTAATGAAGCTTAATTATAACCGTGTTATTAATACTGCTGCTTAAGGTAATTCACTTCTGAGCGGGGCGCAGAACAGTAAACTATAATTTAAACAAGAATCGAGACCTAATTTAAATCATCAGATCTGCTGTGGAAAAGGCAAACAGAGCTGGAGCTCTCCCTCTGCTGCCTCCATCACCACCCACTCCCCTCGCAGGGCTGCAGGAGCACGGAGAATAGGCAGGAGCAGCTGGTGGCTCTTCCTGACCTCCAACGTGCCTGTAAAATACAAAAAATTCCATGTGCCCTGAACGAAAGGGGGTGATGGACGTGCTCGGATCTCTGTGCTCGTGTGGACCTCCCAGAACTGCTCCCTGCCAGGCAGGAATGTCACCCTCCAATGCCCAGCCTCTCGGGAAACCTATGAAATGCCACTCTTGGAATTATATTTTTATGTCTTTCTTCCACTCCGTGATTTTAGGGCATGTGCCTGGAGGCTTGGGATCCTTGTGAACTCCCAGTGCTTCCTGCCATGCTGCTGTCCCCTCCTGCCTGTCCCCAGCTCTCTTTTCCAGGCTGAGCATCTCCACCCAGGCCCCTGTGCCTCGCTGCTCCCTCCCTGCCAGAGGCACACAGCCTTCGGAGAACTTCTTTGCTCTCGGACGCTCTTCCCTTTCTTTCCCGGGCCTCTGCTCCCCTTTCTCCATAACAAGCCGCCTCCCCTGCGCTCGGCCGTAAGCCCTGACATCCTCCTTCCCCAATCCCTCATTATTTCTGCCTCTTGCCTGCACTCTCACCTCGCAGCCTCCTCCCCGCTCCCTCCAGCATCTCCGTGCCGCACCCCTCGCATGGCCAGCCCGGCTCCGTGAAGCCAAATGACACGAGATGATGGCTCTGCTGTGCCAGTAATAGCGTTTGCTCGCACACCCCGCTTCCCCGGCAAATGGAGTGAGGAGCTGCGGCTGCCTGGCTCGCCCTCGCCATTCTCTGCGGGGCTCGCTGCCATTCCCGGTCCCAGCGTGTGGGATGCCTTCCTCCGTGGAAGATGTGCGCATCCCGGGCCGTGGGGGATATTATCCCAGCGTCCTGGCACTGCCAGGTGTGGCTGTGCTCAACAGGCTGGCAGGGAGGAGGAGGAGGGGTGCGGGAGAAGTAAATAGGTGGAATGTTTCTTCTCGGGAAGGGGAAAAAAGCCTCCATCACTGTTCCACTTGACTGCAGCCTCCCGCAGGCTGTTTCATCTCGTATTATCTAAGCTCCAAGGGGGTGTCCAATTTGAGGAACAATAACTATAAAGTCATTTTCGGTCCCCCGCTGCGGCACAGCACATGATAGCCTGTGTAAAGCAGCAAACAGGCTGGCTGGCCGCGCCGGGCTGGGGCAGAGCGCGGCTCGGGAGGCAGCGCCGGCAGCCCGCGGCTCCTTCGGCTCCGGGAGCCTCGCAAGGGCACGGGCTGACCCCGGGAAGGTCACCGCGGCTGGCTCCGAGCTGATGTGCAGCCGCTGCCCGGCAGCTCAGGAGCATCCTCGCTCCCGCATCTCCTCCCGATCTGTCCCTGCGGTGCCGCCCGAGCGGCGCTGCGGTGAGCCCGGGCACGCTGGTCCTGCCTGGGGAGCTGGATCAGGAGCAGGAATGGGAGAAAATGTGGCCGTTTAGTGTCCTGGCCTCGGCAACGTGCGGGAAGGGCTCCCTGCTCCGCCTTGGGAGGGCTGTGGGGTCCCAGGCTGGGGTCGGAGGGTGCCAGGGCAGCCGTGGGGCAGTGGAGGGTGAGCCAGGAGCTGCCTGGACAAGGACATGTGTCTCTTCTTCAGCTGCTGGACCACAAATCCAGCCCCTGGGCAGAGGGGGTGCTGCTGAAAACACGAGATGAGGATTTGGGGGTTTTCTGCAGCTACAAGAGGTGGGAATTGGAATTGCCCCCTGTCCCAGCAGCTGCAGGATGAGGCATCCATGAGCCCCCTCCCTCCAAAGGAGGATTGAGATGAGTATCAGGAGAGCAAATAATCGTGGATACACCTGGTACACGGGATTTGGAACAAATCCTTCTGCAGGCACACTCTTGCTAGGGCTGCTTAAAGAATAAATGGAGTCAAAATGAGGAACTCCATGACAATTTATATGGATGTTCTACACAAGTCAATACTGGGGGAGAAGGATGAACCTATTACAGTAATTAACTTGTTGCACATCAAAGCAAATGTCCTAAAGCAGCTTTTCTATGCAGCAGCTCTATTCAGTGGAGGAAGAAAATGGAAAAATAGGGGGAATAAAGCGTGCCCTTTCTGCTGTCACTATCCTCCAGTTTCAGGGATCTCTCCTGAGGGATTTTACACCTGTGACTGGCTGCAAATCCCTCCTTGGGCCTACTGGGACTCCCACGAAAGCCCCCATTGCTGCAGGGAAGGTGGTGAACAGAGCATCTTCATCTGTTCAGAGCAGTCCAGCCAGGCTGGATCTAATTTAAGACAGCGTTTGAGAAGGGGAGAAATAGTAGGTGCCAGGGACTTTGAGAAGAGCAGAAGTTTTAATTGGGTTTTATCTATTAGTTAATCAGGAAGTATTTCGGTGACAATTAGGTCACAGCCTCTGGCATATCTGTGAAGCAGCCATCCATCATTAGCCCTACCTGGGCTTGCAAAGTGGTATTTATGAGTTTCCAACTGGTGAAAAAGCCCTTCTTAGAAATTAAGGTGAAAAGCACACTCTTGACCATGGGGGGAAGGCTGTCAGCCGTGATTGATGGCTGGGAGCGGGGAAGAACAGCTGTTTATTGGGTCCAGCAACGTTGAAAACCCTTTGTCTGTCGGCAGCAGCTGGTCCTGGAACGAGCTGGTGGCTGGGTCTGTCCTGCAGGGCTGCACTGGTGGCGCTGGGGCTGCTCGGGTGTCCCTGGGGCTGCACTAGTGGCGCTGGGGCTGTGCGGGTGTCCCGGAGCAAGGGCTCAGAGTGGGTGTGATGCTCTGCTGGGTGTCCCTGGGGCTGTTTGGGTGTCCCTGGGGCTGTGTGGGGGTCCCTGGGGCTGCCTGGGTGTCCCTGGACCTGCACAGGTGTCCCTGGGGCTGTGTGGGTGTCCCAGAGTGAGGGCTCAGCGTGGGTGTGAAGCTCTGCCAGGTGCGGATGCTGCGTCCCCTGCCCTGTGTGACATCCCACGGGGGGAGGCTGGCACCTGGCCTGGCACAGGGCTGGGGTGAGGTGGCACAGCCGCTCCCACATGCCCAGGGGCTGGCTGAGCCCGGCTCTCGCAGGCTGCTCTGACCCCATGCCGCAGGGAGGGAGCAGCGTTTTCCCCGAGCCGCTGTGCACACGTTGGTCTAAATGAGTGGTTTTCGTGTGGCTCTGCCCAAACATGTTGAAGTCCTTGAAACTCAGGCGGCTGTTGCTGTTGTCCTTGAGGAGGGGGATGGAAGAGGAGCAGTGTGGGTGATCCTGCTGTCCCTTTGGAGCTGGGACTCAGGCAGAGCTCATCGTGGGCAGGAGACGCAATCCCTGACTGGCTGTGCAGGACACAGTGATGGCAGGGAGGCACTGGCCTTGTGAATGAGCCTCTTTCTTTTGTCTGACGTGATTCTGATCGAAGAAATATTAATTGGGCATGTTATAAACAGTTTTTTCTCATCCTCCCACAGCTCTCAGAGAAGCAGCAGAGGGATGGGGCCACGGCCAGGAGCGAGCGAGGAGCAGCCATGAGCCCGATGCCATGCGATGGAGCTGGGTGGACAGCTCTCCTCAGAGGCAGGAAACTGGGGAAGGACAGCTTGAGGCAGAGCTGAATTACCAAGCAGAGGAGCGAATATTCACATGGAAATTGCAGGTGAGATGAGGCCGGCGTTGCTTTCGGGCACTGTTGAGAGGAGCCGGCAGCCCTGGGATGAGCTTGGGCACACGAGGTTCTCCTCACTAAAATAAACACTCAGCTGCAGAGGCCAGGCAGGCAGGAGCCCTTCTCTTTTAATTATCTGCAGTGGAGGCAGTTCAGCTCCGAGTGTATCGAGCTGCCGGGCACGCTGGGTACATCCCTCCTCCAGGTTAAGTGGTAATTACACCTAATTAGGAGCAAATAAATATTTTATATGCTTTGGACTACCACAAGTGACCAGCAGAAACCTCTGAGTGCTGGAGAACACCTCACCAGCTGCAAGTCCTTGCTGCAGCCATCCCGCAGGGTCCCCTCAGAGCTCACCACAGGTCTCATGGCTAATGCCTGTAAATCCTGCGCACGGCCCTGGAATTCCTGCTGCAGCCTGTCTGTGTCCCGGGGATCCCTGAGCCTCCTCTGCTGGCCCTTCACGGCGTCCTGGCAGGGAGGAGGACACAGCACCGCAGCTTTGCCTTGATTACGTTGTGTTCTGCAATAAACAGCAGTGAGTGTTCATTATTATTTAAACACCCCGTGCTTCCCAAGCCTTATTTGGGCGGCATTTTTCCACAGCATATGTTGGAATTTACAGTAAGTGCAGCCGCTCTACAGTCAACATTTGGTTTCTCTCACCCACAGACTGCAGTGCTAATTAGGGGAGGTTTCCCCTCGTTATCCCAGGGAGGTCAAGCGCAGCAATTTGCATTTTGCAGAGAGCTGAGAGTGGCAGTGGCGGAGCTCATCCGGCCGGAACGAGGGACAGTGATCCCGGCGTGGGGCAGAGCGGGCTCAGGAGCTCGGCACAGCCACGGTCCCCAGGAGCTGGGGCTGGCCAGGCTCTCCCAATGAGGCCACATGATGTGGAGGAAGAAGGGGGAAAATTTGGATCTTAATCTGGGCTGGAGACAGCACAGAATCACAGAATCATTAAGGTTGTAAAAGACCTCCAAGGTCATCAAGTTCAACCTCTGACCAGTATGGACTAAGCCATGGAGATTTTGCTCCTGGGCTGTTCCCATCGCTGTCTCAGCTCTCCGTGAGTCCTGAGCTTGTTCCTCTGAAGGGAAATGTCAAACTTCTCTGCAAAGCTTTGTACCTACACCAGCACAGGAAGGGCTGGCAGGGCTGCTGTGGACGCCCTTCATCTTCTGCCCTCTGGCATTATCCTGCACGGAGCTCCCAAAGCATTGCAGGCTGCCCAGGGAGCAGGGTAAATATGGGCACTGGAGCCTGTCCCGCTGTGTTTGCACAGCCCGTGGTGCAGAGCATCCAGGCACAGGCTTGGAGACTGCAGAATCAAATTAAACCTCCTCTCCTGAGCCGCCTCAGCTCAGAGGGACACAGAGCTCCCTTTTCCGCGTCACTGTGGCTGCTCCAGCAATTCCACCTCTCTCTGTGAGCACACACAGCCAAGGGAAGCTGCCTGCTGAGCAGGGCCAGCCCTGCTCCTTGCTCCAGATGTGATCTCGAGCTGCTCTCAAACTCCATTTAGGTCTTTCCACATTAATTCCAAGGAGAAGGGCTCAAAAGTTCAGAGTGGGAGAGAGGGATCTTTGATGTAGGAGGCTCTTGTCTCCGAGAAAAGCTTTATCTTATTATGTAAAACATAAAGGGCATTCGTTAGGAAACTGTGCTGATTAATTTAGGAACTCTGTCTTCTCAGGCTCTTCCCCCTCCTTTGTTTAATGAGCGAGGGGGAGGCAGCACTGCTTGAGAAATGAACCTTATGCTCCCAGGGCTCCAAGTGGGGGACTTGTCGTGGAAGCAGAGGGGACACCACAGCCCAGCCTGGCCCTGGGGACACTGTGAGCAGCACTGAGGGTGGCTGCAGGGGGAACCCTTCGGGGCCCATCGTCCCCTGGGGGGCAGGGGGGATGCCTGCTGAGCATCCTGTGTGCACCCCCACCCTGCCAGGCCAGCAGAGCCCCTGAGCATATCCCCAGAGCTGCTCCCCTGCCAGGGCCTCCCACCCCAGCCCCGCCGGCGCTGCTGCCAGAGGCGTAATGAGAAAAGTACACCTTCCCCCCAAAATCGATAGGGAGACCTGGGCGCTCACCTAATTGGAGGCTGCTCACCGAGCGCCAGCACAGCCAGAGCCCAAGCGCAGCACTTGAGCCTGGCTGTGAGATCATAAATCACATTCCCAGCCCGGCACAGCCTCCTCTGTGTCTCGATGCTCCATCGATCTGGTGCCGTGGCTCCTGCTGCATCGGGAGAGCGAGGAGGACATGGGAGCTGAGCCGAGCTGAGCTGAGCTGGGCTGGGCTGAGCTGGGCTGAGCTGGGCTGTTCTGGGCAGGTGCTGCTCCAGGCTCTCAGCAATGACCTCCAGTTGTTTACCTTAGCAAGGAAATATTTTGCTTTTTCAGGAAGGAAATTCACTAGTGTTTGCTGTTTGATTCGTTTGTTGTGGTTGGCTTTGGAAACATTCCAAGGATGTTTGCTAAACAAAGCTGATGAGTTTGGTGGTGGTGCTTGGCTTTGCCTGGCCGCTGTGGGTCTGTGCAGGCTGGTGGGAATCTCTCCTCCTCCTCACCCTGCCCTGCCCTGCCCTGCCACAGTTGGCATCGGTTCTGCGTCTCCAGAGCCTGAGCTCTCTTGGGGCTCAGCCTGGCTCCCAGACAGGACTCAAAACCTTGATACAACAGGGAAAGCTGTTCCAAACGAAGGAACATTCCCGTGCTGGAGGAAGGTGCCCTCCTGCGCCAGGGCTGCTGCCAGGCTCTCCTGCCATTCCCAGACAGGTCCTGCTTCACAAATCCAATGATTTAGAAATGGCTTTGCTGTCGATGCAAACTCCCAGCCACTGGATCGCCTGCCCAAGGGGAACAAGTCCAGGGGGAAAGGGAGAAGGGGCTGATGCACATTTGCTGCTCTGTCCTAAGAAAAACACCCAGAACTTGCTGGAGAGCCTGTGCGCTCCCTCAGATGCACCCAGGATTACTCAGAGAGGAACAGCAATAATCACCACAACCCAAAGACAAAAAAAAAAAAAGAAAAAAAAAAAAAAGAAAAATCAAAGGCTAATCCTAAAAACTCTCCTTTAATCTTTGTGCTTCCAGACGTCGTCTCCCTTTCATCAAGGACTTTGCTGTTCGCTACAGTTACAGAAAGCACAACGCTGGAAGAGGGGAGGAAAAAAGAAGAGATTAAATTAATGAGCAGGTAAGCGGGTTTATCATTTTGTCTGATCCTTCCTTCCTTCCTGCTAATTTCTCTGAGCCAATTTGGGAGGCAGAGCCTGATGGTAACTTTGCAACAGACTGTTGTATCCCTTTTCTTCCTTACATCATTTATCGCAACGATGATAATGTCTGGTTTGTGGAGCTGCTCCAAGGGCCAGTGCAGCAGGGGCGTGTTGGCAGAGAAAAACACTTGCTTGCATAAAGATAATGAAATGGGTACTTTGGGCTTCTGGTAGTTCTGTCTGGGCTGTGCAACGATTAGGCTGTCTTGAGCAAGGGCACAGAAACTGGAAAGAGAGGAGCAGAAATTGGTGGGAGAGGAACACCAGAGTGTCCAGGTGCTGAGCCCATGCTGGATCTCGCTATCTTGTAAACACTGGGCTTCCTGAAGGTGTCCTGCGTGCTTCCAGTCATTCCCAGTCCCCAGCACAGCACCCAGGGAGCAGGATGGGCTGCCAAGGGCACTGACACTGCGGGCACACAGGGCTGGAGTGTCCCCTCTGGGTCACCTGCGGGGAGAGAGGCCACACCGATGCCGCTGGGCAGAGCACATTGCCACATCCTGCATCCCACGGCTCATTAATCCAGCGGGTGAGTAGCCAAATGTGAGGCCATCAATCAAGCCTCAGTGGAAGCATTTTCTGTCCAGGGCTGGGCTGCTGCCAGGCTGCGAACACCGCAGGAGGAGCGGCCACCCTGCACAGGCACGAAATGAGCCCTCGTAGCTGAGAGGTGACGTGTCGGTGGCCATTCTCCATGGCCCCTGGGGATGGGGGCAGTGCATGCTCCAGCAGTGGGGCCTGCCTTGCCAGCGGATGAAGCTCTAGCTCATTAGTTATGACCTGGAAAGAGGAAACGAGCTGGTGCCAGGCGTGCGGATGGCTCGTGGCTTTCGGCCTTCCTGCGCCACAGCAACGGCTTAAATTGATTGTCCTGGGGCCCCTTGTCACCCTGTGGGTCAGCACCCAGCCCTGGAGTGGAGAGTGATCGTCCAGCCAGGTTAATGTCCCTGCTGTCCCTCCTCCCTCCCTGCTCTCGCTGCCTGTCCTTGCACGGCTGCTGCCAGCCCGGAAGATGAACGCACGCTTAGCAAAGCATTTACCGGGAGGGCACTTCACCACCAGACAGGTGGGTTCATAAATCCTCTGGCCCCTGCCAGACCAGAGCAGATTGCTCCCTGCCCTCGATGAGTTTTGCTCAGGATTGAATTACAGGCTCTGCATAAGAGCCTGTGGGGACAGGTCCTGCTCAGGACATCCTCCCACGCCACGGAGGTGCTTCTGCCCTGCTCCAGCATCATCCCCCTGAGCCCCTCAGAAGCAGGAGGAGAGGTCCCAGCCTGCTGGTCCTCAGCACGGGCACAGGCAGTGCTGGGGATCTCTGAGAGCCGCCCTGTGCTTGGACGCACCGCTCAGGACCCGCTCCTCTTCCTCGCCTGAACTTCTCTTCCTAATGATGTTTGCTCCAGAGCTGTTTTCCCCTTGGTCCTTTCCACCTGCTGCCTCCTTCCAGTCCAATTAGTGCTTTGTTGGTGGTTCCTTGAATGTCAGTGATGGTGTCCGTGTGCCCCTGGCTCTGAGGTCGGTCCCTCGGTCCCGTCAGGCACTGTCTGACCCATTCTTGTGTTTCATCTTCGCTTGCTGGTGCTGCCTGGGCTGCTCTGAAGTGCTGGAGCTGCCTCCAAAGTAGAAAGCTTTTCAATTAAGAAACTTTTTTTTTTTAGGACTCATTAAAAGAGAGAGAGAAAGAGAGAGGGTTATTTTTTTTCTTCTTTGTGGTAATTATTATTAATGGCCTTTCTTTTTAGCAGAGGTTTGTTACCCTCGCGCGGAAGGGGAATGCTGGCAGGCTCTGGCACGGGGGGGTGTAACTGGAAGTGACGGGGAACGATGTCTCCTACATTATTTCATTAGCAGGAGAACACATCTGAGGGAATGCACAATTCCCTGCTCCTGGCAGCTCCCGTGCTGTGCACCACTGCAGGGCTGGGGAGAGGAGGAGGCTGAGAGCTGGGCATGGAAAACCTGTCCATGCCTCCATCGCCCTCATCTCCTCCATATCTCAGCAAACAGCAATCCTCCACTTCCCCAGGGAGCCCTTAGCCCTGGGCAGCCCTGCCAGCACACCCAGCCAGGCTCCAGGACCTGAAGTTGAACCTGCCCTGCACAAGCCGTGCCCCGGCCCACCCCTCCACCTCCATCCCGGCCTCCCCTTTCCCCGCATCAAAGCATCCGCACCGGCACAGCACCGCACATGACCCACTTTTGTATCCAGAGCAGCGCTGCTGTTTGAAAGCTCATAATGCTGCAGTAATCCCGGATGATCAAAGACTCCCACATCCACCCACAGGTACAGCAAAAACAAGCAGGAGCCCAGCGCGGGGCTGCCGGAGAGGAGCTCTGGGCAGGGAACGCCGCGGCGCGTCCTCTCCGCGGGCTCCGCGGCTCTGCCGGAGCAGAAAGCAGAAAATGGGACATGTCTCTGGGAAGCCCAGGTCTCCGCCTCGGCCTCGCTGGGAAATTCAGGCTGAGCAGGATGACAGCTTGTGCAAATGTGGGAAACTCCTGTGCTCCTGGAAAGGAAGAGCTGAACGAGGTGGCGAAGGGCAGTGGTGGATCTTTGGGGAGAAGTGGCTCAAGGCTGCCGGGGAGGAAGGAAGTGCCATGTGCCCTCACGGTTCTTCCTTGTGGTGACCCCGTGGTTTTGTTCTGCTTTGGATAAATCCATTTTCTGAGCCAAATCTGCAAAATGAGGCTGCACTTAAAGAAATTAAACCCCTCCTGTGCCCCGTGCTGCCAGAGCACTAAAAGCAGTGACGGTGCGATGGCTCTTTGGTGGCTACAGCTGCAGAATCCACACAAGAGATGCATCGACCCCCACCCACAAATGGGGCATCCCCTGCCCACCCCAGGCTCTGGATCTCCTTCCCTGGGGAGTGCTGGCCTGAGCTCTCTGCAAACACAGGCAGCATCAGCTGCCTCAGGATGGCTTTGCCACAAGTGACAGCAGAGAACTGCTTTATTATTCCACTTTTATGATCTTTTTAATGAAAGCTGAGGCTCTGGAGAAGGATGGCAAGGCCTTTCCCCGACCCCTCCAAACTCCCTCGTTGCCCTTCAGGGATGGGCAAACACCCAGCTGATAAACACTTGGCTAATGGGCACGGCTCCACATCATAAACATCACCTCCCGCTCGCACTAATTGTCCTCCTTGTCACTGCTCCTTGCACGGTGACAAACGGTTGGGTTTAATGGAGATCGGCTTCCCCTGTCGCTCCTGAGCCATCCCTCAGCCAGGGATGAGGCATGGGGAGCAGCCCTTGAGGAGCCTTCCCCGCTCCCTCTGCACCTGTGTCATCCATAACAGCCGGGCCAGACCAATTTTTCCCCAAGGCATATTTTCTCAGCCAAAGCCACTTTGTTTCCTGGAGTAGGAGCAATATTTATCCTTCCCTGTGCTGTGAGATCAAGCGAGCGCTTGATAGAATTAAAAGGCAACTCATTTGAAAGCAATGCAAGAGCAGCACTTGGATTACCTGGGAAACTCATGGCTGCAGAGTCATTTTCCGGTCATAATTTGTTATGGATTTAAAATACGACCTTGTGTTACTTCTGGTAGAGCAGAACCTGCCAGACTCACAGGGTTCAGGAGACGGATGGGAGCCCAAGCGGTCCTGGGGTCTGGAGTCTTGTTTGCAGGGCTCTTGAAAGGAAGTATAAAGAAAAAATCGAATCCCAAGCGCTCAGCTGAAGATAAGAAAAAAAACCCCCAATCTGTTACAAACTTCAGAGCTCTGGAAGAGGAGAAGCAGAGCAGACGTGAGGCAGTGAGAGCAGCAGAAAGGAAAGCGTTGACCTCTGGCCCTGGCAATAGCAAGGATTTCTTTAGATATAAAGAAGAAAGAAAGACTGTGATTGCTGGTAATGTGCTGTGAAAGAAACATTTCTTCTCAGCCTCCAACCTGCCAATTGAAGCGTGAGCTGAGGAGCAGGACACGGCACCGGGAGGCTCCGAGCTGCTGCTGCTGCTGCCCTGGCGCCGCATCCCGCCGGGACCACTCCAGCATTCCCAACAGCATCCCCAGAGCAGCCAGGATCCATCAGGCACAGCCCTGCCTGCCCCAGAGGAGCCACAAAATTTGTCGTCTGCCTTCCCTACCCTGGGACAAGTGTGCTGGTCTGGCAGGACACAGTGATTGTCACATCAGAGACTTTGCTCTCCCTTGGAGAACAAAAAAAGCACCAAGATTTACCTGGAAGGTTTGTCAGGAAGGAAATCAAACCAACTCCTAACAAACCCCTCTTCAGAAATTATCTCAGTGAGTTAATGATGTAAGAAGAATGCAAGATCCAGCTGGGTGAAAAAAAATCTTCCAGCTGAGATTCTCTAACAGCCTCCTGTGGTGAGGAAGTTATTAAAAATCCTGCCCTGGAGAAGGGCCCCCTCTCCGTGTCACCATCTCCCATCGCCCAGGTGATGATTCGGAGATTTTCTGAGGTGTTTTCAGTGAAGAAAACTGATTTATAAAATAATAGCAAAAAAACCTCCTAACTTAGCTTCTCTGCATGATTTTCCTTAGTCTCCATTTTTCAGCTGAAGCTGCAGTAAAACAGAGGAGTCATTTCCCATGTTTAACCAGTGGGTTTAATTTCGGAGTGCCTTTGAGAAACCTGCCCTCCGAACCATACAGAATTACAGAAGGAAAACAAGGAAAAAAGGCATGGAAAGATGGCATTTGGTCACTCCAAGGACACCAGGGAGGACCAGAAGGAACCTGCAGATCTTGGCAGGGGTAAGATCTGCTGGTGCTGCTGGGTGGCTGCAGGAGCAGTGCAGAGCTGGCCACCAAGGGAGGGCAAAGAGCCTCCAAGGGAGGGCAAAGAGCCTCCAAGGCTGTAGATGCTTTCCCTCAGTGCTGGGGTTTGGGGTTTTGCTCCCCAGGATCCCCTCCAGTGCCCCTTGCCCTGCAAGCAGGCACAGAACAATCCTTTCACTCAGCACACCCAGCCCTGGTTTGGCTCCATCCCCCACGCAATTATCTCATCCCGTTGTGCAAACCAGACCATGGGCAGACTGGGACCTGAAGGGGCACCCGGGCTGTGCGCAGATGGTGCCAGAGCCCACAGACACTGTTTTTCCCTAAAAAGCAGTGTCTTTTCCCTAAAGCTTGCAGACGTGCGTCTGGCAAGGGTCCCTGGCTCCCTGGCTGGTGGCTGCGGCTAATCCCTGTTAGATCATCCCAGCGAGCCTGTTGGGCTGTAAATCGCTGCCTGCTGAGCACCCAGGACATGCAGATCGGAGGTAACTTTACTCCAGAGAGCCAATTAGTGCAAATCTGGCCTGGTAATTACCGTGTGATCAGATGCTGATATCTCCGGGCAGATAAGGCTCGGGAAGTGATGTCGGAAGGCAATGGCAGTTATTATTATGGCCTCACCTCCATCCCCAAAGCCTCTGGGAGCTTCAGCCTCAGGCAGGCAGCAGGGAAGAGCTGTGGCTGCTCCTGTGGAGTGTGGGTGCTGCCCAGCAGCTTCCCTGCACCCCGAGCTGGAGATGTCAGACCTCTCCTTGGCGGACAGAGCCCAATCCCAGTTCTCCTGGCACACGCACATTCCAGCGGCAGGGTTTATCTGCCAGGGGTTTGCACCATCCCTGCTGGGAGCCAGAGGTGCTGGAGGAGCATGGGGAGCGCTCAAGGCCAGGAGGAGGGAGGCAGTGCAGTGTTGGGGAGGGTCTGAGCCCCTCGGTGCTGCCTTTGTTCTGCCCGTGGGGGACAGGGACAGTGCTCCAACCGTGTCTGTGATTTGTGCTTCTCCTGATGAGGAGGGAAGGGACAGGGCAGATTTGACTGTGGGGGAGAAAAGAGGATTTTGGCACAGGCCAGAGTGCTGGGCGGGACTGTCAGCAGCGTCAAACTGGATGCACTTCCCTGCACAGGAGTGAAAATGGGGTCAGGCACTCGCGCACGTGTGAGAGCTGCTCATGTCTGTGGAGCTGATGCCTCTGAGAGCATCGCCCCTTCGGGAACCTCAGAGTGATTTGCAGACTGTCCCAGGCTGCTCCCCGTGCTCCACCCCCAGCAATGGGATGAGATCATCGTTCCCACGTTATGAAACCTGAAGCTGAAGCTCGCTGGGGTAAATCCGGACTCATTCTGAAGAGGTCAGGGGATGTTTGGATGTAACTGGCTGGAGTCATCGTTATGAAACCAGGAGCCATATAACACTGGGAACAGAGCAGTAAAGGATCCTAAACCTCCCTGACGGTTCTGGTGGTTAATGTCTGCCTGTAGCTTAATTACACCATCAATCCCATTAAACAGCGCAGTAACAACCTGGGATTTAATGAATACATAGAAAAGAATAAATTGGACTCACAGTGTAACTGATACTCCTTTATGGAATCAGGGGAAACTGAAACAGAGGTTCCGTTTCTTTTCAGTGAAAGTAGAGAAAGAAATAAATAAAAATTAAAGGTCTGAGCTGCAGCAGCAGTGGGTCTGAACCTGTGGTGCCTTGGGGTGGCCCTGCCCACAGGCTGTGACATATCCATGGGCCCGAGCAGAGGCTCCCAAAAAGAGACACCACAGTGGCAAAGCCGGTCAGAGCTGTGAGCTACCCCTCACCACAGCTCCCCCAGCACGGAGCTGACTGTGCCAGCACTGCCAGGGTGGTCCTGATGCTCTGCATCCTCTCACAGGGTACAGGCACATCCCTTTCTTCCCTCGTCTTTTTTAACTCTGCGTTTTGGAGGAGGAAGTGTTTGCTTTTTTTGCTTAAATAACCGCGCGCTGTTTGCTCGCGAGGTGCTGAAGCACCCGGACAAATCTCCCCGGTGTTGACGAGGAGCAAACAGTCCAGCAGAACAAGCAGTGTTTGCAGAGGAAATCCAGAGGTGTTTCGGTGCGTTCGGAGCTGCGGCTCTGTGGAGAGGGAGCCGTGACACTGCTGGCTCCGTGTCTGGTGACCCTGATTGAACAAGCCCGGGGTGGCCGTGTCCCCCTCCCCTTGCCGTGGGCACCCCGAGCCGGGGCCGCTCCCGTGTCCGGGCAGGGATGCGCTGCTGCCAGCGCCGGGCAGAGGCGGAGAGCAGCAGGGCCATCGCTCCGAGGCTCAGCTCAGCCTGCTCAGCATTAGCCATGCTCCAGATTGTCGCAGAGCCGCGGGGAGCGGGGAGAGGCGGCGGCGGTGCCCCGGGAGCGGCCGCGCTGCCCGCGTGTCCCCCGCGACCCTCGGCACGGGGGTCACAGCCACCCCAGCCCCTGCCCTGCCACGAACCGCTCCCGGGCTCCTCCTTGGCAGGCAGCACTGGGTGTTTTCCCTTCAATCCCAGCCGCAATCGGCGCTCGCTGGCAGCTCGGTTTGAGCACAAGCGATGCGCTGCTCCGCAGCCTCTCCCGGGCCGGGGGCACCCCCGGGGCTGCGGCTCGGCAGCTCTGCCTCTGCTGCCTCCTTCCTCCCTGCCCAGCCGGCATGAGCAGCGTGGGCAGAGCCCCCCCAGCCCTGCTTTGCGGGGATATAATGTCCCTCTTTCGGAGCGGGTGCCTGCGGCGAGGCGGGGACGCGGCGCGGCGGCGGTGACCGATGCGCGGGGCTGATTGCCTGTATGGCGATGCTGAAAGGGGTCGCGACTCCCTAAGTGCTCGTCAGGATGAAGGATGACAGCCCCAGACAGCGAGACACTTCCCTCCTCTCCCGCGGCTAATGAGTGCTCCGGCGGCCAGGGCTGCCGCTGCTTTTAGTTTACTTTCCCTCTGTTATTTCTCTCCCTGTTTATTTGTTTAATTAATTTATTTGCTTTAGGTTTCTCCCTCCTTTCTCCCCCCGACCCCTTTCCATCCTTTCGCTGCTTTCCCTCTGGCTTCTGCAGCTATTTGTGTTGGATCCCGAGCAGTTAGCGCTCTGAAAATTTAATTAGGCATTTGGATGGAGCCTGAAAGCTGAGCCTGTGCTGGAGCTGAGTCCCCCGGCCCCGCCGCTCTCTCCTAAGGCCACTTTGCAGTGGGCAGGGGGACCCAGGTGCCCCCAGGGGGACACAGGAGCCCTCCCAGCCCCCAGCCCCCAGCGGCAAATATCCCTCGTACCCAGTGGAGGAACCGGGATGGATTTGGAGGTGTGTTTGTGCACGGAGCTTCTCCCCAGCTGCTTTCCCCAGCAGCAGGGGCAGAATTGGAGGGAAGGGGATGCTGATTTCTGTGCTGACGGGCTGGCAGCAGCTCGCCAGGCAGCAGCCATGGAGATGTTTTCCAGCTGCAGGCACAGGGCGGAGGGGAAATGCCGTGTCTGTCTGCCATGGTGCAGAGGATGCTCGGGCGCTGGGTGGTGGTCAGAGGGGCAGTGAGTGAGGCTCAGGGGAGGAGGAGGAGGAGGAGGGGATCTCTCCAAATCTGTGTTCTTGCTCTTCCCCGAAGTTTTGCCTTTTTCCGAAGCCTTTCAGAAATGAGCTTTAACTAGCTTCCAAGGCCTTGTTCTGGGGACAGAAATGAGCTTTAACTAGCTTGCAAGGCCTTGTTCTGGGGACAGAAATGAGCTTTAACCAGCTTGCAAGGCCTTGTTCTGGGGACACTGCATTGAAATAGAGTCCCCAGCCTCGGTGTCCCTTCCCGTGCTCCGCGGGGGCCCAGACGAGCGATTCTCATGCGCGGCCACGAGTGCTCTTGGGGACATGGCACAGGTCCCTGACAGCGTCACCAGCGGTTCCAGACCCCCATCTGCAGGGCCAGGCACCTGCAGACACTTTCAGCACCGCCTTAGGGCACGACAGGTATTCCTTCCCTGTTCTGCTTTGGTCACTTATGTTCCTGCTTTTTTTTGGTTGTATCTTTTTGCTCCTCCTCGTTAGGGAGCCCCAGGGCTCGTCCTGCCTGTGCCCAGGACATGATCCTGCACTCTGAGCCATCCACAGGGAGCTGAAGGGAGGATGGGCAGGGTGGGAGGGATGCTGGGGTACCTGGGCAAGGCCAGAGCTCCCCAGGCACCTCCATCCATGCCCTGAGGAGAAGCTGCCCCAAGCAGGGAGCCCCACCAGCCCCTTTGCCTCTCCTATTAAACAGCTAAGTGCTCGAGGAAGTGCTGCCTTCCCTGGATTAGCACATAAAGGCCTGGAAGTGTGAGCAGGCGCTAATGAATTACTCACTGGATTGACAGTTTGAGGCTTTTTTTTCCCCCTACTGTAAAACAAGTAAAAAATATGCCAGGCTCATTCTTGCCTCTTTTTTTTTTTTTTTAAAGGATCAGTTAGACACAGGGACTCCAGCGTGAATAAACTGGGATTTATGTCCCCGTCAGTCGGATCCTTAAACTTCCTAAGTGCTTAAAACATACACATTTTAAGTTGAAAAATTACCAGGTTTGTCTAAAGGAAAATTTCAGCATAAAACAGGAAACTCATTTGAAGGGAGAAATTCTCCAATGAAGCGAACCCAGGCAGTCATAAAAAAGTTAAACCAGGCATAAAGGGAAATGTCAGATGTGTGGGAGAGCCAGATGTCTCTCTATTTTTTCTCTTTTTTTTATATTTTTATAACCTAGATCAGATTATAGGAGAATATATGAATGTATCTCGCAGGGAGGGGGATGCAGCGAGAGGAGGAGGATTTCGTTCCCAGCCCGAAACTTGCTGTAACATGGAGCACTCTACAAAGAAAAACATTTTTTTTATTTCTAAATAAAGCACTTTAGAGTGACACATTTATTGCTGGCAAAGAATTACTCAAATAAGAGACATTGTCAGCTATTTATTTTAAAAGCTTTTTTTTTTTTCTGAGTTTGGGGAAAAAAGAAAGATCAAAACCCTTTTCCATTCTTCACAATATTCCCTTAAAAGCTTTAAAATAAAGTGGGTTTTTTTGCTCCTGAGTTGCCTTTTTGGTGTCTCCAGGGCTCTGCAGCACGAGGGAGCCTGCAGGGAGCCGGAGCGGTGTTCCCGACGGGAATGTTGGGGTGCAGACTCTGCTCTTGCCCCGCTGCCACCGCGGGCATTTTGCAGGGAGAGACAGAAATGGGAGTGCTGGGGCTTTCCCCGCTGGGAATGCAGCGATCTGTGACTAATGCCAGAGCTCCCAGGGCTCTGCCCCAGGGAAGGCACTGCTTCCATGGGTGCAGAGCCTCATCCTACAGGAGCAGAGTCCCCGGAGCTGTGCCTGTGTGTCCCAGCTTGGGAAGGCCAGGAGCGAGGAGCGAGGAGAGGAACGGGAGTTGAGCCTTTCCTGGGATGTGGACAGGGGTGCCATGGGCTGGGACAGCACCCTTGGGGTGTCATGGGCTGGGACAGCACCCTTGGGGTGTCATGGGCTGGGATGACACCCTTGGGGTGCCATGGGCTGGGACAGCACCCTTGGGGTGTCATGGGCTGGGACAGCACCCTTGGGGTGCCATGGGCTGGGACGGCACCCTTGGGGTCCATGCTGATGATTTGGGGCTCAGGTGTGGGGTGAGAGGTTTTGGGGTGTGCAGAGGCTTTGTGAGATGAGGTCCCATCCTGTGGGCACTGCCAGCACAGCCACACACCACAGCTAACGCCCAGCCCGGAGCGTTTGGGCAGCCGTGGTGGTTCGGGCGATGTGAAACATTCATTGCACAGCTCCAACACCAAGCCCTGTCTGGAATCAGAGCTTTTAGTGTCAGAGTACTAACGTGTCCATCAAGGCTCCCCACTTGACCTCTGCACCGCTGCAGTTTCAGCACCGTTCTCAGCCTGCGACATGCTCCTCCTCTCCCTGAGAGAGGGAAAATAGATCTTTCCATGCCAGGCTGCAGAGGATGTCCCCGGCTGCACACGGCAGCTCTGTCTGAGCGCACAGAATGGCATCCCTGGGCCATGGACACGGCCAGGGCTGTTCTGCAGGAGGGGCCAGGGGTCCCCTTTGTGTGATGGGACCCCATGGAGGCTCAGGAGGCCCCCAGAGGGAAGGACCCTAGAGCAGGCAGAGGTGCAGGAGGCCAGGGGATGAACCTGAATCCTGGCCTTGCCCTCCCCTCCCTGTCTGATTCCAAACCCCCTTTAATTTGTCCACACCACTTTGGATTTGTTGTTTTCTTTAGCTTTTCATCTCAGTTACTTTCTTTCCCCCATAGATTATTCTATTCCTCTTGCTTTCCCCCTTTTCTGTTCCTTTTACTCTATAATTGGATCATTTGCAGTTTATAGGAAGGATGAGAAACAAACGGTATTGACAATGTGAGCATCCAAAATTATATGTCAAGCTCAAAAAAAAGGAGATGAAAAGAAAATCTGGATCCTCTTTGTTTGCATTCTGATTTCCGAACCTGCAGAGCTCATTAGTTTCCCGTGATCGGGGCTTTTTCTGTGTCTGTGGAAACCAGAAACCTACTTTTAAGAGGAGCTGTAGTCAGTTGACTCCAGTGATGAGAAACAGCGAGGTAAAAGCCCGTGGTAATTGCTCAGCATTAAATTTCTCTTCTTTCTTTTCTTTTCTTTTCTCTTCTCTTCTCTTCTCTTCTCTTCTCTTCTCTTCTCTTCTCTTCTCTTCTCTTCTCTTCTCTTCTCTTCTCTTCTCTTCTCTTCTCTTTTTTCTTTTCTCCTCTCTCATCATCAGGCCCAGCTTTGCCCAATGCTTTTCCCACTGGCCCCTGGAAAGGACAGCCAGATATTCTCTGGAAGAAAACAAATGAAGTTTTTCTTGTGGATCACTTCAACTTTCCAGCAGCTGTCCACCAGTGTGGCAAACTCAAACCTCTTATTCCCAGAAAAAATGGGAGCTCCGTGTAAACCCCCAGCTGCAATTCCCAACTTCCAGCCTCATTTCCTCATTTTCCAGGCTGGGATGGAAGGCAGGGCCTGGAGTGCAGCGCTGGCTGCATTCGGGATGCCCTGCCAGCGCCTGACCAAGGCTCAGACCAATTACTGCTGGCGTGAGCCCAAGCCATCCATCTCGGCAAATTTCCCTCCAGGGGCCACCCCATTAGTAGCAAATAACTAATTATTGCTGTCAGCTTTAATAAAAAAATATTAGTTGAAAGATATTCCCCCCCTCCCCAACTTTCCATTGCTGTATAAATTACGGGAGACAAAACTAACTTCTAAATTGAGTAATTCCAGACATTTGTCAGACTCCAAGAAATGCTTTAATTAGCGTTGGTTAATAAAGTGTTTAGGTAATTAGGAGAACATTTGTCCTGCCTGTGCAGATTTTTTCCTCTTGCTTACGACAACTCAAAAAAAAAATTAATTGGAGTTCAGGCTTCAGGAATTACTGGGCTTTTTTTTTTTTTGTGCTTTCTTGGTGAGACCATTAATGATTCTAGGGGGAGTCGCCTCTAGTGATCGAGTTCTGGAATTTTTCCCTCCTCTTTCTGGCTGTTTTGTCTGACGTGGGGAGCGGGAGCTCTCGGGGGACAGATCAAACCCAGCCTCAGCAGCTGATTCCCCGCGGGGCTTCAGGCGGGACGCGCTCGGGAGCTTCTCTGTCTGCAGCGAACGCGGCCGTGCCAGCGACGGCGTCGTTCTGGCTCTGCTCCTGGGCCCAGACGCAGGAGCTGAGCTGAGCTGCCAGCCCACAGAGCTGTCACCCTGCCAGAAACCAGCTTTGAAACCCCCCGGCCCCCACCCTGGTGCTGCCGCTGACAGCTGCTGCCGTGGCGACGGTCCATGGCACACCCGAATCCCATCCATGGCACACCCGAATCCCATCCATGGCACACCCGAATCCCATCCATGGCACAGCCGAATCCCATCCGTGGCACACCCAAATCCCATCCATGGCACACCCGAATCCCATCCGTGGCACACCCGAATCCCATCCATGGCACACCCCATCCATGGCACACCCGAATCCCATCCATGGCACACCCGAATCCCATCCATGGCACACCCGAATCCCATCCGTGGCACACCCGAATCCCATCCGTGGCACACCCGAATCCCATCCATGGCACACCCGAATCCCATCCATGGCACACCCGAATCCCATCCGTGGTACACCCGAATCCCATCCGTGGCACACCCGAATCCCATCCATGGCACACCCGAATCCCATCCATGGTACACCCGAATCCCATCCGTGGCACACCCGAATCCCATCCGTGGCACACCCGAATCCCATCCATGGCACACCTGAATCCCATCCATGGCACATCCCATCCATGGCACACCTGAATCCCATCCATGGCACATCCCATCCATGGCACATCCCTGCATCCCACCCAGGGTTTCCAGCAGTTGAGGGCAGCCAGGCTGCTGGAGGAGCCCAGGTTTGCCATGGGCAGGATTTGCAGCAGGCTGGCAGGATTGGGCCCTGCCGAGGCTATGGAAGGGCTGCTGTGTGAGCACTGGGGCTGTGAGGGCTGAGGGGAGCTCTGAGTGCTGCAGCGAGGGCAGGAGCAGGGAGGAAGGATTATTTTTAGCAGTGTTAGATAACAGGGCCGCAGAGAGGTGGCTGCTGACAGACCTGCAGCAATTGCTCTGGATGAGACCACAGGGCAGTGAGGAAGCCCTGAGGTGAGCCCTGTGTTGGCTATGGAGGTGAGGCTCTTTCCTGCTCACTGACTCCAGACTCCTCTTGAGGTTTCCACCTCTCGTTTGTGCTGCAGGAAGCTCTTCTCTGCTCTTGAAACAGCTTCTTGTGCCTCTCTGTGCTCAGCGGGCTCTGGCACAGCTGCTGGAGCAGCCAGCTGAAACCAGCTCCGCTCTTCGGGCTGCGCTCGGTGCAGAGCAAAGCCACAGATGCTTGTGCTTCAGATGTTAAAAATTTAAGGACTAGTTAGTCTTGAAGATGTCCTCACGGAAAGGTCTTCGCTTTGTGAGTTTAAAAAATCCCATGTAGGTGTAGCTCACATCCTGCCAAGCACTCTTAGTGGGAGCTGCATCCCGCTGTGGTCCCGGGGTCGTGTCCTCGCCAACAGCTTGGCATCAGCTCCTGCATCTCATCCAATCAATGCATTAAGTGACTCTGCAATTAATTTGCTTGTCTGGGTTACAGGAGTGTGGGAACACTGAGAAACATGCAATTTTCTGGTCTGCTTTGGGCTCATCACCCAGAGGGCTCTGTTTGCGCCATGCCCTGAATCCCTCAAGCTCCCTCTGCACCAAAACCAGCTTGTTGTGTCTGTGCCTTCCTCTGTGAAGGAATTCTGTGCTCCTGGTGGCTCATCTGCTCTGGGGAGAGAAGGGCTCTGAGAGGCTGCTTGGGTATCCCAGCTCCAAGCTTTGAGTTTATGCACAACTCCGAGGACACAAAACTCTGCAGAGTCCTGGCAGGGAAGGGCAGGGTTCAACTTCTGGCCCCTGAACCTGCTGGGCAACACAAAGGCTCCCTGGGAATTAAAGCCTGCACTTTGCCTTCCTTTAACCCATGGTGATGTGTCACTGATCAGCACATTGGTTCTAATAGCTCCCCAGGTAGATTTGGGAGAGCAACGAGTTGAACATAAAAAATCCCTTTATTATTGCCATTTTGCTTTTATATACCCATCAAGCTTTCATATTTAATCTCCTACATCACAATAGCTGATCATTTTTAACATTTGACATTGATAAAGTGCCCACTGCTATTATTCTGACATACTATAAAACATTACACCCATTTGCGATAGAAAAGGCAAAGAATCAATACTCAGCCCCATTTTCCAGTGCAGCAGTAAATCATGGGGAGCCTAACAAATTGTTTTAAATATAAGCACCTTCAGGACCAATAAAGAACCCGACCGATCCCTGTCCATTGTCACAGCTGTCAAACATCTTTACTGCTAAATGGACATTGCGGGGGTGGCCAAAAGAGCCCAGCCCACCCCCCGGGTCCCCTGGGAATTGGTCTGGAGGGGCACTTGTTGTGGGATGTGCTGTGAGTTCCTCCAGGGAGCTGGAGGGATATTGGGGCTGCCTCTCAGCTCACCTCTGGCGAGGCTGCAGGGCGCCAGGAGCCAAACCAGGTTCAGGAGGTGAAGCTCCTCACCCAGAGGTGCAGAGAAAATTGCTGCTGCCAGTTGTCCCCAGCCTGTGGCTGGGCTGTGAGGTCAACCCTTCCTGGAGGCGGCACAGGAAGTGTTCCCAGATTGCTGATTTTTGTCTGCTTTTCCTTGCTGGGGAGCAGTGACCTTGCTGTGAGCGAGGGCAGCCGTGTTCCCCGATCGCTGCTCCTGGGGTGGTGTCACCACCGTGTGCCGTGGGTTGGGGACCCGGGGCACAGCTGGGTGCTGGCAGCACGAGCCAGCCGAGGGCTGAGCTCCCAGCGTCGCCTGACACTTCTCTCTTCCCTCCAGGCACATCTGAGAGGCTGTCGGTGCTGGAGCTCTCCGTGCGCTGCTTCCCTCGAGTCGTGTGTCCCTGCGTGACCTCCGCCCGTCCGTCTCCTCCTCGTGCTGCTGCTTAGTCACCGAAAGGTAAAACGAAAGGAAAAAGCGAATAATTTTGCGTCTGAGGTGATGTAAACCTTGTGTGCATAGTTTAAAATTGTCTCTGGCACGTCTGCTGTCACAGAGCTCCTAAATAACACGGTTTACCTGGGTTGACTGATTTATAGGAACAGGGCTCCCAGACCCCAAGGATGACATTTTAAACACATCTTCCTTTCATTTGTTAGGGATTAAATGAACATGTTTTGACAAGATTGATCAGATGGAGGTTCAGACGATTTCTCTTTGCGGCTTCAATCTATAGCTGGTAGAACTGAGAGAATATTCCTGTGTCTCATTACAATAATGCACAGTTGGCACCTCTGGAAATAAATGTTCGGGGAGTTCCCTGTGCCGAGGCTGATGATGAGGCCCCTCGGTTGTGCCCTGCCTGGTTTTGTCTTTCAGTCCCTCATCCAAAGCATTCCATGGCTTTGGGCACTGAGGCTTGATGGCTTTGCCCCTGCAGGGTGAGGGTTTGGAGTTTGTGCTCTTTGTTTCAAATTCATTGACTTTGTGACTGCTGGCTTTGGCTGTCTGTCCTCCATAGCCTTAGGGGGAAAAAAAGGAATAAAAAACCATCTTTAAATTGAGGCCAATGTCTCCAAGCCCAGAAGCCTTGGATGACCCAAGCTGGCTTGCTCTGTCTCCAGAAACACTCAGGCTTTGCACAGAGGGAGTGGTGAATCATGGAGAGCTCCTTCTGGAGATGGGGAATTGCTGACCTGGCAGAGGCAAAGGCTCAGTGAGGAATCACCAGACCTTGGCAGGGCTGGGCTGGTCCTGGTTCTTCCCACACAAGTTGTGTTTTCCCCTTGCTGAGTCATGGCCAATTGTGATGATGTCCTTAGTCCCTTGGCCAAATGGGAAGGGAGAGGACTTTCCCCCACCCTGTTCTTGGCTTGTGGACATGATTGATGTCCTTCCTGCCTCCTTCCAGGCTTAGGAAGCCTTTACTCTTGGACGGCAGGGGAAGGCAGCAGTTGTCTGGGCACCGGCTGCCAATTTGCATTGCTGCATTATGCATGGGCAGAAAACACAGGAATAAAGCACAAGGAACAGGAAATCACTGCGGTGTTTCTAATCTGAAAGGTGAGATCGAAGCGCTGTTTGTAGGCTGCCTTTAATGGCCCTCGATTGGCAATTAGTGTTATATTATCACATATCTTTAATAGAATATTGATGCTGCTGGCAGAGATATAATCCCAGTGTCAAGAGTAATTCCCCTCTTTGCCGCGTGCTGCACTTATTACGTGAGGGCCCAGCGGGGCCGGCGGAGCTCGGCCGAGGCCTCTCCGATCAATCAGGATCAGCACTTCCACCAGCGGCTGAGGGCATGGCTGGGATGCATATTAATGATTATTAATGATCTGCTCGGGGAGGGCGGTGCCGGCCTGCTCCGACTCCTGCTGGGTGCAGGGTTGGGTTTGAGGAGAGCCTTGGGGATCTGAGGCACATCCTGGATCCCAGAGATTTGAGGCACATCCTGGATCCCAGAGATCCAAGGCACATCCCAGATCCCAGGGATCCAAGGCACATCCCGGGTCCCAAGGATCCGAGGCACATCCTGGATCCCAGGGATCTGAGGCACATCCCAGATCCCAGAGATCCATGCACATCCTGGATCCCAGGGATCCAAGGCACATCCCAGATCCCAGGGATCCGAGGCACATCCCAGATCCCAGGGATCCAAGGCACAGGGCAGATGCCTTGCTGGGAGCCCCAGCTCAGCCAGGCAGAGCTCGCGGTTCATTATTCATTTACCTCGGGTTGCCACTGGAAAGCAGGTGAAGCAATAATAAATACCGAACAACAGAAGTTAATCTCTATCCGCAGCGCTGTAATAAATGGGAAGTTAAACAAAAAATCAATGCAGATCTGTTAATTCTGGCCACTCCTGGGTGTGCTCCAGAGCAGAGTCCGGCCCTGGTGGGATGCTGCAGCCAGACCTTCCCTCGGGCACAGGCATTCTCCCCATGGCATGGGCATTATTCCCATGGGGACCTTCACAAGAAGCTTTTCCTCTGCTGGAGCCTTTATTCCTCTTCAGGAAACCTTTAACCTCCCTTCTCCCCAGACCAGAGGTGCAGCAGGATCCCTGGGGATCCCAGCCTTCCCTCCCTCCTCGCCAGGGTGGCTCTCGTGGCTCTGATGGATGTGCTTGTGGGAAGAATCCCAGAGGAGCGATGGGCGCGTGTTCCCAGCACAGCCTAATGCCAAATATCAATCACCCACAGCAGCAGCGGCTGATGGCAAAGGACACTTCAGAGAAGGGTGGAGAGAGGAATTTCAGCATTAATCCAGACCCCGTGAGGAAGCTGGTGCCCCCGGAACAGGGCCCTGCTGCAGAGCTGAGCCCGGCAGCAGTTCCTGGAGGAACTGGGACTCTGTGCAACCTCAGCACTTCTGTTTTTCTCCAGGATGAAAGAATTTGATTCCTGCAGAAACCACTGTACTGAGACAGCCGTAAACAACATCCCACACTGGAGACTCTGACACGGATCCCCAGACCCTGTGAACTTCTGGATTGGTACAATGGCTTCTGGGGACAACTGTGAGGACTTCTCTTTCCATGGAGCCCGGAAGATCTTTCCCACTTTTGGGCAGACTGTCCCTTGTCCCCCCACTTTCCTCCACCAAGGGGAGCTGCAAACCCATCTCAGAAGGGAAGGTGGTTCAAGCTTGGGGCTCAGGCTTGGGCTCCTGGTGTGGTGACAGCACCGATCCCCTGGGGACATCCCCGCAGCCATGGCTGTGCTGCCTCTGGGTGGGCTGTGCTGCATCCAGACCCTCCCTTCGGACCAGCACTGCTCCCTCCTTTGCCCACGAGCTCTGCCGTGAAGAGAAGATGTGGATGCTCCTCCATCAGCCATGTGGGGCCACCTGCAGGAGCCCAGACCCACCAGGGCTTTGCCACTTCCATGTGTGTGTCCCTGATTTATTTCTGTTTTCCCTTCCAGTGCCTGCAGCCTCAGTTAGGGCAAAGAGCTGAGGGTGTGCGGCGCTCAAGTCATAGAGCCATGGGGTTTACACCCTCCTGCTCCTTTCTGCACAAACCCACAGCCAGAACTCCCTGTCTCTGAGCTTTCTGCAGCACTTGGAGCTCTATGGCCTCAACTCCATGGATGGGAAAGGGAAAGCTGGTGAAAACAGATCCCAACTGGAATTCAGCAGGCTGGAGGTGCCTGTGCTGCTGCCCAGGGCATGTGGGGCATGAGCCATGGCACAGCATCCCATTCCCACCCATCCCCAGCAGGATTTAGAGCCCCTGGAAAACTGCATTTGTCGTCTTTAAACAAACCCTGGAGATGGGATACGGTGGAATGGAGCCACTACCAGGCAATTTCAGCTTCAAAGCCTGGATGTATTTAACTTTCAGCAAAACACCATGATCTGAAATCTTTCCTTCAAAGGCACAAATACGTCTGCAGCGAGGGCTCCCGGATGGTGACGGAGCAGCACATTAGCATAAATTTTCTTGGGAACTGAACTGTCACAAGGCCAACCTTGAAAGCTATTTGGAGTATTTACAGCTTTTACAAAGCCCCCCGGGAGAGAATAATCTTAAAGTACTGCAGACACTGCTTGGAAGAACCGTGAAAAACGTTCAATTTAGGAACAATTTTGCCTGCATCTCTCTGTTTTTTGTAAGCCCTCACTCCCACCACCAGATCTGTCCCCACCTGGGTCTCCTCTGCCACAGCAGTGAGTCACAGCAAGGTGATGATGATGGCACAAGCACAGAATTAAGGGATTGGGCAGGGAAAAGGCAGCAGTGGGTGGAAGGCTTCGGGAAAGAAAGTGATGTCTTCATGTGAATCTCTATCTGGAAATAAACAGAGGGAGAGACATGGAAGAAGACGAGGCAGCTGAATTGTCTCAAAGCAGCCTGATTTTCCTGCTTTTCCTGCTTTTTCTGCTTTCTCTGCTTTTCCAGGAGGCATCAGTGGGTTTCTGAGTCTACCCAAACCCATGTATCTCCTGTTACCCCATCCTCAGGATCCTGTAACCATGTCAACCAGAAGAGAAGGCACGGAAAGCCAGCAAAAAAATAAAAAAGGAGAAAGAAAAGGGAAACTCAGCTTGAAAGCCACTATGTTTTGGATTATGCAAAGCACATGAGTACCTGATCCAGCTCCCGAAATTACAGGGTTGCACAGTGTTCTGTTTACAGTGGGATGTCACAGGCTGTAATGAGCTGCTGTGTCATTATGGGAGCAGATGCCAAACACATCTCTCAGCATGTTTATGGAAAGGCTCTCTCTCGCTGTGGAGCTGTGCAGGGGTTTCAGGCTCCTTGGCAAGTTCAGAGGACAGGGATAATGTTTGTCCCGGGGGTGTGGGTGTGCAAACACAGCCCAGAGCACGGAGCTGCTCCCCTGGCACGTGGAGACAGGCGCGGGCTGGAATATCCATCCCATCCCAGAGCTGCCCTGGCCACTGCACTGCAGCTGCACCGCCACCACCATCACTGCGTTGTCATCCCTCTGACACTCAGGCCCACCTGGGAACAGCAGCAATCCCAGCCCCGTGTGGCTCCGCGTTGGGAATCCCTTGGGAAGGCAGCACGGAGCAGGACCCACCAGTGGCTCAGCACTCCTGAGCCGTGGGAAGCTTAGGAAAACAGCAACATCGTTCCCTGCATGGAATAACCTGAGAGGAACAACAAGCGGGGCCCCTCTTTGCAGGCGTTTGCCAAAAAAATCAGCGTGTGCATGAATAGAGAGAGAAATAAAAGGTTTCTCGGAGCTCGTCTTCGGGGCGCAGCAGCGTGAGCGCATGTTTTATTCAGAGAGGAGCAGCTGCACTACCTGGAGCAGAAATTCAGCTTGTTGAGGCCTAATCTAGGTAGATCACTGAAGCTTTGGAGAGTCTAAACAGCCAGAGAGCAGCAGATCTCATCTTTATTGCCAGCAAGAGGTTTCTGCAGAGGGGCTCGACCTTGGTCTCACCCAGCGTGACCTGGTGCCGCAGCAGTGCCTGCTCTCCGTGGAAATTCCCACCGTGCTGGGGCTCCTGGGGGCAGCTTGTGGCTGTGCCCACCAGCCTCACACCCCCAGGTGCCTCAATGGCACCACGGTCCTTGTGCAATCCTCCTTTTCATCTGTTCTTCCTCCCTGGCACCCCAACCCATGGGATCAGGGCAGGAGCCCCAGGATGTGCTGCTGCTTCAAGCCTCCAGCCCAGTGGGAACCCCAGCCCAGCACTCTGACAGCTCTGTGGCTGCCTCTCCACACATCCTGGGCAAGAACGGGAGCGTTCCAGAGTGCAGCCTCTGCCTCTGCTGCTCGGGTCAGATGGATGAGGTCATGACATTCTTTTATTCTCCTCTCTTCTGTGTGCCGCGGTTTGGAAGATAAAGTTAGTAAAATTCCTCCTGTTCAGGGCAAAGGGCAAAACTTGTAAAGGGAAAAGCCTGGGAAATAAAATCCCTCACGTAGCAGGAACATGAGACACTGGGAGACATTGCAGGGCTTGAGCTGGAGGGAGCAAGCAAGATCCTCTTCCGAGGCTGCCCACGTGCTGTGCTCACCCTGACTGCAATTTGGGGTACAGGGTGCTTTTTCCTTGCCTGGGCCAAAGGATTCCTCCTCCAGCCCTTGGGATCATGCTGACAGAGGGATTCCCCTTCTTTCCCACCCAGCTGTGACCCCACAAGGCTCCCCCTGTGTCACCTCTCTCTGTGAGGATTGTGCTGGTGAGGATGGGGCATGGAGCCCACCCATCCCAGCTGGGGAGCCACAGGCAGGGGCTGCCCAGTGCTGGGGGCAAATGGCTCCCAGCGTGGGAAATTATTTAGGGGAGATGGTTTAAGAGCTGGGATGATTAATGTGTATGACTCCTCCGGAGTGCTGGAAATGATAAATCAGGGTGGAATGGGGAAGCAGGGTGTAAATTCAGAGGTGTCTGTGCGGGGGTGGTGTGGAGGAAGGCCAGGTTTGGCCTGGGTGGCCCCTGACGCCTTCACACCGCCTGGCTGAGGGTCCTGGTGAGGATGAAGAGGGTACCTGGACACCTGGGAAGGTGTGGAGATTCCTCTCACCAAGGGCACGTGGCACAGCCAGGTCCTGTCCCTTGACGTGGGCGTGAAAGGTTAAATAATGCACAGGGGAAGGATTCAGGAGGTGTCCTGGAGTCCCTTTCAGAAACCAGGAACAATCTGAGGAGATGAAGGAAGCAGAGGTCTGTGTCTGTGGAAAAGGAGAGAGGCGGGGGGGAAGGGGAGATTTTATTACTGAAATTTGCCAGAGAGGCTCTTTAATAACGTCATTCATCTTTCTGTCAAATACATCACATTAGTGTAGGGAAAAGGGACTTTGAGAAGATGAATTAAGACTTAAATACATTAAAATGACTTAAGGAATATTTAAATACAATACAATTTATTTTTGTGTAGGCTTGTTTCATGTCAAGTAGTGCTGTCTGAGGCTGGTACAGAGCGTGTGCACGGCTGTGCATCAGCAGTGCCACTTCCCATAGAAACGGGGCTCAAATCAGCCTCTTCTTTGGACCAGAGATAATGTGGATGCAATTAGCTGGCACGGAACTGCTGCTGGCATTGCACACAGCAGCCAAATTCCCTGCGAGCCCCCCATGGCCCCCCAGCACCACGGGGATGCTCCGGGAGGGCAGTGCCAGCCCCAGCCGTGGCTGCTTTCACATTCCATCCCACGGGCAACCTTCACCTGAGCTCTTCCACCTGCGGCTGCATGGAAAGCAGAGCAGGAACGGGGCGGATTTTGCTCAGTGTGAGACACCAGCCTCCTCTCTGTGCTCGGGAGAGAGAAACAGCTCAATTCGGCCTCTCTGCGGCCGTGATCCCACAGGGCACCAGGCACGGCCCCGGGGTGGTGGCTGGAATGTCCCCAACCCCGAAACAGCCCTTCTGCCCTGGCTCCTGGGGGATAAATCTGAGAAAAGAGACAGGGAGGGGAAAAAATAGAAAGAAAACAGACAATTGCCTGGAGCAGCTTCTTGTTCTGCAATGTTGGGGCTAAAAATAGCTCGGCAGAGGCTTTCTGCCCGTGGGCGCTGTGCGGGAGCCGCCGCTGCTCCCCTCTTGCAGGAGCCAGAGCAGGCCCTGCTTCCCCAGATTTGTGTCTGTCTCATGGCAAGGGCTTCGGTTGACTTTTGGTCTGGTTTTGCTTCTCAACCCTGAGTGCTTCATCAGAGAGAAGCACGAGAGTAATTCAGCTCCTCGGGAGTGAGGAGTGGGTGTGATGCTGAGGCACAGACCCTGGTGAGCGCAGGATGCACCACAAAGACTGAACTTTGCCTGCCACAGAGGGGTCCTTGAGAGCTTTCTGTTATCTCCCTGTGCCCATAGGACACGCTGGAATTGCTTCCCAAAGTCTTTAAAGGCTCCCAGTATGAAAGGCACACGGCTGCTCTGTGGTGGAGGAAATTAAAACCCCTCAAAGCAACCTGTCAGTCTGCCTGGGGAGAGGTGGATTCAGCTGGAAGCATCCGTGCCTGCAGCTCCATCCCTCTGTCCCCACAGCTGGAGCACGGGGCTGCTCCAGGATGGAGAGCACAGGAGGTACATGTGTTCTCTTTCAGGCCTGTGTGTTCCGTTCCTTCATCTCCTCCCGTAAGTCAGACCCGCCAAACCCTCGTGGATTTGTTTCCACTCGACTTTACTGCTCCTTTTTCTGCTTTTATTGCGACACTTGGAAGGGTAGCGGTGCCAGAGGAGCGATAAGCGGGTGTAGCCCTGCAGCGACAAGTGACCAGCCTCAGGCACCGCCTCGGACTGAGCTCGGGCTGGGCTGGGATGCTGAGGGGACAATGTTCATGGCTCTGCCGTGAGCTGGGGGACACTGCTGTGGCTCTGCCGTGAGCTGGGGGACACTGCTGTGGCTCTGCCGTGAGCTGGGGGACAGTGTTGTGACTCTGCCGTGAGCTGGGGGACAGTGCTGTGGCTGTGCTGTGAGCTGGGGGACACTGCTGTGGCTCTGCTGTGAGCTGGGGGACAGTTCTGTGGCTGTGCCGTGAGCTGGGGGACACTGCTGTGGCTGTGCCATGAGCTGGGGGACACTGCTGTGACTCTGCCGTGAGCTGGGGGACACTGCTGTGACTCTGCCGTGAGCTGGGGGACACTGCTGTGGCTCTGCCATGAGTTGGGGGACAATGCTCATCACTCTGCCGAGAGCTGGGGATGATGCTCATGGCTCTGCTGTGACCTGGGGGACAATGCTCATTGCTCTGCCCCGAGCTGGGGGACAATGTTCATGGCTCTGCTATGAGCTGGAGGATGATGCTCGTGGCTCTGCCGTGACCTGGGGGATGATGCTCGATGCTCTGCCATGACCTGGGGGATGATGCTCGCGGCTCTGCCGTGAGCTGGGGACACTGCTCGTCACTCTGCCACCGCCGCCGTCGCAGGGCAGAGCTGGGGGCTGTCCCTGGGTACCGCCCGCCCCCGGGGCAGTGTCGGAGGGGCACTAACGAGGGCTGAGCAGAGGGGTGGGGTGGGTGACAAGGAGCCGCTCCCGGCCGGAGCTCTCCGGGCGGCTGCGGGGAGCGCAGAGGTGCGGGACTCGCTCGGGTGCTCCTGCAGGTCCTGGAAGGGATGCAGGGTCTCGAAGCGACAGGGAGGGGATGCTCCTCGCCGCAGTGGGTCAGCTCCGGCTCCTTCAGACAGGGCACAGCCTGGCTGGCACAGAAAACCCCTGGATTTTGCTGCTCTTCTGTGCCCCTCCCGAGCCCGGCACTGCCCTGCACAGCCCGCGGGCTCCTCGGCTCTGTCCCGGGGCTGTCCCCGCCTCGGGAGGTGGCTCTTGTCCCAATGCCGGGCAGGAGGGAGCTGTGGCTGTCCCCCGGCCCCAGGCTCCTTCCCCGGCCCTGGCTCCGGGCGAGTCGCTGTGCTAATGAGCTGCCTGGCACAGCAACTGCATGCGCAGCACTTTGGGAGGCAGCGCCTGCTAGAAATGAATTTTTAGTTGATCTAGAGCAGGGCTGCTGGCCCCAGCCCAGAGCTGGATGTGGCAGCTGCCGGAGGTGCGGCCGGGACAGAAATCCCTGCTCGGGGTCAGAAACGCAGGGAATGGGATACTGGAGAAAATGATAGTTTTGTTCCCCAGTGGGAGGGAGAATGCACATTTTTGTTTTCTGGATGCTGTTTGCCAGGCTCTGCTCTTGTCCCCCTCTCAGGGGAATCACCTGTGAGCAGCGCTGGAGGTCTCCATCCCCCCAAAACGCAGGTCTCGCTTCTGGCAGCTCTAATGAGGGGAAGTGAATCCAGGCTGGCAAACAAGCCTACGTCACATCTCTCTGTGCAAAGAGGTTTTTAGAGCTGGCTTAAATGGATTTTGGGAAAACGTCTTCGGGATTGGAGCTACAAATGGCTTTTTGATCAAAACAAAATCGTTCATTTTGAAAACTGAAACTGTTTCATTAAACATGTTTGGGCTTTGTTTGTTTATGTCAGAAGCGATGGGTTTGCCGGGGTCTGAAAATTGGAAAGTTTAAAGTATTCTTCTATCCTGGACTTTGAATGTAAAAGCACTTCAAAGGTGCTATGGAAGAATAAGAACAATTAAAAATTTATTTCCCGGGGGGGAAAGGAATGATTAGAACGATCGGAATAAAGATCACATCTCTATTTTCAGGCAAACTTCTCTCGGCTTTAAAGGCTGGAGATTGTATCTGGGCTGAATAGAATCGTGCAGAGGCCTTTGTGTCATTTGAAGCGGGAGAGGGGAACGCGCCCGGGGCTGCAGAAAGGCTTTGCTGACACCTGACATTTGAGGCACTCTGACTTTTTCTGAAGGCAAGCGCCTTAGAAGTGTTTTCACGAGCGGTGGCGATAATCAGGCAGCCCCTCCGCAATCCAAGGGCTCTCCTGCAGCTGCCGATGGGGCTGGTGCCTCCGTGCTCCTCCGGGGCTGGTGGGCACTGGAAGGAGGGAGGTCTGGCTCAGAAGGGAGCATGGCAATGCCCAGAGCTGCTCATCCTCAGCCCTTGGGCACGGAGCCTCTGGGCCCTTTCTCCTCTCGATGAGCCCTCTGGTTTGCATCCCAGTTCCGAGGGACAATCATCTGCGGAGCAGAAGGTTGCTCTCAGCTCCAGTTCCATGCAGAGGGATGGAGAGGGGACGTGTGGCAGCTCCGAGCATCGCTGTGATCCCAGCCCAGGGCCTTGGCTGGCAGCACCGTGCAGAGCCCCAGTTCCCAGCGTGTCCCTGCTCCAGCGCCAGGAGGATCAGCGGTGGGATTGGGGAACCAGGTGGGATCAGGCTCTGTGCCTCCACCAGAGCCTGGGTGGATCCTGGGAACAAAGAAACCTGCCTTTGGAACCAGGCAGAGCTGCCCAGCCCTTTGCAAAGCAGAAGCAGCTGGCTCGACTAATTAAATGTTAAAAATTCCAGCAAGACGAGTGCACCAGAAAACAAACAGGCACGGGAGCCAGGACGGAGCGAGTTGGAAAGGATCCGCGCGGTTCCCTGTCTCTCCCATATGTGTCTGCACAGTCGTTGGCACCTGTGCAGCCATGTGTTCACCCGGCCCCGCTCCCTCGCTGCAGTCAGCATCCCGCTTCGATCCGTGGGGAGCAGGAGCCGCAGGCTGTGGAGTCCCACGTCACTCCCGTGTCCCCATCCCTGTGCGTACGTGGCTCCAGAGACCCGCGGGGCACGAGGGGCCTGTCCCTGTGCCAGGCTCTGCCCGACCCACTGGGGCAGGAGGCGGCTCCATTGGTTTTTATTTGATGGTTTGGGGGAGGAGGGTAAATATTTGTTAGTAGTGGTTTTGCAAATCGCCACTTTGCGGAGAGGAAATAAGAGCCATCCATTTGTGCTGGTGCTATTAAAGATTTTCTATAAAGTGCCTACATTTCCAGTGCAGCTGAATGGATTTCTCTGCAGAAAACTGCCAGGACAGAGAGGCACAGTGGAGGAAAATATCATATACAATGATTCACAAACACATAAAAATACCCTTCCCAGCTTGGCTATTCTTCCACCGCACAACAAACACCTTGTGAGTCATTCTTGAATGTATGGACGCATTGGAAAATGAAAGTTGGATTTGAACATTATTCATTAAGACCTGGGATTAGTTCACTTCTCCATTTAGCTCCTCAAAGCCAGCATGCCAAGTCAAGCTAAAATGCATTTTAAGGCTGTCTCAGTCACCAGGCAGCTCTAACAGCCACAGTGGTTTTCTACATCAATGTTTCTGTATTCAGCTTAAAAAACCCCCGACTTAATTCCTTGCTCCTTGCATTGAATTAATCAGATATCTGAAGGGAGGTGGAGGCAAAAAAATCAACATTTTTCTTGGCAGACACATTTAAGTTGAAGGGCTGTAGCTCTTGCTGCAGACGACAAGATTGCAATGTTTAGGAGATAAAGAAAGGGGATGGAGGGCATCCACGGAGTGACAGCCGCGTGCACGCCCTGCCGCCGGCGGTGGCAAACAGCCAGGGACGGGGACGGGGCCCGCGGATGATTTACAGTGGCACATTCTCTCTACAAACACGTTAACTCCCACCTCGGAGGAACTGTTAATGAAAACTTGCGTCAGCTCTTCCAGCGCCTGTCAGACACAAAGACGCTGCCGGATCGGAGTGGAGCAGAGGTTGGGGACAGCGGCAGGGCCACGTGCTGCCTGTGTGTGGCCATGGCTGTGTCCCCATGGCTGTCCCGTGTCCGACAGCACGAGCCCAGAGGAGGGACCAGCCCAATGGACACGAGGCACTCCACACACACGGCCCAAAGCAGCTGCAAAACACTTCAGAGCTTCCACATCGGAATTTCGGGCCAGCTCGGAACTGGCACGGTGGCCATGCGTGAGGTGGCAGCAGCAGCAGCAGCATCTCCTTCCCCTGCCAACGGGGAAAAACAGCACAGCTGTGCTTACTGCAGCTCCTAGGGATATTTAGCCTCATTTAATGACAGTATGGGGCAGTTTGGTACAAACATATGGATGATGCGGCCACGTTGTGACAATTACTCAGCTGCTGGGCTGTCGTACTTCCCCTCCGGATGCCTAATCCTGGATTGGGAACTGTCCTCGGTGTGTGGGTGCAGTTCCTGCTAGCAGCACTGAGCTGCCCTTTAAGGTCAGATTCCTCCCAGGCCACCAGCAGGACAAGGGCCACACGAGGGAGGCAGCTGATGGAGGACAAGGCCGTGGCAGCATCGCCATGCTCAGGGTGTCCTGCTCGCTGCCAGCCGGCTGAGCCAGCCCCGGGCCAAGGTGGCAGCTCCCCTGCATAATTTCATAGCACCAATACCTTGGTGAGCAGCGCAAGCTGCTTGTGGGCAAAGAATCAAAATTCATAGAATAAATTATATGCGCTAAATTATTTGCCCAGCTTTGTTGATTATCTGCAGTTAAAAAGTTGGAGAGGGCTGAGCTGCTCTGCGCATGAACAGCAGGCAGATCCTTGCAGGCAGGAGGTGCTTGGCTTTGGCACAGGGAGCAGCACTGCCAGCCCGGAGAGGAGTGGACACAGTCCCCTCTGCCATCCCCTGAGGTTGGGACACATGGCAGCCCCACCACGCAGGTGAAGAAGCTGCTACAAACACCTTGGTGGGCTTTACTACAGCCTTACTCAGCGAGCTGCGGTTTGGTGGTGCTCCTGTGTGTAAGAGGGATTTACTCTTTGCTGGCTGAAGGAAATGATGTTTGTGGCACAGTTTGGTGTAAGGATCAGAGCAAGCACGTGGGTTTGCAGCCCAAACCGTGGGTGACCCATGCTTGGAGGAGAAGAGGGTCCTGCTCCTCCTGTGCCTGGCCAAACCCCTCTCCCCCTGCCGAGAGGAGGAACTCGCGGTGGGTCAGCGTGTTGAAGGTCTGTGATTGAGCTTGATGATGAATCGCAGCTTGATGACTTCCTCTACATCAATGGAGCTGAACTGGCTTGGGGAAACTGTTTGATTTAAGAAGAATAGGCCTAATTTTGGAAGTGCTTCACACCCATCAATCTAAGTGAAATTCATTTATCTGAGGCACAGCTGATACGTCTCCCATTTACATAGCACTAAGTGCCTCACAATCCTTGATATATTGAAGCTCACAGCAGGGGAAGAGGATAACACTGCTATCCCCTTTCGCAGGCGGAGAAGGGATTTTGCAGCGTAATCCAATGAGTCACGGGAGCCAAATGGGTGCCATGGCCTGGACTGGAGCAGCGTCCACTCCCCGGACACCCTGCAGGGTGGACAGGGCGGCTGCACACACATCAGGGCTGGGCAGAAGGAGGAGAGGGCAGAAGGAGCTTCAAAGCATTTCCCATCTCCGATCTAACACGGTTTTATGAAGTGCTTGCAATAGTGTCTCAAAGGCAGGGTTGGGAGGCAGAGTGGGAATCACAGCGGTATCTGATGGAAGAGATATTTAGAGGGAAGAGACATATGGCATCTTAAATAAAAACAACCTACTCAGTGGTTAATCTCCACTTGAAAAACCTCCAGGATGGGCTCGTCCGTCTCCCGCTGCAGCCCCGCCACGCTGCCGGCTGGGCAGAGACGCAGCAGGCACAGTGAACGCTGCAGGGCTGGGGTTTGGGGGGACCAAAGTGCCCTCCCCACCTCTCTGTGGGTCCTGCACGGCTGCCTCTGAAATTCCAGCCTGAGGTGGAGAGGTCAGGGGTCGGTGGGGCGATGGAACTGGACCCTGAGAGCAGCCTGCGTTCACAGACCTCCCCTGCAGCTCTGTCCTTGGTGGCCTGAGAGCAGAAGCAGGCGGGAAAAACAAGTGCCTCCTTCCTGCAACTCTCCATGGGCACTCAGGACAATGATGGAATACTTGGGCAATCGCACAATGTTTGTTTAATGCCAAAACTCTCCTGGCCACTTTACAAACAAGCATGAGTAATGGCAGAGCGGGGGGGGCAGAAGTTTCTCTCTCTTCCTCTGAGATCTTCTGAGTATGCACTTCTGCCGTGATTTATCCTTGTTGCAACCTTATCGGCTCGCTGGGGATGTAAATCAAGCAACCCGACATTTTACCCGGAATTCCAGTTATTTATACATAGATTGAAAGGGTATAATTACGGCTGCTAAAAACGGCCCGGCAGAGAGGAGGGACACAGGTGTCTGTCTCCGTGGAGGTTGGGGATGGAAAAGTCCACGCTGGCTCCCTGCCTGTCCCTGCGCATTGGAGACCTCTTGCACCTTTGTGGCTCAGCCGAGGCAGAGCGTGGGGAGCAGGGATGTAGCCACAGTTTGGCCATCAGTCCCTCAGTCTTTTGGAAAAGGTCTGACCGGGGTCTCTCCCCGTTTTCCATCTTGTATGTCCAGGCATGCCAAGGTGGTCTTGGCAGGGCCCCAGCGTTGCTGTTCCTACATCTCTGTGATCTGGACTGCCCTGGTGAGGCTGTGAGGCTGAGGCTTTGGTAGTGTTTAGTGTTTAAGGTAGTGTTTAGGGTAGTGGTTGGGTGAATTGGTAGGGGCAGCGGCACCCCATCCCAAGCAGGCGGCACAGGGTGCGCTTGTGGGGTCTCCATGGTCCCCATCCCACCCACATTCCAGCCAGGCTAATTCCATGGCAGTCTCCTGCACAAGGCCACCACCAAATCTGCCTTCAGCTGCAGGCAGCCACTGCCTGTTTCATCTGCAAGTTGCCATGTACTTTAACAGCATCTCCCTGATCCCTTGTAATCTCGTTTTTTTCCACTGCTCCCAGACGTGTCTCCCTCCCCTTCCCTCCCTCCGGCAGCTGTGCAGCGAGCAGCAGCCCCACAGCCTGCTCAAGGCTGCAGAGCATCCTGGCCGTGCCCATGGTCCCCAGGCAAAACCTGGCCAGGCCAGCAGACGACCAGAGCCACATCCCTGCGGGACAAGGAAACGCAGCCCAGGGGCCACCACACGTCTCTCCAGGACGCCCTTCAGAGGCCCAGAGTGAAAGACATCTAAAATTCATAAATGTCAAGGAGGAAAGGAAGTGAGGACAACTAAATATAGAAATCCAAACACCTCCTTTTAGGCTACAGAAGCAGCGTGATGTGCACAGCCTAAAAGCCTCCTTAGGCTTGAGCCAGGCACAGTGCTGAAGGGCAGGGCGGTGACCGAGGAAGGGAGGTGTGCTCATCTTCCTGGAGTCAGGGCAGCAAAGGCTGACTCCAGGAACACGAACACACCTTCTCCCTTTGTCCTCTGCTCAGGTGAGACCCCACCTGAGCACTGCATCCAGCTCTGGAGTCCCCAGAGGAAGACAGACATGAACCTTCTACATCCACACCAGAGAAGAGCAACAGAGGCGATCAGAGGCCTCAACACCTCAACAACCCAACCTTGCCCCTCTCTGCACCTCTGTGATGCTCCTGATCCCAGATGTTTCTGTCTCTGGAGCTGTAGGGAGAGGTCTGCAATGCCTTGTTTTTCCTGCCCAAGTTCAGGAGCTTCCCCAGCCTCACATGCTCCCAGCAGAAGCCAGGAGATCATCCACGTCACAGCCTGCGCTGGGAGATGGAAGTGAAACCCCTGATGTTTCTGAGCAGAGAATGTCTTTTCTTTCCGTTCCACAGGAAATGTCAGTGCTCACTTCTCCATTCTGCTGCAAGGGGAACAGAAATGGGTCCTGAAGTGTCTGGGTTTGCTGTGGAAGGAAGATTCTGATTTTCCTACAGGGAATCGTGCAGCAGAAACAGCTGAAACCCGAGAAGAAATCCAGAGTTGTCAGAGTCTTCAGTTTCTGTTTTAATTATTAGCCTGGTGGGATTTTCTCAGAAATTGTATTTCCACAGTGATAACTGTTATCACTTTATTTTAGAGTCTCGGCTATTCACAAGGCAGAAACGAGCAGGATCAGTGCTGGCAGGAGCTTCCAGGACACGTTCACAAGCACGAAGTGTTGGCTTCCCTCTGCCCAGGGCAGCCAGGCGACCTCTGCTCCATTCTGGAGCACCCGCTGGGGCTGCAGGGCTGCCTGGCAGGATCCAGCCCACGTTCTGTGGAGGTTCCATGCCAATGCAGCACTGGAATTGGGATGCCAGGGACAGCTCGCTCCAAGCACAGCCCGCGTCTCTCCAGCCCTATCGTTTTTGTCGGGAAGTTTTATCTTTTTAATCTGTTACATATCATGCATTGTCTGATTAATTATCGCCTCCCTGCAGGGAGGACGGGCGTTTGCAGAGCAGTGCAGCAGCAGGGCTGGCTGTGCCCCCCCTGCGCGGGGCGCGGGCGCTGCTCCGTCGATAATAATGACTCAGCGTTTGGCCGCTCCGTGGGCATTTCAGAAGCGCTTTATTAAAAAGTACACAGTCCACGCATCGACCATAAATCCAGGCAGGAGCCGCCGAGCGTGCCGTGCTGCTCGCACGTCGCTCGGGCCGGAGCTGAGCCCCGCCAAGCCAGGCTTTAATTGCCGCGGTGGCCTGGGATGCATTGAGCTGCTCGGCGTGTCCTTCAGCTGTGCACAGGCAGGAACAGGCACAATCAAATTCCCTTTACAGCCACATCTCTCCATCAGCAGAGCGAGAGCCTCTCCCTGAAGAAGCTTTCTGTTCAGCAGCCGAGCTGGAGGAGGCCGTGCGAGCGCTTGGGAAGGTGCTGCGGCAGGACGAGCAGCAATGAAATGCAGTTGAACATTTCCAGCGCTGAGTAAACCATATGTCTTCATAATTTGATTGTGCCCCGGTCCCCCAGGTACCTCCCAGCTCTATTGAACACCGATGGAGTTATTTGGAATCATAAATAATATTATCAAAGAGGGTCTGCTGGGTAAACAGAGCTGGTGTATAAATTGTCGGCGGCGGTATTGATTGTTCTGAGCTGACTAATGAATTATTCTGTTTAAGGGGCTGTGGAAATAGCGCTCAGCGTTTTCAAGGAAGGCCCTTAGGATGCTTCCCCTGGCGCTGCCAGGCTTTGCTGCTGCCCTGGCCAAGGGCGGCTGGAATCGCCCAGCAGAGCCCCAGGGCACACGGAGGCCAGGGCAAGTGGCCAGGGGCAAGCTGACCACAGGGGTGTGTCACAGGCGATTGAAAAAATACCTCCCTACCCTTCAGTTCCGCTGCTTCATCCTCCCCTCCTCCTTTCTCGTCTCCCCTTCTCCCTCCCTCGTTATTGACCTGGGGCTGCTCTCAGAGGGGCACCAGAGACTTGCCATGAGCCCCCCAAGGCTTCCCACCCCATCCCAGGTGATCTCTGCTCCCTTCCTGCAGGGAGCCTGGGCGCTTCTCCCTCCTCTTCCCATATCTTGGGTTTTTGGCCTTGCATCTCTAGATTGGGGCTTTTTCCCCACCTGCCTTACACCCTGCCCTGGAAATAGGAGAATTGAGCCGTCCTTTTTAACAGGACTTGCCTGTTTTTCCCTCACCTGCATAATACGTTCTGTTAAATTTCCAGTTTTCCATCCCTTTGATGTGAGGGACTCCAAATGCTTCCTGCTAATCTCGTGCAGCAGCGCCTGAGATGCTGAAGGCGCTGGCGGGGACATGGCAGGGAACCAACCAACAATTACCGGCGTTTGGGGGCTGGGGCGGCACGGAGAGACAGCTCATTTTAAAATGAATTATGCCATTAAAACACTTTTGTTCTTTTTCCCTGCTTTTTGGGTCCAGGCTCAGCAGGGAAGAGGCAGAGCAGGAGCATCCTGGTGGAGCCACGGCTGTTTGTGGCAGGGGGAGAGTGGCTGTGCCTGGGGACAAGCCCTGGCACTGGGTCCTGCCCACCAAGGGTGTTCTTCCCGTTTTCCTGGGAACGTGGCTGTGGCTGCTGTGCTGAGGGCAGAAGGTTTAAAGGAGGCCTGGTTATTTTCCCCCCAAAGCAGGGTGGGATCATTTTTCCCTGCCCCTTTGCAGCCTGATAAACATTACCATATTCACCATTTTCTCACCTGTCTCCATTCATGTTCCCTTTCTTCCCAAAGCTTGGGAAGGCCCTCGCTCACAGCTGTGAGTTTAGCATCCAAGAAATCCAAGCTTTTGCTTCAACTTCCGTGAAAATGTAAATGTTGCTGCCTGCTTACCAAAGGGCAGGATTAGGCAGAGCCCCGGCTCAGCTTCTCCCCTGTGATGTGAAGTGAGCTGTTTCTCCAGATGGGATTTGTTCAGCCAATGAAGGTTTTGGGAGCTCCTAAAGGATGCTCTGCCCTTAGCTGAGGCTCAGGGAATGCTGCTGTGTCCCCGAAGGGCTCTGGGGCAGCATGGAGCAGGAGCACATCCTCCCGGAGCCCGGCACGAGGGACGTGCCATCTGCTCCAGGGGGGTGAGGTCGGGAAGGAGTTAAGCCAAGGCACCCAGAGCTGAGTGTCCAGCGCGACTCAGGCCATTTCATTAGTGTCCCGACTCAAGCCATTTCATTAGTGTCCCGTGCTCCGGGAGCTCGACAGTGTTTCCTCCCGGGAGGAGCGCACCGGCTCACATATATTGCCTGTTATCTTTCAAGTACTCCGAGCAGAATGCTTTTTCAGTAACCTCATCAAAGGATAAGCCAGGATTCAGATAAGCTTTTCAAGGAGGAAGTCAGGGTTATAATTTTCAGAGACTTCTGAATGTCACCTCCAATTTTCGGCTCCGCCGTTGGAGCGGCCGTTTTTGGAAGCCACCCAGCCTCAGATATTGAAATGGGTGACCTGTGGACTCGGGCCTCCTCAGTTCCTGGTCATCGTCAGTCTGGCAGATCTTGGAGTTAAAAGTGCCTGAGATTTCTGACTTTATAATAATGTGGTTTCTCAGAAGTGCAAATTACAGAGGAATTGGTGCTAAACTCCCCATTAACTATAGAGCCCGAGAAATCCTCGGTGTCCCAAATTACCTGTCACTTTCTCTGTAACGTGGCATAATTTTGTCGCTTGAAAAAATAAAAAAATAAAGGGCTGTAATGTGAAATTTCAGTGAAATTCCTAATTGAGTGTGTGGCTCACCGTGTCGTGGGCTGTGCCCCCCTCAGCTGCAGGACAGTGGGTTTGGCATCACAATGCTCCTGTGTGGGACCCCCCAGCAATGATCCCCTGTTCTGGGGTCTTTTTGGGATGCTGGGACCCTCCTGCAGCACTCAGGCTCCAGGGAGAGCAGGGCTAAGGGGCACTGAAGGGTCCAGGAGAAGGGCTGGAGGGAGATGGAGGCAGGAAAATTCCAGCTCAGGTTAATTCCAGGGTTAAAGCAGCTCCTGTGCCTGCAGAATAGCTGTGTCTCACGGAGAAATCAGTTTATTAGAAGGTTTGGGTATGGGAAGGTGGATCGCTTTCCAGAGGGGAGATGGAAGACAGATACAGTCAGAGGCATCGACAGGCACGCGGGGAATGAGACTCTGAACTGCTGGCTTTTGTGAATTGCATTTTGTTGTGAATTACAAACAGCTTTTGGCTGCTTCTCCAAGTCCACATTTTTAGCTTTCATTCATGGCCGCAAGATTTACCCCCCAAAATTACCTACTCTGAGTAAAAAGGACTTTCAGGTAAATACAGGGAGGGCAAAGCCAGGGAAAAACAATGACCAAGGTGTTTTCTTCTTTCACTAACGCCTGCTGGAGGGACCCCCAGCACAGCAGCAGAGCTCCCTTCCCTCGGGAGGAAGGGTGGGATGCTGCATGGGTTAAAAAGAAGTCGGCACCGGCTCAGTGCCTTTTCTTCCCCTCTGGTTTTTTCTTCTTTTTCCCTCCTGGCTGAATCAATAATTAAGCATATTCTAAGTAGTACAGTTTTGCTTGAAATTTTCCATTTGGCTTGGGCATCAGTTGGAAATGAAATATTTAGAGGACAGAATATAGTAATAAAGCCAAGACACATTTTCTGCTAGTATATTTTATTTATTTTGTTTAATAATGAGGTTCTGTGTCTGTCTCTACCCCTCTCTGTATCAGCGCCTTTCTCCTCTTCCCCTTTCCTTTGGAGGCAGGAGATAATATCCCCCTTTTAAAAAAATTATAAAGTCTGGCTTGTCTAACAAATCAGGCCCTGTGCTCTGATGTTGTAAGTGTTCAAAGGCTCTTCCCAGAAGGCTGAGGGAGGGAGGAACCAGCGCCGAGGCTCCTGCTCCGCTCCTCCGCCTGCAAGGACAAAGCAGAAGGGATTCCTCTGCTCAGAATTATTTGCTCCCCGGTGCAAAACCTTTGAGAACTCCCCGGGAAGGAAATGGGTCCTTGCCATGCGGGAGCACAGCCTGCCCTGCCCCAGCTCCCCTGGGCACCTCTGCATTTCCACGCGCGAGGTCTGCTCGGCTCCTCGGGGCCCTTTCCCCGCTCTGCCGGCGAGGTCGAGGTGTTCTCAGGAGCCCTGGGGACAGCCACAGCTTCATTAGGGATGCTGGTGGGAGAGCAGGGACAAGGGCTGGAATGCTGAGTGGGAGGCTGTGGGACCTGATCCTTCCCATCCCAGCTCCCTCAGCCATGGAGGGAAACGCCTGAGCTGCTGCGCCGAAATCTTTGTGACTTCAACCTTTATCCCCCACCATTCTCCTTTTGGGATGTAAAAGCAAATGTAAATCCCTCAAATAGAAATTACTCCCAGGAAATTCCTATCATGTACAGCGGAGCACTTCATCCCAACAGCTTCAAAATGTTTCCCTCTGATTTTGATCTTTTCTTCAAAACCTGTTTACAGTTTAAAAAGAAAAAAAAAATAACTGTGTCTGTATTTGAGATTGTGAGTATTTGAAATGGAGTTTCTTGGCATGCAGAAGCTCTTGTCTGAAAAGCAAATGAAGTTTCCCAGCAAAGGAAAGAAACCTGGAGCTTCCCTGGCTCCGAGGAGGGAACTGCTCCCATGGGAGATCAGGGCTGGATTTTTGGTCCCTGAATGTCACCAGGTCGGAGCCGTGGTCCTTTCCTCGTGTGACAGAGGCTGTGGCAGGGCAGGGTGTGTGGAGTGGCTGAGCTCTGTCACCGCCCCAGGGCTCCTGGTGCTCCCCAGGCTGTGACTGTCCCTGTCACCTCCCTCAGAAGGGTCCCAGCTCCCGCCTAGGTGTGTTCCTAACTTCAGATAACATTCTGTGTACATTTGAACTGGAAATGAGGAGACAATTTGTTGTTGGGCTGTTTGGGATTGTGCTGTGTTTGAGAAGTCAAATCCTTTCTTCTCTCGGCAAATTATGGGTGCCCAAAAGTGAGAGTTTTCTGCTATTTGCTCGGGCCTGTTTCTCGTGCCAGGCACTCCCTGGAGGAAAGGCTTGTGCAGGAATTTAATCACAGGATTGGAGTGAAATAGAGAGGGTTAGAGAGGTTCCCAGGGCCTGATTCTTGAGTTGCTCTGTCAGGATGCTGCTCCTGTCTGTCCTTTTGCAGCCACTCTGGGTCTCTTGGTGTTTTGCTGCAGTCTTATCACATCATTTCCTCTACTGACCCAAATCTTGACCCTGTTTTGTGCAGCCCAGAGTGAGTTTGGGTTCCCTTTCTCATTCCTGTGAGCAGAACCAGTGGTTTGAGCTCTCCAGGGCAGTTTGGGGCTGAGCTGAGCACGAGGGAGGCCGGGAAAGCAGGGGAGCCCTTCCTGGATGCTCGCTGTAGTTAATTCTTGATAATAGTTTTCCCATCGTTAATATTGTTGTTGAACTGCTGCATTCTCACTCAGCCAGAGCTAATTATAATAATTAACAGACGACTCATGAACTTGTCAAACTGGTAATTACAAACCATGGAGACTTTTATCATTAAGAGATTGCTCAGGAGGGGGAAAGGGGTGCGAAGCCTCTCCGGATGAGCTCCGTGCCTGCGATGAGCTCTTGCCTCTGCCCACACCCAGACTGCAGCACTCCAGAAACACAAAACCCAGCCTGTCCATGCCCTGCTGAGCAGGGAGCTGGCACCGCAATGTCCAAAATAAATAAGTGACAAAGGCGAACACTTGCTGCAGATCCCCAGGCAGCCCAGGACAGGCGGGCAGGGCTGCTGCCAGCATGAGCAGGCGCTGGCTGGGCTCTGGCTCCCGGGAGGGTGGGAGGATGCTCAGATTGAGCTCTGCTCAGCTTTCCTTCCCTCCTTTGGCATCTTCTTCCATGGAGAAGGGCCCTGTGGTGGCAGGGGTTGGGCTGTGCCTCTCCAGGGAATGCCTGTGCTGGTCACTGGCACTGCTCCCTCCTTCGCACATCTCCTGGCAAGTTAGGCTCAGGCATTCTCCAAGTTTCCTCTCGTGCCTTTTGTGAGCTTTCTCTCCTGGACAGCAAACAACAAATGGTCCTTTTCACCCAGGAGATAAGATTGTTCATCTTCCAAAGTCACCGGCACTTGCAATGCCGGGTCTGGAGCAGTTTGAATAATGAGCCTTCGGGAGAACTCGTGTTTCTCTTTGTGTCCTTTTCTTAACAAAGACCTGAGGCTCCCAAGGCAGCGGCGGCTCCGCCAGGCACAGAACGCGACAGGGGCTGCTTCTGAAGGGCACAAGTTACAGAGAAGATTTTCTTTTCTTCCTTATTTTTTTCCCCCTCCACTTTTCCAATTGTATTTTTGTCATGCGCCGTCGCTGAACAATCAGTCCTTTATAGCAAAATTCCCACCAGGAGCGATACGAGTGCTGCCGCCAGATCCCCTCCTCCCTTACAACCACTATCTCGCAGCGCCTCACACACACATTTCACTCTGCAAAGCGCACCACAAGTTCCCTGTGTCCTTAAATCCTCGCTTTTGTGCCTGGTGTTTCCCACCCTCCCTTGGCTTCTCTCCTCCTTTGCGTCCCTATCTCGCCACTCCCTGCTCCAGTGCCATCCCTGCAGCATCCCTGGGGTAAGATATCTCCCCCATGCCTTGATGGAGTGGTACCCAGCCCCAGGGAAAGGCAGGAGAGGGAAAGAATTCCAGCGCAGATTGGAAACCTTCATGGCCTCACCCTCATCCCGTTCCCATCCTGCTGGTGGCTTTGCCTCTGCTCTGACTTGCAGGAGTGTAACAAGGAAAATTGAGCCATTCTCACAGTGTCTGCAGCCTCCCCCGGGGAGGATCAGCACCACAAAGTGCTCCTCAGCCCACTGGCTGAACGTGTTGGGCTCTGAAGCTGCCTGGAAATGTTCTTAGTGAAGCTACATGGCTTTTGCATCAGCTGCATCAGAGCTGGGACCTGTTGCTCTCCTGGAAATGGAGAGAAATGAAAATACGGAAAGTACAGGAAGGCTTCTCTAGCGGTGAAATCCATCCTCCCCTCTGGGGCAGCCACAGAGAGGCACAAACAATTCACTTGTGACCAACAGGGCCACCACCCTGCACTGGGGACAGCTGAGAGGACAGGACCAACCCTCTGCTGAGCCCCTCAGGTCACCCTGGATGCCATGGAATCTGCTGGAGGAGGCACTCCAAGCGCTGGGTCCCTTCCAGGGGCTGTGCAGAGGAGCAGAGTGAGGGCCAGCGCTGCCCTTGCCAGGCTGCTGCACCGAGTGGCACATCGGAGCATTTAAAATACATTAAAGGAGCCCTCCCTTTGAAGTGGGAAACTATCTCTATTTAATCAGAGAGAAACAACTTTTCAAAAGATTTCCCCCCCCCCTTTACCTTCAGCTGTCTGGCTTCTCCTGTGGATAGTACCATGAATAAAACATGCATATCCCAATTAAATCTTGATTTAATTTCTCTTCTTTGCAAAGCTGATGAACTCGAGTGCTTTCATAAAGACACGAGCATTAGCATTCTTTTGTGCTGTACCAGCCAGTCAGAGGAACAAGGGACTGAAATAATCACCCGCCTCTCTCCTGGCCTTGCCAAGCTCAGCGCTGGCTGGAGAATAAACCCTCGGCTGGGATCATCCTCTGGAGCAGCAGTCGGGCTGGGAAAAAGAAATTGGTAAATGGTGCAACAAAATGTAGTTTCTGAACCAAGAATCGTACAGCAAAATCCCTCTTGGAAAAGGTCTGTTCTTTCACGAAGAAATGAAGCCCTGGAAAACCAGCACACCTCAAACTTTCTTTGCTGGAGACCTTTTTCTTTTAAAAAAAAAAAAAAAAGTCTATAAGCTCTCTCAGAACAAATTTCCCCCAGAAAATTGTTTTTGCCCTTCCATTTTTAATAGGGATTTTTGAAATTCATTTCCTGCATGGCTCTATATGGAGCTGCTGAAATGTCACCATGGTGATTGTCCTCGTGACATTTCCATTCAGGACTTTCAGCAGGAAAACAAATGCATTGCTGGGCTGGGACAGGGGCTGAGGAGGGGCTGAGGAGGGGGCTGGACCCTCACGGCTTTGGGGTTGGGAGGCCTGGGTCCCTCAGTGTCCCCTGCCTCAGCTCCCCAGCTGTGCTGTGCTGCAGGTGCAGTGCAGGGTGAATTGTCAGGGTCATGCTCCCAATGGAACCTCGCGGTTAATCCCTCACAGAACCCCTGGAGCTGCCCCTGGTACCGGGCATGGCGTGGGCTCACGTGGCTCCCTGCCAGCTGACCCCCTGCCCCGCTGCCGGATCAGTATTCCAGGCACCCGCGCGTTCTGTAAAAATAGCAATTTATTTACACCCGAAGAAAGTTTTGCTCGGAGTTGGTTCTGATTTACGGCTGCGCTGCTGTGTGTGCGCAGCCTTGGAAATATTGGATTTATTGGCTGTGCTAGACCCTGCGTGCTGGCCTTGGCAGTGCCAGCACGTCCTTTCCCAGAGCTCCTCAGCTGTGCTGTCACCTCTTTGTGGCGTGGGGAGCCTTCCTTTGCACCCTGACCTTGTCTGTGCCGTGGGAAGGACAGCCTGGGCAGCAGAGAGGGGCAGGGCAGCCCTCAGGTGCCTGCCAAGCAAAGGTGGGGTGTGCAGGGGGAGAAAAAGGGAATGAAAGGCTGCTACCTGTTCAGCCGGATAATGAAAGGCTGCCCCAAGCACCGCCAACCTTTCTTTCATCACGGCACCGTTCATTATAAAACCAGAAAGAATTAGCTGTGGAGCGTTATCAGATGGAGAAAAACATTAATAGCGGAACTGGGAGAGAGAGAGGAGGAATTTTGGGTGAGTTAATTAAACCACACAGCCTCGATTACTTATGAAGGAGCTGGACAGGCTGCCTTGGGCTCAGCTGCCCCCGAGAGCGTGAGGTTCTGTCTTGGAGGAAGAAACTTTTGTGTTTGAGAAACTTCTCCTTCCGAGCAGCAGATGAATGTGGTGTTCCCAGCTGCAGAGGGAGGCTGGGGGTTCCAGGAGAAGCTCTGGTTTCCATCCTGGATAAATCCTGCCCTGTAGGTCCCCAGCAAACCCCTGGCCGTGGGTGTGAGTGGCCGTGGAATGCTCTGCAGCCTGCGTGGGGTTAATGAAGAGAGGCACCCTCGTGCTAAGTTACAGGGAAAAGCTCAATTAAGTTGGGAACTGAAATCGATAATTCCATTAAAATGGATTTATTCCCTGCGCCGCTGCCGATACCCGTCATGCTGAGGGACAGCTTCAATGGAAGTTTGTATTTCACCAACTTTGCTCAGTGTCCTTTGTTAGAACCAGGCTTATTTTTAGCTATTAATTTGTTGTTGGGCCTGGAAGGGTACAGGAGAAAGGAAGAGCTGGGAATGGTTTTATGGGCAGAGCATGGCTGTCCCTGTGCCAGCGCCTCTGCCCGGGCACAGCCTCAGGAAAGCTCCAGAAATCCTCCTGGAGCCCCTAAGGCAGAGGACATCCCCTCCTCGTGTCCATCTGCATCAGCACCCAGCCCCAGCTCCTGCATCGCCACATCCACTCACCCCAGGAGCGTCAGGCTGCACAGGGGGAGATAAAAAACAAACCTTGAACACTTAAGGAAGAGAATTGTTTCATTCTCTCCAAAGGTCAGTCGCTTTAAACTCGGTTCAAGCCACCGGGGCACCTTTCAGTTTCATTCCTTCTGTTTAATTCTCAACAGTTCGTTAAAGTCTGACCCCGCTGCTCTCGGTGATGGCTTACGATGGCCAGTCCGAGACAAGCCCTTCTGCTTCCCAGGCTGTTAAACTGCCAGGGATATTTTAGGGTCTTTTCTTTATATTTCTGGTAGTGACTCTTCAGTCGCTATCGGAACCCTTGGCGTGCGGCAGAGAGGAGAAAAAAGCAGAAGATAATAGGAAAGAATAGAAGAACGAAGCCACCCAACGCCATTTCTTGTGAGCTGAGGAAAGGTCAGGGGAGATTGTGGGCAGTTATCTCCCTGCTGCCGCTGATAAAGCTCAGGAGAGCTCATGGCCACCAGTGGCTGCTTCAAACAAAGAGATATTTAATTAAAGCCCACAGAAAGAAAAGGGAGGATAAGTGCTTTAGAGATAAATTCCTATCACCTAGCCAGGCTTGAAGGTCCGTGAAAGCTGGGATTTAATGCTCCTGCAGGTGCCTGGGCATCAGCTCTGCTCTGTGCCCGGGGGTGGCCTGGGGACACCCAGCCCAGGGCCGTGGGCTTTGGGGAGTGTGGGCAGCGTAGGCCTTGTCTTTGGACATGACCACACCATCTGTGTCCGAGGAATATTTGCACCTGGGGAAAGGCTGTGAGCTCAGGACACGGCGCTGTCCATCCCTGCATCCCTGTGCCAAGGTCCGAGCATCCTGCAGCCCTTCCCAGTCCGGGCAGGCTGCTCTGGCCGCCCAGGGTATTTAGACATCATGCTTTCTTTGTTTGTTTGCCTAATTAAAGCAGAGGTAGATGTGGCTGTTCCCTGCCCGCCTGTCCAGGGCTGCTCTGAGGAAGGTGTTGATTGCGCCGCTGCAGCTCCACGGGGGTTTGGGCAGAGCCAGGTCCCCCAGGAGCGGCAGTTTAATAAAAACACCAGCATGATTTATCATCTCTCAGGCTTGGGAACAGCCTCTCTCTCCAGGTAAAAAACAACCTCTGAATCCGCTCTCTTAATTTGCATAGGTAATGGTCATATCATTAACAGCTCATTAGGAGGAAAGGGAGGGGGTGACAAAACAAAAAGTCAGCAACCCTGAGCTAGGGAGGAACCAGGTCCTCCAAAGCGAGGGTTAAAAAAGCCGGAGTCGTGTCTGGGAGACGGGAAAACCTAACAGGAGGATCCACGGGTCATTTAGACCTTATGAAATGTAACGTATGAGGAGCGATCTGCTGAATGAAGGTTAAAATTGTCCTGTTGTGCCCATGGCAGCCCTAAACGGCTTGTGCTGGGGAGCGCCGGTGCTGCCTTCAAGGTGAAACGGATGGGAAGGAGATAATTGAATTGTAGCGCGGGGAAGGGATGGATGGAGCAGGCACACGGATGGTGCTGCCCGGCAACTGCTGCCTCCTGCCCTCCGGGGTCACTGCGCAGGGTCCCTGCAGCTGAATTGTCACCTCTGCTTCTCCAGGAGCCCTACGGGTTCCAGGGACTGCAAGAATGGGAGAAAACAATGAGCTGGGTATGAGGCAGCCCTGGTGAGCAGGGCTTTTTGTCAGGAGCTCATAAAATAATCTCCCGGGATTAGGCTCCGTGCGCCGGTAACGCTCCTGGGGTGCTTTATTTACATAATAATAATAGAAAAACAACCAGAAGAGAAAGGCAGAACTAGATCTGACAACTTTCAGGAGAAGTTGGAAATAAAAGCAGGAACTGGCTCCTCTGTCCTAAGAGGGTAATTCCAACTGCTCGGCGTGGGGATTGGTCTCTCCCCTTTCCATTTTGAGACACCACTTTCTGGGAAGTGCCGTCACCCTGGAGGATGCCTGGCTGGATAACTCACACTGACACTCTGATTTACTCCTGTTTATTGTCACTGCTGCTCTGCTCCCCTTTAATTGTGGTTATTTTGGGACCGAAGTGCATTGGGGGATGTGTCACTCGCTGCTGCTGCCCATCAGTGGCTGAGTGCAAACCCAGCTCTTGGTGAGATGTAATACAAAGCTGATACACTCTCAGAATCGAATTGCTCCCAGCCCTTGCCCCATCAAATCAGACCCTCTCTCCATCTGCTTTTCCTAGGGATGGGTGAGGAGCATCCATCGCCTCTGCATGGCCGTGCAGAGCCCAGGGAATTGATGCTCCTGCATCAGGCCCGGGATGGCGCAGGTGGGGAGCCGGGATTTCTCCTCTCTCCACTCTCCTCTCCTTCTGGCACCGTTTTGCTCACTCACAGCAGAGAGGAGCATCGTCTCCTTGGCTCTGCAGATCCCCTTCAGCAGCCAGAAAGCCCTGACAGCTGCCACGGCTTCTGGGAAACCTCTGGGAGAGCTGGCAGCAGGGCCGGGGCGCCCGGCCAAGGCTTCTGTTCCTGCTTTCTGCTCTCCTGCATCCCTGTTCCACCCCAGGGCGGGAAGTTTAGAACACCTCCGAGGGCGGAGGGATAACTCCCAGTGGGAAAGTCCTACTCCACTGGCTGGCTCAAGAAAAACCAGGACTCTCGATGCTAAGCTCCAGCCCGTGTAACACAGAAAATGGTATTAAAGGATTTGCTTTTCATGACCATAATTCAGAGTTAACATACATTTGATGTTTAATGTATGAACCACAGGTGATTTCAGACTGGCACGGCCTTTTCTAAATAGTGTTTTAATCTTAGGGGGTTTTTCAGTTTTTTAAGGTTTGGCTACTCAGCCTGTCAGACAAGAGGAGAACAAAACCACAGCAAAGCTGGGTATGAGAATCCAATGTGGGCAGAGGCTTTTGTTCCATCTTTTATTGAGGTTTTACCTCTAATCTCTGCCTTTTGATGCAATTTAAGATTAAGGAAATGAAAGGCAAGGCTGCCTGCGAACAGTTATCCAAACAGGACAGCCGAGGGGCGCTTCCAGGCACTGTTGTAAGAGGCTTTGGGCAGCTTTCCCTAAAGGGAGCAGCCAGAGATTCTGCAGCAGCTCCCGAGGTCCTGGGGGAGTGGGAACGGGGCCTCTCCCACTCTCCAGCAAACCTCCTGCCATCCCAATCCCATCCTCATCCTCTGGGAAGCAGTTCCTGGCAGAGCAGGTGTTGGGATGCAGGGCTAAAGGGACCCTGGTGGGGTCCCAGCTGCCTGGCTGATGTGTGTGGGGATAAATCCCCCAGCCCCAGTGGGAATCCGTGCTGGATGCCCTTTCAGGGATGCCCCCAGCACCAGGCAAAACCCCAACCCACGGACAGGAGTCGTATTTGTATTCCCAGCTGGGGCACACCTTGGATAGCTCAGAAAACGGGGAAAACCAAGTTCCTGCCAGGAAAAACAACTCAAATAATCAAGCCCCTTCGCGTGGCACTGGTGATAAATTCGTGCTACTTACCCTGACGAGCTGAAAGGTCACGAGCAGACCTTCCAAAATAATTATTAAATAACTTTGCCATTTGTTCAGGATCAGTTGCGACCTTATTACTGGGAGCGGGAGATGATATCTCCACATCCTGGGCACGGATCCAAGGAGGTCATTAGTAACAATCCTCCGTCCCAAATTTTGCATGGGGAGGGAAGATTTCTCTTCAACCAACACATGGAGCTTCCCAGGCTTTCGTCTTGCTGGTAAACGACCTGTGAGGACTCGGAAGATCCATCTTCCCTCTTCAGATCATATATATGTTTCAGTAGCCTTGAAGGGGGCGAAGGGCAGAGCCGGGAAGAAATGTTCTGTCACTGCAAATCTTTTAGCTCAGCAAAGAATCAGGAATCATAAATAAAATCCTCTTTAGTGCTCGGACACTCGCCTCGCTGTGTGCCGGTGGTGGCACCAGTCACACACGTGTCTTTAAACCCGAAATGGTTTCTTGATCAGAGATGGGAACCAGTTCAGCAAGGGTTGCTCCTTTCAAGTCAGACAAAGGTTCCTATGGCTCCGTGAGAGCTCATTTCCAGGCAAATTAAACACTACTTGGGCAAAAAAGAAAAAGCAGCGTTTCTATGCAGCCTTGCCCCCGCAGCTCCACCACGATGAAGGGTTCGGGTGAAGGAGGTTTCGGGTCTGAAGGGATGGGCATCGATAACCTTTGTGCTCTCTGCCCAGCTCCCAGCCTTGCTGGGCCTCCCTGCAGCTCCTCAGCCTCCTGATGTCCCCGGTGTCCCCCCTCGGTGTCCCCCTCGGGCCCTGCCAGCCCGCGGCCGTGCCTGGTAATGGGATCAGCTGGCGAGAGCCATTAGTGGAACCCTTTGCCTTCCACTTTTATTGTGCTGAAAATTTAATTGGCTGATGATTCAGAGGAGAAATCCTTTCTCTTTACTTTCATCTGGCAGCCGCCTTTGTCCTCCCGGCATTCCAACCTCCGCCACCGATTCCTCGAGGACAATCAAAATGGTCTTAGAAGAATTTCCAATACTTTCCAATGACTCACTTTCTAATAAAGTGTGTGTCACACCGCAGACAGCAGCGCTCCCAGCCCGGGATTCAGCTCCTGGCGGAGCGGAGAGCAGCTCAATTGCTCACCCTGATCATTATCCAAGGGGGCTGGGAGCTGACTGCCTGTGCCTGTCGCAGGTCCAGCCCTGGGGGGAGCGGAGGGAGGAGAAGCCTCGTGTGTCCTGCGTTTCGGGGGTCAGGTGTGACACAGCTGGAGTAGCCAAGAGCATCGATAGATTAAAGCCACGCGGTGCCCTACACTAAACACAGGCATGCCCTGGGTCAGCTTCTGATACGGAATTGTTGACAATTCTTGGCCATGATAGAAAGGGCGAGGCAGGCTCTGGAGCTGTGGGCTCAGCAGAAAGCTTAACCCATTCCCTGCTTGTTCCCACCACTGCCTGCTGCTGCACTCCAGTGGAGATTGCAGAGCAGGGCTTTGGGCAATCAGCCCTGGAGGGCAGCGAGTCTGTCCCTGCCTCCAGAGCTCCATCACAGCACCAGACCTGCTCCTGCCAGGGCAGCCTGTCCCTGCTGTCACTCTGGTGTCCCGCACAGTCCCAGCTCCGGCCCCAGGACAGAGCCAGCCATGCTGGCAGCACTCACAGAGGCTCAAAGCCTCACCTCGGCATCACAGGCGCCTTTCTGATGTTGAACATGAATGCTCCTTGCTGCAGTTTATGTTTATCTTGTCATCCTCATAGCAAACATGAAAACCTGTTTATTCTCTCCCTTTTCAGAGCTTTCCTTTAAATGTTTGAAGAGCGTTTGCATGTCTTGCCTCGTCTTTCTTTTCCGGAATAAGCAAGCCAAAATTCCCTGCGCTTCCATCCTCTATCAGTGTTTTAATCTCCCTGCCTGTCCTGGTTGCTCTCCCCTAAACTCTCCCCAATAAATTCCTGTCCTTGGGAATGGCATTCTCTCTGTGCAGCAGGATGGGCAGGGTCCTGGGAAGTTTTGGCATATTCCCCAGCGAAAAACACATGCTATTCCTGCTGATTCTGCCTTTTTTTTTGCCTAATTGACAAATTAGAAGTGTCCCCTCCCTCCCAGTTGTGTCACAGCACATGGAAGTGGTTGTTGGTGCTTTCCCGTGGTGCTTCGGGGAAGCAGAGCAGAGGAAATCTCTCAGCTTGTTGCCTGCACAGGGAAAAGCTGCTGCTGCAGTTTCTGGAGCTTTCCCCCAGAGCAGCTCAGCGTGTGGGGAAGATGCAGTGGGGAGAGTGGAGGAAGAGAGGGAAGCTTGGAGAACACACTGCTGGAGCTTTCATTTAACTAAAGAGCAAAGTAACATTGTGCTCCATTGATTACACATTTTTTCTGCCTGTTGTGACATTTGCAGGAAGGCTAATTTATTCAAGCATGGAAATCTTTAAAAACTTAATTAAGTTATTTCTGCTATTTCCATGCCTTATTGTTTCGACTTCACATTTAACTTTTATATCTGGTTAATGTCTTTGAGGAAAAAAAAAAACAACTAGAAGGAGAAAGGAAATTGAAAGGAGAGGGGAGATGTGGCAGGGATCTTGGTTTGTGCCTCCTGTGGGAGGTGTTTTGGAGTCTGTCCCACGAGAGTGGTCTCTGGCTCTGCCTGGCACGGGGACAGGGGCATGGGTGTGTGGTCACAGGCAGGGCTGGGTGACCTGCTTTGCTCCCAGAGGGGTGAAGTGGTGCCAAGGTGCTGTCAGGCTCCTCTTCCTGCTCCCACCACCTGTGTATGCCCTGGGAAGCTGTGTGTCCACCTCCCTGCCCTCAGCAGCGAGGGGAGGCTGGCAGGACAGGGTGGGTGCTCGTGGCCCCCAGAAGGGGAAATAATGGCAGGAAAACCCCCGGAGGCCCCCAGAGCTGGTGTTTCGCTGCACAGGAGGCTCTGAAGGGCGCAAGACGCTGCCAACAGAGCTAAATGCTGCATTAATAAAGTTTCTGTCAGTAAATTCACTAATTAAGACTCACAGATGGAGCGGGAAGGAATGCTTGTGGTGAAACCCAAGGAGTGTGAACATCGCCTGCTTTGGAGGCAGGCTGCAAGTCTGGGGGAAAGTGGGGAAGGAAGGAAAGCCACCAGGAGTTTAAAAAAGCTTTGCCTGCATGTCCAGAAAGTGAGGAGAGCCTGAGGGTTGGGTCTGGGGGCTGTGAGCAGGGCTGGCCTTGGTGCTGCGGCCCTGGATTTACTGCGGGTTTATGGCAAAGCTGCCCAGGAGCTGGGTTTGAAGCGAGTCCAGGCTCATCAGAGCCCAGGTTAGCGCCCTAAGCAGCAATCTCCTTGTCTGTGACAGCAAAGATGGATGCAAGGAGGAACCACTCGGGCTGTGAAAGCCCCCAGAGCCATAAAGAGCTCCAGTCCTAAATGACAAAGTGCTGCAAACTCTCTCGGCGGCAGCAGCGGGGCCGGGGGAAGAGTGATCCCCTCGCTCTCCAACATTTGCTGAGCATTAGGCTAATTTCCCTTGGGCTTCCACCAGGCATTCTGAGTTCTTGCTGGGTTTCTGTGTATTATTCTTAAGTCGTTACCCTCTACCTCCTGTTCCAACTTGGGAACTCTTAGAGGATGGATTTATGGCGTGCGTCCCGCGGGCAGCGCAGTCATTCCCGTGCCCATGCTGATGGATGTGGCCCCCGGATGGCTTTTCCCTCCTGGAAAGGTGTCCTTTCAAGGGGGATGCTCGTCCCTTCTGAGAGGGCTGAGAGTCAGGGCTCCCTCATCGTGTTGCAGCCTCTTCTCAACTGCTGGGTGTGTAGGTGGGGAATGGGAATGGGAATGGGATTGGGAATGGGAACGGGAACAGGAATGGCAATGGCAATGGCAATGGCAATGGCAATGGCAATGGCAATGGCAGTGGCAGTGGCAGTGGGAATGGCAGCTCTGGCAGCCCCAGGTGCTGCTCCTGGCCGGGAGATTGGCAGAGCAGAGCAGGGAGCTGCTCCACACTGGGCAGGGAGTGCAGCCCTTTCCTTCTGCCGCAGCCTCTCTGCCTTTGCTCCCTCTGTAGCTACGGCAACATTTGTATTTGTCAGCCTATGGCGATCCTCTGCATATGGAATACATTTGCTCTGGGTGTTTGCCATTAACATTTTCATTTCTGTTTAGCGTCAGGAGTTTTCAATTACCGGCCTCGCAGAGCAGTGCGAGCTGTTGTGTTCATGCTCTCTTTGTTTTCATTTCCACCTCCCTTCCCCGTGAATTACAGGACGGGAGCCCTGCCCCGAGGATGGTGGGAGAAATCCCATCCCTGTGCCGTGTTTGGGGCTGGCTGCTCTCACACAGTCCTTGGCTGGCAGGGGTGACATTATCTGGGACCACTCTGTGCCAGGGTGAGCCAGCAGGGGCTGAGCACAGCCCTGTCCCCTCTGTCACCCCTCTGTGTCCCTCTGTGCCACATGCACAGGTGAGACTGGGGAGCAGCTCAGGGCAGGTGTGACCCTGTGGGGGCTCTGCAGCACAGTCCTGGCCAAAATCTGTCTCCTCTCCCTTATCCTTATCCCAGCCCTGTTTTACTCTTCCTCCACTGTGACTTTACATCTCCACTTCATAACTTAACTCCACGGCGTGGATAAAACTGCTTTAGCCAACAAAGAAATGAGGGACAGGTAATGCACATCCTGGCTGAAACAGCAAACTCCGTATTTCCGAAGTGCCGCCTTCCTAAACTCTAAGTGAGCCATAATGTTTAGAAGGGGCCGTTGAAAGAGCAATAAAAGGCTGCCAGGTCGGGCAAACAGCAGTGTTAGCAGAGCTGGGAGAGCTGCTCCTGCTGGGGACTGCAGCAGCCAGCGGCTGGGGAGTCCCCAGGGACAGAGAACGGTGGTCTGGGTCACCAGATCCTTCCCTTTATCCCTTACTCCTTCGCGGGAGCAGGGTCGACTCGGGACGCGGCGAGCAGGGGTGCCTCAGCTAGCATCGAGCAGGGGTGCCCCGGGGAGCGGCACTAGGGGTGCCTCGGGTGGAGATAGATTAGTGTCGCCTCGGGCAGTGCTCTAGTAGTGTAGTGCTGGAGTAGAGTTGAGTCGGGTAGTCCCGGGAGTAGCTGGACTCGGGTAGTCCCGGGAGTAGCCCGACTCGGGTAGTCCCGGGAGTAGCCCGACTCGGGTAGTCCCGAGAGTAGCTGTTAGGCATCTGTTTGTCCAGCGCTGGTCCTTCAGCCCATCACCCCCGGGGCCGACCTGGGGACCGCCTCTGTCCTCTGTCGCTACCCAAGTCACGCTACTCCCGGGACTACCCGAGTCCCGATGCCTAAGCTCAGTTTTAGGAAGGTTCTCCTGCTCATCCTGTGAGTATTCAGTTCCACTGTGATCCAGAATAACTCTCTTTTTCTGGCTTCTTAGAGGAGGGAACAAGAATTCCTGTGTGTTTTGCACCAGACTGGAGCTCCTCCTGCAGCATCCCCACATCCCTGACTGTCCCCACAGCCCTGGTCCGAGGTGTTGGCTGATGCATGGCCCTCGGAAACCTGCCAGCTTCCTGAAATGAGTGGGGAAATGCTAGGAAAGGCAGGAGAGTCGTCCCCACGCAGGATTCAAAGGGGATGCTGCAAGATGGAGGAGCTGCGGAGTTCTGCAAGTGTCCCAAATGCTGTTAACCTCAGATTTAAAATCCGGGTTTCTTTTGATTTAAAGGGGTTTTAAAGGTTCCAGCACTCCCGCAATGTAATTATCCCAAAGATTTCTGGGAGCCTTCTTTTCTGCCCCTTTGTTCCTAAGGCGGCTCTGCAAGAATGCCACGAGGTTACAGCCATTATGGAGTGTAATGCAAACAGGGCCATTTATTGCCTTTTTATGAGGGTAATGCTGCACCACCCAATAAATTCTGCAGGAAGGATTTGATGGAGAAAAGGCTAAAATTCAGCCACAGCAGGGTCAGCCAACGGGAGTTCTAATTTCACATGAAAGTAGTTAAGGGGGCAAAAGGCGTATTTTTCACTCTGCTGTTTGGGAAGGAGTCGGGAAGGATGGGAGCTGAGCAAAAGCAGAGGAGAGCAGATACAAATGCACTATCAAAGAGAAGGAGAAGGTCCCAAGCTTAAGAGATGCTGAAAAGATTGGCCTTTCTCCCTGTGCCTGTCCTTGTGAGGTGTGAAAGGGCAGGCTCCTGCTTGGAACACTGCCGGCAAGAAGTGCCTCTTTGGTGGGAGACAGGAGCAGAAATCCCCTGATACTCGTGTAGGCTGTAGGCATGGCCAGGGAGCCCACGGTGCCCATGTGGGATCGTGGCAGTGCTGGGAGTGCCAGCACCGCCCCTGTGCCCGGCCAGAGCCGCCGGCCGAGGCATCAGCTGTGCCGCCCTTAATCAGTTCATTACGGCGAGCAGGGAATCAATGGGAACAGGGTATTGACCACAAATTCATAACTGAAAATTGCGCTGCTGGTCCTGCCTCATTTCTCCGTGGCAGAGATGAATCTCTCCCTCCCCTCCCCTCCCCTCCCCTCCCGTGTGGAATCCCCATCCAGAGCCGTGTGTGACCTCTCCCAGAGCTGCGATTGAGCACCTGCCGGGCCAGCGCTGGGACAGAGCCCCTCGGGCTGGTTCCAGTTTGGCAGCCCGGCCAAAGGCCACCTGGAGCACATCCAGGGAGCCCCAGCTCGCTCCCCCCACCCCAGCTGTGGAGAGCCACAGCAGCAGGGGTGTCCATCCAGATGTGCGCAGCCTCTGGAGGTGCTCTGGGTGCTGCCTGCTGTGCCAGCCCAGCCAGGCTGCAGTGGCTGCAGCTGTCTGTCAGCCAGAGCTGCTCCTTCATGCTTCCCTTGTTCCCCTCGCCGGCGATTGATAGATCAAAATTCCCCGCAAACGACCGGTTTCATGGGCCGTTTGCTCTGCTGTCAATACAGGGAGCTGAGAACTGTCAGCGCCGTCCCTCCCCGTCAAAGGAAGAATTCAATTATTTATCGCTGCCTCTTAGAAAACTAATTGTATTGCTAATTGTTCTTTTCCTGTGAGGAATGTTACATTTTTTTCAGGTGAATGGCTTAAGGCTGTTTAAAGGTTTGTAAAGAGTGTTTCATCAAACGTGTGATTCAGAATGAACTCACTGAGATGACATTTCCCTTCCAATTTTCTGTTTATGTTATCGAAGGGGGGATTGCTGGGAGCCCAGGGCTGTAGCTGCTAACCTGATTCATTCCCTGCACAGGGACGGGACTCGGCACAGATGAATTTTACCAAATTGGCCATGTTTATGTGTAATGGTAACAATAATACACTTTATCTATCTCCTGCTGAACTAAAGAGGAGTTTTCCCAGTAAGTTTGACAGAAAGAGGATCAAGCTGCTGCTTAAATTTCTCCTTGGAGGACCTCGGGGTAATTTTCTTCCAGCACTTCAGATACTGAGAGGGGTTGGGAGCAGCCCTAGGATCCTTGTGCATCCCTGACCCAGAGGAAGATGCCGTAGGAAAAGGGAAGGGATGAGGAGGGCACTGCTCTGAGAGTCCAAGGCACAGGAATATCAAATCCATCTTGCATGAGCACTTCAGGGGTTTTTTTTTTCCCCTTCCTTTTCCAGCAGGCAGGAGCTCTCCTGTCACATCTTTTGCCTTTTCAGGACCATGATAAATCTTCTCTCCTAACACACCCTGGAGAATAACAGCATCAATCATTTATTACTGGCTCAGGTTCTCGAGATTCCTGACCCCTTCTGTGCTAGGAGATGAGACACATCCAGGGAGCCTTGGCACTGCTTTTCCACACGTTCCATCCCCAGCACATCCCGGTTGCCCCATCCTTCCCCACGTGGAGCCAGAGCCTCACAGCAGCCCTTGGAGAGTCCAAGCTCCCGGGGCCAAACCACCCCAGCCCGGAAAGAGCAGGAGGGATGTGATTCCATTCTCATTTTCCACGGTGAAGTGGGAGCTTGTGCCAGGCCAAATCCCTTCCCTGGTTCTGCAGGATGAAATGCAGCAGCGAGGGAGACATAACCCTTCAGTGCAGCAGCGATTTACACGCTGCTCCTCCTCTAATGGGGCCCGTGCACCTGAACGCGGCAGCGGCTGTAAAAACAAACAAACAAACAAACACACGCTTATCCCCCGTCCCTCTGCTCCAGGGCATCCCAGAGCCTGAGCACAGCTTCACCTGCTGTGCAGCCAAATGGGACAAGGAGAATCTCCTTTTCTTCTCCCAGAGCCAGCTCTGGGGTTCAGCCTGACGTGATCACAGACTCTTCCAGCTCGAATCCTTTACCCCTCTCCCCTCATCTCCTTCCAGTCCATTGGGTGCTCGGGTCCTGGTGCTCTCAGTGCCTGACTGGGCTCTGCCAACTCAAGAGGAACTCCTCTGAATGGAGCACAGCCAGGGATTCACTGCAGCAGCCTGATCCTGCATCTTACAGTAAATCAATGAAACTTCCGTGCCTTGACAAGCCCTTGCCACTTAAATAGACAAGAAACAGGTAGGGATGGATGCTGCAGGTTCCTCCAGATCATGAGGCATAAATCTCAAGAGAACAGCAGCGGAAAGATAAAACACTGCTGGAAGCACAGAACAGGATTTAGGATTTGTTTAGAGGTTGTCATTTTGACAGTAAGGAAAATACATTTTTCCTGCCCAGGGTTAGCAATTAGTGTGGCTGCAGGGAAAGGTAACGCAGTGATGAGCATGGCAAAGCCCTCGCTACAGGTGCCTTGACGCCAAACGGCTCTGCTAAAGATGATAATTTCTAAAATCATAGAATCGCTTAGGTCTGAAAAGACCTTTAAGACCATTGAATTCAACCATTAGCCTAATGCTGTGGAAAAGCTGATAAGGATCTGGTGATGGTACGGCAATGGTTGGAGGGCATCGCTGCCGGGGCAGTGAGCTTGGTGTAATCAGCCTTGATGGACAGGGAAGGAGATAGAGAAGTGTAAACGGGAATTAATAAATTCAACAGGCAGATTAGCTCCCATTATTCCGCAGCTCCGCTGCCCCGGCTCTCCAGCTGGGAGCGGTCTGTCCCGGCGAGCTCCCCACAAAGCCGCAGGGCAGAGCCCTGCTGCTGCCCGGGCGAGAACAAACCCTGCTTGTTTGGAAGAACAAATGCTGAAGCCATTGCGTCCCTCTCCTCGCCGCTACGAGCGGAGCCGGGCCGCGCTGCTGCGAGTGGAAATGTCATCTCTGAAATGTAATTTGGCTGGAGCACGCTGCAGGACAGCGGCAGCTGCGGAGGCAAATCCAAATAACGCTCGGCACTGTAATTGCATATGTAAAAATGGGAAAGAAGAGAGTGAGAGGAAGCGGCCTCCTCTGCTCTGCTGGGTATTACAGATGTAGCTGTCATCCTCTTTCCCTGCCGGAGTGGTTGTAGGTGTTCAGTCCTGGTACTCCACTGGGTGTTGTAGAGAGATTGGAATATAATTTTCAGTGTACAGAGGTCAAGCCACGAGGCTGTTCAGGCGCCTTGTGCCTCCGACAAGGACTTAGCCAGCTCAGAGCTTGATCCGGTCCCTCTGCGGGGCCAGAGCAGGGAGCAGGGAGCAGGGAGTGCAGCTGCTGCTGCGGGGGGATGGAGCAGCCCTGGGAGCACAGGACCCCCACACCTGCTCCGCAGTGCTTCCTGAGCTCTGCCAGCGCCTTGGCATCACCCTGGTGTTGGGATCTCCCTGGTGTTGGGATCTCCCTGGTGTTGGGATCTCCCTGGTGTTGGGATCGCCCTGGTGTTGGGATCTCCCTGGTGTTGGCATCACCCTGCTGCTGGGATCGCCCTGCTGCTGGGATCTCCCTGGTGTTGGGATCGCCCTGGTGTTGGGATCTCCCTGGTGTTGGGATCGCCCTGGTGCAGGGATCTCCCTGGTGTTGGGATCTCCCTGGTGTTGGGATCTCCCTGGTGCTGGGATCTCCCTGGTGTTGGGATCACCCTGCTCGTGGTCCTGCACAGCCTGCCCCGAGGGGCTGGGGCAGATTCCCCAGGGGATGCTGGAATTAGGCGCCCTCCTGTCCCCTGCTCTTCCCCTACAGGCTGAGCAGGGATGGATGGATGGATGGATAGGGATGGATCCATGGACGGATGGATGGATGGATGCATGGATGGATGGATGGATGGATCCATGGATGGATGGATGGATGCATGGATGCATGGATGGAGGGATGGATGGATCCATGGATGGAGGGATGCATGGATGGATGCATGGATGGAGGGATGGATGGATCCATGGATGGACGGATGGATGGATGGATGCATGGATGGATGGATGGATGGATCCATGGATGGAGGGATGCATGGATGGATGGATGGATGGACAGATGGATGGATAGGGATGGATGATGGATGGATGGATATGCAGATCCACTGACCATCCAATATTTTGGAAGTGTCCTCTGCCTGGTCTGCTATCCTGACTGTGTCACCTCTGAGTCACTGGCATTTGTTCTGTGCTGAAGTTCCCTATGAAATCCCTCAAGGTGCACAAGAAATACAATATTGTTTGCGTCCTAAATGAGATGCTTGCTTCATACAGACATTGATCAATACATGAAGGAGACACCATTAGGGAAGACAGAATTCTTTGCTTTCAGGTGAACTCTTTGCCCTCTTACACCCTGGATTGTTAAAACTGAAATCAGTTTATCAATCTAATCTTCTGTTCAAAATTAATGCTTTTATTTTTCAATTTGCACTAATCAGGCAGCAGAGGTAAACAGAGCTGTTCCCTCTGTGAACCATCCGTGTCCCCTTCCCATTCTGCCTTGTTCCCACACCACGCTGCTCAGGTTTGTGGTGGGGAGGAGCTCTGCCAGGTGGGACACAGAGCTGCTGTTCCCTCATGCTATGGGATTGTTAGGGTTTGTGTGTTATCCTCTTTGTGAGGCTGAGTTATCCCATTCCGTAATTTCATCCAGCCTCCCTAAATTATTCATCTTTTTCAATAGGCCACAGGAGCCTTCTGCTCCCTCTCCTAAATTATTTTGCAGCAAACGGAGCTGCTGCAGAGGCAGCGGTGTCTCCGCAGTGGGGGAAGATCTCCACAGATCTCCTCTGTCACCAGGAGTGCTTTGGGCTGGAATAACTCCCACGTGCACCCAGAGCCTCCCAAGGACCAGGCTACGCTGGGAAGGGTAAAACCTTCCTCTGTGGGACCGAACATTTCCTTCCCAAGGCATTCGCCAGAGAATCCCTGACGGCGCTCCGCAGCTCCGCGCGGCTCCAGAGCTCGCTCACTCGCTCAGGTTGTAAATGTTTTCTATTTCTTACAAGCTGTGAGCCTGATGAAAGTGTAGAAAACCCAGGACCCAGCAGCAGAGGAAGCAAACTGTGCAGCACGAGGCGTTGTGCTCCTATAGGGTGTCTTCAAGTGTGCCGGCTAATGATCCGGCAGCTGCGAATCCATGCAAGCCAGCGCTGCTCCGAAGGGCTGTAATTATTAATCTGCTAACGCAGACACAATGCTCTCAGCCTCCTCTCAGCCTCTCCCAGGAACGGGAAATAATGCTGCAGCGGCAATTACCTTAATGCAATTATCTCAAATGTGAAATTCCAGAATGGCACTCTGTGTCCTGGGCTGTGGAGGACACAGGGGAGGTGGGGGCTCTCCCGGGGCCCCTGGTGCCAGCAGGATCCTGTGCCCCTTGTCACCTGTGCTGCTCAAAGCCCTGGCAGGCACAGCACCTGGGCACTGCACGTCCTGCACTTTGGGGTCTCAAGGGATGGGCAATGCCAGGGTGTCCTGAAGGATTCCTGAGCCAGGTGGCATCACACGGGCAGCGAAGGCAGCCCTCGCCCCAAAATCCAGCTGGAAGGAGCTTGGATCGATTTGTCTTGTTTAGACACAGCTCTCTGGAGCTTTTCCCGAGGATAAAGGAAATCTAGGAAGCCTTGCTCGTGGTGATCCCACCAGAATTAATGCAAGCACCAGGGCAATCCCTCCCTCCTGCAGGGCCCATGGTATCCCAGCGCTCAGGAAGGCCTGAGCTGCTCGGAGTTCCTTGGAACCCTCGTGCACACACACAAACCAGGAGAGAAAATGTGCCGCAGTTTGTTCAGGATGGACCTGGAGACTATTCCAGCGTTCTCGTCTCTCAGGGAGGAATGAACTAATTGCAAAGGATTTTTTAAAAGGAAGATTGTAACTGGCCCAAAGCAGTAAATGGATTTTACTTCCTCTGCTCTGATAAATATTTAATTACTGAGTGTAATGCAGGGATTGGGTTTGGTTCTTGCTTGTTTTGATGGGCTTTTGTTTGTTTTTACACGTATATTTATTTATATTCTGTACTTCCATTGCAACTGCCATCCTCATGTGCTTTCTCCACAGTGGTATCTCTTAAAGTGAAATTTAATTGTCTTTTCTCTCCTCTAATCCACACTGCCTTCATGTCCAGAGCCTGTCTCTGGGAGCAGCAGTCCAAAAATGAGCCACCTCTGCAGAGCCCGAGGTGTGCCTCCCCTGCTGCCCTGACAGTCTCTGGTTTGGAGCTGCTTTGGTTCTCCTCCTTGCTTTCCTCTGGTGTCATCCTGCACAATTCTTAACATTTTATTTTTTTAAAATATCATCCCAATAATGTAATAGCTTGAAAATGTTTATTTACTTAAGGGACTCTTTAGTGAAAACTCCAGGCTCTTGACTACTAATATCATGCATTTACGTAATTGTGTAATTACAACTCAAATGACAAATGTTTCTTTAGGCTCCATTTCTCTCCCGTGCCCATTCCAAGAGCAGCACAGGGGGTGTCCAGCTGCTCCCTGTGCCACGGCCCTGCTCCCATCCACACTTCAGCTCTCCCTGGCCTCTTCTCCAGGCTGATGAGTTATTACTCATGCAAAAATCTCATTAAGATCGTGGAGAACGTGCCCAACTGGAGCACCCCGGGGTCTGGCAGGAGAGCCCTGCTCGGCAGTGTCCCTGGCCGTGTCTGGTCCCTCTGCAGACGCTGACCCTGCTCCATCCCATGCATGCCGCAGCCTTCCTGGATCTCATTTCATGCAGCAGGATTTTTCCCAGCAGGATTGGCAACAGCACAGCCTCATAAATAATGTTCCCAATGGGATGCTGTGTTGCTGTCTGGCTATTAACGCTTGTGGATTTCTCTTCATAATGTTCAAGTGCCTTATTTGTGCCTGAAGGGCTGGGCTGTCTTTCTGAGGAGTGGTCACAGGGCTGCTGCTGCCAGGTGTGGTGCAGTTTGATGGCTCTGGGTTTGTATTGCCGTGGTTGTTACTGATAAAGATCCCTTCATGTCCTTACAGCCTGCCACGAGTGCTGCTCCTTCCCCACTCTCTGGCCATGAGTGGAGTTTGCTCCTGCAAAGGTGACTCTGCTCCCACGTGTCTGCAGCCCCCACGGCGTTCCCCCGCTCTGGCACTCGGAGTATTCCTGAACAAGTCTGCAATAAACCTTCAGCCTCGGCTCCAGTCCCCACTTCTCCAGGCGTAAAGGCCTCTGTATCTGGCATTTGATGGCCTCGGCCATAAAAGGAGCCATAAAAAGGTAAGGGCAACTCCAGCTGGAGGTGTTGTCCCCCCAGCCTGTCCCTGACACAGAGGGGAGCATTGCTGAGTGTCACCAGCCGCTCCTGGCCAGGCAGGAACAGGAACCAGCTATGGGCAGTGGTACAGGAGGGATTTAAAGGGCTCCTGTTCTCTGCTCTGCATTAGAACTGCTTTGCTGATGAGCAGCGTCGCTTGTAGCACTCAGTGGGGCTGGGCTGGGGTCCCCAGCCTTTGGGGACATTGCTCAGCACTGCCCAAACCCCATCCAATGCCGAGAGCAGGAGGAGAGGCAGGTCCTGGGTTCAGAACATGCTGGGTCCCCAGGGAGCCATGGGGAGAGCCTTAAATTTGGAGGGTTTATTTGATGTCAGCTTTCATTGTTTCACAGATCCCACTGAACCCACATCCATCAGTGAGAGACTTCCAAAGTGCAGGGGAATAAAACTCCTCGTGGATAACGGCCCCAAAAATGCCTTTTGGCAGCTTTATTGCCTGGCACGCAGGGAAAGGAGCAGATGCACTTTCAGCACCAGAAAGTACTCTGATCATTCCTTTATGGCCACCCCAAGGTGAGGTGAGGGGAGCTTTGCTTTACCCACGGAAGGGAGAGCAGCCTGGGCTGCTGGGGCTCTCAGGAGGAGAGCAGGCTTGGATCTCAGGCTGGTTTGGATCTCAACACGGGCGCTGATGGGAGCCCAGCAAGCATGGAGAGGTTTGCACCAGCTGGGGAAACTGCCCCCATGCATTTCCATGCCTGAAATCTCCAGCAGAAACCCCAGCGCAGACCCCACTGACCCCAGGGCTGCCAGCCCCCAGCTCCAGCAGTGCCCACGTCCCCTGCCCGGCTCCGAGGCCGTTCCAGCAGATGGGCTCCGGCATCCAGATGTTGTCACCGGGAAGTCCTGTCAGGGGTTACTGGCCGGGGTCTCGTTCTCGCCTGTCAGACTTGACATCTTCAGCGTATAATTAAATGCCAGGACGCGAGCAGCAGAGCAGGTGCATGCTAATGAGGAGATCAATTTTAATTATGATTTTAATTAAACACACAATCCGGTAGGAAATATGACAAGCAGGCTAGAAATGCAAAATTTATACTGGGGAAAAACAACGGCAAGAGACAGGGAAGATGGAACTGAGGTGTGTGTGCCTTGAGGCACAGGTTGGGAGGGAGGGAGGATGGTTGGGTGTCCATGAGCCAGGGTGGGTATGGAGGGCATCCTCTGATTCCTCTTGTTGCCAGAATTTGATGAGGAAAGTTCAAAAAAACCACATTTCCCATTCTATTGTTATTTTTCCGAACTTCCATTTTTTGCTCTCTGCCAGCGCTCCAGAGCTCTTGTAAAGCGCGGGGTGTGCAGCCACATGGTAGGAATCAGCTCTAATCGGAATTACCACTGAACAGAGATTTTTGGCAAGAGGCTTTACAGCAGCCCATGCCATGGGGGCCTGTGGTTTTGGATCACGGATCAGAGAGAACCTTTGGGATCCCTCTGTGCACAGCCCGGCACATTTGGCTGCTCCAGATTAACTCCTGCATGAACTCCAGCAGGCTTCAAAAGAACAAATCCCTCCCGAATTGCTGCCTCCCCAGAACAGGAAACCCTCCATCACTGCTGCCGTGGATAACTCCCACGCCCTGACTGATCCAAACCCGCCTGGCTCCAGCTCTTGAGCCTTCACCGCCGCAGGGTGTCTGTGACAGGGACACTGCTGAGCCAATTCCATCAGATTTGTCTCTTCCCAGCACAGGCAGAGCCAAGGCAGCTCCTGCCACATCTGCCCCCTCCCCACACGAGCTCTGGAGCCTCCCGCGGGGTCTGCTGGGGGAACCTGCACCCCACATTCACTCCCTGGAGGAGGGGGAGGAGGCACAGCCCCACAGCCTGGGATGCTGTGCTGGCCCAGCCTGGGAGCACCACAGGCTGTCTCATCCGAGCGGAATGCTGCCGAGCAGGGATGGAGCACGGGGCCAGATGCCGGGAATGGTGGCTCTGAGCTCACTGGTTACCTGAGCTCACCCCTGGGCCCCCTCCCTCCCGCCAGCCTAACCCTGACTCTGCACAATTATTGATTTTGCTGGGTTTTCACTATTCCATATCATAAATTGACTCCAGCAGCCCTTTCCCCTAACTAACGAGGCCATTAGCGGTGGGTGTGGGTGGACAGGCAGCTCACCCAGATCAATCAGATGATGTGTCTCTGCAGAGAGACAGGAGGAGCTGGGGACCCCCACAGACATGGGGGGCACCCCCCGGCGTGGGGGTCACGGAGCCCAGAGCAAACTGGGGCAGAATCCAGCAGAACTGGGGGCGGAGGGTGGGAATGTGCCACTTGTCCACGCGGCTCTGCCATCAGCAGATGTGTTTTGGCTCTGGGCCTCGATGCTTTGAGTTACAGGGAATAATTAGGGGCTGTGGATGGAGCCGCTCGTTCCACCAAGCCCTGCTCCCACTCTTCCCCAAAAAGGAGGTTCAAAGGAGAGAAGGGGTGTCGTTCCCGCAGCCCCCCGCTCCCCGCCAGGCTGGGCTTTGATTTGCTGCCTGGAAGTTTCTCTGCGGCTTTGCCCCTCCTGTTTAATTAGCTGCTCCGAGAGCTCCGGCAGCAGCCGCAAGCCCCGGGCTGGGTTTTTATAGAGCGTGTTTTTACCTTTCACCCTCTGGAAATGTCAGAGCAGCGGGGAAGCTGCGCCGCTTTGTTGCCTCCGCTGTTTTAATAACTTTATGGCTCGCAATCCTCCAGCGGCCCTCCTGCCCACCTGCCTTCGGGAGGAGAGCGCCCGGGGAGATAAGAGCCCACGCGAGTGGCGGAGGCAGCGCTCAGGGGCACAGCCGCTGTCTTTAACCCTGGGCAGCCGGGGTCATTCCATTTAGGAGGAATTCAGCTCGCTGCTCCTGCCGCCTGAGCCCCGGCGTCGCCTGCGCCTGCACGCAGCGGCCCAGTAAATCATCCTGGCCAGATAAAAATGAAAGCCATGGTTGGTTACTTATCCGGGGCTCAATTTAAAAGCCGGGAGCTGGGGAGAGGGGAGAGGCTGGGGGCAGCTCGGCTCACCTCCGGAGCGGGCGGTTGTTACAGCCGAGGCACCTCTGGCTGCAGGAAGCAATTTGTCTCCCGGAGGCTGACAGGAGCTCCTTTCTTCTCCACTTACTCCTTGCTCAGAAATAAAAGGGGCATCCGCTCACATGAAAAGCGGGGAAGGCTCCAGGTTTCCCTTGTGAGGTCTCTCCCAAGCTGGCACGGACGGGCAATTTGTACAAATGACACTTCCCTGGGAGGGAAGAAAGAAGGAGAAGAAGAAAGAGCCACCCCAGCTTCCAATTTGTGCCGCAGCAGTCTGCTCCACTCCTCCTCTCTCTACTCTCAGCCTCCCGCACGCCGCTCTGGCTCTGGTCCCTGGCTCTGAGTGGCCAGTCCTGTGGTCTGGTGGCCGCACAGACCGGACCCAGGGAGCGGCCAGGGGTCAGTGGCTGTGCTCCTGCTGGATTTCCCTCTCCGCAGCAGCCTCTCGGAGCTGCTCCTGCTCCAGCTCCACCATCGGTGTGTGCTTGGCCAATGTGTCCCAAGTCACCTCTCCAAGTGGAGTAGTTAAACTTCCACAGGCTCCTCGGTGGGCGTTTTTGCTCAGTATTAGAGTGGTTCTAATTCGATTTATCTTAATTCACTTGCAATTTGCTTATAATTAAACTACAGTGAACCAAGGGAGCTGATTTACCCGGCGCACTGAAATCTGATGAGGATTGTGAATCAGCCACCTCAGTTCACTGCACAGTGTATTAATATAAATTGAAGTCAATGGTGTTTTATATTAATGCTTTCTTGAATGTCCCTATATGTGCAGGTCTGGGGGAGAGCACAGAAAACGTTTGGTTTTGGGGAAAAACACCATCTTTTGTGCTTTGTGTTTGTCCAGGGCACCCAGGACTGGGAAAAACAGGGACTGTCACCCTGCCAGCTCACCCCATCCAACCACAGGATGAGAGAACCATTTGGAAAGTGTTGGACAGAAGAGGTAAGGAAGGATTTAATTCCCCAAAGCCCCCCCAGTGGCCCTGGCACCTGGCAGAAGGGGGTCTTTATTCCCAGATAATGGACCGTGCCAGCATTAAGCTCTCTTAACCACCATTCCACACAGTCAATTATCTCCTAATCAGGGCCGTTTTGTCAGAGGTTATTGCCCTAAGGACTCAATTAGGTTATATCTACGTCATTAATATTTTATGGAAAAATCATTCACGTGGAAGTGTTAAACACCTTCGCAAACTTCCTTCCCCCCACCTCCAGGGAAAAGGGGATTTGGAGCTTCCCAGGCCAGGCTGGCAGTGCAGCTGGTGAGGGAAGGCAGGGGAAGCTCCTGCACTGCCTCTACACCCAGGAAGGACCTGTTGGAGCTGTTCTCCAATCCAGCCCCCTGTCACCTCCCTCTGCGTGTGCTCTGAAGTTATTTTCAAGCTCAGAGTTATTTTTAACTCGAGGTATAATAGTTGCCACTCCGAAACCTCTGTTTTATTAAGTCAGGCATTTGGGTACTCTCAAGTAGAGCTGCTTGGAAAATGGAGAAAATTGCAGAGAAAGCCATTTCTTCTGATTACCATTTCTTTCCAGAAAAAAAAAGAAAAAAAAAAAACGTTCCTTGTCCTTCATCCAGGACATGTGATGGTCAGGATGGAGGTGGTGGGGGCAGAGGCTGCAGCTCATGGCAGGTGGACATCACCTGGGGAATGTGATAAAGGCTTCAATGTGGCCCTTGGGGAGCTCTTAAAATAACAATAATTATGGTCCAAGGTGCCAAATGTTCTCAGCGTCCCAGAGTTCAGCTCTTGAGCAGCAGTCATTGAAGTTAATGAACGAAAGCCTTTGGAAAGCTTTTTCCAAAGGTTTCTTTGGTGGGCTCACACTGTTGCTGTTCTCTCGGGTGGATTTTCATGCTGGCAAAAACACAATGAAAAGAAAAACTCAGCAGAGGAAAAACATGTACCAAAAGCCAGTAATGCTACAAAATGTTGTGATATTCCTGCACTTCTGAGATTTCCCAGTGTAAGTAAAGAATTTGGCTTCCCTCCCTCCAGGAGACTTACTGGAAGCTCTCCCTAATGCAGTAAAGCTCCTCACGGAGCAGTGATGGGGTCTGGGTGTCAGAGGTGATCTGAGTGTCCCTGGGTGTCAGCAGGCAGAGCCTTTCCGGGGCTCAGAGCACAGAGAATTCCCTGCAGTGATCCGTGTCTCCGGCGCACCAGGCAAGTGTTTCCCATTAATGGGGATTGACACAGAGTAGGGCTGCCTTTTAAAAAAAATTCTCCTCCTTCCCTAGGCAGTTTTGATGTGAATATTAATATTAACATAATTTCATGATGATTAGAGAACACAATTAGGGGCTATTAATAATGACACAAATAATGACATTTAAGGCCTCATTTTCCTGTGAGTAACACTCTGTCTGGTGGTATTTAAACAGCTCTGTCTGGCACAATCACTGCCGTGCCAAGGTGAAGCCACGTCATCGTCACCGTGGTGTCAATCACTGCCCTCGCTGCCAGCGCCCGCCCCAGAGGCAGCAGAGGGCCAGGGAAAGGGAAAGGGAAAAAGGGAAAAGGAAAAGGGAAAGGAAAAGGAAAAGGAAAAGGGAAAGGGAAAGGGAAAGGGAAGGGGAAGGGAAGGGAAAAGGAAAAGGAAGGGGAAGGGCTGCCATGAGTGGGGATGCTGCTGAGGATGATGGAGCAGTGGGGACACTTGGGGCAGGGCTGATGGCTGTCCTTGACCCCCATGGCAGGACACACTCCAGCCAAGACCTCATCTCCTGAGGCCTGGAGCTCCTCAGATGGGAGGAAATAGCTGTACCATGCCAGCAGAGCCCATCCCAGCGCCAGAGGGACCCTCCCCAGGCTCTCAGGGCCAGCTCCCACACCCCACTGTAAGAGCAGCTTAATGGGGCTACTGCTGCCCAGCTCCACCGAAGCCAGGCCTTGCAAAGACCCCATTTCTTTTACAGCACAGTCACTGCCAAGCTCAGCCCTTGCAAGAGGCCGTGCTGTGCTAATGTCACTTAATGGAAACCTCGGAATCAATTTTTTGCTCCCTGAAGAAAATCCCCCTGGTTTATGCAGCGAAAGCTGTAATACTGGAAATGGCTTCAGATTTTTTTTGTGGGGGGGAAAAAAAAAAAAAAGGGGAGGGGAAGAGAAGAAAGGTTCTCCGTGGCTCCACAGAAAGGAGGTCAAGTGAAAGGCTGCCAGTTCAGTGAGTGGTCCAGCCAGGCTGTGCAGGCTGAGCTGTACCTGAGCAGTGCCTGCAGCGCTGTGTTCTGTGTGAGCAGAGCCCCGGGAGGCGCAGGATGCCGAAGGGAGCTCCGTTCGTTCAGCATCACCCACACCTATAACTCACAGCGCTCACGCTGCGATAAACAAAGCCTTTCATTAAATTCTGGAGACAAACAGCTCCGGGCCATTCCTCATTTCAATGCACACACAGACACCTCGGCAGAATGCTGCTCCTCCAGCTCGAGCTGGAGCTTTCCAGAGAGCATTTCTGTGCTCTGGATGAGCTCCATGTGCTCGGGGTGTGCTCCCAGCCTGGCCCTGTGCCCTCTGAGGAGCTCCAGCTCACCACGGCCACCGGGAAGGGACAGCACTTTGCTGCCAAGGCTTTCAGGTCACAGAATCATGGAATCTCCTGAGCTGGGAGGGACCCAGAGGGATCATTGTGTCCAGCTCGTCCTGCACGGACACCCCAACAATCCCACCCTGGGCATCCCTGAGAGCATTACCCAAACACTCCTGGAGCTCTGGGGCTGTGCCCATTCCCTGGGGCTCCTCTTCACTGCCCCACCACCTTTTCCTGAGCCCCACTCAGCCCCCAAAGCCACCTGCCACCCAGGGCTGCCAGTGGGAAGGACAGGACTCCAGGAAAAGCCACCAAATCAGTTATTAAATTTTAATCAAACAATGCAGAAGGCTACAGAGATCACAGTAAAATTTAATGAGCCGGGCTTGTTGGCTTCCCCGAAGAAGCACATTACAGTAAAAGTGTGGCTCCGGAAAGGTGCCTGACTTCCAGGTATTATCCACAAACCCTCCCCACTCCCTGCTCTCCAGGAGAAACGAGGCGTGAAGTGGCTCCTTATGCCTGGTTAAATGAGGGTTTGTTTTTCCCCTCCTCCAGATACCCATTTCTGCTCTTTCACCATCTCATCTTGCCACAATTTATTCATTCTGGAATTTCGACTCTTCAGAGCACACAGGCAGAAAGGTCTCACAGAAAAGCTGCTCTTCAAATAACAGGGGTGTTGTGCGGATTGAGCACCCCCTCCTCAGCCTGCAGTGCTCTGGGGTCACTCAGCTTCCTTCTGCACATTCAGAAAGGAAATCCCAACCTAAGACTGGATTTTTATCTCCAGTTTAGCTCCAGTTCCCAGCTTAGGATGCAGGCAGCATCGCATCCAGAACTGCACAGCTGCATGCAGCAATTCAAAAATTGTCTTGTTGGACTACAATGTGCCAATTTTTCACATTTACAGCCATTTTCAGTATTACAGCCTGTGGCACCGAAGCCAGGAGGCTTTTCTTCAGGGAGCAGGAGCTGCTGCGGAGGTGACCATTAGCACACGCTGCTGCAGCACAGCTTCTCCTCTGGCCACGGCAGGGTGGGAGCCCAGTGGGGAGGGATGGGGGAGGCTGGAGTGGCTGGAATTCATCAGAGCCGGGAGCTGCAGGAAACGGGAGCGCAACGCGCCAGGTCGGAGCCCCTGTCTAGACCAGGGGGCTGGCAGCAGCTCCCGCTCCGTTTTAATATGCCTGGTTGGACTCCAGGCTTGGGAAAGTAAATTAGTGCTTGGGCTGGAGCCAGGGCTGTGGTGTTCTGTGCTCCCAGAAACGCAGGGGCCGAGGGAATGGTTCAGGGGTGCTCGGGGCAGGGGTGACAGCGCTGGGGCCCAGGGGACTTTGGGACAATGCACGGCTCCCCTCCCGCCCTGGTGCGGGTTTGTGTACACAGGAGAAAATGCCATTCACTGCTAGGGCGGCTTTCCCAAAACTCCCCAGGGAAAGCCTTTCCAGGCAGTACCAGCCCATCCCCATTGCCATTCCCAGCAACAAACACACAGCTCTGAGCTTGTCTGGCAGGAAACAGCTCTGTGGCAGCACTTCCACTGCTGGGCTGAGAGACCTGTGGCTCCAGTGGGGGCCACTCCACTCCCTGCTGCCCCAATCCCTTTGCTATTAATTAATTCATTACTGTTTATTTTTATTTGCAAACTTTATCATTATTCCTGAAAAAATCCAGGTTTCTGCTCTTGTTGAACAGCACTTTTTGGGTATGTTGGGCAGGTAATGGAGGGCAGCTGGGGCAGGCATTGAGGTGGGCCCAGTTGGGCACAGCAATCTGATGGCAATGGTGGCAGCTGTGGGGCAACTGCCACGGCTATAAAAGAGGATGCAGGAACACAGGGTCCCCTTTTTGCTGGAGCTGGGGTGATGGAGCTGTGAGGGAGCCCTGCTGGAGCCACAGTGAGTCTGGGGTGTCTGGGGTTGGAGGGGGGGCTTGTACTGCTAAGTGCTGACAGGACGTCGCTGTCAACACAATGTTCCGCCTTGGAGAACCTTCATCTAGGAAGATACTTAATGAATTAGTTAATTAATGAGTGGAGTTTGATTGATGGATCATAGGGAGCTCTCAGCAGGGTGAGCCTGACCCTGGGATATTGCTGCTGTTGCTTAAATGCATCCCCTCGCTGGTCCGAGGCACTCGGTGTTCTGGCAATTTGCATGCATTAAATGTAGCTCCTTAATAGGATGTAATGTTAGTGAAAAGCCAAAAGCATAGCAGCTGTAACTTAAAAGACAGCCCCATTACTGCAAGCCTTATAATTAGGGTAAGAGGGAGACTCGCGCTGCCATATGTTAAATTCTTTTGAGGTTAATAGCTCTGTAAGATTTTGCAATTTAAAAAAATTAGTCTTGAGGAACGATGACAAGGCTCGTCAATGAGGCTGCTCCAGCGGGGGCCCTGCACAGCCTCACCGTGCCAGGCGTGGGGGACAGGGATGCTCCCGGCTGTCCTGTGCCCTGCGTCACCTCTGTCCTGCCCTCCTCTGGCCCAGCCTGCTGTAAAATCTGCCTTTCTGCCCCGGCTGCACCCAGGGGTGCTCCTGGCTGGGCAGGACACGCAGCAGGAGCAGCTCCTCCTCTGCCCTGCTCTTTGGGGGCCTGTTCAAATTACACACAACAGCAGCTGCTGCCTGCAGGTCCCCAGCCCGGTGTTTGGCTGATGCAGGAACAAATAACCCTTGTGCAGCAGTTGTTTGTCGAGCCCTTTTCGCGTGTAATCGCCGCTCAGGGCCTCTGCTCCGCGTCTCGGCTCCGTGGGATGCTGAGCTCGGGAGAGCTCCGAGCTCCGGCGCTGGCTGCGGACCCCAGGAGCGGCTGGGTGGTCTGAGCTCAGCCCTGGCAGGGAGGCAGCTCCCCGGGGGCTGCTCTCGGCGGGGGTGGAGAGACAGCTCCTGTGTTTTTCCTTCCAGCTTTTCTTCCTTCCCTCTGTTGTGCAGGCGAATCATTCCACTTCCCAGCCCCAATTTCCTCATCCATAAAACTGAGACTAAAAGTGTACTTGTTAAGGGTGTCACAGGCCCTCTGTGTCTGCCAGGGCTTTGATGTGCTCTTGTTAAAGCACCGTGCAGTGAAGGCATTTATTGTTATCGATACGTGAGGTGGGTGGCTATGGGGCAGCAGTGACAGGGGACCCTCTGGGGACATCGAGCTCTGTGCACTGAGCTTTGCTGCCCAGGGAGGGCATTGTTTGGGCTTGGCTTTTCTCGTTGCCAAATGAGATGGGCAAAGAGTGTTTGTGAGCAGCCAGGGGGGAACAGGTGGGATTGGTCTGTTTGGGGAGGGTCTGCGCTTGGCTCTGCTGCCCCTGAGCTCTGTGAGCTGAAGGGTTCTGGTGCTGTGATCGCCAGATTTGCTAAAGAGGAACTTTCTCAGCCACAGCAGTGGAAGACTTTAAGGTCATCCTGAGCTTGCTTTGATAGTTTCTTTCCTGCATCCCCCTCACCTTATTAAAGTGTTTAATTGCTTTCTTATTTGAGTGCATCAAGATTTTCTGATAGGCTGGTCTGTTTGGCTCGCTTGTTCTCTTTAGGGAAGCTGGGGGAATGGAAAAGAGAAAATTAGCTTGAAGCTCCAGGTTTTTGGGGAGAGATACGAATTGTTAAATCCTCTCCATCGGTGTTTGGTATCCTGAGGCTCAGGGGCTGTTTTGATATTGAGCTGGGGTTCAGCTTGGTAAATTCAGGATTTCTTCTGCTGCTTGGAGAACTTGGCCTCAGCTGCACATGGTTTGAGCCATCACTGTTGGTGCTGGGATGGCTCTCAAGGGCTTTCCAAGGAGTCTGAGCACTGACTGAGGAGTGGAGATGCCATTTCAGGTGTGTAGATCCTGAATTTGGGGTAGGATTGTTCCCAACTGTGTGTGGCTCTCCCTGTTCCTGATGTGCTGTGAGTTGTGACACCAGTGAGCTCAGGAGCAGCAGCTGAGAGCGATCAGGAGCCTCTCCCTTGGACACAAGCTGCCTTTTTCCCTTTCCCATTGGTGCTCCAATGTCAAAGGCAAAATCCCCATCTTCAGATCGATATCAAAGCCATTAAAGCACATCTTCAATTTCTGCGGGCGCTGCTGCCGCGCTCAGCACTGCGCCGGGTTTAGAGCGAGTTCATGTCTTTGAGCAAAGGGAAATGCCTCACTGTCCTGGCCTCCTGCAGGCTGCCCAGGAATGAGGCTGTTGATCCTCTAGCAGGGAAAAGAGGGTTACGGAGGTTTTGGGGCAGATTTTCCAGGGGCAGGAGGAGCTGCCAGCCCCCAGCTCACTCGATGTGGGGCACAGGCGTGCTCGGGGCAGGAGCAGTGCTGAACAGGCAGAGCTTAGGCTCCTGCAGCTCCGGGGGACTTAGGCATTTGCAAGCACATTGTGAAGCGTGACCCTCCTGCAGGGGAGCATGCAAAGCCCTCTGGAGCCCTTCGTCCCTCCCTGAGCCCTGTTGAGCCCGTCACGCTTACAGGGGTGAGCTGGCGGGGAGGTCCCGGGGCTGGGCAGCCTCTGATCCCTTTAGCACGGCTTTGGCACACTCCTCGCCCAGGGTTTGTCATTTGTTGGTGCACAGTGTGTGTCAGGAGGTGCTCGGGGTGCTCTTGGCTTTAGTGCTGTGCTGCTGGGGAGGTTTTCAGCCTGGGATTGAGAGCTGTGCCTGCCTGTGTGCAGCTGTAAACCCTCTCCATCTTCCTTCTCTATGTGAGGGGGCAGGCGAGGATGCTCTGGTGCAGCACTCCCCTTGTCTCCTCTGGCTGGGAACAAAGCTGACCCAGCAGCTCATTTGAGTTTCCATCTGCTGCTTCCACGCTGGAGGAGAGCGGTGTCTTAGTTGTCTGAGCAGAGACTGCTTTTTAATCATGTCTGCACTGCCTGGGGTTTGGGCCTCGGTGCCAGCCAGTAGGAAAAATCAATAATGTTTAAACTGTTCGATGAAGAGCACTGGCTGCCAGTTCCTCCTCCTCCTCTGACAGCTCCTGAGGGAGGAATGTCTGTGCCAAGTGTGCCCTGGGTGCTGCTGGTGGCCTTGGGGCAGCTCTGTGCCTTCCTCAGGGGGGCTGGCAGGGCTTTCCTGCCCCAGCTTCCTCTGACAAAGAGATTTTGAGGTGTTTGGGGGTGAGATGAGCTTCCCTTCAGACTCGGGAAGGGCCCTGGAGTTGGGGGCCGGGTGCCCACCTGCTGCTGGCGCTGGCACACCTCAGCTGTGTCCCCTGCTGCTCCCCGGGGTCTGCTCTGACCCTCGGGCTCGGGGAATATGGATCTTCCCTGTCCCTGCTGTGACAGATGGGACAGCTCACTCGGGCAGGCTGGGCTTGCAGTGATGAGTGAGGATGGGGAGCGGAACAGGAGGAAACAAAACGGAAATCCATCTTCTGGCGCCGTTAAATAATGGCGGTGGTGCTCGGACAGCAAAGAAATATCCCTTGGGCAGCGTGACAGAAACCCTTATGGAAGCTGTCAGCCGTGCCCTCGGCTCTCTGAGCACATCGTTGCTCTGTGAGGTGACACAAATAACCTCAGTGCGGGTCCAGCAGCTGCCCTCTGTCCCCTGGTGCCACGGCAGGTGTGGGATTTGCAGAATTCCTGCTGGGGAGTGGGGATGGGCAGGGCAGAAGGGCTCGGAGCAGCTGCTGGGGTCCTGGGCTCCTGCTGCAGGGGTGGGGGAGGTCACCCCAGCTGTCCCCAGGGCCACCACAGGCTCCTCAATCCCTCCCTGCTCCCCTGGACAGGGCTTGGCTGAGCCTCCCGAGAGGGACAAACGTGGCAGGGCTGGTGGCCCTTCCTCCCATGGCCGGGGGCTTGCCAGGGGAGGGTGACAGGCGGCGCGGGGCCTCTCCAGCTCCTGATAACCCTCACTCGCTGGTTTTCCTTCACTGCTGAATGCTGATGAGGTGCAAATCCTGGGCTGACCTCGAATTCCATCTGCATTTCCTCAGATTTGCCTTTTCAAGCGGTGGTTTAGCTCTCAATCCCCCGGCAGGGTGGGAGGGGGGCTGGATAGGATAATGCCGTGTGCTTTTACACTGCTCTGCACCAGAAGGTTCCGGAGCCCTTGCAGAGGCTAGGGAAGGAGGCAGGTGGGATCAGGGAGAGTTTAGAGGCAGACACAATCCCACAGCGGTGCTGAAGGGCATCCGGAGCCGTGCAGGTGCTGGGAGCAGGGCGAGGGCTCTGCAGCCTGGAGCTCTGCCCATTTCCGAGCTCCTGCTCCACTGGCACTGGGTTTGGACAGCACATTGCCCCCTGGTTCCCCTGCGAGCTGCTGCTCGAGATCCTGGAGTTCTCCTGCCTCCTGGAGCAAAGCATGGGGACAGAGAATCCTCAATACGGAACAACCTGTCATGTTGTGTTTCCCGAGGCTTCATTTCACTTTTTAAATGATTTAATTGATGAGCCCTTTCTTTTTATACATCCACATTCAGCTGGTTTCCACAGTAACAACCAAACCTGGAACCCGGAGCTTGGAGTCCTTTCTGAGTAAATAATGCCAAACCAAATCCTCGAATATTTAATTAAATTCACTGTCATGCCCCTTTCATCTCTGTTCTGCGGATCCTCCATAAACAGATTTCATGGGAACACGGAGTTTAAGGGAGATAGCAGAGGACAGCCTTCGGGGGAGCTGCCCTGGGCCAGGCACAGACCCCTCGGTGGCCTTGGCACTGTGACAGCCCCGTGGGGACAGCACAGCTCCTTGTGTCCTCGGCAGTGTGGCAGAGGAGTGGCAGGATCATCCTGCTGTTGGCTCGTGCTCACTTTGGGACCATCAGTAACCCCAGGTTCCTCCAGGCTTTTCTGGCAGTGCCCTAGAAACTCCTGGGCTCCCCCGGATCCCATTTCCAGTGTCAGTGCTGTTATCCACCCTGCTCTTACCTGCTGATGTGCTGCCACATCTGCAAACCTCATCATTGTTTCTATTCCCTCCTTTCGGTCACGAATGCAAACATGGAGCAGTGCTGGAGATGTTGGGGAGCAGAACCACAGCTACAAGGGCATTATTTAGTCAGATGAATGTGAGAGCTGTCCAGTCCTGTCAGCAAGGTCAGGAGCGTGGGACTGGCCAGGGACAGGGGTCTGGACTGTTTTTATTTCCCCCAAACACTGCTTCAAGGAGCCTGAGCTCTGCTGGCCGTGCCTGTGGGCACATCAATTATCCCTGTGCCAGGGAGTGTGCCACGGACACCCAGTGCCGTTGGTTTGCTTACAATGGCTCTTTGGTGCTTTTCCTGGTATCACAACACATCTTAATCAGATGGTGAGTGGGCTTAATTAGCCCAAGTATAGGTTTTATTTTTGATTTCTATGACTACTTAATCTAATGGCAACACATTATCTGCTCTGAGGTCTGCAGTTTTCCATTTGTAATTATTACTGCTCTTAATTGATGGTGCATCAGGGGTTGTGGCTGCAATATGGGAGTTGGAACGAGCCGATTTTCTTGAGCACAGATCCCAAAATGTTCCTCTGAAAGTCTCCATGCCTTGGTGTGCCTCAGCCCAGGTTTGAGCTGCTGGCTACCTGGCTTTAGCCAGAGGAAGGGGGAAATTCCTTGGAATGGTGAAATCTTCATTGTGTGCTGCGTGAGAGCTGCGTGTTGTCAAGTTTGTGCCATTTCATGGTGGAGTTGAGGGAATTAAAATGCCTGGATACAGTAGCTGGAAGCTGTTCAGGTAATGGAAGCAAAACAGCTTATAAATTTCCAAAACGAGGCCTGGCATTTATGACTAAAACCTCGCATTTCAGGACATGCAGATGGTGAGGCAGGAACAGCTTGGAGGGATGGGCTAATACGGAATTATTAATTGTAGTGGCTCTGGCATCTCTTCCCCAAGAAGGTGCCTGTGTGAGAGGTGGTGCTTGGTGTGGACAGTGGGCAGGGCTGGGGGTCTGGGGCCTAGGGACCCTCACTCTGTGCTGGTGAGCCACACTGGCTGTTCCTTGTGATTCCATGGACAGAGCTTGGGTTCTGCACTTGGCCTCCCTCACCCCCTCGGAGGGAGGGGACCAGGCTGTGCTGTCCCCTGGGGCAGTTCCCACCGAGCAGAGGATGTGCCGGGGAGAGGGATGGGAATACAGATATTTTTAGGTGCATTTCAGAGGTCCCAGCATCTTCCAGAGGCTTTTGGGTGTTGCCTTTTCCAGCTTCTGCCAGCAGAGGGAATGCACAGAAATGTGCCCATTTTATTTTCTCCCGTGAAGAGGGCCCTGCTCAGCTGGGAGCAGCAGACACAGAGCCCTGGTGTTGTCCCTTGTGCTGGGCCATGCCATCCTGCGCCCAGGACCCTGGCAAGGACCTCCCTGTGTGCATGGGGAGCCTGCTTTGCAGGATATTCTCACAATATTCCCTTCTTCCCAACCTGCTTTGGCAGCAGGGAGAAGCCTCAGCCTCTTCCCCAGCCTCTCTCTCGCAGGGTGACCGATCAGATAATGTTCTCTAAGCAAATGCACAAATAACACGAATTGGGGTTGGCACCAAGCAGTGAGGTGTAAAAAAAGCAATTTGAGGTGTTCTAAGAAAATGCCAAAGCCTCTATGCTGTGATTGCCTGTCGGAAAGCTGTGCCCAGGGTGCGGAGCTGCAGGGACACCAGGGACAGCAGCAGGGTGAGCTGCTGGGGGGAGCAGCTTGGGGACAGCGCTCAGATTCCCTCCCTGATCCCAAGCCCATCGTTTAATCTCCTTTGGCTGTGGCAATTTGCTGCACGCTGGGAGGTGCTGAGGGCAGGGACAGCTTTGGTGTGGCCCCAGCATGACGAGGAAGCTGCTCCGGGCAGGAGGTGGCACGGACAGGGCTCAGGGGACGCCAGTGGCACGGACAGGGCTCAGGGGACGCCAGTGGCACAGACAGGGCTCAGGGGACACCAGTGGCATGGACAGGGCTCAGGGGACGCCAGTGGCACAGACAGGGCTCAGGGGGTGCTGGTGGCACAGACAGGGCTCAGGGGACGCCAGGGGCACGGACAGGGCTCAGGGGATGCCAGTGGCATGGACAGGGCTCAGGGGACGCCAGTGGCACAGACAGGGCTCAGGGGACGCCAGTGGCACGGACAGGGCTCAGGGGATGCCAACAGCCAGGCCAGGGTGAGAGCTGGGCTCTGCCTCAGCAGAGGGTGAACAGGAAGTTCAGTATCATTCTGTTCCACAAATGGCTGGAAATGGATTCCTCGGCACGTGGCCATGGATGTGGGCACAGTTTGAGGCTGGGACGTGTCCCTCACCTGTGCCCGCTCTGGCCAGGTCCCCTTTGCCCTCTGCTCCCGCGGGTGCTGCGGCTGCGGCTCGGTGAGAGCCTGTCTGCAGAGAGGCAGACGAATCCGAGATGGCAGCCTTGCATTTCTGCTCCATTTCCCTGCAGCCTCTCCTCCTGTAACATTCATTAGCTGCAGAGAGGCCAGGCTGAAGCGCTGAGCAGAGGCTGTGCGCAACCTCTGAGTAACCCCCGTGCTGCAGCCCCTGCTCCGCACCCTGCCGGCTCCTGGGGAGGCACAAACCCTCACCTCCTGCCCCTTACAGCAGCGTTCCTCCTCGCTGTGGCAGAGCCAGCGTCTGCCTCCTTTACGCTGTCTATTTTCGGTGGGGAAGCTTCCGAGGGAAGCTCTGTGCTGCTGGAAATAAAAGCAGGGTTATAAGAGACCTGGGAATTCCAGCTGGTTGGGAAAGCACACATCTTTCAAGTTTAATAGATCAGCTGCTCGCAGCCTCCGAGGTGTCAGGGCTGGCGGAATGGCCATCAGGGTAGTGGCTGTGCTGTGTGGGGAGCACTGGGTGTCCTGGGGACCCTGCCTGCTCCTCAGGCTTGTCACAGACCCAGCAGGGTGGCACAGCTCTGGGGTGACAAAAGGAGGTGATTGTAGCAGCCCCGTGGTCCATAACTGGTTTGAGTGGGTGGTGCAGCTGCTGCCAACACCTCTGCCCGGAGATTTTGGCATTTGGATGTGCTGCAGGTCGTTCCTAGTGTGAAACCAAAGGATTCAGGTGAGCTGCTGGAATGCTGCTGCTCTCCCATCGCTTTCTGGACCCTCCTGGTGCTCGCCTTGCGTGTCCCTTCTGCTGTGTGAGCACAGTGCCAGGGCAGGAGCTGAGCTCCTCCTGCAGATAAGGACACGAGGGAGTTATCTGGGAGCCTGCAGATAGTGTTGTGAGGAGGAAGGTCACTGGAGAGAGGGAGGTGGAGGAGATGGAGATTAGGTGATTTGGAGATGGCTCGAGGGATTTACTGAGAGGCAGAGCTCCTGCGGAGCATGAATGGGCAGCAGCACCTCTGATGGATTAGGGGGAGCTTCGTTCAGAGGGGCTCTGTGCTGCTGCCGAGACCAGCAGGGAAGGGACAGGGAAATCTCGCACAGAGAGGAGGCTGTGGAGCCTCAGACGGTGACATGCCGTGTTCTGTCCCTCTGCACAGGGTGTCAGTGGGTGGCTCTGGATCCCTGGGGCAGGAGAGAGCCCTGGAAGGCAATAAAAGGCCTTGTCTGTGGTGGGGCTTTTCCCTTGGCAAGGTGCGTGCAGGGAATCCCTGCCTGTGCTGCAGAGCTCCTGCCCTGTGCCCATTCCCAAAGAGCCACGGGAGCTCATCCAGCCCCACGGAGAGCAGGCAGCTCTGACCTTCTCGTGTCTGCATTGGGATTTGCCCCTTCCTATCCTATTTCCAGCCCTGTCCTCTGAGCACAAGCAGGGTTTACAGCCTCGTCCCTTCTGTAATGCCTGTCTTACATTGTGCCAGGGCTTTTCCCTGCGTTGTGGCAGAAAATCCGCGGCCGCTGATCCTGCAGCGCTGTCAGGGATGTGAACCCCAGCAGTCGCTGCCAGATCGTATCTCTGCTCTGGCCCTAAGCAGGCAGATCCCTCCACCACAGCCGGGCGAGCTACACCAGCCTTTATCCCCTATTGTCACGGACAAAGCACAGGGATTTGTGTCCCAGGCTTAAGCTTTCTCAAATCTCCAAGTATATTCCCCAGACGATTTCCTGGCTCTTTCCTGAGTGGCTTTTTCTCCCTGTCGCCTTTGTTTCCGATCGCTGTTGCAATTTACAATAGGTATTTAGTAAATATTACCATTATTTACTGAAAATTGGCAATGCTGTTTCTCCTTTGGAGTGATTGCTTCCCGTGGGATGCTCTGCCTGTCCCTGGGCTGGCCAGGGGAGGTTTGGGACCCTTGGGCCGAGCTCTGGCTGTGTCCGGCGTCATTCCCTGCACCTCTGACGTGCAGGAGGTGCCTGGATCCTGGAGAGCGTGTTAACATTTAAATCAGTGCGCTGGTCTGGGAATAGCAGCGAGTTAAAAGGACCTCTCCTGAAAAGAGCACAGCGGGGACTTGGCTGAAGAGTTCTCTCAGCCCTTCAAGCACGCACGGCTGCACGGATTTCATCAGCGCCAGCGTCACGCTGGTCCATTAGGGCTTGATTGAGCTCTGGGCTGGGAGGAGAGGCAAGAGCAGCAGCTCCCCTTCCTCAGGGTGGGTGTTGAGTGGGGGTCCGAGGCCTGCTGGACCCTTCCCCTCCTGCCCATTCAGGGTCCGTCATGAGCCATTCCCAGCCAGGCTTGCTCTGCTCTCTGTTGTGCTTCTGTCACGAAACTTGAGGTCAAATTAATAACTGTGTAATTGTCTGCCCCGTGCACGAGGCTTCATCCTGGCCTCTCGGTAGTCCAAGCTGCTCTTCAGCATGAAATATGAGGTTTAAAATGCTCCTCGGAATCGTTTTGCTGTGTGGTGTGTTTCAAGGAGCCTGGGTGCTCCCGTAGCTGTGTGAGCGCAGAGCCCCTCCGGAGTCCTGCTCGGCTCCTGTCCTTATTTTCTCAGCAATAACTTCAGCAACTTCATTACTGTGCTGGAGAAGTTTTCCTTTTTATCTGCCTGGACGTTCTTCCTGTCTGATTTTATTGAAAGCCCCAGTTTTTGTGCGTTATGAGACAGCACAGGAGTCCCACTCTCCCCCTCACAGATCATCCATTGCCTTTTTATTGCCTCCCCTCAGCAGTTGCCATTCCAAAGGCAGAGCCTCATTCTTTAGGATCTGTCAGGCTCCTGGACAGCTCTGAGATAAGGACACTTCCTGCTGATCACCCCTGGCTCTGCTCTGGGGCAGGGAGAGCTCACGGGCGAGGCTCTGAGGGATGCAGGATCCATCCCAGCAGCTGGAGAAGACTTCCTGCCCTTCAGCACGGAGCAGGAGCTTTCAGCGAGCTGTCTGTAACGTTGGCAGCCCCGTTAGCTGAGCTGACAGGATTAATTTAAAATCCCATATGGTGCAAGGGTTGGCTTTTCCCTCCCAGATTGCTCCCTGGGTGCATAGGGAGGCACATTTGGTGTCTCGCTGCCACCTCGCCCCGTCCCTGCTGACCCCTGGGGTGGCCACGGGCAGCAGCTGTCCTGCCCAGGTGCCGGTGCCACTCTGGCCTCGCTCGGGGCAGTAAAGCTCATCAAAGCCTGTAACCAGACCCCTGGAGCCATATGGGCTTTCAAGGACCTCCGTGGAGCGGTGGGAATGATTTAGGGAGTTTGGAGGAAGTGCCCACCTTTGACCCCAGGGCTGACACAGCAGCTGGAAAAATAAATAATTCAGTTGCTGGGTAAAGCACGCAGGGAAATGGTCCCTTCTGAGCGGGGCAGGGTGTCCTGGCCGTGCCCAGTGCTCCCAGCAGGGCACTGGGAGCTGCCCAGTCTGGGGTGGGAGAACCTCAGTGGCAGCACGTGAATGGCTGTGGCTACCGCAGGGCAGCCAAAACGCGGGTGCTGCTCGTGAGTTTGGTTTGATTTAATATAACTTCAGGCAGGTGAATTAATCTTTCTGCACTTGTTACTTTTGCAGCTCCCAGTGCTGAGGTTTTGTTGGTTAGTGTTTATAAAGCCTTTTGAAATGTGGCTGCTGGCGTGTGGGTCCAACAAAGAGAAGCAATTGTGAACAATGAAAGAATATTTTCCAAAATACAGTGTAGTAAAAGCAGCTGAGATAAGGTCTGCTCTCATTAATTTAAAAAATGATATTTTTCCTTCTTCTTTCAATAAAAACTGTCTGCATGATAAACTGACATCTTTAACAATTGTTTAAGCTGCGCAGGTTTAAATATATACTTCCTGCATAGGCTGCTGATGAGTCACTAGTCAAAATTATTTATCAGAAGCGATGGCTCTGTGCTAGACAGCGTTAGACGGAGCTCTTTGTTCTCTGGCCAGAGCTACGTGGTTACCGAGAGCTATTACCGGGGCCCTACAGCTCTGCCATGATTAAATGATTTTGAGTCAACTTCAACATCTTTGGGAAGCTGGAGCAGTTTTGGGAAAGGGCACACAGGATGCAGTATTTTCCATGGTCTGAGGGTAGAGGCGAGGCTGGAGCCATTCCCAGGGAATGCTGTTAGAAATGCATTTGGGCATCTCGGCTGCTCTGAGCTCGGCTGTCAATTTTTGAACACTTACGCTCCCATTTCTTTTGATTGCAAACACACAAACACTCTCCAGCCAGAGTGGGAGAAAACTCACCATGCAGAGAAAAGAGCAGACAGGCTGCACCGAGGGCTGAGGGCGAGAAAAGGGATTTAATGAATGTATATGGACACACACACACTCCAAGCGTTTGTTAGTGTCAGCACGGGATGGGATGCAGCAAGTACAAACATTTTAAGGTGCTGTGCCAGGTACCCTCCAAAATCCGGCTCTGAGAGAGTGCTGTGTTGGTTTAGAGGCTGTTGGATTTGTGATTTGGCTTCCCCAGGGGTGATATCTGTAATTAGGGTGAGTCTGGAGGGTGTTGGCCTCACAGCTGCAGCAGGCTCTGGATATGGACTGTGCTCGGGAAGGGCTCTGGGGCACCGTGGGCTCCCCTGAAATGGGGACAGCAGGACAAAGAGGATCTCAGCCCCTGGAAATCAATGATGATGGAGTTGGGCTGAGCCCCTAGAGGAGCCCTGGCACCCTGGGGGTGCCGAGGCCATGGTGGCTTTGGGGGTCCTGAGCCTGCCCTGCTGCTCCCCAGCCAGGGCCATCTCCCCAAACTCTGCTGCCTCTTGTCTGCAGGATCTGGTGCCAGGGAGCTTCACAGCACCCCCGTGCCCTTGGCTGCTGGAGGACGGGGGCTCTTTCTTCTGCTGTTGGCAGGGCCGGTCTCCCACACAGAGCACCTTTATTTCCTTTTAATCAAATTGTCACCAGGAGACACGTCTGTTCCCACTCGGCTCGCTGCTTTCATCAGGGTGAGCACGGGGCCGTCCTTCGGAGCGGGAGGATGCGGATGCAAAACACCTCAGCCAGGCAGGGCCAGGGGATATCAAAGCAGAGCCTGGAGAGGTGGGATGCCGGGATTTGCATACGCGATTGCCAGCCGAAATGCAAACAGCAGAGATGTGAAAATCAGTGTGAAGGGTGAGCATGAAAAGCAGGGGCAGGCTGGGGAGAGGGGGGAGCCAGGGCAGGTGGGGAGAGAAGCAGCGAGATATGAAAGAGGAGGAAAAGGAACACACAGAATATTTTAACTAACAGAAAAGTTTCTTGTACTGCAGACAGATGATGAAAGGGAGACAGTGAGGAATTATTAGGACAGAAGATAAGGAAACAGCAGAGATAGGAAATAATTATTTTGTATCTGTCTTTATAAATGAAAATGAAGGGCATTAACTTAAATAGGATTTAGATTTTCAGGGACAGAAGGGGATGAATTAGGAAGTGTTCAGATAGTGGCAGAAACGATTATTAAAGGTCGGGGGCTCTTGAAACAGACACTGTGGCTGGGCCCATGCAGAGGCAGCCGAGGTGTCCTGGGGCAGCAAAGGGACACCTTGGGGTCCCCAAATCCCGTGAGTGACTAAGGGCTCTCAGTGCTGCTCCAGCACACTCACCCCAGGCTGAATTGCCCCAAGAACCTGTGTTGGGGCTGTTTTCTCTCTCAAAACCCTCCTGGCTTGCGGCACAGAGTTCCCCAGTAAAGATGCTGTTGTTTAGGATAATGATAATTAGGAACACTTTCTAATATTGCTGTGGGGTTAAAAAAGAAACCAGCCATCCACCCCTAGTAAGAACTTCCTCAAGGCATGTTTTCCTCCCCCTTACACACAAATAGAATGAAATTCAGCAAGTCAAGCATTTTTATTACATTCTTAAGCCAAACAGCCCTCGGCCCTGTTACATTTTCATGCACTTAAAGAGCACTTGCAAAATTCTTTTCATTTGCACTTAGTTTAATTTCAGATGATGTTTTCATCGCTGTGTCCCCACTTTGCACACACAGCCTCGTACCTGTGGTTATCCAGGAGAATAGAACCTCATCTGCATTACCAGAAATATTTGTTTGCCTGGTTTGATGTACAAACGGGCAGGTTTGAGTGAGCTGCTGATGGCAGATGCAGAGATTTGGGGGAACGATTAATTTGAAATTATATGTCAAGATTTCCAAACAGACCAGTGACATCAAGTTTAATGTCAGAAATGGAGCTATTTGAGCACAGCCTGACCTTGGGGGCTGCATGTTAATGACATTCCAGAAGTGCTCTTGAAAGTGCTGTGGTTTGGGTGCTGAAACTCATGAGCCTCTTGGGAAAATCCCTTCTTCACCTCTGGCAACCTGATACGAACTTTTAACTTTTGCCCTGATAAACAACATCTAGCAGGCTTTAAATAAACCAAATAACAGTAATTTCTCTTTAACCTCAGGCTCTTAATAACACTTCTCTCTTGTGTCACTCTGATACACTGAACTTTGCTGGTAATGGATTTAGTTTTGATGCTGAGGAGCTGACTCCTCTCAGCTCATCCATGTGGTTTTTATAGGGTCCTGCTGGTGGGTCTGCCCATCCCTAGGGGGCTGGAGGGTAGATTTGGGGTGGCACAGGGCTGGCAGCATCAGATAACCCACTGGCACCTCACTCTGCCCCAGCTGGAGGACTGAGGGGTGTGGGGCTGCTCCCACTGCACCCCCGAGCCCATCTGGGAGGGAGCAGTGATCTCTAACCCTCCTGGAGTAACCCTCCTGCTGAATCCTGCGTGGAGGAGTTGTGTGTGTGCTGCCTGCGAGAGGAGCAGGATCAGCCTTGTGAGTGGGCGAGTCACTTATTTATAACTCTCCCACTGAGAGCGAGTTTGTTTAATTTCTGGAGCAGCACAGCGCCGGCGAGTGTGGCTGTATAAATTTGCTAACAATAGTGTCTGAGCCTATATATAAACCTGAAGACGCTGCAGTCCGCAGTGCATTCCAATTAACAGGATGATGCATGATCTATGGCATGCCAGAGGTGAGCTGGGACCTTACCTTGATGCTGCTCTTATCAGTCCCAAAACTCCCTGGGAGCAATTGCTGCCTCCTTTCTAGAGCTGTAGATGTTTGGTGGTGCCTGGCTGGTCCTCTGCCGCTGGGATTTTGTGCTCCTGATGTGCTCAGCCCCAACACTGTGCCCCCTGGGTCTTTGGCCTTGTGCCCCATTTTCTCTTACATTTTGTGACTAATTGCAGTGAGTGTGGGGTGTCAGTGCCAGCTTTGGCAGAGCCTCGGTGGGGCTGAGGTCCCCAGAGGAGGTGGCAGTGGAGGGGAGGGACGCAGGGAACAGCAGAGGACATTGCAGTGGGAAGGGCAGAGCATCAGCAAGCAAAGTGCTCCGGGCTCTGGGATGGACGTCACTGGAAAGAGGGGTTTTTCGAGATGTCCGTTGTACTGTTAATTGTTAATTGATAAAATCTGACACGGAGTAAAGGCCAGAATCTGCATGAGTGAAGCTGAGCTCGTCCTGTAAATTACCCGCGCGCAGCTCGAGTTTCCGCCTTGGCTGTTCTGTCAGCAAGAATAGGGCTATTCACCTGGTAAAGTGGAAAACCATGATTGAAATGAGATTTACAGCACAGTTGTGGGAAATAATCAAAATGAGAGGCCGCCTTTTCAAGCCACCCTCTGCCAGCAGAGAGGCAGCCAAGAGGCTGCCATGGCCGGAGAGGTGTGCAGGGCACCTGGGGACAGCAGGGCTGCTCGGGGGCTGTGGGAGGGCTGGGATGGCAGGGGGATGCAGGGATGGGGTGTGGGACCTCCCTGGGGGCAGTTCCTGATGGATTGACATCCAGTCTGTATCTGTAATGTACCTGCAGTTGCAATATTACTCATTGTGGCCTTATAAAAATGAACTCGTAAATAAGCGCTCGAGCAAAGGGACGTTCCCTCTGGGGCAGGGCCGTGTGTCTGCTTGCTCTGCGTGGGGGAGCTGGTTTGAAAGTCAGTCTGCGCCGTTGTGGAGATATTTGAAGGTTCAGAGGAGCCGAGTGGCCTATTAGGCTGCGCAGGGACAGTTTATGCCCTGAGTGAGCTCACCGGGCACAGGCTCAGCCCTGCTCGGAGCAGCTGTTTGACATGCAGCAGCCAGAGGACATTCTGCACCGTCTTAATGGAGCCAAGTAAATCCCATCAGCTCCAGAGGCTGCAGACTGGACCTGGGGAGGGGCTGCTCCAGCCTCCCGAGAAACCCAGTTACAATATCACCACTTCATGTCATGCAAGAGAAAAGGTGCAATTTAAAATCCCATCCTTCAGGTGCAGCGAGCAGCCTTTGGTTGTCAAAACTGCATTTCTTTAAGGCAGTGGCCCAGAATAAACTGGTAATGAAGAGTCATTTGACAGCAGGCAAGCTGGAAACATGTCTATGAAAATAATACAAGAGTTTCTAGTTTATCGTGCATTTAGGTGACTTATTTTTTCCCCGTGCAGTGCCTCACCACCTCAGGCAGTTCAGCAGAGCTGTGCCTTGGGGAAGGAGGTGCCTGAGCAAGCTGCAGGTGTGTGTGGAAGGAATGTGCCCTCTGGGCTGAGCACTGCTGGGCTTGCCCAGCTCCTTCTGGGCATAACCAACTCCTCAGCTCATTCTGCTTCTGTGGCAGAGCTTGGGAGCGAGGCCGTGGATTCCCAGCTGTGCTGCATTCCAGCTGTGCTGCATTCCAGCTGTGCTGCAGTGACTCCTGTTCCCTTGCCCGTGGCATCGCCCATGCCCAGCCAGCATCCATAGTCAGAAATCACATCTCCTTCCTGGGACAGAGAATAAATGCCCCTTCCTTGATTTTCACATCATCGCCTCGCGGTCTGGAAGCCATGGCTGACAAGGCCTATTATTTTTCCAGTTATCCAAACTGTCTGCATCGTAACAGCTTCCTACTTCAGTCGAGACAGTCTGAAAAGTTTAATATCATTTCAAATCAGAGTGCCAATAAAACTTGACATTATTAATATGATGTCAAGGGGTTTTCCAACTGCTTAGGGAAAAACAACGTGTCCCATTAAACAAAGCTCCCTGCATTGTGAAATATTAAGTGACTTTTCAACGAGTGCCAGCTGGAGCTATTAGTTTTCCTTTGGTGCTGCTGATGTGGAGAGGAGGTCTGGCTGAGAACCTTTTATGAAGACATTAGCCGAATCCATGCAGTCGGAAAGGCTTTTGCTTTCCGAGGGACCGCGCTCGATCCGGGCTGCGTCTGCCAGGATGAATTATTAAAGGCGGTAAATATGTTTGGAGGATGCGCCTCCTCCCCCCGTTAATGCACTGCTTACACTGGGGAGTCTGGAGCCTCTGCCGGGACTTGGAGCCGACATTTCCATAAGTGAGCCCACCCCCTAATCTTCTCGCAGATCTCCCCACGGGAGCTGGGGAGAAGGGAGTGCTGCTGGCGCTGTCGTAGAAGGGTTTGGGTTGGAAGGGACTTGAAAGATCATCTGGTTCCACCCCTGGGCCGTGGGCAGGGACACCTTCCACCAGCCCAGATTGCTCCGACCCTCTTGGTCTTGGAGATTTCCAGGGTTGGGGCAGTCCCAGCTTCTCTGGACAAGCTCTGCTCAGCAGAGAATATCCCTGGCTCTGCTTGGGCTGGTGTGTTTGTGTGCTGGGGGTCACTGCCCATCGCAGCCCTGCCTCGGCTGGCTGCTGGTGCTCAGGCAGGGCTTCCCAGGCTGTGCTGCTGCTGCTCCCCAGCCTGGCTGCTTTCCCGGTGGGTGCTCAGGCAGCTCGCAGCCGGCGGGAGGCCTGATGCTCCTGCAATCCTTCCTTTGCCTCCCAGTCATTGTGAAAGAAAATCGCTTCATCTCTTTGTCCAGACTAAACATGTTCTGCACAAAAAAGTTGAAACAGATTTTTTTTTTTTAGCAAGCCTTTGGTACCACGCCCGGGACTGAGCAGGGATTTGTGTGCTCCAGGCTTTGTACAGCACATGAAAGGCTCAGCTACACACGATGTTTATATCGGGCATGTGTTGGTGCATGTTCTCAAACACACCTCTGAGTGCTGGGCTTGGCTCTGCCTCCACCTCTGGTGTCCCCACCGGTACAATAAGGGGGCTTTGATGTCTCACAGGGGAAGTGTAAGTGTTTAATTTAACTTTTATGAACTTCTTTGACAACGTAAGAGCGCCGCGTATAAAGCTGGGTTTCAGGGAAGTCGAGGCAGTGATGTCCCACTTTTATCTCTGAGAGAGATCCCTCACCTGAGCTCAAAGCCCCCCAGCCCCCAGGGCTTCCAGCCAGCCGTGCTTGTGCCTTAAGGCCATAACTATTTTTGACACTTTTAGCCAATAAAGCCATACCCTCCCTGCTCCCATTCGGATGCAGCAGCACTGGCAGCTCTGTCACCTGAGCCACTAATGCTGCCAGGGCTGGGGAGGAGCTGCTCCCTGCTCCCTTCCTAGGGGAACTGCCATCCCAAGGGTTCCACCACCCTGCACTGGAGCTGGGACCTGTCCCACAGCATCCCAGCCCCCATCCCGGGGCTGTTCCCTGGGGAAGGAGCTCTGCCTGCCCTGGTGGCTCTTTGCCCCGAGCTGGGGGCAGGAGTGGCAGCTCCAGAGGTGGATGCTGCTTCAGCTCCCCGAAAAGCTCAGCTCCTGGAAGGACAGCAGGCAGTTTTCATGCAGCCTTCAAGGGGGAGGAAGCTTCTTGCTGCCTCTTTCCTACTGCACAACCTTCCTTCACCTTCCTTCTTTTAATGTCTTAATCAAGTGGCTGATAAAAGAAGTGATCCATGAAAAGGACGGGTATCTTGACAAGGCACAGAGGCTTGTGGCAGCACTTTCCCCACAGATCAGCATCCTCCACGAGAGGGAGAGACAAAAAAGGCGGATTTTTGTACCCTTAAGCTTCCACCACTGCAGTTCAAAAGACCAATCTTTACAGAAAATAAATTTAAAGGAGAATTTTTGATGTATATGATGGTCTCTTGTGGTCGACAGGAGTGCTGCTGGCGGTATATGGAGTTATGCAAAGCCAGAGTTGGGATTACTTAAAAGTGTCTGTAGTTCTTTGATTAACCAGTGTGTATTTTATTTTTTATATGGCACAATCACAGCTCTACATTGATAATATCTTGCTATTATTGTTCGATACACCGAGCTCCCCCTTTTCCTGCAGCATGAGGCTGCTTTTTTGGGCTCTATTTAAAGAATTCGCTCTCTGCATAATAAATCTGTGGGTTTTCAGGAGGGCTTGTGCCGTTCTGGTGCGATGCTGTGCCCCGGTGGAGGGTGGCTCTGGAGGCAGGGAAGGGCTGGGGCTGTGCTGGGGGAGCTTTTCGGGGGAAGCGCTGGGGCAGAGGCTCTCAGCATCCTCCTCCCCCACACCCAGGGTGCTTCTGGACGCAAAAAGGCACGGTGCTGATGCCTGCTTTTTGCCACAGCGGGAGTGATGCTCATTTTCGGTGCTCTGGTGTAGTGCAGTGCTCTCTGAGCTTTACCAGCGAGGCAGGGGAGGCTGTGGAGGTGCTGCAAAGGTCACAGCCGAGCCAGGAGACCTGAGCCCCTCACCATCTGCCCTTCAGCTGCTCCTGGGCTGGCCGAGGGCATGGGGACAGCAGAGATAAGAATAGCTCCGTTTGGGAAGGCAGAAGTGAGCAGTGCCAGCCTGGGGCTGCGGTCGGAGCTGGGGGGGCTGGAAGGGGAAGTTCAGCAGCTGGAGCTGAACCCAGACACCATGGGCTGGGCCGGGGGTCACTGCGGACACTGAGGACACTAAGGACACTTGCTGGGGTCACTGAGGACACTGTGGACACTGCAGACACTGCAGACACTGCAGACACTTGCTGGGGTCACTGTGGACACTGCGGACACTGCAGACACTTGCTGGGGTCACTGTGGACACTGAGGACACTGAGGACACTGCAGACACTTGCTGGGGTCACTGTGGTCACTGTGGACACTGCGGACACTTGCTGGGGTCACTGTGGACACTGTGGACACTGCAGACACTGTGGACAGTGAGGACACTTGCTGGGGTCACTGTGGTCACTGTGGACACTGTGGACACTGCGGACACTGCGGACACTGCAGACACTTGCTGGGGTCACTGCAGACACTGAGGGCATCACGGCCGTGCACCGAAATCTGCTCCCTGCCCAGAGTCCTTACACTCTTTGCAGCAAAGCTCAGAGCACGGCTATAAATACAGGCTGAAATGTGAGGCAGGCTGGTCTCCCCGGCTTTATCCAGGGATTTATTTCTATATTTGTTTTGTGTTTTCCTTCTGGCCTCTCGGCTGCCCACGACACTGGTTCTGAGCAGGGCCTGAGCCCTGGCGTGTTGACGTTCCTGAGCGATCTGTGTGCTCTGTGTGGTGTGGAGAGGGGAGGAACAAGCTGTGTGCAGGTTTTTCAGCTGGTTCTAAGGGCAGAAGGGAGCACTCAGCATCCCCAGAGGAAAGGGCATCCTCTGTTTCTGAGCTCTGACTTTGCACAGGGATGGGATGGTGCTAATAAAGGGTGTGACAGCCTCAGCTCTGTGCCCTTGGGGCTGTCCTGGGAAAGGTGACAGCCTGCCCAGGGATGCTCCGAGAAGGAAAAAGTGCATGAAGGATATGGGACCTGAAGTTCGTTCGGTGCCTTTGGATCAGAAATGAAGGGAAAGGGATGCGCAGCTCTTTCATTATTTGCCTCCTTTTATAATGCTTCCACTTTAAATAAAAATGAAGGTAGAGAGTAAATTTCACATCCAAAGATGGGTGTCTGCTCCTGAATAGGATCGATTTAGGGTCAGTGCTTCAGCAGCGCAGGATTTGGGTTTCAAAGGTTCCCAGCCACTCCTGCAGTCAGGTTTTTCTAAAGGGCCCAGCGTGATGACATTTACAGCCAGGATTTTCAAAAACAGCGTAGTACTTCAGATGCTGAACTCATGAAAAATCCAGTCATTTAATTTGTTAAATGAGAGCGAAGGTCTCTTCAGATAATCTCCCTGTCATTGTGAGAGTGAAGCAGTTCTGTGGGAAAAGCAGCCCGTTCCCAACTGCAGCTCCTTTCGGGAGCAACACGCGCTAGCCCGGAGTCGCTTTGAAGAGGGTTGGAAAGGCAGGGAGTGCCAAAGGCCACCCGATGGCAATTAGCTGGGATTTGCATGGCTGCTCCCGGGAATTCGGAGGTGTTTGGTCTTTGGGGAGCACTCCTGGCTGGCGAAGGAGCCTTGCTGGAGCTCAGGATGGCATTTTCCTGCCCCTGGCACAGGACGGGCACTGCGGAGGCTGCTCTGGTGAGCCATGGCTCTCCCGGGGCAGATAAAATACTTGTGTGACAACTTGCTCCGAAGATTTCAGGCGCATCTTCTCCTTAAGAGACTCCAGCGGGCTGAGCACTGTCTGGGGATGCTCAGCTCGGAATTCATGGCTCCCTCCAGCCACAAACTGCCTGCGACGGGGACAGGGCACTTCATCTGCCTGTCCTGCTCTGCGCCGCGGGGTTGGTGATGCCTGGAGCCATTTGCAGTCCTCGGGGTGCAGGAATTCCTGCCCTGACTCCTTGTTTCGGATCAGATCCCAGCTGGGGAGCAGAGGTTCATTTCTTCAGTCGGTGGGCATCGCTCCCTCTGTAGCTGTAATGTCCCTGGAATGGGGAAATCACAGCTCCTTGCTCCCCAGCCCCTTTGCCCAAGATTTCCTCTGAAGGCCAGAGCACCTCATGCAGACACAGGCCCGGCCACAGCGAGGGGCTGTCACCTCCCTGTGTGCACGGGGATTTGGGACAGTGCTTCCCCGGACAGGGACTGCAGGTGTGTGTAAATCCCAGCTGAGGAGCTCAACCTCTAACTGCCTGGGAGCTGATTCTCTTCTGTAATAAACACCTCCCACCATTATCAGTCAGTTGGTGCTTAATTAGTGAAGCTGTAGCAGCAGAACAGAGCAGTGGCACAGGGCAGTGGGGTCCTGCAGCCCTTGGGCAGAGCTGTGCCCCTAAATCAGCACCGAGGGTGGGGTGAGGTAAGCAGAGCCCAGCCCAGTCTGACAGCGCAGATGGGACGGATCCTGCCTCCTGCCTTCTCTCCCTCCTCATGCCAGCCCTGCTCTGGCTGGAGAGGGCGATGGGGTTTGGAGTGATGCAGGAGCTTCCCCGGGGTTTTCCAGGAAGGAGCGTGTCAGCTGTGCTGGTGATGTAGAACATTCCTTCCCTCGCCGTTCTTCCCTGCCCGCTCCGGAGGCTGTTGCGTTAGAGGTGACTCCAAGCATGTGAGCACCAGCTTCCTTCCCCTTTTTTCCTTCTCTCTCTCTCTTTTTTTTTTTTTTTTTTTTTTTTAAAGTCCCATTTTTCTGTCTTGTCAGGTCTATTTAAGCATTTAATGAGGTGAGATAGTACCAATAAATTTAACACAGCACAATAACTCTGATGTGGGCCGCAGCCTAATAAACTCCCATCCTTGGGCCGGGAGGGCGATCCAGATTGCATCTGGAGTGATTGCTTCGCTCAGGTGTTCCCGAGGTTGAGCAAGGACTTTGGAGGCACCGCCACAACACTGAGGCTGTTCTGAGACAGCCTAGAGCAGATTTGCTGAGGGCAGGGCTGGTGGGGATTAATTGGCAGCAGGGGCACAGAGGAGAGGGGTCTCTCTCACGTTTCCAACCCCACTTTGTCCTGTGCTCCTCGACCCATCCTGTGCAGAGAGCTCAGCCATTGCCCTGCTCACGGCTCTGACACATCCTCCTCTGATGAAATATTCGGGGATTTTTGCACCATGTTGCAGAGTGTAGAGAGATTTGTCCTTTGGCTGCTTTGAATGTCTCCTGAATGAGTAACTTGGCAGATTTTTATTTTTTTTATCCCCCTCACTACTTGCAAATCTGTTTGCAAGCAGCTTGGTTTCTCGGGGGAGGACTTGGAACGATCCGCTGGCTCTTGCATCCCATTTACTGAAGCATCCCTGGCTTTGGCAATGCTTTCTCTCGTGCTCAGAGCAGGGTTTTGGGTGGAGAGAACAGGGAAAGCCGAGTTTAAATTTCATGCAGGGGCATCTGCAAGTTCAAGACTTATTCTGGCACTTTGGCATGTTCATTTGTGGCTGAGGCAAAGTTATTTTGAAGTATGAACTAATTGTCTCTGGCTTAGCACATGTCTGAGGATTTTAATTGTGTCTGCAGACCGATATTGCCCATTCAGCAGGGCCAAGCAAAGCGATAGCTAAATTATCCATTTTCATGTGGTCCTGCACCTCGCAGTAGGGTAGAGCAGGAAATTATCGGGAGTCTGGTGAAGTGTGTGATCTGGAGCCCAGGGCCCCGGCTTGCAGAGCTTGGCTCGCCTGCCGGAGCAAGGCTTCCTTAAGCTCCCTTGTGCGGCGCTGCTTTCTCCCTGCTCTGTGCTGAGGGACGTTCTGCGAGAGGTTTATTGCAGTTTTCAGTTCAGCTGTGCTGCAGTACAGTAGAAATAACGCGAGCCTGCCTCGGCTCCGTCTGCTCCCAGGGGCCGAGGCACAGAACAGCTCTGAGCACTGCCAGCACCCTCACCGCTGGTGTTGGGGGAAAGGGAGGGATGGATGGATAATGGATAGATGGATGGGATAGAGGGATGGATGGATGGACAGATGGATGGACAGATGGATGGATGGATGGAAGGACAGGCAGATGGATGGACGGACGGATGGAGGGATGGATGGACGGACAGGGATGGACATGGAAGGATGGATGGATGGACAGATGGATGGATGGATGATGGATGGATAATGGATGGATGATCAAGGGATGGATGGATAGGGATGGATGGATGGAGGGATGGATGTACGGATGGATGGATGGATGGATCAGGGATGGAGGGATGGATGCTCCGAAGCTCCCACCCTGCACCATGCCCACTCCCCTGGTGTGACTAGAGAGGAAACGCTGTGTTTGGAGAACAGCCCCGCTCAGCTCAGTGTCAGTTTTTGGGCTCTGTGTTGGAGCAGGAGTGGCAGATCAGAGCATCCTGCCCAGATCGGGGCGTGCTGCTGCTGCAGAAAACAGACCCGTGCTGCCTGGGAGCTGTGATCTCTGATGCTGCTTGTACCCTCTCATGTCATCCAGGGCCATGGGAAATTCAGGATTGTCTCTCAGATTTGGGAGTGCAGAAAGGAGCAATGTGGTGATGGCTGCAGTGGTCACTGGGCTGGGTGGGGGCTGAATTAGGGACATGGACAAGGCTACTAAAATTCCCTCCAGGGTACTGGGGGTTAGCTCTATCCAGAGCATCCAGGTGTGCATCCAGTACTCGGGTTTATCGCCATTATTGGCTCCAAACAAGTCCAGGGATTACTCAGTGCTCAGAGCAGGGAGCCTGCTCTCAGCTCGATAAAGGATTCGGCAGTTCTTTGAACGCAGGGTTGAAAGATGAGAGTCCCTTCAGGTAAGAGACAACTCAGAACAAAAAAATGCCTGAACCACTGGGTTTGGGGGCTGTAGAGGTCATGAACTCTGCTAAATTCTTTCAGCCTCGGGTGCTGGAGCTCCATGAAACAAACCTGGGGGAGAAGGAAAACATTCCTGGTGCCCCTGTGCCTCCACAGAGCGGCAGCAGCAAATGTTTCCAATTACCCTGCAGAGTTTGCATGTGCTGGGTTATTCTGCTCGGGGCCGGAGGGGCTGCATTCCCTCACTGCTGCGGAGTCTGTGAGCCAGCAGCCACAGCCGTGGAAAAACACAAAATCCAGCCTGGGCTTTCATCACAAAAATAAACTCTACCGTGCAGGGGGAAAGTGAGAGATGTGGAGGGCAGGGATGGGGATGTGCTCGGGACTCTGGCCCCTCCTGGGTGAGATGGAGGGTGTTAGGCACGGCACTGTGCAGCCAGGGGTGTGTGCAGGGAGATGTTCCAGGAGTACGAAACACCTTGTGGGATTTGCTGCCTCTGAGAGGAAAATGCAATGGTTCTGCTGGTTTCATAAAGCCAGCTCTGTGCCACGCTGCCTTCCCTGAGAGGATAAAGCAGGGTATGGTGTGCGCTAGGTGTTTCTGTCACATCGCCTAAATCTGCTGGGTGAGGGACGTGTTCGGAGAGACCTTGAGGAAAGGCATGGGGAACAGCTTGAAATATCAGGGGAGCTTTAGCACAGAGATGGAAAGCAGCAGGAGAAAGTGGCCAGTGCCCGTGGAGCTGTGCAGATGGACAGGAACGATTTTGTGTGTGAAAAACGAGCTGGCTTTGCCTGGGACAGAGCAGAGATGGGACAGCCTCTGAGTGCTCGGGCAGAGCAGTCCAGCCCTTGGCGTGGGCTTGTCTAGACCCTCTGCAGCCACGGCTGTAATTGAGCTGCACCCAGGCAATTAAACCCTTCCCTTCCGAGTGTCCAAGTGCGGAGTCATCAGCGGGGAGCACAGGTTGGCTCTGGAGAGGCAAAGCTCCCTGGAGTACCTGGGGGGTGCAGGGAGGTGGTGGGGCTGCAGGTCTGACCTGCTGAGCTCAGAGCCCAAGGGGTGTCAGATCCTCAGGAGGTGCTCCTGGAGCCCAAGGGGTGTCAGATCCTCAGGAGGTGATCCTGGAGCCCAAGGGGTGTCAGATCCTCAGGAGGTGCCCCCACAGCTCTCCTGGAGCCCAAGGGGTGTCAGATACTCCCAGAGGTGCCCCCGTGGCTCTCCTGGAGCCCAAGGGGTGTCAGATACTCCCAGAGGTGCCCCCACAGCTCTCCTGGAGCCCAAGGGGTGTCAGATCCTCAGGAGGTGATCCTGGAGCCCAAGGGGTGTCAGATCCTCCAGGAGGTGCTCCTGGAGCCCAAGGGGTGTCAGATCCTCAGGAGATGCCCCCACAGCTCTCCTGGAGCCCAAGGGGTGTCAGATACTCCCAGAGGTGCCCCCGTGGCTCTCCTGGAGCCGCAGTGCTGAGCACCCTGGCTAGGGGCGAGTGTTCCTTTAAAGCAGCCGCAGTGATCCTTGGCTGCCTGACAGCCCAAATGTGGTGGCAATGCCATATGTTTCTGGCTTTAACCCTCCACGGAGTGCCCCAATTTCTCTGTGTTTTGAGTTTATTTATTTTATTTTGTTGGATCCGGCTTCAGCAGCTCTCCCCGTGGCCGTGGCTGCCGAGGAGCGCTCTCCTGCTCTCCAGCCCTTTGTTGCTGAAGCAAATCAAGAGTGTCTCAGCTCCCTCGCCTTCCCACACGCTGCCAAGTAAATCCCGCAACTTTCTCGGGTGACGACATAAATTTGCAATGGTGTTGTACAAAAGCTCCCTCCGAACCAGAGCTGCCTGGCATCCGTAACAAGCTTATCAAAGGGTTCCTTTGCAGGGAGATCTGAGCCCTCCAGGTTTTGATTCAGAGCAGGTGAAGGCAGAATGTGCTGGAGCCTGATTGAAATGTGCGAGGTCAACAAAATAGAGCCGAGAGTGCACAATAATTGGGGAAGAAGCAGCAGCCTTGCTTTCTGCATGTGTTCCTGTGATCCCTCGGCTGTAATCTCCCATTTCCAAAGGGAAGCCTGTCTTGCATACTTTATCGTGGTACTCATTTGCACAGGAGGGCTCTTTCTGCAGAAAAGGGAGAAAACCCAAGCTAAAACCATCCTTGGCTTTATTCCCTGCTGTTCTTGTGCAGGGAGACATCCCAAAGGGCTGTGGGGAGAGGAGCAGTGCAGTACCCAGCTCTCATTTTATGGCACCCTGCTTCTCCCAGAGTTTGATCCTTTTTTCTGGGATGCTGAGGAAGGGGTTTCTGTGCTCTCTTGGAAGTTAAAATCCCTGGAAGGCAGAGGCATCAGGGCTAAAATAGCCAGGCTTTTCAGGGAAAAATATATTTGCAATCCTGAATTCTTCCCTGGTTTTCTCCTTGGAAGAATTTACATCTCTGGTCGGGGAAGAGGTAGGAAGGGGTTTATTTTAAGTGTGCTTTCCCCAAAGGCTGTAACACTTTGTGGGAAATTCTCCATTCCCAAACATCTGTGCAAATTAAACCCTTCCTCTGCTTTGGAGAGTTCGTTTGGGGGGTTCCCTCTCCTCTGCGTTGTCTGAGAGGGGAATGGATTAAAAATTAAAAAAAAAAAAACAGGGAAGGGGGAAGAAATCTGTCCCCTTTTCCCTCCTTCCCATCTGCTGTTTAATCACCAGCTGTTTGTCCTTAAGCTTGGATTACAACCTCTCCAGCAGCCTGCTCGGTGCGGGGCCCTTGCTCCTCGCACACGGCACTCTGCACACACCGCTCCAGGGAGGAGGGAAACCCAGGGAGATGTTGAGCCTGTTGCTTGGTCTCCTGCAGAAACATTCATTTCTCCCCTCCGTGTGCTCCAGCGCGAGATGTCCCTGCAGGAAGTGCCTGCGATGGGGCCCAGGCTGGTGCCTCTCGCCCCACGGCTGAAGGGTTTGAGGTCACTGCTCTCTGTTCTGTAGGACACGTGATAAGCATCGGCCCTGACCCACACGAGTGTCCTCTTGTCCCTCGCTGCCCTCCCAGCTCACAGGGACTTTGTGCCACGCGGCTGCTCCCGGCTCGTCCTGCTCGGAGCTGCAGCAGGCACGGGAGCTGATGGTGCTCCCGGGAGCCAAGAGTGACGCTGGCATTTCAGGACGGGTGCCAGCTCTGCCTCCATCTAGAAGAGCTGGAGAAGCCAGCAGAAAACCGAGGGATTGCTTAACAAGCTCTTTAGAGCTGCTGGTGTGCTGAGCTCATGCAGGGTGGCCCTGGGCACCAAGTGGCCGTGCCAAGGGACAGAACAGCACAGCTCGGGAGCCATGGTCAGCTCCCTCTGCTTCCCATCTCCTCTGGGCAAGGGCTCAGCCAGGGCAGGAGCATTGCTGTGCTGCCATCCCAGCAGCATTCCAGCCCCGCTCGGGTGCAGGGAGCCACAGCTCATCCTTGGCTCTCCCAGCGCTCTGCGCCTTGCTGGGGCCGCAGCTCACACCAGCCAGCGGCACAGGTTCAGCCGTGCCACAGCTGCCTGAGGACAGAGCTACCAGAGCCCAATTATCACCAAACGGGATGGCTGCAGCCCCCAGCCTGATCAGCAAACATCCCCCGCCAGCCCCAGCTCCGTCGCCCGCACACAGCTCCGCAACAAAGGAGCGCAGGTTGAAAGCAGCGCCGGCTCCCCGGGCACGCTCCAGCAGCGCCTGCCAGATCATCGCTAATGATACCCGAATCAAATGTAAACTATTCTTAGACACCTGTGTCAATCGGGGAGGACAAGAAGAAAGCAGAAACCCGGAGCTGCTGAACACAGCATCCAAAATATTTTTATAGATTAGTCCAAGCTCTTTATTTCCGAGCAGGTGAGGTTCAAAGGGAAGCAGGGCATGGCGAGCGGCCCGGTGCACAGCGCTGGGAAAGGATTGATTTAGCTCCAAGTTTGTGCTCGTACAAAAAAATCAAGGGGGGAAATGGGGCTGAGGTTTTTGGGGCACAGCTTGCAGCAGGGACATGGTGGGGTTTCTTGCTGGAAAAGCTGAAGATGGAATGGGCACTGCCTCTGTGTCCTGAAGGGGACATCCAGGCAGGTGTTGGACATGGTGTAAGGTACATTTGGGTGTGGGACGAGAGGAGGAATTGGCTCCCCTGGTTTGATTCACAGCAGAAAGGAGAGCTCAGAGCTGGGGGCCAGGGTGAGCACTAGTGATGTTGTCGTGTGGCTTGGGAAAGGGCTGGCTCTGATACAGCCTCGTCCAGCTCCAGTGCTGAAATCAACCTCTGCGAGAAGGGATGTGCGGTGACCGTGGGGTCACCTGCCTGCACTCCAGGTGACATCTGGAAACAGCGGCTTTGAAATGAGGCTTTTCATCTTGGATTTCCTGGGAAACCTGAGAATGCAGGAGAAAAGAGCTGCTTGGAGTCAGGGAGGCCATACATTCACTGGTTAATGCATCACCAGCCGAGAGAGCTTCGTTACACGGGGCTAATCATTTACAAGCTGTGTGTTTAGATGTGAGGCTTTAAGCCATTACCTCATGCCCCGAGTATGTGCATCAGCTTCCTGGCTCCGGGGTGGGGTTCCTGCCTGGCTCTCTGTGCCCCTTGACAGAGGAGATTGGTGACGCTGCCGAGTGCCAAAGCCAAGCTTGCTCCCTCTTGCCTGGGAGCCACCAGTGCCAGACTCTGTCTGGAAAGAAAAATCGTACTGGGAGTGTGGGGATCTCGTGGTGCTCAGGCTGTGAACAGCGTCTCTCCTTTGGCTTCTGCAGGGTGGAAAGGCTGTGAGTGAATAGCAACCTCAGCCTCTGCCTTGGGGCTTTTGGGGGTGACCCAGGAGGAGCCTTAAATGCAGCTTGGAATAGCCTAAAATGGATGGTGCCTGCCAGTCGTGCTCCTTAAAGATGCAGAATGTGTTCCAAGCTCCTCAAACCCTTGGAATTGGCTCTGGGATGGGTCTGTTTGCCCTGGTGGTGCCATGGGTGGTGATGTTGTTTTGGTGCCGCAGTCGGTGAAGGCAGGGGATGTGGAATCAGAGAGCTCTTCCCTCACACAGCACCGCTCTGGTTTTTCCTTGCCTGTTACCTGCAAATGAGGAATGCTGCTCTCCCTGGCTCTGAGTTATTCCAACCATACCAACCCCCAGCTCCCCTCTCCCTGAGCTAATAAGGAATTTTGAGGAGGTTTGTGGCCTTGTTTGTTTATACCCAGCCTAGAAAATGCTTTTCCTCCCCCTGCCTCTCTTGCTAAAATGTTTTCTGAGATTTATTTGTAAGCCTGTAAATACAGAGTAAATAGCTTTAATTTAATTTACCGGCCTGCTGTAAGAAACTGTATCTGCAAACAGGAATTCCACCAGCCCCTGCTGAGCGGAGAAATGTCTGGCATGATGGGTGCTCAGATATTTTCCATTTTTTTAATGCTTTTTGCTCCCCTTCCTAAGGAAGAAACGCCTTCCTCACTTTTTAGAGGCTTCGGGAGCTTTGCTTGTGGGGTGCTCTGGGCACAGGTTGGACACTTTGTGCCGAAGGTGTCAAATTCCCTCCCGGCCCCTGCGGAGGGAAGGCAGTGAGCAGATCCTGAATGGGGACAAGGCTGGCCCAGTTTGAGGTGCCGGAGCCCAGGAGGGCATCTCCTGCCTTCCACCCACCTCCACTCCAGAAGACGTCATTTCCACATTTTCTCACAACTCTCGGAGTATTCCTGGTTTCTGGAATGTGCTTGGCAGGCAGGCTTTGGTGCCTGGCTCTTTCTATAAACAGTGTCTCTACGGAGACGCGAGCGAGGTGCGGAGTTTTATGAATGGGGAATGTTGGTGGCATATGGGAAGCAGCGCTGAGCCCAAAATGAACGTGAGAAAAGAGGGAGAGGGTGCGAGCTGGCGCTCGGCGCTGGCTGGAGCAGCGACATTCCCGCGTCGCTCTGCGCCTGGCCGCGTGCCCGGCACCGAGGGGCGGCTCTTTCGCACCAGAGCTTTTGGGCTGATGATGAAACTACACCTCTTCCTCTGCCCATCTCCGGCTCTGTCCCATCCATCTCCGCTCCCTCCCAGCCCCGTGGCTCTGGGAGAAGCTGCTCATCCCCGTGGAGCGCTCATGGCCGGGAGCCCGGAGCAGGATGGGTGGGAACGCAGCAGAGCTGGCAGCCTTGGCACATGAGCCCAGATAAATCCCAGATAAACGAGGCACTGACGCAGGAGCTTGCTGGGCCCTGTTTCGCTCCCATAGCTGGGGCTGGCGCTCTCCAGTCATCCCAGTGCGGCCCATGGCGGGGCTGGAGCGCTGCTCCGATTTCGCTGCTCCCCTCGGCTGTCTGCGCCTGCTTCGAGCTCCCAGCGGAGAGACTTGCCGACTGAGAGCTCTTATTTTGCATCGATTTGTGAGGAGGTTCCCCCACGCACCTCTCCCACCCGCCGCTGGCTCTGACAGCTTATTTAGAGGGGGCTGGTGCCCAGAGGTAGAATTTGCAAACAAATAACTCTCACCCGACATGACAGTGCGGAACAGGCTGCGACAATCCGCGCCGGCGTCGCTGACGTGACAGTGACAAGAGGAGTTTTGTGCTCATTAGTTTTCCCAACATAAAGACTCCAGCTCTGCCCAGCCCTCGCCACATGTCACCGGGAACAGACTCTCGCAGCTCCCTCCTGGCTGCTGTGCAGATGCTGTGGCTGGCTGGGGGTGTGGGGGGCTCCGTCCCCCTCCCCAGGGAGCTGTGCTGGCGCTGGTGAACACCAGCCCTGTCTCTGCACCTCCAGGAGGGTTTTACCCTCTGTGAGTGCATTTAGGATATTCATTGGGATGAATGGGAAAAGGAGAAGGGAGGGATGGGATGAGGCTGCCCTGCCTCTGCTGCTTAGCGCAGATCTGAGAGTTGCAGTGCGTGTTGTTCTTGTGTGCGGTCACAGCAACTTCTGCATTAATTTTCCTTACTTCTAATCTGAAGTGTTTGCAGTTCCCACCAGTTGTCCTCTGCAGCACTGATCTCCATTGCCTTGTTAGGATGGGAGTGTGGGTGGTGGCAGAGGAAGAGGAGCAGTAAATCCTCCCACCCCTGGAGCTGCTCTGCTGGCTGGGATTTGTGACAGGAGTGCAGAACCCCCGGGGTGAGGGAGGGGCTGAGTGGGGATGCAGGGACACCCCAACTTTAAAATTTAATGATTTATCTCTCGGGCAGTCTGTTCCACCATGTATCTGCTCACTTAGGACCGCTTACCTGATAGAAAATCCATGAATTCTGGAGATTTCAACCCTTGGGGGATGGAGGAAACCCTTCTCCATCCTTCCCCTCTCCCAAACTGCAGCACCCAAATGACTCAGGGGCAGCTGCAGAAGGTGCACAGCCCAAACCCGCCCGTGTCCCCCAGAGCAGCCTCTGATGACACCCCTCCTGCTGGGGTGCACGCGGGCTCCCATTTTTCCTAATTAGTCATGATGTCTTGCCCATCACAGGAATAAATAGCAAGCTTTCCCTGAGGGTGTGAGATGAGAAGCACTATTTATCGTTGCTCTCAGAGGAAGCTGACAACATGACAGGTGAAATATCAGGAATAATTAAGAAAAATAAGGGCTTTATGTACTTTATTGCACCACCAGCAGGGATGTATTGCCAGCAGCTCGTGCATCCTTGTGTGTGCCCCCATCCTTTTCCGGGCTGCGCTCCTGTGTCTGTGGAGTGCCTCGTGCCCAGGGCTTGGTGACCGCTGGCTGTCCCCACAGGCACCCCAGGGTGCCCACAGCTCCCAATTTTCACTGTTTCAGGGGAGCACAGGCTCCAGCTCCGTGGTGGCTTCACCCTGCAGGGTCCTGGCTGTAAGGTGGGCACAGATCAGGTCACAAATGTGTTTTATAACTATGGTTTTCCAGTGAGCTCCTTGTCCAGGACAGAGGAAGGAAAACCCAATAACCTGTGTGTGGCTTGGGGATTTGAGGTTTTTTCCTAAATTGCTGCTTCAGAAAGTGGCTGAGTCCCCTGAAATGCTCTGTCCCAGGGGCTGTGGCTGGGCTTGTCCCTGCCTGGGGTGTGAGCTGGTGCTGTGCTGAGCAAAAGGCCTCTCCCCGTCCATGTGGCTCTCCCTGCTGGAATCGATGGCAGAGGATGCAGGGGAAGGGGAGCAGCTCTGGGGTTCTCCATCACAGCATTAGCCTTGCCCTGGGGTGCTCCAGGGCAGCTCAGGCTAATCTGGGCTCCGTGGCCTCCTGGGGAATTCAGCTCCAGCTCTGTCCCGCCCGTGCTGGGAGATGTGTTTGGTTATGAGGCCGGACAGCTGCGGAGCTCAGGAACTGTATCTCCTCAAACAATGTGAAAATCTGATTACAGCAAGTGTCACTGGGCATCACTTAACTCTTCCTCTGCAGCCCCAGCCTCGCCTGACAGCCATAATAGATCTCTCGGATGCATCCTACGCAGGAATAAAATGCCCAGTCAGAAGCGCTTAAAATCCTTCAAGTTTTGGGTTTGCTGATGGCGTCTCGCTCGCTGGCTCGGGGCGCTTTTGGGGCCACACCGAGCCTCATTAGGGCTGTGCAGCCGCGCTGCCAGGCGTGGGCAGTGAAATGTGTCTGCTTTTTGGCACTTGGGAGAAGAGCCATTGTGTGCCACAGTCCTCGTCCCCTCTGGCCATGTGCTCCCAGGGCTCGCTGGCGCTTTCTCGGAGGCTTGTGAAAGGGACCTTTTGTCAGGGGAGTGGAAATCCAGCAGCAAACAACTCTCAAATTGGGAAATGCTGCTCTTGGGGCACTTATATTTAGCTCTCTTGCAGCACTGTCCCTTCAATTTATCCTTGTGCTTTTGTCCCTTTAACCACGGGCACCACGGTCTGAAAGGGAAAGATGCCGGCGAGGAACAGCAGCTGTTTCTTGCAGAGGTGAAGGTATTTTTAACACAATGCCTGAGAAAAACGCGCTTGTTTCCTCCACCCTTCAGTCCAAATCAGCCTGTGAAGGGGCTCTAGAGGAAAGAGAAACCCGTACATATCTCTCCACAAAAGCATCGTGGAGACAAAGCCACACACAAAGGCTGGAGAGGTGAGTGAGATGCACAGGCAGGGCTTTATCCCAGCTCGGTGGCCTGCTGTGACTCACTGAGAAGCCAAGGTGCTGCCAGGGAGGCAGGGGAGTCATGGATATTAATTTAAAACATGCAGGGTGGCCAGGATCCCAGCCCAGGTAAAGGAGAGGATGAGGGCTGAGTCACAGCGAGCCAGGTCCCTGTCAAACCCAGCCTGGTTTTTGTTCTTTTAAATATTTATGGAGCCCTGCAGCACCTTGTGCTGTGGCCTGTGTTCCCTGGGGCTTTGGAATCAGATAAAATGTCCAGAGCAGGGTTTACATCTCTGTGATGCCTCTTCAGAGCCTGACTGTGGGGTTGGTCACTCCCTGCTCTGAAGGGTCCCCAGGCCCCTCGGGGTGCTGGGCAGGGTGGGGGTGACCAGGGGGGTCTCTGTGAGGGTCCTGGGGGTCATTGTTGAGGGGCAGGGGCCGCAAGGAGCGGGACATGCAGGGGCCACTAATTGCATTTCCAACAGAGCACCCCCAGCTCCAGGAAGGGTAGCACTGTCCCTCTGTCCCCAGAGATGGACATCCTGCAGGAGCAGCCCCTCCTCTCCATGGAGCTGTGCAGGGCTCTGGGGATATGCCCACAACTCACCAGTCCTGCCCAGGATAAGCTTTTTTCCCACTCCTTCCCTATCTTCAAAACATTTGTTTTCTTTATCAGTGGCTGGCTGGGATCAAGTCCAACAAGTCTTGAGTTTAACTGTGCGACCCCTCCACCCGCCAAGCAAATCAGTCCAGATAAGATCTGGACCTCTGAAGCCAATCGTGATTTAATACAGCCTAAATTGTAAACATCCAGCAGTGGCAAAGAAAATATGATCAAAGCCATTGATTTTTTGTAGTGACACAGTGTCTTTTTGACTAATTCCCAATAATGAGAAAATTGAAACCCGTTTGCAGATATTAGAAGCCTAAGTGGTCAAATAAACAATTAGCAAGCTACTCATTTAAGCCCTGAGTATGAAACACCAATGAGGTCCTTGCTTTCAAGTAAAAATGCTACGCTGAGCATCTTCTTGAAGTAAAATGGGGGAGAAAATCACTCTGAGCAGCAGAAGATGGAGTTCTGCTGGGGGAGCAGGATGCTTACTGTAGAGAAAAGGTTTTTTCCAAACTGGCTCAGTGTATAATGCACATTTTCATTGTGCCCCTGCACTTCTGGCACATGGATTAATGCTGGGGCACTAAGGAGTGCCTGGGGCCATGCCATGCTGGGGCCTGGCATGGCATTCCAGGGAAGGGCTGAGGTGACGCTGAGAGCTGTCACACACCCAGGCTGGGTTTGACCCCTGGTGCAGGAGCCGAGGGGCAGCACGGGGCTGGGGTGAGCTCTGTGGTCCCTAGGGAGAGCAAATGGCATATTTGGCCATTTCCATTACGGAATGTGTTTGTAGCTGAGGTGTTCAGTGCAGGCTGTCCGTGGTGCCGTAACAGAGGGGAATGGAGAGCACCATCAGAGCCCAGCTGAATCCCCTTCCATCAGAAAGGGCAAAGTACACCTGGGAAGAGGTTTCAAGAAATAGAATCAATTTGTTCCTGCTTCCCTGTGAGAGGAGATGCTCCTGCCTGTGCTGAGCATAGCAGGTCTTGCTCTGCTCCTTCTTTTTGCTGGAGGAAAATATCTAACCTGGAGTTGGGGGGCACAGGGAATGCACTGGGCTTGTGTAACCTGTGGTGTGGCGCTGCAGTGAGGCAGATGCCAGAATTTAGTGGTGTGCGTGAGAATTATGGACTGGAGGGCACGAAAGTGAGGTTTCTGGTTTCCCCAGCAGACAAAATACCTGCCTGACTGCAGGTCCTGAAGGCTCGGAGCCTTTCAGAGCTGCGCTTCCCTGCCAGGCGTGTTCGGTGGGAAGCTTGCCAAACCCCTGCGGAGACAACATTCGGGTTTGTCTGGATTTCCACGTGCTTTCAGGTGTCAGCATTGCAGCTGGGTGTCTCAGCTGCCGTTCCAAGCGCAGAATTAGGGTGGCCAAAAAATGGGGATGGAGCAGATAACGGTGCCGGTGACGGTGGAGCGATGCTGCCGCCGAGGGCAGGAAGCCACCGATTATTGTTCATGCCAGGCCTGGGCTCACAGCGATGTCCTCAAAACAGCCGCGCTCTTCCCCGGCCCTTCAGCCAGGAATGAAAAGGCTTTCATGTTCTGCGGGGGCGGAGAGCACAATTTGAGCTGACCTGGCTCCGGCTGGGATTCGAAAGGTCACTTTGAGTACGGCGCTATCTGAGCCCATTGATTTAAAAAAAAAAAAAATAAAAAAAAGAGCCCCAGCGCTGTATGGAGGGGGCAAGCGAGGGAGAGGAAGCGAAAATAGCTCTGGCAACAATCATTGTTTAAAACCAACAAAGAGGCACTGAAAGGCTCCCTGCTCGCCACCGTCAATAGCTGTGGCCATGGCGAGGGCTGGAGCGGCTGCCCTGGGCAGGAGCCTCTGCCCAGCCCCTGCCGAGGGCTGGGACAGGGGCAGGAGGATGGGGCCAGAGGGAGGATTGGGACAGCGAGTCTGGCTGAGGGAGCTGGGAAAGGGCTCAGCCTGGAGAAAAGGGGATCGGGGGGACCTTGTCACTCTGCACAGCTCCTGACAGGAGGGGACAGGATCTGCTCGCAGGGAACAGGGACAGGACAGGAGGAAATGGCCTCAAGCTGTGCCAGGGGAGAGGTTCAGGATGGACATCAGGAGGAATTTCTTCATTAAAGGGTGGTCAGCCATGGGCAGGGCTGCCCAGGGGAGTCTCCATCCCTGGAGGTGCTTAGGGAAGGACTGGATGTGGCACTCAGTGCTCTGGGCTGGTGACAAGGTGGGGATTGGGCACCGTTTGGACTCCTGGGGATCTTTTCCAACCTCAGTGGTTCTGTGATTCCATGGAGAGGGCACGGGAGGATCGGCAGCTCCTCCCTGATGGGGAGGGCAGGTGTTCAGACAAACCCAAACAGAGTCTGAGGGGCCTCATCCCCCAGCCATGGCTGAATCATTGCCTTGAAAGCATCCGAGGCCAGGAAAGAAACGATTTGCCCTAAAGAGCTCAGCCCACTGTCAGCTGCTTTGTGAGCATTAGTGAATAATAAGGAGCGGGAGCAGCATTAGCCCCGGGTGCGCGCAGTCATCTGTCACGTAACAAGGGAAGTATTGGCACACTGTCATGTTTCAAACAGTGCTGATCAATGGTTTAAAAAAACAAACCCTGCAGCCCGGCCCGTGTGTGCCCGGAGCAGCGCTGGCTGGGCGCTGGGGGCTGGCAGTGCCAAGGCAGCTCCTGCCCACCCTGCCACCTCCAGCCGAGCAGGGCACAGCCCCACTGCTCCGCCTGGGTGACCACGGGCAGGGGAGGTGGCTCTGGTGCAGACCCAGGTGTGCTTTCTTAGCTTCTGTGGGGCTGAACACATCGGTTCCCAGTGAAGCAGGGACAGTGGCACTGCAGAGATGCTCTGGGGTGGTGAAGGGACATCAGAGCCCTGGGCTGTGCAGCTGCTCCGGCCTGGGCAGGGCTGAGTGCTGGAGGTTGGGAAGCCAAGCAAGTGCCATGCTCTGCCTGTCCCTCCAGCATTAACTGCAGTGTGCATGTTTCTGTGGATGAGCATGTGCTGTGGATGTTTCTGCGGCCAAGAGGGAAAAGGGAACACTAAACTTCTGACTGGATCAGACAGCAGGGAAAAAGAGGATTTTGCCCTGGCCAGTGGTGAGGAAAGGTGGAGGAGCATCTCCTGGCCTGGGTGTCTGCGGGGAGAACAAGGAGAGAGCAGAGGAGGCTCTTCCAGAGAGCTCATGCTGACAGGTGTTCAGGAAAGTGATATTCCCCTACTGACCCAGAGGGGAGAGGACAAACGGATGGAGGGATGGGAACCCCTCTGCTCCAGACACAAGCTCGGAGGGATGCGCCCAAGGAGGCAGAGCTGTGCACCAGCAGGAAGGCGCTCAGCAGAATCCCTTAATGGATTTATTCCTTCAATTTCCCCCAGCTCTTCCAGGCTTTGGATATAAGCAAGGAAAGCAAGTTTAGGCACAGATTATAAAAGTGATGGATCTACAGAAACAGGAGAGGTTTGAAGGGCTGAAATTTACTGCGAAGCCTGGCCCAGAAATGACCCTCTTCCTCCTCCTCGACATTTTTTGTCTCTTGTGCAGAAAAATGCAGCTGGTCAGTGTGACAAGTGGAAACTGGAGCTTTGTCATTGCTGTGCGATGCTGAAACAATGATGTATGGCTGGCGATAGATCATGTTGGGTTTCCGGAGAGCAGCAAAGACGAGGGCATGAGACTAATTCATGATGCATGAACACATTGATCTTCCTGGCTCTGAAAATACAATGTAATGAACCCCCGCTAACAGATCATTTTTGTGCCACTGCACTTCACTAATATCTAATGATTTCACCTTGCTCTGAGATAAAATATAATTGTATGGGAGTTCCAGCTTTGTTCTTTAATACTTGCGTAGAGTTAACGAATTATGTTTTCCTCTGTAGCTGTCGGCAAGTTGAGACAAGCTTACAAAAGCCCCACAATTACCAGGCTAAGATGCATGTTTAAAACCCCGTGTGTGTGTGTATGTGCCGTGTATTTATGTCTAATGGCTCCACGCACGGAGCCTGCGTGTGCTGCTGGGAGCTGAGCGGGGCAGGAAGGACACGGTGAGGAGGATGCTGAGCAGGGCAGGAAGGACACGGTGAGGAGGGAGGACACAGTGAGGAGGAGGCTGAGCAGGGCAGGAAGGACACAGGGGAGGCTGAGCAGGAGGAGTCTGTGCTCAGGGACATCTGAGTCTCACCCGTGTGGCTCAGGGAATGGCAGGAGCTTGGCAATGGCGAGGTGCAAATGCTGTTTGCAGCATCCTGGCTGGTGGCTGGCAAGCCCAGTGATCCCTTCGGACAGCACAGCTCTTCTTTAGTCTCCCAAAGTCCCTTTGGAGATCAGCCTGCCCCATCTGCCCTCCCAAATCTCCAGTCAGGCAAAGCCTTTTGCTTAAGCAGATAAGTTTGGGATCCTTTTGTGGGCACCCTGGAGAGATCTCAGCCCTTCGCCTCGGGGAAGGTGCATGCTGAGATTTTCCCTGATCATTGTTTGTCCGGAGCAGCCCCTGTCTGCCTCCCCAGCCTGTGCTGGTGCCCACAGCCTGTCTCTGGTGATGAACAGGAAGGATGCTCCCTGGTGAGGAGGAAAGGAGAGGACAGATAATCACTGTGAGTCTCAATGGAGTCTCCTTGCTCAGGTTTGAGGGGTTTGGTGAGCCCAGTGTGCATCCCTTGAGCAGCACCAGGCATGCCCCAGGGCTCTCAGAGCTGGCCAGCAGCTGCCAGAGCCAGCCACTCTTCCTCTGACCCTCCAGCCCTGTTTGCCTTGGCGCCTTACCTGTCTGCTGAGATGAGCAGCTTTTCTGGGGGCAGGAGTGGCAAGCTGCTGTTTGCTGTCAGCACCTGCTGCAGATGGGTCCCAGCCCTGCCCCTGCCTCTGGAGCTCCATCACCGCGCCAGGAGTGAGCCCGAGAGCGCAGATGGGAGCTGAAGGTGAAGATGTTTGTGAATTCTTCAAAGCGAGCCCGGCTGGTACAAAAGGAGTCAATGAAAACCTAACTGCTCCTGACAGGGAGAGCTGCAGTAATGCTGAACCTCATTTGAAATTCCCTCTAGGCTAAGTAAGGCTCTTCCTTTCATGTGCGGCGTTTGGATCCCTTCTGGGAGACCTTTCCTCTCTACGGCGCCGGGGTACGTGTGGTGTTGACAGATGATTAAGACGTGAAGTGTCTGAAATCAGAGGAGCAGCCCCAGTTTTGCATTGTGTGCTCAGGTGTTTATTCACAGTGGTGTAATCGACTCAGCCTCACTTTTTTGTTCAGGACCTGCTGCCTCGTGCAGGAGTAAGGTGCCAGAGGGAAACCCAGTCCTGTACTGGTACCAGTGCATTCGTAGTGGAGAGTCTGACTGGACTTGCTGGTGTCCTTAGAAGTCACTTCACGAGGCTCACTTTGCGCAGATGAGGAGCAGAGTGTTCTACCAGAGCCAAACCTTGTACTGTGGTTTGGGGAACCAGTGATTGCTGCTTCTGCACCTTTTGGATGTTTCCAAAACCCAGGGTCAGCGGCACCACTGGGATGGAGCTGGGTTTTGGGGAATTTAGGTGGGGCAGACAACACCCATGAGACATCATGTGGCAGGGAAGATAAGGCCTTTGATGGGATCAAAAGGGGGAATTTTTTCTCCCCCCCAGCAGCTTATACAAAACAAACAAACAAAAAACCCCAAACAATTTGCTGTGGTGCCTGTCTGGAGCACAGGGCTGGGCTGGCAGTGCCAGAGTGTCCCTGGCTGCTCCCTGCAGACACCGAAACCTGTGCTGGGATGGTGAGAGGAGCTGGACTAGCTCTGCTGCAGGACACAGACTGAGCACCACGAGCAGACTGTGCTGAACACGTCGGTGCTGCTGGAGCCCTCCTCACGCGGGGCTGTGCCTTCCCTGGCGCTTATTTTGATGTCTTCCTTCTTCCCCTCCCTGTGATCTCAGTGTCTTGACTTTTCCAGGCACTTTTCTCCTATAAGAATATTAAACACACTTAAAAAACACTTAAATGCTAATGTGAAACCTGAAAAGAGGATGTCAAATGTGCGAGGCGCTCTGAAGACATGATGTCTCTGTAGAAGGGTTTGACCCCAGTAATCTAATTTGCTTTACATTTAAAATGATACTTCATTCTCCTATTATAAGGCTCTGTGTCATTGGCTCATAAAGATTACTATTTCTTGTCTTCCAATTGTAATAAATCCCATTCAAGCACCCTCTTGATTTGAAATTTGTCACAACAACATGCAGAGGGCACAGTTCCTGCGTTTTATGGCGCGAGTGCATTAGAGACTCATCTGCAGGAAGGATGATGCAAGAGCGTAAAATGATTTGTCCCTTTCCTTTCTCAATTAGATCCGTGTTAAAAAAAAAAAAATGGAAAAAAGATCTGAATTATAGCTTACTCCTCTTTCTCCAGCAGTAAAATGGTTAGGCTGGCAGGGGAGCCAGGCTGGCTGGATTGGCCCTGCTTTACCCTTACGCTGGGGAATAATCTGGTTTCTTTAAAACCATCTGAAAATATTTCATCTTGTTTCAGCAGACTGGGGAGCTTTAACCTTTCTGGTTGTGCTGGTTGGAGATGAAAGTGAGTGTTTGGTGCCCACACCTTATCAGGCACTAAATGATAGTTGTAGCAGCTCTTTGTGCCAACACAGGGCTGGATCTGGGGCAAAAATGAGACTTTTGGGAAAACTCAGGTGTCCCAGGGGTGAATCAGAGCAGCATCTCTCCCCCCAGCTTGGTGTGAGCACGGCTGGAGCCAGCCCATTCCCATTTGGGGCTGGGACAGCAACACATCGGCCATCAGTGCCATGGAAATGTTCTTTTTTGGGAGGTCTTGAATAAATACATGCAAGAGACTTTGCTCAGAGAGAACTTTTATACTTTTAGTATCTGTTGTTCCTTAGGGTTTGGGGTTTTTTAATTTTTTTTTTAACAAAGGTTTTAGTTGAGCAAAGAATCCCATCTGTGTGGCTTTTTTATTAAAAGATAAAAAGCCGGAGTTCACAGGAGTTAGCATTAAGTCACAGTCCGCAGCAATCCGAGGTACTCGCCGGCTGGGGACTCTCTCTGTTTATTTCAAATACCCCTTTATCATCCTGTTGAAAGAGCCGTGTGCTCTGTAAAGCTCAGCCAATTGAAAAAAGAATCAGATAATGAAGACTGATGCTGCACTGATGACAGCCCCTCAGATCCTCAATAGGATTGCTCCAAAATCAAAAGACTTTTGCATTTTATTGTCACACTCGTGGCTCAAAAATAATTAAATGGAATCTTTTAGCCATAGAAACAAAAATGAAAATTTAAAAACAGCCCCCCAACCTGCAGGAAAGAGACTAATGGGAATATCCAGTGGGTGCTGGAGGAAAATTGTGCAGGTTCTGCATGACAATCTGGTGATTGCAGTGGGTGACCAGCAAATATGTGGTGCAGAGGTGACACGATTGCCCTGGTGACAGGACTGGGCACTGACCCCACAGAGCCCTGATGGAGCTGGACTGCCCCACGTTCCCTCTGTCCTTGGCGCAGCTCTGAGCTTCAGCTCCCATTTTACCTCTGGAAACTTTGAGCAAATTCGTTGCTCATTGCAGTGGAAGGCAGATAAATAAAATATATTGGGAGCAATTTGTGCTGTAACTAAACCCTGAATTTATAGAGGGAGAGCGTGGCCAACAACAACTTTGTCACAGCACATGAGAGACTGGAAATTAGGCTTTGCACTTTTACCTGATCCCTAAAAAGTTGTCTTCGGAGTCCCCAGGCTGGGGACAGGTACAAGGAGCTGCTCTGTGGTCCCACCGGGGGTCCCGCCGGAGGAGGGGACACGGCACACCCGCCGAGCGCCGAGATGTCTTTCAGGCGAGGCATTAAATCCGAAATGCTATAACTTGATTATTTCTTCTGCAGACTGCTTTTGACAAAACTCCTCCATTTTCTAAGAGTTACACAGGATTTAGCCCCGCGCCGCTTTCATGTGAATTGTGTGGCTAAAGTTCCGTGCAGCTCTTTGAAAATTTCAGAGCCGGCGCTTTCCCCAAGATCGACAACTGTTTTATTTCTCTTGACAGAAAACGGTGAGAGAACAAACACTGCCAGGCATGGGGGAAGCGGTTTGGTCGCGGTCTCTGCAACACCTTTAATGTGAGGCTCAAAGAGCCACGCAGGAATGGCAACTCCTGCTGTACCTGACGAGTTCTGCGGGATCGCCTTTTCCTAGGAGGGAAAACTTGGGTGGCTTCAGGTTCTTTTTGCCTTCTTACATGGATGTAGGGAACAGTGCCTTGGCTCCCTTTGTCCGTCTGTGAAATTAAGGGAACTAATTGATCACTGGTTTTGTAAACCCATCTGAAAAGAGCTTCTACCGTAACTTCTTCTGCAATGGATGCAATTAGTGTCAGTTATTTGTAATTAGCCGTTCCTTGGGTGATGTTGTGTCCCTAACACCATTCCCAGTGGTGGCAGGGACAGGACTGGTGCCAGTTTGCACCGGGATTGCTCCAGCCCCTGGCCCAATGTGTTGACAGCAGCTGCTGCTCATCCACGGATCTAAGGCTTTATCCTGCTTCCAAATGCCATCCAGGCATGTCCGAGCCACTGTCCTGTGCTGTGTCACAGGGGTAGAGCACAAATCGCCTTTATCCTTCCCCTGCCTTTCTCTCTAAGTGTTTGAAACTGTGGTACTTGGCTCTGTCTCTGGAATTATACCACAGATTGGAATTCTCATTTTTAAGTTCATTTCTGCTCTGATTTAAAAGTTGAATTAACAAACAATGGCTTATTTGGTTTAAAATGCAAAAACACCATCTGGTCTTTGAGATGTGCTAAACCACAGTGGGGGGAGCCAGAATGACACATGGGAAGGGTCTGCACGGGTGAGGCTCCCAGGAGGAATTCCTGCCGCTCCTGACCCGTGTCAAGGCAAGGAAATCTGATCTTTGGTGGGCTCATCTCTCCAGCTGCAGCTGGTGGCCTGGGGACAGCTTGATTTCAGAGGCTGTGGCACTTCAGCCCTTGCTGCTGGCAGCTCAGAGCAGAGTCCAGAGCTCTCCTCTGTCGCTGGCTCCGCTCCTCAGCCTGATGCCAAGCTCTGGAGTGGCATCCATAGACACTGCTGGCCCTTGGGTTTTGCCAGGGCCAAAGCCTCATGCCTTGCTCCAGAGCTGGCACAGGCTTTTGCAGCATCCCTGGCGAGAGTGAGTCTCCGAAGTGAGTGGCCACTTGGCCAGCAGGACTCAGGCAGTGACCTCGTCCCCTAACACCCTCGATTGCACCCACTGTGCCCACGGGTCGGGCCAGTCCTCGTGGTCCTTCCTGCCCCAGCCCCTGTGCCCGCGCTCCCGCTGCCAGTCCCGGCTGCGCCTGTCCCTGGCTGCTGGTGATTTGATTTAATACAGCTTTCAATCACTGCCAGCGGCCTCGCGCTGCAACAGCGTCACTGCTAAACACTCTGTGACAAATAATCTGAGGCTAAGCTTCCAGGACAGAGGAAATCGCTTTCCTCTTGAAATTAAAGTTGATGCATAATGGAAGGCACTAAGACATCTCCAGCAGGAGCACCGCCGGTTTGAGTCCATCCTGAGTCCCCCTCCGTCTGCTGAACGAGACACAGGAGGTTAGGGAAGTCATTTCCTAGAGTTCAGGATTTGCAATTTGCATTCTATAATCTCCCAGCCATTTACCAGCAGATAATTTGTCATGGTTTGCTTTAGCTGTTGTGATATTGATATTTATTATGCAAATTGTATTTCCTACAAGTTATTGTCCTCACCCTCAGAATACCTGAATTATTCTAAACCTGTTTAGTTAATACAGGCTGTCCCTCAATTGATGTCTGAGCCGCAGCGGGTCGTAATGTGTGATATCGTGCAGGGGGGCCACATGGTGTAACTAGGGACAGGCACACGGGATACCTGGATGTGGGATGGCACAGCAGCCAACAGAGCTTCTCTGCTGAGTTTAGTGGGGCTGGAGTCCTCCTGGAGAGGAGTGAATTCGGGGTCCCAGCATAAAACAAGTGCTTTCTCACAAACTGAGATGAAGCTGGCTTAGGTATGGAATCATGATGGTGATGGGTATGGTGGCCCAAAACTCTGCTCGTTGAGCAGGAAAGAGATGTTGGCATGGCTGTGGAGCAGAAAGGCTTGTCATCATGGGAGACAGAGAGTGGCCTGGGGAGCTGGGGATACAGGGAGGGGCAATGCCCCAAACCAAGTCCCAGGCAGCAGCATTTTGTGTTTTCTCGGGTGGGAAACCAGCTTGGTTTCACATTCCAAAGGGTGAAAGCTCTCTCCAGCCCCACAGTGTGACTCAGTGCTTGCCCCGGGCGGTTTTAACCTCAAACTTGGCAGAATCTGGGATGATAAAGTTGAACTGACAACTCACCTGCCTCAGGTCAACTTGGAATAACCTAATTAATAAAGTTGGGAATATTTGACATCCTCTGCGTTTGCTCCATTAACGCTTGCATGGACCCGTTGCCAGCGATTCCATGGTTCTATTCCTGGTGCCGTGGGTGGGAGGAAAGCCTGGACCCTTCCCGGGCGGGATAGATCCTCCGGTGACCCCCGCCGCTCCGTCTGCCGCGTTACGGTGGAGCTGAGCACTCGGGGGAACGGGCGGGGGGCAGTTCTGGGGCTTCACTTGTTAATTTGCTCCATTTAAATCCTTTGCGTGGGTGCAAAATCCTTAGAAAAGGTGGATTTGCTGCCGGGCTGCGGTTCCGAGCCCCGATCGCCGCCGGGGGCTCGGGCCGCCCCGCTCCCCGAGCCGGGAAGGCTCAACACCGCCTCCAGCGGCGCGGGGCCCGCCCGGGCGGCGGCGGGACCGGGACGGGGATGCTGGGGCGGGGGGACACGGTCCCGGGGAGGATGGACGGGGCAGCGCGGGGGATGCGCACCGGGAGCCGCGCACCCTGCAGAGCGGGGGATGCTGAGCGGGATAGCCCCGGGATGGAGAGCGCTGGCGGCGGCGCACCGCGGGGGGAAGGATGCCGGGGTGGTACCCCGGGAGCAGAATGCTTTGGGGGGTGGGGGACGGCGACCCTGGCGAGGGTAAAGCTGGGAACGGGGCGAAAGCCGCGGGTCGGGCGCGGCGGTGCGCGGCTCGGCGGCGGTGCGGGGACACGGCCCCGCCATGGCGCTGCCCGCCCGTCCGCCGCCCGCCCGGGGGTCGGGCCCGCCGCCCCGGTCCCGCCCGGTCCCCGCCCGGTCCCCGCCCGCCCCCGCGTCCCCCGGGCCGGCGCGGGGCGGCGCGTGCCCGCTGTCCCCGCCCCGTGACGCGCCATCTCCCGCGGGCGGCGCGCGGCGGCGGCAGAGCGAGGCAGGTGCCGGTGATGGCGGGTCGCGCCCAGCCCAGCGGCCCCGCGGGCAGCGGCGGCGGCGCCCCGGGGCTCCTCCCGCTGCTCCTGCTGCTCCTCTCCGCCGCCGCCATCATCCCCAGAGGTAGGCAGGACGCGGATCCCGGCCCGCGGGAAGCGCCGCACGGACGGGCGGTACCGGGGCGGGCGGCGCGGACAGCGGCGCTCGCTCTCGGGGGTCGCGGCGGCGCTCGGGTACCCCCGATGGCGGTGGGTCCGGGGCGCGCCCGGCGCTCTCGTCCCGCCGGGCCGTGCCCGGAGCGCGCGGTGGTCCCGGGAAGCGCCCCCGGCGGCGGCAGCGGCGGAGCGGCGGAGCGGCGGGCGGGCTCAGCCGCGCGTGGCGGCGCGGCGCGGGCAGCCGCTGCCGGTTTCCATGGAACCGGCTTCTCCCTCTGCCCGGGGGGTCATCAGCGGCCCCGCAATTAAAAACTAATTGCTGTGCGCGCCCCCTCTATCCCCCTCCTCTCCGCCCCCCCGGTGTTTGCGGCGGCGCGGGGATGCTGCACCCCCGCGGGAGCGGGGAACCTGTTGGAATCTGAGTGGAACTTGCGCGGCGCTTCCCTCTCCCTCTTTCTCTCCATCTTCCTCTCTTCCCTCTCCTCTCTCTGCTCTCTCTCCTCGCTCTCCTCTCTCCCCGGTGGCCGCGGGGGCCCCGCCGCAGCCGCGCCCCCCGCCCCGCTGGGCGCGCTCGGGGGCGATCGCCCTGCTGGGCGCTGCGGCTGGGGCGGGCGCTCATTAAATGATGCTAACGAGGCCCCCCGAGCGGGGCCGGTGGGGACCCCTCGGCGGCACCCTCGGGGCGCGGTGTGCCCGGTGCGAGCCCCCACCCAGCCTGGCATCGCTCCCCGCCGAGCCCGGGAGCCGCAGCACCGAGCTGCGCTCGTGTCCGGCGGCTTGGGTTCGAATATTCCCCGTTAACACAGTCCACGTTTGCGGTGTGTCCGTGGGGCGGCACGGGGCGACATGGCCGTAGGAGCGGCTGCTGTGCCCGGGATGTTTGGGAAGAACAAGAGGCCATTGAGCGATCTGTTGAATCCCGCTCGTAGGAGAGGGGGGACGGAGGGGCCGCCAGCCCGGCGAACAAAGAGCTTTATTCACAGCCTGTGTACATGTCCATGCCTTCCCCGCTCTTCCCGGGCGGCCTTTTTGGTGGGATGGTGGGCTGGGGAGAGCGCGGGGGTCGTTTTCGGCTTGTTGTCCGTGCGAGGGGACCGGGGCCGGTGCCCTCCCGCCGGCTGCGGGCAGGGCTGCGCTGCCCAGCTGTGCTCGGTGGCTCTGGGCAGCCCCGGAGGGTGACCGTGCCCCGAGCCGGCGCTCCGCAGCCTGGAGCCCGTTCGGCGATGGAGAGGAGCCTCCGCTCCGCTCCCCGCGCCCGCCGCTCCTGCGCTCGGTGTGGTGTGCCTCCTCGGATGTTTTGTCACAAGGTGCTGTTTGTGTGCTTGGTGTTTTTCGCTGCCTGCTGAGTCTCCCGCCGCTGTGACCTGGGGACCCTGGTGCTGAGAGACGCCCAGGTTGGAAATAAGAGCCCTGCTCTAGGACGGTCGCGTTTGTCCTTTGTTTTGCTGTCTTGCTCACCTCAAATTCTCTAAGAGCAGTTTTTAGCTGGAGGCCGGAGGATCCCCACCAGGCTCAGCCTGTTCGCCACTGCCCAGCTAACGGCTGGAACTGTGATTTGGGATCTCAGAGCTGCTGAGGGGAACAAAAGCAGGGCTGGGTGCTGGATGGCAGCGGCTGTGCCTGACCCGCGCACCGGCGTGAGAAGCATCGTGAGCCGATGGTGTGGTGCTGTTAGTGGAAGACTGGTATTTTGTGGTTGCGGTGCTGTGTTGTGAATTGCGGCATAAAATCCCCGACTGTCTGCATTTAGGTAAAATTTCCTTACAGTTGAAGACCTTTTTTTTTCTTTTTTTTTCTTTTTTTTTTTTTCTTTTTTTCCCCCCCATTTCCCCCCTTTTCCAAGCTATCTGTGTTAGCTTCAGTGTTCTGGGAAGAGAATTAGCGTGCGGCAGCAGCATCAGCGCCCAGCACAGAGCGCTGTCGTTGTGTCTCCCGCACGGTTGCCACCCGAGGCACAGCGGTGCCAGCGTCATGTCACCGCCGTGGTGGCACCCCGTGATGCGGAGCGAGGCTGAGAGTTCTGCTGCCTCCTTTCACGGCGATGATTGGAACAGCAGCAGGCAGCGGTGAGACTCGGATGGAGCTGAGCGGTAACCTGGGATGAGCCTGTGCGTTCGGATGGATCCGTGTGTTTCGTGGTTCCTCTCGCTGCTCTCGATGCCGTGCAGTTAATTAAGCTCCTGATGCCCCTGTGCAGCAGGGTGAGGGCTGAGCAGCGGTCTCGGCTCACTCCGAGCCGCTTGGGCAGCGCTGGGCTGGAGCTCGGAGTCGGTCTGCGGTGGGGAATGCTGGCACATGGCACTTTAGGGAGAATAACTTTCCAGCAGAAGCCACGGGAGGTGTTTGGAGATGCCGTCGGCGTGGAGCTGCGACCTGGGCATGGCACGGAGCTGCGAGGGGCTGGCTGTGGCTGCAAGACCCCGTGCCTGGTGACACCAAAGCAGCCCCGGAGAAGCCCCCCATGAAGGCAGCGAGCGCTCCCAGCGCGGCTGCGCTAAGCCAGGCTCCTTTGTAAACACGGAGTGAGTTTCCAAGGAGCCTTTGTATGCAAGCGAGGCGAGCCTGCTCGTCCCTGGCCTTCAGCAACACGCGCTGCGTTCTGCATGCGACGCAAACACCGGCGGGGAAGGGGCTGGGGAATAAAGTGATCCATCTGGGTTGCAGCTTGGGCTCATTTGTCTTGCGTGTAGGCAGTTGAGCCCAGGTTTATAAGCACGACAATCTGGTTTGAAACCGCTGCCAAGGAGGCTCCTGAGGATGCAAAGGCAAGGAGAGCGCTCTGCTCTGTGCGTGCTCTGCTCTGAGGAGGGGGCAGCTGTCAGCACCTTCAGAGGATGGACACCGCCAGGATGGACACTGTTGGGATGGACACCGCCGGGATGGACACTGCCAGGATGGACGCTGCTGGGATCCCCTTGGCACGGGTGGCTGCTGCTCGGGCACAGAGGTGGCTGCAGTGACAGGAGGCCAGAGAAGAGTCGCGCTCCCCTGGGGACCCCTGGCCGTATCAGCGGCCGTTCTGCTGATGCTGCGCTGCCGTCGCCTTTGTTTGCCTTGCGCTGTCTTTCCTGGTGTGTAAATAAAGAAGGCTTTGTAATCAAACAGCTCTGGCTCTGTCGCCCGGGTGCTTGGCGAGTCTTCCCCTGGCCCTGCCAGGACCAGAAGCGTTCGGTGGGGCCATGTCTGTGCCATCGGTGAGCTCTCTGCCCTATTGCTGGGTGGAAAATGGGTCAGCTCGTTAACCCTGCGTCTGCCTGAGGCCACCCGGAGTAAAGCCTGTGTTCCAGCCTGGATACACCCTCTGTTTAAACGGACCATCCAAGCACTCCTCAGAGCACGTTTGATGATAAAAAGCAAACCCACGTTCCTTTCCTGCATGTAGGCAGAGTTTTCTGGATGTTTCTCTTTAATGGCTGTTTTTCTAGGGATTACTGTCAGACTTTGTATAGGGGTTTTGACAACCTGTTCCTCTTCTGGGTTTTGGTAGCGCCTGGTGGTACTTCTGTCAGGAAAGCAGAGGCTCTCTCCTGTGTCCAAACATTTCGGCTCCTGTCTGCGGCTCCAGATCTGAGCAGGCTCCAGGAGCAGAGGAGAGAGAGGCTGCAGCCTTCCCTGGAGCTGAGCCAGGAAGTGAATCCTTAACGCAGTGGCTTGAGAGCACAAGCAAAGCTGGACACGCAGTCGGTGTCTGCTGAGAAATTGGATGCTACGTGTTAAAAAAAATAAGTTGTGCTTGTTCCTCCAGGGAACGTTGTGTGGTGCGAACCCACCGGCGCTAAATAAAGGGACACTGTGGAAACCTGCCATGAAGGAGAGACCCTAGGTGGAATGTTGTAATTAGGAGTGGTATGTACTTGTTTAAGTTCCATAAATCAGGCTCTTTCCTGGGATGTAATTGCACGCTGCAGAGAGCAGCTGCTGCTGCGGTTCCTGGGGAGCTCCACCACAAACGCTTTGAAGGTCGCCCAGCGTGGGCTCAGGCGCTTCGGGGCAGCGTGCTGGGGAAAAGGGTGGGTTTGGCTGTGCGGCAGGCGAGTTGGAAGGGAAATACCACGAGGCTTCGCTCTCAGCTCTGGTAATTGGAACGCGGGGAGCTGTCGGTGAGACGCGCGTGGTGCCTGGCCCTGCCGCGCCGAGACGAGCTGGCGTTTGTGGTTCAGCCACGAGCTGGATTTAGTTATTCCAGTTTTTAATTTGCAAGGGCAGGATGAGCCCCAGCTGCGATACTGTGGCTGCAGGCGACTCCTCTGATGGCCCTGCCCATGCGTGACCACCACCCGCCTGCTTTCTGTTAGCCTTTTCTGCTGGGAAAACAGTTTTTCTTCTTCCTGGTGTCCTCGTTACCTGTTGAATCCCTAGGCTTTCCTGCTGTGCTGCACATCAGGCTCTCACATCTTTGCGGGGTGTTGAGTTGGGTATTGGGGAGCCCCACAAACGGCTGTGCACTGCTGGATCTGAAAACCTGAGTTTCAGGTCGGTCTTTTTCACCCCCTCCAAATTCCAGCAAGGAATAGAAATCCCCAAGGAGGTCTGGTTCTCGGAGGTTCTCGCAGTTACTGCTGAGCCCACACCACGCGCTCAGCCGCAGAATGTGGCTGCTTGCATTTAAAATACTCGCCTGGGCTGTGCCAGGGACGTTTGCTGCCTTCCACCCCTGGTTATTTTAGACCAACAATGCCTCTCCATAGGGTTGGGCTGGCTATTTTTACCCTGTGGTTTGGTTTTAATTGACTGTGTTCTTCTGTGGTTTAAAAACTTGAGCATTGCAAACGCTCTGACCTTACCAAATTCTCAAGGTGAATCAGTAGAATATTTGATACCCCGTCAAGTTCCAGTCTGAAGGATCAAAGAGGTACTTAGGCACATCTCTTTGCTCAGTGATATGAAACTTTTGTGGGCTGTAGCTTAACTGGAAAATGTCTTTAGTTTTGCTTTTTTAGGTATTTTGGTGTATTGTCCCTGGAAGCGCTGGCAGCTCCTCGCTGTTGTGTTGGCTGACAGTCTCATGTGCAGGTCTGTGGTGGGACACGGGTTCGTGGGTCCTGTCAGAGTGACACAGCCCAGGTCCCCTCTCCCCTCTCAGTGGCAGTTCCAATCAGGTGTCACTATTGAAGGTGGAATAACTTCTTCACGGTACGTGAGGGCCAACATTTTTTAAAGCCCAGGTGTGCATTTGGCAGTGGGAAATAGTTGTGTTGGAAACACTCCTCCTCTGCCAATCCCAGCTGTGAAGTTTGCCCTGAGCAGTTTCATTCCTGGCTTGAGCCTTCTGTAGGAAGTGTCCCATTTTCTGGAGCTGAGCAGTGGCAGCTGTGGAGGGTGGAGATCCCTAGGTGCAGGTTAGGAGATGCCAACGAGCCACCAGAGCCAAGGCTGCCCACGGGGCCGTGTTGCCTCCTGAAGTTGTGCTCAGATGTGAGAGTTAGGTGTATAAACCCCTGGGATCGTGTTGCATCTGGAATAAACTGCTCTGATCTCGTGGTGTCCTCTTTTAGCAGTTGGTGAGCGCCTGAATCTGATTTATGATCTCCTCCAAGGTCTGCTTCCAGAATGGAAATGTCACTGCGTTCCCCAAGTTGTCAGCGGGGCTCTGACTGGACCTCTGCAGTGGGGATCTTGCCTTCACAGAGAAACATTTGGGTGCTAATCCCAAATGCAGTGACTCTTGGACCTGAGAGACCTCAACATTTGGTACAGAAACAGACCTTTCTGTTAGAGCAGTAGTGCTGTTTATAGAGATGAATTTTTCTTGGACAGCATGAGACCACGTTGGGGCTTGGCAGGCTCCAGCAGGGCAGGTCTGGGAGTGCTGGTGCTGTGGTGGAGGTCCAGTTGACACCTTCTCTGCGAGGTGGGTGCATCCCAGACCCCCACCCCGTTCAGCTCTTGCCGTGTAGATCCCTTCTCCAAAGTGTGACAGGAAGAAAGAAATATGAAGCAGCAAAGTGACATTCCCTCCCTTCCCTTCTCCCCCCGTGCAGCAATAGAAATACGAGTCTGAGTCTGCAGCGTCAAAAGAGAGATCAGAGTAATCGGATCAAGCATGAGGAACTGCTTGTTGCCGCTTCCCTGTTTTTAAATGAGGCTGCCTGGCAGCTTCCCTGGCAGAGCACTTTCAACGTTAGTCATGTTCGGCTTTGGAGCTGGGGTTGCAGCGAAGTCGGGCTCTGTGAGAATTGGGCTGGAAAGGGAACTCTGCACGTAGCCTCTGGGCTAACACACAGAAATAAAGGCTCCCTGTGCCCCCACGGCCCTGGTTTTGTAGCCGAGCAGAGGCACATCTGTCCCTAATTCTGCAGAGAGAGCGCTCTCGCTTCATGCATTTATCACAGCGATGCTGCTCTGGGATGTGCTCTGTGATGCCGATACATCCTTGACCTTGGAAAAGCATGGTGATTTTATCCAGGGTTTTTATCCCGCCTCCCTGCCCTCCCTGGTGTGGCACGGGATAACTCTGGGCAGCAGCTGCCCTTTGTCCATGGAGAGGTGTTGAAATGCTTCAGCTGGGTTAACCTGGGGCAGGGAGTTTGTTGTGGATTCTTATTCTGAGCTCTTTTGCTTGAAAACATGGTTTGAGTTATTTGTCTGTGCTCCCATTGCCACTTTGACATCTTCATTCACGTCAGCTAACGTAGACATGATGTTAAAAGCTCGGTGGAAGCAGGGAAGCTCCTGAGGGTTACCCTCCTGCTTCTCCCACTCTGTATGGCATTAGCTGCTTTTTCCAGCAGTTTGAGGACAGGCCTTCCATGCACTCCCAGGCTCTTTGAGCAGAAAGCCCTCTGCGCTGGTTTGGGTGTCAGCAGCTCTTCAAAAGCCGTGATGCCAAGATCCCTGCCTGCCTTCCTCGGGGAGGCTGTGCATGACGGGGTGGCGTGCCGGAGATCCCGAGCGATGCCGTCCCCGTTATCGTGTCCCGGTGACAGCCTGACTGGGCTCCCTGGCGTGGGGGAAGCTGTGACAGCCATCACAGCCCTGAGCGCTTGTCATCATCGGCCGTCAGCTTTGCCAGCGGAGCTGCTCGGGACGGTCGGTTTGTCAGGGCTCCTCGGAGCCAGGCAGCTTTCCAGGGTGGGCACAGCAGGGAGGAGCAGAGTGAACAGAGCGAAACCCCTGCCTGTCGTGGGCAGAGCTGTCGTGGTGTTGGCTCAGCAGCAGCTCAGAGTCTCCAGGCACATCAATTTGTCGCTGCGCTCGGCAGAGTCTGGGGAAGCAGCGTGCGGTTCCCCAGGGTTTGCCAGGAGCATTCCTGTCCTGGAGGGCAGCGCAGATCCCTGTCCGGAGCAGGGCAGGCTCTCGGGCACTGTGACACCCCTCTCCCATGTAGATTATTGTGGCGACTCGTGCTGGGCTGAGGCAGCCCCTGGGTGACCTGCTCCTGCTCCTTGTCCTGTTGGACGGTGGCTGTGGGGAAGATTTCTCTTGGTGCATAAAATGCGAGTGTGATTTCTCCTTTGGCACTTTCTACTTCTGCCCTTCGTTTGCTGTGATTTTGCCGTCTGCTTGGAATGGAGACTTGCATCATTCAGCCTGTGTGTCTGCAGGGTCACGACACGCAGTGGCTTTTCCTGCCCTGTCGCAGTTAAGGGTGGGTTTTCCTCAGCTCCTGGTCTGTGGGTGGCTCCGAAGCAGACGTTACTCATCCCCGAGTAGGCAGAAGCACCAAAAGCGACTCCCACGCTGAGGTTGCTGAGCTCTGTCCCCGCAAACAGCTTTTCCTTCGATTTAAAGGTCTTATACTCTAAATCGTTCCGTGGAATCTTTAACAGAATGCGCAGGTTTAATCAACTCCCCGGATCCATAACTGCCAGGTATTGCTTCCTCAGCACGAGGAGCAGTCGCGTCTGTCCCTGGGAAGAGTGAAGATTAAAGCAGGATAGACGGGAGATTAACAGCGTTCCCTTCAGACATCGCCAGGGAAAGGGGGGAAGGAAACTCCAGGATGAGAAATAAGGGAAATTCTTGGAGGCAAATCACTTATTGCTCTGTAGGAATCCGTGGAGCCTTGTAAACAGAGGGTTTATAGCAAACCCAGTGCTGTAGCTCTTAAATCACTCTGGGAGAATTTTGGATGCAGAGTTGGAGGATGACTCGCTCCTCCAGGCTCTCATTAGCAAATTGGATCCAAAATTTCCATGTTAACATGATGTGTGTGGAATGCAGCTCGGGAAGGTCGGATCCAGCTGTCTGGTTTGGGATACTCTTTCTGTTTGGTGCTGAGGTTGGGTGGTTGATCTCGTTTCTATTTTGGAAGGGGGCAGGGTTTGGCAGGAGTCCCATTAAATGACATTTCAGAGTTTCCTGCAGAGTGCCTCTTTCTCAGTTCCTACTGGAATAGATACCTTGTGGACAATCAGTTGTGTTCACAAGTCACTGTTTCTTTCTTTTCTTCCCCTCTTGTGCTGCACCCCTCAAAATCTGACTTCTTTGGACAAGGCAGGATAAGGGAATGAAAATAGTTCTCCGTGGGGGTGTAAAAATCCTGTCCGAAGGTAGGGAGTGGCAGAAATGATCCTGCAGGAAATAAATGAGGATTAGTAAGCTATTTTCAGCCTGCTCATTTGCTTCTTCCCAGGGAGAGCCCAGTGGAGTGGCTGATCCAGGGGGTGTCCTGAGGGATGAAGGGATTTTGTGCTGGAATTAATGTGGATGTTGGTGGATGTGCATGGACAAGGAGGATATTGGAGGAAAGTGGTGGGATCATTCCTCCTCCTGCTGGATTTCACTGCCCAGAGAGTGAACCTTGCACTGAAAACCGTTCAGAATCCTCTGGGAAACCTTTGGAAATGCAGCTCCTCATTGCTTTACATAAAATGTCTTTGTAGCACTCGAGGACGCCGGCATCCATTAAAGACACAATCCAAAGCCATGTGAGAGTTTTAATAACTTGGTATTTTTGTTGTGCCAAAAAATCCAATTACATACGGAATCACTTTTCCTTTGTAAAGGTCTGGGAAAGCGTTTGCCTAAACTGCTGTAGGAGCGGCATTTCACTGAACCAGCTGAAGAGTCATTTTTGTCAGTTTAATGGGTGTAATAAAATGGTCCGTCTTGGGGGGGGGTCTGGGGGGGACAGAAAAACCTCTCTGAAATTGGGATCTTTTAATTTTAAATTGGTTTCTGGGATTTATAAGGATTTCAAAGGCAGATGGAGAGGGAAGAGCTCTGGGTAGGTGTTGAAGCAGCTTGTCCTTATTTTTCTGAGAAATATACAGATCCTGTGGATGAAATATTTATGAAATGGACACGAAATACGCGCTTGTGTACAGGAAATCTGCAAAACCAAGCACAAGAAAGTGCTGTGGGTGGCTGAGGGCTCGTGGCTGTGCCAGCCAGGGTGGCCCTGGGGACTGTGCCGTTGTGTCCTCGGTGCTGTCAGGGATCTTGGAGTGCCATCGATGCTCCTTTCCCACCCAACGCGGTTTTGTTTGGCAGGTCCCCTCTTGGAGTGGCTTTTTTCAGCTTTCATTTGTCCAGATTATCAGCATGCAGAGGAGAGCTGCCTGGTATTTACATGATTTAGTTGTAAATATGGTTAAGTGTTGATAGATATTGTTGTCATAAGTGCTTACAGCTCCTGGACTGATTACTGAATTTCTTATGTGGAAATCTGTACAAGCTCGGCGTGCGAGCAGCTTCCCAAGGGAAGCGCGAGGAAGGAGCTTGTGGTTTCCGTGTGGAAATCAAAGCCCAGATGTGGCTGGAGTGGGTGAATTTATGGGGAAGTACTGTCGGGTTTGGTTGGCAATAACTGGGGTGCCGACGCGGCGATGAAGGGAAAATAAAAGGCTCTTGTTCCCTGTTTTTGTGGGAACAGCTGCTGTTCTGTGGAGCAGCTATTTGGGGCTGATGTTTGTAGGGAACATCTGTAGGGTTATTCGCCAGGGGCTCAGGCTGAGGGATGTTCCTCGCTGCCACTGGGCTGGAGGAACAAATGTGTTATTTGCTGGTAGTCTGATTTTTCATAGACCGATAGGCTGTGCTTGAACCACCCTGGTTCTACAGTCTTATTTCCAGAATGTTTTGCATCCCTGCTCAGAAACCTGAATTTGCAAATGAGTATTTCTGGGAAATGTCTCCCTGAACGCAAAAAGCCTGAATTTGGCAGAATCCTCTCCGGGGGGTGTGGATTGCGGCGGGCTCTGTGATCTTGATCATTGTCCTGAAAACCTCTGGATCTGTTTGCCTGCAGAAACAGGGATTTGTGGGGCTGATTTGGAGTTCTGAGGTGGGGACGGTTATTAGGATAAAACACAGGAGGCGAGGCCAGTCGTGTTGTGCGTGGAGGGGATTTGTGGATGTGATGTTCAGCTCGACGCTGAATTTAGGGCAGAGAGAAAAAGCCTCTCCCCACCTCTCCGTGTAATGCCAACACTCAAATCCTCGCAGCTCGCTCGGCTCGGGCTGTGGGAAGAGCCTGGGAGCTGCACCCCAGATCCTGCAGCCCTGTACGTGTGAAGCGAGAGCCAGCACGGCGTGCCCACCCTCCCTGGATGTGTTTCTCGGTGTAGAGCAGCTTCCCCGGGAGCTCAGGCAAGTTGGAAGGAGCCTCTGTTCCCTCCCAGGCAAAACCTGTCCCTTTGGAGGCAGCTGGAGCAGCGTGGCTGGGTTTGCAGTGAAGTTTGGAAGTTTGTTTGCCTGTCAGCCTCTTGATTCAGAACCGCTTTGCCTTAAAGGGGGAAAATCCCCAAAACCTCCTCACTTGTGGGGTCAGGAGAGAGGAGAAGAGGAGCCCCGAGTACTTAGTATGGGCAGTGTGAGCTTTGTGGAGTCACACATCCAGATGGATTACATGAGGAACTTGACATCTTGTTTAAAAACAAATCATTCATTATGTAGCAGTGAATAATCAAGCATTACGGTTTCATCTCTGGAGGTTCCTTTTTTGGTTGGAATTTTGATAGTTCAGTAATTAAAAGCTGTAAGCTATTACACTGTCTACATGTTGATCAATTGGTAATTAAAAAGTTGATGATAGATATGGTATTTCATGGGACTGGTTGGTTGCGGTCAGATTTCCTTCGTGTGTTTTGAAAATTGTCGTTTAACTTAACACTTAAGCGTTTTTCAATATTCATGGGCTGTTTTACTTGATTTTTATAAATGCCTTTTAATGATCACAATTTGCATATGGTAATTTAGAATCAGAGAACCATTTAGGTTGGAAAAGCCCTGTAAGATCATCGAGTCCGACCATTAACCCAGCACTGCCAAGGCCACCGCTAAATGATGTCCCCAAGTGCCACTTTTAAATACCTCCAGGAGTAGTGACCCCTCCTGCCGCTGCCCTGGGAAGCTCTTCAGGGCAAGGAATTTGCCAATATCCAACCTAAAGCTCCCCTGCTGCAGATGCTGAGCCCCTTGCAGCTGAGGGGTTGGAGGTGAGTTTGATAACACAATCAGGGATAAAGCAGTCCAAAATGAAGGAAAACTGGGTTGGTAATGGCCTCCGTGATGGAAGATTCATTGCTTCAGGAGTCTAATCTGAGACCAAAATGAAGCCCAAACCTGACACTCTGCAGAGCATAATGCAAGATTTACTGCTCTGCCACGCTCAAGAGATTAAAAAAAAAGCAACCAGCCACCCTCCAAACCACCCTTCCTACACCTGCAAAACTGAGGGGTTTTGCTTCTTTTGAGCAAAAAACCAAAAGTTACCCCAAACCAAATGCTTTTGCCCTGTGTTTGCCAAGGCGTGCGGAGTCCTCTCCTGACTCTGTGGCCCCACGTGGAGCTGCTGGGGTGGGACAGTCTGGGGCTGGCACTGTGCCCCCCCTGAGCCGCAGCCCTGGCACCGCTCCCCCAGCTTGGCTTCCGCGGGGAGAGCTGCCTGGGGTCCCTGCCAGCCTGATCCAGTGGGAAACACCTTCCCATCGCCGAGCCTGGCAGTGCTGGAGAAGCCTGGAACGGAGGGGAGCTCATCCCGAACCACACACCTGAGGAGGTGTGCCCGCTTTGGGTCACCTCCCCCGTGGTGAGGCATCCGTGGCCCTGGACTGCTCCAAGGAGACAGAAAGTCCCAAACACTGGATCCTTCCAAAGGTGAACTCCTTCCCAGCCCTCACCCCTGATCCTTGGGATGTCCTTCTGAACTCCGAGACAGAGTGATCTGCATCCTCCTGGTGGCATCAGGTGGCTTCACCCACTCCTTGGGGACAGGGACAGCGTCGGAAGGGACCAGTTCTGCTGGAGATGAAGGCGGAATAGCAGTGCACCACATGTGTCCTGGAAAGCCCTTGGTTTAAAAACCACTTTGTCCTGAGACACTTGTTGCTCTGTGACAGCTGGTTCCAGTAATTTGTTTTTATAGGGCAGTTTGTAGTAAATGAATGACACGTTGAATATTTTAGCGAGATTTTAGATTATCTAAAGAATGTTTTCCGGTTTACTAATTGGTAGATAATGCTGAATACATTGATGCTGACATGAGCAAATGGATGTAAAATGATTTTGAAGCGAGCCTCATTAGAAGATGTTCTAATTCAGTCAACAGGAGATGTCAACTCGTGGCCGTGCGCGCTCGGACCCAAGTGCAGCTCTTCCAGGTCTGTATTAATTACAGGCAGACGTGGGGCTCTTGGTGAGCCTCGTTACCGTCCCCGTGACAGGTTCTGTGAGCTGCCCTGTTAGAAGGCAGTAAGTGAGTAATTAGTGATCTTGAAGAGCTTCGTTTGGCCTCTGAGCCATCCTCGAGCAGGCGAGGGTTGACTCTTTGGATCAGACTTTTTCTGGAAAATGCCAAAGTAAGCCAAGGGTGGCTGGGGGTGACTGAGGCTGTCCTCAGGTGGGCAGCGTGCCCAGGTGAGTTTCTGGAGGCAGGCACTGGGCTCAAAAGATCTTCCAGAGATTCTCATGGTGAAGCAACTCATACGCAGCAGAGTACGCTGCGATGTGCAGGGTGTTCCCTGATGGATCAGATCCTCAGAGTGGCTCCTGATAGCAGTGGCAGTCCAAAAGCACCTTGCTTTAACCCCAGAGAGGAGGTGGGTTTTGTTGTCTCCTCAGGTAATAAATCCCTGCAGTGCCTGGTGCTCCAGGTCCCATTTGTTGTTCAGAGCGGGAGATTTTTCACTCGCCTAGATTAGGATCTGCGTTTTTTTGGGTCTTCCATCAATAAAATTAACTTTTCCCTTTCTCTGTGCATCAGTGAAGGATGTTGCTCTGCTCTCTTGCAGGCAGTGTGTGAAGTTTCGGATTCATAAAGCTGGATTTGCTCAAATCCCTTGTTTTCGTTCCCTGGACACAAAGGGGGCAGTTGGTGCCTGTGCAGCTGCAGCCCAGCCTTAACCCTTCGTCCTTCAGGCTTTGCTTTGCATGAGAGATTGTGGGGAAGGCTTTACCAAATGTGATAATTTTAAGGGAAAAAAAAATCTGTTTCAGTGTTTCATCTCTTGTGTATTTGGAAATGCTCAAAAATTAATTATTGTAAGGTGATTGGTTCTCAAAATGCAGCCAAGTTCTGTGGGCGTCAAGACTGGGGGAGCTCTAGGAGTGTTTGGTAAAATATCCAAACCATCCGACCCAACCAACCAAAAGATACTTCTTACTTGTGTGAGCAGAAATGGAGCAGTTTGGGGTTAACTTTCCTGGGAGCAAGTCCTCAATTTCCTGAGGCTGATCTCTGCAGACACATGGTGGATAAAAGCTGCTGCGGGAGGAAAATGAGGGAACAGAGTCCTTACCAAAGCCTCTTTCCAGGCGAAGGATGGTCAGGAAAAGCTCTTCCAAAGGGGGAGAAAACCTCAAAAACCCCCAGGCAGTCAGGTTTCAGCTCTCCCCTGTCGTCAGGGGCTTGCCAGGGCATTCAGATGGTGGCTGGAGCCTCACGGAATTTTCACTAATGTCTAAAATTAATCAAAATGAATGTTATCCATTTAGTGCATAATCCTTTCTGTAGGCTGTGTGTAGGCATAATCAAGGGATGCCAAATGTATTACATTACCTGGGATATTTGGGGATATTTTTATTCTACTCAAAGTAATCTGCAAGATCTGATATGAAGAGACACAAAAGGTTAGTTGAAAGCAGACAAGAACTGAATCATTGACTTGAGGAGGAACTGCATTGTGCAAGCTGTAATGCTCCTTCTTATTCATTACTGCAATTATAATTATGGAACCCAAAGTATTTAATTGGCCTCCCAGACTCTTCACACTGAATAGATTGCATTGTTACCATTTAAAAAAAAAATCCTCTTATGCATTGCAAATACATGTGCGTGTTGCTCTCTGGTTCTCAAGAGGTTTCTTTGTTTATGTGATGAGCGATTAACTGAATTAGGGATCTTTGCTGTGTTGTGTCAAATGAAAATCCAGCGGAAGAGGAATTCTTCCTGGATATCAGGTGATATTAGAAGCTTAAAAAACAGAACTTCGTGCATTAAACTCACCAAAATCCAGCATAATCAGGGCTGTTAAAGGAGTTTTCAGAAGTGTGAAGTTCTGGAGGGTGGAGTCAGCACTCAGAGCCAAATTCCCCCCGCTCTGGTCCCATGGCATTGGGGTGTGGGGTTGTTGTGCCCCGGTCTGAAATGATCCTGCTCCACTTCATCTGGGAAGAGCTGGCTCAGATTGCCTTGTTTTATGTGACTCTGTGTCTTGTGTGTGGAACAAACAGCCACGTTTAATTACCAAGCAGTAATTCCATCCGCAGGGCTCTCGTGAGCCTCCAAACGCAGGCAGAGCCTGTTTGCTCTCCATTAACAGCAGAAAGGTGCGGAAAGGTTTGTTTTTCCGCCCTCATTCCGGCATCCCTCGTGCCTCTCAGGCAGCATTTATTGTCCTTTCCCGATCTTTTAATGTCTCCACGAATGGAAGGACAGCGAGTTTGGATATCCCCAGCTCGTAACTCGCCATCCAAACGGCTCTTTAATGGAGCGTTCCGCCGGAATCGCGCTGCTCCTCGCCGAGGGGCGGCGGGGGACGGAGCTGAAATCGTCACACACAAAGATGCTGTGTGTAACACTTGGCAGAAGGACCTGAAATTGGATTACAAGCTCCTATTCCAGCAAGTAAACGTCCGCGGTGTTTTTTATAGCTTATCTCTATTCATCTCTGTTTGCAGGCTCTGCTTGCCAAGCGTTAATGTAAACACTCTATTTTGAGACGTCGGTCCATTTGCCTTCTGGAAATCCTTCTTTTATAAGGTGGTAGTAAAGTCTGTACATAAAACCAAAATAGCTCTGTGGTCATAGCTGTGCTAATGCCGCCGATGCCGCATGGCTGGTGGCACTGGCCACCTTACCTGGGCTCCTGGGGATGGCAGATTGAGCCCTTTGGGACCAGGAGCAGCCAGGGCAGGGAGATATATCTCTATGTGTGTGTGTATATATATATATGTGTATATATATATGATTTTCTCTGTCCCCACTGAGGCTGGAGATCTCTGGTAGTTGAATTTGAAAGAATTAAATTGACTTTCAACTTATTGGACTCGCTTCCAATAGCCTCCTAGAACAAATTTCTTGGAGTTGGTGCTCGGTGCAAAAATGGATGATGGTTCAGAGTCTTCAGGGGATTTAGGGGAATGGTTTTATTGTATTGTTGGTTTGGCAAAGAGAAAATCATATGTGGAAACATCACCTGAAAGAGATGAAAAAGAGAAAATGAACCAATCTCGTGTGTCCAGCCAAGGAGTTGAGTATTCTGGTGGTGTAATATGTTGCACAATATTTTGGAAGAAACTGTGTAAATTCTGGGAAACATGGCCTGGAAAATGTGCGAAGAATCCCGGCATTCTGTGAATGTGCAATCTGTGCAGTTCTCGGAGGGAACTGGGTGTCAAGTACTTAAGAATATTTAGTGGTTCAGAGCCTTCTCGTGTTTATTTTGGGCTGCTTTGTGATTGGAAAAAAGCGTAAGGATTGAGATACTTCCTTGCCTCCTTTGAGAGGACCGACAGAAGTGAATGAGGAGATGAAGGCGGAACTTCCCAGCGGAGAGCTGTTTGTATGGGAATGAAATGAAAATGTGCCTTCATAGCGCCAGGAAATCTGTAAATAAAACCTGTTTTTCTTCCTCTCTGTTTGCTCCAGTTTCCTGAAAACTTGTTTACATATTAAAGGGTGTTAAACTGTCTTCCTTTGTGGCAGGTCTTACTTAGAGCTGGGCTGAAGCTGAGGCAATGAAAGGCTCCCATCGCCGCTGTGGATAACGGGGCTGGCCTTGTGACAGTCTCTGGGAATTGATTTGGCAGGAAAAAGAAAAGATTCTTTCTGTTTTCTGGCGTTGCCATGAGGTCAGGGAGGGAAGGAAGGTGCAGGAGGAGCTGCCTACACCCGTGTGGGGTAAGGGGACAATTTTCTGCTGCCACCTGCTTGGCAATGCCTGAGGTGAGGCTTTAAGGTTGTTACTGGTGTTGGTATAACTCTGGCGTCTGGAGGAGCTTGTTCTGGTTTAAAAATGTAATTTTCTCCTGTTGACCATGAGAAAAGAAGGATGAGAGGATGGACGTTCCTGGAAGTGTTCAAGGCCGGATTGGACAGGGTTTGGAGCAGTCTGATCTAGTGGAATGTGTTCCTGCCCATGGCAGGGAGTTTGGAACATGGTGATCTTTAAGGTCCCTTCCAACCAAGCTATTCTTGATTCCGTGTCACAGTAAAACCATGAAATTACATTAAATTTGAGACCTAATTGTGATGCCTTTTGAGAAGGCTCTTGGACAGGCAGGAGCCTGTGACTGAAACGTGTTCGAGTGATGTTAGGAGTGGAAAGCAAAGCACAGCTCAATCACACTGTTCAATAAACCCATTTTTGCTGGTCTGTAATACTTGATGTTACATCAGCCTCGCAATTTAGGTGTTGGTTCTGCGGTGGCCCTTCGCTCTCCATCCTCAGGGACTTTGGGATCAGGTGTGCTCTGCGTGGTCGTGTGAGCGATGTGTGTGATCAGCCTCCCCGGTGAAAAATGGCAACTGTCGCTTAATTTTTATCCCCAATTATGTAGCTCCAGGACCCATTTTTCAGGTGGAATGTTGGAGCCATTAAGAAGAAATAAGTAAACTCTGCCGTATTCCATCATTTTTGGCAGGTACCCAGTGGTCTGTAGCCTTAATATATGTGCATTTCTATGCAGGTATTTTTCATAAGGCTCCTGCCTCGGACTGTTTGCCGCTTGGCTTGCTGACTCCGCTCGGGGCAGGAAGGAGTGTTCGGTGAATCCTGGGCTGGGCGTGCGGAGCGTCCGTGGCTCCGTGCGAGTTCACAGCTCGCTGGCAGCGCCTGTGTGATGCCTTCACTGCGATATTTGTGGCCTCGGGTAAGGCAAGCCCTTGGCTGAGCCGTGAGCATTGCGGGGCGGTGGCACTGTCACTGCTCCTGTTTGGCTTGCGGAATTAGGGCTGCCTGGGCTGGGCTGGGCTGCTCCATTCTTGCTCTTGTCCAGCAGGGCAGGGATCACTGCTGGAGCCGCTGCAGCATCCGAGTGTTCGTGCTCATCCCTAGGCTCAGGCATTATCAGTCACTATTATTATATTATTATATTATTATTAGATTATTTGCCAGTTGCTCTCGGTGCTTTCCTTCGAAAGCTGTGGCCACCCCAGCTGTGGGAGGCTGTACTGTCCAGCTGAGTGAGGGTCCAGAGTGCCCTTTCCCCTCTGTCCAGGGGACACAGTTCCTGCATCGTGTGAACCTGTAGGATTTCCGAGCTGTCGGCTTCGTTTCCAGTGAAAAGCGGCGCGGTGATTCGTGGATGATTTGACATTTGCAGAGGTCGTTTGAGGGAAGCCAAGTTACCTTGGAGAATCTGTGCTTGGCCTCGGCTGCACTTGGGGCAACAATCGAAGGTTTTGGGGAGAGGCCCCGTGGCTCTGCTGGGAACCTGTCCTTGTACTTTGTATGTGTTTCTTTATGACCTTCCTGAGCTGGGGGAGCAGCCTGCGAGTTGCCCTGATGCTTTAGCAGATCGATAGGTGAATATTCACATAAAAACACCTGAACCTGAAAGGTGCTGCTGAGCTGGTGGGATGTGTGTCTTCTCTTGCTGCCCTTGCTGTGACAAATATGCTCTGCTTCTGTAGAGGAAACATGGGAAATTAGGATGTGTTCTGTTTCCAGAGGGGATTTCGTGACAAATTTGTCAAATTTGACCTCTCAAAAAATGGCAGAAAAAGTTTATCAAAACACTTGCAAGGTTAATGTTAGCTGTAAACTCACTTCTAACACGGGGCAGCAGACAGTCCAAACAGCTTCCCTGGGTCTTGTTTTGGGAGCAAAATACACCTCTGCATTTTAAAAAATGCATCTGAAAACATCAAATTCTTCCTGATATGAGCACCCAAGATCATAGACAGGTGGCTGAAAGAGATTATCTTCATTTCCGAGATAGGATCAAAACTATTAGATAATTTCTAATTTAGTTTTGAAAATCCTCCTTTTGCAGGGGATCCGGCGATGTTCCCTGGCAGTTTTTGCACGTGCTTATCTGTCCTGGCAGTTTTTGTATTTCAGAGTTTTCCGACTATTATGTTTAAAGCCTCCTTACTGGAGAGGTGTGTGCTGTAAAATTGCTCAATGGGATTTTGGCAGGTGTGTGCAGATTGCTGGGGCCAGGCCAGAGCTCACAGGCTCTGCAGTTGCTTCCCAGCTCCAGCCTGAGCCAGGGGAGGAAAAGAATTCAGCAAACCCCGTTCAAGATAATGTGATTTGCTGCAAAAGTCTGTATTTTTAGGATGTTTACTACATAGGTCTGAAATTACGTGGGCAATTTGTTGCCCTTGACAAGAGAAAATGTATCTCCGGTGAAATTTCATACTGAAAGCAATCTTTTAATGGACCTTTTCCTTCCGAGCTCGGAGCTGTAATGGCACTGCCTGCCCCGTAAATCAAGGTGCTCCTTGTGCTGGGGCTCGGGGTGGATGTTTCTGTTTCTGGGGGAGCAGTTCTGGCGCTGGAACCCAGCTTGGTTCAGTATTCTCTGTGGGTTCAGCCCGTGGTCTGTGCAGGAGAACCTTCTGTCGCCAGCCTGGGGCTGCAGCAGTGTCCCGAGCTTTGTGCTCCTGCCCTGGCTCGGCACCGCCACAGCTGGGGAGGCTTTGGACCCTCTGCACCCCAAACCAGACCTGGGGAGGCTTTGGACCCTCTGCACCCCAAAACACACCCGGGAAGCTGTGTGCATCCTCTGCACCCCAGACCAGACCTGGGGAGGGTATGGATCCTCTGCTCCCCAGAGCACATTCAGGGAGGCTGTGTGCATCCTCTGCACCCCAAACCAGACCCGGGGAGGATCCTCTGCACCCCAAACCAGACCCGGGGAGGACCCTCTGCACCCCAAACCAGACCCGGGGAGGGTATGGACCCTCTGCACCCCAAACCAGACCTGAGGAGGACCCTCTGCACCCCAAACCAGACCTGGGGAGGATCCTCTGCACCCCAAACCAGACCTGGGGAGGATCCTCTGCACCCCAAACCAGACCCAGGGAGGATCCTCTGCACCCCAAACCAGACTCAGGGAGGCTGTGTGGCTCCTCTGCACCCCAAACCAGACCTGGGGAGGCTTTGGATCCTCTGCACCCCAAAGCAGACCCAGGGAGGCTCTGTGGCTCCTCTGCACCCCAAAGCAGACCCAGGGAGGCTCTGTGGATCCTCTGCACCCCAAAGACTAAGGCCTGGGGCTCTGCTGGGGCTGTGTGCTCTGCAGTGCAGCATCCCCAGCACACCTGGACGGTGCTTCCCCTGCCCCATCCCACCCCTTCTGTCCTGCTGGAGGCTCCCAGTGGATCCACAGCCATTTTGTCAGGTGTCAGAGCACGGAAATGTGCTTTCAGCTCCCAGAGACTTGCTGGGACGGCTCCTGTGCTCGCAGACGTTTGCTTGGCAATCCTAGGAATTAATGCTGAGTTTTGTTGACCCACCTGTTCAGGGGGAGGTTTTTAATTACCTTTTTGGTGGCTGGCCAGCGGGATAATGCCTGTACATGTTCCTTCTCCTCTGTTTGGTTCCCCCAGCTTGAACACAAAGCAAGCATTAAATTGCCTTTTCAGAAGTGTGGCAGCCTTTGGAAGGGGCGCCTGCTTTCCCCTATCCGACTTGTATCTCGCACCCTGGGGTGCCAGGAAGTTGAATTTCAAGGGAAAAAGCTCAGCAAAGGCTTCAGGAGCTGCTGGCAGCCAGGATGCTGCGGCACTGCTCACACAGCTTGGTGCTCTGGCTGGGGCTGGGGAAGGATGGAGGAACACCAGTGCCTGCTGGCTGTTCAGGCACAGGCTCCTGGGTGAAAACTGGGCACTGTGGAGTCCCGAGGTGGTTTATCCAGGGTGGATCAGCAGCAGGGTCCTGTCGGGGTGGTGAGCTGTGCCCAGGGCTGCTCAGAGGCTTTGCAGGTTCCTGGTGACAGCAGCACAGGACTGCGTGTCCCGGGCAGGCTTCAGGAGCTGAGCTCTGCCAGTAGATCGTTCTGTGCTGTTTCCCCAGGCGTCCTTTTCTTTGCTCCTCGGTTGATTTTGGTGTCTGCTGGCTTTCATAACCTTTCCTGTGCCCGGAGGCTGGCGGCAGCAGTTCCAGGTGTGGCTCCCTGCGCTCGCCCTCCTGGCCCTGCTTTGGGGACCATGACATGATGGGGCTGTGGGGACCCTTCCCGCAGTGGGGCTGGGCGTTGGTGTGAGCCTTTCAGCTGCTTTAATTGCCAGCTCTGCAGCCCCTCCTGAGTGCCCTCAGAGCAGGCCTGGCTGTCTCACCAAAACGGAAGGTAAATGGCTGTGACAAAAGTGACAAACTCCACTCGAGCCCTGCTTTCTCCCCAGCTGCTGTGTCAGGTGCAGTTGCTGTGGATGCTCATGGCCAGGGCTGGTGGCAAAGCCTCCAGCAGGGCTGTGATGGGGCTGCAGGCTGGCCCTGAAGGGGAGCCAGCACCATTTTGCTGGAAATCACTGCTCTCTTCCATGTGCATGGGTGCTCCTCCTCTGACTCTTTCCTGCCTTAGGAGAATGAAACTCACTCCTCCTGGCTGAGCCAGAGCCAAGCTGAGCAGCACTCGGGTGTTCTGCAGGGGTTTCAGGGCATCAGCCTTGCCGATGGGATGGTTTCCTTGGTTTTTGGGGCGTCCCTGCCGTGGGGTGTCCGCGGGGAGGGTGGCAGCACACCTGGGCTGGTGAGCTGGAGCAGGGCTGGGGCAGCCAGAGCCAGCACAGTTGTCAGAGATTTCCTCAGTGTGGAGAGAGGATAACTCTGACCTTCCTCTGAGGGCTGTTAAGGATTAATGTTTGCACAGGGCTTTGAGTATGTCAAGCTTTATGTAAATAGCAGTTATGACTCTTTTATTAATTCCCTCCCCCAGGTAAATAACCTGTGCTGTGTGTGACGGGCTCTCGCTGCAGCCTGTGCAGGCTGCGGGGAAGGCACAAAGGCTGGTGCAGCACCGTGTCCCCTCCCAGGGCCACTTTGGCCACATCTGCAGCCCCTTCCCAGTGCTGTGCTGGAGCCCAGAGGTGCTGGTTTGCCACCTGCCCTCCCCAGGTGTGTGACCCACTGCTGTCCCTGCAGTGCAGCAGGGGACATTCCAATCAGCCCCTCCTTACCACCAAGAATTCCTTTGGGACTGTCACTGAAATGATTGTGTCCCTCCGAAATGCCAGTTCTGGGTCTGCATGCCCTGCCATTTTGTGCTGCACAGTGTTCCTTGTGCAGACGAAGAGCGACATTCATCTGTGTCATTTTGGACTCCATGTTCCATGCATTTATGGCTTGGTTTGCTCTTAATGTGAGATGTTTAAAGAGGGAGGATTAGTCTCTGGGGTTTAGCTCCTCTGCCCTTGTGTTTGTGCGTCTCTAATCAGGCAAAAACATTGTTAGAAGGGATCTCTGTGAAAGGTTTGGGATGTGAGGCTGTCTGAGGTGTTTTACTGCTGAGTTCAGGAGCTCATTTCCAAAACTTAGTGTTGTGCCTAAAACCATGGAGGGTGGGAATTGGCTTTTTGCCAGTTAGTTACTTAAGTTTAAGAGATCTTTGCATTCAAATTACTTATCTGGAGTGCTGGCAGGCTAATAAATTCCAGGGACTGTTCTAAATATTGTCAATCTCCAATGTAATCCTATTAAAATAATTGAGTATTTTCAGGGTAAAGAATTCCCTCATCCTCCGTCCCCAACACACAGGAGAAAACATGAAAGGCAGCCTGGAGTGTCCTCTGCACATCATTGAGCTGAGATTCCTGGCTGTGGAGCCATGAGATTCCCAGCAGCCAGGACTTGAGAGGCACGGCACTTGTACCAAAGCGGTCTGTGTTCTGATTTGTGCCTTTTTTGGGGGCACGAGCGGGTTTTATCCTCACTCCCTGTTTGATTTGGCGTGGCACACCTTGATTTCGGTGGGAGACTGGCGTGTTATCCCCTGGGATTTGTTCTTGGAGTGCAAGGAGTGCCGGAGCTCGCTGGCCCTGCTCTGCCCGGAGTCCTGCGGCACTGCCCTGCGTTCCCTGCCAGGGAAGCTGCTGAGCCACAGCCTGTGTGTCTGATCCTCATGGCAATTTCAGGCTGGAAAAGGCGGTGGCAGTCCCCTGTCCCCACTTAAGAGCCGGATCACATCTCGGGCTCCTGTTGTTTCAGCTGGGCTGGGACAATGAGCCCTCCCGGTGGCGATGCTGCCCGAGCAGCCCCCAGGACATCAAACGCAGCCCCTGTTGCTTTTTCAGAGAAGACAGCTTCTCCAGTTTGCCTTTTGATAATCTTCAAATGCAGGCCTGACCTGAATTTACAACACGGAGGAAGAAAACGAGAGGAAAAATATCTCCCAACAGCTTTTAAGGTGTCTTTGACAGCAGTAAACTAGAGAAAATAAGCGCAAGTTCTTCCCTTCCCCTTTGCTTTTGTAGGTCACTTCAGGGGAAATCTGAGCAAATCAGAGAACTTCAAAAACAACCTCCAGCCCAATCGCTTCCACCAAACCCAGTCCCCCTCCTGCCGCGCAGCCCACAAACCTCACATTCTCCTTGGCAGCCTCGTGTGAAAACCATCTTGGAATAACTCGCCACAAAGAGGACATGAAGTTCCCTTGGTTTGGCAAAGTAAACAGGTTTATTTTTGTTTGCAGAAGGTTTTGCAGCGCAGCGCCCTGGCGGAGCTGGCCTCTATCTTTTCCTCGCCTGGATTTACCCCTGGGCCCAGCAAGTTTGGAAGGTGTCGCTTGGGGAAAGAGGCTGTGGGGGCTGCGTTGGTGGCTCCTGTCACCTCGAGAGCACCAAGTGCCACATTGCTTTTCTGTAGCCCCAGGCTCTGTCCCTGGCACAGACTCCGTTTCCCCCCTGGGCGAGGGTTACCTTGGGCTCCGTTGGTTTCTCTCGGAGAGGCAGAGCAGCAATGATGCCACAGCTCAGCCGGGCTGCTCTTGGGGTGATTTATTTGGCTGGCGATGGCTGCAGAGCCGATCGATCCGAGCTGCTGTGCTGGAGGTGCTGCTCACCTGAGAGCAGCGCTCCCGTGTGTGTCAGTGCCGTGGGGAGGGATGTGCCATTACTGCTGAAATATCATCGTCTCCCGGGCTCTTGGGGGATGAGGAAAAGGCTCTTTGCTGCAGCAGCGGCGTCGGGATAACGCCCCGGCGCTCTCGCAGCAGGATGTGGCTCCATAGATTTTCTCCTCGCTGTTTTTAAAAACCGCCCAGCAGATCCAGCTGATAAATGATGCTTTGGAGCTGCTTTCAGGTGTCCAGCGATTTTGGCTGTAATGGTTTATTTATTTGTGTCATTATTTTAGTTCAGTCCGCCCAGCCCTGGCCAGTGACCGCAGGGCTGCTCTGGCACTGCCCCACGCGTGAGGAGTGCGGTGGTGTTGGGCAGAGAACGAAGGAATCTCTTTATTTACATTTGGGAGCAGGTTTGGCGTTGCTGTGGCTTCCAGGGAGCGTGGCAGTGTGCTGCAGACAGCTCCGAGGGACTGTCCCCGCCGTGTGTGAGCACCCCAGGTGTGCGGTACCTGTGCGGGAAGGGTTTTTTGTTATCCTTTGGAGCAGCACAGACCCAAGGCTTTTTCTCAAAGCCGCTCCAAGCGGGGCTGAGGAGCCGCTGGAGGTGTGCGCGCCGTATCTCAGCGTTTTCGTCTCGTTTGCTCAGCTTTCCACATCTTTTGCCCTTACAAAGCAAGATGGAGTTTATTGTCTAATCACCGAAGCTGCCGAGTCAGGACTTGTGTCCAGGGTGATCGTTGTCAGTGCCAAGAAACAGAATTGAGCAAAATTAAACCCAGACCTGATTAGTGACCTACTTAGAGGATGGAGAAGGTGCTGAGACTCTGGCTGAAGTGAATTCAAATTCCCTATTTCATTGTATTTCCTTGATTAATAATAAGTGAGTGAAATATCAGTCAAGATTTTTTTTAAAAGCAAGGAAGCAGCTTTAAAACATTACATTTATTTTACCTTGGGAGAACTTAATTAGCTGTCAACAGCACAACACATGAGTGGTGACTTTTGAATGAAATTATGAAATCTCTGCTCCTGAGGCATTTTTCTCCCTCCTTCCAAGGCAGAGGGAAACACAACAGATATGTTTAGGTAAAAGCTAAGTAATTTTTAGGAGAATGCTTTTGCCTGCACCGTTTTCTTGTATTAATTACAGAAGTGTATAACCCTTCAGTTCTGATTTGAATGTGAGCAACCAGCACAACCAGGTTATTAAATCAGGTTTCAAATCCAAGATCAGGGTCATGTGGTTCTCTGTTTGATGGGCTAATTTCTTAAGTGATTGAACTTCTATCATTCCAGTGGATACCATGGTAATTTACTTATTTCACAAATGTGATAAATAAACCACAGCCAGCAAATCACTCAATGGTCCTAATTTAGAGCTGCTGGCTTTTGCTGACACACGATGGGAGCGTGGCAGGGCTATCAGGGAAATGGATGTGGTGAGGAGCCGAGGATGTGCCGGTGGAGCCAGGGAGAGCCAGGCAGTTTGGAGTGTTGAAATATCAAAACCCAACCAATTCTCCCAGTGGGGAGGTTTGGTCTGTGCCTGCCTGGAGCAGCAAACCTTAAAACCTGGCTTAATTTGTGGCTAAGCTTTTCCCAAGAGCTTTGGATAGGAAAGGAAGGTGGATAAATGTAGATTACAGGCAACTGGAGTGTCCCAAAAACTCGTTCCTAAAGCTTCAGAAGTAATTCGAATATAGCTAAAGCTCCGATTTCAGGAGGGGCAGAGAGCAGGACGAGGAGGAACCCCAGCGTTATGGTCCTGGGGAAAACTCCTGCAGAGTGTTTTGGCAAGTCCTTTAGCAAGTTCTGATTGTTTATATAACAAACAGGATTGTTTATATAACAAATAGAGTGGTCATCCGTCTGAATTGCCTTGTTCGCAACAATGTTGCACCGTGAAGTGTCCACATACTTAAGGAATATAAATAAAATTGACATGTTTAGCATTCCAGGGGCGAATTAGCATTTCAAGGAGCTTCAGTGGGACAAAGATCCGCTGTTTGCTGGCAGTGGCTGGGCTGCTGTGGGTACAGCCTTCTCCTGGGGTTTGGGTTGTTTTCCTATTAAAATTTGTGTTAACCTGTAAGTGGCAGGGACTGGAAAGCCTCGATAAAGTCCCACCCTGAATGCCGTGGCCGAAGCCCCTCTGTGCTCTCGTGGGGTGGGTGTTTGCTGAGCCTGCTTGGAATCAGGGAGATAAAAGCTAAGGTTCTGGCAAAGCATTTAATACAGAATATCAGGTTGTTTTTTCAGTCCAGATCTCACCTTCAGCGTCCCTGTCACCAGTCCCCACAGACCTTCTGATTGAGATTCCCTGCTCTTCGAGGCGACAGGGAGAGGAAGGACAAAGAGCTGCCCACGTTTTTGTGGCAACTTGTGACAAACAATTTCAAATCTGGCAGCTGGAACAAAATTGTTGGCTGTACCCTGCCACCACTCTGGGGCTCAGGAATGTGTTTTTGTAGCAGATGGAGCTATTAGTTAGCTGTGCTATCTTGAAGAATTGCTTTCCCAGGTAATCAGCTCTGCTCATTTAGGATGTCGTTTCCCCACCTCGATATGTCAGCCGAGGAAGCAGGAATGATTAATCACTGCGGCTTGGACACTGCACAGGAATAACTGCGTGGAGGGAATCGTTCTGCGGAGCACCAATGCCACAGGGAGTTTAAAGTGCTCTGATGCAAAGCAAACAAGATGGAAAAGATGACCGTGATGCTTCCTGATGGCTGTGTGGCACCCAGAGAGTTTCTGTGGCAACCTGGAGATTTGCAATTCATGGGGAGCCTGGAGCGAGACAAAACTTTTGGAGCTGGGCTGTGGCTGCTGCGGAAGGACAGCGCCAGCCCCGCTGGCCTCCCTGCCTGGCCGGAGCCACACGCAGGACACAGCCACCGCAGGGATGGACGGACGGATGGACGGATGGACGCCTTCCACCTTGCCACAGACTCCTGCTAACGGGAGCTAAAGGGCTCGGGAAGGTTCATTAAGAATCTGCTGTTGATCCCCGCCGCAGACTCTGCCCGAAAGGCTGGGTTTGCTGGACCGAGCGACAGAAATACTGTAAAAGCAGCACATTTTTATTCTTCCTGGTTTAAAGGCTGAAAATGAGATTTTGTTTTTTTCAATTACTGATATTCTCAAATTACCAGCAAAGAAGGTTAATCCTTTTTTTTTTTTTTTTTTATTTTTCCCTGGCAGATCTTAGGCTTAAGCCTGAGACACTGCACAGGCTGGTGCTGATGGCTGCCTCTATTTTCATTTCACCCTTTCGAAAGCAATTTGGGATATTTTGCAAGACTTAGTGTTGCCACGTGCCGTATAAATATAAGATGCAAAATAGGGCAGTCGGGGATTTGGGATAGAAGGGGTATCAGCTTTAGCTCTGAAGTGTGACCAAGGAATTTAGACTTCTTGTTGGGCAGCCTTTTCTTGTGAGGAACATGCAGGATTTTCAGCCTCATCTGTCCTTGCAGGAGCCTTTTACAGCTCACCTTCCCTGCTGGGCTGAGTGCTCCTCAGGCCTTCCCTCATGGTGAGGGATTCTCCAGGGCTTGGATGTCCTTGGAAGGAGAAAGCCAAAGGGACTCGTGGTGTCCCAAAGCTTAATGCATCGGAAAATAGCTGTGCAGGGGTTTGTTGGCTGCTGGGGTGAATTAGAACAAGTCCAAGTGGGTGGAAGGCAGCGAAGCGAAGCTGTGGTACAGGGAATTCCTGGAAGCTTGGCTCTGCAGAGCTGGTGCCTTGGAATACAGAGTTGGGAGCCCCACCAGCAGCGTTGCGTTGTGTGACCGTTCGGTTTAATCCCATTTCAGACCGGGCTGTACGGCCACGGGTGAACCTGGACCATAAAAATTACAGCAGCGTTAAACCTCACGCCGTGAGCTTTATGGTGGACGAGCGGTCCTGCAGGAATATATCGTGGGAGCCGATCAGTGATTTTATATTGCCAGAGCAGCTGGTGCCAGCACAGCGAGCGTGCGGCGTGTCCGTCCTTCCTCCTGCCACTGCCGCCTTGGGGAACACTTGCTGCGGGGAAAACTTACTGCAGGAGCTTCCCAATCTGAAAACCCTTGGAATGATCTCCTGATGAGTGCTCTGTGTGTCCCTGTGACCGTGTCTGTCCTGGGCAGCTCGGCTGTCCCATCTGGGTTCTGGTGCCCAGCTGACGGCGTGTCCGTCCTTCCTCCTGCCACTGCCGCCTTGGGGAACACTTGCTGTGGGGAAAGCTTACTGCGGGCACTTCATCTGACAATCCTTGGAATGATCTCCTGATGAGTGCTCTGTGTGTCCCTGTGACCGCGTCTGTCCTGGGCAGCTCAGCTGTCCGGCTGGGTGCTGGTGCCCAGCTGACGGCGTGTCCCTCTCCATATCGATGGTGACGCGTGGCTTTCCTTGGCTCTCTGCACCTCATCCTGAGGGTCCCAAAACCACGCACAAGGCTGGGCATCCTCCCCTGTGCTGGCACAGCCACGCTGTTCTGAGTGCACAGGGCTCCCAAAAACGCACAGCCGCGGGCAGGCTGTCCTGGGCACGTGCCAGCCTCCCCCAGGTGACAATGCTCACCTCGGAGCCTCTTTGGGAGCTCCTCTTCTTCCCACCTAGCTCAGCCATGGCTGTCTCTGAAAGATCTTCCTGTTTATTTTCAAAGCACCCTGTGCCTGTAGCAGAATTTTGAAGTTAATTGCCTGGATGCAGACGGCAGGGAAGGCGGAGTGTTACAAGGAGATAGCTGGAGATAGAGAGGCTGAGAAAATAACCTCAGGGCATCTGCCTGTGAGCAGGCATGTAAAAATACTAATTTTTGAACTTTTGACTTCAAATGGTTTGTGTAAAAATGTTTAAGTATTTTTTTCCTCTCAGATTTGATCTTTTTGAGTCACAAGACCTTTTTGTGGTTGGCAGGGCTCCTGTAACATATTTCTTTTTAAATGATCTCTGAAGTTGTTGAGTACATGGGTATGAAAGTGCCTGATGGAAAGCTGTACAATTTGTTCGGGCAGGAGCATAGAATGAGTTTCTTTTCAGTGGAAACTGAGTTGGCTTTTTGAAGCTCCTCTCACTGTTTGAGGAGAGATTTTCTGTGTGAAGGCTCAACTGCTGCTTTGTGGCTCTTCCCAGCGAGCCTGTGAGCAGCCCCGTGTGGAAGTACCCTCGGGGGTGTGCGCTGTCAGCTACAATTTGGGGCAGCCTGGTTTCCTGAAACTGCAGAGATTCCTAGAATAGAAAAGAAAGAAAAATACCGGGGTGTGGGCCTCGTTGGAGGTGTTTCCATGTCAGCTCCAGTGCTCTGTCTGTGCCCCATCTGCCGTCATCGTGACGGGAGGGTTCCTTGGCTGCTGCTCCCCGCGTGTTTTGACTGAGCAGGAGCATCCTGACACCGTCCCAGACTGCGGCTGAGTCACAAATGCTCGAGCTGCTCCCACTGGCACTTCCCACACACTCTCGGAAATGGTCCCCAGAATCCCAATAATGCCAGCTTGCACTGGGGGGGAGAGAGCTGTGGAGACTTTGAGGCAGGTGTGTAAATAAATTTAAAAACCTAATCACTGACCGTGATGGCAGAGAGCTGCAGTGCCTTGGGGTGGGTTTGTGAACCTCCTGTGGGTTTCAGAGCTCGTGTTTCCTGAGTGCTGAAGGTGACTTTGGTGACCGTGTTCCTCTGAGTTTGACTCTGCTGTTGTCTTGAGGCAGGGACTGGAACATCAGTGTGCCCTGCCTGTGTCCTTCATCAGCATTAACCACTTCAGTGTAGGTACCTCGGAGCTGAGAAACACAACAGAATGCTCCTGGCGTGTTTTGGAAGGATCAGATCGCTTCCATGGAGGTTGTGTTTCAGTCTTGGGCTTGTTCTCTGGGAAATAGTGACACACCCTGAACGATTTTTCACTAGTCTTGACTCTGTTTTTGTCCCTCATACAGCAAAGGGACAAGGACAAGAGCGCAGCAGGGACGTGCCATCTGAAAAATGAGCTGGAAAATGGGAAAGAAGGTGTCTTGTTCGCACATGGTGCCTGGCAGGCTCCCCTCGGTGCTGGGGATCTCCCTGTCCCCGCAGCTCTCCCAGCTCTCCCAGTTACACTCGAGCACATGGCAAAACATTTTGCTGAGTCTAGGACTTAATGAGGGGCCATGTTGGGAATAGAGTTGTGCTCCCAGACTGGAGTTCATGGTGGAGTGTACCTTTAATATGAAGTGACACTTGTCAAAACAAATGAGCGAGATTTTTATTGCATGTTCACTCGCTTGTAAAATTCGCTAGTCTGCAGTGGCTCTTAATCACCGCCGCGAATTAGCCAGGTCCTCCTGCAGTTCAATTACTGGTGTGTCATGTTTAAATTCTCCCTTGATGAACTGATGGTGAGATTATACGCACGGTTTCATAATAGGTAGCGGGCAAAACACAAACACAGGAGGGGAGCGCAGATGGTGCAAAGTGCTTAATCCGCAGCAGGGCAAGCCACGGTGGCTGCCGGAGCAGGACAGGGGCGAGCTCGGGGTCACCACAGCCAGTTGTGCCTTGGGGGAGGGCAGGGCTCTGGGAGCTGCGTGTTGGTGTGACAGAGGGGCAGTCGGGGCTGGCACTGCCATGACAGTTACCTCTGTTCGGCAGTGACCATCGCTGGCGTTGGGCTCTTCTTGCTGTTGGCATCGAGCTGTGCCACGTTGGCTTTTGACAACGTCCACGGCCAGTTTCATATAAAGTCACAGAATCACAGAATGGTTTGTGCCAGGGCCTCGCCACCCTCCCAGTAAAGACTTCCTGCCATATATCTAACCTAAATTTCCCCTCTTTCCATCTGAATGCGTTACTCCTTGTCCTATCGCTCCAGTTCCTGGTTTAATCCCTTTGATAGGCTAAAGAGGAACGCTTTGTGCTGTTTCCTGCACCTTTGTTCCTGGGGGATTAATGAGGAAAGGGGCAGAGGACTGGCCGGAGATGCAGATTTGGGGAGGAGGAGGAGGATGTTTATTCTCTGTGCTGTTCCTTTCCAATACCCGTGCCGTTCCACGGAGTGCTCGTGCTAATTGTTCAGGCGATTCTCGGGCGCTGACTGAGCCCCAGTGCTGGAGCAGAGGCAGGTGGAGCAGCAGATAATGTGAAGTTGGCTGCTCTCGCACAGCCTGCCTGCGCTGCGGCGCTGCCTTGGCCGCGCTGTGCCGTGGCCGGGACGGGGCAGCTGCAGGCTCTGCCGTCTGCCCAGCCCTGCTGCCTCCCTTGCCTTGACCCCTTGCTCAAAATGAAATTCTTAATTACCGGGGAGCCGATGACTGAGTCATGCTGCGCGTTGTCAGGGAGACAAATAAAGCCCGTGGAACTCGCAGGGGCTGTGCTGGAGGAACTGGCACGGTTCCGCCTTCTTCTAGAAGCACTCTGAGGCGGTGCAGCCTTCCAGATGTTACGTACAGCTGCTGCCTTTACAATATAGATTTCAAAATTACGTACAAAAAGGCAAACTCATTCCCTCCTCTCTTATCTGTGCTCTGGAAATTCTCTGCTTACCTTGATAATGTGGTTTTCTAAGGAGCCACCTTGATAATGACCAGAGGAGATGAGACGAGATGCGAGAAGTTGTAATTGGAGAGGAAATAACATTTAAGAAGTGGGAAATTGAAGATGCTTTCCTGATGCTGAATGGGTCTAACTGATCTCTGTAAAGTTTCCATAGAAAATTGAAATTAAGGGTGTTGAGTCCAGGGCTTTAAACTCCACACCGAGCTGTTAGAGCAAGGTGAATCTGGGGATGTAGTGAGTGTTGCTGCTTCTCTGAGTGAAGGATGCTCGGGACACTGAAAGCTCAGCCCCTCTGCTGCAGTTTGGTTGCCCAGGAGTTGCCTTCCTGTGCCTGTACCCCATCAGGGCTTGGGAGGATCCAGATGCACATGCCCGGCAGCCTGGCTGCTGAAATTAGAGGTAACAAATTATTGATAATTAGGGCTGGTTTTTGTTTTACCATTGCAAAAAGTGAATTTATAGAAGCCCATTTATTTTTATCTCTGGCCTCGGGAACTCCAAAGCAGTTGTACTTATTCTTAATTGCTTGTTTTATGGGTGAAAACGAAGCTGGAATGTAAACGGCGGCACGGGGGGGCTGGCATGGAACTGCTGCCATGCTCAAACCACGAGGAGGAAAACTGGCACTGAGGATTGCCTAATACTTCACAAATTCCAATTTTTATTAAGTTTAACAATGCAACCGTTTCCAACCATCCTAGAACTAAATATAGTAATGAAATTTTATTTGAAGTCAGGAACATTATCGAGATATGACTTGATGTGTGTAAGATACTGCACATCACCGGAGTGGTACAGATTGTGTTAAATGGGCCTGAAATAATCTTCAGGAAAGAAAATCGTTTTCTATTCTCCTTGACACAAAGTGTTTGTCACAGATACGCGTTCTTATCCACGTCTTGTTAGTGAAATCATTATACTTTTCATTACAACTTTTATGCAAATATGCTGGTTTTCCTTGATTAGGTTTACATGAATAAGCTGTAATTGTAGGCTGAGGTGATATTAATGCGCGACAATTAAATACGTAATTACTGTGTGTAATTGTGGCGTGAGGGATGGGCGGCAGCATCCCGAGCGCTGTGCTGGTGCAGGTTTGGGGTCTGGGCTGGGGTCTGCCCAGGGGCTGCTGTAAAGTACTCAGTATCCAAAATATTTCAAGGAAGGCAGCATGAGGCCATGGGAATGCGCTTGCAGCATCCTCGTATAAAAACCTGGATAATTTTCATTTGTCCCACTTGCATTCCTCCTTTTGCCCACCTAAACACGTGGAGCCTTTGAAGTATTATATTTAAGGAGACTTTTTTGCAGGCAGCTGCCTATATCTGCTGTTAATATATTCCTCTATATTCCTGTTAACCGCTGTGTGCACACGGTGGAGCAGCAGGTGGTTTCCCTCTCTGTAACACTTCACTGCGTTTGCTGCAGAGGAAATACAAAAAAACCCCGAAAACAAAAGCTTGAAAGGAGAAAGACTGACCTATGGGTACCTGCCAAAATTGTTCTCTTGGCGAGCAGTCAAATGTGCCTCTAATGGAGGTGGCACTGAGCCGTTTCCGATGCTGGGGATACCCAAGCGCCGCCCTGGGAGCGTCTCGAGGGCTCTGTTTCTGTTTGTGGAGTCCCCGCGGTGGGAGGAGGTTTCAATGTCACTGTCACTGTGCTTTGGAGGTGACCGTCAGCACTGAAAAGATGTGTTGGCAAAGGCAGGTGTTCAAATGCCTTTGCTTTTTTTTTTTTTTCAATCAAGAGCTCCCACAGCTCTAACTCCTTTATTTTTGGTTTGGAGTGGATTTTTCTGTTGTTTATTTCTGATAAGGCAGCGAGGCTCCTCTGGTGGCCCTTTTTTGGGGGGTGCAGCCCCCCTTCCCTGCGCTGTGCTGGGACCCAGCACAGCACAGCACAACTCACTATCTGCAGCCCGAAGAATGAGTTATTGTGCCGCCAAGAATTGTTTGAAGAATTAAAATTGACCCATTTCCTTCAGGCACGGGCAAGTTAATACTCCGGAGTGTTAACATCGTAGGAGTGATTTGAGAAGTATTATTCGTCAAATCCCTGTGCTCATATGTATGTAGGTATAAATAAAGAGGCCTCAAAGGTTGTTTCAGTATTTATTAACCTCTCCTCCTCTTCAGGGGCTTTACTTGGCCAAGGCTTTATCTGGTTGGGTGTTTTTTTATGAATTTGTGGAAGTGGAGGAGCAGCTGTCAACACCTCCCTGGATTAAAACTTGTCTTTGTCCAGGGTTTTATGTCCAAGTTGCTACATTTGTGCTAATTTTGTTTTCCTGGCTTTTTTTAGGTAAGTGAACACGTTCAGAGGTGGGATTTGAACCCTGGGACAGGTACCGGGCTCGGACAGCGGATCAGGCAGTTGTCAGCCAGGAGATGCTTCATTAGTAAGTCTAGAAATTGTGGGTGATGTCATGTGAAAAAACGATAAAAAAATGCTTCAACAGCTTTTGGAGATTTTCTGGGATTCTCCTGTTTGGGTGAGGAAAGGAGGACTCAGAACTTTTCCTCTCACAGCACTGTAGGGAAAACCCAAACAGCCTTTCCAGTCTTGTGATTTCTGTTTCTGATTTTCTGTAGTATATTTAGGAGCGTAACTCTTCAAGGAGTAATTTTTAAATACAGCTGGATTCCGGGGCTTGGGAATGTTCTCCAGCCTCGTGTTGAAAGGGAGCGTGAGGAGGTAGGAGGCAGCAGGGGTGGTTTGTTGTTTTTTTAAATAATGCTTAATCTAGAATTAAATTCAGAGGAGTGCCTGGAGAAAATGAGATCTCTCTGATCAGATTCTCAGAATACTTTTTGTCTTCTCTAATAAGCAAGAAAAGCTAGTAGAGGGAATTACATGCTGGAAGAGGAATTTTAATAGCAACAGATATGCAAAGGGGGAGGTATCTCAGGTGAATAGGAAATGCAGGCTGCTGCGCGGGAGAGAGATCATTTCCCGGCTCCGAGAGCGCCAATTTCCGTGGCCCAGACACAAAGCTGCTCCCCCCCAGCCCAGCCAGAGGAGAGGAGCTGTTTCTCTTTGGTTTTCAGTCCCTGCCTGCTGCGGGGGGATTCTCCCACCAGGAGTGACCTGGAGGAAGCAGTGTCCCCAAGGCTGGCTGTGGCACCCTGGCTGTGCAGGGGCTGTGGCAGTGTTGCTTTGGAGCTCCGAGGGTCCTACAGCTTTGCCTAAAGGAAGGCATTTAACCTTGGTGGGTGTCCTGGGGGTCTCCCTTCCCTGGCTCCAGCTCCTGGTTAGGGTTGCTGTGTTTTACTGGATGTGCTTCCCCTCCCAGCCGAGGGCAGAGGGAAAATCCTCCTTTTCCTGAGGCGTGGGCACAGTGCAGGAAAACAGGAGCATCTCAGTGTGGGCACAGATGCTCCCAGTGCCTCTCTGCCTGGGAATCTGGTTAAATAACACAGGATTTTGCTGCAGGTGCCATTCGAGGTCGGTTACTCGGCAGCGCTGTAACTAATTCCAATTAAAGCAGAAAGCTTTTCCCGTATTTTTAAAAAGAAAGACTTAAAAGCTTTAATTTGCTGCAGTGAGCTGCGGCTCGTGGCCTGGCCACGCAGGAGATGATCCTTGCTCCAGCCATGCCCTCCTGAGTTGGGAACGCAGTGCTGAGAGCCAGGCTGCACCTCCCAGCCTGAGCATTCCCGAGGAGCAGGGATGGTGCTGGGCTCCCGCCTGTCCTGGGAGAATCTGGACCCTGGAGGGATCTGGAATGGGGAAAAACAGGAGCAGGAGGAAGATAAATTGCGTTCCAAGCAGGACCCGCTTAGCCCAGGAGCCGTGTGTGATGTGGGAATCCCGCTCTGGCTGTGTTCAAACACGGAGATAAACGCATCCATCTAAATTCGTGATTTTGGGTTTTTTTTCTCGTGGAGTTGCTAATTATTGAACATAACTGCTTATTCATAATTTCTCTTCTCCTGCCTGATAGCCCTAATCCCGTATTTGTGCGGCTGTCATTCCCATGGCAACAGACTGGTGTCTGAGGCAGAAGATTATTAAATACCGAGCAGCACATTAAAATAATGGGCAGGTTCTGACTTAGAGACTTTCGCACGGGGGCAAACTTCAAAAAAAAAAGAAAAAAAGAGAACACTTTCACAAAAAGCAATTTACTTTGCCAGTAATGTTCTCGATTCCCACAGCTATCGCTGGAGAGAGCTGTTTGAGGAGCAGCCCATCTCCTGCTCCTCCCGCTTTGCGGAGAAATCCTCAGCTTATGTTTATGTCATCAGTCTGTTGCCATGGAAACTTTGTCACAAACGTATCGTGACCTCACAACGGGGATGGCAAAGGAGGAGAATGTGGGCTGGAAGACGACATTAGGAATGATCAGCAGCAGGGGAAAAACAGCCCCGGGCCTCGGGAGATGGAGCACAATAAAGCAGAGAGAAGGAGCCAGGGCTGGGGTGTGTTTTCCTGATCCCCAGGGCAGGCACCTGTCCCACCCAGGTCCTGGTGTGCAGGAACTCTGCTCCAGAGCCGTTTAAAGCTCTGAACTTTGCTGTTTCCCCATCAATTCCCAGCATTATCAGGGGTCAGTAGCACAGCGAAGGAGGAGCAGACCCTTCCCTTCAGCTGTGGTTCAAATGGCAGGGCTGAGAGCTGGGTGCTCGACCTCTCCATAGTGTCAGGTGTTTGTCTTTTTGGGGTTCCAGCCCTGTGTCAGATGGGACGAGGAGCAGCGGAGCCGTGGGTTTGCTGCAGTGCTGCTGCTCCGTGGAAGGTGTGTTTGCGTGGGTCTGGAGTGACAGGTGTCAAGGTGATGCTTTTTGATGCCTTAAAGAAATCCAACTTTCCCTAATGAAAGCTGCAGCTGGAATTTGAAAGAGGATTAAGCAAGGATTAATAAAGGAAAGGTAGACAAGAGATTTGGTTCTCTGTCACGGAGATAGAGGCTGGGTAACGTGTCACGGCAGGGAGATGGAACAGAAAATTCTGCACACCTGGAAGTTGATCAGTGGGTGCTGCACCTTATCATGCTTTTTGGTCATTTGTGCTGACCCCAGGCTGATACAATGCACCTCCCAAAGCAGAGGATTTTCCCTGGAAGGGCTGGTGCTCCTTCCAGCAGGCGAGAGGCTGTTTGCTCTAGGCTGGGAGCTGCCCCAGAGCTCCTTGGCAGGTCCAGCAGGAGTGGAGCTCAGAGCAGATTCTGGTACATCAAACCCGATGATAAAAACAGAGAGCTCATCCAGAGAGCTGGTGCTGCTCCAGTGTTATCTCCCTGTGCAGGTGCTCCAGGCAGCACAGCCGCATCCAGAAGTGCTATTCTCCGCATATTTCATGTATTTTTAATACAATCCTTTGGAGCACTAACAAGATCTTTGTGCAGTGATCTTCAGTGAGGTCCGGTGGCTGTGGCAGGGCACTGAGGGGTGTGTGTGCACACCCAGAGGCTGGGACAGGAGCCTGATTCGGAGCCAGACAGCTCTGCAAGGGCAGGGCAGACTTGCTTGCCTGGAAAAACCCTCTGGAGGGGATTTCTTGTGGTGTGCTGGGACAGGGCTCAGAGGAGCAGCATCCCCTTGCTGTTTATCCCTTAGGTTTCCTGCAGGGAACAAAACGAGGGCTGGGCTGATTTGTAGAGCGTGTGCTTCAGCACTCCCTTTCTCTCTTAAGCAATTTCCCTGTCCTCTGGCTTCTTAAGAGCTTAAGGATCATTTTCCTCTTGCAGTTGGTAATACGAGAGGAGATGAGTAAGTACAGATCTCTGCGACCCATAAACCGTAAAGTCCTGCCTGCAACTTAAACCTCCGCGGCTTTATTTGCTTTGTCGTGGCTTCTCACATGTGTTGGGGTTTAACAAACACGAGTTTTCCCCCTGGAGATAGATTTAAAAGGAGGCTGTAAGGAAGTGTATTGTTCTCGGAGCATCTTGTCTCTGCTCTGCCTTGAGAAGTGTGTGACTTCAAAAGGAGCAGCAGCAGCTCTGCTCGGGCTCCTCGCTCCTCCTGGGTTTGTTCGCAGCATGCACTGCCTGAGTTTGTTTTTAACCGCAGCCTGGGAGCCTTGGAGACAGCTCTGTGCGAGGACAGTGCCCTCACGCTCCTGCACGCCGCTGGGATGGTTTATCCTGCGGGGAAGGGTTTATCCTGTGGGGCTGCAGTGCAGGTGTGGTGCGGGCAGGGCAAGGAGCGAGTTGGCAGCACGGGATGCTGTGAAAGAAAGAAAGAAAGTAGGGCATCCCGGTGCTGTTGTGTAACAGCAGCTTCCCTCCCCAGCCAGCCAGCCCTCTGCCTCCTGGGGAATTTATGACCGAGTTCACTGCGATTCTATATTTGGCTGAAATATTGAAAAATGCATTTGCTGTCAATGGGTTCCTTGAATATAAAAGGAAGGAGATTTATGGGAAGAGGAGCGCTGGCCTCAAAAGTGCCCTTTTGTCTTTACTTCTTTACTCAGTTGCCTCTTCCCCTGTGCCTGTTTGAGGCAGGTGTGGTGTTGGGGAAGGTGAGGATATGAAGCCATGAGGGTATCTTGGATTTCCAGCTCCTGGGAGATCCTGAGGACACAGGGCAGCAGTTACAGAAGACTTTGAGGGTTGCTCCTTTCAGTGCTCTGCCCATTTTTAGTCTTGAGCCTTTTCAGTTGAAGATGGAGGGGTAAAACCAGGGAAGTGTGACCTGGGAAGAGACAATTCTTGCCTTTAAACTTGGCTCGTCCTGCTTGTGTCCAAATATGCGATGGTGCTTTAAAAAGACACAGCAACAACCTCTGAAGGATGCAGTGCAAAGTTAGTCAAGCTGACAGCTCCCACCTCTGAATAGAAAATGCTGTCAGCAGTCGGGTCAGATCTGCAGCGTGTGGGTGTGTGTGAGGTGTTGGTGACAAACAGTGGCTGAACCCGAGGCACCGCAAGTGTGGAATGGAATGGAATGGCATGGAATGGAATGGAGTGGAATGGAATGGAATGGAATAGTGTGGAATAGTGTGGAATAGTGTGGAATGGAATGGTATGGCATGGCATGGCATGGAGTGGAGTGGAATGGAATGGAATAGTGTGGAATAATGTGGAATGGAATGGTATGGCATGGAATGGAATGGAGTGGAATGGAATGGAATGGAATGGAATGGAATGGAATGGAATGGAATGGAATGGAATGGAATAGTGTGGAATGGGATGGAATGGAATGGAATGGAATGGAATGGAATGGAATGGAATGGAATGGAATGGAATGGAATGGAATGGGATGGGATGGGATGGAATGGAATGGAGCAGGCTGGGCACAGCCACCAAAACTGTGTCACAGCCAGCTCCTGGCAAACAGTCCTCATATCCTCCTGTGTCCCCTTGCAGCTGAGTATCCCTGGGCTTCAGGAAAAGCCAGGGAGCTCTGGAGCTGCAAGGAAGGGCAAAATTAATCTTACTGCTGGAGCCAATAAACTGTAGGTAAAGATCTTTCTGGGAAAAAAAAGGTGTGGGGAAGCACTGAGGTTTGCAGCAGAGTATTCAGTCTAAAATCGTTGTTGTGGGTTCCATGGGAGCGTGTGGCAGGAGCCAGAGGGTGACACAGCTCCATGGAGGGCATTGAGGAGCCTCGGAGTTCAGCTGGGATCTCAGAGTTCACCTAAAATCTCAGGGTTCACCTAAAATCTGGGGGTTCAGCTGGAGCCACAGCTCCGGACACGCTGATCTTTGTCACCCCTCGCTGATGGAGAACTTGGGTGCAGCTGAGGATCAGTGACACACAGAGCTGCGGTGTGGGCAGTGTGCTCCTGGGAAGGAGCAGGAATTAGGGGAAATGTCTTTATTTTTGTTCCTTGTGATGAATTCTCTGAATTGTGTGTCTAATTGCGCTCAATTACTCCCGCCCAGCGCAGGTGGGCTCACGATTTGCAGCCAGGGATGTACATCGATTTCTTTTGCAGGCCTGAAGACAAAAGTCATTCATAAAGGACGAGGAACTTTGCTCTGCTGTCAGCGTGGGGGGGTTGCACTTCTGCCTCTCTATTGTTGGCAGCTTTCACATTGATTCAATTTGAAAACTGAATGAGAAATTAGTGTGTTCTCGTGTGGACACATTTCAGCTAAATTATTAAATGAAGTGGTCGGCTCTTCTCTCTGAATTAAACCAGGAGGAAAAACTATAATTAACTATTTCATTGACTGAGGAGGAGCAGCAAAATTGATGTGAGACATTGACCTCATAGATTTTTCTTGCCTGTGCTGTGAAAATGAGGGCGAGCTTTTAGGAGTGGGAGGGGTGTGTCAACTTTGTTCCCAGAAATACAAATGGTTTCAGTTCATTCTTGCACCTCCTCTGCTTTATTCATTCTCCCTCTGGGAAGGACCTGCTTCACCCTTACTCCGACAGGATTTAGGAATGCCATGGCTGTGGGAATTGCCATAATTCCTGTTCTCCTGATGGTCCTTGCAGGTTTGCGTGGAGGGGTTAGGGGTTGGGGAAGAGGCACGGCACAGCCTTCGTTTGGGACCTTTGTCTTGCGAAACACCCGTTCTGCTCACATTTCAACATAACCAGCTTTTCCAGGAAAAACCCAGCGAGGTTCAGGCACCAGCAGAGGTCATTTGGTGCCAGTCCCTGGGATGCTGGCAGCTGTCCTGGCTGCGCTGGGCCACCGTCCAGCAGCCACCTGCTGCCAGGTGTGCTAAGGGTGGCAGGAGGTGGCTCCTGGCACAGCTGCCTGCTCTGGTGGAGCCCTGGAGTGGCAGTGTGAGAGTGGGGACTCGCAGGTGGGAAGCAGCTCGTGGGGAAGGGCTGGGGAGGGTCCCAGGGCAGGGTCAGGGTCAGGCATGGAGCAGCACTGCCCTGAGAGATGGGGGTGGGGGAAACCAGGCTCGCACCTTTGGTGTGCTCAGTCTCCAGAGCAGATTGCTGGGGTGCTGGGCAGGGCAGCAGTGACCCCAGCTGACCCCTCGTGCTCCCCAGGGCCCTAAGCTCTGCGCTTTGGGCACAGGGTGTGGCTGGGATTAAGCAGAGATTATGTAGGAAATCCATGGGATGTGGAGTGCCGCCAGCTGTTTGCTCCAGGACGATGTGGTCGTGGTTGGCAGAGCTGTGCGGCACAGAATAATGTGCTTTTGTGAAATGTGGGAGCACAGGGCTCCGCAGAGCACTGCACAATGAGAGCTGCAGGGTTGCCTTCCCCTCCTTGTGTGTGCTGCCATAATGCAGCACTCCAAGCCCCTTGGAGATGGGAAAATACAGGCATTTTATCCAGAATACCCAAGTTGGTCTTCTGATACAGGATTTTATTGGCTACGTGGGAGTCCATTTCTCACACGGTGCGGCATCAGTAATGGATTCTGTTGGTTCCAGTGTAATACCTTTAAATATCCCAATTGTGCATCTAAATACATAAATTACAGAATCGCAGAATGGTTCAGGTTGGAAGGGACTTTAAAGAATGTCTTGTTCCACTCCACCTGCCATGGCAGGGACACTTCCACTGTCCCAGGCTGCTCCAAGCCCCAATGTCCAGCCTGGCCTTGGGCACTGCAGGGATCCAGGGGCAGCCACAGCTCTCTGGGCACCTGTGCCAGGGCCTGCCACCCTCACAGTTATAGACAGGAATAACAGAGTTATTACCTTTGCCAATTCCATGCCTAAAGTTTCATTAGGAATTGCCTGGGACTTCATGGGGCACATGGTATTTTGGTATGAGGTGAGCGTGGGAGGGACATTTGTATTTGCCCGATTGGAGGAGCAAACCGGGGATGCTTTCTGCCTGTGGTTTATTTCCGTGCCCTGTTCAGCCAGCCCAGCTCTCCTCGGCGCTGCTGAGGGTCCCTCACTCTGATGAACACCACTGCAGGACTGAGGGGTGCCCGAGGGAGCCATGGGTTCAGCTCTAGAGCCTGAAAGTGGTGAAAGTCTCGTGTGGCACTGGGGGGTCTGCTAAGTGCGTTCACATATCTCTGTCTGACACGTGGCAGCTCCTTGAACCTTATCAATTTTTAATGGTACTCTGCTGTAATAAGAATATATGATCACTGGCTGGGCAGGAGAGGCTGAAATCCCTGCGAATGCAGGTTTTCTGTGAGGTTTCTGAGAGCAATATAGCAGGAGGCATTTAAGGCGTGCTGGTGGAAGAAGGTGAGCTATCCATCAACTGCACAATCTTGGATTTGAGTCTTCTATTTAGATTAAACACGTTAAGAAAGATGGATGGTAAACGTATTTCAGCAGCATTGTCCCCAAACCAGAGCGGAATATAAAGAGTCTGGGAGAAGGATTCAATTACACTGGCAAATAGCTTGAGCAAGAGCTGGCTAGGAAGGGAGCTCGTAGGGCAGTGGGATGCGGATTTATGGAGTTCTGCGATAAAAACATCGTTTTCATTAAACTCTGCCGTTCACATCGTGTTTGTGCTGCGTGGAGACGAACCTGTGAGCTGCTTCAGGTGGTGGCTTTGTGCGACTGCAGCTCTCGGTGTGTGTGATAGTTCTGTGCACGGCTGGCACCCCAAACTGACGCTCCTTCCAGCCTGCGAGTTGGGTTTGGCTGTGCTGGTGTTGGGAAACACTTCTGTGCCGCTGCCTTTGGGCCACTGGTGACTGATGTTGGCATTCCCTGCCTTAGGTACACGGAATCAGGAGAGGGAAGAGCCTGACCGAGCCCTTTGGTAATCTCAGTATTGCTCACAGGGTGTGTGCCTGAGCTGCTTTAACACAGTCAGGACAGGAAGGGTGACTCTGCTGGTTATGCCCAGAAAGAAATGAGTTGTATTCTTGACATGGAGAGGATGTGCTTGAAAAGGCCAAGGTGCCAAGGTGGCTGTGTTACAGGGCTTTCTTGTACAATTAATTGGTGCCCAAGACAAATATTAGCAGTTAGCTGTATATTCTGCCTCGGTATGAGGTTCAGAGGAGCAGGAGTGGGACTCGCCAGCAGTGCCACTGTAAACCCCTTCTCCTGCAGCGTTCCTTGAGCTGTGCAATTACCTGGTGCTTGCGGGCAAGGTGTTTTCTTATCTTGAACTGAAACTTTGTTCTTTTCCTCCCAGTCTGGCGCTTGGCAATTAAGGAACTGTATGATGCCTGTACTTTGATCTTTACCTGCTTCTGCAGTCCCTGGCATTGCTGTGATTCGGAGAAGGGAAAGTTTGGCCATAGCTGAGACCCACAGCTCTTGTGGCATTTCGGTGTTTCAGTGGTGTGTGCTCACTGTGCTCCTTCTGCAATACATAACCCCCAAAACCTGCTGGGGTGAAACTCCATCCTCAAAAGATGTGGTTCTCTGCTAATGCAGAGAATTCCTCCCAGGGGGAATTTCACTGCAGGGAAGGGTTAATGTGGTTTTGTTCTCAGTTATGTTCTCCTTTAATTGAAGAGAGGTAACTCTCCAAATTCTTGTTGCTGTTCTGTGTTGAGTTGTTCTGCCCTTGCTCGGGCAGGTGTGAGGAGCCAGGAAAGAGCCAGGATTGAGAGCTGGGTGAGCTCAGGATTAAGGTGAGATGCAGGGAGTGGGGGAGCACCGATGTGGTTGATTCATCCCAGGAGCCACCAGCGCAGGGTTGTGCTGAGCCCTCCCTGCAGTGCAAACATCTCCTATCGGCTCATGGCTGGAGGACAAGAGGCCCCAGAAGGTTCCTGAGGCTTGCGAGCTCATTCTGCTTCCTCTGGGGCTTTTTCACTTGGCTGTTTAACAAAAAACAACACAGAAGCTGAAAAGCCCCAACCCACACACACGTTCGCCTGGGATTTCTCCCCTCCTGGAATTTGTCTGGATGCACACTCTCTGTAGGATAGCTTGGCTCTGTGTCTTGCTCTCTTTCTGTGTTTTAGGCAGGGTTTGTGCAGGTGTTTTTTCGTGGAGGTGGTGGTTTGTGTTTCATTTCCTAACAGCTTTGACCAGCCCACGAGCTGAGCGCCCCGAGCTGCTCTGTGTTTGTGTTTCCACACCTTCCCTGGGTCCCTGGGCTCACGGGGATTTCCCAAGGCTGCAGCATCAGGATAAGCTCTGTCCAGCAAGATTTTTAATTCAGCTGTGTGGATTTCCAGTATGGTTTTCCAAGCCATTTTTGGTCTTTGTTGCTGTGCAAGGTGCAGAGTCACTGAGGTGGGAGGAACCTCGCAGTGCAGCCCCAGAGCTTGGGACAGAGCTGGAGCCCTTCAGGAGAAGGAGACTTGGATGATTTTGTTGCCATAGGAACTACCAAAAGCCTTCCTGCATTTTCTGTTGTGTCTGTGGCCTGTCAACCATTCAGATTTTTCTTCTTCATTCAGATTTGGTGGCCAGCCAACATTTAGGATGTTTTCTTCACTTCACTGCCCAAGTCTTTTTATTTCTCACTACTCCCCGTGTGGTTTGGGAATGTTTGAGCATGTGCCACACTTGTGCTGTCGAGCCACTGTCACCGTGCTGTGAGCCAGGTCCCCAGCCTTCCCTCCAGTTCCTGGAGGTGGTAGAGAAAGTTGTGTAGGTCAGCTTGGAATCATCAAGCTTGCAAGGAAAAAAATTAAAACTGACTTCAAAGGACAACTCTGACACGGTCAATTAATAATTAAAACAGTTTTTTAATGAGCTATGCAATTACCTGTGTGTCCCTGGAGATGATAGTTTATGGTATTATTGCTCAGTGCCCTTTCTTTAGTCATGGCAGATGACATCTGTAATTTAAAGCAGGCGAGACATTAAAGTGACAGAACTTTCATTAACCTTGTCTAAAGTTTGTTAATGACAAATGTCTCGTAAAAAAAAGCAATTGTCAAAACAGCAGCCTAGTGTCATGAGGAGCCTCAGATCCTGTGGCCTGGGGACTTCTTTTTGGACAAGAAATGTGTGTGAGTCCTCCTGGTGTGCCAGGGTGGTGTGTGCCCGTGGCGTGCAGGGATTGATGGAATATTGCCATCTCAGAGTCCCTGATCAGAGCATCTCCTGTCTGGGCTCTGGGGACAGCCTGTGCTCTGAGGAGTTTGTACCCAACGAGCTATCATGAGTTCAGGCTTAGCATTGGACTCAAAATCGTGGGTTAGAATTTGGTTTATCAGATTTAAAGCCGTGGTCTTTTGAAGGACCCTTGGGAAAGCAGGAGGGGCTGGTGGCCCAGAGCCCTGGGCCACTGCTGGTGGCCAGGGTGTCACTTCTCTTTCCCATCTGTGAAAGGCCAAAAGCTCTGCCTGCCCCCAGGTCTCATTTCTCATGGGATTTGTCCCTGTGTCCATAAGGCGTTTGGACCCTTCTGTAAACACCTGCTCATGAAATATCAGTAAATCTGACAGCCTGAACTCCTCAGGTGCAAGTTCTCCAGGGCAGTGTCATCCACTGGAGGCCCTGAGAAGTTAATTTAGTTTAAATTAACTGGGGTCCTGATTAAAGAAGAAGTTACCTGCTTGAATCACGAGCAGCTTTGTGGGGAGGGGATCAGGCACAGGGAGGTGCCTCAGCAAGGAGACTGCTTTGAAGAGGATCAGTTGGATCTGAACATCTCAGTGTCCAATATCAGCCTGCTTGGAAATGGAATTTTTGCAGCATCGTGTCAGTGAAGATACCGCAGGGAAAAAAGCGTTTTGTTTGGCATTTTTGTAGTTTCTAATACGGAACAGATAGGAAGTGCCTTGTTAAGTTATTGATTACCTTCAGATGAACTTCCAGGAGTTTATAGCAGCACGCTGTGCCCTCAGACTTTGTTAAACTGGATTAATTTTTGCTTCTGATCCCGTGAGGCTTCCAAGCCTATTAATACTGACTGCAGCATTAGGAAGAGTCCTCCTGGCAGAACACCTCGGCTGCAAGCTCGCGTCGGATCACGAGGCCTCGGCTTCATCTGCCTGGGAGAAATGTGGTTTCCCTTTTCCAATTAACAATGAGGAATGCAAATGCCTGTGTGAGGGTAACACAGCATTTCATGCCTTTGTTTGTTGTGGCAAATTGGATTTAAAACACTTGCTCCTGCGAGAGGGTTTTATGTGCCCTGAAGAAAGGATTTGCTGTAGTTGCTGGGGCCCTGCACTGCTCCATGCACATGTGTGTGTGAACACACAAACACGTGTGGACGCATGGATGTGTCTGGTGTGTGCTCGTGTTTGTGATGGGGAAGGCGAATGCAAAGTTTGCTTGTTTTAATGTCCATTTTGCAAGAATTTGGGGTGCAGGTTGTTTGAGCAGGAGTTATCCCTAATCCCAGCGTGTCCTGCTGATTTCAGTGTAGAGTTCCTGTTGGTCATTTGTTGGCATCAGATTCATATCTGGTCTCATTTGGGGAGGAAAAAAGACCATGGTGATGTTAATGACACCATTATAACCTGAGAAAGACTCTTCATTCCACGTTCCCTTGGATTTTGCTGTAATTGTGCAATAGGAAAAGTTTCTTGGGTGAAGGCACTCGCTGTGTGGCTTCTTCCCAGTGTCAGTGTTCCGATGGAATCGAGGCAATGCTTTGGTTTCCCACAGAAATTCCACTTGCTCCTGCAAACCACCACTTCTTAATAAAGACAGGACAGAGCACAGCAGACCCTGCGGATTACTGTCACCGAGAGAGAAAGGGCAGCGGGCATGCTGCGGGCAGCATCATTATAAGTGGATTGTGAAGGCAACTTAGATTATTTACAGCCTCGTCTGCGTGTCTGGTGATCCCAGAAATGCTGCTTGAGCCTCCGTGCGCTTCCAGGATGAAACACCAGGTCCCCTGTGGCCACTTCGACCTTCCTCCCCGTGCAGGTAGCGACCCTTTGTGGGTATTACTCAATTCAAGTGGCAGCAGAGGTGCTGGAAGGAGAGGGGGAATAGCGATTATGTCTGTTTATCTAAGTAAGACGTAATGTGTATTCCCCAGGTGGGTGTATCATGTTGCCAAACTTTTGTCTACAAATTGCTAAAACCGGTTAAGCAAGCACGTTTGCAAATGCACACAGCTCTAGGGAACGCACTTTTGTGTGAAATAGCCCATTAATTTGAACAAAACACTTTAAATAGTTTTAGATGATTCTTTGTGAAAGCTCCGAGTGAGGAGTGGTGGGTGAGCAGATGCGCTGGTGCTGCTCCGTGCAGTGGGGCTGGGCTCGAGAGGGCAAACCTGGGCGAATGGAGCCCCAGGTGTGCCTGGTCTGCTCTGGGCACAGCCTGCAGTGGCCTTTGGAACAGCAGTGACCGCCCCGAGCTGTGTGTTTGGGTGTCTGACTCCTCTGTGCCTGCAGAAACGCTCCGTGCCGCACTCTCACCTGCTGTGGTTCGCCAGCCCCGTGGTGTCTGTGCACAGGGCTGTGTTTTCCTCACTCCACAGCTGCCTCTCAGGTGTCTGAAGAGCATTCCCTTTTCAGTCTCTCTGCACAGGCTGTGTATTTCGGGGAGCCTCAGTGCCCAGCCTGGGCACTGCTCCAGTGGAGAGCAGCCCTGGCTGTGCCTTCTCCTGCCACGTCCCTTCCCAGCCCACGGTGCCACCAGCAATGGGAGGGATGGGGGACCATGTCTCAGTGCTCCAGTGGAGAGCAGAGCTGTTCCTGCTCCTGCCACGTCCCTTCCCAGCCCACGGTGCCACCAGCAATGGGAGGGATGGGGGACCATGTCTCAGTGCTCCAGTGGAGAGCAGAGCTGTTCCTGCTCCTGCCACGTCCCTTCCCAGCCCACGGTGCCACCAGCAATGGGAGGGATGGGGGACCATGTCTCAGTGCTCCAGTGGAGAGCAGAGCTGTTCCTGCTCCTGCCATGTCCCTTCCCAGCCCAAGGTGCCACCGGCGATGGGACACAGCAGCAAACGGGGACCATGTCTCACTGCTCCAGTGGAGAGCAGAGCTGTTCCTGCTCCTGCCACATCCCTTCCCAGCCCAAGGTGCCACCGGCGATGGGACCCAGGAGCAAACGGGGACCATGTCTCACTGCTCCAGCTGGTCCCCCAGCCCGTGGCCACGTCCAGCACCCCTTGTTTAGCCAGGATAACTTCATGTGGAGTGCGAGGAGGTGGCTGGTTGGCTTGGCAGGATGGTGGATGCTCACTGGGTGCCTCCTTTGGTTTGTGGCTGGCTCCGGCATGATTTCATGGCAGATGGTTCAGCTTTGTGAGTCTTGGGGAAGGCTAAAATAGAAACAGGTTTGTTTTTAAAGACAGCGGAACAACCGGTGCATGGCGAAGTTGTGATTATTGTGGTGTTTCTTGGTGGTTTACAACACAAAAATATCAAATGCTGCACGGTTCAGGACTGAGGGTGCTGGGGGGAAGCAAGGTTAAGCAGCATCTCACACCTTCCACTTCACATCTCATTATTCATTGCTAATAGAAGCCTGGACCATCTGTCTCTGCAGAGAACATTTGGATGTGACAGGCATAGGAGATGTTACAAAACTTTCTGTGTGAGATGTTTATTTCTGGCGTGTTCTGCTCGTGTCCCGGTGCCTCCTGCAGCAGATGAGGAAACCTCGCGCTGGGCAGCTGCTGCCAAGCTGCTGCAATGTCACCGTGAGCTCAGAGCACCGAGGGCTACAGGTGCTGCTTCCTTTCCTCTTAAATTGCCTTAACTCGCAGACAGCCTCCAGAAACCCTCTGAGTTTTTGCCATGTCTAAGCAGCAGTGCCAGGTGTCCATCCGAGGCTGTGGGGTGGGGAGCAGTGTCCAGTCAGGACTGCAGGGTGGGAAGCAAAGTGTACAGTCACAGCTGCAGGGTGGGGAGAAGAGTGTCCCATCAGGACTGCAGGGTGGAAAGCAGTGTCCGGTCAGAATTGGAGGGTGGGGAACAAAGTGTCCCATCAGGATTGTGGGATGGGAACCAGGGTGTCCAGTCAGGATTGTGGGGTGGGGAGCAGTGTCCTATCAGGACTGCAGGGTGGGGAGAAGAGTGTCCCATCAGGATTACAGGGTGGGAAGCAGTGTCCAGTCAGGACACTGAGGATTTGCTGCAGGTCCTGCTCTGTCCCTCCCCTCCCTTTCCGTCCATCCGGGTGCCTGGATGGGCTGAACCCACAGACGGGCCCAGGGTGTTTCCCTCCACCCCACAGCACACACAGCACCCCTGGGAACACTGCTTTCTTCTTTCCCGACAGTTCTGCCGTAGGGAGACTTGGAATATCAAATATCCACCTCCCCTGGAGGGAAGGGACTGCTGTGGGATTTTAAAATTCTTTTATGTTTTCTTTCAGCAGCACTGAGGAAAAATATCTTCTTGGTTCCATCATTTAAATTGATGCTTGTGAAGGGCTTAGCAAATATCTTCTTTCCATCTGTTTATTAGGCTTCTGAATTTAAGCAGTAATCAGAAAATCAAACAGAAAGGATCATGTGGAGTAAAAAGTCCCTTCTGGTTAGGTCTCAGTCATCTTGGTGGCTGTGGTCTCATTCAAAGCCTGTTTCCTCTCCTAAGGAAATCAGTTGGAGTGAAGTTGGCTTTTGGGGGCTGTCAGTAAGTGCAGTTCTGGCTCTGTTAGGGGCAAGCCCCCGAGCTGCTGTGGGGCAGGGACCCAGAGTGGGGCCGTGTTCACACTGCCACCAATGTCCCCAAGCCAAACAAAGCCCTTGGGCTCGGCGCCGGGACCAAGCGGTGCCGCTGGCAGCCGTGTGCCAGTTGTGGGAGAGGACAGGGATCCATTTAAATGCTGAATAATTGAAGGCCAGGAGTGCAGCAGGCGAGACGTTAAGGCTGGCTACTTAAGGAAGAGATGATGGATTCCTGCAGAATCCCTTTTTCTCGCTTTTTGAAGGCATTTTAGGGAGAGATTCTTCCTAAGGGGATTGAGGTCATCGCTCTTTCCTGTTTAAGACCTGGTGAATTGCCTCTCGGACACTTTATCTCGTGAATGACACGGTGTTTCAGTCAGGGGTTCTGCTGACAGCGTGAGCCACACCAGCGCGGCTTGGTTTGTGAACATCAGCAGAATCGCAGATGGAAATACCTCCGTGGCGTTGGTGATTTAGTCATGGAATGTAAAGAATTTTCAACAGTAAATGCACCGGCTTTTGAAGTCTCTTTATCCTCTGCAGAGTTCTAACTTAGATGGCAATGGGATATCAGTATTCATTTTATAGAATTTTTTCCGGAAGATATTTTTCTTATTTTTGCCAGCCTGACGTCGTTTGCATTCAGTTCTTCCGTTATCAATAATTGTAGAAGCAATCCGAGCAGAGTTTGCAGAAATTGCTTTGTCTGTGCTTTACTTCTGCAGTATTTATTGGCTGACACTCTAATGTGATTATTTCTCTGTGTCCCTGTTAAAGACACAGCTTGGAAAGATGCTACCCTGAGATGCCAAATCTGCACTTTTTGTCAGATGAATTTGTGAGAGAACAACTGTTCATTACAGGCACCTGATTTGAAAATGATTCCTTTGGAAGATGAAGATTAAGCAGCGTTGAATTTATGTTTATGATAGAGAGGTCTCAGCTATGGGATGGAGCAGTAGGAGTGTTGAAATTCTGGAGTGATTTCATGTGGTTGTGCTGACAGGAGATGGTAGGAGAGGAAAGTTTTTAGAGGACAAGAAACAAGTTGCTGAACTTGCCATCTGCAATAATCTCGATTGGCAATACATGCCTTGGAGCAGAATATTTGGCCACTGAGCTGGAAAATTGTTATCAGTTGTGGCAAAGCTATTTTTAGGCAGTAACATCTGTGGAACACCATTTCCTCAAACTTTCACTATCTTTTGACAAGTCAGCCAGATGTGACTCACTTGAGCATATTGGGTGGAGAGGAAAAAACAAAGTGTTGTGTTTACCAGAAATGCAAACATGACCTTTTCGGGATGAAGGCAGTCTTTATTCCCAGCCCATGGAAGAGGCAATAAGAGAAGATGGATTTTCATCATCAGTATTAAACCTCTTTACAGTGCAGTATTGCGGGCTGATGTTCTTGCAGAAATGATGTTGAAGAGGGTTCTGCAAAAAACCAGTTTTCTCTCCTTGTTTTGGAGCAGAGAGGGGAGGGAGCCAGTGATGGTGTCCTGGTTCTCGCCCTGCCTGTCACCCTCTGTCCCAAGGCTTGGGTTTGGGACATTGTTCTCACCTGGAGGTGGGTCTGACCTTTTCCAGAATGTCCTGCCCCGGGAGCAGAATGTCACCAAGAGCCACTTGGAGTAACCAAGAACCCCTTGGTTAAATTTGGTTTTCTGCCTGTGTCACGAATGCCATGCCAAGGAGAGTCCCCTCTCCCTGCACGCTCCCGAGCGAGGAAGCTGTGGAGCAGTTTTAGCTTCTTGTGGATGATGAACACGTCTCGTGTTGGCTGTTTGGGTGTCTCCAGCCTGGAGGCTGTCTCAGTTCAGAGCTGCATTCCCACTGCTTGGGGGCTGCAGCTCCTCATCTCCGTGCCCTGCTGGGCACAGACACCCCCAGAGCGTGGGACGGTCCTGCTGTCACCTCGAGAGCAGTGTGGGCGCAGGTCACCTTCTGTCACCCTGCCGCGGGGAGTGGGAGCCTGACTGGGGGCTCACAGACAGCTCTGGTTCCAATCCCATGCTGACTGCTGTCATCGTAAGCAGATTTGTTTAAGTAACTTCCAGAATTTGCCAGAGTAAGTTAACTCGTGGCACTGTACTCACAGCGTGCCCCTGCCCTGGTTGGGAGCCCCAGAAGGAGGGTGGCCCTGGGACGTGGGGTGGCACTTTGGGGAGGTTTGGGGTGTGTCTGTACCATGTTTGCTCCATGGAAATTGCAGTGGAATTGCTGCAGGAGACTGCGGGAGCCCAATGGTGCATTTTCCTGCACGAGGAACCTGCAGAATTAAGGGCATCTCATCCTCTAACACGGCTTAGTCAAAGCAAATAAGCCCCAAGGAGGTTTTACCTGCCAGGCTCCGGCTGGGGCGTTAGAACAGGAGTCAGACCTTGACATTTGATGTCTCTGAAACAGGTTTTGGCTTAAATTCAGTTGTTTACTACCGCAGTCGGGAGCAGATTTGTTAGACAGGGCTAATTACATGTGCTTGTTCCAAAATCATTTGGAAACTGTAACATTTGTTGCTTTTCAAGCGTTTTAAAATATGCAAATATTTCATGCAATGAAGAGAGCTGATTTTTGCAAAAAGCCACAAATGGTGTTACAGCCAAATGTGATTTTAGAGGTGGCCCAAAGCAAATCCATTGGGTCCTGTGAAAGGAGCGAGGAGGAGGAGGACGGGGAGGGTTCTGTGATCAGTGCCAGTGCCTAATCACAGGTGAGAACCGAGCAGGTGGAGAGTTTGTTTGCTCTCTTCATGTGGAATTTGTTGAGCGAGTGGTGGGAAGATGACCAGGAAGCGTTCCCAGCTCCAGCTGCAGCGATGTGCGAGGATTCTGTGGCTGTGTTTGTCACCGTGCTGCTGTGTCCCAGCCAGGAGGGGTGGCACTGCCATCAGCAGCGCTGACCCCTCGGACCTGGGAGCTCCTGGCGCCACAGTGGTTTAAATATTGCTGCATTTCTGGTTATGAAGCGTTTGGCTCGTGCTGCCCAAACGTGGTTCTGTTGTGTTGAGGAGGTCCAAGGTTCCCTTCCTTGGTGAGCAGAAGCTCAAACGGACCCTCTCTGCTCTCGTCTTGTACAGTTTTACAGAAAAGCAGTGGATTTGGGGCTTTCCAGGGTTCTGCTGAAGGCCCAACCTCCCCAAACCACATAACTAGACAGAGCTCTGATTATCTATTATGGGAGCAGGGTTTGGAAAGTGTTTCCTTTGGGAAAGTCCAACCTCCCAAAAGCTGTTGGAGCGTTCAGAGTCACCAATTCCTCCCATATTTTAAGTCTGGCTAATTTTATAAAAGCCCTCTTATTTTGTTTGTTTCTTTGCTGGAAACCATGTCTATCTGCCAACCCTTTGGAAATGTCATGATGTAATTATTTTAACAGGCAGTCTGTGCTCCTTTATTTGGGGGATATTAACCTTTCTAAACAAAAGAAATGTTAATATACATGGGAGACGCAGCTAATGGGATTTCATTTTTCTTATTAGAACAGACTGGAGTTCTCTTTTTAAATTATTGTAAAAGAATTCAGCAAGTCGAGTAATTGCCTTCAGCTAATCCACGATGGCAAATTTGAATGTGAATATCCAGATCATTCTGTATGGATGGGAAAAAGTAATGTGATTTTCTTGTTTTTTATTTGCTTTGGCTAAACAGTGTTGAAGGATGATATAAATTCATTGAATTCAAAACAAAGAACATGCTAATTATTAATGCGCCGAGTTCCGATGCGCTGTGAACATGCTGTTTAATTTGCAAGGCCTGTGGTGGCCTGCTTCTATTTCATTGCATATTGATTCAAAGTTTGTGTTTGTATGTGGTTTGGTGGTTTTCCTTGATAGCCAGGGAATTTCAGCTGGATTTACGGGCTCGTCCCCCTGGTGTGGACACCGTCATCAGATCCAGGCACGGCTGTGTGGGTCTGGGCACAAATGGATAATATTTTATAGGGCTTGGCCCAGGCTGACTGGATTAATTCGAAGTTTCTCTATGTGCAGCCTATCCTTGGGGCTGCTCTTGCTCCCCAAACAGCCCCTGGGCTCACCGTGGCCTTTCCAGGGCAAACACTCTTTTTTTACGAGCTGATGCTGCATTTAAAGTTGCTCCTTCCCCGGCGTGCCTTGCGGTTGGAACGCATCGGGATAAATATCCCAGACTCGGCAGGATTTATCTTCCAATCTTGATTTTAAAGGGATATTTCCAAGCGCTCTAATCGCTGGCTTTATCTGCAGCCAACTGGTGTGGTTTGCTGTGCTCCGCGGCCTCCGCTCGCCGCTAACAGATCTGTGGAGGAATTCGCTGCGACCCCCTGGTGTATAACGGAGGATGAGTGGAAAGCCGAGTTGATTGCATGTCTGGAAGAATATTTGTGCCTGATTTATGTTCTAATTTTAGTAGTGGGCTTTCTTCACGATAGTGAAATGTCACATTAGCATGGAACTTTTCATCTAATATGCTGGGAACAAACACGGGTGCTGAGGCTGGCGTTTGGGCTTCCCTGAACGTCAGGATCCCATGGTTTTGCTGCAGCAGAGCCTTGGTTAAAGCTGTGCTTCCATGTGCAGTTTTGGAGGAAATCCTTGGGTAGGAGTTGCCTTGCCTTTTGCTCAGAAGTGCTCGGGGAGGTCTGCCCAGGATGGTTAATCTGTGTTTCGATGTCAGGATGCTCATTAGAGGCTGGAATCAAACAGCCTCCAAAGCCTGATGGCTCCCAAATGCCTGGCAGTGTTGGAGTACACAGGTGGGGGAATTCCTTCTTGGCACTTCATGTTTGCATTGGATTTTGACTATAAATCTGAGTGAAATTTTCATCCAGTGGAAATTGGTGTGATGGACCCATCAGTGCCCCAGTGTCAGACCCCAGGCTCACCGAAGTGTCACCTGCAGTGACTACCCCGAGTGCTGCTGGTGGGAAGCTCCCGAGATCTCATCTTCTGCAGTGTTGGAGGCTCCTCAGCCAGCGATATGAAGGAATTAATAATTCATCTTGTGTCTGTAGGAGGAAAACGAGTCTTAAATTTGATTAGTAAATGACAGGTTTCAGCCTGGTAATTTGCAGCCTTTATTAACAAACTTGTAGAACTTATCAATAACGCTGGAAGGCTCTTTATTTTGGGCACCTTTATTGCAGCTGGTGTCATTTTTCCCAGGAAAGAAGTGCTGGTATTCCTATCCTGAGCCAAGCTCGTTAAGCTCCAGGGTTGTTTCGCTTGTACGTGGAGCCTCTCGCCAGTTATATGCCACGGATGAGTCACGAGCCTGTTTTGATTCCTGGTGCTTCTCCGCCTGCTTTGCCAAATCCCCCAGGATTTCTTTTTGAGATGCTCCTCAGTGGTTAACCACGACTTAGAGCCTGTCCACAGATTTTATGTGGGATTTTTGGGTTTCTCTCAAGCAGTGGTATGAGACACGCTGTGAAGAAAATAGTAGCCATATGTGGTCTAGTCTTGCCGAAAGTTGGGAGAAGCTGTGGAGTGAAACTTCTCCAAGTCTTGTTGGAGTTTCCTTGGCTCTGCAGTGCTGATGTGCTGGAAGCACTGCAGTGAGTCACTGATGGGGATCTGAAGTCCCTTGAACTTCTTCAAAGTCCCAAGACAGCTCGGGGAGCAGTTTGTTTTCTCGTTGGTGTTTATTTTAATGCCTTTGCACCATGCTGGGAGGTCACAAACCAAGCCCTTCTCAGACAGGGAGTTGCTTTGGTTAAACAGGGCCGTGCTGTGGGTGTCAGGAGGATTTCACTGAGGAGGAGGAGGGCTCTGTGGGTGTTTGGGAGGCTGTGGACATCCTGGCAGAGCCTCTCTCCGAGCAGGTTTGCTATGCAAATTGGCAGCTGAGCGTTGCGTCGCGCTCGCTTGGGATGATGCTCTTAAAAGTTGTGCTGCTTTTGTAGATAAACACGAAGACATCCGCTTTCAACTTCACATTCTTTAACCTTGTTTTATTCCTTGCTGAGTGCTGACACTTTCAAGGCAGATGAAAATCAGACTAAATTTAGCAGGGAGCAGAGCCCCCATCCCTCCTTCCCCCCCACCCTACCCATTCCAGGCGTAGCATCCGTATCCTTTTGATTAGTTTTGCCCTTGGTTTCTGCTTCAGATGTGAAGTTTTGCAAAGTGACGCTGACAAGAAGCCTGGGTTTTTTATGAAGTGAGCCCTTGGCATGGCATGTCTTCAGTCCTTTGCAGAAGTGAATCTGGAGACTCTGTTTCCCCTTCCTGGGCTGTGCCCTGCTCTCTTCCTGTCTTGGCACTTCTCCCTTGTTTGTGCTTCAGAGAGGTGGATTTTCTGTGTCTCTTGGTGCAGGATGGAGCCACTGATCTGGGGAAATTCAGTAGCTGTTGCTAGTGAGCATCCGTGTTGACAGACTGTGCGTGCTGGTCCTCGCTGCTCCTCCGAGAGCCCTCCTCAGACATTCCCCAACTCATTTAGTCCCGTAGTCTCATTTAGTCCCTGTTTGAGCAGAGATTAATTATTTTGCTGTGTTGTGATGGCTGTTCGAAGCTGAGCCCTCGGGGGAAGGAATTTTTTAAGGCAGTTGAGCCTCAAGATTTAATTTGAACTCCTGTCTCTGCATTTGGACAAGCAGATTAATTGACCCTTGATGGGTGTGGGCTCTGCTCCAAATGAACAAATCTCAGCTGCTTCCGCTGTGCCTGGGTGGATGAACGGGTGGGATGTGTGAGGTGGGACACCCAAACCCATCTTCTCCTCCTGAGAAGGGGCACTGAGTGTCCGGAGGTGACAAGTGTGGTCACCTCATTCATGGGACAGACTGTTCCCAGCTGGCTGGTCCTTTTCAAAGAAGTCCCAAGGGACTGTTCCCAGCTGGCCAGTCCTTTCCAAAGAGACCCCAAAGGACTGTTCCCAGCTGGCTGTCCTTTCCAAAGAGACCCCAAAGGACTGTTCCCAGCTGGCCGGGGGCTCTGCCTGGCAAAACCCTTGCATTTCACTCAGCTCCTCCCATCTCTGCTGCCTGGCTGTTCTTCTTCTCCAGCCCTTCATCCAGCGTCACTTGGTGTGCATATCTGATGAGGAGAAATGGGTGACATCTCAGGATTAGCTAACCCCTGTCACTTGTGAAGTTAAGCCCTCCTGAGTGCTGAAATGCTGCTTTGGTGGCAGGTGAGCATTTCTGTTACCCATGCAGCTGAAGAGTGGAGCTGCTGTCCCGTTGGTTATCTCCTCCTGCTGCCACCTGAACTCGCCCGTGTGTGTCTCGGGCCCGAGCACATCTGTGTGAATTCCGTGAGTTCCACACAGTGCAGAGCGTGGGCACCGTGAGCTGAGCTGCCCACGGGGAAACGTGGCCCTTCTGCTGTGGGCTGGGGTGTGCCAGATGCCAGCAGCCACTTTGGGTGAGCAGAAGTGCTCCCAGCAATTTCCTTCTTCAATAACAGCACTTTGCATATTCCCTTCTGCTTTTTACTTAGGAAAAACAACTATCTGTGCCCTTTACTTTTGAAACCAAGGGGATGTGTGTGCTGTTTCCAATTGGGAATGAAACTCGAGTTTCCCCAACCCAAATCTCATTTCCTCAGTGCTGTTTAGATGAAAATTACAAGTTCTGTAAATTCTCTTACACAGTTGATGTGTTTTTTAGCTACATGTTGATAACATCCATGAGCCAAACATAACAGTGGCTCTGCAGTATGATGAATTGGCCTTGGTTTTTAGGTCCTCTACTACCTTTGTTCTGAGTAATCAAATTAAAGTAATCTCTTATTACAGCATGGCAGAACCTGCACATGCAGCTGTTTTTTATGGTAGCTGCAGTTCTTAAGGTAAGTTAAAGTTATTTCATTTGTTACTTATCTTTGGAATGACGGTCATGACAAATGGCCAGTGTAATTTCTTCCCTTAGTAGATGGATAGAAAAGGAAGATATTGCACAGGCTGCTCGCTGAATTCATAAATTTTTAGACTGGAAACACTGAGTTGGATATTGAAACACTTAACGTGACAAGAAGACAGAGAATTGTTTTCTGATCTTGTTGGTGCCATAAAGTGAAACTCAGCTGGTGAAGTTCCTCGGCAGCTTTTTGTTGCTGTGTCATTTGGACGGGAGGAGAAATAATCCACGAGATAAAGATCGCTGGGGTTTGTTTTGCCTTTCCTGCCACGAGAATGGAGCAGGTGCAGCAGGTGTGTGGATCTGGCAGGGTGACCTTGGAGGGAGCTTGGGGCATGGAGTGCAGCAGCCAGGCTGGCAGGGATGCTCCAGGCAGGGATGCTCCAGGCAGGGATGCTCCAGGCAGGGATGTGCCTCTCACCCAGGATGGGGCCTCCCGTGTGATTTGGGTGCTGCAGGGGAGGGCACTGGTGGCACTCAGAGTGGTTCTGGGGCAGGGCATGTACCCTGAGACATCCCCAGTGCAGGTCCTGGGGAGGTGTTGTTGTACCAAGCAAACAGCAAAGTGCTGTTTGAGTCTCCTCTCCAGCAATATCTCTTTCAGCTGCATGTCTCTGGTTCAAAAGGATAATGATGTTTGGTTTAAGGTACAGATCACGCAGGGAAGGGCCTTCCTTCACTGTCTCTTGGCTAACTAGTGTGGACAGGAGCTGCAGAAAGGACATCCAGGAACCAGAGTGACTTGGCACGGAGCTGCAGAGCGGCGTCTTCAGGATTGCCAGTGGTGCTGATGGGAATGAGCTCCTTCCCTGGGTCTGGGGCAGTCTCTGTGCTCTCCTGCCTGGCTCCTCTCCTCCTTTGCCCCAGTGCCAGTGGATGTGGTCAGCACAGAGCTCGGTACAGATCCAGCCTCTCCCACAGTGCTCCTGCTTGTGCTCTGCCTTGATCATGAGCCAGGCAGTGCTGGTGTGAGGTCCATGGCTTTGCTGATGTGCCCTTTTTTCTGCATGAAAGGAAGTTTTATTTAGCGTGATGTTAATTGGGTGTTGCCCTTCAAAATATGTCGTGTGATCCTTTAGGTTTGCGAGCTGGATGGGAGAGGAGCAGCTCCCTGACTGCATCTGCAGCACTTACACTTGTATTTGTAAGAGGGAAGGAAAATTTGGCTTCACATTTTGCCAGCTATAAAGAAAATATTTTGATTCAAGCTCGTGAGTCATCGGAGGTAAAAGGGAGGAAGTCTGAGCACTAGAGCTGCCGATGGCTTCCCAAGCAGCCAAGTCTGAAATACTGCGGTGTGAGGAGCAGCTCGGTCACACTGATGCCAGAGCCCCAGAGCAGGGCAGGGGTGGCACCCCTGGGGGTCCCTGTTGTCCTTGCAGTGAGTGGGGCTGCAGCCTCAGCTGTGGAGCAGCGCTGAGCCCTCTGGATCGGTGCTGAGCATCCTCGGCTCCTTCCTGTGCAGTGAGCTCTCCCTAAGGATGGGTGACCGCCCTGCAGGTCACCCTGGTCTGCACAGGGGTGTTCTCCAGGAAACACAGCCCGTAGGCTTCTGCCATCGTCATTTGTCACCGTGTGAGCTGAGCAGGGATGGCCGTGGATGGCCTGTCCCCAAAGAAAGGACGTGAGCTGGGGTAACCCTGCGGGGCTCCTGCCCTGCTCAGAGCCTGTGCTCCCCAAGAATGCTCCTCACTGCTGTCTGGAGCACTTGTGAGATGGAGAGGTGTCAGGGGAAGTGTCTTGGCCACTAATAGCTTTTCTTTAATGCCAGCTAGGGAACATTGCCCTCTGAGAGATGCTGGGCAGGGGCTGAGGCACTGTAGAGCTCGGCCAGCATGAGAAGCCTCTCCCAATTGTCCTCCTTGATGTACCAGTGTTTAAACGATGCTAATTTTCTGTTCGCCTTTCATTTGTTGGATGGCTGCTCGGAAAAGATAATTTTTTCGTTTTCCCTGGGCTTCTGGACGGTTAAAAAGAAGCCGTGTGTCGTGCAAGATGGTTGCAGAAAAAGTGGCTCTTGGAATAAATAAACGTGACGCCTGTAAATCGGAGGCAGTTCAGTGGGAAAGGAGAAAAGGCGAGGCTATCGCCTGGAAACCAGGTGGTGACATCTCTGACTGCCTCCCTTCAAGGTTCCATCTGACAGAAAGGCAAACTCGCCCGCGCCTGTAGCACCACTTATTTCCCTCAGCACAGAATTCTGATTATTAATTTGAAACCGTATCAGTGTGCGAGTGATGTGGTGACGTGCAGACAAACAGAATACTTTGGTCTTCTAGGGACTGGCTGCTCGGTATAATTGCGGCTTTAAACAAATTCAGTGGCCGGAAAGCTGTAAAACATTTGCAGGCGAGAGCACGCTTTGAATATTCATCTTCTGTGAGTGTCACCGAGTGACATCTAAGAGTAACTGGGCAGATATGGGTGCCAGGCAAAATAGAGAGTGGGGAGTCTCGCTTGCTGATTTGTATTCTAGATGTAAATCTTAAATTAGTTTGAGATTTTAAAATGGATTTTTAAATGCCAGGCACATAAGAGGCGGAATTGATATTAATATTAATAGGCTTAAAAAGATATTTAATGAAATATTTGTATAATTTAATTTCTTCATAATCAAGTCAGGAAAGTATCAACTGACCACAGGGCCCAGAGACCTCCATTGTGCTGTCCATCCGAGGGGTCTCAGGGTGTGGGGCATGACCTGGACCTGCCCTCAGTTTGGGCTGACCCACACCCCACTCTGCCCCCCAAATGCCACTGGTTTGTGTGACAATCCATACGGAGGGACAAGCTCCACATTGTCCCCTGGGGCTGGAGCTCTCCCCGTGCCAGAGCACGGCGGCAGCGCCGGGAAGGCGCAGTCCCTGGGCAGGGAGCCTTTCTCCAAGCAAACAAGAACTTGGAAGAAGTGAGAGTGGTATCCTGCAGATATAAATAAAACGAGGCCAGTTGCAGGAGGAGGAGGAGATGGGAGAGACTGAAATATTAATGAAGATATAAAGCACTGCACCTACACTGAGAGCAGTGTGATGTTCTTGCTCATCTATTCATGTTGAGCTGGCTGGAGCTTTAAATTTTAAAGCCTGGGTGGAGAAGAGGGGCAAGGTTAGGCAGCTTATTAGAGGCTGTGGTGGTGCTCACAGCCAGAGGAATGGCTCCGAGGGGAAGGAGCCCTCGGTCCCGCGGATTTGGCAATATCCCCGCGGCTCAGGCTGCTCTGGTGGGCATCGATCCCTCGTGCTGCTGCAGGATGGGGCTGGGGGGTGGGATGTCTCTGCTGCTGACAGCCTGTCTGTGCCAGCGGCCAGGGAGCGAGGGCACGGCACCCCAAACAGACTGGGCAGCTTGGAAATCTCAGGGGGCAAAGGGTGGGCGAGGAAATGGCATCTGCCCAGGTGCTGTGGTGATCCATCCGTGGGGCAGTGAGGCAGAAAGGCCATCCCAGGGTTCTGCAGCGAGTGCTGCGGGACAGCCACGCCATGGGGACCTTGGGGACAGCTGGGGCTGTTCCCATGGGTGGGTGCACCGTGGGGAGCTGGTTTTGGGGTGGGTGGCATGGTCAGGGTGCTCCTCTGCAGGAGCCATCACACTGCAGGAGGGATGCTTCTCTGGCAGCTGCTGCAGGTAGCTTTTGGCTGTTTTCCTGTCTGTCCTCTCTTCAGCAAGGAGTTTGCCTCCACCTACAGGAAGCAGAAAGCAAGAAAACCCCCCGTAATCTCACAATGCTCTGTGTTAGCCTTCATCCTTCAGAGGAGCATCTCATCCATCTCTGAGCAGCACACAGCGCTGCTCCTCGAGGTGCTCTGGCAGCCTGAAGGCTTCGTACCTCTCAGGGAGGTTTTAATTCCCCTTTCCTCATAGCCCGGCCTCGACAAGGAAACGTGTGAAAGCTGACAAGCCAATAATTGTATTTGGGTGCGTTAGCGAGGCTTCTGCTGAGGTTTGTGTTGAAAGACAAAGGAGATCTTTCCGAGGAGAGCAGTGATGGTGCAGGAAGGTTTGGGGAATCACAGCTTTGGGGAGGGTGGAGTGTTGAGCATGGGGTCAGCAGCCAGAGAACGGCACAGGAAAACAGGAGCAGGAGTGATGCCCACGATGGCACACCGAGCAGGCTGGGCAGGGGAGGGAAAAGGCTCAAATGTTCCGTTCATATGGAGCCTGCTGCTGGGGAGGCACTGGCGGTGCCTGCAGTGGGGCTGAGGCTGGCTTGTGCCATATCCGTTCAGTCGCATTCCCTATTCGGTTTTGTTTCCCTTTTCTCTGCATGCGAATGAAGAAGAGAAAAAAACCAGAGCTTGGGTGGCTCCTCCAAGGCCTCTCCGCAGGGAACCTTTCAGTTCCCGTTTCACTCCCAAAATGACAAGTGTCTCTCGCTGTCTCCCATCGCAGTGCTGTGTTGTTCTGTTCGGGGGCACAGAGGTGATCCTCATGGAGGATCGGGATGGTTTTCCAGTGTGAGAGACTCTGTCTGGGACATCCCAGTGCAGAGGGCTCGCAGGATGGGGCAAACTCCAAATATCAGTGTTGCCTTGCGGTGCTTTCTCAGGACAGCAGAGCAGCCTGGGCAGAAGCCTTTAGCAGATCATGTGGATGGGCACAGACCCAAGTGCTGGTGTTCTCCAGGTGCTCGGGGCCGGGACAAGGAGGGGTATGGACAGCAGGGAGTGGTGCCCACCCTGGCCTGGTCCAGCCCTGGCAGCACCCTCGTGTCCCCCAGCTCAGGTTGTCCTTGTGTCAGCCACTCGTCAATCCATTGTCACGCTGCTGGAATTATGTTTGTGTGTGTTGGGTGGATGGTGCCACATTTGAGTGATGTCTGGGAGAGAGAAATTCCAGCCTCTGCATTTTCTGGACAGGATACCTGACGGTAAAGCTGTGGGATGACCTTTATCTTTATGAGCTGGGAGAATTAAGGAGTTCTGTATTTTAGTTTAATTAAGCTATAAGGCATAACAGATGGTGCTTTTCTGGGTGATTATTGAATGTCTCTGCTTTGACTGAAAAGTGCAGTAACACCATGGTCATAAATGTATTGTGATTTGAAATATTTGAGCCTTTACAGAGCATGTGTAGGTGTCTGTGTGTCTGCACTGCCCACAGGGCACTTGCCCGTGGGTGCTGATGCTTCCATCCTGTTTGGCCAAGGTGCTTGGGTGGCATTGGCCAAGCTGCCACCTCGTGTGAGAGCAGAGTCACCTCTGCACCCCTCAGCAGTTCCCATGTCTGAGATTCTGCAGGGAAATGTTCTTGTCGTACCAGCTGCCCTGAGCAGAGGCGGGTCTGTGCTGTGCTCTTCTAATAAAATTGACAAACAAATTACCCTAGAATTTCCAAAATTACCCTAGAATTTCCGAAATTACATGGATTCAGAAAACCCCCAAACCCCAGCATTCAGTCTTTAGAAACATCTCGCGGTAGGAATCGCCAGCCTGATGCGATGGCGTTGGTGGCAGCAGAGCGAGGAGGGACCGAGGAGCGCGATGGGCTGGAAACCCAGAGCCACTGCCAGCTCCTGAGTCTGCAGATCAGGTACACCCAGAGCCTCGGAGATGGTGCTGCTCCAATATTTGCATATACATAACCAGGTCAGGCATTAAAGATGCATTGTAGCACGGCTGGTGTGTAGGAAGCCGAGAGGAGCTGAGGTCATGGCAGGTTGATTTGCTGTTTGATTTTTTTTTTCCCGTCTATTACATGAAAACTTTGCATGAATTTGTCTGTGCTGGGTGTTTCTCCGCATGCTGGCAGCTGCCATAGCTACTTCAGATGTTAGAAAGCAGCAGAAGCAAGGAAGAGTGTGGAATTAATTGAGCAAATCTGAGCAGTCCGAGGCTTTTGCAACGGGGTCCGGGCCGTGAATCACAGAATCACAGAATGGATTGGGTTGGAAGCGACTTGAGAGGTCATCTCATTCCAGCCCTGTGCCCAGGTTGCTCCAAGCAGCCTGGACTCTTCCAGGGATGGGACAGCCACAGCTGCTCTGGGCACCTGTGCCAGGGCCTCCCCACCCTCACAGGAAAGAATTCCTTCCCAATATCCCATCTAACCCTGCCCTCTGGCAGTTTAAAACACTCCAGTTGCAGTTTCTCCCACTGCTGCTGCATCATCATCATCATCATCATCATCTCCTTTTCTTTCTCCTGACTTGTCAGACGTGGGAATTGCTCACAGCCTCGCCCTGAACTTGTGCTTTCTCAGTATTTCACATCACTGACTAATATGCCTCAATTTTTCTCATTAATGGAGTATTTGAAATGATCAAAATGAAATAGATTCACTTCCTGGCTGTAAAGTTGTTACAAGGATGATCTATGAGAAGTTTTTAACAAAGCTGTAGACTTTTTTGGAGAAAACCTCTCATTTGTCTTGGTCTTGTGCCATTACAAGATGATCTGGGATCATCCTTTAAATCGTGAATTTTGAATTGTGAATTGTGAAAACCAACAATTGTGCAGGAAAGCTCCAAGTTTGGGTTTCAAAGGGCCTTGTCCCTTCCTGACCTTTCTTTCCTCTGGTTTCACGAGCCAGTTCCTTGTCCCCCCTTGTCACAGGGTGGTCACCTGTGGTGGGGCACTGTCCCCCACGCTCACAGGGTCCCCCCCACGCCGAGGCCGGACCCCCAAGGGCTCAGGGAGTGCTCCCCCCGCCCAGAGCCATCCCGGGCGCTCCATTTCGGGACTGTCAGCACAATGAGAACCCTGGGCTGTGGATGAGCTGGCGCCGTGCCATTTTCGGAGACAATGTCCCGCTTAAATAGCCTGGATTGGGCTGAGAAGAATAATTGCTGCTATGAAATAATTTTGCAATTACCGCTGTAATTAAGGGCAGTTTGTTAATGAAAGTGCTCGGTGAGTAATGGCTGCAGGGCACTCCATCCCGCGGCCCCGTGCCCGGCGCGGGGACGGCTGGGGACGCGGGGACACAGCTGTCGCTCGCAGGATGGATGTAAATACCCGCCACGGCTGGTGATGAAGTGCCGTCATTACCCCCCTGCCCTGCGGGAGCTGGTCAGACAAGGAAAAATAAACTTAAAATATGATGGCGAGCGCTGAGGCTGCCGAGGGCCCCTTCTCCCGGCCGTGTTAATGGGATATGCAGATGCCCTTACCCAGCTGATCCATCGTGCAATTCCGAGCCTCCGAAGCCATTTGTCAGGAATATGAACTTCAGGCTGCGTTTTTGTCACTTTACTTGTTTTTCAGCTTGTTTTCCACATCGTGTTTGCTTTTAGAACACAAATCCTCGCAGATTTTTCCTTTGTATAGCTTAAAAAAAATTGCTGTTAGGGAACGTTGCCCTGTTTGTGTGTTTGAGTGCTGGCTGCAGACCCTGGCACAGCGTGTTTGCAGGGAAACAGTCTTGGAAATCCTTTGGTGTGTTCAGGGCAGGAATTAAACCAACGGAGCATTTTAAAGGGCTGGAGGAGGCAGCTGGTGATGGACACATCCCTGGGCTGAGGCTCTTTGAGAGCTTCCTGAAGCCAATGTTGTAGGAGTGTATGGAATCACCTAGGTTGGAAAAGACTCCAGCCATTTCCCCAACACTGCCGAGTCCACCAGGAGCCTGAGTAACGATGTCAGCGCTGGCATTCTCAGAGAAGTCACTTTCAGGAGCCTCCTGTGTTTTCTGTGTGACCCAAACCGTTGGTGTTGATGGCTTTTGGGTTTGTGGGGCTCACAGTCAGATTTTCCAGCATGGGAGATGGGGTGGAGTTGTGCCTCTCATTGTCCCTAGGAGGGAGTGGCTTTCCCGAGGTACCAAATTGTCACTCTGCTGATGTCTGGGTGCCAGGCTGGCACTGAGCAAGCCAAATTCCCAGCAAATTTCAGTTCCAGCTGCTGAAGGGCTTTCTGCAGAAGGTCAGGGCCCTTGGCTTATCCCAGAGGGAGCAGAGGTGAGGGAACCTGTGTGAAGATGGGAGCGGGGCAGGTTTCAGGTGTGCCGAAGAGCAAGGAGGCACTGTCACCGCACGCAGGGGATGTTTTGTGTGGAGGAGCACTGGTGGCACTTGTCCCCATCCCTCTGCTCCATGGCCACAGGGCAGGACGGGGCTGCCACAGCAGCAGCCAGCCTTCTGCAGAACGAGGAGAGGCTCTTGTTGGTGCTGCTTGTTAGAGGTGGAAGGATGTTTTTGTGCCCAGCACATCGCTGGGTAGCGGTGCCTCTTGTTTTAATTGGATTTGCAGCCCACTGAAGAGCCGTGATTTACAACAGCTGCTCAGATATGCACAGCGAGGTCTTGGGGACTGCTGAGGTGTTCATCTGACCATCAGCGGAAAATAATTCCGGCCCCGTGCATTCGGTTTGCTCAGACTGAGCTCCGTGGAGTGTGCGGGGAGCACCGAGAGCTGCGCTCCCACCTCGGCCATCCTGGATCCACCGTCTGTGCGGGAACGCCGGCGTGGATGCAAGGAAGCAGCCTGTCTGCCTGTACACGAGGCTTGTCAAAGGTTTTATAGATCTCCATAATGAAGATGGATCAGGTTCATTCTCGTTGCCAGTTGCTCTATCAAAATAGCACTAATTACCGCAGCCGCACGTGCCGCGCGCTGCCATCTTCCTCCTTGGAGCTTAAAGCACGTCTTGTGCCGCTCACAATAGATAAAATGAGGCAACTTTTCCCCTTCTATTTTTGGAAAAGTAGTTAGTAAAGGAGAAGGAAATTGATTTTGGTGTCAGAAAGGACATTTCTGACAGGAGCATACTTTGAAATGATTCAAGGCATCTGTTTCTGTTGCAGACACCCAACGCTGCTTAGAGCAGTACCTAAATTAAACTGTTTAAGATGTCAGCTCTGGGTACGAAGGCAATTTACATCCCGGTAGCACGGTTGGAATTTTTATCGTGTAATGAACTTTCTCGCTCAGTTTACGAACAAAGCCTCTCCCACAGTAACTATTTTTGTAGAACCTGCAGATCCTCAGGTGAGGGATTGTTCATGTTGGGAATGGATGGGGTAGGGTGTGAAGGCGCAGGCAGGCTTGCAGGAGCTCTGGGCATGCTGTCTTCCTGCTGGCTGGCTTTGGGACATCAGTTTGGTGGCCTTGTTCTTATAATCCTGATTATCACGTGGTTAAACCCTGGGGAGAAGCATTCCTCCTTGCTGCCAGGGGTCTGCCCCATCCTCTGTGCTCTGCGGAGGGTCTGCAGAGAGATCACCTCTCAAGGTGAACATGAAATTAATATGGAAGACTTCTAGAGCTCTACAATTAAAAGGTCTTTTACTTTCCCCACTTCAGAACAGATCTGGCGGTTTATTGCCGGAGCCTTGGCTCCCAGCCTGGCTGACCTTGGATCTGTGCCTTTTAACTATCAGCGGGGTTTCTTGTGCGCTGTTGTGGCCTTTTATGCAAAGAACAAGCCCCTATTGTGGCCACCAGCTTTGCTGAAGCATTTTTGATGCTCGGAGGATGCCAGCCAAGGTGGGAGGCTTGATTTTCCCTTTCACGTGCATCTCTCAGTCAGTGCTTATTGTGCCTGTGAGGTGGCTGGGAATGTGGAGACCTTCGTTGATATAGATATTTACCTTTTTGAGCTCTTCCTAATGAATTGGGGCAGATGAGGAGCCCAAGGAAACGCAGGCTGTGTTTGCCTCTCACAGTCTGGGACTTCAGTGTGTGGTTGCTTCAGCTCTCACACTCCCAGCGCTGACACCTTTGGCAAATGGTCCAGCGATGGCAGCAAGGCTGATCCAATCCCCTCAGAATCAGCTTTATGTGCTTGAGTTCCAGCCTTGGCTGCTCAAGCAGAGCATCTGGATGGCAGTGAAAGTCCTGGGTATGGTCTCAAAAAGGGGCACTGCACGTGGTGGTGCTGCTGTTTGGGGCACGTCAGCAGCTCTGCACTGACACGATTTAGGTGTTCCTTCGCCCAGAGGTAATTTTCAGTCAAATTGAGCTGTCTGCTTAAGGGGAGAATCAACGCCCGACTGCCAACATGAGGAGCATGTTGAAGGGGTCGTGGGTGCCATGTCATTATCGCTTGTATTAGTTTATATTGGCTGAAAGGATGAAAGGGGAAACAGGAATATTGACTTACGTTACTTCATATTGAATTAGCATCCCTTTGCAAAGGGCTTCTGGCTTAACTTGGATCTGTGAATAGTTTCTGTTCAGCAGAGACGGGGAAGGTTTGGAGCAGGGATGTGTCTGTCCCTTCCCATTCCTCTTCCTGGCTTTCTTGGGTGTCTGGAGCTCAGTGAGACCTCACCGCGCTGTAACTGAGCGCAGTTTGTTTAAGCTTTGACTTCAAACAGTGGATTACCTTTTATCACATTATATAATGAATTATTGATCCACCAATTGTGAATATTCCGGGCAAGGCACACTGATGGAGGCTGCTGCCGGCGGATCCAGCCCTGCCCTCGGCTGAGCAGGGTCTCTCGTGTCCCAGGCTCACACTGCTGTGTCTCAGACCAAGGACAGGTCCTTGGGCATCGTCCTTGGAACGTGGCTCCACAGGCACAGGTTCTCAGCCACCCCTCAGGCTGTCAGAGCTCTCCCTGAGATCAGCGCCGCTGCTGCTGCTGGGAAGGGAGAGGGGAGATGTGAGAGCTGAAGGTGTCTGTGGGCAGGATTTTGGTCTGGATGGGGAGATCTCCCTGCACAATGGCACCCTAGGTCAGTACTGGAGCTTCCTAGGGCCTTTCCTCCTTGGAAATGCAGATGTTCTCTGTTTGCTGATGCCAAAGGAACCATAATTTGTGTTTATTGAGTTGTTGGTGTTGAGGTGATGCATTGTGCTGACTTCGTGTGCTGTCCTGAATCTCAGCCTCACCTTGTAGGTGAGCAAACCTCTGGAGGGATCAATTCTGACCTCAGGACCTGTTCCCTGGGGCACTGAGGGAGCTGCAGAGCCTGGAGCACACATTTCCATTGTCCGGCCTGTGTGGGGGACAGAGATAAAGCAGAAACACAGGTAGTGCTGGCTGCAGGCTGCAGGACAGAGGTGTCGAGGAGCTGTTTGCCCCGAGAGAGACGTACGGCGCATGAAGAAGAGTGCTGGGCTCTGCTCACCATCTGTGAGCGCAGCAGATACCATCGCTGGGAGCAGGAAGGGTTTTCAGGCTGTGAGATGAGTTTCTGATTGTTTTGCTCGGCGGGGCCGCTGCCGTCTTTGGCATTCCGGCGGCATGGCTCTGGCTGCATCAATCGATCCCCGCCTGCCGTATTGACAGGCAGCTCCAATAGTTCTCATCTGGAGAAGTGCAGCATGGATAATTAAGCAATGCACTCTGCAAGTTGGTGATCAGCTTCTCGTGGAGGACCAGTAATGAATAAAAAGTACATTAAGTAAATTAAACTCTTGATGCCTGTAGGTCTGTAACTGCAGAGTTGCCTTTCTGAAATTCATTACAGTTTATAGGAGTTCTGTTAATCAAGAGGCTCCTGCAGAAAACATTCTGGGAATTAAAGTTTATTTTATTTGTGTTGTTCAGGACAGAGACAAGTGATGTTGCTGTTGCTCCTCCCTCTGAATACTGAACTGGACTCCGAACCTGGGCTCATTGAATGTGGAAAAATCAAATTTAAGCAGTTAAATGGTCTTGCCCCCCAACCAAATATATATATGCAGATAACCTTGTATAATGGGACTTTCTGCTGTTTGCTGGTGATGTCTTTAGCACAGACAGCCAGGCTGATGGGCTCGGTGTCTCTAAGCCAGCCACGTCTGTATTTCCTGGTCTGTGCACGGTGTATCCAGGCTCTCAGCAGTGTCCAGGCTCTGTCCCGTGCTGGATGGCCACGTGTATTTGGTGTGTTTAGATTTCTTCTTCTGGAGCACTGAATCTCTGTTGCATTCTGCAAATGAAGAGAGCGCCCGGCTGAGCAGGTGCCCTTCTTAGTGTCCAGATGTAGAAACGTTCTCCAGCGACATGAGCACGCTGCAGAAACCATGTTTGCTCTCTAAACTTTTTTTTGCGAGCGGCTGCCAACTGCACGCTTGGATGGGAGCCATTTATTTGTAGCACAGTCAATCTTCCCTTAAAGAAAACCACCAGTGAATTAGCTTTTGCATAGTGTTTCAATCAAAGCATTTGATCCTTGTTTCTGCGAGATAATCCTAAGAACTTCTTATTTGGAGAATAGAAGACCGTGATGGATTTAATTCATAAAGGGAAGCAGCCGTAAGGAATGTAAATGTAAGAGGCTGATAAGGTAGGATTTCCTAGTTGCTATGACAACCCCTGGGTCATGAGCCTGAGAAAATATAAAGTAAGTCCTGGAGCTGTGAAGATGATTATAAAATTTAACTGTCATTCTTCATTTGGAGTTGATGGCAAACATTATTTACTTAAGTTTATCTCCAGGCAGGCGAGGATCCTTTCTTCCTCCCTTAAATCGGAGCCTCGGATCACAAATGAACGTGTTGTGCGCGGCCGACATTATAAGGCGAAGCCGCTATTTATTATTCTAACCAGACAATTTGCACGGAATATCCCTGTAGATTCGGTCACTCTCGTGCAGAAGCGCAGCTTTTATCCGCCGTATCCCTGATAAAAGGCTCCCTGCCGCCGCTCGGTGCCGCGGGATGTTCCCGGCGGGGGAGTGCCATGCTGGGGATGGCTCCCCACCCCAGGGATGCCCTGATCTGTTCTTACCCCGGAATCCTGTTTGGCTTCCGTAGGGGAAGGGATGCTCAAAGCTGGTTATTTGCTGAGCCTGTGCCCTGTCCTGCTGCCCGGTGGGCTCTCCCCTGCCCGCCGGAGGGAATGGGGAGCCCCAGCAGCCTCCACGTTCCCCACGCACATTTCTCTCTCGGCATCCGCTCCCCTCTCAGCCGCGGGAGCTTGGCTTCATCTTCTGCTCTTTGTTGTTGCTGTCCTCCAGTTCCAGACCAGCAGCTGAATCCTTTTCCAGCCCATAAACGTTTTGTGGTCTTGGGGGCTGCGAGAGCAGTCCCAGCTGGGACAGAGCGAAGCATCAATGTCCCTGCGCGAGCTGCTGACGTTCCCGGGATTAGCAGATCCCAGAGTTGGGCATCTGGGGGTGTGGCAGTGGCAGAGCCCGCAGCTGCCAGTCCCCCGCTGTCCCAGGTACCCAACTGCTGCAGAAAGGTGGATTAGTTCTTTCACAGCCTGTCTTAAAGCTCTGCTCCTGATGGAAACCAGGGAGTTCTGGCTTTCAACAGCACCTTCTGTACTGGTCGGTTCTCTGCACGCTTAGGGGGGTTTCAGCTATTCCTGATGCCATATAATTAGAAAAATACATATGTAATGAGCAGTTGTGTGTGTACTCTGAGGGTCAGCCATGTCCCTTGGCAGTGGCCTCTGGCCTTTGAGGAAAGGTAGGAGAAAAAATTCTTGCAGATACTTAAAGGATGTTCCAGCTCCAGTGTCAGAATGTCTGACTTGAGCACTAAAAATCATTCAGCACCTCTCGCTGAACTTTATTTTACTGCATTTGGAAGACTTTTCTCTCACTGCTCAGTGCACTCGAGGGGATGAAAGGGGAAGTCACTGGATTCAAAGAGTCCACGTGCAGCAAATGCCTTTTGAGGCTTTTCACTGGCTGCAGGATTTAGTGCGATGCTATTTTCGAGTCCACTCTCACAATTTCGGTTGGGAAACTCTTTCACCTTTGCAGCTTTCATCCCAAAATGATGCTGGTGCGGGCGAGCTGGCAGATTGTGGTAAGGATCAGGGTTTGTAGCCATTATGGAAGAGAAGTAGTTCTTGTGCAAATGGAGCAGAGCATTATCACTGTACTGAGAAAACCAGAAGCCATTACTTCCCAAATCTTCAGCATTTTCTGTTTTTATTTTTGGTAGCCAGAGCAGGCTGAGGCTCAGCAGCAGCCGAGCACAGTCTGGAGAAGGCATTCATCCCTGGACCTTCCCTGAGCAGGCATTGGGTGTGGTTGTGTTTTTCCATGCACTATTTAGTCATTCCAGGCCACGTTTCAGGAAGGTACATCAAAAGGTCTGGTCCAAAAGGCTTCCCCAGGACACACCACTGTGCTGGAGCTCTGAAGCACAACAGAGGATGAAACGTTGGAGCATAACAGGGCTGATGAACACAAAAGAGCATTTTTATTTGGTTTCTCATCAGTTCTTCGTAAGCGTTGCAGTGTCTGTGCATTGATTGGAGATTTAGCCCTACTGCCCTTGTTATCCCTAGTTTAAGATGTAAAGTGCTTTTTTTGCAAGTGTGGAGGCAAAAGGCTTTTGAGTTAATTAAATCTGTGAAGAAATGAGCTGTGAGCTGAGCATTGTAGTCAGCCCTTTCCAACCTGAGCCTGGACCCCACGGTGCTGGCCACTCGCTGTCAGAGTGCCGATACCTGCCAGCATTCAGGTAGCATCAGATCCCTCTATAAAATGGAGATTTCAAGCAGCTTGCAGGAGGCTGTGCATGTAAACCTAAGCCAGAAATAGCTGCTCTGACAAAGACTGACAGGTACGTGCCATTCTCTTCATCTGGCACATGCTGTCGGCGGTGCCGCTACGGGAGCTGGCAGCAGCCTTGCAGTGGTGGGTGGCAAACAAAGGCTGCTCTCAGAAATATTTTCCAGACAAAGTTAGGATTAAAAGCACAGAGCCGATATAAAATACCAATGATAACGATATGGATGAAGGGAATTGCTGGCAACACACAACTAAACTGAAATCTGAAAAATGAGGCTTTTTCTTTTGTGCTGAGTTTTCCAGCATTGCTTTCGCGCAGGGTGGATTGCCTGTGATCTCCTCTGCCTCCTGCAATGGATAGAGCGACTGGGATCAATAATTCATGGACATATGGAGCGGCGTTAGCTCTGGAGACGAGGTTGCTCAATGGCTTGGGGAAGATGCTGATGCTGCTGGTCGGCCGCAGCCGAGCGTGGTCGTTCCGCGCTCACCTCTGCCCGCAGCCCTTGACTCATCTTTGACTCACCTCCAGAGCACCGGGGGTGGAGAGAATCGCAGTCATCTGCCAGATCCCCTTCAGGAGCTCCCACAACTCCGTGCAAATGCAGTCGTTCCCCTCCCACAGCTCCTTACGCTGCCTGGGGCTGCACCCGCGCCGCTCATCAGCACCGCAATGGTGTTGGTCCTGATGGCTCAGCAGAGCCCACTCACCGCCCTCCTCCACACGCAGAGCCGAGGGAGGGCTGCTACTACCTTCCCATTTTTGGTGATAGGAGGAATACGGGATATTTTTACAGAATCTGCTTGTTAGCGCAGCCAGGATGGCCTTCCCTTCACTCTCCCGTACACGTGTGCAAGGTGAACAGCTGCAATTTCAGGTGCTCTCCTGCTTTCCAGCCTGGTGTACCCTGACAGGATAAAGTTTTCCAGGAGATGGTGATGGTTATCCCATGCCCTAGGAGCCTTGGTCATCTCCAGGCTGAAGGACAGTTTCTGGGACAGCATGAGCCCCTTCCCAAGCTGATTTGTTAGGCAGGAGGAGCTGCCAGGCTGGCTGGAGATGCAGGAGCCTTTCTGGCCAAAATGGAGTTGGTCAGCAATGGGTGTGGGTGGAATCCCATGCTGACATTTCAGATACCTCCAGCAGAAATCAGAGGTAATTGCAGAGCAGCCATGGTAAATGTCGTGGGCTCTGCTCCTGGGAGAGCTGGAGCTGTGCAGCGAGTGGGCAAAGAGCGCACGAGCAATGCAGGTTGCTATGAGTAAGTACAGGAGTTGAAGATCTACCTCTCCTCCCATTGCTGACATCTGTTGCTGCCAAAATGTAGCAATTGTGTTAAATACAATTTGCTTTTCAAGCAAATCCTGTTTAAACCTCTTTGTGGGTGTGTACTGTGTTGTAGGAGATGGTAGCTCTGATTCCTTTACCTCCTTGCCTTGGGTGGGAGCACAGGTCAGCATCCCCAGCCCTAAAGTGGCTTTTGGGGATGCTTCTGGTTTGGGTTTGGCAGTCTGGAGTAGTTAAAAATGGACAAGGATTGAAAAAAGATACACTGTGATCTCCCCTGAGCGCTCCACAAGTCCTTCGGGTTGTACTCAGCTTCACTTCCTTGTGTCTTCCAACTTGACTCCAGTTTTGACTTGTATTTTTGCAGATGTCGAGAAAGGTTTGGAGAGGACAGGTCATGTTCTTATTGTCAAATTTCTTTGCTTTATATTGTCTTCATATAGGTACCAGGTGCCATTAAAAATTCCCATTGGAGAGGCCAGTATCATGCTGATAAAGGGTTGGCAAAGTTGGGGATTGGACTAGCATCCAGCGCTCCTGTGGTGACAGACACCATTTTTCACTGAAGTTTTGCTTTTCCCGATTTGCCCATTGAGTGGGCTCCAGACCCTCAGCAGGACCAGAACCAGAACAGCTGTGGCAGCTTTAGGGGACTGCTGGAAAAGCCTGTTAGGATGGTACAAAGGCTGTGTTTAATTTATGGAAAAGAAGGGAGGGTAACGCATGAGAGTCAGAAATTGGCTGTTCTCTTTGTAAGTGAAAGGTCACGTTACCGAGCACGGCAGGGTGGATTTGTGAAAAACGAGCTCCTGTTTGCGAGGAATTAGAATGAGTAGCTGATTTTTTATTTTTTTCCCCACTTGTGACCTTTAAAGATGCTGCTCGTAGATTGATAAGCAGGCTGATGCTTTTAGCAACCCAATCCTCCATTTCCCTCTCGCAGAAGGACGATCTGTCAAACGCCATGGGTGTCACTCGCAGAAAACCTTCCTCGCTGTAACCCCGGGGGAAGGAGGGATGTGGCAGCGGGACCCGAGCTGACAAACAAGGAAAATTCAGCTTTGTCTTCAATGAGTAAAGACCTGCATTTCCTGTGGTCTGGAGCCTCTGGCCAAGGACTTTTCCTACGTCCTTTTCCCAGTCAGTTCTTTTCCCTTTTCCCCTGTCCTTGGCAGGTTGCAGTGCTCTGCCTGGTGGGACAGAGGGAATGGCTCGGGAAAGGTGGCTTTGTCCCCTGAGCCAGGAGAGCTGCTTTCCCCATCGTGGGGCTGAGGAGGTGCATTTTGGGCTGGGACGCAATGGTTTGGAGCGTCCCGTGCGCAGTGCTGGTGGCACACGGTACCTGTGACACATCAGCACGTCTTACATGGATTGTGTTTGGTGACAAACAATGGCAGCAGAAGGTGTGCTGAGCTCAGGAAAATCCTTTTCTAGGGCTGGACAGCAGCTCAGTGTCTCCAGGTGTGCCAGAGCATCCTGGGGATGCAGAGGAAGCTCCTGGTGCTGCACCCAGGGCTGCCTTTCTGAGCTTGGCAGTGTCCCTGAGAGGCTTCACTGTGTTTATTTTGTTCCTAGAGTGCTGCTGGCACCAGAGCGCTGTGGCTGCAGACACCGTGGGCAGGGCAGTCCTGAGGCAGCCCTGTCCTGTGCTCTGCGGGGCGGATGGCACAGAGGATGCTCGGCTGTCCTGGCAGGAGCAGGATTCTTGCAGGGTCACAGTTTGCTGCAGAGAAATCGGTGCTTTTCTGGCGATGCTGCCTCCCGGTGCCCTTGGTCATCCCTTCCAGTTCAGGCAGAAACTGGAACATGTGGCTTTGGTCCAAGCCCTGCTCTGAGCGCTCTGAGCCGCGTGAGGGCTGTTAATGTGGATAATTCCTCTGTGTCATTTGGTTGCCCATTACTGGGGCAGTGTTGGTGCACGAGTAATTCTCTTGCCGCAGTTCTGAGGCTCTTTCTGACCTGTTTCTGTTCCTAGATCGTTGTCACTTTGATGTTGAAGATCTCACCTGTAAGGTGTTTCTCCTTGCTGTGACAGGTGTTGGTCTGCTGTGAGGAAGAGCTGACAGGCTGCCCCATGACCCTGCCCATCCACACTGCTCGAATTGCCCTGAGTTGGGCACATCTGGCCACTACCCTGGCAGGCAATGTCCCTTTAGTTGTCCCTTTATTGACCCTGCCCTGTTTTAAGATGCTCTGACTGCTTTTTCCCTATGGACAGAAGGTGCTTTCGTGGTTTCACTTGGGCAAAACTTAAGTGCAGGTGCTGAATTTTTTTCTAGGTCCTGTGTGGGGCACGAAAGGTAAAAGGCTCTGCCAAGGCTTGGAGCTCGTTCGCTGTGAGGGGAGCTGGCCCGAGGCAGCGGTGACAGCGTCTCTATTTTACAGTGTCCCTTTGTGAGTGCCGCCCTTACATAAGCACGATGCCGCAGCAACACGATGGAAATCTCGTCAGGCCGGCCAAGTTCCCTGGTTCGCAGCCAGACATCTGGGATTGGGGTTTTCATGGCATTCTTCAGTAGCATGAGGAGCCTCATAAAGCAGCTTCTCTGGGGTATTGTGCCGGGAGCCACATTCCCAAGCAATTACAGCCGGGGCTGCAGCAGTAATGAGCCCTTGCTTTGGGAAGGGACAGCAAGACAAAAGGGAAACGTTCAATGGAAGCTGCGAAGCCTTTGAACGTGAATAGCTGCGGGCTCGTTAATTGGGATCACCATTGGGAACAGTCCCTGTTCCCTCCGGCCCTGGCAGAGCGACCAGGCTCCGGCCGGGGAGAGCGGTGGCAGCGAGGGAGGAGGGCTGAGAAGCTGTGCCTCTTTGGGGTTTCACCATTAATGATTTCTGGCGGTGGGGACGAGGTGCGACTGAGCCTTTTTCAGAGCAGAACAGTGCTGCTGGTGGTGTTCTCAGCCAGGCGAGTCTCAGTGTGGCAAAATGCTCACCCGCTGCTCCGGAGGGTTTTGGTTCCTCAGCCCCCAGCACCATCCCCAGTAGGGTGGGGTGGCAGGAGATGCAGGAGCTGCTCTGACCGAGCTGCTCGTTCCCACTCCAGCAGACCTTTGGGATGCAGCCGCGGGATGGTGGGTGCAGGACAGCTGATGACAGGCACAGTGTCGTGCAGGCATGTCCTGGTGGCCGAGCTGCCATTTATTTACAAACCTGGGATTTGTATTGGGGTGTTTCAGAGCTTCCCGATTTTGAATGTTTCCTCCAGAGCTTGGTAGGTTCCAAATAAGAAGTGGAGCTTGAGTAAGAACCGCTTTGGTTTCTGCAGCGAGTTACTGCCGAGGCTGCTCGGGGGTGGGCGGCTCGTGTCTGCGTGGGTAACTTGCCTATCGGAGAACATTTTGTTGATATTTGTTTGAAAGGCAAACCAAAAACCCTCTGAGCCAGAGAGAAACTCTTGTCCCTCGGATTTTGAGTAAGACAGCAGGTACAGCGTGGATTGTGACTCAGTGTGGAGGCACAGCACCAGTGTGGTGCCCACAGTGACATTGTGTGTCCTCATGTCTCCACCAGGATCTGCCAGTTTGGGGTAAATGAGTGCAAACTTGTAGTTTCCTCAGGGAAAATAGTTGGTGCGAGGTTCAGGGAGCCAGTGCTTCCCATCCTGCAAGCCAGCACTCCCAAACGCTCTGGTTGGCAGTGCCAGGACACATTCCTGGGCTCACCGCACGTGGTTCCACTCTGTCGTGCCGTTTGCAGTTGAGACTGACAAGTTTAATTCCTCGTATTGCATTTCAGATGGAAAGGAATAGTATGGCAGATGAATTTCCTTCTTTTCTGATTCCCTCCCCCCGTTTGATTGCGCTATTGTTTCTTTGGGCGCATTAAAATAGAATTTGACTGGAGTCGTTATCCGCTGTCCCCGCGTGTAATCCGCTTGCAGAGCCCTCCGCTTTGTGCAGCGGCGTTTGCTAATGAGCAGAATGTAATTCGGTTTTTTGGGAAATTACATGAAACAGCATACCCATAAAACCTCCCGATTCAAGATGGCTTGTTTTGTTCTCACACCCAGCCCGAGCTCCTAAGCCGTTCGTCGCTGCCGCGGGGTATCCACAGCGAGGATTCAGCCCCAGCTGGAGAGGAACCTGTTGTGCTCCAGATCCATTCCCGCACACACTGCTTAGATCCCTGTGCTCAGGGTTCAGGACGAGCTGCTCCCAAATTAAGTACAGGCGGGAGGAAAAGGAAATTTTGCTGGCTGAAGTCACCTGCCTCACATGGTGGGTGTTGAGCATATGGTGTCTATGTCAAAGCATTTTCCCACAAAACTTGAGTGTTTTATCTCATCAGCTGAGCTTAATGCATTCCATTCACAGGGTGGTTATCCCAGGGTAACGATTCCAGGGCGCAGCACGAGGAGGTGAGCTGAGGGAGGGTGCTGGAGCTCAGAGTTGTTGGTGTTAATTCCGAGGCAGAACGCAGCAAGAGCCTGGCTCCAGTGATTGATGACACCCGTGCTCTCCAGAGTCACTGCCTGCCTGCAAACCCTTCACTAACACACAGCCCTGGCAGGTTTAGCAAAAAAAAATAATCCCCAACCCAAAAGCACCTTCACTGCAGGATCTGCCCAAGTGGCTCCTCAGCAAAAATCCTTTTAACGTTTATAAACCATTTTTAAAAGCCAGCCTGAGCCAGACTGTCGTTTCAGTGCCTTGCTAGAAAAATACCCATGAGGAATTGTCCTTCGTTTGTAGCTCCAAAATGTGGTGTGTCATCCAGTTCGGTGAGAGCAGCATTTACTGGAAAATCAGGGTTCTGGACACACTGTGCCCTGACTTAGAGCAGGTTTTGTAAAGGGGTTTTAAATGCAAGTGATTAAGGGGAGGATTTCTCTTGCTCTCGGGTGCAAATGCAGCTCCTGATTAAAAGTCAACTGCTGAAATCTTAAATTTTCACAACGGCACTGCTGAGTTATTTATTGTGGAGCATTTCCATTGAAAATGAGCCTTGTTTTAAATATCCTACCCTTGATGTGCTGAGTGCGAGGGGGCCAGGCTTACAGTTCATGAAAACTTGGCAAAAACAAGCAGATCTCTTCAAACTGTTGGGGTTTGAGAAGAGAACTGTGAAGAATGTGTCTAATTGAAACTGTTCTTTCAAGAAATGCTAAGCAAATGTCTGGTAGATTTTCAGCTGCTGTTGGCAACATCTGTAAAAGGTCTCATGTCTCCTGTGACATGGCAGCAGGAGGGTTGGAGCCTGCCTGGCTTTGATGGTTGGAGTGTATTTTTATTTGAAATACACTTAGTGTGTGTACAAATAGAGAGAAGGGAGGCTGTTGGTGTCTGATCGGATGCTCTGTGTGGTTCCACCTGCAGCTCGGTGCCAGCCTTGTGCTGGGGCACTGAGCCCCTTGGCCTGGGGAGTCACCAGCCCTGCGTTGCCCAGGGGTGTGAGACAGTGGGTTTGTCCAAAATACAGCCAAGAAATGGTGTGTGATTTTTCTGGGGGCTCCCTGTGTCGCCCAGGTTTGTGCCCAGGAGGACAGGGGAGAGCAGGACCAGGCTGGAAAGCTGTGTTTGGGGTGTGAGCAGTGCCCCCAGCCCCAAATCCTTTCCGTGTGCCCACTCTGGGCTCCTCAGAGCATTCCAGAGGGCTCTGCAGCACTGAGGGGGCACTGAGGGGTGGTGGCAGCTTGGCACATTGAGGAACTTGGCCACTGGTGGCTGCAGACCATCTAATCCTGGCTAAAAGCAGCAAAGCCGCCGTGGGGCCAGGCGTGGCGAGAGCCTGCAGGGGTTGGAGGTGCTTTGTAATCCTGGGCACATCGGGAAGGAGAGGCTTTATTTAATTCTAATAATGGCAGAGATAATGTTGGCTTTGTGATAGTCCTGGGCACAGCTGTTCCGCAGTATCCACGGCGGCGCATGCTGTGAATGGCTAGCAAGGTATCGAGCCCCCAGGATGTTTTCCTTGCTTTTCAGTGCCTGGATGGATTGCATTGGTTTATTGGAAGAGCGCTGACTTTGTGCTTGCAGTAATTAATTCCCTTTTCCGGGCTGGGGGAAGGTTGGCTATAATTTCCTGCATTCTTTTATCATAAGGCCAAAGGAGAAGCTCAGAATAGCGAGCAGAGAGGAACGCTGCATACATGCATTTTAAATTTAGTTTCAAGCAGTTAAGAAGACGGATTTTTGGTGGAGTGGCCTCTCTGTATCTGCGGTTTTCAAACAAGGTGACCTGGAGGATCGGTGCTGGATGTAGTGTCCATTTCCAAAATCGCTGGCTGTACTGCTCACTCCAGCTCACCTGTAAATCCATACTCCCTTCAGGGCACTGCGCTGGGCTGGAGATGAGGAGTTTGTTTCCCTGCTGGTAGGTCTGACACTGCCTGTGGACAGGCAGAGGGTTGTTGAGGGGAGTGCAGGTGTGTGCTGGCCAAAATTCATTTGTCTCTGAGCTTGGAAATGTGGATGAGCAGCGCAGTGTGTCCTCCTGCTCTCCCAATCCTGAGGACATCCTTGTGCAGGCTGCCAGCAAGGGCTTCCACAGGCAGGAGAACATGAGAGATGGAAAATACTTGCTTGAGAACAAGGGGAGGAAAAAGTAGGGGGGAAGGAATGAATTTCTTGGGTATTTTCACTGATTTTGGGGGTTTTCCATAAGACGGCGAGCGCTGTGTGGCTCTCTCATGTCACCTTTGCTTTGTGGTCGCTGCTGTCCCCAGCACATGTCCCATTGGAATGGTTTCTGCAGACAGGCAGGGAGGGAGAGCGTGTAAGGTGCAGGGCTGGGGTGGGAATTGCTCGAGTTGTGGCCAAACCCCGACTGTGACACGTGTGCAGGTTCCAGAGGGAGCTGCAGACAGTCCCCTGGCTGCTCCCGATGGTCCCTGGCTGCCACCTGTGTCCCAGGGCATGGCGCAGCCCGGGATGGTCCCGGCAGGGTCTGGGGCGATGCTTGGGCATGGCTGGGTTCTGCAGCTCTGCTCCGCTCTGCTCCCCAAGCCCTGCGCTGCTGTTGCCTTGCCAACACCGTGCGAGGAGATGTCAGAGCTGCGGCACCGTGCCGGGGCTGGGGCGGCAGGAGAGGAGGAGGAGGAGGAGGAAGAGAGAGCCTCACCGCCCAAAAACACCGCTCTGCACCACGGCGGGGAGCGAGAATTAATAACGCTTGCCGAGGCATTCAGCGTTCACTCCTTGCTACTTCTGAGATGGTACAACAGCATAATTTTTTAATGATGGGTAATGATGAAACATCAATTTCAAATCTGTTTTTCTGCCTGGTGCCTGAAGCTGCAGCGTCAGGCTCGGCACAGGCAACTGGTGCCCAGATCCCTATTGATGGAGCCGGTGCCTGCTGGTGTTTGCCGTGCGGATATCAAGGAGGAGCAGTAAATTGAAAATTGCTTCTAAATGGGCTCAGTTTGACTGTTTTAATGCTTCTCGGGAGAACACAAGAAATGTTGAGATTTTAAAATAGAAGCGGCGCAGCGCTGCCTGGCGATGTCGTTCTGGTGTTTGTCTTTCTTTACAGTTCGTGTCCCTTTGGTGGCGGCTCAGACGCCTCACCTGAAGGCAGGAGTGAGGTGCCATTCATCTCAGCCTTCCCACCTGTGGTGCAGGGCTGTGGGGACAGCTGTGAGCCTGCTGGGCAGCCCAGGGCCCTCCATGGTGCTGTGACAGGGACAGTGTCCCCAGGGAGGAGCAGTGGCACTGTCCTGCCCCACCATAAATCCCCTCAGCTGTGGGTTTTGGCGTTCCCTGTGCTCCCTTCTGCCTTTGGGGCTCTCCAGGACCCCCTCCCCAAACATTGGTGCATGATGGCTACACACCGCCCATCCTGCCACATATGGGAACGTGGCAGAAAATTAACATTTCTGCCCAAAAGATGAAAATATGGAATGGGAAGGCTCTTCCTGCTGCAGCCCTCCCTCAGAGCAGACGCTTCAAAGGCAGCAGCGAATGGAAGTCACTTGCTGGAGCTGTCTCATTCTTTCTCGAGGCAGTGTTTTGATAAATGTTGATGAGTTTCACTGTAAAACTAAATGACATTTATAGCACGATGTATGCTTTACCCATTGCTTAATTATACCTAATGGTGTTGGATGGAAAAGGCATTTACCATTTTACTTTTGTTTAAAATGACAATCTAAACCTCAGAGCCTGTGGGGTTTTGTAGAATGATGACGATTTAATTAAGAACTAAATACAATCTAATTTTAAAAGGCAATTGCAACTTTAAGAAATAAGTGATAAAATTTACAAAGAGCTTGCTGAGAGAGGAGTGCCTGCTCGGTGTGCCTGCTGCAGGATGGGGCAGGCACCCAAGGGGGTTTGGGTGCAGATTTGAGGAAGGTGGGATGAGAACCATATCCAGACTTGTTTTCTCTCTCATCAGTATTATATTTTTTTGGCCATATGCTTTACGGTGCTGTTGCTGCACCTGCAGAGGCAGTGAGAGGGATTGGGGTACCGCAGTTTATAAACCCAAGGGTTTATTTTCGTGTGCAGAACACGGTTTCTTTTCCCTTCCTCCCAGCTCTGCCTTTGTCCTGGCAGCCAGCAAAGAGAACAGAGCCTCTATTGAAAACAAGGCGTGAGGAATGAGCGTGGATCAGGCAAGCTGCATCTTTAAAAATAAACACTGGAGCAGAGCTTTGTGCCTTCCACTCAGCTGGCAAAGCACTGACAGCAGGCAGGAATGTGTTCAGGAGCATCTGCCCTTTCTCTTCTTTTCATGGGTTTAGTCAAAACAAATCCCATAGATGAAGGGGAAAAAAAATCACCGAAATGCATTTTATTTCCCCCAGCCTGGACCAGGCGCCGGGCGGAGGCTGAAGAGGGACGTGCAGGATCTGCAGTGAGGAGATTAATGCTTAGAGACATTAGCACTGGTCCTATACTAACATTTATAAATCCGACGGGTGGCAGATTGAGGGCTGATTCTGCTTTTTTTCTTCCTCCTCTGTAAAATAATAAATATGGTAAAATAGCTCTCAGAGCTGCCTTTATCACAGGGATGAATCAGGACAGTTGATGTTGCAAGAGACTTAAAACTTACAAATATGTTGCCCTTTAGGTGAGCATTCATCATTATGTCTGATCTGGGATCTAGACTAAAGGCTTCTCTTATACCTTTTTATCCTTCCTGGGAAGTAGAAATTGGAAGGAGTCCTCACTTTGATTGTAATGTTGCTGCTGAGATTCTTCCCCCCATTTTTGGGGGAGCGTCTGTCGCTGATGGGGGTCTGTTGTTCCTGGAGAAAAGATCTTGTTTCTGGTCTCCAAAAAAATGAAAAGGGGAGACATACTTGAAAAAATCCCTAAAGCCAGTGCCCTTCCTCATGGCACAGTGTCCCTGCAGGTGATGGGTGGCCAGGGGAGTGACCGTGGGCACAACAGGGCTCCGAAATTCGGGACTGTGACATTCACGTCTGCGCTCCCACCCAGGGAGATGAAGAGTGGACAGATAACACTTGTGAGCAAAGCCACTCCAAAGGCTGGGAATCCATGGGAAGGAGATCAGCTCTCCTCCCCTGGTGGCAAACTGGGAATTAACTTCAAAGGACAGAAGAAACTCAGCTTAATCCGTGGAGGGAGGCTGGTCCTCGTTCTGTGTTCGATGGGCTGGTGACGAATGGGTCATTCCCATGTTCCCATTCTTGGTTATTCCAGCTGATAAATGTTTTGCCTTCTGCTCTTACATCATGGTCAATTTTTGGGGTAACAGCTGGGCAGGTGTTTCATGGAAGGCTCACAGAGTCATTCTTGTGTGTAACATGGCAAGGACAGTGCTGGGATTTAAGTCTGGCTGTGTGCTGAACCAAACTATGGGAATGAGCCAGGATACCCCAAGAAAAGATGGTATTCCAGTGTATTCTTTGTTGGTCCTCTGCTTTGAGGCCATTTTTCACAGGTTTGCACATTTGTTATTAATTTTGTCATTTATTCCTTGCTTATTTCAATGGTGAACTAAAGATTTCAGACTTAAATATGCAGGCAGTTGAAAGGAGGTCCTTTTTATAGGAAGAGACCAGGCTGATGTTGATCAGAATTCATCGTGGGTGCTGTATGGAAATACAGATTTCTTGGGTTTAAAAGGGATTATTAAGCCGCACGTTGTGACAGATGCTACTGACAGTAAAAAATAAAAAGGATGTGAAAAAGTCTGCAAGAAATGGGTTACAGGTATGGATATAAGACATATCTGCTCATTAGAGTAAAATGAAACCCATCATCTGACTTGAAACAGGATTCCTTGTTGTTGGGAGCCCCGCCGCTCTGACTAATGGGAATCTGTTCTGGGGCACACCTGGGCCAGGTGCTGTCGGTTCGGGAATTGAGCGTGTGCCAAAGCACACCTAGCAGCGATGGCATTGTCCCCGAGGGCTTGGGGGGGACAGAGAGCACCTGGGGCTGAGGGGCTGGAATGGTGGCAGGGCTCCCTGCTGCTGGACAGTGCTGGGGGACGGTCCCCCTGTTGTGTCCCCGTCCAGCCGCGGTCCCCAGTGCCACCCCCAGAGCACGGATCTGTGCCGAGGGAGGGTGGACAGAGAGCAGATCGCTGTGCCAGCTCGGGGTGTGAGCAGTGCCGTGCTCGGCGCGAGGCAGGTGGCAGCTGCCGGCCACCGCAGGGCAAAACCAGAGGTGACAATGATGGTGACAAACCTGCAAACATGTAAATTCTCTCCTCCCGTGCTCAGGGTTTGGCAGGGGCTGCTGCAGCTTTACCCCTGTGGCAGAGACAGAAAGGAGTGTGAGGCAGCAGGTGTTGTTCTGGTCAGGGAAATGCACTGAAGATGCTCTTTGATTGTGGAAACAGAATATTTCATCTGTGCTTCCTCCCCTTACGTGCAGCGACGACCTCCTCATCAGGGTCCAGCTCCCCATGGAGCAAGTCAGGGCAGGGAGAGGAAATCCCACCTGTGTTTGAAACTCGGGCTTAATCAAGGTCTCCTTCCTCGGCTCTGGGCTGTGGGTGTCCTTGGTAGCAGTGCAGCTGGAAGATAAATGCAGATAAGGAATTCTGTGTTAGGGCTCCATTAATAATAAACGTGTGTTGATCCTAACTGAGTGTTATTTAAACACTGAATGGAGGCAGCAGCCTGCGGGGACCAGCTCACGTTGTCACACCTTCTCCCTTGCTGGTGCTGCTCCAAGCAGTGCTGGGGCACGGCAGCAGTGGATTTTAGGTGTTGTCCTTGGCGGGTGTTGGCTGGCAGTGGCAGCTGAGCGTCGGGAGCACAAGGGAAGGGTACCTGACTGTTTCTGGTGAGGAGCACTCAGTGCTCTGCCCTTCCCTACCCTTGGGCTCTTCCTCACTTCTGCCCCTCCGTGTTCCCCAAAAGCCCCCTCAGTGTCCCCCAAAAGCCCCCTCAGAGTGCTGAGCAGCCTCCCCTTCTCAGAGGAGATCTTCTGTGTCCCTGGTGCGGCCGAGGAGCTGCTCACAGCAGTGTCCTCGGGGGACGCTTGGATAAACCTGTGACCTTCTGGGAGAAGCACGGTCTTTAGTAAGTGACCTTTTACTGTCCAGGCAATGGACCATCAGCTTCTGGAACCAAAGCGAGAGGTCAGCTGCTTCTGTTTCTTAGAAATGTGGAATAAAAGCCTGAGATGTGCAGAGCCGCAGACTTTGCTGCCATTCCAAATTCTCCCCCTCGGGGCTGCCGTGCCACGTTTGCCGAGTCCCTTCTGGTCAGTGACAGAGCAGATGGATATTGATCCTCGGTGTCCGCCAGCGGTAACCTTTGAAGGGACAGGCGGCGTATGGCCAGGGAGTTTGATCTATCAATATCTGGGTAATAGAAAGACAAGGGTGACATCTAATCCCAGCACAGGTGACAGATCATAAATCTGCGCAGACGGGGTGACTGGCGGCAGCAGGGCTGCGAGGGGAGAAAGAAGGAGCTCCTTCAGTCTGAAACACCCTTTGGCCAGGGGTGCAGAGGTTTTCATGGCAGAATAAAGAATTTCACTCCTAACATCCAAAGAAATATTTTAATTTGGTCGTAACACAGGATTTTTATCCCTGTACCATTTTGGTTTCAACCAGTGGAAAGAATTCCCTGATGCCATTGCATCACACAGATATTCACTATGTTTAAAGTCAGTGCAGCCTCCAGTGTAATTTCGGAGCTATTGTCATCTTTTATTCTTACTCTTTAAGCCAGAAAAGCCATAAAGGTGGCAATGGCATTTTTTTTTCTCCACAAATTTAATATCTGTGCACAACTCGCTTGAATTTGCCGTATATTTCTCTGAAGTGGCTGTTTCACAGCGTAAACTTGCTCCTCACAATAAGTAATTTTTAGCACCATCTTGCACGTTCTCTCTGAGAGCGGAGAGTAATTCAGGGGAAGTGTGACTGCGGCGGGCGCGAGCGGGGAGAGGAGCCGGGCGCGGCGGAAAGGTGCCGAAAGTGCTCGCTCGCGAAAATATGTGCTGAGAAGGAGGGGAGAGAGGTCCCTGTGACTGCTGGGGCTGTGACAAGGGATGAGATCCTGGCACCGAGGGTGCCGATGGCAGGAGCAGGTCTGTCCCTGCAGACAGCGTCGGGGAGACTCGAGGAAATCAGCGTTTTGGGAACAGTTTCTGTGAGTGCTAATTCCTTCCACCCCTTTTTTTTCGCTCCTAAATGGGAGCTGGGGCTGTGAGCATCACCAGGGGATCCCAAACCTGGCACAGCAAAGTTGTCTGTCAGCAGTGCCCTTCCTCAGAGCAGTCCTCATAAACCTGGCTGCAGCATAAAGAAAGGATAACATTAAACCTGAAAGTAAAAATCCAAGTACCAGGTGAGCGTTACCATATCAATTTGCTGTAGTCCCTGCCTCAGAGGGAGATGTGGAGCTGCCACACCCCATTCCCTTCATCACCGAGCAAGCTCTGCCCTGTTTGTCTCAGCTGCATCTTTCTAGAAAGTCCCTGTTCCTCTTGGCACTCAGAAAATAGGGATTTTTGTGGGCAAGACTCCCCAGGGCTGTATTGCAGCTGACAGACCTGCACAGAACTAACTCAAAAAGGAGATTTTTCTAGAATTGTATTTGTTTGCCACCATCACTTTTTTTGAAGAGTTCTTTGCCAGGGAATTGGAGTTGCTGAGTCTGTTTCTGGCCATGGAGAAGATGCTGAAGAGGGAATAAGAGCTACTTGAATGCAGGAAAATCTCAGAGAGGCTTGACTCGGGGTCACCAAGCTGGTAATCACATCTTATTATGAGAAAGTTGCCGTTTCAAAAGGTTAGTTGTGAATCTTGGTAGAAAACAACATTTTCTGCTGGGGGCGAGGGCCGCACTGAGAGAAGAATTACTCAGAGGATCCACATATGGCTCCAGGCTCCATGTCCTTGCAGGGCTTCCTTAGGGAGTGCACACGAGTGGAAGGAGCAGTGCTGCCTCCCCTCCTGCCCTCCAGCCTTTCAGAGTTACCGTGATGTGGTTAGGATGAGAGCAGCCCTGTCTTGGTGTGCTTCAGACACTCTGGAGGAGCCCAGGCTGCCTTTGGTGGGGTTTTGATGGGCATTGCATTCCGAGCTGGTCCATTCCCTGCCGCTCAGGACCCTCCAGCTGTGCCCAGGGCAGCGAGGGCCACGCATGTGTCCGGGGCCAGCCTGGTCCCCAGTCGGTGCCATTCTCTCGCCCGTGAAAAATGCCATGGAATTAACTCCATCAGCAGCGATTGCCTTTCCTTGCCAGCACAATCAGCGTGGATTGTCCGTTCTTTTCCAAAGTTCAAGTGTGACAACTGCAGCTTTTTAAAGCAGTCTCTCCAGACTCAGAGCCCAGATGCACAGAGCTCCAGCAGCTTCTCCAGCGCTGCCTTGGCAGCTCTCCTCTCCCTCCTAGGAGCAAATCTGCAGGGTGGTTAAATGGCCATTGGGTTCCCTCCTTTTTCCTGTATTCGTTCCACAACCAAGGCTCTCTTAGGCTCCCATTCTCTTCCCGAGAAGCTGATTGTGGTGTTTGTGTGAAAGGGAAGAGATGAAGCTCTCAGTGATGGATGAGAGAGCAGAGGAGCTGCTCAGCTCAGGGAAGAGAAGGAACACAAAGGAGAAAAAGCTTCTGGGGGAGGTGGATGCTCAGTGTTTATAAACTCACTTGTCTCAGCTCTGGATGGTTCTTTAACCACCACATTCCTTTTAGGTACTTGAAACTGATAGATGAATGTTGACATTTAAATTGTGTTAATTCTGGGGATGGAGCATTGTGTTGCTTTCCTCCTTGAGCGTGTGAACAGACAGTTTGTGTGTCTGCGTGAGTTGTTTCTTCTGACTCAATCTATTAAGAGGAATTCTGTTTAGGTTTATGGGCTTACATAGTTCAGGTGTAATGAAAACCCCTCTTCCTTGGAAAGCGTTTGTGTCGGGATCCCGCAGACTGAGCCAGCAGTGCTGCAGCTCACGCTGGGGCACCTGTGGTTAGAAATTCCACAGAAATTGAAAAATCATGCTCCCCAGCACGTATTTTAATCTTTCCCTCTTCTCTCCCTGACGCTTCCCTCTAGCCCAGTGTCCTACAAGCGAAGAAAGAATTGATTTTAAATGTGACCGCTGCATATGAGCCAAGGTCCCTGGGCTGTGTCCAGCTGAGGGGAACTTGTTTGAAACACAATTTACTCATCTGTGTCTGTCTGCAGCCTTAAGAGCAGAGACTGCCGCGGTCTAAGGCAGGAAGACAAGTGCAAAAATTAATTGTACAGGTTTCAGCCAAAGAGTCCCTCAAGCATTGTGTCCCCCCCTCACTCCCCCTTCCAGTAAGTATAAAACACAGTGTCGTTTTTCACCTTGCGAGGGGACGCTCAGTAAATGAGGCTGGAGAATTGCTTTGGGTAATGAAGGAAGCACACATGGCATTTTCCCTCCCCCATTTTGGTGTTTCCCTGCTCGTTAACTTTGGTGCATGTGACCCCCCTAGAAAGAGGCTTCCTCTCCATGCCTGTTTCACTCCCTCTGGAGCAGTGCCTCGTGCTCCAGGTCAGGATTTTCAAGATTCCAGATCCAGCCCTGGAGTCTGTCTGTGCTGGAATCTGTCCAGCGCATCACACACTGGGGTGAGGATTTGTCCCTCGTTTTGGAGTCCCTACAGAAGGCTTTGGTGTGATACATGGACACGGTGATGTCATTGTCCCCTCACTTGCAATAGAGGAAAATCTGTCCCATATCATTCTGTTCAGGGCTTTGCATTGGATCTGCTTGTGCTCTGACCCCGCAGAGCATCGCCAGGGCATTTAACGTTGGCTCTCAACAGTAAATTTCCTTTGCTTCTCTCAGTTCCTGAGATTCCGTAAATTTCGTCTCCCCTCCCCAGCCTGTACTTTTCTGTTACAAAACATTGTCACACTGTGTATGTATTTAATGCTCCTCAAAATACGTAAATATTTACTGAAAAACTTCTCCAGGTGTTGACAATGAGGATGGGTCTAAAGAGTTCTTGCTTTGTGTTGCATTTTTGTTTAATTTAGAGTTTTTAATTGATGCTGCTAATGGAAATAGCCCTCCTGCCTTGGTGAGCGGGCTCAGACAGGAATAGATCCCCCGAAACGTGGAGGGTGCCTGCGGTGCAGCACGTTTGGGTCAGCAGAGCAGACGGCGGCCGATCAGACGCCCTTTGATTCAACACAAAGAGGCAAAGCCCAGGAGGCTGCGGCTGCTCCGAGCCATGGAGGGGCTCGGCGTGTCCTCGTGTGCTCCCTGCCCGCCATTAACCCGGATAAAAGCCTTGCTCAGAGCGCTCCGCTGCCAGCCCCGGCCGAGGTGCTGCACTCTGCAGCCATCCATCGGCAGGTTTAATGCAGCAGCATCCCGGCGTGAAAAGCTTCAGTGGCTTGAACTTCAAATAATTTATTTCTAAATTACTTCTACTGTAATTCTTATTAATTCAAATAGTCTTCTAAGCTGATGTAAAATTCAGTAAACGCAAGGAACAGTTTAATGAATTGAAAATAGGATTGAGTCTTTTAAAGTAAATGTAAAAAAATATGCTGGCAATAATTGCTTAGATGGAAATCGAATCTTAATAGCTTTGTTAATGATTTGTAGGGAATATTGCGTTTATGAGAACATATCAAGCTGATCCTTGTGCAAGAACCTTGTTTTGAATGGGTTTGATAAAATTATTCCCCAGAAGCAGTTAGTACTGTTTAATATTTTTGCTTGAACCACTTTGGAGGTGTTTGATTTCATTGGTGCTGTGGCTGTGCTGGGCTATTCCGGCACCTCCAGGGCACAGTGTGGCACAGGTGGAGTAGGGCTCTGCACTGGTGGCCTTCGGGGTCTGCACAGTGGTTGGGATTTGAGAATAGAAGCATTTAGGTTGGAAAAGCCCTCTAAGGTTATCGAGTCCAACCATTAACCCATCAATGCTAAAGTTGTCATTAACGTGTGTCCCCAAGGACAAGAACAGCACGTTAAGGGTGCTGGTGACGTGGTGGGGTGGCTGGATGCTCATCTTCCCATCTGAGGGCTGTGAGCAGGACCAGGTTCACCCTGAGGCGCAGAGTGTGGAGCAGGAGCCAGGCAGGTGCCTGGGACAGGCTCTTTGCTCCTCTTGCACGAGGCTGGGGTCTGTGCTCCAGTACAGGTGTTACGGTTTGAGAGTAAATTTTCTTGTTGTTCCCTGAAGTTCATCAATCTGGAGAATCAGAATTTATACTGAGAGGGCAGAAAAGTGTGCCCAGACTTCAGCTCAGTGCCCATCAGGCGTGGAGAGGAGACTGATGGTTTATCAATCTTTCTGTTTCCAAACGATGCGCCTTTTTGTCAAACATTCGTTTCCAAGGGATGTCAAATAATAAAGGCAAGTTGGAAAGGAAGAAAAATGAAGAAAATGCAGGGTGAGAGAAAAACTGGGGTTTAAATACCATCCCCAGATTTACTGTGTTCAAACTTTATCCTTGTCCTGCATTTTTGGGTTTCTCGTGGCTGTGGAGCAGCAGAGCATCCTCTGACCACCCAGCCTGTGGCCGAGTGCCCAGCTATCCTGGCTTCGCTTGGAACACGGCCAGTCAACGTCTCAAAATTCCTGCCACCTTGATTCCCAGCAGTTATGGAGAAATTGAAATGCAAGGCGCTTTCCCCACTCCCATCCCCTGCGTCCTTTGGTGTTGGAGGCGAATGGCTCAGCGTGCGAGCGATGCGATGCTTCGTTTCATTAGGAGGAGAGGTTTTGGGGTGATGACCTGTAAATGATTACAAGGCTCCCACAGCATAATTGCATGGGATCCTTTTTTTTTCCTGGCTCTGGACATTAATAGCACCTACTGATTACACAGAGTGAGTAACGACTGATTCCCTGAAGTCTGTCTGCTCCAGTCAAAGGATAAGTGCTTCTTACAGCAGGTTGTTCTTTCAAGGTAATTTAACAAGATTTGTTGGGAGAGGAGGGGAATTTTTGGTGTTTCTGCGTGCGGCAGTAGTCCTTTTTCCACTGTTCCCATCACAGAGGTCCTTTCCCATGGCTCCTCTCCCAGCTGGCTGAGGCACCCACAGTCGATGGCTGATGTTCCTCCATTGGTGGCAGTGGAGGTTTTCGTTCCCAAATGAAGCCCACAGGTGTAATTTCTGATCTTGAGTCCACCTTTGCTCTGTCTTGCAGGCGATGGTCAGAACTTGGTGACGGAGGATGTGACCGTGGTGGAGGGGGACGTGGCCACCATCAGCTGCCGCGTCAAGAACAGCGACGACTCGGTGATCCAGCTCCTGAACCCCAACAGGCAGACCATCTATTTCAGAGATTTCAGGCGTAAGTTTACAGCTCCTCATTTGGTTGTGACTGCTCCTGTGCCTCCCTTGCACTCAGGACACAACATTTGCCAAAATCTCTGCTGTTTGTGCAGTGCTGGGCACTTACAGTTCAGTTGCTTCTCTGGAGGTAGGCGAGAAAGACAATCATCATCTTCTCCTTAATGGAAAACTTCACGGTCCCCTCTAAAAGTCAGAGCATCTTACTTTGCAATAGGAATTGATTGTTGTAATTCAGGGTGAATTGCAATCGAGTGCCAAATATTTAGCTGACACAAACAAATTGAGCAGGGCGACACCGAGACAGTGCGGTGTTCTCAGAGGTAATCTCTTCAGGCCAAAGACTGAGAATTTCAGGACAATCTGTGCTGCTTTATACACAAACCAAAATCTTTTATCTGTTGCATGTCCAGTGGATAAACCTGTCCTGTGGGGACAGTGCCACAGTGGCTGCAGTGAGACACTTTAAATGCTCACCTCGATGTGCTGCTGTCTGTAGGGAATTTGGGGCGGTGGTGTGGTGGGAAGGGGACACTGTGGGGATCTTTGGGGTGGTGGTGTGGCAGGAAGGGGACACTGTAGGGATTTTGGGGCTGTGGTGTGGACACTGTAGGGATTTTGGGGCTGCGGTGTGGCGGAAGGGGACGTTGCCTCTCCCCGTGCGGTCACCCAGGCTGTGCTTGTCCCGCAGCGCTGAAGGACAGCAGGTTCCAGCTGGTGAACTTCTCCAACAGCGAGCTCAGGGTGTCCCTGACCAACGTGTCCATCTCGGATGAAGGGAGGTACTTCTGCCAGCTCTACACCGACCCCCCCCAGGAGATCTACACCACAATCACGGTGCTCGGTAAGGACCAGATCTGTGCTCCCGGGGATCTTTGGCGGCCCTGGGCACACAGGGTCAGTGGGATGGGATTCCCTGTGGCCCTGGGACAGCTCCAGCTGCCTGGAGAGGATTTGAGTGCTGATGCTGACGGCCAGGCTGGTGTGGCCGCGGGAGCGACGCGCTGGCAGTGACAGCAGCTCTGCTGTTAGAGCGGTTCCTGCCGATTAGCAGAGCTTTTAAGGCTCTATTAATGGGAGAACCTGAATCAGGGAGGGTGACTTAATGTAAGATCTCACTTGCTGATTAGCTTAAATCTTCCTTCTTTTGCTTAATGAGATTTGGGTCTTAGCTTTTATACGTTGTTAAGTAATGTTTATAAGCAGTTCTACTCCAGCTATTACAGTTATCAACACCTTCAAAGTTTCCGTGCACTTTCCAGTGCTCACAGGCATGGGAAGCTCTTCCAGCTCCTGCCTCTAATCGTGCACAGCCAAAAACACCTCGTTGGATTTAATTTCACTGCTGGCAGTGCTGGGAAGGTGTTTGAAATCAGAATACTCATTTCATTCACCTGTAAGCCAGCACCGCATGTCTTTCATGTGGGAGACATAATGCAGGTTTTTTGTTGGGTTTTTTTAAACATGAATAGCGCTTCAGAATTGAGGGAAAAGTCTGTTTTCTTGCCTTCTACTTCAGTTGTTTTTGAGAAGCCTTTGTGGCACGGCCAGTGTGTGTGCTGCCTTTCCCCCACGTCCATAAAGGAGGTGGTTTCTTGTCACCTTCATTGTGTACTCGGGTCAAACCTCAGCTCAGGAAGCAGGCAAGGGTGAGGGAGGTTTGTTATTAGAAGATGAAGCAGGGTACAGTTTGTCTTGGCACTTGCATGGAGAGATTGTGCACTGAGACACAGGGATAGCTTGTCTTCCTTGTATTTTCTATTATCATCTCCATAATTAGGGGAACAGGTGACCCAGGGCGAGGGCTGGCTCTCCGTGTCAGCGTTGGCTGGTCCTCCCAGGAGCTTGTTCCCCACCAAAAATCTCATGGCCATCGCCCAGCCTTTGATAGATCTGAAGTTGTATCAAAGACTGATTTTGCTGCTCTGCTTCTGATGCTGCCAGCTCAGGAGAGCAGAGGGAGGCGTGGAGGTGTCCCCTCTGCAGCAGCGTGCGGAGGGAGCTGCACATTTGCTTCAGCACTTTCATGTCTTCTGTGACACGATATGTAGATTTATTCATGCTTAATTGGAACATGTGAAAGTCTCAAATATGTAGCCCGTTCTGTTCTTTTTAGAGAGAAGCCACAAGTGACTAATTAGTCCATTTGATCATCTGGATGGTATTTATACATATTTGTTCTTCATTAGCTCGAAGACCTGTGAATCACATCTGAACCATGCAGTTGCTTAATCACATTGATCAGAGCAAAGTTGAGTTTCCTTTGGAAGTTTTGGGATTTTCTGAAGCCGTGACTCTGCCATAAGAGCTCTCGCTGCTCACTTTTTCCTGGATTTTGCCTTGCTGCTGGTGCTTTCATGGGGAAAAGACTCCCTTGTTCCTGTGCCTTCATTTTTAAGCTCATTTGTCCCATTCCTGGACTGTGCTGCAGTTTTTGTTACCCCCTGAAGTTACAGCCTGTTTCTCAGTATTGCTGGATGATTTTTCATTGGGTACAGTCTTCCAGCTCTGTGTTTTTGGGACAGTCCTGATCCAGGGAGGATGTGTGCCTGGGCAGAGCAGCAGATCTGCACCCCAAAGGACACAGCACTTGTGGCTCGGGGCAGAGCCTGCTCCCCCCTCTCTCTGGAGTGGTTTTGGGGTGGTTTCTGGGGCTGCAGTGGGAGGCAGTGCTGTTCCCAAGGGATGGCATTCCACTCCAGGCTTGTGTTCAGTGGCTTTTTGAGCCTCTTAAATGAGGTTGATGTTTGCTGGCCTGCTTCCACACTCACGGCTGAGCCTTGGAGCTGAACAGCAGGAGAGAAAAATTGCCGTGGAGGTTAGAGGCTTGGTAAGTAATGCAGTGCCAAGTGTCAGCTTTTGTGTTTCCTCTCCTTGTCAGAGAAGTCAGGAAATGTGCACGGAGTCAAGCTGGATTTTTAAATAGCAGCACACACCCGAGTAGCACAGGAGGCTGCGGCTCTCCCTGGAACGGTGCCTGCTCGGGAGAGGGAACAGAAAGTTACAACCCTGATAAGTAATAATTTGTGAGACTGCGGTGATTATTAGGTGGAGAGTGAAAGTGCTCACTCCAATTACTGCAAAACCACCTATCAAAGGGTTTGATTGATTGAAAGATCAAATAAATGCGGGTTGCTTGTTTCCTTCAGTAAATTTTACAGGTTTTCCTCAAGGTTTTGTCTTGTGTTAGTGATCAAAAGATGTTTTTTTTCATCCGGTATTCTGTGTTTCCCATTGCAGTCCCACCACGCAATTTGGTAATTGATATCCAGAAGGAAACGGCCGTGGAGGGAGAGGAGATCGAGCTGAACTGCACCGCCATGGCCAGCAGACCAGCCACCACCATCAGATGGTTCAAAGGCAACAAGGAGCTAACCGGTAGATGTGTCCTCTCAGTCCCTTGCTTTGTTCGGGGAGCTGAAGTGATTTATGTAATGCTGGGTGTTTGTTCCCTGCTGCCAGTTTAAGGGGGAAAAAAAAAAGAAAAAATTAGAATGAGCTTCTTTGAGCACCAGCTGAGGAACAATGCACTGTGTGGGCAGATAGATTATTCCCTAACGCAGGGGGCTGAACTCCATTTGGTCCTCTGCCTACCTGCCAGCCTCGAGTGCCGGGTTCTGGAGTCCTGCTGTAGCTGCAGGTGACCTTGAGGAGCCCAGAGCTGTGCACTGAATTCATTTCTGTGTGCCTTGTGTGGCTTTCTGCCCTGTTTTAGGTACGAGGGGGATCGTCTGCGCTTTGGGCTGTAAAGATTTGCAATTCACCTTCACATCTAGCTCCCTTGTTTGTAGAGCGTTTTCCCTGTGTTCAGTTGAATATTCATCTAGGATGGGTTTCTCCGACTCCCTCAAGTCTGGTTGCTCCCGGTACTTGCACATTCAAGTCACTGACTCTGATTGCATGTGACACGCTGTTAGTTTAAGTCTGCATGTCGATGTGAGCTTGGTTGACAACACCTTTGTGCTTTACCCAGTCTGAGACACTGACGGACTCTCCGCACAAGTCCAGACTCATTACTTCAAACCCACCCCCCTGCAAGGACAGGGTAAAATCCTCTCTTTAAGCCCAGCGCTTCAGAGCGTCCGAGCAGGCGCCACGCTGGGAGGATGCTGGCACAGGTGGGATGCAGTCCTGCTGCCTGGCGAAGCGCTGCCCCGCCGAGTCCCAGTGCCGCGATGTGCAGGGAGCTAACGATCCGTTCTGGTTCCCTTCCCCATCCCAGTGGGCAGCAGGACAGTGTTTGTTCCTCTCTGCCTGGCCTGTCCAGCTCCTTGATTGAGTTTTCTTGTGTTAGTAGTCAAATCCCAGCTTTGTGTTCTCCAGGAAGAGTGCTGAGCTTCGTGTAATACCAGCTCACCTGCTCAGTCTTCAGATTTTTTTTTTTAACTAGAGACTGAAACACGTGGCTGTGAGTTTGTGAATCACAGGAAGTGTGGCTTTGCCCATGGGAAAGCTTTTCCTCCAAATATCAAGGGGTGTCTGCGCGTGTCACCTGTTTCACTCTCATATGCTATACGGCAATATTTGGTGTCTGGAGGAGCTCTGCTACAGAAGTTACTCTTAGCATTTTGCCTGTGAATTCTTAAATAGAAGGGCTGAGATCAGAGCAGAGCTGCGCTGTCAGCGGGCACTTGCTGAGTTCCTGGAAAAATCCTTTTTCTCCTGTCTTGTCTTGTCTCGTTCTGTCTTGTCTTCTGCTCGTTTCCATCCTGGCATTGCTCAGGCAGCCAGTCCAGAGCTGGGCTCCCCTCCCTCAAACGGAGCACCGCCGAATGCTCCCACCTATCGATACCGCTTTTAATTAATTTAATCTGTTTAATCAGTTTTGTAGCTAATTGTTGATTCAGGAGTGGGAGGGGATTTGTAGCTCATTGATTTAAGAGTTTGGGGATTTGGGGACTGCCTTAAGGGCATTGTTAATCATTGCGGTGACATCGCGTGGACTTTAATTGACCAGAACCTGACGGAGAGGAGGATGGGTCAGGTGTCCAAGGGGAAGGTGGGCAGGAGGGAGGTGGCCTGGCTGCAGGGGTGCCTCCATCACTCTGCTGTCTCTGTCCTGCCCCAGGCAAGGTGGAGGTGGAGCAGTGGTCCGACATGTACACGGTGACGAGCCAGCTCCTGCTCAAGGTGGGCCGCGAGGACGACGGCGTCCCTGTCATCTGCCTGGTGGATCACCCTGCGGTCAAGGACTTGCAGACACAGCGCTACCTGGAAGTCATGTGTGAGTAGCACAACCTTTAATTCTCTTAACAAATTGTTTGCTTGGGAGTTCAGGAGCCATTCACTGCATGATAAAATTCTAACGTTGATTAGGATTATATCTGCTACATAGAAATCATAATCACAATGTAAGGTACCACTTCATGGGTGAAACCATGACTTTGCCAGCCTTCTGTGATACCATAAATACTTACCTTGTTCTCTGATGAAATAACTCTCTGTGCATAGAATTTGCATCAAAGATTTCTAGCTGGGCCTTTTAATTTTCAGAACAGATTAAATCTGAGTATTTTTCTTCTAGCAGCCTACTTATCTCTTTGAAAACTGCTTCTCTAGTCCCACTTCAAAGCAACTGGCTACCGTAGCGAGTTTACTGCAAAAACTGGGTGCTGTGCAGGAGAAACCCAGTGTTGTGTGTTGTGAACACCAAGCACCAACTGGTTTTGTAACATCAGAGCGACTGGAATGCTGTGGGATCTGTACCGGCAGTGCTGATTAAGGCCAACCTATTTCCTGTGCTGCTCCCGACATGTTCATTGTTAATAATGTATCTCACTTCCCTTAGGAGCTGCTCCACTGTACATGACAGCAGCAAAGCAGGTACCTGGAAATATCTCTGGTCCCAAATGCACCTGGTGGAAACTTTGCAGCTGTGTACATGCATCCCTCTGTTCAGCAACAGCTCCCGAAAGCAAAGTGGGGTGGGCCCTACAGAGAGGCTGTGTGCTTGGAAAATCGGGGCCTGAGATGACTCAAAGTCCTTGTTTTTGTAGGTTCCCTTCAGCTACATCACGGTGAAAGGAGAAGAGGAATTTTGGTATTAATTTATTTCATCTGCTTCATTATGTAGTTTCATTATGAACATCTTGGTTACAATTCTCGTATCTCCGAAAGTAGCGGGAAGTAATGTTCCTGTAATGAGGAAAACAGGAATGATCAGATACTGCCTAAATTGACAGATACGAGATTTCTTGCGACTGTGCTAATGTGTAATTCATTTATGCAAACTTAATGTCCATTAACATTTCTTGTAGAGCTCCATTAGCTTTAATAATACATTAGCACCTTTGTGAGGCTTGATCAAATACTTAACGGGGAAGAGCAAAAAAATCCCATCTGCCCTGTTGTGTGAGGGATTGGAACTCCCTGGGTTGAAAGGGCATCCAACAACCTTGAGGCTTCCTGTCAGAAACCTCTCTGGAATCCTGGTGATTTGGTGGAATAGGAGAGGGCCACTGTTTCAGGTAAAAAAAGTTAACTTTTTTTTTTTCTTCTTCCCCAGATAAATCCCTCCTTGGCCATTTTGGTTTGCAGCCTTAGGGGTTGCCCGTGCAATGAGGGCAAAGCACCCCTAAAGCACAGTTCTTTGTTCAGCTCCTGCTCTGGAGGCCCTGATGCATCCCATGCACAGGTTTCTGCCCCTACCGCTGATTTTGGCGTCCCCTGGGCTGTTCCAGAGCTCTTTTTGGGAATGAGGCACAGAGCTTCCTGGGGAAGGAACGGGGCGATGAGCAGAAGGAGTTCAGACCTGTTTGGTTTTATGTTCTGATTAAACTCTGAGCTTGTTAAAAGTAATTACGTTCCAATGCGGGGACTCGACCCCGTCAGCCTGGACTGTTCATGGGTGGGCAGTGCAGGTGGCCCGAGAGGAGCCCCGGCCCAGGAACGTGTCCTGCGTTGTGACCTCGCTGCTCCAGGGCTCGATGGGCTGCAGCATGTCCATGCATTTCATACCTGCTGCAGGGCTGAGGCTTAAAGAAAAGGCAATTTCAGAGCAAACTCCTACTCTTGAGCATCTCCTGTCTCAGGAGGATGATTTGCTGGCCAGTGGGAGAGCATGGGCAGGAGGAAGAGCCTCTTGTCCTGGCACACAGGCGTCTCCATCGGTGCTCCCATGGACTGGGCTGACTGACACCCTCTCAGTTGCTGTTTGGCTGTGCAGTGTGCAGGTCCAGCAGAGGACACTTCTCCTGCCTGTCCGTGGCGTTTCCTTGTGGACACTCAGCTGCCCCAAATCTCCGCCGTGGTTTGCAGCTTTCCTTGCGGCAGGTCGGTGCCTGGGCTGCGTGTTCCGCTCTCTGCTCTGACATTCTCTCCCCACAAATCCTGCCTGCTCCCCTCGTGGGCACAACGGATCCGCCCCTTTGGAACATCAGCAGGGCACAAGAAAATGTTTTTCTCAGCAGATGTCGTATTTCTCTGCACTTAATGTATCCAACTGGAGCATGAAATGTGTTGGGGAAGGACAGGAGGATGATGGATGGAGCCTGCTTGGATAATGAGGTATTTTTTGTCTGACTAAATTTCAGAGTAGGGAGATATTTTTTCTGAGACGCAACTCAAAAGTTGTGGGATTTGTTTTCCAAGAAAAAAGCAGAAGATGGCAATGCTGGGTATTAATTTGCCCTGCTCATGGACTAAGCCATTTGTTGTATATCTCTCCTGGCACAGCGTGGCCCGTGGTGAAGTTTGAGGTGAATGCTTTCACACGGCTGTGGGGTGTGTTACTGAAAAGAAATCTCTGCAGACAAGCAGTGTGATGTGTGTGAAACTCTCCCCTAACACTCCTCAAGAGCAAACAGGGCTGGACCGAGGGTGCTGTGCACTCACAGTGGCCGTGACACTTCCACGCCTGAGGAGCATCCTCAGCCCTGAGCCACAGTCGGTGGCACTGGGGTGGAAATGTCCCCAGCTCTGCTGCAGTCCCTCTCCTTTTGTGGCTCGGATCCGTCAGTGAGCGATGGGAGACCAGTGCGTTGGGTGTAATTTTAGAAAGGAAATGAAGCAACAAAATGCATTAAAATATCATTAAGGAACTGAATGGAACCAGATATTCTGGGAGACGTGCGAATTGAGCCCTTGTGGTGCGTTTGCTGCTCTCATTACGCGATGCTGGGAGTGAGTGTCGGAGCCTGGATTTGGCCTTTCTCTGGGCTGGCTCTTTGTGCTTTTCTGAAGTTATAATTAACTGTGCATTCATTTTTGTAATATCTACTCGTGTACCTTTAAAGTCTGCCCCGATGGAGTCTTGTTGCAGTCTCTGCTGTTGCGATAGCAGAACTTTTTGTGCCCAATTATGTTTAAAATCGGCCACATACGTTTGCTGCCGCATCTCCAGTAATCCTTACATTTCCGTCCAGTACAAATATTAATTGCGTAGTTTGCAGTGAAGTGATTAACATCAATGTAATTTATCATCTGGAGATCGCTAAAAGCGAATAAATGAGTTGTTTTGTTCAGCGAGGTGTTGACCCCTTCAGAAACTTTGATTTAAAGCTATTTTTTTTCTTTTAGTGAATATGAAAAGCACCACAATCAGCCGAGTGTTCAGTTATTTGATTTTCTGGGGCATTAGCCACTCTTGTTTGTGACATTTCCCAGTTGGGTGCTCGTTTGTGAGCTCATTAATAAGGTTTTCTCGGAGGAATGTTGTTGGGAGCGCGGAGCGTGTGGGGCGGCCGGGGCTCTGCTGTTTGCAGGCATTAAGCAGCAGAGTGTGCTTAAATATTAAAAGAGAAATGTTTATCCCCAAAATGCCTGTCGGGCTCTGGCATTCCTTCTCCCGCAACAAGCAAAGTGATTAAATTGCTTTTGTTAAGGGTGAATTTTGCAGAGTCGTGTTTGGGGCTGACAGGCTCTTCCAGACAAGCTGTGATCTGCCAGTCCTGCTCATTCCTTATTTTAGACACGGGATCTATTTATTGAATAGATTTCTGTATTTTGGCTGAAAATCAGCAGTGCAGCCTCTCGTCCTTGTCAGAGGTGAGGAGCAGGCAGGGGATTGCCAGGCTGGGCTGGCTCTGACGCAGAGCGCATTCCTGATGAGCAGCCCCGCTGGATTTTGGAATAGAGGTGGCTGTCGTGTTTACACCTGAGCACCAGCGTTAACTTTGCTGACTGCTTTTAATACTGAAGAACACATTTTTCCTGCTCTTCCCCCGGTGAGATCTGAGACTGCCACAAGTCAGTTTTTGGAGCAGCCCCCTTGGGCGCAGAGCAGAGCAGGGATGAGGAGCTGGATGGAGCAGTGCCCACCTGCAGGGAGATGTGTAAGGCATTATCAGGGAAGTGCTGAGGCTGGAATTACCCACGGCGGGCAGGAGCAGCGCTTGGCCCGCGGATCCTGCTCCCAGGGATGCCATCTGGCGTCAGGCTTGCCAAGAGGCACGTCAGCAGTTCATACAGCGATCAGAACATGATTTTAAACCTGGACCCAGCACCTCCTCTGCCGGCACAGGCAGAGCCTGCTGGGCTGAACCGCCGGCAGAGTCCATTCTGATGGCTTCTTCTGGGCTGGGGTCCGGCACTGCCAAAAACACCTCGTGTTTCCTGAGCAGCGCTGGGGATGAAGCCTTTTGGCTGTTTTCAGCCCCGGCAGGAGCGTGTCCTCTGGGCTGGGCTGCGGCTGGGGTGGTCAGTGAGGGTCCTGCGGCAGGGGTGGTCAGCGAGGGTCCTGTGGCTCAGGTGGTCAGCGAGGGTCCTGCGGCTGGGGTGGTCAGCAAGGGTCCTGCGGCTGGGGTGGTCAGCGAGGGTCCTGTGGCTGGGGTGGTCAGCAAGGGTCCTGCGGCTGGGGTGGTCAGCGAGGGTCCTGCGGCTCAGGTGGTCAGCGAGGGTCCTGTGGCTCAGGTGGTCAGAGAGGGTCCTGCGGCTGGGGTGGTCAGCGAGGGTCCTGCAGCTGTGGCTGGGGTGGTCAGCGAGGGTCCTGCAGCTGGGGTGGTCAGCGAGGGTCCTGCGGCTGGGGTGGTCAGCGAGGGTCCTGCGGCCGAGCACCTGCAGCATCGCGGCACACGAGGAGCCAGGCTCGCCAAAGCCTTGATGCCAGGCTGTGGGGTGGGGAGCTCGCCTGCCTTCGACACCGTGGGCTGGCCTGATGAAAGGGAACGGGTGGAAATAATAGGCTTAGGCTTTTGTAAGGCCCCGAACTCGGTGTAATGTTTTATCTTGGCTGATTAATGACATCTAAGCATTATCGATGAAGCACATGTTTAAATGGATTAAGAAATCACTAACTGGCAGATCTCAAAGGATAGTCATTAGGGAGTAATCAGCAGTGCTGGTATTTTTAGAGGGAACACAGGGGCCTGGGTGCTTGGCCTGATGCTGTTCAGTTGAAGCATTTGAAGTTCTTAAAAAGTCACTGTTAATAATCTTTGCTGATGGCACAAAAACGGGGCGAGCGGCTAAAAAAAGGAAGAACTGGGACAAATGCAGAATAACTGGAGTGGTTTGGTAAGTTCCCAAGCACGGAGCTGGAGAGCTGTGAAAGTCAATGGGTGCACGTTTTGGTGGCCAGTGGCAGGCTGAGGGGAGATGGAGCAGTTTTGGGGTGCGTGGTCCCTCGGGGGCTGTGGTCCCCAGCGGTGCCCGGTGCACAGGCACACGCCTGTTGTGAGAGAAATCTCATCAAACGCAGAATAGCTTTGTAATAAGTTTTTCAAATTGGTTGCAGCTACAGGGTAACCTTTAGACGACTGGTATTTAACCTTGTATATCACTCTGAGCTTTTGAATGAATTTAGCTTAATAAAGGTGCCTTATTAAATTATGAGGCTGGTTTTTTTAAGCCGCTGGAAAGAGGCGTAGTAGGAAATAGCTGTGGGTTGTTGGGTCTAATTGGCTGCCGTGGAGCACACAGGGCCTGGGGTGCAGAGATGCAAATGTTTCATTTTTCTGTAACAATCCGGTGGTGTGATGTGTGAAGTTCCAAGTTGAGGATTTTGGGGTGCTGGAATGCACTTGGTGGTGAAACTGCTCCTTCTTGCCTCGTGTGCTGTGTGACCATCCGAGCTGGTCATCACCCCACGATGCAGAGCCGCAGCCGTCGCTGCTGGAACGCGTCCCCTGTAGCAGGGCAGTGGCAAACAGCCTCGGAACCATCAGCACTCTGTCCGTGTGCACTGCTAAATGTCACCGAAGCCGCGCTCGGGGTCCCACGGCGCTCGGCATTTCACAAACCTACGCTCGGAGTCCATAATCTGCAGGAAATACACTGACTTGGTGTCAGGCAGGTGCGAGCACTGGAAGTAGAATTTAAGATTGTCTAAAGGCACGTCCTTAAACAAAGCGACAAAGACACCACTGCCCTTCCAGATTCTTGGGTGGAATTGTTTTTGCATGCCATGAGCCTGATGCCAGCCAGTTCTCTGGAGTGTGCAGCCATCCCTCTGAGTCCATCAGGCTTGGGAAGGGTTTCCTAAGTGCCCTCAGTGATTCCCAGTGTGCTGGCAAGTCCTTAGCTGTGGTAACTCTTTGGGAGCTCTCGTCCTCAGCAGTGCAGGCACGTGTGCTGATAAACCCAAATTCCTGTTGCAGGTGACACCTCAGTGGATCCGAATGGGGCAGGTCCACTCGCTGCCATCGCTGGTTTGGTGAAGCCCCTGGGTCTGGGAAGTGGCACGGGAAGGGCTGACCCAGCTCGGTGGGAGCTCACAGGGCTGGCAATTCTTTCTCAGTACAGAGAGCCTGGGTGTATTCCTCCTGATTTCCATAAGTAATTGTCATTAGTAAACAGCTCATTAGCAATACTAAACTTACCTAATGGGAAGGGGATGCAGCAGGCGAGGCACACAGCAAGAGGAGGTGTTTCAGGCCCCGTGTGCCGAGCAAACTGGGCTGGGAAGGTTTCCTGCTCCTTCCACAGACCGATCTAAACCCCGTCCGTGTTGTGGCGCAGCTCGTGGTGCCGCAGAGCACATCAGCGATGGGAGCAGATGGCTCTGGGGGTGGGAGCTGTGGACGGCAGTGGTGAGCGCAGCTCCGAGGATGTGGCGGGTGATTTATTTGCTGCATAGCACTGCGATGAACTTGTCCTCCCGTGCTCCTTGTGCAGCACTATTGCCACTCGGGGCTGGAGCGCATTTCCAGGCATTCCAAAGCTGCCCCATTTCCTGTGGGACTGGGACTTGTCCCCTCGGCCGGTGACACCCCAAAGCTGCCACCACCCCCAGCCCACAGACACCCCAGCTCCAGAGCTGCAAGAAGCATCTGCAGCAGGGATTAGTTGATGAAATGTTGTGGTAGAGTCATCTCGGGAGAGGATTTACTTGTGTAGCTTATTCCATTACTGAAAATTATGAGAGTTTAAATTGGTTAAATCCTGACACGCAGGGTTTTTTTTCTAATCTCTATTATTCCATAGGAGGCATGTTAATGAGTTAAACACAGTTAATAAAATGCAGCCAGCCAATATTTTGGGTAGCAGTTACTCTCAAAGGAAATAGAAACATTTAAATGGTTTCAACCTTTATGCATACTGATTTTTTTCCTTCCTTTGTTCCTTACAGTTGAGTAAATTCCTGAAAAATATCTATGGCTTAATGGCACTTGTAGCCTTGAATTGATTTCCTGCGCTGATAATGTTTTAGCTACAGCTCAGATTGTGTTTTTAATCTCTGTTTCAGTCATGGGAGGTAATGAATTTTTTAATTGTGGACTCTAGGTTTGTGGTTTGGCTCTTTTTTTTCCTGCAGGATCTTACTAAAGTGTTTTTGAGTTGGCTCCCTAACTACCCATGCCTTAATTCTCTGTTTATTGTAGGATTTAGAGGAGCTTCGTCTGGACTAAACACAACCTCCTGCTGTTTACGCAGAGGCAGTGGTGGCTGTGGCTCTGTTTGTGTCTCTAACAAGCATCTCTTGTCCAGCCCAGCGTGTTAACACTCGTGGACCACAGGTGCTGTGGCGCAGGAATCGCTGATGCACACAAAACCATCAGTTCCTGCACCGCGGGTCTCTCCAGCTTGCCCTTAGTGCGAAGGCAGACGAGTTCCTTTGAGCTCGGAGATGAGCTGTGCAGCAAAGCCCTTCCTGGGACGTGTGGTGCCACCGTGGGAATTGCGGTGCCACCGTGGGAATTGCGGTGCCACCGTGGGAATTGCGGTGCCGCCAGCTCCGCTGTCCTGCTGCCGGCACCGAGCGGGCAGGGGAGCGGCGGGAGCGCGGCCCGGGGCTCACAGAGCCGTGTTTTGTGTCCTACAGATAAGCCTCAAGTGCGGGTTTCTCAGAATTACCCCTTGCAAGGCCTGACGAGAGAAGGGGAGCCGCTGGAGCTGACCTGCACAGCCTTTGGAAAGCCACAGTAAGTTGGACCCTTCCCAGGGACGGCGGTGGTGAGGGGACATTGCGTGGCCGCTGTTCTGTGGCCATTCTCTGTGCAAAGAGTGTCCCAGAGTGAAGAAGAGAGGCTTCCTGCACCCAAACATCTGCTGCCCACTGAACGCATCTGCTTTGATTTGCATTTATTCTGTGCACCTAATGGCCAAGGGATTTCCACTGGAAGAGCTCCTAGGAGAGCTCTTCCCCAACACTGTGCAGCAGCCTTTGGGTGCAGAAGGGAAAAACTCCCAGCTGGGCACCTTTCCCCAGGGAATGGCTTGGGTGGCATTAATCTGCAGTTAATGGGGTTTGGTTAATCTGCACAAGCAAGGTCAGGGGCTGCAGTTGTGGCCCACGAGGTGCTGGTGGAGGCACCTGGCACCGCAGCACTGAGCCCTTGGGGGAGTGGGATGGATCCCCAGGTAAGGCAGTCCGTCCTTCTGCTTGTACTGACTGTGTGATGGTTTTCCTCCCTCTTGGTGCCCCGTGTGGTTTTTATAGAATGCCAGTTTTATTCTCTCTCCTCTTCTTGCCAAGCCCTTGAGGCTTTCTTAGGCAGTTGAAGAAATTTATGCATCAGGAAAATCCTGGCAAGGGAGGGTAGATTTTCTCTCACACTTTCATTGCTGTTCTAATTTAAGTTTTGTCGGCTTTATTTTTTTTTTTTTTTAATACTTTCTCTTCCACTTGGATTTGTGGCTGTCAAGTATTTACTATCCTTCTTTATTTTCATCATGTCCATAAGATTTCTGCAAACATCCCTGAGATCTGTCAGTGCCTCCTTGGTAGCGTGCCCAGAGCTGGGGCGTGGGGAGCTGGATGCTGTCCAGCTCGGCGGCGTGGGCAGGGCGGGCACCAGGGAGGCTCAGCTGCCCTCGTCCTCCCCAGCAGCCTCCATCTCCTCCCCACAGCATTTTCTTGATCCCCATAGTATTTGTTGGATTCCCACTTCCCAGTTTGTCCTGTCGGGCACGAGGCCAATCCCTTCCCTGCACATCAGAGCCTGGCACGTCCCTGCCGAATTCCTTCAGGAGCTCTTCCCTGCTCAGAGCCTGCCCAGCCCCTCTGCACTCTGCTCCCCTGGGTTCCTGCGGTGCCTCCCGTTTGCCATCAGCTGGGACTCTAATGAACAGGCTTCTCTACATTTTTTCCTTGCAGGCTATGAGTAAGACATTCCCATGTTAAATAGCACAGGCACATCTCCCTGGCAGCTTGCCACTGCTCCTTGCGTGATGCTGGCGATGTGCTGGGAATTGGCTTCTCTAGGTCACTTCACCTGGGTCTCCCAAAGCCAAGAAAATACACAGTAAAATAACGAGCTGTGTTTAGCTCCACCTTTTTAACACAGAGGTTTCATGAAATCTCATGCATTGGTTTTAGAAGAAGGGGGAGGTTTCTCCAGTTAAGCAAAGTAATTTCTCTGCAAAATTTGGCAACATAAATATTGGGGGAAGGAAGCTCAGAGGGAAAAAAGACCAGAGAAGAGAAATTTCTATTTGATATTAATACAGATATTTTGTTAGATTAGGCACAGCCCCCCAAGACTATGACAGAAGTGGGAGATGCTGAAATGGTCACTTGTGGGGCACCCAGGGACACACTTCTCTGAGCAGTGGCTGCTGTGTCATGCACCAGCTGGGAAACCTGGGGACTCCACAGCCCAAAGAGCCCTTTAAAAACCACAGCCAGGAGCATTCAAACCCTTCCCACCCATACTGGAGTTAAACTGCATTTGGGCACTCTCAGGAGCTTCTGCTGCCCACGCTCGTGTGCCAGTGGCATGGCAGCGAGGGACAGAGCACCGAGCCCGTGTGCAGAGCCACAGTCAGGCAGTGCCCAGCCCAGTTCACTTGGAGCTGGGTCCATGCAGCAGCATGGCTGGGATGTCAGAGCATCAGCAGCTTCTGCATCACAGCAGTCATCTGTCGTTTGGACCCAGGGAAAGGTCTGAGCCGTGGGATGGCTCTGGCAGCACGAGGTCCCACCTGCCAGCCTCGGAACCAGGCAGGCTGAGAGATCCTGTGCTGCAGGAAACTCCCCTGTAAGAGCTTCCTCTTGAGTGTTCTGAAAGATGCTGGAGTTCTCTTGCTGGGAAAGAGCTGATCTGTCCCCTTACTGCTGCCTAAAGACATCATAATCACAGATGTTAAAACCCCCACAAACTCAAAGACCCCCCAAGGCCCTCAGCACTCCGATCTTCACCAGCTCTACCAAGCCAGGCTCGTTCCATTCCCTGCCCACGTGGATTCTGTCAGTGCCGGGGTGCAGGAAGGAGCTGCCAGGCGGGCTGGGGGGCAGGAGAAGGGCTGGAGCTCCCTCAGTGCACGGCAGTCCCCGCAGAGGTCACCAGGTCCATGGCAGCTTGTGGAAGGGTTCAAACTTGGCAAAACGTGCTTGTTCTGCTGTCCAGCTCTGCCCTCAGAGCACCCCGTGGATGAACGCTGAGTCTGTAGCCTCAGAGCTTTCAGGTTTGCTGAGTAAGCGAATGATTAACCACTAATGAACTTTCTTCCTGCTTGCATTAGTGTTTTCAGACAATTTAAGCTCTGGATACAGTTTCCTGTTGGGTTAAAATAAATTTAAATTGAGGAAGCCCGACAGCATCTGGGCTTGAGTAGTGCAAAAAAGTATGTGTTGTTTCTTTACAGTTTTTCTTGGTTTGGGCTTTCTGTCTGTGGATGAACTTTTGAAGATGCCATCTTGACCATAGGAATATAGTAATGTGACTGTTTCTTTTTCTCCCTCCTCTGTAGGCCTACGGACATGAGGTGGTTAAGAGTAGATGATGAGATGCCTCAACACGTTGTAGTGTCTGGTTCAAACCTTCTCATTAGTAACCTAAACAAAACAGATAATGGTACATACCGCTGTGAGGCTTCCAACGCGGTGGGGAAATCACATGCGGATTACATGCTGTTTGTATACGGTACGTGAGAAAAACCACCGTTCTTCTAGACTCGTTTACACGTAATTGCAACATGCCCTGCTCGGGAAGCTGTGACAGAACTTAACATTTGCTTGGTGCCAGATTTGCAGGCAGCTCCTGAGGCCCCGACGCTGCTGGGCTGGGGTCGGGGCTGGGGAAGCTCTGGGGTGCTGCTGGGGCTCGGAGCCTGTCCCGCTCTGGGGAGCTCCTGCCCCGTGCTGCCAGCGAAGCCGAAGGGAAAGCAGAGCAGGGCATGGGGAGAACTCTGCAGTTCTCCCAGGGCTTCTCCAATTATTCCTTGTCCTTTTGGTAACACCTCCTCCAGTGGCCCTAACAATGGTCCGGGGCGTTCCGAGCCTCTCATTAGCAAGTTAATCAGCCAGCGTCCCCAGACAATTGCAAACCAGTAAATAAACTGGAGGAATGAGATGCCTTAAGCCTGTCTGTGCTGCTGGGCAGACACTAAAACATGCCTCAGCATCTTTTAAAGTGCTATTAAGTACCTGCTTTAATTCTTGGTTTCCTCTGCGTTACTCTGGCATTGCTGTAAAGCTCACACTCCTGCCGTGAGGCGTTGCATGGAATGGAGATTCAGGAGGCACTTGCAGAGTGATCCCCCATTTAATGATGAGCTGTGGCTTGGGCTGCATATTTAAACTCTCTCTGTTGAGAGCGGTTGTGTGTGCCTGGGCTGAGCTCGTGGTGGGTCTTGGTCTTTCCCAACCTGAACGATGCTGTGGTTCCACTCAGGTGGGACAGGAGCTTGGTTTGTGGTTTGTTCCATGCAACAGCTGCCCGCAGCTCTGCAGGCTGAGCTCTCTGGTAGTTGCTCTGATCCAAAATAGCGGAGAGCCTCCCATACCTCTCCAAATGCCACCTCTGCAGGAGTGATTTTAAGCCCAGTCTTAGAAACTCACCCAGAGACTCAAGATAGCAACAGCTTTGACCTTATGCTAAACTCAGGTATCCCATCCTGTGGGTAGTTTTTCTAGTGCCTCTCGCTCCACGAAACTCCAGTTTACAAAATGAAGTCAGATACGCATTTATGATTGGTGATTTGCATGCTCACAGTATAAAAAACCCACTTGTTTATGTCAGTGTTCGAAGAAACAGCCAATGTTGCAGAGGGCAAAGCAGTTGGAATAGGACGCAGGCAGTTCCCCACGAGATGGAGACCATGAAAGCTGCTGCCGTAAAGTAGCTGTGGGGCAGGTGCTTTCCCTCCTTGTGTAGTTCTGTGTGCCTGTCCTGGGCCAAGGGAGGGCTGGGGGAACCTCCTCAGCGTTACTGACCTGAGGTTTAGAGCTCATGGGAGCTCTCACATGTGTTAATTACTCTGTATTTTGCATGTGGGTGAGAATAGACAGCACAGGACTTCCTCAGGTTTGCTCCCTCTTGGGATTAAAGCATAGGAGGAGACCCAGGATAGCATTATTGGGAAGGAGATGCAGTTCCCAGGGGATGGAGACTTGTGGGTTCCAGGTCAGGCATCTGGCAGATGCAGTGCCCATGCAGGGGAGGGCTGCTCGTGGGCAGGAAGGGTTTCACACCCCATCATCTCCAGCTTCTGCACCTTCGGGAGCATCCAGCTAGGCTCTGGCGCTCTGGACAGCATAAGGAATCCTTTTAACCCTTAATTGAAAAGGGAGAAGCCCTTGGGGAGGGAGTGGTTGGGCTGTGGCCATCACCTGAAGCCTCCTGGTGCAGAGCCCAGCTGGAGCTGCTGCTGAGGAGATGTTCAGCGTGGAGGTCTCACCCTGCTCAGTGTGGAGCACCTGCACCTCTGTCCCTTCCTTCCCCACCCAAAGCAGCCAATTCCCCGCAGCACCGGGGCTGTGTCCGTGCAGCCACGTCTCCGTGGGCACGCCAGGAGCCGCGGTGGTGGAGGCTGTGCCCGGCCGGGCTGGCCATGGCTGCTCACGGTGCAGAGTTCCTCACAGTGCAGAGCTCCCCAGGCCACGTTAGGGTGGGACTGGGGGCTGCAGACACGGAGCAGGGTCTGGCACAGCTGCAGGAGGGACAGAGCTCGGGCAGTGCCATTCCAGAGGGACATCTCTGCAGGTCAGGGGTTTGACGTGGCTTCCAGCAGCTGAGCTGTGCCCATCACCTTCCCAGCTGCCCACGCGGGGTGGAGATGTGTAACCACATTGACACGCACTGAAAACGTGTTCGTTTCTAAAATTCAGTTTATGCTTTTTCTCCCCATGGGTGTGGGCAGACACATTGCTGGAAACCTCCAGCTCCATTAGCACACCAGCTTTTTTTGAGTCACTTTTATGAAGGAAGAGGCCATGGCACAGCCAGGCTCTTTGGTGTGAGTCTGGGGGCCCTTGCCAGGTGCTGTGGCTCAGCTGAGGGTCCCCACTGCTCCCAGGGAGGATGTGTGGGTCAGGAGCGAGTGAGAAGCGCAGGGCTGGGGTCCTTGGGACGCAGGGGAAGGACAGAGACTGCTCATAGCATAGCAAACTATGACATTCCTTAACTTTTGGGAAGTTGGGTGGAATATAATAAAAGTGCAGTATATAATTAAAGTTCAGATATCTTAATTAGGGGATCCAAGGGAGCTTGCTCAGAGATAAAAGAGTAGCAGATGTGTTAGTGAGGAACAGCTGACGTGCTACGGAGGAAATCTAAAATCAAAAGCCCATGAAAGGTTTCATGCTCTATTATTGCCGAATGAATCCGTAGTTCAAAGTCTTCCTGACTACTTAGCGCATTCAGTTTGATCATCTGGGCATTGATACATATTTTTTCTTTTACATCTTCTCATATCTACCTTCTCCTGCCCGATAGTTTTGATAAGGATGTGCCTCTGTATGTAACATCAATCCCGTGACAAGCAGCAGGGTTTGAATCTCAACAGGTCCAGTCCATCTGAGAAATGGTCACAGGGAGAAACATCTCATTAACGATGCCCTAGTACCAAAAACAAGAGTGTGCAACTGAAATTGTCAGAAAAATATTGACTTTTTTTTTAAATTAAAAGATCTTGGTGGAATTCCTCATACCTGGAAATTGATATTCAGCAATGATGTTGTCATTTCTCTGTATTCGTTAGCATCTTTGAAGTAGGTTTTAACATCCTGCTGCCGTGTGTTTGTAGGGGAAGAGCAGTGAGGTTCACGGCCCTGGGAAGACAGTGAGATCTGTTCATGTGCTGTTAATGCTCAGGCTGTGAAGCACAGCAGGGCCCCTCACACAACCCTCCCACCTGGATTTGCTAATGTATCTGTAGACAGCCACCAAAGCACCACTGTGTCTCTCCCTGTATGTGCCAACTGGTCCTTTTGTTGTGGAAAGCGTGCAGTTTATTTTCCTTATGCCTCTCCCATTCCATTTCTCTCTCTCATTGACTAATTTATGCTGGGTTTTATTTATTTTTTTTAGCACTGTAGAAGGCAGAAGGGGGGGAGAGGTCGGGGCCAGGTTCTCCAGCCAGACTCAGCGTGGGCAGAGGACCTGGCCCCGGTGTCCCTGCGGCCGCTGGGCTCTCCCCTGGGGTTTAGCCAAGGAAAGGTCCCCGACCCCCGCGCTGCTTCTTAGCGTCCTTGTTTTCCTCTGATCACGATTGACCGCTGTTGTGTTCTGCTTGTTTTTTTTCTTAATTTGCTTTTTTATTATTTTCCTTTTTATATTTTATCCAGATCCCCCCACAACTATCCCTCCTCCCACAACAACCACCACCACTACCACCACCATCCCTACCACCATCACAGGTATGGTACCTTCATAACCATTGGAAATGTCCTAAATGTTTATTGTCTTTTATGTATATAAGCAGAGCATGAAGCCTGGGGAAAAACAACAAACCAATCACTTGCAGTATTTTTTTTTCCCTCAAATACACCCACCCACAGCACGAGCCCCAGTCCGGCAGCTCGACGTGTCAGACGTGGGTGTGGGTGTTCCTGAAATGTGGGAATTGTCATGGCAGGAAAAGTGATTAATTCAGTTACTGGTGGCCAATATTGGGTATTTCAAAGGCAGGATGCAAACAGCCTTAGAGCTTACTTAGCACGGGCAGTCGTTTCAGCCTCCATCCCATCAATATCAATTTCTGAGCAATTTATAGCAGAAAGATTGGTCTTTGGCAATTCAATTCGCCTGGTGTGACTCGAGATGCTTTTTCTCATGCCAAGGTGTTGGTCTCTCTCTGTGATAAGCTTGTCCCTCACTCCTAGAAAAGGGAATTCCACCAGTGGTTCTTATTGAGTGAACCCCATCCATAAGCCCCTTCTTGAGGAGCTGCTTTTCAGCTTGCGAGATTTTCCCTGTCTTGCGAGAAAAGATGAATAAAAACAACCAGCAAGATCATGACACCTCTCTCTGACACATCCTCATACCTCCTCACAGACTTGACTCATCAGGAAAACCCTTCTGATTTATTTGTAACCATTCGCATTGTCATTTCTCTGACCTTTCCTATTCCAACCGCTGCTTTTGCTTTTGCTTGCTGCTTTTTGTGGGTTTTTTTTTTTTGAGGCGGAGGTGACAAACGGCAGGTGAGGATGGACCATTGAATAGCTAATGGCACAACGTTTACTGTTGCTGTAAACCACCCCTTGTGTAAATGCCTTCACGTTTTATTTGCTTTTATGACGCTGCTCAGCTGACTCTCACCATCCTGCCCAGGGCGTTTCGTGGCTTCTTTTCCTTTCGAGGTTTTTCGCACCCAAGCCAGGCCCCGCTGGCACGGACACGCAGGTGAAGCCTTTCTCCCAACGTGCCTTAACACACCAGCGGCCACCATCGCTCTGCCAGCCCTCGCCGCGCTCTGCTTCCTCCCTCCAGGTGCTTTCGATAAACACAGGCACCCAGCTCGGGATGCTCGGGGTGCTGTGCTGTGAACGCGCTCCCATTTTCCGTGTTTTCCATTTCTAGACTTAACCCGCTTTCGTTTCAGAGGAGGTTTGAAGCTTTCTCACAGCCTCCCTAAGAGCTGTTTGCAGAGAAGCTCGGTCGTGGTCGTGTGTCCCACGGGCGGTACATGGATGTGCTCACAGGTTTCTTTCTTTGACGGTAATCGCTCATGCTCTCAGTGAATTTTGGAAGGCTAAAGGGAGCAATGTGTCTTGGTGCTTGGATAACTCCTTTGGTTAATCTTGGTGCCTGCAAATGTTAATGACTGTCCTTTTTCTGGGAGCTGGGTTGTTATCAGCCTGTGTCATTTAAGGGATTGCCCCAGCACTGCCTTCCGCAGCCTGCGCTATCCTTGCCCGTCCCCACCTGCTGTGCCAGGCTCCTCAGAAGTTGGTGGTTGTTCCCCATAAATAGCAGTTTGGTTCTTTGCTCTCCTGCCGTGGGTGCTGCAGCTTGTTTGTGGATGCTCAGTGGGCTCTGGGATCTCCTCCTCCTGGTTTTCCAGCTTTTTTGTATTAAAAATAAGAAGGGAAGGGGTGTGGTTCTTGCAGTGGGAAATGGCCATGTCGTTTGCCTGGCAGAGGTCCCCTGGGTTGTCATTCGCTCACCTTTGTTTGCAGTGGTGGAGGATCTCAGACCCTGGTGGCAGAACCCAGTGGGTCTCCATTGCCTCGTTGATGCTTTTCTGTGTTGGCTTTGAACTGCTGAGGAGGCTGGAAATGTAATGAAAATATGATATTGTTCCCTGATTCCAGCAGCTCCTGCTCGCGATCTGTTGGAAGAAGATTCGTTAATGCTGATAAGAGGAAATTTTTATTTTCTTCCCTGGCATTCAGTCTTCTTGACATAGGTCTTCCCATCCTCTGCCCATGAGTTCAGAGTGCTTTTCCCACACAGAGCAGCTGAGGCTTCTCCTCCCTCTGTCGTGCAGAGATTTACGTGTGTGTCCTCTCCAGTCCGTGTTCAGGAGTGTGGAGCTGCACCACCTGCTGCCCTTCAATAGTTAAGAGACTTTGTGGCTGGGAAAAATTAGGTCAAGTTAACATAATCTCTGGAATTACACAGCAGAGTAGTGTTGGAACGCTTTCCAAGGCCTCGAGAGACACCTGATACCTTAATTCCCATCCTCACCCAAATGCTCCTGCATTTTCCCGTCTGGCACAGAGCGGTGGGAGCCAGCAGGGTGTTCTCTGAGCTGCTGGCAGTCCAGGCATCTGGAGCCAGCCCAGTGAAATCCAATCCTTAGGATCAGGTGGGCTTGAAATGTTTTATTTTGCTTTTTTTCCCCTTACTTCTAGTATAGCCCTGACCTAGTTCATGTCCCCTGGAACCACAGAGTAGTTCTGAAAAACAATTGTCTGACTTTAATTGAATAAAACATGGGGAGAGAGGCTGCACTGAAGCAGTTTCTAGCAGGTGACCCTAGAAAATTCTGCCCTTGGAGTTGTCCTTTTGATTTATTGGTTCAGGGAGTTTCTGGGAGAGCTCTTGGAAAGCTGACCTGATGCTTTCTCCAGCGAAGGACAAGCTGAGCAGTGGTGAAGTCTCCAAACACCACGACCTTTAGAGCTTTCCCTCTGTCACTTCAGGGTAGGTGCTTGAAAAGATTTCCTGCGTGACAGCTTGATCTTTTCCATGTATCCTCCAACAGCATTGATATTCCGGCCATCCTTTGGTGTTTCAGCCGTTATCGCTGCCGAGCCCTTTTTTATCAGTTAAATTGTCCTTGTGGCTTTCTTCATTAAGATGTACAATACGATACAGCAGAGCAAACGGCATCATTTGAATTACCCTGGAGTCACTCCTTGAAACGCTGGGCTTGGACAGCTGTTGTTTCCTGGGAGATAAAGGTCCTTAATCACAGCCCAGCGCTCGTTTCGGGTTCTCCTGCCATTCCCAGCCTCGCTGCTGCCTCCATGGCACTCCCACCTGATCCACGGCGTCACTCCGAGGTGCAGATCTGCATTCCCCACGCTTTCTCCGCAGGTGGAATTGCACAGGTGGCCTGGCAGCGGTTTTGGTGACCCGGGGGTGACACGTGCAGGTTGCCAGCGTTGCCAGCCCTGCAGCGAATGCTGCTGACTCTGCAGGGGCACTGCTCTCCATCCTTTGCAGCAGCATTAGCAGCAGCCTGGGGGCTCGCGATGTCCTCCCTGGAATGCCCATCTAGAGCATCTTTTAAGCCCCATGGATCCCTTGGAGTAGCAGGGGTGCATGGGGATGTGTGTGTGTATTTCTGTAACGTTGCAGGCAGTGGTTTTTCACTGGAGAATTCCCAGAGATGCTTCAGTGCCCTCAGTGAACACGTCTGGAAAGCAGCAAGCCCATCCCATGGAAACAGCTCTGAGTTCCTTCCTGAGGCTCAGGATTTGTACGAGCAGGAGCAAGCTCTGTTTGGCTTGGAGGTGTGCAGGAGCCAGGGAGCTCCAAAGCAGGAGCTGAGAATCGATGCTGTTGGAATATCAGCTCTTGAGCAGTCACATGGCAGTGGGATTCTCATGTCGCCCACGGGGCCAGGCACTGTCTCCTGAGAAGCACATTTTTGTGTCATCCCAGGTGCCTTAAAAATAATAGCGCATGGAAGTGTGAGCTCTGTGAGCAAAAATAGTGCTGCAGGTTTTCGGAGCATTTCACATGCCAGAAAACTTCTTCAAAACAAGAAAAATTACAATTTTACCCTCAGTAGGAGTTTGTCCTTTCCTGATGACAGCTGGTGGTGTGAAGAGCTCAGTTGCAGGGGGTTTATTCCACCAGTAGTGCCAGTGTCTGGTGGGCAGGGAGAGCACAGTCCCAGTCACCCCTCTCTCAGATTTCCTTGCAGGAGGTTGGTGGGAGGCAAAGAGGCAGCGTGGGGATGACTAAAGCACTGCATCCCGGCAGGATCGTGGGCATGGCGCTGGTCAGGTGTGGCCATTCTGCCTGGGACTGCTGCCGGCCGTGACGTGGAATTAATGGTAAAAGGGAAATGCTTTTGCTCCCCAGTCAGCTCGGAGGTGGATGGTGGTGGTCAGCTGGACTCTCTGGCTTTTCCAGGGGTGTGGAGATGCCCACGCCGCAGACAGGAGAAGGGCACATCCATGGGAGCAGCCAGCACTCCCAGTTTGCTCTCGGCATTCCCGGTTTGCTCTCGAGCTGTGACATGTTCAGGTGCTCGATGCCACCGTGCAGGGACGCAGCCCAGGGATTTGTTCCCCCAAATTATTTATTATTTAACTTCTGCTTTCTGTTGAAGGTTCTGCCTGTCCCTGGCAAAATGTCAAGTTAATTTAAAGATGATTCCGTGCTTTTCTGACATTTTCATCCAGGATGTGTCTGCATTAAAGGGGCTAAAGGCAGAGCTGACAGGCCTGGGACAGGAAATAAGATTCAGTCTTTCAGTCCCATGTCCAGCCAGTAGCAGACAGGACCTGTCACACCTGGCCTTACCTTTGGGTGACACAGCACAAGCAGTGCACAAACCATCATCTTGCTGAGCAGAAACGTGGGGTGCGTGCAAGCTTGGGCTTGAAATCAAACCAAAATCCTCCCAAATCTGTATGGAGAAGTGTGCAAAAGCATGACTGGAGCCACCGTGTAATCTCAGACTATTTTTGTTCTGGTCACACACAAGGTCCATACAGATTGTGACGATTTTTGGGAAACATCTGGTCTGCAAATGAAGCTGTCTCCAGGGCCCATTGCACGCCTGGCCAGGGGCACTCAGCGCCAGGCTGGAGCAGATCAGAGCCTTTGGAATGCAAAGGACATCTCCGTCCATCCTTGGAGGAGCGTGTGGTGAGGGAGAGGATGGACGTGCTGCTGTGCTCTGGGGTTTGAGCCCCGCACCTCTCAGAGCCACAGCTCTCGCGCTGCTGTGAGCTGTGACATCCCTGCTGCTGTCCCACGGAAGTGTGATCCAGGGGAGCACCAGGAAGGGCTTTGTAGGACTTTCATCAGCTCCAAGGACCTGAACCAGAGCAGGAATCCATTTGCAGTGCCACATGCTGCTCCCTCGGGCTGCTGCGAAGGCAGGAACGTGCAGGAGTTCGCACTCGTCCCGGTCAGTACATGTGAAGTAGTCTGGAAAATCGGGAAGAATAAGAGCTCCACGCGTCAGGGATCAGATTGGCTTTTGGTTTCAGTTCAGAAAGCAATTTAAAAAGCAATATATTGAATGGATATCTATACTTGCTAAAGCCTCTTTAAATTTAAAAGGCAGCAGCGTGTTTTGCCGTCATTTTGCGGATGTGCTGCTGTAATTCTGTGTGTGCTCCTCAGCCCCAGCACCAAGTGCCTCTGTGAGGCTGTAGCACTGCAGCTCCAGCATTCAACCAGGGGAATTCAATTTTGCTGCTGGGGTTTTAATATTCCTCCGTCGTGCTTGTTCTGTTTGAGGCTGGGGACTAATTACGGCCAAGTTTAAAGGGCCCGGTCTGTCACACTCTGCAAACAGTTTGAGGTTGGAGAGAATCCATTTGAGAAAATGAGGAGGCTCAGCGATGGAGCTCGTAACTCTGAGAAATGCTGCCCAGCTGCCTCCATGCCGTAATTTTATAAATATGTGTGTGTCTATGTGTGTGTGCCCTTGTGTAGCTGCCTAATGAGGTGGTGAGTGCCTAGAGCTTGGGTGTCATCCGAGTTGTCTTTGCTGGCAGATATTTATTTCTTATGGCCGGTGCTACACAGAAATCCCAGTAAAGTGAAATTTGCAGCTTTGTAGAGGCTGATGGTTCCTCCCCTGGGTGCCTTCTGTAACTATAAACCAGGCCTCTGAGGAGCTTTTGTACACGGAGATTTTGGAAGGCCATGGCAGTGTTCTACTTTTCCTCAACAGCACATTTAGTTCTCTTCTGACTGGCATCAGGAGGAGAAGCCTTGGTATTAAGACAGAAAATTGCACGTTGAGTCGAGTCTGTTTGGTTACGTGATTTCTATGTCCTCTTGGCTTTGCTGCACCTGGTAAACCAGCCCATTCTTCATCCCCAGCTTTCCATTTTGAATTATAGATACCACTTGGTGATCATGTGGCTGCTCTGCACACCGATGGCTTGGAACCAGAACAGTGCTTTTTGGTGATGGCACAGCCTTTCCTTGGCTTTGTTCCGCATTAGTTAAGTCAGGAGTGTATCACAGACTTCTTGTTGATCAGCATTTGAGGGGAAGAGATGGTTCTTGTCCCAGGACATGGCGCAGAGGCTGATCCCTGGGGTGCTGTGTGCCTGCTCGGACAGGAGAGTGTGGCTGTTCTTGAAAGCGAAGCACAACTGGTGGCACATACCCAGGGTTCAGGAAAGCACCTTCAAAGTTAGCCAGTCCAGCCTGAAGTTCTGGGTTGTGAGCAGCAGCACTGCAGGGCTGGGATGTCCCTTCCTTGTGACAGCGGCGGGGCCAGGACACTCACGCATTTACAGGAATGCACTGATTTGGTACCAAATCACCAGTGAGTTTTCTCTCCTTTGCCACATGATGCTGCAGTAGCACGCCAGTGTCGGGGCGTTCTTCTCTTTACCACGAGGTTTTTCCCTCTGGAGCACTGGTGTGTGCAGTCCTTCTTCCCAAAGGACACTGGGCCTGAACAGGACCCCCCGAAAGCTCACTCTAAACTTTAACCGGTCTGTGTTTCCTATTGCAACCATCCAAACCATTTGCTAATCATAACTTTGTCATTCCAGCTGCAGCCAACATGTTGTTTGACGTGGATATTTGTTCGCACTTACAACCGCTTGAGAACTTTATTTTGTGTAACCTGTCGGTCTCTGTCCCCGGATGGGGAAGCGAGATGCACTGTCCAGTTTGCACTGTTTCTTGACTAATAATCTCTTCCAGCACATCAATACAAGTTTGCTTCCAGCAGATTCTCTATTCAGTGTAAAAGCTGACGTAACTTTTTTTATTTCAGGAAGACAGTAAATTGAGACTATTTATAGATGCCAAGATGCTATCTCAGGAATGAATACTCAGTTTTATGACCCCTTCTAAACAATGACTTTCCCCCCACCTCCACCACCATTTCCCCTTCCACCGTTTGCTTGGTTAAAATGAGGCATCATTTGGGAATTGCTGCCCAAAACCAAAACAAAGCCCCACTCTTGGTCTCCTTGTGGCTTTGGAAGGTTTCCCTTGCAGTCCCCAGAGCTCCCACAGGAGAACAAGGGCTGGCCTCTTGGAGGGTGCCTTAGATTTGGTTGCCAGGATGAGAACAGTCTGTGTCGGCAGTGGAAACAGGCTAATGATGGCTTGATAATCTGTTATGCAAATCTTGGTGCAGTTTGTTAAACTGTGCAGGGTTTATTTCTTTTGCTTCCATAATTAAAGCATGTAGACCTTGTATCTGTAAGTATTGTGTATTCCTTGTATGATTCTTGTCTTTGCTGCTGCTTCAGGAATTCAGCCCTGGGCTGTCCTCAGCTAAATTGCCAAGAAACAGGTCCTCCTTTTTCCACTGCTGCCTCTGCCCACGCAGGGGACCCGTCCCCGGGTTCTCTGCCAGCATGTCACCGAGGGGAAACGCCGCTGTGAATTGTCTGTCGTTGCTGCAAAACGCAAGCTCCGGGCTGCCGTGCCGGGATCCGCAGTGCAGCGCTGCTCGGCGCTCACGCACGCCGTGCTGCTCACTCAAACACTGCCTGCCTCGAGCCGGCCAGGCCTGGGCCACACCTGCGCCACACCTGGGCCACACCTGGGCTGGGCCATCGGCTCCAGGGATTGATTTCAGTGACCCTGAGGAGCCAGCCCACTCCAGCCACTGACCCATCACAGAATACCTACCTCCAGATGGAAAGTAAACAGGTTCCAGCAACTAAACATGACAGTAAATTCGGGCAATGTGGTTAAATTTGGTTTAGATATATTGGTGTGGAGGAAATAACTAGAAAAATCCTTCAGATTTGGGTCAGTCTTTGAAGCTGCCCACTGCAAACACCTGGCAGAGACAGAGCATCTCTCCGTTGGCAAGGCAGCACCCCCAAGAAATTTCCAGTGGCATGTAGTCCATGTGGAGTCAAGTCAGCTTCAGACTGACCAGCAAAAAAAAAATCCAGGATGTTTTAATTACCTGTGGCTGTTCAGCCAGGTACCTGCGGCAGCAAAGGGACTGGTAATGTTTGTCCACAGCTGCCAGTTCTAGAACATATTTTATGCTGCAAAAAATGGTTCATCATGCCAGGTGGTGGCTGGTAAGCTGGAGGAGAGGTGGGAGCAGACTGTTCTGGCCACAGGTGCTCTGGTGAGGGCAATGTTTGAGTGCAACAGTGGCGTGCCAAGCCTCGGCTCCTCATCCTGCTCTGGAGCTTCTGTTTTGTCCCTACCAACCAAATTGTTGGTGTTGGTGTTCTCTCCTGTCTCCTGTTCCCCTGACTTTGCAACCACCAGTAATTGTTCTGGCAAGGTCCTGGAAAAAGAGAAAAATTTACTGTTTTCCTCAGGCTCATAGCTTTTGAACTGGAGGCATGTCTTCTAAACAGTGCAACTCACTTCAAATGCTTTTTGCCTTTCATTTTATTATTGCTTGTCACGCAATGTTCTTTGAAAGCTTGCTCATATATTATCTGTTCCATTTTTTCCATTTTCCCTTTTTTTGCATGCTGTTCCTCCTGTTTCTTCCCTTCCTCCAATCCTCTGTTCCCGTGTGTAGACACAACGGCGACGACAGAACCGGCAGTTCACGGTTGGTATCACATTCCTGTTTATCTTATTTCTCAGCGCTGCTGAGTGGCAAGACAAGCCTGGGAAGGGGAAGCCAAAAAGGGAACTGGAGTCTTCACGGGAAAACCGTGTTTCAGGTGGACTCATCTCATAAATACGACACGAGTTCTAAGGCTGGAAAGTCTGTCTGCTCTTGTCATTTTTGCTGTGAGCTTCGCAGCCGATCGTCCTGGCGCCAGGCGAGCCCAAGCCCCATGGAAGTGGCATCCAGGTCCGAGCAATGCCAGGTGATTCTCCACCCGTTGAGTGAGTCACTTCGCACATGGAAAATGAAATTTCTTTTTTTTTTTAAATTTTTGAGCATTTTTCTTGCATTTTGAGTTTTTAAGACAGGGCATCCAGCATGGCATAGGGCAGCTCTGGGATTCTGGATGCTCCGCAGAGCAGCGCTCGCCTCCAAGGTCGGCAGTGAAGTTTGCGTTATTACACTGCAGAAGGAGATTGGGAAAACAAATAGCAACACTTTCCTCTCAGCATAGCAGTCTAGCAAAGTAACCCTTCTCGTCTGCTCGAGGCAGTCTAGCTAACAGCTTGACAGCTTCCTGAGCTTCCTCCATTCCCCGGCGAGCCTACGTACACGCTGCAGGCTGGAAGTTGAGCATCCCATTTTTTGGCACAAGCTCGCTTTTCAGCTGAGGAACCAAAACCTCTGACAACTTTTAATTACAGCTAATCCATTTTGGACTTTGCTATTCTGGTTTCTCCTAACTGTGATAAATTGGCTGATTTTCTACTGACAGAAATCCCTAGCACAGAGCACCCATTTTCCTGCCTGCTCCCCTTGAGGCATTGCTTGGGTGAGGACAGAGGCAGGGCTGAGTGATCATTCAGTGGCAAGATCCCATATCCAGTGGAGGGGCTTTCACTTCTTGCCCCAAATGATTTATCTGCTTGGGTGCATTGTCCCACCTGGTGTAAAGATCAGAAATCTTTGGGCACACTTTGTGTTTTGTCTCTGTGATGATCTCCCTGTGTGTGTTAAATGTCAAGAGCCAGCGTTGCTAGTTTTGTGGCTACATGTCTGTGGCTAGATGTGGGTCCCTAAATCTGAAAAAGGTCAGGAAGCCCTGATGATAGCACAATCCCAACATCCTTTCTAGATGTCTCTGCATCAGGAAAGGCTCAGCATAGCCAGGTATTAGTCTCTGCAATGAGGACAAGCCAGGCAGACGCTCGGTGGCAAGCCCTTGCCCCATTTTTTAAAGCAATTCCCGATGTCTTTCCTCCTTTTTCTTTGTTCTGGGGAAGCCGTACAAAGCCTGGTTTTATCTCAAGGACCTCCCCTCTCCATGGGGAGGATCGCTGCCAAGGAGGTCGCCAGCTGAAATGACAACCCATCCCTGTCAAATGAGCCGCCACAAACTTTCCTGCCTTAAAACCAGCCAGTTTGTCCTGAACTCCCCCGTGCTTGCCCTTGTGGGTTGCTTTTCCCATGAAGACTCTGGGTTTCTTTCCAAGCTTGTGTTGCTGGAGTGTGTATGGAGTATACCAGGTGTTTCTGTATGTTGGCCATTTGTTCTTTCCGATGTCCAATGGGAGTGAGCATGTCTGTGAATGACTAGAAATGCATGGGCATGAATACAGCCAAATGGATTTTCTCCAAAAACGATTTAAAATGAATTGGGGGAAGAAAAAAGAAAATAAGGCAAACAAACAAAAAAAAAAAACCAAAACCAAAAACCAACCCAAAAAAAGAGCTCGCTAGCAAAGAAAATGTAAGGCCAGTGTGGAGCCAGCACAATGCTTCAATCGGGGAAAGAGGGTTTTGAGCCATTTGAAGTTTTGGAGTGTATCCTAGAGGACTGGGGGGAAGGAGTCCTGTATGTGTGTGCATGTCCCAGCAGTAGCCAAGGCCCTGCCGTTCCATTCCCGTTTCCTCGGGGAATGGGGTTCACGGCAGCGATGCATGAGTGACCTAACGCACGAACGTTGTTAACTCTTTTGTTGAAAAATGAGAGCTTAACTGTGAATTTTCTGATGCACTTTCTCCTTTCTCTGCACTGTTCATTGCCAGAGCTCCAATAACAGCATGGTCATGGCCGCAGGAAGGCTTGTGCTTCCGCTGCACCCCACAAAGCCGGGGTCCCCAGCTTCGGCCTCCTCCCTCTCGGTGTGCCCCGTGGGGTCAGGGTGCCCGTGGGGCTGGAATCGCAGGTCCCAGTTTGAGCTGGAGAATGGGCACAACTTGGTGGAGCCGGGAGAGTGAGAGCCTGGAGTGTCTGCGCCACTCCGTCTGGGGAGAAAGTGCTTTTTCTGCCTTCTCTTTAAATTCTCCTCCCCTGCCGCTCTCCTCACCAAAATCAACATGCCAGTTTTTAATGCCCTGGCCCCTGTAGCCCCTTGGTGGCCGGAGAGCTCAGCCCTCGTGAGATGCTGGGCATTGTGGAGCCCCTCAGGTGAGACCCCCAGCTCACGTTTGTCCCCTGCACAAGCAGGACATCCCCAGCAGCCGTGACCTTGGACACTCTGAACTTGTGTCCGCTTCTTCGCTAACTCTGCCCTTGCCCTGCTGTAAGCAGAGAGCTTTAAGAGCTCAGGGCGATTCCCCAGGCTGCAGGGCATTGTGCTGTCCCTGTCCATCTGCCCAGCGTGGGGGGCTCGGGGCTGCTCCCCTCTCCCCAGCAAGGCAGGACCAGACAGCACTGCCTCAGCACAGGCAGGATTTCTGCTCCTTCTCATGGAAAGGCAGGGTGACAAAGCCTCCTCTGAAGCTGGCAGAGCAGGAAGCCTGGAGTGAAGGGTAAAATAAGGAAAACACCCCAATCACCAATGAAAAGTGATGTGAAAATACTTGGCCCGTAATGCAGCAGGTAAATAATTTTGCAGGCTGGAAATTCTTCCCTGAAGGCCCGTGTGGGTTTTTAATTATGGCCTTAGCAGGGTTTGGTACAAGAACAGGTAACACTGTTGTGTTACACTCTTGTTGCTTTTTCCGATAGTTCTCAGTCCCTGGGAATTACTTTCGCTTGGCTGAAGCCAAAGTCCAGCCGTGCCAGAGCGCCGGCCACTTGCACACCTCGCCCAGTGCCACGGAAAAAGCCTCAGAGCTTTCTGCACTGCCATCATCAAACAGCTCTGCCAGTCCAGCTGCCTCCTTCCCTCTTGGAAATGCCCTACTTAAAAGTGCAGCTAATGGTAAATCCGCTCCTCAATGTATTTTACAGCTCCCGTCCTTGGGGCGGCTGAATAAAACATCACAGCGCTGTCTGCGTGTGCTGCGGGTCCGCGCAGCGCCGCCGAGCGTGGCATGAAACGGAATCCCTAATTGCTTATTTAGAGCCCGAGATGGGAGAGAAATTGGCTTTTCCCTAAAAACTGGGTGTAGCGTGGGAGCCCACGGAAACCTAAATATAGCCTGGTCCTCGTGTGGGCACCTGGCTGAGCTGCGGGACACACTCGCTGTGCCTGCCAAGGATTTATCATTTCCAGGGAAATGGAGCAGAGTGAAAAGTTCCCTTTCATTTCTCTAACAGGAGTAGTGGCAGACTTGGAGTTCATCCCCTCAGAAGTGAAAAGAAGGGGCTTTGCTAGCCAATATGAAAGTTTAATGAGAAAAATCAAGAAGTGATTTACCACCTATTTAAATGCCTCACAACAGGTTTTAACACCGGCCAGTGGCATTTGTGAGTGTCCCAGGTGCAGGGGGAAACAGAATTGTGGAATTGTTGCAGATTTTTTTCTGAAAAGAATTTTTTTTTGCTTCATAAAAAATGCAACATTGCCCTTTTTCATCAGTGAGAAAATGTAGTTCCTTGAAAGGGAAAGCTCTACAGAAGCAATTTTGGAGAGAGAAAAGTTGAAGGGCTCCTCTGCCAAGTGCAGCTTTGCATGGCCAGTGCTTCTGTGAGTCAACTGTTGTATTTATAGATCATTTATAGGGAAAAGGCTTCTGAAAACCTGAAAAGGGCTCCCTGAAACCCAAGAGTGGCACACAAACAAATTTCCGGCTATTAATCTAAATGGCTTCCCACTTCAGGAGGTAATTCCAACGTAGCTTCCTGGTGATTAGATGTATTTAAAAACCAGTCACTGAAAATGAGTTTCCTTTTTAAAGAGCAGTGTATATATATAAATACACGAATTGCTGCTCTGCGGAGGGGCAGTGTGCACATTGACCATCCTGCACTCACAGCTTGGCTGTTCAATAGTCAGCCCTGGTGGCAGTCCCTTAGCTGACAGTCCCAGGTCCCCCAGTGCCCGGGGGTGCAGGATCTCCTCATGGGATTTCTTTTTCCTTTGCTCATGCATTTGCTTTTGTGGCCAGCAGCAGGAGTGAGTCCTGGAAGTCCCAGCCCATGGGGTAATGCTGCCCCAGCCCTGGTTTCAGTGAGTCTGGGTGCCCTCCTGGCACTGGTTTGCCCTGTCACCAGTGCCGAGATGTCCACCCACGGGGACACTGTGCCTGCAGACCCCAGCACTTCAAACTCCCAAACCAAACAGCGCTAATGCCCTCACAGACGGCGCTGGCTGCCTGTGGTGGCCATGACCACGTGCCTCCCTTGTTGCTTTATGGCTTTGAGGACAGATGCTTTTCCCATAAATCCATCACATTTGGGCAAATGAAAAAAAGCCAGTGCGGCGTGTCCGATAGTTTGGCAGAGGACACAGCCCGCAGCCTGCAAAGAGGCCGTGACATGCACTGCATAATATTCGTATTCTCTCATTGATAAATGTCCAGACTTGTCACCATGACCAAAACCAATTGGATTGGGTGCGAAATTGGAAGCAAGTTTTCCATTGCTCTGTATGCAGGACCGAAATCAGCCTGGGCTAAATTGGGCAGTTGTCCCCGCGATGGCTGAAAGGCAGAGTTTGGGGGCTCTGCATGCTGTTATGAGTGAGTGGTCTCAATGCCATGTTCGTGTGCCAACAGTGTAGAGCGAGGAGCATTTCTGTCTGTAACAAAGGCCACGATTGCACTTGTGTCACACGATGGCTCTGCCCACACCGGCAGACGGTGGCAAGTGACTGACGCATTCTCCTTTTTCCCCCCAAGAAATTCATCTTCAGTTCTTAAGTGTGTTGTTTTTTGTCGCTTGAGAAATGCAGAGAAAAACGAGTTTGTTTTTACTTGTAAGGCTTTACTCAGTTGCCCAATTCGGCCGAGGAGCTGGACTATGGGGATCTCTCAGGTAAGGGCTAGTCCGTAGGTAACCCGCTGCTCTCCTTCGCTAGACACTGGTTCCACTCTGGTTTCTGCATCTTGGCCATGTTGCATTGTGCAGTTGCTGTGGCGCAGCCATTCCCTCCCACGCTCTCGCAGCTTGGAAGTGCGCTCCTTTCTGTTGAGGTTTTCCTCCCTTTCTTTTTTTTTTTTTCTTTTTTTTTTTTTGTGTTTTGGCACCCATTTCTGTGTGGCATCCTCAGACATGGGGCAGGAGGTGCAGGGCACCGAGGCCACGCACTGCGGTTCCCTCCTGGCTGGGATTTTTTGGGCGCTGATTTGGAGACCGGTTGAGTTGAATCTTTGTTTGTGAAGCATTTGACTCTGCCGTGTTGTGTGAAACCTCCCTTAAAACAGGCGGCCGGCACTAACCCTCGGCTGCTCAGGGATTCCTCAATACCAACATCAGGTTGGGGGTAAAAAGGAGGTGGTGGTTTTATCAGCGAGGCCAAAACGAGTAAATGGTTTTGAGCCTCTTTTTATCCACACTGGACTGGAAGAGGCATAAATGCATCCTCATGGCTGGTCCTTGCCAATTAGCGCTGATTGAGATGAAAGCATGACAGCGTCTTCAGCAGATGCAGTTGGGTGCACTCAGAGCAGGGCCTGTACCAGTGCTACCAACCTGCATTTCTGTTCATGTTTTCCTGTAGGAATACACCCGTTTTTTTGCCCCCACTTGCAGAGCATCCCTGCAGGCTCCTGGTGCCCGCCGGGCTCGGTGCCCGGGCAGCTGTTCCAGTGCAGGTGCCCAGTCCTGGCCATGAGCAGGATTGTCCCCCCAGGAGGAGCCCAGCCCAGGGGGGTTGGGGCCCAGTGCTGTTCCCATCAGGGGTTCCAGCATGGACCAAGAAATAACCCAAAAGAGCCCCTGAGTCCTCATTCTGTCAAACAGTTCCCTCTCACCCGATCAAATCAGGAATGTCCCATCCCACAAGCCACTACAGGTGTGCTTTGGCCAAGAGGTCAGAGGTGATGGATTCATTCCGGATGTGTTCTAACACTGAGCGATGCTAACAATTATTATTTCAGGCCCAGGACAGATCCCATAGGTAAGATGCACCAGGGCTCTGGTAAACATCCCTGGGTGGATGGGGAAAATTGCTTTGCTCTGATAAGTTCTTTTACTTTTTAAAATTCTGTTTTTAAGGAAAAATACAGTTTTTGGTGAATGAAGAGAACAGGAAAAAATTCCTCAAATGAATTGCCCAAAATGAATGTCTGCTCCCCAGCCGGTGCTGCCCGGAGGGGCTCACACCTTTCCCAGAGCACACAGCTCAGTGTTGTCCTTTTTCTGAATTTGGAATGAAAGCCAAGATTTTACCCACCTTTACAGAACGCAGCGCAGGCAGAGCCTGCCGAACACCCCATTTGGAGCATCTGATTTGGCTACTGATTTTTTTCCTAAGAATTTCAAAATTTTGTTTTTTGCTCTCTAGGTCACTCCTGCCTGCCCAAAGAGTGACCATTCCTGGTCAGGTGTGATCAGGATCACACTGGGTCAGGTATGGGGGAGGCACTAGAGAGAGCCCCAGGCCTTTCTCTGCTACAAACAGAGTGGCCTCTGTCCCTTAGCCCCTGTGCAGAACACCAGGAAACTGAAACCAGGTCACTCTTTTGGCCTCGGGGTCAGCACATTTGGGCTCTCAGATAGGTGGTCCAGGTGAGTGCTGGAGCTGAGCTCTCCATCAGGAACACCACTCCAGCAGGAGCAGGCGCTGGGAGCCCTGGGGACCACCCTGAGGGATGCAGGGCACATGCCACCCCCACGGGGGACCGTGGCGTGGCGGGCGTGGGGGCTGCTGCCGTGTTTGCTCAGTGTGCTGTTCCTTCCAGGTACATCTGTCCCGCCCACAGCTTCCACCGAGGCTCTGCCGACCGTGCAATTAAGTAATGCATCCCTTGCCTTCCGCCCAGGTAGCCTGAGCCCGGAGCCGTCCTCGCTCCTCCCGGCCGAGCTCTGTGTGTCCGTGCCTCTCGCAATCCTCCTCTTGTTCCTCACATCCCGAGCCCTTGGGGTGCGACAGGGCTGGGCGCGCACCCCTCGGTTCCTCATTCCAGCCCGGCAGGATTCCTGCAGCACCAGGAATCGCGGGGGCAGACCCTGGGCGGGTGTGTGTTGTGCGCACCTGTGCACATCTGTACACACCTGTGCTCACGTGTGCACACCTGTGCACCTGTACACACTTGTGCCTGTGTGCACACCTGTGTGCAGCTGCACATCTGTACACATGTGTGTCCACTTGTGCACACCTGTGCACACCTGTGTCCACCTGTGCACACCTGTGCACCTGTGCCATGTGCAGGCACTGCCGTGGGCTCCGAGCACGGCGCTCCGGGACCTGCCCCAGCACTCCCCGAGCTCTCCTGGCTCTGCTCCGGTGTCAGCACCTCCTGTAAAGCAGGGAATGGTCACGACAGCTCTGCGCAGCCTCCGCATCAGGCGGGATTCCCTGAGCAAAACCCATCAGCAGCTTTGCAGAGGGTGCTGGTGGATCCGTTGCCGTCACCTGCGAGCAGGGCTGCCTTTTCCAGAGAGGAGTCGGTGGGAGCAGCCGCACAGCTCTGAGCTCCGCCAGGGTGAGCACAGTTATTCAAACAAAGCGCGTTATTTTTTATGGAGGGATCTTGAAATGGGTCGCTGAAGGGGAGCTTATTGATTGAAGGATGAAGTCCTCAAATTTCTCTGGTTTAGATTAGACCAAATTCAATTAGGATACGACAGGCAGGTTAACGCTGCTCTTTAACGGCCCCTCAATAAATTCGAGGAGGGGTAGGCTGCTCCACGCCACGCTGTGGGAATGAATAACATTATCGCTCATCCTGTCACAGGCAGGCAGTGATTTCTGTCCTCCCACATCGTGGCTAAGTGTTTTATAGTGTTCATGGAATAACAGCAGCCTGCTCTTCCACCAGCACCCCCTGCCAAGTCCAACCTCTAGTGCTGCCCCATCATTTCAAAACCTTAATTCCCAAAAAAAATTTACCTCAGATTCAGTGGGGAGGTGTCAGTACAATCCTGATGTTTCCTACCTCCAGGGAAAAGAAATAATTGGCTCACCAGGTTTTCAGGAGGGCTCAGTGAGTTAAGGCCATTAGCACCCAGCTCATGACCTGTGGGACCTTCAGGCGTGCTGCTGTGATAATCATTCAATGAACTAAACTACAGACAGATTTAGGAGAGGTCACTTATTTAGGAATTCTTGAAAGCCATTGGCATAGGTTTCCTTCCCCCTGCCACGATGCAGATGTTCCCTGCGCATCTGGGAAGCTCAGGAGCTGTCACTGGGGTTGATGTGCATCATCTTGCTCATGCTCACACACAAGTTCAGCCCACACTGCCCAGTGTCAGGAGCTTGACATTAATTTTCATCCAGAAAGAGAAGGTAAATTTTTGTGCAAGTGCAGCCGTAAGTCCCAATATGCCAAAATTAAGCTCTAAACTATGTTTTAATAGAAATCTCCCTCCATTTTTTGCTTTTACAGCAGAAATGCGCATAGAGGAAGGTCAGGGCTGTCCAGAGATACCCGAAAATGCTAGAGAGCATTGGGCTACAGAGTGTGAAGCTGGAGGGAGGTGAGGAGGAAGGACAGGATACAGGAGCACCCACAGCAGGGGCTCCATAAACCTGGAATTTCCCACATCACAGCAGGACAGGCTGCACCTTCAGCACTGCCCTTGCTCGATGCAGCTGGCACTGAGCCGAGGGAGAGCCGTAATCGGCTGGAGAGGTGCTGGAGCACCCGGGGCAGGGCTGCTGGCAGCAGCAGCAATGTCAGCAGCGGTGGACAGGCGGGGGCCGGCTCGTCCCGGCTGCAGGAGGTCACTGGAAGGAGCTGCTCGAGGATGCTCGTGTGTGCAGAGGGCTCCCGACACCAAGGTGAGCCCAAAGCCGCTGCTTCGAGCCTCGCGGGAGCTGCTGCTGAGAGCGTGGGGAGCACTGCAGGTAAACACCAAGTGGTTTGACCCAAATAGGTCTGAAGCTGTTAGTGTGGGTAGAAAGGAGATTTAAAATACAGGCAGCCTGGTCCAACCCAGTCTTGCTTTTAGTCTTGAGGTGCTGCTGCTGATGAGGAGTGGAATGTTCATAGATACATCTATATTTAAAGCCTCATTAAAATGGGATTGAGTGGAACATTTTCAGTGAGAAGTTGGGAGCAGAAAGTCCTTCCCTCTGCTAAACCTCAGTGTAAGCACTGACCCACACTGTCAGGGTGCTGCTCTTACCATCACCAACATTCTTCTTGGGAGCCCACGGAAAGCTGGTTTTAGCACTTACATTTGCAGAAATGTTAGAAAGCCAGAGATCATTAATACCTTTATTTTTTAAGAGGGTCTCCCCCAAACCCCATAGCTGAGAACCCGCAGTTGTGAATCACATTTGATGGTTATCAGTACTCAGATGGACAATCCCCAGCTCAGCATCTGCTCCGTCCTACTCCTGACCTTTGGAATTAGTTCCTTAGTTGGGTGATGAGTAGGAACCAGCCCCAGACCCCTTTCTCTTCTGTTTATGTGCTGTTTGCTGAACCGCATTTTTGTTTAAAGGAAAACTTCAGGGTTCCTGTTCCAGCGGCGTAATCACTGTTTTGTTGATTACACAAGCAGTTGGTTAAAATAATCAGCAAAAACAAAGCTACCTAAGTCTGTTCCTGGCCACCCCAGAGGAGGCTCCAGAGCTCTCCTGCTGCTGTACAGTGACATGCACCGTGGCAGACAGACCCAGTGCTGCATCCCACAGACCCCTGGCATCCCCTGCTGTGGGGCACAGCCGTACCCATGTCTTGGGGTAACAGCACAGGCTTTTAAAGAAAAATTGATTTCTTCCTGCACGAGTTCAGTTCTGGCAAGTGCATAGCACCATTACCACTGCAGTTTTCCTTTGAGGTGCTTTGGTGCCAAGCAAAGCATCGACCCAAAAACGGTTCAGCTGAGGTGCACCGTAGCTGCAGAATAGCCCTGAGGGGTGTGTTGGTGACAACATGCCATGGTGTCTGTTCCTCCCCTGCCCTTCCCTCCTTCCTTCTGCCCCACCCACAAAACCTCTCAAGCAAACCCAAAACAAAGCCGTAATAGGAAAATTCCTGATGATTCGCTGGAGAGGCCAGGATCCAGCTTGCTCCAATATATATTAACATCCTAATGGGAAAGCTCTGCATGTATACATTTACTGCGCCCTGACAAGAGGGAATTAAATGTCAGAAGGATTTGTAGCATCTGTAATTGAATTGGTGCTGAGAAAAGCAAATCTTGAGGAAGAATAACATATTAGGATTAGCAAATAATGTGGCATTTTGTCAGTTCCTGCCATCTTGACTGTTCCCTCTTCAGCAATAAAGTTGTGATTTCTGGTTTAATCAGAGATAGGAGGCAGGAATAGCTTGGGTGAATTGGAGACAGCATTTAAAGCAGATTCTGGTTGTTAAGGTCAAGTCTCTCCTTGGCTTTGGGGAATTATTCCTTGCTCCACAGACCTGACACTTCGTTAATTACCAAAGAAATAGCAAGGGACAGGATGTGGAGGGGCTGTTCCTGTGCTGGTGGCACGCAGACAGATCTGCTGGGAGCAGTGTCGGAATTGCTGGTGGTGGATTTGGGCTTTGCTGTGCCAGTGGGCAGAGCTCTTGGTGTTGGGCTGTGCTGCCGGAGCCTGCAGGGTTAGATGAGGTGCTGGAGGTGAGGAGATGCTGCAGGAGGAATGGTTTAGGCTGTGTGTGAGCTTGAAGATGTATTTAGCCACGTGTGTAACAGTGTGAACTTGAGGCTGGCACCTCGCAGGTGTCTTCCTTGAGAGAAACAATTGAGAGGAACAGCCCTGCACATCTCAGCAGATGAACTCTTAACAAATGCTGCTGAGCAAACCTGCAAGGCTTTAGGCCAAAGTCCCTTCCCAGGGGAGCCCTCTCTCCTTGCTGTCGGCAGGATATTGGTCAAAGGAAGACGTGAGGGATGCGTGGGGCACGAGGCTCTGGCACAGCCCTGTCCCCACGGCAGCAGTCGGTGGGACAGCGAGGAGGCTGCTGCCGCCAGCATGAACACACAGCTTTGTCTTGCCGGAACCTTAATTTATGATGATGAAGAAAAAATGCCTCTTGATGCAAAATCCTGCTGGAAGCACATTACAGAGCCGTAACTCAGCGTGTTTATGCCCCTCAGCTGTTCCAGATGTCAACAAGCCACTCATCCGCCCAGGCTGGGACGCTGCTGGCTGCTCCGAGTGCAGCCGAGCGGAACCGGGTGCAAAGTTTCTAAAAAAATAAGGGAAAAAATGGAGTGAAGCGTGCCTAAAGCAGCTGCTCCAGCAGCTGAGGCAGTTCAGTTGTTTGCAGAGAGCAGGTTCACAGAGGGCAGATCAGCTGAGCTGGAGAGGCACCGAAGGCTGTGTCGGAGCAGGAGCTCCTGGGATGCTCAGCGTGGCTGGTTTCACTCCAGCTGCCACCTTGGGCAGGCAGCAGGTCCTGTGCTGGGCCAGGGGATCAGCTTGGCACCCCCTGCCCTGTCCGGGGACACCTTTCCCATCAGCACACGAGGATGTTCAGCCTCTTGCCACAGCAGCAGGCGCTGGAAGCATTCACAGGGTGGTCTGTTCCACTGGGGATGAGAGGGAAGGTCCCCCTGTGCTGTGCTTTCGGATTCCTTGGCACACTGTCACCGCAGTGCCGTGACTTGGGGCTCAGGGATGTGGCAGTGAAGGCTTTTGGTTTGCAGGGGAATAATCTCTTTTGGCCACAGTTTTTATCTTATCAGCCAAGCTGCTGAAGGGGCTCTACAGTGTCCCTCGCCACGCCCCAGCTCATCCCAGCATCTCCCTGCCTGCGCTGGGCTCCTGCCCGCAGGGGTTATGAGAGGGGCCTTTTTTTCTTAAATTGTTTTAATTAAAAGGCGCTTTATGGTGCTCTCGGTCCCAAGTTATTTACTTGGGTCCCTCAGTCCTTAATCTTGGAGCAGAATTGGAAATATCGATAGAAAGCGTAAATCCCAGCTGCTGCTCGAAAGCTTTGTATCAGGTCTCGGCTCAAAAGAGCCCCATTACCTTTAGCTGTCACGGATCTGTACGCTTGATCGATAAACTTCAAATATTATTAGAGGTGGAGGCTTCAGAGATTTGCTCTGTTCTTTGGAGGGAGACGGAGATAAATCTTTCTTAAAAATTGACTTGCATTTGCTCTCTCAGTCGTCCTGGCAAAACGCATTTCTCCGAGGTGTCCGGGCAGGCGCAGGCAGGGCAGATTTATGGGCCATGTGCTTCTTGTAGTGAAAGATTTAAATGGTAAATCCTTCACATATGACTTCACAAATCATGTAAAGTTAAAAGATTTTTACCGTTTCTGTTGCTGCTGTGCTTAAATTGTAAGGTATGGCCAGTAAATCATTTTAATGGAGGTGTCGCGCTTGACTCACTAAAAAAAAGAGACAATGGTTTAGCTTCTATTCCAAAATGTTAATGTATTAATCAGCGGGAGAATAATTGTTTTTTACTGCGTTATAAATCTCAGTTGCCATTAGGATTGCAGCGAGGGTTGATGTAGCTGCGTTCTTAAATTAAAATTGTTTACACTGCTATACATTCATTTTACATGGCCATAGCTCATCTGGGGTTCATTCCGGAGCTGTTCCTCCGCCACATCAGTCATCCCTCTCCCAGGTGACGGCGTCCCGAGGGAGAGGCTTCTGAAAGGAAACTAATTGTGTGGTGAGGAGTTAAATAAACGCAGTGAAGCAGTCGGAGGCACTGTAGAGTGGCTGCTCACTGTCGGCCTCAGTGGGTGCCAGCCTTTGGGTCAGCAGTGCTGTGTCCTCGTGGGCTGCACTGAGCAGCAGAGGTGGGGTTGATGGTGGAACCAGTTCAGTCAGGGCAGGGGATGGGTGTAAACACCTTTTTTGTGCTGGGTGGGTCGGGATTTGGGCAAGGAGTGCTTCGGGCTGAAGTTGAAATACTTTGAACAGGGCACTCAATAATGACATTTGTCAGAGCTAATAGTTAATATTCCGGTATTGTACTGCTCTTCTCCGTGCCCCATCCACCAGGAAGGCTGAGATTTGGGGAGCACTATAGGGAAATCTCCCAAAATAGGTCCCCACGACGACTCCATGTGCCCTCCCTCCCCTCTCCCGGCTGTCTCCCACGTGCGTAGTCATAGTGCTGCTGCTTTTAGCGGAAAACTCCTGGCGACTCGAGCCTCCAGATCAGTTCGGCTCCAGACAGAGCTCCTGTGCCCGAACTCATCTGTCTAGTTAGCTCCGTGCTTCACCCCTGCTCCTCTGGACAACCCGAGGGCAGCTCTTCCCGTCCTGAGAGCAGCTGCAGCCAGACCCTGCCGAGAGCGTCACAGTGAGTCCCCAATTCTTATTCCTGTTCTGATCTCAACAGATTCCCGCGCGGGTGAGGAAGGCGCCATACGGAGCGTGGACCATGCCGTGGTTGGCGGCGTCGTGGCTGTCGTCGTCTTTGCGATGCTTTGCCTGCTCATCATTTTAGGGCGATATTTTGCCAGACATAAAGGTAAGACAGAGACCCGAGCTGGAGGATGAAAGGCCAGGCGCATGTGTCCCCTCGGTTGTCATATGTGATGTGACAGACCCTCCCAGTTTCTCTCGCAGTGGCGTTTTTGTTTCCTTTGTCGGTCGCTCTCTCAGCACCGCTCTGAGACCTCCAAAGAGTCACGCAGGCTCCGCTTCCCTTGCAGGTACATACTTCACCCACGAAGCCAAAGGAGCAGATGATGCGGCCGACGCAGACACAGCCATCATCAACGCAGAGGGGGGACAAAACAACTCCGAGGAAAAGAAAGAGTACTTCATCTAGAGCAGCCTTGGTTCCCATGAGGTGTCCAACCGTGGACGGTTACTACTGGCCCTATTTAAACGCTACAGAGACAGTGATCTTGGAAGTTGCAACCAGCTTGTGTCTTTTTTTTTGAAGGAAAAAAAAGCAAATGGGTGGAGAGCGGTGAGGCCGGGAAGGTCCGGGATTAGCTGTGTAAAAATATTCCTCGTAAAGTACACTCTGCTGTTCGACACCTCAGTTCGTTTGGGTTTTCTTTTTTTGGCCAAGTCCAGCTTGGATTTAGTTTAGTGAAGTCATTTGCAGAAGATTCTGTGCCTTGTTTAATTTCTGTTCGTTCGGGTCGGGGGGAGGCTGGGAAGAAGAGGGGCTTCTGTGCGTTAGTTCCCTTCGGGTTTCTGTGGCTCTTCGTTTCCCCTTTCCTGTTTCTGGAGTTGCCAGCTGGGACCCCGTGGAGTAGGTGCGTTTCTCTGAAGGTGTTTCCCCTTTTTTCTCTTCACCGGTTTCCGTTCAGAACTCGAGCTCATCGGAGGAGAACCAGCACATTTTAGATGCGTAGTTTGCAGTTCAGTGTGCCCATGTCCCGTTCCCCTGGTGCCGTCAGGGCTCGGATAACACCCCCGAGCCCCTTTTTGTGGCTGTTTCAGGTGCTTTCGATGGTGGCGGCTGGGAGATGGGCTGGAGCTCGGCAGAGGCGCTGCTCGGCCGTGGGGATGCAGGAGCAGGGTCCTTGCTGGGCAGGCAGAGCCCTCCTGCGCGCGGGGGCTTCTCCCCATCCTCTCCCGCTCGGCAGCTTTGGGGCAGCAGGCAAAGCCCCTCTGACACATGAGCCCAGGCCTGGAGAGCGGCTGGATGAACAAAACTGCCTTTTTCTTCTACCTGCTGAGTAAAACGTGGGAATTCGTGTTGAAATGAGCGTGCTAATGACCACTAAAGCCATAGGTGCACAGGAGACTCTGGCTCAATCGGAATCATAAGCGACAGGTAGCAAACCGCGGCGGGAAGACGGTATAAAGTTATATATGCTGACTTTTTTTTTTGGTGAGTAATCATGGATTTCGAGCGATACTTTTTTTATTGTGTTTACGTGGCAAATGTATCTGATTTATTTAAGGGAAGCATTAATCTTAGTGTCAGGTTCGGGGATTTTTTAGGGGTTTCGGGTGGGGGGTGCGTTTCCGTGCGTTTGTTTTTTAATTGTTGTTTTTGGCAGAACCATTACAATGTGGGATTCCTTTGGGAACGGGGTGGCCTGGCGCAGCAGGTGAGCCCGTTCCCCGGCAGTATTCCGTCTTTCCCCTCCTCACGAGGAGCAGAACCTTGCGAAACACCCTTTTTTTCCGAGCAGATTTTGTCGAGCGCAGCTCTTTTCTGAGCCCTCAGCACCATTGCCAAACGCCATCACGGTGAGAAGCAGCCAGGCTGGAGCTGGGGGCTCCGTGGCCCGGCGGCGGCACGGGACGGGCATCCTGGCCCTGAGCAGCCCATATTTGTTTGGAAGTGTACCGTAGTGCAGTGTTACCGATGTAACTTTGACTTACAATGTTGACATGTCTCAGGTTCATGTGTTTGATTGGTGTTTTCCGTCTCAGGTAGATTGCAAAATTTCGGCCCCACGCATTGGAAAAATAAAAAACCCACGTAAAAACAGGAGAAAAAAAACAGGAAATTATTAATTTTAGTTGTATATCGGTTTATGTATTTTTTCTTCAGTATACAGTGCACTGTTGAAATGTATTGTTGAGTATTACTTTGTACAGCTTTAGATCATTAGGATTTTGAAGCGTGAAGAAAGAACAACCTTGTTTAAAGGAGGATCACAAATGAAGGATGCGGAACTGATGATAAACAACCTTGTTCTTTATTTACCCGGCCTTTTTATTTTTTCCCCTTAGGCCAGTTCTGTTTTAAGGTGTCCATGGAAGATGTTACAGTGTAAGAAAATACATATCCATCTGTTCCCATTCACATTTTGTATTGGTTCATGTATCCCATTTTTACAAAGGAAAAGAAGTACTATAAAATATCTGTCTTCTTAATAAAAAAAAATTAATGTTACAAAACTAGATCTTGTTCTGCACTCTTTATCCTGGCTGTTGCAGAGTCCACCATCGGAGCTCCACCAGCGACATGGGCAGGAGGAGCTGAGGCCAAGCAGGTAACACAGGAGTTAAAACCTGGTGTACCGAAGCTGTGTAAAATATAGAGCTGTTTTCATAAGTTTCTTGTTTATAATTGCTAAATTATTTTCTTTGAGGAATAATCCCTGGGAGAACATTGATCTGTCACTGATACTGCCACCTTCCCAAGCTGGGGTGGGTCAGTACGCGAGTTTTTAATAGACAAATATTTAAACCCTCCCGTGGAAGGTGAGTGTTGAAATCTGTGACCTCCTTCACCCCATTCTTGTCTCCTGTTCACTCCTGGTGCTGCCAGATTTCCTGGCGTTCCCAGCTGTGGCACACATTGTGTGCTCACCTCGGGACACCAAACTGCACCGAGTGGTGCTGGGGAGGATCCGCTCAGCCTCGGGCAGGGCTCTCCTCCTCCCGCCCTGCCCTCCACAGCCCCCAAATGCAGCTGCGAGGCAGCTGCAGCGCTGCCATTGGGATCATTAATCTTTCATGTTTTGCACAAAGGATGAGGAGAAAGACAAAGGCTTTTGGAGGCGATCGCAGCGAGAGCAGCCGTGCGGACGGGGGGCGAGGAGCCGCAGGGACCGAGGCGTGCGGGAGGCAGCGGTGGCTGCTCCAAGGCCAGTGCCAGCTCCTGAGCACTCATCTTGGGGCATCTCACTCGGGTGTGTCACAAATAACGTTTTGCTGATAGAAATCGTGGCACTGAGGAAAAAGCTGTGGGGCAAAGCCACAAAAGCAGCTCGCTCTTTTCTTACCCGAAATGAGCGGAGCAGCTTGGATGGTTTCAATGGCTATTACAATTATTTCAATGCGGAAGAGATTTGTGGCTCACAGGCCTCCAGTGCTGGCTCACGATGCTTTTCTCCTCCTCTGGCCAGGGCTAATTGTGTCTCGCACTTGTGGTGTCTGTAATTTATCCTCTTGGGGGTCCACATCTTTCAGGGTTTTAAGGTTATTTACTGGTGCTTTTCTTCCCCTTGGATCAGAACACTCTGGCCCTTCACTCCTCTGGCCCTACACAGGCAGTACAAGTAGGTGACAAGAAACTCTGCCTGTGGCATGCAGGATCAGTTACCTAATGAAACTGTTTGCATTAACTTTTCAGACACTGAGATACAAAAATGGGGAAAGCTGGAGAGTAACAGCTGAGCAACAGAACTTAGTGACTCCCATGTCCTAAGTGTCCAGCTGCAGAAATGCTCTCCCCAGACATGACCCCACAGCTGCTGAGCCTGTTACATCACACAGAGCTGAGGACACTGCCAGGATTTTATGAAAATGAAGAAAATCATCATCACTTCAAATAAGTATGTAGTCTTTGCCCTGAACTTCACATTTTCACAAGTTGTAGAACTCATTTGGTCCTAATTGCGGAATTATTTTATTAGGTCAGTAATACAGTTCTTAATTTTCTTCCCTTTTCAACCAAATACAGGGAGGAATTATTTTAGCTGGGTATCGGAGTCTGACTTGCTTAATTACAGCCTTTTCTGCCAGGCCGAAGTTGCCATAAAGCTTATGCCACATAAAGTAATTAGCAATAAATGACACTTGGAGTCACATCAGGTAACGTGTACCTGGATCCTGGGCTGGGTGATTGAAATACACGGGAGCAGGGACGAGGCATGAACCGGCGGCATCGATCCACGCCGGCCAGTCAGTTCTCATCAGAGGGTCCTGACAAGGGGCTAATAGCTTTTTCTGAAGATGCAATCCCATTTTCTAGGCAGTGCTGTGCTGGGGATAGCACCTGCTCTGGGCGGCATCGATCGGGCGGGGGCACGAGTGACGCCCCAGCGCTGTGTCCCTGCAGCTTTCTCTGGATGTATAATTTCAATGATACTCAAAATTTACATCTGAATTAGTGTTAGCAGGAAAAGAATTCCAGCCTGCTGACCACTAAGAGTTTAAACTGGCCTTGTCCCGTTTCCAGGGGCAGCATGGAGGTGATCCCTGCAGCACCTGGAGGTCTCTCCTGTACACGGTGAGCAGGGCAGGGGCTCGGCCAGCTCCTGAGCAAGGGAATTGTGCCGAGCTCTGCACGGCCTGCGGCTGGGCTGCGAACCAGAGAGCTCCTTGGTCAGTTTCGGTTAAACAAACACGCTTTGTGTAAACAAACCACTTCGAGGAGGAAAAACAAACTTAAGATCAATTAGCAAACATTATGTGAAAAAACAAACTTTAGTTGAATAAGCAAACTTTAGAGCAATAAAGAGCTTAAGTTAAATAAACACTCTGCCCAGGGCCAGCTGTGCCACTGAAAGCTGCAGGGAGGATGAGAGCTCAGCAATCCTGCCCAGCACAGTCTCTCCTGGAGGGACAGCATCAGCTCCTGCAGCCCTGCTGCTGCCACAGGGGTTCCTCAGGATGTCTCGCTGTCCCGTGTCAGGTCAGTCCCTCCCTCACCCCTCCAGACCCATCCTGTCCCCTCGCCCAGTGCCCCAGGGAGGATGGACTGACGGCTCTGTTCTGCTCAGGGCTCGTGGGTGCTCACACCGCGGTGCTGGCACCGGCTGCAGAGTCTCCATCTGTTTCCCTGTCAGCCCGGGCCGAGCTACATCGATATCAGCTCTAACCCGTGTGCCTATCTGCCCACAGCCGTGTCCTCCCGCTCCGGCTCCTTATCCTGCTCTGCAGGGTAGCAGCAGCCCTGTAAGTCACGGACCTGCAGTGACGTGGGCAGCATGGGAATAGCGCGTGCAGATGGAGTAGGGATGCGGAATGTAGATAGGAAGGGCATGGAGAGATGCCACTCAGCAGCCCCTCAGCTCTGCAATGCAAGGTGAGCAGGGCCCGGGCACTGCGTGTGGTTTGGGGGACACCTGCACCCCAGGTGCTGGGGAAACTGAGCCCCTTTGGAAGACTGAAGGGGTTTAGCAGCCCTGGGACATTTCGTTTGTGTCTTAGGACTGTGCTGGGAGCCAGACCCATGTCTGCCTCCAGGCTTCACTCCCTGTGGTGGCTGGTGGAGTTGCTCTGAGCTGTTCCATGCCCTGTCCCCAGAGAAATCCTGGAAATCCTGTTTTCCTGCTTTGTGTCCCAACAGCACCAGTGCTGACCCAAATCCTCACATGCTGGCCCTCAGCATCCTTTGGGGTGAGCAGGGTCCCCTCCTCTTTCTCAACAAACTCCCAAACGTGGGAATCCCTCGCCGCAGAGGCACCTGTGTCACACCTGGGCTGTTGAGCCCTCGGTGAAGTGCCCAGGTTAAGCACCTGTCACCCAGGGTGACACCGTTCCTCCCAGGATCCCTGCGCTCGCTCCTGGCTGCAGCAAGTGAGGTGAGCGGCGCTGGCATCCCCTCCGAGCCAGAGCGCGCTCGGAGCAGGCACGCACGGAGCGAGCAAGTGGGAGATGTGAAGGCTGCCAGGAGTAAAGGGAATATTTGATCAGAAGCCCTCCTCTCTCCTCTGTTCTCGGCTCTCAGCCTCCCTCGGGGACAGCACCTCGCTGCCTCCAAGCACCACAGCTGCGACAGGTTGGCAGCAGCTCCTCAAAATGGGACCTGCCTGGGAATTTCAATGAGATGGAGAAGGTAATCTTCAGCCTGTGACTCTCCATGTTCTTTTCTCCCCTGCACCTCTGTTCCCTTCACTCTTCCAGCCACTCTCTGCTGTTTTCTGTGCCCGTGGTCAGCTTTCCGTTCTCTGCACCTGCTCCCTGTGTCCATTCCAGGAGGGGAGGTGCTGCTCCCTGCCCCTCGCTGGGGCACAGCTGGCTCAGACATTGTCCCTCCTCAGACGTGCCCCTTGTCCGTGCTGTGCTCTGGGCATTCCTGGGGCTAGGACCACAGAACCTGGTCCTGGCCAGGGGCACACGGTGCCCAGAGCATCCTCCAGTGGTGACTGGGACCAGCTGGGAGCCAGGCTTTCCCCACATCCCCTGGCCTAGCAGCCCTTCCCTGCAGCCCTGGAGCACTCCTTCCCCCACTGCTCCTGTCCGCAATCAGCCCGATTATCCCTGGTAATTGTCCCTTCTCCGGGTAATGCTGCTGAGCAGGGACAGGGAGTGTGGCGGTGTTTTTCTGTGACTAAGAAAAGGTGTGTACGTGGCCTTGATTGCAAATGAAAAATTAAGGCCCCGTGTCTCGCATTCATTCCTACTTGATTACACACCAGTACGTAAACAAATCTTCACCCAGTTGCCTGAGGGGTGTCAATGATCCACCTTTGCTTCACTCGCCTCTCCTCCAGCAAATCTATAATGCATTTAATCTTCGCCACTCGCTCTTCTCAGTTTTTAAATGTCTAATTTGCTGCTGAGCGTGGCTCCAATTCTCTTTGTGCCGCCGCTGTATCTGCCTGTGTTTGCCTGATTGCTGGGCTGGAGCATCAGGGTGCTCCTGCTCCTGGAGGGACCCAGGGGCACAGGGCAGCAGCACTGCCTCGAGCCGTGCCCTGGCCCACCGTGCTCGTGGAGCAAACCCGAAACTTCACAGGTTTGCAAGTTGAGAGAGGGAAAATTTAATCTGCAGGGAACTGGCAATGTCCAGATTCGGGAGCTGGGTTGGTGAGAGCTCAGCAGACAGTGCTCAGTGAGGCACAGCAAAAGGAGGAGCAGGGAGCAGGGTTTGCTGAGGTTGTTGAGCCCTTTGCAGGTTCAGTGGAAAACCTTGGGCCAGCAGCTTCCTCTGCTGAGGCTGGCAGGGCCGGATGCAGATCGTGCCAAATGTGCCCATCAAAGCTCTCGAGCTCTGGAGGAGCTGCCGTCGCCTTCCACCACTGATGTGCTCCAGTCTGCCCCAGCCTGTCTGGTCCATGTGTGCTGGTCACTGTGTCCAGCGCTGGGGGTGCTGCTGGGGGCCTCTCTGGGGCTGGGGACAGCCCCTGGACAGGGTGAGGTGAGGCAGAGCCATGGCTCTCCTTGGGCTCCTCGGGGCCTCCCGAGGTGAGTCTGCTTGGAGCAAAACCAGTTCAGATTATCAAACTCCCCATAAATCTTGCGGCACATCTTGTGTCTGGGTGTGTGTACATGTGCTGCTTTCTTTTTATTTAATGCTCTATTGAGGTCTGAGGCTTTTCCTTCCACTGGCTTTTATCTAGTCATGACTCCTACAATATTTAATCTCTATCAGAAACTGTAAGCCCTGTATTTATTTTATGGGTCAGTTGTTCATCCTTTTCCCTTGATGTTCTCACTGGCAGTGGAGAGTGCGGAAGGTGGAAAAAGAGAGAAAAAGGGAGGGGGGAAAAAGAAAGCGCTGCTTGTTTCTGCCCGTCAACATTTGTCCAAATGACAGGGCGACAAATCAGAGCTCTGAAGGCTAATGGCAGGCAGAGAAATCTGGTGGAGAGCAAACGGGTGCATGAAAGGGATGGTGGAAATTTCCATCCCCAGGCAGATTGCAGCCCTGGTTGAGGCAGGCTCTGTGCTCCTCTCTGCAGGACCTGGCTCTCCCGGGGGGCACTTGGATATCCCTGGAGCTGAACTCAGGCACTGCATCCTTATGATGCCAGCCCGGGCCCAGCACCAGGGTCCTGCACAGGTGGGAGGCTGCGAGTGGCACCAAGAGCATCCTCAGTCCCCATGCCTGACCAAAAGGTGATGTACCTGCTGGCCTCATTGTCATTTTACTATCTAGAAAGTCTTCCTTCAGATCTGAGGTGAATGAAAGATTAGAGTTACAGCAAAGAGACAACACCAAAGGTTAAGGCGAGCCACTGAATTTACTGTATTTGCTGCAGAGACATAAATCGGGAGGAGATGAGCGCTGCCTGGGCATCCCAAATCGGCTTTAAAGATCTGCCTGCAGCCTCCTCAGCGTGCAGAGGAAGGAGCAGGTGGAGCAGCAGTCCTGGCTCCTGCAGGGCAGGCAGTGTGGGATGGAGCAGGAAGGAAGCAATGCCCAGGAGCTGCTGCTGAGCTTCCCCAGGGGCTGGGCAAGGAGCGATGATCTGTTATCTGGGGTAGAAAAGTGTTTGCCAGCTTGTTGACCCTGCCTGGTTGAAAGGCAAAGAATATTTCACATCTCCAGTGCTATCTGCAATGTGGACAGGCAAAAATTCTCTTTCTTCTTCCCCTCCACTCCTCTCATTTTTTTGGGTTTTTTTCCCCCAAAGTCAGGAAAATCTGTCAAAACATTTATCAGAAATCCGTGTGAACTGGCTGAGTGCTGCAAGGAGCCAATCTGTGTGGAGTTAATCTGAGTGAACAAAGTCACCACAGGCTTGCCATGGGCACTCAGATAAGGATTTATCATAGGGAATTTGAGTGAAACACGAATTGCCTCTGGGAAGTGGGATGCAAACACGGTGCTTCGCCAGGGGTTTACCTGCGGGAGTCACTGGAGAAGGGGAGAGCAGAGCTCCCTGCCATGACCATGGACAGCTCCAGGCAGCAGAACGATGCTTCTTCTGCAACAGGTGGGATTTGGGTGCAGAGTGTGTGCTGCTCCTCACGCAGAGCAGCCAGGGCCATTCTCACAGCACTGCTCGAGGTCACCTCTCCCAAGCTGAGGAGCTTGTTGGTTCGCTTTGTTCCCTTCCTCTTGTTTGGGATGGTTAAAGCCGAGTTCTGCTGTCAGCTGTCAGCCTCCAGTGCCTTTGTGCTTGACCTGTGCAGAGAAATGGGCGGGAGGCTGCAGAGAGCGGCAGGTTGGGAAGCAGCGTCTCCCAGGCTGTTGGTTTAGTGATTTGCATCAGAGGAGCTGGAGCCAGGGCTGGTGCTGCCAGGAGGGGCTGGAGGAGCTCCCTTGGGGCTTTTCACCATCAGCACTGGTGGTGAGGGGCACAAGGTCCTGTCCCTGAGCAGCTCTGGCAGCTCTCTCTGTGTCGCAGACTATACAGACTGCTGGCAGGGTGAGCAGACCCTCAGAGATGCCCACCTGTGTCCTGAACATCCTCCAAAGCAGGGAGAGGCTGGCCCTGCTCTCCTCATTCCCTCGTAAGAGATGCAGGGTGGTACAGCACGAGCTGGAAGAACATTCCAAGTGTTGTCTGGAGACAACTGTCCCAGATACGGCACAGAGACATTTTAAAACCTCATTTGAGCTAACACAATGAGAGGGCTCTTGGGTAGAAGGAGAATTAATTAATCTCGTTCCTACGTAGATACTTTTAATTAAATGGAAGTGCGTGGTCTTTTTTCAAAAAAAAAAAAAAAAGACATATGGAGAAGAGCTGGTGCCTTTGTGGAAGCCTGTGAGAGGAGGATGGGGAGTGAGATTATTCCTTTTTCGAGTGTTTTCAAGAGGAATGAGCATCAGATCAGGAGAGGTCTGTATTGTCAGAATGTGCACGGAACATTTTCTTTCATCTGGGAGGAGGGCAAAAGCATTTTCCTTGTCAGCTGCTTCAGAAGGCTGGTCCCTGCACAGTGGCCCTTGCTGGGTGGCTCTGCAGGGATGGGACCCCCACGTGGGTCTCGGCACAGAGTCCTCAGATGGGCTGGCTCTGGATGTGCTCCTGGTCCCTGCTTGCCCTGAGGTGATCCCTCGCCCTGGCCACTTGCCCCTGTCACCCACAAAACCTCTGCCATCAGGAATCGGTGACAGCTGCGGAGAGCTGACAGCCCGGGGAGGGCTCGGGCAGCAGCGCAGGCTGAGTGCTCACAGCCCAAATGATGCTGTGCTGAGTGTTCACAGCCCGAATGATGCTGTGCTGAGTGCTCACAGCCCGAATGATGCTGTGCTGAGCATTCACAGCTCGAATGATGCTGTGCTGAGTGCTCACAGCTCCAATGATGCTGTGCTGAGTGCTCACAGCCCGAATGATGCTGTGCTGAGTGCTCACAGCTCGAATGATGCTGTGCTGAGTGCTCACAGCTCGAATGATGCTGTGCTGAGTGCTCACAGCTCGAATGATGCTGTGCTGAGTGCTCACAGCTCAAATGATGCTGTGCTGAGTGCTCACAGCCCAAATGGTGCTGTGCTGAGTGTCCACAGCCCAAATGATGCTGTGCTGAGCATTCACAGCCCGAATGATGCTGTGCTGAGTGCTCACAGCCCGAATGATGCTGTGCTGAGCATTCACAGCCCGAATGATGCTGTGCTGAGTGTCCACAGCCCGAATGATGCTGTGCTGAGTGTTCACAGCCCGAATGATGCTGTGCTGAGTGTTCACAGCTCGAATGATGCTGTGCTGCAGCCGAGGCTGGCAGGGAGGCCAGGAGGGATCCAGGGGAGAGCAGTGAAATTCAATCAGAGAAGTGCGAGGGCTCTGGAACTGTCCGAGCGCTGCCAACACGTGTTGGTCTCACTCTGCCTCAGCGCCGGGGCCCTTGGCATTGACTGCTGTTCAGCTGTTATAGGAAGGGAGGCAATGGGATTTCTGTTGGATTCGGGAAGCTGACATGGCCAGGGACCTCCTGGCTGCTTTGTCGCACCAGTTTCTGCCAAACTCAGTGCTCATGAGCATCTCATTAAAAGCAGATGCTGCCATTCAAACACAGGCACATCATTCCACCTTCCAAAATGTAATTTAATTGTGAGGCCATGGCACTGTGGGAGCTGCCTGTCCCAGCTTTCAGCTGCCAGGGTCTGTCCTGCCTTGGGACACTCACACAGATTTCCAGGCTCTCTCCATGCAATTCCCTGCCTCTTGCCATGGGTATAGCAGCACTCTGTACTCGGGAATGAGGCTCTGGACCTGCCTGGGGGTGCCCAGGGGTGCAAGACAGTTTGTTGTGGCTTGGCTGGGTGCTGGGATTTTGTTCCTTTTTTTTGTTCCCAGTTTTAGGGACTCACCATAACAAATGCTGAGCTTAGGGAACGTACTTGGCTTTTCCCCAGCAAAAATAGTGTTGCTTTATTATCCTGTCATGTTTTGGTGAAAGGTGGGAACGCAGGTCTCTGCGGTCGCCCCTCGGAGTGACAGGATGCTAATGAATTGAGAAATGGCTGCGGATGGCGCTGCCCGCATCACATCTTCATTAGCATCCTTCTCCCAGAGACTGCTGTGATTAACACTGTCACCACAGACGGGACAGGAATGAATAATAACGCCCATCTTCCACAGCAGCTGAGCCTTTTGCTCAGCGGTGGAGCAGGGACCCCACGGAGAACTTCCAGCCGCAGTTTGGCTCCTGCCACGTTGTCTTTGCCGGGGTTGGTTAAGCAGCTGCTGTTGCTCTGCCTGCAGCTGGAATGTCTTTGTGGCCTGGGTTAGAGGCTGGGGAAAGCAGTGGCTGCTGTGCTGGGAAAAGCTCAGGACTGGGAGCTTTGTTCATCCCATGAGGGCTCTCATAAAACATCTGCACTGCCCCAGATGTGCATGCCCCAGGTGGAGCCTCCTGGGCTGTGGGAAGGTTATTGCGAAGGTACAGACTTGTTAGAGAGTTGGGATCTGGGGCTGTCAGGGGAAATGCTGCTTCCCAAGGCAGCCTCATCCCACTGGCTCCCAGCAGACCCCAGCCCAGGGCAAACCCTCTGCACCGTGTGAGAGAAGGCACCTCGAGCCAGGTCTGCCCTCCCCAGCACCTCCTGCTCATCCAACAGCCCCACGTCCTGTCCAGGCTAGCAGAAGGACCTCTGACAGGTCTCTCATTTCCACAGGGAGCTTTTTACAAACACTGAGTGGCTGTGAGCACACGTGGGGAGCCATTCGAGAGGCCAGGGAGCGCTGGCACTCCTCACGTGCCACCACCTGCTCTGCTGAAGCGCCCCGAGTAGGGAAGGAGGCTGAAGCTGTACAAAACCGAGAAACTCGTAGAGGTCAAAAGAATAAATTATAGTAATTTTTAGGTTTTTGTGGGTTGTTTATCTCCCCTGTTTTCAAGTCAGTCTAATCAAATGCGGATTTGCCACAATCACAGCTCATGCTAACCTTCACCTGGAGGGTATTAATATGCATGACGCTTGTTAAGTGTTTGCTTAATTTTTATTTATGGAAACTAGACTCTGTGAAGTGTAGCTGAGCTGGCTGGAGAGCACGTGCAGAGTGTGCTGGGGTGGGAAAGCAGCAAGGAGGAGGAGGCTGGGAGGGACCTGGCCAGGGGGATTGGTCTGACAGCCCCGGGGTCCAGAGCGAGTGGTCAGCAGGTCAGTGCTGCTCTCTCAGTGGACTGGAGAGCTGGCAAGGGGAGCTCACTCATCACCAGAAATGCTTGACCTCGGCCCTGGCTGCCTGTTTGATGACCTGAACTCTGTGTGTGTTTTTCTCATCCCTTGAAGATGTGCTCGCAGGTCGCTGAACAGCGATAGTGTTGTGTCCTGGGGGAGAGATGGGCAAGAGGAGTCTCAGCAGTGGGGGATTTTCCTGCAAATAGCTCTTATTTTTAGCCTGGCTTTTGGGAAGTCGAAAGGGAAGGAAAGGACAGGATTTATTTTTAGCGTCTGCTCTTGCCAAGGCTGATCTGAGGTCTGAGGCTGAAGGACAAGTTTCTCCGAGGCCCAGCTCCTCCGAGTCCTCCTGTGCCAGGCTGCAGCGAGCGTCACATCTGTGCTGGTGGCAGCATGGTCCCCGCGGCCGTGTCGGGGCAGAGTCCGTGGAGGTGACACGGGCTGAGGTGTCACCCGAGGCCACTGCTGTGTTCAGATTCCCCAGCTGCTGCAGGGCGTGGAGAGGCTCCTCTGAAGCCTCATCCAAAGGACACGAAGGATATCTGGGGCTTGGTTCCATCCAGTCTTGGGCTCAAGAGAAGCGTTTGGGTGGCCAGGGTGGCCAGAGACCCTCTGGGGGATCTGGGAAGGTGTTTGAATAATCAGTGAAGTGAAAGGGGCCTAAGCCTGCAAGGAATCAGGTGATTAAAAATCACCCAGCCATCAGTGGGTTTTTTAATGGATGAAAGGTTCTGCAGCCCCATCCTTTAAATCAAAGAGGATCTTCCCAAAGGCTGCCCCAGTGCATCGCAGCCAGCCCTCGGCGTGTGGAGGGATTGATCCAAACTGTAATGGGCTCCCTCTCTGCCCTGCCTCTGCAGCGAGTCTATAAATAATCATTCACCACTGCCCTCTGATCTGTAGGCTTTATTGAAATCTGCAGCACTGAATGTTTTTACAGCGACCTGGGTGTGTTCCGACAGTCAATCCTAATCTCAGCATTGATTACAGCATCAATATTTGCCCGGCTTGTTGTTCTGATCTCTCCGGAGCAGCCGGTGGGTGGTGGTCCTGCCTGGCGCATCCCTCCCTGCCCAGCCCAGCCCCTCCGCCCTGCACAATAGCAGCTGATGGTAACGCTCCGCGAGCTGCCAGCTCCCGAAACAGCCCCGCCAGCCGTCTCCTGGAAACCCTTAACGCATTCAGAATATGAGTATTTATGTATCTGAATTAAAAAAGAAAGGAAAAAAGCCTTAACCTTGGGGAGGGGGGAGCTTGGGGATGGCAGAAAGGTTGCAGTGATTAAAGAAAGCTCGGAGCATTCGAGCAATATTAAATCTGACGGGCATAATGACGGCTGAGATCTGATAGAACAGAGAGAAGGCTGGAAAGAAAGGGCTGGTATTTTTCCCTGATGTAACATAATGGTCACATTTTTCTTTCACAATGGTTTTTCTGAGATAAAGAACAAATTATACTGATTTGATTGCTACTTAGAAATACTTAAAATTGAAAAAGACAGCAGGTGGGCATGGTTAGGAAGGAGGGTTATTTTAGCATAACAGATGCATGCATAAAGCATTGCGGAGCCAATTTTTTAATCATGAGACCCCCCCAAAAAAGCCTTTGGAGTCTTTCTGTGCGAGGTGGGGAGGTGAGGAGGAGTGTGGGGGACGCTGGGGGGATGGAGGAGAGTGATACTGTGCCAGCAGAGCTGCTGCCAGTGTGGGATCCACCATGGGAGCAGTCTGTGCACCACCTGGGGCATGCCCTGGTGGGAAATAAACCTGACTAGGGACCTTTTATTATGGAGAAAGGAATTATTGCCCAGGGCAGTGGCTACTCCTGCCTGGGATGGCCACACCAGGAGGTGGCACAGCTCAAGGTGCCAGGCTGGGGAGACAAAGCCTCCTGAAACACAGCTCTGGCAGGGTGTACTCTTCCATAAACATACATGGCCATTTTTAATTATTCCCACAATTAAAAATGACTTGTTTACTCAGATTTACGCAGCGCTAATAAATATGCCTTGGAAATTACTTAAGTAACTAGGGTTTGCTAATAAAAACACCATATATAAAGCAAGTGCGTTGCTTGGTAAATCAATTAATTCTCATTTAATTACTGGGAATTGCTATCGGTGACTGGCCATCGCTCCAATTTGCTCGCAGAATGGACGTGCTTGTTTACAGCTGCAGATAAATGATGCCAGGGAGGGCTGTGGTCTGGCCAGGCCAGGGCTGTGCCTCTGCAGAGCTGTCCCTGCTGGGATGGGAGTGCCAGGAGCACTCCCATTCCCAGGAAAATGGTGGTGGCTGCTCATCTGCCAGGGTAGGGGTTTGGGGTGGGCAGCCGGGGCAGCCTGGGCCTCTCAGAGCCTTGAGGTACCAAACACTGCCAAAGCAGCCACAGGGAGATCCTTTCATTCTGTCAGAACAAATCGTCTGCTCCTTTATGTCTCTGAATTTAAAATTTAAAAGAGGTTCAGTCCTGGGTGACCATTTACAGCAATTTCCAAACCAAACTCCATCCTTCACTTTCCTATTCCCGTGAGCAGGGTGAGACAATAAGCTGTGACAGAAGCAAGCCAGTTAATTCCAAAATTTTGTTTCAAGAACGTTTCATTTGGTGATAAAATGTATTTTATGTTTCTTTTCTAATAGTATTTTTAAAACATCTTGGACTTTCCCGGGATTCTCCTGAGCTCCCTGCCCAAGCTTTCCATGACCATTAGTGCATTGGGAAGAAATAGCCCCCCTTGCTGCAGAGGAGAAGCTTTGCAGGCTCTGTACTGACCTCGGGACTAATTTTCAGCCAAAAAGGACTATTTGATTATCTAACCTGACCCCTTGTTAAATATTAAACACGTAATTCAATCAGACCTGCTGCTTTTGAGCTTCTGTTTGGCTAAGGGAGAAGAGTGGTTTATAAACGAGACCTCGCACCCTGCAATCCCTGAGCTGCTGCTGCAAGGCTCGTCAGCTCCGCAGCCCTGCTGATGGCTTTGCTTTCCAGGTGTTCCTTGCACCAGCCAGAGAGGGAACAAGCTGGAAAAGAGGGCAAAACAAGCAAACGGCATCCTGGCTGGGCAGGAGAGTGGGCAGAGAGCTCCTGCATGAGCAGCACCGCCAGACCCTGTGTGAGTCTCTCTTTCCTCTTCTGTTTTTCCTTCCCCTAATCCTGCCCGTCCTGGTGCGTCCACCGGGGCCTCCTGTGAAAGTACGGATTTGTCTGGCCTTTGTGTTTAATCCCAAATCTGTCAAGCCCTGTTAGATTTGATGGTGCCTGAAAGGTCTGGTGTTAAGCAAATAGGTGGTGACCAGAGCCTTTGATGGGAATCAGATGGAAGCCTAATCCTAAAGTAATGTTTTTCGCTTTCAGCCAGGGAGGCCCCAGGGTATGTGGCAGGAGGAGAGCTGGGGCAATGCTGCTGAGCACTGTCCTGCTCGGGATGGGTGTCTGGGTGTCTCTGCCACCCCTGAGGGGCCATGTGCTGCTCCATTTCCATCTCTGCTGCCGTAGGAGCAGCACCCAGCCGGGGATGGGAGGCATCCGTTGCTCCATCCCTCCCACCAGCAGAGTGATGCTGTGCTGGGTTTTGCCCACACACTCTGAATGCCCAGCTCCTCCAATTATATCACCCACTGAGATTCGGGAGGCTCTGCCTGGGACAAGCTTTCCCTGCACTGCATTATCATCCTGGGAGTGAGGGAAGCTCTGGGACACGGGCAGGTGAGGTGCCTGTCTCACAGGAGTGAGGCTTAATTCTTCTTTTTCCTCTCCTTCCTCCCTGCTGCAGCCCACCAGGCGAGGATGGTACTTTTCATTAAGTGAATATTACTGGTCATGTAATTGAAATTCAGCTTTAAGGTTGAAACTCCAAAGCAATGATCCTTGAAGGAAAATGCAAAGCTCACCTTCTCTCCCACCTTGTTCCTGCCTCTCGAGCAAGGAGGAGCCATGTGCCCCAGGAACAGCCCAGCCCATGGCTTTGCCTCCAGTGCTCTTGTGCCACGGCTGGTCGGTGCTTTTATTTTAACCTCTTTCTGCCCTTTTTCATCACACAGAGTGCCCCTGGAGGTTCACTGGGTTAGTTTGAAGTAATGGTACTTTCTTTTCCTTTTTCTCCTCAAAATAGCAATAATTATCAGGGTCCGTCTGCCCCTGGCCTTTCTGACTGTCACCTTCAGCATCACTGTGGGCACAGCCAGACAGTGTCAGGCTCTGCACTCTCTAGCACTGCGAGGGAATGGGAATGGGAATGGGAATGGGAATGGGAATGGGAATGGGAATGGGAATGGGAATGGGAATGGCTGGAGCCTTGCCTTGCTCCCCAGCTGCTGCTGCAATTCCCAGAGGGGAGCAGAAATGAAGATGTATCTGTTCCCATCTGCAGATAAACCAGGCGCTTTTGGTAAATTAAAGTAATTCATTGTGCATCTCCAGACAAATATGTGTGCGCGCATTGTTATTAATTCAGGCTCTGTTTTTCATTCGCCTTTTTCTGCAGCTAATTACCTGTCAGAGAGAGTTCTCTGCTGGTCCGTGTGCCGAGTGGCTGTTTGGAGGGAGAGCCCAAGGGAGGGGAGATGTCCTCAGAGTGCTCCAAGGGCAGTCAGGCACCGGGCGATGGGACAGGAAAGGGCAGGAAGGGAATGCTGTGCTGGAATACTGAAAATTCCCATCTGTGTTTCCACAAGGCTTCCTTTGAGGGACTAGAGGTGGAAAAGGTGAGGAAGGGTGTCCTGACCACCCCAGTGCTTGTGAGGAAGGTGGAGAAGGTTTGGATTTGTGGCCAGAAGCTGCTGACCAGGTGAGGAATCCATCAGCTGCTCTTTGCCAGCATCTTCTCCAGGGTGAGATGTTGAGGTTCAGCGTTTTTAACAAGATTTCTGGTGGAAAACTCACTGCTCAGCCAAATCCTGGCTACATCAGGAGTGTCTGCTGTGTTTTCTGTGCCCCACATTGCTTTATGTGGGGCTGGCAAAGGAGTGAGTAGATGTGAGGCACAAGTGGGTACATGCAAGGTGATTATAAGCACATTAGCAGAATTAATTATTTATACGTTTGTAAGAAATTATCGATCCATTGGGTGCTAATCAAGCAGTTACTCATCAAACGATCTATTTCTCATGCTTTAACCCTTTTCAACCCACTACAAAAGGGCCTCATGGATAAACTGTGACAAGTGGAAGAAAATGTTTTTCCTGGACGTCGCTTTGGTCTCTGGGGAATATGCAAATCCTACAGGCACGCAGATGCTGGCAGGTGAGTAATCAGCATCTAGGGGGTGAGAAATCCTCACAAGACATGAATGTGCCAGGCCTGAACGCTGCTGGGTCAGCCGGATGGTTCCTCTGGCTGCAGGATGGAGCTGCAGGTGCCACCAGCGTGGTGTGAGTGCCCAGCACCCCGAACTCCTCCTGCCCTGCCCTGCCCTGACCTGCCCTGCCCTGCCCTGCCCTCCCTGTCCACCACCACCAACACGAGCTCTGTGCCGAGCTCGCTCCGAGTTCGCTGCTGGAAACAGCCCCCAGGGACCCCGTGAGCTTTGTGTTGCTTTCAGCAGAATAATGCAATTCCTCATATTTTATTAACCATAATAACACCAGTCTCTAGCCGTTGCTATATCCCCATCCACATTTTTTTCCTGCTTTCCAATTATTTCAGCTCCTCGCACCTTGCTGACAGAAAATACATTGTGGTGCAGTTTCTTTGGGGCACAGTGAGCCTGGCACTGCACGAACCAGGGGCACGGATGGGAATGGGCACCGTGCTCGCCGTGCCCACAGCCTCTGTGGCACCCACCAGCCCTCGCCATGGTCTGCTCACACTTCAGCAGAGTCTCCCGAGCCCTGCACGTCCCTCACACCCACCTCAGGCCGCGTTGGAAATTGCAGAAACTGTTGGGGAGATTTATTCTCCATAAAAAATGTGTGACTGTTATGCCAAGTTGTTGCATTTTTCTGTCTTTGCTTTAATGGGTGCTAAAACTGATTGACTCTCCGGCTTTAGACAACTCCACGGCGTATTCGTTGGGGCAGGATTGATTTTTTTTTTGGCCCCCCACTTTTTTAACAGAGCAGCCACCTGACGACTTCAAGTTACAAACTTTGAGTTAAATTATGAACCTTTTAGTTTTGCATTACGAGGAGTATCTGAAACCTGATTTGCTACATCAAACCACATTAGTTGTGTTATGTTATTTTCTAAAAACACATTTCGGAGAAATAACTCCAATCTGTGTTGCATTTTATAGACCAAAATAATTGAATGGCGGCTGTTTGTAATTTTAGCAATCTCTTAACCTTAATCATATTTAATGGCTTTTCTCTTCAGGCTAACAGGAGGGAAAAAAACATATTTCAGCTCCATCATGGAGCAGCACTACAGTAATGCACTCCCAGCTCCGGCAGGCACTGTAAATTCCTGCTTTCTGAATTGTTGGTTCAGGACAATCATTCAGCAGGGAATTACTTTCTCCTCTATGAAATAAATGAGATGTTAAACTAGTTTTCTGCTTCCTGCGGTAGGAGCAGGGCGGCACGCAGACCCGGGCAAGGCGAAAACAAGCGCCCGACCCCCGGCTGGGCACTGGGAGAGAGACCTGGAGGGGCAACGAGGGACACGCCGAGACCCAAGGCATAAATCAGGTGAAACCCACGCAGGCAGAAACACCGGTGAGCCGGGATGATGCCCGGGAGGGACCTGGCCCTCTCTGGGATGAGGTGCCGGTGCTCCCTGCGGGGATGCAGTGAGGGGTTGGGGTTCTGCTCCTGCTCCGTGCCGGGCTGGGGTCCCCAGCAGCATCCCTGGCACCCACCCGCCGAGCCCCAGGGTGAGCCCACACCACGGGAGGAGGGATGCTGCCAAGAATCCTCCCAAGGGTTTAATTTTGGGGTTGTTTGCATGTTTTTTACACAGGCGACCGAGTCAGAAACACTTCCGTGGCATTGCTGATTAAAATTCCAACTGCTTTGGTAATTGCAGTATGTTTCGGGGAAGAGGTTTGGAACTTCTTCCTAACAGGTGACCCTGCCTGGCTGTTCAGGATTTGGCTGAGTACCTGTTGTGTGTGGGTGGATCCCTGCCCTGCGCTTGCCCTGTGTATTTCTCTTGTTCCATCGTCTGTTCTGCTGAGAATTATAGTGCCGCGGGGAGGAATAAACAACCTTTACATCCCGGTGCAGGGAAGGAGGTTAATTTCTCCCCACAGGAGCTGTGATCCTTCGAAACTCTCTCCCATTGTACTCATGAAAAATAGGTTAGTGTAATTAGGGATCCGGGTCTGGGCAGCAAAGGAGAGGCACGGTGGTGATTAACTCGGCGCGTGCGGGAGAGGTCACCTTCCCTCACCCTGCCATGGAAGGAAAAATCCCTCTTTTTCCAGCCCCCCACCAGACATGCTGGAACGATGTGAGTGACAGGGTATTGTCCATAACAATACGCAGAGTTTTGTGTGAGATGGAAACCTTCAAAGAGTGAAAGAAATTCCCCCAAATCTCTGGCTTCTATCAGGTGGAATATTGATGGTGCTTTAACAGGGTCCTTTTAATGCTGTTTCGACAGATGGATTTTTTACAAAATAGTGGTATTTAAAAGGCAGATTCCTCCCTTGTGCCCTCCCTGGCTCGGGGTCCCACCAGAGCAAGTTTCTAAAAAGGTCCTTGATATACGATTTGCAGTAATGGCTCCTGTGATCTGTCTGTACCATGGAGAAGTCAGCAGACAGATCTGTCCTCTGAGCTCTGCCAGATGCAGACCAAGGCCAAGGCCCACCGGGAATTTGGGAGGGATGGAGAGCACCCAACCCAGATGCTTCAGCTGTGGGGCGTTCTTCTCTCCTAAAGGCTCTGAGTGCATCATGCATGGGAATTTCAGCCAGTGATTGAAGTAAGGGATAGTGAGACTGACGGGGAAAAAAACCCAGAAGTTCCAATTTGCTTTTTCTCCTACAATGCTGACGTTTTGGAAGTTGACTCATGAATATGAAACTCTTCAGCTAAGTCAAGCGCAGTGTTCCTCAACCAAGGAGCCTGCACCCCTTCGTGCTTGGCAACATCTGAGGCTGGGGGAAAATGATAATTGCCTTTTCATTCTTCTCAGAATGGCATCAGAAAGCATTAAAATTGGGTTTGGTTGGCCACATGGGAGCGTCATCCATCAGCAGCACGGTGTGCGAGAGCGCAATGGAGAGTTTCTCCCACTGCAGGCAAAAGGCATTATTAAAGAAACTAATCATTTAAAAAAATAGTACAAATAGCCTACTTGTCTGGTGAGCCTGATGGCTTTATTTTCATATTCTCCAGCATAATGAGCATAGCCTGGGCTGCATGGATCTGCCTCTCCGAGGGCCTGATTGGTTTTAAATGTCTTTGCTAACCACTCCACATCAAGCCCATAAATCTGGGTTTGAGTAACTGAGAGCCAGGCTCCTGAGCTCCCGTTAGGATGAGGCATTAATTAAACACACGCTTAGGAAGATGCAGAGATGCAATCCTTCAGTCCTTAAATGTGCTGCCCTTTTCTGTGCGGGGTTCTGTCCGTGACCACCGAGAGCACAGTAAAGCCTTTGATTCCATTTCCCATGGGACTCTCCGGGAGGAATTGGCTGCTCATGGCTTGGATGGGTGCACTCTTTGCTGAGTAAAAATCTGGGTTGGTAGCCAGGTTATGGGAATGGAGTTCTATCCAACCACCCCTCTTCTCTTTTATAAACCAGAGATACAGCCCTGAATGAAACACAGTCTGTGTTTTCCCCTGTTCAATTAAATGATGTCTGATAAGTGTTGTGGCCTTGACCTTTGGGCTGTGTTTAACCTCAAGCAGCACAAAAGTGCCACTTTTTTTTTTTTTCAAATCTACATACCAGGTTTTCTCCTTCTCAGAAGACAAAATATTAACTCTGTCTGTTTTGAGCAGTTTTGATTCAATTGGCCCTCTCCCTGAACTGTGAGCTGGAGCTAATGCACTGGGATGGAAGTCAGGCACGACTTCCAAACTGTTTTCTTTTAAGCAGCCCATTACACATTAACCTGCAAGACTGTTTTAAGGGAGCCTTGTTCATCACCTCAGAAAAGTCAAATTAACATAATATCTGGAAAAGAACAATGGGGATAGAAACTGTTAGTCATTGTTGATGGAACAGGTAAGTTTCATGGCATGATCTGCTGAATATTCATACCATATTGTTTTTGACATTTAAGAACTCAATTATCAGCTGACTAATCAGTCTTTTACAGGACGTTATTTTTGTGATGGAAAACACAGTGCTGGTAAGCCTCAAGGGAAACACTGCTCGGAGAGATCTTGGATCTTGTTTTATTCTGAAGGCAGGGTTTTTCTTTATTAAATGGATTAATTCAGCCCTTCTACCAGCATGACTTGGACCCTCTGGCAGGGTGGGCAGATTTTATTCGGTCTTTCCAGCTCTGTGTGATATTGGAACTTGGAAGTGTCCTTCCTGCCAGAGCCAGGGCTGGCCCAGCCAAGGTGCTTGGGGTGTTCAGGGAGGGGAAGGGGAGCAGTCCCTGGTGTGGTCAGGAGCTCCAGCACAGCAGGGCTCCTGTGTGCTTGGGGACCCCAAAATGGTAATGACCGTTTCTGAAAGCAAGAAAGGGCTGGGAACAGTCTAAGCCTTAAGAAAGATTAGCCAGATCTTGTCCTTTCCCTTTCTTTCTCTTTTTTTGGAAGGCATTTTGGAAATCTAGTGATAATCTTTGTGTAATTTACCTCTTGCATTGAACAGCTCAGGGACCAGCTTTCCACTTGATAGATTATTTTGACATATTTACTCATAGCTGTGTCTGTCTCAGCAGCATCCCCATAAAAACCTCAAACTTTAAATTAATACGTGGGGACTGAGATTTTTCTTGCCTGCAGTTGAACAGTCTCTTAACACACTCTCCTCTTTCTGGCTCTTAGTTATATTTAGGTCTGAAAGTGTAACTACAAGAAGGCACCAAGTGCATTTGTTTTAGAGCAAGAATGGAGATGTTTTTGCCGAGGGTTTGGTGCTGGGGAGCTGCCCTTGGCCATCCCGATGGCCACGGTGTCAGCAGTGCTGCTCCTCTGCAGCAGCGCCGGGGCACAAAGCAGGATGGGGGACTCAGACAATTCCCCACAGGTTTAGCCTAATCTATGGACGAAAGCAAGCACATTATTTCACCTTGGTGGAACGTGACAGTTATTAATAACCCCATTAAGAGCAGTGCCAGTCGGCTGTGTTTAGGCAGGCGATGCTGGAATGATTGCTGGGAAGCGGGAGGGCTCCCCTGACTTCCCGAGTTAACAAGATGTTGTGTTGCTGAACATTGTTTTTCTGTTTTGGTAACGAGCTGCGCTCGGGGTGCTGTGGGTCAGATCAATACGAGCACTGGCCCCCTCCATCACCCCTGCGGAGAGCGGAGAAGGACAGCAGCTGAAGGATTTCTTACCAGTTTTTAAAACAAGTGCTTTCCTTCACACTCGTGTTTATCACACACTTCTGAGGGGCTTTGGATTTTTCCTTTCCTTTGCAGGGAAGCCTTGCTGCCCTGACACGCAGCCTGGCTTGTGGAGATCCTGGGCAGGGTGTTGTGGCAGGGGTGACAGTGTGGTCCCCACCCTGCAGCTCTGAGAAAGAGCCAGGAGCAGCTGGGAAGCCTCAGCAGCTCCTCCACAACTTCTGCAGGGCTGCACGTCTGTGCCGTGGGTCACGCTGGGGATATTTAGGGTCGTGATGGGGGCGGACCAGGGGTCAGTGGCTGCTGGGCAGGGATGTGGGGCACAGCAGCCTCTCATTAGGAGCTTGGCAGGGCTTGGCGCTTGCTGCTTCTCTTTTAAAGGAAGAAAAAAACAGAGCATTGCATCTTGGGGGTTTTGTTTGGGAGGAGAATACCAAGAATTGTAATTCTTTTCAAAGCCGGTGTTATATCTGCATCCATGTAGATGTGCACCCGCTCCTTTATCTCACATGGGGATAATGATGTCTGGTTCCACAGAACCTGAATAATTCATCGGCGTAAACACTCGGTGCCCGGCGTGTGACAGCCCTCTCCGTGCAGTGGAAACCATCCCGGGAAAATATGAAGGAATAATTAGATTTCTTGGGTCACTGGGTGGTTTTAGGGTTGAGTTCAGAGGGGTGGGGGCTGTTCACACGAGGGGCTTGGCAGCTGTGGCTGGGGGCTGCAGTGCTGGCTCTGCCTCTGTCCTGTGAGCAGGATCAGCCTCTCTATCATCTGGGACTCGCTTTGCTACTTTCTCATCAGCAGTTCAATTTTTGGTGTTTGTACAGATGCTGAGTGATCTCCGGTGTCCCCAGACAGCAGATGCAGGACAGGTAACTGGGACAGGCGCTCCAGCCAGTTGTTCTCTGTGCCACACCACGGGATTTGGGTCTCATTTCACCTCTATCAGATAACTTTTCAAAACAAACCTGCATTTTATTTCCTGTAAGCAGAGCACTGCTCAGGTCCAGCTCTCTTTTCTCTTTGCAGAGAAGAAAATTGGCACATTTCCCCCTGCAAATACATTTATTGTGCAGTAAGGGATCAAAACACCATTTAATCCTGAAGATTAAAACCTCATGTTGTCGGGGGATTCCTACGTGGAGCACTTATTTGCTTTGCACTTGTTTTCTTTCTTTCCTGATGGATACAGCTGTCTGTTCTCTTGTCACCAGCCAGACCCCTCACACTCGTGCCAGGGCTATTACTCCATCACGTTGCCACTCTGCAGAAAGCAGGTATTAAGCAAAACAGCATTCTCAGAAGCAAAAACTGCTATTGTTAGCAAAACAATACCTGCAAAACAATTTCCTCCTGACGGAAGGCTCGTTTCTCCCGGCGGCTGTAAGGGAGGGGTGATTTGTGATCTGCTGGTGACACTGATGCTGCTCCTGACCCCAGAGCGGTGTCTCCTCGTGCAGGTGGGCAGAGGGAGGTGGAGGAGCTCCATCCCAGGCCTTGCAGAGGTGGGCAGGATGCTGTCATGCAGGATGATGTTTTTCCCACTATAGGCACTTTGGAGGTCACTCTGCTGCTGTCCGCAGGAGTTTGTCTGAGACGAGTCACAAAGGATGGGCTGACATCCCCCAGAGCCCCTGAGTGTTTCTGAGTATTGAATTTGGGCAGGGAGAAAGGAAAAACAGTCGGGAGTGTGGGGGGAAAGGTGGAGTTTGTTGGGGAGTATTTTCCTGACTGCGACAGCAAAGGATGCTGAGCCTCACAGTAAACAAGCCCAGGTTCCTGGGGTGGCACAACGCCAGACCTGGAGATTCACTGCTCGTTTTTCCAACAACAACAATTAGCTTCTTCAGCTAATGAGGGGTTTCATAAGCAACCATGAATAATAGTGCTTAGGGACTCTTGGCAAAAATCAGTGTTTTGAATCAGACAGCCACCGTCTCTTTGAAATCCAAGCAGAGGCTCCTCGCACAGCAGTTTCCTCCCCATCCTTTTCCTGGGCAGACAGGCAGGGAGAGGGAGCGGTACCCCAGCGCCAGGGGGGTTTGGGTGGTTTTGTTACGGCATCTCCAAGAGTCCCTGGAGGGAGCAACGATCCAGCTCTGCAGAGGCAGTCGGGGCTATCGGAATACGATGGCAGCACGAGGAGACGTGGAGAGACCCTTAGACTGCATCGATGGCGAGGGGAGGGACGTCAATTCTATCTCTTTGAATTAATGAACTGCAGTCTGAAACTTGCAGCCTGGTTAAAAGCAGTATGGATTTCACCCACTCGCTGCTCTCCCTCCGTGCTGCCCTGGGGCTGCCGGCCTCGCTGGGGCCCTGCTCCCCTCGGCATCTCCCCTCTCCCAGCACGCCCAGAGCCCTGCACGCTGCTGCTCTCTGGGGAAAGCTCAGGAGCTTTCCCAAACGGTGCAGGCCAAGGAAAGTGTTTTCCTCTGGACGTGCTCCTTGCCCCATGCCCTGGAGCCCTCTGGCCACACTCAGAGCACAGCTAAGCGCTGCCCACCTTGCAGGGGTGAGCAGAGGGACATTCCCCCAGTGAAGGGCTGCTCACACGAGCTGGACAGAGTCCCCAACTCTTGCCAAAGCCTTGCCATTGCCAGCTCTGATCTTCAGCCTCTTCCTCAGCGTGAGGCAGCATCAGCTCTCCAATTTTAATTTTATTCATACAGCTGCTATTACTCCATCTGGATCACGCAGGATGAATACTAATAGCCCTCTGGATTGTTTTTAGTGCAGATCTGAACCAGATACTTGCCTTCATTTTGTCAGGAGCTGTAGCATCACACTGAGATTTGTGGGGTTTCCTCCTAATGGATCCCTCCCGGTGCCAGCATCAGACCCTGGTGAGGGCAGAGGAAACGTCCCAGTGCCACAGAAAGGGAGACATGGGCACCTTCTCTCCAGACTGGAGTACATATCCATTTTATATGTGTGTGTGTGTGTATATATGTATATCTATACATATAAAACACATATAGGGTGCCCCAGCTAAGGACTCCCCAGGGAATATCTCGCCCTCCGCTGAGGTCCTGGCTCTCCCCAGGGGCACAGGAGCTCCCCTGCCCCATCTGCCATTCCGCTGCACGAGAGGATGCCCCAGGTCTGTTCTGAGGGCACTCCAACCTTCCGCTGCATCCGAGGTGGGAATTATTCCATTTAGCAAAGAGGATTAATGTTTCATAACAAAGGGTAATTTATTCAATTGTATGCAAAAAAGGTAGCGGTAACGCACGTACGAGGCTCGCTTTATTTCTGGCTATTGTGCTGGAGTTTAAATCCTGTGAAAACATTGCTAACGCTGTTGGGCACCTCTGGGGAGAGCTTGACCAGCCGCAGCTGGGTTGGGCTGCCTGCAGTGGCTGCACTTGGCTGGGACAGAGGAGGGACCTGCAGGGCTTTGGGGGGCACAGGCTGCCCCTGAGCAGAGGTGAAGTGCTGATCCCACAGAGAGCACCCCAGCCTTGCACCCCAACCCACGAGGGACCCTGGGGTGAGCGTGGCAGCTCCATCGCCAGCAGCTGCTGTGCCCATCCTGGCTCCATCTCCTCCTGCACCCCTGCAGGAGCAGGGCTGGGGGGCAAGGAGCAATCCTGACCCACGGCATGGCCGAGTCCAAGCTGTCCACGTTCCCTCTGGGGCAGTAGCTGTTGTGTTGCTGTAAGCAGGATGGGCTTGGAAAGGAAGGACAGGCAAATTTAGGGACACGTAGGGAAAGCTAGAATTGTCCAGTGGATGAAATTATGGGAAATAGCAGACAGAGTCTTGGGAACCAAAACCATCCTGCGGTTGAAAGCTTGCCTGTACCCCAACCATGTCAGTGGTCATGCTCAGCAGTGCCCACAGCCACTCTCTGCTCCCACAGTGACAGAGCAGGAGGCCCTGGACAGCACAGTTGGTTGGTATTGTTGATCTAGAACAAAATTAACTCAATGAAACCCATCCTTGTGCAGGTCCAAGCTCCTGTTGTGGACAATTCTGCGTGGCACTGATGGCACCGCTCACCTCTGCAGCGCCTCGGGAGGTATTTACAGCATTTCGAGATCTTTTGTGTGGTGTGAACTCTTGAAATAAGCAACCAATAAGAGCTTTTACCTTCCGGGGAGACTATAAAGCCTCCATATCTGCATTGATCCAGCCCTGGGGATTTGCATTAATTACTTCTTCCTCCGGTGACTTTCAGCTCCGGATTCAATCTCTGGCGAAGGCACCTGAGCACACCCTGCGCTGACACCGACCTCGTGCCGCCTGTCACAGCAGCCGAGGGCAGCGCGGCAGAGGGGACACTCAGGGCTTCAGACCGAGGCAGCAAATCCTCCAGCGCTGTCACATCGCCGCACGCACGGCAGGTCAGTAATCTGAACTACAGCAAGGGACTCAGGAGGTTACTCCTGACAGAAAATAAGGTTTAAATAAAATAAGCCACTGCACCGTGTTGCTGGCTGCTGTTTTGGCCAAAGACAAAAATAGAGGTGTGAAAGGACTTTCATTTCCCACTCCTCTCCACACATCAATTCTGTTTTCACCAAAAAATTCTCCCTTGGGCAAAAAAACCAAATTGGCAAAATTGCATTTATAGGGAATTTCTATGAAACGATTTGTGAGGGAAACCTTGGAAGTCCCTTTGCTGAAGGAAAAGAGAGTTCCTTCCCCACCAGGCTCCAGCCTGTGGCTCCCAGGGAGTCCTGCTCCTGCTTCCCTGGCAAGCAGGGCTCCAGCTTATGCCATTTCTTGTGCTCCAAACGCTGCCTTTCTGGGAGCCCTCGCTGCAGGGCTGTGCGGGACCATGGCTCTTCACATTGTTCTGGAGGAAGGGCTCTGTGGGGACACAGCTCTCATCACTGCCTCGCTGGCCGTGGCATCAAAGAGAATAGCAGATAAATTGTGGCTGGAGATGATGAAGGGAGCGAGCCGCTGGGATTTGCTCCGGCTCCAGGACTGTGCCACGCAGTCATTAATGATCTAGAGAAGCAATAAGCTGTGGAGGAACAGAATTTGCGGTGACACACGGCTGTGTCAAGCAGGCAAGTTTAAAGAAGCTGGAGAAATTTTAAGGACACCCAGCAGTAGCTGGTGAGCGAGCGCCTGGCTTGGGGATGGTGTTTGCTTTGCCTAATACAAAACGATGAACAGAGACTGCAATTACCTGAGCTGCTGGCAGGAATGTCTGTGCCCTGGTTAACCCTGTCAGCTCAGAAAGCTGAAACACAGAATGCTGTGTCAGAGGAAACCCTGCACCCATAACCAGAAAGCCAAGAAATACAGTTCCCTCCAAAGCGTACAGCAGGGAAAATCCAGCCCTAGAAATAGAGGTTTTAATGCTCACCTGAAAATGTGCTTTTGGTTCTGAGGCACCTCAGAGAAGATATAGGAGAAATAAAATAATAGTAATGTTTTCCTGAATAATCTGAGACTCCCTGCAGTAAATTACTGGGATTCCAGATTACTCAGCAGAGCTCATGGGAGAAGTCTGGGGTGCTCTGGACCCCAAGCAGGCTCCTCACCAGCCAAGGCTCAGCCCTGCCGGTGGCATCCCGGGGCAGGGGGTGGAAGGAGTGGTAATTCTCCAAGCCCAGTGCTGCTCTACCTTTTCCCCCTTAACAACTGAACTGATCAGAGTGAAACTTTGACCTGATGAGCGATGGTGGTTGCGATGCAGTAGTGGCTGTGTTGTAGCCATTGTTCATTTTCTTGGTTTGTCTTTAAAAAAACGTTGGCAGCATTTCACCCCGATTTAATGCTCAGGCTCTCTGTTCCATTTTCATTTCTCTCTCCCTTCCTCCCCTCCCTCATGCTTAAAAGAATCAAATTATCGTTTTACTTTTGTTCACGTGTACAAAGCAGGGACGTGTGAGGTGGCAGCTCCTCTAGGTACATGTCACCAGTGGGACAGTGGCTGTGCTCCGTCACGGAGGGAGCAGGGACAAAGCTGCAGCAAGCCCTAATTACAGGATAACATGCAAAAGCAGCTCCGTATTCCTTTCTCCTAGGTTCCAGCTCAGTGGAGTCCTTTACTCCTCGAGCTCTGATGCATTGGAAGCTTATTCAGCATTATTTCTGTTAATTAGTGGCATTAGAGCAGTTTCAGGAAATCCTGGATGAGCTCAGAGCTGTTGCTATTGTACAATTTATCGCCACCTTTCTTCCTGCCAGGGCTCCAGCCCAGGGCCATTGTTTGGGGCAGAAAGCACAAGAGAGCCTCGACCGCAGCGTTCCCAGGGCAGGGGAGGGCAGGGGCAGTGAGGTGAGGGCAGCCCAAAGGATGGGGAGCAGGGTGCAATCAGCCGTGACATCGTGCCATCGGTCACCCCGGGACAGGAACGAGGGCCTGGGGACATCTCCGTGCCCCCCGTTCACCTGAGCCCCTGGGGAGCTGAGTCCTGCTGGGTGCCCACCCTGCAGCTCCTGCCCCTCAATCCCTGGCACTGTTGACCCTGGCACTAAATCACCTCCCACCTTTCCTCTGCCTTGCAAACACCGGGAAAAATATTTATAGCAGGGATCTGCAAGCTCCCAGCGCCTGCTGGGGATGCAGCTCACGTGCCATGTATTTCAACAACAAGGACTTATTAAATAATAACTGACATTTACCTAGCTGCCTCTTGTCCTCAGGGCCCCCAGGACTTGGAAAACTTTAATTAATAGTTGTTTTAATAGTTAAATAACCTTTATAACTGCATTTCATTTATTCCAGGCCCGTCAGAAATAAAGTCATAATGATCTGAGTCAAGCGATAAAACACAACATCTGGTTTAATGTTTGCGGGTTATTTAATGAACTGAGGAACCTGGCAGAAGAACTAGATATTTATTTCTTTTTCTTCTTGTAAGAAATGGGGTTTGCAGTGAGATACAGCTCAATGCTGGTGTTTGACCTCCTGGTTTTTTTCAGCAGCAGGTTCGGCTGTGGGACCCCATGAGCCTGTCCCATGGGAAGAGGATGCCAGGGCATGACCGCAGAGTGCAGGAGCATCACTGATTTATCCGTGGGTGCATTCTCTGCCATCTGTTTTCACATGGCCTCGGGCACAGGAGGAGCAGCTCCCACACAGCACACGCTCCGCTGGCCACGGAGCTCCTGCGTCGGCAGAATCCATGGTGAGGCTGGCAGCTGTCCCAGAGCATCCTCCCCAGCAGGTCCAGGACAGGCAGTGCCACCTCCTGAGGCTCCAGAGGACTGACCAGCGCCTCACACCTGAGCCCCTGGTGTGGCTCCCACCTCTCGCCCTCTGGGGTGGAGCAGAGGGCAAGAGGTGTCCTGTCCCAGCTCTGCCACCCCCAGATGTCTGTCCCCGTGTCCCAGCTCTGCCACCCCCAGATGTCTGTCCCCGTGTCCCAGCCCAGCCACCCCCAGATGTCTGTCCCTGTGTCCCAGCTCAGCCACCTCCCTGTAGCTCAGCATCACCTGCTCTCCCTCAACTTCTGACACATTTCCTCATCTTTCTCCGCAGCCTTTTACGAGCATCCTGACTAATGTTGCTTAACGCAGCTCACTCTGTGGATCCCAGAGTAGCGTCTGCACAATAAAATTAGCTTCCTCGGGCATATTTTGGGTACTCGTGCTCCCCCCGCAATGTTACCTATTAATTGCACAGAGAAAATATTCCAGAAACTTACTTGTGCCCTTGAGCTACATTCATGTTTATTTCCATAACTCTTTGATACAATATTTGTCTTTGCCTGACTTAGTTTGCCAAAAGGAAAGGGAGAAGGAGGAGAAGCATATGAGGGATTTGGATTGCCTCACATCTGCCTTTCTTTAAGCAGCCCATATGGGAAAACATATTCTTCTGCACAGAATTTGTTAAAGGTTTCGTAAAACGCATTGCGTACACATTTAGCACAGAACCCAGCAATATTTATATTTAAAATGGGTCCAAACAGATCCATTTGGAGAGCGTTTGGAAGATGTAGGGTGGCAGTGCACATTGCGAATGTAATAGTCTCGTTAGCTGGCTCAGCTTGTGGGATCTGCTCTGTGAGTTGATGGGAGGAGAAGAAGCTCCCAGTGTGGTAAGTGTAAAAATCATAATGTATGCAATGCTGTGAGCATATTTCATCTGCGACGCTCCGAAAAGGCGACATTATCCATGTTCCCCTTTAAGACAGAGCAGCTGAGTAAATGGGAACCGACATGAGTGGGTACTTTATCCATTTCCCTGCTGTCCGCGTGAATCAGGAGAGGCAGCTCACACCCCCTCGCTCCTGTTAGTGCACAGGGACTCACACGGATTGTCCCATCGAGTGCCCTGCGGTAACTCATGGAATTCAGGTGTATGAGCTGGCCAGAATAGACCAGTCCCGTGGGATGAGGGAGCACACACCAGATCCATCTCTCCAGGAGCACTGGAACCAGCCCACACCAGATCCATCTCTCCAGGAGCACTGGAACCAGCCCACACCAGATCCATCTCTCCAGGAGCACTGGTGCCAGCCCAGAGCAGCTCCAGTGGATGGGGAGTTACTGGAGAGGGAGCAGAGGCTGACCTCAAAGAGCAGATCGTGGGTGTCTGTGTCGTGATTCCAGCAGGCTATCGGCCCAGTTATGGGTGTATTTTATCTGGGTAGGATTTAAAACCACATTAGTCTCTCCCCGCCCCTGCGCACGGTGTTCCCACTCCGGAGCAAGGCCGGGGATGTGAGTCCCGCTGGTAGCAGCAGCAGCAGAGGCTGACAAGCACTAATCACGTCCCATTAGCTCTTTCAGCCTTCGCTGGGTTTGGTTTGGTCTGGTTTATCTGAATCTTTATTAGATAAGCGTGAATTAGCAGCAGGGCACGTGATGCAGAGCCTCGATGATCCCATCCAGAGAGGCTGCTCCGGACCATCCCGGGGCACACAGCCCTGCCTGCCTCGAGCTGATTTCATTTCGTCTTGGCAACCTTCTGCTATGCACTTAAGTAAACAAAGATCAAGCTACTCACAACCTTAATTAGGCTGCACATAAATAAGAGATTACTGGATTAGCCAGGAGTATAAATGGGAGAGTAACAATCACAGCAAAAAAATCCCACTGCCAGTGTTTCCCTTGCAGTGCATCCCTGAGGATCTCCCCTGTGCCTTCCCACCCCACGCTGCTTTTTTGCTCTCTTGCAGAACTGTGGGACTGATGTGAGTGTGGCAGAGCTGGGAGGATGGATGGCGTGGGGAATCAGTGTCAGTGAGTCCTGTGCCATGCCAGGAGGAGAGGCTGGTTGAGAGCCCACGCTGCTCACTCGGGATCTGCAGCATGTCCTGCTCTGCTGGGGCTCGGTGACAGACCTGAGCCATGACCATGCTCATGGCAAGCCTTGGGGAAGGCAGGGTCTCTGCTGCTTGCCCTCTTTGGGTCCAATTCGAAGGTTTGGTTTCCTTTGCACAGTGTATGGTGGAAGGATGAGGCAGGGGAACATCACAGCTCTCCCCCAGTGCAGGGGCTGCTCTGGGCTGCCTCATTTCCCGCTTGCAGCAGCAGAGGATTGTGGGGAGACATTCCCAAAAGGCATAAAATATTACAAGAAGATGCTTTTTCAGCCAAGGTGCTGACACAGCACCATCCGTGTTTCTTAACCAGGAGCGACGTCTGAGTTATCTCAACCTAGAGCCTGAAATATACATTATAGGCTGTGTCTTTCTGTGCTTTATTTGGGCTGTAAAGTGATATCTTATTATTTCTCCCTCCTGGGCATCCTTTAATGAATCTAGATTTGAAAGTGAAATATTTATTGTATTTCAGGAGCTTAAGCATGGAAGGAGAGGAGGAGGGATATGCAAATTTGCCAGAAAGCATTAAAAAAAAGGTCTCCTCTTTACTAAGAAAAGAAGGTGCAAGTGTGAATCACATCCAGCCTCAGAATGGATGTCCCAAAAAATGATCTAATGGGGATATGGGGAGCTACCCTGTTCTAGCTCCTCTCAAACACTCTGGGAATGGGAAGTTAGACCTGGAGTTAGAGATGTGTCTCATTGTTCTTAGTCCTCAGCCTGACCATTGCAGTGCTTTGGAAAAATGCAGAAGAAAATATTTTTCTGCGAATAAACCAGAAACAAAGCAGTAAAGCTAAGTGAATTGGCAAAGGTAAATGCAGAGCTAATGCAAAAGTTGTCAGCAGCTCTCCCTTCCCTGATCCCCAGTGGAGAGCAAGGTGTGCAGCTGCAATGGTGAGAGAGCCCCAGCTCCACTGAAATCCCCACATTTGTTTAAAAAAAGAAATATTTTGCCATCTTCCACAGCCAAAACGAAGAAAGCTGTTAATGGGTTACGATTCTGTGACTTCAGACCATTGTAGTGTGAGTATTTCACCGAGCAAAGACACAGAGTACATCATACGTGAGCAGCAGCATTGGCTTCAGCTGCTGCTAACAATATGGTGCAGAAATAATTGAACTAAAAAGAAATTACAGCTATTTGGGGAGGTGGCAACTCTGCTGCAAAGAGAGGAGGCTGCAGGTGGCGAGTCAGGCGTATGCTTTAAAAAATCAGCGTAAAAATCAATGGGTTTGATGCTGGAGAGATTTTTGGTGGAGAGGGAGCCGCTCTGTCAGTGTTATGTACAGGCAGGGAGGATGGAAGAGGAGGCCGTGCCTATATGGGGAATTGTGTTGGGTTGGGGCGGGCTGGTATGAATCTCTGTTTGTGCTTTTAAGTCTCAGATGTATCATCCAGCCACCGCAGCTTAACAAGTTGCTGTTTGTCAGCTGTGCTGTAAGTCACCGTGGGCGTGCTCGGCACCCAGCTCGGGGATGCCATAAAGCTCGGCAGATTGCGCCTTTCATCTGTTCTCATCCCAGTTCTTTTCGCCTAAACTAGTTCCTAATCATTACAAAAACCCCAAACGAGGCTTGTTTCCAACAAAACAGCCGTCTGGGCAGAGTTTTCTCGCATCTTCACCGAGTTGTACCAGGAGCTGCATCCTTCACCTCGGTGCCCTGCCCCAGCCGTGCCTCTCGCACGCTGCCCATCTCTCTCTGCAGCACTGGGGACACCCTGCCCTTGGGGACAGCGTGGTGGCTCTAGAGGAGCTCAGGTAAGAGCCAGGCTGGCACTCACTGCCCCTCCATTGCCTCGGCCACCTCACGTTTGGGCAGAAAATGGGAGAGGAGGGAGAGATGCAGCAGCAGGATTGAAATGTTTCAGCCCTGCTGGGCTGTGGCACTGCAATATTTCATTCCGAAATAGATTTTTCACTCGAAATTTGTTAAATGGTGGATGTCAGCTGGGAAACTCAATGTTTTGATGTCTGGAAGCGCCTGTTGGAAAGGGAGCTTCTTTCACAGTGATTGTGAAGCACCTGATTCCCAGCTCAGAGCACACAAATATACATTCTGCAATACACAACACCATATGTAATATACAGTACATCTACTTCTCTATATACAAAATATTTGCCCCATGAACACAGCTGATTTAGCAATGAAAAGGCTTACCCACAGCCTGGGTTTGAGGGGGGAGACTCACCCAGAGAAATGGAGCTCTATAGAGCTTGCAGGGAGGGGGAAATGCTGACACCGATCCCTCCTCCATGGATGGACAGCACCACTCCGTGTGCCACACGCAGAGCAGGTCACCTGCAGCTGTCACAGGTGGCACCTGAGGGGCCTGGCCCAAGTACACAGCTCTGGAGCACCTGTGCCAGCAGGGACATGAGTCACTCCACACTCCTTCACTTCTCCAGAGAAGGTTCTGAACGGACAAAATAGAAATTTTCTGGGTTTCCAAAAAATTTTCAGCTGGCACTGGCTATTTTCCTCCTCCCAGGGCGACACAATTTCACAGTAAATCCATCGCTGCGGCAGCTGCTTGGCACTGTCACTGTTCCAGCTGCTGGCAGCCCTCGCTGTCCCTCCCTCTGCCTCCGCAAATGCCACCTGTGGCACTGGTGCTCCACTCCCAGCCCATTCCTTTCCATTTGGGGGAGACTCTCTTCCAGCAGAAGGTGAAACAAACCCTCCCACATCCTGTTCCGTGGTGTTTTGCCTGTCCCAGCCCCGCTGTCCCCTACCCTGCCACTCCCTGCTGGACACCAGGCAGGGACATCAGGGCTGAGGGCACAGAGGACCCCACGTCACCCCAGCCAGGCCACAGGGAGATGCCTTTGGGAGATGTCCCTCTGTCCCAAAGCACACCCAGCTTGCTGATGTGCAGCTCCTGAGCAGCTGGACAGCTGATGGCACGAGGAAGAGGAAGGACATTTTCAAGGCAGGCTGATTTTTTGGCAGACAAGATTAAAAAGATATTTATTGGGCTGGGACCTGCACACCCAGATGCAAACAGGGAACATGACCTGGTCTCTGCCAGCTCCCCGAGTGTTGTCAGGGTTATCCCCAGCCCTAGCACTGCTCCCAGGGAAGGAGCTCTTTGCTGCTGTCAAGTGAAGAAACTCTGTGGCTTTGGTACTTGACGTGATGGGAGCTCCCAGGAGACGGGGGAATTAAAGACAATGCTTTTTTTCTTTATTTGCTGGGCAGAGATACAGGGAAAGCTGGGCAGAGATACAGGAAAAGCATGTGAGGGCTCCCAGCAGGGTAAGAGTCTGGATATTCTCGTGGTCAATCACAGTTCTTAACCTTTCTCGTTCCTGCAGGGAGTCCCCTCGGGACTGTTTGCATTTCGGTTTCAAGGCTGCCTCTCCGAAGGCAAACGGGGGGAAGGCTGTCACACAGACACTTCAGTCCCGTGTCCCCCTCTCCCCTGGCACCAGGGCCATCAAAGCCAGGCTGGAGCCTCGTACAGCCCTGGGTCTGCTGCCGGTGAAGCTTTTGTTGTTCAAACCTGCTCACCCCACGGAAGGAGTAAGTGAGGTTGTTTTAATTCCAGCAGATGACAATACAGCTTGAAATACACCTGAGAGTTTGGTCAGGTGAATGTTATCTTCTAGACATCTGGATGGTGCTTTAGGTTTTTCCCCCAAAGAATCTGAATTTCCCCCTACAGTGAATTACTGCACTGCAGAGTGGATGGGGCACACACCCCTCCACCTCACCCCACGGCTGTGGGCACCCTCAGCACACTGTTAATGCCAAAAGGGCAGAGGGCAGGCAGTGGGGAGCCTGCTGAAGTCTATCCTGGACCCGCAGCTCTCAGCGACCACCCCTCTCTTCCCCCACTCTGCTCCGAGCCGCTCGCAACGCCGTATTCATCTCAATGTCATTTTCTTTGAGATGTGAGCTGGAACAAATCCGGAGCAGCTGCTCCATCTCTAAGTGTCCTTCAGGGATCCCTTCAGCAGACACTTTGCAGGATATAATGATGACATTCTAACGAGCGCTAATGCACACGTTGTCATCTTTCTGTATTTACACTTCCCACAGGAGGCATCGTTCCAAGAAGGAAAAGTGAGAGACGGAAACTTTTATGCAGAAACTTCAGCGCCTGTGCCGGGCTCAGGCAGGGAATGTGCCTGCCGGAGGGAAGCAGCAGGCAGGGAGATCCCCAGGCTGAGGGGCAGGGGCTGGGAGGGGACAGAGAGCAGCAGGAGCCCCTGAGCCCTGCAGTTGATTGCACCAGGCTGTAAAGAAAATAGGGGAACAAACATTATTTTGGGGCACAGAGTGACAACATCACTCCAGACCGCACCAGCCTCAGTCTAACGATTTCCCTGGGAACAAGGGCATTCCGTGTGCTGGAACACAGGGGCCTTCCCTCTGCTTTGTCCCCAAAGATGCCACATGGAACAAACTCATAGCCCTTGTGGTGGACACTCATTAACCACGTTAAACAAAGCCATGATGGCTTCAGGGAGCAGTGCTGTGCCATCACTGTCACTGGCAAGAGGATTCTCCAGTCACCAATGCAGTGAGACTCTCCTTGCCCAAGAGGAAACAAGAGGAATCATCTCTTTCCCCCCAGGAATGTTACATACAAACGTATGGATATGTGTGCCTATAGATAAATAAATAAAGGAAAGCCTGCCAAAGTGAGTGGAGTGAGACTCTGTACCCATGTGGTGTCTCAGCATTGGCAGCTGGAATGGATAAGGTTGTCACTTTGTCCTCTGCTAACTGATCTTATTGGGAGGAAGATCATATCAAATAAATAATATATCATAAGCTTTGTGTTCCCATCGCTCTGCATGCTCTGCCATCCCCTCCGCATTACCTGGATTGGGAGTGAGGATCCAGCCCGTGTGATAACTAGGAATAAATGGCTCTGCTTGTTGGGGGAAATTTTGCTGGCAAATTTCCGAACCAGATTAAAAAGTAAATGAGATTTCTTCTGGAGAGTTATTTTCAAGGGTTTTGTCTGCTGATGTTCTCGTGCAAGATTGCAGCTTTGCCAAGCAGGGAAGAGAACAAAAGGGGAGGATAAAGAACTGAGGTTGCAATTATCTGACGGAACGAGGTTCTCCAGTGAAAGCACCTAATCAGGAAAGTCTCAAATTTGCTTAAAATACAAAGTGTGGTACAACATTTATTTATAATCTGCCTCACCTGCTCAGATAAAACTGTTTCTAAAGCCAGGCAATTGCAGGAGACAAGCTGTAAAATGGAACAAATGGAATCAAATCGGGTATTAATAACAGTGGAATGAAATAATAACGGAAGTGGCTCTTTGAGCAAAGCACAATTCCTGTGTTCCAGCAAGCACAGGTGGAGCAGTTTGGGCATTCCCAGCCAGGAGGCACAGCAGGGCAGGGGGGATGGGGAAGCAGAATCTGTGAACCCCAGCAGGTGAAGGGGCAGCAGGCCCCAGGTGAGGGCGCGTGGCTAACGAGGTGGGTGGGCAATCTGCCTTCCTGGGGAAGGTGAATCAGTTATGTCCTGGACCTGCTCCCCAGAGCTGCATGCACTGTGATGCTCCTCCAAAGCCTTCAACTGGGACCCTGGGTGAGTCTCTGGGTGTTTATTTCTCTCATAATTATTATTTGTGCAGCAGAAATGTCATTGGTTTGGTTATGTGGTCAGTGGTTTGGTTATTTGATGCAGAGCTTTAGGCCATGAGCACACATCATCTGCTCTTGAGCTGCTTGGGAGCTCAAGGAGTGACTGGAGTAGAAACAAGGCAAAAAATGTGTCAGCTGCAGAGTTGGATGGTTTTGCCCATGTCAAAGGGCTCCTGCTCCAGGCAGACATTTGGGTAGATCCTCTGGCATTGTGGAAGTTGGTTTCATGGGCGTTACTCTAGGTTTTGTGTCTCTGTGCTCTATTACAAGTTTTTTGCCTCTCTGCAAGGTCATTGACATGAAACTGGAAAAGTATATTTACCCTTGAACATTTATAAATGCTTTTGTTACTGTCTTTACTGTTGGGGAGAAAAGACAAAGGGTCTGGTGCTCCACGGTGAGATGGTGTGAGTCAGAGCTGCTGCTTCTCGTTACTCATCATCTCTGCCCAGGCAGAGCCTGCTGGACACTGTGGTTTGAGACTTCTTGCAGGTGATCAGCGACTCTAAGCACCAACACCTGTTTGTGAGCAGTTATCCAGGGAGCAGCTCACTGCTCTCCAGCACCCTGTGCTCCTAAATGCTCCAGAGAAATTAATAAAAAAGTAGTTCCTCCTCCTGTTCCCTGTCCCGGTGAGGAGCAGGCAGACGTGGCCCGGCTGTGCTCCGTGCTGAGCTGGCAGCACCTCCTGCACCTCCTCCCTGGCCTGGCCTGGCCTGGGCACTGCCAGCAGTGGTCAGGCGTGGGAAACAGGGCCAGGCTTCCCACCTGTGCCATGGCCATTCCCAGCGCCCTCACCGTGCACGGAGCACAGCAGGTGTGCATCAGAGCTGGACCCGACCGTGCTGGGGGCTCTGGGGGCTGCAACACTCCTGAGGAGTCGTGTTCTGGTGTCTGCTTTTGTGATGTTGCTGTGCAAGTAGAGAAAGGGCATGGAAAGAATGGAGAAGCTGTAAACAAACTGTGGGCAGCTCCTGGCACGTGTGAGCGGACAGGGCAGCACTGGGGAGTCCCTGCGGTCCCCGGGAGGTGTCATGGGGTGCACGCAGGTCTCCTCACATGACAGGCTCTCCCAGGGATGCTGCACCACTGTCAGCATCCACCAGCTGCCCTCAGCCCCAGCTCCTGCCCTTCGTTTGGTGTGGTTTGGGCAGCCGCAGCTCCATGTGCCGAGCAGCTGCTGGGCTGACACTGGTGACGCGCTCGGCCCGTGCGGGCTGGCTCCTGTAATTGGGGTCAATCACAGAAAAAACCCTGTCACAGCAGCAAGCACTCTCAGCTGCTGGGGCTGACATGGACAGCGTTGCTCCGGGGACAGGGACACAGCCGCGCTGCCCTCCCTGCCCTCTCCCTGCCTCTCCTCACCTGCTTTCTCAGCACGTAGCTCCTCTTTGCTCCCTCTCTTCCCTGTAAAGCAGGAGAGGCTTTGCCCTGGTCCCAGGTGCCAGATTTGCTCACCCCACCCCACATTCTGCCTGGGCTCCTGGAGCAGCCCTGTCTGCTGGGGGAGCAGGGTTTGGGATCTCGTGAGCTGTAGGAAAAGCCTGGGGTGCAGGAGGGTCCTGTTCTGCGCTGGTGCCATTGAAATAAATAAACAAACAAATAGATCATTGCTGCTCCTTTCTGCTCCCCCTGCCAGTCAGCGCTGAAGGAGCCAGGGACCTTTTATGGAGATAAATGCAGTGCAAGGGGTAATTAAAGTGACTGATTTCTCCATGGCAGGAGCTTCCCAAGGCTTTGCTCCTGTGGTGCCCTTGTGTTCGAGCAGGGAGAGGCGCCAGAGGTGCCAGCATGTTTTGAAGTGGCACGAGCTGGGGACAGCCACCTCCGGTCACCTCCCGTCAGGGGTGCTCAGACAGCCCCGGAGGTCTGCGAGCAGCAGCTCAGCCTACAAATAATAACCATCTCATTTCCCTGATAGGCTGCACCAGCAGAACCTTTCCTATCTCCTTTCTCCCCTTCTCTGTCGTAGAAGTAGCACGAGGGAAAGGTTCAGAGCTCAGAATGGGTGGTGAGAGATGAAATTGCACAACTCTTCTATTGACAGAGGGGGTCTTACGGATCTGCCAGGAGTAAGAAGGCCCTGGTGAAGGCAGAAGGAGCAGGACAGCCCTTCAGGATCAGGGGCACGCACTGAGCCACTGCATTTGTGAACAGCAGCTTCTCTGGAGCAGCTGGGTCATGGCAATGGGGAGACCCAGCCCAGGGACACCACAGGCACATGTGCTCCCCAATTCCTTCTGCTCTGCACAGCTTCGTTAGAGCCCTTCCATCGCTTCTCATGAGGGACAGCATGTCTAGCCTTGTTTGCAAAGCATAAATGTTTTGTGCCACGTGTTAATCACTGCCCTGCACCTTCAGTCTAAAGCCTCATCCAAAGCTGTAACCAGGGGCTCATTCAGGTTTCTGGCTTGTAGCAATAATACCCTTTTAATATGCTAAATGAGAACGCAAATGAACCTTCCTTACGCTCGTGAGTTGTTGAAAACATCCCTGTGTGACTGAAGGTCACTCCTTCAGCAGATTGATGTCCCCCTGCTATTCCCCATCCGCCACCCGGGGCTGACACCGCAGTTGGCACTGGGGACACCTGCAATGACAGGCAGGGGACAGCTCGGCCAGGTGCAGGGCTCATGGGTGCCAGTTCTCTCTGGCTGTCCCCAGACCCGCAGGCAGTGCTGAGCCCTGTCCGCATCCCAGGCTTTGGGAGGCTTTTTCCATTCCTCAGCAGCAGACACGTCTCTTCTGATGCTATCGTGCATTCCTCTCTCTTTTCCTTTCTGCTCTTCCTAGGAGCTTGTGTCCTGGTGATCTATGAGTTGTTTGGAAAAGCAGCAAACACTACTTATGCATTATATACATGTCTTGTCTGTTCCACTTGATAATGCCATTCTTTAATATGCTCGGCAGTAGCTTTTGGGCTGCCTCTCTCCCCTCTCCCCTAAAAGCTGCCTGGCACGCACTCAGGCCTTTTTCTTCATCAAATAATTTAGGGGATTTTATGTCTAACTTTGTTTTCCAACATCCTTGTGTGTGGAGAAGAAGAAACCAAACAAAGCCGGGATCTGCCTCAGGACCCTGCAGCGTTTCCGTCGCGTTCTTTGCAGAGGCAGAGTGGCTCCAAGGTTTGGTCAGAGATGAAAGAAGAGAAGACAATGACAGATTAGCCCTTGAGCTCGTGTCCCAGTGTGGGTGGAGGGGGAACTGCCTTCGCTCTGCTTGGTGCAGGAGCTGCCTCCTGTGCTGCCAATGTGTGAATGTGTATATATATACATATATATATGTGTGCGTATGAATAATGATGCCCCATCACATCCAGAGCCAGCACCACGGAGGCAGCAGGAGAGGAGGGGAACCATCAGGCAGCCTGGGTGTGGTGTGAGTGCTGAAGGCCCAGGAATGACATGGGCTCTCCTGGAGATGGAGAGCCATTTTAAAAAGGGGGAAAATGCTTTTTCAGTCCTCTTTTTCCAGCTGAGAGGAGAGCATCTGTCACTGCTACTCTGATTCATGAAAATCACTCTGACCTCTCATATGGAGAGCCTCAGCTCTCCGAAGCCAGGGGAATCATGGCCTCATCCCTGAACTCAGTTATTTTACCTGTTCTCTCTCCAGATACTCTAAATAGAGCACTCGATGTGCTGCACTCAAGGCGCCCTGACTTCGCTTGGTAGTCAATGACAACTTGTTCTTTTTGATTCCCATGCAAAAATTCCCACTATCCCTTGCTTTCTGTTTGCTCATCCCCTCCATTCTGTAGAGAGGTGTGGGGACCTTGGTCCCACTGCTGCCTGCACTGGGAAGGGCAGGGGGGATTTTGGGGGTGCCAACTCCATCCTCAGTGCTGGTGCTGCAGGATAAATCCTGCATCCCTCCCCACACACCGTCCTCCTCTCAGCACAGTGCTGAGGAGAGAAGTATATGATAGATAAGCTTTAAAAAGGAGCCCAGGGTCACAGCTTTGTCTATAAAAAGTAAATAATGTGAAGAGCAGAGACCCATCTCCCGGCTGGCACACGCAAGGAGCCGAGGACGTGCTTTGCCTTGTGATGGGGAGCTCCCTTGGGACCTTGGACCTGCCAGCAGATGAGAGACCCACGGAGCAAGTGTCTGATGCACAGCCTGGGGCAGCAAAACATCCTCAGAGCGAGAACTGCTAACAGGGAGCGACTTGAAGGCTGTAAAGACATTTGCCTCTTGCATAGAATTTCCTCTTCCCGTGTTCTGTTTGCACACAGTGCTCTGATGGCTTGTTCCAAACGACTCCAGATGGAAAACTCCCTCAGCTCTGAGTGACCAAACACAGGAGGGGAGCCACGGAAGGGTCTGGCAGAAAGTGCTGGTGAAACAGGTACACCCCAGGCATCACTGCCCACCTGGTGGGGTCATCGGGGCTGATGTTGCACAGCTGGCAGTGGCACAGAGGGAAATGTCGTGTCTTTGGTGGCTGGGCCTGCTGAGACAGCCTCCCACCCTCGCAGGAGCTCGGCAGCATCCCGACTGCCTGAGTCAGCAGCGGCAGAGAACAATTTGACCTTGCGTGGAAAAGATGTCAAACAAATCTTTGTGCTCGTCACACATGGCTTGAGACACGCGAGCACAGCTCCCCGCAAATCAATCCCTCGCCTTGGCCTGGCCGTGCCATCCTTGCTGGGGAGGAACGGGAGGCTGATGGTGCCACATCCACCTCTGCTCTGTCCCCAGAGCCTCAGCGTGTGATGGGGTTACGGAGAAGCTTCGCTGAGCAGCACCCCCCGCACGATGAGCCGGTCATACGAGCTTGGGCAAGAACATTTAGCATCATAATTACAACTTGAAATGTCCTTGGAGAATCTGCAGGGGCTATGAGGAAAGGAGAGTAGCAGAGAAAATGTCTTCTTGTTGGGATAACACCTTGTGTCCCCACGAATGGCTTTGGTGGTGTGAGGAGAGGACAGAGATAGAAGGGAATCCCACATTAGAGATTCACAGTGTGCGGAAATGAAGCATTTCTGCGGAAATGTGGGAAGCTGCCGTCAAACCCATGGAGTGGAGCAAAGCCATCAGCCCCTGCGTGGCAGTGTCCCCGTGCTGCGGGACTGTCCTTCAGCCTCGTGTGTAGTTTGGCAGCATCGCCCGCCTCCTTCCTCTGCTGTTCGGGGCAGGGAGGGGGCTTAACAGGGTTTTTTGTGCAAAGGCATAATTATACTTCCCTGATTAATCTTCAGGCTGAATCGAGTGCTTGCCATCAATCTTTGAAACAAACATGTCTATTTATATTTTAATTATCTTTCTTCTTTCCTAAAGTTCAGGTTGATTTGAGCTTCTCCTACATATTTATCATCAGAGCGATTCTCTCCCTTCCTCTCCCGGTGCTTGGCACGTGAGAGCACAGTGCCCACTGTGATGGCCACACTGTCACCCCCCAGTGCCAGACCCCTTCTGGAGCTTGGAACCAGCTCTGTTTGGGAGTGCTTGGTCATGGTGTGCCCACAGCCTGGCACAGGGTGCCTGTCTCCAGCGGCACCTCGGGCTGGGGAGGGAGAATCCATCTCCAAGGGAGCGCACAGGCTGAATTTCGGAGCGCCCGTTTTCCCTGGGCAACCGCTCCAGCCATTCTTTCATTTGCAGCGAGGCGCTGTAATTTGTAAACATTAATAACCATTATTACTATTAAAAGGAAAGAAAGCGAGTGGCCCTGTAACTAATTACTTTAAGTGTTTTCAATGAGCCGCAGTTCGGCTCCTTTATAAAATCTCCCGCTGCGCAGACCAGATTGTCATTATGATCGGATCTTTCCTTAGACCTATTAATTTTGCCCGGAATAACAGCTGAACAGATGCGGGGAGAAGGCTACTCTGATTAACATAATTCTTTTCAAAGCCCGGTTGCTCCCCAAAGGCCGGCGCGGCTCCTCCAGCCGCTCCCAGATCTCATTACGGCCGAGGAGGCAGCGCTGATCGGTGATCTGGGCAGATGCTGCTTCTCAGAGACGAGGCCCCTCCAGGGTATGAAGCCTCATCCGAAAATCAATGGGAATTACCAGCCCTGGTGCCACGTTCCCTTCTTCTGCAGCAGATGAATGTGGGGGCTGCCTGGAAAGGTCTGGTTTCGGCCAGGGTGGCTAAATTTTAAGAATTTCCTTAACCTGAGTTTGTTCCTGAATTGTTAGGTTGTTTGGGTGTTTTTCTTCTTCTGAGTTCTCTTCCTTTCCCTGATCTTTCCAGGGAGGAAGGCATATCCCTCACCAAGCGCCAGTGCAGGAGGGACAAAGCCTTTTCCAAGGACCATTAGGTGATGAAATACGTTTCCCTGCCCTCGTGGGTGCCCACGTGCTGCTTAAATGAAGCTTTTTAACTGAATGTGGTGGTGGCTTCTCACATGGGGGAAATTGCTCTAGTATTTACTGCTATTAAATTAATTTCTCAGTAGAGGATTTTAGACTCTTGTAATTCATGAGGATATTTTCGGTCCTGTTTACTGTCTGGTGCTTAAAAAAAATTGTCTCAAGCATTTGTTTGCCGAATATAACGCTGTTATTACATTAGCTTTCTCTCGCAAGAGAGACAGGGGTTCATTAATGTTGATGTGAATCTTATTGTATCTCGGAGCTCTCTGAGCAGCGGGTAATTTTTCATAACATATGTGTGGCAATATCCAGGCGCAGAATGATGAGTGGAAAATGGTTGTAGCCTGGCGCCCGTACACACCCCGAGCGACTGCGGCTCCGCGCGGCACCACTGGGAGATGCTCCAAGTCCTCCTCTCTCTCTCTCTCTCTCAATATACACATTACAGTACATATAGCACAGTGTATAGTCCAGCAGTGGCCCAGGGGATCTCAGGAGGCTTAACAAGGCTGATGCTGCACCTGGACCAGGGCAAGCCCCTGGCATCAACACAGCCTAGGAATGAAGGGATGGAGAGCAGTCCTGCCAGCAAAAACTTGGGTGAGCTTCTGGATGGGAGGCTGGATAGGAGCTGGGAACATGGGGCCAGAACCCACCGTGTCCTGGGCTCGTGTGGGCAGCAGGGCATAGCCCAGAGAAGCTGTGGCTGCTCCATTCCAGTCCAAGGCCAGGTTGGACAGGGCTTGGAGCAGCCTGGTTTAGTGGAAGGTGTCCCTGTCCACGGCAGGGGGTGGAACAAGATGAGCTTTAGGGTCCCTCTGACCCAAACCACCCCCGATTCTGTATTTATTTATGGTGTCCCAGCTGCAGAGGGGACTCATCCCTCCAAGCAGAAGTGCCTTCATGTCTGGGCAGGGACTGCATAAGAGAGTGCTCAAGCAGAGAAATATCTCTTGTTCTCAAAGAATGAATACCCAAACGGTGAAAGAGACACAGCCCGAGGTGGGATGGGGGGGGGAGAAAAAAAAGGAAAAAAACTGCTTCATTTGAAATGTTATGAGTATCTCTTAGTCCTAATGTCTTCCCTCCGAATGGCTGCGTTCAGCAGCGGAAATTGGCAGCAATCAGGCTCACAAGTGTTCGAGAGAGATTTACTTGGACAGATGAAAGAAAACCATTTTCTTCTAAATGCCAGCGCCCTGAGCAAGGTACTCTGCCCGCGCACGTGGCCGGGGATGTGCGCGGCTCCTTAGCGGTGAAATATCACTGTCCGGGATGGGAGAGGCCGAAATATCTCCTTAGAGGATGAAATATCACTGTCCGGGATGGGAGAGGCTGAAATATCTCTTTAGCCAGGGAAATATCACTGTCCGGGATAGGAGAGGCCAAAATATCTCCTTAGCCAGTGTAATATCGCTGTCCGGGATGGGAGAGGCCGAAATATCTCCTTAGCCAGGGAAATATCACTGTCCGGGATAGGAGAGGCCAAAATATCTCCTTAGCCAGTGAAATATCGCTGTCCGGGATGGGAGAGGCTGAAATAGCTCTTTAGCCAGGGAAATATCGCTGTCCGGGATGGGAGCGGCTGCGGCCGAGCCCAGGCAAGGTGTCGTTTTCATCTGCCGCTAATGAAAAGCGGTTTCTTCATCTGGACCAGTGTTTAGTGCAGGGTTTTGATCAACAAAATGATGCTATTCGGGGCTTCTTCTCTGCTGCTTTGAAGTCGAAATGCGAGGAGGCGGGGAGGGGAGCACGGAGAGCCTGTGAAGATCCAACCCACCGGACTTCTCAAAGCCAAAAACATAATTATTATCCCCCTGAGAACAGAGCTGTTCTCCCCGCCCCATCAAAGCCGCACTGCAGCCTGCAGATGAAAGCCCAGCTTTGAGCTCCCTCCCTTCAACACCTCGTTTGTTTTTAAGCTCTGTTGTTCCCAAATGAACAAACGGTTTGTCTGCGGTGCCCAAAATAACCAAGGCACTGAGTGAGAAGGCAGCAGCCAGGCTGCCGTGGCCTTGGCGTGGTCCTTGCCGTGGTGTCTGTGCTGCAGTTTCTCCGCTGCTGCTGTGGAGCAATAGCTCTTTTCCAGGACACTTCAGTAGGGTCCAGACAACAAAAAAAAACAGTGTTCCAAAGTATAAAATAGAAATACTGAAACAAATGGTCATAAGCAGCAGATGTTGCAAAGTGTAATTAAGAGCTCGTCGGTTTCTAGCCAGTTTTGGGGGGTTCCCACCACTCTTTCTCCAATGGGGAAGAGCTGCCGGGCAGACCCGCAGGGCTTGCAGGGAGCTGGTGTGGGCACACAGAGACCCTCAGGCCCTGCTTTGCCCAGACGTGGTGGTTTGCTGCCTTCTCCTCTTCCTCTTCCCGACCTTCCAGGGAGGCAGCAGGCAAACAAGGCACTGCTGCCCAGCTGAGATTGCTCCTCACACCGAGACTGGGAGATGATTTTCCTCTCCCTCCCCCCTGTCCCTTACTGGAGAAGGAACATGTCCGTACCTCTGCCAGCGACAGGCAGCTCAAAATGAGATTTTCAGAAAAAAACAGCACTTTGCCTTTCCTTGCTTTGCTTTTTTTTTTTTGCTTGCTTCCACTTTGTCTTGCTTTGGCATTCGGGCGAACCGCCTGGGTTTATCTTCCCTCCTTGTGCTCAGGAGGCTTTCAAGTAGCATTTCAATTAAGATTTTAAACTGGCAAGATGCAAGTTAGATCAGAGCAGAGCCTGATCTTAGCAGCTCCCCTCCGCTCCCCGTTTGATATTGGGAAATGTCGCTGTTTGTACTTCTGTGTCGGGGATGCTGCGAGCGAGCGATTGCATCGTGTGAGCGCTCCCCAGGGAGATCTGAGGGGGAAGAGCTCATTTTCCTCCAATACCTCCCCCAAAAAATGAGCTTCAGCAGGCAGGGGGGTGGCTCCAGAATAGAAACTGGGCCGTGAAATTTGTCAGTTCATCATTTGGGTTTGGAATTAAATCACTTTATAGTTATAGATAACGGTTTAGGGTGAGCCCTCATCCAGCGATAATGTATCTGTAATCTCTAATTTTTTTCACTTTTTCGGTTTTGGGAGAAACCTGCCTTCTCATGTGTGCACTCTCCCTTGCACAACGGCTGTTCAATACCCAGGGCCTCTTGGCACCGGGAAAATAGAAAGGATAAATGGTGGTAAACATGCAGAGCTCCACCCAACGCCTTCCCAGCCCTCCTGCGCCTGTCAGTGCAGCAGCTGGATGGCAACGCTTCCCCCAGCAGAATTTACCATGTGCTCAGGGAGTGCGAGACGCAGACCTGGAGGCAAAAGTTGCCTTTTTTTCTTGGGAGTTTCTTCTTCCCAGCGTTGCTTATCAGGCTGTGGCACAGTCGCCGGCGGCAGGGCTGCTGTCGGTGCGTGCGGCTCTGAGCATCCCCACGCCCACACCAGCACCGTATCCAAACATCTCTGAGCCTCATCCAGCAGCGTCTCCCGCTCGCACTTTGATTTCTGCTTTGAGTGAAAGCTCTCGCCGCGCGTTATTTAGGGAACGGAAGTTGCCTCTCTTTGCTGTTTGCTTAGAGGGAATAGTGATTTAAAATAGCAGCCAGAAAGCTCCAGGGGCCTGGTGGCTAATTGGCTCTGCATTGGCAAGTGATGGCCAGCCATCAATGCAATATACTCATCCAAAAATGGTGAGTTAACTGGGGGAAGTCACTGTCACCCACCACAGGGCTCCTTGGCACAGGGTGAGACTCATTCTCCTTCAGCATTTAGAAGCCTGGTTTTTTCACCTATCAATGTCTTGAATTTCAAGTGCCTGAGATAGGACAGATTGAAGCCTCTTCTAAGGACATCCAAAACCTGGACCAGTCTGACCTCATGGTCCTGCAGACATCTCTGCCTCTGCTGTCTCTTTTCTACCATCTCTGCAGACATACACAGCCAAGTTCATTTCCAGAGCAGGAAAAATGAGGAGCATCGCAAAAATCAATGTTCAGCAGAGGACAGTGACTGGAGGGCTGAGGGGGAGGAGGATGCTGCTCCTGCTTTCTGAAAGGTTATTTTAGCTAAAGACAATGAAAAAATGCTCCATGAGAAGAGTGGCTCCTGCAAAGTCCACCTGATCCTCGTGGTGTTTCATAACTCAATTGCAGCAGCGCGTGAACCTCTGCAAGGAATATTATTCTTGTTAGGATAGTGAGTTCCCATTTCACCTGCTGTGCTGGCACAGCCTGGAGCCGTGCTGTTGTTCCTCTAACCCAGGAAGAAAACCAGCAGGGATGTGTTTGCTCTGTGCTGTGGGTGTCAGCCCAGGCTCAGAGGGATCTCTCTTCCTCCAGGATGTCCCAAAGGATTGCTCCCTTTGGCATGAGGTGATGGGAAGTAAATCATAGAGTCAGAGAATTGTTTGGGTTGTAAATGACCTTTAAGATCGAGTCTAACCATTAACCCAGCAGTGCCATGTCCCCAGCTCCACTGCCCTGCTCTGGGCACACTCGAGCACCAGAGTGTCTTTCTTGTCATCAGGGACACAAAACTGACCCCAGGGTTTCAGGCGTGGCCTCACCAGGGCCGAGCACAGGGTTGCAGTCGCTGTCCTGGTCCTGATGGGCACACTATTGCTGGTACAAGCCAAGATGCCATTGTGTTTCTGCCCCCCGGGCACATGCCAGCTCGTGTTCAGCTATCAACCAACAATGGTCTCATTTGAACTTTATCTGCACCATATAAATTTAATAGTTTCACTGGAATGTGGTGTTCACATTGTCATAACATGGGGGTGTTTGGGAAGGCTTCAGAGCTGGTTTAATTAGCAAAGTTAGTTGGGAGGGCATTTTGCATTATCTTCCTCCTTTTCTCTCTGCTCCTGCTCTATAATTTATGTCAGTGGTGAAGGCGTGAGCTTTGCAGCTCACAATAAACAGAGGGGGTTCAAAGCCAGCGGTTAGCAGCGCTTCAAAGGACACGGGGAAGGGAGGGCGCTGGCAGGCAGTTTATGAGCTGTCATTTTCTGTACCGCCCCGCAAAAACAAATAAATAAGCGAGAGGAGATCTGTCCTCGCAGTGCTGATGGCTCTGGGCGCTGGGGATTGTGGTTTGTCCTGTCCCATGGTGCTGGACCGGGTGACACCTCTGGAGACATGGGATGTGGGCAGGGCAGGAGCGCTCTGCCAAGGAACTCGCTGTGCCGAGCAATGCCAGCATGCCAAAGGAAAGTTTTCCAGTGCTCCCCTGGGCAGTGGCAGTGCTGCTAAGGGTTTCATATCCTCTTTGCAGCAAAATCTATGTGTGCATTCACAGGGAGTCACGCAGCAGCTCCGCTCGGGCTTTCCGTCTGTCTTTCTGTCTCGTGTCCCAGGAACTCCATACGCCACTGCCCGTCTGGCTGAAAGCCCAGGGCAGCCGACAGGAAGATTTCCACTGACTTCAATCTGTCTTGGATCAGATCCAGGGTGGAAGAAAGATTAAGATATCCACTCAGTCCTTGATGGCCTGGGTGAGGGCCATCACTGAGCCTGGCCCCTCGCAGCCCCTCCTGCTCAGAGCCATCCTGGCTGCTCGGCTCCTGCACGCCCCACGTCCCTCCGGGAAAGCCAAAAGTTGTGTCACAGCTATGCCACAGATGGCTCTGTGTCTGCCTGGCTGAGGACAGACCTTCTTTGGGGCAGGGATCATCCGTGTGTGAGTGTTTCCAACACAGCAGCCTGATGCAAACATAAATAATAACAAGGGACAAGGTTTTTCTGCTGCAGTGGTGTGCAACAAAAAACCCCCAGATTAACTTTCCCACTCCTTTTCTTTTTCTCTCTGCATCTGAGACCAAGAAACACAATTGATTACAGTCCTATCAAATTACTACTGTAGCTCAGGCTTTCAGTGGTCAATTATGATCCGCAGTGGAATGCTGGAGCCGTCGTTAGCTCGCAGCGCTTTGTTCCCACCAACGCCTTCCCGCAGCTCCGGCTCCGAGCTGCGTGGGCAGGGGAGAGCCCTGAGGAGGTGCCAGCAGCCCCTGTCCCCACGATGCTGAAGGTCCCCGGCCACCCCTCAGGTGTTTCCCAAAGGGAAACATGTCAGGAAAATGGGGGCGTGAGGCCAGGCTTGAGTTTATCCGGCTTGAGTTGGGCCAGGGTTTTGAGGGCAATTATGTTTTGAGCTGAATTTGTGCCAAATTCAGTGTGTTCCAGTAGATTTGTTTCTGCTGGGGAATGAAACACAATGGATTGAAAGGGGAAAAAATGTTCCCACCAAACAATGCGGGTCTTCGCCCCCTGCAGCTCTTCTTTCACACCCATCGCTTCCTCCGAAGGCGGTTCAGGGGAAAGGCTCCCCGGGAGCTGCTCCTGTGCCCCCGCGCCGGCTCCGCTCACCCCTCATGTGCTGAAGGCTCTTCCAGGAGAGTGCAGAACTCAGCCCTCTGCTTTTCCAGTGCAAGCTGCCTCCTGTTAGCAAAAGGCGATTTGGGAAAGGTTATGTTCTTAAGGAAAATGGTTCTGCTGCTGCGCTAACTAAAGCAAGTTACATTTGACAGAGGATGTACCTTGGCAAGTCCTCGCTCTCAGTCAGGCCCGAGGCACGGCAAACACACGACCCTGCACCAATGCCACCCCGTGTTTATGAGAAGCTGTCACCGCATGGCTTCAATCCCTCACCAAAAAAAAAAAAAAAAAAAAAAAAAGGAAAGAAAAAAGAAATCCTGGTTCTGAAGGGCATATCTTAAAGATTGCAGAGAGACATCTAGTTATGTAAAAATAAAATATGAATTTTAATGTGAGGCATTAACATGAGCTCTTTTAGGAATAACTACAGGACTTCATGATGAACATATTAGAGCCCTGCTCCAGCACAGGTGCCTGCCAGTCTTCATAAATCAGCTCCAACAAGTTAATTCTTCATAAAGGAGGAGGAATGTGAATCTCGGGGATGGATGAATGGGCACATAATAAAAGAAGGCACATGACTTAGGGCACTCAGGTCCTGGCAGGTGGGAAGAGGAGGGCAGCCTCACGCCCCACAGGAGAGAATAAGAGTTTTGGGAGAGGTCCTTTATACCCCAACAAAGGGCAGGAGGTTGCAAGGATGGCTCTTACCTGTCGCTTCTATCGTGATAGTTCTGGAGGCGCCTGCGATGTCTGGGTGCTGTTCGAGGTGCCAGGGATGCTCAGGGTCATGGGGAGGCTGTGCACTGCCACCTCCTGCACGACAAGGTTGATGTGGCCTGGAGAGTGGCACAGGGCGATGCCGCGGCTCGTGCCCTTGGACAGTGCCTGTCACAGCAGCTGCTCTCAGCGAGGAGAGCGTCTGTCTTCCCCACACGTGGGGATCTCTCACACTGAGCCTGTTCAAAGGTCGCTGAGATGTTCCCTGTGAATAGAGCTTGCTGCTGAGCCAGGCTGCTTTTATTTGTTGTTGATTTTATTGATGTTATTGACTTTTCCGTGGGGCACTTTGGGGACGTTCGCACAATCGCATGTGCAGGCACTGCAAAATGCTTGATGCTACACAGTGTTTAACTCGCACTCTGCACGGGCACCAGAGACACATTTTTATTAAGAATCCATGGTAGTTGTTGCTTTTGTGTTTATGATAAAATATATAATGCAGTCCTCGCTGCTGCCATCCCACTGTGGCCACAGGCTACGGCAGAGTGATGATGTGTCGTGCCAGCGCTTCCCAGACAGCAGCAGTGGTACCCAGGGCACGGAGTGGCTGCAGAGAGCTCCCAGGCTCTGTCAGCATCCCAACAGGTGGGGAGGGTGAGCAGGGCTGCAGCCTGAGCAGCCCAAACACCAGGGCATGGCTGCTGCTCTCGGGCTGTGCCCAAGCTGAATTTCCAAGTGAGTCTTGGACCTTCCAGGAATTTGTGTAATTGGAGGATGGCAGCTACAAGGGGTGAAGGAGGTCGGATGCACCTGAGAATGTCAGAGTTTCTAACCCAAGGTCATGGTCTCCTCAACAGACTGGGCATCCGCTGCTGCGGGATGAGCCACTCTGGAATGCTGACCTGGCCACCAGGAAGGTGACAGCGTCAGGGGAGGTTTCAATGGCAGGAGAGGGAGATTAAGAAACAGAGCCTGACTGCAGCCTCTTCCTGAGGCATTTCTTGGTGTCCTTGCTGCCCCTGCCCTCTGCATCCCTGCTGTCCATTTCTCCCGGGCAGCATCGTGGCATTAAGTGTTTTAACCAGAGCTTTCATAGATTGAGCTCTGGAACTGTGATGTTAACACAGCTACGCAGACAAACACCATTAATATTTCAATACGTGGGTGAGGACGGGGAGAACATCCTTTCCTCCGTAAATAAAACAGGATCACTTGTTTTCTGCTCCAAGACTTGTCGCCTGCCTGAGACAGTAATATTTTAAAGTTGATTGGATCTTAAAATTGTAAGAGGTCCCCGGTGGCCCGACTTTAGCTGGCATTATCAGCTCAGCCATTGTCTTATGAAGCAATCTCCTCTTGAACCATCCTGTGCTCCCTCATCCTTTAAACACGCGCAGCCGGAAGCGGCTCGACTCTCTCCGGCTAAGGCTGTATGGTGATGGTGAGGAATGAAGATGAATATCCTCATGCCTGTGACCTTGGCAGCAGCCAGCCTTGTCCTTGGCACTCAGAGCACCTCCGAAGGTTCCTGTTTGCTTTTCTTCATTCTCCAGGGACAGGTTGACAGTGCTGTCCTTCAGGCTGAAAATCACATCAAAGGCAAAAGCTGGGGGAGCGTGAGGAACGGGTGACATCCTGCAGAGCACAGGGGCCAGGCTGGGCCACGCTCCAGGCAGGGAGGATTTGGGGCAGCCCAGTGCCATGGCCCTGCGTTCCTGGAGGGAAGCACCAGCCCCGAGACACATCCCCCAGCAAGGAGCACCCCAGGCTGCAGCACTCAGCAGCAGCGTGGTGAGCAGGGACCATCCTTCCAGCAGCTCCAAATGTCCCAGGGCAGTGTGATGGCACCATTCTTGCTGTTGTGATGGATTAAAACCTGGTCCTGCTGTGGGGAGGACAAAGCAGGGGGTCCTGGGGGACGGTGAGATGGGAGCCAGGAGCTGCTGCGGTGCTTTGGGCAAGAAAGATTATTTCAGCTTTAGAAGAAAGACGTGGGCATGTCCCCACAGCGATTAAGGGGCGTTTGCACACTGGAGTTTTAAGGATGATTTCTGGAAAATGGGGATGCACAGCTCTGGAAGTCAGGGACAAGAGAAGCAAAGGGATGAGGTGTGCTGACAGCAGTGGCCAAGGGAGTGCTGACGGTGCCGTGCCTGGCCAGGGAGAGGGGAATCCTGATGGTGTGTGGAGAGGGATAGGGAAAGGCAAAATGATCCTTAGTGGTTAGGAATGAAAGTCAGACAAATTCAGGCAAGAAATATGGGACAAATTCGTAGCAGCATGGTCATAAAACACGGGAACGGTTTACCTAGGGATGGCAGTGCAGCTTCCCAGAGTCTTTAAATCAACACCAGATACCACAGATCTCCAGGCGGAGAGCATCTGCAATCTTCTGAAGGCTTCCTTTGGGCTATGCTACCTCTGCTCTTAATTAGGGTGGGTTTAAAAAATTAAAAATCCTACTAGTTGATTTGCCTTTGCAGTGAATTTCCCCATTGATTTCCATCTGAGCCCCGTGAAACCAGGACTGTGTGTCTGCTGTTCTTATTTCCAGCTTCAGATAATTCTTCCAAAATGCCCTCTTGTACAAATTGAGCCCAATACGTGTGTGCTGTGGTAGCTAGGAGACTGGCAGGAACGGTGCTCCGTGATTATCCAAAGCAGTTGTCATGTTATTCTCATTGCTAATGGTATATAATTATGTATTAAGGCTCTCTCCAGGTAGAGCATCTCAGGGCAATTAGAGCACACAGCAGAGGACACAGAAAGACCCCAAGACAAGTCACTTTGTCCCTCTGGAAAGAGAAATAATTGCCCCAGAACATATTGTTCGCATTTTTGCTGCCTGACGTGAAAGTGGATCCATTTCAGTGAGCCAGGACGTGGCGTGGTCAGACCCAGGCAGCGCAGGATCTTTTCTCCACAGTGCCAGGCGAGTCTCAGTGCCTCCACCCAGCACATGCAGCCCTCCTGGTCAGAGCCATGCGGCCATTCACGCCAGGAATACATTGCCTTCATTTACTTATAGCTGCTTTTTCGGGAGGGGGGAATTTGATTAGCCCTGAGTTATCTACCCTGATGATCACAGACTGACTCAGATCTTGTGCAAGCTGCTGGTGCCATTTGCCTGGGTGTGAGCCTGAGGTGGGAAGAGGATTGTGTGCAGAGCACATTTCTCCAGGGGCTGCAGAGCTGCAGGCTTGGCTCCTCTGCAGAGGCTCACAGGCCAAAAACATTATCCCAAACTGCACTGCTGCCTTGGACACGGACCCGAGCTGGGGGAGAAGGCAGGAGTGACACCAAGTGTGTCACGCCAGTCGCGGGGGAATTGGAGGGGTGAGACCCTTGCCTTCTGTGCTGACAAATGCCACGAGTCCTGGGCTGGTGCAGGTACCTGCAGGGGGATGCATCCAGGGCTTCTCTCTCCTCCTCCCCACTGGAAACAAAGAACAAAACAAATCTAATTCCTGCAGGAAATTCTTCTTCCACGTGGAAACAAGGGGATCTTGTCTAGAGAGGTGGCTAGTACCCGTCAGAGCCCCCTTCGACTGCAGGAGCAGTCAAAAGCAGCCCCCCAAGGGAAACCCATGGGCTCTGAGCAGCATTCCCACCCTGGCCCTGGCTCCACAGCCCTGCTCAGGAGCAGCTTCTCCTCCTCTACCCCTGCTCGCAGCTCCGCAGCTCGCTGTGTTTGGGAGACACCACAAGACCAACCGCAGCAACAGCAGCGATGCCACGGGGAATGGCAGCGCGGCAGAACCGACTGGGTGGTGTCTTTGGGGCACCTGAGAGCAGAGGTTTGAGCGTCAAAACTCACACGGGGAAAGGCAAGGATATTGCAGATACACGGCAGGGAACATCGCACAGCCCCTGCTGCAAAAGGCAGCTCTGGTCAGGGGTGCTGGTGAGCAGAGCACCGAAAATGGGAGCGTGCAACAGGTTGGAGGACTCGTGGGGACATTGGGGACATACAAAGGGCCAGAGTCGACTGTGAGCATGGCAGGGGAGCCTTCCACCCTGGGGAAGAGCCTTCCACACTGGGGGAGAGCCTTCCACGCTGGGGAAGAGCCTTCCACCCTGGGGGAGAGTCTTCCACACTGGGGGAGAGCCTTCCACCCTGGGGGAGAGCCTTCCACACTGGGGGAGAGCCTTCCACGCTGGGGGAGAGCCTTCCACACTGCTCCCCAGCCCTCGGGGTGTGGCTCAGGGCTCACTGCAGGTATCACTACAGCCATTTCCCCCCTAAGAAAGGGCTGGGCTCCGCATGTGTGATGGCACTGGGAATCCAGAGCCACCGTCCCTGTCGTTATCAGGAGTTTTATTCTGACTGGCGGGAACAATGAGAACAAACACTGCAGAGCGCTGGCTGGCGATGAAGGTTTCTCTGAACCAATAGAGATTTGCTTCAAAGGGGCCTATGAAGAGTTTCCATTTAACTACGAGGCGGAAAGTGCCACATAACTAATATCTGCATGAAAATATGCCCATGCATGCAGCTATCCCCGAAAAGCCTGGGCACTGCGGAGAGCCAGGAAGATCCTCCTGGTGCTGCGGCCCCGGCAGCTCATGGACCAGACTGCTGCGCTGGAGTCACGTTGCTGCCAAAGGGACATGAAACTCAGCTTTATTTTTAACTTGGCTGGAGGGGAAGAGGAAGGAATATCTTACAGTGGAAGGAGTAGATGAGGACCCTGGAGATCTCAGCTCGGTTCTTGGCTCTGCTATAAATTCCCCGTGCGACCTTAAGGAGGTCACTTCATCTCTCTGCGCTTCATTTCCCTTCTGCAAAGTTTAGAGAGCGTGATCCTCCCTCCGGTCTTGTCTGTTGGGTCGGGAGCAGACACTGATTTTATTCCATTGCAGGCGCCGTGCAGGAGAGGACTCCGGGGAAGGTGCAGCGCAGCTTCTCCGGCTGTGCCCTCACACAGGCTGCGTGGCTGTTTCAGAACAGAGTTCCCCCCAGACTTCCCAGGAAAGGAGATTTCCAGGGTAAACAGCAGTGCCTTGTCCTAGGAAAGCAGGATTTGCACCCTGTTACCTGCCCTCGGTGCCCAGAGCCGAGGGGTCAGTAGGTGCCACTTGACTCACCAGATAATTGTTTTCTTTTCCAAAATGCGGTGTCTGCCAGGCCCTATCACACCATTATCACACCCATTTATGCTCTTTTCCCGCTGGTGTTAGTGCCGGGGAATGGATCTCACTGACTGTCACCTCTCCCTCCCTGCGCCGCTTGGCACTTGAGTGACAGCCCATGCCCCGCGCGTGGCACCGCCGCTGCTGGCAGCTCCTCCGGCTCAGGATGAAACATTGCTGCAGCACCCGGCAATTTACGGCCATTTGGATCCCATCCATCAGTGGGGAGAGAGACAGCTCCCTGATTCCAGAGGGACCCTCTGTCCCCATGGCGTGGGAGGCTCCTCCTCACGCTGCCCCAGTCTGTCCCCCTCCGTCTCTTCCCTCTGCCCCTGCTGTTCTGCTTGCTCTCCTGTTGGAAGGACAGTCCTGGGAGGGATGGGGTGCCCCGTCCTCATGGGGCCTGGGCGGCTGTGGCAACTTCCTGACAAGTTGTGTTTTACGGAGTAGTCACGGGGTAATCTTGCACGTCCTTGTTTTGTCATTTAGGGCACTTAAAATGTCACAGAGATTTCACTACCCTAAAAGCTTATCTGTCAGCAGGAGAGAGTTATTCCAGTAAAAGGGTATCATCAGCGGCAGCGGGAGGAAAAAAAAGAGACAAAAAAACATGTCTGAAGGTTTTCTATTCCGGGCTCTCTTCAGCCGACCTTGAGCCGATGCAGCTGCACCCGGCGGCTCCCAGGGCCAGTGGGCAGCGTTGTGTGTGGGTGTGCAGTGTCCCCAGTGCATCCCTGCCCTGTCCCCAGCACACCCCCGCCCTGTCCCCAGCACATCCTTGCCCAGTCCCCAATGCATCCATGCCCTGTCCCCAATGCATCCCTGCCCTGTCCCCAGCACATCCTTGCCCAGTCCCCAGCGCATCCATGCCCTGTCCCCAGCACATCCCTGCCCTGTCCAAGCATGCAGCTCAGCCTGGGTGAGCTGGGGGGGAATGTTGCTTGAGGAGAGGTCACAGTTTCCTCACCTGCCTTCGTAAGGTTGGTGGTGTGTCCGTGCCGTGGCTGCCAGAGGGCAGAAGTTCTTCGGGATTGTGGTGGTGGAGCCAGGGAATGTGCCTGGGAGCAGAAGGGAAAACGGTGCGAGGATTCCTCTGGAAAATGGGAATGGGAGTGCATTGCAGTGAAGCTGGGCAAAGGTGTAGCATGAGCTGGTATTTTTCCTGATTTTTGTGGTTTGCACCCAAATAGTGCAATGTGGATGAATGGAGAGAATGAGAGGTGCAGGGGAGGGCAGAGATAAGATGGAGTGAGGGAGGGGTGGACAACTGTCTGCTCTTTTTGCCATCGTGGGAGGCTCAAATGGCTCATGTCTGGAAGGAGTTTCCACATGGGAAACTGTCCATCCTGGCAGCAGCTGATCTGTGGGGACTCCTGTTCCGAGCAGGGAATGAACAGGAACACAAAATCCTTGTGCAGTTGTGGGTTTAATGTGCTGTTAGCCACCTCCATCCAGGGGATTCCCACAATCACTACAGGGTGGAGCCAAGGGCTCCCAGGCACAGTCTGTATTTGCCTTTGAGGAATTTTTTAGCTACCATATCCAAAACCACAGATATTTGCGTCCTGTATCTGGAACCTCTATGATTGTGTGATGCTGATGGAGTTTTCAGAGCACGGAAACAAAAACTGATCTAAGTGCTCCAGCAGAAAGGGATGGTGCAAAGCCAGGGGGTCCTTGCCTGTTCATCCTCCCCAGCCCTTGCTGCAGGAGGGAGCTTTGTTTCCAGCCCCAAACACCACCCATTTTGGAAGGGTTTATCTGTGCTCTGCCGAGTGCATGACAAATTTGTACTAAATTGGAACTTCAAATGATAGCAGCACAGAAAACCAGGAATGCTATTGCATAACAACACAGGGAAACAAGATAAAACTCCTCCATACGGCACCGTAACTTCAGAAGCAAGAATAAACAATATTTAAAAATGTATAAACACAGGTGGCATATTTTCCTTAAAAAACGTCTCAAGAAAAACAAAAGCATCTTAAAAAGGAATAAAATATGAAAAGCAGGAGAAGTAGGTCAGAAAGAAGAAGTCAAAAGAAGGGGAGAAAACTAACATGGAAATGGAAGAGAAAGTGGATTCTGCTGGCACATGGCTGTGATGTGGGTCCAGGGAGCTGCTGGGACAAGGGTGACCTGTGTGTCCAAGGCTCCAGGATGGCACTGTCCCAGGATCCCAGCAGGCAGGGGCTGGCAGCTCCACAGGGATGCATCCAGGCACTTCTGCAGGTGCTGGCTATGGTGGATAACCCATGCAGGTATGTCCCTCAGCCCTGCCCTGCTCCAAGCCTGCCCACACAGAAAACAAACCTCGCTGGAATTGCCAGCTTACCTGGGAGTCGGTGATGGAGGAGAGAGACATTGCCGAGACTCATTTATTTGCCCCATTAACGATTTTAACAGCCTCTCTCCAACAGCAGTCATTGCCCAGGGTTGGCAGAGCGGTGTCCCAACAATCAGCGGGACGGAGAAGCCCTGGAGGGCTGTTATTATTAATGCCCACAATACAATCACACCTGGGAGCCGCACACCCCGCGCTCCATCACACCCTCAGGTTTATGGGCTGGATGCTCCCGCTCCAGGGCAGCCCAGGGGAGGCCAGGAGCAGCGTGGTGAGCACCAAAGAAAGGCTGTCCAAAACCACCATCGTTCAACTGATCTGTTTATTGTGTCATGAAAGACTGCACCTAGAACCAGGCGCAAGGAGTATCAAACAGCGTGTTTTACCTAGAACATCCGAACCCAGGCGCTGCCGAGGCCCAGCGTGCTGAATCCCCGCTCAAACTGAAAAGCAGCAGCAACTGAGGCTTCTGTCTGCACTGAACAGCTGGTAAGAAACAAGGTAACCCAGGGTGTAGCTTCCCCAGAGACTGGCAAAAAAAAAGAACCAGGAGAGCATCTAGTGTGTGCTACGGGCTGGCAAGGCGGGAGAGGAAATCAGCTGGCAGATTTATCACTTTCCCCATTCTCGATCAGTTTCCTTTTCTTCTCATCTGTTTTCCTCTTGAAGATGTGGTCTCTGTAGAACTGGAGTTCTTTGATGCTTTCCCTGATGTCATCAAGTGCTCTGAAAGAGAATTAAGGAGGGTTTCAAAGCACCTGTGTGCATCCCTGGCTACACCCGGATCCTAACGCTGCTGAAAACTTCCAGGCTGCAGGAAACCAAACCAATGCACGTGGAAGGTGCCTCTGTCAGAAATGAAAATAAACCCTCATTGTCTCGGGGAAGCAATAAAAGTCCAACGGTGCCGATGTGCCAGGGAGCAACACATGGCTTATTAGTTCATGTCACCATGGGACACAGAGCTGCTGGAAACCAACAGGGTCTACAGCATCAGCTGTTAAGAACAATTCAATCTGAGGGAAGAGACGAGGGCTCCAGAGACGTGCCCTCTGCTCCAGGGCTGGCTCAGGGCTCAGCTCCGCACAGAAGCACATCAGCCACGACTTCAGTCAGGACCTCTGCAGCAATCAGCACGGCCGTGTCGGAGCAGAGGATCCCTGGCTCCTTCCCACTACCTCTCTGGCACATCCCAAGCTCAGGAAACAGCCAGGAGCAGGACTCTCACCCCCCATTGACAATTCTCCAATTTTCGTGTTTCTGTGACCAACTCTGCCCAAAACCAGGGCAGATAACCCCATTAAGTGACTGTTTGCATGGTCACCAAACATGCACCTCGAAGAGCAGAGTGAATCAAAAGGGCTGAGGAAACTTCTGGTTCTCTGGATTTTAATTATCCCTTTCCCTACACTATCCAGGCTTCAGACAGGAGAGTATGTCTGACAGGGCACAGAAGCACACAGCCTCCACCTGCATCAGACAGAGGATGCTGGAGTTCACAGGGAGCCCCACACACTGCTCAGGAGGAGCAGAGTTCCCTGCGGGACAAGCCCTACGCTGTCACACACAGAAGCACAAAGCTCACCTGTGAGAAGCCGCCTTCTTTGGTGCAAACTCATATTCCTCTGGATACCAGCGCCTATAAGCAGAAAAATTGCCATTTAAAAAGAAAATTGGATTCAAAACCATGTCTGGTGGCTGCTGCAGGTTTGTTATACCTCGTGAAAGAATTTTGGTTTCACTGACACCCAGAGAAGACACAAGTCCCCCTGCTGTGATCTGCAGAGCCCCAGCACCACGAATGGGCATCCCTGGGGTATCTTTCAAACCACTTAATTGGGTGAATATTTACCTGCAAAGTTCCTTGACAGTGCTCACATCAATGATCCTGTAATGAAGGTGCCTCATGAACTGCGGCATGTATTTGTCAAGGAATTTCTTATCTGCATGAACAGAGTTACCTACAAAGACACAAAACAAGATGTTTCTTCAAAGACGCTACAGAGCGACATGGAAACGAACGGCAGGCGGAGCAAGCTAGGAGAGATCACAGGGGAGGAAAAGCCATTCACAAGCAGCTCGTTTATCCCATTTTCTAGCAAATATGATTGTAAAGGTTTGTCAGATTTTCATCGCAGGATCACACAGGGTTTAAATACTAATGCCTCTAGTAATTCCTCAGTTACTACTCCTACAATTTGTGTCACATAGATAAATATCAAAGAATTATGCCAACACTGGGTTTTCGGCCAAGTGAAAATGGCCATTGGTATTAATTTCACTCAGCACCTGTCCCAAGACCACATGTGAACATTCTGAACGCAATTCTGGGTAACAGGACACCGATTCTTATTCAGCCTTTGGTTGAGTACCCAAGGAGGAAACAACACAGCACAGAACAGGAACACATCCCTGCCAGTGTCAGTGAGTGTTCACATCCCACCGAGAGTGCAGGAGGGATGCTGTTGTAGTAAAGAAAGAAGATGCCTCACCTGCAAGAGGACAGAGCCCTGGGGGTGTCTGCTGCCGCACGAAGGACAGGAACTCGTACTCTGCCTGCTGCAGCGAGATTTTACTCTCCTTCACAGCCTTAGTAAGGCCAGACTGCAAAAAAGAGCCAAGTCATAAATCAGAAACACCCTGTCACAGACACTGCCAAGAATGCTTCAGTTCTCAAGTAAATGTTTAACTCTGCAGTGAAAGGTCAACCCTTCGAGTGCTGTTTTTGTTCCCCAGGTACCTCCTGAACTCTGTGTCAGTTCTCTGGGGCATCCCCAGCCTTCATTCTCCCCAGGGACCTCCTGCTTGGGAAGTAAAACCAAGGCAGGTAAATAGTCCTGGCAGCACTGACCCTCCTGCAGGGTTTGGGGCTTTTTCTTTCTCATTTTTTGATTTCTTTGCTCAGGGCTCTTCTCGGTTACCAAGACGTGAGGCCTCGTTTAGCCACCTGCACATCCTTGAGGCCAGGAGAGCGTTACATCCCTTGATATCCCTGTTTCAGGAGAGCCACTCACCTCCCCAGCAGGGAGCAGCAGACACCAGTGAACACAAATAAACAGGATCCTGCCTTGAGGGTTTATCAGGATTCCTATAAATCAGAAAAGTTCCTCCCTTCTTTTTTTTTCCAATAGTTAAATGTCAAATCCTCTCCAAGTGTTCTCAGTGATTTATTTCCATCTGGCTACGCTATATATTTCCACGACTGTGCCGCAAAAATCTACTTGACAGATCCAAGTGGTGGTTAAAAAATTCATTATGTGGCAGCATTTTCATCTATATTCTAATTGCTTCTCTTCTCTTCTCTTAGTCAATTAAAAATAAGTAGCTCCTCAGGAGCAGAAAGGACGCGTGCTACCATCTCCAATTCACTCCCAAGCTGAAGCCGAACCGGAATCCTCGACTGGAGCAGGGAAAAGCACCCACCATAGTAAATTAATATTCATTTTCCAAACTCTTGCTAATTCTTCCCAGGGAGAGCAAGATGCCGAAGGGAAGAAGGGGGGGCTTATGGGTGTCTTAAAACTTCAGCCCTTAATTGAAAATTAACTTGAATTTCAATTCATCATCAGGGATTGGAAAATCCATTTGCCCTCTTGCTGCTGGCAAGGAGGAACCTTTCTTTGGTGGCCCAAAGAGCTAAAAATAATCTCTCGCTGCGAAAGTGAAGCTTGCAGCGAAAACATCCACAAGGCTCACAGTGCTGAGCGGACAGGCAAAAATCACAGCCCAGTGTTTGCAGCCATGTATAATCCATATGCACCAGAATCGGCACGGAGAAATCTGCATTTGATTGGCTCTAGACTGTTCTGCACTGATCCTGCACCTGTTCTCACTCAGCCATTCAAGCTCCACCTTCCCCTGCCCCACTGGAATTATTTTGAACCATTTTATGCAAGACAGAACAAGCTTCAACACGAGGAGCTACCAGAGGAGCCCACCCAACCCAACCTACACCAGGGCTCCCGCAGAGGCAGGAGGTGGCCAGCAGCTCTGTGAGAGGACCAAGGAACCAAACCCCAATTCCCAACCTCACACTGGGAGAAGGAGGCTGAGCCCCCGCCTCGGGAGATGGGAGCCAGGCACATCCCTGAGCAACAGATGCTGTTCTGGGCCCCCCTGCCTGCTCCAGCCCTCTCAGGGGAGCCTCACTGCTGCTGGGCTGCGCTGATGCTTTCTGCTCTCAAACCAAGAAGTAGCTTCCAGCACTATTCCAACTCATCAGAAACCAGGCTGCAAAGCACAGGCTGCTCCAGGCAAGCTGGAAGCTGAAGGCTAAAGATCCCTGAGTGGAGTTCAGACTGTGCCACAGATGACTTGTGAGACCTTGGGCAAAACATTCCACAAAGGCTCCTCAATACAAAATAAGGCAGACACTGTCTCTCGGTCTGACTGCAAGCTGCTCAGCACAGGAGTTGTCCCTGCTCAGGCGGCCGTACTGCGGCTGATCTCTCAGAATTACTGCCATTCCCATCGCGGCCAAGGCAGAGAAGGGTTTTACCTTCCCGTGATGCTCCTTGCACCACTCGGACATGCTCTCCAGCAGCTCGTCGGGCTGGTTTATTATCAGGTTCGGGCCCTGTCGGGGAGGGGAAAACGCAAAGGTAATGGGAGAAAAGTTTAGCAGCATGTGAAAGTTGAGTCCGAGCACAGGCAGAGCACGGAGCGGTTTCGGTCCGGACACAGAACGCAGTGTGACGCAGTCGCCGCGCTCGGCGCCACTCCCACGCCGCCGGTGCGAGCAGCGGATCCCGGCGGGCCGGGCCGGGCCGGGCCGGGGCTGCCCGGGTCGCTCTGTCCCCGCATCCCGGGAAGCAGCACGGCCCCGCGGTGCCGCAGGGTCCCGCCCGGCCCGCTCACCTCGGCCAGCACGTTGAGGTCGCAGTCGGTGATCAGACACGCCATCTCCAGGATCTGGTCCTTCTCCACGTCCAGGCCCGTCATCTGCCGGGGGCGAGCGGCAGCGTCAGCGCCCGGCAGCCCGCGCCCCCCGTCCCGTCCGCTCCTACCCGCGCCCCCCGCCCTCCGCGCCGCCGCCCCGCACCTCCAGGTCCACCCAGACCATGCGCTGCCCCATGTCGCCACCGGCCATGGCCGCCGCCCTCCGCCGGCCCCGCCACAGCCGCCCGGCGCAGATCCGCAGGCGGCCCAGGCCGGCGCGGCCGCCGCCCAGCATCGCCGCCGCACTACAGCTCCCGGTGGCCCCCGCGCCGCCGCCCCCGGTCCTTGGGGGTGTGGGTGCGCCGCAAAGGCTGCTGGGAGATGTAGTCCGGGGCTGCCGGAGCGCTCCCCCAGTCCCCGGTCGCACGGAGAGGCTCCGCTCCCCCGGCTCAGAGGAGGGGTTCACCAGGAGCTTTCCCGAGGGCGTCTTTTAATGTTCTCCAAGACAATACTGTAGTATTTTAAATGGACAACGGGGAATGGGTTCAAATTGAAAGACAGTAGGTTTGGATTACATATTAGGAAACAATTCTTTATTGTGAGGATGCTTGTGGATGCCCCATCAGTGGAGGTGTTCAAAGCCAGGCTGGATGGGGCTCTGAGCAGCCTGGACGAGTGGGAGATGTCCCATGGCAGGGGTTTGGAATGAGGTAGTCTTTAAGATCCCTTCTAACCCAGACCATTCTATGATTCTAACTCGGTATCAAAAACGGCATGAGGAATGTTGCAGATGCCGGGCAGCATCCATCCCACCTCAACCCTGCTCAAAAGGCTGTACCCCTCCATCTGACACAGATGTCCCTTTCTCCTAAAAAAGTACTAAGAGCATTTCTCTGTGACACAAGGACAGAGTGGTGGTTTCTCCAAAACTTCACCATGGCTTTCTTACCCCATGAAAAGCCCTGAGGTGTGAGTGAACACATTTAATACTGAGACCAGAGTTTGGCAGAACTGCACTGCTGTATTTTTACAAACACTAGAAGGTGAGCTCAACTGGGGGTTTGGGGCAGGGGAGTTTATACATGTGAGAAACAGGTCACATTTGTTTTGCCCTCAAGTCCATCAATGCCGCGCCGAGTGCCACTTGGCCTCTCTGTAGCCTTCCCTGCGGTAGTCGTAGCTCCAGCTGTCCCGGTGCCTGTCGTCGTAGCCGTACTCATCGCGCTTGCCCCGGCCGCGCTCCCCGAAGCGCTCGCGGCCGAAGTGGCGGCTGTCCGGAGCGTAGGGGTGGGTGCCCTTCCGGCCCTTGCGCCGTGGCCCCGCGGAGCCCTGTGGGCCGTGGAAGGCATGGGGGTAGCCAGGAGGGGCAAAGCCAGGCTGCTCATATTTGCCCCCAAACTGGGGCTGCTGCCGAGCTGCACTGTTCATCTGGAAGGGAAAGAGAGAAAGCGATGCTGGGTTTGGTACGCTCGCTGCCCGGCGGAGTGCTTGAACTAAACCCTGTGCTGGCCTCTAACTGCCGCTCTAAATGCCAAGAGAATGGAACAGGTTGGTCTTGAAGCTAGACTGAAGGCAAGCTTACAGAATAACCACTACCCACTACTTCACCCACAGCTGGACTCCCACAGCCCAGAGCACTCCCAAATGACCCCCTCAGTGCCAGGAACTTCAAATCTCCTGAACTGTTATTTCAGCACTCCAAAAGGTTATTCCCACAACCTCTGCCTGTGAGTGTGTGCACGTACCACCGCTTGTCTCTGCAGGCTCGACTGGAAGCCCGATGAGGCCATACCATCAGGAACCCTCTCATACCTGCAGGAGAAACAGATCAGGAGTTTCACCCTTAAACACACAACTGCTGCAGCCCAAGGGGCATCTGCATCCCACTAGTGTTCCCTCCACAGGGAAGAAACACCAAATTGCATTTGGAAATAGCCACGAACGCCATGAATCGTGTAATGTCTGTCTCCATTCCACACTCCTGTGCTGGCGAGACTCATACCTGCTGCAGTTGGATGCTGGATGAGGCATGCCAGGAGGGTTGATGCCAACAGCTCCGAGTGGGGAACAGGATGGATTGATACCCTGGGCTGCATGACTGCTCCCTGGGGAGAGACAAACACTTCAGGAGACCCACAAATACCAATTAAGGAACTCGGGTGTGAAGTGAACTTGCAGGACATCAACACATTTTCAATTGGCTCTCAAGTTTCCATGTGTTTAATTGGCTCTCAAGTTTCGCCAGTGATCTGCAAAAGCACACGGTCTAGTTAACAAAACAAGGCACGCAATTGTCTTAACTCCCACCAGGAAAGGGCAGTGATATTGTAGCCAATCTGCCTCATTTAACCACCATCAGATGAGACTTTTAATGCTCGTGTGAAAATTTAGAACAGATCTCAGAGGTGCTGCAGGAATAACCAATAAAAACCCGAAGAGAAGGGGTTACAGTGGCCATGGGGGACAGGAGTGTGCGAGGGGAGCAGAGCTGGCAGATCTGGGACCCCTTGGTGCGAGGCTCCTGCAATTTACCCAATAACTGTGACTCTGCCGCAGGCTGGGGACAGCTGATAGCAGTTCACTTTCCTTGTAAAAAAGGGGTTATTTAAGGTCCCTGCGGTACCTGATCGGAACTGGATGCGCATGGGCCGCCCGTAGAGCTTGATCCCGTTAAGCAGCCGCAGCCCGTACGGCACCGACTCCTCGTGCTTGAAGCTGACGAAGGCGAACTTCTTGGGCCGTCCGTCCCGGTCCTTGGGGATCTTCACGGTGATCACGGGACCCGCCTGCCATCGGGGGCGGAGGCGTCAAGCCAACACCGGAGGGAGCGGCCGCCGCCGAGCACATGCGCCCGCCGAGCCCTGTCCCGCGGCGGCCGCCGTTCCCCGCCGGCCATGGCAGCCGCGGCCCCCGCCCGCCGCGCCCTCCCCCGGTACCCACGGCGCGGGCGGTACCTGGTGGAAGAGCTCGAAGATGAGCTCCTCGGTGACCTTGGGGTCCAGGTTCCCCACGAACAGCGTCCGGTCGGCGTCGGCAGCCGCGGCCCCCATGGCCGCGCCGCGATCCGAGCGCGGGCGCTCTCCAGCGGCTGCGCCCCGACCCGCGCGCCGCGCGCGCCGTGACGTCACAGGCGGCGGCGCGTGTGCGCTGGGCCCGCCCCTTCCGGCGGGGGCGGAACGGGAACGGGAACGGGAACGGGGAAATGGGAGAATGGGAACGGGAACGGGGAAATGGGAGAGTGGGAACGGGAACGGGGAAATGGGAGAATGGGAACGGGAACGGGGAAATGGGAGAGTGGGAACGGGAACGGGAACGGGGAAATGGGAGAATGGGAACGGGAACGGGAACGGGGAAATGGGAGAATGGGAACGGGAACGGGAACGGGGAAATGGGAGAATGGGAACGGGAACGGGGAAATGGGAGAATGGGAACGGGAACGGGGAAATGGGAGAATGGGAACGGGAGCGGGGAAATGGGAGAGTGGGAACGGGAGCGGGAACGGGAACGGGGCAATGGGAGAGGGGGAACGGGAGCGGGGCAATGGGTGAATTAGAGCGGGAACGGGAACAGGAATGGGTAAATTAGAGTGGGGCCAGGTGAGGATGGGGCGGGAACGGGAACCGGGCGGGGGACGGAAACGGGCATAGGAACGGGGCCAGGCATGGGAAAGGGAAGGTGACAGGTGACGTGAGCACCGCGCGGCGGGAGCTGCGGGCAGGAGCCGGGCAGGATGGCCCTGCGGCCCCGGGAACTCACTGATGACCTGTGATGAGCCGATAATTAGCAATAAACCGCGTGTGCCCTGGGGGAGTCGTCCATGCGCATTGCGCACCGGTCCCGCTGTCGCGACAGCGCATCCCTGTCACGAGGCTGTGCCCAGTCCAGCGGCTTGGCTCTGTTTCCTCGTTATTGCCACGCTGCTGTGAAACTGATGGGAAGCTGAGCCAGCCGGTTAAAAAGCGGGATGCAGTTAGAAACCCCAGAGTGGGTTATTGGGGAGCAGGGAAATCACGAATGCCCTGCACTCGGGGGGCTCTGGGGGCTCCAAGCCCACCTGCTCCTGGGCTGGATCCACTGGGTCAGAGTGGGTGATCTGTTCCCACAGCAGCCTCCCCAGGGATTTCACTTCTCCAAGGACTCCGGGAAGCATCCGGTCGGCTCCCACCAGCCACAGCAATCCCCTGGGTATCCCAGAAGATGCGGGATGTAAAACGGGTGTTTTCCATCTGGAAAAATTTTGAGCGGGGCAGTTGAGCCTTCATTTTTCATTAGATCCCCGTGCGTTGCGGCAGATCCGATTTCCTCGTTAATTGGGTGCTGTTCATTTTCTCCACTTCATTACTTGCCGCCGCACCTAGAATTTATATCCATTTGGTTTAATCGCATTTGCCTGGTTAAATTCCAAACAGTCACTCGTTCAGAAAGGGAATTATTACCTCGCTTTGCCAGGACTTCCACTTTGCCTTAATTTCCCTGGAGCCTCGTTTACTTCACTGCCTTTTCTCCCTCCCTGGGTCCCCCGGGCTTGGCTGGGAGTGTGTGGCACTCGTGCCATCGTGGCTTGTTCCACGTGCGAGTGCCACAGCCCTGGCCAGAGGCGACACCAGGAGCTGCCAGGCTCAGGCATTTCTTGGCACAGCCTCGCCCAGCCCAAGCTTGAAAAATACGTGTATTTTACGTAGAACAGGAACCACTTGAGGTGCTTCAGAGATGCTTTTGGCATTCTGCTGTGCTTTTTTGCGTCACTTTTGTGCCTTTTTTGCTCTCCAAAGGAACAAAGTGGAAAACCAGAAACTTTTGCTTTGGGAGGAAAAACCCATTCTTTGGTTGCCTGTTTTCACTCTTAATGTGCATGCGCTTGGAAATACTGCTGAGATTTCAACCAATTCCACTTGGTAGTTTCAACTTTAGAACAGGCTTGGTGGTTTATTTGTTTGGGAGGTTTTGTTTGCTTTTAAATATATAATTATACCCTTCTTCCTTCCAGGCATCATCCTGTCCCTGGGCTGGGGGGAGCGTGTGCGATTACCCTGCGCCTGGGTGCTGTGTGTGCCGCACAAATCCCAGCTCACAGACAGGGTTGGTGCACTCAGGAGTTTATTTAGAGCCAGAAAAAGGGCTGGGAGCCCCTGGGCTACACCAGCAAGGTTTTCTGAGCCCACACTCAGCACTGTTGTCCCCCCCAGAGCCCCACGCTACACAGTGGCGGAGGGACACTTCCGTGCCACCAGGCCGATCACACCCTTGGTGTCGGTGAGGCCATTATCGATCTCGTACGGCTGTGCCTCAAAGAACTTCATCTCAAAGCCAGCAGCCAGCACAGCCTCCTCCACCTCGTGCTTCTCCAGGCGGAGGCATGAGAAAGCCTGCTTGTTGAAGATGTAGAAGCTCTCGCCGAGGACAGTCACCATGACCAGGTGCCCCCCTGGCTTCAGGAGGGTGCTGATGTTCCTCAGGGCACTGCGGAAGGTGGGCAGATCCTTGCAGGCGCCCTCCAAGCACAGGGTGGAGACGATGCAGTCGGCTGGCGGCAGCGACACAGGGCCCGTGGGGTTGGCTTTGGTCACATCACACTTCAGAACCTGCTTCACCTTCTTCCTCAGTTTCTCCTGCTTCTCCACCCACTTCTCCCTAGCAAGAAAATGCAAAAATAAGCCTCCACAGATGAAGGCTCATTCTGTGGATATTTAGCATCTGTGCCTGTGGCTTCCTGCCACTGCGCATGGCCTGTGCCACCACCATGGTCGGTGACAGGCAGTAGGACACCAGCCTCACCTGTGCCCTTCCAGCTCACAGACATATTTCACCAGTGGCTCCCAGTCAAAGGCTCCTGCTTCGTTCTTCAGCCACTTTTCCAGCTCCTGGCGGTTCCGGTCAGTGTAGTCCAAGGCGATGATCTCCTGGAAGTGCTCACAAGCAGACAGGAGCTGGTAGATGGTGGGGCCACAGCCGACATCTATCAAGAGGTCACCTCTCAGCCCATCTGGTGCAGAGGCAGGGACAAACCATCCTGGTGAGAATGGAAACTGCCCCAGGGCAGAAACATCCCAGAGCCCCTCGGGCTGTGCTCCCCTAACCCCGAAATGTGACCCCAAGTGCCGCAGACCTATGGCACAGCCCCACAGCCAGGGTCCAGAGCCTGGGGCACAGGCAGTGGCAGTTCCTGGGGCAGAGGCACTGTCCCCACACCCCCGGCTGGGTTTGAGGGTGCACCCAGAGCCTGGGGCACAGGCAGTGGCAGTTCCTGGGGCAGAGGCACTGTCCCCAGCCCTGGCTGGGTTTGAGGGTGTACAATTCCCTGTGCACACACACGTGCAGAGAGGTGTTTTTAACAAGCAGGTGTGTGCCCGTCCCTCGCACAGCTCGCTCCGTGCTGGGCTGCCCGGGAGCTGGTGCCACCCCACGCCTCCGAACTTCTCGGCAGTGCTCACCTAAGGAGAACATTTTATGCAGGGTCCTCAAGTTCTGCATCACAAACCCAGTTACTCCTTCCTGGCTGCTGCTCATGCTGTAATATTCGTTTAAATACGCCCGAGGATCAAAATTCTGCTGGTAAAACTCAGCCTCCGTGAAGGTCGCGGGCGCTTCCATCTTGCCGAGAGCAGCTCCGCTCCGCGCTCCTCCCCTGCCGCGCCGCTCCCGAACTTTCACTTTCTGTCTCCCTTCTGCACTTCGCCCCGGGCACAGCTGGGCACAGCTGGGCACATCCGTCCGCACGATTTACGTGTGCTCTCCGCTTTTCTGCTGAGCCTCGCTTTTCCGATGATAACTCGTTTCTGCAGCCCCTCGCCCGCTGTCCTGAGCGGTGACACGGTGGTGACAACTCCTTCGCCGCCACCGCCACAAAGAGGCAGCAGAGCCTCGCGCTTCTGGCGCTGGCAGGTCCCCATCAGATCATCGTCCTCCCACTCGCCCAGCTGGAGCCGAAATGATCAAACACTTTTTGGCTCATTACCGACTCCAGATCTACACAATTGGCCTTTGCTTTTTTAAGGATCCGTCGTTAGAAGTGACAGCGAAGGAGCAGCCGCATCATCTCAAACTAAGTGCGATTGTAGATCCAAGGTGCGTTTGCTTCACAAACCCCCTCACTGCGCCAGACCTGCCACTGCCAAACCCTCTGCTGAGCGTGTGAGCCGTAAAAAGGACGTCAGCTCGAAAGACGAACATGGTGAAGAGGTTTTCTTCTGACAGCAAAGCCAACAATCAGTGCTCCCTGATGCTGCAGCGCTGGGACACGGGGCCCTGCGAGAGCCCTGCTGGCCAGCCAAGCTGACCCAGGGGCGTTTGCCAGCACAGTGCCTGTGTTTCAGCCCTCAGAGCCTGATTCTGTTCACTGAATGATATGATCTGGAGATAAAAGTATGAACTGTCAGCACCCAGAGGCCTCTGAGCAGGAGTGGCAGAGCATCTCAGAGCTGGCAAGACTTACTGCCCTCGCTGCCTGGCACTGGGAATCACAGAATCATGGAATGTCCTGGGATTGGCCCGCCATGGGCAGGGACACCTTCCCCTAAACCAGGCTGCTCCAAGCCCCATCCAACCTGGCCTTGGACATTTCCGGGGATGGGGCAGCCACAGCCTCTCTGGGCAATCTGTGCCAGAGCCTCCCCACCATCACAGAGAAGGAATTCTTCCTAATACCTGATCTAAACATACTCTTGGTCAGTGTGAAGCCATTCCCCCTTGTCCTGTCACTCCAGGCTGTAAATAGTGAACACTGTAAATAGTCTCTCTCCATCTTTCTTGTAGGCTCCCTTCAGGAAGGCCATGCTTAGGTCAACCCAAAGAGCCAGCCCTGGAGCTTGTGGCAGCCCCAGAATGGCTCTGATGCTCCAGCTGCTCAGCTCCATTTGAGCTCAGCTCCAGGCGTCTGATTTCCGTTTTCCCCCATACTCTTATTTCAAAGTGTGTGATTAGGGCTGCGCGAGCTCCATTGTCATCTCCACCTAAGTGCTGCTCTGATGGGTGGAAACAGCATCTCAATGTTTACAGGGAGGAAAGCATTGCTCTGCTTTCCTGGATAATGCACAAAATCTGCCACTGCAGGGAGGGAAAATCACTCGAAAACGAGCACCTACAGAAGGCTGGGGAGGGAGGAGTTGAGCTCTCCCAGCCTATGGAGGGGCACCCTGGCCTCGTCCCCTCACCTGGGCAGCAGCTGGGAGATTATAAAGGGCAGAAAGAATCTGGGGGGTGGGTGGGTTGGGATGTGCAGCACCTCGAGGTGTTGCTGAGCTAGGCTCTACATGGCCTCTACAATGAACACAGCTCCTGCTGTCCCAGAGGAGGTTTGGAAGCAGCCAGCTTGTGCAGCAGGACACTGGCCTAGAGAGGTGCTATGGTAAGGAGGGACATCCCTTAAGGCCCCTACTGGGTGCTGGTGCTTTTGTGGGGGTTGGTTCAAGGTGGCTGGTTGTTTTGGTTGTTGCAGGAAACATTTTGAGTTTTCCCCTGTATTTCTGTGGTCAGAAATATTGCGCTTCAAGGTTGCCATCAGGGTCAGAGGAATTCCCCCAGTGCTGAGCCCTTCCCTCTGCCCCTTCCTCCCAGGGGCAGATGTTTGGCTGAGTCTGTCGCGTGGGCATCACTGTGCTCGTAGTTTGGTGATATGTAATTAACAGCTGGCCGTGCTGCTGGGCCCTGCCCCAGGTCCCTGTGTGCAGAGGGGAGCGGGAGCAGCCAGGGCCAAGAACAAAAGGCGTCTCTTCTCTGCGTGGTGCAGAGGATCCCAAACAAAAGGTTCCCGTTCCCTGCACTCCTCTCCCTGCCTCTCGCTCTCCTTTTTGTGCTCCCACTCTTAGATGGGGATTTAAGCCATTCTTTTCCTGGTTTGAATTTCTCTGGGCTGCAACAAGAAAGTAGCAATTAACTGTTATAAGGCTGTTTTATAGTCTTGTGCAAACCCTTTCCATCCACTCTGCTTTAAATGGGTACATCTTTTATTCCCAGTTTTCGGGAGTGTAAAACTTTACAGCGTTTGCTGCAAACCTTCATACTTTGCTTTGCGGTTTATTGCTCCCTCTGCGGATATATCTCACTCATAAATATGGCTTCCAGCTCCCAGTACTTGACTAGGAGCTGCAGTGCCTCGGAGTGGTTCCGTTAATGGGACTTTGCCTACATATTGTGGTGTGATTCATCCCAAACCTCTGTCTCTCCTCTGCCTGGAGGAGCAGAGCTCTGTAGAAGAGCTGTGGCAGTAGCAGATCACCCAGGCAGGGCATTCCAGCCCCAGCAGCAGATCCCTGTGGCTCTGGGAGATGGGGAAGGTGGCTGTGGAAAGCTCGGTGTGAGCTGGGGCTCTGTGCTCGGGTGGCTTCAGGCACTGCCATTGTGGAGCCTTGGAACGAAGGTTGTCTTAGGTGGAGAGCTTCTTCTCTCCTATAGATTGTTTATGAGTTATTTGTAAAAAACTCTTTTCCTATGATTAGCATGGCGTCTCTCTGCTCTCCATGTGTTATGAGGGACAAATAAATTGAATGTTGAGATTCGTGTGGGTTTAAGTCTGAAATGAGCGTGTTGTTTCTGACCACCCTGTAGTTTTCATTTCCATGGGAACATTGAGGAGTTCTTTAGTGCCCATTTTTTGGAAAACTTTGGAGATGTGCTGTGCTTGACACAAGCTCAGGTGTCCGAAAATGGAGCCAGCCAGGTTTGTGGACAGCAAGCACTAGTGCCTTTGTTCGTCAGCAGCCGAGCCAAAAGGCAGGGATGGAGGCAGAGCAGAGCTCTGTGGCTGCTGGTCCTGCCGGGCTCTGGGAGGGGATGGGACACTTGGCACCCAGGCACTGGCAGTGGGCCTGAGGGGAGGACTGGGGGTCCCAGCTGCAGACCCCAACCAGCCCCTGTTATTCCGGGACTATCATGACACAAAGGATTTGGAAAGGTGTGGGCTAAGTGCAGCTTTCAGACCCCTGCGTGCTACATGGTAATTTCCTTGCATTACGGTGATGGCGGCTTTAAAAGCGCCCTCCTCCCATCCCCTTTTAACAAAACAGAAAAGCATTTAGGGCCGATTTGTTTGGAGTCCGGAATGGCAGCGATTACAGCGGAGCATTTGGGGTAAATGGAGCGATCCTGGTGTAAGATGACCTCAGCTGAGAGGCTGGCACAGGGTGGGGGCTGCTCTATCCCCCTGGCATGCGCCCTGCCCCGTCACCGAAAGCTTTGTGCCATCCCTTTGAGCATCCCACCACTGCATTAAAGTTGCTTTCCCAGGGAAGAATAAGGTGTGTTTTAAAGAGCCCTGGTTTGCTGTGTCTGTCCCCCAGGGAAGCCAGGCGCTGCCCTCAGCCCCACCCGCGGCAGGGAGGGGAGTGCGGCTTTGGCAGCGCCGCGCTGGAGGATGCTTTATGGGACCATTTGCCGGGGCTGGTACCTGCCGATGAGGCTCCAAATGTCAGAGCCAGGCGAGGGAACAGGTGGGCCCTGTGCGTCTCTGGAGCCCTGCTAATTCACAGGCAATAAATTAATGATAGGAACAGGGACAAGGCCCTATTCTGGGTGCAGGTGAGTGAGCAGTTCCCTCTGGCAGGCGGAGGGAGGGGGACCTGCCACTGGCAGGCTGCCTTTGATCGTGCTGTCTGCGCCTGCCTTCAAGGTAGCCCATGCTCGAGACCAGCTTTGGTCCTGCTCAGGGCTTTGGAAGCAGTGGCAATTCTCGCTTAAAATAATGAGCACCTCTGCTAATTACCTGAGGCTGCCTCTTTGAACTGCAGGCTGTCGCTTACATCATCCCCATAAAGGCACCGGAGGTTTCCTTCAGTCCCAGAGAGACAGGAGATGTTCAGAGCTAATGACATCAGCCTGTCAGGAAAGGGTATAAAAGCTGCTTGCACCCACATAAACCTGGCCCTGGTGCCCTGCCTGGGGCAGGAGGAGATGCTGGCAGGGCATGGGGTGTTCCTCAGCCCCTCCCACCATCTGCTTTTGTCCCACCTGGCTCCAGGAAGGAAAGCTGGTGCAGGAGGGAAGATATGGATGAGGGGTGCTTTGGTAGGGAACAGGGCCAAAATTAGCGGGGAAAAGGAAAAGTACAGGAATGGTACCATATTAAGCAAGCTGTACAACAAGCTGTCGTCCACAGATCCTCTGTCAGCACGGTTTTGGTTTTGTCTGTGCCATCCTTACAGCATTTTCAAGGGATTGTGACCTGGAGCTGAGATCCAGCACCGGTGGGAGGGCAGCAGGGCTGGTGCGAGCTGTGCCAGCTGTGAGAGGCTCTCTCTCACCTCTAGGAAGCACTCTGACCTCAAGGAAACGCTGCTGCGCTCCCTGAAATGGGGAGGATCGCTCCGAGCAATGACGTGTGTGTGCACAGCATCGTTAGGTTTGGCAAAATGCTTTTTTTGGAGATTCTTGGCTTGGAATGGGCGAGAAGAGGGGTCCAGGGAGGGATCGCAGTATGGCAGAGCTTGGGGCTCAGCAGGTGCCTGTCAGCTCGAGGAAGAAGGACCTGGGAAATGCACCATGGGGATGCAGGAGTTCCCTCCGAAATGGGGATGAGGTGCATGCCGTCCTTGGAGGATGCGGTTAGAGATGGGAGCCTGCTGCCTGGAGAGGTTGGGTCACTCAGGAGCCTCTTTGGGCTCTGCTGACGAACCTCCTCACCCTGCAGGAGTGCAGGAGAGACGAAGCTCCCCGGGAGCAGGCGGCTGCGCCCCGGCCCGACGAGCCCGTGCAGATGGTGGGGAGATAAATGACACCATCTCCGTACTGTAGTGGCTTGGCCGTAATTCCTGAACGACATTTATTGGAGGCAGCCTTCCCTTTTTCAGGGCTGTGACTCCTCGGGCAGGGGGAATTGCGATGGGGAAGGTGGAAAGCGCAACCCGGCGTTACTGATGAGAGCGGTGCCCAAACCCCCATCCATTCCTCTCCTCCAATTTTCTCCTCTGACAATTTATAGGTTAGTTTGATGCTTGAATAGCTGAGTCTCTCTAGTAATATGTATTCTCTGTAAGTATTCCCCGCTGTGGCATATCCTAAGAGAACTCCATCAAATAATTATCTTCCCTTTTATTTATTCACAGTCTTTTCACTCGATCTGCATCACGATAAAATATTCCAATGGCTTCCTCTTAGCACTGAGCCTTCCCTGGATTGTAAAGTGTATTTATGTACAGTATTAAATCCGCCCTGCGCCGCTCTTTATCTCGCCGCTCTGCCCGCTCGATGCTGCCGTCGTGCGCTGGCCCTGGCCACCTCCTGCCCTGACTCCCTGTGTCTCTGTGGCACGTGTGGAGCCCGTGCCACCTGCCCAGAGCCCAGGGCAAGAGAGGTCTGCAGGCAGCCAAGGATGCAGCTGGTGCAGAGGGATGGAGAGGGGCAGCCCCACCAGGGAACCTTCCTGTCTCCCTCCCCGGTGCTTCCAGCCGGGATGTCACTGCCTGGCAGGGCTGGGCTGCCCGCCGCCAGCGGGAGGACGTGACTGCAGGGCAGCCGAGCGCAATCAGAGCAGGGAAGAAACCAATAACCTCCTTTCCCCCTCGGAAGGGCTGGGGGAGAGCAGTGCTGCTCTTCTCCAAGGACTCTGCAGGTCTTCCTGTGCAGCTCTGGGGAAGGATGAATCCCTAACAAGGAGCTGCCAGCCAGGGGCAGCTTTTCCTACAGAAAGAGGCTATTTCAGGGGATGATGTGCAGAGTCCAAGCAAAGGTTTCCAATGCTGGTGAGCACTTGGAGTGCTTGGAGCAGTCCTCAGAGGAGGTGCAGGCATGCTGCAGCAGCTCTGATCCGTGGCAAGGAACATCCTTTCTCCATGGGGGAAGCGGGTCCATGCAGGTCCGTGTTTGCAGCTGGGATTGCTACAGGTTTCCAAAATAGCCCTTCCAACACCACCATATCCTCCTTGTCTTTCTGTGGATTTCTGCGTGCTGACAGCAGTGTAACAGGGAATACTCAGTGTTGTGCATCCCTGCTTGCTGCATTACAAGACCCCGTGCAGGAGCAGTCGCCTCTCTACCCCAGGATGCACGGGAGGCATCTTGACATCTCCGCAGGTGCGAGGCATCCAAGGGCATTCTGGGCTGAAGAGGCTCTTGTCACATTCACAGTCTGTAGCAGTGCCAGGGATTCTGTTAGGCCGGAAGAGCTCTCCCCTCTCCAGGGCTGAGGGAGTAAAAGCGAGTTTAACTCTGTTTTTAAGTTTGCTTCCACTGCTCTGCCCACAGGAGCATCTCCTGGGAGCCACAAGGCAGCGGCAGCACCAGCGCTTTCTGCCACACTGTGTCACCGTGACTTGGGAACAGCAGTTATTAGGCTGGTCACAGAGAGAAATAGCAGTGACTGTTCACAATTGTGGCTTTTCTGCTCTGCTTTGCCCACAGCCAGCTTGCCTGGTAGGCAGATGGGGTGGGAAAAGGGGTGTTGCCCAGAAGAGGGAGATGCCAGGGGAGAGGATCAGTCATGGTGAGGAGGATGAGCATGATGACCATGATGCTCTGAGTCACTTGGCTCTGGTACCTCTTCAGAGTGGCATCTCCTCAACTCCTGGAGAGCCGAGTTCCCCAGCAAGGGTTAACAGAGTGTATAAAATTGATTGCGATTTTAGTAATTCAGTATAATCACAGTCTACCAGCAGGTTGCTTTTCCAGCAGGAGGGTTTGGAATTATTTTCTGGAGTTTGCAATATAGAACTTAAATTAAGCCTCAGAAGTCAGAGGAGCTCTGCTGCATCTCTAATGTGGTGCTAAATTCTCAGCAGCACATTCCCTGTATTAAAGCCTTTGCTGGCAATTAGGTTCATTAACTATCACAATACCTTATTTATTACTCGGCATGCCATATGGTTTCCCAGCTAAAGAATGGCACCCGTTCTAGCACAGACCATTTGGCATCATAAAAATGTTAACAAATAATGTTATGGCTCTCAAGGGCAAAAGGGCTCGCCGGGCTGCAGGTCTGCACGGCAGGAGAGAATATGAAAACATTTTTCTTCTATGGCAAAATAAAGAATTCCTCGAGACAGAAGTATTCAAAGAATATCCCGCTCGCATCACGCAAATGGGAGTTTTATACATGCCCATAATGGTTCTGTCAATATTTGCAGCAGGCAGCGCGCTCACTCATCTCCTTTCCTTCCTCCTGCTCCCTCTGAGCGTGGACAGTGCTGGAGCGCTGACAGGAAGGACCCACCTCCATCTAACTGTGCCACGTTTGTGCCTCTTCATTTTTATTTCTTCTCATGGCGCTGGCTCTCTGGTGTATGTAGCTCTTGGGGGCAGCATTAATTATCCAGCACCGTCCTTTATTACTGTCCAAACTTCAGCGCTGGGCTCTGCACCGAGGCACTCAGTGTGCCAGTGAGTGCAGACAGCATCGATTTCCACACTGCAGAGGAGAGTGTGTGTGTGTGTCTGTGTGTGCAAGGGGTGAAGCTGCACCAGCAGAAACAGCTCACTGGGACCCCAATGACAGAGCATGAAGTTGGCATTCTGACCCTGAAAAGGGAAAAATCTTAGTTGCAGTTAGTTCAGTGCTCTTGGGAGGAGATCAGGACCTGTTAGAGCCCAGGCTGTGAGCGTTACGCAGGGTACGCCACGCTCGGTTCCTATTTTCAGCAGGATTAGGATTACGAGAGCCAGGGACAGCATTTCAGGTCACAGGGACTCGGGCTGTCTCCTCTTAGGTACTGTGTGGCCAACAAGGAAAAGGTGCTTCTCCATTCCTGTTCTGTGAAAGGATTCCCCTAGAATAAACGTGTCCGAAGGGTGATTTTGGCAAAATGCAACTTAAATCAGAGTAGTCCTGAAAGCACAGATTAAACTAGACTTTGTGATCCTGTTACAGTATCCCTTGTCAACCTCTGAATTTCCAGAAATGGGTTAGAAAGCCAAGTCTGAGACATAAGTAGCGCTGCTGCCAAACTTTGTGGGTGATGCTCACTCAGTGCCTAGGTGAGGTTGTTTCCTAGGTCCTGCTCCTCGCTGATTCCTGGGTCAGATTTCTGATTTGCAAAAAGATAATTCTTCCAGCGTATGAGCTGAGGAATGGCTCTGGCCTCCTGCACAGGTGGTCTGTGCACAGGCAGCTGCAGTAGCACAGTGCCAGCTCCCCCATGCCCTGCCGACGGTCAGGAGGGTCAGGGCACCCCCATGGCTTGAGAGTAGCCAAGGTGAGGGTGGAGCAGCTCTTGGGTACCTGCTGTGGTGATGACCACTTCAGAAATGCTTTGGTGTACAGAACAGCTGCTCTTCCCACGGGCAGTGACAGCAGTGAGGTGCTTGGCCAGCTCTGGGCTCAGCCTGTGTGCAGAACGGCAGCAGCTTCTCTGTGCCCTGCTCTGTCGGTGCCCACTCCAGAGCTGCCTGTGTCCTGCTGAAACTGCTCTTCCCGGGGAGGGATGTGACAAAGAGCTGAAAAACTCTCAGGCTTTAATGCCAGCTAGGATTATTTCTCATCACCTCAGCTGAACTCTCAAGCGATGTGGGTGATGTATTCCACCTGCCAGGTCACACAGCACCGCTCCCCGTTGGGAGTACAGCCATTTCTTTGGGAGCCCCCTGCTTTGTTTTTTATTGCACACCGTACTGTAACACAGGCAGAGCCTCGTCCTGAGAATAGCAGGGCTCCATGAGAGGATGAGTGTGGCCAAAGATGAAGCTCTGTCCCCCCAGACAGTTGATGTAATATCTCCTTCTGCTAGCCTTGGTGCCTCTCTCCAGTCTGCCAGTTCCCTTCCATCCAGCATGTCTGGAAAACCCTTGGGTTTTCCCTATTCTGTGTCATCCTTTCAGCTAATTACCTTTTTCATGAGAGTTGTGATTTGGGTTTTTTCCCCTTCAGGTCCCTTGAAGAGACATTCCAAAATGTGCCCCCTCAAAAGCCTCTGGGGCTGGAATATCTCACCCCACCTCCCCAAGCAGTTTTACCCCCACCTGCCCTCTCGGTGCCTCTGCACTGCTGTAAGGACCCTTGGCACTGGTGATGGCATACAGTTCTGCAGGTAGCACGGTGATGCCAATGCTCCAACACTGAGCCTTTCGTGGAGAGCTCTTTGTGAAGGGAGAACTGTTTCCCAGACGGCAGAGAGAAAGTGAATTCTGGTCCATTTGTTGTGGAATTGGCACTTCCCAACCGAAGGATGTAGCACCTGGGGCAGCAGAAGCAGGGAGGAGAGGCACACCAGTGAGAAAGAATGGACTGAGATCCAAAGGGAATTAATACCTGGAGAGAAGCTGGGGGGTGGTGGAAGCAGCTGCACCCCTGGTGACAGCCATGTCACACTCTGCTGCCTCCCCCCATTTGCATCCCTGGCTGCTGGCAGGGACATGTGGAGCCTCTGGCCCTGGGCAGATAGGTCTTATCCAGGAATGGCTTTGCAGGAGTGTTTACTTTCATTCCTGGGAGGCTGATCAAGCTGTTCCAGCTAGGAATGTGCCCTGGCCAAAGGGGGACTCTGCCAAGCTCCCTCCAGCAGGAACAGTGCACGGTCCAAGGGCATTGGAGCCCTGGTTGGACTCCTGCTCCCAGGGCTGACCCCTCCACATGGCCAGAATGTGAAACCTGTGTCTGTAGGACTCGTAGCAATGGATGCGTGTGCTGTGACCAAGCTGGAACACACCAATTCTTCACGAGCTTTGGGAAGGATTCATAAATATCTGTCCTGAAAGGGCAGATTGTGAGCTGCCTTGCTGCACCAATGTTATCTGATTTGGTCACTGAGGAATCTGTGACCAGATAAGATACTGGGGGTTTATTGTATCTTCTGGCAATTATTAAGAAAATAAAATCAGTTAATATCTAACCTTGAACCTAGACCAAAACATTTAGCCTCAGACTTCGTTCTGCCTCTCTTGTACATTCAGGACTTGTACAGTTTAGAGGGCTGTTAGGAATGATGGAAGAGATGAACAGGAATTTAATCTGAGCCTAAAATACCATCATTATGCAGCTCGAGCATCTCAGAAATGAGGTCTGTGCCATGTGTGATGCAGCCACTCGATCTTTTTGTCCTGGTGCAAGAAAGGGAAGGAGGAGGAGGAGCCCCTTTGGCAGAAGTTTCCCCAGCTGTGAAGGCATTTTGTGTGAATATTTAATGCAGAGATATGTTAAGAGCAGGGATGGGAGGGGGGGAAAGTCTTCCATGAGTGTGGGCTTTTGTTTGCCCTGTCAGAAGCAGTAATGCGTTCTCTGTGCACACACAGAGCACATAAATACATATAAATATCCTCTCCCCTGGAAATGGAGAGCAGAGGGCTGTGCAACTGGAAATGGGACATGGAGTGCTGCTAGAGGAGAGATGGAATTAGGGATGAAGGTGTTTACCGAGTGACTGGGATCCAGGACGTGGCTCGCTCCCTCCAGTAAATGAACTTGAACATCATGAGGGCACAGAAATCAGCTGCTTCCAGTGGGACTGACGATGCTGCTCGTGGTCCTGGGTGACTTTTTGGTTTTAAACTCCAAAGACATTCAGGGGCTCTTGGAAACCATCCTCTTAAAGAAGGGAGAGTTTTAAGCAATATGTTAATGATTTGTTGATCTCATGCTCAGAAAAGCCCGCAATGTTATTAACTCACCTGGAATTCTTATTAGGGTCTGAACTTGGGCATGATCCTCCCAGAGAAGGAACAGCCCTGGGTGGAGGTGCAGCCCTGTGCCCTACTCCTGAGGGGACCAGCCAGCATCACTGGTGTCTGGCTGGACTGAAGACATCTTCCCCAGAACTGCATCCATCCTGTCCAACCAAAGGGAGACAGAGGGAAAGCAGGATAACACTGGAACACAATCCCTCACTAGAGTATGCCCTGTTTTGGGAGGCAGAACAAGCACCCAGGACTTTGCTGAGGTCCTGGTGTAGATTCTGCTCTATTTAAAGGACTTTTTTCTGGGATGAACTTTACTGAACACACACGCAGCCTCCACAGCACCATAAAGTTGAGGCTGACATTTAATGCCTCGGCACATCTCTTTCCTTGTCCCATGCAAGACATCAAGTATGTCAGGTTAAGAGAAGAGAAAAAATAATTACACAGTAAATTAAACATGGCCAACTCCCCCTCCCACTTATTAGGGCTTCAAAAGTTGCTACCTCTGGCTCGAGCTCTCTTGAATACATACAAAGGGTAACACTAAAAATAGGTCCTGTACTGATGGTTAGGTCGCAGCCTGCTAGAGGGAGACATTTTTATTTAATTACAAGCCCAGCAGCGCCTTGCTGGGGGGGAATACATAAACACAGCGCTCAGAACCCGGCTGTAAAGTTTGTGCTCCTTCGCTGAGTCACTGTGGCTAAATTCCCCTTTGTGTGGGGGATTTAGGGGAGGAATGTGGGAAGGCTGGCCCGGGCTGCCGCCCTCCTGAGTCACTGCTTAGCTCATCCTCCAGCCCTGGCAGGCTCAGGGCCCTAAGCCACTAATTAGCCTCATTGTCTTAGGGCTGCAGCATCCATAACCTGGCACGGGGAGGGGGGAGGATGGAGGGACAGGCTCCTGGAAACCCATGAGCCGCACGTATCTCCTGGCACTTGTGTTCCGTGCGTCACACCCACCTCTCACCAGTCCCAGCAGGACACTGATCCGCTCCTTCCATGGGATGGCACTGATTCCATCACCCCTCTAGTGAGCGAAGCTGTAACTTGGAGCAGGAAGGATTTTAGTGCACAGGCCCCGGCGCGCAGCAGCCTCGTTTGGAGTGTGTGGATGTGTGCAGTGGCACGCCGGCCGCTCGCTCACGTGGCGGTGACACGATGATCCCTGCCACTGCTGCTGCTGTCGCATGCTCAAGCATGGCCAGGTGGCATCCCACATCCAGCCAGGGCCGCGAGGTTGGCAGGAAAAGGCAGCGCGTGGGGAGGCAAGGGTGCGGACGAGGGTTTCTGCAGTGTGACAGACACGTGTCCAGCAGCTCCGTCCGAACTATCAGGCTCTGCGTGTTCTCCTTTTCCATGGCAGAGCGTGGCTCCTGTGCAGCTCCATTGGGCGAGCTACAGCCAAGCTCCAGCAATAGCTCAGTTTGGGATGAACTGCAGTGTGGGCAGCCCGTGTCCCACCACCCCATGCCCAGACCCCGATCCAGTTGCATCCTCGGCGTGACTCTCAGGTTCCCTTTGTGCAGAGCCAGGGGCACAATGAGGGGCCTGTTCCCGGCCCCTCCGCTCCCCTGGGCTGCCCAAGGCGTGCGGCTCTGGTGTCCGCACACTCGGACAGAGCCTGCTGCTAGTCAGTGGGGTTCAGAGGAAGCTTAATGCACCGTGGCTGCACACTGAGCAGCCTTCCCGGGGCTCCCGCCCTCCCCTTGCAAACAGCTTTGTGCATTTAGGCCTTTTTTTTTTCTTTTTTAATAAAGTCTAACACATTTAATCATCTTTTCATAAGCTGTCAGCTTGCCGCGCGCCAAAGCAGAGCAGCATGCTCTGCCCTGGCTCCCAGCAAAGAAGATATGCCTGGAGAAATCCTGGTCCTGGGAGTGTGCACACGGGATTTCAGGAGCTGTGAACTTCCTTTAGGGTCTGGGGTGAGATCAAAATCACTTTTTGAAAGTCATGGATATTTCACTGAAGTTGAAACAGATCTTATTTTGCACAGCATCCTTGCTCAGTGTTTCATAATTCAGCTCTGCACCAGCAGGGCTGGAAAACTCAGAATACTGGAAAACTCCGAATACATCAAAAGCAAAACACAACTAGATGTAGGAAAACGTGGGAATGTGCCTGTTTCCCATGCTCTAGTTCTCTGCCCGAGCAGGGAGAACAGGTCCAGGGGGCAGAGCTGGGATGGGCACAGCTGAAGTCAGGGCCTGGCAAGCTGGAGAAGTCAGAGCCATGTCCTTGCATCCCTCTGTGGGGTAGGAAGGGGAGATTTTGTGTCCAGTGGCACTGAAGGAGCGTGGGTGATGGAAAAGGGCATTTGTCTGCAGAGAGCAGAAGAATCAGTTGTTTTGGGCTTGATGGAGAGGAGCTGCTCCCCTTCCCTTCCCATTCACACGGGCTGGGTGATGCCAGGGCACCTGCTGGCTGAAGTTGTCTTCCAGGATGTTTTTTGTGGACTAAGCATCCTGAATAAGGAATTTCCTTTCTTACTGTGATTGTGGAGACTGCTTGGTTTTACTCTCCTCCCCATGCACTAGCTGCCTCTTGGAGAGGCATCCCAAGGCTGCCCTTGCCATCATCTCTCAAAATGCTTACAGGCTGCTGCGTTGCCCAGTCCTCGTCTTTCCACAGACCTGGTGCTGCTGGCCAGGTTATTTCTACTGGGAAAGTAAATGTTCATGTCTCCCTGTCCAAGGAACTGATGGGGCTGGGGCTAGAAGTGGATCTGAATGGATCCCTCATTTTCCTGGGAAGGATGCCCGTGCTTGACCTGGTCCTCACACAGAAAGCCCTTCCTGAGGGACCACCGACGCAGGGGTTTAATGCTGGAGGTTAATAATAATCGCACCAGGCAGCACATCATTGCCCCGTATCTGGTTGAGAGATTTACAAGTGAAACTCGTGGCGGAGGAAGAAATTGCCTCAATCACTCGGAGTAATGGCACATGGAGAGGCACTTGGGCGTGACTGCTACTTAACACGGAGCCCAGCTTGGCTTCATTTAGCTGCTGGTGCCTTTCTAATAAACACGTTACACTACAAGGTGGGGATTAAGATCAGAAAAGTAAATAAATTGGAAACTGATGGGCAGAGATGGGAGGGAAATGGAAGGTACCGGGGAGAAGTGATGAGGGATTGCCTCCCATGCCAGGACGTGGGGAAATGACCCTGAAGGCCATGGCTGTGGCTTTCCAAGCATCTCCATGGGCCTCATCTGTGGGCTAAAGGTGCTGGGCAGCCCATGGCCAGGGCATGTGGGGTGTCCCTGCTCAGGGTCACCAAGCTGGTCACTGCTTTTGGCGAAAGGTGGCTGCGGGGAGTCGGTGTCTTAAACAATTCAGTAGCTTTTACTATATGTATTAGAGGAGCAACAAAAAGTGCAACGCACCAGTTGACAGGAAGGACTGGGGGGGTTAATTTTCAGGATGCTGCCTGGGAATTTAGCCGTGGGATTTCCATTATTGCTAATGGGACTCACGCAGCTTAATTTCATGTGAGCTACACTAAAAACATACCCCTAAACCGCCTGCAAAATTTCAGTCCTGAAATCAAGCCTTTTAAAAGTTAGAGAAGGGTAAACAAACACCTGAAACCACAGTGTCTTGCTATTCCTCCCTCTCAGCCATTCAGATTTTAAAGTCTGGAAGAGGGAGGAACTCGAGCAGTTTGAGGCAATTAAAAACCCCATCCTGCAGGCACGCTGGCTGCCTGTGCGGAGCGTCCCTGCTCTCTGCCAATTACAACAGCAGAGTTATAACCCCCGAAAAAATAGGAGTAAGTTGATGCCTTAGCCTTAACTGTAGTATGGCGAGTGCGGTGTTATCGTACGCGTCTAATAACCCGCGCAGCGCCGCTGTGTATCGTGAGGCCTCCGTTATTAGGCTGTTCTCGTTAAATGACTGCTATCATCTGGTCCCAAAGTACATTAAATCCCATTATAATTATAAACACACTTCCCCATAACGTTCTCCTTAGATTACATTTGCGCTGCTTTACCCCAAGGGTATCTTTGTACTAATGCCGTCCGTGTTTGTTGTTTTAGCTGACGACGCCGGGCCCTGCGCTGGCTGTGGTGTGCCACGGGCGCAGCAGGGAGGGAGGGCAGAAGGGAGAGCTCTGTGTGGCTGCCACCCTGCCCCTCCCTGAGGATTGCACAGCTCTCCGGGTGCGCTGAGCGTGGCACCGCCGGGGAGCTGAGGCACACGCACGTCCTCAGTCGAGGATGCTCAGGGCACGCAGAGCTCCGTCGGCTCGTGGCCCGTGCTCCTGCCGAGCGCGGCTGCTGTCGGTGTCACAGTGTAGCTGCTGTTTCCCCGCTGTGTCTCGCTCCCTTCCCAAGCCACTCCTTGCGGCAGACCCCATGGCCTGTCCTGGGGTGCGGGCACCCACCACATCCCTGCATCCAAGTGGTGCCGTCACGGGGTCAGTATCTCATGGGAGGGAGGGGGTGTGGGTGAGAAGCTTCGTCGGGCCGACAACGTGCTCGGTGTCACATCATGTCACAAGCACCCCGGCTCCCGGTGGGAATCCACCACCGGACCCCAACCTGGGCTCTGGGGCTGGTTTTGAGCGTCTCCACCCCCGGGGTCCGCCCAGGCGCGGCGCGGGGGGCGGCTTTGTCTGTCGCGGGCGCGGCGGTGGCGCAGCCCGTCGGGGCGCGGGGCGCAGCCCGTCGGGGCGCAGCCCCGCTCGCAGCGGGGCCAGGGCAGCCGCGCAGCGCCCGGTGCCGCTCGCCGGTGCCGCAGGCTTCCGGGTGCCGGGCTCCCCGCCGCCGCCTCCGGCTCCTCCATGTTTGTTGTCGGCAGCGCTGTCCAGCCGCTCCGCTCCGCTCCGCTCGGCTCCGCTCGGCTCCGCCGCGCTCCGCAGGGCGCGGGGCCGCGGGTGCGCGGGGCGGGGCGGGGCCGGGCGGGGGCGCCCGCACTCAGGCGGCGGGCGGGGGGCGCGGGCGGGCGGGGGGTGTGGGTGTGGGAGGGTGGGGGCGGCCTGACGCGGGCGCGGGGCGGCCCGGGGGCCGGCGCCGCCGTGATTTGCTGCGCGGCGCGGCGAGCGGCGGCGGCGGCGATGAGAGCGGGCAGTGCGAACTGCCGGAGCAGCCGCCGGCCGCCGTGAGTGCGGGCGAGGGGGGCGGCCCCGGGACCCCCCGCGTCCCCCGCCCCGGGAGCGCCGTGGGGCCGGGGCTCCGCCGCGCCGCCGCGCACCTGATGGGGCCGCGCTGCCGGCGGGACGGGGCAGCCGGAGCCGGAGCCGGGCGGCGGCGGGGGATGCGCACCTTCCTCTGCCTTTCCTCCCTTGCCTTCCCCGGGCGGCGGCAGCGGGGACGCGGCTCCGGCAGCTGCGGATCCGCCGAGCAGCGCGGAAACTTTTGGGCGAGTCGCTGCTGGGCTGCGGGCTAACTTCCCTCTCCTCCCCGCTCCCTTCTCCTGCCCGCTCCCTTCTCCCTTTTCCTCTCCCTTCTTCTCCCCGGCTTTTTTCTTTCCCCCTCCTTTTTTCTCTTTTTTCCCCCTTTCTCTCTCTTTTCTCTCTTCCCTCTCCGCTCCCCCTTCCCGCTCCACTCTGCTCCTCTCCCCCTCCGCCTTTTGTTTTCGCAGATAGTCGGCACACAAAGCTGGTCCCAGATTTGAGCGACGGCGAGACACCCTGATGTGCGAGCCTGGGGCGCGCCATGGATCTGACTAAGATGGGGCTGATCCAGCTGCAGAACCCCTGCCACCCCACCGGGCTGCTGCACAAAGCCAACCAGATGCGCCTGGCGGGGACGCTGTGCGACGTGGTAATCATGGTGGACAGCCAGGAGTTCCACGCACACCGGACCGTGCTGGCCTGCACCAGCAAGATGTTCGAGATCCTCTTCCACCGCAACAGCCAGCACTACACCCTGGACTTCCTCTCGCCAAAGACGTTCCAGCAGATCCTGGAGTACGCGTACACCGCCACCCTACAGGCCAAGGTCGAGGACCTGGACGACCTGCTCTACGCTGCTGAGATCCTGGAAATTGAGTACCTGGAGGAGCAGTGCCTGAAGATCCTGGAGACTATACAGGCCTCCGAGGACAATGACACCGAGGTCGCCATGGCAGATGGAGGTGCCACTGCCACTGCTGAAGACGAGGAGGAGAGGAAGTCAAGGTACATCAAGGGCCTCTTCATCTCCAAGCCCGGTGGCGAGGAGGGTGGCTATGCCAGCATGGCCGGCCAGAGTCTGCCCGCAGCCACAGCGGAGCAGAGCCCCTCTGCCTCCGTGTCCTACTGCTCCCTCTCCTCCATGAGCCCCACCAAGACAGCAGTGGACAGTTTGATGACTATCGGGCAGTCACTGCTGCAGGGCACCCTGGCGCCCAGTGCCCCCGAGGAGTCACGCCCCACTGCCACCCGCCGCCCCTCCGGTCTCACCGAAGTCAAAACTGAAGCAATGCAGGTGGATGAGGCCTCCAGCCATGACAGCCCCCGGACAGCAGAGTCCAGTGCCTCCGGTGGGGAGAAGCCTGACGAGAAGGGCAAGGAAGGACCCGGCACCCCGACCCGCAGCAGTGTCATCACCAGTGCTCGTGAACTGCACTACACCCGCGAGGAGGGTGCTGAGCCAGCCCCTGAGCCCGGCCAGGGGCTGCCGCTGGGGCCGGAGCCATCCACCACTGCCCCGGGCGAGAAGCCCCTGGGCATCTACTCACTGCTGCCGAACCACAAGACTGAGCCGATGCTCGGCGTGCCGCCCACTGTGGCATCCGCCCTGCATGTGCAGCCAGCCCTGGCTGTCTCCATGGACTTCAGTGCCTATGGGGGGCTGCTGCCCCAGGGCTTCATCCAGCGGGAGCTGTTCAGCAAGCTGGGGGAGCTGGCGGCCGGCATGAAGACAGAGAGCAGAGCCCTGGGCGAGCAGTGCAGCGTGTGTGGGGCAGAGCTGCCGGACAACGAGACCCTCGAGCAGCACAGGTGAGTGCCGAGGCCGTGCCGTGGCGTGCTGCACTGGGCAGCCAGGACCTCGCCAGAGGGTTTTGGTTTCTGGCTGAGCGTCGTACGTGCTAGTGCAAAGTTTCCGTCACATACCCTGAAACTGGCTTGTGGAGTAGCGTTCTCAGAGGGGTGGCTGTTGCCGCTCCCCCAGGTTTGGCAATTGTGCCAGAAGGTTCCTTCCAGTGAGTGCTGGCTGGGGAGGACAGCCCGGATGAGCTGGGGCCGTCGGTGTTTCCTGCAGGCATAAGCCCCACCGGTTTCCCTGGCTGGCATGAGTCAAGCAGCTCACAGTTGCCACCCTTTGAGTTTAGAGATGTGCATGCAGTGGGATGCAGTGGGGACAGGCAGCACTCACCTACCCTCTGCTGAGAGCTGGTCCCTCCTGCGCCAGTGCCGGGGCACGACTGCGTGGGCAGTGGTGGCACTCAGGCTTGCAACATGCGGTGGTGACTTGCCAGCCTGGGGGGATTTTGTGCTGCTCAGCTTCCCGATTTATGAAACGTTTACACTTTGCACAAAGTGGCGTGGGGGTCAGGCTGGGTAACGCCGAGGTGAGCGCAGAGGGCTCGGGCTGATGCAGAGCCATGGGTCTGTCCCTGTGGGGGTGTGAAGGGCTGAACCTCCAGTGGCTGTGGGTGCAATTTCGGGGCTCCCCTGCCCAGGGTGGGGAGATCTGTGGGCTCGCTCCCAGCCCTGCACCCTGGGGACTTGCTGCGGGGTGGGAGCGTGGTGGTGGCTGCTGACACGTGAGCTCAGTGCTCCGCTGTTTGCTGCCTCCTGGTCGTGGTTCAGGGACCAGGGCTTGTTCCCTGATTTGGCTGGGGAAGGGAGCCGTGTTAATCACCACACCGAAATCAGCATCGCCGGTCAAATCCCATGGCTCCGGACGTGCATCGGCAAGCGCTGCTCTGGCCCCCGGTGAGGCTGCAGCCCCGGCAGGACAGCAGCGTCCTGCCTAGGGACAGCATCACCGGCGTGGTGCCAGAGCTTCTCCCTGCCTCCCCTGGCTGTGCACCCTCTCAGATTTTTAATGAATCAACAGGTTAATGAGTCCTGAGGCACATAAGGCGCTCCAGGGCCGGTGTCCCTGCTGGCACGCGCCTCTGGCAGGGACGTCTGTGCTGGCGGTGCGCTCACCGCCTGCCAGCGGTGCGGGATAGCTCTGTCGGGTGCTGGAGCAGTGGTTCCCTGTGCGTTCAGCCCATGAATGCTCCGCGTGCAGGGCGGCAGCTGCCGAGCAGGGATCCTCAGCACTGCGTGCGCCTGCGAGCGCTGACAGCATCGCCCCTCGCCCTGCTGCATGGACCCTGCGGGGAGCAGCCTTCACCCCTTGGAGGGTACCTGACTCTGTGTGTGCACAGCCGCTTTCGGCTTTCTTTCCCCCTCCTGCAAGTGGGAGAGCTGGGGCTGGCATTGGTTACGTGCCCAAAGCTGCCTCGGCCGTGCGGTGATGCAGACCGAACGTCACCGGGAGAGCTGCAGTGAGGGCTCAGGGAGAATTTTAACGTGCCTTTCTGCCACGGTCTCGACGCTCTCCCTTTCCCCCTCCAAGCCCAGAGCAGCAGCTGCTATGGCCGCAGTGGAGGGCGATGCTGGGGCTGTCCGGAGGGTCCTGTTGCCGGCCATGGATCTGTCTGGAGGGAGGGGGGGCTGCTCGGTCAGATGCTTCCCCACGCAGTCGAGAGATGAGGGAGCATGGCCCAGCTGTCCAGGACAGCAGCCCCTATTTCACAGCACCTTCCCGGGATCAGCTTGTTTTGACAGCCGTGGCTGCAGCCGTAGCTTATTTCTCACTTATTCATGATCCTTATCGGGAGGCTGGGCACACGCCGTGCTCCACGGGGCTCGGGTCTGCCTGGAGCGTGGACCTCAGCCCCAGCCCCTGCCAGCAGAGCCTTAAAGGCAGTTGCTGAAGCCAGCACCAAATGCCTTTTGCCTATTCTTGCTTTCAGACCAAGTACCTGGCGCTGGCAAACTTTGCAGGGTTAGTCAAATCCTTTGAGCCGTGTTTAAACTGATCTGTAAGACCTTCCATGTTGAAAGGCATTGGGTAACAGTCCAATGAACTCACTCCCTGGCCCCCAAAGTCTACATCCCAGGTGGTTTGTGTGTAGACGGGGTCTCATGTGGCTTTTTTATAGTGTTTGCTTTCTAATACGTTGTGAGAATTACCATTTGGGGAGGATTTGTGGGATCCTATTGTATTCATGGAGCTGTTAAACAGCATCTGCGCTGGGTTGGGATCTGCAGCTCCGCCGGAGCAGCTCTGGTGGCAGCTGCACCGTGCTGGCTGCGGGCTCCTCTTTGCTCCACTGCCTGGTGCTGAGGGGCCTGGGGATCTGCTCCCTGTGCTGGGGTCCAGGCACCACCTCCCCAGGCCAGCTGGAGGTGGGGGCAGGATGTGCCGGGGGCACACCACAGTGTCACTTGCCAGCTTTCACTGACCTCTTTCTGCCGTGCACTCAGTGCTGTGGTTTTGTTTTCCGACCCCGATGCGAGCGCGCAGGTGCCCGAGCAGAGCCGCTCCCAGCTGCGGTGGTGAGCTGGGGGCCAGGGGCAGCTGCTGGGGCGGGGGTGCTTCACTGTTCCAGGGGGTGTTTGGCAGCCAGCGTGACAGCTTCCACGTGCTGGGCCCCAGCGGGTGACAGAGCCCGAAGCCACCCAGTGCCAGCGCCGCTCTTTCCGCAGGGAGCTCCGTGAGCCAGCGTGTGCCGAGCCTGTTTACAGCGCACAGGCAGCCCATGCATATGGCAGGGCTGTTTGTTTACACACACATGCCTATAGAAGTGTAAACATATATGTTTATAGTCTTAGAGCCTTCTGAGTGTTGTTCCTCTCTTCATTAGTATGGGGAAGCACGTGCGGGAAAAGGAGAGCAGAGGGTTGGCCTGGCCTCGGCAAGCACGGGGGCCACTGGCCCTAGGTGACAGACAGTGCCCGAGGGACAGTCATCTGTCCTGGCCCCGTGTGGTAACACAGCTCCTTGGCCTCGTGGCAGCATCGTCTGTGCCGTGTCGTACCCAAGAGCCCTGAGCTGTGACCTTTTGGTGGCCGAGTGGCCACAAGCCTTGGCACTGCCTCTGATCAGGGCTTTCAGGTCCCTGAACCCTCGGGCTGCTGCATGATCCATTTTTTTCCTCCCTTACCGAGCTTATGATTTTGACTAATTGAGTGTAGATTGAGTCGTCGAGTCTTTAATTTTTTTTATAAAAGATTTCCTTCTGGGTTCAGCAAAGTTCAAACTTAATCTAATGTTAGTATCGATCGTCACTTCTAATTGCAGACAAAAAAGCCATAGTTCAGTGGCCCTTTTTGGGGATGTTTTGTGAAGGAAAACCTCCAAGCTGCAAGGCGAGAGCTGTGCCGAGCTGCCAACTGAGCCTGGCACAATTTGTCATCAGGCAGTTAAATACCTTAAAACTTTAAAAAATTTAAACCATGTTTTTTATAAAGCGATAGCGACTGGGAAGGCTGCCAGTGGGGATGTGACCCCGTATGGTTCATTTGTGGCACAGCTGAGGATCCCAAGCTGATGCTGCCCAGGAATTCTCCCATCCCGGTGATGCTGGCAGCGCTCGCCATGTGTCAGTGCAAGATGGAGATGCTGGGCTGGAAAATGAAAGCGCTTTGTGGTGATGGTCATGGGGCTGGTGAGGCCAGTGGTGGGCGAGTGCTCCTCATGGGGCAGTTTTGGGTGGAAGGTGCTTGTCCCCACTGTCATGCGGGGGATGTACCTTGGGGAAGGCTTCCGTGCCCCCTGTCAGGTCTGTTCTGCGTTTGAGGTTCCGTGGCTGAGCTGTCAGCTGAAGTGTGTGTGCCAGTGGAGGATTTAAGGACAGGGATGAGGAGGGAGGCTCGCTCTGCCCCCGTGGCTGCTGGCCTGTTGCTGTACCCCAAACTCCAGATTTGTGCACTCTTTTCCCACTGAAGGACAGAAAAGCAGCAGCAGTGTTCAGGGCCAGGCTCTAATGCTCCCACTAGTCTGAAATGCTCCTTCTCGGGAAAACCGCAGCTTCCCATGGGGATGCAGCCTTTGGCTCTTCCTCTGGCAGCCTCTCCTCCTCTGTCTCCACCTGGATTAGCTGAGCGTTGTACTGCTAATGCCATTAGGCACGTTGGCACTGCTTGGCATGTCACAGTGAGAAACAGATGCAGTGTACCATTAAAGCAATAAACGTGATAAATCGGATCCCAAGCGCTTTGTGAGATGTTATTAGTGTTAATTTCAGTAGCCAAATACAGTAGTTGTTTTTTATTTTATTTTAAGCATTCGTCAGTTTACGTTCCACTGCAATTTAAACTTTAAGAAAAGGAGGAAAAATGGAAAGCAAGGGGGGAGGGAAGGAAAAGCCAGGGCAGCAGCCCCCCAAACTCTGCCCATGATTACTTCCAGAGTCCGAGGATGACCTGGCAGCTCTTGTTTCTTGCTGATGGGCCTTATTAGCGGCACCTGGCATCATAAGGGGCTAATGGAAACCAGCGTTCCCGGCTGCCGGGCCGTGGCGCAGGGCGGCCGGGCAAGGAAGCTCTTATTAGCTTTATGGGCAGGGGGACGTGCCCCGCTCAGGAAATGAATGTTGCAGCTAAGGTCCACGGCGCTGACCCCGAGCGTGTAACCTGTGAGCGCCGGCCGAGACCCCGCGCAGGATGCTTGGGATTTCGGGGGCTCTCTGGTTCTTGTCATGGGCAGAGGGGGAATACGACGTGGTATGTTGCAGCCTTGAACTTTTGATTTATTCAGTGGGTGACTTAACCGTTTCCATACTCAGCCATACTCCAAATGTGGAGGGGGGAAAGCCCCCTTTGGCTTCCACATTATTCCATCCATTATTCTGCGTCAGTTTAGTTGTGCATGCACTGCATTTGAAAGCAAAGCTCTGAGGTTCCCATCAGAAAACACCTATTTCTATGGTTTTGGGGGGTTTCTTTGGGTTTTTTTTTGTTTTCCCCTCCTCAGTGATAATTCTGGTTTCCCCTGGCCATAATGCCTGGTGCTTCTGACACCTTGCAGAGGGACATCCAGGGGGACGATGGGGTCATTGCCTGCCCTCTGCCTGGTGTGCAGCCCCTTCCCCAGCACCGCTGTGCTCCCAGGGACCCCGCCCCCATTGACTGCAGGGCTGGGACCCCAGTGCATGAAACCTGCCCCACTGAGGGCACTTGTGTGGCTTTTCCCCAGAGCTGGCTGTTGCCTCAGCAGCTCGATGAGATTTGCGGAGCATCCTCGGTCCTCATTACACCTCGCAGAGTGACGTTGCCTAAAATGCCTTTTGAGCTGCGCAGAGGGCCCCTCAGAGAGCCTGTGTTGGTTCAGGGTGACTCTGTCCACGCTTTTTTCCTTTCCCTGTGGAGCATGGGAGTGGTGCAGAGCAGCCTGGGCTGTTGGTGACAGAGCATTCCCGCAGCCTTCCCCACTTCTGCGGGATGTTGGCTCTTTACTTACACCGGTCCGTAAATCTGTTTTCCTTGGATAGAGTAAAATGATCTGCATTTTCCTTTTTGCCTGCAATTAGCAAGATTTTTTTTATTCCCCCCTTGCCCCCCCTTGACAGCTTCAAGAGAGGCTTTAAATGAGTAATTACTAAATATTTCCCGGCAGCCAAACACGGGGCCATGGCATCTCCTGTTGCAAAAGTGAAAAATATTTCTGTTTGCAGTTAATTTTAGTGGCAGGCAGATCATGTTAACTGGGTGTAATTGCTTCCAGATATGGCAGAGGGTTTTGTGTGTTGGGATGAAGGGTCTGGTAAGTGCTCACTTCCTGTGTAAATTAGCCTATTCCATTCATTCCTCCTCACCCGGCAGTCCTGGCTTGTGTCACTCTGCCGGTGAGGGGTTCTTCCCCCCGGCCTGGCTCAGCACTTTATGGTGGGATCAGTCCTTCACAGGGCATCGCTCCCTCCTTTGCTGGGAGGGCTCTGCATCCCACTCTGCAGCTGGGGACCTGGACAGCGCTTGGCATGCACCCTGGCAGAGACCGATGGTGTGACAGGTACCAGCTGAAACAGGGAGGATGGCACAGGGAATTTCAGACAGCGTGGATTCATATAAAGTGAGCAACAGGGAAAGGTTTGTGCATCCTTTGGAATAAATGCAGCCATGGCAGGGGAGTCTGCGTGTGGCCAGACACCTTTTAGTATGGTCTGATAAGTTTCCAGTGCAGTTGTGGCATCTGCTTTTGTTCCCAGGGTCATGCCCAGTTGCTCAGAGCTGCTGTGGGGTGTTCAGGAGCATCACCTGTGTGCCTGTTCTGGATAATCTTTATCCAAGCTGAGGCATGCCTCAACCACTTGGTTTCGGTTTGGAACATGCTGGTTTGCGTTGGCAGTGCTTTGGGTCATTTCTGTGCTGACGGCAGAGCGGCAGGTACCTTTGGTAGAGTACGAGTGCTGTTGGACCACGTCATTCACAAAAAAGGTGCCTTCCACTTTCTGGCAAGAGGTGGAAGAAGGGAGCATTGCCCTAAAATTGGGGTTGCAGGAATGAGGCTTTGTGGCCCAGGCTCATGCGCTGGCCGGGGGCCAGGGCCGCCCGGATCATTTTCGCTGTAGTGTTCTTAACTGATTTTAAGTAGATTATGGTTGGATACGCGCCCCGCTGTGCTGGTTCAGGTTTCCACCAGCCTTCGTTGTCTCATTGCTGTTTTATTGGCACGTTGTTTAGCAAACAAGCCGGCAGTGTGCAATTGAGGAAAGGCTTCTCCACGTAGGCACGAGCGCTGCAAGGTGCGCAAAGCCTGGCTAGAGCTGCCCGCCCGCCATAAATCAGCGCTAAACACCCTGCTTTGTTAGTGGTGTCAGCGCGGGAGATGGGCTGGTTATCGGCGTGTATCAGCCGGGCTGATAACCCCGTGCTCTGTGCAGGCTGTGCGAGGAGCGCCTGGCTCGCTGCAGCGCTGGAGCACGGGGACTGCGCTGGTGCCGGCACAGGAGATGCTGTGAGGTTTGCCATGCGCACACCGAGGGGACCTGAGCACCTCCTTCTTGAAAAAATACACTTCATCCTCTGCAGTTTGTGGTGGGGAGGAAGATGCCTGCTCTCACCTTGGTGACCTATAAAGAGGGGAAACATTGGCTGAGTGTAAAAACAAAGAGGAACTCAAAAAACCCCACAGTCCTGAGCACCAGGCCATTTCCGTCACCAGCGGAGGGCATGTAGTGGTGGCACTTGGGGGCATGGCTTAGTGGTGAGATTGGCAGTGCTGGGGGAGCTGTTGGACATCCTTCCCACCCCTTGTGATTCCCAGACACCCACCCTGCTAGAGTTCAAGGAGTGTTTGGACAATGCTCTCAGGCACGTGGTGGGATTTTTAGGGCTGTCCTGTGCAGTGCCAGTGGCTGGACGTTGATGATCCTTTTGGGTTCCTTCCAGCTCAGGATACTCTGTGATTCTGTGATTTCCACGCTAGGTACTGCGCCAGTTACAGCCCCCATGTGGTTTGCTGCTCCATCATAACTCCTGGATGTGCTTTTATCCGTTTACCACTGAGTTTGGGGATGGTGCTGGGCTCCACGTGCTTTGCCCTTGGTCACCTTCCCTTGTTCTTCTCTCCACGCATTATTTATAGTAAATCATATTAGAAAGAAGTGCTAAGGAGGAAGCGTGATTCATCCTCCCTGAAACCAGCGCTGACATAAATAAAGGGAAAGCGCTTACTACGTGTTTTTTATTATGGTATTTAGGGACAGGTTGTACTAATTTTGGCACGCACAGAGTAAACCTGGGAAGGCTACAACTGCAAGAAATTCAGTTTCACCACAGCACAGGCTGTGTGTTCAAAAAACTCGACTAAAAAAGCAGCTGGCCTTCTTGAAAGTGCACACACATGGCAGCACAAGGCTTTTGGGGCAGCTCGTTGCCTTCCAGATTTCAGTGCATTTCAGTTTTTGGCTGTTCTGTTGGTTTCTCAGGGCTTTGCTGTCATGCAGAGAAAGCTGTGAGCTCAGGCGTCACCTTTACCTGTCAGGGTGGTGAGGTGCTGGCACAGATTGGCCAGAGAGGCTGTGGCTGCCCCATCCCTGGAAGGGTTCAAGGCCAGGCTGGACAGAGCTTGGAGCAATCTGTGGAAGGTGTCCCTGCCCATGGCACAGGGTTTGAAATGAGATGAGCTTTAAGGTCCTCTCGATCTAAACCATTCTATGGTCACAGGCCTGGAATAGGATGTGCAAACTGTGGCAGCAAAGGGCTCCCTGCTGAGGGAGGCGCAGAGGGGATGTGCGTGGGGCTGCTCGGTGCCAGCGGCTCTCAGACCGTGTGAATCGGGGCTGCCGCGTTCACAGGCGGCACCAGTGACGGATCTTATCTCGGCTGGGCACGGGCTGCGGTCACAGCCGGCGGCACAGCACACGGAGCGGCCCTTGCGTGGGAGAGATAAGGCCCCGGCGTTGTGCCCACACCTCACTGCCCCAGCTCCGCCCGGCGCTGGCGTGGCACACCGTGCCCGGCGCTGTGCGCTCGTGGGACCCTGGTGCCCTGGGGTGGTCAGGGCACAGCAGAGCAGCGCCAGCCCACGCACCAGGGCCCCTTTCTGTGAAACGGCGCAGAACCGAAACCCTCTGTACCTCCTGCCCGCCTGCCCACCCCCCCTCTGGGGCGTTCTGCTGTTTTTACCAGGAAAGAGGTGATTTCCTCTTTTCTTTCTTCTTTCCCCCATTTGTAGAAAAGATCCCAAGTGCTGAGGGCAGGACAGGGCGCATCCAAGAGTGAGAGCAGTGACCAGAGGTGCTTGTCACATGTGAAACCTCTTTGGACAGCTCTGCCCACACTGCCCCTGCCTTCTCTTGCATGTGTTGCCTTGGTGGGAATCAGCAGTGTGCAATGAAACTGGCAGAAAACCTGCTTCCCTCCAGCAGGAATCGTCTCAAGAACATTTTAACTTGGATGAAAACCTTTCCAGTGGAAGAAAAGTGAAAAGCAATTGGTTTTGTTTCCCAGGTTCTTGTCTTCTGCTTGGGTGAGGGATGGGGAAATGCCCTCCTGACTTTGCTGTGCCTCCCCCAGCCTTTCGGTTCATCGTCACCCTTGTTGAAGGGCAGCATTTGATGGGGTTTTTTGGGGGAATTTGGGATTTGCATTTCTGGGGGCTGTGGGGAGATTGTGTGTAGGGCAGGGCTATAGGAAATGGGTGCTGTGGTGGGAACCAGGCCACTGGCAGCTCCCAGCCTGCGGGGTGCTGAGCCAGCAGTGCCCAAGCGTGGGGCAGCACCAGGGCTGCCTGTGGGATGCCCCCTGACCTGCCTGTGGGATTCCCCCAGGCCAGCCCTGCCCACGGGTCTGGGGAGGGGCACTGGGGTCTCGGGATGCACAGGCAAGCACTTGTATTGATCACTGCCTTCTCTGACCCTTTGGCTGGAGGCAGCTCTTCCCTCAGCGTTGAACCAAACGTAGCTTAGAGCAGTGCAGAAATGTTTATGTCACTTCCCTTCAGCAGTGAGCGCTGGCCAGTGCGTTGTTTAGAGGGTGGGCTCTGTGGCAGGCTGCCTTGGGGCGGGGGCTGTGACCAGCCAGCTCGTGGTGGTGGGAGCAGGGGGCTCTGGTGGGCTGTGTGCTAAGGCATCGCTGGGAGGAGAGCTCATGTTGGACCTTGCGCTGGGAGAGGGATCTGTCCAGCTGTGCCTGGCCAGAAGATGGGAAGAGGATGGCAGAAGAGGGGACTGTGGTGCTGCAGGGCTGAGTGAGGGGTCACAGAGATGGCATGTCCTGAGGATGGCACTCAGGATGCTTTTCGCCATATCTCGTAGCACTGTCACCGCATGGTGTGGCACCAAAGCTCAGCCGCCACCACCACCAGCAGCAGCTGTGCTCTGACTGGAGGTGGAGAGCAGCTCGCTGCTAATTAGCACCTTTGTTGCTAAGTGAATGAAGTGGCCGTGCATGGCAAGCTTCCTGCCAGTGTGTCGAGGAAGGCCTGCCATTGTCACCACGTGCAGAGCCGCGGTGTGCAGCCACAGGGAGCGAGGTGCCAGGGCTGGGCTGCTCGAGGTGCCAGGGCTGGGCTGCTCGAGCCCTCCTGCCCTGGGGACTCTGTGCTCCAGGGACTGTGGCTCTGCTGCTCCACGTGCCCTGGGAAGCCCAGTGCTGCCTCAGCAAAGCACTGATTTACTGTGCCCGTGACAGCCACCCTCCAGGTGCCACCACTGTCACCTGTTGTGCCGAGGGCTGCTGCTGAGGCAGCCCTTCTGCTCCGGTCTGCGGCGTGTGTATTTTCAATTACCTCTGGTCACCTCTCACACAGCGTCTGCCCTGGCTGGCGAGGTCAGACATGAGTTAGCTGCAAGTGTCACCGTGTTAAAGGGAATAGCCGTGTCGTCTTCGGAGGGCTGGTGACGATGGATGCTAGTGCCTGTGGAACTGCAGCCTGTGGCAGCACTCATTAAATAAGGCTCCATTTGGATTGCCAGATCCCTTTGATTCTTCCTGCAGCATCTTCTGGCCCATCCTGGCTCTGCATCCCAGCGTTGCGGTTTTATTATTTTATAGGTGCTGTAATGTTCAGGCTGTGCTGTGCAGCAGTGCTGTTCAGTGGTCGATGCGCTCTCCCTGCCATCCTCCTCCTCCTCCTCCTCCTCTTCAGGGTGTTCCTCAGCAGTGAGAGAGAAACATTGGGTGGCTCCTGGCCTCCAGAGGTGTTTTGGAGCCAGAATATCCCATGTTTAGTGGTGTGTGTTGGAAAACACATAATATTTATACTAAAGAGTGATGTTTTTGTTACTTTCATTGTCTGTTGCTGGTCACATTTCCCTGTGTGTATAAACTTTGCCTTTTCCTTAGTAAATAATGCCAGGCAAATGAGGGTGAAAAGCATCGTGACTGTCTGGGCTGTCCCTGCACTGTCCCAGCCTGGCTCTGGAGTGGCCGGGCAGTCCCAAAAGGATGTGCAGAGCAAGTTGGATGCAGCCCCAGCTGCCAACACCGCCAGTGCAGCACTGAGCTGCCCACAGGAAGGACCAGCTGGGGAGCAGGAATGGTGCTGAGCATCATTTTCACCCAGCAAATTATTGTTCTTGCAAGAGCAGATTTGAAATCTATTTAACTTTTTAGTGCCCTGTACCCCTTTAAATGTTTCCAGCGTGTTCTCGCTGATGGGTTACCTTTTCTTTCCCCTTGGGCTATAATTAGTGTCCTTTACACAGAATTGCCTTAGAATTGGATTTGAAGAAGATAAGAATCAAATTACCAGTATTTATCTTGTAAATTCCAAAAGATCTACTGAGAGGCACTGTACAAGAAGGATTTTTAAAATATCGTGCTCTGAAAACACCAACCTCCCGTGGATCCCAGGATTCGCCTGAGGGTCCTGTCTGCAAAATACCTTGGGATGCAGGACAGGGCCAGGAGGGAGGCAGGAGGCTTCCTTCCCCACCAAACCCTGCTGATGGGCTGCAGGGACAGTTTTTTGGCAAAATTCCTCCCCAGGTAGGTGCAGGTGCTGAGTAGGGTGAGCATCCCCGCTCCCGTGGGTGCCTGGGTGCAGGTGGCAGCATTATCTCAGCTGGGCTTTGGTCGTGGCTTTCACATCTGGTCCTGTGTAGGCTGAAGAGGAGGAGCCTTTGCAATGCCACCTCTCTCCCACTTTTCCAGGCTCCCACCCGGGGTCCCTCCCCGCTCTGACAGGCGGCTCTCGGATGATGAGGCAAGTTGAGTGCCAGAAATGGATGGAGGTAATTTTGGTGGGCTCTGTTTTGACAGAAATTAAGCATCTGAATTTAAATGAAGGAGTTGGAGAGCCCGGGCAGCTGAGACTATATTTTCATAGCGTAAACAGTTGCAGAAGAAGATTAATGGCATCTGTGTAAACACTCCATCGCAGCAGCGAGGGGTTGGTTTTTTTTTAATAGTTAGAAGATACTAAGGGTGGCTGGAGGCAGGAGACACCGTCCCTCCCTCCTGCTCACACCTTGCACCTCCCCGTCCATCCCACAGTAAATATTCCATCTGCCCTCAGCCCCACTCTCCCTTCTCGCAGTAAATTACATATTAAAGTAGCCTGGTAACTGAGCACTGGTTGCTGCGCGATAAGCTCCGGGAAATCGATATGTTTGCCATGTGCCTGCTTGTTTATGACACCTGCCTGCCGAGCAGTTGAGCAATGCTCCGCGGGCCTGGCTGCGCTCACGGGAGGGGCTGCAGCAGCACCGAAGGATTTTTTTGCTCCCCGAGTGAGATGTTGCCCAGAGCTGCCTGGCAGCATCCTGTCAGGGGTAGAATAACAGCAGCAATGATATTTGGCGATGCAGAGCGTGGGGAGGCAGGCAGGATCAGAGTGTGGGCACAGTTCCATCCATCTTTGGGGCTTCTCCCGGCCCCTCCAAAGGTTTCTGCTTGGCTTCCATTTGCCACCTCCATGGGTGGGTGTGGGAGCGGAGCCCGGGAGTTGAACACTCATTTTGTGCACCCCAGGCAGGGAGGCAGCTGCCCACACACAGCGCTCTGCGGGTGGGGTTTGGCATCTTCGGAGCACCGTGCCACGAGCCGCGAGGCAGGGACTGTGCCTTCACCAGCGTGATGAGAGGACATTGGCTGCATCCCAGAGCTCGGATGTGCCCCGACCCCTCGGTCTGCGACTTCCCTGCCTTGGGAACACTCTTCCCCTCACCTTCCCAGCCCAAAAGTTTGGGTGCTTTGCTTGCGCCGGGGTGGGTACCTGCTCACATCCCCCGTGAACCGGTGGGGCTTTGGGGTGGGAGCAAACTTTTTTTTCTGAAATCCCAGCTCAGCAAACTGCAGTAATTGACCTTTTGACCCAGATATGAAGTTGGGAGGTAAAAGGTATGGCTTGCAAGATTTTTATAAAACTGTTGACCCTCTCACAAGATTAACTCAAGAGATAATAGTAATTATCAACAGCTTATGGTGGGCCCAATCGATGGTGAACTTTACCTCCTGCCTAAAACTGAAGGTCGGTGTTTTACTGCAGCGGAGATAAGTGCTGAGGGTGTTCACACCATCACCAGCCAGTGAATGTCCCCATACGGAGGAAATCCATGAATGGAGCATGTGTGGTTCCTGGGGGAAAAGGAACTCATGGGATGGCTCAGTGCAGTGCCCAGGCGTGGGGTTTGGGATGCTGAATGCTGGAGCTGAGCTTCAGCACACAGCAAACGGAGACAGTGGCTCCCTCCAGGTGCTTGGGTCAGGGGCAAGGAGAGGCAGCACCCTGCTCCAAAAAGATGCTTCCCTAGCTTTTGATTGTGTGCTTTCACTTTTTGTGTATAAAAGATTGTCCGTTTAATTAACTTGGAAATGCAATTTCAAAGCCACTAATGCTTTACACATGACAGCTTTTAAAATACAAGTAGTGTTCCAGTACTGGACCGCTCTGCCTCTTCTGGGATGTTTTAGAGACAAACATTCCCTCCCAGCAGCCCCCAATTCTTGAAGAGGATTTGAGTGTTTGATCCTGGGTTTGCCTTGTTGGTGTGCCTGGGCTGGCAGGAGCCCTCCATGTCCTTGGCTTTCCCTGGGTGTCACCTGTTAATCTGCAGCCAACAGCACCGTGAGCTGGAGCATCTTTTCTCTGGCGCTGAAGAGCAGGCTTCATTTCTGTTCCTTAAGTCTTGGGTTTTTCTTTCTTACCTTTTTTTTTTGTAGGGCTGGTTCCTAATGGCTGTGCTTCTGTGCACACCCTCGCTTTGACGCCTCGCCTGAAACTCCCTTCAGCCTTTCCAGGTTCCTTGGTTTTTTCCAGGCATCTTTAGGCTGTCCCGAGTGGATGAGGTGGGGGGATGCTGTAAAAGCTGGCAACGTGGATGAAGCACAGGCTTCTCATCCCAAACCTGCCCACCCTTGTGCTGTGAGACCCCAGGGTGCCCTCACTGGGACCCCCACCCCACCTGGGCTCACGGCTGAGCCCCAGAGCCAACTCCTCTCACTTCTCTCACTGTCAAGGGGAGTTGCAGGTGGCTCTGGGGAAACCCCCATTTCTCTCTCCCACGTGCCTTTCCCCCAGCCGGGTGGGAACCTGGAGGCGAGTCGCTGGATTTGTTGTTAAAAACTTGCACGCACCACCCCCCCCTTTTATTTTTTCCCCCTTTTTTTTTGTAGCTTAGAAACCTCTCTTTGTGGCAGAAGGCTGGGAGGGTTTGAATGCCACATCCCAGCGTAGGAGGCTGACTGGGACCATACGGCTTTATCATTCATTAATTCCTGTGCTCATTCATCCCCCTATTTAAACTTCTCTGTAAAGACGGGAGCTACAGATGGTCTTTTGGTACCCGCTTTAGCCATCAGCCCTCGGCCTCGACAAAGGGGTACAGAGGGAGCAGCAGAGTGTACAAAATATTTCCAACCATTAGAAATCGAGGTCTCATTCACTGGGAGCTCCTGTTTTGAAAGCGAATTTATGCAAGAGCATCGTAACCCCTGAGCCAGAGCATGGCCAGGAGCGGGGCTGAGCCGAAGGGCAGCATCAGCTGCTTTTGCCTGCGATGAATTGGTGCCAGGTCACTGTTCCGAGTTTTCTTTAAGGATTTGTTGCCATTATGGCACCAACATCACACTCCGGTGCAGGAAGCGATGGCCAGAGTGTGCCTGGCAGGGTTGTGGTACCTCAGGTACCCCAGGGCAGCTCGTGCTGGGTGGTGGTTTGTCCTTGCTGTTTGCTGTCACCAAGGCCACCACATTCCCAGCTGTTGAGGTTTTCCGTGTAGTGGCAATGACGTTCTGAGCTGGGGCTGCGGTGGTGGCAGTGGCACTGGTGGCACTCCGCCTGGCCATGCCCCAGCCCCGCAGGTGTTTCGAGTCCCACAGGCACAGGGCATGCTCAGGGCTCTCACTGGCTCTGTGTTTTTGCCCTCGGGAAGGTTTTGCAGGGAGGCACTAGGGATGTGGGGATGCTGGCATGTGAGGGGTGGCAGTTGCCCCCCTTGGCAGAGGAGGAGGAATTGCCAATGTTGTGGTGACTGTGGGACTGTTGGGGAACACAGGGGACATTTCCTTAACAAACAGACTGGTGGGCTGCCGCCGAGGGGGCTCCAGACCTGACCCCAGGCACAGCCTTCGCTGGCATGCTCCATCCTTTCTTCAGGAAAGTCAGGACCAAAACTTTTCTCATGGAAAAACTGAATTCTGCGATCTTGTTTTTGCACATGCTGTGCTTAAATATTAACACCAATTGAGCAAATTGCCTTTTAACTGCCTTTATTTGCTTTCATTAACGGTATAATTTAAAAGCTCCCGAATTTGCATGGAACCTGTTGTGCATGTTGGGGAGGGGGAGCGAGGCTGCTCATAAATGAATTAATCGTGAGCAAGCCTCCTTGGGGAGGTCCCCCGGTGCCAGGATGGCTCAGCAACGCCCGGGTTCGGGACGCCGCGTACTTTTGGCCGGGGCCGTGGGGAGTGGAGTGTGTTGTCAGTGCTGGCGTCCCGCTCAGAGCTTGGCTCGCCTGGAAGGTATTTATTTATTTTTCAGCAAAACATGATGTAGGCTGAGCAAAACTAATTATGGAGAGCTGAGGCAGCGTCTTCCTGCTGGTGGGACCGGTGCAGGAGGGTAGAGCTGCAGGGGAAAAGTGTCAGTGCCGTGCCCCTGTCGCTGTCCCCGTGCAGGGCCTGTGGCAGCAGCAGCAGCATCTGCCTGTGCAGCTGTGCCACGAGAGGACAGGCCCCAGCGTGGCTCCAGCCAGCAGCTCCCTCTGCACAGATGTCTGTGCGGTTTGGGAGCGAAGGCAGCTCGGACGCGGCGGATGCGATGCAGCCCCGTGTGCAGCTCTGTGCAGTGCTGACGGCTCTGCTCGGGCTCTGCGAGCTCTTTTGACACCTCCCATTTCCATAGGCGTTCTTGAAAATACGTGTTTTCTGGGGGGTTTGCAGTTGGGTGGGCAGCAGTGGCCTCAGCCCCCGAGTTGCCCAGGTGCTTCCCTTGCTGCCACCTCCTCGCCCTGGGCTCTCGGGGCTCTCCCCAAAGCCCAGTGCAGTGCAGATATGTTAATGTGCTGCCTTGACAAGGTGCATAATGTTCATTTCCCAACTTGTAATTGGAAATAATTAGTTCTTTGTCTGCCCCGGGAGCTCTTAAGGAGGGTGTGGACCTGGGCAAAGGCAGCAGCACTGGCAGAGACCAGTCCGTGGCTGGGAGAAGCCTCTGGGGAATCCGTGTGGAGTGCGGCATTTCCAGCCTGTCTCAGGGCATCTCTCCTGGCAGGGAAGGGCTGTGCAACAGCCCAGCGTTACAGTTTCATTAATCAAAGACACTTCCACTGCCCCTGTACAGCAACACGGCTGCTGCGCCTGTCCCTCGCTGACAGCTCCCTAATTCATCTTCCCAGGGAAGGGGAGAGCTGCTGCTCCCCACTCTCGCTGCCACTGCTAAGCCTCGTTCTCCTTCCCAAACTTCTGAAGCCCAGTGGGCATCAGGAATGTTTTGGGAGACTCTCTGGGAGCCAGTGAGTGCAGGGCAGGCAGTGTGCACAGAGCAAAGGCAAGACCCTCCGCTGGGCTCCTGCAGGCTTGGGGCTCTCCTGTCCCCTCGCCAAGGGAGGTGTCTCTGCCCGTCCCCAAAATACGGGCAGAAAACCCAGGTGTGTGCCTGTCACATCCCAGGAGCCCAAAGCAGCCCTCCAGAAGGGCACATGACGATGCACAGATCCAGGCGGTGGCAGGTTGGAATTGGGCATCCTTAATTCTAGCTACAAAAACACAATATTTTGGAGTTGCTAATAATAAGAAAGTGTTTTCATCAAAGCTTTATTCGTCTGTGTGCTGACATCTGGAGAGCCAAGATAGATATTTTCCTTAAGACTGTATTTCCAAGCCATGAGCTCTTCCCTGGCTGTTAATTAATCCTTTGTAGTTTAGCGACTGATGAAATCATGACTCTATGAAATTTTAATCCTTGCGCTGTATAGGCACAACCGACATTATCAGAGGACCCCAGGTGTGTGCTTGAAATTAGTTTGTTGAATCTCTTGCATATTTGATTACCTTATAAAAGTCCTCGGGATCTGGGCTGCTCATGGGAGCGGCGGCGTTTGTCTGTGCCTTGTGCCCAATCCTGGCTGCAATTCCCAGGCAGGTGAGCCGGGGCAGAAACCAGGGATGCGCCAGGGAGGAAGCTTCAGCATCATCAGCATCTCCATAGGGAAGTGAGGGATGGGGAGCACGTGTCTCCCCATGGAACAGAGCAGCCAAGCTGTGGATTGATTCCATCTGGCACCTGGGGGCTGTTCCTGCTCCCTGGAGGGGAGCTCAGTGCAGGGAAGCAGCTCCTGGGCCCATCCCAGCTCATCCCTGCGGCAGCTCTGTGGTTCCACCCTGTTCCTGATGTGTGTCCAGCCTTAGCCCTGTGGTCAGATTATCAAAGAGAGTGGAAACTGAAACAAAATTCCCCCTACCCTAAAATTCTCTGCGTCATTGAAGTTGCTCTGTTCTCCAGCACCCCAACAGCATATCCACTTTCCCCGGACTCCCTGCTTTGGCTCCCTGGGCACTTCTGCCATTTTCTTGGGGCTTCAGGGGCTGCAGGCTCCCCTTCCCTGGGGAGCAGCAGGGTGATGCTGCCTGGACCATCCCAGGACTGTTGTCTCCGGAAAGCATCCAGTGCATCATGCTGAACGTGTCACAGAATCCCAGAGTGGTTTGGGTCAGAAGGGACCTTAAAGCTCATGCAGCTCCAGCACCCTGCCATGGACAGGGACATCTTCCACTAGCCCAGGCTGCTCAGAGCCAGGTGTCCCAACCGTCCTGAAGGTTGGGAGGAAAAAGTGGCCGAGGCCAGCACTTTGCTCGTGCTCCAATGGCACACGTGCTGCTACAGAAACCAGATGACGAATATATTTTTAAACTTGGAATCTGTGAACCGCTTATTATTTCTGAATTAGGAATCAAAACATCTGCATAATCATGCCGCTGCTGCGGCAGATGTACTCGGCACGAAGGTCACTTTGCTGTTTTGTCGAGATCTCGTGTGATTTTAGAGAAGCAGCTCCCCCCGTGCTCTCCTGACGCCTCTGACACCCGTGTCACGTCGGCTCAGCGCGATGCCCGGCGCAGCCCGGGGCCGAGGCTGCCCGGCACAGCAGCGAGCGCTGCTCTCCCCGTGCTGAGCACGTCACTGTCACCAGATGCCCGAAGAATGGGGATGATGATTTTGGACGGCACATTAGCGCTGGTTATTCCAAGCAGGGCCGCGTGCACCGCCACGCGTTAACCCCTTGGTGCTCAGCGCTCCGGCCCCGCTGTGACAGCGTGGAACCGTGGAGCTGTTTGCATCGCTCTCCAGTGCCCAGGACGTGCAGCAGAGATGCAGGGCTGACCCCAGGCCAGCAGAAGCTGCTGACACCCAGTACCATCACTCAGTGGACCTTCAGTAAATTGTGCAGTGGCCGAATCCCCTCTGAAAGCCACCGATCCACCCAGCTCTGTGTCCCTGTGGTCGTGCGGTGACAGACAGGAGAAACTTCCCACTGTCAGCTGCACCTCTCGGCTGCAGCTGGTGCTCATCCCATCTGGTGTGAGCCATGGACCCTCCTGCTTGGGGGTCTGGGACACGCAGAGGGAATGTTCGCATGGATAAAGCTCTCTCCGGGGGAATTCCATTCGATAACGAATATTGAGCATGGATTTGAGGCCAGGGCCTTGGAATACATTTTTATAAAAAAATAATCTGTATGCTGCCCTCTTTGCTGTGGCCAGTTTGTCTTTTCCTGTTCCGGTGGGATGCTGGGAGCAGCGCGTGGGAGATGCTGCCGCTCGTGCTCAGCCCAGGCCAGCGGCGAATTGGGAGAGTCCCTGCACTTTGGCAGCATTTATTCACATTTGTTGTGGGCAGGCTCTAGAAGAAGGTTGGAATTGTATGTTTGGTGTTTGTGGCCTGGTTCTATGTCAGGTGAGGCAGGACAGCAGGGTCCTTTCCTTGGCTTTTTTCAGAGGGGAAGTGTTGGCATCGTGCTGTAATGATGTCACTCCGCAGCATCTGGTTTGAGCTCATAAATTAGCTCATGGTAAGTACAAATATTGTGCAGGCAGGGAATTTCAGTGTTCTCCATTGATAGCTGTCCCCTCCCCCTGGTTATTTATTTGGGGTTTTTTATATTAAAACCTTCAGAAATAGTAAAATCTTTATTTCCAGCTCCTGTGAAATTTATTTATTTATTTGTTTATTTTTAGCAGCAGTGGTGGTTTGAGGGCAGGTTTTTTTGTTGTTGTTGTTGGTTTTTTTTTTTTTCTTCTTAATTTATTAACGCAAAAGGAAGGTCTCAGCTCCCTTCCCCCTTCCCCATGCCCTTAATAGCTCTCCCTGCTATTTTAATCCGCCGGGCTGGGAGCTGAGGGCAGAGCGGTGACTGCAGGAGCCGAGCTCCCAGGACCGTGGCCCGCACGCTCTGGTGTTGGTCACCGAGTGTTGTAAAGAGCCACATCAGGGGAAAGGCCACCCTCTCGGCAGCTCAGGTGTGATGCCAGTGTTGGAAGATGGAGAGTGAGGGGTTTGCTTGGTGCCTGCTGACCTTGGCTTCCTGCGCTGTCCCCACTGCAAACAAGATGTGGCACCACTGCCTTGATCTTGATAAAGCAGATCTGGGATGCTTTAATTTCATATCGATTTACCCTGGCAAGGGAGACACCGGTGGAAATGGGGTGGCAGGGAGGGCTTTTGGGGGCTGTAAGGCAGCGCCGGTCCCGGTGTGGCTGCCTGGTGTTCAGCGTGTCACGCGTGCCGTAGTGGCTGTGCTGGCAGGCAGCCGTCCCTCTGGCAGGGCACTGCTGCTATGGCCCGGTATAAATAAAATCAGAAGGCTCCCATAAAACTCCATTATTGCTGCGGCACAAAGTTAGAACCGCTGGAGGTTTGTGCTCCCTGGCACTCGTGCGCAGCAATGAATATTTTATAGGAAAGGAAATACTTAGTGTCTGAATCTTTTTATAGTGCTGACACTCCCGTGGGCGTGAGCTGCCCCTCATCCTCGCGCCCTTCGCCAGCATTCAGGGGCTGAGCCCCCGCAGCATCCCTGGCCCCACGGCATCCACCAGCCCCACGTCCCCACTGCAGCCCCTGCTCGCACGGCTTGGCGTTCCTGGGAGGTGCAGGGGAGCAAACCAGGGAAATGCAGCAAGATGGATGGGGGAAATCAGTGGATGGGGATCTCAACCTATGCATGGGCATTGGGAGAGGCAGCAAAACCACTGTGGACGTCCTAAGGACACCTTTCTGTTGGTGCAGGACTCCGAGCACTGCACTTGTGCATGTTTTTGCCTGGCTTTGGACTTGACTGGACTCTGCTGTTTTGCTTGTGCCATGCAGCCTCCCGGTTCCCCCACCTGTTTTGGTGTCCAAAATGTGGATCAGGCAGGGTGTGGGCAGGGATGTGCAAGCCTGCTCAGCTGTGGATCTCCTGTGCCAGGCTGGATTCCAGCCGCACGCTGCTCCTGGCTTTGTCTCAGGCTCGCTGCTCCAACAGGTACGGAGCGGAGCTCAGCTGCGCCAGGTCCTTTCCTCGGCAGCGAGGGGTCCTTGCCTCCCCTCGGTAGCCGGCCACCCTGCCAAGCTGTGCCCTGGCCCGGAGATGACAAAGTGCCCTTTAGTTAATTGCAGAACGGATTGCCTGGAGTTAAAAGTTCTGATTTATATGACTATGGCTCTAACTGCTCAATAACATGGGCCCGTAATCTACTTTCATTTCAAACAGAAGGGTGATTTATGGGGCAGCATGCCGCTTTAGCTCAGAAATGAGGTGTTCAACATATGCTCTGTTGACATAAATTTGGAATTTATCGCTCCTGTCAAAACTGCCTGTTGGACAAAGGTGCGCATTAAGGCAATAAATGGCTTGGAATAGTTTTCTGTCAAATTTCCTAACCATTGTATTCACTCTGTTTGAGGGGAAAAATACACACTTAAAAGTAATCAAACGGCCAAGAGCCATGCGTCTCGTTCAGCATGGAGGGAGGGGAGGGGGTCTCCTCCCGCTTCCCAAAAGGGGTGGTGGGGAGGGGCTGGGATACGAGAGTTCCTCGAGTAAAGACAGCAGAAGGCTGTTTTAGACAGGATTTTAAGCAGGCAGAGCAGAGATTTGCCTGTGGTGGCAGTGGGACACTGGCAGTGGTCTTTCGGTACCAGGGCTGCACCCGAACCCTCACCCCAAGGTGCTCCACCAGACTCACGCACCCCGAGATGCTCTGCCGAGCTCTGCATCCCCCAGGAGTGGTCAGTGGTGTTTGCCACCGACCCCGGCCTTTTCACACAAAGCACCCTGTGGGGAAAACTCATAATTTTTACACCGCGCAGTCTCGCTGGAGTCGCCATCCCTTTGAAGTGCTTTTTGTGGGGCATTTACAGGCCTTTTTAATTACCGGCAGCTTGCGAGGGGCCAGCCTCTCGCCCAGCTTTTGTTTGCCGGTGCTGGGCGGGGAGGGGGTATCGCTGGGTTTGCATTCCGCCTGCAGAGCCCTTGCCAAAGCCCTGAGCTGGGCTTGCTCGGGGGGCTCGGCTCCAGCCCTGGGACTGTGCCGAGGGCGTCCTTGGTGCCCTGGGCCACCCTCCGTGCAGGAGCATCCTCCAGCGGTACCTGGAGGCTTTGACTGACTTCGTTTCCGTGCACTTCAAGCGGGTCATTGAGTGGGAATTAGAGGAAAACCCTCTTTTTACAAAAAAGGCGCTTTTCCCACTTGCTCTCCATCCCATGGGCACCTTCTCAGCTGATGTGCTTGTAGGGAGCTTGCAGGAGAAAGGAGCACAATTTCAGCCTCAGATCGGAATAATAAAGCACGGTTTATCTTTTGGCACAGAGTTTGGGCAGCACTGGGATGTATTTTAACACCATTCACTCCCCCACCCCCTCTTTCTGGAGGCACAACTTCAGAAGCACATATTGATCTTTCCCCTCAGATCTTAACAGCCCGAGCAGCCGTAATACCTTGCTTACATCTGCCAGGTTTTTGTGCAGTTTTGCAACATCTCCTTAATCCGGCAAGCAGAAATAGAACATTTCAATCATATTTCGCTACCGGGAAATGGAGCAGATAAAGCGCTTTAAGACCTTGTTGAAAGGGACCGTGCAAGATGGCGAGTGATAAGAGCGTCCTAGAGGCAGGCACCGAGCGGAAAACTTTTGTTGCTGCTGAAATTTGTTGATAGAGATATTGCAACTGAATTACTCGTTGAGCACCCCAGTGCCCCATTGGAACAATGAGCAGAGGATGTGACTTGGGGACATCGTAGTGCCCTGGGCAGTGGCAGGTGTGTATTTTCAGGGTGCCCTGGCACCTGCAGCCCTGGGGGCTCCTCATTCCCTTGATTCTGCACTGGGTGGGTGGGAGAAGAGGTCGTGCTTGCCATAGGCTTGGAGATGCAGAGGAAGGAAACTTGTCCTTCTGTTTCCCTGTTTCTTGAGACTCACTTAAAAAACCCCCCGAACTTCCATGTTTTACTTGAACTAATTAACCAATTGGACTGTAATTCAGGGAAAAGGCATTCTGGCCTCAGAATGCGGACCCAGAGCTTGCCGGGCTGTTCCGAACAAAGTGGTTTGAACCCGGCGTTAAGTGCAGGAGCGAGCGCAGCCTGAGCCAGGGAGTGTGACAGGCATGTCCCGAATTAAAAATGCAAAATGAGAAGGTTGTCACTTATTGAGCTGCTCGTTGGCAGCGGAGCCCTGTCAGGAGGCTGGTGTTTTATTTATTTTTGCAAGGCGGATAAATCCTTTGGATTGTAAACCTTCTTGGCCTGAATTCGTGCATGACTCCTAATCCTCCGCTATGACACAGTGAATTCAGGACAAGCCTGATTAATAATTACATTATACAGCAAAGTTGAGAGTTGAAACCAACTCGTTCTCCTTTCCTCTCCCTTTGCTCTGCAGCATTCACTGACTGCTGAACATCACGGGGTCTTCTCCTGCTCTGACTCTTCCCGTGCTGCTGTTCAGTATCCCTCAAGGTGGGATGCGGGGCTGGCAGCCAGGGAGGAAGCCCCCGACCCCGTGGGGAAGGGCTGTTTGGGGCTCCGGGCTGTGCAGCAGTGAGGGGTGATCCTGCTCGGATCACCAGCAGCAGCTTTGCACCAATAAAACTTACACCTCCGGGGAGGTAAAGCAGGCACATGGTCCTCGCAAGCCTGCACAGCTGGGGCTGAGACCCCTGTGAGAGGGTCCATATCCAGCCCTGGACAGGACCATTCCTGTTTTGTCTTTGCAACAAGGCAATAGAAGTACTCTCGTCCTGCTGCGGAGCAGTGATAAATGGTGGCTGCAATCAGAGGTCAGCATGCAGCGATGGGCTGTGTTACTCCTCAGCACACACAAATACTTCTCTGTTTACAGCATCTGATGTTGAAACTTTGCACGTGCTGCTATCCCAAGTCCTCCCCAGCCACAGGTCTGAGTGGTTCGCAGTGACCGAGGGCTGGCAGGCAGCAGCCCACGCATTTGGGGCTCAGGGGCATTGACCTGCATGGCAGTCAAGCCCAGAGCCAGGTGGCTTTGCAAAGAGTCTGTTTGTCACCTGTGGAGGTGACGAAATAAAGTACAAAGCCCCCATTCCACATGTTCCAGGCACGGCGTCCCTCCGTGCGCCCTTAGCAGCAGAGGCTGCTGTGGGGACCAAGGCTCAGGGTGCTCCTGTGGGGGGCAGTGGGGGCTGAGCGATGGCTGGTCCCAAAGGGAGGGGAGGTGGGTCTGGAGAGGCTGCCGGGGGCAGCAGCAATGTCTTGGAAGCGAGATGGGGTTGGATTGGGTCATTTGGTGGTTGTAGACTTGGACAGGGTTCCTTCACACTGTTGAAGGTCATTCCACTTGGTCCAGAGCTTGGTTACCCCAAGATGGAGCATCAGTGTCTTCACAGCACAGAGTGGGCGATAATGCAGAGTGTGGCCGCTGTGGGTGAGCCTGGCACCTGGTGCTGTCATTGGTGCCTGTGGCCGGTGCCCTGGGCGCAGAGGCCCCTCCTTGTCACCAGGATGTGGGGGATGCGCAGCCCCCGGGCGCTGCAGGGTGGGCGCCGCGGTCGGAGGTTGTGCAATGCTGCCCGGGCGTAGCTCGGTGTGTACCTGGGGCTGCCAGGAAACAGTGAGTGGCATGTTTCCTGTTTGCGAGCTGGTGGTTGTGTTTGCTGCTTGTGATTTGTGTCATGCTGAATTTGGATGGAAATTGGGATTTGGTTAGAAATGCACACAAACAACCTCTTAAAGTAGTCGGGTTTTTTTGGAGAACAGCGCCTTTTTCAAAAGCACTCAGAACATGGGGAAGGACTTTGCCAGCACAGACTTTGCCTTAACTCCAGATTTCAGATTTATCGGGTTTATTAAAAGACTCCAACAATAGCAGTGATGACAAACACTGACAGGGAGAGGGTTGTCTACTCAGTCCTGGGGAGCCACATGGGCCCCCATCCGACTGCCCTCCCTGCAGTGCTTCTGGAGCCAGCACCGACCTGGGGCAATGTTGGGTTGCAGGAAGCACCAGGTGGTTTCTCGGCGTTGTTTTGGGTCGCTTTCCCCGTCTCAGGACTAACCCTTCTTTGTTCTCCCCTAGGAAGCTGCACAGTGGGATGAAGACGTACGGATGCGAGCTGTGTGGGAAGCGGTTCCTGGACAGCTTGCGGCTGCGAATGCACTTACTGGCTCACTCAGGTGTGTTGGGAGGGGGTGCTGGGCTGGGGGCGGGGGGCTGCTCTCTTTGTCCACCCAGGGATGCTGTGGCCACGCAGCTCACACGTCTCCTCCTCAGCAGACACGTGCGGAGCCGGCTGCACCCTTTCCCGGGCAGCACGTTGCAAACTTGTTCTCCAGTGCCCAGTAATTTGATTTATTTAAATTTTCTTTTTTGGAGTTTGTTTTCAATTCCTTAATTGTGGAAATATTTTCCAGACTAAGCAGCTCAGAATAACAAACTCTACATGCCACGCAGCTGCTCATGGTCAGCTCTGCTCGTAGCATGAGTATTGTTTCCACCTCGGGCCCCCGCCACAGGTTCGTTAGCAAAACTGCAGAATTAGGCGTTCTCTGCCTAATGAATCCGAGTAGCAGGTTCACAGGCTGCAGGGCCTTTAATTAAATAGATAGGGGAGGGCTGGAGCACTGCACTGGAGGGAAGACTTGTGCTCTGCAAGTCCATGTCAGCTGATGTTTCCCTCGGGGGTGCAGTGCTGGCACAGCTGGCAGTCTGAAGTGGAGAGCTGGAGACAGCCAGGGGACCCCTGGACTCAGAGTCCTTGTCCTCCTGCTCCGAGGACAGATCTCGGGGGGTTGCAGGTACTGTAGCCACAGATCTGCTTGCACGTAGCTTGGCAGGGAAGCTGTATTATATTTTGAATGCTTTTATGCACTTTTATCTATTTTTTTACCCAGTTTCACTTTTTTTTTTCCCCAATGGCTCTCGTTCCTGGGGTGGGGGGGTGATGCTCCTGGCCAGGTGCTGCTTTCTGGTTTTTGGGTCAATAGACCCATCCCTGACCCCCTCCTCATCCCACCACTCTTTGGGCCAGGCCCCAGCTCCTCAGGGTGCATGCAGAGCAGCAGGTTGCTGGGGGAGGTCCCTGGGATGCTGGTCCCCCCCACGCTGGGGTTAAGGATGCTGGTCCCCCCGGCACTGGCGCACACGGCTCGTGTTTGTTATGGTCATGCTGGCTCACAGCCCGTCCCTGGCGGGCAGCCAGCTTTGTGGGTACAGTATGTACAGTGAACGCCGAGCCAAGCTTGTCATTGCACAGGATTAATTTTTTTTCTTTTTTTTTTTTTTTTTAAATCCGGTGAGGACGGGCGGGGGGGTGGGGAGATCTCTGCCTCACTCTCGCAAACAGCCGCCGTGAATTCCAGCGCTGTTATTTATTAAAGCAGGAGACCTTTGCACCTCTTCCCTCGCCTCCCCCCACCGCCGGCCCTGGACGCAGAGAGGTTGTGCTGGAGCAGTGGTGTGGGGCTTGTTTTCAGCTCTGGAGGCAGCTTTGCCTCCACACCAATGGACCGTGTGTTTAACTGGGAGTTTGCGGTGGGATGGCTTGTGCCCCCTGGCATCCTTCTCCAGCCCTGGTGCCAAAGGGTTTGAGGGGGTTGATATCTGCAGCTGCGCCATTGAAGTGTTGGTGGTTTATTGTAAAGGTTCCTAATTGAGGACCTGGTTGGGGAGCGGCGCTGGGGGGCTGTGGTGCTGTGGCAGGGTGGGCTGGGTGCACAGCGCTGTTGTGCCGCAGCCCTGCAGGTGCAGGGTAAATACTTGGACCCGTCTTGACTCTCAGTATAAAGTGTAAATGTAAAGCCTTTATGCCATGCAAAGGCTTTCCCTACCTGCTGCCTGCACTGCTGGCAGGACAGCTCTCAGAGGCCTCTGAGGATGATGCGGAGAGCTGCCCCTCTCCCCAAAAAGCAAATTATCAGGGAAGGTGAGGTGGGAGACCCAGCTTGTCGGTGCTGTGGTTGACAGCACCATTGGTTTGACCAGGGAGGCTGATCCCAGCTCTGCTGCTCTCTCGGTTGGATCCTCGCCGGAGCTGATGCTCGGTGGTGTTCATTCGCAGCCCGGGATGCTGGTTAGCACCTGCTGCGAGCTGGGTTTGTGTCCCAGGACAGGGAGGAAAGGGGGTTCTGCCTGTCCCCCCTTGCTTTGCATCTCCGTCCAGCAGAAATGTCTGCTGTGGAGATGGCTGTGCAGCCCTTCTCCACTCCGGACTGGGAATGGTGGGAATATCCAGCAGGGTGTAGGGATGCTCGGGGGCAGCAAGGGCAGCATGCAGGCAGCAGCCCTGCGGACCCCTGCCCTGATGCCTTGCACCCTCCCTCCCTACCCAAATATTCTCCTTCATCACCAGGACAGGCAGAAGAAAGCCCCAAGGTCCCGTTGGGTGATGGACGAGCTGTCCAGGGAGCAGGGGATGCTGCGGGAGTGGTCCAACGTGCTGGTGGGGATGGCACCTCGGGAGCGAAGGGCAGATCCCACCCTCGCCTCTCCGTGCCCAGCGGCAGGAGAGGCTCATCCCAGGCCATCCACCTCGGCCGAGCGCTGCCCCATGAGCGCAGGATGTGCGGGCCGGGGTGCAGTGACCGCGGCCGCGGTCCCCTTGCCCCGGCCGGTACCCGCGGCGGCTCCCTGGGGAGGCCTCCGCCCCCCCGCCCCGGCTGGCCGGCGTCCCGTGCTCGGTCCCGGGTGATGTCAGCGGCCTGCCGGCAGGTCTGGATGTTCTGCCAGCGTTCCCGCGTTTATGATCATCCGCAGATGTGCATCCAAGAACACACTGTACCCACAGCAGAAATTAATGCAGGCTTGACTGCCGGCCAAGCCGCGCACACGGGGGAGAGGAAGAAAGAAAACAAAAACTGTTTAATGCTGTTTATAAATTATACACTGGCTGATGAAAAATACATTTCTCTTAGCCCCCCCCCCTCCCCTCCCCATCCTCTCTGCCTCGAGAGCCTAAGCTGAGACCAGAAGAATATGGTTTGCTTTTTAGCTCCTGTTTTGGCTGGGTTCCTGGACCTGGCCACTGGGTTGAAGCTGGCTTCTTGCTTCTCCCCGCCCTCACCTGATGAAATACGTTTATTTTTCACCCACAGTCTATCACTGCTCCCTTGGTTTGGCCATCCCTTGTTATTGACATTATTAACATTATTGATATTATTGATATTATTGAAGGTGGGGTGCAGAGTGGGGTGCCAGGACCCCTCGCACATGCCCAAGGCGTCCGATGTCCGTCCATCTGTCTTGTTCCCTCACAATGTCTGTGGCCATTGCTGCCCACCTGCTTTCTGCTGGAGGGGGAAACTTCCAAAACTTCCCCCAAGGTCATGGTGCTGGAGACCCACCTCGCTTGGGCTGGGGGGTAAATGGGGCAGGAGTCCCCCCATCCCTGCCTGCCCCCTCCCCACACGCTCGCCAGCCATTTACGCAGCTTTTGTGTTGTTTCTTTTTAATACCGCTAATGTTTATCATTTGCCCAACAGGCTTGACAGATTTTGTTTCCTGTCGAGCGGCGGCGGTGGCGAAGCCCCCCCGGTTGCCAAGGAGCCGCCTCCCCGCACCGTCACAGGCTGATTTGGTATTCCGCGCGGCGCCCCACCGCATTTCTGTATGCAAGACAAAGTGTTTTGATGGAGGACGATTGCAGGAGTGTCTGGAGGCTGTTTGGAGTTTTATGGGCTGTGCAGTACGCGCCGTGCTCGCTCGCCGCGCGGGGCTGCCAGGGATGGGGTCTGTCATTTTTTCGCTATGGAGAGGATGCTGCTGGAGAGAGTGGCGCTGGCAGGGCAGCAGGAAAGGGGGTTGTGTAAAAACCTGCTGGTTTGGGCTCCCAAGTTAAAAATCTGCATTTTAATTATTATTTTTTAAATTAAAATATGCCCTGCACCACCCGTCCCTGTGTGGTGCAGGAGTTGGTGGCACTGCCTGGCCAGCATTGGGTGACAGTGTCGCTGGTGACCACCACGTCACCCACCCCCAGCCCCTGCTCCATCATTCCAGGTGCTCACCAGGGCATCCCGTGAGATGCTGCCACAGCATCCTCAGACAAGTCCCCGGTGCTCCAACTCATGGTCCCTCCTCACTCTGTAATGCTCACACCTTGCTTGTTCTGATAGTAATTATTATTATTGCCTTTCCATGGCACTTGGGGAAGCAGGAGCTGGAGCTGACTCTCCAGGCCTGCTCTGCAGCTCCATCTTTTTTTGGCCCTTCTTGAGTTTCTCCACTGTATTTTTTTAGCACAGAGATTTTCACGACTTGTCTCTTCCACTTGGATGAAACAGGGGAGAAGGGAAATAATAATAATAATAATAATAATAATAATAATAATAATAATAATAATAATAATAGCAATAATAAAAATCCAAAAGTGGCTTGATGTGGGCAAAAGAAGAAAACAAGAGAATGGGGTAGAGAACAGGCTAAATTTAAAATTGTAATTGGCTGACTTCCACAGGCTTGCGGGTGTTTTAATGACTCATAATAACTTCATTTAAAACCAGCTGAGCAGAAAATAGATTGGAGAGGAGCCTCAGGCCATTATGGATTTGTTTTTTTTTTTTGACAAGCTCTGTTTTCGGCAGCCAGAAAGGCACTCGCAGAGGGCTCGGCTGCTGCGCTCCCCGAGTTGGTGGTCTGCCCGGTAGAGATTGTATAGAAACCGGGCTGGCTCTTCTCTTTTTTTCCCTTTTTTTTTTTTTTTCACTGATTAAAAATAGATGCCTTGAGGTATTATTTTAGCATCACTGTGGTTTGGTGCTTTTTTTCTTTGCACTTCTGATGTGGTAAACGGAACATAAATAAAATTGTTTTTGAAATTACTGAATTAATTAGGTAGTAAAGCAACGACAGTGCATAAATTTACTTGCCAATTTTTTTTAAATCCATATTTTCCCCCCCACATCTCCATCTTCTCACCAATTACAGCCTGTTAATAATATATAATCCCAAATTTTTATTAATCCCTTCTGCTGAGGGAGGGGATGTCACATTGTGCTGGCAGGGCCATTGTGCCAAAACAGCAATGGGGAAGGTCGGATCCTCCCCCACCACTCTCCTCACCAATTTCCCATCTTCCTCCTCTCTTAGCCATCCTCCTCCTCCTCCTCCAGAGGATGCTGGCAGCCCCTGTTTTTCTTTATTCCTTCTCTTTTCCTGAACTGGAATTCAGAGTGCCTCTTCCGCAGCCACTCGGCCTCCAGCCCCACGGAAATTTCTCCTCCCCAATAAAGTAATTAAGAGATGGGCATTGGGAGGGACTGTTGGGATAATGGTGGCTGGAAAAAGATGAGCTCTATCATCCAACCCCTTGAGCTAAACCTGCCTGGTTGGGAGGGAACTGCATCCCCTGCCTGTGTCCTGATCCATGGGGCATCCCCCGCCCGAGAGCTGCCTTGCACCTCAGCAAACTGTTCCCTCACATTTCTTGGAGGGGAAGTTAAAGAATAGAGTCATAGAACCATAAGGTTGGAAAAGACCTCCAAGATCATGAAGTCCAGCCTGTGTTTTCCCCTCCTCGTGGCTTTGCTGGGGGCACTGCACACCTGGGTGGCTCCAGCCTTGCTTGGGGGGCACATGGGGCAGCGATGACTGTGCAGATCGCACAGGATGGAGCAGCGGCTCCTCGCCGCTCACACCAGGGGCCTTTATTAGGCAGGGGCTATAAATTTGCTTGCGCGGATATAAATGTACGGCAGGGGGGTTGGTGCCAACAGCAAGGCTTGCGCCGAAACACGGCCGATACTTGGCAGCACGCGGAGTCCCGTCCCATCCCATCGAGAAGATCATCCAGAGATATCTATATATTGTAGGCGATACGAGGCGCTGGCTAAATATACCCTGCGCAAACCTGCGCCTGCGTTCGGCGAGGCTGATCATTTCTGTTTAAAGCAGGGAGAAAGGCAAGGGGGGAGAAGAGAGCCCTGCCATGAGCTCCGCTTTCCAACGTGTCCTGCTCCCTTTCATAACAAACAGCAAGCCGTGGTGGTTTTTTTCTGAGCCCTGTTATAATAAGCTCAGATGTTGGATGACATTTTTCCCGGTGACTCACATAGTAAAATTAACCTTGAACTATTTACATATTCAATCGCCGCCCTCCTCCTCCTCCTCCCCCTCCCCGCCGGCGTGTGTACATTACAGGAATTCTGGCTCCGTATCAGTTTTTGTTTTGCTGATGAGAAAAGAAAAAAAAAAAAAGGCAGAAAAAAAACTCTCCCCGCCTGGAGTACACATCTACTTGAGGGAAAGAACACGCAGTCCTGGCCTTTGGAAATTGGCAGGCGGCGTGCTGTTCCCGCGCTGATAAGAGGTACTGTAAATAAAACTGTACGGCAGCGCCTGCTGTAAATGCCCCGCGTCTGTACTCATTGTTCTGACAGCTCCGGCTTTTTTTGGGTCCGCTGTTTTGGTACACACTGTGCTTCCTTATGTAAGCCAGTGCACCCGGCTCCTCCCTGTGTTCGCCCTGTTTATTTTCGCCTCGCCAGGAATTTTTCCTCCCCCCCCACCCGCCCCCCAGCCAGATGCTGGCTGCCTTTGCCTCGCCTGGCTGTGCCTCCGTGCATCCCTGCGGCCCCTCTGGCCACAGCTTGTGGAGGGCACTGGCACGGCTCTCCTCCCCACTCATCCCACGTGGAAATCGGGGAGGAAAAAGCAAACCCCGTGTTTAGAGGGATGTGTCTCAGACTGTGGATGCAGCAAGCCCCCTGAGCACAGGACCCCCGGCGTTGGTGGTGCACAGCCACAGGGAGGGCACACGCCAGCAGCCGCCCTGCCCGGGGAGGACCTGTTGCTGCCACGGTTGTTGCATCCTCACGGATCGTGGGTTGCCACATCCTCGTGGGTCACACTTCGCGGCGGTGGGGCCGGCAGAGCTTTGAGTGGCGATGGAGAGCCATTGCCTTGGCAACTGCTGGCTGCACATTGCCCGCACGGCACGGCGTGCGAGCGGAGGGCAGCCCGCGCTGCTGCCCTATCGATCCGGCCCCTCGCCGCCCCGGCAGCTTCTCCCCATCCCAGCGCCTTCATGGGCACCCTCCTGTCCCTGCCTGAGGAGGGGACCTCCAGCAGAGCCCACATCCCAGCGATGCCCCACGTCCCTGACGGCATTCCGGGCACCTGGTCCCCTGTCTGGGGGCAGGTGTGAGGGAGCCACCCCGGAGCACCCCGAAGTTTGGGTGTGTTTGCCCCTCCGGGGCAGCCGAGAGCCCAGGTGCACTCGGGTTGTTTTGAATGCAAACTTGACATCGTGGCGAGGGCGGCGGGGAACAACATATGCACAGTAAACAGGCAGACTGTCATATTGATTAACAGATGAGACCTCTATTATCGATCAGCTCTTGGCGAGAAAATTTATCACTTTTAATTTCGCCGCTGCCAAATATTTCTGCCTGTGAGCCAGCCGTTACTGAGACAATTTAAAGGCAAAGGAATTCTCTTTTCAATGCGTCTCTCCCTATTGCCTTCTCTACTCATCTTTCCCCAAATCCCACCCTGACAATGGGACAGAGGGCTTGGTGGGGTGGGAGGGAGGGGGGAGAGGTAGCATGGATCCCCGAAAATGGGCAGCACAGCATTCTGTGGGGCAGTGCCCCTGCCTTGAATGCTGCTCTGTCACATTCAGCTTCTCATAACAGATGAATCAAACCTTGAAGTCTAAGAAATGGGGCCGTGGCTTTGTCCCGCAGCAATGCTGTTGGATATGGTGTGTCATTAATCTGGTTTCATCTAGAAGTTACTTATCTGCTGCTGGGCATCCTGGGTTTTTCCTCACCCAAACCAGCAGCACGTGTCGATAGTAATTTTCTGAGATTTTCCCCAGTTCCACATCTCTTCCAATAGTCAGAGATGCCTCTGAGCTTCTCACTCAGTTGCCCCATTCTAGCCACATCCCTGATCAGGTGCATCTTTGGGCACTGGCAGCAGCAGCCACGATGGGAAGGGACAGGAAACTTATTACAATTAGATCAGTTACCGTGCTAATGAAATGCATTGATATTTAATGATTTTTTTTTTTAAATAATCTTTTCCTGGCAAGCAGCTCTGTATTTTGCTGTGATGCGCAAGAAACGGGAGCACAGGAATGAGGCACTGCTTTTGCCGGCGGCACAGGGGACATTAAACGTAAACCCCTCCATGGCGCTGGTCCTGCAGTGTTAATGGCAGCAGCAGTGTCCATGTGCACGTTCAGGTGTGTGTCCTTCTGTCCCTCGAATAACCCTCCTCTCCCTTTTCTCTCCCCAGCGGGTGCCAAGGCCCTGGTCTGCGATCAGTGCGGCGCCCAGTTCTCGAAGGAAGATGCCCTGGAGACGCACCGGCAGACGCACACCGGTACGTGGCCCTTCCCATCCACCCTCACTTAGGCGCAGGATTTAACATTTGGACTGCCTTTGTCACCCTTTGCCCAGAAGAGAGGTGGACCCTCTGCAGTTCCTGCCTCTGCCCTGCCCAGGCAGCCCCAGTTCCTCTCACACTAAATGCATAGGTTTAGGCAGTGCAGTGCCATTACTCTGTTGCTCAGCATTAACACGGGAAACAATGGCAGAATAAACATTAGGTCGTTGGTCCCTTCTGCAAGCAAAGCTCGTCCCTGTCCAAACACCTCCCTGAAGTTGGCTTCTGACATGTTTCTGCTCTGGCACTTCCCAGCCTTTCGGCAGTGCAGCCGTCAGGAGCACAAGGATCTCTTTATGCCTCTTGCAAAGGCTGCCGTGCCTGGGAGAACTTTGCTTGGGGGAATTCAGTCCCAGGTGGAGTCCTTCACCCTCCAGACCTAGGCTGGAGCAGGGCAGAGTGCCTGCTCCTCCTGTGCTATATCGGGAGCGGTTTAACTGAGCACAGGTTCGTCTTTCAGTGCTGAAAGCCCTGATAAATGCCACTGGCACTGAGTTTGTGCTCAGGGCTGGCACAGAGAGCCTGGCCAGCTTCACACCAGGGGTGCGAGGATCCATGCAAAATGCTGTGTCACCGGGTGGGAATGGCTCCGGCGTCACCCTGTCATGGAGCTGTGCTGGCCAAGCACCAGTCCATAAATCCTAAAGTACTTGCCCTCCCTGTCCAGAGCCATACCCCTGGAGGCTGAGCTTTGCTATTTCGAGTCTGTTTGGAAAACCTGTGTGCTGTAGACTGAGGAGAAGGGCTGTGGAGGGGCAGCCACACGGTGAGGGAGCGGCACAGGGCTGAGCAACCCAAGCCCAGGCGGGGGGTTCAAGGTGGCCAAGCAAACAGCAGCTCATTCCCCCTTCCCTTCTCCTTCCCAGACCCACTGAGCATCCTGGGGTTACCAGTGGGAGCCCAGCTGTGGAGCTCGATGATGCCTGCACCCAAAACCATGCCACAGATGCAGAGCAGCTTGTCTCACAGCCCTCACACTCCTGTAGGGGCTAAAGCCCCTTTGGCTGATGAATCCTTGGGGCTGAACTATGCCAAAGCTCAAAGGGTAATGGGCAATCAGAGCAGGGAGACACAGTGACCCAAGGGGAGCTTGTCATTACCCCCTCTGGCTGTAAACATGGCAGAGAGGGGCTGAGTGGCCAGGGCAGCCAAAATGAATTGCTTCCTCTCCTCTGCTGGCATGGAAAGCATCCCTCCCCTGACTTGCTATATTTAACCCCCTTCCCAAATAACAGCATCTCCCAGAACGGGTTTGTTTTGGGCGTCCTCCCTTTGCCCTTAGCTGTAGGTTGGCCGGCAAAAGACCTTCCAACTTTCCAGGTAAAAGAAACGCATAACACTTTTTGGTAGAGAGGCAGATGAGTCCTTCAGGGATGGCATCAAAAACTGAGCAGGGTGTCTGGTACAGGCTATCCAAAACCACACACATTAATCATAAACAGTGTTCAGGGGAGATGTGGGACCTCTCCAGAGACAGCCACTGCTTCCCCACGTGAGTTACAGCTATGGAGCTTTATTCAGCAGATAAAGGGTTCTCGGGGTTTCCTTTCAGCATATGGGGCTATTTCTCGGGTGCGCTGTCAGCACCCAGGACCTCCTTTATGTTTTTTCTTCTCTCATTGCCCTCCCTGCTGCTTCAGATGACAGTAACACAGAGCCAGGCTTTTTGTACATGTGCTGCATCAAGCACTGCTCGTCTCTGCAGCAGGAAACTAACACTCCACTTCCTGAGGCAAGGCAAAAAACAGGAATAAATACAAAAAAATAGTTTCTGCTTGTAAGCATGGCACTGGCAGTGCTGTGTGCAGCCCCGTCGACACGGGGCTGAGTCGCCCTCTCCGGGTGTGCGCTGTCCTTGGCCCCCGTCCCGCCACAATAGGAAAAGCAGCAACTGTTTTGGCTCATCTTCCAGCAGCACAAGCTTGGTGCTGGAGGGGAGAGCATGGAAAATTCCTTACCCTTCTCCTCAAATGTAGAGGAAAAAACAGAATGCATTGAGATGGCAGCCTGAGTACCCCCAGGCAACACCGCTGGGAGTCGGGATGTGCACATGGGCGGCGTTCGTGCTAACGGGTTTTGGGCTCGTGCCGACGTTTATAAATATCAGAGGTGACTCGTCTCGAGTTTCCTCCTGTGTGCCAAGGCAGTTAGCGCACGGCAGCCGGTGTCAGTCAGCGGGACAGTCAGCACGGATTTACTCCTGACCCAATTTCACATGGGCATGATCGACACCTAATATAGAGCGTGTTTGCTTGGGCGAGTAGTTGGCTCTTTGATTTGTGGGGTTGGCGTGCCCCCGGCCGCGCTGCCAAGGATGCGCAGGACCTTTCACTCTCCCTTGCCTGCATTCCCTTCCTACATCCCATTCTTTCATCCCTCGTATCCTTCGCATCTCCTGCCCAGAGACACCAGTAGCAGAAAAGAGTTAATAAAACCAACATGTAACTGAAAATTGAAAAGCTCTATATCTTCCCCCCTTTCTTCCCCCCTGTTTTTTTTCTTTTGCTGGGATGTTGGTAGCGTTTTGATTTAATAGTTGGCCAAACACAAGGGTCTATTTTATTCAGAGTTTACAGGCCTCAGGGCTGTTATTCCTCCAAATTTAATAGCATTGAAATTGCAGGGTTGGCGATAATTTGCCTATCACTTTCTGCTCTCCCATTGATGTTTATTGTCAGCGGGATGGAATCTCAATCCGATTCACTTAGATAACATGTCTGTTAAACATTTAGATAATTGTGCCATCATTAACTTGTCACATTATTTTAGAGATTCAAAACAGTTGTGCAGTATAAGCGGAGGTACAAAGGGAGAAAAATCTGCCGTGTGAGAGCAGGAACCCATGAGCGGAGGTGGCAGGTTGCCCCCACGCTGGGTCCCTTGGCAAGTGTTGCTCGACGACCGCACAGGGATTTTTAAAAAATTTTAAATTATTTTTGTGTAATATGCTAGAGCTCTCGGTGTTTTTCCACTTAAGAGCATCCCAGCAACCCTGTTACTGGCTTGGGTTTGCCAAGGGATGCGTGGGAGCCTGGAGGAGGTGGAGGGGGCATTGCGCCGGAGCTGCACTGTCACACGGGCACACGCCGCCCTATTCTTGGCAAATGTACATTGAGTCAAATTTATTGCATATTTGTCATATCTCCTCGCATTTGCTTCGCATTCTCTGCCCCGAAGTGGTTCCAGCCCAAAACCTGGCAGCAGTGCTGCAGATGAACGGCACTCTGCTTCTTCCAGTGTGGAAATGACAGATTTTGAGCGAGTGGAACATAACACGTGAGTTTGGTGATGTGAGCCATAAATCACATTGAAACACAAATTCTGTTTGCCTCGCACTCAGTGTGGCACTGCGATTAATGGCCAGGCCAGCGCTCCGCCGGGACGCTGGCATGACTCTGCCGGTGGCTGGGGCTTGTCTCAGTGGTGCCACTGGCCACCAATAGCCATCTGCAGTGTCCCTGCTCCAGCAGCAGATTTGGGAGATGCTGTTTGTGGCTTGTCCTGCTGCATCCTCTCTGACGGCGTGATCAGAGCGATGCCTGGCACAGGCAGCCGGCACGAGCAGCTGGCACATTTCCTTACCGAAACCACCCCGGCGCCTTCTTGGGCTGCCTGTGACTTTCTATTACTGTTTCACGGGACTCAGGAGGGTTTTCTGAGAGCAGCCCAATGAGGCTTTGGGGGGAAATACCTCCAGATCGTGCTTTTCTCCATAGCTAGAGATAATGCACTGTAGTATTAAGTACGCTTAGAGGTAATTATCCCTCCTGTGCTCGCCTCGGCTCCACAGTCCCGGCGGGGGGAGGGAGCACCGGCGATGCTGTACTGTGATGGACAGTCGATGCTTTGCAGATTTTCTGTGGGGTGCGAGAGTGGATTTTGGATGCTCAGGTGCCGGCCTCAGCTCACAGAGGGTCTGGGGGCAGCGGGTCCTGGGGGCGCAGCACAGAGCCCCTTTGTCTGACAGTAATGTCCTGTGACAGCGCTTGAAATCTGAGTCCTGGCGCACATTCCTGCAGCCGGGAATCTCCCTGCCTCCCAAACCACGGCTGCTTCTGCCACCTTGACAGCAAATGGCAGTAAGAATTCCCTGTGCTCCTAGGTGCACACATGGGGAAGTGTGATGAGGCCGGGCGTCGTGCAAGCTGGTGGATTCACCAAAACTAGTGAGGATATGGGAATGTGGCAGAGCCGTGCAGCCGTGATGGCATCGGGGCCAATGGTCCGCCTTTAATTTTCCTGTGCAAATACTATTTAAAGCGCAATGAGAAAAGCCCTCTCGCTAAGCTACGGAGAAATCTTTCTTGTCCTTTAATTCTAGATGAAGGGGATTAGTGTGAACATATTTAACCTCTGACCCGTGGACAAAAGCATTATCAAATTTAGTTGCCAAGTGGCTCCCCATTTAACCAAACCCGTGCGGTATCACAGCAAGTTTTTTCCCTTCCCTCCCTTGAAAGCTTTAACATCCATTGTTGCCCTGGAGCACCAGAGGGACTTGGCAGCCTTCCTCTGCTGCATTCAGGGTGCTGGTCAGAGCCCCCGAAGGGAACACAGCATGCCATGGGAGTCACTGCTAGAAAGCCTGTGAAGGCTTCTCAACGCCAGCCCCAAAAAGGCAAAGCCTTCTGTAGATGGGGCTGGTTTCTCCCTGGTTTTGGCATGACCAACTTGGCGCTGGCCACACGCCACCTGTGGTGGCACGGAGGATGCTTGGCCATCTCTCCAGAGCACGGAGTGATGTCTCTGTGCCCCTGTGCTCCGGAGCACGAGGGATCAGCTATGGCAAGCTTGAGGATGCTCGGCATTTCCATGCTGGGCTTTATAAAAGAGGGATGAAACACGGTCTCAGAGGCGGCCGGGGTCTCCTGGTCCAGCGGAGGAATGCCGAGAGGGGCCTCCCGTCAGGAGCCGGTGTCCGTTTACAGTGCATCTCTCATAAACCCGGCGGCGGGGGCGAGGGCAGGGGGACCGGCCCTCCTGGTATGTGATTGATTATCTGGTATTTATGCCATTGAGGACTTTTCAGCGGCTCGGGGTCAGGGGGTCATCTCATGTGTCTTGCTGCAAATCCGCTTCCTTTTGTACAGTGCGGGCTGGGTGAGCAGACACACAAAAACAGCTTTTTCTTTTCCTTGGGAAAAAGGGGAGGGGGGCGGGCTGGTGTCAATGAATTTTTTTTTTCAGCCTTTCCTGAATAGTGTCCTTTTTAATTCCAAAGAACTTTTAATTAAAAGTAGCAGGAAAGTTCATCTCGACAAGGTTTAACTTACCTTAGCAGTTACTTTTGTCCCCCAGGATTCGCGTCTCCCCGCTTTACAAAACCCCCCAAGAACTGGGGGCCAGGCTGCGCTCGGTGCCGCTCCACATCTCCCCGGCTTTGCCGAGGGGGCCTTTTCATCTTTTCTCTTTTTTTAATGATGGGGGTGCAGGAATAATAAGCAGATGCTGCGAGTCCCGGCTTTGTGCCTCACGGCAGCCGGTCTCTCCACCAGCACGGCTCTGCCGGGCTCTGCCGCAGCGCCAAAAGGGTCATTTTGTTGGATGGGATGTGAGCCGGGGCTTTCCGACAGCTCCATGGGACTGGAGGATGCCGGAATGGTGCCATCCTGCCCAGGAGAGGTGCATGAGTGGAGCAGATTGGCACTGGGCAGGTGCTGCTCCGTGCCAGGTGGGATGATGGCAGTGGTGATGGTGATAGTGTTCTCCTCGCCAGAGCTCTTTGTTGGGAGATGCAGCAGTTTCTAGCAGTTTCAGCTGAACTATAGTTCAGAAGCAGTGGGGGAAATATGCTGGGTTTTCAGCAGAAAGTCAAATTGTTTTTTCAGCTGGTTTCAGTCCAAATTCCAACTGGGAAGAGGAAATCTGGGAAGCTGGTGTGGTGATGATGAGTAAGTGTATAGATGACAGCTTCCCATCTGATGCAGTGGCCAGAAATGCCACCGTGATTTGCCACTGCCTGCCCTAGAGAAATTGGTCCTCAGGAAGGGCAGAGGTGGTCCTGCAGTGCACAGCTTCCTTGGGAATGTCAGGGATAAGCCTGGCATTCTCCGGAATGGGATCAGCTTAGGGGAAAGTAGCACATAAGGGAGGTGCTGCTCATGGATGCTCAGATACCAGATTAGTGCATCTTGGCCAGGTGATGTGTTTTGCCAGGAAAGGGGGCAGCTTCTTATCAGTCCCTTTAGGGCTGAAACAGCTGAGTGACAGTGTTTGCTGAGGATGATCATGAGTGAGGCTGCCTGAATGGTTTTGATAAATATTAATATATTTTGATAGATACTGAGTACAACACAAAGGCTGTGAGGGTTACAGTTTTGCAGGAGGGAAGTGCCTCCAGCTTTGGCCAGAAGGCTTTAGAGATTGCAAACAGCTTCAAACAAGTGTTTGGCCTGAGAACATGGAAAGTGGGCTGGAGAACACAGCACACCATGGGTGTGAAGTGTCTGCAGTGCAATCCCAGGCTAGCAGCGTTGAGAGCTCAGGAACCTCCCCTCTCCCCCAGTTGGGAAGTAGAAATGCAATTAAAAGGATTGGCCCTTAAAAATTCCCTTTGCCAGGTTTGCATAGCCCTTGGTTTCTTCAGGAAGAGAAGGAAAGCCTGCTCAGGCTGTCAGTGAAGGCTGGGGTGATGCTGAGCGTGTCCCTTCCTTCCAAAGCCAGGGCACCATGTTCAGGGAGCAGACCAGGGAGCAGAGGCAGCTCTTTCCAGTGCTGGAAGAAGGAGTCAGGCATGCAGTGCTCCATGGTGGCTTGTTCTGGGAACAGGGTGGCTTGTCTGGACCGGTGCTGTCCTCTAGGAGCATCCCTCGCAGGCCAGGAGCTGCCCTCATCCCTGGATTGCATCTCCGTGCTGGGCTCAGCATCCTGCCCTGGAGATGGGGAGAAAACCACAGTCCCCCACGGCAGCTGATCCCACACACCCCCAAAAATGCATTTCCCGTTGAACGTCCCGTTTGGGCCACAGGCAGCCGCGGAGCTTCGCCCAGCGCGGGTCCAGCTGCCGCCGTGATTGACGCAAAGCCAGTCTATAAATAAAGTCTTTCTCTCCTCTCATAAAGACTTTGCGGTTTAGTTTGCTTTCAAGGTCAAGATCAGACCTTTCTAAATAAACACATATCAAAGGATCATTAGCGGAGCAGCACTGTTAAATTGAGATATTAACTTCTGTCAGCCGCGCGTTTCCTTTTTGTTCTGTAACTCGCGACTGCGGCGGGTTTTTATTATTTTGGCCCTAGGCGGTAGCATCTGGCTTCTGTAGAGACTGTAAAAATTAAAAAGCAACACAAATCATTGCAAGAGAAAAGCAGTAAATTCAATGATAAGAATTTAAAATTAAAATGTTTCGGTGCTTTTATATTCTGCAAAACATGAAACGAATGAGTTGTGTGCCTGTTGCCATAAAGCCACTGCTGCTAATCGTCGCTGGGCTCCTTCCCTCCCTGCACACGCCTTTGTAATCACTGTGCCTGAGCAATGGCAGGAAACGTGGTGAGGGAAGGTGATGATGGTGGCAATGGTGACAGTGATGGAGATGGAGGGCGGCAGGGAAGGCACAAGATGCCACCGACAGGGCATGGGGGAGCAACAGGCTCCCGAAAGGGAGGCAAGAAGGGGATGCTCATGTCCCACCACACTCGAAGGAAGATGGAGAGGGTCAAGCTGCAAGGGTGTGACTGATGAGCCAGGGCACCATGACAGGGGACCACATTGTCCCCCAGGTCCAGATGACCCCTGGAATAAATCACCCACAGCAGGCACGAGCTGCTCACGCCAGAGCTGCAGCTCAGGGCCCGATGCCCACTGTGGGCACCAGCATTCCAAACATCCTCCGTGTGAGTCCTTCCCTGGGCAGTGGCGAGAGCAGGAGCATGGCTGGGGGGGAAGCAGCCCTGTGCATCACTGCAGAAGCAAAAAATGAGGCATTTAGGTTTGGGGGCTTTGTTAATTCCCTGCGCTTGCAAGGTCAATGTCGTACAGCTGCTCTGAAACACCAGAGTTTTCTCAGCGTTTGTAAAAGGGTGAGCTGGCACGGAGGCAGCAGGCAGTGCCAGAAGCTTGCCCTGCCCTCCTCTTGCAGCCACATCCAGCCCGGGAGGAAAACCAGCAGGGGCAGGAGAGTAGGCAGTGCCGGCTGCTTTTTAAGAATTAATTTCCCATAGGTGGTTAAAGTTGGGAAGAAAGCTGTGCCATCTCTAAGTAAATAATAATAATGAAACAAATGCCCCCTTGGGAGAAGTTGCCTTCCATAAAGATGTTAATTAGCACAGAAGCCAAGCTGTGGAGTCCAGAGGCAGCCTTTGAAACTGGGATGATTTGGTGGCTCTGGCACAAAATGCACGCGTGTCTTACGTTTATCATGTGGGGTTTTTCCCCCCTTTCTCCACTGCATCATGAAGGTTGTCAGGGCTGTTTGGCTCAGCACAGTCATGAGTGCCTCCATCACCCCTCGGTGGTGGGTAGCAAACAGCTGGCTTTGCACAACACCCCCACAAACCTGTGCGTCCAGGCAGGTGTCTGCAGGTGCCATGTCCCAACAGCAGTGTCCCCAGGCCTGTGCTGATGCCCACTCTTCTGCCTGTCCTTCATCACCCATCTCCCCCCTCAACTCAGTGTCAGCAGGATGTGCACGGTGTCCCCAGGGTCCCTTGTGTCCAGCTGAGCTGGGCACCTTCAGGCTGTCCTTCAGGCTTGGGTGCTGGAGCTGTGACAGGAGTGCTCCAGGCAATGTGCCCCTTGCCAGCCCTGTCGCCTCTCCCAACCTTCCTGTGGGCAGGGCTGGAAAGGAGGGCTCTGTGCCACTCTCTGGCTGCCATTGCCACTGGCACCTTCCTCCCCAGCGCTGCTGTTCCTGCACCCTAGGGCCTGCAGTTTCCCCTGCAGCAGCTGCGAGCAGTGTTGGCTGGGAGCTGCAGGCTGGTAGGGAGCCCTTGACATGCTGACAAAAATCGTCAAATGTCCCTTAAATCTCATCTCAGGAGAGCCAAGAGGCCTTGGGCTCCTGCTTGTTGTGGCCAGGATGTTTTGGAGCCGTTCCCCTTCATTGTAAGGACAGCAACAGTGTCAGCTCAGCTCCGTCACATGCATCATGTAAGAGATGATGTTAAACACGAAGAGAGAAGGAGGAGGGAGCCTTGTGGGAGACCCTGAATCAGCAGGACATGAGTCGAGGGTTTGGAGGTTTTAGGGAGTGTGCATGAGGCAGCAAGAGGCTCTGCCAGCATCCCTTGACGTGAGCGTGCTCACGGCTGTGGTAGTGCTGGAGCCTTCCCAGTGAGCCCCTCCACAGCCTTTCGTTCCGTGTTCCTGATCATTGCAGCACTGGATGGATCTGCCTCGTTTCTTGAGTCTGATAGCACAGCTCTGAGGACAGGCAGGGAAGGATGGCAGCGCTGTGAAGAGGACTCAGGGCGGGGTGGTTTGATTTGCGCATCCCGACATTGGCACCACGTGCCTGGGGACTGCCAGCCCCGTGCTGCCACCGTGCTGGGGCTCAGCAGGGACTGCTCATCAGTGTGGTGGCACCGCTTCCCTTTGTGCCCCCTCCCCTGCTGCCACAGCATCCCCGAGTCACCCCGTGCCCAGCCACACAGCAGGTTGGGCTTGGTGCTGCTGGGGGCTCTGGGGGGACACTAGGCTGGCACACGCACACGTGCTCTAGCGTGGGGGGAAAAACTTGAAGTCAAATGTCTGAAAGTCAGATCCCTTTTTAGTATGAATTTGCTGTATCTCATTCTGAGCACTAATTCCAATTTAATTGCAAGTGGCCTGAAGCCTCTTCAATAGGAGTAACAAATGGTTTGATTTTGTAAACTTCATCAGACTGCATTTTAAATGCGACACACTAGCCCGGCTCGAATGCCAATGAAGCACTGAAGTAGCTCTCTGTTTACTAATTATCCGTTTTTACTTCAAGCCACGCTGGCTGGCTTGTCTGATTAAATCGGATTTGTGGGATAGAGAACAGCTAGCAGAGTTTTCTCTATAGTAAACGAGATTGAAACTATGGCCCGCCTGGCTGCACACTGTAAATTATATTTCCTTTTAAAGGGGACGTGTCGCCTTTCTCCTGCGATGCACCTCCCGCATCCATAACTCCACCAGAGCCCAGTGCCGGGGGAGACCCTCCCCACCCTGCCTCCCTCACCCGTCGCCACACCAGTTTTTAGTTTAATTCCTGCTCAGCTCTGGCAGAGGCAGCGGGCGGGAGGCGGTGCCGTGCTCAACGCCACGGTGCTGCAGCATCCCTCGCTGTGGCTCGGATGGGGTGCACTGCCACACGTTGCATCTTGCTCGTCATCACGTCTCCGGCTCTTGTGCTGCTTTGGGATCAAGCTGCCGGAGAGCAGGGATGTGCATCTGCAGGCTTGCAGCCACAGGGTTTTCCCTCCCTCCAGAAAGCACCCCTCCCCTAAAGATCAGTTTGGGGACCACCTCCTATTTAAAAAGGCCCTGCAAAATGTGGCCAACACGCTTACCCACAGGCTTCCACCTCGGAGCCCTGTGGCAGTGCCAGCAGCTGCCCCACTAGTGGCTTACAGCTGCTGGCACAGCTCTGGGTCTGGCAGGGACACAGCAGCTGGGGACAGTGGGCAAAGGTGGCAGCTGAAGGCAGCGTGCGGGGCTGTGCTTAAACCTCCCCAGTTGCTAAGACTTCAATTCTGTGAGCTTGACCTACGCTGCCCCCTCCCTCGGTATCTATCTTTGTGCCCGGGGGCTTTTTATATTTTAATTTGCTTTTGAACATCCTGCAAAATTAATGGCGCGCTCGGGGCCATTGTGCGGTGTACAGTAGAGGGAAGGACCGTCGGCGCCCGCCGAGAGCCACTGCGTTTCCCGGGGAATGAATTGCTCGCCCGCCTTCACCCCTTTTAATTGTTGACAGTAAAAAGCGTTTAAATGCTGCTTAATTTGTAATCATCTTCCCGCAAAAAGGGGAGAAACCATTAAAATGTCAGGGAATTGAATAAATCCGTCTCTCACTGATTTGGGGCGGCAGCATTTCTTTATCAGGGGTGATTTTTCTTCCGATGGCTGAGGGCTGGCTCAGGGCTTCTGTGGCTGGAGCCCAGGGATGCACTCGCGGCAGGACACAGGGCTGAGTCCTGCATCTCCAAGTGTGGCACCCTCTCAAGAGTTTTGCCATTCTTTGCCACCTCTCATCCTCTCTCCAAAGGTGTGACACAGTTGACATGTGGCTTAAAAAAAAAAACCAAGCCCCTTGAAGGCCGGCAGCGGGACGGTAGCCAGCAGAGCCCCAGCATGGTGTGTGCCGCGCCCCTCGGCCGCTGGAGAATGTCATCTGTGGAGCCTCAGGGCTGGGAACCAGCAGAGCCTGAGCTCCGTGCTCCATGTCCCCGTGCTGGGCTCGGTGCTGGGGTGCAGGGCCATCTCCCACATCCTCCACCTGCCCATGGCTGGTGTCAGCCCTTGCATCACGCAGATGCTCTGCTCTCAGAGCACAACTGGCACTGGGTGCCTCACAGGCCATGCTGGTACACCCTGACCTCCCAGTTCAGGGTGTTGATTTACTGATGCATTACTTGGGGGGAAAAAAAAAAAGAAATTAAAACCTGCGTTTTGCAGGTCCCAGGAAGCAGCACCTGGGGGATGCCCAGCTCCAGCAGCCAGCCCTGTCCCCCCATGCGTGCACGAGGCAGCTCATCCCCATCGCTGTGGCTGCTGGAGTCAGCCCATTTTTTTTTTCAAGTGGGGGCCAATTAGTTTCACAAATGAGGGCCCTACGGTGCCAGGGAGGATTTGTTACGGCCCCGCGCGCCGGCCCGGCGGCATTGTCCTGCCCTCCGCCCCCACAGGAGCCCATTGTCCCCAGCCCCAGCGGGGGCTGCTGGCGGCAGATTTATCGGGGCCGGCGTCCCGCCGGCCAGGGCCTCCGCTCCGCAGCTGGCCGCGGCGCTGGGGGCTCAGCCCTGAGGACCTTTGACCCATCCTGCTGTCACTGCCGGGGCCGCTGAGGGCCGCGGGGCCACATACCTCTTGGGATTTGCTTCGCACTGCCCGTTTGGGGCTGCATGCTTTTTTTTTGCTTTTTTTTTGTAATTTTTTTTTGTCTCGGGAGCATTTTGTCCGCAGCTGCATGGGGGGCACATGAGCCTGCACCCCCCCAGGATAAATCCCTGCAGAGGGAGAAAGGCAGCTCTCATGCGGGGCCACCTCTCTTGCTCTTTTATTCCCATTTCACTGGGGGTTTTTTTTAGATTTCGGAGAGTTTTTGGGTAGCCCAGTTCAAGACTGGGACTGAGCATCCCCCCGGGCAGCCCCTGCATCCCCAGCAGGACAGAGCTGGCCGTGGCATGCCACCACACATGGGTGGGTGATGGCACAGTGCCCGAGCAGGTGACGGTGTGAGCTGAGATGCTCTCCCCGATTGCCCATCGTTCCCAATTTGGAGGTGTGGGTCTGCCCAGGAGCATCCTTCCCTGACGCCTGCCTGCCTATACACCAGGCAGGACCACGACAGTGACAGTGCCACTGCCCACCATGTCCCTGCCCCGTGGTGCTGTGGTCCTGGTGGTGTCCCCAGGGTTGGTGTTGGCAGTGTGGCAAGCAGCCGTCCACCCCTGCTGTTCCTGAAGGGTGCATGGATCTGTTGGTTACCTTGAACATCTTGTGCTGCTAATGAATTGCTAATACAATTTTCTAGCTAATTTTATTTCCATAGTCCTCACATTTTAATGCCTCCAAAAAGCGAGCATTTATTTGCTTAATCTCCCTGCGTAATACAATTTGCAGTGACTCACAGTTCTGAACAATCAGCTATGCATAAGCGAAAACAAACTGTTTAATGGCACAGAGGTCTGAAATGTTTATGGACGGGGTACTTATGGACCGTATGTGTTCCTGTAGCCAGGTTTGGACCCCTGAATGATGGGGTGGAGCTTGGATCTGCACTGGGGCTCGGGGTGGCACACAGCACAAGGGGTGGGCACATTGCCCTCTCGATCCTGCCTCCTGCTCCCCAGGGCAGCTTTGTGGGGCACTTCTTGGGGTCCCTTTCCCCTGGGCATCACGAGGTCTGAGCTCAGCAGCTCTCACAGGTGTGTGGGGATGCAGTGAGCACCCAACAGCTGCCTTGGGTTAGGCATCCCTCGGCATCACCAGGGCTCCCAGCTGCCTCCAGCACTATAAGATCCAATTGTCCTCTTCAGCTGTACCCCTGAGAGGGCCAACGTCAGCAGGGAGGGCCGGGGTCCTGCTGCTGGGACTCCCAATGATACCCAGAGCCCTGCAGCTCGTGGGGTCCCTTCTGCTGCCAGAGCATCCCTGTTGCCATGTGGGAGTGGGGACCCCCACGCAGTGGGGTGGTGGGACACGGGGCAGTGCCTAAGCAGGGTCTCTGTCTCTCTCCCCCGCAGGTACCGACATGGCCGTTTTCTGCCTGCTGTGCGGCAAGCGGTTCCAGACGCAGAGTGCCCTGCAGCAGCACATGGAGGTGCACGCTGGGGTGCGCAGCTACATCTGCAGCGAGTGCAACCGCACCTTCCCCAGCCACACCGCGCTCAAGAGGCACCTGCGCTCCCACACAGGTATGGTGGCACTGCCATGGGGACTCGGGACAGGCAGGGGACAGGTGGGACACGCTCCTTCCCCATGCGTAAAAAATAAATAGGGGGAAGGAAGGTGAATTGTATTAAAAGCACGGAGATGACTGAAGTGGCTCGGATTCGAAAAACAAAACAGAAAAAAGAAATCTGCATGTAATAAGTTGATCCGGTCTGAGGTGGCACGTGACCTTCTTAGGGGGTGTGCGATCATATCCGCCTCATCAGCTTACAGCGGTAGATGCACATAATCAGCTGGTGCTCAGCCCTAATGGGATTAGGGCGACCTGCGCTACGTGTAGCTGGTGCTGCCGTGGCCCCACTGGGGCAGGGCTTGGCTGCAGGATCGCCGGGCGGGGAGCGCGGCTTGGCCGCCTTACGCCGTGTCCTCAAAGCGCCCATGCCGTGTCCTCAGCTCCTCCGACGGCATCCCTGGGCAGCTCTGAGGTCCTGGCCACGCCATCAGCATCGTCACTCGGGGCCAGTCACAAAGCACCCCTGAAGGAGCTGATTCCTGGGGGATGAGTAGGGCTGTACAGGATCACAGCCAGTGCCACGGCTCTTCACAGCTGCCTGGGTGCAGCATTCCTCACCCATCCTTTGCCCACCCGAGTTCTTGAGGGTCCTTGGCAGCACTGCTGTTGCTGACAGGGACAAAACGTGTGCTGAGCCAGGATGTCCCTTCTTTCTCTTGTCAGGCAGGGAGCATGCACACCATCTCCAAAAAGGTCGTAAAGGTGGCTGCTGGGGGTTGTGCGAGTGGTGCCGTGGAGGGTCACTTTGTCCAACCTGTGGCTGGCAGCTGCCAGACCCACACGTGGGCTTGGGGTCCTGATGTGGGAAACGGGAATCCTGTGTCGACGATAAGCATGTTGATGCTGAGCGCTGGAGCTATTTATAGCCAGTAATCCGATGACCTGGGCTGCGGGTCGGGCTGCGCGTGTCCCACCCCAACCTCTGCTGCTTTAGTCGCTCCTGGCTGTGAGAAGCACTGAGATCATCGGCACTTTAGGAGCATTTAATCGTGCTCTATGATGCCATCCTGCACAGCTGCAGGATGCTCACGCTTCTCCCAGGGCCAAGGTGCTCTGTGGGCCTGGGCTCCCCTGAAAAATGGATGGGTGGAAATGCTGGCTGCCTTCGGCTGCAAGATTGCTGTCTTTGACTGTAGGATCAAAAGCCAAAGTGACAGTTTGGAACTGGGCATGGGGAGGGGAAAGTCAACAGCAGCCCACAGGCACCGCCTGCATCACCTTTGCAGGGGGGCTCCAAACTGCATCCTGAGCATCCTCCCCCCGAGGAGCCCAGGCAGCAGCTGTGGGAGGGGGCCAGGGGCCGCAGGGCTGCGCTGCAGCAAACAGGGAGAGAGTAAAATATCATTTTAAAGAGGAAGCGAAAGCGCAGGCATGTGAGTATATAACGAGAAGGACAATTTATGCCCAGGCACGAGTGCAGTTTGACACGGGGATAATGAAAAAACGTAGGTCATTGTGGATGACTTAAGCCTTCACAGCTGAAGAAAATGTATGAAATGCAGGGAACATTACACGCTTGGCAGCTCCGCACATCTGCAGCAGGACAAGTGAAATACAGTTCGCCATTCTTTACCATAAACTGTGCTTGTAGGATATGCAGCACAGAGAAATTGTAATTACAGTGACAAGACAAATCAGTAATATTTAAATATTCATGAACAAAGTCTCGGACGATCAATCTATCTTTATTGTCCTTGCCTTCGCGGCTGTAATAAATAAGTAGCTGGAGCCCTCACCTTTCCTTCAAATCATTCTGCCTTTGGTGCTGAACCAGAGTTCATTTATCAGCAGCCCGGTCTGGAGCGTGGGAGATGCCCAGGGCTGGGTCTGTGCCGAAGCTGCTGGGTGAAAAACATGAAAATTGGTGGCAGGAGGGTTGCAGCACACTCCAGTCCCTCTACCATGCCGTGGAGCCAAGCATCCCCCCTGCACGGACACGAAGGGACCAGCACATTGCACGGGGGAGACAGGGATGCTGTGTCCCCAGGATGGCTCTGGGTGCCTGGGGTCAAAAGGCTGGGGAGCTGTTTTTGGTGTGCCACAGCAGTTTTGGCAGCCCTGACCTGCGCGTGTGCTTGCAGGCGACCACCCCTACGAGTGCGAGTTCTGCGGCAGCTGCTTCCGGGACGAGAGCACGCTGAAGGGCCACAAGCGCATCCACACCGGCGAGAAGCCCTACGAGTGCAACGGCTGCGGCAAGAAGTTCAGCCTCAAGCACCAGCTGGAGACCCACTACCGGGTGCACACAGGTACATGCTGGGGTGTCTGTGGTGAGGCTGGCAGTGCCAGCAGAAATGCTGGCGGTGTAGACCAGGGCGGCAGCCAGGGATAAGAAACCTCCGGATGCACCGGCACGTAACTATTGTAAATAAGGGATCAATAGTCACATCGGTTCTGCTGTTCATTACTTGGTTATCGGCTGTGCCCGCCGCAGCAGTGTCGATGCTGGACAGTTAATTACCACCTGGAGGCCCCGAGCCCCCGCTGACACCCCTGTGTCCCCATCTCCCACAGGCGAGAAGCCCTTCGAGTGCAAGCTGTGCCACCAGCGCTCCCGGGACTACTCGGCCATGATCAAACACCTTCGGACCCACAATGGCGCTTCCCCCTACCAGTGCACCATCTGCCTGGAGTACTGCCCCAGCCTCTCCGCCATGCAGAAGCACATGAAGGGCCACAAGCCAGAGGAGATCCCCACTGACTGGCGGATAGAGAAGACCTATCTCTACCTCTGCTATGTCTAAGGGAGGAGGCACAGGGGCAGCAGGGCCAAGTGGCAGATGACTGGGCAAAAAAATTCCCACCAAACCCGCAGCATCCATGGCCTTGTTTGTTTTTGGTTCTCATTGTTTCTTCTCACCAGAAGGATCCTGCAGCTCATGCCAGAGCGAGGGACGCACTGGCCCCTTCCCCAGCCCCATCCACATTGCTGCCCCAGCTGCTCATGCGCCTGCTGCCCTTGCACCCTTGCTGCAGGGCAGATTTCACCCTTTGCAACCCCCAGCCAGCCCCTCTGTCACCACTGGCGTTGGCCACTGGTGCTGCTGGGAAGACCATGTAGGAACGAGGCGCTTCCCCAAAGTGTTTGTACAGCCAGTGCTCTGGGAAGGCTTTAATTCTGGTGTCCTCTGTCACTGCACAGACCTTGCTGTGGATGCCCTGCAGAGGACCCGAGCTCCTGTGTGGGGCTTGGGCCCCATTTTGGCAGGTTCCTGTGCTCCCAGGGTGAGGCATTGCAGGTGGGAGAGCACAGTGCCCTGTGAGGCACAGGTGCATTGGCAAGAGCATCCTGGGGGGATCCTGGCCGGAGGAAGGTGTTTGGGGCAGGGAGCCGGCTGAGAGCCAGGCTGCCTTGAGGTGTTGCCTGGTGTCCGGGTGGGCTCAAGGGGCACAGGAGGCTGCTGCTCTCCCCATGACCAAAGACCTCTCTATGCATTTCTCCCTCCTTCCCTGCCTTCCCGGGGCAAGGGCAAAGCCCCCCATGCAGTTGTTTCGGTGATGTGTAGTCAGTGCCAGTGTTGGGGCTGTTAGTGTGTGGCATCACTCCGAATGGAGAGATCCTCTTTTCTTCTGCTGATTTGAGGCACCTGGAAGGTGCCAAGTGTGGGTTTTTTTGCCCAGCCCTCAGCCGCAGGAGCCCACGAGCAAGGGGTGCCCAGTGGCAGGTGGCTTCGCTCACTGCTTTTTTTGCTTTTTGTTTGGGTTTTTTTGAACTTTCTTTTGGAATATTTCCGTGTTTAGCACATTTTACTTGAAATTACCTCGGTTTTTTGTGACCTCATGAGCTTTTATTGATTTGGGAGGGACAGGGGCAGCATGGCTGGGGTGCACCAGCCACATGCCCGGTGTTGGTGGTGGAGAGGCGGTGGGGCGGCGGTGTCCCTGCCAGCCTCCTGTTGTGCATTATCCTTACCAAAACTGGTATTTTTTACCTGGCCCCGTGGGGCTGGGGGTGTTGGTTCTGAAGCTACCTCTTGTGTTCGTTTTTGTTGTGTTTCTCCTGCGCAGCCGCGGGCTTGGTGGTTCCATCCCACGGCTCTTTTTTTGTCGTTTTGCTGCATTTGGGTGAAAAGGGGGGAAAAGGAGCCAGGGGGAGTGGGGCAGTGTCTGGATACAGTTTGGAGGGACACTGATGGCCCCTCTGGGTTTGGGGTGCCCATCCCACCTCTCCTGGTGCCGAGCAGGGATACAGCTGTGGGAGCAGCATCCTCCCTCGTGCCCCAGTCCGGCTTTGCACATGCGTGTGCCACCATTGCTGCTCCGCGCAGGGTGGACACTGCTGCTGTACAATCCGGGATGTGACTGTGGAGAACGGCTCGTTTAATTGTTGTGCCTAAGAAAAAAAGAGAAAAAAAATATTAAAAAAAGAGAACAGTTCTTTCACACAGAAAGTTGCTGCAATTTCTGGCGTGTGCGCAGCAGGTCCCCGTGGTGTCCTGGTGCTGACAGACACGGGTGCCATGGAGCACATGGCCGAGCTCATGTGGCTTTTTTTTTTTTTTTTTGCTTTAACCTCCCTTCCCATCCCACCGTCCCTGTCCCTCAGAGACACAGCCCCCACTGCAACAGTGTTGGGTCAGCGTTGGAGCGATGCTGCCGTACCCCGGGCGCACGGCCCCGCACTGTTCATTGTGGCGCAGCCCCCACCACCCCTCCATATATATATATAATTATATATATGTGTATCATAGCAGTGAGGACCAAGCGCTGCACGGGGCCCCGTGGCCCCGGGCTCCCTCTCCCCTGGCTTGCTGTCAGTGTCGTGAGCGCCCGCCTGCCCGTCCCGTTGCTCTGTGTTGCCGCTCGTGGTTCGGGTCCGTCGCTGTCCTCGTTCCGTCTACCTCAGCACCTCTCTGAGCCTGGGCGCAGAAGGTGCCCAAGTTCCCTTTCGGTTTTCTCAGAGTATCTATCGGCTCCTATTTTTTGTACGACTTTTCCTGTCTCCCCTAGCCGTTCTCTCCCCTGCGGTTCTGCTTGCGAGTCCTCTCTCTGTCCTCTAGCCACAGATGCCGTTAGCTAAAAGTTTTCCTGAAAAATAAAGAAAAAGAAAAAAAAAAACAAAAAAATACAAACAAAAAAAAACCCAGTTGTGGTGTCTCCTAGTTGCAGCTCTCCGCATCTGCCTTCGTCCTGTGTAGATTCAGATGCATTTCTTTGTAAGACTTCAGTGTTTCTGACAGAGGAAAAAAAAGACAAAAAAAAAAGAAGAATATACTGCTGCAGGTTTTTTTCTCTCCATGTGTCACTAAGTGAAGTTCGTGCCTTCTATAGCAAAGAGAATATTTTTTACATCCTACTAACGGTAGATTTTTTTGTAGTGAACATTTTTTGTATTTTTATTTATAAGTCTCATAAGGAAAATAGCAATGTTCAGTTGTATACCTTGAATCTGCAGTTAGAAAACGAAGAAACAACCAATAAAGTTAATTCCGTTGTCTCGGCCTGCCGTCTCCCGTTCCTGTGCCTGCCGAGAGGAGGAGGAGGAGGAAGGATGCATCCCACCAGCTTGGGGTGAGCTGTGGGGGTACCCATGGTGGTGGGTTTGGGGTGAGTGGGGAGGTCCTATCCCTAAACCAACTCTAGTGGGCAGGGGGTCTCCTCGGAATGTCACTGTCCCCATGGACAGGGAGCATCCAGAGCATGGTGCCTGTGCTGCTGCCTGCCCGTGTGGCTGGCTCACCAGGGAGTGGAGCAAGTTTGCCTCAATGAAAGTGAACTCGTTCATTTAAACCTGCCTGCAGAGCCGTCCGGCCCCCTGCTGCGTTAATTATCCTGTAGTTCCCGACTGATTGCTGTACACTAAGCTTAAGCCCTCCTTTATTTATTTACTGACTACATTAACAGCAGCGCCTGCTCTCCTTTTGTGCCATCGCAAACCGCGCGGCACCGCACGCTGTGGCACCAGGTGGGTGCTGCCAGCGTCACCCAGCCGTGCCTGTGCCCGATGGCTGCTGCCACTGCCAGCCCGGGCCTTGTGATGCTCTGAGATATTTGTGGCAGCACAGCTGGAGTCACCAAGTCCAGAGCATCATTTCGTTTTTCCCAGGGATGGATGGCATATGCCAGTGTCGAGGCCAGGTCATCCCCTGCCCCAGCGCTTCCCAGCAGTGCTGGGGGCTGCGTGTCCATTCCCAGGTCCTGGTGGTGGTCCTGCCTCCCCCAGTCCCCCCAACACAGCTCTTCCAGGAAGGCTTTGGGCAAGTGGTGGGGAACTTTGGTCCAGGTTTGGGTAAGCAGAGGTGGTCCTGCTGTGAGCAACCTGCAGGCTGCAGTGCCCTGGGAGAAGGGGGGCACAAAGCCCCTCGCCGGCGTTCAGCCTGGCACAAAGGCATTGTTATAATAACGGGGAAATCGCAGTAGGACCGGGCCTTTGTGTGCACGCTCGCACAGCAGCTGGGAGCGATTATGCTGCAACAATGTTCTGTTCCATCAACATTATGTCCTCATTAAACCTTTATTAGGAGATTAGATTCAGATTTATTGATTTTTTTTTTTTTTTAAAGAGGAAAATCCAGGCTCCTCTCAGAGAAATGCCTGGAACTTTTTCCCACATGCAGCACTTCCCAAAGTAGCGAGAGGGCAAAGGGAGAATCAATCTTTCCTCCAGCATGGGCAGCCTGTCCTTCCAGGGGAAAGGACCACTGAGGTGCTTGAGGGGGTTAGGTTGGGTGCACGATGACTTCTAGCACAAGGAGGACAAGGACAAGGACCAAAACAATTCCATGGGATACGGCAGCACAGGTGAGCATCTTGCAGTGCGACCCTGGGGGACATCAGGGTCACAGTGGGCAGGACAGGGATGGCAAGGCTGGCTCAGGAGTCTTGCTGCCCAGTCCCCTCATCAAATACATGGGCTGGGTGGCATCGCACACCCGGGTCAATGGGCCCATTGGATTTGTCTGTTGGAGCGTTTGATTTTACACGAAGGCAGCTCATTCCAGAGGGTGTTAATTGCCCGCTGCACTGATCAGGTCTGTAGCACCATCGATCTCGGTAGGATCAATGGGCTGATTTAGTGTCTCACGAACTCTTTAACTGGACACCTCATCAATAGGCAGCCACTTACAGACCATCAGCGCATTAGTGTGGGCCAGTGCTGGCAGGAACCCACTCCACCTGTCCTCAGCCCCCGTCACTCAGAGGTAAGTTTTCCTGCAGGTGATGGCTCTGGGATGGTGAGCGGGAGTCTTGCTCTGGGGCTGCTGGGTTTGAGGGTGGATGTATGAGCGCCAGGTGGTGTTGACCCACCTGTCCCACATCACCTGCAGGCACACTATATGCAGAGATGCTCCTAGAGAATGGGATGGGCCCTTGTGGCATCTGTGGCACTTTCCTTTTCGCCTTGTGCCTCTGCCCTGGCAGGGGTGGAGTGACAGCAGGAGATGGGGACCTACTGCAGCTGTGATGGCAGTCCTGCACCCTGCATCTCTCCCGGCACCGTGTGCTCACGGAATTATCCCTTTGGCATCCCAGTTTGGCCACTGCCTGGCACTGAGCCCTCCCAGATTCCTGGAACTGCTGAGCACAAGCATGGTGGGATCTGCTGGGCAGGTGTGCCCGGGGGTAGGGGATGCAGGCAGCAGCCGGGCTGAGGGGTGGGGAAGCCGAGGGCGGCGGGACCCCTGGGGCGGTGGGGGTCCCCCGGGGCAGGGGGACATCCCCCGCGGCCGGGGACCCGCGGGCGGGAGGCGGCGGGGCCGGCGCGGGGCTGCTGTCCGCGGTGCTGAAGCCGCGGCCGGGGCCGGGGAGCTCCCGGGGCTGGGAGGGGCAGAATGGAGAGAGGTTTGGGCAGGGTCGTGGGGTCCTGGGGGGTCCTGCTCAGCTCCCCCTACCCGATGCGGAGCTGAGGGACATGAGCGATGCGCCCGCCCGGGTCGATGGCGAGTCCCAGGGTCGGGGAGAATCCACCAGAGTGAGGTCCCCCATCTCCCACCCTGAGCAATGGGCACTGCTCAGGCGTCCCGCCACACCGACCAGAGGGTGCCCAGCGAGATGCTGTAAGCCAGGACGGCCGCCAAGTACAGCCGGAACAGCAGCACATCCAACACATAGCCCACTTGCAGCCACTCGCGGGCCACGTCACGGAATTCCTCGCGTTTCTCCAGGAGCTGCCGGATGGCCGTGGTCTCACGCAGGACCTCCTGCAGTGCTGCTGAGCCCTCCGTCCGGCCAGCAAAGGCCAGTGTGGACCTCGTGCCCCCCATTGCCCCGCACTCCCGGGGGTCCTCACAGCTGTAGGGGGTCAACTTGGCTGAGGGATCAAGAGAAACAAACGTGAAAAACCTATTTAGATGAGGAACTGGGATTTCTGAGGGCGAACTAGGCACCCAGTTCACCATACAAAGAGTGGCTATGTAGATCTGGATGGCTACAGAGCACCTAGACTCCTTCGGTTCCCACAGGCCCTCTCTGTTCAACCCTTACCTGTGCTGTCATTGTTCTCCACCTGCCTGGAGATGTCCAAGCTTTGAGTCCTGCTTTGGCTGAATTTCTTCCTGTCCCGGATGCAGAGCAGGATGGTGGCTCGTTCCAGCAGCAGGTGCTTCAGCCACTCAGGGACATGGGGTTGCAGGTCTTGCTTGTGCACCAGGCGCACGATCAGGATGGTTTCCGTCAGGCTGATGACGAGCAGAGCCATGCACACCACAAAATAGATGCCTGCAGAGGCATCAGTCAGGTGAGTGACCTGCCAAGGCTCATGCACAGAGCACGGACCCAAGCAAGTCCTCCCTGCTCAACTTTCAGGGCCCTGTGAGCTCTGCCCAGGGCTGCCGTGGCAGCTGGGCTGGCACATAGCACCTCCGTACCTATCAACGGCGTACCGACGGCAGTGGCTGGCAACGTGTCGGACACAATAATGAGGAAAACTGAGTAGCCCAGCAGGAGAGTGATCTTGAAAGAGACCCTCTCACCACTGTGGGGAGGTAGGTAGAAGCCCACAATGTCCATAACCATCAGGAAGATGCTGGGGAGCAGCAGGCTGACGGTGTAGAAGAGGGGACGTCTACGAATGACTACCTGCAGGACAGAGAGACAGAAAAGGCTCAGTGAAGAGCTGAAACAAGGCCTTCAGCTGCTGGGCTCTTTGTCAAGGCAGGTGAGGATGGTGAGAGGCACTAAGGTGAGCTAGAGGAAGGGCTCACTACTGGGAGGCAGGAGGTGCAGCACTGAGCAGCAACAGGGATGGGGCAAGACCCTTCCCTCATGCCGCATCCCCGAGAAACACAGTGGCCAAAGGCTCTCACATAGAACTTCATCTCAGCGTAGCTGTCACTGCTCTTGACACTGAACTCCTGGAAGTGGCTGAGGACATAGAGCAGCTCCCACTCGCCCTGGTTCATGAAGACACTCCGGTCGAACTTGACGAGCTCCGGCTGACGCCACAGCGAGAGGTTGATATCTCGAACTGGGGGGGGCAGAGGAGAGGTGAGAACCAGGGGTGCCCTGCCCAAAACGCCGGCAGCTGTCGGTGCCTCCACAGAGGCTGCGTGCCTGCCCTCCCTGCACGCTTCCCCGATCCGCTGGGGCCATCTAGAGGGACAAGGTGCCTTCTGCACGGAAGGTCCTGCCTGCTCCCCCGAGTCCCTCAGCCGCGGGGCTCTGGCACTCACTGTGGTGCAGCCAGCTGGTGAAGGTGAGTGAGCAGTTCTGGACGTCGAAGGGGAAGTTGTAGATGTCCAGGCTGCAGGCAGTCATCACCTGGATGGGTTTGAGGTTCTGCACCTCCCCGTGATGGCTGACGTAGACGTAGGGGACGTGCGGGGATTTTCCAACATCCACACTGGGGAACATGAGGGACAGAGACGTGGGCTGGAGAGTGCTCTGGGCAGGAGTTCCTCCTTCTGAGTGGCATTTCAGGGGGGAACTTCCCAAGAGCCAGGGATTTGTCCCCTGTTCTGCTTTTTTAGTGATACCCTTGCAGGCATTTCTGCCTGGCATCATCTCTGCACTGCCCAGACTGCTGCCTTCTCCCAGCCCCAGAAGTGTCTGTGTCATTGTCCCAGAGCCTTCAGGAGGCAGTGGGAACACCTTAAATCCCCACAGCATGGGAAGGGCCAGCAGCTCTGCAGCTGCCCTTGCATTGTACTGCCTTCACAAAGCCTTTCTCCTGATATCTGGATCTCACCCCCAGCACAGTGAGGGTAATTACCGATGCTTGTGGTTAGCCAGCATTGGAAATGGCCCAACTGCCGAGCCAATCCCCATCTGCAGCTCCCCGATGTAGGGAGGCTGCCAGCTCTATGCCAGGAATACAAAGTATGGGACAGTATGTGCCCATGGTGGGCGAGGGAGTTCCAGTCCCAGGCCAGCTCCCCCAGACTCTGGCTGTACTCACAACTCATTGATGAGGATGTCGGGCACCCAGATGCTCTCTACGGGGAGGGAGATCTGCGTCAGGTTGTCGAAGCGAGCTGGGTCCCACCTGAGGAACTCATCTATCCAGTGCTGGGGACAAGGGAGAGGGGACTTGGGTGAGGGCCTTCCACTCTGCCAGCACACAGACCCCAGGCTAGCACCAAGCCATCTTGCCACCCGTGGGAGGGAGGGAAGGCTTTTCCTTCAGCTCACGCAACACGCAACAGAACAGGGAGGATGAAAGCTGAGCCTTGAGGTTCATGTGCTACAGAGGTCTCGCCAGCCTCCAGGATGGGTTTGTCCTTACTGCTCTCCTGCAGGACTGCATGCTTCTCACACAGGAAAACACAGGGTTTTGGGGGTGCTTGACCCTGGGGGGACCCAGCAAGGAAGGGGCGAGGTTTCACAGCTACTCACCTGCCTGTACCAGATGTAGGTGGTCAGCACCTGGTTCTTCTCATCCTGTGGGAAGATGAGGACACAGCATCAGAACAGAGGCACTGACACTCTGGAAGATGGGCAGAAGATGCTGGGAGGATGTCGCATGCCAGGTACCATTCCCCTCCCTGTGGACACATGCAGGATGGGAGCAGAGGACTCACCACACTGAGGATGGCGTAGACCATGAGGTCAATGGCCACGTTGGTGGTCGTTCGCCAGTCCCGCACAGGCCGGGTGCCCTTCTGGTAGTGGGCCAGGAGGTGGTGGGACAGACGGCGCAGGGCAGGCTCGGAGGCCTCTGGCATCTGGCCCCCATGCTGGGTACCTGCTCAGCAGAGGGAGCGAGGGAGGCTGCTCACACTGGGGCAGTGGCTGACATCACCCTGGGGTGTGCCACGGACTGCAGTATGCTGCCAGCTGCCAGCCCTCCCTTAGCAATTGGGTTTTCCCATCCAGGATAAATAGGAGCATCCTGGTGGGAAATAAGCCTGGCCACCAGAACCATCACCTAATGTGTTACTGATATCCTGTACTGTGCAGGTGGTCAGTGTTGTGACCTTCCCCAGCCTCAGAGGGCACATCTGCCAACCTCCACCCCTCTGGAGAGGTGCCAGGACAGCAGCAGCAGGGAACCATGGGGGACACACTGCCCCTGGGTAAGTTTCATACCATTCACTCCCTCCAGGCGCATTTGTTTGTTCAGCAGGTGGAGGTGGTGAAGGTTAGAGATGAAGCAGGATGCTAAATTCATTTATTAGGCATCTTGGTGCTTGCTTCCTGTGGAAACAGTCCTTGACAGTGCCAGCAGCATCAATCGAGGGCAAATTGCTTGCAGCACCGTGTCCTCACTGCCAGGCAGCTGGAACACCTCGGCTGGGCCAGGGCAGCAGTGCCACACTTGTGGCTGTGCTCTGCAGCACGCCCAGCCCCAGAGTCCAATTCCAGCATAATGGAAGAGACTAATTGGGATAGATCTACGGGAACTTGGGAAAAGCTGCTGGAAGGGAATTTTAATCTGTATTTTAAGCTAAAAAAAGAAAAAGCAGCAGCCTCAGCCCCTCTGACATTGCTCACAAGTGGTAATACTGGGGAGCCAGCCAGGCGCATGATGCTCGCCCAGGCAGGCAGGAACCAACGGAGGCAGTGAGATGGGGTGAGAGGCAGAAATTAGGGTGAAGGGAGGAAATACAGGCGCTGCCGTCACCATGGCTTGGGCCAAGTGGCCTTTCCTGCTGCAGCTGGTGGCAGCTGGCTCACGCTTGCGCTCCTCCTCGCACCTTCTCCTCACACCCACACCACCCAGATTTGCATCAGGATGCTTTGGCAGCAGGGAAATGGCTTTGCAGAGGGAGGACTGGGCTCACCCCATCTGGGTTCACTCCAGATGCTCTTTGCCTCTGCTCCGGACACCATGCTGGTCTGCCCAGCCCAAATCTGTGCCAGGGTTGTGCTGGCAACTCACCCGGTGCAAGTCGGTACAACTCTGGCACAGCCCTAGCACACAGGGATCTGTGTGTACAGCCCTTCCTGCCTCCTGGCCAGCATTGCCAGGGTGAGAGCATCACTGTTCCCGCTCCTTTTCTCCCACCTTTGATGTGCTAATTTGGGAGAAGGTTTCAGAGTTGGGTGACAGGAGCTACATGACCCATCCAGAGGTTTGAGTCACTAACCTGCTGAACACTTTCAGCTATGCTGGTGCACAGCACAAGGATTTTTGCGCTATTTCCCGGGAATGTTAAATGAGAAAATAACAATGAAATAACAAGGAAATATATTGGCCATCAATTTTGCAGTGCAGAGAGCTGCAATTACAAACTACATGCACAGCATCATGCCCAAAACCCAGCTCTAGATTATGAGGGGCTAAATATTATATTGGAGAAAGCCCTTCATCAAGTGGGGGGCTCAGGCAGCACCTCCCAGGCAGTGGCGGCGGGAGACCCCCATGCTTCTCTTTGTCCTAGGGCTGGCTCTCGGCACAGCTCCCGAGCACCTCAAGACCCCGCAGTGATGAACCCACAGCGCAGAGCTGTTCTATCACCACATTGCCTTGCTGTCAGCGTTACCCACGCAGGACGCGCCTTCAGGCTCTGCACTGGAGCTTTCCCGTGCTCCAGCTTCTCCCAGGTATGTCACTTCCCAATAGCATGAAGGTGTCCCTAAAAAGCAGCCTTTGCCTGCCACTCAGCACGGCTCAGATTCTGTGAAGCTGCTGCTCTGTGCCAGGAGCACCCTGCTCTGCCCCAGCTCCCCAGCCCTGCCCACGGGTCCCTCACCTTACCTGGGCTCTGCAGCGTCGAGGCCAGCGGCAGCAGGGCCAGGAGCACCCCGAGAGCCGTGGGCACCATGGCTCCGCTGGCTCCAGCCGCTGCCAGCTCACCCAAGGACTGAGTGGAGCAGGGAGGCAGGCGGCACTTGTGTGGCTTTCCCCCTGCCGTCGGGTTTTTGAGAACGCCCAATTAATCTCGCGATCAGCCTCTCCCGCTGCATCAAGTTTCAGGCTGGGAGGATGCGAGGGGGCCCACCCAGCTATCCCCCGTGCCCCCAGCTTCAAAAGAGCTCCCCTGTCCTCTGCCCCACTGCCTGGTTGAGGCAAAGCAGGTTTTGGGGTACCAGCATCATGCCCATGTGCACTGAGGGGCACGATGTGGGGAGAGGGTGCTGCAGGTGCCAGGGCTGCACCAGGAGATCCTCAGCAGCTGGAAAGATGGGGGACAGCCTCCGAGGGGCAGGGGAGGGGAGCCTGTCCCGGGATGTGGTACTGACACAGGGTGGGTTTCCATCAGCAGGGGAGTGGGGAGCGCTGGAGGCACTGGGCTCCCCTTCACACCCTGCGGCAGGTAGGTCTGTCCCTGCAGCAGGTAGGTCTGTCCCACCGACAGTGACTCTGACAGTCACAGGTGGGGGCAGAATGTGCAGCCAGCCCTTGGCACCCCTGCCTGGAGCAGCAACTTTCCTTCCCCCAGCTGCTGGGACCTACACCTACACCAGGGTCTGTTTGCACTGCAGCAATTTGCATTTGCTGTAAATTTCAGCAAACAAAGTGCTCCCTACTGGTTTCAGTTTCCCAAAATATTTAACGCCTTGGGGCAAACAAGACTAGAAGCAAAGCCTGGTCAGGTATTATTGAGAGTCAAAAGGCCCTCTGTCCACCCATGCGGGGCTGCCCTGCTCCTCATTCATCCCTCCATCTCACAGCATCATAGCCTTGGGCTGGGCAACATCCCTCTGCCTGGCAGGGGAGCCTCCCCTTGACCTCCAGCCTCTAAAATCTTCTGTATTCCTGTATGTCTACACTGTGCTTGTGTGTGCTGCAAGTGCCCATGCCCCCACGAAGCTGCCAGCTGCTGGAAATCCTGGGGAAGCGGCAGGCAGGGACCGAAGCCTGCGGCAGTGGCGTAGAGCAAATCACATCAGATGCCGGCATGGAGTCACTTAAACAAGATAAGAATTAGTGTGGGGCCCTGATGAACTCCCCCTTGGCTGCCAACAGCAGTGTCAGGGAGAGAGCGAGAGCAGAGCTGGGGCTAATTTGATTTCTCGGCTCCGTTAGTGGCTGGCAAGTCACCTCCCAGGGAGCGCCAGCAGCTCATAGCACTCTCCCCTTATTGAATCTGAGTAATGAAAATCACGGGCAGCGCCACCGTGGCGCTGGGGACTGTGCCCTGCTCTGCCCCTCTTCTCCAGCCTCCTGCGTCTGCAGCCAGCAGGATGAGGCCAAGGGGGCGTGGACTGCTCCAGTGGAGCCTCTGCTGCAGCATCATTAACTCTGAATTTTCTCCCTTGGGTTCTACATCTTCATCTTAAAGAGATTTTAATGTAGTTCCTATCAGCCCTCCTGTTATTGGATATCTAATTAGCGTGATCTACTGTAGCCTCGTGTTACATGAGCACGCAGGGGGCTCTTGCGGGACATTTTGTGGGATGGCTGATATCAATCGGCAGCACCCAGATCAGATTTACTTTCCGAAATAGCATAATGGGATTTTATTAGCCCTGTAATCTCCTGCGCGGTAATTGCTTTTCTGGGAATCGAAGTGTTCGGTGCCTGGGGCTTCCCACAGCTCAGCCTCGCGTCCTGCCCAGGCTCTGCTGCAGCCAGGCGTGGCAGCATCTCTGCTCTGGGATGGACACTCTGGCCTCTCTCCTGGAGCCACACTGCGAGCAGGTTCCCTGGCTGGGCAAGCAGGTGTTCAGCCCAGAGGTGCAGCGAGCTCAAAGGCTGGGGAGAGCACAGGGGCAAAAGCACAAGATCCCCAACATACGATGGCACAAGGGATCCTCTGAATTCCCTCCTCACCCCAACCTGACCTCATCCCAAGTCCTGGGAGTGCAGCATTATGCACTGTATTCCTTCAGCAGCTCCCACCCTGTGCCATGGGATGTGCTGGTGGCTGTCGGGCTGTGGCAGGAGCGTGGCTGGGCTCTGTGCAGGATGGGGTGCTGTAGCCAGGCTGGGGACCACAGCGAGGGAGGCCTCAACTGTGGTGCTTGCCGGTGTGGAGCAGGCAGGAGAGAGAAGCAGCTCTCCTCCAGGCTGCCAGGACTCGCCTTTCAGAGCGCGTTTGGAGCGTCAAAAGCAATAAAGCATCAGCAAGGAGCCCTGGCAACACAGCTGCCTGATGGCCCCAGCCCCATCACGCACCCGAGGCCGCCCATTACGGAGCCTCATGGCTCCTGAATTGCATGTCTGCTATGATTTAACGCTGCGAGACATGAAATAAACACCTCAGGCAGGCAGGGCTCCAGCATGGGCATGGCCGGGCTCATAGCAGCCCCCGTTCCCCTGGGGCCCTGCATCCAGGGGCAGTGCTCCTCAGGGAAGCTTGGGCTTGCTTGCATCCCTGGGTCACTGCAAAGGGCCAGGGGCACACAGGATCTCTCCTCTGGCTCTCACCTTGTGCAGCTCCAAGACCGAGGCACAGACCAAATGCCATGAACAGCTGCCCAGTGTATTGCCCTTGGCTAATTTAATTTAATTTGGGGATGCTGGTAGCTTTGTCCTGTCTGTGCAAACTGCATGGCCCTTGGAGAGGCCAAAAATTGCCCATTACAAGTGCCAAGCCTGTCCTCAACCCCGTGAAGGAGCCCAATGCCTTTAAATCCCCCAGCGAAGGGATGGGAGTGCTTTCCTTTCAAATCCTCTCTTCCTTTAGACACCCTTCAGGTGTTTGCAATATTCTGCCAGTTTTATTACCATTCAAAGCCACGTCATGATAAGGCCATGAAGGTATTTGGAGCCCAATGCTGTTAATTAAGGAGATCTGGCTGATACTGAGCGGGCCAGCAGCTATGTGTTGCAGCCTGAGCACCACCCAAGGTCAGGCAAGAATTGCCTTGCTGAGTGGACCCAGCTGTTTTATGGTTAATATTTTTCTTAAGGTAGGGAAATCCTGGGGGCACTTCCCTGAGCAACAAAGTTCGGGTAAAGCACCATTCCCTCAGCAGCACATGGGGATCTGAGACTGAAAATCACAGTGCCCAGCACCATCTCCCTATCTCTCACTATTAATAGCCTGTCAGGCTCCCAGAATTAGTGGAACTTCTTTGTTGAATTCAGGCAGCACTGGTTGCCTTGTTTTTCCTTTGCATATCAGGGAAATTGGCAAACACTGGCTTCCGCAGTTTTACTTTATCTACACTGCTACCTCCTCCCTTTTGCCTCCCGAATTCCTCATCTGGAGCACCTGTGAGAACGAGGGAGCCAAGGCAATCCCGGAACAGCCCACACTGAGATTCCCACACCTTTTACAAAATAAAAGATGAGAGATGCTCTGTGACTGCCCAGGGAAAATCCAAGCGTGGGAGATGCCCACCCAGCTTGGAAAGGGCATTTTCGTGGAAGAATCGGCAACCACGGTATGGCAGTGGCATCGTCTGACCCTGCTATCTGCTTCCTCCTGCAGTGCCACAGCTCTGCTGGAAATGCCAGTGCCATCAGTGTCACAGGGAGCTCCAGTGCCCGGCGGGGCACAAACCCAGACTGGTGACTGCAATGGACACATTTCTGTTGATGCAGGAGGACAGTTTTTTGCCAGTTTCCCCCAGGAGAGCCCAGCCCCGCTGGCTCGTCGGGTGCAGCCAAGGTGCCCAGGGGCCTGAGCCACATCTCCTCCGTGCTCCGAGGGCTGCGTGAGCTGTGCATGGAAACGCTCGGGTCCTGCACAGCCCCGGGGCCCCTGGCTGGAGCGGCTCCATTCCAGCGTCATTTTATTAGGAAAAAGGCAGAACCCGGGCTGCGCAGAGAGCACAGAGCCCTTTGGCTCTGCAGGTCTGAGAAATGCCTGTTTGCTGCTGGTTTATCAAGGCCCGGCAAAGCATGGGTTTGGACGGAGCAGGAAGCAGGGGCCGGGCCCTCGTTGTTATGAACTTTTTCCTCGCGGTTTTCCCCGGGGTGCATCCACCCCTGGAGCATCCTCCCTGTGCATCCTCCATTAGCCACCCACCCTGCCCGCAGCTTCCCGGGCGGACACGCGGCACACGCAGCTTGGACCAAAACAGGGCTAAAAAGGGGTGTGTGTGTGCTATTATTGTTGTAATTAGAAGAAAGTAATTCACTTTAATCTGTGCAGAGGGGAGCGGCCGGGTCAGAGCGCTGGCTAGGGCCGGTGCTCCCGGCTGCGGCGGTGGGGAGGGGGGAGAACGGGCTCGGCGGCCGGGGCGATGTCGTGGGTTTCTGGCGGGGGGAACACTGCCGGACACACTGCCGGACACACTGCCGGACACACAGACACACAGCCGGGCACGGCCGCACACTCGCGCGGGCACAGCCGGACACGGCCCCGAGGGGCGGCGCGGCCGGAACCGGAGCGGCCGCGCGTGCGCGCTGTGCGGCGACGGCGCCGCTGCCGGCGGCCCCATGACGGCCGAGCTGCGGGCCCGGGGCGGCGGCGGCGAGGTGAGAGCGCCGGGCGAGACCGCGGGGCCGCGCGGGGTGAGCCCGCAGGGTCGGCGGGGGGTGCTGGGGGGGTGCTGGGGGAGCGGCAGGGCGGGACCGCGGGGCCGGGAGGCGGGCGGGCGACTCCCGCGCGGCGCCGGGGCTGCCGCCGGACCGGCCCTCCCGCCGCCGCGACCCCCCTGCCCCCGAACGTGCCGCCCGCGGCCGCTCGGGGCCGGCCCGCAGCTCTGCCCCGCTCCGCTCCGCGCGCTCCCGGTGTCCGTCCCGTCGGGCCGCGCTGCCGTGCGCGCGTGTTTCGTTGGGAATAACGGCTCGGTGCCGCGCGCCGCGCCGGTACCACGGGAGGGCTCGGGCGGGCTCGGTTCAGACACTCTCCTCCTCTGCGGGAGCGGACACGCGTGTTCCCTGCCCGCCGCCGAGCAGCGTCTCCTGGGGCAAGTTAACAAAAACTGTTGCTCCCAAACTTCAGGGCTCTGCGTAAATTGCCTCTGAAGGGACACGGACCGGACCGGACCCGGACGCGAGGCTGTGTCAGTGCTCAGGGGACTGCAGCCCAGGCCATCCCGAATTGGCACAGGGGTCTGCGCTGTTCTGTAGCATCTCTGTGCTCTTAGGACCCAAGGGATGCGTTTCAGAGAGGTCAGAGTTACAGCGTGGGTGGGATGAGGGTATCAGCCCTGTGGCTGTGCGTTGGAAGTGGCATTAGTGGAGCAGTGTCATGCGGGGACGGTGACCAGACAGTGCCCACTGCGTGCATCCTGCACACCTTAGTGCAGGGCGAGGTTGCTGCCTGCCGCTTCTTGTGATGGATATTGGTTTGTGAAGTGGTTTGTTTGACCAGGAGCGTGGGCTTTGTTCCTGCTGCCACCTGCGGGTTTCCAGCCCTCTCCGTGTCCATTTTCCCCCAGGATAAAAAGCATGGCTGAGGTGCAGAGGCTCTGTGTGCTTCTCTGGTGCCTCTGCCTTCCTCTTCCTTGCGTGCGGTTATTTCTGGAACCCCCTTGAACTCCTGCGCTGCATTTGCTCCGTTCCCTGTTCACAGTTTCTCATCAAAGTGAACTTCTGAGGGTGGTGAGTCACCTCAGAGCAGGGAAAACAGCAAAACCTTTCTGTTCCATCATTCCTGGCTGACCTTGTAATTTTATCTCTTGTACCCTCCTTCCTCTCAGCCTCTTGGTTTTGTACTCATCTCCTGTTGCTGTAATTTAATACTAATAGGATTTGGGTTTGGGTTGTTATTTTTTCGGCAGGTAGGGCTTTGGTTCAGTTTGGGTTTGCAAGTGCAGGGTGTGTTAGAAGCAGCAGCACACTGGTGTTAATTACCAGCTACAGAGCTTGTTTTATAGCCCCATGGCGTGTAACCTCAGAAAACAATAACCAGACTAGTTATGGCAACAAAACCACATGCACGCCCCAAAATCTTAACAAATTGGTTGCACAGAGTGCGCTTCCCAGTGGCTTTTGTGGGCTGCCAGGCAGCCATAAGTGGCTCAGGATAAGTGGTACAGGATAGCTCTCTGCTGTTAGCACAACCTTTTCTCAAAGGCTGAATAAAAGCATGCAGAATAAAATCATTGGAATATTAAGTGGTAACTTAGAGCGGAGGATCAGTAATTGGCTTTTATGCTTACAGCAGCCTTTGTGAGTTCTCCGTTTGCTGGAACAGAAAAACCCCAGAAAATCATGCCCTGTCCTGCCTCGGATTTCATTATTATAATGCAGTGTATTAGCAAGGGTGTTTGGGGTTTTTTTTCTCCACTGGAAAAATCTGCCCTGCAGCATAAGGTGGGGTCAGCCGACATGCATGGCACGCGCTAAGGCAGCAAAATTAGCAACATGATTTAAGTGGTTTGCCTTTGTGAGAGTATGCCCCCCCCCCCGAGCGTCGCAGCCTTGGCTCCTCATTGGGCAGCTCCTCCTGGGGCTGCTGAGGTGTTCCAGTGCGTCTTGGCTTTTCTCAGGAATAAAAGAATGTGTGGGACTAGTTGAAGGGGTGTGCACACACACATGTGCTCTTTTTTATAAAAGTTGAGCAAAAGTAGTATTTTGAATGGGACTCCCATGAATAATTTGATGAGGGAATTCCCATCAAAAATAATTTAGGAGTTTTTTTGTTCTAATGGCTGACACAGGTGCATGCTGTCTTTGTGTGGGGTAGCATCTATCACCCAGTATGGGTGGGGGGGCTCAAAAAGTAGTTGACTCATTACTCACTAAGTGGAACTTGTGCTCCAGTGACCTGAAGGCATCTTGTATTTTTTCTCAATGAGAGTAGGTAGAAAGTTGAGTTCATTTGCCTGCAGCTTTGCTGGTTAAGATTAATTCAAAATGTGATCTTAAGGAACCGGGATTGATTGGGCTGTGCTGACAGCAGGATCCTAGACAGCCTCTGTAAATCAGGATACACGACACAGACCCAACAGTTGTTCCTATTGTAATGTCTTTCCCGTACCACATGCAATGCCAGCATCATGGAGCTGCATCTCAGTTGTCACCCAGACTGAGCTGTTGACAGCAGCATCAGCTGAACCGCAGCCACCAACAGGGGTGGTGGGACCCCCAGCACTGGGAGGCTCCTTGTGGAGAGCTGCCTCTCCCAATGGTCATTGACCGAGGTTCTTTGTGCTTGGCAAGTGTAGTAACTACCCTGTGGTAAGCCTAGACTGCAAAGATTTTGTAAGTCTGGTAAAGAGAATTTCAGTAATCGTTTGTTTTAAGTGGCTGAACTGGCCAAAGGTTGTGAGCCATAGCCTGGGACCTTGAGCAGCAAGTGTCTTGCCAAATCTCGAGTGGTCTGTGTGGAGTGGGAAGGAGGAGCAATAACAGGCTCCTGGGCCCTTGCTCTGACACCTTATTGTCAGTGGGAAGTGACATGCACAAATGGCATGTGCCACCACACTGAAAATAGCTCCTGCCAGTGGCCTGGGAGCAGGCGGCTGCCTTATATGTCCTGCTGCACATGCCACTGCCTCGGGGTGTGGGGGAGCCCCTTCCCCCTGCAGGTGCTGGACATCCTGCAGCTGACAGTGGGGGTAGCCTGTCCTCCCAGCCCAGCCCACGTTCTCCTGAGGAAACAAGGGATTGAATGTTAGTCTGTGAATTTAGCAGGGAGTAAACCTGAGTGCAGTGTTCAAGCTGATGTTGGTATTTGCATCAAGCAAGTGTGACTGGGCTTGTGTGTCAGTCTGTCAGCAGAAAGGAATGAAAGAAGCAGTGCTCCGGTGAGCCCTCAGCAAGCCTTGCAGAAACAGCTGAATGTCCATCCTGGTCACCTTTTCACATGAGCTTTCTTTATTTCTTGCACGTAGGATTGCCAGGTGCTCTTAAACCAGCTGAAAGAGATCACAGGAATTCAGGATTCAGCATTCCTTCTTGCCGCTCTGAAGGTGTGTGTATATTGCCATTGTTCTGGGGAAAGAGTGCTCTGATTTTGTCCAAAAAGTCAGGCAGGTTCAGGTTCCCCCCCAACATAGCACACAGGTGTTTGCTGGTGTGTCTGTTAGCTGATAATGAGCTGGTCCTTGTGAGAATGGTCCATGTGTGGCTTGTGAAAGCTATCCAGGATCAGCCTGGATGCATGAGAGGCAAGGGGTAAATCCTTTGCTTTTCTGATCCTCACTGGTGCTTCACTTTTCCCATATCATTCTACCAGGCAGCTAATGGAGACCTCATGGTAGCAGTCACCTTCCTGACAGAGGACCCTGCTCCGGAGCCAGTGCAGAACCTAGCCGCTGCAGAGCCGTCTGCCTGGGAAGGGAGTGCGGTGGGCAAACAGCTCCCACAGAGTAAGTCCTTCACCTCTGCCCACCCCTGCAGCTTCATGTGTTTGTGTGAGCTCAAAGGGGAAGTATCTGTCTTCCTTCCTTCTGCTAGCAGTGCATCCCTCCAGCTGCTGTTCTGGTGCAGATCTGGTTTTGCCAGTACTGATTAATAGTGTTTAATAATGTTTGTAGGCGACACATCACAGTTAAAAAGCTGATGTTCCTGTCTCGTTATTTCAAGAGCTCTGAACTGTTCCCTTAAGCTCTGAATTTGGCTGTAAGGAAATCTGGGTAGTACACAGCTGCATGCTCTGCCCTGTTCTCCTCATCCCGTTCACTCAGTGGCTCTTAGAATGCCTGGCATGATCTGAGCAGGGATTTCTGTTTAAAACCTGAGCTAGAAAGTTTTGCTTATGTTGATGAAGAGCCATACTTGTGAAGTGTGATGTTTTCTAGAAGTTCCTTTTTAAGAGAGTGTTTGCTGCTGGTGGTGGAAAACTGATCAGAGTGCTGCCTCCGCTTCTAGATGTTAGTGCTGCACCTGCCCCTCACAACCAAGACAGCCTCTGCACAGCCAGCACCATCAGACCGCTGGAATCACCAAAAGCTCCAGCTGGAGAAAAGGATGCAGCTGAAAGGTCAGTGTGACCACAAATGCCCCCCCTACTTTGGCTTTCCCAGGTATCCTAAGTGGTTTCCGAAGCTGGTAACTGCAGAACAAACATAGATCACCTGCCAGGTGGACACCTACTGGCTGGAGGGGAGTTTGGTTCCTGTAGCTGTTGGGAATCCTTGGGAGGTGTTTTACAGCACAGTGTTTTCATCTCGTGACAGACCACAGGACACCCATTCCACTGAAAACAAAAACCGCTCCAAAAGGAAACGCTGTGAAGTCTGGGGAGAGAGCCCCAAGCAGAATGACTGGAGAAGAGTGGGTGACTGGCCTGTTGGAATGAAGAATATTGGAAATACATGTTGGTTTAGTGCTGTTATACAGGTAACCTGTAGGAATGTTCTCTTTTTCTGATATCCAGCTTGCTGTGGTCTTGGAGTCAGAACGTTTCTCAGAAGTAAACATGCAGCTGTGGGGGAGTTATCATATGCAGATGCGTGAATATGACCCTGCTCAAACCCAGAAATTTCTGGATTTGTGTGATGTGACTGTGATGTGTTCTAGGCCTGTAACAAAGAGCCAAAGAGCGGCTAAATAAGCTCTGCTTAAAAATAGCTACAGATACAGAGAATTTGTGGGTCTGTACGCAGGGGGTTGTGCAGCGATGGCCAAGTGCCTACTGAAATGATAGAAGCTTGCCTGGCAAAGTGAACTGATAATTTAATTTTACTGCAGTTATTGTTGGCTCTATAACACATGGTGTATCATATTTCAGTTAATGGAATACACTGGCATAGATGCTTGGACAAATAAACAACTAGGCAGCATATATTATTAGTAATGACCTAAAGAAGAGACAGCAGTAAGTGGAACTGAGCAGATTTGTCTCTCCTAACCATTTCACGTCAGCAGAGAGATGCTAATCATTTGTCTCCAGCTCTGAGAGGAAGTAAGAAAGCTGCAAATGAGTCTTTCTCACCATGGCTTGTTCCTGGGTGCTTTTCTGAGCCTGCCTGTGCAGAATAGAATGATCTTTCCTAAAAGACTTATATCTGTCCTAGAAATGGCAGGATGAGATTTCATCCTTGGGTGGGTACGAATGTGCTGGTGATCTCAAAGGTCTTTTCCAACCTAGTTAATTCCATGATTCTGATCTGTACTGGTCCAGCACAGGGGCTGCTCATATTGTAAATGTGCATTCAGTAACATGGGAGCATTGGGAATGTGCAGTTCACAAAATAAACCTGTCAAGTCCGAGAGTGACAACAGGGCATTAAATTGCAGTGAGTCCAGTCCTTGCAGGTGCTGACCGAGCTTTACCTCTCCTCTCCTTTCAGTCTCTGTTTCAGTTGCCAGAATTCCGGAGGCTGGTCCTTGGGTACTCCCTCCCACAGAATGTGCTTGAAAGTTGTCGTAGTCACACTGTAAGTTTTGATTCAATAACACTGTCAAGTTTCCCTCTTTTGTGGTGTAACATTCTGCTCTTTCTCTAAGCGGATTTAATTTGGGGCCGTCTGAGACCTGTGGCTTTAAAATAATCTGGCTACATTAAAGACAAATTTGGGAAATTCTCAAAGACAGGATGGGGAAAAAAAAGAGTTCCTTTTTGTACCACTGTCCTCTAGAGCCTTTGACTGCTGTGTGGGGAGATGTTTTTCCCATAAAACTTCTTTAGCAGCTCCAGGTTGCTTGTTGGTTTGTATGGAAGAACTGGTATTTGAGCCAGTGTGAGCTGGTTGGGTGCCTTTTATGATATGTGCATGTGGTGTTCAGTAGCACTGAGTTTCAAGATGCTGCTTTTTTGAGCTGCTGGAAGGCTTTGACTTTTCTTCTTTTTGCAATGCAGGGAAAAAGAAATATTGCATTCATGCAAGAACTTCAGTGTCTGTTTGCGTTAATGCTGGGGACATGGCGTAAATTTGTAGACCCTTCTGCAGCACTGGGACTCTTGAGGGATGTGTTTAGATCCGCTGAACAACCGCAGGTAAAACCACGTTGAAAAGCCTTTTGCTCTCTTCAAACCACCAGTCACAGCCACGGCAACCCCATTTTGCCTCATCCTGCTGGCACTTCCAGAGGCCTTTTCCCATGTTTATCAGCCAACAAGCAGCTGTCCCTGTGCCATTAGAGCAGAATGTACGTGCGTGCTAATTAACCAGCCAGCGTAGCATGGCACTACCCCATGCCATCTGCATAGTCAGCTAGTGATCACGATAATTTCCTCTGATCTAACGTTCAGATGAGCAGTGTTCTTATCAGTCTAAATGAGCACAGCACTTCAGTCTCACACTTAGTTCAGCTGAGGGGGTACAGCAGTACCAGTCAGGTTGTGTTCAGTGAGTTTGTGACACCAGCAGACCAGGGCAACACTTTCTGGTGAGTGTCACGATTGACTCTCCACTTCCATCTCTCTTCTAGCAAGATGTGAGTGAATTTACACACAAACTACTGGACTGGCTGGAGGACGCATTCCAGCTCACTGTGAATGTCACGTGAGTTCTTTGTGATCTTGGGAGTTTGACCTAAGGAGAGTTTTAATAAATGAGAGGACTTTATGTGAAAATTTTGAGCAAATGAGAGTTCTTTGTTTCCTGTGGATGAGGCTCCTTAAGTTTGAAATGTTATGTCTGCATCTCCTGCTGGTGAGTGTGGCACTTCACTCAGTGCCACTATGGCCTGCAAAGTAAATGAGGAGGTTGTGAGGGGAGCTCAGCAGCACTGGTGAACAGAAAAGCTCCTTTCAGAAGCTGGCACCTTAACTTTGTTTTTCTGCCCTTGCCTGTGTAAGCGTTATAATGTGCTTTGGAACATGAAAATTAATGAGGAGCTTTCTCTGTATTTAGTGCTTGGATAGAAAACTGTACTTTTGCCTGTAGGCTCCCAAGCAGAGGCTTAGATTATGACTTGGGGTTTTTTTGCAGCCTCCAGCTGCAAATGAATGTGTGTTTTTGCTTTCTGAAACAGGAGCCCTGGGGACAAATCTGAAAACCCAATGGTGCAACTCTTCTACGGGACTTTCCTGACTGAGGGTGTCCATGAGGGTGAGTTAAGGCTTTGGTAGATTCAACTTTTTAACTCCTTTGAGTGTTTTGATTTAACCAGAATTTTTGTTCTCTTGAGTTAGCTCATGGTTTCTGTATGGTTTCCATCATCCAGGCAACACTTTTTCCAAGATTGAGACCTTTGGTCAGTATCCCCTTCAGGTAAATGGTTACCGGAACTTGAATGAGTGCTTGGAAGGAGCCATGGTGGAGGGAGAGATGGATGAGGCAGCAGCATCTCAGTCAGTGAAGTATGGACAGGAGGTTAGTTTGACCTTTTTTGTCGAGCCTGTGGCTGCCTGCTGCAGAAAAGTGCAGCACACAAAGCACGGGGGTGTGTCATGTACTCTGATAACTTTAAATGGCAACTGTGAGTGTCCTCTAAGAATTGAATACAAAATATTTGCTGGAGACGAGGAATCTCATGTAAATGTCTGTTCGTGTTAGGTGGTGAGACACTGAGTCTTTGCTGATTTGTAAAGATGTGTTGTCCTATGTAACCAGTTCAAAGACTTTATTTTAAATTGCAAAGGTCAACGTCTGCCTCTGAATCAAGTGTGATCAAGTCTCTCTCTTTCTGTTGAAGCCTACCTGTACCTGAGTAGGGGGAGACCTACTGCCTCCATATTTTCGGAGGGTAAAAGTACAGTGCTTAACTCCATGGTATGCCATTTGGAATTTGTCTCTTTCTCCCTATTATATTGTGTATGGTTTGGGGTTTTTGTTCTTGCTTTCACTCTTATTTTCTGACTGTGATGATTTCTTTTTTTTTCCTTTTTTTTTTTTTAAATCTCACTATTTACAAACCAATCAAAAAAAACTTAGTTGCAGCAAACTAGAAGGTGAAGAAGCACCATTACATTCAGCATCCTCTGTGTAAGTGCAGCAGAAGTTAGCTTGGAGAAAGGCTGGGAAGCAACATTGGCAAAGGTATCTGGTGTAGGCGAGGCAGAGAAGGGTATTTCAGTACTATAAGAATGTCTGAAAACTGTGTTGCTGTGGTTTAAACTAGCAAAGCAGAAATGAAGTATTGAGCACGGGAGCCCTGTTCTGACTCTGGACTCAAATGTTTGTTCCGGCTTTTCCTGGTTTCTGCCTGAAGCAGTTCAGGTGCGTTTACAGGGAATGTGGGTGAAGCTGGTGTTGGCTGGCACTGGAGACAAAGGGACATTGGAACTCATCAGGCAGAGTCATTTCAATCCAAGCTTTTTAGTTCCTCAAAATTCTTCTCCCAAAATTTAAGGGAAATTTGACCGATCATGGAGCTGTTTTAATTTCTTTTGTCTGCACAGATAGGAGGAAAAGGCTCTGGCTTAATTTCTGAGAAGTCTTACTGAAAAGATTTTGCATCATAATTTCACTTCCTAGGATGTAGTGGGTAGAGGGTGGCATGATATGGGACATAGGGAATAAGGTGATTTTATCTTTTGAGCACCTAGGCAAGTGTGCTGAAAGTCAAAGCAGCAGTGAGATTAACAGGAGCTTCTCCCAGACTATAGGAGCATAAATCACTCCATCTTTGTGGTTATGGGCTGCTTCTTAGAAAGCTCTGGTGTGCAGGAAGTTTGTTGCCACAGCATATCTGACATGAATCCCACAAAGGAAAATGAGCTTAGTGTGCTTTTCCTGAATCCAGAGGGGAGCATGAAGTGGGTAGAGCCAAGCTAAGATAGGTGGAGGAAGTTTCTTGCAGTGGATGCTGGAAGTCTTTGTGAATCCAGGAAGAGTGAGAGGAAGTGTAAATTCAACTGAGAATTTTTCTTTCAGCATGACTCTTTGAAATAGTGTATGAAGCTACAGAAAGTGGGGGTCTTCTCCCAATCCCTTAAATCAAGTCGTTTATAAATAGACTGAGAGAGGATAAGGAATCTGGTGCTGCAGGAGGACTTCTGGTTTGTTCATCACTGCATGTGATCTGCATCAGGAAAGAACTCTCTTGGGGGCCCTTAGACGATGTACAGATTGTGTGTAGGTAGCCTCTGCTAATTTGTGAAATTCAGTGCTGGACTTGTTAATAATCCATCAAGCTGGATGCATCAGGCAATGACAAGTAACTTTGAGAGCAATTACGAGGCTTTTTCACAGTAAAAATGTAAAATGGAAGCATAAATTCTTGTCTTGTAAAATTTGGCTTTCTGACTAGTCACTCTTCAAACAAAACCTGATTCAGTGCTTAAAGACAGAGACATTTAGAACAGTCTGAAATCATATAGGATCAGTCTAAAATGTGCCATTAGCAGTCATCTTAAAACAAGTCCCTCTGGGGGCATTTCTGCTTTTGTTACAGCGCTGGTTTACAAAACTCCCACCAGTTCTGACCTTTGAACTCTCCCGATTTGAGTTCAATCAGTCACTAGGACAGCCAGAGAAAATTCACACCAAGCTAGAGTTTCCCCAGACTATGTATATGGACAGGTGAGTTGTCCTGTTGTACGGTATGTTTAAAGCTATTGCTATGTTGTAAAGAAATCAAAAAGGTTGTTTGGATGAGCAAGGAAAGATTCTGAATATTTACAGAAGATTATGGATGTTAGAAGTAAACAAATCTCACCTAGCAAACGGGGCTCTGTATTTCCATTTAGATACCTCTACTGCAATAAAGATCTTATTCAGGTGAAGAGAGAGGAAATGAAGAGATTGAAGGAGAAAATGGGGACTCTGCAGCAGAAACTGGAAAGGTGAGTAGTCAGCTGGCTTTATTTTTATGCCCTCTGGAAGTGTGCAAGTGTTTCCTTTTAAATGAGCTTTCCAATAGGAGAGAAGCTTGTAAGGAAAGGAGAAACAGCACTGTGTTTGTTCCAAGACATGTGGAGGGAGGAAGTGTGTTTTCAAAAACAAACCTGTCTCTTCAATGGTTTCTAAATTTTACTGATACTGTTACAGGAATAAATTCTTTTAAAAACACATTTGACACTATCAGCTGCTCTGGCAAGTGAGACAAGGAAGTCCAGTAGTACATTACAGAAAAAATTGTTCCTCTCTTGTCCCATGAGGTTTAACCCATCTCATTCCTTCATTCATACAACACCTTGCATTTTTCCGTAGGTACATGGAGTACGGCTCTGGCCCAGCGCGCTTTCCACTGCCTGACATGCTGCAGTACGTGCTGGAGTTCATTGCTACAAAGCCAGCTGTGGCTGTTCCCTCTGCTCACGGCTCTCAAACAGCACTCCTGCCCTCCCAAGCCGAGCCAGGTGTTTTGGACGGACTTTCACAGCCAGACAGGTCAGTAAACAGAAATAAAAAGGATTCACAGGAGAACACCTCCCTACTAAATGGTCCTGGGTGGCATTCCAAAAGTGGGTTATTTATCTGGGCCCTGGTGAGCACGACACTGTAATGTGCAAATGCCTGTGCAGGTGGTGGGTCATTGCTTTGCTGGTTATTTGATTCTGTTGTAAATAGAACACTGCATCTTAGTCTGTTCTTTCTCCTTGTCCAAAAGCATCCCCATATTCCTTGCCTAAGCAGCAATTCAGAACTAAATTATGTGCTTTTTGGTTAGGCTACTCATTTTTTTGCCTCATTGACCAGTAAATTACAGCAATATTGGATTATTATAACCCTGGCCAGCATGGTTGGTTTAACGCTCTAAATTAAGAGGAGTAAATACACAAGTTTCTTAGTAGTAATGGAAGGAATTTTTAGAATTGCTCATTGTGGGTCTGTGCTTAGAGAGTTCTGTAATAATTTTCCCTAGTATTTTTCCTATATTTTTTTGGTTTGGTCTGTGCAGGCAGAAGCATCTTTCAGTGTACTTTTTCTCTCTACGTTTTATACCACCCTGGAAAGGAAATCCTGCTCCAGCTCTGGAGTAATTTTTGCTTGGTTTATTTTGTATTCTTTTCCAACAAGAGGAAAACTAGAGAAAGATTGAAAAACCTGCCCACTACTCTCGGATTTTGCTCCACAGCGCACCAGAAAGGACTGATACTAGGACTGAAGATGAAGCTTTCTTTGTGGCAAATTCTTCACCACTGCAAAAGTCCAGTATGGAGCTCCAGCCTCCTGTTTCACCAGCAGAACTGTCTGAATGTCCAGCTCCTCATGTGGTCTCCGAGGAAGAGCTGAACTTGGTTCGGACATGTCTGCAGCGATGGAGAAAGGAGATCGAGCAAGATGTGCAAGGTTGGCCCCAAATGCATTTGTAGTGATTTTCCTCCTGAATGCCAGCCTGGTTTCCCCTCTGTTGCTTCTCTGGATACAGCCTGAACTACAAATAATCTTGTCCCTGTTTGAGCTCTGGTGTTGAGTCTATCTGATAGTCTCTGCACAGCATCAAACCCTTTGAAGTGAAAGGGACTAGCATAGCCTGATGAATAGTCATTAATTTTTATGCATTTCTCTCACGGATGATGTTCTTGGCAGATCTGAAGGAGTCTATTGCCAAAATCAACCTGTCCATCGAACAAATGTACTGTGACCCTCTCCTCCAGCAGGTAGGAAATTTAGCTTCAGTATGTAAATATTAAACTAGTATTGCTGATACTCATTTTTGTTAGTAGCTGTTGGTTTAAATTGCCCTCTTCAATGTGTTTTTAAATTTCCAGATAAAACAGAGAAAGATTTATTTATGAAAATCTTGTTTCTCCTTTCCTTAAAAGTCAGTTCTCACATAGTGAGAAATTTATCAAGTTGCTTGACTCCTGTGCCGTGCTACACCTACGCCTGCTGTTTGTGTCCAGAGGTCAGGCAGAATCAGTCCCTAACTGCACATCTGAATGATGTCCATGTTGCTCCACAGGTTCCCTATCGTTTGCACGCAGTGCTGGTCCATGAAGGGCAAGCGAATGCTGGGCACTACTGGGCGTTCATATACGACCAGCCTCGGAAAAGGTGGCTCAAATACAATGACATCTCAGTGACAGAGTCATCGTGGGAAGAGCTGGAGCGAGAGTCATTTGGAGGCCTGAGGAATGCCAGTGCCTACTGCCTGATGTACATCAGTGACCAGGTGTCCCGTGTTGGTGGAGGTACAGAGCCACAGCCAGTGGTTAATGAGTGTTCGTGTGTTGGTGTGTCTCTCTGGCCTCCATGATCAGTATGTTCCTCGGCTTCCCCAGCACAGTTGTCTTTTGACAAAGCATAAAACTTCACCCCAGATAAGAGTGAAATAATCCGCTTCATACTTGATTCATTTCTAAATCCCTGATAGGGCTGGAAATTGCCAGGAGAAGCATCCTGGTGAGATTGGGAACGGCAGGCACCTCGTGTGAATTTTTTGTGTACAGACTCATGCCACCCTTTTGCCACATTTAACACGCATCTAGTGCTGGTGTTTTTGACTCTTTGTAGTATTTACATGGCAGCATTTGTTTCCTAAAGGCGTGTGAAGCACCTCCTACTTTATCTCTCCCATTTTTATCCCACCCCCTGACTCATTTGTGTGATTTTTGGTGATTCTTTTACGTTGAACCTAAATGGGCTCGTTTTTGTGCAGCCTTTCCCTGTGCGAGAGGCGTTGGTTATCTGAGTGGTTCTGAGTTACAAGTGTGTTTGCAGTGCCAACGTATAAATAGTTTTGAGGAGAAATTGCTGTGCACGTGGCACTAGACATGGCAAACAGCTGTACAAGAACCCAATAATTTCACACATGGCTCATTTTGATGTAATAAATAGAAAGAAACAATAGAGAGCTGTAGTTCTGTTCATTGCTAAATGTGGCCGATGAGGATCTGGATGTTGTTCTTTGTTTTCCTATGACAGTTCTGAAATAAGCCGTTGGGATGGTTTTTTATCCTATTTAATGCAATTTTTGTTGTTTTTTAAAGCGTTTTGCAATGGGTGCATAAAAATATCTGCTGTAGAAAATTGCCATTTGCTCTTGATAAATTTTAGGACTTGTCTAAAGCTGATGCTTTTTGGGTTTTGTGCTATTTTAAAAGTGAATACTGAAGTAGGTCTAAAACGCACTAAGAAATACCAGCATGACACTCGTGCTATGGAGCCCATGCAGGCCCTTACCTTTACCTGTACAGTGATGAAGGTGTGACATCTCTGGCTGAGTTGTGAACTTTGCAGCTGTTGGCAGTTCAATGCTGTTCCCTAGACTTCCCAACTGGAGCCCTTGGATCAGGATGTGTCAGACCTGCGTCAACAAGCGCTGGTTCTGGAATTGCTCTGTGTAAATGCTGTCCAGTGGTAGAACAAAACTGGTGTTTGTTTTAGATAACTCTGTAGACTTGTCTTTATTTTTGCAGCTTTGCTTCTGGATCACCTTAAATTACAAAGCCAGTAGAAAGTTGGGCTTCTTTCCCCATTTATCCCTCAGCCACTTTGCTTTTGGCTGCGCATGATATTTGTGTGTGTGCTGAGTCCCTAAGGGTGGTCCCCTGCCACATTGCATTTCCTGCAGATGAGGATGAGGGCACAGAGGCTAGACAGTTCCAGAAGGAAGTGGAAGCCTTGTCCCCACAACTGAGACACTACATCCAGGAGGACAACTGGCGCCTGGAGCAGGAGGCAGAGGAGTGGGATGAGGAGCAGTCTTGCAAGATTCCTCAGATGGAGCCTTCGCCTACTTCTGAATTGCAGGACCTCTCCTCTGAGTCAGGACCAGGTAATGCCTCTCTGAATTTGCAAACTGTGTTGGAGCCAGTAACAGCTAGTCACCAGCACCACTGTGTTGGAGCCTGGCACAAATGTCTCAGAATGCAGGAGCAGGTGTGGACGGAGCAGCAAAGGCAGCTGCTGGAGGCTCTGCCTTGACAGCATAAAAGACTGTTCTGCTGCTTTTGCATGTGCATACTTCCAGGCTTGTCCCCAGAAATGCTATTTCCCATTCACTTAATCGTCATGGGCTAATATCGGTTCATTTCCAGCTTTTTCTTTTTTTCATAATTATCGAGCGGACAAGTGCTGTTCTCTGGAGTGGGAAACGTTACTTGGCAATCCCTGATGACGTGTGCCATTCCCACTGGAAAGGGGTACGCGCTCGCTCGCGTGACGTGCCTTCACCTCTGGGATGAAGGCGGCAGCTGTGTAAAACTGCATGGACAAGCTGCAAAACATTTTAGAACAAGAGAGAAAAAACCTTGCAGCTCTTGCTCACTAGTACCACTGTCTGTCCTGACAGAGCAGTCGTTAGCGTGTGAGCAGAGCGTGCGCTCGCTGTCATCGGAGCATGCCAGGATTGCCAAGGAGCAGACTGCCAAGGCCATTGCCAACACCGCCGACGCCTACGAGAAGAACGGTGTCGAGGCAGCTCTGTGTGAGGTAGGAGCTGAGTCTTGGCCCAGGAACCAACCCCTTCTTGTGTCTGTATTATTCTTCTTGATAGACCTTTGCTTTTCCCATTTCTGTGAAGTTCTGTAGCTGTGCCACATGTAGCTTGGTCCCCTTTGGCTTTCCTGTATTTTGCTTTGGATTTTCTTACTCTCTTTCTTCTTTTTCTTCTTGGCCACAGCACAAGGAGGTAGAGCCACTGAAGGCCCAGCCGGGAGAAACGTCCCCCACAGTTCAGGCAGAGCAGCCCCAGGACGCTCAGGAAGCAGAGGCTGCTGCCCAAACTAGTTCACAGGTCTCTGAAGTGGAAATCCCCAGTGTGGGGAAGATTCCCGTTAGATCCGATGCAGATGGATATGATGAGGAGGTACAGATCCCAGTGCAGGGGTTAATTCCTGCTGCTCCTTAGCCTGTAGCTTTGTAGTTAGCTGGCTTTGAGCTGCCCTAAGGGTGGGTGTGATAGAATCTGTCATAGGAAAAACACCCTGTACAAAGTTAGTGTTCCCACTGTGGAAAGGAAGGGAGACATATCACATTGTTCCATAATTCCATTTTTAGATGCCATCAGAAAAGCAGCTCCGTAAGAGCAATCGATTGGTCAATCTGCATGTTGGTCCTAAGTCCCCTTTCTGGCACAACAGTATCAAAATTGATCCTACCTGTATCAATTTCTTTACAAGTCTCTTTGCTGGCTTCAGTTACTGTTTTGTCCCCACTCAAAGACCTTAATCACAACAGCATAATTTACATACTCTGCCCACTCATTTCTTCGGGTCTGATTTTAACCACTCTGATACATGCTCAAGCAGTGTTTTGGAAGTTGTCTCTCTTTCACAAGTCGGATTTCACACAAACACTGAGGCGGTCACTCCTTGAGTAGGTTTGAGATGTGCTTGCGTGAAGTTGGCTCGAGGAACTGCTGCACCACAAGTTCTGCTTTTGTTTTACATGGCTTAGGAAGACTGAGTGGGACATGGCCAGCGTGCTTTACCTTCTCACTTGTTGAATTTAAAAATTCAAGGCTTTGGGGTGACCAGCCTTGAGATCTTTAAATGCCTAAAAAAAGCCCTGCATGTAAAGTGCATGTGATGAATAGAGTCAGTAGCATGCAAGTAAGTCACAGCCTCAGTTATTGCAGCTGTACTCATAGAATTCCCTTTAAACCTTATCTTTTGAAAGTTTCTTCCATTCTTCACTATGTCTTCTCTTCTTTCCCTGTCTGTTACTGTTTTCCTTGTTCCTGTTTGTGTCTGTTCTCCTGCTTTTGTGGTAGGTGATGCTGAGTCCAGCCATGCAAGGTGTCATCCTGGCTATTGCAAAAGCCCGCCAGACCTTTGATCGCGATGGGTCTGAAGCAGGGCTTGTTAAGGTATTGATTTGTTTGCTAAATCCAATAGTATGGATATTTGTTTTCCCAGAATAGAGAATACGCGCCTTATTGACAGATCAGGAGTGTAAAGGGAATGATTTGTGCAGTTTTTCTTCTAGCCAATGGCCTTTGCCCTGCATTTCAGTCACATATCCATGACAATTTTTAGAGCTTGTAAGAGAACACCCTCCTCCCAATACAAACAGCAACTTCCCTTTTTTCTGCTTGTTCTTTTAGTACTGTGAAATTTGGTTTCTTGGTTCTGCACATACTTGCTTACTGTGACATCTGTTGTCAAAGATGTCCTCAAGAAATGTTTGGTTTATGCATTCAAGGGGTTTGAAAGCATAAGCACTGCTGAATGCTGAAGCTGGTGTTAGATTTTACAGGCAGGTAGATTTAACTAAAAATGCCACATGGGAAGAATCATCCATGCTGATAATCTATGGGAGTATAAATCACAAGATACTCTTGCACCTCCTGCAGGTACAAGTGTGCTCCTGACAGTTTTTGCAGCCTGAGCACTTGCAGGAGGGTTACCAAATCCATCTAAGGCAGCTCTACCCCCTCCTTCAAAGGCATTTAGACACCCCAGTACTTTTGGAAGCTTGCACTTCACGCACGGGGTTTGCCTGGCTGTGGGGGCCATTGCTTTAGAGTTGAGGTGTTGATGGGCTTTGTTCACCGCTGAATATCACCAGCAGAGGAGGCTCGGTGTCACCACAGGAGTGCTGTGGAACAGGACAGGCTTGAGCTCCTGTTGGCTGCTGTGGCATTCCCACAGACAGGCAGGTGGATGTGTCAGCATGTGTGTTCCATTGGCAGGCGTTCCACGAGGAGTACTCCCGACTGTACCTGCTTTCCAAAGAGACCCCCACCCCCCAGAACGACGCCCGGTTGCAGCATGTGCTCATCTACTTCCTGCAGAACAATGCTCCGCAGCAGGTGGTGGAACGGACCCTCCTTGAGCAGTTTGCAGACAAAAACCTCAGTTACGATGAACGGTGAGTGCCTGGGATTTCAGGGAGGCTTTTCCTGTCTGGATGTGGCCAGGGCTACTCTTGTGATTTTTCTCATTTCTGCTCACACGGAGCAGGTCCATCAGCATCATGAAGGTGGCACGGGCAAAGCTGAGCGAAATCGGTCCTGACGATGTTGACATGGAGGAGTACAAGGTAAGGGACCAGAGAACTGCATCTGATCCTTCACACTGTCCTAGCTGGCACTGTCCAAAGTGGGAAATGGGAGGCTGTGTGGCCAATAGAGTGGTCACTGCATGCCTGTCAGCAGCAAGTGTCTGCAGGAGGATGCTGAGGGCCAGGGAATACACTGGAAATCTCCTGAGCTTGGAAGAGTGTCTGCAGTTGGCTAAATGCATTTATGTATCGCTTATGGGAGACATTTAAATGCTTCAAAGGATAAAATCTGACACACTTGAGAGTCATGGGGGATTCCAAACTATGCATATGTGAGTGTTCCGGTGAGGCTGATGCTCTCCTTCCCTCCTGCTCCTCACAGAGATGGCACGAGGACTACAGCCTTTTTCGCAAGGTGTCCATTTACCTGCTGACGGGGTTGGAACTCTACCAGAATAGAAAGTAAGTTCCTCTAATTGTGTTTGGACAAGATAAGCTGTAGCTATAAGTAAAGGCTACTTCGACAAAAATTCTTTCTGACCCACAATGGCCTGTGTTTGAGGCCAGTGGGCTTTTTTTTTGACCTGCCAATAGCCCTTCTCAAATCCACAGTCGAGCTTGGTTAACAGTTCAAATACAAGGCTGAGCTGCTGGCTGGCTGCCTGATAATTTCTGGGAATTTCCCCTATATTTTCCCTTTGGGAAGTAGAGCTTTATATTCTGTTTTCCAGAGATGGGTTTGCAGGAATGATTGCCATCACTTTGGGATTTTTCACCTTGGACTCCTGTATTAAAATTAAACTGCCTCAAAATGGATGGTATGCTTTGTGTAAACACACACTTTGGAGTCCTCTAGACTCAAAGTGCCTTGGTTTTCTCCTTACCATTCCAGAACCTGTATTTTTCATAAATTGTGCAGGCTTTTAGAAATTATTCCTGGATGGATACAGAACTGAATTCTGAGGTGGTTTGCAGTGATAAGCCAACCAAATTCAGGTGGGCAAGCTGACACGAGGCAGCAAGACAAGAGCAGTGTAGAGTTCCCCCGAATTCACCTACTCCCTGTCAGCACCCTGTTTTCTCACCTGAAGCTTGAAATGTGTGAGGGACTCAAAAACACAACCTTCTGCACTTCTTGGGGCGTTCTCTCGTAGTGCAGTTCCTGGAGCAGTACAGAAAATGAACATGAACAAATACATTGCACATGAACTTGGCTTTAAGGGGCTCTGCCAAGAAGCTTGTTTGGAATTGTGGGCAAAAAGGAGCAAGAATGGCTTGACATGGGGCATCTGTTCATTTGTGCTTTGGCAAGGAAATACAGCTTTTCCCATGGGGCCTGATGCTGTTCCAGCTGGGCCCAGCAGGAAAGGTTTCCTGAGCTGAGCCCAGGGAATGGCTGTCGGTAGTTATGGCCCTGCAGAGCTGACCCTCTTCTTCCAGGTACCAGGAGTCACTCACCTACCTGGTCTATGCCTACCAAAGCAACACCAAACTGCTGCTGAAGGGAACCAATCGAGGTGTGAACGAGTCGCTGATTGCCTTGTACAGAAGGAAGTGTCTCCTGGTTTGTATCGAGCAGCTCAGCACTCACTTTTGGAGAGGAGGGGAGGGAGCAGCCAGGGCTCCATGATAGCCAAGAGCAGTGTAACTCAAGAGCAGTGTCTCTCTTGTGTCTGTTGCCGTGATTCTGCCCCTTGCTGAGTACCAGGAGCAATATGGATAGCTGGAAAATAATAATCATAATTCAATTAAAGAACATGCCACATAGGTTTCAGGGAATCTAGGCAAAGGCAGATCTAGATCTTGCCATCTTAAAACCAGAATTGTAAATAAGCTGTAAGTACTCTGTATGCAGATACAGCATGTATGTTTATGAATATATATATTTATAAGTTTGTTTTCTGTGCTGTGTTTCCCATGACTGAAGGTGGCTGTTCACCAGAGCCTGGCACCTGGTGCTGTTAGTCCTTGTTCTCTGCACAGCAGCCAGTGCAGGGCCCACGCTGGGTCTTTCCTGGATGGTTATCCATAGTCCATGCTTGCACTTTACAAGTCTCTCCCCAATTTTCCCTCCACCCCCAGAAGCTGAACGAGGTGGCAGCTTCTCTTTTCGTCAGCTGTGAAGAAGCTCGTGTGTCAGAGGGTGTGAGCATCCTGAACGAGCTGATCATCCCCTGCATGCATCTTATGAACAACTTCGAGGTCTCCAAAGAGGACCTGGATGCCATCGAGGTCATGAGAAACCGCTGGTGCTCATATTTGGGACGAGAAGACATGGACGGTAGGAAATGGCTGCTGTTCATGGGCAGGGTAGTGTCTGGATCTGAACTGGGAAAGAATTAAAGGACCATTTAAAATTAAATTCCTGGTGTCTGCACTGCAGCACATCGGGGCCCTTCTGATTGCAGGAGGAGAAATGTATTTGAATCACCCATTAAATTCTGTTACAGAAGAAATTAATTTTGCACTCAAGCAAGCTGCAGAAGGGTCCCTTGTCCCTGAAATGGGACAGTTGATGTCTCAAGAATGGCTTAGCATTCCTTTAGGGGGCTTGGGTCTCCTCTTAGGGTTTCTCTCTGACTGGAGGTACCCAGGGATGGCAGGTGAATGTGCAGACATGCTTGGTGGCGTGGCGTGCTTCTCTTCAGGAGGGAGGAGCAGGTGTTACCAGAGGCCAAGGTTGTGGAGGATGGAATGGGAGAGCAGATTTGGGGCATCTCTGCACATCCAGCCACAGACCTTCCCCGGGAGTGGACAGCACCAGCTCAGCACAGGCAGAGCTGCCCTGTCTGAGGGGTACAGGCAGCAAAGGTTCCATTCCCCTTGACTGCTCAGTCGACATCTGAGCGTCACCCTGAAGCATGCAGTGATTCTTGAGCTGACAGTACAGCAGCTCCTTTCCTGGGAAAGCTGTGTCTCAGTGGGACGTGGCGCTGTCCTCAGCAGCCAGGTGGCACTGGAGCATCCCTCAGAGCCGTGGGTAGGCGGGCGGGACACGAGCCAGGCTCTGCGTCAGCAGCCACTGCTCATCCCTGGTGATGGGCTGGGCAGCTCTCAGCACAGGGCAAGGAGTCTGCAAAAGGCATCCCAGCTCCTTAACTTGCGGTCTGGAGCCCTCTGCTATCTGCTGCCACTGACTGTTTCCTCCTCTCCCCCTTGACAGCAAAGCTGCAGATGAAGCTGGGTGAGCTGCTGCCTCGGCTCCTGGATGGCTCCACTGAGGTCATTGTGCTGAAAGAGCCCCCGAAGATCCGACCCAACTCCCCTTACGACCTGTGCAGCCGCTTTGCGGCCGTGATGGAGTCCATTCACGGGGCCTCGACCGTGACCGTGAAGTAGCCTGTGGGCTGCTCACCATGCTGCAGTGCGATGCCGCTGGCCTGCCCGGAGCCTCCATCGGGCAGTGCTGCAGTGGGGGAGGAGAGGGGGCAGTTTGGATTCCGAGCTGTGTTCTTTGTAAATATGAGCGGATAAAAAGCAGTATTGCACTTGTGAGGCAGAACGTAAGGAGTAACACAAAGGACCTGGACCACTGTTACAGTGCCAGGCACAGACCTCAGCAGCACCACGGGGCCCAGCCAGGCTCCAGAGGTTCTTCAAGTGTCCTGGCAACCTTCTAGATGCAGCCCTGGGCCCATGATGGCACAGGAGCCCAACTCTGTTCAGCACTGCACACTGTGCCTGGGCTGTCAGGCACTTTGACAGCTCCCTGAATGGTCACTGCCAGAGGCTATGTGTTCCAGTCCAGCCAGAGTCCTGCTCCTGGGAGCCTGGGCTGAGTGAGGAGGAGGCAGCGAGGAGCAGTGGCTCACGCTCTGTTGCGTGGGCAGTCATGCACACAGCTGCGTGTTCTGGTCAAGTCAAGCAGGCTTTTGCCTTTTGTATTCCAGCTGGCACCAGAAACCACACAGGAGCCTTCCTCAGAGAGGCACAGGCAAATCCTGGCAGTGAGGAGCCAGGACGGAGCTGTGGGTTTGTGCCTGGCAGGAGCTGACTGGGTTGGGGCAATCACATTACCCCAAAGGTTATTTTCTTTGCGGCCGGAAGGCAAACTTCTTTCTCCCCTGGGGTGGTGTGTCAGGGCTGGATTAGTGTCAATGACAGCTGTGAGGGCTTGGATCCGCCCGTTGTGTTGGTGGTGGGTATTTGTGTTAACTTTGTTAATGAAGTGCCCCGTTGGCATTTCGTTTTGCGGTCGCCCTGTGCTTGCGTTTGAGCTGCAGCAGTTGTAAGCCAAAAGTTCTGAGTCAGTGGAGGGGGATCCTGTTTGTTGGGACTATGCAGAGTTTTCTAACAGTGCAATAAAAGCATTTGTTCTATGTTAGAATGAAAAAGCTCCCTCCATGTCTTTATTTCACTCTGAGATTCTGCCTGAAGGTTCCTCCTGTACAACATGTGTTGTCATTAGCAGAGCTGCCTTAGGATGGTTCCACCATCCCATTGGGGAGTGTTTCCCAGATATTTAGGAATAAATTGCTCCTGTGGGAGAATCTTGCACTCTCCCAGTGACTTTGTGATGAAATAGAACTGCCGTTATCCACAGGCACTCTGCCTGCCAGGGTCCCAGCAGCAACCCTGTCTCCTCAGGGACCAGGGTGCTGCTTTTTCAGCTTTTTCCCCCCATTGTTGTGACAGGGCAGTGCGATGAGGCCTTCAGCTCACTGCTTGGGGTGCTTGACCTTCGATGAAAGAAAACGTGGAGCTCTTGAACAGAGCCCCCCAGGCCATCACCCGCCCGGAGGCACACTCCCTCCTCCCAGCCAGCACGTGGCATTGCCAAGCAGCCTTTGTGCACTTGCAGGCAGTAGGATGTGGTTTGGGGAGAGGAAAGTCCGTTTGTTCTGACTCACAAAACAGTGGCTTTGCCCTGTTCTTTGTGTTACTGCCAGAAGCTGCAATGCCTAGCCCATGCCCAGATCCTGCTTTAAGAAATGAACGAAGTGTCAGGAGTGCAGAGTGGTGCCAGGGACGTCACGGTGTTTGGATTGGTCTGGACAAGAGGAGTGTTCCCAGGCTGGATGCCTTTGCTCACTGTCCTGTCCTCCCATTTCCCAAGGGGGTTACAGCCAAAACAGCCTCTCTGTGCTGGTCAGCCCTCCAAGGGCAGCCGAAAGGGGTGCAGCTCCTTGGAAGGTGAGGGCCAGGAACACTGCTCCCTGGGTTCTACCTCCTTCAATTCTCCTTTGGAAGGACTGAGCCCCTGCCTCTCCCACTTCCCTCTCAGCACCACCAGCTCTGTCCCCAGTCCTGCAGCATCAGAACTCCCAGGGATCATCCCAATTCCCTCTCTCCACCCACCCACTCCTTCCTCCCCTCCAACTGAGCAAAGTGCAGGTTTCAAAATGGGACTTAGAGGGGAGTGGACTTTGCTTCCCCCAGGAATGCTGCTGTCGGCTGGGCCTTCCTTGAGATGGGTCACGCGCCCACGGCTTTGAGCCTGCGGGGATTAAACCAGCGGTGAACTCAATTTTCAACCAGTGCTGTAGCAGCGGGCAGGCCCCTGTCAGGACTCCGGGTGCTAATCCAGCCTGATGGTCCGTGCTCTTGCTCGCAGAGGTGTGTAAGCAGCCTTTATTTTTACAGCTGAATCAGGAAAATATGGAAGGAACACTTGAGGAGACCAGCAAAAACCTTTTCTTGCCTCTTGTGCTCAGGTAAATGATGCAGTCGAGGAACTTTTGACACAAAGGTCTGTGGTACTTATCGGCTTTATCATCTTAGCCATGAGAAGATGAGGCTCCTGCAGGACACGCGGTCACTGCCATACCACCTCTGCAGCAGGAACAGAACTTGGTGCTGCTTTGTCTCTCATTTTCCTCCCTCCCCCTTGTTTTCCATTTTTCTCTTTTCCTCCACTGTTTTCTGGACAGACCAAACCACAACTGCAGCAGCAGTGCTGCACCTTGCAACTCCCACCCTGCATCCCACTCCTGCAGGACACAGCTGCATGTTCAGAGCACAGACACGCTGCCAACTGACACGATAATTTATTGCAAATACATCAGAGCACCACAGACATGCAAGGAAGGAGCTGCTACGCTGGGGCGCAGACTTGGCTGCGGGGGACTCGCCAGGGATGCCAATGTAGTGTCACCCATCGGTGTTGGTACCACGGTGTCACCAGCAGTACAAAGTGCTGCCCGCTGCTTGTTGCCTTCCCACACTCGCTTGGTGAGTGCTGCAGGGAAATCTGCTGCTCCTTAACAGAGAAAAAGTGAAGCAGACACGCAGAGGAAGGAGAGAAACCTGCAGAGCTGCTGTAGCAATTAGCAAATCATCCTGTGAAACAAGCAGGAGCCCTCCCTGCCAGGGGAAGAGCCACGAGGTGCAAGGGCACAGCACTCTGAGGCCCTAGATGACCAAGTCTGCATTTTTGGGGTGCAGGTGGTGGCCCCCAGCCAGACCTCGCACAGTGGGAGCTTGGCGGCAGGTGGGGGCCAGCGGCGTTTCGGTCTTCATGGAGCGGGCGCTGCAGGCGAGGAGCAGCCCACCGGCGGCGAGGAAGACTCCGGCAAACCACCCCAGGAAGGTGGCCTCCCCAAACTCCCACCTGGGGACGATGTCAGGAACAGTCTCGTCCCAGAAGTCGAGGACAGTGTTGTAGGCAACCCAGGAGACCGGCACCAGGGTGGTGATCCCTGCCATGCCAAGCACCGCTCCCCCGGCAAGCAGGAGCCACCGCTTTCGCCCAGGTTGGTCCTCACAGGTTCTCCAGCCCTTCAGCCCCAGGGCAGTGAGGAGGCAGCCCAGCAGCCCCAGCCCGTTAGAGAGGCACATCAGGAGGCGAGAGATGCGCAGCTCGGGGGGCAGCGCCAGGAAGGAGCCGTGGGCTTGGCACTCAACCACCCCCTCCTCCTGGGTGATGCAGACCTGCCAGAGCCCCATGTTCCAGACCTCCAGCTCGTTCAGGTCCAGGTTGAGGTTCTTCCAAAGTGGCACGAAGGTGGTGACGCAGGAGCTGACCCATCCGAGGAGAGCCAGCAGCATCCCCCCCGCCTGCGCCCTTGCCCACCAGCCCCCGGCCATGCTGACGCCGCCCCGCTAACCTCGGCGCAGATTAGCCGCCCTGAGCGGCGGCCGCGGGCATTAGCGCTTCTGCGGCAGCGTCCGCCCGGCCCCGGCCGCGTCTGCCGCCCGGGGGGGCGAATTCAAGCCTGTTCCTCCAACGCCGGGGTGTGGCCACGGTCGTTTTTCAGCTGTTGTTGGTTTTTCCACGCTAAAAGGAGAGCGCGCCCGGCTCAGCAGGAAAAGCCGGGTGCATCCCCGCGGTGACTCCGGGCTGGGTCCCGCCGGTGCCTCGCCGTGCCCGGCAGGGTTAAACCAAAGCATGCAAATCCTCCGAGCCTTGGCCACCGCGAAGCGAGAGCCTTAGCAGGGAAAGCGCCTCTCAGCAGCAGCAGCTTCGGCCTCGGTGGGACAGGGCTGGGGCCCCGGCACAAGATGCAGGCAGCGGAGAGCCGGCAATAGGCTTTTCTCAGGAGTCAGTGCTTCGGTTGGTGGCCCCGACCCTCATTCGGTCATTAATTAAATATGCAAGGAGCCTTTGAGAGCTGCGTTGAGAATGGGGATGCCCGAGGGAGGGAGCAGGTTGCAGGTGGACCCTGCTTCTCGCAGGTGGGCACTGATCACCCTGTCCTGCACCCAGCACTTCACCAGCAGATGCAACTCGTGGTGCTTGTTGAGTGTGAGGAAACTGTTGTCTGATAGGAGACACCCTGCTGCAAACACAAAGATGGGAAAAATTCATCTACATCAGCCTGGTCCAGTGGAAGATGCTCCTGCCCGTGGCAAGGGGTTGGAGCTGGATTGATCTTTAAGCTCTTGCCAACCCAAACCATTCTGGGAATCTATGAAAAGGCTGAAAAGAAGCGTCAGGAAAATCCCAACTTTGTGCTGGCACTTAGCTCCCATCCTCCCCCACGTGCGTTCCCTCCGCGGGGTCCAGCTTGCAGATTCATCTTCCCTGGGAGATTAGCGACTAATCTCTCCTTCATCTGCCGTCTTTCTTATCTGTATCGAGAGCCAGACTGGAAATTACTGAGTCTTCCTGGTACCGGGGTCTAGCCCTGGTGAGTGTCAGGAGGATCTTTGCAGGGGGGTCCCGCAAGGAGGGGGCCAGGGAGCATGGACCACATTCAATGTGGAAGCACAGACAAGGCAGGAGAGGGGGGATGCTTTCCAGCCCTTGCTGACCATCACGTCCCTAAGAGCAGACAGGGAGCATCATCCGAAGGGCAAGGACAGGGAAATCCGCTGGGAAACCCCTCCTGCTCCTTCCCCCAGGCATTGGGGCACCTGCTCCTTCCGATTAAATCGTCTCAAGGTAATTGTGCCTGTCATTGAGACAGATTAACGGGTGACCTTCTGCCGCTGGAGCAGGATTGGCGGCCGCCGACGAGCTCCCAGTCCTTCCTTCCCTCCCACCGGCCACGGCGGCACAGCCGGGCAGAGGATTCCCGTCCACAACCGGTGGGAAGATGCCCGGCAGTGGCCGGGGCGCAGCGGGAGCCACAAGCCGAGAACGACCTCTGCCCGGCTGGCAGCCACTCTTCCTGGACATGAGGTGGGTGTCCCCCGCGCCCAGGGGTCTGGGGAGCCGGGAGGTTGGTCCAGAGGGTGACATCCTCCACCGTCGCGCTGAGGACCGCTGGTCCCGCTGCTTTGCAGTGGCAGGGGATGTTCGGAGGAGGCAGAGCGCCCACAATCCCACCCCATCCCCACCCCTATCCCCGCAGGTCGCTGCGCTCCGGGTTGCGTTTCCAGGACCATGGCCTCCCGTCACGTCTCCCCATGGGCACCGGCTGGACTCAGCCTGTCCCGAGGAGCCCGGCTATGGGGTCTGCATCTCTGTCACAGGCTGTCCTTCCCCCGCACCTAGGGGCCATCTCTTTCTGCTCGGAGCTTCTTAGAGAACCGGCAGCGACAGCCACGGCCTGGAACAAGTGTGGAGCAGTGCCTTAGGCGCTTACCAGAGCTTGCCGGCTGCCGGGGCTGCTCCCCACAGGAGACGAATGCCTTCCTTCCCGGCCTTGCAATGCAATTATGGCCCCTAATGGGCTTAGCCATCTGGAGCCAGCCCGCAGCCACTCCGGCACAGCTCCGGGGCTGGCACACGCCTTGCTGGGCAAGGGGTCCCCCGCTAGTCCCTGGTCCCTGGGGATGCGGAGAGGGGCCGGAGCCCCAAGCTGCTGTCCGTGTTGTGTAACTCGCCGCTTTCTGTCCCCCATGGCAGGACCTCGCGCCCAGCCCGGGGCTGAGCCCCCGCCCCGGCGCCGCCATGGTGCTCCCCTACGCCCGCAACAGCGGCGGCGCCGGCGGCTGGCTGGCCCCGGAGGAGCCCCGCGGCCGCAGCAACTCCATCCCCCTGGCGCAGACCCCCACGGCCAAGCACATGCTGGCTTACCTGCCCCGGCCGCCCACCGACACCAGCCGGTACGGCACCTTTCCCCAGAAGGTATGGCTCGCCCTGAGGCTCCGGGGCATCCTCGGCACATGATGCCGCCGGGTGCTCGCGGTTGCTGTCGGAGGCGATTTCTCACCGACGGGCTCCTTTCCCCCCCCGCAGCCCGACCTCCCGGCCGCCCCCGGGGCTCCGGCGGAGGACGGCGAGCAGCAAGCCGCCGCCGCCACTGCCAAGAGAAGCGCCCCGATGCCAAATTACCCGTCTGCACCCCGTCGCGGCGGCTTTGTCCCCGGTGAGTCGTCGCTGCCGCCGAGCCGCGGGAGCCTGACCACGCAGTACCACCGCGGCCGGCCGTCCTGGTGCCCAGCACCCGCCGCACAGGAGGCAGGTGCCCGCCTGTACCCACTGCACGCCCTGAGCGTGGCCAACATCCCCAACTCGTCCCGCGGCAAGAGCTCGGCCCGCAGCTCCACCGTTCACACCCCGGAGGGGCTGCAGAGCCGCCGCTGCAAGCTGCTGGAGGAGGACAGCCCCACGGTCCAGGCCGGCAAGCGGCAGCGGCAGCGCTATGTGACAAAGGTGGGCAAGTGCCAGGTGAATCTGGGCAACATCCAGGACAAGAAGAGGTTCCTCTCAGATATCTTCACCACCATTGTGGACCTCAAGTACCGCTGGTTCCTCTTCGTCTTCATGATGTGCTACATCATTACGTGGGTGGTCTTTGGCTTCATCTACTTCTTTGATGCCTGGGTGCGCGGTGACGTTGGGCACCAGGGAGATCCCGAGTGGCAGGCGTGCATCGAGAATGTGGATGGCTTTGTCTCTGCCTTGCTCCTCTCCGTGGAAAGCCAGAGGACCATTGGCTACGGCACCCGGATGGTGACAGCCAACTGCGCCGAGGGCGTCATCCTGCTGATGGCACAGTCCATTGTCGGTTCCATGATCGACGCCATGATGGTTGGCTGCATGTTCGTTAAGATCTCCCGGCCCAAGAAGCGTGCCCAGACCCTCATCTTCAGCAAGAACTGCGTCATCTCCCGCCGGGATGAGAAGCTCTGCCTGATGTTTCGCGTGGGGGACCTGCGGGAAAGCCACATGGTGGATGCCAAGATCCGGGCAAAGCTGATCAAGTCCCGTCAGACGGCCGAGGGGGAGTTCATCCCCCTGGAGCAGTCGGAATTGAACCTGGGCTACGACACAGGGGAGGACCGTCTGTTCCTGGTGGAGCCCCAGATCATCTGCCACGTCATCAACCGTCACAGCCCTTTCTGGGACTTGTCAGCCAAGTCACTGCGCCGGGAGCAGTTCGAAATCATCATCATCCTTGAGGGCATTGTGGAAGCCACAGGCAAGTGATCTGGGGGCACCAGGGTGGAGAGGGATGGCTCCCCGGGGGTCCTGGAGATGCTGGGCAAACCTGGGCTCAGGAGTGACATTCAGTGCAAGAGATGCTCAGGGTCAAAGCTGGCTGCAGTGGCCATGGGGGACGCAGGGCTGGGAGCTCCTCATTAGGCAGCAGGGCGCTCGTTGCAGTGCCCTGGCACAGCTCAGCCATTGTCTTGTCGCAGGAATGACGTGCCAAGCCCGCACCTCCTACACAGAGGACGAGATCCTCTGGGGATACCGCTTTGAGCCCTGCATGTCCCTGGAGAAAGGCGCCTTCCAGGTGGACTACAGCCGCTTCGAGATGACCTTTGAGGTGCAGACACCAGCAGCCAGCGCCAAGGAGCAGCACGAGCTGAAGGAGCTGGAGCAGCAGGAGCACTCCACGCTCAGCCTCTACTGGGACCACCTCCTGCAGCCCTGCGCGCTGCCGGGGCCCAGCGAGGATGCGCTGCTGGGGACGAGTGTCCCTGGCAGCGTGGCCGAGGGCATCCGGGATGAGCCACCGGAGCGCGAATTCCCTGCCTGAGCTGCTCTGGGGACTGTCGGACAGGCACCTGGCCGTGCCCTGGCCCGGTTTGTGCCCGTGGGTGCCCCACGCCAACAGTGCCATAGCCCACCCTCCTCTGCAGGGCTGAGCCCTCGCTCCCTCACCCCCACGTTCCTCCAGCAGCAGCCACAGGGCATTATTTTTGTTAAGCTGTTCTTTTGTAACAAGGAACATGAGATGTGAGCACTGGGCAAGTAAAAGTTGTTCATGACAGAACTACCCAAATCATCAGCAGCGTTTTTTCTAGCGGGACCCTCGGCAAAGGGCTGGGCAAAGAGGAGGCAGAGTCGGCAGAGTCCAGAACCCCCCAGTGCCACGGGCTCAGTCCCACACCATCCCATGGACCCTGACATAGCCCCCACGCCCCACCACCACCCCAAACTGCCCCCTCTCCCTGCCTGACGTGGTGCCCCAGGACTTCCCCGGCACAGAAATGCCACACTGGGCTGGTGCTGTGGGAGGCTGGACATGATGTAATAGAATTGAATTAATATCAGTACAAGAATGACATCACTGGAGTCACCTGCAGCACTTGGCAGGGCAGTGCCCAGGCCTGAGCCAAGGGCCTGAATTGAAAAAAATAAATGAAATCTGTGCATGCAGGGTCAGGCTGGGCTGGAGACCCTCCCGGCAGTTCCCATCCCAGACAGCTTCGCCTCAGGGGGTGCTCCATGGGTTGCAGTGTAACCCCCTTTGGATTTAACCCCCTTTGGATTTAACCCCCTTTGGATTTAACCCCCTTTGGACAGACCTCTTTGTCCGCCTTTGCTTTTCCTCCATCAACCTGCCTTTGTATCTCTGCGTGGAGTCTTGGGCAGGGTATTTTCTGACCCCAACTGGAATCTGTCCTGCTGAGAAGGGAGGGATGGAGCAGCTGGGGGGCCCCGGGACCGAGGTCAGCCCAGCACAGAGGGGATGGATGGGATGGGGGTGTAATATAAATGTATACATCAGTGTCCCTACATCACACCCCGCTGCAGCCCCAGCCCAAACCCCCTACCAACATAAAGGTATCTTCTCCGCACAAGAAAAAGATTAAGGGAAAAAAAAATAAAACTACAAAAAAAGATGCAGATTTTGCTGTGCTTATGTAGCTGCAAACAAGTGTTTGTAGGTGCAAAGTTAACAAGGGTCAATACGCGCATTGATTCGCTATCAAGTCGTGATTTGCATATTAAGCACATGAGTTGCATGTCATTAATATTCAAATACAGGTCACTGGGCGAATAAACATAAGCTCGGTATCGCACAGACGGTCGCGTTTCACAGCACGGGACACGCTCGGGTCCCGCCGAGCCGAGCGGGATTGGTGTCCATGTCCCTGTCCCAGTCCCATTCTCTGTCCCGTCACCTTTCCCCTGTCCCTGTCCGTGTCCCTGTCCCGTCACCGTTCCCCTGTCCCTGTCCGTGTCCCGTCACCGTTCCCCTGTCCCTGTCACAGTCCCATTCTCTGTCCCGTCACCGTTCCCCTGTCCCATTCCCTGTCCCGTCACCGTTCCCCTGTCCCTGTCCGTGTCCCTGTCCCGTCACCGTTCCCCTGTCCCTGTCCGTGTCCCTGTCCCGTCACCGTTCTCCTTTCCCTGTCCCTGTCCGCGTGCCCGCGGCGCCGCAGGTGTCGTTTCCCCGCCGGGCCGCCAGGAGTCGCTGCCGCCGCCTCGCTCCGCCCCGGCTCTCTCAGTACCGCCTCTGGCTGCTGCACATCCGGCGCGTGGCGGTGAGGTTATTGCTGTGCGACGCGGTGACGCGCAGCGCTGTCCGGCGACGGCTGAGGTGGGACCGGCGGGACCGGAGCGGGACCGGAGCGGGACCGGAGCGGGAGGGGGTCGGGACCGGAGCCCCCCCATCGAGCGGGACGAGCCCGCCGCGCCTGGGGGAGCGGGCCCGGGCCCTGACGGCGGCTCTCCCCGCAGCCTTGCCCCGGCCCCCCCGTATGGCGCGGCCCTGAGGGGAGATGACCGACCAGGAGAACAACAACAGCATCTCCAGCAACCCCTTCGCCGCCCTCTTCGGCTCCGTCGCTGCCGCCAAGCACTTCGCCGCCGTCCAGAAGCAGCAGCAGCTGCGGCAGCTGACAGGTGGGGGGCCGAGGTTGGCCGTGGGGCAGGGGCTGGCCCTTGGGGAGGGGGCGAGGCGGTCCCCTTGGGCAGGGGCTGTCCCCCGAGGCGCTGAGGGTTCTGTCGTGCAGGCGAGGAGACGTCCATCAGCCAGGATGACTCCGACAACAGCGTCTCCGAGAGCTTGGACGACTGTGACTACTCGGTGGCCGAGATCAGCCGCTCCTTCCGCTCGCAGCGGGAGCTCTGCGAGCAGCTCAACATCAACCACATGATCCAGAGGATCTTCCTCATCACCCTGGACAACAGTGAGCCCGGGAGTCCCCCGGCTTGGCGGGGGTGTGGTACAGGCTGGTGCAGCTCTGCATGTCGGGTTTGTCTGACATCGGAGGGGACGGCTGGGAGGGGCAGTGCCAGGTGCAGCAGCTGGGGCTGTGCTAGGGGCAGGCCCTACCTGCAGGTTCCCCATCCATGTGGGCAGAACAGATCCTTCTGCCCTCCCCAGGTGACCCCAGCATGAAGAGTGGGAATGGCATCCCGGCACGCTGCGTTTACCTGGAGGAAATGGCCGCAGACCTGGATGACCAGGACTGGCTGGACATGGACAATGTGGAGCAGGTAGGGCTGCCTGCCTTGGGCCATCTGCAGATTTTAGCTGCAGGAATTCAGTTTGTTTTCTCAGAACGTACATATGACATATCCCAAATCCTTTTCCAAAGCCTGGCATGGAGCTGCCACTCATGGCTTTTCTGGAAAAGTCAATGATATTTTTGGGATATGAGACTGAGAAAGGTGTAGAATTTGGGGAATCCAACCCTTCCTCCTGAAGGCTGCAGGAGTTTGCTGCCCTGCAGGTCTGTGTGGGTGGGGAAGGGAAAAAAAACCGAAGAGAACTCAGTCAACAATGTCCACACATGCCCTCTGCTTCATTTGCAACTGTATCAGTCATTGCTGCTGAGGATTTGGGGGGAAATGGTTTCTCTTGGGGCTGCTGTTACTCCATAAGGCGCTGGAGGATTCACTCAGGCCAGAAGCAGGCTGAGGGCTCTCACTCCAGCACTCTGTTACCTAACAAAGGATAGAGAGAGCTCTTCCCAGCAGGAATCAATTAGCCTATGTGGTGTAGAGCTTCCCCCTCTGGAGGGATCAGCTCTGTGACAGGGCCGTGTCACTGTGCCCCATCTCTGCTGCTGCCCAGGCCCTGTTCACCCGCCTGCTGCTGCCGGAGCCCGGAAGCCACTTGATCCACATGACCTCTGCCAGCACCCAGAACCTCTCGGCCGACCGTGACGCCGGGGAGAGGCAGATCCTGCGCTACCTCTATGCCTGCTTCCGCAGGGCACGGGAAGAGGTGGGCACAGGCTGCCAAGGAGGAAGGCAGCTCTGTCACCCAGCTCTGTGCTCTGGGGTGACCAAGCTAAAGTTGTAATGGCCAGGGCCCCAACACTGCCTGGTTCTCCTTGCACAGATAACCAAGGTCCCGGAGAATCTTCTGCCCTTCGCACTGCGCTGCCGCAACCTGACTGTGTCGAACACTCGTACCGTCCTCCTCACGCCAGAGATCTACGTCAACCAGAACGTGTATGAGCAGCTGGTGGACCTGATGCTGGAGACACTGAGAGGGGCACGTAAGTGCGGCCGGGTTGTGCCACTGCCTCCACGCTGCGAGGCTGCCCTGGAGCATCATGGAGTTGGGTGAAGCTTTGGCTCCTCTCGTTGCCAAAAGACGGGGCTGTGTTTGGGTCGGTTTGGCTGTTGGAGCACTGTGAGTAAGAGCCTTGTGTCACCTGCCAGAGTTTGAAGACATGACTGAGTTCCTTGAGGAGGTCATAGAAGCCTTAACGATGGACGAGGAGGTGCGGACATTTGGGGAGGTCATGGTTCCCGTGTTTGACATTCTGCTGGGGAGAATCAAGGACCTGGACCTGTGTCAGATCCTGCTGTACACATACCTCGATGTGCTCCTGTACTTCACAAAGCAGAAGGACATAGCAAAGGTGGGTACCTTGGCTTAGGCAGAAGCTTTTCGCAAGGCTGCATTTACAAGACCTGATCTGTATGGGCCAGACCAGCAGTGTGGTGTAACAACATCTGATATGTGTAGTCATACCCCTCCTCTCCTTTCTCATTGCCCAAACCCATCAGTTTGTAGGGGCTTTTTACTGGGATTTTGGACAACTGTCAGCATGTCCTGATGTGTTCCCCAGGTTTTTGCAGGCTACATCCAGCCCAAGGATCCCAGCAATGGGCAGATGTACCAGAAGACTTTGTTCGGTGCCATTTTAAATATCTCTTGCTTGTTGAAGACCCCTGGTGTGGTGGAGAACCATGGCTACTTTCTGAATCCATCCCGATCCAGCCCGCAAGAGATTAAAGTGCAGGAATCCAACATCCATCAGGTGGGAGAAACAGGGCAGTACTGTTTCCTGTGGTGTTTAGTGGCCCCTCATTGCCTGAGGGTTCAAGGCATGGTATCAGGGCCTGAGTTCCACTACTGCTTCAGGAACAGCCTGGCTTGCAAATGGGCACATCCCAAAACTGCTTTGAATTCTCCAGCTGGAGCATGGGAACAGTTTTGCCAGCTGCTTTGGGTGGTTGTAACCCAAGTCTTTGTGTCTTATCAAAGTTGCCTGAGCTTTGGGAAGAAGGTTGTGTGGTACTGGTGGAACAGGCGTCAGTAACTTGAGGTGCTACATGGAGGTTATCTACCTCAGGTGTTGCAATCACCAGGGAACAGCTTTCAGTACTTGTCTTGTAATTAAAACACTTATTGATTGCCCAATTGAGAAAGTGACAGACAACATTCTCTCTCATTATGCAAGTAAATATCTCCTTCAGAGGAACAGCACTAGGAGTGTTCCAGTAGGTCAGGAGTGAAACATGAGGATGCATGATATAAATACAGGAGTGAACTGGGGTGCAGAGGTGGTCCCTGAGAGGGGCTTTCCCACTCAGGTTCTTTCAGGCTGCTAAAAACATGCAAAGAATTTTGGATTTACTCAGTATGGGAACAAATTGCTCTCAGCTGTGCTTTTGAGGACATCTGTAATTCTTTTCTGCCAGCCCCAGGATTTGACCTGCTTGTAACACCTGTGTGTGATGGGTGATTTGCTGGGGTGTCCTGGGCAGCAGGACATGGTCTGGAGCCAGAAGGGGTCTGAGAGCATTAATGTCAGAGAGGCAAAAGAACAACCCCCAAGGACTCACTCAGCTGTGTTCTATTCTCTCTAACAGTTCATGGCCCAGTTCCATGAGAAGATCTACCAGATGCTGAAGAACCTGTTGCAGTTGTCGCCAGAGACGAAGCACAGGATTCTCTCCTGGCTGGGAAACTGCCTCCATGCGAATGCAGGCCGCACCAAAATTTGGGCTAACCAGATGCCGGAGATTTTCTTCCAGATGTACGCCTCAGATGCCTTCTTTCTCAACCTGGGGGCTGCCCTCCTAAAGCTGTGTCAGCCCTTCTGTAAACCCAAATCTCCAAAGCTGCTAACCTTCAACCCTACCTACTGTGCCCTGAAGGAGCTGAATGAAGAGGAGAGGAGAAGCAAGAATGTGCACATGAAAGGTACACCTAAACTGTGGGGAGCAAGGGAATGGGAAAGGGGACCTTCTCAGGTCTCCAATTCACCTAGTAGTGCCCCCAGTAGGTGTCATTAGGGCTAGGGGAGAGTTAGAGGTGCAACTAGAGAGGAGCAAGAAGAGAACTGAATGCAAATAAAAGGCTGCCAGCATCACCAGGAGTCCTTTTGTGTCCTCAGGAGGGACCCTCTCAAGTCTTCTCTTCACCAGCACTACTGGGTGGAACCTGATGCAGAGATATTTTTCCTTCCAGGTTTGGAAAAAGAAACATGTTTGATCCCTGCTCTGAGCGAGCAAGAGACGCAGTTTGCAAACAGCTACAACCTAGTGACAGAAAACCTGGTGCTCACGCAGTATACCCTGCACTTGGGGTTTCACAGGTACCTGCTTTCAGTTCCCCTGGGGCTGTTTTCCACCCATGTGCAGCCATGGAAATTTCAGCAAATACTCTGAACACAGTGGTGAGCTGAGCTGCTGCTTGAACCTCAGCCTGACTGACTGCAGGAAGAAATTTTGCTCACAGTCTTAGCAGCTCCATGTTACTTGTGGACACCAATAGCCAGGTGCTGGGTATTTGTGGGTTGCTCCGTTCCCTGCTGTCCTTGGGGCAGGGGCTGCTGGCACCTCCTTTCACTACTAGAGAGCATCCAAGTGGCAGAGCACCTGCCCACTGGGAGTGACCTAAATGCCCCAATGTCTGGGCTGTATGTGAAGCAGGAATGTGAGGCAGCTGTCAGCTTCCAGGGGAGGATTTTCTGGACACCAAAACTCTCTATTTTGCTCAGCTTCACTCTGCAAATCGTTGCCTGGATACTGTGAGGTCATGACTGATCCAGGCAGAGTCCCCTTCTGGTTTATTCTCTAAATATAGACATTGACAAAAAAAGTTATTATGCAAGTGGCTTGTTGCTGGGAAACTGAAGTGTCACCTTGCAGGCATCTCTGGGTTGTGCTGGATCCCTGACCTAGGTGACCCAAGGGAGCTCGGTGCTGCAGAGGGCTCTGCCATGTCCCCAGGCCACTCTGCAGGTGCCATGGTCCCTCACAGGGTCTCGTATCCTCCCAGGTCTTGCCCAGCCTTTCTCCAAGGCTTCCCATTGCCAGAGCCCCAGACAGGGTTCCTGCAGGAAATTATCTGAATTCACTGCCACAGGACAGTCTCTTACCAGCTTCTGCATTGGTGAGGCAGGATGTCTGTCTGTCTGTCTGTCTGTCTGTCTGTCTCCTCAGCCCCTCCTTGCCTCCTTTCCTGGGCAGGTTGCATGACCAGATGGTAAAGATAAACCAAAGCCTTCACCGCCTGCAAGTGGCATGGCGAGAAGCTCAGCAGAGCTCCAGCCCTGCTGCCGACAGCCTCAGGGAGCAGTTTGAGCGCCTGATGACCATCTATCTCTCCACCAAGACAGCGATGACGGAACCGCAGATGCTGCAGAACTGCCTGAACCTGCAGGTGTCCATGGCAGTGCTGCTGGTGCAGCTGGCCATGGGAAACCGTGGGACGGAGCCGCTGGAGCTGAGCTTCCCGCTGCCGGAGGTGGAGCACAGTGCACTGGCCTACGTGCCAGGTGAAGCCCTGGGTCCTGCTGGGGTCTGTGCCAGCGCCTGTCAGATGTGAGCACTGGCAGAGCTGCCTGAGCAAGTGCTTCTCTGTCCAGGGCAGGACACAGTGCTACCACTGATATTGTGCAGAATATTCTCTCTGAAAAGGATCACTCTTAGAAAATTTGGGGCTGTTTGAGAGGCCATACTTAGGGTAGTGAAGCTGCTGACCTTTTAAAAGTCTACTCATTGGCAAGTGGCAAATACTACATTGAATTACTGTTTTCTCTAGGTGCAAACTCTTTCTTTTGGGGTCTGCTTCAGGATTCTTTCCTTGGGGGTTGTGTAACAGTGTGTGATCAGCAGACAGCTGCTGGATACACCCCATAAGTGACCTGACTTCTGTGGGGAGAGAGGAGAAGTGGATCCTATGCATTACTCATGCTATCAGGCTGGGCATCCTTCTCCATGGCAGGTTTTAATACAGCTTGTTAGTTACCCATACTCAATCAGCATCAGGGTGGTGAGGGGAAAGTAGATGAGAGGCTAGAAAAGGGCAAGGTGAGCTGCCTGGGGAGGAGCTCAGCTACAATCTCTGTTTGCAGAGTTCTTTGCCGATAATTTGGGTGACTTCTTCATTTTCCTGCGGCGTTTTGCTGATGACATCTTGGAGACTTCTGCTGATTCCCTGGAGCACATCCTTCACTTTGTTACGGTTTTCATGGGTGATGTGGAGAGGTAGGTGCAGCCCTAGGTGCTTGTTGCAGACCACCCAGGGTGACAAAGCAAGTGGAAATTGCAGAGCTGTCTTGAGGCTTGGTTTATGCAGCTATGAGCAGGTTGCTCTTTTTGGAAGAGCTGAAATTTGCCTGGAGGAGGCACAAAGGGAACAAAGCCCTGCCTGGAAGCCACAGGCTTCATGCAAGGTTCAAATGGGATTTGGTGCTTAAATATGTGTTTGGTTATATGATGCAGAAACCTCATCAGCTGCAGCCATTTTGTACTTGTTAAAAGGAGCTTGTGGGATTGATCTGTTGGGGGTGTCTCTATGATGTCCACTGAACAGAACTGAGTACTGTCAGTCTTCCTAAAAGGACATTGCCCTGCTTTCTGCATTTCTGCTGTTCGTTTGTTTACACTTGTGTGTAAACGCAGTGAGCTGGCAGCAGCAGGAGCAGATGGAGATTTCCCATGGTAGGCAGCTCTCACTGTGCCCTCTGTCCCTGGGAGATGGAGGCTGTAGTTTTTTGTGGCAGTCCCCTACAGCATCACCTGGGACAGGGGGTTTGGCTTCTGCCCCACAGGTGCAGCAGAGGTATACACTGACTCTCAGTGCTTGGTTCTGGACAGCAGATGCAGCAGGCAAAGCACTTGGATTTGCAGGGCAAAAAGGAAGTAGGTCCATGGACAGTAGGAAAACAGCTGGGATGGCTGGTGGGGCTTGCTTGGGAGCTCCAGCTGATGAACAGGCATTGGGCTGTGAACGGGGGAGCTGCTGTGGGAGGGGTGAGAGCAGCAGCTTGGCTGTTCCCACACCCTCTGGCCTCTGCCTGAGATTTCACTGTGGCATTGAGTGCGCGCGAGTGAGCTGCTGACCCAGGGCTGGCTTTTACAGACGGTCTGCAGCAATCGGGCACTCGAGCATGGATGGGCACAGCTCCTGGAGCTCTGTTCTGCACCATGGCCTTCATGGCATCCTGGATTTGCTTTCTTTTTTCTCTTGCAGGATGAAAAATCCTCACCTGCGAGCCAAGCTGGCTGAAGTGTTGGAAGCTGTGATGCCTCACTTGGATCAGGCTCAGAATCCACTCGTCTCAAGTGTGTTCCATCGCAAGCGAGTGTTCTGCTCTTATCAACACGCTGCCCATCTGGCCGAGGCCCTCATCAAAGTCTTTGTGGATATCGAATTTACGGGTAAGCAACGAAGGGGATGAGTTGTGTTCCCTGTGTAGCACCTGCGGGAGACTGTCCACTTGAAAGGCTCTTTGGCTTGTGCCCAGGTGACCCACACCAGTTTGAACAGAAGTTCAACTACCGCCGTCCCATGTATCCCATCCTGAGGTACATGTGGGGCACTGATTCCTACCGGGAAAGCATAAAGGTAAGGAGAGGGATGCATGTCTGAGTGTGCCCATGTGAGTGTGCAGCTCTCTGTATGGAGCATGTGAGTCCATGTCCTGCCATTGGGACTGTGCTGCAGAATTTGCTGCTCTCCCTTTCCCTGCAGGCTCTGGCTGATTATGCCTCAGAGAATCTGGAGGCAATGAACCCCCCTCTCTTCTTGCGCTTCCTTAACCTGCTCATGAACGATGCCATTTTCCTGTTGGATGAAGCCATACAGGTAGGGCTGAGCTTGTGTGCCATCAGCATCATGTAAACAAGTTCTCACTTCCCTGGTGTGATAGTGACCTCCAGAACAGGGTCAGCTTGCCTCTCCCTGCCTGCTGAATCTCTGCAGTAGGTGCTTGCAGGAAGCCATCCCAAGCTGGTGTGGCCAATGCCCTGAGAGAAGGGGTGAAGGCAGGCGGAAGGGGGTTTGGGGCCCTGCTTGCAGGTTACCCTTCTTTCCTTTGGGTTCAGGAGGCAACTCAGAACCAAGAGGAGCAAAAGGGCTTTTTCAGATCCAACAGAGCAGGCACGCTGCGAAATCTGCCCTTTGCAAATGTGGATACACTGAGGCTTTAAACAATCACTTTGAGTTTTGATTCTCGAATCCCCTAGGCCTTTCTGCAGGTGTTTTATCCTAATAATGGCTTTTTGTCTCCAGGAAGTTCGCCTTTGGGATTACAAGGGAATGACAGGTGCCCTTATGTCCCTGATGCGTGTTGAGTGTGTCTCCTCCTTTCAGAGCTGCTGTTGCTGCTAGAAAGGACTTTTTTGAGGAGCTATTACCTGCCAGAGAACAGATTTGCCGCAAGGCTGGCAGATAAAATGGGTGATATGGATGTTTCCCATCTGGTTTTGAGCATTTCTGGACTTCATTGGCTTTGCCATCTAACCAAACCGTCCATATGTTCTGTCTTGCAGTACCTCAGCAAGATCAAAGTTCAGCAGATTGAGAAGGACCGAGGCGAGTGGGACAGCCTGTCTCCGGAGGCTCGCCGTGAGAAGGAGTCCAGCCTGCAGATGTTTGGTCAGCTGGCACGCTTCCACAACATCATGTCCAACGAAACCATTGGCACTCTGGCCTTCCTGACTTCAGGTAGGGAGAACAGCCCCTCCTGTCTGCCAGGACCTAGAGAAGAGCCTTGCCAGGGAGTGGGCAGGCAGGAACTTGGTTTCAGGGTGGTCAGATTGGGATGGAATTGCTGCGAATCTCAGCAAACTGTTGTTTTCCTTTCCAGAAATCAAGTCCCTGTTTGTGCATCCTTTCCTTGCCGAGCGCATCATCTCCATGCTCAACTACTTTCTTCAACACCTGGTTGGGCCTAAAATGGGAGCTTTGAAAGTGAAGGATTTCAGTGAGTTCGACTTCAAGCCACAGCAGCTCGTGTCTGACATCTGCACCATCTACCTAAACCTTGGGTAGGTGACGGGGAGAGTGAGCCTGTGAGTGGCAGGAGCCATTCAGGAGCCGTCTTGGTGATACTGGGGGAGAAATGCTTAGTTACACTCAAGCTTTTCTTTAGCTTTGAGTTCTTTGCTGTGGGAATGTGGCTGCTGTGGGGACTGTTTTGCAGGCCAAATAAATGGGAATTCTTAAACATTTTCTCTTGTAATCTGTGGTGCAGGGATGAAGAAAACTTCTGTGCCACAGTTCCCAAGGATGGCCGCTCCTACTCACCAACGCTCTTTGCCCAGACCGTGCGGGTTCTGAAGAAGATCAACAAGCCTGGCAACATGATAGTGTCTTTTAGTAACCTGGCTGAGAGGATCAAGGTGAGCACTGGAGGGAATTTAGCATAAAAAAAAAAAAGATGGAGTTGGTTCCCTGTGTCCTTTTCCCTCTGTCTATTGCTGCATCTTTGCCGTGGAGCTGGATTTCTGGGAGCGGAGTTTTGTGCAAGGTCCAGGTGGGGCAGCTGGGAGGGTTCTCTGCCTGCACAGACCTGTGAATGCTCCCTGGTTTTTGAAGAACAGGGAGGCTGAATCCCTCAAAGCCATGTGTGCTCCCTAGTCTCTTGCAGACCGGCAGCAGCAGGAAGAGGAGACGTACGCAGATGCCTGTGATGAATTCCTGGATCCTATCATGAGCACTCTGATGTCAGACCCCGTCATCCTGCCCTCCTCCCGTGTCACCGTGGACCGATCAACTATAGCCCGACACCTCCTCAGGTGTGCAGCACAGCCCTCATACCTTGATACTTTTGGGGGATCTATGACTCTTCCTGGCCTGTGTCTCTGTTTTGGGGGGTTTTTTTAAAATCTCTGACTCTGGGAGTGTTCAAATAACCTCCTTGATGTTTTGTTTTCCAGTGATCAAACAGATCCTTTCAATCGGAGTCCCCTCACTATGGACCAGATCAGACCAAACACAGAGCTAAAGGAGAAGATCCAGCGCTGGCTTGCAGAGAGGAAAAAGCAGAAGGAGGAGCTGGAGGACACACTGAACTAAAAACAGGATCTCATTCCCAAACCTTCCGTCACGGGCGAGATCACAGCCATGCAGGGGTAATGGCTGGAGCTGCCACCCTAATGACGACCACATTTAGTGCATTGCCACCACCGTTGGAGTCTCTCCTCAGACCTTCCCTGCCAGCCCTTGTTCTCTTTTCCTTTCAAGACTCACTCTTTCATACTAAGACTTTCCACTGCACTACAGCTTTGAGCCTCAGCCTCGGGGGAAGAACACAGCCTCTTTGTGATGTGGTGCTCTGGCCCTCTTATTACCTGCTCTTTGTGTTGGCCATGTTCTTTTCCAGCAATACCAAATGCCTCCCTCTGTTCTGTGTTTGAACTGTCACCATCATGCACTTGGTAAAAGCAATGCCTCCAGCCACTCCTGGAGTGGGCTGGGGGGATGAGCAGGAGGGGGACGTTTAGCCAACTTGTATGTGCCAGGGGTGTAGCAGGGTTGACTTCCCCAAAGAGTGTTGGGAATGGCAGGTGTTGGAAATTAAACATAGACATCATCTTACAGCTAGTAGTGGAGGTCTGGCAGCGCCGGGAGCTGTAGAAAAGCCTCTTTGGGCTTGGTGCAGGGAGGGGGCGGTCCGGGGCCGGTACCGGCAGTGCGCCGGTCTCGAACCCGCGGCTCCCGCTCCGCCCCGCGCGGCCCCGCCCCGCGCACGTGGCCCGGGGTCCTCGCTGCAGGCTGCCCGCGGAGAACGCCGGGCGCGGTGACCGGCGGTGACATTGAGCGCGCAGCGATGGCCAAGGCCGCGCAGGGGCTCGTGCAGCGGCTCGTGCAGCGCGGGCCGGAGCTCATCGGCGGTGAGCGACGGGCAGGGGGACGGGGGGAGCGGGGAACGGGGCTGGGACGGGACGGGATGGGCTGAGGGGAGCGGGAACGGGCACGGGCCGGGGGGAGCAGAGAGGAAGGGTTGGAGAACAGGGCTGGGGGAGCGGGGCCTGGGCCCGGGGAGGCCTCCCGGGTCCCGCCGCTCGGAAAACACCGTCCGTTCCGGTCCCCCTCCCCGCAGCCGCCGTGACGTACTCGAAGCCGCGCTTGGCCACGTTCTGGTACTACGCTAAGGTGGAGCTGGCGCCGCCGACCCCCGCCGAGATCCCCCGGGCCATCGACAGCATGAAAGGCCTGGTCAGGGCCTTCCAGAGCGGCCGCCTGGCGCAGCTCACCGTCAAGGTACCCGCCGGGGCAGGATCCGACGGGAGCCGCCCAGCCACCCAGGAAATGCTCGGCTCCTGCCTTGGGAAGCAGCGGGAACTGTTGTCAAGGACATATGAAGCTCAAGGAATTCAGGGGCCGAGAGTTTAAAGTGTTTTATTTTGTCAGCTTTGCTTTAACTCTTCCCTGGCTGGACCAGGTTGTGATTGTTCCCCTTGGGTCCCATTGGTTTCTGTCCCAGGGAAGGGAGTATCTGTAGGTGGCTGAATCAGCCCAGCCCTGTGTATCAGCTGTGTCATCGGTTAACACATTAATATGTTTCCCCTGTGTGGGCTAAGAAATGACCCTTGAAAGGGCTGTAAAAAGCCACGAACAACAGCTGAGAGTGTAGTGAATGTTGTAGAACATCTCTGTGATGGGACATGTTGAGGGGTGGCTGAACATGGTAAACAATCTGCTCCACTTTTGGGCTTTTGCCTTGAGGACTGCTGGAGGGCATGGATGTGGCTACAGGAGGGAGGGAGGAGCTGTTGCAGGAGCCTGGGATCTAACCAGTGGCATTTTCCTTTCAGGACGCGCTGAGGAACGGCCTGGTGGCCACGGAAGTGCTGATGTGGTTTTACATCGGAGAGATCATTGGCAAGGGTGGCATCATTGGGTACAATGTGTGAACACTCACCTCAGCAATACCAGCGGCACCATAATGCTGGGTCTGTAGTGGGGTCTGTAACAATAAAGCCAGGAGCCCATATTGAGCTGTTGTGGTCCTTGTCTGGCACTCTGACAGGTGCCAGCCTGTCCTGGGGGCAGTGCTGGCAGGGATGGCTTCTCAAGAGGGGTCTGAAGGCCAGTGCCAAGGGTTCCAGAGCTGTTTTGGTGACAGTATTTTTGGTCACCACAGCTCTGTTCACTCTAGGACGCTAACTGTGCCTCAGCTGTGGTTCCAGGAGAGGTCTGAGAGCCCCAGATTCAGAAACTGCAAAGGGAAACATTCGGTTTGTTCCTGAATGTACTTCCCATCAGCTAGTGGGAACAAAAATCAAATTCCAGTATTTTTACATTATCAAAAGCAATTTCCATGGCTTACTGTATAGGGAATGTAACACGGTTACTGGCAGCTATGCTGGTTTGGTGTCTGATTGGTGCAGTGGGAGCCTGTGAAGGTAACCAGAGCTTTGCTGCATGTGTCACCCCAGCTCCCACCAGCCAAAAGTTGAGCTGTTCAGGGTTCTGCCACCTTGCTCGTTGTCAGCCAGCTCTTCTAGGGTTCTCTACAAAACCTGGTGAGTCTGTACTCTGACATGTTCAGAAAATAATTTGTAGGGGTTCTCTGAAGCCAGTAGCCTGTTTTAATGTCTTAGAAGATGGTTTTAGTTAGTGTTGCTCCTTGTTGATACTGTTGTTGACTTGTCTGCTCCTTTGCTCCTCTGAGCATTGTCTTGTGCACACTGGTGACCCTGCCAGTCCCGGGTGACCCCGATGTCTCCGGGGTGACTGTGCCAGTATCATGTCACTTGCTCCTCTCCCTGCAGCAGAACTGCCTTTCTCAGTACATTGTCCCACTAGGAGGCCTTGTGCAGTCCTGACAGGAAGTGCAGGTGAGCTCACACACTCCAGATGTGGTAACCAGTAGGTTGTTCATGGTATGGATGGAAAGCTTTTCTTTTTTCTTGTTATAAAGAAGGGTTCCTGCCCCAGCAGCTCCGGGTTACAACTGGTCACAGGTCACCTCCGTGCCATAGATGGGAAAACTGAGGCTCAGTGTACTCCCCAGCTTTGTGGGAGAGTGCAACAGGAGCAGCGATTTGACCTGTGCTTCCAGCTCCCTGCCCAGCCTAGGTCCTGCACTTGCTTCTCCCATCAGCCTGGCCAGGATACCATGACTGCCTGGCAGGGCCTTCCTCCCTGTGCTGGGGAGGGCTTTGTCATTGCTCACTCCCCATGGAAGAGGTGAGGCTTTCTCCCAAAGAGCCCCAGCTAACCTGACCAGGGCTGCAGCCACATGCTCTAGTTGAGGAGGGGTGATTGATGGTCGCCAGTGCTCCCCAGGAGCATTTTGCTCCTGTCATCACAAACCCTTCACCCAGCAGGTAAAGAGACCAACGAGGGCAATAGGCCAGGCCCTGCCGTGGGAGTCTGCAGTTTATGTTCCTTAAGGAGACAGAGATCACATACAGGATTTAATGTGTGAGTTTGACTGGGGGAACCCAAGGGAACTCTGGGCGCAGGGCTGTCTGCTCTGGCTCCAAGAGCCTCTCCTTGCTCCTGCCTGCGCGTGCCTCTCTCGCCCCCTCCTGGTGGGCATTCAGCACTGCCCTGGCAAACGCTTCGGTGGAAGGATTGCATTAAGCTTCACTAGTCAAGGGGAGAGCTCACAGATGCTCCTATCCCTTTCACAGTCCCTAGAAAGGAAGAAACCATCTAATTTTAGTTCTCCTCCTTGGAAGTCCTCGGGAGAAGTCCCCCTCAGCCCTGCTCCCACAGCAGCATCTGTGGCCCCAAAGGCTCCAGCAGCTTCTCCGTCCTCTCTAAAACCACAACAGTGTAGAGTTGCCTCTCGGGGACAAACAGTCTCCCACCCGCCCCTCGCTGCCTTCAGCTGATGAACTTCGGAGGAAAATAGGTATTTTATGTCCCCAAGCAGAGGGATTTACACCTGATCAGCGTGTTTGCAGTGCTGTTCTCAGGAAATACAGCAGGCACTTGTTGGATGTTAACCCTGCTCTCGCTGTGCTGTGCACGACGGGGTTGGCAGCCCGGTGCTATCGCCGTCACCTCGCTCCCGGGGGTGGCAGGCAGCGGGACGCTGGCGGGTGGCGGGGCCGCAGGTAGGACACGGCCGGGGCCGGGAGGGTAGGGCGGAGCCGCCCGCCCTCGGTAGCACAGCTCGGGGAATCCGTCGCACCGCAGGGAGCGGCTCCTCCTGGGCCGAGCACCGGAGGGCCTCGGCGGCGCCAAGTCCGCGCGGGGGCTGCGGGCTCCGCCATGCCGGGCCCGGGTCCGCGCCCCGCGGCGCGCATACGGCCCGGCCCTATGCAGGGGGCTGGCGGCGCCGCCTATGCCGTATGCGCGGTCCTGGGCGCCGGCGGCTCGTGCTCCCGCTCGGCATCGCCGTCGGGGTTATGCGGGCAGCTTGCGGCCCGATTATATGTCAGGCAGGTTCCGGGGCTGCCTCGCCAGCAGCCCCGCGCCTGTATAGCACTGAGAGCTATGAGGGGCTGAGGCGGCCAGAGGTTGAGCTATCCAGGACGGGGGGCTGCACTGGGGTTCGGGCCTGGGGCCCTGCATATCGCCCAGCGTTATGCTGTGCTAACACCGGTCGAGCATGGCTTATTCATGTGCCCGGGCGGCGGGATGGCGGAACCCCACAACCTGCATGGCACCCGCTGTTATGCAGCGCCTCCGTGGGCCGGCGAGGCGCTATGCAGGGCGCGGGGCGCGGCCCGGCCCCGCTCTCTGGCTCGTCGCCTCTCAGTAAAGATGGCGCACAGCGGTCGGTGGCGCTTCCCCGCCCGGCCCGGCAGCGGCGGCTGGGGCCGCCGGGGCCCGGGGGGGTCCCGCCTACGGGTGCCGGCCGTGCACAGCCTGCGGTCCGCCGAACCTGCGGCGGCGCCGGCGACGGCGGCCGAAGGCGAGCGCGGCGGCCCGTGCTCCAGCGGGGCGGCGGGAAGCGGCGGAGGCGGGGCAGCGCCGGGCCCCGGCGGCCCCGCGGCCGCGGCCGGTCCCGGCTTCGACGCGGCGCTCCAGGTCTCGGCCACCATCGGCATCAACCTGCGGCGGTTCCGCGCGGCCTGCGGCGCCGAGGCGGGCAGCGGAGAGGTGAGAGGGGCGGCGGGGCGGGGGCGGGGGGGCGCGGCGGGCGGGCGGGTCCCGGGCGCAGCATCCCCGACGCCCCGGCGGCGGCGGCCCGAGCACACCCGGGCGCACCCACCCACCCCTGGCCGCACAGCCCGCCCGTCGGCGGACACACCTCCCGCGCCCCGCACAAAGGGCGCGCCCCGCGGGGGGGGGCGGCGGCGGCGGGAGTCGGCGGGCGGGATCCGGTGCCGGTCCCGGCCCGGCCGCCTTCGCGGTCCCTCCCCGCGCACGCGACTTGCTGCCGGTGCGTCTGCCCTGCCGCCGCCTCCATTATCCGCCTGCCGCCGCTCCCGCGCCCGCGGCGGGGCGGGATGGGATGGGATGCAGTGCGCGCACCCCGCCGCCGGGAGCGAGGTAGGATGGATAGGGCCGGGGGGCTCCCGGTGCTCCCCGGTGCGGCGGATGCTCGGCGGGGGGACGCGTCCTTCCACGGGCGCGGGGGTTCGAGGGGGCTGGGCTGCCGGCCCCTCCTGCGGGCCCGGCGGTGGGTGCCGTGCACCGGCCCTCCTCCTTCTCCTCCTCCTCCTCTCCCTCCTCCTCCTCCCTTTCGCCGCCGTGGATACCCAGGCGGAGCTCGGGGCGGCGGGCCCGGTGCGAGGCCGTTCGCCGGCACTCAGAGCGCTGCCTCATTTTTTTTTTTTTTTCCTTTTTTTTTTTTTTTCTGTTTTTTGAGTTGCTCTTCTTCCTGCCTTTTTTTTTTTTTTTTAAAGCCTTTCTAAGGCAGCCGGAGTGGGAGTGTGACAACAACCCACCTATTGACAGAACAGGGAAGACATGATGGGGGTGTGTTACTACGAGCTGCAGTGTTCCTTTCCTCCAGTTGTTTTGTATCGCTCGTTAGCAGCATCCTTGCGCCGGCAAGAGAATTCCCCGGGTCCTTTGTAGCAGGAGGGCTTTATTGATTTTTGAAGGGCCAATTCGGTCTCCTCCAGGCAGGTTGTCAGCTGTAGGGTAGGTGAATATATCTTTGTCTCTGTTTTTGCCTATGTAAAGAGCAGTTGTTTTCCTTTCCCATCAGTGGCTGCAGCAGAGTTTATTAAAACACGCATGAAAATGCAGTTTTCCTTGTGTCTTTTTGGCCTGGTTTTGGCATTTTCTGTTGGGTGCCGTGAAGTGGAGCTCTTTGCTCACAGTTGAGCTGGAGGAATTCCTTGTCTGTAGAGTGGCAGCTGCAGCAGGCCGTGGTATATTAGAGGAGCAGGGTTGTGTTTGTACACACAGAGCTGAGCATGGGGACACTCATGCCCTCACCTGTGCAGACTTTGGTGTGCACCTGTGCACTTCGGTGCACTGCCCTCATTTACACCAGCATCTCACGGGCTGCCCTTTGGTATACTTCACTTTTGCTGTTTGCAGTAGACATGGCTTGGTGGAATTCATGGAGTCCTCTGGGAAGCAGTTAATATCTCACCAGTGCTAGTTCAGGGACAGAAATGACTGAGATCTGGCTAACCAAGCTGACCACAGAGTTAACAACCCAGAAGATTTTTCATGTGGGGGGAAGTAAGTTGCTTTGTTTCTTTCCTTTTTCTTTCTTTTTTTTTTTCCTTCTAAGATGACATTGGGCTGTGGTTTGTTTGTTTAATTCCAGTTGTCTTAAATTACATTTTTACATCTCAAAAAAGCTGTAAAACATCTTTGAGATATCTTTTTGAGTTTGGCCTTTAGGATGTTTTGCTTTAAAATAAAATAGCTTGAATGCATTTGAGGTGTGGCAGCTGATTAACACAGGGTCTCCTGGATTTTAAGAATTCTACTTACTGCATTGCTTTTCTGTTTAGCTGCTAAAACCTTCTCTCTAATAACATTGCATACAGGGGAAAGTAATGATAAACATTGATTTGTGGCGTGGTGTCTGTAGGTTGAGTTTTACCTAACCCCTCATGAGCCAGGCAGGAGCAGACCCCAGGTGTTTTCCCTCACTCTGGATTTGCAGCATGCTGGTGCTCTTGGGCATACTCAAAGAGTGGATCCTCGCAAACATTCAGATTGGCTTAACTCAGCCAGTTGGTTCCTTTCCTTTGGTGATGCTCAAGAAGCAAAACATTTTTGTATCAAAGGACATAGTTCTCCTGGCCGGGGACTTGTGCTCTCGTCATAGTCCCAGTGAAGATTACAGTCACCAGAAGCTGCTTTTTTGTCCTGCAGTACAGGTTCTCTGTGTGGTGGGGGTGAGGGTGTGAAAAGAGCTCTGGCTCATGTAGGAAGTCAGCATGTGGGTGCCGCCTGTGGTCTCTCCAGAGGAGAGGGCGGCTGTGTGCAGTGCAGGAATGGTGCAGTTTCTGGGGCCTGTGTGCTAGCCACTCTGGTGGAGGTGTCCTTCTAGAAGGGAGCTTCCAGGAGACCCCTTCATGGTAGGGCTCACCATGTCCTCTCAGGAACTGCCTTGTGCTCATGCTGTTGTTTTCCACAAGGTTGAGGGTCCTTCCTGAACCAAGCCAGTTACAGTATTCAACTGAGTTGGCATTCCTCATCAGGAATAAGCTCTGAGCAGTTGCTTTGAGGTTAGGAGCCAGTGACAATGAGAGGAATAAGCTGTGTTATGTTTTTATGTACAACTTCTGCTCTGAATGCTTATTTTTTTCCTACCTCATTCCTGTGTGCACTTCTGTAGGTACCTGTTGAAATTGGGTATTACCACCAAGTTAGATGCAGGAGAAATGTTGTCCAGAACGAGTATTAGACTCAGTCTTTCCCTTGTCTCCTTGGCCATTTTGTAGTACGTAGTAGACTTCATTTCTCATTTAAAAAGTACCTGAATTCTGGGGTGTCAGGGCATTCTCCTCAGATTCAGGTCACTTTGTACAAACCCTTGTCTTCTGCTGCAGCTCAGTGTTGCGCTGAGTTATCTTGAAACCAGATCACATTAAGGGAGCCGTGTTCTGATACTTGATTTTAATGCCACAGGAGTTGCTGGGGGTACTTTTTGCACAGTGAAGCTGTAACTGGTTGAACAGTAGTGTTTGTACTGTGTGCTGACCTTTTGGCTTGGTGTGAGTGGCACCGTAGGAATAAGAATAATTTGGTTACGTTTTCTTGATTCATTATGTCAATATTTGGTATAAAAGAAGCATAAATGTAGTTGTTAAATATCTGCTCTGCCTGTCAGTTCAGAGCGCCCTGCCCATCCCTGAAGTGTGATCGAAGCTTTGGGACATAAAAGTTGAGAGTGTGCTGGATGCATGCTGCCAGTTACCTCCATAAATCTGCATTGGCTGAAAGTTGCAAAAGCTCGAGTTTGGCAGTGGGATGTGGTGGTGATGGTGGTGTGTGTGGTAGCACTGCTGTAATTATACATGGAGTGTAATGTTTTATGAGGTGAACTTTGGAGTTATGGATGTTCACAGATGGCTGGCATGTTTGGAAACGGTACTACATCCATGTCATGGGGGTAAGGAGTAGCTTCCATAGTGCCACCTGGGTCATGCCCGGTGTGCAGATAATTTCTTCTGTTTGCTTCAGAATTTCCTCTCCTAGTGTTATGTTGAATGATCGCTGTCAGACTTTCCGAGTGGTTAATGTGTGAGTCGGAGGTGTAGAGCCCTTCCTGTCATGGGTAAGGTGGTCACTGCATTTGCATGGGGAGGGGACTGCTGCAGTCTGTTGATATCCAACAAGAGGCACATGGCAAAGATGGTGCAGATCATGGCCCAGGAGATGGAGGCTCCTTTGTGCACTTTCCCCTTCCCGAAGATTCGGTTGCTGCTTTGTCAGACGTGTGAAAATAAAAATATGTTTTAACCATCTTGGTGATGTTTCTGCAGTTTGGTAAGATTAGTGCAGTGCTCCAAACCCTCAGAGGAGTGATTTTGGGAAGTTTATTAGGAATTTGGGAAGCTGTTTTCAAATATAAGTGGCTCATCCCACTGCTACCAGCAGTGGACAGGTAAGGCAATTTCAGAGTAGCAGCAATGCACTGATGAGTTTCTTCTTGGCGCTTCTGGGCATTGTGTTTCCTTCAGCTGGAAAGCTCCTGGGACAGATTTGCAGCAGTGCTTGATCACGCACTTCTGTATTGGCATCTGTTTGGTGAACTGGAGGTTTCACAGCACCATGTTGAAGGAAATGAGGGAAGAGAGTGGGTAACTCCTTGAGTCCTTGGTTCATCACTTCTCAGGGATACCACAAAATTCCCAGAACAGGGTTAGCTGTTCCCCCCGCCCCCAAGGTGAGCTACAAAGTATAGTTTGACTTTAGTACTCTTTCTTTAGGAAATACATGTTTAGGAGTGAAAGATGAGTTTACCACCATAAAAGATTTTTTTAATGCATCCATACAGCCACTCTACAGCTTTTCTCTCACCATCTGCAAGTTGAATCTTTCTAGGTGATGGTTTGATTGTCCCTCTTCCTTGGAAGTGGTGTTGTTGAAAGCTTCTTGTGACCAGAATGAGAGTGTTTCAGGTGTTCTAATAAGCATTTCTCTGTATTCAGATTGGAAAGCGTAAATCAGAATTTCTCATCCAGGTTGGAGACAGGACTCTGACAAAACAGATCTCTGTGCTCAGTAACACAGTTGAAACAGGCCCTCCCTGAGCTTCAGCCCCATAAAGAGCAGTATGTTCTTTCTAATTCTAAAAAAAAACTTGGACGCTGGAAGCTGCAGCCCTAATCACCATTGTATTGCCGTGGGTGATGCCTGAGGGTATCACATGGGTGATGCCCGAGCTGCAGTAGTGTAGTTTGGGGGTCGTCATGTGGAGCTGGCCAGGCCAGGAGCTGTTCAGTGCTCTCGGGATGTGCTCTGTGGGTTGGTGCTGCTCTGAGGTGAAGCCCCAGCAAAGTCTGTGTGTCGCTTCTGATCAGAGCTTTTGTTGAATTAAACAATGAAAGGATGAGTGGCCCCTCATCTGAGTTGATGCATAACGGTAACCCCAAGCGCTCCGCTGTTTATTATTGAAGTAGCATCACAAGTAATGGCTTGGGAAGCATCACCCTGAGCTCCCAGAGGACTCTGCTCTGCTCCCAACACCCAGTGTTTGTCTCGGGGTTACTAATTGCCAATCTCCAAGAGTGTTTACTCTGCTGGAAGCAGAGGAGTCTGGTAGATACTGTGCTGTAGTCATTAAGCAGGCATCTGAATGAGCTTCTAAAAATAGCTCATCCCTTTCCAAGAAAGTGAGGTCCTGTCTAATTGGGGCCAAACCTAGGATGGGGAGTGGGAAGTACAGCATTGGTCAAGTGACTATTGTAAAATGAACTTTATTCAGGTGCTGGTTGGAGCAACTGCATTGCTGGTTTAGTGCTGGTGACAGTCCCATGGAACTTCGAAGATCCATAGTGGTATGGTTTATACTGTTATTCCTTGGACAGAGATCAGAACATCAGTCAGTGCCTGCAGGATAGTTTCTCCTTTGAAGGTGGATTTTCCTCTGAGATCTTTAGTTGGAAATTCTTTGAAAAGTAATTTTGCTCAAGAGCATTGTGATAGACATTTGCTTGCAACTTCGCTGTTCTTTAGTAGCTGGGTTACTTCAGGAAAAGCCCTTCTTCATCTGCTCACAACTCTGAGGTTGAACCCAGCTGGCATAGTGTAATGTTTGAGTGGGAGATGTGCGTGGAAGCTCTGCTGCCCACAGAGAGATCATCCTGTGCCTGCTTGGTTAGTCTTCATGTCTTGCATGAGGCAAGCTTTCTCTCGTCCTTTAATTTATAATCCTGAGTGGGCTTTTTTGCATTGCATTATTCTTTTTCAGGTAAATGAGGCCATGTTCAAAATCTCTATGGTTTTTAATCACTCTCCATCTGTCATGTTTTATAGTCACTTCTGAAAAACGGAAGGGAGGCTGTTCCTGTCTAGTTTGCCTCAAAGCTGCATTTTGGCATGTGATGGCCAACTGGAGGTTCAGCCTGGCAAATGCTTAGTGGTACTTTGTGGCTTTCTTGATCTTCTCTGACAGGTCACAGGGTTGCCTTCTCAGATAGTGACAGCGACCATCTTGAAGTCACCAATACACTCATGAATGTAACCAAACAAGCAAACACAGATGACATATTGGTCATACTACTTGTGGTTGTAAATGAAGCAAAAGTGGTCATTTTGTGGAAGGAGCCTTTTTGCTGTAGATGCTTCTGGTGACTACTTGGTAAGAAGTGGAAAAAATTATCATTCCCAAGCTATTGGGCCAAAGCCAGAATTATTGTATCCCGTTGGAAAAGTAAAATTACAGAGTTCAGTTTGAAACTAATGCAAGTTCTAATAGTGGATTATGACAGGTGATTGTCAAAAATATGGCAAGTACTGATTTAGTAGCCAGAGATAAAATTATAATGGCTGCAGGACCCAGAATAATAAAATGAAGAAAAGCCCTGTAGCAGCTGCAGGAACGTGGAGGCCAGTGCAAGTTAGGAAATCACACAGGGTGAGCAGCTGATCTCTTAGGGTTTCTAAACCTGACTGTTCTTAGGTACTTGTTATTTCCCTGTGCCTTCTCTGTGTTTCAGCCGACACCTGTGTGTGCTGCCAGCCTCTCCCTCTGTCAGGGCTGGGGACCCTTTCCCTTGCCCACGCCCACGATGGCAGAACCGTGCAGCGCAGCAGTGTTTACATCCTGCAGCAGCCCACGTGCTCTGGAGTGGCAGGCAGGCGTGACGGGCCAGGCGCTGATCCGCAGTGCTGGGAGTGGGCAGCTGGGCACTCCCCCAGCTGCTCTCGCTCCAGTTGCATTGCTGCACGACTGAAGTTCGGAAGCAGTAGCTTCTCCCCTTCTGGGAATGGCCTTCAGGGGTTCTGTGTGATGCAAGGTGCCTCAGGCAGAAGCAATGTCTTCTGGTATCATTTATTTTATATTGCTTTATCATTGCTTTTTCTGGTTCTCTTGTCATCACTGCTGCAAGTGCAAAGAGCGGATAGGCAACAGGGATGTGAGGAGGGGCAGGGCCACCCCTTGCTCCAGCAGGTGTATGTACTGGTGACATCTTAGAGCCACTAACTGCAGCCCAAGGGGATATGTGTTGTATTTGACTGGCTAGAGCATTATCTGCATTGAGAACCTGGATGACCACCTGGTCAGAGCATACTATGTTTGAATTGCTTACACTGGGGCTCATCAGACACAAACCAGGCAGAAAATTTTGAGAAATACTTTGGTCTAAAGCCTTGCTGTTTTTCATCATGACTCCTGTAGTCGCAGGTGCGGGTCTTACTGCATGTGGTTCAGCTTCTTTAAAACCAGGCTGTGATGTCAGTAGCCGAGATGCTCTTTTTGGTCTGCCCTATAAGTAGATGGAGTAGGAATTCCATGTAGAAAGGATGAGGCAGAACACAAATGGTGTTACTTCTTTGTGCAGCTCACCTTCTCCTTTCACGGTCTTGTCCCTTTTCACTTCAGGATATTGTTCTTGCAGGGCCTGCCCTTTTCGAAGCTTAGTGGCCACATTGCACAGTCCTTTGAAAGGAAAAGCAACTAGTGGCATCTGTTTTCAAAGTTAATGAGAAAGTCAGGACTGGCCTACATAAATACTTGAGGTGAAAATGGACTAGGAAAGGTGTAATGGCATATAAACAAAAAGGTGTCACCACATATTTGGGTCACAGATGAACTGGATTGATACTTTCAGACTCCCTGGCACACCTGCCTCAATGTGGACAGCGAGCCTTTAACTTCATGCCTCTTTCGTAGGGAGAGCTTCACAGCAGGTTTTAATGTCTCCTAAAGACTAAGTCTGAAGTGAATTAAATAGAGAGGATTTACCTAAGTTTGCAGGAAGTTGGGCTACGTTTTACTAGAATAATGCACACAGAAAGACTTCTTTTGCTGGAGTGTGTCTTTAGTGTGGTTTGAATAATAGCTTACAGGAGGAAAGCTTTGTTGTTTGATATGAACAGCAGATTTTATTAATTAAGGGTTTGTTTCTGTATGTATTTGTCCTTTGTTTTTCTGTAACTCTTTTTGATTGTTCCATAACTGTAAACTGTAGTTGCTGTGTCTATGTATATAGAAGGTTTATTTCCTTTTTAGCAATTGTTTCTTAGAAGAGCAAATGCCAGTATCTTTTTGGGGGAAGGAAAATCCTCTAGAATCCTTGTGTGCTTCGATCACAGTGGAGTTCATTTTAACATTAATGTCCATGTCCTCAAACTTCCATCTGCTTTCTCATTGCAGGATGAACAGTTTTTAGGTTTTGGTTCAGATGAAGAAGTCAAAGTACGAAGTCCCACCAGGTCCCCCACAGGTAAGTTCAAGTTGCAGGATTGGGTGTTGACTTTCTGTTTTCTTTTGTGATGGTTTTGCTGTGCCTCTCCTGTTTGTTCCACCAAATCTCATCTACCATAAAAGCCACACCAGTCTTTAAGTTCAAAGCAGTTAGCTTTGGATTCTGTATGTCTGATCTGTAAAGGAACAGGGAAGCTTTGAGTAAAAGAGTTATACTGATGAAACCAGATTTTAGAAACCTCATGTCAGTGTTCTGGAGAGGCAGCTATTTAAGGGTCTGAAACTCATTTGACTATTTCGGTATCTTTCAGTAGACTTCTTATTGCCTGTGTTGTCAATAAATGCTGTCACCAGAGCACTCTGCTCTTCCACCATAATCATCTGCTTGGCTTAGCCTCACCAGTAAACTGTGGTGGAGCACCTTGCTAGTGCAAGGGAAGACCCAGAACTGAAATAGCTGGGCTTGGTGAGGGTGCAGTTAAATGCATTGGTCAAGGTGAGTAATCAAGTCTTGTGCTTGGCGTCTCCAAGTCAATGCTGAGTATTAACTGTGCTTCAAAGCTAAAACTAGTTTTTTTGTAAATTGTCTTGTATCAGCCTCCTGTAGGTTGTTCTTGGTCTCTTAACAATGCAGATGGATGGCACTAGAAAATAAGGATTTTTTTTTTTCTTTCAACTAGCTGTGATTGCTTAAAAAATTAATATGTTTAAAAGGTGGCATGTGCCCTTGAGAATTATTGCTCCCTCCCAACATGAGGTCGGTATTGGGTTTGTGCCATTGCATATGTAGTTGTTGGGAAAAGACAAGCTTGCACTTTTAAACAAGTTATTTATGTGCTATGTTATGTGGGAAAAGAGGTTTGTTGGGAAGGTACTCTCTACGCATAGTGATAAAACTATTTTTATTTGTTGATTATCTGAAATGTTTTGGCAACGTATGGGCGGCATGACTGATACTGAGTAAATACTTGTGTGACCTGGCTAATGCTTATCCCACACTCAGAGAAATTTAATATGTTCCCTGCATTCTCTGCTTCCCTCTCAGTTAAATCTAGTCCACGGAAACCTCGCGGGAGGCCCCGGAGCAGTTCTGACCGAAGTTCAGCTGTGCTGTCAGACTCTTCATCAGTATGTTCCCCTTCGAGCAAGTCTGAAACCACATCCATGGAAAAAGTAAAGAAGAAGGAGTCAAAGAGTGGGGAAAAAAGACGAGGAAGACCTCCAACACTTACAAGTGTGAAGTTCAAATTGTCGCAGGAGAAGGATACATCAGACATTCAGAAGGGCAGCAAAGAAGAAAAAGAAAGTCTGAAAAAAATCAAAAGGTCACCATCCACTACATTTCAGCAAGCAACTAAAATCAAGAAATTAAGAACTAGTAAGCTTTCCCCACTGAAATCTAAGTTTAAGCCGGGGGCAAAACTTCAGATTGGGAGGAAGAGTGTTCAGATCGTGCGCCGGAGAGGCAGGCCACCGTCCTCTGAACGTTTAAAGACTTCCTCAACTTTAGTCATAAACTCACAGCTGGAGAAACCCCAGAGGATTCGCAAAGAAAAGGATGGCACACCACCTCTCACGAAGGAAGAGAAGGCTGCTGTCAGACAGAGTCCACGCAGAATTAAACCAGTTAGGATTATACCTTCCACCAAAAGGACGGATGCTGCGATTGCTAAGCAACTCTTGCAGAGGGCTAAAAAGGGAGCACAAAAAAAAATTGAGAAAGAAGCAGCCAAACTGCAGGGCAGGAAAGGGAGAACTCAGCTCAAAAATATTCGACAGTTCATCATGCCGGTTGTGAGTGCGATCTCTTCACGGATTATCAAAACACCCAAACGGTTTATTGAGGATGAAGATTATGATCCTCCTATTAAAATATCCAGACTAGAATCCACACCAAACAGCAGATTCAGTGCTACATCTTGTGGCTCCAGTGAAAAGTCCAGTGCCGCTTCTCAGCATTCGTCTCAGATGTCTTCAGATTCCTCACGGTCCAGCAGCCCCAGCGTGGATACATCTACAGACTCCCAGGCTTCTGAGGAGATGCAGATGCTTTCTGAGGAGCGAAGCAATACTCCAGAAGTTCACACTCCCCTGCCTGTTTCTCAGTCCGCTGAAAATGATAATGGTGATAGGAGAAACAGAAGGTTTTCGATAACAGAAAGAAGTTTTGGCCAGAGGACTGCAAAAAAGCTGTCAACCTTACCAAGTGTGCCACAGCAGCAGTCCTCCTCCTCTCCTCCTCCCCCTTTGCTCACTCCCCCTCCACCGCTGCAGCCTGCTTCAAGCATCTCAGACCATACCCCTTGGCTTATGCCTCCAACCATACCTTTAGCCTCACCCTTTCTTCCTGCTTCTGCTGCGCCGATGCAAGAGAAACGGAAGTCGATTCTGCGAGAGCCAACATTTAGGTGGACCTCCCTGAAACATTCCAGGTCAGAGCCACAGTACTTCTCATCAGCAAAGTATGCCAAAGAGGGTCTTATTCGCAAACCGATATTTGATAACTTCAGACCCCCACCGCTGACACCGGAGGACGTTGGCTTTGCATCTGGCTTCTCAACACCAGGTGCGACAGCTCCCACACGCCTCTTTTCACTTCACTCTGGAGCCAGGTTTGATATGCACAAGAGAAGTCCTCTGCTGCGAGCACCACGATTCACACCAAGCGAGGCCCACTCCCGGATCTTTGAGTCTGTAACTTTGCCCTCATCAGTCGGTCGCGCCGCTACAGGGACCTCTGCCACAGGCACATCCTCTCGGAGACGGAAGAGGAAAGCGTTCAGCCCCATCCGATCAGAACCCAGATCTCCTTCGCACTCCATGAGGACAAGGAGCGGAAGGCTTAGTACCTCTGACCTGACAACTCTCACCCCACAGTCTTCTGTCTCTTCCTCATTAACTAGTATTTCAGTTAGTTCTCTTGCCACTAGTGCCTTAAATTCAACTTTTACTTTTCCCTCCCATTCCTTGTCACAGTCTGGGGAATCAGCAGAAAGAAGCCAGAGACCAAGGAAGCAGATGAGCACTCCAGCAGAGCCCTTCTCATCTGGTAGCCCTACTCCTCTCTTCCCCTGGTTCACATCAAGTCCCCAGACAGAGAGAGGCAAAAACAAGGACAGGGCAGCAGAAGAACTCTCCAAAGATAAAGATGCTGACAAAGGCCTGGAGAAGGACAAGAGCAGAGAGAAAGACAGGGAGAGAGAAAAGGAGAACAAACGGGAGTCAAGGAAAGAGAAGAGGAGGAAAGGGTCAGAAATACAGAGTAGCGCTGCTTTGTTTCCTGTAGGTAAAATGCCCAAAGAAAAAGTCAGTGAAGATGCTGCAGCATCATCATCTGCCAAAAAAACTGCTGGGCGTAAGAAGTCTACAGCAGTAGATCCTGTGGCAGACGTTTCCACTGTTGCTCTGGTAGATACGGCAGCTGTCAAAACCAAAACGTCCAAGAAAGGTAGAGGGGGACTGGACAAATCAGACCTGGACCTCAACCCCACTGTGCCATCTTTGGAGAAGGAAAAATCTCTGCGTCTTTCTGCTCCTTCATCAAGCGCTGTTAAACATTCTGCTTCCTCCATCAGTTCTATGCTGGCTCAAGCAGACAAACTGCCTATGACTGACAAGAGGGTAGCCAGTCTTCTGAAAAAGGCAAAAGCCCAGCTGTACAAGATTGAGAAGAGCAAGTCCCTCAAACAAGCGGATCAGCCAAAAGCACAGGTATTCCTTTTTCCAAGTTGGGTTTTTGCTAGAGTGCGTCATACTTTGAACTTGTCCTGAAAGTCCACGAGTAGCTTTTGTATCCCGAGCATGAAGAATTAATGTGCCAAGCTAAGCAGCTGTTAGTGCAACAGATGGCAAACAACCCGAAAGGAGCCCTGGGCAGAAGCTGAGGGGAAGAGGGAGCTGCTGTGTAGTCAACTCAGAGGGGAGCTGCATGCATTTTGGAGACCAGTACAGCATAGCTGCTCATTGGGTTTCTCTGAATGAATCTGAGCAAAGCAATTGACTAGAGTAGTGCTCTCTGAAAAGCGTGATTCGAGCAAAATGCAATGTCTTGTCTTGGCCTCAAGGTTTCTTGGGGGCCCTCCTTGAGCATAAAGCTGGCTTCTGAAGAGAAAGTTGTTCCTTGATCTTTCTCTCTGTGTTTTAACTTTATGCAGTGATCTCTCACTTATGGGAGGGAGGAGAATCCATTGGAATTTTGTATCTGATTTGGGGAACTGCTTCCTACCACTTTCCTCTTTTCCCTCTTCCCCACCCCAAAACCACCCTTTTCTGCAGTCCCTTTGACCTGCCAAAAAGGGAGGTGAGACACATTTTCAGGGAATACTTTTTATTTAAACATTTACTTTTCATAACTGCACTAGTGTTGAAAATCACTAGTATGTGTTTCAAATAGCGAGGCCTTCAGCTGTTTGTCTCTGAAATGAAGATGCCCATGTGTCTGTGTGACTGGCTTGGTGTGTAGCAGAGGCCCAGACCCTCACAGTTGCTTATTCGGGATAGTTTTTTCAGTGGGAGATATTCCAGAATCTTACCAAAACATGGAAAATGGCACTAAAATGCTGCATTTGTTTAGCACCTTGGTAAACCCAAGCCCCTCATCTGAAGCATCAGCAGCTGCAAAATGCTCAAACAGCCTCATCTACTACTGGCTTCTGCTGGATCAGTCAGCACCAAGTGCTGCTCCAATTCCAGTGGACTCTGATTTTTGTGATGTCACTGCCTTGGTAATATGACTTCATGAGCAAGTTGGCTTTCCAGTAGTGGATGGAGACGTACCTTGTAATTCCAATTGAGTCAAACTTTTTGTTCTCTTGCATTTATCTTGGATAACTGAGGCTTAGAAGGCCGAGCCTTTGTTTTCATCCTGATTCTTACAAAGTGCAAGCTAAGATATAATTTGCTTAGAAATTTCTATTACATATTTCTCAGCCTCGTTTTGGTAACTTTCTTAGGAATACTGTCTGCTCTCATGTTCTGAAATCTAGGGGCAAGAGAGTGATTCATCAGAAACATCAGTCCGAGGACCGCGAATAAAACACGTTTGCAGGAGAGCAGCTGTTGCACTGGGCCGCAAGCGAGCAGTGTTTCCTGATGACATGCCCACTCTGAGTGCCTTACCGTGGGAAGAGCGTGAGAAGATACTGTCTTCCATGGGGAATGATGGTGAGTTAGGATTTCTAATTTTCATTTGGCTTCTGTTGACTGATTAAAATGAGGACTTCAAGTGATTAACAAGGGAAAGTATGTTAAAGAGCTCTGGGCTCTCTGTTACAGTGCCACTCAAACAGGTTTAATCCTTTAAGCTATTAGGAATTGTGTTAAATACATGTGTTCTTCACCAAACTTGTGTTCTGCTGAGGGGCATGTGTGCATATGCATGTGTACACATGTGTATACACACAATCACGTGCACCCATGTGGCTCTGCAGATGAGCTTAGGCTTCATGAGCTAAATTAGACACTCCTGCAATATTCTTTGACATCAGCAAATTCACATTAGAAATGTTTTTTTGGTAGATAAGTCATCGATAGCTGGCTCAGAAGAGGCTGAACCTCTTGCTCCACCTATCAAGCCCATTAAGCCGGTTACCAGAAACAAGGCACAGCAAGAGCCTCCGGTGAAGAAGGGCCGGCGCTCCAGGCGCTGCGGGCAGTGTTCGGGCTGTCAGGTTCCAGAGGACTGTGGTGTCTGCACTAACTGTCTAGACAAACCCAAGTTTGGTGGACGCAATATAAAGAAGCAGTGCTGCAAGTAAGTGTGTCTGAGAAACTGTTGAGCTAATCCCTGCTCTGAGTGGGTAAGCGTACCCACTCTCTGGGCCAGAGACAGCAGATTTTCCGTGTGTCATGGGCTTGGACTGAGCTTGACCTGGGCTGAGGCTGGATCCAAGCAGGAGACTGTAAACAGTTTGAGAGTCAAGACGGCAATTCAAGGTGCACTTGTTATGAGCTCTTTGTCTGGAGTTCACTTCTGGTTTATTCTCCTCAGTTTGATGAAACTGGCATGGCATTGAGAATTGTTTGGTGTGAGATGGGTGGCTTTTGTTAAGCAGTACAGGATTTTGCAAGGAAAGCAATACTTATCTCTTATTCTCCCAAATTGCATTTAGGAAGAGCTTGTGTTTTCAAGATGGTGTTTATCTAGCTTATATACACTTTGTATATCAAAAGTGTCTCTGGATATCATTAAGAAATACCACTCTTCCTTGATTTCTTCTGTCATTTTTTATAGGTATCACTTAGACTGAACCCTTTTCTTTTTTAAATTGATGCATTTAATTGATTTTACCAGACTAGACAATCTGTCTGAAAAGGCAGCAGCTGAAGTAGCACCAGTAGATTGTTGTGGTGTAAGAGCTATTTATAAAGTCTTGCTGTGGGAATTGCTGTGTGAGAACACTTTGCAGGCTGGAAGGAGTCTTGCTCTCAGCAGCTTTACCCAGGCTTTGGGCTGAGTTTCAGTCACAAGCCCTGCTACAGGAATGGAGGCAGGAACAAAGCCTGGCCCAATCTACAGGCGACATTATATGCCAAGCATAAGCCAAATAGGGAATAAAGTTGAATAAAGTTAGCAAGAGGTTTGGGCCCTAATCTAGTCCCACTCCAAGAGTACTTGGTTTTGTCTGAACAAAAGTAGTGTGTGTATTGATAATGTTATTTTCAGGTTTTCATGCTGAGTATTTACAGACTGCCCTCTTAATGTCTGCGTCTTTCTTCTGATTTCATTACTTGTTCATTTTAGAATGAGGAAGTGTCAGAATCTACAGTGGATGCCTTCAAAAGCTTATCTCCAGAAGCAAGCTAAAGGTAGGTTGAAAGACTTGCCTTGCATACAGTACTAGACAGAAGTTTTCATTTCATAGGTTTTGCTCTCTGTGCTGTCGTGGCTACACTGAGCTTATAAAGGTTATTCTGCATGGAGCCAATGTGCCTGCGCTGTTGGTGGTAAGTGCAGGGGACAGGAGAGATGTACACCCCAGTGTGTCTCAGCACTGGACTGGTGCTGACTGGACTGGTTTGCTTCCTTTTCCTTCCTCACAAAGTCTACTCTCAGCTCTGAATCTCTGTTACTGTAGGAGGGTGTTGCTTATTGCTTTTGCAAAGTAGGGGCCCAGGGTGTGAGAACACGGACTGGAGTACAAGCCAAGTTTATTTTTTGAGTACAGTTTTTTTCTTTTGTATGAAGGAATGACAAAGCTCTGAATCAAAGTGTCTGTATCCTTGTTTTAAAAGAGCAGCAAATCATTTGAAGTTACACCATTTTGTCTGTGTTGCTTTATCTGTGCTTCTTTTTCTTAGCTGCAAAAAAGAAAGAGAAGAAATCCAAGACAAATGAGAAGAAAGAAAGCCATTCTGGAAAAAACCAATTGGACTCTGGGCAGAAACAAGTTCCTCAGGCTGTTGTACCAAGAGAAGACATTTCTGGGAAGAAGAGCAGTGAGCCTGCCCGTAAGCCTGTTGAAGAGAAGCATGAGGATGGGAATTCCTCTGTTCCTGTGTCAGAGCTTAAACAAGTCCCTGCATCTGGTACCAGAAAGACTGGCAAGCAGATGTCCCAGCCAGTCCAGCTCCCTGCTTCTCAGCCACCGAGTTCAGGACCTTTGAAAAAAGAAGCACCTAAACTTAGCACTTCTGAGCCCAAGAAAAAGCAGACTCCCCAGCCAGAAATAGGTAAATGGGACTACTTATCCTCAATATGTTTGAGTCATGTAAAGTGACAATACTGCTAAAAGCTGGTGCATTTTAAATCTAATGAATGCTTTATGGTGTGTTGAAATTTCAGCAGTTTATTTTGGAAATTTTCCTTAGAACTGGCTTCCTTTTTATTGAGCTACAGTGTATGATGGGGCAGGGAGAAGGATGCCTGTCCTGCTTGGGACTCTGAGTCATGTAGTTGTGGCAGTCTTGAAGTGCATTTTCAAAATTGTGAAGTCTGTCAGCTTCCCATTCTGAATGTGAAACAGGAGGATGTAATCTTTTACTACAAAAGTATAGTCCACTATTGTATGTAGTGCAGAGCAGCGTGAGCAGTCACCAGCCAGGCAGCTCTGGGATTTCTGTGGCTTTGCACCCACAATGCTCCAGATTGTGAGCAGAGCAAACTCTTCTAGTAGTGCCTCAAAGAGACTGCTCATAGCTGGGGAGGTGCAGCCACAGAAGAGGGTGGAAAAGTTCTAGTCTAAGACTCATCGCACATTACCCAGCTGATTTTTTTCCCTTTTCTTCTCTACAGGTGGCTGTTAGTTACTTGAAATACTCATAATTTTTCCCCCCCTTCCTAGGCACAGAACAAAGCAAACAGAAAAAAATTGCTCCCCGTCCAACTTTCCCTGTGAAACAGAAACCAAAAGAAAAGGTGAATACTGTTTTTTATACAGTCAGTAAAATTTCAAGCACCTGGAACTTCTGTCTAGAAAGTAGAACCGTATTGCTTAACCCTTTGCAGATTTTTTTATTTGGTTCTTAAAGATGTTAGGTTTTCTCTTGTGGCAGTATGTAGATAGCAAAAAATCTGGCTTATGCCCAAGATTCAGTTCAGGTGTTATTCTGGTATCTAAGATTTGTGTGTTGGAGGGTGGAGGCTAGCTTTTGCATAAAAAGTGCAACTACCTTTGTCTCAGAAATAGCTCGATCATGGAAAAAAAGAATTGTCGTATGTAAATCTGAGGGAGAAGTGAGTAGGGCTTGTTTATACCCAGAGTTGCCCCACTGCATCAAAACACCAACCCACGCTCTGATGAGAGAACAATGTGATGGTAGAGCACATGGAATTAGGACTGTAATTGCATATGGAATGCTCTTAGGAAATGGTTTGTAGAATGATCACTTCCCTGCAGCTTTGACGCACTCATTAATTTTGTGCTGGTTTGGGGGGTTGTCTGTGAATTATTTGTGGCATTGGATATAACTGCTGGTTAAGTTCTAACATCCAGAGTTGGGATTAATGCAGGCTCCTTTGCTTGACCAGGAAAAGCCCCCTCCTCTAAGCAAGCCAGAGAGCAGCACACAGAACTTGCTCAGCACTCTGACTAACAGCAGCAGTTCCAAGCAAAAGCAACCTACAGATGGAGTCCACAGAATCCGAGTGGATTTCAAGGTAGAGGACAAAATGTTTTAAGTATTTGAATGTCCCCTGGCTCTAGCCACTGGAACTAGAGTCCCCTGAAAGTGCTGGCAGTCACTGCTGAGTTTGTGTGTCTGGTATCTTTCAGAGGGAATCGCAAATAGGAGCCTCATGACAAGTCACTTGGTTGATTTTTAAAAGCCTGTTATGCCTTTTTTTTCTTATAATTAGAGTACTGGATGAAGAGACACTTAAAGCTTTAAAACCTTAACTGTCAATGTGTGAGGATGAGCAAGAATTTGAGGTTTATGAAGAATTAGTCCATTAAGATGGAACTTTAAAACCTTACCACAACTTGAGCCAACAAGATTTGGGGAAAATGTTAGTAACTTGTAATTCACAACGTTTGGGGTATATCTGGGGTTTAAAAATGATAAATAATGTACTTTTTTGAACAACAGTGTTGAAATAATAATAAAAATTAATATTTTCCTAATATTTTTTCAGTCCATCTATAAGTGTTGATACTGGAGATTATAGTGAGATCTCATAAGTGTTTTATACAAATATGGAGCTTTAATAAAGTATAATTCTTCTGAAATTTCACTTTTAGTAATACTTGTGCAATTGTGAAAAGCATTGTCCTGTTTCTTAGGTTTGCTTTCCCTAGAAGGAAGGCTCTAGCATGCCACTTAGCGCTCTTGGCAGGAACAGTGCCGAGGTGTGACTCTCCCAGAATACACTGTAAAATAGTTTGAGGTAGATGTTGAAATTATTTCCGTTTGAGACGGTCTTAATCACAGGCCCAGAACTGAGCAGTCACGTGAGCATTTTGTACTGATGTTGTATTGCCTTGTTCTGCATGGTGATGTGTCCTTTTGTACTTTCAGGAGGACTGTGAAGTGGAGAATGTTTGGGAGATGGGTGGGTTAGGCATCGTCACCTCGGTACCTATTACTCCCAGGGTGGTGTGTTTTCTCTGTGCCAGCAGTGGACATGTGGAGGTAAAGCATTGCGTTCTGCTGTTGATGACTTAGTTACAGCTCTGTGTTGTTACAAAAATAAATAAATAAAAATTAAAATTACCTTAGTCCAGAAGAAATTAAAATAATACCTGTAAATCTAGTCCTTGCTAGAATTTGTCCCAAAATACTAAAGTGCAAGGTATTTAAAATCAGTTTGGAGACTTCTGTGGTGTTCCTTTTGGAGGTGTATGAGTTGTGAAGAGCAGTGTATTTGAGAGCACCCATGTCTCTAAATTTGGGAACTCACATCTGATGTAAAGCAGGAGCTTTGCTCTCTTTTAACCTGAAGTAAGAAAGGCTGCCCAGTGGTGCTAAAGGGTTTTAGGCAGCATCGACTTTTCCAGGTGTGTCTGTATCTGCCAAGAGCTTCAAACTGTTACAGAAATGTGACTGGAAAGGTTCTGGCACTGCCTAAAGAGCTGTGTTGAGATGTATTAAATGTATTTCCAGGTGTAGATAGGTGCCTTCTCAGCATCTTCAGACCAGCTGACCTGGGAAAGTGGTGCTAGTGCTCTCTGAGGGCCCGGGTTCTGATGAGTGGATGGGGAAACGGGGGTTAGGTTCTGGATGTGGACATCAGTGCCCTTGGGGTCATGAAGAAGGCTCTGTGGGGCATGGAGCCATCCCCTTCTTAGTCAGCGGCCTCCAGGGGACAGACAATTCCCAGGCCTCCTGTGAGCCTGCAGTGTTTGTGCCCTAAGGATGATTGCTTTCTGATATGACCAGCCTTGTAGGGGATACAGAGAAATTAGAAGAGCTTTGTAATGGTGAAGTGGGCTGAACGGAAGGAGAGACTCTGCTTTGCACGTCCCTGCTTCATGCACCAAGTGTGTCTTCTGGTGCAGTTCGCTTGTAATACAGGGAGGGAGTGAGATCCTGAAGAGCCCTGTAGGCCTTTGTCAATGCTCAAAGCACTTAATTAACAGGTACCAGACTCCCAGTGGCTGTGAAGTATCCAGTCTGTATTTAGGTTACCTGAAATGCACACACAGTTTTCCTCCTAAAGTCCTTGTTCTGTCAGTTGTAAAGCAGAATTCAAAATAGTTCACAGCACAAGAGGGCTAGTTTGGGAACTTGGAGCAGCTTCTGCGTCGCTAAAACCTGCCTCTCCCCCCTTGCAGTTTGTATATTGCCAGGTCTGCTGTGAACCTTTCCACAAGTTCTGCCTCGAGGAGAGCGAGCGGCCCCAGGAAGACCAGCTGGAGAACTGGTGCTGCCGTCGCTGCAAGTTCTGCCACGTCTGTGGGAGACAGCACCAGGCCACCAAGGTACCCCAAAACCACTGGGAGACCCAGCAGCAACCCCACTGCTCCCAGAGTTCTCTCGCTCCTGAGCTCAGCCAGCAAGCACGTAGCAGGAGCAGAGTCTCTGTGCGCTGGGGAGGAGGCCTCTTAAGTTGCTCTATTGCAGCTTCTTTCTCATGCCCCAAATGGGGGATCCAATAAAAAATGGAAATGTCCAGGATTTTGCATCCTTTTGCAGGGTGTCTGTTCCAATGCTTTTTTCCCTTATTCTTGTAGCAGTTGCTGGAGTGTAACAAGTGCCGAAACAGCTATCACCCTGAGTGCCTGGGCCCAAACTACCCAACAAAACCCACCAAGAAAAAGAAAGTTTGGGTGAGGGATCTTAATTTCTTTTTTGGGTAATTCGTTTGTTGACTAGCGGTAATACCGTGGAGCAGAGCTCTGCAGGTGATTTGCTCTGATGCAGTTGCTTATCTCTTCAAGGCAAGGTGCCTGCTGCATCAGAAGGTACATTTGGAAATAGATGGTGAGGTGGCTGGTTGATAAGATGTTCTGAGAAAGCAGAATTTTTGAAGAGATTACCCTGTTTTTTAGTTGTAGTAAGTCGTAAGATTATAGTAGGTTTTTTGATCATAGTCCCATAACATGGAAGAAGGTCTTTAAAATGGAAGCATTTACCTTGTTAACAAACCCATTGATACTGGTATCGAGGGACAGTTTGGATTAATGTGCTAATTTGTGTCTTTTGTTTTAAACAAGTGCCTGTAAGGTATTTGCTGCTAAGACTTTGTACATGTTTTCTTCTGCAAACAGAGTTTAAAAACTGTTAAAATAGGACTTTGTATTTTAGATCAGAAGAAACGCCACAACTACATATGTCTTATGTGAGGGAGAGGTGATATTTTCTTCAGTGCAAATATGAAAGACAAAAAAACTATACTGTGATTTGGTTTAATGTTTTTTCTTGTTGCATTTTTATCACTATCTTATCATAAAGGAAGTGAGCTCGGTTCTTTTCAGGGAAAGTCTCAGTGTTTGTAACTCCTTGTTCTGTTGGCTAACATCTCTGCACTCATTAAGTAATAAAAATTATGAAATGTGTTGAAAGCACAGAAGCTGCTAGATAAAAGCAAGTAATTCTTGCCAAATTAATTCTTTTTCCAGATATGTACCAAATGCGTTCGCTGCAAGAGCTGTGGATCAACAACACCAGGCAAAGGGTGGGATGCACAATGGTCTCATGACTTCTCCCTGTGTCATGATTGTGCCAAACTCTTTGCTAAAGGTACATCAAGTGGTGATTCTTTCCAGCAGGGGCTTCCTCAGCTGCTTGGTTTTGAATCAGCCAGTGGGCCACCGTGGCACCTGACTTTGGCATGGTCCAGGCAGCAATGCAGGCTGGTTGTGGTTGAGCCTGAAAGTGCACGTAACGGTTCCGAGCCAGGTTCCCAGGTTGTGCAGCAGCTCACCAAAGTCACTACTGCTTTATTGTCAGAGTTTGGGGCTTTCAGCATGTAAACACTCTGCCGTATAAAGGAATTATTACACGCCTGTTGGCCCAGGGTTTCAAGTTGAGGAAAAGACATTTTAAAATACTTTTGACTTTAAAGTGATTTAAAAGCAAAATTTCTATGTAAAGTGGTTGTTCCTTGTGTTAGTTGCTTTATGTGATGCCTATGAACTTCAGAGGGCATTCTGGGGAAGAATCTTAGGGTAGAAAGTCATGAATTTTCCACCTAATTTCTTGCCTATGTGTCATCTTTGTCCTTTCATTTTGCTCTTGCTTATAGTATTTTGTTAGTCTTGCCATGCCCAAAAAATGGCTGCCCAAACATGGAATTCTAAAGTAGTCAGTGGTCTTCCAAAATTACTTTTTGTAGTCTCATAACGGTAGAGGGTACTGTGCTGGCAGTTTACTGGTAGGGGTGTTCAGAGCTGTTTTCTTAGCAAACCAGTAAGTAAGCACACAGCCCTTAAGTGTTTGGTGTGTTTGGCGTCCAGATTTCTAATATCCCTTTTTTTTTTTTTTTTCCCCCAGGAAACTTTTGTCCTCTCTGTGACAAATGCTACGATGATGACGACTACGAGAGCAAGATGATGCAGTGTGGGAAATGTGACCGCTGGGTCCACTCCAAATGTGAAAACCTTTCTGGTAAGGAAATCCTCATCCCCTCACTACTGAAGAACACGGGGCAAAGCAATCAAGTCTTGGACCTTTCTACTAGAGTGTTACTTTAACTCGTTCACCTGTTGTGACCTACCTGAAAAATACCTCTAGAGTGGCAACAGGTAAACCAGCGCTAATACTAATGACATCCTGAAAGCACAGGACTTTCCTCAAATGCAGTGTCACTCAGTTAGCTGTACAAGGGGCTTTTGTTACATGAAAAGTGTTTCAGTTAGTAAGTGTAGGGCAGGGATTTTTCCCTGTATCCTTCAGTAAAGTAGTTCAGATGGTTACCTTGTCTTCTTTTGTCTCCAGATGAAATGTATGAGATACTCTCCAACTTGCCTGAGAGCGTTGCATACACCTGTATAAACTGTACAGAGCAGCATCCTGCGGAGTGGCGTCTGGCACTGGAGAAGGAGCTGCAGGTTTCCTTGAAGCAGGTTTTAACAGCCTTGTTGAATTCCAGAACCACCAGCCACCTACTGCGGTATCGACAGGTAAGCTGGAGCTTGTGCCCTGTAGTTGTTACTCTGGCTTGAAGTGTACATGGCATTCAGTTGAGTTATTGAGGTGTTGCAGTGCCTTATACTGCAGAAGTGTCTGCGTTGTACTTGGAACAACATGTGCTGTGATTTATTTATATTTTTTCTTTCTTTTGTTGATTCCTTTGGAAGCAGAGAAGTGGGTATCTGTGATACAACTTGTGAAGCTGAAAGAAAAATAGGCTAAATCCTCCCTTCTTCAAGGAATGGGAGGATTTAGCGCTGTGATGGTGAAGGTGCCTTTCTGACAGAACAGGATCTTTGCCTTGAAATGTGCATTCAGATATAAGACTTCTGGGCAGTGAGTTTGGTCCTTATGCCTGATGGCTCTGTCTACTGTGCACCTTACAGGTCTCAGCAGAAAGCAGGTTAAGAGCTTTTCATTGTTGCCCCTACATTCTGGACAGAAATTCAGAACTTGAGTTTCCTTCCCTTTACATTAGCGAGAATCTTTGGGCCAGTAAATGTGCTTGGGAGTGTATCATCAGGAGCAGCTGCATTTCAATAGTCAATGTCCCTCTGTCTCATTGCTGGTGTTCACAGGCCGCAAAACCGCCTGATTTGAATCCTGAGACGGAAGAGAGTATCCCATCCAGAAGCTCTCCTGAGGGTCCTGATCCTCCTGTCCTAACAGAAGTCAGTAAACAGGAGGAGCAGCAACCTCTGGATCTGGAAGGAGTGAAAAGAAAAATGGACCAAGGAAGTTACACTTCTGTGGTATGTCAAAGTTGTGTTCTGCCCTCTTACTAGACACTGTGAATTGCTTTATCACCTGTGGTGTTCATAACTGAGCAGGTTTAAGCTTTTTCTTTAGGAACAAGGAAGCGGATTATTGTACTGGTAAAAATAGTTCTGGATGGCGCTGGTTAATGTTGGTCGAGACATGAATAATTTAAGCTCTTGTGGGCTTCTCCGTAGCCAGCAGTGGTACTTCATTAGACCCCATCTGCTCTTAGTCATACATTTATGTAGATAGAAGCAGGACAGGTCATCCTGAGCATGCAAATTCTGACTGAAGGCCTTGCCAAATAGCCCTACTGCCGTTGGTTAGCTAGAAACTAAGGATTCATGGGTGGAGGAGTAATCTCTTCAAGGGTCATTTACAGAAAATGCTAGTGTTGACTGAATCAGTTCTCTTTGCAGAGAACAGCCTTTTCCTCTTTTTTTCCTATAGAATTCGTAATCTTGAGGAATGCTGGGTATTGCAAAGTGCTTGGCAAATGCTGTGGCGCCAGATTTTGACCAAATCCTTGTGAGATAGCTAGACCTAGTTTAGCAGATTTAAAACTAGTCAGCAGTCAGTTGTAGTGAACAGTTGTGCATGTAGCAGCTCTGCCAGCCAGTTTACAAATACAGAGGGCTGCTTGTTTCTTCATCGCCAAATTCCCTTTCTGCTTTTAAGTTGATGCTCTGGTTCAATCTTAAAGTCATCTGAATGTTCATTTGCTGCCTTAAAAAATTAGTGGGTGGTATAGCTGTGCGAAGGACAGTCCTGTTCATGTGAAGTTTTGTGGATTTCTTACAGTTGGATTTTAGTGATGACATCGTGAAGATAATTCAAGCAGCCATTAATTCTGATGGTGGGCAGCCAGAGATTAAGAAAGCCAACAGCATGGTCAAGTCCTTCTTTATTCGGGTGAGCTGGCCTACAGTTACTTTGAAATCTGCTTGGTATCCTACCACTGCTTGTTGATGTTGGAGTCCAAAGGGCCACTGCACTTATCCTTGCTTGGGTCTTTCCAGGAATAAAATAATGCATTGTCAGAGTTGTTAATATTAATGAAATCTTACTAGTTGTGCATTTACAGTAGACCTTGGCTGCATGTCTTTGAATTTTTTGATATGTTGTCTAACTTTCTAATGGAATATTGTTTTCCTTTAGCAAATGGAGCGTGTTTTTCCATGGTTCAGTGTGAAAAAGTCCAGATTTTGGGAGCCAAATAAAGTAACAAGCAAGTAAGTAATTGTTCTGTATCCAACTGTGACACCCTGCCGTTTGCCAGCTGGCCAACCAAAACATGTTGAGAGAGCCTGTTTGTGGGGTTGGAATTTCTGTTTTTCCTTTTTTTTTTTCCTTTTTTTTTTCTAAGAAGTTACATGGTAATCCCATTCCCATGTTTTGTGCACGCTTCCTTGTTTTAAAGCCGAGTAACCAAAATTCTTGTTTAGAACTAGGTGTACTGTTTGTTGGCTTGTCAGTCCTGACCTTCCTTCCCTCTCCTTGTTCTCACACCCTTATTTGGGGTAGCCCTCCTGTATCTGTTACCCTTCAGAGAAACAGACAGCCACATCACAAACCTTAAAATGTGACTGGTCACGGCCTTTGTGGGCACCATCTGTGAGCTGTAGATAATTAATGGAGTTGTTGCTGGGGGGCAGATGTCAGGTAGGCTGGCCCTGGTAGGCAGGACATAAGGTCCTCTGGTACAGCCAGGTGTGACACTGACTCCTTGGTGCATCTCAGCAGTGGTATGTTGCCAAATGCGGTGCTGCCCCCGTCGCTCGACCATAATTATGCTCAGTGGCAGGAGCGTGAAGAGAACAACCGCACTGAACAGCCCCCTCTGATGAAGAAAATCATTCCAGCTCCAAAACTCAAAGGCCCTGGAGAGCCGGATTCACCAACTCCTCTGCATCCTCCTACACCTCCCATCTCTGGTAAGAAAACCTATGTCAGGATTGCCAGTCCCAAACCCAGAAATGCACCTCTGTGATCTGAAGTCATTCAGAGGCAGTTACATATGAGATGTTTCTGATCTGAGCCTGGACCCAAGAATGCTTTGGGACACCCCTGTTTTCCCCCAGAATGAGGGTTCTGCACAGGCCGATGTGTGCTTTGCTTTCCAAGCTGGCTATTGAAAACTGTTCTACCGTGTTCACTTACTGACAATCTCTCCAGATGAATGTTTGCCTCCCTGAATTTCAAGAATAAATATTGCTCTCCCTTTTAACTCCTAAGGCTCTGACAGAAGCAGAGAGGATAGTCCTGAACTGAACCCACCTCCGGATGTAGAAGACAACAGGCAGTGTGCATTGTGCCTAAAATATGGTGATGACAGTGCTAACGTGAGTATCTGCCCCGTGCCCATTTCCTTAGGAGCCTATTTAAGCAGTGCTGTAGATTTGGTATGTGGATAGGCTGGATGGGTTTTGTGCATTGTTGTGTCTTCTAGAACATCTGAAAAGAACATTTCCTTCTGTTCTTTAGGATGCTGGACGTCTTCTCTATATTGGCCAAAACGAATGGACACACGTGAACTGTGCTTTGTGGTCAGCAGAAGTGTTTGAAGATGATGATGGTTCTCTGAAAAACGTGCACATGGCTGTGATCCGGGGAAAGCAGCTGGTGGGTACAAACAAAGGACACTTCATTAAACTCTGATTTGGAATCACAAGACAGGAGCCTCGCTAAAAGATGCCTTGTGTGCATTTGTTCTTCTCTGTCTTTTCCTTGCAATATTTTTAATGCTATAAATAATAGAACTGACTGAAGTTATTGAAAGTTATTTTATACTTGCTTAGTTCTGAAATATTGTGGAGATCAAATGAAGCTTGCAAATGTGAGGATTGGATATGAAGCACAAGCAGGAAAGTCTAAGGCCTGGAAGAACCAGTCCACAAATGAAAAAGTTGTTGCATGTGAGGGAGCCTTCTTCCTCTCACCTCCTCCTCCATGTCTCACTCGTGTGTGAGTCACTGTAGTGAAATGGAATGGCAATTAAGTGGGAGATCAGGCATTACTCTAAACTTCTGTCTCTGCCAAAGAAAACAACTGACAACAGCAATGGTGGTCTGGTTTTAGAAGAGATTAATTTTTCGTTATTTTCTTTTTGCTTTTGCAGAGATGTGAGTTCTGCCAGAAGTCAGGTGCCACAGTAGGCTGCTGCCTCACTTCCTGTACGAGTAACTATCATTTCATGTGCTCACGAGCCAAGAACTGTGTCTTTTTGGATGATAAGAAAGTTTACTGCCAGAGGCATCGTGACTTGATCAAAGGAGAGGTGAGATCCTTCTTTCACACTGCCTTACACTCTGAAGATGGGGTTAGCCTGTAACTGTGAACAGTTTTTAGAAGTTCGTGTTGAACATGTTTCTTGCTAATGAGGGAAGTGCTCTTAAAAAGAAGTCTTAATACAACTAGCCTAGGAAGTTTGGCAAGTGGTGCTGTGTGGAAGTTCCAAAACCAGAAAACCAAACTGAGGATCAAGTAGGACAAACTGTGTAGCATATCGTTAGTTCCTTTAATTAACAAGTAATTTTGTTGGTTCTTGTTCCAGGTGGTTCCTGAGAATGGATTTGAAGTTCTTAGGAGAGTTTTTGTGGACTTTGAAGGGATCAGTTTGAGAAGAAAATTTCTTAGTGGCTTGGAACCAGAGAACATCCACATGATGATTGGTACGATGTAGTCTCTGGATACTTGATCACCTTTGGTGTTGGAATCTGGTTCACAGAACTGTTCCGTTCCTCTTTCTGCTCAGGTTCAATGACGATAGACTGCTTAGGAATTCTGAATGACCTCTCAGACTGTGAAGATAAGTTGTTTCCCATTGGCTATCAGTGAGTATAAGCTGTTTCATGATTTGATGTCTTTCAGTATATTTCATGTCAAACAAGAACTGAAATAACATGGGAAATTGACTGTACCTTTTCCTACACTGTTAAGGAATCTCTGCTTAAGCTGGGTGTGCTGTGTGTTCTGCCAGAAGGGCTTTTGCCCGTGTAGTTTTGAGGAACAGAAAATTTAAAACAGAAATGAGGTTTACTCAACTGTTTGAGTAAATTGGTTTGTTTGAATTATCTTCCAGGTGTTCCAGGGTGTATTGGAGCACAACAGATGCCAGGAAGCGCTGTGTGTATACCTGCAAGATCATGGAGTGTCGACCTCCAGTCATAGAACCTGATATCAACAGCACTGTAGAGCATGATGATAATAGAACAATTGCCCATAGTCCAGTTCCCCTTACAGGTAATCTTTTAAGGACTTCATTGAAGTATATTCTCTGTATGGTTTCACCATAGTGTATCTCTTTAAATTGATTTGGGCTAGAATCCAATTCAGGCTTCCATGTTGCAGCATCTTAAGACTTTAAGCTCTTGGATGTACTGCTAACTTTGAAAACGTGAGCCAAATGAACACTGCTGGGATGGTTTCTAGTCTACAGCTCGGAGAATTTTCTAGTGATCTAGAACTTCAAACTGTATGTGGAGTGTTGGTGTTGGTCTGTAATATGGGGGTTGTTGAATACAATGTTGAATAGTTATATTGTGCTTCTATATTTCCAAATTGTTTCCTTGTATCAAAGAGTAAAGCTGTGAAAGATTTTTTAAATGTTTATAGCCGTTGTCATTGTTAACATAGAATCTTAAACTCTAGAAATACATAGTGGAATTTCATGTGTAAGCTGAGCAATTGCTACAAGTATTTGAAAATGTTCTTACAGGAAGAAACCAGACATTATCTGATGTCAAATCTTTAACTTCATGTTTATTTAACAAATACCCTGATTCTCCAAGTGGAACCTGATAGCAGTATATACTTTATCAAGTCATAGATTTTAGGGTTCAGTGATGGCTTATACTGTTGTTTCTCTTTTCTACAACAACAGAAATTCTACCAAAAGACACCCGAAATACACCTGAAATTGTAAACCCACCATCACCAGATCGTCCCTTGCATTCTCAGACCTCTAGTTCCTGTTACTATCCAGTGGTCTCAAAGGGCCCCAGGATCAGGGCGCCAAGTTACCCATCCACACAGAGGTCTCCTGGCTCTAGGCCATTACCCTCTGCAGGTATTTCTAGTTCTGTTGATTTTGATTGAGGTTTGTTTGGAAATCTTTTTGGTTTAGTTCCTGTCTTTCTCCATTTCTTTCAGAATGGGGTGTTTAGTTACTGTTTCTAGAGAAAGCAGTGAAATGGCAATAGATTGGAGAGGAAAGTTCTAACAATACACAGTAGAGGTGGCCTGCTAAGAAATGTACAACTGAAACAAACACTCCCTCGGGATGCAGAAGAGGCAGCATTTGGGCAATATAGTAGTAGTGAGCCAAAAGAGCTGTGATGTAAGTTAGGGACTTAACATCTCAGTTGGTATTTTTGCAGAGGGAATCAGGAACCTGGTATTGTAATTCAGTAGCTATTTCTGACTAATGTTTTCTTTCAAACTGATGTTGAAAATTCACATCTGAAGTTGAGATACCAAACCCTGCGACACAAACTTGCTGAATTCTGGTTGACAGTATTGGGTTTTTAACACCTATCTAAAGTGTCAACACTGTGTTGGTGTTGTTCGGCTGAAAAGTTTTGCTGGGTTTTGATTTCTTGTGTTTTGTGTGAAGGAATTGGATGTGGGTTGGTTGTGATTGTTTAAGATCACCTGACAGTCTTTCTTGCCTTCATTTCTCAGGAAGTCCTACGCCAGTGACCCATGAAATAGTGACAGTAGGAGATCCTTTGCTGTCCTCGGGACTTAAGAGCATTGGCTCTCGGAGACACAGCACCTCTTCTTTGTCACAGCAACAATCAAAACTCCGGATGATTTCCCCTACACGAACTGGGAACACTTACTCCAGGCACAGTGTGTCTTCAGTTTCCAGCACGGGGGCCTCTTCAGAATATGAACCGACTATCAAAAGTACTGACCGCTTTGTGGGGTCAGTGAGCACAGGTCCTCCAAGTGCTCCAGTTCAAAGTTGCTCTGCCAGTTCAGGCTCCCAGAAAACAGCAGCTGCAACTGGAAATAAAACTTACCAGCTGGATGCATCTCAGTCCACAGAAGGGAAACATTCTAGCAGCTCAGATTTAATAGCCAAAGGTGCACCTTCTAAGGGAGAGAAGATGAAAACCTCAAAGGACCCGGATTATTTGTCTCATACTTTTGCTTCTGGAGGAAGCTCCAAAGTGTCCACTCAGCCTGCCAGTTCATCAGGAGCAGAAATGAATGTTAAAATAGGAACCTTTCAAGAGTGTTCAGGATCATTTTCTTCCAAAGAAGCAATACCCTTTCCACCTTTGCATCAGAGAAGCCTAAGGAAAGACAGAGATCAGCACATGGAACCTGTACAGCCAGAGAAAACAACTGTGGCTGATGAGATGGATGCAAAGACCTTGAAGGCTGCTGGAGTAAACAATAGATCTCCTGCAGCAAGTGAGCAGCAGGTAGTTACTGCCCCAAGAGACAGGCGTCAGAAAGGCAAAAGGTTAATGAAAGACAGTTTTAAAGAGAAACATTCCCTGAAATCTCTTACAGAGACAAGTCAAGCAGTAGGCAGCGATGAACTGAAACCAGAATTTGGCAGTCAGGGTTTGGCAACTGAACAAATTAGTCAGAGGTTATGTAATAATATTCCTGCTGAAAAAGCTGGTGAGAAGTCTCCACCTTCACAAGGGCCATCTAAAGGGTCAGCAGTGCAGGTCGAAGCAACCCCTAAGGAATCACAGGCACCCAGGAAACGCACAGTTAAAGTCACTCTGACTCCTCTCAAGATGGAAAATGAAAACCAGTCTAAAAATGCACAGCAGGAAAGTGATGTTGAAACTCAGTCTGCAGGAGCTGACCTGGCTGCTTTGGCAGAGCACTCCTCAGCTTCAGAAAGCCTGGAAGAGAACCCTGTAGTTCAGGGAAGTCCAAATGAAACACCAGCACAAGAATCTCAGAATAACACATACGAAAATTTGCCCATTCAAGATAACAATTTGATGCTCCAGGACGGAGGTAAAACTCAAGAAGAAGGCTCATACAAACGGAGGTATCCACGGAGAAGTGCTCGGGCCAGATCCAATATGTTCTTTGGATTGACTCCTCTGTATGGTGTGAGGTCCTATGGAGAGGAAGATATTCCCTTCTACAGTAACTCAACTGGCAAGAAGCGAGGGAAGCGGTCTGCAGAAGGACAAGTGGATGGTGCGGATGACTTGAGCACTTCAGATGAAGACGACTTATACTACTACAATTTCACAAGGACAGTGGTTTCCTCAAACACAGAGGAGAGGCTTGCATCCCATAGTTTATTCAGGGAGGAGGAGCAGTGTGATCTTCCAAAAATCTCACAGCTAGATGGTGTGGATGATGGAACTGAAAGTGATACAAGTGTCACAGCAACAACCAGGAAAGTCAGCCAAGTAACTAAAAGGAGTGGCAAAGAGAATGGGACAGAGAACTTAAAGCTAGAGAGAACTGAAGAAGCTGGTGAGAAAGTGCAAGTCACCAAGAGCTCCACAGTCCACAAAACTGACCCCAAAATTGATAACTGCCACCCTGTGAGCAGAGTTAAAGCGCAGGGTCAGGACTCTCTGGAAGTACAGCTGAGCTCATTGGAAACGGGCCGCAGGGCTCATGCAAGCACACCTTCCGACAAGAACTTACTGGACACTTTCAACACAGAACTTCTGAAATCTGACTCTGACAATAACAACAGTGATGACTGTGGGAACATACTCCCCTCTGACATCATGGACTTTGTGCTGAAAAACACACCGTCTATGCAGGCGTTGGGAGAAAGTCCAGAGTCCTCATCATCTGAACTCTTGACGCTTGGCGAAGGTTTAGGTCTCGACAGCAACCGTGGCAAGGATATGGGTTTGTTTGAGGTGTTCTCGCAGCAGCTGCCCACCACTGAACCAGTGGACAGCAGTGTCTCTTCCTCCATATCAGCAGAGGAGCAATTTGAATTGCCGCTGGAGCTTCCTTCCGATCTCTCTGTTCTGACCACTCGCAGTCCTACGGTGCCCAGCCAAAATCACAATAGGCTTGCCGTCATCTCAGAGTCTTCACTTTCCTCCTCAGGAGAGAGGTCGATGCTTGCCTTGCCTTCCACAGAGTCTTCGGAGAAGAGAGTGACAGTCACAGAAAAATCTGCCTCAGGGGAAGGCGATGCAGCTCTCCTGAGTCCAGGGGTAGACCCAAGCCCTGAAGGACACATGACTCCCGATCACTTCATCCAGAGTCACATAGATGCAGAGCATATAGCCAGCCCAGCCTGTGGCCCTGTTGAGCAAGGGCACGGCAACAACCAAGATTTAACAAGAAACAGTGGGACGCCGGGTATCCAGGTGCCAGTATCACCCACTGTGCCCCTCCAGAGCCAGAAGTATGTGCCAAACTCCACAGACAGTCCTGGCCCCTCGCAGATCTCCAACGCTGCAGTGCAGACAACACCACCCCACCTCAAGCCAGCCGCAGAAAAACTTCTGGTAGTTAATCAAAACATGCAGCCCCTGTACGTCCTCCAAACTCTTCCCAACGGTGTCACCCAAAAGATACAGTTAACACCTTCTGTTAGCTCTGCGCAGAGTGTGATGGAAACCAACGCTTCGGTGCTGGGGCCCATGGGGAGCGGGCTCACGCTGACCACGGGATTAAATCCGAGCTTGCCCCCATCTCAGTCGTTATTCCCTCCCACGAGCAAGGGTCTGCTGCCCATGTCCCATCACCAGCATATACATCCCTTCTCCACACCTTCTCAGACTGGCTTCCCACCAAACATCAGCAGTCCTTCACCAGGTCTTTTAATCGGGGTCCAGCCACCCCCTGATCCTCAGCTCTTAGTATCTGAAGCTAGTCAGAGGACAGATCTTGGTACTGCTGCTTCTACACCAGCTGCTGCCCTGGGCAAGAAACGGCCCATATCTCGTCTGCAGTCACGGAAGAACAAGAAGCTGGCTCCCTCTGGAACCCCTTCTGCTATAACTCCGTCTGATATGGTCTCCAACATGACCTTAATTAATTTTGCTCCTTCCCAGATTTCTAACCACCCATTGGATTTGGGAACCATTGGGAATTCAACATCCCATAGAACCGTCCCCAATATTATCAAAAGGTCAAAGTCTGGGGTCATGTATTTTGAGCAAACATCTTTGCTTCCGCAAGGTGGGACCACTACTGCGGTCAGCACAGCTCCCAGTGTTATTGGTCCAGATGCTAGCCATCTCCCAGCGGGGCCTGTATCAGGCCTAACATCAAGTTCGTCAGTGCTGAATGTCGTATCCATGCAGGCCACTGCAGCCCCTAGTACCGGTGGGTCAGTTCCTGGTCATGTTTTGGGACAAAGTTCAGTAACATTAACAAGCCCTGGACTACTGGGGGACCTTGGTTCAATAAGCAACCTCCTGATCAAAGCTAGTCAGCAAAGCCTTGGTCTTCAGGAGCAGCACATGACTTTACCACCAAGTTCTGGGATGTTTTCACAACTGGGAGCATCTCAAACTCCGTCTACAGCAGCAATGACAGCTGCATCAAGCATATGTGTTCTACCTTCAGCACAGACAATGGGCATGACAGTCGCTCCATCGTCTACTGACCCAGAAGGCTCATACCAGCTTCAGCACATGACACAGCTTTTAGCCAGCAAAACTGGGGTTGCATCCTCCCAGCTGGACCTTAGCACAGCTTCAGCAACAACGCAGTTGTCGAGCTTTCCACAGCTGGTCGATGTTCCAAGCAATACCGGGCTCGAACAAAGCAAGGCTTCCTCATCAATGATGCATGCCAGTTCAGCATCTCCAGGAGGTTCCCCATCACCCGGTCAGCAGTCTGCAAGTAGCTCTGTGCTGGGTCCCACAAAAATGAAGCCAAAAATCAAACGCATCCAGCCATTGTTAGACAAGGGGAATGGAAAGAAGCACAAAACTTCTCATGTGTGGGCCAGTTCTTCTGAAGCTCATGTTCCCGACAAAGGCGCTGTTGCTGAACCCCAGGTCTCAGCTACAGGGTAAGAGGAGAGTTTGATTTTGCTCATCCCTGGGGTTTTGTAACAGTATGGGAGAATCTTGAACTAGTTTCTCCAGCAAGTTACAAAAGGCAAACTGTGAAGTGCAACTTTCGATTCTGATGGAAGTATGATCTGGTTCTGTGTATCTTAGGAGCTGTTGTTGCTACTTGTGTAGTTCTGTGGAGCTGCTGAGTCCGTCATGGCAACTCCCAGTAGATCCATTCCTGCTTTCCAGTCTCTTTTATGGCACGCGTGGGTTGGCAGATATTTTAAATGTTCCCAAATCTTTTGCTTTCAGGACTCCTGCTGTGAAGGCCGATGCACAGGATGCAGCCAGCATCGACCAGCCGTTGCAGAAGCCATGTGGGCAGTCTGCAGGGTAGGGGATGAACAGACCTTTCTGTGTGATTCTGCTCACGAGCTGAAGGGCATTTGAATAGAGAATGGGGGAAGTCCAGCATTCCTAGTTAAAATACCTGGGGAGCTTTCAGTGGGGAAGGTGCAGTCACATTTAGATGCAAAATTGAACCATTTTGCATTAAGCTGCATGTAGTTCTGGGAAGCTCAGTGCCTGCTGAGGAGATGCTTGTGCAGCGGTGTCTGACTGTGTGTCTGATGGGGACACAGCTTATTCCTGAGTGGGGCTGACACAGAGAGTGTGTCACAGGCAGTGTGAAATTAGGCTGCTGCCCACAGATGGATAGAGGCTGCAAACGGAAATGCTACCAAGTAGAATCTTTTTGTTTGTTCATTTCCAACTGAACTGATGTCAGAACATTTGATCTGGAAGAAGGTTCTTGTATCTGTCTAGTTCTCAAGATTTCATAGACTACTGCTCAGGGCTGGTGAAGAAGTAAGGCAGATTGTTAGCTGTTTTTCACCATGTTCTCCTTCTCTTCCAAGGCAACCAACTGTGGTCCCAGAACCTCAATCAACACAGAACTCAATAAATGAGCATGAAAGTGCAGGTATGTCACTTCTTCAAAAACACCCAGTCTTGGGGTTCTCCAGGACTGGGAACGTGGTGTTTGAAGATTTGATTTTTGTGTGTGTCATTCTGTCAGGAAAAGGTTCAGAGCTATTAGCTTGTGTTGCCCTTTCTATAAGGGGAGGAAAGGTTTGTTTGCTATTTATAGATCTTGGACAAAAAGATTGTCTCTGTTTTTAGTTTGTGAGAATTTCAGCACTTGAGATTTCATACTCTTACTGCAGGACTCTCTAGAATTTTTTTCTTGGTGGGATTTGCTGGTGGAAGGGCAAGTCAGTAATTTTCAATTGTGGAACATCAGGTGTAAAAAGCATTGTTATTTGCAATTCCCATCTTCATGCTGGCTTCTGTCTTTTCTAGGCTCAAAAGCTCTTGAGGAAGAAGAGAGCACTTTCAGCTCCCCTCTTATGTTTTGGCTTCAGCAAGAACAAAAGAGGAAAGAGTGTCTTGGTGAGAAGAAACCAAAAAAAGGTTTGGTTTTTGAGATCTCTAGTGATGATGGTTTTCAGATCTGCGCAGAAAGCATTGAAGGTGAGAACTGCACAGTGTTGGTTGTACTGCTTTAACTGTCCTTACTAGAAGTAAAATTATTACTTCTGAGAACCTCTTGTTTGCTTTATTTATGATTTAAAAAAAAGAGAAAAACGTCTTGGTTTACAGCCCTAGAACAATCCTAGTTCCTGATAATGTCTGGATTCTATTATTTCTCCCTTTTTTTGCAACATAATATATTCAGTGGAATATTTACCACTGACCCATTTTGCTTTATCAGTTGACCAATGGTGTTGAACCATAGTTTGTCAAGAAATAGGCAGTGCAGATCACACAGTGGAGTACTGGGTATCCGAACTTCTACTCCAGACCAATTGCTGAATACCCTGCCTTCCCTTATGCCAATGTGAATTTTCAAGAGGATGAAAGCAATTGGATCCAATGATCTAAATTTATGGCCTGTGGAAGGTTGCAGACTTGATATTCTCCAGTTAGGTTATTTAAATATGAGTATCCCAGCACTTAGGTACTCTGTCACCATTTGTCACCTGTGTGTGTGCTGCAGATGCCTGGAAGTCGCTGACTGACAAGGTGCAAGAGGCCCGTTCAAACGCCCGCCTGAAGCAGCTGTCCTTTGCAGGTAACGCCCTGCGCTGAATGCGGGAGAGCAAACAGATCTTTCTGTGAGGGTCTTAGAGTCTTAATAGTTCCAATTCACCTGCTGCCTGTTTTACAGAGGGTGATTTCTTTCCAATGGAAGGATTAGAAGCTTTCACATAGAGTGCAATAGCTAATACAGTGCTGCTGTGACAGCTGTGTGGTGTCCCGGCTCTTTGTGACAAGCTGCTGTGTCTTCCAGCTCTAAGTCTGCACTGATAATTAGTGTTGGTTGTGCTCTGTTTCTTGTTCCAGGTGTGAATGGTTTGAGGATGTTGGGGATTATCCATGATACTGTTGTGTTCCTGATTGAGCAACTGTACGGAGCGAAGCACTGCCACAACTACAAGTTCAGATTTCACAAGCCAGAGGAGGCCAATGAACCTCCTTTGAACCCCCATGGCTCTGCTCGGGCTGAAGTCCACCTGAGGCAAGTGTGAGCCTTGTCAGTGTAGGGGTTGATGGCCCTTTGGCTCCATAACTTAACGCTGTGGCAGGACAGGAGCAACAGATCTCTGCAGCACTAAAGCTCTCAGTTAAATGTTAACAAGTGGCATATGAAAATCAACCATTTGGCATCTTCAAAGTCTGTGCATTTTCCTGTCCCACTTTGTGGCCCATTGCTTGGTTTAACAAAGTTTGCCTGGCTGGGACTGTTACTGGAGGTTCTCAGAACCTGCTGTACCTTACCCTGATGCGCAGGGCCTTTAAGAGAGGCAGAGTAGGGAAGGTGTGAGGCAGTAAATGTGTCAGACTGTTGTGGCAACCATATGTTTATTTTCAGTCAGTAAAACACTCCTCTGGTCTCTTTAAATTGCAGGAAATCTGCATTTGATATGTTTAATTTCTTGGCTTCTAAACACCGACAGCCACCAGAATACAACCCAAATGATGAGGAAGAGGAAGAAGTGCAGCTGAAATCAGCCCGGTATGCAGCCAGGACTTAAAGGTTCAAAGGGGAAAATAATGTTGGGGTGTTAAAATGAACAGATTTGGCTTAGTTAAGGGTTGTGTGCTTTGAGTGTTTAAGCCTTGAAAGCTGCCAAGCACTGCCAGACTTAAAGGTGACTCCTGCAATAACAAGAGAATTGGCAGCTGAAGGTGACTACCAGACCAGTCTGCCTTCAAATGTTTCTTTTTCTTGCTAATGTAAAACAAACCGATGAGAATTTGAGGAGGAACAGTAGGAAATTATCTTTTACATATATATGAAAACACTGCACTGAGTTTGATTGTGTTCTCTGTGGGCTGCAGTATCACAGGGTCTAAATGACTCCATCTTGGAAGGTGCCCCAGATAGTCAAATACACAGAGTGCCACAGAGTGTCAAATACAGGTCGTCACTTAGCAGTGCCTCTTTGTTCTAGGAGGGCGACCAGTATGGATTTGCCAATGCCCATGCGCTTCCGGCACTTGAAGAAGACCTCCAAGGAGGCAGTTGGGGTCTACAGGTACAGTTCTGCTCTGGTATCATTGCCTGTAGGATAGGGGAAGGTGGAAAGTGGAAACCTTCTGTGAAGCCAGACTGCAAAACAGGGGGGGAAAAGCAGGCTTGGGTTTTTTCCTCTCTTCCTTCTCCCTGCCTAAGTCATGTATTTGAAAAGTAATCCTCAGCACAAGCCACTTGCTCCTTGCTGGATTTACGTGGGCAGAGTGACTTGGTGGTGTTCTTAGTGTTCACTTAGAGAAGGGTTAACCGTACCACAGTGGTCTCTGTCACAAATAGCCTGTTTTCTGCAGCCTTTACAATCTGATGTTCTTGAGCTTTGCTTGTCTTGTTTGAAATAATGTGCTTTTCTTGTTGCATTTTAGGTCTCCCATCCATGGCCGGGGTCTGTTCTGCAAAAGGAACATCGATGCAGGTGAGATGGTGATTGAATATTCAGGCAATGTCATTCGCTCCATCCTCACTGACAAACGAGAGAAATACTACGACAGTAAGGTGAGTTTTGGGCTTTTGTAGATGTTCTTAAAGAGTTTGGGAGAACTAGAAAGTGGCTGTGAAGGTAGGACAGGCCTGTATGAAAATTTTGTTGGGAACATCACAGATTGGGATTACAGACTTCTTGGGCTATTTTCGTTCTTTCTGGAGCTTTAGAGGCGCTTTTCATTCCCTTCTGTCTGGGCAGGGTCTCAGATCGGTCTCACTGGATGTGGGGATGAAATGAGTGAGGCGGGAGTGTGAAAGGCCCAGTGGAGAGAGGCTGCAGACACTCCCTCACACAGGCTCAGTTCCAGAGCCGGGCTGTCTGCTGGGGTGGCTGTGCTGCCCTGCCTGTGCTAACCCTCCTCTGTCCTCTCTGCGTAGGGCATTGGGTGCTACATGTTCCGCATTGATGACTCCGAAGTGGTGGATGCCACCATGCACGGGAACGCGGCCCGCTTCATCAACCACTCCTGCGAGCCCAACTGCTACTCCCGGGTCATCAACATCGATGGTCAGAAACACATCGTCATCTTTGCCATGCGCAAAATCTACCGAGGGGAAGAGCTCACCTATGACTACAAGTTCCCCATTGAAGACGCCAGCAACAAACTGCCCTGTAACTGCGGTGCCAAGAAGTGCAGGAAGTTTTTAAACTAGAACTTCCTTCAGCTGCAAGTGAGCCCTGCAGGGCATGGGGTGAACCAAAGCTTTGAGTGAGCCCCTCCCCGGCCGCTCGGACGGGACAGAGAGGCTGGAAGCAGGAGTGAAGATGGACTGGGCTCAGGGACCTGACTGGCAACTATGTTTGTCCGAGTCCACATCTTCATGTCTCGCATGTGCACACTCACCCTTGTGAGAGACATGGGCGGCTGGAGAAGATCCTCAGCATGGTTATGTTTTTGCTATTCTCATTTCCCTCTGCCCCCATATTTGTTTCTCAGCGTGGGGCTAATGAGTGGGAGAGGGGAGGAGAGGTCACTCCAGGCCCAGGCACAGGACAGCAGTCATGGGTTGTGTCCTTCTCTGTCTCCTGGCTCAGAGCTCTTCTGGGGTCTGAGTCAGTGATTGGGTAGTGCAGTATTTGAGCTTGCCCCCTGGGGAGAGGGGCTGTGCCTCGCCAGTAGCCCCCTGGGACTGCATGTCTGCAAAACACTATGTGTGAGTGGGAGTAGGTGCGCTGTTTCCACGGGGCTCTGGCACGGGGGGCTGGCTTGGCTGCTCATGAGGCGAGTGGAACAGAGCAGCCCACAACTAGGCACAGGAAGAGTTTGGCTGGCATCTTGCTCTGAGACCTGCCTGAGAGCAGAGGAGCTCCTGGCATTCTTTGGCAAAGAGGGCTTGTGCCAACAGTTGGGGTAGTGTAAACCTTTGCCAGCAAAGGCTCCTGTTCACCAACGCTTTCCCTCTGTGGCCATGTGGGAGGGAAGTAATCCTCTGGGTCCTGTCTCCAGCAGCTGGCTTCCTCCTCTGACCAGCGAGCTCCCAACGCAGCCAGCTGGCAGTGTCTCAAGGAGCCAGGCAGAAGTCTTTAGGGAGAGAGGGAGAGTGCGAGGCAGCCCTGGCCTTGGCCACGCACCGTTGTAGAGCAGGAGCTAGGAAGGTTGGGTGTGGAGGCACCCACTCTGCTCTGCCGTGCCACAGTGTCCAAGGGCTGTGGGGGCAGGCAGGGGTGTGACCCTGCAAGCAGGTGCCTGTCACAGTCACCTGTCTGGGTGTAGTCATGTCATATTCCCAGAAGACACAGCAAGGGCACCAAAAGAGAGCCAGAGTTCTCTGCAGAGGCAAGGCCAAGCGCCAACCAGCCTCATCCGTGCAGCATCTTGAAATGCATAGGAAACGCATGAGGCGTTGGCACAGTGGCCAAGGAACCAGGCCAGGTCTGAGCGAGCTGAGGGACACCACCATCCTGGTTGGAGCTGTGTGAGTCCTCCCCATGGTGTCTGCCCTGTGCCTCAGAGCAAAACCAGAGAGAGAGAGAGAGAGAGAAGTGAGAGCCCCAAGCCTGACAGTGACAACATTGGATTCTGCTCTGTTCTGTTTACAGTTTAGTATTTAAGGTTTTATAAATGTAAATATATTTTGTATATTTTTCTATGAGAAGCACTTCATAGGGGAAAGCACTTATGACGAGGCTTTTTAAACAGTGGTATTATCCTAATTTAAGAGAATCTCTTTTTAATGATTTTTTTATTTTCATAGGACGGTTCTAGGAAATACCTGGCTGGACATAGTCTGAGCCTTTCTCCAGTGGGGGGGTTGCTTTAGTTTTGTTTTCTACTCTTGTTCTGCCTTTTTGACTTCAGTAGCTGTCTCCAGGAGGGTTGGCTGGACCTGAAACTGTATTTGCCCGTAAGGATGGGGGCAGCAGGGAGAGCTGCTCAGCATGATATGAGTTTGGCTCTGTGGGAGGACAATGTGTGACTCGGGCAGGTGGTTTGATTCTGCCTTGCCCGCGCTGGCATCCTGCAAGAGTTTAAAAAGGAAAAGCAAGACAGGACAAGAGACCTGACCCTCGATACCTCTTTGCTGAGAGGCCTGTCTGAGATGCACACCTCCTCCCACAGTCTGTCCCTCAAAGGCAGATGGGTTTTTCTGCAGAGAAGGGAAAGCAGAAAGCACCCCTTGCTTTTCCAAGCTTTCCTTCTGGTTAGGTCACAGCCGTTCCAGGAGCCGCTGTTCCTGGAGCTGATGTATCCGGGGGCTGCTCTGAACCGGCAGTTGGTGGGGAAGGGACCAGGTGTGCCTGCTGACTCCCCAGGTCTCTCAGAGGGGCACCCCTAATCTACACCTCTCCTGTCTTGAGACTTCTTCCTCTGCCCCGAGATGGAAAAGCAGCGCTCAGATGTTCAGGACCTGCGGATTTCCTTTTGTTATTGCACTGTGTGAGGATAATTTGGTGGTAACTGTTGAAAGTGAAGTCACATTGACGCTGCATTTGTTACTGAGATGATTTGATGCACTGACAGTTTGGGAACGCACATACCTTGAGGAGCCCAGAGAGTGCCCACCCGGGGGATCTGGGCCCCGCGGCCCTGGGCATGGCTGCTCTTGGCCCTTTTCCTTCCTTGTTTCTGATGCAGGGCGGGGGCATAGCCCTCGCCATGGCAAAGCCCATGAATTTATCCCAGAGCTCAGCTATGCCGTGCTTTCTCACCCCTGCGCTGCTGCCACCTCCCCATTTCCTGGCTGCGGGAGGAGGGCTCCGCTGGGAAGCACTGCCCAGAGCCACCCCACGTGTGGAGAAGTGGGAAGGAGGGTTGGGGGGAGCGCTGTGCCTCAGGAGCCCCCCAAGATCCAAGTGCCAGGCAACCTCCTCCCGCCGGGACCAGCTGAGCCGGCTGGCTGCCCGCTTTGCTGCTATTCCCGTTGCGGCTGCCTCGGCGGGAGCCGCTGTGGCCAGTGAAGCTGTACCCTGGGGAGCTGCGCCCCCGTGGCTGGCCTGGGCCCGTGGGGCGAGCGGTGGCAGGGCCAGGGCACCTGGGGCAGCTGAGCCCGCCCGCCCTCAGCCCGGGCTGCCAGGAGCGCACAGCTCCCCGTGTATGAATGTATATTTTATAAGGACTGACGCAGATCATGGTATCTGAAAATACTAAAAAAGGAACCTTAGGGTGTTTTGTTTTTTGTTTTTGGGGTTGTTTTTTTTTGTACAAACCGACATGTTTTTTTTAAAGGAGAAGCGGGTCATTGCAAAGGGCTGGGTATCTTTTTTTTCTGGTTTTCTTTCATTTCAAAGCAATACCAGGTTCTTCAGCGGGACGGTCTGTGCAGAATCATGCCATTCACCCATACACTGGTCCACTCGACACTTGCAAATTTTTTATAACTATAAATACAATATATATAGGAACTAATATAGTAATGCACCGTGTAATGAAGCCTAGTTCAGTATCAGTTCATGGCTTTTAATTCTCTTAACACTATAGATAAGGATTGTGTTACAGTTGCTCACGGCTCCAGGAAAGCCTTGCTTCACATTCCCCACCGGCAGCCAGGGCCGGGGAGCTGGGAGTGGGTGGCTCGGCCTTTCCTGGCCCTTCTTGTTACAGTCAGTACTTGTACAACTTGGTTTCTTCCTCTCCTTCCTCTCGTTTTGGTTATGAATGTTGGGGTACCACCTACATATAGGGAAAAATGTGCTCTGTGCTTTCCTGGTATCTTTTTAACAAGGTACAGTAGCTTCGTCTATCAGCCGAGAACTATACTTGTGGTGTTTCTTTTATTGAACTTACAGTCTCTTTAGTAACTACAGGTAGGTGAATAATTGTTTCCAAAAAAAAAGAAAAAAAAGAAAAAAAAAGAAAAAAAAAAAAGCTCTGCAAAGGCAAGGTTATGTTCTAGAAATACATTTCTTGACAACTTATCATGTATAACAAAACCTTTTTTTCTTGTGTTCTTCCAAGCTTCTGGTTGTTTGTTTTTTTTGGTTTTTTGTTTCTTTTTTTTTAAAGAGGAAATGTGTCTAAAGTACATCAGTGTTAACTCCCTGCCACAGGGAAGAAGGAAATACTTTAATAGTTAAAAAAAATGCTGAAAGCTCTGCAAAAGACTGAATGTAAAAATAAAAAGTGTACATAGTTGTAAAAAAAACAAAAAAAGGAGTTTTTAAACATGTTTATTTTCTATGCACTTTTTTTTATTTAAGTGATAGTTTAATTAATAAACATGTCAAGTTTATTGCTGCAGAGGGCTCTCTCAATTTCTTCTTGAGAACTGAGAAGGTGCTTCTTCTCCAGGATACTCACAAGGCATGGGAGCTCCTGGCCAGCACTGAGGACTGCACAGGACTGCACAGCTGAGGGGTGCCCTCAGCTCCGATGGGTGTGGGTCACCTTGGGCTGCTGTCAGGGGGCACTGGCCAGGCGGTGGGGCCTCACACCTGGCCACGATAGGACGAGGCAGGGTGAACATTAACCGGGTTGTGGCAGCTTGCTTGTGTCTGCAGCTCTGTCGCAGGCACCAGTGGCACAGAGAGCACCATGGCCACGGCTAACGACAGGGCTGTCCTCCAGACCATCTTTAACCCCAGCACCCCTTTCGGGGACATCCCAGGGTTGGATGAGGAGGAGGAGGATGTCCAGGATGAAGGTGAGTGATTCTGTGTCAGGTTCTCGCTGGAATTGGCAGCAGGGAGCCCACAGGGCAGGGAAGGAGGCTCCGCAGGCTGGGAGCAGTGTCTGCTTGAGGCTGGACCTCAGCACCTTGCCCTGTGTCTGTTCCCTTCCTGGACAGGGAGTGTAGGGTGGCAGGGGGACTGGGCCCCGCGGGCTGTCCTGCTGCCACCACTCCCCAGTCAAAGTCTCCCATTTGCGCTGCAATAGTGGAAGCTTTTCCGTTGGAGTTGCTGGATCAAGTGCGGGAGCTGGAGCTGCAGGGCGTTTCTGCGGCCGAGTCGGGAGACATCAGCACGGCCCTGGCGCGGTTCAGCGAGGCCATCCGCCTGCTGCCCGAGCGCGCCTCAGGCTACAACAACCGCGCCCAGGCCCTGCGCCTGCGCGGGGACGTGGCAGGTGAGCAGCACAGGTGCAGGTGGTCCCTTGGTACCCCCCAGCCCCCGCCAATGCCTCCCCTCCTTGCCAGGTGCCCTGCAGGACCTGGACGCTGCCATACGCCTGAGCCGCGGCCGCGGGCGTGCTGCATGCCAGAGCTTCGTGCAGCGCGGCCTCATCCACCGGCTGCAGGCGCGGGACGAGGACGCGCGGCGCGACTTCGAGCGCGCAGCTCGCTTGGGCAGCGCCTTCGCCCGACAGCAGCTCGTGCTTCTCAACCCCTACTCTGCGCTCTGCAACCAGATGCTCTGCGAGATGCTCGGTCGGCTGCGCAACCCCGATGGCAGTGGAAGCGACTGAGACGGGCAGGAGAGGGGCCTGGCAGCGAGTGGGCTGGGTAGAGCCGTGTTCCTGAGGTGGCCGAGGCAGACATGTCCTGGCAGCCAGAGAAGGTCCACCTCAGGTGCCAAAGCTTCTGTTCCTCCTCCTGGCTAATAGCCAGGGACTGGAAGTACCAAAGCACCTTGCTGTGTTTGTCTTGCTCTGCTGCACTCCCAATAAACCTCCCCCTGTTCCCAGCACCTGGGCTCTGCTTGTAGCATTGCAAGCATTGTGGTGTGATCCCCAAGCGTGCACAGCCCCGGTGAGATGGGTGGCCTGGGGGGTGCAAGGCTGGGCCCCCTTCCTTGAAGAGGGGAGACTGGAGGCAGGGGGAGCGCAGCCCGTGTCCCGCCCGGGCGGTCCCCGGCCGCTGTCGCAAGCGGCGGCACTGACCCCGCGGCTGCGCGCAGCAACGCCGCCAGGGGAGGGCGGCGGGGCCCGGCGGGAGGATGGATGCTCGCCGCCGAGCCGGGGCCCGCCCCTGCGCCGCATGCACTGCCCTGCGTGCCGGGGCCAGGCGCAGAGCCGCAGTGCAGACCGGGCTGGACACAGCAGCAGCAATGCTGCAGGTAAGGTACAGCTGGGCCACATCCTCCGCCCCTGCTGTGTGCTGGAACATCGGGGCCCTGCTCTAGCTGCCTCTCTCCTAGCGCTGAGCACGGCTGATGTGCCATGGGGTGTCCCAAGGGCTGGCCGGGGGCTGCCCTTGCCCTCCTGCTGCTACTGCTGCTCAGCCTCCTGGCGCTCTGCTTGGCAGGTGAGGCTATGGTAGGGTCCGGTGCATGACTCCGGGAGCAGGACCCCTGCCGCAGCTCTGATGTGCCGCGGGCTCTCTGACAGCGCTGGGGGAGCTGGACCCCACCATTGACAGGCAGCCGCGAGTAGTGTGCACACTGCAGGAGGGGGAGAGTCGTGTCTTCACCTGCTGGGTTCCCTGGCCAGTCCCCGGTGCCACACTGGTCTGGTACCTCAACGGTCAGAAACAGGAAGTCAACCTCTCGACTGTAGGCACTGCCAGCACCCTCACCCTCACCGCGCAGCGCTCCAACCACAAGATCAACTGCTCCCTGACCAACCCGACCTCCAGCGAGACCTACAACACCTCCATCCTCCTCAATGTGCAGTGTAAGGTCCACGGTGCCAGCCTGCTCCAGAGCGGGGTGTGGGGAGGGTACATGAGGCTCCTGTCCAGCTTGGGCAGAACTATAAGCTGCATCCATCACAGCCATAGCAGGGCAGCATCTTGTCAGTCCTGTGCAAACAAGGTAGACAAGTGCTCCTGGACCCTTGCAAGACAAATCCTGCTCCCAGCTGTGTTGCCCCCATCCCTCCTGCCCATCTCACTGCCTCCATTTTTTTACCCAGATAAGCCGGAGATCCGGGCGGAAGGTGCCCGCTACCAGGAGGTTGAGGGCACTGGCCTTCTCCTGCTGCTCTTTGTGCTGATGCAAGCTAACCTACCTGCCAACATCACCTGGGTGGACCAGGATGGGCATGTGATAGCCAACGTCTCTAAGTTTCTCCTCCTGGGTGCCACAAACTACTCAGGGCTGGCCAACCACTCGCTCGACATCCATCTCAGCTGCACAGCTGGAAACTTCTCCATCAGTGCAGCCAACGGTGTGGGCATCACCACTGCCTCCCTCCTGCCCACAGGTAGCTATTGAGGGGTGGGCATGGTGCAGTGGCTGTGCGGAAGGGTGCTGAGGAGTCTGTGTTGCCTGTGCAGGACTGCTAGATGCCCGTGTGGAGCTGCCTGTCCTGGGTGTTGCTGTTGGAGCAGCCCTGGCCCTAGCCGCCCTGCTCAGCCTGAGCTTCTGTGCTGCCTGCCTGGCATGCCACTTGCCCAAGCTGGTGCAAGGTCCAGGGCAAGCAGGAGGGAACAGCCCACGCAGCCAATGCTCCCATTGCAGCAGCTCTGAGCCCCCACAGCCCCAGGGCACACGCCTGCCCCGCCAGACCCAGTCCCTGCCACCCAACCTGCGCCTTGGTGACCTTGCACAGGAAGATGGAGGTAAAACCCTGATGTGCCAATGCAGCAAGACATGTGGGACCCCAGGTCCTGCCTGGGTGAGGGATAGATGTCCTGGCTTGCATCCCTTTCCTTTCCTGCAGCTTCCCTCAAGGATGCAGGAGCTGGTGCTAGAGGAGAAGAGAGTGCCCTGATGGGACTGGGGAACTCCGTGGTTCTCAGCAAGCTTGGTAAGGGGAGCAGGTGGGCAAAGAGCCTCAAAAGGTGTGTTGTGGGACACTGAGCTCCATGGCTGCCCCAATAAGCAATGAGTTCTTTGTCCGGCAGGTTTTGTCCAGCTTCCAACGTCCGGGCGCATCTACAAAGTGCCCAGCATGAGCAGTGACGAGGTCTGGCTGTGAGCTGCAGTGTGGTGCCTGTGAGCCAGGGCTGCCTGGCACCAGGTACGTACCAGCCCCTGGAGCTGCGCAGCCAAGGGTGCCAGGAAGGCTGTGATGGGAAATAGGAGCTGACCAGCCCCAGCTCTGCACTACGCTGTGTGACGCAGGGCTTGGGAGCTGCAGTCAGCCAAGGCATGGTTTTATGTAGTCTATGAACTTTACCAATATTCTGTTATAAACAAAATGCATCAAAGCTGTTTATAGCCAGGCTCTAGCATTGATTCCTCCTGGGGTAAAGCCAAGCACCAGCTTTGCTTTAGCAGGTTTGTGACTTGCTTGCTGCATGATCCTCTCTGCCCCTGTCCCTGCTGCTGTGGCAGACAGGTGGGAGGTAAGCAGAGCAGAGGCTGGGGAGAGCTGTCCCAACAGCAATAAACTAGATTCAAGCATCTGTGTGGTGCCGCACAGGTTATTTCTGCTTGGCAGGAGCTAAGGGACTTGAGAACAGGAAAGGGGGTTCGTTACTAAGCAGCAGAGGAGATTCAAGATCTCCAGGTCAGAGGTTGCAACACCCTGAGCAGATCTGAGTGTTGTGTCTGAGTGTGGAATTTATTCCCATTTGCTTCAGCCCTTGTAGTGTGTGCTCAAGGAGCCTCTTCTCTGCAGCATCTGTGGCACAGAGAGCCTGACATGGGGAAAGGCTGGTTTAATGCTGAACTCCTTGGGAACAGGTCAAAAATGGAGCCATTAGGCAGCTTCTGCAACAAATACGGTGAGTCAAGCCCCACTCCCTAACACAGAACAGCCCAGCAATGTCTCTAAGGCCAGAGAGGCTTCTGATTTGCTTGTGACATCTCCCAACATGTTCTGGGCACACTCAGTGTCCAGCAGCAGACAGTGATCCAGGAGATGAGGCTTTACTGTGAAGCATCAATTAAAGCTCAGCACCTCTGCCTCCGCCGCTTGTGACGGTGGGTTGGATGGTGGGCTCCTGCCCTTCTGCCCATCAGCCAGGGGCTTGAAGTGCTGCAGGGAAAAGAACATGCTCATTCAAAGATTTGACTCCTGTTGCTCAGAGCACACACATGCGTCTGGACATGCTGGCCACATTGGCTCTGCGTGAGTTGTGTGCTCAGCAATCATCCCAAGGAAATGCATTCTGCCTTCTGGTGGCCTGTTGAACAATGTGTCACCCCTGCCCCTGAGTGTGGCCTAGTCAGCCTTCTCCCTGTGTCAGGCAGAAGCACCAGGGAGAGAAGCAGCTGAGAACATATTCTCTGGGGCCCAGCAGCCCTTTGCACACACCCATTGCACCACAAAACCAAACGTGAAGGGAGCAGCTGTGCAGTGCTGCTACTGGGTGAGCAGCACCTGGCTGGAGCTGCGTACCTGCGAGTTCTTGAACTCTGAGAAGAGGGAAAAGAGGACATGCAGAGGCTGGATCCGGCTCTTGTACACGGGAATGTCCAGAACGGCTGCAGGCAAGATCAGAATTGCATGAGGGCACCTGGTCTGCACTGCTCCACACAGAGCATTGTCAGGAAGGGCTGAGCTCTGCACTGCCCGCCATCACCTGGGCCTCCACACACCAAAGACTGCAGACCCCTGTAGTACAAGAGCCCTCTTCCCACTGAAGCAGCAGGGAATGATCCTGACTGCTCAGGGCTGACCCTGCAGCTAAAGCTCTCGCTTTCAGTGAGAGTGCCAGGCCAGCATCACATTGTGTCAGCAACACAGCCTCCCCAGCTCACCACAGATCATGTCGATGTATTCGGCGAGGTCACAGCTCATCTCCGCTGTCGGAAGACCCACCTGGAACAGACAGAGCTGTCAGACCTGCTCCCAGACTGCAGGAGCCTGGGAGCATAGAGGCCACTGGGGCAGTGGCTGGGAATTCCAGCACTGGGCTGCTCCCCAAGAGGACTGGGCTGTGGAACAGAGCAGGCACCCAGCTTTCATGGCAGATGGTTTCTAAGACCATGCACTGAGTTAAGTACTGATCACCCAGACAACATACCTTCCCCAGGAGCTCCTCAAATTCTGGTGACCATTCCTGCATCAGGGTCTCGATGTCAGGCATTGGCCTGCCAGGGAAGAGAAGTAAATCAACCTCAGGATCACACACAACCTTCCACTGCCAGCATCAGGGCTCACCTGGAGTAATGGACTGTGGCAGGGGGTTTGCAGCGATGCAGTTCACTAATACTTTCAATCCAGCTCTCAATGGCTTTGGGGTGCTTTTCTGCATTCTCCAAACTCTTCACTTTTATCTGCTGCTAAAAACGCAAATACAAACCTGGAAGTGTTTCATGGTATTTTGGGGCATTTTGGGAAACCTGCATTCCCTCCTGGTGAACCAGGCCTTCTCTCTTTCCCAGCTGCACTTTACCAACAGACTTCTGCAGGCAAAATGCCAACTAATACTGGGCATGGACAACAAAAAGGAAATAAAGCATCACCTGAAGTGAACAGACCCAGTACATGTATCAAGACTTGCCTGAATCAAGGCTCAGATCCACTGCAGTTTAAAACTATGGATTAAAGCAAAAGGTCTGGTTTTGCTGCTTTTAAAGTCAAGTTCTCAGTTGTAAGAGTAAAATGCCATGGTTTTACTCCAGGGAGCGTGCAGCAAATGTGACCTCCCTCTCCCTGACTCACTGTGATGTTGTGCTGCTTGGAGTTCTCTGTCAGCCAAAGGGAGAGGACGGTGGGATCCGACTGCTTGGTCGAGGGCTCATCCAGGACCAGCAGGCCAAGGTTGTCGGGCTTGCCATCGGGACAAGGAACCTGCAGGAAAACAGAGCCCCGTTTTCTGTGGAGTCCAGGGCACGTTTGTACAGAGCCTTCCTGTGGGCTCTCTCAGATGTGCATTCTAAGTACGGTGCTGCCTAAAAAGCACACGATGTGGGAGAAGGAAAAACCCAGCCTTTGCCCCAAGTTACCCAAGTGCTGTTTGAGAGGTGACCAAGCCACCAGTGTAGTTTTCCAGGTCTTTGCCTGTCATGTCTGACAGTGCAGGGACAGAGCAGACCCCAGGCTGCATGGCCTGGCTGCCTGCGTGCTCTGACCCTGCGTTCCACTTCGGTTTGGGGGGCAGGACAGAGAGAGGAACCTGAAGAAACTGTACCTTTAGGAATGCATCAATGTCTCCAACAGCAGGAATAAAGTCTGGAATAAAAGGCTGCAGCTTGTACTCAACCTCTATTGTTTTGGGAGTGTACCTGGAAAAAACGACCACCACAGCATTGATGACTAGGAACTGTGCTGCAATAATGGACACAAAGGAGAGCCAAAGAGTGGACTAAAACCCTTCCACACACCTCTTGATGTATTCAAAGAGATCTTTGATTTCAGAAGACACTTGCAGGTAGTCAAAATCTGATGGATTGAAGTCACTAAAAGAAGGATGAGAGTAGTGGGAAAAGATTAACATGTGGCAGGTTCTGTACAACAGAAACTAATCCCCAGTGTGGGCAGACAAATGTGGGAAGCTGAACCACGAGGCAGGAAGTCCTCTCTGGAAAACACTTCTTGCACAGGAAAAGCACTATTGGGCCCCGTTTTGCCTTGGACCCACTGGCCAAGAAAAGCACCTGAATAATGGACATCTGTGATCATTCAGTCCCACACAGGGCTGTCAAAAGGGGGCTAAGTGCTCTGCACAAAGGCAGCAATGGGACAGCAACTGGGGGGTCAGCAATAGATTTAAAGCTGAAAACGTTGGAAAATGAGAAGAATTATCATGAACTGAGTGACGTGTTCGAGATGGTCCTTCACTTTGCCGGACCTCTCCTGCCAGCCCGGCCTGGCTGACACCTTGGGTCATTCCAGCTGTGCCTCTCCTGGGCACAGCAAACAAGCCCGGGATAGGTTCACCACCTGGAGGAACCACCACCCCGGAGCATCGGGGACAAGGAGGTAGGAGCTGCCTGTCCCGATGCCCACGATTCTTGCTCACCCTCGTGGGATCAGGGGGAACCAGTGGAGCCGACAGGGCCCGAACGGCACCCACGAGCCTCAGTCCCTGCCCCTCTGGCCAGGAGCACCGCTCACCCCTCCAGCGCGGCCCCGTGCTCCTCCGAGTCCTCCTCCGAGTCGCTTTCCGAGGAATCTTCCTCCGAGTCCTCATCGTCCTCGTCATCATCCTCGCTGGGGGCGGCGAGGCCGGGGAGGTGTGCCGCTGCCTCCTCCTGGACGAGAGAACCGGGTCTCACGGGATGTCACCGAGTGTCACCGGGCCGTACCCCCGCCCGCTCCGCTCGCACCTTCCCTCTGCTGCCCCGCTCGCCGCTCCCGTGCTCGGCCGCTCCGACAGATGCCCCGGGCCGGCGGGAGTCCCGCAGGAGGCCCGCGCCCCCCGCCCGCGGCGAGCGGGCCCCAGGTTCGGCCTCAGGCAGCTCCAGGCTCTCGTCGTACGGCTGGTTCTCCACCGGGCGGGGCTGCGCCGAGAGGCAAAGTCAGGGGCGGCGCGGCCCGGGGCGGCCCGGAGCCCACATCCACTGCCCGCCGTTTCCTGCCACGCTGTGTCCCGTGCCCTACCCCGCCGTATCCCCCGTGTCCCGTTCTGTCCCGCCGTATCCCCCGTGTCCCGTTCTGTCCCGCCGTATCCCCCGTGGCCCACCTCCGCCCGCCCCGCGTCCCGCCGCGCCGTCTCCGCCGCCGTCGCCATGGCGACCCTGCCCCGCCGCTCTCGGCTCGGCCGGCTAGAGCGGCCCGGCCGCGCACGCCTCCTGGCGGCCGGGAGGTGCCGCAGCCCGGCCCCGCCCCGCCCCGCCGTGACGATGCTTCCGGGTGCGGACGTGGCGCGGCGCCGCCATCTTGCGGGGCAGCCCGGAGACCGGAGAGAGCGGAGGGACCGAGCGCGGATCCCACCGCCGCCGCCGCCATGGTAAGGGAAGGGCTCGTCCGCCGCGGGCGGCGCGGGAGTCGGGGCAGCCCCCGGGGCAGCCTCTGGGCCTGCCCCGCTCTCCCGGCCCGCGCGCAGGCCGGCGCTGGAGCCCGCGGCCTGGCGACACGGAGCGCGGCGCTGCCGCCCCGGGTCGAGCCGGGGCTCTCGGGGGCGGCGGGGACGCGGCACTTTTTCTCGGGTGACTCGGAGCCGCGATGTCTACTCAGCACGGCCTCGCACCTCTAAAGGGCGTTCGGGGTCGCGGGTGTCCCGGGCGGGTGGTGCCCGCCTGCTCCCCGGTGTGACCCTGAGTGCCCCATGTCTCAGGGCTGGCTCGTCGTCTTTTGTCTGTCGCGGCGGTGTTTGGGTCAGCATAGAGCCGTACACGGCTCTGTCAGAGCTAAACTGTGCCCGAGGTGGGGCAGGGATCAGCGCTGCCGCAGTTGAGCGTTTCGGATACTTTCTGTCAGTAACAGTGGTTGCGGATTTAAAAGATCTGAAGTGCAGAATAGAACTATCCTGAAAAAGGTAATTAACATCTGTGAGAGAGAAATGTAGGGAGGAAGTCTGGGCAGACTGAGAGACGGAGAAAGTGCACCTTGCTGCCCTGTCGGTGTGACAACGCCTGCGAGCTGCCCGGGAGCCACCCAAGGGCTGTGAATGATAACCAGGGCTTCGTTAACCTGGCTGTGCTGTGCACATGGCACTGGAGAGAGATGTTACATTTCATGGGTTCCTGTGTGTAGTTGTAAGCTGGGGCAGCCTGATAGAAAATCGATAACCTGGAGCCTCCCCTAACGCTCCCAGGGGTTGTTAGACCTTGGTGTGTGAGATCGGGAATGCTCATTTGCCTGACAGGAGCAGGGAGAGCTCTCAGAATAATTTCGTGACCGAGTGTGAAATGGAGAGAAAGAGAAAATCAGAGATGTCTCTGTTCTTGACATAGTTCATTTTCTGGTCACAGAGAAAGGCTTAAGATTGTGTTTAAGGGAGGGTGTGCAGGTGAAGTGTGGTGGGAAGAGATCCTTTCCATAAGCACGGTCCGGCAGGCCCAGCTCATGTGCTGCCCCTCCTCCAGGTGCTGTTGGCAGCCGCAGTGTGCACGAAGGCAGGGAAGGCCATCGTGTCCCGGCAGTTTGTGGAGATGACTCGCACCCGCATCGAGGGGCTGCTGGCGGCATTTCCAAAGCTGATGAACACGGGGAAGCAGCACACGTTTGTGGAGACAGAGAGTGTGCGGTATGTCTACCAGCCCATGGAGAAGCTCTATATGGTGCTGATTACCACCAAAAACAGCAACATCCTGGAAGACCTGGAAACACTCCGACTCTTCTCTAGAGTGGTAAGAATCCATCACTTGGTGACGTGCCTATAGCCCAGAATGGTGCTGTTGTGAGGGATCTGTTTTTGAGCTGGTGCAGGAGCGCTGCCTGCCTCCACCTGGTAGCTCTGTTCCAGAGCTTCCCTTCCTGACTGGACAGAAAGCTCTGAACTTCTGGTGGTAGTTTGGAACTCCACATTAAAGAATCATTAGTCGCAGTTCAGTTGGTGAGACCAAAGGGCTGACTGTAATTTAGCATTACATATTCTCTGTACAGTGTGTGGCTCTTACAAGTGCAGCGCTACTATGCAGGGATCCTGAAGCAGCAAGTTTGTGTCTTTGCACAACCAAAGGATCTTCAGGAAATTCACTGTGCCCAGCAGCTGGGCTCCTTTGAGTTACTGTTATGAGGAAGCCAAGAGGTTCTATAAGGACTTTAACATAAAAAAACTAACAATGGCAAAACTTCATCTTGTTTAGCAACAATGTAATGGTACAAAGAGCAGCGTAAAGGTTTGTTGGGCTTGGGAGGGTCTGGCACAGTTGTGATGTCTGGGATGGTAGAAAGAAAGTGTTTACAAAGTGCTGTTTGTGCTGTGCTTTAAAATGTTCTCCCCTTCTAGATCCCTGAATATTGTCGAGCTCTGGAAGAGAATGAGATCTCTGAACACTGCTTTGACCTGATCTTTGCCTTTGATGAAATTGTCGCCCTGGGGTACCGCGAGAATGTAAATCTGGCACAAATTCGGACCTTCACTGAGATGGACTCACATGAGGAAAAGGTGTTTCGGGCAGTCAGAGAGGTGAGCAGAGACACCTGCAATCCTGACACAAGGTGCCCTGTCTGGGAAACACCACCTTTGCTGTACAGAGGTGTTCCTCCACTTTGGTGGGGCCATGCAATTATTTAGCTTTTCTGAGGGCTGAATACCCATGTCTTGTTTCTTTTTTCTTGGCAAGGGGTTTGTGGGCAACTGCACTTAGTTCCTGTGCAGGGTAGGGCTGAGGTTGTAAAGCTCCATCAGCCTCTTATCTTTTCCTTCAGACACAGGAACGTGAAGCGAAAGCCGAGATGCGCCGTAAAGCGAAGGAGTTACAGCAGGCCAGGAGGGATGCGGAGAGACACGGCAAGAAGGCACCAGGCTTTGGGGGCTTTGGCAGCTCGGCTGTGTCTGGGGGCACAACGACAGCGATGATCACAGAGACCATCATTGAGACTGAGAAGCCCAAAGTGGCACCAGCACCAGCCAGGTAGGGGGACAGCAAATGGCAAATGTTGGAGTCAGCGTTGGCTCAAACCACATGTCCAGACAGAGGGTCTAACATGAGTTCCTCATCTATGTAATTATTGAGGAGCATTTGTGCCACATACCACGGTAGCACCCCATAGTCTCTTGGATGAACAATGGGCTTCCGTTTTGTGTGAGAAAAAGAGGTCCCAGCTCCTGGTAATGCATGGAACTGTATTCAAATCTAAATTACAACTTGGCACCCTACACATAAGATGATCAGTTCTGTGCGTGTTCTCCCCCAGAAAGGCTGCCAAGTTGAACGCTGTGTTGTTGGGATAGTCAAGTTACAGCATTTGAAGGAAGGGGAAGGGGGAACCTGTTGCTGTCAGCTGACTTGGAGATTATTACTTTTCATTTAGGCCTTCAGGTCCCAGTAAAGCCTTGAAACTCGGTGCGAAAGGGAAGGAGGTGGACAACTTTGTGGACAAGCTGAAATCAGAAGGAGAAAATATCATGACTTCTGTAGGCAAGTGCTCTGCAGAAGCAGCCAAAGTTCTTGCTCCTCCCGTTAACATGGAGAGGTGAGTGCTGCCCTTGCTTTGGAAGTGATCTCCTCATGGTTTTCCCTGAACGCAGCCTTGGGAGAGAGCTTCCCTGCTCCTCTTGGGCTTTTTCCTGTGTTCTCTTACCTTGTAACTGTAAAAGTTGAGAAAAATCTGGGAAAGCATAAAAGCAGATAGCTAGTTTGGTTAGGCATCCTCTTAACTAAAATGGGCTGTCCATCCTTTGTTGAGCTGAGGTTGGGAATTTTCCTGTGCTTTTTCTCCCTGCGCCATTTTCTCTGTTTCCCAGCTTTGTGTCTGCTCAGGATGGAGGTGCTCATGATTCATTTTCCATGCAACAGTTCAGAACCTTTTAGTGCTCTGAGCCGTGCCGTGAGCCATCAGAGGGGATTTGAGTGACCAGCATGTCCAGACGCTCTATCACTGCTGTTTAACTGGGCTCCCATCCCTTGCAGATCCATATGCATGGATCCTCCTGTCCCAGCATTCACCTGTCAGAGCAGCATTAGCCCCCACTGTGCCAGCTGTGCTGTCGCTTGTGAGCCATTGCTCAGTACACACAGCCTGTCCTTACTGAGCACTGATCTCTCTGCTGTCTGGGAGATGCTGAGCGTAGGACTCGAGCTTTTTCTCTGTCTGTCTAGCGTGCACATGAAAATAGAGGAGAAAATCTCCTTGACTTGTGGCCGTGACGGAGGGTTGCAGAACATGGAGCTTCATGGCATGATCATGCTGCACATCTCTGATGAAAAGTTTGCACGGATTCGCCTGCATGTAGAAAATGAAGACAAGAGAGGAGTGCAGCTACAGGTAAAGCCTGTTTGGAGTCCCATGCTGTTGAACATGGTTTTGCTGCTTCCCAGGAAAAAATATTGGAGGTACTTGAGTATGTTGCTGTCCTGTGTTCTCGTCCAAGCCTTCTCAGCAATTGCATTGGAAATGAGAATAGTCAGTGCAGACATTAGCGGAAGTGCAGAGCCAGTTATGCTCAAGGGATTGAAGTTCACTGGAGAAATGCGATCTCGGTCACCATCCTGCCCTTGGACCCTTATCTGCCCAGCAGTGCACCTTGGCATGCCAGGTGACCTCACTTGCTCTGAGAGGCAGCCTGGTGTATTGCTCAGTGCCTGTTTGTGTGACATCAGCTGCAGCTGTGGAGTGAAAATGGGATAACAAACTTCCTGTGCCAATGGGGAATGAATTTATTCTCTCGGACGTTGTTTCTTTCTGATGTTGCTCGTCCAGTCACTGCTGTACCTGGGATGATTGCTGGAGCACTTGATTGCAGTCAGCAGTAACAGCTTAGAAGGTTCTTGGGAGATTTCTCCTTCCCTTTCTTCTTCTTTATGTGACCCTGCTGATCCCTGGAGGTGGTGCTGCCTTGACACACTCTGGCTCACTCCTCACTAGGGACTTGACTGTACCTTATCACTGGCTGGAAGTCCACTTCCAGTGCATCCCATGAGCGAGTTTCTAACAGCACTCCCACAGATGGTGCTTAAGGCAAAAGATGAGACCAAACACTGTGCTGACTCCCGTCTTTCTCGTGTAACTTGAACGGTGACTTGCAAAAATCCTCTGCTTCTAAAAAGCTGCTCACACTTGAGGTTGTGAAGAGAGAGGGTTTAAATGGAGTTTGGCCACTGACACCTACATGCATTAAGGTTGCTGAGGGGAGATGGTAGTGCTGTGGTGTCAGGCTGTTTTTCCCAACAGCATTAAATTGATTTTTCTTGAAGCGTCTGCTGTGGACATTCAGGATGGTCTTTGACTTATAGCTGTTCTGTAGATATCAGCCTGCATTGCTAAAGTCTCTGGTGTAGTAGCTTGTAAGAAAGAGTGGTGCAGCTCCTTCTTGTCAGATTAGTATTTCCTAGAAGGAATCCCAGTTTGATAAGCAGTTGTGCTCCAGATGGTCTTCTGAACCAGGAGGAAACTTCATGTTTTTTGTCAAACCAAACACTCTGGGATGTGTAGGCCTGTCCTGGTGGAACCTGCATTACCTGTGGTTCTGTCCTTGGGCTTAGACCTTACAGTCTGGGCATGTGTTCCTCTTTCAGACTCACCCAAATGTGGACAAGAAGCTCTTCACTACAGAGTCACAGATCGGTTTGAAGAACCCAGAGAAGTCATTCCCTATTAACAGTGACGTGGGCGTGTTGAAGTGGAGGTTGCAGACCACAGAAGAGTCCTTCATTCCATTGACAAGTGAGTGCAAGTCTTGGGGCTTGGGCAGAAGAAGCCAGTGTTTGCCCATGAGCTGCTGGTAGCCACCTTGCAGCAGCTGGGCTGCCTGGAGCATGGAATGTTGTGAGATGTTGGAGGTACTATGTGTATCCATTGGATAGTGCCTGACATTGGCAGTGTGCGTTTTCTGTAATACTCGAGGAAAATAGAAAGCTTTTCTTAACGTCAGAATTTCTTGAGGGTGACTTTGCTGGGCATTTCAAAGTCCATCATCTTGTGAAAGCTTATTCTGCATGAAAGGCCTGCATGGTTCACATACTGTCTCTGTGCCCTCAGTTAACTGCTGGCCATCGGAGAGCGGGAACAGTTGTGATGTTAACATTGAATATGAGTTGCAAGAAGAGAGCCTAGAGCTGAATGATGTAATCATCACCATCCCCTTGCCGTAAGTAACATTCCTTATCTGGGCAGCACTAATGAGTCCATCACCTCCTTCTGTTCCCTGTTTTGTGGATCTGGCCAAGCCAAGGGGTGTTAGAGGTGTTTCCTTAGCTCTGTGCAGGGAAGTTATTGTCCCTTCTCATTGCCTGCTCTAGGTCTGGTGTTGGTGCCCCAGTGATTGGGGAGATTGATGGTGAGTATCGCCACGACAGCCGGAGAAACCTCCTTGAGTGGTGCCTGCCAGTGATAGATGCCAAAAACAAGAGCGGTAGCCTGGAGTTCAGCATAGCAGGGCAGCCAAACGACTTCTTCCCAGTGCAAGTCTCCTTTGTCTCCAAAAAGAACTATTGCAACATACAGGTATGTTCACTGATGATGCTCCGCAGGTGAGATGTCACCCTTGCCTCAGTCCCCAGCTGGCTGACACTGGCCATGCTGTAGGCAGGGCTGTGTTGTCCCACGGGCCATGACTAAAGGGTTGGCATTAACCTCCCTCTGAGATAGCTGGATTCAGGAGTGCCAGTGGACAGGACTCGCAGCTGACACTTCAGGGAGTTTGCCTGAAGTTTCAGTTGTGTCTTCAGGCCTCTGAATAATCATTAATTCCCCTCAGACTTTGCTGGAGAATCCATCGGCCTTGTAGCCAAAACACTGCTCAGCATTCAACTGTCTGTCCCCATGGAAGAGTAGCCAGCGGCTGCCGCTTTGCTCCTCAGTGGAGACACAGTTACGACAGAAAATCATTCCCCTCTTTCAGGTTTCCTGGGAACAAAGATCTTTGTTTTAGGGCTGAATTGTGGTTTGAAGGTGCCAGGTTGGTTGTGTCCTCGTGGCCATCACAGCATTGGGAAGCATGGCATCACTGTGGTAGGGAGCGGTGTTCAATGCTGAGCTAACGTTTCCTGTTGTCTCCACAGGTTACCAAAGTGACCCAGGTAGATGGGAACAGCCCTGTAAGGTTTTCCACTGAAACCACCTTCCTGGTGGACAAATATGAAATCCTGTAATGCCAGACGTGGGGACGTGCAAAGGAAGAAATTTTTAAATTAAAAAAAAAAAAAAAGAGGCCGACGTTTATTCTGAATGTTGGGAACGCCACAGCCCCCTCTGCTATGACACGTGGCTCTTTCTGCCATCTGCAGTGTTCCTGGGTCACAGACTTTTTTTGCAGAGAAGTGACATGCTTGTGGGGGGAAAGGCCACAGATTTCTTTGGCAGATTTTTAATGACTGGCAAAAAAGCAAGATCTCCGTAGAGAGCCTGACTTTGACGTGTTGCCCCCCACCGGAGATGCTCGGAGCTCAGCCCAGAGCCGACCAGACATCACTCTCTTTCTTCTCTCCTGAAACATCATGTGCTGTTCCGTTGTCGGTGCTGCCATTTTAATTTCTCCTTGGCCTCTGGTTCTCATGCGTGGGGCCACCTGCTGCTCCCGACCCCTCCATCTGGTGGAAGCTGAGCAAGTTGACCATGGCCTCAGAGGTGGAGGGGTCTTGGCAGGGGCACAGGGTGGGGAAGAGGGACCCAGGGGTTCAGTCCTTTTGCCCCGCACAGTTACTGCTGTTCCTCTAGCTCTGCTGTGTGGCGGTGGCCCAGCTCCAGGTGGTCTGGTTCCTGCTGCGGCGGGGAGAGCGTCCAAAGGGGACTATGTCCTCATTGTCTGCCACAACTGTTCTCAGGCCAGGCTTTGGAGGAAGTTTAGTTAAGTTAGAATCAGCTGTGTATCCTTTGCAAGGCCCGTTTTGTGTCCTGGGAGGCAGAAGGCTTTGCCTGCCTGGGTGAAAGGAGCTGTGGAGCCTGGTTGGCATGATTAATGTTGGCCTGTGTGTCAGGACCTGTCTCAACTCAGCATTTGTTCAGCACTGGCAGGTGTGGGAGAAGGAAATGCTGGTTTCCAGGGAATGTGGGGGCTGCTTTGTATCGTTTCTCCTGCTGCTGCCTCACTAGCATTTTTTGCCTCATCTCAGAGACCTGTGCTCCCCTCACAACTCATCTCGCCTGCGTGGCTGGGGCCTGTCATGAGCATCACCTGCCCATGGGCATACCTCACCTCTGCAGCCAGAGGGCCCGAGTGCAGGTGGAAGGCAGCGGCCCTAAAAGTGCATGTACTGTGCTCTGTGTGAGACAGCCAGCCTGTCACAGGCCCCTGGGGTCCTCTGCCAAAGAAGTTCGTGGTCTCTCCTCTGCTGGCAGCACCTGAGACGAAATCAACCCTGGTCCTGTCCGGAGAGGGTAAGCCCTCTTCCCTAGCAAAGTAAGCAACCAATCCCATTAACCCAGTCCTGTTCCACAGCTGCTTGTCTGTATGATTTTTAAAATGGAGTCAAGGTTAGTTCAAGCATCCAAGGAGCTTTTTCTTACATTCATTGGAGGGTGATGTTTAAACCGAGCCGAGATCCCCACTTTTTGTAACCCTGTATGATCCTGGCCTAGGGAATAGAGCACATTCCAGTGTACACAGAGAATTCTGAGTCTAATCAAATAAAGTACTGTTAAAGGAGCTGGCTGCGGGTCGTGAGGTCCTTCCGGAGCCGGGACTGGTCAGCCCTGGCCAGGCGGGGGTGGGACATGCTGACACCCGGTGGGGCGGGGACACGCCGAGGCAGTCAGTGGTGGACAGCGGAGCGGCAGCAGAGCCCGGGAAGGGCTGTTGGACCAGGGGAGTGAAGGTGAGCAGCTGCTGGCATGGGTGGAATCCCCCGTGTGTGCTCCAGGCAACCACTGCCCTTGGGGAGCCTGGGGGGCTGGGGTCAGCATGTCCGGTACCTCAAGGACCCCCAAGTGCTTCAGGGGCAGCTTTGGGACATGGTGGGGGCAACAGGAAGGGGCTCAGCTGACTTGGCCCGTGTTGAGACCAGGTGTGGGACATGTCGGGGTCTCTGCTCCCTGGGGCACCCAAAGAGGGGTGTAAGGAAGGAGCTGCAGACAGGGAAGTAGGAAAAAGACAGTCAGCCATAAAACCGATCATTGCACAATGTTTTGGTGGTGTGTGGGTGGGCTGGGAGCTGGGTCCTGATCCGGTGGTCCACGTCAGCAGTGGGTTTGCTGGTGTGGGAGCCCCGAGAGCAGCTTGGTGGGGGATGGTGGCCAGACAAGATTCTCCCATCCCCAAATCCTGCTGCAGCTCATGGGCAGTCACAGGAGGAGTTGGTGCCTGGCCCAAGGCCACCCCTGCTGTCTCTGACACTTCTTGGGGAGCCTGGGAACAGTACTGGCCTGGCTGGATCCTGCTCCGTGGCTGGACCTTGTTTACTCCGGCTTCCTGCTACGCTCCTGCCACAGCCCCTACAGCTGCTGTCAGAAAGCCAGAGGAATTTGGCAGTCACAGAAGGTCCGGCTGCTATGCTGAAGGGCCACTGTCTCCCACTCCTCCAACTGCCCTGCAAGCCCCCAGCCCTCTCTGAGCACTAGGTAGAGGCTACAGGGGGCAGGTCCCCTGGCTGAGCACCACAGGCGGTAGCAAGGCAGTGTGGCCAGGTACTTTTTTGGTAACTCCTTGTACATTTGGGCTTGCTCTGTGGTGCCTTATGTTGGTACACATGGGGGGCAGCAGGGCAGGGCGCTGTGCAGGGGGATGGAGCCACAGGACTGCATAGCAAGGGGTCCTTGCTGGCAGGCAGAAAGAGGAGAGTGATCAGTGCCTGATTTGGAGAGGCAAGGTTCATCCCATCCCTCTCCCAGCAAACAAAGGGCTGGGTCATGGGTTCCTTCCAGGGGCTGGATTCAAGACATGTCATGGTCTCCATCATGTCATTAGCGGGAGTTGCAGATGCTCCTTGCTGAGCTGAACCTCTGGTCTGCAGGTGAGAAATTGTCATTTGATAGGAGATCATTTTGAGGAGCAGCTCTCCATTGCGCAGTCTTGTGAGGATCTGGAGCTTGTGCCTCTCTGTGCTATGGTGTCCAGAGGCTCATGCTGATGCTGGGGTCAGTGCTTGGGCTGCAGCAGTGGTTGGGTCTATGTATGGCTCACCGGCCCTTGGAGCTGGCTGGTCTCAGGGAGTGTTGGGTGCAGTAGGCGGGGCTGCATCCCCCGACCTGAGCACATGGTGAGCATCCACCCGTCTGTGGAGAGCCCGATGCCGACAGGGCCTCGGCCAGAGCACTGCCGTGCTGCGGTGGTGCAGGAGCTCTCCCCGGGAGCGATGAAATCAGCGGGTGTGGCCAGGATTCCTCGGCTCCCGCTGGAGCTGTCTGGTGGCTGATTTATGGTAGTGTTATTGCCAGGATCATGGTGTTGTCCCAGCAACCGCAATGTAGCCCCCACCATCCCTTGTCCGGGTGGGATGGGGCTGGCTGAGTCTCCCCTGTTCAGTTGTCAGCCCCAGGCTAGGAGGCAGTGGACAGGAGCAGGCTCCTCACACGCCTCTGGCTTTGTGCAGGAGATAGTCTCCCCCTTCCCAGCTGCTGGCGGAAGAGCCGGTTGTTTACCAGGGCAGAGGGTGTGGGAAGGGGTGAACGCACCCTAAGTGCATTAGCAGATGGGGAGCAAACAGGCAGCCAAGTTGGCTGGAGGCTGCGATGCTCCACTGTGTGCACCCATTAGCTCGGCCACTTAGGCTTCCTCCCGTGACTCACCCAGCTAGCCACAAGTGGGGATGAGAGGCCATGCAAGGGGGTGCCATACGCCTGCCTCTGACATGTGGCTGCTGCATCCCAGCATGGCTGACACTGCATGGCATGGCCTGCCATGCTATGCTCCTTCACGAGCCTGGGCTGAATGTCCGTGTCCTGGCCAGTGGTGCACAGTGCTGGGGTCTGCTGGTACCTGATGTGGGGTGAGTCAGGATGTGCTGTGCCCAGGCTGGGTCTGGGTGGGCAACAGCAGGTCAGGCAGGAGTGGAGCCCCAGAGCACCCCGGCCCACATGGGCTTGGGGCAGGCAGGCAGGTTGCAAGCTGCAGTGGGGTGCAGGGGAACACAGTGGGGCAGCATGTCTGTGCGCAGCCTGCAGAGCATTAGCAGGGCCCCTGGGTTGGTGGGGCTCGGCATCCTCCCAGGTGAGGCTTTTGGCTGTGCCAGGTGAAGAAAGGGGCTTTTGTCTTCCAGGAGGCTGGGGCTGAGTAGGCAGCCCTGTGCGGGGTGCACGAGGACCGTGGGCTGTTTGGTGGTAACCGAGCCCGACCCCTTGGCATTTGCTGTCTTCACCGCTTCCCACGGCGGGAACAAGTGGCGCGTTCTGCAGGCGGTGGCGGGAGAAGAAAGGCTGCCTTGTCTGTCCTAGCAGTGGGGCGCCGGCTGGGGCGGCCACGCTCCCGCCCCGCATTCCTACAGCAGAGCCGGCTGGAGAGGGGCTGCATCCCCTGCATCCCCTGCAGGACGCGCTGGCGTAACGGCAGTCATTCATTGTGTGTTGACGAGCCAGGTGAGGGGCTCTGATGGAGGGCAATGCTGCGGGACCGGGGGCATCGGGAAGCAGTGGGATGCCAGGGTTACCTTCCAGCACATGGGCAGGAAGGGCTGCCTGTGGAGTGGGAGGTGTTGGGTGGAGAATTTGGGCAGCAGGAGGTGGGCAGAACCAGAGACAATTCCGCAAGTGGCCGGAATGGGGGTCCCCCACGTTTCTCACCAGGTCTCACTAGTACAGCCGTGCTGGGAAGGGGTTAACACCAGCGCAAGATCCCACCCTGGCCCCGCTCCCTTCCTATGCAGCAGCTTGGCCCCTCCTGGCTTTTCCTCCTTCCTGAACATTGTGACGGGACGTGGGTGTAAGTGAGGGGCAGGGGCTCGGCTGGGCTGCAGGGTCTCCAGATGTTGGGAAGTGCGGCACCCCCGTGCCTGGGGAACATGGACACCCTCCGGCGAAGGGTCCCACTCAGCGCCAGGACCAGGTGGCAGGTAAGGGAGACTGGGGATCCTGCCTCGGCAGCCAGTGAGCACTCGTGAACTGCTCTTGGGGTACCATATCTCTGTCCCCCCCCCCAGCTGAGCTGTCCTCATCCCACGTGGTGTGGCTGTGGTCCCCACAGAGCCCTTGCTGTGGGGCGGCCAGTCCTGCTGTTGTAGGAGACGCCCGGGCTTCATCCTAGTCCTGGATCCCACCCCTGGTGTTTTCCAGAGTTTCAGTTTTTCCACAGTGCGTAATCGCCACTCACTCGCCCCCGCAGCTGAGCCCAGTGCTAGCCGAGCGGGGGGGTCTCTCCGGGAGCTGGCGGGACAGTGGGCGATGCTGGCAGGAGCCGAATCTGGGGCTCCTCCTGGCGGCCCTGGGACCGGCGTGCCCTAACGGCACGGGGGATGGAGCATTTCCTATCTATGCTGCCCAGGAAGGGTTAAGCCCCAGTCAGCTAGTCCAGGGCGGAAGGGAGGGACATGGGGAGCAGCAGACGGTAAATTTAGTATCCCCGGAGCATCTCACCATGGCTTGAGCGCCGGGTGACGGAAATTGTTCCTTCTTGAGTTGCCTCCCACTCACGCAGAGAATGTGTGGCAGCATGGCTGCTCCATGGGCGGTGGCCCTGCCTGCCAGCTGTGGGCCTGTGGGCCACATGGGCAGGGATTCAGAGGACTCAGCTGGGTTTGTGCACCATGAACTGCTGCTGGGTCGCATGTGAGCAGAGCCGTGTGCCTGGCTGCCAGAGTTGGGCAACTCCTGCCAGTTGGTGGCAGGCACAGGGGTGCCCAAGTGTGCCATGCATGGCAGGTAGGTGTTGCTGGGGACAGCCAGATCCTGTGCTTTTGTGTCCTTTTCCACTGGCAGTCATTGGAGTCTGGCTGCCCACAGCTCTTGGCATTTAAAGCATGCATTTCCAACACCATGTCCCCAAAACTGAGTCCATGAGTTGTTCTCCTGGGACTGTGTCTTGTCCTGATGCCTGACACATGAATGGGTCTCCCTGGATGGATGGGGTTGTGTGCCTAGGTAGGATGCATGCCTTGGCAGGCGGGGATGCTCCCTGGCTTCAGGCAGCTGCTGCCACGATGAAGACAGGAGCTCAGGACAGTAATCCTCTTGTGGCAAATGCGAGTTTGGAATGGGTAGGGTCTGTGCTCAGGCTGCTATCCGGGATATGCAGGAAAGATGCAAAAAGGCCATGCCCAGTGTAGTCGCTTGTACTACCATTCTCTCTTTCTTCTCGCAGCCTGTGTCTGGCACCATCCAACGTCTCCAAGAAGGCACCATGGAGGCATCTGGCAGGACCCCCACCAGCCCAACCCACAGAGTCCAGACTGTCATCCAGGTGAGCACTCAGGATCACAGGACCTCTGCTCTGTGGGAACAGAGGAATCTGGCTGGGAGTCCTCTGCCCCCAGACCTAGTGCCGGCACTGGCGCTGTCCTCCAGCCTCTCCTGTCTCAGCCAATCTCATTACGGGATCGTCAGCAAAGCCCATTGAGCTAAGCGGCTGGCAGCTCGGATCCTTTTAGACGCAGCCCAAGCCCCAGGGATCTCCAACTCCCGCGGCAGCTCACCTCTGCTGCCCGGGGTAGGCAGCACAGGCAGGAGAGCCCTCCTCTCCGGCGTCTTGCTGCTAGACAGTCCTGCTGGCATGTGGCTGTGCCTGGGCATTGACCCTGCTAGTGTGGCCAACCAGGTGTGCAGTGCAGGCGAGTGGGCTGCAGCTAAGGGAGCTGTGAGCGTCCCTCCCTCTCCTCCTACAGAACAGCCCCCTGGACCTGATCGACACGGGCAAGGGGCTGAAAGTGCAGACGGAGAAGCCGCATTTGGTGAGCCTAGGCAGCGGCCGGCTCAGCACTGCCATCACACTCCTGCCCCTGGAGGAAGGTGAGTGCCGGGGGTCTCCATGGGGACGCTGGTGGCAGAGACACTGAGACGCCCTCTCTGCTGGCAGGGAGGACCACCATTGGCACAGCCGCGACAGACATCGTCCTGCAGGGCCCCGGGCTGGCGCCCCAGCACTGCTACATCGAGAACGTGCGAGGGACACTCACCCTGCACCCCTGTGGCAACGCCTGCGCCATCGACGGTGTACCACTCCAGCGGCCCATGCACCTCACCCAAGGTAGGAACAGGCTGGGGTTCACCGGAGCCTTTGCCCGTGGAGTATTGGGGTGTTTGAGGAGCCATCCTGTAACTGCATACCCCAGCTGGCATACTCCTGGCCTCTGTGCTCTGCGGTGGGAACCTGCCAGGCCCTGGCACGGTTTGAGAGCTGGCTTCAAGTGAGGTGGGAAGGGAGAGAGCCGGGCGGGCTTTGAAGAAGGGCGGAGATGGTGAGCCGACTTTGGGACGGGAGATGACAGAGGGAAACACCTCGAGTGTCCTCCCGACGAACTGCTGCCGGGACAGTGCCGCCCTGCCTGCGTGGCCGCAGGGCTCGGATCCGGCCAGCCCCCCGTGGCCGCTCCCAGGGAGCGCGGGCAAAGCCTCAGGCCCTTCCCACGCAATCCCCGCCCCAGCACAGCGCGTGTCTCGCTTCCCGGGGAGGACCCTCGGGCGAGGCGGGTGAGGCCCTGCCCCCCGCCCCTCCCCGGGGGCGGTGCGGCGCTGCCCGGGCGGCGGCGGCGGCGGCGGCGGTGGCGGTGGCGGTGGCGGCGGTGAGGTGAGTGGGGTGGTACCGACTACGCGTGTCCGCGCCGGGCGGGGGTTCGCTCCCGTTCCTCCGCGGGTCACAGAGCCCCGGTGCCCCCCGCAGGCGGTGGCGCTGCGGCCCCCCCGCGCCTGCTGCCGTCCTTCCCGGGGAGGGGACCCACCCGCGTGGGCGCTGCCGCGGGCGTCCCCGTGGGGGACAATGGGAGCCACGTGGCCGTCGGAGAAAGCTCCGGCGCGACGGCCCGCGGAAATCTGCCAGGTCCCGCTGGTCCCACAGTAGGCACCGAGGGCCGTGGTGGGCTGCGGGGTGCGGGCGGGGGTCAGCCCGGCCGCCCATCCTCCTGCCCGCGTGGGCAGGCAGGGACAGGACAGAGCAGGGACAGCATCTGTGCGAGGCCACAGCGGGATGAACTTCGGGGCTGTCAGGCCGATGCTCGGGGTGCGGTTTGGTGGTTAGTTGCTTTGCCGGGGCGACCTGTGGCTCCACTGGTGCCGGCGCGTGGGGAAGGCACTGGGCAGCGATGCATCTCTCCGGGGATGCCGCTGCCAGGCTGGGCGTCGGCATTGCCCCCTGGTAGGCAGGATGTCCTCGCTGAGCCGGGGTGAGCAGGACTCTGTTCCACCCTGGTGCTCAGGCAGGGGAACCAGGCCCCTACGATGGCAGTTAATCTGTACTGCCTCTTGCTCACCTTGCTGTGAGCTGGGCTGGCTGGTGCTCCAAAAATCACATCCCCTCCGGCGAGGGATTTTCAGCAGTGGTTGTTGCTGCGGAAAGAGCCTCTCCCCAGGGCCCTGGCAGGCGCTTCAAAGTGGGGTGTGTCGGCAGCACCCTGCCTTCTAGCCACCTGATGCTCCCCGCTGCCAGCACATGCCTCCCCAGCACCGCGGGCAGCAGGTGAATGGACAGTGGGCAGCCCACAGCTCCGCTCCCCTCACCGAGTTGCCTCCCTCCTCGGGCTGCTCGGCAGCCTTGCTCCAAGAGGGCTGCTGCTTTGGGCCAAGAAGAGACGCTTTGCAAGCAGGGACAGGAGCTGTCTTGTCTGCAGCTGGCAGCCACACAAGCCCTGGAGTGCTGCCAACTCCCCCGCGGCCCCCGGCGGGGACCCCAGCTGTGCCTGCGCCTGAGATGCGCTGCTGGCAGCTGCCGGGGAGTGACCTGGATTTCAGCCTCCCCCTAAGCCTCTGCTGACAGCAGTAGCCCGCTCCCCTCCTGAGGGTGCATCTTAGGGCCAGCAATGCCTGACTGCCTCCCTGCACTCTCCGGCACCACTCTGATATTGCTGGCTAGTGGCTGAACCCTCTTTTCTCTCTCCCAAGGGTGCACCATCTGCCTGGGCCAGGCCACCTTCCTCCGCTTCAACCACCCTGCTGAGGCCAAGTGGATTAAGAGCATGATCCCAGCGGGGGGCAGAAGCCCAGCAGCTCTCTACGGGCTACCAGCAAGTAGGTGACCCGCCCTGTCCCGGGTGGGGTGGGGCAGATGCTGAGGTACTCCATGACTTGTGCCATCAACCTTCCGAAGTGTCCAATGCTCTCCCAGCCCTGTCCTGTTGCACTCGGGAGTGGGGCTCACACCTGACTGCAACTGTGCCATACATCAGCTCAGCATGGTACGGCAGCTGCACTGGCATTTGTTAATGACTAATATCACCTCAGAGAGGGTGACTGTGGGGGCACTGAGGCACGGCTTTCTCTTCTGCCCAGCCTGGCCATGGCAGAGCCATCGCCCGTCGGAGCCCCCCCGGCTGCCTGAAAGCGGGTGTTTTTATGCAGGGGTGGCTGTGCTGGGGCTGTGAAGGCCATTTCCCTGGCTGCTGTCCTTCATCTCATGAGCTGCTCTTGCTGTGTCTGCCTGTCTGTGGGGTGATGGGCCAGGTTCCAGAACCGTGCCCAGTTCCCAGGGATGTCCAAATCTCCAATAGTGATCCCTGGGCTGGTAGCCCTTATCCCTGCCCCAACCAGCACACCCTGGCATGGGGAGAGGAGCTTGGCCGTCTTCCCGTGCCACGTGTGTGTTGGGAAGGCAGCATGCCTGCAGCTGGGGGACGGGAGGAGGGACGCGGGGAGGTGCTGTGGCCCAGGAGCATCATGCAACCATGCAGCATCCCGTGCGGGCCCTGCATGGTCATTCTCTGCCACACAGGACTGGGTGCGATCATGCGGACAGGGCTGCGGCACATCTCTCCAGGCATGAAGGCACTGCCAGCTGCCGTGGGGGAGCTGCTGGGTGCCAGGGGGTGACGCAGCCTGGGTGGCATGCTGTCCTGGCTGGGCTCCGCGCCTGCTGCAATTCACTCGTCCTCTGAGTGACAGGCACATCGGTGCTGCGCAGGGAGAAGGGGGCAGCCCAGGCAAGGGCACCCTGGCCAGGGGTGTGGGGAGGCTGCAGGCGACGTGGTGGTGGGTCTGGACGCGCTGCAGGTCAGCAGCTTTTGACTATCTCATCTCTGACCCTCTGCTGGGAAGCCAGAGTGTGCTGGGGGCAAGTGGTGGGTGCCAGTGGGTGGCACAGGCAGCTGCTCTCCAGAGAGTGGAGCTGGGAGCTGCAACGCAGGGAGGGTGGCTGGGCTGTGCTCTCAGGTTTCTGTCTCCTGGGTGATGGGGCTAGTGGGATTCCAGCCTCCTCCCTGGCCCGGCTCCCCTGCCAGAATGGGAGAGGGTGGCAGCAGGGTGCAGGCAGCTCGGGGTGCGGGGAAGAGGGGCTGCAACCCAGCTCTGACTCTGCAAGGCTGTGTGGAAGAATGATGCCAGGCCGCCCCGTAGGACCCAGCCCAGGCAGTGGTTGCAGCAGTGACACCACACTGATGCCTGTTGCTGTGTTTCCCTGCAGAATCCGAGGCCCTGGTAAATGGTGGTCACCAGCTGTCAGAGCGTGGGTGTCACAGCCACAGCTCCCTTGTCAGCTCCATCGAGAAGGACCTGCAGGACATCATGGACTCCCTGGTGCTGGAGGAGTCGGCATCCCCCAGCATCCAGAAGCCACCTGCCCGTGGCCGATCCCCCCTCTCCCCTGTGGTGAATGGGGGTGGGCGCTGCCTCCTGTCCCCTCCATTTAGCCCTGGGGCCACTTCGGGGTGCTCCAGCTATGAGAACTTCTCTCCCCTCTCCTCCCCAGCCAGCAGCAGCAGCTACACCAGCCCCTCACTCAGCAGCCAAGAGCAGGGCCCAGCCGTGCCCCCCCTCGTCCCACTTCGCTCCTCCAGCTACAACCACACTGTGCAGCCACCCACTCTGCCTGGTGGAGGTTCCAGTGAGCCTTGGCCAGCTGAGAGGCTCAAGGACCACCAGGCGGGCAGCCCCCAGGTGACACCCAGGGTGGCGCCACGGCCGCGGGTGGCCCTGCAGGAGCGGCCCCCCAGTCCCTTCCGGGAGCCACGGGACTCTCTGGCCCCCGGCCGGCAGCCCACCAGCAGGGCAGTCCCAGAGGCCCGGCTGCAGCCCCCCGAGAGCCCACGGGTGGCCCGGAGGAACATGGAGAGCATGCGGGAGCTGCCCCCCCTGAGCCCCTCCTTGTCACGCCGGGCTGCCAGCCCCCGGGTGGCCCCTGACACCCCCTCCCCACAGCCCCGGCTGGGCAGGGAGGTGCCTGGCAGTCCCCGTGCCAGGCGCAAGGGCCTAGAGGAGTCGAAAGGTGCTGGGGGCCCCTCACCCCCACTTCTGGCGGAGAACCCCATGCGCCGTCCCAGCTTCAGCAGTTGCCTGAGCCCAACGTATGGGCTGGGCTCCCCAGCTGTGCCCTCACCCCGGCAGAGCCCCCGCTCCTCCAGGAAGCCTTTTGGGGATGCACGGCTGCCAGCGGGGTCACGGGAGCGCAAGAACAGCATCACTGAGATCAGTGACAATGAGGACGAACTGCTGGAGTACCACCGGCGACAGCGGCAGGAGCGGGTTAGGGAGCAGGAGATGGAGCGCCTGGTGAGCCTTGGGGCTGGGAGGGAACATATTTGAATGTGGGACACCCTCTTTGAAAATACCTTTTGTCATTTGCTGCTTTAAAACCTGGCCTTTGCTTCTTGGGTATTTGCCACAGCTGCCGGGCTGCCGGCTTATCGAGGGGGATTATGGCCAGGAGCAGCCATCAGTGCTCCGCAGCTCTCCAGGAATACAAAGCCCCCAACTTACAGCAGCCTGTGGAAGCTGGTTGGGCTGGCATGGCCCCAGGGCTACCAGCCAAAGTGGTGGTGCCCCTGCCTTTGCAAAAACTGTGGTTGCTCTTTGCCACGCAGGACTGGGTGGGATCATATGGACAGGGCTGCGGCACATCTGTCCAGGCATGAAGGAGACACATCTTGTCCATCCCTGCCAGGGCCCATCTGCTGCTGGTGGTGGTGCTGCCATGGCTCTGTGGGCATTGCATCTATATTTAGGGCTGATGGAGTTTTTATGGAGCTGGCATCTGCCTGTGTGAGGTTTGCCGTGTCTCTGCCAGTCCAGCAGGCCAAGCTGCCAGGGCCTTGTTTGCTCAGCCCTGACTCATGCCTGGTGCAGGCAGCCTGAGTCACCGCCTGGAAATAGCGGAGGCGCTCGGCAGCTGGCACTGCTGCCTGTAATTAGTCTGTCTCCAGCTCCCAGCACATCGCATGCCTGGCTCTGGTGTGGGGTCAAGCGGGCTGCATTGCGCCGTGTAATGTCGCCCACCCATCCCAGCATGTGGGCCCCTATTCTGGTGGCCACCATTGGCACAGGGCTCTGTCTGCTCCTGCCACAGCATGTGCTGGATGGGTACCTTGCTGACTGTTCTTCCCCACAGGAGCGGCAGCGCCTGGAAACCATCTTGAACCTCTGTGCTGAGTACACCAAGACAGATGGCACTGAGCCTGGCAACATGCAGAGGCTCCTGGCTGGTGACACAGATGCTGGCCGGTGGGTGCCCAGAGGTGCCACGGCTCTGGGCCATGCTGTTGAAGAGCTGCAGCAGAGGGAGAGCCTGGAGAGGTCAGATGAGGAGAACCTGAAGGAGGAGTGCAGCAGCACTGAGAGTACCCACCACGAGGTAAGGGGGCAGCTGTGCCATTCTGTGCCATGCCGTGGTGCACTGTGCCATGCCAACCCATCCCTTTCCACAGCACGAGAAGCTGACAGGCCCCCGGGCCAAGGAGGCACAGCGGCTGGAGGAGGAGCGCGCCAGGGTCCTTGGCCGCCTGGACCAGCTGAAGGGCCATATCAAGGAGCTGGAGCAGCAGCTGCAGGAGACATCACGAGAGGTGAGGGGTCAGGGGACAGTGCTGGGTCCCCTGCTGCTTGCTGCCCTCACCAGTCTGCACTGAATCCTGAGAGTATGAGCTAGATCCAGCTAGAGCAGCCGTCCCAATACTGCTCTGCCTGTCTAGGCAGAGATGGAGCGGGCGCTGCTCCAGGGCGAGCGGGAATCAGAGGTAGTGCGGCTGCGGCAGGAGCAGGAAGCAGTGCAGCAGCTGCAGGAGAAGCTCTCCAGCCTGGACACCAGCATCCGCAAGGAGCGGGACAAGGTGAGCCCAGTCACAGGTTCCCATTGTCACCAGCTGTGCCATACCCTCCCTGGCCCTCACAGCCAGTGCTGCAATGCCTCATGCTGCAGCATTCCCCTGCAGACATGTTCTCCAGACCCTGAGCTCCACAGAGGCTTTGGGGAGCAGCCCCTCTGGTTTGCGTTGTGGGGGAATCTGTCTCTCTGCCTGGGGTTGGTCAAACAGCCCTGCCGGAGGACAGTGGGGCCAGTGCTCAGGATGCACTGTAGCTGCTGCCTGTTGCTCTGGCAGGGAGACTGTGGTGTGAGGCTTTTTGGATGGCTGCTGCCTGTGGTGGGCAGTGCCGAAGTAGGGGCCGTGGCACTTCCTGTTACCTGTCCTTGCTAGGGAACTGCGTCTTGCAGCAAGTCACCTCACTCTGCTGCATCTTCATGTGTGATGGCAGCTGTTGCTGCAGTGTTCAGCTTGCTGGAGGTGGCTGGGAAACCACTCGCAGGTGTTTGACTTGGTGGCTTAGGAGGGGGTCCTGGCCCCCTTCTCCCGATGTGGTCTGTGGTACAGTTACTGCCTGCAGGCACACATGATGCTGTGTGTGCAGCACGTTTTTCCCAGGTCCTGGTTGCTGGCTGTCCCACAGCCTTGCAGGCAGTGTGGCATGGCCTTGGGCAAGCTGCTGTTCGGCAGGAGAGCTGCTGGGGCCGGTTCCCTGCTGCCTGAGGCCACTGACTCTGTGCAGCTTATGCTGGGGTCCCACCAGCAGCTCTGTGCCACCGTGATGTCACACCAGTGTCCCTTGGGGTCTGGCCAGCCCCACAGCTGTGGGTGCTAGGGCCGTCAGGGTGCCTGTGGCCAGGCAGAGCAGCCATTTGGGGGTTTTGTTCTGGTTTTGGTCTTCCAGCTCTTTGTAGGTTTCTTCTGCTGCCAGGGACAGCCTAGTGCAGAGGCAGGAGAGGAGCGCAGGGACAGCCCTCTCCCAACCTCTCTGCTGACCTAACCCCCTTGCTTTCCTAACCCACCTGCACTACTCACCTAACCCACCTGCTACCCCCGGGACTACCCGAGTCGGGCTACTCCCGCGACTACCCGAGTCGGGCTACTCCCGCGACTACCCGAGTCGGGCTACTCCCCGGACTACCCGAGTCGGGCTACTCCCGCGACTACCCGAGTCGGGCTACTCCCGCGACTACCCGAGTCGGGCTACTCCCCGGACTACCCGAGTCTCGCTACTCCCGCGACTACCCGAGTCTCGCTACTCCCGCGACTACCCGAGTCTCGCTACTTTTGCGACTACCCGAGTCTCGCTACTCTCGGGAGTACCCGAGTCTGGCTACTCCCGGGACTACCCGAGTCTGGCTACTCCCGGGACTACCCGAATCCTCTACTGCTACTCACACTAACAGTGCCTGCTTGCAACTCTGCCATCACCTCTGACATTTCTGTGTGTCCAGGAGCCCCCAGGCAATCCACAGCTCCCCTCCTGGGGCACCTGGCTGTGCTATCCCTGCATCCCTGCCAGCATGTCCCCTCATAGCCCTTTTCATGATGTCCCATCTCTGTGTGGAGCACAGAGTTCCTTGCAGCAAACATTTCTCAATGCTAAGCCCCTGCAAGGTGCTGCCAGACCTGCCGGAGGTGGTTCCCCATGCCAGTCCCTTGTCGCTGGTCCCATTTTACTGCTCCTGTGGCCGTGAAAGGGGCGGCTGGGGACATTGCCCCCTCATCCCAGGCCCAGGAGCAAATGTCTGCTCTGCTGCTGACTCATCATAGCCTGAGCATCTCTTGCTGCACTACAGCCTCCTGTTTTCACTGCTGCCCCTTGGGCAGCCCTCTCCTTCTAATGGATGAGGGTGGTCCATGCCCTCAGGCTGCATTCAGGACCTGCAGTTCATAACTGGCAGTATCCTGAGCAGCACTTAACAAAGCCAGTTAGTGGTTATTCAGAGGATACGTGTGATGTAGCTGTGTGCAGGATTGGGATGACTTTAACCACGATGTCAGCATTGATCTTTTTGATGCCTGCAAATTTGTTTTTGGAAACACAAAGCTGAGGTCAAGGGTTGGCTGTAACCCCTCTAACACTGCCTGGCCCTGGCTACTGTGTCTCTGATCTCTTGATCCCCCTGTATCTGCCATGATGCTCCTCCTGAGCCCCCTCTGTCTCCAGCTGAGCCCCTCTAACTCACAGCTTCTGCATGGCGCCCATTTGAGAAGTGTGTTTTCTCTCTTCTTTCCTTTTTCTTTCTTTTTCTTTTCTTTTTTTTTCTTTTTGTTTTGTTTTGTTTTGTTCTCCCCTGATTCAGGAAAGGGCAAAGATTGATGCTGAAAGGAAGGAGCTAGAGCAACTCCGGGCGCTTTACCATGAGTCGAAGAGCCACCTTGATAAGTGCCCCGAGTCAATGCGGGAGCAATTGCAGGAGCAGATGCGAAGGGTCAGTGTCTCCCCCCACCCCTCCCGGACCATGGCCCACCTCCCTCCGCTCCAGCTTAGGCCAGCTCTTCCCTGCCAGCCGGGGCTGCACTGGGAGCGTCACACCCGGGCTGGAGGCGGCTGGCATCGGGCACCACCGTCCTGGTAAGCTTGCCGCTCGCCCGGGCCCGGGGCACGGGGCTGGCTCGGCAGAGCTCCTCGGGACCAGCTCGGCGGAGCTCCTCAGGACCGGGCAGGGCACGAGCATGGACCCTGCCCTGCAAAGGAGGGCAGGCTGGGGAGTCCTGGGGGCTGCTACATCCTCATCTGGCTGCCTCCAGCTATTTCCTGAAAATGTTTATTTACACAGTGATGTTGATTTATGTTACTGCTACTCCTCTGCATTTTTCCTATTATCTGGTATCTACTGGAAGCAGTTGACTTTCCCCAGCCCATGCCTGGTGTCTATCCAGATAAATCCACATTGCCACAGCCGGCTCTGGCCAGGCACTCACATGCTGGTTGAGGTTCTGGTGCATCGTGGGCAAGGGGGTGATGGAGCGGTCTCTGTGTGTGGGAGCCCTCAGGAGCCACCACGCCAGTGCTGTGCCACAAGAGCCCTGGCTGCCCAGCTCACGGAGCAGGCTGAAACACGTCCCTGTGGGGTGCACAGTGCAGTGGCTGCCAGGGTGGCACGGGGAGGCCCAGAGCTGAGTGCTGCCATGTGCTGTTGGTGCATGAAGGCTGGAAGGGCACACAGGAGTTTGTCCAGCATGGTGCTTGTCTGTGGCGGCTTTGCCATCTGTAGGCTTGGTGACACGGTGTTGCGTGTTGGTGGTTATGCTGGCACACGGTGTTTTGCCACCTGCCAGGGCATGGCTTCAGCCCATATGTGGTTCAGCAGGGGCAGCTGGTCTCCGAGGGCTGGTGAAGCCCCTGGCTGTGGCGAGCTCATCTCATGGGGGTGGCTGCTCTGTCCTGGGCAGTTCTGGATGCCTCTCATTACCTTCTCCTGATGGCAGACACTCCTGTCAGTATCTCTCATGTTTCTGGTGCCCAGCAGAAGGCGAAACTGCCTGCCTGCCCACACCAGGCACAGGGGACAGGCTGGGCCACCAGCTCTTCTTCCTGGCTGGCACCAGTAGGATGTGGAGGCGTGGCAGGAGGTTTTGCTCTGGGAGACCTACCTGCAGGATGCGGAGATGCCTGTCCAGTGGGACTGATCGCTCACGATGCTCTTGCGTGTTCAAAGGAGGCAGAGGCACTGGATATGGAGGCCAAGCTGTTTGAGGACCTGGAGTTCCAGCAGCTGGAGCGGGAGAGCCACCTTGAAGAGGAGCGTGAGGCACGGGGCCAGCAACTCCTGCAGAGCAGGGCTGAGTGCCACCGTAGCATCGCCCACAGGAAGGTAGGGGTGGACGGGGCAGCAGGTCAGTGTGGCCAGGCTGTGCCCCACAGGTCTGGCATGGCCAGGCTGCATCCCATGGCTCCCCAGCAGCCAGCTTATCTCTGCTGTCTGCTCCCCAGGAACGGGTGGCTGCCCTGGATGCCCAGGCTGCCCAGATTCGGCTTCAGAGCGCCCAGGAGGCTGAGCGCCTGGCCAGGGAGCGGAGCAGCGCTCTGCAGCTTCTACAGAAGGTAAGGCCATGATTGTGTGCTCCTGAGGGTGCTCAGGGCAGGGAGCAAGATCGTGCCAGCTCTTGCCAGGTTGCTGGCAGGCAGGGTGAACTTGGGGGGTGACCGACCATGGGATGCCAGTAACCATCAGCTGCCTCTGACCTGTCACCCCATGTGCAGGAGAAGGAGAAGCTCATGTCTCTGGAGAGGAGATACCAGCTCGTCACAGGTGGCAGGAGCTTCCCCAAAATGTCGTCGGCTCTCCGAGAGGTAAATGGGTTGAGTGGTCTATGGTGCTTGGAGCTACTCTCCTAATCTGCTGTCGCCAGTGAGAATGAGTCTTGTGCACCACAAGTTTTGCTCTGCAATGGTTCCTGTGTTCCCAAGTACTTCTGGCTAGAGCCAGGTGCTTCCAGCTGCTTGAAGTCTCTCCATGGGCTGCAGAGGTTGGGCGGGAGGGAAGGAAATGCAACAGAGCAGCACATGGGACAGCACTGCCTGGGGTCCCATCCTTGCTGGAGAGTAAGCATGGGGGTGTCTTGGTGCTGGTACAGGGGACTTTTAGGTGGAAGTGAGTTTCTCCATTACCCTGCTCATGGATCTGAATGGGGAGCCAGAGCCATGATGCCCTTGGGGGCTGTGGTGTTGCCTCACCTGCTGCTGGGGAGAGGCATAGGATGGCAGAGTCCCCTCATGCCTGCCTGCAGTGGAACTCCTGTTGCTATCACCTTGCTGTCTGTGCCCACCTTGTCTACGTGATCTTTACCCTTCAACAGGAGACCCTCCACATCTCAGAACCTTATGAGCTGTTGGAGGGAACTAAGCCCCTGAGTCCCCTGCCAGCAGCAGCTGCCTCCTTAGCTTCTCCTGCCACCTGCTCCTACCCCAAGGCACAAGAGGTAACTAACTAGAGGGACTAGCTGCATGTGCTTGCTTGCTTGCTTACCCCTCCGTGGTCGAGACCCCTTTTGTGGACAAATGTCACCCCCAGGCAGCAAGGCAGCCCCACAGCGGCATGGCTGGGGCATATATCATATAGCTCTCTGGCAGCTGTGCTCATTAACAGTCAGTCCCCGATTCCACGTGCTCTCCTGAGCCTGCTGGGCATCCCAGTTCCTGCTGCTGCCCTCTGTTTTAATCTTGGTGCAGCGCTGTGGGGCACAGGCATCCCTGTGCTTCCCCCTTGCCCACTGCTTGCCATCTGGCTGGGCACCTCCTGACAGCATCCTGTAGGGTCCTGCCAGCCTGGCTTTTCCAAAATAAGAGCAAGTCCCCAGCTTTAGCATGTTTGGTTCAGAAAGGACGAGGAAGTGTATTTTAAGCTGGCTCAGCACAGCTTGGGGTGCCTCATCCAGTGCTGTTGCACTGCGGAGGACTTGTGGCCAGGGACTGTGGAAGACCCTGAGGTATCCCTGTCCCTTGTAGGCACTCAGCAATGCCACACTGAAGGCCAGAGCAAGATGGGTGCCAGCACACCCAGCCCAGCTTGAGCATCATGCTTCACACATGGTGCTGCACACTGAGGATACCACGGGCAGCAAGGCAGGGCTGGGGAGGCATTGTTTGCATGCATGCATGGGGAGGTTTGCTCCCACTACACAGTCAGTGCCATGATGCCAGCGCACAGGTCTAACTCTTCTCCTTCTCCCTTGCCATGGATTTCTAGGAGTACATGAGGCTGTCTGACGTTTTCAGGTTCTGCAGTAATGCACACGGCCCCAGCCTGGACACTAAAGCTTCTGCTGCTGCCCCTGCTGCCGCTCAGCGCTCTTTCTTGCTTGCTGTACCTCCCGCAGCTGACGAGGTACCTGCCCCAGAGCATGCTCGGGTTTGCTCCCTTGGGTTGCCCGCTGCATACCGGGCAGTGAGGAGGCTGCGGACGCGCAGCCTCCCCGTGTGCCTGGTGCTTGGAGCCCACGTCTCTCTGGGGTCAGGACACTTGTCTGGCTGCTGCTGAGTGGGGAGCAGAGGCTCAAGCTGCCCAGTCTCCTTGCTGGGGTGCACTTCTTGCCTGCTCTGGATGTAGTGGCAGGGTTCAGGAGCAGAGTGGGTGCCCAGCAGTGGGAGGGTGGCCCTTTGTCTGTTGGATGCAGTCCTGGCTGCTCGTACCAAGCAAGGAGGATGCAGAGCAGGTGGGGACCTGACCCAGTGCCCAGCACCAACTGCTTTTCCTCCCAAGACAATGAACCCTCCTTTGGGGATTGGACCTGCTTGCATATTCCTCTGTGCCTGCTTGCCTTTGCCCTTCTCCTGGTTTAATCTGCTTCTCCCTGCCCAGTATGTGACCATTGAGCAACTCTCGGGCATCCTGGGCAGCCTCCACACCCCTGCTGCTTCCCTGCTGAGCTGTACCCATCCGGCTCCTTCATCCTCAGGCTGTGCTACTCCTCTTCCTCCTCTTCCATCTCTCCCTTCTCCCTTCATCTCTGCAGAGGTTGGTGCCCCATTTCCCTCCCTGTGGCCCCTTGCAGTCTCCCTGGGAGGTGATGGGGATGCACAGGAAGGGGTGGGTTGCAGATGAAGCTGAGCAAGCAGCTCGGGCTCTTCACAGTCTGCACACCCCTGGCTGTCCTGCCTGCTGCTCCACTGCCCCCAGGACAGGGGAGTCTTTGTGCTTGATCACTTCTCACGTTCTCATGAACAAAGGGCTCCTACACCTGCTGGGACTTAGCCAGGGAGTGTGCAGGATCCCCAGGGGTCTGCATGTCAAGTTCTGGGGGAATGGTGCAGGCACAGGCAGGGATGCTCCAACCTCATCTCTGTGCATCTGTCCCTCTTGCTGCATTTGTCCTTCCTCCTTTCTCATGCAGCCTCTCTCTCCAGATGGAGCAGCAGCTGTTGGGAGGCCCCGTGTGTCTCCCAGCTCTTGATTTAGAGAAGTGGTACCAGGAGGTTATGACTGCCTTTGAGACCTCCTCTTCCTCTGTCTCTCCTTCTTCTTCCCCTCCTCCACTTCCAGCTAAAGCTCACTCCTCTCACAAGGCCCTCCAGGTAATCCTGGCTCCCTGCTGCCAAGGCTCAGGCTTTGGGGCCGCTGGTTGCAGCAAAAGTGGGGCAATGTGGGGATGTTCCCGTGGACCCTGTACCCTGAGTGCTGCCAGGGCCCTGGGTGCCACAGCAGGCAAAGGCAGAGCAGACCTGCAGCGTAAGGCAGGAAATCTCTGCCTCCTCTTGCCTGCACCCCTGCAGGATGGCACTGACACAGGGCAGGATCTGGGGAGGGTCAGCAGGGCCAGCCCTGCTGACAGATGAGCCATCTGTCCAGGGGAGCTTTTGCAGTTCCCCCATGTCTCTCTCACCTCTGTGTCTTTGTGCTCAGGTCTATCGTGCAAAAACAGAGGGCGGTGCTGGTGTCCTCACCCCTCAGATGAAGAGTGGGACCCCCTCGTCCTCACAGCTCAACCTCTCCATGCTGGGGCGCAGCCCCTCACCTAAGGTACGGCTACCAGGGGACCCAGGCATTTTGGCCATGGCTCACACATGCCTGGTGCCAGCTGCCATCCCCATCCTTGCAGCTGACCACCTGCTGTCCTGCCCAGGGCCCCTCGAGCCCAGCGGGCAGCCTGTCCCGCAACCTGGTGGCCACGCTGCAGGACATCGAGACCAAGCGCCAGCTGGCCCTGCAGCAGAAGGGTGAGCTCTCGCTCTGTCCTGGCTCAGTGGGGTGGTGGGACTTCGGGAGACGCTATCCCCACTGCCACTTAGGCAGTGGAGAGGAGAGCCTGGCTGAGGGTGGCAGCAGCAGCAGAGCTCCGGTGGGATGCAGTGCCTCTCTCACGGTCTCTTGCTTTTCCCCCGTCTCTTTCCTCCTGACCCCTCCACCTGACGGCCCGTCTTCAGCCGAGCTGCTCCCAGCAGAGCCCTTGCAGCCAGGCGATCTACCAGGTAGAGATGTGGGGTGACTTGGACTGCCTAGAACAGCCCAGAGGCAGCAGCATGGCTGTTTGCTGGCGCCTTCTGCCATACATAAGAGGGGCATGACCAGTCCAGGACCCCAGGTGGCTCTCAACATCCGCTTAGGGACAACTCTGTGCATCCCTAACCCGCTAATGCTTCACCCAGCCTGTTCCTACCAGCCTGGCGCATGTGCCCCCCTGCTCCTGCCCAGACAGATCGGTGTGCTTGCCAGAGAGTTGTGACAGCAGCTCCCACCTCTGCCCCTACCATGCCTACCTGGCTCCAGCATTGCCTGTAATCTCTTCTCCTGCCTGTGCCACTCCCTCGCCCACCATGCTGTGGCACTGAGTGTGGCACATTTAACTTGTCATTGTCATCTTCCCGTGGCACAGGTCAGCAGGTGATTGAGGAGCAGAAACGGCGGCTCGCAGAGCTGAAGCAGAAAGCAGCTGCTGAGGCACAGTCCCAGTGGGAAGCCCTGCATGGGCAGCCCCCCTTCCCCACTGCCTTCCCCCGGCTCATGCACCACTCCATCCTCCACCACCACCGTCCCCATGGTGCTGGGCCCCGGGCCGAGGAGCTGGACCATGCATACGACACACTCAGCCTGGAGAGCTCAGACAGCATGGAGACCAGCATCTCCATCGGCAACAACTCTGCGTGCTCACCTGACAACATTTCCAGGTAACCCTGGGGCCAGCTCGTATGGCCAGAGGACAGCCCGCTCTGCTGCTATGCTGCTGTCTCAGGGTCCTTCCTGCTGGGGCAGCAGCTGTGGCTGTCTTGCAGTGCCAGCGGGATGGAGACAGGAAAGATTGAGGAGATGGAGAAGATGCTGAAGGAGGCAAATGAGGAGAAGTCACGGCTGATGGAGTCCCGGGTGAGTGGGGACACCAGCACCATGGCTGGATGGTAAGCAGGTCTCTAGTTGTTGGGGCTGAGTGCCTGTGCGTGCTGGCAGGAGCGGGAGATGGAGCTGCGTCAACAGGCACTGGAGGACGAGCGCTGGCGCCGGGAGCAGCTGGAACGCCGACTGCAGGATGAGACTGTGCGGCGGCAGAAGCTGGTGGAGAAGGAGGTCAAGCTGCGGGAGAAGCACTTCTCACAGGTGTGAGATGGGGTTCCATCCCCCTCTCCCAGCCTGGGCAGTGAGACGCACTCTGCTTGCTACTGATGTCCCAGCTCCCACTGTGGGGACATGGCTCTCGTCATCATCGGTGGGCTTTGCAGGGCTGTGTTGTTTTTCAGGCTCGTCCCCTGACACGGTACCTCCCCATCCGCAAGGAGGATTTCAACCTGCGGTTGCACATTGAGTCCTCAGGCCACAGCATTGACACCTGCTACCACATTATCCTGACAGAGAAGATGTGCAAGGGTTACCTGGTCAAGATGGGCGGGAAGATCAAATCTTGGAAGAAGCGCTGGTTCGTCTTTGACCGCATGAAGCGCACCCTCTCATACTACGTGGGTGAGTCCCTATGCTGCCTTGTGTCCCCTCCCCGTACCATCGCCCACTGTTGACAACAGTTCCCTCTCTTGGGCAGATAAACATGAGACAAAGCTGAAGGGTGTTATCTACTTCCAAGCCATTGAAGAGGTTTACTATGACCACCTCCGCAGTGCTGCAAAGGTGAGAGCCGGGCGCTGCCCCTGCTCTGGTGTATGCTGGGAGCCCCCGTGGGCATCCCCATTCTCCTTCATTGCCCTCTGTCACGCAGGTAGGAGGGAGTAGGGCAGTGCCTGCCTGCCAGGGATGCTCCCGGAATGGTCCATGACCTCTGATGGTGCCAGTCCCAGGGCGCCAAGGGCAGGACCCCAGTGCTGGGCTTGGTGGGGGAACAAGGAGGGGAATGCTGCTGCTCAGAGGGGGCCAGAGTGCTGATTCCATCCTCCCCTCCAGAGCCCCAACCCTGCGCTCACTTTTTGTGTCAAGACCCACGACCGACTCTACTACATGGTGGCACCCTCAGCCGAGGCCATGCGCATCTGGATGGACGTCATTGTCACTGGGGCAGAGGGCTATACCCAGTTCATGAACTGAGGAGGGGTGCTGCACACCCCAGATCCACCAGCTGGATGGACTCCTGAGCATCCCAAGCAGCAAGGAGCTCCTAAGGGAGCCATGGTCCCTGCTGTGCCTCATGCCAAGGGTTGTACACACCATGGTCGTGGACCTGCACTGAGCCCAGCTGGACGGTACCTAGTGTTGCCTGTTCAGGCAAGGGAATAAGTTTTTTTATGTTGACTTTTTAAAAACAAACTTTATTGGAACAATATCAAAGTGCTGAAATGTAAAAAGCTGCCAAAGACCTGCTGGAGCCTGAGCTTTTTGCCTTGGGGGTGTACTAGGTTTGAGGCTGATGCTGATAGTTGCTGTCTCAGTGTTCCAGGGAAGGAGACAGTGAGGCCAGCTGACCCCATGCAGCCAGGATCTCCCACTGTGGTAGACTCAGATTCCTCTTTGTAAACCTTTTGTAACTTGGGATCGTTGTGCCCCCTGTGCCAGGCCCAGGTGGGGATTGCGGTGTGGACTGTCAGTCATAAAGCATTTCATGAACCAGGCTGTGCCTTCTGTATGGCCTCTGGACTGGCAGCACGTTCCAGACAGACCAGAGTCTGCCCCTGGGCTGGGGGGACGGATGGGGACACCGGGCAGGGGCTGGGGCCCCTTGGAGCTCACCGGGAGTGAGCTGAGGGGCACGGGATCGGCGCAGGAGGCACCCGCGACAAGCGACCGAACAGCGGGACAGGGAGGGGCCAGTGGAAGGAGCGGAGCCCGAGAAAGGGGCGGGTCTGGGGACGCGCCCGGCTGGGCTGAGTCCAGGTGAGCCGAACCAAACCCGAACCAAAGCCGAGCCGTGCCAAACCTGCGCCAAGCCCAAACCGGGCCGGGGCCGAGCCAAGGCGGGCCCGGGGCGGGGCTTATATGGGGCGTGGTTTATAAGGGGGCGTGGCTTATAAGGGAGGCGTGGTTTGATGGCGGCTTGGCCGCGATGTGCCTGTCGGCCGCCAGGGGGCGCACACGCTGCAGGCGGATCGCACGTGGCTCGGTTGCCGTGCGGCATGCGCGCAAGCGCACGCGTGATGCCAGCACGCGCTCCGCTCAGACCGACCCCCGTGGCCCCGCCCCCGGGCCTCTCGGCCAATGGAGCCGCGGGCTGCCGCTCGTGACTGCTTCCGACTTCCCCCGACGTGGCCCAATGGACGCCCGCGCGCCGCGGGATTGGCGCGCGGGGCTGGCCCTGGCGGCCGCGCCAATGGGCGCGTGCCGCGTGCGGGCGGGGCGGGGCCAGACGGCGGGGCCGCCGCGGCGGGGCAGCTCCGCGCGCCGGGCCGAGCCCAGTCCGGTCGAGCCGAGCCCACCCGGGCGCAGCCGAGCCCAGTGGAGTCCAGCAGGGCCGAGCCGAGTCCAGCTGAGCGGGGCCGAGCATGGCGCTGTTGCCCGGCTGGGCACTGCCCTGGCTGCTTCTCTTCTGCCTCCTGCCCGCCGCAGGTACGTGCGGGCTCTCCCAGCCTGGGCCGCGACGTCGACGGTGCGGGGCCGCGGGGAGGAGCGGCCGGTGTTTAAGTGCCGCCCCAGCGCCCTGTCCGGGCGCGTCCTTGGCTTGGCCGCCCACACCGGCAGCAGGTTCTCACCGAGGGTTTGTTTCCAGAGCCGGTGGCGGTGATGTCGGTGGACGTGGGCAGCGAGTCGATGAAGATCGCCATCGTGAAGCCTGGGGTGCCCATGGAGATCGTCCTGAACAAGTGAGGGGCTGTTCCAGCGCTCCGAGCGCTGCCGCGGGAGGTGTACCGGGGGGGAGCCCGCTCTGTCCTGCCGGGGCTGTAGTCCCCCCGGCAGCGCCGGGAGCGGGCGGGAAGTGAGGCTGGCTGGGACTCGGCCATCCTTGCTCCTCTGTTGCTAGGGGAAGGCTCCCATTCTCCTACCCAGGGTTGTGGCTCAGCCTGCCCCAGGTGGGCAGCTGCAGGGCAGCGTCCAGGGCAGTTTGTTAACTCACCTTTGAGGTGTTCAGGTACACACCTTGGGCACCTTTCAGCAGAGTGCCAAAAGCCCGTGTGGTTAAGGACATGTTGTGGTGCAAACCCAAAAGGGCACCACTCACATTCCCACCTGTCCCCTGATTCTCAGTTCCCCACAAGGGAGCCCAGAGCCAGGTTTGTTTTGCTGCAGCTGTCCAGAGCCCACACTTGTGAAGCAGGTAAATCTCTTCTTGCATTTAGCTGCTGCTGCAGCCTAGCCTCAAGATGCTGAGTGAAGAATCTGCAGGTGAGAGAGGACATACAATCAGGAGCATCCTTGGTTTCTGGGAGTCTGGCAATAACAAGGAGATTTCTCACCCACCTCCCTGAAATTTGGCAGTCATAGATAGAATGAGGGAATTGTCCTGCCTTGCTTATGGAGGGAAGGAAGCAAAAATAAAGTCACATCAAAGCACTGAAGTGGGTGAGGGGTAGCCAGGTAAGCAGCTGAGCAGAGGCTGTCCCCACTCTCCACAGCAGGTGTCCAAGCATCTTTGCCTAGTCCTTCTGGAATGGGAACAACATCCTTCCGTGCTGGAGACTGGAATGTTCATCTGTTTCAACTGGTTTATGCCTTCCTGTCTTTCCTCAGGGAGTCACGAAGGAAAACACCCGTGGCTGTTTCCTTGAAGGAGAACGAGCGTCTCTTCGGCGATAGCGCGCTGGGGATGGTAAGAGTTCCCATTCACAGAATACAGGTATCCCATGTTGCGATAAATGTTTGAGCCAGGGAGTTTTATTGTTGTCCTGTGCTTCTCATCTCCTTGAGGTGTCATTGGCAATGTGTAGTGGCTATGTGCTCCTGCTCACAGGGCAGGAGTTGCTCCCCACCTAGCCTGGGAGGGTTGGTTTGAGAACAGTGTAGCTGAAGGAATGCAAGTGAGTGATGTGGGTTTCTTTTTCTGCAGTCCATAAGGACACCGAAGGTGGCATTCCGATACTTCCAGGATCTGCTGGGTAAGCGGATCGATAATCCCCACGTGGCGCTGTACCAGTCCCGATTCCCAGAGCATGAGCTGGTGAAGGATGAGGCAAGACAGACTGTTATCTTCAAGTTGTCCCCGTAAGTGGCTCTTTTTAGGTTTTTTATGGGATGAACTTCGGCTGCCAAACTTCTGCTGCTCTCTGTTGATGCCATCACTTTCTTTCCCATTGTAGAACGATACAGTATTCTCCTGAGGAGATGCTGGGGATGGTCCTGAACTATTCACGTGGTCTGGCTGAGGAATTTGCAGGTTGGAAGGATTTGGCTTTTTGTTGTCTGTGCATGTGTTTGTACATTACAGGATTCAAGTAGAAACCAGAAGAATTCAGAAACCCAAAGTTTTTAGAAACAAGGCATTAGTTGTCTCCAGCTGTAGGCTGTAAGCAAGACTTAGCAGCTATCCAGTTACCATTTGTTTCTAATATGATGCAAGTTTGGGATCTTAAGCCTATTCTTTGGGGCAGACACCCCATTTACCACCTATCCTTGCAATGAAGGAGCCTTACAGGCAGTCTCTGGAGAAAAGTGTTTTCTTTTTCACATGTGTGGTCAGACTGAAGGCACATGGGGGGTGGCTTCAGGGGACGGTGGAAGTGGCTCTGTAAAGGCTGTGCCGTAGCTGTTCTGGATGGAGACTTGCTGCTGGAGCTGAACTAAAAGAGCAAAAATGGCCCCTTGCTGTGAAAGTTGCTAACAGAGAAGAAGCTGTTGTGCATATTTCACCCTGTGTTGCTAATGAAATACCATAGTAATTAAAACTGGATAAATTACTAGGAGGCTGTATTATGTGGTTAGTGACCCTACAGCCAGTCCAAGACATTTTACTGGAGAGTGAATATGATCCAGTGACAATGTAAGGCTCCATGAAGATATTATTTGTTGAAATGGAAGGCTACCCAGGGTATTTGATAGTGTCCTGACACATGAAGGAGAGGTCAGTAGACTTGCGGCTTTGTGCAAATGTGCCAGGTCTGCTTGGCTTCAGCAGGATACAGAGATTCGTCCCTAGGGATCCTGGCTGCTGCTGCAGGATTGCTTTCTGTATGAGTCCTCACCTTGGGTCTTCTGGGTTTGCTGCTGTCACTCCATCTCAACAAGTCTTTGCATGTGGCTACACTGATGCAGAGTTCCCTGCAACTGTTTCAGAGCAGCCCATCAAAGATGCAGTGATCACAGTTCCTGCTTACTTCAACCAAGCGGAGAGGAGAGCAGTTCTGCACGCCGCCCGCATGGCTGACCTCAAGGTGCTGCAGCTGATCAACGACAACACGGCTGTAGCACTGAACTACGGGGTTTTTAGGAGGAAAGACATCAATGCCACAGCACAGGTAGGTGCATTTGGGAGATGTGGGGAGTTCTGCCAAGTTGCCTGCATGTAGGGGAGAAAGTGCTGCAGAGAAAATCCAAAGAACTTAAAGTGGACTCTGCTGGTCTCTGTTCTCATGTGTTTGTCAACAAGACAAAGAAATTAAACCCTGTGCACATGTGTGGTAAAGCCTGAAAGCTTCTGGAGTGAGGGCAGGTGCTGGGAGTTCCCATTTTGTAAGCCTGTGTTTGTTCCTTGCCTATCAACTGGGGGAAGTAACAGTAACGATTACTTGAAGTACTTGATTTTCCTGAGGATGAAGAAAGAGCAAAACTTTGGGTTTTGAACTATGAGATAGATGAGAAGTTTTCTTGTCTTCTGTCATACATGACCCTGAACATCTGTGTTTGGTCAAAGTATGAGTCCTGCTCTTAGGCTATAAAGTCAGCCTAGGGAGTGGATAGCTGTGGCCTGTATCATGCTGAAAGGGTTCTTTCCTTATTCGTGGGGGATATCCAGGTGTTTCTGCTTCACCATCCTAGCTTTTCTTTTCAGAATATCATGTTTTACGACATGGGAGCAGGAAGCACTGTTTGTACTATTGTTACATATCAGACAGTGAAAACTAAGGACTCGGGAACCCAACCTCAACTGCAGATCCAAGGCATTGGGTAAGAATTCCACACAAGTTGCACAAACCCCACAGGTCTCAGGAGAGAAACCATTTGTTTCACAATCTCTGCATCATGTAGAATTTTGCAGTGAGGCTTCAGTACACTAATTTGGATGGCTGAGCAGGAAGCATTCGGAGCAAGAAGGCTCCAGTTGTGAATAATTTTGGTGTTGCTGTCTTGTGCAGAAGGTAACTGAGAACTTCCAGGACCCCAGGAGGGAACCAGTGTACTTAGTTTGCTTTAGGCTTGCTCTTTGATAGCGTCAAGCCACATAAACTTATTCCACTTCACGTCATCTCATAGAGTGTGTCAGTTTGGAAAAGGAATATACTTCTGGAGAGGAATGAAAGTGCAGTGTACTTAATGCATTACCAAATAAAGAGGAGTGTCCTGTGCATAGCCAGTCCAGCAATTTTAACTCCAAAGCATTTATATTAATGTTTTCAAGAAAATACCTGGGACCTGATACAGTTGTCCTGTGGCTTCTCAGCTATTTGACATACTTGGAAATCAGGCATTTACCTCAAGTGTAATGAAATTTCCTGTTGAAAGGCTGTTATGGTTATGAATCCTTCCTTCCTTCCTTCCTTCCTTCCTCCCTCCTTCCCTCCCTCCCTCCCTCCCTCCCTCCCTTCCTCCCTTCCTTCCTTCCTTCCTTCCTCTTTCACAGTCATCACAGCTGGTAAGACTGCAGCTACCTTTGACCACTTGCTCTTCTGCATGTTTGTGAAATAATATATGAAATTTGTTTGCGTTTCAGTTTGGTTTTAGTTACTATGTTCATTCTTTTGCTCAGTTTTGACCGTACCCTTGGAGGTTTCGAGATGGAGCTTCGTCTCCGGGACTACTTGGCAAAACTCTTTAATGAGCAGCACCCTTCAAAAGATGTCCGGAAGAATCCTCGGGCCATGGCCAAGCTGCTGAAGGAGGCCAACCGCCTGAAAACTGTGCTGAGTGCAAATGTCGACCACATGGCACAGGTCTGATCTTCTCCTTGGGGTTCCTGCTTTTTTTGGGCTAAGTGTGGGGTGGGTTGAGGACTGGTGTAAGGGAACACTGTCCCTCTGCAGCGCAGGTCTGCTGAGGAGCATCGCTCCCGGTGGTCCCTCTCAGCTTGTGCCCGCTTGGTAGCACCGGTGATTGAGTGGATTGAAGAAGAGTTATTCGTGTCAAGTATGTTAAATAAACTTTCACTGAGAGAAGCTGTCCGTTACACCCATGTTCCATCCTCTCTTCACCTTAGCAATGGTAGGGTTCAGATGAGTGGTCAGGTCTGTGGTGTGTTACTAAAGCCAGAACCTTTTGCACACTGGGCAAAGATTTTGCTTGGGGAATGCTCCACAATTAATTTCATTCTGGCTGTTTGTTTTTTTTCTGGACAGATTGAGGGACTACTGGATGACATAGACTTCAAAGCCAAGGTTTCAAGACAAGAATTTGAGGATTTGTGCTCTGACTTGTTCAAGCGTGTCCCAGGACCCGTGCAGCAGGCTCTGAGTAGCGCAGAGATGAACATGGTGTGTTTAAGAAAATTCATTACCAAGCCTGAAGCTTCTGTGTGTGGAGCTGCTGTCACATCATGATTGAGGCATCAGTTGGTTGTGTTATCAGGACTGTTGGGAGGTAGATGCCTGCTATTGTGACAGCGATGTTGGTGCTACAGAGAGTTTGCCTGCTGCAGTGTCAAGCAGGATTTATCACACTTCCCCTGCACTATTCACCAGAAATTAAGGACTTGGAGGAGGGGCTTCTTTCTCTTAAAACACTTTACTCTTGTGCTGTAGGTTTGAAATAATGATCTTCCCTTTTTTTTTCTTGGATACTGGTTCTGGTCTCACTCCTGAAGTTTGAACTGAATGAGTCTGGAAAGAGAATTATTAGTGTTTGGGCTTTTCCTTTGCATGCTCCCTAAAAGGAGTTCTGTTGCGGGCTGCAGTTGGACCAAACCTGAGGCAGTCCTTTGGAGGGAGTCACTGCACGGTTAAATGCTCACTTTCCAGGGTGCCATGACTCTCTTGAGCAGCTTTGGGCTCTGATATTTAATGCAAGACACTGAGTTACCTCTTAGAGTCTGCATTTCTGACTGTTCTGGTCCAACTGGCTCTTGGGGTCCCTATCTCCTCTGACACCAAACTACAGTTTGTCTAATTGGAATCGAGCCCCATATTTCAGGTGGCCTGAAGTCACGGCCACATTGTCACTATTTGACAGACCTGACTCCAGGTGCCTCTTTGTTGCCGCAGCTTATGTCTGTTTGAGATCTGTTGGGTGCTGGCCTGCACTGGCACAGCAGGGTGTAGTGTGGGTGTTCTCAGAGCACCATGTCGGCACATGGTGACTGGGGAAGGAGCGTAAGGAATCCCAGGACTTAGTTTTTCAAAATTGCTTTCTTAAGACAAGGTGACTGTTTCCAATCCCTAGGATGGAATTGACCAGGTGATTCTAGTTGGCGGTGCCACACGGGTCCCTAAAGTGCAGGAGGTTTTGCTGAAAGCTGTGGGCAAGTGAGTATGTGAGGTCCCCTTCCGGTCTGTCTCCCGTTGACAAGCTGCTGTTTATGGAGAGGCTGCAAACTTCATGTCTGTTGCTTTTCCCTTCATAGAGAAGAGCTGGGCAAGAATATCAACGCAGATGAGGCTGCTGCTATGGGTGCAGTCTACCAGGCAGCTGCTCTGAGCAAAGCCTTTAAGGTGAAGCCCTTCATTGTTCGGGATGCTGCTGTGTTTCCTATCCAGGTAACCTTTGGCTTTCCTTCTCTTGTGCAAGGTATGGGGCTGTGCTGGGAGAAATGGTCCAGGTTGGAACCTGTTGGCTTCCTTTGAGTATGGAAGCTCTGGAGACCTTTCTGCCAGTCTAATAAAGAAAGCAGAAGAAAGTCTTCTGTATTGTAGAAATGCAGTATCCAAGAAGCCAAGTATATGGAAACATCAGCTGAGGAACATTTGCCTGCCCCCCAACTTTTGCATGAGGCAAAACAGCTGAACGCTGCCGATGTAAGGTACCACGGTTTGCGGTTGCTGAGTCTAATTTCCTGTTTGTGGTGCAGGTGGAGTTTACTCGTGAGGTTGAGGAGGATGATAAATCCAGGAGTTTAAAGCATAACAAGAGGATTTTGTTCCAGCGCATGGCGCCCTATCCCCAGCGCAAAGTAATCACTTTCAACCGTTACACAGATGACTTTGAGTTCTATGTCAACTATGGAGATCTGACATTCCTGAGCCAGGATGACCTGCGGTGAGTTGAGCCCAGCACCCGAGCTAGCAGCTCCGTGGCAATGCGACTTGCCTGGCTGGAAATGTATTGCCTGTGTGTCTGACTGGCACTGGCACGTCTCTTCTCCAAGCTGCATGTCCTTTAGCAAACTGAGCCCTACCAGTTCCTGCTTTATGCAGTTGCCTATCGCTGCCAGGATGAGCATGAGCAGGGATTGGCTGTTCTGCAGCACTGTTATCCTGAGTTCTCTCTCTACTTTTGTCTCTGTGTCATCAGAGTTTTTGGTTCTCTCAATCTCACTACTGTGAGGCTAAAGGGAGTTGGGGACAGTTTCAAGAAGCACTCGGACTATGAATCCAAAGGCATCAAAGCACACTTCAACATGGATGAGAGTGGTGTACTGAGTCTTGACCGGGTAAGCACCACCCATTGGGATGGTTGTCAGCTGATGTATTTTCCAGTTCTGTGCCTGTCTCTGGTCCCTGCTTAAAACTAATCCTGAGCTTCTGTTTCCAAGGTGGAATCTGTGTTTGAGACCTTGGTGGAAGACAAGCTGGAGGAGGAGTCAACACTGACAAGTAAATGCTGAACTTTGATATTCATACTGACTGTTTTGTTACCTGTAGTGGCTGAGATAACTATAAGTGTTGTGTTTCTTTGGGTTTGGGGTGAGGATGTTACACAGTCCAGCCGTATGAGTAGCTGTCTGTGCACACAAGGACACGGAGGGAGGTTGGAGAAGGATAAGTCTGGAATGTGTGAAGCTCACCTACACCACCAAGGGAGCCCCTTGGTGATCGTTGTGGTTGTGAGGGGAAGGACTGAGAACTGAAGATGACTTTCTTCCTCTGGATACGTAGCATTCTGAATTTTTTGTCTCACATCAACAGAACTTGGGAACACCATCTCAAGCTTGTTTGGGGGTGGTGGCCCTACACCAGAGACCGGAGAGAACCTGACAGACTCAGTTCAGGTGAGCCCCAGGGTGACTGCTAATGGCAAGGGAGCCCTTTTGTCTTGCTGTGGCAATTATGAAACATTGCATGGAATTTCTACATTTGAAACACTGTTTTGCTTTCCCCTTCACTTGCTTGTGATGACCAGGAAGAGGAAGAGAGCCTAGCAGAAACAGGTAAAGAAGAGCAGGTGGAGAAACAAGACCAGAAAAGCAGTACTGAAGATGCCGGTGGAGAGCAGGGACAAGAAAAACAGCAGTCTTCAGGTCAAGCAGAAACTGCCTCTCCAAATGTAGAGTCACAGAGAAAGGAAGAAGGCGAGAAATTAGAGCCTCAGGTGAGAGTCAGATTGCGCGAATGGGACTGGTTTTAGTACCTAAGAAATGGCATTTCCTTGGTGGAATTCTCCCTTCTCTGAAGTGCCCTGCCTTTGAAATAAGTTGCAGAATCTGAAAATCTGTTCCCTTGCTTGAGAACGTACTTTGCGTTACAGCATCCCAAAGAAAATAGAGAAACTGCAAAAGAGGAAGAACTGTCCAAAAGTTCCGGTGACAGCACAGCTACCAAAACAGAGGAAGAGAAGATCAAAGCACCCAAGAAGCAGAAGCTTGTCCATGAGATCACAATGGAGCTGGATGTAAACGATGTGCCTGACCTGGTGGAAGATGAACTGAAGAGCTCAATGAAAAAGTATGTTTGAAATGGCTCTGCTAAGTTAGAGCTCTAGATAAAGGAAGTGAATTGCTTTGGAATGGTAATGGCTCACATAGAGGGCTGCTGACCTCAGAAGTTGGTGTGTGTGATGTGCTGCTCAACCAAAGGCTCTTGCTACCTTTGATTTCTGTTGTCTTTGCATGTTAGACTCCAAGACTTGACGATCAGAGATCTAGAGAAACAGGAAAGAGAAAAATCAGCCAACAGCTTGGAGTCGTTCATCTTTGAGACCCAGGTAAGAGAGGGATATAAAGAAATGAACATTCCAGGAGAGCAGTGGAAGTGTTCTGCACAGCTTCTGGCTAATCTGAGTGCAGGGGAGTTGTTTGAGCCAGGGGAAGCTGATTTGAAGAGCCTAGGTTTTGTCTTTCAGTCACTTTCTCAGATGCTATTAGGCTTCCCAGGTCCATGTTTCCTCAATACAAAATGGACCTTCCCTTCAGCATGTCTAACACATTGAGCAATTGCCCCCAGACTGTAAAGCAGCTTCTCAGGAACTGTTGTGCAGAAGAAGCAGCTAGTGTCAAGTGTGTGTGAAATAATGACTGTTGCAGTGTTACCATCCTGGGATGTGGGTGTGTCTGTACCTGGTGTATTACCATTGCCCTCTTGGCAATGCTAAGAGCAGAGCTCAGATTTGTGAGGGTGCAGGCAGCACCCCAGCACAGTTGCACGTGAGTGCTCTGGTTGTTTTATGCTTCCAGGCTCAGTGGTGTTTGACCAGAGTGCTTGCTCTGTTTTTTTAGGACAAGCTTTACCAAGAGGAATATCAGTTTGTGTCAACAGAGGCGCAGAGAGAAGAAATTTCCAAAAAGCTTAGTGAGGCTTCCAGTTGGATGGAGGAGGAGGGCTATGCAGCTGCAACAAAGGTATTGTTGTGTGCAGTCAGGATGCCAGTCATCTCTCACTGCCATGGAAATGACCACAGAGGCTGACAGAGCCTTTGTAATCTGGTTTTTGAGAGTTTCTTACTTCCTCAGTACATAATGCACAGAACAAAATAAGAAGTTGTCCCAGCCATGGATGTTTCTACAAGAGCTTCAGCAGGAACCTGTTGATTTCACTGAAAGCTAGTCATGTGTCTCTTTTTACTGCACTGAAGTGGTGTATTTGATAGAGTGAGCAACAAATGCACTTATAACTTCTGAAGTTGTCAATGGTAGACAGTGGTTCAACTAACTTTCTCCTTTCTCCTCTCCTCCATTTTCAGGAGCTAAAAGACAAGCTTTCAGAGCTGAAAAAGCTTTGTAGGAACCTTTTCTTCCGTGTTGAGGAAAGGAGAAAGTGGCCAGAACGCCTGGCTGCCCTGGAAAGTCTGCTCAATCACTCCACCATCTTTCTCAGGTAAGGGCAGACTTTTGAGAAGGAATGTCATGTAGGAGCTGCCAGCAGAATGAGACCAGAGCAAATGTGGTCTGAAAGGTGGTGGCACTTGCTGAGAAGAGGTGAGCAGAACCATGCTCCCTGGTGTCCTGTTCTGCAGGACCTGCGAACAGGCACACATGAGATCTGTCCAAAATGGGGGGGCAGGAAGGGTCCAGCATGGTGGTTGTGATGCTTTTGTATTACTGGAGCTGTAGACACAGAGTTACCAAGGTGCAGTCTGCTTGGCTTAACAAAAATAAGCTTTCTTATCTACAAGGGGAGCCCGAATGATTCCAGAGTCTGACCAGATATTCACGGAAGTGGAACTGAGTACACTGGAAAAAGCCATCAATGAAACAACGGTACTAAAGGATGGAGTGATGCTGGGGGAGGGTGGGGTGGCAGTTTGGGTTGTGTTTCCTGCTCTATACTTTCATTCAAGGTCATGGAGTGAATGTGAATGTTGTGTTTTCGTGCCACCAGCAAACCTTTTGTGTGTTTCAGTGTTTCCTAATGCCCAGCCTGACCCCAGCATGTCTGGGGGAAATGTGTTCCTGTGGTGCATGTAGAATTGTCTTTGGGGTGGGGGTGGAGCCCAGTCATCTGACTGCACTTGGTTTTTAAAGGCAGGTGCTGGGTTTTGTTTCTCTTTGTGCTGTGTCTGGGTAACTGAGAGGTTGGTGGAAATGTAGCAGGAAGCAGAGCTGTCCTGAGTAAAGCAGAATAGCCAGGGGCAGTGACTTTGAGATACTGTGATATACAGCAGTTCCTGGAACCCAGAAGCATTCCAAAAGCACCTCTTCCCTCGCGTCCCACAGATTTGGAAAAATGAGACGCTGGCTGAACAGAACAAGCTGACTCCTACTGAGAAACCTGTGCTGCTGTCTAAAGATATAGAGTTCAAGATAGCAGCCCTGGACAGGGAAGTGCAGTATCTCCTGAATAAAGCCAAGTTTGCAAAACCCAAACCCAAAAGGGAGAAGAATGCCACAAAAACTGATTCAGGCAAGAATACTACAGCAGCCCCTGAGACTGAGAATACTATCCCTCCCACGGAGGGGAAACAAGAAGGTAAGGAGCAGGTGGGGAGCAGGTATGTAACTCCCTATTATATAATTACTACATGTAACACGTGGTGTTTCTCTCGATTGAAGGGGAACTAAAGAAGGAAGGACAATAGTTAACTGTGGGATTAAATTATTTTGCTCTTAATTTTCAAAGACAGCTGGGAAAATGTGTGTGTTGCGGTGTCCTTTCCCCCCCCACCATTTGTTGTTTGTTTTTTTTTTTATTTATAGTTATTTCAATAACAGCCGTTATTGATAAATTTCCCAGGATGGTCAGTACCTATCTTGCTGGCTGGTTGACTTCCAGGAAAGCTAAGCCATTGACTGCACTCCTGTGTGCAGAGCCAAATACTCAAGATCCTGTCCTAGATCAAGGAGTAGAATGATTTGTTGATGAGAAAGGTTTGTCACCTAGATGGACCCCAGGAAAAAAAGAAAAAAAATCTCTTGGGACACTAGGACTTAGAGTGTTTCGAACTTTCTAAGATCTTCAGGTCCCATTGCCCTGGTCCTTTTAAATCTGGAGTGCTGTTTGTCAGCATTCCTGCTGGTTCCTATGGTCTGAGCAAGGGATCCTGCTCATAGTGACCACGCCAAAGGTCACCTGCCTGTGCAACTAGCCAGTCTCTAAGGGTTTCTGGGGATATAAAGCCTGGCACTCAGAGGGGAGTTTGTGGTGCTTCTCTTGAGTGTTGTAGAGCGATCTGCTGTGAGAGTGAGCTATTGCAGTCCTGCTGAGGCACCACAGCTGGCTGGTTTAACCACACCTTTACTCACCTAATTTCTTTGCACCTTGCCTCCCATGTGTTCTCCCTTGACTTTTGTTTCTTTCTGCTTTAAATATAGACAAACCGGAGGATATTGATCCAGCCCAGGAACCTCTAACAGCTGAGAAAGCAGCAATAGATGACAAGCCTGGATCAGACTCCGGTGGGTAAATGTTTTGCTAATGATCTGGAACTTGGGAGCTCCAAGTGTAAGGTTTATGGGGGCTCCTTTGCAGATCTTTAGCTGAAAGAGATAGTGTGATGCTAGACCCCCTGACTGCTAAGCCATTGTTAATTCTGCAAACAGGAAGACAAGTTTTGGTTCCTTGCCATTCCTACGTTTTTGTTGTTCAGAGTGGAATTCTTACCCACCTCTGCTGCTTTGTGCCCTTGTCCCTGCAGTTTGCAGCCAGTCCCATGGCTGTGAGCCTGGCTCTGCTTGAGAGCTGCTGTGCTGTTCCTGGTGCTAGGGCGGCACTGCTGTCAGGGGCGGGGAGTTCATGCCTTCAGCTCCATGGAGCTGAGTATCACCCCCCAAAACTCTTGTACCAGGGACTGCAAGTTTTGTGGCAAATTTGCAAATGTCAGGGACTCTCAGTGCTGCTTTGCACACTGTGAAAACCACTGCAGTGTGAAACTGAGTTTGCTTCATTACACAGGGTCCAAAAAAGAGAAGGCAGAAGCTGGAGGAGAAAGCAGGAAAAACGATGAATTGTAACACCCTGAAATCCCACGAGTGTCAGCATCTATTTATTTCACAGTTACTTTCTTGTTTTTCTTATGGACCTGGTTAGTCATGATGTAAATGGAACACAACAAGAGTATGACAACATAATGGGATAGAGATGTAAATTTATTTTTGGTTCTTTCTGCGGATTTTGCCTCTACTAACTTAGTGAATTGTTTTTTGTTTTTCTTTTACTATGTGTGGCAGAGTGCCCACCAAGAATTGTCTCTGTTTCAGTACAGAAGTCACCAAAGTGACTTTCCTGTGGGGAGGATGCAGTAAAGAAACATCTTAAAGTTTAGGAAGTAACTTGGAGCATAAACTCTGTGCCCCACCTCTTGTGAAGATGATTGCAGAAGTATACAGAGCTGAAGTGCTGTTGTCTTTGCATATGAGGCCCTGACTTAGAGCAAATGTGCGATCTCAGTTGGTGGGAGGTGTATTAATATTTGGATTCATGGGAAAGTGGAACAGAACTGGGAAGGCAGAGGATCTGTGCTTTGAAATAGGCTGTGTCTGTTTTCCATAGGCTGTTTGTTAAAACTATCTGTCCGTGCTCTGTAGCAGAGTACAAAAACCATGAAGTGAGACTTGACAAAAAGATTGTTTATCGTTTAAAAAGTTCAGAAAAGGCAACATTGAATGCAGAGGAGAAGGAATGATGGGCCGTGTTGGCCTGTCCTGTACACACAAGGACAGTGATACGGATCAAACAACCAAACCTGGAAAGTCTAATGGCAACTGCCCTCCTTCCTCGGTATTTTGTGCACTCGGACCAAGTTCATCGTGTGACCTTCCCTGTCCCTGGCCGTGACCTCCTGCCTCCTCGGACCGTCCCTGCTGCTGCCACACACACGAGTGGGGTCCGACGGCTGCGAATGTGCATCTGACATTGTTCTCCATTCTGGCCTCTTCAAACAAAAATAAAAAATGAAAGTTACACTTCCTGACGGGCTGTGCACGGCGGTGCGGTGTGTGCCGGGCGGGGCGGGGCGGGGCGGGGCGGGACTTCCGCGGGGCGGGGCCGCGGCTCCGTTAGCGCTCGGTGCCTGCGCTCGGTGCCGGCGCTCGGAGCGGAGCGGCCCCGCGGGCACCATGGCGGCCGCCGGCTACGGGCGCTACCGGACTGTGATCTTCGCCACCATGTTCGTGGGGTACACGCTGTATTACTTCAACCGCAAAACCTTCTCGTTCGTCATGCCCGCCGTCATGGCCGAGGTGCAGCTGGGGAAGGACGACCTGGGTGAGTGTCGGTCCCGGCCCCGCCGCCCCGCCGGCCCGGAGGTGGCTGTGCCGCGGGCTGAGGCACCCCCGGGCTCTGCCCGTCGCAGGTCTTATCACCAGCAGCCAGTCCGCAGCCTACGCCGTCAGCAAGTTCATCAGCGGCGTCCTTTCGGACCAGATGAGCGCCCGCTGGCTCTTCTCCTCCGGCCTGCTCATGGTGGGCTTGGTCAACGTGGTCTTCTCCTGGAGCTCCACCGTCATGGCCTTCGCCGGGCTCTGGTTCCTGAACGGGCTGGCCCAGGGGCTGGGCTGGCCGCCCTGCGGGAAGATCCTGCGCAAGGTGGGTGCTGGGGAAGGTGGGGGAACTTGCCGCTGCTCTCTTGACCTGTCCTGGCATAAGGGCTGTGCAGACCGTGTTGGTCAGAATCCAGAGGGACTTTTACCTTTTCCCCCTCCCTTCCAGCCAAGGAGGTCTGGAGCATTATCTGCATTCTGTTGCCTGTGGAACAAGTTTCTGTGCACAGGGATCTGCTTATTCTAGCAAATATTCAGTCTGTAGCCCTTGCTCTTATGTGCCTTGAGTCTAGCTCAGTTCAGTGGGTAACATCTCCTGGTATCAGAGCTCTGCCCTGTGGAGACGGACTTCATTGGAATTAAGTATTTTAGGCGTGGATACACAGGACTGCTTGCTTCTGCTGCTGCAAGTCAGGGTTTGCTGTGGGTCAGGGTCCCGTGAGAACAGTTCGGTCGGCAGGCTTGGGCAACTTGGGAATTCCAGATCACAGGTAGTTCAGGTAGAAAACCAGGTAAGATGGAGGAACGGCGTGAGATGAGTCTCTAAGCTGTGAGTTCTTGGGGATCGTGACAATCTAAAAGGAACAGATTGATTTTTCCCTAGGATGGAAGGAAAGGAGGTTGGTTAGCTTTGTGCTGATTGCTCATGGGAGATGTAAAATCCAGGAATGGATGTACTGCGTGTACTTGTGGGGTGGGGAAGTGATAAACAACTTCATTGCCCTTCTGCGGGGCACCTAGCCTCCCCGAACTGACGAGGAGAGGGCTGTCCAGGATTGTTGAATGCACAGAAAAGGAGGGCCCAAATAACAGAAATAACAGCCGTGCTGTTTTCTGAAGATGTTGACGAATGTAGCTCTCAGACATTTTCCTGCTGACAAGAGCCGCCCAAGTGGTTCTGGCCCCGAGTGCTCATTGCAATGCAGAGCCCATCATGTCTGATAACTTAGTGCAACAGCGAGTCCTAAAGTTACCCTGTGACTCTCTGCATATCCATCCAAGTTCCTGAGCCAGCAGACCTCTCCAGGAGGACACTGTTCCTAGCAAGTGAGTACACAGAACCATGTGCTCTTAAACTTGCCTCTCCTGCCCCACGTCTCAGTTTCATGGTCTGTAAATGGAAATAACTTTGAGCTGGCTCACGGTGTGAGCACCTGTCAAGCTCTTATGGCTGACACTTGAATAACATTTAGAGTTCCCCTCATGACTAAAGTAGCAAAATGTGGGTGTTCCCGCTACCTGATTTTGGAGTTCTGTGTCTGAATTGCCCCAACCCCACATCTTGGGCCTCAAGGGAGGGTTTTTAGGTATGCTGTCACTCTTACACCTCATGCTGTTTCTCTTGTTGCACAGTGGTTTGAGCCTTCCCAGTTTGGGACGTGGTGGGCAATTCTGTCTACAAGCATGAACTTGGCTGGAGGCTTAGGCCCCATTGTTGCTGCTCTTGTGGCTATGAACTACGATTGGCGCAAGACTTTGTCCTTCTCTGGCTTCACCTGCGTGGTTCTCTCTTTTGTTTGCCTCGTCCTGATTAAAAACGAGCCGTCGGATGTTGGGCTACCCAATATAGAACAAGGAGCCAAGAAAGGGAAGAAAGGTGAGCATGTGACTTTGATGTAAGCAGGCAGCCGCAGGAGAAGGTGCAGTGCCTTCTGTCTGTATTCTGGTTCAGGTGTGTTGCTCTCAGCATACCGACACCCCCATCCTCCCCAGTTTCTGAAATCACAGCTTGGTAGGCACATGGTAAGGGGTTGATTTTGGCAGCTTTATTCTTGTAATTGAAGTTAGAAATGGCATAACCCAAGGCCCACTGTGATCTTGTAGGAAGGAGCTGGTGTAGGGATTCCTGTGACTCTGACAAAGCAGGGGAAAAGCCTGCTGGTTAGCCCTCTGTTGGCCTCTCTCCTTAGCCTGCCAACAGCCACCTGGGTGTTGCTGGCACGCTCACAGCTGGCTCTCCCCATATGAGTCATGTCTTCCAGCCACCAGCATCCCTGTTTTCTTGGAGCCTCGTGTGCTCAGATTGTGAGTGCAGTTTTGGTGGGGTCGTGGAGAGAGAAAATCTACAACAGCAGGGAATGCTTCCTTAAGCCTGACCTTCTGCTCCTCGCTTTGGCAGCAGACAGGCAGTTCTCCCCTCACCCCACCTTGGGCTCTCTTGACCCCTGGCTCACAATGGACTCTGCTCAGTGTTTCTGTGTTTCTGTCCTAACCTAGGACATCTAGTTAGTAAATGTTTGTTCAGACCACTGAGTGTGGTGCTTCTCTGAGAGCAGAACATGTAGATGAGAATTGCAACACAAGTTTTCAGTAGGATTTTAAAGGCCAGTGGAAACTCAGACTGTGTTCCATGCTGTCCCATAATACCTGTGCTGCCACACTTGACCTCTTTGCATAAGAAAAGAATATTGTTTCCCCAGAGCATTCTCTGGGGAGAGCAAGTCTGTTGGTGTTCCTGGAAGACAGATGCAAAAATCAAGGTAGCATCTGAAAGTCAGCATCTTTGTTTGGGTCTGTGCAGTGGCTTTCACAGGCACAGCTTAAAAACTCTCCCAAAGAATCTGGAGGTAATTTTTCTAACAACCTTTGTGAAGGGTTTATTGGCAGCTGCAATACAGAAAATTACCGGGAGTAGTGTTTTTATTATTCTTTTCAAATCTTTAATGAATGTGGGATAAAATGACAGAAGAGATCCTGAAATCACCAGAACAAGGGGGAGGCAGAGCGATTCACTCCCATTCAGCAGCTGTGAATACCTCCCTCCGTGGGGATGTTCTCATGCTTGGATCCTGCCTGCAGATCTGTCTGCTGGGCTGCCGATCGGTGTGGTTCGGGCTGTGGTAACGCTTCTCCCGACCTTCCTGCAGGTTCCTCCAGTGACAACAGCACCTTGACAGAGCTGCTGCTCTCACCATACCTTTGGGTGCTCTCGACAGGCTACCTGGTCGTTTTTGGAGTGAAAACATGCTGTACCGACTGGGGACAGCTCTTCCTGATCCAGGAGAGGGGACAGTCCATGCTTGTGGGTAAGATGTAAGGCTGCAATCTGGGGGGTGTTGCCCAGAGTTCGCCTGGGTAGGGGCCCTTCCACCTGAGGGACTTGTTTGCCCACCTCCTAGTTGTCTGCTTAGATACACATAGGTTTTGAAATAACTCTGTAATGGAATTACTGCATGCACCAAGCACTCCAGTGCCAGGACCTTCCCAGACACCTTCTGCCAGTGTCTGGGACTGGCAGACAGTCTGAGCTGAGGCATTCCTGAGCTGCAGCAGTGGGACTGGTCTGGAGCCCACAGCAGCTTTTCTGTTTTGACCAAATCTGATGGGCTGTTCTTTGCTTCATCTTTGTTCTAGGCAGTTCCTACATGAGTGCCTTGGAGATTGGGGGCCTGGTGGGAAGCATTGCTGCTGGATACCTTTCTGATAGAGCAGTAGCAAAAGTAAGTCATGTGCATCCTCCAGCGTGCTGGGCAGGTAACATAGTGTCAATCGGAGCTGCTTCACTGAGGTGCTCAGGCAGGGTGCTGTCCCTGTGAGCACAACAGAGAAACCAGCCCATACCCAGTTCTGCCATGTGCATGGGCACAGCTGCCAAACACTCCAGAAGGTGCTGGGGAGTAGGTGTTGATGTTAGGGGTTGCAATATGCCTGTCAGGTTTGAGATGTTTTAATCTGTTTAATTTGTTTTCTTTGCTGCGGTCTCCAGATTTTCATGTTGAAGGAGAACTGTTTGCTGATAGTTGTCTTCTGACTGGAGAAAAATTTCACATTAAAATCTAGTGGTGGGATCTGGAGCCAAATTCAGGGTGGAAGTTGTTGATAACTGAAGTATCATTCGTCACTAAGAGCTTTTGTTTAGCACAGACTGCGGGCAGCTCTTAAACCACACTGGGGAGGCGTTCCAACAGATGTGCTGTTGATGTGCCATCCATTGAGTGTGGTGCTTCACAGTCATGCTGTGGATGGCATTAGTCACTACAAGTATAAAAGGAAGTCACTCCAGTTTCTGACTCTCAGCTTTCTCTACTTGTGTCACAGGTGGGTCTGTCAAGCTATGGGAATCCTCGGCATGCGCTGCTGCTTTCCATGATGGCTGGGATGTGCGTGTCCATGTTTCTCTTTCGGGTCACAGTCACAGGTGACTCTCCCAAGGTAATTCACATGCAGCAGCTGGCCATCAGTTGCAGGGATAGCCCTGCACAGGGAGGTTTATGACAGGGAGCAGGGCTGTTTTCGTCACCTTTCCCAAGGGTTTCGTTGTTTGCACTATGGAGAAGTGCTGACTTAGTCTGGCTTGGGGTGCTCCTGCTGACCTATTGCTGTGGGCAGCCTGCCTTACCAGCTTTGCATTATATGTGACTTGCATCTGCCTTCATGGTTGTTAAATAAATAAAGCTTCTTTTCTCCTTTAATTTTTTTCTTCTTCAGGAAAACCACTTCTGGACTGTACCCTTGCAACCTCTAGCTGATCTTACAGGCCTAAAAGAACATGAGGTTTCTGCTTGCATTTTTTCTCCCTCTGCCTGTTTCTTCTTTCCCTGGTCTGCCTTACTCCTATCCTGAGAGGTTGGTTAGCACCTCAGAACTTAGAACCAGGGCATTGAGAAGATATTACTGTAAGTTTTGTAAAAGAAACATTTTCTTATAATAATTTGAGTACACTAACTGACTTTAAAAAGTCTAACTATGTAACTTTTAAGTTTTATACAGAAGGTTCTGAGGACTTCTGTTCATCAGGTAAAATGTAGCCACCTTAAGGGGTCTTGTGGGTGAGATCAGGATGAATGATTCTGCTCTGGCAGATGCATTCTTGTTTAGTTTCTGGCAAGTGTTTTCCTAACTCGTTTCTGTTTCACATCTGAAAAATATGATGGCACTTACTTCCTCCTGGGCTTGTTGAAATGGTGCTTGCAGTTCTAAAAGCATGCTGTAATGCGGAGGTGTTACTTATCCTTTGTTGTGCAAACAAGAGACTGATAATTTTGGGCCAGATAGGTTTCTTAAATTGTAAGCTAACACTGAAGTTCAGACTATTGGGGTTTTTTGTGGGTTTTTTTTTTGTTTGGTTTCTATTTAGTAACATAGAGGTTATCAGAGAGAGGTATCTCATAAATAAAGATGCTCTGATCAGTTCCATGCATCTAACTGAGAAAAGCTTTCAGATGGTATCTCAAGGATTGTTTATGAAAGCGACCTGATTCACAGTTTTTTCCTGTGATTTCACTGGCTCATTGCCCTTCTCTCTTTGATGCTCTGTTTCGTTCTTGCAAATCAGCACAGGATGTGTTACGTGGTGTGGGGGGCAGAACTGTGGGAGGGAGCAGAGCTTGCACTGGCCAGCAAGACATAGTGGTGGAGATGCAGCTGAGCTTTATGGAAGTGGGGTCTCTACAGGCTTGAGCTCTTCTGATTGCAGGCTGGGGAGCTGGTGTCAGCCTGAAACTGTCAGAACTCCCTAGTACTGTGTATAGAATCTGAGAATTGTCAACAGTTGCTAACTGACAGTGGTGAGATTCACAGATCCTGTTTCTGATTTTAACTTACTTTGACAGCTGTGGATTCTGACTCTGGGAGCTGTGTTTGGATTTTCCTCATACGGACCGATTGCCCTGTTTGGGGTCATAGCCAACGAAAGTGCTCCTTCCAACCTGTGCGGCACCTCCCATGCCATAGTGGCCCTCATGGCCAACGGTATGTAATACCCGTTTTGCAAAAAAACAAACAAAACCCGTGCATGTTTTTGATGAAGCATGGTCTAGCTCTAGCTCCTGAGTGCCAAGTTACTGATCATGGGAGGACACCTAAGGAGAGAGATAATGGAGCTGGAAGGCTCTGGGATGCTTCCTGCTGTGCCTGACAGATTTTGCGTTGTGCTTTAAGTTCAAACCAGGCCTGAGGAATGTTTATATATGCAAAAGCAGGTATTGACAGATAATAGGGAAGCACACAAGTGTTGTTAGCTTTCTGTTTGTTTTTCGTTACAGTTGGGGGTTTCCTGGCTGGACTGCCTTTCAGTACAATTGCCAAGCACTACAGCTGGGCCACAGCCTTCTGGGTAGCTGAAGTCACCTGTATCGCTAGCACGGTGGCTTTCTTCTTCTTACGAAACATCCGCACCAAGATGGGCCGAATTTCCAGGAAGGCTGACTGAAGATAAACTGCTTGGTAAAAAGGATGTTCCCACGTTGATGTGAATGATGCTCATTTTTGTTTAACTGGCCTAGGACTGAGTTTACCTATTGCTGCAACCCAGATAAAAATGTCTCAACTTCTCATCCAATGTGAGGTGCCAGAGGGCACAAGGTTCCTGCTACTGATCACTTTTTCCCTAAAGATGTGATAATTCACCTAGTTTACACATGCAATGATTTTACTGTACCTCTTCTTCACAGCACTGTTAGTGAAGCAAGCAGGCTCTGCAGCCTGACTTCCCTGCTACAGGTGGTCTGAAATGGCTGGCTGCAGGTGCACGTACCTCTGGTTTTGTCATTATTGTTTGTCTCAGCCATTAACTGAGACATTAATCAGTTCAGCTTCGCTGCTCAGGGGCCCTGAACTGAGCCTTTGCTGCCTGTGTCCATCCCATCCAGCTGCCATGAGCACAGCTGTCCCATGTCACTTCAGCATGAGCTGTGTGTGCTCAGCCACAGGACAGCAGAGCAGGGAATGGTGACGATTGCAGTCCAGCCTGCTTTGACAGCAACAAGGCTTTAGCTGTACCTGGGGCTAGTTACTAGGAGTGAGGGAGCGTGTTGCTACGGACAGGTGGAACAGCAGGACGTGCTGCGGCAGGGCTCTCCACAGCGTTTAGAAATAGGCATGTTTCCAGGGAATTCACAGCATTTAGAGAAGCTCCTTCTAGTGAACTGATCCTGCCTGGTGCAATGTCTGTGTGCAGTGTTAATGATTTGCAAGGGATGCAGCTGCTGCCAAGGCAGCTCGTAGCCACTGCTCTGCAAATCAGCCAGGAAAAGAATCCCAGCAGCAGGAATTGCAACAGCAGCCACCACCAAGCCACAATTTCTGCAGCTGGGTTTCGTGACAACCCACATTTCTAGCATTGGCTTGTATTTTTTCCATACAAAATGTGAAGACTAGGGTGGTTTTGGTCAAGAGTTGTGTCTCTCATGGCCTGCAGGGGCTCGGGCTGCCTCTGAGTCAGCCTTAGTGGAGCCATCACTGACAGCCTTAGCAGTCAGGTCCAGCATCCTGCAATAAGTACACTCAGGTTTTTAACCAGGATTTTGTTGAATATTACTGTTTTTCCCCAAAAGGATTTACTGCTTTAGGGTCCTGAAAGAGGCAAGTTCAGCTCCTAAAGAACTTGCATGCAGGTACTTTGCTGAATACCTTGGTTGCAAGAGTAGTTAGCTAGCCTTAATTAAAACAATGGAAGTGAATTATATTTTGTACTTAATTACATGATCTTCTGTACATGAAATAAAAATGGAGCAGTGTCACAAGGGCCCTGGTTGTCTTATGGAGAGTGGTGCAATCAAAACCACCCAAATCTACTTATCCTCTTGAGGTGCCACTGGCACAAATGTTCCCACCAACAGAAAGCAAACAGCCACTTGTCTCATTAATGAATACTTATTACTTCTATACAGAAACCCTCTGCAATACCATAAGTTAGAGTTATACAGGAAAAATACATGTGTACATTTATGACAGGAAAGAAAAGCACTGACTGTGGCAAGGCCAAAGACCTGCACCTTCTCCTTCACCCAAGTACAGCGGAGCTACAACAGCAAAGTAAGGCCCTGTGGCCCAGTGTAAACAGTGCTAAGGAATCTGTTTAAGGTAAGTTTCACAACAAAGGGGATAAACCGGTATTTTGGGAGACACTGAAGCATGTTTCGGGGATGTGCAGTCTCTGCTGTGGAGAAGGGAGCTTTTTGAGTGGCCAGCCATGGAAAAAGGGCCCCGCTCTTCAGACAAACGAATCTGTGCAACAGGTGAGACTTTCTATGATCCAGGTCCGAATGGTCCAGCTTTCTCTGCCACCTCCAGAGCAAGTTTCAAGTTCTGGTCAAACAACTCACACCTGAAACAGTCAGAAAAGAAAGAGGGATGATTTTTACCTATGAAAGTGATTTAACAAAGCTAACAAAGACAGGATCTCCACATCCTTTGGTTCTGCATCCTTCAAGGAGACATTGAGGAAGTTATGACAAAACAACATGACTGCTATTGAGGTCTGACTTGGTCCTTAATTAAGATTAAACATTGTATAGGCCTGAATATACGGTAGGACAGCAGGGTTTGTGCCAAGGAAGTGCACCTCCCACTTCCCCAGCAGAGCAACACTGGAAAGAGCTCAGGTCCATGTCCTCTCTGCAGCGGTGTGCTGTGGCTTCCCCTTCCCTCAGCCAGTTTTGCTACTAAAGGGCTGTCTGCATTTGCTACTGTATAGCCAGAAAGCAATGAGGGGTCACAGCCAGGTTAGTAAAAGTGGGCTTTTCCTTACCTTATTGGCATCTCCAAGGAATAGAATGGATTCTTCAGTGCGAAGTCTGAGTAAATTTCATAGATTTTGCGGAGAAGAGCGTCTATCCCTGTCTGCCTTGGGTCAGCAAGAACCATGAATTTGATCCCTGGAGCCATAATGCCAGGAGCATAAGGAAAGCCGAGCACAGAGACAGCCCTGGCAAAGCAAAGCAGTGCCGGGTGCCCAGGGCCCGATGGTACCTGTCAGCGTCTGGAAGCAGTGCAGCTTGAAGGTATCGGTCTCCAGCATCTCGATCCCGGAGCTCCCAACTTCAGGTGACAGCTGCGATCCGATGGCGAACAGTCTGTGGGAACAGGCCCTCAGCACCCTCACCACCCCTGCCGTGCCACCCCCGTCCCCTCACGGCCCGCCCTGACTCACGAGTGGAACATGGAGGCCAGCATAAGCTTCTCGTTGGAGGAGAGCCGGTGGCGGCCGAAGCGGATGGACACCGGGTAGTTGGCAGGGTTACCCAGGAACTCCAGCACGTCCTTCCCGTCCGCCGTGAAGCGACCGTTGACCTCGGCGCCGTTGATGGCGAGCACGGCGTGGCCCACTGCGGGGACAGCGCGGCGGCATCAGTCAGTCCGTTAATCAACACGCCCGGCCTCGTCCGGCCCGCCCGGCCCTTCCCACCCCCCGCACCGCGGATGCCGTCCCGCTGCCCGAAGGCGACGACGATGCGCTCGTCATGCGGGCGCAGGACGAGATCGAGCGGAAAGCTGAACGTCTTCTCGGTGTCGGCGCGGGGCGCGTAGTGGTCCAGCTGGTAGATGAGGCCGCCTGCCTTGTTGACCACGTAGACGCTGAAGATCGCCATAGCCCAGTGCCCCAGCAGAGGCACCGCCCGCCCGTCCCGGAGCGCCCCCGCGCCCGCCCCGGCAGTGACGCGCACCGCGCGGGGCCCGCCCCCGCCCCACGCCGCGCTCTTCCTTTCTCGCCGACATCTTGCGGAGCAGCTGTGGCCGCATCATGGTGCGCGGGGCCGGGCCGGGGGGCGGGCGGCGAGTCGGACCGGACCCTCCGAGGGACGCTGGCGGCTCCCTGAGCGGGGCGAGAACCCCTGCGGGGTGCCCGGGGGGGCGGCCCCGCGCCTCGCCGCTTACCCCCCATCCTTCTCACCCTCTCGCAGCCACCCAAAGACGACAAGAAGAAGAAGGACGCGGGCAAGTCCGCCAAGAAGGACAAGGACCCGGTCAACAAGTCCGGCGGCAAAGCCAAGAAGAAGGTGGGAGCCGGAGGGCTCGGCGGGCGGCGGGATGGCTGGGCCTGGTGCGGGTGCGGCGTGGCCGTGCCCCGGGAGCGGCGTGCAGGCGGGGCGGGAATGCTGTTGTTAGAGGAGCCGGCTCCTCATTTGCCAGCAAGTTGTACACTATAGTGTTAAACCCCACTAACAGACGGCTTTAGTCCTTTTATTTTTAGATTCTGTAGGTATTTGCAACATGTTTGTTTGCAAAGGCGATTTTATGCATCTCATTAGTCCTTTAGTTTGGGATGTGATACGGACACATTTCACGTCTTGCGTTATACCAGTTCTTGGGGCATCCTTTAATTCGATCTTTTGTTCTTGCTTACAAGATGGCTTAGGGGGGCTTATTTTTTCTCTCTTTTCAAGTAGAAGTGGTCCAAAGGGAAAGTGAGAGACAAGTTGAACAACCTTGTCCTGTTTGACAAGGCCACCTATGACAAACTGTGCAAAGAAGTGCCCAACTACAAGCTCATCACACCTGCAGTTGTCTCAGAAAGGTTGAAGATTCGTGGTTCCCTGGCTCGGGCTGCTCTCCAGGAGCTGCTCAGTAAAGGTGAGCTGGAAAAAATCTGAAAGATGTTTAAATTGGTTTTCCTTGCTTGTCCAGCTGCTTTCTTTCAGCATCTGAAGTGCTCCATGCATAAATTGGTTTCGGGGAGCCCCTGCCTTCGCTTGCGTTTCAGAAGTGCTCCAAAGTACGGAGCAGCAGTTCTGCTACATAGAGGCAAGAAGAAGAAGCTTGCCAGAAGGATGGGCTGTCATGTAACTGCAGCCAGATGGGAACAAAAGACTTGGATAAGCTGCCATTTCCTAGTGTTTCCTCTTGTACATTTTCCTGTCTCACTAGGAGGGACTTCAACATCCCTGGCATCTGTCAGTTCACGCTCACTGACATAATTTTGGTTTTTTGTAGGTTTGATCAAACTGGTGTCCAAGCACCGAGCCCAGGTGATCTATACCAGAAACACAAAAGGTGGAGATGCGCCTGCTGCGGGGGAGGATGCGTAGGGAGGTGAGGCTAGGTGCTGAGGAGCCGAGTTGTGCTGTCAGGAGCTAATGGACAGATATGCAATGTGTAATGGGCAACTTCTACATGGCTGTGGCAGCCTGTTCTTCCAGACGCTCAAGAGTATTTTGCTCATACCCTGAGCAACTTCCTGGGGAAACATTACTGGAAGCATTGGTTCTCCAGAATTAAATTTTGTCCCTGTGCCCACTGGATGGGGAAAGAATCATTTGTTCCCCTCTCTGTGGCCTGTGGGGCAAATGGGCACTTGTCCTCCCTGCTCTCACAGGGCACCATGGCCAAGTGTTCCTGCGGAACAAAACTGTCAAACTGTTTGCTTTGTGCTAACCTGCTTTGACCTGGTTTTCTGATTGAGGACTTCTTGCTTTGCAGGTTCTGCGGTGACTTCGTCAACAATGCATCATATGTAGATGCACACAATAAAATCACTGATTATAATTTTTCTTGGTTTTTCAAGAATGTGTATGTTTCATTACTGATGCATTATTGATAGTGGATTCTGGTAGAGGTCATGGCTGTTGTCCTCTACCAGCCAGTTTTTACCTTTATTAGTGTTACAAATGTGTTGCTAAAAGGGAAGAAACTTCCACATTACCTACAGCAGCCAGTGATGCTAGACCATGTAAAGGATGAATGTTAGAATGAAGGAGAGCAATATAAATTTGAATTAAAATATCAGGCATCTGGCATTAGTTGCCTGCAGGTGGGCCCTGCATTTGAAATGCATTTCAGTTAGTCTCCAAACACAGAGACATTTTTAAAAAAAAGTTTATTTCTCTGAAAATTCTTTAATGGGATGTTCCATGTCAGCATAGGCCACTGACATCACTTCCTGTATAAAACAGGCTTTCTGATAGTGAAGATTCGGCATCTGCAGGAGCCTCTCCTTGCTGGCGGGACCCAACTTTGTGTGGCTTTAGATGTGATGGCCCAGATAGACATTGTGTGTCCTTACAGGGCAGTCAGCAACAACAAAACTGCAGCTGCCTACAGTCAACCTTTCCACAGCAGAGCTGGGTGTCTGGTGTTCTTCATCTGATCACCTTTTTTTGTTCTTTTCCCTTGATTCAGTTCTAAACTGATGCCTGAAAGAGAGCATAGACATCAGATTGCAGTAGCCTTTAGACAGAGATAATGAACACTCTCCTCAAAAAAGTAAGAGTGCTGTGCATAGTGTTTTAGCATGGAATCTCCCTCAGTATTTTTGTTACCTCAGTGAGTGGTAGCTCCAGCTAGCTGAGAGAGAGTTCTGCACTTTTAAAAGGTGCCAATGAGACAGTATGTGGGTTTGAAAGGTGAGTCAAGCAAAATGAGGCAGATGCTTTCATGTGTGCAGCCTTTACAGCCATGAGCATGCTTCACCTCGTGAGCCAAGTGTCCGCTGCGCCAGGACAAGAATGATACTCTGCCTGGATCAAGCACCGTGTTTACGGCAGGATGTCTCCTTATGCTTGCTGCTACCTCAGAGCCTGCTCCATAAATAGCTTGCGTGCACAGAAGCCACAGACTCTCTCCCTGGCATCCATCTGTGCTGCCCTGAAGCTTACCTGGACTGCCACCTCCTGCCATGATTCCATACACGCCCAAAGGAAGGGAGCCAGCTGTCACTTGTCTGAGTGGTATGGTCAAAGTTGGCACCAACACGCTCCATGGGGAGCTTTTTCAGCTTCTGCTTCTCCCCTAAAAAAAAAAAGGAATTGTAGAGTGGTTTGGGTTGGGAGGGAACTTCAGGACCATGTTGTTGCAACCCCCTGTGGCGACACTTTCCCCTACACCACGTTGCTCAAAAGCCCAAATACTTCGTTCAGCAGAAGTTTTTCAAATTGTTTTTGGTTCTCTAGCTTGCTAAAATGACTGTAAGGTTAACTAAAAGGTGTGCAAGCTGCTCACTGTGTTTGAGAAATTCCTCATAGGAAGGTCCAATTTCTTGTTTACTTCCATCTTCTTCCTCTGTTAGCCATGGAGGTTTTGCTCCTAGAAGTCATAGGGAATACTTATTTAGTCACTGAAGTTACCCTAAACTGTGAAAGGAAAAAAGTGTCCCCTCTTCCCCCTGTCTGCTGTTTGGCCTACCAAGCAAGCAACAAAAGGAACTCTGGGTGTTCTGAGAAAAAGGAGCTGGCTTCCTCAGTTAAGGCCATGACAGATCACTCCTCCCAGCAGCAGCATCAACAGAGTTTTTATAATGCTGAAGTGTTTTCTTCTCTAGTATATCCAATATTGGCAAGAGTGAGCACCTCCTGGTTGTGCTGCAACTGCTTTAAAACTGCTTTGAGTTATCCCTGTGACATTTGCAAGCCCAAAGGTAGCAGCTTAGTGACTCACGATGCAGGCGCACTTACCTGTGTGAACATTTCCTTTTCTTTCTGTTTCCTGTTAACAGGAACATAAAATGCTTATGAGAATCTTAAATGTTTAAAAGTATCTCTGAACAGAAGGGCACTGTCTTCACTCCCTTCCAGAATCAAGCTCTATTACAAAAAGGCAGGGGAAGGCTCTTCTCTACTTTTCTTTAAAAGTGTTTGTTTTTCACAGCATATTAAACAATGTTTATGTAATGAAAGTTAAACCCAGATGACTGAAACTGGGCTAGCTCCTTGCCTAAATCCACAAAGCTGTTTTGTTTTTTTGTAACGGAGACCACCCCTTGTTCTGATTTGTGCCGCGCTGCAGTTGACTTGCAGTTGAATCAAAGTCGCACTCGCTAGCCAGTCACCCTACCTGATGGCCAATGAAGGTCAAAACCTGGCCTGACTCCATCCAGGCTAAATCAGGTCCTGTCTGCATGCCGCTTGGGCCAGGCTGTTCTGTAGCACAGGGGTTGTCCCTGAAATAAGAGGACACTGCTTACTGTAGTGCAGACAAAAGTTTGCAAAAGATTTGCAAGGTTCTGATAATGACAGTGTCAATTCCCTGTGCACTGTGTGTTTTGAGCAGGAATGTATGAGCCAGCGCTAAGGAAAATGGTGCTCACCGTTCAAGTCCTGCGGGGGGCCTGCAGGCAGAAGGTCCTACACAAAGTTCTGTCTCTGTTTGAAGCTGAGTTCGATTCAGGAAAAAGGAACAATATTTCTGGTACTGAGCACAGCCCCCACCCACACGCCCCCAGCCCCTCCCGAGCGCACCCGGGTGCCGCTGGGGGTGCGCAGTGCAGTGCCCGGTCCCACCGGGGTGCAGCCGGGGCAGGATACAGCTCACCGACCTGGAGCGCGGCCTGCACCGTCTCCCGCTGCCGGCGCTCGGCCTCCCGGATGTCGGCCGCCATCTGCGGGGAGAGAGCGGTGAGGCGGAGCTAGCGGAGGCCGGGCCGGTGCCGCTGCGGGGAGGTGGCCGAGGGTACCTGGAGGATGCGCTCCTCCTCCCGCCGCTGATGCTCGGCCAGCGCCCGCTCTAGAGCCTGCGCGAAGCGCTCGTACTCCTCGGCCGGCACGAGGCACCGCTCCCGCAGCGCCGCCTCCGCCCGGTTCTCCCGCCAGAACCGCGCCGTCTCCCGGCGATGCTCGGGCCTGCGGGACACCGTGACACCGTCAGCGCCCGGCCAAGTGCCGCAGCAGCCCGGCCTGCGGCAGCATCAGCCCGCCCCGTTCCTGGCCACGCACCCGGCCAAGTGCCGCAGCAGCCCGGCCTGCGGCAGCGCCAGCTCGCCGCTCCGCCCGTCCCTCCGCACGCCGCGCCCGCAGCACGGGCACCACACGCGGCCCTCGTGCTCCGCTGGGTCGTAGCGCTGCACGGCCACATCGGCCACGGCCGCCGCCGCTCGCGCCGCCGCCGTCGCCTCCTGCAGCCGGGCCAGCGCCTCCCGCAGCCGCCGCCGGTGCCCCGCGCTGTACAAGTGCCGGCGGCCCGTGAAGGCGCTGCGCCGGCACAGCGCGCAGTACAGCACGGCCATGGCGCTCGGGCCGCAGAGCGCAGGCGCGGCGGCGAGACCCCGCCCCGCCGAGCCGAGCGCCTCAGTGCTGCCCCCCAGCGCAGCCGAGCCGCGCAGTGCAGGGGCGCAGCAGGGCTTGCTGCTCGGCTGAGCAGGGAGGTGAACAGAAAGAGGCTGCTTTTGGCGATTGCTAGGAAAGATTGCACCGTAATGCTCGTGCCATGGTGTTGCGAGAATCTCAGCTTAAAAGTGAATTCTATGACCCTTGCACCAAAGGGCTGGCTTTGAGTTATTTGAGGTTTTTTCTGTATGATGAAAGAAAAGGGGAAGGTGCTTTTTCCCACAGCAGGTTTGCTCGGCCGGGCTTGGGGCCAAATGTTCCTGAACTTTTTGCTGTCTCTATTCTCACCCTTCGTGATTTTTGAGATGAAATGTTGAAAAATACGTTGAACACCAGGCCGATCTTTTATTGAATGGAAAACCTTCTTCCCAGAAGATCTGGGATGCTCAGTTTTGCCTCTTCAATAGTGTGGTAGTTTGTACTGTATCAAGGTTTGCTTAGTTCTTGTTAGGCAATCCACAAGTATCAATCAGTATGGTTTTGCTAGATGCCAAAGGCTACAGTCACATGGTTTTTCCACTTTGTGTGGAAAACTTCAGTCATTGACAGAGACGCCGATTTCCCTATTATAGTCCTCAGGTACCTACTTGATTGGCTGCTTTCCTCAAAACTCTGTGCATGCCCCAATCAAAGCCTTTTTCCCTCCATGAGTCTGGAGCTTGGTATTTAACTTGGGATGTGTTACAAACAACCTGGCTACTATAGTTTAATAATTTACCACATATCACTTGACCTGTGGCACCACAAAGTTGCTTTTCCCTTTCTGCCTGGAGTGAAACTCTCACAGTGGAGTATGCTTCTGCTGAGGCACGGTAACTCACTAAGCCTGTGATTATCTACATGCACCTTCACACAGACACTTCACCTACCCATGTAACTTTGGTACCTCGGAAATAAACTCACTCGAGAGTGCTAGACGGAATGCAGTTACATTAATAATCTCAGAACAATGTATTTCGTTGGGGTAAAAGAAGTCCTGCAAAAGGTAGACCTTTCTTGGGGATGAAGTCTCTTGGCTTGCTTGTATTTTAGCCAGGCACAGCTTTTGAAAGACACGTGAGGCAATGTATGAGGCACCGGTGTGAACAAAAGACAGAAGAATATTTGGATGATGAACTTGTCCACGGGAAGACACAGTTCTCTGTGCTGCTTCCCAGGAGCTGCCCTGGGAAGAGCAGCCTGGCAAAGCTGGAGGAGGATAACCAAAGCCTATGGCTTGGCCACCAGAGGCCGTATGAGCTGGCATTTTGCAGGGAGTGACTGAATTCACCTGTAGCTTGTTTGGAATCAGTACCCCTGGAGTTCGATGGAGGCTCTCCAGCAAAAGCTAACTACAGAGCAATAAAGGAGATGAGAAGCAGCTGCGGAACTTTTAGGGCTGGTAGCAGAAAAAGGCTGCAGATGATCAGTTTTCTTTCTCCCATCTTTCCCCAGGTTTCTATATCTTAAGTGAAGGCTGTACTAGTGTTTGCAAGTGGTAACACTAGGGAAGAGGAGGGCTCAGATATAACATAATATGATACAGTGCTCCACCTAGAGAAGCCCTGAACAGTTTTACTTAGACCATCCTAAAAGATAAATTTTAAAAATATTATTATTGCTATTATTATTATTACCATTATATTAATTAAATAATTATTTAATTAAAAATCTTTATTTTATTTAATTTAAAAATATTTCTGTATTTTATTTAATTTAAAAAATCTAAAAATTAACTATTTGTATATATATAATTATAATATAATAATAATAATAATAATAATAATAATAATAATAATAATAATAATAATAATAATAATAATAATAAAAAATCATTAGTAATAATACCCCAATATTTCCTGCCTCTGCTGCAACAATGGAAAGCATTCCCCCATTTGATAATGTTTACTTCTTACTGGTAGAGATTTGAGGCTCTGCCATAATACACACAGGTAAAGAAGGAAATCAATGCTGTGGTCTGCCTGGTCTGTTCAATTAAACTAGTAAGACTGGAAACAGAAATGCTGGTTTCCAGCTTAAAGCCTAAAAATGTTTCAAATACATATGTTTGTAACCACAAACCTTTCCCTGAAGTACAGGAAAAGGCTAAAAGGCCTTAATTTTGCCTTTGGCTATTCAGTTGCTGAATCCTAATCCCCTTGGTTTGTGTGCCGTGTATTCTGCATGAAAGCATGTAACTCTTGAGCTCTGCCTTACCACCCGTGCTTTCCCAGGGAGAGAGATCTTGATCAGACTGATAGAACTGATTTGTGGCAAATTAAATGTAAATCTGCCAATCTGCCAGTTCCTTATGCCTTATGGTTTATCCAGAAGCTCATGCTTGTATCTTAAAGCCATGTCATTTTTTCACCCCCCTCTAGCTTCAGAAGGCGGAACAGAAGATAGAAGAGAACTTGCTGTCACATGCAGAGGGCCAAAGTACCCAGTATTTCAGTATGCATAATGAAGAAAGCTGAAAACGTAGAGAGCTGACAAGCTGGAGGTGCCTTGGCTCAGGACATCTAGGTTCTTCAAAGCTGGCTCTTTTCAGGTGAGTGTTACTTTGCACAGAGGCCAATTGATGGAATAGTTTAACTGAAAATGGTTCTCGCCTACTCCCACACACTTATAACCACAGTTACTACAGGGAAGTTTTGTAAGGCTGCAGGTTGGGATCAAGTGCAGTTCTTGTTCTTTGCTGATTCCCATCTCCTGGCACTTCAGATTAAAACTTGTTTGAAAATCATGAGAAAAAACATTTCAGATTTGAGACTTAACTGTGAGCGTGCTCAATTGCTTCTCAGGGTGTCTGAATTTTGTGTGCATGTAAGGTGTAGGTATATGCCTTCAGCCAGGCTTATGGCTTCAAGTGAATGTGCTCTTTGAGGTCTTCTAAGCAAGCCAGACATACTCTGTATTTGCTCCTGGTTTTGGAAAATGTTAGGTGCAAGCTTCCCTGAAGACAGGGCAGCTCTATAACTTGGCTTCCGATTCAGAGTTGTTACTGGAGTCTGGCTTGCTGGCTCTGGCACTCCTCAGCCCCTGAAAGCTTTGAATTTGTACAGAGTGACATCTGCTTGTCTGTGGCAACATGAGAGTGTCAAAGGTATCATCTTTTCTTTGGGCTTTGCCCAGCCAATGGCATTTGTTTGGAAGCAAGCTCAGTGGATTTGGTGGGGACTCTTGGAGGATACTGGTAACGCCAAGCAACTGTGTAGTAGAACAGAGACCAATTTCCAATTAAGTAATCGGTCCTTTTTCCCCCTCTTCCTTTTTCCCCCTCTTCCTAGTACAATAGATGCCTGGCTTATCATCACACCAGGCCACTCCTGCTCTGTTGGCAGTGCTTCAGTTCCTTGTGCTGCAGTAAGTAGCTGATGTTGTGTAATACAGACAGGGCTCTCAGGATTTGCGTGGGCTGGGGTTAGAAACAATCCCTTCTGTTAAAGAGAGGCAGCAGGGAATGTGCAGGCAGGCTCGAGGACAGGGAACATGAGACAGAGAAGGCTGTGACTGGTGAGAGATGCTTGCTCCATTGGCACAGGACCCAGGGCTGTGTCAGAGTGCCCAGTTATTCCTGCGAATGCCTAATGTCTTTGACAGTACCATAGGTAGATGCTGCTGTCATTGTACCTGTTCACAGCCTCCTCACGATGTGAGAACACCACAGACGTACTTGATGAGCATCGCAGCCTGTTTTATTAGCTGTATTCTCTTCTGTCTGAATGGATACACTATTTTTCTGGTGGGGGAAAGGTGGCCTCTTACCCCCCACGTCCTCAAATTCTGTGAAGTTGCAGTAAAAGAGCTGAACTCATATCTGCCCCTCCTACCCGATTTTTAAAACCACTTCAAAGGTGAGCGAGCAGACGACTGAAGCGGCTGGTTCTGCCAGGCTCGTTGCTGCTCACCTTTCCTGCCGCTCCCCTGTGGAACAAAGCACAGCATTTCCCTTTGATTTCCCGCTTTGAAAGCCATAGGGGACAGAGTCTGAAACGGCCCAGAACTTTTTTGGTGTCTCTTCTCTGCTACCTTCCTGTAGTGCTGGGTGGATCAGGACAGGACTCCAGGAAGGAGACCTGGCTTGTAGTTAAATTGGCTGTCTGAGCAGGTTGGCCAATGGGATGCTCCATCCCTCTTGGGTTTTGCAACTGGCGTCCCCCAGGTTTGTGGGTAGGGTGAGGTAACACTGCAGTGACGGGGAAGGAGCCGCAGTGTCTGGGAGTCAGCGGCTTTGCCTAACACACGCAGGAGTTCTGGAGTCCAGCCTGGCTGCCTGTCACCAGCAGTATATGTCATCTTCTGGCACAGCTACTGCCCCAGGGAAGGAGAGGTCTGTCCTGTTCTCCATTTCTTTCTGCCAAGAAGAGATGGCATGTGGCAGAGTGGAGTGCATGCTGCTGGTCTCTTGCCATGAGGGGAGGAGAAAAGTAGTGAGTTTGGGTGCCTCAACCAGTGCCCAAGGCACAGGCTGCTTGCCCTCTCTGAAAGGGATCATGTCACAAGTGTGAGGCTGAATGGAGAGGCAGAGAGGAAATCAGAGCTCGTTTTTGCAATGTGAGTTTCTCGACTTCCTTCTGTGCCATCAGGATTTGAGAGGTTTGCAATGCTTTAACCCATAGGGCTGTCACTTGCAAGCAGGCAGTGATGCAGCCCATTCCTGGCCTGGTGCAGACTACATAGTCCTAATCAAGAGCCCCACCTCAGTGTCCCAGAGCTCTCTTAGCAAAACACAGAGATTGTCTCTGCTCAGCTTACAGGATGACAGGATCTTGCCTTGCAGCAGTGCAGCTGCACAGCACATGCATGGTATTTAGTGCAGGTGCTGCAGGTTGTGGCTGCAGCTCAGCTGTGATGCTCAGAAACAGTGGTATGCTGACTCAGTGCAGGGAGCAGTAGCATAATAAAGCAGTAGGAATTGGTCATGTTGAAGGAAGTACCAGATGATAGTCTTGAGTTAAGGTTAATTAATCTGATCTCTGTTATTCTGGTGAAACTCTCCATGCTTTATAGGTGGTGTCACTTTCACATGTGAAATCAAGAGGAAACCTCCTTTGCTTGCTGGTTCGGGGCCAGGCTGGATGCCTGTATAAGGCTGCTTATGTGACAGCATTAAAAATGCAAATACATTTGTGTGTGTGTGTGTGTGTGTGTGTGTGTGTGTGTGTGTGTGTGTGTGTGCACGCACACGTGTGTGCTTATGTATATGTTCTTGTGTGTTTCCCTCTCAGACCCTGGGTGCAAGAAGCAATGCTAGAATCATACTCTGCTGCTTACAACAGGATGACCCATGTGTTGGGGCTTGAGACTCTGTAAGACCACTCTCTGTGATTCAACCTTGATCATCCTGCTAGGGGAGAGTCACTGAGATTAGGGGGACCATATCAGTGAAGGTTTAGTCTTATAAAAACCATTCTCTTAATGCTACTGTTTGAAACGGGGATATTGTGTCTTTAAGGCACCCCCTTCTCATTCCCCTAATACCTCTAGGCCTCTGAATGATTCTGGAGGAGAGGATCAGTGCAGGAGTTGAAGGCATCTTTCCCTGCCCTGCTGCACTGCTCACTTGCTGCTTCGAAGGCTGTGCTTTGCTGTTTCCTTGGAAACCATTAGTTGCTAAGCAACTGGAGCATCATCTGTGCTGAGCCCTCGCATCTAATTATCCCATCACAGTGGCTGAGAGGGTCTGGGGGGGGGATTAACTCCTCTACCATGGCAGATCCATTGACAACACTTTAGTCACATTTAAAGGGACATTGTCTCCCTTCTGCCACACTTATGAGGAGGAATAGGAATTTCTGCAAGCAGCAGGCACTCTGTGCTCATGGCATGCTTGGAGCATGCATGCCCTTGCATGGAGCTCTGCTGGGAGCACTTCTTTCTGTTCAAGTTATGCATGATGCACTTAGCTGTATATTTGGATCATGCAGTCTTTGCCTTGTAGACTGTGTCAGGACAATACTTACAGTCGTTCATGTATTTCTTTTGTGTTGTGGTCACCTCGATGCTGCCCTTACTGTCTCTGTCCCAAGAGCCTGATGTCATGTCTGCTCTGTGAGGTATTGCTAATTCTTCAGAACTCGGCAATGGAAAAGGTGGGCAGCTCTCTGTTTTCTGCCCATCTGCAGACGTTGCATAGCTTGGTATTCAGTTTGGTATTACCTTGCTGTTTGCTTCTGGGAGGGGTAGAGATTGTCATCAAGGAGCACCGAAAACCTGACGGGTCAAGTAACAACTACAGAAAACCTCATTTTCCAGACCTCTGTAAGTGGATAAATCTACCGGCAGCCTGGTGAATATTGCACATTCAGATAAAACACTCAATCTGATAGCTGATTCTGATTTTGAGTTTGGAAACACAAGGCTGATGTAGTGGAGGACTCAGTCTCCCCACTGTGACAGATCGCATCTGAATGAAGTTGCCAGATTTGTGAGGAGAATGGTAGTGGTTTGAGTAACCTTCAGACAAATGCCTCAGTTTAGTGAAAATCTGACTGCATCAGGTCCATGCTTGGGTACATTGTGTCTGCTTCTTTCCTGCTCCCATCCAGACGGATGGGGACTGATTCCTCCTCAGTTTTCACTTTCTGCCAGAAAATGGATACTTTGTGATTTACTAAGGTGATTGCTCTTCTAGTGGCTCAGTCAGTGAGAGTGGGGAGTCTATTAGAAAGTTTTCCTGGGTTTTTACTGCCTAGATCTGTGAGCCAGCTGAGAGTTACTACAAAGCTCCCTAGCAGCATTTGCTCTGCTTTATATAGGCAGTGAAGATATAGCTTCAGCAGGAGGGTGGCCCATTCTTACTCCTGCAAACGAGAGAATTCCCTAATACCTCTCCAAACTGACTTTGTTTCTGTGTCCACCTTTGAATTGTAATGTCTTCCACTGCAGCCAAAGCCTTCAGGCACTATCCAGACAATATGTTGTGCCAACATGTTAGCACTGCTTCCACCCCTCCTCATTGGCATAGGACCAGAGCATGCAGCTCTCCAAGGACTGAGTGACCCGGGGCTACGTGGGATAGGGTAAGTTGGAAAGATGGAGCAGGTGCCCCCCCTGCCCTCACAGTGGATGGATGATGGTGATTATTATTAAGAGCTCTTGTAATGATCTCAGGGAGGGGCAAGTGGAGGAGGGAGACATATTTTGTCATGAAAATGGGAAATGTAATTAAAGTCCATGTGTTAATTAAGAGCTGGAGGGGAGAAATAGATGGATTTCTTCCTGATGTCTCATTGGCATTGGCAGTTGGGCACTCTGCATAATGCTAATCAACAAGGAAGAAAGGCTTTGGAGAAGAGGCGTGAAAGAGAGAAGTTTTGCACAGAGGCTGCCGTGGCTTTGAATGGAGTACATAGCGTCAAGGAAAAGATTTGTTTTCCCCAGCCAAGGCTGGAAAACTGAAAAGAGGAACAGTGTCCACAACCTTTTGCATTTGGTTCCTTGGTGTAAATCGGCAGTGTCAAGAAGAGGTGGTCCAGGCCTGATCACCCATGTGTGTTTCTCTCTGTCCTGCCTAGGCACTTCCCTCAGAAAATAAGTGAATGAGTGAGAGTTCCTGAGCTACTGCTGCCCCGTCAGCAGTGGGCATTCCAGCCAAGCACAAATCTAGTGCAGTTCCTGGGACAACAAGTGAGGATATGCCACAGCTCTGTGCAGATCAGGGCAGCTGAAACCTGCTCGTCTGCCCCTCTGGAACCATGTGAGATGGCTAATCAGGTGCAGGTCCTGGGTAGTTTCAGATGCTCTAATTTTATGCTTGCTTTTCTCTCGCCAGTCAGAAACCTATGAAATTACTGCTCTGTTTCTCTGACAGGGCAGGTACAGTGGGAGGACCTCACAGGTTTGGGTCTTTGACTCTTTTGCCACATGGGAGAGATCTGTAGAAACACATTTGGAAACATCTTCCCTCTTTGTAGCTTGGCACTAATGTATTTAATAGGGGGATCCTCTGCTCCTTCAGCTGTGCCAGAATCCCATTACCACAGTCTGGGGAAAGGAGCTGCCTTCTACATGTGCTTTGTGGGAATCTCAAGTACTGTATGGGAAGCGGGGTGGGAAGGAGTAGAGGGGCTGTGAGTGTAGGGGAATGTGATGCATCTGCTTATGAGAGGATACTTCAGAATTTGAATGCATCTGTGAGGAAAGAGGGCAGTGGTCCGTGTGTGTATGATGCTATTTGTAGGAGTACAGGATAATTCTGCTCCTTTGGAAAAGTGAGAAGAAGGCTGTCTGCATGCAGAACTTAAGGGAACTGTTCAAAATGTAGTTTGCGATGTGCTGGGGACTCACAGGGATCAGGGGAGGCGAGTATGCAAGCCTCTGACTCATACACGATGTCCTAGAGTCAGGAAGGAGTAATCTAAAAGCTGCTTGAGCCATGTGCTGCATCTTAATGAGGGAGGCAGCACTCACAAAAATGCTGCAGCCCAGCTCCTGCTGCCCAGCTTTGCTACCAGTGTGGCTATTTCCCTGCGAAAACCAAATGGGTTTGTGCTGTCAGATTGTGTCTGAGGACTTGTGCAAAACAGTTAGTGTGTGTTCGGAGGCCATCCAAAGCTAGGTGGAGCACTCCCATGGGCTTCTGGGTGGAGAGCAGCAGCACCCGTGTATTTGAGCGGAGATACCTCTGTTCAAGCAGAGCATGGCATCGGGCAGAATCAGGGCGAAACTTGAGAAAGTGCCAAGCACAATGAATTTGATTTGTAAGATTGCACATGCCTCTCCTAGTGGATGAACATCCTGCTGGAGCAGCGCATGCAGCACACAGCGCCGTTGCACAGTAGTGGGGACAAAGAACTTAAAGTGAGGCAAGGAAATTTGGAAGTGAGAAAGTCACTGTTAAAGCTGGACTTTGGACAGAACACTGAGTTGAGCAGTGTGACGTCTGGAAAATAGAGAGGGATTTGTAGGGGCTTGTTTGAAATATGGTGCTTGAAGTATTGCAGGTGGCTGGCTGGGTGGAAAGTTTCCTGGCTATCAGATGGCCAGCAGTGTTTGTAGTTTGCTCCCTGATCTAGAAGTGAGACTGGGGAGTGTCTCACTCTGTCTGCTGGGCTATATCGCATCCTTGTTCTTCCTTTTCACTCTTGTGCCCTCTCTTTTGCATTTCATTTCCTTTTGGCATCTTGGGCTTAAAGCATTTCCAAGAAGAATTGACATTAGGAGAGCAGCAGCTGAGGAAGCTTGCCAAATGCTCTACACTGGCTGACAGCTCTTCTCAAAACCAGATGGTTACTAATTAAAGGGAGTCAAGTGGGGAGGCTGCATTGGCTTTTCTATTTCTTTTTCCTTCCTTTGATTAATAGAGTTTGTGACCTTGGAGGAAGATTGTATTCCTATCTTTCCAGGGAAGTCCTCTTCTAATGCTTGTAATCTGTGGTGATCCCACAGTGCTATCTGCTGGGTGCAGGATCTTTCTGAGGAAGCAGGCTGACTGTGCCCTCTAAGCGCAAGGTAGCTGCCATGGGTGGTGGGACACAAATGCAGTTGTAAAAAGAAAACACAAAATGGGAAAGGAAAATGAAATATTGGGAAGAGCCTTCTTGGAGATCTTCTGTGGGACCTTTACTTGAAGCCTTATATTGTCAGTAGAAGAAAGACTGATGTCATCCTCAGGGAAATTCTCGTTCCTCAGCCTGCTGCACCTTTCACATAGGGGAGCCCTTTACATGGCCAACTTAGGACATCTGTGTGCACGTGGGCTGCTCCGTGTGGCTTTTTTCCATGGTACTGGGAGCTGAATGGCCGGGAAGATGAAGGGCAACCACATGCTTCTTTTACTTTCAAGAGCATTTGGTTTCTAGAGCCAATCTTAACAGATGCACTGTCAAAGCTTAACGATTTAACCTTGTGTGGAAGAACTGGGTATGAAGAAAATTGCATTGGCAGTAACAAACACCTCCCACTCCAATTCATGTCCAAGAAAAGCGTAGCAGTTTTGTCTTGATTATATTCCAGAGCTGTAGTCCTCCAACAGGTTCCCTTGCTGAAATCTTGCTCCTCCCCTCTGCCACTGTCCTTTCCTCCTTCAAATGCGACCTCTTGCCCAATTTAGGTAAATATGCTGTACTGGAAAACACCAGGGCACAGTTAGTTAAGGAACAAAGAAGTGAACAAATGACAATTCATTAAAATACATAGTTGTAATTGTTTGCAACTTTTTGTGCATGCTCTTAGTCTGTGAAGCCAAAGCACAAATTTTCTGAAAAAAAACAAAAGACAGAAGGAAGGTGACAGTCAAGAGCCTGGAGCAGCATCTCCTGCCTGCTTCTCAACCGCACAGCAGTCACCTGCAGAAACAGGCAGGAAATCTCTCAGCTACAAGGAAAAACCACCCAGGCCACCAGAGACAAAGCAAGACCCCCTTGAGCAAAGCAGGCAAACTCATGGGCTTGCCATATCAAGGACTCCCTTTCGTAGGTGTGGGATGAAGAAAAGGCCAAGCCAACGACTGCACGAGCAGAATTATTTCATCTAGTACTTAACAGTCTTGTCATATTTCCCCATTTCCTCCCTCTAACCACTGCCTTTATCCCAGTTATCAGAAGTCTTGCAAGTTTCCCCATGTCCAAGATGGAAAAGAGGAAAGAGACAAGGGGGAAAAAGGAAAAAGGAGTTTTTCTAGAAGCCAATGAATAGCAACTATGAACATAGTTCCCATGGTAACAGCGGGATCCAGGGGAAGAAAAGGGAATGTAAATCGGATTATCAGGGGGATGAACTCAGCCAGGCTGCTCAAGCACCACCTGCACCATGTGGCTGAGTGCTGAATCCTATTCTCACCTTAACACCTGTCCTGTGCTGCACTTCACTCTGCTCCAGAACCACCCAAGGAGGCGAGGTCCCCACAACACAACAGAGCTCATGAAGGTCACTGAGGGAGTCCTATCTCCCACACCCACAGCCCAGAAACTTTCCCTAGAGTGGAGCAGTCTCCGTGTAATTGTTGCAATGTATTACTTTGAGTGTCTGACATCTTAGCCATAAATGAGGAGGAGGCTCAAAAGTTCCCTGAACATAAAAGAAAAAAAAAAAAAAAATCCAAGAGAAGTAACTCGCAAGACCCAAGATCTACGCTCCTCCACCTGCAGGGGAGAGCGAGTACTCCTCCGTGACACTCTAACAAGGGCTTACACTCTGTGGAGTGAATACAGTGAAATCAAGGTGGCTTTCAATAACGTCAGGAGAAGCACAGCCATTCCAGCATCAGATTGACTTCAACTGGCACATCCAACAGCAGCAGAGCCTGCTTGAAGCAGGGCTCCCAGGCTCAGGAACAATCTTCCCAAACTGAGAAAGGACTTCAGCATTTGGGATGCTCTCTAGACCTGGCTCTCCTGCACTGCCTAGGCTGCTCTCTGCAGACTATCTGCCAGAGATAGTCTTTCCAGCCTGGAAAGTGTTAAATCTCAAAAGCATCTCCTGGGGGTTTGCTACTTCTTTTCATCTCTGTTTTATTTCCTCAAAGACAGAGATCAGCTGTCTGCATCTGGCTTGACCTCACAGCAAAGCCTGTGGCCATGCTCTGCGGCACAGATTGCCTGTCTGCAGAGGGACACACAGATTTGCTGTGCTAGAGCCCTTTTGGAGGTGGGCATGAATATTTCATGACAGGGAGAGGATGCTTCAGCAGCATGATGCAGATGTGGATTTGCACTGTGCTGTTAGGACAAAGGAGAACAGACCCCAGGTGAGCATCTCCAGCTCCCAAGAGGTCCACTGAGAAGGCTCCCAAGGGTAAAGGGACCTCCTGGGCCCACACACCATTTTTCTGCAAGGCCAACAGCACAATGAGCCACAGGTGGTGCCAGCGGCTCCTGCACATACCTGCCATCCATTACCTGGATGCAATATCCCAGCAGAGAAAACTGCAGGTTGTCTTGACCTGGTGGGTGATAGCAGGACAGCCCTGTGGGTCCCCAGGACCTCCCCAATACCTAAGACCCTGTCAGAATGCTGCACCAGCTCCAAAATACAAGACGTAACTGAATGGTCATTCTTAACTGGAGCTCAGTTTTCTAAAGAGGCACAGTATCCAGCTGGAACCAGAAAAGACATCTCATGGGGGACTGGACTGCATTTGGTACAAACTGTATAGATGCTCTGTAGGCACCCAGTACAACTTCCTCCATTCAGAAGGAGGGTGAGAGGTCTGAGATTCCTGTTTGGACTCTGCAATGTGTAGAGTGGGTCCTGTCTTGAGAGTCCCTGAACGTCTGGCACAAAAGAAGCGCTCGTGTCTCTAGAGTACATGCAAAAGGTAGAAAGATAATGGACTGAACAGCATGACACAGGACTGCCTATGGCAGGGCTCAGCTCATCTCAAATTCTTGAGCATAATTTAGCAGCAATATGATCATGGATCTACTACCAGAATGTATTCCTTTCTGTCATCTCGTGTGGAAGGAATGATCAACTATCCCGGGTCAAGTCCCCCAAAATCCAGCCATGTGGCAGTGTTGCAAACAGGTGGATGCTGATCTGGCTACCTGTGGCCAGATGTGCGGCCCTCCTGCAGCCCTGGCATTGCCTCCCACCAGCGACATCACTTGGTTCTCAATGTCTATGACTTAGAGAGGGCAGTTGTAAAATGTGTTAAGGTACCCAAGCTATTCAAGAAGGGTCCTCTGTGGAGGAAAGCGTGATCTAATGGTCAAAGGACGTAGTCTTAAGCTGCACGAGGGGAGGTTTAGGTTGGACATTAGGAGGAATTTGTTCAGAGAAAGGGTGATTAGACTTCAAAGGGTGAATGGACTGCCCAGGGAGGTGGTGGAGTCACCATCCCTGGAGGTGTTTAAGGAAAGACAGGACATGGCACTTAGAGCCATCGTCAAGTTGACATGGTGGTGTTCAGTCCCAGGTTGGACTCAATGATCTCAGAGGTCTTTTCCAACCCAATTGATTCTGTGATTGAGATGCCAGCTGTACACTGCTACTGCTGCTGGGGATGGAGGGCTTGTTTAGCTCCTCACATTCTAGCACAGAGACAAGAATAATACTGTATTCTGTGGAAATCCATTTCCTTGCTTCTACACCTGGGCATCCCCTTCTGATATGCACACGCTGCTCTTCTGTCATGCATGGCCTCGGAGATGGCTGCATCTCCTTTGCATCATCAGAGGGAGGAAGTGGGGGAAAAAAGATAAGGCAACGTGTTTTCTGGTGTTTCTTGTCCCAGCTCTAGTGCTGCCTCTCGGCATCAGGAGTGTAGAGAGACAATCTGGCTGCGGTGAGAGCCGCCCCGCCATCCCCGCACAGGCCCGGGGAAGGGCCGGGACGTGTCCGCCCTGCCCCGGTCGCGGGGGAGCCCAGGGGGCGCTGCCCGCGGCTCCCGGCAGAGGCGGTTCCGCTCGCGCCCGCCAGGTGGCGCCACGGGGCCGGAGCCGAGCCGCCCGCTGTCCCCGGCAGGACGGTCCCGCCGCCCCCCCCCCGGCCGTGTGTCCCCGGAGTGGGGCCGCCACCCCCCGCCACAGTCGCGCGTGCCCCGGAAGGGACCCCCGCCCTCTCCGTGTGTCCCTGGGGAGGGTTCCGCTGCCCTCCGCTACGGCCTTGCGTCCCCCGGATCGGTGGTGGCGGGAGGCAGGCTGTGCGAGCAGACCAGCCTCCTTCACTGAAGGGAGACCCTTCTGTCTCCTCCCTTTGCCCTCTCCACCCCTCTGCACACGCAGCGAGGGATGCGCGAATGCTCCCAAGGCTGGAGCAGCCGCCCCTCTGTGTAAGGGCGACAGGTACTAGCACGAATGTTCAATAACGCTGACACTGGACAGGAGGGGCTTGAGGAGAGGCAGCCAGCCTTCAGGACCGAGCTCACTGTGCTGGGCACTGGGGTAAGGGCAGGCGGGAGTTTGAGAGTTCCTCTGAGTCTATAGGGCTGCATGCAAAGGGCAGGTTGTCAGAGAAGGTGGAGATATCTGGAGCATGGGAGGACACAGAACAGAAAGGCCAGTAGCTGCTCAGGGGTAGGATGGTCTTGTAAAGAAGGACTGTTTTTTTGTTCCATATTCTGTAGAGTCCTCGCAGCATTTGGACAAGGTGCTCAGCACTTCTCGCCTGGGAGTACCATCAGACCTGTGTAAATACACACGTGTTTTGGGAAACAGAGGTACAGATGAAACAGGGCTGGGAGAAAACCTAGGAAACAGAGCCTGAACACACAGGTAGAGCCCGTGGCTTCACTCAGATGGTCACTCTTGCTGGAACATGCAGGGCACGTGGGCTTAACCTGGTAGCTGAGTGTTGATGCAGGTGAATCTGCCTGTGTCAGCCCTTTGTGCCAGGGCACGTGCCCTGCTTCCCCGCAAAACAGGTATGCCCCTGAGATGTTGGGGAGAGATTCTTCCCCAAGCTAGAGATTTGTGTGGATGAGATATTGCACACGCCAAGATGCACATCAATGTCTTAGGAACGGAAGAGTGTATGTGGGAATAATGGGGGTCTCCAGTGGTAGTCTAAGTGACCACCAAAACAAGTCTTTGTCATGCTGGCAGATGGCACAAGGCAGCAGCTTGCTAACTTTTCCTGTTATGACCCAGTTTACAGAGTGGTGATTTCAAGTGACCCCAGATACTAATAGAGACATTATATAAAATTGGATTTGTGTCGGGTCTGTGACCTCTCTGAAAATTCTCCTGATCTCTGATCTGCAAGTCATTGGCACAGGCTTGCACATTTGCAGTGACCAAGCTTCCAGGAGTCCTCTGGAGATAAAAGCACTGAGTAAATAAATTAAAGGGAGGGATTAGTCTGCTTCTACTTCTGCCTTACTGTAAGGCTGTAGTAGCAGTGACAGCAAAAGCTGTTCTTGCACTTTCCTTGAATATCTCCTTATTCCCTGGTACAACGCACCACAGATTGCCCTACAGTGTAGCTCTAGGGCTGGCGCCCACTTCTGTTCCTGCTGTTTGTGGTTACACATGCTCGTGCGTGCCTGCAGAACCTGTGTCTGCCCCGGAACAGTTGCCAACACCCATCCCAGGCACATCTGCGTGATGATTTGCCCGTCTGCGATGTGCGACGTGCGTTTTTCCTGCGCACGTGTGCACGGTGGGTGCTGTGCACGCCGAGGCTGCCCGGGGGTCCCGCCGTGCCAGGCAGGGACCGGGGCGGCGTAGAGTCTCGGTCAGGGGCCGCAGGGGGGCTGGTGGAGCGGACACGGAGCTGCGGGAGCCGTCGGTCTATTTGTTCTAGCGGGCGTGGGATCCCGCGCTGCCCGTGTGGAGGCTGCTTCTGCCCGCGTGGCCAGCCGGGATGCCCCGGGATGGGAGATCCCGCCGGCGGCGGGAAGCCCCGTACCCCTGCCGAGACCCCCGGCTCCCTCCCGCCCGGGTTTGGGGCGAAGGCTCTGCGTGCTTTGTGTCGCCGAGGGCCGCGGCCGCCGAGCCAGTCCCGCCGCTCAGTGTTTCCAGACCCGCACGCGGCGGCAGGCGCCGTATCAGGATAAGAGTCCCCGCCGCCGCCACCCGCCCGCTCCCGCCAGCCCGACCCCGGGGGCGGTGGGAGGCACTGGCTCCGCCGATGGCCGCGTTTATCACGCTGGTGGCGTTGCCAAACGATTTAACTCTTCGCGCCCCCTCTGCAGGCGCCGGCAGCGGGCGCGGTGCCCGGCCCCGCAGACTGCCCGGTAGGCTCCGGCTCTTCTGGACCCACCGGGTGGCAGGGGCAGAAGTTCCCTCGCAGCTCCGGCGCCAGTAAAACCTCAGCCCTTTCTCAGTTTGCTGCTTGGCAGGTCCTGCCCTGGACAGCAGCAGTGTACCAAGACCAGGGACAGCCAAGCCAGGGCTCCACACAGAGCAGCCCAAATACATCTAGAACAGCTAGCAAAGGCCATCTGAGGCCAGGCAGTTGTATAGGAGTGAAGCTCATATCCCATGCCAGGATTTCAGCAGCATCAGGTGGACCTAAGATGATTTCCCTAGGGCTGCAGCAAGCATCTGAGATGCGGGGAGGATAAAGTTGGCGTTCAGGGTGTACAGGAGTAACAAGAAGGGAAGAAGACTTGAAGAGCTGAATCCTGCCTGAGTGCATCAGGCATCACAGCAATAGCAAGGCATCCAGGATGCTGAAGGCTTGGTGTCTTTGTGATCCTGGAACCATGTCAGGAGTTTGTCTTTGCTAGATGATGGTCTGTCAGCCATGCTGTGACTGCAGCAGCATATTTTCATTTGGAAAGAGGATGTCTCAGTTTGATTAAATTATCCCTCAGTACCTCAGTACAGGCTGTGTTTTGTCTTCAGGACTGCAGCAAAGGAAAATCCCAGCACACGGAAGGGGGCCAGTGCCCAGCTCTAGAGTGAGAATGCTAAGCAGGGGACTCTGGCTGGCTGCATTGCTTCATGTGTTGTCTTTGAGCTTCCAAGTTTCTTTTGATTGCAGTGGGTGAACCGTCTTGGTCTGCTGGAGATGTGATGGTTATTAAGGAAAGAGAATCTTATTTAAAAAGAGAAGCCAAACTGAGCACTTCTGATTCTGTCCGGGCCCATCTAGACAACGCCAGAGGCTGCCTAGGCAGCTGCAGAGGTGGCAAAGGTAGTGCAGGCTCCTTGCAGTGGCCTGCTGCTGGCGGCTGCCCTGCTCAAACTCCAGTGAGCATAAAAAAAGGGAACCCATTCTTCCCCGGCTGGCTGCAGGATTGGGTACAGACCTGGGGCTTCTCCTAGGCTGGCTTTTTTTCCTTTTCCCTGAGCAATGGCTTTGTGGTACCCTCAAAACAGAAGTGGGATTGAGACCTTCCAATGTAGTTCAAGGGAGATGAGGCACATAAGGGACTCAAGAGGCTATGGGAGAGAATTTGTGCCGGTGTCTATGCGGAAGAAGAGGACATTTTGGTCAGAAGTCTGCATAGGGATGGGCAGGACTGAGAGGAGCATGGGAAGAGATAAAAAGATGTTTTTAGGCCTAAGTCTACCTCAACAGTAGCAACATAGCCTCTTCCGTCTCCTTGCTGGGCCATTGCCTTTCTGTGGGAGAATACAGGATGAATCTATGTGCCAGGTCTGTGGACTTAATGCTGGACTGCTACCAGCTCCCTGCTCCATAGCTACGTGGATCAGCAAAACAGAGAGCTGCTGCTAAAACATGCATTTCACAGCCCCAGATTAATTTCCTTCAGCACAATTCATCTGGACTCTTCTATCTCTGGGGCCTCTGCTGGGGATCTGCTGGAGCGATCCACAGGGGAAATGCTTCGCAAAGAGGCAGCTCCAGCTAAATGTGAGTCACATAATTAATTTCAGTATAGTTAATTGGACCTAATTAATCATATTCATAAGTATAATGAGGGCCTTGTCCACAGGGGTCTTGTGAAGGTCTGAGCTTAGGGCTGGTGTTCTGGAGCGTCAATGGGAATGAACAAGTCCCAGAGCCTTGGACTTAGCTTAGGACCGGCTTCCATGTACTCCATGTGTCCTTGTCAGCAAAACATGGCAGGACAAGGCCGATCCCTCTGACCCTGTAGCCCTGTATTCTTTGCATCCCATAGAGCTAAAATATGTCAGGAACTTCTGGATGGTCAGTCCCAGTTCTTCCCAGGGAAGGCCGGAGTCACTGTCACAGATGGCTCCCTCTTGGTCCTTAACTAGTTTGGGAGACTTTTTTGTTTTATATGTTGTATATATGTTTTGTGGCCCAAAGGCAGGAAAACCACGTGCAAGGGAGGAACAGGTAACAGCCAGTTTGGGCATCTTGGCTGAGGCTTGCTAAGGTGCTGCTGTACCAGGCGGCTCCTGGGACGAGCTGCTGCTGTGATGGTGGCTTTGGCAGAGAGAGGCTTTGAGGAATTCCAGGGAATCTGCTTCACCATCTCCTCCCCTCTCTGTCTCTCCTAGTGTGGGCCTAATGATAGAGGAGGGAAGGGGCGACTAGAAGTTGTCATCGAGTGCAGGCAGGGCAGATAGCCCGGCAGATGTTAATTAAAGGCAGAGGCTCAGTGCTGAACTGGCAGCAGCTGGTCCTCCTGCTGACCTTTCCCAGTCTTGCTTTGCCACTTTCATGTGCGCAGGCTGGGAGAGATGTGAGGGGCTGTGATGCAGAAAGCTCAGGAGGTTGCAGGTAAGGAGCAGGGAATGAGAGGCAGCTAGAGGACCCAGAGGACAGGTAGTTCCATGTGTCCCCTCTGCACCACACCTGTCTGGAGGGAAGGAGCTGCCTGTCTGCCTCTGGCACTGAGCTGGCACCGTCATGCCAGATAGTGGTGGCTGGGGACCGTTTTTAACCCACTGCGCCTGTGCATGCTGCCTGCAGGGACATGAGCCCAGTGCTGCTACTGGGAAGGATGAAAGTGTGAAAATATGTCACTACTTGCTGATGAGGCACTTGGGAGCTCACCAGAAAGGCAGGGAGATGTATGGCCTCATCGCTTCCCTGGAGGAGTGTATCTCCCTTGGGTGGCTAGTGTAAGCAAACGATACTCGATGCAAAGGGATTCCCAGTGCCTGCCCACTTGTGTAGACTGCGGCCCCCCTAGGTAAAACCCAGAACATCCGCAACCCGCCCCTTCCGTCTGCTTCGACCTCTGGTGCTTTCCACAGGCACTTCTGCAAACGGGCGAAGTCACCCTGCGCCAGGTGCCAAAGAGGCGACTGCAGAGACCGATGTCGCGTCCTTCCAGTTGGGGTTGGAAGCAGCCGGCGCTTCTCCCTCCCTCCCTCCCTCCCTCCCTCCCTCCCTCCCTCCCTCCCTCCCTCCCTCCCTCCCTCCCTCCTCCGCTGGCCGCCGCCGTTGCTTTTCGCTGGGCCTCGCTGCAGCGCCGTCTGCCCGTGGGGAACGGGAGGGCTCCGCCACATCCCCCTCACCTGCCCATGGGGAATGGGGATGCCCGCGGTTTCGCCGCCAGCCCCCCTGGCATGTCCATGGGGAGCAGAGCCCCGTTGCTAGCGGCGCCGGGACTCGCCCGCGCGGGAGGGGCGAGCGCCGTGCCCCGCCCCGCCCCGCCGGGAGCGCTCCCGACGCCCCGGCAGGGGGCGCTGCCGCGCGCCGCCCCCGAATTGTGGGGGTGGCACTCCGACTCCTGTCCCTCATCCCTGTCCCCCACCGCCGCTGTTCTCGCCTCCGCTCCTGGGGCAAGCCACTTCCCCGACCCGGTCCGGGCGCTGTGGGTCCGAGCAGAGGAGCGAGTCTGTGTTAATTTTCAACCGAGGCCGCCGCCTCCCGTCACTGGAGCTGGATTGCTTGTCCCCACATCACCTTGAGCTCTGCAACTCTGGGGATGCTGCCAAGTGGTCCTTGCCTCCAGCCCTCTCCTCCCAGCCCCACCCCTGGGCGGTTGGTGCGCTTCAGGCAGGAAAGTGACACGTCCTGGTTAGGATGCTGGTGGCATTGCCCAGGAGCGGGCACGCTGGCTCCACAGCTTGGTATGCGTGTGCACTGTGCGGCTCCCGTCCATGGAGTCTGTTGTTCAGGGCAGGAGGGAGGTTAATGCCTGGAAAACTCGTTGGTAAAGATAGTAACATACTGCTCTTCTCAGGTGCTGGAGCCAGTCCTTATGCCTTGTGCGTAAAATGACAGAATATCCTGAGCTGGAAGTGACCCACAAGGGTCATCAAAGTCCAACTCTGCATAGGCTCTGGGAGATGCGGCAAAGAGGGGATCAGATGTGGGCTCTAGAGCAGGACACGCGGGGTGTCGGCTCGAGCAGAACGGGTGGCTTGCGGGCCGGTGTTTCGAATGATAAAGGGCAGAAGGATGCCTAGTAGGAGCAGCCCCCGTGCTGTCGCGGGGAGGACTGGGATGCAGCTCTGCAGGTCCCGGCGGTGCTGGGACCTGTGTGCCATAGCGTACATGTCTGTGAGAGGCGTGGGTGTGCGACACCTGGATGGCCACTCGCAGGGCGCCGGCCGCTCGCCGCGGGAGGCCCGGGACGGGCGACGGTGCCGATCCCGGTCCCCGGTGGCGGTGCCGGTCGCCGGCGGTGCCGCTGGGCGGCCGGCGGGGCGCCCGCGACCAGGAAGCGGTTAATCGGCGCGCGGGGCTTTTATTTTGACAGGGCAGCGCCTGGCTCCGGCTCGGAGGAAAGTGAATGATCCTGTTTCTCCAAATGATTATTCAGGCTCCGGCGGAGAAAGGAGCACTCGGCCCGCAGCGCCTCGCCCTCGCCACGGCGCCCCCGCCCGCGCCCGGGCCGCCGCGCCCGCCGGCTCCGCTCCCCGCCGCCCGCGCCCGGCCGCCCGCCGCAGCGCGGGGAAGCCGTCCGCGGCCCGGGGCCGGGCGGGCAGCCGGGGCTCGCCGCGGCCGGACGCCCACCCCCGCCGGCGGGCGCGGGCTGGAGCCGCCGGCTCGGTCGGCGGAAGGAGCGGCGCGGCGGGGCGGGGGGCGCCGCCGGCAGCGGCCCCGACCCCGCACCCCGCGGCGGGCGGCCGAGCCATGAGCGCGGCCCGCGCCGCCGGCCCCGCGCCGCTGGCCGGCCCCCAGCAGCCCGCGGAGCCGCGCTGCGCCGCCCCGGCGGGCTCGTCCGGCCTACCCTGAACCGCTCCGCCGCCGCCGCCGCCGCCGAGGTGAGTGCCCCGCCGGGCCCGGGCAGCCGCCGCCCCATTGTTCCGCCCCGGGGAGGGGGGGGCCGGGGCTCCGCGCCGTCCCCGCACCGACCCCTTGTCCCGCGCAACCGGGCCCGCCTCGGGGCTGTCATCCGGACAGGAGGGCAACCGGGAGCCGCCGTCCGAGCCGGAGACTCCGGGCCAACCGCCGTACCACTGCTCTCGGGGGCGGCGATAACTTGACGGGGGACGGCGCCGGTCTCGGCTCGGCCTACCCGCCGAATCCGGCCGGCTGGAAATGGGCTGTCAGTGCCCCCGCTTGCCTTGGACATTGCCTCTGGTCCGCGGGACCCTTCCCGATTCGCTCTCACGTCTCCGGGATCGCTCTTCCCAGGTTCTTGTCACCCATTGCTGCTGCCGCCGCCGCAGGCGATTCCTCGAGGACAAAAGTGCCTCGACTGGGGCTTTTCTCTAGGTGCAAAGAACTTATTCGGGTTGCGTATGGTTTTACCGGATCTGGTCTGGATTTTGCAAGACGTTATCGGTGCTGTTAAAGCCCCAGGGAGGATTGGAACTCGCCACATTTCACGTGGGGTTTAAACAAACACTCCTGTCAGAGCCCATCCTAACTGTCAGGGGAGACCTCTCCCCTCTCTTTGCAGTGTTCTGCTCGATAGGCTTCAGTTTCCTGTTGAAATAAACCAGGCATGTGGTCGGCTTGGAAGAAAAATGGGAGAAACACCACATGTACATATTTTCCTTGCGCACAGAAGGGAACCAATGTAACAAAACCTCCCCTGCGTTGTATTAGGGACGTGTCTTTAGCAGGTGGTGAACTTGTTCCAGCCCCACTCTGCTAGCAACCACTTGCTGGAATAGAAATGCGAGAAGGATGCATATCTGAACACATAAGTAATGCTACATGACAGGGCAGGCTGTTGTGGTGTTGTGTGCGACGGCGTCTGCACGCCTTGGGGGCAGCCTCGTTTGACAGGGTGTCAGGCTGCGGCAGCATACGGTTGTGTCCCGGCTCTGCCAGGCAAAGGGCTGCCGATGGCATGGCACAGAGGACAACCGTGCGCCTTTGGCTGTGGAGTGATGCTACAGGGGCCTTAGCTGTGCGCTCTTGACCTGCAGGATCTGTTCTGCCAATGTGGCTACCACTCATTACCTTGCCCAAATGCAGTTTCATGCCAGGCATGCAGTAATGACATGCAGCTCCTTCCATCCACCAGTCACATTTAGGGGTTGTGTGTGTACCTTGCTTTGCTACTTTGGTGGTAGGAGGGATAAGAACAGTGAGTCACCGAGGAAGTGATTTGCCCAAGGTCACTTGGCAAGGCTGTATTGGTGCTGAATCAAGACCTCCTTTGACTGGTGCCTGTGATAAAGCTGGCTGCCACCACACGTGGGTATGTAATACACACCCAAGGCTGGTACTAGTGCAAAAATGTCCAGGTCAATGTTGTTGCCTGATTCTCCTTGGTGGAAAGATTCTCCTTGGTGTGCTGTCTCTACAAAAGCTGTCTGCTCCATTGGGACTTTTTCCAGAGCATTCACAACCTAAGTGGTGAAGAACCTTTTTGTTTGCTCTTTAATGTGTGTGTTGCCATTTTAGCAGAGCAGATGGCGGGATTGGTTGCTCCTTACCACCCTGACCTGCGTCTTCATTACCTAGAAAATCCATTTCAGGGTGTTTACTGCGGTGCAGTGATGTAGGTGTTACTATGTCTCCCTGCCCCTGAAAGTCCGTTTCCTCATTCCAGATCCCTGCCACCGGAAAGAAATAAACAGGCAGCAGCTAAAGGAAAGCATACTTAGAGACTAGAAACCACAGTTGTTGTTCAGTTGAAGAAAGTAAAATAGTTGTGTTTTGTACTTTTAAGTCCTTTTGCATCTCACTGTGTTGCTGTTGGAAGGTGTCTCTCTGGCCACTGTGCGACAGAGGGGACGGACAGCTGCGTGAAGCAACTGGGTCATTACAAAGCTGGACATAGCAAGCTCACTGGTCTATGCTGCTCCAGGGCAGCTGCCAAAGATGCGCTGGAGTTGCACTTTAGTTCCAGGCAGACTCTAGCCCACGAGCTGTGGACTTTGCTCATACTGGCCTGGAGTTTCTGAGGTCTGAGCACAACTCAGCCTTTGACTTTTCTATCGAGTTGTCAACCCAGGCGGCATCATGTCCTCCGTACTTGCTCTTTTGAGGGAGAAAAAAAACTTTGCTTTTTTGTCTTTCCACTGCTGTTCTCTCCTGCTGAACACTGTGAGTGCTTTCCCTTCTGGCAGTACTTGCTGAGTGGAGGGATGTGGAAGGGAGGGGCAGCCAGAGAGGAGGCACTTGGTTCCCTCTGTGGGGAGCATCAGCTGTGTCCCAGCCAGTGGCTATTTCTTAAGTCTGTAAAGACGTTGCTCTTTGTTACTGTGGTCATTTTCAGCTGGTTTCAGGGTCCCAAATGGGTTCTGGGATTGTTTTCTGTCGCTTTCAGCCTCATCTCTTGTCAGTACAGTGTCCAGTTCAGAACTGGCATGAGAAAAACCCTTGCTTCTTTGCCCTGTCTCAGGTGATCGCATCAGGCTTTGTTGCTGCTAGGAGGTAAAGTTCTGAGTGGTCAAAGCACTCGAGGATGTGTTTGTGTTCCCCAGAAGTCCAGATGTGCTGCTGTGACGGGTTTTATTCTGCTCAGTCAGAGCCATTTCCTGGAGATGGCACAGGCTGGCTTCTAGCTCTTAATTCCTTGGGGCTCCATCCAGTTTTAAATACCCTGACCGATGGATCTCCCAAGTTGGTCTCTTCTGGGCGAGTAAGTCACCTGTGGAGAAACACAAGTTTGCTGTTCCCGTCTGAGAATGCATCAGCGGTCAGTTCCACCTGTGAGCCTGCTCCTGACCTGCTATCATTGCCTTGTCCCAGGGATGTCAGCTGTCCCCCAGCCTTAGCCAAGCAAAAGCCTGGAGCTTGCCCTGAAAATGTAATTTTCCTCGTGCTGTGGCTCTTTTGGCAGAGACCCAGCATCATGCCAGTGCCCTGGATGGGGGAGTAGGGGGGGGCTGGGAGGGTGGAAGTGGGTGGGGCCACATAGGACACTTGTGCTGTGTTTGACTGCTTTTGATGTTTTTAACAGGAAACATGGTATGTAGATGCATGGATGTATAATATAATGCAGGGTAGAGATATCACAGTGATGTGATATACAGATGCAGCAATATTTTGTCAGTGTTATTTAAACTGCATCAGTGAAGTGCAAGGAGGATTGCCAGCACGACTCTTCTGGAAAATCAGAATCTAATGCAGGTCAGGACTTGGTGTCAGTCACCTCTTCTTTCCTCCCAGGAAGATGTTGCCTGGCAAATTCATTTTCTTGTGACCTTGTGTGTGGTTCTGTATTTCCAGAGGATGGTGGGAGCTGTGGATTCTGACTTTATGTAGTTGATCTTCATGAGATTTAGTTAACCTATGAGGTTTCTCATAGCACTGAAGCTGTGGAAAAATGCACCCATCTTGGAGTGAGGGGCCTAGGAAGTATTGTGGCTGCTTTCCTTCTCAGTTGTGCATCTTCAGCAGCTCTGTGTGGTGCAGATTGTGGGGATGGCCACAGTGATATTCCTCAGTTCTTGACTTCTGCTTTGAAGTTGTGTGCTGCTTTCCAATGGGCCAATCCTTGCCGCTTTGATTTGGCTTTCTTTCTTCACTGCCCGTGGCAGCTGAGTGGAAGGTGCCCTGGAACTGTTACTGGAGATTGGTGGGCATGGTATCTGTTGCTGTATTTTGCACTTCATCAGCCTCTCCTGGGGAGGCAGCACCAGCCAAACCACATGCCATGGATGAAAGGCACCCTTTCTTCTTTCGTGGTGCCTGTTACACATCATCTACTTGGCACCAGACCCTTCCTGGGTTTTGTTTTCTTCCTACCTGATCATCTATGAAACTCAAAGGTGGAGAGGGTGATGGATTTCATTCTAACTGTGACGAGTTCGCAATGGCATTTGCAGTTGCCACAGGGTTGTACTCAGCAGGAGCTAGTGTAGAGGAAGCTGTTAGTGTCACTGACACCTGCTTTTGATCTAAGGAAAAGCCATGCTCTGGAGGGGCAGCTTGTTAGGAGTCCTGCTCACTCCCTACATCCTTGGCCAGCAGTGCTCGTTGGTCCCCAGAGCAGCCTGGCCCATGGTGTGGCAGGAGCATGAGTCGTCTCGACATGCCTATCTGAAGCCTGTACCAAGCCTTGGAAATGAGGCTTGTTGGGCATCCTGACTGGCTCCAAGTTGGCTTGCTTGGGCCCAGACCCGATGCACCCCTCTTCCAGGGTGTAGGATGGGCCATCTGAGACAATATGACTCCAAAATGGACAGCGTTGCTTTGATGCCAGCTACAACCCTGCACTGGAGAAAGCAGTGAGGATGATGGGCTGCAGTGAAGCCTGCCTTAAAGAGAGAAGCAGGAACCTGTTCTGCTCTTGCTGAGTGTGTGTCCATGCTGGGCACAGTTGGTGTGATGAAGCCTGCTTCCCACTTGCTCAGCTCTTTATGGGGAGATGGTCTGGTTCTTTGACAGCTACCAGTGTCTGGGTCTGGGTGGCTCCCCTATATCCAGATACCCTCGCTGAATTGTGAGATGGGTGCATCAGGCAGCGGTTTCCATCCTCTTTTCCACTGCTTGTGATGGGAGGGCAGTGCCTTCCCCTGGCATCATCCTGCTGCATCTTTCTGGGCAGCCCCAGGCAGAGGAACATGCAAGCTATGCCCAGGCGTCTTCAGGAGACAGGACTTCCCCAGTGTGGGCAGCTTGTCTGGCAGCTTCATCTGGAGCCACTAGATAAAAAAGCACTTTGATGCTGGATTTTTCTTCCCCCAAAGAGCTGGAGCTATGTTTGGGTGTTGGGTTTTTCAGCTGTGACTCAGGATGCCTGGAATCCCAGCTGGGGGATAATGGGGAGCCTCTTCTGATGCTGGGGTAATAGCCTCAAGATGGCTTTAGGACTGTGCTATGCACTGTGCCCAGAGGTGGGGCGTCACCCTGTTTGGTGATGAGCGCTGCTGGAGCCAAGTCCTGGGCCAAAAGCCAGGTTTGTGATCTGTGCCAGAGAGGGCGAGACTTGGAAAGCAAAGCAGAGCTCCTCCTGAGTGAGAGATGGACTGAAATACTGAGCAAAACCACAGAGTGCTCCTTGTTCCTGCCTATGCCTACTTGCCGTCTTTCTTCCCAAAGTATGTGGGAGGCCACAGGATGGATCTGCTAGGGAGCGGGAGGGCTGCGCTCCTCAGACATGTCTGCACCATTGTGCTTCTTCAGGGTGCTGGTTGGGTAGATTTTTTTCAGTTTTATTTTGTTGCGTTTTTTTCCCTTTTAACTCTGCCTCTCCTATTGCTGGATCTTGCCCATCCTTGTCGCTACTGGTTTGACAGCCACCTCCTTGTGAGCTGTGATGTCCAGAGAATGCTGTGTTTGGTTGCACTGTTCTTTCTCTCACAGGTCAGCTGAGCAGCTTTCCTTTTCCTTGCTTAGCTCCTAGTCCTGTGGCCAAGAAGAGGAATGGGCCAGGATATAGTTTGTGTAGAAGATGCTCTGTGGCACTGACTGTTTGCAGACTCTGTGCTTCTCAAAATGTAAGCACAGGAAATGCCAGGCTCCACTGGAGTTTGTGCAAGCAGCATGCCTCCTGCACACTGGGTGTCTTGCAGCCTCTGGCTGCAGCAATCTTCTGCCCTGTCACAGGACAGAAGAGGTTTTAAACGCTCTGCAGAAGCGAAGACTTACTTTTTTTAACCTCCAAAATAGAGGCTGGGAGGAAAAGTGAAAGGAAATAACTTAACCAGAGATGGGAAGAGTGGCAGAGCTAGGGACAGAAGCCAGGATTCCCAATTCCTGCTCATCACTCCTACTCTGCTGCCTCTCTGGGTCTCAGTCTCCTACTCAAGGTATAAGTGGGGTTTTCTACTCGTCTGAGAAGCTGGAGGTCAGGAGCTCCTCTCTTGAAGTATCTTCAATGCTCAGTGCACCTTTGAGTTTTCCAGCAGGATTTGCCCAGCTGAAGTTACAAAGCTATGACTTGTGTGATTGCAGTGGAGTTGCAAACTATGTCCTTGGCCACCAAATTGAGCTTCTGGTACTCCAAGGACCTCTGTGGTTCTTGTCCAGTGTTCACCCTGCAAAGAAAGGCTGCTCTCCAAGATTGTCGTGCCCTTGTTTGGAGGGCCGTACCTGACTTTCTCATAAAGGTTTACATTAAGAGTCCTGTTGCTCTCTGCTTGCAATGTATCCCCTGCTGAAGTTTGCTTCATGAATGGTCTTCCTTGACTTTCTACCCAGAGCATGGTACCTGTCTGATCAGGTCTGCATCAGTTGCCTAGTAGGGACTCTGGAGCATTGCAGTTTTCCCAATAGAAAATAAAATCTTAATATACTCTTTGGAAGACAGATCACGCTTAATAGCTGTGTATGAATGAATAGCTGTACTCCCCTTCAGATGGGCAGGGGCTCCAGCAGTGGGTGCAATGACTCTTGCTTCGTTCTGTTGCCATGCTGGGCTTCAGGCCTCCAGAAAGGCTGCAGCTGGGAGAGGATGCTGCCCTTATAAAAAGGCGGCTTATAAAAGGCAAGGGTCCCAACAACGCCACATTGTAGGTTTCCCTGCTCAGGGCAAGGAGGAACTGGATGGGGAGCTCTGAAGGGCAGTAAGTGAGCAGAAGGGCTGCATCTCTGGTCCACTCTTCTCAACATCAAGCTGGCCAAGGCTGTGGAAACCCCTGCAGCACTGGAGCTTTCACCATTTCCTCAGCAGGATTTGTTCCAGCACTGATCTGTAGCAGAGGATCGGGCCAGACAGGGCCTGAATGGAGCAGGTCCAGCCACAGGCGAGCCTCAAGCGCGGCAGTTAGGCTGGGCTGAAAGCTGCCTGTGTCCTGCCTCTGTGCAGCCTTGTTTGAACTTTCCTCTGGCAAGGAGCAAAAGGAATCAGGGAGACCTAGGGCTGGTCCAAGCAAGTTTCCTCTGCTCTGTCCGCCCCCAGATGCAACAATGGGGTGGGGGCGATAGCAGCAGCTCCAGACTGTCCTCCCAGAGTGGAGCAGTTTTGTGGGGGCTTTGGTCATGACAGCTTTTGAGCAAATGTTTCTTTGCCTCTGGTGCTCCCTGCCTCTTGGGCAGGGAGGGGGAAGTGAAACTGTGGTTCAGACTGAGTCCTCTGGATGGCAAGAAAATTGCTGAGTAGCCGGTTTCCAGGTTGCCGAGGTTCTAGTCAGGGCCCAGTGTGGCTGCCAGAAGCAACAGGCTTGGAATTTCCTCCGCCTGGTGCCAGCTCCACTTGGGTTGGCCGCAGCACCTCTGCTGGGGCCGTGGCTCCGCTTGAGCTCTGCAGATGGGGCGCTCCCAGAGCAGGGGTTACACTGGAGCTGGAGCTGCCCCCCTCATTCTCACAGCCTGGTTTCTATTTTCTTTTCCAGGGTCCAAGATGTTTTGAATTATGCAGCCTGCACCTCCCGCGGGGCTCCTTGAGCAGCCGCCTAATGAGCTGAGCTCCTGACAAACTTTGCTCTGGCTTTGGCTATGCTTGGAAAATTTTACAGCCTTTTCAGAAAAAGGAAATGCCAGGAAAGGCCTGTCTCTTCTTACTTTTATGAGGGGGTCCCAGCTGAGAGAGGCCGAGATGAGTTTGGAAAAGAAGACAGGGAGGATTTTCTATATGGCAGTGTATACATTTTCTAGTGATCAGGGTGAGCAGACTTGGTGTATCTTGCTGTAGCAGGCACAGTGGGAGTGAGCCCTGCAGGGCACTTGGCGGGTGCACCATGGACACAGGAAGCAGTCACTCCTTTGCTGCGGGGAGGTGGTGGTCTGTGTCTTCCCTCCAGCTGCCAACATAGCCACTGGTGGTTTAATCTTTGCTAATTATGCTTTTTCTGAATGGCAGTGGTTTTATTTCTGCTGTAGTCACAGGCCATGTGGACATGATGCTGCATGTCAGTCCCCAAGGCTCAGGGAGAGGATGGCCACCAGGTGCTGTGCTGGTGGTATCCCTAGCAGGGCACAGCAGAGTCCCCAGGCAGGGTGCTGTGGGCATAGGGATGCCCACAGCACCCAGTGGGATCTGCAGCACCATAGGGATCTGCAGGTGCTGCCAGCAGAATGTTTGACCCAAAAGGGATAGTCTTGTGTAATTTCCCCTTTCAGATAAGAAACCATGTTACAGTAAGAGAAACTGGGACCCAAAAAAAATGGTGACTTGCATGCCTTCCTTTTGTAAGATAGTGCTGAGAAGGGAGCAAGGAGCCCTCTGTTTTGGATAAACTTCCCCTTGGTGAGGTGCTGAAAGTCTGCCCTTGCGTTTGCCTGGTTTCCTTCAGGAGAGCCTACCAGCGATGTCATGGATCTCCCAACAAGGCTGGTCCTTGCTGTCCTTCTCACATGTCCTCCCAGTGTTCCAGACCCCTTTCCAATGGTGAAAATGCATCTGTGGAGACTGAGATGGGGGTTTTGGTTGGAGCCCGTAAAAATGCAGCTGCCTAAGGAGTCGCAGAACTTATCCAGTGGGAGGGATTGAGGTTTCTGTGCGATCCATAGGCATCAGCTGCTGCCGGTCATTGTGGATGAGCATCAGACATGGGCAGTAATGGCTCTGGGTGGAAGGAGCCTCACACTGGTCCTGCTTTGAGGGCTTTGCCTGTTACACTTGTCAGGAGTGTGGCTCTGGATAGCTATTTGATTTGGCAGCCTGCGCAGGCCTGGTAGCCCTAAGAGAGGCATGCAGGCGCCAGAATTGTGCCCTACTCTCCCTTTTTTCATTGCTCTATCCATCCCCTGCTTTCTGCTGGACACCTCCTCATGGCTGTGTTCCCTCCTCCACTTGAAAAATGAGTGATGTGTCCCTTTTCCTTTCTCGGGGCTCGTGCCCAGAAGCTGAGATTACATTTCATGGGAGAGGCCAAGCACCTTCACTCTGGGAATTATGAGAGTGGCCCTCCTGTTGGCTTCTCGCGGTGATGAGCTTCTCTGTCCTAGCTTGTTCTCAGAGCTCAAAACACATGGGAAGCTGCTGGGGAGACTATTGAAAAAATAGTTAAATACTTTATTATTATTTATTTCTGTGATGCCATCTGCATATATATGGTTTAGAATGGCTGAAGTGAATGTTTTTTGTACTCTTTAATTAGTTTCCTGATTTTCAGTGGGGAATCCTGTTTCATGTGAACCTGACACCGCAAAAGAAAAGACCAAGCCCTGCTTGTCCTCTTTGCTGTCAGAACAGTACAAACCCAAAGGAAACACGGTTAAGCGCAGGGGCATGGCTGTGCTTCAGTCCGTGGCACCTCTCCTTCCAAAACATTTCCCCAGGTCAGAGGTTCAGTAATGATCTGCCTAGACTGCCCACCTTCATTGGAGAATTCAGTGTGAGCTTTTGTTCCACATTTGCCTTAGGAAAAAAAAAAAGAAAAGTCAGTGTTAGAAGCTGTGCTTTGGGGCCTGTTTAAAAAAAAAAAAAAAAACCTCTCCAAAACTCAAACCTGTATTTGTTCTTTAAAAGTCAGTTTTGTGAGTTGAAGTTGTTGAGAAGACTTACTTTGCCTAAAGCAGAGCTTCAGCAAAGAAGTGTCCAGCCATTTCCAAATATTTTTTATATATTTTAGCCTTGATGTGTTATTTTAATGAGAAGAATGATTTTTCCACCTGCTTGTGTGGTCAGGACTGTACCAGTAAGCAATTACTTCTCACCCCACCTTGTGATTTCAGAATATTCAGAGACTCAGGTACTGGTGGCAAATGTTTATAATTTAGTTTTTTATGCTTTTTAATCAAAGGTAATTTCACGGAGTCCTAGTCTGATTAAAATATATTCCTTATATTATTAGGGTTTAGTGTTTCCTTTTTTTTTCCACCAGTTTAAGGGCCCCAGACATTTTTCTGATGCTGTTGCAATAATAGGCTGCCATTAATAAGTCCATTCCCCAGAACTCCCAGCAGTAGCCTACAGGCCCTTGGAGGGGCCCATGGAGGTCCACAGTGGGCAGGTTTAACACCAGTGAAGCAAACTAGCCGCCCTGGGATTTCTGTTTCTGAGGCTGATGCTGGCAGTGCCATGCACCGAGCTTTTTCACTGGGAAGGGGCAATGTTGCCATCGCACAGGGATGCTGATCCCTGCCTGGGCCATGATGTTTGTATTCATCTCACTACAAGGAGATGGAGAAGTTAATTGCTTTGCCCAGCCCAGGGTTGAAACAAGATTGCAGGGGAGGGTTACTGTGGCTGGTGGCCAGTTAGTTGGAAGGGGAGAGAGAAGAGGTGAGCACATCCAAGAGTAATGCCATGCTTTGGCATTGTTGTTCCTCCAGGACCCGGTCCTGAGCATATTGGGTGGCTTCTCTTTCACCGTTTGATCCGTGGCAGTTTCTGTCAGTGGGTGATCCAGTGGCTGGGGCTGTGGTGGCCGTTTGCAGGGTTTTTGGAAAAGCTACCAGGGGTATGCAAAGAATTGTTCTTTCTTGGAAAATGATAGAAGAATCCTGATAGCAAACACTCTGCCAGTTTTTCTGGGGGTCTTCAGGTCCCGTTGAACAGTCTGGGCAGTGATTGAGTGAGAGTCTTGTAGTCACTGGTGATGGTCAGAATTCTCTCTGATGGTAGGATGGCTTGCCTCAGACCTGCCACTGCCCTCGGGGGTCCCGGTGCCAAGGGACCAGTTTTCTAAGAGGCTGCTTCTCATCATCATATGACTTGTCAGACCCAATGCTGCTTGGCTGACCGCATCTTGGGTTCGGGACAAAACCCGTGGGAGAGGGGTGGTTGCAAGGTAGCTGCTGGTTGTAGAGCTCCTCTGGTCAGCCTCACTGCTGTGGGATGGGGAGAAAGCCAACCTCTGCTGCCCAGAGGCAGGAAATGAGAACCACGTGGGCTGACTTGGAGCCTCACTGACAACTCATGCTTGCAACAAAAGCAGTGTGGCTGCAATTGGGCTCACTGGCTGACTGCCACAGAGCTGGTGGCCTTGTTTGGTGTCCTCTGTTTGTAAAGAGAGGGGGCGCAAAAGAGGTGTCCCCTTTTTGCTCCAGTGCTCAAAGGGAGAGGCTGCAGCCAGATCTGATCTCTGTTCCTCTTTCTGTTGCGCATCCATCCTTAGGTACTTGCCTGGGCTCTCACTGTGAGTGTCCGGCTGTCGTGTATGCCGGGAATAAAGGCAGCTCATGGGCTGTGGCATGCTGTCTTCGCCCAGGTCCCTGCAGACAGACTCAGCCCCAGTACAACAGCCGTGTTGGGGTTTGCAGCTGCTGCTGCTTCCAGGGCAAGAAGGGTCTTGCAGTTTTCATGACAGGGATTTTTCCTCCTGCATTGAGATCTCTCAGCAGTCATCCTGAGGTCTTTCTATAACCCCAGCTGAAGTGCCGGGACTCCCCATCGTTGAAGTAGTGGTTATTGGAGGGAAAGGCAACATAAGCTTTCTCGGTGGACTCTGTTGTGTTTGTTCTGTTCCATTACAGTGCAGCAGCAGTGGCACCAGCCGCTGCCTTCCTCCCCTCACTGGGCTGGAGCGCTGCAGGCTCTCAGCAAATGCTGTCTGCGGACATCTGCTGCCTCCTCCCCCACTGCCTCCTGGCAAGCGGCAGCAGCTTCCCAGCAAACAGCCTGCTCTTTGCATCACCCCTTGCACACCCGACCAAAGCTCCCTTCTGCTCTTACAGGCACCTTCGCAGGACCTTGAAATGGTGGTTTCCCCGGAGCTGGCTTGGTTCCAGGCAGCCTTCTGCCTCCCAAGACCATAACTGAAAAAAATCAGGGTGCCTGATGGAGGACAAAGGCTTATTAAAGGTGATGCTTACCGGGTTCTGGCTCATGATTCGAACAGGCAGCCCTCTCTTTGGCAGGGCTCCAGCCAGTGCCTAGGGCCTGAGGCAGCCATGGAGTCTGGGGCAAAAAGCTTGGAGCTGTTTGACTGGAGCAGATGTGGCAAGGTCAGCTGTGAACTGCAGCCCTGGTGCCAGAGCTGGATGCTTTGGGCCGGTGTCTGGCTTGAGTATGTCATGTGCAGCTAAGGGAGGCAAAGTTCGCTATTGCAGGTATTCACGTGGCCCCTTCCAGGAGACAGATGTTTTGTTTCTTTCTGCTCTGGCCAAGTAGTGGGTTGATGTGCTCCTTGGATGTAGAGGGCTGCAGGGCTCTGGGTTTCTGTCTCCTGAGAGTAACCTCCAGGCTTGATAGTCCTGCTGTCTTGGCAGTATGAAGCGCCTGGCAAAGTGGCATTTCTGTGGGTTCAGTCTCTCAATGCTGCTACACCAGGTTCCCATCTGCAGGTGTTAGCATTTGGCACCAGAAGATGTGGCAGTAACCTAAGAGATCTTTACCCCAGGCCCAGGCAGTCCCCTAAGCCACAGTTGCCAGGATGCCCTGGCCTCATCTTGTGCGCATCTAGCCTGGGGACTTCTCTGGAGAGTAGAGGAGCTGGGAGGGATGGAGCGGAAGGATTTAATGAAGTGGGCACGAGAAGCGGAGCAAACTCCTTTCTCCTGGAACCGGTGAAGCAGTAGCTGGGAGCATGAAGGCAATGCCTGTCTGTGATCTCAGGGAATGCCCAGAAGGAGGGCCATGTGGATTAGTCAGAAGAGATGGTAAAGGATGAAAGAGGATTCAGCAGCTCTGACGGTAAAGGCAGTTTTGGAAGAAGGAGCTGGAGGGATTACAGGTGGGACATGAAAACGGGAGCTTGGGAAGATGGGATAAACAAAGCCAGTAGGGAAATTTGCCATTTTGTACCTGGATCAGAAAGATGCAAGCACAATTTGAAGTGATCTAGACAAGAAGGCACAACTCTGTGTTTGGAGGGAGAAGGGATCTCATCTTCATTTTGACCATCTTTGCGGTGGAGGAGTGCAGAGGCACAGCCAGATCCTCCCCCCCGCCAGCAGCTTGGAGGAAGCTTGGAGTTATGTGGAGAGGTATTGCCTGGCACACAGCTGACAGGAGGATCTGGCCCCCCAGTTTGGTTAGTAAGGCTGTGGTCCGTGACCATGCCTGGTGTCAGAAGGTGATAGTGGGAGAGCTGTGCGGATGCCACGTAAATGCTGCTGGAGGAGCCTGTGAAGGATGTGGCATAGAGATGGGAGCTGTGGGACAGGGTGTCTGGCTGACAGCAAGCAGTGAGGCCAGGGGCTGCATTGCAAGCAGGGCCAAGGCTCTGTGGTGTCACCAGCAAAGGGCCCCGTATGCCTGTCGGCATACTTTGGGGTGCTAGTCTGTGGCAAACGGGCCCAGTGCTGCTGCACGGAGGGAAAGAGCCTGGAGCAGATCCAGCAGCCAGACCCCAAGTCGAGTGCTTGGATGTCCTGTCCGTCTGGGCAGTAGCTGCAGGCCCCTTCTCCTCTTTGGCATAGCGCTGAGCACGAAGGAGATGAAGCAAGGGAAGGATGAAGCATGTGTTTGAGAGGGAGATGAGAGATGCCACTGAGAAACAGAACTGAGCTCTCTTCTTTTTGTGCTGCCGAATACTCAGTGGGATGAGGGCAGAGGGGCAGGGCTGCGGGCCAGAAACACTCTCACACATCCCTGAGAGGGGAAGCTGAAATGCTGCAGGAAGCTGTGCTCTTGCCTGCACAGGTGATCCAGAGCTGCTGCAACTCAGGGGTGAGACAGCAAAGCCACGCTTCCCCCAGCCATCTAGACCGTGTTCCAGCGCCTAGGAGGAGATAGCTGAGGAGCTAATAGGGCTCTGGCAGGCAGCCTTGAAAGTCCCCACTGGGGAATAGGGGTGTCACCAGCAGCTGGAGGCAAGGACTGGTAGGTTCTGGTGTTTATCCAGTGCTGAGGAGAAGCAGAAGGTGCCGTGTGGAGGCCAGTTTTTGCCTCCCCCGGGAGATCAGTGCAGGAGTGCAGAGGAAGGCAGCTGGGCACGATGTTATCCTGAGAAGAAAGCACTAATAATTGGAGGCAGAGGAGCACCAGGGCCCAGGAGATTGCTGGGGAAGACATCATTCCTTTGAGCAGGGAGTGGGTGCCAAAAGTCTAGCAGGACCCTGGCTGTGGGAGCACTCTCTCCTGAGAGTGCCTCAGTCAGTGCCTCTGGTTGTGGCTTTGCGTCCAAAGGCTTCCTGGAGGGAAGCGGCATGGCAGGTGCAGGTGTACGGACTGCAGGGACTGGTGCTGGGTTCAAGGAGAGCGGTACCTGGCTCTTCTCCCTTCTCTGGTGGCGCTGGTTCTGTTCCTATTATGAGTTACCGTTCCCTCTGTGCCAAGGCTGGTACAAGACCTTATCCCAAGTGCTCGGCTGTCACTCTCCTGGGCTCTTGCCTTCCTCTGCCAGGAGTCCAACTCCTGGATTGGGCCCGCAAGCAGGACTCTGTCACTAGTGGGTCAGGAGCAGTCTGAGCCAGCACATGGGGAGCTAAGCACAGGCAACGTCGAAGCACCAGCTGGCCCTTTTGGGAGGCCAGTGGCCTCCCTAGGCTGAGCTCATGTGGGGTGGCCACAGTGGATCTGCAGCAGCTGTCTTCCCTGCACTGGAAGGATGGAGCCAGAAGAGGGGGAAGAGAGAAATCAATCTGCAAAGGGTTAATAGTGGCTTCAGCCTGCTGCTCAAAGCCCAGGCCCTGCTGCAGGAGTGGTGTTGAGCAGCCTGCTCCAGTTGGCGTCTGTCCCAGAATGCTTTGGAAAAGCACTGGCCTCTGACCCCCAGTACAAACTGAGCCCAGCACGTGGGAGGGAGAAATTACTCCCAGACCTTCAGGCTCCAGGGTTTACAAGCTGCCTGCAATAAAGCAGCCATTTTTTCCGACAGTTATTAAATCTCCCCTTTTAGCTCACTGCAAACCTCTGCCTGTCGTTCTCCTACCGTGTCCCCAGCCTTACATTATGCTTCTCCTGCTCAAGCTCTAAACACCTCTAAAAGGTGAGGCAGGCCTTTTTGGGGAAGGCTGAAGTCTGGGGAGAGCTCCAGCCACAGGTTTGTGAGCGGTGCCCCTCACCGTGCAGCAGCGGGTCCCATCCAGCTTGGCAGCTGTACTTGCGTCTGTCTGCCTGCTTCCTGCGTGAGCAGGAGGCAGCAGCAGCCTCCCCAGGTGCCTTGCTGCAGTAATCCCTGGGGGAATCCTGCACCTGCTTCCCCCACTTGCGGGATGTGCATCTGCATCCCTCTTCTGAGCCCTCACAGGGCCAGTGGGGCTCTACTGGTGGACCACATTTCAGTGTTGTCTTAGTGTCTATGCTGGGGACTGGGAACCAAAGGGTAAAGGTTTTCTTCCTGGCCTTGCTGATGGCTGGGGCAGCTTTGGACAGGGCCTTGTTTTATGTTTGCCTCAGTTCTGCTATCTTGAAATGGGAATAGGAGCGGGGTTTGCGCTTACCTGTCGTCAGCTCCTTAGGTAACCTACTCTGTCTGCACTCCCTGCAGTGAGCGACGGATTAATTGCCAGGGAGGCTGGCCAGTTTCTATGGGAGATCACTGCGTGGGAGGCTCACGAGGCTTTCTTCACCAGCTAGTGTTTGTAATGACTGCTGCAGCTGGAAAGTGCCAAGAACTGCTTATTCACGTAGGATTTCGTGACCATCCAGTTGTATGGAAGTGCCGAGTCGGCGTGGAGCAGTGAGCACTGCCTGCCTGGTGCTGTGCTGAACATGCCAGCATGTTGAGTTGCCGCAAAGGGTGTGGGGAGCACGTGTTTTTGTTTGTACAGTGCCTTGGGAACAGAACACTCATTACAAGTGGCTACCATGCCATGGGCATTGTGGGATCCAGATAAATAAAATGGGAGCTGGTATTTCAAAACAACCTCTTCCCTGCTCCTCCCACCTCCTGTGCACATTCCTCTGGCAAAGAGCAGGTGAAGGTGAGGAGGTGCCCACAGAATGCAGCCGTAGTCCGTGGCCCAAGAGCAGCTGCAGCAGCAGGCAGCCTAGACTCTGCAGCTCTCTTCCCGGAAGATATAGGACACATTCAATGGAGCAGGTCACCTTAGCCTTGGCCCTGGTATCTGTCAGGCAGGTGACACCTGTCTGGGGACCCAGACCACAGTCCCTGGCTCTTGAGGTGGCTGGAGGAAACCAGCTCTGAGGGTAGCCCTGGAGCCTTAGACTTTCACTGCACTTCAATGGTTTACCAGGAGCAAAGTGCCATGGTGGGAGTCTCACGCTGCACTGGCACCAGCAGACTTGTGCTGCACCTTGCTCTCTCTGTGCTGCACCCCTGGGCACAATGAGACAGGGAAGCCATTTTCCTAAACATGTCTTGGGCCAGTCTAGGATTTACTTGACACACAAGAAAAAAGCCCATTCATCCGAATCCCCTTCTCTCCTCTCTCCGAGGCTTGGTTTTGTTTTTAAATCTATATGGCAAGCGACCAAACTGGCTGAGTCAGTCAGCTGGCTGGCCACCAGAAGTAAAAATGTGGTTTTGTCCCCTCCCTTGTTCCACCCCCTTCCCCCTGGATTTTTTTTCTCCTTCACTTAGCGACAGTTTCACGTATTTACAACAAACCTCTTTCTGCCTCCTTCTCTCTTGGGGCTGGGACAAGTGGAAGCTGGTTTTTATTTTAAGAATCAGCCTAGAGAGAGAAGGTGCAGGAGGGCAGCCTGGCTTTGCCTTCTCGCTTCTGCCAACGGTGATGCTGCCTGGGAGGAGGGGGAGGAGGGGGAGCTCCCTGCTGTGTTCAGGCCTTTGCTGGCTGATGGCATCATCTGCTGTCCTACAGGCAATTAGACATAGAGGTGAAGTGCCTTGCCCAAGGCCATGCAGGCCAGGCCTGGGAGGATGGGAACGGGGAGTCAAGTCTCCTTTTGCCACTGACAAAAGACATGGCTGACACCCAGAAGCCATGGGCTGGCCATCAGGGAGCAGGGAGCTGTGCGAGGTTCCTGAGTGTTTACCAATGCTCCTGGCTGCTGTGGTGTAGGGATGGTCTGGTTGAAATGTGCCCTGAAGTTGTCTCTTCCACTGGGAAGATGGGAGCCAACAACACTCCTGTGTGAATAGCCAACATCTTGTAGAGGCAAGATGCTCTTTTGTCAAGGAGGAACCGGGGGTGTTCGGCTGCTCTGCTGGCAGTCTGTGTGGTCAGCTGGCCAGGTTTCAGGCACCTCGTGCTGTTGGGCTGCTCACAACACCTGTATCCTGAGGAAAGGAGCACAAAGAGTGGTTTTCTCGCTGTGGCCTGTGGTTTGGCCATCAACATCTTTAATTTGTGGGCATCCAAATTCTGTAGCCCCATCTGTGGGCAGCCTTGTGACCCATTCCCAGGGTGGAGAGGAGATGGCGCAGGGGGTGAAGCAGGTGTGATCCAAGTACTCACTCTGCTCCTTCCCTCTTTCCTTGAGGCAAGCCTGTGTTCCGGCCTGAACTGTGTGACGGGTCGTGGCAAGTCACGGGATCTCAATGTCTGTCCCAGCTCCCAGCAGGTCACTGGGTGCCAGAGTGTGTGGTACCCCACCGAATTAAAACTTACTGAGCTGTAAATAAAGGAAGCTCCTCCAGTGAGAAGTTTTCAGATGCAAATTGGCCGGTTGGCTTCAGGGATAGATTGTCTTAATTTCTATGTTGATTTTTGCTATTTCAAATGCATACAATGCAGCAAATGCTCCTGTCTGACTCTGGCTTCTGTGTACTTCAGCAATGGGGCTGCATGAGAGTGAGTAGCTGGCTGCCTGCTGCGAGCCACGCGGTAGCTGAGGATACCTGCGTTGGTCTGAACTGGTTTGCTGCTTCCTCTGTCACGTATCGCAGCTTAGTCGTGGGACGTACTTCCAAGGCAGCAAAAATGGGGAAGGGGAGAAACCGATTTACTGGTTTTTATTTTAGCAAGAAAGGATGCGATGGGCTAAGAAATGTTAAAAGGCAAAATAAATCCTTCACAATATTTCTCTCTGTTGAAATTAAGGGAACTGAAAGATGGACAAAGAGGCTTGAGAACACAGTGGGGAAAGGTATCCACAAGTTGCTGGTAAGGCCGAGCCCCTTTGCCACATGTCACATGGGGAATGCAGACATGAGGGGAACGATAGCTATATTATTCCCAAACCCGTATGCCTCTGCACGTGTAGTTGTGCCCCCGCCTCTTCTCTGATGGTTGGTTACCGTCTCTGATGGTCAGCTATACGGTAAAGCTGGAGGTGGCTGTGAAAGCGCTGCAGTGCGCCGACATCTGCAGTTCATACAGGAATTGTGGCACCGAGACGCAAGAGGTGGGGAAAAGTGAGAAGCGATGCTGGGATCTGGTGTTGGCAGAGATTTCTGGAATTGGAAATCAGTAGAGGGTGATGGATGCTGCACTCTTGCTGGGCAGTAAGGGGAGCTTTGAGGTTGGGGGGATGCTGGGGATGTATCTCCTGCCCAGCGCCTAGTCCTCAGCCTGTCATCACTTCTCTTTCCTTTCTCATCTCTTAAGAGCTTATTGCCCATAGGCTTGAGGAGGTGTGGGAAGAGGAGAGCTCTGTAGCAAGACCTGAGTGTCTCTCTGATGGAATTATTGTGCCTGACAGAGCCACCCTTCTTTCTTAAACTTATTTGTGGTCATTCACTCAAAAACCATCCAGGACAGATGCAGAGGAGGAACAGTTTGGAAAGGAATATGGTGGCCTGCAGTTTGCTGGCATCTGTGGCCAGGTACTGAAGTGGATACCATTGTTTTCCACCAAACACGGAGAACGCTGGGGAGCTGACCCGGTACGGGAACTTTTTATGTGCGGTGCTTTTGGAAATTTTCTGTGTTAGTGAATGCCTCCTTGATCCTGGTATTTAACCTGTTTGCTTTTGGTTTTGCTGGAGAGAAGAAAACAAGACTTGTCAGTTCAGTTTTGTCCTAGTCGGTGTCATTTTTCAACCCTTGCCTGGTTGGATTGCAAATCTCTGGGGATCTCGAAATCCCATTGCTCCTTCTGACAGGTAGGTGGGGGGAAATAATCCTGAAATTGATCTGCTGTTTAAATCCTTTCCGCCACATGATCTGAAACTGCTGATGACTGCCTGGCCTTCAGCCCCCCTGTTTACACCCTAGCTGGACTTCCCAAAATGCTGGTGCTGCCTTGCAGCTGTTTGTGGTGTTCCTCCACCCAACAACATGATTTTTAAAGTCGAGGGAGTGGAGGAGGGAAGCATCCCTGAGGGACTACTTAACTTCCAGACTTGCTTGCATTCTGCTCCCCAGGCAGGTGACTGGAGTTTGGCACAGTCTGTTTCTAACCTCATCACCAGGAAAGATGCTTGTAACAAGGTCTGACCCATGGGCAGACTTCTAAACAAACACAAACTCCTGCAGCAAATCAATACCTGGATCAATGGGGTTTTTTTCCTCTCTCAGAAATTGAGTACAGCTGTGTTGACTCAGTCTGCTGAGGCTGTTTCCTAGGACATCTCCCTGCCAAAGCCTGAAATGAAGAGCTGGAATTTCCAGCTTTTTTCAATTTCCATTGTCACCTGAGTTGAAGGAGTACCTGCATTTTAGGCGTCACTGAAAGTCTTGCTTGTAGTTCTTGGAGCTAGCTGGCTATCTCTGGTACATCAGAGGGGTGAAAGGCACTGGGCAGCTTGGCAAACCCTGAGCAAAACCGTAGCGGTATGTGCTTTTAGCCTTCCGACCTTCCTACTCATCAAGTGCCCTTTTGAATGCACTCTGGAAAAAGGCAAATAACACTTCGGTGGACTCAGTCCCTTCCGCTGGCCCGTACCTATAGGGACAGTTTTGAGGGAGTCCCCCACAGTGCTTCCCACCGGTGGGCTCTGTGCCTGTGTCTATGTGCGTGTGCTGGACGAGGAGGCTTAGCACCACGTGTGCCGTGTTGTGGTAGGTGTTTGCCATCACATCGCCATCGGGGTTAGGGACTGGTAGAAATGGAGCGCTCCGAAACAGCCCCATCCTGCACAGCCAGGCACATTTGTGTTTGGAGCTTTGTCTGTAGTTTTTCTTGGTCTGGAAGGTAAAATCACTCTTGTGGAGGTAGTTAGGGATGAAAATGTAGCTGCTGTTTGATCCTCAGGCTGTTGTCACTACGTGGAGGGTGGACACTGCTCATTCCCTCCCTGGGGCCGTGCACGCACATCAGCGTGATGTGGTGTCAGCAGGGCCAGCTGCCAGGGCTGAGCTTCTTTGTGATGGTCTCCAATGAATAATGGGTGTTTGAGTATGAGCTGTGCTTGGCACAGAGCAGGTGGGCAACACTGTGTCCTGAGGATGCTCAGGAGGATGGTCTACTCCTGGACAATATGTCCAGATTTGGGAGCTGACAGCTCATTTCCTATTTTGCATTTGACCATGGAGATGATTGCTGTCTCCTGGATTTGCCCATGCGGAGTGAGGCTAGTGGGCTTGGCAGTCAGAAGGGTGAACCTACTAATGTCCATGATGTTTGGAAAGAGCTATGAGAGGTCTGGAGCCCACTCTGCTCCAAAGCTGTTATATCTGCAGCCTTGCCTGGGCTCTCTCTGTTGAGTGTTGGAGAAAATCCTGCAAGCCCCAGCTGGATGTGAGTAGGGTGGTGGATCCTGGGCCTCACGCATATCAGGCTTTACTTGCTGTCACAGTGAGGTTCTGGGGCCCGGAGGTGGGACTGCTGAATTCGCTGAGCCAAGCGTTGAACAAGAGAACTGGTGTCCTCTGTTCCCTGCTGTGCTGTAGGGTAGGCTCCCTGTCTGGATTGCAGTGCCAGGGCTTGGGTACAGCAGGACTTCTTGTGCCGAGGCCAAGCAGGGCTGGGCTGCAGGAGGAGAGGTGCTTGGTTGTATCCTGCAGCACTGCTGTCCTGCCAGGGAAGAAGGCATGGCAGGACTTCCATCGCATCTACCAGCAGAGAGGCTTCCACCTTTTCTCACGCCCACGCGCCGGTACAGACGCGCACACGTGTGCAGATACAGGTTCATACCGGCATGAACGTGCTCGTGCAGATTCACATGAATTTGCGGTTAAGCGGGCACACCCACGCCGGCACGGATGCGAACAGACCCGTGCTGGTGCGGGTCCGCACGCCGTCATAGAGGCAGACGTGTTCATATTTGCGCGACTCCGGGCTTGTGCTGGCACAGATGCGGGCATACATTCTCATGCGCTCACAGACACCGGCAATGGAGCTAAGCCATGGCATTGGTCTATTTTTGGGATCACTCCTAAGAATTGTGAGCAGGTTTCAGATGTTATAGTCTTAGATGGGGGAAAGCTAGAACAGATGGCTGGAGGGTTCAGAGCAACAGCCCTGCTGAGAGCAGATATTTATAGGCAGATTTAACCCTTGTGTGGTCTCCAGAGCCAAATTTAAAGGGATGGCATCTGGAGCAAACGTGGTAGAGCTGAGCTATGACCTCTGAGGGTGTGCTGTCCTATCTGGTTTCTGTGAGCCGATTATCATGTAGTCTGGAAATCCCGTCTATGCTCTGCCTCTTTCTCAGGGGACGCAGCTTTCCCTAGACCACGGATCCTGGTTTCTGTAAGCCTCGGTGAAAATGGGCTGGTTGTGGTTATTATTTGCTGACCGAGCTGGGGCAGTGGGTACTGCGGCTGCCCTGTGCTTGCGTGACCAGCAAAATGAGGACAAAGATTGTTTTGTCCCTCTTGCCCTGATTTTTTTCTTTTTTTTTCCTTTTCTCTTTTAGCGAAAGGTTACCCGGAGTCTTTCTTTTCCTTGTTGGAAGCAGATACTGTGTTTTCTTTCAGGCAAGCCATCTTGTAAAGAGATACAGAGTAAACCCTGTCCTGTCAGGTCCATCAGATGTTTTTACCTGCCCTCATCTTGGACTCTTGTGCTTGAGCATTTAGGGAAGAGCAAAATCCATCTGGGGGTTGTGCTGCTTTGTTGAACAGAGTTGGCTGCATAGTGAGAAGCATGGCAGGTTTGCAGTGACAGCTCTATTTGCAGTCCTTTCTTCGAGAGCTTCTAGCCTCCTGTTTGGGTCTGAGGTAGTGCTGTATTTAACTTGTCTGGCATGACTTGAAGTGGCCTTCACAGAGCCGAGACATGAGAGAGAATGATCTGGGGGGAAGGAAGAAAGCCATGGCCTCAGGTGGGACACGTAAAGAACTGATAGAGTAGGTATCTGAGAGCTGCAGGGAAGAAGGCACTGACTGGGGACGTATGCGAGTCTGCTCAAGCTGCTTTTCAGTCTGGCTCTGGCAAAACTAGGGAGCAGTGGCACTCCTGGAGCTAGCGCGGGGCACTGAGAGACCAGATTAAAAAAAAGGAAACTGAATCGGGTCCTTTTGGCAGAGTTGGTGCTGCCAGGTCAGAGAATGATGGCCCATATTTGTGCTCCAAAAAATTGGAAGATTGAGTCTAGTTGTGAGATGGGGGAAGCAGCTGCAGCATTGAGTGGAAAAGGACATTCCTCCCTCACAGACAGGCAGTTGACCCCGTAGGGTTTGAGCTGCGGTGGTTGTGCACAGTGGCACACGTGGCATGCACCTGGGCTGTACCTTTCCTCTGTTGGGACTTCAGCTAATCCAGATATTTGGAGCTGCTCACCAGCTTGTGCCTAGCATTGAGATCCCAGGAAGGCAGTGCTGAGGGTTGTAGGGCTGTTTTCCACTTTTCTTTGCACTGCTATGCTCCTGTGGACCAGACAGAGGCGTGTCTGATGCTAGAGGTGGCATGCGGCAGCCCTAAGTCAGGCTATTTGTCCAGAGTCAGGTTCTTGGCCAAAAGTATCATGCAGATGCTCAGTGTATGCCTCAATGAACTGAGTTTGTCATTGTGTACGCTGATTCCACGCCCAAGGGGGCATGAAGCTCTGATGGAAAGTCTGGGAGTGTGACAGAGTGCTGGTCTTGCCTTGGGGATCAGCTCTGTGCTTTGAGGGTGTGAATTCAGAGCACGGCCGAGTTTTTTTCTGATGTGCTGGGCACGGGAGATGCAAATCTGTAGAGAGTGGGAGTATGTTGGAGCTGCTCGCTTCCTTGCTTATTCATCCTGCTTTCAGACTGTGGAGGCTTGGAAAGCAGTCACCATAGTCCTCCCACGCACAGTTGTGTTCTCACTACTCACCTGTGTGTCACATGGAGGAGCTCTCAGGTTTCCCAGAAGCTCTTGGTCCCAGGTCAACACTTGAACCACAATGGAAATGTGACTTTATAGTCACAGAGAAAAACTGGTTTCGGCTCCTGCAGCACCACTCCCCCCACCCCCTCTGCATATCCCAAAAGCACAGCTGATCCTGCCGGAGACCCAGGTGTGGTGCTGGCAGCGCTCAGCCAGCTCGCAGTCTGGTCTGCTGCGTGGCGGTGTCATCTGGCAGCTTTGTGTCTGTGGCTGTCTGACTGCATTTTGTACCCGGAAAAATCAGTAGGAGCGAGGTTGCTCGGCAGGGCCACCGGGCATGCTGACATGGTGCTCCTGTGGCTGGGCTGGCCCGTGTTCTTCCAGGGCCCACGGGAAGGGCCACCAGCCACTCACTCCCCTCCTACCTGAGGAGACAGAGAGAGAACCTGGCAGGAGCAACTGCACCCAATTGGGTAACTTCCAGTTCTGGGATCTGCCCACACTTGCCTGGCCTCCCACAATGGCCCCATTGTTCCTGAGAGGGCAAGGAGGAGGCTGCCAGCAGCTCTCTGGGCATCGTTAACCCTCTGCCTGCCAGGAGCAGGCTGCAGGATGGGCATACATGGGGCAGAAGGTCCCCCGGGCAGGTGGAGGAGCTCCCACTGCGCTTGAGTGCGAGGAGGGGAGCTGTAGGGGGGCACCAGCCCGTCTCTGCCAGCTGCCCCTTGCTGCTGTTTTGAGGACAGCTAGCACATGCCTGTGCTGAAGACATACACCAGAGAAGCAGGGCTCCACTGAGCCTTGATTTCCTCTGACAAGGAATGGGGAGGCTCTCTGCCTTCTTCCAGGCTGCTTTCTGCCATGACCTTGCCTTTGGAGCAGCCACCAGTGGCTGGGTTGCTCAGACCCTGATGTGCATGCCAGAGCAAGACGTATCTTTAGGAATGGGACATTTAGGGTGTTGGGGGGCTAATTCCAGCGGCTGAGGTATTGGTGTGGAACCTGTTTAAAGTAATTCCAGACTGATCAAAGTGCCTTCTTCCTTCCTGTCCGGTAACATGATCTCGGGCCAATGAGCTGCTCAGGGTCTGCTGTGGCTTCTGGTTCCTGTTGTTGTGGAGACAGAGCCTTGGAGGGCACAGGCGTGCCTCACCATGGGCGCAGGCTCGGAGCCAGAGCACAATATCCACGAAGAGGACAGCAAGTACCCTGTCACTGGCCAAAGGAGCTGGACGGTCATGTCCCACTCTGTTCCTGCACTGCCCATCTTTTGATAGCAGTTGTGCTTCCCCATAGCTTTCTGTTATAGGTGTTTCCTGATCAGCTGATTCCAGGGGTTATAGGGGTGCCTCAGCACCCCTGCTCTGTCACAAACTTCTCCAGAGTCTGTGGGATGAGGGAGAGGAAGAGGCATTTGGCTAGCACGCCAAGACTCTGTATGGGAAACTTTCTGGATGTCAGTCTTCAGAGATGTTGACCCCGATGTATCTCATGCTAGCTGAGAGACTGGAGAATTGGCTTGGTAATCCAAACAGCCAAGGACTTCGAAACCTAATAGATACCTTGTGAAAGTCACCAACTAGTGCTTCAGCAAACCCTGATGCTAACTTGCTTATATCACTGTCTAAACAGCCACCCTGCTTCCAAAAGATCTCTTATCTCCTCCCACTCTGTTGCCTTTCCACTCTTCCCCCCTCCTTTGTACCCTGGTCAGTGTTGTTGCAATAACTTTTCTTTCTAATGTTCTGTTTCTTAAATAAGGGCAGAACTAGAGTTAACTGTGGAGGGCCAAGGGCTGAGTTGGAGGCATTTGATGACCCCAGCTACTGTACCTAGCGCAAACAATGCCGCTTCAGAGCTTGATCTGGCCAACTCTGGGCACCTGGGCTCGAGCCACAAGGACCACTGCAAACCCCAAAGCCTCCTACAAACCTCAGAGCTGGAGGATGTCAGAAGCTCTTGCCTGCTTGGTCAGTCATAAGTTAAGAAGTCCCCTGGTGGAGAAGACGGGCTCTCTGGGGGAAACCCCATGACAGGCTGCCTCTTGGCCTTTCTCTTCATCTGTGGACATACATCTGCTGCTACACAGAGGGCTCACTGCCTCCCCAGAGGGCTGCAGTTAGTGAGATGGGGCAATTCTTAGCTGTTTCTGTCTGTTTCCTTTTGGGTAGTTGGAAGCCTGGCCAGGGTCAGATCACTGTGTCTTTGGAGGAGCTCTGTGAGTCGTGCGAGTGTTTGTGTGAGGGCAAAGTGGCCCCGAAACTTGGGACTGGGTCCATGGAGAAGGCCATGCTGCTTTGCACCCCTCGAAGGGCAGAAGCTGGGGAGTTTCAGCTTTACATATGGGGGTTGTTTCTGGGGGTAAAGGTGAAGCACGATGAGGAGGCAGAGCAGCTGCTGTCTTAGGGCGCGCAGTGCGGAAACCTCTCTCTGGATCGGTGCTAGCCCAGACTCTGATGGTAAAGCCAGATGGGGAGCAGCGGCTCCCCTCTCCTTGAGGTCTCTCCCTCCCTTTCCAGCCCAACACTGGAGTCCCAGTGCTGCCTGCAGGCAGCTGCCACCACTTAGCTGCTGGATCTCTGCTGAGCGTGCTGATCCTCTCTGCACTGGGGAAGGTGAAAGGTTTCCCAGGGTGGAATTTCCTGCGAGATAGTTGCATAGCTGCTTCCCCTATGACCTTACACCCCGATGTGCCTCAGTCATGATGGCATGCAAATACGAGGCAATGGGGCGGGGGCTGGAGGGAACTGCTGGGAAAAGGAAGTGACCTCAGCCGTGGTTTAAATATAGAGCCCAGCGTTTGCTGCTGCTGGGCCTGGTATTTATAATCTTGGAGGAGTGCTCAGCAGCTCTCTGCGTCTCTTCTACGGTCCAGGTTGGCAGAGGGCAGTGTGGGAGGCAAGGTGTTGAGGCAGCCACCTTGCTTCCCCCTCTTTCCCGCATTTCTCTGTCAGCTCCCTCTCCCCAGGTGTGCTGGGATACATACACGTATGTGCCCGGTTGCACAGACATAGTGCTGCAATCCAGACAGTTTGCAGGCCTGCAGGTGTTCCAGCTTCTTCCTTTTGTGCAGGTGTGTCCATTGTATGTTGAATTTAGTGCCTGGATTGGGCACAGGAAGAGTCCTACTCTTGGCCGACTCTCTGCTGCGAGCCTCCTCCAAGGCAAACAAACTTATTGCACTGCTGGTCAGCAGGGTGCAGCTGGGGCTCACGGTGCTGAGAGAGGTGGTAGGTGTGTCCTTGCCACGAGGGTTTCCTGCTGGGACCCTGTCTGCAAAGGCTGTGCTGTTCTTCAGGCTGCAAAGTTATCTGAGCTTGCTCAAAGGGAGAGCTAGTGTTTTGCGCAGATTTTCCGCAAGGTAGTAGGGGATGTCTAGCCCTCTCTTGCACTGTGCAACAGGCATCTCCGTGCTGCTTTAATCTGAGAGAGTGGAGTAAGCATCTGCTGCAGGGATGTGGTGTGTGGCTCTGTTCCCCGGCACAACCCTCTGCACCCTGCGGAGGTCCTGGTGTGAGTGCTGAGGTGCCAAGGAAGCCTGGGGTCTGAGTGCACATGCCGGGCTGTGCCTCAGTCCGGGCGCTGCTGCGCTGGCAGGAGGTGCAGCGAGTTGTCCCGTGCTCAGCCCTGGCCAGGCTGGGGATGCTCTGGGTGACGGTGACACCTAGTGGCTTCATCCCACAGGCTCCACCTCGGGCCCAAAGGTGGGGCACCCGGAATATCTGATGCTTCTGGACAGCTGGCATGAAACTGGACCGGTCATAGGCAACAGACCCTGCAGTGCTCAGGAACCCTTGTGTCTCTGGCTTGGAGACAGGGAGACAGGGGACAGGGAAGGCACCCAGTGTGATAGCCCTGCTGCAATGGCTAGTCTCTCCCAGAGCCCTGCAAAGAGACTTCTAAAAAGAAGAGCAGAAAATGTTGTGTTAAAGCTTGGAAGCTCCTTGTGAAGTTCTGGCTTTGCTGGGTTCCAGTCCTGCACACCGATAGCATTGCAATCTTCTTTTGTTATTGCCAAAAGATCCTAAAGCGGTAGAATCCTAGATGCAGCTGAAAGACTGTCCTCCTAGGCTCAGCTACATCAGCTGTTTACCTGACACGTGTGACCCTAGGCCAGACTTGTCTCCCTTGCGATTCTTGTGGAAAAGTTGGGGTTTTAAGGTCTCAGCTGTGAGCCCTGCTGCTCAGGAGAGCTGGTGTAGCAGAGGGTAACGTGAGGCACAGCTCACTAGCTAGGCTTTTTAGCATTACTTGCCCAGTCCCAGTAACCCCAATGTGCAAACACGGTGGAAATGGCCTGAGAAGGTCTCTTCATCCCATGTAGCAAGTGACCAGGGAGGTCTGTGTTATGGCCTTGCATTGCAGCCTATGATGTTTCTGCTGGAAGGGTTTTGTCAGAGAAACTGCCCCATTCGCGTACAGATGAGCTTGTCTTTGTGCATCCCAGCACAGCCAAAGGCTGCGTGGGGGTGTCCAGCTGTCGCAGCAGCCCATGTTCCTGGCCAGACTTCACATACTGCAGGGTGAGATCCTCCCTCAGAGGAAGTTGAAGCTCCCTGAGCAGCAGCACTACCTTCGGAAGAGATTTCTGGCTTTTATTCCTGACCTACTAGATGTTATTACTCATCCGCAGTCTACCGAGCTGCAGCGCACAGGTGGTTGTACTGCCCTGCATGTGGGGCACCTGCAGCTTCCTGCAGGTCTCTCGTTGACCCATCCGCAGCAAGTCGCACTAGCCATTGTATGAAGCAGTTCCTTGCTGTCATCCCAATAGAGCCACGTGTGACTGTCGAGTAATGTCTGGCACAAGCAGGGCTTCTGTAGGGAACACGCCAGTTGGACTGGGAAGCTAGAAGGATCTGCAAATTTGGTGTTAGACCTGGAAACTCCCTAAGCGCAGGACGGGAAGCCAGCCTCTGGCTGGGACTGCAGTAATGAGAGGAATGGGAGAAACTGTTGAACTAGGGAGAGAAGTAAGGGCTAGAAAAGTTCTTGCTAAGGCCCTGATTGGGCTGAAGCTGTGACAGGAGAGAGGTAGTAGGGTGTTGGGCAGAAAGCAAGTGGCATTCCTGATTCACCTTGCTGTCTTTGAGCCTCAGCCTCCACCCATGTTACATGGGATGTGTGTCTCTAGGTGGAAGGGAACATGAATCTGAGGTTTTGTTCTACTGAAGACCTTTGAGACTTGTGGCCAAGCAGCCCCATAGACATTAATCATCCCCAAGACAGCTCCAAATGGCAGGAGATCAGCAGGGCCTGCCAAAATGACTCAGAGAACTGCTAGGGTTCAAAAGAGCATTAGGTCTTTTGGGTCTTTTAGAACCCTGCCATATACCTGTCAAGGGTACCACCTTCTCTGCCATTTAAAAGGGCACAAGAAGGATCCAAGAAATAAACAGAAGTGAAAAGGGGCTTCTCCAGTCTATCAGTCTGGTGGTATAAGAGCAAGATAATTTCATGACACATTCAAAACAGATGACCCTTGTCAGCAGAGTTGCCCAGTGGAACTCTCTGTCTTCCAGTGTCTCCCAGTCCATCTGTCCAAAGCAAAGCTCAAATGAGAATGCCTTTAGCAGCAGCAGCCTGGGTTAAGGCTGTTCTCGCTGGTGATGAGCTCTCAGGCAAGTGTTCCCATACTGGAGTTTGGGGGATGATCCTGAAGTCACTGGTTGCTATATAGTGGCATGTCTCGCAGCTGTGCTGAACCCAGGTCGGTTTCAGGCTCATTTGGCTTTTCAAACCCATCTCTGACCCTTGGCTGGAGGTGGCTGACTGACAGCAATGCCATTTTGCTACTGGTTTTGAGGGGTTTGTTTCTAACTGGAACACACTCAAAACCTATTGAGTGGTCTTGTGAAAAGTATTGTTTTGGAACAACCATTTTTGCATGGAAAAGGTCAAGTTTCTGATTCTGCTCTTCTCTCAAATCAGAAATGATCCAAGGGTCTCAGACTTCAGAAATCCTGCTTCCGGAAAGTTTGTCATAGGTTTTCCCTTCATGAAATACACTGACATTATTGACATAGTATGGTATTTCTTTGGAGGTGTTCGACCCCCTCTGCTGTTAATCCTGGGAGGACTGGTAATTGAGGACTGGTGTTGGATCATGCGCTGGGGATCTCATCCAGGTTTGGAGTGCATGGTATTTCAGGAGGGAGCAGCGGGTTTCTGGTGTCTTTCCTGCTGTTCTCTGCCTAATGTCTTTCTTCAAGAAGCCCTTCAGCTTGCTTAGGACCTCTCATTTCCAAAGCCAAGGTGTTCAGTGTGGATTTGTGGTGGTGTCTACAGGATGTTTTGGATTGGGCTTGTCCAGGATCGTAGCTTGTAGTGATTGATTGGGTGGTTATCAGCGTAGGTTATGTGCTTAGAGGGTGTTTGCAATGGTAACCTGGTCTTCCTGGACAGGCTGGCAGAGAAGGGTTCAATGACTTTCTGCACCTTGCATCACCGTGTCACAACCCGTCTCGCGTGTTGGGTGTCTTGTGTGTTGAGTTTTGGTGAGCTGTGGAACGCACAGCACAGCTCAGGAGGCCTGGGTTCTGGTGTCCGCTGCGTATGCACAATTTGGTAGTCATCCGGGTTTCACAAGAGCTCTTCCCGGCATCCGGCGGGAGGGAGGTGTGGTGAAGCACCTTCCTTTTTCAATTGTTGTGGCTCTGTTTTCCTGGCTTCCTCTCTTGCGCCTTCTTCCAAGAGGGATAGCACGGCGGCAGCAGTGCCAGCCAGCTCCCAGATGTGGAAGCTGCAAGGCTGGCAGCAGGCACAGGCTCCACATTCTTTGCGGCAGTGTTGGGAATCCATGTTATCGTCCCTTGGAGAGAGCGGGAGCGTGATTCACCAGAAAGTCCTCCGGGAATGCAGTTCGGTTTCAGGTTTCTTCGACTATCAGCTAGCAATTCCCAGACTGCAAATATGTCAGCCCGGTCTCTCCTGCCCAGAGCTTACTCCTTCTCTCCCCCTGCTGCTGTTCAGACTGCACTGGAGGAGGCTTAATGAAAGCAGTTTTTGTTGTCGTGTTTCAAGGTTTCTTGTCTGCTAAGGTCCCAGCCTTAGATTTAAAGCTGTGGCTTTTCAGATGTACCAGGTGCAAACACTCTCTACATTTGGATGTAGCCCTTCGTTCAACAGATACTTATATGCCTTGAAAGCCTCCCTCCCTTCATGAGGTAGGCTGGGTTGTCCTCCCGTGTAATGATGGGGGAATCAAGGCACCCAAAGCCCATCTTGCTTAAGGTCACAAGTGGAATTGGTGGTAGCCGGCGGCAGAAGCCAGGCACCTCGTCTCCTTGCTTTAACCACTGAGAATTAAGTTTGCTATTGTCTTTAAAACTACCAGGCAAGAGTGGGTGTGTTGCTAAATTGAAGAGAAAGACAGATTTCTGTGCAGTCTTCTTTTTGTCATGTTCGTCTCAAGATGTTTTGAATTGTTTGTCTCCTGGTGTCAGTGTATCTACTTTCTAATTAATTATCTTCTGTGGCCCAGATGTATGGCATATCTGCTGAAATCTAGTTTGAACCTCAGGGTATGTGGAAGGAGCTTATAGCAATCGAGATGCCTATTGTCATGCCATGGCCAGACAGATGAGAGGCCGAGGCAGATCCCTCCTATCCATCTGCAACAGAATCCAGCTGTTGCTATTCCTGAAAGCAGAGCAGAATCTTCAGGCAGCTGCTTCTGGCATTTGTCCCATTAGGAATTGTGAGGCAAGTGTTATCCCTCTGAGTGGACATTAGAAGAGGAGGGCTTTCCAAAGTTTAGCCAGGTCTCTCTGTCAGCCCAGGGTAGCTTTCCATCCTACCTTAGGCAAGGTTTTAAATCGCCTCCCTGGAGAACCAGCCTAGCCTAAAATGAAGAAAGAAGGTAGATGCCCCCCAAATAAAGGAGGAACCTCACGGCTGGTGAGACTCATCCACGCTGCAGGCAGCACCTGAAGGTTTTGTCATGGCGACTGCCATGGCCTTCAAGATTGAGGTGTGCGTTCCATGCAGTCTCATCTGAGAACCAGAGGGACAGGAGGTGCATCTCTGGACTGCAGGTGTGGGCTTTCAGGGCCCCAGGCTTCTTCCACCCTCCCTGAGGTATTCACTGCACTGGGTTGTACTAGGGTTGTACTGTAGTGCTGCTGAGCATTCACATTTTCACTGAAGCACTTTGGGATCTATTTCAAACACAATGTCGTGCCATTTCAGTCTACCGTTGAAATGGAAGCACCTCCTCAGCGGGTGTAGCCACACAATGGCATCAGTGGGTTTGCGACTCTCAGGACTGTGGTACGGCGTGTTGCAGGGGTTGTGAGTGCGGTAAAGCAGAGGTGGGGGGGCCTCTGGGCCACTGGCAGCAGGAGCTGCTGCAGGGTTTGTTTTCTGGAATGCTGTCTGGCAGCAGCCTCTTCCAGTGGGGCTGAAGGCTCCCTGTGGCTGGCCAGCCAGTGGCTGCAGGCGGCGTGTGTGCTTAATGTTGCAGCTTGTGCCATATGGACCTTCTCCTCCTCCCTGCTTGCCCTGTCTGTGTCTCATTCCCTGCTCGGCTCCCTTCCCCCTGCAAGTGGTTTGACAGAGCAATTGGGCAGGCACTGGGACGGCAGCTCTGACATAAATCTCTCCTGGTGTGGAATGAGGGGTATAAATATCCAGAGAGTGATGTGATCTTTCCAGCTGCTATTAATAGGTCTCTGGAGAACAAGAGCGAGCAAGCGAGACAGGCTGACACTTAAAGGGCTAGCAACTCCCTTATGTGCTGTGAAAATTAATCAGTGCTGTGGCTCACCATCTTCCTCCAGGCTAGAGCAGAGCCCTCACCGAGGTGCGTGGGGAGGAGGTGGAGGAGGAGGGAGCAACTAACAACTCCTAGTTAGGAAGCAATGATAGGCCAAGCTGTGCACGAAGGATCCCACTAACTAAGGAAGAATGCTTGGGCGGGCTGTGCCACAGCACTGTTGCATAGCGTGCCAGCAGCCCCAGCCTCAGCTTGCAGGGAGGCCGGTGCCGAGAAGACCCTTTTGCAGAGAAGACCCTTTTTGCAGACACGGAACTCATTCGTGGCGTGTGACAAGCTGCAGCCTGCACCTTGTGCCGATCGCAATCTTTTGGGGGTTATAGGTCTGCCAAATGTGCTTCACTCTGCTTTCTTTGCAGGGGTGCAGTGGTTTGCCCTAGCAGAGCAAGCACTTGGCTTTTGCTGGCAGCGTCTCCAGGCTTGCCTTCAGCAAATCAGGAGCAGCACGCATAGTGCTGCTGAGCTCTCGTGGTGCTATTTCGGCACGTGGGGTTTGGTCCGGGGCTAGTGCTTCCTGTCCCTGGGCGGCAGAAGAAATCGGTGTGCAGCATCTGGCCCGCGTGGTCCAAATGGGAGGAGCAGACCACGGGCCCTGTAACCCCCCTCCTTGTCTGCTGGGAAATTTCTCTGGCTGTGCACAGGAAAGCTTCTCGGGTGCGTTGTGGGGGTGTCGTGCAAAGTGTATAGCGGATGTGAGCAAACAGAGAGTAATACCTCAGCTTCCATGAACGTGTGGTTTACTCTCCTTCCCTCGTGCCTCCCCAAGAAGTAAAAATGACTGTGACAGGGTTAGGGTGTAGTTACCAGGGTTGGCTGTTGAACCGAGGGTTTGTGGTGACCTTCCAGAATACACAATGTGATAGCTCCGTATCTGCATCCCAGACATCTCTAATGCCTGTGCAGAACTCCAAGACAAGAACTCCAACTCTATTTCTAGTGTGAGCATGAGACTCTGCCAAGGCAACTAGATCCTGCAAGGAGGGCTGCTGCAGCATTGCTTAGCTGCAGGCATGTCCCTCGGCCCAGAAACCTGTGTGTTCCGCCCTAACCTCCTCTTCTCTGCCTCAGCCTGTGGGGCTATTCGGAAAGCTGACTGGCTTCAGAGCAGGAGAGCATTGCCCCGCTATCCCAGCAGGCCTGAGGCACATTGCGTCATCCTGCTGGGCTGGAAGCTCCTGCTAAAGTGGACAGCCCCTCACCCAGAGCCTTAAAGCAGGAGCTAGAACTGTTCCTCGGGCCCCTGGGAGAGACAGAGCTTGTCTGATGAGTGCCTGCACTTCCCTTCCCTGCCCTTGACTTGCAACCCACTGCCTCCTTCTCAGTCACCTCAACCTTCGTCCCCTGCTCTGTCCCAGTTTTCTCTTTATAGGTTTGTGTCAAGACTGTCCGCTCAGTTGTCTTCTGTGTTTTGCAGGGCAGAGGAAACTTATTCAGTGGCAAAAGGGGTCCCTGAAAACAGCAGGGCACCGGATTTCTCTCTAGGGTCACAAAGTTGTCTGAGCTCTGGGAATACCTGCAAAATAGCTCTTCTGCTCACCGAAGGGCCGGGCTGGCACAGAGCACCTGTTTCTCATCGCGGCCTTGAGAATGAGGGCCCTCGTGTCTGTGCCTGTTCCTTGAAGTACTGGCAAGTCTGCCATGCCTGGGTGAGGGTTTACAGCTTGTCAGCATGTGACTGACTGCAGAACAGGATTTTTTGCTCAAAGGGGCCAGGGCTAATTCCCAGCATGAGCAGCTCTGGGTTGTGACTTGCCATGGGCTTTGCCTGGCCCTGTGACCAAGTAGCAGTCCCAGTGCACTGGCCCTGGGCTGTACCCCCAGCAGCTGCACCTGTGTGAGGGGCACCATGCTGACTTGCTGCTCATTTCTCTTGCAGGTTTCTGATCGAAGGGCCTGGGAGCTCCCTCCACTGGCACTGTGGGAAGCTTTAGCCAAGCCAATGCACCCTGACAACAAACTGCCCAGCCATGGCAAGGCAGGCAGCAGCAGTGCCCTGGCCCAGCACCACAATGTGAGCCAAGCACCCACCTGTAACTTGGGCTCAAAGGGTGTGGGGGCAGGCAGCCATGGCAGCAAGGCCACTCAGATCTCCCCTGGCAACTCTGGACTGAAAAACAGCCAGAACACTGTCCCAAACTTCAGCTCCTTGAAGGGCAAGGTGAAGCGGGAACGAAGCATCTCGGTGGACTCTGGAGAACAGCGAGAAGCCAGCACCCCGTCACAGGACACAGAATCAAAAGGTAATGCTCTCCTAGACCTTGCCTCAGCATGTCCTCCTCTCAGTTGCTGCAAACATCCTGGCAGGACTTGGGATGGGAGCATCTTGGGTTTATGTGCTGTGTCTTCTGCCCAGGCTTGTCCTGGCTCCTGTGTGACTTTGCATCACTGCTTGTCACATCTGCAATTTTTGGGCCAGTGGCTGAGTTTTCATTTGCCTTGCTTTTGCCTTTTTTTCATTTCATTCCCCAACCCGTTTGTTACACCCAGAATCTGGGACCGGTTTTCACAGGCTACCGTGGCCAGCTAAGCGACGGCATGATTCACCAAAACTATGCCGAATGCCCCTGCATGTGCAATGTGCAAACTTTCAACTTGAGACTGAGTTGAGGTTTTTTTCTACCTCCTTGCTGTTGGTAGAGAGCTTCTTTGTGGTGTTCTTGCAGCTGCCCGACGACTCAGTCATGGTTAGCAAGGAGGTGCTGCGAGGGTCACTGTCTGAACAGTTCTGTGGTTTCATCCGCAATGGATAACTCTTGTGTTACAGCATGTGGTTTCTGGAAAAGGGCTGAGTCAGTGCTTCTAAACCCTTTGCCTTCCCTGTCCTTGGCAGCCTTCCCTGTAACCTCTCGCATTCCATCGAGCTCTGTGCTCGATGGCAGTGTGGGATAGTTGAGCATCTCATGGATGGTTGGAGGAGAAATTCCAGTGGTGTCCTTGGTTCCAACCAAGACTCACACCTGGTCCCCGGACGCAGAGCTGCTGTTCTGGCTTATGCTCCTAAGCATTTGTTTTCACGGTCAAAGCCATGTTGCCTGACTGGCTTACACCTGAGCTGTGCCTTGGAAGAACAGGTAGAATGTAGCTGAATGGACTTCGTGCCCCCAGGAAGGCTTTCTCCCCATAGCATTGTAGGGGTAACCGTACACCACTGATAAGCATTTGCAGGTTTATCCCAGAATTGTTTTGTAACCACACTTCCACAGGAAAATTATTAAAACGGCTTGATCAGAAATGTCCAAATCACCTGTGTTCCTAATACACCGGTAGATCATGTGAATATGGTCTGGAAATCACTAGACGATGTAAAAAATAAGGCTGGACAATGTCTCATTAGTTAAAGCACAGGGCTGGAAGTTACTCATCCTGTGGTCTGATCACTCTCCCAGAGTCCCTAAGTGCCTTTAGGCAAGCCACTTCCTCTCTGAGCTGCATCAGTCCCATCTGAGAGGGGGGACACGTTGAGGGAGCATGCAAGTTTATAGAGGATGGGAAGGCCCCTGCCTGATTGATGTCGGCAAAGGGCGGGAGTCTGCCTCTCGTTCTTGCAAAGGATGTGAATGCGTCCTCCCATTCTATATTCAAGTTTTAATTGCTGAATCACAGACCCTTTAAATTTGCTGTTAATGCCCAAAGCTCTCTGGTTTGGAGCTGCAGGTAGACATGTCCTGTGTTCATAGATGCCTTTCAGGCGGTAAAAATACATCTCATTCTGAAGCTCTGGCTCTCACAGGGGAGTCTCGCTAGATCTGGCTGCTAAGACAAGGAGCCCAGACTGAGCAGATGCTTCAGATTCTTAACCAGTGCTGGGCAGATGTTAGCATAAGGCTTATTGCCCAGTGCATCCCGGTTGGGTTGGCACCGCCAGCATGCAGCACCCAGCTGGGCAGGACCCCAGCCTTTCAGCCCCTTACAGATCTACTCAGCGCCTCTGATGGCTCTGTCCCTTTTCAGGCGAAGTGGCTCCCCGTAGTAAACGACGGTGCGTGCTGGAAAGGAAGCAGCCATACAGCGGAGATGAATGGTGCTCTGGGCCGGACAGTGAGGAAGACGACAAACCCATCAGCAGTGCACACAGTGAGTGACTGTCTCCTTACCAGCTCTGAAGCTTGGATAAAGCCAGGTCCTTGCTGCCACTCAGCAGGGCTGATGACGCTGGCACCTCTAGCTTTGCCTGTGGGTGCTCACTTAGCCGAGTGTGTGGGGGGCCATTGCAGTCGGTGGTCATTGTGCTGTGAGAATGTTTGCTGTGCAGCGAGGGCTGGGACCTATTTTGGGGAGATGCTATGGAGATGCTGGAGGAAAAGGTGAATGTTGAGGTTGAATGTCCTTGCTGTGCGTTGCACTGGCCACACTGCCATGGTCATAAAGGCGGCCGGAGTGCAATGTACATTACTCTTTTTGCAGCAGCTAAGTCTGTGCCAGGCCACTCACCCTTCTCTCTGCAGCTGTGTTGTAAAGACAGCTGACTCTAAAGGGGCACTTGAGGTCTTGACAGTGGTTCGGGCAGAGCTGAGGTGGCCCAAGGCATTCACTCTTTGGGGCAATGAACTGTAGGTCTCTTCTGCTTTCCCAAAGCATAGGCATTCTTTGACATATTGTATCTACAAGTCACTTAGCTTTCAAACTGTAACAGGGAGAGTATCTGAGAGAGGAGGCAAGGTCCTGTGGGGCCCAAGGAGATGCCCACGTTGTCTGATGGAGAACTTTAATGTGTAGAGAAGCAAGGAGAGCGTGGCCTTTGTGCCTGCCAGCGCATTGTTGCCATCATCTCCAGAACGTCCACTTACGCTTCTCAGCTGAGTCCGTGGCCTGTGCAGCCTGTGTGGCAAAGGATAGCGCCGCTTCCCCCGTCATAGCCTGCTTCCAGACCTGCCTGGCAGGAGTGGGTCACTGTGGGGCTGCCCGGGGGCAGGGGCTGGCAACGAGGGGCTGACAACCCGTGTCCCCGCACCGGGTTACCAGCGATGTCTCCTGTGTAAATGATGCAGTGGCAGGGTCGGACTGCAGGAGCTGCTGCGATAGGGAGAGGCAGCCGGAGGGGAGCAGGGAGCCAGCTGAGTTAAGGGGCGAGGGTAGAGGAAGGCAGGGCATGCCTCTGGTAATCGCAGCGCTTATTAATATTAATTATGGATCTTACTTAATGACGGCTGACACTGACAGTCACCTCTGCCGTGCGCAGCGGCCCCGGGCCGGGCGGGCCAGTGCTGCCACCTGCTGGCGGCTCGTCCCTGCCGCCCGCGGGCTCCGGCAGCCTCGCCCGCCTGCAGCTTGTCCTCTCTGCTCCCGCAGGCTGTAATGTAGCAGATCCTGCGATGTCCACGGCCCCACAGCTTGGCCCAGGGTCCAACCCGCTGCCGAACCTGAGCGAGAGCAGTGCTTCCGGCGTGCCCCATGGTGCTGCCCCTGGCTTGCGGTCAGAGGCTGCAGGAGGCGGAGGTGGTGGAACAGGGAAGCAGCCTTCACAGTTCGTTTACGTCTTTACAACGCACCTTGCTAACACGTAAGCGGTAAACCCCATTCCTCCCCCACCGGTATTGGCTGGCCTTGTCACACCTGGCCAGCCTTGTCACACCTGCCTACTGCATGCAGCACTCGAGCACAAGAGAGCTGGAGAAACCTGTGTCACTCTAGATGCACAGAGTGGGAACCTGCTGGGGTTCATGAGGTGTGCTGGCAGCCACCACAGGTGTGCAAACTTGGACTTAAATGTCCATTTCCTCCCAGCAAGGCCTGGCTCTGCATTCCCTATCGTCCACTGTGGAGCGCATCTAGTCAGCATCCAACAAAATGATTCACCCAAAGCAGTGTGGGCTGCTGGTCTGGTTCAAAAGTATGTAAGGGGTCGGGGTCACGGGAAGTGGAATGTAACACATGGCATTCTCCACACAATTCCTCTCTTCAGTCCTGCGTTGTCTCAGCCGTAGAGTCTTAGCAGTTGGTTTAGTCTGTTTAGCCCAGTCTGTTTTGTTTTAGAGCTCTGTTTAGCCCAGTCTGTTTTGTTTTAGAGCTCTGCTGTACCACAGGTTCAGTGTAGAAGATCCCAGAGCGTCTTGGTGACAACCACCTTAGGGCAGCAGGCACAATGCAAAACCTGTCACGGGACGTGGGAAGAGGGAAATTGAAGGGCAAGTGTTCATCAGGTGGAGATCCTCAGTGGGGGCTGTGCTTGACAGATGGAAGGACTCTGAGAACATTCCCCCTTCTTGGTTACCTCCAGAGATTTCCTTCTTCCCGCAGGACTGAAGAACAGAGGTGGCAGCTGGGGCCTTGGATGGGTTAGGACGTGGCACGGTGCCTCAGTTCTCAAGTGATTTGTGCTCTCTCCCCAGAGCTGCAGAAGCTGTCCTGCAGGGCCGAGCTGACTCCATTCTGGCCTACCATCAACAGAATGTCCCACGGGCAAAGCTAGACCAGGTATGCCACCTGTGAACCAATTGCTCCTGTTGGCACCTGCTGCTGACTATTACCCTTCCCTTCTGATGTGGCCATTCTCCCCTGGCCCCTGGCTCAGCTGTGAAAGAAGGGGTTGCCAGAATACCCTTTCAGTGGGGTGGGAAGCTGCTTTGCTGCAAAATCTATTTGGCACAAGTTCTTGCTGTTGTCAGCCGTGAAAACTTTGGGATGAGGCACAGCATGTTCCCCTGCAGCCTGCTTGTGCATTCCTAGATCATGTAGTGGGGCCTACATCTTTCCTGCAAGGAATGAAGGCATCATTTTGGGATGCAGAGGTCTCCTTCAGGGCGCAGGGAAGAATACCTTCCTAGGATCTTTCCCTGCTCAAGTTTCTTCCCCTTTTCTCTGCCAGGCACCACCTGCTCCTAAAGTGCTGGGCGTTGCTGAGCCACTTCCAATTAACCCTCCCGCTGCCAACACTCCACAGTCCCAGCCGCTGGCCCCTCAAGCAAGTCAACCGCAGCCGCAGCCTCCCCCACCACAGCCTTCAGCCCCACCACCTCAGGCCGTCAGTCAAACACCTTTGCCTGCGCCCGGCAGCCTGCCTCAGGAAGGGACGAGTGAAGATGTCCAGAGAGATCTGACTCCCAACTCTTTGGGGAACAATAGCAGCAACAACCAGCCTGGAAGTAACCATCCAAATACGCCCACTGTGTCTGCCGGCACCATGCAGCCTGGGCAAGTGGACTCCTCTGCCACACCCAGCTCCAGCCTCCTCGGAGACGGCCCAGGCCCAGGGATGCCAGGGAATGGGCAGGCGGGCCTCGGCTCCAGGAACACCATGAACTCGGAAGGGCTCTCAAAGGAGCAGCTGGAGCACCGAGAGCGCTCTCTGCAGACCCTGAGGGACATTGAGCGTCTGCTGCTGCGCAGTGGGGAGGCCGAGCCCTTCTTGAAGTCCAGTCAAAATGTGGGTGAGGGGGGGACTGCCCCTCAGCCACAAGCTGCCCCTGCCCAGCCCCCCGCACCCCCTGCCAGCATGAAGAAGTATGAAGAGCCTCTGCAGTCCATGATCTCCCAGACCCAGAGCCTCGGTGGGCCCGGCCTGGAACACGAGGTGCCCCACCACCCTGGCGCTGACATGGGACAGCAGATGAACGTGATGATGCAGCGGCTGAACCAAGACAGCCTGACACCAGAGCAAGTGGCCTGGAGGAAGTTGCAGGAAGAGTACTATGAGGAAAAGCGACGGAAAGAGGAGCAGATCAGCATCCACGGCCGGCCCATGCAGGAGATCATGATCCCGCAGTCGATGGGGAGCATGATGATGCGTGGGCCTCCACCACCCTACCACAGCAAGCCTGGAGAACAGTGGCCGCCAGGGATGGGTGGCCAGCTGCGGGGACCCATAGATATGCAGGACCCCATGCAGCTGCGGGGAGGGCCACCCTTTCCTGGGCCACGGTTCCCTGGGAATCAAATGCAGAGAGTCTCTGGCTTCGGAGGGATGCAGAACATGCCCTTGGATGCTCTTGGGCCCATGAATGCCATGCAGAGGCCAGTCAGGCCCAGCATGGGATGGAGCGATGATATGTCTCCTATGGGAGGCCCTGGGAACTTTCCACAAGGAACCTTGCCCTACCCGCCAGGGCAAGGGGACCCAGAAAGGTTTATGAATCCCCGTGCCAGAGAGGAGATCCTGCGGCATCAGCTCATGGAGAAACGTCCAGTGGCAATGCAGAGGCCCATGGGGATATCCAGCAACTCCATGAGCCAGGGCATGGAAATGGAGAGGATGATGCAGGCTCACAGGCAGATGGATCCATCCATGTTTGCTGGGCAGATAACGGGTGAGAGCCTGGGCAGCGCCCCAATGGGAATGGATTTTGCAGGCACTCGGGGGATGCTGAGCCCCCCTATGAATCAGTCGGGCCTTCGGGACATGGATGCACCCATGGGCCCAGGCAACCTCAACATGAACATGAATGTCAATATGAACATGAACATGAACCTCAATGTCCAGATGACCCCACAGCAGCAGATGATGATGTCACAGAAGATGAGGGGTCCCGAAATGATGGCCCACCAGGGCGTGAACCCTGAGGAGCTGGCCAGGGCAAGGGCTCAGAATGGCAATGGCAGTGCAATGCTAACAGGACCCCAGAAAATGATGATTCCCTCCCAGTTCCCCAACCAAGGACAGCAAGGCTTCTCGACCGGGCAAGGGTCTTACCCCAACCTGCCCCAGGAGATGGGCAGTGGCTCAGACATGTTCAGCCCTGAGCAGGGCACCATGCCCGTCGGGAGCATCGGCGGCACCACCAGGCTTAGCCACATCCCTCTGCCTCCTGCCTCCAATCCCACTCCCACACCGGGGGGAAACCTGGCCAACATGCACCCGGCACCTTCTCGGGGACTGGGCCGCCGGCCCTCTGACCTCACCATCAACATCAACCAGATGAATTCCCCCAGTATGGGTCACCTCAAGTCTCCCACCCTTAGCCAGGTGCATTCACCGCTGGTCACCTCCCCATCTGCCAACCTCAAGTCCCCACAGACACCGTCACAGATGGTCAGCATGCCATCTTCAAACCAGTCTGGACCCCTCAAGTCCCCCCAAGTGATGAGTTCCTCTCTCAACGTTCGATCTCCAACTGGCTCACCAAGCCGCCTGAAGTCCCCTTCTATGGCTGTTTCTTCTCCTGGTTGGGTGCCATCTCCCAAAGCCACCATGCCCAGCCCAGGAGTCAACCAGAGCAAGCAGACTCTCAATATGAACTCATCTGCTTCCATGGGAGCACTGGATCAGGGTATGCCGGGATGTCTTGTGTGCAAGTGCATGTCTGTGCTTAGTTTTGGTGAGTGTGTGGACAGTGCTTCTCTCCAGCCCATGAGCTCTCTCAGGAGCAGGAAGACACGTGTTCCTGAGCCTAGCCTCGCATCTCACAGAGCCAGTATTTTTTCCCAGGAGTCCAAACGGGACCTTTTCAGGTAGATCTGCGACACAGGCAGTGAATGCTGTGTCTGTGCTGGGCAGTCAGGGGCAGGTTGAAGTGGAAGTCTGTGACTGCCCCAGAGCAGGGTAGGGTCTCTGCATGAGCCTTCTCGGAGTCCAGAGAGTGCTGGGCTGTGCCAGCTCTGTGTTTTGCATCCTTCTCTCTTCACCGCTGTTGGAAGGAGGGGACAGGGCTGCTCTCTGGGGGGAGCAAGCCATGGTGTGTGGACAATACTAAGTCGATCTCTGTCTTGCTTGCAGGTTCTCTCCCTTCTGGGCCTCGAAGCAGCTCTTCTGCACCAGTCAGTAACACCTCTAGCACCATGAATCCAAACATGCCTTTTACTTCCTCTCCAGATCCATCCCCTTCCCAGAACCCCCTCTCACTGATGATGTCCCAGATGTCCAAGTATGCCATGCCCAGCTCCACACCGCTTTACCACAATGCCATCAAAACCATCGCCACCTCTGATGACGAGCTGCTGCCAGACAGGCCTATGCTTCCACCTGGAAGTATGTCAGGTACCTACTTCTGGAGGTGGGCTTGCAAGGGGTCAGACTGTCTTGTGGCTGCCAGTGGACCTGAGGCAGCAGGTGGAGGAGGCATTAGAAACTCTGATCTCCCCCGACTGCCATGTTACATAGCTTAAATTTCCCCTTGTTTGTAATATTCATTGCTCTTCCCCACCCTGTGCCCAGGCTGCCTGTCAGCTTTTGGCACGGGTGGAAGGACGTGAGCCGGTCTGGCTCGAGGAGTCTTTCTTCCACAAGATGTGGAATTTTTTTGCCTTTACCCTGTGCAGATCTATTGGGCCCAAATTTTCATGCCTCTTGGAGTTTTCTCAGGTCCAAGAGTTGCAGGCACAGGTGTGCTTCTCGGCGCCCTTGTGTTCCTGTGCAGCAGGACAGGGACACTCTGAATGGGGCTTGGGAGTCTGGAGTTTTGAGTGGAGCCCAAGCGCCTCCACAGGCAAGGCTGTGTTGTATCACAGTTGTGATTTCAGTAGGTCAGATATGCTCCGCTGGCTAGTGGCACTGGTGAGGACATCTAGGCAAATGAGCGTTTTTTGTCACATGGTGATCAGCCCAAAGGGGAATTCCAACATGCTCTACCACTTGATTTAGGGGTTTAAAGCTGTCTGATAAATATTTTTGGCAGTTTTGAAAATGAAAAACCAACTTTTCAACTCTTTCACTGCTGAGCAGTCACTCAGGTTGACCGCAGGCATGCAAATGCATTGGCTGCCTCCACTGGCAGTGATGGCTTCTCTGCTTTTCTGATGGGCACAGGCCGACCGCCCAGACGGCACCTGTGTCGGGCTGCCAGCTCTTCCGCTTTTTTCCTCCTCACCACCCGAGGTCGTGCGGTTGCTGGAGCTTGCTGGGTGGCAAACCCTGTGGCAGGCAGCGGTGAAGGGTCACTCCTTGCTGCCTTTCAGGCAGCTGAGAGTCCTGCTGGGGCCATGGTGTAGGGCACAAACTGACCCAGCCAGACTAAAATCAGGGGACCCTAAGAAATTACAAATCCAGCGTGGGACTGGATGAAGCTGGAAGAGCCCTCTGGTGCTTGCGGGGCTTGGGGAGCTGGAGTCTGGGGTGCTTTTTCCTGATGTTGGTGCTGTGCAAGCCCATCTTGGAGCTGTTTACTGAGCATCATGCTCCGTGCTCAGGGCATTCTGAGGAGGACTGCTTGGCAGGCTTTCGGGATGTGGATTTTGCAACCCTGAAAGGTCTGTGGGAAGGGTTAACTCTTCTCTCTTTGTCCTGTCCTTAGGCGTGACGGGGAATCAGCCAAATCAACTGCACTTGAACTCTGTGGGGCCTGGATCCTCTCAGAGCCCCATGGGAATGAACCTGCCTGGTCAGCAGCCCCTTTCCCATGAACCGCCTCCCACCTCCATGATGTCCTCCCCAAACCCTCTGGGCTCCAACATTCCTATGCATCCGAGTGGGCCAGGGGCAGGCGTGCCCCCTCAGAACCCCATGATGCTGCCCCCGGGTCCCCAGGACTCGTTGACCCAGCAGTGCGGCCCCGTGCCCAACAGTTCACAGATGATTCCTTCCAACCAGCTCGTGTTCCCCCGCATGCAGCAGCCCCACAATGCCATGCCGTCTCCTGCCGGAGGCATGCCCATGACCCCCAGTGCGGGAGGTGGCCCTGGGATGCAGCAGCATTACCCGCCAGGGATGCCCTTGCCACCTGAGGACCTTCCCTCCCAGCAGCCTGGCCAGATGCCCCCTCAGCAGCACATGATGGGCAAGAACATCCCGCCTCGGATTGGTGACCCCTACCCTCCCGTGCTTCCTGGGGTGGCATCGGTGCTGAACGACCCCGAGCTCAGCGAGGTCATCCGCCCCACGCCCACGGGGATCCCAGAGTTTGACCTGTCCAGGATCATCCCGTCGGAGAAGCCGAGCAGCACCTTGCAGTATTTCCCCAAGAGTGACAGCCAGGCACCCAAATCTCAGCCTTCCAACCTCCACCTCATGAACCTGCAGAACATGATGGCTGAGCAGCCCCCCGTGCGTCCAGGTATGAATGCTCCCAGCCTCCCCGGGCAGCAGGGCGTGCAGAGGGGACTCAGCATGCCCATGTGCCATCCTGGACAAGTGCCCATGCTGGGCAGGACAGGCATACCGCCCCAGCAAGGCATGATGGGCAACAGCATGCACCAGGGCATGATGTCTCCACAGCAGAGCCTGATGGCCCAGCAGAATTTCATGCTAATGCAGGCCAAGCAGAGAAGCATGTCTGTGTCGGGGGAGATGTATGCCCAGACAGGACATATGATGTCACCTCAGGGCTCTCTCATGGGGCCCCCACCTCAGCAAAACCTCATGGTCACGCACCAGATGAGGCAGAGGAGTGTCTCCCTGGACAGCCAGATGAGTTACATCCCCGGGCCTGGGAACATGGCGAACTTGCCTTTCTAACCCTGACTGGCGCTCAGGGCTGGGGAGGGGATGGGGCTGCCCCTACAAACATTTATAAACCTTTCTGAGGGGGAGGGTTGGGGGCCAGTGCCGGTGGAGGACACCACGTGGGATGCTTTTCATATCGGATTCGCCTCTACACAGCAAACCGGATGTACAGTAAACTTGATGTGAATTGGGTTTCTTTTCCTTTCTTTTTTGGGGAAGGGGAGGGTGGAGAGGCTGGGAGTGGGGCTGTTACTTTGAACCCTGTGTGGTGACCGGGGCATCCAGACCTTGTGGCAGTTTGTAAAATTTTCACTTATGGTTTTCCTCCGTCAAGTGTTTTTCTTGCCCTTCCCCCCCCCCCCCCATTTTTTTTTTTTTCCCTTCCTTTTTAAACAACCAAAATGTGCAAGAGGGTTTTTGGAACTAGCTGTAAATAGGTCGCTGGGAAAGGCAAAACTTGTGCTGGTTTTTAATTGTTCTGTATTTCTGTGTTTTAATAGAAGCCTCAAAACATGTTTTAAAAAACAGAAACAAAAAAAACATGCTAAAGGCAACAGTGTACAAGGATCGAAGACTCTCCTTGGGGGAGGCAGGAGGATCTCCAGGGTGCACAGGGTGTTGAGAGATACCATTGTAGACTCTGTGTCAGACCTGTGTTGTTCACGCATCTGAATGGTTTGCATGTGTAGGAGAGGGGGTGGTGCAGCGTCATGCAGATCTCAGGTCCCGTGGATTCTATGCCGAGTACACAAACGCAACCACTGACCGAGGGCCATCGGGAGGCCAGAGCTGTAGCCCCAGGGAAATGCTGCTGGAGCGATGCTCATCTGGCAGGGCAGAGGCCGCAGCTTCGCAGGATGCAGCTGTTGCCGCTCTCTGGAGAAGCTGCTGTGTCTGAGATGGGAAGGATGCTGGCCCTTCAGCTGGAGAAGCATCAAGAATCTGGGCTGGACCTGAAGGTCTTGACCAGCCCTGTCACCTCTACCCTCTTCTCTTCCCTTCATGCTGTGTCCCCTGTAGGCATGGTGTTGTGATGTGTAGGGACAGGTGGGCTTTGAGGTGAGTCAGGTGATGCATTCCAGTGCTTCCAGGAGAGGCTAGATGGGAACCCTGATCTTCTGCAGCCTTCCTACACCGGTCTATTACCCGTCCATTACCCTTCACCACTGCGTCACTCCCCCGCCACTGAATGCTCTCTTGGGTCTTCCTTGTCCTTCATCTCCAGAGTTTTGCAGGCGGTCTTCACTCCTTCATACCCTGAGCTACTGGCAGCAGCCCTGCCCTGTGGCACTGGAAAGGTCCAGATGTTGAAGAGGACCTGTCCCTGAGTGCAATACTCCACCTGAGCATTCGGTGCCAGCAGCGTGGCCATTCTGTGCTTCAGACGGAAGAAGCCGAAGTTGAATTGCAATCTCTCATCCCAAGGCTGGCAGAAGCATACCATTTGGACAACTCTGGCTTTCCTGGATGCACTCCGCCCTCCCCATCCTGTAATCCATAAGGTCTTCCTGCACACAGCCCTGATGGACTTTCCTGTGTTTTTTCACAGAGGGGAATGTGGGGTGATGCACACGCATTTCTGAACACATCACGGTATTTCTGGACCTCTGTGGGGACTGCATTCCAGCATCCAGTGGTGGACCTGGGGCATACAGTTGCTGGAGGAACACCGCTTGGAGGATTATCTCTGCAGAGACAAGCTTAACACACTACCTCTCTTATAACAGAGTGCACCTTTCCCAACTCACCATTGCAGGGAAGAGAGGGCTTTGGAAAGGGAGATTGCCGAGTAGTGAGTAAACAGCAATGGTTTTTTATCATGTTGCAATCTGTTTGGAAAGGCCAGTGGGTGCTGAAATGTCAGCCCAGCAGCTGTCTTGATCCAGTCTGTGAGAAGATGGAGTCATAAAGTCCAGTTAGGAATACATTGAAGCTTTGGGGCATTTTGCAGTGAACAGTACTGGGTGAGAAGCACGCGTTTGGATCCGAGGAAGGATCTTGCTCCGGTCTCCTGCTTTGTGGGGGTTTGTTGTATACCATGTGAGCCAATAACGTTTTTTGAAGTGGTAAAACAGGAATGATCACTAGAGGTGCTCATTCCTGCCTTGGCAGTTGGAGCAGAAGAATAATCTTCAGCTCAGGCTTTGGACCTGACATGGTAGATGGTTGGATTCTTGATCCTTTCAGTGGGTGTTTCATGCGGGAGGATGCGGTTCAAACGGATGTAGCTCTTTCTAAGCTTGACTTGCCTGAAAGGCTGTAGCTTCTCTTGGCTGCACTTCAGGGTGTTGGCTGCTGGTAGTTTCTCGTAAACATCCAAATACTAATTACAGTCCCAAAACTTGCTCATCATCCACCAGCAAGTCTTGGCTAATTTGAAGCCATAACATTTTCTATATGGAAGTTCTTTTGTTTGTCTGTAGATAGCTGTTGTTTTAGCCCGGTTAAGATCTCCATGTGTTTGTACTTTCCCTGTTGTCCCTTCTGCCCAGCCTGACACAGAAGTTGCCTGGGGCTTGCGGTCCTCACTCTGCCAAAAGTGCGTTGTCCCTGCGTAAGCAGGAGCCTGCAGGCTGTGGCATGTGCCGTGCAGTGCTCGGGAGACCGGTGCTGACCGCTCACAGGGATACGGCTGTGCGATGCTATTTCTGCCTGGCGACGGGAGGAAGACCTGTCCTTCAGCGACAAATAAGAAGCTAAGCCTTTTGACTCAGCAGCCCTTTTGGATACCAAAAGGGAAATCCTGATGCTAGGTCGGAGCTGAGGATTCCGGAGCAGCGGCTGGTGCTCTCCTGCAAAATCCCACTCCCCTGGAGCCAGCCCTACCCCGACCACTGTGATGGCTGAACAACGGGGAGAAAAAATGCTGCCTAACACCCCTCTGCCCTGGGTGCCGCTCCCAACCATGTCTGTGAACAGCAATGTGGCAGGAGTTCCTCTGGAGGCTCAGTGACAGCCGGTCCTTTAGACCCGGGTAGGGTTTGCCATCAGCTGGTTGCCCGCTGCTGTGACCTGTGTCTAGTCTTGTGTCTTGTAGTTTATTGCTCAGCTCTTTACCTTGAGTTCTGTGTACTGACTCCACCTAACCACAGTAGAAGGTTTGCCCATCTTTTAGCCATGACTTTGCCATGTTTTTCCAGCTCCAAAAAAGCGAACACTGGGAAACCACATCTTTCGGTATGTCAGATAATCACACACCTGGAATTAGCTTTCACATTGAGGTAAAGGTGACTGACCTGTTCTCTGTCATCCCATGGAGAAACTTCCCCAGTCATTTTGTACCATTATATAAATATATATATAAATATAAATATATAAATACAATATGTGAAGACATCTTATTGGTTTTTATTTGAAACAATTTTTAGGCTTGTTTTTGGGTATCTGTGCTGCCTGTAATGTATTGACCTGTTTTATAGGTGCCTTTTTATTAAAAAGACAAATTTCAAGACCTGACCCTGTGCCTGTCTTCATCCATGTGATTTTCCACGGGACTGCAGCAGAGACAGAGAGTGCAAGAGGTGCTGGGAGGGTGGTGCGGGTGTCAGGGGAGCCCCATCTCTGCAGCGCTCCCAGGCACATGTTCGTTCATGCATTCCCTTACTCACGCTCACCTGTGCACGCTCCGCTGCCTGCCACGGCCCTGTGATCACTGCATGTATGTAGCAGGATGCTCTGCCAAAACATCCCAGCTCTGTCTCTTGGGAGACTTGGTTGCCCCGCAGGAAATGCAGAGCAGTGCACTGTTGTAAGGGTCTTCGTGTTCCCATGTTTTGGGTTGCCTTCCTCAGGGACCACAGCTTCCTCTGGTTTGTCTGCTGGAACCTTGTTTGCAGAGTACAGTCCAGGACCCGGGGTGCAGAAGGTGTGCTGTGGATGATGCTGGGATTGCCTTCCCACACACCATCTCCCTGCTCTCTGCAGGAGCCACCTTGGAGCTCCCCTTGGCTCAGTTCGCCTTCCTAGTCGCCTGGGTGGACAGAGTCCATCTGCCTCACTTGGTAGTGGTGGGCTAGGGGCTGAGCAGAGCTCCATAGGGGAGGCTGAAGGTCTGCCTGAGGGCTGCGGGGCTGGCTCCGGCAGCATGAGTACTTAGCAGAGAAGCCCACACTAGGGCGAGGCGTTTTGACAGCCATGCAAACCTTGAGGAGTCAGCAAGGGTTTCACTGAGTGGGAAACAGAGCTTCCCCTGTGGTGAAGGAAAGTTCCTCTTGTTTTCTTCTCGTTGCCATTCAGCAGGCCGGCTGGAGGCAGCTGTGGGAGGAACAGCAGCAACCCTTCGGGGAAGGGTCTGCTGGCTCTGAGCCAAGCCATTCATGGGCTGTTTGAGCCAAATGTGGGTGCAAGGGCAGCTTTCCAGTCAGGTTAGCAGCTGGTGTAAAACTGGGGCAGAAAGTGCTGTGGTTAGTGGAAGAGGCTCTGTAAAGCAGAGAGCTGATGTAGGTCTGGACTACTCTGAACACAGCAGGGCCTTCTGCAGCCCTGGTGAAGGGGAATCTGAGCAAGGTGCTCCTCAGCCCTTTGAGCAGAGCTTGTCAGAAGGGTGCCCACTTAGTGCTCTCTGACGTGTTTCCCTTGAAGAAAGTGACACGAATGCAGACAAATGCTTACAAGCACTCTACATGAGAAGATGGTGTTTTATTCAATTCAAAACTTTATTTACCTCAAAACTTCCTAAAGATTTGTACATAACAGTGCTAAAAGCTATAGTAACAATAGATATGTAATCTGTTCACTCATTTGTGCGCAGATTTTTTTTACTTTGTGACCACTGTAAGAATTTTACACTTTGACCATTTTTTTTCAGTAACATTTTCATGTAGAAACACAGTTGTCACCATAACCTGCTTGGGAGGTTTTTACAATGCATCTGCAATGGGTTTGCTCGCTGGTACAACCATGGAGAACACAAGGGCAGGCTTAAGAGACCCGCCCGTCTCTGCTGCATGTATGTGCTTGAACAACTACAATCACTGTTACTTGAAAGTTTCACCTTTGAAGATGTGGTGCTGCAGGAAATTGTGGACTGCCTTATACTAGGTGAGTTTTCTCCTCAAGTCACAATGTGAGAACAAGCGATTGAGATCTCTGCCTGAGTCAGGCTGAGGTAATGTGACCCCTTCCATAATGGTTGGTCTTTTTAGCAGGGCCCTTGAGTTACCGTGAAGTTCACCTGGGACCAAGCCCTCTGCTAGTGGGATGAACTTCAGAAGTGAGGTTAGCGCATAATTTCTGCTGCTGCAGGAGAGCTAACATTGTTTCGACATTGCTTAAAATGTGAGATGAAGGGTAGAGCAGATTTTAAAGTGTGCTCATGATGAGGGTTGTGCTCATGTGACATTGGTGTGTATGGCTCTCCTACAGTTCTAGGCCACAGCATTCTCTAGGAACGGAAATGTCACGGGGCAGTGTTGTGGGCCCACTGCCGTGTTAAATCGTGACAAGACCTCCTAGGCAGCAACAGGCTGTCTTGAGTCTGCTGGGGCTTCTCTGCACACCAGTTTGCGATGCAAGAATTTAAGGAATGGGAAAGATGCTGCTCTTATTTTGAACCAAATTATCATCAAGCTGCCCTGTTCTGAGCAGTTTCTTCATACTTGCAGTTCAGGGCAAGATCACCCCCCAGCTTTGTTCTCTGTACACCTGCATGCACTTCATCTCTGAAAGCCCTGTAGATGCAGGTGGAGGAAAAAATATCAGAAAGCATAGTGCAAAGCAAAATGCTATATTTCCTCTAGCCTCGCTAAAAACAAAGAGAAATTATGCAAACGAGCTCTTTCCCTTACTCTGGGTGGGTTTCCTTGATCTCTGAACCCACAAATAGCCATACAACTAGGTGCTAAAAAAAAAAAAAATTATACCTTCAGCCTTACAAAGCTGTGTGGTTTCTCTCTCCTGTGTGCAGTCACAAGACAGAAGCCATCTCTTCAGACGGTGTTAAAGGAAAACTTTTGCATAGTCAGGCATTCAGTTCAGCAGCCACTCACAGGAGATCATAACAGCAGTAAAACAGATCAAACGAGTGGGGAAGGATGCAACTGGTGTCAGGAAAGGAGTCTGTGACAGTCAAATCTTTCAGTCTGTGGGAGGACCTCCTGGCATGAGCTGTGCAGGGAAGACGAATGTGTTGTGGCTGGCTGGGGGGATGTCACACAGCAGGAGGACGATGTTGCAGTCCAAGACTGTCCGGCACTGCACGTCCATGCTATCAGATTGAGCTTGAGCTCTGCAGCCCCCATGGGTCCTACCTGCGTCTCTCCGGTTGCTACGGCCACTGAGTCCCATGGCTTCCTTTGGGCATGTCTGTACCAACCTGAGCTAGTGAAATGGAGACCTGCTTACTGACATGACTCTGCATTTACTTGGCTGCACTTTTTCCTCGCTCCTGGCACCCCAGTCTTGTGCCTGGCTTTGTGCACAAGATGCCTGCAGTCAGTTTTTTGAGGGAGAGGTGGGAATGTCAGGTTCAACCCACTCGAGTTCATCTGGCCACGCAAGAGTGACCGTCACACAGCCAGCATTCACCAACGGCTGCCGGGTGGATCTCTACAAGTACGAGAACGAGGAAGAGCCAGGCAAGACATCTGATGGGATTTGGGTGTTTGGTGGCTATTGGGCCTGTTTCCTGAGGAGTGAAGAAAGTCGTGGGGATGCTTGCAAAACTTGTAACTGAGACCACAGCAAGTGTGCCACTGGGAAGGAAAGCCCCAGGCCAGTTCTGACCTGCAGGCAGCTTTTTCCAGCTAGAAAGTGGAGATGGAAGTGGTATTGTCAGACTCTATCCCACTACTCCTCCTCGTTACCTCCAGGATCTCCTGCAGGGTCTCCTGGCTTATGCAGCCTAGCTCCTGCAGGATCCGGAAGAAGTCGTTACGGAACTTGACTCCGATAAAGGCGTAGAGGATGGGGTTGAGGCAGCAGTGCGTGAAGCCGATGGCCTCTGTCACCATGATGGCTGTGTCCAGCTGGTCTTCCAGGAGGCAGTTCTTGGTGAAGGCTTCTAGCTTTGTAAGTGTGTTCAGGAAGATGACGATGTGGTATGGGCTCCAGCAGAGCAGGAAGATGCCTGTGACCAGGATGGCCACACGGACAGCTTTTTGCCTCTGCAGGCGCTGGGACTGACACAGTGCCCGGATGATGGCCACGTAGCAGTAACACATGACCAGCAGAGGCACAAAGAAGCCTACGGTGTGGTAGAGGAAGCGGGTAGCCAGCCACGCATTGTTTCCATCGATCCCAACCTCCGGAAAATAGCAAATGCTGCGGTTGCTGTCGTCTGTCCAGACTTCCATGAAGATGAGATCAGGTAAAGTCAGAAGCAACGAGCTGAGCCAGACAGCCGTGCAGGTGAGGTGGATGGAGTGAGCTCTGCGTTTGCGGTAGGTGTGGATCGCATAGACAATGGCCAGGTAACGGTCCACTGCGATGCACCCCAACAGCATGCTACTGCAGTAGAAATTGATCTTGTGGACAGCACTGAGTACCTTGCAGAGGAACTTCCCGAATATCCACCCAGCTAAGCTCTCCACCACGCTGAATGGGAAGGTGAGCAACAGTGCCAGGTTGGCCAGGGTGAGGTGGAAAAGGAAGTTTTCTGTGCTGGTGCGAGACCGCTTGAACCTCTCTAAAATGACCAGGACCAAGGCATTGCCCACAGTCCCCAACACAAACATCAGCAGATAGATGAGGGGCATGAAGACCTTTCTGAAGGGGTCTCCCTGGTTGCCAACCACAGATGAGGCTGGGTTGAAGCAAAAGTAGCCCTCCAAAGAAGGGGTGGTGTTCTCAGCTTCATAGTAACCGCTCAGCTCCACCTGGCTCTGGGGAACAGAGAGAGTCTTGTTAATGGAGGGGAGTTTCTGAACAAAAGAACTCAGTCCCTCAGCTGCACCTGGCAGACCTAGAGTGGAGCATCCACATGTCCTGCAGCCCACCTGCATCAGGAGGAGACGCTGTCTGCAGTGTGATGACCTTGGAGGCCCCTCCACTGCCAGGAGCTGCAGTAGCAGGTGGAGAGGGTTTTCTTCATGTGTGACAGCAAGGGCTGCTCAGTCTGTAATCTTTAAATGGAGTATTTGGGGATGTTTTGGTGTCCAGTCAGATGACCAGTTTCATCTTCTGTTTCTTACCAAGTTACCTGCTGGTGAATTTTGCTTTCTCACATAGAATGGAATCCTCCTCTACCAGCTTTCCCAATTTTTTCTACACATTTCTGACATGGACCACTCCTGTCCTGCCTGCTGTCAGGTATAAAGGTGGTAGGATTCACCACACAGCACATCTGTACCTCAAATTCTGTGCAGTGAACCTGTCCTCTTCCTCAGAGGCCTGGGAGCTGCCTAGGACAGAACAAGGTGAGGTGGGGACAGCAGCAGCTGTCCTTTGAGATTGCTTTCCGTACACTCAGAGGAAGGTGTGGGGCAGGTGTTAAACACAATGGGAGGAAAGCCTCTGAGGGACTGTGGTGCCATAGCTACAGGAATAGATGGAGAGAGAGAGCCGTTCTGTTGATAAACCTTTCAGTTCTGAATTAATTGCAGTCAGAGCAGGAAAGGGAAGGGAAAACACCACTTGGGCCCTAGGCTAATACCCAGTAAGGGAAGTGCAATAGAGCTGTTGCAGATGTGATTCACCCTTGGCTTGCTGTATCTTCCCGACCAGCCTGTATTTGGGCTGAGGCTGTGGGCAAGCCTCGAGCGCTGGGAAGCTGGAATTGCGCTCAGGATGAGCTTCCTGGATGGTGGTCACGCTCCAGCTGGCCTTGCACAAAAAGACAGTGGTGGAGGAGGCTTGTGGCAAACTGAAAATTAGTGACAATAGGGAAGAGCTAGCTCATCGGCAGTCACCCTGAGGTCCCCCACCCACACCCTCTCCGGAGACCTGTGCTGAGACTTCAGCGTTGACCACAGCGGAAGTCTCTGCTCACGCTTTTGTACCTTTCACTGCCAGCTGCAGCCGTTTGCACCTGCTGCTCCTTCCCTCATCAGTCAAAGTTCCTGTCTAAAAATACCGGTCCTGCTGTACACAGTTTTGGACCTGATTTTGGGGGTTTTTGCTCACCCAATGTGCTACTAAGCAAAATTACTGTGATGAGCCTGGAGTCTTGCATTGTGCCTATCTAGGGAAGGGTGATTTATGTTTCTTTTCTCTCAGGCAGCCTTCCCTAGGTAATGCACTGGGTGCCTCTGCACATGACTGTGTGGAGGCAAGGGGTGACTTGGCAACAGCAGGGCTCATCTAAACTGCTCTGCTCATCTAAACTGCTCTGCTGCCAAAACCATCTGCATGGCTCCAAGAGGAGCCTGGGCATGCTGATGGGGCAGAAGCCTCTGGTGCATTACCAAACATGTAGAGCAGACACCTGGCGCAGGTAGTCCTCAAGCAGCGGATGGTAGGAGGGTGAATCCTTGGGAAAAGCATGGAAGAGCCCTGCCCAGCTCTTCCCCTCTTCCCTGGGCCTCCGGCTACTGCCAGGAAGAATGCTGAGCCAGCCTTTGCTCTGACCCAAGTTACCATTGGTCCATCCCATTCCCATTCACAGCGGTGCCAGGGCTGTGCTGTGATGCCATGGCCCTTCCTTCAGAACAAGTGAGAGCCAGTCTTCTCAGGGATCAGGAATCCTTCCTGCCCAAAACCTTGAACACACACACACAACTGTCTTCTCCTAATATAACTGTGGGGTTGCAAGCCTTTGGTGAGATGCATTTGTATTATCAAAGAACTTTTATTTTTCTGGTTTAGGGTATGACTTTGGGGACCAGAGAGTGCTGCTAAAGACAAAAGCCTTAAGAAATCCCTCCCAGTTATTTTTCTCCCGAGCTTGAAAATATTTCCTGCCTGCTCTGTACCCGGACCTTTCACCAGGAGTTAGCAATGCACATAGGAATCTGTGATGTGTCGGCCAGGGCTTGAAATCCAATGGGGTCTCCCATGTGCAGGTTTTTTTTTTTACAGATTTTGTCTCGGATTAGAGACAGATTTTCTAGGTGGAAGGCACTTCTATCTCTCTGAGAAAAACAAAACCAACCCAAAAACCTTTGCAATTTGGTGTGGTGACCAAACACGGCTGCTCGGGCTGTGTGGGTGACTGTGATGAAATCCCCAACAGATTACATGTCGGAATGGGAAATTTCACTGGGGAGAGGTTGGATGATTCCAGCTGTGAAGGGAAAAATGCAATGATGGAAAATGGCTGGGTTTGCTGGCTGGAGTATTAGTCCTCCCTTGGAGCCATGCCAGCACCATCAATGGCAGTGGATGGGCAGCTTGGGCAGTGTTCAGTGGCTTTGGCTGCTGACCAGTTTCCAGCATCGCCTTGTATTTGGAGCTGGAAGTGCGGAGGCTGAGTGCCACTGTCTGGCACCATCTGATTGCTGATGGGGAGCAGGCAGGGAGGGCTCTTATTGTAAACCACTCGCTGTGGGCAGGGGAAGCATGTGCGAAGCTGTGTTTGAGTTGTCCTCTCCTGCATCTCTGAGCAGAGCAAAAACCCATGTAGTTTTTGTTCAGGGATCCCTTTACCCTTATAACCTGCATCATAGAGTTATTCTGGTCTCTGTGTGTCAGCTGTTTTTCTCAGTTCCCCAGAACTGTCAGCGATCAAAACATTTGGATGCAGAAGTGAAGCAGCTTGCGCACTGTTACGGATTTTCCATGTGAATCATTCCCTTCTAATCCATGCCAGGGCTGGGAGCAGCACATTTCCTTCTCAAAACCTTAAAACTGTAATTGCCCACATCAGTGCAATTTACTGGCAGAGTTTCTGCTCATGACTTCTCCAGGGGCTGAACCAGGGAAATCCAGGAATAAGGCCCGTGAAGATACCATGTTACTGTAGTGCAAGTGCCTTTAAGCTCTTGAGTCATGCTGGTTCCATTGCAATGAAAACTGGCCTGAGGAACCTCAGGGAACCTGGTGAAGATCTCAGCAGTTCTTCCGCAACTGTGTTTTTGGTTGTCTGGTCTGCAGCTGAGGAAGGTTAGCAGGCAAAGCATTTTCGCTATGGAGAAATAGAGTTATAATTTTGGGCGTCTTACTTTTCCGCAAGGTTGTGGAATCGCACGGTCTCACGGGGTATCAAAATTTAGGTGAGGCCCTCACTGCATTCACTGTGTGATACTGAGATAAATGCCCTTTTGGTGCAAACATTCTCATAATTGATCAAGCAATCCTCTCTGCACTAGGCAGGGTTTGTGTTGCCACTTTGACAAGGCACTTTGGCGGCCTTTTTTTCAAATCTCTGTGGGTAGGTTGCTGCTACAAGCCCCGAGTATAAGTAAAGCAACATATGGCACCACCAAAGCAAATACAGTGATGCTCATGTGGCCTCCCTGTTCCAGAGAGGGAGCCAAATCTGAGAAGCTTCCAGGAGATAGAGGTGGGAAACAACATATGTCAAACTCCCAACTGCAGAAGTCTGAAAAAAGGTCTAGAACTCTTCCTGCTGTGGCAGCTGACTATGGGCGTTTGGTCCTAAAATCAGCTAGGTTTCCCCCCCGTCACATGGGGTCTCCTTGGTGATGTAAAATAATTCACAGCAGAGATAAAACCACTAAGCTAAGGATTATGGAAAGTTTTGAATGCAAAGAAAAAAATCCCAAGTGCTACTTAAGCCCCTTGAGCTAAAAATTATGCAGGTTTGCCACAAAGGAACCACTTGCTTATAGTGTGTGACATGCTGCGGGCAAGTGGACAGCACACTTCTGCTTTGATGGTTTTCTGGCGGTGGGACAGATTTCCAATGAAGTGAATGAACCAGGCGTGAAGGTGAAAAAGGTTTGAGTTCGGTTTCAACCTCTCTCAGTAAATTTTAGCACTGCCAGTAAGTTCAACAGAGGTCACAGAAGGAAGTGTCTTCTCGAAAAAAGTTCTAAAGGAATGACCACCATTTGCTAAGGTTTTTAATATTGGATGAATCAGAACACAAATAAGGAGGGTAGGGCCTGCTCCCCCATGTCCTTGCTCTTCCCTGGTGTGTAGGAGAAAGGAGGAACAGAAAATTTGGTAACAATTGAATCCAACATTTCTCGTTTTGGAAAAACTAAACCTGAGGTCTGCTGCAGAGAGCCACTGTAGTAAAAAAATAAATTCTGAAACACAATATTTGTAAACCAGGGTAACGATAATGCTGGTGTGTACTTCCCCTTGGATGGCACAACATACTTGAAAAGGTGCAGCTGCTCTTTTTCACTTGTAAATGCTGGGAAGAGAACTATGAGGTAGAATACCTAGTGTCATTACTCCCTGCTAGAAGAAGTACTTGAAATTTATCTTCCACTCTTTAAAATTTCCCTCTTGTAACTATACTGCATTTCAGCAGAGTCTACAGCAGCCTGTATGTGGAGAAAGCAAGCTGGGCGGGCATATCGAGGGTTTTTACGCACAGAGAGAGGGGACTGGGTTTGCTAGGGTATTCGAGTTGTGTAAGGACACCAGAAAAGGCGTACGGGGCTTTGCATACTGCACGCACAGTCATTTATACCATCGAAGGCTGGTGCAAAAGGTGCCTGACTCAGAATAAGTGTTTTACACCCACATTGTGCTAACGGCTGTGCAGACAGCAGGGCAGCGGGGAGCAGAGGCTGGGACAGGCTGGCAGTGCAGAATGGGACTGCTGGAGCCCTGCTCTCCAGGTGAGTCACCTGGCCTTTTGCAGAGACTCTGGTCTGTGTCCTCACACAAGGAGAGTATTTGGGCTTGGTGCTTCCCAGTACATCTGTGCACAAGGTCCCGGTAGCCAGCCAGCTTTCGCCGACAGAATACTCAGCACCTTTGGATCACAGCAGCTGCAGCCACGCTACGCTGACTCTCTGCAAGCAACAGCATAGTGCTTGTGGTCAAGTTTGGAGCTAAAGGATGCAAGGGCTGATTACGGTGGAATAAGAAATGGATCAAGCTCTGCCTCTGCCAATGGGAGGGCGAGAAGACGGACAGCCAGAAACGTGGCCTTTCGGCCCACCCCAGCTCTACCTGCCATCCCTGTTATCAAGCAAAGTCAGGTCCAACTCACCAAGTCATAGGTCTCTGATGAGTAGCTGATAGGGCCCATGGCTTGAGGGGCAGGATCCATCTCTCCTCCAGAAGTTTCTACAAAAGTTCTTTTCTGAGGTGTAGTTAATAATCTAAGTGAGTGGGGAGGGACATAGAATGTAACAACAGCATATTTGCAAGGCAAATGAGCTCCAGGCTTAGAGTGACCTGATTGATGTAAAGATTAGCATCTAGCTTTATAATAATTTTACTAGTGCTCTAAGTTGATTTTAAAAGTACAGTTTGAAGAATCCATATTCCTTTGGTCTGTACCACAGAAGATCCAGAACATCCTTAGGTCTTCCCTGGAAACTTTCAGGGCTCTTGCCCATGGCCGTCCTTGTTCCAGGTGGTCTGAAAGGCTTTGGAAAGCTCCGTGCCAAGGACCACCCTTACCGGAAGCCTCCTGGATTCAGGCACTTCTCTGGAGCTGTGCAGGACTCTGAAGCGTGGGTATGGTCTGTATGATCATCGCCCTCTGCCTTGGGGTCCTCCTGGCTGCTTTAACTCGGGTGATTTGTGGTTATCTTCTGTTCCTTCTCCTGCTGCTTCGCCCCTTGTCTGGGCTTGGGGGAGTGTGAGGTGGCTTGCACAGGAAAGCAAAGCCTTGGCAGCTGCTCTGCGAGTCTAGACCGGGGCTAGCAGGGGCTGGGCAGCTGCATGACACAGCGAAGCTGCTTGATTTCACAAGGGTAACAAAGGAGAATTAAGATGGGAAATGAAGATGTTCTCTGCTCAGTGAAATGGGCACTTTGTTCAGTGATGTCACAGCAGTAGACTCACAGTGAGAATCCCCCGGTGTGGGTCAGCAGAGTAGGATGGCATTGCAGCTAGCATTTTGGCAGAAAGCTTTTCCTGTGCAAAGAGCTGAGGTGGTTTGACGAGCACAGTGCTCGTCCTACTCTTGTCTAGGCACAGCTGCACCACGGCCTCTACCAGCATGGACTCTGGTGGGACTTTCCAGGCTGGTGAAGAAGGAGGTGGTGTTATTCTGGTGAGCACTGCTGCATTACAACCACTCCTCCTGCTTCTTAGAGCCCAGCTTGTTGGGCACCTGCTGCCCCGAGGATGTCACTTTGTGTGCACACGCGTGTGCTCATCAGCCTCTGAGCACTCTTTCTCCTGTCAGTGACGGGCTGGAGAGCAGCAAAGCCAGAGGGAGGCCATAGGGAGCTGGCACCGTGCCTCACTCGCATCCTCCGCCTCGCAGGGACAACGAGAGACGCAGCAAGCCCCGTCCTGAAGCGCTGTGCTGCAAAGGCTGAGGGAGGAGTTGGGCGGCACTGAGCCCGGGAGACCGAGAGGTGAGGAAGGAAGCTCTCGATCAGCGAGAACCGAGGGTGGCGCACTCAGCATCAGGGACTGCCTCTAAGGGCCAGACGACGGCGCCAGTCCCTCCCGTGCCTTTCGCTGCTGAGGGTGGATAAACAACCAGCTAGACACAGCTGTAGATGTGAGGAACTAGATAAAAACAGGAATGAGAGAAAACGCACTTCCTTGTCCTTTTGCATGTATTTTGGAAAAATATTTGAAGAAAAAAATCGTTCTACAAAGCAGTTTTGGAACTACCGGGTGTTTAAGTGCTAGTGTTTAAGATTACATTCCCATTGTGTCTCCGTTTGTCAAAATCCATGCCTATGTAACAGCTGTCTAAAAAGAAATGTCAGTTCCTAGCCTGTTACGATCGGTGGTTACGGCTCCTACAGGCTGTGGCTCGCTCTTTTATTCTCACGTTTGCGTTGGCTCTGTTTTAATAACTACATAACGATGCCTCGTTACTTTTCCGGGTGTTTTCTTGCGCAAACAAGGTTAAGGGATGGGCCAGGCCTGAGGGACCGGGACCGCGACAAGGAGCCACCCCAACGAGCGCGGTCACGTGGGCACCGCACGCTGGGCGGGGCGTGACGCGTGGCGCACGCCGAACGTGCGCACGTACGTACGTGGTGCGTGCGGGCCGGGGCGGTGCCGCCCGCCGGGAGGGGGAGGGCGCACGGGAGGAAGGAGGAAGCCGCCATCTTGGAGCGTCGAGTCGCCATAACAAGGCACCGGGGGAGCGCGAGGATTTTGTACCTGGGCGAGGGGGAGCGCGGCTGGTGGCGGTGAGGACGGGCCAGGGCGGGGACGGCTCCGTGGGAGCGGGGCGAGGGTGCCGCTGCCGGTGGGCCGCGCCTCGCGGCCTGCGGCGGGAGAGCGGGCCTGAGCGGGGCCTGGCGGCGCCGCGGGCGGGGCGGGGGCGGCCGGGTCGGGCCTGGGCGCACCGGGAGCGACGGGGCCGGGGGACCGCGCGGGGCGGAGCCGGGCGGCGCTCGCTCCCCGCCGGCCCTGGCGGCAAGCGGCGGCCGCTCCATTGTTCGCGGGCGGGAGGTGTTGGTGTGGCGCAGCTGCGATCGGCGGGCGGCGCCGGGCCCGCCGCTCGGCCTAGGGGCTCCGCAGTGCGGCCCGGGCTCACCGGGCACGTTGGGCACCTCGAGGGTTCCCTTTGTGCCGGGCCCAGCCGAGGGGAAGAGAAAGGTCCGGAGCTGCTGCCCCGGCCGCCCGCCCGCGCCCGGAGAGCACAGATGCACAACGGAGGCCCTTTTTTCTTCCGTCCGTCAGTTTGCGAAATGGTGGCGTCTCTTAAACCGCAACGGGGAAACTTATTGAGTTCCATGAGGCTGTGCGTTATTTTTAACCTCTGTTCTTCTAAAGGATAATTGCGAGCGTGAGGGCATAAGGGACTGAGAGGTTTCATTTCCTACAGTATTGGAGAACTCGGCGTTCGTATCCGGGTCTCATTGGCGTCTCTGGTTACCTTCGTGACTAGTCTGGTTTTTACGAAGTTAGTGGCTGGAGAAGTATCTCTTCTAAGATGCTTTGGAAGTTAACTAGCAGTAAATTCTGGTATTGTAGACTTTAAAATTCTGCTGTGAAGCGAGAATTGACACACTTGAAAACACCTGGAAAGTCTGAATTCCTTTTTCACTCTCTTGAAATGCTCTTCAGTGTGCCTTTTTATTCACTGGGAAAACGTGGATTTCGTTGTGAATGCCAAGGTTAGGAAGCCGTAGTCTGTGCTTTTTCCTTTGTGTTTTTCCAAGATGCATGTGCATTGTGGTGAGTTAGTGCAGGCAAGCCTACTTTTTGTTTCGAAAGATTTTGGACTAGGGACGTTTTGTGTCCCTGATACCATCATAAGGAGTCTATAGCTCTGGTCCGTGCCTGCTTTATGTAAGGGGCAGACTTTGTATTGTCTTCCCACAGTTTTGCAACCTTTCTGTTACATACAGAGTCAATATTAAGTCATGTGTACCAAATGTTATCTTCTGAGCAGAACATAAATTGTTGCTAACAGCGGGAAGGTAAGGTCACTGCTGGTTATCCAGCAGGAAGCTGAAGCTGGATAACCAGCAGTGTTACTCCCTCGGTTCAAGCACAGTCACTTTGACTCAGAGGCAGCCGCTCTCAGTTTAGCGTGATGATGTTGTTTGGTCACTGTTCTGAATAGCCTTGAATCAATACCCCGTTGAAAACTGGGGGTAAGCTGGTTGAGCTAGCGTTTTGGGTTGGGGGAGGGTAAGCTGTTGGTTTGGGTTTAGATAATTTATATTTTCCTTTCAAGCTGAACAGGGCAATCAGAGTAACATCAGGGTTTTGTCGGTTCTAACTGGAACGTCCACTTGATATTGTAGTCTTGCTTCCTGTCACAAACCTGCGCATAACATTATTGCTCAGCATTTTAGGGCTCGTTGGCATCCCAGAAGTGGGAGAATTTGTGGGGGAATTGAAGAGCCATCAAAGCAATTGATATGCTTAATGGTTAGTTTATGGGAGGGGGCAGGTAGAGGAAGGTCGCTGAAAGTGCAATTGTTTAGGAGGTTTTCTTAGGAGGCTGAAGATGTTAGGCGTGGCTTTATAGAAAGGCGGAAAAAGTTTGATGCATGTCTAAATAATTATCACTGAGGAAATGAAAAAGCAAGTACTGTTGTTGTACACTGCCTGGGAATAATTTTTTCTTAAAATACAAAAGTAAACTGATGTGATTTATGTAGACAGAAATCCACATACTAATTGTTATTGTCTGCTTCTCTTTCAGATTGAAGCGAGTGAATTCTGATATAACTCAACTTCATTAGAGGGCTTTTTTTAAAAAAAAGTTGATCCACAGTGCATCAGAGCAAGTTACTGCTTTACTTTTGAGTGACTTACAGGTGCTTGCCTGCATTGCAATAAAGGACTCATATATTGAGCAAGACTTATTTATCTCTTCATTTTGGAGAGTCTAATAAACTGTTATTACAGTTTCTGTACTGACTTTCAAAGTTTTGAAGTCTAAAAAGACATCTTTAAAGATAAAAGCATGAGCACGGCCAGAACAGAGAACCCTGTTATAATGGGTCTATCCAGTCAGAATGGGCAGTTGAGAGGCCCTGTAAAACCCAGCGGGGGCCCAGGAGGTGGAGGCACACAAACTCAGCAACAGATGAACCAGCTGAAAAATGCCAACACAATCAATAATGGCACTCAACAGCAAGCACAGAGTATGACCACCACTATTAAGTAAGTGTTTGTCTCAGCTGCCGTGAAAGGAATGTTTAAAAGTTACGTATGGGAAAGCATTCTTGGGTTCCCATTTGGAAAACGTTGTCTTCTGTTGTTGTGGGTGGTTAGAAGCGTCCTGTGATGCACGTTACGAAAAAAGCTGTATTTCCATGTGCAAGCTTCTCTCCAGCAGTGATTGTTTTGAAAATCCAATTTGATGCTGTGCTTTTCTGAGTGTTAGCCACTGTCAGAGGCAGCCTACTGAGCATTAGAATCTTGCATTCCTTGCTTGTTGCAAGTGGTGCAAGAGGGAAGTACTGGAGTGGGAAGGAACTGAGCTGACATTTAAGACCGGGGAAGAAATGCCACCTGGTCTCAGTCTAGTTATGTATGCTTTTCAGTTTGTTGCAGTTCTTTCTAGTGGTGGGATATACTTTAAAGTCAGTTATCTTTTGTCATTGATCTGAAATAGTAGCACCTGATCTCCTCAGTGTAATGCTCTGGCTTTAATTCATCGAAGCCTGAGCTGAGTGGATATGGTCCCAGTGTGATACCCTGCTCCCATCCAGCTAGTTTTGGAAGTGTGCTGGTTGGAATTTCTGAAAGATGCAAATGACTTGGACGGTATGGTAATGCATTGCTTTTCTTTTTTCTTCCATCGATCCTCCTCCCCCTGAACCAGCATTGGCTTTTATTTTGTTAGTTATTTGCGAAGGAAGTGCCAGCTGTTCTCAGAGCATGATGGAACACTCGGGTTCTTAAAATCTGCCTAGCTCACCCCCTGCCCCCCCCCCCCGGCCTTTTTAAAAAAAATGTATTACGTGGTTACTCTGATGAGTGTTGTGAATTAAACTCATCAAAATTCACACATAACTTCCTGGGGCTGGTGAAGAGAAGGATGTGCTTTCCTCTCTGCAGTGGCTTTCAAGAGAAGATGGATATCTAAATCTCACTGAGAACAAACGACGTTTGGTCAACAAGTGGAATGATTGCTTACTTAATTTTTTTCACCGGAAGTGCTATTTACCTTTTCACTATACTTGGGGATTAAGAATGGATGTTCCCTGGGCAAGAGATTTTTTCTTTTAAGTGATGAAATATTCTTGTGTGCATTTATTATACCCAGTTTCTGTTATGTGACCAAGTCAGTGCTCAGTTTTAAATCTGTTCTCCTGGTCGATTCAGTGCCCTAAAAATGGGACTTGAATCATGACCGGATAAAGATTTCACAAATTTGTTTGGCAGACGACTGATTTTGTCTGTTTACAGTTTTCTGTCTGTTACATCCTGCTTAGCTCAGAGAAGACTTGAGCTCATATCTGTAGGTGCTTTTAGCTTTGAGGAGGTGAAAATATTACATGTTTACCACTACATCTAAGAGAACAAAATGTAAAATCAAAACATGAATTAGTTTAAAATCTGTTTTCATTTTATTTTGATATAGACCTGGTGATGACTGGAAGAAGACTTTAAAACTCCCTCCAAAGGATTTGAGAATCAAAACTTCGGTAAGGATGATTGGATGGTTGGAATAGATGTTTAATAAAACTTTTGGGAGAGGTTGCAGTGGTAAAATACTTGTCCTGAGCAAAGGCTAAAATGTAGTTCAGCTCCTACTGGTTTAAATGAAGAATTTGTTCTCCAGCTGCTCGTGAGTGATGCTGCTCTTGGAAAGCTCAAAAATGGAGTTCACTGTGGATTTCTTACTTTCTTAGCATCATAGCATGACACAGGCAGCTTCTGTGTCACGCGAGGTGGATAGGAAGGTGTCACTGTATACACTGAGGAACGGTGTTCTGCTCTGAAAAAAGTGAACGTTTCCTTTGCCACTGTAGGGTGTTGCACGGATTAATGGGAGCTCCTGTATAGTAATTTGTGGTCTTCCCGTACAGACAGTTTTAGACCAATCTACAGCTGCGGGGTGTATGACCTGATCTTATGGATGTCCTTTTTTTGTTTGATTATCCAGGACGTGACCTCCACAAAAGGAAATGAGTTTGAAGATTACTGTTTGAAACGGGAGTTGCTGATGGGAATTTTTGAAATGGGCTGGGAAAAACCATCTCCTATTCAGGTTGTTTGCAAGCAGACTACCTAGATGCTGCTTTTAACTTTTATAAATGTATTGAAATTCTTAGGCCTAAATGTCCGATACTTACGTCATCATTGGGGAAGACCGAAGCTGTGAATGATAGAACTTGGTGTCCCTTGGGAAAGGCAAGAATTTCTATCCCCCAACTTAATCACTAAGTCATTCAATGAGTGGCTCAGTGATGGGACTGCCTTACACTTTGGAAAAGTTAACTTGGATTCTCCCTTTCGTGCTGGAGGTGTTCATTTGTTAATTCTCTGTTCAGTGACATCTTTCACATAAGTAGTCCCGGGGTGTGATCTATAAATTTTCCAGAAAACGGTTATCATAGGCCATGTACTTTTAGTTGTAAAAAGTGTAATTATGTCTTTATCAGAGTGTTGGCTTTTTTTATTATAATTTTGTGGAAGAAGGAGATTGTGGGAGAGAGATTAATATCTTAGCAAGCTTGCTTTTCTGTACCTCCATCTTTCTTTTACTTCTAAGGCTAGTTCTATTTAGAACTGTTCATGTGTAAACTTCAGAGGGGGGTGGAAGGTTGAACTCTCTTTTAATTGGCATTTCAAGGTTTATCACTGATACAGCTCTGCCACCTTGTCTTTTTAAGACATGAGAAAATTATGGCTTGCTTTATTTATAAACAGATTCTCATGATACCACCTTTCCAAAGGGCTGAGATTTCTTTAGATGTTACTGGAAAAGGTAGTGAAATTAAAAATACATGGGGCCTGTGTTTGGATGGCTGAAGATTTCATGAGAAGTATTTCACAAGAATGTGGAGGTTGGAGTCACATGGGCTGAGGTGGTTCTGATGTTAAGATGTAGGTGGGAATCTTTTTCCGTAGGAGGAGTCTGCTAGTGATAGTCATTGTCTGTTAATTTTTTTTCCCCCCAGTTTTTCCACTATTTTCCTGACGTGTTAGTATGGGTTTTACCTGCGGTACCCGATCCCCTTCCTATGATGAGGCAAGATAAGGACTTCTAAGTGGGATGTGTCGGGGAACTCTTTACTGATGGGTTTAACTTTCTGTTGTGAGTCTATTATGCTTGTAGCTGCTGGATAGCAATAATAATAATAATAATAATAATGATGCTCATGAAACAGGTTTCATGTGATACTGTTAGTGAGGGAAGTTAAATTTGGTCAGCCTCTTCAGTGAAGTGTGGCTTGTAATTAATTGCTTGTGCACTGTCTGTCCTTGCATTTCAGGAGGAGAGCATCCCCATTGCTTTATCTGGTAGGGATATCCTGGCTAGAGCGAAAAATGGAACAGGCAAGAGTGGAGCCTACCTCATTCCTTTACTTGAACGGCTAGACTTAAAGAAGGACAATATACAAGGTGAGTTGAGGTGGATCTCACTTAGCTGCAGCCAGGTAATGGTGTCAGTCACTACATAAGAGACTTGAATATAAAACTGTTCAATGAAATTGGGCAGTGTGGATTATCTGTTTGTACTTGCAGAGAAAGCTAATGGAGAGTGGTGCAGGGGAGGTGGTGTTTGAAAGTCCAGCAATTGCTCTCAGAAGCTTTAAATGGAAGAAGGCTTGTAGCCTTTACTGTCTTGCCCTGGAAGGTGGATGTGCATTAATAAGCAAGTGTGCTGGCTGGGATACTTGTGCAAAGGGAGCATCAAGGGCTCTGGAATCCTTGCAAGGAATTTGCTTTGTCGAAAGCGGTTCCTAGGTCTCGCTCAGGATACTTAGAGTTGAATTCCTAAACCACACTTTTCATTATTTTACTTCATGCACTCTCCGTCTCCTCTGTAGATGAGTATTTAAGATACAGAGTGTTACTAGTAACTCACAGTGATGTTTTTAACTTTTCAGCAATGGTGATTGTTCCCACCCGTGAACTAGCCCTGCAGGTCAGTCAAATCTGTATCCAAGTCAGCAAACACATGGGAGGTGCCAAAGTGATGGCAACAACGGGAGGAACCAATTTACGAGATGACATAATGAGACTTGATGATACAGGTCAGAGCACTTTTGCTATACTATGGTTGCTGTTTGCTTGTGGCGTTTCCAATGTGGTCATGGAATTTCTGTTTGTTACCGTTTGCCTGTTAAAGAACGGACTACAATGTCTTGCTTGCTGTTCGTATACTGTTGTCATTCTTTCAGAGTGTTCATAAGAAACATGGCCATGAATGCTGGAAGGAAATACTGTTTTAATTGTCTTAACCTTGTGGGTTTTTTTTCTTTTCTTTCTTTTTTTTTTTTTCCTTTTTTTTTTTTTTTTTTAATTTTTCTTTTCTTTTTGTCTTTTCTCTCTCTTCTAACCTTACAGTGCATGTGGTGATAGCTACCCCTGGGAGAATTCTCGATCTCATCAAGAAAGGAGTAGCAAAGGTTGAGCATGTCCAGATGATAGTATTGGATGAGGCAAGTTGCTCATGTTAAATGTTCTGGGATTTTAACACCAAGTTAAAGCAATGATGCATCTCAGTGAGTCTCCTTTTGGTACACAGCAACGATTCAAACTTGCTTAGAGACACTGTAAGGTCTCCTGCATTTCTCAGTATTTTTTAGAAACTGTTTTGACAGTAGGATTGTTTTGCATGTAAATCTTTTAAGAAAACAGCCTGGGAAGATTTGCCTTTCCTGTCTTTGCTAATGCTGAAAAATAGAGTTAACAGTCTATTCTACAACAAAGGAATGCATTTCATTTGGTTTCCATTTATAATGAGTCAGCTGTGCGCACCACATAATTGTATATAAAATTGATTTTTGAACATCCTGTGGCATACAGGCTTCTGAGTGAGAGAGAATATAGTTGTGTGAAAGCTCTTGGGTGACTCTAGTAGGAGCCCTGTTTCTTTCCTTCCCCCGAATGTGGAGCTACCGAAAGACTGAAATTTCATGCCATTATTTTAACTTGCTCTTTATTATTTCTGTTGTTACAGGCAGATAAATTGCTGTCTCAAGATTTTGTTCAAATAATGGAAGACATTATTCTCACGCTACCTAAAAACAGACAGATTTTGCTCTACTCGGCCACTTTTCCTTTGAGTGTGCAGAAATTCATGGTGAGTGGAGATGTAGCCGTGTAGGTACGGTGATGGTGGTGACATTGCGCAGGAGGGGTGTGAATGAGTGTCGCGTAGCTGTTAGTGCTTGGTGTTTTAAAGTCGCCTAAACTTACAGGTTTAATCTAAATGAGCCTGAGTTTAGGACAGAAGTTTGAAAGCAATTTTTGACCTGCAGTTGCATTAATGTGAAGCTCGGTATGTGGAGTTTTTGCCTATAAGGTGCCATTTTCCGCTTTGCGTATTAGTTACGTCATCTGTGCGGATTTGCTTCTGGAGGGTGCTCCTGTTTGGCTTGCTCAGTCATCTTGGTTTTATAAGTAATCCTTCGCAAAATTTTACCCGCCCTGTTTTTCAGCATGGCACGAAGAATGAGTGACTAGGTAGTGCGTCATTGTCTTAGAGGAAGTTAAATGTGCCGTAGGGTGGGACCTGCTTACGTTGGTTTGCATGTAGATCTGCCTGCTTTAGCAATATCTTTATTTTTCAGAATTCCCATTTGCAAAAACCATACGAGATTAATCTGATGGAGGAGTTGACCTTGAAGGGAGTTACTCAATACTATGCCTATGTCACCGAGCGTCAGAAAGTGCACTGCCTCAATACGCTCTTTTCCAGGGTAAGGAGTAGGGCTGGGTCAGGAACGTACCAGAAGCTTTTTCCCTTTTGGAGCCAAGAATAAAACTGAGTGTTTCAAGGGCAGCTTAATGAAAATTTTTCTTTGTCAAAATGTGCTATATATTGGAGGCTAAAAATGCATGCTTCTTTTCCTGCAAGTCTGTGTTATAGACTTTTCTTAATTTTTTCCCTTCTTATACAAAAATACGTCCTATATAAATTACTATCAGCATACCTGCTCTGCTGTCTTTCTGGAGGGGATTTAGACATGTCTGGGATCATTTGTTAGTAAAATGCTGCATTGACTGAGAGCGTTACTTGTATCTTCAGCTCCAGATTAACCAGTCGATCATTTTCTGCAACTCCTCTCAACGGGTTGAATTGCTAGCCAAAAAGATCTCCCAACTGGGCTATTCCTGCTTCTATATCCACGCTAAAATGAGGCAGGTGAGTATGACCTTTACAATGTCTTGTTCCACACCACCCCAGGCTTTACCAAACAGCTGAATTAAGTCTCACGCTTGCTTTAAGTTTGCACATGTTCTTCATAAGCTGAAACATGTATTGCTTTGCTATGGGTTTGGTTTTAGATACCCACTGCCAGTCCCACCCCCAACCTTCTGCCGGCCCAGCCCTCTTTCTTGACTGTTCAGTGTTTGCGGCCAGTTGGTATTTGAGTACTTCAGGTTAATTAGTCCCAGTGTAAGCATAAACTGCAGCCAGAGGGCACAGTTCGTAGTGCTGCAGCCTTGCTTTGGCAGCGTGAGGAGCCGGGGTAGAGCACACAGTGTAACTAACACAGATCAAAACGGGCCTGATTTAAAACAAATTACAAAAACCCCAATACTTAGCCCGTTGAGTGCCCTGCGTGGCTTTGCAAACAGTAATCTTGCACTGTGACTGCAGGGGAATCTGAGGAGTTGAGGAGGTGGGTTGGATGGAAGCTCTTGGTGGAAGCTGTCCTAATGTGTGGTGACCAGACACCTGTGGCCTTGGTGTAGGTGATGAAAAATGCCATTGCAGCATGGCTGGTGCAGAGGTTTCTGTTAATTGTACAGTAGCTTACACTTCCTCTAGCTTCATGCTATTAAAAAATGACAGAAGGCTGAAGTGATGAATGTAGAACAGGAGTACTTAGAAACATTTTATTTATTTCATATGTTAACTAGTCTAGCTTGCTGCTCATGCAGCTGACAGGTTTGCTGGGCCAGATGCAGAGCAGTAATTAATTGAGCAGAAATAGAAGTGGTAGTGGTGTTGAGAACAGAGAGATATGCAAGTGAATTCCTCAAAGTCTGATTTTTGTATGCTTTTGATCAGTCATTAGATGATCTTCTGGCAAAGTGCAGCAGTGTTTTTGCAGAATGCTTCAGTTTGTTCATTCCCTCTCTAAATTTCACTTAACAGTGATATTAATCTTTTGTGATGTGTTGGTGAGAGGAGAGTCTTCATAGAAAATTGATTCATCCCACCCCTAATTCTGAATCAGTAGTGAAAAATGCTTCATACGGGAAAAGGAAGTTACTGTCAGCTTAATTTTTTAAGGGAATGAATAAAACGTGAAATTTGGCAAGGGGACTGGAGAAAGACAACATTCAAAATACCAGTTTAAGTTCCTTTATGTGATTTTGCGTAATTGTAACTTCAGATAGTCCTTTTCTAAGATGGTTTTGTTGGTGCTCTAGGAGGTTTTAAAACAGTTGTCTTTGTTGAAAAGTGGGATCAAGACCCTCCGGAGTTAATTCTTTAGAGTAGATTGTAAGGAGTGCTAAAAAATACATACTGGCATCTTGTTTCAACTCAGCTGTTGTCTAACCAGAAGGTGAGAAATTCACACAATTGAAGTTTGGTGTTAGTTACTTGAATATACCTGAAAGTAACAGCTGGTTGGTTTGTGGGTTTTGATTTTTTGTTTCTCTATATGCGTATATATTTCCAGGAGCACCGCAATCGTGTATTCCATGATTTCCGAAATGGCTTGTGCCGCAATCTCGTTTGCACTGGTAAGAGTTCCTAAACCTTTTCCTGTTTCTAAAGTTTGCGATAGAAAGCGCGTTAGCCCGGGTGTCGTAGATCGATTAGCCGTAATAAGCCAAAACAAGATGTCTTTGTCAAGCCTGCATGTAGTAGGTGCAGCACTCCTTTAGGCACGTGGAGTTTTGTCTTTTGTGAAAGTGCAACTCGCAAACAAATAATTTTACTGTGGTAGTGTTTTCTGTTTATTTTCACACATGAGGGTTCCCTGAGTTGTCGGGTCGTAAACTTTATGATATATCAGTAGAACTGTGACTGGTTGTGTGGAGCTTTGCTGATTCTTTTAAATGCTTATAGCTCATTTTTTCTAAGCACGTTTGTAGTTTTTGACTGCCCTGTGTATGATCCGAGTTCTTTGTTTTATGGCCTGTTTGGGCAGTACCTGGCAGCGTCTGCTATCACTACTAGATATGTCTGGGCCATCTTAACAAAAATCGCTAGAAGCGAAATAGAAGTAGTTGAGGTAGTGGGATGTAGTTCAGGTCTCAAGTCTGCTGTGACGTCGGCAATGCATGATCCTGTACGAAGAGATGCTTAAGAAGACCTGTGCCAAAATAGCGTAATGTGGAAAAGACTAGCTTTGTGGTTATTTTTTTCTGCAGAGATGTGCAGATCTGGTGGTTTTGATTGTTCTTAAATTGTTCGTGTTTATAATGTATACAGAGCAAGAGGAAGTGTAACAGGGTTGTATGTAAAGTATCTTTGATATGAGGAAAGCTTACATCTGGAAACTAGTGCAAAGCAACATTAATCACTGTTAATCTTTACATCCTAAATACTGTCAGTGTTTGATCTCATTGAAATTAACTTTCTTTGTGACCTGGATTATCTTTCAGATCTGTTTACCCGAGGTATTGATATCCAGGCTGTGAATGTGGTGATAAACTTTGATTTCCCAAAGCTGGCAGAGACTTATCTCCATCGCATTGGCAGATCAGGTGAGAGGAAAAACCTGGTATAGGTGCAACTTTGCTGATGACTGTGATGTTTTTTAGCCTTAAATTGGCTTTTGGTTTTTTATTGTGGTATCTGAGAATAACCTTAGGTAGCTTTGATTTTTCTGGCAAATTTATTTTCAGGTATCATCTCAGATGGCTGTCCTCACTGAGGATATCATCTGAATAAAGGGCCGCTCTCTTGAAACTGGCCCGATTAATCTAACGGGGAAAAAAAAAGCATATTTTGCTTTCATCTCGGGAGACTTACTATTGCCCCTGTTTGCAGCTTGGGAAAATTCTATACTAAAAACTCAATTTCCAGAGTGTCTCAAAGCATAGAGATTTATGCTTTCTTATGCATGTGTTCTGAGGTATGTTTCTACTGTCTGGGCATCAGCAAAATATGCCCTTAAGAAAGGCAGTAAACAAAGGGACTCAGCGTAGTTGAACTTTGTAGTTCAGGCTTGTTCAAGAACTCTCGAAGACTTTTCATTGGTAATTATTCCGGAGCATTCGTCAGAGCATTTTGAATCTCCTGAATTTTCTTATTCCTACAGCAGTATGAGACGCCTTACCAGAAATTGATGTGCAGGTTGTAGAGACCTGTGGCTGGATTTGTTTTTATCATCAGGGAATGATACTAGCTTCACAGTCTGCAGACTTTTTCTGTCAGCTCCTCTGTTAACTCAGTTCAGAAATGTGTTTTTGTTTTTTGTCAAGGTCGCTTTGGTCATCTTGGTCTGGCCATCAACTTGATCACCTATGATGATCGATTCAACCTGAAAAGTATTGAGGAGCAGTTGGGAACTGAAATTAAACCCATACCAAGCAACATCGACAAGAGCTTGTATGTGGCAGAATACCACAGTGAACCTGTAGAAGATGAGAAACAGTAAACATGTAGGTATGCGAGTGCCTTGCTTAATAGTGATGTTGCGTCGGATGAAAGGAGTGTTGTCAATGTGTCAGTGTTATTACGGGGGAGAGGGAAACCGATGTGATGAAAAGGCTCTGAATGTGAAAATGAGGGTTTGAAATAGAATGCCAGTGCAAGGAATTCCATGGATGTGTGCTGAAGGTCAGAGGGGAGGGATGAGTATTTTTTAGTTGCTTTAATTGAAGTGCTGACCATATGCTAAGGAGACCAGAAATGGGGAAGAGGGGGAATGGTGTTGGGAGAGACCAGGATGGAGTACTAGTAGCCTAAGGAATTCTTCCTGTATTGCTAAGCTGAAATGAGAAGTTGGTGAGGGGCAGAGAGGAAAGTAGTCCTCAGAAAGGTGAGGAGAGAAAATGGATAGCTGTGAGAACAGAGCATCAATGGAAGAGTAAGCACATCACCAGCCAGAAGGACCAGGTTCAAGCAAAAGGTGCTGCTGCTTTTGTATCCTTTGCTTCACAGAATTCTTGGAAGTGAACAAAGTAGGGAGTGATGCTGTAATTAATCTTTGCTGCCACTGGAGGTCGTCTGCAATAGTTTTAAAAGAAAATGAGTTTTCACTGTTGGAGACCTATCTAAGTGCTCCTTTTCTGATTATTGTCTCAGGAAAAGCTGCTGAGTTAAGTCCTTTTATAAGAAAGTGACTTGCCCTGGACTGCGGTCAAGCTGAATGGCTGCAGGATAACGTTTGATCTGACCTTAGTTAAGATGTTGTCGTGCGAGATCCGTCACCGTTCGGTTTGGACTGAAAGTCATTCTTTCGTGTACTCTTCTCTGAGGTCACGAATTAGAAAGACTATAAAGTGAAGCCACTGAAATTGTTTTCAGATGACCAAAAATAAAGTGGCTGTAGAAGCAGACTGCTCGATAGCATTAAAATTAACCTACGGTTCCTTCTTTGAAATCATTCAAGGATAACCCTAGGTAATGATACCAAGCTGACTTGAAAGCTTCTGCTTTGCTGATTGAACCTTCTCCACGTTTATAAGTAAATAGAATACAAAACAGGTGATGAGTGTGGAACAGGCTCTTGGGTGGCTTCCTAAGGTGAATGCTGTGACCTTGCTGGAGAGCGGTTTGCCACTTCCTAAAAGACAAGCAATGGGGAGGTAGTCGTGTTCCGTAGGTACGGAAGTGACGTACCTGTAGAATAGCAGCACCTCTTTCTACAAAGCCAAGCTTGAAATTGAGCTGTTCAGTATGCTCTTTGCCTTTCGAGAACTGTCGCACGGTTAGCGTGATTCATCACTCGTGTTCTGGTTTTGTATAGAACCGATTTAATTGTGGGTGTCGGTGTTGCGGTTGTTTGTTTTGTTGATTAATTTTTTGTTCGGTCGGTGGGTTTTTTGTTGTTGTTGTTTTGGTTTGGTTTTTTTAGGTTTTGATTACACATGCCAGAAGGTGAAGCCCTACGATCCAGATCTGTGACACATCGTTTCTTTGGGGATACCCTTCTCTTTGTGGGTTTTTCTTCGTCTTTTCATTTCGGAACTATGAAGACTAAAACGCTTGGCCTTTTTTTCTCTTTAAATTCGGCAGCAAGGAAGAAAGAAGATAAAAGGAGGAATGTCTTTTTGTTTTTCCACTTTTTTGCACTGTGTGCTGATTGAACATTAGTTGCACTAACTGCTGGTTTCAAATTTTGTTTTCTTTGGGTGGGAGGGACAGCAAGGGAAGAAGAGAAACCCTGAAAAGAGAAGAATCTTGATGAAAATGAGCTTGTCTGCTATTTCAAATTCTTCAACTATTGACTGAGTGCATTTCAACTTCTCCCCGGTTACTCATCTGTTTTTTAAGCTAAAGAGCTTGTTACTTATTCGTGCAAAGTGCCTTATGCTATGAGACCATTCAGAATATCACCTTTCCAACACAGCCCGAGGAATCGACATCCGTTTCTGGTTTCAGGTCAAAGTTCCCCTCTTGTCCCCTACTCCTCCTCCCCGTGTACTCAAGCCCAGGGCTGGGAGGTGAAATGTATTGGTTATTGGTAATACTACTTCTTTCTTCAACTTTTTTTTTCCTTCAACTTTTTTTTTTTTTTTTTTTTTTTTTTTTAAATTTGGAGGAGTTGATATGCATCTGCAGTTCACCCAAACTGTAAATATCTGTATTTAAAATGAAACCAACATAAAATCTGGGCTGATTAGGTGCAGCATCATAGTTCCAGAAGGAAAGAGTAGCCTGTGATCCTTTGCAGGAGCCGTAAGAAAAGCCCTGTGCTCTAGCAGAACACTAAAGACTGGTTTCCACGAGTCTTCATTAGTAGTTACAGCACTTGATAGGTAGACTTGTTTCAGAGCCATGGCCCTCTTTCTTCTGGTGCAGTGTGTCCCATAGAAAATCAGATGTGTATATTGTACAAACTTTGTAAATATGATTTTTTTTTTCTGTTTGGGTTCATATATAACTTTTTCTTTTATGATGAAGGTTGCTGAGGTTAAAGGGATTAGACTGATTATGGGAGCAGCTAAAGATGAGAGGGGCTCAGTTTTCTGCAACACTAAACAATGAGAAGTGCTCTGACCTCTGTGAAGCGCAGGCCTCCGCAAGCGTCCCTTGTCGGGGTGGATTTGCTCTGGTGCTAGCGACGCTGTCCTGTACCGCTTGTACGGAAGAGATTGCTTGCGGGGCTCCGAGGCCTCCAAATCCGTAGCTCAGCCTTTTGGGAGATGCTCTTCGATTTTCCCCTTAGAAACTTCAGGAACTTGACGATCTCTGAAGGAGGCCATGACCCGTGTTCCATCGTCGTGTGAGGGAAATCTGGAGAGTGTCACTGAGCGGTATATGCGTAAGGTGTGGATTTGGGTTTGAGAGACCATAAAAAAACCAATTTACGTGCATAAACTGACAGTTCTGGAGCTTTGTGGAATTGATTCACTGCCTGCGGCACTGCGTTTTCTGCCCAGAGTGGCCTCTGTGCAGAACTGTGAGCAGGTAAGGGCAAACCCCTGTTAATGTCAGGAGCTGCAGGAAGCTGCTTGCCATCTACTCTGGTTTGCCATGAGTTGCTGTCTGTCATTTTGCATTGTATATTGCTGAAAAGTGCTTTCCGGTCAAGTGGTGTTGCTTTAAATTGTGCCCCTCCCAACATGCTTGATGTTTGGCCTGATCTACAGGCAAAAGGAGTGAGACAAATCAAAAAATTACTCTTTTAAAAATCCCTTACAGCCTGTTAACCACCACTGTCAGGAGGCACCTGGATGAAAGCAGTCCCTTTTGCTCAGTCATTTATTGCATATACAAATGCTGCACTCACACCATGCTTGCTTACCTTTGAGGCAGGATGTAATTGTCTTAATTTCTCCCCATTGTGACCCTTTTTTTGAATCGGAGTAAAATTGTTTGGAATCACAAGGTGGACTAGCCATCCATTTCCTTGATGATGGTAAATAGAAGCCGGGTGCCTCCTGACAACAACTTTACAAGATTGAAAGGTTTTTGTGTTCGGGATATTTTTCTTCTTTTTGTCAGCAGCGACTCCATAATTGTAGCAAATGCTGCACTAGAGTACAAACTCAAGAGCTTGGTCTCTGTGAGCCACATAGCTTACATCTGACTGGCAGGTACTAAATGTAAACAATTTTGGGGTGCTTTTTGGGGGCGGGGGGGGTGGGAGTTTATGGGTGGTAACTTTGACCAAAAGTAAAATCTTGCTCCTGTACTGCAGCCAGCTTATGATTTTCCAGACAGAAGAGGGATCATTTTAATGCAACAAAGACATGAAAATGTAAATAAATTTTGTATCTCACCAGGGCATGCACATGTAACAAGAACAGGATAGCGATGTCAGGTCAGGTGTGTGTGCTCTGCTTGGATTTGTGGTAGGTTAGCCTGGTGCCATGCATTGATGGTCCCTCTTGAAGCACAGAACTTTAGAAAGTATTACTTTAAAATTGGCCTCTCATTGAGGATTGGCACTTACCTAAACTATCGGAGGCACCATTTTTAGGTGGCTTCTCGTCAAGAAGGAAGCAGCCTATTTTTGGTGCTAGTAGGCTATCTCAGATGTAATCTTGCAAATGGAAAGATGCTCCAGAAGACTAGGATAATCCTAGTTTTGTTTGTTTTTTGTTGGTTTTTTTTTTTTTTTTTTTTGGGTGGGTTTTTGTTTGTTTGTTTTGGGTTTTTGTTTGTTTATTTTTTATTACTTTGGTTTGAGGTTTTCTTGGTTGTTTTGTTCCCTACCCAAGAGTAAGGAGTGTGTATAAATCTTGGCTTCCTGAGATTTCTTGTGAGCTCTAGTTTTTGCTCGTCACCATCCTTTGCAGATGGATTAGTTGGAGCCTTCAGCGATGATCCCTAGGTCAAATACTTCCTCTGACAGAGCTGATGTGAATGAGAACCTGACATGTTATGCTTTTTTTTTTTATTGGAAGTCTAAAAGTGTCACACTATGAATCTGTGAAATGGAGCTTCACAGCTCGGCTCGGTGGCTGTGGAGAGGGTGATGGAATCTTCAGCCACTCGAGAGAACCTGTAGGCTGGTCTCTGGGTGTCCGCTGTGAGGTGGACACCGCGGCGGCAGGAGGCCTTTTCCCAAAGGGAGGGGGGTGGGTTGGTTTCAAATACATGTTTCAATTTCCAGAATGAGATGGGAGCATCTTTCCTTGCCCTCTGTGACTGTTTTTGTGGGTAAGAACAGGGAAGCTCAACATGAATTCATGTTGTGTATATGGTGGTATCAAATCATCTCATTCTGATCTTCTGTTTATTTTTATTTGGGATGGGGGGGAGGGTGTCTGCTCCAAGGATTTAAAAATGCTTCACTCTTTTCATTACAAATGACCGATAGGACACAAACCTGAGCAGATGGCTGTCTTGCCTCAGTTTCTGTAGGAGAGGTTATAGAGCTGTCATGCCACATCTGTCGAGCTGCTTTTGTGGTTCTTGCCCTGATGCCGAATTTCGTAGTGCCACTGGGGCTGACTGGTCATTGCTTCTTGAGAACAAAGGGAATTTTGTTCCCAGAAACTCCAGTGATACAGCTGCCGTGGTAGAGGTTGGGCAACTGTAGTCCCCGCAGGTAGTTTTTTGTTTGCTGTGAACTTCTTGTCCATCGTTTTTTGGATCACAGTTTATCTTTGTAATCAACCGGGTCTCTGGACCAAAGAGCATGCATTTGAACTTCACAAGGAGACTTTGGCAGATTATCCTGTAGGCTTTGCTCAGTTCATCGTTGTGTTCCTAAAATGCCTCTCCATGGAAGCATTGTTAAATTCTGCTGTAGACAAGTTAGGGAAGGGTTGGGGGGGTGGGGTTGAGGGATGGGTTTATTAAGATACAGCCTTGCTGTATTTTAACCAGTAATTTTGGGGAAGGGGTGTCAGGAGAAGAAAATAGTCACTGTTCCCCTTATTGAAAGAAACTGGAACTTTTATTTCAAGAAAAGAAATTATTTGCAATTCAAGTGGAGCGTCATAATCCAGTGGACCCTAGACAAGGGACTGATATTCTTACTGTTAACCAGCAAACAATATGGTCTAGTCCTTCAAAATGGGAGGGAGGGGAAAATTGGCTTTCTGTTAAATTGGCAATTGGCAAACTCTCCAGTGGAGCTCAGATTTTGTTCAGAATGTGTTTTCTCTGACTTTGTATGTGTTGCAGCACTGACTTGTGAAGTGCTTCATGAGTTGCAAGTGCAAAAAAGATGAATGGTAAAATCCTGATTTTGTTGATTAAACTCAATAAAAGCTCCCTGGAACTCCTGTTTGTTCTGGTTTTTTTTTTTTTTTTTTTCCTTTGACTGTGCTGAGTGAAAAGCATGCTGGTGTCCTTCCAGAGACTCACAGTCTGCATTGGATGCGGCAAGCTTTGGAGAGAAGCCTTGAGAAAAGGAGGCATGCGATAAGTGGAGAGGTGCTCTCCTCCATCCATGAGCAGCATTCTTTTCCTGCACTGACCCTCCATGTGGCAGTTGTTCTTCCACGGTCTAATGCTCTACAGTCTTGTCTCCACTAGACTCGAAGACTCTGGTTTCACCTGGTTGCAGTGCCAAGTTTGCCTCGACTTTGACAATGAGTTTCTGCAAGGGGCCAGAGCGGCACTGCCTATCCTGCCGTGGCTATGTCCTCACGTCTTCCATCAAGAGTCAGCCTGAGCTCTGCCTTGCTGGCTGCTTGTGCTGCAGAAGACCTCGTGTGTGCTGTGGTTCTGGTGGTTGAAATGAGCATTTTCAAGATGCTTAAAAAATCACCAGCGAAGGAGTTGGCAAAAGCAAATTTAATGTAAAAGCAAAACAGCGAGGTGAAATTCAGTGGCAAGGTTCACTCTGCTCAGACCTAGATGGTTAAAAACGCAGAGTAAAAGCAGACTACACTCAGTCTAAACCCAATTTAACAAAAACAATTAACAAAAGTTTCATACAGAATTTACCATAATAGTAAGTAAGTACTTTAGAGTGTAAACAACACAGTCACACTTTGAGCAGTTTCCCTGGCGCTGGAGCTGTAAAAGTATACAGTTGCAATGAAAGGAAGTACTGCGTAAGTAGGTAAATGCTGATTATGTTCTGGTTTGCTGGTGTCGCATTGAAACGAACTTAGGTGTATATCCAAAGTTACAGCTTTATTTTTAATATATCTACTATATTGCTTTTGTTAAGCCAAGAAACTCAATCTCTTACAAATAACACGCAAATACTTAGTCATATCCTGCTGAGCTCTCAGCAGATATCCAGATTTCATTAGTTCTTATCCACGTTTAAATGCCAGACCTTTCTGTATATGCGATTAAGGCCTTGTTGGAGAGAGACGGAAGTAAAAATACTATATATTCGTTACTGTAATGCAAGAATATTACTGTAAAATGACTCATTTAAGGTTGTTGACATCCTTCTGGGTTTTAAAATCCTAGCAGGAGGCTCTGGGATGTTTTTTCAGTATGTATGTTCAAACTTCAATCTTTAAGGTCAAATTTCTTGGAATTGCAGCTGCCGCGCCCCCGTAGGCCCCCCCACCCCCGTGACCCGAGGGGCGGAGACTGCGGTCACGTGAGGGGCGGGCGCGCGTGGCCGCCCCGACATGGCCGCCTACTTGCAGTGGCGCCGCTTCGTCTTCTTTGACAGAGAGACAGTGAAGGAGCCGTCGGGGCTGGATGGGGCCGGTGGGAAACCCTTCGCGCTCCCCCCGGGCATCGCGGTCTGCGACTCGGGCCGGGGAAGCCTCGTGTTCGGAGATATCCTGTCCGGGGCCGGGCGCTGTGGCCTGCGCGGGGATCGGCCGGGCCGAGGCTGCGTCGCAGGCGAGTCCTGGGCGCTGTCTAGCGCAGACTAAAGGGTGCTCTGGGCTCGGGAACGCGGCAGCTTTCCGGTCTCGGCTGTCCTTTGTTTAAAAAAAAACAAAACCCAAACCGCCTCTGGATGTGTTGGTGCTCCGGGGTTGCTCTTCGGGTGTGTTTGCTGTAGGTCTACCAGGGCTCAGCAAGAAGCATGGCGATTCTTGTATGATTGGGGGTGTGGGGCTCTATTTTCTTTCTTTTTTCTTTTTCCCTTGTGTTCCTTAACTGTCATCTAAATATGGAAGGTCAGATTTGGTTTTTGCCTCGCTCCCTTCAACTCAGCAGTTTCCAAGCTTACAAGCTACGGGTAACTCATCTGTACCAGCTGAAGCAGCACAGTATCCTGGTTTCTGTCGGTGAAGATGAAGAGGGTATTAATCCTTTGGTAAGTCAAATGATGAAGAGAGGAACATGCATTTGTAATACGGGTCTTTCTTAAGACTATTGTAATGAGCTCAGTTGCCCTTTCTTACCCTAAGTAGCTTGTTCATTCTGGCTACTATAACATTTTGATGCCAGGTCGTGGCCTTCTAATACCCCATGTTTTGCTTATGCCAGATCATCGTTGTTTGTAGGTGAAAGTCTGGAACTTGGAGAAACGAGACGGTGGTAATCCTCTTTGCACACGTATTTTTCCAGCAATACCAGGTAACAAGCCCACAGTCGTATCCTGCTTAACCATCCATGAGAATCTTAATTTCATGGCTATCGGTAAGTAAAACAGAACTGTAATAGTTTAAGAAAAATATTACAGTGCTTACTGAGATGTAAGAAACATGAATAGATAACACAGAAATCAGCATAGCACATCCTGATGATCTTTCTTCTCACTCAGTTGTTACGTTATTCTCACAGAGAGATTGTGTATCTTGTGCTGTTGGAGAGCTCAAGAAGACAAATGCGTAAATTTAGCCTGACTCTATATTTCACGCTAATAACTATGATACTTATAAGGGAAGCATGTATTTTTAGTTGAAGCAGACTTTCCCTGCCAGTTGGTAAGGCTACATATTTATTGAACTTAGTACTAAATGTAGCTTCTGTTGGTACAAGAAAAAACATGAGTATTGTGATACTTAATATTAGATATTTTTTCGAGCATGTTCTTTTTTCAAAGAAAAAAGCAAATTTCCCTTTTTGAATTTAGCTGTTCTTTGCAATGTTTCTTGCTTCACTTCTGACAGAATAAGAGCAGTAATGTTATGAGATTACAGGTGCTCTCAGCTGGCTTTGTCCCTGCATTGAAATAAAAAAATCTTTGCCTGTGTGTATGGTGGTCTTCAACCCTGGAACAACTTACAGGACCGGGGCTGTTTGCAATCTGTGAAAACTGCATGTTTTACTCCCTTTTAAAAAAAAACATCTCCCTCTCGTCTTTTTTATAGTGTGTAGTGTATTTTGAATAAGCAAGGGACTTAAGACTGTAGTTACAGTTGCAGCATGGGAAGGCCATTTGTAAAACAAAATACGGACAGAATTGAATAAAATTAACCTGCATGTGAAGTTTGTGTGTGGAAAGCAAGTTAACCCTTGCTGAACAGTGCTATCCTGGGTGCAGTTGTGTGACGGCTCTGAACTGTAACAGGAGCAGTGGGGGATGATTTGGCAAAGACCGACTTGACACGAGAGCCACTGCTTTATACCTTGCTGGTGAGCACGGTGTTGTCACTGACTGGAGCTTCCCTAACTTACAGTGGATAAAATTTTGGTTGTGCTGTATCAGTAATGGTTTAGTCTGTCCGCTTCACCAGGTTTTGCAGATGGGAGTGTTCTGCTTACTAAAGGAGACATCACTCGAGATCGGCATAGTAAGACCCAGATCCTACATGAAGGCAATTACCCGGTTACTGGCCTTGCTTTTCGACAGTCTGGCAAAACGACACATCTGTTTGTGGTGACCACAGAAAACATCCAGGTGAGAAGCTAGTTGAAAAAAATGTGACTCTGACTTGCAAATTTAATTGGCTTCAGAGTCTAGTTCAGAGTGATCCCCAAACCCTTGAGTTTCCTCTGTAGTCTTATATGCTTTCAGTGAAAGACTATCCTCGCCTGGAGCTGGACACTCACGGTTGTGGATTGCGCTGTTCATCTCTCAGTGATCCCTCCCAGGATCTCCAGTTCATTGTGGCGGGAAATGAATGCGTGTACCTTTATCAACCAGACGAACGTGGCCCCTGCTTTGCCTTTGAGGGACAAAAGCTGATTGTTCACTGGTATCGGGGGTACCTCATCATTGTCTCCAAGGATCGAAAGACTTCCCCAAAGTAGGGCTCCTTGAAACAGATGAGTTCTTTTTGCTCATGCAGTTTCATGCTTTTTCTCTTTTTCCTTCTTCCCTGTGAAGCTTTACTCTTGGGCATGGATTGCAACTTTGTCAGATGTTGTTGAGATTCATCCAGACCTGTATATCGATTAACTTCCATTGCGAGAGTAGCACGGTTAAGCATGCTGGATGCCTGGGATTCTTTTCCGGTCCTATGAATTTCTCAGTGTAGCAGGATGTTAGAATTTGTGCATAAATACGTGGTGGTTTCCCTCTGGGTCCATTTAGTTTAAGTGCCCGAGTGAACCCTTTTTGTCTTGCTTTCTATACATCCCTAGTTTGAAGAAGTTTGAATCTTCAAGATTTCAAGTTATGTTCTTCTTGTTTTATAAAACTTTCTTCTGCTCTTCAGGTCAGAATTTGCTGGGAACGAGGCACAGAATTCAGACAAACAAGTCCTGAATATCTATGACTTGTGCAACAAATTCATTGCATACAGCTCAATCTTTGATGATATAGTGGATGTCTTGGCAGAGTGGGGTTCTCTCTACGTACTGACCAGAGATGGGAAGATCCACGTACTGCAGGAGAAGGATACGCAAACCAAACTTGAGGCATGTAAATCTGTTTTCCTCTTAGTCTATGCCTTATGTCTGTAAGATTGTACTGGCTCTGCAGAGTGAAAAATTGAACCCTTCAGGTAAGTGAGATACGTAACGAGTGACCCAATAGCTTTTCAGCATAACCAGTGTTGTAAGACAGTTGGTGTGTAAAAGCTCGAGCACGTGTATGTACTAAGAAGAAGAAACAACTTGTTTTCCAGGTGTGTTTGAATTTGTTTTGTGGGGTGGTATTTCTCTCATACTGCTCTTACTATGTATTTTACAGATGCTGTTCAGAAAGAATTTATTTGAAATGGCCATTAACCTGGCCAAGAGCCACCACTTGGACAGCGACGGTTTGTCGGAGATTTTCCGGCAGTATGGCGATCATCTCTATAACAAGGGAAACCACGATGGAGCCATCCAGCAGTATATCCGGTAGGTGGGGGTCCTGTGGAGCTGTGATGTTGTAGTACAGACAGGTGCGACAGAGGCCTCAGTTTCTGTTTCAGCCCAGGAACAAAAACAGTCCAAAACAAAAAAGCACGACTTGAGGTGAAAATTCTACATGTACAGAGAAAGATGTCAGTGAGACTAAAAGTCTTTGAACAAGTTGCTCGAAAATCAGTCTGTATGTACACCTTAGGATAAAGTTCTTCTCTTTGATCGTATTTTAACATGAATAATGTAGGCCCATTCGGGTGGAGCAGGGCCTGGTGACATCATTATAAAGAAGGGATCACTCCGCTCCACGCGAGATAGGCGATGCGATTTGACCGTGTATGCCAGTCTTCTTGGAAAGTACTCAAACGGTTCAATGTCACTTTTATAACATCTTGGGTTTTTTAAAACTAAAACTCGGAGCAGCCTTGTTTTGGGGCTTACAGAAAACTTCATGTTCAATTTTTAAAATTACACAAAGCGTTACATTATTGTGGAGCTGAGGCTCCAGAGTCCCTGGCATCTAGTGAAAGTCAGCATGTCTTTTTACCTTTGACTTGCTTTAACTGTCACAGTAACTGTGGCTAAACTGCTCCATGTGGGCATAAGCATTTTCAAGTCATGCATGCTGAGACAGCTGACTGAGTTATGTGACTGAAATGAAAGAAAATGTAGCTTTTGTTCCCCCCCCCCCTTTTTTTTTTTTTTTGGCTTCCTAGTTTGTTGTGGTCAGAGCCTAGTCTGTCTTCTCACTGCCACTTTTAAAGGAAGATTAACTCCTTATGTGCTGTCACAGTTGTCCTGGTTGAGGCCTTTGTATTGGTGTAGGTGCAGCTGGGTGGTCTTAAGCCATAACTGGTTGTTACTTCCGATGCATGGCTGAGCGGTCCTGAGAGGGTTAGTGCCTGCTGAAGTTAAGGCTTCTCTGTGTTCTGTTGTTAATTTCTCCATTTATTTTTACTTCATGAGTATACCATAGCTTGCAACGTGACTCTTCCCTTCACAGAACTATAGGGAAGCTAGAACCATCTTACGTTATTCGGAAATTCCTGGATGCTCAGCGTATCCACAACCTCACTGCTTATCTACAGATGCTCCATCTACAGTCCCTGGCCAATGCAGACCATACTACACTTCTGCTGAATTGCTACACCAAACTGAAAGACAGCTCCAAACTGGAAGAGTTCATTAAGGTATCGGGGAAGGTGGAATCATGCTACATTGCTACGTCATCGTAATAGTTACGAAGGGGTAGTGGTGATATTGTAAATTGGCTCCCATAGGAGTATTTAAGAGACAGAATAATGAATTTACCACTCAGTACCCTGGTCTTTGCTCTTTTATTTCTAAGCTCTTGCTTACATTCTCAGTTTGGTCAGTTTGCCGTCTGGGTCTGGAGCGTGCTTGCTTCTGCCAGTGCAACTGACAGGCAAATGAGAGGTGGTTAGACTCCTTCCTTTCTGCTCGGGTGATTTTTCCCTCGCATGAGAGGTACTGAGTTGTCCGTGCTCATGTTTTCCTCCTCTTACATAAATGATTACTGCTTCTGGACTGTTAGAATTTTTCTGATGGACCATCTTTCTGCTTTTGTTCTCCAAGACGAGTGAGAGCGAGGTCCACTTTGATGTAGAAACAGCTATCAAGGTGCTTCGCCAAGCCGGTTACTACTCCCACGCTGTCTACCTGGCAGAGAAGCACGAGCATCATGAATGGTACCTCAAAATCCAATTAGAGGACATCAAGGTGAGGAGCCATAACTGCACGTGTGTTCATTTTGGGGAGAATACCAATTCTCTAGCATTCTCTTTAGCGAGAATACCATTTCACTGACCTCTTTGGTGAGGATAGCATGCCGATGAGCATAGCAGCGACAATACTCGATGCTGTCGGTGTGTCGCCTTTTGGCTTTTGGCTTGCGTGTTAGACTAGGCGTAGAAATCCGAGGGTCTCGTTTTCTTTCAGGTGTGGCTTTCTATAATGCCCTTTAAGAGAAGGGAGGGTGGTTAGTTGGGGATTCATCTAAACATTTCCCCGAGGCTACATCCGGTCTTTCTCCCCGAGGAGGAAAATGAGCAGGAATAGTGAAGTAGGTGATCGTTCAGAGCAAACGGCACAAACGTGCCATACTCGCAGCATGTCTTCAATGCTTTCTATCGTAATCTCAAAGTGGAGAGCAGAGGCCAGTGTCCTGTGATTGTTTTGTTCTCTGTCTGCACAGAACTACCAGGAGGCTTTGCACTACATTGGAAAACTGCCCTTCGAACAGGCAGAGAGTAACATGAAACGGTATGGTAAAATCCTGATGCACCATGTCCCTAATGAGACTACTGAATTGCTGAAGATACTTTGCACTGATTACCGGCCCTCGGGAGGTAATGAAGGCCCTGGGACGCCGGAAGGAAAAAAGGTACGGTTTGTGTCGATGCACAGAGTCATTGCTCTCGGGTACTAACTTTGCTGCGAGGGCTTCTGCATGCCTTGTGTTGCCAGTCTGATGTTTTATTTATAACGAGAATTATACCTAAATATACTTTGCTCAGGTGAGACCCTACCCGGAGTACTGTGTCTAGCTCTGGAACCCTTAGCACAGAAAAGACATGGACCTTTTGGAGTGGGTCCAGAGGAGGGCTACAAAAACGGTCGGAGGGATGGAACACACCTGCTCTGAAGAAAGGCCGAGTGAGCTGGGGTTGTCTAGTCTGGAGAAGGGAAGGCTTCAGGGACACCTCATTGCAGCCTTTTGGTACTCAAAAGGGTTTTATAAGAAAGACGAGGACAAATTTTTTAACAGGGCATGTTGCGAGAGTACAAGAGGTAATGGTTTTAAAGTAAAAGAGGGCAGATTTAGACGAGATAGAAGGAAGGAACTTTTTATAATGAGGGTGTTGAAACACTGAACCGGGTTGCCCAGAGAAGTGGTAAATGGCCCCATGCCTGGAAACAAATGCTCAAGTCAGGTTGGATGAAGACCTGAGCGACCTGATTGAATTGAAGATGTCCCAGCCCATTGCAGGGGTGTTGGACTAGATGACCTTTAAAGTTCTCTTCCGACCCAAACTATTTGATGATTCTATGAGAAGCACCATCCTGGTGTACTGGTAGTCCCAGAGACCGGGGTCCTCTTAAAGCTATTGCTCAGAACTGATCCTCGATGTAGTTGGCATCCTGTATTGTGCTGTATCTGTCCTGTCTGAGACTGGAAATGAACGTTCCTCACAGCAGGGAGGAAGCACCAGTCTATGGCTTAGTCTGATGTGGGTGCTCATCTTTTTCTGACTGTTTTACAGGCTAATTCAGAGGAGTTCATCCCAGTCTTTGCGAACAACTCCCGAGAGCTGAAAGCTTTTCTGGAGCACATGACTGAAGTGCAAGCTGACTCTCCACAGGGTGTCTATGACACTTTACTGGAACTTCGATTGCAGAACTGGGCACATGAACGAGATGAGCAGGTTTGAGCTCCTCCAGCATTGTGTTTTGAGGGAGAGATTTGGTGTCTGTGAGTCATATTTGCATTCCTGCAATGCCCTTTCCAACTGGCCATTGACAACATGAGGCAATATATATGCTGTGCTGGACAAATGGCACGGCGATGGGAAAGCAGCCTCGTAGCTGTAAGAATATTCCTTTCAGGATGGCCAAGCTTGTTTTGTTTGAATGTCATTTACGGACAGATTCCAGAAAATACAGCCTCTGTGAACAGATGCCTTGCCCACTAAAGTATCTCTATTTGCTCGCCTAGATCTATGAGGATGTTGGCTGTTTGAGCAAAGAAAATCGTGTCCTGTTTGCTTAAAAGGGTTAAAGAACGAGTACTAAAACTGACCTCTGTAAAAGAGCTGCAAATTGCCAGGTCTTAGCGCAAAATCGTGCGTGTGTTTGTGCGTGCGTGCGCACGTGCACGCACCTCTGTTCCTCTTCTTGACCTCTCCCCCTTCTTTGTAGATCAAGGAGAAGTTGCACAATGAAGCCCTCACCCTTCTGAAGAGCGGAAGGTTCAAAACAGTCTTTGATAAGGCCTTGGTCTTGTGTCAGATGCACAATTTCAAGGATGGTGTTCTCTACCTCTATGAGCAGGGCAAACTGTGAGTGTTACTGTTGTCTTTAGAGTCCCGTCCTTCCCCTCTTGCCCCCGCTGCAGTGATTTCTGAGCCATAAAAGTCCATACCGTTGACGGTAGTGACCTCTTTAGTGTCTCGATATGGGAATGGTAGATGACTGCTCTGCTGAAATACCTCGCCGTTAAGGCAGTTACATAGAGTGAAAAAAAGACCCGTCTTTGTGAGTCTGGGGACTGCGTGGCTGGGTGAAAATCTGAGGTCCCTGTAATAACTCAAAGGGCGAGAAGGATTGTTGCAGCTGATGAGTCTTTCTCCCATAGTTTCCAACAGATCATGCACTACCACATGCAGAATGAGCAGTACAAGAAGGTGATCGAGGTGTGCGAGTTGTACGGAGACCAAGAGGCTTGTCTCTGGGAACAGGCTCTTGGCTACTTTGCACGGAAGGAGGAGAACTGCAAAGAGTATATCGCTGCAGTGCTGAAACACATCGAGAACAAGAATCTTATGCCTCCGCTGCTTGGTAATGACATGTGGCACTCAACCCATGGCCTCCCCCGCAGTAAAACCCCAACCTGAGGAAAAACCAGAAAAACAAACCAGAAAATACTCCAACCCAGACTAGTTTGTAGTGCTTTCTGTAGATCACACATTAGAGAGAAGAATCAATGAAATTGGAGTTTACCATTTGAAGTAATAACCTGCTCTATAGGGAAAAGTGATGTCAGTCACATCTCCCTAGTTAGGAAAAAAGATCTGCAGGATCAGTGAGATGTCTGGTACATGATTTCTGTTCTGTCAGTACAGGGCAGTGAAGGGCTTGCTGAAACTCCTGTTTTGCCTTACTGGAGAACTAGAATCCAATCCACTACCGGATCCTTCCTTTGTCCCTTTTGGTCTGAGATACCCAGACATGCTCCCAGTTGCCCATTTCTGGAAGAGGTCAAACTGAAAGAGAACCTTTAAGCGAGTTCTTCTGATTCCTTGAGAATGCTGCCTGTCTTTGCCTTTTCCGGGAAAGTGCTCTGCCCTGGCGGTACAAGCGTAGCTGCAGTTTTTGTGCTTGTGTTTAAACTAACATCTCGGTTGCTCTCAGTTGTGCAGACGCTGGCTCACAACTCCACGGCCACCCTGTCTGTGATTAAGGATTATCTTGTCAACAAGCTGCAGAAGCAAAGCCGCCAGATAGAGCAGGATGAGCAGAGAATTCAGAAATACCAAGAAGAGACTACGAGGATCCGCTTGGAAATTGAAGAGCTAAAAGCGAGGTGTGGGACTGTGTGCTGTCTTGTCTAGTCCTTTACAAGGATAGAACTGCTGTTTTATTAAGGTAAAGTGTAGTTTGTCTTTCTCACACTTCTCCGTCTTGTCACTCTCTCAGTCCCAAGATTTTTCAGAAGACCAAGTGTAGCATTTGCACCAGTGCATTGGAGCTGCCTTCGGTCCACTTCCTCTGCGGTCATTCCTTTCACCAGCACTGCTTTGAAAGCTACTCTGAGAGTGATTCGGAATGTCCTACTTGCATGCCAGAAAATCGTAAAGTGATGGACATGATCCGAGCTCAGGAGCAGAAGAGAGATCTGCACGACCAATTCCAGCATCAGGTAGGGTAACATTGCCTATCTTACAAAGTTGAAATAAATAGAGTTTAGATTCATTAACAGACCTGCGGAGGCTCATAGAGACAGATAAGGCTTGAAAGTATTACGTAAACTACGTTACCTCAACTGAATAATGGGGCATTAAACCCTAGGGTGACTGCTTTGTGTAGTGAGAATCTGTTTTCACCTGACCCTCGGATGGGTCAAGACCTATTGGTCGGTGTGACCACTGGTCGACAAGTTGTACAGAACAAATTAGGGAGAAAGGGAAAAGAATAGTGTGAATTGGAATGGGGACAGCACCAAAATGTTGCATCTACCTTGTGTTCCCCAAGGATGAAGTGGAGAACGTGAGAACAGGACATTAGGTGGAAAATGTTAACAGGCGGAAACTAGGGCAGTTGAGGCACTCACGTTCCTGCTTAGTTCAGTTGCTCGTTACCTCCTTGGTGCATGGCTCAGATGTAGGGTTGAAAGAGGAGCTGGAATGGCCAGTGACAAAAAATATAGCAGGTTCTTCTGCTACACCCAGCCTTTGCATGGAATGAGCAGAGCCAAGGACTGACATGGGTTGCCCTGTCCCCTAAGCCAGAGGCTTGTAAGTACAGGGGAAGAAAGGAAGGGGGCTAGAGGCAACAGACTCTGGAGGCTTTCGCTGATGCCACTGCTTTGTATCTGGCAGCTCAAGTGTTCGAACGATGGCTTCTCAGTTGTTGCTGACTACTTTGGTCGTGGTGTCTTCAATAAGCTCACCCTGATCACGGACTTGCCCTCGGGAAAGACAGCTACTACGATCGAGGCTGGCCTGCAGCGGGAGCTGCTCATCCACACCAAGCGCAGTACCTGACCCCAGGCCCCGTCCACGTGCCCTCTCGTGTTGTACGGGGTCTCCCGCTGTGTCCTCGGCCACCCGTATGCGGTTTCACCCCTTGGCCTCCAATAAACCAGACTGACCGGGCTGTGCCGCACTCCGACCCTCTGTGACCGGCCCGGCCAGGCGGCGCTTGGAGAGCGGGTCGCGGGGGGCGGGGCCTCTGGGGGCGGGCGGGGCCTCTGGGGGAGGGCGGGGCCTCTGGGGCAGGCGGGGCCTCTGGGAGCCGGGCCTCTGGGGGCGGGCGGGGCCTCTGGGGCAGGCGGGGCCTCTGCGGGCAGGCGTGGCCTCTGGGCGCGTGGCCTCTGGGGCGGGCGGAGCTTTTCTGGCGCCGCGGCCGGTGGGGGCGCGGCGAGGGTGCCGATCACGTGGTTAGGGCGGTGGGGGCGAGGCCGCCGGTCACGTGGTGCGCGCGGGACTGCGCGGCGCTGAGGGCCGGTGGTCATGTCGGAGCCGGCGGCGGCCGCCGCGGGCCGGGGCCGAGCGGAGCCTGGCGGGGGGGCCGACGAGGCGGGCGCTGACCCGCTGCTGCCGCGGGGAGAGAATGGCGTGGATGGCAGAGCGGTCCGCGTGGGCACCCGCCGGAGCCAGGTAGGCGGCAGTAGGGCCGGGGCTCGGGCAGTGCTCCCGCGCCGGCACCCGGTTCGTCGCGGCCGGCGCAGAGTCTGCGTGCTTCTCAGGGTTGAGGAACGGGCTGAGCTTCCTGAGTTCGCGCGTTTTGACTCCTGTCTTGGAACTCCAGGAAGAAGTTTGGAAAGCGCTTCCTTCGGAGCCTAGGGGACGGTCAGCTCTGTTAGCGCCGCCTCGGGGCCGGGGCCGGGGCCGGGGCCGAGGGTGCGGGTCTCGCCAGGGTCTGGCTGGGACTGTGTAACTTGCAAGGCCCGCGCAGCTCTTGCAGGGAAAACCCCCCAACGACTGATGGCTGGAGCCCGCTCAAAGGCCAGGGAAGGGACATATCCAGAGATAGAGGAGGTATCTCTTGCCAGCGGGCTACAGCAGGGAGGAGCAGTCTCGCAAAGGGAGATAAGCGACCCTCCGGCCTTTGCGCTGAGATAATCTCGTTCCTTTTGGTAGCACGTTCTAGGAAGAATTCCGTACTGTCATGAAGACATTTTATGTAGACATCGGGACAAGGGAGATAGGCCGTGCATGTATGCTGCCTCATGAAATACCCTGAGGATTTTGGGGCACTTTACAAAGGGAGGCAGCTACTGACATTCCTTGTATTTGTAGGGCACCTACAGTAGGTAGGAGTAGTATGCAGTCCTGAGAACTACATTAATTACCGACGGGTCCTGAGTGCTTCAGTGGAAGAAAAGCTGAAACTCATCTTTAGTTGCTTGATCCTGCTGCTGCTGGTGTGCGTGGAAAGATGATACACTAGCGATTGTATTTTACCTGCTTCTGGTTTTCTTACGCAAAGGAATGTTCTTCATGCAGTTTACTGCTTTGAGATTTGTTGCTTGCTGTATACGATGATGTAAGCTGTTACTTTTTTATGTATTTGTAGAACCTCTAACTAGATCTTTGTTCTTATGGAGGATAAGTAACTTGTATTTGACACTAACAGTGGATTTTTCCACCAGGACGGTGAAATCCTACCGGCTTCTCCCAAAGCTTGCAGTGTTGGTAAAATTCGTACTCTCAGAGAAAGCAGGAGGCTTTAACCCAGTGTGCAATATGACTTGTTCTTTCATCACTGAGCAACAAAATGATGGTTTTGCCTACTTTTCTGCCCACTTGCTGATGAGCGGTCATCATTCAGCAGTTGTGTTCCACAGATGGGAAACGAAGAAGTGGAGGCATGAGAATCACGATCTGTAGGCTTCTGTTGCAGTCACTTTCCCTAACTCGATAAATTCGAGCAGTTGCATCACAGCAGCACTGGGGAGATGTCGTTGTGCCACTTTAGTCAATAAAATAAGTTCTTCACTGAAGTGCTCTGGTCATGATAGGAGTTCACACAGTTCAAGGAGTTCGTACCTATGAGTGATTTTAATTGAGGCAACCTATTTCTAATGTTTTTGATTTAGAGAGAATGTACTGGTCATGCATGCCTGGCTGTCAAAGAATGGCAAAGCCTCCTTAGCGACTGTATGGATAATGTGCTCTTTCTTTAGGACTTTGTTTTTCGCTTCCTTATAGCTGGCCCGGATTCAGACCGACAGTGTAGTTACGATGCTCCGTGAGCTATACCCTGACCTCCGCTTTGAGATTGGTAAGTTTTTTCTTGGATGTTGCCCTGGGGTAGACTGCAGCAGGAGCCAGTGGGTTATCTTTGTGTGCAAGAGGTGTGTGTAGAGTCAGGAAGAGTAGGAGGTCTATCTAAGTTTGTCTGAGAGCGCCATCTGAATTCAGTTCAGTTGTGTGGCCGAGCAACTGCTGCTGCTGGTTTCTTCTAGGGGAGAAAGATGGGTTTTGTAAGCTCTCGATGATTGAAGTGCTGAGTAGGTAATGGAGATGGTGTTGTGTTGCTCCATTTGCAAACCTGGTATTGTTCTGGCTGCACCCCGCTGAGCTTTAGAGGCATTTTCTGGTGTGGGACTCAAGGCTTTCGACAGGAATAACACGAGCTCAGCCTTGCACTGAAGAGAACAGCTTTATATGTGTTCGCTGGCACTCCAGAGACGGACTGCGGCAGTTTCTACTGGGTCAGCTCTTCCCCAAACCTGCCCTCTTTCCCCTTGCTTTTGTTTTTGAGGACAGTGAAAGAAGTCTCAATTTCACTAGTCTCAAGTACAGTGTATTTCTAGAGGTGAGCTGCTCTCGTATTGAGCTTGAGCTGGTGTTCACACAGTAGTGTGTGACTGCTCGTGGCATTTTGTGTAGATATTTTCAGCCTAAGCCCGGTGATTTTATTAAGCCTCATGTTTTACTTATACTGTCTCTGAGCAGTGGCCATGTCAACAACTGGGGACAAAATCTTGGATACAGCACTTTCCAAGGTAAAGGATCTGTTCTTCCTTTATTCAAGAACTAATTGTATTTATGTTATGTTGGCTGATTCTTCTTTTGTGATTCGTGTTTTTCCGTTTATGCGTAGATTGGAGAGAAGAGCCTCTTCACCAAAGAATTGGAAAATGCACTTGAAAGAAATGAGTAAGAGCTTATTGTTTTGTCTTCCTCTTTGGCATTTTGGACATATTTGGCTTGCTGCGTAGGTGGTCTACTTTTCTTCAGTTCTGGTACCTCTCAGGCTAAAAAAAGTAATCCTTCGATAAGTCACTGTCTTTTTTTTTTTTTTTTCCTTTTTTTCCTCTCTGCCCTGGGCTTAGGCCGTGTATTTTGAAGCAGTGTCGTTGCATCACTTGGTCTGCCCCGGTTAGGTTTTCTTCTGTGATTTGTGTATTACGTACTGTGATACGCAGTGAAGACGTAATCGTGTATGATTTCTGCTTATGAATATGTTTTTTAAAAAATACTTTGTTTGTTGGTGGTAATGTATTGCAAAACAGATTTATTGTTATCACATTAACATTTATGAACATACGAAAGCTAAACGTGCAGGAGAATTTGGGACAGGCAAATTGTGCTGTGTTCTGTGCAACTTCTCTCTACAAAAAACCTTGGTTCGGGTGCCCAAGCAGAGAGAGATTAGCGCTGATTGCATGGGTTTGAGGTGTTGAGGGGTTTTTGTTATTTAATCTCTTCCTTTTCAATATTCTGAGGAGGGTTTCAGTGGTGCCTTAGTTAAAGTATGTTCAAAACCAAAGGTATTCTTCTGCATCTCTGCCACACAGTTACATCGTAGTGCATTTTCAGTTCCTGTGTGACAAAGCAGGTAGCCTGTAGTTTGGCTCACTGTTACTTTAAGTTTGAAACATAATACCAACCCACATGCTGATGCATTTTGGTACAGCGTGTCTCTCTGTGTGAACATCTTCAGGATCTTCCCCTCATTCAGTTTGGTTGTTTGTTAAGTGTCTTTTGTTGCTGAGTAAAAGAGAGACAGAGAAAGGTGAAGTAGCCTTTTTTTGGTGTATCACAAAAACTCTATAGGAATTCTGGCTATGGAGTCCTGAAATTCTTCTCTCGTCTCCAAATTAATTCCCAGAGCGGGTTCAAACTTTTCTGCGGGCCTCCGGTAGATCGCCACATGAGCTCAATCATCTGTTCACTGATTGCTATCCTCTGTTTTTTAGAGTTGACCTTGTGGTTCACTCCTTGAAGGACCTGCCAACTTCTCTTCCTCCTGGTTTTACCATCGGTGCTGTCTGCAAGTAAGTGTGGACATGAAGCTTGATTCTCTGAGGGACTTGCATTTGATAGTGCCGGTAAAAGAGAACAAAGGCAGCATAGGTTCTTTTAGGTGTTCAAAGTTTCTGTGATTAATCTCCAAACAGTGGAAACACTAGAGCTGCCCTAGTGTTTCATAGCTAGCAGGTGTGCTGGAAATTTCTCCTCTTACAGTGACGATGGAGTATTTTGGTCAGAGGCAGTTCTTCCGCGAAATGATAGCAGAACTGTTGACCTTAACAGCCTTGCCTTAAATGATGTGTCAGGCATTCTGCACTTGCATTATTTTGCAGAAGGGAAAACCCACTCGACGCTGTCGTTTTTCATCCCAAAAACTGCGGAAAATCACTGAGCCTCCTTCCTGAAAAGAGGTGAGTGGGAAAAGAAGGGGGAAGATGGGTGTAAAAACAGAAGGGTTCGGTCGGTTGATACTTTCCATTGGCACATCACTCAGCTCCTTGCTTTATCCTGTAGTGGTTTTACGCTGCCTTTTGTGAGCATTCCACAGATGTTACACTGCACGCGCTTGCTGGAAAGAGTAACGCAGTCTCATGGGAGTGCTGCGTATTGGGTGAGGTTCATCTCTCGAGCCACCCTGGAGCAGCAGTCTCAAGTTAGAACCTTTCTTACCACAATCTCTTGAGTGAATTCCCGCTGCTTTGTATTGTGCCTACTGCTGGGGAATGCGTACAATGCAGACAGGGTGTCTGGTGCAGGATTTTGGCTTTCGTGGGCCTGAACTATGCTTTTGTTCTCACTCAGCCAGTTCTGATTTCTTCCTCTTTTTTTTGGCATCACTTTCTTGTGGTTTCTCCACTTTTAATTACCTGTCTTTTCATAGAGGTTATTGGAATCTTTCATCTGAGACAAAAGATTCTGAGTGAAATTACTCAGATTAAGGTAGCTTTTGTTTTTTTATGTGTTAAAGGAATGAACTAGCTGTGACACAAAGACTTGTGCTTCTGGATAGCAGGAAAATCAAGTCTGATTTAGGTTCCGGGTTACCAAGAGGAGGAAGCAGAAGGGCATATACTGATTTCTTCAGTCTCATGACCAGTGACAGGACTCAAGGAAACTGAATCAGGGGAGATGTAGGTCGGATATCAGGAAAAGGTTCATTACCCAGAGGGCAGTTCAGCAGTGGAACAGCACCAAGCCTGACAGAGCTCAAGGAGTGTTTGGACGACGCTCTCAGGCACGTGGTGGGATTCTTGGGGTGTCCTGCACAGGGCCAGGAGTTGGAACTCAGTGATGCTGATGGGTCCCTTTCAAATCAGCATATAATATGGTTCTCTGAAAAGAAGTGAACAGCATATATCTCGGGAAAGGAAATGCTCACTTCCCAGACTCATAGTTTTCTGTGGTTTCCAGTTATAATAATGCTTACTGCATTTCTGTCTTCGATGAAGTTCCTCTGTTTTAGTCACTTTGTCACTTAGTTGTCTGGCTTTGTCTGGTTCATTTTGGGGCAGCCGAGTCTTTTTCTGTGATAAATGTTGTCTTTCAATGAGGTTACATCAGTCCTTGACAGTGGCTAGGGGCTGCTCTCCAGAAGCATATCCTGTCAGTTGTCTCCTTGGGAGTGGCTTCAGACAGGCTTTATGCTAACCTTCACAGAGTGGTTTTCTTTCTTCTAAGGAGATACAAATAATCAACTGGTGTTTTAGATCTTCATTTCAATTTTAAGAAAAAAGTTACCATTTTCTTCCTTGAAACTTCTGTCATATATCTGGCTGGAGATAATTGTTAGGAGCATTCTGGATTTCAGTGATTATGTTTTTCCCTGCAGTGTGATTGGAACCAGTTCACTTCGGAGAGCGGCTCAGCTCAAGAAGAAGTTCCCTCATTTAGAATTCAGGGATATTGTATCCTTTCCTGGCAAGTCATGGGAGCTGGGTAAAGCTGCAAACAGGAAAGCACAACTTTGTGCAAAATCTAGATTCGAGGCTGATTTGTACCACCTGACTTACAAGAACAAACTGCTTCCTCAAAAGCTGCTCTCCACTACCCTGTTCTGAGAGGGGTGTAGCGCTGTAACCGTCCTGTCCAATGCTTTCTCACGAGGCTGTGAAGAAGCGGCCAGCCTTGATCTAGCTGGGGTTCAGCGTACAAGTTAATTGTATGTTATACGATGTTTGAAAAACTGCGTGACGGCGCCTCCCGTGTGTTTGTCATGGGCGTGTGATCAAACGCTGCCGTGTTTTCAGTAACCCTATATACGATCTGGACCGCTAGTTCCAACGTGGGTGGCTGAACTACTGAGAAAAAGCATTGTTACTTCAGTCCTACGAGCAGAGTTCTTTGCAGTGCAGAAAGAATTGGGTGCTAATAGTGTACTTAAATGACGTGCATATCTTTGTAGACCCGGCGCTTGAATTAATATTCCATAATGCTTGGCAAAATTCTATTAAAAAAAAATTTCCATATTTAACACTTCTTTCAGGATGGTAGTGACGGTCTAATTTGGCGACTGTTGAATTCTGTATAGTCTGTAAAGACTCAAGTGGTTGTAGGACCGTGTGTCTGCTGTTTCTATACTTGCTTAATCACTTCTACAGAGAGGAAACTTAAATACCCGTTTAAAGAAGCTAGATGAGAAGGAAGACTTTGGTGCCATCATCCTGGCTGCTGCCGGGCTGAAGAGAATGGGCTGGGAAAATCGCATTGGCCAGGTAAGGCACAACAAAGCACAAAATACCGTTCTCTCTGGTGAACTATCGACTGCTTGCCTTTCGTACCTTGTGGTCGTCCTGTCCGAGATAAGCATGCGGTCTGCTAACTCCATTACCACGTTATTTTGATGCACTTCGGAAAGGAGCAGTTGCAGTTTTGGTTGCTTGCTTTTTTCTTTATACAGAAATTTTTCATGTTCAGTTTTCCACGGTTCAGTTACAGCTTGTCATCTGATCGTCTCCTAGCACTTTGCAGCACTCGTGTCTAGCAACACAGCAGTGTGCAAGACTGAGATTTTAGCGATTAGCTAATTCACAATGAGTACACTCCAGCTGGTGGAAAGCGCATTATCTCACTTTAATGAGAAACACCGAGGCATCAGAAGGGAGAGGTGATATTTCTTTAGTCTGACATTAAATTGATCGGTATTAAGAGACTGGAATCTGGCTCTTTTTTCCTATATTCTGAACTGTGCAACTTGGGTTAACTCTTGGTTTTACTTTCTTACAGCTCCTAGGCCCTGAAGATTGTCTGTATGCTGTTGGACAGGTACTTTACAACTTCTGTTCCTTAATCCATGCTTAAGGAGCATTGAAAGCCAGCAGCAGTATATGAGTAGTTAACTGTGCTGAAGACTTCTCATGTCTTGGTTGCCAGAAAAGTACTTCAATCTCTTTGTTGGCTGTTACACTGTTTTAGACACAGCTTGTTAGAAGAATGAGAGTCTGCTCTCCTACCCAATGGGGTAGGGGCTGATTTGGGAAATGGGAAAGATAATGTGTGCACAGCTGCAGTGGGGCAGCATGGCAGATACGGGACAGGTTCTGGTAGGGTTGGTATTACGCTGCACTGGGATAACTGTACGAAGCCACTGCGGGGTCTTTGCTGTGTGATGCTCCTTCCTCCTTTGTGCACAGAGTCCCAAGTCCTGCAGGGTGAAGCTGAAACACCTGTCTCAGAGCACATTCTAAGCGCTCCTGTTTTTAGGTGGCCAGACGGTTCTGGTCTGTCCTGCCTATGTGGCTGAGTTTATGCAAGATTGCCCTGCTAGTATCAAACTTGCTAAACCAGAGCTGCTGATCCAGTAGCAGCTGCAAGTGACGAATCTGCACATTCAGTCTGAAAAAGTGATTTTGATCATGTGTTTGTCAGGTACTGTGCAGAGTTCTAGAATGGTTTGAGGTGGCAGTATGATCTTTAACACTTGGCTGAATAAGTCCCGATCTTCTGTTTATAGCAGCTACTGTAGGATGACTCTGCAGCCAGTGGAGTGTATCGTAATTCATTTCTGTGAACATTGCTCCCTTAGTGAAAAGGGTCTGAGCCTCTGAGTTCTGTTTTGTGATTGATGCCGAGTGCACATGCAGATGCACGAAGCTGAAGAATTACTATATTTTGTTGCATGTTTCTTCCAGGGTGCCTTAGCAGTGGAAGTTCGTGCCAAAGACCAAGAGATACTGAATATGGTATCTGCCCTGCATGATGTGGACACTGTGTTGTGCTGCATTGCTGAGAGAGCCTTTATGAAGCGTTTGGTAGGTCTGGCATCCTTGCTCTGCCTGCAGCAGTAAATACTGATCTGCTAGTTTACTTGATGCCATAGTATTGGAAATCTGTTACGCTTCCCTAAAATTCCCAAGGAGAGTGCTTCTGAATCGAAAAGGGCCTGAAGAGTGATGGGCGGGGTTGTGTGCAGCCTAAACTTTTCAGAGACCCCTGCTTCGAATGTGTTGGGTAGGAGCCTCAGTGTCAGCTGCTTTGTGTTTTAGGAGGGTGGATGTAGCGTCCCCGTTGCTGTCAACACCCTGCTGAAGGATGGCCAGGTGAGGAGTACTTTGTATTTTTCATGGATTATTTCTGAAAACCTGTTCGGAGTGTGTGTGTGTTCCCCGCTCTGTTCCCGAAGATAATTTCAGGAGATACCTTTATAGCTAGTTAGGACAGATAGTCTCCTGACTCAGCCCTTCAGTGTTTGTGTCCAAAGCAGGAGTACAAAAATGGGTCTGGCTACTGAAGCTGTCTTTCAGAAAATTCTCTTACTATACATACCAGATTTCCCTCTCCACCCCCACCACCTATTTAGTGTTGTGCTGAGATCTGAAAGTATTGCTTCTGACTCTACCAAACCTGGTTTTAGACAATGGAGCGTGATTAAGGAGGTGGGAAACTAGAAAAAAGTTTAGCCTTTGGGAAGTCACATCTTCCCTAACAGGGATTACTTTTTTTATTATTGTAGTATATACCTATTCTTGCTGATCCCACTGCATGATGAAAGCCTTTCCCTCCAGACTTAGCTTTGTATATTGGGTGGGGTTTTTTTAAAGAGGGGGTAGTTGTTTGTTTGTTAATGTGGTATTAATCCATTCCGTATATTTTTCCAAGTTGTATTTGACGGGAGCAGTCTACAGCTTGGATGGATCTGATAGCCTGAAGGAGACCATGCAGACTGGTGTTAGTTATCCCCATCAGGTACATGAACTATGGTGGCATCAAAATTCAAACCTGAAGCTGAATGACAATAACCAGACCTTTAGAAATAGATTATGTTTGGTCTGGTTTCTTGTAAGCTGTTACGGCATGCTGTTCTTCAGGCTCCTCGGGCTAGATTTTACCCTGTTTCATGGGTGTCTTAATTCCTTGCCCACTACTTTCCTGCTGCCTTACTTTGAGGTGTTTATATTTGCAGAATGAAGATGGACCGAACGATGATGTGCAGCATGTTGGCATCACGGCCAAGAACGTTCCCGGTCAGGCCCAGGAAGCTGCAGAGAACCTGGGTGTTGAACTAGCTAGTTTACTTCTGAGCAAGGGAGCAAAGCATATCCTTAGTGTGGCAAGGCAGCTGAATGATGCTCGCTGAACGTGGGGTGTGGTCAGCAGGAGTGTTACAACTCTAACTACGAGTCTCTGTGGCTACATCATCGTGATCCTCTGGAGGGATTTATTTCAACATTCACACCAGTCTTACCTGACGTTTGGGTGCAAAAAAACTGAAATATTAACTAACTTGAGTAGTTTTTGCTCTTCAGAGTTTTTATCCCTCTCCACATTTCTCTAAATTGTTAAGTGTTTCTTTGAAGTATTTTCAACAATTTTTGTAGCTAGGAAGCTAAAAGCAAAAATTAAAAATATAATAGAAGTCTTTAAGTGTTCAATTCCATTTAGGAGCAAAGTGCTCATCAGGTTATAACTGGAGACTCAGCTGTGCTGATACTAAAATGCTGTACTATGCTGAGTGCTTTCAAGAGTCATTACTTGGGGCTTTTCACTCACTGATCATTGAAGGCTCTTATTAGGTTCCTGATTCCATGTTCCTTCTAGTAAAGTAGCAGAGATGCCACATTCACCCTTGATCTTAGTTAAGGTAGATTAAGTGTGCAGTTATCAGGAGATGCACACTTGCCAATTGGCCAGTATTAAATTAGGGAGTGGAGAGCCGTTTTAGTTTCCCTTGTGTTTGTCAACAAAGGTCACGGGAGCCAGCAGAAGCCCAAATTTCAGTTACTGTGGCTCCCTGCACTTGCTACTAGGTCACCATCCTCTCAGCAAGGTTCGAGTGTTGCAGTGCCCTGTAGAAACACTGAAACGGCACCGTACTGGGGTCCTGTTTTGTAAATGAAAGAGTTTTATTTTCCAGGCAACGTCCACTGAATGTTACAGATGTAAATAAGAGTTAAATTACGGGTCCTTACGAAGCGGCTCTCGCGTTCGGTGTTCGTCGGGCCGGTTCCTGCCCACCCCCTCCGCCACTGCCGGCCACGCCTCTCGTCCCCTTCCCGCCTCCGCCCCCCCCCCCCCCCCCCCCCGCGGATCGCAGCTCTCCCGGTGAGCAATGGGGTGGCCCTGAAAAGGGCCTTTGTGTGGTGCCGGGTGGGCCGGCCGACCTAGTACTCCTGCGACTGCTGCCCGCTGCCTTTCTTGCCTGCCTTGGTGGGGCCCGTGCCACTGCCACCCGTCTTCTTGGGCAGCAGCACGGCCTGGATGTTGGGCAGGACGCCGCCCTGCGCGATTGTAACGCCGCCCAACAGCTTGTTCAGCTCCTCGTCGTTGCGCACCGCTAGCTGCAGGTGACGGGGGATGATGCGCGTCTTCTTGTTGTCGCGTGCCGCGTTGCCCGCGAGCTCCAGGATCTCAGCCGTCAGGTACTCGAGCACGGCCGCCAGGTACACAGGCGCGCCAGCCCCCACCCGCTCCGCGTAGTGCCCGCGCCGCAGCAGCCGGTGAACGCGCCCGACGGGGAACTGCAGCCCGGCCCGGGACGAGCGAGACTTGGCCTTAGCGCGGGCCTTACCGCCGCTCTTGCCACGGCCGGACATGGCGTCTCGCTCCACTACTAAGCCACCGCCTGCTCCGGCCGCTACTGCAAACTGAGGAAGAAGGTGCCGCGCCCGGGATTTTTATAACCTCCCGCCAAGTAGGGTTCAGCTCATTGGACAGCGCCGCCACCCCTAAGCTATTGGTGCGTCTGCCGGAAGAAGCTTTTTGCTGACTGGTCGCCTGTGTGATGCCACCGCGTCTGCCCTGACTGTATTGGCGACGGGGTCCAGCCAGTCAGCGAGCGCGGCGCCAAATTCAAACCACGCCGAGGCCGTTGGGGGTTGCGGTGTTGTCGCTCCGTCTCCGGCCCCCAGCGAGCATGCGCGATGCGGGCTCGCCCGCCTGCTCGGAGGGAGCTGCCGATCCCGCAGAGCCCTTCGTGCCGCCCGTGCAGCCGCACGGTGCTCCCGACAGCGGGTGGCAACGCTGCAAGGTCGGTTCTGTGTAAGAAGCTTTGGCTGTGTCACCTTTCAGGTTACTACATGAGTAAGGGCCGGTCATGGTAAACCAAAGGGGCGGAAGAGTGGCGACATATCGGTCACGCGATCCCCTGACCGGCGCAACGCTGCGCCACCCGGGCTGCTCCCGGAGCTTTTTGAGGGGTGGAGTCAGCCCCTGGGCGTGGTCCTTCGTCTGGCCGTGGCTTCCGCGTGAGGGAGAGGGGCTCCTGGGATGCCTAGAGGCTGGGGCTTACTGCTGTCTGTAGGGGCATTTACCTTAGGGTGGTACACGGGGGAAGAGCATTTGGGGATGTGAAAACCTACTGTGAGATCTTTTTCAGGGGATTATGGGAATCCGTGAGATATATAATGGGTTTGTAATATGGGTTTATTAAGAGAAACACCGAAGGAGAGGAAGGAGTCAAAGTGGACTGGGAGTAAAAAAAACCATGGGAACATTGAAGGGGAAATAAAGGCAGAGAAAGTGACAATGTCTTAACATGTTGGTGATCAGTAAGAATCATCTCTGCAGTCTGTCCTGTCTTACTTAACCCAGCTTGTACTTTTCCCAGAGTAGTCACACTGTCTACCCTGTATGCCTATGTATATCTGGAGGTCTAAGTGCCAGCAACTGGCGTTAGGACACGGATCAAAGGAGCCAGGGATTCCAGCAAATGGGAAGACCTCAGCACATGCAGGGAGGGGCCAGGGCTAGGTGGAAAGCAAGTATGTGTGCATTCCTAGCGAAGAGAGCAAGTAGGATAACAGGCTTTGGAGCCCAGGACCAGATGCAGGAGAGATTGGGGTCAGAGGAATGCTTATTGGAGGTAGGGCTAAGCCAGTTCATTGGGGAAAATGGGGTGGCTGCCTGAGGGTTGCCTATTGGAAGGCCATGCTCCTAGATCAGCTAGCAGAGATTCATTTCTCTATTTATATGCCCTGATGCCAGGAAATCCAGCAGCTAGTTACTGGACAGACTGTTTAAGGCCAGGTGCGGAAGGGTTTCATAATGTTTGTGTCCATGTGTTAATGAATATACTCTACTAGTAGACTTACAAACCGATCAGCTGGAGAGGAGGAAGAGGATTCGGCTGCTCAAACCATTCGCAGTTGAGCGCCGTGCGTGTTCCATGTTGACTGGTGCTGCTGGACGTGGGCATTTTTGCCTTCCGGTAATACATTCCGAGCCTTGTTACTAGCTGGACTCAGGTGCACGGAAGTGCGGTGCCCTCGCATCTATTAGGGTACCAGACGTGGCAATTTCTTACTCTCACCCACCTCAGCGTCCCTTTTTCTGCTGTTGCATTTTCACTTTTCACTACCATTACTCTTGGAAAGACTCTATAACCGGGTACTCTGATGGCTGTTCTGTGCTTTTCTACCATGTAGGTAGCAATTCTGTGTCGCACTATGGTGTTAGACACTTATATAAATAATTATTTGCATCTGAGGAAAAGGTAATGGTAGTCTGCAGGGTATTAGTTCCATGTTAATCTAAGGGTTTTACTGATACCTGCTCATACAAGGACATTGTTATCCTTACTCTGCTAGCCTGTTCCAGACATACCCTCTTCCACACAAGAAAGTAGATGATAAAGATGTTCACAATTAAAAGCTCATTGGCAGGAACACTCCCAGTAGCCATAAAAAAGGAGGGAGTCTATTTCAGAAACGATCAGCTGCCTAATGGGGTAGAAAGCTAGAGATGGATCACATAACCTAGTTTCACTGCATGCCAATATTGTCGAGGCAAAGCACTGCAGGGGAAAGGGTACCATGAATTATTTTATTCTTGGAGCGCTCTGAGTTTTGAGTATTGTTTATAACATGTCATTCTATGTCCACGAACCAAAAACAGGATTGGAGAAACCAGGAGTGGAGTTTGGTTTACTTATTCTGCTCTACAGAGTCTCACAGAAATTGATGTTGGTGTTTTCTCTCTTGGTGAACAGTAATGTCTTTGTCAGATGTACAGAGATGCCATCTTTCCCACATTCCCTAAGTGCTGTCATTTGCTTCCCCTCTAAAAGGTATTCCTAGTAACAATGATGTCCAAGTAGCAGTGAATCTTTTTTATCGGCAGAATTGGACAAAAGCCTTTGGTGCACAGAAAAACCATGGTTCGAGACTAGCCCACGCAAAGCAGTTGCTTGCGTTTTGACAGGTATTCTGAGGTTCTCAGAGGGCTGTAGTAGATCAGTCGAATCACGCGGTCAAGCAATCGGAGAAAATGGACTGGCAGGCAGAACTCTTTCCCGTGTTCCTGACAGTCTGGTCAGACATCGTAAAACAAGCGCACTAGCTGGTACCGGATCGAAAATGCGATCGTGCTGCCAAGAACCTAGGTAAAAATCAGACACATAACAGAAACATTATACTGTTGAATGATTTACAGGCTATCGGATTCCTCCTTTCCATATGGATTTGCTAAGCTTTTCGGCGTGCCTCATTTGAGCAACAAAAAAAAACTTACATTTTTTTAGGTACAGAAACATAAATGGCAGAAGTCTATCCAAAGACCTTATTTCTTTCTCTGAAGATTCTAGGTATCAGTGGGGGATTTCTCCATGTGCCTGCACACAGTCACATTCTGAGAACAGGTGGATGAGATGAACCTTTGGGAGTAACTCCTTCCCCCTTAAGGAGCCTATATTATAACACAGACCCCATGGTTCGTAACGAAAAGTACCTTATGTCAAAGCTGAAATTCAGCATCCTTACAACAAGGTGCTGTCAGGACTTCTCTGCTGTGACTGGGATCAAGGTAAGTGCTATGTACTTCCTGTCTTCTCCCATCCCCGATGTCATCTGCCTGAGCCCTGTTCAACAGGCTTTCGTGGAAAGTCCTTCCTCCCAAATTGGAATTTGGCTAAGTGTCTCCTTCCTAGTAAGAATCCCTTATCTTAAATCTGAAGATGAAAAAAAGGATTTTACTGTGGGCAATTAATCAATGCAGGCCTTTCCAACAGTGATGTTTCTACTACACTGTGCTCGAGAATTCACATGCTGGAGAGAGGTAGTGGCAGTATCTGTGAAGCATATCCTTGTGCTCCAAGTGGCTTCAAAACGTTCCTGCGCTCCACTCAGACCGGGGACCGCGGAGCCGTGTGCCACGCTTACACGAGTCCGCTTGCTGGAGATAACTCCGAGAATGTTATTTGGTATTACTGAAAAACGGGCACGTGCAAAAAGGCTGTATTGATCACAGTGACGAGGCACTCTGCTGTCCTCATGTTTTTCTTGCAACCAATGACTTGTGCCTCGGGAATCTTTTTAAGCTAACCTATGGAATTTGTTTTTATAAGCTCTTAGTGAACAGGGAGGTGTGAATTTGTTTCCTCCTTGAGGCATGTAAGCCTCTAATTCTCCCCGAGTTCACAGCTCGACCGCATCTTGCGTGAAGAGCGTGACATTTTACTTTCCCCTTTCCCGTTAAAACTCTTGAGACTGACTTGGATCTGTTTTTATTGCAGAGTAAATCTTTCTACTGGAGGAACCCTTCGTCTGACCTGAATGAGTAGCAACAGGAGAGTGAGATTTCGCTCATGGGTGGGTCCGATCAGCTTTATGACAAAATTAATAAGTGTCATATTATTGCATTCGGTGTATTCTCCATCTTCATCTGTTCCACTCCTCACATCTACTACATGCAAGATCTTGACTACCTGAGGAAAGAAATATTGCACGCTATTGCAACACGTATGTTTGGTGCTCACGTGCCAGTCTTGCTCAAGAGCTCTTTTGCCGTATCATCCCTGAAATTCGGCTTGTGCTCTTACTGAAAAGACAGGACACACTTACGATGTGGGGTATTTCTATGTGTGGTTATTCTGAAAGACTGATTATTAACACAATCGAGTGACTGTGAGGCACAGTAACAGACCTTCTTCTGGATTTGAGCTAGGCAATAACTACTGAACCTAGAAGTTCCGCATTTTCTCCCATCCCGTTTCTCTTGCATTTGATGATTGCCTCAAAATGCAGTTTTGAGTGTATTGAATTTTGAATGTTTTGAATTTTTTCCATGTATTACCTTCAGAATGTTTGTTCCCAGGGCAGAGAGGCTCTTAGTTTTGAATTTGGAGTAGCTCATCTCCAACTTCCCTGTACTAGGATTAAGCCTAAAAGAAACATTTAAAATTTAATCCAGATGAAACAAGGACACAGAGAGATTGCTTTATAAGCAGACTTCCATCCACAGCTGATAAAGATATCCAGTGGTGGAAGAAACAGGAATAATCCGATGCACTTAACAGCAGCTGCTGCTATTTAGCCCCCCAGATGGGGCAGAGGAGACTCCTTCCTGCTGTACCCCCAATATATGCCTAATGCTGTGTAGTTTGCAGAATAAAACAGAGGAATCTAACATCTGCAGAGACAACTGCTGACATGGCATTGTGCTACAGAATGCTTGCTGCTATGAAATCTTAGCAGATCCCACTGGCAGAGTGAGCTGCTGGTCTTTTAAACAGAAAATATACTTTGATGGCCTTCCACCACCTTTCTGGTGGTGTTGGAGTTAAAAGACACAACCTGTGGTACTACTATAGGTCACTCGGTACATTACCTCGGTAGCCGGTGACGGGGACAAGGAATGACATGGAAGAGTTGAGGCAATGAATAGAGGAAGTTGAGCACTTGTGGGATGAAGAAAAGCAGCATCGTTTTGCTGAAGTGTCCCAAGATCCCCACCACAGCGAAGGTCATGCCAGCAAAGTAGCAGAAAGTGTCCCCGACAAACACTCGAGATGGGTACCTGCAATCCGTGGAGCAGAAAAGCAAAGGTCTCTCATGATTGCTACTGCCATGAAAATGACTATTTACAACCACCGAATGTATGCCCACGTTGCAGGTTAGGGGCCAATGGGGATCTGCAGCAGATCTACATAGTAAAAACAATTGTAGGTATTTATTCTAAGAACTGCAGGACTGGGACCCACCGCCTGACTTGCAGAGATTACGATACAAAAGGATAGCCGGTGGGGCACGGGAGCGAGTGTATTCTGTGTGTTTGGGTGAGCCGGTGTGACCGCAATTGTTCTAATAAAAAGAAAAGCTACTGCTTCCTTGATGCTTTGTGCTTTTGGTTCTACCAAGAAGCCTGTCTACACTCTGGCGTCCCGCCTGCATGTCGATAAGCAGTTTTGTTCATTTGAAAAGGGAGAAACTAGAGGGAAAGGATGCTTCCGAACAAACTCTGAATGTCCATCCTCTTACCAGTTGTGGTAAAATAGGCCCAGCGTGGTAAAAAAAAAGGGAATCATGAAGTAGAGAGAAAAAATGTGATCATCTCGATAATCCCCTACAGAAAAAAAGAAAAATATGTGTTTGTGATCAGACACGACTGGTCCATTTTTAGTAATACCAGCTATTGAAATCTAGGATTTAATCTCCCTTTGCTTTTTCAGTCCACAAATATTTGTTATTTTCCTTACCATTTAACTCTACAATATTGAATATGATAATGGAAGCAGCTATCACCAGCGATTGTCCCGCTTCAATTCCATTAATTCCGGCGAGAATGTTGATGGCGTTGGTGCAGAACACTGCTAGCATACCCATGTACACGTAGTAGAGAATACCTGTGGATCAGAGCAAGCCAAATGCTTTAGCATTTGGAGGCGAAGCAGGCCCTAGACCAATTCACTGAAGCTCTCGCTTCCTGCTTTATACAACAACCTGTTACCTAAGAATACCGGTGAGTTTTGATAGTGGTAGCTTGCAAATAGATTGCTTCCTCTCTTATGAGATTGCCAGCATCATGGGAAAATGATTGGTGCCTATATATGCGCAGCTGAATGTGTGCTGGGTTTCTGGATGTTCTTTCCAGCCTAATATCTAGTGGGTGGAGTGCCACCCTCTTACTGGTTACTTAAGCAAATCCTTTGTCTGTTCCCTCTGCAGCACAAAGTGCTTCAGGTGATCCCTTCCACTGATCGCCTGCCACGTGGATGATGGCTTCTGGTGATTCGTGACTTACCCAGGTCCAAGTGCATGCCCAGCAGCACCCGGAAGGGCTTAGGCACCACAATGGTTGTGTTCCCAAAGTTGGTGAAGTAAACCATGAGCAGTGGGAGGGAAGCCATGGTAGGAAGAAGCAGCTTGTGGCGCCAGCGCAGGTTCAGAACATCATCTGCAAAGCCCAGGAAAATCATGCAGCAGATGGCGAGGAGCGAACCGATGAGCTCCACGAACTGCGGGACAGAGAACAGGACCCCGGTCACCGGTGGCCACTCCCTGCCCGTGCCTGCCACGCTTGCGGCACTAGACGAGTCTCACCTCGTCATGAGGGAAGGCCGCGCACTGCTCCTCCACAAAACATCTCAGGAAGGGCACGGGGATGAAGCAGAAGAGGATGATCAGGAACACGGCACCGCTGATCACTCCCTGTGCTTCGGGGCTGGAAGGAAGGCAGAGCCGGGAGTCAACCGGGCCCGGGCCGGCCCCGGGGGCCAGCTCCCTGGGGGCAGCGCTACTCACACGGGCCGCCGTGAGGTCTTGTTGAGGTCCTCCCCAAAGAGCCGCGCGGCGAGGAAGTGGTCCGTGAAGGCCGGAATCAGCGTGAGCGTGGCCGCGAAGCCCAGCAGCGACCCGCCGAGGTTGATGAGGAGGGGCACCGCGGGCCAGGCCGCCATGGCCACGGCGGGCGCTACCCCTGCCAAGGGCGCGGAGCGAGGCCGGGCGGGGGCGCTGCCCACCGCCTTCCCAGCCGGGCGCTACAAGAGCGGCGCCGGATGCGCGGAGTCCTCGCGGCCTGTCGGGAGGGGGGGCGCCATCTTTAGCCCTGCTATGAGCTTCCTGCCGGCAGGGACGACGGCCGGGATCGGTAGAGCTTTCGGCCGCGCTGAGGGGGCGTGGATGCGCCTGTCCCCGACGCTAAAGTCCGCGGTGCTTCTCCGCCTCCGAGGGCCTCCTCCGAAACTCTGCAGCGGGAGCAGCGCTCGCCGTGGCCCGGGGGAGGCCCCGCCACAGACTCCGCCCCTCAATGCCCGCAACCGCCGTGGCCGCATCGCCCCCCCTCTCACAGGTACGTCACTTCCTCCCCTGCGGGAGCGGTTGAGCCCCGGGGGAGGGCGGGTGGTCGGGGCCGCGGTAGTGCTGAGTGACCGGCCGCTCCGTCCGCCTCCCAGCCCGAACCGCTTTTGCCCGGATCTGGGGAGCGGCCCTTGAGGGCGGCTGCCGGCGAGCCCCGGCCAGCGCGGTCACCGGCGGCCGGCGGGGTGGGGAGCCGGGTTACCGGGGCGGAGCGGCCGTCGGGTTCGTTTCGCCACGCATTTCCTCAGATGTTGGGAAAATTCAGTAAAATACCTTACTGGAGATTTTCTCTTGTCAGGGAATCTGTAATAACTGTTGGGCCCTCGGGGCATTTTTTGAGGTGGGGAAGGGAAGGCAGGATAGGCTCAATGTTCTTGCACGGTCCTGTTCATTCATTGTGAGTCGATGAGCGCAGGGGAGAGGCAGCAGAAAGTCCTGTAGCAGCAAGAAGCACTTTTACATGCCCTGCGCCTGTGTGGCAACCTGAAATGGTTTCTGATGGCTTTATCTGATTTTTCCGATGGTTTTATTGCCACCTAAACAGCTGTGTTGAGAGGCCACCTCTGCTCTGCTGTCCGTTGAAGAGGTGCAAAAGTGAATTTTTCACTTTGTGGCGGGCACGTGGTACAGCCGGGGAGGAAAGCACACCACAGAGGTGCAGGGGAGCACGTCTGGCCCAGAGATCCTGGAGCTCTAACACCAAGGAATCGCCCAAGGCGGCCGCGACTTCTTCGGGTTGTGACTGTCGGGAGGTGATCAAAACTCGTGTTACTCGCCCTCCACAGCGAGAGTGGCACAATCGGGAGCAGACGAACGGAAAGGTTCCGCCTCCGTGGTGTGTCCTGCGTGCCTGGTGAGAACGGGGCTGCGACCCCCAGCAGAAAAGAGCGTCACATGAGGAAAAAAGCGTCGTTAATCGGAGCTCGGAAAGTCGGTGGGGAGCTGGGCTTTCAGATCGCGGCTGTGCTCCTATTTCAGTCCCCCAGAAGAGAAGGCTTGCGGCAGCAGACGTGAGGATCCCCGGCCGTTCCGAGGGGGTGGCACAAGCCGCCCGCGGGCCCGGGGGCGGAGCAGCGGGCGGTGGGTGCGCCGCGGCTCGGGTGGCCCCGCCGGGCCGCGGGGGGCGCATGCGCTCCGCCGCGCCGGAAGGAAAGAGGCGGGTGCGCGTGCGGTGCCGCGGGGCCGCGGCGGGGCCACGTGCGCCCGGTGCCGCGAGCGGGGCGGCGCCGCCGCCCGCCCGCCATGCCCGCCGCGCCGCCGTGAGCCCCGCGCGCCGCGCCATGGGGCCGGATCTGGGCTGGGCCGCACTGGTGCTGCTCTTCGCCGCCTCGCTGCTCACCGTGGCGGCCTGGCTCCTGCAGTACTGGCGGTCTGTGGCCCTGCGAGCGCCACGGCGGCGCGGGGCGGCGGCGGCGGAGGAGGCCGGGGCCCGGGCGCTGCTCGCGGCGCTTCTCGCCCTCAGATCCCTACGGGAGCAGTGGCAGCGGGCTTGGGTGCGAGCTCTCAACAGCCAGGCGCGCCGTCACGGGGTACGGCGGGGCCCTGGGGAGGGGAGCGCGGGGAGCGGCAGCGAGGTGAGGCGGGCCCGCCCGCCTGCTCTTTGTTCGCGAATGCTGGGTCAAGACATTCACCGCAGAGCGTTCCGGCCGGAGGAGCCGTCGGGCACCGGCAGCCTTGCGGACGGCTCAGTTCGGGAGTGCGCTGTGGTGTGTGAGCGCGGAAGGGTTACCACGCTTCATTTAGCGCGGGTTGGGGCAGTGCTGTAGTATCTCTGGGGTTTCTACAGCTATCTCTTCAAAATTCTCTGGTATTTATTTTCTTTAATCTCTCAGTATTACCGTTGTAGTATGTGTAGTTTTGAAGCTCACGAAGGAGAATATGCCTTGATGATTCCATATGGGAATAATTGCATTATAGCTTGTGTTGTCTGCAAGGCAGGGACTTAATGTGCACAGAAGCTGTGGTCCAAAGCAGTCCAAAGTCTACTGCGATTTCTTTATTTTTTTTCTTCTGTCGTGTGAGTGGGAAGGGGTTGCCTTTCTGTTAAGCTGTATAGGAAAATCAAGAGCTAAAAAAGTAAGCATGAAGCTAACATGTTTGAAGAAAAGGCAGTTAAAAGTCTTGAAGAACATGATGCAAACTTGTGTTTGAGTTTTCTGGCAAGCTAGGAAAAGTATCCCCCCTTTTGTCCAAGTGACAAATTCTAGGCTAGATTTAATGTGAGTACCTTCCCCCATAGGCCATAGTGCTTATGTCTTGATAGTCCGTTTCCTTTTGCAGTTTGTTCTTTCTGCGTGTCTTCTTTCAGCTTGTTGAATTTTGAAAGAATACAACCTAAACTTGCTCAGATCTCAATTTGCCCACCTTTCCTCGTGTTTCTGTATCACGGTGAACGTGAGTACATGACCTACGTGGTAGGAGATTTATAGGAGCGAGTGCATTGGTGGTCAGAGCATGCCGGTATGTGAATTTGAGTGGATTGTGCTAGGAGTGTGGTCTGAGGGCACCAGGAGCGGGCGGGTGAGGGTCAGTCCACTTTCCAGCCGTGTCTCATTCTCATCCCTGATACTTGAGAGAGCAGCTTCGGTCACAAGGTGTCACATTTTTTGTAGATCTTGAAATAACAGCTGCTAACATTTAGTATTTCCTGTTGGGATTACAATTCACTTGCCTTAAAATGGGGCAAAGACATGAAAGGAGAGGCTTGTAGCCTCTCAAGCTCATGCTGCCCTCGTCATTTTATTTTTTCTGCTATGTTTTCTCCGTGCTTTGGAGGATATATAAGTTCATGCTACCTTGTGCATGTGGTTCATTCAGAGTGGGCTGAGCAGCGAGATCTTTTGAAGTTCGGTGAGACTGTAAGGTGTTGGGAAGAATCGGGGATAGCTTGCCGCTGATGACGAAATACTTGAGTCGTTGAGCGGAGATTATGGTCACAGAGAGAAAAAGCCGATTCGATATTTTGGACTGACCCAGGTGGGTGAATACGTGGCTCCGGTGGAGGAGGCTTGCGAGAAAAAGAAACAGCAGGCATTACTATTGTGAAACAGCAGGGAGTGATCTAATACTGTTTATCCATTCTGTCAGTTTTGAAGTTTGGTCACAGGGAGAGCTGCTCTGTGTCTGTGTTAGAAGGAGGGCACGCATCTGGACTAGTTTTTGGTGGGTGAGCAGTTCTTCAGGCTGTAGTATTTATGCCTGTCAGATTAGTGACCGAGAGGCTTTTCTGCCCCTCACCTGGGTCTGTCTGTAGCACGGAGGTGGCGGTGCAGAGTCTCATTTACTTGAGAAGAGCGTGGCTTTCTGCACCTCTGTAATCTCTTTTGATTGTTCTGGCCCTAAAATGCAATCACCTTGGTAAACGGTCATGTCGTAGTGCCAAGATTTCCTGCTTTCTCTGTCTCTCTTTTTGTCCCTGTGAGCAGAGGGAGTCTTTGGGGGCTAGGTTTTGTGGAGGAATGCTCTCACACTCTTTATCTTGGTCTTATATTTCTTGAGAAGGGTTCTTTGTACAGAACTGGTCTTGAAATACAGGGAGATCCTCAAATGAAGACGAGGGATACCTCCACAGTAAAGACAGTAATTTAAGAAACCAGAATAGGGTGGAAAAAAAGGAACAAGTTGAGCACAGGAACTGACGTGGATTTGGATGATCCACAGGCTGAAGATGTGAATTTTGTTAATTGTTTGGGGCGGGAGGGACGGGAGGAGGACGTGCAGGGGGTTTATGTGTTTGTTTTGGTGGCTGAAATTAACGTAGCATTTGTGAATTCAAGCCTTAACTGGAGACCTTGTTTCCTTTTTCTGTATGGACAAGCCAAGGTGGGTAGAATTGCAGTGTGTGATGGTTTTGGGTGCTGACCAGATTTGTGGAAACAGACTGGAGTGTCTTTGGGGCCCTGCATCATTCATCCTCTTTGAAACTATCTGGGCTACTCTGACTGCTGGGAACTAACAGAGTTTTCTCTTTGTAGAGTTCAGTGCAGATCACATTTGAAGAGGGTCCTCAGTTACCGCAAGCCGCAACTATAAGTTGTGTGACGTGCAAGGGACTGTCGGACCACAGCATGGTAAGGCTTTGCTGTTCTGAATTGTACAGTGTGGGGTTTCTCCATCGATGGTGCGTCCTACAGAGACTGCTGAGGCCTTTGTGATGGAGGCGATGGAACTGGGGAGGTTTGGGTGAGGTCTGTTGAGTTTGGATGCTCTGGAGCTGCATGTCAGTGAGCCGTATGAGGGAAGACATGTTAGTTGAGCTGGGGTGTACAAATGCTGAACCCAAACATCAGGGTCCTGTAATGGAGAGCAGAACAGAGCTCCTGACACCAGTTTGTCTTTACCATCTCAACATATGAAGTCCGAAGCGGCGGGTTTGCAGAGCGGAACTCGGCGAGAGTAACGTGGCTGCCTCTTGCCAAGATATAAACTCATCTTTTCTCTCTAGGTGCTGTGCTGCCATCTGTCAGCTGAAGCTGTGAAATTCCCTGTCTCTGTTACTCAGCAGTCTCCAGCTGCCGTTTCTGTGGACACCTATCATGTCACTTTGGCTGTGCTGCAGGCTCAGGTAAGGGTCGTAAGAAGTTAGATATTGACCATACTTCTTCATCTAGTCCCATGCTGATCGAGGAAGGAGGACCGGCATCAGTGCAAATAGAGGTTTTGTTGGGCTGGAAGAAGCGGTGTGCTGTCACCGGCATTTGGTGAGGTGGCACATGTTCCCCATCTGCATGCCGAGTCTTCTTTTCTGGGTCTTGATCTGCAGATTTTGGCTATGAAACATAGCTTTAAGAAAATCCAGAGAGTTTTGAGACATGGCAGCATTCTATACTGTGTTTTTAAGTGGGTATTTAAGAAGTGAGAAATCCAAAGAGTTCAATTCCCCTCGTGGCATAATGGAAAGGGAGAGGCATGTCCTGTGCATATGTGTATGTAAGTATGGTGTCATGGTAGTGGGTGTGAAAAAGAAATCTATAGTGAGGCGTAGTTTGCTTGTCAGTTCCCCTTATTGCATTCACAAGAGCACAATACAACTTTTTCTGTGTGTTAAATATCGGAGATGCTTCTTCCAGCAAAGAAGCTCTGAAATCACAATGGGTGGTAACTCCATAGTTGCTTCCTGGCTAGATTTGATTCTCTGGAACATGGTTTTGTTTCCATTGTGATGAAGGACATGATAACGGAGATGGTATCTTGCTTGGAGGCGGTGTGCTCACGCGTGCACCGAAAGAAGCCCCAAAAACAAGACGCACCAAAATTAGAAGTAACTCGGTGGTAACAGAAGCCAATCCCATGGTGTTGCAGGTATTGCAGTTTGAAGGTTGTTCTGGAACGCTTTTGCTCTCAGAAGCCTTATTATAATTTTCAGCCTTCTTTTATCAGGTCATTCATTCCGGTTTGATTTTGTACTTCTGTTCTGTGGTCATTTAAACAGGTCCTTTCTGTCTTTGGCAACAGGCATGCTAAATGCTAATCTAGTTAAGGGCAGCAACTGCAGTTGCTTTTCATCTCTGAAAGGTCACCTTTGTCACAACTCATCCAATTACTCCCCTACACGCTGGCATCACCTTGTCTGCACCTGCCAAAGTTTTGGGTTGATTATTCATGTAAGGAATTGCGTGCGGCGTTCTAGTTGAGGTCTTGCTGCTGCCGCGTTACGAAATGCGGATTAGATTACCACATGCCTGCCTGTGTTTTGGAATGCTTCAACTACTGTGTTCCCAATTGTGCCCTGTCTATTCTGCACATCTCTTGTCGGTTACTTACCTGGCTGCCGTGTCTCACTTCTGTTGCTTTTGTCTGATGACCTTCCACCTTGTTGGTGAATGTCAACCTGGCAATTGAGAACTATGTTGAATTTCATTACCCAGTTTTTACTAGAGCTCTCAGGTCAGGAGGTCTTCCTGTGTGGTTCTGCCTCCATCTGTCACGTTAATGATGCTTTTATGGGTACATCGGTGTGCAGCTTTTCAACGGGATGGTGTACAGTCCAGTTTGTTGTTGCACACTGTTGGTGACTGGGATGAGTCTTCAACCTGATGCATTGCTAGAGATGCATTGCTAACTCATAAATGGTTGTGCTTAAATTTGGCAATGTTTAATTGATGTAGCTCAGTAAATATTGCTAGAGATGCATTGCTAATGTACAAATGGGTGAGCTTACCTTTGGCAATGGTTAATTGATGTAGCTCAGTAAATATCATGTATTGGTGCCCGATCGGGCATTTTTGGATTGTACCGCAGGCTTTTTCTTCAGTAAAAGACATGATGGATCATTTTTCTCTCCGATGGTGTCTGGGAATCCGACAGCAGCGAGGAAACCGGATCTCGCTATGGAGTGATGAGGCTTCTGCGGCTGCTTCCTCCTGTAGGCCTGGGAGCGCTTGTGTTCTTATATTCTGTTTTTTATTGTTGCACTGGTGTGAGGGCCTTTCAATTGCTGAATTTGGAATGGGGCAAAAATCACTTAATGTAAACAGAAACTGTTCCTGATTATGGATATTTGTTCTGGGCCAGCTGGAGATCCACTTGGAGGAGATACAGAATGAGGGTCTCCTGGTGTCGTGGGCATTCAAGGACAGACCAGACCTGGACCTTTTGGTTCTTCCACGACTTGTGCTTCCTGAGGTGAGTGGCTAATGGTGACAGGCTGACTTGGAGTGGAGGAAGGGAGGAAGGAGCAGAAACGGCTAGAAGGCAGGCTGTTGTGGAGAAATGTTGGCAGCTCACTGTTATGGCCCTTTAGGGCAGCGGAGGGGATTCTTTCACCCTGGAATTGATACTAGCTTAGCTGTGTAAAACAGCATCCTGCTGTCAAGACAGCATCCTCAAGAGGGCTGAGGTGGTACCAGTATCTGTTGAACGCTTTCTGTCTACCTAGGTTCCTCCTGCTGTTGTCGAATGTTAGAGCTGCAAAGTGAGCTGGGTTGTCACTTTTTCTTTGTGTGAGGTGGTTGTGGTGGTTGTGTGTTGTGTTGTTGTGGTTGTGTTGGCTTGGTTTTGTTGGTTACGTTTGCTTGGATTTTTTTAAAGAGATGAATTATGATTTAAGAGGTTAAAGTGGGGAACCCATGGGTTGGAAGTTTAATGAACGGAATGTGGGCGGCGTGTTTGCACTTCTGTGATCCAAATAGGTTGGTAGATTTGTTGTTTTATTGACACCTTTGTTACTTTATCTTGAGTAGATGTAGGAATCTGGCTGTTTTCCCAAAAGTGTGGTAGTACAGTGTCTTGAGGTGGTGAGCATGTGACAAACTATAAAAGCTGTGTTGTAAAAATTTACACCAGATGGACTACAGATGTACAGGCTTAGTTTGTCTCATTTAGAAAGCTTGCATTTGCCTGCAGCTGCTACATGGAAGCTTTAAGGGCTGAGGAGAACGAGAGAGGGAGTACAGGCTATAGGAAGAGTATCTGGTAGGTTATTACTGGGAGAATGACTGTGTAGCATATCAGAAACTTGAGAGGCAGGTGGAGCTGTAAATGTGTCCTTTTTTTAATGAATTTCCTGCATTTCCTCTTGATTTGCTGAGAGAAGGATGAAGGGAGAGCGGATCTGTCCACTATAAAGGATCTGATCGAGGATACCATCGTCAGTACGCAGCCAGCCATGACAGTGAATCTGATGGCCGGCACTGCTGGAGCCGGTGCGGTAAGGCACTCTCCTCGTGTCCTTCTCGTGCCTTGGACACGGGCCCTGAGATGCTTCTGAGGGCTGAGGCTTAGGTGGGAATACACTTGAGGGTTGAGTCTCCATCACTAGGGTTGAGTCTCACTGAATCCACTAGGGTTGAGTCTCACTTCCGGGCGAGAGCTGAATCCTGGCCTGCACTATCATAGGAGTTAGGGTACTGCATCGTGGCCCGTAGGGATAATTAGAAATCGTTCCCAAGGGCAACTCCTTCTATGTTTTTTCTTGAATGCCGATTGTCGGTCACGTACTTACGGCACTGAACTGCCTGAGGTAGCCCTGTCTTTTGACGATCTCCCATGCTCTGAACGCCGAGGCTGTGTCCAGGGCAGCCTTTGTGGGCATGGAATGCTCCGTGGTTTGCCGTCAGTTAACCGTCCGGTAGCCAGCAAGCTTGTTCTTGCCTCTCTCCTTTTTTGTCTGCCTTAAACTTCCCATTTGAAATGACACGAGGGCCCGCCGGAGGTCAATAGCTTGGGAAACCTGCATCTTCCAATGGCTTTGTGGGTATTCCCCCGTGTTGGTGTGAGGAACTACTTAATAGATACAAGGATGATGCATCTGGCTGCAGTTTGCTGGCGAGTGAACGATAAAGGTATCGGTCTCGCTCTCGTCATTCCTCAGGTACCCAGCAATAAGTTGACTCGAGAGTCCCCGTCCGGAGTAGCAGTGGCCCGTCTGGGTTCTAAGCTGTTGCTCCGCAATCTTCGAGTGCTGAACTTGGGCTGCCAGGGGAAGGGAGGTAAGTGTGAAAACATTGCTGATCCGCAGGCGCAAGTGTGCAGGTGGCGAGATTGGAGCGAGTGGATGTTTTGGGTGGGTTTGAATGGAAAAGAAGGGCGTGTGCCTGACAAACCACTGCCTCTCGTTGATGAATGCACACGTGCCCTCTGTCCCTCTGTGTGGCTTTAAATTTCCCGAGGTTTGCAGAAGCGGGCTGAGAGAATTCAGGCAGACGAGCCAAGATGGCAAAAAGGGACTTTATTTACAAGAAGCCTCTTTATATATCCATTAATAACCTAGCAACTATTGGTCAGCAAAGAATCCACCTCCTAAAACCATTGGTCACAACCAAATAACACCTAATACAAAACAAAGAGATTAAGAAAGTAAAAGAATGCAACTTACCTCAATTCTCTCTGAGAAAGAACAGAAAGATTCTAAAACAGTGCAACTACGCCTCTATTGCAGGAGTTGGGGAGATACGCTGCATGGCAGAGCTTGACAGCCCCCCGCAGCAGAAGTGGACGAGGCCAGGTGGCAGTGTCAGTGCTGCAGGAGAGATGGAGTGGAATGATGAGTTCTTTCTGTAAGTGTCTGCTCTCCCAGTCGGCACAGCGTAGGTGGACTGGCGTAGCCTCTGGCTATCATTACCGTGCTGCGGTAACCAATGTGCGTGGTGCAGAGGCGAAGTCTGCGTCACAGGGCAGTGTCCGTTCGTGCCGCCCCTCCGCTGGGCTGCTGATTCCAGTGATTCCAGCTTGCGTACATATATATCCCGTTTCGCTGGACTCTCTGTATTTTAACCGGGTGGGCAGAAATGCCAATTGTAGGAGCGGCAGGTGCAGTGGGGCTGTAGCATAAACGGCCTTCCAGAGAGGTGGCCCTCTCAACTTCCCCTGGCAGCCTACACAGCTCTGCAGGGTACGCAAACCAGAGTTCTCATCTGTGTAGTTTGCTGCTCTAGTTGTGTCCTCCGCAGTAGTGCGTGCTACTGAAACTTTGGAGAGGGTGATGAGGTGTGTGAGATTTGAGGGAAAGAAGATACAGAATGAGGTTGTTTGCTCCGTGGCCACTTAGAAAAGAGTGCCTAACACAAGCCCATCTTTGGTTTCAACAGGGAGTTGGGACCTAGAAGCAAAGAACTGAAACTACAGGTGCTGGGGAACAGCGTCGGAGGGGGAAGTGAGTATGGGCAGCCATAAGATGGGTGGTAAGGTGGGGGACTTGCGTAAGGGACTTACGTGCTTTAAACTCATGGTAGTTCTATGTCGGTACAACATGCGGTGAATTCTGCAAAGGATTTTTCATATTTAGCTTTATTTGAGCTTCTGACGATGTGAAGTAACTCTGAGTTCTGTTTTTCTTACCAAATGGTTGGGGTCTGACCTTGAATCAGGAGGTTCCTTTGGCCTGCCCATCTCCGTTCTGAAGCAGGGAGAGGCATGCGGGATTTTCCCTCCTGTGTGAGGATAGCTTTTCATAAGGCTCTTAACTGTTCATTTGTACTCAGTCAGGGACTGACTGTGGCATCTAGTTTTGATGGAGGCCACACAATGGTCACCTTTTTAAGGGAGTTGATTGCTGCATTGTTAAAGAGGAGCAGAAGAGCATCGCCTGCCCCTTCTTGCTCTTGAACCTGGAAGTCAGTGGAGTTGTGGGGATCTGTTTCGTTGGCCCATAGGGCTGCTTCCAAAAAGCATGGGTTGCCTCAGGGATGTCTGAGGTGCTGAGTGAAGTGTTTCATTTTTCCTGTTCCTTCTTGCAGATGTGCTGCTGGCTTATGCCACACTTTCGATCGATTCTTTGGGCAAACAACCATCTGGGAGACAGGTGTGCTCACTGGCCCCAGGAGCTGGACAGTCACTGACAGCTGAAGCTACCATTACATTGGAGGTGAGCTCGTGACCGCACAAGCTCTGCGCATACACGGAGCACGCTCTGGAAAGGTTCGTGACGCGAGCCTCTAGCTGGAGATGCATGTGTTTGGGCCTGAGCTCGGCACGGAGGGCTAGCAGACCCTTATGCTGTGGAGAGGTGGCGGTCACCTGACCCTCGGTCTCTGAGACTCCCGCTGTTGAACTCATACCGTACTGGGGATGGCTCCTTGGTGCCCGGAGCCCTAGCTTTTGTTGCCCAAATATGCTTGCCTTTCCATCTGGGAAGAAGAGAGCCTCTCTGAGCGGTGCTTTACTCTTTATAGCTGCTGTTCCAGGAGTCTCCTGCATCTTTGAATGCTCAGCACACCACATCTCTGCGAACCAGCGTCACCCCCACTAAGAAGGTGGAGATGGACCGTACCATCATGCCCGACGGTACCATCGTGACTACCGTCACCACAATTCAGTCCCGGCCCAAGGCAGACTGCAAACTGGGTGAGGCTGCGCAGCAGCAGGTGTATCGTACAGGGGGCTTCTACGGCAGCCCAGACTTAGCTGCGATGTTCCCACAGCTGCTCACGAAGACGGTAGCAAAACTGTTTAGTCATCACATCTGGTTATTGCAGGCTCACACTCTATGTATTGCTTCCGGTGTGCGGGTTGGAACACAGATGTCCTTACTGTTCCCTTAGCGTCTTTGTGGCTGGCTGGAAACTCTTGTGTAGCCCTAGGGGAGACAATTGATGCAGCTCTGTTCCTGGGGGGAGGCGAGGGAGGGATGAGCCTCTCTCATACCCTTTCGGTTGTGGGGAGGTCTAATGCGCATGCTGCTGCATCAACCTTTGTGTGATATCAGGCTAAGCATTTAGCCGTGCTTTCTCTAGTTTCTTCACTGCTAAAGAAGTTATGCTGAACATACTGAACATGGAGCCAAAAGCATGTTGACCTTGCTTACTAGGGGTTGTTGCTGCTTGCGGTCTGGCGTCCTGGTGCATGTGGTGCTGAATATTCCAAGAGGTGGGGCAGGGAAAATACACAAATGAGGTATTGCAATGTGTCTGCTTCGCAGGACTGCAGCCCAGAAAGGCAACCGTATCCTGGGCTGCATCAAAAGAAGCGTGGTTAGCGGGTCGAGAGAGGTGATTCTTCCCCTCTGCTCTTCTCTTGTGAGACTCCACCTTGCGTAGTGTCCAGCCTTGTGGTCCCCCGACACGTGAAAGACATGGACCCGTTGGAGCGAGTCCAGAGGAGGGCCGCAAAGTTGGTCACGTACCTGGAACGCCTCCCCATGAAGAAAGGCTGTGAGAGGTGGTGCTGTTTAGGCTGGAGAAGAGAAGGCTCTGGGGAGACATTGTAGCAAGCAGCTTTCCAGTTCCAAAAAAATGGGCTTACAAGAAGGCTGAAGAGGGATTTTTTGCAAGGGCATGCCGTACTAAGGGGGAATGGCTTTAAGCTGAAGGAGGGTACATTTATATTAGCTATTACGAAGAAATTTTTCCCTCTGAGGGTGGTGAGGCACTGGCACAGGGTGCCCAGGGAAGCTGTAGCTGCCCCATCCCCAGAAGTGTTCAGGACCGGGCTGAATGGGGCCCCGAGCGACCCAGTCTAGTGGCAGGCTGGTTGGAACTAGGTGGTCTTTAAGGTCCCTTCCGACCCAAACCATTCTGTGATTCTGATATTTTCTCAGTAGGCTTCTCACTGCTTTGCTGCCAGAAAGCCTTACAGAGCCACCCTTGCAGGTTCGCAAGTTCTCCAAATGCTCACTTAAGGCTTTTTGGGGCTGTGTGTAGGGGGCACAATATGACAGTATGGCTGTGTAAGCTTCCTCTCCACTTACTGTGTCTCTTTTGCCGTGAAGATTCACCATCGAGGTCACCTTCCAAGGTGGAAGTGACTGAAAAGAAGACGACGGTGCTTTTGGAGACCGGCTGTCCTCACGGCCACTTGCCTGGCAGTAGCCGTAAGTGCTTGGAAATTTGAGGCTCTTACTGAAGTAACCGTGTTCCTTAGCCTGTTTTAGAAAGTGGCGGTTTGAATGTGGTTCATTGAACTCATTTACATTTTCTGCTGCAAAGTCTGCGTGAAGGTGGGGGCAGAAGGCTGGTGGTGGGGCGGGGGCAGGTAAAAGACGTTTCCCTTCGACTATCCGGTCAGTGACTACGAGTGTTTCCTTGCTCGACAAGAACTTTCTGGGCTATCTGGATCCAAAGAACTTTGCACATGGGGCTGTGATTGTGTCTGGAACACAGCTGTGCTGCAGCCGTGTTGACAGTTTGCTGCCAAAGCAAACTCTTGGGAGTCTTTGGAAGTCTTTGTTGAGTGGAGGGGTATTGTAATTACATGCCTGGTGGAAAATGCAACTTTTCAGGTACCTAAAAGAGCCAAGAGCTAGTGATACAGAGCTTCCTTAATTTGGTTTATTTGGACGAGCCTGTAATAAGCTCTGTTCTCTATATTTTTGTGTATGTAAGTTGCCTATTACAAGCATCGCGGTCAGCAACTGACCTTTTGCCTCTGCCGAAGGTCGCTACTCCAAGTGTCGGTATTTTTCTTGTGCTCAGGGGATAGCCATATGCCCAATGGCTTGGATCCGGTGGCCGAGACGGCAATCAGGCAGCTAACCGAGACGAATAACAAGACCACCAAGAAGACGCCAACAAAACGTAGTACGCTGATCATCTCGGGAGTGTCCAAGGTCTCTGGTAGTTAGGAGCTTCATTTCAAATCGGGGAGGTTGTTCTCAGGGATGCATGCATGAAACTAACCTGTGCTGTAGAGACCGGTGCGGGAAGGTTCCAGCACGGATAACCAGCTCACGGGAAGCTTTTCGCCGCTTCCCAGGGAGCATTAAAAAGTACCTTGCTGGTCTTCAGGGCAGCTGCAGGTGGGAGTTCACACTGGCAGCTGCAGAAAGGGTGGTGGCTGCCGTAGCTGGTTTTGAGCCTCGAACTCGGCTATGGGAGCGAGGGATGTGCGGCAGAATGCTTTGTAGTTGGCCACGTTCCGGTATGTTTTGGCAAAAGAGTGACAATCGTGCATCGGTGCTATCTAGCATGGATGATCTGAACTGGACCATCCATATGTAGATGGAAGTAGGGAGATGAATGCAATTCTTTTGATCCTGTCTTCATGTCTGTCTGCCCTGCTAACCCCCTTCAGGTACCTATTGCTCAAGATGAAATGGCACTTTCCTTGGGTTATGCTGCATCCCTGGAGGCCGCAGCATATGGGGACTCTGAGGCGGATGGCACAGCTGACTGGACTCACGATTCTACGGAATTGTCACGGTCACCGGAAGCGTCGCCATCGGGACAAAGGGACAGTCAGGAGGTGGATGAGACGACACGATCGGACATCTCTGAAAGGCCATCGGTGGAAGATGTCGAGTCTGAAACTGGCTCCACGGGAGCCCTTGAGACCAGGAGCTTGAAAGATCACAAAGGTAAGGATGAACCGTTAGATGGTAGCTAACACAAGCCTGTAACATTAACTGTACGAGAGGATGAAGTGACATCCAAGTTCCCCACCCAAGCATGGGGTCTGCATCCACCTTTCGGCATAGCGAACGACAGCTTCTGATGGAGCCTGGAAGAGCCTGCCTTTCTCTTGTGTTTTCCTCTGGAGTGGTTCCAAATGTCTCCGTTTATAGGTATCTGATTCCTATAGCCTTTTAAGGTTTTGTGCCCTCTTAGATGGGAACCCTATGCAGCTTGTGTATTCCACAGAACCCCTTTTGTCTCCCCAGCTTCCAGGTCCACAGATCAGGCGTGTGTCCGTAAATAATGATTCGTCCTCTGAATCTGGCCTCCTGTAGTGTGGAAATGGAGGCCGCCCGACAATGTGGATTGTAGGGGTCCTGATTGCCCTCTTTCTTTCTCTGTTAGCATTGAAACAGCTAGTGCCTCTCACCTGTCACACTGTAAGATGTCCACACAAACTCACCTCCTTTAAATGATGGGGTGGGCCTGCCCCAACCTAGCCGCTGTCCTGGCTTTTCCACACATTTGTTGGTTAGGTAGATGGCGCACGTTGGATTTTTCTCCTACCGACTTAACGTAAAGAAATGCAAATTAAAATCTTGATTACTCAGGATATTAGAGTCGGACAAATTTTGGGGAGTTGTGTCCTGTTACGACCGGCTTTACTTTGACCTGTGGACGCCCCTTTTTTGTATGTCAGCGGGTAGAAAGGTTTGCGACCCAGATTCTTGAGAGACCTGGTGGGTGGGGAAGAGAGGGAAAAGGGAAAGCAAAACCCCTCAGTAGGAAGTACTGTTGTAGTGTTACATGGCGTGCAGGTTTTGGATGTGTCTTTCTGATCCATGTGAGGTTGAGAGCAGTTGGCATCTCCATCTTCTTCTGCTTGCATGAGTCGTGCCTCCGGACCGGCCGTGTCTTGAAAAGACAGGCAGTTATTCCGGGCACTCGCTGACAAAGTTAATCCGTGTGCCCTCAAGACAGGCTGGTCCGAGAGGCCTTTTCCCTCTCGTATGTTTGTCGCAAGGCCTTCAGATTCAGATATTCTCTCTTGTTTTCCATTCATATGAGTCTTGGCTTTCTTTTAAAATTCTGCACACTTCCACTGAGGGGAGGACGTTGTGTGAAAGGAAGTTTATGTAGAGGGGACGTGGGATGGAATGTTTAGTGAGGCAGCTTGTTGATGTTGCAGTGCGTCATGAGCTGAGGCTTTGCTTTGCATTTGGAGGCTGGGATTAGCTGACCTGCTGTGTACTTCAGCCGCTCGGTGCGGAGGAGAACTGCTGCGTATCTGAGAATGGCCGGTTACGTTACGGTCCCTGAAACTCGCCAGTGCGGGACGCTATCATTGTTTCTGTCTCCTTCTTGTCTCCACAGTTAGCTTTCTTCGGAGCGGTACGAAGCTCATCTTCCGGAGAAGGAGCAAGCAGAAGGAAACAGGCCTGAGCCAGTCGCACGATGACTTGTCCAACGTCACTGCCAATTCCACCGCGAGAAAGAAAACTGGTAGCTTCTCTCACCGCATCATCAAACGCTTCTCCTTCAAGTCTAAATCCAAACCCAAAGGCAGTGACAACGTACCAGCAGATGAGAACTGAAGGAAGGAGAAGCCCATTGGAAAGATTTCTCAGAGATCCTTTTCTAGTCTCTTGTCTTCCCACCCCATGGTATCTGTGACTTGCGGTCCAGTTTTTTCCAGCCTTGGCTGAGGGAAGACATCCCAGTGCTTTATGCCGCGTGGGGAGCGGAGGTGGCGAAACCCGGGACTTGGGCTGTTTGGCTGCCTTGGCTTAGCCTTCTCTGATTGTTGCGCCCCTCCGTGCTCTCCCAGATGATCAGGGTGGCGTGCTAATCCCCGTGGGGGTCTTGGGAACTGTGGGAGTGACTCTGTCTGTGTAGCCGTCTGGCATCATCAGGTGTCTCGAGTGGCAGCCTTCAGAGTGAAAATCGAGAAACCGCTGAGTTAGCTACATTGCTGAGAAGTGTGGGATGTAGTCTCACTCAGCTCTTCTAGTGAGAGAGAATAATGCAGTCACTGACGATCTAAACACTATTATTGCTTGTGCTCGGTGCAGAGGCTGTAACCTGAGGTGCACTGCAGGGTGATGCATTCCTGGGCTGTGAGCCGTCAGATGACAGCTGTTGGCTGTCGGAGTTGCGGTCCTCCACCCGGCTGTGCCGCTGGAACAGTCTCCGGTTCGGACAGCACCGAGGAAGCCCTGTTGTCTGTGCTATGTTGGCGAAGGAAGGAGTCTCTAAGAAGAAGGAAGTTTTAACCACTGCACAAGTTTTCGTAGAAGCCTGAGCCCTCGCAAGAATGCCTGGTCGGTGCTGTCGGTTCTGCCACCCTGTGCAGCCACCCTGTGACACAGCACTCCTTCCACATTTGTGTTCTTGAATGGGGAAGTGGCTGTCCTGAATGCATGCACCAGCTATTGTACGAGCAGGTCCCTTACTCTTGGGGGTGGTTAGGGATGTTGCCAAAGGGCTGCTGGTCTGTCTTCCAGACCTGCAGGGCATCGGGTCTCGTCCTCTTAACGGTTCTCGAGTCGAGGACTGGCACCGTGCTGGGGATGCATGGCAAGGAATAAGGCGAGGAATGTAGTGAAAGGCAGTCTGATGGGGAGCCTAAAGACACATGGCAGAAAGAGGCAAGAGTTTACATGTTTTCACTGATGAGTTTCCTCTAGCAGAAGGAACGTTTCTGGGTTGCATTTGGTATTTTCTTTCCTCTTGAAAACACGATCCACCCTGTTCAAACAGGGCATTTCTGCAGTGGGAATTTGCAGAGGGGCAGGCGTGCAGGGGAAAATAGAGTCCTTGTGCAGGAGGAGTCTGTCCTAGAGAAACAGTTGTCTGGTCTCCTGGCCCGTGCACATTTTAGCTACAATATCCCCAGAAGTTCCCTTCAGATAGCATGTAATAATGCTCTTTGGAGAAACATTCATGCGCTGTCAACGTGCTTGGTTTGAGAGAAAGCTCCTGCTCTCCCGTGGGCTCCTTCTACAGTTAAGGAGGTGGGACAAAGGGGAAGGAAAAACCTCACAGAAGAGCTATTTCCCGGGCCTGACTGGATGCTCTAGGTCTCCTCTTCTGTTAGAGTGCCTCCTGTGGCGGTGTCTGTCGCCCTTCCTTATGCAGGACACTACCGACCGAAAAAGCAGTTCTCTCGAAGGCGTGCGTAAAACGCGTTTCTCAGCAGAACGAACCCCGGCTTGCTGATACTGCTGCCGTGTGTCATTTCCAAAGACTGGAACATGTTCGGTACGCTGCTGCAAAAGCATTTAGAGATGGCTGTTTCTTGCATGTCTGTGCAGGTGGGGAAGGGGGAAGGCCAGAGTTGCCAAGGGTTGGAATTGAAAGTGGTGGTGTGTACTAGCAGGAAGGACTCCGCTGTTTTTCCTGCTCATTCCTCGCACGATTGGGCATGTGTGAGTCCGAAAGATCGTATTGTTCCAGCTGGCTGACCGGGAACTTCTACATATATTTTGGTCTGGGAGTATTTTTCGTCCCCGAGCTCTGTCATGTCTTTTATGCTTTGTTTCTTTGATCGTCCACACGGTGCTGTGGCTTTGTTTGCGCTTCCACGTGCTACGTATGTCAGAGAACTCGCTGTTTCTCACTGAAGATAGTTTTCCTTGATGTGAGTGACTGGTTTGCACTACGGTGCTGGTGGAACTTGACCATCTGTAGCTTGCCTGTAGCAATCCAGCTGCCAGTTTGACATAGCCTTCTTTTGCTGGGTCGATGCAGTACTGCCACTTGCGGTGCTGTCCTTCTCAGGCACGCCCTTGTTCCCAAAGTCTCGGAGTTTGTTTCCAGTTTGGCATTCTCTCTTGCACCATCCCCTCTACAACTTGTAGCTATGACAGTACTTTATGTTCCATTTTTGGATTTTATTTATTCATTTCAACACCATTTCAAGGTGTTAAACCTTGAAGATTTGAACCCAGACAGGACCGCTTCTCTAGTGGGATGCTGTGAAGCCTTGTATTAGAAATGCTGGTTTGAATGGAAGAGCCTGCAGCTCTTCAGTTGCGGGTTAATCACGGGACCTGCCGCGAGTCTTATTCCATAGTCCTGCGTTCTTTTCTTTAAACTGAGAGCAGCTCGAGCTGACTTCGTGCGGAGTGGCTGGAGGCGAATGCTGAGGGTCACCGCTGTTCTTCGGAGTCAGGGATCTCAGGCTCGTGTACATGGGGAGGGCTGTGAGGGCTAGCCAGTGTTGTCCTTGTCGCTGTAGACTGGAGGCAGGAAAGCGAGGTTTGTGTCTGACAAACGCACGCCTAGATTCTTGGCCGGCATATTGTGGTCTGGCTTGGAGGAGGAGGTGATAGGAAAGGTAGTAAAATGGAAGCTCGAGTTCCTCACCGACCTTGGGGACCCTTCCTAGGCATGTTAAATGGGCAATTCCTGTCATATGTTCATGGCTTTCCTCTTTTGTTCCTGGTTTGTTGGCTCCAGGCTATGCCTGCCAATGACTTGCAGTGAAGGTACCCATACGTTCTTGATTTTGAACTTTGATGTGGCAGAAGACTCTTGCACTGTGCTTGGCAAAATGAATGGCACATGGGAAGCGTGCCAGTAGGGGAGTATCTTCCCTTGAATTTTTAGCAGTGTTTTTTACCACAGGCAGTAAATTGTGTTGCAAATCTGTATCTGGTTGGACAGCTTACAAAGCAAAGGGACCTTGTGGAGTGCTGACAGGAGCACATCCCCAAACATTAAGTCCTACATCCACTTGTGTTTCCTAGAGGAGATGTATTTTCTGACATTCTGTTGCTTCTCAACTACACTGTATGACTATACAGTATAAGACTGATACTGTATCCTTCTATCTTCTCGTGAATGTTCTCAGCAGACTGTTTTTCAGGGTGTTTGGCTAAAGTGCTGTTTGAGGAATGGAGGGACAGCAGGGTGTGGCTCTGCTGTGTACATTGGAAACGTTTTGGTTCTGACATGCTCCTCCTTAATCGTGTTCATCCTTCCTCTTCTTATCTGAACGAGGTTTCTTTTCTGGCCTGTAGAGATATTTTCATCCCCCGAGGCAGTAGGTGCTGGTTTTGTTAGTCCTGACTGTGTGAGCAAAGGCGACTCCTCTGGTTCCTCAAAGGCACGAATGGTAAAAAATCCACCTCGTGGTGGAGGTGTGATTATTGGTGTGAGAAACAGTTCTTCTATCCTAATCTTCTCAGATGGAAAGGGAAGGTCAAACGGGTTTTGTTCTTCAGAAGATGCAAAGACGAAGTCCCCGGGAATTTCCTCCCGCAGAATTGCTGCTTTAAGAAACCTCTTTTGTATTTAATCCCCACTTGCACTTCTGGCTTTAGGACAGAAGAAATGCTATTTGAAATCTACTTTCCCTGTTTAACTTCTTCAGATACCTGTGCTCTCACTTTGGTGCTGCTGCGGGCTCTGTGGCATTTTGTAATGCCTGGGACCACAGAACGACCCCATGAATGGCACGGGCCACCATCAAACATTTTAAGCTCAAATGATCTGCAGTTGGCAGATTGTTGTCTCAGGGTAGGCTCACTATTTGCACCTTGTGAAATCGGTCTTTGACCAAATATATGGTGGAAGAGGAACAGCAGAGCAGTGGGCTTGAATGCATGGAGGCTTCTGAAGGAGTTCAGCCTGCATATGAGGGCCTGCATTCCAAATGCTGTGTTTCTCTACTGGCTGCAAAAGCAGGAACAGTGACTTGTAAATGAAGCCAAAGTAGGCATTTTGTTGGGATCGTTTTGGTTTTTTGTTTGTTTTGGTTTGCTTCGAGGGGTTTTTGGTTTGTTGGGGTTTTTTTGTTTGTTTGTAGGTTTTGCTTTTGTTATGTTTCAGTTTTTTGTTGTTTTGTTTGTTTCTTTTTCTATTTTGGCTGAACAGATTTACTAGAATTTACCCATGCTGTGAATTTTTACTGCTCTGAAGAAAATAGATTTATGCTAGCTCTAAGCTGTAAGTATGCTTGTATATTTCTGTCTGGATACATCTTCTCCCTATGCTTTGGCAAGGCTTTTTAAGAGTCTCATCATCAAAAAAGCCCTCAGTGTTGGCCCATGAGAGATATCCTCTTGAGTCAGTGAAGACTGGACACAGGAAAACATCAGGGGAATTTCAAAACCTCAGTGTTCTGAGGGCATCATAGGATTTAGCATGATGGATGCACGATGGATGTCTGAGGCCAGAGGGGTTGGGTGCATGGATGTGTATTTGCACATGCTTATAAGTAGAGCACACTCTGCAAATGCCCATAGTGGTAATGGTGTACTGAGGACAACAGTGCCGATAGGTGGGATGGGAGAGTGGCCCTACCGGCTTCTGTGGCATTGTTACCCATTTCTTGCACAGACCTCTGCAGTGGCAGACCTGAGCAAGCAAGTCCAACTCCTGCCCCTGCAAGCACCCTCATGCTGCTGGATGTAGTTGAGGGTGGGGTTTTAGGCAGCTTGACTGAAATGGGGAAGAGCAAGGGAAGACTGCTTGGGTGGAGGGGAATGTAGTGAAAACTTCTTCAAACTGATATAAGAGTGCCATGGGCACGTGCTGTTTCTAGACCAGAACTGGGTGCATGGCAACTGTTTTTGTTACTTTTTTGGCTTTAGCGATGCAATAGCTTCTCTTGGGTCATTGTTTGCTAAACCTATGGAGAAATAATTTCTGGTTAGCTGTGGCGATGCTTGAGTGTTGGGAGGGTTGTGATTTGTGTGAGTTTGGTCTTTCGGCATTTTTCTCTCCACCCCACCTCCCCTACTGCATGGTCAAGGTGAGTCTCAGGGTAGAGTAACAGTCCCAGTGGTGGTCAAACTTCTGGCAAAGGTGTACTTGTAATATCGCAGTTCTTTCTCCAGGCACGACTGCTCCAAATCACCTTTCCATGCTTGTCAGGTACCGGACCAAATACCCGAATGGAAGTTGAGTTAGTGCCCCTCCTTGTGTGTGCTCTTTTGTACTTTGATGCTTTCTGTCTGGGTGGATTATTTTGACCCCAGATTGTTTAGGCAGGAAAGAATTGGAACTTTGTAGCTAATAATGAAAATAAAACTACTTACGATGAAATTAAGTTCTCGCACCTTTGTAAATCTTGAAGATGAATTCTGTTGCTTTGTAATGGCTGAATCTGTTAACTTATTAAACCACATGAGAATCAAAACCTGAGTCTGACTTCATACCTGGTGTGGTGCTGTGACCTTCCCTCCAAACTGTCTCTGTCTCCCCTAAATTCTCCCAATCAAATGATGGCAAGCTGTGTATACCCAAGCAAGGGTCTGTAACACCCTGAAACATTTCAATGTAAGGGGGTAAACCAAGTTTCCTTTAGGTTGGCGCATAGGAGGAATACCTTCAGCAGAGAAGGTGAGTAGGGTACGAGAGAGGTTAGGTGGGATCCTCCCAAAAAAGGGAGATTACAGCCCAAAAATGCTTGTATGTTTAGGGGGTGTGGTTGTGCAAAAAGTACAAAAAACAGTAGTTTTTCTTATCTTTATATATGTGTCTGTGTGTGTGTATATATATATATTTTTTTGTAAAATAATTTAAAAAATAATTTTTATTAAAATTGATTTCAAGATACCAGAAAACCAAGTTCCAAAATACCAAAGTAATTCCATTTCAAAATACTAGAATATCGAGTTCCAAAATACCAGTTTTCGGATTCTTACGTGGGCAGGATTCCCGAGCCCAAAAGAACGCATTATCATCCGACTGCGCCCATCACCGCGCCCCCCGCTCACCTCACTGACGTCATCCAGCTTGGCGTGCCACTTGCTCTAAGCTTGCTTAGGGCTCTTTCACGAGTTTTTAGCCTATTTTTACAGCCTTTTTTAGACTAGCTACAGCTTTGGCATGGCTTTTTGGGGGATTTTTGGCCTTTTTTAAACCTTACGACCCATTTACAATTTTTTAACCTTTTTGTGTTTCTGCTTGCTTTTACAAGCTTTTTTTTTTTTTTTTTCCGGGCATGCCTTAGCTACTTTTAGAGCATTTTAAACGTATTTTTAGGGTTTTGGTTTTGTTTTTTTTTTTTTTTTCAGGACTATTTACAAATTTTAAGGCCTTTTAAAGGTATTTTTAACTTTTTGGGAAGTTTTTGCATAGCTTCCTTGGAATCTTTCTGAGTGTTTTTAGGTTTATTTTAATATTTTTTAGACTATCTTTTTAGCTATTTCAGAACTATTTAGAACTTGCTTAGGGCTTTTGTTTTGGTGTTTTTACACTATTGTTACACCTTTTTTAGGACTATTTAAATTTTCTTTTAGGATTGGTGGAGGTTTTTTTCTTTCACAAGTTTTTTTATTATATTTCATGGGCTTTTTTTTCAGATTTCTAGTGCCAGAAACGACCCTCAAAGCAGCAGCAGCCACTAACCCTAACGCCAGAACCCTCACACGAAGACAAAACACACTCTGAAAAGGTACAGATAACATATCCACAGCCTAGAGTGACGGGTATAAGAAGTTGGGCACTGAGCAGTTTCTTTAGGGTTTTTAAAAGGATTTTTCAAATTGTTGTATTTTTTTCTGTTCTTTTTAATGGTTTTTTAAAGACACTTTACAGGTTTTTGGGGCCTTTCTTGTCACTTTTTGAGGATTTTTTTAGACTGTTTTTAGGGCTTCTAAAACATTTTAGGGCTTGCTTTTTCAGGGCTTTTTAAGGATTCCTTAGGGTATTGATCTAGTGATCGGGACATCAGGAGACTCACCAGACAACATTCACTATGCACTCTCTCCATTTCCATCACTCCAGCTGCAGCATCCTCATTTTTCACAGTTCTGTTTTGAAGATTCCCCCTCAGGAAATGAATCTCACCAGTCCAAGTAGCAAATCCCCAAGGTGATTTAGCTCCTGCAAACAGCAGGTATGACCAAGAACAGCTGCTGTCATAGCAAAAGCAGAGGATTGTGGTGATCAGACACCTTTCCCTGTGAAGGCTTCAGTTCCTACCACCATCCTTGAGCAGTTTTGCCTCCGTCCCACCCACTTGCTCTGAAATGGCTCCGTGGGGTTTAACTCCAGCTCTTTGGATCTGCCCGTTACCACCAGTTTGACAGGCAGCGCCGACAGCACGGCAGGGGAGCATCCAAACGGGCCCGGGCAAGGGCACGCCGAGGCCACCGGGTCCCGCAACACAGCTTCTTGTGCTTCGGGTCCTCTGTTTTTTGGAACAGATTCACTAGAATTTAACCTCATAAAAATAATCTGGTAAGAGTTAACATTAATCCTGAATATCCAATGCATCACTGCACCACTGGGATTCCAGCTGCTGTACAAGCTGTGAGAAGCAATGAAGAAACCAAGACCTTTCAGGTGCACCTGTTCTGCCAACAGCAGGTGCAAGAAAGGTACTCAGCCAACACCTCACCAAAACCATATTAAAAGAAATGCCAACACCTTGAAAGTCACCTTGGTGTTGAATCCCTAATGCAACACCAAAAGGGATTTTTGGATGTTTGGGAAAACTCCATCCCATTTTAACCAATTTATGGGGCTTGTTTCCAGCCTGCTGATGTTCATTTCCCAGGTTATACGTGGCTGCCGGCATTAGGGCCGGTTCCACGCGTGGACGCACGTGGCTGCTGCGACTTGTCGTTTCAGCAGCTCCCGGGGACATAAAAATGACTTTAATCTTCTGGAGAGTTTTCTCAAGTCCATGTGTCATCTTCGCTTATATTTGGTGCACCGCGTGTCCGTGCACCACTTAGGCTCAGAGCTGCCCTTGCCCTGGCATGCAGAGTCACGGCTAGGTAGAACAGTTATAAAACTTCATGGCTCATCTATTGTCTATGGGGTTTTGGGTAGAAAACTTATGGGCCAGGTGTGGGGATAACTCCTAGGTGTCAGCCACTCGTAGACTGCCTCACGTTGTCTCGCAGGTCCCCGAGGCAGATTCCGATCGCCACGATCACCGACGCTGATTTTTTCAGAGTCTGCCGTTCGATGTCAAGGAGCAGCAGTCGGAAGATGTGTCAAAGCATCTTCTTCACTACAGTGTGTTGAGTAAGGGCTGCAGTCCGTGTGTAAGCTGAGAAAGGGTGGCTGCCTGTGGCTACCTGTCAGAGTGTGTTGACTGGTTCTAACCTTGTGTGTGTATGTGTGATTTTTACCTTTCAGGTTTTTCAACAAATTGTAAAATTTAGAATTAAAAAACTCCACCTGGGGGACTTTCCCCCTCCCCCCCAGCTGGGCCCTTTTTTCTGCGGTTTGAACAAAGCGAGCCGACAAAGAATCCCCGCTCACCGCCACGAACTCCGAGAATCTCCATAAACACCCTTCCCAGCAGCCCCTTCGTGCGCCCTCTCATAAATCTGCATAACCCCGCCCCGCGTCGTCCTCCTCTTCCGCACCGCCCGCCCCCGAAAAGAGGAGACGGGGGACTGGCGCCGGGGACGCGGTGGGTCGGAGCTGGGGTTTGAACGAACCGAGCCGACAGGGAATCCCCACTCACGCCCTCGAATACCGAAAATCTCGATAAAGACCCTTTCCAGCAGCCCCTTCGTGCCCCCGCTCGTGAATCTGCGTAACCCTGCCCCCCCCTTGTCGTGCTTCTCTTCCGCGCCGCCCGCCCCGGACAAGAGGGGACGGGCGGACGGGCTCCGGGGCCCCAGAAGGACAGAGCTGCGGTTTGAACGAACCGAGCTGACAGGGATTTGCCGCTGGCTCCCCGAAGCCCGAAAATCTTCATCAACACCCTTCCCAGCAGCCCCTTCGTGCGCCGCTCATAAATCTGCATAACCCCGCCCCCATCTCACCGTCCGCAGTGTGCCACCCGCCTCGGAAAAGAGGGGACGGGGGACGGGCGCCGGGGCCGCCGTGAGATGGAGCTGCGGTTTGAGCGAACCAGGGTGACAGGGAATCCCCACTGCCCCCGGAATCCCGAAAATCTCCCAGCAGAGACCCTTCCCAGCAGCCCCTTCGCGCCCCCTCTCATAAATCTGCATAACCCCGCCCCTCGTTCTCTCCGTCTTCCCCCTCTTCCGTGCCGCCCACCCCGGAAAACAGGGGATGGGGGAACGGGCGCCGGGGCGCGGTGATAAAAATAAAAGTAAATCTGTGTCTAGACTTGAATTTTCCCTCGGTGAAAGAGTGTATCTGTTATTACATTGTGAAAGAGGTTTGATTAGTGTACTACATCAAATTTGCTTTGGTTTGATTACAATTTATGGGTTGTTATTTAGAAATACATTTACCTACTATTACTTAACATGGTTTTTTGTATTTGTTTGTTTGGTTTTTTCCTCCCCCGCTGAAGAAAAGGTGGATTTTTTGTCGATCTCTTCGTGAGAGTATCAAATCAGGTGTCTGTAAATATGTATAAGCAACTGGGCTACAGCGTGTATAGGGCAGCGTTAAAGTTCTACTCCGCTAGCAGCGGGGAGCCAGAGGAAGATGCTTACAGTAATGTCCTGTTCAGTCCCGAGTAGAATGGAACGTTTTCACGTTGACGGTTCCTGGGCTCCTTTGTAAGACTATTACTAGTTTTTAGCATATGAAACAGTTTGACATGGTTGCTGATTAATAAGACTTCTGTATCTTCCTTTAGATAACTTTTCCTACTTAAGATTATATCAGTTCCGAAATTTAATCTTGCAGTTTACATATTTTGCAACATCTCGAGCACGTGACAAATGCCGGATCGCGCGTCTGATGTCTCTGCCAGCACTGCGCTCTCGACACAGGAATTCTTCCCCCCACCGCAACCATTCCAGCTGTTGTCTTGCCATCACAGGAAGCGAGGTTCGAAATGCTCCCGGGCTCGAGCCATTCCCCATTGCACCTGTCCCCCACACGGCACAGGTCTCCCAGCTGTCGGTCCCCTCCCCGCAGGCCACCGAGCGCTGCAAGACCCAGAGTACAGCTTAGGACATTCCAGCACCGGGCACAGATCCCCGTGTCCCAGCCAGCCCCGGCTTGACTTTCGGAAGAGGCCGGTGCTGCTCCTGATCACTGCTGCTCACTCGGGATCCGGGTCCCAGGGCTTTGCATGGTGCCCGGCTGTGGGACCGTCATCTCTCGGGGAGATCTCCTCTCCGGAACATGGCACGGACAGAGCAGTCGATGTTGTTGGGATGACGCTGGGTACGGCACAGTGTATGAAGGCAGTTGCCAGAATTAGCAGAGGTTTTTTTGCGGCATTCCTGCTCATCTGCTGCCCAGCTGGGAACTGAAATGGAGTCAGATACCATCAACTGTTACAAAAATATAATTGTATATGTATATGTATATAAATAAATACATATACATGCATACATGTATATGTATACATCTATACATGTATATTTCTATATATCTCTCTAGTGATATATATATAGGTATAATGTGTGTGTATATATATGTGTGTGTATATAAATACACACATGTATATACATACATGTGTATATGTAAATATGTATACATACATGTATACATATAACTAAGTACATATACATATATATGTATATGTATAAATGCATATACATACATATGTATATATACATATATATGTGTATATAAATAAATATATATACATATATATATAAATATACACACATAGATATGTGTATGTATACATATATATGTATATATATGTGTATCTATATGTGTATGTGTATATACTTGTATGTATATCTATATATATTATATATATCTACATATATCTGTATCTTATATGTATGTATGTGTATATATATGTGTGTATCTCTATACATATAGATCTACATATATATGTATATATATGTAGATGTATATACATGTGGGTATATCTGTGTATATATATACACACATGTATGTGTATATATATGTATGTATATGTATATACGCATATATATACACATATATATGTATACATATGTATGTGCATGTATATATGTGTGTATATCTACGTATATATACATATATATATGTATGAAAACCTATATGTACATGTATCTATGTGTATCTCTCTGTCTCTCTCTATGTATGTCTATGTCTATATGTGTTGTGGTTTGAGCCTGGCTAAATGGTAGGCAGCTATACTGTCTGCTCTCTGTACTGTCTCCTGCTGCAGCTGTGCAGAGGAGAACAAAAAAAAACTAAAACAAACACACTGTATTCATGAGTTGAGGTAAGCCCCTGGTGGGGGGATGTGCAGAAGAAAAGGGCATAACAGGCTTCAAACTTAAAGTTGCAAAGTAATTTATTAAGCTAACAGAGTTGGAGGATAAATCAGAGGTAGAAATAAGCTCTTAAGACAGTGTTTCCTCACTCACCCCCCTTCCCCTCTTAAGGCACAGTTTCTCTGCTCACCCCCCCTCCCTCCTTCCAACCAACAGCTCTGGGGCAGGGTATGGGTTTTTTTCTTAGTCAGTCCATCACCAGAATTCTTCTGCTACAAACACTGTTTCTCTACTGCCCCCTCTCCCTGTTTAGACTCCATTTCTCAGCTCACCCATGTCCTTCCTTCCAACCAACAGCTCTTGGGGTGGGGGGGGGTCAGCAGGGTATGGGGGTTTCCTCTGGTCAGTGTGTCAGGGAGAAGAGTCCTCTAGTTAACCATGAGGTCCCTCCCATGAGAGACAGTCCTCTGTGAACTTCTTTGGTGTGGGTCCCATCTCAGGAGCAGCAGCCTGCCTCAACCTGCTGCAATGCGAGTTGTTGTCCATAGGGTGCAGACTTCCAAGCAGAGGCCAGACTGTTTCTGTGATAAATGAGTGAATGATCAATGCTGGCTTTTGCATATATGCATTTAACATTTACAAGTGATGTGTACTGTATAAAAAAATAGTGTTAAGATGAAATATAATTAAGAAGAAAAAAGGTTAGGGTCAATTGTAACTTTGAAATAGTTGTGGTATGTTAGAAAATGCAGTAATGAATACACGGTAATAAATGCCTTCTGAGTTGATAAATCACAGACCCAGGGATCAAGACATCTTAAAGAAACTAAGAAGATAACTGCCGGCATTCCAGGAAGTCTGTTATCTCGACTCACACCTCCCAAAAGGAACTGTCACCTACAAATTAAGTTGGAACTGAGGAAACATAGACGGGAGGATTTTGGCCTTCAGCCCTGAGGCAATCCAGAGGGTCTGAGACTCCAAGACATGCTGGCATAAAGGGGCAAGGATCAGAGGGGGGGGAGTTGAGTGAAGTGTAAATTATTTTCTATGCTTAATGAATGTGTAACAGTTAAAGAAAGTACTTAAGTTCACAGTACAATGAAGGGCTGTGACTCTGGCAAAACTGCTAAGTACCCAGCGCTATCTTTGCCTTTGCTCTATTAATAAATACTCAACATTATGCAGTTAAAATTTCAGCTTGTGAACTCATTTATATAATTTCCATCCCAGGAGGAAGGCCTTTCTCTCTCTTGCAAGGCCTTTGTAACTTTCAGTCTGTACCGGGATTCCCACTGGATCATAGCTTCCTGCAGGCATCCACCTGCTCCTCTGGCGTGGGCACCATCCCACGGGCTGTGGGTGGCTCTCTGCACACCTATGGACTCCATGGGTCCCAGGGGGAGCCCCTGCTCCCCCCATGGTCTTCATCACAGCTGGCAGAGGATTTTCATGCTCTGGTGCCTCGGGCACCTCCTCTCCCACCTTCTCCACTCACCTAGGATTCTGCATGTTGTTTTCCGTGATATATTTTCACCTCCTCCTCCTCTGGCTAAAAACAAGTGCGTGGTCACACTGTTTCAATTTCTTCTTAAATATGTTTTCACAGAGGCGTAACTAACATCCCTAATTGGCTCAGGCTTGGCAGCAACATGTCCATCATCTTCAGTGCCATCAGAGATTGCCTCTGCTGGACATGGTGAAAAACCTTGAGAACTTTCAAAGAGGATGTGCAGGAGCCATCTTTGTACCCCACTGTACTTGCTAGCAAAACTGGGCCAAGTGAAACCAACACAATCTGTGTATATGTGTGCGTATATGTATATGTATGTGTATCTATGTGTATGTGTATGTATA